>OZ012677.1:125220023-135220023 GCA_963942445.1 Argyra leucocephala
GGATTAATCCGTCGTGCTACACTTTGTGAAATACCTTACTGACATCCAAAAATACTGCTGAACAAAAATTTCATTCTTCAAATCCTTGTTTTGTTTGGGCAGCTATTCTATGTACCTTTTCGATCGTGCTATGTTCAGCTTGAAAGCCAAATTGGTGCAGGGGAATAACCCCATCATTTCTTATTTGTGGCATCGTTTTATGTGCTACAAGTTTTTCAAATACTTTTGACAGCATAGGCAATAGACAATCTAATTAGGATGGAATGGGTTAATATCACTTACACATAATTTATTTTCGTTCACTTAACATTGTACAAATTTTTTTTTTTTTTTTTTTTGGTTTACAAATTTTTTTTCGTGATTAAAAAATAAAAGTGTATTAAAGTGGTCAGTTTTTGATTTTAGGTTTTCATAGAGCTTGGTAATCCAAATTGAAATATCTATATATTTTAAATTGAATTGATCAATTTCAAAACATTACCACTTTGAAAAATTCTCCGTCAGGTTTTCAATTTTAAAAGCATACTTAATCAGTGGTACATTAATTGAGTTACTATTCAATGGTCATAATTTTCTTCAATAAAAAATTATGAATCTACTAATTTGACTTTCAGAGGTAAACACTGTTACTTACAACGCTCAAATTATTATTTAAAGCTATCATATAACTCTAAATGATAATGAATACGTACACTTAATCGCGTTAAATTGTAAACCCAAAACAAAAAAGAAATTTCTTTCACAAGTAATTGTCTACCAATATTTATTGAAAGTTTAAAATTTATTATAATCCAAATAAAAAAGAAAAAAAACCTATTCCAAAATTCAATCATTACAGCAGCAAAAAAGAAACCAGCATAAGAACTATCTTTTCAGACTTCTCTAAATTGATGGTAGTAATGACCTACTTTTTATTACAAAGAATTGAATCTCTACTAACTATTGAGGATATTTTTTTTGTATTATTTTTTATTGTCATGTTATGAGATGGAATAAAAATAAAAACAAAAGAAAATCAATAGTTCTCGACCTTAAAAAAAGCAATCATATACATTACTCGTATTTAGGTCAAATATACATGCTTGACATTTTATTCAATTCTTTTCTAAAATTTTTTTTTAATATTTTGTATTTTTTATTATTGTCACCTTGATAATCATCTTGAATCTTGAGTTATTTCATTAGTTTTTACCTCCTTATAAATTTATCAAAAAAATTATCGTTCAAATTCAAATATTTTTTTTTGAAACTGTAACCTCCTGAATGCCTGCTGAATGGATTTATAAACATTATACTCTTCTCAATAATATGTACATTAGTAGCTTCGAAATGACAGATCATTTGATTGAATTCATAAAATGACGAAAAAAAAAAATATAATTTGTTTTGCTGAACAATGTAGAAACGTTTCATAACTTTTTTTCCAAAAAATTCACAAATTATTATCCAGATGGTTCAGGAAATTGGTCAAACAAAAAAAATGTTTAGTAGTTCAGTTGATAGAAATTAAAATGTTGGCTCATTCGCAATACTTCGAAACGGAATTTAACAAAAAACAGGTTAGTCTTAAATAACTTCTAATCGTTTTGTTTACTTAGTTAATCTTCCAGTATCTATCCGTTCCAAATTATTTTCGCAGTCCAACAATGTCAGTGTATACGGAAGTACACAGCTCTACAAAGAGCGGCAGGAATTGGACCAACAGGTGGTTTGCGGTCTTGCACTACTGACGCTCTAAATATGATCTTGAATCTCCTTCCTCCCGATTTGTACATCAAATATGTTGCATCCTGCAGTACAGTCAGACAGAGAAGGGAAACTGGATTCTGGTATTTCAAACCATATGGCCACGGTAATATCATAGGCCAGTTTCCAAATGAGCTGCTCCCAGACCCAACCAATCGTATCACTCCTAAACCGAACTTCAACAAAAAGCTTGAGGTAGGTTTTCCTGCTAGGGTCGATTGGAAGCGTAGTGTAAAGAAAAGGGAAACCGACCTCGAGGAAAACATGACCCTCGTATAACATCAATAAAACTAAACAACTCTTAACCAGGTCCCGTACTGATATATCAAGAGTAATAGCCATCAGTACGGATAATTGGCCAATAGGAAGTCACGCTGCCAAGCTAGGTATTCCATTCAATCCCCACTGTCGCAGTTGCAAAGATGAGAATGAAGCAGAAACTCTTCAACACTTCCTTTGCAGCTGCCCAGCATTAGCTAGGTCAGACTCCGAACTTTAGGTGAATCTTAATTATACATATTATATTATGTAATATTTTGTAAAGATTGCAAAATTTTTGAATGGCCACATTGGAACAATAATATTTATTTAAAAAATGATCTCCCAGAAAACAAAGTTTATCTAAAGTTTTATCAGCCATTCTGCATCTAATTTTAATGCAAGGTGAATTTGCCGTTGGAAAGGCTCTTTCCGCTTCTACACTAGTTGGTGGAATCGTTAATAAATAATCATTTACCCTCCGTAGATTCAGTCCTAATATTCTTTCTACTTCAAAAAAAGCTATTTCTTTTTTAATTTTTTGTTCGAGTCCTAAAAAACTTTTGTTTACCGATGAAACTGGTTTTTTCAGTTTTCTGTCGATCGTTAACTGTAATTTTTTCTTTAAGGACATATCGTTGACGACAAAATTCTCGTTCTCATTATTGTTATTTGCATCTACGTCGTTGGAATTTTCTACAATTATTTCTGAGCTTATAAAGTATAATTTAACACATTTTTCATAATATTTATATGTAAATTTTGAAATTGATTCCACATGTGTAATATTATGTAAGTTAGATAAATAGTAACGGCAATGATAGTGATGGGATTATAGAAAGCAAAATCGAATTTTAAAAAAACCGATCAAAAGTTTATAAAATCAACATTTATATGTTCAAATTGACTTAATATAAAAAATAATTAATATTTTATAAAAACCATACCGCAGAAAAATGTCTGGAATACTAGTTTTTCGGTATTCGGGATCCCAGTATTGCAATCCATAGTTACTTTCTTTTTAGTAACGGTTTGGGCTTGATATTTATTTTCATGGCCTGCATTGTTAGTGGTACCACTAATTCCTCAGACTATTTGTACCTTCTTTTGGAAGTTTGTCCGCTTAACCGTTTCCCTCTGAAACTTCATTTAATACTCCTAAGGAGTTTAGTACTTCTCTACAACAAATAGTCTTGTTGCTGTTCTTGTTTTTTTGTTATTTGTTGCTTTGATGAACTCTTGGCTATCGCAGCGAAAAATTATGTTTTCTGTGTTTATACCTCTGCTTAGAAGAACTTTTGCTCCTCTTTTAATTGCCATGATTTCACATTGGATAATCGTGGCATTCTGCTCATTTTTGTTTTTGTTTCTAAGAAGGGATCTTCACAGTAGATCTTCACCTTAGCTCCATTTGTATATATCTTATCAAAATTATTTTGTTTTTCACAGGTAATATTTTTTTTAGTTTTTCTCATCGAGTAACATCGGCAGATTATCAAATTAGTTTAAATCTTAGTATCATGAAGTTTAATTTTATGGTTTTTGTTGGAACCCCCAATATTTTGGATTATAAAGTAGTGAGAACATATGACTGTATTTTTTGCAATTTGTCTGTATTTTCATTTGCCTGAATGTGATTTGCCTGTAATTTCACTTGTCTTTCTTTCATTTGACTGGATAGGCTGGATACTCAATATGATAAATATTGTACATATACATATATTTATATGTATATGTAATCAATATATATGCGAGATTCTGAGTTAGGAGATATTTTAAAGTTGGATTCAAAATCAAAGTTCTACGCCTTTTACAGAATATTTATGTAAATTTTTTTTTGGGCGTAGCCGCTGTTGGATACAAACAAAATGATTGAATTCGAAAACAATAGATGAATTAAAGTCGAATTTTGAATTTTGGTGTTTTGTATTTGGTATTTCGTGGCCAACTCATAAATTGTATATATTAATGCAGGCAAACGAAGTATACAGGAATGTGATAGTAATCCTAAAGTAGTACAATTGATTTATAATTTTTTTTTTTTAAATTAATTTTAGTCGTATTTTCTTCTCGCACAGGGGTGGCATTATGTAATTTGAAACGTCGTGTTGTTTCGACTATTTTCAAAAGGTGGTATTGCATAATTTTGTTTCGACCATTTTTATTTTGTTTCAATCTTTTTAAATTTGGTACAACATATTTTGGTATTGTTCAAAGTTAAAACGCTACTTTTTTGACGTTTGATACGACTAAATTTTGGCGATTAAAAAATAGTTGACGCTTTTAGGTAAGTTTTAAAAATTTTGTTTCGACAACATTTTGTTTCGATCGAAAAATTTGAAAGTTACATAATGTCACCTCAGTATTTCTATTATTACACCTTACATTTTATACATCCAACCTTCATATAAAGAAAACTTCGTCAATTTTGATTCGAACTAAAATATATTTCAAAGAACCTACATATTTTTTAAAGGTGTATATTGTCAATTTTTAGAGCATTATTGTCTTCTTTCTACAATTTATATGTCTATATAGACGTTAATCTTCTATTACAATAATCTTCTAGTGATTCTAATACTAATTCAATTTAAAACAAATTGATACAAATAAAATATTTTACAATTTTTACAACATTAGATCATATTTTGAATGTGCCAACTATTATTTAATTAACGAATTTTTTTTATCTTTAATTATGTTATTTTTATAATCTCCAATATTTTTGATGCTATCTTTAATATGATCCACACGCCACACTATTCTAGTTCATTCAGTATGGTAGACTTTGAAAAGCAAATCTTAAGTAACTATTAGGTGATATAAAATATTTATAATTTTAATTTTTTTTGTTATTATTTTGTTCATTTTTTTATTGTCAAAAAGCCAATTGGCAATTTGAAAATGTTATTGAACTTGATATTCTCTTTACAAATACAAAAAAAAAAGTCTCACATAACAAAAATAAATAAAAAACTATTTTATTTCAAAAGATGAAGATTGATTGGATTGATCTACAAAATGATCAACAATTTCTTAATTTAAAAACAACAACAACAACAACATCAACAAAAAGCGATTTATAATTGCCAACAGCTTTAACTATTATTGAAACTTTTTTTTTTATCTAAATCGACAATTCGATTCAATTAATTTCTAAGAGTTTTATGTATATGTATAAATAAATGTAAGTTTGTTGTGTGCATACATAGGTACATATATATACTACTCGTTAATTTATTTATATCCATATACCATTTAGATATTATATAGCCTGCTTATATAACACTTAGATATTAATTGGATTCAAGTATGGTTTAATATATTTATTACATCATAGTTTTGAATTGGAAAATTATTGGAGACTTTTTTTTTTATTCTTCTTTGATTATTGGACACATAAGTATCAATATGATAAAGTGTTGTAGTTATTATGATTATGAATCCTATATACTTGAAACAATAAGTATAGTTTTTATTTCATTTAAAATGGGTCAGGGAAAGCGCTTCTAAACTTGATCATCAAATTGTGCCAAAGGTTGGATGTAAAAATCTATTGAAACCAGAACGTAGTAAATATTTATTGTAACTATGTGCAATGTGCCTAATATAACAAATACTAGGAGCCCTTGTTGAGAATTTATAATTCAAGTTAAAGCTAAATTTAAAGTTTTTAAAAGATCAGTAATTTACGTACTGACAAAATTTAGAGGTTAGTAAGTTTTATTTAGGAAACATAAATACTGCTCCCTCATATACTGTTTCGTTTCGACATATTCGTATAGTAAGTGGCATTTAATGGATAAAATTACTAAAAATAAAATATTTTGTAATTAAAGAGGTATACATAATACATAAACATCTTTTTAACCAAAACCATATGATTACTACAACTGACCAAAATATAGAAAACAATAATTTGAGGAGACAGTTACTCAAAAAAAATTAGTAGAATAAATTTCTTTTAATTATGTATAAAAATAATAAGATGTTGAATGACACAAAATGGATATTTTATTTAAAAGTTTGAATATTATAAAACCAAATTTTTTTAACCCGTATGCGCATTTGGATTGTAATACAACTTACTTTTATATTAAGAATTCATTATGTGGAAGCGAGATAAAATGAAAAGGTGTCTACTGTTAATTGCTTGTCTATTATATTTATAGATTTATACAAATATTCAAGTTGATAGCTTAACGAAATATTTAACATTTTTAAATCTCTTTCAAAGTTATGTTTTGTAACATGTAATCTTTTATTTTTTTTTTATTTATTTCAATTTGAAAGTCTTAGCATCTGTATTTACTTGCCGTATGAAAATAGTTTAATTTTACATTTCTCAAAATTGTCAAAAAAACAATATTAAATCTGAAATAATTTTCGATACAATGAAAAGAGGAAATAAAATTCAAGAAGAAGAAAATTCAACCATCCTATTAGTATGCTACCTTTACTATCTAAATTTTGGAAAAAACTTGATTGTGCAAAGAATCCTGGCTATTTATCAAGTGAAAAAGATTATTCCATTACATCAGTTTTGATTTAGGAAATTTAGGAACAAAAAATTTACAGTTGAGCAAAGTAAAACAAAGTATATCAACTGGTGTTTCTAGATAAAATCCCATCGTTTGATAAACTGTAGTACAAAGGATTTTTATACAAATTGAAGGTCTATTACATTATTACCATGACTTGCTTTTAAGCTATATATAACAAAGTGTAATCTCAAATTGGTAATATTAAAAAATTTTAATCATAAAATCAAGTCTCAGTATACTGCAGGGTATTACTAAGTGTACATTTGTTGTAAAATAATAACTTGCTTTAAAGGCGAATACAAGCACCGTTCTTGAGTCTCACAACGTTAAAAATACTGTATCAAATTCAGTACAAATTAACTTCAACGTAATGTCAAGATGATTAAACAAATAGCAATCAAAGCAAATGCATAAAAATATAAACATGAAATATTCACCTTAAACGTGTACCGATTTTCTTAAACAACAACATTATACTACAATTTGATGATGTAAAATATCTTGATATATTCCTGAATTGCCTCCCAAACTGGATTTTCACAAAAATATGATGTTCACAAAAATGTATTGGCTAATTGACAGGAAATCCCAGATTGAACTGAAAAGTATTAATTTATAAGGTCCATTACGTAAGTCCATTTGAACTTATAGTATAAAACTTTAGAGAACAGTGAAAAAGTCCAATATCGAAATTATTTGCCAGCGATCAAAATAAAGCAGTACAAGCAATATATAAGAGATCCAAATATACAGAGATTTTAAAATTATGATCTTTCAAGAAGAAATACAGCACTATAGTAAGAGTGATAGATTGGTAAATTTTCTCAACACTATTAAAACGATATTGAAACCCTTTTGATAATATTTGTTTAATTCTTGATTCTCTGAGTTGAATAAAAAGAAACGTTAGAACTTGGATGGAATTATCAAAATTATTTTTCCTTCCTTAAAATTCAGCATTTGTGTTAGGTTGAAATTTCTACAAAATTAATGTTTATAGTGTTCAAGAACTAAAATTAAGTGTCTTGATTTAGGAATCGCAAAGTATTTAAATTATATTAATAATTATAATAAAACTATATTTTTAATAATTTTTAAGATTTAGCTTATTTGCTTAAATTAAGTATACCTACTTTTTCTTTTCTTTTTCAGAATAAAAATAAAATTTAACGTAGATTTTCATATTGAAACATAAGTATAGAATATACATATATAAAAGCAAAAATTAATAAAACAATTAGAAAAAAAATGGCTGCAAGTCCGAATGAAATATGGTTATTATTTTCCTGTTGTTTTAATCAAACACCTTCACCATCTAGACGAAGACATAAAAGACTACATATAGATAGATCTATGATTGGTAATCCAACAAATTTTGTTCATACAGCGCACATTGGTTCAACTGACATTGAATTATCGACAAATCATTTGGATGAACTACAAAATCAAATGAGAAGTAAAGGTGGTTATGAAATGACAGCACAACCTTTGCAGGTAAATATCATATTTTTTTATTTTTATTTTTGTATTTATTATTTGAATTAAATTTGTACAACAAATAGAGGAGTTATTATTTTCACCAGGGTCAATAAGAGATCATTGAAAATACTTTTATACATTAATATTATTCTGATTTGTTAATAATCTATCAAAAATATTATTCATCAATTGTCTGTCTATACGCTAAATTTTGTTTTGACATAAATGTTCAAGTAATTTTTAAAGATTATTAAATATAACAATTATTTTAACAGTATTTTCCATGATATACTTTTCAAAATATTTCTAGAAACATTTTCGAGAGTGAAAAGTAAAGTTGAATGGAAAATTTTCAACTCAATTTTCAATAAAAATAGTTCTTCTTCTTCCTCTTTGGAAATTAATTCTCAAATAGTATCTGATCCATCACTCTTAACTAATAATTTTAATAAATTTTTTGTAAATACTTCTGAACAACTATATTTTGACCCTATAACGTCTTTGGAAATTCATAGACTTATTATGAGTCTTAAAATTCCTAATTCTGCACATAACGAGTTAAAAATTGCTGAAACGATTTAAGTACAATACTAATTTAAGTACAATGCTAAGTACAATACATTTCCTTTTTAAAAAGCAAATGTATTGTACTTAGTTACTAGATAATATAACAAAAAAGAAAAAGCAGTAAGAAGCCATTTCTAATATGGTGAAAAACTCTCTAGATTTTAAAGATTTTTATTTTTTGTTTCAATTCTGATGATAAATTTTTATTTTATATAAAATTACTAGAGAATACCCTACCACAGAAGTAGTTCTTTCAGACACGATTTTATATAAAATAAAATATATTTGTTCTGATATAATTATTGTTGTCTTCTGAATCGCTTAATTCTTGAATATATATATTTAATAATAAAATCAAGGTTTCATTACTAATTTCATTATAATTTAACACAATAAGATCCCTGCTTTACCAAAAATTAAAAAAAAAAAAAACAATGTTATTGTCTGTATACCATGTCTTGTAGATATTATTGTAAATACCAAGCCATTGAGACAGTTAGGGTGTTAATCGTTTAGTATCGAAATTATAAAAATAAAAAATCCGATCATTTTAATGTGCTTATAAGCTACTATAGTATTTAATTTATCCCACATTTTTTTACTTCTTTAGTGAGCAAATTTATTTGTACTTTTGTATTGCCAATGTACCACAGAGCGTTAACAATTCATTTTTAAATGTTTAACAACCCCATGATTGAATGCCGTAAAATATACAATTGTATATTAATTATTAAGCGAGTTTTACACGGTACAATATTGTAATAATATTATATTAATTTAGATTTAATCAATATTGTTTCAATATTGCATGACAGTATTTACATGAAATAATTTGTATACAATATTGATTCAATATTGTTGTGAAAGCATATACACCATACAATTTATAATAAACAATTTTTCATTCAATGAGATTTTCATGAACATGTCTGATTTAGTTGAGCAGAAAAAATTTATATTATTATGTAGTGTGTTGCTAACGACAGAAATTGATTCAATATTTATGTATGCGTCTACATGAAGCAATATTGATACAATATAGTCAAATTTACGATCAAGACCATTCAATCATGTTCAATATTGAATGAAAGCATTTACACGCAACAATTAGTCAATATTGATTCAATATTGATACAATATTCTATCGTGTAAAGCCTGCTTTACTTATATTTTTTATCTTTGGTTTGTTGATATTTAATTTAAAATGTTTCCACTTCCAGTATTCGCCACCGTTTTGTGTACTTTTTATTTTTGGAATTTTATAACTATTTTAAATGTTTTAAGTATTCACAACTGTTTTGCATAATTTTATTTTTGGCTTAAGAACTTGCTAAAATTTTAATATTTTTTGTAATTTACTGTTCAACTATTCAATTTCATATAATATATTAAATTTTATTGTGTTTATCCTCCCCACGTCGTCGATCTTGTGTAATATATATATAAGATATGAAATTTATTAATACATCTACATATATATTTAAATAATAACAATTTTTATTTTATTTTTTTAGGCATGCTGATCTTCTTCGGATAATTCGTAGTTATTAAGAAATTTAATAAAATATTTAAAATTTGAATACTTATTATTAATATTATAATTTTAACAATATATAAATATATATATATTAATAGAAGAATAAGTTACATACATATTATGAAACTTGTTTATATTATATACAAACACATACATAATTAATATATTACATATATATATAATTAATCCTAATTAGAATCTTGATATACATATAATGTTAAAAATTGTTAAATTAAAGCAAAAAAAAATAATATAAATATATATATATATATTATATATTATAGATATATAAATTAGCAATATTATTAAGACAAAAAGATTTTTTTTAAAAACTCAGCTAAATAAAAAAAATTTATATAAAATTTAATTATAATATTCTTAGATAACAAGGAAACAAAAATTTTATTATACAATGTGACTTAAAAATGAGATTTTAAATATTATTAACATGTATTTTTTAATTCAAATGTTTATTTTGATATGATATTTATATAACATTAATAAATAATTTTTGAATATATTTTTTTTATTTTTGTTATATTTTGAATCGTTTTCTTTTTTATTTTTTTCTTAAATTTTTACTGAATTTTTTATGAAATGTTTTCTAAATTATCTATTAACAAAATTCATTTTTTTTTTTTAAAAAGTTTGCAAAAATTTATATAAAACAAAACTTTAAAAATGTTCATAAATAAAATAGCTTAAGCATTTAATTAAAAATAATATTATGAATTAAAAATAATATTATGACAGTATTCAAAATATAGTTTATAACTTAGAAGTTAAGGACAATAATTAATAGCAAAAAAATAATCAAATAATAAAAAAAGCCTGTCAATAATAATTAAAAAGAAAAAAAAATAAAAACAAATGAAAAAACAAAATTTATAACGATATAACTAAAAATTGTTTCAGAAGAATTCTTGTTTTTTTTTATTGAATATTACAAAATTTAAAAAAAAAAAAAAATTAGATTGTTTCAAAATAGTAGAATTTTTAATTAAAACAAAAAGAAAACATTTTTTGATTTAATAAATCAATAAGAATAAAATTTAATATATTATATAAAATTTAATAGATATGATATAAATTTTTTTTAAATAATTTATTAAAAATATTTGTAAAATTTTAAATTGATACATAGATTAAAAAGAAAAGAAACAAAAAATAAAAAGATACAAATCAAAATAAAATCTTAAATTGCAGTAAAATGTATTTTAAATTTATTTTTTTTATTCTTTGATTTTTTTGCAACTCATAGCTTATAGCTAAGATGCATTATGCATAAATAGGGTCTGTTCGGAAATGCAGTATGCACTTCAAAATCTAAGCTAAAACAAAAAGATTTTTTTTTTTGTATACTGCGAAAACTTTTAGAACTACAAATTTACTAAATTACAACTACAAAAATTTGCAAATCTGCTAAGTTAAAATTGATTATTATATTAATAGATTATTATGAAATTGACTATTAGTAATATTTATTTTGCAGAAGAAAAAATAATAATGCAAGTTTGCCACTATTTTTGAAAAAATTTAATTTCAGTTTAAAATTTCCGAACAGACCCTTACTTTTCCCACTTCTGCTTCGAATCCTCTACAAAAGTTATTGTCTACAAAACCTAGTCTTAAAACTTTCCCCTTAGTATCCTGTGCTTATTTCTGTATAGAACCGTAAGTCAGCTCTATTCATTCCGTAAGTCGGAATTTCTTTGTGTGCATGGTTTATTCAAAGTTTCTCCGTGTATTCAGTTTAATCAAACTTTTCCACTGTCATTGTATTGTGCATTAAATTACTTGCATTCGATACATCAATTTTTCTTCGCACATTTAGAGAAAATTCGGTAAGCCAGCATATAAATTTGTTCTATAAGTCTCTTCACGAACCTTTGTTTTAATGTTTAGCCTAGACTTAATCAAAATGCCAGAAAATTGAAATCTTACAATGTGGCATATCTCTTCTGTTAGACGATATGTGAGACAAGTAACATTAAGTAGAATAATTGCATAACTAATTACTGAAAATAATATTGATTGAGAACTTAATTAAGTCTCAAAACTAAATTACTTGAGTTCTGCGTATGCCGAAACTTTAAACTTCTAAAATGAATGAAAAAGGTGTAAAAATATATTTGCAAGAAGAAACTATTTATTTGCGGCAATCTACTCATGGTCATGGAATTATAACATACTTATATTTTATATGACAATATTTCAAATATCTTGGGTTTATTCATATGGGTTGTCTTTAAGGTTCAACCAGTCTAGTAAGTACAAAAGCGCAGAAACTATCATAACATTCTATAAAATGCAGACGAATATCTTAATTGAAATCTCTGCAATAAATCACTTTTTTTTATATCTAATCAACTAAGCGCAATTCACGCCATTTCAATAAGATATTTATTTTTTGTTCTCAGTTTTAATGTTTATCCAGCTATGTAATACAATATTTAAGATATTTGATTCCTTTATGTTCATAACAATAATTTTCGTGCTTAAAATTATTAAAAATTGATTTCTCTTCTTTATTTAAATTTTATCAATAATAAATAATCTAGTTCGCACTTTGAATTCAACTTCAAAGACTGTAAACTAGAACCTCCTTACATAATAATAAGTACATAATAATTATTTTTTAGGTTCTGCTATAAGTAACTAATAACTGAGTTTAAGAGGAAAATTTAAAAACACGATATAATCAATTGAGGTTGGTTGAAGACATGTTTTTGTAGACTTTAGTCGTAGAGTGTGATATACTAAAGTTACCTTAATCGTAACTATAATACATTAAGATTTTTTTTTATGTTTTTAATTAAGTATGATACTGACTGCAAGTTTATACTACAAATTACAATATCTACAATGCTTTTCGAGCATTTTATTTAACAAATTACTGGCTTATCTACTCATTAAATGTGGAAAACTATTGCTATTGTCATGAACTAAGCTTTCTTAAATAGAATGTTTTATTTTATTTAATTTGCTACCAGATTATACACTCAACTACTTTTTGTCATTTATTTTATTCTAATGACAAAGGGTACTGGACCAGGTCAAAAAACCCAGAAAGCGTTTTTCTTTATTTTTTTTTGCTGCATTGGGTATCGAACCAAGGCCCTTTTATAATTTAATTAAGTTTGGAAATTATAACAAAGTAATTGATGAACTGTATTATAAATTTCAAAGCGAATTAAAATAAAATCACTCAAAATAAAATCAATCATCAGCAAGACTTCATATTTTTCTACGTTTTATTTTTAGAAACTGAAAAATATAATTTAATTATTTAATGTTTGTTAATCAAACGTGTTAAAACGTTTTTAAGAGTTATTTAATACAACAACAATTTTGAATTCTGGAAAGGTCAAAGTCATAAATTAAGTTCTGAGACGGTAATTTGTAATTTATCAATAAACGCACGTCAAATTTTATCAAAAATTAATTTTCATTTCTATAGGAAAAGAGTAATAAAATATAAAAAGAAGTTTTTATTATTTTCATGAGAAAATGTAAACTGTTTTTTTACATTTCGTCAAACATTTTATTAAACTTTCATTTGAATTCTAAGAACATTTTACTTAAAATGTTTGTTTTTATTAAAAATCATAATAATACCTTTATATTAAAAAAAGCAAAAAATAAAAATTTCCTTCTTTGTTTAAATTTAAGAAAAATATTTTTTTGTAAATTATTTAAAATCTTGAATTGATTTTTCTTTTTTTCTTTTGTATCATAGTATCAAATCACGTATAAACATCTTACATTTTCAATTGAATTTCACTCTCAAAAAATATTTCATCATTATTTTCTGATTCCGCAGACGAATTCAAAAATAAAAGAGCATCAGGTTGGCCTAATTTAGCAGCTGTTGTTATACATTTGGTAGCTGCATTTCTATCTTGTTTTAAGCCGCCAAGACCTTGAGCGTAAAAAACTCCCAAATTAAACATTGCAGTAGGATGTCCTAAGCCAGAGGCAACTTGATAACATTCCATAGCACGTCGAAGACTTTTTTTAACACCTAATCCTTTTTCATAGCAAACACCCAGATTAAAAATTCCTGCTGGATGATGATGATTGGATGCTAGTTTCAAATGCGTTATTGCTTTTTTGTAGCTACCAGCATGAATGTACTCCAAAGCCATGTCATTTTCACATTGGCCAATATAATTTATAAGTTCTGTTACAGCTTCAGTAACAGATTGACGCTATAAAATTAATTTAGAAGATGTTATTTAATTTAATTTATTTTGTTTACAAGCTACTTACGCTAGAAGATGATGATGCAGTTGATTCATTATTCCCTGAGGAAGAATTATTAACAAGTTCAACTTTAGAAGGGTTTGGATCACATTTTTTTCCAAAAGAAATATCTTCTAAATTTTCTAAATAAAAATTTTCAAAAATTGTTTCCTCTTCAGTTAACTTAGAACTGACGGATGAAGTTCTTTTTCTTGCTGGAAGTTGATGGACAAGATCGTGATTGATAATATCTGATTTGAGAATAGGTGTTGCTCGAACAAGATAAGAATCAACAATATTAGTGTGTACGGCACGTGTGGACACTTGTAAACATTTTATGTAACGATTTTGATTAGAATTGTCCCAACCAAATTTTCTACGTTGCATGCAAAGAATTTGAGTAGCGTACCATCCACACATTATTGCGCCACTCTACAACAGATGATATTAAATATAAATTTATTATCAAACTCTGATTATATTTGGCAAAACTTATGTTTACCCATGTCAAAGCACCCAAAAAATCACCACGCAATTGATCCGCATCAGTAAATTTTTTTCCATTTTCTTTGCCGCTATTGCTTGAGGAAGAACCTTCGGAACCATATTCAGAAAATTTTTGACATTGGCCATCTATTTTGAAACATTTTGGTAAGGCTATATGTTTACCAAAGGCCTCCTTAAAGCTGCATTGTAGTCTTTGATGTTTAAAATTCTCACAAAATTTGTCTACTTTTTTTTCATTAGAAATGTTGACATCTGTATGGGGAAGTTGTTGTTGTTGTGATAAGCTACAAACCCATGCCTAAGATTAAAAAGAAGTCCATTGATTTTTTTTTTATAAATTATTTCAAATAATTTTGCTTACTTTTGCAGAATCTACAAGGCAGCAAGTTCCATCGACGGTTTCCTTTAAGCGACGAGTAACAAATTTATACATAGTAAAGTTTAAGTCATTTGATTTTTTTTATTACTTCACCTGGTCAAAACTATTTCTTCTCTTTTTTAATTAAATGTGCAAGTGCAACTTTGTTTTTATTTTGAATATATATTAAATTGTTTTGTAATATTTTAGATTTCGCTTCCTCACTAGAGAAGAACAAGAATAGAATTAAATTGTTGACTTTTGTTATTGTACTTTATTGGCAGGCGCAGGGTTGGGAATTAAAAATCTCCAATATCGATGATAAGACACTTTTCTGTCAAACAAATTGTGATAGAAATAAGCGATTTAATTTGTAATTCAAATAATAATTGTAATAAATTCAATTTTATAAAATTTGATTAGCTTAGAAAGTTTGTAGATTTCTTCAAAAGTAAAAGACAGAAGTATATTATTAATTTTTTTGGATATGCAATAATATTTTCTTTTAAATTATTTAAAAATAAGAATTGAAAAGTTCTGGTAATACCACGTCATTGCACTTTTTTCGTTGCCTTGGGAATTAACTGTCAATTATCTAACCAAAATAGATATGTCAAATATCACTGTCATATCCAAATGTCACATCCATTTATGATTATTTCATTTCATTTGGTAAGCGGTGTTGTTTAATAAGTCAAAATTAGTTTAGTAAAGAAATAAAAATAAAAATAGTAAACCTAAAATAGTGCTAATAAAAGTGAATTTATTTACTTTGAACAAATATTCTTGATTTTTATAAATAAAAGAAAGCAAAATTTAAACCACGTACTTTAAAACAACTCTTATAGCTCAATTATAATAATGGTATTTAACGAAGAGGATACAGGTAAAAAATTAAGGATTTGATAAATACTTATGTTAAATGTTAATATTTTTTTTTAAAACAAATTTACAGATTCTGGATCAGATTCTGGCTCAGACCGCAGTTATAGTCCACAGCCTCAAGTAGCACCCACTCCAGGTTATGCTGTAGAACACAATCAAGAGTAATAATTTTGCTCAATAATATTTTTACATAAATTATTGATGTTTTAATTTTAGATCGCCTAAAAGCAATGTAAGTCGTTCAAGAAGTGGAACTCCAGAGTCTCAAGCTTCGAATTCAGGTTCTGGAAGCAACAGAAGTGGATCAGAAAGTCCGAGAAGTAATAGGTCAGGAAGCCATGTAAGTCAAAATTCAAATAAAAGTGGGCAATCAGGAAAGAAAGCACATTCAGAATCTCCTGAGCCTGGTCAAAAATCAACTAGAACATCTCCTTCAAGAAGTAGATCTGTAACTCCACATAGTGGATCTCAAAGAAGTAATCATTCACAGAGTCCAGCAGATATTCGTGAAGGAAGCCATCACAGCGATAGATCTCATACTAGCAAAAAATCAAGAAGTTCTTCAAGGGAAAAAGAAATTGCAAATGATAAATCGCCTAGTCATGCTTCTGGTAGATCGATTTCAAAAGAACGACGATCCAGTAGTAGGCAAAGTCATGATTCTGTTAAAAATCGCAGTAGAAGTAGGACAGGATCACCTAAAAGTAAAAGATCTGAAACACCTGCTACCAATAGAAGTAGGTCCCATTCTGAAGATGACAGCCGTTCACAATCTCCTGCTTTGCAAATAGACGATAAAGCACGTTCACATAGTAAAAGTAAATCCAAGTCGCGATCACGTTCAAGATCTAAGAGCGGATCAAAAACAGGTACACCTCGTTCAAATCGAAGTGGGTCAGAAAGTTCAGGAAGTGAAATCGGAAGAAAAGAAAAACGAAAAAAACAAGTTGTATCTGATTCGGAAGATGAAAATGAAAGTTCTAAACAAAAGAAAAAAATTTCCAAGATAATTGATTCAGATAGTGATGAAAATGAGGTATAGTATGGTCGTATGGTATAGTATATATTTTTAACATGTGTTATTAATTTAATTTTTGTTTCTTAAACAAGCCAAATAAAAAATCAGAGGGATTAACTGCGGATGCTTTGTTCGGTGATGCTGATGATATATCGGATGAAGATGATCAAATATCAAAAGGAAGTAAACGATCTCGAAGTGGATCTCGTGGGAAATCAAAATCTCAGTCGCGTTCACGATCAAGATCTCATTCAAAATCTAAATCACGATCTCGATCTCGGTCTGGATCAAGGTAAATCTAGGAATTATGGTGTAGTATGGTATAATGTAGTTAAACATGTAAATATTTTTTAGACACAGTTCACGCTCAAGAAGATCACGTAGTGGATCTGATCAAAGAAGATCAAGATCTAGAAGTGGTGGACGAGAAAAAGACGATAAGCCTGAAGTTGAACCGATCCCAGAAACACGGATAGATGTTGAAATAGCAAGAATTGTTTCCAATCTTGGGAGAGATATACATTTTGTAAAACTGCCAAATTTTTTGTCAGTTGAAACTAGACCATTTGATCATGAAACATATGAAGATGAAATTGACGAAGAAGAAACTATGGACGAAGAAGGTAGGCAGCGTATTAAATTAAAAGTGAGTAACACAATAAGGTGGAGAGATGTTATTAATCGGCAAGGTGAGACTGTAAAAGAATCTAATGCACGATTTGTGAAATGGTCAGATGGTAGTATGAGCTTACATTTAGGAAATGAAATATTTGATGTTTACAAGCAACCACTTCAAGGAGATCACAATCATTTATTTATTCGTCAAGGTGCTGGTTTACAAGGACAAGCAGTATTTAGAACAAAGTTAACTTTTAGGCCTCATTCTACTGAATCATTTACTCATAGAAAAATGACTATGTCATTGGCAGATCGATCACAAAAAACAAGCGGAATTAAAATTTTAACGCAAGTGGGTAAAGATCCTACTGCAGATCGCTTATATAATATTAAGAAAGAAGAAGAAAAACTTCGTCAAGCTATGCGTCAACAGCATGCTGCTAAACCTAAACGTAGTGGTGCGGCTGGTGGTAGAGGTGCTGGACAAGCTGCTGGTGCAAATTCTTCTTACAATCAGGAAGATGGCAGTGATGATGATAATGCTATTTCATTAAACGCTATTAAAAATAAATACAAAAAAGGTAATAAAAAAGAAGAAGCTCATCGTCAAGGTGCAGCAATATATTCGTCCGATGAAGATGACGGATCTGATTTTGAAGCTAGAAGAAGCAAAAAAATTGATAAAACTAAAGTTAGTAAAGCTTTACGTGATTCGGACGAAGAGTCTGATGATGCAAGCGCAAGAAGAGGAAATGATAGTGGCAGCGATAAAAAAAGTGGAAGTGAAGGTGATGGTGATAGTGAAAAAAGTGGAAGTGATGATGGTGGTAGCGGTGAAGACAATTAGATTAGCATTTTTTTCTTCTTTTTTTATGCGAAGAGAATGTAAATTGTAAAAGTAATTGAAAATATAATTGTTTTTTTTAAACACAAATAATAAATTTTTATATAATTATTTTTTTGTTTATGGGGACGTACGTACATGTGATTTTTTTTAATGTTTTGTTTACATTAGAAAAATATTTTTAGATATTTTAATTATGGCAACTCTATTCATTCTGAAATTGACATCTATCGTGCATGTATCAAATTATATCCTAGCAGTAGCAAGCTAACATCACAAAAAAAAAAAACAAATTAAAACAGAAAAATCCCGCCGTTTGTAAAATTTCTCTGCATTAAAACTTGAGCTCGAAAATTTGTGTTGTATATATTTAATTTGTCTATTTTATTGCATTTAAAGAAAAAAAGGGATATTCCGAAAAAAAAATATTGTTTAATGAATGAAGTAGTTTGAATTGGGGATTTCAAAATGGATAGTATAAATATTGAACACCTACAAGATTTAGTATTAGATGCAGTACAAGCAGTTCAATTCAAATTAGGTAAGAACTACTACATTTATTTCTTATTTTGAACGGTTAAACTAAATTCCAATGGTAATTCCAATATTTTCTTTGTCGGTTCTATTTTAATTAATATGCATTTTAAATTATAATTATGTACCCAGATAAATTACGGGTTGTCAACAGTTTTTGAATATTGATTTTGTCTTTATGGCCAGTTTAATTTAAAAGACCATGTGGGTATATACTATTTTAATCTCTTACAAATTTAACATCAATGACAATGAGTGTTTCTTTAATAAATTATTATACGTCCGATTAACTTTACCTTTCTGTTTAAATGTAATTTGCCTTTTGTTATTTAATATTGGCGGTAAATCCTAACATAGTGCACTTTTTATTTACTTCAGTTGCGCTTTTTGTATTTTTTTCAATTAAAATTTTATATTATTTAATATTCAATTGATTTCAGTGCGATGTAGAGATGATATTAATGATCCAACTTTACTTTTTACTCCGGAAATGGCTCATCAAATTTTTGGAGAAAATGAAAATATTTTTGGTTATAAGGATTTAAAAATTACAATTATGTACACGGCAGGTTCCATGCAAGTTTATATTGGTAATAATAGTGTAATTCAAATATAATTGATGCTCTTATAATGTTTATAAATTTATCTATAGATACTAAGAAATATGTAGGGAGCGAATGAATATATGTACATGTCAACATAATATATTTTCAAATTATTTTCAAATATTTTCAGGTACAGTGTATAGTAGTCGAATAGAAGATGAACCTGGTAATAAAGGCTTAAAATCCGATGATGTTGTAGAAGTAATAGCATCGAAATTACCAAGTGGATGTTATTATATTAATTTAGAAGAATTTTTAAAGACAGTTGACAATGAACATTTTCGTCCATTTGGAAATAAACTTAGTGAACTTGTTTATGAGGATAAAGAAGCAGGAGAAGAAAAAAGACATTTTGAAATTTATAACTGTGACTATAGTTCACCCAAATTTCCATCATTTTTCAATCGTTTGCAAACATTTGTTTTGTGGTTTGTAGACGCTGCTTCTTATATAGATGTTGATGATCCTCAATGGACATTCTTTATATGGTATGAAGTGAATAATGCTTAAAAAAATTTTTTAAATTCTTATAACAAAGCGTTTCATTTTAGTTATGAAAAATATAAGGGTTCTGATGGTAATATAAAATATGCAACAGTTGGTTATACAACTGTATATCAATATTATGCATATCCAGAACATATCAGACCTAGAATAAGCCAAATGCTGGTTCTTCCGCCATTTCAGAAAAAAGGTTTAGGAACAAAAATGTTTGAAACTATTTACAAATTTTATGAAGGTGAAAAAAATGTTATTGATATTACTGTTGAAGATCCCTCGGAAAACTTTACACGTATACGAAATTATACTGATGCAAAATTATGCAAAGATTTAGTATCATTTCAAAAAGATGTAATTAAAAATGGATTCAATAAAGAAATGGTAAAAGAAGCTAGGGAGAAAAATAAGGTAATTTAAATTAAAAAATCAACAAAACAATTGATTTTTATTTAATTTATTATTTAAATTTTAGATAAATCCACGTCAATGCAGAAAAATTTATGAAATTTTACGACTTTACCATACAAATATATATGATGTTGAAGATATGAAAAATCTTCGTTTGGATGTAAAAAAAAGATTAAATGCAACCCATCACAAGCAGTTGTGCGATATTAAAAAAATAGAAAAAGCTGGATTAGATCCACAATGGATGTCTGCTAGTTTGCCAACAAAAGAAGAACGCTTATTACAACTTGAAAAAGAGTATGAGGAAATTGAAATCGAGTATAAAAAAATTGTGGAAAAACTACATAATTAAAAGCAAAAAACTGTTATTGTAAAATAATATTTATTTTAGATTTTAATTTTGAATAAAATTTAAAAAAAGAAAAACCATTAATGCTTATGTACTTTTGATTATAACCAAAACGAATGCAAAAAATAATTTAAATGTGTTGTTTTAGTATCATGTTCTTTAACATCATCAGGCAGACAGACACTCATCAGGCACTCATCAGGTAGATAAAACTTAGAAGTCATTCGAATTCGTTGTTTGATAAGACCAATGGTCACAAACGGGTCGATTGTCTGGTGGAGAACCTTGGACAAAAAGAAACATAAAACCCTTACACAGATTCAATGCCAATGTTGTCTAGGCATCACTGACGCCACAAAAACAACAGAGACGAAATCGCTAGAAACCATGCTAAATAAACCACAAATAGAAATACTTACGTCCTCATACTTATGTCTTACATCATATGGTATTGAATGCGTCTATACGACTACGTATGATAGGATAGAAAAGCATTGCAAAGAAAAACACCACACGAAAAAATCTCGACACCAAATATTAGCGAAGACTCGAAGAGGTAAACATACTTTTTACAATGTTGTAGAACAAAACCCGGATAAAAGTTTCAAGAATAACTCAAAAAAAAAACTGGCCAACTATTGATATACACAAATGGAGCGAAAAAAGTTGAAAACTGTGAGATAGAAATATTTTGCGATTAATTAGGAATTGAGAAATCGGAAAAAGTGGTAGGAACAGCTACTATTCTACTATGTTAAATCATAAGTATAAAAATAGCAACGGAATTAATTGTCAACAAATAATAGGAACATCCGAAAGAAGCATTGTGTTTTATTCAGATACTATTAAAGCATTAAGCAATGCAATAACGAAATCGAAAACAGTATCAAACTGTAAAAGAATGTTAAACTCTTTAGGGGAATCCAACGAGGTATTACTTCAATGGATCTCTACACAGGGATATAAGGTTTGGGCTTGTGGAGAGTAACCAATGTAGAGGGTGCGTAAAAGAAGAGGAAACAGTGCTCCATGTACTCTGCGTTTGCCAACGTAAAGAAGGAGGAGGGCAAGAATACTTAAAGGGTATTTTTGGGAAACTTTCTCAGAGGTAAGGTACGAGAAACCTAATGACGTGCTTCGGTTCATGAAAGGTATTAGATGCCTCAACGACGGAGTCTGGTGAGAGCCAGAAGTGTGGTCGTTTAGAGAGGGTACAATGGGTCGCAAGGCCTAAGTGGGATGGATGGATGTTTACTATCCCACCCATTTAACAAATCCACCTACTAAGTCTGTTATTCATCTGCTTTTTTGAGATAACGCTAAAATTTAATACATACTTACATATCTATTTTACTATTTTTATCTTGCTCGTTTTTTTAATTTTCAATTATTTTTGTCTCTATGATGTCTTCAACTATATACTGATATACAACTATGTACTGATGCGCTTCCGCTGACCTCCTTTCTTGGCCATTTCTGCTTCTCTTATATGTTCCTTCTGACCCCCACCTGGGAATCGCTAACCGTAATTAATTTCTTATATTGTTATAAATTAGTTTTTGTGCAAACTTTGAATGCTACTTTGTAATACGACAAAATCCGTTTTCCTAAACCCTTAAAACAAATCTGAAATATTTTTTTCATTTGTAACCTTTAGTTAAATGTAAATATTTGTGTGATAATAATAAAGTTACACAAATATTTAGCTAACATACATATGTATGTTCATATATGGAATAATACCACATCTTAAAGACGAAATGCAGATAAATTTCTTTGAATAAAGTTGAAAAACTTAAAACTAGCAAAGTTTAACTCAAGAAAAAAAAATTTAAAATAAGATGTGAAAAATGTTAAACTTCGAGGAAAAAACTGATTAGCTATATAAAATTAATTGCATACAATAATTGAACTTTTTTCAATTCATATTTTCTATTTTAATTTATTTTTATTTATTTTTCAATGGATTAAATGTGTGTTTTTACTTTATTAGCTTATTAAGTTAATTTATTTATTTTAATTTATATATGAAATGAACGATACGCCTATATTGTTTTTCTTTATATATATTTCTTACTAAAACCTTCCCGTCTGCGTTTACCTGCTTTCGGTTCTAGATTGTTTATTAAAAATCTCATTCCTAATTGCTCCATTCCAGTACCGTTTAATCCGTTATTATTCAAAAATGAATTATTTGAAAGATCGCTTATGAATTAATGCTCAAGAATTCGTTTTAAAAAAATTTATAATTGTGTATTATGCTTCATAGAATAATTGTAGGATATTATATGCTGCAATCTTCTGTCCATGGGGAAGTTTTGAATCGATATTTACTATATAAAAATTCATTCATTACATTAGTGAAAGGAAAATAATTTATTGTAAATAAATGTAAATTGAAGTTATATGGTGCATCATAACGATTATCATTGTGATGGATAAATAATGTATAACAATAATCGATCCTTTCATTCGTATTTCTTAATATTTTGCGAATCGAATATTCGCAGTTTCGTTTCAGTGAACTTATTCATTGTTTATATTTCGCTAGCATATTACAAAAACACATAAAATTATAGTGTTGTGTTGGTTGGATACATTTTTCCAAAATCATATTTCTTCGTTTTGTTGGCACCAGAATTTTGACTTTCATTTATACGAAATGCATGTTGCATGAAATTTTCTCAATATTAGTGACACAACATCTGCAACAAATTTTGTCACCATACGAGTATATAATTGTGCAATAGAAATAAATACATAATATTTAAATTTAAAAATGATACTGTAAAAAAAAACGTGTATCTGTTAAAGTGTTTTAAATAATTATTAAATAAATACTTGTTACTGTTTATTAAAGACCTTGTTAAGGCTAATTTGGAAAATTTTATTAACATTGTTGAGCACAAACATTTTTTAGATTTACAATAATATATTTTTTTGTCATGGAAAATAATTACATACTTAAAACTTGTAAATAGTTTTGTATTATAAAGTATCTCTTAAACCGACGAATATCTTATGAATATTATATATATATGATATACATATATATATAAATATACATATATATATACATACATACACATATATACATCTATATATATATATATAATATATATATTATATATATATATATAAGAAAACTACCATTAAATCTAATTGCATGCTATTTAATTTCAGGTCGATCCATATTGTTCCATCCATTTTCCAAATTTATCAATATCACTGTCAGACACTGTTTTCTTTGTTCTTTGTATAGCATCCATAAAATCTTTCAAAGTAATTGGTTGGTCTACATCTTCTAAACGAATTTTTTTAATTTCTGATGGTGAACGTCCAGAAATGTGTCTTCTCATTGCCATCATACTTGCATCACGACAAACATTTCGAATATCTGAACCGGAATATCCTTTTAATTGATCACAAATAGCATTGATATCTGTGTCATCGCAAATGTTAACATCTTTTAAGCATAAACTCAATAACGCAGAACGAGTTTCCTCTGAAATGTAATTTATTATGAAAATTTGTTTAATTTATGTTTTTTCATATTTTTTTTACCATTTGGAAGTCCAATATAAACTCTTTTCTCAAAACGTCTTCTAAATGCTTCATCAATATCCCATGGATGATTTGTTGCAGCCAATACCATTATAAGTTTATCTTCACTGGAAGGTCCTACATTTAAACCATCCATTTGTATTAATAATTCAGCTTTAAAACGTCGGCTTGCTTCATGTTCTGAATCACTTCGTCTAGAAGCACATAATGCATCTATTTCATCAATGAAAATTGTGCTTGGCGAATAAAATCTAGCCATTTCAAATAACAAACGAACTAATTTTTCACTTTCACCACGATATTTAGATGTTAATGTACTAGTGGATACATTAAAGAATGTTGTTCCACATTCTGTAGCAACTGCTTTAGCCATCATAGTTTTTCCAGTACCTGGTGGACCAACCTATATATATGTAGTGATAAAAAGTGAAATTTAAAATTAATTAAAAAATAAAATTTTTAGTATGTATATGCATTTATAATTTTATTAACCATTAAAATTCCTTTCCAAGGTTTTCGAATACCACGGAAAAAGTCTGGCATTATTATTGGAAGTACAACAGCTTCTTGTAAAATAGCTTTGGCATCATTTAAGCCAGCAACATCAGACCATTTAATTCCAACATCACGTTGTAAAATATCTTTTTCAAGAATTTCTACTAAATGTGATTCATAACCAATTGGCACGAAAGATGGTCGTTTTGTTGTTACAATCATTCTTTTAATTTTTTTCGGCATAAATTTCGGTGTACTCTGTGATGTACTGTTATCTTCAACAGAAGTTGTTGCATCATCTGAATTTGAATTATCTTCAATAGAACCTTTTTTTTGCACAGTTCCTTTAATTTCTTTTGAATTTAAAGATTTACGACTCAATAACCGTTCAACAGATCGACTTTTACGAGGTAATGATGAATTATACAATTTAGTACTACGAATACGTTTTGATGTTGAATCATTAGAACTATGATTCATAACATTAATATTATTATTATTATTTGTATTTGTATTTATTGATGGTAATGTTGGCTGTAATTCAGGATCACGTCTTCGTAATGATGATACCCAGCGATCAGTTGATGTTGGAATTATATTTGTTTGATTTGGTGATGTTGTAGAAGACTGAAAACCAAATATGTTGCTATTTGTTGTTGGTTTAACATTTGAAAATCTACCGTTATTACTATTACTATTATTACTATTCATAGTTAAATTCTGTAAGGGATGATAACTGATTGTTGTAAGTCGTGGCTGGGGGGGAACTTCTGAAATTAAATTATATATTTAAATTTATATATCGCATTTTGAGCATTCATTGAATCATATTAAATGAATGTTTTACCTTGTGTTGGAACATTACTTTTACCATTTTGATTAATTAAACGAGAATGTGGTACTGATGTTGATGATTTTCTTTTGCTATCAGTAACATGGAAAGTTGATCCTCTTACATTAATATCATTATTTTGTTGTGCACTTGATGTTGCCGTATTACTTTGAGTTTTTTTTAAGGTGGTACGACTTGGTCGATGTGTTGTTGTTATTTTCGTATATGTAAATGGCGATGAATATTGCTGGGAATCCATTATTAATTCATCCATCATTTTAGTCATTTGTGATAGTCCCGATAAAGGCGATGACGCACTGAAAATAAAAATAAATATAAATATATTCAAATACGTGGTAAAATTTACAATTTAAATACATTCAGTAGTACCCCGTAATACACAAAATAAAATTGATACTTGATATTGATTTGAATTTCGGAAATCCTAATTTTAATAGGATTACACTATGTGGCAAAAGCTTTACTAAAATCTTTGTAGATAACATGGTTTGAAAGCCTTTTTCCATATTTCCATATCAAGAAATGTAGAAGTAGATTCAACTAAATTAGTTACTATGAATTTACGTTTGACAAAACCATGATGCTGGTTTGGAATTAAGAATCAAGTGTAATGGTGATAAAGCTGATCAAAAACGATTAGTTCAAATAATTTGGGAGTACAGGATAATTTAGCAATAGGTCGATAGTTTCTAACATTATCACTATAATTTTTCTTGTGAACTGGTCTAATGAAGGCCTTTTTACCACAAAGAAGGAAAAATTTTCTTAGAGATTGATATAGATTAAAGATTTTGGACAGTCTTAAGGATAAAGATTTTGAGCATTCTTTTGGGATAATGTCTGGGATACCATCAAGGCCAGGCCAGTGGATGTGTTACCACTAAATTTTCTTAAGTATGTAGAAACTAAGGCTTCGCTAATGTTTAAGGGCAACTTTTATGAACCGGAACCGGCATTTGGTATATCTATTGGGAATATTAAACTATCGATAGAAAATACCCTGAAGAGGGAAGCAAACATTCTTTTGGAGCGTATTGAAGACCCCAGGGTCTCCAAAATATATCCACCAGGAATAAACACCAAAGAGTAAACCAAGGAGGACTTGAATTTAGTGAATTTCGTTTTCTTGTTTGGGACGCTGAGTAAGAAGCCCATTGAATAGAATTTCGTAAAATCTCATAGTGATTGATTCAATATAAAAATTAATAAAAATGGAGCAGAAACCAAAGGAATCAAAAAAATTTGAAAGTTAGTTGTACGATAATTAAATTGAAGAAAAGTGTCAACGTTAGGAATATTTGCAGAGTCAATAAAGTAAGTGATATGAATGGGGGGGGGATGATAGGGGTCTATATAAAAGTGTGAATTTCGACATTCAAAAATTGATGAGTTATTCCTGCCTGACAGGAATACTAAGTCTAGTTGACGAGTTTGATAATTGCGAACTGCAGATGACAGCTAAAGACACATTAAGTTAAGGGAATCAATAAATGTAGATTCAATTTCACTGCAAATGTTACTAGGGATTCCTATATAATTCTTGGTTATGGGAATTCCACATCAAATGAGGTAGATCGAAATCACCCACAAAATTATTTCATCAAAAAGCATTAATTTGTTAGAAATGAAGTGGATGGCATTAAAATTATTGTTGTAGATATCTAGCCTACTATTCGGATGAATATAAGAATTAATAATAAATAGGTTTTTAGAATGAAAAGTAATCTTAACGCATCAGACAATTTCTAAAGACGCCGTATAAAAGCAGTATGAGCTAACCCTATTTCGGATAGTGCAAATCAAGCGATATGGAGTTAAGATAAACGAAATTTATTTTTGTGTGTAAATCTCTTACATTTTGATAAAATAGAAGAAAGTTAGTTTTTATAGAAGTGGTATTGGGTGCTAGGATATTAGTATTGGATTGGGTAGGAGACTTAGATTAACGTGAACTAATGAGTTATGGTTAGGGACGAGCCATTTCGAGCCATTCACGTTTGAGGAAACAACTAAGCGAAACGTTTCTAAATCCTTCTTTACGCTATCACAGGATAACCCTAGGTTTTCATGGTACAACAGAAAAATTTTCAAAGAGCTCAAGTCTTCCTGTTGAATTAAAACACTTGTGTTGGTTTTGGTCTTACCATCAACACATACACTACTATCAGGATGATCATGCAAATACACAAGATATAGTCGAACTTCGAACATTATTATATATTCTGTGATCTCTGAATCTAGAGAGAATATGTCTATTATCGTTAACTTCAGCAGTATTTTGCATTCTAAATAATGTATCCCATTGCAAATAAAAGTGTGTTGGGATTGACTGAACATTTTGCAAATCTTTAATCAAATAGGGAAATACTTGGAAGCTTTGAAAGGACAAATAAATGATGAATTACATCGGCTTAGACATTTCAATTTATTTCAATTTATCATGTTTATTAATAACTTTATTGTTTAATATTAAATAATGAATCCTTGCATCTATATATTAAGCTCTCCAGTTTCACAATAATCATTAACAACATGTTGAGCTTAATTTTTTCATTAGTTCGAAATAAAAGAAATTCAAAATTCAAATCAAAGTTTTAAGGGTCATATTTTATAACTTTGAAACTTCATTCAAGAACACAACAAATAGAAGTTAACTTAGAACAAAAGTTTTCTGAACTTTTTCAAATGGAATGATGAATTGAATTCTAAAGGAGTGATTAAACTTTTAAAAGAATTTTTTAATGTTACCAATGAACTGCATTGAAACATGCACGTGAAAACAATTGCACTTCGATTGTACAATTTTTTGTTTCTTTATTTCCAACATGTAGATATGTGATAATTGACTATGTTGTCTACATTCCATAAATATTTTTATTATTATTCATTCATATTAAATTCATAATGATTTTTATTTTTTTAATAATTTTTTTTTCATTTAGTTTGGGTTGTTTGTAAGAGCAATGACCTCTTTACTTTTATGACCATTCCATACATTTATTCAAATGTTGTAAAGGTACAAAAACAAATCAATAATTGTATGTGTGTCTGTATTAAATCTTTTTAAGTGGTTCAAAGGATATTTACATAATGAAATACCGTAATGTAAAACTTAAAATAATTTATTTTTTTGAACATAAATCTAAATTATTTCCAAGAATTGGATTATTTCATGACTAATTAAATGGTTTTTGTCCATCACAATAACATCAAAAACGTAATTTAATAACATGAAAGAATTTTTTAATTCTTAATTTAATACAATTCAATTTGTAATTATCTAATTACTAATGTTGTTATAATTAATTATAATTTTTAATGTATGTTCTCGTAATAATATGTTTTTGATTTTTTCATAACTTAATTTGAGATTTTTCCATTAATTCAATCCCGTAAAATTATTATAGCGAATACACTCCGATTTTTATTGAGCTTTAAATTATTTGTTTAATAAGTTGAAGAGTATCGGATTCAATTGAACCGGTGAGTAAAAGAACACTACATGTACAAAAGTGTCATTTTGTGTAAACTGCAAAAAAACTGTCTCGCCGACGAAATAATATAAATATGTGTGTTTAAAGGAAAGTGTTGTAGAGTTGTAGAGTTCATGTAATTTCTTTATAGTACTGTTAAAGAAAAATTTCAATAAATCATTGCTAAATACTCAGAGCTATTTTGTACTATTATTCCACTGAAATGAAAAAAGCCTGATTAGTAAATAACATAACTTGAAACCATTAGAAATTTTAACAAATAAAAAAAAAAATAATAATAAAATAATAAAAAAATTTTATTCCTTCGAATTAGTGACTTTCCACGATATGATATGACAACAAAATTCCAATATTTCTCCAGTCACATACTGTGTTAGTTTTTTAAGATCAGTGATTTTTTGTTTTCGTTAATAAGAACTGCTTCTTGATAGGCTTGCTTGTGTGGCAATTGTGGATGGAGTTTAGATATGATTAATTCAAATGTTTGCAAAAGGAAACCTCTTAGATATTGGTTTGTTTTGACATAGTCGGGAATCTCACTATTATATGTGACTTGGTGATCGATCGATTTATATGTTTTTTACATGTTTGATTTACATGTTAGAACATAAAAAAAAACCAATATCTGTATAATAATTCAAATGAAAATATTGGACAATTTTCAAACAATCACCTGACACCCTGTACATATTTTTTATAATGTCACTACATGGTGAACAGAGGAAGTACTTAGAAGAAGCTATAAATAATATATATTTAATAAAATATATGGTGAAGTATGAAAGGACAATATTTTCCTTATTTTTTTTTTTGAAATTGGGGAGTTCTAAGACCTCTTAAGATCTATTGTACTTCTCGTCCATTTCAGAATTGCAGGTCTATGTCCTTGGTAAACGCTATTATTGCTTTGATGTCAAAGTCAGTATGTAAACAATATTTTGCTACAACAACACAATCATTTTTTACTTAAATCGCCCTCGTGTTTTGTAATAAAGTATTTATAAGGTAAGTACTTTAACTGTGATAGTATTTTTTTGACTCTCAAAAAGAGGAATAGTTTATTGAATTTTTATGTAAGAAAAGCGGAAACCCTGCCGGGAGAATGTTCCATTATCATAGCCGAGCTTACCGCCATTTGCAGAGCAATCCAAGTTACTGAAACACAAAGCCAAAATTTCATAATACTAACCGATAGCCTCAGTTCAATCAAGTCAATTAAAAATCCATACAAAAATGAATACATGTCCATATATCAAAAATTCCAAAAACAATGGAAAACTGAGATTTGCTTGGATACCAGGCCACGTAGGCATAGATGGCTACACAAAACAGACGTTGAGGAGAAAACAAAGTTGCGACAAGCCTCCTTACAAGAGGTTCAATTATGTCGTATACCCATACCAAAATTAGATGGCGTACATCCGCCAAACCAACTGGAATTCTTTCAATCGCTTTGTAAGATCCCATAACCCTAATGGAAATATCCCCGGCTCAATTAAAATCAAATTCCACGCCCTAGGTGTTAGACTCACTAGAATACGCCTATGGTACATTCTTCCAACCCATAAACACATACTTACACCAGAACCCCCCTCCCGGCATGTATTCATTGTCCCGAACGTCTCACAACACGCTGGGTGGCGCAATAGGTAGAGTGTCTGCCTTTCAACCGAAAGGTGACGAAGACAAAAATGCTTTCTGTATTTTTCAACCTGGTCTAGTACCATCTTTAGCATAGTGATAAAATAAATAATAAAAAATAGTTAATAGTTTTGGTTATCACTAAAAATAAAATGAAACTGCTATTATGAAGGCGAAATACTCTATACAATTAATATAGTTTTCCACATTTAAAATTAGTAAATATACCAGAAATATTCTAAAGAAAATGCTATTGTATGTAATTGTGTATAATTGTGTATTCCAAATGTCTGCGTAAAAGTAGTTTTCATCCCATAGACTGGGAATTTTATATAAAAACATATCTTCACACAATGCCTCTTCAACAACCAAATCATATCCCAACAAATATCCGAGCAGGTACAAGCCATCCTTCTATTCGAATGATCACATTTCCCTCATTAAATCTCTTCTCACGCATCACAGAATCTGGGATGAAATTTAGCAGACCAATATAAAAACAAAATTATCATATCTTAAAATGAAACAAAATAAAATGAAAACAGACAACTTAAATGCTAGCTATACCTTAGTTGACCTTTGTAATACGGGTTAACCGAGTTTGTCCTTTTCAAAAGTACAAAAACATATACGGAATATACTTTTTTTTATTTTAAACCCTAGTTACTAAAGACTTAAAATTTTTAGAATAATACAAGTCTTATTCTAAAATTAAATATGAAATAATTTACCTTTATTTTATAAGCAACTAAAATAAGATATGAAATGAATTTTTTTGGGGAATAAGACTTTAACTACTAAGTAAAACAAAAAAATAAGTCAAAAGTGAATTATTTTATTTAAAAAACTGATTTTTATATAATGTCTTTTTCTGTTCATTATTACAAATATATATATATTTTGTGATTACATAACAGAATTGCTATTTATGAATAAAATAAAATTTAAAATTCTTATATGAAAGATATTTTATTGAATTTGATTTTGTTTATAGTCACAAAACGGTTATAATCAGCAATATTACAGAAATTTAGCGAAATTTTTGTTTTCGTTTTTGTACTTTTTCTTATAAGTTCAAATAAGATTGAAATTTATTTTAGAGTAAAGATGTCGCTCAACTTGGAAATAACCGTCACTATTTGGTGTAACTATTTTACATGTTTTAAGTATTCAGCAAAAAGAACTGCCTAAAATTTGAATATTTTAGGGGTGTAATTTACTATTCATTTATTCTTGTTTTTTTACTCACCATGTCGTTCATCTTGTGTATTATAATATAAGATATGTTTAAATGAAATGTATTTAGTTTATATATGTATTGTTAAAAAGACCCACATCTCGAAAAGGAAAAGAACCTGTCTGCAGATTTATCTGCATGTCCGCTGGTTAATAAATAAATAAATAAAATATATATTTACTCAAAAAATTTATTTTCAAAAATGAGTTGCTACTGTAAACAAACTGTACCTGATATTTTAAAAATCGAAGTGTAGTAATATCAAAATATCCCAATCTATTGTGAAAATATCCCCAGTATGTCAGAGGTAAATATCACCAGTACCTAAATGATGTTTATTGTTCTAAGCCATTTCATGTCTCCATATCTCATTTTATGGAAACAAAATATTTTCAGTTCACACTTAAAATATGTATTATTTAAAAAATATTTATTTTTTAGCAGCTAAAACCCATGTTTAGGCATAACGACTTTTTTTTAAAAATTCTTATCGTCTTGTAATTCATTTAATTAAATAAATCAAGTTCATTCGTCCTGCCCTGTAATGTAATAAATTCTATATTTCCTAGGTTTATTCAATGACTTTTATTTCTTTTTCCAATTATTTACCAGTGGTTCCCTTGTACAATTGCACAGAAGTAGTTTTTTATTTAAAATTTATTTGTTAATACATACATCGATACATCATCATTTAAATTCTTTAGGAAACGAGAGCTTAATAGATGATTGACTATATGAATTGAATTGTATACACGATTTTCTATGAAATAAATAATTTATTTAATATTGTGATTTACTTTTGGAATGATTATGCACTCAAGAAAGCTAGTTGTTTTATGGAAATTTCTTCTGAATCACACACAAATGTAGTTAAACGAATTTTGAAGTTTGTTTTTGTTTTTTTAATTTTATTAGTTCAATAAAAAACTATTGGGTAACAAATTAAAAGATTGTGTACCCTTATAGAGTAGACTATTTTGTGTTCTGGTTCTCCTGTATAATGGGAGTCTGAAATCACCCCTATTTCTTAGAATAAAGTAATAACCACCTACATATCTAATATTCTTTTGTAAATATTGCGGCATCCTATCATATTTCAACTTATATACGAACATTATTGCATTAAATTTTAGTCTTTGATTTACGCTCATCCATTCCAATTTATTTAGCATATCCTTACTTCTTGTTCTTCTGTCACACTTTAATATAATTCTCATAGCTCTATTTTGAAGTACTTGCAATCTATTTAAGCTTTCAGTATTACATATAAATAAAATCGAGGAACAGTTCTCAAAATGTGGTAAGATAATTGCATTATAAATTAATATCGCACACTTTAGTGATATTTTATTTCTGATTCTTGCCAAAAAACCAAATTTTTTCGAAATTTTTTTACAAATATTATCAGAATGCATATTAAATTTAAGCTCTTTAACTACAATGACTCCTAGATATTTAATACTGCTAACACACTCTAATCGTTCATTATTAATATTTATATTTAAATTTTCTATTCGAGAATTTATCACCATACGTTTTGTTTTACTTACATTAAGTTTTAATTTGTTTTTTGACAACCACTCATGTAAATTTTCTAGGTCCCTGTTCAATTTATTTTCTAAGTCTACCACATTATCCCCTACTAAGTAAATTAATGTGTCATCCGCAAACAAAGACACTGAAGAAAAGGCAACACTACAACGCACAACAAAGCATGGTATATGCTGGAGATGTTGACACAAGGCGTTCTACTTCTGGTAATTTGTTTATGCTGGGCTCTGGTACTATTAGTTGGTGTTCAGAAAAGTAAAAATCGTTGTCATTTTCAACAACGGAATCTGAATATATTGCGAATATATTAATTTGACTAAAACGATTGTTTATCTTAATATGATTATCTTAATATAATAAATTACTTAATATAATTATTTTATAATGATTAAAAGTGGGAGTGTTGAAATTGAATTGTTTTCAGTTTAATTAAATATTAAGTAGCTACCCTGTATTTATATTTATTAACTTTAAAACTAACTGTATATGCTTTAATATTTAATATATCACTTTAATATTTTAGTTCTTGTTTGCTTACTTTGTTAATACTTTAATATCAGTTCTTGTAATTCTCTAATGAAATAAAGACGCGTTGAATAAAACTTGCTGTGTATTTTTTAATGCTTGATTCAATAATTATCTACTTTATAACGAAATTAGTACTATTTTTTAAATTAAATTAACTGCTCAACCTAAATAAGAGCGTAGGACGTATGGCGTGTAGAATTTACATGCGTTTGTGTAAATTATGTATGGAGATTTTCTTAATTTACATGTGTTTATATGTCAATATCTATACTTACCAAATTTTTAATGTAATTGTAATATGAAATAAAAAGTTTCATTTGCCAAAACGAAAGAACCTGAGCTAACATTTTTTTTTGGTTATTATAATATATTTAAGATTAGATTTGGATATATAGTGTCATAGTAGTATGGTGGTCATAACATATAGATTTATGTCCTCATCATTTCGACAATATTTTCAATAGAATTTTTTGTTTAATTCGACAAACAAAAATTTAAATGTGAATGATGGCAGTATATACTTACTTATATTCTTATATTTTAATAAAATTCTACATAATAATTAATATTATTATTTTCTACTGGAAAATTTTATAAATATGTACTCGTGATAAAAAATCTAGACAAAGTATTGAAAACTAGTTTAATTATTATTATAATTAATCATAATTATGTTTATACGAGCAAGGTTATATGTACTGTACATGTAGTGGAAACTACCTAAAGTACGAAATAAAGAAATTAACTATATCTATATGTATATAATATGTATGTACCTACATTTTTTGCCTAGAGAATGTGTTGCGTTTTTAAATAAGTTTAAACTCAAGTAAGTAAATTAATGTAAATTTTCTAGACTTAGACACTAATTTGTTGAAGCCTTTTATTGAGCTCACTGACGTTCTGATTCGGAATCAGGTAAAACATTTTTTATATTATTAACCGAAACTTAGCTCAGCGAAACATTTATACTTTCGTACCGTTGGCTTTTGGAAAAGAAAAGGGATAGTGAGAGGAAAAGAAAAAGAGAAAGAATAGGAGAAAGGTTCGGCGGGGAGTTGCGAACTATGTTATTTATGTTCATTTTAAATATTTGTAAATTAAACAAATAAAAACTACTCCTTCTTGGGGATGCTTGATGTAGTGGAATGCGATCCCACATTCTAAAAGTTCTGACTATACACGAATTTCCATAGTCAGTCTTGACATTTGTAGTCTCAAAACGGTGGGAATTTACAGATTGCAGCCTTTCGCGTTTCTCGTTGGAATTGCTTAAGAGGCGGAAGTAGTGATTTTAGGTCTCCCGAGCATGTGCCTACTCCCACGAAATATCTATAAAATAGAGTTAATGCGTTTTTAACAATTACAATACTTTCTGTTAAAATTTTTTGATCCTAATACCGGCTAAAGTTTTTTTTTTACAGAAATCCGAATTTAGATTTGATCCTTTTAGTCATGATACTTCCCGTCATTAAGAGAACTGAAATTTGAATGCAGGTTGAATGTTGAGTACTGAAACAATAATTTATTTCAAAATTAGGAGGAACTGGTTCGGTCCGATGCATTTATTTGGACCAAAATCCATATTTTGATTTCGAAGCAGTTTTAGCATTTTAAGCACATTTAAAGCTCAACTTGGATTCCGCGACATTTTTTGTCGAAATAATTTTTTTTTTACTTTTTAGTTCCAATTTATGAAAAAAGGTTTTTTTAAATTTTTTTTTATTTAGTTGTATTTGTATTTATATACATGTAGAACATTATGTACATAATATCGTATACCTACATGTTATATGCACACTCTTTTTTTACGTAAATTAATTCTTTTTAATTGAGGGTAAGTTAATCATTTTTAATGTCGGTTTTAATTTAGTACACACGAATAATAAGAAAAAAAAACAAAACAAACAATTTTTGTTTATTTTTTTATTATTTTAAGGTAATAATCTCTAACCTAAATAAGTGTTATTAATATTGGTTAATTTAATATTAAAACATCGTTGATTCAATTATTTATTTATACTATAAATATATAAATATATATATATAAGTTAGTATATAAGGTGATTCACAAATAATCTGTCACAATTAAAGAAATGATTGAGTTGATATTTGTAACAAATTAAGTTTACTAGCATGATAGGGAGTTGGTGTTTTATGTGACTACAGTTAGTATATAGGGACTTTTAAAAATTAGGAATTATTTGTCTTTATTTTATTTTACTTTTTTCCCGTCTGTGCGAAAGTTTTTTTTATGAAAATGAAAAGTTTGATTTCTTTTCATTTAAGAATTATATTTAAATATTTCCTTGGTGCAATAACTTTTTACACCTACTACACGTTCTGTCTTTCCAGATGACACTGCATTTTCGTGTAAAAACAATAACAATCTAATTGATTTATTTTGTGATATAAGTTATGGCTTTAACCTAATTTGGTGATAGTGTCGATACGTTTAAGTACTTGGGTTTCATACTGTTGACAATAAATTGAATTTGTCTGCATATAGTACTCTCTATTCAAATAACTATTTTCAAAAAGTGTTCAGAAATGTTTTTCACTTAATTTTGTATTGTTCATTAAAATGGGGTATTTTGCTTTTTTCAATTCTAAATTTGCAATATGAAATTAGGTGCTGAAGTTGTGCTAATATAAATAAAAATTCAACCTTTTCTTATTGCTCAATAACCCTGTATAAGGATAATATTGAAAAAATGGACTAAAGCATATTTTTTATCATTCTACCTCTTAGCATTTATATATTGGTTTAAAATATTGAACAATTTTTTTTTAATAACCGGCTCCCAACTATAGATATAATCTTAATAATTTATATTTTGCTATTGTTTCTCACTTTTCATTTATGCCACTTTCATACTTATATAGCTCCAAAACTTTTAACATGTCACCGCTTTCTTTAAAATCGCACAGAAAATTTTCATTGTTCTGCAAAACCCTTAGACTTTTGACTTTTAGAACTGGATCAGACTCAAATTGAATCTGTACTTAATAAAATTTAGTTTTTTATTATTTTTGATATTTTTTTCAGTCTTCTATTTATTTCCATTGTCCCATTATTCGGCTTATCTTATGGAGATTTATAAAAAGTTGAAAGGAAAATACTTAAAAGCATGTACAGATGTAGAAGTTGTTATCGTAAGCCATAAGCTGAATTTAAACATTTTGTATCAAATAAAACGATGTATGCACTGTTCCGTAAAGCACTCCAAAAATTTCTGGAATTGATATGTTTATTTATCATTTAATTAGAAATCACTATTATAAGCTATAACTACTGATATTACAGATAGCATCAGCTGAATTTCAAATTGTGCATATCTGGATAATGAATGTATTAAAATACATATATTGAAAATCAGGTTTCATCCCGTAGAATTCATTTCTTTTTCTTGACCAAAATATTCATATACAATCCAATTCAGTTATAACTATGTCCCGATAATTGTTCATGCCTACAGGTGAAACACCCAACGCATTAGACGGATGAAGTTGTTTTGAAATATGCCGTGAACAGTGAAGGGGAGTTAAAATCTGCAATTGAGGAAGATCTGGTATCGGTGTATTCAAAAATCGTCTATCGTTAATTATCAAAAATAAAAGTATTATGATTTTTGAAAATAAACTTTTCTTATGAGTGGTACTGCCATTTACAGAATCAACATTTAGCTAGCTTGAACTAACATTTAACTAGCTTGGATAGCAAACAAAAGTGGAAAAATCATGAGAAAAATTTTAAGACATGTTTCTATGCTTAAGAGACTTCGTAATTATTTTATACTTGCAAGGTTGTATAATTAATAATTTAGAGTAACCTTAATAGGTTCCATAACTTAGTGTAAGTTACAATCTGAATCATTCTTTTTCTTAAGTTTTTGTATGGCTTATAAATTAGAAAATAAGATGCCTGTTACAAATAAGTATATAAAAAAAGGGATAGCAGATTTTTTTCGACACACTCTGTATACGTACAAATTCTACGAAACAAATATATATATATATATATATATATAATAAATATAATAAATAATAAGTATATCTATATGTAATTAAATTATAAAAATAATAATTTGAATTTTACTTCCGGTTTTATATACGGAAAACACACATACAAACAGTATGTGTAACAAAATTATTTTTAGAGGTTATTGACATCCGTCTAGCTAAAGAGAACTACAATAAAAAATTCCAATAAATATGAATTTAGTTTGGGTTTTTTTTTTTTTGAAGAAACTAAAATAAATAAATAAAAAACGTGTAAATGAGGTGAGGGAGCTTTCTTTTACTTGATTTTAATAGTCAAGTAATAATTATTTCAATTACGTGTCACACTGACGAATATTTAAATGTAACGACTTTTTTTTTACTTTTGAATTTTAAGACTAAAAAATAATTGTTTTTTTTTTTTATTTCTTTCATTGTATGTGTACAAATTCTTGAATTATCGCGTACTGGTTAAAAATCCTTTGAGTTACATTTTTTTTTTGGTTTAATAATAACAAAGGAAAATTTATTTTAGAAAATTAAAAATATGTAGGTACCTAACTATTGAATACTATTGAATATAATAAAAAAAAAATGTATAGATTTGGGTCAAAGATTTTTATGTTTTACTATCAAATGGCATGTAAATTTTTCTTGTAAAATAAATATTTAAAAAAAATTCTAGTTATTAAATTCGTCATGAATTTTTTCTTTACTAAATTTGAATTATTTAAATAATTATAAATAAGTCTAAAAATATTGCTTATGTTTATATAAACTTTTATTAACCAATTGAAATAGTATTGAAGTTACGACTATTAATGCTGTTCTGGCTTCGCATTCCGCTTGAAATGAAAATTTAATGTCTTTAATAAAGAAATTGTTATGACATAACTAGAAGTAATTGGGAATACTTTACATAAAAATTTTACTTATGCACTTATTGAATTATATAAGCTGGTACATAGTAATCATTCCAATTGAAACATTTCAAATAATCAAATGTCGTAAATCAGACAGCAACTTTATTACTATTAGCAAAATTATTAATGTGAAGATTGCTTCCGTATTTCAAATTTTTTTTTTTATTAATTTTATATTAATTAACAGACAAATTTTTACAATAAAACTGTGAAATTGACGTTGAATGTTGTTCGATTTGTATTACAATTAGTATTTGCTTTTAAGTTACATATTCAATTAATTTAATTTTCATTAATCAAATATTAGAAACAAATAATATTTCACATCAACGTCTTATGACATGAACCAACTATAGCATAAACACAAAATCAAAATCCTTGAAAGAGAGTAAATGTAAGTCAATTTTTTACACAAAAAAGCTCAAGAAAAGATAAGAATTATTTATACAGGAAATCGATAGCCAAAAATCACAATAAGGTTAAAAAATTTGATAACTTTATCTGTTTTGTATTTTGCATTATGTTATTAAATTCTTAAAGCCCATGGTGACTTTTAGCCTTTTAGTAAAAATAAAATTTATCATTTTGAATCATGTCCAAAAATGACGAAAACTGAAAGTATTTTGCAATATTATCGGATGGTACAAACGTTAATGGTATCTAAAAAAATATATACATTAAGAAATATAAGAATTCCAAACTAAATTCCATAAGACAAAATTACATAGGAAAAAATTACATGTGACAAAATTACATATGGACAAATTAACATAGATACCTCATTACATATGGACAAAATTATAAAGACGAAATTACATGAGTCAATTTTACATATGGGGAAATTTTCATATTAGATACCAAATTACATGTGGACAAAATTCCACAAGACAAAATTACATAGGACAAAATTCCACAAGACAAAATAAAATACGAAAAAATTAAATAAGATAAAATTACATATGGACAAATTTATATATTATATACCAAATTACATAGGAACAAAATTACATAGGATAAAATTACAAAGGACAAAATTATATATGGACAAATTTACATATTAGATACCAAATTACATAAGACAAAATACATAGGACAAAATTACATATGGGCAAATTTACATAGATACCAAATTACATAAGACAAAATACGTAGAACAAAATTACATATGGACAAATTTACATAGATACCAAACTACGTATGGACAAAATTACATAGATACCAAATTACATATGGTCAAATTTACATAGATACCTCATTACATATGGACAAAATTATAAAGACAAAATTACATGAGTCAATTTTACATATGGGCAAATTTTCATATTAGATACCAAATTACATGTGAACAAAATTCCACAAGACAAAATTACATAGGACAAAATTCCACAAGACAAAATAAAATAGGAAAAAATTAAATAAGACAAAATTACATATGGACAAATTTATATATTATATACCAAATTACATAGGGACAAAATTACATAGGATAAAATTACATAGGACAAAATTATATATGGACAAATTTACATATTAGATACCAAATTACATAAGACAAAATACATAGGACAAAATTACATATGGGCAAATTTACATAGATACCAAATTACATATGACAAAATACATAGGACAAAATTACATAAGGCACAATTACATATGGACAAAATGCATATATTTTTATTTTATCTTAACTAGACGAAATATGACAACAACGCTTTGTAAAATTCAAGTTCATTAAATGTGAAACATTATCAATAAGTGTGTATATATTATATTGTCCACACTTATCGTATGATAATGGACAAAATTACATATGGGCAAATTTACATAGATACCAAATTACATATGACAAAATACATAGGACAAAATTACATAAGGCACAATTACATATGGACAAAATGCATATATTTTTATTTTATCTTAACTAGACGAAATATGACAACAACGCTTTGTAAAATTCAAGTTCATTAAATGTGAAACATTATCAATAAGTGTGTATATATTATATTGTCCACACTTATCGTATGATAAGAGTTATTTTGAAGCTTCACAAATTTTGTAAGTTCAGTCTAAGTATTATTTTTATGAACCTGAGTATAGAGATTCGTTTCTTTAAATAAATTTAATTTGAATATAATTAAAGGTATTTTGTATGTGTATTAAATTTCCGAACAATGTCAATGAAAGAAATTACATTATACTTGCAACTAAATACATTACGAAAAACAAACCCGTTTATCAAAAAATAATGATGAAGAATTACGTAAAACTGACTTTATAAAAACCCTAAAAAAACGAGGGTTCAAAAATCTATAGTGAAAAGATAATGTACAAGTTAGTTAAAATTTTGAGCATCAACCCTGCAAACAAGTTTCTTCAGAATAAGTGCCTTTTAAATAATTTCACCACATATCAGAAGGTCAAGTGCCCAAATATTAGGTTTATATATTTAATTATATGTAAAAACTAAGTAGTAAATAAATTAATAATTTTAAATATATAAAATTAAAAAATTGATTTTCTATCCTATTAGTTCAATATGGACTTGGAAAGTTTTTTACTTGACAGGTATTGTATTACTCACACTTTTGCACTATCAATATTATTCTTGTTTTTTTCTTATCTCTCATATAAAGTATTTTATTATTTTTGTCATCATTGTAAACAATTTTTTTAAATTTCCAAAAATTCTACGTACATTTTATTTCTCCATTGTAATGGACAATAGTAAAATATTATTTTAATTAGAAAAAAATTAATTTAACATTATTCAGGACTCTTTTTCAAAAATAGAAATTAAAATTAAAAAGTTTAACGAAAATTTTAATGTTTTGTCCGAAAAATAAATATAGCTAAGTAGATCAATCAATGTAATAGAAGTGAAAAAAAATTCAAAATTGACATACATACATCTTTTTTTTGTTTTCGGTTTTAATTTACATTTTTGAAAATTAGGAAAAAAATGTTAGTATAGGTTGACATTTCAATTATAATTTTTATACATACATATACATAGATACTGATAAGTATAGTATTGTAACGAGCGAGGAGCCCGGACTCAAACCACGTGAGAGTCTAAATTTTTTTTCAAATGATGAAAATTACTGAAAATTAGTTTTCAATACAACTACATAGGTTCTAAATAACAATGTAATAATTTAAGAAAAATATAATAATTAAAATAATATAATTTGCAATATAATTTACAAAATATATGTATACCAAATAATTACTATATAAAAAGGCCCACATTTCAAATTCTTCTGTTTGTGAAGGCAATAATAGTCCCATTCCACCCAATGAATCTGGCATAGAAACTATTTTTATCAGAGGTAAATTTGAGTCTACAGTGGTTGAATTACTTCAAGAAGCACTAAACATGGTATATAATAACGTCATTCACTGCGTGAAAATTGCTGAGAAGCAACACGCTTCTTTTAAACTGACAATGTCTAAAACTCATTTTGACACTCTGTCAAAGTCTCCTCACTGGCCTGCTGGAATTATTGTTAAAGAATTTATTCCGCGTAAACGAAGAGAGACTACTGGAACTTCGAATTCAATTTCAAAAAACTCAATTGTCTCACCATCTTCTATCAAAACGTGAGAGGATTACGTACAAGAACTTGCCAATTCTTTCAACAGTCCCAATCGTTTCCTCATGATGTTATTGCTTTGACTGAGACATGGCTAACCAGCAATATTGTCTCGCAAGAGTTATTTACCTCAGATTTTTCTGTTTATAGGAACGATCGCGTTAATTCTTCACTAGGTGAACGTGGTGGTGGTGTCCTCTTAGCGGTTCGCTCAACTTTTCAAAGTAACTCTGTTACTATTCCCAATACAAATGGTTTCGAACTGATTTGTGTTAAATTAACGTTCAGTCATAATAATTTATATTTAATAAATTGTTATTTATCTTATAGTATTCCAATCAATGAAAGACCAATTAAGTTTAAGGCGCTCTCTGAAGCCTTATTATGTTTCATCGAAAATCTAGAACCAACCGACAATTTTTGTTTACTAGGTGACTTTAACCTATCAAACTTAATTTGGTCCTATGATGAGGACAATTGTGGTCTGGTTGCGTCAAATAATAATACTGCATTGTCGAACTCTTGTGAAACTGAATTTATTGACGATCTTTATAGCTGTAATCTTCTGCAAATTTCTCGACTTAGTTTTTGTATCTGACGCTGAAAACTCTTACGTCGAAAGGAGTAACCTCTTTTTTTGCAACATTGATGCTCACCATCCACCTCTAATCGTAACTTATTGTTATGATACGCTGAGGGAGGAAACTCCCTTTGAAACTTCTTATAGATTCAACTTCCGAAAAGCTAATTTTAATCTTCTGAATAACCAATTACGGTTAATCAATTTTTCAGATGTTTTCATTATAAATGATATCAACTATTGTCTCAACGAATTTTATATCCGTCTATTTGAATGTATCTCAATGGCAGTTACCTATGAACCTATAAAAAACACAAATTTGTCACCTCCTTGGTACGACAACAATATTCGTTCTTTACGAAATCAAAGGAATGCTGCATGGAGTAAATTTCAAAAATCCAAACTCCGTTCTGACTATCTCATTTATTCCCAATTGTTTGAAAAGTTTAAAGCCCTACTTGACAGAAATTATAAGTCTTATCTTATCAGAATGAAGTCATGTATTTTCTCTGATCCGAAAAAGTTTCATGAATTTATCAATACTAAACGTAAAACTGATGGATATCCTGCAACTTTAAATTATTTGGGAAGATCTTCTAATGATCCGACTACTATTGCGAATCTTTTTGCATCCTTTTTTTCCTCTACTTTTTCAAGAAATGACTTCACTCCTGATGAAACCTATTTTAGCAATCTGAATGACTTCTCTCAGAGTAATCAAGTTATTACCTTTGAAATCAAAAACATTCTTATAACTGCGGAACTATTGTTGAAACATATTTCATTATTAAAAGACGATTTTTCTTCCGGCCCTGACGGTATTCCTCCGATTCTTCTTAAGGAATGCATGATTAACTTATTGCATCCCATTTCTTTTCTGTTTAATTTATCCCTTCAATCGGGCATTTTCCCCTGTTTATGGAAAAAGTCTTACATTATTCCAGTTCATAAAAAAGACTCCAGAAATGAATGCACCAATTATAGGCCCATCGCCAAGCTCTCGTGTATTCCTAAACTTTTTGAGCGTATGATATATGATTTCTTATATGATTATTGTAAACGTTTTATTTGTGTTGAGCAACACGGTTTCCAAAGAGGTAGGTCAACAACTACCAATATGGTTGACTTTGTCTCCCAGGCAATGACCTCAATGGAGAATGGTTCTCAAGTTGACACCATTTTTACTGACATAAGTAAAGCATTTGACAAAATTCCTCATAGTATCATATTACTCAAGCACAAAATTATAGGTTTTTCACCGCATAGCCTTAACTGGCTTGAGTCTTACCTCTCTTCTCGGGAATACTCAGTTTTATTTAAAACTGCGATTTCTGACCAATATTCAGCGTCTTCTGGTGTTCCTCAAGGTAGTCATATAGGACCCCTTAGTTTTATAGTTTCAACAATTGATGCTCCTAAAGTGATAACTTTTTCTAAACTTCTTAGTTTTGCTGATGACTCAAAGCTTTTTACTCCTATATCTTCCTCATCGAATTGTTTAAAGTTACAAACCGATTTTAACAATTTCGCTTCTTGGTGTTCAAAAAATGGACTTGAATTGAACACTTCTAAATGCCAAGTCATTACCTTTTCTAGGAAAAATTCCATTCGGACAATTTGGTTCAGCTACCAACTAAATGGCTGTCAGCTTTCAAGAACGAATTCTATTATAGACCTCGGGTTAACGCTTGACACTAAACTGAGCTTTAAGCTACATTATGATAAGATAGTGAGCAAAGCAAATTCTTCTTTAGGTTTCATTAAACGTTGGTGTAAAGAATTTTCTGACCCCTACCTCACGAAACATCTTTATGTTACTTATGTAGGGCCTACCCTTGAATATGCCAGTCAAGTGTGGTCTCCACATTACTTGACTGACATTAACCGAATTGAATCGGTTCAACGAAAGTTCTTACGTTTCGCTTTGAGTAACTTTTCGTGGAATGATCCATTGCGGCTTCCACCTTATTACCACCGTCTTAAACTCATTGACTTACAGTCGTTGTCTGATCGTCGAATAATTGCAGATATCTCTTTTATTCACCAGATCCTTTCGGGTGTAACGCTAGCCCCTGAAATTTCAAATTATTTGGTTGCAAGATCCAATCGGAATAATCTCAGAACCGTTGAGTTGTTCCACATTCCCTTCCACCCTACCGAATATGGTAGATTCGAGCCAATCACTAGAATGCTCCGTGAAGTAAATTCTAACTCTAGTTCTTTTGATCGTCAACTAAGTGTTTTAACAATTAAAAAACGATTACGTCTTAATGTACGTTCAACTGAGACTAACTAACAACTGTTGTTCTTTTTAGCTTTGATATTTTTTTGGCCTAACTTTTTGAAGTGTTTTTATTAAATGTATTCTACTAACAGCATGTACCTGGTTTAGTTTATTATTAAATTTTTTAATCAAAGGTGGCGGTGTTTTACTAACCCTACTGGATGATGAGTTTTTGCACAATTAAATAAAGCAAGCTTTCGTCTAGTAATAGACGTCTGATGTGCTTGCTCTAAGCATAAATCTGACAGTATTAAATGATGCCGATAGGTTAAACTCTCTAAATCCAAATAAAAGAGGAATGAGATCGATATCCCGGAACTCAAAATCTCGGAGCTAAAATCCTGGAAATTTGAAATTGAAAATCCCGGAAATGAAAATCTCGAAACTCAAAATCCAGGAACCAAACAATTCCTCGAATCGAGCGGCCAACAAAATAAAAAAAAAAAATCTTATCTTTAAATTACGGATTTCTAAAATTATACAATCAAATCTTTGTTCTAATTTAAAAAAAAAATTATCTCCGGAATTTTTTGTACTTAATCGCAGAAAGTGGGAATTCTTTTTCCGGACTTTCGATTCCGTGCTTTTCATTTCCGGGATTTTCAAAATATCCGGTCTTTTCAGGTTCTGGGATTTTCAACTCCGGGATTTTACCGTGTATTCCATCTAATTGTTTAGATTTTTGTATATTTATTATTTAGATATTTATATTTATACCCACGAAAAGAAAATGATTATTTCATAACCGATAAAGAGTCTTCTTGTTATTGAAAAAAATACATGTTTAAATCTGTTTAAAAACTTGTTTCGAAATTTGTGAAATACGATTAAATTTTGTGGGGCTGTTTCGAAAAAATTTTCTATAATGGGGGGAGTCATAAGTTTCTGAAATTGTTTATACGTGTATGGTGTAGTTTTGGAAACCAGAATGTAAATAAAATCAGTTGTTTGATTTTTTGTTAGAAGTAGCTTATATTTTCGGTAATATGTATTTGTAACCATTCTTTTATATCATTTTTTTTGTCAGCCTACTACGAGTATAAATTTACATTAGGTTCCTATTACACATCAATCATTTTTCAATCATTCATTCATATATTGTCAATCATTGACCGTTGATTGACCGTTGATTGATGAGAAATGATTGATGGTGGTTCTATTCTCATCAATCATGTCATCAATCATGCAAGCAAAATTCCCATCAATCATGCTGTCAATCATCCAATCAATCAGCGGAATTAAAAAAATGGCTTTTTTGGGAATGTTCAGATAAGGTTATAATATTAATTTGTGATGTAATTCTAAAAAAAATAATTTTTATATTAATTTTAATAATTATAGCAATTATTGTAAAAAAACGATTGATATGTTATTCAACTGTGCAAAAAAATAATTTGTTGTTTTTTATACCCATAATTTACTTTAAAAATTCAATTTAAATTGAAGTTAAAAACATTCCCCCAAAAATTATATTTTCGATATTCATCTATGTTTCGAAATTATCAATATATTCAGAACACCTCCACAGTGTGTCCTTGCAAAATGTATAAAAAGATTGACGAGTGCATGATTGATGTGTCATTCTTTTCATCGGTCATCATTCTTTTCATCCATATATTGTCAATATATGGACGAAATGATTGATGAAAAGAATGATGTGTAATAGGCACCTTAGACACACTAAATCACCAAAAAAATATTTTTCATATTTTCCAATATTTAATTACAGTGCGGGACGAATGCCGACTTTTCCGAATTCCACTCTTCTTAAAAAAAATTTTACCGCTTTAAGTGTATTTGTACCAAAAATATTTATTTTAATTTATTAAAATGCCGCTACTCAAATAAAAACTCTAAATTTAATTTTATGAAAATTCTTATATTTCTTATTTATTCTAATTTTACATACAACCTTATCCGTCATTATATTGAAAATATTTATGTATAAGAATATTAATTTAAGCAAAAAAAAAAAAATTAAGAAATCCCCAGTTTGAATCATAGAAAATTATAATACGTTTGTATAATATCAAAATAATCTATAAAAAAAATAAAACAAGTAACACAAAGAGGCAGACAATATTTTTGCCTTATTTAAAATTATAAGCAACTATACCTTAAAATTAATTAGAATATCTTATTATAGTTATTTGTTATTATTACATGTTTGTGTAGAAATTTATAGTATTTTATTTATATACTATTATTTTTAAATCAATGGTTGTTAGTTGGAACCGAATTCACCAAAAAATTATTGTAATATTAAAATATAGAACTAACTATATAGTATTTTTTTAATTTATTAATCGACTTTTTGTTTTTAGTGATAATTTAATTAAATAATTTAATTGTTGCCAGGTTTTCGTTCACTAATAATTTTTAATATTTGATTGCAAATATTGATATTTCGAAAGCAACATACTTCCTTCATCAGTGCTTGTGACCGACTATATCTCTTAATTCTATTTTTTTCCATTTTATATCCTAATCCATACCAACTCCTGTCTGTACTTTTGCTAATTATTTTAAATATTAAAAATTTAAGTGAACGGAAACCTGACAGCAATTTAATTATTTAATTTAACTATAGTAGTTTCAGCGTTGAGATTGTTTGCAATATTATGTTGCCTTTTTCAGTAAATTACGCACATAAAATAGACTGAAGAAGGCAAATATCGAATCGATATTTGTAAAAAGGCTAATAAATAATTTAGCAAAATAAAAATAAATTATTTATTTATTTATTTATTTATCAGTGAACCTATCAGAGGCCTACTTCATGTCCTTTTCCCTTTCGGGATGTGGGTTTTTCTTATAGAAAACTTTACAATTGAAAAATAGAAAAATTAGCTACAATTCATTGTCAAACTTAAGAGCTATCTTATGCGTATGATAAAGTAAAATTAGAATCACATTTCAATTACTTAATATTTAAATTCTTATTGACTAACTTAGGTCCTAAAAATTAATCCAAAAAATGTTGCAAAAAATTAAAAAAATTCAAAAAATTAAAATGATTTCATTGTATTATATACTAGGTGTCAAAAGAAATTGATATGATGGTAGTTGACCTGAAGGTAAATCTGTTGGCCAGTTTACTATGTTTTATCAAAGATGTTGTGATGGCTTAGGAGTGCTTTAATAAGGGATATGTGAGATGTATTGGAAAATTGTAGGGCTTTTAACGGGGTAAAGGTGTATTGGGATGTGATTGGATTATTGGATAGGCATTCTGTAAGGATGTGTTTAATTGATAGGGTATCAGGGCATTGAATACATGTCGGGGGAGGGGATCTTAAAAACTTTACTACAAACATCTAAACAGTTACTAAATTAAAAAAGAATTAAAAAAAAAAACACCTCAACAATTTATTTTTAATATTTTACTAAATTATTTATTGGTCCTTTTACAAATACCGATTCGATATTTGCCTTCTTCAGAGCATTTTATGTGCGTAATTTACTGAAAAAAGCACACACATTATACTGCCGATATTTGTAAAAAGACCAATAAACAATTTAGTAAAATGAAAATAAATTATGCGGTTTTTCTTTATTTTTTAATTCTTAGATTTGTTTAACCCAAATCATGAAAGGTCATCTATAACGTTTGTGTTGGCTTATAATAACTTTATCGTCAAAATATTTTGAACAATTGAGACTAATATAACCTTTTATCACAATGGGACCATTGATGGCAAGCTGAAAAATTTGTTTAAGTTGAAAATTATTAGTTTGCAATAAATAACTTTATTAAATGAGGCATTAGTACATTTTATGCCTTACTGTAAAGTAAGTGTATTGCTCCTGGTGTAAAGATTTTTTCCGTTTGCTTGTAGGCTTGTTATGAAATCATCTAGGACATATTTATAAATACTTTTAATCCCTGACAATAGTATATAGCTTTCCAAATTTATTGAAAGCCAAAAATTAAAAAAATTAATACTCGAAAAACACTGTAGATTAATATATAGTAAAAAATAGGCAGTACGGTAATTAATTAATTAAGCACGAAAATATAATTACCCCTAAGTTACTGTCAAGAACATAAAAAACAAAAATAGTTGCAGCTTTAATTTATTTACTGTATTTGTGTATTCAGCTTGAACGTATTTTATTCAGGTTCAGGATTAATTCAGGTTCCTTAAATAGTTATGCTTTTGACCGTATATTTCTTTAATGGAATTAACTCTTAACAATAATTCACCCTTAAGCGTATAATTGTAGCAGACTGGTCGGGAACGACGTTTATAGTAGTATATTAAAGTACATTTTTTAATATTAAAAAGTAAATTATTACCAAACATAGAAATTGTTCAGATTAGTTTGTAGTAGACATTATAGGACATTATAGGACCTATTAATCAAATATGCATTGATCCACTTTATCAAGAGTACCGTGAGGCCTAATTTTCTTAATTTTAATAATATAACACTATGAGGTCAAATGTGAAAATCTTTGCTGAAGTCAGTATGAATTACATCTGTTTGCAGGCCTTCCTCCATATTATTAATAAAGGCTGACGTTGATTCTACAAGGTTAGTTACCACGGATTTAGTTTTTATAAATCCAATAATTAATTCAAACACCTTAGGAATTGCGGATAATTTGGCAATAGGAAGGTAATTGAATAGAATGTAATACTTGTATGTAAATGTAAATTTTTGGGTCACTCCAGAAGGATGATATGCTTTCGATAGCGGATACACCCTTCATAGGGCCAAGTCCGTTCTGTGGGATTCTTAAGTACATGAAATATTCCTACAAAATTAAAAAACTTAAATCAACTCTCAGTATTCTTGCCGACAAGTCTATTCAATTCAATTTTATGAGAATTTTACAAATATGATTACTATACAAGAGTAATGATTTCGAATACGTCATATTCGAAATATTTTAAATTTTTATTCTTACCAATGATGTATATTCCATAATGAATGATATGGTGTATGCCGATATGATGGTATTATTGGAACTGATACTTCATATTCAACATGTACATCATGTGATTGTCGTCTTTCTAATGCTGGATTTGAATTTGATATACTTCTTTGAAATCCATTATTGTTATTATTATTATTATTATTACTGTTATTATTGTTATTGTTATAAATATTATTGTTGTTATTAGGATTTGAATTTGAATTCGTATAACTATAATTACCGGTACTATTAGGACTAGAGAATATCGCTGAATTATTTTCTCTAGCACTGTTACACCAATTTAAAGGATTCATACCGAACATGATTTTTCAATTTTATTTTTTTTTTCTTATATTGTAATTTGTTGAAAATTTATTAATATGAAAAATATTATAAACTACCATATATGTATATACAAAATGTCGCAAGTCCTTCAAGCAATAATAAAAAAAAAAAAATAAAAACAACTTTTTTTTAGAGTGTGTATAAAATTTTATAAAATCAACATGCAAGGACACTTTGTGGTTAAAAATAGAGTTTTGATTAAACTTTTTTTTCTCTGTAAATTTACATTATTTCTTTAAATTTAATATTTTTTTTTAATTTTATTAAACTTAATATTTTCATAGTATCATCTTAATTATTTTATTGTTTTGTTTTTAAAGCATTAAATGCCTGATTAAAAATTAATTCAAAATACATTTTTGTTATGGTTTCCTGCAAGTGCCATAACAAATAAGTTTTTTTTTTGATTTTCTTGTTTTGTTTTTATGGCGATTTTACTGACCATCTAGGACTAAAGTCGATAGCCAACTGGTAATATAACCCCTATACAAAGGAACATATTTTGATGGATTCAAAATAATTTTTGTTGTTAGTACTTATATTAGTATACGTATGTTATGATTTATTAAAATGTGCTTTTTACAAATATTAGAATTGGCTGTCTTTTTTGTTTTTTGCTTTGTTTTTCGATTAAAGCCATTTTTGTAGATAAATTATATTATAATTAAATATAAAATAATAAATATTTTTAATTAATTATTAAATTTATTATTTGTGGTTTATTAATATTCAGTTTTAATTCAATAATGATTTATTTATTTATTTCAAGCTTAGATCAAAGAGCTACAAATAATTTTTTGAAGTTTACTTAAATTAATTTATATAAAAAGTTTCATAATTTAAAAATATAGAAAAAAGAAGACAATAATTACAATTTAATTTTTTAAATACTTATCATAAGTTCTTAATACTAACTGAACGGTTAAAGGTGTAAAAATGAGTGTTTTTTACTTTGTGTGTTGACAAATCAATTACGATTTTGTATTTATTTCCTACTATTAACATTCTCTTAACCGGTTCAAAGCTACCATAATTAGTTCTATGTTGAACCGGACTAAAAAGCTTTACGGACCTAAGTCAAGAACTATTATTAATAATAATTTTATTAAAAGTAGCTGTAGAAATTACGTTATCTTTCACATTTCAGCATTAAAGGTTACATTAGCTATTTCTCGTCTTTTCTGCAGGGTATCCAAATGAATTAAATTTAGACGATGTTCGTAAGGTGGCAAACTAATCGTATCTTCCCAAAGGAAGATAACGTAGAGCAAATCTTAAAAACTTCTTATGAATCGATTCAATTTTTCGTATGTGAACATCATAAAATGGGGACCATATCTGACTGACATATTCCAAGTTAGGTCCAATCAAAGTCGTGTACAGAACTTTTAAAATGTAGAGATCAGAAATACTTTAGACCAACGCTAAATAAAATATAGCAAGACATTTGATTTATTTATAAAATGCAGTTAAAAAGTAATTTAAACGTTAACTTATTGTCGAAGTACACCCCTAAATCTTTAATGGAATTAACTCTTAACAATAATTCACCCTTAAGCGTATAATTGTAGCAGACTGGTCGGGAACGACGTTTATAGTAGTATATTAAAGTACATTTTTTAATATTAAAAAGTAAATTATTACCAAACATAGAAATTGTTCAGATTAGTTTGTAGTAGACATTATAGGACATTATAGGACCTATTAATCAAATATGCATTGATCCACTTTATCAAGAGTACCGTGAGGCCTAATTTTCTTAATTTTAATAATATAACACTATGAGGTCAAATGTGAAAATCTTTGCTGAAGTCAGTATGAATTACATCTGTTTGCAGGCCTTCCTCCATATTATTAATAAAGGCTGACGTTGATTCTACAAGGTTAGTTACCACGGATTTAGGTTTTATAAATCCAATAATTAATTCAAAAACCTTAGGAATTGCGGATAATTTGGCAATAGGAAGGTAATTGAATAGAATGTAATACTTGTATGTAAATGTAAATTTTTGGGTCACTCCAGAAGGATGATATGCTTTCGATAGCGGATACACCCTTCATAGGGCCAAGTCCGTTCTGTGGGATTCCCTTGAGCACAGCGAAAATGTAATTAAAAACCTGGGTAAAGTAAAAAGCTGAGGATTTTTGGGCGAACATTCCTGGAAATCGTCAAGACAAAATGTTCATGCCCAAACGCTCGCTCAAGAAAACCAAAACTCTTCTAGGCCTCAATAGGAATCAGGTACATATTCTGGCAAAGATAATAATAGGCTACTGCCAAATAAAGAAACACCTTTTTAAAATGAGTCTAATAGACAACAACTTGTGCAAAATATGCGAAATTGAGGAAGAATCTATTGAACATCTGCTCTGTGAATGCGAAGGGCTCACTCGCAGCAGACTAAGCCACCTGGGAACAGCGTTCCCCGAACAATGGGAGCTACCCAGCATACCATTGAAGAACATCCTGAGTGTTATCACAAAATCAGGTATTCTTAATTACTCAAACACTAGTTTCAATAACTAATAAACACGGGTTATCACAATAAGCCCATTTGCGGCTGCGGTTATATAGGGGAGCGACCCCCTCCCGGAAAAGTTTAAATCTAAATCTATCTAAATTTTTGGGTAAATAAATGAATTGAAGTTGTAATGAATTTCATAAATGTTGGAAATTTATCACTTTTTCGTTTTGAGTTGACATAGTTCCAAAACGTTTTACGATTTTTGATGATTTCATATTATATTTTACTAATATGCAGTTATTGTACAAAGCTATGTAGTAATGAAATCTGCAATTTTAACTAAAAAAGAAATACTTTATGTAATATGAAATGAAGAGTGAAGTATGAATCATCTTGCCTAAATCTAATAAGAATTTTTTTATCACAAGCCTCTCCTAATTTTATTATTTTTACTTTGTAGTTTAGTAGATAAATCTAATAGATCTAATCTATTTATTATATATATAACAAATTATTAGATACATTTTTAAATTTCTTTAATTCAAATACGTGACATAGTACAATATATACGTGAAATGTATACCAAAAGAGTATCTTCAACTTTCAAAGAATGGCCTAAATTTGTTTCAGTATGCACTGTACTATTATTTATTCCCAATTCGGACGTTTTAACAAGTCATGCATCACTAAAAACATATTTGTTAGAAATTGATCACATTGACCTGGGAAATATTTACGATCTTTATTATAAATTATTTCAATATCCATTATTGTAAATTCAGTCAAACGATTTGGATTACATATTGATTCAAAAGGTAATCGACTATATACAATACCACTCACTTCAGCGATCGGAGGTGTGACTGAATCTATTAAATGTATTGATTTTGGTACCACAATGTATTAAGCATAGTAGTGAAATACCATCGAATTTCTGTTGCTGTTTTTTATCCAAGCAAACTATCTTTACTTAATGGTGGAAGATCATTATATCAACAGATATATGGTATGCTTACAATATTACTTTTGATATCACTGGAAATTAATCTTTTTGAATTAGTAATTTTTACTGATAACGAATTTGAAAGAAATTCAACCATTTATTTACGAGCATGTGTTTCAGTTGAATAAATCTATAAAATCTATTCAACCAGCTTGTGATTTTATACCCGAAGTATTTTACTGTGCTTTTCGTTTCAGTATCAGTTGCTATAAGTAATATAATGTTTTCTAATTATTATCAGAATGTGATGAATTAAATATTTCCAAAAATCTTTAGCTTCGCTACGATGACAACCATCACACTGCACACATATATTTCGAAACAGTAAATTCAATAACAAAAACCTGTTGTAAAATTGTATCATTTAATAATTCACCATTTACTGTTAATTTGACTTTAATTCGTTGTGGGTCTGTCCAAATAAAACCAGCATCAACTAATTTTGAAGTATTCAATCTCTTGGGACGTTTTATACAAAGGACTAATAGCTCTCCAGGTTCCAATCCCACTGAACCCACTCGCTTGGTGGATGAAAATATCTTTCACAATTTAGAAAAAATTTAATAATAGTAGATTTGGGAACATTTTTAGTAATATTTATATAATTTCTAACATTAGATGATCCTTGTATGAAATGTATTAAATACCAATTAATATTCTACAATTACGTGCGACCAACTATTTGTCAATCTAATATTGTATTGTATTTTAGCTTTAGTTTACTTAATTTTATTAGTTCAATAATCATTATAACATCCATACTTAAAAAAAAATGTATAATATTTAAAGGACTCAAAAACGGTCAGGTTTAATTTTAATCATTGAAAATTTTAAAGGTAAATATAATTTAAATGTTTTAAATATCATTATTTTTTATAATATAAATTTGTTTTTATAAAAACTTGTTTTCCAGCGTTAGAGTAAAATTTTAGTATAACAGTGAAAATAGTCGAATATTTTCCTTTTAATTTTACTGATATGCTTATCATACAGATACGCGTATTTCGTCTACTACTTGCAGACTTCTTGAGTGTTTTGTACTCGACTGAGGAAAGAAATCTAAAATTGTCTTATTTATTTTATTCGTACAGGTAACAATTTGATGTTTCTCGCAGCTGCATGGTTGTTTATTATCCAATGAATTAGCACAGGTAGGGGGTTGAATAAAAATGTTTTTATTTATTTTATTATTGGTATTTAAAATAATTTTTCCGACGTTAGGGTGACAGGTAGGGGTGGTGTTATTTGTTTTATTGTATTTCACTAAAAATTTAAATAAAGAAGAATATCCATTGCCTTGGTCTTTATTTAGGAGTGAGTCATTTTTAGTTTTGTAAATTTCGATGCTTTCAGCTGAATCTAGTTTCCTAGAATCTCTAATATAATTTATCATTACAATGTCTTCTTTCGAAATGCTATGATTCTCCTGGATGATATGTTCTGCTACTTTGGATCGGAACTCTGTTGAATTCTTCTTTTTAGCCAGTTCTGCTTCTTTCAGGTGTTCATTGAGTCGTGTTTGCATGTTTCTTCTAGTTTGCCTAATATAAACTTTGTTGCAATGACTGCAAGTTACCTTATATACACCTGATTTTTCCATTTGTTCGATTGGGTCTTTAGTTGAACCTAGAACAGACTTGAGTTGGTTAGTTCTACTGCTATATACGATATCTAACCCGTGTTTTCTTAGTTTCGTTGAGTGGGAGAGAAATCTTGCTAAACTCCAATGCTACTCTTCTTATGGGTTGTTGATCAGTGAGTAGGTTAGTGAGGGAATTCCGTTGTAAACTTCTTTTCCGTTTACTAAGTAAGGCCGTGATGGTTTTTTCCGGATATCCGTTTATTCTCGCAATTTCAAATATGTGTTTAGTTTCTTTTACTAAACCTTTTTGGGAGATGGGAAGTGTTAACATTCGATGGATCATGTGGTTGAACGATGCCATCTTATGTTGATAGGAGTGGTTAGAGGTATTCGGGATGACCCTGTCAGTATCCGTAGGTTTCCTGTAAATCTCTAGTTCTATAGATCTTCCTGTTTTACTTAACAGTAGATCTAAGAATGGTAGTTGGCCTTCTTTTTCTACTTCGACAGTAAACTGTATATTCCTGTGGAGCCCGTTAAGAGTAGTTAAGGTTGATTCTAAGTCCCTTTCCTTTATTACAGCAAAAATATCATCTACGTATCTTTTCCAAAATCTTGGTAACCGTTCTTCTGCTGCTAAATCTGACTCTAATTTAGCCATGAAAATTTCACTGATGAATGGAGAAAGGGGATTTCCCATTGGAGCTCCCTTCAATTGCTTGTAGAAATTTTCTCTAGACGAAATACGCGTATGTATGATAAGCATATCAGTAAAATTAAAAGGAAAATATTCGACTATTTTCACTGTTATAATATAAATTAATTTTCTTTTATTTTAATCTTTAAATATTCATATAATTTTTAACTGTATTTGGCTAATAAGGTAGGTAGGTAGTAGTGGCTGCTGACAGTACGTCGACACACTTAGCCCAGTAAGGTATATTGTGATACTACTGAAACTTTCCTCGCATAAGATTCTACTCGTTGAACCAATTCGAGATTTTTACAAAGCAGGTGAGATCTTTGATTTTAGTTTGATGGGAGTCCAAATCTTCTGGCATGTTTACCAATAAGACAATAACCCGTAATGACCTTTACCATAGTGCTAATGTCACACCTTTTCAGAGGTAGTAGGTTATTAAAGGAGCGCTTTAGATTCAGCTGAAGCCAAATTTGCTTGGTGATGTTGCAGTCTGGTCTATACCTGACCATCTGAAATTTGAAATTTTTATTAAAAGCAATATATTACAGGTAGCTAGAGATGCACCCAGATTGCTCCTTTTCGGAAGGATTTCTAAGATAATACCCTCTCTAGCATGTTGACCTGCATTGCAGTTACCCGGAATATCAATGTGTCCTGGCACCCATCGTAACGATATGTTGAACCGACCCGCTAGTTCATCTAGAGTACCGCGACAGGCCAACGCGGTTTTTGAGTTGATGGGTACCGACTACAGTGCTTTAATTGCGGTCTGGTTGTCTGTGAGAATACAGATATTTCTAATAGATAATAGTTGGATCCGCCAGTCTGGAGGCTTCCTTTATTGCCATCACCTCCGCTTGAAACACACTGCAATGTTTTGGTAGGCTGAAGGATAGATTTATATTTAGGTTTTCTAAGTAGACCCCACCCCTCACTCTGTCATTCAGTTTTGAGCCATCAGTGTAAAGATGTACGTGTTCTTTGATCAGAACCAATCGAAATTTTTTTGAAATGCTGAAAATTACTGAAAAATGTAATTTTCAATACAACCACATCGGTTCAAATATAATTTAATAATTAATAAAGATATTATAAAATATATACCTATAACATACAAACAAATATGTACTAAATAATTAATAAAATTTAATAAAAAGGGACCACATTTCGAAAGGGAAAATGACCTATAAAGTTGGCCAGCAGATTTATCTGTAAGATCAACTGTTAAAGATAAATAAATAAATAAAATTTGGCAAATAAGTTTTCACAAGTTGAAATTTAACTTACAAAATCGTATTCGAAAAAATGCGTTGCTGACGTCACATATTTTTTCTAATTTTCGAACGGTTTACTTGTAAAAATGTTCATAAGTTTTCGCAAGTTTGTAAAAATTTATCGTACGCGGACAGTCATAATTACTCGTATTAATAATTTTACTGTCTGAATCTATCATAAATTTTAGATATTTTGATAAATACAAATAATCAATTTAACACATAAAATTAAAGAAATAAGGTCCCGTCCCATGTATAATCCATAGGCATTTAAATTAATATTTGGAAATACTGTTGTATAATAAAAACAAAAAAGCAACCAATCAAACCACTTACGAATCTCTTATCAATATCAATAATTGAAATACAAATACCAAACTGTTGTAATAATATGAAGATATGTAATAGTATTAATTTAAAATAAGGTCTAATATAAATTATGGTAAATAAATATATTTATTGGTTATTAGCGGAGTCTATTATATCCAAATCCAATTATTATTTCAGAAACTTAACAAGGTTCCGATAGTGGCACAAAATAAATTTGATTTAATTTTTTTTGAACTTCAATATTTAATTTTATTTTCCATTTATATTGTAAAATATTTCTGTAAATCTTAATTTATTTTAATTTTTAATGTTCTGTAACCTCTTCAGTTAAACATAGCGAGTGAAATTATTTTTTACTATTAATTAATATAATTATATTATTTTATATATTTTAGTGTTAATTATAAAACAATTGAAAATTTTCAAATAAAACGCTAAATTCAATTAATTAAGCACATTCGAGTGTTTATTTTTAGTAACGTTCCAATTTCCATTTTATTTTGTTTTCTTTGTGTTTGTATTTTGTTTTTTAAGCTTTTTTTTAACTTTTATTGTTCCTGATAACGTTGAACTCTTACTATGGTAAATAATATATTCAAAGGATGCGGTATAAAGTGTAAAATATTCAAGTAAAGAATTGGTCAGTAGTATTGGTTGTTTGTGTATATAGTAAGTTCAAAATCTAAGAAAATTTGTTGCGGTCAGTAGAAACGCGATTTTGCAAAAAACAAAACAAAAATAAAAACAATGTATAGGGTGTTTCAAAATTATATTTTATTTTTTTAGAATTTTATGTAGAAGTTTTTTAGGTAAAAGTATGTAAATATTTTTTTTTTCTTTAATTAGTGTAAGAGCTGCTAGTGCTATGTTGTGAATAAAAGTACGTGAGAAACAAATTTGCTACATAGCATATTATATCATTTATATTTGAATTTTTGTAGCTATGTATTTGAACATAGTATGTATGATATACAACACTGCAAAAATTATTGAACTGTCCGTATTTTTATTAATTCTAAAGATGCCCACATTATGTTGTGTTGTCTCAACACATTAACAAAATTTGGGGTCATGTGCTATTAAAAACGCTTAAAGTATGTAAATTTATAAAATATTATACAGAAATTGATGCATTTAAAGAGATTTGCTTTTAAACGAATTGAACTATAAGAAAAAATAAAGCAAAAAAATTGCCTTCGAAATATAGTGCACTTAAAGGTGTTTATTTTTTAAAGCGAGGTGCTCTTAAGTGGACTCGACTGTAGTATAAATTAGGTTTAAAATTTACTTAATGGATACTTTTATATTTTTGTTTTAGTTTATTAAATAAGTTGGAATGGAGTCGATATTCCGGAACTCAAGAGCCCGGAAATTAAAAACCCGGAATTGAAAATCCCGGAACCTGAAAAGCCTAGAACTCAAACTCCACGAATAATAAACAAAAGTAAAATATAAAAGTAGCAGCCAAAAAAAAAACTCTTTTCTTAAAAATATAGCAAGATTGTTCAAATAAATTATTATATTAGTAAAAATAATATAATTTAAAAAATGTAAAAAAACAAAATTTAATTTTTTTAATTTAACATTTAATACAATACATAAAGTTATATTCTATTCATTTTGTCAATGTTTAGAAATATCTACTATTTTAAAAAGGTTAATTTGTCAAATTTTAAGCTTTAGCACTGCAAAATATTTATCTTGGCCAAATTTAACGCAATTAAAAAAATATACATTGCATTAATCCCCTAAATTGGAATAGGTAGATACAGTCTTAATAAATGTTTCACCTAAATGAAAATTATACTAAAGATTTTTAACTCAAAATTATAACGGTTTAACATAGAAGGTTGTAAATGCTTGTCAACTCCAGTTGATCTGAATTGTAAATTATTGCGCAACGAAGAGAAATTGAAAAACTAAACTGTAACTGAAAATTTTCCATATCGAAATTTAATCGGGAATTTCGTCATATGAGAAATGAAGTAGCGTATATGAAAATCTATAGTTTCGAGATATTCGCATTCAAATTTTTTTTTGCAAAATGCAAAAAAAGTTAAAAGCTTATAACTTGAAAAGTATTTTATGTAAAGTAAAACAATTAGCGGTATGATGTTATTTGACATTTTGACTATCAGTTCTGTATTTTGGATTTTATTTATTTTTTGTAGACCTTAGTAATTTTTGATTATAAATTTTTTCATACAACTTACGCTGTTTTAATTTTGACTGTATTTAATTTATATAAAAAATTATACACCATTGTATTTGTATTTTTTTTGTATGGTATACACCATTTCATTTTAATTGATAATAAAAAAATAAGTTAATTCATTTAATTATACATTTTAATTATAAAAAATAAAAAAAACTAAGAAATTAGGAACAATTCACGAAAAAAATTAAATTGAAATTTTAAAAAAAATTGATAACAAATCATAAATTAATTCTCCTCCTCTTCATCTTCAAAAAAGTTTGGTTCTTCTAGTCGAGTTTTTGGAATACATTTTTCCTGGAGACTGTTATAAAATGTGAAGGCATTGTTTGGCATAAGTCCGCTATTACATAGAGAAAGTAGATACTTTTTTTTAGATATATTTATAGGTAACTGTTTTTCATATTTGTGTCTTAACTCTAAATTAATTGGTTAATTAGTATTTGTTCGTTTTTTCTTGGGCTTTGTTAGATCAATTGTTAAAAAGACCAGCAGCATCCCATTCAGTTTTATATTCTATAATATTCAATTTGGTCTTAGAAACCTTTAACCATTTAATTTTGACCCATGACATTTTATCGTTATTTGAATTTATCTTTAAATCTTGATGCAGCCCATTAAATAAGTATTTTAAATCGTAGAAATCAGAAAACTTTAGTTCTTCAACTACCATCTCAATTGGTTGACTAACAGAAATTTAGTACTTATGATAATATAATTAAAAAAAAACTAAAAAAATCTTGCATTCTCTGACATATTTGCACTTGTTTATGTTTGGAAATTTATGTGAATGAAATTACTTATAATATGTATAGATTATTTTATTTTTCTAATTGTTAAGAAAGCAAAATTTATTACTAAGAGTTAAAACAATGTATAAAATTTATACATTGTTTTAGGCACTTAAGCAAACTATTTTAAATGAAACAAGGTAAAAGCAACATACATCATTTTATTTGTTGTAGAGCAACAGCGTATAGACTAAAAAAAATGTGTAAAACAGCGTTTAAGCATTTTAAATCATTTTCTTTGTTAACAAAAATTATGAATTTCAAAGTATAAGAACGTAAACTATTTTTACACTATTTCTTTACCAAATATTTTATTTTTTTGCATATACAACTTTTTTGTTTTCATTCATAAAAATGGTTACAATCAACTATTATGAGAATGTAAAATACTTGTACATATAAAATCGAATACGAGGAATCTAAAAATAATATAATCGAATAATGGTGTATAAATATTATACACTACTTCATTTCTAATGTGGCGATTTGATGTATCTGGCAGTATCCACCAGGCCTAAATTAGTCTATAGCTATACTGTTAGTATGCTAAGCCAATTTAATATATGCCATTTATTGCAACACTGCAACTATTACATTTAATTACATTATAATTTTACATTTAGATGGATTTGATTAGTGCAAGCACTTATGAAAGAAAGTAAGTTGCTTCCGAAATACCGATATTTATACAATCTATGCAAAATGTAATATAATCACTTAAAACAAATATAATGTTCAAAATTAGTCTTAAGAATTATTTTAATTTTCGGTTAATATTTAACATTGTTAATATTATACATGGTTAGTAAAAAGTTGGAAAGGAAGTATGTATGGAAAAAGTAAATAAAATATTTTTTAATTTGTCTTTTGAAAACTTCTAAATTATGTTTATAGGAAGAAACACACATATAATGGTTTTGTGTTTTGTGTTCTAGTTCGAATAAGTTGGATCTTTACTATGATAAGTTGGATCTGCGTATTAACTATGATAATAAATATACAATACATGCGTAATTCAAAGAAAATCAAAGCTTTATTTCTCAATAAAGGCTACTCGATAAAAATTATATCTATATTTGAAATTTTGGTACTTATCATTTCAAAAAAATTGCAAATGATACAAATACAAATAAGTTTGCATTTGATAACACCAACTACAATATAATCAACAAGCGGTGGAAGTTAAAAAATTTGACTCCGCTAATATAGAGGGGCTACTTAGCATGCTCAAAAGTAAAAGAATAACAGCAAGGCTAAATAACGATTACCTAACAGCAGCACTAACAAGGGAATGTCCCCAAGAGGGTGTAATTTTGCCACTGCTGTAGCTAATACTCATGGACCAAATGGCCTTTCTAAATAAGGAGGAGAGTATCTCCTGTATCTCCTACGTTGACGATCTAGTTTTACTAGTGAGAGACAAATTCGAAAGCATAATTGCGGAACGAATACAACTTGCTATAAGCATAGTGCATATAAAGGGTGCAAAAACGTGGGTCTGAGTATTAATCCACACAAAATAAACAACATTCTTTTTACATGTAGATGAAAAGTAAACTACCAACCATTTTAATTGGAAGGAGATGCTATCGAAATGGTAAAGGAAACAAAACACATAAGAGTAATTCTTGACAGTAAACTCACATAGATTACATAAACAAAAAAGTTAACAGGGCATTTTTTGCAATACAAAGTATGTTTGGCTATTATAATCCCCAAAGTATGTTTGGAGATTATCTCCACAGATGACTGTATGGCTCTATAAGTCTATAATAAGTGCTATAATATCTTACGCTGTATGGTGACCAAAACCAGAACAGACGAAAGCATATTGTGCCAAGCTTACTAAAAGCAAAGAATCGTATGCCTTGGGGCTAAAACGTGCCCTACTCTCGTAAAAAATGGAACTGAAACTCTCACAGCAATTCATCTATACCTGATGACAGCAGGAATTACAGCAACAAAACTGCATTAGACCCAATAATCTCAAACACAAAAAATTAGGACACAGTATGATCCTGCAGAAAATTAAACTAGGAATAGAAGCAATTGCAATGTCAGATTATATGACAAAAGCAATTGATTGCCGCAGGAACTTCACAGTATTATAATACCTAAAAGGGAAGAAGTCGAATAATAAGAGCCTTACCTTTAACAGCTTCAGTATGGTAAGCTAATGGCCTAAAAATCGGGAAGAAACGCGGTAGCAGATCTTGGACCATGGTTCAAATTTAGCACGGCACTTGGTACATATCCCACCTTTTTTTCAAACTGAAACCTATCGACATTATAATACAGTAAAAAAGAGTGTTAACATTATATCTAATTTCAAATAGCCAAGCTGCTTTAAAAGCTCTGGCTTTCCCAATTTTTAAATCAAAGCTTATCTATAGATGTTACACAGAAGTTTGCTAGTGGAAGGAAACATAGTTACACTTATGTAGACTCCTGGGCATGACGGAATACAAGTCAATGAAGAAGCAGATGTCCTTGCAAAAACAGGTGCGAAGTAGAGTCAAGTATTGCTCGTAAACGTCTACTTACAAAGAATTGTTTCCAAGTGGGATCACAACCCAAAACATATGGGATAGCTGCCAAGGACTTACGCAAGTCAGGGCCCATTTTACACGCTGGGTGACGCAGTAGGTAGAGCGCCTGTTTTTCAACCGAAAGGTCCCGGGTTCGATTCCCAATGAAGCAAAAAAAAATGCTTCATTGGTTTTTCGAGCTGGTCTAGTTCTCTTTGTCATTGGGATATAATAAATGACAAAAAATAATTGAGAGTATAGATAATCTGGTAACAAATTAAATAAAACGAAACTATTCTATTTAAGAAGGCTTAGTTCCTGACAATAGCAGTAGTTTTCCACATTTAATGAGTTGATAAGCCAGTAATTTATTAAAATAAAATACTCAAATTATTGTAGATATTGTAGTGTAAAATTGCAGTACCGTACTTAATTGAGCACGAAAAGGTTATTCTACCTAAATTACTGTCAAGATCATAAAAAAAAAAGAAGCATGAGATGCAGATTTTGCTTAGAAAAAGACGAATCTTCCTCTCATATTCTAATTGCTTGCGACGCCATACCTAATTCTAAAATTGACATCAAAGCAATAATAGCGTTCTTCAATGACATAGACCTACAATTCTAAGATAAACGAGGAAGTACAATAGACCTTAAAAGCTCACGCTTACATAGAAACCCCCACTAAACAAATAACAAAAAATTAGAAATTAAAAGCAATACAACATTCAAGAACAATAATAACAACATTATAGCAATAATGCAATATGAATATTCAAATTTCAAATACATAATTATAAAAAATATATAAACGTCATACGAGTAAATATAAATAAAAAAAATATAAAATTTTATAAATTGAAAGGCTCAATAATATACATTCAATAGATCAATTTAGTTCATAAATGTTTTATTCTAAAATGTCTATCTATACATGGTATTCTTAATCAATGATATAAATAAAATAATAAAATTAGTTAACTTTAAACAACCCTGTGTACTTGTATATAATTTTTTTTTCAATTTATATTTAATGTATATTTAAGTAATAAGAGAAAAGAAGGTACATTCACTATTGTTCCACTTATTTATATGCTTTTATGTACCCGAAAAAAACAAAGAATTCCTAAATTTCTACTATTCAACTAATATACACCAGGTTTAAGTTTTCCTTATAGAATTTTCCATATATTCAAAATTATTATTTTTTTTCTAAAAATAAACAGCGCTTTTTTTCAATATGGTAGTAAAAAAAAAAATGTTAATTTTTTCCTATAATAGCGTAACAGACTTTATTGTTTTCCAAGATGACCAAAACTATTATTAAAAAAAAAAAATCAATATTATTGTAAATGTTAAGAGCGTATGTTGGTATTGTAGATTGTACCCTCATTTATTTACATTTGTCCTTAATGATGAAGAAAAATAATAGAAAAATAAAATTTATGATAAATAAATTATTTACATCCTGTACTGACTTACTTACTAGCCTAATACTTGTATAAGCCTAAAGAAATCATTATAAATATTGTATACAAATTTAAATATTTTTGTTAAATTGTAAGGAATTTTTAGACATTGTTATTATTATTATAGGTCTAATTATTATGTACAATGTACATACATATACAAATTATTATACAAAAATTAGAAAGTTCAAATTTACTTTAAAAAGTACGGAATATTTTCATATACAGGTTAATTGCGATAATGCGAATTTAAACTTTGAATTGAAAAGTTTTCATGTCTATAAGAACTACACTTTGTACGATTTTGTTCTCTAAAATTAAAATTAAAGTTAATTAATTCAAATGTAGGTATGTAGTCATTGATTTTTTATAAAAATATTAAATGTAAATTTAGATTTGATTTGAGGATTCTATCTAAATAAACTTTCAATATAATTCAGGATGTTAGAATGTAATATGCATCAATATAGGTTCAACACAATTATTTTGTTTAAAAATGGATGTTATCACGTACTTTGAATTCAAAGATTCTTGTGCTGATTAAAGTCTATGATATCAACTTTTTGTTATATTGATTTTATAGTTATGCATATAATAACTCTTATCAAATACATATCCAATAAACTAACAATTATCTCTCAATTAGTCAATTCATTGAAAGACATCACTTCAAAATAATATTTTAAGGTCACCCAGCGGTTTTTTTAAGATTTAAAGATTAATTACAGAGTTATAAGAATGTTTACTATTTTAATTAATATTTAATGCTTCTCTATTTATTTCATATTATGCATTCACTTCGTTTTTATGACACCAAATCGAAGTGTTTAACTTTCTTCAGTCTTCGTCTCAAGTTTAATAGTTTGTTCGGTAGTTTCCAAGAGCGGTAGCGCTTCGATGTTAACATATTGGAGTAATTTTGCTTCATATGTTATTGCAAATTGTTTTATTGCTACAGACATCTGGTTAACCCTAATTGCCTTCGCAGAATTTTAGCCATATAAAAATGAAGGAAAGGAAAAGAAGGATAGTAAAGAGTAATAAAAAAAAAAATTTAGAATAGAATAGAAGAGTTAGTACAACTATACACTCTGTAAGAGCTTATAAACTCACTTGAGTGGAAATAATAAAATAAATAAATTATGGTAAGGTGTTCCATAGTTTATAGCTTCGGTTGGTAAAATAATTTTTATGTTTCACAGTTCTGTTTCGAAGAGGTTCTACTACATATTTTTGAGTAAGGCTGCCTGCGAGTATATTACGCTGGAATGTTTGTATTTTGAGCATAATACTTTTTATTTTGTCAGAACAGAGTGGCTGCTCCTACATTACGGAGATGACTTAATGATGTTAGGTGTTGTGTAGCATCTCCATCATTGATAATTTTGATGGCCCACCTTTGAACCTTATCTAATTACTGTAGGCTGGTACTAAATGCACCCCCCAAACATTCACGTTATATGCGAATTATATTTAAGTTCAGGCCGAATGAATACCTTGTTTATTAATAGGTTGGAAGATGTAACGTATTTCCTACTTCTGCTTATTAAGAATTCTAAACATTTCGAAGCATCCTTGATCGTGTCACGAAAGTTTGCTGTTTATTTCCATTTTGTTTTTGAAGCATTAAATTTCACCCTATTTACACTTCCCCAGTCATGTATTTTTTGAAGGTCGCTGTTTAGAGAACAAGATATGTTATGTCGTTCTCTGCGAACTGAAGTCTGGGTCACTTTGACAGCTTTGAATCTGGTTTGAAGTCATGGATAGGAGATCATTTATAAATATTATAAATAATGTTGGAAAAAGAACTGAGCCTTGAGAGACACCAGCATTGATAGTGAACCAGAATTGATTGATTGTATTGAACGGTTTGAAAGGAAATTTGCAATCCACGCATTGAAAATGTTTCACAGTCCAATTGCTTCTAGTTGTCACTATTTTTGCTATACTGATAAGCATTGACCATATTCATTATGACTTTGTTTTGGATGAATTTAATATAGATTTTAACCGCGCATTCTCATATTTATATACCATACACCTAAACCAATTTTAGGACTTATAAATCAGGACTTATAATTATAAATCACTAATTTATATTTTGTGTTGACAAACGTTTTTCCCATAAGCCAATTCAATTTTTTATATTTTAAATTAAATTCCTCTTTTTTCATTTTTTCATGACTTTTATACCAAATGACTTTGAGAGATATCGAGGAAAATGGATGATCGCAGAATTGATCACATTGGTAACTCAAATTGAGTTCAGCAATAAGTAACAATAAATTTTATTATATGTTTGTTGAATAGTTGCTGTTATATGACGAGTGGTTGTCGAACTCTTTATATGACAGCTGCAATAAATTTCAATTGGCACAACATGCCACACAACACACATCTTGCAATAATGGGATAATGTTGTAAAAAATCGTTATAATTAGCTCTGTTTGTTTATTTGTTTTATGATCTTAGTTCAGCTGACTTCAGATCAATTACTTTGAATATGCCCAGTGGTGTGGTATATAGGTATAGTACTTATTATTGGATTCATGTTGGATTCTAGATTTTCGAAATTTCTTAAATCAATATACATACATACTGTGTTTGTGTATACAATATGTAGTTTTTAGTGTAAAATTTGAAAAGTTCGTATATATTTTAAAGTGTATTTATTAACTGAAGTTCAATAAATTTTTATTATCCTATCAATTTCCATATTAATTCCAATTTCCAGTTATAATTTAACCAGACAATAAACATTTAAAGTTTTTAATGTTCACATGTACATAATGTATTTGTTTGTAATTGTAATATAATGTTTTTAATTTAATAATATCTATAAATATTATATTATTGTTATATTAGAGTATTCGATTAAATGACACGTACCCATCTATAGAATGGTTAAAATTGAATTAATAAAAAAATTCAAAAAACAATCAATATACCCAAAAGAGAAGAGAAATTATAAAGGAATAAAATCAAGGACGAAGAGATTACCGATTGAAGAGGCAATTTAATATATTGACAAGATATATGTAATTACACATCCAATAGATTATTATTGAGTATCTTAAAAATTAGAGTAAGTGGCCAAGAATCAATAAATTTTTATAATAAAATTTTGCATTGTTTAATTTATAAATAGTTTTTAATAAATTGACGTCACTCTAATTACTAGGAACAAACACATATCGTTATAATAAAAACAAAAATATCCCGACATATCTCAAAATAAAATTAATTATATAAATAATGTAATCGGAATTGTGCTAAAAATCATAATATCAAATTGCATCTCTACAGCAATTTAAAGCTGATTTTAACTATTAAATACAACATAAACGAATGCTTATTAAAATGCTAAAACCTTAGGATCTAGTGGATTAATGAAAGTATGTATAGGGGTACAAAAATACAAATTTATGTAGACCCACAATATCAAATGTAATAATTAATGTATTAAAGGCTTGTATTTAATAATATAAGATTGTACAAATATACGACATTATAAATATATTTTTGTACTACTAAAAACCTCAAAGATGTCAATACAAAACAAGAAAACTAATTATTTATTATAATTTTAATAATAAATTAAATTTCATAATAAAATTCTTATAAATATTAAAATATATTTTTAATATTATATAGTAAATAAAGTAAACTTACATATCATTACTTGAATTTTGTACATATGAAGTTGTCGAATTTACTTTTCGAATTGCGGTATTTCCACGGATTATTATTTTTTCTCGTGTAACACATTTAATCGTTTCCTCACCTCCTCTAATATTATTGAGTGATGCCGAAGTATTTTTATTAAAATTCATTATAAAAAATATTACAAAAATATATTCTAAAATGTATCTAATTATTGTATATATATTGTATTTATATATTTAAGTATGTGTGTGTTTGTATATGTTTATTTTTTATTTTTATTTTAATAACAATATTATTATAATTATTATAAAATCGTATATCTAAGTTTTTACAAAATATAAAAAGAACATAAAACAAAACAAAAACAAAAACAAAAAAAAATCAATCCTCAAAGAATTTTCCCAATTGAATATTTTAAAATCTACTTTATAAATAATTCTGATAATATAAAACTTCTTTGAACTACGTATTCTGATTCAGATTTTCAGATTATTTTCTTAAATGACATTAAAATGTTTTCTTTACCGAAAAGATGACAAAACGAAAATATCCTTTTACGTGATGATGTCTTAATTTGACATTCTCTTGATAAGGGCCTTTTAGTTCAGTGATAAGAAATGATACATACAATAATTGAGAGGATGGTATTGTTAAATGTTAAATACAAAAGGATATTTTTTTGAGATTTTTCTTATGCTATGGCAGCTCTCAGATAAATGTAACGGTTCTCTTTTATTTTGAAACTATTTTTGTTTCCGTTTGAATTTATTTTAGTGGGATGTTTTACTTTACAATTAGTTTTTTTTTATTATGTGTGTATTCTGAACAAAAAAATATTTTATTTATTTTAAGGGTGTTTTTTTTTTAGAATGATCGAATTTCAAATTGAAATAAAACGAATTTTTCATTAAATTGAGATTGAAGCCGATTCTTTTTTAATTTCATTTTGGTAAACATTGACAAAATATACCGCCTCAACAACGTTTACAAATTATTTTCAAAATTAGGGTTGTATACGCCAAACTTATAGATATAGACAACTTCGTGGTGGTTTACATAAAAGCATCGTCCATCAAAGCAGAATATTCGTCGAATTATCGATGGATTTCAGACATAATTTTCTCATCTCGATGCAACAATAGCAACAAGACGAGAATACTACGTACAGAAGAAAATATCGGTGCTGTAAGAGCTCGTGTTGATGAAGATCCACATTTGTCTATTCGTCGATGTTCACAACAATTTTGACTATGTGCAACCAACACATGGAAAAATTTGTAAAAAGATCTTGGTCTACACCCATACAAGATTCAACTGATTCAAAAACTGAAGCCACTTTAGTCATAATAAGCTTTGTTTGTTTGCTGATTGAGCCCTAGAACAGCTTAAAGTTGATCCACTTTTTTAAATTGTGTTTAGTGATGAACCTCATTTTTGGTTGAACGGTTACGTAAACAAGCAAAATTACCATATATGAAGCGAAAATAATCCTCAAGAAATTCAGCAGGTTCATTGCATGCTCAAAAGTGCACCGTATAGTGTGGTTTATACGCTAGAGACATTATCGGTCCATATTTCTTTAATGGTGCTCGTTAGAGACGGATAATATTTTGTTTCAGAATTTGAATGGTATCTACCCGGAAGTGTTTTGCTTCCAACAAGATGGTACTACACCTCATCTACTGCAAAAATTGATTTATTGAAAGAAAGATTTGGTGATAACATTATTTCGAGAAATGAACCAATTAATTGGTCTCCAAGGTCATGCGACATAACCCCAGCGCCAGTGGATTATTTTCTTTGCGGTTGTGTCAAGTTACTGATTTATACTGATAAGCCAGAAACAACAGACGCTTTTGCTTTGCAAGTTAACGTAGCCTGTGTTATTGATGAAATAGGGTTCGAATTAATAGGAAAAGGTCCGAAATTTTCCTGGTCAAATGCTGTTTCTTAGACCTATGCTGGAAATTATTTTTAAAATCTAAATGTCATAAAATTATATTACAATTAAAAAATTAAAATTTGGCTTCCATCTTATAATTTAGGTGTATTTTATGTCAATTGAAAGTTCTCTCACTCTAAAAAAACCCAGATTATATGGAGTGAAATTCAGGCAACACCGCAACTATTTTTTGCATTTTTTTGCTATTTGGAAATTTTAATTTTTTTATATTTCTTTTAATAAAAATATTATAATTCATATGCACAATTTAAATCTTCAAGTTATTTGTTGAGGCAACAACTTATTTTGTCTTTTTTAAAGGATATATTCAGGTCCTTTTCTATTCAGGTATATTATCAATATAACTTCAGTAAAGAGGAAATAATGGAGGACAGTAACTAAATTGTTTGGCTACATATTTATGTAGTTTTTTTTACATTGTTAGTAATTTACATAAGTATAGATGTACGTTTTTTACAAAAGCCTTTTCCACAATCAATTTGAATTTATGCTTAAATGAAATGAGGATCAAAATTCTTATTATTAATCTAGTACCATAGCTTTGGCATTGTTTTGGTTTCAAATTTCATAAAATAAAAGCAATATTGGAGCTGCTACTTTTAATTCCAATTGATGAGGAGGAACAACTTCATTTTCATCGATAACTGTATCTATCTACTTATATACATGGACCCCCGGGAATACTCGGCAGAATTTTCTGATTAATAAAACGAATTGTCACATTTTTTGTAGCTAATTCACATATCCATTTAAAATTTTGATACTGATTCCTAAAATTCGTAAATACTTTTTAAGTCTTCTGAAATTTTGCCTTCACCAAGTTGTGTTAAATTCATTAGCTTATTACAAAGGTTATTTATACGAAATCAGTAGCAGTCGTATTTCTTTAATTGTGAAAGAAGTAAATTTTCTTGCCTGTAACACCAATCGATAGAGCACCCTTGATTTAGCTAATAAATTTTTTTTTTAATTCTAAAATAACGGCTCTTTTCCCTCTTAAAAAGCTGATACGCATGCTCTGGAGCACTCGGTATACCTATTAAAATATTTTGGTTAATTACTCAAAATACATTTGTCGTTCCTAAATTATACATACTTAGATACTGTCTGGAAGAGGAAGAAACCTGCACACATGTTGTGGAGAATGCCTAGCTCTTTCAAGGCTAAGACTCAGGCTGTTGGAAACGCACTACATAATCTCAAAAAAACTTCTGCAGGATAAAACCATCAAGCGTATTAGCCTTTATCAAAAGAGTCGACTAAGTTGAAGGGTGGAGGAGGGCATAAAGGGCTGAAAGCCTACATGCCGGTCCTGACATATAAGGGAGAATAGTTGAAAAGTGTATCTAATGTGTGTAATATTATCTTTCGCTAAAATCGACTATTATAGTTCTTTCTTGTATATATATGTATCTCTATATATCTTCATTCTTGTTGTTTTTAAATAATTTGTAAAAAGAAAACCTAAAAAACATTAACAATTATTTAATTAAATTACATATTTCTGAAATTAAGTTCTAGTCAAATTAACTTTTATTCATAATAATGCTTAAAATATGTTTAGATGAGCGTTAATACACAAAAGATCTAAATGGGAACAAGTAATTTACAGAAAGACATTTGTATTTTGTTTTTCGTTTGAATTACGCCAATACACTGAAGAATGCAACCTATATTATTGCCGAAATATCGATATTTGTAAAAATAGACAAATAAAGATTTTAGTAAAATAAAAGGAATTATGCGTTTTTCTTTCTTTTTACATTAAAAAAATTATTGATTGACAATAATTATGATTCACCTATTTTGTCGGCAGTTACATTTGTACGTACATAAAAAAATTGATTCTAAATACTATTGCTTAATCCGACCATTAAACAATCTAGATACTATTGTTTAATTCGACAAATCCGCCGAGAACTCTTATTTGTAAGATTTATAAGTAGATAATTTATGTAGTAATTACGACATACATATAAGCCTTATATGTGGAGATAACATATACATTACATATGTATATATTTTATTAAGAATATTTTTATTAAAAATATTTTGAAACATAAATTTCAAACCGTATTTACATATCATAATCATTTATCTTTTCTTTTAATTAACATTATACCGCTTTATTTATTTTATTCAAATATTCTTAGTTGTTCTTTTTCAATTATTCGTTAATATTTCTGTGAAATTCATTTTTTTAAATTAGTAATTTGAAGAAATTTGCGGTGTAAAAATGTTCAAAACTAAATTAGTTCTTTTTCTTTTCCTTTCAAATTTATTTTTGGTGACGTCATTTACTTTAAATTCAAAAGGTACATACAACATACTACTAAAAATAAACCTATAGTTTATATTATTTTTTATTTTAAATTTTTTATATTTTTTAATGTAGCTCTGAAAGATGATGTTATTTTAAGTGCACGAATGCTTTGCATGAATCTTGGAGATGATGGATGTATAAATGGTTCAGTAAATGGTTCCGGGGCCGATGGTGGGTATTTAAATAATGGTAATAATCCTGGAAAATAAATCGATTCATATAAGAATAACCGAATTATAAGTTATTCAAAGGATAATTAAAAATTAGACCTTTAAAAAAAAATGGTTTTTGTTTCTATATTAAATTTATTAAACTTGTTAATTAATTTAAATACATATACATATATATATTAAAATTTTATAACACAATTTCTGTTAATAATATTTCATATTATATTAAATAATACATTGTTTATGCAAACAATAAAAATAAATCAGAGTAATAAATTTTTATCTTAGTTAAAATAATAGTTTACTTATAATTGAAAAATATGTAAATTTTATTCAATAAATTATAGTATAAATTTTGTCTAATTAATAAAATTGCTTAATATTTTTATCGACATGGTTAGAAAAGAATCCTAGAAGACATTAATAAAATAAAATAAAAAATAGTTTCTAAAAAGGTGAATTATATGTATGTATGTATATTTTTTAAAATATTATTTAATTATAAATTACATATATTTTAATCAATGTAATTTGAGTACTATTATCAGTTAAAGATAATATTGGAAAATTAATTTTTTTTATAAATATAAATCAAATCAAAGTTGTACAAATAATAAAAAAAAATTAATTTGCTTACATTTACAATGATACAAATTTATTACAACTTACTCTATATGAAATTATTATTTATTTCAGTTAATTTTGTGTTTAAATTCTTACCAAACAATATTAAATATTTATTGCAACTATATGTAGTTGGATGATATTACAGGTAAAATCTCATAAAATTTATAAATGATATTTAATGGAAATGTTTTTAATAACATTGATTTGATTATTATCACATTATTCAAATTTTCTATTTACCTAAGAACCAAAACGTTAAAACTAAGATTCACATAATTTATATATAGATATTTTTTTACTTATAATAATTTTTGGTCGTTTTGGTTTTTAGCATATACTTTACTCAATTTACATCTATAATATTCTTTATAATCAATGGGGAAATTATAATTTTATATACTAATGGAATGAAAGATAATAAATATTATCTTTAGAAATTACTTGCTAAATAAAAGTTTTTTCAATTTATATTTTAAGTCCTCTTGCAGAAAAAAAAATAATAAATAAATGTGAATTCACATATGTACTTTTATAATGTTGTCGAAGTAACCGGTGAAACACCATGTACTAAAATTGTTGGTGGCAATTCATTAGTAAGATCATTTAAGAGATTCAAATAATTTTCACTCTTTGTATTCCAACTTTCATCATTAACATTTGGAGGACCTGGTAAATAAATAAAACTAACTGCGGTTGCCATTGATTTATCTTTTATAACTCCATTAACTCTTTGAATATACGATTTAGACATATGAACATTTTCTTCATTTGCAGCAAATTCGTCATTTATATCTGGATTTTCTAATTTGGTAGACTTATCCCAATCATTTATCTCATGAATATTTGCATTGATTCTTAATTGATTTAATTGTTTTTCTAGTTTAAGTCTAGCATAACTATTATTATCATAATTTATTCCAGGCTGATTATCAGATTTACATAAAAATACACGAAGGCTTAAACGTTTCCATTTTGGAAGCATATTTATAATACAAGCTAATTGCATCATAAACAAGGAAACTACATCAAAGGGATCATCATTTTTAGGATTAAAAACGTTAATTGGCCAAACATCAATATATTTAAAATGATTACTTTTAGCAATTGAATGCTTATCTAACATGTGAAAATGTCGACATAAACAAATATTTTTTTTCATTCGAAGTGTATCACAAATTAATGCTACATACTCTTGAGGAGTAAAACTTTTCGCTTCTCCTGGTCTACGAATAGGAAAATTTAGTGAATCATTTTCATTGAATTTTGTAGTTTTATATAAAGAATTTGTACTACTTAGAAAATCTTTTGAGTTTTCTTCATCATAAAATCCAAAAATTATAGTATTCGGTTTCATTGCACCAATACCCGATAATCGTATTAAATGTTGTACACCTTCTCTAATAGTTTTTGCAATAGTAACTTCAGCAAAAGCTTTAACTTTCATATGATCCAAAAACGATAACCATATTTTGTTTTCTTCAATTGAAGGATCTGTTTCACCTGTTTGTCTAGTGCCATCACCAATCTTTACATGGCCAATTACATAAAGACCGCCTTTTTTTAAATCATTTACAAAATCAATTAGTGGACAACACGATCTTGGACTTGAAACAAGTAAAAGCATTTGTGGACGCCAAAATTTAACATGATCTTTCCTAGAATCTAACATCAAAAGATATTTACGTACTTGATGGAACATCAGAGCTTGTGAAATGGATCCCCATTGTGTTCCTTGGGAGGCCGGTGAAAATATATGAAGTGCAATAACTAAAATCAAACAAAGAATTATGCTTAATAAAGCATATATTGAATTAATAACGAACATCATTATTAAAGTGCCAATTAACCCAAAGAAACAAGTATGCCACGTAAAATATTTGAATAACGGTCTAAAATTGGGTGCCCCAGTTAACTCAATACCTAAGCATGCCAAATTTGTGGCTAAATAAGATAACATGAATAATACAGAATTGACTTGGGCGATTGTATTTAAAGAACCAATAAGAAGGATAATTTCAACCAAAATAAAACTAACAAAAACTGCCACAATTGGATTTCCTTTCCATGTTCCTTTTGTAATGAAATTTAATAGGTGTCCAAAAACTTGATCCTTAGCTAAAGCTTCTAATATTCGACTTGAACCTAAAAATATATAACAAAATTACCAGTTATAGTACAGAAATTTATCACTACTTTTTCCTCCAATAACTTACCAATTAAATTACTTAAGGCTGTAGAAAAAGTTGCGGTTAAAATTCCAATAGCAGTAAATGGAGGCCACAAATTTACTGGCATCAAAAACAAATAATTATTTTGCATCAAAAAAGTTGTAGTGGTTGCTGCCATCAGTACGCATAATATAATATAACATACGAAAGTAAACGCAACAGCCGATAATGTTCCAATTGGAATACTTCTTCCTGGATTTTTCAGTTCTCCTGACATATTGGCTAAAAGTACATATTTTTTAATTTGGTTTGATTAAATAATGAAAATGTCACAAAAAATAAGTTTTACCTCCTGCCATAATACCAGTTACTCCAGCAAACAAAACACCAAAAACTTTAGCAAAGTTATTCTCACTTCCATCTGATGTATAATCTTTTCCATAATGCTCATATAAATTTTCATAAAATGTAATTGATGACAATCCAGTATAGTTTCCTTTTACTGGAAGGGAAGCATTCTGTACAATTTTATTATCCTGTGGTATTGAAACCTCTTCTCGTCCTTGAGTCAAAAAACTAACATATGTAGAAAATAAACAAACACATACAATTCCCAGAATTATTACAGATGTTTTGGCAAACATTGCCGCTCCAATCAAACAAACAATTAACATACACGAATTAATAATAGTACAGTATAAGAATCTCCATGGTGCTCCATCGGGTAAAAACCCACTTTTATCTGAAAGGTAACCACCTGGACCAAAATTTTCAAGAATACCTTCGGCACAACCATAAATTGCCATAGCTGATCCAACTACATTTGCCAAAAAAAATAATGTACCAATAGAACCACCAAATTCTGGCCCTAAAGTTCGGCTGTAAATATAAAAAATAATAAAAAACGTTATTATGAGAATGAGAATATATCATTTCAATTTAACGTTATGTTAAAACTAATTATGTCATAGTCAATAAATATGAATAATTTATTGTTCCTATTATTTAAGCTCAACAATATTACATATATCAAAGCTAAAATGAATTTAACTCTTAATATATTGTTGAAATTCTATATTATGTACCTATAATTCATTTAATTTTTGTCATTTTAATCAATGTTTTTGTTTATTTTATTTTATATTGTATTGTTATCAAAAAAATATCAGAACGATGAAAATATAATCATTATAAGTATGTATATATAAAATACATTTAGAACGATATATACAATTACATTACATATAAAAATACATGTCAGTTAGAAATTTAGATAGTATGAAACTTTTTTGTCAATATTATAGACAAAGCTTTTATATTTACTTATATATTCAAATGAAAATATAAAAAAAAAAAACTATTTCCAAAATTGATACATCAATAAATAAAGCTGTGATTCATAATAAAATATTATTACCTTATCATAAAATATACGCCTCCACCTTCAACCGCTCCATTTGTAGATATAGCACAAACAGATGCAACAGTGAACAATAAAATTCCGTAAGCAATTATAAATTGTAATAACGTTACATATAATCCGGCGTTACCAACAATAAATCCAACACGGATAAATATTAATGCACTGAACATAGATAGTGCTACTGGACTAAACACTCCAGCAAATGTTCCCAATGTTCTTGCACATGCTCGTTCATTTCCTGCCATTCCAAATTCAACGTATCCATCAGCAGAATGTGGTGACGGTGTATTACGTGATCCAAAAATTCCACCAAAATTTCGTAAAACACTTCCAGATGTAATTGGTGTTGTTTCACGAACATTTACATTACCGTTTATAGAGTCTGGTTCAACTCTTTCAGGCATCATATTAGAAAAATGCAACTCCACTTTAACTTTTTAATTGATTACAAATATATTTCTAATATAGTGTTAATTTCTAATATAAATTGCAGTTATATTGTTGAAAAATTGCTCAATTATACATATTCTATATGATTCATACCCAATTTATCCTACTTTCAAATTAGAAAGTTTTGGTTTATTGCGAGACCATATAGTTTATTGTTTACTTTAAATAAAATTATAAAAATATATTCTAGGGCTATTTTTAACTTAATTAGTTATTACAATATTCTTATAAATATTTATTAAACAGTATTTTTATATTCTCTATTCATTACTTTAGTATAAAATTGTATAAAAAATACTTTTTGGGACTAATATTCAACTTCTATTTTAAGCTATGATTAATCTTCAAAAATTTCTTATTGAATTAACAAAAGCAAAACAAAACTGACAAAACTCTGCAAACTAGAGTAAAAATACTTCACTTCACTTCACATTTTACACACATTACACAACACAATCTCATTACATACACATGCTTATTCACGCCAGGCCAAAAAAAATCGAAAAAATACATCGAATTGCATAGAATCATCTGAGTCTGATGACAGTTCCCTAGTGTTAAGACTCTGAACTGAAATCTGAACCCTGACGACTACTTCGATATTTAATCGAATTAAAATTAAAAATTTAAATTTTCGAAAATTGGAATTTTTTTTATTTATTAGCAATAATTTTGATCTATAATAATCAATACAATATTTTGGTATAAATAGAATAATTGGACATTTTTACACGAGTCACATCATCGATTTACATCATGGAGGTTTTTACAGTTTATGAAGAAGAAAAACATAATAAAAATAATTTCTTAAGCTGAGCAAAACTTGAAAAGTCGAATTGGTTTTTGTTCTATTTTAACACTCCTTATATTAATTTTACACAATGGTATAAAACTGCAAGACTTGGCTGTTAATATGCGGTAAAACTGAAGTAAAACATTCGTAATTTATCCTGCAAATTTATGAATTCCACAAAAATTTATTCCATTACTGATCTCAACAAATATTTAATTTTATCATTTACAAAAATTTAAAAGAAGTGCATATTTTCAACTAAACAACTAACACAAATTTAGCTTTTGATTAATATTTATGCTGAAATTTTTAAAGAGGTTAAGTATAAATTCATACGAATTCCTTGTCTATGAGATTTTCAGCATATTTCTCGGTGCAGAATCAACAGTAATATGCGCACCATTTTCTTATCAGGGAGGACTGTACTGTTTCGGATCATTTTCCAAAAATTTTTCTTGAAAGGCTGTCAAAATAATGTCGAAAAAATAAATGTGTGTGGCGTGGATCTGGGTGTTTAATGTTTATGTTGGTATGAGTATGTACGTATGTTTTACCTATTACGTCAAATGTGAAATATAAAAAAGAAATATATTATTTTATTTATTTTTTGTTTTTGTAAATACAAAATAAAACAAAAATATGGCAATTAAAATAGGACCAAAATATTCTGCTGCTGAATTAGCTAGATTTCCTTTAATTTTTGGAAGTTTATTACTAGCAGCAGGAGTTGCATTTCATTTTCGGTAAATTTTAATTATTTGTAATTTAAGTAACCTTAAATAACGTAATGTAATAAACATTTTAGCAGAGATTTAATTCCATCTGCAACTGAAGAACAACGGCAAATGGTAAAGGGCTCTGAAGCAGATCGAGAATTAATTAGAGAAGCAATTAACAAATCTGGTAGATAGTTTTTCATATGCATATGATATGTACATTTCTGTTTTAAACTTAATTTTTAGTAACATAACAGATCACTTTATAATTTACATAGCTTTTTCTACTATGTATTTATTTGTTTTAATGTTAATGCTTTACTTTTAAAGGATTAAAGTAGACTACTCTGTCATGAATATTATTATTATAAATTAATAAAATTATTGTATTACAAATATAAGTTACTATGTTACGAAGTTTAATCTTAGCTTTAACTAATTCTCGGTTCAATATTGATGCAATTATTGTAGGTTGAGAAATGGTTTGAAAATTACATTTAAGCTTCTTCCTTTTTAGGTTACCATTTATATTAGAAAACACGAATTGATTAAATACTCATCTTTTCGAATTTGTAAAAGATGAGTAATTAGTCAATTCGTGTTTGTAAAAACCATTTAATGCATAAAATTCAACGATTCTGGTTGTTTTTAACAAAATTTTGAACAATTCAATGACTCGGTCACAGTCAATTTTCTACAGAATTCAAGAGAATACAACAGTTCATTATACAACCAAACTGCCATTTAAGGTGCAGGACAGGTGAGTACAGGTACAACTAAGTACGGTACGATATTAGTTACAATACGAGTACGACATCTGTAAAATTTAAATATTAACATAGAGTAATCATATAAGATTACTCTTTGATATGAAGTATGTAAATGAAGTATGATATGAAGTATGATATGATTACTCTATGATATGAAGTAAATAAACAGGTATATTTTTGTTTACCCTTGTTCAATATTGTCATTCGCATATTATTACTATTACTTTGTTTTTATCTAAATAAATAATAAAATTATAATTTTGGTTTTTTTATTTTATTGCTTATTAATTTATTTTATTTTGTTTATTTTTAAAATTTCCGAATCAAATTCAAATTATACCATAGTTAACATATCGAACAATAGATGTATCTTAAATTAAAAAGTTTACAAAATTTCGAGGTAAGGTAGTAAAACTCTTGACAATTGACATCTGACAGCTCCCTGATGAGCTACATCTAAACTACACTACATGCCATGGTATTTCATTCAAGTCTCAAATCGAAACAGTAAAAAAAATTAGTTCGTTTGAGAAGAAACTAAAATTATTGTACACAATTTTGTTAATGAAAAGAAATTTTGTGTAATATTTAGATTTTTTTTTTAATTAAGTGTTATTTTTGTCGTCTGTGTATTCTCTAATATCGTGGTTTTATAAAATTATTTAATAAATTGTACTTCAATGTGAAATTAATAAAATAAATTAAAAAAAAAAAAAAATTACAAAGAGAGGATTTGATAATCAATATAGTAAATAGAAAATTGTTATGAGAATTTTTAACCAGGTAATAAAAATAACTATACAGAACTATGCTGTTTGATGGAACTTTTTATTTTTTTCTTTAATAATTAATGGATTGTGAAATTGTGATATGATTTTATTTTTTTATATTTTTAAAATTACAAAATTATTGCAAAATGGTTGGATTATAAATTGGAAGGATTGGATAAAATTATTGTAAAAAAAATCAAATTTAAATGATGTATTAGATGTATATAATAATTATGTACATTAAATCTATGTATATTACCTTGATAGTAGGTACTATATGCATTTGGTATATATATATTGTTTGACAATATTGTGATTCTTGCTTTCTATCCCATGACTTTGTTTATACTTATGATAATTTAGTTATTAATTTAATTTAATCAAAGAAAGAAAACAAATATTGTATGGTGATGAGATGATGATGAGTTGTTAATAAATAATATCCACAATTGAATGAAAGTTGAGATGAGTAATTTTCATGAAAATTTTGAATATCATATATAATTGTAATATTGTTATATGATGTAGATATATATTTTCTTTGATTTTAAATACTATTCGAAAATGTTGTTAAAATTATATTTACGTTTTTAAATTAACATATTTTTATTTATAAATTTTCATATTTCAGGTTGAAAATTGTTTCATCATAAAATCAGGAATAGATCTTTCATGTAGTTTAAAAGTCATTTAATATTAGACGAAACCATAAAAGAAAAGAAAATTAAGTATATGAATTCAATGAGATTTTTAGATTTCAGGTAAATTTAGGTACTTTGAAGGCGTTTATGAGAAATTATTCAGGTCACTAAACTTAATAGTTCTTGACATCTTTGTGGCTGTTTAAATTATATATTTACTGAGTATAAATTATAATTTTTCATTTAGTATTTGAGGCATGAAACGTGAAATATCATAAAAATTTTCAAAAAAGAAATAAAAAATAATATCCGTACCTAGTTAAAGTGCTATTAAAAAAGTTATTATAAATGTATCCATTCGTAAAATATTTTTTTTTGCTTTTTTATGTTATTGTTTATGTATTTAAAATAATACTTTTAAAATCAATGTAATTAAAGTAAAAATATCACGTCTTGAAATAAAGTCATTAATAAAGGTCATAAGATTTTATTTTATTTACATACCTATATGTATGTTGTTAAACTAATTTGAATAGTAGATTTGTCTTAATTTCCTATATTTGTTAAGAATTTACTATTTGCTTTTGTGTATTTTTATTTTAGACAAATTTTATCAAAATTATGCATCATTCTACAAATCTAGCCGACAAATAAATACAAATAAAAAATAACAAAAGTTTCACAAAAAATTCAAAAAGAAAATATATTTATATTATATTATTTTGATTATTAATTAACACTGGTCTTAGATTTTAATAAATTATTTGATAATTTGTTAGGTAGATACGGTTGGTACAGGTTGGCAAATTTTCTATATTGTGTATATGTATATGTATTCATTCATATAGATGTTACTTTTGTGATGTCTAATTTTTAACATTTTTTTCTTCTCAGTTTTAGAAGGAATTTCATGATGATCGGTTTAAATAAATTGTAAATTAAATTTTATAACTAAACATTTGAAATTGGGTTATAAATTAAAGAGAACAGACAATTTGTACTTTTAAAAAATTAGTTCTTTTAGATTTTATTATTTTCTGACATAGTTTTAAAAAAATTCAGACAAATTTTTTATTTCAAACGGTGGTGCGAATTTAAAATTCAAAATTCTGGTTTAATCTGCATATCATAAAAAAGGTAAAAAAAAACTTAAAATTAGTATTGTCTCTATAGCTGAAAAATTAATTAAAAATTCAAGATTTCGCCAATAATTTTGATAACTATTAATAGAATTAGTAATTAGAATTACAATAAATCGAAAACGTGATTATTCAATTTTTAATCAGAAATTAAGAATATTACTATTATTATTTGGGTATAATCAAATAATTATTAATTTTTGTTTTATATCTTGATATCATGACGTACATATAGTGATGTAGTTAAGTACTTATATAAACATCTATTTTATAAATAAAGTTTTGTTAATCAATTTATGTTAAGTATTTAATTATTTAAATATATCTATTTCCTATATATAAGTACACTTAATCAAATCAAAATTTTAATATTATTTCAGAAGAAGATTCGTAGATACAAGCACCGTTTCAATTTCTTAAATAACCGGTTTTTTTTTGTTAAAATGCTTATTTAACACGAAATTGAGTTATCAACACAAAACACCAAAAAGCTTTATTTAGATTAAATTGAGCTCAAAAGATATCAGAATAAACTTGAAAATTAGTAATTTACATATTTTAAATATTCTGAAGAGCAAGGACCTAATTAGTAAAAAGTACTTCTAGTGTATTTAAAATTCTAATCTGCACTTATTTTAAGTACATACTACATATATACATAGTATAGATACATATTTGTATTTCTTGAATTAAATAAAAATAAATTGTCTCTGAATAACAATAAATTTACAAAAAAAATATCTAATTTTGCAAAATATTATTCAAATATTTTTCCCTAATAAGTAAAGAACGTATTTGTATTTATTTGAAAAACGTATGAAAAATTTAATTAAAATGAAAACAATTTTTATAGCAACCAATATTCATTCACCCTTGAATTGAATGAATCGAATTTTTGATACAATAAAAATGTAAGAACTATTTTTATTCAAACATTAAAGAAAAATAAATAAAAGTAATAAACTCAGACTTATTTTATTCTCCTTAATTTTCTTACATTATTTTTTTCATTGTTAACTTTATAAGAAGGTATCTTTACTTTTATGTTATTGTGTAGAAGAGGGTTCTTGTTTTTCTCTTTCCTAAAATAAATTTCACTTGTCTTTTCTTATAAGGGGGTGTTTTATTGTATTTATAAGGTAAGTTATGTTATTGCTTATTAGGCCTCGTCTAAAATAATTTCTTTGCTGTACCACCTGCATCTGATCTCATTCGTTGTCCGTGGAAATAAAAAATTTTCGTTTTTTTCTTACTTTACTTATTGAAAGGGGATTTTTTTATAGACTGATTATTTCTGTTATTAATTTTGCAGTTTAATGAGAATATTGCTATTTGTTATCACATTTTGTAGGTTTGTGTAGGTATATAATATAAAAATAAAAGTAGATGTGTGCATACTGTATAGTGTACTATAAAATTACTTTAAGTTTTTATTTTTATTCAAAGTATTAACAAATATCTACGCATACCATATCTCAATCAGTTTTAAAATTAATGAGAATATTTTTGATTAAGTACGTGTTTATTTAATAATTGTAAAATAATCATTACCATTGCCAATATTTATTTCTGTTCTTTGAAATTCATAATGTTTTTGGATGAGTGAATTTTTTTAAAGTAAATTTAAACATTTTGATTAATTATTGAAATATTTCTTTAAGATTACTTTCATTATTTTACCACTAAAACTAATTGATTTTTCTTTTCAATTTCAGAAAACTTTACATTGAAATTAGGATAACGAAATATAAAATAAAATTAGCACATTAATTTATTACAAAATTTATTTTTGGAAATCTTATCAATATTTATTTATTTTTTGTATTGTTATACAAACAATAAATAAAAAAAATTGAACTTATAGAAAGTAAAAAACAAAATTTCAAATTTTTAATATTAAATGTGTAAAAAAGATCTTGGAAAAATTAATCTTATATAAAAATCAAAAAAAAAAAAAAATCAAAAAATAAAGATTTTTAATAAATCCTAAAACAGGATTGAAACTATGATAAATATAAAAATAAGATGAAACAAATAATATCAATAAATAAATGTGATCAAAAGAAAAGGAATTTACATTCAATAATTATAAATAAAAATGACGATATCAAATGCAGTGCAATAATAAATTACAAGAAATCAACATTTTTTTGTTTAACATCGTCATCTTTAAATTATAGGACTAAAAAATGTGCATTTCTTTTATATAACGTGATGTTAATTTTAAGTAATTTATTGGCACCAACTTTAGCCTTAGTACAATATGAAAATTTTAATAATAATATTAATAATAACTCAATTAATAATTTAAATAATAATAATTATAACCAAGTATCACCTCATCGTGTAGTTAATTATTCGCATACATGGGCCGTCCGGATCCCTAATGGAGATATTAATAATTTAGCTGATGATGTAGCATTAGAACACGGATTTAGAAATTTAGGAAAGGTATACTTACATTTTAATTAAATAATATATAATATACATATACATATATCAATCATTGCTTTTATTATATTGTAATGGAAAACCTAATTAATGATTTTTTTTTGTTTTTGAATTCTTATTCAAATTAATTTTTTTTGTTATAAATAAAAAGACTTTATTTTTCTTTTTATAAAATTTAAAATTATTTGTTATTTTTTATTGTTTATTGAATTAATATCAAATTTATTTGTATTTGATTGACCTTCAATTCAATTTGGTTAGATTTTTTCATTTTTTTAAATCAATCTTCCGCTTCAGATTGTGCGATATTTCTAATTACTGGAAATATAAAAATAAAGGTCACATTATAAAATAATTTAGGCTAGGCTAACATAAATTTTTGATTCATTTAATTTAATAAAGAATATTTCAATGTAATCATTTTTCAGAAATTGATATCTATAAATATTTGTTACTTTTGATTCGTTATTTGAAAATATGTACCTAATTAATTGTTAAAAAAGTTATATATATATGTATGGTTATATTGTTACAATTAAAATTTATATGTAATATTTTTCTTTTAAATTTATTACTTAGATATTTGGTGATTATTATTATTTTCAACATAGTCGAATCTCTAAAAGATCAATATCACCTTCATATGCTCATCAAAATCGTCTTGATGAAGATCATCGTGTTCTATGGGCTGAACAACAACAAATATTATCACGTAAAAAGAGAGATTTTATTAAGTTAAGAGGATCTAAAATAATGTCATTAGTTGATTCAGTTCAATTAAATGATGTTAAATGGTCAGCAATGTGGTATTTGGTAAGTTTATTAATTTATTTTTTGTCATTTTTTTTAAATTATTAAATCTTCAATTGCAATAACTTTTTTATGCATGGTTTTGAATAATTTATTTTTATTTTTCTCTTAACTTAATAGATTTTAAACTTTTTTTACAGATAAATATCAACAATTTTTGTGAAATGATAACTTTAAAAAAAAATTAAATTTTCTTTTAAGTGCATTATTTATTGTTAATTTTTTTTGTGATACTGATTTAAACATTTTACAATTTTATTTTCAATGTTATTAAATTTTGTATTAAATGTTTGATTGATCGAGTTTTATGAGTAATCAAAAATTATTTCTGTCTACTCAATAAAATTTTACGATTCGTTGTACATACTTTCTCTTATGAGAATTTTTTCAAATACATATTTGATTTGTTCTATGAGAAATTGTATAGTTACTCTGATAAAGTGAAGAACTTTAGAAATTTAAAAAGTATCTAACTTATTTTCTAAATCGGTTATTCTACCACTATTCGTATGGTGTTGAATGTCGTGTCTCAAAAGGCTCCATTTTAGAGTCTCTACTGTTCAGTGTATTCATCAGTCATATCCTATTATTCCTATATGCTCATCATGTTCAGATGTATATTAGTTGCACTACCGTTCCATTTACAAATTATATTGGGAAATTGAATGAAGCTTGAATCCGTTCCGTTCAGTAATTTCAGTTAAAAAAAATAGTTACTATAAGACGCGGTTCAACCCACCATATATTTATATATTTAATTGACTCTACTTCGAGTATTTTAATACTTTGTCACATAAGAGGTAATGTTGATTCTGATCGAAATTCCGATGAAAGATTTAAAACATTGTACTCCGGTTCTAGTATCAAGAATAAACAAATATGTACGTCTTTTACCGTTTTCCCTAATAATGTTTATAGAAATGTTGTTTTAGGTGATTATTAGATCCACTATTAATATTTCAATGTTATATTTTATTATCGGTTAATTTAATTGATTTATTGATTAATTGCCTTTTGTTCTTTTGGGTTTGTCTTTTTGCATTTTTTTTTTAACAGCAATGGGATGAATCAGAATCACAACTGTATCGATAAGAATTGATTAAGTTATAAAACTAAAATCTTAACTACTTACTAACTTAACATTTAGCATAAGTTTTATACTTCTATGTTCTATAAGAACTATATGTTAATGTTATCGAAATAAAAAGTTTTATTACTGGACTATTTTTATTTAGAACTAGTCTTAATTGTTATTATTTTTAATTAAAGAAAAAGAAGAAGAAATTGAAATTTTAGTTTGAAGTTCTATAAAACTATTCTTGAAACAAAGTTATGAACCAAAAAATCGAAAATTTTATTCAAATATAAAATTATTTAATGCTTGACATTTCGAATACTATTCGAGCTAGAACTCAAGTTCTTCCGGGATTTTTTTCTTCTGCAAATTTTTTTTTTGTTTTTTTTCTCGAAAAAAATTCTTATGTAACTTGTTGTTCATTTATTAATATAATATAATATAATATATAACTATATCCATACGTAACGTATACACTTATATAAATAAATTTCGAAAATTTAATTTGAAAAATAAAATTAAAAGAAAATAACATAATATTAAAAATATAATGCTTACAAATTATTTTGCAACTGTACGAAAGTAACTGTAAAAAGTTTATGCTCTGATACTCGTATATATGAAGATATATTTAAGCAGTTTTTCCCCCTGCCAATCCTTATCAATACTGATGGCGATTACAAAATTAGTCGAATACTTGTTAACTTTATCAGATTTTTCGCATTTTTTTGCTTATGAATATAAAATTTGCAGTTTTTCCCAAGTTCTGCGTTAATGAAGTCTCCTATAATAATACTCTTTGTACCTTTGTACAGGCTTGTTTTAAAATAATTCAAAATTTGTTAAATATAATACTAATAATGTGCTAATACTATGGCATTATGGTCAAAAATTGATTTAAAATGGACTTTATGAAATTCATACTGATTTTTAAATTTTGTTTTATGCTCTTGCTGGACAGTAAAACTTAGGTAGAATCAGCTTTTCGTGCTTAATTAAGTATATTAACAGTTTATACTACAATGTTTATCAAATTACTGACTTTCTCATTAAATGTGAAAAACTACTGCTCTTAACAGAACTAAGCCTTCTTAAATAGAATAGTTCCATTTTATTTAATTTGTTACCAGATTATACTCTCAATTATTCTGTTAGATCCATCGTTGACGAGAAGAAAAAATTCATCTGGTCTCATCTCGTTGAATATGCCTTTCTGTTAGACACGGTAAGCGGCGCGATAGAGCATTTTATTTGTTGGTAGTACTGATCATTTTTTACTATCAAAAATAATTATTGGTATATAAACGAAATATGATTTATAAAATTTTTGGAAAGTGTTAACCCCACTAACTTAGTATTAGTTTTAAAATATTTTTTAAATGAAAAATAAATATAAATATATTTATGTTTTAAATATATTTTTTAGTTTAGTACATAAACGTAGTAAAACAGTAATAGTAAAGATGGTTTTTTTTGTTTTTTCAAAAAACAAACACAGTTTTAATAATAATGCAAAAACAATAATAAAAAATTGTTTATTAATCTTTACTTAACTATTTTATCTATTCAATTTATTTATTTAATTCAATTTTTTGATAAAAAAAACACAAAATACTTTGACGAGATACTGTATTGCTTACAATTTTTGACGAGATAAAAAATGGCTATCTTCTCTCGTCAAAGGTCTAACAGAATATAAAACTATCTCGTCAGAGATATTCTCACGCGATCTCGTGAGATAGGTCTAACAGAATATGAGTGGTTATGTTCATGAGGTGAATTTTATCTGGCCAACATTTTAAGATTTTAATTATTTTGTTGGGTTGGTCCAAAAAGGGAGATAACATGAAGTGGCATTATTTTATATGAGAACTCAATGCGTACAACGAGAACAGTAAATAATATCATTTACTGGGGATATTTTCAAAAAATTGCGATAGCATTTTAAAATTAAAAATTATACCTACATACTTTGATAAAGTATATTTTTGAAATATCAGATATAGCTTCTTTACACCGGTAACACTTTTTTAACAATTTTTTAAATAAATGCAATGCATATAAAAATAAAATATTTTTTTAAAAATGTTTCTTTGTGTATAAATTAAATTTCCCAAAGAAAAAATTTAGGAAATTCTTTGCAGCGATCTATTTTTTCTTACATAATAATTCAATAAGCTATCTCTCTTTTTAGATAAATATTTAAAATCATAAAATGTTTGCCAACTAAAACTCACATTAAGTTTAAGCTTTATTTCTTCTAAATTCCTGCTTTGAAAATCAAATCTTCAAAAGTTCTTAAATTGCAGAGACTGTGGTGAGCTCAATTAAGTCATTCTTCTCATTTTTCACATAGATAAATTTTTAATTGTTCGGGAATCCATATGAAATGAGCTCTTAGTTAAGATTCGTAATAAATAGTTAATGTCAAAATTGATTATAATTTCTGAATGTTTTTATTTCACAACATATCGCTATACCATTATATATATATATATATTATAATTTCAAATTAAACAAAACTATTTTCCAGTTAAGGAAACTATTTATTTGCAGAATAAATGAAACTATTTTTATTTTAAATGAAATTATTTTCAAATAGAATGAAACCTTAAACAAAATTTACCTCTACTAAAAGAGAAATTATTTTATTAATTTTTGTTTGTTTTTTATTTTTTATTGAAATTATTTTATTAATTTTTTTATTTTATTGTTTTTTTTTTATAAATTTGTAATCAATTAGCTATGTAATTAAACTTTGGAAAATAATTTGAAATTATACATGTCAATTGCAGTAAAGTGGATTTGGGTAACCTATATTTAAACAGTGAAAATAAATATTTTTTTTTAAATTTGTAACCGAAATTTTTGATATAACATGTATTAATAATATAAATTATATTTATTTGTTTTATTTTATTATTTTTCAAAAGAAGCAATATTTGCTCATGTCATTTATTTACCTATTTACAATTATTAAATTCAATTATCTATATTACTTATATGTATATAAAATTGAATGTAGGTTTATAATCTGAAAATATTTTCCTTTTCTAGTTGACCGGGAGATTTTAAATTTTCCACAATGGTATGGGGCTTGGGACCATCATATAGGGAAAAATTGTCAAAAGTTATTAGGGAAGGGAGTAATCTTAAATTTTCTTTTTTTCATGACGTCACTGTGTGTTTACGTATTTATATATCATATAAAGGGTGTCAGGACAAAATTACATGGGATAAAATTACATAAGGCAGAATGAAATAAGACAAAATTACATATGGACAAAATTATATATGGACAAAATTACATAAGACAAAATACATAGGACAAAATTACATAATATGTATGAATATATAAAAATTCTATATTAAGTTTCAGAACATTTTTTAGTAAATAATTTTTTTACTAAATAGCTAGCTATGTATTATAAAAATAAATAAAGTAATTCTTTCTTGATATGTAAGTTTTGTTTAAGATTTCGTTCTATTTGAAAATAGTTTCATTTGATTTGAAAAAGGTTTCATATAATATGGAAATGCTACAGTTTCACCAGTTTCTTATCGAATGTGAAGGTATTTCTTCCGGCAGAATGTGGTAGAATAGCACACTTGCATGATAACATTATTTTATTAAAAAATATAATTTCTCTTTATATTTTGAATTTTTAAACTATTCGATGAAACTGTGAATAAGAAATTAAATGAGCACTTTTTGTTTTTTCTAGCATTACCATTACATATATAATATACAGTATAGTCATTGATACGTATACCATTTTACATTAACTTTTCATACGTTAAAAATCGGTATTTTATTTTTTACTGTGATAAATTATGATTAAATGAGATTGAATCATTTTGTTGAATTAAGTTAACGAATTGGCCTTATGGTATAATATTTTGGTAAAGCAAATATTTCAAATAAAAATATAAATTCCGAAAAATACAAAATACGTAGATACATGTTAAAAATTTTTGGTGTTCAATTTACAAAATTTATCAAATTTGAAATTTGAAACAGTTTAAATTGAAATTCCTTGAATGGATCAGACCTCAATTGAAATAATTTCTAATTAATTAATGATGATCCAAGTTAAAATTGTTAACGATTTATTACGTCTTGAAAACGATATTTTAATCAATTAAGAATAAAATTGATTAAAATATTATTTTTGGATGAAATTTTATTAGATGTGATCTAAGTTTTCATCACATTTGCAGTTTATAAAATAAAATATCAGTTTGTTATAGATGGGTCGATCTTGCGTTTATTATATCTGTTATGAAAATCAAGTTGACAAAAAAATAAAAACTACCGTGTTAGTAAATATGTAATTGAGTACAATTGTTATTATTACAGAATCGAAACAGTTTTTTTTAACCAACTGAGAAAATTAAAAAAAAAATAAATGAACAAGCATAATCCCTCTGAGACCAAATAATTTTTTTTATGCATATCTATTTCAACAAACACAATTTATGTTATGATCTCGTATCTGGGGTAATTCAGTGATTCATTTAAATTATGAGAAGGTAATCTTGGCCAAAAATTAAATTTTCTAAATGATAAAGAACTACATTTAACTTGATTTATTTTCCTGTTTTTTTTTTTATTTTTTTTTTTTTGAATAAACTTGAAAAGAATATAAGGTTTTTAAAATTTAAATATGTACATATTTTAAAGTTTTTTTTTTAATTTTTAGATACTGTTTTTAGTAGTCAATTCATGAAAAAAAAAATAATTAGAAAGAATTTAATTTATGTAAATAAAAGTCGGAAGTAAAAAAAATAATTTGAACGTTTTGGACCTCTTTTAAAATTGGTAACCATCATTTAATAAATAAAAGCGCAGATACATCATACATACTTTGAAATTTATTTATTTTTTTAATAAAATTACATTAGATTCGGATTCAAAGTATTCAAATATTTTATTAAAATGTTATTCCTAATTCAAAATATCAAAGATCATAATAGAAACTATATTTGAATAAAGTACTTAGCTGTTTAGTTGTAAATAAAAAAAGTTTATCGTTCACATGCTAAAGTTCATATTAATCTACTTTTTCAAACTTTTTTGTATCTTGTATTGAAAAGGAGTAGATAAGCCAGTAATTTGTTAAAATAAATACTCGAATTATTGTAGATATTGTAGTGTTAAATTGCAGTACCGTACTTAATTCAAACACGAAAAGGTGATTCTACTTAAGTTAACTGTATAAGTATAAAAAAAAACCAAAATGAAAAACAAAAAAGTTTTTTAAGTTCGAAAGTGTTTCAAATTGAGATTGAGAGATTGATATGCAACGAGTGTGTGTCGATTTGTTGAAAAACAAAATGACAGTTTAAACAAGTCGAATAACAAAATATTTAAAAAAAAAGTCGAATAAGGAAAAATGTTGAATGCAAAAATGTCGAAAAAAAAATGTTGAAATAAAAATATACTCGTATGTAGATTTAACATAATTTTTGCTTTAAATTTATTTATCTACTTTCATACGACCCTAACCATTATTAATTCGGGCACTGCAAATTTTAAAAATATTTCATAAAAGTTTCAGAAATTATACGAAGCGACTTTTCGTTGTTACTGACGGAAATTATGAAATAAAATATAAAATTAAAATATTAAAATCCAAACTTTCAAAATCCAAAAGCATCAAAATCCAAACTTTCAAAAACCAAACTTCAAACCCAAATGGGTCCAAATCCAAACTTTGATCTTCAGCAATTTTATAAATGGTTAATGTTATCTTATAAATACGTTCATTTTAAATATTAACAAATGTAAAGTTATGAGATTTTACAAAAACAATATTTGAATTTAACTATATAAATGGAATAATTCTGAAATGAATGTTGTTAATCAAATGAAGGACTTGGAGGGTCATTTTAGACAATAAACTCAATTTTAATCCGAATGTTGATTTTATTTTAGCTAAATCATTTCGTACGCTTAATTTTATTAAAAGATATTCTCTTCAATTTCTTCTCTTTGAAATTCTCTTCAATTTTTCCTCTTTTATTTTTTAAATGATTAGTTGTTCGTCTTCATTTAGAATATGCTTCCCCAACATAAAAAGAATTTAATCAATTCGCAAAAATTCAATTAAATTTTCCCTACGTAAATTCAATTGGCAGGTTAATGTCACTGACTACATTTCAAAATGTCAAATCATTGATATTCAAACTCTTGAATCTAAACGTAATATTATTTCAGTAATCTTCTCTTATGATGTTTTATCAGTTAGGATAAATTGTCCATATATTTGAAATTACGATATCATTAAGAACGTTCTCGTAGGTTTTTATATCTCTAATGCCATATCACTAATTATGCCCTTTTTGAGCCTATAGCTAACTCTCAACGTCTATTTAATACCTATTCGTCCGTTAGGGCTTTCGTTATTAAATTATAAGCTTAAAAATAACTAAAAATTAATAGTATAAAATTTCATTTAACTTCTTAAAAAATCCATTGATTTGTGTAAATATGTATATAAAAAAAATAAACAAAAAAAAACAAAAAAAAACTAAATGACAAAGATATGTAAAAAACCATATGAAAACAATGGAGTTTTTTTTCGATATAAATTTTAAATTTACTGTTATGACTAAATTTAAAAACAAGTCCCTTTATAAAATTTGATTCAAAGGTTTTGATTACTTATAAGAGAATAAGAACGATTATCACAAAATAAAAATTATAAATTAAAAATTTAACAATTGTTACTTATGTTTGCAAACTTTTTTCATTTTTCATTCAATAGTGCCAGTGGCATAAAATTAAAAATAAAAATTCGTTTTGATCATTAAAAAAGTACGATTACATATATTTGACAGATGTCATATATGTATGTAGTTAGTTTACTTCTTCTCTTTTCAATATACATTTTTCTATGATCGACGACTAACTAGTTATGCAATACAGATCTAATTAGTAAGTAAAAGTTTTATATGGAACCTAGGTTCATTTTCGAAAAGTGTTTCATAATTGAGTTGGTCTTTTTTTCGAAAAAAAAAATGTTAAAAGAAAATGTCGAATTTCAATTTTGAAAAACAAATTTTCCACATTTTTTTTTAAGTAGTATATTTCAGAGCTAGTCACAAATCAGCTTTTATCATTAACGAAATATGTACATAAACAATATAAGAAATTCTACAATAATGTTTAGCGGTGGTTTAGGATGACAATCCCACTGTTATAAGTAGTACCCACTTTTTTGGAATGTATATGTAGTAAAAATAATTAGAGGGAATTAAAGAGTAAGATTCAAAATAAGGAAATAAGTTAATCAAAATATTACAGGGTATCCTTTTTCTCCAGAATATTTATGCAAGTGTATATGCAGGATTTTGAACTTTAGAGTTGGATTCAAAATAAGGGTATCTTATCTCTTTTTCCAGAAAATATATAGGTATATATTTATACGCGAAATTCTCAATTAGGAGGGATTTTATAAAAAATTAGGGTTATTTGTCTTTGACAGAATATTTATGTATGTTTTATGTATGTATTTGCTTATACGCTTGAAGAGTTATGAATTATGAAAATAAAATTGGTTTTTTTGTTAAGGTTTGACAAAATATTAAGTTTGCAGCCTCTCGCGTTCGTCGACGGAAATGCTTAGAAGGCGGAAGTATGCTGATTTTAGTTCTTCCGAGCAAAGAATGTTGGTCGCATGTAAAATTTATAGATAAGTACTGCTGACTTGTGGAGAAAAATTCGTTTTGCAACAACTCAATAACACCAAACCTACCGTATATTATTGGCCGAAAATAGGTGTGAACTGATAATGTATTTGTTTGTGTTCACATAAAGAAAAATCAAATTTTATAAAAATAATTTAAAATAAAAACTACATCAAAATAAAATGATCCTAAATTGACAACTCCTGATACTTAATTGCTATATCTTGTCTTTTTTTATTATTTTATTATAATTTAAATTAAGGTTTCAATAACTTTGATATGTTTGAACTTTAATACATACATATTATATATATACAGATCTGGAGTCATATGTCTAAAAATAAAGAACGTAAAAAGTTAACCACGAAAACAAATAAGTTTAAATGAAAATTACACTGAAATTAATTATGAATAATAATAAAAAAAAAAAAATCCCAAAATTAATTCTAAAACGAATCTTTATTCATCGGGGTAATCACTTTTTATTTTTGTTTTAATACATAATACATACATACATATATATATACATATATAGCAACATAATTGATTTAAGTTGATGTCATACTCAAGATAATTGTATCAAATAATTTATAATTTTTTTTAACTTTAAAACAGCTTTTTATAGAACAAAAATTAATTTTTATAATACCTACTTAGTAAAAAAAAAAAGCAACAAAAAAAAGAAAACTAGAAAGAATCAATTCACATCCATCACACTTAAATATGTGGCAAAAAGTGTAGATATTATATAGGTACACTTATTGTTGTTCACTAGTTCATAAAAATTTGTTCATAAAAATAAAATTAATTCGTTTGCAGTAAAATATTTCACTAAGTTACCTCGAATTGTAAAGTGAATTTTTTTTTTCATTATTTTTGATTTTTTGATTTTATGAATAACTCACGGTTTGTTAAACAATAACGCGAAAAAATTTCAATGAACGAATATTTAGACGTCACATTTACCGTTATTCAAACAAAATATGTAGTATATACGTACACATTTTTAAATCATTTTCACATTTTAATGTTAAATAATATAGGTACGAAAAAAAAATCAATATTTAAAAAATGTTATTGACTTACACAGCAGAGGAACAAAATTAACACCTTATTCGTTTCATAATTAATTATTATTAATGCATTTGTGTCAAATTTTGTTTTTATTTATATAGTGTATAATATGTAGAACAAAGTTTGTTTTTATATTCAGTATATTATTTTAATTTATTCATTTGTGTTTGATATTATAAAATATCTCAATTGCCTAATTGGTAAAGTGGGAAAAAAATTCAATCTAACTATATGACAAACACTGGTTCAAATCTCCTGGAAGATGAAATTTGCCTAATATAATAGACGATAGTCAAGCGACACTAAGTAATGATAATAATGATTGAAAACTGTAGACACTATCAGAATCACAATTCAGTCGGAGTTATATATAGTCGAAGACCTATGCTATCAAATTTCCAACTTGGGAATTGATAAGCTATATAAACTATATTTTTTAATTAAATTTGTTAATCTGATTTTTATTTTTTAGTAATCATTTAAATTACATAATTTAATTGTTACCAGGTTTCCGTTCTCTCTCTAGGAAGATTGTTTCCGAAATATCGATATTTGCAATCAAATATGAAAAATTATTAGTGAACGGAAACCTGATAACAATTAAATTATTTAATATATAACTATAGTTTATGATTAAGGAATGTGTACATTTCCTTAAAGTAGCAAAGTAATTACATTTTTTGGTTTGAGTCCTTGTTTTTGCAATGAGTATAATTAATTGTTCGTAAATAGTTAACAATTACAATAATTATTGTTGTGAGCATTTTATTTGATTACTATACTTTCTTTAAATGATTAATAGGTTATATTTTACTTTAACTATCACATTTTTAGAAATTGAAATAAATTCAAGATACAAGATAAGAGATAGTTATTTAGATTATTTTTTTCAAATATTCCTCTAGCAACTAATTAAATAATTAACGCTCTATAACTGATTTCATAGAATAATTCATAGAATATTTCTTAGAAGAAAGAAAATATTAAAAGTTAGAGTAGCTGAAAAATGTCATTGATTACCACTGTCGGTTATTTACATGTTGTTGTTGATGTTGTGTAAGTTTTATTCTAATATCAATACTAGTGGGTCCCTGTGCAATTATAGGCTTTATTAAAAATATTTCGATTAAAATTTTTATATAAATTAAGATTTTATGTTAAGTACTTTTTTGTTTACGTTTATGTAAGTACTTTTTTGTTTACGTAGGTAAATGGAAACCTCCCAAGAACACCGTATGTGGTTTCTACCACTATTTCAACCAACAATAGTAGTCACGGCCTTAAACCCAGTAAACTCACCTACGTTTGTATCATAAAAAATCCATGATAGATCGACTAATGAATTCTTACTCTTCTTATTGTATTTACAAGGTGATTATTACTTTCTGTAAAGATCATAATGATTCCCACCGTAGAAGATTTTTTTGTTTCAATATTTTTCCGCGAATGATTTATTTGTATATTTATGTAATAAACTAAATATTGTGTTTAATCAAAGACTACTAGAATAAATTATAGAAATAATAAAATGGTTCAACAGAAAAAATTTCTACTAAAAAGTAAATTATCTGGTGACACCTCATTGGATTTGTACATCGATTAAATTATCATGTAACACACAAACAAAATTCTACGCTCTCTTTGTTTCATAGTAAAAATTAAAAACATGAACAACCAACTAATACCATATAAATAGTTTCTTTCTATATAGCTATGGTCTAGCTATATAGAAAGAAACACTACAATGAAAAAAAAAATAATGAGGAGAATTGCCAAAATCTTGTATGCACTAGTGCTTAACAAATGTAATTTTTTTTTTGCCCTTTTTTTAAATTCTATAATTTGTCATATGCATATGTATATCATTATTCGTTCATCTCAACTTATCAGTATAATTTTATCTCTGATAATATCGCAGAGAGAGATTTATCGATCCACCACATGTGAAATTTATCAAAAAAATTTTTTGTTCCTGTTGAAATGTCTTATTGTTTCTATAGTCTTTGGTTTAATCCTAATAAAAGCAAGAAAAGCAATTTCGTAATACATTTATTCGTTCATGAAAAAAACGTGTATTTAAGAGTAATATTGTAGTTAATTTAGAAAAGCAATCAAATTAGCTCTTCCAAATATTAATTATAGTTGCTTATTTAATTTAATTATAAAACGTACAGTACATAACTTTTTTCTGTACTAAACAAACTTAAAGAAATTTTTAAAATTTTCCTCACCAATTTTAATCCAAACTCATTAATCTATTAGAATCAAAAATAAAAATCAAAAAATTACTGTCTATGCAACAATATTTTATCGAACTAATAACAAGTTGGATTTAAACACACGACCTTTGTTTTTAGGATCACAACCATTATATTATTGCGGTTTGCTGAAATTTGTTAATTGTTGAAAATTTTATTTTTCTCATAGTAGGTCTATTGGTCTATGTTAATTTAAATTTTTTTGAGATTTTAGAGTTTAACATGTGACGTCAAAGGTCTCATTTAAACAAATTTTTACAAATGAAATTTCCATTTTAAAAAATTTGCTATAAAATTTTTACTGTCGTAATTTTTGTGAAGCAATTTTTCCATTTAGCTTACTAACCCAGCTCCAACTATATTTAAAAAGTGAAATAAAACAAAATAGGGTCTAAACAAATTATTGTATATTGTCTCTGAAGCCATATGTACTAAAAAACTCAATCATAATCCTGATAATTTACACAAAATTATTTTTAATCCCACATTTTATATTTCTTGATATCTTTGGGTTCTTGTTTTTCGCCAATGGGGAAAAAATCTTCTTATGTTATTCGCCATGGGGAAAAAATCTATGCTGGCGATATCGACATTATAAGATAATTATTATTAAGAGTCAAATAGAATTTTGTTAAACTTGATGACAGACATGGAACATTTATGTACACAAAAAAAGAACGTATAAAAATATTGAGTGTGGGTTGATTGATTTGTTAAAAAGCAAAATGTCGAATTAAAAATGTTGAATGCAAAAATGTCAACAAAAAAATGTATGTATATTTAAAATAATTTTTGTTTTAATTTTATTTATGTCTATTTTCATTCGACCCTACATTATTAATTAGGACACTGCAAATTTTAAAAATATTGCATACAAGTTTCAGAAAATATATAAAAAACAGATTTTCCAAACAAAACTTTATTCAAAGGTTTTGAGAATTATAGGACGATATAAATTTATGAATATTTTTCGTATGTTTGTATATTTTCTTGCAAATGGGATTACTTTCACTGTCTTGAAGAATTTTATGAACGCTTGCTTTTTTCCTTTACTTTTGAAATGGTTGCAACTAAAGTAAATTTAGTATTTCAAGATTTATTCCTTAATTACTTGACATACTTACTTAGTTTTTCTTAAGATTCTGGGTACATTACCTAAACTAATATTTTGGCGGTGCCCGGCTTTTTCTCGAAATAATGAAAAAAATGTCAAAAAAAAAATGTCGAAGAAGAAAAAATGTTGACAAAAATAATAAGTTTGGAAAAACATGTTTTTTTTTAGGGTCTTTTACCTTAAATTATGGAACATGGATCTCTTTGACAACTTCTATAAGCGTTGTTCATTGCGTGTGGCATGTTTGATAAAAAAAAAAGAATTTGCAAGGGCCGTCAGGCTCAATTTCGAGGACACTGGATCTCTCCAACAATTTTTCTAAGCTTTGTTAATTGCGTGAGTCAAAGTTGGGGAAAAAATGTTGAAAGTTTGGATTTTAACCCATTTGGGTTTTAAAAAGTTTTAATTTTGAAAGTGTTTGATTTTGATGCTTTTGGATTTTAAATATTTGGATTTTCAGGCAAATCTAGGAATTTCATAATTTCTGTCAGTAGTTAATAACGGAAAGTTGCTTTGTATAATTTCTGAAACTTTATAAATTGAAATATTTTTAAAATTTGCAGTGTCCGAATTAATAATAGTTAGGGTTGTGTGAAAGTATATAAATAAAATTAACACAAGAATTATTTTAAATCTACATACGAGTATATTTTTATTTCAACATTTTTTTTTCAACATTTTGTTATTCAACATTTTGAATTCGAAATTTTGCTTTTCAACTAATTAACCCACACCCAATATTTTTTTATTCGTTCTTTTTTTGTCTGTCATCGAGTTTAACGAAATTCTATTTGACTGTTAATAAGAATTATCTCATAATTCCGATATCGTCAACATACATTTTTTTTCCATGACTAATAACATAATTTGGGACCCAAAGATATAAAAAAATATAAAATATGGTATAAAAACGAATTTTGTGTAAATTATCAGGATTAAGATTGAGTTTTTTAAGTACATATAGTTTCAGAGACAAAATACAACAATTTGTTGAAAGTATAATAAATCCGCCCTATGCCCCACAGATGGGGTTACATCAGGACTTTGATGATGATAATAATTTGATAATAACTTAAGTAAAAATAGAACTACACTATTTAAGAAGGTCCAGTTCCAGATAATGGTAGTAATTTTGTTTAACATTTAAATAGAGTTGATATATCAGAATATTAATAACTAAATATGCATGAGCAGTATGTAGAACGCCTGCCTTTCAACTTAAATAAAATGGAACTTTATGTTATTTAGGAAGACGCTTAGTTCAACAATAGTAGTAGTTTTCCACATTTAAAAATAAGTCGATAGGTCAGAAATTTAATAAATAAATACTCGAAAAATATTATAGTAAAATATGTAGTAAAAACTTGCAGTAAAGTGAACCCGACCCTACCCGTTAGTAGTCAAGAACATAAAAATAAATATCGTAAACATTAGATACTTGTTCCACATTATGTAATAAATTTTGCTATATATACATATATGTATATCATACGTCATATATATATACTAATATAATATACATATTAAATTTCCTCTGATTCATCATGCATGAATGTACATATGTCATTGGAAAATGTCTATCCTAAAGTAAAAACAACTTTTTTTTTTTAATCAACGCACTTTAATGCATATTAACACGATTATTTATTACGACTTATGCAGTTGATTCAAATTGGAAAATTTTAAGTCCCAAATGGTATTTTTTTCAATCGATACTGTGTCACCTTGAGATTTGATTGATTTTCGAAAACTATTATGTATATTTTTTTTATTCATAAAATTATGAATATTAAAAATTTTATGATTAAAATTTTTATTTATTTATATATATTTAACGCCATAATCGTCCACACCTCCCTATTTCAGTAATAGGGTGGTAAATTAAATTATATTTTGTTGCTCTTTTTGAATTAACGTAAAATGAAATCGTTTTAATAAAAACAGTTCTAAAAAATTTCGAATTATTTTACATGTATGTGTTATTTCTCCTTGCTTTGTACTTCACGATAGTGTTAAGCATCTGATGTAGTATCTATTTTAATGTTACATAATATTTTCTTTTATTTCAATTAATGCTTTGTGTATCTATATGATTATTCATCAAGCTCTATTTTTGGTCTTAAAATGTATTATTTAGAAAAAAATATATTAAAACTGTTGGCCTACTGTAGACTCTATATGAAAATAAATGTTTTGAAGTTGGGATGGATCAATCGAATTTTTAATAATTTTTAGCAATTGAGGTAGTATGACTAATTCTTCAAATTAAAGTCCCCTGGATAACTTTTGCTGTTTTTCGTCATTGAACGATACAATTGAAAGCAAAATCAATTAACTAATATTATTTCAGAACTAAAACAAAAAGCGAAACATTATTGTTATAAAAATGTTTCCACACTTCACTTCAAAATTCAACTACGTCACAATTTAAACTTTTGTAGCTACATACAGATACTTATATAATGAATTGACTTTTTGTCAAATTTTTAATACAATAATTAAAAAAAAAGAATAAATAAAATTTAGTGGCAACAAATAAAAATTAATTAATTATTGCTGATGATTCATTTTCTAATAATTGTAAACGTTTTTTAGAATTTCACGTAAAGTATGTACGCTTGCACTAATATATAAGTGAATTTCGGTTGTTCATTCATTATGTATTCATTTAAATAAAAAAAATTTAAAATGTATAACATGTTTTTTTTTGTTTAATAATTTTCGAATCATTGGGTTCATTAAAATACATTGTCAAGGTACATACTTACATTTAATTTTTTCACTTTAAAGGCCAACATGTTTGTGTATGCAATAATAAAATTTGAATATAATGTGAACTTACTTTATATATTATGTAAGAAATTAATTATGGACATCTATTTATTGATTCTAAAGTAAAGATTTTGAATATATATTTATATACCTTTATATAAAATAGTAACCTAGAAATGTTGATCCATTTTGAATTAACCCCTTGAATAGTTTAAAAGATATTATTTAGGATTTTGAAGTTCGGGTTATTATTTTTTTTAATTAATTTAAATTTACACGTCTATTCTACAACAAGGAAGAATTACAACATCGTCAGAAATAAAAAAGGTCATTAACCAGCAGAAGTTCTTACATACTCACAAGTCATTTGACATTTTGTTAATTATGTAATACTCAATCGAAAGCTTTAGAAATAGTCAGAGCCACATTATTTGCTTCACCCGAATTGTGCAAACAGATATTTAGATTTTCGTTAAGGTATAAAAGGTGGGATCTAAATCCATATTGCCTATCGTGGACAATACCTTGGCCGTCTAGATATTTGATCAGCTTATTCTTTATTAAGATCTTCATCATTTTGGAGAGGATCGATATTATAGCTTTATATTATAGATAATTGGAATAAGTTGCATCGATTAGAAATTGTTTTGGTTTGTTGATGTTATACGAGGGCCATATTTTTCTAGAGGTTACACAGGTAAATAATACGAATGAATGCGTTGGCTAACGACTCGTCCATGGTAAAATTCTAGAACCCAGTAGAATGAGTTCATCTGCTCTTACGTTTCTGTTTATGTTGCCAGGAACCCAGAGTGGAGAGATCAAAAAATGACCAGCTACTCTTTCAAATCGGAATACAGAATTTTAATAGCGACTCGAATATCCGTAAAGATGGTAACTTTTGTTTTGGTTGTCTGAATATGATTAAGTCTCCTTAGGGTTTCCTTAATTGCGAATAACTCTGCTTGAAAGAAACTGTAAAAACCCTATACTAGACCATTTCATAATTTTTTGTATCGATTACCATTATTTTCGAGTTCTTTTGTTAACCTCCCTTTAGTCTGTTGGCGCCTTAGAGCTGCCATTATTGTTTATTCTGATTGCGATTGGTGTAATGTGATATGTCACTAATGTTGTTGCTGCAAAATTAAATAACATTTTTATTGTTCAGAAAATGTCTTCCTGTTTGTTTCTTGGAGCGATTCAGCCCGAGGTTGTTGTCAATTAACTTACAAAAATTAGCACAGTTTGTGTGGTTTGATCTGATTTGTAATCCTTGTTTTTAACAAGAACAAAAAACGAAAAATTGCCACAAGTCACAGTAAACTTGTAAAAAGCTGTAAAAATGCATGTTTCATAATGTTCTCAGGCATTTAAAGAAATTAATTTGAAATTATATATAAAAATTGTAGCAGGGGAAATCTTAAATTTGAATGAAAATAATTCCGTTCCAGTATAAAATATACAAGGAATTACAACAACGTTGGTAAAATATTAGTGATTAATCTTGACTTCATGTAAGAATTTTCAAATTACAAAACATTATAAAAATGCTTTGCATTCAAAAATTTCCTTATACATAGGTATTATTATTAATATTGTAAGCATTATGTAATAAAAGTGAATGAATTATTAATATAATTTGTTTATTAAAAGAAAAAAAAAATTCCTTCAAGAATTTAAAATATTTTACTTAAAATAATTAAAAATACAGATTGAAAAATTTTCCCAAAAAATTTCAATTATTTGGTAGAAAATTTTTATTTGTTTACTTAAAAAAAAACAACGGCCTAAGCATATATGGATATGTGATTCATTGTCAAGGTTAATTTTGTTTCTTTTACAATAATTTTTAGAAAATTCATTTTGAATGATGATGTATACATAATATACATATGTTTGTGTTATTGTGTGTGATAATAATCGATTTTTATCTCTAAATTTTTTTTATAGTTATTTAAAAAAAATCAAGTGCTGAAAAAGAGATATAATTCATTCAGGAATATATTATTTCTGTTACTACCTTCCATTTAAAACTGTTATTTTAAACCAACTGAAAGCTTTTGTCTTTGATAAATAATTCTAAAACGTTTGAAAGAAAATCCAAATAAAATTTCTATAAAGCATACACAAGGAAGAGGATGCATAATAGCCCTATAGGTATGGCAATGGAAGCACAGATTTTTTACGAATTTCATCCATTTTTATTTTATTTTTAGATTTATTCAGAATCTATATAATATGCACAAGGTGTTTCTGCACCATGATATTTTTCACAACGTTAATAGTTTGGGTTATGGAACTGATTCAAACTTTTAATGTCGCTTTTAACTCACTTAAATTACAATTTTATGGGTTTGGGTCAATTTGTTGAAAAGCAAGATGTCGAATTAAAATTGTCGAATAACGAAATGTTCCTATTCAAAATGTTGAATTCAAAAATGTTGGAAAAAAAATATTGAAGAAAAAAATGTCAAATAAGAAAAAATGTTGAATGCAAAAATCTCGAAAAAAATGCTTTTAAAAAATGTTGAAATAAAAATTTACTCGTATGTAGATTTAAAATAATTTTTGTTTTAATTTTATTTATCTACTTTCATACGACCCTAACCATTATTATTTCGGACACTGCAAATTTAAAAAAAAAAAATCATAAAAGTTTCGAAAATTAAACGAAGCAACTTTCCGTTATTATTGACAGAAATTATTAAATTTGTGGATCCGCGTGAAAATCCCAATATTAAAATCCAAAATTTTAAAATCCAAGAGCATAAAAATCCAAACTTTCAAAATCCAAATGGATCAAAATCCAAACTTTCAACATTTAACAAATTATTAGTCCAGTATCCCAGAAATTGGGTATATATTCTGGACTAAGGAGAAATTCTCTGTTTTGTTCTAGATCTGTTTTGTCCTAGTTAGGGATCTTGCATTTACACTTGCATAATTAATTGTGTCTTTTTGATACCACGACTCGAGTAACCTATTTCTTGTTGTTGATTGTTATAGAAGGTCGTTCTCTCATCTTCACTCTCCCCAGGAACTCAGTACTAGAGCCACCCTGTGTGATTGAGAAGGTTGATCAAATGTCCTATTTTACTTTCCGCGAAAAAAAAACCTATATTGCGGGGAAAGCCTCACCTAGAGTTCGGAGTCTGACTCTAGCTAATGCTGGGCAGCTGCAAAGGAAGTGTTGAAGAGTTTCTGCTTCATTTTGATCCTTACAACTGCGACAGTGGAAATTGAATGGAATACCCAGCTTGAATGGAATACCCTGTAATATTTTGATTGTCTTATTTTGAATACCTACTCTTTAATTACCTCTAATTATTTTTATTACATATACATTACACAAAAGCATTTATAACAGTGGGGGTTGTCTCCCCAAAACCCCGATAAACATTATTATTGAATTTCTTATATTGTTTATACGTTAATGATAAAAACAGATTTGTGTAATCAGCTCTAAAATATACTGCTTTAAACATTCAACATTCAAATTCGATATTTTTCTTTTTCAAGAACCGGTTTTCAACATTTTTTTTTCGGCAAAAAGGCCGGCTCCCTATTTTTCATAAATGCATAGGGTTTTGTAACAACGATGTTATTTAGTAAAAAAAAAAAACTTGTATTTATAATTTTCGATTCTTCTTTGTGTTTTGAATGTCATTATGTTGAATACGGATGATCTTAATACGAATTTTTCCGATGAAAAACTAAAAATTTAAATAAAACAAAGATAGGGACATCTTCGATTTCAAGTGAATGTTTTTTTTATAAAGTAAAAAATTTGGAAAAAACTCACTAAGTTTGCTAGAAAAAATAGTTGTTTTTACAGAAAAGACACCATAAGAAAGATTTTAGAGATGTAAATAGAGATTATTCGATTAATTTAATGTTGAATTGGCTTTTGCATTCATACGATCTGAAATTACAAAACCAGTTCCAACACTTATTTCTTTCAAATACTAGACGCTCAATATATCACATGATGACAGTACTCTGGTAAATCTAATGCTATAATTGTTGAAGTTAGCAATAAAAGACAAATAATGGTTAACACGATAAACCATGATTTAATAAAAATTGCTGGCTGGGGCAGAAAAAAACAGAATTGAGTTTAACTGAGATTAGCAGAATTAGTTTAACAGAATTGAGTTCAAAATTGTCTAATTTCCTGCAAACTGCTAAAATTTGAACCAAATCTCTCTTTCCAAGGTATTACTTTACAAAACTCAGATAGTCCAAACATTTTAGGTATGCATTTGAACCGAACAATTACCTGAAATAATCATATTTTTGACATACTTGAGTTGATGTAAAACCTCTTCATTTTTCGCCTTCGGATTTTTTAATATCTATAAATCATTTATACAATCCCAGATGCAATACAAATTTCTCTTTTTTATTGATACTTCGTAGGTGTGGACACATGGCCATTAGAAATCAAAGAACTCTTCCCTCCTCTTAAACAGTTAGTTCCATCGTCCAGCAAGAGGAGTCACAGATGCCCATTCGTACACAGTAGAACTTAGCAGATAGCATAAAACATGTTACGGAAGTTTGTTCATAGTTCGGACTTCACGAATGTGGAATCGTATCCCTTCTAAAGTTCTAATGTGTTTCCACATTCAAATAACGCCATAGTGTATAACTTGCAGAAATTCAACGAAAACATCAATAACTTCATTCTGCTATTCCTATCAATTCCTTCAATAAATTTCTTCTTTCTCCCTGTTCTACCCCATTCAAGCGGTACGTAAGTAAAAAAGGTTATATCCTAACGCTTGGCTGTTTACAAAAGAAAATATTAAACCAGAATACCGTTGAAGCAACAACAAGGATATTAGAAAACGAAAAAAATACTCATACGTAAAACAGACCGCCAATGATGTAACTAGTACAACTAAAATCAAAAAAGAGTTATTTGGGTTTATTAAAATTTAGAGCTGTTTTCTTTATCACTAATTGTGACAGATCCACAATGTATATTCTTTGTAAATTTATGTTTTTCTGATCTGCTCTGATTCTAATCTGTTGAATCCGGAGTAGATGAAAATCAGAAATCTAATCTGTAATCCATTTTTGTATTTTAATCTTATAATAATTTGTTATGCCATTTAATTGTGTGTTGATTTACCGATTTCATTTCTACAATTTCTCTATTGACCTTAGTTTATAATACATTTGTTGTGTAATAGTAATTCAGACTGGTACGGATTTTATGACACTATTTGAATATTATGTAAAAAATATAATGGAATTTAATTTATATTATTACAAAATAATGAAATATCACTGTAGTTATTTGAAATGCGTTAAATTCTAATAATAAACAAATTTGCAACTAAGCTAGTTTTACGTTGTAAAGAGTAAATTGTCGTTGCTTGTATTGGATGATAATAATTATAGTGAATAAGTATATAAATAATTTTTTTCGACTCAGGTGAAGGTTCAATAAAGAAAAAAAAAACAAATTATTTTGACGGAATTGAAAATGAAATTCAGATTGTAGTCATTATCAGAAATATGCGAGCATTAACAACAAAAAAAAAAACAAAATTTTAATCGTTTAACCTAAAACGATTCAAAATCTATTAAAGGAGCAAATGTTTGACGATATTGACCTTACTGATGATGAAATAATATTTTTCTATATAATTTTTCTCAATTCTACGTATTATTTTAATTTTTTAAAATATGTAGATATGCAACAAAATATTTGTTTTTTAATTGGAGAGTAACTACTGCTTATGGTTACGAACAATATAGTTGCATTTTATATTAATTTTAATTTTTATACACCGCTTGCTGGTGTAAAAAATGTTGATTTTCAAAATTGATTATAGTGAATTTAAAAAAAAAAAAAAAAAATGTTTTTTTTTTTATTTAATTGATTATTATTATCAATAAATTTTATTAGTTTGGTTTTTTCGAAAAATTGAAATGTGATGATAACTAATTTGTATTTAATTAAATTTTAAGTTAACTGTAAAAAAATGTTTTTTCCAATTGTTTATTGAAATTAGTTGGAGAATAATACTTGTTTCTGATCAATTTGAGAGCTATTATCATTAAAGATTGTAATCAAGGCTGCCACTGTCTGACCTTAAAAGCGTAGTAGAATTTCCAAAAAAACGGAGTAGCTTGAATTTTTTCGGAGTAGATTTTATTAAAGAGAAATTATCATTAAAAATATTTTATTATATTTGCCTTAATTAACTTGCCTTGGACTTTATATGTTTGTTTCAATTTGCTTCAATTCAACAAAATACCCATTTCAATAACCATTTAACCAAAGTATATCCATAAAAAGAGTAAGAACTCATGTATGTATTCATTTGTTTGTACACAAATTCATATGCAAATTTGATAAACATTGTCGGAAATTGACGAAAATAAGAATTTTACGTGTAAGAAAAAGAAAAAATATAGTAAACAAAAGAGAGTAACAAAAAAAGTTGGCTGAAATTAAATAAATAAAGTTTATAATTTTGAAAAATATTTTCGACAAAAATTTTCGTTGAAATATTTAACAATATTATTTTCTAAATTGTATCAACTATGCATAAGATTTTTAGGAGACCTAACTAAAACAGCGTTATCATATTCTTTAAATTCTGTTATTTGTAAATAGATGTATTATTTGATAATCGTATACCAATATAATAAATATTTAGGTTTACTAATATAATTAATAAAAAATAATAATGTTTGTAACTCCAAATTATTACTGACAAAAATATTAATAATATTTTATATTATTGTAATGTAATTATAATTTAATATTTTTAATAGGTATATACGAAAATAATAATGTTTAAAACGAAAATATTAAAATTATAAAAGATCAGAATTAATCATCGTATAAGGGAACAAACTAAATTAGAACTAACATTTTTTGCCAGCCTGCCTCATATAAATAATGGGAGGAAACGTAAGCAAATCCAAAGGAGAATAATGAGAACGCAAAATTATTTTACAGTATAAAGCAAAAGGCAAACATCTGTTTTGTACCTTTTCTCTCTCATAATAAATTTGGTATACGATAAGTAAATGTAAATTTTACCTCTTTTAACTAATGATATTTTGCTCGGTTTGATATTTCTTAAAAAATAGGTTGTCGTAAAATGGGAGTGCGTATTCTTGTTAATATAGATTATAGATATTCTTTGCATTCAACTAAGGTGAAATTTACATATGTGTGTGTACTAATAATGGAATATGGATATTTGATAAAGTTAAAATTTGGTTTCTCTTTAAATTCACTATATTTATTGACATTTCTATGGTGTAAAGAAGCAAAAAAAAAAAAACAAAAAAGGAATACAAAATAAATGTGTGCAATACAAATCATTATCATTATATTTCAATCATTTTCTATTACTATTCAATTATATTTTCATTATATTTTTTTGTGTTTTTAATTTGGTTTCTCATATTAATCTCTTTCTTTTATTATTTCTCTTTCTCTGACTAAGTATATGCAAATGTACGTACATGTGACATATAGGGCTTGCATTTGTTACATACATAATCATATGGCTTAGTTTAATTGAAAATAAAATGCAAACATTATTTATGGAAGAAAACAAAATTTGAACCAATCAAGTATCAGTTATCTATCACTCAGTTACAAATTACTCTTCTCGCATGTAAAAAAAGTTCAATTTCGATTTATGCATGTATATATTATACTTTTATATGCCAATTTATGCTTAGGCAGCGTATACACCTCGGACAAAATCGAATTTTATCGTAGATAAAGTCGGATGAGTGTTTACATTTCAGACTTTTCCACAGATTTAAATCTACGATTTTACGTCAAATATTTTTTGTATTTAACAGGGTTTCTCTTTATAAAGTGCGTAATTTTTTAATACGTAAATTAAAAAATTCAAAGGTATCTAATCAAAAATCTCCAAACATTTTTTAAAAATACACATATTTTTATAAAATTTGTTACAGTAATATAAAATATAATTATACATTTGAAGTATGAGCAATAATAACCAAATTGCGTTAGAGTGAATTTTAGTGTCATTTGATTATATGTGTTGTTCTTTGAAAATATATTATTTTTCATTAAAAAAATATTTTCACTAAAAAGTCGAAAATAAAATAAGGAAAAAAAAATTTTTTTTTTAGAAATATTTGCCTTCAATTTAAGCGTACTAAAACTACAAAAATAAACTTTAGAATCGCAGCTTGATATAATGTTTTCATAGCAAGTTATGATTGTAATTACGGAAAAAGCAAATTAGCCGAACTTTTTACCAAATCTCTTAATCTCATCTCAAGACTTCCTAGAATTTCGGCTAATTTGCTGTTTCCGTAATTACAATCATAACTTGCTATGAAAACATTATATCAAGCTGCGATTCTAAAGTTTATTTTTGTAGTTTTAGTACGCTTAAATTGAAGGCAAATATTTCTAAAAAAAAAATTTTTTTTTCCTTATTTTTTTTTATATAACATTTCATTTTTACAACCTACTTCGTTATCGTAATTGAATTAATAGGTATTATATTTTTTCCTAAAAGGTTTTGCTTGGGAAGAAATTGAGTCAGTGTCAAAAGCACTTTTTGCATTATTGAATTCAACACCAAAAATTTGAAAGTATGTTAAGTTATTTTGTACAGTGTTATAAAGTTATTATTAAGCTTTGGTTCTAGCTTTGAGTATCTAACTAAGAATGCACATATTATAATTAATCAATGATAATAATATATTATACAAATCCTGAATTTGTAAAATGATTGAATTCAGTTCCAAATTTCTTAAAATATGTTATTGAAAATTTGTCAGTTTTGTAATAATGTATCTAACTTATTATCTTCATTTAATTTTAACTTACTTACCTGTTATTTTTATTGGCTTAAAATATCTTACCATTTTATTCCTTTTTATTATTTGTTATTAGGTGCTTTTGTAAATTTGAATAGCTAGTTATTTTAAAATTAAAAAAAAAAAAAAAAATTCACAACAAAACCGTCAATATTCAATACATATATGTAAGGACCCAATTGACCAAACTTGGAATTTTTGTACCATTACCAAGTTGTACCACGTATATTTCCTAACTCAAATTAAGGGTTTTTAGATGGAATTTTTCGAACTTGTACCAGTACTAAATGTACCATATAAATTTCCAGATCCAAATTAGGAATTTTACATCGATTTTTTCAGAATTTGTACCACAAGGAATTTTTCCCACATAGTACCAATAATTTTTCCTTACGAATACAGAAAAGTAGTGGTACGAGTACCCTTTAAAATTCTGTATGACGTTATAAAAAATTTTTATTTTAAAAGTACCATATTCTTTTCCTGCCAAATATCTTCAATTACGTCCTATCAAAAAAAAAATGTTTCCAACAATTATTCCTTGCACTGGAAAAAATACTGAATTAGTATCCAATAATATTTCCAACGAGTATTCCAATACATAAGCAAATACCTTTTACCAACGGGAAAACACAATGGAAAAAATATTGGTACAACGATTTACACGTGTCATGTCATTAAATACGTGTACGTGTCATTACATTTCAACTTGATGGTTTTACATATCAAAAAAGGTTGCAGTTTTAAATAAAAGGTTCGTTTTTTGGTTTGTTTTTTTTGGTATAAAATTGATATAAAAATTATTAATTTTGCTATCGTTTTAATCAAACTAAATACAAAATGGAAGTATATTTTCAAATTTAGATAAAACGGAGCAGACTTCGAAAAGTCCGTAGTAGATTTTTTAAATGATAAAATAATAGTTGATCTACTACAATCGTAGTCAGGTGACAGTCCTAACTGCAATAGTGGTTGAATGGTTTACTTTACTTTTCATTGCTTAATTATTATGCTAATATTTCCAATTTTAGTTATCACTGTCATAAATTAACTTACTTTGTTAAATAGAAAAATCAATGCTTTAGACTAAGAATTGATCTAATTATTGTGAGTTTCTAGATTAGAAAGATTCATTAAAAACTATACAAATAAAAAAAAAATAAAAATATATTTCCAATTGTGGATATAATTGAGATTACTCGTTTTACTTCTGGAACCTTCTATATTTCGTATTGAGTAAAGCAGCTGTGAGAAGAATAATTTTTTTATTTATCTCTATGATTGTATTACAACTATCTTATAAATTATTAATATGCAAAAGGCATATTCAAGATAACAAGTAAAAATTTGTGAAAATGTGCAAATAGCTTGGTGTGGGACGATTCCTAATAATATTAAATATTTATGATTCTACAGTTACTAATAAAAAAAAGAAAACAATAAAAGAAATATAATATGATTTGGCTTTAGTTTTAGAATCTACTTAAAGATCTTGAGACCTGAAACCTGAACCTGTTTTAGTCTTCTTGTATGGATGGTATTCAGCCGATCATCTACCAGTCGGTTTGGGATGGAGTTGTAATCTATCGTGGTATCTTTTGCTGGTCTTTGTCACCACCTCTTTCACGGAGCACATGTTTGGATCCTTTCTTATATTTGAATTGCTGACGTACGAAGGGGCATTGACAATTGCACGAAGAGCTTTGGCTTAAAACCTTACAAGGATTATTCTCGATGTTAGAGTTGCTGGCTGTTCCCCATAATTCAATTCCATATGTCCAGATGGACATTAAGATTGCCTTATACAGTAACACCTTGCTCTTCAATGAAACGCGTGAACGACGTCCCATAAACCAATGGATATTCCTGAACTTAGTTCTTAACTGCTTAATTTTGGGGGAAATGTGCTTTTGTCACGTTAGTGAGTATTTTACCAATTTATCCTGCGGTAAAACTTTGTTATTTAGGGTTACTGGCGTATATTTGCACCGATTTGGATACGTTAGTTCTTATTCTCCAAATTTTTAGCCATTGTTGAACTTTGTTTAATCCCCTTTGAAGGTACTGCGATGCCAGCTTTGGGTCTTTATTTGATAACATTATTACTGTATCATTTGCAAATGTGGCCAACATCGTGTTTTCGCTCGTAGGAATATCAGCAGTGTGTAATAAATTCAGCATTGAACCAATCACACTACCTTGTGGTACTCCTGAGTTTATATACGTTTTATGAGATTTCTATAGTTGATTTTTATTGTGTTTCTTCACAATTTGGTTTTTTGGTTTTTTAGTCCCTCTGTTCAATCAAAAATCCGGAAACTCTAATTCTCTTTAGTCACTTAATATGGATAATTATAATGTTGCATTCAATATTTAATATCAATTTTGTACATCGACGAGTATAGGAAATTATCGATCAAAATAAAAATTGCTAATAAATTAGGTTGGTATTTGATATTTTTTCTTGTTTATTTGATTTTGACTAATAATAATAAGATTTGTACAATAAAATTAACTTTTGTAATAAATTGAAACAATAAAATTTCCGAAGGTGAAAAATCAAAAGAATCGTTTCGTTAACGTCATAACTATGTGTTTCCATGTATTAAACGAAAATATTACGTTGTGAGTCACCAAATGAATTTTCTTTATTATCAATAAATTCTTTATTCCTCCTTAAATGAGAATTTCTAAAATGTTATTATAAGTTTTTATATGGAATTCCCATAATATACCATTATGCAAATGTTTAAAAGGGATTTATTTGAAATTATAAGTTCCATGAAATTTAAATTTGAATAATTTATTTTTATATTAACTTTATTACTTACCTCGATCGGAGCACACATATAATTTTTATTAATAGAAAAATTTTATTTTCAGAATAGAGAAAATGGATTAAATATGAATGTTATTCCCGCATGGAAAAAAGGTTATACAGGGAAAGGAATTGTTGTAACAATTTTAGATGATGGTTTAGAAACAAATCACCCTGACTTGGAGGAAAATTATGTAAATATAAAAATGATTTATTATGCTATTAAACTATTAGATATATGTATCTATAATATTATATTTAACTTAATTAACAAATAAATTAAATTGTAGGATCCTGAAGCATCGTATGATGTCAACAGTCATGATAACGATCCAATGCCTCATTATGATTTAACAGACTCAAATCGACATGGTACTAGATGTGCTGGCGAAGTTGCTGCTACTGCCAATAATTCATTATGTGCTGTAGGTATTGCATATGGAGCTAAAGTTGGTGGAGTTCGTATGTTAGATGGAGATGTAACTGATGCTGTAGAAGCTCGTTCATTAAGTTTACATCCACAGCACATTGATATATACAGTGCATCATGGGGACCAGATGATGATGGAAAAACTGTTGATGGACCTGGTGAAATGGCATCACGTGCATTTATTGAAGGTGTTACAAAAGGGCGTAATGGAAAAGGAAGCATTTTTGTTTGGGCATCTGGTAATGGTGGTAGAGAATTAGATAATTGCAATTGTGATGGTTATACGAATTCTATTTGGACTTTATCGATATCTAGTGCTACTGTAAGTATCAAATACAATTTTATAAAGATACAACTTAATTGTAATATTTGTGTTTTTAGGAAGAAGGACATGTACCTTGGTATTCAGAAAAGTGTAGTTCGACTTTGGCAACCACATATAGTAGTGGTGGTCAAAGTGAAAAGCAAATTGTAACAACAGATTTACATCATTCTTGTACAGTATCACATACTGGTACTTCAGCCTCAGCCCCTTTAGCTGCTGGAATTGTTGCATTAGTCCTAGAATCTAATAGAGAACTTACATGGCGTGATTTACAACACATAGTTGTACGTACTGCCAAACCAGCTAATTTAAAAGATCCAACATGGTCCGTTAATGGTGTTGGTCGAAAGGTTAGTCATTCATTTGGATATGGTTTAATGGATGCATTTGAAATGGTTGATTTAGCAAAAAAATGGAAAACTGTACCAGATCAACAACGTTGTGAAATCAATGCACCACATGTTGATAAGTAAATAAAATTTTCAGCATTACTCATGTATATTATATTGATCAAATATATATTTTTTTATTTTTAGAATAATTCCAGCGAGAAATTATATTACTCTACAATTAACAGTAAAACATTGTATTTCTGTAAATTTTTTAGAACATGTTCAAGCTAAAATAACATTGACATCTCAAAGAAGAGGCGATATTCAAATACATTTAATTTCTCCAGCTGGAACAAGAGTTACACTATTAACACAAAGGTATTTTTTAATCAACTGATGTTTTTGAATGTTTTTTTTTAATTTAATAGTAAAATTGACTACTATTTTTGATTTTTTTTTTAGAATACACGATGCGTCGCGATCAGGTTTTAATCAATGGCCTTTTATGTCCGTGCATACTTGGGGTGAACATCCGCATGGTAATTGGCAATTGGAAATTCATAATGAAGGAAGATATATGGGTATATATAAATATATAGATATATTATTATTTTATAAAATATTTAAGTTTATATTTAAAAAAAAGAATTTCATAAATTTATTAACAACTAACATTTATAATTATCATAATTTGTTTTAATGCTAACAAAACGTAATTAATAAAAAAGCCAATGCTTTACTTCGTGAATGGTCATTAATTTTTTATGGAACAGAAGCAGCTATTGATAGTTCAGATCCAAGTTCAAAACCAATTACAACAACATCAAATTATGATAGTGAAAAGCTATTTACAACTTCAAAGAAAACTTATTTTAGTAATACTAACAAATTCTTAAATTCATCTAATAACAATAACAATACTAATAACAATAATCGTAATAATAATAATAATAATAATAATAATAATAATAATAATAATAATAATAATAATTATAATTATAATAATAATAATAATAATAATAACAATAACAATAATAACAATAACAATAATAACAATAATAATAATTATAATAATAATAATAATTATAATAATAATAATAATTATAATAATAATAAACATAATAATAATTATAATAATAATAGTCAAAATAATAATAATAATTCTTACAATACTAGTAATAGTAATAACAATAAAGAAAAAAACAAAAAAATATCTTCATCAAATACCAAGAAAAACAATAGTAACAATAACAATAATAACAATAACAATAATAACAATAGTAATAATAATAATAATAATAATAATAAAAATTCCAAGAAAACTTTTTCGGGCGGTAAGAAAAATCAATCATCAAATTCGAACGTGTTCAATAATTTTAAGAACAATAACAGTAATAGTAATAATAATTACAATAATAATAAAAATAATAATATTAATAATAGAAATCAAACAAAAGTTTCACGATTAAAAGGACAACAATCGGCAAAATTGCAAATGCAAAATAATATATCAAAATTGAAAGCTTTAGAAAATAATAATGAAGATCGTATTAAAAATGATAAAGATAAAAAGACTAATAAAAATATGAAAAATTATAGAATTATGTTAAATTCGCAAAAAATCAATAATAATAGTGGTTCTATTATTAGAAAATTATTAAAAAATACGAATTTAGAAATTCCATTACAATTGTTTGCCAAATATGATAAAATTCAACAATTTATACCAGAATTTCATCCGTATATAGCAGTAACAAATAAAAAGAAAGAAAGTAAATTAAATAAACCATTATCGAAAAAACAATCTCAATTTTATGACAATATTTCAGAAAATTATAAAACTAATATTTTTAATAAAAATGATAGCGATTTATATGCTAATAAAAATTACAAAAATAATAGTAGTATTAATATTAATAATAATAATGATGATAATATTATTATTGAAAATCAAAATTTAAGTAAAATATTTAATAAATCTAACTTAAATTATAATAATGATTCGTATTCGAAAGAGGATAGTAAAAGTAACGAAAATGGTAATTTTAGTTCTTTATAAAAAAGCACAATAAAATTATTTTGATTTTTTTTAAATTTTTTTTTAAAAATTTTGTGTGATTTTTCATTTTTGCATGAAATTGAAAAAACTATTGATTTTTATTTATTATTTGAATTATCAAAAATTTACTTAATGACAAATTTTGAAAATTAAAATATTTTAGTAGAAATTAACAAAATTAAAATAATGTAAAATAAAAAAAAAAATTATAAATATCCAAATTATATAAATCGAAAACTAATTTATTCGCCAAACCAACGGAAAGCTTCGATTTTAATTTGAATAAAAACAAATATTGAAATGAAAAGAAAAAAAACAATAATACCAAAAATTAATAAATTATACTGTCTTGAATATTTAATACTCGAATACAGTGGATATTTAATAAACTGGTTGGTTGACTGTCATTTTTTTTTTGTTTTTAAATAATAAGAGCCATAAATTATAAATAATAACAAATAAATATCAACCAATAACATTATTATGATATTATTATAAATATCAATTTTAATTATTAAGATTTTGTACTTGGTTTAAGGTAAATAAAGACTAAAATCTTCGAATTTGGACTTATAGCTTAGATATATTATTTCCATAATAATTCATTTATTAATTAATCACTTCATTATTTTATGTAAAAAATCAACGTTCGTTATACATATTAATATACATAATTTTTTGTTATTTCAGGGATGTCGTAAATAAAAAAAGATTAATATTTTTTTTTTGTTTTTTTTTTAATCTAATAAACGAATTATGTACATGTTTTTCGTTTTAATTGACGAAACTTATAATAATCTTTTTTGGAAAATTCATAAATTTTTATGTTACAAAGTTTAATTCATCAATATAATTTAACATTTATTTTATTTTATTAATTTTATTCAAATTATTTAGTATATTAAATTATATTTTAAATATAAAAATTAAAGTAATTTAATTTTTTAATATATGTATATGTATTTTTAGCTCAAATTACACAATGGGATCTAATATTTTATGGTACTGAAACCCCAGCTCAACCTGATGATAGTTTTTCAACGAATGTTGGCAGATACAAAAATGATAAAGGGAAAAAAAATGTACATGAATTATTTACTGAAGAAGTAGAAGGATCTCGAAATGGTTATTCAAAGGTATATAATGATTAATTTATTTTTATTTTGGGTCAGTTATTATTTGTATATTATTATTCCATTTGAATATATTTTATATATATATATATATATTTCGTTATTTTAAAAATATTTTAAAATCATTTCAGTTATTTTTAGTTATTATTTCCAAAACATATGGGTAAATTACATTATTTTTTGGTTTCAATTATGGTTTTTTTTTTCATTGATTGATGTTATATTATTTCAATTCCATTTTCATTAAAAAACAAAAAGGTTTATATGGTGATTTTGTATGTTTCATTCATTTAGTTTTTAAAAAGGAGGTAGCTCTATTTATATTGAAAATATAAATGATTAATTTTAAGATTTTTAATTTTTGGTTTTTGCAGAAAATTTACTCATAGTATTATAATAATGTCGATGAAAGTATATAAAGAAAAAAATAAAATCACTTAAAATAAATTTTGTAATTTGTAAATTACAAAATTTAATATGTATCAGTAATATATTTGCTCAAAAGTTTGAAAGTATTGTTCCTAAAATGAAATTCTATTATTTTTGAAAAGTTTAAAAATATTTTTTTATTTTCTGTTAATTTTATCTTCTGTTCATCAGAGAGTACATCACTAAAAATAGAACTTTATAAATTTTATATTGATGTTTACTATAGTAGGTAGTTTTATATTTAAAAAAATGAAATCATTTTGTAGGATTTCCCCATCGTCTTACAAGATGTTCAAATAACTATTCATCAATTTAAAAATTTGAAAATTAAAAAAAAAAGTTTGTGTGTTTTCGTTTTTTACTAATTTATATAAAGTTGTTATGAGTGTTATTGTTTTTTTTTTTTTTTTTTTTACAACATTGTTAATATTTTTCTAATATTTTTGCATTAACAGATTAATATGAATATTTAGCTATTTAAATAATCTGATAAGATAATAGATTTTGGACAAGGGTTAATGTATCTTTTTTTGTAAAGAATTATTGTTATTTTTATTATTTACAAATTTATATGGAAACATATTTAAAAAAAAAATTGTAAAATATTGTGGTCAAATACGATTAAGTAAAGTGAATTTTAAAAAAATAAATGTATTTAATACTAAACTTTTTTTTAATGTAAATTTAATAATTTCATGTTCTTGTCTATTACTTATAATAGTAGTTTTCTAATATTTTGTAAACTATTTATAAATAACTCTTTTTGAAAAATATTTCATTCTATATTCATACACTGAGTATGATTTAATGATTTAGAATAAATAGTATTGGATTTAATATGTTTAAAAGTGTAGCAATTTTTGTATAAAATTTAAAAAAGTCCACATCCTTAACAGAGTCGTTAATTTGTATTGAATATAAATTAATAATAACATTAATAATGGAGTAATAACACACGATTCTCATGTTTTAATACATTTGAATTTTAATCAAAGGTTTTTTTTCTTTTTTTTTTTTTTAATTTATTTTTTTTTCAGATTAATGAAGTAGATTCAGATGACCATACTAAAACTGAATGTTTGACTTTTACAGTAACTCAAAGATGTGTAGGTTTGTGTATGATTTTTGTTTTTTTTTTGTTGGAAACAATTTGTAAAAACTATAAATCTCGGAAGATTCTAAAACTAAAAAAAAAATGACAAGAGCAATATTTTAAATAGTATATAAATTATAATATAACAAAAAAAGAAACACTTAAATATGTATAGTTTTCCTATGGAAAACACATTCAGAAAATTTCGTCACGTTTTTAAATTGTATTTTACATTTAAGACATCAAATCTTACATCTTTTTACAAACATGTATTTAATAAATTGCAATTCAATTACAACATGCTTGCTTTCAGTTTGCTCACAAGTTTTATTTATTTTTTTTTTCATATAACATTAATTATCAAATGCTTAATTCAAAAATCTCTTCAAATTCATACCCAGCAATAACTACTAACCTTAAAAAAAATTATATAATTAGTTTTTATATTAATTAAAGAATTAATTGAAATTATTTTTAAAACAAATTTATATTACATAACAACTAATTTCTATCTTAGGTAATAAAAATGGATTGAAATTAATAAGTAATTTAAATATCGAACTCTACTCTATATTAATCTAGCAAAATAATAAAATATCTTTAAAATGGAAGTGGTATAATAACTAGAGTAATAGCTTCAGATTTAAATAAATAAATATTATTTTGATTTAAATGAATATAATAGATTTTAAAAGAATAAATAGATTTTAGGTGCACGCAATAAATAATTTCTTGTAATTATTTTGTATGAATACTTTTTTTCATTAATTTTTCTATTATTTGTATTTGTTATTATTTTTTTTTTTTAAATTTTATTGTTAATATTACAATCTTATAATATAAATACATATATTTAAAAACAATTATTTTATATATAAAAAAAATGTATTTAATTTTTTTAGGGTGCAGCAAAAATTTCTTCTTATACAATGGTCGTTGTTATAGTCAGTGTCCTAATAACACTTTTGAGTTCATAACGAAAAATAATATAAACAATATAATGGATAATAAGGATTTTTCGTTTAATAATACAGTTGCAATAAAAAATAATTCAGAAATTATAAAACAGCTTACATTACTAGATTTAAATATTAAATTTCATAAGTTATGCTATCCATGTGATAGTATTTGTTTAGCATGTAACGGTCCTAGTGCAAATAATTGCATAAAATGTTCAGTTGGAAGTCAAATATTGAGATTAACAAAATATGAAGCAACATGTGTTTCAATAATAGAACGTAGTTCTGGCCGAAGTATAAATCAGTTTGATCATATTAATTTTTTTGAAATGGGTCAACTTTTTAATAATTTTATTTTAATAATTACATTATTTTTAATAGTTTCTGTGATGTTAATATTTTTTTTTATCATATATTACAAAAAATACAAACGTTTTATTTTAAATAGAAATAATTTTAATGACGTATCATATTATGTATTAAGAAATGATGTTGTTATTTAAAAAAAAAGTTAAAAAAAAAAAAAACAAATGAAATAAATAAATTAATAATAGAATAAATAAACAAATCATATAAAATAGAAATAGTAGCAAAATAGAATTAGAAAAAAAAAATCTCGAAATAAAAAAATCAACAGATACATTCTTATGTAAATATGTATAGTAGAAAATAATAACAAAAAATAATAATAATGTCTTTTCCAAATGAAATTGTAATAATTTTAATATTGTAAATCTATTATCGTAATTGATTATGCAATAAATTAATTTTAAGAAAAAAAAAAAAAAAATGTAGTTAAATTATAAATAAAATAAAAAAATAAAAAAAGGAAAAAAAAATTAAATTATAACTCGTAAATATTGTGACAAAAAATATGTTAAGAAAAAATTAATAAATAATAAATATAAAAAATTTTACTATTAATAATATTATAAAAAAATATCAACTGAAATTTTATGGACAATATAAAAATTAAAATATGGTATGTACTAAATTTAATGGTTTAAAGTTTGTAGGACTCATTATACAATTAATTATTATGTATATATATATATATAGATCTATAGATATATATCAAATATCAATGTGTGATGATAAACTAAATTTAATGACATTGATGAAAAAGTATAAAAATAAAAGAAATATCGCATTTTTAGAAATTTGAATATAAGGCATTTTGGTTTTTATTTTTGAATTAGGTTCGTAAAGGTTATTAGTTGACTCGGTGATGAAAAACAGAATAAAAAGTTGGAATGAAATCGTTGATATGGTGTACAACAGACCGTAAGGCCTAAATACGTAGGATCAAAACGAACTGATCTGAAAAATCTGAACTTTGGGTAGAGATGCTGATGATGATAATATCAAAGCATATTATGCTGCATATATTGTTTCTTTCGATAGTTTATTTGTTACCTTTACCATTGAGCAAATATGATGTATATAGAGAGTCAAAGCCAAAAAATAAAACAAAAATAATAAGAAAAATTCACCATTCAAAATTATGGTGGCAAATGTTTATATTTATTATCAATGCCTTTACTGACTAATTATGTAGAGGCTGCTTTTTTCAAATTTTAGATTACCAACAATCGATTTTTTGAATTCAAAGTAATAAAGTTGAAAAAATTGCTTTTTTGAATGAAATCTTTTCTTTCTTCAATTTATAAAAAAAATGTTATGGGAACTCCATAGTTGAGTCACAAGTACAGTTCTTATTTTCATTTATGGGTGTACATAATATGTGATTTAAAAATAATTAAACTTATACAGATTGAATTGTATTTTGTAATGTGTATTTTGTTAATGACACTGATAGGAATGAGAAATATATTCATCCATATTCTTGAAAACTTATCGCATCAGTGATGAAAAATTAACCAGCTCTCACGTCTAAATAGATTGGTTTTTTTGGGATTTGTAAAAAATTGCGTTATGTTGACTACCAACATAACGATATTTTTAATAAGTCTTCTAGAAATACAGATTTATTTAGACGTGGGAACGGGTGAATTTTTCATCAGTGACGCGATGAGTCTTCAAGGATATGGGTTATAGATTGATTGCCCATTGTTTTGTTGAAGCTGAAATGAGTATTCTTAATTATGCATTCTAATCGATAATTCGTTATCAATGACTGTACATTTAAAATCGAGGCTTAATAATTAAATTTTTATTGTTTTATTTAAAATAACAATTTTTCAATTTTCAGTTCTATAAGCTTCTAAATTGTTTAAAAATATTATTTAACAGTTAATTGAATTTTCACATCAATTTCTTGGTTACATATACTTACTCACAGACGAAACTTAACAATTATTTAATTTGTTAAACGAATTTTGATGCTATTGAGTAGAATCATAACCATAGAGCCGTAGAAGTCTAAAAATATAGTTATATTTATTTGACTGAGCACAACTACCCAGTTAAATAATATAAACTTTTCCAGGGAGTTGATCTCGGAGTTTCATACTTACGTTAGTTATACAATAATTATATGTCTATGCAAAACTGAAATATTTAATTAATAACACAATTTTATATTTTAATTCTATTTAATATTTATTTATTAATTTTGATTTTGCTTTATAATCTGGTTTTGAAGCTATTATATAAACTTCACCAAATATTATATATTACGGGGAATCGCTAAGGCCTCGTGATACATATGGAACACAGACCTACTTACAATTAATATCTAGTCCAACTTCAAGTAATATCTAATAATTTACAATTGAATTATTATAGTCATTGGCTTGCGATACTCAAAATTAACTTGAATTACAAAAAAGTCTAAACTGTACTATTTTTATTTAATTTTCCTTCAATTAATTTCGCCTATTAGTATGCAAGCGAGTTTTGCCAAATACAGTAACTGAAACTTGGTATTACGGTATTGGTGTATTTTGTATAACAACTTCTGTTAAAATAAAATATAATTTTTATTTTATAGAATTTTAAAATTAATAAAAATAAGTCATATCGTTTATAAATAATATTTATTTTCGTTTTACATAATGCATACAGATATACCGATATTTAAGATATCGTCAAGGTTTTGTCTAATTTGTTTATATAATAACAAAGTAACATTTTATTAGACATCCTCATTAATATTTTGTCCTTTTTTCATTCATAACATTTACCAATATGTAGTATAAAAACGGTTGTTATTAACTGACAAAGGACTAGGTATATTAAAATTTAAATATATAATTACGAAAATGTAATTTTAAAACGAAAAAAAAAATATGTCAACATTTTTTAACAATCTTAATATGTAATTTTAATAAAATCACGTTATAATTTTAAACTAATTGTTCTTGACTATTTGCTGATAATTCCATTAAACGCCATGCTGCTTTTGGATTTATTTCAATCATATCTCTACATAAAACCCATACATAATTAACTCTCATTACTTTTTCAGGATCACCTTCGATAATTTTATTATTTCTATCACGTACACACATTATTTGTTGAGTTTGAAATGTAATTATTAAAACTGGTCCTGGATCCATTACTTTTCCCATTGCTAAATCTATATTTTCAATATCAAGAATTTTAGAATCTAATACGTAACCCAGTTTAACAGCTTGTTTAATTGGTTGTGAAATTATGTTATACGTGCTCTCAAAACACCAATCTTTTAAAATTTCTAAATTTCCAGTTATCATAGATTCTAATATATTTGGAATTATATCTGTTTCACAATCTTTAAGAAAATGTTTTTGGGTAAAATTTGGATCTATTTTACATATTTCAGTTAGCGTTTCTGATAATTCAGTTTTCGAAAATAAATTACCCATGACATCGGAAACTTTATCGGTTAATAGTCTGGATGCTCGTATAACAGGATTTTCGGATTCATCGTATTTCATTTTCCAACCCAGAACTTTATTCATATATGCATTATTGTTTTTAAATTCTTCCCATGATTCAAAAAATTTTGAATCTTTATGAAGCTCAATACCTGTATCTGTTAAATTTACTTCAACTGGCTTCATTTCGGATATTTCATTTCGTTTTCGAAGTTTATTTGGTTTTTGGTAAACTCTGCCATTAATGCTTTGAGTGCCCATTTCTTTTTTTAAAATTTCAGTTGTTTGTGATATTGTTTGGAATGCACTACTTTTAGCGAATTGCTGTCCTTTTTCACCAATAGCATCTGTAACATTTTTAGCAGATTTAGATATTTCTTCACCCATTTGACTAGCTTTCCGAGCAAATTCTGTTTTTCCAGCTTCATCCATAACGTCATGTACCTTATCTTTGATACTGCCAATTTTTTCTTTAAAAACGTCAGAACTCTTCTGTGCTTCAGATTCAACTGCATTAAATTTCATTCTTGCCGATTTTAGTGCATCAGATTGCTCTAATTTTTGTGCTTCTTCCCGAAATTTCTGTATATTATCTTTCATTTCTTTATTTTTTGACATCTCCTGTTTTAGGTTATCTAAAAATTTCGAAAAGAAACTTGATGGTTTTGTTGAATAACAGACCTTCATTAGGTCTGTTGGATATTGTCTTTGTAATTGTCGACATATTTGATTACTAATTATGGAAAAAGATTTCGCTCTATACTAAAAAAAAATATAAATATTTTTACTCTTTCGTAATTTTTATAAAATATTTCTTTGCTTACCATTTTATCAGGATAAGGGATTTTAAGTGATCGACTGAAAATTAGCTATAGAAATGTCAAAACAAAGCTTATACACATTATTGCTTTAAATGTCACCACATTACATTTGCATGTGGGTTAAACAAGGATGAACTTTAAATTTAATACCTATTCCTACTACTAAAAAATTATTTATTTTTCAAATATGTATTAAAAATAATTAATTTTTATTATTATTAAATAAATTCAAATTGAGCAATATCAAATTTATAAGATGTAAATATAATTTTATATAAGAGAAATTTATATTTTTTATATTTTTAATTTATTTTATTTGAAATTTAATAAATAAATATCTACATAATGACATAATGTAGTTATTCATTTTAGAACTAATATTTTAGTACAAACTTTAAGATTGGTAAATTGTAAGTGTCAATAATGCAGATTGCAGATGTTAGTTCTTTCTTTTGTTGATATTAAGGTGGTTTTAACTTTGATGAAAAGTTAAAACTAATTATTTATTAAATGTATTGGACATTTTCTGGAGCAGCAAAAGTTGGAGCTGAAACAGCATCAGATGCCTGTGATTATTTTGTAGATGAAACTACTACACCTACAAAAATGTCTTTAAATTCTGGTAAGTTTTAAATTGACCGTAATGACATATAACAACATATTTGATGTTCATGGTACCGTAAATAAAAATTATTTTTTAAATTTATTTATTTATTTAGATAATCGAAATTTCTTTGAAGAATTAGAATTAAGACGTTCAAAACATAAAGATCTTAGAAAAGCTGTTCTTTCTGGGAAAACAAATGAAGTTTCGTCAATTTTAAGAGATTTGAATGAACATGAAAAATCAATTATAGTTAATATGGCTTTAGACCAAGAGAATACTTTAATATACATGTAAGGATTGTCAAATTTAATATATCATAATTTTATGTCATAATAAATGACGTAATTTAATATTATTATATTTAAAAGTGTCCGATTTCAATTGAAAACGAAATTATCCTTTTTTTAAGTTTAATATTTTTGATTAATCAATTTTAAAGTAATTTTTTTTTTGAAAGTGTATTTTCGTATGAATGTATGTATGAAATGATATATTGCAACATTAATGTTTACAAGGCCAAGCAACATTTGTTTATTTGATAATCAGCTGTTTTATAGTTTTGTAATTGTTACTCTTATTTATAAACATTTACAAGTTCATTGACCGAATTTTTTTATAAATTGCAATTGCATTGAAGTGAGAAAATTGTGTTTAAAATTGATTTATTAAAAAGTAAAAGTGACAAAATTTATTTCTAAATTTAAATACATAAAATAAGTTGTGCATTCTTGTTTCTTAAAGCAAATAGTTAAATGGTATTTGTATTTTGTTGTACTAAAATGTTTGAAACGAACACATATGACATTATTACATTTAAAAACAAAAACTGAAAGTGTTTTGAAATAAGTTTATGTATTTATATTTAGTAATCGAAATAAATATAATAACTAATTACACTACTCTTTTTTAAATAGAGCTTCACAATTTGGTAATGAAAATATTGTGAAATATCTTATTGAAAGTGGTGCTGATGGACGGGTCCATAGTAGAACCAAATACTCACCATTATATGCTGCTATCACAAATGGTCATTATGAAATAACAAAATTACTGTTAGAAGCATTTCCTGAATTAATAAAAGTAAAAAAATTAAATAAATAGAGTTGATAATTAAAAAAATATTTTTTATTTTTAGCAACCAACGGTCGAACAATGGCTTCCGCTGCATGCTGCTTGCATTAACGGACATGATAATATTGTTGATTTAATTATTAATTATAATTATCCTGATCATATAAATACAGTTTTCAGGTAAATTATAATATTCAATTTAAAAGAATATATAAATTATAAATGTATTTAAATTAAATTCTTTTACAGAGATTCTGAAGGAATTTGGGAATGGAAATTACCGTTTGATCCAAATGGTCAAGATGTGACTGGTCAAAGTAGTTTATATATTGCAAGTATATCGGGAAAAATTTCACTTATTAATCTATTATTAAATTGGAGAGTCCTAATTTATAAAATTAATAGTGGTTCACCTTCTGACATATTAAATCTCAATAGAAGACAAATTTCTCCAGGAATTCGTAAATTAATATCAAATTTAACAGAAGATAAAGGCATTTATGCTGTAAGATTTTTATTTTTACACTTTATAATATAACAAAAATAGTTAAGTATACTTAATTGTAATTTAATTTGTTTCTAGACAAACGAAATTCCCACAAAATGCCCTATTAATTTAAATTTATTGTGTGGAGCAGCAAAGGAAACAGCACTTTTAGCTGCTGTAAGAGGAGGCTTTGTTGATGTTGTAAGTTCCTTATTAGAACATGGTGCAGATCCAAATATTGCTGCGAAACCTGTTGAAAATTCAAATGATTTTGGGTAATTTTTTTTAAATTAAAATTATTTCAATTTTGAATGTATATTTGTTTAGAGAGGAAATATTTGGTTTGTGTAACGTTCCTTTAGCAGAAGCTTGCAAACAAAAGTCTGAAGAATTAATAAAAGTTTTATTACAGTGAGTTTAAATTTATTTTAATTTTGTTATAATTGATTGAAATACATATTATTAGTTACGGGGCTCGTGATGATCAAGGTACTGCTTTAAGAACAACTTTGGCAAATGGAGATGAAGGAATTTTAGGTACACTTTTATCAAGAAGAGTTCATCCTGATTCGGATTATCAAATCAATACAAAGTGGCTACCCGCTAAAGTTAAATCAAATTATTCGAAATTTCATGCCAATAATGAAACGACAAAAGGACTTATTCCTACTATAGTTGATTGGCATAGCAGTCATCATGTACAGTTGTCGCATATTAAGTAAATTGCATTTTTTTTTTTTGTAAATTTAATTATATTTGTCTTTAATTACAATAATTAACTTATCAAAGAATGGAGTGGATCAGAAATTGTGTTTTTACTTTAAATCCACATTTGAAGAAAAATGTGAAAATGGATAGCATTACACTAACAGCTATAACACGGATTGACATATCGCAAAACAGTATAGCAAATTTACCAATGGAAATATTTTCATTGACAAGCTTAAAGTAATTATAATCTTCAAAATATAAAATTTATTACAATAATTCATAATGTTTTAGATATTTGAATGCTGCACAAAATAAGCTTGAAGAAATTCCAATTCAATCAAAAGAAATTTTTTGTTATAATTGTCCAGTATTAGAAGAGATTTATTTACAAGATAATAAGTTAACTGTTATTCCTTCTGGTATATTTCAATTGGCATCACTTCTAGTTCTTGATGTTTCAAATAATAAATTGCAAGAAATGCCATTTGAAATGTGGAAGGCTCCCAAATTAAGAGAATTAAATATAGCATTTAACTTATTAAAAAATTTACCAAGTTCACCGGATGAAGTAGGTTTTTTTTAAAATATTTGTCGTTGTTTTAATTGAATTAATTTTAGGGAAAAAAGGATCAGAAATTATATTTTCCAACAATTGACACAGCTCTTGAAGATTTTGAGACTTTTGTATCTGTAAATAGCAGTGCAAAACCGTTACAGTAATGAGAAATAAATTTATATTTTTAACTTATTTATATTTGTATCTCTCTTTTTAATTTATTTTAAGCTCAAAAGCATTAAAACACTGTAACGCGTGGTCTCAACTTTTAGATATAAATGACAGAGATATACATTGGAATTTCGATAACAGTGATAAAGATAGTAAAGTCAGCAATTTGAGCGCTTTAAATTTGAGTAACAATTTGTTTACTTCTGTTCCAATAGTTCTACCATGTCTGGCTAATAATTTAACGCGGTTAAATATGTCGTATAATAATTTAAGGTAAATTATTATTAAATTAAAATAGTTTAGTTTTAAAATATATTAATATTGTTTTTGAATATTAGATCTATGGGACATATTACAGGATTTCCGGCTACGATTAAACAATTAGATTTAAGTCATAATGAAATTACTTGTTGGCCGAGTTTACCTCAGATATGTGATTCTGATCCTCATTTGCAATGCTATGAAGAAGATTCAAGTAAAGAACCTGAGGAAATGACTCCAGGAAAAAAATATTCTTCATTAAGGAGTAATGTTTTAAAGAATGTTTGCCGTCATAGAAAACATTTAAGGTTTGTCTCACTTAATAATCTCTGTTTATACGTTCAGAGTATAAAATATATTTTTAGGTTGGAGACCTTAAAAACATTAATATTGGCTGATAATTTATTGGCAAAAATTCAACTTTGCACTGATGATTTCACTAGTGGTAGTCAATCAGATTTCACTTATGGCAATAATACTAAATCAAGATTAATGTTTCCAAATTTATCTATGTTAGATATTAGTAATAATTGTCTAAAGGTTCGTTGCTAAATAATATAGATTGACAATAATTATTGTATCTCGGATTCTTTTATTGATTTCAGGAAATTCCACTTAATATTTATGAATTAAGCAGTCTTAGTGTTTTGAATATTAGTGGAAATGTTGATATTAATGATCTTCCACCTCATTTGGGATTATTATCTAGACTATGGAATCTTAATTTAAGAGGCTGTTCATTACAGGAACCTTTAAAAACTATGGTGGAAAATAAGAAATATAAGACCATGAATATAGTCGGATATTTAAAATCTATATATGAAGATGCACAGCCGTATGCTCGAATGAAATTAATGGTTGTGGGTGTACATGGAATTGGAAAAACCACACTATTAAATGTACTTAAACATGGTAATTCTAAACGTCCTAATTCTAATAACGATCATTGGACGAAAAGAGTACGTCCAAAAGGAACTTACATAAAACCTTCAAAACAAATTAACATTTCAACTGTTGGTGTTGATATTGGAACATGGGTGTGTGAAAAAAAATCTAAAGAATCTTATGGTCCCGTAATTTTTAGAACATGGGATTTCGGCGGACAAAAAGAATATTATGCAACACATCAGTATTTTCTCTCTAAACGTAGCCTCTATTTAGTACTTTGGAAAATAACAGATGGTCATAAAGGTTTAAAAGAAGTTTTACAGTGGCTGCGAAATATTCAAGTATATCATAAAAGATAAATTTTTTTTTTTTTTTTAAATAAATTTTTATTAATTTTAGACTCGTGCATGTAACTCTCCAGTACTTATTGTTGGAACTCATTTAGATGAAGTGGGAAAAACATTTTCTATCGCTAAAGCACAAGAATTACAGCGAATCATTAAGGACAAATTCATTGCCATTCCAGATGCAGAAAAAGTGGGATTACCTCGGGTAATAGATTCTATACAAATAAGTTGCAAGTAAGTTTGCGAAAATTATTGTATGTAAAAGCAAATAATAATCAATAAATTAATTTTTTTTTAATTTAGAACATTGCAAAATATTTTACAATTGTCAAATTTAATTTATGACTCTGCGTATTCATTGCGTTCGCCAGGTTCTAAAGAACCACTTCTTCTACAAAGAATTCCAGCAACTTATATTGCTTTGGAGGATGCAATCAATATTATTGTGAACAAATTAAAAATTTCTGCACATGATCCAGTTTTGTGTGCTGAAACTTATAAAGAATTAGTTAAAGAAGAGATGCAATTAAGTGGACATAAAGGATTCAGGTAATTTATTATTTTGATCAAATTTATATGTAATATAAATTAATAATTTTTATTCGTTTGCAATCTTAGAGATTGTGCTGAATTGGATCAGGCAACAATGTTCTTACATGACAATGGTGTTATTTTACATTATGATGATGTTACCTTAAGAGATTTTTACTTTGTTGGTTTGTATTTGAATTATTTATTATGAAACATGTATTTGTAGTACAAGCATCAAATTAATATTGAAATAAATTAGATCCACAGTGGTTATGTGATTTATTGGCCCATGTTGTTACTGTTCGAGAAATCAATCCTTTTGCAAGAGATGGTGTAATGAAACTTAATGATTTGGATGTCTTATTGAAGTATGACGATTCCAGAACAAATGAAAGAAAAAAGTGAGTAATGTAAATGTTAATAGTATCAAATTTTAAAAAATCTTTTCAATATATTTTCAGATACATTATTAGTTTGCTGAATAAATTTGAAGTGGCTCTTTCTTGGGATTCAAAAACATTGATAATTCCTTCTTTGTTACCGGAATATCAAACCTCTAGGAAAAAAACGGTTATTCAGGTAATAATATATAATTATCATCACTTAAAAAATAAATATTTGCAAACTTATATTTTAGGTTCCAAGAAAATTTAAGACAACGGATTTATCATCTGTAGCATGTGACAATTTAATTATATTATCCTCAAAAACTTTACCGGACCCATCTGAAATCCGACGTGTACTATTAATGACATATTTCCCATCCGGCTTCTGGCCAAGATTACTAACTAGGTTATTAAAAATAAAATGAAATCTTTGAATATTCACAAACATTTCTTTAAATTTATTTTAGAATCTTGTCAGATGAACAAATTGGTACCGGCATTTTAAATATATTACAGATAAAGACTGGATTTAAGGTATTTATTTTGACTAAAATTTTATTTTTAACATATTAAAATATTCATACCGATTTAATTGTAGAACATGAATAATTTATTACAATATTTTGTGGAAGAAAATTTACAATGGAATTTATGGCAACGTGGAATTGCTTTATGCCTTTCAAATATTGTTTTATTTCAAATAAAAGAAGTCCCTTTTAATACTAAATCAATATATAGAAATCGCTGTAATAAATTTAAATTAAAAGCTGAAGGAATATGGAATGAAATTAATACTAGCAATTCTAATATATTAGAAATTTATTTTTCATTAAAATCAATTGATTTGTATCAAACAATAAATGACACGACACTTTTTACTGGAAAGTATGAAGTACAATTTACAGTAGCGTCAAAATTGTTGGCAATGCTCTCCGATCATATTGATTTATTATTAGAGGATTGGTATCCATCTTTAGGTACAAGATTTGTGCATACATCAGAGGGTCGCTTTCTTATAACTCGTCTAACATTATGTCCTACTTGCTTCAAGAAATTAGAACAGCAAACTTCAAGTATAGATTGTGAAGAAAATGTTGAATTTAAAGTGGAAAGTGTAGATAATTGTCTTCCAGTGCTAAAAGATGAACTTGATGAATATTTTCAAAATATAATTTTTGATGTGAGCTGAATTGTAGTGAAGAATTACATTAAAATATTAAGTGTGTATTTATTTTAGGGAGGTCCAAGTTGCAGTTCAACAATTGATCGACCTGATTCATCTATCATTTGTTATGCATGGATGATTGAAGAGTGTATTTTTTCAGCATATAATAAATCTAAAGTGACCTGTCCTGAACATTTAGAATGTGATTTTAAGCATATAGCTCCAGATGTAGTAAGTTTTAAAATTGTTTTAGGTTATTACAGTACTTTTTAATTATAGACTAAATAATTTTATTTATTAGATATTCATGGATATTTCCGAAGACTTATTAATTAGACAAGAAGATATTATTCGAGGGGAGTTATTAGGAAGAGGTGCATTTGGATTTGTTTTTAAAGCGGTAGCAAATGTTAAAAAAACACAAAGTTTTGGTTCTGTTGCAATGAAAATGTTACAACCAATACCACCTGGACCAGGAGCAAGAGATGTAAAAAATTATATAGATATCTATATTCTAAAAACATTAAAAAGAATACATTAAAAAAATAATTTTTTTTTAGAGTGCATTAATGGCTTATAAAATATCTCTTGGAAAATGGGATCGAGATCCTTTACAACATTCTTGTAAAGCATATTGTATCGCACGACAAGAATTAGCTGTGCTTTTGACTTTGAAACATTTAAATATTGTTCAGTTAAAAGGTATTTGTGTGAAGCCATTAGCATTAATTTTAGAATTTGCACCTTTGGTAAGTCATCAAAATATTGAAATAAAACTACATATGAATTAACTATCTCTTATTATGTTACAGGGTGCTTTGGATGGAATATTAAGACAATATAAACGAAGTGGAGCTCGTATATCTTCATATACATTCCAACTTATGACATTACAAACAGCTAGAGCTATTGAATATTTACACCGAAAAAAAATTATATACCGTGATTTAAAATCTGAAAATATCTTAGTTTTTGAATTTCCTTTACCCCATACGTAAGCAAACTTTGGTTAAGTACCATCATTTTTTATGAATTCAAAATATTTTAAAACAATTTTTAGAGATAGCATATCAAAAAATAAAGTTGTTCTTAAAATCGCTGACTATGGTATTAGTAGAATTACAACACATTGCGGTTCCAAAGGTTTTGGAGGTACAGAAGGTTTCATGGCCCCCGAAATAATAAGATTTAATGGAGAAGAAGAATATACAGAGAAAGTTGATTGTTTTTCGTTTGGAATGTTTTTGTATGAATGTATAACCTTAAGGCAACCTTTTGAAGGTTGTGAATCAATAAAAGAATGTATTTTAGAAGGCAATAGACCTCCGTTATCACTAAGAGAAAGTCAAGTACCTTCTTATTGTTTGGATTTAATGGTTCATTGTTGGAATGATTTGCCAAGGGTATATAGAATAAATTTAAAACTTTTGTTTTTATAAAAAATATTAATTTAAATTTTACAATATTCAGAAAAGACCGTCAGCAAGTCAAATTGTTTCAATTATTAGTGCTCCAGAATTTATTCATCTTCTTGATTCGGTGGCATTATCAAATACTCAAAATACAGACAATGTTTCGGGATTATTTACCGATATTAAGGAAGGACAAGGTAAAATCTAATAAGATTCAATAAAACTTTTGTGTTTTTATTTTAAATATGTTTTAAATGTGTTGATTTGATGCTTTGATACAGAACAATATCCTGGTCTTCAACTGTGGTTTACATCTAACAACTGTAAAGTAGAAATATTGTCTATGCCTAGGGATTTCCGTTTTCAAGAACATCAAAGTGTTATAATTAGTAAAGAACCACCAGATATAATAGGGCGTCCAGATGCTATTAAACCGAATTTTGTTTGCTGCTGTCTTGTAGAAGAAAATGTTTGGATAGGTGATTCTTTTGGAAACTTACGAGCCTATAGGTATGTTTTAATGTTGTATGCTTAATTGAAAGTTGATATTTATAATTACCAAAATCTCTATACTATGTCTATAATCTATGCATTAATATATTTATTTTAAATTTCAGTGAAATAGACTATGAGCTAATATTTTTTTATACATTTGACACGCAAACTAAATGTCCAATTATTGCATTAATATATCTTGCTGAAATACAACGAGTTATTGTTGGTTTGCAAAATGGAAGAATATTTTTTATAGATTCAACGTGTGTCCCATTTAATTATACATTTGCTGAAGGCTCATTTGTTTTAACTGAAATATTCTCCAGTGATATTTTAATAAGTGCTTGCGCTTTGTACAATGGAAGGTAATTAATTTGCGTTTAATTTATTATTCGCATTTGTTAAAATAATTTAACACAATTTTATTTTAAAGTGAATATGAATTATGGTGTGGCAACAATTCATCAATAATAAATATTTTTCCATTCAATAAATCTGGAGTTACAAGTCATCTTTCTGTTAATCATTTTCCAAGCAATAGTTCAACTAGAAATCAAATTGAAGTTTTCAAAATGGTATCAGCTAAAAAATATATATTTTCTTGTTTAAAAACTGGATACGTTGTTTATCAATGGAATTGTTGTGATAAAATTATACAAGGTAAATTAGATTGTTCCAAATTATTGCCTTGTTCAGAAAGTTTGAAAAGTATATCTATTGAAGAGCATTTGGGATCATCTCATAGTCAGGTAAGAATATAAAAACAAGTATTTCATCTCAAAAATCGGATATCATGAATACTATATTTTAGATTACGGCAATTAAAACTACTGACAAAGTTTTATATGTTGGAACAGCTGCTGGATGCTTAATTATTGCTGATATGGAATCGCTATGTCCTTTAAAAGTTTTTCGACCTCATGAAAAGCAGGTGAATAACTATTTAATGTTTTTGTTGAATAATTTCAATTAATATTTATATCCGTTATTAATCTTTGACTTTATTTGTTTAGATAAAAGAAATTATAATTGTTCATGAGGAGAAAAAACCTTTATTAGCAACAATTGGCGTTGGTTATAGACCATTATTAACAAGATATATGGATTATGATAGTACTCGTTTAGACCATGAAAATAATTTGAAATCATTATTTTGTTTATTGTGGCATGGTGAAAATTGGACGTGATCAAAATAAATATTTAAAGATATTATGTTAATTATTAAGAAAATTAAAATATTTTATAGTGTTTTAAGGAATTTCAATATATTTATAAGTATTAACTATCAAATTTGGACAGCTTTGTTTAATTTTTATTAAATTAAATCCAAAGTAAATATTTTTTATAATAAGCAGTATTTAACAAAAAAAAGTCATTTTTATTTAATTATTAATCAACTAAACAAATTTATTCTAATTTAATATTTATTCATATACATACATATATCTAAATAATAAAAAGTATATAATAATAATTATAATTACATATGTACATGTATAATTTTTATTAAGATGAAAAACTACTGTATTTATTTTATTTTGCCTTTGTAATTTATTTTGAAAAAATAAGAGTAAAGTGTTTAAAAAAGATTGATTGGTCTTATTGTTCCTTTTTTCATAGTCTACAGGTAATTAACAATTAATATTTCTTATCTGAAAATTTCTATTGGGAAAGGATGAATTAAACTGTTCTATATTCATAAATATTTCATAAAAGTTTCTTAACTGAGAATTATGGTAACATCATCGTAATATGGTATAATAAATATTCATTAATTTTAAAAACTAAAACTAAACTAAAAAAAACTAAATTTAAAATGTATTAATGTGTTCCGATTTCAATGCTCTCACTCATTATTAATTTTCATAAATTTCCACACCCTCTACTATAGTTTTGAATCTTATGGTACAAGAGGTTTAGTGAACACATCTCCTAGTTAGATTATATCAGATTAGATTTTATTTATTAGTTTCTAAAGAAACTTTTATACATTAACAACAAAAACTAATTACTTCATCAATTTACAATTTTAAAATAAATAATTAAATTTGACGTACATACTTATTAATTAATTTGTTCTTAAATATCTCTATTCTCGTTTCATTTTTGATGTTGCTTGGTAGCTGATTAAAAATTTGCACTCCCTTGTATAGAACAGTACTTTGCGTCTAGTTTTTCTATATAGGGGAAGTCGGAAGTTTCCTTTGTTTCGCAAGTAATCATCTACCAACGTACTCGATGGATTTTTCTATGTAGATAGATTAAAATAGTCAACAAACATAGACACTTTACAAAATCGCAGTGCTGAGCTTATATCATTTATATATAAGAAACAGCAACACTCTGTTAACGCCGTCTTTGTTGAATAACCTTTTCTAAAACCCGATTGCATTTCAGGTAATATATTATTATTCGTAACAAATGCTTCCAATTGAATGCTTACCTTTTTTCTAAAATCTTTTCATATACTGACCGCATATGAAAATAAGTTGTTCATTAGTATTAGCATAATCAAGAGAAATTGTTCCAAACTCATGCAACTTCCTGAAAAAATGCAATCTCACATTAATATGTTCGCTGATGTAATTCTGGGTTCTTCATTAAACGAATTGTAGTTTGATTAACAATTTTCAGTTTAACGTGTTCAGTTTTATAACCAATGTCATTCATACAGCGGTCACCATTTATTATTTTACTTCGGTTGTTGTTAACCCAATTAAAAGATATCCAGTTGTTGATTTTCTCGAATGAATATCTGTTAAAAATCTGCAGCTGTGTAACCCTTTATCCATTTTACTTGATTCAAACCATCATAGCTAATGAATAGTATTGTGATTCATGAGTAGCTTTTGAAAATGTTTCAGTACCGTAATATTCGCTTTAAAGCTGTAACATGTACTTATGTACTTGTTTTTGGATTTTTCATAAAACTTTCAAATTTTTCCACTGCATATGCTGTTATGTATATCCTATCCTTGTCTGAATGAAATATTTGTATTTAAACTATTATCAACTATTTTTGAAAGCATAACATTACTATTAACTAAGCTAGTGTTGTATCGGTGGATGTGTCACTCATAAAGTATTAAATTTTTCGATTATTTTGTTAACTTACATCATACATAATGAGTTCTCATTTATAAAGGGCCTTTTATAAGCCGATCACGTTCTATTTGAAGTCCTACTTTGGGGTATCCATTGAAGTCAATTCGATTTCATTAGCCAATTTGTTTTTAATATCCAATTAATTATCAGTCGAAAAAATAATACCATCAACATCGTGCAGTACAATTAAGAAAAGTTGATGAAAAATGGACGTCTTCGCATTGAGAATATCCAATTGCAATAATTCTGGCTATACATTTTTGCTGTTCCAATCACCAGGTATTGATTTAACTTCAAAAACTCACCTATAACTATTAGCCAATTTTTTTATTGTAAACATATTTTTACTGTCTGGGTGTGGGTGTTTAACTGATGCTCAAGTGTTGTTTGACTAATGAGTTATATTAACGACCGTTCATTGTCAACCCCCAATTTTCTTCATTTTCACCACTTATTGCGTCAATATAAAATTCAAGCTCATATATAATTCCTATGCAACCCATTTCAATTGGATGATTCAGGGGTTTTATTGCTGGTTATTACTGTTAGATATTGCTTAGAGCAAGCAAATCATACGTCTATTATAGACGAAAGCTTGCATCATGTTGCTAAGCGGTGAGATCACCATCCAGTGGGTTAGTATCCATCACCGGTGGTAACTAATGTTAGTAAGAGATATGTTAGTAAGAGAAACTAATGTTAGTAAGAGATAAAAATAAATAAACATACTATAGTTAGAAGAAAAATAAATAGCTAACATACCCTAGTTAGTAGAATATTAAAAATATAAGAAAGAAAAAAAAACAAATACAAAAAGAAAATAGAAAAAGACCAAATATCAATTCCATAACTATTTATCGATTATACAGTTTTAATTTTAAGTTTCTTTTACTAAGGTTAGTATCAAAACAAGCTGCTCTCGAGTTAGATTCACGTAACATTCTAGACACAGGCTCAAATTTACCGTAGTCAGTACTATGGTTAGCAATATTAAACAGGTCAACGGAACGTAAATTACGCGGATTCTCTCTAAAACTTATCAAATCCATAATGTTAGGTGCCAGGATATTCCCAGCAATAATTTGGTGGATAAACGTAACATCAGCCACCAATCGACGTTGTTGGAGAGATTTCAGGTCAATCAAAAGCAACCTATCTTTATAAGGAGGAAGTTGAAAAGGGTCAGAAGGATAAATATAACTTTATTATTTAAATCAACCGTCAATTATTTTAACGCAAAGCGCATATCGTTGTCAATTTGACGTCAGATCGCCGTCTGAATCAAATTATTGGAGAGAGAATAATTTCCAAATATTCGGAAATTAATTGACCAGCGTCAGATTTGACGGCATCCGACTATTTTCTTTGCGGTTATTTGCAGAAATGCGTATATGTGAGCAAACGCGAGAAGATCCTCGACGTCAAAGAAAACATTGTTGTAGAATTGTCGTTACAACAATAACATTGTCGTTCGAACGCCACAGCCACAAACTTTGAATTTTTATTTTCAAAAATCAAAACTAGAAGTTGCAAAATTTTATCCCAAAGCATATCAGGTTTGATAAGTCGGATATGTATATAAAATTTGATTTGAAGACATTCAGAATTGACAACGGTCAAGAGTTTGCCAATAAAAAGATGAGTTCGTTGTTGAAAGAAGCAGGTATCGTCACGAAAACACTTATCATATACACCACAACAAAATAGCAGATAGCTTTGAATGAAGAATTGTGCTATCTTACAAAAAATCAAACATTAACAAATGGCCCTGGATTCTGGAAATAAAAGAATTATTACTAAGTGTAAGTGTATATAAAATGAAACCTAACCAAGGATGTCATGCAAAAAGATTAATCGTACGATTAGTTTTACGTCATTTTAGTTAACAGTGCAGGATTGATTATGATTAGATTACAAAAATTTCATATTTGGAACAAAGTGGGAGTATTGAAAATTCGGACATTGACCGTATTGTTCTAAATATGAAAATGAACCAATACCATGAACCATTTTTCAAAAGGTTTGAAAAGAAAAATATATAAAAAAATATTGAAATCTAAATCATTGTGAACAAAAATGGTTTGTGTATAACCTTATATTTCGATTATATTCAACTGTAGCGAAAAGAAGACGATTTGTTTCGGCAATTCGACCTTATACAACAATGTATACTATAAACAATATAATCAGATGTATGTACAAAAAAAATCACATCAAAATCTTTGCAAATTACGTTTACATATCGTCCTGCAGTAAAATTAAACAATTCAATACTGCTACACTTGAATTCAGTAAAGTACTTGTGCATGCATGTTGACCGCCTGCTTCCTTGGTGAATTCATATTATTCAAAAGAACAGGCAACTCAGAATAAAGTTTAACCAACTTTACTGGCTCATAGGGCGTTATTCCAATCTATCAAATTAAAACCAATATTGACATATGGTCTAGGTACTACAAGTAACTCAAACATAGAAATTATTGAACGTTTTCAGTCAAAAGTACTGCGATCCATTGTTAACTGCGTTCATGGTTTGTAAGAAATGACAGAATACGAGAAGATTCAGACTAAAAAGATTCACGCCGTTGAAACTAAGTTGCAGATTTGCAAACAATTAGACAAATAAATTAAGTCTCTGGAAGAAGAAATCATGGGATATTCTTTCTTCCACATATCCTAATTCAAATCAAAATTTTTACATATGCCCTTGATATCTTGTATTTTATTTATAATAAAACTATTAAGATAGTTGCAATAAAATTAACAAAAAAAAAAAAAAATTGTTCATTAATCAAAACCCAGCAAAAAAGTTTTAATGCTATTTCTTAGGATGGCAATACAACGCCTTTCCACATTTCCATTTTTTTCGTTTTATTATATTAAAACTGGGTCTTATTTCTTTCATCCCCGAACGAATACTCCTCTTCTGGCTTTATCGGAAATTTGTTAGAGATATAAATCTGATTCTAACAGCTGTACTTAAGAAAACGCTTGTTTAGTTTTTGTACAAGACCTTCGTTTCATATCTTGTCGAAAGTTCGAGAAACATCGAGGAAAATGGTTGAGCAGACTTGGTCTAGGGGCTTTTAGGGGTTTTTTTTACGCCATAGCAGTTGAATATTTTGCTCTAAAACCGAATTAATAATTTGGTATTAAATTTTAACTCTCTATTAACGAATTTAATTTTTTTAAGGAGAAGGTTTTCAAATAATTTATATATTACTGGTAATAACGATATTAATTCGCTCTTATGATTTTACTTCAGTTCCCGCTTTGTCTGGCTTTAGGATCATTATTCTACAATTTGCATAAAAATATTTTTAAAATGATTTTAAAACTAGTTGTGTCTGATTTGAAAATTAAATACTATCGACGACCATGTAGGTTTAAGAAGAGCTTTGTACAGCAGCACCTTGTTATCCAAAGATAATTCTGATCCTTTGCCATTAACCAATATAGGCTTCTCAGCTTTTGTTCCAATTGTGCGCAGTACAATTCGTTTAATCAAGAATCCAGAATAACATCAGCGAACGAAACATATGGACGTGCGCTTAAAAATTATGTGCTTCTTCCATGTTAAGTGCCTAGCAAGATGAATCCTATAATATCTGACATAGTACTCCTGAGGTATTACTGTATTGTTCAAAGTTACTGGGGGGCAGTTACCTTTCCTCAGTTTAAATGTCACATGGATTGACTTGTTTTTATTGACTTTTATTTTCCAAATGTGGAAACAGCTTTGTATTTGGCTGAGATTCCGTTGAAGAAAATTTGAAGCTCGTAATGGATCGCGATGTCTAAAGCCATAATTGCTGTATCATTAGCAAAAATTTCTAGTTTTACATCTGGTGTTGTTGGGATATCTGCGATATAGATGAGGTAGAAGTTTGGGTCCAAGAACGCTTCCTTGGCGCACGCTAGATTGAACGTAGAAAAGTTTTGTGTGAAAATCTCGCTGTCTGACATAAAACGTACGATTTTCCGTATAACTTCTCAGCATTTCGTAGAAATCGCATGGCAGATCTTTTTGTAGCTTACATAATAAGCCCAAATTCCAAACCTTATCAAAACCTTGATTTATACCAAGAAATGTGGCAGAACAATATTTTTTTTGCTGCAAGTTTGAATTTATTTGATTCACAAATCGATGAACTTGTTCCACAGTGCCATGCTTTATTCTAAAACCGAACTGAGGTTTTTTAATATTACGATATTTTGTACAGTATTGATATTTCCCTAATCGGCATGTAAGATAATGGTTCTTCTGGTTTTTTTTCATCTTTCTGTATCCTGATTATTTCTGATACTTTCCATTGTGATGGGAAAAATATTTTCCTTAGCACTACTTAGTATATATGTATGTTGGTAACTTTAAAGCTTTCACTGACAGTTCCCGTAGAACTCTCCCGATAATCAAATAATAGCCAGGTGATTTTTTTTGGGTTGACTTCGTTCTTAATAACCGCTACAACTTGCAATTTTTTTTTTTTGCGGGAAAGTCCATCTTTGGTAGGGAGCATTCAACATTGTCAATTTGTTCCACATCAGCTGAGCTGGGTTTGCTCATTCCATGGTTTAAACACATCACAAATGTTTAGCAAAAACGTTAGCTTTTTCTTTTTAACTGTACTATGCGCCCAGCTGTCATCAATTTTTCTTATAGCTGTTTGAAATTGTGTTGGACGTTTTATTCCTTTTGTTGCGTTCCACAGGTCATAATCAGTTATGTTGATAGCTGAAAAATCAATAACAGTCGCTAGGACTATTTTTATTATTTTTACGATATTGAATTAATAGTTTGTGTAATATTTTATTTTATATAGCCCCAATCATAATAGACTAGGCGATGCAATTCACATGGGAATAATCGTGTCACTTGAATATGAAATTGGTATCATAATAGACATAAGATACGACACAACCGGCAGCACTTATATATTAGTACAATTTAGTACACATTTTTAATTTTTAGTTTCTCTATTAGGTTTCTGTTTAGATTTTGGAACAATTTTGGAATTTTATAAACCAAGTTAATAAAATTAAAACATTAAAAAGTGAAATAAGATTAAAAATTTAAAAATATACATACCTACATTTATTTATTTATTTATAAAGGCTCAAAAGGTTATTATTTTCAAAATTTTATTTTTGTGTATAGGTATGTACAACAAAAAATAATTTTAATATTTTAATTTTTATTTACAGAACTTAACAGCAATTTCCTTTTAATAATACTTTTATTTTTAAAAACTAGCACAAAATTATTTAAAAATTTTAACAGTCATCTAATAATTGAACACGATTGAAAATACGATAATTTTGTCATGTAATGTCAAACTTTTCGTACTAAATTTTTGCCTAGGCGGAATTATTCGCAAAAAAAGATCTAATATGATACCAAAATGTTGTATTTATCACCATATACGACAACCGTAATTTTTTTAATTTATTATGATAGAGGTTATAAACATAAGGTCGGTATAATTATAATTTTAGTAAATGTAGGTACTTTTTATGCTTGTTAAATAATCTACAAATGTATGAATTGTGTTGTAATTTTTTCATTTAGTGAAATTTGCCGATTCGGTAAAAATAATTGACTAATATAAATCTATATATTTATAAATCTAATATAAATAATGTCGGACAAATGCATATAAATAAAATCTGTTTTCTTTTATTTTTGACTTTGTAAGAAATGTAGGTGGTAACTGAAGTAAAATTTTTAATTTTCTTTTTAACTTTTGTTTTTTTTTTTACGGTCATAAAAAATATAAAATTTTAATGTTCCTTTATATATATATATATATATATATATATATAGTATAGTATATAGTTGATAAGTTTTAAGCTAATTTATAAAAGCATAAAATTAATTTTATGATATTTTTTTTGTTTTTATTCGGGCTTTCCTGAACCAAATGTTGTTTTATTATAAAGAAATTTTAAAAATAATAAAAATAAAAATTGATCGATTTGTTTTTTTTTGTTTTTATAAGCGTATTAAATATTTGAGGAGTTCGTCCTGTTTTTAAAATTAACTTATGAAATTTTTTATGAAAAAAAACTTTTATTTTTGTTTTATTATATTTTGTGGACTTTTTAAGTATTGTTCCGGAAAGTATATAGAAATGTTATTTTAATTTGATATGGTCCAATGTTGTTACTAAAAAAAACTTTTAACATTTGGTTCGCCAGGTTCGCTGTGTGAGAAAACATTATTGTTTGTACTTAATTTTGATTTCATCAATTTTTCTCAATTTTTATCATAGAGTTTATTTAATATAACATAGTTGTTATGGTCTTTCTGAATTCAAGTCTTTATTCATCATCAATTGATTTGAATAAGAATTCATACTTACTTAATTTTGGTAGTGCGATTTGTTGAACAAAATTTTCTTATTTAGTTATATTCGTTGTATGTTAACTATATCATATTTAAGCCTAATTAATCTGCATGTATAAACGGGCATGTAGCTCTGCAAAGTGGCTCTGTAGTACATATATAAATTTTTATGCAGAATTAAGAGAAAGAATAAGCCTGTTAATAGTAATAATTTAAATATATAAATAATTAATACACATAATAATAATTATATTCAACCAAATATAATTGGCAGCTATATACAACATATCCATTAAATTGTAAAACATTGCAACAGGGCATTTATTAGTCTTAAGTCGTACCGAAAATGAAAGTACCATTTGGTCTAAAGTATTTTCCCAACCTTTTGTTGAATTATAATATTTTATTATCAAAGGTTTCTTTGTACCTTCTTCGTCAATATACTTATTCGACAACACAATAATAAAACGAACAGATTTATTTTTTAGTATCGACAACACAATAATAAAACAACAGATTTATTTTTTTTGGGAACATAGCTTACAATTGAGTGGCATTTTTGCCAAAGCCAAACTCATTTGTTTCTGGTGTTCGTAATTTATTCGGCATAAAATATACCTATACACATTTTCTTTTAGGTATTTGTTTATATGATCCCAAACTTATCTGATGTGACTTTAATTTTTGATCTTGTACTCTTATCGTCAAAGCGCAAAATTTTAATAATCCTACAAATCTATCCTTGGACATGGTACCTCGAAAAAATGGACTATCAAATAAAGGATTCCAAAATTTTTTATAATTTTTTATGCCTTGTTTGTATATAGTTGTATATTTATTAGTAATCCGATAATAGCACGAATCTCAATAGAATCTGCAAATTTAAATTTGTTATTCTGATCTCGTACAGCTTCCAGAATTGTATTATTCAGTAGAAATAAATCAAAAATTAAAGAAAAAGCTATATATGTTTAACCCTCCTCTTATAATATTATGGACTTTAGTTCTGCTGCAAGATCTTCTTCAAACTCGTTCTTGTTATCACTGACATATCTTGCTAATCTTTTGAAGCTTCTGAAAGGTGTTCGAAGATTCCTATTCATCATTACTATCGATATCAACTTTAACAGCATCATTATCATCAGATTCACATATTGTGTGACGTATTTGCTCCGCTGTTATAATATATGTTCTAGACAACAATAAAATTTCAATTTACTAAATTGAAATAAATTCGATGAAGGATAAATAAAAACATTTGTATAGTTAAATTTGTACAACATTCTTTTGAAAGCAACGAAATACAAAAATACAGACGAATTACTATATTTTGCTTTACAGAGTTTCTGTTAGAAATACAAGTTAGAATAACAAATTTTCACTTGTTCAAAGAAGTTCATAGCGTAACATTTTTTTTGTCAATTTTTTGTTTAAAATTTTTTTTTTATAATTTCACATCGTAGTACTTTAAGTTGCATTTTTGTAAAACGCCTGAAACAAAAGTGTACGACTTACCTTATAAACATTATGATTTTTTATAAGTAATGAATAAAAAGTAGAATACATAATACCATATAAACTAGGGTTGCCAGATTTACAAATTGATATTTTACTGTCTAAAGCTAAATTTTCCCGTACATTTAAAAAAATTTAAAAGAGGACAAAACTAGGGCTAACTCTTTACTGAAAAAATGTTTATTTTCAAAAAATATTTAACGGAGGTCGATGGCTTGCTCACAAAAATCCTTCAATAACTCTACTCATACAGCATATATAGAAAAGTAACTACTTATATTTTATCAATTATCATTTCTACATCAAGAGGAAGTAAATCATGTCGTGTACGAAATTATTCAAAATATGGGCCGAACATCCAATGTCAATCAAATTCTTACCATAAATTGTGGATATTATGATTTTTGTTCAAGATCGTTTTTTTCTTGTTTGTGTTATACCGGGTGTTTTAAAGCATGCGTATCAGCTTTTTAAGAGGGGAAAGAACCGTTATTTTCAAATTAAAAAAAAATTATTAACTAAATCGACGGTGATCTATCGATTAGTGATATTTTAAACTTCTGGCAAGGACTGGGTTTCGAACTTGACCGAAATCGAGATTTTTAAATGGGAAGAGGTACTTTTTTATGTAAATTCGGATTCTACGACAAAAAATAAGAAACTATTAAAAAACTGATACGTATGCTCTGGAGCACCCGATATAATTCCAAGTCTATGTGATGGAATACCCTAATAATTAACAACAATATGGGATACCCTAATTGTTGCATGGATTGCATGAATTTTGAACAACATAAGAACTCCAGCGAAAAGCAGGTCCTCCAAATTTTTACAAATAGTGTTGAAAGTAAATAGTGTAGTGACAAAATTGTACCAGATTGATCCAGTTGTTTCTCAGATATTAATTTTGGTCCATATGAGAGCTCTGACAAGAAGTAGATCCTCAAAATTATTTTTTTGGTTTTACAATAATTTATTTAGTATTAAATACTATTTGATAATAATTTACAAATTTTGTATAATTTACAAGCTTGTGTTGAAATTCGGTAAACAAAATTAAAAAAATAAAAGAGCGAAAAAATTTTTAAAAATGAAATTTAAGTAAGAATAAAATGAAGAGAGCAAAATAAAATTTACAATTAATAGAATATTTTACAGTTAGGCTGACAAAATATGTTGTGTAATTTTATGTTTGAATTTATTATAGTGGCGCTTTCCAGTTTCAGTTCACTAGGTTATTCGTTAAACATCTTTAGACCACCATATACATTAATTGGTTTTTCGCAGGTTCACTTCTAAAGAAATCCAGTCTAAAGTGGAATATATATATTAATCTATAGTTTTGAACATCTTGAACATAATACATATACACGTTTGAAACTGAGATAATTCGGTAATAGTCTATTCTTCATTTTAAAAACAAAAATTAGTACATGTAAACGAAATCTTTGCCTTATGCTGAGCCATTTTGAAGTTCTTATATGGTTCTCATTTCACGGTTTCGTAGTTTTTGTAAACTGTCTATCATTTCATTATTTATTTAAAAATGCTGCAATAGTCGCACAATACTCAAAATGGGGTGCGATAATGGTGTTAAAGATCTTTGTAGTACTTTAAATAGACAACTTATTTTTTATTCGACTTTATGGGACGCACCCGGTACGTTGATATCCACACATTCTTCAACAAAATCTCCCATTATAAAGATCGATGAAGGATATTTGCACATATTCTACAACTTTCTCAATATCATTTATGGTACAACAAAAAAAGTAAAAAACCTAGCACTGACCACTGTGGTACTTCAATTGTAGCATCCTTATAATTTCTGATTGTCGACTTTAGTTATTTTATATATGTTGTGAAAATATAATTTAAACCACTTATTTTCATTTCCCCACATGGCATAACTTTCCATTATTTCCAACAAAATTTTGTGATCAACTGTTTCGAATGCTCGTCGTAGGTCAAGAAGTACAGCTATTAGTTTTTCATCACTTTTCGTTGATTTCCAATTCACTAAATTTAATGATGACTCACAACTTGGCTTTTTTCGAAAAACAGATTGATTTTCTGTTATTAGATTTCTATTCTTTCCATTTTAGCTTCAGCTAAAATCATATTTATTGGTCGAAATTCATTGCATTTAATTGTACCTTTAACCTTCGGAGCTGGTATGACTGTGTGTAATTTTTGCCATTTATCAGGGAAAAGTACCATTTGTAGAGATTTATTATAAATCTAGATTCTAGATTACCTAAAAATATTTTTTTATTAATTAAGTCTTTTTTATTATTCATAGATTTTATTATTTTAGGTCTTTAGCTCTTGCATTAATATTTTTACTAAATTATGATATTACCTTTAAGGTATGCTTTTGTTAATGTCTTTTATACTTTTAATAAAATATTCATGTTTTCAGTTTTTTTCATCGTCTATTATTTCATATAGTCAAAAAGAATTTGCTTGATATCGTTGTGTTTGTTGTGTTTTAAAACATGCGACTTAGAAAAAGTATTTTTATCACAAACAATATAAGTTTGGTACAATATAAGTGCATCAAATTTGCATCAAATTAGCGTAGTACTTTCTGAGATATGAATTTTGCCAAAATTATTTTGGTCCAAATAAAAACTTGGCCTGGTTCAACTAATTTTGTACAGAAAGTGAAGTCACAGTAACCCAAGTGTGTTCAAAGTTAAGTTTCCTAGTTAAGACGAAGTGTGGTTAAATGGATCAACGAAATTTTGGTCTAAATAAGAGCTTTGGTCGTGACGATGTTCTCAAAATGTTAACAAAAAAATGTTGTCACTGAGATGCATGTGCATATGCTTACAATTTCACGTTGGTAGCTCAATGGAAGGTATATCTAAAATGTCTCACCAGATTTCGTATACAAGAACCCCAGTAAACTCCAAATTTTTTTAAATGTATTTATGTTTTCAAATTATTCCTTTATAATAGAAAATATAATGAATTTAAGATTTAGAATTTCATCATTTCAAGACCTTCATTTTATACATTGTATCCCAGATTGAATTAAATTAAAACAAACAATTATTTCAATTAATATGGGCACCTGGAAACTATTTTTTTAATTTATAGCAGCTTTTAAATTTTTTTTACTTTTTCTTGAAACTTTTTTGAAGGTCTTATAAATATGTACTTATAAATACTCTAAATGTACTAAGACTTTGGCCAATATATTCGGAAAACGAGCTACAAATATTTGTTTTCAGTATATTCATTCTGATATTCGTGAATGTACCTTTTAATTTAATAAAGGACTGATGCACTTAGATATGACATGAAATATAATTTTTCATATGTTTTCATTTCCATAAGATCGTCCAGGAATACTTACTTACCTTTAAATCAAGAATTAATATCAATTCAATTCACATTTCATGTACTTACCACAATATCCACCTATTCTAAAATTTGAAATTGACAAAATTTTAAAATATAGAAAACTAATTTATAAATGAATGAATTTACGAGTATTTAACTCTTTCGCAACGACTGGTACCACATAAGTACCAGCAAAATTCAAAAGAAATCTAGAAACATGAAATCGTACTAAAATTTATTAAATTATGCACCAATTCGTCTTTTAATATAATTTATATACGTTTGCAAGTAAATCACAACTAATTTTGAAAAAAAAAGGATTCCCTAGGAAGATTAAGTATTTGACGATATTATATGGTTAAATAATTATGACACATTCGTGTCTAAACAATTCTCAGTGCTGATCGTTAAATCGCATAAAATATAAATTGTAATTTTTTTGCTTTGCAAATGTTCCACAAATTGATACTTTGTTCTCTGATTTTGTACCTAGTACAATGCACAAACCGTCGAATAAATATGTATGAACATACAAATCCAAAACGACGTAATTGTGTATAAACTAATGTTGGCGAAATTAGTACAACAAAGTTCTGTCCACTGGAAATTACTGGTCAAATCATCTTTCGCTACGTAAAAATGCAGTGAAAAAAGATATAGCTCGCGACCATTTCAAAATAGTATCTTCAAAATTGTATTTTTTACCTCTGAAAAAAACCCGATAGTAACTTATTACAATATCGGTAAGATAGCCCCTATTTATTAAAGTATAGATGAATCGATGACAAAGTGAAGTCGGTGAAATGAGGAATAAAAATGTGGCTTCGATGTAATGCGACTTCCTATTAACATATCGTCGGTTTAAAGTTAAAACTCAATAAGTCGAATTTTCTTTTTAAGGAGAAAATAATGATTTTCTGAAAAAAAGCTCTGTAAGGAAATCGCCAAAATTGTGGTTTAAGTGAAAGTATATATTTCTATCAATAAATGAGTGTAATATTTGTTATAATAATGTAGTTAGAATATCAGAAAAACAGATTTTTGTACTTAATGAATTTTACCTATTAAGTAAATTTGAAATTTTCATACATAATAACAAAATTAAAAATTTCAATTATTATAATATTTATATTTTTAAATAGCAAAAATAACAAAAATTCATTTAAATATTAAAGTAGAACAAAAAAAATAGTGAATTTATTGGTTGAAATCTTCTTCCAAATCAGTTTCATTAGCTGCTGGTTCTGGTAAAATTTCTTCGTCTTCAAAAGAGCTAGATGGTAGATTATACCGTGCAATTCTTCAAGCGTGCAATTCTTCAAGAACATCACATAGTTTGATGAGATCTTTCTTTTTTTTTGCATTGATAGGCAATTGATTGTGATATGCATTTGTTAATGTTTACGGTTAGTTACGGGGTTTTCCTCTAGCTTTTAATAATTTTCAATAATATTTTTTTGAAGTTTACTTTGTGATTATACTTATAGAAAATAAAGTCTGGGTTAATTTTGTCATATTTTAGGCATTTTATTTTTAGCCATTCAACTGATTTTCTTCTTCATCCTTGTTTTTATTTTTTAACAGTTTATTTGTCAGTGTTTGAAAATAAAAAAAATAACAGTACAGTACATATGGATCTTTGCTTTTTCAAAAATTACTTTCCAGTCATTCATAAGGAAAATCGATTTATTTTCCTTCGCATGTTCAATTGCTGAATGTATAGAATCGCATTCCATGAAAGAATGACCAGATTCCAAAACTTTATGCTCTATTACATTCACTGTTGGAAGATTTTTAACACAGTGTAAAAGAGCTGCTGCTACATATTGGCTTCGGTTTTGGTCTCCACATGTGTCTGACATCGACATCGATAAACGTATGACCTCTATAAATGCCTTATATTGTTGGGAATACTATCAATGTACTTCAAAAGTTCTGTTCGTTTTTCATTTGAACCTCCATTCTCCATTTTTTCATTTATTTCATTCCAACAATAACAAGAGCCTCTGTTTGGTTTTCCTCCTTCATAGATGGTTAAGTTATACACACATAATTTTCTACTGTAATAGAACTACCCTATCTCTGCTGAAGGTAATTGAAGAACACTTTGCAAATCAAAAGTAATTGTTTGAAAGTGTTTATCTTCACTAGCCTATACTTATCTTCTTCTTTCGCCCTATAGCAATCTTCTTTTCTGGAAATGTGATTTTCATAAATTTTTGTTAGATGTGGATCTTTTTTTGCTAAACTATGTTTTTTATATAGTTATACTGCACTGATATTTTTTTGGCGTAAAAAAAGAAAAATTATATTCTGTACAAAAAATGTTTCTATAAATATGGGATCGTACAGGTGCAACATGTTTCTCCTTACAAAAATCCAAGTAAAGCGAATACATCTTAAGTATACTTAATTTTGTATCTAAATGTTGCCTGCTGCAAAAAATAAAAGACTTTATTTCATCAAAACCAAAAGCTAACTTACATTCAATATTTAAGACTTAACTTAAAAATTTATAAAAACAAAAAAATTAAAACTAGCCTAGTTGATTAATTGAAAAGGTTAGGTTCAATCTGTTATCCAAAGATAAGTATAATAAAATGATCTATGATTAAAATATCTGTTGTAGAAAAAAGATAGAAGTGGTAGATGGAACTTCACCAATTTGCCAAGAATACAATTGATACAATGCAAGCTTAGTGTTGCACTATATCGTTGTCATAAGTTAATTTTATTTTATGTTTCTGTTATTTTTATATGAAGTTTTTATTTTATTTTTATTTAAATAATAAATGTATTACTTTGAGTCAATTTTTTTTTACTCTCATAAAAATCTGTTGGGGCACATGGTGTACCATATATAAAGACAAGCGGTACATATGTTGTACCAGTATCCCCAGCTCACCCTTGGTAAGAACTGAGATCTATTATCTTATTTAAAATTAAGTACACAGCTTCTAACGAAATTATTTCAAAATTTTACCGAAACGTGTCTATTCGAAACTGTCGTGAAAGGGTTAAATGGTAAATGGTTTGACTATTTCAGTCTAATCGTAAAAAATCGGATTTAATTTTGGTAACAAAATCTTTTTTATTAGACAAAAGTATTTAACAAATTTTTTTCAAATTTGTATTAATGCGTTATAAAGACGAATTAATAGGCGTTATAAAGACGATAGTATTTTATGAAAGCGTATTAATTAAGTATTAATTAATAATTACCTACGTGATGAACACAGAAGACAACAGTAAACACAAAATATAGCGATACAAAATTAATTTTTCTGTTTTGAGGAAGTTTATTGATTGTTTTACCTACCCTGCCGCTATGATACGAATCGATAATAATATTTATTTCTGAATACAAAGCAGAATTTAAGTTGCAATAGTTTTATTTATTAAATTGTTCAGTCTGATGTTTTAGAACCAGAAATATTATAAAAGCAGCAATCGTAACATTTAAAAATCGAAAATAACCTCTTAACGCTGGGTGGCGATGCCTTTCAATCAAAAGGTCAGATAGAAGAATGCCTGCCTTCCAACCAAAAAGTCCCAGGTTCGATTTCCGATAATGCAAAAAAATGCGTTATTGATTTTTTGACCAGGTTCAGTACGCTTTGTCATCGGGATAAAATAAATGACAAAAAATAATTGAGAATATAATCTGGTAGCAAATTAAATAAAATAAGGCTTAGTTCCTGACAATAGCAGCAGTTTTCCACATTTAATAAGTTAAGCCAGTGATTTGATAAATAAATGCTCGAAATATTGTAGATATTGTAGTATAAACTTGCAGTACCGTACTAAATTAAGGACGAAAGGGTGATTTTATCTAGGTTACTGTCAAGAGCATAAAAAATATAACTCCTCAGAATTATAATCTTGAGGAAGAAATCAAGTACAATTTCGATTTGTTAATTGGGTTTATTTATATATGTATATTCGTTATTGAAGTACGTTAAATAATCAACGTAGAATTTTCACTATTGTTTAAAACTGGAATTTTGTCTTTAAGCACATTAATGTATATATAAGTATATATGTATATGTATATTTTTTTAATTAGCGCTTTTTATCTTATTTTTTATCTTGTATTAAAATTCTTGAGAATTGTTTACCTACTCATTGTTTCTAAATTCGATTGAATTGAAATTAATTTGTTTGATTTTTATTTTCTGTTATTTTGTTTTGAAAATGCAGATGTACAAAATTTTTTATGCAAAATTGCATTTAAGTTTTATTTTTCCGAGTATTTAACTTGACTATACACAATCACACAATTTTATTTAATTTTAATTTAATTTAATATATTTTTTTTCTTTTTGGTTTTTTTTTTTGCTTTTCTTTTGGGTTTAAAAAGATGAAATTTATTTAAATGTGTATCGATAAAATAGAAAAAAAAAAAAATAAGAAAAAAATAAAACAGATATTAGGTTTGTTTGTTTGTTTTGTTTTGTTTTTTTTTTTTTTTTGTTTTTACTTAATAGATTGCTTTCATTGTATAGCTCGTATTTGTTTTTTTTTTATACATTTATAATTTATATAATTACGAATATGAATATTTTTTTTTTAAATATAAGTAATGTAAAACCACAGTTTAGTTCCGAGAATGCTAAAATATGAACTAAATTTGTTTATCTTAAATAATTAAAAATAAACTAAAAATTTTCACATTCTGTTTTTTGTTTTTTTTTTTTTTTGTTTTCATTCATTGTAATTTTTTTTTCTTATTTTTTTGTTTTATATATTTTTGATATAAAGTTATAAAATATAGACAATATGTTTATATAGATATATAATATAGTTTTAAAATTAACTATGAAATTAGAATGATATTAATTAAATAAAGAATATTTTATTTTTGAAAATTTTATGAAAAAATTATAAGATATGTGAGAGTCGTCTGTATTTAAGAAAACTAGGCTCTAATTTTTAGTGAGAGCTGGTTTTATTATATTAAAATTATAATAACTAAAATAATATGTTTTATGTAATAAGTCAGAATTTTTGTTTTGGCAACAATTCTGAAAACTACCATTTTCGATTTTTTGTTTGAAGTTTTGTAAAAAAAAACTGTTCAGGACATAATAAATATCCTCAGATGGGGTTCTGGGGTAAGTACAATTGTTAGGTTTAAAATTTGAAACCTTTTCAAACACGTCAAATTAAATATTAATATCCTCTTAACATAATCAAGTTTTTTAAACTATTATTACCTTAACAGATACGTTTTTTAAATATGTTTCGAACCAATGAGGTATATTTTGGGTATAAAATGTACATTTGGGGTATAGAGTTAGAAAAAAGAAAACATTTTTTTCTGTTTAATTTCGAATTTATTTCGGTATATACTTTTTGCTCCAGATTATTTTTTTAACTTCAAATGCAGCTCACGACATCCCCCGCCACACATGTTTATTATATCCTCAAGAGTTTATTTGTACAAAACTAGGTGAAAATCGAATGTGGTAGTTTTTTTTGGAACTATTGCCTTTATTTTTTTTTTTATAAAAAAGACATATTTCTTTTTATTTTTTTTTTTGTTTTTAATATCATCTAGTTATTTTGTAAGTTTCTTATTTTTTTTGTTTTTTTTTTTTGTTTTTTTCTTTGATATCCTTAACTAAATTGTTACATGCAGATTTTAAAAATAATAATTTTTATTTTTTGTCTACAATAATTTCTATATTTATTTTATACATATATAAATACTTTATTTTAGTAATTAAATAATTTAAATTAATATCTATATATATGTATATATTATTTATATAATTATAGTTACTTATATATATATATATATAGAATTCAATTAAAATACTACTATATTCAAAGAAAACTTTCCCGTGCTCCTTGTCCTTCAGCTCCTAGAACAACACGTTGTGATGGTGGTTCACCATATTGACTATGATAAAAATCTTCTCTCATCATAATATTTAAATTTGAACAACGGAAGTATAATATCTCTTGGAACGGTTTACGAAAATCTCTATTTAATGTTGCATATATGATTGGATTTAATAGAGAATTAGCATAACCCAACCATAAAAATAATGATGACAAAGCTTCTGGAACATGATAATTTTCTCTTTCAACAAATGGTCTTATTAGAGCTAATATAAAAAATGGTAGCCAACAAATCGTAAATGCTGACATTATTATGCCTAATGTTGTTGATGCTTTTCTTTCTTTTGCTAATTGAAACCTTAATTTTTTTTGATGTGGTGAACTTAATATATTACCTCCTCCAGTATTACTTATTATTTGTGATGGTTGTGATGATGTTGTTGTTGATGCATTACGATAATTATCTCCACATCTTATACTTTCATTTTTTTCTACTTTTTCAGCTGTTGTACCATTTAATGCATTTTCTAAACGTGTTTGTGCTCTTTTTTCTTCCATTACAATTCGTCTAGCTGCCTTAAATATTTGATAGTATACAAATAACATAACTGTTAATGGTATATAAAATGAACCTAATGTTGCATAAATTTGATAACCAAAATTTTGACAAACGGTACAAATTGGTTCACCATTTTCACCAACATGTTCATTACCAAGTATTAATAATGGTGGTAATGATATACAAGCAGCTGCTAACCATACTAAACCAACACATATCATCATACGTCTTGGTGTTCTTTTAACACCATATTCCAATGGTTTTGTTATCGCCCAATATCGATCAACTGATATAGCACATAAATTTAATATTGAAGCTGTACAACATAAAACATCAAAGGAAACCCAAATATCACAAAATAATTGTCCAAAATTCCATTTTCTAAGAACTTCATAAAGAAGAGCAGTTGGCATAACTAGAACAGCAACACATAAGTCTGATACAGCTAAAGATACTAATAGATAATTGCACGGTCTTCTTAATTTTCTTACAAGACATACAGCCACACATACAAGTACATTACCAATAACCGTGCCTAAAATAATTAATAATAAAATAATACTAACAGTTACGGTTTGAAAAGGAGAGAGATTAGTTTCGTCAGTTTGATCGGATTCCGTTGTTAAAATTGTATCGTTTACATTAACGTTACTATTATAATTATTATTATTATTATTATTACTATTATTATTTAATTCCGTTTCAGTAAACTTTTGCAATTCATCTAAATAACTTTTATTTTGTGTGGTTGTACTAGACGAAAACAAGGAACTTTCATCAAAAAGTCTTATTTGATCTATCAACGTAGTTGTAAAATTATGAAGCACTCTGGATGTAATGATTTCTTTTGATTGAAATGAATCCATACAAGCAGGATTTTGGTACGTAAATGTATTTTCTTATACTAAAAACCAACATTTTATGATCCCATCTTAATATTGCAAAAATTATCAATTCCTTTGTGACATCATGGTTCTAGTGGGTTCTTGCATCATTATTTTGTTTGTTTTTTGTTTTTCTTCTTTTTTTTTATTGCTAATTATATTAATTCTTATTTTAATTCCTATATTATTTTAGTTATTTTTAAAAATTTTTTATATTTTTATTTTTGTTTTGTTTTATTGCCAATATTTATATCCTATTAAAAACTCTATGATTTTTTTTCTTAAATAAAATTGTTCATTGTGGCTCATTAAAATTTATTTCTTTGGTAGTTTATTATTTTCCGTTGAATGGAATTTGAAGGAACTATGTCTATTTGATGAGCGGTGGTACACAAAAATAATTATAATTTTATATCTGCATTATTTTATTGGAAACGGATTGTCTATGATCTGAAAAAAAAGAAAAAAAAATATTTATTTAATTTTGTATAAATATAAAAAAATGTATTTTATTTTATATCGATTTGCTAAAAAATAAATAAAGTTATAGTTTCGAAAAATTTATTTTTTTTATATTTCAAAATGTTTTAATATTATATTATCAAACTATATTATATTACTAAATAATATTAAATCAATATATTAAATATGTAAATTGAAAAAAGTATGGTACAAATAAGTGAACCATTTCACAACAGATTTGCATTATTATTCTTTTATATATATGATAGATATTTAATTGGAGACGTGGCGAAATCAAATATTTTTAAACATTTTTTTAATTTTCAACTACAAAATTTCAGTTTAAAATTCACTAAAGTACAGAGAAAACCAAATACATTAACAAAAAAATACCGAGTTTCTTCTTTTCCTCGCCAGAATCAAATTTAAATTTATTTTTTTTTAATTAACTAATTTATTTTTAACATTAGTTTTAACATTACATTTCGGTATTATTTTCTTTTACATACGGAGTTCAGATTTGTTTGAAAATCTACACAACAGAAATATTATTGAATATTAAATCAGTATATGTATAAACCTTTTTATATCTAACCTAATCTGATTTTAAATCTGGGAATATTCAAGCAGCTTCTGCAGATTCATCATAATACCAGAACTTAGTTAATGCAGTCTCACAAATATGAAAAATATGAGGAGTCAATCATGTGATATGGAAATATCAAGTAGAAGTCTTTTCTGGGTCAACGGATTAATCAGGATAAAAAATCTATTCAATACCGTGAATTAAAAAATAATAAATTTTTAACGATAAGTAACGATAAATTTTTTGTTAAATAAAATTGCTTTGCACAATAAAATCCAAAAAATTCAGGTAGAATAAAATAGTCCGTAAAAATTTGTAAAGAATTCGTTTCAAAAACAAAATTGATTTGAACTAAACCTTAAAACCATTTTTACTTATATAGAAAAACTTCGACATCCTACCTGTTTGTGAAAAATAATACCATCGTGAAGAAATACTCTGGTGTAGACTTTAAAACTCTCTATTTAAATTCAGTATAATTTTTGATTTAAGATGTTATCACTCATTTAATTTGTCTTTATTCATAGTTACTTATTTATCAGCCTTAGCCCTGAGTATAGATTTAGGCCTTCCTCAAAATTACTCTAACAATGAAAATTCCAAATTACTTGAACTTTTTCGTACAATACTATTAAAAAAAAATAGATGGAAATCGTAGGGCTATTTTGTTTTTGCCTATATGAATCACAATGTACTATTCTATATCGTATACTCGTGTGCCAGAACTCATTATAAATTTATTTAAAAAATTTGTTATCAACCATTTCAAGATCAAACATTTTCCATTATTCCAGATGCCTTTTTTCTCAAAAATATTTTCAAATTGTCCATACAATCTATTTTTATTACAGTCGAAAATTTATTTATAGAAGACATCAACAGTGTGTAAAGCAGTTGCGTTCAAAATTAATAGTTTTACAAAATTATTTAACAAAAATATATTTTTTTTTACTTTGTATAGCAAGAAATTTAAAATAGAAAAGCGAAGAATAAAATTTTGTTATTTCTGAAAATGATTATGTGATCAATTTACTAAAATATAAAGTAAAAAAATGAATTTGTTTAATGCAATGTCAAGTTATTTATATACAACTTGAGTTACTTGTCAAGTTACTAGTACATCCAGTTATTTAGATAATATTTTATAGAATAATATTTCATGGTAGGTAATTCTGAAGCACCTACTAGTCTTCCAAATGGAAAGTGGGCGAGAAGCAACAGCGAAAAAGGTGAACTGTTCGTCGACCATCAAACGAAGCAATAATGAATTTCCAATCTTCAACAGCTAGCTACATTTACTACAATATTGACAGAACAACCGCTTAAATTACCGATACAAATCAAACACAAACTAAATGTTAAAAAAGCACTAGGGCACGATCGAATTACCATAAACATGATAAAAGATCTTATGCACATATGCAATGCGATCCTACATACGGATTATTACCTCACAAATCACGATAATACCAAAACAAGTAAAAGACATCATACAGGTATCTTCATACAGACCTATGAGTTTGTTACCAATTGTCTCTAAACTATATTGGGAAATTATTAATTAAACAATTACATCAAACACAATAAACCGAACTATACCTGACCCTCAATTTGGCTTCAGAGAAAAGCATAACACCTCAGAACAAATACATCGAATAGTCAGTAAAAATAGCAAAAACATTCGAAGAAAAACAATACTACTCGGCCATATTCCTCGATATATTTCAAGCCTTCGATAAAGTATGGCATGAAAATCTTATTCATAAAATAAGGAACTATATGCCATCTATAGTGTCCACGAGTTATTGAAAAATTACATCACAGAGAGAAAATTCATCATCAAATACAAAAGTTACTCCTCATTTACACATCAAATTTAAGCTGGTGGAGTCCCTCAAGGTAGTATCCTAGGTCTACTGCTATACTTATTGTATACGTCATATACGTACTAACAATCAAATGACCATTTCTACTTTTGCAGACGGTACATCAATTTTAAGTTCTAACATATGTCCAATCATTTAGAAGAACTAGAAAAATGGCTAAATCTATGGAGAATCAAAGTAAAAGAAAAAATAATAAAATTATATCGCAACACAATGGTGTGAAATATCTCGAAATGCATTAACGGACCGAAGACTTACATGGAGGAAACACATTGAAATAAAAAGAAGTCAAATGAAACTTAAAACCAACAAAATGAGTAGGCTCTTGAATAGAAAGTCTAAATTAGAATACAAAGTACTTCTATATAGAAGTATAATCACGCCAATTTGGACTTATGGATTACGATTATGGGGAACGGCAATGCGCTCTAATATTGAAAAAATAAAAAGAGCTCAATCCAAAATATTAAGAACCATGACAGTTGCATCATGGTATGTAAAAAATGCTAGCATACGCAAAGATTTAAATATCTATACAATCGCAGAAGAGATAGATAGAATTGGAAGAAAATACACATTAAACCTGGGAAATCATCCAAACTCACTATAGTTAAATCGTACTACTCGACATAGGTTACCACCGATTAAAGAGAAAAAATATACTAAACAATCAAATGAGCCCATCATAAAACTGTAATAAAAAAATTATGATCTAGCAATGGCAGAATATAAGATTGGGAAACAAATTGTTCGTTTCTATATCAAAGAAAGATACAATTAAAAAAGAAAAATTAAAAAAAAAATGGTAGGTAATTCAAAGGAATCTTGTGAATTTTGTGCTAATAAAGGTGAATTTTCACTGACCTATATTTAAAATTTTAAAAATTTTATTGGCTCTAAAAAGGGCTTTAAATCATTTTGAATGAATTTTTATGTAAGAAAAAAATAGACCGCTGCAAAGAATTCTCTAAATTTCTATTTGGGAAATTTATTTTATACAGAAAAAAACAACAATTCAGCCGTTAAAACCATCTGTTGAAAAAAATATTTTTTTTTTTTATATACATTTACTCAAAAAATTGCTAAAAAAAATGTTGCCGATATAAAGAAACTATCCCCGATATTTTAACAATATACTTCGTCAAAGTATAATATCCCACATCTTTTTAAAATATTCCCCATTTTTGTAAAAATATCCTCAATTGTCAATTGTCATTGAGCTCTCATATAAAATAAGGTAATTTCATGTTATCTTTTATAGAGCCAATAATTTTTTTAAGATCTTAAAGTATTGGTCAATGAAAATCCAGCTTAAATCTAAATTTAAAGCTCGTACCTTATCTCTAATGAAAGATTGATAAACTGAAATGCAATTTCTAATTCCAGCCGAAATCAATTTGATATCAATCAAAAAAGAAAATTTCGTAATTAAAAATATTATTATGAAATATCAGTTTAACATGAAATTACAATTTCAGAGTTGTAAAAGGGGAAATTTAAATGTTTGTGAATATCCAAAATAAATCGAAATGTTTGAAAGGGTTAAATTATAATAATTTTTACAATTTAAATTTATGTATAAAAATGCAATATTAAATATTATTATTGTTTACCATCTACATATTATATACCAATTTCAGTAAAGAAATACATTTTTGTAATAAAAAAAAAGATAAAGGCCGTTTAAACTTTTAGATAAAGGCCGCAATAGTTGAAGCAGACATCTTATTTATCTACAAAATTTTTTCATAATCAATTATCACTAATTCATATATTTTTAACGCCTTAAAAAAACCCACTATCGATTATAAATATTGATTGTTGGTTAGAAGATTTAGTTTCAGCTCACTTTTAGGGTAAACCAAGAGCAAAATTGAGAATGTTAATTTTATTTTCCGAGATATCATTTCCATTTAATTTGTTTGAAGTAAAAATCAGATTAATTAAACGAGTGAATAAACATGATTTCCTTAAGCGATAGAGTTCAAAGTCTGATTTTAGTAATATAACAACTATATGTACTTGAAAGGTACAAGAGTTGAAGTATAAATGAAGGGTGTTTTTTTTAGAATGATAGAACTTCAAAATGAAATAAGACGCATTTCAATTAAACCAAATTTTTATTTCACTTTAGTAAACATTGAGAAATTATAATGGAAAGACTCACGCCTCAACAACGTTTACAAATTGTTAAAATTTATTTTAAAAATCAGTGTTCTATACGGTAAACTTATAGAGCACTTCGTCAAATTTATGGTTTACATAATCGTTCATCAGAGCAGATTATTCGTCGAACTATCAATATATTTTAGACATCATTTTCTCATCTCGATGCAACAACAACAACAAGACAGTGAACTGTACGTACAGAAGAAAATGTCAGTCGTGTAAGAGCTAGGGTTGATGAAGATACAAATTTGTCTATTATTCGTCGACGTTCACAACAAGTTGAATCGCGTGCAACGAGCACATGGAAAATTTTGCGTAAAGATCTTGGTCTTCATCCATACAAGATTCAACTGATTCAAGAACTAAAGCATTATTTGGTCAAGTTATTTGCTGATTGGACCTTAGAACAACTTCAACTCGATCCACTTATTTATCGAAAAATTGGGTTTAATGATGAAGCTACGTAAACTAGCAAAATGATCGTATATGAAGCCAAAATAATCCTCAAGAAAAATACAGCATGTTTCATTGCATCCTGAAAAAATAACCGTATGGTGCGGTTACACGCTGGACCTGGAGGCATCATCGGTTCATATTTCTTTGAAAACGATGCTGGAGCTAATGTTACAGTGAATGGTGCTTCTTACAGACGGATGATATTTCATTTCAGAATTTGAATGGTATTGACCCGGAACTGTTTGTTTTGCTTCCGCAACAATTGATTTATTGAAATAAAGATTTGATGATAATATCGAGAAATGGTCCAAGTAATTGGACTCCAAGATCATGCGATATGACGCAAGTGAATTATTTTTTTTAGGGTTATGTCAAGTTATTGGATTTTAATGATAAGTCAGAAACAACAGAAGCTTTGGAAGCTAACATAACCCGTATTACTGATAAAATAAGACCTGAATTACTCGAAAAAGTGGTCCAAATTGCCCTGATCGAATGCGGTTTCTCAGAGCTAGTCGTTGTGAACATGCCGGAAATTATTTTTGAAACCTAAAATGTCATAAAATTATATTTTTAATTAAATAAAATTTGGCTTCCATCTTAATTTAACTGTGTTTTATTTCAATTTAAAGTTCTATCACTCCAAAAAAAAGCGCCCGGAATATTAAATGAAAGTATTGTGTATTTATTACAGCAACTGAGCCGCTATTTAGCGTTATTTGATATATATATATATATATATATATATATATATATATATATATGCTATTAAATTTGTAATTCCGGATATTTATTTTGTAGAAACTCAAACTAAAATGCATTCATCTGATTTTCATATTTTGAACGATATTTAATTTTGTTTACAGTCTGTAAGGTATTCTATAGTCTTCCATAGTCTACAGTCTTCTATATTCAGTTAAAAACAATTTTCATAACTTTTTCTTTTTAGAAGCTTCAAAGTGTAAAAATCCATTAATTCCATTTAAAATAGCATTTCCCTTTTAAATTTTGTAACAGATTCCATTATTCCAAATTTTGATAATAGAAAAATTAATACATAAATTTTTATTACATCTGTACATATAAGTATATATGTATGAATGTAATACATAAGTACATTTTATGTACATATGTATGTATCAAATTTTATTGTAATATTCTTTTGAATAGAAAATTTTTATTTAAAGCAAAAACCAATATTGAAAATCATTAAACGAGCGAATAATAAAAAATTTAGTGAACCATAAACTGAAAATAAAAAATATTTAAATAAACTGCATGTGGCCCATGAACCACAGGATGTACTACATACCTTTATATTAAATAAATATTATGAGATCTCATTTTATTATAAAAATCTTAAATACGAAATTCTATGGCGAATTTCCTAATGAAATTTCATTCAAAATATTATTATTTTTTTTTTTACTATGTTCTAAGAAAAAACAAATTGTGTCAGATTAACTTTCAAGCGGTTATGTATTTTGATAGCTTTTTAGCTTTTAATGAAAAAAAAAAAAATTATTTTGATAAGATACAATTGAATTTAATTATTGTTATTTTAGTTTGAAAAAAACAAAAAACAAAAAAATTAAAATTTAATTTTAGAATTATTTGCAAAATAACTGAGATAAACTTAAAATTTTGAAACGAATTACATTTGAAACGTAAATACTCTACTCTTGAATCTACTGTTCAAATTGATTAAATACATGTACATAATATTATAAAATGACTGTAATATTAGAAATTAGACGAAAGTGACCTATAACTATACTTTAGGCAAATTAACAAAATCATATTGGACAGCACAACGAAAGTGAACAACGACTGATGAGAATGACACAAAATCGCGAGTAGAACTAACACCGTAGACAAAGTGTCCGGTTTATATTTAGTATTTGTCAATTGGAGCTGACCTGATATTTTTCGAATTGAATTCGATTTTTGAATTTAACGGTGTTAGGTATCGGTTTTCAGAATCTAATTTTGAATTTCTTAACAATAATTATATAATTACTATATTTTTAATAGAATTTCAAAAGTCACTAAAAGCAATTCGTCCAAGCTGTGCATTCGTGTATAAAAGTATAGTTTATAACCCAATGTTTGGCTTAATTCAACAAGAAAAAATCGATTAAATATTTTTAGTTTTATATTTTTATACTTAATAAAATACATATTTTCGTGTCATTTTTGATTATTATCCAATTATGAAATAAAGTTATAAAAAACATAGTACTACTTCTGCACTTCATGAAATCACTGATAATATTTACTCCGAAATAGATAAGAAAAATGCTGTTATTTTACTGCTGCTCGATTTTAGTAAGGCTTTTGATTGCGTCAACCATAATCTATTATGTGTTTAAAACTTAAATCTACTTTTAATTTCCACTCTTCTGCGGTAACGCTTATTAACAGCTACTTGGCCAACAGAACTAAATTTGTGTATCTAAATGGTGTTAACTCAAATTTTTTACCAGTTCATTGTGGTGTACCTCAAGGATTGGAGTCGTAACTCTTAGTGGTTAACGATTTACATATGTGCTTGTCGAATTTCTATTGTAGATGTATGAGGATGATGCTCAACTCTATATCAGTCGTCCATTCAATGATATTCACAATTCAGTTGCAAAAATGAATGATGATCTTGATGCTGTTTCTTTCTGGGCTCAGAAAAATGGATTAAAATTAAATTCATCTAAAACGTAGTCTATGGTTATTTAAGTGCGTACTATTCAAACAACGAATCTTCCAAGAATTAAACTAAATCACTCTGATGTTAATTTGTAGTTACAAGTGGTAAATTAACAAAATAACATCAGAATGATTTAGTTTAATTGTTAATTGTGCAAAAAGTCTGGGTGTTGTTCTCAATAAGACTTTTACATGGATGATCATATTAATGCAATTTCTAAAAATGTTTTCCTTATGCCTGATTAACTGCTTCTGATTAACTATAGAATTCCTCTTGATATATCCTAATTTCATAACAGCTTTGGCACAAATAAAGTGAAAATGCTTGGAAAACGAAAACTTACTATCAATAATTATACCCAGATCTATAATTTGATCAACATGTAGAAGACTAACAAAATTCACTAGATAATCAAAGAGTATTAGCTGAAGAGCACGAGAAAAGATCATTACAGCATATTTTGATAAATTAAGATTGAAAGCATTTCTTGAGCATCAACAGAGAATGTATGAAAGATCTTCTTGCAACTTAAGGCAATCACGTATAGTTTTTATTTTATAAAACAACTTTAAATCATTAGCATACAACAAAATATCACAGGATTTCAAGTCCAGTGGTAAATCGTTTATCATTAAAAGAAATAACAAAGGTCCAAGATGACTATCCTGTGGTACTCCAGAACGAACTCTAAACCACTTGGATTTAAAATGTCCAATTTTTACTACTTGCCATCTATTTCTTAAATAGGAAGCCAACCAGTTTAAAATAGGTGAACAGAACCCAAGATAAAATAACTTTTTAATAATTAATCGCTTTGAAAAGTCCAAGTAAATTGAATCAACCTGATAATCATTTTTAACTGCATTCAGTACACAATTAGAATAAATTGCTAGGTTTGTAGTTATCGATCTACCCGGCATAAAACCATGTTGAAAAGGACTTATAGATTCCTTAGTAAAAAGTAATATTTTTTTATAAGCATTTCTTTCGAAAAGCTTAGTGAGCACTAAGATAGCTCAGATAAGTGTTTATGACCAGACTTGTGTATAGGAGTAATTGAAGATACTTTCAATCTGTTTAAGAAAATACTATCACTCAATGATTTGTAGTGAGATGTAGTGGAAATGACAAACTCTTACAACCCTTTAATAAAAAGTTGCATACATTATCAAAGTCAGGTGTAGAGTTTTTCCAAAATCACCGATTTCAAGAAGCCCATCATATTCAGAAAATGAAAGACGTCCAATATTTGAAATTAGGGGTGACACCAATAATGTTTACATCTGATGGAACTCAGGTTTGAGAAAGTTGGCTATTGACTCAGTGGAAACTGAGTTGTTATTTGGTGAAATTCTTTGCTGAATGCTATCAGATGGGAAACTTGTTGGCTTAAATTCTTGGACAATATAGTTGGGAATATTTTAAGGAAATGGATTAGTCGATAGTAATTTAGAAAGGCTCAGTTCCTGACAATAGCGGTAGTTTTCTACTTTTAATGAGTTGATTGTAGATAAGCCTCGAAATATATTATAAACATTGAGTTTAAAATTTCAGTACCGTACTTAATTAAGCACGAAAAGGTGATTCTACCTAAGTTACTGTCAAGAGTGTTAAAAAAAAAAGGATTGTTGAATGGAAGAGACAAGTTATTGAAATTATTGGAATCATTGTAATTATTGAACTTTGAATTTTTATTTTAAAGTTTAAGTTTGTTTATGATTATTTGTTGTTGTATTTAATGTTTTTCTTTTTTTCTATTGCTTTCTTACCTCAAATTGAATTTAAATTGAATGAAAATATTCTAACTAGAATTAACTGGATGTTTTCCTTCTTTTTCTTCTTTCATTTTTTAGATTTAAGTGTTAGTAACTATTCATATACTTTGTACAATATACAATTATAGAGCCTTATTGTCTCATGTACATAATATATGCACAAATTCATAATAAAATAAAATAAAATAAATAAATTTACATATTTTTTGCCTGCAATATTTCTTGACAAACAAAAGCCATGTTCATTTAATTAAATATTTTCATTCATTATAAATGACACAAAAACCTTGCTGGAACAGAAGATACCAAAAAATAATAAACTTTGACAAGGTCAGGCAGCCTTTTAACTTAAAAGAAGTTTAGAAATTAAAGAAAATAGAAATATCTATAGTGTATTGTATATGAGTGTCTATCTATATTATAATTTATGATAATTTATTTAACAAATTTATTAATAGTCAGGTAACGTACAAAATATTTATTTTAGACATCAATCAAATTTTGAACTTAAAATAATCATGGTTATGTACCCATGTGTGCATACATATTTAATATTTTATTAACAAGATGGTAATACTAGCAATATAGTATGCCATCATGCTCATCCAATATGTATTTTTGTTCTGACATCAGGAGGAATTATTTGGCTTATGGCCAAACAAAATTAAGAAATACATGTATATATATATTTATATATATATATATATGCTTTTTTCTACAAAGAAATTTCAAATTGGCATAAAAAAGAATTATGAGTTCGATTGACAAAGTAAAAAATAATTACTAAGAAAAACTAATGAGTATGAAAATTTGTATTAGTTCAGTTTTTAGTCAAAATAATTAATAATTATATTTATTTAAAGAAATAAACTACAAAAAAAAAAAAACATATTTTATATTATTTGAAAATAGAACATAATATTTTCTGGAAATTCACTAATTTAAAATATTTTGTTTCGATTTTTTTTTGTTTTTTTCATTTCATTTTGTTTTCCATAACGAATTTACACAAAAATATACATTTGTCATTTTCTTTTTGGATATTTTTATTTTTGGTACAATTAATTTTATTTTAGTGACAGCAAATTGAAAAATTAATTTTAAATTATTTAACTGACGTCATTTAATTTTTATTTTATTTAAATTTGTTTTTATTAAATATTATTTTAGGCCTATTAAGTTCATTAACAATATATTATTAAACCAATTAATAATTTATTCTGTTTATGTGGCAATGAAAGTCAGCCTATAATGTTTTTTTAAAGTTTTATAATTTTTATTTTTTTTTTATTGTAGGACTGTATTTTATATGTACTTCTGCTGTTTTGAATAGGTTCTCTGAAGAAAATTGTTTAAAGTTTAGGAAATTCATAAGTGTTTTTTTTTTCATTTGTGTTTATTTTTACTTTCGCGATTCAGAAGAAAATTCAGATTTGGTGCTTTTGTAATATAAAGTTTTCTAGCAAGCACCAGGTTTTTAACTTAATCAACTATAAGTCAAATGTAGAGGAATTTGTATATAATACGCAAATATTTATTTATAATTAATTTATTGACTTGTAGCAGCGTTTTCTATTGAAGACCTTGCCTTTGGATCAATTTACAATCAGTTATTTTTATTTTATTTTTTTCATGTCTTATAGAACACAAGGAGTTCTTCATTTTAGTCTTCTCCTCTGACCTCCAGTTGCCATTAGGTTGCGGGCTAAATTGTTTGTATGAATTTGAAGTTTGAGTCTGTAGCTGGTCCTATATTTAGCTATTATAGTGGTGATGAATTCAATGTTTAAGTCGCGTTCGAATACTTTATTTGACATAAAGCCAAAAGGAGCATTTACGAATGACCTTAATACTTTATTTTCGAATATTTTCATGATGTTGATGTTAGTTTTCGCTGTGGAATCCAAAGCTGGATCCCATATGTCCAAATAGGTTTTTTTATGACTTTATAGATTATTATCTTATTTGTTCATGATAACTGTGTGTTCTTTCCCATTAGTCAGAACATAATTCTAAAATTGGCAATATGCTTACGCCAGCTTAGCCTTTTTCACCTAAATGTATGCCAAAGTACTTTACATAATTTTTATTTAAAATTACTTGAGGACAGGTACATTTCGTTAAATTAAAAGTGATATGAGTTGACTTCGATTCATTTACTATTACGTTCCATTTTTGTTGCCATAGTTGAATATATTTTAGGTTTGCTTATAGTTTGAATGATGCTATTTTAGCGTTTTGATGTCGAACCATAAAAGAGCGTGTCATCGGCAAAAGTTTTGGTTTCTACCTTTGGTATTGTTGGAATATTATCCGTAAACAGTAGATATAATATAGGCTCACTAACACACTTCCTTAGGTATCGTCAGATTGTATTTTACATAGTCCAGTGTACGCATTAGCTTGCTGCTGCACATAAAACATTCCAACGTAGTTTTTCAAAATTTCATAGAGATAACACCGTAGGTTTTATTTCTAGTTGCATATTAGGCCAGGATGTCACACTTTATCGAAAGCTTGACTGATTTTTTTTTTATTTTTTTATATTCATTTATTAGTAAAAACTATATATATAAAACATAAATCTAAATTAACAAACAAAAGTTAAATTCTCAAATTAAAAATCAAGTAAAATTAAACTATTTTTAATTAATTCTTTTAACCTTTCTTAAATTTTACAAAATTTCTTTCTATTTTTAATTCATTCGGAAGACTATTATAAAGAGCTGATGCTCTATAGAGTAAAATAGAAAACAAATTGTTGTACGCATAAAAAATTTTTGTTAACAGTTTACAAAATTATTTTGTCAATCTTAATCAAACAGGCTATTTTGCGTCTTTGTTCTTCTATACAAAGGCAACCTGAAGTTTGCTGCATTACTAACATTGTACGTATGACTATCTGATATATATATGAAATTTCTTCTTAGATATTCAGGGTATATTTCATATTTTATTTTAAACATGAAAATTAAGGTATTGAACTTTAATCTTTGCTGTACATTCATCCAATTTAATTGTGTTAACATTTCCTGTATATGTGTGGTACCGACCACATTTCAAGATAACTCTCATTACTCTATTCTGCATAATCTGAAGTTTTTGTAGCTTATCAGTATCAAACACAGTAAAAAGCACAGAAGAGCAGTAACCATAATGTGGCAGTATTAACGTGTTGTACATGCTAACTGCACAATCATACGACACCTTGTCGCTAATACGTGGCAGAAATCCAATTTTCTTTGAAAATTAAATCACATGCAAATTAAAATTCAATTTATTATCAATATACACCCCTAAGTATTTTATTTCTGTTACACATTCAATTTCCTGATTATTCAAATTCAATGTTACAGTGTGTCCTCGACCATTTATCACCATACTTTTCGTTTTATTCAGATTCAGTTTCAATTTATTCCTACATAACCATTCAAATAAATTTTCTAAATCAAAACTCATTGCTTCTCTGCATTCTTCAATACTTTTTCCCTTTATGTACAACAAAGCATCATCTGCGAAAAGTACAATCTTAGCATTCGTAATGGCCTGGCGATAGAAATAAAGTATCTGATCTGATAGATTTTTCTTTCCCTAAAAAGAGTTGGTGTAAAAAAAATGCCAAATAAAATCCTGTTTCGAACTCTCATTAGACCATTCGTTGGTCTTTTATGCTTGCATGCAAAAATCTTCATAAACAATAAACGAGCAACACTGATGTTGTCGCTAAAAACAAACTGGATCCTTTTTAGATGCGAATTAGATAAAATGATAGATCTGAAAATTCAATTAAAAACCTAGGGTGATCTGGTATCGGGATAGTATCAAAATCCCGGATTTCAAAATCAGGAAGTAGCATATTCCCGAATTCAAAAAATCCTCCGGAAATGTAAAGTCCCGGAATTCTCCGTATGAAAAATCCCGGAATATTTTTTTAAAACTACCTAACTATATTTTTAAAAATTATTTTCAAAAATTTATCCATAATTTAATCCGTAAACAATATTTTTATCTAACAAAATTAAATAAGATTTCATAATTTGTAAAAAAAATATAAATATAGAAATTTTTTCAATACCTGTACAGTGCTCTCACTTATTTTTTTCAATGTGGTTGGTTTTGAGCAAAAATATAGTAGAACGGATCCGAATTTGAAAACAAAATTTGTTTTTTTTTTAAAAATATTTTTTGCGAAAATAGGGTGTTAATAAATGAGGAGCGAGGGTTTGGGGGCGGCAACCGCCGACTTTAAAAATAAAATTATTTTTTGTTTATATTTTACTTTTTCAGAATTTGACATTATGCTTTAGGGGTTTAACGGCATATTGGCATTAGAGTAGAACGAAAAAAAGTGTAGTAAATTTTAAGTCTGTGTTAAAATTTTTTTTAAGCTGAAGCTGGTAATAATGAGATCTGATATAAAAATAATAATTAGAAGTGCGGCTTTTTTAAATATTATTTTGATATTAAATTCCGGGATTATGATTTCCGTCATTTGGATTTCCGGAATGGTCATTCCGGGATTTTGAAGTCCAGGATTTCAATACCAGCCCTCTGGAACCTTGCCTAAAGATCTGACTAATTCTATTCAAAAAGCTCAATAAATAAAAAAAATAATACAAATTGAAAAGTAAGTATAACAAAATCTCGTTTTTCAAAATTTCCCTTTTTCAAAATTTGGCTTTTCAGGATTTCGCTTTTATAAATTTCGTTTTTATTTTAGAAAATTTATCTTAATTATTTTCATGTGCTTTGTTGGATACAAAAACGGATATAATTGCTTTTTTCAGAAGATTAAAAAAAAGCGAGATTTTGAAAAGTGAAACTCCGAATTGAACCCTTTTGAAAAGTTTTTAAAAATTTTTATTCAATTTTATAAAAAAAATATCTATCTTTAAAAAATCATCAAATTATGAACTGCATCTATAAAATTTATAGTTTCAATTCAAAATCAAGAGATTTTCGTAATTTTAAAAGTTATTTCAACAGCTTTAGTGTAATAACTTTTAAATTTATTTTTGATTATGAAACTTTTTCAAATTTTTAAATAAATTTTCATTAATTTTTTTGATAAAATCGTGTAAGCATTCTTTGATTAAAAAACTTTTCGAGATTTATTAATCTATGATGTCCTTTGAAAGTTTCTTTCATATCAAAACTTTATTAAATATTTAAAGTGTAGTATAGTAATTTTTTATTTTTTATATTGAATTATTTTAAATTTAATCCTTTTTGTAACAGAAAAAAACAAAACTTATGTTGAAATATTTTGATGAATTGTAAAATAATTGTTAATTTTGGATTCCCTTTTGAATTTTTTTAACATATGTTTTTGTACAAAAGGTATTCGATTTATATTTGGAGCTAAAAACGAGTTATTTTTTATTCGTCTTTGTATAAGTTTTTGGTTATCGGATAACAATAAAGGAATCCTTTCCTAATGTTTGGGTAGTATGGTAGTATGTTATTATTTTAAATAGAATATTATTGTAGTTGGAATTAAATTTAATGTTTTAAATTTAAGAATTAATTATATATACCTATACTTATACTATTGTTAGAGTAAAATTTCTCTTCTTATATAAAATAATAATCAGTAATACTTAAAGTGAATTCAAAAAATTATAGCAGCTCTGTTAGTGTGGGAAACATCGTTCATTGATTAAGCGAAAGGAAACCCCATAAGCAGCTGGTGACATAATCAAAACGGAAGTTATTAACGATTATAATTTTCTTTTTCATTACTACGGTAGTAGTTTTTTTTCTTGAAGTAAACAATGTTATTATTCTTTTTGTGAATGTTGAAAACATGAAAGAATACGCGAATACGCGGAACATGAGAAGGGAATTTTTTTTGCTTAAAATACCGGAAATTTGTAATTTATGTGAAATTAGAAGATTTGATGTTAATGTATTTTGTGATTTTTTTATAATTTAACGAATTTAATGTAACTATGTAACTTTATTTGAATGAAATTTTGCATATAGAAACTGATGTTTTATGTATATAACTAGAAAAGTCACCCAACGTTGTCCGGGTCTGATGAAAAATGTAGAAAATTTACTTCCTAATTTAATAAAATGATTTCTGAAAAATATGTCAAAACTTTCATAACCTTTGAGTGTCATATTTGAGCACATGGGTCCAATCAGAAATCTGCAGTTGATTTGAGTTTGTGCTTCAATAACATAACGATGCAATATTGTTATATTTTTTACTTTGTTATTAACCGTATTGTATATATTTTTTAGTTCATTTATCGAATTTTTATTTTTAGTGGTAATTCAAATTAAAACTTCCACATGAAGTTAGTCACAAGCACTGATGAACGAAGTATGTTGCTTTCGGAATATCCATATTTGCAATCAATTATTAAAAATTAAATTATTTAATTGCGTATTGTATATAGTTTTTGCTGATTGAAATTGTCAAATCCAACAAATTCAGATATTCCGTTGGTTAACTAACTGTTTTATTTTCTTTGGTGAGGGTTGGTTGTTATATGGGAACTACTCCAACCAGTTCGAATTTTGTAAGACTGTAAAAGAGTTTATTTTTGAGAAAGATTAGAATGACAAAATTTTCAGGTCTGTAACACTTTTAGTTTCGAAAATATTTCTGATGGATGCTAAAAGTTATAATACCCGAAACAGTCCGAATTTCGGAAAACGGTAAAAGGCTTGTTTATTTTTCAAAAGCTACGTAATTACAAATTTTCAGATTTGCAACACTTTTGGTTTTTGAAATATTTCTGAGGGTATATGGTTGTATGGTAGCTACTCGAAACAGTCCGAATTTCGGGAAATTATAAACTAAACGTTTGCTTATTTTTGATAACGTACTTATATAGAAATCTTTATATCTGTAGCACAATTTTTTTTTTTGAACATCCTTAATAGGTGCTAAAAGTTGTATGACAGCGATCCGAACTAGTTCGAAATTTCCAAATTAGTAATAGTCTTATTACTTTGTCTTTGAAAATGTATCTAGGTGTAAGTTTATAAAAAAGAGATATATAAGCTAATTTTAATGATATATCACTTATTAAAAAAAAATAAATCGCGATGGACCCAACTAGGATCCTTTTGAAGTACACCGATTCGACAAAATGAATTGCTGTAAAAGGTAAAACCGTGTTGATTAAATTAAAAATTTGGAATCTAGAACAGGTATAACAATTATTGACGTAATTTTCTAAAGAGATAAATTTTTTAGAAAATTATCAGAACCGGAAAATATACCGTTATTAAGTTTATTTTCGATAAATTCTGGTAAAACAACAGTTTTTCAGAACTATTTTGGCATAATAAATTTCATTGTCGGAACAAAAATTTGGCGAAGTGACTGATCAATAAAATATTCGAATGTTTTTCTATAATATTTTCAATTTTCAATATGCGATTCTGGTCACTTTCTGGAAACCATATTACCATCCTTATAAAATAATTTATTCCTATTTAAAAAAAAAAAATATATATATATACATAAATGTAGATAGACAATAATATTTTTTCTGTAAGAAATATAATCTCGAAAATTGATTTCCATTTATAAAATTTTAAATTTAATTTTGAATCAATTCCAAAGTTCCTACCTAGGTACCTATTAATTATTTTATTTATTTATTTATTTTTTTTTATAAAAAAAGGGATATAATAAAGGAATTATTATTCGATTTCCAATTATTTTGTAAATAAAAAAAAACATCGTACATGTATTTTTTTATTTACTTTTTATATTTTGTAAATTAAAAACGGATTCAATGTAAAAAAAAGTCACATAAATCATTGAGGTAAGCAAAAAAAAAAAAAAAAGTGAAAACAAATAAACAAAAAAAAGTTATAAAAAAATTGAAAAATTCCACTATCACATAAATTGGCTTTTGTCGATGTTGAGTAAATAATAAAGAATTAATACTATAGTTTAGATTACAGGTAACCCTCCTACAAAGCGGTACTCCTACAACGCGATTTTCACAGGAATTTTATTAAATAAATTTTCAAAGCATACTAGATACGGAAATCATTTGAGTTAATATTAGAGACAAGATGGAGTCAGGAAATATTACGGTCAACGAATTGTGAAAACAGTTGTTAAGGAAACTGTTGCTAAACTAATAGAGGATAAATGTAAAAACGCAGTGAGACTGGGCACGCAATAAAAAGTGATTAATTTGATGAAATAGCAATGGATGATATTCGAGAATCAATTGCGGACAACGAAATAAACGAAGCAGATTTAGTGGCAATGGCAAATGAAGTATTATCGATTGGAGATATCTCTGACGATCCTTTCGATGTAGAAAATTAAAATTTTAATAGAAAATAAAAAGTATCGAGAAAGTTTTAAATATGGTGAAGCAGTTAGAAGAATCCTCTTCAAGGGATAGAGCAGAAATATTTAAACGAAATCTTCAAAGTAACTTATCTGCCTATCAGAGAATTTATAAGGAAATATATAAAAACCAATTTTGCGATTTGGAACCAAAATCTGTTTGTATTTTTGTACAGTATTGTATTATCTCCTATAACACGATTTTTTATAACGCGGCATTTTTCATGAACCTATTAACTGCGCTATAGGATGATTACGTATACATATTATATTTTTAACTGAGAGTTAGTTTCAGAATATAAATGTCACTACGATCGTTAATTTAACTTTAACATTACTCCATAAATCAGTGTTACTCAAAATTGATCTTTCAGTAACTTTGCAAACTTCTTGTGAATTAGATAGGAGTTTATTGTTTGAATCTATTGATGTCTAAAGTGAAATCATCTTTTTTTAGCCATGGCTTCAGACACGAACAAATGATAAGTTGCGTAGTTTCGACTATACTTCACCGCACAAGACATTATAGTAGTCACGTGACAGTTAAGAGATGTAAAAAACTTCTTATATTCTCTATAAATAGTTTCTTTTGAATGTAAAAGTTGAAATATCTTGACTTGTCGATATCCCATTAATATTTACTTTTTATGTTATAGAATTCTTTGCTTGCGCTTCAAGTGTACAGTAGTGCTTGTAGAAAATTGGCATAAGAATTTATTTTGGACAAGATATCTCTGCAATATTCACAAGTCAAATACTTCGGAATTTTGCTAAATTATAACATGAGTTTCACTAATCAAGTTGATAACGCAATTTTGAAGAGTATTACAGCATACATCTAATGGCAACGAAAGAGTTGTTTTACAATAAAACAATCCAGCAGAGAGTAAAATTTATAGTCTATCACACACTTATAAGGCCAGTACTGGCATATGGAGCACCCATCTGGTATAATATAAGTGCTAGTAATATGAAAAAAATTAAAAAAATAGAACAGAAATGCACTAGAGTTTGTCTGGGGCAATATAGAACATCGTAATCAGGCTTTAAAAATTATTATTCAAACAAGTTTATATATAAATTATAGCTAATAAATACAGGTTCGATAATTTTTTATCAATCTGATTCGTAGGCAATTCGATAGATCAATGAGAAATACAGCCAATGGCTAATATCACATTAATATACATGTGATAATGATGATTACATAAAAATTAGCCTACATAAAAGTTTTGTGTTGCCATCAAAGGTCTTTATTTATCTATAGACAAGAGTGGTTATATACAAAACCGAAACTATGCCCCAATATTAGAAGGGGTACATGTAAAGTTATTGATTTTGATCCTCAAAATTTAATTTAGGATCAATTATAAAGAAAAGAATAAGAAAAGAAAAATAGATAAATAAAGAAGCATAAGAAAAATATTAAAAATACTAAGCTGAATTAAAATTAATACAAAATTTGTTTAAAATTCAGTTATTAAATAAAGAAATCACCGTTTTTGTAAAAAAAAAATTTTCGGAGTAATATTAAATCTCTGCAATATCTTTCGTTAAATTGAATTCTAACATGCCAAGCTTACATTTGAATTATTTTAAGATTGATAATAGTTGAAAAAATGAGTATGTAGCGACAATGTGAAAATTTAGCAAGAAAGAGATGTAACATTAAAGTCGATTATAACTCGGAAGTGAAAAATTAAAAATTTAACAAACAGAATGGATGTGTATAGAACATTCAAACTCATTTGGAATTCGGAAGTAACAATTAGTTTTAGGAGTTGTTTTGTTTATGAAAACATGAGTTGAACTCATCAGTAGGTATCTGGTAGTGTTAGACTATCTATGCAATTCCTAATTCTTGCTTTGATTGATTTTATAAATTATTTATGGATGTTATTAATACATCTGTAAGTTATAAAAATCGAGAAAAATCTTAACGTAAAATCAATCGGAAGTGTTGAAACTGTTACATCAATATGTTTCATCATTTGCTTCAAAATGTTTTCAAATAAATTAAAACCACCATTTATAGTTTTTATAAATTATTCGTACTTTTTATCTTAAATCCAAATAAAAATACCCTTATTATGAAATTAATTTTGCTTTTTTGCTAGATTATTTATTATGAGAAAATATCATGATTCAATTTTTTTTTGAATTTACAAAATTTAATAATCGCATATCGTAATTTAATTACCACAAAATGACTGAATTTACTATTGACTGATTTTTAAATTATTAGTAATGATGGTAAGTGAAATTTTCTTTTAAATGAATTAAAAAAAAATGTTAATGTGTTTGAATTTGTTTTTTTTTTTTTTCAATGTGGAATGTGATTTTTTGTGGTATAAAAAAAAGGGAAATAAAACTTGATTATAATTTTTAATGCATTCCTCATAAATCAATTTCTGTTGAAAAACATATTTGTTTCTGGTTTTAGTTGGAAGTTCTATAGTTAAACAGTTAATATTAATTATATATATATATATATATTTTGCTATATCGGAAGTCCTTTTATTATCGGGATTTTCATAAAAAGTTTTTACTTTCTTTCCCAGCATATTAGTATAATTTCAATGTCCGTTTAACTCCTAAAATTCTTAAAATTAGTATCTTCAAAAATTGTTTATTTAATTCTTCAACGAAAAAGACTGAAGGAAGCTAAATTGGTTTTTTTATAATAAATAAACCAAAAAATACAGCTAAAAAATATAATTCTTCGAAGTGAAACAACGACGAAGTAATTATGGCGGGCTGGAAAAATAATTTCTTTAAAAATCAATGCAATTTTCATTGCTTACGAACTTAAATACTCAGGCAATTCATTATCAAATTTTGAATTCGAATGCTAACGTAGTAAAGCAATATGTAAATCTATAGTTTTGCTTTACATATTGTTTTACTTCTTTACGCTTACAAATATATCAAAATTTTGATAATTGTCCTTAATCCGATAGTAGTATGTATCGGTAACACAGGACTGAATGCGACTGCAAAACTCGCAAAAGACATAAATATTTCGAGGTAAATTCCCATCCTTTTATTAAAATTATAACTAGTCTTTAAGACTAACCATTAATACAATAACCATTTTTTGCAATACTTTGTTTTGGAACGTTTAGATAGTTTGAATATGTATTTGTTTAGGACAACCTCATATTTGAATACCGTATGCACAGACAGGCTTCAATAGTTATTTGTAAGATCAAAACTTTGTTATACGGCGAAAACGTAGATCTCCGTAAATCTAGTTATAGTTCTTTTTTCCTGGCGTGTTCTTTCCATCTAAGCTTTACGTCAAGCGTGTTACCAAGATATTATGCAAAATTTTGATATGGTATCAATGTCATCGTATATTCTTACTGGAATGTGTGACTCAATTTTTTTATTCGCTAACGTGCGCGGATTTTGCTTCAATTTAATTCTCACCCTTTTGCATCAAATGGAGATTTCGTTATTGGCTTGTTGCAATTTATTTGTAGGTTCTTTTATATTTTTACCGACATTAGCTATGCATAATACTCAAATCTGAAATTGACATTAATGCAATAACAATGTTCACCAAGAACACAAATTTTCAATTTTAAAAAATTAAACTCCCAACCATAAAAAAAAACAAAGAGCTGAAGCCCATGAATTGATAATCATACGCTTAGAATAATAAGTTACAAAAATTCGTGAGGACAGAAGCGAAAAATCTTTATTTATCCGGTGAGACCACTTATAGGCCGTCCTAGTAAACAAGCTCTAAAACCTGCAAAACTCTCTCCAATATAGTACGTTAAAAAACAAATTAATCGATTCACAGAGTGATCATTCATGTTAAGAGTTTTAGTGGATTTAAAAAATAAACGTGTTTTTAGTTTTGTTTTTTCTTACAAACAAAAATAAAATTTACAAAATTTAGTTAAGTGCTTATAAAGTTGGTCATAATTTAAATTGTGGTCAATTCAATAATAATAATAAGAATAAAAAATTATTAATATCATGTTAGTTGGTTTTTAGTTGTTAGTTGGAGAACTCAAAATGTATTCCACTCTAGCTCTCTTACTCAATCCAAAGCCTTTTTCAAAACTAATTATTCAAAAACTGAACTAGGTAATCAGGGAGACTAGGTTCAATGTCAGAATGCTGACATGATTTATCACATGTTATGGCCCATTTAACAAGCATCTGTTCCAGATTGGTAGATCGAGCAAAAGCAGATGCAGATTTTGCTTAGAAAAACAAGAATTTTCCTCTCATATTCTTTTTGTTTGCGACGCCATAGCTCGTAAAAGATATAAATATTTCTAGGAATACACCATTGCATGATTGTGAAATTAACATCAAAGCAATAATACCGTTTATCAAGGACATAATAGACCTACAATTCTGAGATAAACGGGGGAAGTACAATAGATCTTAAGAAGTCGCACTTACATAGAACTCCCCATTAAAAAAAAAATAGTTGGTCTTTAATACCATTGAAAATGTTCTGCGTTAGCAATGAAGAGGTTCCAATTTATAATTTTTAATGATTAAGGAAGTAATAGGGTTGGAAACAATTAAAAGAATCCAAAAATTATGTAGCAAAATATGTTGAAATAACCTATTGGTTTAAATATTCATTCAATAGACGAAATTTCTAATTAAATTTCCAGTAGTGGATGTTTTAGAAGAATGTTAAGAAAATTTATTAATTAAAAGTTGAATTTCCTTTCACTAATAATTTATATTTATTATGCAAGTCGTAAGCACTCATAAAGGAAGTAAGTTTGAATCCGAAATATCAATATTTGTACAATAAAAATAAATTATTAGGAAATTTGACTTTATTTGGAAATTAATAAATTATCACTGAAAATAAATCTGGTTAATAAAAATAATAAAAGTTAGTTTGATTTGAAATTTTTCTTAGTTTTTGAGATTTAATTTAATTGATAAATACAATGAATATTTTTGTGTACATAAATTAAAAACAAACTAAAACTCTCAAAATCATGAAGAAGAAATTTGGAAAAGTAATAAAATTGTTCAGGCTAATTTTAAATTACAATACAAACTACTTCTAAGAACGTGAATGCAGTTTATTTATTTATGATTTACTTTTCGTAGGCGAGTATATGAGATTATATATATTAACGTTGTTTTCTAGCGTTTAAGGTTTTGATATACGAAACCTAAGTTGTTGCTAGTTATTTCCAAATTTTTATTCATTCACTTAAATTACCATGTTTTTAGCATTACCATATGCACTCCAGCTAATATATTTCAAATTATAATTAAATCGGCTTCATTTAAGTGTAATATAGTGGACGACTGTTCACAGTAAGCTGTAATGAAGACTATGCGGAAATATTGTAATTTAATTGAATCAATAAACATTTTTAAAGAATTAGCCCTTCAACCCAAACTATTCTACAATAAACAATAATACAAATAAGTTTGTTTTATTTTCTTATATAGATACAAATAAAATTTAAACTATACAGTAGTGAACTCATGTATAATCATTTAAATCATTCTTAATTTTAATTAAATTTACTTTTTCAAGAAATTAATTGTGTGGTTTCAACAAGGATTAATACTAATTTAATAATAATTTTTAATTTGATGAAATACAATAGAAATTAAGTAAGTTATTTTTTTTTTTTAATAATAAAATTTATTTATTGCAAGAACAAAAGTGGAGCCATAAGTAATTTAAAATTTCTTTGAATATAATTTTATCATATACATCTATATATAATTGTATTCTCAGTCTAAGTAAGATCTAGCGTGTCTTAAAGAAGAGCAGATCAGATATGTATTCAGGTCAGATATATATTACTGATAAACTATTAATAAAAATAGATTTCACAAAATTTAGATGAAAAACGACTTCTAATAGTTCCAGTGCAGTTTGAAACTAGAATAAATGACGTAAATCTAATTGACGTAATTCACCTTAGTAGTTCAAACTCGTAATAATTTATATTTAAAAGTCATTTTTTACAAAGTTTAACAAATTTATTTAAACAATTTTAATTTTTTATATTCATTGGAAGGTTATTAAAGTATTTTGATGCCACAGTAAAGTAAAACTTCTCATAGTGTGTCTTATTACAGAAAGGTATATTGACTATCATTCTATAATTTATTCTTAACTAATACGAGTTTGAATTGCGAAGTCTCAAATGATGTTTGTCTTTGTAAAATTTAATTAATGAGTAATAAGGTGCCTGACAGCCAGTATATTTAGTTCTTGGAATAGAGGCCAACAATTGAAGGTTTTATTTTGAAAGTACATGACACGGAGAATACATTTTTGAGCTTTTAGTAATGGTTCAATTGTATTGAAATATGAGCCATCCCCAACTAGTTATACCATACTTTATTTTAGAGTGAACCAGAGGATAATAAATATTTAATAAAAGATTAATATTTTTTGAACAATATCGTCTCAATATATAGAATTTTCTATTTATATAAGTTATCTAGATGAGGTTTCCAATTTAAATTTTTATCAATAATTATTCCCAAGTACTTGTACTTTTCAACACAAAATATTTAAAGATGAGCCAGCATAACAATTGCAATGAGAAGCATAATTTAAACGAACACAACCAGTAGAATGAAATTTAATTTCTAGATCATTGTCAGAAGAATTTCTTAAATTAAAAACAATTATTTTGGTTTTATCACTTATTATAAGTTTATGAACTACGAACCATTTTCTGAGCAAATCTACATCAAACTCTATATTTTGTTTTAGTGAATTAAGATTATGTTCACTATATGATATAGAACAGTCATCTGCAAAACCTGTTATCTTACCTTTAAAAGATTGTAGAAAATAGAATTAATATAAATTAAGAATAACAGTGGACCTAATACTGAACCTTGAGGTACTTCAATGTTAGTATAGTTTTGAGTTGACTTACTATATTATTTAGCTTAACTTTTTGAGTTCTATCTCTTAAAGTTAAAAAGTCTAACATAAACCCCTAAAACCCACTGACTCTAGTTTGTTTAAAAGAATCTGGTGATCAATCATATCAAACTATGCTTTTACCTACTAATTTGAGAAAAATAATACCGTAGCTAAAGCTACTGTGAAATTATTAAATGCAAATATATCAACTAGGATGGAATATTATAATGACGTGTTATAGAAATGATACTACGACTAAATAAGTAAGTTTGACGTAGGATTTCAACTATCTATCAACTTTTTCAAAAGTTTCGTTTTTTTTTTCAGTTTTTAAAAAACTTAAAAACTTTGTTTTACTTTGGAATGATTTGGTATTAATTTTTTGATGAGCATAATGAATTGATGAACAACTAAAATTTCAAAATGAATATTATAATTATTGAATTCTAACATTTTACAATATTTTGAATTAATTAAAATAATATTTTAATCATTTGAATTTTGCTTTAAAAAAATTATATGCAATTTGTATTACGATAGCTACTTTTTACTTTAATATTTTATGCTCAAAAAACTTTTAATTAAAGATGATTTTATTATAGTAAAAATTTGTATGTATTAAAAATTCAAATATGAAAAAAAAAAGAATTGTAATTTTATTCTGCAACCAAAATAACCAGAAAAACTTCATTTTTACAATTTAAAAATCTTTTTAAACTAAAAAATGAATTCATTAATAACTTTGTTAGTATTTAAAAATTGTAAAATGTATTTTATTTGAGTTCAGCTAATCTGCATCCGTCCTAGTTCGTATTGATTAATGGCAGAGTATTTGAATAAATGAAAAATAAATGCTCATTTCCGATTGGAAAATTTAACGAAAATTTACGAAATAAATTTTATTTTCGGAAAAGTACCTTCACACTTCTATTCAAAATATGACTATATACCACCTGTTCTTATACAACCTAGTTAATTACAAGGTTAATAGTGGCAAAAGAAACAACGGGACTCAATGATTATCTAATGGATAAGGATATGAGGAATGAGGGATGAAATCAATTTCATGATTATAAATTGAAATTTTAACAATGATCCTCATTTTGTTAAGAAAAAAAGTTTAAGAAGTTTAAATTTATAAATTTTCTGAAAGGATTTATGGAATACCCTTTGGATATCCTGTGCTTTTTTATATTTTTGTTTTTTTATTAAATTATTTGGTTAATAAAATTTTATGTTGGATTATACAGTCTTAATTTAATAAAATGAAATAAAAATAGAAATTTCCCCTTTTCTTCCAAAGTTTGAAATAAAATAATTGGATATACAAGGAAGCTGTAACTGTTTTAATTTAAACAAATAAAATTTCATCAAAATCTGTGTTTTTCAACATTAAATAAATTAATTAAAAAATTTTAAATTATTGAAAATTTTTAATCAAAATAGTTTTTAAAGAATACCACTGTGTAAGATTCAATTTATTTCTACACTACTGTTGTTAATACTGGAAGTAGTAAGTAAAAAGCAAATCAAATCGATAGGCGCCATTTCTTTATAGATTTTCAATCTGTCTATTACAGCATACATCGATCTGTGCCTTACGAAGTAATGTCGGAATTCGATTTCCCAACCAAGCTTTTTGTCAAAAATGATTTTGGAAAACACCCGGTGTGCTGTGGCGATTGGGAGGCACATTTCTGATTCATTTCGAATGTGCTTCGGATTGCGATATGGTGATTTTTTTAATCTGGTGTTGGATCATATAGTGCGATGCTCCAGTATGAACATACACAGCACTATATTTTACAAATCGGTGCGGCTCCTGGGCTTCGTTGATGACATCGATATTATAGGAACATCCCGACGAGCAGTCATCGAAGCCTTTACTCAAATTGAAGAGGAGGCTGGTGAAGCGGGTCTTCTCATAAATGAGAATAAAACGAAATATATGCTGTCGACCATAAAATGTTCTCACAACATCATATAGGACACAACATCACTTTCGGCTCATATAATTTTGAGGTAGTTCACGAATTTATCTACTTTGGAACCAACATCAACTCCGCCAATAACATCGACATTGAAATAAGGCGACAAATTACCCTTGCAAACCGTTGCTACTTCGGTTTGACCAAACAACTGGGTTCAAAGCTCCTACTCCAAAATACCAAGACACAGTTATACAAAACGCTCATCATTACGATGCTATTATATGGTTCTGAATCGTGGACATTTCCAGAAGCAAGTGAACCACTTGGTATCCTTGAGCGAAAAATTCTTCGTGTAGTATATAGGTCCTGTGTCTGACGAAGGGGTTTGGAGAAGAAGGATGTTGCACTGTACCAGCTTTTCAACGACATGGACCTAGCCAAAAAAAGTCAGAATAAGATGTCTCCATTAGCATAGACAATGTTAAGCGTATGAATGAAAATGCTTCAGCTTGGAAACTCACTTATATCTTCTCCTCCAGACCCTATCATCGTTTTTAGGACTATTTTATTTACTAAAAGACACCAAGTGCATGATCACTTGCCTTCGGCAGAGTTCGTGATTCTGATCTGTAGATCAAAACCAGGAGTATAGGCGTTTTGTTGATTTGTAATTTAGTGTTTCGGGAAAAGAGCTTTGACCCGAAATGTTTTGTCAAACCGAAGCAGCAACAGTTTGCAAGGGTTTTTCTTCGCCGTTCCTCCACATTGATGTCGTTTATGGGATTAGCGCTGGTTCCAAGATAGGTAAACTCCTGAACTAACTCGAAATTATATACCGATGTGATGTTTTGATCAATATGACGTTGGGCAGACCTTTCTATTTGTCGACAAAATATATTTTGTCTTTTCTAAAGAAAAAACTATTGTATGTAATTGTATATGCCAAATCTCTGTGTTAAAACAGTTAGGGGGTGTTCAGCCCATAAACTAGGAATTATATAAAAAAGAAAAAAATTACAGTGATGACACAATAGACAGACCTCTTAGTTTTCAATCGAAAAGTTCCAGGTTCGATTTCCGATTAAGGCAAAATAAATGTTTTATGAGGTTTTCGACCTGGTTTAATACCCTATTTTATTGGGATAATATAAATGGTAATTGAGAACATAATTTTGTAATACCTTAAACAAAATGGAACTACGATATTTAAGAAGGCTTATTTGCTGACAAATAGATTTTCAAAATTCAAAATATGCTTGATATGCTAGAAATTTGATAAATAAAAACTTGAAAAATTGTTACACATAAAATGTGTAGTAAAAATTGTACCGTACTTAACACATCAAAAAGGTAATTTTATCAACTCAGGTGGTCAGTAGTAACTTTACTGTTGAGAACATAGAAAACAAAAAAAAAACATCTCATACGATGGCACATAGGCACATAATCTTATTAAAAACAGTTTAACAAACAAAAGAAGCCAACAATTTTAAATGGTTTTATATGCAACTTTATTATAATTTAATTTTTTTAAATTGAGGGACCCAGAACCAAATTAGCCTAATCTACAAAAATTTTTTATCGAGAAAAGTACATAAGTAGGTACATTTCAATTTTCTTTTTTATTATTTTCATAAAAGATTAATTATGAATGTGACTGGTACGAAAATATAGATGTATTCTTAGTTTTTCATGCTCTTTACTATAGCGCTACTATTTTGGTGATATTTCAAAGAAAATGTGGATCAAACTATTTGTCTTTTTAAAACAAATGAAAAGTGAAAAATAATTTGTGGATTTGTGGAGGCCACTGCAAATTTAAATAAATATAAAAATTTCAAGAACAGGTTGGAAAAATATTAATATTACAAAGTATAATATCATTTTCTGACTTATTAAAAATCGGTAATAGTACAAAATTCAATAAATTCAATAATATTTCTTTTTTCTGTAGCTATTTTTCTTCCATTTGGATAGATAAGAATTTCTAAGACATCTGGACCTGATATTAATTTTTTTAACATTCAAAATTTAGAACGGGTCTTCATTTCTGCATGAATATTCAAAAACAATGTTTAAGGGTTTGGTTGACCTATATTTTAGACAGCAAAATGTGAGCCAATTGACTTTAGATAGTAATTAAATAGTTGGTACATAGACATGGTTATTTTTTTTAAAAATTAATATTAAATTTTATTAATCTACAAATTTTGTTCAAGATTATTTTTTTTAAATATTTTAAATCAAAATACAATAAACTCTTAAAACAAAATTTAAATTAGTTTTATTAAAAACTAATAATCTAAAATCAAAGAGTTTGCAGCAAAATGAAGCACCTGACCTTATACGTAGAATAGAGAAACAAAATAAAATTTTCAGCATTTGCATTGTTCAATATAAAATTACTCTTTTCTTTTGGGTTTACGAAAAATGATATTTAATCAACAGCAATGGGACCCAAGCCACAATTAGGGTTAGGCCACTTTGGCAATGATGCAATAGGAAATTTCCAGTATACAGCTCGATTTTACATTTAATTCTTATCCGATTTATGCAAAAAAAAAACAAATTTTTTTGTATTGTGGGTTAGGCCACTTTAATCCTGAGCACCTTATATTATTCTAAAAATTAAAATTGTCCGAAATGATTTAATTATGTGTGTTAATTATAATGGGTTGTATACTTCTGTAATATTATTTTTATGGCAAATATTTATTAAATTTTAATTTTAAATAATATAATAATTTAACCTTAATTATTAATAAAATATATAAAAAAAAAAATGTATTTTTATTGTTTTTTAATGTTGCTATTATTGCAGGGTCATAAAATAAACTTTATCTAATGGGTAGTACTTTTTAAGATTATAAAAATTTTATTTTTTTTTCTGTTAATTTTTATTTTATTAATCTTTAGATTTATTTTTGTTTAGTTTATTCAATATTAATCCTTTTAAAAATTCTCTCTATTATGCTAATATACTTTTGATGGTATTATCTGTGTATTTTGGAGAGATCATAATAATAAACTTTAGTATAATTATAGCAACGATTCGTATTTTTCAAATTTAAAATAAATATCCTTCTTTCATTTGTTAAAATATTATGTAGGTAGTACTCTATGTTCAAATATGTGTGAATGTATATATATATAATAAAGCTAAAGGTTTTTCACAGAAAATGAAAGAAAAGCCTTCATAATCCTAAATGTCGTTACTGTTATTTTGGTTATTTAAGTATATACATATATACATTGTATATATATGTGTTGTGAAACAGATTCATTTATCATTGCAATTTTTGATATACGCTTCCGACATTAATATATTATCTGTATATATATATATATATATATATATATATATATATATATATTATTATACATTATCATATATATATATACATAGAAAATTCTAATGAACTTTTCCTAATGATTTGATTCCCCTTTACCTTTGAAATGTAAATTAGAGAAATGATTTTTGTGTTGTGTTGTTGATTTTTCAACAGATTTTCATTGTTTTGTTATGATATTTTGACTTTGTTTAAGGATTTATTAAAGAAAAGGCGTATTAAAATGTCATAAACTTTAATTGTATTGCAGGATATTTACTAGAAATTAATGTATTAGTATATAAGAATTATATATCAGTATTTAGGTATATTTTTTTTTATTATTATTTCATCATTTCATCATCATTGTATAGTGTTTATGTGGTATATATTTCTATGAAAAGATTCTTTTGTTGAAATATTTTTGCTTTTTTTTTAACTTTTCCTTTTTCATATTAATCGGTGAACAATAGGATTTTCTGTTCTATACATATATAAATAAAAAAAAAAAAAAAAAAACAGAAAAACAAACAAAATTTTCTATATGAAATTTTTCTCACTTTAAATTTTTAAATTAAATTTTTTTTTGATTTGCTTTATATTTTTTCTTGTTTTTTTTTTTATTACTAGGGCAAATGTTCTTAAGCTCTTGTGAATTAATTAACAGCAGGAGCGGAAAGAAACAAATTTTTATGTGGGGTCTCAAAAAACAAAAACAAAAAAAAAACATAAATGATATTTTTCAGAATTTAATTGATGTAAAAATTTACTTTGAAATTAATCCGTTCTTTGTAATAAAAATTTGTTGTTGTTGGGTTTTTGTTTAAAGAATTTTAACCTAACGTAATTTGCCAATTTGTTGGGTTAATTTTTCATGGAAGTGTAAATTGTTTAAACATTTTTTTAATGACAATAATTATTAAATTGTATTATATTCCATTTTCATGTTATTCCTATGATATATTTTGATTTTTTTTTATATTACATAGTTACTTATTTTTTGTGTATGTCTGTAAAACTGTACGTAAAATATTAATATTGTAGAAGGTTTATTTATGTGAATATAATGAACAAATAACATGCCTTAACTATTCTGTATTCAATCGAAAATTAATCTCAATGAATCAAAGAACGAATTGATCAAAGAATGAGTCAATGATAATTTCACAGACTTAAAAGAGTTTATTTTTTTTTCATTTATTAATTATTCGAAATTATTACAATGATAGTAAATTAATTAAAACTAAAATTCAAAACTTAAAAATAGAAAATCAGCAAATATAATAATAGTATACAAAATTAAAAGCATTTGCAGAATTCAAAATGTAAATAAAATCAAATGGTTAGGAAACATTCTATTGCAAAAGCAAGTTTCGAATGGTCCATCACTTGAAATAAACAATTTAAGTTGTTCGATATTATTTTGAAGTAAACAAATTTAAATGTAAATATTAATTTGGAAAACTAAAATCTAAAAGAAAAATAGAATATTAGTTATATTTGGTATAATATTTATATTAAAACAGTTTTCTGTTTAAACTTTATTATGTGATATATTTTACAATTTTTATAATTATTTACATTATTTTTATATTTACAATTTATATCAGATATTATTTTAATAAGTTATTTTAATTGTACGAGTAAGTTTTAATAGTACTTGTATACTCTTTGATGGTCTTAGAAGGAGAGAGAGCAGTTTCTAAAAGATACCGTTTATATATAGTGGTATTTGTCAATCAATGGCGGAAACGTGCAATCGGATATGGTTACCAGATGTTGTACTACGTGGGTCAACCAAGTTCCACGTAGCACCACATGCGCCACCCGGTGACTGACTGTAACATAGTACCATCTGTTATTTCAAGTATATATAACTATATACTAATTGTAATATGATTAAATAATATTTATGTAAAAAATAATTAAATTTAAGAAGTATTTAACGGAAATATTAAAAGTAAAATTTAAAAATGTGAATTATATTTATAGATAAAATAAAATTTACAAAATGATTAAATGGAAAAAAAAGTTTTTTTTTTTAAACTAAACTATATTAGAAGGAAATGAAGCAGTAGCGAAATTCTCGTCAGAAACGAATAAACAAAATTACATAATATAGATCATAATATCAGTATACTAAAATATTAGGTATCAGGAACAATAGGTAAATTCGAAAATGCAACATTGCCAATCATGGTACGGCACAACATTGTATCAGTACAAATTTCATGGTGCAATTCGACAATGATGCTTTGTGTTGCTGCTGTTGAAATATATTTTTTTTTTTTTTAACTTTTCCTTTTTCATATTAATCGCCTAATCGGTGAACAATAGGATTTTCTGTTCTATACATATATAAATATGTATATGTCAGAATTTGACAATGATGCTTTGAAAATTTAATTAAAATCAACAATATATTATTTAATATCGCTTTGAACGTATTTTTGGAAAATCGTTATAAAATTAATGGAAAAACAAAAAATTATTTTAAAATAATAACCCATTTCACAGATAATTCTATTTTAATCAAGTGAAACAATTGAACGAATGAAATCACAAATAAATTTGAAATGTCAAACAGCTGTTTATAACAATAGCAAACGAAGCATCAACAAATTCTATGATGCGAAATTTGATCAAATTTGCGCATCACAAACAGTAATGTCGCAAAAACTTGATGGTTTCAGCAACATTTTAATGTTCCATTTTAGAATACCAAACTTTCACGATGTGTGATGCTGATGCATTTCCGAATTTACGAAATATTATCTAATGACTCTTATTAGCTCTTCAACATCATGCCAACTAATATTCTTAAGCTAATTCTTATTTTTAGTTAAAAATTCGGATAAAACTTTGATATTTCTGATATCAATAGGGTGCTTATTAAAAATTGTCGGTGCAATAATTTTAAAGAAATGACAAATATAAAACTTATTAAAGCGGGGTACATCAACTAAATTGCTGCTATTAATAAACACATCTAGATATCCTGAATTTAATAAAAAATACTTTCACGGTTTTGTAAAGGTATAAATTCCTGATGATGGGCAGAACAAATAAATTTGCAGTGTGTGTAAGACAATTAGCCTTACAAATTAATCTAATAGCATGCTTTTGAGATATTAGAAATGGTTGTACCTTGTTTAAGTGTGTTTCACCTTAACAAACTATGCCATACTGAAGTTTAGAATGAAATATCGCAAAATACACCATTGAACACACTTTCGTAGAACTATATAGATTTACATAGTATAGTTGTTGAATCACGTTTTTAAACTCGTTCTTGAGGTAAAAAATGTGTTCGTTCCTATTATGCTTAGAATCAATTAATAATCCTAAATATTTAAAAGTAGAGGTAGATTCAATTAAAAAACAATTTGAGTAACATTGATAATTATTAAAAACGTGAGAAGAATCATTATCATTAGAAACAGATTTCAGACATAGAGAGTATTTTTTACAATTAGGTGAATGATAGTATAAATTATAGTTGTGGTCCATTAGCGTTACGGATATTAAAATTCATATACTTAGTTTTAGAGTTAATGATCTGTTCGTTATTAGAGAGTATATTAATATCATAGTTCACGATAACCATAATGTTAAAGCTATTTTTATAAGAATTCGTAAAAGCTGTGTCGTTTGCAAATGCAGCAGGATTTCCTTTAAACGGTTGAAGAAATAGCGAATTAATATGAATACCAAAAAAAGTAATGGTCCAACAACCGGTTACCCAAATATTAAATGTTCAAAGCTTAAAGCTAAACACTGAACTATTTTGACTGTATTGAATTGACATTTCTTTTTCGGGTGGTTGTTTTTAAATTTTGAAAATAAAATTGGTTTAAAAAAAAATAGCTTTATTAGAGAAACTAAAAGATTTTTTAGATTTTTAATTCATTTATTCATATTATAGTAAAATACAATACTTAAAAATATACATTTACTAAATAAAAATAATAAGAATAAATATAGGATCATTCGGATATTCATTAGAATATGTGATGAATGAAACTGCAAGCAAAAATACAAGCATTAAAAATATAAAATATTGTTGGGTACATACATAGTAAAGTAGAAAATTAAAGCTAAATATGAAAAAACTAAAATATCTTAAAATTGAAATTATATAATGAAAAAAATAAAATTTAAAATAAAATTTCATAAAATTTAAAGCAAAATTTAAATAATAAACGAGAGTAAGCAGAATTAAATACAAAATTATAACAAGAATAAAAAGTAAATTAATAACTAGAAGACTGAAAGAAAATTAAAAAAATTATAGTTAGAAAAAAAACTAAATTAAAGTTAAAAATAAATAGTATTAAAAACAGATTCAATTTGAAGGTGATCCAGTTCAAAAAGCCAAAATCGAAGATTTTTGCAAAATGAAACAGGTGATCTGTCCGATCTTAAAGAATAAGGTAACATATTAAAAAATTTTGGAGCTATATAATCATAAAAGTGGCAAAAATGAGAGGTACGGGCTCTTGGAACATTTACAAGGTATAAGTTATTAATTCTAAGATGATATCTAGTAACAAATCGGTGAGCGAGATAGCCCGACCTATTGAAAAAAATTTTCAATGTTTTAAACAGATATAAATGTCTAAGTGGTAGAATATCCAACTTTTTAAATAAAGGAAAACTAGGCAATAGTCTATTTTTATTTAAAATTATCCTTATACAGTGTTTTTGAGCGATGAGAAGAGGTTGAATTTTATTAAAATAAGAACCACCCCAGCAACTAATTCCATATTGCAGCTTAGAACTGAATAGAGCAAAATACACCATTAGCATAACTTTTAAAGAACAATACAGATTTAAGTGGTAAATGTTTCGCAAAACATTCTTAAAATAATTATTTAAATAGGAAGTATGTGCAGACCAATTCAGTTTATTATCAAGTAAAACACCCAAGTACCTAAACGTATCTACACTTTCAATGTTAAAAAAAGAAATACTACAAGGCGAAGAGAAGACAAAAGAGTTTAGAGACTGTATAGGAAATAAAGGAAATTTAGGACAATCAGGAGAATGATACCAAATACTAAGATTCTCGAGGAGACAATTATTAAGCCTAAATTGCATAATTTTAGTTTTATTACTTATAACTAATTTATGAACATAAAACCATTTTCGAATTAGGTCCAAGTCAAAATTTAAATCGCAAAATAAGTCAAGTAGATTATTATTGTTGTATGAAAAAGCAGTGTCATCCGCAAAAGCTGTAGGTATACCCTTGAACTGTTGTTGCAATAATGAATTAATAAAAATAAGAAACAGAACAGGACCTAATACTGAACCTTGGGGTACACCAACCTTGATACTAAGAAGGTCACTGAACTTTCCATTCAATTTGACTCGTTGCTTCCTATTATTAAGATATGACTCGAACCAATTAAAAATAAAACCTCTAAACCCCGCATTATAAATTTTAGTTAATAGTAAATCATGACTTACTGTATCAAACGCTTTAGTGATATCTATAAATAAACCACTACAGAAATTACCATTGTTAATACCACCATAAATTTCACTGCAGAACTTTATAAGTGCATCCTCGGTACTTCGTTTTTTCCTAAAACCAAATTGTGCGTCACTAAAAAATTTACTTTTATCAAGAAACTGTAATATTCTGGACTTAATAGCTTTCTCAAAAATTTTTGAAATAGCAGGCAGTATAGAAATAGGTGTGTAGTTATTAGATTCCAATACATGTCCTTTTTTAAAAAGGGGAATTACTTCAGCTACTTTTAACTCATCAGGAAAGATTCCTTGATAAACGCTGAGATTAAAAACATAACTTAAAACATCAACAATAAGTAGCGAAATCTTCTTCAAAAAATTATTGGAAAAAGAATCGTTAGGTGCAGAATTAGATATTTTAAGACTCATAATGAGTCTATGAATTTCCAAAGACGTTATAGGTTCAAAAAAGAAGCTATGTCTCTGAAAAGGTTCCTCACATAAATTAGATACAAAATTCTCAGATTGTGCGTTCAAAGAAATTACATTATTTACTAGTTGTTCAGAAGTATTCACAAAAAAATTATTAAAGTGATTAGCTAAGATTGATGGATCAGATACTATTTGAGAATTAATTACCAAAGAGGAAACAGATGTAGAACAATTCTTATTTAAAATTGAGTTTATAATTTTCCACTCAGCTTTACTTTTCCCTCTATTTTCGCCAAACTGTCTGGAATAATAATTGTCTTTGCACTGACGTATTTTAACTTTAACTTCTTTACAGAGTTTCTTATAATATAACATTAAGTTAGTGTTACTTGGATGTTTTTTAACAGATAGGCATATTTTATTTCTTTTACGAATAAGTTTCAAAAGAACATTAGACATCCAAGGTTTTATCTTGTGCGTATTATTAGTAAAAGTACGAGTAGATATACAAGATTTAACATGCTTACTAAGCGTTTTAGAGAAAATAGAATAGGCTGCTGAGGGGTCATCAGAGTTATAAACATCTTCCCAAAGCTCAAAAACTAAAATATTATTTAATTTGAATGAGTATATTAGAGAAATTAATTGACGAAGTGAAGCAGCATGAGTGTTTGTATAACTTGAGATGTCCACACTATTGGAGACTTAAAATATGAGATTTGGAGACAAATCGGCACAAAACTGGGATGAAGATGGTAAAAATGAAAAAATTAGTACATAATGAATAATCAAAATGTTAAATGTGTTAACAAACAAAATATTTTTAGGGAATTGTTCATTTGGAAAATATTTTTAGGGAATTGTTCATATTTTTAGGGAATTGTTTCATCATAACACTTTTAGAATTCATCAGTAGGTACTTTTAGTGTTAGACTACCTATACAACCCCTATTTTCATTTTGATTGATTTTATAACTTATTAGAAGATGTCAATAGTACATCTGTGAGTTATAAAAATCGACCAAAATTTCAATGTAAAATGCTATTTTTATAAAATAAATTTATGTGATTATAAATTTTTTGAAATGTGAAATATCAAAATTTCCATGTCATTTTACTTTTAATAAAAATAACAAGTTCAATTTATTAATTAATATTGATACATAGATATTTGATGTCACCATTTTATTAAAAGTAAAATGACATGGAAATTTTAATATTTCACATTTAAAAAAATTTATAATCAAATTTATTTTATAGTTAAATGTGTATTTTAATGTATACCTTTTGTATAATTTAATGTATTTGGCGGACCGCTTCCGGAAAGAAAAAACTAAGAGAAATTTTGCTTCAGGTGGTGGGCAAAAGAAATAAAATACTGACAGTTATTTGAATGCCTTTTTAAACAATTTTTTTTAAAAAATTGTAGAATATGAAAAAACGTAATATTTTTAATATTTTGGCTAAAATTTTTTTTTGATGATTATTAATGCATGCATTATAATTTGGTTATTGTTTTACAAAGTATTTTTTTTCAGGACTATTACAAATGTTCATATGAAACAGAAATAACTGAACAAGATATGCTTCTAGATGATTCAATTGAAATAGTAAATGAGTCTAACGAAGCTTATGGTCAGGGTGGCTTTTTAAGTGAAAATTTAAATCCAACATCATCTAAATGTGAAAATAAACAAAAAAAAAAAATAGGAGAAATGACATGGAAAACTATTTCAAAGAGTTTTTAAAAAATGCAACGGAGTCGTTCAATTCTCAGTCAGTTACAAAAACAGACGTGTTGCAGTGCTTTTACATTTCATTGCTAAGCAAATTGATGAAGCAAATGTTCCTCCATTCAAGATGTTGAAAATTCAACTGACTGTTTTAGAAGCTGCTTACGAAGCGATAATCAATAAAAAATTTTTTTTATTATATCATTTATCATAAGATTTTTATTTTAGGGATTATAATTAAGACTGATTTTAATGTTATATTTTTTTTTTTTAAGTCAATGAATGACTTTATTAATATGTATTATATTTAATGTTAAAAAACTTATCAAATTCATAAAAATATAAAAAATTATTCCAATTAAATTAAATTTATTAATTTATAAAATCATTACTCACATACATAACCCATAAGAATATATCTTAACTGAACAATCAAAGGCAAATTGTAAACAAAATAAAATAATAATCAAAGCCAACGCCAGCATTATAGAATGAATCTTTTTTAAAGTTAAAGTTATAAGCTAACACCAGCATTGTAGAATGACCTTAACTAGTTTCAAAATTTGACGTTTTAATTATTATTTTTAAAAAATTTTTATTGTTGTTTTATAATAGAAAAATGAAAATTGCATTTTTTTTATCCTTTTCTGTTTATGTTTATACAGACATGACACTTCGTACTTTTTTTTTGTTAAGATGGCGCTTTAAAGGCCATAGGAAAATGTAAACAAAAAAAATTCTTATAAGCTATATTTACAAAATGTATAAAAACTTGGTGCAATATTTTGGTGAATAATTATTGCAAAAATAAAAATAATGATAAAAGAATTCATCAAAAAAATTTTGTCACATCAAATTCATCTAAATCCATTAAACAAAGATAATTAAACACTTTGAATTGAACATTCATTTCTTAACTTTTCATATTTTTTATTTTTTTTTCTATTAATCTAATCATGAACAAATTTGTTTTTCTTATTAAAATTAAACATTGTAACTTTTATACATAACTAATATTTTTTTCTATTAATATAAGCATAAACAAATTTGTTTTTCTATTTAAAATATATTTTAAAATATAATATAGTCTTTTCAATATATGTATATTTAAATTATATATTTTTTATTTGCTTTTTTCTATTCTTCACCTTCATTTTGATATTATTTCTGTATGTTGATATATTTTTTGGATTTAATAAAGTTAAAATAAAATAAACTGGCTTTTTTTTATTTTTAAGAAGTAAATTATAGGTATGTAATCAAGGCATTAAATAGTATGAAATCTTAGAATTTAGGATGTATAATGTGATATGTATACATATAATATGAGTAACAATAATTTAACAATAAGTATTAAACCTCATTTTAGAGTAATCATTTGATAATAGAATAAATAAATTGTTTAGAAACAAATTTTGTAAATAGATAAGACATTAATATTTTTACAAAGTTCTTAAAACATTTTTTAACAAATCCGGATATAATACTACAAGGTTATATGGAACATACAATTTACGTGTCAACACCAGAAATCTAGCTTTTATTTCTATGATTTATAAATCACACTTCCATAATGTTACTGCACCCCGTTTATTCAATAAATTACCAGATTATCTTCGTTGCGAAAGGGTTGAAATCAAATTTCTTAAAGGAATCAAATCATGGCTTCTTTCTTTTGATCATCACGTTATTGAAAACCTTTTAAATCCATTAATTTGAACTTTTGTTTTTTAATTGTATAATCTGCTTTTCTCATTGATTTTCTTTTTTGAATATTTTATTTTAATTTGTTTTACTATTGAATTTTTTCATCATTTTCATTTATATTTTACTATATAAGCATTATTTTTTCTTTATAATTATTCTATTTTGTTTTATTTTTAATTTTCCCCACTTTATAAATATGTTATTTCTTTTAAAAGTTTCTTCGTCACTTATCTTTGGTTAACAAATTGAACCTCAACTTTTTCAACAACTACCTAGGCTAGTTTTAAATTTTTATTTTACTATATATAATATTTTTTGTTTTTATAAATTTTTAAGATAAGTCTTCAATATTTAATATAAATTAGCTTTTGGTTTTGGCGAAATAAATTCTGTTTTATTATATTATTATATATTAATTGACAATAAATAAATTAAAAAAAAAAAACCTCGAATCACTTCAAAATTCTTATATGAACTGGAAAATCTCATTGTTCATGAAATTTCTTTGTTTACATTTTCAGGTGGCCTTTATGACGCCATCTTGAATTGAATGTTGCGGCCTGTCTATTTAGGAGGCCTTGAATTTTGTTTCTGATAAGGCTTTACAGCTTATGCTAAGGCCTATATCCTTCATATTTTCACCTAATTGGTTTCATATACTTATGTTAATGAGGTCAATATTAATTTTTTATAAATCACATTGTAAAATTATTGTTAAGTTATATGGTAAATAAATATGAATTAAATAAAGAAAAAAAAAAAAAAAAAAAATTATTTCACATCAATATGACATTGACAATATTTTTCCGGCTAGAGTTGTTAAAAAAATAACATTCTAATCAAAAAAATTTAATTAGTTTTCAAAGGACACTTGTTTTCATGTTTTCGTGTTTTCCCAGAAAACATCTTATACTTGAGCTTTAGCTTCATTTACATACAAAATTTCTAGTTATAACACCTTGCATAACTAGTTAATCACTGATAACATGTTATATATCGTAGCGTGAACATGATATAATGAGGATTATCAAATTATCGATAATATAAAATTATTGATAATAATTAAAAAGTATTAATTGGAAAGAATTACAAAATATTAATTGAAATTGTAAATATTTCTCAGGATGTTTTTTATGCATTGTAAATACATTTTAATGAAAAATGATTATTAAAAAGATACACACTCATACATATATGTACATAATGCAGCTATTAATATGTAGAATAATTGAAGTTTTAAGAATTAAGTAGTTTAATTGAAAAGATTGAGGTATGAGGTTTAATTAAAATTTAATAAAATGTAAATTTTGTCCTATTTTAGAATAAATTTTCCAAAAAAATGCTTATTAGTTATTTTTATGTTTTGTAATAAAGTACATTATGTACAAAAGTCAAATGTAAATCCTTTTCATATAAATATTCCATATATGTATTAAGTGTGCATACGTAATACATATATGTATGTATATTAATGGTATGTTATGGTGATTGGAATTAAATGTGTAACATTAGAAATAAGGAGTTTCATAATTCACTGGGTTGATTGAAACATTATTATTAATTTTTGATTGATATCATTTAATAAATCGATTTAATCTGATATGTAGTACGTTGGCTTACATATAACAATTTTTGGTTAACTGTGAGTTGATAAGTATCTAGGGAATGTGATTTTTCTATATATAAGCAATATTGTAATATTATACATTGAAATATATTTTTTTGTGTACTGATTTGGTTAGTTGGTTTAGAAGTATAGTTTAGTGCTATTTGAGTTATTTGTAATTGGGAATAGTTAATAGTTGGAGTATAAACTTATTTTACTATATTTAGTATAGATTTAAAAATTAAAAAAAAAAAAGTTTTATTCTTCTTTTCTTTTGTTTTTAATAGTAATAACAAAATAAACAAGAAGGCCTTATTTCAGTCATTTTTTATATGCATTTACACTTAACATCTTATTTTTTATATTTAGTTGTTTACAAACTTTTTTAATATCTTATTGTTTTTATTTATCCGTAATTTTTAGAACAGCTTTTCCTTATTTCGCTTTTCCTTTGGTAGTAACCCAGGAACTTTAAGTGGAATAGAGATTTTTATTTTGCGACGATTTCCTTGAACAAAAACATGCACTTTTAAACAATAACTCTTGCTGTACCTCATAGTTATTAATAGCATATTTATACTCACATAGGAAAGATAATTTTTTTTGTGTTAGAATATTTAAGCCTGCTAAAATTAAGTTCCAACGAAGCACTATTATAATTTAAAAAATCCGTTGATATATATGCATTGTATAATTTTAAGGTGCACCTTATCATAATCCATTGACTTCAATTGTCGTATAAGAGATAAAGGATTATAATAACTTATATTTATCAAGTGGCGGTCTATAACACTGTGTACCGCGTCTGGCTCTTACCCTCTAGAATGTCATGGGACAGAATAACGCTGAACAATACTGTCTATGTTACTTTCTTCTATGAAACTTCTGTAAGACTAATGACGTAATTCTATTACGATTTTGAGGAATGAATGAATCAGAACAAAGTATAAAATTTATGGCTACCGGTAGGTCTAAATGAATTACTCTCAATATTTTGATAAGTATTGTTGACATATATTGTGACATAGTGACATATATTGGTGCTGGCTATACCATTTCCTGATCTAACTATCTGACTTTCATAACACAAACCGCAATAAGGTACACCATTTAAATTGCAATTTGACCAGTTAAATTAAAACTGTTAAATTTTCTTTGGTAGAAAAAGTTAGATACATTTAGATGAGGTAATTTAAAGAAATTTTGTAAGTCGCGGTAGCTTATAACTGGAGTATTTGAATTGACGATCAAAGCCCTGTCAGAATTTCTTTGTTCTTTTCACTTTTCATTTAGATTTGTCATTTGGATTAGTGAGATTTGCAAACTTGCTGCAAACATCCTTTTTTGGTATAAAACAAATATAAGTTCAATTCCGGTTGCAATTTGATACAATTTACGCATTTTTTTTACAAAGAGCCCTTAAATACTGTCTTTGGGTTTCTGCCCTAATGTAGAGCGAATCGACACAAGGAAAGCTGTGATTTCGAATTGCTACTAAAATATCTCTTTTTATAGTTTTGTTTAATTATGTAATAAATATGAAATATACTTTGACACTTGGTAGAATATTGTATGAAATTTTTGTGCCAATTGCTTTCCATATGCTGTGCTATAAATAAATGCACTGCCGGCAAACACAATAATTTATATACGATGTGCCTATATCAAACGAAATTGACAAATGTGACAAATTAATAATATATAAAGAAGGAATAAATAGACTTTCTGTTAACGTATATCTCCTAAATTATGCTAGCTAGCAAAATTCTAATAATTTATTCAAAAATACCGTAGCCAAATTTGTTAGACTGCATTATTATTTATTTATTTATTTTATCTCAAAAAGAGCAATTTGCTCACATAGAGTATATATATTGTTCTTAGTTGTAATTTACAATTCAGTGTTTTAAGATTAATAAGTGAGTTTCAGAATTTAAAATAAAAAGAATAAAGAGCTAAGTAAATTTACAGAAAAAAAAGTATAGTTAGAGAAAGAAAATAATATAGTTACAATATAATATTTTTTATTAGTTTAATAATTCCGTTTTAAATTGAGTATTTTTTGTATATACAGCTGCAGCGGCAATATTTTGTGTGTTTTATGATTTGTTGTGTTGATGCTCTTTGTTTTAGTTCATATATGTTTTTTATTGCTTTGTTTTGAATTATTTGTAATTCTTGTAATTTGGTTTTGTTCATATTTCCCCATCCCACAATGGCATATACAAATAAACTATGGAATACGCTAAAAAACAGAGTTCTCTTCCATTAAAATGGTATCTTGTGTGATATTCTTCTCAATATACCTGCTATTTTCCTACCTTTTTTAATTTGAATATTTATTTGTGTTTTCCAGCTCAATTCAGCATCTATTACGTCTCCTAAATATTTATATTCGTCAGTTTTTTGAATTTTCATGTTGTTATATAGCAGATTTAAGGACTCAGAGTGTTTAGACTTAAAATATATATACTTTGTTTTTTTAATGTTTATCGTCCATTAAATATTGTGGTTAGGTCAAAATTCATGTTAATCTCTAAATTGATATTACTATTAGCGTCATATATAACTACAAGATCATCAGCATATAGAAACGGTTGCCCCTGTAGATTTAGTTCAGCAAAACTGTTTATGTACTACCCTGTATTATGCCACAGTCAGTTTTTTCGATTGTACTTATGATGTATTCTATACATGTATATTGTTTTCTTTCAGTTAGATAGCTCCTAAACCATTTTTGTTCAAAACACCTTATTCCATATTCATATAATTTTCCTATCTACCATTTCGAATGTTTTTGTGAGATCAAAAAATATCACTGCCACCTTTTTATTATTCCCTAGTCTATTATGAATATTGGTTAGGACATCAAAAATAGCCGCGCTTGTATTGGAACTTTTCTTAAACCCATATTGTATTTTACTTGTTATGTTTTCAAAATGCTCCGTAAAAGCATGTTTACATACGTTTCAATTAGCTTACTAAAGATTGTGCATATTGATATTGGTCTAAAATTATTTATATCTTAAGTTTCCCCAATATTTTTATATATTGGTACCACTTTGTTTATTTTAGGTATACTTGGTAATTCACCTTCTTTCAATGTTAGTTAATCTAGTTAACGGTATACATAGCTCTGTTTTACAAAATTTCACAATGTCAGAACTAATTCCATCTATCCCGCTTGATTTAGAGTTAGATAATTTATCTATTAGCTTTTCTGTTTGGTATTTGTCTATTGACTTAAACTTAAAAAGTATTTTTGTCTTTTTTTGGGATATAAATTGTATCAAAACTACTCGTCATTTTATTTCCTATTGTGCTATAAGGTTCATTGAATTCGTCTAATTTATTTTTTATTTCTACCTTATTTAGTCCTTTAGTAAACTCATTAATTTTTTGTGAGTTTTTATTCATTAATATGTTTTTCATAACATTCCATGTCTTCTTTGGGTTGCTTAACGCTTTTCAAAGTTTCTATTATCCAACTCTAATTGTTTTTTACGTTTTAAATTTGTGAATCTATTTAACCTGTAATGACATTTTCCCTTAAAGTAAAGATTTGTATATTCAGTTGTGTGCTTTTTATGCCAGTAATTTCTTATTCTTAACGCTTTCAAGCATTTTTTATCAAACCATATATACCATATCAACCATATCAAACCATAATAACGCAAAAAAGTGTGCTATTGGACACTTAGATTGTCACCCGGCGATATGTTTAATTTTTAATATACTCGTATTTGAAATTGCAACCTTTTAAATTTAACAACTAAAATCGATTAATATTAAATAAATTTAGTGAAACAAATTTAGAGTTTATTTTTTTTTATTCAATAATTTTCTTTGTCAAATAACCTGAATTTCAAAAAATGCGTGGGCTCACAAACTTTTTCATGTGAGTTTACATATATACATTGAATCTTTACAAATTTGATAATAGTGAAGCACTGTGTATACTGTATAGTTAGTTTATTTGAAAGTAATGACAGCCATATTTATCATTGACTGTTGTAATGGTAGACCACATTATAGGTTTATAACCAACAATTTTAATAAAATTAGGTTTTTAAATATTTTGAAATTAAAATCATATCTGATGCACCAAAGCTAGTTTATTTGCAACTAAAAGCTTTAAGCTATGAATAAAAAACAACTCAATCATATTCGAATATGGTTTTTTTACCTAAACAGGTTTACTTCTATATATTACTATTCGCTTACTTGTTGCATAAATAAGCTCTACTTCCTAAACTCATCACCCATTGAACCCTAATCCTTGTATTAATACCTACTACATTATTTTATATAGAAAGCTCAAATTGGTATAAAGTTAAAGAATAGGATATATGCGTGATACTATTTTAATTTAGTATGACAGCTTAACAACTACTAGTACTACTTCCTACTTATACCTACCTATATATATATAAAATATATAGTTAGGAAAAATATTATGAAAATATAAACTTCTTAAAAGAATGGTGAATAATATAAAGTCAATTATATTTATTGGAATCATATTATTGGTAATACTTGTTTGACCCAGATTTGTTTTTTTATTTTCATTTTTTATTCTTAAAAAATAATTTTTAATTACATCACTTTATGTTTTACTACATATTCGAATTTATGCATTTTTATTTGAATGCACTAAGTTAGATAAAAGAAAATTTAAAAGAAAAAATATTTTCTTCAATAATCCAATTAAGTTATAAATACATTTTTTATTACTTTTCAAATTAATTTAAATATTTAAAAGAAAAATTAAATGAATATAATAGGAGTATGTATGTGATACCATCATTTAACAATTAGTCAGAAGACCAAAAATTTAAAATTTTCTATATTTTTTTTTTTTTAAATAGTTTAAAGTTCAGAAATAATGTAAGAAAATTGGTTTTTCATTTAAAAGCCTTATAGAAATCTAAATAGGTATTTATGTACGTAGTTAAGCCAAAAATTTATTTATTCAAATTCTACAAAGATTTTAAAACAGAGTTAGTTATAAAATCGTTCACCAGCGGTTCTTAATCTGATTCCTAGCCCTTTACTGGACGTGTATCTTTTTAAAACTAAATCGAGTGCGTTTTATTAAATTGAACAAATCTTTTATAACTTCACTCGACAGAGGTCCAGACAATTCTTAAATACATTAAATTAAAATTCGTAAAAAAAAATAAGAATCTACACGATAGATCATATTGGTACTAACTTTCATTTAGAAATCATAGAAAAATTAAATTCCGTTGTATTAATTTGATACAAACGCGCTCGACGAAGTGTTAAACAACCAAATGTGGTAATACAAAATGATTTGTTCCAACCATCCATCTAGTATTAGGAAGTCAAAAACCTTATAGTTAAAATTACGATAAAAAATTAAATATTTACCCAAATATCTTTGCTAATCAACTTCTTTTATTTGCACCTTAAAGATTGTGAGCATTATTGAACAAAAATGAAAAGAAAATATTTTAATTTTATTACTTACAGACGTAGACAGTTTTTACCAGCAAATATGTATTTGATTTTAAGATCGAGTATTCCCAGAAAGGGTGTATGAAATTTCATTTTAAATTTTTAATCCTCTTAAACAAAAAATTGATTTTATATATTAAAAAATGAATTTTTTAAAGAACCTTTTTTTATCTTAAAGGAATAAAATATTTACTCATACTGATCAGATTTGTATAAATTTGAAACGGAAAAGGTCAAATTTCATTTTAAATATATTTTTAGAAAAGCTTAAAATTAGAATCAAATACATTTTTAGATTTATAAGTTCAAAGGACCTATTTTTTTACTTTTCTTACTTATAGGACATGATTTAGGGTCTTATATTATAACATCGTGCAAGTTGACAGTTTTATAAGTTTATAAATTTGTCTATGACAAGTTGATATTTTATAATTTTTTGTTTGAAAAAAAAGGTCCACGACAAGTGATAACTTACAAGAAAATTTAAATTAAGAATAAAACTACCTACCTGTTAAACGTCCTCGAAATTTTAAATAAAAAAACCAATAATAATTCTCTTTTCTTGACTGACTTAGAATTAATTGTAAAATGGAACAACAACTTAGGTATCAAACAAATTGAAACTACACTCTTAAATGAGAGAATCAGCTTTTCTGTGCTATACATCAACTTGGAACTAGAGCGCAATATACCATTAGCCATTGGAAATGGATGTTTGTTAATAAATACAATTAATCGTTTTTTCCCTCTTAAATTAAAATCTAAAAAGTTGGAAGGTCTAGTCCATTGATTTGACACTTCATATTTGTTTAACTGCTAGCTAGCTAGTAACTGCTAGCAATTTTTCTTTTAACCTGCTGGTTATTGGAATGTTTTGTACATCTCTCGTCAAAGGGTTAGGGTGTTGGATCAGTCTGTTTTGCATATCTGTTTTTACATTTTCGAAGTTCCTCTGCAACCATTGATATATTCGAATCTTTATGTAGATTAATATTTCTAACGCACCAAGGAGCCTGGGTTATGGTACGTAAATTTTTTTATTGCATTCTTTGAATTGTTTCGATTATTAGAAGCAGATCTCCATAACTAACAACCATCGGACCAGATTCGTTTCTGAATGATTTTATATAGCAAACCTTTGTGTTCCAGATCTAGTGTAGAATTTTTTCCGAATAAACCAAAAAATGATGTCTCGTCTTGAGTTTTAGTTGCTGTTTTTTTGTCAGATGCCAGATGTATATACTAGGTGTAAAAGACGTCCTAGTACACTGCCTTGTGGGATGCCAGCAATGATTACATGTTCTTCTGTTACATAGGATTTGAATCTAACTCTTAAGTGTCTATTGGCCATATAAGAATTTAGTAGTAGATGCGACTCAACTGGTAGCTTTTGTTGTGTTTTATAGATTAATCCATCGTGCCACACTTTGTCAAATGCCTGGCTGACATCCAAAAACACTGCTGAACAGAACTTTCTTTCTTCAAAATCCTACTTTATTTGGGCAGCTATTCTATGTACGATCGTGCTATGTTTAGCTTAAAGGGTATATTGGTTTAGGGTAATCCCTCTATTATTTTTTATTTGCGACATCATTTTGTGTACTATAATTTTCTGAAATACTTTTGACAGCATAGGTAATAGACTGATGGGTCTATATGAGTTGACCTTTGTTCGATCTTTACCTGATTTTACGATCAGTATAACTATAGACTGTTTTCACAATGATGGAAAATAATTTATTCTGAAGATAGCATTGAAGATTTATATGGTATGCTTAAAAGCTATGCCTGGGAGCTCTTGCAGTATTCTAGTTGAAATACCATTTTAGCTTTTTGCTTTTTGGCAATTTATTTTTTTGTTGATTGTAGATTAAAATAACTGCGTATTAATTCTATAACATGGTCTTGCTGGTATATTTTAATTTCTAACTAACATGATGAGGTTTTGTTATGTGGTGTGAAGACATCTTCCAGGTGGACTGCAAAGGCTTCTGCTTTTTCACTATCTCTTGTCGTCCACGCTCCACTATAGAACTTGATTCCAGGGTCATGTTTTTGCGGTATTTTTAGGTTTTAAATGACTTTCTACAAAGAATAGTTCGTTTCACTAGTTGGATATAAGCTGGCCAGAGACTTCTAGATTTTCTTGCATTGTGTAGCGTGTCTCCTAGCTGTTTTTTTTTGCATTATTTGAAACATTTTTTTGTCAGGTTTTCTTATGTGCTATGCGAACTTTCCGTTTGTTGTTGATAGTTCACTCATTAAAATTGATGCAACAACTAAAAATGAGTTAGATTATATAGATGGTAAGTAATAGTTCTCTGCTTGATTGTGGGCTGAATGTTTTTATATGAGCACATGTTGACCAGGCTATGTTGGTAGACTCATGTGTTTTACGAAATAGTGCATACTGTGTAAAAGATGAAATAACGGTTGAATCTCTTTTCCAGGCGGTATTATTTTGGTGATAGCTGGGACGATAGAGAATTATACCAGTAATTCCATGCACTAATAAGAAGAATTTGATGATGCTCTTCAAAGTTTTTTTTTTGCTTTGTTGTAATTTCAACTTGTGATTCATTTATTTGTTTCAATAAATTTTATAAGAATTTCCTTTTAAATTACAATGGCAATTTGGTAATTTTCCGTTTCAATAAATTTGAAAAGTTTTTTTTAAAAATTAAAATAAAGTTTTGTTATATCACTCTTCTTTTAATTAAACTAATTTTTTGAGTAAAATCTTTAAAAAATTATATTTGTATACAGGGTGATGATAATGTTAAAAGGGATATAAATGTCCTTCAAAACATTTTTTTGTAAAAATAAAAAAACCCAAAACCATTTACATAAATATACGAATATAAAAATAAAAACTTAATAAATTAGCATAAGTAAAAATTGATGTTGTACACCCTAATTTTAGAGTTTTTATTTCCCTCCCATGTGTATTTTTGTGTAACATGTGTTCAAAAACTAAATTTATTTTCTAAATCGTTTCGAACATTATTAAAACTTTTAAAATTAATATAATGTACTTCATATATATATATATGTATATAATATTTATATCTATTTGAATATATATATTCCATTAACTTCATATGTCAATAAATAGTTTTAATATAATTTTAGATCTAACTTTTTTATGATAGTAAGAAAATCACAAAACAAAATAAAACTTTTCCTATTTTTGTTGTTGTTGTTTGTTGTGATATTTTTTCTAGTATTGCAACAAGTTTTCATCAGTTTTTAACTTTAAAAAAAAACTTTTCCATCAGAAATTCATTAAGATACTCTCAAAATATTAGATGTACATATATTTTGTGTATGTCCATTTATATATTTTATTTTTTGTATATAAACAGGATACAAGGATATTTTTTGTTACTTTTCACTATTTTTTCAGTGTTATTTTATTGTTAAAAAAAATTTAAGTGTAACTATATTTTGTCTTTCAATTTTTTTTTCTTCTCTCATAGAGAGGTCAGTATTACAAAAACTTATATGTAATATTATATATTTATATATTTATACAATTTCATTTAATACTTACAAAGCTCTTTAATCAATTAAGTTTTGCTTGAAAAAAAAATATTCGTGATAAAATAATAACAGATTAATATTATTAATTAAAAATTAAATTTATTATTAATTTATTCTCAATTTAATCTCACTGACATTATTAAAGAACTCATATCAATTAATTCCATCACCAGTTATTTAAAAAAAATATCATCAGTTATTTAAAACCGATCTGACTTGAAGACTGCAAAAACTTTCAAATTTTCAATTCTCGTAATCTTATACTTAAGAGCTTATAGTCTTAATTGTTAAGTAAGTGTGTTTCTCTTTATGAAATATTATAATAATATTTATATTAAATTCATTTTCGGAAATGATAGTAAGCCACCTATCAGAGGGATACTTCTATATAAAACAAGAATGAGCATATTTCGACCTTAAAAAAATCAATGCCAGAGTTTCTCAAGGAAGTGTACTTGGCCCAATACTTTATCTGCTGTACACTTGTAATTTTCCTGCACTAGAAAATAATATAATTGCAACGTTTGCAAATAATATAGCGGTTCTGGCTGTTGGAGAAAATATAATAAAGAATCTACAGAAAAGCTGCAGAGAGCAATAATAAAAATCTAAGATTGCACAAAAAGATGGAGACTAAAATTAAATGAAGTTAAGTCAGCGCTTGTGAATTTGACAAATAAAAAAATTTATCATTAACCAGTATCTGTGACTTCCATGTTGTAAAAAGAACGTTTGTTTCTAATATTGTACACAAACATTTTTTTACCATCTAGTCTATTCCATATTGTTTAATATAAGTTTTAAATGCGCAAAAAAAAAACAGAGGACGAATCGAAAAAATTTTCGATGATTTTTATAAACTATTGGTAAACAGTATTGCAAAGCCTTTTTTTTGTTTGAAGTTTTATTTTATTTTTAGTTATATTTCCAATATTTTTGACATGTTTTGGTAAACTGTGGACTTTTTCTGCTAAACTTTGGTAATAATAGAAATAAAATAAACGTCAAAAGTTTTAAATTGTGTTCCATAATGTAAAACTATTACGTATATATGTAGAAAGTAGAAAATTAAATTTAAAAACAGTTTAAACGCGGCTTAAGAAATGTTTTTTTTTACAATATGGAAGTTACGGTATATATAAATGGTCAAGAAATACCTCATTCAAATACTGCCAAATATTTTGGTATGACATTAGATGCGAAGCTTCGCTAGAAAGCTCACATCAAAAACAAGAAATAAGAATTACAAAGCCGCTAAAAAATCCGCTCAAAAATGTACTGGCTCATAGGTGAGAATTCTATCTTGACAATAAAAAATTTCACAATAGTCCTATATTACTAGATCGCAATATAGGAAGGGCATGGTTTAATGGGTATGAATCCCACACTTATTGTCAAGCTACGAGACTCATTGTGTTTGGTATAGATTCCCACCAGCCTACGTATAAAAAAATTTAATTAATTGATTTCAACTTTCGAATTATTTTTATCATTGTAACTTCACAGGTGTTATGGCTACGAGAAATTATTGCTTGAAAATCTAAGTTTCAATTAATCATAAATTCTCTTCAAGATGTAAATTAAATTGATGTTTTAATTCTTAATTCTCTCTTCATTATTCTGTTCTTGTGTTTTATTGTACCCTTACCATTTCATTTTTGCTGGATAAGTAAAAAAAAAAAATCGTCGTTTTCCTTTGTTTTTGAAAGAAAGAAACTGCAAATGGGTAGCATGATTATCCCATAATCAAATAGAATTGTGTAGCTGAGTATACAGCATTCAAAAAACATAATATGAAGTTGCTGAAAATTAAACGCGCAGTGAAAAATCAAAAACACAGTAATTAAAACTCAGTTAAATAAAAACTTTGTACAGTTAATTATTTAAATTTACAGTAAAAAATCTTTTTGCTCAGTAAAATATTAAACGCAATGCAAAAAACCACTAGTAAATAATTTAAATTTACAGCAGAAAACTTACAGCAAATAAATCAAATTCATAGCAAATAAATTAAATTCACAGTAATTAAATTAAATTTACAGTCAAATAATAAAAACACAAAAATTATTTTCTGAAAAAGATTAATTTAATAGAAAATAAATCTGCAACACAGTAAATTAAGACCGTTTACCGTTAATTATCTTAAATGATTTTGCAATGACTTCAAAAGGCCCTAAATTACTTTTGAACGTTTTGGGGATAACGTTTCTTAAATCAATGTACCTCGTAGGGGGTATTCCCATTTTCCAAAGGTTTTAACAAAAATTTGGAATGATTTTCTAACATTTTGGGAAAGACAGAATATATTCGCCTTCTCCAGAAGTTGTAGCAAAAATTTTTAATCGTTTTAAAACATTTCTGGAAAAGAGATATATCCCCTTTTTTTTAGAAGGATTAGCACAAACTTGTTGGGGAATTCTAAAATTTCTGGAAAAGAGAATATATATTTCCCCCTTTCCAAAATATGAAAGTAGGTTATTAGAAAAATTTACTGTGCGTTTATTTTATTTATAATGAAAAACTAATTTTTTATTGTGCACATTTACCGGAGAAGAATTTTTATTTTACTGTGCAAAAAAATCATTTTTGCTGTGCAAATAGTCCTTTTCTACTGCACCTTCAATAAATTTGACTGAAGATATTTTATTTAGCATTTAATTTTTTTACTGAGATTTTCTATTTTTTAATCTTTTTTACTACCTCGTTAAATCCTAGCCATATGGAATTGGTAAGAACTAGAAGAGGTCAAAAAGCAAAAAATAAAAAGAAGCTAACGGTATATACAAAATATCAAGTTAAAATTGTTCGAATTTATGAATAGGACAATCAAAAAGGCTAATGACAGCATGATTCCAAGAAATGATGCCGAATTAGCAAGAAAAGAAAAGTAATATTACTTTTACTTATCTTACGTCGACAATTCCTAAGCATGTAATTGAAAAAACATTATAAAATTGATAAAACCAAATCATCAACAAAAGAGGTACAAAAAATAAGTAAATTACATAAAAATACGTAATTTTAACAATTTCGATATAACAGATATAGTGATAATAAATTGCACAATTTATCACATCTTTAAATTAATATGAACTGATTTATAACAAAAAAGGATAATAAAAGAAAATTCAGTTTGTCAAATCATTCACAAGCACTAATGAGGGAAGTATGTTGCTTCCAAAATATCGATATCTATATATATATATATAAATGAAATTTTTTATGTCTGTCTTTATGTTATTAATAGACTCGAAAATTACTGAATCGATTTGGATGAAATTTTCAGAGTATATTACAGGAGTAGAGGGGAAGGTAAAAGGCCCGCATTTTAAAATTAGAACGGGTTCGAGCAGCTGCCATACTTCCAGCACCTATCACAAATATTTTAAGAATTAAAAGTATGGCCGAGCTGAAAATTTGTACTCATGTACTGCTTCAAAAATAAAAAAATACGTTTTTTACCGTTTCTCAAAATCGGGCAGCTGCCATACAACTCTCAGCATCTATCACAAATATATTAAGAACCAAAAGTGGTACAGAGCTGAAAGTTTGTACTCAGGTACTGCCTAAAAAATATAAAAATACGTCTTTTACTGTTTCTCAAAATTTTGAGTGTTTCGAGCAGCTGCCATACAACTCCCAACACCTATTACAAATATAATGAGCAAACATATCTTTTACCGTATTATTATTTAAACTTCGTTTAAAATATTTGTTGTTCTTTCAAAAAATTATTATATATATCTACATTTGGTGAATCTGCTTTTTCTGTATAGAGCTAATCTGCTTTTTCCGTATAGAGACAGCTAGTTTTCAATAAAATTTAAAATTATTAATAAAATGAAATTTCAAAACATTTAAATTATTTAATTTAAAACCTCACTAAAAACAAAAATCCGATGATCAATTTTGTCGTCCCATCGTATTGGATGTAATTTTTTTGATTAACGGTTTTGAATCGGTTTCTCTATCATCTATTTCAAGTCTATCGATATTTTGTATTTATACTAAATCATTAGGAATAGTTATAACTTTTTTTTTATTATAAAAGAAATATAAATTTTATAATACCATTTATAAAATAATTTGACATGAGGATGACAATTAAAAGAAAACTATGAAAAAGTTTTTAGTTTTTGTTTTGTAAATTACTTTTGAGAACACGAAATATTTTTTTTAATTTGTAATTAAGTGTGAATGTTAAACTAAAAATTAATTATTTTAATTCATGAAAATGTTTTCTATTACCTCAAGCAATTATGAGATTAAAACAAGGTTACTTAATTATATATACATACACTATTTTTAAAGTTTTAAAAAATGGGTTAGCTCTTATGATCCTTAAACGTCTATTTTAGACTTTCGTTTATTTTCTGTCAAGTAAAATAAAATATTATTGTGATTTTTATAAACTGTTAGTATGATCGTTCTTTAGTATCAAAATAATATAATTTAAAAAAATTAAATAACCTATGAAGTGAGTATTAGTAGATATGTTAAGTAGAAGCTCGACTTTGTCAATAAAAACATATGAACTATATGAGATATTCGTCGATATCTACTATATCGTACTGATTGATGCTATATCGATTGGCTTATATTCATGTACTGTTGCTGATAGCATGGCAAGTATTTGATTATTTATTTGATTATTGCCAGTGCTGGTTAATGTTTAAAAAGCGCAAAGTGTTAATTTGCGCACCTTGCTTTTAGTCTTAGAAAGCTCATTTATTTACTTTTTTGCTATAAAAATTTTAACTACTCTTTTTTCTTGCTGCTTGAGGTCAGATGTTATGACCATATAGAATTCACTAAAAGACCTTGAATATAGCGTACTTATTTTCACCTTTTTAGTGCAGGGAATATTTCCACGAACAATTTGTGATAACCGTTTAAAAACCTAGTTTTTAAATTTTTATTTTTCAAATATTTTTAACCTAAAAAATATTGCTTTACAGTGCAATTATATGTAGTTAATAAAATTAGTTTTACTTTTATTACAGCTTTTTTTAAGTTTGTCGCGGTATATGTCATAACGTGTAGAGTTCTTTATCTATTCTATTATAAAAATTACTAGGCCAACTAAATTGAAATTTTGTACACATGTTAATTCCTGATTACAACACTTTTTTCCAAAAATTAGAGAGAGCCCTAATTTGAATTAAAACCTGTATCTTAATATATTAAAACCTGTATAAATTACCTGACCAATTTCATTCAAATTGAAGACACGCATCTTGGACGGCCAAACAATAAAAAAAAATTTTGACCGTCAGAAAATTTGAGGGCTGAAGCTCTTATTTTCCCTTTCATTTTCTATATTTTTAAGCGCCGAAACGAAATTAACAGAATTGAACAAAATCGGTTTTTGGGTGTTTTTGAATTATAGCAACCTCCTTTGAAATTGAAAATAAATCCACCTACAACAAAGTTATTGTCAAATCGATGTTCCCGAACAGGTTTTCTAGTGAGTTTCTATAGTGAGAAATCCAAACAAACCAGTGATCTGCTATGATAAGAGACAATATTTCTACAAAGTCTCAAGTAAATCGGTCACAGTGCTTAGACGGGGAAATGAAACGAATAATTCGTAAAAGGACGTGCCGAAACGGGATAACGGAATTTACCAAAAAACAATGGTATAATATAAACTCTGTATATTGCCACATGCCGAATTGAAAAGTTATTCACATCAATAAATTAGTTTCAAATAAATGAAGTGGGGTAGGAGTTGACACAGCTACCCGAACCAGTCGAAGTTTTTAAAACTGGCAATAGACGGGTATGTTTATTTTTGAAAAGGTATGTACCTAAGTAAACATTTTTAGCTCAGTTAACACCTTTGAGTTGTATAGCCACTCAGAAGGAAAACGATAAAAGACATGTTTGTTCATTTTTGAGAGGTTATCTAAGTGTAAATTTTCAGGTTTGTAATACGTTTCGTTGTCAAAATATTCCAAATGGGTGCTTGAATTGGTATGGAAGCTACCCAAATTTATTTGTATTAGTTGTTATCTTACAGTCACACATATATAGCAAAATAGGGTCTTATACCCTCTAGTAGGTAGGTAGGTCGAAGTGGCTGCTGAAGTTTGCACACTTAGAACAAGAAGGTCGACTGTGATACCACAGAATCTCAAATACTGTACAAACTTTGTTCCGGAAAAAAAGAAAAAAAGAAAAAAAAAATAGCTAAGAAAAAAAAGAAAAAAAAAATAGCTACAATAGATGTACACTATAAAGGAGGATATTTTTGCAATTGATCAGAAATTCAAAAACTTCTTTGCAATATTTGCATATTCCGAATGAAATTGGACACACGTTTATAAATATTAGGACACCCAAACAATTTTGTGAAATAATATCCTAAATCATACGAACCCTGACTTCAGTCTTGTAAACTTGTATTTGTAACAAAAACTTTATTATTTCGAATTGAAAATTATAAATTTATACTGATGAAAAGATTCATAGATTTCCAAGCACAATCAATTTCAATATCAGCAAATTAAATTGATATAAAATTTATTTAGTCTAGCCTCAAAACAATTGACATGGTGTTATTCATTTATTTGAAAGTGCAAAATTTCTCATGAACTTTTTGTGTTAACTTTTTTTTTTCAATTTTCAAAAAAAAAACTAAAAGTTTTTAAATAAACAATAAATTTTGAATACCCTAAGGTTAATCTCAAAATGCAAATGTTGAAAAAAAAAATTAAATAAAAAGAATTAAAAAAAGTGAAATGAAAATTTTTTAATCGGAAAAGTCATACCAACGTATGCAATTAAAAAGTTTAATACCTCCTCTTTTGATTTAAAATATTTATCGTTTTATACTTTACTAACTTACCAATTTGTACTGTCTCATAACATCTTGAACAGAACAGAACGAACCTGTGAAAATGTATGAACATATTTCTGAGAAATTATTACAGGAAATAAAAGCAGCAAACTAACACATTTACTTAACGTTTAACAAATTTTTTTAAAGTTTAGCTAAAGATTAGGTTAAAAACGTAAATTTATACATGCATGTACAGCTTGTACTAGTGGAGGATTAGAGACAGCAACATGGCTGTATGATCAGTAGAGACACTTTAAATGAATTTATTATTACTAAATATGTTAACAATCAAAAAAGTTATTCGATTGACAGGAAAATATTGCTGCAAATTCTGTACGAACGTGGAATTATTGGCAAAGAACATTAATGGTTCCAAAAATTATTTAAAAAATAAAAACCAATATGCAGATTGTGAAGGGATAAGAAGTAGCATGTCAGATGTAGTATATGGAGTGATTTGGATTATGGAGAAAGCTCACTAGGCAAAGCTATGTCTTCTAGCTACATTAGCAGTTTTTCAAATCTGGAATTAAATGGAAAATCCATTTTATATGCTGATGACTACTCCCAACTAGTGGATCATTAGTCGCAACTCACCAATATTGCTAAAAAATAAGCTTCTGATTTATAAATAGCAACCGATATGGACTTACAGAATCCAACTATGGGGAGTAGCCAGCAATTCTAATATTAAAATATTATAGTGATTTCAAGCAAAAGTATTACGACTAACCAAGACTAAGGACGAAATTAGAAGTGCAAGACGCAAATACGACAAACAACTTGTGTCTCAAATGGTGCTAGTTGACTTAAGCGTCACAATATTCTGCAACTATCCATTATATACTAACAGAGTATAACTAGATTGTCATGGATAACTTACTATTGGGTTTTTCATCCGCAAGTCATTATATGTTGCTTACAAAACAAAACCTAATACAAACTATTGAATGCCTCCTTTAGAGGCAGATTGTACAGTTCACAAGGGAAATAAAAAAAAAACAAATATTTACAAATGACGTGTGTGTCCGTAACCTTAAAACTCATGAACCACTGCAGCAACTTGCACACAAAAATTCATATGTATGTTTCTGTGTCATGAGAATGACTAATGTGTACTTTTGAAATTCACCTGATAGGCGGTTTTGCGTAGTGATTAAGTGTGGTTGGTATGCAGAGAAATACGTTTCAGTAATTTTTTATTATTAAGGCTAAGTAATGAAGGTGCCGTCACATTAATTAAAAAAATTATATTGATGCCAACTCTACTTTATAATTTTTCTCAATGAACAGCTGTTTCAACTATAGAATAAGACTTAAACAAAATGTATGTTGTATTTAATCAGGTAGTTGATAAAGAATACTGGAAAAACAAAGGACCTAAATCAAGCTACTTTATTGTTGATCCGGATGTGATTAAACCTGCCTGATGGAATTTGATTGGTATCCGGCGCTGTCTTGCTGTGCCTTATGGTCTTTGCTTTTTGACAGGCCAGGCAATTTTTGGTCTATTCGTTTATGTTTTTGTTCATATCGGGCTAAAAATATTTAGGTGTTATTATTTTGTTTGTGGCTCAGAGTCCTGGTTGTGATAGATTATGTAGCTTTTTAAAAATAGACATTCTTAATTGCTCCCCAAATACACCCTATAAAAAGAATTATATCAGGTGTAAGTGGAACTGTAATGTTTTCAAAAGTTATCTTCAATTAATTAGCTTTTTGTTGCGAAACGAAATTCGTAATATTTTAATTAATATTTATTACGCACTCATCGGTTGGGCTACGTGATAAATAATACGTCACAACGTTGCTTACTCTTGCGACGTGTCGAATGTCCGTTGTGAACTATGCAATGTTTTTCAAATGTCTGGTTTGCTTTGGGTATCGCTATGTGCTTGATTTAATAGCATTCGTAAGTGGTTTATGGTAGGTGAAAATTATAAATTGTCTTCCTTCGATGAAAACCCGGAAACGTTTAACTGCTTTGATATGTGGCCAGCAGCTCGCGATCAAAAGCAGAATATTTGGTTTCAGTTTTTGATAATTCTTTTGGAAAAAATTTCAGGGGTGACAACTGCCTGATGAAAATTGTTGTAGCACCTTACCTGCGACAATGTTAGATGCGCCAGTAGTTATACTGAACATTTTTGAGTGGATATGATAATAAAGTGCCAACACAAGTTTCTGTTTTATTATTTGGAAATACCATTTTGCACTCGTTGGGCCATATAAAATCTTTTTTAGAAAATTTCTTTGTTTTTGGAAGTTTGTTAAATGGTCGTATAATGGTGCTAACAACTCAACAAGATGTGGGATGAATTGGAAAGGCTATTTCGTAATTGTTAGAAGCCTTCATCATTTCCATATTTGAAGTGTAATATAGTGAATAAATAATAGTGGAATAAGTAAAATATTTTAAATACAAAAAAGAACCATGAAATCAACATTTGATTCGAAATGGTTTTGATAACACAAAATATATTTGAACAAAATAATGTTATATATACCTTGCATATCAATATCATATTTTTATTATCATTATTAAAATAAGGCCTAACTGACCTTTTTAATATTCTACTTAGATGTTATTACCAAAATAAGAACGGATATACAAAGTTCATTTCCTTTTTTGTTATATTGGGAATTATTTATACTCCTACGAGATTACGATTATTTGATAAAGGCTAATGATACTCTGATGGTATTGAAATAAACATTAATATGTTTTTTTTTTTGATTTTTTTTTTACCATTAAAACATTTAATGACATTTCATTATTCTACATGGAATTTGTTGAAAACTACCTTAGATTAGATATGTAGAACATGAAATGTAACGTTAGTTGTTTAAAAATTTTTTTGTGTTGAACTGAAGTTAAAAAGTAATTAAGTTTTGAATTTTAGTCTTAATTAATATGATATTTGTGTATATATATATAGAAGACATATAGGTGAAATTTCTATTTGAATCCAAAATTTATTTGTTTTGTATGGTAATGGTGTGTAAAAGAAATCTGATTTGATTTGACCTCTAAAGTCAGGGTGGTTTTAATGTTGTCGGAGTCCCTGGTGGTAAAAAAATATTAGCACCTACCCTATACATTATATGGATAAATAAAAATATCTTTGATTACCTAATTTTTATCGTGTATTTAAAAAAAAAAAACAATTATATTTAAATATTATTTCTATATATATTAAATTATGAAAAAATAATAAAAACAAAAAGGAACCTGTGTTTGTTTATAAATGTTGTTTTCTTGCTTTAGCTTCAGCAAAATTATTTATTATCACATCACAATCAATATTGCTCATCACTTCATAATCCATATAAAAAAATGCCATATAATTTAATTTTTTTCCTTCATGGAATTTCTAGCTCTTCCGAGAGAGATGTTGTACCAGCGTGAAGGGCATTTGAAAGTATCCTTGTTGTTTTGATGTTTTTGTGTATAAACCGTTGTATCTGTTGACCTATTAGATATATGTACCAGTGACGGGGCGTGGAATTTTCAACTGGGGAAGCACGATAAAAGGAAGCATCAGTTTGCTTTTGGCTTTTCTTTTTCTATAGAAATTTTTGCTAATTTCGACAGTCAAAATTGTTCACATCTACTTCTCAAAGTAGTTTTAATTCTGTTTAGGCAGAAAAACGATCGCTCAACTGAAGTAGTTATTATGAAGTATGAATTATAATAAATTTACAAAGTTGGGAAAGAATTCTTTAATCCAGTTTCAATTAAAAATGTTTATTTTTCGAAAATACTGTTTTTGTTATTAAAATTTTCGTCTGAAAATATAACTTTAATTTAAGCTTACACTTTAAGAAAGCAATGTAAAAAAGTGTGAATATGAATTTTCTATATTTATGTTGGAAAATACCACGTATACGAATTAAAAGATTTTACTGAAAAATGCTGATTACATCGTTTTATTGTTATTGTTGTTATTAGTAGAGCAAGCACTGGTTGGTTTACCATCTTTAACAATTAATAATTTTTCCTCAAAACTTCTAACCGAAAATGATTTTTTTTAAGCTTTCAATAACACAATCACAATTATCTATTTTAATTATTTATAAATGATAAAAATAAAAATATTTTAAACTTTTACATTTGTTAACAAATTGTTTCAAAACCGCATAAAACAAAATTATGGCTGAAAATAAAGAATGTAGCATTCAATAACAAAAAACTACGGAATTACTTATTACCACTCTCTAAAAAGACCCAAAACTACATACATATTTATATAAATATTAATTCTCATTTAAGTCAGCAACCACAATAATGCACAAAATTAATTCATTCCTTGCTACTTTTTTTGGTTGTAAATTCATTTTGTGTCATGCGATATTTTGTTTTTGTTTTCCTAGATAAGCTATTTTCTATCAGATATTTTCTAATTATGTCAGGTAGATTTGGAATGAATGTCAGCAACTCATTCAAAAATTTTTTCTTCTAAGATTTTATTTTGTTGTCGCTTTATTCATTATTTTGTTGTTTTATTCATTGTTTTGTTGGAAACTAAATAGAGACACAGACAGTGTGTTTGAATGAGTGTATGCACATTCTAAATGAGAAGAGAACTGAGGATATTTAATTTGTCATTATATCTTTATGCAATTGGATGGAATAATTATTATAGCTATAATGATTTTTAATAGGCATTATTTTTAAATATTTTAAATTTATGGTTGTTGAATATCTCTTGTTGGCTTGTATGATAGAAAGAATAATAGAAAATAATGATGTTTATATAGTCATTATTGTCTAAACATACATAATGTAATTAATATCTATGCATATAATTTTTGCTTGAAATTTGTTTTTCATTCGATTTGAATTTTTGTAGTTAAGTAATTTTTATATTAAATTAAATATAAATTTTATACTAAGCTGTAAAAAATAATAAATAATATTTCAATTGGGGAAGCACTCATTCAACTCAATATATGGACGCTTCGTGCTTAATATGTACATATATTCCGATTTTTTTTTGATAACGGGTTTTATATACTGTTGGAAAAGTCTCTTTTTTTACTTAAAAAAAACTAAATGCACTATTAGGAATATATATTTTAAAAGTCGGCTACCAATTATTCTTGAGATACAGTGATTTGGTCAAAACCTGGTATTAAATTTACTTCACAAGATTGTATTTCGTAAAAAAAAATTTAGGGATAGCCTTCCCAACATTAGGAAGTGTTGATTTCAATTGTACAGCAATTTTATAAATCATAGATCAGAATGATATGAAAGAACTGTAGTACTTCTTTCATCAATATCATCAAATCAATAAATATCAATTAAATTTGTAATATAATTGTTTTTAAATCTGTATTGAGATTTCGTTCAAAAAATATAATTGAATTTTGCAATAAATCCTTGTAAATTTGGATTTTTCTTCGAAATCTCCGAAATTATGGAGTTGCAAATTACATAAAATTTATGAAAATTAAATTTTCTCCTTAAGAGTCCCATTTGATAAATAATTTTCCACTAATTGAAGAGATTTTCTTGTTTCATTTAATCTTTGCAAAATGGTGTTTCCAAAAAAATGTCATAAAAGCAGTATCGTATTGTTTGAATTTTTTGGCTAACGAAGTAGTTTCTGCAATAGCAATTTTTTTTTCGTATTTAGATTTAGATTTTAGATTTTCGAACGCTTCTTTTATTTTTATATAATTTTTTTTTAAACCTAGGCTCTGGCGGACCACCCAGATCAAAGTGGTTGCGTAAGCAGATGGCGTAGTTGTTCTGGTATCGGAAATCTATCTCTCCGTGATCAGTGAAATCATGGAACGTGCTCTTGGTGGGATTAATACATGGACTGCAAGCTGTGGTCTAAGTGTTAATTCTGCCAAAACGGAGAGGATGCTCTTTACCACAAAAACTAAGATACCAATCTTAAATCTCCCGAAGCTAAACGGTCAAACACTCACACTCACCAATACTGCCAAATACTTAGGAATCATACTTGATACTAAGCTGAGCTGGAAACTAAACATAGAAAATAGAATCAAGAAAGCGAGTATAGCTTTCTACACATGCAGTAAAATCTTTGGCAAGAGGTTACTGGTAAGAGGTTACTCATCATACTCAGAGGTTACTTATCAATCTCTGGTAAGAGGTTACTATGGATGTACACAACTGTGGTACGTCCTATTCTTACATACGGATCGTTAGCCTGGTGACCAACGGTAAATAAGACATACAATATTACCAAACTTGGGAGAATACAAAGAGCGGCGAGAATTAAAATCACAGGTGCTTTGCGCTCGTGCCCTACTGACACTTTAAATGTGATCCTTAATCTCCTTCCTCCCCATTTGTACATAAAATACGTTGCATCCTGCAGTGCAGTCAGACTAAGGCAAACTGGCTTCTGGTATTCCAGACCATATGACCATGGTAATATCATAGATCAGTTTCCAAATGAACTATTGCCAAACACAACCGATTATATCACCCCTAAATTGCACTTCAACAAAAAGCCTAAAGTAGGCTTTCCTGCCAGGGCCGATTGGAAGCGTGGTTTAAACAAAACGGAAAATGATATAGGAATTTTTACTGATGGGTCAAAGCTTTGATGGCGGACACTATCTGTTCTAAGCTGGTGGAACAATGCCGAAACGAAATTGGAAACTTAGATAACCGGTTCTCGATCTCACTTAAGGTGAAGCTTTCCCCAGCAATATAGGTTTTACCGCGGAAAGCAAAATAGGAGATCTGTCCTGGGGAGAGTGAGGATGAGAGAACGACCACCTATAACAACCGACAACACGAAATAGGTCACTCGAGTCGTGGTATCAAAAGGACACAATTATGTGCTAATTGGTTTTCCAGAAGTAGTTGGAATGGCCACTTCTACCTACCTACCTATGCAACGAAAATTAAAGTACTATACAAACGCATTAAAAATTTTTAGAGAAACAGAAAATGTAGAAAACATCTAATTTGAAAATACCGAATGTGATTGTTTGGATGATGATGACGATAGTCTATAAATCTAATTTTTTTTAATAAAACTGTTGTAAAATTATTATTTTTATTCTATTCTTTAGTTTTTAATAAAAATCAGTGATCTCATAATTTCAAAAATAATTGTAGTTTCCAATTTATACTTATTTTCCTTACCAAAAAGTCTTTATTTTGATACTAAAAAGTTTTTTACCTTACCTTTTAAGATTTTGCATTTAAAACACAAATCAAATTTTTTTTTTGAATATTGAAAAATTGAGTTATGTGGACAATGCACGTTTTGAATCGTTTTGCATCGCAGCTCCCCTATATGTAGTAAAATTCTTCATAAAAAATCAGTTTATTGGATGATATTCCAATAATCTTCATTTCAATTTAGGTCATCATTTAAAAAACTATTACTGATAAATTGTTAAAATGTCATATTGTGATCATAAGATATTTTAAAAAACTTTTCAGTCTTGCATTTTGTTCAATGGTTAAATTTTTCTTCGAAACATGGGCACATACAAAATTGAATATTGGTGTAGATTTTATTATAAACATTTTAGTGAAGTACCATTTTATTGGATTACAGATTTAATTGTGGAATTAAATTAAAATCATTTCAGATGAATGGATAAAAGTATTGATATTATGGTTAATAGAAATATTTTAGAATTAACAACTGTAACTTAGTTGGTCAATAGAATTAAATGCAAAATGTTATAAAAACTTTAAATAGAACGAATGAGGAATTTGTGAAAGAAATTACAATTATTACAAAAACAAAATTTAAGTGAAATGAAATTTAATACCAGATAGTTATGTTAGTGTATTTATTTTATACGATATTTATTTGTTTATTTACTTGTTTAAGTCTAACTCAAATGAAGAGCGAGCTTTAGAAATTTCATTTGAACTGGCACAATTCTATTTTAATGGATAGTGCAATAAGGAGACCATAAGGGATTAAAAAAATTATAAGTTTTTTTGGATCATTAAATTCGTTGAAACATTTCTTAATTAATCCCTAAAACAGGCCTTTAAATTGAATTACACCATGTTTGACAACTTTGTTATCAATGGTATAATTGGCAATGAATGGAGTGTGAATGAAATGACATTGAATTTGACAACAATCACTGATAGGTTGTTAATTATAAACCAATTTATGAATGTATTCAAGTCTCATTGAAGAAGGGTTGAGTCATTAGCTGTTGCAACTTCTTGAAAAATTTTCATGTCATTCACATTTACATTGATTTGAAATTACAACGTTATTAGAAATGATGAATATTAGAGGGCCCAAAAGATTATGTAGTTCAAAGGATTGGGTGGAAGATTACATTATAGGATCTATTTAAAACATAAGAATCTATCTATTTTAAATTATAGAATCTATCTAATTAGCAAATCGATACTGTTAGGTAAAAGATTTACGTTATAACAAAAAAAAGTATAAATCGTGTTAGTTTGAAGACCGACCTCAATTGAGTTCAGAAATGTGGAGCAAGATTCGTAGTGTGTGATAGTTGACCTTTTTTTCATAAAACCATGTTGGAGCAAGTAAGTCGGTACAGTCATAGTGTATCGTTGTTGAATATTTGGCAATCGAACGCTAGTTCGCACTATAATTTTTCTTTTTAAGATTATTTTCGGAATGTTATCGGACCCGGGAAAATGTTACGACTGAAATTATTCAAATAAGTTGTTACTTCGGTTTTTTAAATAATATAATGAGCTATAATGGCAGAATTCGTAGATGTGGGTTTTGAGGTGGATCTACTTTAAAATTATTTTCTGCAATGGCTCATATGAGGTGTTAATAGTTGTGCCTCTAAATGTAATGAATTATTCATCTGAATTTCGTTTACAATATTTTCCGAATGATTTGCGGTTAGATAGTCTTGCACCAATATAAAGTAGTAATTGTACTTGGAATTTAATGCGAAGTACTTTAAGAATTGAAAACATTAACCAATTCAATATGATCGAAAATGTGTCAGATATTTTCTTCAAGATTTATTTTTTATAATTTTTAAAGTTTTTCGATCCTGTGTAAATCAAATTAGACTTGGGCTAGAATCCTTAACTCGTGTCAAAGGAACAAATGACATAAATCATACTAAATAATACGATAAATATAAAATTCAGTATGGATTTGGCAATTCCATATTGGGCAGACGAAACCATATTTATTTTGCTAATTCATTGACGAAATGTATTTCCAGTTTATATATTATTTTGTTTCAAATTAAGTTGAAATTATGTAAACATTTTTCAAAAAATTTATTTGGGTTTTTTTCTTTAAAATAATGAGACTATTTGACTGGCTAAATGACAAATAAGCAATAGAAAACATTACGAGAACCGTTATAAATTGGAATCGACATCGTACTATGGCTATTAGTAGACCACATAACACCTGGTGAAGAACTATCCTAGATGAATGCAGTGGTCAAGTAATAAATTTCGGACCGAATTGATAACAAACATTTTATTTAAAGTTGAACAAGATTTCAGGGCACAAATAACTTCATGCATATGTTTGCACGCGGAATGATAAAGTGCGAGATGATATCGATGATAAAATGAAAAAAATAAAAATATAAATTATCCACCACAAAATTAGAATAAAATAAAAATAATAACATAAAAAAATGAAATTATGAAAAGTGTAAAAATTATAACTTATTGGACCCATTAAATAAAATGAAATGAAAAAAATTTAATCAAGTCTCTTGAATTAGAAATACGAGCTAATACAAGTACCTACTTATTAAAGTACGTGTAAATATTATCAAAATAATTTAAATTTTAATATTATAAATAACTAAAATAATCTCCATTCTTTTGAAAAAATTAGCTGAATAAAGTGTAAATGATTTGCTTTTTATGATTTCATAGTCAATTTTGCATTTCTTCTGCAAAATAAAAAAAATTATTTAATAGGCTTTATGGAAGAAAATTTGAAATAAAAAAATTAAATTAAATTTAGAACATTCTTTGTCTTTTTGTATTTTTTTTTAAATGACAAGTTTTTTTTAAGGTCCTTATTCATTTGAATTTCTGTTTATGATATATGATACAAGTTGCACTGCACGATATAGAAAAATTTTAAATTGTATATGGAATATTTAAATAATTTCATGTTCATTTCTTTTATGTTCATCATTGTCATGTAATCCCATCCGTGGGGCATAGGAGGGAAATAAAATCTTTCCAACGGTTCCCATCTGCGAATAACCTCTTCAATTGTGGCCTCGTTCTTTGTTGGGTATTTGTTTCGGCTAAAACTGTTGTTCTCCATGTTTCTTGCGGCCTTCCAACGCAACGTGTACCCTGAGGACTTTATTCGAAACTTTGTTTCGCGATATTGTTGTTAAATTTCCCAAATGTATGCCCGATCCAAAGCCATTTACTCTATTGGACTTGCACGTCTATTTGTTTTTGGTTCGTTTTTTTGAAAATGGTTTGTGCCCAACGAGTGTTTAGGATGTATCGGAAGCATCCATTGATATACGCTTGTAGTTTCCTGGTGATATTTACTCTTTCCATGTTTCGCGGGTGTACAAGAGAACATATTTGAACACTGCAGAGATATATGTTGTGCGCAGAGATATTTTGTGCCATATTTTTAAGAGCATCCCGAAAGCAGTACGGGCTTTGCTGATGTGGGTTTCAATATCCTAATCGGGACCTTCATCTGATGACATAATGCTGCCCAGATATACTCACCTCTTCGATTCGCGATTCTTCATGGACGATCAGATGTTGTGATGTGCGTGTTCCGCAGAATGATTATGGTTTTAGCTATATTTAGATTTTAGGTTCGCACTTTTGCAGTGTCATACAATTTTTGGCCCATATTTTATATTGTATAATATAAACTCCTTTGCATATTAGAAAAAAAATTGTCCCGATTGAAACTTACTAAAAAACTAATTTCGTTCTTGAACTTCAAAAGATGACCTCTCTTTAGTGTAAAGATATCAAAAAATGAAAAATTATCATTCAATTAAAGAGCTATGATTAAAGACCTATGATAGAAACAAGTAGCCTGAATTAGAAATGGTCAAAATTCTAATTGAATTTTCAAGTAGTTGAACAAAAACAAAATAAATTTATAATAAATTCGAAATGAAACACTTTTGTAATAAAATGTTAGCTAAACAATTTTAGATAAAATTTCAAATCCGCTGGACTTTCTAAATCGAACAATTTAACTCTAGTATTGAGTTACAAACATTAAACAATGTCACTCAATTTGTGAAAAAAAAGACAGAATTAATTGCCAGTTGTCTATCTAGAAGTAACTGGAAAAGCCATTTCCATTAAACTTTAAATACCGTTACTTCTGCTCAATTAGCATGATTTAGTTCAATCGAATTATAAAAATTTGATTCATACCTTATACTAGAGTAGGTATCCTACAATTTATCCAATTAATCTAATTTTTTTTATTCCTTTATACCAGATACACTTAGTATGTTATTAAAAGCATAACAAATATGATCCTTACTGATATGAACCGACAGATGTCAGAATATTAGTTGTATTTTTTCTTCATTTTGTTACGACAGAGATGAAATGATATTTAAGAGACCATTTGCTTTAAGATAATATTCTAAATATTTAAATATCATTTCGTATAGAGTAAAAAAATAAACAAAGCAAAGAATATAAGAAACTACGACTTTATAAATCGTTAAACGTAGAAACTTAAAACAAAAAGAAGTCCTATTGTAATATGTATTTCTATATTGGTGTGTATGTGTGGTGTATGTAGAATATTAGCATAATTTACTATTCAAAAAGGTGCTTAAAAAAATAAAAATAAAATAATATATATATTAATATATATATATATAATATAATTTAAAGTTTATATATTGTCGCATGAGTAATATATTGTCGTATGTAGCAAATGTTAACTTAAGGATATTTGAAGTTAAAGTTTTCCAACGTTATAAAATAAAAACTGTACGACAGAAATTCGTGTGTAATTTTGCACAAAGCTCATTACAGCTATGAGCAGAAAAGTCAATAATATTTTATAATATACTCAACACTTTATTTGAAATAAATAAAGTTCTCTGGATGATTAAAGGGTATATAGTATTTTTTTTATTTTTTTTTAATCTAATTTAAAGAAAAAAGGAGAAGTGAGAACTGAAATATTGAAAACTTATAGCAGATTATAGTGGTTGGAAAAGAGATAAAACTACAAATTTATAAATGAATAGGCCATAATCACATTTGCTATTTGTATTATCGGCGCGCTCAATAAACTTAATAAAGAGAATTTCAATGACATATATTCGAGACCACTTCTTGAAGAACTGAGTCAGTACCCTGATAGGCATGTTGTTCATTGTTCAGGGGTACCCTAATCAAACATACATCCCTAATATACCTGCCCACCAGTTTGTCTAGGCATTTTAGCAAACACGAAGAGAGACTAATAAGCCTGAAACTAGTATAGGGAGTGCATATAACCTCCAGTTTCTCTAGGCATTTTAGCAAACACGAAGAGAGACTAATAAAGCTGAAACTAATAAGGAGTGCATAGTTTGTTATCCCTGGTTTTGGGATGAAAGTGACTCTCGCTGATCGCCATATCTTTGGAATATATGCAAAGGCTATGCAGGCTGTGAAAATTCTTGAAAGTCATTGGCTTATGCTGTTCCTGCATTTTTGAAGCATCATAGGTCAGATTCCATAATAGACCCTGGTGTTTTGTATGTTTCGAAAGAGTTGATAGCCCGGTATAAGACCTCAGGCCATATTTTCGTTCTTGCCATAGATCAACCCGAACAGTTTGGTATGGTGACTTCTTGGATGGTATCCTCTAGAGGTGAGTCTTCCAGTCTGGTTCCCGGAAAATGTATTCCAAACACGACTCTATAATTGTTGTTTGTAAATTGAGTAACTTTGCTACTGGATCCCTTTTCAGGGCCTTAAGCAAAGCCGCTCTATATGCAATATCTCGCAGAACTTTTCAAAGGATTGTTTTTTTGATTTTCAGAGAGAATCAATCCTTTGTATTCCCTTCTAGATTCGCTATAGGATTTCCAATCATCATGAGTTCAATTCTTCATGAGTTTTTAAGGCTCAGAAGTTTTTTGGCCTTCCTTTTTAACTTCTCCAGATCTCTGTTCAACCAAGCAATTTTTAATTTTTTCGATTTTCTAGTGATCGGGGAAGAGGCCTCAAAAGCCTATTGAATTTATTTGAACTTCGTACTTCTTCAAGTTCTCAAAACATTTAATAATAAAATAATAATAAGTTGTTTCTAATTAACGCTTAATAGAAGTTACTCACGCTATTTCTTTTGCAATTTTTGTAGCTGGTGACGAAGACATCTTATCTTTGCCAAGTAACTATGTCAACTGATCTTATAATATTTTCATATATACAGTGCAGGATTGTATGTATATACAACAATAAATTATACAATACAAATCTCCCAGTGTCGTGAAAAAGCCACATACAACAATTATTTACGAATTTCCTATTTTATATGTAAATTTGTCGAATGTAGCAGTTTTCTTCACACATACGAAAAACGTTTATAAAACTTGTAAAAATGTGTTACATACAACAAAATGCATACTGATTACACCATTTAAAAAAGCATGCTGAAAAACCTAAAAATCAATCAAAATCCGAAAATCGAAAATTTTGACATACGACAATATATTGCTCATGCGACGATATGTGTACCTATCTACTTCTTTGTCTCGCTCGATCAAAAGAGGAAAATTGTTATTTTTTTTTGTGTAATAATAAAATTTGAAATTTTTTTTTTTTTGTTTTTCTGTTCTCGGCTGAATATTTCAGAAAATAATAAAATAGGAAAAAAACTAAAACGATGAGATATTTAGTTGGTCAGATCAATATTAAGATAATCATAGAAATCACGACTAAAAAAATTGGAAAATAATAATCCTGTTTACACTACGCCCTATATATTAAGATTATCAGCGATGAAATTTTGTGTGCAAATCAGCTGCCAAGTATAGCATGTTTTGCGCTAAAACACGAAAAATTAAAGGTTTGCCTTTAAAATTAATTCAATTTTTTCGATTATAGTGTTATTTTTTTTACAACTCTAGCCGAAAAAATATTGTCAATGTCATATTGATGTGAAATAATTTGTTTATTTATTTTTTAAAAATAAAAAAGGATAAAAATAAAATTTTTATAAAGCAACAACAAAAAAATATCTACATAGATTTAAACGTCATATCGAAAACACAATCACGACGAATGACGAATTTTTCGCTTTCAAATACATGAGATTATATGTAAATCGTGACGAATGACGACGACGAATGCGAATGACATTCATTGATACCAACAAAATTGGTTAAAAATGTTTTAATAAAACACTTTTAAAATTCATATTCAAATAAAATTTTTTTTAAATTAATTTTTTTAAAATTTTTCCTCCATTTTTTTTATAAACAAATTTTGAAATTTCAAAAACACAAAAATTTGTTCGTCGCGAATAGTTCGTCGTGATTGTGTCTCTAAGGGCGAATTTTGGTCATTCGTCACTCGTCATTCGTCGTGATTGTGTTTTCAACGTCAAATGAAATTTTTTTTTTATGTTCTTGACAGCAACTTTGGTAAAATCACCTTTTCGTGCTTAATTCAGTACGGTACTGCAGGTTTATACTACAATATCTACAATATTTTGAGTATTTATTAAACAAATTACTAGATCTACTAATTAAATGTGGAAAACTACTACTATTGTCAGGAACTAAGCGTTCTTAAGTAACTTTATTTTATTTAAGTGGTCACCAGATTATACTCTCAATTATTTTTTGTCATTTATTATATTCCAATGACAAAGGGTACTAGACCAGGTTAAAAAACCAATAAAGCATTTTTTGTTTTTTTTTGCTTCATCGGATCGAACCTGTGACCTTTTGGTTTAAAGGCAGGCGCTCTAATTACTGCGCCACCAAGCATGTAACAATCAATTATTATACAAATGAAAATTAATTTTACACATAACATCGAGTACGAGGAATCTAAAAGTAATATACATAATCGAATAATGGTGTATAAATTTAAACGCTACTTTATTTCTAATGTGAAGATTTCATGAAGCATGCTATTATATGAAATTTGTAGCCGGATATGTCTAAAGTTATTAAATGCAGTTTTTTAATAAATTTTACATCAAATAATAATTATTGTAGGACTGATATTTACTGTCTGTTTTAAAATTGATTAACATTATATTTCGATTTATAATCGTTGAATCAATTCTACAACATAGTCTCGTTAAAATTCTTATTTCCTGTATTCTAATAAATATTGTACACGAAATTTCTTCTTTATTTGTATATAAATTTAATTATTTGTATATGATGAATGTATGTACCTTGGAATTGTTAGGAGTATTAAAATTTAAAATCCTTAAAAAGTAGCTTTAAAATATTCTCTTTAAATGTGACATTTTTACATATACATATATATATTAATCAAATCTATATAATAGGGTTACCATAAAACAAAAATAATTGAGACTGTAATTTAAATAAATTATTACATACGACGAGTATATAAACTGAAAAGTGCATATATATTTTTGCAACATATACAAAAAAATTACTTCATAAATTTTTTGAATTAAAAACATGGAGTACGCCAGCCATCCTGAAAAATTGAGTTTTATTAGTTAGCTTAATATGGGTTATCCATCGCTGTTATAACACTAAGCGACTTTTAAGTTTTCTCAAATGGTATCTTTGGATCTCTGGCGTAAAAAGTCATTGCGTTATCTTGGGATTTGAAGGGAGATATTGCGGAAATGGATCTAATTTTTATTATGATTTTCACTTCTTTTTAAATATATTTATTTATTCATTTAATTTCTCAAAAAGAGCTAACGAAGCTTGTATAGAGTGTTTACAATTCGTTTTAAAGTGCTTAGTCAAGTTTATACAAATTCAAGTAATATAAAATAATATATAATGCAAAAAAAATTAAGAAAGAAAGAAAAAAAAATATTACATGTAATAGAACAGAAGTGATGAATTTGCGAATAATTTAATGGACTATTAAATATGATTAAATGAAAAACAAATTGATTACAAAGTACGAGTTCAATATTGTGAAATTAGCATTTTTTTACATTTACTCTTAAATATATTCTTTTTTGACGGCTTAATATTTAATGGGAGACTATTAAACATTTTGATAGACGAGTTTATTACTTTCTCTAATCCAAATAGGTTTGTAGTAGCAGAATAACGTAGATGAGTTGCATTTCTTGTTGCATATTCGTGTACTTGAGTACTGATTGTCATTTCAGTATTTGTTTTAATATGATCGTTCTGTATGTTGTGTATGTGGGTCATTTGTGTTAAAGTTATAAAATGATTGAGTTTTAATATTTGCAGATTCTTGTGGATTTCATTTGTCGCCGATCTTTTTTCTAACCCGAAGAGATTTTTAATGGCTTTGTTTTGTATTTTTTATAAGTTACCTATATTTTTTTCAAAAGTGTTACCCCATGTTCCAATTCCGTATGTTAAGGTACTGTGGAAAAGATTATGAAATATTGCAATTTTTTTCTCTTTGGGTATACGTTTTCCTGTTTTGTTAAATATTCCTGCTATTTTGCTGACTTTTGACTTAATTTCCAAGGTATGCAGATTCCAATTCATATTTTCATCGATTGTTACTCCTAAATATTTATACTTACTGACTTTTTCTATATTACAATTATTATATACTATTTTAAAGTTTTCGTTTTTAGACCTAATAAGCATTGACTTAGTTTTTTTCGTGTTTACAGTTCGTTTATGCAAATTCATCCAGCTGTGTATCATTTTCATGTCAGTAATTATTATGTTTTGCAGGTCTGTGGTATTTTTTCTGCATAAACAACAACCCCATCAACTGCATAAAGATAAGCTTTTCCTTTTAGTGGTATAGTAGAAAAATCTCTTATACAGCATGTGAAAAGTGTTGGACCAAGTGAGCTTCCTTGAATTACACCAAAATCTATATCTTTTACTTTATCTTTTACTTCATCGAAAATATTCGTTTGAATTTGGAAATTTATAATTTACTACTTTTATGGCTTGTACCGTTGTAATAAAGAATTTACGACAAAATTAAAAAAATACATCATCAAAAATTGAATGCAATTATTTTTAAAGTTACTTGAATCGAGAGTATATAAAATATGTTTTATATGACGATTTTTGATGTAATAACGAAACGTACAAATAGTTTAGAAAAATTGTTTGAGACGTTAAAGTTTATTTCACCGACAATAGTTGAATCAAAAATTCTGCAGTTGCCTTTTTTGTACCAAAAGATTGGTATTTCGGATAGTGCCACTTGTGATTCTTGAAAGAATATTATAAAAATTAATTTGAGGTTCTCTTCCACTTTATGTGAAATAAAAATTGTTAGTTATAAAATAATTTTTTTTTTTACCGTGAATGTAAAGCTCTAATGCATTGCGATCAGCTGCATCACATATGAGCCATTCGCAAAATTATAATATTTGAAAAAGTTATCTTAAAGACATATTTCATGTTATCAAATATATGGTTACGTGATAAAATAACATTTGGACAAAATTTGATATTTAAAAAAATTACATATGTGTGTCATTTGCTTGTTTTTCATTTGACTGGATACTGGTATAAATATAAATATTCATAATACAAATTTCATGTAGTAAGTTTTTATCAATCAACCAGTATCAGAACTACATCTTTTAGATGGTGACTAGTGGAAATTGCCAATTTCAAGAAATTGAGCAGCCTCCAGCAAACCAGGGTTAAAAAAAGTTCCGGGTCACGTCTCACAAAATCCTCACAAAATAGTACAATGGCTCTTATGCAAGAGGTCCGACGTCTCAAGTGTAAGAGCTTAATTTTGTCTTATGTAATTAGCCCAAAATTTAGCACAAATATATAGCTTCCAAGTTATCAAAAGTGCGGAAATCAACTAATTTTAATTAAATTAAAAAACTGAGCTAAAAAATTTCAAAAACAAATAACTTAGTTCACGTCTGGCTCGGGTAGTAATGTACACTCTAAAGTATATTATAAACATAATAGATCCATACACGTTAAGTGATGCAGTAGATAAAGTGCCTGCCACAGTTTGGACTAAAAACAATAATTATTTATTAAAAACATAGCCTAACAGCTAACCTAATCTATCTTAATCTAACTAAAGCTGTTTAATCTAATTAAAAAAATAATGGATTATACTTTGTGGTTATTATAATTAGAGTTTTCCAACCATCATTAGTTTTATTTGATTCATTTATACTTGTCTGGTAAGAACATTTCAAATTTAAAATTTTCTCCGTTTATATTGCCCGGTTAATAAGTAATAATGTAACCCGTCTATCATAATGGTGTATTAGAGGGACATGATTACGGTTTTTGGATGTAGCCGTTTTTATCTAAATAAATAAAATACGCAGGAGCTATGAAGCCCTTGAGCAAGCTCTTTTTTATGTACTCCTCATTGTGCTAGAATATACGAGATATTAAGCTAATTATCCGCAGTGTTTTGTGCTTAATGGAAACTCTTCGAAAATTTGAAAGAAAGTGCATAACAGTTGGTACTAATATATATAGAATGCCTGATTCCGAATACAAGCATTATACCATAAATACTTGTAAACGGAAACAAACATAATTAGAAGCGAAATTTTATTATAAAATTAATTCGAAAACATTATAATAATTTTCATTAAGCTTGCACAGATGTTGCACCATAATGGTGCACCATATTATACAAGCGTTGGTCTTATTAGTGTTTTGTAGCATATATAATGTTAACTCTTTTACTAATGATTTTGTTGTGAAAAGGTCTTTTTGAAGCCATGAAAGCCATTTTATCTTTTGATATACTATATTTGATTTACTCGGTATAGTTTAAAAGTTATGATGTAATTGTGCTCCTAGGTATTTAAATACTTTTTTATTTGTTAAGGTAACATTTTATGCGGATTTCCAGTGTTTTTGATGTCTACACTGGTTTTATCAATCGTGTTACGAAACAAAATTGCTTCGCATTTGTTGGTGTGGATCTCAGAAGCCGAACTTTGCAGTAATCCCGAATAATATTAAACATTTTTTGTACTTTGCCTTTGATGTAATCTATTGAATTATCGGTAGAATAGAATATGATGTCATCGGGAAAAACCAATACATAATTGTTTCCTCTCACCCGGTCTAGAGAGGACAATAATTATGATAAATATATTGAAAACAGTATATTGATGCATTAAATGTACCTTGTAACATTCCATTATCGATCGTGAAAATTTTTTTATGATTGTCATTTGGATTTTTTATAAAACTTTCATTTTTGTAAATCTATTATAATATAATTATAATTGCTACAATGTATTTTGGTGATTAAACTTTGAAAGTATAAAATTTATATAATATATTAAACCATTTAATCATATCGTGTTAAAAGCTTTTTCCAAATCTGTCAGGCAAGCTACCATCCGAAACCTGTTGTTAATGAACCAACAAATATCTGAGGTCAACTTTGTAAGGTGAGGGCGTGAATCGCTCCATGCTTGCACCTAAAGCCGAATTCGTGTTCAGGTATAATTTGTTTCGTTAGCGTAAATTTAGTTAATTTGTCGTTAATAAGTGTTAATGGGTCTTTAATCTGCGACGTTATTTGGATCTTTACCACTTTGTTTTTTGCAATACAACAAAAAAAAAAAAGAAAGATTTTCGATGTTTTCCATATTTGCGGAAAAAAAGAGTTGTTAATTGCATTATGAAAAGGTATAACATATCTGGAAATTATAAGGGAACTTAGGTTACAATACATTTAGTACAATATTTGGTATGTTATCGTAACTCGAAGAAATTTTGTTTTTTAAATTTTTGAGTTTTAAAACAAGTTGAGCCTGATTTGTGAATATGCTATTTACAGTGTTTTGGTTTAAGGATTTGTTTAAATTAGAAAAAAAAAATAGCAGAATATTTATGTATCTCAAATATTCGGTGTAGCTTTTAAGTTGCTGAATTTTATTTAAAACTATTTTTTACCATTTATTTTATCCCAATGGCCCAGGTCGAGAAACACATAGAACCTTTTTTGCATTCGTCAGGAATCGAACCTGAGACCTTTTGATTGAAAGCTAGTTGCTCTAATACCTACTGTGTCATGTAGCGTGTTGTTTGCAGAATTAATTCAGATTCCTAAATTTTGGCAATTTAATTTGCAATATGAAAACAAATTTACAGGGAAACGTGGTATAAACATAGACCTATGTTTCTGTTTCAGTAATCATTATTTTCATAAAGTGTTTGACTATAATCAACTACTTTTCGTCTTTTATAGAAGAAATTAATGTTATCATCTCTCAAGGGATTTCCGTTCGGTGTGCTTTCTACATCGTTAGATAGATATCCTATCTATCGATTAGGTTATTGAGAGGATATTAGGAGCTGGTGCCATCTTATCGACTAAACTATTTTATGTATGCATGGCAATCCTATTTTTTAATAAAATGTATTTAATTTTTTTTTATATTTTTATTCTTTACATATTCTCAGGTAAACACAACCAAGTCTTACAGATACTTGTCACAAATTGATTGTAGACTCATTTTTGTTTTAAGTAGTTTACTTTTATTTTTTATTTATTTAATTTATATTGTTTTTTTTTGTTTATATATTTACAGGAGTGTAGAGTAAATTTGTTTTTTAACGCTTTTCAAATGTCCTTTTGTATTTTGATTTTCTTGACAATTTGTATATATACCTACTTATATAATACTATATAGATAGAGAAATATATGTAAATAAAATAAATATTAAGTAAGTACGTCAAAAAATGAATTGATAAGAATCAATCTGTTCAATTAAAAATTTTACTTAATTTTTTTTTTTCGTTTTGTTATTGCTAGTTATTTATTTTTCATATAAGGTATGCATAGTTTATTATTAACGGTATAATAATACAGCTACGATTGTATAATTATTTTGATTATTAATTCAAATGTGGATTTTTGAATGCAGAATAAAAATGTGTGTGTGTTAAATTTGTAATTCTATAGTTGTTGATGGCTTATACATGCATACAAATGTATTTACGAGTGGATATGTAGGTTTTTTAAATGGTGAAATTATTATTAGCAAAATTTTAAAAATTATGTTGCTAAAATAATATACATATTAATTTCTTTTTCAATTCTCAAGGATTTTTAAATATGTATGTATATGTGTATATGTAAAAAATAATTACAGTTTATTATTTCGATTTAAATCTATGTCATGGCATATTTCGATAACTATTTAAATAAAACATTGGTTTGTTTATTTTGTTATTATTATTTAGTTAGCCTTTCACTATTACATGCTACTTACTGTTTTACTGCTTATATTAAAAGAATAAAAAAAGGATAAGCACAGGAAAAAACATGAAGTTTTATAATTTTTCAATGATTTGTTCTAGGTGGAAATAATTTGTAATTTGAATTGAGTGTATTTCTACCATGAATATAGTGCACACATTAACCACAATAAAATGGAGACAATTTAAATTAGAAATGTAGATAATTTGAGTATGGATTTGTTTAAATAATTCAAGTGTATACTTATACGGTATTTTATTTAATTTTTGATATTTTAATTATTGTTAAAGTTAAGGGTTTTTAAAATGAGTTAAATTTTGTGAAAATATAATTTTTTTCATGTCTGCTGAAACAATAAAAAATTGCTTATTCTTCGTTTTGTTTTTTTACAGACAGTTAGTTTATATTATATCGGTTTTATTTTATATTTTATTGATTACAGTGTCTTTTTATTAAACAGTTTGTGCAATTTTACTCGACTACGATATTGTTATTCAACCTGAGCAGGCGGAAAAGCAATTAAGTCAACCTTAAGTTAAAATTGGAAATGTCAGCTGCACATCAAATGACTTTACAATGTAACCTAAAACACAACAAGCAAATTCCATTTAACTTATATTTCAGGCAGATGGCGATTGCTTTTGTCAGCTAACCGAAAATGTGCGGTTTTTAAAAAAAGATTAACAATTTTCGAAAATTAAAATAAAATTATTTTATAATAAATTAATATTGTTAATTAATACCTAAAAAAAATTTTCTTTAGCTAGGTAGTCACTAGCTGGAATTAATACAAAAAAAAACTGTTAAAAACAAAAGAAAAAATTAAAATAAATTTTATTTAAGATTAGCAGGTACGTTAAAAAAAATTACATAAAAAATAGAATGATTTTTTTTGATATGCAGACATTTCAATATTTTTTCAAAAATAATTTTTTTATTTATTTTAAAGTTTTTTGAATAAAATAAATAATTAATCATCAAAATGTCAAAAACGATGTCAGAAAAGTAAAACAAAGTTGACATTTCCGATTATAGCTTTATTAGATTTACTTATTTTTGTTTCAGAAATCATCATCTAAACTTTCATTTATTAGTTTTTCTATTTCTCCTGAACTAAAATGCTATGGCAGATATTAAATACGTGACCCGTAATAAAAAAGAAAGTATTTGTACCATTATAGCTTGAAAAGGAATTTTATAATTTCATTAAATTTTTTTCGATATCTGAACATCTTTTAATATTTGTTAAGCCTGATGTTTCATTTTCGATATGTTTTAAAAAATCACCCTGTAGCTACAAATTTTGTTAGAAGCGTTTCATGTCGTGATTAAATTATTACTATAGCTTTGACATAATATATTTAACAATTTCTTGTTTAGTGCCAGCGTGATTGCGAAATTAACCTCAAAATCTAGATTGATGGGAGAATATTAGGAAGCCCTAAACCTCATAAGGTTCCGAAATAAGTTACAACTGATTTAGATAATGGGACATAGTGGCTTGACTGGAATTGAGAAGACTGACAAACTAGCCAGATCATCGGCGGACAACATTTATGGACCGAAACTGGCAGTTAAAATATTTATTGGTTAAACTATCGATAGAAAACACTCTGAAGAGGGAAATAAACATTCTTTAAGAGCGTATTGATATATAACCAAATTTCTGCTAACTCTCAATAGAGCAGATTGTAGGAAAATGGTGAGCATACATATTGGTCATAACCATATGAATAAGCACATGTGTAGAGTGGCACTAAGTGAAGACCCAATCTACAGACACTGTCTAGAAACCTCCACATATGTCGTAAGAGAAAGCTTATTTCTTTCAAGGCTGAGACTCATGCTGTTGAAAACGCACTACATAAGCTCAGAAAACTTCTGCAGAATAAAACCCTCAAACCTATTGATCTTTATCAAAAGTATCGACTAAGTTGAGAAGTCAACGAGGGCATAAACATAAAAACAAAACACTTAAAAAACAGAAGCACGTCTTTTTTTCAAATTTAACAATAATTTTTTGTTCAATTGAAAATACCCACACACCTTGGTAACTTTATGCCGAAACACGTTATATGTTTCGTTTTCGACACTCTGGGTTTATATGCGATATAAGATACACATAAAAATAATTAACTTAAGTTTTAAATTACTTAATGGAGTCGTTCTGGTACTTTGATTGTGTGCCAGATGAAAAATAAAATATTTTTGATCTTTTTGTTTTAAAAATAATTGATTGGAACATTTTTTAGTATGTCTTATAATAATAAAAATTGATAACTTAACTAAGACTTATTTTACAAAAAATTATTTTTCAAATTAAAAAGCAAAACAACAAAAAAAAAAAATTAAAAATGTTGAAACAGTAGACGCCTATGTATAAATAAAAAATAGTTTATAGAGACGAAAAACCTCCTTACTTTGAAATACGTAACTTAAATTGTCGGCAAACATGCAAATCATAATATTGCAAATTTGTAAGTTTTTTTGTGAAAAATTTAAATTTTATTTCAACTTTAAAAACGAATAAAAATATTTGTGTATAGATTTTTTTTTATTACTTGCCTACATAAATTAGAAATATATTGACTGTGATTTTCCATTTAGAATATTATTGATCATTTTTTACGCATAGGGAGCGATATCTACCGCTATTATGGTCAAAAATTGTTTAAAAAAATAGATTTAAAGAAAAATGTAAAACTGAAATTTATTAAACGAATTAGTACCGAATAAATTTTCGTCAAAAAACAATTTGTGCTAGTGCCTGTAAATAACCAGCAGTGGTTTAAGTATACTGGAGTCGGATTCTGTGAGCAGCTATTAAACAAATGATATCGAAATTCATGCTATTTAGGAATATGTGAATCGATTAATCGAATTTTCAAACGATTACTTGTCTTGATATGTATATATTTTTGTATTGGGACATAAAGAAAAACAACAAAATTTAAAAAAAAAATATTTTTTTTGTTTCTTACATTTATAAGTATTTATTACTAGATTTAGCCGCTTTTAGTAATTCTTGGGTATTATTTCACCTAAATAATTATTTTACAATATTAAATGAACATCAATTTAACCAAAATTAATAAAATACCTGAATAACTTTTATAAATTTAAACACAATTTCAAAATGATAAATATCAACTTTACTTTACCAATAAATAAAAGACTTTTATTTATTGACGTTAAAATCAATGCATATTCGAATAAAAATGATTTGACTTACAAATTTTAAAAGTTATAGACCGTTAAAATCCAATAATGATTTCGTAAAGATAATTAGTTTGATTATTACATATTTGGTGTTCAATAGAACAAGTAACATAATATTGGTTTCAAATTCGTAGATGGCTCTTGTCTTCCTATTGAGCAATAATTTTTTGACGGAAATTTTGAATTAGAAGAGAAATATTTTTTAGGTTTTTTATTTCGAAACCAGGACAAAAACCTTGCGACCGGGACGCCGGGACAAATTGTTCAAAACTGGGATAATTCCGGTTTTCTGGGACGTCCTATTTTATTGGTTTATTTGTTTGGCAAAACTAAATAATTTAAATATTTTTTAATTGTAAAATAAATCACTGCCAAAAACAATATTTTAGCTGAATTTATGGTTCGATTTGGCCAAAAAAATATGTAACCACTTATGCCACAATAGTAAAAATTTTAATTTTATTATTTCTGTTTAATTCACAAATATATATTTGCAATTAAAACATTATTATGACATTAGTATGACCATATTTTCACATATAGTGAACTGAAATTGTCGTGATTACAATCGACTGCCACAATACGAAATGTTTTTGTTGATAACTGCGATCAAAATTTTTACTCGATTACGATACTCGAAAAATTTTATTTAAAACTATAACAGATACCTATTTTTTTCATGGAAAATACCATGAAATGTAAAAATTGAAGGCACCAGATCTTATTACATTAGTAGATATCACCTACGCGATTTTCAAGAGTCTATTGAGAACTAGATTAGGTAGTTGGGAAAGTATGAATTGTAGCCTGTAAAATATTTTAGATATTTAAGATCTCCTATTTGATTTATAATGAATTGTGAATTCCCTGATAGTTTAGTTCGTCTAGTTTGTGTTATATTTGGCAAAATAAAGCATACATAGTATTGTGGCTATAGATGTGGTTGGTACTCTATGAACTTATTTGCTTTTCATTGGCGGATTTTTGAAGTAATTTGTTTTTTAATTTCAATTCGGATATTAATTTAAATAATTTTTACTTCACAATTTTTGTCAATTTATATTTTATTCCATTTGCAAAATATTTTGTGAAAAAATATGAAGTTACATTTGAATTGTATTGGAAAATATGATATTTTGGTTTCGTATGGGTAAAAAAATTCGTAGGTCAATTATTTTTCTTCCCCTTTTACATAATTGGTAATATTATAAGTAAATTATGTTCAAGTCAATTTACAAAAACTTAAATTTTTTTTTAGAACTATTAAAGCCAATAAAATTTTTTTTTTCCAACAATATTTTCCAAATTATATCCTTATTTGTATTCATCCTTCCTTACTATACAAATTGTGTTCAATAAATTTTTTTTTTTTCAGTTTTCTTTTTAAACAATTTTGTATTCAATTTTCTTAACTAAATACGCCTATGGATGTATACAAAGAAATATTCAAATACTATGAGGCACGATTCTAAAACTTTTCAGACGATTTACCTGTTTTTGGTAATAATAAGACAATAATAGTAAATAATAATGAAGTTATGACTAAAAGTGGAAAACTTTTAAAATCATTTTCAAAGTAATAACGATAACGAGAAAAACAAAATGTCAAAAATTGCTTTTATGATTTTAGAGTAAAAATAAAAATATATTATCTAAATTTTTGTTTTAAAGAGGAAAGATATAATGAGGCTGTACGATTTATCTTCAAATTACCCATGTTAATAGTCCTAATGGTAACTATTAGTAAATTTATTCTAATATTTATAATAAAATTGAAGTTAGCAAAGTCAACCAAATTAAAAAAATTAAAAAAATACTACAAAAATATTGAAATAAGTCGTATAATCACTTTTGTAACGTAATTCAGAGCTATATGAATATCGCAGTGTTTTTGTACTAAAGTAAACTTACTAATAGTTAGGACTATTAACATGGGTAACATGGTACAGCCTTTATACTTATTAGTGATTTACTAATACAAATAAAAATTTTTTTTTTAAATTAACTGGTACCGGTACTGGACTCACGTACTTTACGAGTAACAACCTGTAATTTTAGTAATCACCAATAACTTTAGTGACGACTATTAGTACTTTTCAACAACAAATTGTCACCGAAGAAATTAACAACGTTATCAGCGTCAGATCCTTGAAAGTTAATTTTATGCTAGGATTTATAATGCGCCGGGCCAAAGAGTTTACAGATCTCTATTTAACAAAACATTTATATATAACACACATGTTAGACCGACATTTGAATATGCTTCGCAAGTTTGCTTTCCATGTCGTATTGAAGCAGTTCAACATAAGTTTTTACGATTTGCACTAAGTGCTTTTTCATGATCTGAACCTTTTCACCTCCTCCTTACGGATAGGTGGCTTTTGATAGACCTGAAATCTCTCCAACAACGTTTATCCACCAAATTATTGCTGGGAATATCCCAGCACCTAAAATTAGGATTTAATAAGTTTTAGAGATAATCCGCGTAATTTACGTGCCATTGATTTGTTTAATATTGCTAACCATGCGGTACTGACTACGGCAAATTTGAGCCTGTGTCTAGAATGTTACGTGAATCTAACTCGAGAGTAGCTTGTTTTGATACTAACTTTAGTAAAAGCTTAAAATTTAAGCTGTATAATCGATAAATAGTTATTGTAATTGATATTTTTGGTCTTTTTCTACTTTTTTTTTGTATTAATTGAATTTATCTTTTTAGTTCTTAACATTCTACTAACTATAACATGTTAGGTATTTATTTTTATTTCTTACTAACATTAGTTAGTAAGGGTGATGGATATTAAGCCACTGAATGGATATTAACCCATATTACCGCTTAGCAACATGATGCAAGCTTTCGTCTATAATGGACGTCTGATTTGCTTGCTCTTAGCAATATCTGACAGTATATAAATATGTTCTTCCTAAGTTTGAATTAGATTCTTCCTCTATTTCACATTTTCAACATAAGTATATTTGACGGTTAGACCTATTTTATAGAAATGTTTCTTTATTAGGTATAGTGCCCTGTTATTGTCACTGCCAAAATACGTACCTGTTTCCTATTGAAACTTAGATTAGTTTTGGTTTCCTTGAGCAAGCATTTAGGAAAGAGCATTGCTTGATGATTTCCAGTAACGTTGGTCCAGAAAACCTCTGCTTTTTACTCTACCCAAACTTTTAAATGCATCTTAGCTGTGCGCAGGGGAATTCCATATTATGAACTTGGCCCTATGAAAAGCGTATTCGATGTTTTTTCCCTAGATAATTAAGGTACCCACAATATTCTGACTTTATTTGTATTTGTCAGGGTTTTGAGTATTACTAAATAATCCCATACTATAGCTTTGATGATGTGATGGTATATGAATTACCAGCTAGTATGGCTGCTTTACTATCCGAGATATAATAGATTTTACGTTTTTTGTAATTTATTCTTAAACTCTCTCGCGCACATAGAATTCTATAGCATGTACTTCGGCTTGCAAAAATGTATTTGTAGAGTCTAGGCTTGATATAATAAATATTGGACCTTTTTTCATATACTCCCAATCCTACTCCATTTATTTTCTTAGAACCATCAATATACCATACTAATGATCCTTTGTCGAAAGATAGTATATACATAATCTGGTACAAGATCCCTTCCGTGGCCTAATCGGTTAGAGCACAGAAATGTGTTTGAACTACGATGGGCTAGTCATGGGTTCGATTCCCGTGGTGGGTATAAAATATAACTAAAAAAAATAGCAAAAATATTATATATAAAATTAAAAATCAATAAAAATAATTAATATAATTAATACTTTAAATATCTAAAAATATTCTATATCAATATCTATACTCATATATCTCATACAACACAATAACCAAATAACACAATAAATAATATTGGACAAACACTAATAATAACTACACAATTGTCAACAACTGACAAAAGTATGTGACATAACGTACCCAGTAAGCATAGTAACGTCAGGCATCTAAACGTCAAAGATGGATAAAATCGCAGCGACAACTTGCAGAAAAATATGGCGTCGTCTTACCACGCAGACGCAGATAAAGTTATCAAAGTGGTCCTCTACAGTAGGCCAATCCCCTACTTAGACAGTACAAACAGATTAAAAATAGCAGCTGGAAATCGAGTACGATGGAAATGTCAAGTAGAACACCTAAGTGGAATATCTAAAAAAAAAATCCGGTACAAGAACGTGGTAGCATATTTCCACAATATATCAGTTGAAAATAGTTCAGCCTTGAAGTTCTGTTTACTATATTTGGATTAAGTGTCATTTTCATAAAAAAATTGATAATTGGAAAAGTGGGCGAAAATTAACTATAGTTGATAAAAAATAAAGAGCAGAACAAAATGTGTCATTGTCACTGTCTTCTATCGCAATAAATATCAAACGAAATTTCAAAAACATATATTTTATATTCCTTATCCCTGTGTTTCAATTTGAATTTGAAAATTTCAATTTAATGAGAAAAGAAGAAAATTTTTTAATTATCAATTTGATAAATTTTTTTGCTATTGAAACCAAAACTGTAAGTATTTACAACATATTTTGTTTCTTTCATCAACCCCACTCAATGACAAAAAATTGTTTGACGAAACCTGTTCTACTCCCAAACGAAATAAAAGAAGGTATTTTTTTATATTATGTATTTTTTTTAGTCAAATTCAATAAAAATTAATATAGAATTCCTGTGTTAGCAAACATGTAACTGTTGCATACTATCGACTACCAACACCATATTAAATGAAATCACATAAAAGTTTACGGTTTTTATTGACGATTACAATAATACAAAAGAGAACACAAACACGACCAGAATAGAGAACATGTATAAAAATTTTTACACATTCGGGTTGAAACTGTAAAGTTTTAAAGGAAATTATCGACTCCTCTTTTATTTGTTGTTATTGAAGTATTAAAATTGCCCATAATAAAAAACAGATTTTTTGTTTGTTTTTGTTTTTGTTTCTTGTACATAACCCAGTACACTTTAATTTTAAAATCAATAAAAAAATTGTTTTTGTTGTTGTTTTTGAAATTTCTCCAAGGGACTCTAACTTTTGTTATTTGCTTAGTTTTTAATCAAATATAAAGATTTTTTTATTTTTTAGGTTCATCTAATTTCTAACTGTATTGAAAGATAAAAAATAAAAAAGTAAGAAGCAGAAAATCAATTTAAAATAAAACTGCTTTTTCTATTTTTAAATCTGTTAATATAGATAGTATAAATACATAAATATGTACAGAGAGAGATACTAACAGGTATATAGAAAACTACGTCATTATTGCTGAAGAAAGTTTTAAATTATCAAAAGAAAAATAATCTCACTCCCAGTCCAATTTTCTATTGCTGACAAATAGCAATTCAATCAAAAAATAAAGAAGATTTCCTTTATTTTCTTGTTGTTTTTTTCTTCTTTTATATTTTCGTTTTATTTTTTGTGGTTTTTGGATAATGAATTGGAAAGTGTAATGATGAGGAATGTAAAATCTAATGTAATTTTCTATTTATTTATGTATTTTTTGATTTTTTTGTTTTTGTTTTGTACATAATGGGTAATTTTTAATCTCTGAAGGAACTCAAAATTTTTTTTACTAAAAATATTCAATTTGTTTTAGTTCAACTTGGATGATACGATAAACCTTATGACCATTTTCGATTTTGGATAGTGAAAACATTACTTAAGTTTAAAAGTATTTCTTCAAAATTTGGAAACGCTTTGTGATGTTAAAAGAACCAAGTTTTGTGATGTTCTTTTAATATTCGCGATTTTTCAAGCCGTGTATATCTAAAATTTCCATTAACAATATTCCAGCAAGATTCATTATATACTTTTGTGTTTTATCTTACAGTAGTTCTAGATGTTCAACAACCACCACTAGTTTTATTTTCTAGTTTTTAAGGGGCTAGTTTGGTTTGGATAAAAGTATATTTTTGAAATACCCACCTTTGAAATTATGAATTATTTAAATATTATGAGATATTCCTGAGACGTTCCGGGAGTTACACGGCAGCAACCCGAACCAGTCCAAATTTTCGAAATCAGTAACAGTCGAATTTCTTTATTTGTGAAAGATTATCTAAGGAAATTTAGTAGCGGATTCTCCCTTATTACTTTTAAGTGACAAACATTTTTCGCTTGCTTTTTTAAATAAAACTCTAAGACAAATTTTATTAAATCATTGTTTTTTTAATCAATACTACATAGTATTGGTAAATATTATTAATAAAAGTTATTTATTTTATTTTTTTTTATACGGTAAAAAAATAAAAAACAATTAAAACCCTCAGTTATCACTCTTCTAACAGGTAGAAGAAAATTCAGTTTCACTTTTGCATTTTCATAAAAAAAAAAACAAATCAAGTACAAAAGCAATGACTATATATATATACAATACTCATGTATAGATAATTTATAGTAATTTCCAAAAGTAAAGAAAAATAATTAAAAAAACCTATACTTATAATAAGATGATTCTACTCTCCCTATTAATTGATTTTTTTTTTTTTTGAATAAAATGAAAATGCTTGTATTAAAAATAAATGAAAATAAAAAAAATTTACTGCAAAAAAAAAGGAAGTGTGGGGACAAAATAGCTCATAACTTCTGAAGCACTGGTTCCAGTATAGCCGTTCGTTTTTTTTGAAGGAAATTAAAGGAATTTTCTTTAATTATGTGAAAAAAAAAATTATTTTAGGAGTTTAACTATTGAATTATAAATTTAAAAATAAATAAAAAATAGTGGCATAAAATTTCATTTAATTTCTTACAAAACGCATTGGTTTGGTTGTTTGTTCAAAATTTAAAATGTACCTACATTTGTTCAAACAAAAAAATAAAAAATAAAGAAAAACAAAATAAAAAAAAAAAATGCAAAAAAACATACGTTTGATGAAGATTTTTAAAAAATATTTTTTTGTTTGGTAAATAGGTTACTTGAAATAAAGCCGGAAGAAATAAAACCGAAATCATATAATTTTTGTTTTCGACTTTATTTTTTGTTGAAAAAACCAATAAAGCCATTTCAACTATTTACATAAGTATTCAAATATTTATAAAAACAAATTCTGTGTGTAACTAATAAACGTGCATATGAATATTTTAGAAAAGTGGAATACCCTGATTTTGAGTCTAAGTCTTAAACTTCTCCTAATTCACCCCTCTTTTACCGTATCGGTAGTGAGCCATAACACCGCAGATACTTGCTTTTATTATTTTAAAAAGTTAAAGGGCACTGGCGGAACGGACATACGGCGGGAAAACTGGCGCGTGCGCTGTTACCACATATATAGTATAAATATTATAAATATTCTGACAAATGGAATTCCCAGATTTTAATCCAAATCTAAAATACGTAATTAAAATTAAAATTTATCATTATCATCTGTTAACAATATTTTTGCATTTATTTAATTTTAAATAGTAAAAAATTCATGATTTCGGCTTTATTTAAAATGTAGTATTGAAATAAAGCCAAAAAAGTATAAGGTGATTTTTAATCTTATTTCTTTTTAATTTTGACTTTATTGCAACACCCATTTAAAATAAAGTTAGAAAATGTCCTTTGGCTTTATTTCTTTCGAATTTACTTCAGGTAACAGTTTCATAAAGTATACAATCATTTATTTGATGATACGGTTGGTATGAATTTACATGCAAACTGTACGGTAATGTACGGTATCTATGTCCTCAGACCAAAAACAAAATTAGTATATAAAAGATCAGGTTTATTCAATAACCTGTCCCAGATAGTTGTATATGAATATGAATAGTCATCCGTTGATCCGTTGAATAATTTCTTTAATGACATAGTCATTTGAAAATACATCATTTATGTTTCACTTATAGATTGAAAACGTACGGTTCAAATCTGAACCAAACAACCGATGTTCATTATTATTTTTTAAAATGATAGATATTTAAAAGGAGACTAAGCAAAATTATATATATTTTTTATATATTTCAATTTAAAATTTCACCCCATGTGAGACATTTTAACATATAAAAAAAATTTTTTTTAAATAAATTATTATTTATGTATACGGTTATTTTCTAAGTAAAATCAATTCAAAAATAAAATATGGTATTTACCTAGCAAGGATAAATTGAAATGATGGATACAATTCATAATGAAGCTGATTTTTCATTAAACCGTATAGCAAATCTGAGGTATATCTATATGATTTCATTAGTTGTTCCTTTTTCAATTTAAAATTATTTCGAAGTAATTTTAAGTACTTCGAAAATGGAATGATAGAATTTTTTTAAACAATTATTTTGACAATTATTTTTTTTATAAGAACAAAAATATTATTTATTAAAATCTACATAAAAATCCATCTGTCGGCAACTAGAAAACTAAAATTTAAAGTACCTCAATAAAAAAATAAAATATATTCATTGGCCAAATTGTTAATATTTCAGTAAAATGTTAAGGCTTAGTCAATAAACTTTTCAAGAACGATCTAGAACGATCTAGAGTAAAAAAATGGCTATGTTCAATAGTTTCTGTTAATTTAACTTTTTTGCCCAAAAGTGCTCTGATCGATGTTGAGTAGATTGTTTAAAATAGTTCTAAATTGATCTGTTTTGTTCAGAATCTTTTTGTGCAAAAATTTTGTAGGTATATCTTTTTTAATTTGAGCACCTGAATAGTCAAGTCAAGAAAATTTTGAACATTTGATAAACATGTCAAAGATGTCAATTATCTGAAAATAATGTATAGAATAATAATATTAATAGCAATCCACAAAAAAATAAAAATTGCTCAAAGTCTCAAGTTAATCTTTATAAAATTAACTCTTTTATTTATAAAATAAAAAAAAAAATATCAGATATAGAATGAAAATTATTTTATAAGAATTTATTAGACATCAATTTCCACTAAGTCTTGCATATGCAATATCAATCAATAAATCACAGGTCAAACATTTTAAAGATTCGGAATTCATCTCCCTTAACCTACCTTCATTCATGGTCAGCTCTGCACAATCCACTACTCTAAAAATTCTAACAGAACCAAGACAGGGGAAAACTACTGACAACGACACTGTAACTGATAATGTTGCATACCACGAGGTTGACAATATGGCAATGTTGCATACCAGGTCTAGAATACTTCATTTTATCCAATTGTTTCCTATATGATGAATTTTAAAACTCACTCATAATAATTGGGAAACGGTACTTACCCATAGGTATGATTAATGGTTTCATAAAATTATCGGAAACTATTTTTTAATAACATTCCAACACACGTTTTCCCAATTAACGCGAACAATCAATTAATCGGTTAATAATATAAGTTATGGTAAAGGGTTTCGGTGGTTTTAGTATGTTAGTGTTCCACATAGCTAAGTACCTACGTGCGTGGTCTGCTTAATATTTTTCGAGGCTTTCACCTTCCCTCGAGAAATAAAAAAATAATAAAAACAAATTAAATCTGACAAAAAAAGTTTAATGCTATCTTATTTTTTTTTATTTTATTTTAAAATTAATATTAACTTAAAATTTTGAACAATTTGTATTTTTTTGTGGTTTGCTATTAATATTACTATTCTATATATTGTTGTCAGATACTTTCAAAGTATCAAATGTATAATTTTATAAAAAATTATTCTATTGTACCGCTTCACAGAAAAATTCCTTTCTTTTGCTTGGCCGGGGTTTCTTCTAGTATATAATATATTTTTGTAAATAATTATCAGCTGTTAAGTTTCTTTTTTACCATTTTATTCTTGGGCAACAATAAACCTATTTAATTTCTTCATTAATTCATTTCTAATAATATGGTGCGACATCTACATTTCGGTAGACTTATTTGGATTATGAAAATGTAAATTAAAATATCTGGTTCTACTACTTTTGTTTCGTTTTGCATTTGTGAAGATGTGCATAAATAAATATACTTTTTTATCGGTAAAATTTTAAATCGAAATTTTTAACTGAAAATTAAAAAAATTTGAGAAAATTTTTAATTTTACTCTGATTCCTGTTAAATAACTATAATTAAAAAAAAATTATGAAAATCGGTTGAGAAATGGCTCTATGGAAATTGTTCCATATATTTTCCATTTACAAATTAAATATTATGATATTATAGTTTTTTCCGTGGGTTAAAAAAAAATCTAAAACGGATGCCGGTTTTTCCCGAAAAAAAAATTAGTTCATTCACCGTTAAACGGTAATCTGAAATCCGGTAAAATCAGAACCCCTACAGTAGCCATTATAGCCATACTAGCAAGAAAAGATGCTTACATAAATTATATTACATTGAAATATATACCGGGTGTTCCAGAGCATGCGTATCAGGTTTTTAAGAGGAGAAGGAGCCGTTATTTTAAAATCGATTGGTGATATTTTCAACTTTCAAATGGGAAGAAGTACTTTTTATTCAAATTCGGAGTCTACGCCAAAACATAAGAAACTTTTGTAAAATATTTTTTTTTAGTTTTTTAGTTTAAATTTTGTTAAAGAAAAAAAAAGTTTTTTAGTTAAACTGAGACAAACAAATACGATAATATGAAAAACAAATTTATTTATAAAAATGGATATTATTGATTTTAGTTTACCAAAGGAAAATATGGAGGATTTTTGTTTTATTTTTATTAATTTTAAAGAAAAATACTGAGAAAAAAAAATTGTTTAACATAAGTTTCTTATTTTTTAACGTAGAATCCGAATTTGCATAAAAAAAAAAATCTTCCTTATTTGAAAATTTCGTTTTCTGCAAATTCGAACAGCGTTGCCCGAACAATGGGAGCTATCCAGAACACCATTGAAGAATATCCTGAGCGTGATCACCAAATTAGGTATCCTTAAGATGTCAGAGATGAACTAACATACACGGATTATCACAATAAGCCCATTTACGGTTGCGGTGATATGGGAGACAGATTCCCTCCTGAAACTCATAATCTATGCTGAAGAAAAAGATCATATCTTTCTTTGTTTAGTGAATTAAAATTCATGGTTATATTTTTAATATTTAATCACAATAAGAAAACTTTCAGTTGCAGTAATATGGGATCGGAAACCTAACTGTACAAACTTCAGTCTACAACCTAGTCATTTTACTTACTCTTTTTTACATGTTACAATTTTCGCCTGTTTATTACAACGTCTTTTTTTGAGAGAATAAACAGAGTAGAGGTCTCAGTCTTGTCAGTAGGAAAGCTACAATATATTATTCATTTTGTTTACAAAAAAACTATATGTATATATATATATATACAATCTAGTAGAATGAAAATTTTTTTAAAAATTGATATAATTTGCTTCGATAATTGTATCACTGAATCACCAAGTAGTTCTACTTCATTAATTTTTATTTTTGACGAAAAATGGTCATATTTTATCATATTCGAAAATATAAAAAAGCAACTGATAAATTAAGTGTGTTGGTTCTGAAATATCAACATTTCCACAATAAATATAATAGTGGAAAAATGTTCGACTTTTATTTTGTACATCGATTATCGACCCTCATATTGCCAAAGATGACAAAATTTTGCAATTTTCTAATTTTACATCATTGAGGGGAGGGAATACCATTAAATTAACAACTTTTAAATTTTAAGCGAATAAGAGCAAAAATGTACAGCTCAAAACCAATAATTTTGAAAATATTTTTTTTATTCTCGGTACTAATCATTACTTTTAAAAATATTTCAATAAATTGGATTTTGCATATTATTAATATTTCAAGGTTAAGTTATGACACTTAAGGAGATTTTAGATATTATAGAAAAAAAAAAAAATTGAATATTAAAGTAATAATAAAAGAAAATGCAGTGCTGTTAAAATAAAAATGATAACCTTGAAATTTATTTAAGTGTAATAACAATAAAACAAAAAAATGGAAACAAAAAGCTTCTTGAATAAGGAATTTGACGCCAATCACTTAAACAAATCAAAATAATACAACCATATAAAATGATTGGTGTGGGTGTCATTGAGAATAAATACACAATTTTTAAAGTAAAATAAATAAAATGCACAAAAGATCCCTCATTCACATACAAAATCATAAAGGATAATTTTTGTCTCAACAGTAAAAAGAATTGTCGCCAATTTTGTGAATTGTTTGAAAGTTATTACGATTAAATATTTTTTCATTCTGTTTCATCCATTCAGACAAATTTTCTGTTGATAAGTTATTCTTTAGAATATAAATTACATCGATTATTTCGAATTTATATTCATATTTTTGGACCTTCCAGACAGATAACAGAGATATTTTTAAATTCTTTAAAAACGAAATATTTAAATATTTACTGGCAAATTGTTATTTTGTAAGAATTAATGCGGTGGACGATTTAAAGTTGTCTCAAGAATTATTTGTGCATAGGAACATTTTGTAAACAATACAAACTAACAAAACGAACTGTAACCCATACTTAACTGGAATAGTGAAAAAAAATTGATTTTGTTTCATAAATTTACTAAATTAATACTTAAACAAATATATTTGCATAAAAAATCAAAGTAATTCATTTTGATAATGATTTCAAAAATTATTTCTGGTCCAAATATGTATAAACAGTAACAGCAAAAATGGTTTATATGAAAAATATTCAAGGATTTGAAATTATGTTGGATCTATTTTATGATACATAATAAGAAGTATTTCCAACTTTTACTTGTATAACCTCCTGGAGTCTCCTGGAGGTATTGAATCTCTTAAATTTCTCCAAATTGAAATTTAATGACGTTCAGTCTGTGTTTCCAACCTTCCAATTTCAATTATGATACTTTATTTTTCATATATTGTCAAAGACTCTAAATTATATTAAAATTTATTTTTAATTGGTTCGAGTCATATCTTAATAATAGGAAGCAACGAGTCAAATTGAATGGAAAGTTCAGTGAGGTTCTTAGTATCAAGATTGGTGTACCCCAAGGTTCAGTATTAGGTCCTGTTCTGTTTCTCATTTTTATTAATTATTGCAACAACAGTTCAAGGGTATACCTACAGCTTTTGCGGATGATACTGCTTTTTCATACAACAATAATAATCTACTTGACTTATTTTGCGATTTAAATTTTGACTTGGACCTAGTTCGAAAATGGTTTTATGTTCATAAGTTAGTTATAAATAATAAAACTAAAATTATGCAATTTAGACTTAATAATTGTCTCCTAAAAATTTTTAGTATTTGTTATCATTCTCCTGATTATCCTAAATTTCCTTTATTTCCTATACAGTCTCTAAACTCTTTTGTCCTCTCTTCGCCTTGTAGTATTTCTTGTTTTAACATTGAAAGTATAGATACGTTTAGGTACTTGTTGGGTGTTTTACCTGATAATAAACTGAATTGGTCTGCACATACTTGCTATTTAAATAATTATTTTAAAAATGTTTTGCGAAACATTTACCACTTAAATCTGTATTGTTCTTTAAAAGTTATGCTAATGGTGTATTTTGCTCTATTCAGTTCTAAACTGCAATATGGAATTATTTGCTGGGGTGGTTCTTATTTTAATAAAATTAAACCTCTTCTCATCGCTCAAAAACAGTGTATAAGGATAATTTAAAAAAAAAATAGACTAATGCCGAGTTTTCCTTTATTTAAAAAATTGGATATTCTACCACTTGTTTAAAACGTTGAAAATTTTTTTTAATAGGTCGGGCTATCTCGCTCACCGATTTATAACTAGATATCATCTTAGAATTAATAATTTATATCTTGTAAATGTTCCAAGAGCCCGTACCTCTCATTTTTGCCACTTTTACGATTATATAGCTTCAAATTTTTTTGATATATTACCTTATTCTTTAAGATTGGACCTCATTGTTTGCACAGATTGGTGCTATGATTTAAGAGCACCTGTTTCATTTTGTTAAAATCTTCGATTTTGGATTTTTGAACTGGATCACCTTCAAATTGAATCTGTTGTTCATACGATTTAGTTTTAACTTCAATTTGGTTTTTTTCTAACTATTATTTTTTTTAATTTTCAGAATTCTAGTTATTTCTTTATTTTTCATTCTTGTTATAATTTTGTATTTAATTCGGCTTACCATCGTTTCTAATTTAAATTTTGCTTTAAATTTTATTAAATTTTATTTTATATTTTAATTTTTCATTATATAATTTTAATTTTAAGCTATTTTAGTTTTTTCATATTTAGCTTTAATTTTCTACTTTACTATGTATATACTAGTGATGTGCGATATCCAAAAACAAATCGATATATCGTTCGATACGTATCAAATGAAAATACATCGATGCTTACAAAAATTGGAGCCAAATATGTACATATTATATCGATTTAAATCGGAAAAACAGTACCTCAATACTCAATAATACAGACTTAAAATTTGAAACCGTTTAGAAATTAACAATATATGGCGCGCAAAAGTACATTGCAAAGTATAATACAATGTATATTTTTTTTGCTGTTAAAGCACAAAAAATTTTGCACAAAAAAAAAATTTCCACATTAAAAGAACGATGCAATGAAATCATATTGATGTACTTAAATATCGCTAACAAAATATCTAGTTTAAAAATTTATATAATGCGAGCAAAACATCGATTATATCGAGAACTCTACACATATCGCACATCACTAGTATGTACCCAACAATATTTTATATTTTTATGCCTGTATTTTCGCTTGCAGTTTCATTCATCACATATTCTAATGAATATCCGAATGATCCTATATTTATTCTTATTATTTTTTTATTTTGTAAATGTATATTTTGTATTATATTAGTATATTTTAAGTATTGTATTTTACTATAATATGAATAAATAAGTTCAAAATCTAAATCTAATCTAAATCTAATTAGGACTCTGAGGACCAATCTAAAACAATGTTTTTAATTGCCCAATAAACTTCAAATACGATATAATAATAGCAGCATTGTGCGTCGGTGTATTATCTTGTTGTAGCACAAAATTTTAGTTCATCATCTGTATAATCATCAAGTTGTAACACTTTATAAGCAAGAAATCAAAAAAGTGCTTGATGTGACTTTTGCAGCAGTTTAAATAAGGGGTATTTACCGTAATAAAGAAATATCGCTCAAATCATTATATTCCAACCATTCGTGTGTCTTGTACAATTTTCTTTTCATTGTTCGTGTAATGATGAAATTTTCTTCCTTACTCTCTATTATGTTCTTTAGAAAATTTTAATCTAAGGCGCTTATTTTTTATAATTTCAGGATCAGGCGTTTACTTGTTTTGTGGAATATATGTCTTAATATTTACTTATCTCAATCTATTTACCACAATTTTTAACCCTATTTTTCGATGTTTAATTTTATTAAAGTTGTTTGGGACCTGTTTCACAGCTATTAATTATTAAAACGAAGGTGGCCCTAATATGTATGTCAGGGTCGGCATGTTGGCTTTTAGCCCTTTATGCTCTTTTCATAGCTATACTGGGATTCACATTAACAGCTCATATTATCACATTTTCTTTCTTTAATTGTTGTCTCACGTTTTCAGCCTCTATTAATATTTCCGACAGATCCACTACATTTTTGTTTCATGGCTTGATATCTAATAATATTTTTATGAACATGATATTTTATTTATGAACAACCGATAATTCACTATTTTCAGCTATTTTGTGATGACTTTCGCACTTAACAGGACACGAGACACAACTGAAACGTTAACTATTAACATTTAATCTATTTTGCTTCAAAATCATCTTAAAAAAAATAATGTACTGCTTCCTTAAATTTGTTAGATTAATTTAATAATCTGGATATTTCAAATAAATTTTATTTATAAAAAGACAGTTGGAGATGATATTTTGAAAATTTATCTTTAATTATGTTTAGTTTCATAAAGAATGACATCGTGAATGCAAAATTAGAGTTTTTTTAAATACAATCTCAGTGACGGGGCATGAAATTTTCAACTGGGGAAGCACTATAAAAGGAAACATCAGTTTGCTTTGGCTTTCCTTTTGAAATTTTTGCTAAATTTGGCAGTTAAAATTGTTCACATCTATTTCATAAAGTAGTGTTAATTTTGTTAAGGCAGAAAAACGATCGCTCACCTTAAATAGTTTTTATAGAGGAAGTGCTATTATCAATTAACAAAGTTTAGACTATTCATTAAAAGAGTTGTTTAATTATGTTTTAATTAAAAATGCTAATATTTCGCAAATACTTTTTTTGTTATTAAAATTTTTATCTGAAAATATAACTTTAATTTAAGCTTTGACTTTAAGAAAATAATGTAAAAAAAGTGTGAATATGAATTTTCTATATTAATGTTGGAAAATACCTCGTATACGAATTATAAGATTTTATTGAAAAATGCTGATTACACCGTTTTATTGTTGTTGTTATTAGTAGAGCAAGCATTGGCTTACCATCCTTAACACTTAATAATTTTTCCTCAAAACTTCTAGCAGAAAATGATTTTTTCTTAAGCTGTCAATAGCACAATTACAATTTTCTATTTTAATTATTTATAAATAATAAAAACAAAAATTTTTATAAATTTTTCCATTTGCTAACAAATTAATTGTTTCGAAACTGCATAAAACAAAATTATGGCTGAAAATAAGCAATGTAGCATTCAATAACAAAAAACTACAGAATTTTAAAACAAATAAATACTACAATTACTCTCTAAAAACACCAAAAACTACATACATTATTTATATAAATATTAATTCTCATTTAAGTCACAACCACAATAATGCACAAAATTAATTAATTCCTTGCTACTTTTTGTTTGTAAACTCATTTTGTGTCATGCGATATTTTGTTGTTGTTTCCCTAGATAATCTATTTTCTATCAGATATTTTCTAATTATATCAGGTAGATTTGGAATGAATATCAGCGACTCATTCAATTTTTTTCCTTGTAAGATTTTATTTTATTGTCGCTTTATTTATTATTTTGTTGCTGTTGCTAGGAGACTAAATAGCTAGGAGACAGTGTGTTTGAGCGCATGTGTATTGTATGAGGAGAATGATATTTAATTTGTCATTATATATTTTTCTTAGCTATATTGGTAAGAGAATAATGATTTTTAATAGGCAGGCATTATTTTCAAAAATTTTTAAATTTGTGGTTGTTGAATATATACTTGTATGATTGAAAGAATAATAGAAAATTAGAAAATAGTGATGTTTATATACGCATTATTTTCTTAACATACATCATGTAATTAATATCTATGCATATAATTTTTGGTTGAAATTTGTTTTCATTCGATTTGAATTTTTGTGGTTAATTAATTTTTATATTAAATTAAATATAAATTTTATTTTAAGCTGTAAAAAATAATAAATAATATTTCAATTGGGGAAGCACTCATTCAACTCAATATATGGACGCTGCTTTGTGCCTGGTATATGGTAATATATACAATGTAGTCTCAAAATGCTAACATACTGCCGTAACTGAAAATGTTAACATACTGCCGTAAGCAGAATGAAGCAGAATTTAAATATTTTAGAACTAGGTAAATTGTATATATAGTATGTTATGGAACTTACTTGATTCCAGTTAAAATTTTAATATTGCCTTTTCGATGTCACGGATTTCACGCGATAATTTTTTCTAAATAAACTTCAAATGTAGCAATATAACTTTTAAAATTGTGGCAAATTTTAATATTTTTCTTTTTAGTTCAGATTTACCAAAAATTGTGTTTTAAAAAATTTTTGTTATTTATTTTATCCTTTTTAGTCCCATAACATAACAAATAAATATTAAGTTCAAATGAAGACCCTCTAATTTAAAAATTTTTTATTATGTTAATTGTGAAGTGTGTATTGAATGTATTTGTATGATGTATCATATTTCAGACCCAGTAGCTTCTAAGATATGGATTCTGGGTTAAATAACAGAAGGGCCCCCAAATTTTATAATGACAAAAGCCATTGTGATAGAAAAATGTGAGAACCGAATTCAAGCCAGATCGGTCAAACAGTTTCTGAGATATTGATTTTGGTCCACATAGGAAATCCGCCGACAGACAGGCCTTCCAAATTTTGACAAACAGTATTGTCATCAGTAACAAAATTTGAATTTGATTTTTTAATTACAAAAAGTGTTGTTATTAGAAACCACGATATGTACCAAATTTGAACTAGATCAGCCCAATAGTTTGTGAGATATGCATTTTGATCCAAATAAAAATTTTGTTAAGAACCAAGTTCCTTCAAATTTTTTTTACAGAAAATGGTTCTACCGAGACTCAAGCTTAAAATTTCAAGTCTTTGGTAATAGGAATATACTAATAGAATATAATAATAGGAAAATACTTAGTACCTACGCAATTTCCAAAAAGGAAAGGAGCAATTCATTAAATTGCCCATAAAAGTGCAAATGATGTTTGTTGAACAGAAAAAGAAGTTCAAATTATTATTTTAATCAATTCAAATTTAATGTTAGGAAAATGAATGACGAATGGTTTGAAAAACGGTTAATAGCAGGGATTAGATGCTATATCTCACACCATAATATTATCGGGTCAAAATAAACGTTCCAAGAAGTCTAAGATAATGACATAATGATCGACCTGTCTAAATGTCTAAATCGAATAAATAATTGGAACGAACAAGCAGAACACCACCAAGTGTAAAATATGGTATTATGGTAATTTTTAAGAATAATCGAACTGTCTCACATGTCATTGCGAACTGAATAAACATTTGCACAAACTAGAGCAAATAGTAACCATTATATGCAGACTATGTGAAACGATAATAAATAAAATATTGTTTCTCATTCAATTAATCAGAAGAATTCTTGCCTCAATCTCACTGGAAAGTGTTTTTCGATTCATTGAAAGATCAGGAATAACATAGAATGGATTTAAAGTGGGATGTTGTAATGGACTTAAGGACCGCATATTGCGATAGATAGATAGAGAGATTGTTAATTTCGGGAGGGAATCTGTTCCGGCCCATATCAACGCAGTCGCAAATAGTCTTATTGTGATATTCATATTATGATTATTAGGAACAAATATAATTGACTTGCATTAACTCTAATCTGGCGCGTTACTGAACTAAACAAATGTTTTTTTTTTAAAAGAAAACTAATTGATAGCCTGATATGAGATCTGTAACCACACAATTGGATCACGAATATCCATTAACATATATTTTCAGAGGAATCCTATATACACTTTCTTCTTACAAGATTCAAATACCAAGAATTACAAAACCACTTTCAGAACAGATATATTCATTTCATTTGTTGGATTTCATGACGTTATAAAATAGATATAAAATTCTAATTTAGAATATTTGGAGGACACAATAAAAGTTTGTTAACGTTGAAATGAGAAATTTATCATTCTGAAAAAAAAACAATCATAGCAATGAATATCAATAATTGATATCCTTTTTCGCTTTCCAATGGAACCAATTTATATTTGAATTGTTTATAAAAAGGATTTTTTTGTTCTTGTTGTTCAAATGATTTACAATGAAATGAAATTTAGAATTGAAACAAAACAGAATATTGAATGAATGTTTTAATTTATATGCAGACAAATTGATGACCTATTTTGAATACCAAAATATTCAATAACTCATAAAGTAAATAATTATACTAGAAATCTCAATAAAACAATCAGAAAAGAGGAAATAGTGGAAGATTGAAAGTGTTGAAAAATGAAAAAATTTAAATTTTGTAAATGGATTATTTTTTATCTTTGTTTTATTTTTTTTTTTTTGAGACGGGAACAATACTTTGAAGAAAGCTTTTTTTGAAGTTACAATTTAAATATGCCTTTTATTATAGAATATTTGAGTATTCAAGAATTAACTGTTATCAAGTATATCACAATGATAAGATAGAGTAACCTACGTAACAAATTACTGTAAGACTCTTGCGCACACTTATAACACTATTATAAGCACTCTTATAGAAGTATTAGTGTTAATTTGAGTGCACCGCAATTGTTGTGTAAAAATACATTGCTTACCACTAAAATGGAAATCTTATAAGGCACCGGAGCATTTGCTGTAATATTGTTATTGGATCACTTCACTATACATATGTAGTGCCATTAATTATGACACCTTCATACGAAGAAGTTAAACAAGCTATATATAAATTAAAGAATGGAAGAGCCCCTGGAGAAGATAAGCTAAAAGCTGAGCTTCTAAAAAAAGGTGGAGGATTTCTGCATAAAAAGATATATAGCTCAATATGTACAATATGGGTGGAAAATATTCCGAAGAAGTGGAATTGTAATAAATATTTCGGGCTAATCTGTCCAATTCACAAAAAAGGAGACAAAATGACATGCAGCAACTACAGGGGGACAACGTTATTAAGCTGTGCTTTCAAAATATTGTCCAATGTCATATACTCCAGATTAGCCTACTTTGCTGAAGAAATACTGGGAGAGTACCAATGCGGATTCCGAAGCCAAAGATCAACGATTGACCAGATATTCGTCATGAAACAAAGCATGAAGAAATGTTATGAACACGACATAGATCTTCATATGCTTTTCATAGATTTCAAGCAAGCATTTGACAGCATAAATAGGGACATAACTTTAATATCTCTTACACATTTGGGAATACCTTAGAAATTATCAAACCTCGTCATAATGACAATGCATGAATCAAAAGCTAAAATTATAATACAAATCCAAATAACCCGTGAATTTAAAATACAAGGAGATAGATGTCTTATCCGCATTATTATTCAACTTAATAACTACATTACGCCATAGGAAAATTAGAAAAGAAAGGCAGTATATTCAATATGACAACCCAAATAGTAGCATATGCGGATGACATAGTAATCATGGCAAAAAAATACAGATATATGGCAGAAGTATTTGTACAACTAGAAGAGGAGACACAAAAAGTAGGCTTAAAAATCAACGAAGACCAAACAAAATATCTAAAAATGTCAAGAAACGAACAAATAAGAAATACTCAGAATATAACAATTGGAGAGTACAACTTTGAAGGAGCATACCTTGGAGCAACAATAAGAAGTGATAATAGTATGCAATGCTGTATTCATAATAGAATTCAGTCAATCAATCAAAATTAATATCAAGAAATGCCAAAATGACGATGTATAAAACTCTCATACGACCCATAGTGACGTGTGGATGCGAGATATGGACTATGAATGTGGCCTAGGAGAATAGCCTGCGCATATTTGAAAGAAAAATTCTCCGAAAAATACTCGGCCCAAAAAGATTACAGAATGGAGAATATATAATCAGAAGCAACAGCGAGCTCAATAGTATGATTGATAGTGAGGGCATTGTACGGTTTGCAAAGGCCCAAAGACTAAGATGGGCTTGCTACGTAAGTCGAATGGACGAAAGCCGAAAGCAAGCAGTGGTGCCGAATAGAAAGCCCAATAGCAGCAGTGGTAGAGGAAGACCAAGAAGTAGATGGGCAGACAACGTTAAAAACGATGCTCAAACCCTATAAATCCCAAATTGGAGACAAGCAGAACAAGATCGACCTTTTTGGAGCAGCATAGTCATGAAGGTCAAAGCTTACCCAGAGCTGTAGCGCTATAAGATGAAGATGCTGATGATGATGATTGCTCTGAAAATAGTCTCGACACTTTTCACGTGCATCACTTGTGATTTTTCACAGTTAAATCGACATTTTTTTACTGATAATATCAACGCATTTCAAATGACTAAAGAAATGCCATTCTGTTCTATACCTACAAACACAATTCATATATATACAGTAAATAATGTTACATATTTTGCTATATTTTTTTTTTTATAAACAGCCGCGCGCTAAGATAGGACCTTTGATACTTACGTACCCGCTTGGCTGGGATAGAGAAGGAAGAGGAAGAAGGAAAGTGTGGTACAAATTAACATTTATATATGATAATATTTTCCCCAACTAAATTAATTAACTTTCATCAAACCCCATTTTTGAATTTTTAGTACTGTTTTTTGATTTTAAAATATTTTAACTATGCTAGCTAAATTTTTAATGTTCAAATTTTTAATGTCCTTATTATATGATCAAAAACTTTAAAAACGACATCTCACGCCGTCAAAAGTTCAAACATATTCAACTTGCTCATGATGAAGTTTTTACGGGGTTGAGATTGTCTACTCTCATACGATTTCATATATTTAAATTTTTTTTGATATCTCATGCCTTTGAGAAGCGTCAAGATTATCTCCAGCGTTAGTGTAACATGTCTTTATTTTGAAATTAAGTTCTTTTGAAATAATTTAAATACTGATGGGTGATGATTAAATGCTGCATATAAATATAAGTAAGCTTTGGTTTTAATAGATGTCTGATGTGCTTGCTCTATGCATAAAATGTAACAGCGTGTGCCCTTACTTTGTATAAAAGTACTTGTTGTAAAATTTTATGGTATTTATATTAAAAATATCATTTTTTGTCTGCATGTTTTAATAAAAGCTTTTAACTAAATATCCATTTCAAAGGGTATCATTTTTTTATTTGCATATATGCTGAATGTTAATTTTATCGGGCGAGGATAAAATACAAAGAAATGGTTTTTTTTGATGTGTTAAACAACAACAACAACGACAATGGCAGTTGCTATTATGAATATCGTATTTGCTTTACCTTACCTTACCTTCTTTTGACATTCATAAAATTTTAAATCCCGAGATTTCGGTGTGATATACAAAAGGGATTAATTTATATTTTTATTTACATTTTTTTTTTTTTTCATATTTTTTAGAAGGAAATCGATCTCACGGGAGAAATTAAATGATTTTTTCTTTCATATTTTTTTTTTTAATAAAAAAAGGTCACATACATGATGGAAAAAGAGATTTATTAAATTCTATTCGAATAATGAAGAAATATATTTTATTATTTTATTAAATTTTTTTTTTTTTTTTTTTTTTTATTTTTGTTTTGTTATTGGGTATTATTATACGTGAGGGTGAATGAATCTAACCTTGATTTTATTTACAAAATGATAAGCTCCTTTTTGTTCCGGATAATTAAAAAAAAATATGTTTTAAAGTTAGGAAAAAAAAATGAAAACAAGGAAACTATAGTCGGTTCTTTCTAAAAATTTGGAACTTTTATTTTTTTTTTTTTAACAAAATTACAACAAAAAGCAAGCGAAAAATAAAATTTTATACTTAAATTTTTGTTTAAATTTTATTTTACTAAGAACTTTATTTTTGAATGGGAAACATAAATGTGATAAAAATCAGGGTGCTGAACAATATGAATCAAATATTAAATATTCTATTTTTAGAATTTATATTTTTTAAGGTAAGGGCTTTTCGGTCGCTTTTTGGTTTTTTTTTACAATGAATTTATTTTTTAAATACGGTAGTGATAATTTTTTGAAATACGTAAATAGAAGTGGGAAATTGAAATATGAAGAAGAAAATAAATTGTGTCGGACCGGTATTGTACCTACTTTTTATAGGGTTGGATACGAGACCCTAAAACAATTTAATAATTAAACAATTCAAACCAAAACCTTTACATTCTAAGTCTAAATATTAGTTTTATAGCGACCGTTAGCATAAACTGTCTGGTATTATAATTTTTTGACTATTAGACATGTTTCTATTTTTTATATTTTCTAGATCAGACTCTTCAAAAATGATATAATGATATAATATCGTGCCTGAAAGAACTACTTCTGTGCAATTGCCCAGGGGATTCGCTAGTTAGTATATATAATTTTTGGACTTTAGGGCTTATTAGTATATATCATTATAAACTCGTCTTTGATAACCTAGATTAACATAACTGTTTTGGATTTCTATTAATTTATTGCGGATACTGAATCGATCGTGGGTTAAATAGAGTAATTCAATTTATTCTGTAATCACTGTAGGTTTATCGCTGAACTATTGATTGATTTTAATTTTATCATTGATGTAATATAGTATGTTAGTCAAATTTAAGTGGCTACTTGAGCTCTAACAAAAATAATTTAATGAATATATGTAAGTATTACTTGAAAATATATTTAAAATTCAAAATACTATCAAGATATGTAAACAGATAATTTCTTGTTTGACTCCGTCTGTCATGATAAAACTGATTAGATATTTTTTTTTTTATAAACAGCCGCGCGCTAGGATAGGACCTTTGATACTTACGTACTGCTTGGCTGGGATAGAGAAGGAAGAGGAAGAAGGAAAGTGTGGTACAAATTAACAGGTTGTGTGAGCAAAAAACGGTTAATGTTTGACTTAAACCTCTGGAGATTATAACAAGCTGTTCTGTTATTATTTGATTGTAGAAACACGTCGGGAGGAATGTGATTCCACATTCGCGACGCTCGGACTATAAATGAATTTCTATAACCATTTTTTGGCCATCTTGTAGGGGTGGGTATTTGCCGTTCCTCTTGTTTCGCGTTGGAACTGTTTTAGAGGAGGAAGTAGTGATTTGGTTTCTACTGAGCAAGTGTCCACGCCTACGGGATATCTATAAAACAGAGAAAGTGCCCTACTGTACGACGATGTCCAAGAGAAGTTAAGGATGAAGTTACATTTGGGTCGCCTATGAGACGAATGGCGCAATTTTCAATGCGGTCAAGGTAGTCTAAGGCTGAAATGGGAGCGCCAACCCAAATATGAGAATTGTATTTCATCTTGGGTCGTATAAATGCATTGTAGATATTAAAAAGTTCCAAAGATGAAAAGAGAGCTTTACAACGACTTAAATAGCCTAAACACTTGGCAGCTTCTTTCGCAATATCAAAAATATGGTCATTCCAAGTAATTTTTTGATTTACGTGCATACCTAAGAGGTTTAAGAGGTTTAGATTATCCGAGTTTTGCAAAGTAACACCTTGGAAGAAAAGATTGGGTTCAAGTCTTAGAGGTTTGCGTGAGATTATACAGCTTTGATTTTTGTTGAGTTGAACTCAACTCTGTTTTTTTTTTGCCTCAGTCAGCAATTTTGGTCAAATTATGATTAATCATATTCACCATGATTTGCCTTCTATTGCTAACTTCGACGTTTGAAGCATTGATTCTGCGGAGGAAATCAAGGCCACCAGAGTGCTGTCATCTGCAAAGCTGTAGATTGGATTGAAGGTTGTTTGAAGTAGATCATTGATGAAAGTCAAGAATAGAGTTGGGGAAAGAACTGATCCTTGCGGCGGAACTGAACACCGGCATTTATGTGAATTTTGTCAGCGAATCGAACGATTCGAGAGGAAGCCTTCAATCCACTTGGAAAATACAGAACCTAAACCAATAGCTTGGCATTAAATAATTAAAGCCGCGTGCCATACTCGATCGAAAGCTTTGGAAATATTTAAAGCAGCAATGTCAGATTCTTCAGAATTGTGTTGACTGATATTGAGTTTTTCACAAAGGCATGTCATCATGTCACCGGTAGATCGGTACGGTCTAAAACCAAATTGTCTGTCAGATATTATGCCTTTTGCTCTTAAGATATTTCGAAAGTTTCTCATTGAGTAGGCTTTCCATTACTTTGGAAGAATCGAACTTGAGGTATTACAGGTGGTGCAAGACATGTAGGAGGAAGTGAGGAATTTTATGTAAAAATTTTTACAAACAAGTTTGCTTTATCGTTTGGGTCCATCACAATTTCACCATCATCAATCAGTGGCGGAAATGAGGATTCCGGAAAGTTGTGCATAACATTTTTAGCAAATACTAGAAGGTTCTGCTATTTTTCGGGAGTTGTAGAATTTTTTGCCTCAACCGTTGGTTATACAACAACTTTTGCTGATTGATGAAATGCTTGCATTTATTTCTAGAAACGTTATAACTCTTCCTTGTGAGTCTCCAGTTTAAATTTTTTAAAAGCTTCTTCCTTGTCCTTAATGGCTTCGACACAGATATTATTAAACTACGAGGTGGAATTCTTATTTGAACTCTTGTAATAATATGGAATTAAAGTTTTCATTCCAAGTAATAATCCTTTACTAAAAATATCAGTGACGAAGTCAACGTCTTGAGACTGAAAGCACATTGACCAATCAAATGTTTGTAAAAAATTGTTGAAAACATCCCAGTTAGCTTGGGCGTAATGCCAAACTATTTTTTTAGGAGTATGTGTTTGGTTGGTAAATGTACTTTTTTGGAAGCTCGTACTTACGAGACAATGATCTGATCCCCCCAAGGGAGAGTTAATCGAAACAGAACAATTTTCGGGATGTGAAGTCAGAAAAAAATCCAAAAGATGATTCGATTGAACACTGTGATCAGGAATTCTAGTTGTACTTCTAACAAGTTGAGAAAGATTGAATGATTTGGAAAAAAGTTCAACTTGCTTACCTTCGCGGGAATTGTGACTTGAATAAATGAGCCAGTCCTTGTTATGTATGTTGAAGTCACCCGCCAGTACGATCTCAGATTGAGGATGAATTGTCAAAATCTTATTTATTTAACTGGATAAGTTGTCCAACGCTACAACAGTTCCCTGCTCATTTGTTTGAGGTGATCTGTACAAAAAACAAAAATGTATAGTACGCTTGTCAACATGGATCGTTATCCATAAATATTGGAATAAAGGATTGGAGCTTGAATGGTTCTGAAGAGTGTTGAAAGCGACATCAGACGTAATATATAAAGCGTTATCACGATGAGGGACGAAGAGTGGCACTATTGTGTAGTTAGGAATGGTAAAGAGAGAAGCATCACAAGTAACTTGCGTTTCACTAAGTGCCAAAATAGCTGGATTTTCGGACCGAAGATGGGCTTCTATGGCCTGGAAATTCGTTGATAGTCCTCGGATGTTACAGAAGTTCAATTCAAACATCAAACATTAGTGAAAATTAAATGCTAATTAAAAATTAAAATTAAAATGATGATGACTCGTAGCAGTTCTAACACGATTATATTCTAACACGAATATAATCGTGTTAGAACTGCTACGTATTGTAAAAAATAATTATTTTTTAAATATTAATTACAAATAGTAGACATACAATTTAATCATCACAAAATAAAATAGAGTTATTCTATCAGGAATGTGAAGTTTATCCACAATTATTGATATAGATTTGAGTTAAATATAGAGTGTGATTCTTAGTATGAATTCTAAAAAAAGAATATACATACAAACACACTTAATCTTTAACAACTAGAAATTGTTCATCTGTTGATTAACTGTTGTTGAAATTTATATATTTGATTGACAAAGAAACGGTGAAAATGTAAAAAAAGAAAATTTATGAATTTATCTTTCGTAATTATGTCTTAAACTTTACAATTAGGTTATTGTGTTCGCGTATTAAATCATTGTCAAGTTTTTTTTCAAGTTATATCTACATTTAAAATTAATAACTCAAAAGTTTATTTATTTTAGAAAAATAAAGAAAAACATAAATTTTATTTTTCTGATGGATTTTTTTTTAATACTTTTGAAGAGTAAACTCGTACCGAATTTACATTTACATTAGGAAAAACTTGAAACCCATTTCTTTTGAAAATTCTCACATAACTAGTATTATATTGTATTACTTAAGTATATTGTACAATTTAACACGTTATATATAATTAAATACTTTTAGAATTAATTCAGAAAATGTCATTTACCATTCCTGCTATAATTTTACACGTTATTAATTCAATAAAAATCAGCATGTGCCAAGTTTTTCCTCATATATTTTTGAAATTTCCCTCTTCTTTTCTCTCTCACACACTTTTTCTCTGCATCATTTCATTCCTCCAGTGTTACCAATTCTATTATGAAATTTTTTGTTAAATTTACCTAAATATTTTCTATTGGAAATAATTATTGAAGTAAATTAGTTTTAGCAGAGCTAACGGTATTTATTATTTAGTTGAAAAAATATTTTAGTTTGAACATGGAACTCAAGAAATATTCAGTTTTTAACTAGTATAAAAAGTGGATCTAGAATATTTGAATAAATCAATATAGTTCCTAAAATCTTACTGAAAAATATCTTTATCATACTTTATTATGAGGCTATAACAATTTTTGAATTTGATTATGCCGCTATAGACGAAGAAATTGGGGACAAAATGTGCAACGAATTAGTGAAGATGGTTTGACAAAAAACATAATGACTGACTGTATTATATTGAAGTTCAAAACGAATAGAAGAACTACCTAAAACAAATAAAAAGTGGATATCAGAACAAATAAAGAACATTACCTAATTTAAAATACTTGATTCCCTAAATTAATTATGATAAATGCCAAACTATTCTGTTCAGGAATACAATTGATAAAGTACAACACAACGTAAAAAAAAATTGGAAACAATTTTATTTAAAAGATCCAGATGGAAAAAAAAATAATAACATAAACAGTGCCCAGGTACCTTGGGGCTCAATTTAATTATTTATTTAAATTCAAAGATCACATAGAAAAAAAAATAAATAAAAACAACAAACAAGGCCTTCATGGCCTTACAAAAACTCTTTTATTCAAAATATTTAAATGTAAAAGTAAAATTATTGTGCTATCAAAAATTTATACGTCCAATATTAACTTATGAATGTCCAATTTGGTTTAATGTTAGTGCGTAAAATATAAATTAAAATATCTAAGACAAACTTAAGAAGAACACCAGAATCTAACTATGTTAAATTGTATTCGCACAAAAAGCTTTACGATATTGCAGAAATAATTCGCAATCACATTCAAAGAAACGGAAATGTAACTAGTAATTCTCTAATCAATCATTCATGGTATGAAAGCGAAGAATATTTACAAAATACCTTAATATCACGTTTTATTCCTCCTGAAGAATTCATATAGATAAAAACGGATAATCTGGATAAAAACGGAAGACAATAACTTTATACCAAAGATATATCATTAGAAATGCTTCGGACAAAAAAATTATAATAAACTTAAATTCATGTAAATGCAATAATAATCAAATTTACCAGTTTAATAAATATATTCCAAAATAAAAAAAAAATTTAAATTTAAAATTCCTTATTTCTGGAAAAATGTATTCTAAAGGCGAATTTCTTCTTCATGAACGAACGTTAGGACAATTTTATTTTATACTATAAAAGAAAATTTTATGGTTTCCCCTGAATGCGCAAAGGACTGACATTTTTTATGTCTTGACGTTTAAAAAATTGTTTACATGCGCAAATTTAATCTTTATTAAAAAAAATTTAAAATTTTGTTAAGAGTAATAAGATTGTAATATTGGAAGAAATAAAATATAACCGTTTGCTTTTATCTTAAAATATAAATAATTTCTTAGAAACAAAATAAACTTTTACCAGAAAACAAAATACAAAAAAAATTACACTTCATGCGTTTTTCTCTAAGTCTATACATATAGTCCAATTCCAAGTCTTGACACTGCAGAGAGGATACTCATTTTGTACGTTATTTAGACAGGTAGCATAGGAAAAATAAGGTACCAATTTTTTAAGTCTAAATAACTGAAGAAATATAATTTATTTCGAGTTTTGTTCTAAGAAGAAATTGAAATTTTGTCGTTTTTAGATCGAATAGTAAATATACTTTAATATTCAATAATAATAATAACAATATACTTTAATGTTTTAGTATAGAAAAATTGATTTAAAAAAGACCTGGCCATTTAAGAAAAAATATATTTACGACTTTCAAAAGAGAGTAAAAATTTACTACACTACTGGAAATAAAAATTGTCTTTGTTTTTAATATCATTTTTTTTAAAATTGTGTGCCAAAATATTTTCATGCAGTGTACATGTACTACATCAAAACACATAACAAATTATTTCTAATCAGCACAGCACAATTTTTTTCATTATTTTTCTTTAACCGACAATTTTTTAAAATATATTTTACGTAATATTTTTTTTATATAATTAAAGTACAAATTCTAAACTTTATTTTGATATTAAATTTATATTTTTTTTATTTTTTAGCTCTTAAACTTTGCTTAAACATAAAAATTTCTGCCAAATCTATAAAATTACTCGCGCTCAAATTGGTTGAAAAGAAATACGAAAAAAAAGAATAAAATTGAAAATCTTAGGCAAATATCATTTTTGATTCTTATTTATTTGTAAGTATTGTTATGTGCTAACAAATATGTGCCGACGACCTTGAACAAAAAAATGTCCAAAAACCAAAATGTCAATAATGTTCATTACGTATCAAGAAAAGTATAAAAAAACAATTTTTTTTTGTTCAAGGTTTTTGGTCTCGACTTTTGGACCGTCGGATCAATCCGAAATTTTTTTAAAAATTATTTATAATAATTATTAATAACCTTTTTTCAGACAAGTACAATTTAGCCACGTGATATAGAGTGTCGGCCCCAATTCCTTGGACCCAAGACCTATTGTCTTCATCACATTTAAGGGCCATTGTACTGATGACAACAACAAAATCAAGGTCTTCGGTCCCGACACTTCGGAAGCCGGACCTCTTGTTTGCATCGTGTTTAAGAGCCATTGTACTAAAGACAAGTTAAAAAAGAAACAAAAAAAATTTTTTTTGCGAGGGTCATATCCCAGTATACAGTCAAATGGAAAACTGTATACCAAATGTTTATAAAAAGCATCGAAAAATTTGTCAATGCGTGCTCTGCTTTTTTTTGCGCATTTGAAACTTATATTAAACACTATGGAATAGACTAGATTGCAAGATTTTTTTTTGTGTACAATATGGAATATGATGCATTTTAGAAAAATCGGTTTTTTTACAATATGGAAGTCATGGTATCTTATTTTTGTGTTTTGTCTCTGCAAAGGTAACGACGGTCACAATTTTGAATAAATGTAGATATAGGTCTTTCTTAAATAAAATTTGAAATTTTATATGTGAATACGTTCACACGAAAATCGAGAAAGCAATAAATATTTATTAAATAAGTATATTATATCTATCCTTTTCTTTTACTTCAACCTTCAGCCAAAAGTTAAAATTATTTTAACTAAGAAAATGGATAAAGTAAATTGTCCGGAGAGGATTTTTTGTGTATGTGTTGTTAAATAAAATTTTTTGATTAACTAAAAAAGTGGTCCGAACGTTCGTTCATTAAGAGGAAATCCACCATCAGTCTATAGGTTAGGTTAAGTAGTCTTAGCTCTATATTTACAATAAAGAATAAATAATGGGCTTTTTTTTTTAAACATTTTTTACAAAAACATATAATATAAGGTAACAACAATAATTTAACAAACCACATTTTAGAGGAAGTAATATTGATAATTGAATAAAAATAAACTGTTTAGAAATTTTAAATACATAACAAATAAAAAATGAATACGATAGCTGAAACTGCAGCCATATATTGATAAGACAAAAATATAATATTCTATTTATTTTTATTTACGGATTATGCAAAATATTAATTGACAATAAATAAAACATTTAAAAAAAAAAATATGTGGATAAATAAAATCGGTTAAGTATTTTGAAACTTTACATGAGATGCGTATTGTTAAAAAATACAAATGTAAATACTAACTATGAACTAGCAAATATCTAGTAATGAAAATTAGCTATATTAGACGATAGAGCTGTATCTATTCTATGGTGTAGTTCGTTCGTCTTTTATTTAAATTTAAATAAAATAAAATTTAAATTTAAATAAAAATGTTCCATTATAAAATTAAATATTATAAAGCAGTAGCAAATAGTTCGTAAAGGTTGCATAACCGATCTCTTAAGTCATACTGTAACAATACTAATATTAAATGAGAAAATTATACATTTTTCCTGTAAACCGAATATTTCCAAAGATTTAAAAAAATGAAACAAATATGAATTATGATATCCTAAGCTTAAATAGAAAATATATAATAAAAACGTTCCGATTCTGGGTTATTGGTCATGCATTTTCGAGGATTGTTCTATAAAGTGATATTCCAAAGAAAATGATAAAAAATCTTATTCAATTTCATTATGAATTGTTTTCCATCATTTAAATTTATCTACTTGGCACTACCTGATACTACATTTTATTTTTTTTATTGATTTAACTTAGACAACAACCGCATACGGAATAATTTATAAAAAATTAAATCTAAATTTAATTCTGATGATGGGTGAGTTGCGGCAATTTGATAAATTCAAATTTTTGTATATCAAAATGATTTATACATGGGGTGAAATTTTAAATTGAAATAATAAAAAAAATCTAATTGGAAAATAAACAAATTGAAAAAAATATTTCACTACGTTTTAAACAATTTCGCTACGCTTCTTTTTCTAATATCTATCACTTAAAAGAATGATAATGAAAATTGGTTTGTATCGTACTTATTTCAATTTACAGATTAAGTGTAATGAAATCAAAATGTAAATGTTTTAATTTCAGGGAAGACTAAAACTAATTATTGGAATAAATAAAGATCAAAAGGTTTTATTTTTTGGATCAATTAAACTTTTTTCGAAAAAATTCCGATCTTTCAATAAAAATTAACCGCTCGTTTTTTTCAAGCCTTGAATATAATTTTACATTTACACATAAGGTTCATTCACTAACAAATAGTTTTTGATTGTAATTGATTGCAATAATGTATTTTTGTTCAATAGCTTTTCAATCACTTCCTTTCACAATTTGGTGGGGAAATTTGTGATTGAAACTGTTTTTTTTATTTAAATTATCCTTTCACAATTTGGTGGGGAAATTTGTGATTGAAACTGGTTGGGTAAAAAATGATATTTTATGATTGTGTTCATTAGTAAAATCACAAACATTGATTGGAATTTAATGTCAAAGTTTAGTTTTGAAAAGTATTTTGACGCAACGTATTCGGTAAAAATTATTCAGTTATTCATAAATAATTATTACCCTGGTGAAAATTTCAAATATTGACAGATGACAACGTTATTTTCGAAAGAATGCAAATTGTTAGATAGCCTCACAAAATAATACAACATGCAAATTGCCACCAACGAAATAATCTGCATGGTAATTCAATAAAAAATATTAATTTGATTCAAATAGACAGTTAACCACAATAAACCAAAACTATCATACAGACGTCAGTTATTTGCAGAACTACTGTTATAAACAAAACAAACTGAAAATATATTTAGTTTCTGAATAGTATGTTGAATTGAAAGCCAAATAATTTACCACATGTAAAATTTCAGAAAATGCTAAAAACAGATTCTAAAAATTCAACATTCTATCAATTCACTTATGAAACATGGAAAGTAGAGCAAAGATTACTTTTCAGACAAATTTTTGTAAGTAATCTTATTTTAATTAAAAATCTTTCCCCCGGGAATTGAACAAATCAACAGGAATTGAAAGTGTGACTGTTATTGTGTGTATGACACAGAAGTTTATAGATTGATTCGGATATATATATATTTTGTCGGATATTCTGGTGACAATGTAAAAATATCTCATCACAAGCTTTAAAAAAAATGTGTAGTTAACGTTAATAAAATGATCGTAACGCATAACAAGTTCTCTGAAAACATAGATAATTGTAACTAAAAATAATTTCGACAAAGTCAAATTAAAAGCAGGTGAGTTTAATATTTTATGTTGCATATGAGTGGGACAAAAATAATGACTTATTAGCTTTTATTTGATCGGGATTGTAGTTAAGATCAAGGTGTTATTTGTTATTTATCAATGAATATATTATATTTGTAATTTGATATTGTAATATGATAACGTGGCGTATTATCATTCTGTACCATTACTCATTTATTTATACATAATGTCTATACATGTATATTTATCATTCATATTTTGCTTGAATTGGCTAAATTAGGCCGATATATTCCGACTAAAAAGACATTATGGTAACAAGTGAACAATAAATATTTGCCATTAACATTTTTTGAGTTGTGGTATGGTTTCTTTTATTGTAACCGTAACGATTGTTATGTTTATATTGATATCACATATAAGTTGAATGGTATGCAATTCAATTTTATTGTTATTTTTTTTTTTTTTTTTTTTTTTTTTTTTTTTTTTACAAAAGAAATGGAAGATTTTCATTCACGTTTATTGTGATATTTAAAGATACCATAATGTATGTATTGTATAATTAAAAGTGATTTTATCGTAAATAAATGAAATCGTCAATATCGAAACATAAAGAAAATATAATGTTGTTTAAAAAGGAGGTGAAAAATAAAAAAATAAAATAAAATTTGTTTATATTGAGTAGGCGGTTGGTTGGGTGATTTGGTGGGTGGATTGGCTTTGATGATTTTGTAATACACTTTGATGTACATAAACATACTATATATTATTATATTCGTGTATACATTATTGTTTTTATATATTTTTATGTACTTATTTTGTGTTTATTGTTTTTTTTCTGTTGTTATTATTCGCAAAATAATTTAGGTTTATTGTAAAAAAAATTAAAATTAAAAGAAAATTCACACGGTACTTAAATAAAAATAAAAAGATATATTGCGCTTAGGAGGTTATATAAAAGAGTAATTAAGTTATATTTTACAAGTTAATTTGGTTTATATTTTTAATTTGTTTATTTGTTTGGGTACAATGACTTGTAATTATAAGGTCTTATATAAGATCAAATTTATTTTTATATAATGAACAAATTAAATTGTTTTTTTTATAATTTAAAGTGAATCATGAAAACTAACAATACAATCTCGGATCGAAATATAATATCTGTAAGAAATAATGTCCTAAATTCACAGTTAGACAATATATATTTTCTTATTCCTAAAATAATGAAATTTTACAAAATTGGGTAAATTTATTCCAGTATATTTGAAAATAATTCTAATAAAATGAAACTTTTCTATTTAAAAAGTTCATCTTTTTTACTGACAAAAAAAGGTAATGGTTTTCTAAATAATTGATAAATAAAATGTGTGTCATCAATAATAATAATAGCAAACATCATAATGTTAACGCAATATTTGTAGCGCAATTTAAAAAAATCTTTTTAAGCTATTATCGAGATAACATCTTTGAAGTGGATATAAGCGTCCTCATTTAGCTCCTCTCTTCAATGTCCATCATACCTTTGATCCAGTTTGACGCATCCCAAATAAAAGTTTACTTAAATAAGTTAAATAACAAAACATCCCCAGGTCCCGATAACATTCCGAAAATAGGTTTAAAAAATTATTTGGAATCAGTCGCTTATCCATTGTCAATATTATTTAATAAGTCTCTTGAACGCAAAATATTTCCTCAATTTTGGAAATATGTCTATATTAAACCAATTCACAAGAAGGATAAAAAAATAACATTGCAAACTATAATAACTAAACTGTCAAGCATACAAAAGCTATTTGAACTTATGGTGTATGATACTATATGCCTATATATATATAGTGAATGTTCTTCTTCTACTCGTGCCTAAGCGCCTAACCAGCAAGGTTTTATGAAGGGAAAATCAACCGTAACAAATCTAGTTGAATCATGTTTTATGTTTCTGAAATCGAAAGAAACTATCTTTCAGACTGATGTCGTCTATACTGATTTAAGTAAGTAATTTGATCTCTTGCCTCCTGTTGTTATTTCACCAAACATTCATATTAAAATGGATGGAATCTTACCTACTGAATAGGTCCTACAATGTTCTCTTTAGACATACAATTTCCAGTATATTCGATGGTAATTCTGGAGTCAATCAAGACAGCCACCTGAACCTACTGAACCGGTCTTACAATGTTCTCTTTAGACAAACAATTTCAGTACGTTCGATGCTAATTCTGGTGTCTCTCAATACAGCCACCTGGGTCCATTGATTTTCATAATTTCCATCATTGATATACCTTCGTTGATTAAGAACAGCAGCGTTATTATTTATGCGGATGACATGAAAATATTTGAAGAAGTTGTCACATCAAATCACAAAGTCTTGCTTCAAAATGACTTGAATGCCTTCATGACATGGTGCAACAATTTAACCCTAAATATTGGCAAATGTTATCACTTTTACTTGTCACTTAATACCAGTTGCAGCTAACTATACTTTCAGTGTTATTAAGAGAGTACCCCACTTTAAGGACCTGGGGGTGATGTTTGTCACCAAACTGTTTTTCAATGAGCACCTCAACGCAGTTATAATATAAAGCGATTTTATGTTGGGTTTCATTAAGAGATATGTGCTACGGAATTCGATGATCCATATGTTACAAGATAATTGTATATATCCCTAGTTCCTTTCAATCTTGAGTATGCTAGTCAAATGAGGTCACCACCATATAATATTGATGGATTTATGCTTTACGTAATCTGCCCTGGGTTGATCATCTTATTCTACCTCCATATAAAAATCATCAAAAGCTACTGAACTCAATCTCTTTGGAATTCATCAGAGAAATTTCAGTAATTTTCTTCCTATTACAAGTTAGGAAAAGCTAAATCTATTCGCGGTACGTTAAAAGTATGGTGAATGCCAATACCAATATTAATGCAAGGTTTCGCTCAGTCAACATTTTTAATATCCTTTATTATCGGACAAATTACGAAAAATATGAATCCATTAATATGACGTTTATGATAACTAATAAATAGAAAAGCTACATGGATCTTTCCCTAAGTGGAAATTAAATAAAAAACTTTATTGCTACAATTTTTTTAGATTTATTAAATGTTACCGATATTATCAAACAAAATACATGTAATAATATTACGAATATGACGGCAGTGTTATCCACCAGAGAATTACCCCGCAAAACAAATAATGTATAAATAAATGAGTATAGGTACATTTTGGTGATTAAATAAATTTTAAGTTACATATTATTAAATTATATGAGTTTTTATCGGGTTTAAAATTATATTATTATTAATAATTTTTTATTAATTTGTAAACTTAATTTTAAAATATTAAAACTTTATTAAAATATTTTTTATTAATTTGTAATTTAACTGCGAATATTTACAGAAAAAAAACATTGTTTATTAGATCTGTGAGTATTAGATTTGTTTCTGTCAGTTTCTGAATACCATGATATCGAGGATATAGTTAAATTAATATTATAATATGAAATATAGGGATGGCAATCCGGATAATATTTGGTTTGAACTATCGGGATATTTTCTGATTTACGAAAAATTCTAAGTCCGGATATTTTGAATCAATTATCCGGATATTTGATTTTCGAGAAATTAAATTTTTATCATTTCAAAAATTTGAATTTTTATATTGTAATTAGAGTTAGCTCTAACATCATATTTAGAAATTTTAAAAAAATGTATTAAACAATCATTGATTGACTTATTAGGAACGGAAAAAGGATATTACAATGAACAAAATTTCGTAGTACTAGAAAGTATGTTAAATAGCTTAAAATCACTTGAATTTCTGGTTCGTTATTCAAATCTTTTAGACCTAGATTTGAGTAACGAACAAGCAACACTTTTATCTAGCGAAGATGGTTTTAAATTTATGTTTAAAAAATTAAACGATATTGATTCAGATTTAAGCAATGAAATGTTGACGTCATTAAAAACAGAAATTTTAAAACGAAGAAATAAAGAAGTAGTATCCTTGATGAAATTTCTACAAAATTGATCAATTAACCGAGATGTAAATTTTGATGATATTACATTATGCTTCGAAACCAGCAATCTATACCTATGCAAAAGATATAATGAGTCGATTGTATGCAATTCCAGAAGATGAAAATCATGTGTCTTCGTCCGGATCTGAGGATGGAATTTGCGAACCGATTACATTGGTTATGGAATTGAAAAAATAGCTTCCATGAGCAGTGAAATTCCAACAAAATTTCAAAATAATTTTCACTCTCTACAAAAATAATTTAAACTTCTTAAAAGCAATGGAAAACTAACTCACACACAACCTAAAAAAACCTTGGAATGCTCTTAATACGATTCCAACAACCTCTACTAGCCGTTTTTCGGTAGCTGGTACATTTTCAATAAAATTAAGAAGTATACTTCAGTTTCCATTGTTGAACGCTTTGGTATTCTTGAAATATTATTTTAATAACGAATAATAAATAAATAATTATTATAAATAATAAACCTATATTTTTCTTGAATTAATATCGAATAAAACGAATTTAAAAACTCAAATATTTTGAATTTTTTTTCTAAATTTCAGAATTGGCAAATATCCGAATAGTATCCGAATAGTATTTCATCTTTAAGCTATTTGATATCCAGATACCAGAAAGTCTGGATAATTGATATATCTAATGAAATATATCAAGTCCGTCAGCATGGCTATAGATTGAGTCCCAAAAACTTCAAAAATCAAACTAGCGTACAATACTTTCGATGAGATCAGGTGAAAATAGAAGTAAAAAAATAAAATGATTATATCTAGCAAAGGATAGTTGAAATGTTGCGCGATGGAATACTTCAAAGAACAACCAATTAACCAAGTAAAACACTAACCGCTGAGATAAACTAAATGTATATAACCCTTACATCGAATCATCATGTCAAAAAAGTAATACAATACATATATAGAAGTAAATATGTACATTGAATTAATTATACTTGCAATGATGCTGCGCGCCGTTTTTCGACGGTTTGATGTCGATTCAAATGGAATTTTTAAGTTTTTCATTGTGTAAATATATTAATTAAACAAGTCCAGTTTACAATTTCAGATTTGTGCATTTCAGTTTTATATAAAAATAAATACATTTTAGCGTATTATTACAACAATATGTTATTGAGATGGGTAAGAAATGACCTTGATAAATTTATTTTTTTTTTGTACCCAAAAAATAAACTGTTACGCAGAACAAATATTTTCCCAAATTCTGCCTTATTTTGAAGAGTCGCCGAAGTTTTATTTCCGTATAGTCTCTGTTGGGCACAAACGAACAAAATATCTGCATTGGGATTTCGTTTTTGTTGATTTTGTCTTTGAAGATTTTATCTTTTGAGATTTTACCGGAGATTTTTATCAACCCGAATTTCAATCTAATATACGAAATCTAATACGCTAATATTGTCCATAAGCTTTCCCGCTGATGAATAGTAGTAGTAACACGAACAAAAAAAGCTTAATTTTTCACCTACGTAAATATAACGTATAAATTCATGACGAATTAAATTAAAATATTGGGCATTTCCACTAAAAAATGTATAATGATGAAATCAACAAGTTCAGACCTACGTACAAGAAAAAAAGTAAGTTTTTCTAAATGTTTCAATTTAATTTTAAAATTTTATTAAATAAACTTAACAAAACTTTGTAATATGAAACCCCTTTCGAAAATAACAAAATTATTTATTAATAAAAATATGAAAATTATTTCAAAGGTCAATAATAAAGGACTAATTACAAATAAATGTCTATTCATATTTAAAAATAAAATAAAATAAATTATTAAAGTTTCAAGGTTATCAGTAGAAATATTGTATTACATTTCAATATCACATTTCATTAATTTAAATTAAATTAAATTAAATTACTACCTTGAACTATCTTATCCAATCAATATTAATTAAATAAATTAAAGGATTGAATTTTTCTAAATTGAAAAATCTAAAAATCTTTTAAAAATTTATTTCTTTTTCTTTATTTTCAGTTCTTATGAAACATTAGTTATTCAAATTTTCAGAAATATGAATATCCTTTTCATTTTACTTTACTTTCTTTTGATAATAAATTTTTCTTATTTATGAAAAAAAAAAAATTAGAAATTTACCTTGAATAAAAAAACAAAAATGGATACTCATTTTATGAAAAAAAGAATTAATTTTGTTGAAATAAATCTTATCACTAGATTATTTAAAGAAATGACTACCATTCAAATTCGTAATTTAAAAATTTCTGTACGGAAATTTTAAATAAAAATTTTACAATTCGAAATTTTATAAAATTGGGGCAAATCTCATTCTCCATACATAAATATTTACAAAGAGTTCTATTTTCAATGAATTTTTAAGTCTCTTGGTATTATTTTTCAAGGTTTTTTTTTTATTATTATACCATCCACAGTTTAGTGCCAAAATAAAAAAAAATTTTTAGGCATTTATTAAAATGAGCTTGTTGAGGTCGTAATTAGAGACTTCTTGTTTGACTAGTCAAACTGACAAAACGTTTTCATGGAGATCAACTCTATCATCTACCGCATTTACACATATACTATTTATCCTTATTTCTACTTCTCTATACTTTATTATGTAACACTTTCATCTTAAAAATTGGTAAACATAGCTAATAATATATGAATAGGCTTAACTAGGCGTATTTAAGGAAAGTTAAGTAAATGTCAAACTCATGTACGCTCTTATGGGTTTACATATTAAGTTGACTTAATTGGTTGAGTAAATGAAAATAAAATCCGTAATTTTGAAATCCGTAAATTCAGAATCCATAATTTACAAAATCCATATTTACAAAATTCATATTTTTTAAAATCTATACTTTACAAAATCCGTAATGTCGAAATTCGTAAAAAAAAACTCCATAAAAAATCCGCGTGGATACCGTACCATTACCATTAATGTAAATTTTTTTCCTACCTCTTATTAGAAAAACCACAATCAAGTTGCTGCAACCGTTGCACCAAAAACAGAAATTTTTGATTTTATGTAGGCGTGGTCAAGGTTACTGTCAAGATCACGTGTTGCTGTGTATATGGTACAGTTATTTAAAATTAGTATTTATGTTGCATTTTATACATTGAGTTGTAAACATATTTAGCATTGTAAAAATATTTGTCTTTGTATACCAAATTTTGAAGATACCTCTAAAAATAAATAATTAAGTAATAATAATGAATATTTAACTCCCTGTAACTTTTCACTTTTAATTTTAAAGCTAAATATTTCTATGATCTATGTCAAGTAAGCAACGTGCTGCTGCAACCGATTGGCTTCGTTTCAGTATTGTTAAAAAATTTACTTTTCGTTCCAATTAAGGTGGTACAATTCAGTTCGTAGATTACTAACAAACAAGTGTAAAATGATGTTTGAATGAAATGACATTCGATTTGTAGATAAATATCAATGTAAATAAAATTCAAAACGGCGTGTTACTGTGTTCTTGTTTCAAAGTGTCAAAATCAAATGAAGTTTTAGCAGGCGTAAGTTAAGTTGGCTAATTAACCTTAAGGAGCTTTAGGTTTTGACTTAAGTTTAATTAAAAGTATTAATGATGAATTCGTTTTTAAAAAAAAATGTTGACCACATTCTGAATTTCTTTTTTGCGTTCGTTCCTTGAAAAAATGTGGACCTGAAATAAAATCCGTGTTCTGTTTTCTGAAAAATTCTGCATTTTCTGACTTTAAATTCTCTGTGGTTCTGCATTTTTGACCGGTACAATCCGACAACATAATAAAAAAATAATAAAAAAAAAACAAAGGAAATATAAAATGTCAATATTCCCAGTAGTAAATAAAAATGTAACAAAATGCAGTAATAATTTTTGGGATTTTGAATACTTCTTCATAATCCGATGAAAATTTTTTATTAATAAAAACAAAATTTAGTAAATAGACAAAAGTGTGGAAACATGAAAACAAAAAATGTAGAATTTTAGAACTGTAAAAAAGGTTGCATTTAAAAATGCAGAATTTCTTTTCGAGAAACGAATTCATCATAAGTTAACTGAAGTGTGGAATGTCAGTCCTACTGTGTTGTGTAATCTAATCTCAGTCATAAAGCCAAAAAAAATTTTGAAATTAATAAATTAAATATGGTATGAAAGTCTGACTAAAAAGTCAATAGATGAACAATTGATTTAATAATGGTTACGATTTCACCATTATTTAAATTAATTTATAATAGAAACTTGTTAATTCAATTTTTTTAAATATATATGTAGGTCATAATTAATTGTGAACAGACTAGTTTAAGTTAAAAATTGTAAAAAATTTCGATCAGGTAGCATAATTAAGAATTCATAGCATTCATTAGGGTAAAACTATTATGGTAACAACTCATGTAAACATTTGCAATAGCTGTAAACACTAATGAAGGAAGTAAATTGTTTCCGAATTATTAATGTTTGCAAAATAAAAAGTAACTAGCCCATTTCTCGAAATTCGAGAAAGTTTGATAAAAAGCGCCGTACTCAATATTCCGTTACGAATTGTTGTCCATCATTTCAATTTATTGTGGATACTAAGTTTTTTATTCATTTATCTTAAACAACAACCTCATTTATAATTTATTTAAAAAATAAAAATTAAATTTAAATCGGGGGTGTTAATTCGGTAATTTTTGTATATGTTAAGATGACTTATACATGGAGTGAAATTTTAAATTGAAAATTCTAATTGAAAATTAATTAAGTTTAAAAAAATTTTTGATTTCGCAACGTCTCCTTTTAAATATATACCATTTAAAAAAATAATAATATAAATCGGATTTGAAATGGTTTAGATATTTGTACCGTATTATTTTTATCGCTTCCGTGGCCCAATCGGTTGGAGCACAGAAATGTATTTCAATCATTATGTGATGGTAGTCTATAAAATATAACAAAAAAATATCAAGAAGACCTATATGTAACTGCTATACAAAATTTATCCATAAATTTTATAACTAAAATAAGAAAATACACATTATAAACAACTAATATTCAAATAAAATTACCTATATCAATATTCATATATCTCATACAACACAATAAACAATAATACAGTAACTTAATACTGACATAACCTCTAATAATAATTACACATTTGTCAACAACATCTGACAAAAAAAGTAACATGACGTACCCAGTAAACATAGTACCGTCAGGCATCTTAACGTGAGTTATGGATAAAATCACAGCGGCATCTCGCTGAATTGTGATGCCGTCTTACCACGTGGGCGCAGATATAATTATCAAAGTGGTCTTCTACGGTAAGCCACTTCCCTACTTAATAAAAGTAGATTAAAAATTAAATTAGACATTGGCGCGGAAATAGAAATGATACCATAGTCAGTTGGGAAGAAGTGAAAACAACAGCTAGAAATTGTTAGTGAAAGGAAATCCAATTTTTAATTGCTAAAAATCGGTATATGTACTGAGCTGATGTATAAATTCGAATAAACCTCAGATCACCCCATGTCTGTAACATTGTTGTGCAAAACAATAATTTCCGTTATTACAAATACTTTTTTTTTATTATATTGTTGGAAAATATTAAAGAAAATTTTGATGAAAATTTTTTTTTGAAAGTGTTGAAAACTAAAGGTTTTTCTTTCTATTCATTATAATAAAAAAAAAAAACAATAAAGAACAAATTTAATTACACAGTTCTGTACTACTCGTAAAGGAACTAAAAAATTCATAAGAAACCGTAAAATAGAAATTGATAAAATCGACAAATTTGAATTTTGGCAGGAAGTAACAATAACAACAACGTGGTTGGCTACAAAATAATATAATAGGAAAAATGGTAATAAATATAAAAGTTGTGAATAAAAATGGGCATGTGTGCGATATGAAATTTTGCATTCAAGGATACCAAAAACAAAAAAAATACATAATGTTTTTTTTATTAGGTGAAAAAAACCTTTAAATATATTTTTTCAGGTTTTGGCTTTATTTAAGTTGCGTTAGAATTAGAAATTATTATTATTAGGTATTTCTGTAATTTCCAAATTTATTTGTTAGAAAATAATTCTCGACAATTTGGAATTTTTTACATATAATTATTAGTTTTTATTTATTTTTGTTTTTGGAAAATTAAATTTCGTTTTGAAAATCATTTGTAATATGTTTTCTTGCTAACATCTTTAAACACTTTAATGCATTAACAGTGAAATCGAGTACAAAACACTGAAGAAGTCGGCAAGTAGTAGACGAAATACGCGTATCTGTATGATAAGCATATCAGTAAAATTAAAAGGAAAATATTCGACTATTTTCACTGTTATACCAAAATTTTACTCTAACGCTGGAAAACAAGTTTTTATAAAAATTTAATGCATTTCATTAAACTTTACGGGATTTTTTGCTTTTCATTTGAAAAATTATTGTCTTGGTTTGGAAAAAATTCTGAATCTGTGAATGAATGTGGCTTCAATCTCTGCCCGCTCTTAGCCAGGTACTAGAGCACATATTGTAGTCCCTAATATAAAAGGAATAAATGTTTCACTAATTGCCGAAATAAATAAGCCTGGCATGGTACATTTCAACAATCAAATGCATCTGTAAATAGTGATCAGTTTCAAATATTTGTATGAGAACTACTTGAAAAATTGGTAGTACTACAAATCTAAGAAATAGCTTTTTGAATATGGATAATGCCAAAATCCATAGCGGGAGAGACATCCAAGAGATGATTGTGGATAGTGGCTCTATTTTAACATTTTTAACACAGTATTTATCCGATAGAAATTAAAATAACATTTTATAAAATAAAAGCACATGCGCGTACGGTGTTAAGCAATTCTGAAAATGAGCAGAATTTTCCACATAAAAACAGGAAGTGTGGTGACAAAATAGCTCGTAACTTCTGAAGCACTGATCGCCGTATAGCCTTTCGAGGATTTCTTTTTTTTAAGGAAATCAAATTTTATTTAATTATGTGAAGAAAAAAAATGATTGTAGGGCTTTCGATATTGAATTATATTGAACTATTCTATTTGCGTAACATCTATCTTCAACTTTCAAACAACACTATATCCAAATTAATATTAATTGTTAAATTGTGTAATAAATGATTTAGGCAATAAAGCTATTAAATTTATCACAGTATTTGAAGTCGGGGGCGAAATTGACACAAATATTAATTCCAAAAAACTCCTGAAATTAATGAAATTTCTCCTGTACTTCTGAAGGAGCTCCCGCGTAAGGCCATCATTTTACTAACTTACATATTCAACGTCTGTATTAGACTGAAACACATACCAGAGTGCTTTAAAGTGGTGCAGATACTTATGATAATAAAACCAGGAAAGTCAGCAAACGAAGTAACCTTTTACCGTCCCATATCACTACTGCCAGCAATATCAAAGCTGTTTGAGAAACTAATTATCAACCGTTCATCAACATACCTGATATACAATTTGGATTCAGAAAAAAATGTTAAAATGTAAACCAAGTTCATAGTGTGGTGACGTTAATAGAATTTGCTTTTAAAGAAAAGTTTTGTAACGGCAGTATTTCTTGATGCTTCACAAGCATTCGATAGAGTATGGCATAAAGGTTTCATACATAAAATGCGCTAAACCTTACCAGGAAATATTTGTAAGATCAGGCAGTCTTACATTTCAAATAGGAAGTAGAGTAGCATATGGAGAAGCAAGTTCCAATTTATGCCCAATGCTAGCAGGGGTTCGTCAAGAAAGCATTCTAGAACCCATGCTATCCTTGTTATATGTTGCCGACATCCCCATAATACCGCAGATTGCAGTATTACAGATGATACGATGATAATGGCTATAAGCGAGCAAAGACAAAGACAAGCAGTAGAGCAACAGCAGGAAGGGCTGGATAAATTAAACAAATGAAATCAAAACTAAGAAATTAAACTGAACGAGAAAAATTGGTTCACATAACGTACGTATTAAGACGAGCACTTAAGCACTTCAACATTGTATATATATAAATGATATTCAGGGAAAACAGTAAAATATCTTGGACTACAACTTGATTCGCGTCTTAACTGAAAGTATCACGTTAAACAAAAAGCAATGCAAATCAAACAGAAAATCAGAGATATGAACTTGTTAATGAAGAGACAGTCTAAACTCAGTTTATACTCCAAGTTACACGTATATAAAATATAATCAAACCTATATGTACGGTATCCAACTGTGGGGATGCACAAATAATTTATTAGTTATACAGTGGTGCCAAAATAAATTTCTTATACATATTTGTTAATTTTATTCCAAGCTGCTTTTGTTTGCTTTCAATATGCTTTCTCCAGTTCAATCTTCTATCTAAATGTATTCCTAGATATTTTACTTCTTCTTTTTGAGGTATAGGAATATTGTTTAAGGTGACTCGTGAGCAAGTATCCTTTCTCAGCGTAAATGTAACGTGCACAGATTTTTGTTCATTTGCTTTAATTTTCCATTTATCTAGCCATATATGGATTTTATTCAGGCACACTTGGGCAGTGGATGATGCCATGTTTGCGTCTTTATGTGTAGCTAATATGGCAGTATCATCGGCAAAAGTTGCAAGTTGAACTCCTGCTGTTAGTGGGAGGTGTGCTGTGTACAATAAGTAAAAGATAGGTCCAAGGACACTACCTAGAGGAACTCCGGACTTAATATCATATAGTTGACCATATTTGTCTTCTTGTTTTATATAATAAGTTCTATTTTCCAAATAGCTTTTAAAAATTTCGTAATACTCAGATGGCAACATTTTTTTTAGTTTATACAGGAGTCCTACATGCCAGACTTTATCAAATGCTTGGTTTATGTCTATAAAGGTAGCTGATACGTATTCCTTCTTTTCGAAAGCATTATTTATGGTGTTGACAATTCGATGTATATGCTCTATTGTGTTGTCCTGCGCCCTAAATCCAAATTGGAATTCTGGTATCAATTTACGACTTTCTATTATAGGAGATAGTCTTAGCAATAATTTCTCAAAAAGTTTTGAGAGCATTGGAAATAAGCTGGAACTTATGATTATGGGACTTATGACATGCCACCATAAATAACACCTATAAATTTCACATTTTAAAAGTGTCATAAGTCAATTTAATCATCAAAAATAGATAAATAAAGGTTAGGTAAAAGTAATTTAATTACTGGGAAAATATCTAAAGTAAATAATCACTTCCAAATATGAATAGTATTCAAAAGGACAAACTACCGTTACAGCATTTTAATGTATATATATTTTTTCCAATTGAACAAAAGTTTAGAGGGTTGCCAGAATTTCTCTTGTAAAGAGAACATATTTTCTTTAGCTTCACTGTTAAAAAACTTATTTATTTATTTAATTTTATTATCACAAAAATTATTTCTTAAAATTAGAATAATTTAAAAATAAAAATACTATAATTTTTTAACATAGATTCGAATAATTTGTATTTATTTATGATGAAAAGAAGAGGTTATGGTAACAAAGAAAACAAGTTAATTTTAAGTCTATATGAGCTTTAAGTTCTCATGAGTTTTTATGAAATAAATAAATAAGTTCTTCCTTATTCATAGAAAGATTGATGTTGTCTCTATATCTGTTAACTAAGAAACGTTGAATATAATATTACGATAGTGATTGATTTTATCTTTACTACTAAGCAACTATTCTTCTCAGACTCAAGAGTATAAAAGCTTTAATCTGTCTCTGTAAGGTGGTAAATGTATATATGGTCTGATCAAGGAAGGTTACGTAAAGCAAATCTAAGGAACTTCTTTTGAATAGCTTCAATCCTATTGATCTGGTCAACATAGTTCGATGACCATACTAGGCTAGCAAATTCCAGATTTGAACGAACTATAAGGAAGTAAATAGAGATTTAGTTACATAAGGATAATAATTAAGATAATAAATAAGGATAAATTCTTCTGACCATCTTTTAATAAAACTTAGTATTGAATTTGTTTTTTTGATGATAATGTGGGAATGTTGTTTAAATGATAACTTATTATCAAATATGATCCCGAGATCTTTAAAGCAACTAATTCTCTTGCTAAGTTTGTTATATTGAGTATAATTCGAAACTATTGGAGAAATACCATCGTAGTGTAACTGATTTGAGCACATTTTTCCAAGTTCAATTTTAATCGACTAACGTCCCACCAATTTAGGAACAAATTAAGATCTTCTTTAAGTAAAGTAGTATCTTCATTATGTGCCTTAATTGTCTTAAAAAGATTTTGATATCGTCAGCATATATGAATACGCTGCGATTTCTTAAAATTGTTGTTACGTCATTAACCCATTACTGCATAAAGTTATTAAAATACAATTTTTAAGTTTTTATGCAATACATATTCAATTTATTAAGTTGAAAAACGAAAACATTTGGTTAAATTCAAAAAAGTTGGAAATAGAAAAACTAAAAGACATTCGATGTGTCGAAGTTAAAAGAAGAAAATGTTATTTAATTTAAAACGTATGAACATTTTTGAAACACATTTTTGGATGTAATCATAGAGTAATCATATAAGTAGAGTATTCGCGTAGAACAATATGTGTTAATCATTTTCTTCTAAAAATCCCGTCGCATTTTTATTCAAAACACGAAAGTGCCGTCCCATTTTCACTCAATACCCCAAAACACTCAAATATAATTTTCGAAACTCAATTATTTTTACTCAAAATTTTTATTTATTGAGGAGAATATTTCATACAATGCCTCTATACTTCTAGCCTATTCACAGAATGATTTTTCCGGAATTTTATCGAATTACGATTTCGTTTTAAGTTTTGTTTTAGTTTTGTGTATAAAGTTTTGCTCTCCCAGTGACTAGGCTAGGAGTATAGAGGCATTGTTTAATAATTTGAATTATTATTATGCTGTATATACACATATACGTTGTACTTTTGATTTATATGAAAAGTGTATATCGTATATTATGTTTTCACTATACATTTACATATCTAATTCAAAACAAAAAATATATATAGAAAAATGTAAACAAAAAAAAACACAATTAATCGCATAGATAATGAATGAAATTGTATCCATACAATAATAGGTCAATGATAGAATCACATAATCCAGAAAATTTTTTTAAAAATAATGGTAATAAAAGAATAAAATTTTAATAGTTATGTATTACGTTAAAAATCGTATTTCTATTTCAGACGAAATAATTTTTGAAGAAATAAAAACAGCCAACAATCCATATAAAGAATAAAATGTCCAGTTTTACTTTTTTTACTTACTTTTGTATTTTAATAGCTTGTTCGTTTGTTGTATTCATAATTATATATACTATTCATGCACATTCGCTTATATGCATTTTGAATACCTATACATACAACTTTTATATCATTGACACTGTTGGCAGCATAATAACAAATAAATATGTTCATTAGGTGCACAATTTTTTTTATTTATGAGTACAAAATACATTGCGCTCAACTTATAAATAAGCAATTAAAAATTGAGTAATATTATTTTGAGTGAACACAGAATTTTGATATTTGAAAAAGTGAATAGCAAATATTTTGTTCTACGTGAATACTCTACTTATATAATTACTCTATGATGTAATCCAACGCCACCATTCACTATAAATAAATTAAAGTCGGTCCGTTTTCATACAGTCTTGCCAATGGTCTTAGCCATCATATCTTAGATCTGTCTTTATATTTTGAACCGATTTTCTGACAGATGGATTTCAATAGATATTTGGTCAACAACAAAACAGGTATATTTTGGAAATTTAACAAATTATTGCATTTTTTATCTTCATGCATTGTACGCATGAGTAATCATGCATTTGAGACAATTGCATTTAACAAATAGAAGAAAATTGGCCATCACCATTTTGTTTTGTCTCATTGTTGTACGATATATTGCAACATTTTGATACATTTGATACACATCCCATTCTATGGTTATAATTGCAAAACAATTCTGTCTGCATAACGGAAATTTTTCATTTATTTCACATCTTCCACATTTACTCTATTTTATAGAATCAAAATTCGTGGTGCACATTACCACTCTATTATATTTTTTCTTTTTTTTCATTCTATTCTGATTACATATTTTATAATATTATTATCCTTTTAAGAATATCCTTTCTTCCTCACTTGCACCGAAATTCCAATTTATAAGAGAAATATTGTCTTCATCTTTGGAATGGTCACTATAGTGCTAAGAAATATTTGATCATTTCGTATTACGTATTCGCAATTATTTCGCAGCATATTAGACCCCAAATTTCGCTATCACAGTCAGTATAGCTGCCATATTCAGGTAGTTCAACCCTTTTCAAGTTCTTTTATTACTTCAGCTAAAATCAATCTGTTGATAAATTTATATATAAAACATAATATAATTTTTTTAATTTTTTTTTATATGTAGATTGCATAGTATCCGTTATATCGGATCGTAAAAGTATGACATCACATCGCCTAACTTATACATTTGTAATATTACTCAAATGCTCAAACATATTCAGTAACATTATAAAAACAATATTTTGTATAAAATGTAAAGGAATTATAAATAGTAAGTCAAGGTTATTTAATTTTACTCACCCAGCTAAAAAAAGTTGGAACCATTTTAAATAAAATTCCCTATTTTATCACAAAAAATAATTGTATAAACCAATTCATTCGTAAAATACAATGTTAAAATAAACTTTAATAAAACCTTTCACATATAGTTTTATCAATAAGTTCGGCTACTATGGATCTTCGGTGCAGATCCGATTAAACGGATTATGTGCATTAATGAGTTAATAGAGAAAATACTAGGTGACTGCCCTGCGAAACTACAGAATTGGCATTGTATGGATCAGAAATAATTGATCTTAAAAATACCTTATATATTCAGCAAACAAGGTACGATAGAATCCAATTTCTTAGAAATAACATTGGGTGTAGTACAATATCAAACGCTTTACTCACTATAGTGTATATTATATCAGTTTGATAACTACCTTCTATTGTATTGAAAAAAAGAAGAACAACATTCTACTAAGTTAGTAGTCAGTTGACTTATTTTTCATGAAACCATGCTAACAAGATGATAAAAAGTTTGAACAGGTTTATTATAATAAAATTAAAAGGTGAAATTGTACTATTTAAGACTGCTTTCAGTAATAATAGAAAAATAACGTTAGTGTGCTATACGTTATTACACCAATATACTCGTTTTTTCACGACAGAAATTAAAAGTGATTGCTAAAAACGTAAAATCTAGTTTTTCTTAGACAGTAAAGTGGCTATAGCCAATCAAAGTATTAATTATACTATTGTCATAATTAAGAAGTAAACTTGGTGAAACTCAATCTGCTATCTAGACCAGCAGTGTCGAATAACAAAAATTGGTTTGTAGCCACAATCGCTATTTTTAAATAATTTTATTTGTCACATTAAAAATAATTATAAAAAATCAATTTTATGAAAGTGTTCTTATTAAATTTCAAAGTGCAACAAATGTTTAGTACTATTTTGGACAATTGCAAGGTATGGATATTAAAAATCAACTATACTAAATGTGAAACCGTGTTGTTTCGTTACACGGTTGACAAAACAAGTTCAAACGTAAAAAAAACTGTAAAAACTTTGTTATTAAATCGCCAAATAACTTACCTCTAGCTAACAAAAAAGTCGTTAAAAATCTCGGAGTTGTTCTACATCGCAACTTGAATTATTCGGAGCATGTAAACTACACTATTTCCAAAGGTAATAAATCCTTCATGATAGTAAAAAAACTTTTTTACAACAAAAACATAAGCAATAATTTGCTATCAAACATTAATTAGGCCAATACTTGTGTATGGGATACATGTATGGTATAATATCAGCGCAAGTTTAATGGAAAAAATCCGTAAGTTTGAAAGAAAGTGCATAAGAGTTTGTAATAAAAAAAACCGCAAGCCCGAATCCGATTACTAACATTTTTATTCAAATAAATATTTGTACAAGGAATCAAACATAAGAATCGACAGAATCGACAGTTTTATGATAAATCTCGTTCGAAAACATTATGTAAGAGCACAAAATATTCCAGAAAACGGTTTAATATCTCATATATTTTACCACAATGAGGAGTACATAAAAAAAAACTTTGCGCACAGGATTCATAGTCCCTGAGCATTTTATATTTCTTGATCCAAATGGTTTTATCCAAAACCAAAATCATGTCCCCATACTATATCACTATAGTAGACACCATGTCAGCAATAGAATATGAACTGGGCAACAGTAACGGAGTTAATCTTCAATTTGATATGTCCATACCAGATAGAGACAAAAACATTAAAAGAGCATATTGGTGGTTAGAAAGCACATCCAATTAGTAATAGGTATTAAATATGTACATTCTAGGTTTAAGAATTAGTTTAAGGTAGTTTAGATAGTGTTAATTATTAGGTTAAGTTAGGTTAGCTAGGTGTTAGGTTTTATTTAAAATAACAAGACATAATATTGATTTTTTCAGCCTCATTTTTACAATATATTATACATATAAGAAAGTAGTATGTGAGCATACAATAATAATTATGATTGTACAAAAAACAAATTATTAAGCATTTAGAATTATATTAAAGGCACATAATAAAAGTTTAATTTAAAAAAAAAAAAAAATGTTATTAAATTTATTATATTAACTTCTGCGTTCTTTTCATACTGATGCTTGACATTCTTTTTTCTTGCATGATGCCCTTAAAATCTGGTATAAAACCCACGTTAACTGCATATTTTAGTTTTGCCTCAAAATGTTTGTCAATAATATTGCTGATCGATATTTTGATTTTATGAAAGTTAAAGCTGAAAATAGTTGACTCGCATATCCATGTTGTTCCAAACATACTCAACAACTTTGCAATACCTTAAGTCCAGTACTAATTATTCATTTGATTTCAATAGGCGAGTTGACATTAAAAATACTGACTCTTCGTTTCTCGGATAATCGTTTTGGTTTTGAAGCAAAAGCATATCTGATATGAAGTTACGCCGGTCCAAATTCAGTATATTCACGATATCTTGAGACAACTATAAATTGGCATTTTGTAAGGTGAAAATTTTTGTTAGTTGAGACTGACTGCAAATTCGTTGCCACCTTACCGCCCTACAAAATATAATTTCTCTCTTTTTTCTCTTCTTATACAACTGTATTTTCAAATACATATTATTGTCTGTTGTCGGAAAATTATTTGCGTGTTTTTTGTTATAGTTTTATTTTGATTTTTATATACATTTTTTAAAAATGATCAATTTACAAAATTCCATTGCTGCATTTGCCATGTTCACAAAGTCTATTCACCACATGTGGTGAGTGGCGATTGTGTTGAACACCACTGATCTAGACTACTAATTAGAGTTAGTTACATTGTACTTATATTTTTGTCGTTAAATTATCATGTGGCAACCTTAACTATAAGTTTAATCACAAATTTGTTACAATAACAACAATAATAATTAATAATGATTGAAATAACAAAAAGTGAAAAAAAAAAATAATAATAACAAAAATCGATAAATTAAATATTATACTTTAATGATGTGTAACTAAATTGTTATTACAACTTAAGTTGCTTAACAAATTAAACTTTAATTTAGTACAAAATGTATAGTAGCAAAATATAAAACCGGTATGTTATTTATATAGATATATTAAGCTTATGTATATATATATATATATATATATATATATGTTTCGCTTAGATAATAAAATATAGTTGAATATCCTGGTTTGTAATAGAAAATAAAATTGAAGGAATAGTATATATAATTGCTTTTACTTGCATTACATAGTGACGCAACAATTTTTTTTAAAATGATTAGCAACAATGTTGACCCCTTGAATACATAGAGAAAACAAAGAAAAGTTAAAAAATTATTTAACTTTATATCAAAGGTTTATTCAATATTTTCATAATAAAACATGAGAATAAAAAAGAAATAAAAAAGTAGGTGTTTTTGAAGGGTTAAAAGTGATTTTTTTATTTTTTTTCTGAATTTCTTTTGTTATTAAATAAATCAGGGCTAAGAAAATTACAAAAATTTATAACGAGAAGGCATACATATTTAAGTAGTCATTCACGTCTTCAAAAGATTTTGCTTCATCAAATAGTAGGTATTTACATGAGTTTTTTATTTTGCTTTCAAATTCAATCGTTTGATAAAGTATATTACAGACAGAGAATAGCACGTTGTGATAGTTTAGGTATAGTCTAGGTCATTGAATCATGTAAAATAATTAACAGAATTTTACATAAACATTTTTAGCCAAGTAAAAAGAATTGATTTTTTTTCAATAATTCTAAGACTATGGGATGAACACCTTAACTGCTTTTACTCAGATATTTGGCTCAACCACATACAAAATGTTTTCCTTTTGAATTTTTGGTATATAACATTTATTGTACATACTACAAATCTATTATATGATATAATAATAAGGGGAAATGTTATATAGTAATTTCCGCTGATAGATCGAAAATCATCTGCCGAGTTGGTGCAAGATTTTTTTCTCAGAAGGTCCAAAAATATAAAAATCTTATGCTGTTCATAAATATGCTAGTGTCTTTCAAGCCTCAAGGAAACTCTTATAGAACCTTTAAGCATATTCATACAACCGAAACAAAAGTGACGATCTTCAAGGATAATAAAACCGCTATCAAAGCTTTGGTTTCGAACACTATCTACCCTAAGCTGGTGGAACAATGACGAATGAAAGCGTAGCTGACCGTTGTGGGAATGATGGGATATGAGAGCAGATGAACTGGCCAGGTAGATTCGAGTATTAACAGGCCCCTTGACGAGAACCTTCACTTTCCAATGGGACTCGTCAAGAAGCGCATCCATTCATACTTTCTGGCCAGAGCAAATGAAAGGTGGCATAAAATAAAAACCTGTGCAAACTAAACAGCTCTTAGCCAGGTTCCGTATTTATATATCAAGAGTAGTAGCCATCAGTACGAGTCATGGCCAGAAGGATGCCACACTGATATGCTAGGAATTCCGTTCAATCCCCATTGTCGCAGTTGCAAAAATGAAAATGAGACATAAACTCTTGAACACTTCCTTTGCAGCTGTCCAGCAATAGCTAGAGTCAGATTCTGGAATTTATCTGAGGCTTTCTCCAACAATATGGGGTTTATCGTGCGGAAAGCAAAATTGGAGATGTGAGCTTATATGTTTATTTTTGAGAGAGTACCTGTGTACAAATTTTCAGTTCTATAGCGCCTTCAGTTTTTAATATATGCTCGGTAGGTTATAATATTATTTGTTTTTGTATTATGACGACTTCAAATTGTCATTTTGACATTTTGGAGATCTTTTGACTTTTAAAAGCAAATAATCTAAATTTTTCTTTTATGTAGATTTTTTTTCCTTCCTTACTCTTCTTGGGAGCATAGGGCTTCCACTTGGCATTTCCATCGCACTCGATTTCTAGCTGCTAATTTTACTTTCCGAGGTAATTTACGAGGCAATGTCAAATTTCATTTTTAATTTGTTTGTACTGTCTAAGTAGGGGATTGGCCTACTGTAGAAGACCACTTTGATAACTCTATCTGCGCCTACATGGTAAGACGACGCCATATTTTTCTGCAAGTTGTCGCTGCGATTTTATCCATCTTTGACGTTAAGATGCCAGACGTTACTATGCTTACTGGGTACGTTATGTCACATACTTTTGTCAGTTGTTGACAATTGTGTAGTTATTATTAGTATTTGTCCTATATTATTTATTGTGTTATTTGGTTATTCTGTTATTTGAGATATATGAGTATAGATATTGATATAGAATATTTTTAGATATTTAAAGTATTAATTATATTAATTATTTTTATTGATTATAAATTTTATATATAATATTTTACTATTTTTTTTAGTTATATTGTATACCCCCCATGGGAATCGAATCCGTGACTACCGCATCGTAATTGAAACACATTTCTGTTCTGTTCTCCAACCGATTAGGCCACGGAAGGGATTTTATGTAGTATAATACGAAAAAATTTTTTATCGCTTAACTTTAAAAGTTAAAAGTGAAGAGATATCTCTTATCCAGAATAAGGGGGGGAAGGGTCATTATTAGGAATATCCAATACAACCAATTGCCTTTATTTGTTTTCAGACTTTATTTCAAATCCGAAATATTCATTTCCGCTTTATTTCATGTATTTAGTATTATGTTTAAACCCGTTAAAAACATTTTTCATTTAAATAGACCATGGCTCTTATTATATTTTTTTTTCATTTTACCATTAATTGAGAATTAACTAAAAACTAATGAATTATTTCCATTTTGATTTTTCGGAGTTGTTTCATTGTGGAGTTAATCCTTCGTTCTTAATTTCGAATATGATACTTTGAATCTATTAAAGCGGAATATTTTTTCTTTAATATCATTGTATTTCGACATTTATACAAAGTGAATTTTTAATTCCAAGAAAACGGTGGCAATCACTTGATATCATAAACACTCAATTTTATGTAGAAATATACAAAAACACAAAGTCATTAGACCACACTTAGACATTAGAGATTGTATTTAAATATATTTAAACGTATTTTTAACGACTCACCATGTTACTATTCAATTAGATTATTTTTAATTGTGTTTCTCACTAAATTATAAATAAAAGTCAAAATTAAATTAATTTTTCGATATTATAACGATAATATTAATTCCATTGATTCTTTTAAGTTATCTAAAATTACTAGATTCTAAAAAATTGTATTCCAGTTTAAAATGCAAAATTTATCAGTTTTTTGTTATCAGAATAAAAGTGAGCATATACTTCTATCTTATTAAGTAGCTAGCTATCTATCAGATATATTACTTGTTAGCGGTAGTTCAATGAAAATCAAAATACACATAGCTACTAATATTAACAAAAACAATATATGTATTTGCTTGCAAGTATCATATTTTCTTATCATATTATTGCAAACTGTCGATTGGGAATGGTAATTTCAATTACATTTTGATTTTCTGAAGTGTACGGAAAATTCATTGCGCAAAATATAAAATCAATAGTGTTATCATATCAATTTTGGTATTTTAAAGAGTCTTATAGAGAATTTTCTTTAAAAATTAGTTTTAGTACTTAGGTTGAGGTGTAACAATTACGGTGGTTAATTGTAAATACTTCTTCTACGTGTAAAAAATTTTCATAAGAAAATAAAATAAATTTATCAATTTAATAAATATCGAATGGCTATAGAATTTATTGGCGATTTCACATTCACAGCTCAAAAAATATTTAAATTTTGTATTTTAATTGAAAATAATATGGATTACAAGCGGAGTTATACTTAATTATGAAGCAAAATTAATATTTTTATATACCGATTACCAAATATGTAATTTGTGTTAAATTATTGATGTTAGAAACATTAGAATATTGACAATGACAAATTACGTGCATTTTTTTTACGCAAATAACGTGATTTTAAAAATATAATTAAATTCGATTTGAAATTCCACAAAATTTTTGTTATTAAGAAACAAGATGATTTTTTAATTACACATATTCTCTTACAATAATCTTTTTTGACAGTAAAAAACGGTCAGCACTACCAACATAATAAAATTTTCAATCTCTTCCCTCACAGTGTCTAACAGAAATGCATATTCAGCGAAACTAGATGAGATAAATTTTTTCTTCTCGTCAACGATGAATACCTCTCGATCAACGACATCTAAGAGAATATGGGTGATAGTATAAAGTTTTCACGATTAATAATCAAAAATCAATTTTTGGTTACAATTTTAAGTATGTACGTGGTTGTTGGGGTAAAAATTTATGGTTTTTTTTTTTAATTTTTTGTAAAGTTTTGCACCACACAAAAATACCTATCTAATACTATGATTGCGTTTACTAATACCAATTAGTGCATCACCTGTGCAATTGCACAGAAGCAGTTCTTTCAGGTACTATTTTATATAAAAAGAAATATTTGTTTTTGTATAATTGTTGTTGTTTTTTGAATCGCTTGATTATTGACTATATATATATAATGAAATTAAAGTATAATACCTAATACTTTAGGATGAAATTAATACTAATTTCAATATAACTTAACACAATAAAATCCCATTACTTTCAACGTAGTAGATCGATGTATTTTAATTCGTTTATAGTCAAAAACGTTTGTAATCACAATTCTGTTATAGTTAAAAAAATTTTTGAAAGAAAGTAATAAACTTCATGAGTTCACACAATCGACATTAAAATATAACGCCAACTTTTTCAATAAAACAAAAAAATAAGCCAAAAGTTAATTATTTTATCAAAAAGAAAAAACTGATTTATAGTCTTTTTCATTTCTTTTGTAATAAATATGTATATTTAAAATATGTAATACGAAAAATATTTTATTGAATTTGATTTTGTTTATAAAAGATGCAATTTTTTTTTGACTCCGCCTATATAATCACAAAACGGTTATAGTCAGAAATATTACTGAAATTTAGCGAATGACTATAACCGTGTTTTACTGCATATATTTTTTTTAATAAGAGCAGAAGCAAATAACTATGTAGCATTTATTATAATATTAGAATTTTTGAAGAGTATGATCTAATCTGATTTTTGTTTTTCTGTTTTGTTTTCAATTTTTGTTTGTGTTTTTGTTTTTGTACTTTTTTCTATAAGTGTTTATTTAAAATGACAGAATTTTTATGAAGCCTTTTTAAAATTTGTCCGTGATTGAAATTTCTTTTCGAGTATAGATGTCGCTCAAGTTGGAAATAACCGTCATATATTTGGTGTAAATATTCAAAATGTTTTAAGTATTTAGCACCAAGAACTTGCTAAAATTCTAAAAATTTTTGTGGAGTAATTTACTTTTCAGCTATTCTTGCTTTTTACTCCCCACGGCGTTCATCTTGTATATTATATATAAGATTTGGCATGTAGATAATAATTGAGTTATAACGACTAAAGTTGGTATAAACTGAGTTAGGTGAGTAAATTAATGCGATTTTCTCAGCTTTGTGATTTTTGTGGAAGATAGATTTTTGCACGTAGAATACGATTATAACAATATCTACTTTTTTTTGCTTAAGTCGACCTAAGCGGTTATATAATATTATTGCCACAGAAATATTATCTTGTTAGCATTTTAAAATTATTTTAATTTACAAATCATTCAACCAGAAGCAATTTATCATTAATATTATATCAAAAACATAACCTAACGAACACTTTTATAATTAACTGAAATTATGGTTGAAATTGCAAAAATAAAATTAAAATAGTTTATTTATAAATTATAAAATTATAATGACTTGACTAATTTAATTGAACTTCAGAGCAATGAAAAAAAAAAAACAAATTGACCAACACGAACCTAAATATTAAACTTTTAAACTATTAAAAAAAAAATATTATAAAATAACTTTATCAAAATAAAATTTACGTAACAATTGAAACTCAAATTGATCCATAAAGAAAATAAAAAAAAAAATTTTTTAATAAAAATTATACAATTTTCGGCATAATATGTCATAATATTCCATTACGATTACATCTATTATAGTTTAGTTAGTAGGTAATGTTTTAAATTTTTTGTGTGTCATTCTAATTAACAACAATTGAATAAATTGCAAATGAAGCTTACAGAATCGATTTTTCGTTGAGAATACACAAATTTACAAAATAGTAGATAAAGAGCAAGTTCTCGTGCAACTGCAAGAAACCAAAATGGAATCGTTAGTGGCTACTACTAATAAAACACAAATTTTGTAAATTGCAATGAAATTTTTTATTTATTTATTCAGTGGGTCTGCATACAAGCTTTAGGTATTAAATAAAGTCAAATTTAATAAAAATCATAAAATAATTATTTATTAAAAATTAAAAAATTTAACATTTAAATTTAAGCTTATTATCTAACCTATGATGTAGTAGATATTAACAACAAATAATTTCATTTTAACAACTAGAACTACAAAAATAATAGACATTACAATTTGTCAAGAATCAAACAAGTAAAAGCAATTTGGTACTACAAAACCTAATATTATATTCATTTCATATTAATAATTACAAAAAATATTGAAATTTTAAATTTGCAATAAATTTATTTCTTTTTACGGTCTTCCTTCTAACTATGTAGTGTAAAAGGAAGACGAGAATAATTATATTATAATATTTTGATGATTTTGGTTCACTAAATTTCGTCCCAGATTTTGTGGTGTGTGAGGAGTGCTTTTCTTAGAGATATATGAAATTTGTTTCAATTATTGGATGGCCATTCCATGACGATTTGTTGTATTGTGAGGCCTTCCGAACAGTGAATACATGTCGGGGGTGTATATGACTTATGGTGTATATGTGTTTATCGTTTGGAAGGGAGAACTATAAGCATACTCTATTTATTTTATCACCTAGAACTTTGGATTTTATTTTAATTCAACCTGATATATTTCATAAGGATAATGGGTGTATTACCAGATCCCATTAAGAAGAACTTGGAAGAATTCCAATCTGCTTGGCGGATGTGCGCCATGTATATAATTCTTTTGGCATGGGCAAAAAGCAGAATTGAGCTTCTTGTAAGACTGCCGCTATGTTAGCCTCAAGATTTGCTTTTGTATTGCCATCTATGCCTACATGGCGTGGTATTCAAGTCAACCGCAGTTTGTAATTTTTTTTGGCTATGGAATTTCTGATAAGCGTTGACATGTATTCAGTGTTGAAGGGATTTTTAATTGATTTGACTAGACTGATAGCTATCGGTCAGTATTATGAAATTCTGGTTTTGTGTTTCAGTACCTTGGATATGGCGGTAAGCTCGGCTATTAAATTGGAACATTCCCTCGACCGGGTTTACTTATCTTTGATTATTGTTCAGGCAACGCACTGGGATCCCTTTGATCCGTCTGTGAATATTTCGGAATGTGTGGCGAGTAGTTTATTTAGTTGGATGTACAGATGTTTGTACTTTTCAACAGCTGTGTTTAGTTTGGGATATAAGGATATGTTATCATATATATATGATTTCCAGTTGGTCCACAGGTTCTCTTGGCTTTAGAGATCGGGATAGACATACAGTAATTATACATATTTTATACAATATAGTTAATACAATACTAGACGACATTCTAAGAAAAGTTTGCACTGACATAAACGGAATAGAATGGGATCTCTTCGGCAACATAGAAGACTTAGATTACGCAGATGATGTATGCCTCATATCAGGGAATCAAAGGGACCTACAGAACAAAGTCAACAGATTACAGGAAGAAGCAAAGAAATCGGGACTGGAATTAAATATCGAGAAAACCAAGGCAATGAGGACGAACAACAGTGATAGTGAGCCAATAACAGTGAGTGGACAACAGATAGAATACGTAGAAGAATTCAACTACGTGGGGAGCATTATAACATCAAGAGGAGGTACAACAGAAGATGTCAACAGCCGTATAAATAAGGCAAGAAGAACATTTGGCAGCCTAATGAAGATATGGCGGAGCAACCAAATATCGAGAACAACAAAGCTAACAATATTCAGAGCATGTGTTAAGTCAACATTAATATATGGCAGTGAAACATGACTCACTTCGGTCAGAATCAAACAGAAGCTACAAGAATTCATCAACAAGTGTTTGAGAATTATATGCAGAATATTCTGGCCGGCAAAAATTAGCAACGAGGATTTATGGATGATAACTGGAGAAGAATCTATCAACAGACAGATAAATAGGAAAAAATGGAAATGGATAGGTCATACACTAAGGAAATCAGAAAGTGATATAGCAAGAAAAGCTCTAGAGTGAAATCCACAAGGACAAAGGAGACCCGGCAGACCATACAACACAATCGATCAAGAATTAACAATCAACAATTATACCTGGGACGATATTAAGGAAGTAGTACTCAACAGAGAGGAATGGAGGTTCACTATCGAAGCCCTATGCTACCACGCGGAGTAATAGGAGAAAAAAAAAAAATACAATATAGTTGGAAGTACTGTTTGTAGATTTATTTTTAATGAAGTTATTGATATTTTTGTTAAATGTTTGGAAATTACATGTATAGATTTTTAAATTTTAGGAAAACATTGATGCAATATAAATCCACATTCCAGAATATTTGACCACAAACATATTTCCACAGTCAGTTTTGAATCATGTACGTATTTTCTTTCTACACGGATGGGTCTTGTCAACTTCAAAAGAATTGATTTTGCACTCGTTTTAACATAACTTTAGAGAGTATCATATCATAAACATTATTATTGTATTTCATCGGCCCATTTTATTCCGTATTTTTTTATATCCTTATTTAGTGATATTTTCTATAATCTATGACATTTGAATCAGATCAGAAGATAATTGGCTAAGAAGTAATGGTTTTACTTAATAAAGGCCGGTTTTCATGATGAATTTTTAGCTGATAAATTGGAGTGTAGAAAGAGAAGAGTATAGTATACCGTTAATGTGTATGAGAGAGTAAAATTAAATTATTTTTATAGTAACTTTTATAGATGATTTGACATCTAAAATCTATATACATAACCTTAAAATATTCAAAATGTAAACAAAATAAAGGTTATTTAATTTAAGCAATCTTCCTTAGAATTGTTTAAAATTTCGCCAAAGTATATAAATAAATTAAATAAAGTGAAAAAAAGTGAAATATGATATGATTTTCATCTGTGGAATTTTTATTTGGTTTTTTTAAATTTTAAATTCACTTGTATTTATTATGTTTTTCATTTTTACATAAGTATTAATTAGAATTAAAATATTATTTTTTTATGTTATACTACATAATGAATTAAGAAAAAAAATGTATACATAGGTACATACATTCTAAAATTCATTCAACAAAATTTAAAATATTCATTCAGATAAAAAAAATTAAAGTTACAATTGTAATTAAAAGTAAATTTTTTAAATGTGTTAAATAGTTAGTTTATGTATAAGATAAATAGAATATGTGTAATTTTGGTATAAATATATTATACCTAAAAGCTAAAATATTATTTATTATTTACACGCATTCAAATATTCAATGCAAAAAATTAATTTTTGTTATTGTTTTTACTCAAATTCAAAAATTTAAATGTCGTTCCGTATCCATAAAATGTGTTGGTAATGTGCGATTTTTTTTTGTGTAATTACACATTACTTTATGTTAGTGTTAAAAATATCGGCGATAATTATAGGAAACATATCTTTGCGAAGATATGTTTTTTTAAATATTCTCCGATATTTATGGCGATTCTCCGATATTTATGGCGACTCTCTCGATATTTCTCCCGATATTATTGAATATATATACGATATATTCTCCCGCACTTATGAAATTTTTGTATCTTCTGCCTAGGCTCTAACAATTCGCCAATATATCGGCTACATGAAAACCGGGCATAAAATAGCAATTCGTAAATATCCGATTTTTCAGGATATATATATATATACGGTGGTTATTCGCTTTTTTATACAGGATATGTTGCATATGCACACACAGGATTTTCGAGTTGGTTATAAAATCAGCATTTATATAATTAAATTAGCGATGATTTGGGGCAATCTCCACTATTAGAACGGCTTCGTTATTGAAATATGTATATTTTTTTTATTATACGTAGGCTGGTGGTAATGTGCCTCATAGCTGTTGACATTGCGTGTGTGAGTCTTACCCACTAAACCGTATCATTGCTATAGTGCGATCTAGAGCTGGAGTCTTTTTTCGTGACTTATTGCAAATTTTACAGATTATTTGAAAATTTCACAAGCCCATAATTTCTGATGAGCCAGGTCGCATTCACAATGTTTCGTAGGACTTTATTCTGGAACCTCATAGCTGAATGCCATATGACCATACTCGTATTGTCAAGGTAGAACTTTTACCTATCAGCCAGTACATTTATCTATAGCGGATTTGTAATTCTTCTTTCTTGTTTTTGATGTGAGCTTTCCAGCGAAGCTTCGCAGCTAAAGTCACACCAGGATATTGAAATATGTATATGTAACAAAAATAACTAAGAAGAATATTATATAGTTGTTAACAAAACAATCATTAAGAACCACGTGTTTTGACCAAAAATGTTTTAATTATTAAAGTGAACCAAAATTTTGATACGATAATTAACATATTTACATATTTCCGAAAGCTATATTGGTACCCAAAAACGATAACCTATAATATAGATTTTGGGTACAAATATAAATTTTATATTAACAATATTGACAAATTGGACTTTGTAAAAACAATTTGTGTTCTCTCATAATATGTGTAATATATTAACGACTACAAAATCAGGATTTATATTTCTTTCAGAATATCTATTCCTAATAAGAGATTCAGGTTATTTCAAAATTTGCGAAACGAATGTTTTGTAATGTGATATTTTCATATCAGGATTTTTCACTAAATGAGTCTTTTCCACATTAATTTTTTATCAAATAATATTAGTAATTTTTGTAATTTAAATTTAGGTCAACTTCTCTATAAAGTGTAATGTAACCATACTGGGAAATCGATATAACAGCTCATCGGAGCTATTTCAATCATTTATATTATTGCCAAATCAAATATCAATTCTTTTCTTCAATGCCGATTAGGTTAATTTGTACAAAAATATATTTGAAAATTATTTGGTCAAACAAAACGACCTATCAAACTAGTACAAAAGTCCAATTATTTTATAAATAATTCTTTACAATGTATAGACTATAGAGTTTGTACAATAAAGCAATTGAATCAACGTTTTAAAAAGACCAGATATAATTTTATTTTTTGTAAATATGCTTTCTCCAAATTAAGCCTAATAGTTATCATAATATCGAATTCCTGTCAATGTATTAATTGGAATACAGATAAATTGAACAACTAGTAAAATTGATTTGAATTCTGAAAACAAAACAATCTAAATTCAATGTCTAAAATATTTTGTAGTATCCTACTATCAAAATATGTACACACATCACATAATTCAAATAGATTTATGTTATAGTTATCTAGAAAATATTTCCATTTTTTTTCATTTATTCTATTTGTTATTAATTTAGTATCTATCTACTTCAATTATGGTTTCCGAATTCAAAAGTGTTAATTGGAAACGCAAATATTTGTCAAATTATTTACAATCCAATAAAAATTTAACGAACTATTAATGTTAATTTCAATAACATTAATAATCACAATTATCATTTCAGCTTTTTTATTTGTTTTGTTTTTTTAATGTGAGTATTTCCTAGTATATTAGGTGTTAAAAAGTTTTCAAATAATTGTAAATAGTAAAAAAAAATTAAAAGCTTCACAGAACATTACTATTTATAACAGGTGTTAATAAGTAATTTACGAGTTTATAATTTTTTTTTTAATCGTGAATCATTAATATTACGTATAGATAGATATATAAAGAGTAATAGACATATATCAAGCCCGAGTGGTTAATTAACTGTTTTGAATTTAAAATGCTCAATGAAGAGCAATAATTTGTGGAAATCTTCTCAATCTATAGCACGTGGCATTTTCATGTTATCAACATTTGTTTATGAGATTTCCAAAATAAATCTATAGTTAGAATGCAAAAATCTATCTAACAATGCTTAAAACTTACACACTTTCTCCTTCTCCTAACAACTCTTGGCTACAACTGTCCCTGTTTAAGATTAAAAATGTTTTAGGAGGGTGTCGTGTGTGCAAGATAGTTGATTTCAGATTGAAATAGAATTGAAATCGAAGTTAAATTGAATTAATGGTAAATTACAATTAATTTGAAATTGAGTTGAAGTTTACTTGAAATTATTGTTTAAACAAGAATTCGAATTTTTAAATTTGTTCAAATTTCCAATATTAATATAGTTTTTGATGGCTGACAGTACTGTTACTTCAGTATTTTAAATTTTGAGTAATTGAAAAATGTATACAGAAGTAAATAAATATGTACATATATTTAAAATATAAAATAATTATAGTAGGTCTACGAGCACAATCAACTTAATTTAATTCAAATAGTTAATTCAATTTGTTTCAACCTTGCATTCATTATTTGTTGCCTTCAGATGTATATTATGGACTATAATGAATAAATAAGAAAAAACTAAAATAACATTTTTTAAAATGTACTGGAATTGATGTGAATTTTCGGCAATATTTTTATGAGCATTTTTTGCTTTGATTGTTTTATCACAACTAATAATTTTATTATACCAGTAAGTTGCCAAAACCATTTTTTATTTCTTATAGATTTTAGAAGATGGCGCATATTAATAACAGTAAATATTTCATTTCGATTCAAATTGTATAAAAATGTTCTTTCTAATTAAATAACTAGCATAAAGGCCCCGTCATATGACGGAGTTAAATAAAAAAAAAATATAGTTTTGTGAAACTGCAAAAAAAAATCTTGTATATAGAAAAGCAAATATTATAAAAAAGCAAGAACAGCTGAATAGTAAATTCATCATCATTGTCCTGCAACCCCATCCGTGGGGCATAGGGCGGAAGTAAATTCTTTCCAACGGCTCCTATCTGCGGCTAACCTCTTCAATTGTGGCCACGTTCTTTGCTGGGTACTTGCTTCGGCTAAGACAGTTGTTCTCCACGTTTTTCTCGGCCTTCCGACGCGACGTGTACTCTGAGGATTCCATTCGATACATTGTTTCGCGATGTTGTTGTCAGGTTTCCTCAAAGTATGCCCGATCCAACGCCATTTCCTCTGTCGGATTTCCACGTCTATTTGTGTTTGTTTCGTTTTTTGCCACAGCGTTCTGTTGGAAATGGTTTGTGGCCAACGAATGTTTAGGATGCGCCGGAGACATCTGTTGATGTACGCTTGGAGTTTCCTGGTGATGTTTACAGAAACTTTCCATGTTTCGCAAGCGTACAGGAGAACAGATTTTACACTGGCCATATTTTTGAAAGCATCCCGAAAGCAGTACGGGCTTTACTGATGCGGGCTTCAATATCCAAATCGGCGCCTCCATCTGATGACACGATGCTGCCCAAGTAATTGAACGTAGTCACCTCTTCGATTCGAATTTCTTGATGGAGGATCGGATGTTGTGATGTGTGAGTTGTGCGCATGATTTTAGTTTTAGCTGAATTGACTTTTAGGCTCGCACTTTTTCCAGTGTCATACAGCTTTTGGCACATATCGTTCAAACCTCCATTCGTATGTGACAATAAACACACATCGTCGGCGTAATCTAAGTGGCTGATACGTTCGAAAGGACGCCACTTGATACCGTTGCTCTCGTTTACACCCACAGTAGTAGTCATTATGTCATCCATTACTACTAAAAACAATATGGGTGATAAAATACAGCCCTGCCTTACTCCCTGACACACCTCGAAGCAATTTGTAAGCTGTCCTCGATGTAAAATGCGACATCTTGCATCTTTGTAGGATTCCTTAACTATAGCTATAATTTTTTCTGGAATGCCTCTCCTACTAAGCGATTCCCAAATATACTCTCGGTTTACTCTATCAAAGGCTTTCTCAAAGTCTACAAACATGAGATTCAGCGGTGCTTTAAATTCAGTGGATTGTTCAAGAATTATTCGTAATGTGTTGATGTGATCCACACACGAATGGCCACTGCGAAAACCTGCTTGGTGTCTTTTGAGTGTAGCTTCTATTCTGCCTTTAATTCTTTCGAGTATTATTCTAGCCATTAAATAGTAAATTACACCACAAAAAATATTAAAATTTTAGCAAGTTAAGCGAAAAATAAAAATATGCAAAACGGTGGTGAATACTTAAAACATTTAAAATAGTTACACATTCCACAAACCAAAAATAAAAAGTATGAAAAACGGTAGCGAATACTGCACACATTTAAAATTAAATACCAATAAACCAAAAACAAAAAATAGAAGTAATAACTCATATACAATTGTATATTTTGCGACATAGGGTTGTTAAATATTTGAGAATGAATTGTTAACGCTCCGTGGTACTCAGGTAATACAAAAAATTTGCTCACTAAAGAAGTAAACACATAAATAAAAAACATTAAAATGATCAGATTGTTTATTTTTATAATTTCGAGACTGAACGATTAACATCCTAACTGCTTCAACGGCTTTGTATTTACAATAATATCTACAAGACATGGGATAGACAATAACATTATATTGGTATGCAGCTAATTTAAATGTGGAAAACTACATCTATTGTAAAGTAAAACTTTGCCTTCATAATAGCAAAGTTCCATCTTATTTTAAATTACAACGAACATGTATTCCAAATTAATTTCAAGGAATAATTGAACAATTTTGTATATGTACATACATTCTTAACATAAGCGGAATTCGAACTCGAAATTATCCTTTTGCTATTACATAACATAGTGGATAACATAACCCATACACTATCTTAGTCCGTTTAAATTAATGGTTATCTTTAATACTGACGAATATTTTTTGATTATATAAAAAACCAAATGTGATGAATTAATTGTTTAAATACGCTTCAGATAACAATAAAATCCTAAAACCCACTTTGATATTTTATGCAAAGACACTAATTTATCGATCTACTACGTTGAGAGTAATGGGATTTTATTGTGTTAAGTTATATTGAAATTAGTATTTAGATTTTGTTTTTGAAAAAAAAAAAAAAATGTTAAAAATATTTAAAAATAAATATAAAATTCATATTTACATACATAAATAAAACTAGAAAGAATAATTATTGTAAATTTGTTTTTTTTTCTCTTATTTTAAATTAACTAATGAACTCTCTTTTTAATTTTTTATTGCTCTCATGAATTAATTTTATATAATAATTACTAAATTTATGTAAAAAATTATAAATATTGTAAGTAATAGTTATTAAGAAATATTATTTTGTAAAAAACTGGTATTAAAACATGGCCTGATAAATCCTAAAATGTGTTCGAAGACCTATACAAAAAATTATTAAAAAAAAAAGAGTAGATATTATACTTTGAATTCATTATAAAGTATATACAATTCAAGAATCAAGCAATTCAGAAAACAATAACAAATATTTCTTTTTATATAAAATCGTGCCTGAAAGAACTGATTCTGTGCAATTGCACAGGGGATTCACTAGTATTCTATAAAAAAAATTTAACAGCTTATATTTACTTTTGATGTTAAGGCAGATACTTCTTTTACTCTTTTCCCAAGCGCCACAACAAGTGCATCAATTCTTTTAGAGTTGAAATGTAATAAAAATTCCACACAATCTTTAATATTTCATGAACATTTATTTTTTAATGATTTTCTTTATTTACACTCCTAAGTTAATGACGTAAACTCATATTAAAAACACCCACATTTTACCATAACCTTACTGGGAACGTGATTTGAAATTTTATTACATTATTGTTATTATGTACATATATCATAAATTCTAAAATGCATTTAAACTATCATTCAATATATAAGGTTTAATTCCTTGAAATTTTTAATACTAAAAATTTAGGAGAAGGGATAGTTTATCTTCTATTTTTAGAACTTCTAAAATTTTTACAACCAAATAGAAAAACTAAAAAAAAAACATTGATAATATAAATAATAAAAAATTTAAAATTTTTCAAGACTGCATTAACCTACATTTAGAATTTAAAAAATAAAATATTTTAAATTGATTTTAATGGGATTATTTTTTATGATTTTTTTAATGAACTTTTATAGAATTTTCGTGCTGCATGTGTATGTGTTTACAAATAAATAAATGAAAAATAACTAAATGTCTTCTTATTTATAATATTAAAATCAATTTTTTGCTAAATCATGCCATAATTTAAGTTATATTTATTTTAAAACTTTATAAATTTCTCTATAACACAAAAAAAACATGATAATCAATATAAAGATATTTTTCCACCAACCCAGACTCATCTTCAGACCGCACCTATAATTCGATAAATTATTCAAAAAAAAAAAAAAACTCTACAAACAACTATGTTACTGTTGTTACAATGAATTCTGTTGTGTATGACTATTGAGAACAGCCCTTACTATGTAATACTTCAATATAGATTAGTTTATCAGTGATGATATAACCAAATTTGTTGTACAGGACTGCTACAAGGAACGGATGCTAATAAAAGTATTTAATAAGATTTATTGAAATAAATTTGAAAAACGAATAAGAAGGAAACTGTGTGAAAATTTCTGAAGCAATACATGAAAACAACCACTTGATAAGAAAGTAAAAGAAAAATCTATATGTTCGGTATAAAGATCCTATACAGTGATAAAATCAAAAGAAATAAATAAATCTAAATATCCGGGATGATATAGGTTTGACACATTTATAAAAAAAAAACAAAAAATTGTAATCAAGAAAAGATAAACAAAAATTGTTTAGGTATCACTACATAGTAGAATAAATTTATACCAAAAGGTGAGATAAAAATGTTAAAAAATAAAATTCAGATACATTTTTTTTCCATTTTTGTGAAACAAAACTGATATTCGCAGAGGATGATTTATTTTTGTATTTAAAAGAGTAAACATCTATCACTCATCATCCGTGAAAATATTAGGTATTCAGGGATTCAGTAAATTATCTATTTCTATTATCTTTTGGATTTCTATTGTAGTTATTGTAATTTTTGGTACATGGTTACAATGAAATTGATGTGACCATGTATAAAAATTGATATCAGAGGTAAATTTTCTATAGAGGAAGGAAAATTTAAAATATTTTAACAGCAATAATTGAAGTGTAGGTATATTCAAAATAAAGTCTTGAGTGTTTTATCTGTGTATAATAAAATTTTAAACAATATGTTTTAAATTAAGCAATTAAAAGTTGAATGCATGGATGAAGGAAATATCGATTTTTGCAAATTTAAATTTATATGAGTAAAAGGAAGTTTGACTTTTAATTTAATATATGTGTATTACTAAAAAAAAAAACTGATTATCAAAAATAATAACAAGATAAGATATATTGTATTTGAATTAAGAACTCACTTTATTAGACTGTTAGGATTCATAAGATTTATTTAAAGTAATAAGATAAAATATGTTTAAATGTATATGAATACACATAATAGTCATAATGTATAAATACTCACGCAATCACATCTTAAGCAACAATTTTTAGAGCTCTCAGCATAATTTGCTCTAAGTCTAAGTGACTACGAAAGCGGTATAAAAATACTCTGTAAGCTCTACAATAGAATAATTAGCTCTATAGGTGTGTAGAATAAGTTTATTCTACTTTAGAGCTTAAATAAAAATTTCTTCTATAGAACATTTTGCTTTAATAATGTGTAATTTTGTGTAGCTTTGGAGCTGTTGAAATAATTATATTCGTTTCTAAAACAATTTTCTTAGTAAGAATGTAATTAAATGCTGTTTAAGAGCTAACAGCGTCACATAGTACTCTGAAACAGAGCAGTTACTATTCACTGCTCTATTAATAAATTAGTGGGGCTCTTTTAGAGTTAAAACAATATATTTTTAGCGATGCAAAGCTATTTGCTACCTGATTTAATATGTTTACTGTTCTTGTCATACACATTGAATTCTCATAAAAATTAAAGTCAATTCATGTTATCTCTGTCTAAAAAATTGATTAACCTTATAATACATTTTGGAGCTCTAAAATTGTTCTAATAGATAACTTTCAGCTCAATATTAGTGAAGAAAACCTCTAGTACCCAATGGCAATTTTTTATTGAAACTAAATATTGAATTAAAGGAATGTAAGCCTTGAAAAACTTCAAATTAAATAAATTAAAATAAATATTTTGAAAATTATAAACATTTTTTAGGTTTGTCTTATCTTTCAGAAACACTTGACTAAAAATATTCGAAAACATTTGAAAAATAATTTTAAAAATTTTAACAAAATATTCTTAAAATTATTCTAGGATGTTATAAATTTTCGAGGTAGAAGACCTAAATTACGATAAATTTGATATGGCAAGGAAGTTTAAGGTTTAATTAGAAAAATATACACATTCTAAACTAACCTGCAATATCATATTTCCATATTATTTGATTGTAATAAAAATGTAAATATGTATGTCAACCTAGAAAATAAATTAGATAAGCATCAATACTATTAAAAAATCATTAAAATGTGTATCACAATAAAAATAATAAAATAATATATTATGTACTTATACATGTGTCTAGAACTAATTTATTTAAACGTTTAAAAAGCTGCGTGTTTCAAAAGAGGAGTGCAAAATAATTTTATAGACCTAAGTATCGAATTAGCTTTATAAGCGACACTATTGTTATTATAAGATCTCTATAAAAGCTCTAAGAACAGATGTACAGCTGAAAGTTGGAGTTATTACTTCTAAATTTCGCTCTAGTGCAGCACAGGAGGTTTAATAGAGCTAAAATTGTTATTTGGGATATAATGCTTTTTCGTTTTGAACTTTTGCTATGTTACTATATTTGATATATCAAGATTAATTTCGACTTTAATAGCAGAATTGCATTTTATTTCAAAATGAAATTTTGCCTTTTAGCAAACCCAACTTAGCAAATTTACATTTCGCAAAATCCACTTAACAAAATAAATATTTGGCAAAACAAAACCTTTCGCAACTAAGCATTTAACAAATGGATCTATATTCAAAGTTGCTTCATGAAATATAGGCGGCAATTTTGAATGCACCAATAGGAGAAGTTTGTGAGTTGGATTCAAAATCAGAGTATTTCGTTTTTACAGAATTAGTTTTACCTGACGTCTACAAAAAACAACAATTTAGCTCTTTTACAGAATAAACCGGGAAATATCGAAATCTAAGGTTTTAAGACACAAAGGTACTTTTCTAGTGTTTTGTTGTCTCTCTTTTCTTTTTTAATAGAAATCAAGTTTTTATAAAAACTTGTTTTCCAGCGTTAGAGGAAAATTTTGGTATTAGTGAAAATAGTTGAATATTTTCCTTTTAATTTTACTGATATGCTTATCATACAGATACGCTTATTTCGTCTAATACTTGCAGACTTCTTCAGTGTTTTGTACTCGACTGAGGAAAGAAATCTAAAATTGATGCAATTGAAACAATGAAATAGCACAGGTAGGGGGTTGAATAAAAATATTTTTATTTATTTTATTGTTGGTATTTGAAATAATATTTCCGACGTTAGAGTGACAGGTAGGGGTGGTGTTATTCGTTTTATTATATTTCCCTAAAAATTTAAATAAAGAAGAATATCCGTTGCCTTGGTCGTCTTTATTTAGGAGTGAGTCATTTTTAGTTTTGTAGATTTCGATGCTTTCAGCTGAACCTATAGTTTCCTAGAATCTCTAATGTAATTTACCATTACAATGTCTTCTTTCGAAATGCTATGATTCTCCTGGATGATGTGTTCTGCTATTTTGGATCGGAACTCTGTTGAGTTCTTCTTTTTAGCCAGTTCTGCTTCTTTCAGGTGTTCATTGAGTCGTGTTTGCATGTTTCTCCTAGTTTGCCCAATATAAACTTTGTTGCAATGACTGCAGGTTACCTTATATACACCTGATTTTTCCATTTGTTCGATTCGGTCTTTAGTTGAACCTAGCACAGACTTGAGTTGGTTAGTTCTGCTGCTATATACGATATCTAACTCGTGTTTTTTTAATTTCGCTCTGAGTGGGAGAGAAATCTTGCACAAATGCAAATAAAATGAGGGAATTCAATTATAAACTTCTTTTCCGTTTACTGAGTAAGCCCGTGATGGTTTTTTCTGGATATCCGTTTGTTCTCGCAATTTATAATATGTGTTTAGTCTCTTTTACTAAACCTTTTTGGGAGATGGGAAGTGTTAACATTCAATGGATCATGTGGTTGAACGATGCTATCTTATGTTGATAGGAGTGGTTGACTCACTCCTAAATAAAGACCAAGGCAACGGATATTCTTCTTTATTTAAATTTTTAGTGAAAGATGATAAAACGAATAACACCACCCCTACCTGTAACTCTAACGTCGGAAATTTTATTTCAAATACCAACAATAAAATAAATAAAAATATTTTTATTCAACCCCCTGTCTGTGCTATTTCATTGGATAATAAACAACCATGCAGCTGCGAAAAACAATCAAATTGTTACCCAGATAGTTGAAGACTGGTTATGAAAATTCGTTTATAGTCAGAACTTCTAAAATGTGGAATTCCATTGAGCTTTTCCCTATCAGCATCCCCAAGAAGGTGTAGTTTTCATTTGGCTAATTTGCAATATCAATAACATAGTCCGCCACTCCGCCTCGAACCTTTATCCTACTGTTTTCTCTTCTCTTTAACTATCCCTTTTCTTTTCCAAAAACTAACGGTACGAAAGTATAAAGGTTTCTCTGACCTAAGTTTTGTCTAATAATAAAAAAAAAAACAGTGTTGTTTGACAATACTAAATCTTTAGAAACGAACTAATTTACAAAACATTTTACATATTGTTGTACAATTGGTATGGTATATTAAGGTGAAAGGATATTTACATTTACATCATTGTTTCCACTATCAATTTTATCACGTATTCAATTCTAATTTTATATCATCCTTTATCATTATGTGCTTGAAGGTACTTGTTCTCCGCCTTGTAAGCACTATACTTGTTCGTAAATTGTATACCACCATAATGTATGTTAAATATGTGCTTTTTCGCTATGAGTTTTAATTAAAGTTTTACTTTAGGCAACATTAACATGGTGAACACATAAATATGAAATTGTTTTGGTGACAAAATAGTTGTCCAGCTGTATGTTTGTGTATGTTGTTTTTTAAGTTTGTGTAGTAAGTGTTGCACAGCACTCGTAATGTTTGTTTGATGTTTTTTACAGACTGTATAGTAATTTTGTCATGATGGATTCAAAGTCTTTCAACGGTCGCAATGCACAGATGTTAAGTGAGTGTATTTTTTAAATTTTGTAATTTACTATTAGAAATTAAAAGTAATAACGGTGGGATATTACAACAATCAAGTGTTAGTTTTAGTTCTCGAGTCATATATAATTATTATGAAACCTAAATTCCCAAATTTTTGATGTCTTAGATTTTGAACTTATTTTCAGCAATTTACATTTTTTTTTGTAAATATCTCAAGCACCATAGATTTAATTTAATTTTATTTACTTTTCAGGTATGATGGAAGCCATTTCTTTATTGTGCCTAAGCTGTAAAAAAAATAATCAGAATTTTTCTTCAAATTTATTCTTTTCATATAATACGAGTAGCTTTAAGTTTGGTTCAATCGAAGTAGATATATTTCAATTACTTCCGTGCAAGACCATTTATTTCAATCCTCCATTTTGTTGTTATATTGTTGCATTCTTATATGCCTAAGTAGGAACTAATTATAACATAAAGGTTTTTGAAAAAATTTTGGAAATTATTTTTTTATATCAAATCAAGAAGTTTCAAATATAAGAAGGGTTGTAATAACATTGTATTTACTGGTGATTTGTCCACTGCTACTATTCTACTTCTAATATTCTAAATTCCTAACCTAAATTTAACAAGAAAATATTTATAAAACATTAATAAAATCTGCCCTACGAATGTGAATCATGGAGCTTGAAGTGAACATTTTGGAAATGAGAACAAGATTTAAACACGAACTGAAGCATCTAATACATTGTCAAAAATTAATTTTATTCTGATTTATAAAATCGCACAGATAAAACCGGCTGGCTTATGTTGTTCATCTGACGAATGAAAATATTATAATAGGAATTTAGTCAGAGCCGATAACAAGGAACAAGAACAAAAAGGAGACGAAAAAAGACATGGTCGAAGCTTTATGTAAGCTTAGCGATAAGGGCTGAATGGTTTTCTTCTCCGCACCCCATACAAAGGTTACTCTCCACAAGCCCAAGTCTTCCAAAATCTTTTTGTATGGACAGTTAAATTTTTTTTGTAGAGACAGTTGGTTTGCATACTCCTTGCGAGTTGACCGGTTCTGCTATTATCCTCTATGCATAACCTGGGATCTATTGAAGTAATACTTCGTTCGATTCCCATAAAGAGCTTAGCATTCTTTTAACCTTGGCTACTGTTTTTGATTTTGTTCAATGCTTTAATCGCGCCTTGACTATCCGCATAAAGCACAATACTTCTTCCGGTCATTCTTTTATTTACTTTTTCGGATGTCGCGATTCGTAATTCTTCGCAGAACATTCCTATCCCACAGTTTTCTCCTTTTTCACTACATCTGTGTAGATCATTAGTTGGCCAGTTTGTCCCTCGTGTGAAGTGACCCAGTTTTCATTTCAGTCTCTCTCTTCAGTAAAAAGTATTTTTATCTTTTCGCTAATATTTAGTTTCGAGATTTTTTCATGTGATGTTTTTCTTTGTGATACCTGTCGTAGTCGTATAGACGCATTCAGTGTTATATATCTTGTATGTATTTCTATTTGCGGAATATTCAGCATAGTTTCCAACGATTTGGTCGCTGTTGTTTTTGTAGGGCCATTGATGCCTAGACAATATTGGTGTTATAATTGGATTTTATGTGTTTCATTTTGTACAAGGCTATCCACCAGACAATCGACCCGTATGTGACCTATGGTCTTATCACACAAGTGTATATCCAATGAACCACATTTGGAGAAAGGCCCCATTTTTCCCCTTCTGGCATTTTTGCAGAACCAGTAGCTTGTCAATGCTTTACTTTTGCCTTTTTATAGATGCATAGTGTTTGTCATCATGTAATTTTTCTTTTGCTGTCCAGTGTTAATAATCTATTAAAAAGCGTTAACGATACACTTGATGGTCTATTGGAAGAAACAATTTTCTTCACATACGATCTGAACAACTTAGATTGTATTCTTTTTCTAGACTCTTATCGACAATTTACTTGCTTCGTCTATGACAGTTGACTTTTGACTTAATTTTTGATTTAGGAAACTATGAACTTTTCCGGAACTAGTCGAAAGAAAATGGAATAATAACAAACACAAGATTGTCTGATGAAATTGGTCATATGAACTTTTTTGTGCTTCAAGATAAAATTTGATAGTTCAATTCAGAGGCTGGACAATGAACCGTGATGTGATATTAGCCTACGTAATAATAATTCTAGTTTAAATTTACTTGAAATATGTTGTTGTGCTTCTTACTCAGAGGTTTTAGCAACTGGTGGTCATTAGCCATAACTATATATGTAGCCATAACTATATATGCCCCCACGCGGAGTAATAGGAGAAAAAAATATATATGTACCTGTTAAAAATTTCAAGTAAAATACAATGTATATAATAAAGTTCAAAATATATATTCGAAATGAATAGTGGAGGGATAAAAACCAAATATAAAAAACCAAAAAAAAAAAAAAACAAAACAAAACAAGAAAATAAGAAAATAATAAAACAAAAAAAAAGTAAAAATAGAATATCATTAAAAAGCGAAAATAGCGTATAGAAAATTTCAACCTATCCAACACATTACAAAAAGGACATTAAAGAACCTCAAGGTTTAGTAGGTTCAGTAACATGATTTTTATTTATTAATGTTTTTTTATTTTTGTAGTAGTAATTTTGGGAATTTATCCACTTTTTTTATTTTATTTTTTAGTTTTTGATGTTCTTTCTTTAACTTTTTATATGTAGTTTTTGTGATGACAGTTTTTTTTCCTTTTTTTTTCTTTCGTTATTTTATTTTGTTGTAACTTCCTTAATTTGTTCAGCTTGTTGACAAAAAAAAAAGTTCAAAATCCAAGAGAATAAATACAAATTCTGTCAGATAATTTGAAATTTCCTCTTGTTTTATAAAATTAAATTCATGTTAATTTAGAAGTGAAATTAAGAAAAAAACAAAAAAAAGAAAAAAAAAGTAAACAAAAAATACATTTTTTTTTGTGTCGTCCTTGCAATGTACATGTTATTGTAGTATTTACCATCGGGATTCTGTTTGAACTTACAAAATACACGTTGAATATTTTTGATATTAAAATGAAAGTTTTTATTTTTTAATTTTTTAATTCCTATAAAAAGTTACGAGCATTGTAGAATATAGAATTTATGTAAATTTAGTTAAAAAAAAAACACAAAGCAAAAAAAAGGAATTTATTAGTATTAAAATTAGTTTTAATACAAATAACACCATCACCACCAAATAAAATTTACAATTGAATGCAAGAACTTTTTGAAAAATTTTTCAACTTCAGGTCCCATTAGTGCAATTTAATTAAATATTTTGTAAAGAAGAAAAAAAAAAAACACTTATTTGAAGTTTTGCTATTATTGTTGATGTCATTGGGAATTATTTGCTAAATAAATTAAATTATAACCTGAATAATAATAATGGAAATGTAATGATGTTAGAAAGTAGTAAAGCTGTTATTTAATTTTTTTTTTTGTTATTTCTTATAACGAAATGATTATTTTATGCAAGATAAAACTATAGAGAGAGAGAGAGAGAGAGAGAGAGTGAGAGAGATTGTTTATCTTATTAATGTCAATAAAACTTTTTATTCAATTTTCTATGTTATGTTATTAATAGCTAGTGACATCGGTAGTTGAGTTCATTCATACATTTAATTTAATAATGTATATATAGTGTGATTGTCATTCAAATATGATGTTTAGATGTTAATATACCCAATGTGATATAAATAAATATACTTCAGCAAATTGTGATGAACTTTTGTAATGGTTAAAAAATCGTGATAAAATTTTTAAATGTATAAAATATAACTGGAATAAGTAAGGTTTTTTGTATCAGGTAAAAAAATTAGTCGGGGTGGTGATATCCAAATATTGTTCGCATATATGGAAATGAAATATATAGAATGGAAATCGAAGAATAGGATGTTTTGGTAAGATCAATGATTTTCGACAATATATTACAAATAAAAAAAATGTATTTTAGTTTAGATTTGTTCAAATTAGGATAATCTAATTAGATGCGATCTATTTAACATGTATAACATATGAAGTAAAATTCGATCGTATATTTGAAAACGTAAACGATGAATTAGGAAGCGTTTACACATCAATATTCTTCAGTATTAATTGACGATTTTAGATTGAAGAGAGAGAGACATTTTTGTTTAAACAATCAAACTATTTGTCAATTTTTTCTTATATATTTCTTATATATATTACCAAAACTAATATAAAAATAAAAACTTTTTTAATGAAGTACCCTGTGAATATAAAGCAAATGTAAAATCAAAAAAAAAAAATAAAATAATTTACATATGAATGTTGCAAAGTTTTTCATTATTCGCCAAATTTAATTTTGTCTCTCTCAATAAATATTGAAGCAAATAGAATAAATTCTATTTTTTGCTTCAATATTGTTGATATCAATATGTGTTTACACATCAGTATTTCTTCAATATTCTCTCTCATCAATAAATACTGTCAATGTACATATATTGATGTGTAAACGCTGTCTTATATCCCTCTTTATTTACATTTATTTTTATATCAAAAATTTAAACCGAAAAACAGATACAAAATATCAACAGGATCAACCTAAAACTATTTGGAAGCTTCTTAGATTATTGGCAAATTAAAGTGAACGAATCGAAGTGTGCTCTGAAGTAACATTTATATTAAGAAAAAAAAGCATGCTCAATGTTAAGAATCAACAACCACACTATCGCTGAATACAATAAGATTTTGTTGAGTTAAGCACTGAAAAATCTTAAAAAAGATAGAACCTTGTTAGATGTATGAACTGCCGGTTCCCCTCCATAAATGTTGCCCACCGATGGTCTTGCTAGTTCGTACAGCTTTCTCATTCCCAGGCAGGTCAGTATAACCCGGTATCCCGATCAGTTGTACCTTATTTCGGAATTGAATGAGGTTTAGGGCGTCCGAACATTCTCCTACCAATCTAGATTTGATGAAGTTACTATCAAGAGCTTTTAAGGCAGCCTGACTATAACTAAAGATTCTAATGACTTTGTTAAACCACCTTTACTCTTTTATTATATTCATTGCTGCGTTTATAGTAAAGGTTTTAGCCTCTGGAAGTGTTGGCAGTGTTTGCCAATAGGAAACTCGAGTTCAAATTGTTCCTTTTCAAAGAATAGTTATTTTCCTTCTCTTTTTTTGTTTTTGTTCTCTTTCCGGGCTTAGATCTTTTGATTTTTTTAATTTTTTTTATTTAGTAAATTTATAACTTTTAATTCAAAATGCCAGTACCTTAAGAAATTATGGTGGCCAGACAGTTTCGGCTAGGTCTTAAAAAAAAATAATTTAACCAATTTCAGGCAATGTTTTTTATATAATATAAATTTAAAATTCCAAATACAATATCATTAATGCTATTTACTTTTAATTTGCCATCTGAAGTGTACAAATTACAATTTCACAAATTCTTTTATTTTTGTTTAATTTTGTCTTCACTGGACTAAATAAAATTAGTTCTTTAATATAATAGATAGTTTGAATAGCTTAGTAATATACATTTATTTTTATTTTTACATATAAGTTACATTGAATTATTCATTGGTTTATAAGATTGAAATAAAGAAAAGAAAAAAAAAACATTGCAGCTCCCGCGTATATAGCTGAAAGGTCAGTAAAAATGTCCGATGCGTTTCTGGAACCAGCCTGGTCTTCTGAATTAACCAGATATCTCTTGCCGGGATTTATACTTCGAATCTTCGTTTTTAGGGAAATATATATGTGGTGATGTCATCTGTTGACATGAAAAACTCTTTCTGCTCCACTTTTAAGTTCTTACATAGTCTTTGATGATTGTTTTACTAGAGTTTGCAACCTTCTTGCAACTTTGAGGGCCTTCATTCTTATTAAAAGATGCAAGGGTGGGAGCCCAAGAAGTATTTGTATAGGCAGAGTAGGCATGGTTCTAAAAGCACTTGTTACAAAATGTTAGTTCATTTACTTCTGCTATTTAAAAAAAAATATAGACAGTAAAATACGGTTATGGTCATTCTCTAAATTTCAGTAATATTTGTGACTATAACCATTTTGTGAGTATAGACGTAGTCAAACAAAATTACATCTTTACAAACGAAATTCAATCAACATAACAACTTTAAACAGAGATGCAAAACAAAAAAATGGTTCGGTTTTGGTTTAATGATAATTTTTTTTTGATTGGTTTTGGTTCCAGTTTCAAAATTTCTTATTTTTGGTTTTGGTTCGGTTTTGGTTCAGAAAAAAAATATAAGAAAAAGGATATCTTTTTATTTTTAATTCGGTGTCCATAAAAGACTAAAATATTATAAAAATGACAAAAATATAACAAAATTAGAATTATTTATTCAATAGTAAAATAGTAAAATTATAACATTAGTAAAATATATTCCAGAAGGACATCTTCTATATTGCACGTTTGGAAAACGACAACAGTTGATTTTATCGTTAATTTTATACAAAAACATAAGTGTCATGTCAAATGTCAATGTTAGGTCATGCCCAACTAACGTTTTTTAGACCGGAATTAAAATTCGCATAATTTGTTTTTATAGAAATTGAAAGACTTCAAATTTCAAATATAGTAAACTGCACTGGTTGATGTCTTCAATATAAAAATAAAATAACACTGCCATAAAACAACACTTAGGACTTAAAAAAGATATTTTCTATATAAAATATAAAATTTAGTAAAATTGCCATACATTTCAACTATTTTATTGATTATTTAAAATCCACCACCATATATTTTGTTGGTTTGTGGTTCGGTTTTAGAACTATTTTAAGAACTGGTTCGGTTTTGGTTTGGTTTTGGTTCGCAAAAATATGAGAGGTTCAGTCGTTTTTTGGTCCGGTTCAAGAACCGGTTTGCAACTCTGATTTTAAACTTTATTTTATTCATAAATATCAATTCTGTTATGTAATCACAAAATATACGTATTTGTAATAAATAATAGAAAAAGACAATATATAAATCAGTTTTTTAATAAAATTATTCACTTTTGGTTAATTTTTTAGTTTTATTGAAAAAATTGGCGTTATATTTTAATGTCGATTGTGTGAACTTATGAAGTTTATTACTTTCTTTCAAAAAAATTGTTGACTATTGCTATAACAGAATTGTGACTACAAACGTTTTTTGAAAGTGAATTGTGTCTATAACCGGTAGTGACTATAACCGATTTTTACTATACTTTATTTCATTTTCATAATTTTACTTTTTTAAAGCTTTTAATTAACTATAATTTAAATTTACTTTAAATATTTAACAAAAAAAATTTTTTAACTAATAATACAAAAACATAACCACAATTTAAATTATGAAAAAAACATATAATTTTTTTTTTCTGAGAGTAAAAATTCATTATTCGATCTATCATGCATTTGTTATGTAAGAAAGACATAAAAGAGGTTGTTTTAGTGGGTTTAAGGCCATTACCTAACCACGTGGTGTTCTTCGAGGATTCCCACCTACCTACAGAAAAAAAATAAATAAGATTCATATAAATTGATATGATGATGTAATCGAGGATTTTTTGAATAAAGTTAGTACTGTGTAATTGCACAGGGGCCCACTAGTGTTATTACAATGGATTAAATTTCTTTAACAACTTGCAAATTAAATTGAAATTTGAAAATAATTTTTAAATAATTTTTCAGAAAACATAAACATAACTTGTAATTTTATTTGTAATTTAAGTCAATTTTCAAAACTTTAATTGGATAGTAAAATATGTATTAAAGAAAGTTGCAGACAATTCAAAAAATTACAAATATACAAATGATTTCAAAAAAATAAAATTAAGTTTAATTTATGAATTACAAAAGTGAGTTTTACTTTTTGATTTATTTAATTGAACTTTATAGATTTTATCTTAACCAATTACTTAGGTTAAAATGTGATTATGAGACTTTATGTTTTATTGCAGTGTGTTTGCTTTTGAATTACAAATTGTTTCATTTTAACATGTGACATTGATAAAATATTTAGAACCTTGCAAAATTACGAAAACGAGTAGTTATGTTGGTTAACTGCAACAACTTTTGTGTTTATATTAACAAAATATCAAATAAGCAATGCAGCTGTTTACGAATAACTTTCTCATGATACAAATAGGAATCAATATATACGGTTTGGTGTAGAAACAAGAAATATTTTTATTAAAAGAAATTAATTTTCATGTTATATTCAAAATAATTAGCTTAGAGATTCATCTTGTTGTATGTGACATGTGTTGTATGTACTCTATTACACTGATAATAGTCGAGAAAAATTTGTAATCAATCAGCATGTAGTTTTGATTGAATCAGAAATAACATAATTAAATATTATTAAAAAACAATAATTTAACATGATAACAGTAAAGAACTACAATATGCCTAAAATAATTATTTTGAAAATGCCAATAAAAACTTAATTATTAAACTAGAATGTTGTTGTTGATCCATGCATTTTGATTCGAACAACTGAAAGGATGAGAATTAATACCATTCAACAAATTTTTTGATTAATTTTATTTCTTAAGAATTATTTTTCCATATTTACAGAAAAAAAAATTTCATTTCACATCATTAATTATTTTTCCATAAACAAAAATAAAATGTTTTAACCTTGGTTTTCATTTGATTAAAAAAGATTACTTTTAGAAGAGTAGACAACTGAATTGGGGGCAAAAATATTTAAATAAAATATTCAACTAAGAAAAGCTTGAAAAATTATCATAAATGAAAAATGATTCAACAACAAAAATAATTGTAGTTGTAAAACTTGCAGATTTTTAAATATGTTAAGACTAATTTTTATACTTGAGTATGAGTTGATGAGTATTTTCAGAGGGGTGGTATTTTATTTAGTAATATTTTGAATAAGTTTTAAGTTTGTATAAGCACATGGCTCAAGTTTGTGAACTTCTAATGTTCAAAAAATTGGAATTTTTTTTTTGTTTGTATAGTTTTTATTGAATCTTTCTAATCTAGAAATTCACAATAATTAGATCAAATCATAACCTAAAGAATTGAAATATCCCTGCCATTGCATTGATTTTTCCATTTAAAAAAGTAAGTTAATTTATAACAGGGATTGTTACAAAAATTAAAAAAAGGATAAAAATAACACAAGTAATTAACATTATAGATTAATTAGATCTTTTGATTTGATTTAGAATTCATATTTGAATTCCATAAGTCCATAGCGGTATAATGTCTTCTGCGAACAGAAGAACTTTGTATTCTAATCTTAGTTTTGAGTACTTATTAAGTAACCAATGTTATTTAAACTAGATTCCAACCAGTTTTAGGTGATCCTATAGATATTTAGTAGCTGTTTTAGTGTTAGATAGAATGGTTACTTAGTATTGCTGTCATCAGCGAATGTAGATGTTAGGGTTTGACTGCTGAGTGGCATGTCAGATGTATACAACAAATACAAGATTGGATCCAACTCACTTGCTTGGAGAGCACCAGTTTGGATATTTTGTGTACGTAATGTAAAATTTTTATACTTAATTTTAAATTTCCTATTAGATAAGTAGTTTTCTAGAAGTGGATGAACTTTTGTAGGTAGAAATGATTTTATCTTGAAGATTAAGATAAAATGCTATACCTTGCCAAAGGCTTGGGCTATGTCTATGAAAACGGCTGAACAGTATTGTTTTTCTTCAAATGCTTCCCTTATGTAAATTACTATTCGGCGAACTTGTTCTGTGGTGGTATGTTTCTGTTTTCTAAGTGCTATGTTTGCTATCTAAAGCCAAATTGGTGTTAATTTATTTATTTACTCATGCTTTGTACAAACATATTATAATGTGTATACATAAGTGTAGCTTTGCTTTTAGTTGGGCTGTGTTTAATGCAAAATCAATGTGGTGTTTTTGTTTATTTACTAACATAATATTTAAAGCTTTAATAATAAATTTGATATCAGCAACCTCCCATCTGGATTCTAATGATTTAAGACCATTTTTAAAATCAAAATTAAAAATTGGATTTGAAAATCTGGTAAATGTTGTATTAGTAAATTTTATTTCAATGATTTTTGAATATTTATAACGATTTTAATGTATTACAGCGATTAACATTACACAAATATTGATGAGGCTATAGCAATATTTGCAAGGAAATTATTTTTGACAGATAAAAATTACTTCAATTTAAAGCTTTTTTTTTAATAAATTAAAAACAAATTGTATTGAAAATTATAAAAAATGTTGGTAATTTTTAAACTTTATTTTTATAATAAAAATGGATTTGAATGTTTGTAGAAATATTTGTTCTTGTTTTTCAGTATGTAATTTTGAATTTGTTTGTTTTGTTGTATCTGTCGTTTTTTATATTTTTTTTGTCTTGATTTTGATAAATGAATTTTTCTCCATATAAATTCTCAAACTCGGTCAAAGGTAACTTAAATTCTGATATTTGCTTTGCCCTGATTTTATACTTGCGCTATAAAAACATTTATCATACAATAAAAAAAAAATTCAGCTTATTACATTCAATTCAAATATCAACATTGAACATTCAATGAATAAAGAATTTACTTTGGCGTTTTATTTTGTCAAATATTATTGTCAAAAAAAGGGATATAAATTTCCCATAATCTGTATAGAGATCCCGATAAAAAGTTGGATTAGCGATTTATATCAAATTCAAAAAAACTCTTTGATCCATATAGATCTGGATCATTAAAAAGCTCAGCTAAAAATAAATTCAAAAAATATAATTACAAAAATAAATTACGTATTTTCTGTTAGGTATTCATAACACAAAGTGTACCGAATTCGTTAAAAGCTTCTTTGCTCGTTTGGACAACTTCATCGTATCTTGTAATGAAGGTGATAATTTCACTTCGAAGGATAGCTAGTGAATAGCTAGAGTCTATCATTGATTTCGGATATACATATGTAAATATCAGCGTATTCAAGTTAACAAATACGAGGATATATTATCATATGCGGAGAATAAATGAAGATGTTTGTACGAAAATTGCAATGAATGGACAATCTTATAATGACTGGGCAGTCTAGTTTAGAACAACCGGCTAAATACCACTGAAAAGATGGAATGAATAATTTACAGGGTATGAAAGTATTAGTTTTGGAATATTAAACAGAACTAGTGGCCGGGAAAAAATAAACAACTATTACAAGATGCAGAGAAGGAATAATTTTTACAAATATTTTCTTAAATTATAACAATAATTGTATCACGAAAAAATATAATATATTAAAAAAAACATTTTCTTTTACCTGATTTTCTTAAGTAATTTCTACACATAACAGCAGAAGATATATCCATACCTGTAAAAGTTAAAAAATAAAATTTAATTGAAAATTGTATTTTGTTTCAATTTTTATTCTACATATAAATTTTATTTATCTTTATATTAATTAATGTAAATACATAATAAAAGTCAACGAATCTTTGTTTTATGTTATGGCAAGAGACATACCGTGCATTCCGAAATGTAGTGAAACCTTCAAATTAACAATGTATATCAAAATCTCTTTACTTTGTACACTATTCCAAAATGTTTAAAATACATACTAGAAATGTAGAATAAGAGCAGATTGTGTAGCGTAAAAATTTAGACTCCATTTTGTATATAATGTCATAGATAAAGCAGATTAAAGCTACCATCAGAATTAATTAAATTGTTAGCATATATTTTTGGCGAAAATAGTTTTTTGTCAAATTATGCAAAATATCTTAATAAAATATATTTTTTCTCCGAAAATATGTGCTCATCTATGAAGACAATATTAATTTTCATGTAACGAAAGATAAAGTAAATTTATCGAAAGATAAACAAAATATTATATTATTACCGATTTATGTTACAAAAACCCAAAATTACAATTTAAACGTCAAAATATATCTGTGTATTTATATTTTCAAAATGGTATTCCAAACTGTAGCAAAAGTTTTATTACATAGATATATAAAATATAGATTGGCAGTTAGATTAAAAATTTTCAGCCACTTTTGGTCAGCTGTTTTTGAAAATCTGAGTTCAAATAATTTAGTTTCTACTGCAAATAATTCCCTTGAAAATGGAAACTTCGCACCAATGTAATATGAAAAGTTTTAGAGTAAAAAAAATATAAAATTACAATAATTTTAATAATTGGATTCGTAAAATGTCAATACCAATACCAAGCTGCCAATCTATATTTTATATATCTATGATATTTTACATTATATTTAATTTTTTAAATTTTTAAACAATGCAATGAGATTTCATTCTTTATTTACAATTTTCTTTATTTCAAACCCCATATATTTCAGGAAAAATTAAACAAAACAAGCACAAATTTCGTTAATTTAAATTTCTAAAACGTCAATGAAATAATTGATTAGATCATTGACGATAAGACCAAATGTAAATGTCACCAAAAAATTATCGTCAAATTGTGTCGTTTTAGAAAAGTACATAATCCACTAGTTTGTTGTCACATTTCCTACTTTTCAATTCCTAATTTCAGTTATTAAATTAAAGTGTTATAACAAACTCAACAAACAGTATAGTCATTAGTACAAACGAATTAATGAAATATTTAATATATTAATACACTAAAAATGTCTGTAAAATTTTCCACCTCGGTGAATTAAAGCGACAGGAATCTAAAAATTGTGAAAAGAAGTGACAGGAATCTAAAAATTTAAATGTTGAGCTTTTTTAAAATATTACCGTAAAAAAATTACCGATTAAGAAATAAAAAAATTAATGGGTAGTAATTTTTGTTCTCACCTTTCAAATAAATCATTTATAGAAAAACATATCCAAGTTTTAAACCCATATAGGAAAAATATATATTTAATACAAGAACCAAATAAGATCTTCTGAATAATAGCAAAACACCACAAAATCAATAAAATATAAAGCCTTTTTAAATTAGAAGTACTTTTTTAAGGTCATTAAAACAATTCAAATTACCCAAAAAATAAAGCACATTGTAAATTTTTTTTTAATTTCCATGGTTTGTGTCTTTGGATTAGCGACTTCGGAATATTTCTAATTGACCCATTCTGACACATTTTCAAGTCCAAATGAATGTTTTGTTTGTAAAGCAAAATGTTGTCAATCAGAAAATAATATCGTTGACTTCACAGCGGTAATAGCAAGGAAATTAGAGAAAAACAATAATACCCTACCTAAAAAAAATATTATGCTTAAATTGGACGACATGCTAAGAAAAATTAATTGTTTTGCGGAAATAGAAAACTTTGTTTTGAGAAAAAGAGAAAATAAATATTTTGTTAATGCTCTATCGGCGATTGTTACGCCTGGAATAGCAAGTAAACTTTAACTTTAATCGAATAATTGGTAAAAAGTTCTGATCTAGTTGAATTGGTAAGGGAATGAGAAACAAAAATGTGAAATAGTATCATGCCAATATAAGCTTTTAGCAGAGAAAAAGAAGATTTAGTATAGTTGACGGCTTATTATTCCATTCCGAAACTAAGAATCAGTGGACTGAGTACAATTATTTTAGAACACATTTTTAATTTTCAATTTCAGATTAAATAAAAAAGCAGCAAAAATTAAAAATTAGATTTTATCTTTTTGTAAGGGAAATCAAAAAAAAACAAAGAAAAGACAAAATAATCTTTTAATAGAAAATTTTTATGGTTCTTTTGTCTTCAGAAGAAAGACAACTTAGATTAAAATTTCACGATTATTTCAATATCAATTAATTATTAATTAATATTGTTTTTTTTTTGTTGTATGTTTTGTGAAAAATACAACTACAACCCCAACAAGGACATAAAGATTAAAATAAGCTTTTGAATTTTACATTAATTTCTTTGCCATGAAAAGAAACTGAGTAATCTAAGGGCAATTCATATTATTTAATACAAAATACTTGAAAAGTAACTTGCAAATTTGAATTTACTTAGTGTAAACAAATGGTTCGTTGCAGAAATTAGAAATTCATGCAATTGAGATAGAAAATAGAATTTTTATGATTTTTTTTGTTTTTGATATTCATCGCAGGACTTCGCCCATTTCACTTCTAATACTTTTAATATCATTTTTCTTTAACTTGTGGTTTGTAGACTGTATAATTTCGGGAGGGAATCTGTCTCCGTTGTACGATAGAAGTGGTGAACAACTCATAGTATATCATGCAAAATTATTCCCCAGGTCCTAGAATTGAGTATCACGTTTGACGACTTTATTATCAAAGGTATAATTAGCAATAGATGGGGTGCGGTGGCGAGTGAAAAAAATTACATTACATTTTTCAGTATTCAGTGAAAGGTTGTTAACTATTCACCAGTGCATGAAGTTATTTGGATCTTTTTGAAGTAGGACAGAGTCATTAATTGTTGCAATTTCTTTAAAAATTTTCATATCATTCATTTTGGGGACCGACTGATTTAGTTTAGAAATGTGGAGCAGGATTCGGCCAAGTGTGTGACGGTCGATCCTATTTTTCATAAAACCATGTTGCTTTGGAGCAAGTAAAGCCGCTCATGCGGTGTCCTACACCATAAGTTCAAATAGTATCAATTGCAATTGGACGATAGTTTGCGTATCATTTTTTGACGCTGTTTTATTAATGTACAAATATTGCGATCTAACTTGCTAAATTCTCCCATTTTAGAAGAGGCAACTTCGTTTGAGATAATGATGTATGGTTAGGGATAGGCATCTAAATTTTAATTATATTATTACCTACTATAATTGTAACTTCATTATAGATATATCTAATTTAATAAACACGAAAATTTAAACTAGGACACGAAGCAATTGCAATGTCAAACTATATGACAAAAGCAATTGATTGCCGGAGGAATTTCACTGTACTAATACCTAAAAGATATATAATAAGATTTTTCATAATCCAGGAGTTTCAGTATGATATATACTGATGGCTCAAATATCGGGGAGTAAGCCGGTGGCGGCGTATTTGGACCAAGACTTAAATTTAGCGCAGTACTTAGCACATATACCACTGCGGCCACAAGCTGAAATCTATGCCATCGAGGTATCGGCATTACAGTGCAGTAAAAGAGGACACAAAAGTGCCTACATATACATAGTTTCAGATAGCCAAGCTGCCTTAAAAGCTCTGCTGGCTTTCCCAATTTTATAATCAAAGCTTATCTATAGCTGTTACAGAAACGTAATTAAGCTAGCGGAAGGAAACAGATTTATTTCTGGGAATGAAAGAAAACAAGGTAATAAAGAAGCAGATGTCCTTGCAAAAATAGATGCGAAGAGTCAATTCTTAGGACCAGAGCTAAGTATTGGTCGATCAAACGCCTACTTACAAAGCATTCGTTCCAAGTGAGAAGCTACAGAATCCCAAAACATATGGGATAGTTGCCAAGGACTTACACGCTCTAAAGCCTTTTTCAAACTAAGCATCCAAAAACTGAATCAGGTAATCAGGGAGACTAGATCCAATGTCAGAATGCTGACATGGTTTATCACAGGTCAACAATCATCTGTTCAAAATTGGTAGTTCGAGCACAGAGAAATGCAGATTCTGCTTAGAAAAGAGCAATCCTCCTCTCATATTATATTTGTTGGCTAGGCCTTAGGTCGAAAAAGATATAAATATTTCCAGGAATACACCACTGCCTTATTCTGAAATTGACATCAAAGCAATAAAAGCGTTTATCAAGGACAAAAAACCTACAATTCTGAGATTACAACTCCCCAATTGAACCAATTACAACACTGTATACTATTACAGGATTTAACGTATGATAATTTCTCAATGAATTCTCCATTTACTTTTTTAAAATAAAGTGAAATATTCTTCATCCTGTAAACAAAATAAAAAGGTTTCCAAAATTTTAGTAAAACAATCTAAATTACATGACTACTGATTTAAAAAAATAAAAAAAAAAATCTTAAAGAAATTAATTATTGCCCCCTAAATTAAATTAAGTAATTAATGAACGTCTAAATCTCCAACTCCATTAATAAGAGACAAAAAGAAAAAAAGGACTCGATTTGTATTGATTCTGTTCTTTTTTTTTAACTGTTATTATTTTTTTTTTTTTCTTTGAAGCGAAGAAAATTAGATTAACACCATGATTTTCTAAGAATTTACCGTTAAATTTTCTTTAGAGGTAAAAATTGTGAATACACAAAACAAAAATCATTCTCGATGTTGCTGCAAAACTGGGAATTAAAATGATTAAACCAAAAAATTAAAAAAAAAACTCTTGAATCATGTTCTTTGTCTGATGATGAATGAAGGTAAGTCTATGTAGACACTGTTGTAATAACAAAGCGTATAAATGAATCAAATATACTTCATTTTTCTAAACTCATTCTTTCGTAATGAAAAAGTGTAATTTATTGTGTAAGATACTCTTAAAGAAATTATTGTCCTACCCTGAAACCTTTTTGAATACAATCCACTCTTAAATGTTTATTTTGATTTTTTTATTGTTTTTTTTTTGTTTAATTTTAAAATTGTTGAAAAGGGTTGCTTACTTTTTGTATTCTGTTTACCTTACCTTAAGAGACACGACTTTTTTTAAACGTTTCATTTTTCTTAATTTTTTTCTGAGGAGGATGACGATTAGATATATTTAAGGTCGTCTATCTTTGATATAGTACCTCTGATAGTACATAGAACAGATTTTTTTTATGTGTTCCTGTTTATTTGCAATTATTTTGTGCTATTAAATTTCTGAAAATGTAAATTAAATTGATTCCACAGACATTTTAAAATTTTTTTAAATTATTGTGAGCTTTTTTTTAATTTCTTTTTATCTTTTTTTTATACATAGCCAAAACCCTTGGTGGGGCCCTTTAATATCGATTGGCACGTTTGAATAGGAAGAGAAGGAAGATAAATACGAGCGAAGGTGTTAATGTGCGTCTTGAATTGATATAGGTCATAAATATCAGTTTGGGGAATACATTAGATGGAATTTGGTTCCACATTCGGGATGCCATTTAGAGATTTTTACGGTGTAGGGATGAACACATGCTGCTCTTCGTGTTTCATGAGGAAAAACGCCATTAAGTGGGGGTAAAACCATTTAACTAAACCATCATAAGCAAACCATTAAGTGGAGGTAATACAGATTTGATTACTACTGAGCATGTTCTCGTGACTTCGATATATCTCTAAAAAAGGAAGAGATCTCCGACAATACGACGATGTTTAAGAGATGCAAGACGATCAGCGACATTTGAGCCATTGATTAGAAGAATAGCCCGTTTCTGAACTTTATCCAATTTTTTTAACGCATTACTAGAAGCGCCAGCTTATATGTGAAAAATGTACTCCGTTTTGAGTCATATGAAAGCTTTATAGGTCTCCAGAGGGTCACAAGAGGAGAAATAAGCTTTACAGCAGCTAAGAAAACCTAAATATTTGGCTGCTTTTTTTTTTACATGGATGTAGGTTTAGATTTTTTATGAAAACCGTAGGAGGCTACTAGAGTGCTGTCGTTTGCAAAAATGTCTTATCTTAGTGACTTCTTTCTTAGAGTTAACCATTCATATTAAATTTTATAAACTGTAATTTATCTAACAAATCATGTAACGAGTAGGCAGGTACAACTTAGCATAGTAGGGGTTTATAAATACATCATAATGCTAACTAAAGAACTTTGGGATTAAGAGAAACATCAATATTTTTTGTTAAATGTAGATATTAAAGAAGATTCTAAGAACAAAAGTGAGTCAGTAATGATATTTTTTTTTATAACTCCAATAGTCTATGGGATGAACACTATAACTGTTTTTACGCAGAGCTTTGGCATACACAATTACACACAGTAGTTTAGCCTTTAAAATTTGTTTATGATAAACCTAATAATTATAAGGGTACTGCACCAGGTGGAAAAAACCCATTAAGCATTTTTTCTTTGTCGAGAATAGATGCTGGGACATGTCGGTTGAAAGGCAGATGCAGTATTTACTGCTTCATCCAGCGTTTAAAATGTTGATGGGTTCGAATCAGTATAGCAAGGAATGGTTAAGATCGTTCCATGTTGTATAACATATAGACATTAAAGCTTAGTTAAAGCCTGATGCAATACAGGATTGTACTATCAAACCAAAATAGTAATATTATCGACTGAAAAATCCTGTAAATCTAATGAACGAAATAATACTAATCAAAGTAGGAGGCTAAGGTTATTCAGACATTGATCAAGCATCAATATTTTTTCAATATGAAGTATGTTATACAAATTTAAGTATTTTGTCATAGATTATATGTTTTGAGCACAGTCCTATCCTCTGAAATAACAATTTCGTTGCATATTTCAATTTTATTGTTCGAAGTTGAAACTTAATCATTTAATTACTTCAGGAGGCAGATATTTTAAATCTTGGGTATTGTCAGCTTTTCCAAGTTGATGTAAGTAACTAAAGTTAAGAAAAGCTGTAATTACAATTATCTTATCTACTTTGGATTTTGTTTCGTTTGTATCAGAATTTTCACAGAAACTGTGAAGACTCACAGAACTCACAGAACTGAATTTCACTTCAGAAGAAGTGACTCACAGAACAGAAACTGTTAATAACTCAAGTGGGTTTGAGTTATTAAAAGGCATGTTAACAAAATCGTCTGGAGCATAGTATTGTTGTTGTATTATAAAATCAACGTTTATAAGATTCGACAATTATAACAAGTTTCGGTACTTTGCAACTTCACAATGATTTCTTGTTATCAAAATTTTAAGCAGATATTTGGGCATTCATATTTTTTTGTAAATTCACTTAAAGAGTTAATGTGAAATGTAGGAATTCTTTATTGAATAATTTCAATTTTAATTTGAATTTCCATTTCAATTCTGATTGGTAGTATCAGCCATAGACGGTAAAAAAAATTGGATTATAATTTACTTAAAGGATATTCATGTAGCAGATTCAAGTCTGCAATATTCCATAGTCTGGCATGATATGAAAAACATTTCAACGAATCTGAGATTGTTCTCCGACTAATGAATGGGCATTTTGCTTAATCATTATTTAAAATAATTGTGCCGTTTTGTCTTCGAAACGCAAGTGCCATTACTATATATTGGTGTTGTTTCAGATTCCAGTTACAACTTTAAAAAGTCCATCATTATTGAAATTTCATCAAAAAGTTAATGATTATTTAAATCGATTTTTTCGAAGACGAAGAAGTTTGGGGGAGAAGGTATATCGTTCGAGGTTTAACAACATGAATTTAGCCGAAAAATTCACATTAAAACGTCTTGATTGATCTGACTATACTGTATGGATGGATAAAAATACTATGCAACTGGAGAGAATTCACTCCTAACCGCAATCAGCAGAAGACAATAGTGTGCGAAGATTTTCGAGGTCGTCTTTCGGCCCAGAAAATAAGTAATTTAGTCAGTAAATATAGTTGATAGTTGATCAGCTCTACTTAGAATAAATTGCATACTTCTAGTTTATTTATACAAACTTAAAAAGAACAGTTGAACAGCATAAAAAGTAAATTGCAATAATATCTGTTTAACAATAGCAAAAAAATTGTTTCAAAACGAAACTAATGGTTGTGACTGGAACGTTGTTCTGCGCTACCCAATTATAAATTAAGTATAATGATTGCGAAAAAAGCAGGAAAGTACTTTTGGGAGAATATTTCATACTCAACGCATAATTGCGTTTTTTTGGCAACAACATAATTAGGCATTGTTAAGTTTGAGAAACATAGTTTAGCAAATAAAAGTTTAACATTTTGTGCGAATATTTGAAGCCCTATTGTGACGCTGTCATTGGCAGTTATTGTCTTTCGCCCTAAAAAATCAACAAGCGATCAGATATGCGCATTTAGGCAAATCCTGGAGAAGACCCATGAGTTTCAAATTAATGCACACCACTTATTTATCGATTTTGAGTCTGCGTACGATAGCATACACCCCAGCGAGCTGTACGCTATTACGTCGTTATTTGGTGTACCAGCCTAGCTCATCTGTTTGTCAAAAGTGACATTTGGAAACTCAAGATGTGCTATGGTTATTGATAATAACATTTCTAACTTCTTTCAGACGTATACTGGATTTCGAGAAGGAGATGCACACTCTTGGTTCTGATCTAGGGATCAGAATCATGAATACGATGGCAAACAAACATGCATTTGCTGCCTTCGAAAAGAAAATTCTTCGTCAAATATATGTTCATGAAAACGGGTCTGGACGAGAAGAGCTGTTTAATCCAGCTTTGAATTCAGACCAGAAGGTACAAAACGTCGGGGCAGATCAAATCGTCGTTGAAGAGACGAAGTATCGGCAAATTTAAAACAGTTTCGCATCTTTAACTGGAAATCATCCGCCCGTGACCGACGTGAAATGGAGGACGTTGGTGAGTCTTTTGGCCCCCTAAGTAAGTAAGTTTAACAAAATTTAATTTTAGAAAATTGTCTCATGACATTTCGTGAATAATTTTTGGAACATTAAGATGGCAATTTCTTGTGTATGAACAATTTAAGGGAAACCTGTTTTCTTGTCACAAATAATTTCTCCAAATTGCAAAATATGTACTTATAATTCCCACAAAATGTTCGTTTTGCATTTACAAACCACTCATATCAAATCCAAATTAATTAAAAATTTAATCTTAGTAAGAAACAAACCATGGAGAATTTCTACATTCGGTAAAATTAAAGTACACTAAGAGAAAATAGCTAACACAAAGAGAGCCTAGATGAGAAAATAACAAAAAAGGAATACAATAACACCGTTACGGTTTCATTTACCTTTCACACCTCAAAATTTTACAGTATTCTTTATAAAAGTTGTATTGTTATTGCAGTCTACTTTACAACTCTTTGTTATTTGTGTTTCTACTCACACAGGTTCAAGTACTCTGGTAATGGTAAACTTTTGAAATTATATAAGGATTTATTCGTTTTCTAACAACATTAAAGTTGATCTAAGAAACTCGACTATAGAATGAGTATTGAATTTTTCACATTGGAATTCTCTTATCTAACCCAAAAATAAGTATTCTACAGGCTTTTATTGACAAAAAGAAAAAAGATGAATCATTTCAATGAAAATTTATTAGGTCTGGAAATTTATCTGGAATATATTGCATTGCATACATAAAATTGAAAACAATAACAACAATGATAAATAATAAAATAGAAAATAGAAAATTAATTACGAAAGTTTTGAAATTTGTATAAGAAAGAAAGAAAGTAATTTATTACCCATTTAATGTTGTTACATTGTGTACATGATAATTTGTACTAGGTCTAATATTTTTTCTCGTATCCCTTTTCTTTCTGAGAAATTTAATTAATTTTGATTTGATATGAATGCTTCTTAAATAGTAATGTGAAAATTTAGAGAAAAAAAAATAATCTAAAAAAATTGATCAAAAAAAACCATAAGTTGATAAATTGTTCAAAAAAGGAGGTTAAAGCTTTAAATGATGGAACTATGTACATTTATACCAGTGTACTTTATTATAGAATATTAAAGGTACCGTAACAGAATTAGCATATATATTAAAAGTAGAAAAAAATATGACATGAAAAATAATATAAAAATTCTGTAATTCAAGATCAACAAATTATTGCCTTAGACTTAGATAAAATCAACTGTAACAGGAATATATACCGAGTATATTTAAGTCTCATCTAGGTATTAAGCTGCAACTTAAATTATTTATCAGGATGAGGAATCAGTAGTGAAACAAGTATAATAAACATTTTCATTGGATAGAGTATTACAGATTGACCCTGTAGTGTTTGTAAAATCAATTAACTTTTTTTTTTGTTATTTATTTCTTGAATTTATTTTTTAGCGTTAGAATAACATTGGCTTAGTTATTGAAAATATTTGAAATTGTTAGATTAAACGGATATCCACAGAAAACCATCACTAACATGCTAAAACGTAACTCAGCAAATGAAAAAGAACTTTAAATCGGAAGCCTATACCATCAATTTCAATAATCACTGATGAACAACGCACAAGAATAGTAGAATTAATATTTAGGGCGATTTATCTCCGACCCCTAGAACGGCAGTAAAAAAACACTGGTTAGAGAAGATTACTTCTAAGAAAAACCAGTTGATTAATTTTTTTTTATTATTTTAAGATTAAATAATACAATCTTATTTTTTTATTTAAATAAATTATTACTATTTTTCAAAATGTGCTTATAACCAGAACTTGTGTTGGATTACAGAAATCAGCCTTCTTATATCGTAAGATCTGTTATATACCTCCGTTTGAAGCATAGCGATATGCATTCATGATAGTTCTAACAAATTTATTTTGGTAGCGCTGTATAATTAATAAATTAGATGTTGGATATCGTATATATTTACAGTAGCTTTGATTATACTTTTATATACTAGTAACTTGGATTACAGGCTGAACTTAGATTGTCTTCCTATTAGCCAGTTTTTATCTCTGATTTTCTGTTTGATTTTCAATCCTTTTTGCTTAACATGATGCTTCCAGTTAAGATTCAAAGTGTAGTCCAAGATATTTTATTGTTTCTGTATTTGGTAACTAAATATCATTTATCTATATACAATGGTGGGGTGCTTTTCATCTTAATACGTAAGCAATATAAACCGATTTTTGTTCGTTCAGTTTAATTTTCCAGTTTTGGTTCTTTATGTTTACTTTATCCACCCCTTCCTGAAAGTGCTATGTTGCTTGTCTTGCTATAGCTTGATATGTTGCTTGCGAATCGCTTATAGCTATTAGAGTCGTATCATCTGAAAATACTGCAATTTCGGCTTATGTTGTTATTGAGATGGCGGCGGTTTAAAACAAGTATAGAATGGGTCCTAGAATGCTTCCTTGAGGAACCCGTGCTAGTATAAATTGGATTTTGCTTCTCCATGTGTTAGTCTGAATTTCCTATTAGAAATATAGGACTCTATTATCTTCCAAATATTTCCTTGTAAGATTTTCAGCATTTTATGTCCATACTCTATCGAATGCTTATGAAGTATCAAAAAATGCCGCCGTACAGTATGTGTTTTCTTCAAAAGCGCATTCTATTAACGTAACCATACGATGCATCTGGTCTACAGTTGAATGTTGTTCTCTGAATGAAAATTGAATATCAGGTATGGTGATGAACGGTTGCAAACGTTTAAGAATTAGTTTCTCGAACAGCTTTGATATTGCTGGCATTGCAGCTTTGAAATTTTTGTGATAGTACGATAAGTGGTTACTTCGTTTGAAGTACTGACTTTCTTGGTTTTAGTAGCATAATTATGTGAGCCATTTTAAAGCACTCTTGTACGAATTGCTGCCTAATACAGGCATTGATTAAAATTGATCAAATTGCAAAATTGGGAACATACAAATTGCACTCATTTTAATAAAATATACATATATAGGATATATTAGGGGAAACAAGAAACACACCTCAAGGAGCACCTGAAAGAAGCAAAACTAGCTAAAAGAAGAATTTGAAGGAATTTAGATTCAAAGTAGAAGAGCACGTGAGCCAGCAGAGTCATAGCATTTCCAAAGAAGCCATAATAAGGGTAAATCACGTCAGAGATTCGAAGAAACTTGCCAATATATATATAACAAAAAATGATTCATTCTGAACTCACGCGCTGGGTGATAAAGTAGGTAGAACACCTGCCTTTCAATCGAAAGCACCCAGGTTCGATTAACGATTAAGCAACAAAAAAAAATTTGGCTTTATGGGTTTTTTCAACCTGTACCCTTTTTCATTGGGGTAAAATAAATGACAAAAAATAATTGAGAATATAATCTGGTAGCAAATTAAATAAAATAAAACTATTTCATTTAAGAAGGCTTAGTTCCTAACAATAACAGTAGTTTTCCACATTAAATAAGTTATAGCCAGTAATTTGATAAATAAATGCGCGAAAAACATTGTAGATATTGTAGTATAAACTGGCAGTACCGCACTTAATTAAGCACGAAAAGGTTATTCTCTAAGTGTCAGGAGTATAAAAAAAAAATAAACAAATTAAGACCAAAGTAATAAGTATTCTTCATTCCTGTTAGGTAGGTTTCCTCACGTAAGAAATCCTATTATAAGTAATAACAATATAATATATTGATTAAAAGCAAACGAACTAACTGCGAAAAAGGTCAAATTGCGAATACCTGTTCATTCAACACAAATAAGATGACTTGACATTGATATTAGATTTTGTGGTAAGTTTTAAGCAACGATATTGGGTTCCTAATAAGGTACATTTTTATTTATTTTTTCTTAAATTAACTTTACAATCTATCTTACAGTTTAATAATATTCATTATAAATAAGCGACTTCTACCTGTCAACTGACAACAAATAAAAACTATTTTTTATATAACCAATATTTGAGACCAGACATAATATGATTGGCAAATTGGAGCTGCATTAAAAAATCCAATAATTAATTACTCACAGATCTGAAAATTAAATAGTGAGAGATAATATGATCGCTTTCTGGTACGGTTAGAACAGTGATCTTCATATAGAAATGACATCAGTGGAACAAGATATTAAAAAATTAGTTTAAAATATGACGAAATAAGGTTTAGAGAAAAGTATATGCAGAGATATTTCAGCTCCTGTACTTCCAAAATATTATAAAAAGACTCAAAAGAACTTTTAAACTATAGACATATAATAAACATCAAAGAATACAAGCATTTGTTGAAAGGCACGTTTTGATAAATATTAAGTAAAATTATTAATTAGCGGTTTGTTGTATCTTTTAGAAGATTCTTACCACGCTACAAGAAAACAAAAGTTGGTGTCGCGAGAATCAATTATTTGATTTTTTTTGATTTTTTTGACTTTCAAAAATCGACTACATTTGTTAGTTTTTGTTAGTTGACTTTTGGTTTCAAAAAGTGAATTTTTGATTTTTCATTTGAAAATATTAAAAAATTTAATAATTTAGAAATAAGATAAGAAAAATTATAAATATTTTCCGGATTTCCGGAAATTATAATTAATTATATTATTATAAATTTTTTTAAAGTTTTTACACAAATAATAATAATAATAATTATGGATACAATGGTGATGTAAAAACTTTAAAAAAAATTGTAATAATATAAATTTGTTTTGTAAAAATACATTTTACAACGAGATTTTGGTCGATTTTTATAACTCACAGATGTCTTATTGTAATTAAAAAATAAAACAAAAAAATCAAATAAATAAGTTTTTTATGTTTGAAATTTTAATAAATTTACTGTTACTTTAAAGTCGTCGATTTAAATTGACGATTAAATTTGATATAGACATCTCGTCTCATTAGATGGCCAAACAATGAAATATATATTTCTAAAATATTCTGTATAAAATTATAGCTGTTCGCAATTCGGTGTGGTTTTTGTGTGATTTTTAAAAATGAAGCAGCAAAATGCAAAATTATCAATCAAGACAATTACCGACCAATCGTCATTACTTTGATTCTTTCTGAAATAATGGAAACCATTATAAACAAAAGGCTATTGAGATACCTAAGTAGTTCGCGTATTTTAAACGATTGCCAATACGGCTTTAGAAGCCAACGGTCAACAGGCGATCTTTTAACTTCTCTCTGCGTTAAACTTAATATCAGAATTCATTGTACCAAATCTGAGGTTGTAGCCTCGATATCTCATAAGTTTTCGATCGAGTATGGAGCATTCTGCTCTTCTGACTATTGGTTTGGGCATCCTCTTCTGCACATGGACTGAGGATTTCCTCTAGAACCGAAGTATACGTGTCGTTGTCTACAGTTTTATGTCCGAAAACTATGTAATAAATGCGGGCTTCCAAAAGGTTCTGCCTTATCACCTACTCTTTTCTTGATTCTCATCAACGACTTGCTCTCTTTAACCCGCAGTCCAATCCACATTTTTGCTGATGGGAGCACATTGTTGGGATCCTACGACTTTTTAAGGAAATCAAACGTCACCTCTACCTCAATCAGCTCGAAGAGAAAGATAATGACTATCTCACTTAACCATGACCTAGCAAAAATTGCCGATTGGGGTAACAGGAACAGTGTTGAGTTCAACACGTCCAAAACTCAAAGCTGTCTGATCTCTTGTAAAAAAGAACCCGTCCCAACGCTGCGATTTCAAGGAGAAAACTTACAAATGTCTGAAAATCTCAATATTTTAGACATACAGTTAAATCAAAAAATGCAGTGGAATGAGCATATTTTTGATATAGCTAAGAAGGCTGCCAAATGTTTAGGAATTCTTTCTCGATGTAAAGCCTACTTTTCTCCAAAATATCTGGCCAATCTATAAAGCATATATCCGACCTAATATGGAGTACAATTCTCACATATGAACTGGCGCCTCCCTAACTTCACTAGGTTTCCTGGAAAAAATCCAAAATCGCGCCTTACGCCTATTTGGCGGCCCCACCCTCCAGTTAACCTTTACTCCTCTTAGCACACATCGAAATGTCGGAGCTCTCTCCCTCTTTTATAGATATCTTGTTGGAAATGACAATTGTTCTAATGAAATAAAATCACTAATGCCTATCCTCAAACTATTCCGGCGTAACACTAGGGAGGCTTCAAGTGCACATTTCTACACTGTGAAAATGGGGGTTACACCGAGGAGGTCCAAAATTGGTTCGAAAATTTTTTTATTGTAAGAACTGTTAAATGTTGACCATGCTTCCATTTCACGTGTTCCCCTCCTATAGAAAAGCTCCATTATACAATTTGCAACTTTTCAAAAAGAACCTCTTCAGATTCGTCTCCAACTTACCGTCCAATTCTCCTCTATCATCATTTTTCTCTCCTAATCCTTTTATCCTTACCTACACCTACAATAATTTTGTATAAAGGAATTCTTTCCTAGTGTTTGGGTAGAGTGTAAAAAAAAAGCGAGAAATATTTTGAAAAACATTTGAATAGGTAATATAGTAAAACTGAAGATCAATAAAAGAAAACTTATGACAAAGAAAAAGCAACAGACTTACAACTTACAATATTGCTATTCAAATTTGGATACTGACGAATTTGTATAAGTAAATAACCTAACTTCAGTGACTGCTTTTCAATTATAGTCGATTAAATTTTCAATCTTCTATTTCACTCTATATTCTTTTTATCTAATATTTTCGATTAATTTAAGTGGTTCTACAAATAGCTTAAATAAAAAAATTTAAATGTTCTATATTGATTTATTCACAGGTCTGATGATAAAGTATGTGACGACAGTACATTTTACGACCCACATACTTATTATAATAAAACATGTTTTTAGTTAGTTTTGTCACTGGTTGCTCTTTTATAATTTACTCATACCACACGAACGATTGTTTATTTTTATTTACGTTTAATTTTGACAGATTGATGATGGATTGTGACATTTTATTAGTAGGAGCATTGATTATTCTTGCCAAAAAAACATTTTTTTTTTTTATTTATTTTGATAAATTTTGAATAAAAATTTAATAAATTTTTTTTTTTTTTTATGTTTAGCTAAGGTTCGTTTCTATGTTTAAATTTCAATCGCTACAAAATATTTATATCTTAAAGTATCATAAATATTGGAATATTTAAATAAATTGTATGGTAATATAAAAAACTTAATTGTTGTTGAAAGTTTTAATGTTAGTATATTTAGAAAGTAATATTCTAGGTATTCATAAAAATTAATTGATAAGAGTTGAAATTAAGATAAAATACACGTATACAATCACTTATATTTCTTAACTCTTATACGTGTTTAATACGTAGTAAGTGAAATTAAATTGTCAACGGAAATAGTAATCTTATACTTATAAAAGGGGACGTTTGCTTACATTTTAAAGATAGAGTTCTGAATTTTGCACAGTTGTTCATGATAAAAAAGTTGCGGTACTTTACATAGCAAATTCAATGCCAAGTTCTAGTAGCTGTCATATATTTCGACTTCTATCACCCATTAGGAATATTTCAAGCACTAAGCGAGTAACAGACTTGAAAATTTTTAATTAAAAAAATTATTAAACATAATTTTACCGTTTTCCGAAATTCGGACTGGTTCAAATAACTGCCATACAACTTCCAGCCCCCATCAGGAATATTTCAAAAACTAAAGGTGTTACAGATCTGATTATCGGTCATCAGGTGTTCTCTCAAAACTAATCAGACATGTCTTTTGCATTTTTTCGAAATTTTGACTAACTCAGAAGATTTTGTAGTAAAAATAATTCTTATAAATACCTATATTTGTCTGGAGCTTACTTTAAGGCAAATATCTTTACCTTTATCTTAGTGAGAGAAGAATTTCTAAAAACTTAAATGATAAAAATCAAAAAACGATAATACAGTCCAAAGAAAATTTGTTAGCTACGATATGCAATTTCTAAATTTGTTGGATTTGACAAGATTTTTGATATTTCTTCCTCACCACCCAGAACCAAAAGTAGAAGCTTATGCTTCTACTAAATTCCAGTCAGCAAAAACTATACAATACCAGATTAATAACGAAGTACAAATAATATAAAAGTATTGCATTCTTTAATATTGAACCACAAATTAAAACAAATTTACACTTAATACAGATTTCGGATTGGACCCATGTGTTTAAATATTTGTTATGTAATATATTGTTATGTAACTTTTAGAATATTTTTCAAAAATCAATTTTTTAAATTTGGTTCATAAATAAAATTTGATTGAAATAAATTTTATAGGGTAGGTAGATAAATTCTATACAATTTCTGTTGAGCCTGGAAAACGTTGGGTGACTTTGTAATATATAAAACCGATAGCAATTGAACTACTTTACATTAGATTTTAAAGACAGTAGAATTTGTGCACTAACCCTACTTGCTACGTCGTACTTTTGTATACGATTTTGAGTATAAAAGGGTATTCTATACTATCTCAAATCTCAATATTATTTTTATTATATGTACACATTATTTGTGGTATTTTGCACCTAAATAATTAAAACTATATATGACCAGAAAATTATATAATAACATATTATGTATTTTAATAACTATTTTAAACCAACCCAGAATTTTCTAAGAGAATTGATGCCCACCTAAATAATAATAAAATAAAAATAAAATAATGAAATTTTCTATAGCTAGTCCCTATAGATAACATTAGATTCTAAAAACGTTATTATAATAGAATTGCTACTACGATGGTATATGTACATATATATGTAGGTTATATATGTTCAATTTTATTACAATTTCATAAATTAATTAAAAAATAAATTTTCATTTAAAAATCAATTCAAAATAATATCATACATTACAAAAGTTTAAAAATGAATTCCCACAGAATTAATTTGTATAATACAAATAAAAATTTAAAATTTATTTGTAAATTTTTTTAAATAAATATTTATTTTCGTTTCGATATTAAAATATATTTTAAACCATTAGGTTTTTCTGAATTATTGATTATGAATTTTAAATTTTAGGTTTATAGAAAATTCTCATGTCAATACACAGTAGTTTTTAAATTAATATTGAAATATTTTATAAGATAAAGATTGCCAACGTAATTAAATAAGGAAGGTGGTTAAAAGTTGAAACTATGATTAAAAATGTAAAAAAAATATTATTTTTTTTCGTGTATTATGATGGTTGTTAGGTAGTAGTGATGGCTGTTGGTATGCACCGACACAATATGCAATGTAGGTCCATTGTGTTACCACAGGAACTTTTCTTCCACAAATCTATTTGCTAAGAAAACTTAAGGTTTTTTCGTTAAGACAATTTGAACTCATTTGAGCCTGCAAGGTTTCAAATTGGTTCGTCATAAAGTCGATTGACTTTACTCCATTCATTTTTATTAGGTTGGGTAAGATATCCTTTTCAAATTTATAAACAAAATAGTGAAATTATCACAGCAAACGCCGTAAATTCATTTGAGCTGTGTTTTATTTAATTTTGTTTTCTCAAAATGTCTGATGAAAGAAAATTACAAAATTTATGTAAGAAAATTATTTTGAATAAAAATTCGTATTACATTTTTTATGTTAAATTTTATTTAGAGAATTATGTGAAAGGGAAAATTAATATCAAATATTACAAGAAAAAAAATATGGGGAACCGAAAACAAACTAAATTATTAGTTCAAAAATATAATACTGAAAATCCAAAACAGCAGTAGTTTTTTTTATAACTGTCAAAAATATACTGGACATACATCACGTTATTATTTTGCAGTACTGATGAGTTTATAAAAATATCTAATAAGTACATATTTTACAAATATCTAATAAGTTCGTATTTTAAATGACACCGAATATGTATTTGAAATTAATTTCAAGGAATAATTGAACAAGTTTGTATGTTCATACATTCATGACATAAGCGGGATTTGAACTCGAAAATATCTTTTGGCTATAACATAGTTGGTAACATTACCACTACACTATCTTAGTTCGTCTAAATTAATGGCTGTCTCTAATGACGATTATTTTTTGATTATATAAAGAACCAAATCTGATGAATGAATTGTTTTTAAATACACCTCAGAATATATTCTACAATAAAATCCTTAGACCCACTTTAATATATTATGCGAAAACACTGATTTATCGATTTACTACGTTGAGAGTAATGAGATTTTAGTCTGTTCAGTTATATTGAAATTAGTACTCATTTCGTTATAAAGAATAGGTACCATATTTTGAATTCATTATAAAGTATATATATTCAAGAATCAAGCAGAAAACAACACCAATTATACGAAAACAAACATTTTTTTTTATATAAAATTGTGTCGGAAAGAACTACTTCTGTGCAATTGCACAGGGGATTCACTAGTTACATAAAATAAGAAAGAAATGCATCAAATCAAACACAACAATTATAAACAATAGTGCCGTACGTCAACACAACACGAGAACGGCAACTCATACGCGTTCTCTGCTGGTTTAAATCTAAATGGCCTGGTATATGTTATGAATACTGCAATTAGAGCATACAATATGTTGCCAGATGATACAAAAAATCTGAATATAAATAAATTTAAGAGCACCATAAAAAGAAATGTTATTGTTAAATATAGGACTAAATAATATTATATTAAAAATGTTTTTCTCTTATTATTTTGGTTTTGTTTCCATGTAGAATAATTAAAATTTGTTAAATAATGTTTTTAAATTTCTGAAAAATTAAACTGTACACTCACATAGAGAAAGAATTCATTTTCGGCAACCAAATCATTCGGTTGCCATTAATTTTTTCATTAAAAGTTGCAGAAACCTCTTTATTGGCGTCGCGATAATTGCTTAGTCGTTTATCACAATCAAACAATTGTTAAATCAAGAAAATAACTCGTTTGATGTAACTCTATATAGCCAAATCGAATTTACTGTAACCGAATGTTTGTTGAAGAGACTTACATTATTCTTAGTCTTACGCCAACAAATTCATTAATTTTATTTAACTCCACATTAGAATAAAAGAAGTTGCTGTAACTAAAGCAAAGCTGTCATAACCGAATGTTTGTTACCATACATTTTACAGTAGTTTCGCATTAGTTCGCTGGACTGGAATCTTATAGTGGCTTCCAGAAAGTGGATTGATGTAATCATTACAACTACTGCTAAATAGTTTGTTACAAAAATTAGATTATGCTTTACAACATAACTTTTTAAGAATATCATACATTTCATTACAAACACACAAATTTAGTACGATCAATTTTACTTTATTTTAATTGTTATTATGCATACATACTTAACTCAGTATTTAATTATAAATGTAATAAGTACATGTACTTAAAACTTAATAATTTAATATTTTATTTTATACTTGACTTAAAGTTGTCTTTTACAAATTTAGGTTTGTTTAAATGTTGACGAGCCCCATGAGTAACAGAAGAACCACAAAGCTCATGGTAACATAGAAATAAATTTGAAATTGTTAACTGCTGTTTGATATGCATAGTTTTTAGTATATTGATCCGATTATTGGAGATTATAGGACCGATTTTTTCAAATAACTTAATTTTAATTATTATTTTAAAAACTAATTTTTCTTTTTCACTCATAATATTTTATAAAATTTTTATTTATTTACCCGCGTTTTACAAACATTTGTTTCAATGCTCAAGTACACCATGCAAACTTAACAATTTTAACTGAAAAATAGAAATAAATTATCTAAATTCACATTCGTTGTTACCACGATCGTAACGATGTTACGATGACCGAATCGTCTGTGCAAAGATCAAATTCCTTTAGCAACAACCGAATGAATTGTTGCAATACCGAATATACTGTTATAATAACTGAATGTAACTGTCAGACTGTTATATAATAACCAACAATTGTTGCAATTATTAGAAAAATCTAGAACAAAACAAATGCTATTTCACAGCAACATGCATACATATTTTTTCAAAGAATTTAGAGAATCGCATTAAAGTTTTGAATGCTTTATAATGTGATTTCATTTGATTATATTATTTTTCTTTTGCTTATCTAATTACCGTTAGGTATATAACAAAATGAAGTTGGGTTGTGTGAAACGAACCGAATGGTTTTGTAGGGCAACTGAATATTAAAATAATTTAATAAACCTCACTTTTCTGTTATAAGAATCAAATGCTAATTTCAATTCGGTTCTTTCAAATGAATAGGAAATATAAGATAATTGGCAATAGGGTTGTACTAATAGTACGATTCAATCCGCATAACTAATACAACAACTTTAGTTGTTATAGCAAACAATTTGTTTACTATAACAACCCAGATAGTTGTTATAACTGAATTACATTTGCGAGGAAGAAAATTATTCGATTCGAACTATATATATATAGAAATAATTATTTAACTGAATGAACATTTTTGCACGAAGTTACTAGAACCATAAAAGCATTTGTTGCTATCGTATTGCATTTGCATCAATTCTATTGCGTCAATCGAAAGTTTATAATAAGAACCAACATGAGTAACTGCAACTGAATAGTATTTCCGGCAACCTCATCCCAATAAATTATAAGTAATAGTGTTGAAATTACCTTTTTATTATTTGTTTTAATTGTTTTTGAACTAGTTTTTAAATGTACTTAAATATAGTTTTTTTTATATACATATTGAATTATTGTAATTTTGCACTGATCATTGCCTACCTTAGTTTTTTTAATTAATAAATAATTAATATAATATGTATACCGGGTGGTCCAGACCATGCGTATCACCTTTTTAAGAAGGGAAGGAGCCGTTATTGTAAAATTTAGAAAAAAGTTTGTTAACTAAATCGATTTTTTGATGTAGAATCCGAATTTGCATTAAAAAGTACCCCTTCCCATTTGAAAATCTCGGTTTCGGCGATTTTTGATCTTGAAATAACGATTTGCGGTCCTTTCCGAAAGTACTACAAATCGATAGAGCACCCTCGATTTAGTTAACAAATTTTTTTCTAAATTTTAAAATAACGGCTCCTTCCCCTCTTAAAAAGCTGATACGCATGCTCTGGGCCACCCGGTACACTCTACACAAGCTTTAAGGCTCATTTTGAGATTAATTTGAATAAATAAATAAAATAAAATATATAATAATTTAAAGTAGAATTGAGAAAAAAGTAATCGACACAAATAAATAAAAATTTAAATTTTGGAAAAAAATTAATAGTTGCTGTAGAATTTCGTCGAAAAATGCAGATTTTAAATCATTTAGGATTTTTTTCTGGTTTTAATTTTTTTTTGCAATAATTTTAAAACCTAATTTTTTTTGTTCTTTTATTTTGTTTTTAATTTGTTTTTATTAACTCACTTTCTCGTCTGTCTATTTGCTTGTTTGTTCTATATAAATTTTGAAATCGATTTTAGACTAACATCGTCCGATGAGCATGGATTAGAAATTCTAACTCAGAACTTGATGATAAGGCAAAATTAACTCGCTTTTTTTTTTAAAAAAAAAGTTGTTTTGTATTTTTTATTTACATAATTTTTTTTACATTTTTTTGTGTGAAGTTGGCATGTGTAGTTTAGCCATATTTATTACAAAGTTTATTTAATAAAAAAAATAATGCCATGATATTATATTTATTGTTTATAATACTGTGACAATATACGTCATATGTGTATAAATAAACTTGCACATAAATTATAATTGCAACAATCTACAATACAAGGACACTATAATCATCAATTATCATTATCAACATTAATATTTTGTTATACTATTGCATATTTTATTGTTAATAAAAAAAAAAAAAACAAAAAAAAAATACAAAAAGAAAAAAAAACAATTTTTAGTAAAATAAAATCAAAAATTTCATCAATATTTTTTGTTTTTGTATGTAGTATACTTAATCTCATGAGAGTTTTTTTTGATGCAATAAAATTCTTACATGATATTAAAATATATTTGCAGTCAATTTATGAGGATATTTTCTATTATTTAAAATTTTTTTTTTTATATCATTATTAGCAATATTGTCGATAAAATTTTAATATATTTATTATTTATGTATGTATGTACATATAGTTATACATAATATATATGTGTAATTGATCATATATTATAATCATTGTTTATTAAGTAAAAATCTTGTAATAAAATAAAATTGGTACATGGTAAAATATTAGAAATGATTTTTTTTTTTTAATTTGTTTCATTGCACTTCAATGCAATTTATAGATAACAACTTAGAAATATGTTAAAAAAATTAAAAAAATCTTAGGTTGTATTTTAGATTTTTTGTTTAGATTTTACATTTATGTTTTTAAGTTTTCAATCAATATAACATAAGGATATTTGATTTGAATTTTAGTTGAGTTTTTTTTTAAATTTTTTTTTCGGTTTTATCTTAATTGATAATATGTAGTATATAAATTTTATATAATATAAATATTATGTAAATGGGGTGGTCTGTTCTCAGTATGAAATTCCTTAAAGGAGTTACGATTCTAGTAAAAAAAATTATTCTAGAAGGAGTTTATTTTTAAATTTAGCCTACGCTATAGGGTGGTTAAATAAAATCGGTTTAGAAATATAATGTCGAACAAATATCAACTAACGTAAATGTAATTATCACCGCCCTAGCAAGTAGCACATTATGCCGCCCAAACCCTTTTAAATTTTCCATTTTATTTTTGAAATAATAAAAAGAATATTATCTCCTCGTTGTTATGCAAAATAATGCACATTGGTTTTCATATTTAATTAATAAGTTATTGATAGAAAACTAAACTAGGTAGACGCTTCTAGAGAGATGATGTTCCCTTATTTATTTTATTCAAATAATTGTAAAATATATATTATTAAATAGATTCTAATACATACTTTCTTTAATTTGTATATAAAAAATATTTAAAATTACTAAGTAGTTTTGAGAGGAAATTAGAGGCACGTAAATTTATAATGTACATATTTACAATCGACCGGGCGGAATTATCAAAATGATATATCGAAATAATTAATTAAATAATTCAACTATATTTTTCATTATATAAAGAAGCAATTGGAAAATTTTAAATTGAAATTGAGCAAGCTAAACTGGACCTAATTATGCCCTACATATTTAAGTTCGCATACCTATTTTTTGTTACAACTAAATTTTCAGTTTTGGTATAAATATGTATGAAAAACCGGGTCGGTAATATGTACAATATGTCCTGATTGCGATCTGAATATTTGTAAACTGTTTTCAGTAAATTAATTTTATTTCTTGTCTTTATGTCCAATTGTTTTTTATAAATAGAAGGAATCTCTGAATTTATCTTGCCATCAAAATTTTATTAAGCAATCCGAAATGAACTATGAAATGAAAATTTTTTGGAATCTATTGATTATGTAGACATTTTAAGTAATTTTGATATTACAGAGCATCAAACTAAGCTTGATCATAATTTAACAAGCATGACATATCTTTAAATAACATAACATTAATGCTAATCTTCTAAAGTAATAATGATATCTATCTAAATATCAAATATAATGAGCAAGTTGAATTTAATAGGTATAGAAAGTGAATGATCCCATTAATACATCACCATCAGCATTTCATAAAAAAACTTGAAGAAAATAGTATTAAATAAGAAACTCCAAGGAAAGACGTTAGAAGAAATTTTCCAAAACCCTTTAAAACAGTTTTATTTTGGTCCGGGGAAAATGAAATGACGAAAAAATTTAAACGGATTTTAAGAGCACCGACATTGAACACCAATGTAGCTTAAATGAAGAAAAAACTGCATTCTTACAATATTTAATTTGATTACTACCGTATGTTATTTTTTAATTTATTGATTTTTGTTTTGTTTCGAATACTGAATTCTCGAATTTTTGAAATACCTATTATGATAAATTTATCTGTTTTATAAATGATAATAAATAATTTTACTCAAATAATATTTATTTATTACGAATTATATTATGTAATTGATGATTTAATGTATTGATGATTTTTTAGCATACTTAATAGTAAATTATTTAAAAAATTAATTATTAATTTTACTCCTATTAATTATTTTAAAGGAATTTCTTTAATAAAATCGTAAATTGATACACATAAATCGCAAATAGATTCAAAAGACGGAAGAAATTGAAATTAACAATAAAACAAAAATCCACTTAACCAGCAAAAACAACATAATAATTCCATTACAATTCCCACAGAAATTTTTAAATAATTGTGAATGCGGAAAAATGTGCAAAAATTACATCAGAACTCTGCTTGCTGGGATAATGTCAATGTTTCAGTTCAATTTGTTTCTTATTAAATAACGAAACTACAATCATGGTGTAAATAACGGTTCTGAAAGAATTATGTTAATTGGTATTAGAATAAACAAGCATATAAACTAGTACCATAGATTAGTTTAGTCAGTTCTAGGTTCAGTATAATTTAATCAAAAAAAACTTTAAAGGTTTTAGTTAAATTAATTTATTTCTTTTAGTGTTTAAAATGTTTTAATTTATTTTTCTGATTTTAAATAATCGAAATATTCGTAAATATAAAAAGTATCTATGTATGTATATACAAATTAAATATATTAAAATGGCCGACATTTTCAAATAATGGTTCTTACCTTTTTCAAAGTTATTCAAAATTCAATTTAGTGATTAAAATATATTTATATATACATATTATGTATATGCAATATTTTGTAATAATATAATTTGAAAAGGAAAATATAATAATGTAATTTAATTTGAAATAATTAAATTAGTTATCAGTCTCAAAATGAGAAGATACAAAAGTGATTTGTTTTTTCAAATAATTAGAATTGTTCGAACAGATATACTCGTATATTAATCTTTAGAACTAACTGTATCTAAGGATTTGGTAATGGTACTTTCAAAAGTGATTTCACTCAAAACTAAGGTGAGTAAATTTAGTATTTTATTGTCAATTAATTAATTTGTATATATAGACATGATTTATTAATCAATTCATTTTCTACAATACTTTACTTCATTATGTATGTGTGAGTTATCAGCTTTTTTGTATAATATACAATGTAATATATTTTAATATCTTTCTCAAAACTTCTAAGACTTAAGTATAAGTTTAAATAGCTAAGTAATATACCATTCATTTTTATTTTTACGTATAAGTTACATTGAATTATTCATTAGCTTATAAGATTGAAATAAAGTAATATTAAAAATTATATAATACTAAAATTAAATAATATAATAATTAAATTATTAAATATAATTTAAACGAAATAAAAAGAAATTATTTATTTGAATAAAAGAAAGGCTAAAAATGGTTTTATTTGAATCAATTAATATACATATATACATATTACATATATATATATAGTCATTGTTTGAATGAAAGGAAGAAACAGCCGGAAACTGTGCCTTGAAACTCGTATTATTATAACTTGGGTATCATTATAATACTAGGGGCCCGTGTTGAGTAATTATAATTCAAGTTGAAGCTAAATTTAAAGTATTTAACAGAACAGTAATTTACGTACTGACAAAGACTTCTCACCATAAAGTAGAAACCACTCATGTTTCCATAAAAATTTAGAGATTTTTTAAATGCCCAAAATATAAAAAACAATAATTCGAGACAGTTACTTCAAAAAATTAGTAGAATAAATGTCCCTTAATTATGTATAAAAATAATAAGATGTTGAATGAGATTTTTTTTTAAAAATTAGCATATTATAGGACCAAATATGCGCATTGCGTTTTAACTTATTTACTTTTTAAGAGTTAATTAAGAAGAAGCGAGATAAAATGAAAAAGTGCTCACTGCATGTCTTTAAATCCTTGGCTATTATAATTATAGATACTTTATTTTTATTTTTGTTTTTGTTATTTTTATATTTTTTTATTTCAGATGAATTTGTTTTTTTGTTTTTATTTGACGTATTATTTAAATAGGTTCATTGCAAGCAAAAAATATCTAAAAAATAAGAAGTCAAACTCGGATATATATTTTTGCTAACACCCCTATACAGTTAAAAAGAAATTGTTAGAAATAGATGGTAATAAGAATTGTATGTTCACGAATGAAATGAAATACAGGAAACAAAAATGTATAGCGAAATTAGTAAGATAAAATTCAAATAGAATGTGTGTAAATAATAATTTTTTCGTATTAAAATGAAACTATTTATCGTGGTAAGAATTAAAAAGTAAATTTTTACATAAAAAAAATCTTTTTGTTGTCTGTGGGAAATTAATAAAACTTCCTTTCCGATTTTTCACTTTCTACAATATTACACGATAAACATCTATAATTCTGTTTACCACCCATTATCAGTTTAAATTTTAAAGAACAAAATCTTGTTTTAAAATTTCAATATAAAATCTTTAATTGTCCGAAATTTTTTTTTCACTATGTACTTAATAAATACTCAAACCCGCATTTAAAAATTTCATAAGCGTTTTCATATATTTGATCAACCCAATAAAAATTTAGGCAAGCATATGCTGTATTCTCTTTCTCTCTCATTTATACGGCAATGCTAAAGTAGGTATAGTATGGTAGTTTTTACTTGCTTCAACTAATGGAAATATTTTGTTGTGGTTTATGTAAAAAATTGCATTAGGTTTACGTAAATGAAGAGTTTCCCTTCTAATATGATTTGAGTTCATTAAAGCGAAATAGAATGAAAAGGTGTCTACTGCGCAGGTCCTTAAATGCTTGTCAATTATAATTATAGATAGACATCGTCACATCCATGCATGCTTCACATGCAACCTGTCACTAAATCTATTACTAATTAATAATAGTATTGATAATTTAGCAATAGTTGTTGGTTAATTGATTGAGTGTAAAATATGTATGTATTAGGTACTTCGCATCAACACAATAAAAAAAAAAACAAATTAACGAGTTTTTGCGAGATAATCAACGTTTTTTACAAAATTTTCAGTTGCTAAAAGCAAAACCTTAACTTTGTACAACTATTATTCAAAAATGATAAGTCATACTCATCCAACACACATACTGTTAATTAGGTGTATTAGTTTAAAAAAAAAAGTTATTTAGAAGATTTATTGCTCCAGTTTCAATTTCTTCGAAGCTGTAGTGAATATTGTTTAGACATAATTTTTCTCATCCGATTTTCTTTAACCCTCTGTTACGCAGGTTAAATTTAAAGATAGACCCCTCCTCTAGAACAACTTTTTTCCTAAAATACTCCAAGGAATCGCTCCTTCAAATATTTTTGATCTAAACTGAACTCACCTGTTTTTAAATTAATTTAAATGTTCTAGATAAAATATGAAAAGTCATTTCAATTTTCACACATTTTTTATATTTTTGTTTTCTATTTACTTATTTATAATTATTTATCTATTAAATATTCCTTTAATTTTATGTAAGACATCCTAATATAATTTTCTTTTTTTTAATTTTACATTGATTTCATTATACATTATTTATCCTATATGTATTGTAAATGCAATTTCTACCGTTGAATCTAATATGTGTTGACTTAAGTACATAAAATTCAGAATTAGGGGACAATTAAATAGCGGGAGTAAAATACAAGATTTTATTGATTTAAAGTTCCATGCTTTGATTAAGTTAAAATGCATCCCCCTCCCGAAAGTGTCTTTCCAAATTATAAATAAATAATTTTTTTTTAATTTAAAATTTCAAACTTTCACGTATTTTCGTTTTCACTCTGTTATAAACATAAAAAATTAATTTAATTAAATCTTCCAGTAATAAATTACTATAGGGCCCATATAAAAAAAGTTTCCAACAACTTCGAGTTTTTATCAAAACTAAATAAAGTTATTTATAATAAAATTGAAAAGAAAAAAAATAAATTAATGAAATTAAATAATATTCAAAGAATTCAGTTAATAACATTTAATTTCCCGGTATAGTAATTTGTTTATATATGGTACAAAGAATTTTTTCATTATACGATATTGATTCAATTCAATAATAATAATAAAAAAAATAAATAAATAAATTATTTTTAATATCTTATAAATATATTTAAAATTCTAGTTTTTCTTTTCATTCATTAAATAAATAAAATTTAAAAATAGAATCAACTCGATGAGTACAAAAATTTGTTATACGTAATCAATGATTGTTGATTAATAAGTTGAAATTACCTGCTACCACATTTAGAAGTGAATAAAAATTAAACTGAATGGGATTGTTAAAGTCAATTAAAATTTTCTTATTATGGAAAAAATTAAGTTTAATTGTTTTTTTTTTTTTTTTAAGAACTCGGATGTAATATTCTTTTATTGCATTGCATTAAAATTTATTTAAACAATTTTTAATTTTAGTTTAAGAGTAAAAAAGAAGGAGCTGCCAATACTTATCACAGTAAGCATTCATCTTCAGTCTCTAATATTCTAATATTATTTAAATCGTAAAAAATCGCCCTACCGTTGAATTTAATTATTATTAAATTGAATTTTTCTTATTGAACTGAAGCATTCAACACTTATCTTTGGGTAACAGAACGCCCTACCTTGTTCATTGATTATAAACTTTTATATTGAATAAAAATAAATATAAATTAATATAAATTGTAAATTGTAACAATAAGTTTTTAAAAAAATGAAATGAAGAATGAAATTATTATTTTTATTATTATAAATGCTGAACACAACCGAAAGATGTATAATTAATTTCCTTCCTGGACGCTACAGGTATGAAATGTTATTTGTCTGATACAATATTACTCTCCATTGAAGTTTGTTTATAAAAAAGTTCGATTTTGGCGTAGTCTTTCCCATTTAAAAAGCTGATACGCATACTGTGGTACACCCGGTATAAGATTTTTTTTTTGTCTAATAAGTAATTCAACAAAGTAATTCAAATTTTTTTTCTTAAATGGAAATGTGAATAACTGATGTAGGTAGGTATCAGAATTATCCATAAATTTATCCTTATTTGTCTAGGTTGAAATAACTTTGCTAAAAAAAAAATTCTATTTTTAAAAATGTCATTATGACACCGACTACATAAATTCATTTAAAATAGAAATGGTAAAAAAAAGCCACAATTCTACTTAACTTAGTGATAATCAGTTTCTGTTGAATGAGTAGGATGAAGGTTGGGTAGTGTTATCAAATCTTAATATTTGTACACTTTCTTAAATATTTTTTTTTAGACTTACCTTTTGTTTTTTTGTTTAAAGTGACATTTCTGTAGAATTAATACATAAAATTATAAGTTGCGGATTTATTCACTATCTTTGTTTTTGTGATTGAGTTTGTTTTAGGATTTATAGCAAAGAGTTTTAAGGTTATTTTAATTTTATTTTAGTTCTTTAAATATTTCTAAAAAAAATTTCTATTTTATATTGTGGGATGGTATACAACTGATTTGATGTTAATTGAACTTTCATTTTATTTATTTTATATTAATAAGTACAAACTAAGGTTGCAATCTCTAGGGAATAATACTACAGAAAGACTTATAAGAGGAGCGGCAAGAGTTCTTCATGCCAACAGATGACATCACCACATACGTATTCCTAAAGAAGAGATGCGAGAGTAGACTACTCAAGGAGCATTCCCCAGACTAGGAAATTGCGAAAAAATAATTTTATGTCGTACTACCAAACTTACCCGACGTTGTACGGGTAGAACACAAAATAAGTTTAAATTAGTAACAAAAGAAAGTCTATTGAAAATTACTAAAACAATGAACAACAAAAGAGATATTAATTTGTTAAATATTAAAATTTTGATTGATAGCTTTGATTTGATTTCGGATAATCTTTTGGACATAATTAATCAGTCTTTTTCAGTAGGTTTATATCCTAATAAGTGGAAAGAATCAATTCCTATTGAAAAAATAAAAAAAACTAAAAAATGTAATGAGTTCTGGCCGATTAATATGATAACTATAGAAGCAAAAATTATCGAAAAAGTGGTTAATGCTCAGTTAGAGGAATATCTTGACAAATATAATCTAATTACTGAAAAACAATATGGTTTTCGTAAGGCACGCAGCTTATCAACCTGTTAGTATCTGATTGGAAACGGGAAATGGATGATAAAAAAGTTATTGTCGCAGTATTCTTGGACCTTAGACGTGATTTTGAAACAGTAGATCATGATATTCTGCTAGAAAAAATGTCATATTATGGTGTTCGTGATATTCAATATAATTGGTTTAAGTCCTACCTGAGTAATAGAAAACAGAGGACTTAAGTTAACGATTACACATCCTCATATATGAATGTGCCTACTGGGGTACCTCAGGGTACAATTCTAGGTGTGCTTTTGTTTTTAATCTTTATAAACGATATTGAGAAAGCTATAAAATTTGAAAATATCTTGCTTTTTGCTGATGATGCACTGATATAGTTAAGTGGTGACTCAGTAGATGATTGTGTTGATAAATTGAATGTGGACTTAGATGAACTCAGTTTATGGTTTAAGAGTAATAAATTATTTCTTAATATTGATAAATGTAAAACTATGATAATCAACGGGATAGTGAATACGGATATTTTGATTGATAATTTCAAAATAGAATTGGTCGATGAAATAAAATATCTTGGTCTTATTATTGATAGGAAGTTAAATTTTTACTCACACGTAAACTAAGTATATTTGTAAGAAAATTTCAAAGAAGTTACACTTTTTTTTTAGAATAAGAGATCAACTAACAACAAACAGCGCGATACATATTTTCAACACAATGATGAAACCGCACTTCGAATATTTCTCTACAATCATAGCTTTCACTACCAATGAAATGTTAGACAGATTGCAAATAGAAATATTGCAGAACAGAGCAATGAGAATTGTTTTAAAATGTAGCCGTTACAGTTTTATTAATGTGTATGTTGCAAACATTGAAATGGCCTAATATTAAGCAAAGATTTAAATTGATTGTACATCTATTTGTTAATTTTAAAATGAAAAACAACTTAATGCCTTGTTATTTATGTGATAGGTTGGTTTATGGGCAAGATACATAACCATTTTTTGAAAAATATCTTTAACTTCAGATTGAACTTCTTTAGAAAACACCAAAAAAATGTTAATGTATTTTTCAACAAAATTTATTCAACGATCTTCCTAGTCACATCAAAGCTGAAGATAATCTAATTAAATTTAAACGAAAAGCTATTGAGTTTATAAAAATGAATTGATTAAATGCCAAGTTTACAATTGTTTGAAATTTTTTGTTTTTTTTTTGTTTTTAATTTTTTATTAACTTATATTTAAAAACTGTATAATTAATAGTTTGTAAGTATTGAAAGTAGGTATTTGCTTAAATAATAATTTTTACTATAGTTTATTAAATAATAATATATAATATGATATTTTGTATATTTATTATCTATGATATTGAGACTTGAATTTTGTATTGTTATTTTGTTTATTACCATAATATGGTAATTTTAAATAGTGTCAAATACTAAATAAAGCACATTTAAAAAAAAATTTATAGAATTTACTTCAATGAAGTTGGAATTATGAATCGCATTGAAAAAAAAATTGGTTTGTCAAAAATATTTAATATTTTCTTTTTTCACTACAGTAATAAAATACTCAAACTATACTAATATTAAAATTATTTCTTTGTAAACAATATTTCGGGTTTTTTTCAGATGGAATATAAACAAACGCGTTCCTTTCTATTGCAGTATTCGTGAAATAAAGATAATTCGCCTTTTCCACAATCAATTTCAATTTCTGCTTAAATGTATGCGAAGTTCTTATTATTATTTCTATTATCCCAGTCTTGGATGCTTCAAATTTCGTAGAAGTAATATTGGATCAGCTACTTTTAATTCCAATTGATGAGGAGGAACAACTTCATTTTCATCGATAACTGCATCTATCTATTTGTATACATGTATACTCCCCCGAATGCTCAACAGTATTTTCTGATTAATAAAACAAATTGTCACATTTTTTGTGGCTAATTCACATAGCCATTTCACATAGCCATGTACAATTTTTATATTTCGGTGACAGTCGTTTTTCTTTATCTTTAAAAGAATATCTAAGTGTAAGTTTGCATGTCTGTAACACAATTGGTTTTTGAAATACTCCTGATCTAACACCTATCAGAGTTGTAAGGCAGCAATCCGAACCAGTCCAAATTTTCGAAATCGGGTGAAGCCGTATATAGTTCTTTATTTTTGAAAGAATATATAAGTGTAAGCTTTCATGCCTGTAATACAATTGGTTTTAGATATATTACTGAGAAGTTTTAGGAGTTACAACGGCAGCGACCCGAACCAGTTCAAATTTTCGAAATCGGTAACAGTCGTATTTTTTTATTTGTGAAAGAGTACCCAAATGTAAATTTTCAGATCCGTAACATCTTGGTTTGTGGAACTTTTCTGATGGGTGTTGGGAATTGTATGGCAGCTACCCAAACCTGTTACTTGATAGTTTTGTAAAGTACCGCGTCGGTTTATCATGAATAACTATGCAAAATTTCAGAACTCTATCTTTAAAATTGTGGGCGTGTATAGCGAACAAACAAACAAACAAACAAACTTTTGCTTTTATAAGCATAGATAAAGGTTGTAATTAAGCAAGTGACTAACGGAAATGTTGTAATTTGGTATTGGACATAATTTTCTTGTTGTAAATTTTTTTTCTTTTTTTCAGAGGGTTACCCAATTTTGGTAGCAATATTAAAGGCACTTATAAGGAGAAAATAAATTAGGTTTAAGACAAAATAAAATATTTATACGAAAAAAACAAATATATGAACTTGCAATGAATAAATGTAATAATTTATGTAATCTATGTGGTGTGTATATCTATCAAAGCTATTTTATTCGAATTGACTGTTTAGTGTTTCTGTAAAAGTAGTTCATGAATACAATTGTAATGTCATTATTATTGTACATACATATTTGTTTATACTAATTATGTTTGAAATAACAGCATTTTTTATTTTAATCTACAAATATTTGTTATTTTTTTTATATTACGAGAAAATCAAATTGTCAACCAACAAGTCTTTAAGGAATAAAATTGTAAGGTCTTTCATTCTCTACCAGATTTATTTTCTAACTTTAAATTAGCTTAATTACTAAATATTTTGTATCTTAAACTTGAATTTTGTATCATGGTACATTCATTTACTTGTATCTTTCGATTTCTAATCTTTATTTTTCTATTTTTTTCTCTCTTTTTTTTTTTTTAATTGTAACAAATTAGATTTGAAATCCATATTAGAAAATTCTTATCATTTGCTGTTATTCTAAAATTACTTATGTATAAGGATATATCCCGGATTAATTCCTATTAAAAAAAATTATTACATTAATATCATAGGAAAAACCATTTCTATTTTTTTTATTATCAGCAAATTTCACTTTTTTTTCAACAACATTTGTAGTACAACAACAAAATATACATATCTATGTTTCCGTATCCTTAATTAGGTGTAACGAGCTGTATAAATTGTTACAAGTCAAGTCACAAAAAAAAAAAAAAGCAAAAAAAAATTAACACAAGTCGACTTGAATTTTTTTTTTTTTATTTATTTATTTACAAGTTAACTCAATTACATAAATTCTATTGGTGTTACTGTAACTACTGCTGCTGCTGCTGCTGCTACTGCTACTTACTACTGCTATTTTTCTGTGTTGTTATGAAAATTTTATTGAAAGGAAATCATAAGTAGTAAAATGTATTTATTTTTTTTTTTTTAGGTATGTGTATACATATGTATTTGAGGAGTAATTTAATACTACAAACATATATTTTAAGGCTAATTGAGTAGTATAAAACGTGATTCAGCTCTTTAATGTTATATCAAAAAAAAAAAAAAAAAAATTAATAAAAGGAAAAACAACAACAAAACAAAAAATTATTTATTTTTCTTATTAAATTTTTGGAATATTCTACAATAGAAAAACAAAAAAAAACTACTTGAATGGATGGGAAATAAAAGAATAAAATTGAAACAAAAATGGAATTTTTAGTAATTTTTTTCATATGCCTGCCTACGTACTATATACCTAGGTTAAATTGACCGGGTTAGTTCCTCCCACCCTCATATATTTTATAAATTAATATAAAATAGTTTCAAAATAATTCATATGGAATTCAAAGCACGTACAACATGGAATGTAAAACTTTTCGTTTGATTTTTTTTTTGTTTTTGTTTTTTTATTTTTTTTTTGGTTGTACTTATAAAATTTAAATATAACTTGGGAATAAATTTTAATCTGTTTTTAAGAGAGTAGAATTTATTTTTTCTATATAAGTTCCTATTTCTACATATTTATATATAATATATATGTATGGTACATATATGTATATATATATATATATATATGCATTTTATAAAAAAAAACAAAAAAAAGGACATTCCTTGTTTTTTTTAACTTTGATTACCACTTAAATAAAAAGTCTCAAATGAGCATTTAAAGGATTTCAAAAATTTTATATTTAAATTAATAGAAATTCTAAATTGGTGAATAACGGTAATATTATGTTAAATAGGTGATATATATAAAGTGATAATGATTTTTTTTATATAAGTTTATTATTTAAATTTATTTTAAATTAAGCTTCAATTGAAGTAAAAACTTATTAAGGTGAATATTAAGGGAAGCATGCATGAATTTCGAAAATAATATGTGTTTTTTTGTTATTTTTTATTCATAAAAGAGATATAGAAATATTTGATAAATAAAAGGTGGTTAGCGGGCTGGATAGAACAGGGATTGAAACTAAATTTTTCAAATCCAGTCGTTTTGAAAAGGGATAAATACGATATTAACGAGATATACATTCAAATTTTCATTTAAAACGTATTATATGTGCGTACACATCATAGTGGCATACCCAATCCTGACGTACATATTATACGTTTTGATTCAAAAATTTGAATGTAGATTTCACTAATAGCATATTTTATTCCAGTTATATATACACAAAAAAATAATCCATCCCATAAACGGGAATCGAACCGTTTTTATAGTCAAATGATACTAACTCTATACCATAACAGTTAGTTATTTTATATTTCCATTTACATTACTTTTCTTCTTCTTTCAGGCTCTTGCCTGATTCTATTCACGAATTACTGATAATATTAGAAAATGATTTATAAATGGCTTCTAAGGTGATGGAGATGTTCAGACATAATTAAAGTTCGTAATCTATCCATCTTCCTCTAAGCGTCCTCTGTATCGTATTCCTTATGACATTCCCTCAACATGGGTCAATTTTTTATTTTTTTGGGTCTCGATCATAAAAATTAGCAATAAGAAATGTTTGCTGAATTCCAAAAAAATTTGAGACACCGTTTTTTTTGCCACAGTACATTTTATTTGAAAAAAGAGAGTGAAACAGAAAGGAAAATACAATTTTATATGAAAAAAATGGGAATAGCAAATGTAGAGTTGCAACTGGGAATTACATTAAACTCATGAAACTTCATAATAAATTACAAAAAATGAATAAAAACCAACCGCTTCCTTTCGAGAAGAATACTCGAAAGGATTAAAGGCAGAATAAGATATACACTCCAAAGGCACCAAGCAGGTTTTCGCTGTGAACATTCGTCTGTGGACGACATCAACACATTACGAATAATTCTTCTCGATTTTTTTTTTTATTATATTCTCTTCTTCTTCTTTTATCATCATATTGTTTTAAGTAGTAATTTCTGACATAATGACTACTACTGTGTCTGTAAAAGAGAGCAATGATATCCAGTGGTGCACTTTCGAACGTATCAGTCACTTATATTCAGTCGACGATGCGTGTTTATTGTCACATACGAATGGAGTTTTAAGTGACATGCGTCAAAAGCTGTACGCAAAAAAAAAAACAAAATCATGCGCACAACTCGCACATCACAACATCCGATTCTCTATGAAGAATCGAACAAGTGAGTGAGTTCAATTACCTGGGCAACATCATGTCGTTAGATAGAGGTGCCGATTTAGATATTGAAGCCCACTTTCAAGAATATTCCAGACAAACAACATATTTCTGTGCACTAAAATAAGAATGTTCAATACAAGTGTACAATTTGTTTTCATTTGTTGACTCAAATTTACCATCATAGGTCGCATTTCAAATAGCCAATACCTAAAAACATCAATAGGGTAACCCTTTAATAACACGAACTTCGAAAGTGTGCAATATACCATTCGTCGCCTGACTATTATTTTATGCCATACGCCACTTTGCTACTTTTTTAATTGAGAATACATTCTGGGGTTTTAAGACACGAGTTTTCCAAATCTTCAACCCGTTTGGTCCTATCTTATTTCAATCTCGAGATATACAATGTCGACTTTAATCCATATCCTCCATTTTTACTGGTTTGTTTCGAAGTTTTATTCCATACGTCATTGAACATTTTTATTTTATGAAATATATCCAAAAAAATTTAGGCTTACTTATTTAGGTCATACATTGAAAATTTTTTTGTTTTTAAATGTATGACGTGGAAAAAAATCAACATTGGGAACACTTCTACAAAAGTTGACATAACTTTTCTAAATATCGCTTTATTTGCTCGAAACCAAAAAAAAATTACTAAAATTAATTTGCTAATATTACAAAAATATATTTTTAAGAAGTTTTTCGTATAGTTTTCAAAATAAATTAGAACAAACTTTTAAATTCGATTTTCTCGAAATGACGTGAATTGCGTATGGCATAAAATAACACTCAGGCGACGCATTCTGAAAGTTATGATGTTTCCTGATTTGAAAATTTCAAAATTACCAATTAAACATTTTTTTACTTTACTCTTTCTACTAATCAGCTAATTCTTCTATCCGATTAAAGCTTCTCGTTTACATTTTGTGCAGATATGTGTTCCATTATTTTAAATAATTAAAATTGTGAAGTCCTTTTCAAAGAGAAATTATTTACGAAAACTTTATGGAATATTTTATGATGTACCTACTTCCAAAACTTCTAATTGGCTCTTAATTTGGAAAAGTATTTTATTCCGTCTTCAACCAGAAAGTTTTTTTTTTTCTTTTTTTAGATTCAATGAGATTTCAGCGAAATTATTAAAAAGATTTCAAATAAAAAATTCTGTGTGATTTTTATTTGCGTTCGTAATTAAAAGTATTACCGTTAAATTTTCATCGTAGTCGAGAATCGACAGTGGTGCACAACATTTTTAATTTACGAGACATAATCGAATGGTAAGGAATTTAATACGAAAGTATATTTATTTTTAATAATTTAATTTTTGGAAAATGTACAGTATTTTACTTATCTAATATAGACTAAAATATTTACTTCAAAGCGAATATTAAAACCTATACACTTAAAAACTAAAAACTAGTATTTAATAAATTACATAGAACTTACCGGGTCCGCGCTACTGGCCTCTTTGCAAAAACTGTTGTTTTTTATCTTTATTTATTTGGTGACTTTGCTTTGCCTTGCTATACTGTTCTACAGAATATTTCAAAAACGAAAGGCGTTAGACACCTGAAAATAAGTATTTAGATGCTGTCTTAAAAATAAACAGAGATGTTTTTTACCGTTTTCCAAAAATTCGTACTGGTTCGAGTAGCTGCCATAGAACTTCTAAAACCCGCTAAGGGTTTTTTTGGTTTTGTTCAAAAACAAAAATTCAAAGAAGCTCATAATGATCTCTCATGATCAGCTTATTATTCATGATTAGCTCATTATTCATGATTAGCTCATTATTCATGATTAGCTCATTATTCATGATTAGCTCATTATTCATTTACAACAAACGGTAAACATTTCAAAGTGTTGTTTTAATTATATTTCTTTTCAACCAATCGATTTCGGCTTACGAGGCATAACTGTCATAACTGCATAACTGTTTACAATATGTTCGCTAATGAACTATTAATTTTTCCCAATATTTTTAATATTTATTTATTTATTTTAACAGTTGATCCTACAGATAAATCTGTAGGCCAACTTTATAGGTCCTTTTCCCTTTCGAAATGTGGGCCTTTTTATAAAATTGTATTAATTATTTGGTATATATTTTTGTATATTACATATTTATATTATTTTTTTTTATTAGTTATATTATATCTTTATTAATTATTAAATTATATTTGAACCGATGTGGTTGTATTGAAAATTACTTTTTTCAGTAATTTTCACCATTTGAAAAATTTTTCGGTTCTCACGGGGTTTGAACCCGTGCTCCTTCGGTCGTTACATTACTACACTCGAGTGTTTTACCACTCGGGTACCGAGGCCACTATTGTTAATATTTTACTTATTTTTATTTGCACCAAATCAATGTTAATGTTTAATTAAATGAAAATAACAACAAATTTCAACAAATGAAAAAAATTATAATTTTAGAATTTCATTTTTTGAATGCTACTTATTGTTTTTTAGTAGATATAAATTTTCTTTAATTGAAATATTCTTTATTAGTTGTATGACTCCAGGCCAAATTTTCGAAAACGGTAAAAGACATGTTTATTTATCTTTGAAAGAATAAATGAGTTCCAATTTTCAGGACTATAGATTGCTTTTGGTTTGTGAAATATTCGGGCCAGGTGCTAGAAGTGAACCAGTCTGAATTTTGTAAAGTCGGTAAAAGATGTTTTCATTTATTTTTATATTTTTCGATCTAAGCACTCGACAATTGATCAAATACATAGGATAACAGACATAATAGAAAAAGCTTTAGAAGAAAAGCAAGTTTGCTCTACTATATTTCTAGATGTAGCCCATACTTTTGATAAAGAATGGCCTCGAGGCTTAATAAATAACCTAAATAATATGTTACCTAAACAATACGTAGATATACTCTAATCATATCTAGAAAACAGATTTTTCAGAATAAAACAAGGCGAAGAGTATTTTACTATCAGAGATATTAAAACGGGTGTGCTTCAAGGTAGTATTCTGGGTCCCACACTGTATTTGCTCTACACCAATGATTTACCACAAATGGAAAATTACTGGCAGTAGGATCAAATATTGAAGAGGCTACAAATAACTTACAAAGAGCAAGCCACAAGATATACCTCTGGACAAACAAATTGAAAATTAAACTCAATGAGCTAAAATCGGTAAATTTTACAAATAAAAAATTAAAAAATCAACAATCGGTAAATCTGAATGGGGTAAATATACCCAAGAAAACAACATTAAAAACCTAGGAATGACATTAGATGTCAAGCTTAGATGGAAAGAGCACGTCAAAAAGAAAAAAATTGAGCTTGATAATAAATATAGAGAAATGTACTGGCTCTTAGGTCGAAATTCAAAATTACCTATGCATAACAAGAAATTGTTATATAATCAGATAATCAAACCGATGTGGTTGTACTGCATACAAATATGGGGATGTGTCAAACGAACACATGTACTTTGTATAGAAAAATTCCAAAATAAAGTTTTGCGCGACATGGTAAATGCCCCTTCGTATGTTCGCAAAAGTGACTTGCATAGAGATCTAAAAATTCCTTGCATAGAAAATGAAATAAAAAGATATGTAGCAAAGCATATAGCTCGTCTGGAGGGTCATGCTAACGTTGAGGCCACTCAACTGCTAGATAATCAAAATGATATCAGAAGGCTTAAAAGAACTAAGCCACTAGATTTAATACGATAGAATTTCGTAAACTTTTTCTTTAAAAAAATAGCACTAGAAATAAATTAATGGTTAGTTCGTCCGACTAGTTTTAATGGGAGGGGTATGGTTTAGTCAGTAAAAATCTGACACACAATGGAAGCTACGGGGCTCATTGTGTCTATGAAGATTCCCACCAATCCACGCAAAAAAAAAAAAATTTATTTAGGTCTGATTGATTTTTGATATATTCCTCGTGAGTGCTGGAACTGGTATGGCAGTTACAGAAACCTATTCGATATTTAAAAACATGCCAGAAACTTAGAAACTTTTGCGGTTTGCAAAGATTCATGACGATAGGATGAAATAAATATAAATGATACAAAAGGATTAAAAGCTGATAGAGACATAGACCATAACAATATTGATCCAAACCATATAATTAATTCCTTTGATCTGCAGTCAGTATTTAGTTTACCAAATGGATTTGGTTCTACCTTTGATTACACCAGCAAACTCAATACATACAATTTAACTGCTTCTTTCTGTAAATTTCTATACTTCATATTGTGTTTTATGGGATGAAATGAAAAGTGGAAGATAAGATAGTAGATAATGGGATGAGAAAAAAAGTGGGAGATTAGATATAGTAATTTCAAATAAGCCTTTTGAAATAATAATCTGTAATGAGCACCGTTTTCAAAAAATGTATTACTAGACATCCTAATTTAATAAAAATAGTGAAAAAATGTTTTTCCCCTGGGCATTTGCAGATTCAGGAAATTTATTGTTTCCACAGTATTATTTTCTTAACTTTTGTTATTTCATTTATTATTTCCTACATTTTGCCTTTATTTCTTCTTGTATTAATTTTTGATTAAAAAAAATAGTTTAACTTTATTTGTTTTACATCAAAATATTAACAAAATGATTTTTTTTTTTTTGCCGTACGTGACAAGAGAGCATAGAAAAATAGCACAAACGATTTTGTGTTGGTTTGCTGTAAGTGAAAACTGGTCGAATATTCGTCAACTTTTTATGAAATTTTTGTTTCACCAACTAAAAATTAGAACGAGGGTTTAAAAGACCTTCTACTTTTAAACCCTCGTTTTATACAATTATCTATATAATCATCAATCATCTATACAATCATCTATATTTACATCAATATAATATACAAAAATAAAAAAATTTAATCGAATCAATTTTGAGTATTATAACCTCAAATTGCAATTGCGTTTTATCCCACTCAAAGTCACAATTTGCTTACGGCGAACCAATCAACATGCGACTTATTTTATTTTGGTTATATTGCATTAATTTTTTTTTAATAATCACTTAGGAATTGCAAATTTTTTCATTACCGGTAAATTTGAGCAATTTCCAAAATCTATAATTATAATTAACAAGCATTTAAGGGCCTGGGCAGTTCATTTTATTTCGCTTCTTCTTAGTGAACTCTTAATATGTAAATAAGTTGTATATACGACCGAAATTCGAATACGGGTAAAAAAAAATTCTATTTGGTTTTATAATATTCAAACTTTTAAATAAAATATAGCCATTTTGTGTCATTCAACATCTTATTATTTTTATACATAATTAAAGGAAATTGATACTATTAATTTTTTTGAGTACCTAACTGTCGCAAATTATTGTTTTCTATATTTTGGTGATTTGTAGTAATCATATGATGTATATATACTTTCATATATACTCTTTAATTACAAAAATATTTTATTTTTAGTGATTTTATCGATTAAATGCCACTTAGTATAGGAATATGTCGAAACGAAACAGTATATGAGGGAGCAGTATTTATGTTTCATAAATAAAACTTACTAACCTCTAAATTTTTGTGAAACATATACTACTATAACGTGAGAAGTGTACGTCAGTAGGTAAATTGCTGTTCTGTTAAAAACTTTAAATTTGGCTTCAACTTAAATTATAGTTATTCAGCAGGGGTCCCTAGTAATTCTAAAATCCACAATATTGTATGACAAAAAAGTAAAAAAAAAAAATTTTTAAATATTTGAATATTTTCGTCTTGGAAATAGGTTATTCTTTTTTGACAATTATTCCAAGATCTTTATTATTCTTCTTCTTATTATCTTTTTCTTCTAAATTACGGATTTTTTTTTTTAATTTCTAGTTAAAGTTTTTCCTTCAAAGATATATTGAAGCTGAAGGTACATCGACTTCTACAACTTCAACTATAACGTTCTCGCGATCATCATTATCACTAACAATATTTTTATCTTGCTTGTTGAAAACACGTACAGTTAGCTCATTATTGTTTTAGTTATGGCAGCTTTATTGGTTCTATTAAATATTCCATAATTAGTATTGTTTTTGTCACTCAATTTATTCGGGTCATGAAGAAAGTGTAGAACATCTCAATTGAGTTCGTCTTTCCTTTATTCGTAAAACTAATTCCTCTTTAAGTTCATTGCTTAATAAGATTAACATTTACGCAACATAAGCAAATTTAAAGGCTGCAAAGTTGCTATTATGTTAGATAACGAGCTAATATCGTATAGCCTGAATTCACAAAAACGCTCAAACATCGCTAGTAGGCTCCTCCATCGGGTTCGAGTGCCCAAAATTAATGAAAGTTTCTTAGATAATTCTTCTTGTATATTTTTTTGGAGTATTTCATTATTTTACGTAGGTGATTGGCGAAATTTTTGAACGATCTTTCGAATCTTTTCTATCAAGGACGTATATTTGCATATTGAATAACACAATCAACATTCACATTCATTTCAGATTTTAGCTCTAAACTATCGTCATCCGAATTTTTTTTTTCCGAATTTACTGGTAATGAGCAGTAAAATTACCGGTAATAAAATTATGTTTTTTTCATTTCAATTACCGGTAAACCGGTTAACCGTTTACCGTTATTGCAATCCCTTCAATCTTAAAACATTTTTATGTTATTTCTTCTGACATCCATCATCAGAAAACTAATCAGAAGGTATTCATTGCAGAGTCAGCCAGTCAATAATCGAAATGGATGAAGATATTTATTTTTCATGATTTTTTTTATTTTATTGTAATCAGTTATTTTATCTAGACACATCCTAACATATTCGAAAAAATAAACGTTAATTACGTAAAGGCCAAAATATGCAACTCATTAAAAAAAAAACATGAATGTTAACAACTAAAATAAAAAATGTCAGGTTAAGCATTTCACAATGTTGCAATTTGTATTCTCTTCCGTGACATTGTTTGGTACAAATGATTTCCTTTTATATATAATTCTAGAATTAAAATTGGATCTAATGACTGAAATGTAATTTAAATAATGATAATGTAAAATATTGTATGTGACTTGTAATTTCCGTAGGTTAAATAGAGTGATTTTGCAAAAAAAACAAAAAATTAATTTGAAATCAACCAATATATTATAAAATATTCGTTTGTACATTAAATTTGTGTAAACATTTGTTTTAGATGAACTTTACATGGAATTCAATGAGAGAGAGCTTATTTTATATTGTTTCTTTAGTTAGGGTCATTATAATCCCTAAGGATATATTACGCAATTGATTCAGTATTAATTTATTAATTTTCTGATTAGCTATTTACATAAAATTGAAAAATTCAATACAGTTGTATTAGATTTCGTGATGAGAGAATCAAGTATTTTAAATTATTCAGGGTTTAGTCAATATTTTAAGCTAATACTTTGGATACCCTGTTTCCTATGTGATATAAAAATTTTCCTTCTTTCCAGATATACCTCCAGTGATTTTTTTCATTTTTCATTTACAGATACCGTCAGGGAGTGCAATACCGGGATCCCGGGAGAATATTTTCCGGTATTCGATACCGGTATTAAAGCATTAATACGCAATATTTTGGTATTAATTTTTAGTTGTCAGAACACAAAACAATATTTTAATTTAAAATAGTATGCTTTGTAAATTCAGTAATTTTGAGATAACCCAGTTGATATCCACTTTCTTTGAGATATCCGATTCAAAAATTCAAAATAAAAATCGTAGTAGGTTTTGCGATTTTTTTTTTATATAATTCCAAGTCTATGGGATGAACACCCTAACTGCTTTTACACAGAGATTTCAATATAATAACGATAATAACGATCGTTGCATAATAACGAATAACGATTCACGATATACTCTGGGTATTTTGTATATTAAATGCTCTATGATTTTTGTTTATCAAAATTTTCATATTCTACGATTTTTGTTTTGTTTGCTGCTAGAAAAATATGCACGAAAATTCGCTCCAATTTAAATGATGAAAGCCTTGATACATTGTGTTTTTGAGGAACATACTCCAATCATTAAAAAAATAATTAAATTTTTCTACTTAACTATGTAATCTTTATTTTATTTAATATCGTATTTTTTGTTTTATTTTATATGTTAAAGAATGAATTGTTTTTATTAATGTTTTAGTTTAAAATAAACCAAATCGGTTTTTTTCTTAATATTTATTTTTTTCCTTATGCAGTGTCCCGGTATTAAATACCGGGATTCCGGTATTAAATTTTTCAATACCGAAATACCGGTATTAATTTTTCGCTCCGATATTGCACTCCCTAACCGTGATCACCATGAAAGAAAATGATTATGTGTATGTGATATACTGGGAGCCAACATATTAACTGATCTTTATATCCAGTATGATTTGAAATAAGTAAATTTTTAGTTTTGACATTTGATTATATTATTTTAAGACTCAACCTAAATCAACACATAATGCATATATTTTCTGTCAAAATAATTTTGAATACATGTATTTATATGAAAGCACCAGAAATGCCCGATGTACTGTACGCCAAGCTTTTAAAATTTAAAAACTGACAACCCGTATAATGCTGAAAACACAATCACGACGAATGACGAGTGACAAATAACCAAATTTTGCGCTTAGAGACACAATCACCACAAACTATTCGCCACTGTTTTTTTGACACACTTCAAAACTAATAAAACAAAAACAGAATTAATAGATTGTCGTTATTATTTAAATTGATATTACTTTAAAAAATATTACTAAACCAAATTATTTCTTTGCAAAATCTTTGGATATCTTTCATCTGGAAGTTGAAGAAATTTAAGTGATTTAAGTTCAGTAAATCAATTTGGAGCAATTCCTAGACCAAATCGATGTTCTAAGATGCAATCCAAAATGTTCAAAATATCAGTAGCCAATCAAAATCCTGTTCAGAAAATATCATTTCCAATCACTGACCATCAATTTTTATCAATCAATTACTCTTATTGAACAAATTTTTGTGTTTTTGAAATTTCAAAATTTGTTTATAAAAAAAATGGAGGAAACATTTGAAAAAACTTAATTTAAAAATTTTTTTATTCGAATTTAGATTTAAAGATTTTAAAAATGTTTTATTAAAACAATTTTGTAACCTAATTTATTTATATTTTGAACTGACAACAACAAATACAAACAAACGACATCAAGTAAAACCAATTCGCATTCGTCGACGAGTAAAATAGAAACACATCTATTTTTTGAATGCGAAATTTTGGTCATTCGTCATTCGTCACGATTTACATATAATTTCATGTATTTGAACGCGAAAAATTCGCCATTCGTCGGGATTGTGCTTTAAGCGTAAAAAAGATTTGTTGTTTATTTTTGTCTTTTATGTTCAATTGGTATATCAATTGCCACGGTATTGCTTTTAAATAAAATTTTGTTTGTAAATAATTTCGAGTGTTTTTAAAAATAGTGGTTTTTATTGTAACTCATTCACCACATATAATTAACATTAAATAATAAAATACATTAAACTATAAAACTTCAGAATAAAAATCGGTGCGGATATTTTTACGAGTTTTTTACATTATGTTGTTCGTATTGATATTGATTTTTACGGATTTAAATTTACGGATTTCCTTTTTATGAACACCAATCCTTTTTTTCATTTTATTAATTTTAATGAAACTGAATCGAACTCACAGAAGTTCCTGATATTAACATGGCGCTTTAACCAACTGAGCTAACATTCGATTAAAATTCTTTAGAGACATAAAATAAAAATTTATTTTAATCCACACAAAACCCAATTAAATAAAATGAGTATACTCATGGGATATGCACAAACGCACACAAACAGAATCATGTCGTATTCGTAATTCGTAAAAAGGAAATATGTTGTACATATATAAAATGAATAATTTAGAGAATGCGCGTGTTCTATTCTAAATTATTATTGTGTTTGTGTAAACCAATACGTGCAGGCTATTTGAAAGTAATTTATAAAAATAGTATTAGATATCTTTCATAGATATATTACCCCTATCGTGATTGTCAGTTATCAGTATTATTTATCAGTATTTATGACAAATTTCAGAAATTCTTATACACCCTATCAGTTGTCAGAACTATCAGTTTTTCTGATCGATTGTGAATTTTATTAACGTCACTGATAAATTGGTATCGGGGTGCTTAAAATTTGTCATATTTTCTGATTATTGTCATAATCTGTATCAGTTACAAATAAGTTGTGTAATAAAAATGCATAAAAGGATAATATTAAAATTGTCAAATAGAATTCATTTAGATTAGAAAAACTTTAATTATAATTTGCAAATTAAAAAAAAAAACATAAAAACTGACTTGAAAATAAAATAAAATTATCAAAGACTAAAAGAAAAAGACGGAAAAACCAATAAAAATTAGAACGGGATTCAATTAACAATTTTTTCATATGATATCATTTTTAGTAAACCTTTTTTTTCTTTTGATATGAATTAATTTTATATTTTCTATAAATATGTGTTATATAGCAAATAAAAGACTGATAATTAGTTTGATTCAATCACAATATTTAATTAGCTTACTTTTAATTTTATTTACGATTTATATTTTATTTCACAAAACTTCCTCTTGTTTACTGAAAAAAAAAACAATTTTCAAACTTATTTCATTTTGTCTTTTCTATGAAATTACTTTACTTTAAACTTCTTTTTTATTTTATATATATTAGATTAACACTTTTATTTTATATTTTATTTCACAAAACTAAACAAAAAATAATTAATTCAATGAATCAGCTGATTTTTGAAATGTCAAATTATCAGTATTCACAATGGTAAATTTTTTTCAGTAAGTTATCAGTATGTATCCGTATCAGTACCAGGATTCCATTTCTGATAAATTTTTTCTGAAAAATCCGTTTATCACACAAAAATTGTTTTTTTAATAATTTATAAAAACAAAATATTTTTCGTTTATATTTTTTTATTGGTTGCAGTTCTACCAAATTTATTTCTAATTTAATATTAATTCACCTAAATTTACGGGTGTTAACTATAACTGAAGACGATAATATGCAAAATAAATTTTTATTGTAATCATGGTCTATTTTAAATATGAATTTTTCGTTTGGCGAAATTTTCATCCTCGGGTTTTACCGGTACACTACTACTACCTTATTGGCAATTATGAATACAAACTAATATCAACGTACTGGGTATGCCACTACAAATTATGCAGATTTTGCAGCTTACCCAATATTTTAACCTCTTAATACCAAATTCGTGTACACAGGATTCCCTCCCCTCATTGTATTATATCTTCATATCGTACGGTTTTTTTTATCCTAAAATTTGAAGAAAATCGATTGTAGAAGCTTTTCGGAGTTATTGCCATAATTAATTACTTTTTGAATAAAATCTTTACACTAAGCTTAGTAACAACAAATTCTGTAATTTTGTAATTTGTATACAAATTACAAAAAAAGATATTAAATAAATATACCGTTTCACAAATAAAAAAACATTGGACAAAGTAAACAGTATGTCATATTTAATTGAAATATGACATTTCCTTTTCAAAAAAAAAAAAAAAATGAGAAAATAATTAAATTTATAAAAATGTTTAACTTACAAACTTTCATTTAATTTGAAAAAAAAGAAATTTCCTCAAAATATTGTCAACTTTTCTTCTGTTTTTTTTTTGTTTTGTGTTTTTTCTTCTTTGAATATTTTTGCAACAACTTTATTACAAATTTTTAAAGTAAATAAAAGAAAAAAAATTTTAAAATAAATTATAGTCCATTAGAAATGAATTTTACATTAATTTGTACTACATTATAGAAATTTTCTTTTCTTTTTAATTTTTTCAAAAGATATTTTCATCTTTCATAATTTATTGAGACATCAAACAGTGTAAATTTGTATGAAGCAGCATCATATTTGCGTAATTTTTTAAAATATGAACCCAGCCAAAAAAAACAAAAATAAGTAGAAAAATGTATAAGAATGAAAATGAGCAGTAAATGGACAAAAATTAAATATTAATTATTTATATACATATAATATATTATATTCATATAGATATGTATATCGATGTATATATATATTATATTTTTGAATTTGAATTAAATTTTAATAATTTACGAAAATTAAAAAACTATACATAAATATATTGGTTGAAAAATTTATATCTGAAATTAAAATAATCTAATTCAGTGAGTGTTTTTTGTTTATTTACTTACTACACGTGCATGCTATATATTACAATAGAGATACTGTGTAAACTCACTCACACCTACATATATGATGATTGGAAAATTTTATAATAGCTAGAGTACGTATTTTGAAATTTAATTTGAAATTATTTTTATGAAGTAGAACCGATAATATATTATAAAAGGAGAACATTTCGTGTTTTTTTGTTTCTAGTCTTTTTTTTATTTTTTTTTTATTGTAATTCATTTTAGACATTTTAAATGGCTGAGTTAAAATAATTTTATTTTTAAAGTATTTTTTTTTAAAATTAATTTTTAATTATTGGAATATGAAAAATGTACAATTTAATTGAGCATTGTTTGTTCATCTGTCCGTTTTTCTAGAAGAAGTTAGTCAGGAGTCGGATTTCAGTTTTTTTTTTATGTTAACCAAAATAATGAGATAAGCATCTTAACTGCCTTCGCAGAATCTCAGCCATATAAAGATGAAGGATAGTAAAGAGTAATAATATCTCCATCATTGATAATTTTGATGGCCGCTTTTGTACCTTATCTAGGTACTGTTTGCTGGTACTAGGTGAACCGCAGCGAGTTATATTCGAGTTATATTCAAGTTGAGGCCGAATACATGCTTATATATTAATAGGAGGTTGGAAGTTGTAAAATTTACTTCTGCTTAAGAATCCTAAACTTTTCGCAGCATTCTTCGCGACAAATAAAATGTGATCGCGCCACGAAAGTTTGCTGTTTATTTCTATTCCAAAAATTCTTAGAGTTTCAAAGTTTTCGATATGCATTTCCGATAGAATATTTGGTGTTAATGAGGTTTGCTTTGTTGAGATGAAGCAACTCTCAGTTTTTGAAGCATTAAATTTTAATATATTTACACTTCCTCAGTCACGTATTTTTTGAAGGTCGCTGTTTAGAGAACAAGATGTGTTAGTTCGTCTCTGTCTCGAAATTCAAGGAATCAAGGATACTATTATCGGCAAAGCTTCGAATCTAGCTAGGGTGTTTGCACAATTTTTAAGGACTGTAGAAGGGATATTATCAGACCCGGTAGATTTGGTTGAATTCAGATTCTTTAGAACTTTTTTGTTGTAAACAATTTTAAAACAACATTAAATACTGTTATTATTATGAACGGTAAATTTTTTTTGTTAGCTAGCTATTTGAGTTTTTATTTTTATGGAACTAATTAAATTCAAATAATTTGCAAAGCAATGAATTTTTTTTTTATTTGTTAAAATTGAATTTGAAATAAAATAAAAATTAAAATTACCATAGAATTATAATTTTTAACGGTAGATTTTTAAAATAAATAAAAAATATTTTCACAAAAGCTTCGGAATCGTATTTTTCGAAAATTTAAGCGGTTCTATTTAATTTAACTATAATTTTGTGTACTATACACATATTATTGTATCGTCCTTGTCTAAGTGGCTTTTTTTCAGATGCCTGAAAGCAATGAATTCAACCAATCTCATGCTACAATGATATGGGGATATAACTGTGCAATTGTTCTTTTAGATTTGTGAATATGTAATTCGCCTTCATCCACAATTATAAGCATTTTAAGTTCGACACAGAAATTGTTGAGTTGTTGTATACTGATTCCACAAGAGAAGATCCCCAAACCGAAATCACCTCAACAAAATACCTACAGATAAAATACCTACATTTTGATTTTTGTGTGCAAAAGAGACTATGCAAAACCAAACTTGGGCAGTCAAAATTTGTCTTTGGGGATTTTATCTCTAAGGACTTTTTCCATTCGGATTTCGGATATTATATGCCTCTCCTGTTTGACAACTTGAACGACGTTAGACTATATTAGATACTATTTATAGCCTAGATTTAATCCTATACTTTCTAATTACTGTTATTCCTTGTATTACAGTGAATGGTATTGTAGATCGGGTTGATCAGATTTAAGTGTAGCCGAAAATCATATTAGAAAAAAATGTTTGATTTCTACATGAATACTTACTACTCTGATGATGCAATACTTCATACTACGTGAATACTACGTCAATACTTACTACTTACAGTCTGATGCAAAATTGTCCTCGACTGACTTCGATCACGAGCGGAATGTCTCCAGTTGGTGATTTGAAGTTTTATCATATCTGCCAATATTTCATCTCTCCAACGAAGGTGTGGCCTCCCTCGACGACGCGTTCCCCGGTGCTTGGTTTCGAAGAAATTTCTAACTGGAACATTTCATCCATGCGCTTTACATGGCCTAGCCAATGGAGACGTCTTATTCTGACTTTTTTGGCTAGATCCATGTCGTTGATCACCTGGTATTGTTCGGAATTATATTTTCTTCAAGCCCTGCGTCAGACGCAGAACCATAAATGCGACGAAGAATTTTTCTCTAAAAGATACCAAGTGCATGCTCACTTGCGTTTGGTAATACCCACGATTCAGACCCATATAGCAGCACCGGAAGGATGAGCGTTTTGTATAATTGTTGTTTTGGTATTTTGGAATGTACTGCATGAATGTAATGGTTTTAAGAAATTTATGCATCTATGATTTAGGTTCACTATCGCACGGAAATCGGTACCAACTTTCAAAAATATGTAAGTCAATAGAAAAAACTGTCGAAAAACAAGGCCCATAGCTTATGTCTATATTTGCCAAGATTTAAACGGTTAAACCATCGTATTGTCCTCAAAGGTAAGATACTGTTATTGTCACACAAAAGTATTTTTTGTTTAAATACAAAATTATTTGTTTTAGTAAAAACTAATTAAAATGCCGTGGATTTATAATATAATATGTATTAACTCAAATCAAATATGAAAATTAAAAAATATTCAAATAAATAATTTCTGTACAATTATTGTTACTAAATAAAAAATGCTGCCCAAACAAGATAAAGAGCCAACAGATGCTAAATCCTATTGACCGATTAGTTTGCTGCCCATTATGTCAAACATGTTTGATAAATTATTTGTCAAAAGACTGAATAATACAATAACCTAACTAAAAATCATTCTTTGCTATCATTTCGGCTTTCGGCAAAAACATTCGGCCATAAAACAAATCCACAGAGTAGTGCAGCATATAAATGAAACATTTGAGTGTAAAAAATATTGTTCTGCAACATTTCTCGACATCACGCAGGCCTTCGATACAATCAGGTGTAGCACAGGGAAGCGAACCAGTCATTTACACAACTGATCTTTGACTGTCACAAAAAATAATTGCAGATTTTTTTGCTGATTATGCTGCTATTTTGCATCCCATACAAATTCGAGGACTCTAAAATATTTCAAGAAAATTGTGTTAAAATTAAAAATTGGCTTATGAAATGGAGAATAAAGGCAAACACATCACAATCTTTGTACATTACGTTAACATATCGTAAAATCTGTTCTGCAGTTAAAATTAAACTATACTGCTGCAGGTGAATTCAGTAAAGTACTTGGGTATGCATTTAGACCGGCAACTTAGTGGGAGAATTCACATTGTCCAAAAGAACAGGCTTATATATGGCGTCATTCCAAGCTATGAAATTACAACAAATTAATGATATACAAATCAATATTGAAACCAATATGGATATACGATCTAGAGATATGGGGTATTACAAGTAACTTAAACATAGAAAAAGTTTAACGTTTCTGTACTTTAAAATTACTGAAATCCATTGTAAACGCCCCCTACCCTGTTTTGTAAAAAACGATAGAATACGAGAATATCTAAAGATTCCATCTGTAAAAGAAAAAGTCACATCGAAATTAACATCATATCATATACAAAACTTCAAAATCACTCAAATGTGCTGATTCCAGAACTTTTTGTTTTAAATTCGAATTACTCGGCAGACCCGCAGACTAAAATTATTCATGCCGATTTAAGTTGTAGATTCCCAAACAACTCATCCAAATAAATTAAGTATCTAGAAAAAGAAATTTTTGGATTTTCTTTCTTCCACAAGCCCTCATTCAAATCAAAATTTATACTTGATATCTTGTAAATTATTAAGATAGTTGTAATGAAATTATCAAAAAATATATATATATCAAAATATCTGAGAAAAATAACGAGGCGGGATATTATTTCGAAATAATTTCAATATTCAATTTAATCTTTGTGTTTTTCCACTGGTAGTTGAACCCATCTTTTGTTATATTTGAATCCATAACAAAGTGGTGGTCTACCCAGGACAGCGACTGATTTATAATAATTTGTCTAATTATGCATGAACATTTACATTGTATTTGTATTAAAGAGATCTCCATTCCCGAATTGTAAACTAAAAAATATTAAAATTTGATTCTGTTGAGTTCAAAATATTTTTTTTTTGTTTTTAATGTAATAAATATTCCTAAAGTCTCAATAAATTCTTGAAGTTTCCCTAATTTTTTAATAATTTTTCTCAATTATATTTAAAAATGCTTTTAAATAAAAAAATAATAATAACTCAATATTGACTACTTCACAGTTCTAGTGTATTTGTATAAATAGACCATAAAACTGACTAGAATTTCATTTTTTATTATTATTTGTTTATTTGAATATATGTATGTACATATATATATATAGTATGTGTATATATGTACATAATATTTATTTTTTAAATTGTCGGTTCTTGTTTTAATATTTAGAAAAGGTAATTTAAATGTTTATTTAATTTATTTTTTTATTTATTTATTCTAACAATTGTAAATTGAATAATTTAATTTTATAGAATATTTATTGAATGTTGTAATTTTGTCTATAATTCTTATTTAAAATATTTGTATATATATGTGTACATATATATATAAATATAGTAAGCTATATAAATATGTACATTTTTTTCTTTTTATATTTATAAATTTTGGAGAAAGAAAAATTAGATAATGAGTTACCTGTTTAATGTTTTTTGATGTATGTATTTGAATTTATTGTGTTCAATTAAGAAAAGTATTTGAATAAAAATTATTTAAATTAAGAGGAGAATAATCTTTTTCTTTTAGCTCAGAAAATAAAATAAGTTTTGTTATTATAAAATTTAGATTGCAAAAAAAAAAAAAAAAAAATGGTGTGACCTTGCCAAAATTGATTGAAGGTAGCTGAAGATTACTCATCGTATTTTTGAGAATATTGTCCACCAAAGCATTCTATTGATAGAAACAAATTCATAAATTTTTTCGACACGCTTGGAAATAGATTTATATATGACGGAGACTCCAAACATACGCACTGGTGTTCCATATTGATCATTTGTAAAGTGAAAGACTTCTAGCATCCGTACAAGAAAGGATGAATGAATAAAATCTCGGATTTACTTGATTTTTTCATAACGAAAGGCTGAGATCTGAAAAAGTTACATATATAATTATATTTGGATTTATCTTCCAATCGTACATCAGTAGTTATATTAGTTTTTGATACAATCATGAAAAAACACAAGCCTCCAGTATTGGGCAACAACAAAACTAACTGGAATCTTTTTCATTATCAGCTAGATAGAGGTTAGACTTACATATTCCTTTAAAAACAAAATATGACATTGAAAATGCAGTTAATGAAATCACAATCAACATAAAAGAAGCTTCCTGGCTAGCAACGCCTGAAAATTGTGATAGTACTAAACGTCTGCCGCTATTAAAGAAATCATAGTAGTGAAAAGAAATTATTTCATTATAACAGACGGGTTACATGTAAAATTATCAATTTTGATCCTCAAAATTTAATTCAGGATCAAATAAAATTTGATATATTCATCACGGATAGGGACAAAAGATATAAAGTTGATTACTGGTGGTTGGAGGAAGCTCCATTAAATAGATTAGGATAGTTTACCTAAATAAAGTAGTTTTAAGATTAGGTTAGTATAAACTAAGTTTTATTTAGGTTATAAGATTTTTTTCTTTTTTTTTGGAGAACTAATTTTATCAAAAAATAATTAGTAAAGATTAAAAATACATAAGTTAAGTTGTAACTTGGTATAGAATATAAGAAAAATATTGTTAGACATTATAAGTGAGAGACATAAAGTCAGACATCATAAGTGTCTGCAAATGTCAAAAAAGTCAGACATTTTTTTTACTGTGCAAATTATGTCAAGACACTTCATTCGAAAGAAAACAGTGTAAAAGAAAAGATGTTAACATTTTATACATAATGTAATCGGAAAATGAATAGAAAACAAAAACTCGCAATTCTCAGGTTAAATTCATTTTGTTTATATAAAAATTTAATTTAATTACAAAGTTAAGTTATCAACTTAACAACACAAAAATCAACAAAAAATCTATTTTAACACTAATAATTCACATGTTTTCATTTATATTTTACATTTACACGAAATATCAATCACCGCAGAACAATTTACAGTAACAGTCTCAGTCACAAATAGTTAATAAAAAATACATAAGTATGTATGTATTCTTAAACTGACACTTAAAACGTCAAAAAAGTGTCTTAAGATTTGTATTAAGACATTTTGTTAGACTTTTGTGTCTCGACGCCAAAAGTGTTTGGTTTTCACCCATCTCGACTAGACATAACACAAGTTAAGACGCCAAAAATGTCTCGTCGAGACCAGAAATTAATAAAAAATTTATTTAAAATTAAGTTTGTTAAATAAGGAAGTAACCACCGTTATTGTAAATACATTTTTTTTTCGGTGTAAAATTTGATGTTATAAATAAAAAAAAAAAGTAGTGAAAAGAATCCTTAGACATCAAATGCGGAATGCTGGATCATCTGATGAAAGAATTGTCGCTAAGAGAGAATTAAACCGAACAACAAAGCGTTTGAAAAACGAATTAAATAAGGCCAAAAATTCATTCTTTCGGCCAAAGCATTTGTCATAACTAACAGCAAATAAGGCTACCGAATACAATTTATGGAAGGCTACAAAAAAAAAATTAAACAACCGCAGATAGAAAATCCTTCAATAAGGCAACCGCAGACATCAAATGTTAAGTAAAATTACAACAATTTTATTTGTACTTCTGTTTCACAGCCTCTCGTCGAAGGCTTGTATAAGTTCAAGTAAATAAAAATAACGTCAAATAAGAACAAACATTAACACAAGAGCCATTTTTAAGGGCTACCAAATATAATTATTACAATAAATATAAAAAAATCAGTACAATTTGGTAAAAACTGGAAAAGTATTGGCAAAGTGAACCGAAAAAAATTGATGAACCTATAATTACAAAACAGAGAATAAAAAATTGGCAACGCTGTCGCAATTGAAGTAATACACGGTAAATTTGTCAAATTTATAACGCAACAGTTTATTAAATATTCTTAAATGACAGGTTCAGATAGCTGCCATATTTAAAAAGTCTATTGTGTTATAGATCTAAAAATTTAACTAAGGCACATCTTTTACCCGTTTTGTAAAATTAGTCTTGACTACAACTCCTAGAACCCATGGTACTTTCTTAAAAATCAAAACTGATATGTCTTTAACCCTATTTCAAAATTGTGATTATTAAAATCTGAAAAAGTGTAATAATTATCAAATTTATCTGTTTCAAATTATTTGCAATCATATAAAACAAAATTGAATGGCATTTTTCAGGAATGATTACATCTAAATTTATTCTTTTTAATTATATTAAGACTAGGGACCCCTGTGGGTTAATTATAATTCAAGTTAAAATTTTAATTAAAGCCAGATTTAAGGTTTTTTTAACTGCTTTTTCACTGTGAAAGGTTATGCTAAATTTTACTAATTAGGGTTTATTTTTAAATAGTACTCATCTATGTTATAGTTCAGCAAAAGAGGAAGCATGAAAGCTGTTTACATGATGAAATTCTAATATGCCGGGTATTCCAGAGACTACGTATCAAAAATTAAAATTTAAAAAAAAGTTTAGTAACTAAATCGAGGGTGCTCTATCGATTGGTGGTATTTTCAACTTCCGGAAAGGACCGCAAATCTGCTTTTTAAGACCAAAAATCGCCGAAATTGGCCGAAATCGAGATTTTCAAATGGGAAGGGGCACTTTTTTATGCAAATTCGGTGTCTACGTCAAAAAATAAGAAACTCTTGATATCTTGATTTTCTATCATTTCTATCATTTACTCGATTATTTTAAAGACATCTTATTTGCCAGTATTGAAAATTTAAACATATATTATCCTAAGACACCAATAATTCTAGATAATCAATATACATAGACATTTATTGTATTCAGTTAATTATAGTATAAGTTATTCAAAAAAATAATATCAATTTAAATGGATATAGAATTACTATAAACTTACAATTATTTTATATTTTTACAATCATAGCCGCGTTCTACTGTAAAATTGTAAAATGAAATTAATTAAGTCATAATAAAAGCGAAAAATTCTATGGCGCCATCTAAATCTAACACTTGAATGACATGACAGTCATTATAAAATGATGGGTAAATGACACAGATTACAGATGGCAGATGACAGATGACAAATGACAAATGACAAATGACAGATGATAGACGACAGATGACAGATGACAGATGACAGATGACAGATGAAAGATGATATATATAAGCCATACTAAAAAAACATAGACTATGTTTATGACTATTACATGATGCTAGATGCTTTTTTCCATTAAAATTCAACATATTTTCAAACAATGTTAATTTGTTGAAAAAAAATGTTGAATTTAAATGAAAAAGAGTATATATATTGCAATTTGTATATGTGTTAGAGTATTCCGTCGAACATCCAAACATTCAGATAAATGCAGCAAATTATATATGTAATGATTAAAAATCGTAGGGAATATTCATTTAACTGATTTTATTTTTTTTTTATTTTACATACGTTCTTTATGTTCATAATAACTGATTTGTTTTATATCGAGATGGGAAATACATAATAAAACCATAATATGAAGATATTCTTAAATAACATTTAAGTCACTATTCGACGGAGAGCCTTCTACGGGACCTTTTCATAAAAAAATTATTTTTTTTTCAATAATATAATATTAAATAAAAATGTATTGGATGATACAAAAAAGAAATATTTTATGAAAATGCTTGAACAATTTTCAAACAAAATAGAAAATTTTCCAATCCACAAATGCATTTCTATTGTTGTGTACATAGCTTATTTGCATATTTAGAGTTCATTAAACACACTGGGTAACACACTGAGTAGTGCAATAGGTAGAACATTGGCCTTTCAACCAAAAAGCCCCAGGTTCGATTCTCGAGGAAGCAAAAAAATGCTTTATTGTAATTTTGGATCTGGTCTAGAAAATCGATTGACTCAACAAAGCAACTTTAAAGCGATTGGGATATTAGACAGATCTTATGATTTAAGATGACTGAAAAGGCTAAAACCGCACGATATAATGTAATGAAATACAGATTTCTGTAATGCCACACAACTTCCGTTTATAAGCACCTTTTTAAAAGTACTAATAATTTATTTAAATATAAAAATAAGATTGTACTATTTTATATTTAATCTTAAAATAAAAAAAAAGTGCTAAGAAATACTGTCAATGCTCCTAGTCATGCTTCCTAGCAGAAACTGCATTATATACCATAATCATTAACTAGGTGTCAGTAATAATTAAACGCTTTGCAAAAATACTTGAAGCAAATTTACTCTAATACACCTATAATTCTTGGAGAACACCAACGGGGCATTAAAGATGTTCCTAACATTTTTGTGCGTAATTTATTTTATTAAAAAATTAACCTACTTATTTGTTTATCATGAATTGGCTGTTGGTGTCTCAACTAATATTTCAATTCATACTGTATTTCAAGAATGAATATTTCGGCTAACGAATTTGGTAATTAAAAAAAAATTATAACCTATTAATTTTCTAATTTTAGTCGATTTTGTATGAAGTTAGTATGAATAGAATTATATTTTTATTATCATGATTTCATATCATAATATTATATACAGATATGTATATAACAATAAACTTGCGAAATTGTAAAATTGTTGTATTTTATTCTATTAAACCTGAAATCCTTTGATTAAATATTTTTAATTTTTCGTTTTGATAAAATTTTAAATTGGTTAATGATAATTTTTTTAAAAAATTTTATTCCAAAAAAGTTTATTATAAAAAAATCCATTCAGACAAATTGAAAATTTAAATTGAAAGCATATTTTTTTATTTAGAAATTTACAGACAGAAAAATACAAGATACTTACTTGTAACTAAAAAAACAAAAAACTTTTTATTTTTTTAATTCAAAAATTAAATGAGTCGAAGAAATAAAAAATAAATAAACAATTTTTTTTTAATTTTAAATAATAGCAGAAGTCATTTTTTTTTTAATATTTTAAGTACTCCTATTAAAATTTTGAAGGATCATTAAAAAAAAGTATAACATTATGTTTGTACATAAATATTTGAAATTTATTTTTCATAATTTTGAAATTATTTTAAAAGATTTCGTAAAAAGTTATTTTTGTGATGCTCTGCCATACTCTTAGAAAACAATTATTATCCTTGTTCTTGGCAGATTTCGTTCTTTTTAAGAAGTGACTTAAAAAACTTCACTGTTCTAATTTCTAAGAGACCTTCAGGGATTTCAATTAATTTTAATGTTAAATAAAATTCTTGTTTTCCAAACATTCTTCATCAGTTGTTATTACTTATTAAATTTTTTTCTTAGTTTAGATTTAATTAAATTAAATCTGATTTCTAAAGTATCTACAAATCTTTTTACTCAAATCTTTACTCTAATCTCTATCTTGGAATTATTAGCAGGAGCTTGTTTATTATACTAATTTTATTTTATTATTACCCAATTATTTTATACAAATTTGAGAATATGTTTTCAAAGTCTGGGTTTAGTCTGTTGTCAAGCATATCCAGTTTAGTCTGTATATCGCTAGATTTTTATATGCGGCTAATTTGTGTATTTTTTGTACTTCAATTTGACAATTTCCAGGCATATGACAAGGTGTGGCACGCAGGTATAATCCATAAAATATAAAAACATATACCAGTTGAGTTTCATCCAATAGACGCTTTGGAGTTAGATTCAAGTCATATGTCGGTAGCTAAGTAGGTAAGTAGGTGGAAGTGGCTATTCCAGTTGCTTCTGAAAAACTAATTAGCACTTAATTGTTGCTTTTTGATACCAGTACTAGAGTCACCCCGTGTGATTCTGGGTAAATATATTGCCGCGTAAAGCATCATCCAAAATTCGGGGTCTGACTCTAGCTAATGCTGGGCAGCTGCCGAGGAAGTGCTCAAGAGTTTCTGTTTCATTCTCATCTTTGGAGATGCGACAATAGAAGTTGAACGGAATACCTAGCTTGGCAGCGTGGCTTCTTATCGGCCAATGAATTGTACTGGTTTCTACTACTCTTGATATATCACTATGGGACGTGGCTAAGAATTGTTAGGTTTTATTGAATGTTGCATGAGAGCCATGTTTTCCTCGAGCTCGCACAGTTATTTAGTCTATGCTACCTTGGATTCACTCTGGCCAGAAAGTATGAATAGATGCGCTCCTTGACGACTCTCATTGAAGTGTGAATGTCCTCTTCAAGGGGCCTGTGAAGATTGGAACCTTGCCTGGCCACTTCATCGGCTCTCTCATTCCCATCTATGTTATTGTGCAAGAGTAGAAAGATCGAAAAACGGCTATCTGCGTTTTCAATTTCGTTTCGGCATTGTTCCACCAGCCTAAAGCAGATAGTGTCCGACACCAAAGCTTTGATAACGACTTGAAGATGGTGATCTTTGATTGTATAAATATGATTAAGGGTTTTAAGGGCTTCCCTAATTGCCAGTAGCTCTGTTAGTATATTTAAGGATACCATAAGACTTTGATATTTTTAAACCTATTGAAAAAGCTCCTGCACCTACTCCGCAGTTCATTTTCGATTCATCAGTCAAAATTACTATGTCCATTTCCTTTTTCTTCAAAACACTTTTCCAATCGGCCCTAACAAGAAAACCTACTTCGGGCTTTTATTGAAGAACCTATGATATTACCGCGTGCATACGGTCTGTAATACCAGGCGCCAGTTTCCCTTAGTCCAATTGCACTGCAGGATACAACATATTTTATGTATAAATCGGGAAGAAGGAGATTGAGGATCAAACTTAGAGTTTCAGCAGGGCACGAGTGCAAAGCACCTGTGAAATTCCTTCCACTCTTTGTATTCTCCCAAGTTTAGTAATATTGAATGCCTAATTTACCTATGGTCATCAGGCTAAAGATCCGTATGTAAGAAGAGGACATACCACGGTTATGTACATCCATTGGTACCCTTCTTTGGTTTGAATCCACACTTCTAGCCAAAGGTTTTACTGCATGTGTAAAAAGCTATACTTGCTTTCTGGATTCTATTCTCCACGACACACAGTTCGGTTGTCACAGCCCGTAATTGTAAGCGTCAAAACCAAGTACAAAATAGAAGATGATGTACTGGGACCAATTTAATATCCAGTATATAAATCTGATCTATCGGAAAACAGGAACACATGAACATTCACCTTCGCAGACTATACTACATTTTTAAGTTGCCATCCAAATTCACATACACCATCTACAAATCTGCAAAAACATTTGCAGCAGATACAAGATTGAAAAGTGTACATGTAACTTTCTCGTGAAAGAAGGGATTATGCTCACCGGTTTTTTTTTTTTTTTACATTATAGCTAAAACTTAGGTTTTGAACTTTTAACTACTTGCGTACCGTTGACTATTGAAAAACGAAAGGATAGTTAGAGGAAAGGAAAGAAAAAGAAAGAAGAAAAGTTTTGTGGGAAAGAGCGAACATTGTTGCTAATATTCATCTTAAGCCTCTGTAAGTCATAAATAAAAAATCCTTCTCTCATTGGGAATGCTTCGATTGGGACTCGATTCCACAATCGGGATGTTCTTAATATAAAAGAATTTCTATAACCGGACTTAAACCATCTCGGACTTTCCACTGTGAAAGGGTGGGCACTTGATGCCTCTCGTGTTGTGCGATAGAATTGCTTAAGAGGAGGAAGAAGTGATTTTAATTCCTCGGAACAAGTGCCAACACCAAGCAGATATCTATAAAATAGAGTAAGTGCTCCAACAATACGACGATGACCAAGTGGTATAAGGGATGAGGTTACATTTATTGCGCGGTTTTGAACTTTGTCCAAAAAATTTAAAGCAGTTTTTGGTGCACCTCCCCATAAATGTAAGTTATACTCGAACTTGGGTCGTATGTATGTTTTATAGATTTTTAAAAGGTCTCGAGATGAAAATAAGTTTTGCAGCGACTCAAAAATCCTAAAAATGTTGCGGCGCTTTTAGCAACATATTCACTCCAGTGCATATTGTGATTCACTCGCATTCCGAGAATCTTCAGGTCTTTCAGTCGCTGAATTTTGAAACCGGAGAACTGGTTCGAATGCTGTTAGCTTGTTACTAACAAGACATATTTGAGTTCTTAAATTATTAAACTCGACTCTGTTAGCTTTACCCCAGTCGACAATTTTGGCAAAGTCGTAATTGAGCGCGAAGGGCATCATTGTTCTTTTGGAGGTGACTGCGGAAGCTGTAGCATTAGTTTGTTTTAGAAAATCATATGATGCTACTAGAGTTCTCTCATCAGCAAAACTGTGGATTGGATTGAAATTTCATTTGAGAAGGTCATTAATGAAAACGAGAAATAGGGTGGGTGAAAGGACAGAGCCTTGTAGAACACCAGCATTGATTTGAAGAACATCTCCCTAACGAGGTTAAATACCTGGGAGTACACCTAGACAAAAGGCTTACTTGGAAGAAGCACACATAACCGCAAAAACAGAGACGAAAAAACTCAACTCAACTCAACTAAAACTCAAGACGAACAGCATTTTTTGGCTTATTGGAAAAATTCTACACTAGATCTGGAACACATAGTGTTGCTATATAAAGCCATTAAATCCGAATGGGTTATGGAGAACTGCTTCTAATACTAACATCGAAATAATTCAAAGGATGCAATCAAAAATTTTACGTATCATAACGTACCTTAGATTAATATACATAAGGATTTGAATATACCCATGGTTACAGAAGAACTGGAAAAATGAAAAACAGATATGCAAATGAAAGCATTCTGATCCAACACCCCAACCCTTTGGCTAAAAATCTAAAAAACATTCCAATAACCAGCAGATTTAAAAAAAAAATTACTAGCGGCCATGTGAGGCAGAAAATTTTAGTTTAGAAAGATTCAATAAATTCGGTTAAGATGATAATTTTTTAAATAAATTTTCACATTTAAATACAAGAAGTAACTGAAAGTTCAATAAAATAACAAATATTTCACAACAAATCAAAAATGTGACACACCGAACAACATCTCCAGAATAAAAATTTAAACGAAAAATGATTGAAGTGGTCTAATATCAAAATATTTCGCAAATCAAAAATGTCTGAGTCAAAGATTAGTTTTATTTATTTTTTTGTATCCTTTTATTTTGTCCTTGACAAAATTTTATTCTTAATATAAAAATTGAAAATATCATTGATTAGAAATCTCTCTTGCCAGAAATCTGAGATTTTCGTCAGATTAACTGAATTTTTCAATTTTATTTAATGAAATTTATCAAAAATGCTCATGGTAATGGACACCAAACATTTTTTGTTTTACACTTATCTTGTCTCTCTTTTTAGGTATACATCTAAAACTTTTTTTACGGTATCATAAAATTATAACAATAAAAAAAAAACATAATGAAAAAATATAGGCTTTTGTATTAAATATTATCAGATTTCACAAAATTTGCATTATTAATTTTGAAAAAAAAATTTATCATGGTGTTATCTCCAGGACTATATATTTTCAGTAAATTGAATATTGCGTGATTAAAATTATTTTAAGACTCATTGTTGGCGTAGAATTTTTATCTTTTTGTTGTTATCAAAAATATCGACAGTAAATTTAGTAATAAAAAAAAAGAAAAAAAAGTGGTAAACTTGTGTACTTACAAGGTTTTCAATTAAGCTGTTAAAAGCAATAAAGAACATAATAGGATATTTAATAATGATATTCTTATCCATTATATTTGCCTAAAGCGAATATAATCAAATTATCTAACAAATTTCTTATTAATGCATTATACAATGTATTATATAAGTATATACAGTTATGACCAATTAATTACCCATGAATTAGGAAAAAAAACTTTATTTAAAGTACAGTTTGGTTATGTGGAATTGTGATATGGGTATACGGTTAAATTAAATGAAATAATTTCCGTTAAAAGAAAATGAATTGTTATGACTGCATTTATTAATGTACAGGATAACCTGTAAATTAACAAAGGAATAACGATTTTTTTAAAATGATTTTTATAATTTTTTATTTTTCTTTACAATAATGTTATTAGCGATACTGACTATAATTACGTTTGACCAAATTTATCTTGTGGCCGTGGATTCATTCATGCATTTTCTTCAATTTTCTCGAAACTACTTTATTAGTTATAATTTAAAGACAAAATACAAATTAAGCAGAATTATTCAAATAATTGCAAGCATTAGCTTGCAAATATTGATTGAAAATATATTGTTGTCTGTCAATATGTTTTCTTACTTGTACTTCTTTAATAATGTTATTTCGCTGACGGACATAATTTTCCCTCATAAATCTTATAAATTTATTCCCTTATAATGTAAAATACATTTAACTGTTATCTTAAAACTTCTCTTTAATACCTTTCTTTAACAATTATGAAACTTCTCTTTAATAATTATGTTTATATTGTAAGTCGCTCCACATAATTCTAAGGTTTAACTTCCATATGTGCATACGTGTTTTAGTACAAAACGATTGTTTAATAGTTTTTTTTTATTTAATTTATTTTGTTTTTATTTTAGAATGTATTTGTCATCAAATTTGTTCAAATTCCAGTAATACTAATTCGAATTAACTGTACTTTTTTCAACCATTGCACAAATACTGATACTGATCACCGTACCAGCACTAGTTTACCAGGTTCTGTATGCACTGGCCTTTTACTTGTACTGACACTAGCAATGCTGCTGGTATTGGTACAATTTTTGTAAATCATAAGTTAAGAATCTGGTCTTAAATAAGAAATGTAAATGCATTGGGAAGAACAGCTATACAAGTCAGAACAAATTTACAAATATAATTGCAAAATTTATAACAATTAGTAAATTCGGAGCTTTACGCATCGTAAAATTTCCATATTATAAAATGAAACATTAAAACGTTGCTGAAAGCTGTTTTTTACAACATTACTGCTTGTGATGCGCAAAATTTATCAAACTGTGCATCATAGAATTTTTTTATGCCTTGTTTGCTATTGTAATTAACAGCTGGTTGTTTAGTTTAATTTGTCATATCGCTCAATTGTTTCACTTGATTGAAATACATTTTCTGTGAAAGTGCTAATATTAATTTCAAATAATTTTTTGTTTTCATTAATAATTTTTTTTCATTAATTTTATAACAAAAGTATAATTTCTTTTTTTTTCTTTCTTAACCAATTTTTATATTCTAGTGATTGTTTTACTTTGTGATGGAATTACTTACTGTACTATTCTTATTGTTCACAATTTTCCAAAAATACGTTCAAAGCGATATTAAATAATATTTTTTGATTTTAATTAAATTTTCAAAGCATCTTTTTCAAATTCTGATAATTTTAAAATGTATTAAATGCCTCAGCAACACAAAGCATCATTGCCGAATTGCATCATAAATTTTGTACTGATACATTGCATTTCCGAATTTACCTATTATTATAATAAATGTCAATGAAATTGCTCCGCATTCTTATAGGATTCTCCATTTTATTTATATGACGTATTTATAATGTTTCGTAACAATTGTTTAAAATAACACTAATACTGCTATAAGAGTGTTTATAATAGTGTTATAAAAGTGCATACGAGTCTTATAGCAATAAAATTGTTACGTGGGAAAACATTATTGCTAAATTGCATTATGAATTTCATACTGATTCAATATCTTCATGATGCATTTCCGAATTTACCTAATGTTATATCAAAGTTAGTAAATATAGATGCCCAAAAGTAGTTTGATCATATGATAATTAGACTTGTGATAGGGCATTTTTAATGGAGTGTGAATGTTTGTATTATTAATATGAAGCAGTACGATCGTAAAATGTCCCAAGTAAACTCTAATTATCTTACAATCAAACTACTTTTATGCATCTTTATATAATTACGGTCTTTGGTCTAACATCCAGAACTGGATAAGATTAACTAAAAGAAGAATGTAATGTACTAAGTTTTCATAACAATATAATTTAAATTGAATTAAAGATTTTCATATTAGAATTTTACTATCAAAATATTTTTGATTTTTATCTTTCCAATTAATTGACCATAACTGTAGAAGGTACTCGTGTTTAATGTTTATGTGTAAATGTATCTTCTATTAAAATCTCTTGAAAATTTTGAAACTTCCAATTTTAATTTAAATGAATTGCTTTTTTTTGTTGTTTTTTTTTTTTTTTCTTTAATTCTGTGATTAAAAATTACTAAAGAAGAAACATCAAATAGACTTTAAGGAAAGGAAAGGCAAAAATTAGTGTTCTTTCAAGGATTCAATTAATTTTTGTATTTAATTAATTACAAGAAATAATTTTAAAATTCAAAGAAATTTTTGTTTATGTTCGATTATTTAAAGTGTACATTAAAGTACAGTAAGTTGTTACTGTGAATTATTAATGAACAAAAAATTATATTGGATTGATTTAATTTGCTATTCTCTAAAAGATAATTTAAAATTATCTAAAAACGAATCTCTTCCATATAATTTTGGAACTCTATGATAATGATAAATTGTATGTGAACTTTATTTAATTATTTAGGAATTTATCATCAACATCAACATTATCATTAGAAAAATCAATAACATGTCCAATTCATTTGGATTTTGTAGGTATCAAAACACTACACTTACAATTCATTTTTCTTAATCTATGAGTAAATGAAACACGTTTGTTCATATCAATAACTTTATTAAAACTGTCTTTTTATATTAATACTGTACATTCATTTTTCTTTCATCTCTTTTTAATTAGTCGTGAAGCCTACAATTCCAGTCATGAAATCATCAACTATGATAATGAGATAGTTGACAGTTTCTGTAAACCAACCATACGATAACCATCACCTTTTATGCTATAAAAATGTTAAAAATATAATAAATAAGAAATTATATCAAAGTGTAGATCAAGAACGGATACAAAAGGACGATAGTAACAAACTAAGAAAAATTAAGCCTTGGAAAAATCTGAGCTTACTTAATAGAACACTTTCGACCGTCATTACTAGAATAGGAATAGGTCATACTAATTTAACACATAAATTTATATTTGAAAACACAACACCACTAAATTGTGGTTGTGGAGCAAACCTAACTATCAGGCATCTGTTCGAAAATTGTATTCAATATTAAAGGGATGGACATAGATATTTAAAAACTAATAGTTTACAGATTTTAAAGAGTGATGAGGAAACCGATTATAGAAAGATAATAAATTAAAGTATGCAAAACAATTTAAAATAATAAATGAAACAAAATCAATAAAACATGTTAAATGTAAAAAAAAAAAAATAAATGGAATAAAATAGAAAATAAAATATTTTAAAATACTATAATGACAGAAGTGGAAGTAGGTCCAATTCATTAAAACATTTGTTTAAATTCCAAATTAATTTCGAAATCAAGGATAGTGTATACCAAAATCTATGTAGGAGTATTAAAATAGTTCAAATGGCCATTGTGACATTAGAAACAAACACTTCACTTTAAATTATATTCATTAGTTACTATAAGGTAAGTGTACGTATTGTGGAACGCAGTCCAATTGACGGAAATAAGAAAACTAATGCATTTAACCAGAATTTATTTATTTCAATTTTTATGCCAAAAGAGAATGAATCTCGTTATCTCGAATTAAAAAAATTAAAAATATAAATCAAGTATTATTATTTAAAAATTACACATCAAAATTTATTTTGACCTATTTTTCTGTTATTTTAATTCAATCAAGTCATTAAACAAAGTTTCAGTTAAAAATATGTTAACAAAAATTTTAAAAATATGTTAACAAAATCCTAACGGATGACTTTGAATATATTCTTTAATTAAAACAACTTTAATAGACAAATATTGGTAATTATTGTTTTATTGTAATAAAATACTATTAAAAATGGGACAAAAACTTAAATTAATGTTACAAAATATTTTAACTAAGATAAATATGATATTTCCACTCATTATAGGTACATTGATAATGAACAGTTATCGTATTGTGGAAATATCTTCATTACAGGGACGTAGTCTACGTGGTAATTCAAAATATACTTTCAAAATTTCAAAAAGTTATAAGAATTATAGTAAATATTAAATATTTAATTATTTTTTGATTTCAGTACTCTATTTGGACCAATAATGGGAATATATGTTTTTTATTTACAAATTGGTTAAAATTTTAATAAAAATTGTTATGTGTGGATATACCGGGTGTACCAGAGCATGCATATCAGCTTTTTAAAAGGGGAAGGAGCCGTTATTTCAAAAGGAAAATTTAACTAAATCGAGGGTTGGTGAGGACTCTATCGATTGGTGATATTTTCAACTTTCGGGAAGGACCGAAAAAGTAGTTTTTTAAGATCAAAAAGGTCCGAAATTAACCGAAATCGAGATTTTTAAATGGGAAGGTGTACTTTTTTATGCAAATTCGGACTCTATGTCAACAAATAAGAAACTTGGCATAAGAAAAAGACATAATATAGCAATTATGTCCCTACAAAGAAAATCAAATATTGCTTATTAGTCATTATTAGGCATTATTCCATTATTGTATTTATCAAAAATTACAAATCCAGAAGTGATATTAATTTTAGTTAAAAAATTGTTATTTTTTTTAAGTTATGTGTTTCTTATTCCTTTTTTTTCTGTTTTTATGTATATTTTAAGAATTTATGACATGGATTTTGTTTTTTCACATTTGAATGCAATGAATTTACTTAATATTTATTTATTGATTTATTTGGTTGTTTAACCATATTCTTTTTTTTTGCATATTTACATTTGTTTTTCATTTAAATTGTTACACCTATATAACATTGTTATATTTATTTTAATTTTAAATTTATTTAAATTAACTTCATGCTTTATTTCCCAAGGTAATTCATTGAATAATTTTGCACCATTATAAAATAGCATATTTTTAGTCTTTTCATTTCTAAAAAAAAAATGTAATCTAAATATATTTCCTATATTATAATAACTATGACTATCACTTACATAAACTAATCTATCTCATAGATATCTGACATAAATACCATTTTTCATTTTGTGCAAAATTAATAAGACATTCATAACAATTCTTTGATTGACACTTAACCATTTTATATGCTGTTCACACTACGCTCTATAACAAGTTCTCAGCTAGTTACGCAATGTGTTATAACTAGAAATTTTATATGTAAATGAAGCTATCAAATATAACATGTTTTCCAAGAAAACACGAACAACTAAACGGTTGTCTTTGGAAATTACTTCGATTTTTCTAGATTATAGTGTTATTTTTTTAACAATTCTAGCTGAAAAAATATTGTCAATGCCATTTGATGTGAAATAATTTGTTGATTTATTTTTTACAATAAGAAAGGAAAAAAGATAAAAATAAAATTTTCAATAATTTGACAACAACTAAATGACAACAACAATAACAAACATTTACAAGAAAGCTATGTCAAATGAAAATTAGTTATTCGTGAACGCGTATTTCTATTACTAGTTGTTGATAACATGTTATACGTTCATAGTGCGAACAGCATATTAAAGTACTCTACATAAAATCTACAGATGTGTATCTGTTTACTTTAAGAATAATTCGCATACATTTATTTTGTAATTTTTGTAATTGAACTTTATTCGCCATAAAAAGAACTGACGAACAATGTTCAAAATGAGGTTTTATAATACATAATTGTATTGTAAATAGTTAGTTATTGTACTATTGAGTGCTAATTGATTTTGAACTTTAGAAAAAAAGTTAGTTTTTTTTTAAATTTTCTTATATACATCTATAGGGCTCTTAAAATTTAATGTCTTATCAATAACTACACCTAAATATTTTATTTCATCAACTTGTTCTATTATTTTTTTTATCTATTTTAATATATTCATTTGTGTTGCCATTAACTGTCCTACATTTAGTTTTATCTAAGTTTAATTTTAATTTATTAGTTTTAAGCCACAAACTTATAATTAAAAATTCAGATTTAGAAAATATAAACATAATAACTTTAGTTTTGAAGAAGATACAATTTTCCCAATATCATTTATGGATATGAAGAAAAGAAGAAATCCCAAGACAAATCATTGGGGTATTAATATATCAACAACGTCAGAAATAATTCTATTGACTTTGTTTCTTTGTTTTCTATTTGACAAGTAAGACTGGAACCATTGTAATTCAGACTGGAACCATTGTAATACCGGATAATTCATCCAGCGTTCAAGTTTTTTCAATAATATACTTCTATCAATCGTTTCGAACGCTCTTCTTAAAGCTAAAAATACTGTCAATATGATTTTTTTGTCATGGGTTGCCATTTTCCAATTTGCAATCATAATAACTTGTATACAAAACAATAATGCGCTGTTTTATATTGTTCATTAAATACATTATGCATATGTATGCGAGTACTTATTAATATAAAAAACAAAAACAAACAAATCAGTTATTATTATTACTTGCAATGAACCTATGTAGATAATGAAAAACAAAAAAAATCAGTTAAATTCTTCATATGACCGGCAATTTCATCTTTACATAGTGGAGTTATAGAGTATCTATACAATTATAATATACAAACATTTATTTTCTCATTTTATATCGCTTCTCCTTAATGAACAATTAATATGTAAATAAGTGGTATATATACAATCGAAATGTGCATACGGGTTGAAAAAGTTTCTGTTCAGTTTCATAATATTCAAACTTTTAAATAAAATATCCATTTGTGGTCAATCAACATCTTATTATTTTTATACATAATTAAAGCAAATTTATTCTATTAATTTATTTAAGTAACTGTCTCAAATTATTGTTTTCTATATTTTGGTCATTTGTAGTAGTCGTATAGTTTTGGTTAAAAATATGTACATATATGTAAATTAATATATATATAAATATATGCATCTTTAATTACATAGATAATATGTATACATTACAATGTAATATGTATCTTTAGTTACAAAAGTATTTTATTTTTAGTAATTTTATCCATTAAATGCCACTTACGGAAATATGTCGAAGCGAAATAGTATGTGAGGGAGCAGTTATTATGTTTCCTAAATAAAACTTACTAACCTCTAAATTTTTATAAATTATATTCTTCTACTTTATCGTGAGTTACTGTTCATTTAAAAACTTTAAATTTGGCTTCAACTTGAATTATAATTACTCAACAGGGGCCCCTAGTTTTTTTATAATTACTACATAAAATGCTTTTTCCTCTTTAAAATACATTTATAACTCTACATAAGGACATAATATTTCCTTATACGTTTACCAGAAAAATCATGTATCTCCATTATAGGTGCACTCATCTACATATTTACTTTAAATGCAATAATTATAATTTATTAAATTATTTTTAGTAAGTAAGATCAAATATATTAAAGTTGAATAACTACAGAAAACACTGTAATTAAATAAAATTAATTTTCAGTAACATTTTTATTTTTATCAACAACTCAAAGTCTTAGTTCGAAATTATACTTACACCATTGGTACATTTAACTTGCTTTAAAAAAATCAACTTACAGTTAATAAAGAAATACAATAAAACAAAAAATATGAAGTAAAATTTTAACGAATATTTTGGTCAATATTTTGTAAGGGTTATTAGGTCAATAAGTATGTTAGGGAGAGTTTTTAAGAATGGAATATATGTATAATTAATATAATATTGTATAACTGTTATATAAAAATAATCACTAAAATAACCTATATAGCTATTATAGTTTTATTTGACCTAACTATTCTAATTATATTTGAATATGTGTAAATAAACATTAATAAATAAATACGATAAATAGAATAACATGAATTCTTATTTATTCAGATTTTCAGATACAATTTAATTTATTTTGTTATGATTCATATAGTCATACACAAATAAATTTTTATTAAATTGCTTTCACCTGTTTTTAAAAAAAATTTTTTTTTCTATTTCCTTCTCTTTTTATTATTAGAATTAGAATAATTTATTTTAAAACAGCTTTTTAACAAACTTTAGATAGAAAATTATCTTATGAGCTTAAAACTAGTAATCTACTTAAAGTAAACAAAAATTTTAAATTATTGGATGTGTAGTACTGTTTAGTGAGCATGAGTTATAACAATCGGTGACAGTATTAAAAATTTAAAGTGGGTATTATGAATTTTAATATTTTTGTTTGTGAAATTATAGCCTTTACTGTAAATAACATAAAAAAGTATTTTAGGTAATAAAATGGTAAAAGAGGCATTGAAAACAATAATTAGTAATGTGAAATGTTAATGTTACCTGTAAATTTTGTAGGTTAATATTAATTGGTTGTACTTATTTTTTATAATATTAAGAATTTGAATCACGACTTCCTAACGAAATGAATTAGAAAACAAAATTTCTAAAATTAATTTCGGAGCAAAAAACCAACTTTGTTCCAACTACAAAATTCATTTCGTAACGATAATCGAAATTCAATTTTAAATTTTATACCGTTTTTTTTTAAATTTTCTTATAAAAACTATTTTTGTTTATTTTATTTCAAGAAGAAACGACGAAACGTTTCTAATCGTCCGCTCTTAGTTTTTACTGATTGAATGTTATAACTGTCATTATTTTTGGTGAAATTGTTGCAACATTTTTTTTTTGTTTATTTCGATGAGTGAAATAAAATGTATTTCGTTTGAAACAAAATTTTAAAAAAAATTCGATTTTTTTCCCAAACGAACGAAATGTTTAAAATACGTTTGAGTTTGAAAAGCGGTCTGAAATGCGCAATTGGATTTGAATAGAAAACGTAATTGCTGAAAAATTTCGTATAAAAGAACAATAAACACACAGATTAAAAAAATAAGCAAATCATGAAGTGAAATTAAGCGCATATAAAAAAGTTGTAATGTGAGCAGAATGTCAGATAGGATCCATATTCCACAAACATTTATTGAAAAAATGATAAATTAACTCAGATTTCATTGTTGATTTAAACGTTTTTCAGGTTTGAATGAATAACAGTAATACTCGAATTAGACTTGTTAGATATTAACATTAACTATATTTGATTATCATTGAAAGAAAGACAAAAATGATGGTATTGAACAGAAAAAAACAACTTTACTAACGTCGAAATCGGAACGTCAGATAAACATCCCAGTCGAATGAATGTCTAATTTAAAATATTTTGTTTGAAGAGGATTAGAAGGCAATATCTTTCTTTTGGAATTATAACAAAAAGGTCTCGCAATCGTCATATAGACTAGTGATGTGCGATATCCAAAGACAAATCGGTATATCGTTCAATACGTATCAAATGAAAATATATCGATGAATACAAAAATTGGAACCAAATATGTACATATATCGATTTAAATCCCACTTCTCAGTACTACAGACTTAAAATTTAAAACCGTTTAGAAATTAACAATATATGGCGTAAAAATACATTACAAAGTATAATACAATGTACATATATTTTTTTTCAGATCTGCCTACTTTTTGCTTGTGGTTGCCAATCTAGAACTATTCTGGCAATCATATTTTCTGGTCGCCTGATTATGTGCCCGATCCATCTATATTTTTTCCTTCTTATCTGTAAGAACGAATTGCGTTATTAAATTCATTACCGAAGAAACAATCAAAGACAAGCGAAAAATCGGCAGAAAACGGATGTCCCGGCTGAGGAATATAAAAAAGTATATACGACTAAGAACAATTAAATAATTGGTACACCGCGGTAAATCTAGATACAGTAAGACATTTGCTAGAATGGTTGCCAATTTATGACATGTAAGAAAAAAATAATCATTAAGCGTCTAGTGGAAATAGTAGTTTTACGTATCCAATATTTTCGGATTTCGTCAAATTAATTCTTAAGTATTACAATTTTAATAGTCCTGAAATTGGGTTTTGTTTCGAAAACGATAATTTTAAAATTTTTTTATCTGACACTTTTATTTGACTTTTAATTGTAATTGTAATTATTTGACTCTTATTTTAATATATGCATTTTGAAAATTTGAATAATTCTTGTCAGTTGAATATAATAATTCTATTCACACACTTGTGAATCCATAGCTTTGTTCAAATTATGAGCGATGTTAATATATTAGTCGATTCAGTATTTAAATTGACTGACAACTTGAGTTGGCAAACAAGTTAACTCATAACCATGCTTAAAAAAAAATTAAAATTTGCCGAAGCTTCTTAAGAGAACATTTCTTTTTTCAATAGTCCTATGTTGCAAGTACAAATCTTATTATTGCAATTGTTTTAAATATTTGTTTTTTTTAAACAATTAATTTAAACATAAGTATAGAATAGTTTAAGGTAATTAGTAAATAAATTCTATATTCGAAAATTAAAATTTCAAAAGTAAAAAATTAATAAACAACAACTGTTTGCATATTAATTTATTGAAATAGTAAAAAAAAAAAAAATAAAAACAAAAGAAAAAAAAAGTAAAAATTGAAAGCTCGTGCGGCAAAATTTTCAAATAATTTATTAATATTACCTCTAAAATACCTAATTAGTGAATTAATATTAGCGCGAAATGAGGTCGTTAAACGAACAAAAAGGAATAAAAACATAGTTAATACTAATTTTATGTCCAAAAGACCTGTACATTTTTATAGCTGTCACATGAATAAAATTCTGTCACATGAATATTAACATTATAAAGAAAAAATTAAAATACTAGAGTTAAAATTTTTCTATGCGAGTAAAATAACCTATATAATATTAATGCTCCCTATTAAAATGAATGCATTCCAATAAAGTCACGGCAGTCCAATGGTATAATGTAAAAAAAAAAAATACTGTAACAGTGGTATTCACATCGTATTCCAATGTTTTGGTCACAAAATATATGATCAAGTTATAATAATATTTGATGTGTACGAAATTAGAACAATATTACAAAAAATATTTTTGTTTAATTCATATTAGATCATGCAATTATATGCAATCATATCGAATATTTAACGAAGTATCATATGACTATTATCAAAGAACATAGAAAGTAAGAAGTATCATCTGAATAATTTTTAAAATTTTCAACTATGGTAAATTCGGGCAACAACGAGGGTGCTGTGCTCCTGTGCTGATTGTAAAGTAATTTTTACTTTATTGAGATATATTTTTACAATTCTCTTGTTTTATCTCTTTCTGAAGAACTCCAATGCAATCCTCCAATTCAATTTTGTTTATGCTATATTTTTGTTCTTTTTTATTGTTTGTTTTTAATGTATGTATTGTTTTATTACAAAAGAGTCAAAGCTGGTCAAAGTCTAGTTATGTATGATATGAATATGATAAGTATGAATATGAATTACTAAGGCTTAACAAAACAAAAAAACTTTTCATATGCATTGGCAAAGAATATAAAGAATAAAAAGAAGATAATCTGAAGAGAGTCAGAAGAATGATTTAAACTTAAAGAATAAATAAAGTTTCTTCATTTTTGTTGTGTGGTTTACGTTGAAGAAATGTTTCTTTTTTTTATATTCATTTACATATCGTCACCTGAGAATTATGTTGTTCAATGTCCTAAAAGGATTTTTGTGGGAAATCGATTTTTAAAGTTTAACTGAAAAGAAAAGAAGTTTTTAGAATATTTATTTTTTTCTTAAAGCTTATAAAATTTACTATGAGAAAATTCTTATCATTAAATTATGTAAGATAAACTATCCAGCATTATTAAAAAAATGTGTTAACTGGTCAAAATGGATATTGAACAGTGCCCCTTACAAACCAACAAAAGTTTAAATTTAGCTATGGATATCGAACATTATTTTGGATATTGATCAGTGTAACATGACAACACAATTATAACGCAAGTTATGATAAAGAAGGAAATCAGTTGCTTCCGAAATAAGTGTTTGCAATAAATAAATAGTTGAGAAAGGTAAAAAAAGTGAAGAGAAAATTATTGTGTGTAAAATTCTTTTATCATTTAATGAAAATGCAAAAATTATAAAAATAAAACAATATTATTTATTCATTTAAACAATAATAAAAGTATAACAATTTAATTTTATTACTTTATTAATTTTATTTAATTATCACATTAATTCAGTCTCTTATAAGATAAATTTATTGTACTTTTTGTAAAATAAGGTAAGAAAAGCTAAGATATAAGGTAAAGAGTAACCGTTTAATTCCAAGAGTTATATAAACAACTTTTTAATTAAATTTCTTTTTAACTTAAATAATAAAGCCACTTAAATTAGTGTTCTCTTATAACATTTTGGTAAAATCTCTGATCATCAATACATGGCATAAACGGAATCATCGATTGAAGATCATTTTTGTTTTCTTTTGAAAGAATTATATGAGCTTTCACTGTCTGAATGTCGGGTAGTTTAGTTATTTAATTTTTTTTGGCATTTCTCAATTGTTTTATTTTGGTAATAATAAAAGGTTCGTTCATCTTTGTGCTTGTATCGGTATTCAATTTTTATCAAGTTTTGGCTGCTGTATTTGATATGTTTTACTTTTAGATATAAATACTAATCCAATTCTTTGTTGGTCATAGTTCTTAAAGTCTTGAAATTGCATTTGAATGAGTTTTAGTTTTATTTTATAATAATTTATACCTTTTAATATTCTCATCAAAGAAACTGGACTGTAAACTTCCAAGTTCTTTAAATACTTTTCAATTGAACTAAGGACGGCATCCAACTCTTATACCATAGAATGGACGGGTTCTGAGAATTTTTGGGTAATTGTATTAATTTGAAATGGGTGTATTAACATGAAATACTATGATGGATACATAATTTTTAAAATTTTAAATAAAATAAAATGCCAAACTTGTGAGGCCATTTTAACGAAAGATAATCAAAATTATAATCTTAATTTAGAATGGTTCCTGTATTCCAAATAAAATCTTTTTTTAACGAAGTAAAAATTAGTTTCGAAGCTTTTTAAATATAGAGGCATTGATAATCATTAACCAAAACCATAACAAAAAAAAATTTTTTTTGGTTTTCTTTTTGTTTATATTCGTCAATTCATAATAACGAATAAAAAAAAAAATAACAACAAAAGCATTTCAATCGATTCTTTATCCGACATACATCGGAGACTTTCTTCTCTCAAATTTTTTTTACTTTTAATCTTTCATCCCTCTCTCTCTTCCTCTAGATAGGCATAAGGTCTCAATATGAGGCGCGTAGTACAAAAATTTTTTTTCAAAAATATATATGAGATGAGCCTTCTTACTATATATATTTTTTGGTATTATATAGTTAGGGCTATTAAGCTAGCTTGAGCCAGTTTAATGAAATGTACGATTACATGTCAATTGTATTGCATAGCCGTAATATCAGCGAATTTCTTCAAGTTTTCGTTAACTTTATTTGGCTTAACATAGTGCGATTTCATTCGTACATTCTACGAAAATCTGACGTTTTGAAAACATTCTACGGAATTCTGACATGAAGCTATAATAAAATAATCTAATTATTTAATTTTTTACATAGGTAATTATTATTACTTATACCTAATAATAATAAAAGGGGAAAAAATAAAAAAAAAACATTAATTAAAATATATCTAAAATAACACTTAAAACAAAATTCGAATAATAATAAAATTAAAATAATACTTATAAATAACAAAATTTAAATGAAGAATAAAATTAAAATAACAAACAAAATATGATTTATATTTGATTGAAAATATGATTTATACAAAACTTTTGTTTATCTACGTATTTTTATTTACATTTTCAATTCATAAATGTCAAATTCACTTCAGTTAGCTAAAGTCTAATGGGTAGCTTAGGCACATTACAAAACTTTAGATGGCTTTTTGTTTATAGTTTTGACATAATCTGCAGTAAACTTAATGCAATTAAGGTTGGGTCTTTAAGATTAAATTAATCTTTAATGTTAGTGTAATGTTGATTTTAAATTTCAACTGTTTGTATTTATAGAGTTTTTAACTCATTAATTTTGTACTGAAATTCAAATTCTTAATTTTTTGACTGATTCTCTTTTACTAAGTTAGACTAAGTTAAAATATTATAAACTCTGTAGATTTAGCTCTTTTTCAAATAGATATGTTTAATAAATAAAACACAAATCATTTGGTAAGGATTATTCATAGATATTATACCCCATGCAAATTGTAGTTAAATTCATTTGCTCCATTGAAACCATTTTCTTTAGAAACAACATTTTTGTTGTGTAAAATTTTAATAAATTTCAAAATATCGAAATTAGTAGTGTCCCACATAATTTATACAACTCATGTCTTTCAATGTATACCAATATCTTTATAATATTATTTTGCAGATCTATTTTATATTCAAAAATGAAATTGACAAAATCATTCCCTTTCATGCAACAGTAAACAACACATTTCCAAAATTCAATATTTCTCTTGGCTATCTTTTTCCAAAAATTAAAATTTTAATTCTACATTTACGCATACATACACAAAACGTAGTTCATCGTCGATTTTCTAAGAATTCATAGCATGTAATAATTTTATTCTGTAAAGAGAACAAAATGTCCGGAAAAATATTTTCAAAAATTTTTGATGTATTTCCGGTCTGTTCGCAAAGGTTAGTTAATATTTGGATAAAGATTTATTACAGTTCGTGTAAAAATTTTATAAACAAGTTGGTAAAAGTTGTCAAATAAAAATTTAAAATATAAAATTTGAAACAGCTTAATCCACTAAATGTAATAAACTAAATACTAATTAATTACGTGTAGTAATATTCGACATAAAAACAAAATTACATCGAACGATGATAATGTATACTTCAAGATACAAATTTTGAATTATATACCGGAAATTTAAATTTTACTTCAGATCCAGAAATTTTCAAAGTTTGAGTCACCCCAGCACATGCATTTAAGTACCTACGGTCGATAGGTTTGACTTTAATTTTTTTTTTTATGTTACCCTCATATAACTTTCTATAAGCAATAATAGAAGTGAAAGCGTATAAGACATGGATACAGAAAGTATTGTACAGATCCGATTATTCTCAGTGTCTGCAACACAAAAGGTCTACATACAAAGACTTCAGTAAGTGTGTTTATGTCATTTAACTGAGTAAAAATACCGTAGGAAAAAAGCACACTGATATAGGAAATCTGTTTGCGAAAAATACAATAAATAAAGACTATGATTTTAACTTTATTTTTAATTTTTATTTTATTATTCCACATTAATATATAGGATGTTAGGTATTAGGCAGCGTCTACACTTCAATATATATATTGATAGAATTTATTGATGAGAGATTATATTGAAGAAATACTTATGTGTAAATACAGATTGATATCAATATTAATTGAAGAAAAAAATAGGATTTATAGATGTTAAGCAGATCTTTAGGTGAAAATAATGCCTGACACTGACTCAAAAAACCCAAAAATTTTTAAAAACTTTAAAATAAGTTCGAATGGCGTTAGTGTTTTTGTAACCATACAGCTTTGAGTTTTGGAAGTGTTAAACTCAACTCTATTTACTTTACCCCAGTCGAAAATTTTTACTAAGTTATAATTTATCCCGCAGCCCAATATTGTTCTTTTGAAGTAAACTGAGGTAGCTGTAGCATTACATTTTTTAAGGAAATCGTAGGACGCTGCAAGAGTGCTATCAGCTACAGAACTATGGATCAGGTTGAAAGTTTTTTGTAGGAGATTATTAACAACTATTAGAAAGAAAATTGAAGAAAGGGCAAAGTCCTGTGGAACACCTGCATTAATTTGAAGTTAATCAGATGTTATTCCATTAACTAAAACTCGAATGGCCCGATTCGAAAGAAAACTTCAACCGATTTTATGAAAATTGGACCTAGAGCTACAGCATGACATTTTTCTATTAGACCACTATGCTATACTCGATCAAAAGTTTTTGAAATATCTAAGGCCACAACGGCAGCCTCACCACACTTGATGTAAGATGATGTTTAGTCTTTCGCAGAGGCAAGTCATAAGATCACCAGTTGAACGGTGGGCTCGGAAGCCGTATTGACGATCATAAATTATACCATTGCTATTAAGATATTTCATTAGCTTCTCGTTCATCAATATTTCCATTGTTTTGGAGAGAATTGTAGTATTAGCAATAGGTCTGTAGTTTCAAGGATTGCTTTTGTCACCCTTTTTTGGAATAGGATAAACCTGCCCAACTTTCCAGGCCATATGTCTGAGGACAATGGTAGGAATGCCATTTAGAGCTGTAGATTTATTTATATCCAGATTCTTCAGAACTTTCACTATAGTTCTTGCTCGAAAAAAAACTCTTCCTAAGAAAGAGTTTACTACAGGGGCTGTTGGAGCTAATTTTGGGATACAAAATGTAGTGTGGAATTTGCTGCAAAAAGTTTTGCAAACATTTTTGCTTTTCCAACTGAACCTGAATGTATAGTAATTAATAGTAAACAATTAAAATCGTATGCCTTAATAACGAAAGAGAATATGTACTATTCAATTGTAGAACTACAACTAGCACAATTATACTAATTTCTACTGATTATTGATTTTATAGTATTATGATAAAAAATAATTAGGTACTGATTATAATTTCAATTTTTAATTAAGTTTTTTTTTTTTAAATGAGTTCAATAGTTCTATTTAATAGTGCAAAGATCTGTTCCACTTTCATTATTTTGAATTAAAGAATTAAATATTGAATTATTTTAAACATGTACTATGAATTTTAACAAGTACTGTGTTTTTGTAAAATTTATTTATATTTTCAAATCAAAATTTTGAAGTTATTCATGTGGAGCTGCACATGATGGCACATTATTGTAAAATTGGAAATTTTAATTTTCTATCATAATATCCTATATATATATATTATATGTACTATCATCTAAAAATTTAACTTTTAAAAATAATCCAGTTCAAAAATCGTTTTGAAATTGGAAAGAAAATATAATTATTTGTTTGGACCAAAGTATTCTTAAAGGATTTTAATATTTTGCAACATATTTTTGTTTTTTTGGTATTGGCATTGTCAGCAATATATTTTTATTACTCTATTGTGATATAACCCCCTTTCCATTTCTACAGGTATACATATAGTACAGTCTATTGAATAGTTTAACAATAAAATCACTTTTTACAAAGGATGATTTATTAATCGAAAATTTTATAAATAAAATTAAAACGATAGCTGAAATTGAAATGAAATGAAAATTTTTTATAATGGGGATACCATTTACATATTTTGAAAAATTAAAACGTAAAAATGTATCAGGGCTTTATTTGAGATCCAGGTTTAATTTTTTTAAATCTTCTATTATTCATTTTATTTGAAAGTTAATGTTAATTTTGAAATTAAGTTGATTAAAAAGTTTAGGGATAGATAGAATAGATATTTAGACCAAAATGGATTTGGTTATTCTAATGTTTACTTGCATAGTCTTAATTTTGACTTCAAATTTTTTTATTTATCTACTAAGAAGAATCAAAAAATAAAAAAAAAACAAAAAACAATTGCGCGTACTTAAATTTTTTAAATAATATTTTCATCAGAATGATTTGGAATTTTGTTTCTATACAATCTATCATGTTATACATTTTTGTTTTATAGATCCATAAAATGACGGCAAATTTAATAAGACAGATCAGATAAAACAACATGACAAATTTAAATATTTTTTTATATTATTAAGTTTTGGAGACTAACACTTTAATCATAATTTTATTATTTTGCTAACAAAGTTACCCAACATTGTCCGAATCCAACACAAAAGTAAGTCTTATTACTTTAATCAAGTTTTATTTATGAACCAAATTTAAAAAATTAATTTTTGAAAAATATTCTAAATATTCCATAACAAATATTTAAACACATGGGTCCAATCCAAAATCTGCATTAGCTTTGAATTTGTTTGAATTTTTGTTTCAATATTAAAGTATGTAACATTTTTACTTTTTACTTTGTTATTAATCTGGTGATGTATTCACTGACTGGAACTAGATAGATGCATAACTGGAGCTTCTACTTTTGGCTCTGGCTGGTGACAAAGAAATGTCAAAAATCTTATCGAATTAAAAAAATTTTGTTGGCTAGTAATTTTCCTTAGACTCTATCGTCGTTATTTCGGTTTTACAATTAAAGTCTTCAGAAATTCTTCTTTCACTAATCTAAAGTAAGTTCTTGTCTATATAAGAATTACTACAAATTCTTTTAAAATTTCGGAAAATGGTAGAAGACTTAATTTTTGAGAATGTACCTAATAGCAAATTTTGAGGTTTATTACAACTTTTAGTTTTTGAAATATTCTTGATGGGTGCTGGAAGTTATATGGCAACTACCGAAAAAGCAGGCTAAATTTTACAAAACGATAAATCACGTTTTCGATGCAATAAGTAACAATATATTTAAGTCAGGTTAGTCTAAATTATTACAAATCAAAGGTGTATTTAAAATAAATATTCTAGTAATGTAAGCTCTTGAAATATAGAATTGAAATATATGAAAATAACATATTGTACAAGTACATTAAGGCAATAAATAAAATAATAATAACAAAATAGTAACAATATTCATTTGGCAGTTTTAGTTATATTTTTTTGACTCGAGTTTGGTGAATTTCGGAAGTGAGATCGCTGATAGCAGAGGTATAATGTGCTGAATAGCGTAAGTGTAATAGCTAAATAAATCTTATTTCACCCATCACACCAACCAAGTCTCTTTTATTCAAAACCTTTTAAATCATGCTCAAATTGTTGTAAGTAGTCGAATACTTTCCTTTTAATTTTATTAAATATGCTTATTATACAGATACGTGTATTTCATCGACTATTTGTGGGATGTTTCAGTGTTTTGTACTCAATTCAAAAAATAATTGTAGTAAATTGATCTTCTCCGCAGCTGATGGCTTACATTCCAGTCAAATGTCAGAGATAGAGGGTTGATTAATTATATTATTATTTTTCGTAATATTATTCATATTGTTGTTATCTCTTTATTCTTGTGTACCGTGTATCCGAGAATAATATTACGAATATAATAATATAATTTGGAACAATTTCATGCACTTGCACTTCTCACCATAAAAACAATATTTATAAATTGTTGTGAGATAGTTTTTTATATTGCCTGAAAATTTTTATACTAAAAGCTGTACAAAACATACTTGCTTAGAGTGTTAAGGCCGGTTTTCATGATGAATTTTTAGCTGATAAATTGGAGTTTAGAAAGAGAAGAGTATAGTATACCGTTAATGTGTATGAGGGAGTAAAATTATATTATTTTTATAGTAACTTTTATAGATGATTTGAAATCTAAAATCTATATACATAACCTTAAAATATTCAAAATGTAAACAAAATAAAGGTTATTTAATTTAAGCAATCTTCCTTAGAATTGTTTAAAATTTCGCGAAAGTATATAAACAAAGTAAATAAAGTGAAGAAAAGTGAAATATGATATGATTTTCATCTGTGGAATTTTTATTTGGTTTTTTTAAATTTTAAATTCACTTGTATTTATTATGTTTTTCATTTTTACATAAGTATTAATTAGAATTAAAATATTATTTTTTTAAATTATACTACATAATGAATTAAGAAAAAAAATGTATACATAGGTACATACATTCTAAAATTCATTCAACAAAATTTAAAATATTCATTCAGATAAAAAAAATTAAAGTTACAATTGTAATTAAAAGTAAATTTTTTAAATGTGTTAAATAGTTAGTTTATGTATAAGATAAATAGAATATGTGTAATTTTAGTATAAATATATTATACCTAAAAGCTAAAATATTATTTTTTATTTACATATGCATTCAAATATTCAATACAAAAAATTCAAAAATTTAAATGTCGTTCCGTATCCATAAAATGTGTTGGTAGTGTGCGATTTTTTTTTGTGTAATTACACATTACTTTATGTTAGTGTTAAAAATATCGGCGATAATTATAGGAAACATATCTTTGCGAAGATATGTTTTTTTAAATATTCTCCGATATTTATGGCGATTCTCCGATATTTATGGCGACTCTCTCGATATTTCTCCCGATATTATTGCCATTCTCCCGATATTTTATCATTGTTTCTCTATCGCACTTATGAAATTTTTGTATCTTCTGCCTATGCTCTAACAATTCGCCGATATATCGGCTACATGAAAACCGGGCATTAGAAGATTTTTTTGAAGTCAATACTAAATCATATCAGTCGCATACCACTACCAAAATGGTATATAAATTCTATTCTCTCGCCCAACACACTGCTGGTAATTGAAAGCCGAAGCATTAAAAAATCTTCGGAAATTAAGCGAATATGCTCAATATTGTTCAATCGTATTCGTATATCTTATTTTACTTTCGTTTTTTGAAAACACAAAATTTTTTTTGTTAGTTCTAAACGGCTTAACAGCTTTTATTCATTATTTTCTTTCAACTACATTCTTATTTTGTACGTTGTTTGTTGTAGGAGTGTCGACACTATCAATCTTTACTTTCTCTTCAGTATGATTTAATATGTTTATGAGGATGGACGTATATCGCTTTAATTTTGAAAAATTGTAACTTCTAATTTAACCAAAAATTTAGAGATTATTAAATTTAATTTGAAGGAAAATATCAAAGTTGCAATCTCTATATTATAATTGCTTGAAAATAACCAGCAGTGCTTGGCATTGTACCATAATGTATTAAACAAGAATAAACTTCGACCATCAGCATTTAAAATATAGACATTAAGGCTCTCCTGAGGGAGATGTTGTATACGCGGCAAGACCAAATGACTATATACCAAAGATACCAGGTGTACCTTTCTGGTACCTGCTTTCCAAAAATATATGTCTTTAACCCATTTTCGGCATATTAAAGTTTTTTTCTGTTATAGCTGTATATTTCTGATTGAAATTTAATACATCAATAAACTTTGAACTCTTGGCTTTCAAATAAGTGTTTTATATTTAAAATTGGCTCACTCGCTCTCAAGATAGTGGAGATGTGAAAAAACTTCTAATTTTAACGATTTTTTGGAAATGAAAACAAAACAAATTTAAATTTCTAATTCAAAAAACCAATGAGGAGGTTTTCTTGTCAAAGAGTCATATTTGCCTTGTGCCTTATTTTGGTCGTCACTCTTGTAAAATGTTTATTAGAAATAATCCATTAGAGCCAATCCGTTTCGATTATAAAATATGGTGCTTATGTTCTTCTGATGGATATTTGTCCTCATACATACCATATGCTGACTCAGCGACAACTATAATAAACAAATTGGTTTAGGTGCCGATGTTGCACTTCGATTACTTAAAAATATTCAACATCCAAACCGACAATCGATCGATCGGTTGAAAAGTTTATTTTGATAACTTTTTCACATAATACTATTTGTTGTGCTTGCTTGGTGAAAAACGTTTCCTTGCCGCTGGAATAGTACGAAATAGTAAAAAATTTAATTGTAAGCCAAATAGCTTAAACAGAAAAAACTCAGTTTCTGCTAAAAGATAGAAAAAAAAATTATGAAAAAAGAAAATTTCGGCCTTGATTTAGATTTTATGATTTTTTTAGTATTAAAATTGGAATTGATATTTTTGGTAAATAATAAAATTGTATAAAAATAATACTTTTTATTTTTATTAAAATTTTTCAAACAATTTATCTGTATACATATGTATACACATATATGCATTTTTGTTTTTATTTTAATTTTTTTATTCCTTTTTCATCCGATTTATTAAATTAAAAAAAAAAATATATAAAAATTAACAAAAATGTCCACTGAATCTGATGTACCTAGTGGCCAATTTTTGATATAGGTTATATAAAAATAAATTTGATAAATCCTCTCCTACATAAATTCTATGTAAATTTTGTTCTCATCTTTCATATCGCTTATATTTAAAATCGTTTTCAAAAAATAAATTTCAAACGAATGGCGCCTTTTGGTTAATGTTGAAAGTAAAAAAAAAAAAAGAAAAACAAATACTTTTAAATAATATACTTAAATACATACTTACATTCCAACAGATTTAATTTAATTTTTTTTATTGTTTTATTACTTTAGGACAATTCATATTTGAATGAATTAAGTTCTTAAAACCAGTTACAGAAAGAAGTTGTAATGATGTTGTATCAGTAATAAAAAAAATAGTGAAGTTCAAACTTATGCTGATGACATGAAATTTTCAAGAAATTCACATCGCTTTCATGACTCAAGTTTGTTTCAAAATGTATTCAATAATTTGTTTGCATGGTATCGTTCCAATAACCTTATATGAGTTATCATAGAGCGAACCAGTTTCGAAATTTTAAATATCTTAGTGGATTTAATGGACAAGTTCTTGAAATAGTTAGTTCAATTAAAGATTTAGGTGTCACTTTCGACGAAAAACTGTCTTTTAAATTCCACTATAACAACATTATTTTATAGAAAGGCTAACTCAATGTTAGGTTTTATATAGCGATGGCCTAAAGAATTTGATGACCCTTATATCTTAAAATCCCTATAAACATGTCTTGTGAGGCCACAACTGGAATATGCTAGTCAGGTCTGATCAACCTATTATGAAATTCATAATATAAGAATAGAAGCTATATTCAAAAAAAATTTATAAGATATGCATTTCGTCACCTTCCTTGGTCTAATCCACTTCTTCTGTCTCCATATGAACACAGATTAAACTTGCTACATTTAGCTATATTAAAAACTAGGCGTGAGGTAACGATTTCAACATCAAAGTAAAGAAGGGGAATATTACATCCCCATTTATATCTACTTCTATCCGAATGTCCAATAACACTCTTGTATTTCATAGAACCAACTATGAACATGAATGAGCTTATCCACAGAATGATGGTATAAATAGAGAACAAATATAAGAACCTTATCGACTTATCACTCTGAAAAGATGAGTTATAGAATCGACTATACCTTTGTAACCAGAATCCCTCTAACCATTAAGTATCTAAATTAATTTAGTAGTTTTTTTTGTTATTTTTTAATATTGTAAATTTGTTATTTTTGTTATTTTTGTTTTAAGTCTTAGTTTTACTTGCTTTTATAAATTCATGTTGTATAAATTTGATTTTACTAAATTTAAATCTTTTATTAAAAAAAAATAATTATTGTAATTTGTTTGAGTTAATCGAAATAAATAAATACATAAACAAAATAGTAACACCAAAATTTGAATTAAAGATAGATCCAATTAGATTGCAAGTGCCTTAATGCAACACTTTACTTGGTGAAGAAAATCATAACAGTAGATACTAAGTTTAAAAGTTTTAGCTAAAAATTATTTGTCACTGCTATAACACTAAGTAAAATTTAGGCTAGTAACGATTCCTTACTCCTACAAATCAAACCGCATCGTTACGTTAATTCAATTAGTGCAACCGTAACAGGTCATACATAACAGATGTTAAATACATTTTGTTTTGTTTCTTTCAAAAAATGAAATTTTTTTAAATGATGGTTAATCTAATTTTTTTATTATTATCTGAAGGGTGTTCTATGTAGTGTAGACGCTGTTGTACTTAAAATTTATTTCCAAACTCAAGAAAAATGAGTAAACCACCATTGACACCACACTCTAATAACGCAAGTGAATCATTTTGTTTTACACCGAACATTGAAAATTTAATAGCTGTAATATAAAGATCTTGATATAATTGAAGAAGATTTCGGTCACATGATCAACAACATATTTTAAAAGCTATTCCATAAAAATATTAGATTAAGTACTAACTTTATCACGTAAGTCTAAATTTTCCAGACATGTCTAGGAATCTAAAATATCAAATTCCAGATCAAAATAAAAATTACCAATTTTATTATGTACGGATTTCGACAATAATTTAAGCTGTTCTATCAACTGACACGATCTACTGAAACGGTAGTTATGCTTCCAAAGTGGCAATTAGTAATGAGTAGTTCCGTATGAAAGAATAGGTTCCAGAAATCAGATAAAACTATAGAAGTGATTACTTTGTTTGTTGGTTTTCCTTTATAATTTTTTATTTAGGTTAAATTCGCTATGTTCTTATTATTTATATACATTTGTTGAAATAAATTTTAAACGTGTACTTATTTTAAGGATTAAATATAAATTAAAAACAAAAATAACATTCCTGTAATAAATAGTACAACACACATAGCCAAAAATTAAATTCCAATATGAAATAAAACAAATTTACCCAACGATTCAGAATATATTTCTAATCATTATCATTGTATTTAATCTATTAATTAAAAAAAGTACGGTACAAATATCTGGACCTTTTCTGTGTCTGAAACCGATTTTTATTATTATTCTTATAAATGATAGGAGACGTTGTGAATTCAAATATTTTTTTTGACTTTCAATTAAAAATTTCAATTTAAAATTAGACCCCAAGTAAATATAAGACATTTTAACACACGCTGGGTGGCGCAATAGGTAGAGCGCCTGCCTTTCAACCGAAAAGTCCCAAGTTCGATTCCCAATGAAGCAAAAAAAAAAAAAATGCTTCATTGGTTTTTCGAGCTGGTCTAGTACCCTTTGTAATTGGGATATAATAAATGACAAAAGATAATTGAGAGTTAATCTAGTAACAAATTAAATAAAAAGAAACTATTCTATTTAAAAAGTTTTAGTTCTTGACCATAGTAGTAGTTTTCCACATTTAATGAGTTGATAAGCCAGTAATTTGATAAATAAATACTCGAAATATTGTAGATATTGTAGTGTAAAATTGCAGTACCGTACTTAATTAAGCACGAAAAGGTGATTCTACTTGGAAAACAATTCATAATGAAATATTGAGTATGATTTTTTATCAAACTTCCTGAAATTTGGAAGAGCGGGCGAATACTAGTAATTCATTTCTAGATGTTCTGGTAATTTGATAAAAAAAAACTCTATAACAACATATAGCTACTGTTTATCTAGATAACAAATCTTCATCTAATACCCAAAACACAATTGTAACCATAGACTAAATCAAAAAAATTTATTTCTCCTTAAACCACCATTGCATATTAACTTAGAACATAATATTATAACAAAATAAAAATAATGATTGAAATTTCTATTATTGCAGTATAAAATAGTATTTCACACATTTCTTATTCAAATTGCAGGAAAATTCAACGAAAGCTGATGATTGTCCATTTTATTTGTATATATATACATATATATAAAGTATAATATCCATCTTTTGAACTCGAACTCTCTTAAATAAACATAAATACCTTATATATAAATAATATAAAATAAAAGAAATAAAAACCTGTCATAAAACTCTAAGTTCATTTCAATTCAATAAAAAACTTTAAACTGTTTTCTTAAAGATATCGAGATAAAATAACAAAAAAAAAGGAAAAATTTATGCAAGGATTTTTTTTATTCAATTGTGATAAAAATCTCTTCTTCAACCTTTATTCATCCTTTTTACTCTTCACTCGATACCAATCATTACAAAAACAATAAAATTCTAATAAGTCGACATTTAAAAAAATGAAATTTAAAACCAAAAAAACCAATACGAAAGAATTGAAAAGAAAATAAAAATATTTAACAAAAATGAATAAAATGGTTGAAAATTTTACAAATTTTAAATATTCTTAAAAAATTAGTAAAATTCAAATAATGGAAGATATAGATAAAATGAGAAATGTAAATTTTGCATTATTTTTGGTAATTATTAATTAAATAAAATACATTAATTTCTTTAACTAACTATGCATTAAAATAATTGTTTTGAAATATTTTTTTAAATTAATTCATTAAAATAATGCATTACATATATTACATTACCAAAAATAATACTGCACATTATTTGAATTACCTTTGAGTTATTTAAATTACTTTTGAACAAAAAAAATAATTTATAAATATTTTTTAATAGCAGTTATGGAACTAACACATTATATTTTTAATGCATTACGTCTCAATTATCATTATTTTTACACGAATTACAATAATACATTAATTTCTTTATTAATGCATTAAAATAATTTTTTTGAATTACATTTTCAGAATAATTTATTAAAATAATGCATTAGATTCAGAAATAATACATTACATATTAATTGAATTACTTTTGAATTACTTTTTCCGATTTTGGATGTTAAAATTTATTTCAAAATTACCAAAAATTGGTAATTAGGAAATAATATATTGTAATATGTGAATATGTAATATGTGAATATGTGAATATGTAAATAGTAATATTTATATAAAAATATTTATTTATTAAAATCTTTCTATACTTTTAATACGAAGAATTTTACTCTTCCAAGCACTGTGATGACCTTGTATACGACACTCCTAGTCATATGCTAAATGATAATAATAATGAGAATGGTGACTCCCGCGTGCGCGGCACGGGAGGAGTAAGTCGTTGGGACATTATTATTATTATTATTAAAATACAGTATAGGTTTTTTGATTCTGTATTTTATTATATTTATTCTACCTATAATAACTATAATATTTTTTTTCTAAAATACGTTTGTTGATTTTTTAATAAAACAAATAGTTTTCTTATACACATAATAGAACTTCATTTATAATTTAAAATTCTATTTTAAAAAACCAAATTTTGCAGAATTGTTTTATATCAATATAATACCTGACCTGTATTTTCGTCAAATATTTTTGAATTAAAAAAGTAATTTATTAAATTACATGAATTGTTGTTGAATTAATTTTTTTCCATTACAATAATTAATGTAATTCAATGAATTATTTTTTTTAATTGAAAAGTAAATCAAATAAGTCAAAAGCAATTAGCTTGAATTGTTTTTGGTAATGCAGTATTATAGTGCATTATTTTAATGAATTATTGTGAAAATCTAATTTTATGATATATTATAATATAATGTTGAAAATATAATTCAAGATAATTATTTTAATGCATTATTTTAATTCATAAAATAATAATAATGGAGACGTAATGCATTCAAAATATATTGTATTAGTCCCACCTCTGGTACGTATTATGTATATCTATACTTACTACAAACACTGTCTAGAATACTGGCTACAATAAATAAAATAACATTAGTATCAAACGACTTGTCAATTTTGAAAAACGAACTAAAAGAAATTGAAAAATGCTTAATAGACAGATTTTCTAAATATTTCAAGTTATTATCAAGTATAAATGATGCTATTGTGGCTTCAAAATTGAATTCTAAAATTTATACAAAATAAATTATGTCGGTTGAACGCTCAAATTCAAATTATTCTTGGTAAGGCATTATTATATGTAATGCATTATTTTTTTGAATATAATGTTCAAAAAATTATTTTTAATTCATTATATGAAAAAATAATGGATTATTTTAATTCATTACAAAATGTAAACGTAATTCAATATTAATTCAAAATTAATTCAATGTTCATGTAAACGTAATGCATTATGGAAATAATGAATTAGTTCTCATATCTGAACAATATGATATCTTGATATTGCTTTCTTCTAGAAATAATGAGTCAAAGTTGAATGCATCTAAGACATAAGCTATTATTGTTTGTTCTACGGAACAACACTTCTATTATCTCAAATTAAAATTGATTATGTTACTATTTGCAACATATTACTTCTACTAACTGTTTTTATTAAAATTCAATTATGTTACTACAACAAAAAAGGAGTGATTTTTAGTAATACTCTAACGTCGAATGACCACATTGATAAAATTTCTAAACTTATCTAGTACATTGTAGAAGTTTTCATATTTTATATATTACAACTCCACTATTAATTTATTACACTCAACTACAAAACACCAACATCAATGTAAAGTAAATATCTCTCACCATAGTGCATTAATAGTATTTTCTCACTACATTTGACTTCTACCTAGTTACCTTAGCTACCTACTACTTACCTACCCACCTACTTTACCTACCTTACCTACTTTACACCTGTTGCCATAACACATACACATTAAAAAAAGGTTATTTATTCTCTCAATTCTCATTCTTTCATTCATAACGAATGGTTTTTTCCATTATTATTGTTGTTGTTGTTATAAAAGGCTTCAGACAAAAAAAATTAGCAATGTATTTCCTTCGTTTTGACACAAAAATTTTTTTAAAATTGAAATTTTGTAAATACTTAACTAATTTTCCTCAATTCGTTAAATTATTATAAAATTAAAAAAAAAGTTGAGAATTCTTGAATCAAGTGAAAAACAAAATAAAAGAAATTTAATGTTATATAAAATCGTGTCTCCTATTCAATCTGAAGTAATAGAAAAAATGGATTTTAAGAGAAATCAATAATCCGTGAAGCTATCCTATACTAAATTATTTAAATGATGATGACGTGTTAACAAATAAATTTTTAAATAAAACCACTTCTGTGCAATTGCATAGGGAATCTCATAATAAATATGATTATACTGTAACTGTTATATTAAAAGTTTATGATAAATGTTTTCAATTAAAACTGCCAATATTCTACAAGTCTCACCATTTTCGAAAAAAAAATCGCTGTCAATATGTGTAAATTTGCACGGTCTCGTTTTTATTTATATTACATAAATTTGAGTCTGCATATTATAACATATGTAACATTTCTTGGTATTGACTATTGATTAGAATAAATACAAAAAAAAAATTTTAAAAGTTTTAACAATGCATATGGGAGAGACAGATTTTGTTCATAAACTCATAATCCCAGAGTAAAAATTATCGAAACTTTTATGTAATTCGGAATATAAAGAAGTTTAATAAAATCAGTTTGAGAATGTTCCAAAATACTTATTGTTTGTCAATGTGTACACAGTAGATGTTAAATTATTTACAGGATATTTGAATTTTCGTTAATATATCAATATAATATAATCGATTAGTTCGTTTGTATTTAAATGTACGTGGGCAGTTTAATTTTGTATCCCATACGTTTAGAGTTGTGTATTAAATATTTAACACGTAAGATTTAAAAAAAAATTGAAAATTGAATCGATTGGATTTATGTATAAACGAATAAATTCTTAAACAATATTTTCCTATTATTTGATTGTTTTTTATTAATTAACCATTTTGCGGACACTGATGTTTATAGACGTCATGATAAAGTTTTTTTGTTGTATATTACCGTCAAAATTTATTTTATTAAAAAAGTCATATCGACTATAACCGTCATGAACTACATGAGATTGTATGGATTGTTTATGTTAAGTGTCCCACAGAAACTGCAAAATTTCGTTTTAATGTCCGTTTACATTAAACAATAATCAAAACATAGATATATATAATTTTAAAATAGTCATATCTCGTCAATCTTATATGTAAATTTCTTCAGTGTAGAAACAAGAGACTTTCTGAATAGCAGTTTTCCTGAGAACGTGTAATTTTTAATTTTTATAATTTATAAAGGTAAATATTTACAGTAATTAATATTATAATAATTGTAATTTAGTAATAAATTGTAATAAAATAACAAAGTTTCGAATTTTTTTTAATTAAATATTGAACAAACACTGATTTTTTCGAAGATGATGGGGTTTTATCTGGTGGTGATCCAAATTTTGAACCATCTAAAAAAAACCCAAATTTTAGTAGCTCATATGAGGGTAAAATAGAACTTCGCGATATTACTGAAAAAATAAATGATGAAAATTTATCTGTAATTGGCAGTGAAGTTGAAAATGATAATCAAGGTTCTGATGAAAATGAAAATGATAAATGGGAGACCGATACTGAAAGGATTCCAGAATTTAATTTTGATAAGACTTAGTCTGAAATAAAAATTGATATTGCTTCTAATGCTACACTATTCGATAGATTTTCTAAAATTTGGACTCCAGATATTGTAGCAACATTTTGTTGATGACATTAAACACATATGACAAAAAATTATTATCGTTTTTAAATATATAAAGAAACCAATACAGAAAATTTTTATTTTTGTACTAAAATAGTGACGTCTATTTCCGTCATTGTGTCCGTACTGATAATTTTTTTATTACAGAAACTGTCATGACGGTTCTAAACGTAATGACGTTTATCAACGTCTCTGACTCAGGCCCATATCTCCCAAATGATATTAAAAACGTCATGACGGAAATAGTTGTCAACAATTAAATCTTATTTATTTTCTTATTTCTTATTTAATTTCCAACAGATTGCTGTTTTCAGAATTTCTCTATCATTAAAAATGACTAAAATACAGCAAGTTTTCCACAGTGATCCAGCAAAAAAAAGAGTGACCATCAAAGGGTTAAATTATCTTTCTATAGAAACATTGACTTCTATCGTGCTTACGATGAACATATTTTTATTTGCATGAATTCATTATTATTATTATTACCAATATTATTTTGTAGATTTAACCTTGTGTAAAACTATGGTCTGGTATATATGATAATTTTCCAAAAAATTAATCAGCAACAAAAATTTATTTTTTTAACAGAATAAAAATTGAAAAAATTAAAATAAAATAGACCAGATGTTAGAGTTAGACAATGGCTATATGGCTAATAATATACATTTGGGATAAGACAACAAACAAAATTTATTCAAGAAGATTACATTTAATCAGTCTAGTTTTGAATAAGATATAAAAGAAAAATAAAAATATTATGCTATGTTGGTGCCATCTTGTGAAACCAGACAAATATATTTACAATTCATATTTATTTAATGCTCTTAAATGAAAATTGAAAATAAATATTTTTTAAATTTATTCTTTGAATTGCTTTTATTTTTTTATTTTTATTTTAAATCTCTTAATAAAAATAAAATGGAGACAATTTTTATTTGTTTTTGCTTTATATCTTGTTTTTTTTTTATTTTTAGTAATGAAGGGGTTAATGAATTCATTTTATATGTCCTTTTTTTCTATGATTGAAATTTAATTCATTGGTATTTTGTTGATGATGACGATTTTGTTTTTCTATCGGAGAAAGAATGAAGTTCTTTTTGAATATCAAAAATATCAGTTGGGAGTATACATTTGGAAGCACATAGTCTATTAGTTAATTAATAGTATAGTCTGCTAAAAATTATAAATAATATAATTAGTAAATTAAATCAAATTATTTATGAAATTTAAGATGTCCATAATAATATTGAATATCAAAATTATATTTAATTAATTCTGATAGAATTGAATTGAGTTGTATTTTAAAGGTATTCTGAGGAACATCTGAACTTCATTTGCAATCTTAATGGTAATAATTAATTGTGAAATATAAATATATTATATATGAATGAGAATCAAATATAATTTAACACTGCTGCAAACTAAAAAGTAACGTGTTGAAAAGGTAATCGCATGATTTAAATAAGATGTTCATATTTTTATCAAATTTAAATAACACTGAGTAAATTTGAAGCTTACATTGACAAAATTGATGTTTGAATTTGTGATTATAGTTAGTTTTTTATTGTTTCGAGCTTCAATACAAGTACTTAGTTTTAAATGAATTTCTAAATGTTTGAAAATCTGTAAAAATTGTATATTTTCAAAGATTTTTTTTTTAAAATCGAAAATAATGAATGAAGAAAATTTTAAGAGGTAAGGTAAGTTTAAAATATTTATTTTTAGGGGATAATCATGCAAAATAATTTAATAGTACTAGGTTTATTTGAAATTTGCAATAACATTATAAAAGAAATTAATTTATTGAATCAATGAAATATTTTGCTCACAAATCGACAATGAATTTCAATAAAAAAAAATTATCGTTAAAATAATGGGGTAGAAAAATTAAAGTAACATAACATTAAAAATATTATTGTGGTGAAATTAATTTGACATTGGCGCTACATTTCCAAATCGTGATAATTTTTTGAACTCACCCAATTTTTTTTTTGTTATAAATAGCGGTGCCATAACATAGAACTTTTAGTGCTGATTTACCGCATTGTGAATATGTGAATCGATATCGAGCTTAATATGGCTACTATATTCTTCTGGACAACTAAATACTCCCAACTAAATCAATTTATAAATTTCTACTTTTTTATGTTTCTTTTGTTTTGGATTGAACGGACAAATTAAACAGAAAAGAGATGGGATGCAATTTGAAGGAATTCCGTCTGAGCCGGGAGAAAATTTTCTTTATATATTGTTACTGTTAAAACTAAGGGGTGAATTATGAAAGTGTACAAAAATGATATAGAATAAAAGTCTATATGCAACAAAAAAACTCAACAAAAGTCAAAAAGGTCAACAAAAAAAGTTCCGCAATCATGAAAGTCATATACTGAAATGAACAGACTTGACTACAAAAATGTTGGCATGGCAGAAAAAGGTTTCGATGTCAAAAACATACGAATGGTCGAAAATTATACCTATTTTGTGTTTTGAGTTGATTAGTATACATATTTTTATGTGCATTTTTAAATAATAAAAATTACAATACCAATCGTGTTTTTAAGTTTTTTAATAATTAGATTTGTCTGGAGCTTAATTTTTACCTGTAGTAATAAATGTACCAATTGTTACCTGTAGCGACAAAATCACTGTCCCGCATATATCATACTATCTTTATTGCTATCAAACTTTAATTTCGGTCTCGATTCTCGTAAGATGATTTTTCAGATTAAGGTGTTTATGTAATTTGAAATTATTTAATCCTTTCTAATGTATATTAACTACATTTTATAAGCATTTTAATTAAAAATAACGTACCAAAATTCCAAAACAGTGATAATATAAAAATTAAAAGTTGGTACTCACCTAGAAAGAAATAAAAATTCATAAATTAATTTATATAAATTTTATATAATTTTATATTAAAATATATTTAATTTTAATATTATGTATATAAGTGTATTAAAATAGGATAAAGTAGGAAATAACTTCGAAAAAATTATGAAATAAGTTTAATAAATTAAAAATGAAATAATATCGATAATGCAAAAATTAAATTTAACTAATCGAAGTTATTTCAATTTTAAATAATCGAAGTTATCGCGCAGGGCCGGATTTGTGACCAACACTTCATTAGTAAGAATCTATAAAGATGTTTGTAAGTAAATTGCGGTAAGCACCAGTACATAACTTATAAGATATAATTAAGTATAAAAGTCATCCAATGCTATGCTCTGCAGTCTACACCATGGCAAAATAGTATTTCATAACAATAATTTGAATTATAAAGGTGTAATCGGAAATGTGAAACTAAGATCAAATACAAAAACATTTGACAATCAAGCAACAAAAGTTTGACAATGTTGATAAAAATGGAATCGAAAAAAAAAATTTAGAAAAACAATTAAAATACTGACATTGTATTTAGAATTTTCACTAATGAAAAATGTTTTGATACCAATAGCTTCCAACTACAATAATCTGTTCCGTGAATTTGATAATAAAATATTTAAATCACTTACGAACGAGTAAAGATATATTCATGATAATTTATTTTTTTACTTAATGTTATGCTTTTAAGTACTTTTGATTAAAACATTTAATTAAACCGTAGAAATTACAAAATCAACAGCAACTATTTGAGGTTAAATATAAAAAAGACAGGTCTATATCAAATCAGATTAGGCATATTTACAGATCTGTACAGAAATTTCACTCGCTTATAATTATAGACTTATGTGTGATTTTCGATAATAAATTAACATTTAAATTATATTACAATTTGTTCAACATTTTATAAACCCTAATAAGGAATTTGATTTATTTATAAAGTGATTGTCAATTACAATCACATTATAAATAAATCAAATACCTTATTAGCATTTATAAAACGTTGGAAAAAGGAATTTTCTGATCCTGATATTTTAAAGACCCTTTATACAATATTGTTCCGATCTAATTTGAAATATGCCAGCAAAGTATGGTCTCCGTTTTATGATGTCCATATTCAAAGAAAATTTTTAAGATTTGCCCTTCGTAATCTTCCTTGGGTATCTTTCTTCGTAATCTTCCATTCGTTTACCTTCTTTTGAGCATCGATCAAACTTAAATTATTTGGATACCCTACAGAAAGGGAGGGAAATTGCTAATGTAAATTGTATTTATTGTCGAAATTATTAAACGCAATATTTTTTCTCCACCTATCACTTATAAAACTGTTATTAACACCAATTCTCCACTTCGATACGTTAATCTTTTTAGTGTGGCACACTATATAGAGCCAACTATGGTAGAGTTGAACGCGTTAACGATTTACATATATCGGTATTGGCCAATAAATATAAGGCCTTACTTCTCCCTCTCAAAGTCTGTTTTAAGAAAACAACTACACTATCTAAACTGGTCTACTCGTATAACATCCCTTAGTATTTAGTATTATTGTTAAATTATACATCTTTATGTTTAAAACTATATAAATAAATTTAATTGTACATATATATAATTTACACGTCGTCGGTCGCAGGCTTGGTTGATCCATATGCCGAAAAGTCATATTGAGAAAAATGAAATTAAAGTTTGTAAGACTATAAAAATTAAACTGTTCGATAGAATTGTTCCAAATTTGGCCTTCTTATGTATGCCTCAAAAATATGTTCATGCAAATTTTTAGACTAATGACTATTGGTCTATATACTTTATACCACTTGAAGATTTCATTATACTTCAACCTCTTGAATATATATACTTTATATATACGGTGATTCATGCATATTATACAATAAAGTTGATCAAATAAGCACATAATATATAATTTCAATGGTGAATATTTCATATATTTTGTGATACAAGCGCCAAAATTTTGGATATAGATCAAAGTTGCATAAAAAATTATAAAAAAAAGTGGATGTGGTTAAAAGTTACCTCTCATTATCGGAAAAAGTATTAGATATAGAACAAAACGGGTAAGATAAAAAGAAAGAGCATGTCGCAAACCCTCAAGAAATGTTCTAATGTCAAAAATGTCAAAATGGCGTATGGATCAACCAAGCATGCGACCGACGAAATATTATTTGTTCAATATTCTATTTATGCGTTTTAGTTAATAAATATTATAAGATTTAAAAATTGATATAAATAAGACAAAAAAAAGAAATAAATGAATAGAAACAAATATAATAAATATAACACTAACGACATTTAGATTTGGTCAATGTCATAAAAGCACATGACAAAAATCAAAATGACCTTAACTTACACAGCTATAGATTGTTAACACGATTAACTAGATTCTTAATATTATACGATCAATTTTCAATGATGACAAATAAGATATCGCTAAAATGATCGAGTAAATGACATTTAGGGAATAGAAAGTTTTGCACTTTACTACAAATATTCTGTTTATATGGTAATTAAAAGCGTTATAATACAAAAATAAAGGTATGATAAATTAAGAAGCAAATACGTATTTTTCTTAAACTTGAAATGAAAACTCTCTAATGAAGCAAAGGAAAAGCTAGAATTTATTTTGCTTTCGTCATTTATGTGGGGTTATAAAGCTAGTTCAAAATAGAAAAAAAGGACTGATTTTATAATATCCCTATACTCTCAAAAAGGCAAATCCATTCATTCCTTCTATTTATACTAAAAATAATAATAGCTAATAATAAAATTTATAAATTCAAAATAATAATTGTCCAAATTATGTATTTGCATAGCACTTCAATTTTGAATTATTTTAATTTTTATTTATTATTTATTTTTATTATGAGTTTACAATAAAAATGTTGGTATTGAACAAGTACCACAATTTTATCCATTCTCATTTTTTAAAATTAATATAAAATTTATTTTTCTCTCACTTTTTTTTTATAAGTTTATTTTAAAAATTTACGATGTAAAAATAGTAAAAATACATAATTTTGATAAAAACATTTTTCTTCTTTTAAATTTGTTAGTGAATTCTTTGGTTTATGTCGAACTAATGACTGTTTAACTTCGTTTGTCTTCGTTTGCCAAATAATGGAAACCAAATATATATATAAGATAACTAAAGAAAACAAAGCAAATGTATTTATTGTCCCAAAATTAGCGAATTAGAAAATTTCGAGCTCACTTAAAATAGATCTTATGGTATATGATAGTGAAAAATAGATAATTTGAGTCTCCAAGCCTACTATAATACATGTATTTTAAAACCAGGAGATATCTTAAAGAGCTTAGAAGACTTGCTTGTGGAATAGGTAAAAGTTGAGTATAGTATTGTACAGGATCACTTTGGACTTATGAAGGATACCTTTGGTTGTCACCTTCTTATTAACTTAGTTTTCGTTTTTTCTTAATGGGGAGTTCTATGAGTTCCTGTGGTGAACCATGTCAGGATTCTGACATTGGATCTAGTCTCCCTGATTACCTGATTCAGGCGTTGGATACTTAGTTTGAGAATTGTGTTACAGACATGAAAATTTACACTTAGATACTCTTTCAAAAGTAAAGAAATACGACTATTATCGATTTCGTATAAATAACATTTGCAATGAACTAATAAATTTAACACAGCTTAATGAAGGCCAAATTTCAGAAGACTTAAATGTCAAAATTGAAATAGCCACGAACAGCACAATTATACAAATATATTATAAATCAACTGAAAAAGTATTTCCGAATTTTAGGAATGAGTATAAAAATTTTGCCTGGCCATGTGAAATAGCTACAAAAAAAATGTGACGATTCGTTTTGTTAATCAGAAAATACGGCAGAGTATTCTCTGATATTCAGACCATCTGGTCCATGTATATAGTTAAATATTACTGATATAAATACAGTTAAAAATTACAATGAAGCTGTTAACTACCGAACAGAGTTTATTTATTCCTTACAAAGGAAAGAAACTTTACCAATTGGAATTAAAAGTAGCAGCTCCAATATTGTTTCTACAAAATTTGAAGCAACCATGGTACCATGCCAACTATGGTACTAGATTAATAATAAGAACTTTGCACCCTCATTTCATTAAAGCATAAATTCAAATTGATTGTGGAAAAGGCGAACATATCTTTATTTCGAAAATAGCAAGAAACGTGTTTGTTTATACTTCATCAGAAAAACCCGAAATATTGTTTATAAAGAAATAATTTTAATATAAGTATAGTTTAAGTTGTAGTATTAATGATTTTGTTATGGTAGTGAAAAAAAATAATTAGAATATTTTTTATAAATCATTTTTTTTTCAATTCGATTCATAAATCAAACTTCATTGAACGTCGGGTAGCTTTGTTAGTCTTGTAGTGATATAAAAAGAAAGTGTGAATCATTATTAAGTTGTTCTACCATTAAACCAATAGCCAAAGCCACTAATACTAATTTTTATTATATTTTTACTTGTGGTCATATAATAAGGTTTTTAAATAATAATTCAATTGTCATTACGACTTCAATTACAAGCTTATACGTAATCAATCGCTAAATTCAACCAAATGCGAAAACAGCAACAAGCTTTTAGCTACAAAAAAAAACAGTGAAAAATAAAAATACCATTGAAACAATCATTACAAAAACTCTATAATCATAGCAATTATTATTAGTCGCAGTACACGCTGGTAGGTAGATAGAGAAAGGTAGGTAGATCACCTGCTCTACTTTTACTTTAAATGAGTAGATAAGCCAGTAATTTGTTAAATAAATCCTCGAAATATTGTAGACAAACTTGCAGTACTGTACTTAATTAAGCCCGCAAAGGTCTACCTAAAACCAAAAAATACAACTTTGACTACAAATGATTATAGATAAAGTTATACTCTATGATTGGATAGCTTTTTTTATGTAGTTTAGGGATTTCTTTGTTTCTCAGTACTCATCTTTAGATAAGACCAAAAAATAGATATCTCGGGGAGAATAATATAGAGATCTTATTTACTTTCTCAACTTTTTACGTTCACTCATGAATAAAGTTTAAACTAAGACACTTCAAAATCAACATAATAATCACATAGTATAGCCATGTTTTTGAAAATCACTTGCGATCTAGATTTCTTAACTATATTCTCTATTTTTCAATAAACAAAACTAAATTTTATAAATATTTCAAACTGAACTCGAAATATTCTTTGAAAATTTAATAAAATAAATTTTAACTTAACGTATTCAGATATTTTTGGAATTTTCTTGACTTCCGGAAACCCATATCAACCTAGAACAGTCATATTTCCGACACCATGTTATAGAGTAAATTTTTAAATGAAATTATTTACAGGAAATTTAAATTGCCCTTAGTACCGTAAATATAACCAAAAGCTTCCTTTAACAAAATAAAAAACACAAAAACAAAAACAATGCATAATTGTTTATTTGTATTCCTTATTCAAAACGTATCCTTGGCTCTGATACTTTTAAGTTTTTCTCTACAAAATTTCTGTCCCTATTTGTAAAAAAACTTTTTTTTCATTTTATTTTTTTGTTTGCTTTACATTTTTTTTTTTGTGATTACTTGAATATGAATTGACGATCTTTGCACACAAAATTAAGAAGGTAATTTCTGTATAGATAATAAAAAAAAACAAAAAATATAGATAAGTCACTGAAAAGTGGTTCTTTAAATGATTGAAGAAGAGAGCAAATAAAATTCAAGGAATTTTCTATACAATATTTAATGGTCTGTGAGTTTTCCAGTGCTAATGTTATTTTTTTGTAATAAATGTTATTAAATTACCATAGTACCTACTGAATTAGAATTGTTTCGCAGACCGATGTGAAAAGTGAAATATTCTACAAAATTACAAATTTATATATAATAAAGGAATGTTTTGTTTGTAAGTGGAACGAGTCTTAATTTTTATATTAATTTATGTTTAGTATCCTCACCGAGTGAAAAATATTTCAATAGATATATTGTTAGGTATAGTATAATAGTGTAAGTTGTGTAAGATGCCAACCTATTTTAATAATTTAATTTTGTGTTTTTGTTATAAATACACTGTGTATACATGTATGTATATATATGTGTTATCTATTTTCTTTTTTGGTTGCTCTCTCAACAAATTTTCTTTTCTTTTTGATTATCTAGAATTCTTCAAGGATTTCGGAAGTAAACAAAATATACCTACTGTCTTGTGAAAATTTATTTTAGTTATTTTACAAATTAAAAATATACGAGTCCCAATGTATTATAATTAGTTAAGGAAATTAATTAAAAATATTTTTAATAAGGTAAATTTTATTTTCTATTTTCGTTGATTATTTTATGTATTATGTAAAGTAAAGCTTATAAGCCGAGCTTACAGAGTGAATATTAGTTTTCTCAATCTACTTCATAGAACTGTTAGAATTATTAGACAGAATAAAAGGAATAAATTATATATTAGCCTTTGCAGTCGATATAATTTTTTACTCAGTATCTAACGCTGTAGAAATGGCACAAAATAAAGTACAGAAAATGTTTATCATAACCGTTGATTACTGCAAAACATGGCTTTTAAAAATAAATCTTAATAAATGCGAAACAATCATATTTCGAGACACATACAGTAATCTAAATCACAACATAAAAAAACACTGGAAAAGCTTTACAATTAAAACCGCAAATAACACAAAAATAAAAAATAAAAAAACTGTAAAATATTTGGCAGTTCTTCTTAATCAAAACTTGAAATTTGCAGATCAAGTTAAAAACGTCGTCTTAAAAAGTAACAAAGCATTCATGGCCCCCAAAAAACTATTTTGCAATAACTATATACACACAAGAATAGTGATATAGCCTATCAAACACTAATAAGATCTACTCTAACGTACGTAGTTCCTATCTGGTACAATATCAGTGGTAGCGTAATGCAACAATTACGCAAATTTGAAAAAAAATGCATTAGGGTTTGCATAAACAAATCCCGTAAGCCTGAAACTGGATATATCCATTATTATTTAAATATATCTATGATGAATCTAAAATACATAGGATCCATAATTTTATTATAAAATTGATTAGAAGTGATCAGAAAATGGTTGAATATCACATGTATTTTACCATAACGAGGAATACAAAGAAAGCACATTAAAAACTGGTTTTATAACACCCGAACATTTTATTTATCTAGATAGCAAAGGCTATATCCAAAGCCAAAATTTCGTCCCTATATTATTTCATTATAATAGACGGGCTACGAATGATAAAATATAGTTTACTTCGGGCAATATTAACAGAGACTCAATGAAATACGACATGTGCATTCCCTTTAAAGATACATTTACAAAATGAGAGTTTTGGTGACTAAACATCAGCTAGAATATCTTATTGTCAAAAGACAAAGCCTAGTAAATAGTTTTTGTAGATTAAGTTAGATTAAGGTAGGTTAAGTTTAATATTGGAACATAATAATTAATTTGGTTTTTTCAAAAAAAAATTTACCAAAAAAATTGCAATAACGCAATACATGGAATGTATTAATAACAAGTAATACTTGTTTAAACTAAACCTAAGATGAAAAATTAACAAACAAAGAGCAATCGATCAAACCGATCTTTTAATTACATAGAAAGTAATGAAAACCAGTTTTATAAAAATTTTTGTAGGTTAAGGCATTAGAAATTGTGAACAAAATAAAAAAGTTAATAAAAAAAAAAAAAAACAGTGAATATTAGGGGTTGGGGTCGAAATCTTATTTTTGAAAATCTTATTTCGGAAAATCTTATTTTTCAAAATCTTATTTGATCAAAATCTTATTTTGTATTTTTTGTTTTTTTTTTTTTTAAATAGGAGCACATAATAACGCATACGTGACAGTCTTAGTAAAAAAATGTGTTTAAAAAAATTATTTCATTTTTAAAGTCGGGGGCTGCTGCACCCAAACCCCCGCTACTCATTTATTGATCCCCTGTTTTTGCCGACTGCAAGTAAACGCATACGGCACAGTCTTAGTAAAAAAATGTTTTTAAAAAAATTAATTTATTTTTAAAGTCGGGGCTGCTGCCCCCAAACTCCCACTGCTCATCTATTTGAACCCTGTTTTTGCCGACTGCAAGTAAACGCATACGAAACGCATGAAAGCATGTGATATTAAGTTTCGACCCCAAATCCTGGGACCCCGGACCTATTGTCTTCATCACATTTAAGGAATATTGTACCAAATCTATTTTGTGTGTAAATTAAATTTCACAACAAAAAAAGATTAATATGGACGAGAAAAAAATTTTATAGGAAAAAATAAGATTTTCGGAGAAAAAAAATAAGATTTTCAAAAAATAAGATTTTCAGAAATAAGATTTTCAAAAAATAAGATTTTCAAAAAATAAGATTTTCAAAAAATAAGATTTTCAGAAATAAGATTTTCAGAAATAAGATTTTCAAAAATAAAATTTTCAGAAATAAGATTTTCAGAAATAAGAATTTCAAAAAATAAGATTTTCAGAAATAAGATTTTCAGAAATAAAATTTTCCAAAATAAGATTTCGTCACTATTCAAAAATAAGATTTCGTCACTATTCAAAAATAAGATTTCGTCACTATTCGGAATGTTCGATGTCATTGTATTTGTTACAGAGGATAGTAAAATTATAGATATTATCTTGCCAACTATATCGACATATTTAAATTCCCTCTCTAATAAAAATATGTTTAGCTACCCAAACAACTCAGATTATTGGAAAACGGTAAAAAATATGTTTGTTAATTTTTCATAGAGTATCCGAGTATCAATTTTAAAGTCGTTAACACTTTTGGTGTTTGAAATATTCCTGATTGGTACAGCGAGTTGTGTGGCAGATACCCGAACCATTCAGATTATTCGAAAAATATAATAGGTATGTGCGATTATTTTCAAGAGAGTATGTCAAACTCAATTTTCGTTTTCGTGACACTGAATTGGTTTTTGTAATATTTTTGGCTAGTGCTAGGAGCTGTATTGCAGTACCATGAACCGGTAAAAATTTAAAAAAAAAAATTAAGAGACATATTTGTTTATTTTTGAGGCAATATCTGCATTTTCAAATGCTGATGAAAACCTTTGGTTCTTTATTTGTGATATGCACGCACTAGTCAGAATTAAAAAAAAAACGGTTAGGCTTATAACTCTTTCCTGTATTCCAGTAATACACAGTGAAAATTTCATCGAAATCAATTGAATAGTTTTATCGAGTCTATAAATAAATTCCTTAATAATCACCTACTAACACTCGCAACATATAGTCAAATGTTAAATACAATTGAATATGTTTGATCACATTTGAAATCTGGAGTCAAAAGCGATTTAACTATCCAATTACCGCGAATTCTGCCTGATGAAGGTAGATTAAATTTAACACAAACAGAGGTCCGTCTACTACGGCTAGAACATATAATTCGCAAAAACAAAAACTAGGAAGATTACTGTTCCTAATTGTAACCGGTACGTCGCTCATATTCAAAAATTTATACCGGACGCGATAAGTATGAATGATATGATACTTTTTAATTCCTAATTTTATTAATAAATTTTTAATAAATATATTTTAAATTAACTGAAATAAATTATTTATTTTTTATTTCCATTTTGAAATTGTTTAGTCCCAATTTGAAATTGTTTAATCCCAATTTGAAGTTGTAAAGGTATAATGTATAGTTGAGGTCACACTAAAAAATTAGCAAATGATCAAGTGTGATCAGTCAATTTACTGTAATGTTTTCGAATGCAGTAAAAATTGCATTTTTGGAATAAATTTAGTGCGAAGTGCGTTAGCTTCAAGCTAAGTTAAGAATTACTCAATTAAATTCATTTTTTTTTATTTTATTCAAGATAGATTTACATTTATAAAATGGTATCTGGAATTATTATTCTTTTATTTTTAAAGTTTTATTGTTATTGCTGAATTGGTTTTCCTCTATGTTTTAATCTTAATTTTATTGTTTGTAATTTGTTTCAAATTAAAAAATAATAATTTGGTTATTATGAGTACATACGTAAAAAATAAATAGATAGAAAGATGTATTTGTAACGAGAACAAATATCGATTCAAATATATCGGTCGCAAATGGGCTTATTGTGACTGGCCTTATTAATACTGTATTAAATTTAAAAAAAAAAACTAAAATTCTTAATTTAAAAAACCATTTAACACCACATATGTATATCCGTTCAAAAATGAATAGTGAGAAATTATTCAAAATCTTAATTACTGGTCTAATTATAGACAGTAAGTCTAACTGGAGCTATCATATAGATCGAATAATAAAAAGTATTACCCCATACGTATTTGTACTTAGAACATTACATTACTTATACTATATATTAATCTATTATCAAATCCTATTTTTGCTACCTTAGCCCGATTTGGATAGGGCTCCACAAATTTACCTAAACAAGCTTGATATAGTACTAAACAGTACTAAATGATATTGACATTTATTATATCTCAATGACAAAGGGTACTAGACCAGCTCGAAAAAACCAATGAAGCATTTTTTTTTTTTTTTTGCTTCATCGGGAATCGAACCCGGGATCTTTCGGTTGAAAGGCAGGCGCTCTACCTACTGCGCCACCCAGCGTGTTGAAAAAAATTCTTGGGCTAACAAATTCCAATTCCGTATATACTTCAGCTTAGAAAGCTGTATTTTTAGGAATATAAACTTTTATTTTTATTTCCCTTGTAAACTATACAATCTGTCTCTAATGGAGGAATTCAGTAGTTTGTATGGTATTTGTATATGTAAGCAACATATAATGACTTGCGGATGAAAAATGGTAAGTAATCCATGACCAACTAGTTATAGTCTGTTAGTATCTGTTGGGTAGCTGCAGAATGTTGTGACGCTTAAGTTGATTAGTGCCATTTGAGACCACCAAGTTGTTTGCTAGGATATTTGGATGGGAATCTAATCTTATTTAGTATTTGTAGCTTGTATTTCTGATTTCCTCCTTTATGGTTTACATCTGCAAACTGTTGGGTCTTGATGTAAAATATAGCACGCGCACCATGGTTCGTAAGTAGCTTAACATTTTTGATTGGAATCACTGTAATATTTCAATATTCGAAGTTCTGGCTACTCCTCACAGTTGGATTCCACAAGTCCATATCAGCTAAAATATCTAAATCAGAAGCTTATTTTTCAGCGACATTGGTGAGTTGAGACTAATCATCCAATGCATTTTGTTTAATTTCAACCCAGTTGCTTTCTTTTGTTTTGAATATGGATTTTTCATGTAACTCTTCTATTTAAATGCATGCCTAAGTACTTTACTGTTCCTTTTTGTGAAACTATTTCGTTTTTTTTTTTTTTTTCTTTTTGTGAAACTATTTCGTTTTTTTTTTTTTTTTTTTTTTTTAAGTTAAGCCAAACACTAGGTTTCAAACGATACCTTTATACACGAATATATAGCTTGGACTAATTGAGGATTGTAGAAAGAAAAATATCCCTTTGATCAGTAGGGGCATTTTGAATAAATTTATTAATACTACTCTTGAACTTTTGTAGACTGTACGTAGGTATATTTTTGCATTGGGGAAACACGTTTGTTGGAATATGGTTCCAGATTCGAGAAAATTTTATTACAAACGAATTCCCATAGCCAGTTTTGAGCTACCTTGGAATTTGCACTGAGTAGGGGTGGGCACTTGATGCCTCTCTTGTTCCTCGGCGGAAATGTTTGAGAGGTGGCATTAGGGTTTTTATTTCATCTGAACAAGTGCCTAAACCTACGAGATATCTATAAAATAGGGAAAGTGCTCCAATAACACGACGATTTTCAAGTGGTACAAGGGAGGCTATCACATTAGGGTTGTCAATAAGAGGAATGGCACGCTTTTGAACTTTGTCAAGAAAATTTAGTGCGGTTCGTGATGCACCGGCCCATATATGTGAATTGTATTCCAACTTGGGTCGTATGTATGATTTATAGATATTTAGCATGTCCTGGGGAAAAAAATACGTTTTGCAGCGACTCAAAAAACCCAAACATCTCGCGGCATTTTTAGCAATGTCAAAGATATGGTCATTCCATATCATTTTATTGTTGACCTTCATGCCCAGGATATTCAAGTGTTCAGTTCGCTGAATACGCAGACCCCCGAATAATAGGGTGGGGTTAAATGGGGTAGTTTTGCGCGAGACTAGACAGCTTTGAGTTTTGGAGGTGTTGAACTCAACTCTATTACTTTTCCCCCAGTTGAAAATAATGGCTAGGTCATGCTTGAGCGTGCTGACCATGATGCTACGTTTAGTATCAGTAACTGGTATTGTAGCATGTGATTTTCGAAGAAAATCGAAGGATGCTACTAGAGTGCTGTCGTCTGCAAAACTATGGATAGGATTGAAAGTTGATTGGAGAAGATCATTGATAAATATCAAAAAGAGAGTAGGTGAGAGAACTGATCCTTGAGGAACACCAGCGTTAATATGATTTTTGTCGGATATGAATCCGTCAATTAAGACCCGAATCGAACGATTCGAGAGGAAATTTTCAATCCATTTTATGAAAACAGAACCCAGGCCTATAGCTTGGCATTTGGATAAAAGAGCGCAGTGCCAGACTCGATCAAAGGCTTTTGAAATATCCAGAGCTACAGCAGTAGATTCGCCAGAGTTGTGAATGCTAATGTTGAGCTTCTCGCTAAGGCAAGTCATTAGATCGCCAGTGGAGCGTTGTGATCTAAAACCATATTGCCTATCACTAATGATACCTTTGCATTTAAGATACTTCATTAGCTTTTTGTTGATAATGATCTCCATTACTTTGGAAAGGATCGACGTAATGGCTATAGGTCTGTAGTTGGAGGGATCGCTTTTGTCACTTTTTTTGGGAATAGGATTAACATGCGCAATTTTCCATTGAGTTGGATATTTACCAGTGGAGTATGATAAATAAAAGAGATTGCGCAGCGGTTTAGAAATGGCGATTGCAATGTGTCTCAGGACCATAGCTGGAATCCCATCAGGACCGGTCGACTTCCTTATATCAAGATTCATAAAAACTTTCACCACAGTGCGTGTTCTAAAGTAAACTCTTCCAAGGGAAAAGTCTACTTCAGGGAGAATTGGTACTTTTTGAGTAGTGGGAGGGAGTGTGGAATTAGCAGCGAATAATTTCGCAAAAAGGTTGGCTTTTCCAACTGAATCTGATATAATTCTGTCGTTGGCAATCATCGGTGGGAATGAAGACCCATGGATTTACATTTGTTACTGGCCACTTTATAACTCTTACGGGTTTCATTGGACACATTAGCCTTGTATTTTACGTATGCATTTTCCTTCATTTTTAATGCATCACTACAAATGTTATTAAACCACGATGTGGAGCTTTGCTTTTCGTTTTTATAGGAGTTTGGAATGAAGGTTTTCATTCCAATCAATATTACTTTACAAATAACATTCGCAGCGATGTCAACATCTTTACGTTGAAAACACTCATCCCAATCAAGAGCTTTTAAAAAATTGTTGAAACCTTCCCAATTGCCATGGTTGTAATGCCATACTAGTCTTTGGGGAGGCGCTTTTGCTTTTTGATTGGAGAGCTTGTTAATGTAGAATTCAGTGCTGATAAGACAGTGGTCTGATCGACCCAGTGGAGAGTTAACAGAGATGATATATTTTTCTGGATGATTGGTCAGAAATAAATCTAGGAGATGTTCATCCTGGTCACTTCGATCTGGGATTCTAGTAGGACTTTTGACAAGCTGAGATAAGTTGAAAAAATTTGAAAATAATTCGAAATGTTTGCCTTCGGGGCTATCGTGACTAGAGAAGCGGAGCCGTTTTTTGTTATGAATGTTGAAGTCTCCAGCCAATAAAATTACAGATTCTGGATATTTTTCCAAAATATCGTTAATTTGATTGGATAAGTTTTCAATCTCCGTAACAGTTTCAAGCTCATTTGCTTGGGGAGATCTGTATAGAGCACAGAAGTGGATAATATGCCTTGCAACGTGAATTTTAACCCAAGTATAGTGAAATAGTGGGTTGGAGCACGTATTTGAGTGAAGAGTGTTGAAGGCAATATCTTTTGTCAAGTATAAAGCGATACCTCTATGGGAGACGAAAAGCGGAACGAGTGTATAGTTACTGACATTGTAATCAGAATCACCACTCGAAACTTGTGTTTCGCTTAACGCTAATATTGCTGGTTTTTGAGAATGTAAATGGGACTCAACGGCATGAAAATTCGCTGAAAGTCCTCGAATGTTGCAAAAATCAACTTTGAAAGTGGCAATTGTCATCTATAAAAGAGATTATATTAATAATATTGGGAGTAATTAAGTATTGAGAAAAAAAGGAAAAAGAACCAAATAAAAAACCAAAAATAAATAAATAAATAAAATAAAAGTTATATTTAATGAAAGTAGTGAGAAGAAGAGAAAAAAATATAAAATTAATAATAACATAATCCTCAATTTCACCACCGACTCAAACTAAAGATCCACTGAGAATGCATCTGCGACTTCATTGTTATACATACAGCAGTTTTTATGACCCTTACTGTATGTAAAATCAACATCACATATGCACTCTCAGTAGATTAATAAACCGAACAAGTGCGAGAAAAAAATAATAAATAAAACGGTGACAAGATTATTTGTTTTTTTCCAAAGTTTACATGGTATGTAAATTAGAAAGAAAAAAGAGATAAAAGGAATATTACTTGTTGAGGACAGTTACTGATTTTAATAAAATAGAAATTGCTTTGAAGGAATAAGATGGTTTTATTTAATTTTGATATACATAGTCCAATATAAAGATTTTTGTTTGTTCTTTTTTTTTATTTTTATTTTTCTCATTAGAGAGGCTGAATAAAAGTATGAAGTTAGGTATTGTTTTAGTCTAATGTATGATTTGGTTTAGTTAGTTATTATGTGTATATTATAATTAAGTGTTTAGTTAAGTAGTTTAGATTTTTATTCTATTTTTTTTTTTTTTATTATTATTTAGAAATATAAAATATAAAAATTTAATTTAAAAACTGTTTTGTTAGAATATTGATTAAAATGAAATGTGATTTTAGTTGGAATTTTATTTTTAATTATTATTATTTTTAAAGTGATAATTTTTTGATTTTTTAAGTTTGTTTATTATAATGCTTTTTATATATAAGCCACATCAGTTGAATTTTGGCATTGTAATGTGAAATTATGAAAATTTAATTTAAACTATTATCATTATTTTAATATGATTATTTATTTTTAGATTTTTCATTTTTTATAAATTTATTTATTATATAATAAGCCAAATTTTTTTTTTTTTATTTCGAGATTCTAATAAATTATTAATAAAAGCATTAATCAGCGTTAATTTTTTTCCGTGTTAACCGGTTAAAGTACAATGGTGAACTTTTTAGGACCACCGTCGAACAAGTTTTCCTCTTCAGGGTAAATGTGATTTTGCCCATTCACCATGATCTCTTCAGCCATTACTGAATTTTATCTATGCTGTGTTGCAGAATCTTTGTAGCTTGTACTGGCTGTATTTAGACTTGATTGAATACAAATAAATAAGAAATCAGTTTTCTTAAAAATGTATTTTTTTTTTAATACTATTATTGCATAATAAAATCTCTGAATTCCAATTTAAATGATTACATTTTCAATCGTACATACTGATTTAAGTATTAATAAATAAATATTAATAATAAAAACAATTTAATGCTGTAATTATGACTGAATTAAACAAGATTTTTTTTTGTTTTGGAAAAAACAATAATTTTCTAAATTGTTTACGGTAAAATCGAAACTCCTTTCTTATACTCATATAAATAACACCAGCTGTAAAATAAAATAATATCCTTTTAATAAAAAAAAAAATGATTACCCAATTATAATACAAAAATTGGCGCCATTGAAAAACAATAAATTTTCAATTCATTTTATACGATATCCTTTATTTTATGTCTCGTATGTGATAAATTTTCTTCAATATATCATAATTATTGGTGAAAAAGAAAAATCAAAACAAAATCAAAAATAAAAACACATTTCTATGAATACAACATAATATAGAATAGACGTAATCATTAAAGTAAATAATATCTTTTGTATTAGTACCAAAAGGATAGGTGTGTATACATGCATACATATATACACACCTATCAAACTGATGATTGTAAATGAAAGTTAGTAAAGTAAACCTTAAATTTTCGGTAACATTAAATTAAAATTTTGTTTATTCTACTTATTTATTTTCTTCCTATACATTCGATAATAGTAGTGGCAGTAATACTATACTAAAAGTAGTAAGAGTATAGCAATAGTATAGTAGCAATAGTAATACCATTTAAGAAAGTAGGTAAGTAAGTAAGTGTTATAAAATAATAATGAAAAAGGATATTTGAATATCCTGAAACATTAAAAATAAAACAAAAAAAAAATCCTGATTATAATACAAAATGACTCAAGCCGATTTAAAAGAGAATAAAATTACTAAAAATAACTAAAAATAGATGACCGAAAAAAATGAGTAAATAAAGATATAAAATGTGTCTAATAAATAAATTTTATCGAAATGTTATGTAGTATATAAACGTTTAGAAAATACAAAACCAAAGAAGAAACAAATTTATTCATTCGAAAAAATAAATCTTAAGAGGACAAGGATAAGGACAATAAGAGAAATGAAAAATATGTAATAAAACAAAAAAAAAAAACAAAAACACAGCAAAAAAAATAATTAACAAAATAAGACAAAATTGTTTTTTTGTTTTTATTTTGTTGTTTTTGTTTTTCAAATATATATACATTCCGTATTTGGGGAGTGAGCTAATTGTATATTTTGACTAGGAAATAATTTTTTAAATATATTTTGTCAGATGAAATGGCACGAAATAATTTTTATTGAATTACATTGAAAATTTCGGAATAAAATCATATTTTTTTAATGAAATTTGTTAACAGAACTTTTATATTTAAATTTTTATTTCTGCAACCTCAGTCTCATAATAATTTTTAGATTGAGAAATTAGGATGAAATAGAAGAATTATGTGAAAATTTAAGTAACGTGTAAAAGTAATAACTCCCTGGTCAAAACTTATGTTATGGCTCTTTACAATGAGTTAAAAGTGCCTTAGAGTCTCACTTTTTGGGCCATACCTAACTTTAGTATTTTCATTAAAACCAATAGCAATTTATTAAGGCCTATTATCACTTAAATCTTTCATTCTGAATTTTGTGGACTTTAGAGCTGAATTCAAAATTAAGGTTTAATGTATTTCCAGAATATATATATATATACTGATGAGTAATTAAAATGCAGGTTGAAGCCAAAATTAAAAGTTTTGAAAACGACAGTTATTTACGACATAGACTTCTCACGATAAAGTACAAACCACTCATGTTTAATAAAAAGTTTTTAGGTTAGACACATCAATACACCTCCTTCATATACTACCTAGTCAGTGGCATTCAATTGATAAAATTACTAAAAATAAAATATTTTTGTAATTAAAGAGGTATATCCATATACATATTTTTAATCAGAACAATAATATTACTACAAATAACCAAAATATAGAAAACAATAATTTGAGACAGTTACTTAAAAAAATATAGAAATAAATTTCCTTTAATCTATACTTATTAAAAGGAAAGTTTGTTTATTCGCTATACACGCCCACAGTTTTAAAGATAGAAATTTTGCTCAGTTATTCATGCTCAAATAAGGAACCGAACGTCGTACTTTTCAAAGCCAATCAAATGGGATATCAAATTGAGATATCAATGAGAGGTTTGGGTGACTGCCATACATCCCCCAGGAATCTTTCATGAACCAAAAGTGCTACAAACATAAAAACTTACACTTAGGTACTCTTTCACAAATAAAGAAATACGACTGTTACCGATTTCGAAAATTTGAACTGGTTCGGGTTGCTGCCGTACAACTTCTAGCACGTCTCCAGAATATTTCAAAGTCAATTGTGTTGCAGGTAAAAAAATTTACATTTAGATACTCTTTCACAAATGATTTGGTGCAATTTTTTTTTGTATTTCGTTATATATGTAATTAATTGAATGTAGTTATTAATATAATTTAATCATTTGTTTGCATATATTTGATTAAATCAATAACACGGTTTGAATAACCAAATTAATTATCGTACCATGAAATCAATTTTACAAAAGAATTATTCAATGGAATACCAGCTTTAGCATCAAAAATTGATGAATGTGTATCACTAAGGAAGTCAGTTGATACAACTTCTTCTTCAGTATAATCCAAAATTCCTTTTAATGGGCCTTCGGTAGCTTCTTTAACTTTTTGTATAATGGTATCATATGATGCTGGTTTACCCAAACGAACGGTTAAATCAACAACTGATACATTTGGTGTTGGTACACGGAATGCCATACCAGTTAATTTACCATTTAAAACTAGAATAACTTTGTCAACAGCATTAGCGGCACCAGTTGAAGCTGGAATGATATTTTGACCAGCACCACGACCATCACGCCATAATTTACCAGATGAACCATCAACAATCTTTTGTGTGGCAGTTGTTGCATAAACGGTGGTCATTAAACCTTCAACAATTTCAAAGTTATCATGAATAACTTCAGATAATGGAGCTAAACAATTTGTTGTACAACTGGCATTTGATACAATATTCATTGATGAATTATAGGCTTCTAAATTAGCACCACATTCGAACATTGGTGAATCAGCTGATGGAGCTGAGATGATAACTTTTTTGGCAGCATCTTTGAAATGAGCACCAGCTTTATCGATGGTTTTGAATACACCAGTTGATTCAACAACATATTCAGCACCAACTAATTTCCAGTCAATAGCAGCTGGGTCACGTTCACAGAATACCTTGATTTTATTTCCATTAACTACCAACATACCACCTTCAATACAAACGGTACCCTTGAAACATCCATGTGTTGTGAAGACTATTGAGAAATAAAGGAATAAGACTGTTACCGACTTCGTATAAATAACATTAGTAAGGAACTTAACACAGCTTGGTTTAAGCCAAAATTTGAGAAGATTTAAATGTGAAAATTTAAATATACAACGATCAGTACAATTATACAAAGTATTGAAAAATCGACTGAAAAAGTATTTCCGAATTTTGAGGAACAAGTATAATAATTTTACATGGCTATGTGAATTAATTACAAAAAATGTGATAATTTGTTTTATTAATCAGAAAATACTGCAGAGTATCCCAGGGGGTTCATATATACAAATCGATAGATGCAGTTATCAATGAAAATGAAGCCGTTAACTACCAGATATAGTTTCTTTATTCGTTGGATTGTGCATAGTTTCCTCCTGACCAATTGGAATTAAAAGTAGCAGCTACTAACTATGATACTAGATTAATATCATATCATATGATTGTGGAAAAGGCGAACATATCTTTATTTCGAAAATAGCAAGAAACGTGTTTGTTTATACTTCATCAGAAAAACCCGAAATATTGTTTATAAAGAAATAATTTTAATATAAGTATAGTTTAAGTTGTAGTATTGATGATTTTGTTATTGTAGTGAAAAAAAATAATTAGTTTCAATTAATTTTTTTCAATTCGATTCATAAATCAAACCTCATTAAAGTAAATTCGATACATTTTGTGTTCGACTCGGACAACGTCGGGTAACTTTGCCAGTTAGTTATTAAAAAAACTGTCTACAATCTGTTGACAACAATTTTCGTAACAGTAAAAAAAAAATTTTTAATTTGGTATTTAAGGAATTTATGATTATGTTCTTGAAAAACTTATTGTTCCCACATTTGTGTAAACAGGAAATGTTGACGTTGTGGTTACATTGTTTTTACACTTAGCGACAGGTAAAGTATACGTAACTCGTGTAGAAACGCCTACATACAAAGATCTATTTCCAAGTGGTTATCTACAGAAACTTAAACATATGGGATAGTTTCCAAGGACAAGGTATTTTTCAAACTCAGTATTCGCCAATTAAATCATATAATCAAGGAGGCTAGATCCAATATCACAACACTGGCATGTCATTATCCATTTACCAACCACCTGTTCAAGGTTGGTATACCTCGCAAGACATAAATATTTCCAGGAATACAAATCGCCTAATTGTGAAATTGACACAAAGCAATAATAGCCTTCATCAAAGACATAGACCTGTAATTGTAATTTTAATATAATAATCAAGGAAGTACAATAGTAGGTGTGATGAGGACGCGCTTACATACTGCGGTAACTCTTCATAAAAAAAAGTAAATAATATTTTGGTATCCATAAGTTATATCAGGTCATAAGTTATGTCAGGTATATTTATTTATCTTTTGTTAGGGCTCATACCTATTTAGGCCTGATGTCTATAACAACCAACAACAAGAAATAGGTCACTTGAGTCGTGGTATCAAAAAGGCACTCTTAAGTGCTGATTAGTTTTCCGGAGGCAACTGGAATGGCCACCTCTACCTACCTACCTATCCTAGGTGTCAAACCGCAAATAAAAATATTGTATTAAAAAATAAAACAATTTTATTGGATTGTCGAACAAAAATAAATGAAAAATTGATTGAGTCACGTTAAAATTTAAAACCTCCTGAATAGATCAAGTTTGTGATATAATGAATTAATCAACTAACGATAATGATTACAATATTATATACTTAGTCTTATATATTAAAGTCTAGTCTATTTAGTAGTACCAGATGCTTATAATTATCAGCATAAATAGGAGAAGTGAATTGACACGTTCCATTCCTAATGTTTTTTTCCATTTTAATTTTTTCTATTCTCTACCTTCAATTTGTATAAAGATAATGCAATGTTTGCTAACGATTAATTATAACAATTAATATACCAACGATGATGTAAATCTAAGTAAACCTATTAAGTAATCGTTAGCTCCTGAAATTTCAAATCATTTGGTGAAAAGAACCAATTGGAATAATCTCAGAACCGTTGTTGAATTATTCCACATTCCCTTCCACTCTATATACTGAATATGGTAGATTCGAGCCAATCACTAGAATACTCCGTGAAGTAAATTCTAATTCTAGTTCTTTTAATCGTCAATTAAATGTTATAACTGTAACAAAAAACTATTACGTAATTAATGTTACTACAACTGAGACTAACAACTGTTGTTCTTTTTAGCTTTAATACTTACTACTTTGGTCTAAATTCTGGAAGTATTTTTAATTAATGTATAGTTATTGATATAGGTATTAATTAACTTATGACTTTTGATTTTCTACTAACAGCATGTATCTGGTATTTTTAGATTTTTCTAATGGTGTTTTACTAACCCTACTGGATGATGATATATTGCACAATGAAATGAAGCAAGCTTGTAATAGACGTTTGATGTGCTTGCTCTAATAATTAATCTTACAGTATAAAATATTTATTTAAATGTTATTAAATTTTAATAAAATAGAACTTGAATCTATTATTCATGTAGTATTTTAGCTAAGATATACTTGTGAAGTAAATACAGGGCTTCTAATTATAATTTTTTGATTTAAATAATTGAGATTCTGTTATTTCCATTTTGCAACTCCTCACTTCAGTTTAAATTCAATAAGTATATTTTTAATATGACGTATTATAAACAAAAACAATTTATTTGTTACTAATTTATATCCTATTAAACTTAGATTACTCTATATGATTACTTCTATTAGATATAAATTTCAAATTTAATTAAGACTGCATCCATTAAGTTTCGTAATTCCCTTCCAGCTATTTTAATTTCATAATCTTTATGTAGAAAATTAATTTGTAACAAATAACTACTACATAATAATTTATTAAAATTGTCTGAGAACAGTGAAAGAAAATATCTCAAAAATTTCTACTAAAATGAAATACAATGTCCTTGTATGGATTTACCAGCAAATAATATTGTGAATAACAAGAACGTCACAATGTGAACATAATAAACAAAATAAAACGAATACCACACTTTCAATATAGAAGATTTTAATCTCATTTTGTATAGGTATAAACAGTTGTGTTGTTAACAAATGGTAGCTATTTCGTAATTTTAATGGATATCTGAAAAGGTTTTTATGTAATAGACTAATATAGAGTAATGCGATTTAGATAAATATATGAAATTATTGTTAATATTGACTTTAGGAAATATGTGAATAAACTCATGAATAAAATATAGAAAAAAAGATGGATTAGATGTTTTTCTTTCAATTTAAAATGTTTTTCTCATTAAAGTGACACCATTCAAATATTGGAAAATTATTATTATTGTATAAATTAGAATTCAATATGTGTACACGTAAATGTTTTCAAAATCAATAATTTTCCTATTTTAAATCTAATCCTTAGATCTCAGCAATTTACAAGATATTTGAACCAAGTTGATATGATTTTGGTTACTGGATTACAATAGAATAAGCTACAATTTAATGTGAAAATTACTAAAATATTTTAAGGATTAACTTAAATAATGAGGCCTATCGAAATATGGCTCTATAATTGTAATTATGTACAATTTAAGATATTTCAGTGGATTTTAAGACGATTCAAATATCAGCTTTTAATCGCGACACATTCCCGTTATGAAATTTGTGTATTTAAATTTATAAAAACTCAATCATTTTCATATTCAAAATTTCATCCTTAGATCTCAGAAATTGAGAAGGATATATATGTTTTTGGTTTAATCATATTAACAAGTCCCCATTGTAGCATAATAATAAAATGAAAATCATTAGAAAATGATAAAACAATGAAAATAACGGTCTACAACGTTCTAATGATGATATATAAAATATCCCTGTCAATTCACGTCCTATAGATCCGTTGGAATTAGTTTACAGCATATTTTAATTTGTGATTTGAATATTATATTAGAATACTGAGTTTTATTAGTTAACAATAAAATTGATTATATACATTTTAATTAGATTTCATATTTTAAGTAATGAACAAAGCATAGGGCTCCTACTTGGCATATCCATCGTGCTCCATTGCTAGCTACTGTTTTCCCTTGTTCCCAAGTTATGTTTGTTTTTTCTAGTTTTCATTTTATGGTCCCCGCCAGGTGATTTTTGAACGACCTGATATTCTTGTATATAGTTCCATTCTATGCTCATTCGCACGATGTTGTTTGACGGCTTTCTGAGTCTATAGCCTATCCATCTCTATTTTCCTTCTTTTGATTTGTTTCGATATGGGTTCTTCGCCGTTTGGTGTCCAGAGGTGCTTGCTGCTTATTGTGTTTGGTCAGAATATTCGGCATATTATTCTTAGACATTTATTAATGAAAACTTGTAACTTCTGGTTGAGGATTTTAGATGTTAATCAAGTTTCAATGCCGTATGTCTGGATTGATTTTACACAAGACCGGAATATTCTAAGTTTAGTTGCTACGGATATTTGGCTGTTTCTTCATAACGGTTGCAATCTCCCAAATGCAGCTTTTGTTTTCTTTAATCTATTTTATACTTATTCGTGAACACAACCACTAGTTGCTATGATACTTATCAAGTAGCATGAGTAGTTCACTTCTTCCTTGTCGGCTTCTTCAATTAATACTTGGATTGGGCGGACTATTTTTTCTGCGGTTCTTTTAGCCCTCAGTGTATTCGATATGCGATGTGCTTGATTTATCGAAAGCCTTCTTGAAGTCAATGAATAGCATGTATAGTGGTGACGCAGCTTCGGTTAGGACGCAGCTTCGTTTAGATTTTTCTTTACTAATTGGTTTCTCCAGTTTTTTTTGTAGCTATGAATTATGCTGCCTTGAATTATTGCTGCTATGATCTTATTAATGAAAACTTGTAACTTATAGTTAAGGATTTTGGATGTTAACCAAATTTCACCGCCGTATGTGTGGATTCATTTTACACGAGACCGGAATATTGTAAGCTTAGTTGCTCTGGATATTGGGCTGTTCCTTCATATCGGTTGCAATCTCCCAAATGCTGCTTTTGCTTTCTTTAATATATTTTCTATTCTTTTATTTATATTCTTGAGCCCCACCGCTAGTTGCTATGATATACGTCTCAAGTAGCAGGAGTTGTTCACTTCTTCCTTGTCGACTTTCTCGTATAATACTTGGATTAGGCGCGCTTGTTTGTGTCGAAACCCTTCTTGAAGTCAATGAATAGCATGTAAGTTAACGTCCGTTAATCTTTACTCCAATATCAAAAAATCATAGTTCATTAATTTTATAATAATTCAAAAATTATAAATTTTTTTCACACGGGAAACAATAATTATTTTGCAAATCAAATTACAACATAAAATAAACTGTTATAATACAATAAGTTGTGCAACAAATAAGCATGAAGGTGGAATTCTTTTTTCACTCCAGACCAATGATATATGGGGCTGTAGTAGTTAAGCTATAGACTGTATATCTACTTGCTGTAATTTGGCTGGTATGTCATCATCGCTTGCCGCCTTGTTTTGTTTCAGACTTCTTATGACCTCTTACATTTCATTGATGGTGGAGAGATCTTCAGGAATTCTTAAGTTTGTCGATTTCTTGCTAGTGTTGTTTTTGTATTGTGATTCTTCGTTAGCCTGATATTGGATGTGGCTGACTGCTTCGAAGTGCTGCTTCCCTCATGCTGTCTGGGCTGCAGTATTTGTCACTATGCTACTATTTGTATCTCTGATTGGGTGAGTTGTAATGCTTTTTCAATTAGTAAGTAATGAAATATACCTTCATTCTAATGTTCAGCATGATTTCATTCAATTTGAGATATTTTCTAAAAATATAATTTTCAGATTATTGTGGTACAAAAATTCACACTCAACAAAATTCAACTGCTTTACAAATATTAGGGTGGTGAAAATTAATTCTTACTTTTTTTGAAAATGTGAATATTAACGTGGTATGATGACAAATTTTTCGTAAAAAATTTTTGTGTGTATTTGAATGACTTTCTTAATCGCACACGACGGCTCTAGCACGGAACTTATCTTGGACAAGTGATCAAACAATCAGCAACAACAAATAGGCCAGTCTACAAGCAATTGTGAGTGCATGTTCATTGAGTTTTTAGAAGCAAAATCCTTCCATCTTGCAGGAAAACACATAATTTCCAAAATATTCTCCTTAATTTAAACAAATTTTTTTGGTATTTATTTTATTTATTTTTTTATTTATACTATTTCCCTCAAACAGTTTACAATTTAGTATTACATTTCATATATTAATTAAAAATACAATTAAATTTACTTAGTATCAATTATTCAAAAATAACAAAATTCATAATACAAAAATAGTAATATTATTTTTTTTAATATAAATTGAAAAGGTCAAGTTTACAAAATATTCAATTAATTTCATATAATTTTTGTCTTAAAGTATCTTCAGATACTGAAAGATTTATACTATTCTTATATTTATTAGTAATTATTAACATCATATTTACCATAATTTGTTCTGTGTAATGTTAATGTAAAAAGATTTGAGTGGCGTAAAGTATTTGTGTTAATGATAATTTTATTTAAAGTTGAAAGGGAAATAATACCGCCTTTAATAATTTCAAAAATAAATAAAACATCAGCTACTTCCCGTCTTTTCCATAGAGACTTAAGATGGAGAAGGTTTAGCCTATGCTCATATGGAGGAAGTCTTGTATGATCATCCCAAGGCAAACTATGTAGTGCAAACCTTAAAAGTTTTTTTTGAACAACTTCTATTCTATTATTTGTACATGTGAATTATAAAATGGAGACCAGACCTGAAATGCATATTCAAGATAGGGTCTCATGAGGCATGTATACAATGATTTAAAAATGTAAAGACCGTTAAACTCCTAGGAAATCCTAGTTTTTTGAGTTTTACTAAAATAATACTATGGGGTAAAACATCAAATGCTTTACTAAAAACGGTGTAAATTACATCAAGTTGGAATCCCACTTCCATATTGATTAAGAAGGTTGATGTCGATTCTATAAGGTTGGTCACTGTAGGCTTCTTTTTCAGAAAACCGTGTTGATGTGTCATTAAGAAGTTAATGCAATGATTGTAAATAGATTCAAAAATCATCAATTTGGAGTTTGTTCATCAAAAGTTTGGAAATTGGTCTATAATTGTTTATCTAATTTTTGTTAATTTTTTTTATGTTTAGGCTTAATAAAAACTTTTTTCCAAATAGATGGGAACAAGCCACAAATGATAGAAGTATTAAAGCTGATAGAAAGTGGAGCAGCCAACGCATCTGAGCAGTTCTTTAGAACTAGTTCAGGAACGCCATCAGGTCCAGGAAATATATTGTTCCCCAGGTTATTCATATATTTCTTCACAAGTTTATCATCAATAATAATTTTATAAAAAAAAAAATTTAATAAATCTACTACTTAAATACTATGTTGCTTATTCTTAAATGTTAACTTGTTAATGTCAAACTTTAACATAAGTGTATTAAAAATTTAGATTCAAGCAGTAAAGATGCAATCGTAAATATTTTTATGTGTGAAAAATAATCTGACATCTAAAATATTTCATCTCTAAAAATATAGCTATGTTTTCTCAATAACTCATATTGAATTTTTTATAAATTTTAATTTTAACCTCCAGTTTGGACTACCCATAATCTATTTTTTTTTCTTTAGATATAAAAAAAACACCAAAAATACTACCCGATATATCAACCCACAAAATACAAGTATGCAATAGTTAAACTTCTCTCTGATCCTTTACCATATCAGATTTTGGAACACGTCATTTAACTATTTTTATATTAAAAAAATGTAATCTAAGTGGAAAAACATTTTTTTTTGGCACCATGAGTGGAAAAAAATTAAAATAAAATTCGAAATTCAATCGAAAATATTAAAAATAAAATGATAATTTGGCATAAAACTCTTTTACACAAATCGATATGTGTCAGATTGTTTTTACATATAATATCAAAGATATGAAATTAATTCATTTTAATAATTTATATTCTGTGTTCACTTGAACATCCTTTTCGAGATGTGGACCTTTTTAACACTAATTATATTCTTCCTTAATTTTTAATTATATTATTCTAATGTCTGCATAGATATTAATAATATTTTTAATTGTTTTGTTGTTGACAATTAGCATTAGTTTTATATTAAAATTAAATTCTTATTTAATGTCCTCTATTTGGGTCCTAATCAAAACTTATTATAATGAGTAATACTAGTTTTTTTTAGTTTGAATTTCTAAAGTATTTTAATTAAAATTTGGGTTGTGGTATTTTTTCAATTTCTACTCGTACTTCTCTACATTGCTGCTATATTGCTTGTATATTAAAATTTTTGTAATAAGCATGTAAGTAGGTATGTTTAACACAATTAAAACCAAAACTCAATATAAAAACATTTTCTCAAAGTTCAAATCGGAATTTTTCTACATCAAATAAAAAAAAAAAAAACAGCTTCTATTAGACCTTGAATGACAAACCACAAAATACCAAAACTCTCATGTAAATATTTTTTGATCCGAAAATTCTCTAAAAAATGTCATTCAGTCTATTAAGGGAACATTCATTGAACCAGATTCAAGAATAAAACATAAAATTGAGATTTAAAAAGGATTCTATTTTCCTTTTTATTTTAGGAAATAGGGATTTTAATATTAGATAATATTATAAGAGAAAATCATAACCACAACAAAAAAAAAAAAAGAACAATAATAACAGAAATAACTATTTACAAACATGTGTTTTTAGAGATTTTTAGGATATTATTAATCGATTCAAAGATGGTCTTCTTATTTTTTGAATCATTTGAATCATTCCTTTTTTGGAAAAATCATTTTCTTTTAGTTCAAGTACATAAGCCTAAAAAGTTTAATATAAATGTTGAAACACATGTTAATAAAGGTTTGGAAGATGCTTATATATACATTATATACATTATACAGAATTGTTGATTATGCATGTAATGTAATTTTTGTGTCCTATTTTTGTTAGTTAAAGTAATGGGATCAGTTTTGTTTTTTGTTTTTGTTTTTGTTTCTCCTACATATTACATTGCATTATTATCATGAAAAAAAAGTTAAAATTTACTTGATAAAAAAAATTTCTAGGAATAAAAACAGGATTTTCATTTTACCTTTAGTAAAAAAAAATAAAGTAATAACAACAAAAACTAATTTTTTTTTTTTGTATAAAATGGAATGTGGGATTATCTTGTAAAATACTGAATTATTTCCAAATGTTATGCTTATTAATTTTAATTAAGTTCTGAAATACTTTATACAGAACACCAGAATGTCTCCATCTCAAATGTTATATTTTTTTGTTAAACGAAACTCTTTTTTTATATTATTCCAAAAGCTATACGTTCTGTAGTTCATGCAGACTTCAAAAATTCTTAAAAAAATCTTGTAAAATTGAATTTTTTTTTTTTTTACTCAATGCAAATTTCACTTTAAATCACAAGAGATTTTAGCTTTCCGCTGATAATTCCGGAACCATAATAAAAAAAAAAAAATAAAGAATTCAAAGTTGCAATTCTTTCCATTGAAAATTGAAAATGTTAAGACGTAATAAAATATTTTTAAGTCGTAAGATTTATTGGAATAAATTCCCTTAGATGGAAGTGGGTTTAACAAGAGAAAATGAAGAAGTCGGTATATTGTGAATTAAAATTTAAATTTTTTTATGTAATTTTATATATACAAAATGATTGTTGCATCTGAAAAAGAAATTAATTACATTTTCTTTATTATTTGTTTTGCTTCTTCAAAAGCCAACATTTGATGTAAGCCTTTGAGTATTGAAACATTAATAAATAGACATAACATTTCTTGTATTATTTATTTATTTTATTTCCATCTACAGGAATAATCTTACACGTTTTGCTTACAAACTACACTGAAAATTATTGATAAATAGCAAAATACAATTCAAATTTTGACTTTTTCTAATGAGAAAAATATCGTTTTAAAATTCTGTCTGCCATAATTAAAATCGATTTTAGAAGAGCCATTTATTATATTATTTTATGATGAAAAAAATCTTTTTGGTGTAATATGTGATATATAAAACACGACTTAGACCTAAATAGGAAATGGTTTTCTATTCACAAACTTATTATTAGCACTAACACTCAGTTAATGCTCTTCAGCTTATCTAGCAACTTTTCAGTAGATTACAATTTTATCTTCCACTCAACAAATTGCGCTATTTTCTTTATATTTGAATAATTATTTTTTCTTCTCTGAATCAAACTCGTGCAATAGCGAATGTTTTGTAGCAGAAACTGTAGATTCATTTAAGTATTTAGGTTAATTTTGGATAGATGATTTAACTGGTCTAACCACATTCTTTTTTTTTTCAATATTACAGTAAGATAATAAGGCTTTAATTTAAATACTATAGGAATCTGATAACAAAAATGAAGTACAGATAAAGATAGGGCAAACAACCCTGCTAAAACCTGAAACGGTATAAGCAAGATATATGTTTTTTTTTTTTATGTTCTTGACAGTAACTTAGGTAGAATTTCCTTTTCGTGCTTGATTAAGTACGGTACTGCAAGTTTATACTACAATTATACAACGAATTAAGTGACATAGAAACATATATTTCAATAAATATTTTGCCATGATAGGAGAAAAATTGGCCCAAGAAACAATAAAATAGAATATTTTATGAACCAGCTAAAACTGACAAATCATTTAAATTTGAAAAAGTCAATACGTATGATATCTTTAACTTAATTAAATAGCTTAAACAAATCAACATCTCTGGATCCATACAATATGTCAGCGTATATTTTCAAATATATTGGAACAAGAAAAATTTAGCACAGAAACAGCAATAGTTGATATGATAACAAAAGTTCAAAATTATAAGGATAATAAAAACATAGTAGCATTAGTATTTATATATTTATCAAAAGCATTTGATACGGTGGATCACAATATACAGCTTCAAAAATTGCATGGTTTTGGAGTAAGAGGAGCGGAATACAAATGGTTTAAGCATATTTGAAAGAACGTTCACAATTTATTAAAATTGGTCATTTGAAAAGTAAAACTGAAAATGTGAACTTTGGTGTGGCACAAAGTAGCATTATAGGATCTTCACTGTTCACTCTATACATTGATAGTATACAGCGAATAAGTAATAATGTCGATACGTTTTTATTATTATTATTATTATTATTATTATTATTATTATTTAATTGACCATAATTTAAACTATGACCAATTTTGTAAGCAGTAGCTGCAGAGGTTTTCGGCTTCAATACATTTTTATTTGCAGATGGTATTTGCATATTAGTTAGAGCAGGAAACTACAACCAATTACAGTATAAAATGAATACTGAATTACAAAAAATTTATAAATGGATGTCCACCCAAAATAATTCAACAACCGAATATAACGAAAACAAAATATATGATTATTCGATCATCATGTTCAAAGTTGAATATTGTGTTCGAAATGGTTTCAGAATATCAAGGCCCAATATTGCTAAAAAGGAGTGGTTCATCCATCTAAGCTATGCAATAAGCTGTCGTCGAAAAAATCTCTTTTCGATGCTCTATTTCATAGTCATATTAGTTATGGCATTAAATTATGGGGAACCACAACGAAGCAAATTATATATGAAATATAAAGTATCAAAAATAGGGTACTAAAAAACGTATTCAATTATATTATTGGCGTAACAAAAGAGAGTTGATTCATTGGACAAACACCATATTACTGGTAAACGATTTAGTTTACCTTAAAATTATATTTCATATCCATAATGTCCAGAATTTTAATGTACATACAACAACCGTTCTGCCAAAAAGAAACGAAATCCATCAAGTGAATACCAGAATCAAAAACCTGATACATATATCCGGAAAAATTTCGCATTTTGGAACATCAGCAACAATACACTTGGGCATAACTATAGTACAACAGTATAGAAATTGAATTAAATGAACTAAAAATTGGAAGAATTGCGCCAATTTTCAAACACAGACGACTACAGGCCAATTTGTATTGCACCTGTAATATACAAAATTTTAGAAAAAACTGTACATAATCAAATTTCTAAATATCTAGCTTCAAACCTAAATAATGAATAATAAATTCCAACCTAAAGAATGAGTTAGTAAAATATTAAAAAATTATAACACCAAATCGTATCAAGTTTTTAATTAAGAATAGTATTATCAATTGTCTATTTTGTTTTTAAAGTTTAACTTAATTTTTTTTCTTTTCTTCTCTATTTGATTTTTTTAACATTAAGTAAAATTGAACTTTTCTTTTATTTGTTTTTTCACTTCTTTTTCTTGTTTATTTTACTTTTTTTTTTAATTACAATTTGTAACAGAATTTTCAATTTTCAATATGAATTGAATTTTAATTTTAAATTATATAAAAAAATTATTAATAAACTTAAATTTTGTAAATGTATAGTCTCAACAAATTCTCTTTAGACCATTATTAAATGGAAATGAATAATATACCTTTACCACTTGAATTTATACTATTCATTTCACGTCCTTAAAACTGTTCATTTCTGTTCAATTCTTCTCCATTGTTTATTTTGTTGAGATGGTACTTATATGAATAAATTACAATCGTTAATCAGATTACAGAAACATGCAATTAGAATTATCTGTGGTAAGAACAGTAATTGTCCTAGTTTTCCTCTTTTTGTGAAATTAAATATTTTTCCTCTTCGATATTCATTTTCCTTTAAAACATTAAAGGTCCTTTTTATTAGATCGAGCTATCTATCTCAACGTTTAGTTTTAAATTACAATCCTAGAATCAACCATTTAAATTTTGTTGTCGTGCCTAGACCAATCACAACCCATTTTTGTCATTTTTACAATATCCTTGCTCCCAAATTTTATAATTTATTATCCCTGAATATTCGTGCAGAACAAAGGTTGAATTACTTTACTAAAAATTTAAAAGTTTTGCTGTTTCAATTTGAGATATCCCAAATTGAACATTTTGTTTGCATATAAATCAATAACTCGCGCCAATTATCCTCACTGATCATCCATTGATTTATTTGGTAAGTTTATAGCACTGTAGCTTATTCAATATATTATTTTTTCTATATATTTCTTATATTTTGATGGGAGATTAAAAAATTATTTCGTTTATTTTATTTTTAATATTACCACCCTTTAATAGCGTGGTGAAATATTACTGCGGTAATAGCTTTGTGGATCTCACGGACACCTATTTTTAATTTTCATTAAAAACATTATTGAAATGTGTTTTATACATTTTTTTTTGTATCTATTTATTTAATTTGTTTATCATAATTTAATTGCACGAACACAATGATGAACACTTATAGTATACCATCAAAATATTTCACTCCAAATTCAATATTAAAAAACTAAAAACAAAAATTTCATCCTTTTTATACACCTAGCGTAAAACGGCTTGAATTTTTAATTTTACAATCAACACCATTCATGTAAAGTAATTCGTATTTGACGTATTGTCAAGCGGTATTACTTGTCCTGAACTATTGGATTGTTTATCTTGACATGTCCCACAAACATGATTATGTGTAACAACTATACTTAGATTTCCATGTCATCGTACTAATTGTACTAGAGCCAATAACAAAATGTATCATAAGTTTAATTTAATACAAATAAGGTTTGATTATCACATGACAAGAAATGTATTTAAAAATGCAATAATGTTTTATTTTCCAAATAATAACCAAGCTCCTTTTTTTCTTTTGTGTGTTTGAAAATTTAAATTTTATTATTTACATTAATAGCGTTTCTTTAAGCTGTGTAAACTACTTATGAGTAGATTATTAAAGGAACGCTCATTTTATGCTCATGAGCAAAACATAACAAAAAAATATTGATCTTAGTTTGTTTTGTTTTGAAAATTTATTTATCAAAAAATTCTCTCCTTTTCTTGCTGTTGCCTAGTTTTATTTATTAAATTTAGTTTTATATTTAATTATTTTTAAAATAAAATGGTTATTTATAATATTTCAATTATTTTTTTGTTGATAAATATTTCAATTTAAATTTTTGTTTATTTATTTTTGTTTTTAAATAATTATTCAGCACAAAAATTTTTTATTCAACACCTAGCGGAAAGTAGATCGTTACTAACCATTTTCTACCCAAAAACAAGAGGTAGTGCAGCTGTGTTCAAAAATGTGTATAAATGGTTAGCTTACACATCATAATGGAACACTACTATTATTACTGTTCAACTTACAATCTTTGTTGTTTACACTTTATTGCGTAAAACTGTTAATATTGTTAAATTTTTTCTATAAGTTAATTTTTTATACTTTGTTGAACTTGTATATATGTGTATACGTTGAACTTGTATATGTGCATGACCTCCGTCACAAAAAATATAAAAATTGGTTTATCATAATTTTTCATCGCGACGAAACACCACCGCGTCGGTAAATTGGCATATGTGGAATCTTCAACAAACCCAAAATATTATTTTTTTTATCACATAAAATAAAAAATTCAGAATAATTCAAATTATTGAGACGCAGTTGTTCGTTGTACTATCCTTTTTACGTACACTGTAATAACGCCAGAAAACTTTAATGGAAAATAAAAATATAAAAACAAAATAAATAATTTTTTTTAGACTAACAAAGTTTTGAAAACCGACGACACTTTAAATAAAAAAAAATATAAAAGAAAATAAAAAACAACAACAACAAAATTCTTTATTCCCCGCAAATGTTTTAAATCCTTTCACTTTACGGTTTTATATGGTTTTCCACAGACTGTCCGAGTATTTTTTTTTTTTTCACTTTTTAATTTTAATTTTTTCTTTCTTTTGTAACTAAAAAAAAAAAATTCATTTTTCTACTTTCAACAGAATTTTCCGTTAAAAATATTTCTGTACTTTAAAAAAAACAAAAACAACAACAACAAAAAATAATAATAAAGAATTTAACAAGATGTGTACAGGTGTACTTTAAGTATTGAATTCGGAAATTCAATCTACATTAAAGGATAATCTCTGTTGTTGTATAGGGAATGTATAAATAGGTCCTTTTGTAATTTGAGAAAATATTACAAACTTTTATATACGTTTCTAAAAAAAAACTGTTTAAAGTGTAAACCGATCCCTAAACAAAAATATTTTTTTTTATGTAAAATTTTGTTGTTTTTTTCTTTTTTTGAATTTGTTTTGTTTTGTTTTATTTTTTATTTTTCATTAAATACATACTTTGAACATAAACAGTTGGATTTAGGATTAGGTCAAAAATTACCATGAAAAAAAAAACAAAAACAAAGAATAAAAAAACAACAAAAGTCCCGAAATCTCAATTATTTAAAAGTGTAATGTGTATATAGTATTTTTTTCAGTAGATAATATTCAAGTAATTTTCTGAGGATGAAATATTAAAAGTTTTTATATAGATACCATTTGAGCAATATATATTTTTTTTTCATATTAAGCGATAATATTTAGAGAGGAGGAAATGAGTGAGAAAGCATATAAGAAGAAGATTATTTTATTTTTGTATATATAAGTAAAAGCTTCCCGATGAAAAATTGCAAGAAAAATAAAAAAAATTTCGAAACGTTTTATTTATTTATTTCAATTGTAATTTATTGATTTATTTAGATTTTGTATTTTGATTATCATATCATCTTGCAAATTATTGAAATCTAACTATCGATATTTATTTTATTTTTTATTTATGTCTTATAAAATTATATCCATTAATAATTACCTGAATTCTAGTATTAAGAACCAATTATTATACCTAATTAACTTAAAGCTAATCTATATTATAATAAGCAAGAGCACGGGTTTTAAGGCACACTTTTCGGCTGTTTTCGTCTGTCTTCGTTTTTTTCCTTCATTCAAACAATGACTATATATATATATGTATATATATATATGTATATGTATATGTATTGTTTAGTCATTGATTTGATTCAATAAAATTATTTTTAAATAACTTTTTTCATTCAAATAAACTATTTCAACTTTTTATTTTGTTCCAATTACTTACATTTAATTATATTTATATTAAATTTGTTTTGTAAATATTCAAAGTTTTGAAAAAGATCTATCTGACTAGAAGAACTATCTGACATTGTACATCTTATACAAAAAAGCTGATAACTCACACATAATAAAGTAAAGCATTGTAGAAAATCAATAATATTTGAATAATAAATTACACCAACCAAAATATTAAAAGTTTAGGAAGTTTTTAAATCAAAAATAAAATATATTATACAAAACGATGGTGAATATAAATAGTCAGTCATGCATTGAATACTTTCTTTAATGTCATTTGAAAATAAATCATTTATATTTAATTTGTAAATTGAAAAAGTACTGTTCAAATCTGAATGAAGCAAAAAAAAAATTGCAGTGAAATATTTCTAGAAAGCCTCTTGGTATACAACATTTTCACTTGGTAGTTTTCCCAGTTAGTTAGAGATGTTTGTCAGTTAGATAGAACAGTGAATGGTGTTGCTATGTAGAGCTGACCATAGGTGTTGGTAAGTTCAGAGAAATAAATTCCGACTCTTTGAAATAGTTGGCGTTCTGAGTTAGTAAAATTGGTTACTTTTTCTAAAAATTGATGTCTAATAAAATTTCATTCTATCTATATTTTTTTTCTTTCATTTTATAAATGAAAAGCTTCTGGCTACTGTGTACTATGGACTTTTCAATTCCAAATTGTAATATGGAACTATTACTTGGGGTAGTACTTACAAATTGCGTCGAGAATTTACAACTTGTTACCACCAACTATTGCTGGATTGAATTATGGCTCTATTATTGAATATGGCTGAATATGGAATATTATTGAATTGAATTGAATTATGGCTTCTCAATCTAATTAAATATTGGCTTTTTGCTTTGAATCATGATTAGGTTAATAACTTAGTACGTATTATTACATAACTTAAATTATATATTGTAAATTTTTAATTATTATTTTATATATATTTTTTTAACGAACTCTTTAATTTAGTCCTTTTTTTATATATTTTCCGATAAGTTTTATATTTTTTCTTTATTTTCCAATCAACCCCTCTCTCCGCTTTCTTTTTTAGGATATGTATCCATTTAGTTATTTTTAGTATTTAAGTTTAATATTTTATTTAGTTTTCACTTAATTTACTTGAAATTTGTTTTTTTTTTATTATTGCATAAAGAATGTGTAATAAATAAAAATATTGTGTAATATGATAAAACACTAATGTAAAACTCTATTTATAAGTGTCATTGTGATTATCAAAAACACGCTGGGTGGCGTAGTAGGTAGAGCGCCTGCCTTTCAACCGAAAGGTCCCAGGTTTGATTCCCGACGAAAGCAAAAAAAAAAAAGGCTTTCTGCATTTTTCGACCTGGTTCATTACTCTTTATCATTGGGATAAAATAAATGATAAATAGTTGAGAGTTTTGGTTATCACTTAAAATGAAATGGAACTATGCTATTATGAAGGCGAATTACTCTACGAATAGATATAGTTTTCCACATTTAAATTAGTCTCTGCCACAAACATTCTACATAAAAAGCTACAGTATGTAATTGTGTATTCCAAATCTCTGTGTAAAAGCAATTAGGGTGTTCATCCCATAGACTTAGAATTATATAAAAAAAATTAAAAAAAAGGTTATTTAATGAATAACAAATGAAATAAATGAAATGAATTAATGATTAACTTAAAACATTGAAATTTTTTTATTTTTTTGTGATTCGCTATTAATATTACTATTCCATGCATGGTTTTCTGATACATTCAACATGTTAAATGTTCAAATTTATTAAAAATCATTTTATTGTGTCTTTTCACAGAAAATATTCCGTTTTGTGCCGGGTCTGGTAATTAACCAAATTATATTTTTATATAAGTAATTACTAGTATAATGCCATTAATGATAAACCAGTAATTTTATAAATAAATGCTTGTAATATTGTAGATATTGCAGTATATAATTGCAGTACCGATCTTAATTAAGCACGAAAAGGTGAGTCTACCTAAGTTACTATCAAAAACATAAAAGTATGTACCATCTCTTATAGTATATTTACCTACACCTCATCTAATTTCATAATACATTCAAAAAAATTGATTTATATTTTCAATTCTTATTCTTTCATTCATAGTGAACTGTTTTTTCATTATTATTGTTGTTGTAAAAGGCTTCAGACAAAAACAAAATTAGTATAAGAATATAAAGTTAAATTAAAAAGATAATGTGTGTAAACAAAGACACAAAAAAAAAATTTAAAATTTAATCAATCAAGTTAAGATTCGTGATGGCAGCAAATAAACAACTAGATAGAAAAAGCAGTGTAAAGATGAAGGTTGCATTGACAAATAAACTGATTTAAAGAGTTGCACTCACTAACTGCAAGTTGTAATGAAATCCATATTTGTACTACTCTTATAAGGAGTATCCCATCTAAAAGAGATACTGAAATAAAATTCTATTTTTATGTGTTTTTCTTTCTTTTTAACAGCCCAACCTAAATAAAAGCGTACGGCATGTGTCAAAATTAGCTCATGATAATACATTTTATATGAAGGTGACCGAAATACGCAACGTCGACATGCTGTATATTGGAATTTTAAATTTTGGCAAGCGTATGTTTTAATTTTTGGGTTTATTTATGTTCAAGCGAAGCTATTTGCGATTTTGTCATTTTGCAGTGCTTATTTAATTTTTGGTAAGATTTGATATTTTTTTCAGCATTAATATCTTAATTGAATATATTTTAATATAAATTATTTTAATATTCTAATATAAATTAGATGTTGATAAAAGTTTTCAGTTTCTGTAAATTGAAAACATGTAAAATTAACAAGCTAAATTGACAAACATTACGTTTGATTTCGGTGAGCGCCATTCGTTACAACGTACGGCGTACGCTCTTATTTAGGTTGAGCAGTAAACTACAAAATATTTTAAAAATTGCTACCAAATTCATTGATCAATGAAAATAAAATTGTGTGTTAAGCTACTAAAAAGAACTGATCAAGAACAAGCTTTACTGTATATTGAAATCTTAGTAAAGCACTTATTGGAAATAAGCAATTGAAGAAGAAAAAATGTCTAGCTCAGTGAAATCAATTTTTTAATTATTTATTATTGTAGTTTTATTTTAATTTATGTAAGTTATTGTACAGGTTTAATTATATATACAATTATTGCAGATACTAATAGCATCATGTATCTTGTTTTAATAAATACTTAGACCAACATATATAACGAATTATAATCAGAAATATCAAAATAAGGATACTTTCAAAGTCGATTAAATTAGCGGCCGAACACATTTTATCAATCAATTAAACAAAAAAATTTTGTATCTATAGACAAGATTTTGTAAAGCACGATTATAAGAGACAAAATTTCGTCACACTCCACAAAATAATATTCAGTCTATTCAGATTTCAGATTCCAAACTTTTCATTTTTCTCATTACAATTTTCTCAACTTTTATAGATTTTCTCCTGATATTATAATCTCCTGATCTAACTGTTACATATTCCCAGATCAGATTCCCAGATATCTTATATCATTAATTTTCACTCTAATAATTGGTCACTAATGCTCTCTAACACCCTGTAATAAAATGTCAATAACTTTTGTAACTGAAATAAATTTATGAATACTGATTATATAGAGAACAACATTTGATTACACTGTGTGTACATTTGGTTTCTAATATTTTGCATAGTCGGACATGTATGAATGAATACACGTGGGTGTGTTTATATATATATAATTATATATATATATATATATATATTATACATATACAATATAAGTATACATAGTTTTTTATTTTCAAGTTAAAAGAAACTCCTTAAAATTAAGAATCCTTAATTGTTTATGTATATCTGAGTACCTTTTAAAAACTAAAAGTCTTTACAAAACTTTGAATTACTTTTGAAATAAATTGAAAGGATAAGAGGATATAAAAAAGACAAAAAGAAAAGCAAAAAAAAATATCCGATTTTATTTTTATATATATATATGTATGTATACATAATATGTAAACTTCTTTAAAAGCAGGTATGGTTTGGTTAACTTTAGTTCTAAATATTTTCTGTTGATATTAATTTAAACTTTTTTCCACAAAAAAAAAAAAAAAAAAAAAAAACAAAAACTGAAAATGAAAAATAACTTAAAGCTAAAAGTGTACATGTTAGGTCCAATTATTTTTAAAAATTGTTAGAATAAAAATTTATAAAAGAGAAAAAAGAAAATGTTATAGTTTTTTTCTTTAATACAATACAAAAATATATATTTTATATATATATATATATAGATTTATATATATAGATATAAATTTTTTTTAAATTCCCTTTATTATTAATAAAATTAATGAAAAACAACCTCATTAATTTTAAACTAAATTTTTTTTAGTAAAATTTATTCCGACATACTTTAAAAAAAAAAAAACAATTAGTCTAAAAAGGAAAAATCACAATGAACCCGTGGAATCCACGAGTTGCTTACCTACCAACCAGTTCACCATACATAAAAAAAGACAATGCATTTATTTGGATATAGGAATATGAAGATTTATTTACTTTACTTTTTTTTTCTTTATTAAAATAAAGGACTTCCGGACCAAAAACCTATTATATTATGGATAATAATGAGTCGGGTCCGGAAACAGTTTGAAAAAATTAAGGTTTTTGTTTTTTTTTTTGTTATCTTTTTAGCTACTTTTATTTATTTTATCAACAACATTTAGCAGGAAGTTGTTCTTTTGCTTCAACACATCGTTATAAAGTTTGAAATTTGAATTTGTTCATAAAAAAAAATTACCTTTAATTATTGTTGAAATTTTGAAAGTGTAATTTTTTTTAAAGAAACCCTCAAAATCTTACAAAAAAAAAAATAAAAACCAAAAATTGAACCAACAATAATTGTATCAACAGAAGAATGTACGAATATAGATGTTTTATAAATTCTATAACAAAATATTTACTTTACATCGTTTACAAAATTTTATAATTCGCAAAATCACACGCTGCGTGGCGCAGTAGGTAGAACGCCTACCTTTTAACCGAAAGGTCCCAGGTTCGATTCCCGACGGAGGCAAAAAATGCTTTCTGGATTTTTCGACCTGGTTCAGTACCCTTTATCATTGGGATAAAATAAATGATAAATAGTTGAGAGTTTTGGTTATCACTAAAAATAAAATGGAAATTATGCTATTATGAAGGCGAAGTACTCTACAATAGATATAGTTTTCCACATTTAAATTAGTCTATATCACAAAAATTCTACAGAAAAAGCTATTGTATGTAATTTTGTATTCCAAATCTCTGTTTAAAAGCAGTTAGGGTGTTTATCCCATAGACTTGGAATTATATAAAAAAAAAAAAAAAAAAAAAAAAATCCTTATGAAAACAAGAATCGGCAGTAGTTTTTCTTTGTTTGTTAGTCTGAACTTTTTTAAAGCTCTAAGGGTATTTTGTATTCGGTTTGGATATCTCAACCAAAGAAACTTTAACACTTATAATTCGCGCGTAAGTCATAAGTCGGCATCGCGAGTATCAATTATTTGATTTTTTTTCGATTTTTTGGACTTCCAAAAATCAACTACATTTTGTTAGTTGACTTTTGGTTTCAAAAAGTGAGTTTTTGATTTTTTTTTTGAAAATATTAAAAAAATGGATAATTTACAAATAAGGTAAGAAAAATTATAAATATTTGTGCAATATTTTAATTTATTTGAATATTTCAATATTATTTTAGAAAAAAATGTTTTAGTACTAAAAGGCAACTAGATATATTAGTGCATTTAATGGAATCCAATCAATTAATGTCTAAAAATATAAGTAAAATGAAGGAAGCTGACGAGAAATGGAACTTGTTTGCTGGGGAACCAAAAATTAACACTAAAATTACTAAAATTAACACTAAAACTAGTCCCAAAAATAGCCAAAAATTATAAAGTATAGAAAGAAATGGAAAATTTAGAAATACTTAAAATTTATTGTACACTTATTAATTTTATTATTGTACTTTTAAATATAAGCTATATAACGAATAAAATTTACAGCTTATAACTTTTTTACATATGAATAAAACAAAAATATAGTAAAACAAAACTATAAACTGATTTTTTAGGTATCTCAAAATTTTTGATTTGAAATGTCAAACATTTCAAATTGAAACAAATTGAATCAACTAATTGAAAATAAGTCAATTATTTAAAAATCGATACTCGCGACACCGTGACTTTTTTTTGTTGAAATAAGTCAAATTAATATAAGTCAAATCAATATTTTGAAATAAGTCAAATCAATTAAATTGAGTTGATACTCGCGACACGGACTATAGTTTTACTGTACTGTAACATTCCTTGTTTTCGTACTATAAATTTTCGCAATTTTTTGACTGTAATTTCCTGTATGTTATTTAATAAATCACCTTTACTACTAAGCCAAGTAAGATTTTTTTCTAACTTTTTAAGACTATTAAAAAATTGGCTTCTGGAATTGAACTTTGAACAATTGAATAATTTGTTCATGTAATATTATTATTTAGTTTATCTTATAATTATTTACTAGTATATACCGTTATTACATATATTAAAATACACCTACTACTATTATTTGAATTAATGCTACAGGTTTCTTGAAATTTGTTCTTTTGATTTTGATTCTTTGTTTAATTTGATACCAATTGATCTTTTTTCATGACTTTTATTTTAACTAGTGGAACGTCCCAGGCTCACTCATGGTTTAATCATTTAAATAAATTTTATCACAAAATTATATTTTAACTTATCTAATCCAATTAATAGAACAAATAAAACAAATAATAGAATTATTATAGAGAATAAAGAGATAATAGATCGTGCGGTAATTGGATGTGTTTACATTGAATTGCAATTGTAGTTAACAAAATCTGTTGCCAGCTCTTAGTGTTGAGATTATGTCATCAATTGCAATTGCATCTTCATATGTGTGTGTAAATGGTATCATTCCAATTTTTTCATCGGTGGTTCATCATGGGCTAATCATCGATTTAAACTCTAAGCACACAGAGTCAAAAACAAAATAAATATATGTAAAAAAATACAAAAACCAAAAATATTTTCTACTTTGACAATTTAAAAAAATTATTTTTTAGTGTAGCAAAAACATAATTTATTGGTAAATCATTGCTACATATTTACATTTAATATAGACATTTTGACAATTTTGGAATTTTTAAAAACTGTTCACTGTTTTATTTAATCCTACATTCCTGCGTTTATTTAAAATCATTTAGTTACCTTCCAATTAAATAGTTCTACATCATAAATATTAATAAATGACAAAATGTCGAATGATTTTTTTTTATTTTGCTTTGTTCCCAACCCAAGTGTTTTGGCCCAGCCGATTTGATATTTTTTTAAAATTATTAATCTTAGAATAATTTTGTGTGTAACAAAAACAGTTTTCTGACCTGTTGAAACATCTTATGGCGGTTTTAAGTAAGTGATGGGATGAGCTACAATTTGTGAGGCAGCTAAATTTTAGTTGAAAATCGCGGACTAATTGTTTCCGTAATAGGCAGAGCAAAATTATAATACATAATACGATTATGATCAGAAGAAAATTAAATTTCCTTTAATTATGTAAAAAAGAATTATTTTACGGTTTTCACTATTGAATTATAAATTAAAAATTAATAACAAATAAAATTTATTTTTTTCAATTTTGTGAATTGGTTTGCTTGTTTTCCGCTGCTATCCTGTTAGTTTTGTTTCATGAACCAACGACACAATCTCAAACTATGAATTTGCATTAAGATATGATATACACAAAATGAGAGTTTTGTTGGTTAGATAAAAGTTAAAATCTTCATTTTATTATCGAAAGACAAATACTAGAAAATATATTAATAGGTTGAGTTAGTCTAAGCTACGTTAAGTTTTATATTTCAAACAAAATAATTAATTTGGTTTTTTCAAAGATTCTTTACCAAAAAATTGACAATAGAACAATACATAAAATGTGAATTAAAACATGTATGTTTCAAATTAATTTAAAATTAAAAAACAAGGTGTCAAACAGTACAAGTGAGTACTGTTTGACACCTCGTCATTAGTACAAGTGAGTCATCTATATATAATTCTTCGACGGTGTCGGCATGTACCGTTATAATTTTTTGTTTTAAATATTGTTTCTGTTTCATGCATACATTTTGTTTTTAACATTTGTTTGTATTTTAATTTCATTTGTTGTAATTTAAAAATGAAAATTAGTACTGTAAAACATATTCTTTTTAACGGTTGACAAAACGTTATCCTCCTTAATTTAAAATTTTTTGGTTGAAAGAACCAATCGGAATAATGTCAGGACTGTTGATGTGATGTTCCAAATTCCACTTCACACTGCAGAATATTGTAGATTTGACCCAATTGCTAGAGTGCTTCGTGAAATAAATTCTATTTGAAGCTTTGTTGACCGTCACGTATAAGCATTGAGACTGCAATTAAGAGTAGATTGCGTAATAATGTACAAAATGGTAGCTAATTTAATTTTTTTTCTTGCTCTTTGGTTATATTTTTGTTTTATTTTTCTTTCATTTTATTTATTTATTTGTTTTTTAAATTTTATAATTAGTATTAAGTTAGTGTTGTTTGATATATTTTAACTTTTTGTAATCTGATAAAAGTATGTTTTATCTATTCTACTAATTGCATTTTTTTATTGCTTTTATCTAACGGTGTCAGATTCTACTAACCTCACTGAATGATGATTTAGTACGTAATGAAATATTAAATTCAATATGATTCAGGTATTAGTAAGTATGTTCAATAAGTTCCAACGTAACAATCTTGTAACTATATGACTCTTGAGCACTATTATAACACTATTATACACACTCTTACAGCAGTATTAGTGTTCATTGAATGCTCCGCAATTATTGCGAAACGTTATAAATATGTTATAGCATTAAAATGGAGAATCCTATAAGGTACCGGAGCAATCGCTGTAATATTGTTATGGGATTAGTATATGTTTTTATTTTGAAATGAAATTCATTTGAAATAATTTATGTTATGCGAGAGTGAGAAAGGTATTATTTTTTATTTTAAAATAATAATTTTATGGAGTTTATATTTATTTCATGAGAAAGGGAGATATATATTAATTACATATTTTTATATTTGTATGTGAATTTTATAATATAAAAAATGTCGTACTAATAAATAAAATTTTGCGGTTAAGAATGAAAAACATTGCACAAAAATGTAACAAGCTTTTTGAGTGACCTAATAGATGTCTGATGTGCTTGCTTTAAGCGTTAAAGCTGACATTTATCCAGTTCAATTGGCTTAACATTTGATTGAAAGAAGTAGGTATACCCCATTTCAATATCATGTTCATTATTTTTACATTTTTCCAACTGATTCCAATGAACACGAAAACATAATTATAGAACAATTATCGAATTGTAAAAGAACAAGAGTGTTGTGTTGTATTTTTGATGTTGCAGTTGAAATGCCTCTTCTAAATCGATTTAGACAACATTGCAATTTTGTACATATAAATTTTTACATTGTAAATAATTTTTAAATATTTTCTCTATTTTAGTATCGTTTATTATTCCAATAGCTTTGATAATTTTATTATTTACATACATAAATGTTAGAAAAAAGTACTAGAACTTCCTTTTATGTCCATACATTTTGTTTTCATTCTATTCAATTTTTATTTATTAAATTTTAGCAAGTCACTTATATTTCTGAAATCTGAATTAATTAATGTTTCTAACTAATTCTGATAAATTTTTACACCTAGGTAACTAATAAGACTGAAAACATTAATGTTCTGCAGTACCTAATTATTATAAATATAAAATTTATGAAATTTAACAAATTTTCACAATTTGTTAGAGTTTTGGATTGATCTTAAAATTTATCTATCATTGCTATCACATTAAATAATTATAATCTGTAAGTGACAACACTTTTCTTTTAAAATTTCTAATAAAAATGTCACTGGCATATTGGTGTTCATCATATTAAAGAACATATTAAACTAGTAATCAATGAAAAAATATATATATATATATATTAAGTATATATATTTTCTATATAATTCAAATGAATTTAAATATCGCATCACTTTAATTTTTAATAAATGTTTTATCCAAAAGACAGAATAATCAAACTTGTTGAAAAGTTTTTGCATACACCTACAAACATACATATACATATTTAATAAATATGTATGCATAAGACCCCAAATTTCTTTAGCTATTTTTATCTTAATTCCATTCATTTGCCTTCACCATCTGATGAAAAAGAATATTAAAATATGTTTCATATTTACGATTTCTTGTATATACACCCACATTCACATATATATATATGTATATACCTAATATACCTACATATTATATACAAAATAATAATAAAAAAAAAAACAAGAAAAATATTTGATGTTGTCCCTTCATGAAAACTTGATAAATGTAAAATGAATATTTTACGATTTACGATATTCAACTGGACAGGAATAAAAACAAAAACAAAAAAAAAAGGTCCTTAAAAGCTTCTCTAATGACATCTGTCGTAATTTAAATAAAAACATTATTATTGTTATAATAATAAAATCAAAATCAAAACAGAAACACAAAAAACAAATTTAATAATTTTTTTATAGACTCTGAAAATTGCTTTATCTTATAATTTTTAGTTCCACATCAGTTTTACTTACTCTAAATATTATAACTATACTTCTATATGGTTACTACTACTACTACAAAGTTTTACATTTGAGAGTAATTATTTCTCAAATCAAAAACAAATTTAAATATCCTTAAATCATTTTTTGTTGTTGCGTTTAAATTTTTTTTTGTTTTCATTTTTATTTTACATACTTTGACTTTAGGTTTGTCGTAAAACAAAATAAGAACAGCAACACACATATTTCTTTGGTTTTCCGTTAAAAAAAAAAACAAAAAAACCAAAAATAAGAAAATTTCCGTTTTGAAGAATTTACAAAAAGGATGTTAAAAAGTTTTTCTAAAATAAAAATTTGGTATTTTAAATTATTTAGTAGAAATTTAGAACTATCAATGTTAAGCAAAAAAAAAAAAATTTAAAGTTTTGATATTTACAGATGATGGTCAGAGCGGATGGTCAGAGTTTTATTAAATTTTTGCACTCGTGACATCAAAAACTTTTATTTTATCTATTCTACGTGCATTGTTGACCTAAAAAATAAACAAAATTGCAAAATTCATAATGTTTTGTTTTTTTTAATATTCTGACACCAATTTGCAATATAAAGTATCAATTCCATGCTCCGCCATTTAATTTTTATCTAATTTTTTTCTATAGAAATCGTTTTGCTGTGTTGATTTTCTAATATTTAAGATATCCTTTAACAATATGTTTCCGAATATCAGTCATATAAGTATAAATTGATGTATGATTATAATGTAAGTATGTATGATTCAATATGCTTTCCTGGATATTCTGGCCTAATATGCAAATTGTAACAAAACTTACCATATCATCTCTATGAAATTTTGAAAAGCTACGTTAAAAACAGAATTTTTTATAGGAAGCAAGCTAATGTATTTACTGGAAAATGTACAATACAACCTGCAGTTTCACAAGGAAGTGTGTTAGGATCTATATTGTATTTGCTGTTTATGGCTGGTATTCCAACAATAATAGAGGTAAAAATCGCAACTTTTGCCGATGACATCGCTCTTATGGTTCAACATCTGGACGCTAAAATTGTATGATTCAAAGATATTCAACTATTAAACTTAAAAGATATTCAACTATGGCTACCAAAATGGAACGTAAAAGTGAATAAATCGAAGTCAACACATTACTTTTACTTTAAAAAAAGGTACCTGTCCTCAACTGATTTTAAATAATAAAATCATCCGACAAAACAATTGTATAAAGTACTTAGGTATAGATTTAAAAAAAGTCTAAGCTGGCGCAAAGATATTGCTAGTAAAAGGAAATAGCTTGATATCAAATTTAGAAGTCTAGAAAGTATATATGGGAAAGAACCCACACCAGTTATCATTAACAAATAAGATATCAATTTATGAAGTCATAATAAAACCCATTTGGACATATGGAGTTCAGGTTTGTGGCTCCGCAGCAAAATCTAACATCAACATCATACAAAAATTCCAAAATAAGGTGTTAAGGTCACTTGTAAATGCCTCTTGGTTTGTGTGAAATAAAGTCATCGACACCACTTCAACATAGAATACGTCACCAGTGTTATAGCTAAATATAGCACCAGCTACTGATTCAAAGTGCAAGTTCATCCAAACAATTTAGCCTGCTGAATTGACAATTATAGATCAGAGGAGAAGACTGAAACGAAGAAAACAATTTTCAACTGAAATTCTTCCCATTCGGCTTTTTTTTTGCTATTTTTAAAATTTTCAACGGCTTTTTCAATTGTCAATAGAAAGGGAATTCCCCATTTCTATTTATTTATAAGTTCAGTACGTAATCAAATGTCACCAAGCAAACCTGGCCTATGTTGAACCTGAAACTATCCCTTAATCTACTAACTATGAAAAGGTGTGATCTTAGCACTATGGTAGGGGTCATTACGGGTCATTGTCTGATTGGTAAGCATGCCAGAAGACTGGGACTCCCCTCAAGAACGTGTAGAGTGGAGTCGGAGGAGGATGAAACTGTCCACACCTACTCTGTTCCTGCCGTGGTCTCTACCATAAAAAGAAACCCCATTTAGGAGCCTTCTTTCTGGGTGATCTTGAAAACACTAGTATCAAAAATCTGCGCCGCTTCGTTAAAAGCTCAAATTGATTCAACGAGTAGAGTCCAACGCGAGGAAAGTTCCCGTGGTATCACAATGGACCTCAACGGTTTAAGTGTGTCGGCGTACTGTCGGCAGCCCTTACTACCTACCTATCTAATCAAATGTACTAATGTGAAGTATTATAGTGTTTTATTAAAATCAATAAATAAAAATGGTAAAACTAAGAGAACAAATTTGAAAATGTTATATTTTTACTTTTTTTTGTATGTGGATAAAAGTAAGTATAAAACTGTTATATTTTCGATTTATTAGTTGAAGTGGGACAAGTATGTCCCATTCGGTGTTTTCACGTTGGGACGTATATGTTTCGGTGTTGGGACGTATATGTCCCAATAGGTATAAAAATGGACATCGAGTGATTTTGATTTCTTTATACACCAGCAAAGAATGATTTAGTTACGTCAAATGAGGATACTGTGAATGAAACTCAGAAAAACCCTGAATAATACTCAGAGAGTAGTTCATCGTTTGTAAATGAAAATGATGGTAATTAAGAAGAAGTTAAGAAGATTGAGATGAATGATCGAAATGAAATATGAGAAACAACCGTATGAGCTGGTCCAACTGAAAGTTTTAAACCTAGAAAAACACCAAACATTATTAGTAGTCCTGCTATGGGAAAACATTTTGCTAGAAGAGATGCTCCATTACAAATTTTTAAAAAACTATTTCCTGAAAGTCTAACAAATTACACAATATAGCACAGTTCACAAATCAGAGTATAGAAATTTTACGTTCTTCAAAAAATAAATTGGACGAAACAAAAATCGTTTTAGGTTGTACAATAGTTATGACTTATAGTTTTTCTGCTTTGGGTACTGTTATGACTAATCGTAAGAATTTACCACAAAAGGAAAAATTATCTAAGTGGAAAACACTTTTTCAGTTCAGCAATTCTGAAATACTTTACACCAAATGGTATGACATTAATAAGGTGTCAGTTATAACTGTATTGACTGTCACAAGCTCACAATAGTTGTGTTCAGTACACTGTTCTAGAACGTTCCAGAGTAAAAATGAACAATGTTGTGCTTATTAGTTTCCGTTAATTGAACTTTTTTGTCCAAAAGTGTTCTGATCAGTGTTCATTTAATTGTGCGAAACAGTTCTAAATTGATATTTTTTGTTCTGATTTTTTTTAGAACAGTTTTGGACAACTTTTTGTTGTTGTTGTTTTTCCTTAAATTTTGTCAGTTAAACAGAGAAGTTTTAGAGTAAGCACAAATTAAAAAAGTTCAAAAAAAGTGTTCGGTAGGTTTTTCTGTTCTTAAGTGGTTCTAAAGTGTTTGACATTTAACTGTCATTGTCCAAAATTGTTCTATCCGCTTCTGTTCTGAATCTACTGAATACAACCAATGACAACAACTGAAAAAAGAATATAAAAAAAGGTAAAAAACCACAATAGATATCCCTGCAATGATTAGATTTTATAGAGAGATAAAGTTTAAAGTAGACAGAGCTGACGACTTATGTGGAATACATGAAGGTCTACTGCAAATCAAATAAATTGTAAAACAAAGTATCCTTCAAGTTGGTAATGATGTCAACAGTAAATGCCAGAATAATTTATTGTGAATTATATCGAAAAAAAACTCCTTTTCTTGAATTTTTAACTGAGTAGGGAGGAACCTTAGGAGCAGAAGGGAAGGAAACTGCAAAAGTTCTACGAAGTCATGCACATGAAGGATACCGAGTTAAAAAAAAAGACTTTATGAACCTTCAGCAGTTCACCTACCAATCGAATGTCCAACTAGAAGTCGTTATGCAGGCTATCAGAAAAATAAAATTGAAACCCGAACTTAAACACTGTGTGAAGAAGGTTCATTGTCAAATCTCTTTATGCAAAAATTATTTTGGAGCTTTTCATAAATAAAAAATTTTAAACATCATTTTTTGGTTGTTTTATTAAATTTTTGTAAATTTTATAATTGTTTTATTATAGGCGTTTATAGGTTGTAAAGTGTTAATGGGACTTATATGTCCTATGTTTAAAAACTGAAATTTGTCCCATCATCCCCGCAGCTGTGTGGGGAGAGAAGAGGGAAAAGAGGTATAGAGGTGGGGAGAAAAGAGGTATAGTTCTTGTTATATCTCTGTTATATATCTCGGTGTGGCTATATTATATGTATATATATTTATAATAAAATACAGTTGTTTTATATTTAATATGCGTGTTCAGTGCGAGACTGCTGGTTGTCACCAGTGTGTTACATTAAATTATAGTTAGCGAGTTGCCAGACAATGTAATATATATATTAATATTATAATACTTAACTGTATACAAAAGTTCTAGAATATAGAATTATTTTACTGAATCTGCGAAATCAAAGCCCCATTGAAAGCCAGACTTTGTCAAATAACTCAAATTGGAATTTTAGATATAATTTTGAAATATAATAAACTTACTGTTTCGGTTATAAAAAATAAAATAAATATAATTTCGCAATAATATCAACGAATAATAAAATTAGTAATTCTCTGTTTTTACTGAAATTTATCTGTAGATCTACGCATATCATTACTCATTCTCAATTTTGTTGAAAAATTATTCTAATTTTTTTTTCAAAGAGAAAACTCCATTTTTTTTCTTTACGCTTTTCTATTTTATTATTCAACTTAAATAATTGTGTGTACGTAGATGTAAATCTCCTGTGGGTAAAATCGCATATTCACTACAAATCCGTAATAAATCAAAAAAAAAAAAAAAATCCAACAAATCATCTCAAATCAAAGTGCAACAAAAAATAAAATGAAAATAAATAAAAAAATTTGCTACAAAATAAATTCAAAAAATGGTGAAGATTTACTAAAAAAATATTAAAAATTAGAATTTACCACAAAGTGGCTAAGTTAAGAATTATAGAATTATAAAAAATTAAACATTATGCGGGAACATAACATTTATAATAAAATCATTATGTGCATATTTGGCCGTTAAAAATTTTTTTTTTTTTTAAATTCAAGTCACGTACAAGGATTACAGAACAACCTTAACATCAATGCTTTTTTAGTACTTGTTGTTTTATTTATTTTTTGTTTTGTTTTTTTGCTTTATGTTATTTAATCCTGAGACAGAATGTTGCCTCCTGTTTGTTTTCCTAATATTGTGGATAATAAACGATTTAAGAAAATAGGGTTCAGCCTTGGTAATAAATCAGATTTTTTTTTGTTGTTTTTAAGGTAGTGTGAAGCATTTTGAACATTTCATTTAAATCATTTGGTACTTTGGTGTTACTGGATTTTATTTTTGTTTTTCCCAGAATAGCTTGACATTTGTATTTATTTTTAAATTGTAATAAAAATTTAAATAAACAATCTGTTATCGGCCCCCTGTTGTATTACTTATATAATAAACTGATAGTTTTGTTGTTTGTGTTATTATTTTTTTATTATTTTATTTTGAATCCAGTTTCGAGGAGGCATTAAATATTTTATTTGGTTATTATTTTTTTAATGTTCTTTTTTTTTGTTTCCTTTTTTGGTTTTAGATGATGATTTGACATTGGGATTTGTATTCCGTTGTATTAAGTTAAAGACAGAAGATTATATGGTGAAAATTTTATAAGTTTTCAGGATGTTTTTAATTTACTTCAAATGATTTTGAATAATGTTGGTGTCGCATTCATGGTATAAAGTATAGACAAAGTTATTTTATTTGAGGTTCTCTGATAAAATAACATTTACATTACGCTATAAAACCATTAATAAAATTTTTGATGGCTCAACAATATCTTTGGAAACATTTTACAGAATGAATGCGACATTTAAAATGTTGTTTAATTTTTTTACATTAACTAAAATTACGCAGTAAATACCATGATATAAATTTGATTTTAATTGAATTTAACAAGATTATGACTTATCAATAGTAATTTTTAATCCTTTATAAAAAGAAAATATTTTTTAAGGTGAACAACAGTAGAATTTATAAAAATTGATATCAAAGACTTCTTCAATTTTTAAATCAAAGCTCATCTCTAGTTTTAGCAAAATCTTAATAAAGCTAACGAAAGAAAACCACAATTATCTTGACCATGACGGAGTATAAGGTAATGGGGAAGTAGATATCCTCGCAAAAACAGCTGCAATAAATCAATTCTTCGGACCTGAAACAAGCATTTCTCGCTCAAAACCCCACTTACAAAAACTTGTTTTCAAATGGGGAATTACAAAAACTAATAACATATGGACGGCTGTAGTATGGTTCATAGTTGCTAAGTACTTTGGAATTTTAAGGCCTATTTCAAAGTTAATATTAATTTATCACAGGTTCAAGTTCACTCAACAAGGCATCATACGATTTTTTAAGGAAATATAATACCACTTTTACCGCAATTAGCTTGAAACATAATGACTAGCTCACTTAACCATGATCTAGCAAAAAAAGCCGATTATGGTAAGATAAACAGAGTTGAGTTCAATGCATTTAGAACTCAAAACTGTTGACTCCACCATCCAGATAACCTTTACTTTCTTCCTCTTTTATAAATATCTTGTAGGAAATGACACTTTTTCTATTGAAATAAAATCAATAATATCTCCCTTCAAACAATTCCAGCGAAACAATAGGGAGGTTTTAAATGCCCATTTCTACACTGTAGAAATACATAGGTTGGCCAAAACTGGTTTCAGAAATTCTTTTATTGTGAGAACTACTAACATGTGGAACATGCTTCCATCTTACGTGTTACCCTCCAATAGGAATGCTCCATTATAAAACTTGCAACTTTTCTAAAAGAACGTCCTTAGGTTCGTCTTCAACTTACCCACCAATTTTCCTCTATCATCCTATTTGTTCCCTCCTAATCATTTTTCTCCTTACCCACACCTATAAAAATTGTGTATATGTAATTATGTCCTTTGCTAGTGTTTGGGTGGCGTCTAAAAAAAAAAAAAAATTTTTGTTCAAGTTTGATAAATCCAACACAGACACTGATTTAGATTCTATTTAAAAGATGAAGAAGAAGCTTCTCTCACATGCGAGGCCATAGTTTTCATATTTCCTCGTATAGGTACACATCGCCGAATCCTGAAATTGACGTTAAAGTAACAATAATGTACAAAATATCGATTCCAAAATGCCGACGTCAAAAATGTCGACTTGTACAATTTGTCGATTCCTGAAATGTCGATTCTAAAATGTCGACATGGGCAAAATGTTGATTTTTAAAATCGTCGGCTGAGTTCTCAAAAGCTCTATAGTCCATTTTAACTTTTTTTAGGAACAGATTCTTAGGTTTTGTGACATGCTCTATCTTTTGGCCCGAACCGTTTTTCACTATATTTTACCGTTTCGGAGATATTTAGTTCCGGATTGACCCATATCCACCTTTGCAATACTTTGTTAATTATAAAATGATACATACGCCTATTTTTTGGATATGGGTCATTTTTGTATGAAGTTTGACATCAAAATTGGCTTATATCTGAAATGCCCCATATCCATATGCCCGACTGATAAATGATATCAAAAATTTGCTGGCTTACTTGCCAACAAGTGATCAGAACTATCTAAAAGCATTATTAAAAATAAAATAGTTGTGATTACGTACATGAAAAGCGTACATAAAAACGTACGCTTTTATTATGAGGGGAATAACCATGGATGTCAAAAACGTATGGTTATTCTCGCCATAATAGAACAGTACGTCTTAAGTTAAGGTATACCTAGGTAAGGTATATAATAAATAATATTAAGTTCTTTATTTTTTTCGTAATTGAATTATTGTTTTATGTTATATTGTTTTTGTTTTAGATTATAATATTGTTATAAGAGAATGTGATCTCAATGAAATAAACTGATTTTTAATTTTGAAATTTTTTAATACTATAAATATTTTTTAATATATAGTGGACCATACATTTATTTGTAAAGTTTAGTGATAAAACGACCCATATGCAGTTAAATTTTACCCACGTGCATGGACTAAAATCAACTTGTTCAAAAAATTGGATATGGGTCGTTTGGAAATCGATTTCGAAAAACAAAAATGCCTATAGTTTATAAACTAAAAGGCATAGGCACTTGAAATTTTGTAATTAAAATAACAAAATAAGTATTAATTTATTGTATTGTACATTTTTTTTTAAGTAATTTTAAACTTCAAATCGCGTTTACTTGAAACCGAGTTGATGGCATATAGAGCCTTTCAGACTTGGCCGACGAAATGTCGACTTTCAAAAAGCAAAAAATTTTAGACTAAATAAATAATCTTAATCTGATTTTGTAGTCTACTATAAACTACATGCTAATTTACAATCTGGCATATGTCTGTATACATATTCTGCAAAAAGGGGCAATCCTGAATCCAACTGTAAAACCAATACTGATAGTATACCCATACGTATGCCTATTTCGTAGAAAAATATTGAGTTTTCACAGTTTTATATGAAAAATAAATAATTTATAGAGAGTTAAGTCTTCAGACCAGAGCCAATTGATTAAAATCCTGTTTTGCTCGACGGCAGGAAATTGTAGACTACAAGACACAAAAAACATTTAATTATTTCAAAACTCAATGAAAAGTCTTCAAAAAAAAAAACTTTTCTATTTTCAATTGTCCCCTAATAAACCCCCGCACATAATTATTGGAATCGTTTTTTTGCAGCTAAATATATAGACGGCAAAACTTTAATAAAAAAAATATTAAAAACAAGGAATTTCGGGGGTAACCATATAAATATTTCCAAAATAAATCATTTACAACAATTTTTTCTACAAAAAATTAAAAATTTTGATAATCGATATTCTAAGAGTCGACATTTTGTCGAAATACAATCGACAATTCCGGTTTCAAAATTTTAATTAAAATTCGTTTCGCTAACCAAATTTCCCACATTATCTCTGCGCACGTGTGTAGCGGGTTTATAGCGAGCTGCCAATTTCTTGGCTTTTTTGTATAAGTTTGGCACTTCGCCTTTATTTCTATGATATTCGATATTTATAAGCAGAGAGCAGGAACGAACATCCCGATATATTAATATTTTGTATAATGTTTAACCATATTTAATAACGGTAATTTTTTATTTTTGAACTAACTGTATAATCCTAACAATAATTATCTTTAGGAGTTGTTTCGTTTTTCATCACACTACTTGAACTCATCAGTAGTTATTTATAATGTTAGACTACCTATACAACTCCTGATTTATATTTTTATTGATTTTTAAACTTATTAAAAGATGTTATTAATAAATCTGTGAGTTATAAAAATAAATCAATATTTTTCTAGTAGGTGTGTTAAAGGTGTTGTAAATTTACTTACTCTATCAGATTTATGACATTTATTAATTAAAAAATCACAATAATTATCTTGGAACACGTCAATCTTAAATAGTAATAGCAGTTCATCATGAAATATTAATTTAAAATAATTTGAAAATATTTTTAAAATAAAATAAAAAATTAATCTCCTGGAATTCATAATACGCTTCAGTTGCACAATTAAAAAATATGTTAATCTTGAGATTCTTTAAAATCGTTACTTTTTAAATTTTCCTTCAAAAACAGAATTGTTTTCACAATAACTATATATATAATATCTATGTATCTAGATTAGAATCGTATATTTGGAAATTATTTTAAGTTTCCGTATTTTGGAAAAAAAAATTTTGTTGACTTGAAAATTTTCTAAATAAAAATTTGTACATATTTTCATTGTCAAGTATTTGTAAATATGTAATTTATCTTAGCAAATATAAATAAAAAATACATATTACATAGATATATATATATATATATTATATATTTATTTGTTTTAACATAGCTGCCTATGAAATGAGAAAACTTTAGGGAATCGTTTGGCATTTCATTATTTTCTTTTAATTTCCACAACACCACCAGTAGTAAATCTATAGAGAGTGTAAAAGGAAAAAAAATAAATAAATAAATATGTACGTACGTACCTACAATGTATAAATGGTGCCAGTGTATATAATGATTGAATAAATAAAATACTAAGAGTATTTCAGATTAGTTTTACAATATTATTGTAAATATAGAATTAAGATTCAAGTGTAACAAATTATAAAAAAAAAGGTATTTTTAAAATTGTCGTGAATGTACTGAGCGAATTGTTTTTATACATTTATAAAAAAATAACCATCTTAATGTATTCTTATGCGAAATACAAGGAATCAAGGGTGCTATCATCAGCAAAACAATAAATCTGGTTTGAAGTCGTGGATAAAAAATCATTTATAAATATTATAAATAATGTTGGAGAAAGAACTGATTTTGGCGGATTTTTCTCATCAATATCTATCCAAAGATATCTGTCTCTTAAAAACTGCATAGAATCCTAAATAGTGGATTGGGAACCCTTTTGCTTTGTAACTTTTAGATTAAGGCATTTGTCCACACGGAATCAAAAGTCACAAGAATCACAGTCTAATGATAGCATCAAGGTGCACCTTTTCTCATTATGCAAAATATTATGCAAAATGGGAAATTAAAATAAACATTGAAAAATCGTCCCTTATATGTTTTAGAAATGCTAGCGGAAAGGGTCCCAGAAACATTTAAAAAAAAAGCAAAGAGCTGGCCCTGGAAATCAATGGAACACATATTCCAATTTAAAAAAAATTAATTACCTAGGGGTTAACTTCAATAATCTCTATAAATTTAATGAACACTCCAAGAAATCACTCGCAAAAGCAGCAATGACATACTCCATAATAAGACCACTAATATTACATAGACCATTAATATTACATTTGACTTAAATGTCAAAACGAAAAAGCTTCTCTATAAAAAGCTAATTCGCCCAGTGATTTCATATGCATTTCCTATTTGGTTCACTCTGTCTCCCACATACGCAGAAAAGTTGCAAATATTCGAAAGGAAAATTTTAAGAAATTGTATTGGAAAGAATTTCGAGAGCCCAAATAAAAGATATTCCAACACCTTTATTTGCGAGAGCTCTAGAACGAAGCCGTTAATATCTTATATGGTCACAAACAGCATCAAGTATTTAAATAAATTAGAGGCACATCCGAATCCAATAATAAATTCTATTATAGGCAATGTGCCAAACAATAGCTTTAACGATAAATACTATTTATCACCTTGCACAATTAAAAGCGAAAACTTGCAATTCGAGGACACACTAAATATAAAATGTCTACCGAACTTTTACATTTATAGCATCGAAGCAAAAGATTATCACCGTAAATGTCGGAAAAAAAAAAAACATTTTTTTAAATAATTATTGTTATCAAAACACTTTCCTCTTTTTTCTCTCTCTTTAATTTCCCTCTAAAATATTTTCTTTTAAATTTTAAAATTAGTATTAAGTTAGTATAAGTCTACTAGTCAGTTCAGAACAAAACTACATTAGAAAACAGGATGCAAGTTTTCGCTAAAAGCAAAAAAATAAATAAATAAAACCAAACAAATAATCCATATTGTTAGGAGTATTACAAACCTCTAAATTAGCTACTAAGCCATACATTATAGTTTAGTATATATAATTGTAAATTAGGTTTTAAGTTCATAGTAATAAGTAATTGTAAAAAAAATTATGACAATAAATTAAACTTAAACTTAAATAGAATTTCACTTAATAATAATAGAAAAATGTAAATTTATTATGCAAATGGAAAATACAATTGGACTTAGACCGAAATCGAAAGTCCAGTACTGGTTATAGAAAACAAAAATAATAAGAATGTAGGGTGATGTAAAGATAAATAAAAAACAAAATGTCTTAAAATTTTGCGTTCTCAGACGGTTTGCATATTGATTCAATGAATAATATCATGTTCCGCAGTTCCATTGAACATAGAAAAATTTTCAAATTCTATTCAAGTAACCTGATCTACCTTCAACATAATAAATTGTACAAGTCTTTTTCAAATACAATTCAATACTATCATAATACTCTACAAGTACCTTCAGGTAATCGCGGATACTCCATTAAAAAAATTTGTCATTTTTGTCTTTTCAAAAAAAAAAAATATCTTAAAAAAAAATAATTTTTTTATATTATAGAAAATTGTAATACATAAAAAAAAAGATTTTTTATAGTTTAAAAATTTGATCCTGAAACAAAAAAAAAACAAAATAGAACACCAAAAAATGTTTAATTCAAGAAAGGATAAAATTGACCTTAGGTAATATTAATTTTTTTTTTATTATTTAATTTTAACAAAATTCTTGAAAGAAGGATCCAAAAAGGATTTTAAAAAGAAAAATAATTTAAAATGTCCATAAAATGTGTTCGTTTTTAATGGTTTCTCATTCTCATCCAAAAAAAAAATTAAGATGGATTAAAATGTTGTCATGCGGTTTTAAATTAGAACATTTAATTTTCTATTCCCCTACTACAGACTTTGATTCACTTTAAATTTCTATTGAAAAAATTAATATTTTGTTTCCATCTCTTTTTCTGTAATCCTGAAATTTAAGTCTGTGAAATTTCCACTGTGATTTGAGAATGTTAAAAGATCTGCAACATTGTGGTTGAGCGTTTTTTTTTTTTTGTTTTGCCTGACTACTCTATGTCTGTATAGATAATTGCTAGCGGTAAACAAAACATGTTTTTTTTGATTCACAAAAAAATATATTGGCTTTTCTGAGGGAGTTATTGTACCCATGTAGAACCTAATACTATATTATGGGATACCCGATGTTTCTAGTTTCAAAAATATATATCTTTAATCGCGCATCCCTAAGGATGAAAAGGACATCTGAAAGTATCTTTGTGGTTTTTGTATATAAACGGTTATATCTGTTGATCTATTAGATTTATACATATATTCGGTCTGTAGCATATTTTAACATTTATTTGATGTTGATCGGTGTTGCCGTTATGGAGATATTGTAATTCAAAGTAGAAAATTTTGGAATAAAAACATCTTTATTTTCTTTCTTTAAAAACCAAATACCTCAAGATTTTACCAGAAGAAATTGTTTTTTTTACCCTTTTTCTTTATAAAACTAGGAATATGTTTTTTACGAAGTAACAATCTCCTGAAGCAAATATCACACCAGCTTATGATCAAATCACTGTATCTGAAGAATTCTTGGTGTTGCCGTGGTTTTTAAAATAGTATATCCTAAATAGTGCATTTAGTATTTTAAGTACAAAAACTACATTTGTTAACATGTTTGTTGTTTTAGGGTTTTTGTATCTGTTGATCTAGTAGACATATAGTATATATATGTGTTCGCTTTTCATCTAGTAAGTAAGATTGCAATCTGAAAAATATTTTAACGTTTATTTGATGACGACAGAAGTGGCCGTTGGGCAGATGTTGTAGTTCAAAATTAAAAATTTTTGAAAAGAAAAAATTTTTCATACAAAATCAAATGTTAAAATATGCTCCAGACAATCATCTTACTAGATAAAATACTGAATATATATCTAATAATATCTAATAGATCAACAAATATAACGGTTTATATGCGAAAACAACAAAACAACAACGACAATTTCAAATATCCTTTTCGTCCTTAAAGGATGAGATGTACTTATAAAGATATATATTTTTGGAAAGCTAAGAACACCAGGTATTCTTGGAATATAGTCATTAGGTCCTACGCGAGTACACCATAATCAGAATTCCCAAAAATTCCTGCGGGTACATCAGAATTCCCAAAATATTCTTAAAAATAAATAAAAAAAACTTACCATTTCTTTTTCTAAAAAGAACTAGTGGCAATCAAAAAGAACAGTAACACTTACCTAAAAAGAAAAAGAAAACACATTTTATATAAATATCAAAACTAAAAAATAAATGAAAGTGCTTTTTATATAATTAAAATATATTAAAACTCGTTAATAAAAGTGATATAATAAAAACATTAAAAGTGATCCAAAAATATAAATATAAAATGGCAATATTAAGACCAATAAGTGACTTAATAAAAGAAGCAAGAACAATTCCAGTTTACAATGGTAACAGAGCGACCGGCCTCTAATATTTTATTAGAGAAATCAAAGTTCTTTACAACCTGGCACCAGATCCACCATCAAAACAATACATCGTAAACATTATCAGGGGAAAAATACGAGGGAAACTGTTGACTGAATACGAAGAATAAAATCAACAGACTGGTATGAAATCAAGGCTCAACTAAAGAAAACCTTTGGAGGACAAACCGGGACCATATCTGATATTAAGGCATCGAGCCGACTCAATCAGATATTTTAATGTAAGTCAATACTATTCAGAATTATTAATCGTTTCTTAATGCAAATAGATAGTTTGAGATTGTATATAGTTGGTTCATGAAACGAAACTAATAGGAGAGCAGTAGAAAACAAACAAAACCATTTCACAAAATATTGAAAAAAAATAATTTTTATTGTTTCTTTCTTTTTAAATTTATAATTCAATAGCGCAAGTGGTAATTTTTTTTATTTTAATTTATTTTTAATACTCGAATTTATTTCATTTAGTAGGTAGGTTACGTACGTTCATATTATGTGTACGTTTTTATTTGTAATTTACTTTACTTTTGTACTTTATTTGTTTTTGTTTTTTTTTTTATGAAGAACTGGTAAAATCGGAACTGATTTTGTTTTCTATGTGTTACAAGAATAAACCACAAATTTTTAAACTATGTTTTTCAATTTGATCATAAAACGTATCATATAACTATTATAATTTCTGCTTATTACGCTAATACTAAGAAAAAATTTCTGCGAGATTTTCAACTAAAATTTAGCTGCCTCATAAATTGTAGATCACTCCATACACTTACTTAAAACAGCCATAAAATAGTTTAAGAAGTCAGAAAATTGTTTATGTTACACACAAAATTATTCTCATATTAAAAATTTAGAAAAAATATCAAATCGACTGGGCCAAAACAACTGAGCTGGGAACAAAGCAAAATAAAAATAATCATTAGACATTTTGTAATTTATTAAATTTATGATGCAAATATATTTGCTCTCTATTTTCACTCAGATTTCACTCAGAATTCATTTCACTCAGAAAACAGAAAAAAATTTCACTCAGAAAATAAATTGTATTTTTATTCATTTATTTAGCCCATTCACAATATAAGAACGGAAGAATGGAAAAACACATTTATCCATCAATTACACAAAAATTAAATGTCTGATTCGGAAGCTTCAGATTTGGGAGCTTCAGTTTCCACATTAAATGCTAAATTTTCTAATATCCTAATATCAAAAGAATAAAATTAAAAAATCCTTTAGAAATTCTCACTTTAAGCGGGAATACAAAAAAGTAGCACTGGAATTCAACAACGAAGCCAATATGGTGTGGAAATTGCTGAATTTAAAAAATAAAAACTTCGATGCCATTTTAGGGTAAAACGTTTTTAAAACCTGTAGGAGCAAAAAAAATATCGAAAATGATACCATTGAAATCATGGGAAAAACTACTATGTTTATCAACTAATGTCCATTTTCACAAATTTATCAATTATTGTATCTATAAATTTTAATCCAAAACAGTTAATTAACAAAATTAAAACTGAATTTCATTTTTGAAGAAAGACTTATTTAGTTCAAAATATTTCCATTTTTGAAGAACACAAAATGTAGTTTAAAATAAATGTGTGAACATAAATGAAAACATAAATAAAAAAAAAATTTTTATTGTTTTAACATTTCCACATTACTGACAACTCTTCTTTATGTAATCGCCTTTAAATAAAAGTTGTCAAATGTCCAAATGTTAAGTGTCCAGTTGTTAAATATTCTCTTGCTAACTGTCCATTTTGCTAAATATTTTTTTGACAAATATTTGGATATGGATCTTATAATATTTTTATAGTGCTCCTAATACAATTCATGATATTCGTAATGTATATACATAATAATTACCTATCACCAAAAATCCCCTTAATGTATTCCTAATACCTTCTAATAAAATTTATTGTAGTTGGGATACCTCCGATTCTATGATTAAATATTAACAATACTAATAAATAAATAAATAAAAAAAAAATTATTTATAATGATAAAATGAAATTCAGTCATGATTCATTAAAATATTAATGAAAAATGTTTTCTAATCTAAAAATGCAATTGATCCCATGTTGTGGTATTTTTCTGTTCGTCTTTTATGAAATAATCTGGGTTCATTTATTAAAATTAATGGTATTCGTATTCGTGAACAATATATAACATTGTTTTTTTTTTAACCAGTAAATCAAAGGATCACAAAATTATGATAATTTAATTCAATCCCATCACAATCTATATATATATATATATGATATGTATACATTAGAATTTTGTAAAATTTTTAGATAAAATTTATCAAAAATGATAAATAATATTTAATTTAGGATTAATTACAATAAAATTTTCGAAAATGAAATAATGAAGCTGAAGAGAACATACATATTAAATTATAAATTCATACAACAATGCTAAAGTACATTAAAATGGACGTTATTGAATAATGACTTCAATTTTAAATTGAAAAGAAAAAAAACAAATTAAAATGTAATTTGTGGTAGGTTTTTAAATCAGTCAAATTAAAGTGAATAATCAGAGCATTAAGCAGAGTGGTTTAATTTATCCCGAAAATCTTATAAAAGGGGAATTTACTTGGAATATTTAAAACGAAAATGGTTGTAGACATGGATTATAGCTATTTTTAAATTTAACGAGAACTACAAATATGGTTAAATACAAGTGGGATTAGAAATATCATGTCTAACAAATATAGACTACAGCTTCCAACATAATCAATTATAGCAATTTTTTCTTCCGAACTTTTTTTTCGGACAAATATACCTAAATAACGGTACATATTTGGTGTACAGCAGAATTATCGTTTTCGACAAACAGCTACTAAAACTTCAAATTTGATATTTTTGTAAAAAATATTGGGGCTCTCTTTTATATTGCAAAAAAATATTTTCAAATAACTACAAATATGGCTTAAGAAATAGAAGAGTAAAATAAACGAATTAAAATCCGTACACGTATAACGTTCATGTTAAAGAGAAATATCTACTCTCCAGCTATACTCTCGCTATAAATACAAAATATTGTTACTCAAAAATAATAAAATAATTATTTAGGACAACCCCTGAGTAGTAGCCATCAGTACGGATCATTGGCCGATAGAAAGTCACGCTGCCAAACTTGGTATTCCGTTCAATTCCCATTTTCGTAGCTGCAAAGATCAGAATGAAACAGAAACTTTTGAACACGTCCGAAACTTTTGAACACAGTTGCCCAGCATTAGCTTGAGTCAAACTCCTGACTATAGGACTCTCTCCCAGCAATATACGTTTTATTGCGGACAGCAAAATAGATGATATGACCAACTTTTTCAATAACACAAGGGTGGCTCTAGTACTGAGTCCTTGGGGAGAGTAAAAATGAGATAATGATCCCTTTATAACAACCAACAACAAGAAATAGGTCACTCGAGTTGTGGTATCCAAAAGGCACAATTAAGTGGTAATTGGTTTTCCAGAAGTAACTGGAATGGTCACTTCTACCTACCTACCTAGGGCAATACTTATTTAAATGATGAAATTCATGCAATGTGTATAGAAAACGATCATTGTTGGGCTTCAAATGTTGATCAAAGAAGTTGAACCACCCTTACATATTAAATTTACTGTATACATTCATCGTTAGACGCCATCTGGAATATGCTTGTCAGGTTTGATCTCTATTCTATAACGTACACATACATAGGTTTGAGGCTGTTCAAAGGAAATTTTAAAAAATTTACTTTACACAGTATTCCTCGGGATGACCATACTAAACTGCCACCGTATATGAAGACAGGTTAAACCTTCTTCATCTTAAGCGTCTGTGGAAATGATGTGAAATAGGTGATGTTTTATTGATCTTCCAAATCGTTAAAGGCGGTATTATTTCCTTTTTAATTCTATATAAAATCCACATTTTTACTAATACTCGCCTACGTAATTCTAATATATTTACATTATCATTACACAGAACAAATTATGGGAAATACGAACCCATTAATAGAATGTAAATAGTAATTAATAAATATAAGAAATAATTACACGCTGGGTTGCGAAATAGATAGGCGAGCGCCAATCTTTCAACCTAAAGGTCCCAGGATCGATTTCGAACGAAAGCAAAATTTGCTTTCTGGTTTTTCAACCTGGTCCAGTTACCCTTTGGCATTGGGATAAAATAAATGATAAATAATTGAGAGTTTTGGTTATTACTTAAATTAAAAATGTATCTATGGTACTATGAAGGCGAAGCACTCTACTGAGGATATAGTTTTCCACATTTAAATTAGAAAATACACCACAAAAAAACTACAGAAAAGCTATTGTATGTAATTGTGTATTCCAAATCTTTGTGTAAACGCAGTTAGGAAGTTCATCCCATAGACTTGGAATTACATATATATAAAAAAAAACAATATTAAGTTTTCTTATTCAAAAGATTCTATCAGATGAAAAATATATTACAGTAATTAGATATTGTATCAACTAGACCTTCTTTTTTGTTTTTAATTTATATTTAAAAAAAAAATAAAAAAATAAATAATTTAATTCAATATAAACAAATAATGTTGTTAACTGTTTCAGCTAAATATTATATAAATAAATCCAAAAATAATACTAACTCTTTTGAGCTATAGATTAGAGTGCATCGACCTAAATATATGATATTTTCCATACAGTACTTATTATTTTCACTAACTTACTGCTATTCTGTCCCAACCCAAAACATTTTTTTAAATTAAATATTACTTTACATCACTTCATTTTACTCCATAATAAAATATACACAGCTAACATATACAATATAATGATTAGCAATCCTAATCGCATTATTTATAGCTTATCTTCTTCAAACAGTACTAAAGCACAAATTATCCCAAGCTAATATTTAAATAACAAATAAAATATTATATTCTAAATTATAGATAAATAAAAAAATAATTTCAAAAGCTATTTTTGTTATTACAAAAACAAAAGACAAAAACAACAATGATAAGAACAAAAACAATTTCACAATAAATTTTAGAAAACCTTACCATCCGTAAAATCTAACAATTTACAATTATTGTTATTAATTAAAATTATTGTAATTTGCAAATTAAATTATAATATATGAGAATTATATATAAGTATTGTAATACAAAAGGACCTCATTAATTTCAATTAATTTTTTTTTCATATAATACAAAAATATTTTCTCTCATCCGTTGTTGCATTGTTGATTAGGAGGAAAGAAAAGGTCAAATGATAAATCAGAATAACTCTAATATTTGTACTTGTATAAAAAACCCATAAAAGTTAAAGGGAAAACAATTTCTAAACTGACAGGCATATTCTTATTTAAAAGCCTACACTTTGAATTATTTTTGTAATTAGTCAATTTTGCATTAGAGCCAGTTCTGGCAAATCAACCAAATCAATCTTTTACAGTAGGTATGTTTGAAACAAATTGTATTTTAATTTTACAAACAAAAGTTTATGACTTCTGGGCAAAATATTTACTTAAGTTAATAATCGTAAAAAAAATATTATCATCTAAGGGGGTTTTGATAAAGTAAATCGGAGCAGAACGTGATCAGTCAAAAAAAAAATTTGTGTAAATTTTGTAGCTTGAAGTACTCAGAGTGTAAAAATTGTATTAATTTTTTCAATCAAAGTGCGCTCAGAGTGTGATGTCTGCACGGTTCAAAATTTAAGTTTTTTTTTTCAACTTCGTCCAAGTTTATTGAGTTAAGATAGGCATTTCAAACAATTTGGTTGAATTTTATCCAACCTGTGTGGCGCAATTATTTAATTTTTTTAAATTCTACACCTTAAAGTTCAATTTTTTAACCTGAAGATATTTTTTCAACTATTACATATAACAATTACACTTTTTAAGCTGATATTTTGTGTACATTAAAAATTTCTATAACTCGGTTGAAATTTTATATTTTGTAGTTGGGTACAAATTATCAACCAATAGGTTTAAGTTCTAATGTTGACAAACTAAACCGAAAAGTTGAAACGCAATCCACGAAAACCTATAAAATATATTTCAACTCAGAGATTGATAATTCAACCAAACAGTTAAAAACATTAAATTTAAGGGTTAGCAAATTGAAAAATTTTCGACATAACACAATCAATCATGTTTCAATTAAGTTTAATAAAAAAAGTATTGAAATGTGTAGTTTTGTATAAACTTTCAAAGTGAGTCGAAGTAAAATAAAATAATAATAATAATAAAAAGAATGAAATTAATTTATGTAACGAATGAAAATGAATTTAATAATAATCCTCTATTTTGCAAAATTGAAGATATTTTATGTGGTGAAAATTCTGATTTTGATTTTATGACGTACCAAATAATAAATATCATACAACAATAATGTTAATGAAAAATATTTAGCATTTCAAGTTGAAAGTACTAACAATTTTATTATAATAAAGTACAAAGATTTAAATTTAAAAAAATCATAATTAATTTGAATTTTTTTGTTAATAAATCATTTTTTATTAAATTAGTTGTGTTTTTATTCATTTGTTAGCTTTCAAGGTTATGAACTTTCGAAGTTGGACTATTTTAGAGATTTTGCGATTAAAAATTCATACTTAAAGTTGATATTTTAAACCTAAAAGAATCAAATTTTTAACCCCATACCTGAAATTTTGATTAAAAAAAGTTGAAATTTTGATCAGATTTGACCTATATTTTCATCTTTAAAAGGCACATTTCAAACTTACGTAGTTGAAAAATTAACTTTTATGTAAATTTATCAACTATTCTACAGTTGAAAATTTAAACCAAATTAAAATTTTTATGAACCTATTAGCTGAGATTTTCGACAAAAATATTTAATTTTCCAACATTAAGAGATAATATTTTTAACCTTAAAAGTTTAAATAATTCAACATAAAATTCAAGAATTTGAACTTTTATGTTGAATAAAATCGAAAATTTTTAAAAACTGTATAACTACCATCTTTTTCAGATAGAAAATTCAACTCATTTTGGTAAGGATAAATATGCAAACCCTTAAAGTTGAAAAAAATAACTTAAATTTCGAACCGTGTGTGCTCTTTATAAAATTATCGAAGCCTGTATATCAAATTACTATCTGTCATAATTTAAGTCGTTGAAATTTAATAAAAATTGTTGAATTATTGACGTTTATCAATTCAAAAAAAAATATTTTTTTTTTTTGTTAATTAATTGATATTATTTAAAACATATGTATTTAGTTTAGTTATAGTATTTTGTTAAATACTTATAAGTATTAAATATACTAAGAAGGTATTATTGTTCTGATATTTCTAAGTGTTTTTACTTTATATACCAAGGAGGTATTTTATTTTTATTTAACAAATTTTTAATAAAATTAAGAAAAAAAATTGTCTCTGAAATTTTTGTGATCACACTCAGAATATTTTCAATGGTATGCTGAATAGCTCCCATTGTTCGGGGAACTCTGTTCTCAAGTGCCGAAGTGTGCTACGAGTGAGCCTTTCGCGTGAGCATATTACACATATTCCACTAAGTTGTTTTCGGTTAAACCCATTTTACAAAATCTTTTTTTATTAGTCACTGGTCTGTTATATTTCTTGCCAAGATATCTGTTCCCTATCAAAATTTATAAAAGTTTTGGTCTTCTTGAGGCATGAGCATTTTTGTTTGATGATTTCCAGGAACGTTGGCCCAGAAAGCTTTTGCTCTCAACCTCAGCTTTTTGCTCTACCAAAGATTTCATTGCATATTAGCTGTGCTCAGGAGAATCCAACAGAACCCGACTTGGTGAGGCGTATCCGATGCTTTTCTTGCTAGATAATATACAGCTTCATTTCCTGCTATGCCAGAATGCTCTGCTGTGACTGTGACTTTATTTGTTTCTGTTGGGGTTTTTAAACAATCAAAAATAGTATTAAGAAACCCTGATTTTTATTAAGAATTAAGAAAAAAAAGGATTTCTAAACAACCCCACACTAGCTTTTGTGTGATGTGATGGTATATGAATTACCAGCTAGTATTACTGCTTTGCTATCCGAGAAAATGTAGATTTTACGTAATTTCTCTTAAATTCTCTCGCACACAGAGTTCTGTAGCATGTACTTCGGCTTCGGCTTTGTAGAATCTAGGCTTGATATAATAAATAAATATGAGCCTTAAGGCTTTATCCATGATCCTACTTCGTTCATTTTTTCTCAGTACACCATACTGATGAGCCTTTGTCGAAGGAGGGATATTAGTTCTGGGTGTACCACTTTTTTAATTTTTGGATCATCACCAGTAATACATTTATAGGTGTGAAACATTGCTACTTTTTTTGAAAAGATATTAAAGCGTTCTAGTGGAAGCGGATATTCTAATAATGCGGTAGATGTTGTCCGCGTAGTCCCAGGTATCTCAACTAAACTGCGGATGTGTATATTTCGGTTGGCCTCCCTATATAAACACAATGCCATTTCGGGGCTTAGTCTTAATTTTTTTTATGCTCCCGACAGTAACTTAGGTAGAATCACCTTTTCGTGCTTAATTAAGTACGGCACTGCAAGTTTATTCTACAATATCTAAAATATTTCGAGCATTTATTTATTAAATTACTGGTTAATTAAATGTGAAAATAAAATATTGCTATTTTCCAGAACTAAGCATTTTTTTGCTTCATCGGGAATCGAACTTGGAAGCATTCGGTTGAAAGGGAGGCGCTCTGTCTACTGCACCACCCAGCATGTGGGCTACTTAGGCTACAGAGGCTTTTACATGTCCAGAGTGTTAGGCTACAGAGGCTTTTACATGTCCAATTCTGGCTTTGTTTAGAGCATTGTCTAGATGAGCATTCCAGTTCAGATGTTCATCAAGTACGATTACAAGGTATTTGATTGACCTATTTGAAAAAGTCAACCGTTACACCATTTAGGTTTAAGCTTTTTTTATTTGTCCCTAATTCTTCTGTTTGCGAAGGCAAAAATAATGTTTGGAATACATTTTTGTAAAATACATTAAAAATATCTAGACAGTCTATAAGAAAATTTAAAATACATAATAATATTACCTCAACAACCATACATTAGCTTTGAAATTTAAAAAACTATATCGTGTAAACCTTATGTATGCTGCTTTGGCTTTGATGAGAAACGAAATAAAAAGTTTAATATAAAATCATTTTTAATTTCAAGAAAATAAACTATGTGAAATGACTTGATTTCCAAAATGTCTAATAAATGGAGATACTTAGTTTTTCATCTCTAATAATTTTGTTAAATTTAAATGAACATCTTTATTATCAGTAGTTGAGAGAGAACTTAACTTCAACTGAAAATATTTCAATAATTATTTAAAATTCATATTTGAGAACAAAATAAAAACAATATATTAATTTACATATGAATATAAATTTTTTGGTATCCACAATCCAGAATATCGTATATACTATACAATATATGTTGTGCTGTGTGCCCACACATAAATATTAAATATATACATAAACATATGTATTTATAACACACATTGAGAAAATATATTTAAATATTTTAGAATATATTAATGACACACTCATAATGAATTCTAATTTCTACTCTTATATGTGTATAAAATTATTGTTACTATACTAGACTAGCTGATTTTTGAATTTAAATTGAGAAATAATGTTCTTTTAATTTTAATTAAATATAAATTATCCTTTTTTTTTAAATACACTGCTGTGCAAAAGTTTTTGAACATTAATAACTCTGAAAGGAAATATATAAAATCGTGCTTACAACACTGTAGAATAATAATCAATTTTATCAGTCTGTTATTCACTTCAAAATACGATTGAAACTCTGAATTCAGCAATATTCAAATTTTGGTTAAAATTTCCACAGCAAATAAAAAGAAAAAAACTCCGATATTTATTTTTGATAATTAGAATTGTTTTTGGTGATTAAATTTACCAAATAAAAGTCAAAAAATTAAAAAAATTGAAAAAAAATCGGTAAAAATATCTGAACCATTTCACGAACGATTCTTATAATTATTCTTTTAATGATATTTAAAAGGAAACGTAGCGAAACTAGATATTTTTTCAAAATTTTTTAATTTCCAATTTAAAACTTTATCCCATGCATAAGTATAAACATATTTCCATAAAAACTTTTAATTAATCAAATTGTAAAGACAATACAGTTTACAGAATTTCTTCTTTTCCTCAGCAGAATTAAATTAAATGTTTTTTTAAATAAATTATTACGGGGACTGAATATGCTGTATACTGAATACGATAATATTCCCGATACACCTAGATATATATACATATATATATATACATATACATATATATATATATACATATGTATATATATATATAATGAATATATGTAATACGAGACTCTGAGTTAGGGGAGATTTTAGAGTTGAATTAAAAATCAAAGCTCTGCGTCTTTTACAGAGTATTTATATCAAATGAAATGCAGGCAAATGAAATTCAATCAAATGAAATACAGGCCAATAGTAACCCATTATTACGTATGCGGTTGTTGTCTAAGATGAATCAATAAAAAAAAATTATAGGAATAGTGGTAAGAATAAATTGTAATGATAGAAAACAATTTATAATGAAATATTGTGATATCCGTCGAATTTCGAAGAGCAGGCGAAAACTACTTAGTTAATTTTTATTTAGGAAATATCGATATTTTGGAAACAACGCACTTTATTGATCAGTATACATGAGACTTCTCAAGTTAACATATTATTTAATTCAAAATTGAATTATGGATATTGCTAAATTAAGAATAGTTCTATTGATACAGTTACAAACTAAAATTAATTAAGAATTGGGCTTTTCAAATATTTCTTACGATTGTTACAAAAGTTTTACAAACCAACTGATCACGGGTATTATGACTAAAGTTAATGAATTTAGTCAAACTTGATTATTTTTTTTTTTTTTATATTATAGCCAAAACTTAGGTTTTGAACCTTTAAGTACTTGCGGTAGTTGACTATTTGAAAAAGGAAAGGATAGTTAGAGGAAAGGAAAGAAAAAGGAAGAAGAAAAGTTTTGTGGGAAAGAGCGAACAATGTTGTTAATATTCATCTTAAACCTCTGTAAGTCATAAATAAAAAATCCTTCTCTCATTGGGAATGCTTCGATTGCGACGCGGTTCCACAATCGAGATGTTCTTACTATAAAATAATTTCCATAACCGGACTTAAACCATCTCGGAATTTCCACTGTGAAAGGGTGGGCACTTGATGCCTCTTGTGTTGTGCGATGGAATTGCTTAAGAGGAGGAAAAAGTGATTTTAATTCCTCGGAACAAGTGCCAACACTAAGCAGATATCTATAAAATAGAGTAAGTGCTCCAACAATACGACGATGACCAAGTGGTATAAGGAATGAGGTCACATTTATGTCGCTTATAAGACGAATGGCACGGTTTTGAACTTTGTCCAAAAAATTTAAAGTAGTTTTTGGTGCACCTGCCCATAAATGTGAGTTATACTCGAGCTTGGGTCGTATATATGCTTTATAGATTTTTAAAAGGTCTCGAGATGAAAAATAAATTTCGCAGCGACTCAAAAAGCCTAAATAATTTGCGGCGCTTTTCGCAATATCGAAAATATGTTCATTCCAGGGCATATTTTGATTCACTAGCATTCCGAGAATGTTCAGGTCTTTGAATCGCTGGATACCTTCATTTTGAAACCGGAGAGCAGGTTCAAATGCTGTTAGCTTGTTACTTACAACACATATTTGAGTTTTTGAACTGTTAAACTCGATTCTGTTAGATTTACCCCAGTCGACAATTTTGGCAAGGTCGTGATTGAGAGCGCCGGCCATCATTGTTCTTTTGGAAGTGACTGCGGAAGCTGTAGAATTAGGTTTTTTTAGAAAATCATATGATGCTACTAGAGTGCTGTCATCAGCAAAACTATGGATTGGATTCAGAGTTAATTTGAGAAGGTCATTAATGAAAATGAGAAATAGGGTGGGTAAAAAGACATAGCCTTGTGGAACACCAGCATTGATTTGAAGTTGGTCGGAAAAAGAACCGTCAACTGAAACTATGATAGATCGATTTAAAAGAAAACTTTCAATCCACTTAGAAAAGGTTGAACCAAGGCCAATAGCGTTGCATTTTGCTATAAGAGCAGAATGCCAAACTCGATCAAAAGCCTTAGATATATCCAGAGCTACAACAGTAGCTTCACCAGATTGATGCAGGCTGGTGTTGAGCTTCTGGCAGAGACATGTCATGAGATCACCGGTGGAACGTTGGGCTCGAAAGCCGTATTAGCTATCATGAATTATACCTTTCCTGTCAAGATATTTCTTCAGCTTATGATTAATTAAGATTTCCATCGTTTTCGAAATAATGGAAGTAATAGCTATGGGCCTATAGTTTGAAGGATTGCTTTTGTCACCTTCTTTAGGAATAGGATAAACTTGGGCAACTTTCTAATAGGACGGGTAAGTTCCTGAAGAAAAGGACAAATGGAATAAGTTGCGCATAGGTTTAGAAATAGCGAAGACAATGTATCGCAGCACAATTGCAGGTATACCATCAGGACCGGTAGATTTTTTTATATCGAGATTATTCAAGGCTTTTACTACAGCTCTTGTTCTAAAGTAGATCCTTCCGAACAGGGATTGATGAAGGATTTTGGGCTGTAAGAGGGAGTGTGGAATTAGCTGCAAATAATTTTGCGAAGAGATTAGCCTTTCCAACAGAATCTGATATAATAGTACTATTTTTATCAATCATAGGTGGAAACGAAGACTTGCAAAAATTTTGTACAACATTTTTAGTAAATTTATACAATTTGAAAAAGTTTAGAAAATAACTAAGGTGTAAAAATTGAAAAAACAAACGAATGTCATAATTTCCGTCTTAAATTTATACAAGTAATATTATAGACAGATTTCCAGATAACTGTACTCTGATGGCATCCTTTTATTGTCTTTGTAATGATACAGTTTTTCAAAGTTGGTGATAGAAGACAAATCGTGCTTAATATTTTTATTAGATTTATAATATTTTAGTAGATTAACAACGATTTCACTAAAATTTCTGATTGAGGCAAAGAAAATAGAGTTGATTTTAACTAGTCAAAAATTTAAAACTGTTTATGCTCACACAAACTTCTAGGATTCGAACCTGCTCTTTCTTTCTTTAGTCAAAGGATTTTCGGTATTCATGTGAATCAAAAAATTATTTGGAATGATCATATTTTTGATATCACGCGATAAAGCTGTCTTTTGCTGCACCTATGGAAATAAATGAAAAAAATAAATTTGAAATTGTCAGTTTTAAATATTTTCAATGGCAGCACAGTTTTGCGATGCGTTTTTCGTACATGGTTCCAATTAATTTACTCATCTTGTACATAAATGCGTACATTCTTGCTATGCGTTTTCCTTACATGGTAGGGGTATGGCAAAAACAAAAAGAAAATATTAAAAGCACAGGCGTAGGACTTTAACAACAACAAAATTTCCCTGACTCCATTGGAGCGAGCTGTCGATGCTCTGTTGAGCAAAGAGAAAAATTCAGAATATCCAGAGAATCTAAATTAAGTCTTGACGAAACCTCAAATGAAAAGTAGCAGTAAATATATATCCCAAGAAATCGAAACCTGAATTAAAATCATTTTCAGTGATAATTTCCTTCAGTGGAAAATCGTACTGCACAGGCTTACCTTCGTCTTGGAAATATTCCATTTGTTCTAATTTGGGGCTCTAGTTTATGTTTTATTGAATTCAGAATATAAAGAAATGCATCTTTATTCAATCGAAAATGTTTTATAAATATAAAAATATATTTGGTGAAATTTACATATTTATAACTGAATACCTATACATTACGGGACATTTGGTAGTTTTCATGGATTTAAGTTGTATCTCATATTGGTTTAAATTCGACTTAAATATGTCCAATCATCGATTTCGGTATCACTAGCACTACTATCCCATATCCGTCATCATAATAGAGATCTCAGCTTGAACTCATGTTTATCTTTTTTATTAATTTGTATCTTGATTGTTTATTTTAATTTGCATTTTCAAATATAATCTTTAAATATGCTTATTTGTTTATATTTTTATTATCTGTTTTTCAAAATAATTAATTTTCAAGTGTTAAGTTAGCAACGACTTTTCCACAGCGAATAAATTTAGTATTGTGATCACAACTACGCGAACGTTTGACTAGCATATTCGCTTTAACTCATATTCGATTCGAGAATAAGGGAATTAATCTACATATTGATATTTTTCCTAATTTATCTTAAACAAAAAAAGAACCCGATTTTGGAAGAAAAATTTCTCCCAAAAAGCATCATAATTTAACATTAATAAATTTTGTAAAATACAATTTGAGCATTAAAAAATTATTTCAAATGTAAAATATTATTTTGCGAAAATTTTCAATTAAAATAAATTTATTTGTTTGCCTTATCAAAATTGCAAAAATAACAAAGTTGCATCAATAACAGTAACGACAATAACAATAACGGAATTTGTAATAAAATAACAAAGTCTTCACAGAAATTAAAAGTTATTCAAAGAACAAATAAAAATAATATTTTTAACATGTTCCCTAACTCTTCAAATTCACTATACATATTACAATATTATGTAATTAATTAAATTTTGTTTACTAAAACTTAATTATATACAAATTTATATAAATGTATACAATTTAGTATGATAATATACGACACAGTATAAATAATAACTTATAAATTTCAAAACTTTGTTAAAAACATAATGGTCCAAATCTCCCAGCAGGGAATATAACAATATGTATGTTTGTGTATATTATGCAAAACAAAAGTGTTGAAATATTATACAATAATAAAAAAAAAGGTGATTATAAAAGGATAATAATTATTTATAAAAGTTTTTGAAAAGAAAAATGAAGACAAAAAAATCTTTGTTATCTTTAATACTTTACTATTAAGGAACATTGAGAATAACAAGGATTTTCATTATTTTTATATTTGCAAGAGGATGTGAAATTAGTTTTAAATTTCCAAAGAAGAAAAAAAAAATTGTTAACACTGTCAAGGTAACTACCATTCTACTTAATTATGATGATGGAGAGAATGACTAAATTTTTATTATGAATGAATTTTATAACCAAACCTGCTATGATAATAAATTAGGAGGTAATTGATTCCAAAACGTTTAATTGGTGTCTATTTTAACTTTGGTATTTATTTACTGTCGTTATTGCAGTAAATTATTTAAGGTGTTTAAATTGTGAAATAGTCCTTTAACGCTCGAACAGTAATATTTTAACAGTCAAACAACTAGAGAAATTTATTATCATTAGAGACGAATTGAAGAAAAAACTATTCTAAATTTAAGATCGAAGGATTTACTTGTGTATATTTTTTTTTATATAATTTATTATAAATTTTTATTTTATTTCGACCATTTTTACATTTTTAACCTTCACTTGGGCAGGATTAACGTATGTTAATATTTACTTTTTTGCTTTTACATAAAAACTTCATTATTTGACCGATCTTAATGAAATCAGAGATCTAATTTTTTTAGTAGATATTGAATATATAAAGAAAAGTTCGGAAAAACGTGTCTATGCCCAATTTTTCGGCAATTTCATTTTGTTTCTTCGTAATTGGGCAAAATTGCATTAACATATGGTAATATTTATTTTATTCATACAAAATGTGTGGTATTTGGTAAAATTTTCGTAATTATTTCGATAAGGGTTGAAAAATAAGTTAAAAGGTTCTGAAATATTTTAAATTGAAATAGAAATGTACTAAAATTAATATATTTTAAAACATAAAATAAATAAAACACCAAACGTTTTTTGAAAAAAAATTTTGTTTTGAATTTTATTTTTGGTATGTTGGAAAAAGGAAAAATTCTGTTACGAAGTTAAATTAAAGATTTATGTCAACCATTGATGAATTGAAAATTGCGGCGAATTTTTCACAATCAGTTAAACTTTTTGTTAATGGATATCGGACCTATCGATTTTTGTCGGAAAATATTTTGTTGTCAAGTCCTTTGATATGTTGATGGAATTTTATTCCACTTTGTGCCAACCTTTCCAATAAAATTTTGGTTTGAATCAACAATGTGATTATTGTGTTCTTATAGGTACTTCCGAGTCATCATCTAGTGACTCGGCCTCAGAATCGTGACCATCACTTACGTCTAAGATGCATTTTTTAAGCATCTGATTCTGCATTTTCATTTTTCGAAACACGATAATTTTCATCTTCATCTTTATCATCATTATCATCACTTTTGACTGTTGAGGGACCAGCAACTGGTTCAAATACTATTTCTTTCGGTGGTCCTACATCAGCATGTTCATCATCTAGCACATGTTTCACCAATCTAGAGAAATATGCTTGTTCTTTCTCAAATGATGACCTGTAAAAATAAGTTTTTTGTATCTTTTGTGTGCATTTTTTTTTTTTTTTCATTTTTTATGTTTTTCATTGTAAAACTCAATAAAAAAAAGTGTCATATACCTGTAACGGCATTTTTTTTAAATTGCATATATTTTTAATAGTTTTGCTTGATTTCGAAGAAATTTATTAATATTTACACCAAAATATAGGAAATTTAAGAAATGGGTTTTTTGAAGAAAAACACTAATTTTTTGTGTTTTTTGCACTTTTACTAAAAATTACAAAATTTACTTACCTGCCTACCTGAACCGCACATAAAATTTTAAACTCCTCCATATTATTTCAAATATTGAAAATTCAATAAATAATCTTTCCAAAATATATATATTTTATTTATTTTTTTTTTTATTTAACTGAAATAGACACACTGTTGTTGTCGGAACTACTAACTCTGTTACAAGTACCTTGTAACAAACGAAAGTCCCCAGTAGCACTTCCTTTTTCTAAAATACCGGTACTTCCAAAAAAATATTTTAGAGGATAGATATTCGCTGGTAATAAAACCAAATAAAAAAGTAACAGGAATGCACATACAAAAATAATAATAAAAACATAAAAATCACTTATTTTTATCAAAAAATTCTTCATACAAAATGTATGGAAAAACCAAAAATATTAACATATTATGTTAATCTTGCCCGCTTACGTATATTTCATTTGCCGCCCAAGCGAAGGTTAAACGAGTCTAATCTACAAAAATTTACAAAAACAACTATTTCATTATACTTTATTAACGTCTAAGCAAAATTTTTAGTTTTTATGTTAATTTTATGCACTATTTTTAATAATTTTAAATACTACTAGTGAATCCCCTGTGCAATTGCACATAAGTAGTTCTTTCAGGTACGATTTTATATAAAAAGAAATATTTGTTTTGGTATAATTGTAGTTGTTTTCAGTTTAAAATTGTAAAATAAAGTTTAAAATTGTAATACGAAAGATATTTTATGGAATTTGATTTTGTTTATAAAGATGCGATTTTTTTTCTACTACGGCTATACTAAAGAATTCAACTGAATTTTTTTTTTTTTGTTTTTTTTTTCTATTTTGTTTTTTTATATTTTTGTTTGTTTTTGTTTTTTATTTTAATAAGAACTCACGAATAATGTATTTGGTGAATAATAAAACCATATGATTAAAAAAATTTCAACCGTGTGCGCATTATTGTTTTATATACAACTTATTTATATATTAGGAGTTCATTAAAGAGAAGCGAAACAAAATGAAAAGGTGTCTACTGGCAGGTTCCTAAATGCTTGTCAATTATAATTATAGATTACTATGTAACAGATTTTTCGAAAATTTATCTGTTAATCATATTGGAAATGCTAGTAAAAACTAATAATTTTTTATTATAACTAATTTTTTATTTCGATCTTTTTAGCAAAAAAAAAAAAATTTTTGCACCTGACTTAGCGTAATACACCTAATATTTGATTACACTTCTTATAATTCACTATTTTGTCATTTCACAAGAAGTTCACAAGAAATTCTTTTTTTTCTAATTACAACACCCTCTTGAGACGAACTTTACAGCTAGTACATAATATTTTAACAAATTAGTTGATAATAATTTTATTTAATTAATTAATGAAATGAAATATTTTTTTTTTTTTATTGTAGCTGATGTAGGTTAATTAATTTACGACCTTACCGTTTGTTTGTTTAATTGTATAATTAAATTGCCCTTAAAATGTATTAGAGAAATTATCTAATTAAATTTAATTTTAACTAAGAATTAAAAGATTTAAAACTTATGATCTTTTTTTAATTTTTTAAAATAAAAATAAAATAAAGTAATACATTTTAAAACAAACATAATAAGTTAATAAACAATTTTTTTTTGTTAGTTTTTCAATTCTAAAAAGTGTAAGATGAAAATTAGACTGGTTTCTAATATTTCTATTGTGTATGCCAAAGTTTCTATTAAGTATAAAATTATGTTTGATTTTGTTGTAAAAATTTTTAAAAGTACTTCTACAGAAATCACTGACGCTCATTATATGGATTTACATATAACAAATTAGTATAGGATACCTTATTGGATAATTATGAGTAATTTTTTTAACTTCGTTATTGAGAATCTTGTTTAAAGAAGATTGTGATACTCTATACTACATATATGACAGTTAGAAATATTAAATGAGATTTTATATAAGGGCAATAAATATTGTATAGATAATATAAAAATGTCTGGTCGGGATGTGAAATCAATGTGATCCATGCTATTTGAATTTCTTATTTTATTAGACCATGGTATTTGCCTACTGTTTCTATAGTATAATTTTTGAAACTAAAATTTGTACTATTTAAAATTTTATTTTGAAATAGTATAATTTTAGTTTTTTTTGGCATTCAGAACAAAACGATATTTGCCAAGCCGATCTTCTATTATGTTATGTTAACCCTAGAAAGAATTTCTTCTTCATTGGTTTTGGCATGTTTTAACCATCGTCTGCATATGCACTGGATTGTCTATTTCAGATCGAGGTGTACACAGCAAACATACTTTTCCATCACCAATATTTTTGGAAATAAAATCTGTCAAACTTAAGCAGGGCGCCGTTTTATTTGGCTTTTTTTCAAAATCATATTACTCTTCGTTTAGGAATTTAGGATGTTATTGTTTCGTAAAAATATATCTAATCGATTTTTAATTATAGATTTAAAATATTTGGAAAGTACACTTAATATGGAATATTAAAAATTTGGTACGACAACTCACTTTTGAGTGAGTTAGAATAAATCTATGTTTGAAACAGCACATTAATAAATTTGATTTAAAAAAGTTCAGAAATTTTTTTATGAACTTTACAGAAAAACCATCATGTCAGTTTAAAATCAATTCATTAACTATTTCTTAGTTCTTTTTACTCTTCTTTATATATAAAACGTATGTCCTGTTATGTTATCAACAGTTTTTTCATTCATAATCGGACTTTGGATATGAAGTTCAACACTCGACCTATGATGATATGGACTGCTTAGTAATAAGTTAGCATTGTACCTTCTTTTGTTCGTCTGCCATCCTTTTAACATTACCTGATCAAATTATTCTCATTTCACAAAGTCTCGAACTTCACAAAATGAAGTTTTTAATTGTTTTATGATCGAATTCGGTCGTATTATTTGAGACATTTTTAATACTTAATTTTACGTTAGTGATCTATGAAAAATCCTACTTTTTTATAACTGAACAAAAAAATTAAGAATAAAATTAGTTTATACTAATTAAGAAGAAAAATCGGTACATTGATTTAAAAGGAGACTTTGAACCCAAAAAAAATTTTTACAACAGGTCGAAACTGTTCATGTTGAAGCTGATAAGGCCAATTTAGTAAAAAGATTAAGAATTTTGAGCCGACTACAAATAAAAATTAATTAAACTAACTAAAATACGACACAATATAGAAATGTACAAAAAATTATAATGTCAGAGAAGATAGTTTATACAAAACACCTAATTAATCTTAATGAAATAAATGGCTATAGAAAAAGGTTTTAATAGATAATAATTCCAAACGACGCCTATCAAATTGATATCACCAGCAAATCAAAAAATATTTACACCTATTTAAATTTTACATTGGTCGTTCTGCTATCAAATGGAATGTATTAATTAAAACCATCGTCTCAATGAGTTCTCATAAATTATTACCATATAATTTAGTGAAATAAGGACAAATTTTAAAAGGACTAAATTATACAAGGACATGATTTCTTTTTGAGTACAAAAACTTGATCTGTACATAATAACTGTTGATAATATAATTTTGTTGTTGTTGTGAATTTTTCAAAAGCTTTTACAATACACCGGGACAGCACTAAATGATCTTCAAAGGAAAATAAGAACTTTTTTCGTTTTTTTTTTTTGAGCTGTGACTGATATTAATAAAGTGAAATTGAATTTTTAAAACAAATAAACACAGTAAATTAATGCAGTTAGTGGTTAGAAATTATGTTCTAAATATACATGAATATTATTTTTTAATTAATTTTATTTTTATATTTTCTGTTAGGTACATAATAAAAATTTAATTAAAAGAACGCGAAATTTATTTTTCACAAGTTTTATTTAATTATTTTTGCAATGTAAAATTCTAATTAATAGTTATGTAAAAACGTTACTGATGTACACCAAAGTGTATGGGTGGGTGTCAAGAATTCGTATTGTAAAACTAAATAATTGATATTTATTGAAGAAAAAATCTATTTCTTCGAAATATTTTAATTAAAATTTTATTAAAGTTTAATAAATTAGACTTAAATATTGTATAGGTATAAATTAAGTGTAAAAGTTGGGTATATGTATTTTGAAACGCCACCGCAATTGATGGATAATTAGTAAAGCTGCTAATTTCTATTTTCATTCGTTAAAATTATGAAAATTTTACAATCAATAAAATTGAATGGAACAATGTTATTATCAAAGTTAAGTTACTCTTAAATAGATGCAGATTTTGACATTTAAATTAATTAATATATTCATATATATATGAAAATATGTTAATGTGTGTACCCTCTCTTATCCAAACAGCTACATTTATTATCTCAATGTTTTGAAAGTTGTAAAACAAAAACAACTTTTTAAACGATATGAGGATAGAATTTATTTGTATAACAATTTTAGTAATTTTTTTTTTTTTTTTTTTTTTCCAGATAGTAGTAAATCATCGAAAGAGGCTTCAGGGACTACCTATTACCGGGGAAGGCAGTTTGAAGGACTGTGGGACTTTAACCCACTAAAAACTCCTATCATTATTGCAACATTAAAACTAGTCTTATAGACTAACCATTAATGTACATTTAACTCAAAGAAACATAGATACCTTTGATCTACCAAAATCCAATAAGGTTTTAATAGATAAAAGGTTTTAACCTAACTCAAGTGGTCTTGTTCGTTTTAGTCCCTTCACAAAGTTTTGATTGTCAATTAAGCTAGAAGCTTCGGTATTGACATGTTGGATCAGACGAGTTTTATTCCGTGCAGCGCATTTAATTATTGCGTCTTTTATAGATGAGATCTTCAGATCTCGATGAATATCGGCATTGCGAACATACCATGGAGCATTGACTATGTTGCGCAGTACCTTATTTTGGAACGTTTGGATATTTTGAATATGGATTTGTTTAGCACATCCCCATATTTGAATACCGTATGCCCAGACTGGCTTCAATACTTGATTATACATCAAAACTTTGTTATAGGTCGAGACCGTAGAATTCCGCCCAATCAGCCAGTATATTTCTCTATATTTGAACTGGAGTTCTTGTTTTTTGATTTTCACATGCTCTTTCCATTTCAGTTTTGCATCCAAGGTCATGCCAAGATATTTAGCTTTATTCTCGTATGGAATCACGACATCATTAATTTTAACTGAGAGAGGAGTTACTATGTTTTTATAGGTGAAGTTTACATGACTAGATTTGGCTTCATTTAATTTAATTTTCCATTTTTTGCCAGTTGGAAATTTCGTCATTAGCTTTTTGCAGTTTGTTTGTAGCTTCTTCTATAGTAGAACCAACTGCCATCAACGCTGTGTCATCTGCAAAGGTTGCTATTTTTATATTTTCTACATCGGGTATATCACAGGTGTATAACAAATATAAAATTGGACCCAGTATACTACCTTGCGGTACTCCAGCTTTTATATCTCTTAGAGAGGAGTATTCATTCTCATTTTTAACTCGAAAAACTCTATTTGAGAGATATGATGAAAATAATTCAACATAATTTTTAGGGAGCAAACAACTTAGCTTTTTGATGAGTCCTTCATGCCAAACTTTATCAAAAGCTTGGGCTACATCTAGAAATACTGAAGAACAAATTCGTTTATTTTCCAGTGCCCTTTCTATAATGTCTGTTATTCGATGTACTTGATCTATTGTTGAGTGTTTTTGCCTAAACCCAAATTGGTGATTAGGTATTATATTCCTGTTTTCTATGAGGGGTTGAATCCTTCTCAATAGTAACTTTTCAAACAACTTTGATATTGTAGGGAGCAAAGATATCGGCCTGTAGGATTTGGTGTCGTTATCAGGCTTTCCTGGTTTTTGGACCATTATTATCTCGGCAACTTTCCATATACTAGGTACGTGTTTAAGCTTAATACAGGCATTCATTATATATACCAAGAGAGTAAGAACTTTGTTGGGTATATTTTTTAGCACATTTGAAGTTATTAAATCAAAACCTGGGGCTTTATTTAATTTTAGGTTTTTTATTTCCTTAATTACTTCTTTTCGACTTATTAAGGGAATATTTATATCTCCATGGTTATATATTTCAGTTAGATCAATAACAGTGTTCATTTCATTGGGCTTAAAAATTTCAGCGAGATGATCTGCAAAAGTGTCAGCTTTTTCTTTATCGCTTCTTGCCCATGAGCCATCATTTTTCCTCAGTGGTGCAGAATGCACAATAGATTTCTTCATTTTACTCGTAGCTTTCCATAAGAATAATTTGTTTCTTTAGTAGCTGTTAAATTTTCTAGGTAATAATTCAGAGATCTCTCATTCAATTTCTCTATTTCTCTCTTTAGCTCCTGACTTTTATTAATAAGATCCGTTTTGCTGGATAGGTCACGCGTTTGTTGCCACCTCCTTCTCGCTTTTCGTTTCTCTTTTACCATGTTAAGGATATACACCGGATATCTAGGGCTGATTTTTTTTGATTTTTTTGTCTTAGTACTACTCCAAGCTGCAAACTGGACAGCTTGCATAAGTTTTTCAGTAGCAGTTTCTAGTTGTTCCTCATTGTCTAATGTTACTCTTAAGTTAATTTTTTCTAGCAGAATCTTTTTGAAGCTTAACCAATCTGTAGATGAGTTGGTTAAAAATGGTTTACAAGATTTTTTCACTATTGTTGTATTTAATTTTAGGATGACAGCAGAATGGTCGGAATTGAGGTCATAGTTATCTTCTATAGATGTGAAATTAGTTGATACTTTTTTCATTATAAAAAAGTCTAACACATCAGGAGTTTTGTTTATATCTGCAGGCCAATATGTTGGTTTTCCTGTTGAAAGAAATAAACAACCTGTTTCTCTCAGCGCCTCTCTCAGCTCTTTACCTCGAGTAAGGGTCATCCTGGAGCCCCATTCTAGATGTTTAGCATTGTAGTCACCTCCAAGAATAAATCTTTCACCTAATTTCATTAATAAGCTCTTGAACATATGTTTTTTAATAGCGTGATTGAGCGGGCAGTACAGCGCTCCTACGTTGATATTTTGCTTTGTGTACCTTATTTGTACGGCTGTGAGTTGCATTTCTGTACTTTGTATGTTACAATGTTCATGATGGGTAATAAGATCATTTACTATGACCGCACTAACTCCTTTTGGTAGATTGTCAGGGTGCGTTGTATGATATACTTTGTATCCACGAATTACTAAATTGTGCCCCTTTGTTAGATGGGTTTCTGACACGAGACAGACATCTATGTTTCGTAAGTTTAGGAATATTTCCAATTCTTGTTTTTTGTTGTTAATGCCATTCGTATTCCAAGTACATATAGTGATTTTGTCCTTACACATTATCTAATTGAGTTATGTGGCATATCAGGATACTTAACAGTATACCTACTTTCCAAGTTATCTAATCTTAGTGAGATTCTATCTACCAGACTCATTAGTTTTTCCATTGTTTTTAATATAGTTCCGTGCTGTTCTTTTTCTACAATCAGTTTCGTATTTGTTGAACGAGCTCTTCTCGGCATTTGATTGTTTGACGAACGAGTTCTTCTCGGCGTTTGATTATTTGCATTTGATGAATAAGCTATTCTAGGTGTTTCATCAGCAGTTAAATCTCGATTTTTTTTCATATTTTGATTGCTTTGGTAGACATCCTCATCGTTTTTGCCTTTTGCTATGGCAGAATAAGTTATTCCCTTTATTACTTTCTTTGATATAAATTTTCTTGGTTGTTGCCTTTGGACTAATTTTGGGTAAACAGAGTTTCTCCTTTTCTGAAGTTCTTTGGCAATAAGACATCCTCTGTAATTTGCTGGATGAGACTCTTGGCAGTTGTAGCATTTTAGCTGTGAAGTTTTCAGCTTATCGCATTCTGCTGTTAAATGTTTACCAGCACATTTCACACATATAGGCTCCCTATTACAAAATTTCTGCGTATGATTATAACGCTGACATCTTTTGCACTGAGGAATAACTTTGCTTTTTCTCAAAGGTTCAATATAAACTATCATGTTTTGAATATAATAGTAATATATAGTAATAAATTTATTAATTTGCTTGCATATATACTTTAATGTATTATGCATTAGTTGAAGACGACTCGCTTAGCGAAACGTTAGACTAGAACTGTTAATTGTCTTCTTAATATTTAACCCAAATTATATGACGAGTAAACTAATGTTGAGACTAATGACTATATGTCTTATGATATATATATATTAATTATTCTATATTAGTTTTGTTTAAACAGGTATTTTTGTGTTGAGTGTAATTTTATGTATATACCTGTATATTCATAACAATTATACTCTAACACTTTAGAATGCCTTTTTAAACTTCTAAATACAACTATTTTATAGCATAAATAATAAAAAATATAATTATATAATAAATAACCGGATATGACGTTGCGCACTCCACCGCTCTCATCTGATAAAAAAGATTCGTCCTCGACATCGACATCAATAGGATCAACACTAACTCGAGCTTCAACATCCTCAAACATTAATAGCATTCCAAACTCATCTAATAACTCAACGATTAAAGAAGATGATTTACACCAAGAGCTTCAGTCGCTGCGAATGCAAAACGAAGAACTAAAGAAGCAGTTAAAGGAAGTTCTATCAAAACACTCTACTGAAAAGGTTGTACCAGTTGTGACCCTCTCTGATAATGCCGAAAAAAAAAATGGTATAAACAGCTTCGAACTTGTCATTAATTCAAAAAAAAAAGGAAGAAGGATAGTCCTCAAAAACTGCCTCACCCAAAACAAACCAGAATCAATGATTACTGGTTGAATAACTCCAAAGAATTCACCAACAGATTTAGCGAACTCGAAACAGCTGAACCTGAAGAAACTACACAGGATACAAAATCGCCAAAACCTCCTCCAATTTATGTGTCTGGGGTTCAGAACATGTCTCCTCTTATTAACCTTTTAAGTCAAACTTGCTCAGCCGAATACTTCACGAAGGTTCTTAAGGGAAATGAGGTGAAAATTCAAGTGACAGACATCAATGACTACCGAGAAACAGTTAAAGGATTAAAACTAAAGGAAACTCAGTTCCATACGTATCAACTGAAACAGGACAAAAGTTTTAGAGTGGTAATCAGAGGTCTACATCCTTCTGTAGAACTAAATATAATTAAAGATGAACTTAAAAAATTAGATCACGAAGTAATTAACATCTACAACCTCAAACAGCGTAGAGGAGAAAATGAATTTGCAGTACCGCTTTTCTTCGTAGATCTTAGCCAAAGTGAAAATAACAAAGATATTTACAAAATACGATATCTGTTACATACACGTATAACTGTAGAAGCTCCAATAAAGAAAAAGGAAATACCTCAATGTACCAAATGCCAGCGTTATGAGCACACTTGGCAATACTGTAATAGGTAGCCTAAATGTGTAAAGTGCGCTGGTGATCATATCTCAAAGAATTGCCCAAACAAATACCTAGGGTCTAATGTAAAGTGCACTTTGTGTCTAGGAAATCATCCCGCTAATTACAAGGGTTGTCAACGGTATAAAGAAATTAAAGAAAAAAAATTTCCCAGTTTACGTAATAGGCAGCTACCTCAACAAAGTCATAGCGCTGAGGAAGTTAAAGGAACAAGTGATATTCAAACTGTTTTTGGCCATAAATCCTATGCGGAAATATTAAAAAACAAGAGTGATACGCCACAGCAACCAGCTATCATATCAAACAATAATGCAACTTGTACTATCAGCTCCTCAACCAATTCAAATGAAGTTTTCGAATTAAAAAACATGGTCAAAGAATTAATGTCACAAGTTGGGCCTTTGATTAACCTCGTTAATACACTTCTCCTAAACTTACACAAAAATAGCTAAACTCCTCAACATAGTCGTCTGGAATGCCAACGGACTGTCAAACCATCAACAAGAATTGTATCATTTTATTATTGATCACCAAATAGACATCTTGTTAATTTCTGAAACCCATTTTACAAACAAAAGTTATTTTAACATAAAAAATTACAACACATATTCCACAAATCATCCTGATGGGACGGCTCATGCTGGTACTGCAATAATCATCAGGAAAAACATACAGCACTATGAACTTCCTAAATATAAATTTAATCATATTCAAGCAACAAGTGCCGTGATAGCTGACTGGAATGGACCCTTAACTATTTCAGCTATATATTGCCCTCCTAAACACAATATCAACAAATCTCAATTTATTGATTATTTTAAAACTCTGGGAAATAGATTTATTGCCGGTGGAGATTATAATTCTAAACATACGTTTTGGGGCTCTAGGCTGATCACTCAAAAAGGAAGGCAGCTACTACTAGCCATGCAAGAATTCAACTTGAATTATCTGTATACTGGACAACCTACATACTGGCCTTCTGATCTTAATAAGACACCGGATCTTTTGGATTTTTGCGTCTCGAAAGGTATCTCACCAAAACTATTTACTGTGAAATCAAGCCTCGAGCTGTCTTCAGATCATACGCCTATCATTATCTCTGCCTCATCCAAAGTAGTAATAACTCAAAATGAACAACGGTTACATACAAGGAAAACAAACTGGGATAATTATAGAAAGGAAATTGAAATGAAAACTTCTCTAAATATAGGACTGAAAAACCCCCAAGATATCAATGAAGCTATAAAAAACCTAAATATAACCATGATTGAAGCAGCAATGTCATCAACTCCGACGCAAGGTAACATCCGAAAATATGTTATTTCTCCACCTGAAATAAAATCCAAAATCATGGAAAAAAGAAACCTTAGGAAATATTGGCAACAAACTAGATCCCCTGAAATCAAAGCCAGGTTAAACCGTGCAATCAAAGAACTTAAATTTTTGTTAAATAAAAGCAGAGAAAGTTCGTTGAAGAATTACCTTGAAAGACTAACATATACCGATCTTAATGACTACTCACTGTGGAAAGCAACAAGAAAACTGAAACGGCCACAACAAATTATACCTCCACTAAGGAAATCAAATGGTAATTGGGCCAGAAGCGATGGTGAGAAAGCAGAGCTTTTTGCATCACATTTACAAAAAGTGTTTGTACGGTATCCACCAGTAATTTCAACCGACGAAAACAACAAGATTGAAAACTACCTTGAAGTGCCTTATCAAATGGATTTACCGATAAAGAAAGTCCGGATAAAGGAAGTACAGGAAATTATAAAAAACTCTGTGTCATACAAGAAGGCTCCTGGGTATGATGGTATCACAGGCAAAATGGTAAAGGAACTTCCGTATTGCAGTATAAAATTCTTAACCCACGTTTTTAATGCTATATTAAGAACTAGCTACTTCCCAGAATCTGGAAAACTGCTCATATCATAATGTTAGCTAAACCGGGGAAAGAGCCAAATGAGACTAGTTCATATAGACCAATAAGTCTTCTGCCAGTAATATCAAAATTAATCGAAAAACTAATAGCCAAAAGATTGATTAAAATAAATAATGAACGAGATATCGTACCAGCTCATCAGTTTGGCTTTCGTCACAATCATGGAACAATTGAGCAAATACATAGAGTAGTGAACCATATAAATAATTCACTTGACAAGAAAAAATACTGTTCTGCAGCTTTTCTGGACATTTCGCAAGCCTTCGACAAAGTTTGGCACAAAGGTCTCCTTTACAAGCTTAAAAAACTACTTCCTCACCACTACCAGCAACTTTTGTCAACTTATTTATCAAATAGGAGGTTCTTCGTTAAATACAACGGGGAACAATCGTCACTAAAAGAAATTAAATCTGGGGTTCCTCAGGGCAGTGTCCTTGGCCCACTACTTTACCTGATATTTACAGCAGACCTCCCAACATCGCCGAGGGTACTCACTGCTACCTTTGCTGATGACACAGCGGTCTTAGTGTCTCATACTAATCCGAGATTAGCTTCAGAAGTTCTTCAGAACTACTTATTGGATATACAAAACTGGCTGAAAAAGTGGAGAATAAAGACCAATAAATCGAAATCCCTTCATATCACCTTTACTAATCGCAAGGGAAATTGCCCCGCTGTTCACCTTAACGACATGGAATTGACTCACCAAAACTCGGTTAAGTACTTAGGTATGCACTTGGATAGACGCCTCACTTGGAAAAGTCACATCATCAGCAAAAATAAACAACTACGATTAAAATTCAACCAATTAATTTGGCTAATTGGTCGTTTCTCCAATTTATCCCTAGAATGTAAAGTTGCAGTGTACAAAGCTATCATCAGGCCAATCTGGAGCTACGGGTTGGAACTATGGGGAACAACTAGTAACTCCAACATCGAAATAATAGAACGCTTCCAGTCCAAAGTATTAAGGTCTATAGTTAACGCGCCTTGGTATGTCCGAAATGACACAATTAGATCAGATTTAAATATCCCATCTGTTAAGAAATTCATTAAAAAGAAAGCTGAAAAATACTATGTTCGACTGGAAAACCATCCAAATTTACTTGCTCCTCAACTCATCAATAATGAACGAACAAGCGAGCGCAGATTAAGACGCTTCAGACCGCTGGATTTATCTACTAGATTCACTTTACCTGAGACTCCATAAATATAAATTTGAATATTAAGTCAAGAATCAATGGATTTTTGACTTAGATTACATGTCAGTTACATCACGTCAATTTTAATTCCAACATTATACTCAATATCTTTTATATTTTATGTAGATAGTTGTATAGAATAAAGACAAAAAAAAAAAAAAAAAAAAAAAAAAACAAAGTTATGCTGCAATTTGAGGGATTACAAGTTAAAATTTTTTGAAATTTTATGAAATTAGCAAAACCTTTACCTTGTTATTCATAAAAGTACTTAAAAATTTACAGCAGAAGTTTGCTGATTTTTATTGGCTAACTTAAAATGTTCTCTTTAGATTGTTTTATAGTTTGGAGAAAAAAAAATATTTTAGTAAGTATAAATTGAATAAGTATATTGGTTGGTACACATTATGTGTACATAGCGGAAAAAAAGAACAAAATGAAATCATTTCAATTGTTCTTTTTATGCACCATGTACACATATGTAACCCAACCCACAAAAACAAGCCCTTAACCCCAGATAGTATAAAATTCATATATAAGTTGGAGTTATTAAATATGAAAATAACACCAAAAAATTGTTAAACCTTTGACTCCATAATTTGCGAATGATGGGGTTAAAAATAAATATTAAAAAACTGAAAATTCAGTGTTGTTTTTTCTTTTTCTTGTAAATAAAACTATTTTTTATAGATTTTACAGTATTTTTGGTAAAGGCAGAATAATGCAGCAGCTTATTCTACAACTTTTAGCTCACTCAATTTGTTATACAAACTGTATTTGTAGTTATTCTGTATACCATTTCATCTTGTAGTAACCAATATTTGGTGTTTCAATTTTCATTATTAAACTGAAATTTAAATAACTATAGATGTGATGAGAATGCTTTTAATTGATGTATTTTACATTTACTACAGAACTATAATATAAAACCAAATAGAATTTTTTTTTAATCGTATGCACATTTCGGTCGTATATACAACTTATTTACAAATTAGGAGTTCACTAAGAAGAAGCGAAATAAAATTAACTGCGCAGGTCCTTAAATGCTTGTCAATTATAATTATTGCCAGTCATATGTACAATTCAACTAATTTTTTTTTTGTTTTTGTTGTTTTTATATTTTTTATTTCAGATGAATTTGTTTTTTTTTTTTTTTGTTTTTATTTGACATTATGTGCAATGTACATTATGTTCACTGCAAGTAATTTTATAAACTGATTTGTTTGTTTTTGTTTTTTATTTTAATAAGAACTCACATATGCATAATGTATTTGCTGAATAATAAAATCATAGGAGTACAAATTTTTCAACTGTGTGCGTATTAATGTTTTATATACAACTTATTTATATATTAGGAGTTCATTAAAGAGAAGCGAAACAAAATGAAAAGGTGTCTACTGGCAGGTCCTTAAATGCTTGTCAATTATAATTATAGATATATATATATATGTATATATTTTAAAAATAATTTTAAGTCTCATTGTCGCTTAAAGAGAAATTCTGGTTAATGAGTTCATATCAAGAAATGTTTTATTAAAACAAAATAAAAGTTAAAAAATTATCTTAATTTTATGAAATTCTACTTTTTATATATAATAAAACTTAAAAGAGAATTCCGGTTTAAATAACAATAAAAGAAAAATAATTAAAATATTAATATTTTTATATTTAACACACAAAGTAAATGTAAACAATAAACAATAAAGAATAACAATAAACTTAAGCATAACAAATAACAATATACAGTTTACTTTAACGTTTTGACGTTTTGACAAATGTTATTGTCAAAAAAAGGGGTAATTTATAAATTTCCCATAATCTGCATAGATATCCCGATAAAAAGTTGCGGTTTGTATGCAATTCAAAAGAGCTCTCCGATCGGGTGTGGGTCGATTTGTGGAAAAGCAAAATGTCGAATTAAAAACGTCAAAGAAGAGAGAATGTCAAAAAAATGATGAAAAAAAAAATGCTGAAATGAAAATATACTAGTATGTAGATTTGAAATAGTTTTTATTGTAATTTTATTTATCTACTTTCGTACGACCCTAACGATTATTAATTGGGACACTGCAAATTTTAAGAATATTTCATAAAAGTTTTTAAAAAAGTACACGAAGTTATTTCCGGTTATTACTGACAAAAATTATTAAATTTCTTGATGTGCGTGAAAAGCCCAATTTTAATATCCAACTTTCAAAATCCAAAAGCATCACAAACCAAAGTTTCAAAATCCATACTTTTCAAACTCAAATGGTTCGAAATCCAAACTTCCAACATTTTTTTGGAAACTTGGCTTACTTAATTGAAAACGTTTAAAAAAATTGTTGATGAGGTCCAGTATCCCAGAAATTGGGCCTAACGGCCCTTGAAGTTTTTTTTTTATCAAAGTTGCCACACGCAATTAAGATGGTTTAGACTTTCGAGACATTATTGAAGAGAAAAGTATCTAAAAAATTGGGTATATATTCTGGAAAAACGAGATTTTCTCTTTTTTCTGTATTCAACAGCGAAATGATTTAGGTAAATATTTTGGATAAGGAAGAACTAATTTTTCGTAGACTACAAGACACAAAAAACATTTAAATATTTAAAAACTTAGCATTTTGTCAAACATTACAAAAAAAACCAATTTTATTTTCATTAATGAAATAACTCTGCGAATTTGCGTATAAGCATATATAAATATTCTTTAAAAGGCGAATAACCCTGATTTTGTAACAAACAATAAAATCCCTCCTAATTGAAAATCTTGTGTATACATTTTCCAGAAAAAAGAAATACCCTGTAATATTTTTATTGGCTTATGTTGACTCCTACACTTTAATTCCCTCTAATTATTTTTATTACATACAAATTTCCATAGAAAAGCACTTATAACAGTCGGGGTTGTCACCCCAAAACCCCGCTCAACATTATTATTGAATTTCTTATATTGTTTATGTTCATACATATTTCGTTAATGATAAAAGCTGATTTGTGTAACTATAGCTCTACTATAGTTATACTATAGTTATAGATATACTACTTTAAAAAAAAAATGTCAAATATTTTTATTCAACATTGAACTTCGAAATTTTCATTTTAAAGAACCGGTTTTTCAACATTATTTTTTTCAACATTTTTTTTTTCGACAAAAATACCGACACACATGTATCTAGGTCATTAAAAAAAACAGCTAATACATACGAGTACTACAATATATAACAAAATGCTGGATTGATACATCATAAAAATTCTTTCTCTATGGATGTTTTAAATACATGTTACCAAAATTTTCATCTAACTTATTGGAAAGATTAGGTACAAATTCTTCGTCTCAAGTCTAGGTACAAGTCTTCAGAAATACTATGGTATAAGTCTCCAGGTACTCTTAGGTAAAAGTCTCCAGAAATGCTATGTTTAATTAAACGACAGATGTAAAACAACTACAAAACCTGAAATTTTAAAATTAGTAAAGTCAACATAAAAAAATGTTATTACGTCAGACCGAATGTCTACATGGTTTTGCTTTGTATCATATCCGAATAGAACATAAGTATAAGTACTTGTACCATTTCTCCATTCAAAAATTCGTCGAAGATACTTCTTCTCAATAAAACAGTTAAAAATAGTCATAAAATTGTTAGTAATAGAACTAACAATTTTATGACTATTTTTAACTGTTTTATTAACTAAAAATTTTTTTACTACAAATTAAATTATTTTTGTAATATAAAAGAAAATTTGTGTTTTCGCATTTTCGTATATATATACATATATATATATATAGTATATTTAAAATAAATATAAATTTTGTGCGGGTATGTAATTAAAAAAAAGAATAACAAAAAAAATAACACAAGAGGCAAACATAACAAAAATAGAAAGAAAAATTGTTCCTCATGTTTTCCAATTAAAAAGCTTATCAGTTTATTTAAACAACATCATTTAAAGATCTACTCTTCCACCAAATTATATTCTTCTCTTATTCTAATGAATATTTTTAATTGAATTAATTCTACTAGACATACCTTATTTTTTGATAAATCTTACCCCAACCACCACCTCATCTACTGCTACTTTTTTTTTGTTTTATATTTTTACGTTATTCCTCGATGAACTCCATTGTAATGTATAGCACAAAAAAAACAATAATAATAATAATAGCAACAACAAAAACATTTACTAAGTTGTGGTTCCTTTCATAACCTTTCAAAGTTTAGAAAATTTTCTATTTTAGAATGAACCCGCATCCTCTTTAAAGCAAATTCTGTTGAGGTTTCATTTTAGTTTTTCGATTTTTGTTTTTTTTTTTATTTTCTGTTTAAAATCTATTTTTTTTTCTTTTCAATTTATTTCAGACCGCCTTAATCAGGACATTTTTGTCCAAAACATTATTAGGTTTAAATTATTTAAAAAATGACTGTGACAGTACAAAAATTTAAAATTTTCGTCATTTTTTTTTTTTTTTTTTTGCTATAAATTTAACAAACAAATAACAAAAGAACTTCAAAACATATTAAAAGTCACTTTAAAAAAAAAAAAACAATAACAATAACAGAAACATAAAATAAAATTAAGTGACTGCTTAAATTCTTTTTTTTTTTTTTAATTTAACGAAAAAAATATGAAGAATAAAAATTTTTTTTTATTCTCTTTGATTCAATTAACAGGCTTAGGATGTTATCCTTATTAAAAATATAAAATTCCTTTTTATATACCTGTACAAAATCAAATTGAATAGAGGGTGTAATGAAATTTTGTTTTTATGTTTGTGATTTTTAACAAGAATCTCTGATTTTTAATATTAATTTTTATCCTTTAACTGTGATTGTTGAGGCTAAAGCATGTCAAGAAAAAAATTGTATTTTTCTGTATTTTGAACAAAATAACTGGGCATGACACTATTATTTTTAAGATTCCATTGAATAAGATAAATTTGGGCATGCTTTTAGTAAGCTATAAATTTATTATTAAATTTGATAATAGAAAATATAATGTGATAAATTAGAGGTAAAAGAATGTCATCAAAAATGATATGACTATAAAGTAAAGGGCTACATTCCAGTTGCATACTAAAAAAAATGTTTTTGGCAATAGCGTGAAAATGTTTATAATATGTTTGCGAGAGCGAGAGCTAGTCATATGGAAAATAGCCCGTTATAGCACTAATTTATACAATGAACAATTTTTTACGCTATTCTGCGAATATCGACAATCCAAAATCTCTATCGACTTACAGCAGTTAAAGTTTTAGCAACAGCAAACAAATTTTTGAAATGTAAATAGTTAATAAAAGCAAATGGATGGTTTTTTTGAAATATAATTTATTTATTAATTTTTATTTATTTTTATTTATTTATATCTCTAAAGGACCCTCATACAGAGTGTATATCTTAAAGTTTAATTTTCAACTCAACTCAAGTAAATTAAGTAGATATTCAGTATCACTTTGCAATAACAAATTTCGCAACTGTCCTCGCACTCTGAGAAGCTGTATCTGTTTTGTTTTACCAGATTAAGCTTTCAATTGTATTTTTTGTCATTTATTTTATCCAAATGACAAAGGGTTCTGTGGATCACGTCGAAAAACCCATAAAGCATTTTTTGTTTCATCTGGAATTGAACCTAGAAGCTTTCGATTAAAAGGCGACGTCTACTTACTCCGCCATCCACTTCTATTTATTGTTACTGATTTAACATTTTTTTTCTCCGTACTCCTCTTGGGAGCATAGGTATTCTACTTGACATTTCCATCGTACTCGATTTCTAGCTGCTACTTTCACTTGTATTTCCGAGGCAATGTGTAATTTCATTTTTAATCTGTTTGTATTGTCTAAGTAGGGGATTGGCCTACTGTAGAAGACCACTTTGATAACTTTATCTGTGCCTATGTGGTAAGACGACGCCATATATTTCTGCAAGTTGTCGCTGCGATTTTATCCATCTTTGACGTTAAGATGACTGACATTACTATGTTTACTGGGTACTTGATGTCACATACTTTTTTCAGTTATTGACAATTGTGTATTTATTATTAGTGTTTGTCCAATATTAGTATTATTATGTTATTTGGTTATTGTATTGTATGAGATATATGAGTATTGGTATAGATATTGATATAGGTAATATTTTTAATTATATAAAGTTATTAATTCTATTAATTATCTTTATGAATTATTAATTTTATATATAATATTTTGCTATTTTTTTTTTTAGTTATATTTTATACCCCCCACGGGAATCGAACCCGTGACTACCACATCGTAATTCAAACACATTTCTGTGCTTTAACCGATTAGGCCACGGAAGGTATAATGATTTAACATAACATAATCGTAAGTTAATACGACTAGCAGTCGTACTGCTTTTGTGGTTTCTTAAAATTATTTTTTTGATTTTTTTTTGTTTTTAATTTTTAAACTTACGTCATATCCGACACATTAGTCACCTTTTAGATTTCTAACGGATTGGAGCAGAAGTCACCTTTACTCAATTAATAGTTGGAATATTAAAATTGTGTGCTCGGAGATCGAGCACACAAAAATGGTTAAAATTTATATGTAGGGGCAGACAGGGGCTAAAATTAATTTTTTTTTTTTTAAATGAGTTATAGTTTCTAATAAAATTAAAATTTTGATAAACTGTTTTTTTAATTACCGTTATATCATATGGTCTTTACTCTTTGAAAGATTTTTCTTTTAATTGTTTACAGATTTTTAAAGAACGTTCAAACTAACTTTTTACCTCGTGTTTGGGGTTAATATTAACTATTCAGGGGTTACTATTTACTTATTGGCTATCTTTTAACTACCTAACTACCTTAAGCTACAATTTGCTTAGATTTTTGTACTGTAGTTATACCAGTTTCATCCACATTCCATATCTTAAATGCAGATAAATGGTATTTATTAACAAGTCAATTATTAAAATTAATTTATACTTTTCAAAGAACTGCTCTAAATTAGTTTTGTAAAATGAAGTAGCTCTGCTCTACTCTAGCCGAAGAAGCTTCAGATGTTCTAATACCCAATCTAGGATTTCTTTTAATAAATGTGGAAAATCAATCATGTTCAGACATTTCGTTTGTATACCAAGAAGATGGAATGTTATCAATTTCTAAAAATGTAGCACATTGATAAGCTAGTTTTCTTATTTATTTAGGAAGCAAACCGAAATAGATATTGCAACATTTTATATGGACGATTATGTAAACCATAAATTTCACGAAGTACTCTGTAAGTTTGTCGAATAGAACACTGATTTTGAAAATAAATTTCAACAATTTGTAAACGTTATTGCGGCGTGAGTTTTTCCATGATAATTTGTAACTGCTTGCTGAACAGAAATGTCAAAACTACATGGCTTCTATCTTCTGTCAAATCACAGTTATCCCTATCGTAAGTTCTATCATTCTAAAAAAAAAAACACCAGTTAAATAATCAGTTATCTTTTCCTCTTGTTGTACAGAAAACACATTTCTTGGTTGTTTATAACCAATACAAAAATGGCAGTGTTCTCTAATTTTTTTTGTGTTAAATTTGTAAAGTTCACTTTGACTTGACATAGATCGAAATGTTTTGCTACTTTAACCAAACTATTTACATTTACAGAACTTCCTCAGCTGCTGGCTCGTGAATTTCTAAGCTGTTAAGTCTCTCGGTTTGTCTTTCTTTAATAATTTTTCATTCTAAAAAAATTATATAATATCTAATAAAAATTTTATTTTTCTCAAAAACATAAAGTGGGGTAAATATTAACAATCACCCATATTCTCTTAGACCCATCGTTGACCAGAAGAAAAAATTGATCTCATCTCGTCTCGCTGAATATGCATTTCTGTTAGACACTGTAAGCGGCACGATAGAACATTTTATTTGTTGGTGGTAGTACTGATTATTTTTAACTGTCAAAAAAAATTATTGGTATATAAACAAAATTTGGTTTATAAAATTTTTGGAAAGTATTAGTAGGGTTTAGTTTCAAAATATTTTTTAAATAAAAAAAAAATATAAATATATTTATATTTTAAATATTTTTTAGTTTAGTTTTAATACATAAACAGTAGTAATATAGTAATAGTAAATATGTTTTCTTTTTTCAAAACGAAAACACATTTTTAATAATAATGCAAAAACAATAATGAAAAATTGTTTATTAATTTTTACATAACTATTTTATCTATTCAATTTATTTATTTAATTCAATTTTTTGATAAAAAAAACACAAAATACATTGACGAGATACTTTATCACTTACAAATTTTGACGAGATCAAAAATGGCTATCGCGTCTCGTCAAAGATCTAACAGAAATTACTCACGAGACTGCTTTGACATTTGCTGTTGCGGCAATTTGTGGTGTCTAACAGAATACAAAACTATCTAATCAGAGATATTTTCACGCGAGCTCAGGAGATGGGTGTAACAGAATATGGGTGAATGTTATTATTTGTTTCGTCAATATGCTCCCGGTTTCCTCATTACTTCTTTATAATTATTTTTTGACGTTACGAAAAAATTTGTGGATATTTTTTAAAATTATTGTGGATATTTATTAAACTTATTAATAATCAAAATTTAGTCACCCAAAAAATTTATGTTCACGCCTTTCGACACTTGACCATTTTATGAAACGTTTAATTGAATAATGTCATTATGCATGCTCACACAGGTAGAAAAGCAGTAGAAATCTACCAAAACCTGTGGGTGAGGCGTGATTTCGGTAGCGGGTAAGCAAATCTACCAAAATCTAAAATTCCTTGTAGGTTTTTGACGTTTGAATTTTGTTTTTGGAACTATATGTCAGTGTCAAAATTTTTTTTCTTATTTTGTATACACGAAGTGCAAGAAAATTGTTGTTGCGACAATGTAATTTTTGAATCGAATATTAGTAAAATAAAAAAAATATAAATTATACAAATAATATTGTTGGGTTGGTATTATAATAATAATAAAAATAATTTTATTTATAAAATAGCGTTAAATTGGACAATAAAAAAATGGAAGAAGGAGATTGATTCCGGGATAAAAGTTGTAGTAATTTTTTGAATTTCAAAAGGGCATTTGAAACAATCTATAGAGACATGTTATTAAATAAAATGGGGAAATATAGTATCAAAACAATGAATTGGACTGGTTTGAAGATTTTGTAATAGGAAGAACACAATGGACTAAAATTAACAATACTTTTTCAAGTGCAAAGGAAGTGCAATTAGGAGTCCCCCAAGGATCTGTGCTAGGAGTATTACTATTTTTTCTATATATAAATGACATAGTAGCAATATATAAATGGTATCTCTATTTGCTGACGATACTCTAGTCTATGTAGTAGTAAATGAAAATTTGGAGAATTTGTACTTATGGTCGAATATGAACAAACTAAAATTGAATGTAAGTAAAACTAAATACATTTATATTGGCCCATCATTAAAGAATTCAAATATTAGAATAAATAATGAAGTTGTTGATTGTCTTATTAGTTTCAAATATTTGGAAGTAATAATAGATAATAAATTGAACTTCAATGAACATTGTGATTATATGTAAGAAATTATCTAAAAACATTGCGTTTCTAACGAGAATCAGATCAAAACTATCGCATTCATATGTAATAAACATTTACAATACTATAATACTACCGCATTAACAGTAGTCAGTTCCATCACCATACTTAATAATACTCAAAAAAGGAGCACGAACACCTATTCGAGATATGATAAATAAATTAAAATGGATGGATATAACAAGTAGACTTAAGTACAATACGTTGATATTGTTGTTCAAATTGAAAAATGGGCTGTTACCGTGCTATATGGAAAGGCACATTGAGTATGTTGGTGGTTACCATTATTTGAGAAACAATGAAGATTTTAAATTACCAGTATATAAAAAAATGTAACTAGAATTAAAATATTTTTAAAAAAATTAATAGAATACATGAGTAGAATTTAAATGATTTTTTGTAATTAAACTAAGTAATGAATTTGTTACAATAAAAGTTTTTATTAAAAACTAATAAAAAAAATACAATACAATATAATTACAATATTTCTTCGTCCATAATTTCATTTTCAGCCATCTTGATATTTCAAGTCTTGATATTACCAGTTTTTTTATGTATGAACATGAAGGTAGATTTCTGCGCCAGATCTGGTGGTATATACGTAAAATGTGTTAATTTATGACCATATCTCCCCTACTTAGACTACAATCGATAGACCAAGCCTTATTGGAATAATTCACATGAAAACTGCTAGTATATCCCAATAGATTACCAAAATAATGATTTATATTTTTTAAGTTCTTTAGGAGACGTTCAAATATTATCCTACAATTTAAAATGTTAGTGTAATCGGTTCAAAATTTCATTTTCATTTTATTTTTATGGTTTTATTTTAAATTAATATGGTCAACAACAGTTTTTCTTTCCTTTTTTTAATTTAGAATTAACTGTCCAGTGCACAAAATAATCTTATATAATAAAACAACGATAAAATTGGACGGAAGAAAATTATTATGAAGAGTTTGAGTTTGATGATGGTATTTCGAAGAAAATAAAATAAATGAAAATTGGTTTAAAATTGATGGTGTTGTGGGCAATCTTATTTAATGGAATGTTTTAAAAAATAGTCTGGGTAAATATTATTTTAATTCAACTTAGTTCAAGATATACGTTTTTTGCTAAAACATTGATTACTCTTACATATATTTTGAAAATATTACTTCAAATAGATACATATAGCTTATTTTCTGGGTATAAATGAAATCGTACAGAACAAAGTGTGTGCCAGTGGTTAAAATACAAAAATCAAAAATAAGGTGTCACCTACAGGTTCAAATTGCAAGTTCATCCAAACAATTTAGTCCGCAACCTAATGACAACTGGATGTCAGAGGAAAAGACTAAAATGAAGAACTCCTTGTGATTTATAAGACATAAAAAAAATAAAAATAACTGATTGTAAATTAAGCCAAAGGCAGATCTTTGGTGGAAAACTCTGCTACTTAAGTAAAAAAATAACATATATATTTATAATTTTGAAAGTAAATATAAAAAAAACGAAAAATATTGTACACCCCAGGTGATTTTGTACAGCGTTATTAATCTATATAATATAATATTAAAAGATAATCTTGCACTGATTTTATTAAAAAAAGATTATGTCGGAATAAAGCACAATTTTAAGGATTATCGAGTGAATCGTTTATCTATATTGGAATGCATGATATTTTACATTAAAAGATTTGTATATTTCTCACAACTACATCCAAATTAGATATAACTTACCAGAAACTATATAGTTAAAATCATATATACTTGGCATAAGGCCTCTTCATAAACGCTTAATGCAATATCTTAATCTCGTCAAGTGTTCATAAATGATTTATACATTTGTTTACAGTCAGTTCATAAACTACATTGCAACAATCATGACACAAAACAAAGTCAGCTAAGCATTATCAAATTTCTTACTGCACAAAATTTTTTTTCTCTTGTCAGTTTTGTTTTTAGAGCTTTTTGATTTTGGAGATAGATTTGTTTAAAAATGACAGATGGTGAAAGATAAGTTATAATCAAAATAAATAACTCCATTTTCATTTTAGGTATTATTTATTTATTTCAAATTTGCAACAAAATTGAAACCAATGAAAACTAAATTTTAAAATGCGTGTTCATAAACGTCAATAAATTATTGTAGTGTGACCGTCATAAACTAAAATAATATATGATGCCATTTATAATGCAATTATCACGTCATACTGCGTTTATGACAAAGCCTATATTATTGCTTGTGTTTTATTATTTTCAAGTCAACCTTATGAAAAATTTCCTTACAACTAAATGGGCATTCCGTCGACTGCAACAATACTATCAAATATCTAGGGTAGGGATCATCCTGAGTTCCAAATTAAAATTTAAACCCTTAGCTTAGTTGATGTTAAAATAAAAAAAATCAAATATTAATCAAATTATTATACGGACTAATTAATAGGAAATCGTCTATCTCTAAATTCAATAAAATTTTAATTTTCAAATCCATCTTCCAAAGTACATAATATCTGCATGGTACTCCAGTCTGGTCATACTGCGCATACTGTCATAAAAAAGACTTCAAATTACGTAAAATAAACTACTAAAAATTATACTTTGCATCCCTTGGCATCATAGTACAGTTGATATACATTTCCAATATACAATATACAATCCAAAAGTACCACGATAACAGACAAAATTACTATTAGGATAAACAAATTTATTGCCTTTAACTGCTCTAGCTCCGATAACATCATAATTAGACAATTGATCGATAATTACTAAATGTAAATATATTGTGATTGTTTACTTATAGTTGATAATTTTTTTGATATTTTTTTTTTGCTTGTCTTTTTTTAGCTATAAATTAGTGTCTAGTTTAGTCTAGTCCACCATTTTTCCTTGTATCAATTAAAATAATTTGTAAATAAAGCAGCAAATGTAGTTGATGCAAAATAAGAGCAGAATAATATAAAACTCGCAGCTGATAAGATAATAATAATATAAGCCCTTACATAAATATAGCAAGACACTGTCTTTATGAATTATGTAGTAACAAATTTTTGGAAATAAACACGAACTATGAAAATTTTTAATTACGTTATACTCAGTTTACTTTCTCTTAAATGTTAATAAATATTTTCCAGTTTACCAGATAACTCGTCGCGTAACTTTAAATTGTAATTCTTTAGCTTCGCTTACTGTTTAATGTCACTTCAACTTGATCATAGGATAATGAAAAAAAAATCGAAGAATTCACTAAACTGATCGTCTGAATAGAAGTATCAGCATTCCCATATCCAAAAAAGATGACCAGAAAAAAAACTATCAAAGAATTTGTTTGCTTCAAGTTTTCACCAAATCGAACTAGGTATGATAAATAACTTTACCAACGGAAGCTGGAAGCAATGGAGAATTTATTAATATTTTGGATATTTCTTAGCAAAAATATACAAATTACTAAAAATTGTTCTCGAAGGTAAAAATTATGGTATTCCAAGGCAAAAGAAAATGATTTGATAAAAGTTTTAAGTGACTATCATATCAAAGTAGTTAATATCTCTCTTCATGCTAATTAATAAGATGACAGAAAAAGGCAACTTAACAATTTGGTAAGCACGAGGTCAAATCCTTTGGGAAATAATATTTGTCAGTTCTACTAGAAGGTAGGTGGTGCCAGTCGCACTTAGTAGAATAGCAAAAGTAGATTAATTCTTTATCATGTAAGTGATAATAAATTTGGTAAGCCAATACAATTTATGATATTTGATATTTAACTCCTCCTTCTTTATTTTTACATGATATTTTTACTTTCCAGTTAAGTTTAGCGTCTTGTTTCATATCTAGACACTTGGCGGTGTTCTCTATCCCTATAGCTTTCCCATAAGTTGTAATAGTTGGTTCACTTTTCAGCTTTAGGTTAGTAAAATGTATGTGAACTGACTTTTCTTCTTCATTTATAGCCTTTGTCTATTTAACGACTATATCAATTTCTCATTGAAGATTGTTTGACACTTTGTTTATACCTTTCCCTGTAGTCAGAATTGCAGTGTCGGCAGCAAATATAACTATTGATGCATTCTGTAATTTAGGCAAATTGCACGTATATAATAAATAAAGTTCAGGCCTCAGAACACTGTCTTTTGAGACTCCTGGGACTCTTATTTTTTTCAATTTCGAACACTAATCTTCTAGTTTTAATGCGAAATAACTTGTTTGAGATGTAAGATTCTATTAACTCTACTAGTTGTTTATAACGTGGTCATAGCACACCTTTTCAAATGCTTGACAGACGTTGAGTATAGACTTGGACACTTTATAATGCTTTTTCTATAATATTTGTGATACGGTATACCTGATCTATTGTTGAATGTTTTGCTCTAAAACCCCCTTGATAATTTGGTTTGATATTAAATTTTTGCCTTCTATTATTGGTTTTAATATTTAATAGACAATTATTCTTATATAATAATGATCACTGAATCTTTACTGAAATAATGATTATTGAACTAATACCTACTGATTGAGCAGCGGTGTTGCTAGAATTTATTACTTTTAACAAATCTAATGAATTGGAGTTCCATTTTCTGAGCGAGAACCCTCTTTTTCCCAGTAATGTATTTATTTACTAGTTATATGAAGCTCAATAACTTTGTCAAGTGTATCGGAGCACTTAAAAGATCGTTTAAGTAGAAATTCTGCCAATTTCTAGCCTAAAACTGATAGATGATAGCAAGTAACTAGTGTCTACAAGAGACAACGCACATAATTTTCTAAGATATAAAAAACTGAATAAAATTTTGATGTGGATAAAAAAACATTTAGGCACCATAAGCCTAAACAACAAAAGCATTAACAACCAATGGATTTTCCGCGATTTTCTAAAATTTTTCATAAGATTACCCGACAATGAAAATCTTTTTGCGTTTTTGTTGTTTTTTTAATTACTGTGGTATTAAAGAGGATGGAAGGAGTAGTTGAAATTTAATATGATGAAACACAATTACTCTAGAATGTTTTTTTTATTATTATTTTTTTTGTTTTTTTTTTACTTTTACTAACGTTGTAAAATATTAGAAGAAAATCGTAAAGGAAAACGAAGTCAATTCAATTAAAATACTTTTCCAGAATATTTTTTTATGTTCATTTTTAAATTTAAAAGAATTTCATTCATTTAAAATCTGTTATGATCTTCCTAGAAAGTTTCAAATATCATCATAGCAATTAGGAAAATTTAATTGAATGAATTTTAAGAGATGATGAGTTATGAAATCTGCTTCAGAGAATTTATTACAAAAAAAAAATAAATAATTTGAAGAATTTTAAATCTTGTTACGTCGTTTGACAGTGAAATAAAAGGGGAGTTTCAATACATCTGGATAATTTTTTTTCTTTAACTGGGGATTAGAATATTGATTCCAAATATTGATTCACAATGTCTGAAGAAAATTAGTATAGACGTTAAAGGTTTAATAAAAATGTATTTTCAATAATATGGCAATGATTGGTCAAAATTGGAAGTAATCAAAATTGAAAGTAATCTAAATTTGTTACTAAATTTAAATTTATCAGTGTTGTGCGACGTAAACTACATTATGTAGATTACGTTATTTTCTACACGTCGACAATACTTTGTAGACAATCACCATTATGTCTAATTTATTGCGTAGACAATGTATATAATAATACCCTGAAGTCAAATAAAAACAGAAGAATGAACATAAGACCAGTGTGAAAAAACTCTTTCCATTTGTGCGGAAAGTTTAGATTGAATAATTAAAATAGATCCATTTATTTTTTATTTAACACATCATCATCAATTGATAAAACTGATTTTAAGCTTATAATATAGCCTTAGCTGATTTTTTATAATGCTTTATTAAGCCAAGTTGTTGACAGTATTTTCCTACGCGGAACGTTATCTAAATAGGCTGGCCTAATTTGTTTTTAAAATAATTATAATTTACATGATAGTTGACATTGCTTTTATTGTATATACAGTTTACATTGCCTAAAGTAAATTGCTTGTATCAAACCAAACCAAACAAAAAAATTGCGAAAATTTTGTATTGCGTAGCCTTTGTGAGATACCAAAAAGGGAGATATTTCTATGAGGATTTCGTTTGAGGCTCACAGGCTTTAAATTACTAATATTAGAACTCTAATTTAGATCTGGACCTAGAATTTATTCAAATGTCATCTCTCATTATTGTATAATAAACCATTACAATAAATATTTTATTAAAACCTTCTTAAGAAGTTATTAGTTTTTCTTTAGGAGAAGTTATTGAAAAAATTGAGATACATTTATAGGACGTCAACAAAAAATTTTAAATCAAAATATCGAAAATCACTTTATATCGACCTCCATGCTAAAAAACTAATAATTTGCTGCATTTATAAAATTCAATTGTCAAGATGATAACAAAATTACAAAAATAATATTGGAGTCCAAGTTTGATATTAGTTAAAGCTTAGTTTAATTTGAATTTCAAGTACACAAATTAAATTTGGCCAAGAAATATTAATATCATTGATGAGTCTTCAATAACATTAACTATAAAAATCTATAGTATTCATGTCATCAAACTATAAAGAATATAGATTCAAATACTGAAATTTTACAAAATTCAACAATAAAGTTACGAGATGAATTACAAATGTCCCATGCTTTATGTAAAAGTAAAATGTATCACATTAATATCTTCAGATGGCCACCGTACCTGACCCTACATTCATTTCGTATAGTCCTGTTTTAGGTAGTGTGTAAAAAAAATGTATTGAGAAACGGATCCATCAAGGATAGAGAAAAATTTGAAGTTCGAACATTAGACCATTAAATAAAAATACATTGCAAAAATGGGGGACTGGTTTCGGATTGACATGGAAACATTTGATCGGTCGCTGACCCAGATGCGCAACAGTCGAGTTCCTATTCAAGTGCTTACATCACTTCGGCACTTATAATTTCCAGGTAGTTCAGGAGCTCATCTACCTTGGAACCGACATTAACTCCACCAATAACATCGGTGTTGAAGTAAGGCAAAGAATTACCCTTGCAAACCGTTGCTACTTCGGTTTGTCCAAACAACTGACATAGACGTGGCCAAAAAAGTCAGAATAAGACGTCTTCATGGGCTAGGTCATGTAGAGCGCATGGATTAAAATGCTAGGAAACTCTTCGAATCCAAGCCACCGGGAGCGCGTCGTCGCGCCGTTCCATAATTTTGGAAAACGGCAGGATAAACTGCATCTATTAGCTCTGCGATAGACGACACCAAATCAAAAAATTCGGATAACAATTTTATCTCTCCACCCAACTTAGCTAATCTACCTTTCCCGATCTCGAGTTATATTAATTTACTGAAAAGCTCGACGCTGTTACGCAGTTCACATTTTACAATTGCTGTATTCCCATAATGTTGTTATAATTTTTTGATAGTTGGTGAAAAAAGCTTTATTAAAATAAGTAATCGGGGGTCTAGGTAGACCTTAGTTACATATTTTTAATTCATTATCTGATCAAATACTTTTTTATTTTTAATAGAGACTTGAATTTACATTTGCTGGTCTGTAACTCCTTTAGTTTTTGATAGATTCTTGGCTGGTGATAAGAGTTATATGACAGTTATCAGTGAACCAATTTTAGAGAACGGTACAATACATAATTTTATTGTTGATAGAGTATCAGGGTACAAATTTTCTGGTCTATTATACATTTTGATTCCAAAATATTCTTGGCGGGTGCTAGGAGTTGTATGGTAAATAACGTAATATACATATTTTGTATTTTATATTGTGTATATATACATAATTTTAATGTTGATAGAGTATCAGGGTACAAATTTTGTGGTCTATTATACATTTTGATTCCAAAATATTCTTGGCGGGTGCTAGGAGTTGTATGGTAAATAACGGAACCAGCTCCAATTTTGGAAAACAGTATGTAACGTTTTTGGTTTTTGAAATGTAGTTAATATGTTTTACAAGTTGTATGGCAGGTCCCCGAACCAGTCACAATTTTGGAACTCAATATTCATATGCTTGATTTTAGGTGATATATAGTGTATTTTTGTAAAATTTGGTGTAACGCGTTTGGGTAGAAGTTCTGGAACAAACAAAGACAAATATTCTTCTTTATACACATATGTTAGATTTGACGTGAAGGACGTCTTACGGAAAAGTGTACAGCAGTATCGGTTACTAGTTGCAAAAAAATCAAAATACAAACAAAAAAATTAAATTGAAAATGCAGGAAAAAATTAATCAGTTTTGATCACATCTTAATTCAACAGTCACAAAATATGGGGAGAGAAGTTCTTTTCGCTTCAATGAACTTTATAGACATGCAAATAATGGCATTAAAGATATTTCATAAATTGTCTTTTTCGAAACCAAAATTATTCGTGTGTTCATAGTTGCAACAAAAAACATGCGTCAGCGTCGGGCAACATCGTACACCAGACAACTATGTTGACAAAATAGTTGCGCAGGCGAGTGGACATTTTTTCGCAGTCATATAGAGGCAGTACATACAAAATTTCATTTTATTTAGTTTGAAAGTTTTATGAAATTATAAGCCACGCGGTTTTAAGTGAAAAAAGTTTGATAAATAAGCTCAGGACAAAAATGAATTCTGGTTTATCAATTTTATTACAGCATCCCACCAGCTAATCTATATTTATTTTTCTGATAAATAATTTTTATTTACTTCATAATATATAAAATAAATATTGATATTTTAAAATAATTATACATTTTTATATATGTATTCTTTATATTTATTCTTACACGTACTATACTAACCACTAAGCGTACTATAATAACCATTAATAGAGACTTAGTGAAATACATGCTTAATCTGCACGGCGCTGATTCAACACCGACTACTATGAACACTACCACCTGGCTTTATAACGGCCTATATTTTTTTACAACATTCAACAATGAACAAAATATCTTTTTTGTTAGCCAAGCGCGAACACTATGAAAACGCATTATATTTCGACTCACAAATTTCTTCAATAACAATTGCGGTTTATTATTTCGAAAACTAATATCAATCTAAAAATCACAATTTTAAACCTTACATTTTCGAAAATGTAATTAAAAATAATAAAAAAGTAAAACGAATCGAAATGAACAGGTCGGAGTTATGAAATTTAAGACACTTGGTACTAGTGTTGAACAACTTTAAACATTATTGCCCCCTCGCAAAGAGTTTCGTGGTGGAGCTGCAATGGAAATTTCTAAATCGTCGGCTATGGAAATTCGCTTGCTATCAAATTTTCCCGAATGTGAAACTATGTTCCAACAATAATGTGTTCCCAAAATTAAATAATCAACCAACATACAGTCTGCAAAGATCCAAAAAGAATTTAAAAACTCCAAAATGTTTCTTGTGACCATAGAATAGTAGTAGTAGTAGAAGTATATTGTTTTCTCTGCCGAAAACATAAATAAATCAATAAGCCCGACCTTTACATCTGCACCACAATAAGAAAAAATATTGGAGAGCGAGTTTTTGCAGTGGAATGAAATAAAAAAGTAAATTATATAAAAATTCTATTTTTTATTTAAAAATTTATAATCAAAAAATGCCTGTAAATTTCATTAAAAAAAAAACCTAAAAGGATAACACTGCAATTTAAACCTATTCCAAAAATAAAAAATGGCAACTACACAATTTAGCTAAAACAAATAATTTAACTTCCTTTAACCCTCCCAATAATCATTATTATTTTAAGTAGTGTTAAAATTGAAATTCTATTGTCAAAGTGTTAAAATCATTTTAAAAAGTTTTAATTTTAAAATTTTATTTAAAATTAAATTTTTTTTTTTTATTTTTTTTTTTTTTTTGGAACGTGCCAGTCAAAATTTCATAAAATTAAATAACTTTTCAATTAAAAAGAAAAAAATAATATAAAAATAAATATAAATACAATAATATTAGATAGTCTATTCTAAATTAATGTTGAAGCATAGTTCCTTTTGTCTTACCTATATATTTCTTTTTATTAGAAAACGTGCGCTCTCAGAATTTCTCTAATTTAAAAATATTGAAATGAATCCTTTCGTTTCAAAATTGTGTGGGAATCAAAAGAAAAATATTTGCTCTGAGAAAAATTTTAAATGAAATGAAACGAAAATAGATATAATTAAAAATAATAAAATTTTAGCATAATAAACACCTGTGATCATAAAAATTATAGTGTAGGACTAATCGTGTAGGAAAATCACATCGTATACCGTATGTGAATTATAGAAGTACAATCTTACTTTTTTTATATTTAAATAAATTATGAACACTCTAATAAGCAGAATTTGTGTGGGATTACAGAAATCTGTATTTCTGCTCCTCTATATTTTATTCTACTGCACTAGCTATTTCAGCTTTCTTATATCGTTAAAAAGCGTTTATGGAAAGCTGCAATACAAGACCTGATACATAAAGACCAGCTTAAAATGAAAGTTGAAATAAATGAATTCAAGCTTGTAAATTAGTTTTATAGATAAGAGTAATTTCTTAAATTTTGCCTTACACAACCTCAACTCGAAAACCTAGAATAAAAATTCAAATACTTAGGAATACATTTTAATTACCCGCATAACTATAAATATCACATAAAACATCAAATTAGGAAGGCATATAAACGTTTTATTATGTTATAAAGTAAAAAGATTTTGTTATCAAGCCAAATAATACTTACTAACATATGGCTGCCCCTATAATGGAGAATTAAGATTAACTTACATTATTATTCGAATAAATTCGTATATGAAAAAGCAAATATAATCAGAATAAACACTTTTATTATGCGTCTCATACCTAACCACATACTCCGTAGTGGTAAACAAAAATATAAATCCATTAATTTGCTATCCTTGGTTCATAGATTACCATAATATATCATAGAAATGCCTACACACAGGCCTTATTCCCGCAAAAGGCTTTATCTTTTTGGACAAGAATAAACAAATTGAAAATTACAAGCTGATACCCTTAATTTAGCATTTTACAAAGAATGCATGTGACAAAAAATAAGATAGACCTTAATAATACCGAACGCTTCAAGTTCGATATCTCCATTCCAAAATGTAATAAGCTCACTAGTAATAAGCAATTTTTCTGAAAACAATATGCTACGTTTAGTTAGTATTAGGTTCAAGAAATAGATTTAAGTTGTTTTTATTACAAAATTAAATTAAAATTGGTTTTCTTTGTGCTCCATAATTTGTTACCAATACCTAAATCTTAAAATTTTGCTACAATAAATCATCTGAATCGTATATTATATTATCGAATAATTTTATAACCATACTTATACTTATTAAATTACTCATACTTATTACACTTTTCCAGAAACACAGAACTTCCTTCACAGAAATTCCTTCGAATATAATTTGCAATAATTTTATCGTCCAAAAAGTTTTGGGAGATAGTCTAAATGTGAATAATTTTGCTAACTATTCAAAAAAGGCAATACTTTGCCCAAAAAATTCTGATGTTGATACAATATTAACGAACTAATTTTAAAAATTTGGAAGGAAATGTAATAACTTATCTTAGTACCTACCAATTCCACTAATGATTGCGGTGAAAATGATGCAGTGCATTCCTGTAGATTTTTTAAACAGCTGCTGTCCAAATAGAATACCTCCACAAAAGCTTAATTTGAAAGTTGGTAGTATAATAATACTACTGAGAAACCTAAATACAAAACGCAACCTCTGCAATGGGACTCGATTAGCTGTAAAAACTCTAAAATTAAATTTAATAATCGCGGAATTCCTTGGCAGAAGCTATAGGTGAAACTGTATTTATTCCTAGAATAGATTTAGCTACAACGACCACAAAACTACCATTTATTCTTAGACGTCGACAATTCCCTGTGAACTTGGCATTTTCTATGACCAAAAATATGTCGCAAGGTCAAACATTCGGTCTGGTGATATTCAAATAAAACTTACTGAGGGAAGAGAGCAAGACAAATTAATTCGATATTTCAATAAACTCAATACAAAAACTTTTATATATATAAAGAGGTTTTAATATCTACTCACTAGAGAAAAAATCATAAATAATGGTAAATGGTTGAGTAGGCCTATTAGGAAACCACAAAAAAACGCAATTTTTTCTTTACGTTAAAAAGAAAATAAATTTCTAATAAAAACATTGTTATTGTTTAACTCAATTTATTTTTATAAGAAGCAATTTTTCAAATTATCGAATTATTTCGATCTTTATAGTAAAAACAAAAAAAAATCTTTTGCATCTGACTTAGCGTAATATCACCTAATATTTGATTACATTTTTTAGAATTCTTTAGCCGTCTTGAGACAAGCTTTACAACTAGTATCAATAATAATGTTGAAGAAATAATTTTATAATTTTCTAACTTACTCAAATCTAGTTTACAGTTATAAGCAGTTGTTATCAGTTTCACAACATCTTGAAAGCTTTAACAACTTTCAATGTCTCACAACAAGAAGGTTTAATAATTTACGTATTATTTTCGTTTATTACGGGACATTTTGATTTTTTTCTGGCCAATGTACTCCAGTTTGTATGCAGTCAGTCTGTCTAAAGAAAGTAGAAAATACATATAAGACAATATATTGGGCTGTCAAAATATATATGTAACACCATATTATGATAAAAATGCATTAAAATTTACTCTCTTATAGAACTGTGTTTTTCTTATAAAAATATTTGATAGTTGGAAAAAGTTCAGAATTGTTATGACGAAAAAGATAAACAACATAACAACGAAATAATAATTATCGATAAGAAAACTAAAATACATAATAAGTATTATATAGTATTATTTTTTTGTTGACTTGTAAGAACTTGTAAAATTATAAGTGTAAGCCAGAAACATATTGAATATTAGTAAAAAAAATAAATTACTGTATTGATTACTAGATAAAGAACCATTATAATGGCAAAGATGAAGTGGAAAATTACTCAAATAACACTCATCTTGACCCATAATGGCAAGAAAAAACAGGGAATTGCTTAAACGAGCAATGAAATTCTGCAACAATAACTTTTATTTTAAATATAATTGAACATGCCTTTCTCTCTTATTATTTTGAAATTACAATTATTGGCTGCATTAAAAACTTCTTTTTTAATGTCAGTTGTGAAATTTCATTAAAATAAATTTCTACACCTGAATTATCAAAACAAAATCTGCAGTACAATGAAGTAGGTACACTTTTTTTTATTCAAAACTTATGAATCGGTTTAAAAAAGTCATTTAATATTTAATAAATTCAAAGTATTTTAACTCACCAATTGCTTCAATTCCAGCCTTAATTAATTTTCTTATGCCACTCAATGTTAAATTCAAATTTATCATTAAAATTAATGGCTAAATTACTATGTTTAATAGTAAAATTATTTTATTTATTTCTTTCGAATCCCAACTCCAAAATAAGTCATTTGTTCGCACAGAGTATAATATAATATATAACTATGGGGTAAGTGTACTTTACTTACTTACTTTAATTACAAAATAATCAAATTTAAGCTTTACATTGAAAAAAGTACGCTACAAATATCTGAACTATTTCACAACTTCATTATTAAACTTTTGAATAATATATATTTAAAATGAGACGTAGCGAAACTAAAATATCATTTTAACATAATAAAAAAATGTTATTTATCAAATAGACGGAATTTACCAAAGTACAGAGCTTCTTCGTTCTCTCACCAGAATTAAATTTAAATTTAATTTTTTTTTTTAAATAAATTATTACAATTGTGGTTGTTGTCTAAGATAAATAACAAAAAAATATCATATAATGTAATAGAATAAATTGAAATGATGGAAAACAAGTCATAATATTTGTTTGTATTAAAAAAAACCATCTTAAACATGTTTTTATGTTAACATGTTTTTTAATACATGTTTTTAAATATACTTAAATTATTATTTGAAAGAAAATTACGAACAAAAACAAACAAAAAGTATCTCAATTTAATATGGCCGTCGATTAATGAAATGCAATCATTAAAAACAAAACGATTGCAATCGACTCTAAAGCGATTCAAACGATACTCATGGTACATGCATGAATATCGGGCCTATATTTAAAATACATATTTTTCATGAATTTATAATAAATAAATAAAAATTAAATTTGACTGGAACTGTACATTAATGACATTGCATTTGACAAGATGATTTCTTTAATTTCATTTATCTCGAGAACATTTTTTAATATAAACATTATTATGAGCACATCTTTTTTTTTCTCTGAAGTGTAATAACTACAAGGTAATAAATAAAAATATTAATTTTAATTTTAAAATAGAATAAAATAGTAATGAAACATTCTATTACATAAAAGTAAATTTTAGAAATATTTAAATTGTGATATTTGGAGGTGGGGGAAAAAAAGAAGGAATTAATAAGTTCAATTTGTGTCGACAACTTCAATAAAATTCTTTAAATTTTATACTCTGATAATTTATTTTGAAGTTTTTACTATAAAACTTGTAAAAATATAAAGTCTAGATGATATTTCATTGTGAATTAAATTTTCTGCTGATTATTTTAATTATAAATTACTTTTTAATTACTTTAAATTTACTGCTTACGGTTAATGAATTTTTTTAACATTACCAATAAATATAACTTTTTTGAAATATACTTTCCGTATATCATGAAATATGCATTAAAAGTATTTGCAACTGAAGAAGTTAGAAAAAAAAATGGGATACATCTAAAGAACATCAACAAAAATTTCTAAATAATATAAAGTGATTTTGGTGATGTTAGTAGAAATAATAATTTGTTGAATTTAAATGGAGGGTTAACTTTTTTATTTTGAAATCAATGTGGATAGGTGCTTATGTTTACAAATTTCAATTGTTAAGACGATAACAAAATTAGAAAAATAATGTTAAAGTTCGAGTTTGATAACAAGCAGATTAGTCTAATTTGAATTTTAACTATACAAATACAATATGGCCAAGAAGTATGAATATCATTGATGAGTATTCAATAGCATTAACTCTAAAAATCTATATGTATTTATGTCACCAAACTGTGAAGAACATAGATTTAAATATTGACATTTTAAAAAACATCAAAATGAAATCACGAGATGAATTGCGAATGCCCATGCTTTGTTAAAGAAAAATATTAACCTATAAAAATTTTGTATAATCCATTCCTAGTCTTTAAATAGTGTGTAAAACAAAAAAGTTAAAAACGGATGCATCAAGGATAAAGAAAAATTGAAAGTTCACCCATTAAACCATTGAATAAATATCTATAGATATTTTAAGAGTAGAATTATAAATCGTTTACAAGAAATGCATTATTATTTGATGATCTTATGCAATTTCCATCTGTCATTGTAGTGCAATTTTCCAACAGTCTGATGGTCTTGTAGCAATTCTATTTTTGTGAGTTAACTGAAATTTTACGACAAAGAGAGAATAGAAAATTTGTTGACTTATTAAATAACTAACGAAATCACCCGAAGTAGTCCGAGAAAGCTTGAAATTCTCTTTGTTTTGAGTTTTAAAGGAATACAGCATTTCTCAGTGTGATGACAATTCGCAAAATTATAATAAGTGCGGACCTCTCGCATTTCGGACTTGCACTTTCCAAAAATACTAATTTATCGCACTATTTTTCACACTAAATTTTTATCCAGATTTAAAAAACTATGACAGTACTATGCTTTTCAGGGTAAAATTAGTATTACCTTAATGTGCACCTTAAATTCTTGTCTATTTTCTATATGTTTTACTCTTTTAGTGCAATATTTAGTATGAAAATAAAAAGACTAAATTTTGACAGTTTATAAAGTGCGATATGACAGGTTTTATGCAAGTGCGAACACACTAAAAAAGTTTCAGAGTTTTTAGGAATAAATTTAATACGATTTGGCAGGCAAGAGCGAGAGGTCCGTAAACGCCCTCATATCTTATTTTGCACCAATTTTTTTGTTTTTCAGTGTTTTTTTGCTCCTCTTCTTAACCCTTAAGTACTGATACGTGTTTGTGAGACGAAATAAAATGTTTGTTCTCAAATATCTCTTTTCTTCAAAGCTTAGTGATTCTTTATTATTCGCATACCAACATTAAACGTATTAAGACATTTTAATGCGGTGGGTAATATTGAAATTATTTGTGTTTAAAATTTTTAAAAATTAATGATGAAATGCCACTATTATATTGTCTCTCTGAGACAATATAATAGTAGCATTTCATTATGCTGTGTAAACTAACCATTTTTACGAATTTTTGAACACAGCTACACTATCTCTTGTTATTGTGTAGAAAATGGTTAGTAACTATCTACTTTCCGGTAGGTGCTGAATAAATTTTTTTTGTGCCGAATAATTATTTAGTGTCATCCCCAGTAACCAAAAACTGTCATGACAAGTTTTTGTCAACATATTGTCAGAAAAATGTGGGCACATTTTGTCGTCAAAGTTATGATGACAATTTGTCGACAAAATTTGTTAAAAAATTGTGGTTGTAAGTCTATCAACAATTTTTCCACAAAATGTTGACAAATATTTGTCATGACAATTTTTGGTCAACAATATGTGACAATTGGGTGACAGGGTTAGTATGTTTTTAAATTATTTTAAAGATTTTTTTGTATTCTTTTCATCAGTCTAATATCAACATTTTTGAGAATCGGTGTTGTTTTGACATTTTGTATTTTGAAAAAGACAACAAAATTTATTTAAAAATATGCATGAATTTTGTAATTAAAAATAATTGAAATAGAACTGGTTTTTTAATTATTTTTATAGAATAAATTATAGATAGAATAAAATATATAATATATAAAAACAGATTATTTTTTTATTAAAAAGCCGCCTTCTAAATTACTGAAAAAACTGTCCACAAATTGATGACATAAATCATTCACATATTTTTGACAAAATAACCCACAAAATAATGACAAGTTATCAACTAAATTGTGACAAATAGAATCAACCCTGCCGACCTTTTTTCAACAAAAATTGTCACAAAACTTTGTCGACAATTCACAAAAATTTGTCAACATATTGTCACCTTTTTGTGACATTTGGCTGCTTTTTGGGATATTTTTAATTTGACATTGACATTTAATTGACATTTTGACAAACATTTAAATGATATTGACATTTAAATAAACAAAAATTTGATGTTGACATTTAAATAAACAAAAATTTAAACTGAAATATTTTTCAACAAAAAAATAATTTAAATATGATTAGTAACCATTTTATTTTGAAAATATTTACATATAAAACTAAATTTAATCAATAAAACTAGACAACACCAAAAAAACAAGAGAATTTTTTGATAAATTATTTTTCATAAATAAATTTTCAAAATAAAAACAAACTAGCATCAATATTTTTTTGGGTTACGTTTTGCTCATGAGCAATAAATGAGCGTTTCTTTTACACTCTTACTCATGAGTAATTTACATAAGTTAATGAAACTCTACTAATAAGTTGGAAAAATTCGGAACATGTTATATATGCGCTCGTGATAAGAGGAAAAAAACATTCTATGTATGCATTTATTGTAAAAAATGATTGAAAAATGTACCCTTACTAATGTTTGCTATGAATTTTAGGTCAAACAAAATTTGATCCTTTGAAATTATTTTATAATTCTGAACCGGATCGAAACATTTCAAACTCAAAACATTCACAAGACTTTTCGTGAACTATCATATAAGCTATCTAACAGCAGCTTCAATTATTTAACTACTTAGTTTAGAAAATATAATTACACCTAATTGAACGTTTATTAATATAATAATTCTAAAAGGAGTGTTTCAATCTTTTCAAACAACTCTTCTGATTGGTTACAGAAGCTTATTACATATCACAGACTTTCATTGTGTTAAATTAAGAAAATTGGGTTGAGAAATTTTTTGCAACTATTAATTACACCAAAGAAATAATATAATAATTAAAATATCCTGCCATTCACTTGTTTTTTTTTTTTTTTGCTTACATAACGTCCTAACACCCAATATAACAATAACACAAAAAGAGATTCAAAAAACATTTCATTAATTTTACGTTAAAAAAATATATTTTTTTTTAATTATAGAAATATTCACACTTCAGTTCAAATAAATAAAATTTCAGCATATTTTTTTTTAATATTCAGTCAACCACAAACAAACATTCCAAACAACATTCCGATGAATTCAAAATGAAATCGAAAGTAAAGAAATGACAAATCATCAAAAAATTTTATTTTAGAAATGATTTGCAAGAAAAATATATATATATATATATATATATACATTTTCATATATATATATATATATTTTCATATATATAGACATGTATAGTATACATGAAGTGACACGTAGTTCACCCAAATCCACAACTCATGTGAATAAAATAACTTTTTGTTAATAAAGTTCATGTAAGTTGAATTATGAATTTGTTTTTGTTTGTTTTTTTTTTCTTTTTTTTTCTAAGGATGCTGAATTTCAATTATTCCAATAGAATTCGAAGATAAAGATTTACCAGATGAATTTATGTAACACAATTGGGTATAATATTATATTATTATCAAGTTGGTTGAAATTTATTAAATTAAACCTTTTTAAAAACGCAAGAATAAGAACATGTGTCGAAATGATTGTTGATTGTAGAATTCTAAGAATATTAAAGTGATATACAATTACGATAGAAATAAATATATATATATATGTATTATGTATATATATATATGATCGACTTAAACCACGAATTAGTAAATAACGATGATTAAATAATTTTGGGTTTGAGTTGATAGTACGTGAACAAAATGTAATTTCTTGTCGACCGACATTGTGTAGAGGATTCTAAATAACAATATCGGTTTGGGTATGGGTATATTTAGTGAATGATATGAAAATTAATTAAGACGAAAAGATTTAATTAATGGCGGTAACAAGAGTTCTTGGATGCAAAACTTAGGCAATGTAAATAACATTTGGTAAAATATGAATATTTTTTTCCCAAATAGCAAAAAATTATCGAAAGAGGCTTTAGAAAGTGCTTCTGACCCCGGTTTGAAAGGTTGTGGGATTTTAAACCACTAAAAACTCCTATCATGATTGCAACATGAAAATAAATTTAAACTATAATCATTAATTTATTTTTGGGCTACAAAAAATAAGATACTTCTGAACAATCAAAATCCATTAAAGTTTTAAAAATTATTAAAAAAATTTTTTTATTATTTACTTTTTAGTCATAAATTAAGAGATGTTACTCTTTTATTAAAATTAACTGTTATACAATCTGTAAAATAAATTTGAACAATAAAATTTTAATATAAGTTCGATAAAAACAACATATAACCAAATGCGATAATTAATCCAAAAATAATAGAAAAAAAATTTGACTCAAAAGAAATCAAACTTACAATAATTTCTCATATTAAAGGACGCTTTAATCAACTCAGCTAATATCTTATTAAAATTGTTTCACCAAAACACATTAATAGAGTAAAACTTGATTTTGATTTCCACGGCCTACTTCATTGATTGATTGCATGAAAGAAGAAAACGAAGGCACACGAAAAACCACGAAAAGTGTGTCTACACTAATCGTGCTCTTGTGTATTATAAATATAGATTTGAGCAAATTGCACCTATTGATATAAAAATAAATAAAAAAATAAAAATGAATAAATTGGAAAATAAAAGAAAATTAGAAAAGCTTCTATTGAATTCAATAAACATATTTGTGATAAATATTAAGCCCAATGTTATACAACATTTTCAAAATTTAATAATTGTAATAATTTCATTTTTGAATTTGTATATACCACTTATTTTTTTTCGTGCTCTTAAATTTTTTTTGTTTTATATAAAAAGATAGGTGGCATATTTTTGACCCGTTTGAATATATTTATGACCGCTGTAATGTTTTATGATTTTCAGCTTATTTTATTAAATTTTGTGTAGGTCACCAAATGAGCCATGATTCCTTGGTTTTAGTAAAAAATAGATGTGACCAATATAAAATGAAATATATTAATTAAATTAATTCTGAAAAACAACTACAATTTGAAACATGTAATTCGAATACATTTTACGGGTAATTCGGCTCCAATAATGCTTGAATTTGTGACCGTTGTTGTGGTGAAATGAGGCTTTAATCGAAACATATTGTAGGTCACAAATTGAATTTTTTTTAGCAAGTACTTAATACTTTCCAAATAAAGTAATTTAAATCTATAAAAAGTAATAAAAAGTTAACTATTTGGTAATACGAAAGCTCACTTCAAAACTCTAATTGTGATCTATAGGTCACAAATACCTCAACAGAAAAAAGTTATAGCTTATAATTCGAAACGCTTTTAACTATTTAATTACTCAGCTTATTTACAAAATAATCACATTTTTCGATCATTTTACGTTAAAAAATCTCTAGAACTTTATTATTAGGCATAGGCATGTATTTAATTTAATAATAATACCAACCTTTTGCTATAAATTAAAAACATTTTTATCAATTTCTCACTTCAAAACCTTGACGAAAACTGACATTACGGGAAAAAGTACGGTGCCTAATGACAAATTGGTTTGTTGTCACGAAATTTTCTATTATCATATTAATTATATAATACTAAAGTACAACTATAGTAGAATAAAATAATTAAATTTTTGCCATGAATTCCGAAAAAGTGTTTTTTTTTTAGGAAATACATTTTACATCAATTTTAGGTTGACTAGATCACAAATACCCACTAGCTCACGATTACCCAATTTTATTATAATTCTTTAAATTTTCCAATAACATTAGAAAATACAATTTTTGAGCTTTTAAAAACACCTATTTAAAAATAAAAAATAACAATAAAAAATTCAAAAAACATAACTGTTTTAACAAAATTTCATGTGAAATATTTTCCTGTTAACAGAAATTTAAAAAATTTCATTGTTTTCTATTTAATATTTACTCTTATACCATTTGTTATACAAACTTTTACCTAAGTAGTTGATATACTCATAATTCATCAGAGACACACAAGGAAGTATTTGGTCGGTTATTTAAATTTTATTATTTTGATCCAGCTCAAATCTACGATTTTAATAATAATCGTTTACATTAAAACTCTATTTTAAAAACTTATTTGATTTTCCTACTCTTCTAGACCACAAAATGATATTGAAAGTACGAGATTTACTCTTGATTAGATTGTGAGATATATGTACAACATTTCTTAATGTAGATACATTCAATAATTGCCCAGAACAAAACCTCAACATCCATACTCAAACAATATCTAAATAATCTGAAAGAGATTACTTCAAATAACATTATTAAAAAAATTTAGTCACATACCCACACGACAATGCAAAACAAAAAAAAATGGTTTTGTAAATAAGTATGTTCTATACACGTTTGCATTTTGGCCATCATTTAATATAACCTAATCTTCTCAATTACTGTGTAACAAAATAAAAAAAATAAAAATCAATAAAAAACAAATAACAGTTAAAAAAAATTCAAAATTATTTTGACGAAATTTTGCATTTCCAGTTGTGAAAATTAATTTAAATTTTTTTTTTTCAATTCAAAATAAAATAAATACACAAACATTTTTTTTTTTTAATAACTTCATTTTCTCTCCGCATATACACGGTCTTATATAATTACATTCCCACACACATTATGGATATGTATGAATGTACATTTTGTTCGCGAGATTATTTATGTGCTGAGCAAGGATAAATCAACAGACCACAAATAAAATTGTTTTTTTATTCTTTTTTTTTGTTTTTATTTTTTTTTTGTTTTATTGTATATGGATTTATATTGCTATAATAGGCATTTTCATTTTTAATTTTTAATTCTTTATTTCTGGATAAAGAAAATACAAAAAAAAATCAATATAATCTGGAATAGTCTGGTTAGCTTTGAATGAAATTTTTCAGTTGTATATTACATATTATTTTTTGTTATATTATTGTTGTTGATTCTTATATACACGCGCACCATTGGATATTTGTGGAGAGAATCGTTCGACAACAACAACAAAACAAAAAAATCAAAAAATTTAAAAAAAAAATAAAAAAGCTTATTTGAAGTTATTTCTTTTTATTTACGAAAAAAATTTATTTTTTCCTACCTTTAATATTATTGTACTCGTATTATGATAAATCAAAGAGTCCTAAAAAAAAAAACAAAAAACAAAATAAAACCAAATTCAACAAAAATGAAAAATGAAAAATTCGAATTTTTATTATTTTTTTTTTTTTTTTGGTACGAAAGATACGAATACCTACATTTATACTTTATACATATATTAACATGAAGATACGTAAATATATACTTATATGCATAATATATATAGACCAGTATAAATAAAAATTAAATATAAACGCGAAAAAATTTCACTTTAAAAACCGAGAAACCTGTAAATCAAAAATAAAAATTTTCCATTTTAACAAAAGGATGGGAAAAAAACCAGCTTTGAGCATTTTTGTATTATTTTTTTATTTTTTCCCAACTTTTAATTTCTTTTTTTACTTTTTTTGTTTTTTACTTTTTTTTTTGTTTTGTTTTATGTTTTGGGGTCGTTTGTTTAATTCAGTGATAATATTTAATGCTGTTTAATGTCTGGGGTAAAAGTAAAAGTAAAAATAAAAGTAAAAATAAATAAAATTATTTATCGTTTGTATGATGACAGTAGATGTAACAATATATATAAATTACTATTTATTATATAATATTGAATAAGTTTCGAAATTGATCCTATAATTTTAATTTAAAATCAAAGTACACTAAAATTACAATATAGGTGATACATATAGAAAAAGAGGTAACATATAGACATAGACCATTGATATTTAGTTATTTCATCTATCAAAGCTTTACAGAGTAGTAATAAGAAATTAGAAAAAAATGCATATATGTACAGGGTGTTATGTAACGAAAAACGTGTGTAACTGGTTTGCACCATTGCTGTCGTTTTACGGGTTTAAGGTAAACTGTCTCTAAATTGCGTGAAATATAGTAAAATTCCCATAAATTTTAGTAAAAAATTTTTTTTTATCAATTATACCGGGTGTTCTAGAGCAATTCGTATCAGCTTTTTAAGAGGGAAAGAAGCCGTTATTTTAGAATTAAAGAAAATTTGATTAACTAAATCGAGGGTGCTCTAGCTATCGATTGGTGAATTTTCAACTTCCGGGAAAGACCAGAAAAGGGTTTTTTAACCTCAAAAATCGCCGAAATTGTCCGAAATCGAGATTTTTTTTATGCAAATTCGGATTCTACGTCAAAAAATAAGAAAATTTTGTAAAGTAAATTTTTTTTTTTGTGTAGGGACCCAAAACTGAGATAAAAAATATGATAATATGAAAAACAAATTTATTTATAAAAATTATTATTATTAATTTTAGTTTACCAAAGGAAAATATGGTGGATTTTTGTTTTATTTTTATTAAATTATAAGGAGAAATACTAAGAAAACCAAAAAAAAATCATTTAACATAAGTTTCTTATTTTTTGTCGTAGAACCCGAATTTGCAAAAAAAATACACCTTCTCATTTAAAAATCTCGATTTTAACTAATTTCGGGCATTTTTGGGCTTAAAAAACCCTTTTCCCGTCTTTCGGATAGAATATCAGTAATCGATAGAGAACCCTCGATTTAGTTAATAAAAATTTTTTTAAATTCTAAAATAACGGCTCCTTCCCCTCGTAAAAAGCTGATACGCCTGCTCTGGCACACCCGGTATTTTTATTTCTATACGATTTCGGTAAATATAACAAAAAGTATATATATATAAGCAACAAATCACAGCTTACGTGACTTATGGCTTCGTGGCTTCGTGTAGTTATTTATATTTGATAAGATTAATAAGATATTATCAAAATAGTTATTAAGTCTTTCAACTCGTTGAAACAGGCCCATTTTGTAATGATTATATAAGTATTATGTACTTTCGAATATATTAAACTCATTTTGTATCAAAATAATATTTAAATTCAAAACATATTTTTTAATTTGCTTCCTCAAATTTAACTATGTAAAATATAATAACTACTAGGGGCCCCTGTTGAGTAATTATAATTCAAGTTGAAACCAAATTTAAAGTTTTGAACAGATGAACAGTAATTTACGTACTGACTGACACAGACTTCTCACGATAAAGCTCAAACCACTCATGTTTAATAAAAAGTTTTATTTAGGTTAGTAAGTTTTATTTTAGACACATATATACACCTCCCTCATATAGTGATTCGTTTCAGTGTTATAATCAGTAGCATTGAACGGATAAAATTTCTAAAATAAAGTATTTTTGTAATTAAAGAGGTATACATATATGTATTTTTAACCAAAACTATAATATTACTACAAATGAGCAAAATAGAGAAAACAATAATTTGAGACAGTTACTTAAAAAAATTAATAGAATAAATTTCTTTTAATTATGTTTAAAAATAATAAGATGTTAAATGCCACAAAATGGATATATTTTATTTAAAAGTTTGAATATTATAAAACAAAATAGAAATTTTTTCTGTTGTATGTACAACTTATTTACATATTGAGAGTTCATTAAGAAGAAAAAAGATAAAATGAGAGAATGTCTACTGCGCATGTCCTTAAATGCTTGTCTATTATAATTATAGATTTTTATACCATTTCGATAAATATAACAAAAAGTATATATACTTATAAACAACAAATCACAAGCCTCAGCCTTCGCTTTCCTTCGCTTCAATTAATCATTGTTTATTGTTTCCACTCGTTTTGGCAGTATAGGGCTTCAATATACTTCAGATCCATTATATTTTCGATGCTCTACTTCAATTTCATATTCAAATTTATTTTTCTACAAAGCAATTGATTATTATACTCTTGCCATTCCACTTATAGTAGAATAATCTACATACAATCGCACATTGCTAGATGTTGGGGGGCATTTTGTTTTCTTCGATTCTACCTATCTACACCGAGACCTACAGACAGATACAGAACAAATTAATCTGTAAAAAAAATTTAAATTATCGAGCTTAAGCTACACCTAAAGCTGTAGACAGAAGCCCAACAAATTAATCTGTAAAATTTAATTACGGAACTACAACTACACAGACAGCAATAGGCAAATACAGAACAAATTAATAGGTAAAAAAAAATTAAACGGCCGGACAAAGAAATATGAATATTAAGTACAAAATAATTAAAAAATCAAATAAAAATCAACCCAATTATTTCATACATTTGTAATCATGTTCTTGACATTGTCTTCTTAATAAAATAACATATTTAAGTCCCAACATATTTATACTAAAGTTATAATATGAAAAAAAAAAATTATTTTTTCTTATTTTTCTGATTATATCATCCATAGTCTTTCAGCTATTTTATAAAAGGACAATGAGTAAAGTATACTATCATATACCAGTTGGTTAATACATGTAGATTTTAATAAAATATATATTTTTTCATATTGTCAACAAATTATATTATGATAATTTTCTGAAAAACTATGAAAAAGTTTAGAATTTCTTTAAAAATTTCCCTATATGTATGTTGTAAGGATAAAAATATTAACTTTTGACGTTTGAAAAATATTAAGGACATTTCTCATTTGAATTTTGCAAGATTATTATCACACAAAAAAAAAAAAATGGAGGAGATAATTAAAAATATTTCAAATTTGTTTAAAGTATCTACAAGTATAACGATGAATTTATAATGAATTAAATTAAATTCACTTTTTACTTAAGATCTATTTCCATCAGCTCATTAATATTTTATGGTAGTAGTTTTAGCAAGTGATGTTTGGGGTAATGGAATTATATAAATAAAACCTTAGTATCTGATTGACGTAACTGAAATTAAATTAATTTTAAATAATTTATGGAATTAGTTAAATAATATTCAATTTCTATTATGCCTGTTTTTGATGGATGTGAGCTACAACTACAATTCCATTTTAAATATTTCAGTTCTGGATAATGTTTTGGTATTTACTGCCATTATTTAAAAATATCAAAATTTTATTTTGAAATGCCTATTCTAACATTTCGCAGGGATGTGATTGATTAAGCAATGATAATTAAAATTTCAGGTTTAAAGTTAATTTTTCGATTTAATTTTATTTTTGAATCTTTATACGTATTCATACCATGGTGCAGCATAAGCCATTTCTATTTCCCAGTCAGAAGTTTTCTTTAATGAAAATAAGTGGTCAATTTAGTTTTTAACACATATAGCACTAAAATTATCAGATTTATAAAGTGTAATTAGCAGAAAATCATAATTCTTTCTAGAAATCAAGGTCCTAGTTTACAAAAGGCAGTATGTCTTAAGATATATGAAGAAACACTAAACATAAGTTCAAATAAAGAAATTATAGAACGTTTAAAAAAAACAATGTACTTAGAACAATCATCAATGTATCGTTTGAGACTTAATAATAAGAAATGATTTATAATATTGAGATCTGTAAATCCGGAAACAACTGTTTCATCTAAGACTGGCTTAGAACATTAAATCGACTAATGGAAAAATTGCTAATACAACCAGGTAGTCAACCTAGATTCTCAAAATCGTAGCGTCAAGGTTTCCCACTTAGTGCTGTCAAATAGAATTTAAATACTAAAAGTATATCTGCTGAAATCGAGGGTTATCTTATTATCTTATTTTTGGCGTATAATCCGAATTGGCATAAAAAAAGTACTCCTTCCCATTTCAAAATCTCGATTTCGACCAATTTCAGCGTTTTTTGGTTTCAAAAAACTAATTTTCGATCTTTCTCGAAAATATCACCAACCGATAGAGCACCCTCGATTTATCTATTTCAAGAGTGAGAGATAAAAATAAATAGTTAGTAGAATGTAAAAAGATAAATTAAAATATAAAAAGAAAATAAAAAAAGTCCCAATTCAATTACAATAACCATGTAACATTCTAGACCAGGCTCAAATTTGTCGTATTCAGTATTATAGTTAACATTATTAAGCAGGTTAATGGAATGTATATTACGCGGTTTCTCTCTAAAAGTTATTAAATCCCTAATTTTTGGTGCCAAGATATTTTCAGCAATAATCTGGTGGACAAACGCAATGTCAGTCACCAATCGACTATGTTGAAGAGATTTTAGGTCTATCAAAAGCAACCTATTTGCGTAAGGTAAGAAGGAAATAGAAAAGAATCATACCATAAAAAGCAAGTAGTGCAAAGTGTAAAAATTTACACTGAACGGCTTCAAGACGTGAAATATCAACATTACGATATGGAGACCAAATTTGCCAGATTCTAGTGTCGGCCTAACATATGTGATGTATATATGTTTTGTAATGTAGGAATTTGTAAACTCTTTGGCCCAGCGAATTTTAAATCTCAGATTTTAGAAAAAAAGAAATCTCAATTTGTATTTTTTTACTTAGCATCCAAATACAATTACACTTAAATTAAAGTGAATATACAAAGTACATATACATATATAAAAAAAGGAACAATATTAGAAGAGCAAACATGACTAGTTGAACTGTACTTAAAGTAAAATGAGTTTAAATATTGTAATTAAGTTGTGGTGAATAAAATGCGGGTTGCCAGATGCGGTAACATTCTTCCCACCGTTAAGGAGTCTATCTTTAATCGTTGTTATTAACATTCAGTTTTATGATGGGTCGGTTGAGAATTTCCTTTGTCGTTTTGAGAGTAGCCACTCTTTTTTCAGTCCGCTTGCTCCTGGATGGACATATTTCACTCGGCCGAGTCCCCAATCAGTTGATGGAAGATTTTTATCCTTCATAAATACAATACCATGTTTGGTTGTTGATTGTGCCATTACTTTTGTTATTGTTAAGATAGTCACAATGCCATCTTTTTCACAAATCTTGCTGTATTTTAGTTGTTAATTGGCCCACTAAATAAAGTCTACATGGCTATCTGAAATGACTGTTGTCCTCGAGGTAAGAAATTGCCACCGAAGTCATCACAACTAGCCATCAATGAGATCAACATTGTAATTAACGGTGTGATGAAAATTGTGAACAACATTGTGATCAATTGCATCAGACACAAATACAAAGCCACTTCGCTTAATAACTTGTTTTCCCAAAATTACTAATATTGTCAATACACCATGAATAGGGTAAATAGAACTGGAGAAAATGATACTATTATGATAATAGTAGTAATTCTGTACATTTAATGAGTAGATATACTATAAAATTAATAAATATTCTTAAAGCATAACTCGTTCCGTTTTATGTAGTAAATAAGTGTACTGAAAATACGAAATAGTATTCTACCGAAGCTATTGACAAAACACAACAAAAAAAACAACAAAAATAAACCCTGTGTACCTACATCCAATTACAAATTTATGTTACAATTCAATTATTTTATTTTATTACCAAATTATGATTCCATATGATTCAATTTATGATATATGATACATTAGTCCTATGAAATCAATCCATAAAATCATGTTTTTCTGTTTTTTTTTTATAATATTCCACGACAACAAATAATAAAATCAAATTTAAGTCCAAATATCAAAAGAATTTCTTATTTAATGTGAATAAAAGGTAAAATGAATGCATCAGTGTTAAATAAGCCTCAAGGAATGTATTGAAATCAAACCAATACCATACACACCACCTAACCACCCACTATCTTCCAAGAAAATTTTTATAACAGAAAAATAATAAAAAAAAAATGTTTTTTTTTTATTTTTTATATTTTTGTTTCTAAAAAAAGACATGTAGTATCGAAAAATAAAATGTTTGTAAATGTGTATTATTTATTTATATATATATTATACATTAAGATTTATTATGATGGTGGGGTTTGCCGATGGTAAGACTGTTATTATAATTACATTTTTGTTTTTTACTAAAACAAAGAATCACAAAAAAAAAATTAATCGAAAACCCTAACGTAAATCATGGAATTGATATGTTCATTCGCTGTTGTTTATTTTTTTTTGTTTTTTTGTTTTTTTGTTTTTTTTTCAATAAATTAATAATTTATTCCAATATTATTCAATAGGGCTTATATTTATAAGTATATATATATATATGTGCAAGTTGTATATCTGAAGTTGTATATACACGTATTTAGAATTCGAACGTATCATATATATATATATACATATGTACATAGAATATGAGATTGATTTGATTATTGCTTACATTCGAGCTACTTGACTTTAAGAATTTCAGTTATCATTTCAGAAACATGAAAAAATGACAGATCAAAATTAGGTATATTTTATTGTCGTTGTAATGAAAAATGAAATTCACATTTTGTTATTATTATTTTTTTTCATTTTTAAAAACATTTTTTAATAAACAAAATTATGAAAATGATAAAAATTTTGTCAGTCAAGCGGAAGGAAAACTATTTAAATTCTAAGTTATAAGACATGAATTACCTATATAAAAAAAGGGTTGGAGAATTCCAAACCTACAGTAAAGGATTAAAGTATATATAAAGTATATATATATATATATATATATAAAGTATATATCAAGTATTATGTTAAAACATTATAAGTCCTGAACATGTTAAACTCTTTTGATTACTTCGTACATTTCAATATCATATTCGGCTACCACCGATTTTTGAAAGACAGAATAGCTTACACTGTAGATTTTTCTTTTAGATAAGTTGTTGTCGGAAAATGCTTAATATATTACTTAATGCATAATATATTACTTAGTTGGGATTAGAAATAAATTAAAGAATAAAAAAAATTATTAATAAGGTTCCTTTTGAATTTTTAAAAGTTCTAAATTGTTTTGGCAGTGCTGAAACGGTTTTGTTTCCACACTATCATAAAATTTTATATAAAATAACTGTGGAAGATATAATTGGCAACTGATGGTGTCATGATAAATCTATTTGGCGTGCACGTTTTATAAACTCGCCCAATTAAACTTTAGCATCACTACTAAGACATTTAAGTTGTTGAGAAGTTCTTTGGACTAAAAGAAAATGTTATAAATCCAAAAGAAAGGCTTATTATTTGCTACAAGGTGATTAATTTTAATGCAGAGTGATTAAAAATTTTAAACAAAAAATCTATACATTTTTTTCTTTCATATTTTTTTACTAACTAGTTACATTGAAAATATGCCTTATAACGGTACATTTTTCGATCCGAAATGGTCGATTGGGCAAAAACAAATATCGTATCTTTTCAGAACAACTGCTGCAGTTTTTAAATGCTTGAGATCATAATCGTCCATCTATGGATTCTATAGTTCGGGCCCTTCGGGGTGACCCTTATATTCGCTTACAACTTTCCTCGACTCGATTTTCATCGACGTGTAATCGGAGCACTTTCCCTGTTTTATAGATACTTCGTAGGTGTGAACACAAACTCAGTAGATATCAAAGAACTGCTAAGTCGAAAATGCTCACCCCTACACTGCGGAAATGCCAAGATGGTATAAAACATAGGTTATGGAAATTCTTTCATAGTTCTCATTTCAAGAATGTGGAATCATATTCCTTCTGATTTGATTCCACGTTCAACTTTTAATTGGCAAAGATAGGAAAATCAAAATTAATCTCTTTATTCTTCAACTTCCTAATACTAATCTATCTCACTTTTTCTTGCTAATTTATGCCTATTCATAAAAAAAAAACAAATTGAATAAAGATGTTAAAAAAATTATAAAACAATTACCATTCATTTTTTTTTTATGTATTTAAGCAATTTCACTTTGCAGAAATAAGTGAATTCGAATTTAAGATATATACTTGGACTTTTAAGATATACCAAGAGTTTTGTCCAAAGTGAGGATATAAGAACGCGTGAATATTCAAAATTTAGCTCGATGAAAAAGAGTTGAATAAAAGTAAGGAGGGGCCACATAACAATGCAAGGACAATGCAAGGAAAACCCAAATATTTTATGAATCGATCGATCTAAATAACCATCGACCGAAATGGTGTACGCAATGTTGTAGGTCCCAGAAAATTTACTTCAGTTCTATATTAAAAATAAAGTGGAAAACAACAAAACTATAATTTGTATGTTTTTTGTTTTTGGTTTGCTTGAGTAACTAAGTTTAATTTGTTTAAAAATGAGAGAGATAAGAATTCGTTATTGGCTATGACTTTTAATGCGCCAAAACTATTTGTAAGAAACATGCAAAATAAATAAAAACAAATCAAAAAACGTAAAAAAATAAAATTTTTAAAAATTTCAATTTTTTTTAACAAAACATTAAAAGTCCTATAACAACAAGAAGACAAATAAATTTGATAAAACCGTAAGAACGAATTCTGACAACAAATTCGAATTTCAGTTGTATTGAGGTACTTTATACACCAAATTGAACTGGGGATTGTAAAATGGCTTAACTAAATTTTCTATACCTAAAATTTAAATCTGTGGTAAATATCATAATGTCTCAATCGAGTCCAAAAGGGCCGAAATTAAGTAATAATAAATATAGATGGGCTCAGTTGGGACAAAAGTTAAGAAGCCTATATTGGTTAAAGGGTAATGGATCAGAGTTGTTTTTGAAAAACAAGGTGCTACTTTGCAACGTTATTTATTTATTTATTTATTTAGTTTAGCTCAAACTTCATTACAATTATTTTTTTTTACAATACATCATAAAACAGTCAATTTACAAATCGAAATTATATCTAACTTAGAACTATAGGTAAAATACAATGAAACTCCTGTGGAAACTAATCCTGAATTGTGCAATGTCCCAACTCGTAATTTATCATGTTCTTTTGCTTTTGGTAATGTTGCATTGGTGAAGTTCATTTTGCTTTAAATGAAATTAAATCAGATGCTGTTGGACCTGACCGAATTTCTCCGAAGTTCTTAAAAGTTATATCTCCTGTTGTCCTGTCCTTCATTTTACATATTTTCAGCCATATATTAACAACTGGTAACTATCTTGGAAATTGGAAGTGTGCTAAAGTTATCCCAGTTCCAAAAAAGGCTAATCCTTCTATTAATGATTTCTGACCAATTAGCGTACTTCCCTTTCTATCTAAAGTGTTTGAGTGCATTATGCATAGACAAATCACTCAATATGTTGAAGCTAATAGTCTTTTGTATAATTTCCAGTCTGGATTCAGAAAACAGCATCATCCGCCTTGCTTCAAATATCCAATAATATATACATGGAAATGGATAAAAAAAATTCAACTGTTTTACCATTTTTAGATTTCTCCAAAGCTTTTGATTGTGTAAATCATGAACTTCTATGCAAAAAAACTTAGGCAGTCATTTGGCTTTGACTTATCAACTATTAAATTATTATGTAATTACCTTCAATCAATTTGTTTATCTAAATGAGATGAGATCGAATATATAGTTGAGCTAGAATGTGGTGTACTTCAAGGGTCCCTATTAGGACCCTTATTGTTTAGTTTGTTTGTTAATGACATGCCACTATGTTTATCTGAGTCAAAATGCAGATTGTATGCTGATGATACCCAAATATTTATTAGTGGACCTATTACCAATATCATTACCTATATTGCTAAAATTAATGACAACCTTGATGCTATTTTATTTTGGACTAAAAATAATGGGCTAAAGTTAAATCCATCTAAATCGCAAGCAATGATTGTTTATTCTAGGGAAGTTGATACATCTATATTACCCCAAATTAAAATGAATAAATTAGCAATTCAATATGTCACTAAAGCTAAAAATTTAGGAGTGATTTTTAATAATATCCTAACGTAGAATGACAACATTGATAGAATATCCAAAAATGTCTACTGTATTTTAAGAAAATTGTGGAAATATTCTTATGTTCTAAATGAATGGTTAAAACGTAAACTCGTCCTAGCTTTATTGATTCCACATTTCACATACTGTGATACTGTTTACTCTGGTATGTCTGCTAGTGAATTTCACCGACTGCAACTAATTTTAAATGCTAATTTCATCGACTGCAATTAATTTTTAATATTAGGTGTTACACTAAGTAACTTTTTGAAAGCAAGGTATATTGTTGTTATGAAAAAGATCTTGTTAAATCTTGTGCCATTATACCTTTCTGAAAAGCTCACTACTGGTAGATCAACAAGAATAATGTGAATTTAATAGTTCCTCGTCACAAGAGTCGATTAAGACATCTATCGTATTTTGTTAGAACTACTATTCTTTGGAACTCCATGCCGAACTACATTTTGCGCGTTAATAACATTAAAAGGTTTACTGAGCTCAGCAGTGATTATTTTAGAAATCATGAGTAGAGGTATGCAAATGTATTATTTCAGTTCAACAGATTGGTATACATGTATTATTATATGAAGTATGTAAATTTTTGTATAGCATTGTTTTTTTTTTATTTTTATATCTCTATATGTAATATATATATGTTTTTTATTTTTATTATTTTAGTAATTTAATCTAGTTATAGTTTAAGCACTTTATATTTTTACATTTTAACATTTTTCATTGTTATTTTCTAATATGTTTAGTTTTGTTAGTTTTAAATTATGAATTCTAGTTACATGCTTAGGGTGGTAAAAGGGTGGTAAAGGCTCTAGACGGAACATATGCTAACCTATGTTTCCGATAAAAACTAGGAAATGCCATCTGGTAAAACATCTACAGCTCTGCCATCAAATCCGACTCTCACCTCCTCGAAGGTAGGTAACATAGTTATCTGCCGGGTACCACCTGGTAACTTGTAAGGCTAACGAGAGCGGGTGAATGCGAACACTTGGCGCAATATCTAAGTAAATCGATTTGGTTAGCACGTGCGCGGACGCGATCTATGGTAATTGAAATTGTGAGTGCCGGCACAAAAAAAAAAAAAAAAAAAAAAAAAAAAAAAAAAATCCAGAAGCGTTTGACCTAAAATAGGCGGCTCCCTGGTCTGCGGCTGATCCCAGAGGGGCGGCAGTTAAAATCACCTGGCAGGAGGTATAAAATGCAACATAAAAACAAATAATAATGTATAGTCTAAATAACAAAATAAACTCGATAGGGATATCTACCAAAGTGTCGGCAGAGACCACGGCTGCCGGCGAGGGCTTGGCTGAATGTACTAGACTTTCAGATGAGTCGCCAGTGGGGAACAACAATTTAGACAAGCTGATTAACCCTTTTAAAAAGAGTGCGAGGGTTCCAAGGTCGCCATCAAGGATGACCGAGCCAATAATTGATATACGGAGTCAAAATAATAAAGAACCAAACGAAAACCATATACTCCAAAAGAGGCTAAGCGAAATAGAGGCATTATGTATGTCACTAAAAAAAGAAATTTCGGCATTAAGAGCAGAAAACGAAGCTTTGAAAAAAAGAGAAAAACGTAATGCACCAAATGAAATCATCGAGCAAAAAGAATATTTCACGGATGAAGATGAATTGAGCAGAGAAACTGACTGGCTGCTCAAAAAAAACAAAAGATCAAATAAAAAAAGAAAAGCTACTTCTTCACCTGAAGTTGAATCGTCACCATCTGGTTTAACAAAAACCTATCAGGAAAAAAACTCCAAAACAACTGAATTTGTGAGCAAAAGGAAAACCAAAATTCCACCTCTAATCATAAGTAACATAAATGATTTCAAACCATTAAATAAAATGATGCAAGCTAAAAATATAAAATATGAAATAAAATTGCTAAACAATAAGCAGCTGAAAATAAATCTGGAGACGGAAATGGATTATAGAAATCTAGCTAAAGATCTCAATGATACCAAGTACGAATGGCATACTTATGAAAGCAAAATAAATAGACCAATAAAAGTCATGGCACGCGGCTTGCACCAATCTTGCATGCCAGAAGATATAATAAGTGAGCTTCATAATAGGCAATTCAATATCATCAATGCAGTAAATATGATAAAGAAAGTCAAGGAAAATGATAAACAGGTAACTGTTAAACTCCCAATTTTCATGCTTACCTTTGATAGTAAGGAAGACATGAAAAAAATTTACGAAATCAATCATATTCAAAACATGATAGTTTATATTGAACCTCTGAGAAAAAGAAAAGATATTCCTCAGTGCAAAAGATGTCAGCGTTATAATCATACGCAAAAATTTTGTAATAGGGAGCCTATATGTGTGAAATGTGCTGGTAAACATTTAACAGCAGAATGCGATAAGCTGAAAACTTCACAGCTAAAATGCTCCAACTGCCAAGAGTCTCATCCAGCAAATTACAGAGGATGTCTTATTGCCAAAGAACTTCAGAAAAGGAGAAACTCTGTTTACCCAAAATTAGTTCAAAGGCAACAACCAAGAAAATTTATATCAAAGAAAGTAATAAAGGGAGTAACTTATTCTGCCATAGCAAAAGGCAAACTCAATGAAGATGTCTACCAAAGCAATAAAAATATGAAAAAAAATCGAGATTTCACTGCTGATGAAACACCTAGAATAGCTTATTCATCAAATGCAAATAATCAAACGCCGAGAAGAACTCGTTCGTCAAAGAATCAAATTCCGAGAAGAGCTCGTTCAACAAATACGAAATTGATTGCAGAAAAAGAACAGCACGGAACTATATTAAAAACAATGGAAAAACTAATGAGTCTGGTAGATAGAATCTCACTAAGATTAGATAACTTGGAAAGTAGGTATACTGTTAAGTATCCTGATATGCCACATAACTTAATTAGATAATGAATAAGGACAAAATCACTATATGTACTTGGAATGCGAATGGCATTAACAACAAAAAACAAGAATTGGAAATATTCCTAAACTTACGAAACATAGATGTCTGTCTCGTGTCAGAAACCCATCTAACAAAGGGGCACAATTTAGTAATTCGTGTATACAAAGTATATCATACAACGCACCCTGACAATCTACCAAAAGGAGGTAGTGCGGTCATAGTAAATGATCTTATTACCCATCATGAACATTGTAACATACAAAGTACAGAAATGCAACTCACAGCCGTACAAATAAGGTGCACAAAGCAAAATATCAACGTAGGAGCGCTGTACTGCCCGCCCAATCACGCTATTAAAAAACATATGTTCAAGAGCTTATTAATGAAATTAGGTGAAAGATTTATTCTTGGAGGTGACTACAATGCTAAACATCTAGAATGGGGCTCCAGGATGACCCTTACTCGAGGTAAAGAGCTGAGAGAGGCGCTGAGAGAAACAGGTTGTTTATTTCTTTCAACAGGAAAACCAACATATTGGCCTGCAGATATAAACAAAACTCCTGATGTGTTAGACTTTTTTATAATGAAAAAAGTATCAACTAATTTCACATCTATAGAAGATAACTATGACCTCAATTCCGACCATTCTGCTGTCGTCCTAAAATTAAATACAACAATAGTGAAAAAATCTTGTAAACCATTTTTAACCAACTCATCTACAGATTGGTTAAGCTTCAAAAAGATTCTGCTAGAAAAAATTAACTTAAGAGTAACATTAGACAATGAGGAACAACTAGAAACTGCTACTGAAAAACTTATGCAAGCTGTCCAGTTTGCAGCTTGGAGTAGTACTAAGACAAAAAAATCAAAAAAAATCAGCCCTAGATATCCGGTGTATATCCTTAACATGGTAAAAGAGAAACGAAAAGCGAGAAGGAGGTGGCAACAAACGCGTGACCCATCCAGCAAAACGGATCTTAATAATAAAAGTCAGGAGCTAAAGAGAGAAATAAAGAAATTAAATGATAGATCTCTGAATTATTACCTACAAAATTTAACAGCTACTAAAGAAACAAATTATTCTTTATGGAAAGCTACGAGTAAAATGAAGAAGTCTATTGTGCATTCTGCACCACTGAGGAAAAATGATGGCTCATGGGCAAGAAGCGATAAAGAAAAAGCTGACACTTTTGCAGATCATCTCGCTGAAATTTTTAAGCCCAATGAAATGAACACTGTTATTGATCTAACTGAAATATATAACCATGAAGATATAAATATTCCCTTAATAAGTCGAAAAGAAGTAATTAAGGAAATAAAAAACCTAAAATTAAATAAAGCCCCAGGTTTTGATTTAATAACTTCAAATGTGCTAAAAAATATACCCAACAAAGTTCTCACACTCTTGGTATATATAATGAATGCCTGTATTAAACTTAAACACGTACCTAGTATATGGAAAGTTGCCGAGATAATAATGATCCAAAAACCAGGAAAGCCTGCTATCGACACCAAATCCTACAGGCCGATATCTTTGCTTCCTACAATATCGAAGTTGTTTGAAAAGTTACTATTGAGAAGGATTCAACCCCTCATAGAAAACAGGAATATAATACCTAATCACCAATTTGGGTTTAGGCAAAAACACTCAACAATAGATCAAGTACATCGAATAACAGACATTATAGAAAGGGCACTGGAAAATAAACAAATTTGTTCTTCAGTATTTCTAGATGTAGCCCAAGCTTTTGATAAAGTTTGGCATGAAGGACTCATCAAAAAGCTAAGTTGTTTGCTCCCTAAAAATTATGTTCAATTATTTTCATCATATCTCTCAAATAGAGTTTTTCGAGTTAAAAATGAGAATGAATACTCCTCTCTAAGAGATATAAAAGCTGGAGTACCGCAAGGTAGTATACTGGGTCCAATTTTATATTTGTTATACACCTGTGATATACCCGATGTAGAAAATATAAAAATAGCAACCTTTGCAGATGACACAGCGTTGATGGCAGTTGGTTCTACTATAGAAGAAGCTACAAACAAACTGCAAAAAGCTAATGACGAAATTTCCAACTGGTGCAAAAAATGGAAAATTAAATTAAATGAAGCCAAATCTAGTCATGTAAACTTCACCTATAAAAACATAGTAACTCCTCTCTCAGTTAAAATTAATGATGTCGTGATTCCATACGAGAATAAAGCTAAATATCTTGGCATGACCTTGGATGCAAAACTGAAATGGAAAGAGCATGTAAAAATCAAAAAACAAGAACTCCAGTTCAAATATAGAGAAATATACTGGCTGATTGGGCGGAATTCTACGGTCTCGACCTATAACAAAGTTTTGATGTATAATCAAATATTGAAGCCAGTCTGGGCATACGGTATTCAAATATGGGGATGTGCTAAACAAATCCATATTCAAACTATCCAAACATTCCAAAATAAGGTACTGCGCAACATAGTCAATGCTCCATGGTATGTTCGCAATGCCGATATTCATCGAGATCTGAAGATCTCATCTATAAAAGACGAAATAATTAAATGCGGTGCACGGCATAAAACTCGTCTGATCCAACATGTCAATACCGAAGCTTCTAGCTTAATTGACAATCAAAACTTTGTGAAGCGACTAAAACGAACAAGACCACTTGAGTTAGGTTAAAACCTTTTATCTATTAAAACCTTATTGGATTTTGGTAGATCAAAGGTATCTATGTTTCTTTGAGTTAAATGTAAATTAATGGTTAGTCTATAAGACTAGTTTTAATGTTGCAATAATGATAGGAGTTTTTAGTGGGTTAAAGTCCCACAGTCCTTCAAACTACCTTCCCCGGTAATAGGTAGTCCCTGAAGCCTCTTTCGATAATTTACTACTATCTGGAAAAAAAAAAAAAAAAAAAAAAAAAAAAAAACATGCTTAAAAGATTAATCGTCTTATATGTAGCAGAATAAATGAAATTAAAAATAAATAACAAAAAATAAATTGCACACATATTTTAATTACTACAGATTACTTATATATAATTTAAGCTTTTGAGTAGGTATGTTTCAAAAATGTGAAGTCAATATAGTTTATGTGTTTATTACCAATTAGTAACATTCTATAAATTGGCTCATAATTGCCATAATTGGTCCTATGGAAACTTAATGTAAAGAAGTTTGTATTTCGCAGGTGATTATTTGAATTAATGTTGATGTTATTCAAAATCTGAGGAGAAGTAATGTTTGCTTTAATAATTTCAGTAAAATAAATAAAAATAAATCTAAAACGTAAAATGCAATGTGACCTGTAAAATAATATAATAAATAGTGAGATGTTATCAGACTATACTCTTCTTCAGGCCAGTGCAATATACAAAATTATGTAACTTATTGAATTGTAAGTAATTCAGATTGTAAATATTAAATGAGAAGAAAAAAAAATAAATAAATAAAAGTTTAAAAAATCGGGACTGCGTGACGTTAAAAAGTTATTCATTTTTTAAAAAAATTATATCATTTCAATTTTTTGTGTGTACAAAAATATGTAAAATAAATATAAAATGTAAATGTAAAAATGTTAATAAGTCGTTGACTAAATTGGTATGCCGTATTCGCCGAGACCTTTTCGAATCTGTAATCAGTTTTTAAGTATCTCAATTAGTTTCCGAGATATCCAATATTGCCTTGCCGAATCTCCTCAATTTTCAATTTCTTTAATTTTTGGTATACCGTATATTCATTGTTACCTGTTCATACGACAAAAAATGCATGTACTTTGAATGTTTTCTTACCATTATATTGTTTTGCTGTATGAACATGTATCTATTGATATACGTCAGCCAATATTATTTGATTATTTTTCTTTGTTGCCGTACATCCATTGGTTTTATTTAGTGCTCACAGCTTTTGTCTACCCACGTACGCATTAAAAATAATTATTGTTTTTTTTTGTTCTGCTTCATGTTCATTCAAGTTCCAATATACTGCACATTTTTGAATTACGTTTTACATACCATACGTTTCAGTTGTACTGACATATAAATGTACAGCCACAGCTATAGTTTACGAAAAACCTAAAACTACTTGTTGCGCAAGTACTGCTTACAAAATTTTGAAACAAAGTTTAATAGATTATCCACATACTGATGATATTATACTTTTGTCCGGTTCAAAAAAAAATTTCTAAAAATATTACATTATGAGAACTTATGTTTTTCATTTCTTAAAACTATTTTTAAAGGCTGTGAATTAAAAGTCAAATTTTCTTATACTTAATACTCAAATTATTATTAAATATTGTATTTAATTAATATGTAAATTAATTTATTAAAAATTTCATACTTGTTTGGATATTGCTTCCGTCTGCTAGATAAACAAAAAATAATATTTTATTGGCTTAACTTACCGTACGTTAGTCATATTTGCCGTATGTGCATAGAGTTTATGTATTTACATTTTTCATTCGCTTATACTGCAAACATATGTATGTATGTATATTACAATCATTATTAATAATAACTCTAATCTTTATTGAGTGCGATAGGGGTACGTACAAATTTTTACTTATACAGTCATATTCTCATTTTCCCATTATATAGATTTTCGGGTAATTCTATCTACCAGTTATCTTTTTAACAATCATTCAAACTTTAACATTGATTTCCCAACATGTAATTTTGAGTATATATGGCATATCAATACTCATTCGACGAAATGTAAAATGTAGTGTAAATGTAATGTAAAATTATTATTTTGTTTGCATATATAAGTACATGTTAAATCATTATCAATAAAACAAAAAATATAAATAAATAACTGTGACTAACTGTACGGCTTATCTCTTGGTTTGAGTTTGACATTTACTTTTTCAATTTTATTGTACATCTTGTCATTTCGTTAAATTAGTTTTGTCAATTCGTATAACGATATAATATTTAACTGAATTCTCCCTATTACATATGTATATATATTTCAAAACATATCAATAATACTAAAATGTCAAAATATTCACGTCATACACAAAGGACATATTATTTTGAATTAAGATTTTCTGTTAAAGATCGTTTCTAATGGCAAAAATAAATATTTGCTGATGGTACGTGTATGTACATATATATATATATATACTACGTATGAATTGAATGTATTTTAGGATCTATAAAAAATCAAGAAAAGGAAACGAAGTAACTTCATGGGGAGAATTAAAGACAATTTTTTTTTTTAACTGATGCGAATTCATTATTTTTATATTTTCGTGAATTTATGATAGAATGAGATCTAACAATAATAAAAATGTTAAATTTTGTGATCAGTTATGCCACTAAAAATGTAATTCAATGATTTTTGATTAAAACACGTGCAATCAGGTGAAGTGAAGTACAAATGTTTTTAGATTAGAATTCAAATTTTCCGAATAGGTACGTTTAAATTTTTCTTTGTTTATTGTTTGTTGTAGTTTACTTATTTTCAATTTAAAATCATTTGAATGAAAAAATTGAAAATACATTTTTAATAGATAGCAAAAATTTTTATATAATCGCGTTTTTAAAGATAAATTTAGAAATTCTGTTTAAATCGTAATATTTTTTCTTCTACATTTTAGATTCTTTACAAATTTTTCAAATTCATTTCAAAATAGTTTATCAAAAGTTATCAAATCAATTTTAAAGTACAGTAGATCTTTAAAAAAAAAATATCCTTGAATTGTTAACTCAAGAAAAAGTAAGTTATAAAAGCTTTTTTTATCGTCTACATACCTATACACACTTCTCCTCTTTATAATAACAAAATTTTATGAATTTATATACATAAACATTTCAATAAAATTTTGAATGTTATTCAAAATATTTCATTCAATAAATTGAAATCATGTCAAAAAGGAAAAATAAAAATAATAAACTGTTTAAATTCTTTTAAAGTTAATGCAATAAGAAAACTTTGTAAATATTTATAAAAGGTTTTCAATTGTAAAAGAATTTCTATTTGTAAAGTTATAGAAAAAAAAATATTTTGAATTGTTAACATAACAATATGGTCCCAATAGACCTATATTTTCAAAAAATTATCAAAACTCATAAATTATAATAAAATTTACATTTTTGACCTTCAAAATTTACACATCTTAAAATAAAAAAAATTTCAAATTAAAAACATCAAATCAATTAAACGAATAATTGGAACTTGAGATATATTCGAGAGGATTTTAAATAATGTCCCTGAAGTATCTATAGATTTTGGAAAAACAAAAATAAAAAAATAAATTAAAATATTATCAATCAAGGACAGAAACAGAATAAATTTAATTTTATTTTTTTTTCATTTTTTGATTCCCCTTCTTTTAATTGAAACAACTTTGACTAACAGTTATAATTTGATTTTGTTTAACCCTTAAATGTATAATTTAGGAGATTTGAAATGTATATACATATTTTTCTATATAATGTTTTGTTGGTATATCAGGATTCTTCAAAGCCCTACATTCCAATAAATGTCAATATAAATGCCATCGGAGTGTGATACAAAGTTAATACAGTTATTAACGCACTTAAATTAAAATCAGAAGTTGATGGAATCCCAAATTTTCAATTTATAGATATTAATGGTATGAGACTAACAGAATCTCGTCAAACATACGTTCAAATGGTTGAGTCCCAAATCCAAAAATCAAAATCGCAAATCCATAATCACAAAAAAAAAATCCCACAATCTAAATTAGCATGTAGATAACAATTGGCTATATTATGTGCAACAACCATCATAGCTTAGAAAATAGCTTTGAAAATCTATAAAACCCTCGGGATTGTTGTGGAAAATACATTTTTACAATTAGCCTGCGACGGTAACAATATCTCATTTTTAGCTTATGTCGACCTAAGCCACAGATATAGAGAATAATACTTTTAAGAATGCAATAAATTACAATTCACAATAGATACAATATTTTACATTAAATAATTGAGAAGTCATACAAAATATATTTTTATTTCGTCAACTTAGAAAGTAGAGTGGTATTTAAACATTCGGCCAAGTGTGTAAAACTACTAATTAAATAACTCATTTGTTTGAGGAATTTTGGTTTCGAAATAATTGAATTTAAGGACTCATAGATTGAAATAAAAATTCAAACAGTACAAAATGTAAAACTCAATATGGAACAAAAAAGACCAACATCGAAACCCAAACTAAAATCTATGAAACATGCTTAAGTCCAATTGTGACCTACGCCATAAAGTGTAAATCAAAGTGACTATATAGAGTTCCTACATTATAGAGTACTTTAGTACTTTATCATAGGATGTAGAATAGAATGGGTTTATTACCAAGCAAAAAAAATAGATCAACTGAAATGATATGAGAAAATCAAAATAATACATAATGTAATATTCTAGATGTAGTTTCATACAGAAGGATGAGAAAAAGAGGATGGACAGATTACTTAAATAGAATGAATGCAAAAAGGTTCGTACAAATTGACTTCTAAGCTGATTGATATACAATTTAATTATCATAGACTTCTTTTTTAGTTTAGGTGGTCAAAAGTGATCCTCTGCAGCTCGTGGCTAGAAAAGTAGCAGCATATTCCGGAGATGCAAGAAGAGCTCTTTATATATGTAAACGAGCTTTCGACTTAGCTGAGCAGGATAAGTCGAAAGCTGTTTTGGTTAGTATGTATGATTTTCAAAAGGTTCTTGAAGAAATGATATCCAGTGCTAAAGTGCAAACTATTAAAAGTTGCTCGAAACAAGAAAATATATTTTTACAAACTATAGCAGTGCTGAAGTAATGAGAATGGGTCCTGAAATAAGTTGTATTTAATGGTGTTTATAATCAAATTGAATCACCAATTGATGGTTGAAATTACCATCTGTCAGGATCAGGATCGCAAAGATTACTAATATGTGAACAGTTTCATAATGATATATTCCAAAAAATAATTTTAAATGTCAGCACTGATGATATCCATTTTCCTCTGCAGAATGAATTTTAACTGGATAAATTTTACTTTATCGAAGGTTTTTGTATGAAGGTTTTAGGTTAAATTGACAAAAATTACAAATGAAACAAAACAAAACATATAAGATAAATGTTCTTACTACTGTGGTAGCAAATTAATATCATGCTAATATTATGTTTAGATCTTTATAAAAATTTATCTAGTTATCAATATTTATTTCACAATACAAAAATCTCTTGTCGGATGAGGCAAGATAATGTTCTAGAATTGGATACCTTGGAGCTTCCTTCAGTGGGAAAATGGTAAGATATTTACGATGACAATAGCTGATATGAACAGTTAAATTTCATTCGGAACCTCTATTACCATTGCACTGTATCACTATAGGTTTTTTTATTTAATTGTGTGCCTGTTACTATATATAAAAAGTTTAATGACAGTAATGTCTTAATAAAAATAATAATAGGAGCAACTAAATTGTGATCGGTCGGTTATAACTACTTTTCAAAAAGTATGTTAACATTATTATTTAAAAAAATTAAGCTAACTTAAACACAAATACAAGTACTTTATTTTTTGTCAAATATTTGATATTTGATCTAATTTAGGAAATAGGCAACAAGACATAATACTCTTTTCATATAAATGGAGCAGTGCACCCATAAAATTGGATCAACATAATAACTAACTCTAGTAACTAACTAACTCTGGTTAACTGCATACACCAAATCATTGGCAACATCTGGATGAAAGAAAGGATGCCTAATGATTGCAATACCAGCTCTATATGCCTTACTTGCAAAAACGGCAACACCATCTCCTGTTAAAACTATAGAGGAATATTCCTATTAAATATCGCAAATAAGATCCTATCCAACATTTTGTGCGACATGTCTGAAGCCCTATTGTGACGCTGTTATTGGCAGTTATCAATGCAGTTTTCACTCTATGATATCAACAAGCGACCAGATGTTCACACTTAGGCTAATTTTGGAGAAGACCCATGAGATTCAAATCTTCACAAACCACCTGAAAACGACAATGGGTTCTGGAGGAGAAAATATAATGTCGAACTCTATGAGCTATTACAAGATGTTGGGACAAACCAAAACTTCGTTGGAAAGACGAAGTATCGACGGATTTAAAACAATTTCGCATTTTCAACTGGAGAGAGTCCGCTCGTGACCAACAAAAATGAAGAACGTTGATCAGTCAGATCCACGACCCACATGGTCTATTGGCCACCTAAGTAAGTAAGTAATAACTAACTCTAACAACAGACAAAAATCTTTAGAAATCTGTACATGATGAAAATTTGAATTAGAAAATTAGCATAACAGGGAGATATTTCTAAAGCGACAGTGTTATTGTACCAGTACCAATGTTCCATCTAAAGCAAATAATGGTATTTATAACAAAAAAATATATTTTCAATGATATGAAATCTACACTAACTTTAGAATTAACATTACGAAATAACTAAATCAAAAAGTACAATCAAACTGGATAAATTTAATCATTTTTCATTGAATAATCACTCAATGCCATCAATAAAACGAGTTAATAAAATCAAAAATAGATTGTTTAATAAAGTCTTTTAAGCATTTTGTGTTTTGGTAAGCTACAGACAAATATTAGGAAATACAAAATTTTACTGCAACATACGAAACGAACTTTTTTTTATTTCCCAGGCTAAGGACGATTTTTCAAAAATTCAAATGTAAAATAAATATGAATGTAGATATTTCATCCATTTAGATAAACTTCATCCTTTTTTGTTTTCCTTGAATAATTGGACCTTTAAACTTTTCCATAAATTTTTTATTCTGGTTTATTTATATAAAATTTTCATAGGGGTTGTAAGAACATCATGTTGATATGAGAACAAAAACAAATAACTTAGGAAACAATTGGAATAATTTTAACTGAAAATTACAAGTAATTGAAGAAAAAAACCGGTACATAAAAATAGAGGTGCAAAGTGCGACAACTAATAATAACTTCAAACTTCTTTTTAGATAATGAAATAAGGTCGCATTTATGTCTCCCATAAGACGGTTTTGAACTTTGTCCAAAAAACTTAAAGCAGTTTTTGGTGAACCTGTACTTCAATGTGAGTTATACTCGAGTTTGGGTCGCATATATGCTTTATCACTTTCAATCAATTTTGAAAAGGTTGTTTCAAACTTTATATACAAAAATTCCAAAATAAATTCTTGCTCAACATGGTAAATGCCCCTTGGTATGTTCGCAACAGTGACTTGCACAGAGGGCAAAAAATTCCTTGAATTCCATAGCAAATGAAATAAAAAGATATGCAGCAAGGCATTTGGCTCGTCTGAAGGGTCATGTTAACGTTGAGTTCACTCAACTGCTACATAATCAAAATTATATCTGAAGTCTTAAAAGAAGTAAGTCACTAGATTTAATACGATAGAATTTCGTAAACTTTTTCTTTAAAAAAATAGCACTAGAAATAAATTAATGGTTAGTCCGTCGGACTAGTTTTAATGGGAGTGGTTTAGTCAGTAAAAATATTACACACAATGAAAGGTACGGGGCTCATAGGGTCTATGAAGATTCCCACCAATCCACGCAAAACAAAAAAATTTGTTGATGTTTGGTCATTGTATTAAATATTTAGTTTTCCTATATGGGTTTAGAATTTGGATATGTTATCATTTCTGAAAGATGGGCATAAAAATTAGTTCTATTCTTTTGATTTTCTTTCTCAATCGATTATATTTACGGTAATATATTTGGAAAAGACTTCGCATTTAAATTATTGGTTTGCTGCCACTGCTTTTTGCTTTATTTCACCGAGGTGGAAAGTTTGACAGACATTATTAAAGTATTAATATATTAGATGAAATGCCACTAAAATTTTTCTGTCATAATATTTTAATTAGTTATAAGTCAATGTAATTATAACATGCAAAATGATGATAAGAAAAATAAATTAATAATAATTTCATCATTATCAATAATAGTTGAGCACATAATTTATTAAAGACAATATAGAAAATAGACACAGGCAACAGAGTAATTTAAATTTGACATTTGTATTTTTTTTTTTTTTTTTTTTTTTTTTAGTTTTAAGTTTAATTAAATGTAAGTTTTATCTAAAAAATAAAAAAAAAATTATTTGGATAAGCTTTTTACAACCCTTTTTTGCCTTAAAAATTTAATATTAATATGAGAATGTACCATTTATTTAAAATTTAAAATGTTTCAGCTGTAAAGAGAATATCTTTAAACTCTGTAAAAATCTGTGTATTTAAAAAAAAAAATGTATATTTAAGGAAATAAATTAATTGAATTGAAAAATATCATATACACATATCAAATTTTAATGCTCATGTGTATAGGATCACATCATGTCCCCTCTATATACCATATCACCTGTAAACGATAGAATTATTGGATAGCAAATAACCTTAAATAGGCTTTGGCATAAATTGAGTCAATCATAATTCTAAATTTCTTAAAATTATTGTGTTAGAAAGTCGTTGATCGGTTTACTGCTGCTATTCGACTTATCATACTTGATTTACTATGGGGATTGAACTCGGGCTTGTCACATCGTTGGAATGTACTTTATTTTTTGTTCAGTATTCAAAACTGTCAGCCAACCAATAAGTTATGCCAAACAATACTAATCGTTCTGTGCGGATGTTTTTAATGTTTTTGGCTTTTGTAATAGGCTTGAGCAGGCTTATTTATATATTATACATTTTGTGATGTAAAACTCCAACTGTGCCTTAGCATAACATAGTGGTCTATCTGATTGATAGATATTTTGTGGTATTCCATCCTTATTTAAATATTCCTTGATTGATGATATTCGGTAGACGTGATTACTTTTTTGCCGCTTATTATGCCCATCTGGCCATATCGAAAATGTTGCGCGTTAGTCAAATTTTATTTAATGGAACTTGATTTTTACATGTTCATCCTTATAATATAATATCTAAGTGAATTTACTTTTGTAGTACGAAGAATGTCATAAAATGCTTTACGTAAATCGGTAATGAAAAAAAATAGTAATTTTACTGTTCGAAGTGGATTACTAAATGTTTTTTGAAAATTTCCATCATTCTTCAATTTTGTATTCAAATTTCGAAAAATAGCTTCAAAAATATTGATAGCCCATGGCAGCAATGGTTTCAATTATATAGCTTAAAATTAATACCATCAACTTTATTTTCAATATTTAAATTTTTAACAATTTTTTCTTTTTATTTTAAATAAACTTTTAATATTTTCAATCAACCAATACCGTTGCATTTTACTGTAAGAACAGCATACCAGACTGGATCAAAACATTAGATATAGCCAGAGCTACAAGAGCAGCTTCATCAGATTGGTGAAAGCTGATGTTGAGCTTTTCGCAGAGGTGTGTGATAAGGTTACCGGTGGAACGTCGAGCTCGAAAGCCATATTAACTATCATGAATAATACATCAAGATATTTCTTCAACTTTTGATTGATTAAGATTTGCATCGTTTTTGAAATAATGGAAGTAATAATTATGGACCTATAGTTTGAAGGATTGCTTTTGTCATCTTTTTTAAAACTAGGAAAAACTTGGGCAATTTTCCAATAGAACGGGTAAATTTCTGAAGAATAGGATAAATGGAATAAGTTGTGCTGAGGGTTAGAAATGGCGAAGATAATGTGTCGCAGCACAAGTGCAGGAATACCATCAGAACCGAAAGATTATATCAAAATTCTTCAAGACTGCCATTACAGATCTTGTTGTGAAGTAAATTATTCCGAAGGATTTATATTTATATATATACATTTAATTTTTTTCATTATTTATAGAAGTTTTCATTATTTATAGAAAATATAAAAAAAATTAATTCAAACACAATTTGTAATACAGATGCTATTAGGATTCCCAATTATCCTTCTTTTAGTAGGATTTAGTCCTCCTTTTACGTGTATGCATGGTCAAATTTAATTTTTGTCCACCAAGAGGTTGTTCATGAACTTGAATTGTAGAATTATTGTCCGCTTTTGTAAAAATAAATATCTCTCTAATGCATATTAAATTAAATGATAAGAAAACAAGAACCCAAAGTTGATTTCATGAAATCAGAACTCCTTTTTTATGCAATAATAAATTAATATCTCGGTGAATTTAAGATTAAAATTAATAACTAAAAAAAAATTGTTTTCTTAAATTGAATTTAAAATTAACCCAATTGTTTATATTTATAATAGTTATAATAAATTTTTTTTAAATAAAAAATTAATGGTTCTGTACAAATTGTGAGAACAAAAAAAAAATAAAGTATAATTTCAAATAACCAAAATAAAACCCTATATATCAATTCAATACTTAAATATTCAATACTTATCAAAAACTAACCTTTTTTTATTTTACTTTAATTTTTTGAAATGTTCTCGTTTTTTTTTGGATAAAACTTGGGAACCCAACCTCCGTTCATTACTTTTTTCTTTTTTGTTTAATATGCATTTCGGTGAAGCATACTCAAATAATTTTACTAATAAGAGTAGGTTTTAATTTAGGTTCATTTTTGCATATTTTTGTGTAGGTCAAGAAAAAATTAAACAGTTTTTTGTACCGTTATTTTTCTTTCAAAATCATAAAATACAGCGATCGAGTCACTTTGTAGAAGAAAAAAATGTTGAATCACAAAATATCGAAAAATTGTTGACATTACATTAACAAATTAGCTTTTATTAATAATTATTACTAAATCAATTGAAAAATATAATTTTGAGGGTATGTACAAAAACATCCTTAAATTATCGAATTAAAAATCTCAAAATATAAAATTGTCAATATCCAAAAATTTTATATTTTTTATTTATTTGGGTATGTTGAATTTTTAATACTTTATTGCTATCCTACAATAAAAGTTTGTTAATTTGAAATTGTAAACTTTTATTGAAGTGGCGCCTACAACTATTTTCTAAATAAAAAGTGTCACTAACTATTCTCTTATTTGTAAAGTAAATTTATATAAAAACCGCTCTATATTTGTAATATGTTAAGCGCTTTAATTGTAAATTTGAGAATAAAGAATATTAAAACTTTTAAAACTTAACTTAACTTAACTTAGATCCTCAATTAATGAATTTTTCAACCGGTGTACCATAAGGGAGTGTATTGGGACCTTTACTATATTTATTATTTATTGCTGGCTATCCAATAAGATAAGACACCATGGTGGAAATGTTTGCAAACGATACAGCAGTTATAGCTTCAAGTATTTTCCCTCCAATGGCATCCTTTCAGCTTCAGGGAAATTTAAAGTCAAAGTCAAATCTGTCTACATTACCGTCACTACAAGGAAAGAAATCTGTCCTTTAGTTAAAATCAATAACAATACGTTACCAATGGCGAATTCGGTAAAATATATGGGGATTCACCTGGACCAAAAATTAGCCTGGAGTAAGCATATTGCAGCAAACCTATACCGATATACATTTTACTGTAATTTAAGTTTTGTCTATAGCTACATTCTTTACTTATTTGAATTTATTATTTTTCGAATAATCTTCGTTTCTGTGTCATTTCTTATAATTTCATTTTGTTATTTTGTAATTTAATTTTAATTTCACTGTTCTTTTAAAAAATAATTTCTATGATATTAAAAAATAATTTTGGATACATAAATGCACCTCCCTCATATACTGATTCGTTTTCGATATATTCCCTATTGATAGTTTTTAATGTATAAAATTACTAAAAATAAAATATTTTTGTAATTAAAGAGGCATTATACATATTTTTAACCACAAATATATGAATACTACAAATGCCCAAAATATAGAAAACAATAATTTGAGACAGTTACTTAAAGAAATTAATAGAATAAATTTCCTCTAATTATGTATAAATAATAAGATGTTGAATGACACAAAATGGATATATTTTATTTAAAAGTTTGAATATTGTAAAACAAAATAGAAATTTGTTCAACCCGTATGCGCATTTTTGTTGTATATATACAGCTTATCTATATATTAAGAGTTCATTAAGGAGAACCGAGATAAAATGGAAAGTTGTTTACTGCGCAGGTCCTAAAATGCTTGTCAATTATAATTATAGATAATCGAATTCTACCTATTAAAGGAATATCTCAGTATCAGCAGATTTTGAAAATATATAAAATTATTAATAATGTTGATCACTCTAATATTACTTCTATACAGCGTCATGGTCATAGTTTAAACACCAGAACAGAAATGATATTAGGATTGTGGGTGGTTAATCTCTACTATCGTCTCAGAGAATCTCCGTATCTGGTTCAAGATTATACAACTCTCTGCCATGAAGAATTAAAGATTTGTCAAACATAAGGTTTTTCACAAGGGAATTAAAACAATATTTATTGGAGCCCGGTTATTTGGATTTTATTACTTGAATTGTATGTTTATCGTTTTTTTAGTGAATTAAATGGTAATTTTATTTTATTTGATTTTGACTATATATCTGAACTTAAATTTTGTAATTATCTACCTAACTATAAATTTTTATTTTATTTGTGAATCTTATCAATTTTTGTAGTGTTTCAATTTCATAAACAGTAGTATACTTAATTCTGTATACATATGGACATTAATTTTACTATAAATGTTACCTTGAAATTATTGTGAAATAAGAATTAAATTTGAACTCGATTGTATATAATGTTTCAATAATGCCAATCATGCGATGAAACAATACTAAAATGTATAATAATGAATTAATAAAAATGAAAAAAAAAAGATTTGACTGAAGTAAATGCACAAAAATATTGAATGGAATCTATTCCCGAAGTGAAGAAAATTGAAATAGACGGCTTGTAGATATCTGGCAACAACTTGAGAAACAAGAATAAAATAGCGATCGATATACACAATATATCACTCAACTAAAATAACAATGACTTTGGTTATACGAAATCAAAACACCTAACAAAAAAACGACAGAATAGACGGTATGAATGCTAAATGTCAGCATCACAAAATTAAAACGAAATTAGTATTTGTAAACGAACAGGCAATTGTGCACTGAGCCAAAAAACTATTGTAAATTTAACCAAGTCGGCTTGGCTAAAATATTTTGTATGGGATTTTTAAACTTAAGTAAACGAGTTAGATTTAACTAAAATTGTAGATTAAATTTTAACTAAGTTAACAGATGATTTAGATAGTATTTGGTTGGTTTCCAGAATTTGTAGGATAAAAGCAACTAAGTTTTATTGTAAAATTAACCAAGTCGACTTAGGTAAAATAGTTTGTTAGAAATTTGTAAATATAAGTATTTTTAACCCAGTATTTTGTAATTTATACATTGTTTTTTCCACAAGTTTTAGGTATATTATTTATAAAAACGAGTTGGATTTAACTAAAAATTTATATAAAGTTTTAACTAAGTTAAAAGTTGTTTTAAAATAGCCTTGTCTAAAAACACCAAAGTAGCTTCGTCAAAATATCTAAGTACTTAGGTGGGAGTCAAATTTAAAATTAAACGAGTAATGGTACATTGTAGTGTTCAGTTACCTTCAACTAAATACTAAGTCAAGTTAACTAAGTTTTTTAATATCACCAAATTACCTTCGTCAAATTGCCTAAGTACTTAGGTGTCATTATTTAAAAGAATTACCTACCTACACCTGAAATGAACCTACAAATAAAAAAAACTTACATATCAATCATGTAAATTATGTATAAGTATATATATATTATGTACAGTTCGCGCTTTTATTCCAATCAGAAAGTACGTAAGTTTAAACGTTTAACATTTAAAAATAAATTATTAGTTTTAGTGCATGAATTAAAAAATAATAAATAAATAATATTAAATTTAATAATTTAATAACCATCAGTGTAAATTATTCAAATATAATTTTGAACATTTGCTAAAATATTATAGATACCTAAAAATATTAAGGAACGCTTTTGCATATTACTTACATAAGTAAAGTAATACAGTTTTGGATTTTGTATCTATATATTATAGGTACATAAATTTAATAATTTAAGTATATATTATTATATTACTATATTATGTATATACTAAATTAAAATAATTTATTAAAAAAAGTGCTAAACGTGTCTTTAAAAAAGCTAAACGTTTAAAGTTTGAAAAACAGAAAAAATATTTAAATTCTAACCTAACTATTCTAATTATGTACATACATAAATGTAGTTAATGTACCTATAATAATATTTTTTTATTTTAGATCTTGGGATCAGCAGTTGATAGTTAGTTACATATAGTTTATGGATAATAATTACATATTAGAGATAGTTATTCCCAAGCACTGATGAAGGATGGTTGTTGCTTCCGAAATATCGATATTTGCAATCAAATATTAGTGAACGGAAACCTGGCAACAATTAAATTATTTAATTTAAATTATCACTAAAAATAAAAATAATATTAATAAATAATAAATTTAAAAAAAATTTTTTTGTAATTTTCCGATTATTAATTTTGTAAAATTGCACAAAATGTTTAAAATTTGAAAATTTAATTTAATTTGTTTAATTGCATGATTTTTGAATTGAATTGAAAACATTAAACAAAAAATTACATTAAAAACAAAAATGATTGTTCAGTCATTAAAAGTGAGAATTAGTTTTTTAAAAAGTAAAGCTTAATTTAAAATTACTTAATTTTTTAAAATAAATTTCTTAAGATATTAAATTACTATTTTATTACAATTTTAATATTTCAAATTAGTTTACCCTATTATAATGTCAAACTAAACTAGGGAGAAGGTATAGAACAGCAAAATCCTGGTTTAAAAATTAAGCTAAATTATCAAACGTTTTAGGTAACACAAACATTCTACAATGTTTAATTCTGCCTAGTTTTGTATGGGATTTAACAAAACATTTAAGTGTATAATACATTTATTATTTTTAGTTTACTTACCTAAGTTGTTTTGGTCTGTTATCTAAGCATTTGTTGAAATTTCACTCAATTTACTTGTTTAAAGTAACTAAGTACTTTGTTGAGTCTATGTGGTATATTTATCCAAGCTACTTTGGCAACTCAACTAAAAAATTTTTCATATCAAAGTTTTGTAGTTGGATTTAAACAAGTACTTAGTCTGATTTACCAAGTGCTTAGGTAATATTTAACTAAGTGCTATGATGAATTATATATACCTTTGGTTGAAATTTAAACTAGGAACTAAAATAACACACTAAAAATTTTGGTAAAATATATGAAACTATGTAACTACTTGTTTGTTTCAAACCATGGACTTTGGCAGCTTGACTATTCGACTTAGTAGGCTGAAATACACCTTAGAACTTGGTTAGGATAAACATGGCTTTTTGATCGTTTTATTTAAGTTTTTCTCTCGGTGTGCCCATCATCCAAAAATATCTTCTTCTTCTTAAATATAATTCTATTATTTTCTTATGTAAGATTTTCATATTTCATTCGATTGAACTCAATTGAAGAAGCACTGTTTTACAAAATTAAAATATTAAAATTTAGAAATGAAAGTATATCTGATAAGCCTGCATATATACAACCAATTTATATAAACTCAAATTACTCTTTGCCACCAATAAAACTAACACTATAGTCATTATCAAAATTTCGTCGCGAAAATTGGTAAATTTTTTTTTTTTATTTTTACAGAATTGTGTAAATTCTCGATTCAATTTTCATAAAATCCAAAAAAAAATTAAAATAAGAAAAATATAAAAAAGAATTTTCAAATTAAGAACATTTGAACATATTCTCAAGGTTTTTTAATTACTAAAATATTTATATACATAAGTATATATACATATACGAGATTAATATTACAAATAGCATGTATATACACATATTTATATTTACATACATATGGATGTGATGTGAATGGTAGATGTAAAAGTAAAACTTTCAAAATATCAAAAAAGGTAGATATTACGGATGATTTGCTTTTATTTTTTTTTATTATTATTTTGGTTTGATTTTATTATTTTTTTTTTCTTTTTAAATTATTTACATCTTTTTTTAAGAGTTTCTTTTCGAATATTTAAAAATATGAAAAACGAATTAAAAGAGAAAATCAAAAAACAAAAAAACTTTATGAAAATAATATTTATCATCGAAATGAAATGGCGTTGACAACATTTTCTGATTCTGCAGTTGTACTACCGCCAACGCTTCATAAATTTTCTCATTTCCGATTACGTTTTTTTTTCTTTTTGTTTTGTTTTATGATTTTGTTTTTTTTTTTGTTTTTTTAGTTAATCAGAATATTCGGTGTTTCGTTTCCCTGTTTATATAATATAAAAGAAAAATAAGTATATACCTGTTGGGTTATTTATATTAATTGAAAATTGTTTGGTACCTATATATATATATATATATATACATACATATATACATATATATAATATAAATATAAATATTGATAAAAGTGTAGATAAAAAAAATGGGTATGGTTTATTAAAGACTCAAGCTGGATTTTCATTGACCAATATTTTGAAATCTTAAAAAATTTATTGGCTCCAAAAAGGGAGATAACATGAAATGACATTATTTTATATGAGAGCTCAATGCGTACAACAATAACAGAAAATGCCATTTACCGGGGATATTTTCACAAAAGCTCAGGATATTTTTACAAAAATTTGAGGATATTTTCAAAAAATTTGGGATATTATGCCTTGATGAAGCATATTTTTAAAATATCGGGGATAGTTTCTTTATAGCGGCAACACTTTTTTAACAATTTTTTGAGTAAATGTATAAAAATAAAATAATTTTTTTCAACAGATGGTTTTGATGGCTGAATTATTGTTTTTTTGTGTATAAAATAAATTTCCCAAATAGAAATTTAGAAAATTCTTTGCAGTGGTCTATTTTTTTGTTACCTAAAAATTCAATCTCCCTTTTTAGAGCCAATAAAATTTTTAAGATTTTAAATATTTGTCAATGAAAATCCACTCTTAGAAATACAAATTTCCATACATCATTAAATTGGTATAATTACTTATACAGTTAGCATATTCTAGATACCACAGAATTTTGTAGCTCACACAAACTGGAACTCATTCTTGTGAGTTATCAGAAACAAATATTATTTTACAAAATTAATCTTCTTCATTCTAAGTATAGGTAAGTAGTATAGGTACATTTTTATTCCATTTTATAAGCTTCGTCAACGATATGACTTGAAAATTTTTAAAATGCAATTTATAACATTTGGTAAAATTATAAAAGCTAGTGCGCTTATTTTTGAAACATTAAACAAATCATACAAAATTATACCGCATCCACCATTGATAGAATCAGCAATCATTTTCTGGCAGCAACAATCCAAACGATTTAAACGTAATATATTTTAGTGTGATATTGATAGTGATAATGTGTGATAGAAAAACTAAATACAACTGATTCGATTTTTATTAAATTTAACACCGAAAAAAGGGTAAGACGAAATTACTACTACATGAGACCGCTGGAAAAACAATTAGCAATAAAAACATCTTATCACGACTTAAGTGAATCATTGTATATTTCGGTCTGTTTTAAAGCATCCTTAATTTTAATTTTGGAACCATATAAGTAATGCAAGATTGAATCAATTTTGTTCGATTTTTTTTTAAATGAATGTACTTAAATTTTTGTAGGTAAGTGTACAGTAAAATACGTTAATATGAAAATATTTACAAGAGTTTTTATTTTAATAATTTTGAATCAAAATTAAAATTAATAAAAATAAAATAAATATAAGCAAAATTGTTACTATTAAATATTATAACAGTTAATAATTTAAAACAGGATGTTTCGAAATTCAACACATAGAATTTATATTAAGTTGTAATTTATTAAAAGTTATATGTTGAACTTAAAACGAATACACTAAAATAATGTGGGTAAAATAAATTTAGTTTTCGATTTCGATTAAGAAAAAAAGAAACAGTTATCCATAATAAATAATATTGTACAAAATACAGAATGATGAATAGAATAATTGAAACTTATTTTTATAGTATTTCAAAAACTTATAACATGTTTTGTAGAAAACCGACTAAACCCTATACAAATGTACTCGGTAAAAACTTGATTGTTTAGAATCGTTCAAATATTTAGGTATTGTGTTTGATTGTTGAATTGGTCTAGGCTAAACTTATTAAATCAGCTAAGTTACTGCCTGCTGTTTATTAGGTCTTTTTCATTCCAAGCTTTAATATTGGATTATTTACTGGGGAGGTACATATGAGAACTTATTAAAATCAATTTTAACCCAGCAAAAATATTTAATTAGATTAATTTTGAAAAAAAAAATTACAGATCGTAGTTTTAATTTATTTAAAACATTAGGAATTCTTTCACTCAAACATCTTTTTTTCTATAAAGTTTTAAAAGCATTTTTCATTAGAAGTGGTAGAATAAACATTATGTGCAACACTCCTTAAACTCGCTTTGGCCAGTTACACCGAGATTGTTTCATTTGCTACCTCGACATATTATAAATATGTATTTTGGTTCTAAGTTGCTGTTGGAAATAAAATCTTCGGCTTTTTATTCGAAATCATGATGAAATTAAAAAGTTACTTCGTTTACTTATATAGTGTATCTAATGTGAGCTGATTGCGTATAATTAAAATATTCTTTGTTCTTTTTATAAAATTTTTATTCTCTTAATTCTTTTTTATTTTTACTCTCTTTTCTATCGGAAATTTTCTTCTTTAAAGTAGGTATATTTTAATTTATATTTTGAATATTTTATAAAATTTAGATAATTTTTCATTTCTACATTTTTAGTTAACTCTAAATAATATAGTATTAACTATTACTTAGCGAGAAGCACTCGTCACTGCAACCTGTTTTGCATAGAGTATATATATTATTTTCTATTTTAAATTTTTTGGCTCTTATTATTTGTACGTCTATTTGTTTTAATTTTATTGTTTTTGGAAAATATTGTATTGAAAATTCACTTGCATTTTATTGTATTTTTGGATTATAACTTTGAGTAAAAAGAGGAAATAAATAAATTAAAAAATTTACAAAAGATGTCTAGTTATAATTAATTACTAACTTTTATAATTACTAACTTGATAAAAAAAAGACAATACTTTAAACAGCATTAAAATCTAGCAATTAAAAATCGAAATTTCCTTTCATTTAATATTTTTGTAAATTGGAAAAACTATACGGTACAAACACCAATTTTTATTATTATTCTTTTAAATCATAAACAGTTAAAAGGAGACGTAGCGAAATGAAATATAATTTTAATTTTTTTTTATTTAAGTACAAAAACTTTAATTTAACGTTTTTGATAATTAAATTACCCCAAATCACCCATCGCCAGAATTAAATTTAGATTTAATTTTTTTGTTTTTAAATAAATTTTTACGTAAACGGTTGTTGTTTCAGATAAATCAATAAAAAGTGAAATATTGTAGTAAGTTGATTCCGAAATATCGATATTTACTAATTTATTATAGTGAAATGAAATTCAACTATTAATTGTTAAATTTAATATATCACTAAAAATAAATATGATTATCAAAAAAAAATTCATATTTATCTCAAAAAAATATAAAAACATAAATATAAAAGATTTTAACTTTGGAAATATGATTTACTAAAAATAGTTATTTATTTATTTTATTTTTTTTTTTTTTTGTTCTCGTATAACTAATAACTAATTCAATATTTAATACAATATAAATTCAATAAAAAACCTAAAACAAAACAAAATTTAAATTATTGTTATAAATATGAGAATAGCTCGTAATCCTATTTGTTTAAAAATATATATAATAAACAGTGTTTAAGATCACTTCAAAGACAAGAAAAATAGTAGAAAATAACTAAAATAAACTAAATTCATCAATGTCATAAACTATAATATAATATGGCATAAAATGATAGAGACGAGACAATTAAAAAAAAATTAAAGAAAATAAAGTCAATTGATAGAAATTGCATTCACATTTAAAATTTATACATTACTAAAAAATATAAAATTTAATAAAAGAAGAATAAGTTAGAAAAAATAATCCAAAAATCTTAAAGTTAAAAATTGAAAAATGGAAAATTAAAAATTTAATTCTGAAAATTAACAAAATTAGGATTATTTAAATATTTATACCTAAGGCAAATAAAGACAAATTATAAAGATGAAAGGATTGAAATAAAACATATAAGAAGAATAAGAAGAAGTCACGAGTAAAAAAACCATATTATAATTATGTTAATCATTACGTAAATGCAACAATAATTCAATTTCATCATAGTTCAAGGCAAGATAACCAGAGTTTAAGCATGTTAATAAACTGTGAAATTATCCACTCCGATCTAATATCAGCTAGTAAGATGTTGTATATATGAGGAGCTAAAACATTAAAAAAGTGATTGACGTGTGCAATATCAGATCTAGGTACTCTTATATAATTCATATTATTCACATTTATTCTAAAGTTGTAGTTTAAGATACTCAAATAAGTACCCAAAACGAATAAAAAATAATTTAAGTATTTTATAAACATAAAGATGGCGAAGTGGTAGAATTTTTTTTTTTTTTTAATGTGTTTTATTTTTTTTCATTTTTTTTCTTCTTATAGATGTTTATACAAAAAAACAGTTAAGCCAAATTATTCTATTTCTTGTATCCTACCTTAATGACCTACTAAGAAATGTACTCTAAGATTTTAAAATTTCTTAAATTTATTAATTTATTGAATCAGCTAGCTATTTATTATTATTTTATTCCTTCGTACTTTATAACATTTCTTCTTTTTTATTATTATTTAAATGTAAAAAAAATTATCAATTTTTGTTTTGTATTTTGTTTTTTTAATCTACACTACTTATTCTAACCTCCCGGCAATAAGTTGAAGTAATTACATCTAACTTACAGCTATCCCAATCTATCTTATATTTACCCTGATCATTATTCTAACCTACCTAATAACTTATAAGTTATAACTGCCCTAATTTACCTTATATTTATCCTAACTATTCTTATATAGCAAAATATAGTAACTAAGATGATAATTTTTTCGTATAGATTTATTCAAATAATCTCTTAAATAACAAGCTTAACTATTAAAGATATAATAATTCCTATATTTCCTATATTTCATATTCCTATAGATATTTAAGTGTATACAATCCAAATCCTTGTTATATAACAAGTCATTGTTTAATCGTGGTAATTATATAGCAACCACAATCACCGGAGTGGTTAAGTTACAGACCATGTATTTAGTTTCAAGACTAATAACGAAACTATGGAAATTGAACCATTTCTTTAACAAATCAAGATCATAGTTAGTATCAGAAATAACATTGAATAAATTTTTATTACTATATACGAGAATGAGATATCATCAGCAAAGGCTGTTGGAATCTCTTTAAAGTCTTGAATGAAGAGTGAATCAATAAACACCAACATCGATGTCAACAAGATAGCTGAAGTATAGTTATTAAGTAATACACGCTGCTTCCTGTTTCCTAGAAAAGAATGAAACCAGTCCAAGATGAACCCTCTAATAATTGCACTATACAGTTTTAATATAAATTGTCATATAGTATTGCATATTTTTCAAAAGAACAATGATTAAAAATTTCATGAGGTTATTCAATTAATTTGCTAATAAAAAATTAATGTTAAAAATATACAAGAAACAAAATCACTCGCATCTACCTTTAAAATATCACTACCAGATGTTAAAAAAATTCCTGTAAAAAAAAAAACCCAAATTTTTTTTTACTTGATGATGGAAATGTTTACTAAAAAACTAAAAAATGTCCGTGTACAAATATGTACCAGAGTTCATGATGAAATGTCCACTTTGATACGCTAGGTATTTCTAATTTTGTTTTAAAAAAAAATTAGTCTTAATATAGTGGTAGCTCATATTTTTAATTGCTGTGCTGTTTAAAATTGGAATTTTTCCCAATGCTCTAAAAATTGCTGAGGTAATACCTTTATTCAAAAAATGAGATAAAAATTGCTCAGATAACTATCGTTCCATTTCCATGTTAAGATCTTTCTCTAAAATATTTGAAAGAGTGATAAAAAAAAGAATGATACAATTTTTAGATCATACTAACTTTTTAAGTTGTAAGCAATTTGGTTTTCGTAGTGGCAGATCTACTGAAAATGCACTTCTAAATTTTTGTTCGCGTATTTATGAAGCTCTTAATAATAAACTAAAAAGTGCTGCGTTATTTATTGATATTAAAAAAGCATTTGATACTGTGGATCATAAAATCCTATTAGACAAATTGTATTAAGCTGGCTTTCGAGGTATTTTTTTTAATTTACTTTCTTTGTATTCAACGGGTCGAACTCAGAAAGTTAAAATTGATGACACCATCTGATCACCAGTGATCTTAAAAGTATTTCTTTGGGTGTACCTCCCTCAAGGATCTGTTCTACATTATTTTTAATCTTTTTTAATTCTGTTCTTCTTCAAAAATTTAAGGGTTGTTCAACTGCCTTTGCTGATGATGTTAGTCTATCCTACAATAATAAGTCATTTTTTGAAAATGTGTGTAATATTAATTATGACTTGGACTTATTACGTCACTGGTTTTGCTATCACAAATTATTATTAAGTGATAAAACTAAAATTATGTTTTTCAGTTTAGGTAGCTCTATTCCCATGTGTGATAATATTTTGTATCACTGTGCTAAATGCAGAAAATTTCCTTTTCCTCTTCTTACTCAGATATTATGTAATTTTAACGAAATGTATATAACTGTTCCGCAGGTTGTTTTAAAGTTGATTGTGTTGATTCCTTCAAATATTTTGGTGTTACAATAGATTCTAAGTTAGATTGGTCAATTCATACACGAATTTTAAATAAGTATTTTCATTTAGTTGTTAGTTATGTTTTTCTATACTGCTTACGTCTGTATACTATGGTTTATTTAATTCTAAATTACAATAATTTTAATAATTATCTTAAACCTTTGTTAATACAACAAAAATGTGTTATCAGACTAATTTTAAAAAAGCATCGTAGGGAAAGCAGCTTCCCTTTATTTCAATGCTTGAATATTTTACCTCTGAAGCATCTTTTTTACTTCCGAGTCCTCAAAGTATTCTTTAATAGAAGTGGTTACTTACGAAGTAGGTATTCTGAAATATATAATCTGAGAATCAACAACAGAAGATTAGCTATCACACCCCCTCATAATGTACATAATTTTTTACGCTCATTTTTAGCAATTGCACCTCGGCTTTATAATTTACTACCTCCACCTTTACTAACTAACAACTGTTATGGTTCTAAATTACTCAGTTTGATTAAACTCTGGCTTTTTAATTTCAATCATGATAAAGTAAATGACTTAGTACGCACAGTTACGTAAATTTTTTGTATTTAATTAAACTTAATTATTTTTTTTATAAGATATTGGTTTTTATTTTTAGTATTTTTAACAGGGTTACAAGCTCTTATTTTCGGTTTTTATTCGTTATTATTGTTCTATATTTTTATTTTGGTCAAATATTTTTTTTGTAACTACACTCGCTACTGCATGCCTTTTGCTTAGAGTGTTTTTAACTTTAATTTTTATTGTTTGCTTAATTTAGTATATAATATTTTGCTTTTGTAGAACACTTTTCTTTTCGTTGCTTTATAATTCTTAATATATAATTATAAGTTTAATTGATATTTTACTTCTAACTTTATTTTTGAATACAATTTTATAAGTTTCTTTTTCTTCTGTTCTTATAATTATATTAAAATAATAACTTAATTAAATTTGTTAATTTTGTTAATTGTTTAATTTATAAAATATGTTAATTTGTATTTTTTTTATTTATTCTCTTAAATTTTTTTAAATATCACTTTAATTATTTTATGTATATTTTATTTTTACATATATTAAAAACCGCTTGTCCATAGAACAGTTATTATATATTAATTAAACAATGAAATAAAAATAAAAAAATAAAATAAAAACTTAGTTATATAGTACAGAACTACCAAGAAAATAACTAAAGTCGTAATCACCAAGTGTAGCTAGATAGATGTAAGTACCTACATTTTTTTTCCTTCTCTCATATCTGCAGATGATATGAAAATTTTATAAGAATTACATCAAAACGTTATTTTTGACACTTTAATAGATGACTTAAGCTTTGTGTTACAATTTGACATTAAGTTTCAATAAATTGGTTTTAATGAGCTTCTTGTATTACAAATCAGTATATTTTAATGAACCGTTGTTATAGTTTTGATAACAAATTTTTTACAGATCTGGAACTCCTAGTATGCAGTAAATTGTCTTTTATCCACCAGTTTAATGAAATTAATAACAAAAGCAATTCCATATTAGGTTTTATGAAAAAAAAATGCTCTCTAAAGAATTTTAACGATTCTGACTTGCGTTTTTAAATAATTTATTGAAGTTTGTGGATTTAAAAATATTGGAACCGATAAGATAACCTATTTGCTGAATCTATTATGAAGGTTTTAAATAACAGCATAAATTCAGTTTTAATCAATAAAATGACAGAATCCCATATAAATCGTTAGAACCGCTCAGCACTGAGAATATTTTTCGATCCACATTTTATGACACTAAATACGGTAAATATGAGCCTCTTAACAGAATTTATCATTTTTATCTTTGAATATAAACGATTATTAATCCGTCATTAAATATTGGTTAACAAAACACTTTTGAAATAGTGACAAAAGTTTTAAAGTGAAATTTATCCTTTGCAGTTAGTTTAAATTAATTCATTTTTTAATATTCTTTAATGTTTAATAATTAATGCATTTTTATAATCATTATCAAATTATTATAAATATCATTCTATTAACCACTATATACATAAATAAACATTTCTCGGGGTGATCTAAATTCAAACAAGTTAATTTGAATCATCAAAACAAAACAATAAAATATCAATATAATATTATAATATATCAGGAAGGCTAATAAATCTATGTCTCCCGTTCAAATAAAATATACATCCTTTTTTGATTTTTCTTTCAATTCTACTCCAAAATATGGGCATGTCTGTATATATAAAAAAAAGTCTTATATGCGAGCCCATAACGAATATTCAAAACTTTACTGAACAATACTGAAGGATTTAACAAGCCATATTAAATTTTTAATCTTGTTTTCCAAAAGCAACCTGGGGGTTAATTATAAAGGATTTACAAAATCTTCTTGACAATTTTTTGTTTTCAAAAATAACACCTTAAATCTAATTGTTGCATGCAAAACATACATTAACACATAAATTGCATTTTCAATAGACAGATTTAAAATGTAAACTCAAAAAACAAAAGTTAAACCGATTTACAAATTAAGAGAAAATAAAATAAAAAAATTCAGATCATTTTTATTTAAAATTAAAAAAGAAAAGAAAATTCTTAAAAAAATATTTTTTTTTTTTAATATTTCCTTTTGTTTTTGTTTTTTAATAAGATAAAATCTTAAGTAGTCAAGTACTCTTGTATATAGTTTATTTTATTAAATATCAAATAACAAAGAACAATTTTATAATATGTATTTTAAAAGCTGATGTCAGGGTTAAATGTGTATTTATTTTATTTTTTTTTTTTTTCATTCTTGAGATATAATTTTTTGGTATTATTATGCTTATGATGCGTTAATGTACATATTATTTTCTCAGATATTGGATATCGTCTTAAAATATTAAAAATAAAAATAGAAATGAAATACAAGGTTAGGTTGGGGCAGCTAATCTAAATATCGAATTCTACCTTCTCTATGGATAGGCAAATCGGATTTTATGAGGTTAGTTGTTATGAACGAAAAGCATAATACGACTTCAAAATTAGAAAGTCCTAATCAATCCACAATGAAACACTTTTTTACGCACAAACATTTTTTTTTAGTATTTTAAAATTTGTAAATGAAATCTGCAAATGATTTCATAATTAAAACGTTCGTATTTCAGCCGGTTTTTGTTTTGATAAAATTATTAAAAAAATGAAAAAAGAAAGTACAAGACAAAAGCGTCACAAAAAATCATTATTATTTCACATGCTCACAAGAGAGGTCTGTGAAGTACATCATTTATTTTGAATTAGTGAAACCAGGTTTGAAACTTACCTGAAACAAAAAGAGAAATTCAAAATTAGTAAAATATAAATTTAAAATTAATAAAATATAAATTTAAAATTAATAAAATACAAATTTAATATTAATAAAATATAAATTTAGAATTAATAAAAATCAACTTAAAGTTAATAAAACATAATAAAGAGTTTATATTTATTATATTGTTTTTTTTTTGTTCACAGAGATCAAAACTGTTAGTAAGTACAGTTAAAATTAAAGATCTATCATTATTAAAAATCTGCACATCCTACGCTCATTCAATTTATTTCAAATCACTAATCATAGAGCTAATTATAGCAATTATGAACCTATTGATAGAATGCTTATTATAGGTAATAAACATAAATTCAACATTGATTTTACACTATCAAAACATTCATATAAAACAAAAATTATTCAATCGCTATTTTTAGGATATTGCTATTTTTTATTTTGTTTTGTTTAATTGTTTTTATTAAGTGTATGTAATTGTATATTCAATTTTAATTTTAGTTTTAATTTTTAATTTTAATTTGATTTATATAATAATTTTGTTTTGTAAATGGTTTGTGCTAAGCAGTAAAAATAAATAAATAAATAAATTGTAATTAGGCGCAAATACAATTAGTAGAAAACTAGAAAAATGTAGAAGCCAAAAAATGTATCAAATAAACTCTTAAGCCTCAACAATAAAATTTGAAACATAAGTACAACTTGGAAATTATAATATTTATTGTACAAAAATTTATTCAGCTTGGCAGTTTACCAAAATTGAATAAAAATTATCAACCGATATAATACAATTGTTTTGATAGCTGACTATACTAGCTAGAAGATTCCGGGTTCGTATTAAATCGTATTAAAAATATATATCATTTAAAATTAAATTTTACAAACAATAAATGAAAGAAAAAATAACAAATACAAAGAAAAAGATAACAGTTATATGTTTGTCCGATGTTGTACAACATAAGAACAAAATTTGTTATAGACAAAAAATCTAAGCGAAAATGTATATAATAGCGTAATTTCTGCACTTACCAAATTTTCTACTTCAACTACATTTATTAAGTGTTTTTATTTATTTTATTTATCTATTTATTATGTTTCCCAAAATGAGCTAAGAAGCTCGTACAGAGTATAATGTTCTTTTATATTTATTTTAAAATGATGCGTATGATATATGTATATGTGTATGTGATGAGATGATTGAAGAAAAAACTTATGAATTATATCAGAGATAGATATAAAAATTTATATAATAATAATGTATATGCAAATTGTTAATGTTATATTATTTTAATATAAATTTAGACATAAGACAGTAAAAATAGAAATATGTAACAATTAATTTACGAAAATAAAAATAATAATTTATATTAATACTAGTATAAGTAACCATTACTAATCTAGTAAAATTTGAATGCAGTTTAAAAAAGTATGCATATTACAATTCAAAACACCAACAACAATGTAAAGTAAATAATGTATCATCTCATTTCTAATCATAATGCATTAATATTATTTGCTCACTATATTTTATTTCTACCTACACCTATACCTACTTTTATAATACATTAACAAAAATTGATTTATTTTCTCGATTCTCATTCTTTCATTTCTCATCCTTCCGTAATAAACTGTTTTTTCTATTATTACTGTTGTTGTTTTAAAAGGCTTCAGACAAAAACAAAATTAATATATACTTATATATATAAGATAAGATATAATATGCAATGTAATGTAAATAATTATATGGTTGAATTATTCTAATATTTAGACTTTAGACAAAAGTATTATTTCATACTTATGTGCTTTTATATTTTTTTGTTGGTAATAAGGTTTTTATATAATTCACCTGTTCCTTAAACAAACAATCAAACTCGAAATGTTAATTATAGGCTCTGATTTTTGTAGGTAGAAGCTATCCGAATGTATTATAGGTTATAATAGCTGATCTAGTTTCATATTGATGCATTTAATTGTTTTGTCTAGTAATAACAACAACAAAAATAGATATGTAAAATCTAATACAACAATATTTTATTAACTTAAATGTATTTTGCCATATGTCTATTCCATATGTTACTCGTATAGTGCTGTGAAATAGACTATAGTATACTGATATTTTTATACTTGCCTTAATTTTCTAAATGACCCAGCAACACGTCGAGTTTTCGGTATTAAGTTCTGAATTTGGACATTTCAATTTAGTTCGAAATCAATAACTACTATTTCAGTTCAGTAGATCTTTCAGTAGGAATATACTTAAAGATCTACTGTCAGATATTGCTTAGAGCAAGCAAATCAGACATCTATTATAGACGAAAGCTTGCATTATGTTGCTAACCGGTGAGATCATCATCCAGTGGGTTAATATCCATCACCGTTAGTAACTAACATTAGTAAGATATAAAAATAAATAGCTAATATGTTGTAGTTAGTAGAATATTAAATAGATAAATTCAAATACAAAAAGAAAGTAGAAAAAGAGCAAAAATCAATTCCAATAATTATTTATCAATTATAAAGCTTTAATTTTAAGCTTCTTTTACTAAGGTTTAGTATCAAAACAAGCTGCTCTCGAGTTAGATTCACGTAATATTCTAGACATAAGCTCAAGTTTGGTGTAGTCAGTACTATGGTTACTACGGCTTCCCTCTAAAAGTTATTAAATCCCTCATTTAAGGTGCCAGTATATTTTCAGAAATAATTTGGTGGACAAACGTAATATCTGTCACCAAATAACTTTGTTGGAGACATTTCAGGTCTATCAAAAGCAACTAATTTGCGTAAGGTAAGGAGAAAGTTGAAAAGAGTCAGACCATGAACAAGCACGTAGTACAAAGGCTAAAAATTTACCCTGAACTGCTTCAATATGTGTAATATCAACATTACGATATGGATACTAAACTTGCTAAGCATATTTAATTGCCAGTCATGATGTTTTGTAATATGTAAACTCTTTGGCTCATCGCCATGAAATTTGAAACATCTCATTGAAATTTGCTTTGAAATCGAGTCCGTGATCCAGAATAACACTTAGATCACGAGCTAATTCATACGTTTTAAAGTTTAATTCCGAAGATTGTAAGCCAATCCAATAACAGAGCTTTGTAGCTTCCTACTAAAGCCAACATTCAGCTTTATTAATAATGGAATTGAAATGTGCTTTGAAACTGATTCCGTGATCCAGATTCAGAACGTTTTCAAATTTGATTCCCAAGTCGGTAAGCCAATTCAATAATAGAGCTTTGTAGTTTCCCACTAAACCCACCAACCAGGCATTTAAAAGCATTTAATTGGAATTTGTTAGTAGAGCATGAAATAATCGAAACAATTTAGTAAATCGTAACTAAATTAGAAAAATGAGTAAAAGAAATTTAAACCTATATTGAAGAACAACATTAATGCAATCTTCAATTGATAATAAATTGGTTAATAAATTTTACGTTGCTAAAATTTAAAAAAAAACTTTATAATAATTCCCACCTTTAAAATTTATTTGAATTTAATAATTTTAATAAATTAAAAATCTGAATATTATATTTATTGCCTTATTTAGATTCAGATCCATTGAATATCTCCCACCTATTAGATAAAATTATTTCATAATTTAAAATTTCATCAACCATTTTGTTTATTATCCTGATTACCTATAATCATCAAGAATAACTTTTATATAATTATAAACACATTCTTAATATACATACGTATATTTATAGTATATACATATATCATGTATATGTATATGAATTCAATGTACGTATACTTGTTTTTGTTTTTGCTTATTTACATTTTTTTTTTGATTATTTTTAAAACGTCATTATTATAAGTGCTTTTTATCAATCATTCAGCTTATTGTATAGGGCATTATATCATCCTCAAACTTCTTAAAATTGTTCAGAATATATATATATATATATATATATATATTTTTTTTGCAGTTTAATTTGACACTTATACAAATAAGATTCATATACAAACATATATTATGAGTATGTATTAGTTTATTATAAAAAATAACAAGGATATTTATTTTCTTTTAAGAAATGAAAATAAAGGATTCTCTTTTTTTGTTTTTGTTGTTTTTTAATACATAAAATTTAAGAACACACCATATTTTATTTTTAAACTTTGAAAAAGAAAAAAACAAAAATTGTGCACATTTCACATTTTAACAAGGAAATGGGTGCAGAGAATTTCTGATTTTATCATTCTTAATAAATGTACACATTTATCATATACATATATATATTGTATATATGAATGGATACAGTGTCGATTGTTTGAAAACGTATACTGATTTAAATTAAAAGTGTACAATAATCAACACCTATGAGCAAAAATATAAATTTTAACAAAATTTAAATGAGCATAGAATTCAGAGATAAATATAAGAAAAACTAAAATCATATTTATAAATATTCTAAAATACAAACGGTATAAGTTTGTAATAATAAAATTAAAAATATTAGGTTGTTGACTTAATGCTGTTCAGACTGTTCAGACTCATCAATCAATTATTAGTTTACTGATGATTCATTTATAAATTATGCTTAATACAAACATTACTTATAGTTATAGTTTTCTGCGTATATCTGTCAATTCGACAGAACGCTTCAATACATATACAAATTGGAATACATATACAAATTGCTTTGGTCTGTTTGTTTAACATCAAATTATATATACACTAGTGATATTCCAGAGATAGAATATGCAACGGTAGCTACTTTTGCAGATGATACGGCTCTATTAGCAGTCAGTAAAATATAATTGAAGCTTCAAATAAATTGCAACAAGCCTATAACAAAATCTTCATTTGGTTCAAAAGGTTGAGAATTCAATTGAATGAAGCAAAATCCACACACTTATTGTATATTGCATAATTAAAAGATATTAAATTATACAATAATATATTTAATGAGTTCCTAAACCGCGCAGGTTGGCTCTAGAATCGAACTTGACATAAAATAACAAAAAATTAGTAACTAGGAGAGTCAAAATGCAGCAACAGCTTAGTGATATTCTGAAGTAACTTGAATAGTCGTTATGGTGTTCATCCTATACACTTGGGATAATTCCAATAAAGAAAAATATACTAAGAACTTATGAGCCCTAATTGTAAGCCCTAATTTGAAATAGACTAATCAAAAACATAGTCATAAGTATACATATAATTTTTGTCGCTGAAAGCAACATAAAATCACATGTTGACTACAATTAAAACGTAAGAGTGATACAAATATAGCTACATAAACTGACAGATGTCTATTTAATTTCATTTTAAATTAAATAAAATTAACGTTTTAAATAAACTATTTTATAAATAAGAGATGCACAATATTCAATGTCAAATAGTGTAATTTGTAAAAGTTATTTTTATTTTATTTATCATGTTGTGTAACTGTACTTACAATTTAAGGATTTAAATTTTTGTAGCCTTTAACCCCACATTCTATTTTTGAACCATCAATGACGATAACTAACTTGTCATTATTAATTACTGAAATAGGGTTGTGGTGAGATAAGTTTGGCTACTTTGCATTGCAAGTTCAGATTGCTTCTTTGTAAAATAGTATTTAAGAAGTAGCTAGAGGTCTATCTCTCTACTTTGACAGAAAAATTTAATTGAAGCAAGATTTAAATTATTTGAGTTGTTCCTACATATTAACAACGTCACAACACATTGGTGACATGTCAAGAGTCCCAGAGTCATATTTCACATAGGGTCCATTCAAAAAGAGTCAAAAATCCCACGGGAGTTTTGTCTCAGTTACATGGGTCATAATTTCCAATGGGACTTGTAGTCAAGGGATTACCAAAAAATTTTGAAAAATTGTATACATTTTTTTGTCAATTTTGGGGTTTTTGATAGTTTTCTTTTTAATGGCCTCGTGTAATGAAACTAACAGCCATTTATTTTAACGCCTGTAAATACGGATTGAATTGCATTTCTCAGACCTTTCTCAAAATCTAACAAAAAAGAGAATGGACATAATTGAAATATGTTCGAATTTATGAACTGTAACATGTGGGTATAAGCTTCCTGTGATTTTCTTTTTAATAATATGTCGATGGAAAAATTTAACAATCTGTAAAGAAAATAATTAAAAAATAGGAGTGTAAAAGATATGCGTGTGTGTGTAAAACAAGATGGAGGTCGCGGGTGTCGCGTCTGTCGCTTTACAAGGGTTATCGAGAGAGGCGGACTGTCTGTCCGGCCTGGCCTACCTACGCTCACTATCGCTAATTAATTTTCAAGTTTACTCACATGTTTTGCATGGGCAATAATATAAATAATCATTAATTGTGTGTACTCACATTTTGGAACCGTACGAAAAGCTCAAATAGTGGTGATTTTGTTCATTTATTTTTTTATTTATTAATTAGGTTTAAATAATGGCATGATGTTCTCAATAGATAGGTACGTTAAAATTAATTTATAAGTAATATAAATTTATTAAATAAATAATATTAGAATTCCATTTAACGAATGGGACTTATGCCTCAGTTGTTTTGAAATTTTGTACCATATTAGTGGATGCAAAACTTCCATGGGAATTTTGGATTCTGGGGACTTATGACATGCCAGCCACACGTTTGTATAGGCTTGACATGCCTATGCATAGCCAATGTAGAATTTCTGACACCTGATTCCTTACCTTTTTCCAATTGCTTTGGTATAGCTTTCTTTACCCCTTTCAGTTATATTATTTTGGTTCCAACTTAATTTCCTATCCAAATATCTCCTTGTAATGAATATCAGATCAAACTTTTGTAGATTGACATATTCCACAGTCTGAGACTCACTTAATATATCAAAGTGCATAAGGTTTAGCAATTTGCATAAGGATTCTCAATTTACGTCAATAGCGACATCGTCCACATAAGCAATCACCATGTTACCTGTCTCTTCCAATATTAATGATAACTCATTTACAATACTATGTTCCAAAAGAGTAAACAAACACAAGCCTTGAGACATTCCCCTACCAGCAAATTTTCTTGCAGGCGTAGCGCCAAATTCGCAATCAATAACCCTTTTTCTTCTAGGTTTGCTGATAAGTTTAAGGGTTGTGATATTTATCGCTCAGTTGTGGATTATTATTACGCCTTGAATAGAAGAAGAGGAATGAGTCACTCATTTTTTGAAAGAATAAAATATTGTCTTCTGCGTTATAAAATCAAATCTTTTATAGATTGTTATTAAATTACCTAAAAAACTTCTTTTATTGCCATAATAAGTTTAAAGGTCCAACTTTTTTGTAATATAGAGCAGTATCTATTGAATTAAGCTCATTATAATATCACGGTATATTATATCGTAATAGTAAATTAAGCCAAAAAGTTTAATAACTCTTTAAATTTTAAATAATAAAATATTAATTAAATTTCTTTTGTTAACTCCCCACATAACATTTCATTGTTATAAAAACAAAATTAGTGCTATTATACTCGTATATGACTCCCGATAAGCACCAAAGGTGTTATAATGATGTGTTTATGGGAATAATGTGTTTAATATTCCTATAAGAATGTTCTTATAGCAATTGCGAGAGTTGTTATAATGGTATTTTCAGCAAGCGCTACAGCAGTGTTGTTATAAGTATAAAAGAGCGTAATCTTATAACAAGAGTTAAAGTGTTGTTCTAAGAACAGAATTGCTATAATGTTACTAATAAACTTACTGTAGCTTTTGAATAAATAGTTAGAATAAATATTTTGCGACGGCCATTATTTTCTACAAACATTTTATTAACTACATTATTTAACATTTTAAAATACAATTTAAAAATATATTTTTTATTTTATTTATTTAAAAATTGGTTATTTTTGAAGGACAATGTATTTTTTCGAAGTACATATAATATTATAATAAATGTCAATAATATTTCTTTCCTAGCCAAATTTTGTCTTTTGGTCACAATAATTATAAATGTTAATACAATTATTCTTAACCGCAAGATAATTAGTCTGTATGTTAACTCGCAAATTTGTCCAAATTCCTGTATGTTAACTTTTTTATTTGCATGCTCTTTACAAATTTTTGAGAAATTTGAAAGAATTTTGTGTTTAAAACGTGACGTCAGAGCTCTCTCTTAAATAAATTTTTGCAAATAAAATTTCTATTAGCAAAAATTTATAAAAATTTACTGTCAAATCTTTGTTGTTGTTTTAAATGTCAATAGAATATTTTTCATATAAAAGTAGTATAGCTAAATTAAATAAAAAGTTGTATACCTAACCTGAAAACTTATTTATATAACTTTTTACCGACAAAAACACCAAAACCACGAAAAATTATTTAATTGAATTTTTTCAACAATAATTTTACAAAAAATTTCAGAAAATTACTAAATAATAATAACTAAAAAACATAACCTAAAAATCAGATATTTTTGACATAAAAAAATTGTTGAAAAATTTATGCAAATTTTGGGTATGTCTAATTTTTTTTGTTAAAGAGAATATTATTTTAACTATTCTTGCAGAATTTTATGATCACGTGATTTTTCCCCTCATTTGCAAATTTTTGCAAATAAAAGTTAACATACAGATCTATTATAAATCACCTACAAATATACAAATATGTAAATAATATCTATCTATCTTTCTTTCTCACTCTCGCATAACATAAATTATTTCAAATGAATTTCATTCCAAAATAAAAACATATACACGAATACATATATATATAATAAGCCAATTAGTACTATAACGTATTTACAATATTTCGCAACAATTACGGAGCACTCAAATTAACACCAATACTGCTATAACAGTGTTTATAATAATGTTAAGAGAGTGCGCAAGAGTCTTATAGCAACAAAATCGTTACGTGGTAATCAGTAATCAACGCATTTGAACGTTAAATAATTTTAAATAATCAAGATTGAAAGATAAAAGAAAAAATTATTTTTATAGAATCTCTATCTAAATTTAAACATTAAACTTATTAGATATGTTTCTGGGATTTATTCATTATCACATCACATGTCATTTTTTGATATTCTATCATAAGATTTTATTAAAACCAAAAATACATTTTAAGATTTACAAAGAATCAGCCAACATTTCCTTTTCACTCACTAGATTTCCAATTTAATTCCGCCCCTATAACTTAATAATAAAAAGGATTCGTTAAAGGACAATGAATGATGATTTCCTATCGCAGAAGATACAAAAAGAAAAATGTACACCCATGACGATGATTATTTTTATTCTAGAGAAATGTAAAAGCTTTTTAAACAAAATCACAATCAGAAAAAAATAATAAAAAATTTATGAATCCAAAGATAAATTACAAATTTTATTGAGAAAATATTTTCCTTGAAATATTAACAAAAAAATTAAAAAAACAAAATGGATTCACTTTAGATTTTGGAGAAAATTTGATGTCGATTTGAAAAATTTCCTTCAATTAATTTTTTTTTTTTTTTTTTTTGTTAATTTTTAAAATAAAAATGCATTCGTTTTGCTTCAAATAAATTCAAGGATTAATTTTTTTTTTTAATACTCTATGATTACTACCCATAATAAATTACCAATTTTATTTTACAAAAACTGATACATTGGGAATAGTAGGTATAGGTGGATACAAATAGTGGAATTTTCTTACATTATTGATATTGCTTTTGCTACTATCCACAAATAACAGGAAGAACTAATAAAAATATTGATTTTAGTAAAAAGAAAAATTAAAAATCTTGCATTGCATCTTTTTTTTGTTTTTTTTTTTTTGTTTGTGTGTCTCAATAGAGTAAAACTTTGACTCAGCATCAGATGCTTCGTTCGAATACATTTAGTAGATTAAAATTATATGCAAGGCATTTTCACATTACTGTTAGTCTATACTGAAATATTTTATTTGCAGTATTATGGTTTAATCTATAGAAATCCATAGAGATATCTTCTGAATTTAAGATTTCCAATTTCCGTTGCAAAATTATAAAAAAACAAAATTTATTTTATATTTATATATTTACAAATCAAAAACAATTACAAAAATGTTAAATGCAAAATTATAAAAAACATAAATTCAAATAAAAAAAATCTTATATATAATACACAAGATGAACGGTGGTGAGTAAAAAAGCAAGAATATTTGAATAGTAAATTACACCACAAAAATATAAAAATTTTAGCATGTTTTTGGTGCTGAATACTAAAAACATTTCAAATGTTTACACCAAATAGTGGCGGTTATTTCCAAGTTGAGCGACATTTTACTCTAAAATACATTTTAATCACGTACAATTTTTAAAGACTCTTCATAAAAATTCTTTCATTTTAAATAGACACACAAACTTATAGAAAAAAGTACAAAAACAAAAACACAAACAAAACAGAAAAACAAAAATCGGATCAGATCATACTCTTCAAAAGTGGATATAATAAATGTTAGTTCATTTGCTTCTGCTATTATTAAAAAAAATATAAACAGCAAAACACAGTCTGTCGCTAAATTTCAATAATATTGCTTACTCCTTCTAATTATAGGCGTAAGCAAAAAAATTGCATCTTTTATAAACAAAATCAAATTCAATAAAATATCTTTCGTATAACAATTTTAAGTTTATTTTATTCATAAATAGCACTTCTGTTATGTAATCACAAAATATACATATTTCTAATAAAAAACAGAAAACAACAACATATAACACAGTTTTTATTTTAATAAAATAATTCACTTTTGACTTATTTTTTTGTTTTATTGAAAAAATTGGCGTTATATTTCAATGTGACATCGATTATATAAACTTATGAAGTTTATTACTTTATTTCAAAAAAATTGTTCCCTATAACATAATTGTAACTACAAACGTTTTTGACTATAAACGAATCAAAATACATCGATCTACTACGTTGAGAGTAATGTGATTTTATTGTGTTAAGTTATATTGATATTAGTATTAATTTCGTCATAAAATATTAGGTATTATACTTTAATTTCATTATATATATATATATTCAATAATCAAACGATTCAGAAAACACCTACGATTATACCAAAAGAAATATTTCTTTTTATATAAAATCGTACCAGAAAGAACTGCTTCTGTGCAATTGCACAGGGGTCTCACTAGTAATAATGTAAAAACAAAAAATTGTTTAAATATACTTTAATCAAAACAATTCTAGCCACTTAAAAAGTAGAAAATAAAACTAGTATTGAATGTTGAGCAAGTTAGGAGCTATATGGCTACCTAAACCTGTCATTTGAGAGCTTTGTAAAGTAGCGGGCCCGGTTTCTTTTTTGATCAGGAATAATTGTACAAAATTTCAGAACTATACCTTTAAATTTTTCAAACAAAAATATTTTTTTTTTCTTTTTGCGTTTGGTTTTAATATTAAGAAACAAAGTTCAGAAACTTCATATCGATATATACAGATGGATCGAAACAAAATAACATAGCAGGATGCGCATTTAAATGTATGCAACACGAAAAAAAATACAGACTTAACGAACATACAACAGTATATTCGGCGGAACTATATGCCATAAGCAGGGCAATTGAATATTTCAGCCGAAACTATGATGGGAGAAGGTTCATAATTTGCACCGACTCCCTTAGTAGCCTACAGGCTCTCTCATCTGTTACCTCAAAACACCCGACAGTGATTGCAATTCAAGATCAGCTGCAGGTATGTAAAAATCGTATAGCAGTTTTATGGACTCCGGGACATGCCAATATTACCGATAACGAAGAAGCAGACAGACTGGCAAAGGAAGCACTTTCCAAACAACAAAGCCGGTACTACAGGGATTATAAAGAGATATGTGATCGAACTTTATGGGACATACACAATACAAGTTGGGAAAATGAACCGCTCACCAACAAACTAAGACACATTAAAAGAAATGTATACAGATGGAATAGTTTAGACCAGGCCAGTAGGAAAATCGCTGTTGCTCTGACTAGACTCCGAATAGGACACATACGATACACCAACAGCTATCTCTTTGATGGACCCCAAAACGCACAGCCAACATGTCACTGTGTTCCAAATACCCCAATCAATATACAGCACATATTTGAGGCTTGCCCTTTATACACTGATGTAAAAGCCAGGCTTGGAATCACGGGACTTGATATACTCACACAGGATACTATAGAAGCATCAACTAATATCATGGCATTCCTTAGAGAAACTGACATTTTCAATAAAATACAATAAAATTCAATAAAAACCAATAAAAAATTTAATTTTTCTAATATAATTTAAACTAGGCTAAAATCAAAATTATAAACTTAAAGAGGAAAAAAAATTAATTTCAAATTAAAAAACAAAAAAAAAGAAACAAAAAAAAAGTATATAAATCAAAAATCTAAATTTAAAACAACATTATAAACAAAAAAAATAATAATGAAATAAACTAAAGATAATTATGTAAAACACTTTAAAGAATGAGGGCTTCACAAAACCCACGTGGTTGATAAGCCCATAATAAAGATTTTATAATTAAATAAATAAATAAAGTCCAGAAAACTACCAAATAAACAGAAATAACCAGAAATCGAAACAGGAAACTAAGTAACATAATCTAATATTTTTATATTGGCTTGAACACATTTTCTAATTCGTATAAAAAATGTTCTTAACACCGTTAGGCACATTTTTTAATTAATTGCCTAATTTCTATGATTCTAGCGCAACACTTATATCAACATTGCATATGTTTTTTTTTAAACAGAAAAAAAAACCCAGAAATCTAAACAAGAAAATAAATAACCCAATAAATGCTCGTGAGTTAATATAAAAGTGTATATAAAATTGTTCAAGTTGAAATTCTACAACAAAAAAAACAATACTTTAGTTTTCGAGCTATTTCACTTTAAACCAAGCATGTTAAACTTGGGGCCCACTCGATATAACAGTACAAAAAAAAGTTGTCGGAGTTGATAGCTAAACACTCGAAACCTATTACCGAAGGTGATTTCATAAAATAATGTATAATTAAGGCTGCATAAATAGTTTGTCCTGGAAGTGTGAACCCATTTCAAGTAATTTCTTTGTCTCAAAATACCGGTTGTGGAAAGAGTTACTGATATGGCCAGAAATTTAAAAGATCAGATTAAAGCAAAATTACTTTGTTTTGAAGTATTCTTCATTGCTAGTGAAGAGAGTACGGACATGGGGGGCGTCGCCATTGGGGCGGAGGCGAAGAAATATTTATGTTTTTAATATCCAAGAAAGACGAAATCACCTTGTTTTCTGATACGGTGTGGTTACAAGATTTATACATCATGGTTGATATAACGAAGCACTTATCCGATTCAAATTTGATCAAAGGATCAGATTTATCAGATCATTATAAACATGTGTCACCACGTTAATACATTCAAATATAAGCTATTTCTTTGGGGAATGCAGTTGAAAAATGAAAATTTAATGCATTTATATAATATTCAAAACTTATTAAATAAATATTTAAAATATCTTATTAGATCATTAAATATCGTTAGAGTTACATAAATACAGCTTTACTTGAATATCCGATTTTCCATCTACCAAAACTTAATAGTTATTAAAAGATTTTTAATCATACCGAAACCAAATTGTATGTACATCTTAAGAAATAAATTTAAAAAATTTAAACAAAAATTTTCTATTTACTTCCTTTAATTATCTTATTTAAATGTTATAAAAACAAAAACAACAAAAATGAACGAACCCTTAAGCAAATATTTTTATTTAATTTTTAGTACTATTAAAGCCTATAGCACAAATAAATAAAATAATATTCGTGTCCAATTAATTACTGAAATTGAAATACATAAAATACATTCTTGAGTAGTAGGTACCTTGGAAGAAAAGCTTTTTAATAATATAAGTAACAAAAAAAAATTATAAAAGTCCTCCGAAAAATTAATTTTTTATTCTGAAAAAGGTAAGATGGATCGTCAACATTAATATTCAAGTAAAGAAACCTTTATTTAATATTTGATAATCACAATAAAACAAAACCAAAAAAAAAAAAAAAAAAAAAAAAAACAATTATTTTAGACGAAATAAAATTAATTATTTAAACAAAGTCAAAAATATTAAATATTTTCTTTATGCAAGTCCCTTTTTCAGTACTAGGTACCATATTTATCAAAACGGTAAATAATTAGATTTATTGTTCTACATCGGGGTATAAAATTTTTCTTGAAAAAAAAAAAATTACAGCTTTAAGAATAAAATTATTACCTTTAACGTTTTCAATGAAAGTAACATCAAAAATTTATAAAATAATATTTGAAAATTGTAGAAAATTTCGCCCTCAACAATCCCAAAATACACCTACTTACATTATGCATTTTATTCTCTATTATGTAAGATGTGTCTTATTATCTCAAATTTACATGAAAACCGCCATTTTTGGGTTAGTTTTTCTTATATTTTTTATTTTTTTCTCTTTCTTTTTTAATAACTATATCTAACTATTTTATAGGTTTCTTCTAAAATAGAATAATATTATTTTACAGGGTGACATATCGAATCAGCAGTATTTAAATACAGTAATTCTATTAGTGAGTCTACTAATAGTAAAACTAATTAATGTCTTTAAAAAAATCCTTTATTTAAATTATTCATTCATCAATCTAATTAAGGACATTTTAAATGTCAAAGTTTCAGTTATAAAGGTTGGCTTTAGCTGGCCAACATTTTAAGATTTTAAATATTTTATTGGCTCGAAAAAGAAAGGTAACATAAAATGACATTCTAACGACAAAAACACTAAAAATTATTTACTTGGGATATTTTTACGATAATTGCGGATATTTTTCACACTCAGTTGGGAATTATTATACTTTGATTAAGTAGTTATATTTTTAAAATATCGTACATAGTTTCTTTGTACCGGTAACACTTTTTTAACAATTTTTTGAGGAATTGTATGCAGGTAGGTAGGTTGAAGTGGCTGCCGACAGTAAGCCGACACACTTAGACCAGTATATTCCATTACCACGGAAACTTTCCTTGCATCTACTCGTTGAAACAATTCGAGCTGTTTACAGAGCGGTGAAAGTCTTTAATTTAAGTGTCTTCAAAGTCCCCCAGCAAGTTCAGAAAGAAGGCTCCTACAGAGTAGGTGTTGGACTATTTCATCTTCCTCCTCCTCTCTACACGTTCTGCAAAACTCGTTTGAAGTATGTTTACCAATAAAATAAAAACCCGTAATGATCCCTACCATAGTGCTAATGTCATACCTTTTCAGATTTAGTAAGTTAAGGGAGCGCTTCAAGTTCAGCATAGACCAGATTTGCTTGGTGATGTTGCAGTCTGGTCTACCTGACCATCTGAAGTTAATGACTCTATGGCTGGTTTTGAACATGGGTTTGCCTTGATCAAAGACATGTCCCTAGAGAAGACCAGAGACCAAATGCTCATCATTGGGCTGGATTAAGAAAAAAAAAATAATAAAAATAAAAAAATAAAGATGTTATGCGTACCGTACCGCGAATCGACCATGCTGAGAACCCATATCAAAAATAGCTCAGTCATTAACGGTGTATCCGAATACCTGATGTACCTGGTCGAATACCGTTTGTTCAAAATATATAAGAATTCAATAAGACAAACAAGAATTTTCTTACATAAGAATTCAATAAGACAACAAAATATTTAAAATCTGAAAATGTCGGCCAGCTAAGACCCATCTCAATTTGTAAAAATGAGCAGAAGATCTAATATGGAGATCCGCAGAAAATAAAGCGCAAATTTACAAAACGAATGTATAGATATCAAGTACCAAAGTACCAAAACGTTCAAAAACTTAAATGAAACAGAAATTAAAACACTGGCATTAAAACTATGTCGCTAAAATTTTAGAAAATATTACGACAATATTAGAGAACTTATAAAATACAAGATATTGTGTAAACCATACTCATGTTCAAGAAGTCGAAATTAGAGGAAACTTGTTTTTAAGAAGGCAAAACTAAATATAGTCAAAAACTGTAAATTCTGGTCCCCTGCACTACAAAATAAGCCGTTCAGCTCGCCAACAACATCAGCAAGTCGCTAAAACAAACCGACAAGAACCTCAAACAAAAGTAGATCAGAAAATTCGATATTTCTGTGGTGCTGGAAGGATTCCATATTTACCCGATTGCTATTATGCTACATTATCTTCTTATATTAGATTTGTTAATCTGGTTTTTTTCTTGAATACTATTAATGTAATTTTTAGAGGTGCCCATCAGCATAATTAAAAATACAGATTTATCTTATATTAAAATTAATTAGATTTTTTTTTTTTTTTTTACACTCTTACAGTAACTTAGGTAGAATCACCTTTACGTGCTTTTAATTAAGTCCGGTACTGCAATTTTACACTACAATATCTACAATATTTCCAGTATTTATTTAACAAACTACTGGCTTATCAACGCATTAAATGTGGAAAACTACTACTATTGTCAGGAACTAAGCCTTCTTAAATAGAATAGTTTCGTTTTATTTAATTTGTTACCAGATTAGAAACGATTAGATTAGATTAGATTTAAAATTTTGGAAGGAAATCTCTCCCCTATATCACCGCAATTGCAAATGGGCTTATTTCAATAACCCGTGTTTATTAGTTATTATGATAACCAATGTCTAAGTCATTAAGAATACCTGATTTTGTGATAACACTCAGGATATTCTTCAATGGTATGCTGGATAGGTTCCATTGTTCAGGAAAGACTATTTTCAAGTGGCAAAGTCGGCCAGAGAATTAATTGGAATCATAATTCCTTCATTATAATACTGTGGCATTTATTTTCTATTACAGCATTTTATTGAAAAAAACAACCAGTTACGTACATCAAATTACTTTAATATAATTCAATATTTGGTATCGGACTACTCTATTATTTTCAGATTTGATATGATTGGAATATGATTGGAATTTGATTGGAATATTAAAGTATGATTAGAAAATTACTCAGGCAAAATAAACAAAATTATGTTAATTAAATCTGTATTGAAATGTTAGAATATTTTAGAATATAACTATGGTATGGATTTCAGTCTTCTGATATGGATATTTGAATCAATCAAAATTAAATGAAACAAACTTACTACATTTTTTTTACAATTATGATTATGTATGTTATGATACAGTATTTCTAAGAATTATTTATAAATTATATATATAACTTAAATTTGATTAAATTGATTCTGTAATTATTTTGGTTTAAACACAATTTTTTTTTTTTGTCTCTACATCCTAAAAACATAACACCTTCTGAAAAGTACATGCAATTGTACATTCAATTCAAACAAACACTCTCATCACACTCAGAAATATATACAGATGGATCAAAAGGACCCCATGACGTAGCCTGGGCGATAGTCAGGAATGGCTCTCTTTGGAAGGCGGAAATCATGCCGGAGGAATGCTCTATTCTGATAGCTGAGCTTACTGCCGTATACAGAGCAATTCAAGCTGCTGAAACCCTGCATGAGAATACCATTATATTTACGGATAGCCTCAGCTCAATTATGTCAATCAAAAACTCTTTCAACAGTGAGTACATGTCTTCATACATTAGAAACACCATAGCACATAACAATGGCAAGTTACGATTGGCATGGATTCCAGGCCACGTTGGCATAGATGGCAACACCAGAACTGATCTTGAAGCAAAAATAGCGGCAAAAAGCCCTCTTACCAGAGGCTCAGTATTGTCCTATGCTCATGCTAAAAGGTTGATTGCAATACACGCGGCGCACATCCGCCAAACATCCTGGAATTCTTCCAATCGTTTTGCTAAATTACACAATCCCAATGCTAACATTCCAGGACCAATTAAAACTAGATCACGAGCCCTAGGTGTCAAACTTAGTAGAGTACGCCTAGGGTATACCCTTCCTACACATAAACACTTATTTGACAGATCCACACCTACGACATGTATTCACTGTTCAGAACCCCTAACAATGAAACACATCCTAACAGAGTGTCCTTCAAATAACACAATTACATCTCAATTCACATTCACCCCACTACAAGCTCTGCGATTCCATACCAATACATACTTAACACTTATAAAAAACCTTCTGCTACATCACAACATCTGGGATGAAATATAATTTATCAATGCCATTTTCATTGTTATACTACTATCACAACAATATTACTAATGTTACTTGGTAGGAATAAGTCCTATCAACCTTTTTATCTTTTCTTATAATTTTGTTTATCTACTATTTGCTAAAATTACTTTTTATTCTAGCGAATAGTAAGTATTTTACATTTTTTTTATTTTTTTTTTTTATTTAATAATTTTTTTTTTTATTTAAGATTACACTTAAATTTACACTTAAACTTTATGTTTTATAAATTTACACTTTGATTACCTACTATTTACACCTGTATATACACCTAATTTTTACATTACTTTACATTTTTCAATATTTAAGACTCTACACTTAAATACCTTTACTTTATTTTTTATAAGTGTTCAATTAACTTTGTTTCTATTTTACTAAATTGATAATTTGCTAAAATTTTGAATTTTAAATTTTTATTTCTGAATTGTTAATTTACTAATAATTTTGTTTTAAATTGTAATTTCTATTTTGTTAATTTGTTGAGTCTTTTCTTTTATACCATTTATTGTATTTCTTAGATGTTATATATTTTATTTTGTAAATTTATTTTTATATTTTAAAGGCCCACATCCCGTAGGGGAAAAGGGTCTGTAGTTGGCCTGCAGATTCATCTGCAGGTCCACTGTTTAATAAATAAATAAATAAATAAATACAATTTTTTTTTTTTTTTTTAATATAAATTTTATTTTTCCTCACTAATTTTACATTCTTACACTAGTCTAGCCAACAAAAATTTACAAAAACAGCTATTTATTTTTAATTTTGTTAACATCTAAGCAATTTTTGCGTTTTAGGTTTTAGGAATTTTTTATACTATGTACAAACTTTAAAACGTTTGTTTGTCTTCGAATTATATTACTGGAAAAGTAGGGAGTAAAAACCAATAATTATTTATAAATATAGCCAACTCAATCTATCTTAATCTAACTAAAATTGCTTAACGTAATTAAAAAAAAATAATGTATTATACTTTGTGCTAATTATAATTAGAGTTTTCCAACCACCAATAACTAGTTTGCTTTAATTAATTTGTCCTTATCTGTTGTGCACATTTCAAATTTTAAATTTTCTCCGTGAATATTGCCCGGGTTATAAACAATAGCTTCACATGTAGCTCGTCTATTATAATGGTATAATAGAGGGACATGATTACGGTTTTGAATATAACCGTTTTTATCTAAATAGTTATAGTTTAAACACAATCACTAGCCTCTTTTATATCCTATTTGTCCATTAAATGGTGTATCTTTTTTATCGTAGCAACCATGAAACGATTCCATAACCAGTATTTATTGTAGTAAAACTTATAAGTGACAAACAAATGATGAAGATGCACTTCACCATGAACGGTAAGTGTATCTATCAGGTCTGAGTTTATCTGCTCCATCTTTAATATTATTTAGTTTATAAACAAACCATGAAACTTAAATCCAATTCAACAAAAATTTACCACGGCTTAGTTTACACTCTACATTATAATAAAAATCCAACTATATAACTGGTTATAATAAATCGCAAATCGGACCTGTGGAAAAAATGTTCATATAGTTTAAATACAAAAAATCTGAAGCAAACTTTCGAAGCAGTCACGAAAACAATCAACTGCCCTATCTCTTAATAAGATTTAACGGATAATTAAACCAATAGTCACAAAATAATAACAAAAAACAAAGCTTCTGTTTTAGAAAACATAAACATTGAAAGTTATAATTTTAAAAAATTCGATCATTTTATAGCTTATCTATCAAATCCAGTCCATCAGAAACGTTTTTTTGAAACGTGTGGTCAATGTGAAGTCAATCGAGTGCAATTTTGCAATAGACCCAGAATCTATAGAGCTCTTAAGGCTCAACAAATAAATAAATTTAATTCATAAATCAAAAACAATTTGTATTCTGTGAAAATAATACGCCTGAATTATTTATTGTAACATCAATAATATAAGCACCCTATAACCGATGTAAGAAAATAAGAACTTGATGAATAGTTGTAATAAAAAATTTAGTTGCTGATTTCATTCCCAAATAGTTCATAAATTGTACATAGTTTTTTTTATTTATTTTCATTCTCAACCACAACAGAGGAATTAAACAAAATGTGTTTTGTTTTAATTTTTTTTTTTTTGTTTTATGAGCACACGAATAACACAAAAAAGGATATAAAATAAAATGAAGAAGTCCTTTCTTTGTAGAATAGCAAACGAACAAAAAATATAATACCCTGATGCAAAATTATTTGTATTTGAGTGTGGCAACATATTTAACCAGAATATAAATAAATTCCTTTATAATGAAAAAATGTTGCATTTTACATAAATGCAGGGTTGTATTAAGGAAGAATTTCTATTTTTTTTTTATTATTGTAAATTGTTTTTATTACTATTTATTGCCAAAAATGTGAGGTCATCCCACAAATATTTTTATAGGTGATTTTAACAATATAATATAGTAATGTTTTTTTTATCTGAAAAATCCATTCGTAAATATTTTTTGTAACAAAATATATTTGTAACACATACACACACATATATAATTTTACAATTTTTGCGAATAAAAATGAATAACAAAATATGAAACAATAAAATAAGGACTGAACTATTAAATTAGTATACAAAATTTCATGTATTTTTTATGACATTATGAATGTAAAGAAAATAATTATTTTACTAAATGTAACAAAATCGACCTCAGTATCAATATTCAGGAAATCCACCAAGCGAATGTGTTTAACTATGTATTTGACTATAAACCTCTAAATTTTTTTTTGTAAAATTAATTCTTAATTTTAAAAATATATTACAAAATTAAAAAGTTATTTGATTGTTAATTAGCTTGCATTATATTTACAAAGCGTTATCAGACAACAAATTGTTGAGAAAAGAAATTTGAAGAAAATTTGGCAAATTACTAGGCATCCTAGTGATAAAAGGAAACTTAATAAAGCCAATAAAAAGTCATTGGCAGACATCAAGAACCATGGTACTGAAAATTATTTTTCAAACTTATCAGCGTCACCCGATAGTGATAACTCACCACTTTGGAAAGCACCAAAAAAATTGAAACAACCAATTAATTATAATTCGCCCATAAAAACGGAAATTGGGAAAGAAATAATAAGTACAAGGCGATCGTGTTTACTAACCATCTATCCAAAGTTTTCCAGCAATACAATTACATGAAGAAGAAGTATATCGATTTCTAGAATGCCCAGACCAAACGGAGTTTCCAATTCCATCCACTCGAAAAAGGGACATCAATAAAATATTAAATCAAGAACTATATCCCTAAAAGAAACCAGGTTATGATTTGATCTCGGGAAAAGAGTTACCAATTTTGAGTATAAAATACATTACCATTTATATTTAGTATTTAGTTATTTTTTCAGATATTTATTTTTGGTTTATTCCAGTTTATTAAAAAAACTCCAGAAATGAATGCACCAATTATAGCCCCATCGCCAAGCTCTCGTGTATTCCTAAACTGTTTAAGCGTATGATATATGACTTCTTATATGATTATTGTAACCGTTTTATTTGTGTTGAGCCACACGGTTTCCAAAGTGGTAGGTCAACAACTACCAATATGGTTGACTTTGTCTCCAAGACAATGACCTCAATGGAGATTGGTTTTCAAATTGACACCATCTTTACTGACATAAGTAAAGCGTTTCACAGAATTCCTCATAGTTTCATATTACTGAAGCACAAAATTATAGGTTTTTCACCACATAGCCTTAATCGGTTTGATTCTTACCTCTCTTCTCGGGAATACTCAGTTTTATTTAAAACTGCGATTTCTGACCAATACTCAGTGTCTTTTGGTGTGCCTCAAGGTAGTCAGTCATATAGGACTCTTTAGTTTTATAGTTTCAACAATTGATGCTCCTAAAGTGATAAATTTTTCTAAGCTTCTTAGTTTTGCTGATGACTCAAAGCTTTTTACTCCTATATCTTCTTCATCGAATTGCTTAAAGCTACGAACCGATATAAACAATTTCGCTTCTTGGTGTTCAAAAAATGGACTTGAATTGAACACTTCTAAATGCCACGTCATTACCTTTTCTAGGAGAAATTCCGCTCGGACAGTTTGGTTCAACTACCAACTAAATGGCTGTTCGAGAAATAAATTCTTTTATAGACCTTGGGTTAATCTTATACTGAGCTTTAAGCTACATTATGAGAAAATAGAGAGCAAAGCCAATTCTTTTCTAGGTTTCATTAAACGATGGTCTCAAAAATTTTCTGTTCAACGAAAGTTTTTATGTTTCGCTTTGAGTAAGTAAAAAAAAAAAACAGTATTTAATGCCACGGTCCGCTAACTTTCCGCTGCAATAAGGAAGATAGCCCAAATAATACCAATTACAAAACCTGGAAAAGCTTTAGAAAATATAACATTATGCAGGCCCATTAGCTTGTTGTCGATAACGTTAAAATTTTTCGACAAAATGTTTTTGGAGAAACTTAAACCGCTCCCCGAAATCCACCCCGTAAGATCTTGAGGTATTAGGTTTTTCAAGAAGGAAAATAAAGATTGTTTTTTTTCCCAAATTTTCTACTTTGAACTACAATATCTTTACAACGGCAGTAATCATCATAAAATAAATGTTGAAATATGCTCCAGACCGTTATCTTTCTAGAATGTATATAAATATCTAATAGATAAAAAGAAATAACGGTTTTTACATAAAAACATCAAAACAACATGAATGACAACAACAACTTTCAAAAACAACTTTCAAATGTCCTTTTCGTCCTTAAAGGATAAGATGCATTACTAAAGACATATATTTTTGGAAAACTAGGAATTCCAGCTATCCTTGGGATGTGGTCATGAGGTTCTACACGGATACAACACCTACTTCAGAATCCCCCGAAAACGCTAACAATTCTAGTATATATCCAGATAGAAATTTATTAAGTAGTTAAGTGATTATTAATTAAATAATTAGTAATTACTTTGTTAAACAAGGACGATAACAATTTCGCAAAACTAGAAGCAGAATTTTTAACTATTTTCGTTGGAATATTGTCGTGTCCAACGGATTTCTTATCTTTAAGATTTGAAATCACATTTAATACTTCTTTTTCATTTGTGAAAGTAAAGCTAAATGGCGTTCTCAAAAAAGTTATATTTTCTTGTGGTGTTGTTATTATAGAGCTAGATATTGAATCACCAACACTAATAAAATATAGTTATTAAATTCCTTCGCTACCAGTTTTTCCTCAAGTAGTGTTTTTCTTTTTGCAATTTTTTTAGAGAATCATTCAACCATGGTACTAATAGATCACTCCTATTAATATTTGTTACATAATAACATTGAAATTATAATATTTGTTCCTTGGTAATGATGAATTAATAATATTAGAAACTCTAGAGTAACTCATTTTGTTTTTGTGAACAATCATACTACTATTAACATCAACATATTTATTTAGAGATATCATTAAAATATTATGATCACTAATATTATTTCTTACAGTACACATATTTGTTTCAATCATTACAACATAGATGATCAATACATGTTTGTGTTATCGGTCTGGCAACTAAATTGTGTGTATATTCCTAGTTAAACGAATAAAAAAAATTATAAACAACTATGTTTTTGCATATTATTACTAAATGGATCCACATTAGAATCACTAACCAATAAACAAGAACGTGTTACCGTTTCGGCAACAGTGTTACCCATAATAGTTTGATTTGAAATGACACAAATTTATACTTTTGGCATCATATGAAATATTTCTCAATTTAATACAAACTGCGCTACAGAAATTTAGGTTCATATTTTCAACAACATCAAATTTTAATTAATCGTGTACAAAAACACTAAATTTATTAAATTTCCAATATTCATTTACAATGTAATATCATATTAAAACTATTTCCTGATCTTTGAAACAATCATTATAAACCAATTAATTTTAATTCTACTTAATAATAAACAAACTACTTACTAAGAACATTTTTTTTTATGAATTCAAGTGAACTGTAGTGTAGAAAAAGTAAATTAGTATAAAATTTTAAATACTTTTCAAAATATTTTCAATTGTTTAATAAATTATAATAAATTGAATTATTATTTACATTTACATATATATATAATGTTAAGCAATCTACTAAATCTATATGTAAACACATTATGATCATATAAGTAAATTATTTCTTTTCAAAATATGTACATAGACATAGAAATATCAATATGTACATATCAAATAACACACTTTAAAATAATTTTTTAAGAGAGTAGCTAGTCAATAATAATATGTAGAAGAGTTTTAAAATAAATTTTTCAATTGTTATGCATATACTTTTATATTATCTTTTAGATGTAGGAAGAAGTAAAATTCCAGTAAGGATATAATAATATTTTAAATATAAGTAAAGAAAAATTAAATATCGTCAAATGAATTGTTTATAATAAATTAAAACAATAAAATAGATAAAATTACTATAATAAACAATAGTTTTATAATATGCTCAATTAATTAATATTAAAATGGTGAATTTAATTAGATCACTTTACTAATGAAATATTTTTTTTAAAAATACAGTTCATTTAATCAATTTACTTAAATAGCCAGATTTCGATGGATCAGAGTTGTATATTCCAGTATTTTACCATCTAGTACCAGTACCACAAGTACCACCAGTACAAGCCAGTACCACCAGTAAAAACCAGTATATAAATTAGTAAATTGGTGGAATATTATTCTAATATGTAATATCGTAGCATCGGATGACTTTAAAATATAACTAAGTATAGCAATTATATCCATAAAAAACAAATTACACTACAGTAAAAATATTTTTTTATTTATGATACTTATTTGATCAAAATTTTTTTTTTTTTTGAAAAAAAAATAATCAAACGATATTTTTAAAACAATATATATTTTTTAATTTTGTTTTATTTAAATTTTAATGACAGATTAATTACCTTGCACTTTTTCATCATATTGTGTGATATGCTTATTTGCTTTCAGAAGTACTAATTTCTCGAATTTTAACATTCAATAACATTAGCTGCGTAAGTTTAGCGTCAAAGTTTATACCGAACAAATAATATTTTATAATGAGCCACAACTTTGAATGAAAACAATTTTAAAAAGATAAATAAATAAAATTGTAAATATAAAAAAACAATAATATTGTAGGTACACATAATATTTATTTTGATGAATAAAATAAAAACTCGTGTTGGAGAAAAAACTAAAATAAAAAAATTTACTGCAAATAAATAGGTAGGTAATTTACAAAACTGTTCGTAACTTGTGAACCATTCATTGATCAGTTATTTAAAATTTCATTTCATTTCAAAAAATTCATTATCGAACTGTTCATGTCAAAATTCAAACATAATTATTATTTATAACATACATTAAAAAGAAGAACAAAAATCAATATGGTTTAACCGATACATATATATACATACCTACTATATTAAAAAAAAATTCATCACTCTCTAGAACATACATTTCTACACACTTGAAGAAAACAAATATACCTAAACATTATAAATTTACAAAGATAAGAAATAAAAAATAATAGTACAAAATTTCATTTAATTTCTTTAAAAATGTATAGGATGTTATTGCTTTTATGTGTAAATCAGCAGAACCAAAACCTAACCCCATAATACAGACTAAATATTATATACGACCATAAATTTATATATCATATAGATATAGATATATTTCTATTTAAAAAAAAACAATAAACACAAAAAATAAAAATAAATAACCATTTTAACTCATCATCGCATCACATTTCTGGCTGGAGTATATATATACATATAACCTATAGTATTATACAGGCAATGCATAAAGTAGCAAAACTATGATGCTATGATCATTATCATAACAACAAAAAAAAATATGTAGACACATATGCATATTGTGTATAATTTTAAGTAATAAGAATAACCTTTGAGTGCATTATGTTTTTTTTTGTGTTAAATTCTGTTTGCCTTTTGGTTATTAAACCATATTAAACTATTGATAAAATTTGTATTAGTCCTTCTTATTATAAATCAAAAAAATTGTTTGTTTTATTTATATTATTATTATTATTTTTTTATTTTTTCTTATTATTTGCGAAGAAGACTAACATTAAATCAAAAAAATATATTTCATGCAATGGTATTTTTTCCTGCAAAGGTTCAGCATGGTAGACAGGGGTTAAAAAACAGTGCCAAAGCAATTTGTATACATATTGTAATTTGTATATGCGTTGGAGTATTCCGTCGAACTTACAAACATCCAAATAAATGCAGAATAATATATATATAATAATAAGTATACTAAATATAGACATGGTGTTTGATATCTTAACCTGTGGCAGAGTTGATCCTTTTCCAGTACCAGTACAAATTTTTTTTCAGTACTTTCATACTGGATTCATAAAAAACCGGGCTATAACTTTCCTAAATCATACTAATTTTAATTCGGCTCAATATGAATTTAGAAATGGTGTATCTACAGAAGACTCGTTACTAAAATTTTGTTCTTAAGGGTATGAAAGCATAGATAACATAGTAAATATACTGCTAGCCTTTTTGTTGTTATTACAAAAGCATTTGATTTGGTCCATCATAAACCTTTGCTAAAGAAAATTGAAATTAACGGGTTCAGGGGCTTTATTTTGGAATGGTTCACAAGTAATTTGATGTCACGAAAGAGTTAAAAATAGGAGATAAAATGTCAAATACCAATTAACTAGATCACTTTACTAATGAAATTTATTTTATACACTTATATCTTAGAAATATATTTTATTTTCAAATACAGTAAATTTTCAGTCATTCAATTCAGACTCACTTAAATACCAAGATCACAGATTAGATATCGAGAACCATGTATATGTACTTACTAGTATATAAATTCATTGCGTTTGCATTTTATTATATTTTCTGAAATATAATTTTTATATTAATCAATATGAAATATTACATCCTACAATCTTCTTTATTTGCATGTACTCCGTTCATTTGGTAATCTTGTAAAGCTTAGAATGCTTAATACATCAAAATATGAAAATTCTTAAAGAAAGGTAAAATTATTTACATCAGTTTTTTAATTTTTTTTAATCAAATCCATACAAATTAATGTTGGCAACATTAGATAGGTAGGTAGGTGGTATAGTGGCTATCGACAGTACGCCGACACACTTAGACCAGTAATTCATTGCGATACCACGAAGCAAAATTGATTTTATAAAATTTTCGTAGGTTTCAGTATTGCTGGTATTTTTTATTTAAAAGCTAGCTAAATTAATTACCAATAACTATTCTAAGTTTTCTCTTGAGTCTCTCGTAAAACTGTAATTCTCGTAATATGTAAAACAGCAAAAAAAATATTGATTAACTAAATCAATAATTTACTTCAAAATTCAATTCATATTTTAAATATTTTTGTCCTTTGTTCTATTCCAAGATCTTTAATGTACTAGTTGACAAACACTAAATAAACGTGAACACCAACCGATCTTCTACAACGCAAACAGAACCTTTAGCTATGCAATTCCACGAGTAAATAAACGTGAGAAATCTAATATATGGTACCTGTACGCAACACAAATCCAATTCACAGAAACTAGTACCAATGGGATTTAGACATGACTCCGTCTACAACAAAGCCGTGAAAGTCTACAACAGTATACCAAATGAAATAAAAAATTATAATAATTAATACCGTTCCATTATGCTCAGTAAATTACTCATCATGAGTAGATTATTAAAGGAACCCTCATTTTATGCTCATGAGCAAAACATAACCTAAAAACATTTTTAAAGTTATATTTTGACTTATTCTAATTTGATGTTAGTTTGTTTTTGTAATTTAGAAATTTATTTATCAAAAATAATTTATCAAAAAATAATTTTCTTCCCTTGTTGTTGTCTAGTTTTATTTGTTAAATTTCGTTTTATATGTAATTATTTGTAAATTAAAATGGTTACTTATCATATTTAAATTATTTTTTTGTTGAAAAATATTTAACTTAAATTTTTGTTTATTTGATATAATGTCAATATCGAACTTCAAATTATAAATAAGTACAGTTAAATACGCTTAAATGCCAAAATCGTATAAAAGCACACAAAAATGAGTTCAATTTATTTTTATATTCATTTTAATATAAATTAACAGGCATAAAAGGAACACGGATATTTCAATGCCTCAAGGTAAAAATTTGTTTAAAATTCACACGCTTAAACGCACCTAAAAAATAATTTTATTTAGTCAAAAAAATCAATTTTTTCAAATTTTTGTAATTAAAAATTTTCACTGAAAAGTTCCTTGTCTGTCTGTCATTGAATCATTTCCCTGAAAATTTTTTAAAACCAAAAAATTATATTTGTATATGTATAACTACATCCATTCATATTTTTTCAGTTTTAATGTTGTCCATACATAATGTAGATTAAATTGCACATTCAATTGTACATTCATCAGTGTTCTTCGATAAAGGCATTTAATTTGCATATAATATTGCAGAACTTTCTGTATTTCCACAACACGGATAAATACAATCAATTTGCGAAAAAAAGATGTGCGTTTAAACGTGTTTTATAGGGAGTGCAATACGGGGATCCCGGGAGAATATTTTCCGGTATTCGATACCGGTATTAAAGCATTAAAACCGCAATATTTCGGTATTAATTTTTAGTTGTCAGAACACAAAAAAATATTTTAATTTGAAATATGTAGTAGGATTTGTAAATTCAGTAATTTTGAAATAACCCAAGTATCCAGTTTCTAAAATTGAGTAGATTTACGGAACACAGGCAAAAATTTAAAATAATAATCATGGTAGTCATTTTGCGATTGGATAATAATAATAACGATATACTCTACTCAATTTCTTATTCATTCCGCTTTCAAAGTAGTGTTGGGAAATGTCATTCATTTCAGTGATCCGTTCTGAACGATCCGTTCATTTCTACTAAATGGGTTAATAAACATCGATCAGTCGGTCACTAATTTTTTTTTAAGCAAAAAATTTATCTCTACTCTAGGTATTTTGTATATTAAATATTCTATGATTTTTGTTTACCAAAATACTCAAAGTTAGCATGCAGGTATATAATTGCATTTATTTATCTATACAAATATTATTTAAATAAAAAAAATGGTTTTTTTTTCAATAAAAAAAAATATTATTTATATAAACTTTTAAATCTTTATTTTATTTAATATCTTATGTTTTTATTTTATTTTATATGTTTAATGAATTGTTTTGATCAATGTTTTAGTTTAAAATAAACCAAATTGGTTTTTTTCTTAATATCGATTTTTTTCTAATGTAGTGGTCCCGGTATTGAATACTGGGATTCCGGTATTCAATTTTACAATACCGAAATACTGGTATTAATTTTTTGCTCCGGTATTACACTCCATAGTGTTTTACACACTGTATAACGAAAAAATAATATTATGCAGTACAAAAAAAATTTATCAGCACCTAGCGGAAAGTAGATTCTTATTAGCCATTGCTTCTACACAATTAGCAAGAGGTAGTGGAACTGTGCTCAAAAATGTGTAAAAATGGTTAGTTTACACAGCATAATGCAAGCCTACTAATAATAAACCTTTTAAAATAACTATAAATAACTTACTATAAAATTTACAATAACTATTAACTATATATTATATATCAAAGCATTCATGTTGACGTCAATAAACAATAGCATTCTTTTAATTTTAAATATTAATTAAACATTGTTTCTATTGGTTACACTCTTAAATAATTTTCTTTTAATTGAATTTAATAAAATTTCAAAAATGTAAATATATAAATAAATATACTCTACATGAGCAAATATTGCCCCTTTTGAGAAAAAAAAAGAATACACTCAAATTTGCAATTCGAGTAATGTGATCGGACCAACCTAATGTCTTATTAAATACAAAACACAAATTTTTAACATGATGAACAAATGGAATATTTTATTATTCGCAGCAGTTATAAGAGGTGGCAAATTAAAGGCTCAATCTTTAGAATATATCACAATGGCTCGTCACTTAACGGAATTCAACATGAGTTGATTAGCTGCAGCCCATTGAGCAACAGCTTCGAGTTCAACATTCAGTTTTGCTATACATATTTTATTTAAACCGAGCAACTGGGCAACTAATATTAATCTGTGCATCATCAGCATAAAGACGACAATGACCTTCAGTTAACCAGTCTAGAATATCATTGATAAATACACTGAATAGTAGAAGTCCTAATATGGAGCCTTGAAGCACCACACAACATCCAACTTCAAGCTAATCATAAGCTGATGAATCCCGACGAAGGCAAAAAAAAAATGCTTCCTGGATAGATAAAATAAATGATAAATAGTTGAGAGTTTTAGTTATTACTTAAAATAAAATGGAATATATTAAATAATTTAATTGCTGTCAGGTTTCCTTTCACTAATAATTTTTTAATATTTGATTGCAAGTATCGATACTTCGGAAGCAATATGCTTCCTTCATCAGTGCTAGTGACTAACTGATAGAACTATGCTATTATGAAGGCGAAGTACTCTACAGTAGATATAGTTTTACACATTTAAATTAGTCTATACCACAAAAATTCTACAGAAAAAGTTATTGTATGTGATTGTGTATTCCAAATCTCTGTGTAAAAAACAGTTAGGGAGTTCATCCCATAGACTTGGAATTATATAATAAAAAAAAAAAGTAGATTCGTTCAGATACACAAATTGAGAGCGATTGAGAAGATAGTTTTTAATAAAGTTAACAGCAGATGAATGAAATTCAAATTACTTACCAGCTTGATACATAATAGATGATGATTGGTAGAGTCAAATCCCTTAGAAAAATCTAGTAGCAACAGAATGGTAGCATATTTTTCATCTAATATACGAAAATGTATTTCTACTTAATTACTGACAATTATTTTCCTCCTAATATTGCCAAATTTTCCAATTCTCTACCGATTATTCATTTATTTAATTCAAATTATTTTCATTCAAAACTATAATCATTAATCATTATCAAAAGCTAAAAGTGAAGTTGAAACGGAAAGATTTTAATATAAAACGGAAATTTAATTTTTAAAAAAATACTTATTTTTTATTTTCTTACACTTTTTTTTTAATAATAAATTACCAAAATCTGAAAACTACAGAATATACACATGTATAAAATCATTAAAATAATTATTTTTAAAACTATAGAATTATTTTTTTAAATTATACAATTTTTCAAAGTAACTACATAAAATTTACTAAATTTGTTTAAATTTAAAAAGGAAAATAATTATTTTGACATGCTCTCAATATACTCGTATTATAAATAATATTCATTCATTTAAAAAGCTCAGAAATTAACTCGATCTCCTATCAAGCTACTAAAACCTCAATAGACAAAAAATTATCACAACGGGATATTAAATACATCATCACATATATTCAAACACACATATCTACAAAATAAAATATAATATTGAAAAAAAAAGAACCAGCCTCCTACAGAGATATTTGCAGGTTACATTTTCAAATGTGATTAATTTAAAAATATAATTAATGTAATAAATAATTTAGTATAGAAATATTGCCAGCATCAGCTTTATATCCAAAAACAAAAATAAAAAAAGTAAAAAAAAAAAAAAGTATATAAAGTTAAAAAACAAAAAAAATGTATAAGTTCAGAAATTCTAATTGAAATTTTATTTTATTTAATTTAATAACAAACAATCTTAGAGAATTAAGAAATTGTTTCACTTTATTAAGATTCTTGAACTTGAGAATCAAAAACTAAAAGATACAAAAAATATGTATCTTAATCAGTCAGCAAAACCCTATAAAAGTAGGTATCATCTATATGTATATATATCTACCACATTACTCTTCCAAATTATATTATTATTGTTGTTATTATTATTGTTTTTTGTTTCATAGCCAATTTTATTTCATCCTTCTAATAATATTATATTTGCACATAAATTTTCATTTTGGAAAATTGGAAATGTTTTCTTTGTTTATTTTTCTGTCTAAATGTATGCTATGATGCTACAAGTAATATTTTATAATAAAATTTCTTAAGTATAGAAAATTAGTATGCAATTTGAGTTCTATTAAGAGAAAACGAAACGAAACACAAATAAAAACAGAACCTCTTTAATATATATATATATATATTTTGTTGTTGTTTTGTTTTTTTTTTTTTATTTGAAATGAATATTAGTATAAAAGTACAAAAATAAAAAATCTTAAATATTCATACATAAATCTTACGTTATTGAAAATGTAATTTTAATTAAAAATAATGTAAATTTATTGTCTCGATAGTTTAATATTTATATAGGTTTGTGAACTTAATGTAGAAAAATCAACAATCCGAGCTGTCTGACAACTCATAAAAAATTAAATTATAATAAACTGAATAACATAATAAATTAAATCAGTGGTCATTATTAGTGGTCATAAGTTAAGTTATCCAAACAGTCAGAAGTTGAAGATATATTATCAATGTACACTGATAATATTATTAATGTACACTAATAATGTTTGTTAAAAATTACAACCTCGGTGAATTAAAGCAAAAAATAGTGACAGGAACCCAAAAATTTAAATGTGAGATTTTTTTTAAATATTACCGCAAAAAATTATCAATTAAGAAATTAAAAAAATTAATAAGTAATAATTTTTGTACCTATTAACTGTCAAATAAAGGATTTATATAAAAACATATCCAAGTTCTAAACCCATATAGGAAAACTATATATCTAATACAAGAACCAAAGAGCAAAACTTCATAAAATCAATAAAACATGAATTTTAAATTAGATTTTTTAACTGCCCATACACGAAGCAATCGGTTGCTGCAATTTGCATAGTTGCATGACAAATTGCTTCGTGTGTAGTAGAGTTGTAGCAACCACATTCAAGTTGCTACAAAAATTGCACGAAAATCAAAAACCTTTATGTATTTATGTAGACGTGGTCAATGTTGCAGCAACGTGTTGCTTCGTGTATGGTGCAGCTGCTTAAAATTACTATTAATTTTTCAGTTGAATTTTATAAAAAAAAGGGAGTTACAGCAACGGTTTCTTAACTTGTTTAACATCATATGTGTCAAATAAGCAATGTGCTGCTAAAACTGATCGCTGCAAACGATTATAAAAGTCATCAAAACAATTCAAATTACCCAAAAAAATAAAGTACCTATATTTAAAATATCCCTGGTTTGTTTCTCGAATCTCGAAATGTTTCTAATGGAGCAATACAGGAATGTGAACATCTTCAAGTTAAAATCAACATTTTTTTTATAAAGCAAAATATCGACAAGCAGAAAAAAATATACCTATTATTGCTATGGTGGTAAATTTTGCTTGATTTTTAAACTTTTACTTAAGATTGAAATTTGATAGAACCGGAATAAAGAACACATTACCACCTTTAAAAATTCACTATATCTGCAAAATCTTTCTTATATATAGGAACAACAGCAGAGCATAATCAAAGGCACTATTTTTTCAATTGATGCTGAAATTACAAAACTACCATCTTCTTCATCTTCACATGGTATCTCCGTTGTATGGAAAAGACAATTTCAAACCAGAATAGACAGTTGTTGTACATATATTATTCCGTAGAGGCAATAATAAGGATATTAGAAAACGACAAACGAATGTAGTTATACCCTACGTTACAAAAATATTATGCTGAAATTGGACGATATGCTAAGAAAAATTAATTATTTTGCAGAAATATAAAGCTTTTTTTTGAGTTAAAAGAAAAGAAATATTTTGTTAAAGTTTGACCGGCGAATGTTACGTCAGTAATGGCTAGTGCCTATCTAAATACTGTGTAAATTTGAAAATGATACAGCAGCAGATATTCGCCCATGTTCCAGCATTCTCTAGAATGTGAATGGGAATGTGAATTCACATTCTTAGGAACTCAAAAATGTTGTTCCAGCATTCTCGCGTATTCAAAAATTTATTCCCTATTTCGAAATGTCAAAACATATTTTGTTTTGAAATGAAAAATATAAATAAAATTTATAATTCAAAAACAATAACAAAACATTAAAATTATAAAATTAAGTAATTGTGTAGTAATTAAAAAAAATTATATAATAACTTCAGTCTAGCTTTCTTTCTTTATTTTGTTGAAGCTATTTTTTTTAATTTTTACATAATGATGTTTGTTTTTTTGTCTCATTTTTTTCTCTCAACAATTTGTTTTGCTCTGTCATAGCTTCTTCTATTCTTTCTTTTTCGAATTTTAATTCTTTCGAAATATCCATGTATTTCCATATAGCTCCCTACGTTTTCTGATATTCGATTTCAGCGTCTCAATGGTATTTTTAATGGATTCCGTAATTGTATTTCTAGTGGATTCTGTTTCGTTTATTGCCTCCTCAATCTGTGATTCTAAATATACATGAAGATCATTAATCATGTTTAATGTATTAATTGTAAATGAATCTTCCGTCATCACAGTTTCATCGCCAAAAGCTGTTCCTGTTGTATTTGGAATTCCAGACACAGTTGTATAGATTTCAGTTAAAATGACGATAGTGTCTTCAGTAGCAGTTATTGACAAAGAATTATCTGGTTTTCCACCCGTTTTTTTTATTGTGAGCTTTTTTTCCCTAATATTTTTTTTAGAATCAACCGACACCTTAAAAAAATTAATTAGTTTTAAGCCTTTTGCAATATCGATATTTTTTTTCCATAAAATCTAAAGAAATTTTGTGTTGACGATGTTTTCCTTTAACCCTATGCATTTTCAATAATTATTAATACAAATCAGGAAAATATACGCATATTTAGTGAAACGCAAACAATAATGTTTTTTAATTTAACTTTAAAAACACCATTCGGTACACATTCACTAAATGGTAAAAAAACAAATTGTATTCCATTGATTTTCTCAAAAAAAGTATCACAAAACACCATTTTATTCATTTCGAAAATTTTATTCTCTAGGAGAATGTAATCTTTCCTAAGAGAATCCTGGAAAACCAATATTTCCATTCTCCAATCAAATTCTCTTAAAAACCTTTAAAACACATTATAAAATTAATGCACAAAACTAATTTTCTGATTCATTTGCTAATTATACTTTTAGAATTTTATTAAGTAAATAATAACTAATCAATTTTATTAAATTTAAATGACTAGTAATTTGGGAAATTACATTTTTGCATTTTAGAATGATTGATTCCACTTTTGTCGCTAACATCCAGAAGTCGATCAGAAAAAATCTGGCGTAGGTACATTCAATTTTTCTTTAAAAGTTATGTAATTTTAATATATTGGTGTTAGAAAATTGTTGAACCAAAATATTAGTTAGTAGTAATATTTAATTAAGATTAGTGTAAATGTAACTTAATTATAAAGAAGCACACAATCATAGGTTTTTCAACACATAGCCTTAATTCGTTTGAGTCTTAAGTTTTATAGTCTGAACGCTAATTCTATTTCTTTTTCTAATCAAAGGTTGCGGGGATGATTATGTATTGTGGAATTAAATGTAACAAGTTTTCGTCTGGTAATATAAGTATTATATGCTTCCTGTGGGACTACCCAGTAGCTTGAAATAAATAAATAAATAAGCATCTAACAGTAATGAAAAATGTAAAAATAGAAAAATTGGTTTTTAGCCACAATTTTTCCCCAATAGTGTAAATCAATTGTTAAAGTAAAATTATATAAAATAATTTGCGTTTAAACTAAAATAAAATATTAAAATAAATAAATAAACGTAGGCTGAGAAGTCTCGTAGATCTAACACGATATATAGGTCTAAAATAAAAAAACACATAACTAATGAGGCAAAAACCATTTAATAAACATAGGAGACAAAAAAAGTATTTAGAATTCACTCAAAATAAAAAAAGTTAATAACATTAGACATACATGAAGAAAAGAATAGAATATAGAAATAAAAATAAATTAAAGCGAAAATAATGAAAAATTATAAAATAATTTTTAAGAAATAGAATTCAATGAAAGTACATAATGTGTTTGAAGTACAGAAATTCGTATTTTTGCAGAAACATTTTTATACAACAAAATCACAATTTTTAAAAGTATACTTACTTAAGAGTATTTAAACAAATTGCAATAGACAGATTAAAGATATATACTACAATTGAGTGGATTCGTAGAATGTTTGACCACAGTAAAGTAAAATCGAATAAAAATAAATCATTCCAAAGAAGTGGATTTTTTACAAATATAATTTGCAAAAGGTCAAAGTTCAACATTAACAATAAATTCGCAATTTCCCGCCGAAACTATTTCCTACTTCTCTCCCTTTTTAGTCAACGATATGAAAGAATAGAGGTTTTGCTAACCTATGTTTTAACTATTACTTGATATAAAAAAATATATGTTTAAAGGTTTAAGATGTTACCGTAAAAAAAACAATCAGACAAAACTCAATAATTCATGACAAAACTATAAAGAAGTATAAATACTTTTACAGATCTGTAAATCAAAATACTAAATCCAAAATGGAATTATATAAACAATAGAATCGAAAAAAACAAATAACATTCAATGTCGAATCAAATAAGATCAAAAAAGTACAAAGAGAACAATAACTACAGTTTGTATGTAACTTGCTGCGTTTGCGTTGTTGCTAAAATAGCAATACTAAACTAAATTGACATTTGTGGCAAAGGCATGAACACGACATTTTTTTTAGCACTGCTTGTATAAATAAAACCGGGCTGATATTAGCACGATATATAAACGTCGAAATCGCTACAGATGTCAAAATAAACGTCAAAGTAAAAATAATTTATAAAAACAAACAAAATTTAAGAAAGTAAGTAAGTATATTTGTATAAGTTTGTATAACTATACTATTTTATTATTTAATTTATATAATATTTATAACAATAATAATAATAATATATTTATATTATTAATAATAATAATAATAATAATAATGGAGAAAATTATGTAATGTTAATTTTGTTAGTAGATCATTTTCATCGGAATATTGTATACTTTCGTTTTCACTTCTATGCATTTTAGGAATTGACTAATAGATTAACTATTCTCTAATAATATTATGAAGCTTACAACAGGCTACAACTACTAATAACTAAATACTAAATTTTTGTGGAAGTGGCAGAATAAAATATCGCCAGACCAGATATTTAAAAAATAGTGTGGCTGCTCCTACATTACGGCAATGAGTTCAGATGTTTTGTAGCATTTCTAACATTGATGATAGTTTTCATGGTTAACTTTTGTATTTTATCTAGGTACTAGGAGTGTTGAAGATCTAGGTATTGTATAGAGAGTTGGAGTGTTTGATGCACTACCCCAGTTACTCGAATTGTATTTTAGTCGTAACTGAATTCGTTTAATGCATCACCCTAATTATGCGAATTTTGTTTTAATCGTAAATTGATCATCTATGTTTTGTATATTAATATTTGGTATATGCAAAGTATTTCGCAGCATTGTTCATCAACACCCAAATTGTGATCGTATCAAAAAAAAATGTTATTTATTTAAATTCTAAGAATCCTTAAATTTTCTAAGTTTTCAAAATTTACATTTTTGAATATAGAATATTTGGTATGATTTGATTTTCCTTTGTTAATTTATTTATATCACACCCCATTCCTTTTTCCTTTTATACCCTTTTATTTTACCCTTTTACCTGTCGATATTCCCTATTTTTACACTTTTCAAGTCTTGGATTTTTGGATCGTCAATGTTTAGAGAACGAAAGATGTTCTTACATTCTATGAACTGTAGTCTGGGCCATTTCTGCAGTTTTAAGTACAAAGAATGAATATAGTTATTAAACATCGGTACAACAAATCTTTAAGGGACAATAACTTCTAAAGGATGGAAAATAGTCCATCCTCCTTTTCCCATACAATTTTTTGTTTGTTTCTACTTCAAAACCCGCTCTAGTTCTAAGACTCGATGCTACAGGGTAGTTATAGTATATTTATGAATAGCATGTAATATAAACTAGAGAATATTATGTTATCTACAATATACAATGTACAACACAAAAGTGGATGCAAGTGTTACATAACATTGCATTACAAAGGAGAATAAATATAAAATGGAAAATTAACTTAGTTAAATATACTTTAAATTGTATTATTTAGAGTATCATAATAAAGAATAATTAAATACAGTACAAGAATTGAGTGTTATATAACCTTATATAATATAATTTGAACCCGGTTCACTTATTATCATTAAAATATTTTTTACTTTAATTTAAAAATCTGAATTATAATTTTAATTTTTAATACAAATTTTTTTTTAAATTTTTTTTTTTCATTAAATTTTAATAAAAACATTTTTTTTTTCTATACTCCATATTTATTTCTCAGATGGGAATAATTCAACGATGCGAATGAAATATTTTAAAGCTTTGTATAAATATATTCTTTAAATATAAACTATTGGTCTGCATCATCCACTTCTATTATCTATTATGTACATTGTATTAAACATACATTTTTTTATAAACATAATAGTTAGCTATATATATATATATATATATATGTAGTTATCTGTATATAGTGGGAATGTATATTTATGTATAAAAACCAAACATTTTTTATTTTCAATTACGAAAGAAATATTTTATTAGTGGGAAGAAATAATGAATTATATATTATTAATAATATTATTTTTATTTTTAATATTGTCATCATTGTTATTATTATTTTTATATATATGTATGTATACTTAATAGACGTGAGTATATATATATTTACATTATATATAATAAAAAATAATATATATAATTTTATTATAAGACTATTATTCTTTTAACCCTTTTTTAACTTTTTAGTTTATACAAAATATTTTTTCATATGAATAAGTAAAAATTCTTACCGTAATTTCATTTACCAAATAACTATCCTGCTGTATATTAAAATTGATAGCTGCATATAAAACTATTTTAAAACATAAAAATATATAAACATGTCCTAAGCAACATAATTTGAACCTTTAAAATTACGAGTTCAATGAATTTTAAAATATGTACGTATATAAAAATCTACAATTTTAATATTTTTATTTCAAGGATAGGAAAATCTTCAATCTTAGTAATAAGTAAGAAAAATCTAAATATATTTTGACCCTGATCTTTCAAAAAAATACTTGTTTAAACTTTTTAAAGTTAAATTTTATTGCTTAAAGAACTATGGTAAAAATGAAAATAAATTAATTGTAAATTTTGTATACAGAATGTTTCTAGAATAATTAAATATTAAAATTAGCCTATAGTTAGTAAAATTTTGTGTTAATAATTGACATTTTTATTACTTTGTGGATTTTGTTGCCATCATAGATAGGTGATGCAGATTTTGGACCTGATTTATTATTGCCTAACATTATTTGTCGGTTACAACAGACGGGTTTTCTCTTGAAATTTTTCATAGTAAAAATAAAAACAATAAATTAAGTTCTAAAATAATGTTCTTACAAGTTATTTTGTATTTTATGGTTAATACAACTGTAATTTGGAAATGGTGAGTTATTACAAGTACTTGGGTGTAATAATAGATAAAAACCTTACTTTGGAACATATTAATGAGCAACTAATAAAAGCTAGAAGATTAGTGGGTATATTTAGACTTCCACTAGAGTAATAGAATTCCGCATAAACTAAAACGATCCTTGTACTTCAGTATGTGTCAGGCCACAGTTACTTATGTTATACAAATATGGGGAAATGTGTATAACAAGAATATTAAATTAATTCAAACTGCCCAAAACAAAGCAATAAAAAATTTATTTGGATACAATAACATAACGGTAATTCGACAGATTCATTTGAATAATAATACACTACCAATAAATTTATTACTTGACAGTAAGTTGGCAACGCACGTACATTATATGTGTACTAATAACATTATCACAAACGTCAAGTTAATTATGAACAGTCAGTCAACAATCAGGATACAATATAAACATAATAAAGTGTTTACAATTTATAATGAACTGCCAGTAGAGCTCAAACACATCAATGACACCATAAAATTCAAAAGTAAAATTAATGATTATTTTATCCAGATGTTTTTACTGAACTACCTATTAATTAAGTTAAATAATAATTTAAATACATAATAATATTAAATAATAATATTAAATATCATTATAAAAAAACTTGTTTATTGATAAGTAGTGTTTATGAATTAGTTGTATTTTGATAGAGTTAATTTTAAAAATTACATGATTTTATTTTCTTTTGTAGAACATTAGTTAGTAAGATTAAATTGTTTTGTTGCATACGTTATTGAATTACTTACTGAATTATGATTTCAAATACTATGAATTACCAAACTCTGTACAAGGTTTATAAGCTCATTGAGTTAAGAAACAAATAAATAAAAAAAAATATAAGAATTAGATTTAATATTTTAAATACAATTAAATCTTCTTACAAAGGTTATTAAATACAGAATTAATTCCTATAATAGTAAGTTTATTTGGAAAAAGGTGATAGCCACAGTTATCCTTCGTTGTTACAACAATAAATTCGTGCATGGTGAACCCATAGCTATTCGACTGTAACCCTTTCAACCCTGAATTTTTACCGCTGTAGAAAAATTTATATGATGATATGTTTTAGATAACAAAGGCCCAAATACCATTGGTACAAAATTTGGACCCGAAAGCTCTTTCGGTTTAGATTTTACGGATGTTGCTTATAAGCCACAGTGGTCCATAAGGTATGTTTTTCTTTTATATGTTCTTTCATGAATAAAATTTCAATTAATTCACTAAAACAGTTAAATTGAATGGTTTTAAAAGCACTTTTTTTAACTTTAATGGTTTTAAACTCACTCTTGTACGCTTCGATGATTAACCGCAACTAACTACAATTTTAAAACAACAATTATAAAACAAAATATTTTGTTGAATTTCACAATAATTAAATTTTAATCATCATATATGATAAAGTTTCATAATTATTAGTATGTTTAATATATGTTTGAAAGTCAATGTTGCTTATAAGTAATATCGGGGTTGAAAGGGCTGTGAAATCAACATTCATTGCTATACAATTTACTTTAGCTTGGTTCATAAAATAACTTTCAAATTAATAAAAAATAAACTTATAACGTAAAGTAATAATATCGAATACAAATTTTAAAAACTTTAAAATTTTATAGAAATATGTGTGGCACGATGGATTGATCCATAAAATTCAACAAAAGCTCTTATTTAACCAATAGACAGTTTAGAATTAGATTCAAATCTTATGAAACGGAAGAACACGAAATCAATCCTGGCGTCCCAAAAGGTGGTGTACTAGGACCATTTTCATACCTAGTACGTCTGATCTACCAAAAAACAGGAACACATTAAAATACACCTTCGCAAACGATACTGCAATTTTAAGCTGCTATCCAAATTCACATACAACATCTACAAAACTGCAATAATATTTGTAGCAGATACATGAATGGCTCTATAAGTGGAAAATGAAGATCAATAAGAATAAAAGTGTTACATAACTTTCTCGTTAAAGATGGGATTATGCTCACCAGTTGATATAAATAGGATAACTACTCCGCAAATTAACGAGGTTAAATACCTGAGAGTACTCTTAGACAAAAGGCTAACTTGGAACAAGCACATCACGAGCAACTAAAACTTAAAACGAAAAGCATTTATTGGCTTATTGGGAAAAAATTCTACACTAGATCTGGAATATAAAATATTGCTATGTAAAGCCATTCTGAAACCAATCTGGTCCTATTTATGTCAGTTATGTAGAACTGATTCTAATAGTAGCATCGAAATAATTTAAAGGATACAATCAAAAATTTTGCGTACCACAACCCAAGCCCATTGGTACCTTATAAATATTATCTAATCCACATAAATAAGTATTTGCTAATACCCATGATAACAAAAGAACTGGGAAAATGTAAAACAAAAAAGATATGCAACCAGACTGATTCAAGACCCTAACTCTATCATAAATGACTACTAGGAGATTTAAAAAAAAAATCACTAGCAGTCATGTAAGGCAGAAAATTAGAATGAACGAGAAAGTATAAAGTCTCAAATTAAAGGATTAGGTACCTTCCAACTTTTTAAATTTGAAAATTTAAATAAACCATAAAGGTCACTCGCTATTGTTATAAATTAGTGTCACTTTCGTTAAGAAAGATTCAATAAATTCAGAGGTTCCAGAATAAGGTCCTAAGAAACATTGAGAACGCGCCCTGGTTCATCAGAAACTATGACCTACATAGAGATTTGCAAATAAAATCTGTCGATAAAGAAAAACAGAAATTTGCAAGAAGTCACGAAAAAAGGCTTCAGCACCATGTAAATGTGGAGGTAGTCGGGCTCCTGGACAATATAAATATATCCAGACGAGTAAGAGTAAAACCTTTTGAGTTAGTGCAGCAATAATCACCCACATTCTTGAGGACTCGTCGCGCTGGTGTTCGGAGGTTGACCCGCTCCCACGTTTAGATAGATTTGTTTTTACGGGATTTGTGAAGAATTTCGTTATATTGACTGCCGACGAAACGAGGATTTTTACAAGTCTTGCATAATTATAAATTCGTTTGGAGAGCTGGTTGGTTTTTCGTCGCTGATGCGATGAGTCTTCAAGGTTATGGATGAATACGTCAAAGGAAAAGTTAGATAGACATCGCTGACTGTAGTCTACATTGAAAAATAAAATAAAGCCAAGAAAAAAATTGCTCATTAGTCCGGTAGAACTAGATCGCAATAGAAAGGGTGTGGTTTAATGGATAAGAATCCCACACCCAATGTCAAGCTACGGGGCTTATTGTGTCTTTTAAAGATTCCGACCACCCTGCGTATAAAAAAAAATAAATAAATAAATTCAGTTAAAAGAGAGGGGGGGGGGGAAACAAAAATAGAAAAATGCCTAGTTTTAACTCTTAGATATTGAGTACCGACACCCTCTCATCTCATATAATTTTGATAACTTCTGGTTTAGATAAAACTCACTCAGTGCAAATGAAACGAAAACTGTTTGAAAATTAACACGGAGAAGGCTGACAAGGTCCTCTCGATTAATTTGCATTCAAATTTGTACCAAACAAAAATTTATATGAAAACTCTACAGCTCTACAATGTATTACGTTGTTATCGAAACATCCTGCATAAAATTTATTTAAAAAATATACACTATAGTTAATTATCATCAGTCAACTCTTAAAATTAATTTTCTGGAAAATTTTATTATTTTTCTTCATTTCACATGGCTACAAATACTTTGATAAATTTTTTTAATTATACTTATTTTGTTGAACTTAGTTAAATTAGCAAAAAATTTAGAGAGCTTAGAAAGTAGTTTTAAAATTTGTAGTTATTTAAATTTTTAGGCATAACTATCTACATCATAAATGGCTGTAAATGCAACTGTAGTGGAACTACGTCCAATTTTACACATTTAAAGTTGATTTTCTTTTTTGGTTGTTTATTTATTTCATAAGTATTAGAATACATTTTGTTTTGTTATTTTTTTTATAATTCCTTTGTTTTTCAAAATTTTCTATTAAATTGAAAAGATAAAGGAATAAATAACAGAGTAAAAATCATAGGGTAGCAAAACCTATTCTTACATATATGCTTGCACAATATGGTATAACTATTAGTTTATGGGCATGGTATAATATAAAACCATCATCATGTATGTAGTTACTGAGAAATTTTTAAAGAAAGTGTATAAGGCAGTGCATAGATAAAACCGGAAACAGACTACAAACACTATCGAAAAAAAACGCCACATGAGGCTAGCAACATAATTAAAATCGATCAATTCATAATTCATTTAACAAGAAATCATTTTTCTAGGTTAGAATTTGTGTCAGAAAATATAGTCTTCTACAGATGACAATGAGCACCGGATTATATAAACCTGCACCAGAAGGATGGATTTATATGGACTAAAAACTGGTTTTTTATTAAAAAAAAATGTTAGTCCAACTAAATTATAACAAAGAAAGAATGTACTTGTATAGGGTATACTTACACATTAATAAAATAATAATAGTGTATTTCTATAAATGGATTTATTGTATGGAAAGACACTGCCAAAACACATATATACAAGTTTTCCAAAGAAATCAAAATGCAACATTCAAACTAATTCTTGCAAAACCTAGACATTTTTCAACCAAGAAATGGAATGAATTAGCTAACATAAACACCAAATATTGCAACAAATTGAAAAGCTGAAACTCAAATAATCCGTTCATAAGAGCAGTCTTATAAAAAATATTAATATTCAAAAAAGTTTTTTGTCGCCATTTTCCTTTAAATATAAAAATTAATCTATAATAAATAAATTAGTCAGCTAGTCTATAAATAATAAGTAAGAATAGTCAAAGGTGTAAATACAATAGTATAAAAAATTTAAAATTGTTAAAAAATTATGAATTTATGTATGTATCATGGCAATAAATAAATAATAAATAATAATAATAAATAGCTATAAAAGCTGACCAAATAAATTAATAAATTAAAGAAATACTAAATCTTAGAGTATCTTCATCAAAAGGAAATTAAGTTTGCAAATAATAAATAAGATAATTTGTTTTAAATGTTTTTTTTACAGACAAACAAAAAAAACACATTTGCTTTGACAACTTACCATACTTATTGGCACCTACATTTTCAATTACTAAATATTAATACAATATATTATTCTTTTATGTATCAACAGCGCTTCAGCCCAAATTAATCTGGTCTCTTAGTATCGATTCTAAATAACGTAAATGTACCTATCTCACACATTATATGCTTCCCCATTCTCCCACGCTTCTGTACTCCCACGCTTTATATTTCTAAATTATTTTTGAAATAAAAAAGAATATTATTTCATCGTAGTAATGCAAAATAATGCACATTTGTATTCATATTAATAAATAAGTTATTGATAGAAAACTAAACTAGGTAGACATTTTAGTGAAAATATTAGTTCAAATGTTGAGATTTTTTTTTATTTTGTTAAGGCCATAATAATTAAACTATGACGTTCACCAATTTATTTAATTCAAATATATAATTTTAAAATATAAATTATTAAATAGATTCTAATCTAATATAGACTTTCTTTAATTTGTAAATAAAAAATATTTTAAATTGCTAATTTGTTTTGAGCGAAAATTCGGGCACGTAAATTTATGTTGTACGTATTTACGTCCGACCGGGCGTAATTAGGAAATTGATATATCGAAATAATTAATTAAATTATTCAACTATTTTTCATTATATAAGGATGCAAATGGAAAAATTTAAATTGGAATTAGACAAACTAAATTGGATGGAAATCCTACATATTTAAGTTCACATATGTGTTTTTTGTTAAAACCAAATTTTGAGTTTTGATAAAAATTTGTATGAAAAAGCGGGTTTGTAATTAACAAATTACTGGCTTATCTACTCATTAAATGTGGAAAACTACTACTATTGTCAGGAACTAAGCCTTCTTAAATAGAGTAGTTTCATTCATTTTATTTAATTTGGGTCCTTTTATAAATAGAGTAATCTCTGACTTTATCTTGCCATCAAAATTTTATTAAGCAATCTGAAATGAACTATGAAATGAAAATTTTTTGGAATCTATTGATTATGTAGACATTTTAAGTAATTTTGATATGACAGAGCATCAAACTAAGCTTGATCATAATTTAAGAAGCGTTGACATATTTTTCAATAACATAACATTAATGCCAATCTTCTAAAATAATAATGATATCGATCTAAATATCCAATATAATGAGCAAGTTGAATTAATAGGTAAAGAAAGTGATCATTCGCGGGATGAATCCATCAATACATTACCATCAGTATTTCATAAAAGACTCGAAGAAAATAGTACAATCACGAAACCCGAAAACGAAAACGTTCGAAGAAATTTACCAAAACCATTTATAGTAAAAGTGGGTAATCGTGACCTAGTGCGTATTTGTGATCTAGTGAGCCTAAAATTGATTTAAAATGTATTTCCTAAAAGAACACTTTTTGGGAATTTATTTCAAAAATTTAATTATTTTATTCTACTATACTTGTACTAGTACTTTAATATGATATTAGAAAATTTTGTGACAAAAAGCCAATTTGTCATTAGGCACCTTACTTTTTCTCGTAATTTCAGTTTTCATCAAGGTTTTGAAGTGAGAAATTGATAAAAATGTTTTTAAATTATAGCAAAAGGTTGGTATTATTATTAAATTAAATGCCTATGCCTAATTATAAAGTTCTAGAGATTTTTTAACGTAAAATGATCGAAAAATGTGATTATTTTGTAAATAAGCTGAGTAATTAAATAATTAAAAGCGGTCCGAATTATAAGCTATAATTTTTTTCTGTTGAGGTATTTGTGACCTATAGATCACAATGAGAGTTTTGAAGTGAGTTTTCGTATTACCAAATAGTCTGCTTTATATTACTTTTTATAGATTTTAATTACTTTATTTGGAAAGTATAAAGTACTTGCTAAATAAAATTCAATTTGCGTCCTACAATATTTTTCGATTAAAGCCTCATTCCGACACATTACTACAACGGTCACAAATTCAAGCATTATTGGAGCCGAACTACCCGCAAAATATATCCGAATCACATGTTTCAAATTGTAGTGGCTTTTTAGAATTAATTTAATTAATATATTTAATTTTATATTGGTCACATCTATTTTTTTACTGTAAATTAAATAAGGAATCATCGAATTTAACAAATTAAGCTGAAAATCATTAAACATTACAGTGGTCATAATTATATTCAATACGGTCACAAATATGCTACCTTTTTTTTATGTTCTTGACAGTAGCTTGACGAATTAAAAACGGTACTGCAATTTTTTACTACATATTTTATTAAAATGTTTTTTCTTTTTTTAGTATTTATTTATCAAATATCTCACTTATCCACTCATTAAATGTGGAAAACTACTGTTATTGTCAGGAACTAAACACCTTCTTAAATAGCGTTGTTCCATTTTATTTAAGTTTTTACTAGATTATATTCTCAATTATTTTTTGTCATTTATTTTATCCCAATGACAAAGGGTACTGGACCAGGTCTAAAAACAAATAAAGCATTTTTTTTTTTTCATCGGGAATCGAACTTGGGACCTTTCAGTTGAAAGACAGGCGATCTATCTATTGCGCCACCCAGCGTGTTAATCCTATCTTTTTATATAAAATAAACAAATTTAAGAGCACGAAAAAAAATAAATAGTAACTACTTATAAGTAGTATATTAATTTTATCATTTAAAAAGTCTCTATTTTGGTACACAAGTCATGAACATAAAAAAAACGCAAGAACAACTAAATGACCTAAAGAAAATTTTCCATCTGTAGCTAGAAGTGATTTATGGATTGCTTATTACAAAAAAAAAACGATGAAGAAAAGAATAAAGCTTTGGATAAAACATAGAACAACAAATTAAAGAACGACAATAAAAACTCAAAATGGTTTTATTTGAAAATAAGATGAAAATAAACATCAAACGAAAGTCCTTCAATTGAATTAGAATCCGACATTAAAGTTAATCCATGTTTTAGAAACAAAAAAAACGATGAATATCAAGTCAAAGCTATGGTAATGAGCGGTCATAATTGGAAGTGGCAAGAACAAGATAATATATTTTAGCATAACATCGGTGACATTGTTAATAAAAATGTTGAACCAGTTTTAGTCAATGCATAGGGAATCTATTTCGCTAAAAAAATAGATTTTCGCAGATCAATGAAAAAACTAATTGTATCAACGAAGATATAAGAATATGTTTTTCTGTTATGAAGTTTTCTGTATTTTTCTTTTGTATAATTCTTTTTATAACTAAGCGTTATTAACTATTATTAATTCTAATTATTTTTTTGTGATTTTCACTAACTGAGTTTATAAAATTATGTTTTATTAATTGATAAACATAGCTATTAAAGTTTTGAGCTTAGTATTATTTTTCATAGTCACAAATACCAACACCAAATAGTCACAATTTGGAGCACCCTATGTCACAAATTGGTCCGAGGCTGAAATTTTGAGTTTTTTATGGAATTTAATTTTTTTTCTAGAAACTATTCATAAAAAGTCAAATAAATTACATTTTATTCGCAAAGAATTAAATAAAGTAAATTAAAATGATAGTTTAAGAAAGTTATCTTGAAAATTGGATTTTTAGTGCATCGCAAAAGTCAAAATTTAGTTGACATAAGTCACCAATACCCACTTTTACTAAAAACTGTTTTATTTTGGCCTGGAGAAAATGAATTGACGAAGAAATTTAAACGAAATAATAAATTTATCTATTTTACTCAAATATTATTTATTTATTACAAATTGTAGTATTTAATATTGAATTTTTATTACCTTTTATTTTTTTATTATAATATTATATAAATTATTTAAAAATTAATTATTAATCTTACTCTTATTAATTATTTTAAAGGGGTTTCTTTAATAAAATCGTAAATTGGTACACGCCAATCGCAAATAGTATACCTGTGGGCGGAATTAGTTCATATTGAAAATTTCGAGCGGAAATATGTGCAATTCAATTTTTCTTGTTAGTATTAATATTTTATTATTTATTTATAATTTAATTATATTTAAAAATATACAAATTATTGTAATTTAAAAAAGCTTATATTTTCTTTATTTGGTCAACTTAAACTAATGTTTCCTTAAGGGGCGGAAATTGGTACATTTATGTTAACCTTCCGTTCCTATATTGTATCAATGCTTTTGTTTTTCTCTCAATAATCACCAGTGCGATGTTTTTACTTTGCTTTCCAGTTCTAGTACTCTTTGGCTTTTGTTTCAAATCGGATATGATGTTAGATATGATGATAGATTTCTAATTGCTGCATATCTTTTTGTTTAAAACTCTGTTTTATTTTAATCGGGTTATCTAAATTTGGCTACGAAATAATTTAATATTGTAATGATAACAATCTAAATAATCTAAATCACCTAGTTGTCATACTAATAATCTAGTTAATAATACTCAATTTAAGTTAATAATACAAGGTTTGCAGTTATTTTTATTTATTGTAAAAATACAATTTTGGAACTGTGAAATATTATAGAAATTTATTCGAAAATATAAAAGATAATTGTGTTATCTATAAATTGTATGTTATTGATTATGACATTGAAAATTATAATCAACGCAGTTGTTAAAAATAACTGGATTAACTAAAGTGAATATCTGTTAATCCTTATCTTGTCACTAATATATTTAGTAGTAAAGTAAAATTATATCCTACAAGTTAATGTAACTACTTAACCTTTGTTCGTTTTACTAAATATTTTCTAAATTACAGCAACCTATTTACAAACAAGTATTACAAAAAAAAATAACAGCTTATTCAACAAGTAGAGTTGATAATATTTAGAAAATACAGGAGAATTTAATTATTTACTTATTACTATTCATTATTATTTTAAACTTCAAACATTTATTTACTATTATTTGAGTGTCGTATCGTAATACATTGAAATTCAAGATTAGAACATACTTAAAATAAATTAAATTAAAATTGATAAATTCAATTGGAAGAAACCAAATTTATTACAAAAGATTGATGTCAAATACAGCATTTTAATTATGTACGAATTAAAAAAATTGTAATAACATACTGTGATTTGCACTGTAAATCTATTAAAATATCTTGTATTAATTTATATCTATACTTACTATATAGTCATAATAAGATAAATTAAATAGTATCTAAGCTTTCAAATGTATGATTTACCACAAAATATGTTCTTCCAATTATATTTTAGTATTTATTTCTTCATCTGGTTTATGTAATATGTAACAACGATATTATTTAATTAAAAACACCACATCTTCCTATAAATTTCCAATTTTATCAATATAATTTAAATCACATCAACCATAATCATTAAATAGTTACGTGATAACAATTGAAATATGTCTATAAAATGTTCTTTAGTTTCATGCACCAATATCGATAGGAGATCTGAATCAATTAAATGTAATGGTTTTTGCCAACAATATTTTGGACCGTGCATAATTATTTTAGAAAGAATTTGGCAATTTTCTAAAATCTTATTGTTTACAGTTTCATGAAATTATTAGAATCAGTAACTCGGAACAATTAAAACACATAAATAATAATAATGAAAAACAGTCCCGGATTATCACAAGAGTTACAAAAGCGCTTGATTCAAATTGTAAAAAAATATTCACATTTGTGTCATTAAATTTAGTGATTCTAAATCTAATGATAATAACAGCAGCGAAGAACAAATAAGTATTAAAGCGACCATAAAACAAGAGATGGACAGAGCAACGGAAACCAATCACTTAAATTGTCTCTGAAATCAATTATTTAAAATGAATTAGAAACATTTAAGAGATCAGAAGAAAAATAAGAAAAAAAAGTAATATCAATTTAAATTCTTGCATATAAGTACTCTGTCAACCTGGAGCATAATCGAATTCAGCACAACAGTTTCAGCCATAATGTTTGAGCATTCATCATCTTTGATACCAGATACTCAAAATATTTTAAGCACGGATACATCTATACCTACAATAGCTGAAACAGTATTTAGACTTGGAAGTACTTGGGACCGTATTGCTTTGGAAAGTAGAATAAAGAAGTTAGATATGGCAAACAAAATTACAACTCCTATTAAAAAAAAGTCCATTAGCGAAAAAGTAAGATTCATACAAGACGATGTTTCTATCAGTAGCTATATTCTTAAAATGCACTCCACAATAAGCTTATCTGTCTTAGATAACCACTTTCTTTTATAAGAAAAAATCAACGTCTGTACATATGAAACTGTATCATTCAACTCAAGCAGTTATAGAAAAATTAAGTATAAATGTTTTAAAATGCTAACACCTGCTAAATATGCATGGTTAATGATAATTCCTAATAAGGAAAGATAATCATTATGGAAATATAAACCTAAAAAATAATAATAATAAACCTCTCCAAGTGTTTATGAAAAAAAGAAAAATAAATCAGAATAGGGGCTATATGGTCTAAACTTAAGCCTAAGTACTCTGATATGTAGTTGCTTTTCATCCAATTTAATTTTTCGTTGATAATAATAATAAAAGAGAGTTACGTTATAGATTATTCTATTGATTAATGTGCAATGAGACTTTGACGATGTGTTCAAAGCAATCTACATTAGGTACACTTGAATATGTCTTTAAATATTTGAAAAATCTCTATAGGGAGAAACATTAATACAAACTGCAAATGGTACACGAAGAAATCTTAGTAACCATGTAAATATCGAAACAATCCACTTCCTAAATAACACAATTAAATACGATCAGAAAAAATAAAAGCAAAAAAAACAATTTGAATTGCTATCAAAAAATTGAAATTAATAACACAAATAATAATGACTACAACAGAAAGCGTTTATTTAATAAATAAATTAACAACATTAAGATTACTAAATTTTAATCTCTAATCGCCAATCTCTCAAATAAAAATGTATTAATAATAATGTATATATATATGTAAATAATAATGTATTAAGTTAAAACAAAGTGGCTTATTAGTCTACATAAATCATAATAAATCTTGACAGTGGGTGATTAAATAAACACTAATGCGTCAGTGTTGGCAAAAAATTCCAATCAATTCGCGTTAGAAAAAATTTAAGCGATCAGTATTTTCTCTTCCTAATATAAAAAATTATTTTCATTTTTCTTTTTCAACGGCCATACATTTTTTTCATCAAATTGAAATATAAGAAATGCACAACTGATAACATTATCACCGTTCTAACACGTTACCGATCTTTCAAAATAAAATAAATATCTTCCAGATTATCCAGAGGGATTTAACCGACATCAGTTGTCACACAATACACAATGTTAAAAATATAGCTTTAAAAAATAATGTATAAGATAAAAATAAAATGTGATAGCTCTCTTCTTAAAACGAAAGTCGAAGAGAAAACAACAAAAAGCGTTTCAATATAAAGATCAACTGCACAGTGCAATTAAACTTGAAAGCAGATAGTTAAGGCTGAAAACGAATTAAACTCCACCAAACTGCAAAAATAGGAGAATAGAGGTATTGATTTGTGTGGCCCCAGGGCCCAGACCCCTGTGCTTACTATCTTATATATTTTTTAATACACAAGATGAACGACGTGGTGAGTAAAAAATCAAGAATAATTATTGAATAGTAAATTACACCACAAAAATATCAAAATTTTAGCAAGTTCTTAAGCCTAAAAATATGCAAAATGGTGGTGAACACTTATTCTTTTTAAGTTTTAATATGAATTGTATGTAAACTATGAGCACATATATATCAATAATTATATGTATAGTAATATTATTGGAAATTTTGTAAATGCTGTATGAAGTTATGAATATGTATGGATAATAATTTTGGATTTCAATAATTTTATTTTTTAAAGGTTTTTAATCAAAATAATTATGTTATGAAACTTCGTTTCGGTTATAATTCGTTCTAGAATAAAAAAGGGTTAATAGAACTAACTGGCAATAGAATAAAATTTATTTGAATTTTTATGGTATGAACTTTTTCCCTCAAATACAAGAACATTATTTAAAATCATTATTTTTTTCATCAGGTTGTTTATTTTTGTAACTTCGAGACTGAACGATTAGTATCCTAACTTTTTCGACGCCTTGGTATTTACAATAATATCTACAAGACATGGCATAGACAATAACATTGTCTACTTATCAATTTTTTAATTTTTTAAAACTGCATCTATTGTGAAGTAAGCCATCATAATACCAAAGTTCCATTTTATATTAAACGAACATGTATTCCAAATTAATTAGAATAATTGAAAAACTTTGTATGTACATACATTCATGACATAAGCGGGATTCGAAATCGAAATTGTGCTTTTGTTATTAGATAACATAGTGGATAACATAACCATCACACTATCTTAGTCTGTCTAAATTAATGGCTGTCTTTAATATTGACGAATATTTTTTGATTATATAAAGAACCAAATGTGATGAATTATATGTTGAAATACGCTTCAGAATATATTCTACAATAAAATCATAAAACCCACTTTGATATCTTATGCGAAATTATTTACTACGTTGACAGTAATGGGCTTTTATTGTTTTAAGTTATATTGAAATTACTATTAATTTCGTCAAGTATTAGGTATTATAGTTACTTTGACTTCATTAGAAAGTATATATATATATACATATTCAAGAATCAAGCCATTCAGAAAAAAAACAACCATTAACTACCTATACCAAAACAAATATTTTTTTTTTGTATAAAATCGTGTCTGAAAGAACTACTTCTGTGCAATTGCACAAGGGATTCACTAGTATTCAAATATATTTAATAAGATTTCAGTGTAATATCCTAAAGGTTATCAAACCAAATATTATTGGAAACAAAACAACAAATATTATTGGAACGTTAGATAAAAAAATTTGATATAAAAATTGTTAGTAGTGGTAAAAGATGTTCTAGTACAGATAAGATATATACTAATAAACAAATTCCATTCCAAATTTTAAAAATGTTCAAGATTTCATATAAAATATATTTTATTGTTTTGCTGTTTCCTTAAATGATAAAATATTTTTTTTATTTAATTTTTAAATTAAAATATTAAAATCTGTAACAGAATTTGTCTCTGTCCTAGGTCCAATATTGTATATAACTAATATTTCTATTTTATTTTATTTATTTTGTTTAATTTAACAAATTACAATAATTATTTTTCTTTTTTTTTAATATAAGATTAAAATCTAACAAAATCAAAATTTTAAAAAACAATAAACATTTACAAAATTAAAAAATAAAAAAAAAACAAAAAGAAATAAAATTAGAGAGCTGTTAGTTTAACTATACCTAATGGTTAGAAGGGTTCTGGTTACAAAGGTATAACTAGTCGATTCCTTAACACATCTTTTGAGAGTGATAAGTCAGTTACATTCTTATATTTATTTCCTATTACCATCTTCTGTGGATAGGCTCATTCATATCATATTTGGTTCTATGAAATACAAGTGTGAAAGTATAAGGTGATCGGAGTCGAGCGTTATTAAAAAATTCGTACACAATTCAATATAAATTGGGATTAAATATTCCCCTTCACTACTTGGATGATGAAAAGAACATCAGCAACTTCACGCCTAGTTTTTAATGTAGCAAAATGTAGCAAATTCAATCTGTGTTCATATGGAGCCAGAAGCAGTGGATTGGACCAAGGAAGGTGGCGAAATGCATATCTTATCAAATTCTTTTGATTATAGCTTCTTTTCTTTTAATATGAATTTCATAATAGGGCGACTAGACCTGACTAGCATATTCTAGCTGTGGCCTCACATGGATATAGGGTTTTTAAAATATAAGGGTCTTCAAATTCTTTAGACCATCGCTTTATAAAACCTAACACTGAGTTAGCCTTAATAAGAGTGGAATTTAACAGACAGTTTTTCGTCGAAAGTGACACCTAACTCTTTGATTGACCTAACTATTTGAAGAACATGTCCATTAAGTGAATAGACATTTGAAGAGAAACTGGTATGCCTATGATAACTCAGCACAACACATTTATTCGTATTAAGCATAAAGTTATTGCTACGACACCATGCAAAAAAAATTATCGAGATCATTTTGAAGCAAACTTGAGTATGTTTGATTTTCTTAAAAATGTTCATGTCTTCAATATAAATTTGAACTTTACTATTTTTTATTACTGATACAATATCCGTAATAGAGATTATGAATAAAAGGGAACCTAGGTGGCTTCCTTGTGGAACTTCTGAATTTGCTTTGAATGATGTTGAAGAACTGCTCTGAATTGTACAGTATACTTCCTTTTGATTAGCCGAATAAGATTCAATACATTTCACGAATGACGGTGGAAATTATTTATACATACGACTTTCCCAGAACGGAAAAGGCTCAATTATCAATTTTTGACAAACGATACTTCGCTACTCACTACGTACAATTAAATAAAAAATTAACATTTAAAACTAATATCACTAAAATAATTGAAAAATTAAATAAAACCACAGTGATCCTTATATCCGTTTATTAAAGAAAATCTTGCCTATTAATTGAAAATAAGTAAATAATGTAAGTTATATTCCAGCCGATATTATTATATTACATATCCAGTCTTCCATGATATTGCTAAAACGGATATTTAAACACTGTTCAAGTGACCCAAAATAAAATTTTAAAGTTAAGGTTCAATCTTCCTTTTTTTTATTCAACTAAAAAAACTTCATGGCAAAACAAATATGAGCTTGGTATCGTTGATAATAACACAAAGAACAGAATCTTTTGTTGCAAAATATTAATTTTCTGAAAATTCACTTTTATGGAGATCATATCAATAAGTTCGTTACTGTTTCTTTGCTAATATAGCAGATTTAGGCTAAGTAAATTAGTGAAGTAGGGTAGTTCATTGTTAAACTAGATACAAGTTAGGTATAAGTTTTAATTAAACTAAAATCAAATATACAAGGTTTTTGAACGTTGCCTTGTAAATTTTATTAATAATAATGAGTCAAATGAAAATGTAAAATAATAAATATTTAAATATTTCAGTTGTGTAAATGTAAGTGGGCCAATAACATTTTTCGTAACCATTCATATTTGCTGTACGTCCCTATACAATAACTCTTATTAAATTTTACAAAAATTTTTAGTTTTACTTTTATTGATATATAGTTCTAAATTAAGAAAAAATTGCTCCCAACTTGCAGTCAAGGTAAAAAAAAACTAATCAAATTAGAACTGAAGTTGATTAGCAAAAATGCTTATTACAAAAAATACAAAGTTATTGTAAAACAAGAAATTACATTACTTTCTTCTTAAATTTTAGTTTTTTGATTTAATATACATAAACTTTTTTTAAAATAATAAAAAATATTATTTTTTTTCAATCAAACGTTGTCCTTGTAATTTGTCCGCTAAGTCACTTGAAATTCGTTACAATAATATATATTCAAAAAAATACACTTTAAATTTCCAACGAAATTTAAAAAGGATGACGTAATATTAGAACTAAATTGCAGTAAATAGGAATTATAAGTTTTTGTGAGTATTTGTGAAATTAGTACTTATTAAACCACCGAAGTCAACGTGTGTGTTAATTGTGCTTCTTCTGTGTCACAAAGATTTTTCTATAAGTAATTAAATTTTTGCCATTTTTTTTATTATAATATTAACTTTTATTAATTACGCTGAACGTACTAATTTTTGGAATTAAAATACATTTTGCTATATGCAGATAATAACATTTTTTCGACATTTTTCCACTTCGTTACATTTCCAATTCGTCACAGTTAAAAACGTGACCCAATTGTGACGTAGCGGAATTCAGTAATCATAAATTACTTATTTGCTACTTTTTAGTTATTATTACTTTGCTTCTTATAGCAATATTTTTAAAGAGCTACATATTTTTGAATTTCTATATAAAAATTTATAAAAATGTAACTAGTAGAACCTGTGTAGAAGTAGTTTTTTGCATGTTTGTTTGACCAAATCAAAATGGCAATTACAGCTGCAGAACCGCAACGTCGATGCAGAGAAAAGCGCAAAGAAAATAATAGTAAACATGAAAAATACAAAATGATAAAATAATTAATTAAAGGTTTTTACTTGGCATTTTGTCCTTTGAAAATTAAATTAATTCTAAATATTTAAGTCAGGTTAGTCTAAATAATTACAAATCAAAGGTGTAACTGTAAATATTCTAGTAATATAAGCTCTTGCAATATAGAATTAAAATATGTATATGAAAATAAAATACTGTACAAATACATTAAGGCAATAAATAAAATAATAATAATAATAAAAATACAAAATGTTTCTTTATAAAAAATTATAAAAATTTATTTATAAATTAATAAAAAATTTTTTTTTTTTAATAAATTAAATAAAACACGTTAATATTTCACTGATTAAGGAAATATATATGTAAATTTTCTTATATATATTTTATTTTAATTTAATATTTTAATAAAAATAAAAATTAAAAATCTGAGCCAACATGTTTCGTCCTTCTAAGACATTATCAAGACTAAAGAAATACAATAAAATTTATATTTACAAGATGAAAAATAAATGTAACTCAGTAAATACATATTCAATTTAGCATTAATATACTATTTTATAATAGTAGGTAAACAATCATCAATTTATATTATTTATTTTTATAGAACAATATTATATATACCAGTATAAAAAATAGTAACTGGGAAATTACTATTAAAATTATACATTTATTAAAAAACACACATATGATTTTAATATTAACTAAGATTGACATGTTGTAAGCGACAAAATTTACAAAGTACAGAATTTGATTTAAGATTTAAAAAAATTACTATTAACTAAAGGGCTCTCATTAGTTAGGTCTAACTGGTTATTTAATAAGTTGGCTTTTTTTCATTTTAATTTATTAATATCAAAAATTTCATATTTATCCAAAACTCTGCTACCTGTTAATTTCTTTACCAATTCCAATTAGTCAATATCTCAAAGAGAAGATACCGATTTCATATGTTCGGTAAATCTAGTTTGGAGGATTCAGTTTGTTTTGCCAACATAAATAAAAAGTTGTGACGAAGTGGAAAAATGAATCCCTAATATTTTAAAATAAATAAAATTATGATCATATGGCAGATATTTTTTTAACTGCCCGTGGATAATATTAATATTGACAATACTACTTAAGAAAAAGTTAATAAGTACTTACGTATGAAGTAATAAAACGACGTTCATAAATGTTACTTAGTGAACTTTTTGGGCCATCTTCTCAAGATATTAGGTTTGGTTGAGTTGGTCACTACTGACAACTTATTTACCATCTCAAATGCATATTCTATGAATTTATTGCATTTGGAATCTAAATATCCAAGTCAACTCAAATTTTTACCTTTGGTCACAGAAAATGTTATTGGCCCAAGTACATCTGAACTCTATGTAAATGTTATAAAACTATAATACAATCTAAATACAATATTTTGAAAATAAATATAAATAACAGAATTTGTTATTAAGAACATTTTTTATAATTCCTACCATTGCAGCAAAATTGAAAATTAAAACTTTTACGTATTCATTACAACGTAAAATAACTCAACATAAATGAGTTTTCAATATTTACATCACATACTTATCTAAAATTCAAAATAACTAAGTCTTTTGTGATATTGCATTAATATACCATAATATACCCATAAATATTATGTAGGCTTAATAATCATGAAACATAAAACTTAAGCTTTAAATAAAATAAAAATTTGAATACAACCTAAGTATACAGTAGAAATTATTCAAGCAATAAGATTTAAATCATTGACAAGTATACTAAAATTGTCACAATCAATATATTGTAACTTTTGGGTACACCAGACTGATCAAATTCAAATTTAATAATTTTTCAAAATTTTATTTTCAATCAATTTTTAATTTACACTTTTAGTACTTAAAATTTTTATTCAATAAATTTCTTATTCACTTCAATTGATTCATAAAAATAAATTCGAATAAAATTAGTACTTATAATAAAGTATAGAAATTTTATTTTTCGAAATCTCTATTTTGAACAGCAACTATTTCAACCTTATCAAAACCAAAACGAAAAAACATAAACTGTATATAAACTACTGTGTACAATTCAAAAATTGATCGTAAAAAATTTTTCTCATCATAAGTTCAACAAATAAAATTAATTACCCAAAATCTAAGTTAGCCAAAAAAAAAATAAAAAATTATTTTAACCGACAGTCGAACAAATTGATTTCAACACATATAATAATAATATATAGCACAAATAACACACATACAATTGTTAGTTTAAATTATATGTAGTAATACACAGAAGTGTTCTAAAAAGTAATTTTTAAACAAAAACAAACGAAAAAACGCACAAAAAAAAAATGCAATTCCAGTAGATGACAGCATCAAAATGATTAATTTATATTGAAGAAGAATGTTTCATTTTTTTATCCTATACTATTTTCATTGTTACTATTACTATACACTACTTTTCCTCTATACTATTATTATTTTTATTATTGTTTTTTAACTATTTTTATATTACAGTTTTTCTTGGAAATTTTCTTTTAATTTTCTTTTATTTTTAAATAATTCTCCATATATATATAACTATTATATGTGTATGTAAATATAAAATTTTAATGCTTTTCTTAGAGCATGTTTGTTAAGATATTCCTTTAAATACACTATAGATGGATGTATGTATTATTATTTATTACTTATCCAGTTATACATCCATAGATATATATATAAATATGACATTGCATTATTAAATGATTTGAAAGAAATTTTCTATGTTCTATATTTTATGATAACAAGAAATTTTGATTTTGAAAGATTTGTTATAGAAGAAATACATACATATATATATGTATCTATATGGTACAAAATATATATACATATATGTGAATACAGAATAATATAATATATATTTGAAAATGATTAAATAAAATTTAAGAAAAATAAACAAACAAAATGATTGAAAATCACCCTGTGTACCTGAAGCGCATGATCTACGTAAATTAAAAGCATAAGAAGTCCCGAGGAAATATGAAAGTTTTATCATTATTATTTTTTTATTATTTTAAGGAGAGATACGTTTTTATTTTATGTAGGTATGTAAAGAAATATTTATATATAATTTCTGTAAATAATATATTTGTGTTAATAGTAACAAGTGACTTATTTTAAAATATATGTCAAGTTAAATATACATAAATATGTATATGCACAATACATGGGTTATTTTATACATGTGTATTTTAAATTTTGCACTTTATATATATATGTATGTATGTATATAATTTAAAACACAAATAAAAATAAATCTAGTTTTTAAATATGTACACTTGCATATACATGGCCAGATACAGTACAAACATTCAAGCAGCATACTTTAAATTTAGCACAATTTAACCAAAGCTGACCCGTTTCTTATTATAGGAAAAAGTAAACAGACAATTTAACCTTCAAACTGGGACCAATTTAATCATTAGTAATTTAATTTGATTTTGGGTTATTGTTGTTTTTTTTATTAAAATAACAACTTTTCTAATTAAGTACAAGGTAAAATAATATAGATAATAGATATGATATTTCAGTTGCAAATAAGAAATGTAAATAAGAAAATATATGTAATAATAAAATATCGGAACTGAGTATACCGAAAAACAATTTTCGATCGAAAACTAACACCTAAATCGGAATAATTTTGATTTAGTTTTTTTAATTACCCAAAAAACACGTCAATTAAAATCAATTCACTGTTTTAGCCTAGAAAATCATAAAATCCAGACTTAAACCAGATTCCGGCACTATAAAGACCAAATTTTATATAATAAAAATAAAATGAAATAACGGCAGCTGTGACACCATTTCCGATCTAGACAAGAAAGTTCACAGGACTAAAAAAAAAGTATTAAATTGTCAAGCAAATGTTGAGATGAGGCAGACAGTATTCGAAATGATATACAGAACATCACATGCAAATCGTTAAATGGAAAACAAACTTATAGACACATAAAAAATTAAATACCCAAAAAAACCCGTCAATTAAAGTCAATTAACTGTTAGATAGAAAATAATCTAGCCTAGAAAAATATAATAAGATATACGATAAAATCCAGATTTGAACCAAATGCCAACACTATAAAGACCAAATTTTATATAATAAAAATAAAATGAAATAACGACAGCTATGACACAATTTCCGATCTAGACAAGAAAGTTCACAGGACTAAAAAAAAAATATTAAATTGTCAAACAAATGTTGAGATGAGGCAGACAGTATTCGAAATGATATACAGAACATCACATGCAAATCATTAAATGGAAAACAGATTCTAAAATAAGAAAAACTAAGTTTGACCCTTACAGTTAGTTCCTGAGCAAAATAACCGATTAAAGTCCAGATATTACGGTATTAAAAAGGATTTAAAAATAAGTGTAGTAAAAAATATATTTCCAAATGTTTTACAAATAGCCGAATTTTTCCACCTGCTAATATCATAAATATGTACATATATAAATTATAACTGTAAATTTTTCTATGAATTTACATGATTTAATATATTAATTAATATAATATTTTAATATTGAAATAATTATTTCATTTATATTTTATTTGATTTCAATTTGGCACAGAAAATTAATGACAAGGACGCCAAGAAAGTCAAGGCCGATATAATGAGTACTCCTAATATTCTATGCTTACTTTTGCCATAAATATTCTATTTAAATAAATAAATAATAAATAAATAATGGCACACAAAATTTAAGATAATTGACAGCACTGAATACACACATAAATATATACATTTATATATTATGTATAGGTATGTAATGTACAAGCAATGTTCTATTATACTCGTTTATTATTTAAAAAAAAAAAAGGTTTATATTTTTATGCAACAGAATATAATAAAATATAATTTATTTTATATTTATTTTTATTATAAAATATTAAAATATTATATTATATACCTTTCAGTGGTATATATATACTTACATACTATATACTATGATGTATAACATAATATAAGTTTAGATATAGTGAGTGGTTGAAAATGAAGTTGGTTCTTATAACAAAAAAAAAAAAAGGAAAATAAAAAGAAAATTATTTTGTACTTACTTTTAGCTCTTTTCTTCATTTGATGCCATTTTAACCTTTTTTCTTTTTGGTTTTCCTTTTTCTTTTTTTTTTTACTTTTTTTTAGTTTTCTTTTAAAGTTGAAAGAAGTTGAAGAAAAAGAAGCATTTAAAATTGTATTAAAGAACAGGAAAAAAAAAAAAACAAAAATAAAAAAATAAAATGTATCCCAACACTTATTACACGACTATGATTCGAATATAATGAAAGAAAATTGTTAATACGAATAAAATTTAAAATAGAAATAATAAAAAAAAAAAGATATTTTATGGTAGAACTTTCGAAATTTTTAAACTTTTTCCTGTTTTGTATCTTTGTTAAAAATTTTACAAACACAAAAATTAAGTTTTATTTGCCTATTTTTATTTTTATTTAATTTTTAATTTTCCTTTTTTGATTTTCTATTCACAATTTTTATTCTAAAAAAATATATATAAACAAAATCAACTGTAATTTTTTTTTTATTGTTATAATTATTAGTAAGTATTATTACTTATTATTATTATTAAGTATTATTGTTATCAGTAGTATAATCGTATCAACAAATTGTAAGTCGTGATTTGTTGTTGTTATTTAATTTAATGGTGTGTAGGTATTATTATAAATTGTTGATGTTAGAAACACCAATTAAAGCTAAAAACAAAACAAATGAACTAAAAATGTTTGTTGTTTTGTTTTCTCTTTTTTTGTTTTGCTTCTATATTTTTTTTTTTGTTAGATTGCTTTGTAACATTAACCCTTTTTTCGTTTAAGTAGAACCCCTATAAACTTTTCTTCTGTGTAATTTAACTAGTATACATTTATATACATAATAATATAAATTATTTTTCTATTATATATTTTATTACATTTTAATTTTTTTTTTTTTTTAATTATTAAATTTCAATTTATATTTAGAAATCACTTTAATTAATTGATTAATAAATAAATAAATAATTTGATATATGAATAAATTAAATAAATAAATAAATACACTCAAATATTTTCATATTTATATATGGGTAGGTAAGTAGGTAGATGAGTTGAGAATCTTTCCATTTCCATTAGCTGTGAGAACCAAATGAATTTCTGAATGAATTTTTTTTTTTATTTTTTTATTTACTATTAAATTTAAACTCTTCTGTTGTTATTTTTTACAAACTTCAAACTCTTATATTCAAAATATTATATTCTAAAATTTTTATTTTATTTTTTATTTCTATTTTTCTTTTCTTTTTTTTCTTTCAATTTATAATCTAATGTATTTTAAATTTATAACACTGATGTATATTTAATATTTTACTTTACATTTTTGTTTTTATATGAACATGTAAAATTCAGGTGTGTGAGCTTATAGGTCAGATAAACTGAATAAAAAAAAATAAAAAAAAAAAAACTAAAAAACTCACATTTGCCCGCTTCTCTGACTGAATTGCAAATATTAATAATAATCAAAAATCAAAAAATATAACAAAAAGAAGAAAAAACACGGTAAAAAGCGGAAAAAAATATTTATTATTTATTTTTTATTTATTTTTTTTTCTACTGTGGATGTGCTATTGTTAAGAATATATTTTTATTTAATATTTGTTTGGCTTATACACCATCTCAAATATTGTATTTATTTTCTTGTTAAAGCAAAAAAAAAAAAACAATTATTTTTTATTTATTATTTTTTTTTTTAAATAAATTTTCCCGAAGTTATGTCTAGTCTTATCAAAAAAGATTCTTAAAGTTGATGTATATGAAAGCTTTTTCATACATCTTAACTTCAAAAAAATTTTTTTGAAAACTTTAATAACAATAAAATAAAATTACCAAAAAAACAAGAAAAATTGTTTCTAGAAAAGCTTAATATTAGTGCGCAAGTCATTACTATGGGAAAACAACAACAATAAAAATTAGAAATAATATATATATAATATCAATTTGGAGATATAAATGCAATGTATATTTGTTTGTATATTTTTATGTATAAAATTTGATAAAAATTTTACAAAACTGTGAGATACTTGTAGCAGTATAGATGAGAGAAAGCTATTCACAAATGATGATGACGATGACGACGACAACGACAACAACGACGGCTATTTATGAATATAATATTTTATTCTTCTTCAGGTACATCCATATATATATATATATATACATACATATATATATATTTGTATGAATGTAGTTAAAAGGTACTCACTAAAATCCTATATTTAATAATTTATCAATTTCATATTTTATTATTACTTAATAAATATAAATATATATATATACCAATATACAATATTATATAATATATATATATCCATATATATGCATATGAAGGTAAGTTGTACATTATGAGTAAGCTTACATTTATGTATACCGTGGCACACTTCTATATTATATAATATATATGTAAATATATAAATAAATAATAAAGAAATAAATAATATCGTAATTTCAATTGCATATAATTTTTTTATTTTCATTTTTATCATTCAACTGTTTTCACACGTTGGAAAATGATTTTAATTTTATTTTTGCCCGATGAATTGATGAAAAACTATCCTAAAATAAATTGAAAACTGGAAAATTATTCATATTGAAAACTACATGTACTAAAAAATCTCTATTTCTAGTGGGAAATTTTGCAAAACAAATATAGTCAGTGACAACACTCGAAAGAATCAAAATCTTTATTGTTAATATTATGAAAATATCGAACATGTCTTTCTATTCAAAATTCGTACTTTATGAATTGTTGTCGTAAATGAACTTGGATATATTGTATCTAGCTCCTTAAACAATTACTCTTTTAACTTTATTTTCTGTCAGGAAAATTCATAATTTTCATTAAAAATTTCACCCCATATATAAGTTGTTTTAAAATACAAAAACTTTAATTTATCAAATGACTGTAACTCACCCATCGCCAGAATTAAATTTAGATTTAATTTTTTTTTTTAAATAAATTATTACATTGGCGGTTGTTGTCTACGATAAATTAATAAAAAAAATTATATTTTCTAACTATAGATGTTTTTTTTTTAAATTATGATACCATTCCATTTTCAACTGAACAATTATCTCAAATAGACTGCAAGAATAATTAAAAAAAGCTATTCCAATAAAATCTTCTATTTTATTTCTTATAGATAAACAATAAAATAAGCTAATATTGTTAAACAAAAAAATTTGCAAATATGGAATGTGATATATCTCACGAAGAGTGGGAACGCCATGGTCAACATACGTTATTGTCAACATATCTAGAAAGCAATCACCTTCTAGCCGATTGCCAATATGGTGATCTTTTGACCTTTTTGACTGAAAAATGGCACCAATGCATAGAAAAATACATAGAAGCTTTTGATCGCGTTTGGCACGCAGCATTACTAAAAAAAGTAGAAGCAATTGGTCTAGGAAACTTACTCAATACGTGGATTGAAAGTTTCCTGAACGGTTTGATCAATACAAACTGTTTTGGATGGGTTTATGTCCCAAATATTCAATATCAATGCTGGTGTCCCTCAAGGCTCAGATATTTCTCCAACATTATTTATAATCTTTATAAATGATCTCCTATCCACGTCTTCAAATCATATCCATAGCTTTGCTGATGATAGCACCCTTGATTTCTTGTAGTTTTTTGAGAAAGCTGCTGAAGTGACCCAGACTTCGGTAAATAGAGAATGAAATAACATCTCTCGAGCTCTAAACAGTGATCTCCAAAAAATTCAAGCCTGGGGAAGTGTAAATAGGGTGAAATGTAACGGTTCAAAAACCCAGAGCTGCCTAATATCAGCAAAGCAAAGTCCTTCATTACCAAACATCCTTTTCGATAATGTAAGTATTGAAAACTCCGAAACCTTCAGAATTCTTGGAATGGAGATAAACAACAAACTTTTGTGACAGGACCACATTTTTGCAATTGCAAAAGATGCCACGAAATGTTTGGGATTCTTAAGCAGAAGTAAAAAAATATTTTACACCATCCAACCTTCTTCTAATATATAAGGCATACATTCGACCACGACTTGAGTATAACTCGCATATTTGGGGCGGTGCACCCAACAGTACCCTCCAGTACTTAGATAAGGTACAAAAGCGAGTCATCAAAATAATTAATGATGGAAATGTTACACAACACCTAACATCGCTGAGTCACCGTCGAAATGTAGGAGCAGCCACTATGTTTTATAAATATCTATTGGGTAATTTTTTCTGACGAAATTAAAAGTATTATGCCAAAAATAAAACCATTCCAACGAAATACTCGCAGAGCAGCCCTTTCCCACAAATTTGTAGTCGAGCTTTCTCGAACCAGAACTGTGAAATAAAAAATTCTTTCGTTAACCGAACTTCTAAACTATGGAACACTCTACCGCCTCATGTGTTCGCCCAAAAATACAACTTGAAAGTTTTCAAAAAACGAGTGAATCAATTTCAAAGAAAAAAAAAACGTATCATACCCTTTTCATTATCAATGTCCTGTAACTCCATCCGTGGGGCATAGGCCGGATTCACACCCCTTTGCCATCAAACTAATTTTGTAGATGGGGTATTTTATAGCCAAAGGGATATGAAACGTATGTTGTTAACTATGGCGTTAGCCCTCTTCTTGGAATATAGCACAATGTCATATTCAACTAAAAAAATAATTTATAAAGTCCACAATTCTTCAGTATAAACTGGTTATGCAAATAATAAAGAAAATTACATTAGCACTAATCCTTTATTCCGAGTGCTCTTGAAAAATTTTATCAATCTTAAACAGTCGCCAATAAGTGGCAGCCCAAATATATTTTTTCAATATCTATTGATTTTCTATACACAATTTCAAAAACAGTTCAAAACACAATACTGAAATTTTATAGATTCTATAAATATCTGTCAATTTCAAATAACATCTGTATGTTTGCTGTATATTTATGTATATATATTTCTGCATGATGTAATAAGCATTCCTCAAACTTAAAAATAAATAATAGAGAACACCTTTTTGATATAAAAATTTGAATTTTAAACGAATGTGGCTAACGATCGCTATTTAGTTTGAATTTCTATGGTTTACTATTATTGAATCTACCACAATTTAAATTATGACCAATTTTAAAAACACAATAAAAACCATTTCGCATTTTCAATTGAAGAGAACCCACTCGTGACCGACAAAAATGGAGGACGTTGATGAGTCAGGCCCAGGATCTACATGATCTTTTAGCCACCTAAGTAAGTAAGCAGTTTTATAAGAAATAACTGCATAAGCTTTCGACTTATAGAAAAGTTATTTTGATAAGATACATAATGATGTACCCAGATATTAAAAATTGTCACTCTTGCCTTTCAAAACTGTAGTAATTATAGAAATCACAGTTAAAAATTTATAATAATAGTAATTCGTATTGAAAATTAACCAAGAAAATAAAATTATAATTTATTAATACAAGAAAATACATTAAAATACACTCTATCGTCGAAGGTATGAATAAACTAAATAAGATGAAAAAGGAATTTATTAATAAGGCTATTTTGATTGAGTCAATTTCTTTAGAAAATAAAAAAACATATACACTCGGCATTCAACTATGATAGAAACGCTCTCCAATTCATTAATGAAATCTAACGATAGATACAAGATTTTATTAGTGCAATAAGTTTTATTTCAAAACACTGAAATAATATTAAAGATATTCTAGCTAGATATTCAAAATGACTGTCTTATCCGATCGCAGAGTAACTCCTCCGAACTATATATATCACTCTTTTTGATGAACTTAAAAATGCAACTACAATAAATTCCAAAAAAAAAAGTCGATTTAAACCAACATCCTACGCGGATTCATAAACTGGGAAATCATGGGGATACCCAAATATTTCTAGGAATACACATTGTCTGATTTTGAAATTAAAACGGATTCATAAACTGGGAACTCAGATTGGAACTGGAGAAATCAAACTTAATGTAGCAAATAAAAATGCTTCAATAATTCTAAATAATAATTTCAAGTCAATTAATTCTAAGCTAAAATCCTCTAAAAAAATGTATCTAAATTAAAAAAATATGATAACTATACAAAATTGACTCATAACGTAACTACTGAAATGCAAAATGACACTACTAAATTTAACTCTAATGTATAGAAAATTTAACTCAAAATAAGAATAGGAAAGTAAATTTAACTAATAATTTAACCCTTAGAACTCATAATGATTTGCCTTCATACGCTTCGTCAAATTCCTTACTTTACACAAATAACGCGATTAAATTCAAATTCTCTACAAAATTCGACTACATTAAATTCATATACCTTATTAAAAAATTTAATAAAAGTGACTTATCCCATAGCAGTCTGGTTTAGAGTCTAGGTGATAACTTTGAAATCAAAAACATTCTTATAACTTCAGACCTATTGTTGAAACATATTTCTTTATTAAAGATGAATTTTCTTCCGGCCCAGACGGAATTCCTCCAATCCTTCTTAAGGAATGCATGATTGACTTATATCCTTTACCCATCTCTTTTGTGTTTTATTTGTCCCTTCAATCCAGTATTTTCCCCTGTATATGGAAAAAGTCATTCATTATTCCATATCATAATAAAAAACTCCAGAAATGAATGCGCCAATTATAGGTCCACCGCCAAACTCTCGTGTATTCCGAAACTGTTTGAGCGTATAATGATTTCTCATATGATTATTGTAAATGTTTTTGTGTTGTGCCACATGGCTTCCAAAGAAGTAGGTCAACAACTATTAATATGACTTTGTCTCCAAGAAATTGGCCTCAATGGAGAATGATTTTCATATTACTGAAGTATGAAATTATACATTTTTCACCACATAGCCTTAATTGGCTTGAGTCTTACCTGTCTTCTCCCACATACTCAGTATTATTTAAAAATGCGACTTGTGACAAATACTCAGCGTGTTCTGGTGTTCCTCAAGGTAGTCATATAGGACCTCTTAGTTTTATAGTTTCAACAATTGATGCCCCTAAAGTGATAACTTTTTCTAAACTTCTAAGTTTTGCGGATGATTCAAAGCTTTTTATTCCTATATGTTCCTCATCAGCTGGCTTAAGCCTACAAAGTGGCATAAGCAATTTCCCTTAGGGGTGTAGATCACACTTGACTTGAACACTTTTAAATGCCAAGTCATCACGTTTTCTAGGAAAAATTGTGCTCGGACAGTTTGGTTCAACTACTAAATAGCTTTTCGCTTTCAAAACTAAATTCTATTATAGACCTCGGGTTAACATTTGACCCTAAACTGAGTCTTAAGCTACATTATGATAAAACAGTGAGCAAAGCCAATTGTTTTCTAGGTTTCATTAAACGATGGTCTCAAGAATTTTCTGCTCAACGAAAGTTTTTATGTTTCGATTTGAGTCACTTTTCGTTGAATAATCCACTGCTACTTCCACCTTATTCCCACCGAATTAAACTCATTAACTTACAGTCATTGTGTGGTCGTCATCCTCTTTTATTCACCAGATTCTTTCTGGTAAGACGTTAGTCTCTGAAATTTCAAATTACTTGATTTAAAGAACCGGTCAGATTAATCTTAGAATCTTTGAGTTGTTCCACATTCCCTTCCATCCTACTGAATATGATAGATTCGAGCCAATCACTGGAATGCTCCATGAAGAAAATTTTATTTCTACTTCTTTTGATTGTCAATTAAGTGTTTTAACTGTCAAAAAACGATTACGTTTCAATGTACATACAAGTGAGACTAACAGCCGTTGTTCTTTTTAAGCTTTGATACTTATTAGTTTGGCCTAAGTTTTATCTCTACATATTTTTTTTCATTAATGTTGTAGTTATTGACATAGGTATTAACCTATGATTTTTAGTTCTCGACAAACAGCATGTTTCAGATTTAGTTAATTTTTAATTATTTTCTAATCAAAGATGGTGGTGTTTTACTAACCCTACTGGATGATGATATATTGCACAATCAAATCGAAGCAAGCTTTCGTCTAGTAATAGTCGTCTGATGTGCTTGCTCTAAGCATTAATCTGACAGTATATAACAATTCCTACTCAAATGTTCTGGAAGGTTTCCATGAATCTACCCTACAAATTTTATTAACGTTATAATTCTATTTTTACCGTGAATATTATGAAGCACGTGTTTCCTCAAAGAGTACTAATTATAATAAGTTTTTTATCACATGTAGTGTTATGAGAGAAAAGCTAATAGTGATGCAAGAACAAATGATATAATAAAATGAGAAAAGTTGTAAAACCCTGGATCTTCAATACATTTTTTTCATTATTTTAAATTTAAAAGCTGTCACTATTTCTACTACTGATTTAATTTATAGTCGTTTTAATAGAATTAATATTAAAATTTACAATTCTTAAAACTTTATAAGTATTTGAAAAATTCATTATCATAATTTTTTAATTTTTTTCATTTAAATTAGTGTAAACTAAATATTATTATTACAACTCAGATCTCTTTGTAGTCTGGATATACCGAAATTACTATAAGTTTGCTCATTATTTACATATTATGTCAATAAACTCATATAATAAACAAAATTAAATCAAGGGTGGATTAATTTAAATTTATTATTAAATATTATATACCTGTATAATACTATTTAACTTTTAATGTAATCTATCCAACTAACTATTTAATAAATTTCTGATTTAAGATCTGGAGTTGGTTATAACTTTAGTTTGAATTGACAGTTCAAATATAAATTTTCAAATTTAATTAAAATAAATAACAGATATATGTATGCAAACCTACTTTGTACTACAAAATATAATTTAAATTGAAATTAATAACTAGTGAATCCCCTGTGCAATTGCACAGAAGTAGTTCTTTCAAACACAATTTTATGTAAAAAGAAATATTTGTTTTGGTATAATTGTTGTTGTTTTCTGAATCGCTTAATTCTTGAATATACATACTTTACAATGAAATTAAAGTATAATAGCTAATACTTTATGACGAAATAAATACTAATTTCAATATAACTTAACACAATTAAATCCCATTATTCTCAACGTAGTAGATCGATGTATTTTAATTCGTTTATAAAGAAAAACTTCTGTAGTTACATTTCTGTTGTACATTAGTCAACAATTTGTTTGAAAGAAAGTAATAAACTTCAAAAGTCATACAATCGATGTCGTTTATAGTCACATTAAAATATAACCCCAATTTTTTCGATAACACAAAAAAATAAGTGAATTATTTTATTAAAAAAGTGATTTACAAGTATGTATATTTTGTGATTGCATAACAGAATTGCTATTTAAGAATAAAATAAAGTTTCAAATTGTTATACGAAAGATATTTTATTGAATTTGATTTTGTTTATAAAGATGCAATTTTTTTTTTACTACGCCAATATTCACAAACCGGTTACAGTCAGAAATGTTACTGAAATTTAGCGTATGGCTATAACCGTGTTTTACTGTATATATTTTTTGTAATAATAGCAGAAGCAAATAAACTAACATTAAATTATATCATTTTTGAAGAGTATGATCTGATCTGATCTGATTTTTGTTTTTCTGTTTTGTTTTCAATTTTTGTTTGTGTTTTTGTTTTTGTACTTTTTTCTATGAGTTAGTGTGTTTATTTAAAATGACAGAATTTTTATGAAGCCTTTTTAGAAATTGTCCGTATTTGAAATTTATTTTAGAGTATAGATGTCGCTCAACTTGGAAATAACGGTCATTTATTTGGTGTAACTATTTGAAATGCTTTAAGTATTCAGCACCAAAAACATGCCAATTTTGATATTTTTGTGGTGTAATTAATTTACTATTCAATTATTCTTGCTTTTTTACTCACCTTGCTTTACTCTTCTTGTGTATTATATATAAGATTAGGAAGCACATACGCATATACCAATAGTGTCAGTAAGGTATTAGAAAACTATACAATTACTTTATTTTCTGACGGATGCGTTAATCTATTACAAAGATGTTAATTTTGAGCCTGCAATGTATATCAGAAATTTATTCAAATACTTTTGTAGCAATAAATTGAACATTAATATTGATAAATATAATAATGACAATAATGTAAATGTAAAAAAAAAAAATATATAAAGAGTACTTCCATATTTGAAAATTATGTCAACATATCTCACTTAATTGAAATTTAACTTTAATGTTAATAATTTATTAGCAGAGTATATTATACTATGCTAATCGTGTCGAAAATTTAGTAAGAGTCTTACCTGCAGGAGCTTCAGTATGGTATATTCATTGCTCAAAACTCGGCGAGAAACGGTATCGGCGTATTTAGACCAACACTCAAATTTAGCTTGGCACTTGGTATATATAATTTCATATAGCCAAGTTGACTTAAAAGCTCTGGCTTCCCCAATTTTTCAATCAAAGGTCGTCTATAGTGGTTACCGAAGTTTAATAAAGATAGCGGAGAGAAACAAATTTACTCTTATGTGAACGCTTCAGCATGAATGAATACAAGGCAATGAAGAAGCAGATGTCGTTGCAAAAACAGGTGTACATACAATGCCAAACACTAGGAAAGGATTTCTTTATACAAAACTATTGTAGGTATGGGAGAGATAGGATTAGGAGAGAAATAGCATGATAGAGTAGAATTGGTGGGTAAATTGGGGACGAACCTGAAGAGGTTCTTTTTGAAAAGTTGCAAATTGTATAATGGAGCATTTCTATAAAAGAGAGAGAGAGCTCCAACATTTTGACATGTGCTAAGAGGAGTAAAGGTTAACTGGACGGTAGGGTCACCAAATAGGCGTAAGGCGCGATTTTGAATTTTGTCCAGGAAACCTAGTGAAGTTTGGGAGGCGTTAGCCCATATGTGAGAATTGTATTCCATCTTAGGTCGGATATATGCTTTATAGATATTGACCAGATCTCTTGGCGAAAAGTAGGATTTACATCGAGAAAGAAACCCCAAACAAGAACTTGCGCAGTCTAAAGCTAACTAAGCATCCAATAATCAGGTGAATCAGGTAATCAGGGATACTACATCCAATGTCAGAATGCTGACATGGTTTGTCACAACTTCATTTAACAAAAATAAGATAAGTTCAAGATAAGTTCAAGATTCAGATTCTACTAAGAAAAAGAGGAATTCTCCTCTCATATTTTGATTGCGACGTGATAGTTCGCAAAAGACTGAAATTTTTCCAGGAATACAGGCAATTTTTTAATGGTTGCCTGATTCTGAATTTAACATCAAAGCAGTAATAGCGTTCATCAAGGCTTACAAACATAAGCTTACAATTTTCAGATAAATAGGGAAGTACAATAGATCTTAAGAGGTCGCGCTTACATAGAACTTCCCATTAATAAAAAAAAATTATATGTTGTATATAAATATAGAATATTAGCATAGTCTAAGTAAATTATAGCATCCATACTAATGCTTAATAAATAAATAAATAAAAATTAAGAAGCTCACACAGATTTCCAACATATTAACAATAATAACAATACAGTTACTTGCCTTTATTAACTTGTTTCGACTTATATATGTTTGCTTGTTTTTAACCGTCAGATTTGCAGTCGCTGATCTTAATATTGTTTCAATTTTCTAATATTTATCCGACTTATATACTTATACTCGCTCTATAAAGTATTAAGAGAAAAAAAGCAATAAGATACATAAAAAAAATAGAGGATACTGACACTGCAATCTGCATTATTTATGAATCGTTAAAAAGAGAGAATAAAATTTTTAGTACGTAACGTAGTACCGAACGAAAGTACCTAAAGTTCTATAACCTTTTTTGGAATCGTGTAGCTCGTATTCATATTCATACATTCATATTGCAAAACCAACACTAATTATTAGGCCGAATCACTGACTTGCTTCAATGAGTTAGTGCAATACATTCAAACATATCAGAAAGAAATATTTACTAATTAAAATATTTAATTTTTTAAAATCTTAATATGTAGAAAAGATGGAATTTTAACACATCTTTTGGACGAAAGTTTAAAAAAATTAGTAGTTTTTGAGCTATAATCCGACTTGTAAGTAACCCACTATTTTTTTCCCCAAGACTGTATTTTTTTTAAGAAAACAGACCAACCATTTAGATTTCCTCTCCGAATGACTCGGCCTAATAATTAGTGTTTTGGTTTTGGCTAAGATATATAAAATACTCAGAAATCTACTCTTATTGAAATTAAAATGGGAAACGTAAAGTTTTAATTATTTTTCTCTTAAATTAAGAATTAAGAATAAAACCTGCATCTCTATGGTGTATTAAGAAGAAAAAAACGAATGTGTTGTATTTATGGCTTAGAACATACTTATGCTAAGTCGCAAAATCATAAATATGCAGGGCAGCAATTTGAAAGTTTGATAGCTTGCCAAAAGTGTACTATTTAAATTAGAAAACTGGAACAACTTTTTTTCGTACTCTGTTCTTTTCTCAAATAATAACTAAAAATAGTTTTTTACGATTAAATAATTTTTTTTTTGTAATTTTGTATTTTCTGTAACAGATTTTTTGATTATTCCCTCCACATTTAAATTTTCCAAATTATTATCAACGTCAAACAAATGTCTTTCAGAAATTCTCGATACCTTCTTTGCACATTCGAGGCGTCGCGAATACATAGTTTAGGCGTTTATAAACTCAACACATTGTGTTATAATTTTTATTTGACGTTTCGAAAGTCAAGGATAGTTAAACTGACTTACAATGATGCCTTTAGGAACCACGAAAATACATACATTTTCAAATACATTCAAAAAAGAATTCTGATTCAGTTCTGATTTATTTTTCTTATTTCTACATTTACAGGTCTATTTTAAGTGTAAAATACTTTAAGAGGTAATTTTTTGGAGTATTTTAGGAAAAACAGATCTATTTTTAAATTTGGCTTGACCTACATGGAGTGAAAAAAAGACAAAAAATATATTCCAGAAAACCTAGTTCTGACTTTTACAGGATACTTCTTTGAGAGATCATATCAGGCCGATATTCAGGGTCCAGGGAAATCTGGAAGAGTAGCACGGTTCTGACCAAAGGACACGTACCCCTTTACACTGATGGTTCAAAACTGAATGACAGAGTGAGGATGGAGTCTACTCTGAAAACCTAAATATAAATCTGTTCTTCAGCCTACTAAGACATTGCAGTGTGTTTCAGGCGAAGGTGATGGCAATAAAAGAAATATAAGACTGGTTGAGATCAAGCGTATTATGTGTTCGAAATATACCTATACTCACAGTTAGCCAGGCCGCAACTAAAGCACTTAAACAACTCAAAAACCGTGTTGGTCTGTCGCAGTTCTCTGGACGAACTAGCGGATCGTTTCAAGGGCCAAGACATAGTTATATTCCGGATAACTTCAATACAAATCAAATTGCTAGAGAGGGTACTATATTAGAAACCCTTCCGGAAAGGAGCAATCTGGGTGCGCCTCTAGCTACTTGTAATCTATTGCTTTGCAAAGATGCAATAAAAGCTTCAAACTTCAGATAGTCTGGTAGACCAGACTGCAATATCACCAAGCAAATCTGGCCTATGCCTATGAACCTGAAGCGCTCTCTTAACCTACTAACTCGGAAAAGGACTGATATTAACACTATGGTAGGGATTCATTATCTTATTGGTAAACATGCCAAAACGTGTAGAGAGGAGGAGGAAGATGAAACTGTCCAACACCTAGTCTGTTCTTGCCTTTATCATAAAAGGAAAACCCATCCAGGAATCTTATTCCTGAACTCGCTGGGTTACATTCAAGTCAATAAAATCAAAGATATCAACTGCTTTGTAAAAAGGTTCAACAAGTAGAGTCTTTTGCGAGGAAAGTTTCCGTGGTATCGGTGGTATCACAATAGACCTTACTGGTTTAAGTTTATCGGTGTACTGTCGGCACGCAGCCACTACTACCTACATACTTAGTACCTACTCAGGTACCTATCTACCTATATACCTACCTACGTAGAACCTACTCTAGAACTAGTGATACCTTAAGGATCCGTTCTTTAAACACTTTTAATTTATATAAATGACATTGTGCATATAGTGCAGTTTTGTAAAATTAGTCTGTTTTCACATGATGCATTAATATATATTTTGAAGATAATAACTTGAATTTCCGGAAAAATAATATAGAGGATGATCTAAACCGCTTGGATAATTGACTTAAAAGTAATAGATTTGGATAGAATACAATTGAACATAAGGCAAACTTAATTTATGGTTATCAACAGCAATTCATTCAACGAAGAAATAAGAATTGGAGCTGACACAATTGAAAGAGTATAAATGAAACTAAATACCTGTGAGTTAGGATCGATAGTAAAATTACTTTTGGGGCAAAAGCATAAACATAAGTTTCTTTAAGAGAATAGAGATAAATTATATATGTATATTGACTGCAGTAAAAGGGTATAATGCAATTATAAAGTCATACTTTGATTATTGTGAAACAATATGATACTTAAACAATAAAGAAGAACTAGATATAAATTGCAAAAGCTACAAAGCCATCTTAAGGTAAATAGATTTACTTCAGTAAGGTGGATGCTGGACGCCCTGAAATTGTTAAACGTACAGCACATGATTGAACTTAATGTCTTAATATTTATATTTAAAATAAAAATTACAAAGGCAAATTATTTGAAGAAAAAACTAAAATTTGTAATCGACTTCCAATCCAACCATATAACTTAAGAAATGTAGAAGTAAGAATAAGAACAGAGAACTACAGAAGAAGTAGTACTAGAATCTCACTAGAATACAAATGGTTTTTAAATTTTGATAGACTACCAGTTGAAATAAAGAAAGAGAAGAGATGAGGAATATTTAAACATGGTTGTGTAAATTATTTAAAATCGAGAAGGTGAATGGAAATACTTTTGTTGTAAATACAAATTTGGAACTATGAAATTAATGTAAGGGTGGATTTTCATTGAGCAATATTTAAAATCTTAAATCTTAGCTTATTAAATTTTTATGTAAGAAAAAAATAGACCGTTGCAAAGAATTCTCAAAATTTTTATTTGGGAAATTTATTTTATACGCAAAAAAACAACAATTCAACCGTCAAAACCATCTGTTGAAAAAAATTGTTTTTTTTTTATATACATTTACTCAAAAAATTGTAAAAAAGTGTTGCCGCTATAAAGAATATCCCCAATATTTTAAAAATATACTTTATCAACGTATAAGATCCCAATTTTTTTGAAAATATCCGCAATTTTTGTGAAAATATCCCCGGTAAATGGTATTTTCTGTTCTTGTCGTACGCATTGAGCTCTCATATAAAATAATGTCATTTCGTGTTATTTCCCTTTTTAGAGCCGATAAAGTTTTTAAGATTTTAAATATTGGTCAATGAAAATCCAGCTTAATGTCTTAAATATAAAAGAATTTGCAAATATAAATGTATAATATTAAAAAAAAATTTTGTGAAGGTAAAATTTGTAAGAATTTTAAATTAATTATAAAATGAAGTACGAAATGTAAGTAATACGATAAATTTCGGAATTGAAAATGTGAAATAATATCTTAAATGTATATCAAAAGTTTATTCTTCAAACTAATAAAGCACTGTTATTATTATTATTATTATTATTATTATTATTTTTATTATTATTATTATATAACAATATGTTTTTCCAAAATAAACTATAGCTCTAATAAGAACTGAAATCACTTCGAAATGTACTGCGAAAGACAGTGAGACAAAATAATTTTGGAATTTCTTATATGTTTATTTTTTATCATCATTCTACTACATAAGACTATTGTAGGATTTATTCTGTTCTATTGTCGTCCAACAACACCATTCTGTATTTACTGATAGCAAACAATCTTTTGTTGTGTTTTTTTGTTTATTAATATTTTATATTTAATAATTTTTTTTTTCAATTTTAACATAAATGAGCAAAAAAAACAAAAACAAAAACGGTGAATAAAATCAGAAAAAGCTAAAAATTAAAAAAACCTAGTTAGTTATATTTGTTAACTATAAGATACCAGTTTAAATTTTTATTATTTTATAATACATACTTATATACATTTAAAAAAAACATTTACATAAAAGATTATTTTATGTATTTTTCGGCATTGTTTGTATATAATTTATTTTTTTATTTATTTATTTATTTATTTGTGTACATATACATATGATTAATCTTATCACTTAAGTTTGTATGCGTGTGGTTATATTTAATCGGAAGTTAATTTCCATAAAGATTAGTGAGAATATTTTTTACGATTGTCACTTTGAATTGTTTTTTTTATTTTTTGTTTTTTTTATTTCAGTTTTAATTTTTAGTGAATGGTTGTAAACTAAGTTTAATGCCTACAAAAAATTTCGTTTTTTATTTAAATTTTTATTTCTTATGTACAATAGTGAGTAGGTATTTAGTGACATATTGATGGTATTTATAATATAATATGATATTTTATTTTTAAATTAATTATTTTTAATATGTAATACAAAATTTCTTAAAGTAAAATGGATGGGGGTCTACTACGTATTCTTACTTTTGTAACACGAAATGTTTTTCACGAACAAAATTTATTGTGGTAAACCAGGCAATCAGACCAGATGGGGGTTCTACAATTTTTATTTTTCTCAGTTAGCCCAGACGAGGGGGGCTCGACAATTTGTATTTTTTTCTATCTTTTTTTTGTGCGAATGATAAGCAGTACTTCCTATTGAAGTTCAAAAAATTTATTATAAATTTTCTAGATATTTGTATCTTACTCTAACTATCAGTCCTGGAAAATTATTGTATAGGAAATATTCTTCTATCAACTTTACTTATAACTCTTTGCAGAAAATTCCTACAAAACTTTAAATAATTTAATTGTTGCCAGGTTTCAGATCAAAATTTTTAATATTTAATTGTAAATATCGATATGTCGGAAGCAACATACTTTCTTCATCAGGGATTGTGACTAACTTATCAAACGTGATACAAGACGTTTCTAAGAGAGATTCATATTAACTCATATTAACTTGCAGTTTTTGTTAAATAATATGTCAACTGTTTTTTTTTTATATTATTAGCCAAAACTTAGGTCAGAAAAACCTTTTGACTTTCGCAGCGTTGGCTTTTGGAAGAGAAAAGAAAAGTGATAGTTAGAGAAAAGAGAAGTAGAAAGAAGTAGGAGAAAGGTTCGACGGGGAATTGCGAACTATGTTATTGATGTTCACTTTGAATTTTTGTAAATTAAACAAATAAAAACTATCCCTACTTGGAAATGCTTGTAGTGAAATGCGATTCCACATTCTAGAAGTTCTGACGATGAACGAATTTTCATAACCCGTGTGGAGCGATCTTGGTATTTCCACGGTGTAGGGATAGCCATTCACGTTCCCCGACGGTTTTGTTTAATAGTTTGAACTTTGGAAGTGTTAAGCCCAACTCTGTTTGCTTTACCCCAGTCGGAAACTTTGACTTAGTCATCGTTTACCATGTCGCCCATAATTGTTCTTTTGGAGTAGACTGAGGTAGCTTTAGCATTGGATTTTTTAAGGAAATCGTAAAACGCTACAAGAGTGCTATCATCAGCAAATTGGTAGAATATATATAAAAATCTTAAATTGCCATTTGACATCTAAACATAACATGATGTTTAAATCTGCACATTAAAAAATCTGGTATTATGGTTATATACAGCAATAGTGAGGCCAACCTTAACCTAAGCATCCGAAGTGTCGTGGAAACTCAACAAACTACAGCACTCACCTTGTTTGATGGTAACTGGGGTTTGTGGACAACATCTGCCGCATCATTAAAGACTTTGATTTGCCTAGAACACCTTCATCTCTTCATACATAAAACGCAATGGTTCATATCCACAAATGTATTACTGGTGACGATCCGCAAATGACAAAAGTGGTACACCCAGAACTAATTCGTGTACTCCAGAACGATGATATGCTTTCGATAGCATTATCCGACTACTGCTTGCCAAGAAATAATTTTGAGAAACCAGCCCATTAGTATGGCATACTGACGGCTCCAACAAAATTAACGGAGTAGGATCAGAAATATATGGAAAAGGCCTCAAGGCCCATTTTTATTCAAGGCTAGACTCTACAAACACAGTTCTCCAAGCCAAAGCTATAAAAGTCTGTGTGCGAGAGATTTAAGAAGAAATTACAAAAAACGTAAAATCTTCATTATCTCGGATAGTAAAGCAGCCATACTAGCTATTAATTCATATATTTTAACATCAAAGCTATGAGATTCAAAGCTGTGAAATGTATGAGATTACTTAAAAAACAACTAAAGTCACAATAATGTGGGTACCAGAGCATTCTGGGATAGCAGGAAATGAAGCTGCAGATTATTCATCGAGAAAAGCATCGGATACGCCTTTCATAGGGCCAAGTCCGTTCTATGGGATTCCCCTGTGTACAGTTGATGTGAACACTGACACATCTTCTTCCAAACAAGAATTATTTAAAGTAATAGAAGCTAGAAACAATCTGGAAATACATATTTCAAAGTACATATAGTCAAAGAGAAGATTTTATTGAAAAATATTCAGAAATGAAAATTTATTCTATGAAGACTTATAAGCAATTTTTCTTTAAATCTTTTTTTTTTTGGTCTACGACATGGTCCTTTTATTAATAACCTCTTTAAATATTTCAATTTTAAAATAAATTTGGAAGTTTTAGATTTTATTAAATGAAAATACATTGTACACAGATAGTACCACTAAAGAAAGATGGATCGATCTTATAGCATCTCAAATTCAGTGCAGTTAAGGTGACTATTGAGTGCAATACCGATAAATCGTAAATTTCACTCCTGTTGTCGGTAATTTCGACAAATTGTTCATAATATTCGAATACTTTTAAATATTCAGATACTGGTAAATTACCTATAAACCGGTAATGAAATTATAAATTACAGAATTGCCGGTAAATATGTTTGGTTAACATTTGCACTCTATAATAGTGACCTAACTTCCAAATAATTGACCAAAACTGTTTTTGATTTTCGAATTATTGTATTTATTTACTGTAATAATAACTTAACGATTATATACGACTTAATGTCAATTAGAAGCAACAATAAGTGTTGGATGGATGTGCTAACAACGAATAAATTCAAAAATTAAATAAAAATTAAATTTCATGATGAAAAAAACAAATTTCCTGATGCATTCAAAATTTTAAAATTGTATTAATTTGGAAAGTAAGTAATCAGTTATATGTATATTAAAGGTACGTTGTCTAAGTAAGATTTCTGGTATATTCGGATAAGATTATTGTATATTCGTCCTTTAATTTGTCTTAATCGAAAAATAGGCATTATATAAGTATTTAAGATATTTGATTTTTGCTTTTAGATAGCATTGGAAAAAGCGTTGCAAGAACAAGAGTGTGCTCTGCAATTTTCTTAGATGCTGCTCAGGCATTCGACAAAGTACGGGTTGCTCAGGCATTCAACATACATCGTGATTTACCAAGGTAAAGCAATTTATGCAATACTAAAACCATGCATGGCCCGTAGATGCTTTCAACCGCCGTGACGGCTTTTCGTAGGCCACATGGAAATTCACTCAGAAATTTAATATAATATGAAAGCAAAAAATTTAATTACAACAAAATTAATAAGAACCGAATTAAAAAAATGGTTTCTTAAAAATATACTAGAAGCTGAATTAACAGATATTCGAATATATGCTGAGTTCAATTCAAAATCTATATAGTAGGTTTGAGTTAACATGAGGATCTAATGCTGGTCACTTTTAAGTCACTTTTAAATCGAGCAAGGAAACACGGAGAAAACAACATACTACTGAGATGGATAGAGGAGATGTTAGAACTACGTCATAGGTTTATCCACGTAGATGAAACAACTAAAGTTCCGATGAACACGGCTACAGGGTGACCACAAGGAGATGTTCTATTGCCTTTACTATGGAACATGTTGATAGACGAACTCCTAAGTATTCAGAAGAAGAATTCAACACAAACGGCTTTGCCGATGATGTTAGCATTCTTTCTAAGAGGTGGATAAATGAGGCGCCTATACACACAAATGCAAAAAGTCATTCACTTAACCACTAAATGCTGTCAGGCGAATTTTTTTTTTTTTTTTTTTTTTTTTTTGCGTGGATTGGTGGGAATCTTCATAGACACAATGAGCCCCGTAGCTTCCATTGTGTGCCAGATTTTTACTGACTAAACCACACCCCTCCCATTAATACTAGTCCAACGGACTAACCATTCATTTATTGCTATTTTGATTTTCTTAAAGAAAAATTTTACGAAATTCTATCGTATTAAATCTAGTGGCTTAGTTCTTTTAAGCCTTCTGACATCATTTTGATTATCTAGCAATTGAGTGGCCTCAACGTTAACATGTCCCTCCAGACGAGCTATATGCTTTGTTGCATATCTTTTTATTTCATTTTCTATGCAAGGAATTTTTAGATCTCTGTGCAAATCACTGTTGCGAACATACCAGGGGGCATTTACCATGTTGCGCAAGACTTTATTTTGGAATTTTTGTATACAAAGTACATGTGTTTGTTTGGCACATCCCCATATTTGTATGCCGTACAACCATATTGGTTTGAGTATCTGATTATATAACAAAATCTTGTTATGTATAGGTAATTTAGAATTACGACCTAAGAGCCAGTACATTTCTCTATACTTATTTTCAAGCTCAAATTTTTTCTTTTTAACGTGCTCTTTCCATCTAAGTTTGACATCTAATGTCATTCCTAGGTATTTAGCATTGTTTTCTTGGGGTATATTGACCCCATTCAGATTTACCAATGGTGGTTGATTTTCTAATTTTTTATTTGTAAAATTTACATGTACTGATTTTAACTCATTGAGTTTAATTTTCCATTTCTTTGTCCAGAGGTATAGCTTGTCGCTTGCTCTTTGCAATTTAATTGTAGCCTCGTCAATATTTGATCCTACTGCCATCAACGCAGTATCGTCAGCGAATGTAGCTACAGTTATATTTTCCATTTCTGGTAAATCATTGGTGTAGAGCAAATACAGTATGGGACCCAGAATACTACCTTGAGGCACACCCGTTTTAATATCTCTAATAGTAGAATACTCTTCGTCTTGTTTTATTCTGAATAGTCTGTTTTCTAGATATGATGAGAGTATATCTACGTATTGTTTAGTTTATTTATTAAGCCTCGATGCCATACTTTATCAAAAGCTTGGGCTACATCTAGAAATATGGTAGAGCATACTTTCTTTTCCTCTAAAGCTTTTTCTATTATGTCTGTTATTCTATGAATTTGATCGATTGTCGAGTGCTTAGATCTAAAGCCAAATTGATAATTTGGAATCAGATTACTATTTTCTATGATCGGTCTCATTCGAATCAATAATAGTTTTTCAAATAATTTTGATACTATTGGTAGTAATGATATTGGTCTGTAGGATTTGACCTCATTTATGGGCTTACCTGGCTTTGGTATCATAATTATCTCTGCTATTTTCCACATATTCGGCACCTTATTCTTATAGCAGCGTTTATAATGCGTGTTAGCATTGTTATAGCTTTTTTCGGAAGTTCTTTCAGGACTTCCGATGTAATTAGATCAAAACCTGGAGCTTTTTTATCTCTGAGTTTTTTAATTTGTTCCACTATTTCACTCTCTGAAAATGGTGATATAACATTTTCTTGCCAATTATTATTTTCTTCAGTGAGATCATCCGAATCTGTCTCGTCTGGACAAAAAATTTCTTCAAGATGATCTGCGAATGTTTCAGCTTTATTTTTATTATCTCTCGCCCATTCACCGCTTTTCATTCTGATTGGCGGGATTTGAGAGATCGAGGTTTTTGTACTCTTTGTTGCTTTCCACAACGAGTAGTTATTTTCTCTTTTAGCTGATAAATTTTTTATATATTTTTCAAAATTTTCATTTTTAAGATCTTTAATTTTTCTTTTAAGATTCTGAGTTAATCTATTTAGCACAGTTTTGTCTGCCGGATCACGCGATTGTTGCCATCTGCGTCTAGCTCTTCTTTTTATTTTTATCATATTTAATATTTCTCTAGGGTAGTTGAATCCTACCGATTTATATTCACAATTTTTTGTATTATTCCATCCAGCATTTTGAATAATTTTAATAAAATTTTCTACTTCAGAATCTATATCACATTTGGATCTTAGTTTTGTTTTTATGTTTATTTTGTTTTCTATTTCTTGTTTAAAGCTAGCCCAGTCAGTTGTCTTGTTCGTTAGCAGAGGTTTCGACTGTTTCTTAATAACCTTTTCATATAGATTTAGTATGACTGCAGAGTGATCTGAGTCCAAATCATGGTTATCTTCTAGCTTAATATAATTGGGTGAAATTTTTTTTGTTATATAAAAATCAAGCAGATCAGGAGTTTTATTTCTATCAGTTGGCCAATAGGTTGGCTTACCGGTAGATTGGTAAATGCAGCCTTTTTCTTTTATAGCTTTTCTTAGCTCTTTTCCTCTCGTAGAGGTTACTCTAGACCCCCAATCTATGTGCTTGGCGTTGTAGTCACCTCCCAGGATAAATCTATCGCCAAGTAGTTTAAGAATTTCTTCAAACATGTTATTCTTTATGTTGTATTTGGGTGGACAGTATAATGCACCGACACAAAGGCTTTGTTTAACAGACATAATTCGTAGCACGATTAGTTGGAATTCATCTATTTCTAGACTAAGTTCCTCGTGGTGCTTAATATCTTTCTTTATTAAAATTGAGCTACCACCTCTGGGTGTATTACTCGGATGGTTTGCGCTGTAGCATGTATAGTCATTTATTTTAAGCGATGACTTATCTGTCATATGTGTTTCTGTCAAGAGACATACATCAATATTTTGTGTTCTCAATAGAATTTCCAAATTATTTTTCTTGTTCAGAATACCATTGGCATTCCACGTGACTATACGAAGTGCGTTCTTAACCATGCCTTGCGGATTTATTTTTTGGTGTATACATATATATTTCATTATGTTTGTTTTCTAATGTGCATAGTCTTGTTGAGCGAATGGAATAAACATAAATCTCAGAAAGACATGTTTGAACAACTATGTTCTTTCCTCGATTGGGGGAAATAACCTAGAAATTAAATATAAATATAAGTAAAATATCCAGCGATCATACTTGATAAGAAGCTCTATTAGGCTAAATATATCGAGAGGAAATGTGCTAATGCCATGAAAGTCCTATGGCAGTGCAGAAGAGCCTTTGGCAACAATTGGAACTTAGCACCAAAAATAGCTTTAAAACTATATAAAAAGTGCATAAGGCCCATTGTTAGCTACGGGTCCATTGCATGACTTTCGAGAACATTCCCAGCTAATTCCATAAAAAAAACTAGGACAAGCGCAAAAACTTACGTGCCTCTGTGCAAAAAGTGCTTTTAGAACAACACCTACAGCGACTATACACATACTTCTTGGGCTCCCACCTTTGCATCTTTATGTAAGAATGGAAACTCTCAAAGTTGCAAGAAGATTTCCAACTCTAGGCAATACTAGAGGTTGTTAAACAAACATCAGAGACTATGGAAGGACTTAGAAAAGGATCAGAAAGAGATCTTCATGTCAACAGATGACATTACTACATACGTATCCCTAAAGAAGAGATACGAAGTAGAAATCCCGACAAGTTGGAGCTGGCATGGTTAAGAAGAGCAGACTGGAGTGCTCTTTGAAAAAAAAACAACTTGAACTTCATTTTCTTCCAGACTGAAGTCTTTGTTAAAAACGCAGCAGTGAATATAATAAAGAAGCAAAAATGATCTAAAATAGTCACTAGAGTCTTTGGTGACAGACTGCCTTAAAAGCTCTTGAAAGTAACCTCATCAAATCTAGATTGGTGGAGGAATGTTCAGAATGTATACGGGGTCATACTGGCTTGATGAGAAGGACGACAAACCAGCTTGTTTATCGGTGGGAAACATTTATGGACCGAAACCGGCAGTTGGTGTATCTATTGCTAATATGTATTTAACTATTGATAGATAACACCCTGAAGAGGGAAACAAACATTCTTTGGGAGCGTATTAAAGCTACAAAGTCTCCAAAATATATGCACCAAGAATGAACACCAAAATAACCAACTTTCTACAAATTCTCAATAGAGCAGACTACAGGAATATGGTGGGCATATTTACTCATCAAGGCTGAGACTCAGGCTGTTGGAAACGGACTACATGACCTCAAAAACTTTTGCAGGATAAAATTCTCAAACCTATTGGTCTTTATCAAAAGAGTCGACTAAATTGATGGAAAGCCCATAAGGAAAAAAAATGCTTTTAATATTAATTTGATACTATACTGCATAGTCTCGACTGAATTTCGTATAAGCATTATGGGAACACCTAGTTCTAGGTGGAGCGTAACAAATTTATTAACTAAATCGAAGGTGCTCTATCGATTGTAAAATTAAATCGAAACTGTTTGAACAATATTTTTAAAATAGCATAGGATACATTAGTATCACACATGTATTATCCTAATCCACCGCAATGTTATATATATTTAGATCTAATTTGGTACAAAACTCCCAAGATATACACCATTGATATATCACACAAATGGAAGGATAACCGACTGCCGACCGAATTGATATTAATTTATACGAAACACAATAATTGTTAAAGCTTAGCACATATATTGATCACATACATATACTAAAATTTTAAATAATTATATAAAACAGATTTGGTGAAAAAATGAACGAATAAAAATGTACATAGACTATAAGTAGATTTAACTTCTTTATATTTAAGATTTAGATTAACATTAATTTTTAAGTGTAAGTGAAAAAAAACATAATGAAATTGATCTTTTTTTCAAATTTTTTGTCAAATAATTAACATTGAAACTTGTACTAATATAATGTTAAAAACTGTTAAAGTAAGATAGAAAATACGTACAGAGAGCTCCAAAGATGGGCCATTTTGGAATAAAAAAAATGTATAATATCCTTTATTGTAAATTTAGTAACATAATGAAATTTAATAAAGCAAAATTAAAAATTACAAAAAAAAAAACCTATACTATAATACTTAAGATAATTTAAATTTTTCTTCTTTAAATTAGCCTTCTAAATCGTCTTCATAGATAATAGTCTGAGAGCTGCTGATGTAAAAGGACATTATTTGTAAATATAATAAACGTTACTTTAAAAATAAATGTACAAATAAGACTCTATCTATATATAGATATTAAAAGATGAAATTTTCTATATTTAAGTAGTACAGAATACTATTTTCGCTCTAGTTTATTACATACACACATACATTTATATATATTTATAGATTATTATAGTGGATGTCGTTAACGTGAACCCATCGTTTTATTTTTTTTGTGCTTTAAAAAATTATCAGAAACCTTAAGTAACAAATCATTTTGTTTTCATATTATTATCATTTTCTTTTTTTTATGATTATAAGTTCTTTAAAATAAATAAAGTGAAAACGAAAGGTATAGGTAAATATAAGAAAAAACAAACAGCAAACCATAAATAAAAAAAAAACTGTTACTCAGTTGAAATGAAGTCATTAAAGTCTAAAGTGTAATTTTATGTCATTTATAACCTGTAAGATTTTTTTTTTGTCTCTGTTCGTTTCTCTCTAGATTTATTTTATACAACAATATTTACATATCGTATACATATATCGAATGTACATTTACAATATATATATATATATATTCTACATTAATAAATTGTATACAGGAATAGGATATCATAATAATAAAAAAAAAAAAGATGTAAAAAATATTTCTAGATACAATATTCTCCTAGTATAGCTTTTTATTTAATAAAAGGCTTTTTGTCGCCTTGAATCCTCAGGTAGTTAAGTTCAAATATAATATGTACATATACGTTATGTATATAACGTTATGTATATTATAAAAATATTATTTCAAATAATTTGTGTTTTTTTTATGTATCTATGTATCTGTTATATTAATACATTTTACATTTCATATAACTATTTTTATACATTAATCTGAATGAGAATATTATCTTGCGTATATATAGAGAAATATCTCATTATATATAATAGGTATATATAAATGTGTGTGAAGGGAGAAAATCAAATTGACTTTTGATTTTCCTTTTTATTTATTTATTTTTCCTTTTTTTTATATATATATGTATATATAGAAAGCCAGAAAATTTTTATAAATGTAGAGACCCCATAGATCATCAATGCCGAGATGGAATTCTTTTCTACCAAGTTAAATAAAAAGAATGAAAATATTGAATAAAGATTTTACGCTTGGATAATGGTAACAGAAATTTTACAGGAAATAAATTTTTGTTCTTGTCGTTTTTTTTTGTTTTTTTTCTTTTTCAAATACAAGTGTATCCGGGAATTTGATTTTTGTTCTTAATTTATTATTGTTTTTGGTTTTTTCTTATTTTATTATTTTTAAATATTTATTTTTGGAATAATTCTTTCATAGATCAATCAAATTAAGAAATTATTATGCTATAATAATTCAACAGATAAATTAAGAGTTTAAAATTTTTTAAAGTACTTTCTAATCTTAAATTAATTTTTTTGTATTGTTATTATGGTTGTTGTTGTTGTTTTTATTGTTTATTAACTTTAATTATATTGTTTATTATTTTGAAGAAAATTAAAGATTATTTCTTATGAATACAACATGAATTTTTCAAACAAATTTTTTTCTAAGTAATTTATTATGAAAATTAATAAAATAATAATTGATGATTTACAAATAAAATAATAAAAAATAAAAGTTTTGTTTTTATTTTCTTAATAGAATAATTTAAATAATTTGAAAGGATTAGAAATTTTATATTGAACTAAGAATATTGAACTTTTGTATTTTATATTGAATTATGTATAGAAATAGTTCCGAAGAGCTCGTACTACTCTGATATGAACAATGAAATTCTATACAATAATTGGATTGTCTAAGACCGCAGTTATGCGTCCATGAATTGTTCCCGCGGGATTGGGTATTATTTGCAGTTAATAATAGTGTTTCTAGTATACCATTGGCATTATCCACCTTAACAAACCTAACAACAAGTGGGTAGATCTAGCTTTTTCGAATCCATGCGATAAAGTAGAGGTTAAACTCGCCGATGATGCAGTGAACCTGTTTTCTAACTCCTTTCACTATAACGCAATCATCTTTGAGTTCCACTCAACCATACCAAGATTTTCTAAATCATATATGGATGCTATTGTATGCGAAATTTTTAATGCCGATTATCAAACCATAAACAATGCCTTAGCTACAACTGGGACATACTGTTAAATCAACAGGATATAAATTAAACGATTTCCACGATTTTATTACACGATATTCGATATAAAAACAAAAAGCACATGGTGCAAGTGCGAAAATACAAAATGAAAATATTTAAAATAACAATAAAAAAAATAAAATGTTCTCCAAAGGTTGGAATCATAAATTTACAGAGGTATCAAACCAAACTTTATAGTTTGATAGATTAAGTTATAGATAAATATTTGTAAAAATTATAAGAAACAATATATGAAATGTGAATTTATAACAGGCACAATAAATGAAATGAATGAATGATATTTGATATAATCAATTTCTTTGTGCCAAAAATTCAAAAAAAAAAACAAAAAAACGGAATCTTGGCTGGACAGGGATCTTTGGACAATGCGTAATCAACGTAACAAATTGTACAAAACAATAAAATCTACTAAGAACCCTAGTGATGATCTTCTAATCATCAAATATGAAACCTTTGCATTGTAATTCAAAACCAAGCAAACCAGGCGTACGATTTATGTCATACATATTGATAATAAGCTAATGGCAGACCCTAAACAATTTTTCGAATTTGTAAATACAAAGGTTATCCCCAAGGTTATCCAAATTAAATGTCTAAAAATAATTCTCTTTCCTCCAGCCCTAATGAAATATGCAATTTCTTTGCGGAATGTTTTCAAAAAGTTTATTGTTCCCAGATTCATACAATTATGATTTATTTATTGGCTCTGTCGAATAACACCAACTCAGTCATTACTAATTTATATCTTTCGGAAAATGACGTACAGAAGACAATATTTGATATCGACATCAGGAAGGGCATGGGGCCCAACTTAATTTCACCATATGTTTTTTATATAAGTGTGTATATTTGTTGTCCGCTTTTATTAATTTTTAAAAAATCCCTATCAATAAGAACATTCCCTCAAGCATGGAAAATCTCATATCTTACTCCTATTCATAAGAAAGGTAATAAAACAGGTTTGTAAACTGTTTGAATTAAATAGTAAATAAATAAACACATATTTAAATAAAACTATTGTGGAGAACAATCGTGGTATTGCCATTCTTTCAACTATTCCCAAACTATAGACTATTGACTGGTAGCGAGACATGGTTGACAAAGCAGAATTATACAATGCAGATTTTCACTAACAAATGCTTGCGCATATTATGCAAAATATTCTGGAATAGAACAATTAGAAATAATGAACTCTGGAAAAGGCCAAACAAAATCCAATAAACACACAAAAAAGTAAAGAAAATGGATAAGCCACGCCCTTAAAAGACCTTCAAACAATATAGCAAGGCAGGCATTGGATTGGAACCCGAAGAGTAAAAAAAGAAGAAGTAAAACGCGGGAAACGTGGTCAGTTCATAAAGAGACAGAAAATAACCATAGAACATGAAGTGAAATTAAACAGCTAACGCAGAATAGAGTCAGGTGCTAGATCTTTGTAGAAGTCCTATGCTCCCAAAGAAAGAGAAGCAGGAAGAAAAAATAGTTTTATCTTACAATTAAAATTATTTAGATATAATGTTAGTTTATAGACACTTCTAGAATAATAATTTTGTGTGTAAAGTAAGTCAGATTTTGAAATACGATAAATATTAAATGGTCAATATTCTAAAGATCAATATAAATAGTATTCTAATCCTTTTTTGTATGATAAATAGAAGAGAATAGGTTAGCCTACAATTTATTAAGTATTATTGAACAGATTCAAAATAAAAGTCACTATCAACAGATATCCTGTAAAATACTGTTTGCACTTTATTATAGCGATTGTTACAAACTGTTTCCAAATTTCCAAAATTGCCATTTTGATGTTTTAGAAAACCCAGCAATTGTTCCGACAATTTAAAACAAAATGTTTATAAAAAAAAGTTGAATCAAAATCTTTACCAAATTTTATGGAATAACCATTGAGTAGTAATTTATTGCAATTAGGTACAGTAAATACTGATGACATTTTATAAAGCTTATAAATGTTAAGTTCAATTTTAAGTTAAGAAAGTTAAACCAATTAAGTTTTTAACAGACCATGTACAGATTTTCAGAACCTAAAGCAAACTTTTCGAATCTATTGCCTAAAATATTTTGCTGTTTTTCTTTTTTTTGTAATTTGAATAAAATTAAAAACGGATATTATGAAATTATGGTAAATAAAGATTGAAGTGAAGGGGTTATTTAAGAAGATTTAACAAAAAATAAAACAAATTAAATTGGAAGAATTTTTAGAGCTATTAAAGTTTGTTTTTTAACATGAGAACAAATTACTCAGAATAAATTTAAACAAACGAATGAGAAACGATGAGAATTTTGTTGCGTTCCTGTACTTTTATGGCAAAAACTTGCAAATGAGAGAAAAGAGAGAAAAATAAAGAAAAGAAAGTTAAAAAACTCTCATCTGCAAATAAAAGTACTGGAACGCAATTCTTGTAAAAACTTGCAGCTGTCAAACAGCTGACAAGCAATCTGACATTCTGAAATTAATTTAATTATAAACAATCATTTTGAATTTCCGGAGGTGTTTTTCTTAAAGAATTGTAATTAAATTTAAACGAAATGGCAGCAGAAGATATAAAAAATATATATTACTAAGTAGCGATTCGGATTACATTTGTATTACATTTTTTTAGTGAAAGCGAAACTGAAGAGTTAAAGAATGTAATTCTAAAGCAAGTGCTGTTGGAGAACTTTTTACATAAAAACAAAAGACATTGCATTCGAAACTATTTGGAAGAAATAGTTCCAGGTTATTGTGAAGAGGAATTTGTAAGACATTTTCGTGTAAGCAAAAATGTTTTCAAATATTTATATGAAGAACTGCAAACATTTGAAGAAAGTTTTTCAAATCTACGTGCAGATAAAAAATGTAGCTCAGAAAAACATATAGCTGTATTTTTATGGTTTGCGGGTCATGAAGCTTGCTGTTATAGAGACTTAGCTGACGATTTATCCTTATCAAGTGTATCCGTATTATCAAATTAAATTATACATATATTACAATAATAAAGAATTATGAAATTTATCCTCCACTAAATTATATTTTTCATTTTTTTTAATAAATTTCATTTAAAAAACAAAATTTTGCATAACAGACACATATGAGAAATTACAAAAGTAAATAAAAACATAACCTAAAAAATACAACAACAACAAAAACAACAACAAAAATTTGAAGTATAAGTTTTTACAAGTTAAAATTTTACTTGCAAAAACTTATTCGAGAGAATGTTGTTGAACTATGTTGAACGAAGTTGAAAACATATGTTTTCTCTCGTTTTTAGAAAAATGTCTAAGTACAGGAACGGTTTCTGGTAAAAACTCGGAAAAACTTGGATAAGTTTTTACAAGATGTGCGTACGGGAACGGTCATTTTATAAAATTTCGACAGTGTTTCGTTATGACAAGGGCTTGAATATCATATTTATTATTGATTAAATAAGACGTTATGCAACATCCAACAACATGTTAATGTAACAAAAATCAGTTCGTCTACTTAGGCTAATTTATTCCATAACCCAAAATGTAATTTTAGAGAAAATTGAAGTTGGAGTTTGAAGTGTAATAGAAAAAAAAAACCCAACTATAGAATCCGTTCAAAGTTGTAGAATATTTAGTTTACATTTTAATTTAATTTATTTTATTTTTATTTATATTTAATTTAGTAAATTTAATAATCTAGTCTAACTGGGATAACTAACTTTACTAACTGCCAACGTGTCCTAATCCCCATGGGTCCTGCAGAAAAATAACTCTCAAAAGAAATTTAAAAAAAATGTCTCATTACAATATCCTTAGATAAATTAAATTGGGAATTATAACTAACTCCAAGTGGGTAAAAATACCCTAAAGTATTAAATCTTTGTATACAACACTACTGTTATTAATAATAACTATTCCTGTGTGGTATAGTTTAATATTACGAAAATATCTTTTATCAAAAATTGTTTCATTAGCTAGGCAAAAATTGATATTTTACAAAAAGTCGCTTAACAAATAGGGACATTCAACAAAAAGGGCAATTAAAAAAAACAATTTCCCAAACAAAATCTGCTTTTTCCAAACCAATTGAAATAATTAATTATTTGGAAAGAAAACATGAATAACCAGTTTTACTGATAGCAGTCTACATTTATACTTAAACGCCTTTAAGCCTCCGTCGCAATTTATTGAAATCCTGTTTTTTCTGCAAAAATGTTTACTGGTTTACTCGAAAAAAAAAATAGTTTAACATCCATCAACAACAACAGAGTACCAAAATATTTTCACTTTTATAAATGCCGCCGTTTACATTGTTGTGACATCCAGCGAAACAGAATTTCAATAAATCAGGGTGGCATTGTTATTTGGAAGACAACTAACTCATCTCATAACGAACTTTTGTTAAATCTTGCCGGACAAATGTGGATCGCAAAATAAAAACAAAAACAAAAATCAAAATAAATTAAAATAAATTTTTCTCTTTGAATAAATGAGTCCGAGGTATTATGTCCTATTAAAAAATTAAATGGAAACAAATATTATCACGTGACCGTAAATAGTGACATGTCATATGGAAAATAGTGATATGTCATAAGTCGCAGAGTCATAAGTCACATTCAGCAGACGTACACTAGTAACATATTAGTAGTAACTGCTCCGAAATACCCGATTTTAAATTTCTGATAACACTTTTCAATGTGTGTGTAGAAAGAAAGAATAAAGCATACCACAAAGCCATACTCTTATGTTATTTTATAACTGGACAATTTTAATTATTTTTGTAGTTTTTATTTAAGAAAATAATTTGAGATGAAATATTGAATAATTTTAAAGGATTTTTATAATAATAATTACATTTTTTACATTATATTAAATTTTTATTATAACTTTTCTTATTATAAATTTTTGTTACAACTCCTTTGTCTTGTTAAAACTATCACAAAAGTTTGTATGATAGACATTTATTTTTTTAGTGCGTTTTAAAAAAAATTTCAAAATTTCACAAATAATGAAAAAAAAACAAAAACAAAATTTGCAGACAAAATATCCACACCATAAATTTAGTTTAGAGAAAAGAGAATGTCAAATAAAAGGTTAACCTTTCTGCACGTCAACCCGCGTACGCCGCCTGATTGGGATTGTGAGTGAGTCACTAAAGTGAGTCAAAGTTCCCATAAGAGTTTTGTCTCACTTTCACCAATTAATCCCAGAATACCAGATGCCAGGAGAAACCCTTTTTTTTGGATCCAACAGCGGCTACGTATAAACATGATTTAGGTACACATTCTGTATAAAAGGCGTCGAAATTTAAAATATTGTTAATTATAATAGATTTTAATTAATATAATTTGTCTTATTATTATAAGGTCAAAATAAGATTTTATGTTATTTGAACTAAAATATTTCTTTATTTTGACCATAATTAGTTTATTTTAACTAAAAAGACCACAAGTCTCATTGGAAATTATGACCCACCTAACTGAAACAAAGCTCCCATGGAATTTTTGACTCTTTTGATGGGACATAAGTCTTTATACAACCGCCACCGTGAAAATCCAGCTTTATTCAATGATATTCTGATACACATCACTGGCGAGACATATTGCCGAAATTTATTTCCGACAATATTTCGCATTATTGGTGGGATATAGTATTGGTGATTATTGCATGTTGCCATCTAATTACACACAATAGTATTATCTGCATACAACTATAGATATGACTCATATGAATCGATGGGTCCGCACTGAATGAATATTTATTTACTAGTTTTTAATATCCTGTTTATTAACATGCAGGCACATTTTTGGGCGCTTTTCCCATCGGGATGTAGGACTATTATTTATTAATTTGTTTAATATATTTTATTCAAATGTGTCAGTGTCACCAATCAGATTGCACAAATCTAGCAGAAACTATCAAGCCACATAACATTAATAAAGCGATAGATTACCAACAATAAGAAACCAAAATAATTTAATAAATTCACTCAAAATTAAGAAAAAACAGTACACTTTATAATAACTCAAAAGCTTGACGACAAAAAGTCACCAGGATATAACCAAATTAATGGAAAATTGCTTAAGAAATTACCTGGTATAGCTTTCATTCATATTACCCAAATTCTCAATGCTATATTTAGAAAAGCTATTTTCCCTCATTGTGCAAGCTTTGAAACATCATCATGATTCTCAAACCAGGTGAAGCCACAACAAAAATTGATTCATATAGACCTATTAGTCTTTTACCAACACTAGCTAAAGTATTTGAAAAAGTCCTAATACATAAACTAATGCCTAAGATCAAAAATAAAAGTGTAATCCCACTACATCAATTTGAATTTCAAGCACATTACAACAGGTATATAAGTTCAGTTCATTTTGCTCAGTCATTTTCCTCGATGTCGCACAGGCTTTTGATAGAGTTTGGTATGATGGTCTAAACTTTGAAATTCCAACGGTAGGTTTGAATTTCAACAAATTATCAAATCGTACCGAACTGATAGGCAATTTAAAGTAAAATATAATAATTATTTAAGTGGAGAACATGTTGTCGAAGCGCGATGATGTACCACAAGGTAGTGTGCTCGGGCCACTTTTATATTTCATATATACTGTCGATCTAACTGATAGTAATCAAATGCTAACATACAAATTTACAGATGATACGGCTATCTTGAGCTCATAAACTTCCAAATTGAGCTCATGTTGCTTTCAAAAACCTCCACCATATTCAACTTATTGAAAATTGGCTTAAGAAATGGAAAATAAAAATAAATGAAAATAAAAGTGTACATGTCACCTTCATTCTAAATAAAGACACAATGTCCCCAGTAAAAAATAAATGGAATCACCATCCCACAGGTAAAAGAAGTAAAGTATCTCGGAACCCCTCTCAATAGAAGGATCACTTGGAAAAAGCACATAGAAACGGAACGACAACAAATGAAGCTAAAGATAAATAGTATTAACTGGCTAATTGGAAAAAACTCTCCTGTCGATATTGACTATAAAGTACTTTTATACAATTCAATCTTAAAGCCAATCTGGTCATATGGGTGTAAAGTATGGAAAAGTACCTCTAAAAGTAATGTGTGGAAATTATACAAAGACTACAATCAAAAATATGAAACATACACAATTATCTGAACATACTTATGGTCCCGGATGAACTCCAAAGACTAACAAGGAACTATGCTGGCAAATTGTCAAACCATCCAAACTATCTAGTACGGTATCTTTTATATGTATCTTTACCGAGCAGATTAAAAAGGAGCTCTTTAGCAGGATAGGTGTGGTTAAGCTGAATTGATGTCTAACCACTGGATTACGTCCTCAACTTTAGTATGTATGATTTGGCTAAACTTATTTTCTTTTAATAAGTCAAAATGCTAAATTATTATAAATTTCTAATGGAAAGATTCAATAATTACTTTTAAACTGTTAAAAAAAAATGTTTCTAATAAATATCCATATCTGAATAAAAAAATTTTAAGGTTTTTCGAACAGACTCAGACAGACTATTTAGTACCTACTGTACTCTGCGCCACCCAGCGTGTTAAAGAAAAATTAATATACTTATATAAAATTGGTAAAGCAGAACACACCGATATTACATGAATTTCTCAAAAACTCAGAAATTCATTGGAAACAATTCAAAAATCAATATTAAAGTTCAAAAGAATAATTTATGAAATAAATAAATGCGATTTATTGATTTAAAATTTAAATTAAAGATTTACCCTAAAAGGATTTGGTTTTTTTAATAATAATTGCATAGTAAAAAAAAATGATACATACTACAAATACACATATGCTATTAAACACTTGAACCTCAAACATTTTTATAATAATAATAATAATACGATAAACCTGCTAATAATATTTTTAATTTATATAATCGGAGTGGAGTGCTTTTAATATATAATTTCAAAATAAATTTCTAATTAAAAGGCAAACCGAATAATTTCATTTTATTTAATTAAAAATAAACACAAAAATATAGGTATTCTCTAATAACATTATTATACACAAACACACGCACACTTAATTGCAAAAGTCTTCTTCTGGTTGAAATAAAATGAATTCAACTTAAAATTTATAATAATTAATAATTCTACTTCCATTCAGTTTTTTATTTATTTAAATAATGTAGTCTGAAAAAAGAAATGAATTTTAATGTGGAATTCAAAACAGGATTCATCAAAAAGGACACAATGTATTGGAGAAATAAAAATAAATGTCATTACTCTGGGTATAAGTTGTTTGGTAAGTTTTAATCATTAAAGTGTCATATCGTATAACTCAGTTTCAATTTTAAAAGCTGGTGGATTTGTACCTTTGCTTTTAAATTTTCCCCAAATTTAATTAGATAATTAACCTGTTTCCACATTGGAAACGATAATACTTTCATATAATATAGAAGCGCTAGGGTAATAGCGATATGTATAGAAAGTTTGAAACACATTATAATATCCTTATAAATAGATCCGACCGAGTTAAACAAAGTCTTTCAAAATTTTTTAATTAACCAACATACAACCCCTTGAGAAATGTAACAGTGACATGAACGAGGCGATCTAATTTCAAATCATTGCAAAGAGCGTCAACCCGGAATTGTTTTGCCGCATATCCAGAATATCCCATTTTGGGATCTCGACTTTGAAGTTTGAAGCAAGGTAAAAAAAAATTGGACCGGAAAACTTGTTTTGATCTTTTTTCCACCGATGAGTGTATTTATAGCTTCATTTTAATAACTAAAAATAAAGCTTGTTAGAGCTAAAATTCTGAGTTGACTGACCTTTTGTTCGAAAACATCTTGCCGTATACGCCATTTATGAAGCAAATTTATTCATACATACACCGGTAAAACGATATGCACATACGGTAAAATAATAGTAGTAAAAATATAAATTTCTAAATAATTTATGAATACAAAAATTTAAAAAAGCCAAAATATTTTCCAAAGAGCTATAGATATAAATCAATTGATCAGAAAATACAGTTTATAATAAAAAAAAAAGAAAGTCCAGTCATGGGACTGGCGGGAGTAAGTGAAACAACATTTAAATGCAGGTGATTGAAATTGAGATTGAAATTATAACTTTTGCTAAATAGGTATGTACACATAATATGTAAGTACCGATAATTTTTGTTTTTATATTTATGTAGACTTGATAATGATTTAGACAATAATTTTTAAATGACTTAGGTCAATAACCAAAACAAGCAAAATATCATTAGTTGAAAGAGGTAAAATTTACATTTACTTATCGTATACCAAATTTATTATGAGAGAGAAAAGGTACAAAACAGATGTTTGTCTTTTCCTTTATACTGTAAAATAATTTTGCGTTCTCATTATTCTCCTTTTGATTTCTTTACGTTTCCTCCCATTATTTACATATATGAGGCAGGGTGGCAAAAAATGTTAGTTCTAATTTAGTTTGTTCCCTTATACGATGATTAATTGTGATCTTTTATTATTTCAATCTTTACGTTTTAAACATTATTATTTTCTTATATACCTATTAAAAATATTAAATTATAATTACATTACAATAATATAAAATATTATTAACATTTTTGTCAGTAATAATTTGGAGTTAGAAACATTATTATTTTTTATTAATTATATTAAATTATAGTAAACCTAAATATTTATTATATTGGTATACGATTATAAAATAATACTGATATTTACAAATCACAGAATTTAAAGAATATGATAACGCTCTTTTAGTTAGGTCTCCTAAAAATCTTATGCATAGTTGCTATAATTTAGAAAATAATATTGTTAAATATTTCAACGAAATTTTTCTCGAAAAATTTTTTTCCAAATCAAAATTATTAATCAACAATTTTTTTTAAAATTATAAACTTTTTTTATTTAATTTCAGCCAACTTTTTCTGTTACTCTCTTTTGTTTACTATATTCTTTCTTTTTCTTGCACGTTAAATTCTTATTATCGTCTATTTCTTACAATTTTAGCAAATTTTTATATGTGGTTTTTTGCAAACAAATGAATACATACATAAGTGCATAGGCATACTGCATATTCTAATAATTGTGATGGATATTCTTTGGAACTATGAGAAGAGAATAACTTCAAATGTTGTTTTTTGTTTTGTTGGTTGTATTTAAATGAGAAAAAAAATTATTTTTTTGTTTTATTTTATTCTGATCATTTTTTTTGCTTATTATTCTTATTATTCTCTACTACGTGTATTGTTAAAAACAACAAAAAAAACTTTTGTTTTTGTACCTATATTTAGAATGTATATGAATGTATATATATTAATAACATTAATATATATATATTAATAACATTAGTGACTCACAATTTAGCGTGACGCGAGTTCATAACATTTTTCTCTACCAAATCGATAAACTTCTTATAAGTAAGTTTCACTTACAAAAATACACGAAGAATAAGTTCATTGAAAATATACAATAGCGTAAAATACCCAATAATTGGAACCCATAAGGAAATATTGACTTTGAGCAATAATTTTTCCACAAATTATCAATACAGTAAACAATATATAGCTTTTTTGATGTATTAAATAAAATTTATTATTATAATAAAAGAAAAATATATAAAAAACAAATATATTTTTTTATTAAAAAAAAAATCGTAAAATCGCTAGCTAGTTACATTTAGTATCGGGCTTTTCTGTTTGAAATTTTTTATGTTATGTTAATTTTGTTGAATTTCTGTACCTTTTCTAATATAATATTTTTTTCCTGGACACATCCTTGAATTTCCAAATTAAGTTCGATTTTTTTGTACTATATAATTTCATATTACATTTAGGTACACTATTTCTATTAAACACATTATAATATCCTTATAAATAGATCCGACCGAGTTAAACAAAGTCTTTCAAAATTTTTTAATTAACCAACATACAACCCCTTGAGAAATGTAACAGTGACATGAACGAGGCGATCTAATTTCAAATCATTGCAAAGAGCGTCAACCCGGAATTGTTTTGCCGCATATCCAGAATATCCCATTTTGGGATCTCGACTTTGAAGTTTGAAGCAAGGTAAAAAAAAATTGGACCGGAAAACTTGTTTTGATCTTTTTTCCACCGATGAGTGTATTTATAGCTTCATTTTAATAACTAAAAATAAAGCTTGTTAGAGCTAAAATTCTGAGTTGACTGACCTTTTGTTCGAAAACATCTTGCCGTATACGCCATTTATGAAGCAAATTTATTCATACATACACCGGTAAAACGATATGCACATACGGTAAAATAATAGTAGTAAAAATATAAATTTCTAAATAATTTATGAATACAAAAATTTAAAAAAGCCAAAATATTTTCCAAAGAGCTATAGATATAAATCAATTGATCAGAAAATACAGTTTATAATAAAAAAAAAAGAAAGTCCAGTCATGGGACTGGCGGGAGTAAGTGAAACAACATTTAAATGCAGGTGATTGAAATTGAGATTGAAATTATAACTTTTGCTAAATAGGTATGTACACATAATATGTAAGTACCGATAATTTTTGTTTTTATATTTATGTAGACTTGATAATGATTTAGACAATAATTTTTAAATGACTTAGGTCAATAACCAAAACAAGCAAAATATCATTAGTTGAAAGAGGTAAAATTTACATTTACTTATCGTATACCAAATTTATTATGAGAGAGAAAAGGTACAAAACAGATGTTTGTCTTTTCCTTTATACTGTAAAATAATTTTGCGTTCTCATTATTCTCCTTTTGATTTCTTTACGTTTCCTCCCATTATTTACATATATGAGGCAGGGTGGCAAAAAATGTTAGTTCTAATTTAGTTTGTTCCCTTATACGATGATTAATTGTGATCTTTTATTATTTCAATCTTTACGTTTTAAACATTATTATTTTCTTATATACCTATTAAAAATATTAAATTATAATTACATTACAATAATATAAAATATTATTAACATTTTTGTCAGTAATAATTTGGAGTTAGAAACATTATTATTTTTTATTAATTATATTAAATTATAGTAAACCTAAATATTTATTATATTGGTATACGATTATAAAATAATACTGATATTTACAAATCACAGAATTTAAAGAATATGATAACGCTCTTTTAGTTAGGTCTCCTAAAAATCTTATGCATAGTTGCTATAATTTAGAAAATAATATTGTTAAATATTTCAACGAAATTTTTCTCGAAAAATTTTTTTCCAAATCAAAATTATTAATCAACAATTTTTTTTAAAATTATAAACTTTTTTTATTTAATTTCAGCCAACTTTTTCTGTTACTCTCTTTTGTTTACTATATTCTTTCTTTTTCTTGCACGTTAAATTCTTATTATCGTCTATTTCTTACAATTTTAGCAAATTTTTATATGTGGTTTTTTGCAAACAAATGAATACATACATAAGTGCATAGGCATACTGCATATTCTAATAATTGTGATGGATATTCTTTGGAACTATGAGAAGAGAATAACTTCAAATGTTGTTTTTTGTTTTGTTGGTTGTATTTAAATGAGAAAAAAAATTATTTTTTTGTTTTATTTTATTCTGATCATTTTTTTTGCTTATTATTCTTATTATTCTCTACTACGTGTATTGTTAAAAACAACAAAAAAAACTTTTGTTTTTGTACCTATATTTAGAATGTATATGAATGTATATATATTAATAACATTAATATATATATATTAATAACATTAGTGACTCACAATTTAGCGTGACGCGAGTTCATAACATTTTTCTCTACCAAATCGATAAACTTCTTATAAGTAAGTTTCACTTACAAAAATACACGAAGAATAAGTTCATTGAAAATATACAATAGCGTAAAATACCCAATAATTGGAACCCATAAGGAAATATTGACTTTGAGCAATAATTTTTCCACAAATTATCAATACAGTAAACAATATATAGCTTTTTTGATGTATTAAATAAAATTTATTATTATAATAAAAGAAAAATATATAAAAAACAAATATATTTTTTTATTAAAAAAAAAATCGTAAAATCGCTAGCTAGTTACATTTAGTATCGGGCTTTTCTGTTTGAAATTTTTTATGTTATGTTAATTTTGTTGAATTTCTGTACCTTTTCTAATATAATATTTTTTTCCTGGACACATCCTTGAATTTCCAAATTAAGTTCGATTTTTTTGTACTATATAATTTCATATTACATTTAGGTACACTATTTCTATTAAACAATTTGCATTTGACCAATAGTTTATATTTTTTTTTTTTTAATTTTTCCGCAACCTATAAATTTGCAAATAATTGCTTCCCTTTTACAGTATTAATTTGCATAGAATTAAACTTAAGCTGTTCTTATAAAGCTTCTCTTATTAAAAGATTTTGCGAAACAATTTCAGGTCCTGATGCTATAATATTGATGCATTTTTTTAAATTTTATTATTTAAATTGCCTTTTTTTTGTTTTTTGCCTTAATTTTTTCTAAATTTCGGGCACTTATTTGGGGAAGATCTAAAAAATGATCATCTCCCGATTCTGGTGGACTGTTTTCTTTCATAATTCTTTCAAGATTTTTTAAATGCGCTTTGTTAATTCCTGATTTTCTTTTATTTTCACGCCAAGTTTTATGTTGCTTTCTTCGAGCCCGATCGGACTTTTCTGTAATATAGGTAATATTTTTTTAGATAATCGTTCTTCTTGTTGTTGTTGTTCCTTTATAATCGGATTATCACGGATCCGTTGTCAACGAAGTCGTTCAGCTTCCCGTTTTCTTTTTAAAATTACTTCTCGAGTTGAAGTTTTTGGTGCCATTATAAAAAAATAAAAAATCTAATGGAATAGCAAATTATACATTCTGGATATATTAAAATCTAGTACAGTCAAAATTTTATTAAGCACGTTTCCGAACCTTTCGCACTTGCACTTGATACTCGCACTAAACCTGCAAATCGCACTAACTTTTTTTTTTATTTTCAGTTTTAATAAATTTAATTTTGCGATATCTAGTGTACTTTAGCCTACACTAAAATTTTGACAACAAATCAAATGCGATTTGACAGGTTTAGTGCGAGTATCAAGTGCAAGTGCGCGAGGTTCGGAAACGCCCTAAGTAAATTCTAAAACTGAATTTTTAGCTACAAATTATTTAAATATTCTTTTAGATCAAATTTTTTTACATATAAAGGTACTTCGGGTATTGTATACCTCCTTTTTTTTATGCTTCATATTTGACTCAATTTTCTATATACGAAGCTGGTAGGTGATTATTTTGAAAGCTGAAATAATTTAAAATAATGCTATTTTTGCAGAATAAGTTTGGTGTTGCAATTTTTGGAAATTATATTTAAAAAAAACTAAACCACATTAGCCTGGTGGGTATTTTCAATTTTGGAAGGGTAATGTGGACCACATGTTTGGGTTATTTGGCCACATTACCCGACACAATTAAAAATCATACTTTTTATCATAAAATAGAAATAAATATCTATATAGATACTATTTTAAGTTTTGCTCGGAAGCTGATTTTATTGGTATGCAATCGCAATCATTCTGGATTTGCGAACCAATAAAATCAGCTTCTGTAAAAATATTTTTATTAAGAGGACAAATTCTAGTAGATCTGAAACCATTTGATGCAATTTCAGCCTTCTGAAATTTGTAAATAAGCCTTGCCAAATAATTCTGCCACATCGAAATGTGTGAATTTTCTCCCCGTTTTCCGCATGAATTTTTTGATTTCATCATTGTAGTATGTTTCGAGTGAAGACATAAATGTTTTGCCAAATTTTGACTTGAATGGAGGGATTGGAATTATTATTACAAAATGTTCTCGTACAAGATCTTCAACTTCTATATTTTTTGTATGTCTATAACGGCCTTCTAATATTAATAGTTCTAGATCACTTTCCGGTGGCTTAATAAATTTTATGAAGTGCAAAACCAATTTGTGAAAATACCAGTGCACCTGAATCCAACCTGATTTGTGAAATTCTGGTACAGATTCAAGTGAACTTTTCATTAGTGCCATATTTTTGTTTTTTTTCTAGGAAAGATAAAAAATGGGGGCACAATTAAATATTCCACCAGCACTCATACAGGTTATGACTGTTATTAGGGATCCACGTTCCGCGAATATTAATACACCTTGTTGTTTTTTCTTTTTCTTGCTACAATTTTGCTTTTGCTTATTTTGTACAGTGCATAGACCAGTTTGTACATTCTTGATTAAAACCCTTATATCAATTGATGTTCCGGTAGGCATTTTTAAGCTAATTTTATCTTTATGCCTTTTGAAAAATCGACAACCAATCTTTATCAGCGATTTCACGACTTTTGGAAAAAAAGTTTGGAATGTTATTTTTAATTGCTACTTGATACGGAAGGTTTCTTTTATCTTGACGTGTTAATCCGAAGTAACGTGATTCTATTTCTAGGATGTACTTCACTGGTTGATTCTCAATTTAGTTTGTGAAAACAGGCTTTCTGCCCAATTTTTGGAGTATATTCTAGTGAATCAAAATTTTTAGCATAAACAAGACGTCTCAATGTTGTTTTAGGTGCATTAAAAGCTTTAGATACTGATGAAAAACCCATTTTTTATCTTCTTTAATAGCTTCAGCTGCTTCTCGTAATTTATTATTCTCATTTTTTCTAATAGATTTTGACATTTTTTTTTAAATTTTACACAGTAAGAACACACTAAACGCTGAGTAATGGTGGAGCACTAATCCAAAATACCTGAACAGTAGGGGTCCACATTACCCGCATTATATACCTACCAAATAATATTTTTCAAAAAAATTGCAACAGAGCATATAATTAAAATACACTTTTCGACAAAAAACCTTTAAACAATATACTTTATACTGATTTAAATTTGATTGTACTTGAGTACTATCAGCACTTAGATTTTACTTTTTTTTCTCTAAAATGTTTAAACACATTGAAATCCAAACCAGAATTAATTAAATGTACGGAATATTTAGTTAATTATTTGTTGTTGTTTTTTATTTGTTTTTGCATGGATAAACTGTCGTATTATTATCAGATTATGAAATACATAATCCACATTACTCAACTGGTTCACATTTCCCGAAGTTCCTCTACTCGGAACGTTCCTCTATTCCCGTGATTTTATTTCATTACCGTGTTCATATATTATCCACGGAAATGACTTTTTCTTACTATTTTTAAATTTAACAGCAAAATAATTAATGTTACATAATATTTAAATTTGTAATAGTAAGAGACAACATTTTTCCTTAATATAAACATAAAAACAAATTGGATTTACAAGTTTTAAATAAAAATTTGCTTACCATGGGAATGACAAAATCGTTTGTGAATTTCCAAAAATGCACCACACTCCACTGTTTTTTTATCAACATATAACCTTTAAAAGCCGAATGTAACTAAATTTTTAAAATTATATTAAATTCTTAACCCGCTTAAAGTTATAAAACGACAAAAACAAAATTTCTCTTAATTTTTTGTATTTAAGGAAACCTACATCGAAGCTACAAGTTTTGAGCGACAAAGACATAGTAAACATTTTCTCAGTTGATATTATTATACTATATTTTCTATTTAAAGCGGTTATAAATCTGTTATATGTCTATTTTTATTTAAAAAAAAGTTCAGTAGTTATAGAACGACCGCTTTCTATTTTGAATATTTGAATATAGTAGCAGCGGCACCACGTGAATGGCATGCTTCCATAGAAATGAAAAATACATTCCATATTTGTAATTGTCAGAATAAAATTTTAAACAACAATTTTATATAAAATAAAAAGGTAATAATTTAAAAATTACAACTAAATCGTTTGAATATTTATGAAAACATAATAGCTATCTTATTATAATTTTTTTAAGTTTTCCATATCATTTTACTTTTATTAAAAACAACAAGTTCGATTTATTAATTAATATTCAATCTTGATACATAGATATTTTACATCACCATTGTATCTATAAATATTATTATAATTATTTTTAGGAATTGTTTCGTTCATCATTAGGTATTTATAGTGTTAGACTACCTATACAACTCCTGATTTTCAATTTGATTGAATATTAATTGATTAAGATTAAATATTAATTAATAAATCGAATTTGTTCTTTTTATTAAAAGTAAAATGATATGAACATTTTACATTAGAATTTTGGTTGATTTTTATCAATCACAGATGTATTATTGGCATCTTCTAATAAGTCATATAATCAATCAAAATGAAAATCAGGAGTTGTTTATAGGTGGTCTAACACTAAAAATACCTACTGATGATTTTAGTAGTGTTATGATGAACGAAACAATTCCTAAAAATAATATTGTACTAAAAATAACTTAGCGACACTCAATAAACAAGTTATTGTAGAACAAGCCAACAATGTGTTAGAGAAAATTAATGAAATTAAATATCTACATCTTATAATTGACAATAACTTAAATTTTTAAAGCCATATTCATTTCATATGTAAAAAAAAATTAAAAAAAAATATATTTTTTGTTTAAGATTAGAAAGCAATTATCAATAAATAAGTAGTGCAATAAAAATATTTAATACAATTGTCAAGCCTCAGTTTTAATACTGTTCTACAGTAATTGCATTGTCAACCAACGAAATTATAAATAGGATCCAAAAATTACAAAACTTGGGAATTAGATCAGTGCTAAAGTGTAATAGAAACACTCCAATAAATTGAATGTTGAATACATAACAATGGCTAAGTATAAATCAAAGGCTAAAATTATTTGTTTTTTCAAATGAAAAATAATATCTATGTTACCTATAAATATTTAAGTAATCGATTAATATATGTAGAAGATATTCACCATTGTTCGCTAAGAAATATTTGAAAAGATAAAGTACAAAAAAAATTATAATGTATAGTCAAAAACAGTAAATATATAAAGATACACAAAAGTAGTTTGATCGTATAAAGATCAGAGTTGAGATGGGACATTTTTACGATCTTACTATTTCATATTAAAAAATATTTATTGTCTTTGGTATAATGGTTTGAAGATGTTTAATGAACTACCTTTAAGTTGAAAAAATTAAATTAATTTTACAAAATTTAAATATAATGTAGTTTAATATGTAAAATTTATTTATTTCCATTTAATAATATCTAGAGAGAATTTGTTAATTCTCATGTTAAGACTATACATTTACAAATTTAAGTTTATTAATAATTTTTAAATTTTTTATATAAATTAAAATTCAATTCATATTCAAAATTCAAAGTACTGTAAGAAATTGTAATTAAAAACGAAGTAAAATAAACAAGAAAAATAAATGAGAAAGCAAATAAAAGAAAAATTGTATTTATATTCTGAAACCATTTCTAAGATTTGATTATTTAACTCAATATTCAACTTTGGACATGATGATCCAATAATCATATATTTAGTTTTCTTTATATTTATAGTCAGTTTTTGTGTGGACATCCATTTATATATTTTTTGTAATTCAGTATTCATTTTACACTGCAATTGGTTGTAGTTTCCTGCTCTAACTACTATGCAAATATCATTAGCAAATAAAAATGTGTCGACATTATTACTTATTCACTGTATACTATCGATGTATAAAAAGAAGAGTAAAGGTCCTAAAATGTCCTAAAGGGTCCTAAAAGGTCCTAAAATTCTTTTTGAACCCATATTAATTATTAGAAAAAAGTTTATATTTGTCTAGATATTTAGAAATTTGATTACGTACAGTTTTTTCTAAAATTTTCTTTACAGGTGCAATGCAGATCGACCTGTAGATGTCAAAAACACTTTTTGAGACAAAAACTCTTTATCGTTCTTGTCTCTGTTGTATAATATCTTGTTTATACACTCTCAGGTTTTAGCAGTGTTGTTTGCGCTATCTTTAAATATTGTCTCAAAGTATTTTTTCTTTTTTGTTCTTCTCATTTTCGTTGCCAGATTTCTATAGTATTTAAATTGAAGTTCTAGGTTGGAATTTAAGCAATCACTTTTCCATTTGGAAAACCAGAATTGTTTAGTTTCTACTGCTTTTATCAATTCATTGTCAATCCATTTTCTCTTATTTTTACTACTTAATTCATTTCTTTTATTGTATTTTATTAATTTCGTTGCCTTATTTATATTTTCATTAATTTTTAATACACATTCAGAAATGATAACTCCACAATTTTTTGAATCATCAAGATATATCGGTTCCTCCAATAATAATCGATTCAATAAACTTAGATCAGTATATTGTAAAATTAAAATTTATTTAAGTATATTATATTACAATGCATTTATATTGGTACAAATTAAAAAAATAGTTATTTTAAAGCTAAATAAAAATTATAAAAAATAAAAATAAAAAAAATATTATATGTTAACATTATAATGTTGTATACCGTAGGACCATATCCCTGGAGAGCTGAAATTCCTAGCTTTATAGAAATAGATTTCTTTAGTAAGATGCCCCTTATTCTTTAAGGACGAAACGGGCATTTGAAAGTATTCTTGTTCATTTAATGTTTTTGTAAAAAACCGTTATTTTGTTGATCTAGATATATTCAAAAAGATAACGGTTTGGAGCATATTTTAACATTTATCTGATGATAATTGCTGCTGCCGTTATGCATATATGGCAGTTCAAAGTAGAAAATTTTGAAAAAAAAAACAATCTTTATTTTCTTTCTTTAAAAACCTAATACCTCAATATTTTACCATAAAACCAAATTACCCAATGTTTATATACTGTTGGAAAGGTCTCTTTTTTTCTATAACTCATACTTTATGTCTATGTTGAATAGTTTAGTTTAGAAGATATAAGCATTTATTAAAAAAAATGTTTGTATCCTTTTTCTATATAAAACTAGAAATGTGCCTTTTACGAAATAGGAACCTTCTGAAGTAAATGTTACACCAGCTTGTGACCAAATCACTGTACCTCAAGAATAATTGGTGTTGCCGACTTTTAAAAAATATATATTTTCAATTTCAATTTCATTTGTTATAACTAAACAAAGTTTAGTCTAGTTTCTTCAAAGACTTTAGTCACTGGAACAGACAATTGCATACGTATATATAAGTACATTTTAAAATATTATTGTAATAAGAAATTTGATTTAAATTGCAGACCTTTTACTCTTTTTCTCCACAAGAGAAAACTCCTACTAACTATTTCTCCAGTTAAACGTTGTTTTAACCCTCTCCCCGTTGCTTCTATTTTCTGCGTATGGGCACCACTAGTTGAATCACCAAAATTTTCAAAAAGGTATATGACATAACCGACAACGTTTGCATTTTTCGATGGAATAACCACGGATCAACTATTTGCTTTATTGTGGTGGAAAACAATTAAAGCTGAAGATAAGAGAAAAATCACCGATTTTAAATGAATGGTTGAAAAAAATCCAGAAAATGAATTCAGGTATTACAGCTACTCTACCATACTAAACTTAGTAGTGTTTTGCAACGGAGACTTGAGAAAATTATAGCTAGAAGAATCCCTCGAATTCCTTTTAATTTTTTTCATACTGAATTTGCTTTTAATTACCTAACTTTAAAAATGAATAATAAAATTATACTTAATTTTCATTTCAAAATTTAATTTAACTTTTATTTTGTTAATAATTTATTTTTAAGAAAAAATTAAAAACACATAGTTATATTTTTTTACATAATAGTGTTAAAAACGTATTAAATTTTATAAAATAAAATTTCAAGCAATGATCGAAAACCAAAATAACAAAACAAATATATGAATATAATTTAAAATTTAATTTAAACTTACCTTATAATATTATCCAACAAACTTGGTGGCGGTGACGACATAACACTTTCAAAGTTCACAAGCAAAAGCAACTGATAATTTAATCACAAATTTCCCTAAACAAACACACAAATAAAATTGTACATCCATAGAGCATGTGGGTTCATATTTTCGTTATGTACACGTTGTATATGCCCTATGCCCTATACACTAAAATTTTGTTGTGTAGAGCAAAACAATATTTAAGAAACAAAATTTTTTAACTTCGTAAGGCAAAACAATACGAATAAAATTGTGACCAATGATTTGTATGAATATTTTGCCCTATACGCCAAAAATTGTCGTATAAGGCAAAACAATACTTACATTTTGATAAAAAAAATTGCGTATGGGACAAAAATCTATCTGGATATCTCTGAAAGTACTAGGAGAAGTACTAAAGTAGCTAGGAGAAAGCGGATAAGTGCAATGGACGCAGCACTCTTTAAAACCCCAGAAACAACTCCTAATTCCAAATCGACGATTTGGCGTATGGAGCAAACCAATATTCAGACGACGATATGCATGATATTACCGTTATTATATTTTTATTTTAAAAAACACACACACACAGACATACAAAAGATGTCTCATATTACTTTATAAAAGGCCATATAACATTATTTTTTTATACAAAAAACTTACAAATTTTCAATTAATATAAATATTGGGGGCATATTATGGTAAGATCTTAAGGTATTTGGTTTCTCAAGAAAAAATATAAAGATCGTTTTTTTTCAAAAATGTTCTACTTTAAGCTGCAATATCCCATAACGGCAACACCAATCATCATCAAATATATGTTAAAATATACTACAGACCGTTATCTTTCGGTATATATATCTAAGATCAATATATATAACGGTTTTTATACAAAAACATCAAAACAACAAGAATACTTTCAAATGTCCTTTTCGTCCTTAAACGATGAGGTGCGCCACTAAAGATATAAATTTTCGGAAAGCTAGGAATTGCAGCTATCATTGGGATAGGTCCTACTCGGATACAACATATCCTTCAGAATACCCAGGTTCAGAACTATAGTAAAAGTGGGTAATCGTGACCTAGTGGGTATTTGTGATCTAGTCAGCCTAAAATTGATTTAAAATGTGTTTCCTAAAAAAATACTTGTTGGGAATTTATTTCAAAAATTTAATTATTTTATTCTACTATAGTTGTACTAGTACTTTAATATGATAATAGAAAATTTCGTGACAAAAAACCAATTTGTCATTAGGCACCTTACTTTTTCCCGTAATGTCAGTTTTCGTCAAGGTTTTGAAATGAGAAATTGATAAAAATGTTTCTAATTTGTAGCAAAAGGTTGGTATTATTATTAAATTAAATATATGCCTATGCCTAATTATAAAGTTCTAGAGCTTTTTTAACGTAAAATGATCGAAAAATGTGATTATTTTGTAAATAAACTGAGTAATTAAATAATTAAAAGCGGTCCAAATTATAAGCTATAATTTTTTTCTGTTGAGGTATTTGTGACCTATAGATCACAATGAGAGTTTTGAAGTGAGTTTTCGTATTACCAAATAGTCAACTTTTTATTACTTTTTATAGGTTTAAATTACTTTATTTGGAAAGTATAAAGTACTTGCTAAATAAAATTCAATTTGCGTCCTACAATATTTTTCGATTAAAGCCTCATTCCGACATATTACTACAACGGTCACAAATTCAAGCATTATTGGAGCCGAACTACCCGCAAAATATATCCGAATTACATGTTTCAAATTGTAGTTGCTTTTTAGAATTAATTTAATTAATATATTTAATTTTATATTGGTCACATCTATTTTTTTACTGTAAATTAAATAAGGAATCATCGAATTTAACAAATTAAGCTGAAAATCATTAAACATTACAGCGATCATAATTATATTCAAAACGGTCACAAATAGCTACCTATTTTTTTATATAAAATAAAAAAAGTTAATAACTACAATATACAAAAATTAATTTTATCATTTGAAAAGTCTCTATTTTGGCCCACAAGTCATGAAGATAAAAAAGATGAAAGAACAGCTAAACGACGTAAAGAAAATTTTGCATGTGTAGCTACAAGTGATTCATGGATTGCTTATTACAAAAAAAAAAAAGATGAAGAAAAGAATAAAGTTTTGGATAAAACATAGAACAACAAATTAAAGAACGACAATAAAAACTCAAAATGGTTTTATTTGAAAAGAAGATAGAAAATAAACAAAACAAAAGTCTTTCAATAGAATCAGAATTCGAGATTAAAGTTAATTTATACGTCATTGTATAATACGAGGTGAATCTTTCCCGGGTGTAGTTTTAGAAAGAAAAAACGATGAATATCAAGTCAAGCATATGGTCATTAGCGATCATAATTGAAAGTGGCCCGAACAAGATAATGAGTATATTGTGGCATAATATCGGTGGCATTGTTAATAAAAATCTTGAACCATTTTTAGTCAATGCAAAAGGTGTCGTTATGAAAATATAGATTTTCGCAGATCAATGAAAAAACTAATTATTTCAAACGTTGATAGGTATAAGAATATTTTTTTCTGTTATGAAGTTGTATTTATTTTTTGTTTAAATATTTTTATAATTACTGAAGTATAACTAACTATTATTACTTCTAATTAGTTATTTTTTTGTGATTTTCACTAACTGAATTTATGAAATAATATGTGATACGTTATGTTTTATTAATTGATATAATTTTCTGCATTTATCTGGATGTTTGTAAGTCCGAAGGAATACTCCAACACATTGCTTTGATATTTTTTTTTAACCCCTGTCTACCGTGCTGAAACTTTGCAGCAAAAAATACCATTGCATGAAATATATTTTTTTAATTTAATGTTAGTCTTCTTCGCAAATAATAAGGAAAAATAAAAAAAAATAATAATAATATAAATAAAACAAACAATTTTTTTGATTTATAATAAGAAGGACTAGTAGAAATTTTATCCATAGTTTAATATGGTTTAATAACCAAAAGGCAAACAGCATTAACACAAAAAAAAATAATGCACTTAAAGGTTATTCTTATTACTTAAAATTACATATACACAATACTAATATGTAGGTATAACAAATGTTTTTTTTGTTTTTTGTTTTTTTTTTGTTGTTAAGATAATGATCATAGCATCATAGTTTTGCTACCGTATGCATAGCCTGTATAGTACTATAGGTATACATACTATTATAATCTACCCAGAAATGTGATGAGATGAAGAGTTAAAATTGTTTTTTATTATTTTATTTTTTTTGTTTATTGTTTTTTTTTAATATATATATATATATATATATATATATATCTATATGATATATAAATTTATGATCATAAATAATATTTAGTATGTATTATGAGGTTAGGTTTTGGTTCTGCTGATTTACACATAAAAGCAATAACATCCTATACATTTTGTACTATTATTTTTTATTTCTTATATTTGTAAATTTATAATTTTTAGATATATTTGTTTCCTTCAAGTGTGTAGAAATGTATGTTGTAGAGAGTGATGATTTTTTTTTTAATATAGTAGGTATGTATATATGTGTAGGTATCGGTTAAACCATATTGATTGTTGTTCTTCTTTTGAATGTATGTTAATAATAATTATGTATGAGTTTTAACATGAATAGTTCGATAATGAATTTTTTGAAAAGAAATGAAATTTTAAATAACCGATCAATGAATGGTTCCTAAGTTATGAACAGTTTTGTAAATTACCTACCTATTTATTTGCAGTAAATTTTTTTATTTTAATTTTTTCTCCAACACGAGTTTTTATTTTATTCATCAAAATAAATATTATGTGTACCTACAATATTAATGTTTTTTAAATTTTAAATTTATTTATGTTTTTAAAATTGTTTCCGTTCAAAGTTGTGGCTCATTATAAAATATTATTTGTTCGCTATGAACTTTGACGCTAAACTTACACAGCGAATGTTATTGAATGTTAACAGGATTAACTTGATTCTTAATTATACGATAAATTTTCAATGTTGGCAAAAAGGATGTCGCTAAAATTATCGAGTAAATGACCCTTAGGGAATAGAAAATTTGGCACCTTACTACAAATATTATGTTTATATGGTAATTAAAAGCGTTATAATACAAAAATAAAGGTATGATAAATTAAGAAGCAAATACGTATTTTTCTTAAACTTGAAATGAAAACTCTAATGAAGGAAAGAAATGCTAGAATTTATTTTGCTTCCGTCATTTATGGCGGGTTACAAAACTAGTGTTTTATTAATTGATAAACATAGCTATTAAAGTTTTGAGTTTAGTATTATTTTTCATAGTCATAAATATCAATAGTCACAATTTGGAGCATCCTAGGTCACAAAAGTGGTGTGAGGCTGAGATTTTGAGTTTTTATGAAATTTAATTTTTTTTCTAGAAAGTATTAACAAAAAGTCAAATAAATTACATTTTATTTGCAAAGAATTAAATAAAGTTAATTAAAAGTTATAGTTTATCTATATTTGTTGTGGGTTTAAATTGCATTTTTAACCCATCACAAAAGTCAAAATTTAGTTTACATAGGTCACCAATACCCATTTTTACTATACATGCAAGTCCTTCCTTAAAAGTATAAACATTTATCAACAAACTATTGGTGATTGATTAATTCATGAATAGTTGGTTGAATAGTTTCAAGTACAGTTCTAGTTTAATTTTAAGGTTGTAACTATGTAGATGTTTTTACAAAAAGTCAAAATTTTCCAAAATAATAAAAAATCATAATAAAAATTTTGTTTTTTGCTATAAAAAATAATAAATATAATAATAATAGTGTGTAAATAATATTTTAACTGATAATATAAATTAAATAACCTGTTAAGTAAATTAACAAACAATAAGTAACTATTAGTTTCATAAATCATTTTTCTGATTGTAGACAAATTGAAACATGAAAATAAAATAAAAGTTAAAAAAAGAAAAAATATCCTTTTCTTTTTCATTTAATAGAGGAGAGAATTGTGATAAGCAAGCCATACACACAAATGCTTGCGCGGAAGTAATCGTGTACATTAGTACTACATTTCAATGCGTGCGCGAAAGAACGTTTGTGTATGAGTAAACATATGGGGAAGATTGCGTGCGCGTATTCTGTACTTAACTGTACAGTTTTACTACCATACACATGCAAGATTAACCGTGCTCAATCAAGTATATAGGCGGGGATTTTACGTTTTTTGTTTTTACAGTTAATTTTTTCAATTTTTTTTTTTATGTTAGTTCATATATGTAAGCATTTATAAGTGAAACTGAAAAAGTCAAATAATTAAATAAAAATATATTTAATTTTTTCCTGTTTTAATTTTACTTTAATTAAATCTATTTCGATAAAGCGAAATATACACTGTTTTTGTCAAATTTTATTTTTCTTTTTTGAATTTTTAAATTTTATATATTTTAAATAAATTAAAGCAAAAACTACAGGTACTTCACTTGCACTCATGATTAAAATAACCAGCCAGAAAACTGTTCGATTTGAATTTGGAGTGTTCAAATTTTACCACATGCCAGCCACTCCAAAATTTGAATTACAATAACAATTTGTATGCATGAACTTAAAGCTTTAAAACGAACAGTATTCGCGCAGGCAAGAGTGTACAGTGTATGGGTAAAAAACACGCCACCCACGCAAGATTGCAGGAAAAACTCACACTTTTGCGTACATTGTACAAGTTTCCGCGCGAGTATTGTAAAATAGTTAGTAAAAACAAAAATCTTTCAAATTTCAAAATCTCTCTTATTTAAATGAACAAAAAACACATACTTACAAAAAAAGCCCTAGTGTAAAATAGCATAATATTTGTTGTTTTGTTGTTCATTTATCATGTATCATTTTTTTTTGACTTGTTGTGTACTTAAATGTATTTACATAAAATATGTAGGTACATACAATATTATTATTTATTTTTATTTAAATAGAAAAACTATCTGAAACCGAAAACTTAATAATTATTTTTAAATTTTGTATGTTCTCGAATTAATAACTTAATTACATATTATGTACATATGTACGTATACATATTATGAAAACCATAATTATTGTTCAATAGATATTAAATAAATGATAATATGTAGTACCTAAATCGTTAAAAGCCATAAAAAAAGTACAAAATCAATTGAAAATTTTATAGGTACACAATGAAATAATTTAATTTATATATATTTTATATGTTTGCTATATATGTACTTGATCTCAAAGCATCTCAAAGCATCTCAAGAATATATTATAAAGCATAACATGATTTTAAAATCCCAATCCCACTAGAATGGTTTATTATTCATTGGTTTTAAAATTCAAATCAAGATTTCTACTGAATCATGACATTCAGGCAAAATATTTTTAGGATTGTGAATATCTTGAATATTACTTATAAATCTCTAAGTTCATCAAATCAAGTTAAAGATTACGATTCAATCCATTTAAATTTAAAATAACAAAACAAAATTCATTTCAAAAAGCCTCCTAAATCTATAGTTTACAAGATTTCATAGCTCAAAAATATTTGATGATATATGAATTACATAAATCCCAAAAACTCTTGTCTCAATTTTCTTTTAAGTCCTTAGAAAGTTTTAACATTAATTTTACGTCATTAACACACATTACCAACTAAAAATTGCTTCCAAACATCCAATTTTACATGTAAATGTAACTATATATCTATCAGTTGGAATTGGCTTAAATTTTCATATAAATCTTCATCTTCCACAGGTGAGTATTAGATCAATATAACTTTTTAATTTAGTTTTACGAACCACAACACAACACTACATACACAACATACATTATAGATTATGTATGTTATCAAATACGAACCAATCCGAATAAACGAATTAAAAATATTTAAAATTATACTACTCGCGATTCTCGAATCAGCAGAACCCGCCACCCATCGATCGGAACACAAACCAATACTGAAGTTTAATTCAGGCCTCAGGGTCAGGGGCGGTGCTGCCATGCTATTCGTATCATTCCATTTTCATATTTGGTCTGTATGTTAACTTTTATGTCGAAAACACAATCACGACGAATGACGAATTTTTCGCTTTCAAATACATGAGATTATATGTAAATGGGACGAATGACGAATGACCAAAATTTCGCGTTCAAAAAATAGATCTATTTCTATTTTACTCGTCGACGAATGCGAATGACATTCATTGAAACCAACATAAATTGGTCAAAATGAAGATTTTTTTTTTTTTTTTTTTTTAAGGTTTTTCCTCTATTTTTTTCATAAACAAATTTTCAAATTTCAAAAACACAAAAAATTTTCCTCGCGAATAGTTCGTCATGATTGTGTTTTCAACATTAATGTACTATTTTATCACATTTCATTTTATTATAAAATATTTAAATTTTTAACAAAAAAAAAACAAATGTTCTTTCAAACTTTTTTAAAATTATTTTTTTTTATACACTTTTTTAAATTTTAAAAGAACATTCAATGTGAACATATTTCATTTCATAATTTATATATTTCGCAATGTCAATTATTGCTAAATATTATTGTAGAATATTAAATTTGTTCAGTAAACCTGTTCAGAACCATAAAGAAAAATAACACTCAGACTACTGAACTGATACGTTGATTGAACTTTTTTGTCCACAAGTGCTCTGATCGGTGTTCAGTTGATTGCCCAAAACATTTATATATTGATCTTTTTTATTCTGAACTTATTGTAGAACAATTTTGGACAACTTTTCGTTTTATTTTTTTTTTCTTTAAATTTTGACAGTTAAACAAAGAACTTTGAGAGTAAACAAAAATTAGAACAAAACAGTGTTCAGTAGATTTTTCTATTCTAAATGGTCCTAAAATTCTGGACAGGACACAACATTCAATTCAAAATGGTGCTGAAGAGGTTACAGAAAAATGTAAACAAAGAAATTTCTTATATGAGATTTTTCAGTTCAACTAAGAATTTTGGTTGGAAAAAAGTGCATTGTGTCATGCCTATCTATTTAGAACGCCTTGTCATTGTCCAAAACAGTTCTGTTCTGTCCCATTCGGTAACAACTCTTTTGTATAATGTAGAAACGACATTTATTTAACTACCAGCAAAATATATTAGGCCCTTATTACACATTAATGAATGATCTATCAATGGTCAAACTATTGTCAATATATTTAAACCATTGATTGATGGAAAATGATTGATGGTGGTTCTATTCTAATCAATATTCCTGTCAAAATTCTCGTCAATATTGCTGTCAAAATCAACGAAGATAAAAAAATGGCTTTTTGGGGAATGTTCAGATATTATTTTTTGGAAATGTTCAGATAATGTTCAGAAATTATATTTTCATAATCATTTATATATGTTTCGAAATTATCAATATATTCAGAACACTTCCACAAGATGTCCTTGCAAAATGTCAAACTATCGATAAAAAATTGATGAATGCATTATTTATGTGTAATCGCTCATCATTCTTTTCATCAGTATATTGTCAATATGAATATATGGACAAGAAGATTAATGAAAAGAATGATCTGTAATAGGCACCTTAATCTATTAATTTAATTTAAAAAATGAAAGGAATCAAAAAGGAATCTATATCTTGCGTATTTTTTTGTTTTGAATATTTTTGTTCTGAATTTTTTTGTTCCAAATCAATATTTAAATCCACAGATATCCGAATATGTATGTTTTAGAATTGTGTACCTTTTTTTTTTATTGATACCATGATTTTTTACCATTTTAAAAAAACATAAAGTATGGCAGCACTGGTTTAATTTAAAAATTCCAATTCAAGAGCTACTTTGGTTTTTTTTTTTAATTTCATTGAACATATTTGTTTTATACGAAATTTATTGTTATTTGGATATGGGTTGTACTTGCAAATTATTTACATGCATTATTAATGGCTTGAAAAAAATAATGTCAGTAACAGTTATAGTTGATAAAGTGTACGGCTATGGCCATATGGGTGGTCATAATATTTGAATATGTTTTTCACTTTCTGCAAATAACTTAAGTAAAATTGTATTTAAATACTAACAACTCAATCACGTTGTGAGATAAATATAATAAAAAAATCGTCATAGAAAACTGTAATATATCAAATCATATACATGTCGTATATTATATAAAATCATATATATGTGTACATATGTGCATATCAAATCATGTATTATTTATTATAATATCAATCCGAATTTGGTTATAATTTTTATTCTTATTTATATAATGTAAATTTACGGATATTATAATAATAAAATTTGGAAATTTAAACTAATTCAAGTAAATTACAAAATTTTTTTTTTTTTTCATTTATTTGTGTAAATAGCAATAAGTAAAATAGTAAATAGCAATGTTATGTGTATTCATTGTTTAAAAAAAATAATTACTTAATTTAAAATATTTTTTAAAACAACCGTAATTTTTGTTGTGAACATTTTTGGAACACTGAAATTTGAAACAATTAATTCGCAAATTCACCACTAGAAACAAATAGTTTACTTTTTTTAATGTCACCAAAATCTGCCAAAATCAAACAAAGTAAATGGTAAGGTAGCCTGCAGAAAATTTTACAGTGCTAACGCAAGTATTGATGCTGAAGATTTTTCAGCCATTTTAATAGTTTGTGAATTTAAAGAAAGTGAATACGATTAGTAGCATTTTCGTTTATTTTACTAAAGTAATATTTGGGTAAAAATAATAAATATTTTATTAAAAAATTATATATTTTCAAGTACACACTTCTAAAAACTTAAAAGAAAATATTTGTTACAGTAAATTATTTTATTTTTACTCTTATTTAAAATTTGAAGAGGCGGGTTGACGCTTATTTTTTCAATTTTGTAATTCACATTTAAAATTTGGTAGGTCAATATAACTTCCAACAAAGATTAGAATTACTGAAAAAAGTGTATACTATATATCCAAATTTTCTTTATTACTAAAATTTGGAACAGTCGATGATATTACTTACATATATGTTAAAAATTGAAGTTAATAATGTGGTTTAAAGATTAAATTTGAATAGTTATAAAACTTAATATATGTATGTACATAGTTTTAATATGTACATGAAAAAAAAATATTGAAAAAGAATTAATATCGTTTGGTTATTTATATATATATATATACCTATGTGTGTATATAAATTAAAACGCACATAATTTCATTGAAAAGAGCGCAGCCGCTTCCAAAAAAAAAACGCTTCATCAAAAAATGAACCGGCAAATTGTATCTAATTTTTTTTTGTTTTTTTTTTTTTATAAGCAAAAATATGTATCTACATTGAATATGTATGCATATGTTCTTTATAAATTGTTTAACTTTGCTTTTAAATTAACTTTAACCGTATTTGTTACTAAAACAAAAAAAAAAAGAATTTTTGTTGTAAAGAATTGTTTTGAAAGAATATATAAATATCCTTCGTTAAATCAAAAATGTCAAGAGAACAATTTTTTTTATATAAATATACATCAATAGAATAAGTACTTATTATTTAGGTTATAGCTTTTTTTAAATCATAAAATTATTGATCGAAATCACAAACTAAATTTTTATTTTAGAAAATCAACTTTCATCGTTTTAAGAAATAAAAATGGAAGATCCTGTAAATCAATCCCATGATAACAATTATGATGATAAGCAACAAGAGAATGATAGATTAGAGCGTGGAAATCGTCGTCGTAATACAAGATTTTCTGATGCTGACGGTGGTGGTGGTGGTGGTGGTGGTGGTAATTCAAGAGATCGTAGCCATGAAAGACGAAATTGCAGAATATATGTTTCCAATGTTCCATATGATTTTAGATGGCAAGAACTGAAAGATTTATTCCGAAGAATGGTTGGAAATGTTGAATATGTTGAATTGTTTAAAGATGAAAATAACCAACCACGTGGATGTGGTATAATTGAATTTAAAGATCCAGAAAATGTTCAAAAATCACTAGAAACAATGAATCGATATGAAATTGGTGGAAGGGAAATTGTTGTTAAGGAAGATCATGGAGAAAAGCGGGATCAATATGGTCGAATTGTTAAAGATGGTCATCGTGGTGGTGGTGGTGGCGGTAATATGGGCTTAGGCCTCGGACTAGGTCTTGGTCTGGGTCTTGATATGAGAGATCATAGAGATAAAGATAGGTATGTAAATTTAAAATATTGATTTTAGAAATTTAAATACTAACAATATAATATCTAGTATCATAAAATACTCTTGTATTTTCTCAAAATTTTATCTAGAATATATTTCAGAATTTTGTTTTGCAAATTTAATATTTGGATCTTGGATAATTACTCATCATTCAAGTTTACTCCATATTTAAGTTGAAACAATCTTGTTTACTCATTAGGTTTTATAAACAATATCTGATAAGTGATATAACAATTAATATTTCAATAATTTTAAAATATTTTTTTTAATTCCTCGGAAGCTTGTTTACCTTTAAGAAATATTGAATCCTCTTTTTATTATCTATATATATGGCTACAAAAAAGAACATTTGTGTTTAATTTTAATGCAAAAATTTATTTATCTTTAAAAGTCTTACAAGGTATTTAAATATAGTTTGATAAATCGAATTTTAAATAACTAATATTAATTAAATTCACACAAAATAAGAAGAAAATTTTTATATATTATGCATGGTTTTTTCAAACATTCCATATGCCTATATTTATTTTTAAATATAATTTCAAAATATGGTTGAGCAATCAAACTTTTGATTTTTATAAAATACATAATTATGGAATTTAAACTTTTTTTAAATGCATTTAAACTGTTAAGATGAATGCTTCATTTCTCATTTCAGTTCATGTCAAAAGTTGATCTATTATATTATTTAAACAGTAGAATATAATTTTAATTTTGTTGCTTCGTTCAAGTGTTAGTCTTTGAATGTTTCGCATAATTTATCACATTTTTTGTCTTAGGAACCAATCAGCTTTGAATTCTAAGATAATTATTTTGAAATAACAGTTTGTATCATTTGGTTTTTTGAAGTTATTTTTGACACCATTCTATTCGTTCAATTAATCTGAATAATTGAAATTGTTTTCAAAGTTTTTTTTGAACAGGGGAGTTTTAAAATAAACAAATTAAAGGAATAAAGAAATTGTCCTTAATAACCTGATATTCAATAATTTATTTTTTGCTGGTTGGTCTTTTGTTTTAAGTGGTTTGTTTTAGCCCATCACATTTTATGAGAATCAAGCATTTTATCAGAAATTTTGGGGGGAAAGCTGTTTTAAATTTCATTAATTTTGATGTTGATTGTTCATTCATAATTTTTATATTGTTAATATAAAATTGTCCAATAAAATTTGCTTCAATAATACAAAGTACATGACTTTCTTTTCACTTCACCAATTAATAAGAGGAATACATGTGTAAAAAATTTCTTTTTACTTTTAAAACAAGATTTTAAATCTTCATATATTGTTCGTAAATTTAGATCTGGTCGTAACATGGGTTTTGACAACTGTACAAATGATTATGATAATCTGCCATATGACACATACGGTTTATCGAAATCTTTTCTGGATAATCTTGGAATAAATGGACCTTTGCATTATAAAATTTTTGTTGCTAATGTGAGTATAAAACAAAATCTGCTTGTAATATTTTTTTTAACCGATATTTTTACTTAGTATGTTAATTTTCACCTGAGTACGAGTTATTTTGTAGTAAAAAGTTTGATTATATATAACTGGGTTGATTTATTTATTATTTTTTTCATTGTCAAAAGTCCTTCGTTTATATAAGGAAAATCTAAAAACTTTCTAAAATTATATTTTGTTCAGATTTGGAGAAACATTTTTTTTTATTTGTGTTTTACTATTTTTAATTGAAAGTTTCATTTCAGAGAATACATTTAGAAGAATTTTTTATAATCTTTTTTGTAATACAAGGGGGTGAAATACTGTATAATTATAATAAATAAACCTTTAGATCCTGCAACCGCTCTTCAAAATTGGATTAAAAACAATAGTCCTCAACACTTGATACACATTTTTCTATTCTTTAAAAAACAAAACTTTGTCTATATGTACACCAATATTTAATTATTAATTTAGTCATTCAGTTGCCTATAGTTCTGGTTTTTGAATTGTTGGGATTTTTTTTATTTTTTTTTTCGCAGAATTGCAAAAAAGACAATATCTTTTAGCGGTTATGAAAATGTGATAATGTACAGTAAAGTTGATGTAATAAATTTATTAGGATTATACTGACTGATACATAAAAATCTAAATTGAAATATTGTCACTAATTCATTTCTTATATTTTAGCTCGATTACAAAGTTGATAAAAAGAAACTCAAAGAAGTTTTTAAATTGGCTGGAAAAGTTTTAAATGTTGAATTAGCTGTTGATAAAGATGGTAATAGCCGTGGTTTTGCTGTAATTGAATATGATCATCCAGTTGAAGCAGTTCAAGCAATTTCAATGTTTGATCGTCAATTATTATACGATCGTCGTATTACTGTACGTTTGGATCGCATTCCGGACAAAGGTGAAAACATAAAATTACCTGAAGGATTGCATGCTATAGGTATGGGTCTTGGATCAAATGGTGAACCATTACGTAATGTTGCGCGGAATTTAACAAACATGAATCAACAAAATATGCAGAAACAAAATAATATGCAACAAGCAAATTCTATGGATATGCCAATGCCAAATTCATCCTTGAATCAAGCTGCATCAATTCTATCTGCTGTTACCGGACAATCTAATGCACTCAGTGGATTATCTGGTCAAAATTTGTCTGCATTATCCAACGCTCTCGATGGAGTTAAAAATTTATCTGTTCTTTCCAATCCATTATTGGCATCAAGTTTATCAAATTTGGGTTTATTAACAAACGCACCGAATTCTGGATCAGAAAATACAATGCCGCCAACATCTGAAACCTCAATGCAAAATAATTATACAAGCAGTTACAGTACACAATCTGGATACAGTACCAGCGCCCCATCTTACAACACAGATAAATCTGTAAGGCAAGAACCATCTTATAACAGTATGATGGAAAAAAATAATTTTGCTGCCTCATATGGTGGAGGATCTACCAGTCAAATGGGCGGAAGAAAATCTGACACAATTGTAATTAAGAATGTAAGTAATTTAATTTTTTATATAATGTAAATATTTAAACAAAATTCAAATGTTTATTTTATCCAATATTTTAGATTCCATTAAGTTGTACTTGGCAAACATTGCGCGACAAATTTCGTGATATTGGAGAAGTAAGATTTGCAGAAATTCGTGGTAATAACGTTGGTGTCGTACGATTTTTCAAAGAAAGCGATGCTGAGCTTGCTATAAGTAAGTTATTATTATTCCTTTTTTTTAAATATGTAATAGGTTAAATGTAATTAATGTATATATATATATATTTTTTTTTTTAGAATTGATGGATGGATCCCGTATGGATGGAAGAACAATCAGTGTTTCTTACTTTTAAAAATCTCAAACTATAAATAATACAAAAGAAATTTAAAACATTTTTATTAGTGTCAATAGTATATAAGACCAAGAATGATATAATTATTTTATGCTTTGATAAAGAGGTTTTTATTTTCTAATTGAAAACAATATTTTCCACCATTTTAAGTTAATTTAATATTCATTTATAATAACTCCAATTTTAATAATTCCAATGAAACTGAAACAAAACTTTATATTTCTAAGACAAAATTACTATGCATGGTTTGTACACAAAAATACAACAAACCTATCACTCAAACAACAAAAAATACAATTAATAAAGTAAGATTAAATTAATATCAATTCTTGTAATCAGTTTCAGTTTTATGTCTAAAGATGCATTGAACTGAGAATTCAATAAATATAAAATTCCACAAAAAAAAGTTTGTTATTTTTATATATCGAAATTTATGAGCACAACCCAAACTTACAAACTCAAACGAAAATTAAAGTATTTGACAAGGCTTTGTTGGATATTGCATATAAATTTTTGAATACAATTCAATAAGAATTGCGAAGTTTTCATTCAATTATTTCCATTGATATCAATTAACCGTCTTTATAGAATTTTCTACATTTGACATTAGTATTTCATCTGAATGAAAAATTTGTAGCAGTAACACAACGGTACAAGCAAAATTAAATGGTCTATTTTATTATAATATTTGTACATAATTATCAGTCTGAGTCTGTGTTATCGTTTAAAATTCAATTATTAACATTTTGTAACATTTATTTCAAAAAAATTAACAAAATAAACAAGAACAAGAAAGCAAAAATAAGTAAAATGAAAAAGACAATCGCATTATCAAAAAAAGAAAATAAAAATAACTATAAGGTATTTATGATAATTATGAAGATGTATTTTAGAAAGAATTGCTTACAAAAAACAAAATAGACCAATTAATATACATAGATACTATTTTTGATTTGAAAGTTTACCTACTCACATTGCAAAACATCTTTGCAAAACATCCGTTTGGAAAATTTTGAATTACAAGCAAATAACAGGAATAATAATATATACCTACATATATAAATATTCTGTAAGACTCTGATTTTGTATAACTGACTCTAAAATTCCGAATCCTGTCTTATACGTAAATTGGAGATATCGTTTATTTCCTGTTTTGTTACTAATAGCCGTATCGCATAAAAATACTGCCCCAAACCTTCACTATTCATTTAGTTTTTTAATGAGGGGCGAGTTTTTTTGGCGACGTAGTTGCTTGTCATCTGAGTTTTGTCAAGTGTCTTTCCATTTTAATACATTATTTTTACTAGCATATTTTACAGGATTTGCCTTTTCATTAGTCAAATTTATTGTGAGTTTAAGATATATCAATAAACATGTAACAAACGAATAAATCATCCACAATAGTCAAAATTTACATAAAAATGGTGAATTTACCGAAATTTTTGCAATTGAATGTAGTAACGTTTCCGTCAATTTTGCGATTCATTGTTGCAACCTCTTTCAATTGATGGGGAAATGGAATATTACAGGTAAGGTTAACTATCATCCATATTCTGTTAAACCCATCGTTGCCGAGAAGAAAAAATTCATCTCGTCTCGTCTCGCTGAATATGCCTTTCCGTTAAACACTGTAAGCGGCGCGATAGAACATTTTATTTGTTGTAGTACTGATCAGTTTTAACTATCAAAAATAATTATTGGAATATAAACGAAATATGATTTATAAAATTTTTGGAAAGTGTTAGTGGGGTTTTAGTATTAGTTTTAAAATATTTTTTAAATAAAAAATAAATATAAATATTTTTCTGTGGTTTTACAACGAAAGATTATATAAAATTTTAAGCTCTTTCAAATAAAGAAAAAAAAATTTAATAATATTAAGTAATTTATGAATTCAAAACTGAATAACTAACAACTGCCGTTGAAAATATTTCTATCATAAGCATATAGCTTCACTTATGCAGTTATGGAGGCAACACTTACCGAAAACTACAAAACAAAAAAAAAAATGATATGTTAAGATATTTCCATGTATTGAAAAATTATACTGCGTAGGTATTATACATTTTTTTTTGTATAAACTGAATAACTAAAGTTATCATGTTCTTCAGCAATAAGTTTTATGTAACAAAAATGAATAAGTTATTTAAAAATTAAAAAAAAAGGTAAAATTTTTACGAAAATTAAAAAATTATTGAAATGATTTCAAAGATCATATCTTTTTAAAAATTTTCAAAAGATTTTCATTAAAAATATTGCAAATCTTGCAAAAATAACTAGAAAAGTATAGCAAATTCTATACTAAATTTTATTCAATTGCGATTTACAAGAAATGCCAAAAATGCAGTTATGATCTTTCGTTGTAAAACCACAGATTTATGTTTTAAATATTTTTTTAGCTTAGTACATAAACACTAAACAGTAGTAAAACAGTATGTAATAGTAAAGATGGTTTTTTTTCTTTTTAAAAAAAAAAACAATTTTAATAATAATGAAAAATTGTTTATTAATCCTTTCTTAACTATTTTATCTATTTAATTAAATTTTTTGATGAAAAAACACAAAATATTTTGACGAGATAAAAAATGGCTATCTCGTCTCGTCTAAGGTCTAACAGAATATAAAACTATCTCGTCAGAGATATTCTCACGCGATCTCGCGAGATGGGTCTAACAGAATATGGGTGCATAAGATTTGGGTTTAACTATGGTGTGGGTAAAGAATATGATCAAGAAACCTCGGAGCATAAGTGATATTTTATATTTGTTGCACAATGCTCTATGAATAGCGTTTTTACATAAAAACAGTTGTAAAAATAAGTGGAATGGAATTAATGAAATAATGTTAAGTACTTTGCATCTCAAATATTTCTTGGATTGCAATAATGATATAGGAAACGCAGTACAAATTGAAAGAGCTAAATAATATGAAAAACATTTTTTTCACAATAAATTACGTATTTTGCTATTGTAAATTAACCTCCTTCCATAAAAAATAAATTTATGTTGTTCCAATTTTTACACAAACTTTTTCCTGCTCGAGACGATTGGGTATTTCAATATGTACGCAAAAGTATAAATTAGCTATAAAAACGAGATCCAGTTTTTCAATGTGGACTGTTGGTTGTTTTATGATTTTTTTGCTAGACTTAGTCCTTCCTATATTCGGAAATAACAGTTTCGGGATTTAGAGTAATATTTCTATTCCAAATTGCTTTACATATCTCATAGAAACTTTCTTCGTATACCTCTTGTGTCTTCCGGATCTAAGCAAAAATTGAAGGAACTATATAGAATCTACCGTCGTAACTTTTCTTTTCCTTTATATGAAGTTTTGTATATATTTCCATTCTGAATCTGATATTTTAAAATTTCCACCAACTAGTAGTTATCCAGAAGTTGATGCAGACAACATTTTCAAAAACAACGCATAAAAACCAAATCACATGCATTCATTCGTCTCAAAAACTATTTGTACATTGAATAATTTTGTAACACATAATAAAAATAATTATAATAGTAAAAATAATTAACGCATTGTTTGGAATTTATTATGTTTGAACAAAATTCGAAATGTTACAAAAAAAAAAATGATTCGGTTAGCTGACTCGCAAAAAAGGAAAAACAAACTCATAAATTATTTGTGCATTAAATTATTGATCAAAAATTATTGTGCATGTGCTCATTTTTCAATCAAAGGCAGCAGTGCATTATTTTTTTAAGATAATTATGAAGCAAAATAGGTTAAATGTTCTAAGAGGTAACGTTTAAATAGTTAACGTTTCAGTTGCTTCTATAGTTTCTTGTTAAGTACGAAATTCATCACAAAATGATTGAAAAGTGTGAATTATCGGTATCAGAAGTACAATAATTGTACAGAGATTATCGGAATTCGCGTTTCTGTTCAGAAACTGTCTCAAAAATACCAAGTTCATAGAAATTATTAGATATCAAGTCATGAACAAAAATATAGTAGATCTATTCGAAATATTAAAGGTGGAGGCTCAAAACGAAAGGCAACAAAAAAAAGATGCTCCAATAATAAGAGCTGTTAAAGTGAATCCTGCTATAACTATGAAAAAGGCCCTGAACAACTTTAATAAAAGTAAACACCGAAAAAATAGGGACAACTACTGTGGTAAATAGATTGAGAGAAGTAAAATATTTAGACATATTCGCTCAAAGAAAGCCATATATTTCTGAAAAACATAAGCGCTTTAAATTAAAATTTGCTAAAGAACACATAGCTAAGCTTGCTCAATTTTAAAAAACATTCTGTGGACGGATGAATGTTTATTTTTACTTGAGGGTACATACGGAAGATTTTTATCATTCCACCAGCATTGAAAAATAACAAAGAACGTTATACGATTGAACAAGACACATGAATGGTGGGAGGTTCGAGGAGGTATTTCTTTATTACGAAAAATACGCTTTGTTTAAACTACCAAAAAAAGTCACCTCAAGTACTTACCTTAATCTCACATTATAGGGTTTTATACCTTGACGACTATTTGATAATCTCAAATTTTGTGCTGCATCAAGATAATGCAACGATACACAAGGCTGCTTTATTTATTATTTATTATATCGTTTTTAAAGTTTATTGGGCAAAATGTTTTAGATTGGTTACCTTAGAGTCCTGATTTTTATGTAAATTGAGAACCTTTGATATTATATGAAATATAAAGTACCACCAGAATTTGGAAGGTCAGAAACAGGGACTTAGAACGTCTTGGAAACCAATAGAAATTTCTATTTTGAAAAATTTAAGTGATTCAATGACTAGATGGCTTTAAGAGGTTATAGAACCGAAAGTAGGAAATTCTTCTTATTAGGTATCAGAAAATAGATCCCATATAATTTATAACCCTTGAATATTTTTCAAAAAACCATTGTTTTTAGTTATTGTTTATGCATAATAAACACGGTCACAAATAAGGTCACAATTTTGAACAACAATTATTTATGATGACAGTTTGTTTTCACATAACCGAATTATTTTTTTCTTTTTGTAAAATTTTGAGTTTTGTTCAAACTTAACAAATTAACACAACCTTATTTGTGTTAAGTACAAAACTGTTCTATGCACATTCGAAAAAAAAAAAACACTTTTCAGGTCCTTCCCAGAAGTTAAAAATATCACCAATCGATGGAGCACAGTCTATTTAGTTAATAATTTTTTTAGATTTTAAAATAGGAGCCGTTATTTAAAAAACTGATACGCATTCTGTGGATAAATGATATTCAGATACCAAAAGCGGAAACAATAAAATATCTTGGACAACACCTTAACTCGCATCTTAACTAGAAGCATCACGTTAAACAGAAAACAAAGCAAATCAAATTGAGCTTGAGCTTAAGATGTGCCTAATAATCTTACGATATAAGAAGACTGAAAAGGTTAAAACCATCTGATCTAGTTTAATAGAATAAAATATAAGAGAACAGAAATACAGATTTCTGTAATCCCACACAAGTTATATGCTTATAAGCACATTTCAAAAGTAGTAATATTTTATTTAAATATAGAAAAATAAGATTGAACTATTTAACTTTAAAATAAAAAAAAACTAAAATTATTTATTTATACAACAATTGTGGGTCTGCTGATAAATCTCCCAACTATCAACTACAGGTTCTTTTCCTTTCGGAATATGGGCCTTTATATAGTACTTATATTTTATATACACCACATTTTATATTATATTATTTTCAACAGTTTTTAATTATATTATATTAGAAGTGATGTGGATGATTTGGTTGTTCTGAAAATTACTTTCTCATCATTTGAAAATTTGTTCGGTTTTTACGGGGTTTGAACCACTCGCTCCCTCGGTCGATACATTACTATACTCGATTGTGTTACCACTCGACTAGCGAGACCACTCATATATTTTTTTAAAAAATTTGGGCTACTCCCATTATATACCATATATATGCCTGTATATTTACAGATACCGTCATAAAGTTAAATATTCAGAGTGGGAGACCCCTTAGAGATTATTTCTTTCACTTTGACCCATTGAATATCATCTATGAATTTTATGTAGATCACTCAATCATCTAACAATTTTATTAATTTAATTTAAATGAAAAAAACTCAATATTATTATCATAATGATACGGGGTTTTTATTCTAATTCCTTATATACCTACAGTTATTATTTTATAATACAAATTAACAAAAAACAGAAAATTCTACCCACTTAAATATATGTATGTATATATATACGAGATATACTTTCCTGATAATATTATTCAGCAAATGTTTTTGTTTGTTTTTTGTTTTTTTTTTTATATATTTACTATGAAAGTTTTTATTAAAAACAACAAAAAATAAAAAAAACTTAAATTTTAAATTAAATTTATAATCATTCGTGTAACATCGAATTTAAACGTTCTTCAACTGCTACTTTTCTTGATTTCCATACAAATTCACAAACTGCTACAACACATGCAACACCCATTCCACCCATTAAAACAACAAAAACACCTCCAACATTTGCTAATCCCAATTCATTTGCTGCCGATGTTGATTTTGAGGCTTCAACCTATTACAAATTTTATTTTTCATAAAATTATAAATTTAATATAAAAAAAATTGTATACCCTGCAACTGCCTCCTCCACGTTTTTCTTTCCACCAACGCGTTTTTAAAATATGCAATCGACCTTCTTCTTGTAATTTTAATATTACACCATTGATTGCAGTTCGATAAGGTGAATCTAAAATAAGAACAAAAAAAAAAAAAAAACAAATTAAAATTTTCAAAACAAAATTATTTATAGATATTTACTGGGCGGTGTTGCAATGCCATATCCTTTTGTATCTAACATATTTCCAACTTGAGTTAGATCACAATTCCTTTCTGTAACATATTCAATAGAAGTCGATTCCATTAGAAAAGCGTATGTTCCTATTTATACAAAAAAAATATAAAAATCATTTATTAGAAAAATATCTCAAAATGTTAGTTAGATTTTAAACACATGGGATGTTGAAGAGATATCTTAAATATTTTAGTATCCGATCAAAAGTAATGCATAGTTCATGAAAGTCGAACTAAACTTAACGGCAACCGTAAATGTGGTTATGACTTTGTAGCGGTTATATGATGAAATAGTTTAAACTTGGAGATAAATATAAAATATGATATGAAATATTAAATATACAAATGGATGTGTAAACTCAAATATTGGTATTATCGATATTAAAAAAATATAATATATTAATTTTATGTTAAATAACTGTATATATAATACTAAAATTGGCGAGTATTAATATTTAAGATTAAGAATCGGAATATGTTCTGAATTGAGCTGGAAATGACAAAAAAATATTAAAATTGAAAAAAGAAGAAAAATATCAAGAGTATTCGAATAGCCCGACCCGTAGATTGCCATTTTAGTAGAAAATAACTTTGTTTTTCAATATATTTCATAATTACTTTGTCTTTTATCATAATTTGTAGAAATCTAAACAAAACACAATTACAAGAGTTACAAATAATCTAAAAAAAGCTATAAAAAATTATATGGACTAAAACGAATATCGTCAACAAAAGAAATCCATATGAGACCTATTAATTGTTGAAAATAAAACCTCACAGAATATTGTTGAAGCTGTTGTTAAAAAAGTTAATAGGACGATTAACACAAATAATCCGAAAAACGACAAATGAAACAATTCAACACAACATACAAGAATATCTTACATTCATACCCTGCTCCAAGTAAATGGAGTTACCATTAGTGGTGTAACAAATAACTCAATTTATAAAAAATACTATGAAAGAATATAACAGACTGCCGTGCCCGTAGACCCACGGAGTTCTAACTGACACTTTTTGGAATTGCATATATACAGTTTTGCTAATTCGGGGATGATCTTTCCAATAAAAGTAATTATTAAGTTGTATCTTGAACCGTTATTTAGATTCCAAAATTACTTAATTTGAAAAAACAAAGGTGTAGCTACAAAATTTTGGCAGTTACAAACTTGTACATTTATATTTTAAATCATTTTGCAGATACGACTTTCTGTTAGTTGTTGTTTTAGCAGATACGACTTTGTTCAGTTACAACTTAATTGAATATTTAAAAAAAAACAAGCATAATGTTGTCCTCTTAACTTCTGCAACAACAATGAATCACTGTAAAGTAAATACTAATAATTCTTAATCACACAAACATATTTTTTTTCGTTTTAAACATTTTGAAATTCATTTCATAGAGAATAATAGAGAAATCAGTTACTTTTTAAAATGAAAAAAAAAAAATAATAAGGAACTAAATCCGTTATAGATTATTTTAGATTTATTAAATATTCTAAAAGTTTAGTTAGAACTCTGTAATTTTTTAAAAATTTTAAGTAGTAAATAGGCGTGACTTGATTACCTGTACTTGACTAGAACTGTGTTATGCAAGTGGTTTTATTTTAGTTAAAGTTGTATCTGCAAAATTAATATGATTAAAACTAAGCAAATAATATTTATATGACAATATATTTGACATGATAATATATTTGACGTAGAATCCGAACTTGCAAAAAAAAAAACTTCCTCTCATTTGAAAATCTCTATTTCGGCCAATTTGGTGAATTTTGAGCTTAAACGCCCTTTTCCGGTCCTTCTCGGAAGTTGAAAATGTCACCAATCGATAGAGCACCCTCGATTTATTTATTATTTTAAATTTTAAAATAACGGCTGCTTCCCCTTTAATGTTTTGTTTGTTACTTTTTTATTTAAAGAAACCGCTTTGTACTTCATTTCCCAAAATGAGGTTTTGTATTTTATATTAAAATTAGATTCCTAATTTTTTTCATAGATAATTAATTTAATTTTCGATAAAAATCCAATTTAGTTGAAACAGGTGAATAAATTTTAAAAACGGTATCTTTCATTTGCAGAATAGATAAATTTACCTTTTTGTAGTTATATTTTTTAATAACCGAATTAGGGGAAGATACAATAAATTTCTATATTTTTTAAATACCTATCTACTGAAGAATCCACCTCTTGAATATGAATATTGGAAATTTTTGTATTAAACATTCTAAGTGCCACAAACATTTTAATTGCAGTAGAATTAATTTTATTAAGATTTTGCGAGATGCAGGAATCGCTCCACAGAATAATTCTTTTAACAAAAGAAAAATATTTAGTGGCTTCTTTTAATATTCTGATGCATATGTTATATCGTTTCCCGAACGACTGCTATTAGTGTCTATCATTTATACGCTTTTCGAATGTTATCTTATTTTCCTCTGAGGAATCGATTTTTTTTAAATATGGTCACATAAAAGTTTTTTTTGGTTTATGAAACGCAAAATTATTGCGAATACTTTTTTGTAAATAGGTAATTTTACTGGATTCTTATATTTTCCTATATTTATATATAACTGGTACATCTTAGCAAAAAAAAATTACCTTGACATTGTTCCATATTCATTGTTCCAAAGAAGTGTATTTACTCATTGTGAACGTAAGAATAATCTAACACAAACGACATAAGAAAATTTAAATTGTTCCATGATCGTTGGTTATGGTTATGTACCACAATAGCATTATTAAAAAAATTTATCGGAAAATGTACGGATTCGGTCCAAATATCAAGAATTCGGATATGGAACAATTTGAAAACGATGAAAAATGTGAATATAAAACAAAATAGCAACTGGGTTTTTTCTGAATTTGAAACAGATATGAAAAAACGGATTACAGATTCGGCGCATTTCAAAACCCTAGAACCAGCTCCTAAGTCAAAAAATATAAAAATGGCGTATGGAACAAATTACCATTCAGGCGACGATATGTGAAAAGATTTTTTTAAATAATTCAGATGATAAATATATTAATATTGAGAATTGAAACATAACTATTATTTCTACCATACCTACTTATACATCAAGTGTCAAATGAATTCATGAAATTCATCAAAAACAAATTTAATAATAATCCTACCTTTTCCTTTTATAACACGTTCAACACCTTCATAATTACTTGAAGTAAAAACTGATGGTCTTGCTGATTCCATAAATGACCACATTCTTTGATATGTTGATATTTTTGATTCCTGAATTGAATATAAAGCAAAAACAAAAAACCATATCAAAAAGAATATTTATTTTAATTAGTTTAATTAAAAACAACCAAATTTCTAATAATAATAACCCACTCTGAAAAATGCAGCTGTACTACCCCCTTTAAGAGCCCCATATTTTATTCTAGTTTGTTTAGCTAAATCTTCCGCACTTTCAATCGGCGAATCCATACGTTCAACCGTTAAAAAAGCGGCTAAATTAGCAGTATAAGATGATATCATTATTAAAGTAAAGAACCACCACATTCCAGCAACCATTCTTGTTGATAGTGCTCTAATAGAGAATTACAATTAAAAAATAATATGATTTTTTTAATTAGAATTTTTTATTAGATTTTTTGTTTATTTTGTTCGAATTATTTCGAATATTTTGATATTATACTTTGGTAAGAAATCACAGCCTTGTTGCATCAGCGAACCAATTGCAAACCACATACAATTAAGAAGAGTAAATTGACTTTCAACTTTTTCTCCATTACTATATGATGGCCATTCATAAGGTGTAAATCTAAGTATAAATTTCATATAAATTAATAGCTTAATAAATTTATTTAAATTCATTTTCACCATTTCCAAAAATTTAGGAAAGAAAAAAAACGAACAAAAATAGATGAAATGTATAGGTAATAGGTCTACTATCAAAAATATGTAGTTAAACAAGTGAGATGGAAAATTTTATACATTATTTGTCGTTTTAGTTAAGTGAACCGACAACAGAAATAATTCTGTTGATGAGTAGATAATACTGGTTTATATTTTCCTCTGGAAATTCATATGCGAGAACTAAGGTAATGCCATCGTTATTAATTGTTTAGTATTTTCAAAATGAAGTTACATTACAATAATTTTAAAAATAAAAAAAATACCATGTTTTAAGGTATATTATTATTATCATCAATTCTAAATTAAATACGCTTTTCAAAATTATTTCAGAATTTCTCGTTGCTTTACAAATCCAGAAAAAATAATTATTGTTACTCTTTTAGCTAACAACGATATGTATGTTTGGGATGAAAATGTTGCCTCTAGAGGTCCTGACGAAATACGTCTGTTTACCAATTTACAAACATACAAAATTACAACAACCAATTTAATAATGTATTCTCCAATGGGGCGGGCAGAACAGAAATATTAAAATAGCTTTATCTTGTCTTAAAGTAGTTTTAACTGACACATGGTAAAAGTTATTGAACAAAATTTTTATATCTGGTCATTCGTACATGCCATGTGACCGCGATGTTGAATTCAACATCGCGGAATTGGAAGAAGGATTCAACATGGGTTTTGCCCGATGTCGGGCCTGTTCCAATAGACATGGGTTGATCCGTAAATATGCTTTTAATATATGTTGACACTGCTTTAGAGAATATGCTAATGATATTGGATTCAAAAAGCTTGATTAAAAGGGTAAATAAATTTTAGTCCTAAAGGGATATAATAATACAGGATATCTTGAAAATATGATGCATTCATAATTGAGTATGTACTTTATTACTGGTGATGATCCGCAAATTAAAAAAGTGGTACACCCTAAAGTAATTCATGTGCTTCAGAAGAATGATGCCATTTCGATAGCATTATCCGACTACTGACTGCCAAGAAATATTTTTGAGAAACTCTTCAATATAATCATACCAAGCAGAGAAAAGAGGGAAACCTGCCAACCCTCTTTCGACAAAGGTTCACTAGTATGGTATACTGACGGCTCTAAGAAAATGAATGGAGTAAGCTCGAGAGTATATGGAAAAATTAGCAATATTTATTCAAGCCAAGACTCTAAAAACACAGTTTTCCAAGTCGAAGTACACGCTATAGCACTCTGTGTACAAAATTATTTATGAAGAAATTACAAAAAACGTGAAGTCTACATTCTATCGGACAGTAAAACAGCCGTACTAGTTATTAATTCATATACCATCACATCAAAGCTAGTATGAGATTGTTTAGAAATACTTAAAACTCTAACAAAAACAACTAAATTCACAATAACGTGGGTGCCATGGCATTTTGTATAGTAGGAAACGAAGTTTGCAGATTATCCAGCAAGAAAAGCATCGGATGCGCCTTTCATAGGACCAAGCCCGTTCTATGGGATTCCCCTGAGCATAGCTAAGATGCAATTAAAAGCTTGGGTAGAGCCAAAAGTTGAGGATTTCTGGGTCAATATTCGTGGAAATCGTCAAGCAAAAAATGCTCATGCATAAACGCTCGCTCAAAGAAATCAAAATTCTTCTAGATCTCAATAGGAATCAGGTACATATATTGGCAGGGATAATAACAGGCTACTACCTAATAAAGAAACACCTTTATAAAATGGGTGTAACCAAAAACAACTTGTGCACAATGTGGGAAATAGAGGAAGAATCTATCGAGCATCTGTTCTGTGAATGCGAAGGGCTTACTCATAGCAAATTTTGCCACTTGGGCGTTTTCTGAACAATGGGAGCTGCCCAGCTTACAATTGAAAAATATTCTGAGTGTTATAACAAAATTAGGTATCCTTAATGACTCAGACACTGGTTATCATAATAATTAATTAACACAGGTTATCACAATAAGCCCATTTGCGGCTGCAGTGATATAGGGGACAGATTCCCTACAGAAATTTAAAATCTAATCTAGAGTATTTTATAACACGGTATTTTTCACAAAGCATTTTTAAAAAAACAGTCTTTTATAATACAAGACTTCATACCGATCCCGTATTCATTATAAAGTTCAATAGTACAATAATTATGTAGGTTGTATATTTAAATTAAATTTAAATTCAAATGTGAGAAAAAATTTGATTGTTAAATTTAAAATTATTTTAGTTGAATTCAAAATTTTAATCGGTTTTTATATTTTTTATCTCACGATATTTTTTGTTTCTCTTTTTTTTTCTTTTTTTTTTTTGGAAATAGTAAAAACAATTTTTTCAATTTCGAAGTTATGTTGAAAATTGAGTTTACCTTGCCAAAATAAATAAAAGAACTGAAACACCTAAATAAGCTGTTGCCATATAAATCCAAACATCTAATGACAACGGAGATAAAAAACTAAAAAGATTTGGTGGCTGTTTTACAGGTTTTCGATATAGAACTGAAACTCCTAAATTCATAAATGGCATAGTAAAATCAACAGCCTGAAAATTAGAAAACAAAAAAATTAAAATTAATTTTGATTCATCATTCATCTCTTGATTTATCTCTTGATTTTTTCTTTTACTTGTTCTCTTTGAAATGTTATTGTTAAATCAGCAATTGCTAAATCTGCTCTCTGTTCTAGCAATTCTCTTATCATCCCATTCCATTCCCTAAAACAGAATAATAATAATCAATATCAAGGGGTATTTCATAATAAATAATCGTTTATTTTTACCCAGTTTCTTTATTAAGTCCTCCATAGGCATTGTCCGGAACCAATTGAATTTTATAATTAAATCCTAAAGCTTTTGAAATTTCATGTATTAAATCAACAGCATATCCTTCAAATTGATCATTTCCAGTTAAAGTTTCAGATGAATCTTTTCTCATACAATATGGATCACTCTATAGAAAAGAGAAAAAAAAAATTAAAAATTTCAATGATGAACTGTTGTGGGTTACACATTTCAGAATTTAGTTTCAAATATAGAGTGAATAATTACCAAAATAGTTGTTATAATTAACGTTTTATTCTTTAAACTATCTTCAATCTCCTGTTGTTGATCTTTAAATGATCTAGTAAAATTAACACCATTTGGTAATGTTGAATTCCAAATACCAACTTGTCGTGTACCATTTGGACCAACATCAACTATATCTAAAATAAAATCAGTACGAAAACCTTGATGATCAAATTTAATAACATTTGTGAGTCCTTTCATTTCAACAATTTTCATATAATTTATTAAACTAAAACCATGAGGCCATGTATTTTGATTTTCGCATGATAATGGTTGAATATCGATTTGTTGACTTGTATCTAAATCATGTAAAGCCTTTGAAAATAAATGTACAGCATCAAATATTAAAGCGGTTTCTGCCTAAAAATAGAAAAACATTATAATTTTTAAATATTATTATAACTACGATATTTTTTTTATTTTTTGTAAATTTTCAAATCAACAATAAAAGTTAATTAATAAACAGTGGTTACGTTACGAGTTACGACAATAGAAGGAGGTATTGATGGATAAACAAATCCAATGTTGAATATACTTAGCTAAATATTTAACATAATTAATAAGAGTAAAACAGTTGTAAAAGTACCTATAAAATACAATGGAAAAACTTAAAAATTCTGGAAAATTTATGTAGGGGAGACAGGGGCTTAAATTAACAGGGATAAGAATTAACACTCAACTTAAGCATTTACCACTCATTTTAGATGTTGAGTTTTTTTTATTAATTTCTCTGTTTATTGAGGTCTGTATTGAATATGACATTATTCGATTGGTCATTGAACATTTCGTGAAAAGTATACGGTAAGTGTACGGTTTTAATTTTTAGTCGAAAACATAAATTTTTTGGGTGACTAAATTTTGATTTGTAGGTAAGTTTACAGTTAATTTTCAATCCAATCTATATTTACCTGCTTATTATTAGTTAATTTTAATATTTTTTTTTACTAATTTTAAAAAATATCCACAAATTTTTTCGTAACGTCAAAAAATAGTTATAAAGATGTAATGGGGAAAATATTGACGGGGCAAATTATAACATTGTTAATTGTTAATATTTACCACACTTTATGTTTTTGAGAAAAATTAAATTTTTATTAATTTATAATTTGTTTAGAACAACAGATTATAAAAAAAAGACAAACAGAGGGTCGAAGAGCTTAGAAATTTACGAGCTAGCAGCTCAGGAAGTTCTGCAAAAGAAAATAGTTTGCGTAAAGTATAGCAAAACATTTCGATCTACGTCATGTCACTTTGTGCAAATTTATAAAAACAAAAGAAAATTAGAGAACACTGCCATTTTTGTATTGGTTATAAACAACCAAGAAATGTTTTTTCTGTACAACAAGATAACTGATTATTTATTAAAATGTTCCAATTACTATTTCGGTTTGCTTCTTAAATAAATAGGAAAACTAGCTTATCAATGTGCTACATTTTTAGAAATTGATAACATTCCATCTTCTTGGTATACAAACGAAATGTCTGGATATGATTGGTTTTCCACATTTATTAAAATAAATTCTAGATATGCTATTAGAACATCTGAAGCTACTTTGTTAAGCAGAGCTACAATATTTAACAAAACTAATGTAGAACAGTTCTTTGAAAAGTATAAATGTACTGAAAAGTATAAATGTAGAACAGTTCTTTGAAAAGTACATGAAAGTGGTATAACTGCAGTACAAAAACCTAAGAAAATTGTAGCTCAACGTAGACTTTGTTAATAAATAGCCCATAAGTTAATAGTTACCCCTGAACAGTTAATATTAACCCCAAGCATGGAATAAAAAGTAAATAGGCACTTTTTTCTGTAAAAACGTTCTTATTGAAAACTTATTAACAACTAAAAGAAAAATCTTTAAAAAAGTAAAGGCTATATGATTATGATATTATTTAGAAAAAAACGGCTTATCAAAATTATAATTTTATTAGAAACTATGACTAGTTTTTAAAAAAATGTTAATGCCCCTCTGTCCTTTTAAAAAATGTTCATTTGGTCACCTAGATTTGACAATTGCACAGTTGTCCCGACTTGTTAGAATTTTATTAATTTTATTTTGAAACATATTTTACAATTTACAAAATTATAACATGTCAATTTTTAAAAGTAGGGCCTAATTATAATGAAATGATAATACTTAATATTATTATTAAGGCCTTAGATGCTAGTGCTAACATTAGTTTTTTAATAGAAATGAAATGTAAATTAATTTTCCATTTTTTCTTTTTAAATAAATAAATAAAATTAATAATAATAATATTATAGTAATTGTTATTTAAAAAAAAACAATTAAATAAAATAAAAATATGAAACAAAACGGTAAGTGAAAATAAAAAAAATAAAAAAATACGAGTAAAATATTCTGCGTTGATTTAAATTTGAAAATTCTGGATGTGACAAGCTTTGCTAGCTGACTGATTATCGGAAATTGTTAATCTTAAGTTTTTACATATTTAATATTATTCCGCCATCGAAAGTTAAATGTTCCTCGACGACTTGTTTCCGATATTTCATGTACATGTATACTTATATTCAAAATTTTCATATAGTTATAGCTAGTATCGCTTACTTTTCACAACTTAGTGAGTGGTTCTACATTTAAGTTTTTTATCTTTTAATTTTAATTTATATCATTACAGATTCTTTCATTATAATATGTCTCTTCATTAATCCATTTAAACTCTCTCACCGGATGCAAAACATAATCGAAATATTTTACTTTCAAAAATAGCAATTTGGTTATGTTTGAGTGCAAATGTTTGGCAATCACAATTTAAAGTATGTACTAAGAATTAAATTTTTTGCATCTCAAGTGTAATAATCAGACCAATATCAGACAAAGTTTAAAAATTTAAAATGTTCATTGATAAATGATTAGAGTTTAACTAAGATAGGGTAACAATTTAGCTAAGTAGGTATAGGTATAGTCTAGATAAGTTTTAGGGCTTTGTAGTGAGTAGTCAGCATTCACCAACACCCTTATACCCCTTGACTTTCGAAACATCTAAAAAAAGTTGAAACAATGTCTTGTGTTTACATTCGTCAAATCAAAATTGTAACACAATGTGTTGAGTTTATAAACGCCTAAATTATGTATTCGCAACGCCTCGAATGTGCAAAGAAGGTATCGAGAAGGTATTGATAATAATTTGGAAAATTTAAATGTGCCAGGAAATAATCAATTGAGTAAGTGTTTTTATTTGTTTTAATAAATAAAAAAAAATTATAAATAGAATTTTTGTTTTCGTAACTGACATTTTTTAATAGGGAAAAGAATTAAACACACGAAAGAAATCTCGCTAAATTCATGCTTAAATTTTCTTTTTTAAATGCAAAACAATCATCAATTAATGTCTTTGCTATATTACTATTCATTTTTTCGTCTAATGACATTCAAAAAACAAATGTTCGTAAAATTGCAAGAAGTGTTTATTAACGTCAAATAATACATTGTATAGATATTACAAATCAAACACATGATTTTAATATTGTGAAAATAAAGGTTTGACAACCCGTCTCAAAATCGTATTTTTATTTTTTCGAAAGTCACGGCCCATCCAAGTTTACTGTGGAAAAGCTGTAAGAACTTTCCTCGCATAAGTCTACTCACTAAACCAATTAAAACTTCTTATAAAACGGTACCATAAACATCGTAAGTCTAGAAAGAAGGCTAGGATTTTCTTTAATACGGCAAGTGAGAAAAAATTCTTCCCGATCAAAAGTAATTTTAAAGGAGTCCAAGACTTCTGGGCTTTTTGATCATTATGATCATGCTAATATCAAACCTTTTAAAAGATTGTGAAGTAAGAGAGCGATGTTGGTGCAACATAAGCCAGAAATGTATAGCTATCTTGCAATCTGGTATATTTAACCATTATTGTCAATGGAAGCTTTGATTATTTCTTTGTGAAGCAATATATGTTGCAAGTGTCTACACAGAGAGTACTCCTTTCCGGAAGGATCTCAAAAGGAGCTACTCTATGCATTCCAGTTTCTCGGAAAGTCATGTGATCTGACATAGACGTAGATTGAACCGAGCGATCATCTTATTGAGAGAACTACTAAGTCCACCATTGTCTTAACGGTCGGTAATATCTGTTCTAGTAATTTAATTGCAATTTGACTGTCTGTATGGAGAATGGATATTATTCATTGATAAAGCGTTGTGTTGCAGGTAGTCCAAATTGCCAATGCGGCTACAACAGTACAACTACATTTTGCGAAAAAGTTGGTGAAATCTTTTTCTTTTGTATTATTCTTTAGCAAGTCAGACTGATAAAGACAACCAATTTAGTTTCTTGGAGATCAAAAAATATATAATCAAAGAAATTTTAATAGTAAGTATCCTTGGTTATTGAAATATTTAATTTTAGTTATTAAAAGTCGAATTTGTTCGATAAGTTAATTTTAAATTTGATTTTGGAAATATTGATATTTTGCAAGCAACTTGCTTCATTTATCAGTGCTTGCGACTAATTAAAAGAAATATTGATATTTAAAGAAATACTTTAATATAAAATTACCTTAATTGATGACAAATTTGTATGTTTGATGACACCATTTTCATTAAAAGTCCATTGTTTTACCATTTCAGTTACAGCTCTTTCATTTATTATTCGAAAACCAGTTATATTTGTTCCACCATATTTAAATTCATCCAAATTAACTGTGTGAAAATCTAATGAAGTTATTAAATAACTATGATAATCACTCATCATTCCAATTTGTTGAGCTTGTTTTAAAACTTCATAAATTTTCTCTGTTGAACAGTCTAAAACAATGTGAGCTTCAGCTGAATTTTTGATTTGTTTTAATAGAGGCCTAAAATTAATATTAATTATTGTAAAACAAAAATTTATTTTAATATTAAATTAATTTATTTTTAATACCAACCTATAATCACCATTATCTGTTAATTGTCTAACAGTTATTATTAAAGGTGATGGAGCATGCGCTTTTAAAAGTTCTTGAAGTCGAACTAATCCATCATTATTTTCATAAATTATTGTAAATGATTTCCATCCCCAAGCTTTAACAATATCCACGTAGGCCTAAAATAATTAAATATGATTTATTGGTCAGATATTATTATTTGTTATTTCATTCTTATTTAATATACCTTAGATAAAGTATTTGGATGTGGATATAAATTAACTAAACAACTTTCTCTTCTTGGTCGAAAATCCCATCGATTTTCTAAATGTGGTACCTATAAAAAATTTAAATTCAAAATAACTGACAAATTAAAGAAAATTTCAATTTATTATTTTACCTCCATTGTATCACATATACTTTGAACATGTCCAGCTGTTTGTGCAGATTGTGGTCCAAAAATTGCAGCAACACCAAGACTCAAAAGATTACATACTAAAATTCAATTAAATTAAAATTATTCCAATTTTCAAATTAAGATAATTAGAAAATAATTTAAAATCTTTGAAATCAAGAACCAGTATTCAAAAGCGAAAAAGAGCGATGTTAAAAAAGATTTTAAATGTTTAACTTAAATATTATGTATTGTTTTTGTTTTATATATTAGGCCACAATAATGGGATAAGCACCGTTATTGCGTTTGCAGAATTTCAGCCATACAAATAATAATATTGAAAGAGAGAACTGAAAAGCTAAGTTTTTACTTCAACAATGGTTTTCAAAATGTCTATTTTCTGTACATTAAATATGGTATGAGATACAAATGGTAACATAGTGACAAATAATGAAGCTCAGATAAAAAGGTGGAAATAGCACTTCGGAACAGTCAGCAACATCCAACATCAGGCTAACGAAGAAGCAAAATCCAACCACAACACTAAGCAACTGATCGACAAACTTAAGAATTCCGGAAGATCTTCTCAGCATCAATGAAATAAAAGAGGCCATAAGAAGTCTAAAACAAAACAAGGCGGCAGGTAATGATGGCATACCAACCCAATCGCGGCAAATGCAGATTATAGCTCAACTACTACAGCCAAATATATCATTGGTCTGGAGTGAAGAAAGGATTCTGTAGGAAGCTGCGTCGATCAAGCAAACACACTTCGGATAATAGTACAACAATCAATTGAGTATAGAACACCATTATACATGCTATTCATTGACTTGAAGAAGATTTTCGACACAATCAAGCGCGCTGCGATGTGGAAAGCACTAAGGGACAACGCAACACCGGAAAAAATAGTCCGGCAAAAAGTGCTTCCTTCAACACCACATCGGGAGTCAAACAAGAATGTCCGCTCTCACCACTTCTCTTCACAATCGTCCTAGATAGTATACTAGAAAAAGTTTGTTGAATAAAGAGAGGAATAACTTGGAGTCTCACACAACAACATGAACACCTCGACTATGCAGATGATATCTGTCTCCCCTCGCACAAATTCAGCAACATACAGAGCAAATTAGAATACCTAAAACAACATGCCAAACATGTCGGACTAGAAATCAATCTGGAGAAAATTAAAACTATGAGAATAAATAACACCAGCCCAACCATCTAAGATTGAAAGAAGAACAAATAGAATTTGTGAACAACTTCTTCTGCTTGGGAAGTATTATAGCAATTTATAATATTGGTGGAGCTCAAAGAGACGTAGAAAATCGACTAAAGAAAGCAGGAGCAGCATTTGGAATATTGAAACCGGTATGGAGGAACAGCCAAATATCACTAAGCAACCAAACTTAGAATATTCCGGTCTTGTCTAAAATCAATCCTGACATAAGGCAGTGAAACTTGGTTTACATAAAAAATCCTCAACCTGAAGTTACAAGTCTTCGTTAATAAATGTCTAAAGATAATATGCCGAATATTTTGGCCAAACACAATAACCAGCGAACCAAATACCGGCGAAGAACACATAGCGAAACAAATTAGAACAAGGAAATGGAGATAGATTAATTAAGAGGCCATTCACTCAGAAACCCATCAAACAACATCATGCGATTGAGCTTAGAATGGAATCCACAAGGTAAAAGGAGAACTGGTTGTCCCTCTTTCAGAGTTTGATATTATATGAGTGAAAAATAGACTTGTTAATTAAAAATGTAAATCGATTTTCGGAAATTCTCATTGACCTAGAGAATTGTAAATTTCCATAAAGTTACTCAGCAGGACAACGATATTTAATGAACTTAGTCCCAATGCCCTACTGATGGTGTTACATCACATTGATAATAATGAGTAAACACAAAGATCGGAAAAAATACATATTCCAGAGTTGAAAGTCATTTTTCTAAAGTTAGGTATTAGAATTCAACTTTTCATAATCTCAAAACCGATATTGTCAGTATTGTGAAATCCCATATTATCAATATTGGACTAATATAGTTCTTGCCAAAAATAAAACTGTCGTAGTAGGTAAAAACTGGCTAGTGGTTCACAATGATCATTCCAAGTAAAAGTCTTATTAAATACAATTCCAATATTTTTGATATGATAAACCAAAGGAATGATATGATGATTGCTAACGGAGGAAAATAATCCTAATTTAGTGGAGAATACCGTTTGATGTACCTATACCAAATGCTCTAACTGTAACAAAATCTTATTATGTAATAAGGTTTCATTGTTTTAAATTTGAAGAAAATCGGGCGCTGCAAATCTGAATTATTGCCAAAAGTAAGATAGATTAATGTAAAATTTTCGATTAATTTCTTAATAAAAAAAAAGCTTTAGAAAAATGTTTTGGACTATATTTTTTTGTGAGGTTTTTTTTTCATCATAAATTTAATTATTGTTCAGAAAGATTATTATTTAATCTACATTATTAAAAACAAAAAAAAAATTTATTATCAGTCTAAATTAATTTGATTATTCAACATAAATTCTATCAAATTCAAAAATGATAACATCCTGTTTTAAATAAAAATAAACAACACAACAAAAATTTGATAAGAAATTTTGAAGAAATTTTATTTGATGATAATAAATTTGTAGATTTCAGTGAAAGTGATAACCTTAGCTATCAAAATCAGTATTTAGATCTATTTGACAAAACGAAAATAATATTGTTTGTATACATATTGTTTTTTTTTGTTTTAATTCTGCTTAATTTTTTTAAAAATTGTTTTGTTTTGCAAATTTTGGCCGTCCCAAATTTTTTATTTCATTACTGATGTATTCTAATATTTAATTAATTAGAGCTTATGGATGTTATTCTATTAGACAGCGCAGTCGGGTACTTTTTTATATTTTAGCCAGCCACATTATATTTTTCTTAATTTTCTAAGAGTTCACGTTGTGCTTTCTATTTATTCGTAAACCCAATTTTCCGCAGCTGGGCTCCATGCAACTAATTCTTTTTCGGTAAGCAAAAGTGAAATTTCTTTGTTAGTTCATTCAACTGCATCTAACCCATGAGTTATATTACGACCAATTTGTATCCTTGTATGCAATACAATCCCCACTAATTGTTCCCGGCATTGAATCGGCTGGATTTGTAGCCATCTGATGACAAGTTTTTACAACATTTAAATATCATCGGAACTACTGGTCCTAATTTAATATAGTCTACTAAACCAGCAAAGAATAGACTGCAAGGTCAGCGTAGTATTTTTCAATATGGTCTTATGTTGCTCACGTAAATTTCATTGCCACCAATTTGAATCCTTTTTGTTCAATTCTTTCAATAGTTTTTCCAACCAAACCACGTTGGACCCCATCGGGCTTAACCATAATTCATTGTAAAAACTTGTCTTCTCAATTAACAGCACAATTGATAAATAAATGTTGTATTACAGTACGATGATAGAATTAGTGTTGAAAGAATAGCATGTGCACAGACGGGATTTCTTATACTCAATAGTTCTTTTCTATTCAATTAAAGAATCTAGTTAATCTACAAAATAAGAAGTTGAATCAGACAATTGATTGTACCATAAACAAATTAATCTTCCACCTTGCACATTGTATATAAACTAAATATGAATTGTGGTAGAAATAAACAAAATTAAAATCAACTGTTAAATGAAATCAGTATCTTATAAATGATAACAAAGCAGCCATACTACGCCATTAATGCCATTCGTGTTTGCGGATGATTTAGTTATAGTTTATACAGAAGACATACTATACAAATCTGCAAAATTCTTTAAACCTGAACATGATGATAATATGTAGAAGCTTGGATGAACAAACATAAACTTACTCTGAACATTTACAAAACCAAATATGTGATCTTCACAGATAATACATATGATATGTTTCATATTAAGCTTTATAATAACTGTAATATTGAAATGGTTCATCAATATAAGTATCTAGGAGTTATATAAGTATCTTGGATAATAAATTGAGTTGAATTCCTTAAATTAAAGAACAAATATGTAAAGGAAGCAAAATTGCTGGAAAATTTTAATTAATTGGCAGGCGAGTGCCAAATCTCGAATAGAAAAATTGGTGTATTACTATTTGTTCAATAGCGTCATTACATAATATGCTTCTATACAAGTTTGATGAAGTAGTTTTAATAAATATATAAATCACCTGCAAATAATTCAAAATGAAGGTATAAAAAATTTATTTGGCCACAAGATAAGATGTCCCACCAAATATATACATAATATAAACAACACCTTGCCGCTTATGTTGGTGTTAGAATCGATTAATTGGTTACTCATGTAAATCTGATAGTCACAGAAAAAGTAAATACAAACATCCTAGTGAGAAAAAAAGTGAATATCATGGGTGCGCAACAATATCATCATTAAGATCTGGTTCAATGGACTAGATAATAGATATATAATAGAGCGTACAAGTTGTACAATTACAATAGTGAAATGAAAGAAATTTGTATATTATTTTTCCAAAGTTTTGTACATAATGAAATATTAATTTTGACTATGTTTTATATTTGGTAAGTATGTATAGTAGCTTTAGTTTATTGATACATCTTATCTCTGTTTTATTAAATAATTGAATGATTTTATAAATAAATCTGGCTTGTACGGTTATTGTTTTGAATTTTTTATAATACTACAATGTTGATATTGAATTTTTTAGTTTATACTGATTATATTGGATTATATTATACAGAGAGTTATTACCAGCAATTGAGCTCATTTGAGAACGGTCAAATTTGAAGTTTTTAAATTTTATACTGTAGTAGACGACATATGTACATATTCATTAAAGACGTTCTCACATGACCAGTTTTTTCGAAGAATTAGACGTGAAAAAAAATATCAAAAAGCAGCAAAAAATAAAAAATACAAAATAGAAGATAATGTTATATTTACATATACTGTATTATAAATATGTAGTGAAAATGGTATTTAACAAAGCTAAATAATATTAGAAAACTAAAAATTTTTTTTTTAAAAAATAACCCCCTAAAACTACAATTTGCATTTATACATTTTTTCCAGCAATTTTTTAACTCAAAAACTTACCTTTTTTCGATGCATGAAAACTATCATATGGTGAAACAGTTTCAACTTGAGCTACAAGTTTTGATCGAGGCAATAAAAACCTATCAGAATTTACTTTTTCTACAGCATGTTTGAATGCTAATTCTTGATAACTGCCCGGTTCATGAAACAACCCACCTAAAAATATGTAAAGAACATTTTTTTTTATTCTGATTAAAACAAAATTACTTAAGTTTTTGATATTTAAATTGAAATTTTTTAATTTTTTATAAAATTATTATTATTTTTTATAAATTACAACAAATAAATCATTTCAACAATAATTGCCCGGTATTCTAGAAATACAAAATATTTTGGAAATTTTAAAACTTTAAACAAAGACTTTGTTTCAATTTAAGAAAAGCGGGTTTGAAGATTTCATCACAAAAGACAATAAAATTAGAACTTGATTGAGAATTTGGTTCAAATTTGAATCAAAGACTACTTACTAAAGCACTTGGAATTGGTTAAACTTTTAATGAAAAGAATCGATGGAATTGTTAACCACTAACGCACTCTGAAAAGTTTTTAAATTTACCTTTTTAGCAGGAAACGAGGTACAAAATTACTGAAATAGGTAACGTGGTACAATAATTATCTATTTCCACTATATAGAAGAAAAATAGAAGGGTGTATGTTGAAATAAAAATATTAGTTAATTAGTAGTAAACATTAATAGACATATATCAGTATAATACTTAAGAATCTAATCTAATCTAATATAACGTTCATGATTATTCATTTAATATGATTTATTAGCGCAATCTAGTATGGTATATCTATATATAAAAGTAAAGTTTTTACTTAAAATGTTTTTTGTTTTGTTTTTTATTAATATTTTATTAATTTTAAGTTTTTATTTTAATTGGTTTTAATTTGCTTTTGATTATAATATTTTATTAATTAATTTTTTTTTATTAAATATTCATTAATCTAATTTCTGTCGTTCCTATGTTGTGTCCTGGAGATAAAACGCACTTACTGTCTCTTAAGGCACCCTTTTATAATAACTTTTTTCAGGCAACTTGGCTTTTACCAGCCAATTTTATTTTCGAACGACATAGTGGATTGCATTTAAAAAATTAAGCATATTTAGAATTCTTGCAATCAGTCTGGCAATCAAAACTGTACCATAGATACGGTTATGACGCTAAATTGCAATATTAATGACATTTAAGAATCATTAACATTGCATATTTTTAATTGCACAGTATACGGTATATGAGTATATGACTTATATATTATATAAGTACATATATAGTTCCAACATTTATTTACATAAAATATTTCATATAGATTTTTTTCCTATATTTTTTTCATCTCAAAATTCATTTTAACTGTACTTATTTATTCCTGATTTGCTTTAAATTTTTGTGTATCTTTGAGTTTTCAAACGCATTTCAAAAGGTATTTCCCTGCAGCGTGAACTGTTGTTTCAAATAGGTACTAGCATTTATTGTAGCATACAGGGTGGTTCGGCTTAGAGCAAAAATATTTTAAGGGGTGACTCCTTGGAGTATTTTAGGGAACAAATTGTTCTATTTAAATTTAACCTGGGGCACAGAGGTACAGGGTTAAAGAAAATAGGATTAGAAAAATTTTGTCTAAACTTTATCTACTATAGCTCCGAAGAAATTAAAATTAGAGCAACATCTTCTAAACAACTTTTCTTTTAAATTAATACACCTAATTAACGGTATGTGTTGGATGAGTATCAGGCTTTCCGTTTTTGAATAATAACTACACAAACTTATAATTTTGCTCTCAACAACTGGAAATTTTGTAAAAAATGTTGATTATCTCGGAAAATCTTCCTAATTTTTTTTTTCTTGTATTGATGGGCTACATCTCTACAACTTTTCTTACACAACTTTCATAATATCAGTCTTGCCGTTTTCAGGTTCTATTGATTGATATTTTCAACTTGCGGACCCAAAGTAGGTTTGTTTAACTGTTAAACTGGAAAGGGCCGAAAGTAGGTCTGTTAAACCGGAAATTTGCTTAAATCGTGATTTTCAAATTGGAACAAGCACTTTTTGATTTTTGTCTTATCATTTTTTTTTTTTATTAGTTTAAACTTTGTAGGTACCAACAACGAGATAACAAATATGATAATATGAAAAACAAATTTATTTTTAAAGGAAAAATTTAATGATTTTTATTTTATTATATTAATTTTAAAGAAAAATAAGAGAACAAAAACAAAATATAAACTGATACGCGTGATCTGGAACACTTGGTACATTACCATGAAAAACCAAGATTTAATCTGTAAATACCATATATTTTATGATTTTAATGCAAGGTTGGTAGAACGCACCTCAACCTGAAATTTTATCAAAGAAAATTCCAGAAACTAGAAGTCAATAGACAATATTGACATCTAGTATTTTTAATTAATTATTTTTAAATTATAACTAGTATTCGCCCGCTGATCGAAATTCTAGGAAGCTTAATAAAAATCGTACTCAATTTTTTTTAATTTTACTCTAATAAATATATATTTGTAGCCCTTTAATTTAACTACCTACTTATCGTTAATTATATATCTATGAGTTTAAAGTGAACCTCTGTCAAATAAAAAAAATCAAATTAATTAGACTTGAAAAAAAACAAAAAATTTATGCAATTAAACTAAATTAATTAATTACAAGTAAAAAAAAAGTAAATTAATAAAAATTTAAATATATTTGAATAAATTAAATTCTTATAATACACATAATATTTATATATAGACCTAGACCTTAGATTCTTTCCTTTTTAAAAAAAAATTAAAATAATATTGGTGAGTTATATTTCTTTTACGCATTCACTCATATAATACGAAATCTTCTAAACCTACGAAGGCGTGAGAAAACATTTTTAGAGATGTAATTTTTGTGATCATGCCATGTACAAGCTCGTTTTACAGGTAATACAATACACAAACCAGACACTTTAAACTTTATTTATACTCATCATCACAATAATTCAATTTAATTTGAGGCCAAATTGCATAGTATCAATATTATGGAGATATAGAATCAAGACTTGTAATTTAGTCGGGTTCAATCTTAACTGATTATCTTTGGTCCAAAACGCAACAGCATCAAGCTCATCTTCAACTTTAGTAACATACTTATTTTAGCAACCATACTAATAGAAACTTGTCTACATATAACCTGCAATGGGCTTCAAGTAACCTGCAATGAGCCTGAATGAGCCTCGAGGAAGATCGTTGTTATTATAGTTAAGTTAGATTAGATTAGATTAGATACCTAATTGATAAGTTTAATATAAGATTTATTAAAATATTTCTTGTAAATTTAATAAATAATATTGAGTAGTGATATAATAAAATAATGTTACTAATGAAATATTTCAAATTACGAGTATGTAAATGTAAATACATCTGGATTCTGTCTAAATAAAAAAGAAACTTAAATTAACTATGAATGTAATATTTTATTTATTTTCTATATTTATTTATATAACAGTGGATTTGCAGATACATCTGCAAACTAACTGCAGCTCCCTTTTTCCTTTCGGAATGTGGATCTTTTTTAAATAATAATTATTTTGTATATATTTTGTATATTGTATATTATATTATTTTTATTAGTCTTTAATTAGTATATGTATCTATTTATTAATTATTATATTATATTAGAACCGATGGGGTTGTATTGACCGGTTACACGACAAAATTACATAGGACAAAATTTCATATGGACAAAATTTTATAAATATTTAAAAAAAACTACATATGCGTGTCATTTGCTTGTTGACTGGATACTGGATATGGTAAATATTCATAATAGAAATTTCATGCAGCAAGTTTTTATCAATCAACCAGTATTAGAACTACATCTTCTAGGTGGTGACTGGTGAAAAGTGCCAATATCAAGAATATGAGCAGCCTCCAGTAAAAATAGTTCCGGGTTCTGTCTCACAAAACCCTCGATATCAAGATAAGTATAAAAAACATTTTTTAATTTGCCTATAGTACAATGAATCTTATGCACCAAAATACTTGAAAATAAAAAAAAAACCAAAAAAAATGTTTTTTAACTTATCTTGGTAATTAACATTATTGACATTTTGGTTTTTGGTCAATTTTTTTGTTCAAGGTATTTGGTTCCGACTTTTGGACCGTCGGACCAATCCGAAATTATTTTAGAAATTATTTATAATAATTGTTAATAAACTTTTTTAGAAAAATACGACACGTGACATAGAGCTTCTGCCCCAATTCCTTGGATTCCGGACTTATTGTCTTCATCACATTTAAGGGTTTTTGTGTTAATGAGAAAACAAATAAAAAATGTCAAGGTCTCCGGTCCTGACACTTAGGACACCGGACCTCTTGTTTTTATAGCCCCTGCTAATAATTTATTAAAACCCTGTTTTTGCCGACAGTACAAAATATATAGCAAAAAACAATATGCAAATTATAGCTCATATGACTTTAATAAATTTAAAATTTTAAGTACCTTCACTACAAAACCAAATAATTTTAAATTTTTATAAAATTTTAAATATGTAATTTTTTTAAATATGAAATTTTGTCCATATGTAATTTTGCCCCAACACTGTATTGAACATCATATCAACAAAAATTTCGGTTCTCACGTGGTTTGACCCGTGTTCCCTCGATCGTCACGTTACAAATGTAATATTTTGATATCAACAACAATAATTGTCGAGGCCAATTCAATATTATTTATAATATTTCTTCTATGTTTTTAATTATCCCAACCCATTTTAAATAAAAAAACAATATATATAATTTAAAAATTGACCTGCAATGGATTTAATTTGATTTATTTATTATTTATTTTAACAGTTGGTCCTACAGATAAATCTGCAACTTATAGGTCCTTTTCTATTTCGAAATATGGACCTTTTTATGAAGGATTTGATTTGAATGTAAATATTTATTTATTATATCATGTAACCAATACCATACATACTTATCAAAAGCATTTAATAATAATTAGACCATCTCTATAAACCACAAATTTTTAATAAATATTATATTAATTATTTTTAATTTTAAACAAATTATTTTTAATTTTAATATTAAATGTGATGCTTACAAATATGTTTCAAATTTTAAATAAATTAAACAAAAGTCATCAGTAAACAAAATACAACAAAAAAAAAAAAAACAAAACCAAAACATAAGAAAATGATTTCCAAACAATACTTGTTAATTAAATTAAAAAAAAAATCTTTTTTAATTAAAAATTAGTGACCAGAAACTACTTAAATTCAGTAAAAAAATAAATAAAATATAACAAACATAAATAAATAAAACATAACCTTAATTTTTTAAAATATACCACAAAATTCATTCATTCATTCATTCATTTTTTTATTTATTTATTGCATGCCTTCTCCAAAATGCATTCAGCAACAAAAATAAGAACAGTAAAATAAAAGTAAAAAACAAAAAAAAAAAAAACAAGACAAACAAAAATTAGGGTAATTTACAAACATAACAGAAAATTTAATCGTGTTTTGCAGATATAAAGAAAATTTAAACACATCAGGATAAATTGTTACAGGAAGAAATTTTCTTGTTCATAATTTTTCTAGACAGGACGAGATTTTGTTGTTGTTTTTTATTATTGTTTTTTTTTTTTGAAAAGTAAGAAGCTACATAAATCTATTTATATATTATTCTTTTAAATTCTATTAATAAAATATTTATGAAGGTACAATAAAATAAATTCATGTTTGTACTAAAAAAAATGTACTAGAAATGTTTTTCACTACGCTTTTTAAATTATTTTTAAAACTGGATACAAAAACAAAAATTTTAAAATTCTGATGTGTATGCTTTTATATGACATACAGTTTTACAATATTAATGATGATTTTTGTTTTTTTTTTTGCTTTTGTAAGGATACAACTAAGCTTGTTGTATGTAAGCAGATTAAAGAAGGTACATACAAGTAAATGTTTTTTTTTATTATTATTATTTTTTTCTTTTATACTACAAATAATTTAGAACAATTTAATAATAAAACATTTTTTTTTTGTTTTAATTTATTTTAACTTTATTGATTTATACTTATGCATTTTCTATTGCATATTTATAGATTGATAAGATTTTTCATTTTTTATATCTATTTGTCTTTTTATTAAAGATTATTTTCACGATTTATTTTGAGTTTATTTTGAATTAAAATCAACACAATATATTAAATTAATGTATTTTAGAATTCTATACCGTAAAAGTGCGGTATATTAAAATCAATTTAATTAAATCTCTTACTTTTTCACAATTTATACTAAAAAAAACACAAAAACCTACCAACTTACCAATTTTAATAACATCAGGTAATGAATATATATATAAAATTAAATTTTGATAAATTAGTAATAATAAATATAATTTATAAAACATTGCACTTAAATATATTTTCACTAATTTTATGTGTGGTTCTGTTTCTTTTTTTAAAATATTATTTTGTATTATATTAATTTAAAATATTTTTCCGGGCCTCTAAAATTTACTTTTAGATGGTTACCATTTAACTGAAATGAGACTATTTTTCAGCAGATGCTGAAAACTAAATAAAATATATTCTAGTAAAATGATTATTCTCCTCTTATTTTTATTGCAAATTTTGTTATGAAGAAAAAAAATCACATTTTTGGAACATGCGCATCCATATATGAAATTTATACTACAATATTAACAAAAAAACAAAAAAACACACACAGCATCAGCTTATAATGAATATAAAAAAAATAAGAAGAAAAAAAGACTTATCAACCGCTTATCAAATAAGTAAGTATTTAGAAGCAACAAAAACAAAAACAATATATTAAATAAATAAAAATATAAACAAAAAATAAACTAAACCGAAAATTTAAACCAAAAGATTTGTTTTTTGTTTTTTTTTTAATTTTTTTTTTTGAGAAAATAATTTATTTACAGTAATTAGTATTGCTATCAGGTATTTTAACACTTTGTTGTTAATTAACAATTTTTCTGAACACACTTTTAACATTGAGAATACTTTTCGCATCGACTAACTAACCACTGTAATATTTGTATTACGCAAATGGATAAAAGAATTTTCTTTAATTTGATTGATTGAGAGCGTTTATAGATAGCTGTTTAGAAGGAGTATTAAACCCGTATAGTTTTTTACAGTTGACTAATTTTAGACCAACCATAGCAAATTTAAAGTTTCATAGAGATAAGTAATAGGTGAGAGTTCCTGTCAGTTCAACAATTGATAACATTTCAATTGATAACATGACCACGAACGGTATATCCTAAAGAGGTATGCGCGGTCTATTCTATATCTAAAGTAAACCGCATATTGAATTTGAGAGAGCGAAATATTTCATGTGATAAATTGAAAAAAGTTCCGCCCTCTACTTTACTGGTGATGTTGCAAGGCAGTGATGATGACAATGGAGATAGATCCATAGAATTCAAAACTATATAAAGTAAAAACGCCGTGTATAGGTACAAACATTAAAATAATATAATATTGATGCATTTATATTAAAAAAATAATATTAATTTTAATTCTATTTCATTTTTAATTTAGAAATTATGAATATTTTTCAAGATACAATTTTTGTTTTAGTTGTGATATGCAAAGCATTTGTTTTAAATACATAATGTATATATTTTACAAGAGTATATATATACTTCTGCAATGGCACAGCACATCTCTAAATATTTCATCTTGTTAATATTTTCTGAAACATGCTTAGTTCTTTCTCTTTCTACTTTCTAAAGTGGTTTATAGTTTTGTACAGTAGGTAGGACTACCCTGGCCTAAAATTAGTCAATTGTAAACAATTATATGGGTTAATACTCCTTGTAAAACTGTGAAATATGTTAATGTGATAGCAAATGTCTGATAGATCATCAATACTAACAGCAACATCAACATCACCCTCAACATCAACATCAATATCAACATCAACATCAACATCAACATCAACATCAACATCAACATCAACATCAACATCAACATCAACATCAACATCAACATCAACATCAACATCAACATCAACATCAACATCAACATCAACATCAACATCAACATCAACATCAACATCAACATCAACATCAACATCAACATCAACATCAACATCAACATCAACATCAACCACTTTAACTCTGATCAACACATCACTCGCATGTCAATATTTTTTTTTGTTGAGTTGATGTTCCTTCACAGATTTAACTATAGTTTTATTGGCTAAGTACTCCAAATCACTGATGTTATCAATTATTATTAGTATCACAAAACAATTTAATTATAACTGCATTAATGGAAGCATAGAAGAGAGTTCTCAATTCAATTATTTTTATTTCCTCTCTATATCACCGTCACAAACACATGTGGAATATTCCACAGCCGTAACTCGATAAATACGATATTAAATTACTATATAGTGGAAGTTGTAGGTGATTCGTCGTTATCCGATTACAATACTTTCTTGACGACAAACCGTGCTCTGTTATGTTTCATGAAATGCTATCAATTATGTGACTCTTTGACATTTTCTTGGAAATGGGTGATAAATCAATCTAAGGTCATATATTACAGGCACATACGCTTTTATCTACTTGCTGTTATCCAATAACATTCCATAGTCCCTCTCTTTTATATTATATACCTTTTCTACTACACCGGGATTCGATGGTTCGTGAGGGAGAGGAAAAGTGAGAGTAAAAAAATAAAATGAAAAAATTTAAATGGTATAAACTTGTTACAATAATTTAAAATAGCAACAACAAAAAACGAAAAAATTTTGATTATCGGAAAAAACTATTGACTTTTTCGAATATGTCTTAAGACTAATAAACAAGAAAAATATTTTAGTACAATAATGTTAATTTTTATTCAACTCTAATAGTATAACTTATACTATATTATCAATTAAAAAACAAAAGAATATAACGGAACAAGTAACTGTTAGATTAATTACAGTCTAGCTAAGTAGTAAGTAAAATGAACATATTTTTATTTGGTTTACAATTATTTTACGGTGGGCAGTGCCCAACCTGCCCATTAGAACGAGCCGCGTCTGATTACAATGACAATAAAACGCAAATTACCACTTCACTAGATCCCCAATAATTTCATAATTGAGTAATTAAAAGTAATAAATTGCTATCACTAATAAGTTGATTTCACAAGGACTGGTAAAGGAAGTAAATGACTCACGAAACATCAATTTTTGCAATATAAAAATTGATTATCACTTAAAGGCCTTTCGGAAACTTTCGGATTTATTACTTGAAAAAAATTCGAATTTTAATATATGTGCCCGATAAAATTCGGATGGCGTGCCCGATAAAATCCGGATAGCTAAAATTTGCTAAAATAAATGGTTTTAAAGAGTGATTTCTTTTACGAAATATATTTAATAATAATAAAATATATTGTTTTTTATATTATTTTTATGGCAACATTTATAGAAAATATTAGGTAACAAATAATATTTTTTTAATAAGACGAATTTTTCGAAATAGAAAAAAAGGAAAAGTAAAATTTAAAAAAATTGCATTTTTTTCATTTTAAGAACATAATTTTTTTGTAACAAAATTCATAAATATCGAAATTTGATTTTTTTTAGTAATAATCTAAACGTAACATTTAATATTTAGTATGACCGCTATTTGCCTTTATTACCACTTCACTCATATTGTTCATGAAGTTAATCATATTTTCAGTTACGTCATCTGTAATGCTCTCCCAAGCTATCTAAATTTGCTCTCGAAGAGCTTCTATTGTCTCTGGATTGTTTTGTCGAACTTTTTTCTTCATAATACCCCAAGTATTTTCAATCGGATTAGGATCTGGACTATACGGGGGCCATTCCATAGTGTGGATGCAGTTATCTCTCAAGTACTCTTTCATCTACAAGTAGAAATGGAACCGGACTTAATGAAATTCGAATAAATTAAAAAATTATTATTACCTTTTTCGCCGTGTGCGCTGGTGCATTATTTTGTTGAAAAATTAACCTTTCAGTTTCAGTAAATAGTTCCAAAACTGATGGTTTGAAGTGACTCTCCATGATAGCTATGTACACATCTGCAGTTACTCATCTGCAGTTACTTTTGAGTTGACAAACGGCATCTCACCTAAACAACTTATGTCGAAACTGCCGAAACTCTTAGATCTTCAGTTTTGTTGGGTACTTCTGCATGTCACACCTCACTAAGGCATTTTCCGCACTTTCTACACACCAGTAGTCTCCCATCTCCGACGTGGAGCTTGAACTTAGACTCGTCAAAAAATATCACGTGACTTCTTTAGTCCAGTTCGAGTGTTCCCGGGCCCAATGACGACGACAAAGTTTTGAAGTTGGCTCTAAAATAGGCTTTTGTATTGATCGATGTGTTACAAAATCTGCATCTAAAAGCATCTTTTGAACGGTTGATGTTGATATTGCGGTTCCTTTTGTTCTGGTAAGGTCTGCTTGCAGTTTTGTGGATGTTCTAAATCTATTCCGTTTGGAACGATCTACCAGAAATTTATCTTCCACTACTGAAGTCTTCCCTGGTTCTGTATTCCTAGTATTTTCAATATTTTTAATTACATCGGCAACAGATGATTTCTCACGTCTTATTCTCTGACCAATGTCACGTATTGACAACTCTTTTCCTTCCATAAAAGGATTGTACCGTTTTTTTCACCATCATTTAATTTTTTCGGCATTATTTTACGATTTTTTATTTTTCCCTACAATTCGTCGTCCCGCAATTATAGTGTCGTACATCACAAAATCGAAAAAGATTAACTGAAAATGTCATCTTTATTAATTTTTGATGCTCTATCGATCTGTGTATTCGGCATTATCCTATGTAGTATAGATGCAGAGATATTTCATTGCACAATATTCAACTTCATTGCATAAGCGACACCGAGATTGATGTTTTTATTCTTATTTTGACTTAAATACCAAATTTATGGATATAGGACAAAACGCGGTGTAAATTAAGGTTTTCGAATCCGTGCAATTATTTTGACGTAGTATGACAAACAACAGATTGTTACTTGTTTTTAATTTTATTATTATGCCATATGTGTTTGTGATGTGTGTGTATATGTGTTGTGTGTTCGGTTTAGATTATTGTTGTTATGTGGTAAATGTAATTTTGAAAATTAGGTTTAAGTAAACTTTAAGGTACCTATATGTATTTCGATAACGATTACGATTTGATCGAACAAAATGTCAAAGTGCAAAATTGCCATTATGTATTTCGATATCGTTCAGAAATTGTCGACGAAATCGACAAAGTTTATAGATGTAAAATTTTATCACGAAAGAGACATCGAAAGAGAGATTTTGTACAAATTATTTCAATTTTGAATTGAAAAGATAAAATAAAAAAGTGACGCTTGGACACCTGGTGTTTGTTTTGTGCGATATTTTTTGAAATAAAAATAAATTTAAAAGTTGAAATGTTAGTAGGTATTTTACTTTATTCTTCATATTTTGTATTGAAATAAATTTTAATAGGAATGAAAGGCCAGTTACAAATAAACTGCAATATGAAAGTTACTGGAAATAAATTATTTCAGTAATTCTACTTTAATCATAAAAATAATGTTTGTCTGATTTTTTCTTCTAGTGTGTAATGGAATTTGATCCATTTTGGACATAAGTATAAACTTCAAATTTCATATGAAACTTCTTTAAGCACAACAGAAAAAATTAGCTCTGCTAGTCCGACATGAAAATCATTTCCTACGCTGCAAATCATTTCCTTGGTACAAACCGCACAGAATTTTATACGCTGGCCAATTTAACTATATTTGGAATCGACGTGTAACTTATTGACTATTTTAATTTTTACCCTAATTTTTCTAATCAATCCATAAAAGCAATGTTGTTTAACATAGGAAATTTTGATCAACACTGTTAATAAAATTAAGTTTTGTATATTATCAAATTTATGTATAATTATATACGTATAATTTTCCAAATCCAGTGGGTTGGAATAATCCCGACTATATGTTGGCTTCTTTTTTAACTCTGCAATTTGATAGAGTTTTTCAGTACTATCAAAAATTGAAAAATTTAACTCTGCTAAAATCATTTGAATTTGACAATCAAAGTATCAAACATATGTCATTTTCATCGTGGATTTGAATTTTACAATGGCAGCATTTTAAAACACTTTCGATCAAATTTTCATCGGAATACATAATGGCACTGACGATTACGATCGAATAACTCTAACGAGAACGATTCGATGAAAGTCGATCGAAATACATAATAGGCATTAATTTTTTAAGTTGTTAACACTTTATAGTATTTTATGCTTAAATTCAAGCTGGGCTCTTAGTTTTGAATTTTGTTGTTAACATTTTTCAAGTAAAAAATTAACTAAATATTTAAAAATTAAAAATTAAGTTATCTATTGTTATAATCAGATTAAAAAATAAAACACTTATTTTGGCGTATATCAATTTTTATTTTGGCGTATATGGTAAGATGGTTTTAAGTAAAAGGTCCTTAAAATCCTAATTCTTGGTCCTTTTATACCTCTAAAAGAAAGCTTATGAATCATAAGTACTACTACTAAACATTAAAAAAAATTAATGTTTTTCGGCTCAATTTTGTTTTATTCCGTCTCAAACTTCAAACTCAATTTCCCAAAACTCGATTTTCTACATACGACAAAATAATTGGGGGGCGACGGATTGTTGAATTATTTATCACTAATGAACACTTTCTCTCAAAAAACGAAGCAATTTATATTTGCATAACTATCCAGTTGACTTAAAAAACTGGAAGAATTTTCTAGGTACTCAGACTGTCCGGATTTTATTGCATACTACGTATCACTAAAAATAAATCTAATTATCAAAAATATCTTTATAATAAATTCATACTAATTATCTAACTACGTACTGTAAAAAATGTTCTAAACGTAATACTAATTCAATCATACATTTTCGATTCGAAAGATTATTTAGATCAAGAACATAAGTACTAAAACTAAAATTTAAATAATAAGGAAAACATAAGTAAGTAATACTACTATACTAAGTAAGATAACTCTTAAGTTGAGCCTATTTTTTTTTGTTTTTTTTTTTTGTGGTTAACCTTTATATAAAGTCATTATAATTCTACAATAAACAAAAATAAAATTTTTTTCTTAATTTTTATCTTCCTTCATTTTTTCACTTTTCCTTCTATTATTTAAAAAAAAAAAAAAAAACATATGAGTTATAAATTAAGAGAATGTAACTGTTGAGAATTGAATTGAATAAGTGGTGGTTGTTTCTGTTATTTTGTTGTTGTTCTTGTTACTGTTGTTTTAGAAAAGATAAGTAATTTAAACAATGTTTTTAATTTTTTTTTATATTTTTGTTTTCATTATATTTTCATTGTTTCAAAACAGTTAAATTAAGGACATGTATTAACATTTTAACGAATACTACTGTGATGAAATATTTACATAGCGTTGTTGTTCTACCGTTACTACTTATAGTTTAAGTTTAATTATTATATTCGGTAGAAAGCATATGTTTTTTATTTTATAAAAAAAAAAAATATTTTAAAAAGATTTTTTTATGTAAATATGCAATTCTTAATTATTATACAGAGAGGCCTGCCATCAATTTGACTCACTTTTCAATTTTTGTTTTTGTCCTGTATAAAAATATAGTTGTGTATAAGCAATAATTATTGGGGTTGTTATTAATAAAGTTAAGATATAGTCAAATTGGTTAAAAAAGGGATGTTAATGTTGATGATGTTGATAATGTTGGTGATGATGCAAATGATGATAATGATATTTTATATTATTGTTACAAATATATGTATACATTTTATACAGAGTGTCTGATGATTATTTTAAAAAAAATTTATTGTTGGAAAAGTTAAATTGATTAAAATATTTACATGATAACAGGTGGTCTTTGAAATTGCTTTTAAACAACTTCGATAATACTTTCATTACATTTTTTTTTTTACTACTTTTAATGATTTCAACGAACAGCGAACAGAACACTTGAATATCCTGGACATGAAGCTGAACATAAAAATGTATATGGAATTACCATATCTTTGACATTGTTCAAAATGCCGCGAGATGCTTGGGTTTTTTGAGTCGCTGCAAAACGTATTTTTCTCCCCAGGACATGCTAAATATTTATTAATCATACATACGACCCAAGTTGGAATACAATTCACATATATTGGCCGGTGCATCACGAACCGCACTAAATTTGCTTGACAAAGTTCAAAAGCGTGCCATTCGTTTTATTGACAACCCTAATGTAATATCCTTCCTTATACCACTTGAATATCGTTGTGTTGTTGGAGCACTTTCCCTATTTTATAGGTATCTCGTAGGTTTAGGCGCTTGTTCTGACGAAATTATAACCATAATACCACCTCTCAACTATTTCCGCCGAGGAACGAGAGAGGCATCAAGTGCCCACCACTACTCAGAGCAAATTCCAAGGTAGCTCAAAACCGGCTATGGAAATTCCTTTGTACTAAAATTTTCCCGAATGTGGAACCATATTCCAAAAACCGTGTTTTCCCAATGCCAAAATATATCTAAGTACAATTTACAAAATCAAATACAATTTACAAAAGTAATATTAATAAATTTATTCAAAATGTGCCTACTGATCAAAAGGATATTTTTCTTTCGTCAATCTTCAATTAGTCCAAGCTATACATTTATGTATAAAGGTATCGTTTGAAACCTAATGTTTGGTTTAACTTAAAAAAAATAATATTTAATATTTTAAATGAATTTATTAAGATTATTGCAAATCTAATATACATTAATACGCTATACACGCCTGCCCTTCAACCGAAAGGTCACAGGTTCGATTCCCGATGAAACAAAAATAAATGCCTTGTTGGTCTTTCGACCTGGTCTATTACCCTTTGTCAATGTGATCAAATAAATGACAAAAATAATTTAGAGTATAATCTGGTAACCACTTAAATAAAATAAAACGATTCTATTTAAGAAGACTTAGTCCCAGACAATAGCAGTAGTTTTCCACATTTAATGGTCCCATACCGATTAATTTGTTAGCCAGTAATTTGTTAAATAAATACTCGAAATATTGTAGATATTATAGTGTAAAATTGTAGTACCGTACTTAATTAAGCATGGAAAGGTGATTCTACCTAAGCTACTGTCAAAAAAGTAAAAAAAAATCAAAAAAATCAAATCTAATTAATTCATATTAATTTCACTTGAAAACTAGTTTAATAAAAAAATAATAATAATTCATTATTCATATTTCTACCAAGAATGCAATGACTTTTCTTGCAGCCTCAGATGTTTTTAGTTTTAGAATTTTCAACCGTGTGGTACCAAGTTTGATTGTTACATTGTTGCATAAGGGAAAAGTCTCAATAATATGGTGTATTGTAATAATGGATTCTACGGAACAAATACTTGTGGGTTAGTTGGTTTGTGGGCTATCAAAGAGGTAACTGTGTGTTAACATACTGTAACCTATTCGAAGTCTAGTTTATTATAACGGAGGTTTTACGGTTTATTTTTTGGAGGTTTCTTCATTTGAATACATTCGTTTTACAAGTCTTAAGTTTATTAGTAGAATGTTCATTTTGCAATGTTAAAGAATATTTCTAGCAGTCCTGATAATATAGTTAGTGTTCCGTATCGAGTGGTTCCATTGTAGCTTCTTTCGCTAATATGCCAGCCTCTTAAATTCATTGCTGGTACTATTCACATATAACCAAAGAAATTTTATTACATTTGGATTTTTTGTTATAGTCCGGCAATCATCTTAATTCTTTTGATAGCTTCTATTATAGAGAGAAATAAATTTGATTGTGTTTGTGTATTGTATAGAGAGAAACGAAATAAGTCTAATTTTTTTTTAAATTTTACATTTTTCAGATTATCCAATTTCAAAATTCAAATGTTCTACGTGGATCGATTTATTGTATAAATTTTTTAGTTGTTTCTATTTAAATAACAACTTTTTAAAATGTAGTGACGACATAAATTCAGACACCTTGTATAAGTTTATATCTGTGTATATTATTTTGGTACGAGTATTTTGAAGAATGACGGTTTAAAACCCTTATTAGGAATACAATGAAAAAAGGGAAAACAATGGAATAACGTTACTCTTAAATATTAAAAAGTTTACTTACAGTACTGAGTAAAATTTCTGTAACATCTAATTATCATATTTATCAAGACAATGCGATGAACACCGTAACTACTTTTTACGCAGAGGCTTAAGCATGGCTACCTTTCTTTTAATAGGTTTATTTAACCGTTATTATTCTACATAAGCTTATTTTAATTTAAAAATAAATGTAATGAATGTACTACAAGTATTTCATGAACTAGAGTCTTCGATTTTTAAGCAATCCAATAAAATGGTATGCTTCACGGTATTTTTAAAGCAATTAAATTGATTAACCATTATAGTCCTATTAATAAACCATGTATGTAGTAAATCAGTAGTCAATCGATTTCGTATATAGCGGTTATATTTAGTGATCAAATCCGTTGATTTTATCTCCATACGAACATAGATAATAACTTAATTCAATTGAAAATTTTGAAATTAAGACAGATGTTACTTGTGTTATTCTTATTGAAAATTTTAAAGAAAGCATTACTTCACTGGAAATTCTGAATATCAATCGCCCTGACTAGCCGCATTTATTTGTTTGTTATATTCTCAAAAAGACTGTTAGCTCATACAGAGTGATTATTAGTATTTAAATTTTTGAAATTAAATATTCAATATACATCATAGTTAACAACATGCTTGTTATTTTAAATATATTTATTTATTTATTTATTTTAACAGTTGATCCTACAGATAAGCCTGTAGACCATTATATAGGTCTTTTTCCTTTTCGAAATGTGAGCCTTTTTATTAAATTATATTAATTATTTGGTATATATTTTTGTATATTATAGCTATATATTTATATTAGTTTTTTATTAGTTATATTATATCTTTATTAATTATTAAATTATATTGTGGTTGTATTGAAAATTACATTTTCACCATTTGAAAAAATTTTCGGTTCTCACTGGGTTCCGTACTTTTTCAGTCGTTACATTACTATACTCGAGTGCTTTATCACTCGACTACTGAGGCCACTAGTTAACAACAAGTAGAAACTAGAAATTGCCATATGATATTATAAAAAAAGAGAAGGCATAATAAGAAAATGTATAGAATATTAATTATGAAATAGAAAAATTTTAACAATTATTGAGAAATTGTGTCATTTATATATATGTATATGTAATTAGTTTACATTTAATTCAATAGTAAAGAAAAAAAAAATTATGATGATTTGATAAATTAAAAATTATTTATGTATTTTTTAAAATTTGTATTATTTTTGATTGTAGTTAGTATTTTATTAAATTCATTGACTGATTTACTATAAATGTTACTTATACCTCTTCCAGCTCGGAAATAAGACGCTATTCTTGTATTATATTGATAAACCTCTGAACCTTGTTTAAATGTTGTGTTGGTGATTATTTGTTGGTGTACTATTTTATATGTATATATATGACTCACTTACACTAATTTTAGTTGATCCTGTTGCATTAAAATCTTACAGTTCTCATATAAACTGTTAGCATGACGTTCTAATATTTAAATTGTATAAGTTTTTTATAGACTTGTTTAAGTTAACTTAAGTAAATGTCAAACTCATGTACGCTCTTAAGAGTGTACTTAATGCTACTTAAGTCTCAGTTTCGTTAAAAATTACTTTTCGTTCAACTTAAGCTGGTATAATTCAATTAGTAGGTTCGTTGATTGGTTAATAGGGTAGAAATTAGAACCGTAATCCCGGTTGGCTTTTACCCCACGTTGATCTAAATGACTGCATATATCATCCAACTAAATATATATCGGATAGCAAACAATTTCTTAGTAAGGTAAGTTTGAGTCTCCGCTTCTCTAAACGAAATACTTTGTTCATATATGTTGGAAAATTATGCTCTATTTTGCTGCTTTGACAATCAATGCACTTTATGTCATAGTTAATTACAGTAGTTATTAATATATTTGTCTCGTATTCTTATATTTACATGTTTTATGGTATTATATGAAGAACTGAAATTAAGGACGATCAAGCCGAATAAAAAGGATTTCTAACACCAAGTTTTGAACCTAAATTATTAGTTAGTTAGTTAGTTAGTTTTAAAATTCTTTATTCTCAAATTTACAATTAAAGTGCTTACAAATAAAGATCGATTTTTATATAAATTTACTTTACAAATATTACACTCAATACTAATGATTAGGCTAGTAATTAAGATATATTAAATTTAACAGATTATGGGGCCAGTATAGGCCTCCGTGTGGTGTTCGCATACGAATATTTGAATAATTAAGCGGTGTAAGATTTAAAATTAACACTTATAATAGAAAATAAATTTAAACATAAAGTAAAAAAAAAACAAGTGGAAAAATGAATCCCATACCATTCAAATAGAAAAACTAAACAATAACAATTATGAGTCGAGGAAAATACAAATAGGTAGTGTCTGAATTTATGCATCCGGCGAAGAAGAATAACCTGAGGCTGGTGTTGATACAACTTCTATTGGTAAAAATCGTTTAGCGTGGAATAAACAGGATGAAAAGGTCTTCACACTTATATTATTGTCACTAAAGGAAAATCAATTACAACATGGGAAAAAAGGAAAAACTTCAAATGAAGTATGGATTATATTGAAAAGAGTATATCAATCAAAAGGACGCCTTTGCGGAAAATCATGTTATATAAAAAGCTATTTCAAATGAAAAATAATTGCCAGATCAAACTATTTCAAAACATAATATTAAATTTAACAATATTGAAAATACAATTCTAAAAATATTCATTGAATAATTTTTAATGCAGTTGGATAAACTTTTACCCTTCCCTTGTATTTTGTTTTTACTCAGCTTTTGCCATTAAAATTTTAACAACTTTGATGAAATGCTTTCTGACACTTACCGCAACAAATTAATTCCCCACCATCTAAACATACATCACACCAGTCTTCATTAGGGTTATCTTTCGGCAGTCACTCGAAATCCCCAATATCAAAATCACCAAGATACAAAATCCCCGGACTTAAAAATCTCCAAAACACAAAATCACCAAAAAAAATGTTTTAATTTATATCGGCAAAATTACAAATTTATAACGTAAATCGAGGGAATGTGAAAAATTGTATTTAACTTTTTTTCTGGGTTCCAGTAAATGAGCAGCGGGGGTTTGGGAACGGCAGCCCCGCCTTTAAAAATAAAATAATTATTTTATTATATCTTTTACTAAAACTGTTCTGTATGCCTTTACCTGTCGTCAGCAAAACAGTGTTCCAAGAAATGAATAAATAATTTTTTTTTTAATTTTTACTAAAGTCTTTGCGCCTACTTATACCTGCCGTTGGCAAGGACAGTGTATCAATAAAAAGGTGAATAAAAAGTATAAAAAATGTGAGTAAAAATAAACGTGAAATTGATTTAAAAAAAATTTAACTTTTTCATCAGCTTAAAATACGAAATCCCCAAATTAAGTGTAAAATTTGGGGATTTTGGTTTTGGGGTTTTAGACTCCAATCTCCATATCATGTTTTTCTTCTTGAGTATTTGGTAGGTCAGGGAAACTGTGTACTTGAAGCAATATCGTTTTGTTGCCATCAAATCAATTATTTTGTATTGTAAAAATGGAAAAAAATATATTTATGCTATAGATAAACTATAAATAAATATCATAGAATTATGAAGCCAAAATTACTCTAAAATAGATGTTGTTTTCGACAGATAAATTAAAATACAAAATTTAAAAAAATGTATAACTAATAACAGATAGTTCACCAAAACTCTGTTTAAAGTGGTTAAAATTAAATTTAGCCATTTTTGTATTCGGGACCACCACTACTTATTTATTTAAAGTCTGTTTTTGAATTAGGTAAACACATGCGGCAACGATTTAAGAAAAACAAATAAATTGTTAGTAATTTTTGTTTTATTCAAATTTATTGAGGTTAGACGACAAGTGAACAGACAAGTACAAATAGGAATATTTTGTTTGAAAGCACATTTTATTGGCAATCTTATTTAATTTAATTAGTCCTTTTCTACCATCTAAACTTTTCCTTATTTCTATTTAAGTTTAATATTTTTATTACGTGACCTTGAATTATACGTGACCCAACCATTCATCATTATCTATTAATGACACCAATATATATTACAGGACGAATTAGCATATTACTTTAATATTGTCCATTACTGTACATCCGTTATAATAACATTTTATGTATATATATAGGTATACACACAACAGTATTAAAGTATGACAGGTATATAAGATAAAGGTATTTGAATAAATATATAAGATATTAAAATTGTAGTTTTGTTTTGTAGTTTTATTTTGTTTAAAAGAAATATTTGCATATTAAATATCCTCAATATAATATAAGTAATACAATACAATAATTTTTATAATCCTTAAATATACATATACATAAATATAATATACAAATATTTGATGAGGTATTACCATGGCTGACTTTAAATTATATACTTCTATATATTGTGATAGTTGATACCTATATTGATTCAATGATAGTGAAAAATATTATGATATATCTAATAAAATATTAAAAAGAATTTAATGATTTGAATAATAAACAAAAAAAAAAAAAAAACAAAAAAGAAAAAAATTGGTTGTCCTTTTTTTAAACAATTACAGAGTCCTTTAACTTTTATATAAGGGAATTTAAAATCGTTTTTAAGAAAAATAATATTTAAAATATTCGATAAATTTGAAATATAGGTAAGTCTTGAATTTTAAGGTTTGAAAACTAGGTAAGCTCTTATTTAACACAAACATTTGAATTATAATTTATGGACCAGTTTTAAAATATGAGATTTAAAATATTTTATTAACATATCATATTATTTTTAAATATGAAAATTTCTTCACAATTTAATATAAATTTTCAGCAATTTTTGAGTAATTAATCAGTTATTTTAAAAAGAATAGATTCAATCGAAGAGGAGACTGTTAGTAGCGTATTATAATAAAAAGTAGAAAATTTAAATATGTTTCAATAAGTTTAATATTAATATCTTGATCAATTTTGGTTGTCAGTTCATCCTACAGAAGACTGATAAAGCAATTACACTTGTATTTAATATTTATTGTAGTTTTTACATTAATACATAATAAATAATATTATTTATTTATTACAATTACAATGGTTTTATAAATTTTTGGTCTACGTGGTCAAATCAAATCATCTAAAAATATTGTTTGATTCGATAATTTTTTAATAAAATTAATTCGAAATCATTTTGATAGATCTCTGAAAACTCCAGAAAATGGTTTAATATCCCATATATTACTATAATGAAATCTATATTAAAAACTGCTTACAGCCGGGATTTATAGCACGCGAACATTTCATTTGTCTAGGCTGCAAGGACTATATTCATAACCACGAGCTAGGACTATATTCATAACCACGATAACCACGAGATTCTATGCATGTGACCCTTCTATTATAATGATATGGGCATATATTCTTAACCCATATCATTATAATAGAAGGGTCACATGCATAGAATGTAATCCTTACAATATAGAGATACATTTGTTTAAATATGACATGTTTATCCCAGAAAGGTTTTAAAAAACTATCTAGCAATCACTAAACATTAGAATAGGTTAGATTAGTCTTGAGATGGAGATTAGGTTAGTTTTAGGCCTTTTTATAAAACAAGGTTAAACAATTTTCAGTTTTTTTTTAAATTTTCCAAAAAAAAAATATATATGTATATAAATACGTTCTTTAAAAAGACAAGAGTAAAAAATAAGATTGTTTATAAAAAATATACATATGTACTAAAATAACAAAACATAGTTTTAAAATTTAGTTATTAAGTAATTACAATAAATATTAGTTTTCTAAGGCTTTTTACTAATATTGTAAATTAAAATGCAATTAAATAAAAAAATAAAAGTAAAAAAATAACTAAGAATCAAATCATCTATTTTAAAAATATAAGACATTTGAACATGCCAGTGAAAAGAACACATTATTTAGATGATTTTCCCATTTGTCACGATAATTTTTAATATAGCCCTGAATTTCTTTTCTTGAGCCATCATCATTTAAAATCTGAAGAAATTAAATGGTTTGTCTCAAACCATATAAACACTGTATAATTTCAATATTACAATTTTTCGCTGTTCCCCAAAGTTGGATGCCATAACTTTAGGCAGATTTAAGTATGACCTGATACAGATTATATGATTAATGTTTTGTCTTCCACATCCATTAGAGATTTCCTATCAACTAGCCAGTACATTTTTTTTAACAGCCTATTTAAATGTAGAAATGTGAATTTGAGTTGTATTGCGTCTTTACGACACAACATTGTTGTCCCCAAAATTCGCTAATGTTGTATTTGCAGCTATGAGGCAAATCAGCAGTATATGTAATTGTTTCGAGAACCCTCCCTTGTTCCTGGGTTCGAAACATCGTGGAACAAAATAATTTTTTTTTATGGAAGTCTTCATTTATGATGTTGACAATTTATATAATGTTTGTGAATGCATGATGTGATGGCATAATCTTGTTCACTTTAATATTGTTATAACAAGAATCCTCTACAATCAGTTTTTCCAAAATTTTTTATAGTTAATTTAGCATACTAATAAGATGGTAAGATTTGACACTTTCTGGAGCTTTATTTGGTTTTAGAATCATTAGAATTTGTCACGTTTTTAAGTGTACAGGGAAATATTCGAGGTTTGAAATTGTATTAAGAAGCTGAGTTGAAAAAATTTGTTTCAGGTATGATTTGATTAAGTAATCAAGACCATTAATCATATCCTCTGGTGCATTTTTAACATTAATATCATCTTTAATACTCTATTTGAGTGTTACCTTCTTTTTCTTAAATTTTTATTAATTGACCAATCCATTAACCATTTTCACTAAAACCTTTATTCTAACAAAATTTGAAATTATTATTTTAAATCAGAAGGATAAATAAATATAGGTTATGCATAGGAGAAAAAAAATTATATGAAACACACATTTTAGATTTTGGAATAAAATATGTTAATAAAATTTTAAATGAGCAATAGATGAAAAATTGGTAAAAAAAATATTTAAATAATGGAACACAATATTATTGCTTGTGATAAGATTCAAAACACCGTATGTTATCACATTTCTTTATCACATTTGATACATACGCTTTGCCAACTGTTTTACAATAATCGCCAGCACATATTCGTTTCTTCTCCACAGAATTTACAATGTGTCCAGTATTATCATAACATAAAGCTTTTGAGAGCGATCTTTTACGTTTTATATTTCCAGCAGATAGCGGTTTGGTGCCATAATGACAACAAAAATATATAGCAATTTGCCAACGAAATTGATATTGACGCATCTCCGGATTGTGAACTCTATTAACTTGTCAATATTAATTAATACATCAATAGGTCAGGTAAATATGCTGTTCCATCATTTCTTTTCTTGAATACCAACCCGATATAAACTCATGTTCTCATCCGTTCTATCGACACCACTTATTTACTTATTATGTTCGCCAATAGCATATGCGCGTGGATTTTTTTTTTGAATGGTGGAAGAACCACTTAAATCTTCAATTTCATTTGATGGTTCAATAAATATAGACTTGGGTATGTCCGAGGAAATCTCTTCTAAATAATCTAATGCTTTTTTACTGTTAATTGTCTATAAAATCACAAAAATAAATCACATACAATAATAAATAACTACATTTAGTTAAAATAATTATCCAAAAATAAAATTAAATAATTACGGTTTAATATTTTGAAAAATAATGCAATTTATCTTTTCATGTCATCCATTTTTCACATTTTTTTCCCCCTAAACTAAAAGTATATACTGCACTTTTTCTGTTTATGCCATTTCAATTTCAAAGCTTAATATGAGTAAGTACATATAAATAGGTAAACAAAAGTGCAATTCTACTTTTATTAAAATAACGGTTTTTATTTTAATAAAGCAAAAATACCTTATATGTTAGCTGTTGGCTAACACAGGGCTAATTCGGGTTAACTTGAAAAAACTAAAACGAATTACGTTTAACAAAATAAATTTGCATTTACTTAGAACAATTTTCTAGTAGTAAATAGTAATACAGTAGGTCCTTCAATAGGTGTACATTAAAGTCGTCTACTACAAAAAACTTAAAGCCTAGTCTCTTAAAAAATTTGTTGAGTTCTCCAGATATTCCTGGACGATTTTTAGGACAGTATATTGATGTGAAAATGATTTAACCATATGTTTAGATTTAATACATAGGCAGAAGTGGTTGTAATGCTACGAGCAAAGAGATTTTGTCACCTCCATGCTTCTTATGGTGTGAATGTTTAGTGTAGTAAAATTTTAAACCATTTATTTTAAAACTATATTTATGTGTTACGGAGACTATAACATGATGTTTGATAACATGATTCATATTAACGAATTATTCATTTGAATTGATGACGTAAATTGAATCAATTTTTTGCATAATAGTTTTGATTATACTTTCCATCCCGCTCACTATTCTGATTCTAGATTTTAAGAGTTTAGATATTGAAAATTTCCATTTCAAAATTTAGATTTCTAGTTTTTATTTTTTTATGTTATTTTGAGGCAGATTATTAATTATTTCTGAAATATTTTTATAATTCGACGACAAAAATAATATTGTCATAATTCTAAATACTTATTAACCAAAAATTGGTCTGTGCTGAACAGAATATTTAATTGAACAGGGCTGACTATGAAACAGTACAAAATAATTATCTTTAAATCTCTATCGAAATAATAATCAAACAAGATAGCTGTACTGTACCGTGCAAAATAAGTATTATTAAAAAATAAATAACTAATATTAGTCAATGAATGCTTGCCAGTAGGGCAATAGCTAAAGAACCTATGCTAATGAAATTTTTACAATAAAAGAGGCAGATCGGAAAAGCATAGAAAACTTTGAATTATGAGTACATGTAGAAGAGAATATAAGTTTGATGGACCCAAAACCGACACAAATATGAATGGACACAAATGTATGGATATAATATTTAATATGTACTGTAACAAATATGGAATGACACAAATATTTCTATTTTAAACGACCTGAATTTAAAATGCAAATTCTTGGTAAGATTTTAGTAAAAAATATTTAAAATATATGCAAATAGTATTTTTAAAATGGGGAGGTTCCTGCTCCCAAACTAAAGCTATACATTTATTGAAACATTTTTTATTTTTGAAAACTTTGCATATTCGGAGATTTATAGAAGCGCTCTAATTTAAGCTTTGGTTTTGGAAGATATTATAGCGGGTATTGTTTTGTGAATGTTACATTGGGAGAGGACGTAATTTATTGTTAGTGAGAGGTTTTTTGACTAAGGTTAATTGTTTAGTAAGTGTGTCTGTTGTAAGCTGATATGTCCTAGTCGGAGCATTGTGAAGTATTTGTTCATTTCAGTTTATATTCTGACAGGAAGTTGAGGTGTTATTCTAAATTGATTTATGCCTTTGTAGTATTGGTTATAACTGTTCCATTTGATTTGGATGTTTTGGAGCACGGATATACTTGCAATATTTTCTACGATTTTTTTGATGAGAGGCATGAAAATGTTTAGCGGAGATTTAACAGCACATTTGGCAGTTAAATCGGCATATTCATTCCAGTTTATCCCGACGTGTTCAGGTATCAATATTAATTTGGCTTTTTTAAACATTTGTATTAGGAATTGTTGTATGACATTTATAGATGCGCTGTAGCTATTAATATTTTTTTGCAGCTTTAAAAACAGAAAGGCGGTCTATACGAATGACAGCTTTACTTTTCTGCTTTGAAAATGCTGAAAGTACTTGGTAATATTCCATGTATCAGTGTTGAGCCATTTTTGTTTAATACGGCAAATGCTACTCCATTTTCATTTTTTGAACAGTCAGTGAAAAGTATCTTCCAGTGTTTTTTGGTGTATGATTCAATTTGTTTTGTGTATATGTTGAACTGGGATGTGTTATCTTTACGGTAGTATGTGAGACAGTCTATGTAAACACTGTCTGATAATTCCCATGGCGGTTCGTTCAGTTTGGGTGAATGAATTGGTGCTATGTCTAATTGTAATCTCTTGTGTAGGCTGAGGATTTTCCATAATCCGGATTTAATTTTTGGTGTTCTCTTTTTCTGTTTCGAGGGTGCTGGATGAGTCAGAGAATGATTTCGGAATTACGACACACCTTAGAAACATGATATATATTTTCGATACCATAGTGCACACATATGCTAAGTAGAGCGTTTGAAAATTTACAGAAACCCAAAAACTCAATGCAATGTTGTAGATGGACAAAATGTCTTTTATTTTGTTGCATATTATGTACTCTATAAAATTTTAATGTTATATTATTTTGATTGTTGAAAATTTAGGTAGTTTCGAAAGTAAGTATGCACTTAGCATGTTTTACACATAACTAAATGTACTTAGTATAATTGTACACAAAATAAAACAAAGCAAAATATCAAGTTTTGTTTTTATAAAATAAAATAAAATAACACTTCAAGTGCGTTTTTATTCAAATAAAAATATAAAGAAAAAAAAAGAATTCAATTTTAAGAACTTTAAAAGAAATAATTCACATCCAATAATTTTATAAAAGTATAAAAATTAAGTAAATTTTAGGAATTTAAGAAAATCTTAAAGTTAAATAAGTAAATAAGGATTTGCTTATCCTTTCTTACTCTTTCTGTCGTAGCATGCATTGAATCTGCTTCCAAATACGAATGTCCAGTTTGCATGTATTTAAGGTCTACTATTTGTAAATTATGTATAGAGGATACAGCATACATTATTCGTGTACAAATATTTCTGTTCCTGTTCTGCCCACCTCAAGTATCTGTCGCACAGTTTCAGGTAATTGACACAAGTACTTTTTTTTTTGTTTCTTTATTTTCAATAATACATTTTGTTTTATAATTCATGTATATCAAATACGTAATAGATAATTAAATTTAGTTTTATTGATCATAGCTTAGTTTTAAGCTGTCTGATCTTATTGTTTTTTGTATATAATTCAATTTAATTTAAATAAGCTAACGAGTTTTTATTAAGAAGACGAAAAGGAAAATTATATAAATTAATAAAAAATTAATATATAAAAAAAACAAAACAAATTTGTAGATAAATTTATAATTGCCAAGATAAATAGTTTCATTCTTTCCTGTTTTTTTTTTCTTAATTATTACATTATAAGTCTTTAATTTTTTTTTCATACCTGGTAACACAATTACAACAACAATATTGTTTCCATACGATTTTTATCATAAATCACTATCATTACCATTACATTATTATAATTATAACATACTTTATTATTCCCTATTGATTTTGATTAATTGGGTTTTGATTTAATATATATAGTTTTATTTCATTTTCGAAAATTCTTATTGAACCAATTTTGTCGGAAGTTCATTATAAAACTTAAAGCATTTAAACAAACAATTATTCTTTTGTTGGTTTGTTCTAAGTAATGATAAGTAAAAATTAGAACAATTTCTAGTGTTATGACTTTGTATATTTATCATTCTATTTAGAATAAAATTATGTTTAATGTTATTTTTTATAATTTTAAAGGCCGTAAAGTATAGTTCACGTATGCAAATATTGTGAAGGCTACTATATAAGCAGCTCGTTACTTCATTCCTTCTCTTCATGCCATTACATTCGTCCCACATAAAACAATATCCATCTTTATTTGAAACATCAAAAATTGTGAAACTATAAACGTTTAATTTTCTTTTGTAGTAAAGCTGATTATCACCCGCAAAAGGCATTGGTAAGATTGCTTGCATATCAAAACTAATACTTCTAAAATTGAATTCCTTTATCTTCTATTCATTTTTATTTGTCATTTTTTTTCATTTTCATTGACTCTATTTTTCTCTTTCTATGTAAATTATAATCTTCCCATAATGGAAGGTAACGATTTCTGATCATTACATTGTGGACATTGGTCCTTTTTTGGAATGAAAAAGCTAAGCTTCGAATCATAACTATGAAAAACATTTTGATATACAGAAAGAGAAGCCGGTTTTATAATTTTTCTTTGCAAAAGAAGAGTAAACTTGAAATAATGTTTAAATCAGGATTCAAATACATTTTATTTGATTTTATACGGCATTCTAAAGTAAACACTTTTTATATCATTGTATTTAAAGGTAACTGTTTTGTTAAGACACAGATAGATTAAGTGCACTTAGCATATCTGTGTATTTAAGGGTTAACAAAATTGTACTTAACGGTACCTGTTATTATAAAAACCTGATTGGGTAAGCGCACTTAGCATATCTGTGCATTTTAGGTTTGATAAAACATGTACTTATCCTGTTTGTGAACACATTATAATAGCCAAAATTTTTATTCTACCCTTTTAATATTTCTACACTAAAAAAAGAACAACTGGGAAAACTCAAAACTGTAATTAAGTCAATTTAAAAAAAAAAAACAAAGCATAAGTGTGAACTATGGTATCGTTTTATCATATTCTACTATACATAAATATTTATTTATTTTCATTTTAAAAAATAATTTGAAAAAACAAATTGAACAAAATTTAGGCATAGCATTTTTCATATTTAAGGCAGGGCATTTTAATTAAAAATTTAAATTCATATTGAAGTCTTTTGGTCATTAGATGCATCTTGAATTTATAAATTAAATTTTTTGATTAAAATTTTCATTTCTATTTTGTAAAAACTCGAAATGAATTCTTTGAACCAAATGTATTTCATTCTGTATAGATGTATGCATATTTTCTTTGGACTCAAGTTTTCTCAACCCGTGAAATGAAATATTTTTACTAATTGATTTAGAATGCTTACACCTACAACGATGTTCTAATTTCAAAAACGAAAGTTTGCATTAAATTCTGAGCCAATATAAAAGATTTATTTGACATGTGAATACGATATTTGTTATGAAAAAATTTAAAAATAAATTAAAATAAAAAACAAATATGCATGTAGGTAATGTAAATTTAATTTCGAAGAAAAATCATCTCTTAAAATTTCATTTAGAATTCAAAAATTATAATTAAAATAAACTTAAATCAAAAACTTTGTTTTGAGCAAAAGTAATTTTATGTAAATTATTTTGTTTTTCAGACCTTTTCATTTATTTACTATCAAACAAGGTTCATTTACATATCATAAAAATATCATCAGATTCAACATAATAAAATATTTATACATAAATTACATAACAAGTAAAAATAAATAATAATTAGAAAACAATATAAATTTGATATTAAAACCCAACAACTTGATCTTTAATCAACTTAAAGATGATAAAGTTAAATTTTGTAATAAACAAAAATCAATAATCATTTCTAGTAAAATATATTAGCGACCTCGAGAAAGTGAAAGTTCAAAAATTTCACTAACTATTATTAATTTTGCTAAGAAGATAAAAATTATTGGAAAGCAATTTTATCCCAATTACATCACAGAACAGACACAATTCTACATGAGCTGACAAATACGATATAGTGGTTCCATTTGACTACTAATCAGAAGAACCCAGGTTTAAATCTGGTGCAGGACTTGCTCTAAAAAAATGTTGTTTTTCATTAATTGAAAATTACCACAAAAATAAAATTGAACTATGCTATCATGAACGTTAAGATAATATAGATACAATAGATATAGAACTTTCTATATTTAAATTATAGTTAATATACTGAGGTCATGTCCGAACCTATAGCAATTCGCATTAAATTTATTACGAAAAAACTCCGTAAATTTTTAGTGTACCCGGAAACATCGCATTAAATTAACTGATCGCACTTGATTATCTCTTAAATTTTTAGTGTTATCTCAAGTACACTACCTACCGCATTAAAGCAGTTTCAAACATAAAAAAATGTAAAAAAAGTATATGTTTCTTGCTTCGGCAGAACATATACTAAAATTGGAACGATACAGCTTCATCCTCTCTCTATTAGAATGTCCCCTGCGCAAGGGTGACATTCAAAATGATGAAGCGGTCCACATTTTATTCGATAACACCACAAAGATATGACCAGGAAAATAAGACATACAAAACTTTAACCAGACAAAAAGATAAAAAGTATGGTGCCAATCAAACTCATTTAGACGATTGCATATAACACACGCCAACACAAAAAAAATACTAGTGACTAAAACAAGACAACTAGGTGTGAAACTCACCAGGGTCAGGTTGGGCTGCACAAAAGCTACTCACCGGTACCTGCTGGACGAAGCAACTCGAACATACATTACTGGACTGCCAATACAAATGCAACAACCGAATGACTAAAGAAGCACTAAAACTGAAAATCAAAAACCTACTTACACTTCACGGCATATGGAATGACACGCTGGGTTGCACAATAGGTAGAGCGCTTGCATTTCAACGGAACGGTCCCAGGTTCGATTTCCGATGAAGCAAAATAATACTGCATTGGTTTTTCGACCTGGTCCTGTACCCTTTTGTCATTGGGATCAAATAAATGACAAAAAATAATTGAGAGTATAATCTGGTAATGACTTAAATAAAATAGAACTACAATATTTAAGAAGGCTTAGTTCCTGACGATAGTAGTAGTTTTCCACATTTAATGAGTTGATAAGCCAGATAGTTGATAAAGAAAAATATTGTAGTATATTTATGTGCAGTTCAAATAATAAAATTAAATTAAATTAAATTTAAAAAAAAGAAAATGGAAAATAAATAAAATAATATTCACAGAAGAAACAAACAAAATTCAATAGAAATAATTAATAAAAAAATAAAAATCACATGAGAAATTTATTTGATGATAATTTCATAAGCCTATAAGAAGATGTATTTGACCATTCAACGGGCGGGCGTGCCTGTCAGGTTTGAGCTTATGGTTTTATCACCCGTATCTCAGAAAATGTTAAAGGGTCAACCAACTGACAGTATTTCATGAAACATGACAACGAAGGGTCCCCAAGAGGTAGTCGCGATGAAATCGGGATGAATGCTCCTACAACCTCGATTGTAGTAAGCCGCACATCGGATTCACGGGTGCGGCATATTTCATGTTGTGGTGTCGAGCGAAACACCGAGATAACAGAATCGGAAGTAAATTATCGAAATCGTCTCGTACGCGCGGAAAATACCTTCGGTTACAAGACACGAACAATTTACGGAGCTTGGATTTTTTATGTCTCTGGCGCATCCTAAACATTCGTTGGCCACAAACCATTTCCAACAGACGCTGTGGCAAAAAAACAAAACAAACACAAATAGACGTGGAAATCCGACAGAGGAAATGGCGTTGGATCGGGCATACTTTGAATTGGAAGGCCGAGAAAAACGTGGAGAACCACTGTCTTAGCTGAAGCAAGTACCCAGCAAAGAACGTGGCCACAATTGAAGAGGTTAGTCGTAGATAGGAGCCGATCTAAAGAATTTACTTCCGCCCTATGCCTCACGGATGGGGTTGCAGAACAATGATGATGATGACTAATTTAAATTTGGAAAACCTTAATCAATGCTCATCATTAAACCATATTTTAGATCCCTCATATTCAAAGACAAAAATCCATTAGAACTTATATGTCCTATCCAACAGATACTAACATAAAAACAATATTTCAGTATTAATGTAAGCTTAAAATAAGTATCCTTGTATGAAAAAAACAAGTTATGCACACCTGACTTTAGTTTTATTTTCTAAGACAGAATTTGTTTATATACTAAGAAAGCAATAAAATAAAGAAAAACAATAAAAATAAAAACAAAAAAAAAACAATCAAAATAAAAATATAAATGCACATGAATGCAATAAAAAAAAGAAAGGAAAAAAAATTATCAAAATAAAAATAGGAATAAAATCTAAAATGAAAAATTGAAATTTTGTTAAGTTTAGTAAATACCGTTAGATTCTTATTCTAAGAGATAAAGAAAAAATAATTATATAAATGCATAAAATGTAAAAAAATAAAATGTTAAATCTATTGTAATACAAATATAAAGCCGATGGCCCTGGTAAGCACTAGTTTTAATTATAATTTTAATTATAGTAAATAAAGAAATAATAATAATAATAATAAATGTGGAAAACTATATCTATTATGTAGAGTACTTCGCCTTCATAATAGTTCCATTTTATTTTTAGTGATAATCAAATTCTAAACTATTTATCATTTATTTTATCCCAATGATAAATGGTACTAGACTCGGTCGAAAAATGCAGATAGCATATTTTGCCTTCGTCGGTAATAAAACCTGGGATCTTTCGCTCTACCTACTGCGTCACCCAGCGTGTTTAATATTTTGACTTAATTTATTAAAAATAAATGAAATAAAGAAGATAAACATCATACATGTGCATTTTGATTCTCTAGAGTGGATCATTATTCGCATGACAATTCACAATCAATATACCATATAAATTGCACGCTTCTAATATTTAATAATCATTACAGTCTTCAGTTTTAGTAATCATTATTTTCACAAAGTAGTTAATATTAGCTTACTGTTGCTCTAGTTAGTATAGCTTTTGCTTACGTCACCTATCGTAGTCACTGTTTATTAAAAGAAACGAACTTAATTTGTCAGGGAACTTGAAACCGTGTTTGTTGCATATTTCTGCATTCTATCAATTTTTTTTTATGTTCTTGACATTAACTTAGGTTTAATTACCTTTCCGTGCCTAATTAAATACGGTGTTGCAAGTTTATACCATAATATTTTCCTAGAGATAGAGATATTGTCCGAACATTTATTTATCAAATTTCTGGGTTATCTCAATTCATTAAATGTGGAAAACTACTGCTCTTGTCAGGAACTAAGCCTTCTTAAATAGAATAATTTAATTTAAGTTATTACCAGATTAGATTTTAAAGAGTATATAATTTATAGTTACATCCTGTGTAGTTGCGGTGACCATATTTTTTAACGAAAAAAAAGGACATTTACAAATGTAATAACAATTAAAAGTAGTAAAATTTTATAAGTTCAAAATAAAACATTTTGTTAATGCAAGCTACTTCATAAAAATGTTCAATGTTTTTAAATTATGCATCCCATTGACTTAAATAGTCAATACAGATTTGATAAAAATTTGTAACTATTTCTTTAAAATTAAATCGATTAATACTACCAGCCAACTCTAGTCTGCCGAGACTAGTTTTAATCACCAATGGTAAAAATACTTCCAATTTGCGTTCTAGTAATTTTGATTTTAAATCCTTTAAAATAACAGCAGCCTCAGGCATTTAAATATGTTGTGACGAAGGATATATTTATGGAAGAAAAAAGCTTAACTATGAGCAAAAAATAACCACAATTCAGCAAATGGATCATTAAAAAAATTTAACAATATTGTCGGGCATTTTGGTTGTAAGAGAAAGTATTCTTTTAATGGCACGAACAATTTTAGAATTAGCTCTAGCGCTGGCATTAATGTCAATCCTATTTTTCTTCTTTTATAATATAAATAAATTCTACTTTTTCTTCAATTAATATTGATATCAATCTGTGTTTACACATCAGTATTTCTTCAATATTCTCTGTCATCAATATATACTGTCAATATATATTGAAGATTAACGCTGCTTTAAAGATCGTTTACTGCAAGATAAAAATTAAAAGAACTGACTGAAAAACTTTTTAAATTCAAAATAATTTTTTTCAGTAATACCAGGCACTACCTGTTTTGAATTATTACAATTTTTAGCAGTGCTAGATTGTTATGATAAAATTAATTATTTTATTGATTAGAAATTGGGGTTTATTGAAAAAAAAAATTATAATAATATAAAAAAGGACAAAAACAGAACAATTTTGAAAAAAAAGACAATTTACTGTCCTCTTCTTGAAAAAAAATCTGAGGGGACATCGCATCAAAAAAAGAGACTGTCCTCTCAAAAAAAGGACGAATGGTCACCGTATGTATAGTTGAATTAAAAAGAAAAGCATTACAAAATAAATTTCTATTTTTTTTTTAATTGAATTCAACAAGTCGATAGTCCTAATTTTATTTTAAAAGACTCGTCCTTTATAATACATAATATATATATCTTTTTATAATTTACGATATAAAATGTATATGTATAATCGTAACACGCTCATACATACATACATACATATATTTATATAATATAAGTACAATATTAAAATATGAAAATTCTATATAATATCTTACATGTGGAAAATGTGGAGAAAATTTTGAATTAAATAATTTTGCTGTTAGTTTTGAAAATGTCCTGTACCTAAAGATATTTATAAAATTTATTTACAGGATTTTTTCTTTTTTGTTTTTAATCTATTTTATTTTATTTCATTGATTCTGTTTATAAATTAATTTTAAATTATTTTTACCTTTCTAATATTTCAGAAATTTTATTTATTTCCTGTAATTTTCAGGTATTCATTGTTGTATGCGTATTGATTTTAAATTGAAAGCTGCTTTTTGCGCAACCACAGATTTTTATCACACGGAATAGAGAAAACTCAAAAATGTATTTGTTGTTGTGTATTTTTCTGTTTTTGTTTTATTACTTTATACTTTTTGTTTTTCCTATTTTTTCATCTTATTGTGTATATATATTTTTTTTTCGGTGACATTAAGATGAGAGTACCAAAAAATTTGTTATTATGGCATCTCTTTTCATGGTATTCATAATAATATTTGGAAAATGTGTTGTGGTCTTACAGATAACATAATTAGTTTATTATATCGCAGGAAGATTATTAAAATTTTATTTTATAAATGTTTATGGGTAAGATTTTGGGTTTTTTATTTAAGCAGAAAGTTATTGCTTTAATTTTTTGATGTAGAAAACGTAATGTTGATTTATAATATTCTGGTATTACAAAAATATAGTTAGTGAAATAAAAAATATGTTGCTTCTATACACATGGATTTATTTAGACTTTATTTTACTTAAAGTTAGTGTTTAACTATTTTGTGTGTGTTTTTTTATTTATAAATTTTGTGGTACATCAAATAATTGAATTACTATAAAACAAATTTATCAAAGCAAAAATCAGGAGTTGTATAGTTAGTCTAGCACTACAAATACCTACTGATGAACCTTTGTCGTCATGAACGAAGCAACTCCTAAAACTTAACTTATTGTTATTAACTGATTTCAATTGTGAACAACAACTATGGTGATGCTTTAATAAAAAGCATAGCTTCATTTTTTTTTAAATATTCCCTCAAATAATACTCCCAACAAATTGTTATAAGATTTCATTATTTTAGAATGGACAATGGACTAAATCGAATGAAAAAAAATTAATACGACTCAAATTTAAAAAAAAAAAATTTGTTTCGTAAATTGCACAATATTGCAAAAAATGCCGTACATTAAACAATTTATTTAACAAACACTTATCTTTAATATCAAGTATAACTTCGAACAAATATTTTGAGGAAAGTAAGAATATTGTCCTTCGACGGAAGATCATTCATGCCGAACGCTACGCTGATTCAAGAAAATCAATCTTTTGTTCTAATTATTCTTCAATTTACACTATATTTGATTAATTTATGGATCAATTTCCTTTTTGATAATAAAAGAATGCTTTAAGTTACTATGAATATCAAATTGATTGAAATTTATTGCATAAAATGATAATTATAATTATTTTCATAGATCTACATCGATTTCTTATCCATAAAGCTGACAGGGTAAAGGTATTTATGTGCTCTTTCTAATACGATCTAACTTTGTATGGAAAATACAAAAATTTAAATGTAACCATTCTATATTTTTTTAATTCACCATTAAAACACATTAGAAACATGAATATAGTTATATACCGAATGTATATAAATATTAAATGTTTTTGAAAAGCTCAAATGTATGTGTTGGAACTACATTTTTAAGTAGAGAATGTAGAGACGAAAGAAAAATAAAAAAAAGTTTATAAAAAAATATATCCCCTATATCACCGCATCCGCAAGTGGGCTTATTATGATCACCCGTGTTTGTTAGTTACTCTCTGAGTCCTTAAGGACACTTGATTTTGTGATCACACTCAGAATATTCTTTAATGGTACGCTTAACAAACTAAATAATTCACTAATTCGAACACATTGGGCAAATCAAGAAAGCACAAGAATCTTTGATGAATCAAGGAAAATGTTCCAACTTAAAGTTGAATACATATGTGGAGATAAAATTACAGAAAATTGAGAAATTGATGGGCAAATACATACAAGCCTTGTGTCATGACAGTAACGAAATGCTGAGACTGCAAATCCCTTTAAAACAGAACCAAAATAAATTGAAAAAAACTGCTCGCTATCGAAAAATTTAAAATATTTCTAGACCAAACCAAATACTTTGATCATTTACAATGCCACATTCTTATAATCATCCTATTTCTTCCACTTTAAATTACATTTAATTTAAGATTTTTTTTTTATAGAAAACTTAACAAAAATAATAAATTCTTTTTCAAATAAAAGATTCTAAAACAAAACAGAAAATAAACCTTTTTTTTTTGTTCTTCAATTTTTATAAGATTTTGACGATTCCCACAATGCACCCGTATTTCTTTCATAAAAGTACACTTGAGTTGTTTAGAACAACTAAATTTTCCCTCATTTTATGTCATGAAATTTAATGTACTCGGTGTACTCATATCTTATCACGATATAATATATAAGATACATTAATACATAATACACAATATACAAAAGTAAATATATATACCTTCTAATGCCTAAAATAAGGATTCTGCGTTTAAAATATATGTAAAATAAAAACAAAATTGAAAAAAAAAAAAATATGAAAAAACGAACAAACAATTAAAATAAGTAAAGTAAGATGTGGAATAAATGAAAATATAATAATTAATACGATTTGCTGTTGATAAGGATATAACTATTACATGAAAAAATATAATTTTATAATTTCTCTCACCTTTTACCGTGTAACATTATAAAGAAGTGGTAAAACAAAAATAAAAAAAATAATAATGATAAAACAAAACAAAAAAAAATTACTCAAAATTATAAAAAAAATAAAACTAATGGTTATTTTTTGAAATAAAGAAAAACGAAAAAAAAGAAATAAAATAAAAAGAAAAATTGAAAAAAAAAAAACCAAACCATCAAAATAATAAAAACGAAATTTTTATTCATACCAGTGTTGATGTTGAAATAAACATCTCTTAAAACATTTTTAACATTTTTGCACCTTTACTGTGATCTCTGAAAGGATTCTGCGTTCCATAATAAATTTTAAATATACTAAAATATTACAGCAGCAACAACGAACAAAAACAACATCGAAATAAACAACAACAGTTAAAATAACAGGAAAAAAATTTTTCGCGGATATACTAAAGAGAAGAAGGATATACAGTTATAAAAAATATATACATTTATATATATATATATATATATATATAAATATATATCTAAAAAAGGATGATATATTGCCCAACATATAATAGAAATTTTACTTAGTGATTGAAACGGTATATCAGTTTACTGTTATAAAAAGAGTATATAGTGTTTTGTGAAATATTAAACTTATCTGACGCACAATAAAAATTGGCATGAAAATCTAAACAAAAAAAAATAGTAATAAAAAAAACCAAGAAAGGAAATTTGGAAAAAAAAAATAAAATAAGAATCAAATTTTCCACCTTTCATTTTTATTTTTTGGTTTTTTCAATTTATAAAAAAAAACAAATAAATCTTAAATAGGTTATTTAAAAAAAAATTAAATTTTATGTGAAAACAAAATAATTCAAACAGCAAAAGAAAAATAATATTTCAAAATAATTAATTAATTTAAAAAAAAAAATCCTATATAATAATATATACATAATAATTTATAATATAAAAAATATATAATTTAAAAAACAACACAAAATAAAATAAAGAAACAAAAATGGCAGATAAAAACGATATAATTGAATTAAATGTTGGTGGTGTTCATTACACTACAACTTTGAAAACATTAACAAGTGATAAAAATTCATTATTAAATGAATATTTTACTGATATTAAAACAAAAGGTATTAAAGATAGTAAAGGAAGATATTTTTTGGATCGTGATGGTGTATTATTTCGTTACATATTGGATTATTTGCGTGATAAACAATTAAATTTACCAGAAGGTTTTCGTGAAAAAATTCGTTTACGTATGGAAGCTGAACATTTTCAATTAATTGGTATGATAGAAAGTATGAAAGAATTATCTGAATCACGTCCAACTGGCTGTATAACAATTGGTTATCGTGGCAGTTTTCAATTTGGTAAAGATGGTTTAGCTGATGTTAAATTTCGAAAATTATCAAGAATATTGGTATGCGGACGTGTTGCATTATGTCGCGAAGTATTTGGTGATACATTAAATGAATCACGTGATCCAGATCATGGTGGACCAGATAGATATACATCAAGATTTTTTTTAAAACATTGTTTTATTGAACAAGCATTTGATATGTTAAATGATAATGGATTCAGATTAGCTGGTAGCTGTGGTTCTGGTACAGCTGGTTCTGTTGCTGAACCAAAACCAGGTGTTGATTCTGAAGAAAATAGATGGAATCATTACAATGAATTTGTATTTATTCGTGAATAATAATTTTCCATTTTCAATTTTCTTCAATTTTTTTGTTTTTCTTCATTGTTGTTTTGAGTTATTTTTTTTTTATCCACAAAAAAAAAAATAACATATTTTATTATTTTTATTATTAAACAGAAAAATAAAAAAACCAAAAAAAAAAATTTAAAGAAAACCATAAAAAAAAATAAAAATTTGAAAAATAAGAAAAAAAAATTTACAAAATTAAAAATAATTATTTATTAAATACAAATAATAAACAATAATATTAATAATAATAATAATATTAATAATAAAAATAATAATAATAATGAAAAACGATAATCATTATCATTTTAACAAAAAAAATTTATCTGCATATTATACATGATATATATATGTATATATATGTATATAAAATATATATATAACAATATATACAATATAATATATGTATAATATATATTATATATAATATAATGTATAATATACAATATATTATAATTTATTATAAAATATATAGATATAATATATCAAAAAAAGTATATCCTTCAATCAACGATTTACAAACTAAAAACAAGAAAATAAAGTTAGAAAAGAACAAAAAACACAATAAAAAAATCTTAAGAAAGTAAAAAAACAAAATTTGTAGTAACGTGAACTACATAATTATTATAATACACATATTAAAATATACAAACAAACAAACACAACACCATATATTACATATATATTATATACATAATGTAAATTTTGATCATAAATTTTAACACATGTATAGGTAGTACCTATTTGGAAATAAATAACAGTAAAAAAAATAAAAAAAAAATACAAAACTCAAATCAAATGCATTGTTATTCTATTTAATTTTAATCTAAGTTAAATAAATAAATAGAAAAAGAATAATATATAAATTAATATAAATAAAATAAATTCAAAAAAAAAAAAATAAATAAATAAATATATAAAATATTTTAAAAAAAAATTTTAGAAAAAAAAATAAACATAGAAATATAAAACATTTTAAGGGAACATTACAATGAAAGTAAAAAGAAAATCTATTATATACTTATGTATATATATATATCTGTATACACTATATTAAATAATATATATATATATATACATAAAAAATAAAACAAAATATAAACTTACCACCTAACAGCATTTAAATAGAATTAAAAAAAAAATGAATGATAATATTACATAATAATAAATAAGAGAGAGGTTAATTAATTTAAGACTTAATATTTTTTTTCTTCTATATATAATTATTAATATTATATACTTTATATAATAATTTTATCATTATTTTTATTGTTATTTTTTTTTATTAATACATAAACAAATTTTAACAAAAACAAAAAACAAATTTATCTGCAGGTCAACTAATAAATAAAATAAAATAATATATTATATTATATAAATAAAATTGAAAATTAAAAAAAAAAAATTCAAATATTTTAAATCAAAATATAATAAATAAATTATTTATTAATATAGATAACAAACAGTATGTAATTTAAAATAATTAAAGGAAAAAAAATGAATAAAATATATAAAATACATAAAACTGTATCAATATATATATATATATATATATAGATGTACTACAAAACAGTGTAATCAATCAATGGAATCTATATAATATATACATATATAATATCTATTATACTTAAATTTCAAAATATGCACTATATTACAGTTTGCTTTCTATATTTTCTATTATTGATTAATTTAATTAATTTACTAATCCCCGTTTTTAAGAAAAATTAATAAGGTATTTTTTGTTTTTGATAAATATAAATTTTCCCAAAAGCGTAATAACGGTGCTGCGTTTATTTTGAAATTTTGATAAATCATTAGAACGGTGATAAGAGCAGTGATGAAATCAGAATGGGTATATCTCTATCTTTATGGGAGAGATTTATTTTCTATATGTTTATCTGATAACGAAATACTGAGTTCAAAATTTTAAACACTTAACTTCAAAATATCTAAGCTATAATAATCTGACACACTTCATTATTGACATACATAGCAAAACATGCAATTCCAACTGCAATTATAAATACAATATGCTAAAAATATGAAAAAGAAAATAAAAAAAAAACAAAATCGAATTTTCAAATAAAAATTCGAATTTAATTTTAATTTGACACTAATGTGGTGATATAAACTTTGAATTAACAAAATTTATGAATAAATAAAATTTGATATAATTAAATTTTATAAATGTTAGTTTTCAAAGTTATTTTTTAATATGTATTAAATATTAATATCGAAACAAGCTAGTATCAAAATAATATCATTGGCTCAAATTTTGTAGAGTCAATTCTGTAGTTAAGAACATTGAATAATTCAAGTGAATATAAATTGCTCGGATTCTGTTTCTTCAAAGTAGCTTTATTTTTTTTATCAACACTCTTATCATTTATTGTGAATTAAAGTCTTACACTACAGTTATAAACATTACAAAAGCAAATATGGTTTTTATTTTTGATACTTTGTTCATAACTTTGCACCATCCGAACATAAAAATTTCAATATAATTCATTAAATTGTTTAGCAATTAACTTCAATGGTATTGATATAATTTTTTACATGCAACATGTTGCAGATTGTCAATCTCTACCTACACCATTCTTTTTATTTATTTCTCTTGGAATAATTAACCTGATTTTGAAAATGCTAACCTGAGATTTAATATCTGGAATGTAGGTATATGTAACATCATAAACCATTAAGACAAATAAGAAAGCCATCCATTGCAGTGTGTGTATATAGAGTTTTATCTATTCAGAAATTTTCCATCATGATAAAAATGAATCATGATCCAATTTGAACATCTCTGACGGTTGATACCATCTTAAGGCCTGTATTGGATATGCGAAGTTTTGCTGCACGGCACCGCATGCATTAACTTATAGTAAATTAGATGTGCGTATTTTTAACGTGTAGCAATTTAATGACAATGTCAAAAGACTAAGTAAACAGATTTTAGTTAGTGTTTAACAAAACATTTATAGAATGATTTTGGAAAAGTGGAACTATTTAAAAAAAACATATTGTTGCTTTATACCGTTTATAGCCTATTAAAATATTTACTTTAAAACCAAAAAAATCAGAATTTTTTTTTTGTTAATAGTAAATTTGACTATTATGCAATGGCAGTAAGGATGACGTACGACAAAACTAAAATTAAAGTTGGAGTGCGTTAGCATCTAATCGGTTACATTAAAACCTGTGTTTTTTAATTTGGAGTTTCAGCAAATTGCATTGAAATCCACACATATAATCCAAACATAAATCGAAAACTTATCTGAATGCCCGAATACTGAGACTATTGTCTGTACAAATTATTGAATAAGCAAAATGAACAAAATAATTAAATTGAATTAAGAATAATTTTTATATGAGAAGTGGGATAAAAATTTACCTCCTAATGGTTTATACAATATAGTTTTTGAAAGGTCGTTCTAGAGCTGGCATAAATTTTTTTATTATCGTAAATGTAACGTTGGTTACGATCATAAATAACGGATGTTTTATGCTTACAAATTTGATAGCCCATTTTAGCTTTTAGAGTAAATTAATAACTCGGTGTGATTTTAGATTTTTTTAATAATTAATCGTGAAAATTATCATCATAAAAATTTAAAATTCATTAAAATTTATAAAACGCGAAAAATTGCAAGGTTTTTTAAAAAAATTTCTTAATCGTTGTGTTAGCTCTTAAACACTATCTCAAATGTGGAACTAAATTTCAACAAAGAGAAAATATACTCACTTGTAACTTCTAGTTGCAAGTCCAAAATTTCCCCAAATTTTCGGTGTAAACGTATTGAAACCAAATGTTTGACTAAATAAAAATTGCCAAAAAAATTTTAAAATAAAAATAAAATTTCAGTTTAATATTAAGCAACCCAATAAGTCCGGACATAATATTCCTATATAATAATTTATTTAGTATTTATAATTAATACTATAATTTAATGAGGTGACGCATTCTGTTGATTGAAAACGAATGCATCAATTAAATATAATGGCTTTTAAAGTACAATACGTTGTAGAACGACAATACTTTTTATCAATTATTATTTAAATTCTTGTATTATAAGCTTTTGATTTCTGTTTAGATTATAAGTGCGGATTTCAATGCGATTTGCCACAACTCCAAATTCTTTAATTATAACAACATATTGATCCACTTGTGGACCAGCAATATTGGACAGGTTGGTTATACCGAAAATTTAACAATTAACATTATTCATCTATCCACTGCGAGGACATTTATATTTTTTTTTCATCAAATTTATGACTAAATGACTTTTACTCCAAATCACATCTACAGAAATTGGATAATAAATTACTAATTTGTATAAATTGTATATTAACTGACCCTTCGCAATTTTAAATAAATAATAAATAAATAGAAAAAGACATTGAATAACAATACATATTATTTATTATCTTTTAGTTCTTTAAGATTGTCTTCTATTTGAAATTAATTTAATATAATTTAAAAATGGTTTTGATATAATTTCAAATTTCATTTGATCTAAAAATTATAGTCTTGAATTTTTAAAAAATTTTTATTAGTTATTATTATTCAGTTTATTATAAATTTATTTCTTATTCATTTTTGTTTTTGTTTTTTCATATTTTATTTATTTATATAGCTTAGATGCAAAATAATTTTACAAGAGTAATTTGTTTCATTTTCAATATATTAGCTGCTACATTCAACGTGGTTCAACATTATACACGACCTCACACAATATTTCAGTGTCACTTACAACAAAATTGTCAGTTCAATTTATGCTTGCAATAATAATAATTCATTGGTTTGTAGTGCAGTTACAAAAATATACGAAATGAAATGTACATGACCTGATCAATTTTTTTATTGTTATTTGTCACATGACTTTTTGATCTCGTATATGTAAACGTTTTTAAAATATTTTAAATATAACAGTCGTAGAACCCATTTCTTGTCCCTCACTCAATTTATCGTAGACAGCTCAGTGTGATTAAAAATATATTATTAATCTGCTAATCAAAGTAGAGTAAAAATATCCTTGTATATCCTTCCAATAATATACTCTAATATATTATAATAATTGTAATTTAAATAGATTATATTTTCTTAAACTTATAATATGTATGTATGTATGTATGTTGTATTAATATTATTAAATTTTAGTTTAGACAACAAAAACAAAAATAAATAAAAAAAATTAAAACAAAAACAAAAGCTAACGATTATACCAAATTATACTATAAAGTAATTTTAAAGGATAAAATGGAATCACGCACAAACATTTTTTTTTGTTATCCTATTTTGGAATTCCTATGTGAGTTCTCAGGTTCCTTTTTGTCCTAAATATCATTAAATGGGATTCTTCAAATGTTTTTTTTGTTTTTTCGTTTTTCTTATTTTGAAAGAAGCAAAACACCTTCAATATTTCTTATATATGTATATAATATAAAAATTATATATATTATTTAATTGGGGTGAGTACAATAATGTAAAAATGTGTTCATAATATATACACAATTCCATTTAAAAACATAATATTATAAAAAATTGGAATTGATTATACTAATAAGTATCGACCAAATTTTAATATAATAGATTTTAGTTCTTTATTAATAATAATTATACTTGTACATACATACAATAACACCTACTATTTATTATACTTGTACAATTAATTCTATAATGTATCAATGAATTGAATAAATTCAAAACAAAAAACAAACAAATTAAAATTACATGTACCTATCCTTAACAATTCAGTTTTTCTTTTTCATCATTAACAAAATATAAAATCATTTTGAAAGAAAAATTGTTTTTCTTTTTATACCTATGTTTTTATTTTTGTTTTTATTTCTGTTTTTACTTTTCTTTTTATGTAATTAATATAATTATATTTTGAGTTGAATATAGTGCAACAAAAGAGAAAACAATGTGTACATAAAAACTTATATTAAAAATGATTTGTCAAACCTACCTAAAATATCATTATTATTATATTATTATTATTATTAAATTAGTTATGTACAAAATATATAAAAACATATGTGCATATATATATAAATATATTTATATTTACTTATTTAAAAGAAAAAAAATCAAATGTATATATCCATATATAAATATGTATATGTATATGTATTTATATATATATATATAGAAAATATAATAAACCACAAGATAAAAAAAGCAAAAAAAAAAAGAAAAATACATAAATTTATTAGTGAAATTTTACTTTAAAAGAAAAAAAAAAAGTGATTTTATGGTTCCTCTCGCAAACTACATAAAATAAAACTGTAATAGTAAAAGAAAAAAATAAGAGAAAAAAATCTAATAAAAAAACCAAAAACAAATCAGAATAAAAATTAAAATAGAATAAAAAAAAAAAACTCAAATTAATTTGAAAATCAACGCAACAATATCTTTACATATTATATTCATCTCTCTCTCTATATATATATATAGCTCTCTTTCTCTTTCTCAATACCGAAAGTCTTCTTTATGTACTTCATTTGTTACGGATGTTAGCTACCATATGATCGCATTTTTAATTATATCTGCTTCAGTTGCAGTTCCACCGACGCAGATTTTTCAACCACGATATCGTTCTTATTGCGGGACCTCAATTTTCTGATTTCTTTCAGTTTTGACTTTCTCAAGCTTTCTGATTTAGTAATGTTTACGATTGTTTTAATTTTCGGTATCCTCAACAATACAGCTTCATTAATTGTTTTCTCCATTAATTGTTTTTGTAATTCATTAATTGTTATCTCGCATCCTAATGTAACATTTTAAAATTTTTTGCAGCGAGACTTCCAAAACTTTCAACTTCATTTAAAAGTGCGTAGAAGCTCACTACAGAACTCTGATTCAGAGTTTGAAATTTAAATAGACAGAGAACTTGTTTTATTTTTAAAAACACCGTTTTAGCCTTTTCTATTCTAACTTTAATCTTTTTTGAAAGGTCCTATTTCTAATTTGATTGTCATTATTTTTTTATCAGTCATATTTTATCAGTATGCTCTATTGAGAGTTAGCAGGAAGTTGGTGTTTATTCTTGGTGCATATATTTTGGAGATTTTGTGGCCTTCAATACGCTCCCAAAGAATGTTTGTTTCCTATCGATAGTTTAATATTGCCAATAGATATACCAACTGCCAGTCTCGGTCCATTAATGTTGCCCGCCGATGATCTGGCTAGTTCATCAGCCTTTTTATTCCCAGTTAAGCCCCTATGGCCCGGTATTCAGATCAGTTGGATCTTATTTCGGAGCCCTATGAGGTTTAGGGCTTCCGAACATTCACCCACCAATCTAAATTTGAAGGGGTTACTTTCAAGAGTTTTTAAAACTGTCACTAAAGATTCTAATGACTTTAATAGACCATCTTTGCTCCTTCTAATTGTTATTAATATAAATTGATTTTTTTTTAAATTAAAAAAAAGAAAGAAAAACGCAGTAAATTTAATTTCTTGGAAATTTTTATTGCTTACTTATTTCTATTTTTGAATACTTACATATACATATTTCGTCTAATTTACAGATAGTCGGCCCATGCAAATCAATTAAAAAATTTTCGGTTCAACAATTTTGAATATTTTCTTTAACTAACAAAGCCGAATTTTCATTCATTAATAATTTGAAATTTTCGATTAATATTTTTTTTTGTTTTTAATCGCTTGAATAGACCGCTCTGATACTTTTCGGGAAAAAAATAATTATAAAAATATAATTTCCAAGCTGAAAAATTATTTACATAAATTTATTAATAGGAAAGAGAAATTACTGATATAATTTATATATTCCTATTACCATTAAAGGAAACGATTAAAGTATAAAATCAGCTCTTGATTTTCGTTTTCTTAAGTTGGCGAACACTGTCGACTACTTCCATATTCGAGTAAGCATGAATTGCCACAATTGCTACTTGTATTTCACTAATTCTTGATTTCAGTACTGTGCTTATTTCCATGATAAATTCCATGTGGTGTCATGGTATTTATGACGTACATGAAAACCTTACCTTTATGACGTACGTATAGTTCATTGTCTTTATTACGTATGTACAATAATAAATTAATTATACCACGGAATATTTGTTGTTAAAACAACCCAATGTTTGTTTTCTTTTCACATCTCTATAATTGTATACATTCACACAGATTTTAATATCTGCTTACATATTAACATTTTATTCTGGTATACTGATAACAGAATAAATTACGTTTTTCTTTTTTTACATGTACCTTTAACCTTAACTTTGAATCTAATATCACTCCTACTACAAACACTATTTTGCTGTTAGCATTTATGATTATTATTATAATTTGATTGCAAACATATTTATTTCGGAGGCAACATGCTTCCTTTAACATTTCATGCAACTAATTATATACAATAGAAAATTAGATTTAATTTTTCACCTGCATGCATCGAGATTACATAGCTAAAGGTGATTCGGTAGGTAGAAACATTGTATTGGATTGCAAGTTCTATCCCAGCTTTTCGGGATTTGTTCATTGTTAAAATACCTAATTTATGTTAGTTTATGTTCTAGACCCAGCATCATTAGACATAAATAAAATAGCACAATTTTTGTAATTTCTATCATGTATATGTTTGGCTTAGTTTAGTACCACAGATAAATGCCGTATTATATACTAGTAGCCTTAGTATTTCCTTGTAAATAAAAATTTTGCTATTTGTTTTAAGAAGTTTAATTTCAGGTCACTAATACATGTTTCTATATTTATATTCGACCTTTTTTTTCTAATATCATCTTTTCATCTCAATTTACCGTCTAACTTCGTGGATAGATTTTTAACTTTCATTTCATGCCTAACTTTTTTATTTCGACTCTATTCGAAAAATACGATAAAAGTATTCGTGCATATTATTTTGGAAATATGTAAGTCAACTAAATGGTATATTAAATTGATTTTTCCGACCGCTATAACCTAGAATACTAATCATAAGGTCCCAAGCTGAAATCCTGCTCACGGCAATGCATATTGTAATGAGATCAAAAAAATGATTAAAATAGTTTTCTTTTATCGTTAGTTGGAATTAATTGCATTAATTATCAATAAAAATAAAAGTGAAACTATGAGGTTATAAAGACCAAGTTACTCTGCAATAGTAGTTTTGCCACATATAAATTAGTTAGTGGATAACAATATTTAAAACAAAAATTAAAACTTATTATGTGTAATTGTCAATATTCCAAGACTGTGTAAAGGTAGTAAGGTGTCCATTCAGTAATCTTAGATTTGTAAAAAAAAACAAAGTTCCAATCTTTATGCCAAATTTAGGCAAAAGCTTGAGCACTTTAAGAAAAATTGTAGAATTTTATTAATATAGGACTTGAATCTATGATTAAGAAATTACACTAATCTTTTCAATTATAAATTTAAGTCTCTCAAAAATAGTGCATTGTTGACCATAAAGAAATTAAGTAAGATTTTGTTTCATTCGATTTATTTATTTTATTTTATTTTCTCAAAAGTGCATCATTGCTCATACATACAGATGATGAGTATAAAAGTGAATTCAATTCTAATTATTCAAATCAGTCGATTTTCAAATTAAAATTAGTTCAGGTACCCAAAATTATACTATATTATATGCTCTTCAGTATTCCAATAAAATTCCAGTACAGTATGAATTTTTTTCTATGGCGCTTCAGCTCATTGTGAGCCTTGACCTTCTTCACTAATTTTCTTCATTTTTCTTTATCAAAAGTAATTTTTCTCCAATGTTTGGCTTGTATTGGAGTACTCAAGATCTTTCTGCACCTTCAGTGTTAAATTTCAATAAATACTTTTACGTTACCATATTTCCAGAGTTTCTTGCGACTAATAATATCTATCGTAAGCTTATGCAATTTTTTTTAATTTTTTTTTTTACTCATGAGCCTAGCACATAGCCGTATGGTCTTATAATTTACATTGAAATTTAATTTACAATATTCATACTAAATAGAAGTGTAGATTTAATTCTAGATGATAATACTAATCAAAAAATTGTATAACAAAAAAACAAAAAATGTAATTATTTTAACTGTAATAATGTTTACAGTAATAATGTTTACACTTTGATTAGACATTATTACAGTTAATTATAAATAACATTATTACACTTCTATTTAGTAGGAAACCGTGCTTAATTTGATTGTTTATAATTTTGAATGCAGTTGTTATAAAAGTTCAAATTTAATAATGTTTGATAAGCTGACATACTTTTCATTATACAAACTGCTAGTAGGATGTAATCCTACTGCTGTAATGAGCCCCATCCAAATCGGGCTAAGGCAGCAAATATGAGATTTGTAGAATGATAAATATGTAGGAAAAATAGCGATATCGGTTAAAAACTTATGTAATCTTCTAAGTATAAATACGTATGGAGTAATACTTTTCATTATTCAATTTATGTTGTACTTTCAGTTAGACTTAACTGTCTATAATTAGACCAAGCTAATTAAAATTTGTTAACAATTTCTAAGTATTCATTTTTGAACGAATAGGTATTTGTTGTGTTAAATAGTTCATTCTCAAAACTAACTAATTAATTTTTTTTTTTTAATTTAATACAAGCCGATGATTAGTGAGCTACCACTACCGCTCTGATACTTTCCGTGAGAAAAATGATTATAAAAATATAATTTCCAAGTTGAAAAATTATTTACATAAATTTATTAATAGGAAAGAAAATTACTGATATAATATATTCCCATGATTGGAATCGATTAAATGTAGATAATGTTGAATGGATGAACTGTGTTGTTTCTGCATATTTGAAAACCGCATCATCGCAAATTTTTTATTTTTTTTTTTTTTATTTTTATTTTATCAAATATTTTACAAAAATTTTACTGGTATAATTTTTCTTAACTTAATACAACTGATTTATATAGTAATGTAAATTGAGAATAACTATACAGTGGTGGAGAAATAAGTGAAGCTCTCCCCTAAAATTCAGACGCATGATATCGTCAATATATATTTTGAACATTATTGGTCCCAATATTGAACACTGTGGTACGCCGTTCCTGATAATTTTTCCGTTAGTAAGGACATTATTTATTCGAACCAACCAACGATGTAATATTTTCTTCAGATGATCGTTTCTTCGTAAAAGCACATTCCTAGTTTTATATAGAAAAAGGGTAAAAAAAAACTATTATTTTTAATAAATGACTCTAAACTATTCAATATAGACATAAAGTATGTATGTATACAAAAAAAAAGACCTTTCCAACAGTATATAAATATTGGGAGTGTTTTATGGTAAAATCTTGAGGTATTTGGTTTTTAAAGAAAGAAAATAAGAATTGTATTTTTTTTTTCAAAAATTTCCGACTTTGAACTACAATGTCTCCATAACAGCAGCACCAATCATCATCAAATAAATGTTAAAATATGCTACAGACCGTTATCTTATTGAATTATATATCTAATAGATCATGACGGTTTATATACAAAAACATCAAAACAACAAGGACACTTTCAAATGTCCTTTTCGTCCTTAAAGGATAAGACATTTTTGAAAAGCTGGCAACACCAGGTATCCTTGGAATATAGTCATTAGGTCATACGCGGATAAAAAATCTACCTCAGAAGAGCCGACATCCATGTTTTTCGTGATGAAATTATTAGGCAGCAGTTGTGTTGTATTTTCCCTCAAACCCATACTGCTTATCGCTTAGAATAGGATTTTTACAAACGAGCAAATTTAATCTTATTATATACTTTTATATTAACTAGCCAGTGTCTATTTATATGTTTATTTTTTATTTATATGTAGGTTTTATATGTAGGAATTTTTTTGTTAATATTAATTTTAATTATTTTTTCAAATATTTTTGAAAATGCAGATAATTGTGAAATTTGGACGATAGTTAGAACAATATGTGATCATTTCATTTTTAAAAATAGGTATTACAATATCAATTTTGAGGTATTTTGAGGAAATTTGTTAGTTTGTAAGGCTTTGTTTATGAATTTGACTAAGGGGATAGCGCTTCTGCAAATTTCTTTATGAAATTTGTTGAAATGTTCTCATACCCAGTGGCAGGTGTTGTGTTCAATGACTTTATTCAACACTTCTTCAGCGTTCGTAGGATATGGATCCCAATTATTAAATATATTTTTATTAAACTGGTTCATATATACATGGTTAATATTATGTGAAGAAATATTTAAATTCTCTGTTACATTGGAGAAGAGTTCCATATACTGGTGCAATTTTGTTTTCGTGTGCCATTATTTCGTTGTTGTAATATATTACTTGAATGAATTTATTTATTTTGTCATTATTCGCGTTGAAAGCTTTTGGTAAGCTTAACTGAAAATCCCCCTTGTCTGCATAATTTAGAACTAGATCAATAATAAATCAGACAGAGTGTCACCTTATTCGATTTTTCATTCTGAATCAAGACCATATTCTTCAAGTTACTCACCATAATCAAAGTCATATTAGTAAGCTTTTTCTGTATATTACTACAATAACCAACTTGATACTCGCCTATCAATTCTTCAGCCAATGATCTTATTTTTTTGTAAATTACATTACTAAATTCTATTTTATTTGAACTTTAAATATGATTTTATGTCATAATTATTTAAAATTAAGATTTATTTTAAATTTATATCCTTCCTATTTCTATAATATCCTAATTAAATTATTAAATTTGATATTTTGATAAATTTGAACAGTGCGTGCCTTGTAAAGTGAATTTTAATGGAAATCTTTTTATTCATGTCAATATTTGTGTAAAGTCAAATCACTTTTTGTTTTGTGAAACCTTAACATTCGAATTATATATGTGTACATATTAGATACATATCAGGCATGAAATTTGTTTTTATTTTACTTTAAGAGGATATCTTGAATTCAACTTAACCACTACTAATAATTTCTAATACAGGGACACAAATGAATGACTAAATTTTTTTTATGTTGACTATTTATACCATAATAGAACAGAGTATGTAATTGATTTATTTTATGTCACAGAACGGTCTATTGTTGTAAACTTAACAATTTGTTAGAATTTTAATACCAGAACAATTACCACCAGGAAAGCTAACTCATACCAGAACAACTAACACATTAAGACCATAATATCTTGTTTTGTGTAGAGCAGTTTATATTTTCCTGAACAAAATTTTAATCTATGTCTTCTTCTTGTATTGTCTATCCATAATTGGATGTCAGTGTTCATATGATATTAGCAACGATATCCTGATAAATGTTTCGACCCGTTGCTGAATTGATTAAATCGCCAATGTTTATGATGTCTGTCCAGTTTCTAATGTTCCGATGCCTCTTTTTCCTTCAATTTTCCCTTGAACTATTGACTGAGGTAGCTCGTATTTATTTCCATGCATAATATGCCAAAAGTAGAAGGTTTTTTATTTCTTTAGCCTTAGTTTTCTGCCTGTGTTTGCTCTATTAATCTCAAATTAAGAAGTATTTTGTTTTTTCAAAGCATTTCAAATCGTAGCTTCTTATTAAAACCTTACTGTTTACTGGTTGATAGTGAAAAATATCAGTCTATTTAAATCCATGTTCTGCTAGAAACGTCAAATTTGGCTTTTACTTTAATTATAATTAAAAAATAGGGGTCTCTAGTTTTCTTACATTATGTTTAAGAAATTCATTTATTGCTGTTTAAATTCGGCATCTGATTTCCTTACGCAGCTCGAATCCTCGTGTAACCATCTTCCGAGATAGTTGTGTGATGACACTCTCTGAATTGAACGGTTATTTATTTTAATTGTTGTTGCAGTGTAAGGTGTTCTTTTTCTATTTACGATCGTTAATTTAGTTTTTCAGATATTGATTTTTGAGTTGAACATTTCGCTATGATGATGAACTATATGTTGTAATGTAAGTCCCTGAGGTTGTCTGTTATATAGACTGTACCATCTGCATATCTGGTATTATTTATATATGTGCCATTTACTTTTATACCAACATCTACATCGTCCACTGCTTCTAGAAAAATGGCTTCAGCATAGATGTTAAACAGTAAAGACGAGAGAATACATCCTTGTCGAACTCCTTTTTAAATATCGATGTTTTGTGTCAAATGCACATTATATTTTTTTTTACACGGTCCACTATAAGCCTTGCCAATATAAGCTATTTATACACATTATGATATTTTTATCTATGCCAATTCTATTTAGTACCTCCATAAGATTTTGATGTTTGGCCTTATAAGAAAACATCTTTATGAACATCATAACAATTTTGTACTAATTGTTGAATATTAAAAAGGGCTTCTTTAGTTCCAGTTCCTTGACTGAATCCAAATTGCATTCTGCCCACAAGTCACAATTTGTGTATATACGAATATGTAGCACTTTCAGAAAGATTTTGAGTGCATTGCTCATTAAATTTTTTAATCGTTGGTCATCGCATTTTTTGGCATTACTTTGTTTGTGAAAGGTGAGAAATGTTGACTTCAGCCAATCTTGCGGGAAATTTCCGGTATTATAAATATTGTTGAAATTGTTTGTCAATAAGATTTTCGTCATTGATCACTTTAATTATTTCTAACGGAGTCTCGCCTGGTCCTATAGCTTTATTATTTTTGACTGACATAACTGCTTTTTTGATTTCATATTTGGTTCTATGCATTTCGGATGGTTCTGTAGACTTTTCAGTATTGTACACGGGACGAGTAGAATCCCAAAACAAATTTTTAATATATTTTTCCAAGGTTTTAGTTTTTTTATTAATCTTAGTGATTGTTTTGACCGTTTTCATTAAGAAATGTGGAAGTACATGTGATTTTTTGTACACCCTTGCTGTTTCTTTGAGCTTTTTGTGTAGATTGAAGTCATCATGCAGGTGTTGTAGTGTTTAATTTTATAGCATTCCTGTTTTAACCAATTTGCTTTTACTATTCTTAGTTTCGACCTTACTTCACGATGAATACGTCTATATTCTGCAGTTTATTTATATTTGAGTCCATCAGTTGTAGTATCTCTACGTCTGCAAACATTAAAATAAATATGAAGGGTGGACTAAATACTAATCCATTTTTCTCTAATGCAAATTATGTGTTTTTTTTATATTAGGCCAAAAAAAATGGGATAAGCACCATAACTGCCTTCGCAGAATTTAAGCCATACAAAGATGAAGGAAATAAAAAGAAGCATAATAGTAAACAAAATTAGAAAAGAATATAAAAGAATTAGAATAGAACAGAAGAGTTAGTACAAAAATTTACGCACAGGTTAAAAGATTTATTTACTCGTCCCTTGAATACTTCTAATGTTTGTCCGATCACAAGAGAGGGTAAGGTATTTCATAGTTTAGAGGTTGGATTGTTGAAAGAATATTTTATATTTCATAGTTTTGGTTCGAAGAGAATCTACTACAAATTTGTAAGTGAGGACTGCCCTGCGAAAATAGTCAATTATTTGCACACGTGCTTATAAATTTCAATATTATTTACACTTCAATTTAAAAAAAGTTGAAAATTGTTGCTACAAGTGTAAAGGCTAGAATTTATTGAAATAGAGATTTTGAAGCCATTTCAGTTTTATTTTTATCACAGTGAAGAAATTAAAACGAATAAAAATGGCCCGAAGTAAAGAATTAACTTTGGAAATACGTTTAACAATCCGTTTGCTGATTATAAAAATGGTATTTCGGCTACTGAGCTATCAAAAAATATAAATACCACAAGCGTAGTCTTATTATCAGCTTTCCAAAGAATATCATAAAAAAAACCTTCTAAACGTACCTGCAATAGGCGGGAAAATGGTAACGAATGGGAAAGAAGATTATATTATTGAATATGTAAAGCGAAATCCGACCGAAAGTTTAAGGAACATTAAAAAAAAATGTTAACCGTAACAGAAGAAAAACACAGTTTGAAATAGGTTCAAACAAAAGGTAATTAAAGCGGTATGTGTCTCGAAAACAACCTTACATTTCTCCAAAAAATCAAAGACTTGAGCTTGAATTTGCCTTGCAGCATAAAGATAAGCCAAAATAATTTTTCAGGAGCATATTGCGGACGAACGAAGCTGTTGTTTCATTAGATGTAAACTATGGTAAGAATTTTTATTATTCCCACCCAAGTGAAAAGAAAACACCAGCTATAAATATTCTTGCACGTCATTCAAATGGAGGACAAATTATTATGTGGGGATGTGTTTCTTATCGCATGCTCGAAAAAAATTAATACAGGTCAATATTTGATTCTTTTGAATGATGTTGCACTTGTTGCGGGTACCACATTAATTGACCAAGATTTTATTTTGCAACACGAGAATGCTTCCATTAATAAAGCAAGATGCATAAAGCAATAGCCCCGATATTAACACAATACAGACACACTACAGAGTCCTGATCTTAGCAGACTACAGAATCCTGATCTTAACACACTACAGAATCCTGATCTTAAACACTATAGAAAATGTTTGGCATAAAATTAAGTCTATATAATTCTTCAAAAAATGGCAACATTAAACTAGGAACGACATACAAATGATTTGATTGAAGACTTGGAATGAAATTCATTACTCTCAAATGTTAAGAAATTTAGTAGACTCTATACCGAAATGCCTCCAAAGGGTAATTGCTACAAAGAGGGCTAATACAAAAATATTAGGGAATTCTTAAATACTCTGACTGAATACTATTGAGGCTACTAAATTTTGTTATTTATACAGATTTTCGACTTTTTCAACTTTTTAAAGCGAAGTGTAAATAATATTGAATTGATAAACACGAGACGAGTGCAATTAATTTAATTTAATTTAATTTTTGTTTATTCATTCCAAAATATAGTTAACATCATCATCATCATTGTCCTGCAACCCCATCCGTAGGGCATAGGGCGGAATAGTTTTCATATATTAACATTATCGACTTATATTAATTTAGAGCTTAGATTAAATCATCTTATCAACTACAATTTACATTTTTTTTACATATTACTACTTTGCCTGCTTAATTATGGATTACAAAATACTTGTACTTGGACAAAAGGAAAATTGGAGAAAAAAAACTTTTTGATTAAATAAATTAAATTTGAGTTTAATTTGACAATAATGTGTCTTTGATTTTGTTACATAAGCATTTGTACAACTGTTCTGATGTGTAAATAATATTGAAACTGACTGTATTATGCTGGAATGGTTATATTTCGGCCATAATACTTTTTGTCAAAGCAATTACCCAACAGATATTTATAACACAGAGTGGCTGCTCCTACATTATGGCGATGACTTAATGATGCTAGGTGTTGTATAACATCTGCATCATTGATAACTTTAATGGCTCGCTTTTGTACCTTATCTAGGTACTGTAGGCTGGTACTAGGTGCAGCACTCCAAATATGCTAAAATTGTAACCGCTCAGCTACTGTTTATTTATCAAAACATTGTATATATCACCTAAATTTTATATTATCTTGAAGGTCATGTGTTTGGATTCAGTAATAAAAAATACTTATTATTTATATTAACAAAACACAGTTACGATGTTAATCCCATCGTCTACAAAATATATCAATTACTATGTACAAAACAAAAAACTAAATTCAATCTAATTTAAGCCACCCTATATTAAAGAATTCGATATTATGACTGAATTTCTGTGTAATTTCTAATTTACAATATTTAATATAGAACTTAACAACACAATACTTTTGTATAGCTAAACAATTTTTTCGGACCTAAATTATACTTCAAAACCTAAATTAACCAAAAATACTTTGTTTACCTTTTATATCATAGACAATAATTATAATATTATATACAATAATTGTCTGGGCTTTTTGTATATTATACTTATTCCAAATGAAATAACATAATATTATACTTATTAATTCAATGAGGGTCAATAACTGTTACGATTGTGTTATGAAAATTAATATTTGCATACATATTTACTTTTATACAAATAAACAATCGTAGAAGTTTAAATAACGAAAAAATATATATATATATATATATATATATATATATTTTTTTTTATTTAAAACACTTTATCTACTTTTGCAAAAAATGAATTTGTTTATAAAATAAAATTTTATTTTTATTCTCTGTAGTTAACACATCATCTGGACTTTAAACTCACCCCACACAACTTGAATATCCTTTGTGTAAAATATTTGTTTGTATTCTCTCGAAACATATTTTCATTAGAAAATATAAAATAAATAGAAAAAAGTTCATACACATTTGGTTCTGTGACTGTTAATCTAAGGGTCAGTAATAATACGGCTGTTGGAAAATTTATAGCAATTGATACAAAAATATCTGGGACAGAAAATGTTTGTATTCTTAATATATTGGATTTTTTTTTTATTTTTAATATTTTCTGTAAGCTTTTAAACTAAAAAACGGATTAAACTAAAACTTGGAAATTTGAATACCACTTAGATATAATACCCATTCTATTTTTACCGATTGAGTAAATCCTCAAATTGTATATTTGTATCTCTTTATAGCCTATGGCGGATTGGTAGAAAAATGCAATGCAATATTATGGAAACCACAGGTTTAATCAAATAAAAATAATTAAGTTATAATAAAAAAAAATATATAGAACAATTAAAAACATTTTAACTTACTAAAAATATTACTTGAGATTTCAGTACATTGGAATTATTTTTTGTGATTTAGATTTCTACCAATTCTACAAATCGAACCGCCTATTGGTTACAAAATATTCATCTGTTCAGTTTTTCTTTGTATGACCGAATTATATGAATTCTTGCTACTATACCTTAAAACTGAATTTTTTTCAGATATTTAGGCTCTACTGTAATGATAACGATAATAACCTGCATAATAACCACTATACATAGAATAGAAAATAAAAAGCAAACAAATATTTTCTCTATACCCTCTTGAAATTATACGTATTTAAATTCAAAGAATTATTATCCAGAGAATATAATGAGATGGTCATTTATAAAAGTTTAATGAGACATGGTAAGTAATTATTAAAACTCTAATAGTTGTTATATAGTTGTAGTTATGGTACAGAAGCATGGACAATGCCAATTACAGCAATTACTGAACAATGATATAAAAAATTTGAGTTCAAGAAATTTTTTAAAAAAAATGTACGAACCTAGATAATTATAAAACATTTTTTCTCTTATGATTATTTACAAGTTATTTGTTATTATACTTAGTTACACAATTAATATAGACATAAAATAGAATATCCTTTGTTTTTTAACATTTTTCATACAATTTTTCGTAACATATTTTTTATACTAATTTTTTGATGGCAACAAAATATTGGATACTTGAAATTATAAAAGGTTCGATTATGAGTAGAGCATGTGGATTAAAAAAAAATTAAGTTGAAAATTATTTATTTTTCAAAATGCAAAAATTTAGTATTCATCTTGGCTTCTGATAGCTGAACACTTCTTGACTGAGTTCTTAAAGTAAAAGCTTTCTCAAAAATATTTATCTCAATATAGCCAATATTTGAATCGTATCAGATCTTATATATATAAAGAAGAATGTTTGTATGTTTATTGCAGAAATCCTCCCAAACGCATTAAGCTATTTCAACAAAACTTTATAGAAAGACACATAGAATCGAGCACAGGCTGTATTGAGTTCCAAGACTTTGATTGGTTCGGGTACCTGTCATTTAAATTCTGGCACCCTTGAACTATATGTATTTCGAAAATCAAAGTTGTTACAGGCCTGAATTTGCATTTTACTCTATTAACTACAATAAAATACTCTATTGAAAACAACTAAATATGTCTTTTACCGTTTTCTAAAACTTGGACTGGCTCGGGTATCTGCCATACAACTCATAAAAAAAAGGCGTAGCGGTCCTCACTACTTTGTATTGTGTTATTCTATTATATTATTCTTCTAGTATATCGAAAATAAATAAATATGTGTTTCACTGTTTTTAAAATTTGAGCATCTGTCAAAAATATTGTACCCTGCTATACTATGGAAATTAAATTTATAAGTATTGTTGAGGTGGCCATTTCGATGAGGTCACAAATTTTCCACCGGAGAATGTTATGGAACAAGAGCTGGTCAATTAAATAATCATGGGTACCAAAAATTAAAATTTCAACTTCTTACGTCTAGCATAAATTTTATGCTAAGATAAGACTTAGAATTTGGTGATTAAATGTAGGTTAAATGTAATCAATTAGTCTGAAATTTTTTTTACCGTGGGGCAATGCTATTAAGTAATATTTTACTTTCACATTCAAAACAAAGAGAGCTTCAAGCTTTCTCGAGTACCGCAGAGTAATTCTGCTAGTTAAAAATAGGCTTAAAAAGATGGCATTCCTACTATGGTTCTAAGACAAATAGCCTTCGGTATCTCAAAACCATTGCGCAACTTATTCCATTTATCATACTCTACAGGAGTATAGCCAACACAATGGAAGATTGCGCAGGTTAATCCAATTCCCAAAAAAGGCGACAAAAACGATCCCTCCAACTAATGGCCTAAGGCCTATAGCTATAATATCGATCCTCTCCAAAGTAATGGAGATCTTAATAAACAAAAAGCTGACCAAATATCTAGACAGCCAAGGTATTGTCAACGATAGGCAATATGGATATACATCCCGCAGGTCCATCGGTGATTAACGACATACTTTAACAAGAAGCTAAATGTCTGCTTGCAAAATTCAGGTGAAGCAAATATTGTGGTTCTGGATATTTCTAAATATTTCGAACGAGTATGGCATAGTGTGTTATTAGCAAAATATCAAGCTATAAGTCTGGCTCACTCTTGTACGATTCAAGTATTAGTGGATGGATTTCAGTTCGATCAATTTCAAATAAACGCTGGTGTTTCCCAAGAATCAGTTCTCTCACCTATCCTATTCCTTATAGTTATAAATGATTTGCTCCAAAACACTTTCAATCCAATTCACAGCTTTGCAGACGACAGCACTCTAGTAGCCTCCAACGATTTTCATAAAAAATCTGAAGCTACCTCTATCGCTGTGGCAACCAAAAGAGACATCATGGCCAGTTCCCTCACCCATGATTTGGTCGCAATAGCTAATTGGGGCTTAAAAAACAGAATCGAGTTAACACTTCTAAAACTTGAAGCTGTACAATCTCCACAAAATTTTCATTTTTTCAATCTCCACATTTTTTATCCTACTCCTTTGTCCCAGGAAGATAAACTTCAGCGGTTTGAAAGCTTAAGTATATTAGGTACGAGCATAAATTGAAAAATGATCTGGAATGATTATAAGATATTTGATGTTGCAAAAAACGCAGCCAAATGTTTAGATTTTTTTAGCCGCTGCAATGCTTACTTCTCCCCCTGTGACCTCTTGAAAGTCTACAAAGCTCTCCAAAATACGACCCAAAATGGAGTACAATTTGTACATATGGGCTGGAGCTTCTAGTCTGGTCTAACGGTCTATTCGTCTAATCAATGACCCAATTGTCACGGCTCATCTGACTTCTCTTGGACATCGTCGTATAGTCGGAGATCTCTCACTTTTGTATAGATATCTCGTAGGCCTCGGCACATGCCCAGTGGAAAATAAATCTATATTACCCTCCACGTAAGTGCTTCCCCCATTTAAAATTCCTAGATGGGAACAAACAAGTTATGGAAATTCGTTTATAACCTCAACATCCCGAATGTGGAACCATCCATTTTATGTGTTCCCAAAACATGATAAATTCTATATTTATGACCTAAATAAGTTGAAGACGAACATTAACACCTTCCTTCGTAATTGCCCTCCTTCTACATCATGTTATAAAATACATTATCAACCACGTTATTTAATATTTTTCCCATTATGCTATTTATGACATTTCTATAGATGGGGTTTTATCAGATCTTCACAACTACATGCTTACGTAAACGATATTACCATAATAATAAGACTACTCGCAACCATGAAAAATTTTTTATGAAAGTGGAGGGAAAATGTGGTGAAGGAAATCACAGAACATCAGCATAAGTAAACATAGGCGAATGTGGCTTCAAAAGTGTTAATAACTTCCCTTATTTAGGTCCACACATGAATAATACGAAAAAGATATGCACAACTGCATATACAAAATCGAATACAATCAAGGAACAAATTTTATTATTCTCACCAAAAATTATTAAAATACTTGATAAAGAGTGTAAGATGAAAATGTACAAATCATTAGTAGGTCCAATTATAGCGTACACTATTGAAACATGAAGCGTGACGAACTATGATATAAGTCAGCTAAAAACCTTTGAAAGTAAAATTTTACGTTAGAAGAGGACGGATATGAGTTTCAAACAAATGAAGAACAGCTTTCTAAAAGTAGAAAATATTGTAAGACATATCAAAAACCAAAGAATGGCCCACCACATTATTAGAATATTTGAAGAAAGACTGCAAAAATCCATACTTGAGCCAAGGTCAAATGGAAAACGATACAGGGGTCACTCTGGAGGTTTATTTATTTATTTATTTATACTGCTTAGCACAAACAGTTTACAATCAGTTTATGTTGTTATTATATAAATCAAATTAAAATTGAAAATTAAAATTAAAATTGAATAAACAATTACATACACTTTAATAAAAACAATAAAAGAAAATAAACGAATAGCAATATCCTAAAAATAGGGATTGTATAATTTTTGTTTTTGGGAATGCCCTATCAAATAGGGTAAAGTCAAGGTTAAATTCATTACCTATAATAAGCATTATATTAATAGGTTAATATTTGCCATAATTAGTCCTATAGTTACTGATTTTTTTTATTTATTTATAGGCTTGTTTAGTTCCACGGAAGGTGACGTAGTGCAAATCTTAAGAATTTTTTTTGGATTGCCTCAAACCTATGTATGTGAATTTCATAATATGGAGACCATAACTGACTGGCATATTCTAATTGGGGCCTAACAAGACATGTAAAAAGGGATTTTAGGATATATGGATCTTTGAATTCCTTAGACCAACGTTTTATAAAACCTAACATTGTATTAGCTTTATTGATGATATTATTATAATGTAATTTAAATGTGAGTTTATCATCAAAAATGACACCTAAATCTTTTAAAGAATTAACAACTTCTAGTGCTTGTCCGTTAAGGAAATAGTAATTTGAAAAGTGTGTGGCACGCCTATGATAAGTCACCACGGCACATTTTTTTACATTCAAAAGAAGATTATTATTCAAACACCAAATAAAGAAATTATCAAGGTCAGTTTAGAGTAAGAATTAATCATTTGGTGGAGAAATTTTGTTCAAAATTTTCAGGTCATCAGCATATATCTGAACTTTACTATTTTTAATTACTGATGTAACATCATTTATGGAGATTATGAATTATAGGGGACCTAAGTGGCTACCTTGAGGAACACCGGAATATGCTTCAAATGGCGATGATATAGAAAATCTAAATTGTACACTATATGCTCTAGTAATGAGATAGGATTCAATCCAATTTACAAATGATTTCGGAAATCCCAATTTTAATAATTTAAATAGGATTACACTATGTGGCAAAAGATCAAAAGCTTTACTAAAATCTGTGTAGATGATTGATGCAAACCGATGTTTTGAAAGCCTTTTTCCATATTATTGAGAAATATAGAAGTAGATTCAACTAGATTAGTTACTGTGGACTTATGTTTAACAAAACCGTGTTGGTTTGGAATTAAGAAGTAAGTGCAGTGGTGATAAAGCTGATCAAAAACGATTAGTTCAAATAGTTTTGGAATACAGAATAATTTAGCAATAGGTCGATAGTTGCTAATATCATTTTACTCATTTTTCTTGTGAACTGGTATAATGAAGGCTGTTTCATAAAGAAGGAAAATTTTTATTAGAGGCTGATAGATTAAAGATTTTGGACAGTGCTAAGGATAAAGATTTTGAGCATTCTTTTAGGATAATGTCAGGGACACCATTAGGGCCGGGGGATGTGGTATCAACAAGTTTTCTTAAGTATTTGGAAACTAAAACTTCACTAATGTTTAAGGAGGAAAATGTGGTTTTCGGGAAATCATTCATTTGACTGAACTCTAAGGTGTTAATATTGAAAAGAGAAGGAGAATATGAACTACTAAAGAATTCTTGAAAGTATTGTGAAATAACTTTTGGGACATTACTCTGTGATTTTAAATAAATTGAATGAGCGTAGACGGCGCAGACTTTTAATAAAGATATTTCTGGAAATGAAAATTCATTTTACACTGCCCTTTATAATCTTTGTGATGAAAATAACATTAGAAACCTCACGCCTAAAGTATAATGTTAATTTGTGGCTCATATGGTGGTAAAATTAGACCATGACAAATGGCGTAAAGCGAATCTAAGAAAGTTTTTTTGTATTGTCTCTATCATATTAATGTGTACCATAAATCGGTGAGCATATAAAAAGGATTTAAAAAGAATGGAAATTTGCAACTGCAAAATTAAGGCAAACAATAGAAATGATTGGTGGCAAATCGTGACAGAGGTTAAGACTTACTCAAATTACTGTAGTAGCAATAAATTATGATGATGACTCGCTTAGTAAACAACTGATTCTCCTATTCAACAAAATTGAAATAAAAATAGACCTTAACACATTATACGAAATTAAGTATTTTTAGGTAAATTATCAGTAGAATATAAATAATATTAGGGATGAATAAATATAATAAATGAGAATACCTAAAACCTTAGTAAAAGTATTCATATTAACCACATGATTGATTTTTTCATATTATATTTAATTAAATATTTATAGAACTACAAAAGCAAAATTTAAATTAAGTAAGTACAAATTTAGATTTTCTCTAAAGTCTAAATAAAAAATAATTATTAATAAAATGTTTAAATTTATCATATTTTATTATTTTAAAGAATTTTCAGGTTCGAGGTAGATGGTGGAAATATTTTTGTTTTGTTAATTTAAAAATAAAACAAAGAAGAAAATAATCACTGGGGAATTGCTTATCTATAAGGATAATTTAAGTTTAAAACGATTACAAATTTATATGTGTATCGATTCTATATATGTATATGTATGTATATACCGATATACAATATATACATATTACATATACATAACTGATTACTGTTTAATAATTGATCGTTTTATTTTTATGGATTTAAATTTGTTATTGATTACAGGATTAATAACAAATTTATTAAAGCTCTGTAGTTTTTCTATTGATTACATCTAAGATTGATTACATATAACTACATAAATCAATAGTTGATAAATTTTTAAAATAACAATTTTCGATCAACTTTATTAAATTATCGTAAATAAATTTTTAAGAAAGTTTTTAAAGATGAATTTATCGAAATTTCGATTTAATTTATTGGGATTTGAATATTTATGAAGTTTGCAGAAATTATACAATAGAAAGTTATACATCAATTGATCAATATAAATTTACCAGAAAGAGACTTACAGCAGCAGTCTTACAGCATCATTCGTTTCGATGATTTTTCATAAATTTTTCATTTTTATTTTTGAGTTTATGAATTTCTCGAAACTACATCAATGTTTTTTACTCTCGAATTACTATCATCCAATTCCATCTAGTCATGCTAACTTTTTGCGTATTATTAGTTTGCTACGAAATAATGCAAACTGTCTCTGAAAGAGACATTCAGTAGTCTGTACGACACTTTTTTATATTCACGCAACAGTTGGATGTCGTATGTCCATATCGGTTTTGAAATACCTTTGTAAATCAGAAATTTTCTCTATAGCGACATTGGTGAGTTGTGGCACCTCAGTTGTATTTTATTTTGGCTTTGGATATGAATTTTCCATGTTAGTCTTCTATCCAAATTCATACCCAGGTATTTTCAATTTATTTTTGTGGGACTACTTCGTTATTTAGCACTGTCATCGGATAAGCTTTCATCCTTTCCTACTTTATCACATAATTTGCCAATGATGTGGAGTGATTGTCTCAGGCTATTAATATGCTGATTAAATTGATAGTGACCTATAAAGAACTTCCTTTTGTGTTAAACTTCTTTTCTTCCCACTTCTCTGTAAATATATTTGAGTACGAAAAAATGAAAATTTTGATTTGTCTTTTGTTGAAAAATTATGATGTAATTGGTTTACAAGCCTTTCAGCCTCATTTTAATTGTAATAGAATAATTCAAAATAGTATTGGTTTTACGAAGTCAGAGCTTTTTTGGCATAGGTCACGCCATTAACAATTTCATTGCCTTCAATTTCCGCTATAACCCTTGAGTAACGAATTAAATTAATGAGACTAAGGGTGTATTCATAAATGTTGCAAACTGACAACAAGGTTGCCACCAGTTGGCGTACTTTGCAATAATGAACACAAACTCTACCTATATTCTATATCAAAAAATTTGATGCGTACTAAAAATTTATTCTGCCAAGTTGAAGCTCAGTAGACTTTGAGTCTACATTTATGAACAGCGTTTAGAAAATCTGACAAGTGTGTTCATAAATTCAGAATATGCAGATTGACTGCAGATTTGCATTTATAAAAACAAGGTAACCCACAAAACCTTATATTTTATTTCAATTATTTACAGAGCCAGTAATACAGTTTGACTGTCAGAACTTTTTTTTATTTGATTCCTGTAATTCTTTATTTTATTTTCCCTCAAACAAAGGTAATTTGATGTGATTCTGTTTAAAATACTACGCAATAATTGTCCGAGCTCGTATATAATTTTACTTTTACTTTACATAGGTGTCCGAAATAATGTACAACTGATCTGAATACCGGGTCATAGTGGCCAGCCTGGAAATTAGAAAACTGACAAACTAGCCAGATCATCGGCGGGCAACATTTATGAACCGGAACCGGCATTTGGTTTGTCGGTTGGTAATATTAAACTATCTATAGAAAACATCCTAAAGAGGAGACAGGATAAAACCGTACGGAAAATAAATCCATATATTCTATCGCTTACATCATTGGTTCTTCTGCCGGAGTTGGTGTTCCCATGTTCGACCTAACGACTATATTCCAAGGATACCTGGTATTCCTCAAATTTTTTAGAGGTGCATCTTATCCTTTAAGGACGAAAAGGACATTTGAAAGTATCCTTGCTGTGTTGATGTTCTACTATATAAGCCGTTATATCTGTTGATCTATTAGACATATAAATACTTATGCCCAAATAAGCTGGTGTAACATTTACTTCAGAAAATTGTTACTTCGTCAAAGACACATTCTTAGTGCTTATATCTTCTAAACTATTCGATAAAGGCATAGAGTATGTACGGATCAGTAGTAGAAAAAAATGAGACCTTTCCAACAGCATATAAATTGTGATTACCATTTTATGGTAAGATCTTGAGATATTTGATTTTTAAAGAAAGAAAATAATGATTTGTTTTTGCAAAAATTTTCAACTTTTAACTATAATCAAATATATGGTAAACTATGCTTTAGAGTTTAGACCGTTATCTATATATATATCTAATCCTAATGCATCAACAGTTATAACGGACTTATGTACAAAAACATCAAAATAACAAGGATAATTTCAAATGTCTTTTTCCTCCTGCACCATTAAAGATAAATATTTTTGGAAAGCTAAAAACACCAGGTATCTTTGGATATAGACATTAGGTCCAACACAGGTACACCATCTCACTTAGAAGAGCCAATGATGATGTAATAGATAGACTCTATGGACTTTCCGTACGGAGCTCATGGTCATATGTCAGGGCCTATATGCCGGCTTTTCGACCTTTATCACCGCCTCTACCCCACAACTTAATCGACTTAAAATAGGTTTGATGGTTTTATCCTGCAGAAGTTCTCTGAGGTTATGTAGTGCGTTTCCAACAGTCTGAGTCTCAGCCTTGAAAGACTTAGGCACTCTCTTACAACATGTCTGGAGATTTTTCCTCTTTCAGATAGTGTCTATAGATTAGGTTCTCACTTAGTGAAAGTTTAGGACGAAAGGGAGAAAATTTAGAGGATAAGATTTTTTTTTTTACACTCTACAGTAACTTAGGTAGAATCACCTTTTCGTGCTCAAATAAGTACGGTACTGCAATTTTACACTACAATCTACAATATTTCGAGTATTTTTTTAACAAATTACTGGCTTATCAACTCATTAAATGTGAAAAACTACTGCTATTGTCAGGAACTAAGCCTTCTTAAATAGAATAGTTTCATTTTTATTCAATTTGTTACCAGATTATACTCTCAATTATTGTGCCTCAGATATGTTTGAAAAACTAGGAACGCCAGGCATTCTTGGAATATATTCATTAGATCCTACGCCCTCTCCTTCAGAATCCCCATCGTTTGTTCTAGATTCATCGTGTAAGTCAAATTAAATATCCAAAAGCAAAATTATGTCTCTTCTGATGTATCCAGTTTAAACATAAGGATTCCAATCAGTACAAAAAAAAGATTCATTAACTAAGCATGATAAATAAATGATGACCTATCACAAAGTTTTTAATGAAATTAATATGCAATTTCAAAATGGTTGAAGGTACAATAATTACCATAATTATTAAAGGTTATTTAAAAATACTTTAATAATTATTAAATTCTCGTCACTCTGTTATTATTTTTAACTATCTTGACAGTCACATTTTAATTTAATTGTATCTCGAAACTGTTATTTTACAAAACTGGAAAATATTTTTCAATTTATATTATAAGAGGAAATATCAGTGAACCAGATGGTAATGTGGGTCCATATAAAGAGAGAGAAAATAATTCAATTAAAATTCATTTTAGAAAAGTTTTAATGAATTTTTCGTTAGCTCTCTTTAATTGTTTCATAAAATTTTACGCAATTTTCTCGGAATTTATAAATCATAGACCATGGTATGATTTTATTATTTTGTTTTTTTGTTTTTTTTTTGTTTTTTTAGTCAATCATACACTTTTGGGCAAGGATAATAATAATAGATATGGTACATGAATGAATAAATTTGAGGCATTTTTTTTTTTGAAGGTACAAATCGTCAGATTTTTCTTTTTAATTTTCCATTTTTTTTTATTAATTCTAAGCTGATAAAGAAAATTAAGCCATTTTGTTGTTCTTCTGATTATTCATTGAGAACGATTAACATTCTTAAAATTTATAAGAAAATTAATTAAAAAGGTAAGTATTCCAAAACATATTTGCATGCTAATTTGTATACTAATTTTTGATTTTTTCCCCCTAACTTGCAATAAGTCTCAGCTTAAGATATAATTTTATTCCACAACAATCTGAGCATATATTTGATTGAATGTGCGGCGAATTTGACAATAACGAAAAATAAAAAGTGTAATCAATCATTAAATAAGCATTGTCTAAAACACCCTATGGTCTCAGTCAATCTTTAAAAAAACGATATTGTTCTGATAGAGGCTAGAACCAACTGTTAAACTGAACTAAATGGGTATCTACGAAGTGTATGCAATATAAGAAGATCACTTAGAAGTGAAGTTAATGGGCAACTGTGTGAGAAAATGTTTTCTCAGACTCTCAATGGTCGTCAACAACGAACTGTAACGTTACCTAATGTTGTTTTTATTATGTTATTCTTGTGTTCTAACCAATTTAATTTTATTTATTCATTTATTTTATTTTATTTATTCATTTATTCGTTCATTCAATTTAATTAATTGATCTTAAACTAAAGCAAAATAATATTATGTACTTAAAACCAAAAACTTAAGAATAGAAAAATTAAATTACTTAAAAAATACATACATAGGTAATAATAAAGAATAAAAAAATAAAGTTTGTTTAACCCTAATATTATCCTCGGGTAAAATTTCGCCCATTTTCAATTTTATGCATCTTTATATTCCATAATTTCAAATCTTTTTCTTATTCTTTATATGTCAAAAATGGTTACTTCTTAAGAAATTAAAACACTTTTTGGAAAGTTTTAAAAAATTTAGGACGTATGCAACTTACTACGTGAGCAATCCTCGGGTGAGAATTTACCCAATATGTAAATTTTCTTCTGCTGAAATTTTACCCATTTAAATTTTTATACGTTAATGCATTATAGATATTTAAAATTGGATTTTAAAAATGGATTTTTAGTATGCCGTAATAAATTGACTAAAATTTAACCACAATTTCAAAAGACAAATCCATTGAATGGTATGTACCACCTCCAGTGTTAAGTGGAAAACTTAAAAAAAAATGTAATCAAAGATCGACTTGAAATTACTTCTTATGCTGCTGCAAAAATTCACACTATCAAAAATATATTTGAGTTGTGTTTTAACTCCGCTTTTACAAAGATTGCGGTGGATAATACAAACTTGAAGGGAAAACGAGTGTATAGGGAAAAGTGGAATGACATTGATTATGTAACTATTGAAAGCTTTATTTGATTACTCATTTTAGCAGGTATGATTAAACTGCTTTTCAAACTTTCCCAAAGTCTTGCAGCTGTTGAACTATGGATTTTTGTTATATGTGTATATAAATCAAAAAATGAATCTATTATGAATTTATGGAATAATAAATTTGGTCAACCAATATTTCGTGCGGTAATGATCGAGCAAAACACTGAGCTATGAATAAACTTGCTTCAATTACAGAGCTACGGGATAAATGGGTAAACAATGCTCAATATTTATGTACTCCTTATGAAAATTAGGTTATAAAATACGGTTGATGGACAAATTTTTGATTTCCGGCGTCGAATTAGAGACAACTTCTGGAGAAACATCTGTTAAAAAGGTAAAAAAACGAAAAATTTCATAGGGTGTTCATTTTCAAATTTGCATAAAAAGGAATAGAAAACCAAATGCGAAGTGTGTAAAAAAAATTGTATGCAGAACATAAAGATCGATATTTTTTGTGCTCCGTGTCACAATAATCGTAAAATTTTAAATAATCAATTACTGTCCAATAAATTTAATATTTGTTTTTTTACCAATGAAATAAAGTGCAGAAATAAATGTTTTTCTTATAAAATATCTTCTTAAATTTACGGGAAATGATATTTTCGTATTGGGTAAAATATCACCCAAAGAAACTTTACATATTGGATAAAAAATCACCCGAGGAGTGTTTTTGTAACCTTTTTGAGGGTTAATAACATTCTATATTTTTTGAAAAATAGTATCAGTAGTAGCTACATACATATTCTTTTTTTGTATTATCAGTATTTTTAATGTATGTTGTAGGGTGTATCTAATTACTAATTAACTAATTTTCACTTAATACTTAAATAATAGTACTTAGTACTTCATACTTAATACAATATAAAAAAATAAATATACAAAATATAAATTTAATTTTAGTAAAATATAATTATTAAAAGACGAAATAGTAAAGGAAAAGGTAAAGAAAAAGAGAGAGAGTAAAGAAAATATTTATAATTTTTATCATAACTAGTCGAACATCCCATGCTCACGAACGGTTTAATCATTTAAATATTTTTTTTCACAAAATTATATTTTAACTTATCTAAGCCCAGTCTCTTACATAATAGAAAAAAATAACAGAATTATGATAGGGAATAAAGAGATATTAGATTGCGCGGTAAGTGGATGTGGTCACATTTAATTGCAATTGCGGTTAACAAAATCGGTTGAATCTGTTGTAAAAGCCAGCTCTTAGCGTTTCAATTATGTCATCAATTACAATTGCATCTTCATATGCGTGTGTAATGTTATCATTCTAATTTTTTCATCGGTTCATCATTGGTTCATCATCGGTTTGCCGTTAGAATGTCAAAAACAAAATATAAAGAAATACAAAAACAAAAAATATTTTCTATTTTGACAATTTAAAAAATTTATTTTGAGGTGTAGGAAAATTTATTTATTTTCAGAAATCGTTGCTACATATTTACTAATTATAGACATTTTGACAATTTTGTGAATTTTGAAAAAAATTGTTCACTATTTTATTTAATCATACGCAGAACTGTTTATTTGAAATCATTTAGTTAACCTCTAATTAAATGATTTTACAAAATAAATTTAATAAATGACAAAAAGTCTAATGATTTTTTTCCAGCTTTGTTTCCAGCGCAGTTGTTTAGGCCCAGCCGATCTGCCGATATGATATTTTTTCTTTAAATAAAAATTTATGATAATAATTTCGTATGTAACATAAACAATTTTCTAACCTGTTAAAACATTTTATGGCTGTTTTAAGTAAGTGTGTATGGGATGAGCCACAATTTGTGAGGCAGCTAAGTTTTAGTTGAAAATCTCACAACTTTTTCGTAGTATTAGTGTAGTAGGCACAGCGAAATGATAATATATGGTATGGTTATGATCAAATTGAAAAACATAGTTTAAAAATTTGTGGTTCATTCTTCTAACACATACAAACAAATTTGATTTTGATTTTGCATGTTCATTAGAAAAAAACAAAAACAAATCAAGTACAAAAGTAAAGTAAATCATAAAAAAAACCATACACATAATATGATACGTACCTGCCTACCTACTAAATGAAATTAGTTTTTATTTTTATGAATAAAATAAAAATTTGTGTACTAAAAATAAAGGAAAATACAAAAATTTACTGCAAAAAAACAGGAAATATGGGGATAAAATAGCTCATAACTTCTGAAGCACTGATCGCCGTATAGCCTTTTGAAGATTATTTGTTAAGGAAATTAAATTTTGTTTAATTGCGTGAAAACAAAAAATATTTTATGACTTTCGCTATTGAATTATAAACTTAAAAGTAGTAGAAAAAAATTGATGTTTTTTTTTAATTTTGTGAATTGGGTTGCTTGTTTTCCACTACTCTCCTGTTAGTTTCGTTGTTTCATGAACCAACGACACAATCTCAAACTATCTATTTGCATTAAATTATGATGATATATAAAAAAAATATTATTTTTAACATTTCAATATTGCAAAATAAAAGTAAAATCAAATCATTATAACCAAGCAATTCTTTAAATTGATCAAAATTAAACTATAAAAGCTACTGTTTCATTATTTTAAGGAATTTATAAATATATCTACATCTTATTATTTACAAAACTAATCTGTTAAACAAGCGACAAGAAACAATACTATAGAATTTACGTAAACAAGTATGTAATACTAAATAGTGTACGTTCAATTAAAACATATTGTTAGTATGAAACGGATAATTACTAGAAAATCTAATATTTAAGTAACCAGACCTAATACAAAAAGTTTTTAATGATTTGTAACAATGCAAATGACGCACGCACAAGATGTTCGTGATAATGTAAACGTTGTTTATTACAAATTTTTCTTATAACATATCTCTGTACAATAAACAGTGGTTGTAGCTTTTTCTTAGAAATGTGTTCCTCCCCAGCAGGCAGATCCCGTAAGAGAGGGGGTCATGAGGGTCTTTTTACATGGGCCTCTTAATTTTAGGGGGCCCCAAACAACACTTTTTGATACTACACCAAACGATCAAAAAGTTTATTTTGCACTTTAAATAGGGCAACAATTTTCTTTCTAAGATAAAACCTAATTTAACTATAGAATAGGAGGCCTCGTTTTTGGTGTAAAGCCGTAAACGAATTTGAGCTATGCAGTCTTTCGGTTGATGCTCAGATTCAGATTGAATCATTTAAAAAATATTTATCAACATTTGAATGTGTCTTGATGTCTACAATTTGGGTGAAGGTTTTAGTTCTATTGCATCAAACAAATCTAATTCTCCAAGCGCGGAAATCAACATTGACAACTGAAAAAATTAATATTGATAAGCTTATTGCAGGTATAAAAGAAACTAAAAATTTATGGGTTTCGAATTTCTCAGAGTCAAAGAAAATTGCAGCAGCTAATGACGTTGTTACAGAATTTATTACAAATCGCACAATAAAAGATCAAGTATCTGCAGAAGTATATTTTCACAACTACATTTTTAACGAGATCATTGATTCTATAATATATGGATTTACGCGCAGATTTAAAGCTGTTTCCACCATATGCACCATATATTTGAAATTTTATGGAATTTTAATGAAGATGGAAGAGAAGAGCTTAATTGAACCAGCAAGTATTTGGCAGACAAAATATCAAAATCAAATAAGTGAAGAAATTCTGGAAGAATTTAGATTTCTTAAAAGGGTCCAATCCAATTTTAAAGGCTGCACGAAACCGTATGAGGTTTTAAAAGAAATAATTGAAATGGGATTTTTAAATATATATCCAAATATTGCTATTGCACTCAAAATATTTTTAACCTTGCCCGTTAGCGTACCAGAGGCAGAGAGGAGTTTTAGTGTACTCAAACGAGTAAAAAATTATTCAAGATCAACCATGCTACAGGACCGTGTAAATGGTCTGTCGACGCTAAATATAAATACGATATTGCAAGAAATGTGGACTATTCTGAAGTTCGTTTGCAGCTCTAAAGACTCGAAAAGCGCATTTTTAAATTTGAGTTAATATTACGTTTTGTTTTTATACTTTGATATTCCGAATAGATTTTTTTTATTTTTGAAATAATAAATTTTTTATCAGTAAAAAGTACAATTTTTTTTATATTTTTCATTATATAGGGATCCACATATGATGTTCGACCTGGGCTTCCAAGAAGCTCTAACAGGTTCTGCCAGCAAGTAATACAATATGGTAACTTCGACTAATATACCATAGTTAAATATCTTTAAAACTTCTTCAGAACAAAAATATTGTAAACAGTAAAAACTACGTAAAGTGGAACTTAATAAAATAACTTTTTGACAATGCTGTATGTGAAGTCATTTTATTATCAATAGTATTTCCTAAATATTTGAACTTGTCTAATATTTTTACGTCAAAACAATTATGACTACAATACGATGTAATAAAATATTTTAAGCCAGAATTCTTCTCTATTTCAGAAAATTTAACTCTGATTTTCTTTTAGATACCTATCTTTAAAAAAAATTTAAACATAAACATTGACAACAAGTACAATAATAAATTAAGCATCAAAATTAAAACAAATTTCTGCAGATTGTCAAAACTCATTTTCAACTTCATTTTTACATTAAATTTTATATCAACGTATTGCAAATCAGTGCATTTATTTTCATTTGAATATAATTTGCATTTTTCTACAACATGCTTAAAATAGAAAGGTCACTTCTACATGAAATTTTCGAAATTTAAATCATGTCAAATATGCACTTTATTCTTTAGTAGCGACTGCATCTTCACTGAGTAAAGCCATTATTATAATTATTATTAAGTCTAAATTTAGCACAATATCTAAAATTATAAAAGTGAATTAAATGAAAATGAAATTTAAAATAATTATTATAATTATATTTCTATTACAAATAAATTTAACAATTCAACAAATAAATGTTGGTAATTATTATTGAAAAACAAAAGAAAAATTATTTAAAATAATTAAATTACAAAAAAAAAAAATCAATTTGAAGAAAATTAAGAAATTTTAAAAGTAATTGGGTCATTAAAAGAATTTCTTTGAATAAAATTTTCAGAACTATACATTATTAGTGTTATTATTATAAAAAGTATATGTATATATACGGTATATACAGAAAAAGTATATATATATATATATACATTTATTCCATGATAGGATGGTATACAGGAAGTATTAAAAGTGAATGAAATGGAAGTAAATCTAAGTTTTCTTGATTCTAAACCAAGATGTTTGAAAAAATTATACCATAGCTGGTAGAACTTGTGTGTAATAAAAAATGATAAAATTTAAATTGTATTTATTATCTCTACAATTTAAATATGTATGTATATATAATTTATTAGTTTCTTAATAGCTCTTAGATTTTTTGTTTTTTTTTTTCTTTATTAATTTTTAATAAGAAAATGGGGAAAACCCATACTGAATGTCCATTCCTTTCATAAAACATAATAATTTAAAATATACAAAAATTAACTCAAAATATTTAAAACTACTTAAACCGATTGTAATTACATGAACTACATTTTATTCAATTTTTTGCTTATTAGATTTTCACTATATAAAATATCTAAAAAAAAAAATTTATAAACATTTTGTTCGACTTATCCAAAATGTGCTTCAGTAGAAATTGTGTACATTTATAAGAAATAAATAATTGTGTTTAATCTTTCGCAGTCGTTTTGAGTGTAACATTTGATTTCATTCTGGATTGCTACATATTTAGTATTTATTTAATTATTTATTTCAGCGGACTTTCAGATAAATCTGCAGACCAACTTCAGGTCATTTTCCCTTTCGGGATGTGTGCTTTTTGCGATTTAGTGTTCGCAAATCATTTCATATTAAAAACATTTGACTGACACAAATCAAATTACATTGCCAAGTTACCGTAAAACGTTGTTTCAAAATATTGGATTTAACTTCAATATGACTGTTAAGCCCAGAACTGAATCCTATATTATCATATATAGATTTAAGAATGGTTATATAAATATAAAATCATATTTTATAATGTATTTTTTTAATTTCTACTTATATAAGTCAGTACATTAGTTTAAATTTTAAATTTAATATATTGGGCTCTATTTACGTATAGTAAAATGTTTTTTCCATATTAATTTTTGATCCAGATTCATGTCAAGGTATTTGATGCTCACTAATTAATTGCGGGAATATACCTTAAAAAATTAATACGGTTCGGTTGGGGTATACTGTAGTATCATATGCAAATTGCGTTATTATTGAATCATTTGGGATAAATCAGCAATATTTATAGCAAATGGAGAAGTGATTCAAAAAAAATATTCTGTGTTAGTGTGATGAATTGGTATTTGATAAATAAAAATCTGCTTTATAATTCACTTTTTAATATAGTTTATTTATTTACTTTTTTTTCCCAATGAAAGATTACAATCTGTTTCAGAAGAAAATAATCCATAGTTTGTATGACATTTTTATGCAGGTAAATTTCACTGACTAGCGAATGAGATAACCCAGTGGTCAACGATCCATGATGCCAACATTATAATCCATTGTATTTTTTGACCCCCATTTGATTGCTCCTATTTTATATTGGGTAGTTGCAGGATGCTAGGACGCTTGAGGCGACTTACATCATTTGCAGCCAACAAGCTGCTTATCAGTCTGTTTGGATGTGCTGTTAATCTAATGTGATATGTGTTGATTTTGCTCCATACATCCTGATTCTCCACTCTTTTAGCCATTGCTGAACTTTATTTATGCTGTGTTGCAGAATTCCTGAAGCATGCACTGATTCCATGTGAGGCCAATATGGCCGTATCATGAGCGAAAGTGGCGGTGATTGTTTCATTTGTTTTTGGTAATTCTGCAGTGTAAATGAGATTAAAAACAGTATCTAAGACGCTGTCCTGTGGTACACCTTACATAATTTCATTAGTTGATGTATAGGCACCTTGATGCTTGCTTCACCAAAAAGTGTTTTTAGATAAGATATGACCGCAGAAACAAATAATAGTTCTGTGGTAAATTTTTTATAAGTTTGTATAGCAATCCTTCATGCCAGACTTAATTAAATTTTTGACTAATATCTAGAAATATCTCAACAGTACATTTTTTCCTTTAAGCTTAACTTGATCACATCTGCTATTCTATGTATTTGCTCGATAGTTACATGTTTATTTTTTAACTTATTTTTATTTATTTTATTTATTAAAATTTCTTGTTATTTTAAATTAAAACAATTTCACAATTTTTCTGATTGGTTATAATTTTTAACTCATATGGCAGATTATTAAACATATTATATTTAAGACTTTGTATAATAACATATTTTTCGGTTTTTTTTTTATTGTATAAATAATTAGGATGCATTTTGAACTACATTTTATACAAACTATTATTAACACATTCATCAGAATACGTTGGTTAACTGACAGCCACCTTAATACTTCAAAAAGGCATGTAATAACATCTGGGATAAACGGTTTTGTTTATAAATTACTAAATAAGGGCTTTCCAGGCAGTTAGTTAACTTGATACAAGATTATGTTGTCAGAGGCTCTATTCGTTATGGCGAATAAAATATTTAACATCGAAAATGAATTACAACAAGAAGTGGTTAATTCGTTTTCAATATACATAATAGAGCTGACGGAGTTATTAAAACGCATACAAGGTATTAGTTATGCTTTAGCTTTCGCAGATGATATTACTCTTTATTCTGCAAATAAATCAGTAAGAGAAATTCAAAATAAAACTTCAAAGATATTTAATTTTCTGATAAAGTACTGCAAGATCTGGTGTTTAAGAACAAACTTTAATAAATGTGAAACAATTTGATTCCAAGATGTTTTAGGCAAATTACACCACAATTTCAATATAAAAACTCCAAATAATGAAAACTTTGTGAACAGAAAACAAGTTAAGTACTTGGGAATTTTTTACTTTAGAATTAAAAAGTTTTTTTTATTACTTAACATGATCCGAATCACTCATTTTTCAGTTTTTCATCAAAAATTAAATTTAACGTATCTAAAAAAATTTTTTTGACTAAATTGCAATTTCAAAATATGCAAGTGACTTGCAAATGACATTTTCAATTAGATGATTTTTGTCTCACTACATAATCGATTAGACTGCAAATGCTTGATTTTAGTTTGACATTTCCAATTACACCTATATTTAGGCCGGTTACTATTTCCGGTTGCTGTGCACGCTTGGAAATAAAAGACATCATTATTAAATTAAAACTCACTCTCACTCTCTCATCATGGACCATCTAATAGTATAGAACAAATAAATTCCGAAGAAGGAATATTAACTAAAAAAAATCTTAAAATAGTTATAAGTTATTATTAAAAATAATATTAAATATAACAATATTGGTATAATTTATAAAACAGTATTTAATTATAAAACAGTTATAATAATTAATAAAACAATTATTTTTGAATTAACCAAACATTAAAAAAATTATATTCCGAAGAAGGAATATTAAAAAAATAAAATCCGAAGACGAAATATAAACTAAGTATTCAATTTTTTCAAATAGTTTTTCCAAATTAAATTTGTTATTAGTAGATAGAAAAATATTGAAAGAGTTATCAATAGAAAAATTAAAGAAGTTATAAAAAACGTGTTGGTATAGTTAAAAATGAAAGAAGAAAGAATATAACAAAAATTAAAATAACAGTAAAATAAAATACTGCTGATGTGAAGACGTCAAATTTTTAATGACGTCAAATGGGCAAACTTGATCCAACTTAAATACAATATTTCGAGCTCTATTATATTCACAAGGTCTCTATTATTATTTAATAGATAAATACGATAGAATCTATGACCGAATTAAACATAATTTAGGCAAATTGTTTAGAGTCTGATTTTTTTAATGATTATTGATTGTATATCAGAGGTGGAGAACCCGTGGCCCCTTCGAGTTTCTTGTGCGGCTCGGTCCGAGGTAAAGTTCCTTAAATTGTGTTTACGGTGGTTGATTATTCTAATTATTTTTTTTCCCTATTATATTCTTGATCTTTAAATACATACAAACAAAAGTATTTTATAAATTTAAAATACGAGTTTCATAAAATAAAAATACTGTAGGAAAAATTGAAAAAGGGGAAGCATCAAGAACGAGCGTCTTTTAGTACTTTTGTAAAAGAAACTACTTCTGCAGTTGATGTTACCTATTAGATAACGCATATACTTGCCAAAAAAGGCGTCGAAATAATTAAAGAATGTATTGTTGAAGCAGTGAGTTCGTTAGATCCCGACAAAGTTGAAAAAAATTGTCTCTTTAAAAAAGAACCATCACAGATCGGCAGCACGAATGAGCTCAAAATGTAACGGAGCAACTTTGCACAATTATAAAAAACGAAGAAGTTTTTTTTTCAATCGCTTTAGATGAAAGTACTGATAAAACCGATTCTGCGCAAGTTTTATATTTTATTCGTACTGTAACCAAAGATTTTCAGTGTTACGAAGAATTTCTTGCGCTGGGTACATAAACTCAGGAGTTGACATTCAAAGAAGTATGCCGTCAATTCAAATTAAATTTAAATACATTATTTAATCAGTGTCTGCAACGATGGCACACCTTCTATGGGAGGTAAAAACGAAGGATTCGTTGCTTTGTTAAAAAAGAAAATTGAAACTTGAAAAAAAGGATATCTTTTCATTGCATATTGCACCAATAAAATCTTTGCTCAAAATCCACCGTTTTATAAGACGTATTGGAGAAAGCTATTGCGATTATCAATTATATTCGTGTAAATGCAATGCGACATCGAAGATTTCGGTAGATGCTAGCTTTTGAAGAGGAAACGTACAGTGTTGATCTGCCCTTCTACTGCAAGGTTCGATGGCTATCAACAAGACAGATTTTGATCAAAATTTTAACTTTACGGAGACAAATTTTAAATGTTGTTCAACAAAAAAAAAACCATATCATCTATCAGATGAAATATATTGCATTTTTGTTTGATACCATGACAAAACAAAATGATTTAAATATTTGCCTGCAAGGAAAAACGAAACATTTTGTCTATGAAATGTGACAAAAGATCCAAGCGTTTCGAAAAAAATTAATATTTTTCAAAATATTACTGGGCCGTTCGGATATTTCTGCAGAACACTTTCCGGAACTAGCAAAAATGTTAAATGAGCTAACATGCTGCATGAAAGATACGATTTGAAGATTGAAAGATTTGCAGACTTTGAAGAGCATATTCCTGAATTTATGAAGCTAGTATTCGAGCCACATTTAGCAGATATATCTGAGGCATCTAAAGAAGTATAGATGGAGTTATTTATCCCTTTATAAATCCCTTTTTGAGGCTAAAAAAGATCCAATTGAAATCTGGAAAAATGCTATTTTGTGAATATAAACGCCTACGAGATAATACACGCCGTTTACTTTCCTGTTTTGGAAGTAAATTCAATTGTGAGTCAACATTTTCTTTAATAGAAAAAATTAAAACTAGTTTAAGAACCCAAATTACTGATACTCATTTAGAAGATCAATTAAGACTTCGCGTTACGCAGTTATATGTACACTTGAATTACATATTAAATAATGAATAAATAGCTTAAAGCTTTTTTTTTGTTATTTATATACATATTTTGTTTAATTATTTACTTTTCATTGAATTAATTTTTTGTTTTGTTTTATTAATTTAATTTTATTCATTTTTGTATTTATTAAAAATATGTATAAAAAAAAATATTGAATTTGAAATAAAGAAAAACTGAATTTTAAATAAAAAAAAATTGAAATTGAACAACAATACCTTATAAAAGTCACATGGATTGAAACTTATGCGGCCTGCTTTGTTACTGTTATTTCAAGTGTGGCATCTAGGGGTAAAAAGATTCCCCACGTCTGAGCGTAGTCTGTGTTTGGTGTTTCTGTCGTCTAAAGAAAAAGACAAATAGCAAACTTTTTCTCTTTCACTCTCACTGAAATATTTTAATTATTATTTTATTATAAGGGGAAATATTTCTTGAATACTAAACCGAGGAATGTTACGCCGAGAAACAACATTTCGTTGTTTTGGCAATTGTAAGAATCTCTAAATTATATTTTAAATACAAATACATGATTTTTTCTGAATAATGTAATGCTTCTTTTCTAGATTATGAAATGTTTAGATTTAATTTTTTTAGCAAATAGAGCAATAGAATATTGATTTATATATACAAAAAATATTCTTTTATCATGGAACATAGTTAGTTGCTTTAATATGATTTAATACTAATCATTTCATATTTCACCCTTTAAAAGAACAAAAATTAAATTTCATATTTCACTTTTTAAATTAAAGACTATAATTTCCGTTCACTAATAATTTTATTTAATTGCAAATATCAATATTGTAAAATTCATATTATTCAGTGCTTACAACTAAAAAATAAGATCTAAAAAATTTTAATTACTATTACAAAAAATATTTCTAGGTCTGATAATACAAATTTCTACATAGTTTATATTAAAATCAAATATTTTTATTATTCTGTTATTTTTAACGTTCTCTGTAATTACAACATTCATACATACAGACATAAATTGATTATAGAAAAGTATCAGGTGTAAAAGTAATTAAAACTATAAAATATTTTAAAAAATATACCTATATATTTTATTTGTACATATAGAAATTTATTATGAATACAATAGAATGTTGATAACCATCTAAATTTGTACAACTATATATACATAGATTCCAACAAGATGTTTATATTTTAATAAATATGGGATTTTAATACACAGTCTTGCACAACAAATTAACCCAAATTAATATGCCAGAACTGAATTGATGTGGATATTATGAGATCTTCAAATTGGATCTACATCTGAGATGAGCTAAACCATTTATATGGACTATTTGTGTAAAAATCAACATGGAAACATATAGATAATGATAATAGAAGATTAGATAACAGTAGTTTTAAGAAGCTCAACTAACATTTATTCAAAGAAAACTGTGTTTGTTTCCTACTGCAATTGTTTCTATTTATTTTTAACTCAAATTAATAAAAATAAAACCAAAATATAATAATGGCGGTCTAAACTATAAGTGAGTTTATGTCATTATTGTTCTGTCATGGACCAAAAGTGTATTTGATATTTTATTACATTTATGCACAGCTAAGGTAGAGGCTATCTGATTAGAAACAATTCGATAAAATGAAAAATATCACCACCTAAAAAAACATATCAACCTAGAACTAATAGTCCTGCCCCTTTTGAACAAGGAAAACCAACCTCCATATAGGGAAAAGATCAATAACGACTAATTGAATTTTGTTCATTTATATGGATAAGATAAATCTGTTAAGCTTTTTGCTACGTCTCATCAATCTAATTTTATAATAACGTGTAAGCTACTGTCGTTATGGTATCAATATAGAATACAGCACTATTTCATAATTCATTATTGCAAGCATAAGAAGTCTAGAATATAATTATTTCGGAGTTAACGTTCATCTTACAACTAAAAATGCAACGGTTTTAGCTCTAAATGGAACGTAGATGTTAACAGATTTGGTGGTTACAAACTTGAGTAATTTTCAGTTTCCATAGAAGCATTGCCTTGTATGTTCGCAATTATGTGGCTTGCATAATTTTAGACAAATGTAAAAATAGCTCCAACCCAGAATTCAACCACGTTTGTTAAAATTTCTCATAGGAAGCCAAATGATACACTTTTGTTTTTTGTTTATTATAAACTTTGATAAATTATCAGATTCTATTAATAGCATTCTTAAGGACTATCTTCAATCGGAATAGCTACGGATGATTTCAATGTGACAATAATGTCCTACGAAGAAAATCAACAGAATGCGAGTTAATTATTTGACCACGCTTGTATATAATTTTTGTAAATGATGTAAAGTTCTATAAGAGAATATGTAAATTTAAATTCTCTTGGACATAACTAAATTCATGATTACTTTTATAGGATAAAAAAAAAAAATATGAAAGGATTTATTTATTTTTAATCCTTTAAATGACCTTCATTTAAATATGAATTTTTGGTTTACTAAAAATTAAATATCATGAGAATAAATTAAGCTTTTAAATTTTAGGATTAATAACTGAATCAACAAATATGGAAGAAAAGATATTCTTAAAAGCAATTGAAGATGCTAACATGAAAATTTCAGAAAAATCTTTAGCCGGAAAAGTAGTTAATGTTGCTGAAGGAAATGTTTTTGAAATGTCTCGTAAATTATGTGAATTATTAAAAGTAAGATACAACTTTTAAAATATTACATTCATTCTTTGTTAAATCATTACATAAACAATTTTTGAATAGGAAAATGTTGCTCTTGTTTTTGGTCCAACATCAGCAGCATCAGCAGAACATGCAGCAAATATATGTGATGCAAAAGAATTACCATTTATTGACATACGAATGGATTCTATTAATAGAATGCCAACTATTAATTTATATCCATCACCAAATCAAATTGCTGATGCTTTGAAATCACTTATAGAAACTTTAGAATGGTCTGCATTCACTATACTTTATGAAGCAGGTACATATATTAAATACATATCTATATATTTAATTGTTTTTGATATCTTGAATAAAATTTGTTTTTATTTAAATTTAAGCTGGAGACGATTTAATTATTGTAAATGAAATAATTAAATTATTTGGAACAGATATACCAACAGTAAATGTTAAAAGATATGATTTAGATTTAAATGGAAATTATAAACCGATTTTAAGATCTATAAAAAAATCTCCAGATTTTTCTCTTCTTGTATTGAGTTCAACTAAAAGTTTACCGAATTTTTTCACTCAGGTTTTTAATTTACAATATTTAAGCTTTTTAAATTGTTTGACATTTTTTTTTTAATTTCAGGCTCAACAAGTTGGTATCTTAACTGATTCATATAGATATGTTATTGCAAATTTGGATATGCAAACAATTGATTTGGAACCATTTCAATATGGTGAAGCAAATATTTCAAATTATCGTTTAATTTCACTAGATCAAAAAATTATTAGTGAATTACATGAACTTTTATTAGAAGACAATGAGTCTCTTCAAAATGGTAAATAATAACTTGAAAATATGATAAATTATTTTATATGACTGTCAAATTTTATTTGAGTTCTATTTGATGTTCTATTTTGATTTTGAATTATATTTTATATGACAATCGTAAGAAAAAACGTACATCACAAAATCTTGCATTAATAAATTTACCTACCACATTTTGTTTTTTAAGATCTCGTTCATTCAATTATAAGTCTAAGGTTTTACAATTTTTTTGCTGACAGGAAATCAATAATATAATAGGGGTATGAACTCGACCAAAAAAAAAATGTTGCTATCTAAATTTTCCTGCCGTAAATTAATTTTTATTACCCTTTTGAAAATTATCCACCGCTGCAAGTAAATTGGACAATTTTTCATTATGACAACAATTTTTTTTTATTTGAATCACAACAATTTTGCAGACGACAGCATTGTAGTAGCATCCTTCGATTTTCTTCGAAAATCATATATGCCACAATACCAGGTATTGATACTAAACATGACATGATGATCAGCACGCTCAGCCACGACTTAGCCATATTATTTTCAACTGGATAATAGAGTTGAGTTTAACACCCCCGAAACTCAAAACTACCCCATTTAATCCCACCCTATTATTTGGGGGTCTACGTATTCAGCGAAACAAACACTTGATTATTCTGGGCATGAAGGTCAACAATAAAATTATATGGAATGACCATATCTTTGACATTGCTACAAATGACGCGAATTGCTGCAAAACGTATTTTTCTTTCCAGTACATGCTAAAATATCTATAAATCATGCATGGGTCGCATTGGAAAGTTGGAATATAATTCACATATATGGGCCGGTGTATCACGACCCGAACTAAAATTTCAAAAGACAAAGTTCAAAAGCGTTTGATGTCACATTTATTGACAGCCCTAATGTGACATCCTCCCTTGTACCACTTGAAAATCGTTGTGTTGTTGGAGCACTTTCCCTATTTTATAGATATTTATTAGAACTTTATTTAGTTTAATTAAACTATTTTCATTAAATTATAACAATATAATATTATAATATAAACTAAGTTTAAATAAAAAATTCAAAAATATTTATCACAATAATACAATATTATACAATATTACCCAAAAATTAATAGAAGTTATTATTCATTTAGATTCCTATTTAAATTTTTCTTTTACGCAATAAAACAATTTTTTCTTAAATTTATAAATATTCTCTTCAAATTTTAAATCATCTGGTAAATCGTTAAATAATTTTGAACCATTATGAACTATGGTTTTCTTGGAATTTTCTGTTTTTAAACAGTCTATTCTGAAATTGAAAATATTCCTCAAAAAGTAATGTTGAACATCTTCTACATATATCAGCTTTCTACATAAATAACTTGGAACTAGGTTTTGTTTCATTTTAAGTACAAGCATTTATTTTAGAAATTTGAACAGTTGTTTTACAATTAACCAATTCAATCTATCAAGCATGGTTCTAATACGGGTTTATCTGCGGCATTTCACGATTTTGTAATTTTTCCTGTCTTTTTAATCAACCTGTCTACTAATTCATTAGATTTTAATTGCACTATTAAATGATAGTTAACTCCTAATTTTTATCGGAAATATTTTTTTCGCAATTTTTTTATAAGTATAATTGAAGCGACTTTTTAAACTAAGTTTATTGATAATTATCAACCTCAAATATTTTATTTTCTCAACCAACTCCATTTCGTCATTATCAATTAAAATATTTCCATTTAAATTTCCATTAATCCCCATGGCTTTGGTTTTTTGTATGTTTAATTTTAATTTATTTTGCTTCAACCATTCGGTAATTTTGTTTAAATCGCAATTAATCTTATTAGTGGAATCATCTATTGAATCTCCTTCTATATATAATAACGAATCGTTTGCAAATAATAATATTTTGCAGAATCCCTAGAATTGTTCCTTGAGGAACACCGAGTAAAACATTGATAATGTCAAATGTATGCCCATTTAACTTAGTACGCTGCCTACGATTCCGTAAATAGGATTGGAACCACTCAAATTCAGTGCATTTAACAGGCATATTCCGTTACTCTGAAGTTTATATCAGCAAGATATATCGATCAAGAGTTTCAAACGCTCTCTGAAAATCCTGGAATACAGCCACAATAGCTTTTTCTCGCCAATCGCAATCCGCCAATTTGAAATTAACAAACTAAGAAGAGTTTCACAACTTTGATTACTTCTAAAACCCGATTGATTTTCTGATATTATATCATATTTGTTTAAGTACTCAACAAGTTGGTCAGAAACTACTTTCTTCAAGATTTTTGATTCACATAGCGTCATATTGATTGGACGAAAACCATCTCAATCGGTATTACAATAGCCTTTTACCATCTCAATCGGTATTACAATAGCTTCCTTCCATTTATCTGGAAAAGTGCCGATTGATACCGATTGGTTAAACAAGTGTATTAAGCTATCGCCTATCAAATAATAATATCTCGTAGGCTTAGGCACTTGTTCAGATGAAATAAAGACCCTATTGCCACTTCGAAAACATTTGCAAAATGTGCAAATTCCAAGGTGACTCAAAACTGGCTATGGGAACTCGTTTGTAGTCAAACTTTTCCGAATGTAGAACCATATTCCAACAAATGTGTTTCCACAATTCAAAAATATACATTCATACAATCTACAAAAGTTCAAGAGTAATACTAACAAATTTATTCTGAATGATCAAAGGGACATTTTTCTTTCTATAATCCTCAATTAGTCCAAACTCTACATTCGTGTATAAAGGAATTAAGTTGGAAGGAAAAAAGTTGGCTTAGCTTAACAACAAAAAAACAAACACTATTGTTCAAATATTATTCCTTCTCAGTTTGAATCAGCTTTAAAAGTTGTGAGAGGGATAATTCGCTTCCTCTGCGTATTTGTTCGTAACTATATGTTCTCAGAAATTGTAATAATGTTTAGTATTTTTTTGAATATAGCAGGTATTTTTACGAGGAAAGTAGGCTTAAGGACATATAAATAAAATGTTTGATATTCGATTTTTTAAATTTTTTAAATTTATTTTAATTTTTTTTTTCCTATTCATTTATTCAGTACTCAAAAGAGCCAACAAGCTCGTATAAAGTTTTACATATTTCTAAAGTTAAATAATATATTATAACTAAACTGTGTATCATTTCATACTTGTTTATATATTTTTTAATCTTGAACAAGTATTTTTATAAAAATATACAAAATAAATTTTACTTTGAGCTCCTAAGAAATTTTTCTATTTCTAAAATGTTTAAATAATAACAAAGTTAAAATTTCTTATCTTAAATTAATTTTAATAATTCAATGAAGTTAAAAAAATCTCACAAAAATATCTTTCAAAATTATTCCATAATTGAAATTTTTTGACAAAAATTTTTACCAAAATATTTTTTGATTTTATTTAACAACTGATAATGCATAATTAATATAAAACAATTTGGTCTTAGACTATCACAATCCTTTTAAATTTATTCTCTTTGGAATACAAACATGTGAATACATTATTATGTATACAATAATATGTATATAACAAAAGAAAAACATAACAATAAAAATCAAAAATAAAAAAAATCACTTGTTTATATCAAAACGAGTTAAAAATAAAAAAAGAAATAACAACAATAACAACAACAACAATAATGAAAACAATAACAACAACAACAAAGAAAAATAAAATTCACAACTTAATACCATTTTCACAATTTTTAGCAATTTATACAATTTTCTTATTCAGTGACATGTGCTGTATCATCACATATGGCATTACTATACGATGGGGTTCAACTTATAGCAGAAACAATTGAATATGTGCCTGAGGGAGCTGTTGAATTAGGATGCGAAACGGATGATACTTGGGAAAAAGGATATACAATTGTTAATCATATAAAATCGGTAAGAAAACAATCTTAGAAGTCCTTTTGTTTTTTTTTATTGTTGTTTTTTTTTACTCAAGATAATCTACATATTTTATACATTTTAAATGTATATATACATGTATATACATTTACATACCTATTTAGGTACAATTCATATATTCATATATAGTAAGAAATGTATATATACACGTTTTCACATAATTATTTTTAAATTGATACTATATTTTCTTACATTTATATATATACATATATAATATATATACATATTTTTGTTTGTAGCTTATTACTGATGGAATAACTGGAAAAATCGAATTTGATAATGAAGGTGTTAGAACTGATATTATGTTAGAAGCTGTTGAATTAACAACATCTGGTCTTATGAAAATTGGTACATGGAGTTCATCAGGTGGTTTTAGTAGTGAAAGAAAAACATCAGCATCGATTTTAGAAGCTGATACACGTTCATTGGCTAATAAAAGTTTTGTTGTAATAACAGCTTTGGTAAATGTTCACTATATATACATATAAATAATGCATATATACATATACATATTCTTATATAATATTATTTTCTTAAATTAAAAATGAATGAAAATTTTAAATCAAATTTAAGTAAATCTAAAAAATTCAATTGAATTAAATTAGAAATTTTTGTTTTTGTTTTTATTTTTATTATAGTTTTATTTTATTTTTTTGTTTTGTTTTTTTTTTTTTTTAAATTAAATTTTACATACAGAGTGATCCTTATGGTATGTTAGTTGAAACTGCTGAAAAATTAACAGGAAATGATAGATTTGAAGGTTTTGGTATTGAATTAATTCAAGAATTATCAACAAGATTAGGTTTTACATATACATTTCGATTGCAAGAAGATAATAAATATGGTGGCAGAGATTCAGCTGGTAATTGGAATGGTATGATATTGGAAATACTTGAAATGGTAATTTTTTTTTTTTATTTAATTAATTAATTATATGGTGAACCTATTGAGAATTTTTATTTTAATATAATTGAAGAGAGCTGATCTTGGTATAACTGATTTAACAATGACATCAGAACGTGAAAGTGGTGTAGATTTTACAATTCCATTCATGAATTTAGGTAATAATATAATTAATCAGTTAATTTTATTGAATTTTAATAATTAATATTTAAATTATGTTTTGCAGGAATAGCAATTTTATATACAAAACCTAAAAAGGCTCCACCAGAGGTTTGAAAATCTTATGAATAAAATTATTTTTAAAAAATCAATTTTTTCATCTATATGTAAAAGTTTTACCATTAATTTTTCCCATCTATATTATAAGTCTTTCTAAAGTGATTTTTTTCAAATCTAAGCTCTAATTCTTAATTTAAAATATTTAAAAACCCACCGAATAAAGTGCAGAAAAATAGAGAATAATTGAATAATTTGGAAATTTGAATAATTGATTTATAAGTAAATAATCGAGGCCAGTGACTTTATAACAGACCTTTGTCAGCAATATTATAACGTTTTTGCTCAACTGAATATTGATTATTTAAATTCTTAAAGATATTCGATTAAATAGAACGCAATAGTCTACTAAGAACTTAATTTTTTCTTCAAGTTTATCTTTAAAATAGCTAAGACTATAATTATCAACTTGAAATGTCCATATAAATACCGTGAGTCGCTAAAAAGTTTAAATACAGTTTTTAGTTCAATTTTAAAATGCCTCTATCAAGCAATTTCTTTCAAAAATTTATCTACACTACGGTCCATCTCTGCGAATTGACAAACAAACTTAGTACAAAAAAAATTGATATTTTGTATTCGGTGATCCCACAAATCTGTCAAGTTTCGAAATTACAGAATTTACATCAAAAAAAGTTTAAATACAAAACGCTTTGTTTTGCCTAATCAAGTAATCCATTCCTTTGTTTGGCCAAAAATAGGAAAGCGTGAGGAGAACTAGGAAAGTGAATTTATTCTAAAGTTGTATTTAGAAAAAAAATCCCTTGGAGAAATTGATTCAGCTATTGGTAGGAGTCATACTAGCATATAAACAATTATTAGAAACTAAGAATATGCAGGTACACTAAACAAAAAGGCACAAATTAGTCGTCCAATAATATTTTCTCAGAGAGAAGAACCAGTTGTCGTCACGCTGGTAAAAAATTAAGTAAAAATTTCTGAACCAAATATAGTACAACAAATAGAGCAGTCATCTGGAAAAAAATTTGGAATCCAAACTATTAGCAATATCCTTAGTAGAACTGGATATCTTGGGCGTTAAGTCAGAAAAAAAACTTTTTATAAGGGAAATAAATAGAAAAAAGCGTTTCAGCATAAAAATATGTCAGATAACTTTTGAAATAATGTTGTATTTAGTGACGAGAGCAAATATAATATTTATGGTCCTGATGAAAACGCAAAACTATGGGAAAAACCAAGAGTATAGCATGGTGGTGATAATGTAATGGTTTCGGGGTACATGAATGCTGGTGGTGCGGGAAATTTAGTTTTTTAGAGCAAATAATGGATAAGTATTGTTATTTAAAACATTTTATGACAGAATATTTTGGACAGAATATTTTTCTAATTATTGTATGCTCATTATACATTTGCCTCTTAGTTAATTCAATAGAGTGAGTTGTCTCCACATAGTCAGCCACAATCTTCCTTGTTATACCTGCATTTTTAAGTCTTCTAGGCTTCTTATCTTTTCGTGAGAGTCCATTTGTTCTTTTGGCTGTAGTTGTTGCTTTCTTAATAACTTTCTTAATATCAAGTATGTATTGAACAGGAAATGGGATTTTTGGTAGCCTTGTTCTAAGTCTTATTGGTTTACTCATGGAACCATTGTGGAGTGGAGGATTGCAGTTTATGTATCTTCGTAAATGGTCCTTATTATGTTAATTATCTCGTTTGGAATTCTCTTGCATGCTATTGTCCCTAACACTGGTGAAGGAAGTACGTTAGTTCCGAAATATCGATATTTGCATGCAATTAAATATTAAAAATTATTAGTGAGCGGAAACCTGACAATTGTTTAAAAGAAAATTCGTTCCACATCAACTTATCAACTTATTTCCAGATACAACCCTTTTGTTATTTTCTTTCGTGTCTTCCAGAAATGGTAGTTATCAATCTTAAAAAAGCAGAACCTTCACTACAACTTGAAAAACAAATTCGATTATTCAAAAAATAATCGACATACCAACATAGATAGATAATATGTAACTACACACATTTTAGAAAAATATTCCTATCTTTTCGACTATGAAATTTGAAGATCTGAATACATAGTAAAAAGGCATAGATTTAAAAATCTGTAATGTTTTTTAAAAATACATACATAAATAAATAAATAAACACACAAACACACATGTTCATAAAATTTCTTCACTATACTAGTTTTTCAATCAAACTAACCCTTTATTCCTAAATCTAATATTCATTGACTATTCATAAAGAAATAAAAATATCATAACTTAAAAATTAAATTTTTGGTTGAATATATATATTAATTTTTTTATTTTTATTTTTATAGTTATTTTCTTTTATGTCTCCATTTTCGGGTGAAGTTTGGGGTTACTTAGGTGTCGCATATTTAAGTGTATCAATTAGTTTATTTATTTTAGGAAGAATTTCACCTGTAGAATGGGATAATCCATATCCTTGCATAGATGAACCAACCGAATTAGAAAATCAATTTAGTTTTGCAAATTCAATGTGGTTTACAATTGGTGCTTTGTTACAACAAGGTTCTGAAATTGCTCCTAAGTAAGATTTAAAATTTAATTTAAAATGTCATTTCATAAAAATGTTTAATTAAAAAAGAAAATATCATTATTTAAATTAATTCACATGTCAATGTGGTATTCATAATTCATCTATAATAATTAATTAGATATTCATGAAACGTTGTCATACCATTCATACATATGTACATAATATTATCAATCATATCATTTGAAAATTATTTAATAAATCATTTTTTTATTATAAATCATCCTTAACTTTTATATTTTCTTTGAAAATTTAAGTTTGTATCTTTTGAAATTTAAATTCCTATTTTGTTTTGTAATTAATTATTTTTATTTGAGATTGAGATATTGAAAATTCTTGGAAATAATTTAGAATTATGGAAAAATTAGTTCAATTTATTATTCTGATTGACTTTTCTTTGTGAAATTAAATATTTAATTACTTATTATCAATTTATTTACAATAAAATTCAAATTATTACGTAAATTTGGAAAAAAATTTTGTTTTGATAATTATATTGGGTGTAGAAGATTATGGGTGTGTGATTAAGAATATGGATTTAAAACGTCACAACTTTGTTTTTAAAGGAGCAGAGAAATAGTGAGTCAATCGTCAATGCATGAGAAAATAAATTATTTCTTGTGGGAATTAATTGTAAATAATTTTTACCGTTACACCAGGTTTGCAATTAAAAAGTTGCAGCATTAAATGAAAATTACAAAATTATTTTCATTTCCTGCTTTGTTAAGAAAATCTGAAAGCAAAATTATTCAATGATATTATTAAGCTCACAAATAACATGATAATCTTAATTATAAACTTTGTTTTACTTTATCATAACCATAACCCTTATTTTATAATGATTAAATAAAAACGAATGATCTTATATATAATATACAAGAAGAACGACGTGGGGAGTAAAAAAACAAAAAATAGTTGAATCGTAAATTACACAACAAAAATATTAAAATTTTAGCAAGTTCTTGAGGGTGAATACTTAAAACATATAAAATAGTTACTTAATAAAATAGTTTACAATAGTGAGGGTTATTTCCAAGTTGAGCGACATCTATATTCTAAAATAATTATTAGGCTTCGTAAAAGTTTTTTCATTTTAAATAAACGCACAAACTTATAGAAAAAATTACAAAAACGAAAACAAAAATTGAAAACAAAACAGAAAAACAAAAATTAGATCATACTCTCCTAAAATGATATAATAAAATGTTAGTTCATTTGCTCCTGCTATTTAAAAAATATATACAGCACAACACGGTTATAGTCATTCCCTAAATTTCAGTAATATTTCTGACTATAACCGTTTTGTGACTATAGGAGTAGTAAAAAAAATTTCATCTTTATAAACAAAATTCAATCAAATATCTTTTGTACAACAATTTTAAATTTTATTTTATTCATAAATAGCAAATCTCTTATGTAATCACAAAATATTCATTTTTGTAATAACGAACAGAAAAAGACAATATATAAATCAGTTTTTTAATAAAATAATTCACTTTTGCCTTATTTTTTTGTTTAATTGAAAAAATTGCGGTTATTTTTTAATGTGACTATAAACGACATCGATTGTATGAACTTATAAAGTTTATAACTTTCTTTCAAAAAAATTGTTAACTATAACAGAATTGTGATTACAAACGTTTTTGACTATAAACGAATTGAAATACATACAAAAATATTAAAAATGATGGTGACAGTAAAATTATTGAAAAAATCGAATTGTGCCTATATCCGATTTTTACTGTAATTGATGTCGAATTGATGATGATGTCATGGTACATATTAAGATTAAAGAGATATAAGGATAGACTAATAGCAGAAAAAAGTTAAGCAACTCCAATACTATGACAAAATACTAAAAATAGAAAAATGCATTAATTTTTTACACTTTTATATTTTATTTCATTTTTGAATCACTTTTTTAAAGCTTTTAATTAATTTTAGTTTAAATTTACTTTAATATTTTACAAACAAAAATTTTTTATTTAATAATACAGAATCATAACCACAATTTGTTGAAAGAAATTGTGTAGAAAGAATTCATAATCGATCTATCATGAATTTGTTATGTATGAAAGACAAAAAAGAGGTAGTTTTATTGGTTTTAAGGTCCTCACCATCATTGTTGGTTTGCGCGCACGTGACTGAAACCACTTGGTGTCCTTCGATGATTCCTACCTACAGAAAAAATATAAATAAGATTAATATAAATTGATATGAATCAATGATGATGTTGTTATCATGGATTTTTTGCACAGGGGCTGACTAGTAACTACTTAATTTTATAAAACTAAAACAAAAAAATACAATTCAATTCATTTCATTTCTTTTCATTCCTTCTGACACAAGAGCTATACTACATCAATAGCAGTATTACATTTCTAACATGTATTATAATTGCCATTATGTATTCCAATAATCATGATATTACTTTTGTGTGCTTCAATTTTTGGGATCGTGCAAATATGAAATCAATTAGCTTCTACAAAATTTCGTGCAAAGTAATAGTCCAATAAATCTATAAATCTACATCTATACTTCTTTATCTGATTTTTCTATTTTCATAGATTTTTAGATATTGTGAAACGTTATAGTGATAATATCTCCTAGCTATACCAGTGAGAAAATTCTCCATACATCATACGTTTCTAGTATTTATGGACAAAAGCTCACGTTCAGCCAATCCTAAAAAAGGGTTCTCCAAGTAATCCCTCTAATGATTACGCAATTGCTTTGACATCAGTACCTATTATCAAAAGGTATGGAAATGATCATTAACTTTCAGCTCAAAAAATATCTTAAGAGCAACAACTTTATAAATGATTGCCAATATGGCTTTAAGTCGAAAAGGTCAACTGGTTATCTTTTGACCTTTATGATGGAAAAATGGCACCGAGTATAGAAAAATACGGTGAAGCCAAAACTATAGCCTTATATATATATATTAAAGTTTTTAATCGCGTCTGACATGCTTCGAAATGCTGTCGCGAAGGATGCTGCGAAATCTGTAGGATTCTTAAGCAAAAGTAGGAAATATCTTACATCTTCCAAGCTCCTATTAATATATAAGGCATATTTTCGGCCTCGACTTGAATATATCTCAAATATTTGGGGCGGTGCACCTAGCAGCCTATACAGTACCTAGAATTTGGTGTCTTAAATATTTTTTAGTAATCGCAATAAATGCCATAAACAAAACTTTGTTTATCATTTAGTGTTAGCTCTGCTTAATTCTTTAACATATGTGATCAAAACTAACATATCAAAATCATTTATTTTTTTTATTATTATTGTTTTTTCATTGAAAGTGCGTACAGTTGTAACCGATTTTCTTTTGAATAATTAATTTTTCTTATAACATTCTGCTTTTCATCGGCTTTCAAATATTGTGTCCATCATTTATTTGACAACAAACATGCAAAAATTTTAGTATAAGTAATTCAGAAAAGATTGGTGGGGAAAGAAAAGTAGAACCCTCGTTCTTTTGAATAATTTTTTTTGACATATCATGCGCTAAATCAACCTTCAAAAGATGCATATTCTAATATTTTAGACCATTTATTCAACAAACAATCGTCAAACACCATAGTATAGGTAATTCGAAAAAGAAAAATTGTAAAGTATACTTAACAGATTTTCATTTTTAAAGTGATCATAGCTAAAGCAGCAACCTTTAATAGATTTTCTCAGTTTTATTAGCAGCAGGAAGCTCTCGAACTAAGCAGAAGAACAAGCCATTTTTTTATTAAAACTACCCTCTTTTTTATTTCAATTACAAAGTAAAAATTTTGGCTGTATGAAAAATCGCCCAAAAACTGTAAATGAAAAATAATCCAACATTTTTGGTTCGTTTTTCATTATGAAAAAAACTCCAAAAATTAAAATGACAAAATCGCCAAAAACTAAAACTGAAGAACCACCAAAAAATGTTGACTGTTTTTTATATTGATTTTTCATATTCAATTTTTGGACGATTTTCCATACAACCGCGAATGTTAACCTTGTGCGACTGAGATATGTGCAATTAAATGTGATTAAGAGTCGATATCAAACATTTGTTTTTATTTTTAATGCGGAGTTCTATTTAAACACGGCCTCTTAAGATCTATTGTATTTCTCAGTTTATCTTAGAATTGTAGGTTTATGTAGGTAGGCGTTTAGCTTGTTACCTGTCTTTGCAAGTAGGTACTGCTTCTTCATTGCCTTGTATTCCTTCAGGCACAGGAGTCCACATAAGAGTAACTCTGTTTCCTTCCTCTAGCTTTATTGAACTTTTGCAACAGCTATATATTAATAGTTGTTTTGGGGAAGCCAGAGCTCTTTTATAAATATGTATGTGTACATATGAAATGAAAGTAATAGAAATATATTTTTTAATACCCCAATATATTTGTATAACAATTTTAATTAAAATATCAAAAGACCAGAATATTCATTATAACTTTCGTTCAATATTTTTATTTCATCACTTTTTAACTAATCTTTGTCACTTTATCACAATCAACAAAAATCCGGTTTAAATTTAACCATTTCTTTTTTTTGTTTCCTTTTCATTCAATTTTAAGAGCTTCTTCGACCCGAACAGTAGCATCAATTTGGTGGTTCTTTACATTAATTTTAGTTTCATCATATACAGCAAATTTGGCTGCATTTTTAACAATTGAAAATCCAGTTAAAATTATAGAAAGTGCTGAAGATTTGGCAGCTAATAAAGGTGGTGTACGTTATGGTGCTAAAAAAGGTGGAAGTACATTTAATTTTTTTAAAGTATAAAAATTCATTTTAATTTAATAAATTGTATATTATTAAAAAAAAAACAAAAAAAAATCTTCTTTTTGTTACTGTGATTTATATAGGATGCTCAAGATGCAACATTCCAAAAAATGTATGAATATATGAAAAGTCATCCAGAGCATCAACCATCAACAAATTCTGGTAAATATGTAATAATTTATTTTATATTTTTTATTTCTACTCTATTATTTTTTATTGTCAACACGATTCTTATAGAGGGAGTTTCTAGAGTTGAAAATGAAAACGATAATTATGCTTTCTTAATGGAATCAACTTCAATTGAGTATGTAATAGAACGAAAATGTACATTAACTCAAGTTGGAAAAAATTTAGATGAAAAAGGTTATGGTATTGCTATGAGAAAAAGTAAGTTGTTGAGTTAATTAGACAATTTTAATTTTTAATTAATTTAATTATTAATAATTAACAATGCATTACTTAAGTTAAGGTTGTAATTTAATCAATTATAGAAATTCATATAATATTGAACGAAGTTAAGCTACGGCATTTTAAATCCTGATGCATATTTAGTTTTATTCTAATATAATTGCGCTATATACATACAGTCTAGTCATCTTAAGTCTGAAAAACAAAACATTCTCCAAATGAATAGTTTTGCATAATATTTTTGAATATTTTACGTTAGTTATTGACTTTAATTTATAGGTTGTTTAGGATCAGTAACAGTTTTAGCACAATATTTATGATTGTTATTAAATACAAGTTTTCATAAGTTTCTACTTTAAGCTATGATATGTAGGTTATCGTATATAGTGTTGGCAGACGTCCTGATTTTCCAGGATTGAGATCATTGTCCGGTGTTCCGAAAAAGTCCTCGGGACGCTCAATTGTTCCAGTTCTTTTTGCATTGAAATATAGGAAGCAATATTTAAAAAGTTTGAGGACAACTGCAAGAGACAATTTTTTGATGTGGAGAGTAAAGTGTCAACAGAATGATCTCCTGGATGATAATAGGAAATCTTCCACAAATTTCACTAGAATAAAGTATAAGGCTTTTAAAACTCTACATAGTATTAGTAATTAAAAAGTTTCAAATTTCATTGAGATTATGGCTGAAAAATTATTTGTTTTTAAATCAAACATAGCATTAAGAAATAGGAAACTATTATGAGACAGAGTATTTACAATAAAGCTCAACAATCTTCTACAAATTTATTTTTCTTTGTCAGAAGTTCGATAAATTCTATCAACTTCTCACCAACTAAAATATTACTTATTTTAACTAAACAAAATTCAAATTCAAATTCAATAAAATAACTTTCAGTACTTTCAAATAATCGATTTAAAAAAAAAACGGCTCTTCTGAGGGAGATGTTGTACCCGCGTAAGACCTAATGACTATATCTCTAGGATACCTGATGTTCCTAGCTTTCCCAAAAAAAAATATCTTTAATGGTGCATCGTATCCTTTAAGGACGAAAAGGACATTTGAAAGTATCCTTGTTGTTTTGATGTTCTTGTATAGAAACCGTTATATCTGTTGATCTATTAGATGTATATACATTCTGTTGGTGATAATGAATGGTGCTGCCGTTATGGATATATTGTAGTTAAAAGTAGAACATTTTTGAAAAAAAAAAAACAATGTTTATTTTCTTTCTTTAAAAGCCAAATACCTCAAGATCTTACCATAAAACCCCCCAATATTTATATTGGTTAAAAAAAACAAATTTTTCTAATAAATGCTTATTTCTTTTAAGGTATTCGATATAGACATAAAGTATGTATGTATAAGTTATACAAAAACGAGATACTGGGAAGGTTTTATGTTAAAATCTTGAGATATTAAATATATATATATATATCTCTAATAGATCAACAGATATAACGGTTTATGTACAAGAACATAAAAACCACAAGACTACTTTCAAATGTCCTTTTCGTCCTTAAAGTACACGATGCAGCATTAAAGATATGTATTTATGGAAAGTTAGGAACACAAGGTATCTTTGGGATATAGTCATTGGGTTCTACGCGGGTACAACATCTCCCTCAGAATCCCCAAAAAAACTGTTAGTGATCAAAATCAACCTGTATAAAAACAATAAAAAATAAATCCTTGCCAAAATCAACTAAAAACATAGAATTGAAATAAAAGTTTACAAATTCGCCATATTTAATTCATGAACTGCCAAATTTTATTGGATGACCATCCAATTTGCTTCACGGAGTTCATAAAATCAGATTATAGATAGAAAAGAGCGTTTACACGTACGATTTTTTGATATTTGAATCCCATCCATGGATTAAATACTACGTGTAAATGCCACTTTAAACTTAGAGAACAAAAAGAACTTAGTGAGTTTTCAAAGAACGACTACGAAATACTAATTTATTATTATTTATTGTTAATCAGTAATTAGATCTAAGCTAATATAGTAATAAGTATTTGAGTATTGATAAATTTATAATTTCCAAAATAATGCCAATTTAAAGTTTTCGGTGATAGCTCACCGCACTCATATTATTATAATACATTATTTTAATTAACATAACAATAATCAAAAATCATTTCTATCTTAGTAGATGATTTTTGCTTTAATTCAAAGATTTAGAATTAAATTTATTAAACAAATTTTCAGATTGGCCTTACAGAGATGCTTTAAGTAAAGTTATATTGGAAATGCAGGAAGATGGTTCTCTTGCAAAAATGAAAAATAAATGGTGGAAGGAGAAAAGAGGTGGTGGTGCCTGTTCTGTAAGTGATTTTTTGTAAAACCAAAAATAATTTAAATGTTTATTATGAGATTCGTAAAAGTTTTGAATCGCATTGATTTATTGGATTTCTAACAAAAAAAATATATTTTGAGATCAGCAGAATTTGACATACACGTTGTGATTAATTATTTCACTATATAAATACGTTTAAATTAAATTAATCTTGTTAAGCAGTTTTTTAATAGTTTTTTTTCTTTAATTTAATACTTTTTAGTATACATATAGGCATAATGTTTAACAACAAAATTATAACATAAAATTAACCTTCAATATTAAAAACTGTAATTGTGTAATTAAATCATATTAAAAAGTACTTATACTTTAAAGTTTAATTTTTTAGGCCTTTTTTTTCTATATTTCCTACACTACACATCTTCTAAAATAGCCTCGTAGCTTTAACATTTCGATTTTTGTGACTCTTTTTATAATATTTTGACTGTCATAATGCTGCAACGTTAAACTCATGGCTTTTAAGCATTTACTTAAATTTCTTTTAACCACATGTATTCAGTACTTTAGTAATTATTTTTAGTTAACATAATTAAAAAATATTCAAAGTTATTTCAAAGTACTTTTTTTATACTCTAAAACTAATCAAATACTAAATCAAGCTTCAAATATTAACCAAATACACAATTATAAAAATTTCATGTTCATAAATGAACTTTTTTTGTTGTTAAGATCTTTTTTCTAAACAAAAAAAAATTAATTTGAGTAAATTTTAAAAATTCATCCTACGTCTAAAATTGTTCTGAATGTAACTGTCTACATACTATTAAAATAAATCCAATGTGATCCAATTTATACTCACTCACGAACATGTTTACTTGTTATTACATTTTAAAAGTTTTGGATCTGGTGCAATATTGTTATCCAATTTGGTTGTAATTTCAAGTTAAATTCTCATAATTTGTAAGTTTATACCCGTCGATTTGTCACTACTCTAACTATGAACCTCTTGCCGATAATATGTTGCCAAAGATTAGAAATTAAAAACATTGGAACACATCAAGTTGGAATGTCTTACATGATCTACGTCATCGAATGCAGAAACATATTGTTTACCTAGTAAAAAATTCAAATAAGTGAAATAAAATGTTTGAAACAAATAGTAAGCCAGAATCTACTTGAAGATTTAGTTCGGTGCAGAATATTGAGATGAAGACAGGATGAAGAAACTACATCATAATTATAGGAGGGTCTGGCCTCAGTCTCATGAAGACATATTGTAAAAAAAACGACAAGAAGAAGAAGTTGATATATTTTCTTCAAATAATCAATATTATCAATTCAGTAAATCGATTCTACACAGCTCATGTTATATCCAAGTATTTTCATGAAATACGACAACGTATTTGAAATAATTTATATAAGGTTCAAAAATAAAACATAAATATCAACTTTTCTCTTCACTTTTTTCTTTCACCAACCTTTCTATAATTTTCGGATTGTTTTTTTTTTTAACTCTTAAAAGTACGTTAAATAAGTAATTATATTAATTTTAAATATTTTAAAATAGCGTTAAAATATTGAATTAATAGATTACATTTAAATAGATAGATCAAGATAAAAGTTCGAATTCGATTCTCGATTTAATTTAGTCCTTTTTTTGGTTATTTATAAAACATTTTTCGAAGATCAAAATTAAATTTGTCGATTTAAATAAATGTTTACAAATTTAATAGATCAGATCCTTAGGTCGTGTATCTATCGCACTTCGCATTAAATTTATTCCGAAAAAACTCCCAAAATTTTTTGTGTGTCCGCAACAACCGCACTAAATTACCTGATCGCACTCGATGTTATCTTTCAAATTTTTAGTGTTTTCTCAAGTACACTAAATACCGCACTAAAATAGTTTTAAACATAAAAATAAACAAAAAAAAGGTATAAAAAAGCTTAAATTAAAAAAAAAGTGTAAAATAAATAAAATGAATGCTTAAAGCATCAGAAACAAGCAAAATTTAATAAAAATAATTAATAAAATAATAAAAAAACATATGAACAATTTATTTGATAATAATTTTATATGTATCAGTTGCTTGGATTTTGATATTATTTTTTAATATTTTGTATACATTTAGAAAGAAAATTTGGAGTAACGAGTGAGAAATGCTAATGCGAATTGCGATAGGTTCGGATATGCCCTAAGATAATTATATAAAATCTAGAATAACAAATTAATTTTAATTAATTTTTTTAAGTAATTTAAGCAACAAAATGGTTAGTGTGGAGTGAAAAAAACTATGGGACAATTAAAAAATTTCAAAAATTCAGCTCCACCACTGAAACCACTGGGCCTAGTTCTAATAATTCAAATTGATATTTATTTAATTTTGTTTATAAATAAAACAAATTTACATTAAAATCAATTACAAACAAAAACTCTTTACACATAGGCGAAGGACTTCAATGCTAGCGCTAACATTATATTAAGAAAATGTAAATAAATTCTTCTCATCTTTTTTTTTTTTAATAAATAAAATGAAAAATATTTTTTATATAAAAACTTTAATTAAATTAAAATAAGTTATGAAATTTTGCTGAATACTTTTTTTGTTGAAATCAGCTACCGATGTTTTTTTTTTGTTCTTTGATGTTATTTTTTATCAAATAGAATACTATCAGATCAGGTCCCATTATTACATAAAGGTTTTGAAAAAACAAACAATTGCCACTTATCTGTTCTATTTCAAATGACCATTTTGCATATCCGGTGTTTACGTAAGTAACACTGCTGTGCAAAAAAAAAAGTGGCCAGTTGTTAGCTTTTACAAATATGCTATATTTACTATTATTTTTTTACATATCTAGAAAAAGCTGACAATTATGGGAAATATTTTAATTTTCGATTTAACTTTTGAGTAATTTTTGCTTTGTTAGAAAATACTGGAGCGAAAGTCCGGGACCATTAAAAATTGGCTTTAATTGAAAAAAATTATAACTAAAGGACATTATTCTGTTATCGTTACAATTTTTATTGCTAAAACTAAATTACAAATTTTTTTTAATTTTTTTTATAGAAGAATGGTTCAAAATATTTATAAAAATAGTTAAAGGTATTCCATCAGTGGCAATTATTGCTTCACATCTTATTTTCATGGGGTTGGACAAGTTTCATTACGTTCTAATTCAAGTTTTGAGGTTACTCGTTGTTTCGGGGCGATGCTTTGCAATATGTAGCCTTTTTATTGACCAAATATTTTCAATAGGATTTAGATATAGGCTAGATTTAGACCATTCCATTACTGTTATATTTTTGTTTTTCATGTGATCTTGAGCGTAAAAATAAAGTTAAAAACAACCAGCTATGTTATAACAAAAAAATATATTGAGAGATAGAAGTATAATATCTAATCTACTTAAAAAACATAAACAAAAATTTAGTTTTACCTTTCTAGCAGTATAGCAAGGAGCATCTTTTTTAAAAATCAAATCACAAGTGTATCGAGAATATGAACAGAAGACTTTGTAAACGTTTTGAATAGTTTCTTAAACTGAAAATTTTACTTTAATTTCATCTCTATTCTCTTTGGTAAATAAAGTCAAAAATATTTCGAAAGCTAAAAGTGTTACAGACCAGAAAATTTGTGCCAAAGTATCAAAATTTTCCCTGATTCGGGTAGCTGTCATACTTCCTCTTAGCGCCCATCAAAGTATTTCAAGAAACAATGGTGTTACAAACTTGAAAATTTATACTCTAATACTCTGTTATGAATGTCTCATACTATCATTAATTTTTTCATTATTTATTTTTAATTATTCACTTTCGGTGTCATGAATCAAAAAAAATTAATAATACAGTTGTTTTTCATTCACTGACTTTTTATTTAGTGATAGGAAGGATTTCAGGATTTTTTTTGAAAAATTGTAAATTCAAATTTAAATAAGGTAGTAAATAAAATAGATAGGTTGTTTAAGTCATTTTTTTTTTTTTTTAAATTTGACACTTGAAAGTTTATCAAAATAAGCTCATTAATAAAAATTTAAAAAAATGAATGAAGATTTTTATTTTACATAAAGTGGCAGGAATGATGAAGAAAATAGATAAAAAATTATTTTTTTTCTATGTTACACTTTGCAAAATTTAACTGAAAACAGAAATACAACAAAAAATGACATATAATTACAATAAACTGAAAGGATTTGTCTCTACCATTCATTTTCGCTTTCATTCATATTTTAGTGATAATGGTAACAAGAGCCTGTATCAAAAATAAACAAATGCTAAACAAAAATAAACAAATACAGCTAGTTAGGCGGCCTCATGACTAAAAAATAAAAACTTCGTTTTTCTCAAGCATCAAGAAAGAATGATTCAAAAAAGATTTATACCAAAAAAGAAAATAAACGAACTTGCGAGGATTAAGGTGAAAATGATGAAAGTATTAATGCAATTAATGTTGCTAAGAAAAATTTGTGATAACGCTGTCGAAAAAGCAAGTTTTAAAAAAAAAAAAATATTTTTTTTTTCATTAATCACGTTAAATGAATAAAAATTCAAGTTAATTAAAACTTGAACGTTCATGATTGGGTGAAGTAAGTAGAGGACCTGTCTTTTAACCATTTCATGTTCTATTCTCAATCAAAGTAAACTGCTCTATAAAAGCTAACAAACAAACAACACAAAAGTTACCATCCTCACGGATAGTCAAGCCACTATGGTGTACTATGTGACCACTAGTCAAGCTTTGGTGTCGGACACTATCTACTCTAAGCTAGTGGAACAATGCCGAAACGAAATTGAAAGCGTAGATAGCCGTTTTACGATCTCTCTACTCTGGGTTCCTGATCACAGTGGCATGGATGGAGATGAGAGAGGCAATGAACTGGCCAGGCAAAACTCCAATCTTGACAGACCGCTTAAGGAGTACATTCACTCTCTAAGGAGAGTTGTCAAGGAGCGCATCCATTCATACTTTCTGACCAAATCGAATGAAACATAGCATATACTACATACCTGTACGACCTCGAGGAAAACATGGCCCTCGTATTACCTCAACAAAACCAAAGAACTCTTAGCCAGGTCCCGTACTGATATATATCAAGAGTAGTAGCCATCAGTACGGGTCATTATATTAGGATAGGAAGCCACGCTGCCAAGCTTGGGATTTTGTTCAATCCCCATTGTCGCAGCTGCAAACATGAGAATGAAACAGAAACTCTTGAACACTTCCTTTGTAGTTGCCCAGCATTAGCTAGAGTCAGACTCCGGACTTTAGGTGAGGCTTTCCCTAGCAATATTAGGTTTTAACGCGGAAAGCAAAATAGGAGATCTGATCAACATTCTTAATCATTCAGGGTGGTCAGAAGCAACTGGAATGGCCACTTCTACCTATCTAACTATAAAAGTTCAAATTCCACACAGGTTCTTGTCCTCTTTCTGTACCCTTTGTCATTAGGATAAATTAAATAAAAAAAAATAATTGAGAGTAATTGAGATAATCTGGTAACAACTTAAACAAAATGGTATCATTCTCTTTAAACAGACTTAATTCCTGACAATAGCAGTAGTATGCCATAAAAATTGATAACCAAATAATTGAATAACATTATAATCCCTTTCCAACATAATTAAAAAAATTGCAATAACGTAGCTAATGTAACAAAACTTATTAAAAAAAAAAAAAAAAATATATTTCAAGCAATTTCAATAATTTTCCTAATTATTGCTTCGAAACTTTTCAAATTAGAAAAATTATTAAATAAAAATTTTCTGAAACCTGATATGCAATTAATTTTTCAAAGGAAATATTGAATGAATTTTTATGCATTATTTTATCTACATAATATACTCGTACTGACTTATATATCTAATTCTGCTTATATTCTTATTTATGTATGCATTTTACATCATACGAATTTGTTCTCAATAATAACGATAATAAACTTCAAATACACATTCATAAATAATAATTTGTGTCATTACCATCCAATATTGACATGTATGTATATTATATACATAAGTATATATATATTTATATTGAAACATATATCATTTAAATTAAATCTCCTTATATACGTTTTTGAACATGAACAATACTTGTGTTGAAGGTACTAATAATAGATTAAAATAATTTCATGACAACATTTTTATTAAATTTTGTCTACAGAATGTCTACAATACAAAAAATTAATATTAATATACATACATACATCCATACAAACGAATCTTAAACTTAGATTTCATTTGCAAAAATTTATATAAGTACATTTGTTTTTTTTATTTGCAAAAATCTCCTTGAGTGTTATTCGAATATCCTTTTTTTATATTTTTTAATAAGGAAGGTGTTTGCATTGAGTTAAGTTAAGTTTTAACACTACTTTAACATATTTGAAAAAAAAATTTCTAGATCTTAGATAAATTAAAAACTATTGTTGTAGTAAAATAAGCACTAAAGAAAATGTTTAATCTATGAAAATAACTTCGTACAAGGAATTTTAAGAAATAACTGTTCAAAATATCACACTTATATAATTTTAATACGCCAAAGAGATAAAGTGTATATAATTTTTCAATAATTGTTGTGTTATTTATAATATTCCTTTTTTCTTCTGTGCTTTATCCTTTGTGGACATTAGCTACCATGTATGGTCCATTATAGCAACTTTCTATCTGCCGCTGCTCAAAACAATATCTTTTATGTTTCGGGGGTCCTGGTTTCCTTCAATTTTGTCTTCGAGAACAATTTTCATTAGTTAATATATCTCTGGATGTAAAACTAATTATGCCTGATAGATTTAGGTTTTTTTGGATTTGATGATATTTAGATTCACTTTATTTTTCTGTCTAACTATTTCGAAATTCTTCGGTAATACCACATATAGAACGCTTCTGCTTTTTTCAGTAAGTTTTCAGGCGTTATCTCCTTACAAATGTGTTGAGAAGATGTAGCACAGTAGAACTCTAGTTTGTAATTTTAAGTTTAAATCGTAAGACATAGCTTTTTCAAACCTTACTTCAATCTTCCGTCATCAAAGCTTCCGTCTGTCTAGTCTTGTCTTGGATATTGGTGGCTTGCGTACAACCATGTATTTTGTTTTTATCGCATTTAATTTTAGCCCGTTATCGTTGCATTTATCCGCTACAGTTATTGTAGTTCTTGTTGTGCGTTTGGTTTTGTCATCATCAACATAGCAAAAGTTATTATTGGGAGCAGGGTTTATTTTTACTCAAATTCGTTACTACTTAATTAGAAGGTCCCGGGCTATAATTTCGTTCCACAACTAGCTAGATATATAGAAGCAGCCACATTATTTTATAAATATCTGTTGGGCCTGAAATTAAAAATATTATGCCAAAAATTAAAGCATATCGGCTTAACAGCCGCAGAGGAATCCTTTCCTAGAAATTTGCAGTCGACCATCTTCGAACTAGAAGTATGATAAATAAATATTCTTTCATTTATCGAATCTCTAAAATATACAAATTTTGCCCCCCAAAAATACGACTTGCAAGTCTACAAGAGACGAGTAAGCTTATGAAATTTTTCACATTTTCTAATCTTTATTTATTTTCCTATTCCTATTTCTATTTCCTATTCCTATGTGCTATTCCCATTCTTAATCCTATTATTCCTCCTATTTCTATTCATATTCCTATTGATATTGCTATTCCTATTTCTATTCCTATTACTATTCCTATTCCTGATATAAAATGAATACACCAAATTTTTGTTTTCAATTTTACTACAGCGGTACACACAAAATTTGAATGCAAAGTTATAAGAATGGTAATATCTAAATAACAAATTCAGTTCCAAATTTTAACAACTTACAAAATTGATACAAAATCTATTAAAGTAAAATGGAAAACAAAACTTCTACAAATATATAACTGCAACTTAACATAGAATTTCATACGATGTAAACGAAAATCAATAACAGAAAAGTAGGGAACAAGAAAATAATGATGGATTGGTTCCATGTATATAGAAGAGTTCGGTTCAAAATGTATAGACATACGCTTGATTTGAGGCCATAGCACACAACGCAGTCTGTTCGTTCGAAGAACATTTTGATAAGAATAGGGAATTTGGAAAATGATAAAATTGGAATAACTGAATAACGGGAGTTCAAATACAAGTAACTACTAAAACTAATATAGCAGTACTACTTATACGAAAATTACTAAATTTATACCAAGTCATCAGCTTGTGCTTATGTTAGTTATAATTCAAATTGTAATTGATAAAAACCAATAGTAACATTTAAAATAATGAAAATTATTTTGCATTTCTATTAATAATCAACATTAAATAAGTCAAACTTAAAATCTATGCGCCCGTCCGAAAGACCAATTCATAAGAATAATAAAATTCAATAAATATGCTGTCGACTGAGACAAGTTTGCACAACTTTTTCCAGATATGGAGATTAGTGTATGTGAATAAGTAATTTTGAGCAACCATGCTGTGCACGAAATGTCCCAGGTTCGATTTCTGGCGAAGGCAAAAATGCTTTCTGAATGGTCCAATACCCTTTGTCATTGGGATAAAATAAATGATAAAAATAGTTAGAGTTTTAGTTATTCTATTATGAAGGCGAAGTACTTCAACTACAATAGAAAAAGTTTTCCACATTTAAATTAGTAAATATACCATAAATATTCTAAGGAAAAACCATGAATACCCCGTAGACTTGGAGTTATATAAAAAAAAAAAACAAAAAAAAACCCATCAAGATTAGAAATTAATTTTGTAAATTTAAAATAATTTTTTAAATAAGATTAAATAAAATAAATAACTAAATTTTATTAAAATATTGTTAAATTACAAGCTTGTCACATTGTAGTCTTCTTACAATTTTCTTAACTAATATAATACGCTAGTAACCCTGTACTATATATAATACAATATGAACACATAAAAACAATATTTTTTTATTTATGAAAAAGGATACAAGTGGTGATGGTGGTAGTGCTGTTGCTTTAGAAATTGCCAATCTTGGTGGTGTATTTTTAGTATTAATTTTGGGATCTGTATTAGCAATAATAATAAGTATATTTGAAAATTGTGTTTCTGTAAGACAGGAAGCAACTAAAAATAAGGTAAAATATTTTTCAATTATTTAAAAAAAAAAAAATTATTAAATCTTAATAATAAATATAATTTAATTTTTTATTTTTAAATACATACTTTTAAATAGGTCTCTTATAAGAAAGCTGTAATCGATGAATTAAAATTCATTTTTAAATGTTCTGGAAATGTAAAAACGGTTGAAGTAAATCATTCTACACATTCTTCATCAAATTTATCAATTGATAGTGATAATGATGAAAGTAATGATGAAAAAAAGAATAAAACTGACAAAAATTAAAAATAGAAGATTTACACTTATAGCAAGGACGAACTGACGTCGTATTAAAATATTTATCTTTAATTATAATAAGATTTTTTTTTTTTAATTACAATATTTTATTTTTAATGGAATTGCTTCAAGTGCTTATTTAAAATGATTGTAAATTTTTTGTATTATTTTTGTTGTATAAATTATTTGTAATAATAAAAAAAAATAATAATTAATAAAGTGTTATCATAATCTGGTACTTAAAAATATAAGAGTTCTATTAATTTTTTATTAAAAATAATTCTTATACAAATCTAATAGAGAAAAATAAAATTTTTAGATGGCTGTTATAATATAATATTTGATTTTACTGTGCCGGAGACTTCAAAATTGTTTTATTTTGAGCGTATCGGATCGTCTTATTTATCTCCAATTTGTAAATTAAACTAGTCTAATTATATAATAATCTCTATAATAATTCTTTTTTGATCTATAATTGGTTACTATAACATGTTTAAATTGTATTTTTCTGTATAAAATTATCTTATTTTTAACATGTTATATTAAGTTTCGACCACAAATACTGGAACCCCGGTCCTATTGTCTTCATCACATTTAAGGGCTGTTGTACTGTTGCCAAAAAACAAAAGAAAAAAAATTTCAAGGTCGTCAGTTTCGATTTCCAGACCGTCAAACCTATCCAAAATAATTTTAATTTTTTTATAATACTTATTAAGAACCTTTTTTCAGAAAAATATAATTTAAGCATGTGATATTAAGTTTCGATCCCAAATCCTAGTACCCCGGACCTATTGTCTTCATCAAAATTTAAAGGCTGTTGTACTGATGCCAAAAAAAAACATTTTCTAGATCTTCGGCTTTGACTTCCCAACCGATGAACCTCTTGCTTGCAGGAAAATGAAATTTAGGCATATGACACACTCCCTCTATAATCTATGTCAATACAATTTAAATTTAAATTTCCTGTTCTCGAAATATCGCGAAACTTTCATACATATTTAATTTACGATTTTTATATAACTATTTTACACAGCAATATAGAGAAGCTTCTTTACAACAAAAAGAGTTTTTTTCAGTTTTTAATATGAAACTTACCGTTTCAGAGATATTAGAGTTCAAAATGAAAATTTTAGAATAAAAATACCCCCTTTTTAATCTCACAGCGTCTACGCATAATTGATTGTATCCAATAGCGGCTACTCCTGAAAATAATTAAGGTAAGTATTGTGGAATTAGAAGCATATTTTGAAAAGCGAGATGTTAAAAAGGCGATTTACGCCTTTAGGCTATATTTTATTTTATAAAGAGTAAACAATAAATAAAATCTGCACTTCGGAAAAACGTTTATATTTTTAAAAAAGTTATGATAAATTAAAATAAAATTAATGTATAAGCATATACCGGGTGGTCCAGAGCATGCGTATCAGGTTTTTAAGAAGGGAAGGAGCCGTTATTTTAAAACTTAAAAAAAAGTTTGTTAACTAAATCGAGGGTTCTCTATCGATGGGTGGTATTTTGAACTTCCGGAAAGAACCGAAAATCAATTTTTTAAGACCAAAAATCGCCAAAACTGGCCGAAATAAAGATTTTCAAATGGGAAGGGGTACTTTTTAATGCAAATTCAGATTCTACGATAAAAAATAAGAAAATTATGTTAAATATTTTTTTTTGTTTTCTTAGTATTTTTCTTCAAAACTAATAACAATAAAACATAAAAGCTCAATATTTTCCTTTGATAAACTAGAATTAATGATAATAATTTTTTTAACTAAATTTGTTTTTCATGTTATCATATTTTTTATCTCAGTTTTGGGTTCCTACAAACTTTAAACAAAAAAAAAAAAAAACAAAAAAAAAATTTACTTTACAAAAGTTACTTATTTTTTGACGTAGAATCCGAATTTGCATAAAAAAGTACCCCTTCGCATTTGAAAATCTTGGTTTCGGCCAATTTCGGCAATTTTTGGTCTGAAAAAACCGATTTATCTTCCTTCCCGGAATTTGAAAATATCATCAATCGATAGAGCACTCTTGTTTTAGTTAATAAAATTTTTATTCAATTTTAAAATAATGGCTCCTTCCCCTCTTAAAAAGCTGATACGCATGGTCTGGCACACCCGGTTTATACAGTGTTTATACAGGGTGGGCCGGTTTAGAGCAGAAATAGTTTAAGGAGTGATTCCTTGTAATGTTTTAGGAAAAAAATTGTTGTAGACGAGGGGAGGGGTCTATCTTTAAATTTAATCTGGGCTACAAAGGGTTTAAGAAAATCGGATTAGAAAAATTACGTCTAAACAATATCCACTACAACTCCGAAGGAATTAAAACTAGAACAACATCTTCATCATAATTTCTTTTAAAATTAATACATCTAATTGACGGTGTATGTTGGGTGAGTATCAGATTTGACGTTTTTGAATAATAGCTTCGCAAACTTAAAATTTTGCTTTTAACAACTTGAAAATTTTGTAAAAAAAAACGTTTTATCTCGAAAAAAAACTCTAATTTTAACAATTAGTTTTCATTGGTTTTAATTTTGTTTACAATTTCAAATTAATTTTATTGAAAATTGAAAATACATAAATAATACCTACAATAAAAATGGAGCAATTTATTTTGATAATGCCTAGTCCTTCAGCCTAAGCCATTTTAAAAATTTAAATAAATTTACCTGTAAAAAACAAAGCTTTAAAAAACTAAATTGACAAGAGAACATATTTTGTGCAGTATGAAATTTTATAATGCGTAGCTGACTTTATTTTGTTAATGAATGTTGTGTTATTATAATTGTTGCAATGTAATTTGTGAACTGTAAACAAATGTATAAATCATTTATGAATACATGACGAGATTGATGTATTGCACTATGCGTTTGTGAAAAGGCTTTCACATTGCCAAAACATTTAAATGTTGTTGCACTAAAGCAACTGAAATTTTGACAGAAAAGATAAAACTATAAATTGTACAAAAAAATAGTCGAAAAATTGAAAAAAGTTTACTTTTCTTACTTTATATCTATAAACTCTTGTTTACTTTTATAATCTATAAAAATCTACAAAAAAAAAATAAAAAAGTAAAAATTGGATTTAAAAATTAAAGTATGTATGTGGCACCGCTAGTTTCCAAAAATGACACGTTGTCTATACAAACTCAGCATTCAAATTTTTTTACTCCCGGCAACACTCTCATAATGCATAAATTCTACACAAACAAAATAACTGTCTCAGAATGGGAAGAATTCTTTTAAAAAATATTTATTTAATAAAATTAACAAGAAAAATTTATTAGTTTGCATTTTTTTTTTTTTCATAATTATAAAATTTTCAGTACCAACTAAATAACACACTACACCATATTGAATTCAATTTGAAGTATAAAATTCAATTGTCAAAATGAAATTAGAAAAAAGAGACAACATTAGGAATATAAAATATAAATAAAAATTAGATCTCCGTCTAATTTTGGAAAATTTTCAAAAAATTTTCCTCTCTAATTTGATCATTTTCAAAGAAAAGTTCTGTTATTTTGTTTTTGTTTTTTTTTGTCTTCTGTTTGTAAACATAAATTTTTAGTGTCTAAAAAATAAATTGAATGCTCTTATAAGAAAAAGAAAATTCTATTTTTAAAATAATATTTTTCAAATTTAAATATTTGATCCGTGTCTTCTCTTGGAAAGCACATGTATTCACCTACAGAAAATTTTCAAATTTTTACACTGATAAAAATTTGTCTTAAATATTTTTATAAAAAAAAATTACCAAAATAATTTAAATTTAAATTAAATATATAAAAATTATACAATAATCTAGCTATGAATTATCATTATTAGCAATATGCTATTTTAAGATAAGAAACCGTTTTTAAATAGCAATTATTTGTGAAAAAGGAAAACTTCATATATGCATGTGATCATTTTTCGGGACTAAAATTTTACTAATAAAAAAATATAAATAATATCTGCATATCACTGCATATTTTTATGAACTTTTGAAAACCGTATATCCAAATGTGCAAATCTAAAATTGAAAAATACAATTAGCATACTGATTTGGAATGTTAATTATATCATCTGACCACTAATCAGAGAATCCCGCTCAGGGCATAGATATTGAACAAAGTTTTTCGAATTCGAATAACAAAATTACGCCGCCAATTTTGTGGTACATAGTTGAAACAATAAAGAAACTTGTACTTCGACAATACTACCACACTACTAAAGAAATAATAAAATACAGTCAAAACTGTCTAGTTCGAATTCATAAGGACTTCTAAAATTTGTTCGAATTACAGAAATTTCGAGTTTTCGAAATTTTATCATAAAGAAGAAAATACCACAAGAATACACCACATACATGTAAAGCAAACTAAAAAAATTTTAATTAGCTTATTTCAAAATTATTTTATTTTTATTTTATTAATTAAAAACAAAAAAATTATACTATAATATTCCAAAGTACGTTAATTTAATAAAAAAAATGTTTGTTGGTCTGCTGTTTTTGGAAGCACTTCAAATTAATTTTCAACAATATTAAAACAGTAGTCAATTTGCACCTTTAAATTAATTAATAAATAAAAATAAATCAATTAAAACCAATTTTAAGGGAACCCAAACCATTATTTCTCAATGCCAATTCGCTCAAGGTAGGTAGGTAGTTATCTAGATAGCAATGTCAGCCGAAACCGGTACAGTAACCGGTAACCGATACAGTTTTGGCTATCATTGCTAGCCCAACAAGATACAGTTTTGCCCAACAAAGTTCATTGTGGTAACATGAAATTAAAAAGATTTCCTCACATAGATCTTACTCGTTAAGCCTCTTCGAACTTTTTAAAAGCAATGGTATTGTTGAAAACTTCATAAAATGTACATTTTTATTGTTTCATACAAAATAGAATAAAACATTTTAAATTAAACAACAAAGTAAGCATATTAAAAAAATCAAAATACGGATTTTGATCCCAATAAGTGCCTTGGGGTAGACCAGTGCCCTCATATTTTAAGAGAAAGTTGTGCTTTCACTACCCAAGCTGCGTTCAAGACTTTCAGTTTCTAAATAACGTTAAGTTATTACAAAATCCGGATACCGGTTCTAAAAATAGTTTTGGTAGAGACTAGAATTTCAAAATGTTGACAAGAAGTATTGTCACCGGAATCCAAGCTGTATCTAAAGTTTGCAAGTTTCTAGCTTAACGGCAAGTGTATCTAAAAAGTTGTATCATATTCCGGACAATAACGTCGCTAAACTTAAATAATAAGCTGCTCTATATGTTAGACAAACTTAAACAACATCCACATGAATATAACTTTCACTATAATGAACTTCTAATCCTTGTTATAAAATTAATCGGTATAATAGTATTCAATGTTTACAGAAAACATAATGCCACACATAGAACCATATTTTATCAATTTAATCATCCCTTTGCACAGAAAACAACACATCATAGACAACCGCATTACTTATCTTTGGAAAGACAAATTTCAAAAAAAGAAAATATAGATAGACCAAAGACACAACAACTAAAAACAAATAATCCAAAGAAAATAAAGGACAAATATTAAAAACAAATGCTACTAAAAAACAAACCATGAATGCACAAAAGATGTATTCGGCCCATACTAATGTACGCTACCGAAACAACCGCAAACTCATCTAAAACAAAATAAAAATGAGAGTTACTGAAATGCGAGCGCCAAAACTGAATATGTGACAACACGTTGGACCAGAAATAGACGAAGAAACTGCAGAGATCATGTGAATAGAATGGCAGAAGATCCACTGGCGAAGACTCAAGAAGACACACTGGCGAAGGCTCAAGAAGACAATCTTCATCAATCTTCTTCAAGAATAAAAAAAGAATTTATGAAATACATTCAGCATATATTGAAATATTTAAAAAAAAATAACCTGAAGTTAATTACAACCAGCACAAATAAAAAATTAAGCCTAAAGTAAACAACAATAGAAAAGTATGTAATTATTTATATACATATTAGATTCGGCTATGGACAAAAAAAATATAGTTAAAATTAGTGGCACATCATATTCATGTCATGAATGTAAATAATAGAACAGGATGATCAAAAATACTAATTAGATCAGATATGACGAACACTTAAGAGAAGACAATAAAGCAAAATAGAAATTGCATTATAATCACCAATTTTAATTCTGTCATATTGGCTATTGGCACCAATTAAATATGTTAATTGAAGAAACGCAAAGGCTGGATAAATCCGTCTAACTGATACTTCCAATATAAAAGTTTTATTTATTTTCAATTTTGCCATCAATGTTCTGCTCTATACTAAAATTGGTCTTCGATCAGATTAAATAATTCACTCCAAATAAATTTCCAATTTGATATTTCTAATTGGAATTGTTTGAAAATTTCTATAGATAAATATAAATTTGCCAAAAAGGAAAATTAAGTATACTTCAGACTTGAAACAAAATGTTTATCAGAAAATTAGTAAAAACGAAAAAAGCATAACAAACATAATTTCGTGATAACTAAAATTTGAAAATTTTTGTTTTTCTAAATATACAACATTATTTTTCTCAGTGTAATTAAAAATAATTTCGAAACGATATAATGAGAAAAATCTGGGGCACTTATAATTTTGCTAAATTTTAAAAAATCTCGTAATTTTTGCACAAACGATCAGTTCTTAAAAAATATTTTACATTTTCGGTAGAGGTAAAATAATTTTGAATAAATAAATTCATAATTTTTTTCTATTCTTTTAAATTTCGCATTAAAAAAATTGAAAGAAAATTAAATTGAAAAAATAAAAATTTATTTTAAAAATAATTTTAAACAAGTGGTGCAATTAAATGTGAAAAAAAAAACGAAAAAAACAATAAATATAATAATAATGTGTAAATTTACGGTATGTTGCCCGCTATGTTCAAATTCAAGTTTTTCATCAATTGCATCTCTACGAACTAGCTTAATAAAAGCTATTGATTCACCAATAAAATGTCCAATATGTCATGATATCGTTATTGGTTTAGATAAGCTCACATTACATTTAATTAGCCATAATGGTATTATTAATATGACTCATAATAATAACAGTGATAATAATAATAATAATATAAATGACAATAATATTAGAAATAATAAAAGTATTAATAATAATAATCATAATCATAATATTACAACATTTGGTATTCAATCAAATAATAGCATTTTAATAAATACAAATAAAAATAAAATGCAACTACAACAACAACAGCAACAACAACAACAACAACAGGAAAATCATATAAGTGAAAATGCCAATGAGAATTTAAATTTAAATACTCCAGCCCACGCATTTTATTTTAAAAATGAACCTATCAAATTTATAACCCCTATAATATTAACGCCAGAATTTCTACATAATACAGCAATGTCAACATTAACATCATCATCTTCAATATCATCATCAATATCATCACCATCTTCTATATCATTATCAAGGGAATCACATATGATTCCGGCGACAATGTGTTCGAATATTACACAAACGAATCATTCTAATAAATTAAAACAACAACAAAATCAAAATAATATATTTAATAGTGGCACAACAGTATTACATTTAAAACAATCAAATGACAGTAATTTACATAGAAATTTAATTTTTATCGAAAATGATAGCAATTTAATAAAAACTGAACAAAATGGAAATTTAGAAAATAATAACAGGTAAATATGATGAATAAATATTTTTTTAATTATACAATAATTTCAATGGTACCGAATACCGATATTTATTTGAATTTTGACTGCTGAGTTAACAGAAATTGCTTAAAATATTTTTTTAGTTTAATGTGAAAATAATAATCAATTAAAATTATAAAACCTTTAAGCCTAATATGTACAAATAAAATTAATTTTGAATTTTTCAATAAAGTTATAAAAAAAATATTTTATTATTTTAGCCCGACCTACAGTAAATTATATTTTAATACGCAATTTATTGAACATCCAGTCTCACAACAAAATGAAGAGCATAGATGTCATATTTGTGAAATCAATTTTACTTCAATAGATGTTTTTAAGAAACATGTTCAAATAATGCATCAAATTCCTTTGGATACAAACGATACTAAATCAATAGTAAAATCAACTTCATCTTTAACAAGTGGAACTCAAGGATTATATCAATGTCACCTTTGCTCAAAATCATATAAAATTAAAGCACGTTTACGTTTACATTTAAAAGTTAAACATTGTTTAAATATTAGCACAAATAATATTACAAATAATATTGAAGAGACTAATGAAAATTTAAATATTGCAACAAAATTAAAAATATGTGAAAAAATTAATACATTAACAACAAATTTAAAAGTAACAACAAATAATTTGGATGGAACTAATATTAAAATTGAACCATTCGAATTAAATAATGATTTAAAAAATCAAAATATATTAGATCAACAAAATAATATTATTAAAATTGAACCAATACCAAAACCATGGAAATGTGATATATGTTCAAAGTTTTATACAACAAAATATTTTTTGAAAAAGCATAAAAGAATTCATACAGGTTTGAAATTGAAATTTCAACTTTTTATACGAAATAATATTCAATTTTAATTTTTATTTTTTTTTAGGTGAAACACCTTACAAATGTAATATTTGTAATAAATCATTTACATTTCAACAATCATATCATAAACATTTGTTATATCATAGTGATGATAAGCCACATGTATGTAAAATTTGTAATAGAGCTTTTAAAGAACTCTCAACATTGCATAATCATGAAAGGATACATAGTGGTGAAAAACCTTTTGAATGTGATATATGTGGTGAGTATTGAATAATTATATCGTCGCTTGAGTATTGTTTTGTTACATACGCCAATTGCTTGAAACGGATAAAAATACTAATTAGAATGTTTATTGAACAGTTTTGGAAAACTGTTCGATAAGATTTATTATTGATTACAAACCAATTGATTAGTCGCAAGCACAAATGAAGAAAGTAAGTTGCTTCCAAAATATCGATATTAACATCAATAAAAATAATTTATAATTATATAAATTTATTTTGTAAAAATACATTTTACAACGAAATTTTGGTCGATTTTATAGCTCACAGATGTATTATTGACATCTTTTAATAAGTTATAAAGTCAATCAAAATGAAAATCAGGAGTTGTATAGGTAGTCTAACACTATTAATACCTACTGATGAGTTCTAGTAGTGTTATGATGAACGAAACAATTCCTGAAAATAATTTTGTTTAAAAATAAGTGATTACTAAAATTCGAACTTTTAATTCATAAATGAATTATATTTTATAAAATTATAAAACATACGATAGAAAATTAGGTGATGAAACTGCGGCCGGACAATTTATATTTTTCTTGGCTGAAAACACGTTCTCAATGCACAAAATTTTTATAACGACGGAAGGTGTAGTTCTAAGTGGAACCTTCTATTTATACTTTTTGATGAAACCAATACTGAAAACAATTTAAAGTGAACTGTCGTATAAGTACATTTCTGTACACCGTAAAACCACAAAGCAAATACTGATCAAACAACATTGAAATTGATCAGTATCATGGTATCAAAACACGTACAATACACCAATAATTAAACAAAAAAAAATTGTCATAATATATGTTGTAAAATTTGGCGTGCACAATATACCAATATTAACAATTAGCAAATTTTTAGGGATATACAATAGAAATTAGACTGAAAATCTCAGTAACGGTGAGATATATCAAAAATCTGAAAACAGATTCGGACAGGGAACACACAAATAAACCTATAGATATATTACCAAGTCATAAAAGTCAAAAATGGCATATACAACAAATCAATACTCAACCGACGATATGCTTTTTGATTTTATATATACTTTTAAGTTAACTTGCTAGTGTACATTTGCTTATTTATTTATTTATTTCTTGGTTTATACATTTAGTTATTTATTAAGTAAGCCACAATAAGCATTTAAGATTAGTTTATTTATAAAAACATGTTTTTACCGTTAGGGTAAAATTTGTATAATTATTGTTGAAAATAGTTGAATATTTTTCTTTTAATTTTACGAAATATGCTTATATCATACAGATACGAGTATTTTGGTCTACTAATTCAGTACTTGCAGACTTCTTCAGTGTTTTGTATTCAAATTTAAGGTTGTTTTAATTATTTTTGATAATCAAATTTGTTTTAGTGATATGTTAAATTTAGCTAATTTAGTATGTACTAAAATTTCATTTCATTAATATAATAATTTTTGTTTTGCAAATATAGATACTTCGAAAACAGCTCACTTACTTCATCAGTGCGTCTAAATCTTCTTCCAAAGTTTTTTCTAAATGTTTGTGATTTTTAAGGCTCAAATATTTTATATTTTCTTTAACAATATTTTTTTTTTATATAATTCCAAGTCTATGGAATGAACTGCTTTTACACAGAGATTGAAACACAATCACATTCAATAGCTTTTCTGTAGAATTTTTATGGTATATCTACTAATTTAAATGTGGAAAACTTAATATATCTACTGTGGAGTAGTCTGCCTTGATAATAGCATAGGTCCATTTTATTTTTTGTGACAACCAAAAATCTCAACTATTTATTATTTACATATTTTATCCCAATGACAAAGGATACTGGATCAGGTCCAGATCCAGAAAGCCTTCGTCGGGCATCGAACCTGAGACCTTTCGGTTGAAAGGCAGACGCTTTATCTACTGCGCCATCCAGCGTGTTTCATTTATATTCAAAATCAATTTTATTTTTCTTCTTTTTAGGAGGGGCTGTTTCTGTTTTTTTGACATATTTATTTTTACATATTATTTTATTTAAGTATGAATATAAAATCATCAGAAAGTTTCAGCAGTTTAAGCAGTTGTAAACTTAAAGTGTTTTCTCCTCATTCTGCACGTTCATTATACCACACTTTATATGGGTAAAAAATTGGTAGAAATTCAACAAAAACTTGTTGGTGAGGGGTGATTTCGGTAAGGGGTAAGCCAATCTACCAAAATTTAAAATTTCTGGTAGTTTTTTGACATTTGAAAACATGTCAGTGTCAAAATATTTTTATTATTTTTTATACTAAAGAAATCGTTTTAATAACGTACCTTACGGATCGAATATTGATAAAATAAAAATATATATAAATTATACAAATAATATTGTTGTGTTGGATTAATATTAGAATAATAATAAAAATCTATTTATTTATTTTTTTGTCAATAATTTAATTTTCAGTTATATTTATAATCTGAAAGCAACAATGGCAGAAATCTACGTATGAACATGATGGTAGATTTCTGCGACAGATTTCTGCCTCGTATAAACATGAGCATTTTCAAATGTTCGGAACAAACTTATTATTTATATTATTTTATACTATAAAATGTACACAAATATTTTTAAATCACATTTAAATGTATTTGTGTATATGTATTTTAGTTTAAATATAAAAATTACAAAATATGTATGTAGCTATGAAAATTAATATGTAATTTTGTACATTTACGTATGTTTGGTAACATTACAGGTGATTTGCTTCCCATCGAACGCTCAATACAAACGCAAAAAAAATTTGTTCGAACATTTAGTTTTAATTAAAAATTTTAATAGGAAATTATAGGAAAAAGAAAAATAAGTTGAACACAGATTCGGCGAGAGTTAAGTTTAACAACATAGTCCCGCACTTCCTATTTTTGTAAATCAAATTTAAATAACAATGAAAATGATTCAAAAAATCTCATTTTCAATAAATTCAACCAATCAAATTTTCTCTTATATATTATCTTTGATAACCAATTTTAATTAATTATGTAAATTTTTATTTTTATTATAGGTAAACGTTTTCGACAGAGAGTTTCGAATTATGTTCATCAACGAACACATACAGGTAAAAAATATTCTAAAAATGTCAAAAATAATCCCAAAATATTTTTATATTTAATTGCAGGGGCCAAACCATATACTTGTGAACTATGTTCTCGAAAATTTCGTTATAAAGTGACTTTAAGGACTCATAAATGCACTCTTCATGAATCATTACTATCTGAAAGTAATATTGATGAATTAAATTCGGATAATCCAGATAATATAGATGAGGAATTAAATTCTAAGGAATATTCACCATCAAAAAGTATAAAAGAAATTAAAGAAAATTTAAGTTCTTTAGCTGTGGTAACATCAACATCAGAAACAATAACAACTTCAAGATCAACAACAACATCATCAACAACAACTACAACAACAGCAACAACAGTAGAAGATAACTTACAGAAACTCTTACAAAATGTTGAAATTTTACCTGTTGCAGATGATCATGACGTTATCTTAGAAAATTCAATTTCAAATAATTTAATATGTAATAATTATAATGACAAAGATGATGTTACTGATATTAATAAAGAAAAAGCTAACAAATCAATTGATGAACTTGTAGCTGAATCTTGTAATAAACTTGGTATAGCAACATGTAACAGTATTGAGGAAACCCCAATAATTGGAAATGATACACCATCACCTTCAGAACAATTACAACATTTATGCTTATATTCACCAAATTCAATTGAACAAAATTTAAATGTTAATTTGAATATTAATGATGACTCATTTAAACAATTATTATTTGAAATTGAAAATTCTAAACATTCTTAAAAACTCTCTTTTTTTACCATCTAAATTTTGTTTTTATATAGTTATTTTGAAATTTATTTGATACCTACATACCTACTTCTAAATATTAAATTTTTAAATTAATAAAATTACCTTTTAAAATTTCTTTTGTTTTTATTTTGATATTAAATATAGGTTTAAGCAGATTTAAGTGTTTTTTAGCAAACACGTATGTTAACTAAGAAGATTTATTTTCAAATAAAATTAATATTCTAGAACAAAAAAGAGCAAACATCTTGGTAATATAAATTAACATGATATTATCAATAATAAATAAATGATTCAATCAATTTAAGCCATATGCCTTAGAATACATATATTAAGTTTTAAACATACAAATATTTTTTTTTCCTTTTCCGAAAGATAGAAGGTAATCCCCGAAAATGTTCCCGAAGGACATCAAGAGCTCAGCCGCGTGTGATTCTTGATAATGTGGTAATCAAACTACTAAAACCCACCTATCTTTTTTCCGTTATAACCAATCTACGTTAGATCGACTAATGGCTCTTTTTTCGTAATTTCTTTGCGATTGCAACATTTCGATGTTCGTTTTCTTTGCACAGCCCCATAATTAGATACCGTACGTCCACACAGGATTTAATATCCGCTTATATATCAATATTTATTTAGATGAATATTGCAGTAAAAATTTTTGAGTCTAATGTTTAATTCTTCTTTTTTTTTCTTATATGTTCCTTCTATCTTAGCTTAATATCGGGGGTTATTCCCAATTACTTTGCTGTATTGGTATTTGGTACTATTTTAATGTTGATTGAGATAGTTGCAATGGTTGCAATCTTTTTATATATGTAAAATTTATATGAGTTGATTTGCTTTCATTAAGTTTTATGCGCCACCGTTGAGTCCATAATCTTATTTTATTCACTGCATTTTGAAGTTTTGCTGATACGAATATAAATAAACAAAATTTCAAACGTTGCTTTAATCTCTATTGGGTTTTCAGTCTTTTTTTTATTTTCGTTTTTAAATCACTCCAGACCTAAAATTTTTGCAGTGTAATAATAGTAAAAAAAATACCAGAATTGTTTTGTTTTGAAATAATGTAGATAATTGCCGCCATTGATACACATACAATTTGTTTGTATAGTTATAAAATACAAAAAAAAATAATTTTTGAAAATTTTTAAAGTTAAATGTTATTAAAAGTGTTTAATAAAAGTTTTAGTTTAATAATTTTTGAAAAAATTTTAATCACATATTTTGTTATCTATCACTATCATGAATGTAACAAAATATAATTATATGAATAAATAAATGCTAGTTTGTTGTGCATATATTTTGTTATATCTAAATATTTTAAAAATTTATGATGAATATTGCAACAAAAAATAAAGAAAATCTAGACTATGGACTAGGGAAATTTTCTTTCATTTCAAATTAATTAGTTTTTCTTCAATTACTTAATTTAAAATAAATTTTTACAAAATTGATTACAACCTATTTACCACAAAAAACAATAATAAATATGTAAATATTAAACAAATTTTTTTACGTTTGTCATTATTTTTTTATTAGTATGAGTAAAATGACAATTTTTACAATCTTTCGTGTTGGTAGCTCTGCCGCATCGCATCAAAAATTAGAAATAGAGATATCTTGCATCAAATTCTCTGCGTGCAGAATTACATGTAATTCGTTCCATATAAAACCACATATTCTGATTTATTTTTGCTGCGATGCATGCGTAGTTCTGCACATGTATTTCAGGCATTACTGACATTCACAACACAACAATACCAATTTTTTTCAGTATTCACAATTTATCAGTAGTTTGCTGACAATTGATTATCACAATATCGTTTTTAAATATCTGCTGACACTTCTCAGATATTTACTGACAACTGAAACTTCGCAATAAGGGCCTTAAATAGCGAGCAGGTCATTAGAAAAAAATAAAATAAATGAAAGCTCATTGTAAATATAAAAAACAAAAAAAAATACATGCTAATTAAAAAGCCTTCAAATAGTTCGATCAAAATTATCTTTAAAAATATTCATATTGAATAGATGCAAACCATAAAATTTTTGGGGTTAATTAGCGCTTCTGAATTAAAATGGAATCAGCATATAAATGAGATTGTCAAAAAAGGTAAAAGAATTGCTGTTTCTTTTTTTTATGCTATTGACAGTAAATTACGTAGAATCACCTTTTCGTGCTTTGCATAATAAATTACGATATTGCAAGTTTATACTACAATATCTACAATATTTCGAGTATTAACTTACTGGATTATCTACTCATTAAATGTGGAAAACTACTGCTATTGTCAGGAACTAAGCCTTCTTAAATATAATATAGCTCCATTTTATTTAAGTTGTTACCAAATTACACTCACATTATTTTTTGTCATTTATTTGATCCCAATGACAAAGGGTACTAGACCAGGTTGAAAAACTAATAAAGCATTTTTTTTACTTCATCGGGAATGAAACCTGGAACCTCTTGGTTGTAAGACAGTCGCTCTATCTACTGCGACACCCAGCGTGTAAGACACTGCTTTTTGATATAGTGGCTATAATTTAATGGATGTTGTAATTAAAATTAACTACGATTTGCAGCTTATTAGTAACTAGTTTTTTGTTTATCAATTAACAATAAGCTGCTTAACAATTGATGTGAACATACTCATAATTTAAAAAAAATATTTATATAAAATTGTTCGTTACGGCTACCATTTGAGAAAATGTAGCACGTTGGAAATTTTAAATATATTTTACCTTTTTCAATTCCAAGTTGAATTACGGTTTAATTTGCTGGGAGATGGTACTTACAAAAACAGAATTCGACCACTTCTCCTAGCCCGAAACATTACTTAAGAACTATATGCTTAATGTTAATCGTCTATCATCTATAGTTTCCCACTTTTCAAAGATTTTGCATTTTGCCACTCAAACATCTATATATCTACAAAACTTTTTCATTAGATCTGATTACCTCGATTAACTCCAACTTACAACCTACGAATTAATTATTTAAATTATGTTGCTGTTCCAATGGCCAGAACAACCCAATTTACGCATTGCGAATAGACTACCAATTCCCATCAGAAGTGAAGTTAATCTCTCCTCATTTCTTAGACTTAGACAGTTGAAAATCTGGGTTATTTCAGTTTGATCACTCTCAAATTGAATCACTATTTCATGGTGGAAATTTATATTAAATAAATGTTGTAATTATGATTAAATGTGGGTTTCTCTTTATACTTCATATAATAATCTTTAGTTTTGCTTAGAACTTATAGTATGCTTCTGAATTTTTTACTTCAGTAAAGAAGATTTTCATGCATTTTTATTTTTTCTTCACTTTTTTTGATACATTGTTTAAACTCTTTTTAAGTAAAATATTTTTGCCTAATTTTAATTTGTAATTCCATTTGATTTTAGTACCCCGCTAAAACATTTATATTTATATTATTTTTTTTCATTTTTGTTTTTTTCATTCAACACGTATTTTCATCCTACTCATTTTTATTACATATAAGTATAAAATTTTGTTATTTTTACTAAATTATATCTTATTGAATTTTATATCACTTTTATTGTTCCTATTAATTATTCTCATAACCTAGATTTGTTTTTTTTTTTTACTTTTGTTAATTTTATTGAACTCATTATATTAATTTATTAGACTTAAGAGCTTTATGTTTTGATAATATTCAGGTTTATTTAGTTTGTACAAAATTTTATATTTAAGAAAATAAATGAATTCTAAATCTAAGATCTAAATCTCATATAGAACCAAATGAAAATGTAAAATAAAAAATAATTAAATATTTCAGTTGAGTAGATGTAAATGCATCTAAACTCTGTGTAAATGTAATAAAACTATAATGAAATGTAAATATTTATTCATTCATTTATTTATTTCAATCTACTGGGTAGTCCCTTACAGATTTTGCTTATAAAATATTAAAAACTAAAATAAAATAAAACTAGAAATAGAAAACAAAAATTGTAATAATAAAAAAAATTTCAAATATAAAATAACATTAATAATAAGATGCATTAGATTAACAATTTCAAGTTAAAAATAACATTAATTCAAATAAAGAAGTTAAAAAAAAGAAAAATTCAGACTTAAGTAGTATAAATAAATTTTAATACTAATAGCAATAATAATTATAAAGGTAGGCAGTACATTCAAATGATAATAGAGAATAATTTTAATAAACTTGTAGAATAAAATTATAATTAATTAAAATTGGAAGAATTATTGTAATGTATCAAAAAATATGATGATTTTTCTCCTAAAAACGAACCTACTGTAGTTGAAATCAATTATTGAAAAACTGTTATTAAATAAGCGCTGAGAGTTTGCTATAGGTTCGGAAAAACCATAGTTCGTTCTATGACTTTGAAGATGTAAAAATCTTTGGCTTCTGAAATGGCGCACTGGAGCATAGATATTATAAAGGCGAAGAATATATGGACATTTTATTCTGCCAGATAAGATATCATAGGAAAACATCACAGATGCAGCATTTCGGCTAGCCTCAAGAGTAGAAAGCTTAATAAGTTGACATTTAGCTAAATATCCAGTAATATAAGATTGCCAGTTGAATTTACGTAGGCAAAACTTAATCATATTCTTTTGAACAGACTCTATTCTCTCAATATGTTTATCATGTTTATCATAATAAGGCATCCAGATCGGACAAACATATTCGAGGTGAGGACGAAGAAGTGCAGTATATAAATTTTTGAATGTATAAGGATCAGAAAATTGCTGTGAGTTACGCTTAATGAAGCCTAGCATGGAAAAAGCTTTAGAAATAATTCGATCTATGTGAGCATTAAAAGTTTATTTATTATCGAGAATGATACCCAGGTCTTTTGTTTCACGGACATGTTCAATAATAGAACCGTTGATATTATAATAAGATTCAATTAGAGTTTGCTTCCTAGAAAATGACATGTAACTGCACTTATTAATATTTATGGTAAGGCCATTAATGTTACACCAAGAGTAGAATTTGGCAAGATCCTGCTGCAGGAGATGGCAATCTTCGTCCGACTTAATAACGGCAAAAAGTTTAGTATCGTCAGCAAATGATAAGATCAAAGACTTAATATTGAAGTCGATATCGTTCATAAACAATAAAAATAATAGTGGCCCCATATGAGTTCATTGTGGAAAACCAGACGTAGCCTCGAAGTTATATGACGTGCAATTTTGTATTTTAACGCAGAGTTTAAGACCAATCAAATAAGATTGAGCCCATAGAAGGAAGGTACTATGAATACCAAGAGCCTGAAGTTTAGAGATTAGTAAAGAGTGGTCTACCTTGTCAAAAGCTTTAGAAACATCCGTGAATATCGTATCTACTTGATAGCATTTTTCAATTGCATTGAAAACTGTGTGAAGAAAAACTGCTAAATTAGTGGATGTAGATCTTCCATCCATAAAGCCATGCTGATTTGGAGATATGTGTTCGTTAACCAAGAAATACAATTTATCTGTGACAAAAGCTTCGAAAAGTTTACGAATAGAAGATAATTTAGCGATAGGTCTATAATTTTCAACGACAATTTTAGACCCTGATTTGAAAATAGGAATAATGTTTGAAAATTTCCAGTCATCTAAGAAAATTCGTTCATTTAGTGATCTGTTAAAAATTAAGTAAAGAGGATAAGTCAAACTATAAATGCAGTTTTCAAAACTAAATTAGGGATAACATCTGGACCAGAACTCAGATTAATATCTAAGGTATTAATTTTGTTGAAAATATCACAATATGATAATTGCATGTGTCCTAAATCAACAAAAGATTGTAGGTGACTTTGCAAATTTATTCTTAATTGTGGTCTTATAAAAACTGATTCAAAATACTTAGCGAATGTTGAAAATAAATACAAATATATGAACTACCGCAAGTGAAATTCAAAAAAACGAAAGTCATTTTTCGAAAATTTCGCACTGTACAAATTTTAATGTGCATGTAGGTACTTTAAATTTTACCACAGGATATCAAATCATAAGAAAGCTACATTTATGATAAAAATATGTACATACCTATTCCCTATAGCTTTATTCAATTCTTCAGCCAAGGACACTATAAAAAAAAAGAAAAAATATTCAAATTCAAACTACTTTTTGCTCTTTAGCATTCAAAATATTTAAATTTATAAAAAATATATATGTATATATATTCAAGGACTACCTACTTTGATATTATTTTTTGCCTAATATTATTTGCATAATACATTTTCAACACATTTTCAACACATTTTCAACCAGACCCTTGAGTAATTAAAATTACTATAATGTAGTAACTCCTTAGTTTCTAATTATAAAAAAAAAAATAAAAAAACCTACTATAAATTGTTAAAATGGTGTTAAAATATTAAAAACTGCGTATTTTATTAAAGAATTATTTTTCAAAATTGTTTTAAAGTGTCAATAAAGAAAATTAAAAAATTATAACGAAATTTATCATTCATAATACATAATATTATATTAGTTATATACCTACCTATTCTCTTCATTCATGATTCATATGGTATGGTATAATATATTATAATATAATTTAATCTCTAGATACTCATTTTGAACTCGGATTCTCATTTTGGTTTTAATATGTATGATGAGATGACACCAACCAAAATTCATAAAAAAGAACCCATTCTTTTTTAGTTATTCATTCGCTTCTCTTTAAAATTCAGATTTTTCTTCTTTGGTTTTTATTTTGTTTTTTTTTTTTTTGTTTTTTATGAAGATACAAAAAAAAAAATTTTTTTTAGACCAAAAAAAGAGCAAAAAATATATTACACAGTGCTTAAAAAATAATATAACATAATTTTCTACCACCTCATGGTCATGCTCTTCAATTACCCATTCAATATATTCAAGAGTTCATCAAAAAGTTGTTCATCTTAACTGCCCTCGCAAAATTTTAACCAAAGATGAAGGGAAAAAATAAGGATAGTAAAGAATAATAAACAATATAACGAAAGAACTAGAATAGAATAGAAGAGTTAGTAGTACAAAAATTTACCCACAGGTTAAAAGATATTCATTTACTCGCCTCTTGAAAACTAAACTTCTAACTTCTATGTTTGTGGAAACGCAAAAGTTGGTAAATTGTTCCCTAGTTTAGAAGTTCGGTTGAAGAAAGAATATTTATATTTCACAGTTCTGGTTCGAAGAGGCTCTCCTACAAATTTGTGAGTACAAATGCTTCACTGCAAGTTAAAACTGAAATGGCTGGAATGGTTGTATTTTGGGCAAAATACTTTTCGTCAGAGCAATTACCCAGCAGATATTTGTAAAACAGAATGGCTGCTCCCATATTACGGCGATGACTTAATAATGATAGATATTGTGTAACATCTCCATAATTGATAATTTTTATGGATCCGAAATCAAGGGTATTATTAGGAATTTAAAGTATTATTACTATCATCAGCAAAGCTGTGAATCTGGTTTGAAGTCGTTGATAGGAGGTTATTTATTAATATTAAAAAAAAGAACTGAGTCTTGAGGGACACGAGCATTGATAGTGAATTTTTGAGATATAAAACCATCAGATACAACTTGTATTGAACGGTTTAAAAGGAAATTTTCAATCCACGTATTGAAAATCATTCCCAGTCGAATTGCTTCTAGTTTTTTCAGTAATGAGGCATGCCAGACGCGATCAAAAGCTTTGGATATATCTAGAAGGATATAGTTTTGGTTTCACCGTATTTATCATCAGCTGACCTTTTCGACCTAAAGCCATATTGGCAGTCATTTATTAAACTGTTTAGCTCTCTAGATATTTTTTGAGTTTAAAGTTAATGGTCTTTTCCATTACTTTTGATAATACTGATGTCAAAGCAACTAGGCGATAATTAGAGTGATTGCTTAGAATTACTTACGTCATTTATTCAAAGTTAATTATTAATTATCAATTGTTTTGTATTTATTTATTTATTAACACTTTGAGCTTGATTAAAAAAATATAAATGTTTTGGTAAAAGTGGTAAAGTAATATTATTTATTTTTTTTGATTGAGCATAAATATTCAGTAAAATGAAAAGATGGGGTGCCGAGTGGTGAAGCACTCGAGTATAGGAATATGGCATATAAAAAAAATTTACTAAGAGACTGAAAAATATTTAAAATAAAAAGGTTAAAAAATCATATTTTCTTTACTTTTATTTACTTTTTTATTAATAATTTTAGAAAACCATTGTACATTCATTAAATTTTATTATTCTAATAGAAATTTAACAGCTACTAAAGAAACAAATTATTATTTATGGAAAGCTACGAGTAAAATGAATAAGTCTATTGTGCATTCTGCACCACTGAGGAAAAATGATGGCTCATGAGCAAGGAGCGATAAAGAAAAAGCTGACACTTTTGCAGATCATCTCGCTGAAATTTTTAAGCCCAATGAAATTTACACTGTTATTGATCTAAATGAAATAAATAACCACGATGACATAAATATTCACTTAATAAGTCGAAAAGAAGTAATTAAGGAAATCAAAAACCTAAAATTAAATAAAGCTCCAGGATAAAGTTTGGCAGCCGTCAATTATTTTCATCATATCTCTCAAATAGAGTTTTTCGAGTTAAAAATGAAAATGAGAGTACCGCAAGGTAGTACACTGAGTTCAATTTTATATTTGTTATACACCTGCGATTGTTATACACCTGTGTCATCTGCAACCTTTGCAGATGACACAGCGTTTATGGCAGTTGGTTCTACTATAGAAGAAGCTACAAACAAACTGCAAAAAGCTAATGACAACATTTTCAACTGGTGCAAAAAATGGAAAATTAAATTAAATGAAGCCAAATCTAGTCATGTAAACTTCACCTATAAAAACATAGTAACTCCTCTCTCAGTTAAAATTAATGATGTCGGGATTCCATACGAGAATAAAGCTAAGTATCTTGGCATGACCTTGGATGCAAAACTAAAATGGAAGGACAATGTGAAAATCAAAAAACAAGAACTCCAGCTCAAACATAGAGAAATATACTGGCTGATTGGGCGGAATTTTACGGTCTCGACCTATAACAAAGTTTTGATGTATAATCAAATATTGAAACCAGTTTGGGCATACGGTATTCAAATATGGGGATGTGCTAAACAAATCCATATTCAAACTATCCAAACGTTCCAAAATAAGGTACTGTGCAACATAGTCAATGCTCCATGGTATGTTCGAAATGCCGATGTTCATCGAGATCTGAAGATCCCATGTATAAAAGACGAAATAATGAAATGCGCTGCACGGCATAAAACTCGTCTGATCCAACTTGTCAATACCGAAGCTTCTAGCTTAATTGACAATCAAAACTTTGTTAAGCGACTAAAACGAACAAGACCACTTGATGATTTATTACTATCTGAAAAATTTCGATTCGATGATTTATTACTATCTGAAAAAACAAAAAAAAAATTATTCTAATAGCATCTTTTTTTTAAATATTTCACAAAGATCAGTATGCCTAAATATAAAATGTTACAATGCTTATCCAAGCAGTCAATCAAAAGAAGGCTTTTTTAGTAATGTTAGTGACGAAATTAACGAAAGTTAATAGATAACCAATTTTACATGACTGTAGTAAACGACAAAATTGATAACGAAATGCAAATGCTCCCAAAACAAGAATGTAAGGCCACTAATTCTCAAATCAAAATGTTGTCAGATCTGGAATTCGAAGACACAGAACATAACAGAACAGAAAATGATACCTTATTAGAGTTGCAGCAAAGTTCGTTAACAAAAGGTAAATGGTATTTTCAAATTTATTGTTTCATATCTAAGTAGAAATTTTGTTTTTTTGCAGAAATCAACAAATTTGTATTTTCCGAACTGTGCAATATATTGCAATTTATGTTGTGGAATGTGCACAATTATCTTAATTCCAACAGTATTGTTCCATTTGAAGCTGTAAAGAGCGCAGTGCAACAATTTTTTAAAAGAGCCAATTTCAATTTTAAGAAAATAATAAAAGAAAAATTGTAAACACTTTTTAAGAAAATAAATCCATAAAATCTATCTATTTTTTTTTATAAATAATTTGAATTGTGTACATAATGTTATTTATTTTATTTACGTTCACGATTTCTTATTTATAGGGTAACGATTTTTCATTAAGATTCAATTCTTATAAAAAACCCCGTTATTATTCAAAAACAAAAAACCATTAGCATACTAATTTTATTATACACTTTTGCTGTTCCACAGGGACTGGTTTTAAACTTTATGGATAATATTACCCAGTATAAAACCAAAATTTTTATGAACGTTTATTATTTCACCTTGACTGACTTAAGACTGTCCAAAACATTGCCCTTTTATGAAAAATACTACCGGAATAAAACCAACAGATATACAGTTTTTTTCTTAACAATTTTACCATAATCAAACTATAAAAAATCGTAAATAATTAGTAATTTATACTGAAAAATAACCGAAACTTCGGAAATGGTTTTTATTTGGTCAAAATTGTACTGAAAAATAATTGAAACTTCGGAAACGGTTTTGATTGGTCTTCCAAAACGTACTTTCTTTATTTTACATTTGAATACCAGAATACATCCAAAACCACACAGTCAATAGCTCACTCTTGGTTTTTTTTCATTACCAAAAGCTTAAAATGCTGTTGGGGCTTACTTCCTTTATTCCTTCAGTGCATATGCGACTAATTAAAATGTTTCGATTATTCCTTTCCAATTTATTCATTTTATTTTATTTATAAAGGGCTTATCACCACATTAAGGTTTATCAAACCCGTACTTTCAAATTAAAAAAAATAAAAAAAATACACAATAAACTACAAAATAAAAAAAATATACATATATAAAAATTTTAACGTAAAATGAAGAGTAACTGGAATTACTTTTTTTTAAATTATTTTCTACGGTATCTAAATTCTAACTTTTTGTTTTTGTAATTATATTTATATTTATATACTACAAAATAGTTTTAAATTTTGTTTATTAATTGAAAATATACCTACATTATCTTTGCTTATATGTTCTTGACATGTAACTAATTAACCTATGAGATTGTCCTATTTGTGTACATTGTACAATATTGTCATGCTATTTTGTACCTATACTTTATTTTATGCTTTTCTTATCCTTGACGATTCATTCAATTCATTGAAAATCATTGTTCGTTTCCATCAATTTCAATACGTATATTTGTATTGTGTATAGAACTATTGAATATCCCAATCCCATACAAATAATTTCTTTGGTAACAAACAGAGACAACCGTTTACTCGTTTACTCGCTACTCGTTTATTTCAAAAACAAAAAAAACTAATGAATAATTTTGTAAAAAGCCGAAAACTCTACATAATAATTTCCATATATGTCATCACACATCACATCTAACATACATATCATAATATTCTATCCATCCAACTGAATAAAAAATACTTTTAAATAAAATTAATATATATTTACTTATATTTATCTTACAATACAATATTTTATAGTAGAGCATTTATAACTATTCAACATTTTATACCAGGTGAGGTAAAGTAAAGTAACACTAAACACGAATCTTGTTGTTATTGTTACATTTCCATAGAATTTATTATGAGAATTGAGTTTTGAGACAATTAAGAAATGAGAATATGAGTATAAGAGAAGATGAGTTGTTTTTGAATTTGAGGAACACAAGCATATAAACGAAATTGAAGTGTTTATTTGTATGCGTTGTAATCGTTTCGTTACCGTCAATGATTACATGAAACGAGCCCGAGTGCATAAACATAAAATAACAATGAGTTATTTTATTATGTAATTGAATTTTGTATTATACATTATATATATATATATAGAGTTGACTCAGTCTTGACTGTTTCACTGTTGTTGAGTTTAGAATAAAAAAAGAGAGTGAACTCTTTCGAATAAAACAAAATTCTTCAATACATTCACTATCGCTTATTCAATTCAGAATTCACTAATTCAGTTTTCTATCAAATCAATATTAACCAAGTTCATTCGCACTTCGCAATTGTCAGAATATAATTGAAATGAAATAAGATTTATTTATATTGTTTTTTACCTTATAAATAAATAATTAATACAAATTAAAAAATTTATAAATTCAAATATATAATTTTTGTTTTGTTTTTTTAAAAATAATTGATTCATAATAATTTTAATATTATGGTAAGTAATAAATTAAAAAAGAAATAGAAAAATTATTAAAAATTTTTGCCTTTTGAGTATGTAGATAATATTATGTAGTATGTATGCACATATACACAAAATTTATATGAATAATAAATAGATAATATTATATTATACCAAATACAATATAAACAATATAGTCTTTCCAGTCTATCCATATATTTTTGGTTTGTACCTATAATAATGTACATAAATATTAGTATAAATAGCTATTATATGTTATATGCATGTATATCAAAGTATTACTGACGCATTCGTTTCGTTTCCGTTTGATATACCTATGGATTGAAATTGATAAAGCTAAAAATATATTGTAGTGAATAACTCAACTCATTCAATTGGTTGAGATTGTTTTGAGTTATTTCAATACAACTGAATAAGTTAAATAAACAGGTATATTTGAAATTTTTATCATTTTAAATAATTAATGCTTGATTTTTTTTAAATTCACATTTTAATTTATTATAATATTAGGATGAATATTCTTAAATGTAATATTTGTATGTAGAAAATACTAGATATGTATATAGCTATCTATTAATAGATAATCATAAATTGGTATACAATTTATCGTTTAGAATAAAAAGCATGTACAGAGTAATTCGTTTAGACATAGTTTTGCAGTGATTGGTTTTCGAATTTAATTAATTTTCGTGATTATTGATTAACAATTCAATCGATGTGAAAATTATGATTTTTCTAAATTATGTATGTAAATAATTACGTATTTTTAAATTATTTCACCACAATAATTGAAAAATATCACTTATACAAGTACAGTAAAACTTCCTTATAACGACCATTAAAATGAAACGTTGTAAACTGAAGTTGTAATACCAAAATTCATGGTCAGGCTAAGTTTGTATACCGTGATTCAAAATTAAAAAAGAATTTAAAATCAAATTTTTAGAATTTATATAGGTAATTATATATAGGTTTATATACAAAAATAATTTTGTTTTATGGTATTTGGGTTCGATTTTACAGAAATAACTAAACCATAAGGTATTTCGAAAATGATTTAATCTTTAAAATAATACAATTTTTACATCCTACAGATTCATACATATATTAAAGTACTCACGAATAGGTGTAGATTGAAGTTGTAATCTTCTACTAAGTGTAGTGTTGTATTGCCATTGTAAAATTTGTATATAAAAAAAGTATTCTTCAAGACTTGTAGATTTTTACAAGATTCAAACCTATAGTAGTTACTTTTAGTATTGTACTTCAGTTGCAATTGTACTTTTTAAGTTTGACATTTGTTTTGTTAATTAAATTGAAGAATATAATAGGTCTGTATGTTAAGTTTTATTTGCAAAAATTTGCAAATGAGAGGAAAAATCACATGATCATAAGATTCTGCGAGAATAGTTAAAATGTAAAAACAGGTAACACTATCAATGCAAATGTCATTCATTTTATTATTATATAATATATTTATTTCACTAATATATGTGTATTGCATATATATAATGAATAAACAATAATTTAAAGTTAATCTGTGAATAAAAATAACCAACAGTCAATACATATATTTGGAAAATGGCTGAGATAAGGCCAAAGGTAATATTTTAAATAAAAATATTTAATTGAATTATTTTATAAATGTAGTTAAAAAAGTGGTTTTTCACTTATTGTAAATTTATATGTAAACAAACCGTTGTCACGATTCTACATCGAGTACAATATCAAAAGTGCATTCACGAAATCGTTGTACATATACAAATCATTGTAGATCTACACACTACTACACTTCTACATCTTATCGTGAATACCCTTTTAATTTTATGAATTTCACCATTATTAACTTAGAAAGATCCATATTTTCCATACTTATAAAAAAGAGTACAAAAAAAAACCTATCAATATCCATAAAATATCAAAGGGTTTCAATAATTTATTTTACAAGATAATTAAAATGTACACACATTTTTTTTTCTTTTACAGAATAAATCAAAATGTAACAAAATGACCACCATATTTTCGAGAGATGTTCGAACGAATATCATGAATGGAACGTATAAATTAATTACAAAAGAAACTTATCGATGTCGAAGTTATGTATGGGAGACATTTTGTTGTATTGAAAGACCGGATGGAACATGTTTTGAAAATCTTGTATGCTGTGGCATTTGTTATTCAGTTCATAAATATAATGGTAAACAGACAACAAATTTGGTTCGACATAAATGTGTTATTGAACGAAATCGGAATACAAAGCAACAAAAATCACAAATAAATGAAATTGTTACAAATTCAAATGAAGATGTTAAAATAACTAACGAAAATCCAAATGAAGATGAATCAACAAAAACTGAAAATTATTTTTCGGATGTATTTTTTAATTTTATAATTGAAGATTTACAATCGATATCGCAATTCAATAAAAATGGTTTTAAAAAAATTGCAAAATATTTAATTGAATTGGGTGCTCAACATGGGAGCAATATTGATTTAGAAAAATTTATACCAGATTCTCATTCTTTGCAATGTGATATTGATCTTAAAGCTGATGAACAAAAATCTATTTTGAAAGAAATTTTTCGTAAAAAAATTACTGAAGGAGCTGCTATTACATATGCCATAATGCCAGATTTAAATACAAAAACAAATATTTTAAGTTCATCTTTTCATTATATAGATGATAATTGTGTAAAAGAAATTTTATTAGGTATTGAAACAATGGAATATGAGCATTCAACATCACAAGATGTAGAAAATAAAATAAAATGTATGCTAAAAGATGAGTTTCATATTGAAAATTATGATAAAATAATTTTTGTATCTGATAAATCTGAATTTGAGAATATGAATAAAACAAAAACAGCATTTAATAATAATTTAAGAATTAATTGTTCAATTGGTTTATTAAATGAAGTAGTTAATAGTGCATTTGTTGAAACAAAAGAACTAAGTTTAATGTTGGTAACTTGTAAGAAATTACAAAAATCATTAAGAAATTCATGTAATGATATTTTCTCATCAATAACAATAAATCAAAAATCTGCATTTTGGTTACAACAATTTGAATTATTAAAAAAAATTTATGAAAATTGGGAATTTATAAATCAAATATATTTAATAAAAGATGAAATTTATAAATTAGATTATATTAAAACAATGTTTTTAAAGGATATTATTGATATATGTCAACATTGTGAAAATATTTTAACAAAATTTCAAAATACTGAAACAACAAATTTACATTATGTTTATACATCAATCAATTTTTTAAGAAAAATTTGTGCTCCCAATTCACAAAATTCAAAAGGTTTAGAAATATTTAAAGAAAACATATTGAATGCAATTGATACAATTTGGATAACAAATTTAAGCTCATTGCACAAAGTTGCATTATTTTTATTTCCACCAACAAATCAATTAAAATTATTCAATTCAGAGCAAATAGAAATTGTAAAAAATTTCTGTTTACAACAAATTATTGAAAATTCTACTGCTGATAATGAATCTGAGAATATTGATGATATTGAAAAAGAAAATTCATTAAATATTCAAAAAGGAGCATCAACAGAACTTGATATGTTTTCAGATTCAATAATGTTCTCTGGATTAATAAGTAATGCAAATGATGTTAATGTAACAAAAGAAAACCAAATTAAATTAGAAATATCAAAATATTCAGCTGATTTAGTTGATTACCATGAAAATTTTAATGTATTAAAATGGTGGTCAGATCATTGTAAAGAATATAAATATTTATTTAATTTATCACAAAGAATATTTTGTATTCCAGCTGGTAATTCAACTAGCAAAAAAATATTTTCAATTGCAGAAAATTTATTGATAGAAAAACGTAATGGACTTAATCCAAAAACAATTCAAAATATATTATTTTTAAATTCACTCGCTTCAAGAGAATGAATAAAATGACTGTATCTACATATGTATGTATGTACATAGGTATGTGCATATTTGAAAAAAGAAATGAATACTAGATTTTATTAAAGAATAAAAGAATGAATTGATAAAAAATTAACACAAAAAAATAAATACGAATAAAATTAAAGCAAAGGAATAAATAAAATGCTGTATGGATGAATGTAACAAATAAATTATGCAAACAAAAAATTAATAACTTTAAACAATTATTTTTCGTTTTTGTTTTTATATAACTAAAACTCAATAGAAACGTTGTTTTCACTTAAGTAGACTGTAGTAGTAATGTACTGTAGACCACTCACAATTCACACTCATCTCAGTACCCCACCACTCACTAGTTTGTTTAATTTTTATGAATGAAAATGGCAGTTTCATTTCCATGTTTCATTTGATGTTGCTAACTGTATGGAAATGTTTTGCAACCATTCTGACGGTTTCAGATTTATTCGTTGAGTTTTCAAAACTTTAATTTTGAATCTTGTAGTTTCAGTTTTAATATTTTTTTCTCGTGTATGGGTGTTGTGAAACTTTGCTAAAACATAAATCAAACTATTTTGTTTTTATTTAAGTTAGTGGCGTCTCTTCTCTTTTAAAGTTAGGAGACGGCATTAAATAGGATATTACATGAATGGAAAAGACACAGATAAAAGAAAAAAAAAGTTGTAGTAATATTTCTAGATTTTAAAAGAGTATTTGAAACACTAGATCGAAATATACTCTTAAATAAGTTGAAAAAGTATGGGATTAGAAATGTTGAATTGGAATGGTTTAAAAACTTTTTAACAGAAAGAATTCAGGTGTACAAAGATAAATGACACTGTCTCAAAACTTAAATCAGTAGATTTGGGTGTTTCACAGCGCTATATGCTGGGTGTATTGTTTTTCCTTGTACATATATATATATTAATGATATAAGCACACCATTGAAGTTTTGTAAAGTTTCACTGTTTGCAGATGACATTTTGGTATACGTGATTGAGGATGAGATAGCTGAATGTGAAAGAAAAATGTAGATCTAAAAAATCTATATATTTGGCTTAATATGAATAAACTTAATCTTAATATAATGACAACAAAATGTTTAACAATAGGTTCGATACAGAAACCAAAAATAGAAATAATTGGAGAACAAATTAAAAATGCTGATGAAATAAAATGCTTAGGAGTAATTATAGACGAAAAACTGAACTTTAATATGCACTGTAAATATATATGTAAAAATATAACAAAGAAAATGGCTTTTTTAGGTAGAATAATATCAAAAATTTCCAAAGATTTTGCAATTAATATATATAATACGCTGATACTGCCACATTTCAACTACTGCTCTTCAATTTTGTTCCTAAGTAATGAAACACAATTGAACAGACTTCAAATTGTACAAAATCGAACGATGAGAATTATTTTAAAATGCAGAACCCGTATCAAAGATATGCTAAGTATATACATTGAAATGGATGGACGTCAGAAGTAAATTGGAATACAACGTACTGATTCGGATGTTTAAACTTAAGTATAATTTACTACCCAATTATATGCAGAAACACATTGAGTATGTTGGTGGATATTATTATTTACGAAACAGGAGAGATTTTAGAATACCGTTATACAAAAAAAAATAGCACGCAAAACTCACTCATGTACAGAGGAGTACAAATTTTCAAAGAATTATCAAATAACGTAAAAAATTAAATTAGAATTATTAGTACCTATATTTAAAAAATTAATACGAGAACATATATGTAGATAATTTCAAATTAATTGTAAAAATTACAAAGTGACTTAGAGACTAATAAAATAAATCTTAATCTAAATCTAAGTTTTTAAATTACTATGTTGAAAAAAAAAAAACAGAAAATGAATAAAATACAAATGTTGTAGGCAATTATTTCGTCTGTTATTTTTAATTTTTTCGTAATATTAATAAAAGAAATTGAAAAATATTTCTGTTACCATGTAAACAAATCGAATTATGAATAAAACAAGTTTCAATATAAGTTTCTGTGTGTATGACAAAAATGAAACTGCAACTGATGGTCTGAAGAATAAAAAGAACAGAACTTTGATGACGTAACGATAGGATTAATTTGATATGATATTCAGAACGTTGGAAGCGAGTGTAATACAATATGAACAAAATTGGCAATCGGTATCACGGCACTTGGTGGATTCACTAACTGATCGTACAAAAATCTTTTGCATTGAATTTAAATGAAACCGAACCCTGAGGTGGCATTCTGTAACTTGAAGAAAAATATGTTACGATTATTTTTTGCCTATTCGTTTCGTATTTTATAAAATTGTTTTAATGTTTTTTTATTTTATATTATTAACTTTTTAATTTTTGTCTCGAGTTTTTCGATATTCTATAAAGATGAATTCTTTTGGGTTTTTATTACAAATACAAATTTGCGATGGGAAAATATTTGCTACTATATTTTTTTTTGTGTGTAAAAATAAATAAAATCGAAACAAAAAAAAAATATCTATTAATTTTAGATAAATAAAGTATTTTTAAGTCTTTGTCAAACCATTGAGTAAATATATTATATATAGAGAGTCAAAGCTAAAAGAAAAGTATAAACTGATTTAAGCGATCGAATTGTACTTAGAAGAATAAGAAAAACAAAATATAAAAATAATAAGAAAAAATTCACCATTCAGAATTATGGTGAAAAAATTTTTCTTAAAATTTTATAAACAAACTTACTTAAATTTTTTTATTTTTGTTTTGTAGGTTTAAAAGTGTTATTTCTATATACTGTTATCGGAGCAATAATTTTTCAAACATTTTTGTGATGTTTAGAGAAGATGGTAAAAATTGCATAGAGGAATTCTGCTTGCAATAGTGGCTTTCCACCCCTTCAATACAAATAATACAATTGATGTGAGAACGCACAGATTCCTTTACAGATTCTGGTAAACGTGTATTGCATGTGACCGCCCACGTAAATTAGGTTCTACATTCTACAAACGAATTTTTGTTGTCGAAAGACTTTTTAGCAACAGTTTTAATCATTTGTTGACTGATTGAAAGAGTATTAATAAAAAAGATTTGACAAAGCTGATGGAGTACTCATTCTTCTGATGATGGTGTAATAACCGAAATCGATTAAGAATTTAACAAAAATTATGAAACATATCTAAAGTTTTAATATTTATTTAAGCCATTGAATTAGTTGACTTAACATTAAAATCATTAAATTTTTAAACTGATTATAATTTCCACTACAAGTAGAAGATGAAGAAGATGATAACGAGAATGATATTACAATTATCGAAGAAAATAACAATCTAATATTAAAATATGTAATTAATATGAGGCAATTGGAAGAATATATTTTAAAAACACTAATAGCCTAACAACACATACAAACACCAAGCAAATACGTGATATGACGAATATCGTGTACTTTCCATAAGAAATTAGTATTTATGAAGCTACTGGAAATAGAACCGGAGATTTAAAAAAATTAAAGGACACCATAGAACCTCCTATACTTCAACACAAAATTAAAAAAACTTTTCTATTTCAAATAATTTTAATATCGAAATTAAGAGGTCGTTTGACCAATAAACATTTTAACTGTGTTTGTTTATGAAACAAAATTATTGAAATTTTTTTAATTTTAATGATAAAATGGATTTTTTTGTTAAAATTTGTCTTATATTTGGTAGTTGTTATAGGAATTTTTATTCGGGAATATTCGAGAATTTTCGAGAATCTTACAACTCATCCCGACTCGAGAAATAATACATATCTCGATCAACGATTAACATTTAAGTGGTAAAAAGAGCAAAGGATTTAGGTGGTCGTGTGCACAACGCAAGTTCTTATTTTGTTCAGATCGAGTCGTAATAGTATTGGCAGTTGGAAAAACGTCAATACGAAATACGTCTTCTATTACCTATGTTCTTTGGTTTAACGATATTTTAATTTTTTGTGTAATTTTAAGAAGTACAATTTATTCTGTATAACTACATGAATGTAGAAAACAAAAAATTTTTTTAGTTAACTAACGAGTGTTAACTCTCTTTTGACTCATTTGTAATTTAATAGTTTATGGATTTATTAAATATCTCGATAACACAAGTAAATACAACGATTTTATATTCAATTACGATCTCAAAATGAATGCTGAAATTCATAAATTAATTTAAAATACAAACTAGTTAATAATAAATATTGATAAATAATTAATTTTTTAAATATATAACTATTATTTATTGAAAATTTTAGATTTTTTAACAAAATTTTTTGATTGTAAGCTAACAATTTTTGGAATTTTTGCTTCATTAATTTTATTAATTTTTATTAATGTAATAATGTGTATTAAAAATTTAATTAGTTTATTTATTATAATGTAGAAATTTATACATAAATACATATATTACATATGTATTTATATTTATCTAATATTGTTTTTATTTTTTATAAATATCAGTAGCTGTTTTTAGAGGTACACTATAAAATTTCAAAATTTTCATTAAATTATAATTTTTTAAGTGTTAAATGTTATTTTAGTTATTATTTTTGTTTTTAAATATTATTTTTACTCTGTTGTAAGTATATTATTCGCTTAGCTAAATATAATAAAATTAAAAAATTTTAATAATTATAAAATAGTATAGGTAATTGCAATTTTATTTATTTTATTTTTTTTTTAATTCAAGAATTCAAATAATTAAAAATAATTATAACTTAATATTATTTAACTAATTTTAGTCTTAACAATATAAAAATAAGTAGATTTGATCATTTTATTTTGTTTTAGTGTTAGATTTAATAATAAAATACAGAATTAGATACAAAATAAAATATTTACATATCTAAAAATAAATATTAAGTTTTTATGTTATTTATTAAAGAGAAAAAAAAAGAAAAGCCAAATGCTATTTAAAGTTTTTGTAAGTATTTAATTACTAGAATACTGTAAAATATTTATGCTTTTATATATAAAATGTAAATTTCCTTTTTTATAGGCAAATATAAAAAAATATTATTATTTTGAATTAAACCGAATAACTAAGACAAAAATGTGATGATTAAGCTTAGTTTATTTTTATTTTAAATTTTAAGTAAAAAAAATTGTGTATATTTGATAACTAATAATTTAAATTCGAGAATACCGTTAAAGAAACAATACATTAAATTAATTTAACAAAACGAATATGTATATTTGAAATAAAATTTTAAATTTATATTTTTATTAATTATGAATTTAAAACAAGAATACAAAAAACTGAGTTTCATATGACCTCAAATTGGTGTTAGTTTATTAAAAGCTTTAGAATATATTAATTTTATTTTAAACTATTTAATTTCAAAATTGATTCGGATTTAAAAATGCAAATTTGATTTAATTTTAATTTATTAAGAGTTCTGAATAGTTCATTTTTACTTTAATTAATATTCTTTAATATACTAAAAAACGGTTTATATATATAATTTAAAATATGCAGTTTAAAAATCACAAGTTCATTTTTAACATCATTATAATTTAATACTTGATAATAGTCAAAATAATTTTTTTTTAATAGATAGAAAAAAATAATAAAACAAATAAATTAAGTAACATAAGTAAAAGAACGTTTAATGAATTGGTAAAACATATTATGTAAGATACAAATAAATTTAATTAATACATAACTTGTTAACTTTATATAATGAAATAACTTACATTTGTTTGAAAATATAATAGAAATAATTAAAAAATATATAAATAAAAGTAAATTTTGTGAAACTTTTTTGTTTATATTAAAACTAAATTAATTATAATAACTGTTGTTGTATAGTATATATTTATTCATTTTAAATTGCTTTTTTTTTGTTTTTATAAAAAAACAAAATATATATATATATATATATATATATATATATATATATATTTATATATATATACATATACGTTTTGGAATGTTAATAAATTAAAATGTTCTTAATGAAAAACTAAAATGTTAATAAAGAAATTATAAACTAATAAAACTATATGTACTTATATTAAATTTTTCAATTATTTTTAATTTCATTTAAATTTTCGTCCCGGAAACGTTGGACTTTCTGGTGGTGTGCCACCTTGTTGCAATGATTTCTTTGGCAATGACTTAAATGGGTGTAATTTTCTAGATGGTCTTGGTGATGGTATATCAACAGATGCAGTTGATGTTTGACTTGAATTTGTTATTATTTGATTTTGCATAATATCTTTCATATTATTATCAGAATTTTGAAGCCATCCTAAAATTTTCATATATTAAAATATAACTAGATAAATGCACAAATTTTAAAATACCAATGAAACCAAACAAAGCAAAAATGAAAAATAATAGAATCGAAAAATTTGGAACATTTTCTAAATAATGCTTATTTTTTTTTTATGAGGACAAAAATCATCACGCTCAAACCAAATTACCTTTGAGCGATGATCGATGATGATCAATTAAAGCTGCCGCTAATGGAGCGTTATTTCCAGCCAATGGTTGTGTTGCTGAAATCGGACTGTATACTCTTGTAACAAATTCTTCAAAAGTTGTACTATCTTTATAGCGTGATGAAACTGCTTCCAACGATCTATTCCGTTCTTCATAACTGAAATATTAAATAAAGAAAATTAATATTCAATACATTTTACATCAATAAAAAAAAACTAACTATTGTTGATAAAATGGTAATGATGAACGTTTTGCTCTTCCTGCATTAATAGCTGTCGCTCGAACTAAACTTGCCAAACATGCTCCACTAATTACACTCTCCTCAGCTAATGGTCCAAACCATGGAACATCTGGTTTTCTATTTACTGTTATACGAAACAAACCACTCTTCAATGGATAAATTACAATTAAAACATCACAAAATTCTGTTGGAAGAATATCTCTACGATATTCACGATAATGCTCACTCCAAACTATATGAACTTCATCATTACCCAAATGTCGAGTTTTTGTTAAAATAGCTTCTGGTGAATCTGTAGGCATACGAGTTGCCACATGATAAATTACTTCCAAAAATGGTGTGGCATAATACGGTGCTGTGGCACCACAACCTTGTCTAGGTAATCCACCCAAAAATCCATTATGGGTTTCTAATTCGATTTCCCATCCTAGAGCCGACACAAACATTTCATAAGTACTACTGCCGCATGAATTACGTAAAATACTATTCTTATCTTCCTGTCCACTTGCCACATATATCACAGCCATTTTATGTGTTTCACGACATTTCTGTAAATCAACATTACGAAGTTCCCGCAAAAGTTTTTCAGTTCGCTTTAATAAATAGGTTTGATGTCGTCGTTCCCATCCAGCCAAACCTAAATGACTAAACAAAAGTCTGCAATATTGAAAAGCAATGTCATTTTTGGATAAACTTGCAACAGATGTATTATAAGATTCAAATGAAAGTGATGATAATGAAGCACCATCAGGAACGCCACCAGAAACACTTCCTTGATATGAAGGAAAACGATCTCGTTGCATAAGAGAAGTTTGATTTTGTCTTTGTACATATTCTTGCTCAATTGTTCGTTGATTCAATATTATTGAAATAGCTTGTGCTTCTGGGGATGCACCTAGAGGACTAGGACCTGGTACATTTAAATTAGTTGTAGAACCAGAAAGACATTCTGGTGATGTATGACCAATATATTGCAATAGCTATAAAAATCAAATTTAAGATTATAATTCAAAATAAGACGCATTTATTTTACTTACATCATCTAATTGATCTAAATCAGATGCGAGATCTTTAGCTAAAGGTAGTTCATTTGGCGGTCGATGTCTAAGGGTATGCCTAGGAGCGGCGATTTCCATTCCAACCATAGTGGAAACTAAAGAATCTAACGGTACTCCTGAATTTGACATTGTTTTATTACTATAATTATTTCCAATTTGAAAGTGGCTTTGTGCGTTATCGGTAATATTTATTCCTATATTATTTAAATAATTAGGCACCCTTAGACAACCCTTAGGTTCACTATATAAAATCGATGCATCCCAACATGCTTTACCATTTAAGTCACGAAGTAAAACACGAACCTGTTTTTCTGCAGTTAGCAAACCAGCAGTTGCTCCACCTCCAGGTAATTTTAAAGCTGGAAGCTCAACAAAACTTGCTACTAAACCATTGTTTAACATGAACATTTGTATATTCTGAGCATTTAATACTTGTGGTGCGCCTAAATCAAGTGAATCTCTTCTGTCATCCTGCATTTGTACATTACTTGTCATTTGTAATAGATTCAATTGCACGTCATCTTGTTCTTCCACCATTGAACTGAGTCTAGAAGCTCCGATTCCCATTGGAAAATGACCCAAATGTGTTACTAAATGCATAGCAACAGCTTTTGCGCATAATCGAATTGCTTGTATACAATTTTGTGTTGTTTCAGTTGTCTGATAACTTGCTTCAGCACTTGATTTCCCTTCGTTATCAACATCATCGGATAATATTGTCATATCAAAATCTTCATCAGCTGTTAGCAATTTAACACGATCATTACGTGTTCCAGATGCAATAAAATGTAATGTTTTCAGAATTATTAATATTAAAATATCATCTTTTTCATCAATTGATTGTGTAAGTATATATGAAGGAAAAGCCATACAAAATTCACCAAGACACAATATTAATGATGTTATTACTGTTTTATCAGATTCCTTGGGATTACTAACATTTTGAACTTCTAGTGCCTTACATATTGCTTTGATTATTAAGTGAGGTAATCTCTCTATGCAAGCTAATTCCTTTGCTCTTTCACTACACAATCTTAATGAATCGCAAGCAGCGATTGCAATTGTTCTGTGCTTGAATTGCAAGGCTTGTAATAAAACTAAAACAACTTCTTTTAGACGAGGATTAAAATTACGTAATTCACGAACAGGGCTCCCAGTTTTGTGAGGAATATTTTGTAAAAATCCTTTTTTCGTTATTACAGGTCCTGATAATTTTTGTAAAATCCATTGTCCAAGTTGAGCTAATGCAATACATCGAGCTTTTGATGAAGGTTCACGACGAGCACATCTTAACATAATATTTAAAATATGATTTTGTAAATCTGGACACTCCATTAATTCAATTTTTTCAGACGGTTGTAATACGGGTTTTGGAATTACTGATGCTGGATAACATAGAAGTGAACCTAAAAGTGAAGCTACCTCTGCTCTAGGAGTATGACGTCCTGTTTCGAAAGAAGTCAATAATATTGCGGAAGCATGAACTATATCCAAATAAAGTAATGTATGTCCAGGTAATAATAGACTTAGAAAATGTGGTCCTTCCAAATACTTTAGTATTACGTATATCATATCTCTATCTTCTCCAGTTAATAGTTTATGTAATATATTGTAAAACAGCGATAACTGACTTATAGTACTTATAGAGCCATTTAGAACTAGCATACATAATAATTGCACTGCCCACAATTTGCCTTTTTTAAATTGCGAGTCCAATTTTAGAGCACCATAGCACCATGAAGAAACTATTCCAATAGGTGGAACTAAATTTGGTGGCGTCGGTGTGCTCTGATTGTCATGAGATATACCTTGATTATGTTTTATTTTAATTAAATTAATTGTCATTTCTACTAAATGCTTAAAAACTTGTGCATGTAATTCTGATTTTGGTATTTTATTTACATCTCCTAAAGATCCCAACATCCGTTTCCACATTATAGCGGCAGAATCTGGTAACCAACCTGTTGCCGTTCCACCTACAACAAATTATTTAGAATTTTATTTTTCGATTTTAAATATTTTAATAAAAATTAACCTGATATTATAGATCTCCTATCTGATGAATTCCCCATACCCTCTTGTGTATCAACACTAGAATTATCTACCGCTAAACAATCAATTTGAATGGGTGAATCTTTAATAGAGCCTCCTTCTATACCACTTGAAGCTGTTGGTGATGGACTTCTAGAACCGTGACCGCTCTCATTATCATCATCTGCATGCATCCCATTTCTGCAATGATTTACTGAAGACTTATTTAAATGCAATGAATCTAAGGACATTGCTCGTCGAAATGTATCCCTTCTACTATTCATTTCAACCCATTTCAATCCATTCTGTCGATTATTAAAGCTCTGAGATTCTCTGTTTGTACTCAGAGTTTCTACACTAACGTTAAATTCAGTTTCGGAAGAGTTTTGCGTTAGAATTAAGTTTAATGAGTGCTCGACACTGCTGGATAGGGCTGGAATTTTGTTTGGATTTTTTATACGGCGTTTTGGCATTCGATTTTTTCTATTTCCATGTACGCTATTAGAAGCCAAAGAACCTTCACTGTAACTTCTATTTAACGCTGGAGTTCCTGGTGCACTTCTACCTGGAACGGAATGTTGATTTTGCAAAGAAGATCCTCCTCCAATACAAGCTTCATCCCGACTTTGTAAATCATCATCTGTTTTACGATTTTCAGAAGAAGTTATAGACCGCACATCACGACTGTTGCCAGCACTTTGCCAAACACTCCCAAAACGACCTCGTCTTTTTCCTTTGCTTTCTGCTAAACGATCTAAAGGCAAATCTTGTAAATTTAAATTATAAACATATCTTGCTAATACTCTTGTTAAGGTTTGCATTGTTTTATCCCATTCGATTATTAATTCATCGCGATACGTTAGATTCGTTAAAACACCCAAAAATTTGTCCCAAAGTTGTGCATTTACTGGTACATTGGTATGAGCTCTTATCCAAGTAACAATTAATGTTTGGAATATTGCTTGACCAAGACGACCTCCTAAGCTAGATACTTTAGATTGTGGAGGTTGACTTAAAATAACTGAAGTTATTTGTAATAAAACAAGCAAAAGTTGTTCCCATGTTTTTGGTTCCATTCGAGTATTCATTACCATTGTACGATAAACATTTAAAACTTTTTTGCATATATCTGTCTGCTCGTTTAAAGGAGATGAACGATAATCACGGGACTTAGAAGGAAAAACAATATTAAGATGTGCAGTGTTAATTAAAAATACATTTGCAGCATTTGTTACAAAAACTTGTAAAACATTTTGCAATCCAGCTCGAACTAAATAATTTTCTTTAGATATAGCTCCCAAATACGAATCAGTGCGTAATCTTTGATTTGACGCTGCTCCTTAAATAAATGTTAAAAATTAAATCATGAAAATTACAAATTTTTTAATCTTACCATTTTCCAAAGAATTTTTACCAAATATATCATCACTTGGTTCCAATAAAAAAGGTGGCGGAGGTTGTCCTGTCATCCAATCTCTATATACTGCAATACATGTACGAATTGCTTCAATTTGAGATTTTGTTGTAAATCCTAGTAAAAAAGCTTGCCGAAAAACTTCGTGCACAAAATTTACATTTTCTTTGCTCATATACAATACATCTCGAACAATTATTCCTTGTACATACGACATAAAACGAGGATTTGCCAATAAACTTGAATATTCTTCTTCTTCCACAGGCATATGCTCTAAGCGGCTGGTTAATAATTTTTCATGTGTAAATCGAGATAACCAATTTATAAGAACAACAACACATGATGACATAACTTCATCCTTTTTACTAGTCGTTCTTATTAATGGTAAATCTAATTTTGGTTCATAAATTGATGTACTAAAATCAAAATTAGGACAAAAAACTGGCAAATAAACTTCTTTAAATCTGTCCAAAAGAAATTCAAAACATTTCATATGACGTTGTGTACTTTGTTCACGCCATTTTAAGCATGCCGTTGTATGGACCATTGATGTTAATAAAATTTCTAATCCATCGCGGGGATCAGGTGCTGATCTTTCATTTGATGATGGTGGAAGTAGTGTACTTTTTTCAGCACTTTGTACAGGATGTACACAATTGTCATGGAAAACTGAACCACCTAATTCACCTTTCATATTTGGATGACTAAGAAAATCTGGTGCATTAAATTCAACATCTGTTGACGGTCCTGATAAACCTTTTTGAGGTATGATAAGTCCCGGTACCAACTCAGTAAACATTGCGTGTACATATGGAGGAGCATTTTTACCAAGAATTTGATACCAAAGTAAAAAATATCTAAAAAATATATATATATATGAATATTATCTATTTAATAATATTAAATATTGTATATATTTTTAAATAAGAGCAATATCTTACCTTACACCTTCTTTCCTTAATTTTGCACTATTTCCAGGATGTAAAAGTTTTCCTATAATTAAACTTAATGAATGACATTGCCAACGACGAGCCAACAGCTCTGGTAATAAACATAATATTTTTCCCAATAGCCATAAGGTCCCATCTAATTCTTCTCGATGTGCTTTGTGTACTAAAAAATAAATATAAAAAAAAATATCAATATACATACATAGATTAATTAAATTTAACCATTTTTTATTATAAAAATATAAAAAAAAAAAACACAAAAATGTATATTTTTAATAAGACCATTTTAAAATAACAAATGGACTAAATATCAATATATATGTACATAAAAATATTTTAAATAGCAAAATGCAGTACACTTCAGATAACTTTGTTTTATTAATTTAGCTCTTAATTTTACTTTGTACGTAACCGAACCGTTTTTTTCAATTTTTGAATATGTATTTGTAAAAGCAAAGAAATTTTTTTTTAATTTTTTAAAATAAAATAAATTCACACTAGTTTGCGATTTTTTTTTTATAAATTCGCTAATTAGTATAGAACATTCTAAGCTGGCAAAGCATGGCTGGCTACTAACTATATTGTTTCTTATTTTAAAAGAGTTGAAAAATTCTGGATAAATATATTTACTTATTATTTATTAATAAAGGAAAAAGAGAACAAAACAACATGCTTTATTAGGCAGTTAAGTTATATATGAATAGCGATAGCTTGTGTATTTACAATGCAATTATATTATTATAGAATTATTAAAAAGAAAAATTTTGACTTTCGTGCAAACGTTATTACCGTTTTCACTTACCAATATGAAAAGGAAGTTCTGCACCACCATTTAAAAATAAAGTATATAAAATAAATCATTTTAATTAAATATTTTAAGTTACCATATTATTAATATTAAAATTTAACCATTGAATTATACCAATTTTAAACATAAATACAACATTTAGTTATGACATTAAAACCTTTCCATTTTTTAAGATTATCAACTCTTACCTCTTTGTTTTAAATTTGCTTCAGATTGTACAAATGTATCATACAGAATGTAGTAAACATGACTGTAATTTGTTTCAAAAACTGACTTCGCCTCTTCCAATTCAACGTATTCTAAAAGAAATTAATTGGTATTAATATATATATGTATATATATGTATATATATATATATAGTTTTTATAATAGGTTATAGTCGGTTATACTATAGTAATATTTTCTAAATTAAATTTTCCTAAAACAATGAAATGTAATTTTTAACTGATTAATAAATTAAGAGTTTCACAAAACTGAGACTAAAACATGTAATTTTAAAATATGTTTCATTTTCATTTTAAGCTACTTATGGATCTGATAGAAATAGTAAAAGTGGCTCAATTATTTACAAAAATTAAAGTACGTACACACCTTTTTGATATTAAGAATATTTTTGAAGGATTTTAAACAAAAATAAAATAAAAAAAGACTACACATATTCCTACATAATCTATACATTTATTTAAAACTAATTTAAAGATAAACATATTCCATCCATTAAAAAATAATAATGGGCATTTATTGAGATTAAATATCTATCTTATCTGTTAATAGATATGATAAGTGTCAATGAGTTAAATTATACAAAATTCAAATTTAAAAAAGAAAAGAAAAACAAGCAATTAACAAAAAATAATACGTACATATTTGTATTTTTCTTTGATAATTTGAAATTTCAAAATTTTATTAAAAATTAATCTAAACATTAATCAGAAAAGAAATTTCATAATGATTTTGGTTTGAACAAAAATGATACTATATAAAATAGGTTTTTATATCAAAAAATGTAAATTAAATACTTTGAAATTTTTCATCATACATACATAATAAATGTGATTGATTTTCATTTTTGAAATGTAATTTATTAGCTTTTAGTAAAAATGAATAAGATTTACCTGATTGTTTAGATAATTAGATAGATAAATAGGTAACTTATAGCTTAACAAAATCTATTTAAAGTATAGTTTCATTTTTATTCTACTTTAAACTTTACCCATGCATGAATCAACTGCTTTGCCCCCCTTTCATATATACATATCTATACATATTTACCTATTTTAATGTTTACGAAATACACCCACAATTTTTTTTATATTCTATTTTGCTTTTACCAAAGAAGTTTATTTGAAATTATCTTTTCCAAACAAATCATACCTAAGATCGTTTTTAAATGCCTTAATCTAGTTGCTGAATCCTTTTTATAATCTTGTATTTTTAATGTAGATTTTTTTACATCAGCATGAGATTTTTTTGTAAACATTTTTCCACAATATAATCCTCCAGTAATGGCCGCTGATGACTAAAAAAAAAAATTGACGACTTCCACACTTTGATAAAGTCAAGTGCTTTTTTCTATTTAGTAAATCACTTTTGCACCATAACTTTAAGATACTTTATATTAGATATGCATATATAATTTTATATATATTTTTATTTTTGCATTTGCATTCTTTTAACACTTATAATATTTCTTTAAAATAATTAGAAATTATTTGTATAGAAAAATTTCTACGTACTCTGTTTTCACTTTTTGACAATTTATTGAGGAGAAATCCAAAAGACACAAAATCCATTCAAAATCTTATGATTTCTATTTTAGACTTTAGTTCACAATAAACCCTAAGCAAACAATCTGGTGAATGTCTTGGCTAACATTTTCAATTCAATTGAATTGAACATTTTGCATATTTAATTGATATAAAATCGCTTGCCCATGAAATAAAAACTAATTAAAAAAAAATAAAAACAGATTTTGTATTTCAGCATAAAAGATTGAGAATAAATTGATTTATACATAATTAAATACAAAATTTAAGTTTAAATTTAGAAAATACATTCAATAAAAGATAATATCATTATACTTTCTTTATGATATCATAATATTTCAAAATGATATCATACCTCTAGTGGTGAATAGAATAAGCCAATATAGTAAATAATATTAGAAAATTTATCAGTTTGTTGAGGCATTGAGGTAAATATTTAATTGAAGCAATTTTTAATTTTAGAAAAATTTAATTTTCTTTAAAAAATAATTTTCTTAAAGGAATTTTGACAGTATTAATAAAATCAAATAAAAAAAAACGTTTTACATTTTATATACATTTATGTTAACTACTTACTAATTGGGTAATTGTTTAGACTTGTGTATATTCAGATATTTTTAAATTGTACTTGGTACATTTTTATTATAAAAACGGCTAATATACTTTCAAAATTTCTTTAGCACTGTCATTTAAAATTTACTTGGAATTTCGAATTGGAATATGTATATAAAAAGGACTACATGACAAAATTACATATTGACAACATTTCATATTTATTCAAACCCTGTTTTTGTCGGCAAGTAAACGCTGACGGCAAGATTTTAGTACAAAATATATATAAAAAAAAAACAATATACAAATTTTAGATCATATGACTTTAATAAATTTAAAATTATAAAACCATAGTAAAAAATAAGTAATAAAACCATGTAATAATTAAAAACCATTTTGTCCACACGTAATTTTGTCCATATGCAATTTTGTCCATATACAATTTTGTGTTATTAAATATTGTCATGTAACCGTTTACCTTATGTTTAAATTAAAAAATAATTAAATTATTACATTAGCAAAAAATTAAGAGTATGTATTAACAAATATTATTATTAGTATTAATAAAAACTAAATAATTGTAAACTATATTATTATATTCAATTAAATTATTAATGTGCTAGCAAAAGTTAAAATAATCGATGTTTACAATATAACAACAAAATCTTTTAAAATTAAAAATATTGCTAATGTGAAAACGTCAAATTTTAATTTGTTTCTTAGAATTACGATATTTCAAACTCTTCTTTTTTCTAATAGATGTCTCTTTTTGCAAGCTAATTTAGTTAATGATCATTTACGATATAATAAAATTTTTTTTTGCTTAATGGCGTGATTAAACGATTAAACATTTTTACGCCCGCTATTTTTATATTTAACTATAGAATTAATTTTTTTATAAAATAAATTTATGTGAATATAAATTTTTTAAATGGGAAATATTAAAATTTCCATGTCATTTTACTTTTAATAAAAAGAACAAGTTCAATTTATTAATTAATATTGATTCATAGACGTTTTATGTCACCATTGTATCTATAAATATTATTATTATAATTTGAATTAACAAACAAAATATGTTTAGGAAATAGTTTCATTCATCATAACACTATTAGAACTCATCAGTAGGTATTTTTAGTGTTAGACTACCTATACAACTCCTATTTTCATTTTGATTGATTTTATAACTTATTAGAAGATGTCAATAGTACATCTGTGAGTTATAAAAATCGATCAAATTTTTAATGTAAAATGCAATGTTTATAAAATAAATATTAATGTTTGTTAGTTTGTACTGTAAATATTTTTCTTAGATTTTCCACTTGTACATCCAATGATAAAAATTCGGAAATTTTTTGTTTCGAATTATTTAGATGAACCAAGTTATTAGGACCACCTCCCGTGCACCGAACTATCTTTTTGTTGTTAGTAATTTTTTTTCACCTTATTTTTTAAATCATTCCTTAAAGTCATTTTTAATTCATCGAAGTTATTTCAATCGAACTTATTTGGCAGCGTCAAAATTTTTACAATCTGAGGTCTTAATAACCATTAACTTTCGTAGTCTGCCTTTGATCAAGTAACTGTAATTAATATTGTATGTCTTGTTTTGATTAAAATTGTTAATATGGCACTAGATTATAATTATTTATTTTATTTTTTATTTATTTATTTTATTCAAATATTACAGGTATTTTCAATGTGTAATATACAAAAAGAAAATAATATATTAAAACTAAAATTACCATTTTCATTTTATATAATTAGAGTTAAATATTAAGTGTAATTTGATAGTTATTTTCATAACGGATATTGTTCGATAACGAGTTCCAAAGTACCACAATATTCACAAAAAAATTAAAAATGCCATAATTAACCATTGTGACCCAAACCTCTTAGGTATCTTCCGAATACTTACTTATCAGCTAGATATGACGACACCAATTTATTTACAAAAGATTTTATACAAAATTTTACACGTATACTTTCAAACATAAAACGAAATATAGTCTTAGATACATCACTAATACGATCATACTTTTGTCTATTAGTGACAAACCGCGTACAATCGATAAAGATGATTTGCAATCTGTTTAATTGCCACACGAATATACCTGAGCAGACACCGTCGCAGTATAAATGTGGTAGAATTAGAGCTTGAACGAATCTTTTTTTTTAACCTACTCACTTAAGCAAAATAAGACGTAATGTGCTAAAGACCTTTTGGGAAGTTAATATGGTCATTCCATAATATATTTTTGTTAAAGACTATGCCAGGATTACGAACTTTAATCGAAAAATCAAAAAAAGCGTTAAAATTTATTTAAATAATTATATCGTACGTAATCATGGGTCGTTCGTTATATATATAATAACGCTGTTTTTTTTATTAATGAGGAGTTCCATGTAACCGCGATCTCTTAAGATCTATTGTGCTTCCCCGCTTATCTCAGAGTTGTCAATTTTAGAATCAGACAATTTGTGTTCCTGGAAATATTTATATTTATATAGCGTCACAACCAAATAGAATATCAGAGGTAGGATTCCTTATCTTCTAAGCAGAATCTGCATCTGTCTGTGATGGATCTACCAATCTTAAACAGATGCTTGTTAAATGGGTCATGACCTGTGATAAACCATGTCAGCATTCTGACATTGGATCTAGTCTCCCTGATTATCTAATTCAGTCTTTGGATACTTAGTTTGAAAAAGGTTTTAGACTGCGTAAGTCTTTGGCAACTATCCCATACGTTTTGGGTTGAAAATGGTGTTTTTTAAATAAATTTTATGTAGAGTTAACAAAAACAAAATAGTGTGATCAGTACCACTTTGAAGATTCGACATCATACAGCCCTATTCCCTATTCAGCTTGCTCTATCATATCGGATTTCTTCTGAGAAGCGAATTTTTCGATACGTACCGAAAAATGTGATACTTTTGAAAATTTTATTTTTAGTTTTTATTAGTTTTTAGTATAAAAGTTGGTTTGCTACATATATACATATAAAATAGACCCATGGCGAAAAAATATTGAAAGAAAAATCTCCCTCGGTGGGAATTACTATGATAATGATATACTTTGACGGTATTATTCTCTGCTATACACACAGAAGAGTAAGAATTCATTAGTCGATCTGTCATGAATTTTTTATGTACAAAAGACAAAAAAGAGGTGGTTTTAGTGGACTTAAGGCCCTCACTATCATTGTTGGTTTGCACGCGCGAGTTATGTATAACAGTTCACCTTCGAATAAAGAAGAGGACCCTCCAAATAAATGTATAGTAACATTAGAAAAATGCAATGACATAATGTCAAATGCTAATAACCTGTAAAATTCAAAGTTTTAAAATAATGTAAAACTATACTTCGTTTTTCGAATTATTGAGCAAAACCGAAATATAATATATCCTCGAACCTTTTATCGACTGCGTGTCAATAAAAAATATTTTGATAAAATGAAAATACATACGTGGCCGTGTGCCTTATTAAAAAAATATATATAGCTATATACATTTATTTCTATAATTAGCTGGTATAATTTTTAATGGGATTTTTGTTGTTGAATAGTTTTTGATAAATGCATCAATATCAATCAGGACGATAGTTTGACAATGTTAATGAAATACAAACTTCGTCAAATTCGTCGGTAAGCCTGTTTCGTAAATTAGATTTTATGTGATTCATTATTGAAAATAAGCTTTCACAGCTTGACGTTGATAAAAAAATTGTCTGAATAGATAAACACAATCTCTGAATCGCATTAAATGTCTCTGGAAGGGAACACCATGCATTCAACCATGTCATATTGTCCATGGTTTCGTATTCTTCTTCATTTAATTTTTTTTTCATTATTTTCTATTTTATGCATCAATTCTACAAATTTCTGTTTCCAAATACAACTTGATTGGAACGCTGCCAACAGCATTTCTAAATTCTCTAACTTTAACCATTCTAATTGATCAATTTAAGTAGTTTCCAAATCGAACTTGTCTGAATATTTAATCAAGTTAATTAACGATTCAAATATTTTGAAATCTTGAAATATCCTTACAAAATTGTCTTGTGTGGCATTTATAACTTGGCTATAAAAATTTGTACTATTTTCATAGGTTTCATAAATGAAAAATTTTTGAAAATGATCTTTCAACAAAGGAAAATACTTAAGCGTATTGATGTCAATATCACGTTTAAATATTACTAATTTGGCCTCAAAACCTTTAATAATAGCGAACATAACATCAACTGACTTTTCACGGTCTTGCAATTTAATATTTAATTAATTTAAATAATTGCAAATATCCGTTAAAAATATTAATTTTGTGATCTAGTCATTATCAAAAAGTTGAGGAAATTTAGATTCCTTATCATTTAGAAACATTATAATTTCATCCAAACATTCTAAAAAACATTGAAACACAAAGCCGCGACTAAGCCAGCGTACGTAATTGTACATTAACAATCCCTGGTAATTTGAACCATTTTCATGTAAAAGCAACTGAAATTACCTCTTATTAAAGCTATAAGCTTTTAACCGGGTTGCTCTAAAATTATTATAAAAATTATAAAATTATTATTTTGGAAACAATACTTAACATATCATCAAATGCTGCCAATCCAGACTTCGTAATTGACCAAATTTGGTTTATGTTTTGAACATAGTATGCTTTGAATTTTCAAATGTATACATATGAATACATATACACAAACACAAATAATATAACGTTGAAATAAAAACATAAAAAATCTGTGAAAGTTCTTTGTTTTGTTTTTTAAAATAATATACTTAAGCATTAAATAGAGTTCAATTTTATTCAAAATTAAAAATGCATTTGGTTTAGTACATTATGCATGAAAAATGAAAGAATGTATATGTATGTGCCAATCAAAATTGATTTACGTGCCACTTTGGGCACGCATGCCATAGGTTCGCCATCCCTGATCCGTTTAATTAAATAAATAAATGAAGTGAAATACTAAAATTTGTTGATCGTTCAATATGTTCCATTGAACCTTTAATTTTTTCAAGGTTGCTGATAATTCAAAATATCGAAGTACAGTTACAAAATTAATAAAATTAATAAAAAATAATAAAATATTGTAAAAAAAAAAACATCAGGTAGTTCATGTTTAGAATTTGGAGAAAACAGTTGATCATAAATAAAAAATAAAAAAATTGTTTTTTTATTTTCAAAAATTAAACAAAATACAAATCTTGCGTGGCTGAAATAAATAAATAAGATTCATATAAATTGATATGAATCAATGATAATGATGTTGTTAGCCAGGATATTTTAAATAAAGTTACTACTGTGCAATTGCATAGGGGCCTACTAGTATTACTATATTCCAGTTGAATCCAAATGTGAGTAATTTCAATGTGCTCATTTTCACCCAATTTTCCAGTAAGCATCTTTTCCACATAGAACTGATAATTTTTTTTTTTATAATATTCCACTTAATCAACAATTTTTTTTCCAAAACTTTTATCTCTTTTAGAAAGTCCAAAACACATTTTTAATGAATTATGCATTATGCATATGACAAATATTTTCAGATTTCAGATTGAACTTTCGTGTTTTTTTTTTTTTAAGTTAAATTTGAAAACGTAAAATTTTGTTTTTATTATATATTTTTTTTTTTAATAATATGAAAAACAAATGGACGAATATATTTTATAAAATTGATAAATCCTTTTCATATATCTTTTATTTATCGATTCGTTTCTTAGATCTGTCGATAATTTTGTCACTCACCAATTTTCATTTTAAAAATAACAGTAAAACGACAATACCGTAATTTGATGCTTGTTTATTTTTTTTATAAATTTGGAAATAAAAATTTAACCTAAATATTTTTAAATTTCTACAGACGTAAACGTAATTATGTATATATACACATGTATGATGATATGAATACACATACATATTATTATTCATCATTATTTTTATTTATTATAATAATGAAATAAAAACCGTTTATTTTTTATATATTTTACGTGAACACGTAATTTCTTATAAATTCTAAAATATTAAATTTTCATAGAATTAATAATGGGATTTTTTGGAACGTATGTCTTTTAGAATGATAGATCACTTCTTTTTCATTCTTAAAATTTCTATACTATTATTTCAAATTCTATAAAATATAATAATAGTAATAAAAATAATAAAAAATAAATAATAGATTAACAGATTAACATATTTGGTATGTAATACGAGCGTTCTTTTGAATTTTTTTAGTGTAGATCACTGTGTAGTTCTTGGTAATTCAGTGTAGTTGTTGAATAGAACGTTAACATTGCTTATTCAAAACTTAAAAAAAAAAAAAACACACACACACACACACAAAGTAAATATCAAATCGTCGGTTAATTTCTATTTTCGAACAAACGTTTTAGAAAAATTTCTAATTTCGAGTAAATCGAGTTTAAAGTTTGAAATAAAAAAAAAGAACTGCCTGATAAAAGTGTCTTTTTTTTATATATAACTGCAAGTCTATGGGATGAACACCCTAATTGCTTTTACACAGAGATTGGAATACGAGAGATTCCAGAGATAGTTTTACACAGAGATTGGAATACGAGAGATTCCAGAGATAGTTTTACACAGAGATTGGTCTTTTAAATTTGAGTATAAGCTTTGTATATTTTCGAGCTATAAAAATAAAATTCTATGACTGTTTGTGCCCAATATTCGAGGAGATAGAGCTGAAAAACCGAACCCACCACCTTTTTTTGCTGTTGAGCGTTAAGAAATTTGTTAACATTGTAAGAAGTGTCCGAATTTTGTTCGGATATGTCCGATTCTAGCACATTTTTTTTTTTTGACTAAAGTGGTGTAAAATAGATAAGTCTAACAAAAAAAAAAATGCTACATCTGAATAAAATAAGAGAAACAGTATTTTTTATTATTGTCTTTTTAAAAAAATTTATTAATTTTTAAATTTAACAGCTAAACAGCTTTTTCGCAGCTTTTGTTTCGTAATAAATAAGTCGACATACTCTGTGAATAAGGCATGAAGCTCAGTAATATCAAAGAATATATAAATTAATAAGAAGTCTTATCTCATATAAATTTTTGAAGAAAAATTTTTTGTACTACGCGCCTGATATGAGGACCCACACATAGAAGAAGAGAAAAAGGGGTGAAGAAAACCGCAAAACAAAATTCTCATTTTTATTAAAAGATAGTAATTTTTATGGAATAATTATATTTTACAGTATATACTGATATGAATATACATAGATGTAGTCACATACAAAGATAATAATGACATGTATTGAAATAGGTATGGAGTTAAACATACAATAATAGAGTCAATGATAGAATCAAAGAATCTAGAAAAAATTATAAAAATAATAGTAATAAAAGAATAAAATTTATTAGTGAAGCATTACAAATCGTGAACTGTCTACGGAATACCGTTTTCGTTTGAAAATCATATTTCTATTTCAATTTGGGTATTTTTATTTTTTAAAGAAATAAAACAGACAACAATTCGTTTTTGATACACAAATTAATTGTTTGTTCTTTTTGTTTGTAAATAGATATACATAATAGTCTGTTTTTATCATAACAAAATCGAAAATTTTCTTTGCTAAAAATTGAAAAATATACCCAATTTTCAGTATTTGTACATTGTATATTCTATATTATATACATACATCGGCTGACACACGGACAAAAAAAAAGAAAAACAAAAACGAGATAATAAAAATAAAATAAGATCCGTTTCATTTTTTTACCCGCCCGTACGCACGTAAATCGAAAAAACTGAAAAATATCCAGATGAGACCTCTTATATTTATACACTCTTTGGTAATATTTAAATGAAAACGATTTCACGTTTTGCTATTAGATGTACGGCGATGTTTACAATTGCATTGTTTTACAATTTTCAAATAAAATTTGATCCCGACAATTCCCAAAAAGCTTGAAAACTATTCTGCCTATCTTTTTCTGAAAATATTTTTATACAGAAAGAGTTACAAGTATTTTTACAAGGTGGTTTCATATATTTCAGTTGAATATCTTAATTTTTATAAGATAAATCAGCCTCTTGTAATTTCTTTTGAATTTTTTTTTTTCCACAATTCAGATTTTCTTTATCAATGAAGGCGATGTATTGCTTGCAGTTTCCAAATATTTTTATTAAATCAATCATTTTAAGTATAAAAAGTTTCTAAATTAATATTCATTTACCATAATAACTTGAATTAGATGGTACACATTTTTTAAAATTATAAAGCAGTATAAAGCAGACACTGTGATACAGGAAATCCGATGGAAAGGATCTGACATGTTAAAAAAACGAACAAAATCATACAAATCAAAAATTATCACATATTATTTGGATGCGGATTCGTAGTACGGAAACGTCATTGTTTTACACCTGTTAATAAACGTCTAGCAGTCATGCGTATCAAAGGCAAATTCTTCAACATCAGTCTCGTGACCAAAGTCAGTGGTGGACCTTTTTGCGTCAGACCCAGAACCTTCAAGGTCTGCAACGTCCAACAACTAAGTTAGTAAGTATGACTTTATAAATTAATATATTATTTGTTAATGAAAACTGGTGTGTGTTCTTTCTCATTAGCCAGTATATACTTCTAAATTTGATATCAAGCTGTTTTCTTTTACGGCAATATCTTAACGCCAGTTTAGACTTTTTTCTAAGTGTGTACCTAAGTATTTTACGTCATTTTTTTGTGGGATAATTTTATTATTTAAAATGACTTGAGGACAGGTACCTTTCTTTAAAGTGTTATGTAGCCATTTTTGTAGCCATAGAATATCTTTTAAGTTTGTAATATCTCATAAGAGCGGTGTAATCGGCAAAAGTTGCGATTCTTACCTCTGCTATTTTTGGAATAGCTATCAGCCGTAAACAGCACATATATATAATATAGGCAGACTAACACACTTCCTTAGGGAATGTCAGGTTGTAGTTTTTATAGTCCATTGTGGGCATTAGCTTGCTTCATATAAAACATTCTGTTTTCAACGTAGCTTTTCAAAATTTCATAGAAATCACATGGTAGGTTATATTTCAATTTGCACATTAAGCCAGGATGCCACACCTTATCGAAAGCTTGACTGATGTCAAAAAGAGCAGCTGTGCAAAATCCTTTGTCTTCAAAAGCATTTATCTCTTCATAATACGATAATGTACTTGTTCTACAGTTGTGTGCTGATTTCAACAACCAAATTGATTATCCAGCAAAAGCTTAAGATCTTCTATAATTGGCATTAAACATATCTTTAGCAGTTTTTTAAATTTATTTGAAATAGACTAATCGGTCTGCAATTGCAGTTTCCTCTGGCTTTTGCCAACTTTATGTATTAGTATTATTTCCGATACCATCCTTTGAATCGTAAAGTATCTCAACCTTTGCAAATCCTTATTACCAGGTTTAGTGCTTTTTTAGATAGCTCATGTATAGAAACACATACATATAAAAACACAAATTTCAAATTAATATTATAAATTCAGATAAGTAGGTATAGTGACTTGCGTTAGCAACAAAATTTTTTAATAGATATTTTTTCTTCATTTAATAGTTGACAAGAATCAAAAAGTGGAGCAGCGAATTCTTAAACTACACCAAAAGTTGAAAAGAACGCTCCAAATAAAATAAAGTATAATTTTTTATTGTTTTGTATTCTGAATTTCTCTTGTATTCTAAATAAAATGAGATTTTTACATTAAATCGATTAAAAAGCTAAACAATTCAAAAATATATATTAAAGCTCTGGATAAAATATATGTACATAAAAAAATACAAATAAATAAATAAAAAATTATACAGTAGTGTTATGATAATTTGAATATCTTAATTTTCTGAGTTTTGCAGTGTTTTTACATCTACACAATAGCATTTTTCGATTAAATGAAACTAAAAATAAAATTTTATTTTGCTATCGTTTTAATCGAACTAAAGTTAAAATGGGAGAATATTTTCAAATTTGGATAAAGCAGAGCAGATTTCGTTTAGTGCGTAGTAGATCTTTTAGATAATTAAATAGTAGTAGATCTACTCCGTTCGGAGTAAGGTGACACTCCTGGTCGCTACTTCAATACAATATTTTTTTTCTATAAGTCCGGCTTCTTATAAGAATCAGTAGAATTAGACCAATGATAATGAGACCTAAATACAGAACCTTAAAAGCTTAGTATGGTTCTTTTAACGTTCATGATTTTTTAAGCTTCAAATATTCCAAATTTCCATCAACAATATTCCAGCAAATTTAATTTATCTTACAATTTGTAGAATCTCAGAACTGACCACCATCCGTTTTATTTTCTACTTTTTTGGAGGCTAATTTTGTTTTGATAAAAGTATATATATAAAAAAAATTATTTTTCCGTATTATTTTATTTTAATTAATATTTTACAAGCCTCTTTGTATGTTTACGGTGTTTGTCTTTCATGTGTTTAAAAATATTAGTACAAAACTCAACAACACATATCTGATTCAATCTAATGGTTATACCTCCGCAGCTTGTGGAATCTTGAAACCCATGTCCATTACGTAATTGGAGCAATCTGTTGTTGTCAACTGATTAACACTTTGATTATAATTACATGTGGAAGATTATGCTTATTTCCAGAATCGCTTAACATCGTGCACAGCGCTATGCTCTTATTTTTATTTTATAAAATGCTTTTTCTACTATCGGGCTTAGCAAACAAAATTTTAATGATAAATTTTAATAATAGCCCCTAGCCACCACCACTAGCCGAAATCATTTCTTGGATTTCTCTTTCTTTATGGATTTTGGCATTATCCAAAACGAAAAAATGTATTATATTTTATTTTTTTGTTTGATTTATTTTGAAAAAGATTTTTTTTATTTTAAAAATAGTTTTCATTCAATTGAAAAATGCTATATCCTTAAACTTGGTATGTTGATAGATAATATAGGGTGTTCATATACAATGATTACTCTTCGCAATCAAGCCTGTCATTTAATTCAATCGTCGAGCTAACTAATACCCTTAGTGAGCCAAGAACTTATATCGGTTTTTTTCTTTTTATATATCTGAGAAAATTTTCCAGTAGTAACTCTTTCAGTTTATTTGTTGGGCAAATACCCAAAATACATAACTATAAATACATAACTGTAATAAATTAATAAATGTTCGTATACAATTGTAACACAAATGTAATTGAACTAAAATCCGAGCGGTTAACGGAATTCTTCCATCATACATGAGTACTTTTACGAAGCTTCTACAGTGCTGCTACGAAGGCCGCTGGAATGTTCCTTCCTAGTTTAACAAAAGTAATGAAAACAAAAGAATTCAAATATGTCATCAGCTTATAGTATCTATATCATATGAATGCCTGAAATGGTAGATATACAGTAAAATAAAAGAGAAGGGGAAGAGAAAGAGAAAAACAGGAAAAATAATTAGCGCGGTTAATAAATAAAGTGCAGTACAGAAATTTTATGTTGTTTTATTATAAAAAATAATATAGAAAACGTTTACATAACTGTTTTCAGCATTGAAGTCGGCTAGTCTCTATAATTTTTGCGTATCTACTTTCATTTGACTCACTGATGATAACTCGTCCTGGTGATTGTTTCGTGAACCATCTTTTGAAAGTTTATCTACTTTATTTGTCCCATCTATGCCTGATGGCTGCACTATTAAACTTAGTAAGTATATAAAGAGTCAATATGAAGCCATGTCAATATCTGGCATGGCAAAAATCTGCGGACAATCATTTAAACAACGGAATAACTAAAAATTTTTTAAAAGTATAATTTGGTAATAACTTAACTAAAGTGAAAATATTCTATTTCAAAACTCCCAATTGTAGTTGCTAATAATTAGTTGTTGCTTTCCAGATTTAATCAATTGACATACCGGAAAATAATAAATAAATACTCTCCCATATTCTATTAAAAAATAGTGTAGTTCTGCTTAACTAACCGACAATATTAAAAATCAATGGAGTTGCCGAATTGAAAATTTTCTGGCGAGAAACATATTTTTTCACTAAATAGAACCGATCTTATACTATTTAGGTTTATTCTATGTAGTTTACAAAATTCTCTAACGACAGTGCTGCAGCACGGTTAAGACTAGCAGAATCTAATCTTTTTAAAGTATAAAACGAAAAGAGGAGGTTGAAACGTTTTTTCATGTACCCTGAAAAATTCTTCAAAGACAAGAGCAGTGAAAATACTCGAAGATTGCTATACTGTGAACATTTTCCAGAAGTAAAACAAAAGAAAATATTCAGATTATAGTGCGTGATGAGTACCGGCATTGCGGTTGCAGAAAGGGAGACAGGTCTAACGATTCGTTACTCTGAAGTTGAAGTTGATAAGTATAAAAACATTTAAACTTGGATCGTTAATTATAAGTCACTTACTTGGATCTGATGTAATATTTCTGTGGATATTTTATTCCACGTTGTAGATCTCTAGGAGTTACTTTTCTAAAATAAAACACGTCTGCTTCCTTTAGTTGTCCACAAGAAAAGAGGACGATATCACAACTTTTATTATTCAAAAGGTTTCGGGGTGGCCAACGTTGGTCACAACATTTCATTGCGTTGGTTATAATCACCAATGCTTTATTATAATACAACTGAATTTTAAGTCATGTTTTCCTGTATCTGCAATGCAATTAGCGGCCTTAAGAGCCGTGAAAGCATTAAATAAAGCCTCGATTTTTTCTTCTTCTTTCTCTTCGTTCCTACTGTCAGCAAGACAAAACATTAGATCATATAGCTACTACGATGTCCCTTCAACCAACCAAACCAAATGGAACATGAAACAATAAAACTAAATACCCCAGAAAAAAAATCTCTCTGAACAGTTGTTTAACTCGAACATCTTTTTTAGCTAAAACAAAAAAATTTTAAAACATGTTCACATATCGACTTAATAACGGTATAAGAATATGTATTTCTAAGCTGTATAAAGAAAATATTTAGTATCATGTGGAATGGTATTATTGTTCATACAGTCAAATAGAATTCAAAAAAAGTCCGGACTGCCTTTCACGCTCACAAAATAGGTATTTTTCAAACTAGTATTTTTTATGGTTTTATTGTGTTGAATAATGGTCATTCTACATGGCATTGACATGGAGAACTCCAATAAATGTTAAAAACAAAAAAATTATTTATCTTACATTAAAAAAATAATGGATGAATTGAATAGAAGTTTATTTCGGGGCTTCAGAACCTTTTTAGGTTATTTAGGTCTTATATTTTAACAAATATGTAGAAAACTTAATATTAAAAAAAAAATTACTTGTAAATATTTGCAATGAAAATAATGATAAAAAATAAAAACAATTAAACTAAACTAAGTATTAAACTAATTAAATAGCTAGTTAATTAATTAATTTTAAGTAACAAAAATTTAAGGTAAAAACCAAATAGCAAAATAGAGCACAAAGAAAAATAACAAATCATTTAAATTTCACAGAAGATGTTAACTGTTAATTAATGGCTCTGGAAAACTGAATGATACACGTTCCTTGATAATACGGTGATTACGTTTTATAATGTATATGATAAAGAATAATACAGTGATTTCTCGGTGTACTCACCAAAAGTACATATTTACCTGCCCTATACTATGTATACTCCTTACAATCCTCTGTAATTGTCACTATGGTCAGCTGTGAATCAGGATTCATGCCTGTAGTATTTTAAACAAGTTTATTTATTTGCTCATTGCCAGTGTGATGGGGCCACAAACAAATAACAATAGAGCTTTCTGCTTGAGGTATATGAGCTATTGCATCCTTACAAACGTTAAGTGTGTTGGCGCTGCAAAATAAGTTCTATAAAATTTGATTTTTTTTTTAAATTTTATTTAGTTTTTAATTTATTGAACTGAATATCGAAAATTAATTTTAATAAATTTATGGAACTTATTGCGCAGCGCCGGATGTGTTTGCGGTAAGTGATGAAATGCCTTGTATGCTACTCACAGAATTTGTTGAAATGATCCAGTAATTTCCCTTTGGTTGAATATTCGATTGTTTTATTTATGGTACGAATACAGTTCTGTGGAGACGATTCTTCTTTCGTTCTTTAGTCGAAAGGTGAATTCATCGTGTCTACATTTAAAGGTCCTTATCTACATTTATAATTGTTGTTGTTCAAGACTAGTATTTTTAGCTCAGTCGGTGTACATTTGAGTATAGTTTTTGTATTTTACGTTTAATCTATTCAATACAATTTGTTTGCCTTTTTAAAATAATTTTATTGAAATTTTGAAGAATATGAATATAACGAACACTGGGTTGGCATTATGTAACTTTGTTTCAAACATTTCGGTCGAAACAAAATGTTGTCGAAACAAAATTTGGATGACATTACGTAATTTGAAACGTTAATTTATTTTGAAACGCTCGAAAAAACAGTGAAACACTTTACATAATTCCATTTTTGATTTGTTTCGTTAAAATTTCAACAATTAGTGCTAGAAAATAATATTAAAAAAAAATGGAACTAAAAGAAATTGCAACTAGATACAAATAAAAGAAACTAATAATAATACCAAAACTTTTTTTTTTTATTCTGAACATTTTTTTTCTTGAAAGAAAATAATTATAAATTTACTTAATTTTTCATTTTAATGGAATTTTTATTTCTGTGCGTTTCTAAAATAACTATTCCAATAAAAATCATGTATTAATTTATTATTTTTTTAAAAATTTACCTAAAGGTCAACTATTTGTCAATCGCCAAAATTTGGTCGTATCAAATGTAAAAAAAAGTAGCGTTTCAACCTTACGCAATACCAAAATATGTCGTACCAATTTTTAAAAGATTGAAACAAAATAAAAATGGTCGAAACAAAATTATGCAATGTCACTTTTTGAAAATAGTCGAAACAAAACGACGTTTCAAATTACACAATGCCACTGCCCTGAACTTTGATGGACATACGCAAATATAATACGAATACGAATATTCGAAACATCCTAAATACTTACATACATATATTGCTTTATTATCACTATAAAAAATTAAAATTTCAATTTATTCAGTTCAAGTTCCAATTTTTATTCAACATTGCAACTTTAACTCCAGGTTATTTTCCATCTCCGAAAATTATCTACCATCATAATGATTAGAAATTAGAATTAAATTGATATAGACCTAGCACCATGTTACCTATAATTTCCAAAGTGTTTGAAAAAATGTTCATTTAAAAATTAACACATAAAATCAAAAATAAGGTAAAACACAGCTCCTTCGAACAGGTACATAGAATAACAGCTGAAATCAGATATTTATATAAAATCTGAGTTCGAACGGTTTCGTCCGTTTCAGTTTTCTAACAAAGTGTTCACTGTCAGCTAAACGTGAAACCTCGATATTGACATGTTGACGACTTTTATTGGGTAGAGCCTATAAAAGTTTTTCTTTCGCCTATTATGAGAGGGATCCTAAGATAACTATAAATATCAGCATTCTTTATTAGTTCAGAGGGCGACTAATCTAATGCTCTGTGTTTCTTTATTCGCTTTGAACACTTTCTGCTCTACTATGTGTTTCTTTAATCAAACAGAGCGTATTCCGAGAGTGTACAGAGCGCCTCAATTAGCCAATACAACTGTTTGTATTTCAGATCTAGTTCTAGTTTTTTTTTTCTTGACGTGTTCTTTCCATTTAAGCTTTGCTTCAAGTGTCATACCAAGATATTTTGCAGAATTTTTATGTGATATGATGACATTGGTTAATCTTACTGGGATGATTCTCCATCGTTCGCACCAAATGGAGAATTTGTTATTGGCTTGTTGTAATTTATTTGTAGCTTCATTTATTTATATTTCATAGCTTCATTACATTAAAAATTCCAACCTTTATAAGGATATAAACTTACCTATGGTAAAAGAAGTAAATTGAAACAGAAACAAGATATTACACTAAAAAAATAGTAGCCCAGTGCAGCCGGCTAGCAAAAAATTTGACAAATCTACCATCATATAGTAGACTAAACCAAAAAAAATTATTTAATTTAGCTAAATCAATACAGTGTTCTGTCCACTGGAGCAGAACCAATTTTAATTAAAATTTCCTCTAAGATTTTAACACTTTATTGCTAAGAGAAAATTCATGTAAAATTATTGTTATTTTCCTTGGAAAGATTCAATAAAATCAAATTAAGCCTAAAAAAAAATGTTAACTATAACTACATAATGGGATAACCTGTAACCAACCTATACCATATTCACTTATATTCGATGTTCTAAAGTGAAATAAATTTCTTTCAAAATATCACGACACTACTGTAATGCCTCTAATAATGTTGAATAAATCGTGACCTCTCATCTCTTAATAATAAAAAAAATCTTAAAATAAAAGGGAAAGCAAACAAAACAAAATAAACTAGAATAAATTGTGGTTTTGGTCGGTTCACTTTAAATAATATTGATCAGTATTTGAAAAACTTTCATTCTATTCAATACAATACAATTCTATAGTTATTTAAATTACAAAAAATAAATAAATAAATATATTAAAAAAAATAATATAAAATGAATCCTCTTTATTATTGTTTGTTTATTTTTACAATTTCTACAATGACATTTTCTTGCATAAATGCTGATACATTTGCATTTCCAGTTGATGATTTAATGCCGGATAAAAATAAATTAAATGGAGATGTAAGAATATTTTTTTTTTTTATTAATAATATATTATTTGATAAATAAAAATAAAAAAAATTAATAAATGAAAATTCATATTAGTTTAAAATTATATTTTAAATGTTAAAAAATGAATCAATTAATTTGAAACTGAAATACAATTATTTAAATTAATTTTAATTAACTGAATGTTATTACATTTTTACATACACATAAATTTAAATATTCAATTTTGATAAAAAAAAAATATTTAATTTTGTAATTGCGAATTGCAAGATACGTAAATATTGAAATCAACAAATCCGAAACTAAAAAATTTATATTTTAAATGGTGAAAAAAAAAAAATTAAAAATAAATAATTTATTTAAAAAAAAAATGAATGTTTCTTTTTATAAAATTGTGTTATCACAAAATAGGTTATTTATATTGACATTAAGTAATAAATAAAATTATTACACTGTTGACACTGGATTAGAGATATGAAAATTTTTATTAAAATAATTTATTTCAATATAAAATAAATAAAATAATAATAAAAGTATTAAATAAATAATATTAAATTTGTAATATAGTCTCGTATAATATTAAAAAAATATCATAATTGAAAAAAAAAATTTGATAAAAACTAAATTTTTCGTTTAAAAATGCTTCATGGCATCATTAAATTAATTGAAAAAATTAATCTTATTGCAATTAATTTTTTTGCAACAAATTCTAACGATCGTGGTGAATTAAGTTTTCTTTTTGTATTAAGTTTTTATTTATTACATAATTTTATAATTGACATAATTTGATATAGTAAATGAGGGTTTAATACACACATAAAATCTAAGACGTTTGAATTTAAAGGGTGTTATAATCTAATAAGTGCACTTGCATATTGTTTAGTGCTTAACTAGTGACAATAAGTTGTAGGAGTTATTTCGTTCATCACAACACTACTTGAACTTATGAGTACGTATTTGTTAGACAACCAATACAACTCCTGATTTTTGCTTTGATTGATTTTATTTTTAATTGTAATTAATACATCTGTGAGGTATAAAAGTTGACCCAAATCTTAACGTAAAATCTATTATTAATGGCGTTTCCGGGCTTCTCACACTTGCACTTGATATTCGCACTGAACCTGTCAAATCGCCATTTATTACTTGTCAAAATTTAATTTGTTTTTACCACACTAAATATCGCAATAAAAGAGTTAAACAAAAAAAATGTAATATATAAAAATTTAAATTGGTAAAAGAAATTAAATTAATATTCAAAGACTATTTATTATAAAATATGGTAACTACAAATGTGTAAGAATAATATTTAATATATAAAACAGATATAATTTAAGAACATAATTATTATTATTTTTTAATTACTCCTACTCCCAAGAATATAGTAGTTACTGTCATAAATATTTCAAATCGGATAAAAATTTAGTACGAAAAATAGGGCGATAAATTAAAATTTTTGAAAAGCCCAAATGCGAAATGCGAAGGGTTCATAACGCTCTAATTATAAGTACATATTGTTAATTAGTGAGTTAATTTTTTTTTATGGAATATTGGTTCTATTTCTATTTTCAAGATTTTAAGTTCGAACGGTATCCTAACGGTATATCTAATTGGATATAACTATACTCTACTAACAGCATATTCGTCATTTTATTTTCTAACTGTGTCGGTGTTTTCCTAACTCCATTGACTAAAATAATAATATTATATTACACATAAATGTAGCAAGCTTTCGTTTCTGATAGACGTTGAATGCGCTTGCTCTAAGTATTAAGTCTGACAATATTAATTAGTAATGAATATCTTTGTGTTTGTCAAATCAATCTAAATTGGATGCTTAGAGTGGGTTAAATGCTTAGAGCAAGCATATCAGAGGTCCATTTGAAATTAAAGTCAATTTGGATTGGATGGGTTAGTACATCAAAATGAAAATTAATTCTATATAATGTAAATTTTTAAATAAAAATTAAAAAATAACACCGTGTTAAATTTTTAGCAAAAATACCGTTATGTATAAAAATATAATATAAAAATTTGAAAAATTCTTAACTTCAGGCCGCGTATAATTTGATAATGTAAAAGAGAAAAAAGACATGTCATGACACTCATTGAAGCTTATTGTTTCAAACTGTGAGTTGTAACCTCTTATAAAAATACAACTTAGCTTAATACCTCTTGGAATAAAGCTATAATTTTATTTATTAAGAATATAATTTAAGAACTAAAAATTTATTTTAAGCATAAATATCTTGTAAACGGTTCGAAATCGAATCTATGTTCTATAGAAATAATTTATCTACTATTAAAACTCTATAAACAATGGCATACACATGCTGGATGGCGCATTATGTAAAGCAACTGTCTCTCAACCGAAAGGTTCCAGGTTCGATTCCTAATGAAGCAAAAAAATACTTTATTGGGTTTTTCGACCTGTTTCAGTACCCTTTGCCATTGGGATAACATAAATGAGAGAAAATAATTGCGAATATAATCTGGTAACAAATTAAATAAAATAAAAGTATTCTATTTAAGAAGGCTTAGCTCTTGACAATAGAATTCCATTCGAAGCATTGTTTCGCGATGTTGTTGTCAGGTTTCCTCAGCCACTGAATTTTTGTTATTTAGGCTATTTTTGACAATATTTTTGATTCTGCAGACTTGATGTGTGCTGGAGTTTTTATTTCTAAATCCAAATTGTTCGTTCGGCAGAATATTTTTATCTATCAGGAAATTTTCTAAGCGAGTTTTCAAATTTTTTCAAAAATTTTGATAGGTCTTTTCGTTCTTTAGAAATGCATATGTAACTAAGACTATTTTCCATATTTTCTGGAAAATAATTTAGTTCCATGCACTTGTAAAAAAATCAAATATTAAAAATTATTATGAAACGGAAACCTGGCAACAATTAAGTTATTTAACTTAAATTATCACTAAAAATAAAAATTCGATTGATGAATTAGAAAAAGAACCTTATTCAGTATTAACATACAGCTTTTATGCCAACATATTCAACTTAGTAGCAGAGAATAGTTTGGTTATTACCGAGTTGGTTTAGTTATTTAGTTATGTTCTTGCTCTCGCTGTCTTCAGTATCCAACGCATACCAAACATACCATATACTAGACCTTGGATGTTATATTATATGCCTGCCAAAAGTTTGCCATCACTATACATAATAATGCTACGTGTAAAACTAATGCTACGTGTATCACTGCTATTTACACATAAAACATATCTGTTTCTAAAGCAGGCTTAACACGGTTGTAACAATATTGTTATTGTATTAAGATTGAATGACTATTGTTGCGTGTATACGCTTTCATTCAATATTGAACCAATATTTCATGATTGAATGGTTTTGATCGTAAATTTCGCAATATTGTATCAATATTGCTTTATGTAGACGCATACATAAATATTGAACCAATTTCTTTCGTTACCAACGCACTACTATAAATTTTTTTCTGCTCAACTAAATCAGAGACATGTTCATGAAAATCTCATGGAATAAAAAATTGTTTATTATAAATTGTATTGTGTATATGCTTTCACAACAATATTGAGTCAATCGAAATTGATACAATATTGAAACAATATTGCGAAATTTACGAACAAGAGTCAAGACCATTCAATCATGCAATATTGGTTCAATATTGAATGAAATCATTTACACGCAATAATTGCCATTCAATATTGATGCAGTATTGTACCGTGTAAAGCCTGCTTAATATTGTACAATTTTTAGATTTGTTTCCCGCCAATTAATTTTCTACCTTCAATTTTAATTTGTATGATGAGCTCGTATTTTTCAACTCATATTCAACATAATTTAAAACAGTTTTATTTTCGTTTGTAGTTTCGTTAATTATTACTGGCTGGTACAAATAAAATAGTCACGTTTCAAATTTACAATAATATGTTTGATAGCCGAAAAATATTCAGTTCAGATTTCGAAACGTGTTGGGATTTTATTTTTAATAAATTTTCGGCTAATTATTTAGAATGATAGTTATCTCTAAAAAATATTTTACGATATCAGAACATCAGTTTCGGTTAATCGGTTTTAACATCAGAAAAAAATAAATAACAGCGCGAATATCCATTGAAAATAAAAAAATAATATCAATTTGGGTCATTAGAATTAATATCTATATCTAAATCTAAAATGTATGTATGTAGAATGAATAGGATGAGATTTGTTATTTTAAAATCATTTGAACAAGTTTCAATAATAAAAAAAATTCAATTTATTTTGAATTAATTAAATTTATTTAATAAAACGTGAATAATTGTGTTTGTTAATTTTATAGAAATTCTTAATAAAGCAATTTCTACCGATTCAATTCTATTCAATTTTTTTATTTAAATTAATCCTATTTGATGATTATGTGAGAGAAAATAATATAGCAGATAAACAATTGTGGTAATTAATTCGTGTTCACACTGTTAACATTGTTAACACCATTAGGTAATTTAAATTTAAAATACTTTATGTGTGGAATCTCGCAATCTTTTAGTTTTTGAAATAGTGAAAGAAATTTAAAAAAAAAACTGAAATAGTTTTTACATTAAATATGTAATAGCTTGAGGGTGGAATGTCCAAGAGAGCATATAAGATATAGTTTATAATTTCTCTTTATTATATTATATCTATCTGAACAATATTTATCTTATTAAAGATATCTCGTAGGTTTAGGTATTTGTTCAGATGAAATAAAACCCCTAATGCCACCCCTTACATTTCGAGGAAGAAGAGAGTTATCAAGTACCCACCCCGACTCAGTGAAAATTTCTAGGTGGCTCAAAACTGGCTATAAGAATTCGGTTGTAGTAAAATTTTCTCGAATGTGGAACCATATTATAAACAAACGTGTTTTCTCAATGCAAAAATATACCTACGAACAATCGTTCAAGAGTTCAAGAGTAATTAACAAATTTATTCAAAATGCTCCTGCTGATCAAAGGGAGATTTTTCGTTCTACAATCCTCAATTAGTCCATGCTGTGCATTCGTGTAGAAAGAGCTCAATGAGTACGACAAGAACAAAAAATATCATTTATCGCGAATATTTTCACAAAAATTGAGGATATTTTTACAAAAATTGGGGATATTTTCAAAAAATTTGGGATATTATGCTTTGATGAAGTGTATTTGTAAAATGTCGGCAACACTTTTTTTAGCAATTTTGAGTAAATAAAATAAGTTTTTTCAACAGCTAGTTTTGACGGTTGAATTGATATTTTTTTGTATATAAAATAAATTTCCCAAATAGAAACTTAGAGAATTCTTTGCAGCGGTCTAGTTTTTTCTTACATAAAAATTCAATAAGCTATCTCCCTTTTTAGAGCCGATAAAATTTTTAACATCTTAATTATTGGTCAATGAAAATCCACCTTAATAGATCTATAAATATATTTTTGCACATTATGGTCTAATTCCATAAGGAGTTATTCAACCGACTAAGTAATCCATTTTGTGTTTCCACTAGCCGTCACTATCTAACATCATTTTATCTGTGTGTGCGTGTAAGAAATTCAATTTTAAAATAAATTTTGGTAAACAACAAATAAACACACAGAATAAAAAGTTTTATCACTTCAATTTTTAAAATCAAACGGGTAATAAATTTTTTATATTCTTCTTTCTACTTCTTTTATTTGTTATCTATGTATTATTGTGTAACGTCGGTTCAACCTCTAAAATTTTGGTTGATTATTCCCCTTTTCGTGAGTACAAAAAATTCCCTCTACATAATTAGTTTTTTTTTTACACTCTTATTCCTACATTTCTTAAGTACGGTATTGCAATTTTACACTACAATTTGTTGGCAAAGCGGTATGAAACATATGTTAACCATGGCGTTAGCAATCTTCGTGAAATATAGGGTATAGCTTGTAATGTTTATCCCTTGAAAATATAGATTTAAAATTAAATTCTTACAGACACATTCAAACATCTCAAGCTTTGACTGTAATTCAAAATATCAATATACACACTCAAGCGACAGTAAAACAACAGGCAGTGCAAATACCAATGTACAAAAGGGGCAATGAGTGATAAGCCACCGCCTAAAATATAAATAGTCATGACATTCAAGTAAAAAAAAGCTTAAAAAGGCTACCACCATAAAGGAATTTACAGTTAGTCTAATGGGAAATTATAGTGGTAGACAAAGAAATCTTGAAATAATACAACTACCGATTTTTTTGAATTTTGTTCAAAGGGGGCATTAAAATCCATCCATCTTTTTTACATATTTAGTATTGTTATTTGTTTTTTAATTGACTTTTTCATTCTTAAATATGCATTTTAAAAATAGGTCTTCCAACTATTTTTGAAACCGCTTTCTCTCACAATACATTCACAGTATTTTGGATGTCATAGCTTGTAATTATTGGGCCTTATTAGACGTCCACACGCAGGTCAATATTACATCAGCTTGTAATGTAACCATTCAATCATGTAATAGATGGTTGGATGTCAACAGTCATCTATGTATTAGTAAATATTTCTCATTCCGATTTTAATTTTAGTATCACAAAACAAATTTTTGAAGCCAACAAAATTTTTTATTGCTGTGGTCTATGAATTTGTGAAATGCATACTGTGAGGCACATAAATTTTCGTCTTCAAATTCAATCAGGTGAGGTGACATCGTCTATTAAAGGTGCATTTTAGCTAGCCTGATTTATTTTTTAATCAGCATTTTAGAAAGAGATAACATGAAATAACATTATTTTATGACAATGTATGACATAATTAGTGACGATGTATGACAAGAACAGTAAACGTAATAAATCAGGGATATTCATCGCTGCCAAAAAAAAATTGGGATATTTTTTAAAAAATTTCAAAATTTCAAAACAACTAATTTTAACATAACAAATAAATGTTGCCTTAGCATTTGAACAGGAAATTTTTTGCGGAAATTATTTGTAACTGTCTATTTTTCTCTTTAAGTAAAAACTCAATATACTATCTCTTTCTAAAATGCTGATTATTCACCTTAAGGCTCATGCTGTGGATGAACAATAACTGAAAAGCTTCAAAGAAATGGTTTCAAACTTTAAAATGTGAATATGGCTGATGTGTGTAACACTATCTGACATTAAAATATTAGATTGCAATTGAAAGTATTACCACAGTTAATTAATATGTAAAATAATTTATTTGAGGTATTTGCGTTCTCAAAAAATATAATAGGGTAAAGCAAAACTACCACCCAACCTTAATTATTGCAATGAAAAAATAAATTATTTAATTTCTTAACTTCGTTTTAATAATTAAAATGATTTTTTTTTGTTTAAATTTCAAAAAGTACCTTACTGTATTATAGAAGTTGTTAGACACCTATTTTAATAGACAAAATGTCACGAGCACTTTATAATACCACAAAATACATAATATAATAATGTATACAACTAGATATCGATATTATGGAAATTGTATTAAAATTAAGAAATCAAGTTTCACCAATTGCTACTTATGTATACAAAAAAATATACAAATATATGTACATATATAAGTACGTATGTACATATGTATATCCAATTAAGATTGGGTAAACAAACAAATAAATTCCTACCAAACAGGTCTATAACTATTAATTACTACGACTTCTATTATAATTCAATTTTTAGTACCATCTTTATCTATTTCAAAATTACAGATGACGTTGATATGTGCGTCATCAGGTGAAATGAAAAAATATTTAAAATGTTTCAAAGGAAATAATCTATAAAACGAATTCTATATCAAAACTTAATAAATTCGTATCTTTGTTGTTTAAAATATGTAATATAATATTGTATATATATATATATTTATACCTAATAAGTTAATGATTAGTTGGTTAAGTGTTTTTTTTTTCTTTTATGGTCCATTTCATACGTATTGCATTACCCAATTATATCTACAAAACTTACAAGTATTCCTGTTCTGATTGTCTGACTTATGTTAAGAGATGGGATTTTCCGCTTTTAAATTAATTATTTTTTGTTTGTTTTTGTGCGAGAATAAAGTGAATTTCTTATGTCTTGTCCCATTTGTTGCTCCTTTTAAGGTTTGCAAAGTTTATTTATTTTAATTTTACGTAATATTTTATATTTTATTTCGTATATTAGTATACAATTTGTTAAGTTCATAAACAAAAGCTAGTTTTAAAATTATTTATTGTTGGTTAAGTACGAAATTCTTAACTGAAAATCCGAAACTACAAAATCCCAAATTCAAAATTCCAAACTGTTATGATTAGTCAACATTTGATCTGAATGGAAAAACATAGTGACAACAAGCAACAATCCCAAAAGTCAAATAGGATTGTAATTGTCACAATTATGATGATGATGAAAATGATTTTGAACGTTTGATTGGAACCAAACCAATAAATGAATACATATATTATGTAGATTTACTCAGATTTTAGTTGAATAAAAAAAAATTAATGTGTTGTGTTAATGAACATTTTTTTCAAAAATTTATTGTAAACATTCAACTTAGTTGACAAATATGTTGATAAACAAATTGAACAATATACATTGTATATGTAAATATATATTGAAGCATTTTAGAAACTTTTAAAACTTTAACGTTAAAATTATAATAACTAAATCATTTACTTCCTCTTTACGGAGGTCAATCAATTGTATTGTACAAGAAAAAAAAAAGTTCAAAACTTTTAAAAGAATTTTAATTTTATTATAGATTAAATTAGAATAAAAATGTTTACATGAATATCATATACGAAGAAATGATTAACCGATTATAAATAATGTATAAAAGTATCGTTTTAGGTTGATTACTGTGTGTAGAGTGTAGAGTAGTATACTAGTATTATTTAATTAAATGAATGATGAGAAAAATTTGCAAATTTCATTTTAAGAACAATTTCTACTGGATGTTAACAATCACTACTAAATGTTATAAACAGAATATTGTCATTGTAATTTGCAAGTGATCGAACCAGTAGGTTTTAAGCAGATCGTCTTTTACAGCTTATATTTTGGTTTTTTATGTGGACAGTTATTGTCAATAAATACGGGGTTTCCCCGATTCAAAAAAGAATCGTGCAAAAACGGGGCTTTAGCAAATGACCTTCATTATCTGAATTTTCTAAATGATATCAGCTTACTGTTACTGTTACAGTTATCGCAGCAGTACCGTATAACTTGAAATTTTGTAATGAAAATATTGATGAATGTACGGCCATTCTGCTATCTTGATAATGTGATTACCGAAACTTAGGTTATGTTAAGTTAAATAACAGAAAATAATCCTAAACTGATCTCTTAAGCTCATAGTAATTTAATGTCATGTTTAAAAAACCATTATTATTACATTATACTATTTACAGTTAGACAGCATAACTGTATAACAGAAAAGTTTAGTTTGTATATATTTTATAGAATATGCTGTAGCCTCTAGGTGAAATTTTATTAAAATTAAATAGTATTAAAACTCTAGGTATGTTTCACAAATTTGAACTAGAATCAATGAGTCTTCTGATGATCATATAATAACCGAAATCGATTAAGATATTTAATAAAATTTGTGAAACTTACCTTTGTCCATCTGTGAATTGTTTTGATATTTTAAATAAGGTTTCGTTTCAATAATTGGCGAATAATTTTGTTAATAATGAAAGTTTATTTTTTGGTGGTCGATTATGTTTAATCTCGAGTATTTTTTTAACCAAACATTTTTTTTAACTAAAAAATCTGTAGTTGATCTTTTGTTAAAAACAGTAAAAGAGACTGTAGACAGAAAATTGCAACATATGGTATTCGTGATAAAGAATATATTTGGCTCAAAAGTAGTTATTTAGAAAATCGAACTCAATTTCCAGAATGTGATGGCATTTTAAAAGTGAAGTATAAAAAAACCAACTTTGGAGTAATCTAGGAAAGCTTACTGGGTCCGACGCTATTTTCAATGTACATAAGTGACTTATTAAAAATTAATTTAAATGGTACTCCTTACATGTATGCAGATGACTTGGTAATAGTATATGAACAAACTTAGTGGATTTAGAAAATATAATTCTATATCTTGTACAGATAAATAATTGGATGAGTCGAGTAAATAACCAATAAAACTAAATTTATAATATTGAAAAGAAAACCAGCAGATTATCTTTATATTAAATAAAACAACTGTCAACTTGCAATGGTCTAGCAATATATAAATACTTATAAGTAGTACTACTAGATGAAAATCTAACTTGACAAAGTCAAATATTAGCACAAACAAAAAGGCGAGAAAAGTAGCAGGTATTTTCAAATTCATTATGATAATAACAATATAAACACAATTATTGACCACAAAATCTATAATTATAATTGACAAGCATTTAGGTTACTGCGCAGTAGACACCTTTTCAATTTGTTTCGATTCTCCTACTCCTTAATGAACTTCTAATATAATAGTTGTATATAAAATAAAAATGCGCGCACAATTGAAAATTTTTTAATTTTTTTGATTTTATTATTCAGCAAATACAGTATGCATATGTGAGATCTTATTAAAATAATAAACAAAAGCAAACAAATCAGTTATTATAATTTACGTTACATACTTGCAAATGAATCTATATACATATGCCAAATAAAAACAAAGAAACAAATTCATCTCAAATAAAAAATATAAAAACAACAAAAAAACAAATTACTTAAATTCTTCATTTTTATCTTTTTAACTTATCTTAACTGTTTCTAAATTTTGGTTATTTGTGTTAATAATATAGTTTTTATTAAAATTATGTATTATGTAGGTATATATATATGTACCTTTTTAATGACAAAATTTTTTATTTTTAGTAATTTTATCACTAAATAACACTTACTATAGGGAATATATCGGAAACGAAGTAGTATATGACTTATAAATTTGACTTCAACTTGAAATATAATTACTCAGCAGGGGCCCCTAGTAATACTAGAATTGCAGATGATTAACAGTATTGTTTCATCTAGGGTGAAATTCAATAATATTGTGATTCAGTTTACAATATTGTTCTTAAGTTATTGAAAGATTTTCCAAATTCATTTTTCAAAAAAAATTAAAAAACAGGTTTATTTAGAGCTTAAATCAAATTTAGTTTAATTTCGAAAATAAATAAAAGTTTGAATGTAGTTAGTAGAATTAGAATAGCTGTTAGTTAGTAGAAGTAGAATAGTTGTTAGTTAGTAGAATTAAGTTTGCACTAATGAATTGTTTTAAATTAAAGTATTACATAAATGTTGTTTGTAAACATTTTATTATCTTAATTTGTTACCATAGTATCAGGTATTCTTAATTATGTACATATAATTTTTTTTTGGTTTAACACTGATGAATAATTTTGTTGATTATAATATAACACTTAATACGACGAGTTGTATTGTATAGCTCTTATGATTTTAGAAAATTACAAATAAATAAATAAAAAAGTCGCTACCACACAGAAAGGAAGCAGAATTTTAAATAGACGGCAATGGTTTTTGTGCTGCACGGTTTTCAATCAAATTTTTGTCCTTTTTTTAAAACGTTTTATCCCGAATATGTTCCAGGCATCGAAATTTTGACCCTCCTATATTATTAATAAAAACTTTTGTAAAAAAATCAAATAGGTCTGATTAGTCTTATTACAGCAGGTGCTTTGGCGGCATCACGAAGTAGAAGGCTCGAAGGTCTCTAGTAATAATATAAATTAATTTTAATATTTCACTGATATTAATTCAGACTAAAAACTGTGTACTATGAAAATAATGTAGATTTGAATTCCTAAAATTTATGCATTTATTTTATGAGTAATTTGCTTTTTCTTATCAATTGTAAAATTATTTTGAATTCAAAATTTTACAGCTAAAATTTTGTATATATTTTGATTTACTACAGACACACACATGTATACAGACAGGAAGAAATAGAACGATTCGATTGAAAACAAGTTATTGAAGTTTGTTGTTATTGAACTCAAAATTTACAAATTATTCTATACTCATATAGAATTTGTGGTGTTTTGTTTTTATTTTTCCTTTTTGGTAGGACTTGTTTCGTGTTTTGTTGAATTTTTTTTTTTTGCAGAATCGGAATACGTAATTCCGATTTTAAATCAACAGGAAATCACGTCATGGTTACAAAACAAAAAACAAAAAAATAAGCACGCTTAAATAAATTTTATATTTGTCATATTTGATGATACAACTATGAGTTTTTTTTTTAAATTCATTTATTATCATTATTATTATTATTATTAATGTTGTTAATCAATGTTGTCCTTTAACCCTGTATAAACCTAAAAATTTAACTTTTTTTGTCATTAATTTTAATTTAGATTTTTGGGAAAAACCTTTATTTTTAATGTTTTATTTTTAAAAGATAACTGACATCTTTTAAATCCTTAATTATCTCAAAATGTATGACCTGGTATACTATATAGTATATGAATTAGCTAGATCGTATATGCATAATCATTTAATTCTTAAATCGTAGAATTTCTCAGAATTTCTTTCAGATTATTTAATTATTAAATCGTCACAATTTCTAATCATGTTTTCTATTATTACTTTGAGTTGAGAGAATACCAGTTATATTAATAGTAATAATTAACTAGTAATGAAATAATGAAAATTACAACCTAAGGTTATTATACTTTCATTTAATATTAGAAAAAAAAAAAAATAGTAATAATAATTATTTTTTACAGATGAATAAATTTGATAGAATTATTTCTTTTTTTGTGAAAATTTTGTTGAAATTTGTATGTGGCGATACAAATAATAGTAGAAAAAATTTAATATAGTATCTATTGAATAAATGCAATCGATTAACTTGCTACTTCCATTATTCTGCAAGTATAAATTAATAGTTCGATGGAATTATGATAATACTGATCTCTACTATATCTCACTATGATCAGTCGATCTGATAATACAGACCATTAGAACACAATACTTTAAAGTAATTAAACTCCAAATCCTACAATGTTAATCCTTTAAGGCCATTCTCTGATACTGGCGTCGACGGTAGGTAGGTAGAAGTGACCATTCCAGTTACTTCTGAAAAACCACTTGATACTTTTTGATATCACGACTCGAGTGGCCCATTTTTTGTTGCTGGTTGTTATAGGGGTCAGGCGTCGACGGTAAGTGTGAAATTTGTTTAAAGTTAAGTCAAGTAATGTTCAAAACTGAAAGCTGAAGCTTAACTATTTGATAGTTTGATTGAACTGACATTTCTTTTTTTAGGTTGCTTATTATTATTTTGCTTTGGTTTTTTGTAAAGACGTAAACCATTTACGAAAAAATAACGGAATTGCAATATTAAATCATAAACAAAAATTAATAAAAAATAAGAAAATGAAAAGAAAAGAACGCAAAAAAAGCTTTACTATAATGTACCTATTTATTTTTAGTATATTTTGGGATATCTCTGGAACTTCAAAAGTGCAACGGTTTAACCCACGAACTCAACCCCAAATAGAATACAATATGGTATATTTCTTGATTTCGTGGTACTATTGTCTATCAATAGATGTTGACTCGGCATTTTAAGAAAACCCAATTTTTTTGCTTTCATTATAATTTTTTTTACTCTGGATTAAATGTCGCTGTTGGGACGTATACAGATGTTCTTGTTTTGGTAAATAATAATTCTAAGAATAATAATTAACCTTCTCTTTCTACAACGACAACAAACCGTATAGACCAGCGAAGTCTGTTAAGAGTAGTCAGTGTTGGTTCTAAGTTTCTTTACCTTATTATTTCAAAAATGTCATTTTCGTATCTCTACTGAAATATACATAATCAAAAATGACTCACTACTGAATAAAGACCAACGCAATGGATATTCTTCATTGTTTAAATTATATATAGAAAAACGTAATATAACCAATAAAATCACTTCTACCTGGTACTGTCATTGGTTTATTGAACAACCAACGCCCTACGAAAAAGGTGAAACTGCTAACTGCCCAGTAAAGATAAACAGGACGATTTTAGATTTTTTTTCTCAGTCAAGTATAAAACAGTGAAGAATGCTGCTTTAAATATTGGTGGTGGAGGCATTGAAAGAGTAAACGTCATGAAATATTTAGGAGTACAGATAGATGATAAGCTAAAATTAGACAAACGCGCTGATTTCATAAGTAATAAAATTTCAAAAAAAGTAGGTTAAAAGAATTCGCTGTCAACTCACGCAAAAGTGTGCAATAATGATGTATAATACTATGATTTTACCGCATTTGGACTACTGTTCATCATTGTTGTTTATATGTAGTGAAAGGGAAAACGATAGGATGCAAATTTTACAGAACAAGACGATGCGGGTCGTCTTAAGATGTAGTATAGAAGAGCTACAATTGGAATTACATGCTCGGAAAATTAAAATAGATATCAGTACGCCATAAAGACTCAATTTCAATATGTTGGTGTTTATTTTTAAAATGATATGCTACCAGACTATTTAGGAAATTCACTAAGATATGTTGGAAAAACAAGTCATTATAGCCTGAGATATTGTCCAAGAAGAGAAATTTGTTCGGGTTACCATTGTTTCGTAGGAGTAATACACAAAACAATTTATTTTATAAAGGTCTTCAATTATTTAATCACTTACCAGTGAAAGTCAGAAACGTAAACAATTTTCAAAAAAATTTTGATAAATTTTATAAAAGTATAACGAATTATGAAATTTGCCTATTCAATATTCATAAATTTTTATCTTATTATATTTTGATTTTGTATTTCGAATTTTCTAATTATTTTAAATTTCGTTTAAATTAATTAGTCGTTGAATTATTTTATTTTATGTAATTTGAAGATAAATAGCATAAAGGCTTTAAAATAGTAAATAGTAACTAATAAATTAATTAAAAAAAAATGCCATAAGAAGCGTACAAATCATAAGCAATCAGAAGCAATTTTGGCAGCAATAAAAAATAATTTTGTAAGCTAAAAGGAAAATTGCATTTTTTTTTCTTTTAACTAAGAACTTTATTCAAATCTCAAAAGAAAAAAAAACATTTATTTATAGAATTTATATTTTTATTTAACTGGTTTTGACGTTTTGATATGATTAGGTATGACAATTATAGTTAAGGTTATGATTCGTTATGAGCTTGTTAAATCATATTGAATCTATCGAACATTTAGCAAAGGATCATATATGATATCATACGGTTAATTTCACTGCTACCAATGACTATTAAGTTAGAGCTTTTGACTCAATCAAGACTCATTATTGTAGTTTGTATGATAATAAAATCGTGGTAGAATTATGGTTAGTAAGATTATATTATAATTTTTTTGAATTTATAAATAAAATAGAACTCACGTATTTTATCTGTCTAAAAATTCAATTAAAATTTTTGTTTTTTTTTCATTAAATGATATGAAAGAAAACCTATATGAATATCAATTAAACTAAATTAAATTATTATAATAAATTTTATTTATTTATTTTTAGGGTAGAAAACCAGTTTGGGTTCCCGGACGATGTGCTGAAAATGAAATTCTTTATCCAGGTGATAATGCAAATGATTGGGTATGCGATTGTAAACCAGGTAAATAATTAAATTATCATAACCATTTTATATAATGTATATGTATGTATTAGATAAATTCTTGATATTAAAGTAAATTAAAGTAAAATGTTTTGAATCTTAGATAGGTCATCCAAAGACGATCTAAGTTTTCTTAACATGCTTAACATAATTTCCAATAGAACCTAAGAGATTAAAAATACTTTAAAAGAGTAAAAATATACTACAAAAAAGGTAGGCCGACTGAAAACTAGAAAATAGAAATATTTTTCAGTGACTGAAAATTAGTCAGCAAAAATCAATTCTTATTCTGTCCGCTCTCAATTAAACACATTTAATTGAATCGAATTTTGATATGAGTCAATCGCTAAAATTAGTTGGTTTTTTCTATCTCTAACTTCTTATTATTTTGCGAGTGTTGGCTACAATGATATTAATTTTGAATTTATTCACTTCGGTTTCAATTAATGAATTGTTTTTATTGAATAGTTTCTAAGTAGGAACTGCATCATTTTCATTCAATCATATAATGTTATAACCAGTTTTACTTGTATTGAGAGCCGAATTATGTTCTTAAAATATTAATTTTTTCTTGTAATTTTTGTTGATTTAGTATGAATCGTTGCAAATATAAGAAAGTATCTCTCTAATGGCTTCAAGAGTTAAAAATTACTGGGTTTCCTTCTTATATTAAATTACTGGGTTTCCTTCTTATACTAAACTTCTTAGTAGGTCCTAGGTCCCAGATTCGTTAATTGACAATGGTAAAAAATGCATTCTTTAATATTTAGTTAATACATAGCTACATATTTTAGAGACCTATGTATGACCTTAGCCAATGTGTGTAATTTATTAGTAATTTTTGTGATGATATAATCGTTGAGCAGGCTCTAAAGAGTCTTGCAACTTTATTAATTGACCAATCGGTAACATGCGGTCTGGCGGATTTTTGTCGAACCTCCAAAAACGCATAGAAAATTTTCATAAATGTCATTTGATATAGCATATGTGTTAAAAAAACGTTAAGCGCAAAATAAAAATAAAATAAATAGTTTTGAAAGATAAACAACTTCTAGAGATATTTGGTAATATTACTTCGTTTTCGATGTTACAAATACTCCATACTCCATTTTTGGATATTGTGACTTAAGACCACTTTCATATGTCTTAAATCAAGTTCTTTTGATTGGTGTATCAAAATGTTTCTATCCGTTTTAGTTTAAAATATACAGAGTTTAAACTTTTATATGAAAATTTGCGTAATCAATTACTAATTTCTTATTTGTTCTATGGGCATAGGCCTGCTATGGCTACATAGTGTTTTTTCTTATACTGATTTGTTATCCATGTTTAAAAAATACATACAATAATATATGCATACTAGGTGTGTCCACGTACTTGATATAAAGTTTTTTAACGTCAAATTTCAATTTCAAAGAGAAAATTTTTGTTCTATTTAAATTTTTTTTATTTTTAACCAAAAGTACTTGGACGGTTTTCGGTGTAAAAATGATATAATTTGACATTTTGTAATTTTTACTGTTTTCCAATAAAACAATTTATTTAGTTAAATTAAAATTACAAGTAAAATAAAAAATTAAAAATGGCACAAGAAACAAAAATTGTTTTATTCAGTTCTGAATCTGATGAAACTAGAAGTAGTAGTAGTAGTAGTAGTGATGAAGATTATCAAGAAATGCTCGAACAATATCTCCAAGACGAAGAGGTATCTCCAAGAAGTAGTTTAAAAGATACAGAGTTGAAATTTTACCCATAAACCACGTTTTTCCAATATTATTACAATATTACAAAAACTATTCTGTTCCAAACGCCAATTGTATGTCAATGGAGCAACTTTTATATGAACATAGGCCTGCTATGTAGCAGCAACAAAAAGAAGCGTTTTTGGTTATACTGATTTATTATCCGTGCTTCAAAAATACATACATTACATAAATGCATTGAGTTGATTACACGAGTATGTATAACAATGAATATTCATTAGCTTAAACAGTGTAAGCTAACACATACTTCTTGACACGTCTTGAAAAAAAGATTCGTATCAGTAAAATTATAAAATAGCTTTTTTATTAAATTTTTATCTTCAAATGTTGAAATTTTTTGTTTGTTCATTTATTTCAGTGATCGCTATAGCCAACTCCAAATAAAAATATTCCGAGTCGGGACATTCAATGATAGACTTTTGGCAAATTTATATATACACAGTCCTCTTCATTTAATAAAATTGTTAAAAAATTTAAATACTAGAAAAACTAAAATATGTGTTTTTTAAAACTGGTTTTCTAGCGTTACAATATTTTCGACAATATTTTCTAGCGTTAGAATATAGCGCTAGCGTACTTTCGGCAATTAAATAAAATATGTGTAATTCAAATGCTACAACACGGTTACATTCAATGTTCAACTACTGCAATAAAACTAAATTTTAGTATACTGTTCCTTTTTAAAAAATGAAAATAATTCATTATAAAAACGCAGAACCATTTATGTGACATTATAAGATTTCATTTTCACAAATTGAATTTAGATAGGTTGATTTTCAATTTTAGCTGAAAAACCTGCCTGGTCAGAAGAAAAAACACAAGATTTAAGAAGTTTGATTCATTTTTTCTTTTTAAAACTATAAAACGATCGTTTCTTAATAGAAATTTTTGAAAAAAAGTAGGAACATAACTATAACATAAAATGCGTAATGCAATTTATTTTCTTCTACATCAGTTTTTACTGTTCAGGGTGTGGTAATAATCAAATTAAATATTACACCCAATTTGTATTCCAAAAAATATTAAATAAAATTTTTTTTATAAATTAGTTGAACTTTATTAAATTAAATTCATTTAATTCAATTCATTTATTTCCTTAAATATACATTTTTTTTTTTTTTTAAATACACAGATTTTTACAGAGTTTAGAGATATTCTCTTTACAGCTGAAACATTTTAAATTTTAAATAAATGGTACATTCTCATATTAATATTAAATTTTTAAGGGAAAACAGGATAGTAAAAACCTTATCCAAATAATTTTTTTTTTTTTTTTTTGTTTTTTTTTTTTTTTTTTTTTTTTTTTTTTTTAGATAAAACTTACATTTAATTAAACTTAAAACTAAAAACATAACTAACCTAACTACTACTAAGATATATATTTATTTTAATTTATTATCTATATGTATTTACAAATTTACATACAAGTTTTGTATCATAATATTGTTTGAATATTGCAATTTATTATTAAATTTCTCTTTTATAATATTAATATTTTCGTCAACCATATTCACATTGGTCTTATCGTGCAACTTTTTCGTTGAAAAATAAAATGGTAAGTTCATCATTAGCTTTAGTATTTTGTTTTGTGAAATTTGTAATTTATTTCTATGTGTTTTAGCACAAGTGGCCCAGATTGGCGCTCCATATGTTAAAATTGGGAAAAAAATAGTTTTTAGAATTATTATTTTATTTTCTAAAGATAGAAATGATCTCCGATTTATAAATGGGTATAGTATTTTTATGGTCATGTTAATTTTGTCAATTGTTTTATATATATGATATTGAAACGTTAACTTTTTATCTAGGTGCAAGCCTAAGTACCTTACGGTGTCCACCCACTTTATTTCAGTGTTGTTAAGAAAGAGATTGGATTGTGGCAACAAGGAGGTTTTTCTCTTTTTTGTAAAAAATATAGCATTTGTTTTTTCTGAATTTAATTTTATTTTCCATTTGTAATAATAGTCATTTAGGTTATTTAGGTACATCTGCAAATTTGATATAACGATTTGCGGGGAGGAGTTCGAAGTATATATGGCAGTATCATCTGCGTAAATTGAGATAGAGCTGTTCTCTATTAAAGGAATGTCGTGAGTATAAATATTATATAAAACAGGACTTAATACAGAGCCTTGTGGGACACCTGCTGCTATAGGTCTTAGTTCTGATGCAATGTTATTAATGGAAACGCAGAAATTTCTATTGCTCAGGAAGTTTTGTATGATTTTGATTAAAAATATTGGAAGACCGATTACATTAAGCTTATGTATTAGACCCTTATGCCATACTGTGTCGAAAGCAGCCTCAATATCTAATACTACCATACCAATTGACTTGCCTTGACTAAGGTTTTTTTTTATAAAATTTTTTACTCTAAGAAGAGGATGTAGTGTGCTATGTTCCGCTCTGAAGCCAAACTGAACGTTAGGTAAAATGTTTTTGCGGTCAAGAAAGTGAACTATTTTATCTTTTATTAATCTTTCGAAGATTTTTGAGAATGTTTTTAATAAACTTATCGGGCGATAACTATCCGGATGATTAGGTGGTTTGCCTGGTTTTAATATTGGAATTATTTTCGCGATTTTCCAATCATCTGGGAAATGGCCAATTTCTAGGCATTTGTTGAAAATATTTACTAAGTAGTCAATTACTTTCCTAGGCAGTTTTTTAATACAAATGTTTGAGATTTCATCCAAACCTGGAGATTTATTCCTCTTTAATGTTTTTATGATATTTTTAACTTCGCAATTTTTGATTAGCTCTGCGTTTTTTAAAGAGTAGTTAATAGTTTCAATCTGTCTACTACACGAGTCTACTAAATTGCTTGTATAACTATCGGAGAACAAATCAGTGAGTTGATGTTTTTTTTCTAATTGTTTGCTTATCAGATTAGCCTTTTCAAGATGTGTCAGGTACATTTCATTGTTAAAACTAAGTGGTGGCATCACTTGATGTTTATTTTTAATAACTTTTATTATTTTCCAAAAGGGTTTTGAAGCTTTGTTGAGTTGTTTTAGTTTTCCATTCCACTTTTCATTGCGAAAAAGAGTAATCTCTTCATTAATTTTTTCATTTAAAAAACTTATTTGAGCTTTGTAGATAAGTAAACGATTTCTTAACCATTTCCTTCTGATAACATTTCTTTGTTTAATTAGACTAGTTATGTTATCTGGCAACCTCGTTGAATGAAAGTTTTTACATGTTCTTGGAACAGCAATATTTATTGCTTCATGAATTTTATTATTCAGCAATGCTATCATATTATCTATATCATTTTTTGTTAAGTTATAGTTAATTGATAAAGAGTTGCCAGGATTATTTAATTCTTTAGTTAAGAATTTTTGGAACACATTCCAATTAGCCTTAGAATAATCTAAATGGGTGTGTTCGTTTGTTATTAATTTTTCTGACAAACTGAGAAAAACCGGTTGGTGATCAGATTGTAGATCAGTTATAGTTTCAGGAACTTCCATCATATTGGACCTATTGGTAAGAAATATATCCAGCACTGATGGGTTATTTCTGTTGCTAAAAGGAATATAAGTTGGTTCTGCTGGAAATAGGATTTTAAATCTGTCCGTTGTTAACAAGTCATTAAGTATATTACCCCAAGAGTTAGCACGTAGACAGCCCCAAAGTTTATTTCGACAGTTTAAGTCCCCACCTAATATGTATTCTTCTTGTATTCGTGAGAATCTTAAAAGGTCCGACTTGAACATACTCTGTATATGCTTTTTGTCTTTTGAAAATTTGCAGTTTTGTTTCAGGCATTTTGAAGAGTTTCCAGGAAAATACGTTGCAAATATTTTTAATTTAATATTTAATAGAGAAATTTCAATACCAATATTTTCTATAACATGTGTATTAAACGCAGAGAGTTGTTTGTGTTCTATCATTTTATTTATAACTATGGCAACTCCTCCACCTATTGATGTTATTCTATCTTTTCGGTATATTATATAATTTGGATGGGAGAACTTATCGTTTGTATTCAACCACGTTTCATTAATAAGACCAATGTGGATATCATGTTTTGACATGAAATCAAAAAATTCAAAATATTTTTTACGTATGGAACGTGCATTCCAAATTATTAAATTTAATTTATCAATATTATTATTCATTACTTGAATATAAGTATTTTACCGCTAGTTCGGTTATAATTTTAAATTGTTGCTCTTTATTAATACATGTGCTTAGTTTACTGAGCAGCTCATTTGTTAGTGTAGTTATTTGTTCAGCAGAAAACAAATTGTTATTAGTATTATTGTTTAAATTGTTATTATTTGTATTGTTAGTATTACCAGTATTATTACTTAATCCATCATTGTATGTATTTTTGTAAGTTGAGGTTGATGGTGTATTTATGCTAGTGGTTTTGCTTACCCAAATGCTATCTAATTGCTGATTAGTTGTAGATGTATTTTTTGAGAGCGTGTTTGGAAAGTTTATATTATAGTTGCGACTACTGTCAAATCTTTTAGCCATATCAGTACGTGGTTGATTGTCTTTGGAGAAACGTCGTCTCATAAGACTGATATATGTTGTTCTACATGGACATGCTGTATCTGTAGAATAATGTTCACCTTTACAATTCGCGCATCGTGGTTTTTCTTTCTCGGCACATTCGATTGTTGCATGGTTACCGGAGCAGTATGCACATCCAGTTTGGATATGACAATTTTTGGATCCGTGTCCAAACATTTGACAATTATGGCATTGAGTTGGCTTGCTTGTGGATTTAACTTTGTACTCCCACCGAACCTTGGTGTGGTCAATGTAACAGTAGTTTTGTTTTAACTGTTGTAGTGTGATACTTTTATTTTCAAAATATATAACGTAAATTACAATTTTAAGACCAAATTTAGTTGATCTTTCAATTGTTTTTACTTCCATACATTTTAAACCTAAATTATTCAAAGTAATTTTTACTTCATCATTAGACATTTTTTCTAAGCCCGATAATAGTGCCTTGTATGGTTTTGTATCTTTTGTGTCATATGAGAAAAATTCACATTTATTTTGTGTTAAAAGTTCACGTGTTTTATTATAAAAATCAACAGTTTTTAGAAATATTTTTATACCTATTGATACAGCCTTTACATAGTACTCTGTTATTTCATGAGTTTTTAATAATTCATGAATAAATTTCGGATTACTTTTCAAGACTGTGATTGGAGGAATTCTTATAATTTTTTCTGTTGGATTAGTTCCAACATTAGTGTTTTCCCCTGAAATATCTAAGTTTTTATCATCAATTGTTTGCAACGGTAAAAAATAGTTTGATTTTTTTTTATTAATAATGTCTTTCACTGTATTCGCACTTATATTTAAGCGCGACATTTTAGGTTTTATCGATGCACTATATGCATCATTAATTTGGGAAAAATTACGTTTTGATCTTATTTTTACGGTTTTTTATACACGGGTTTATATCTCGAAAAGTGCACTCAATGCAAGCAGAGAGAGAACTGATTAAATTAAATAAATTTTTTTTTTGCATTCGATTTAGTGTGTACTCATATTATAAACCTATATATGAAAAAAAATATTAAAATAAAAATTATCAAATAAAATGTTAACATAAATTAGTTTTAAAAGTTTAACAAAAACCTTGGTCTTGTAAACCAAAAATAAAATATTTTTTTTTTTTAAACTTCAAGAAAAAAAAATTTCTTTTTCATTAATCCTCAAAATTAATATTTTTAAATAAACTACATCTTAACTTCTTGATATCTTACTGTAAATAATTAATTTATCTATTATTACATCAAATTTTATATTTTTACAAATAAATCACCCCTTAGCAATAAGATTAATATTATTAATTCAAACATCCTTAATTTGTTTAACTACGGGAATTCTTTCAAAATCATTTTGATTCTCTTATATTCTATTCTTTCTTAGTGTTTATAGGAGGTATACTCGTACTATTTATTTATGTAATATCATTAGCCTCTAATGAAATATTTAAACTATCAGTTAAAATACTAGTATACAGAACAATTATAGTTTTTATTTTAATAAATTTTATAATAGTAATTGATATAAATTTAATTACCTCAAATTTCGAAAATAATGAAATAAAATCTATAGCCCTCATAAATTTATCATTAAAAGAAAATATAAATTAATAATTACCCAACAAATTTCTTAACTTTAGTATTAATCAATTACTTATTACTACCTTAGTTGTTAGTGTAAAAATTACTAATATGTTTTATGACCCCTTCGTCAAATAAATTTATTAATGAACAAACCTTTATGAACCAGTCTCTTCTAAGAATTGCAAACAACGCTTTAGTCGACCGGCACCTGCTAATATTTCAGTATTTCAGGATGATGAAATTTTGGATCACTACACTACTAGGCCTATGTTTTATTATTCAAACCTTAACAGGTTTATTCCTAGCTATACATTACACCGCAGATATTAGTTTAGCTTTTAATAGAATAACCCATATCTGTCGAGACGTACATTATGGCTGATTATTGCGTACACTACAGTCTAATGGAGCATCATTCCTTTTAATTTGTATTTACCTTGATGTAGGGCTAAGAATTTATTATGGATCTTACATATTTACTCTTACTTGAATTGCTGGAGTAATTTGACTGTTCTTAGTTATAAGAACAGCATTTATAGGATATTATCATCATTTGAATCTATGTAGTTAATTACTCTACCTTTACACGCTGGGTGGCGCGTGCAGTAGGTAGAGCGCCTGCCTTTCAATCGAAAGGCCCCATGTTCGATTCCCGACGAAGCAAAAAAAAAAGCTTTATGGATTTTTCGGACTGGTCCAGTACCCTTTGTCATTGGGATATAATAAGTGACAAAAAATAATTGAGAGTATAATCTGGTAACAAATTAAATAAAACGAAACTATTCTATTTAGGAAGGCTTAGTTCCTGACAATAGCTGTAGTTTTCCACATTTTATGCGTTGATAAGCCAGTAATTTGTTAAATAAATATTCGAAATATTGTAGATATTGTAGTGGTAAATTGCAGTACCGTACTTAATTATAACACGTAAAGGGTAATTCTACCTAAGTTACTGTAGGAGTGTAAAAAAAAAAAAAATGTACTTTTTGAGAAGCAACTAATTTATTATTAATTACTAATTACTAATTTATTATCCGCAATCTCCTATTTAGGAACAATAATAGTACAATGGGTATGAGGAGGATTTGCGACAGATAATGCAACACTAACTCGATTTTTTACATTTCATTTCATTTTACCATTTATTGTTATAGCAATAACTATAATTCATCTTCCATTTCTGCATCAAACTGGATCAAATAATACTTTAGGAATTAATTCTAACGTTGATAAAATTCCATTCCATCCATACTTTACATACACAGATATTGTAGGATTTGTTATTATAATTATATTATTAACAATTTTAACTCTAGCCAATCCTTACTTACTTGGAGATCCAGATAATTTCATTCCAGCCAACCCTCTTGTTACCCCTATTCATATTCAACCAGAATGATACTTTCTATTTGCTTATGTTATTCTCCGGTTCCGGTCAATCCCTAATAAGTTAGGAGGAGTAATTGCCTTAGTCTTATCTATTGCTATCTTAATAATCCTGCAATTTTCTCTTTTAAGAAAATTTCAAGGTATTCAATTCTACCTTTAAATCAAATATGTTTTGAACTATGTTAATTACAGTTTCTAGAAGCTCCCTACGTAATTTTAGAACAATTATTAACAGTTGTTTACTTCCTTTACTTCATAATTAATCTACTAGTTACAATTTGATAAGATATATTATTAAACTAGCTAATGAGCTTGATATAAAGTTTAATATTTTTTATGATAACATTGATTTTTCACATGTTGTCAGGTCAAATAGATTTATGTTGCACGTGTGTGAATTTTGCTGCCATTTTTCCTATTATAAACTGTAGTCGATCTATTTAACATGAAAAATTAACTACATAGATTCAATTGATGATATAACTATAATTACTAAATCAGTAAATCACTATATTTTGGTCAATTTTTATAACTCACAGATGTATTAACAATATCTATAAATAAGTAGTTGAATCAATCAAAGAAAAAATCAATAGTTGTATAGGTAGTCTAACACTACAGCTGATACCTACTGATGAGTTCAAGTAGTGTTGTCATGAATGAAACAACTCCTAAAACTTATGGTTATCAATTGATGATGTTTAGTTCATTTTTGATTGCAAATTCTTTGTATTGGTTTATATTAAAAATTTCTTCATTTATTATTTTCTATTTAACAATATTTTAATTAAATAAATTCAATAAAAAATATATATGATAGTAATTAAATTTTATATTAATTTTTTTAATTTCAGCATATATTTATCATCCTGAAACTGGAAGTTGTTATATGCCATTTAGTCAAGGTCCATGTGAAGATGGAAAATATTTAATTTTAAAAAAGAATAAAGTTATACCAGAATGTGCAACAAATCCATGTAAAAAGGGTGAAGTAAAATTTAATGGACGTTGTTATTCCTATGGTGAATCAGAAGCTTGTAATTTGAAATTATCTGAACATCTTGAAATTGATGCAACATCATTAAAACCAAAATGTATAACGACATCCAAAAGTCCATTACTTGCTACCGCAGTTGAATATATGAAAGGAGGTATAACAGATCGAGATGGTTTTTCTGATGAAGTAAAAGAATTACCATCTGGTGCAAAACAAATGTTTAAAAATGCACCAATATGCCAGAAAGGTAGTAAAAGACGTATTGTAAGATCATGTACAGAAAATAAATGAAATGAATTTTATATCATAGATAATTTTATATACCTATAAAATAAAATATTAGATTGTAGACTGATATACATTTACATATATATATATACATATACATATATGTATATTTTTTTTTCAAATATCCTAATTGTCTAGCATAATAATGTGCTATAATTTAAAATATAATCATTTTAGCGTTAAGAGAAAAAAAAATAAAAATAAATTTTCTAAAAATAATTCGAATTGAAATTTCTTCTTGAGTCTCTGCGTGTATTGGTTAATTTGCTGATGAGAAGGAAGAATAATAAATAGAAGATATAAGTACATATAATGTACATACGTATTTTAATTATTGTTTCAAAATAATTAAATTCTTCAAAAACTACGAATTGCGGTTTAGTTAGAGCATAAAAATATGTTTCTTATTTTTCCAAATTGAGCCAAATAAAGATTAATCTGTGGGATTGGATTGGAAGTTCTTAAATTGTATAGTAACCATAAATTATCCATAAAAACATAATTAGTTTTAACTTAAAATTAAATTTTTGATTTTATTTAAATTCAAATTAAATTCATATTATTGTCATCAAGTCAATGTAGCGAACTAAATCCATACAGATTTAAATGATCAGAAGAATAATATGCTAAAAATATAAATTATATACATATAAGTATTTATGTATATGTATGTATAATATAATGAATTTCAAACTTTTCACCCCATTAAATCTTGTATTACAAATATGTGAAATAGAACTAGTGAAAATTAGTGATTTCCTGATTAAATCTTCTGATCTTGATTTCCATTTACTGGATGTAGTAGTTAGATATACATATTACATACATATAACTACTACATCATTGCTAGTATAATGGGTTATCCATGGTATGCTGATTTAGAATAAACTGCGATTTTAATGAAATTTTAGTACTACTTTCATTTTTTGCTGGTTTCTGCGACGTTAGTATCGCTGGCATAGACGCTGACATTTTTTTCTCGTTGAAAAAATATGGTGCTAATAATTTAAATTATTAAAGGGATAGATAATTGTAATTCTTTTTTGTGTTTTGTTTTCTAGATTAAATTATTTTTAAAAATGTAAAGTGTATAAATTCAATAAAACATTCAACATACAGGATTCAAGAAAATTAAAAATATCACAAGTTGACTAACAAGTCAGATGTAATTTAAGATGTAAGTAAAAACTATGAATGCAGTTCTTTTTCTGTATCATAATTACTGTAAAATGATTATATATTTTTTAATATGATGATAAAATACAATGACCTGAATTAAAAGCTTTGATAAAGCTAAAAAATGATCAAAACAATATATCTTAATCATATAAAACTTTTGCTTTTTGGGATAAGTGGAAACATCAATGACTGAATATTTTTCTAGGGCGTGCTTTATATTCGAGAACAGCCGTTATGTTATATATAGTATATATATATAAGTAATGGAAACGATCATTAACTTTCAACTCCAAAAATATCTATAGAGAGCAAAAGTACTTATTATAAGTGACTGCCAATATGGCTTTAGGTCAACTGGTGATCTTTTGGCCTTTATGACGAAAAAATGGCACCGAAACTATAGGCCTCTAGATATATCCAAATCTGTTTTTTTCATTGCTTCATTAGTGAAATAACTAGAATCAATTGGACTGGGAAACATTTTTAATACGTGGATTACGTGGAAACATTTTCAATACAAGTGTTATATTGGATGATTTTATATCTCAAAAATTCACTATCAATGCTGGTGTAAATTCAATATCAACGCAAGGTTCAGTTCTTTCTCCAATATTATTTATAATATTTATACAACGACTTGAAACCTCATTCACAGCTTTGCTGATAATAGTATCCTTTATTCCTTGTATTTCTTTGAAGAAGCTGTTAAAGTGACACAGACTTCAGTTCACAGAGAACGAAATAATATATCTTATTCTCTAAACAGCGACCTTCAAAAAATACATGACTGGAAAAGTGTAAATAGGGTAAAATTTAATGCTTCAAAAACCCAGAGTTGCTTCACATCAATAAAACAAACCTATCAATACCAAATATTCTATACGGAAATGTAAATATCGAAAACTTTGAAACTCTAAGAATTCTTGGAATGGAAATAAACAGCAAGCTTTCGTGGCACGATCATATTTTTACTTTCGCGAAGAATGCTTTAAGGATGAGGAAATCTTCCAACTATATAAGGTACATACATTCGGCCTCCACTTGAATACAACTCGAATACACGGGGCGGTGTACCTTGTACCAGCCTACGGTACCTAGATAAGATACAAAAATCGAGCCATCAAAATTATCAATGATGGAAATGTTACACAACACCTAACATCATTAAGTTACCGCCGTAATTTAGGGGCAACCACTCTGTTTTATAAGTATCTGTTGGGTAATTGCTCTGACGAAATAAAAACTATTATGTCCAAAATACAACCATTCCAGCGTAATACTCGCAGGGCCACCCTCGCTTACAAATTTGTAATAGAGCCTCTTCGAACCAGAACTGTGATAATAAATAAAAAAATATAAAAAACTGAATAAATATAAAAAATTCTTTCAACAACCTAACCTCTAAACTATGAATACCTTACCACCTCTTGTAAGGTGGAAACATATGACTTAGAAGTTTTCTAGAGACGGGTAAATAAATATCTTTTACAAATAACATGTCTGTAAATTTTTGTAGTAACTTTTCTATTCTATTTTAATTCTTTTCTATTTTTTTTTTTATTACTCTTTACTATCCTTATTTTTTTCCTTCATCTTTATATGGCTAAAGTTCTGCAATATCAGTTAGGGTGCTTATCCCAATAATTTGATAGAATATACTTACTTAGTTACTAGTTGGACGCTATAGATCTTGAAGGTCTTGGGCCTGACGTAAAATGGTCCTCCACTGACTTCGGCCATGAGCGGAATCTCTCCAGTTGGTGATTTGAAGTTTTGCCATATCTGCCGATACTTCATCTCTCCAACGAAGATGTGACCAACCTCGACGACGCGTTCCCTGGGGTTTGGATTCATATCAAAAATAACATTTTAATTAATGGGGAGTTTAATGTAAACGCAACCTACTTACTTTATACTTTATAAATTAAGAGCAGAACAATTTAAAGAATGCAACACAGAACAATACAGGCGAATACTGGAAGAAGTCAAAATCGATTTGCAAAGTTATAATAATTATTATTCTCAGATATGTTGATTTAAAATCCAAAAGCATCGATCTCTCATGCGTTCAGTTGAATAAAACCAAAATTAATAGGTAAGTGCTATCACTTATGTATTTATTTTTAGTTATGTAAACTTTGAGGTGAAAAATCTAAAACAATTTACAAAAATAATAAATTTGTATTTAACACGTTAAATTTTATTATAAATAAAAGTAAGACATAAGTTCATTATTCAAGTCCATTTTAAATTACGTTTCAAATAGTGTTCCCGAATAATTTTTTATTTATTAAATTTACTTAAATTAATTTGGCAAAACATTTCGGCATCATTTTACAATAAAATAATTTTTTTTTTATCTTGAATCAGGAAGTTTGGAAGGTTCTATTAAATTACATTTTATTTAAATGTATGCTAATATGATAGTAGAAACTACTTAATTTATTTAAAATGAATCTTGTAGATACAATAAAATTTAAATAATTTTACACTAAAGTAAATAAATATGTTATTTAACTACAAAGAGCAATAGGATATATTTAGAAAGAGAGAGAAAATATTTTAATCTGATTAAAAGATGATGAATGTTAATTTAGATTAATGGTTCAATTAAAAACAAATTTAATTCGTATTTCTTTAATCCGTCGAGAACATAATTTCGGAAATACGAGAATGTATTTCTACCATTGCTACTGTCCGAAATTCGAATAAAATGATTTCGGAAACATACAAAATAAAAAGTATCGAAAAATAATATTTCATAAATTTTTCGGATTCAATTAAAAGTGAATGTTATTAAAATTTTTAGCATGCTAATTGTGCTGTAATCCTATCATGTAGACTTTCTCTACATACCTAACTTACCTATTTTACTTATTCGAGTATAGATTGGACTTAGATCCTGGGTTTGATTGATCTTGGGTTTGATTTGAACTTAGGTCGTGGGTCACTTTCGAATTTCGTTTTTTGAAGTTGTCTACTCTTCAGCTAGAGATTACAGTATTGCATTAATTTTAACAAAGCAAAAACTATTTATATAACCCTTAAAGTCATCAACAGGGAAATAGTTTTCTGGACCCCTGGAAAATAGGCCATGATGCCAAAAATATTTGAAAAACTTATATCCCGCAGATTAATTATCTTGGCTTTTGTTACAAACATGGGACAATCGAAAAAATTTATAGGTTAGTTAATCAGATAAAAAATTTACTTGATAAGAAAAAGTATTGCTCCGTAGCTTTTCTGGACATCACTCAAGCCTTGGTCTGGTAACTCTAGCAGCGAAACTGGAAAGCTCTGGTAACTCTAGCAGCGAAATAATTGAGCGTTTCTAGTTCAAGATACTAAGCACCATCGTCAATGCTCTCTGGTATGTGCGCAATGCCACAATAAGGTTCGATTTAAATATTTCATCTGTTAATAACAAAATAAAAAAGGAAGCTGTAAAATATTTAGTTAGCCTAGAGTATCGCCCAAATTCATTTGCGCCTCAACTAATTAATAACAAAGCATCAAGAGAGCGTAAATTGAAACGCTTCCATAAATAACCAAAATTTAATTTAGGCTAGAGTCCTTGAACTTTTTCCTTAGAAACATGTTCATTACTCTCAAATATTGTACTCAATGTGTTTGTTTATGGTTAAGATACAGAGCAAAGATACAAAAACAAAATCTACTGTAGACTCTTCGTGCAACATTTTTAATAATAAAAATTAGAAAATCTAGGTATGTCTCACTAAGTTCAATTAATTTCTGGATCTATTTTGGTTTGATAGATGTTGCTCTGCTAATATGAAACAACTCTGGGTTTTTGAATGACATTTCCCCAGTCATTAGAGAACAATATATGTTATTTCGTTCTCTCTGAATTGAAGTGTGGAAAATACATTTCAAACATCAACGAATATAAAACAATGAAATGTAAATTCAAGGATGTAAGATTATTTTTTTCCACGTTCAAGCGTGCGGACCAACTAGCTTTCCCATCGTAACATTCGTAGGTCCAGCATTAAAAAAATATTACTTCATTTTAAATACTTAACTCGAAACAAAGTTCAATATATCAAAGTTCCGCAAAACAATTAGTTTTTCTTAGCATATCGCCCAATTTAAGCGTCATAAAATTTTTATTACATATTTTTTCCTTTCTCTAATCTCCTTGTTGTTGCGTCCGTCACCGATGTAAAACTGTACATTCTGGTTAAAAATTGTCTTTTCCATACAACGAAAACACAATGTGAAAATGGTAGGCTTGCAGTTCCAGCATCAATTGAAGAAATAATCAATATTGCCCTTGATATGTTCTCTTATCTTGCTTCTGATGTGAAGAAGGATTTTTAACAAATCTAGTGAATTTTTAAAGTTGGCAAAGCAAAATTTCCCACCATGGCAACAATAGGAATATTTTTTTTGTGTTTGTCAATATTTTACTTAACAAAATAAACATTAATTTGACCTTGGAGATGTGTCTGCACTCTGCATTGGTCAATTAGATGGATTTCGAGGTGACAATTCAAAGATCCAAACCAGGGAAATTTAAAGAAATTTAATAGGAATTTATTTTTATTCGGTAGTTTTAAATTGTTTTGATGACTTTAAAAAATCTAATTTAAAAAAGCTTCATATTTTATTGATTTTATAATGTTTTCCTATTTGGTTCTTGTATTAAAAATATAGTTTTCCGATATGGGTTTAACACTTTGATATTTTTTTCTATAAATCATTTATTTGAAATATGGACAGAAAAATTAGTATTTTTATTTTTTTATTTTTTAATCGGTAATTTTTGGCGGTAATTATTTTATAAAGCTTCAACTTTACATTTTTGGGTTCTTGTCACTGCTTTTTGATTTAATACACCGAAAGGTGTTCTCTTCTGTTAATGGATTAGATTAGATTAGATTTTATTAGGCAACTTAACCTCAGTGGGTTTATGGACCACATTCAAGTATAAACTTTAGAACTAAAATTTTATAATAATGATGAAAAATGTTAATATATTCAAATATACAACAACTAAACAAAGTTAATAACTAAAAATAGGGAATTCCAAAATGCACTATCTTAAAGTTAAGCTTAAAGTTGAAAGTTAAAAATAAGAAATTTTGGGTTGGTGAGTATATCCACAAAAAACAAAATATAATGACTTTTGTCAGAGAAAACAAATCCACAAAGAACGATCGAAAAACATAAAAATCGGCGAAATAAGGAGGAGAAGGTTACCAGTCTGAAAAAAAATTATATTACCCTTTTCCAGAATATTAATAAATAATAACGGAATCAATTTATTTAAATTTTTATATTTATTTCCGAAAAAGGGCAATATATTTCTTTTAATACAGTTTGTTAATCCTGTCTTAGTTAAATAATATTTTTTTGTGGATTTCAGACTTAAGCTTAAAGTAACGACATAAATTAACAAAAATAGCTGTTGATGAATTTATATTTGTTGTTGATAGCCTGTTACCCTTACGAACTGTATAATGTGGTCCAGTGCTTCCTCAATATCTTCTCCGAGGATTCTCAAATCTATATCGTGTATTCCTTTTATATTTCTCATGCGCGGACAGGCCTAAAAAATGTGCTAAACACTGATTGGCGTCTCTCCATCACAAGAACATGTAAGTATACTTCTGGTTGGTTCGTCAAATAAATAATTATGCATAAACCGTGAATGTCCCATCCTCAGTCCATCATAATCAATAGTTTCCGGAAAGAATCAATAGTTTTCCACTTTGCAGTTGAACGTTTAATTTGTTTAGATTGTTATTTTCCGGTTCACTGTTCCATCTGACTTCATGTAAATGTGTGCCATTTCTTTTTATCAAACTTCTATAATGTTCACTTGCCAACAACTGCTGCGGATTGATGTTCGTGGCAGGAAAAATAATTGAGCTTTTTGAGTCGCGAATTAGCTCCTGAATCCTTATTATAGTAGGATGTGTCAGATTAGGAGATGATACACCTTGTATGCCACTCAGGGAGGCAGTACAGATGATGTACTTACCCTTGTTTTGAGTTGATGCGACATATTCAATTTCTTTCATAATTGCGTATAATTCTGCAGATAACATACTAGTTTCATCCCTTAGTCAGTCAAATTGCCTTCCTATCAAAGGAAGGTGAAAGAAAAAATACTTTTACTTTTGTGAAATAAAAAATAAAAAAAGTGTAACTTGTCGATTATACAAATCTAAACGGAATATAAAATTCTAAATCACTTTCGATTTTGTTTATGAATTTATAAAATTGTACATACATGTATTAATAACCTAATTTTGTTTTGAATTTCTCAAAGCTTACAAACATATAGATACATATTTGCATACATACATATATTAAAGGGACCAAATCTATAAAATATAAAATGCACGAAATGTTCTATAAATAAATTTCATTGTATTTCAAAAATTCATAGATATTTAAAATTTGATAAATCAAGTTTCATCAATAAAAGAAATAATAAGGAGGAAGGGTCATAAAATGGCGAGAGAGTCTTCGAATCTAAATCCAGTTAGAAAACAGGTCCAAAATAAGAAAGCTAAACTTGATGGTATCCAAAGGATCAGCCAGAGATTGTATGAAATAAAATTGACAAAATGGTCACTTGATCTTCTTTTAATGAGCAACGGAAAAGAAGAAAAATAACGATGTGAATAAAAGTTCATACAACAAGATGAGAAAATTGTGAGAAAATTAAATTATTTTATTCTTCATCTTCAGGGGTGGCACCACGTAGCTTGTTACAAACGCTTTTTTTTGTAACAAAACATCAGCGTCACAAATTTTTTTTGGCAACATATACTTTGAAACGCTACTTTGGGATTGAAACAAAAAATGAAATTTACGAAACATTTCAAATGCTACGTGCTGCCAAAAGTAGCGAAATAAAATTAAATGTGCTACCGTATTTCAAAAATAGCGTGACAACATGTTTGTAACAAGTTACGTGCTGCCATCCCAGGTTAAAAAGAATTTTGAAAAAAAAATTATCCATCAAGAGTAACTGCTTTATAATACTTCAAAGCTTTTTTTAAATAATCATCATGATAATCATTGTCCTGTAACCCCATCCGTGAGGCATAGGACGGATAGGTTCAAATAATAAGATAATATAATTTATTTTTATATTATGGTTAAACAATATGGTACAATTTTGAATGTTGTAACATTATAATTTCGATCTCTAACTTGATCTGAATTCCAAAATTTACCTTAATTTATAATATTTATTTCGTATTAAGCAATATTACCTGTTTATTCCAAACCCAACTACTCATTGTGTTTCAATCTTGCAATTTCTTCTGATGGTCTTCCTGTTAAAAGTTTTGAAAAGATCAATCATTAAAGTTTTGATCAAAATTAGATCAAATAAAACTCATACAATCAATAATAGACATAATAGTCTATTGCTTCATTATTACCGGTACTAAATGAGATTTGTGGCAACGGCATGAACACGACATTTTTTTTTATTATTGCTATCTAAAATTTCAACACAAATTTAACTCAATTACGTAGCTAGCTGAACTAATGATGCACAGTATAAAGTAGAAACACCTACTTACATTTTTAAAGATGTCAAAATAAAAATTTAAATGCACAGTTTTGTTTATTTCAGTATTTATAAAAGATTAAAAGAACTAAACATACACCCATATTCTTTTAGACCCATTTCGCGAGATCGCGTGAGAATATCTCTGACGAGATAGTTTTGTATTCTGTTAGACCTTTAACGAGACGAGATAGCTATTTTTTATCTCGTCAAAGTATATTGTGTTTTTTATCAAAAAATTGAATTAAATAAATAAATAGATAAAATAGTTAAGTAAATATTAATAAACAATTTGTCATTATTTTTTTTTTGCATTATTATTAAAATTGTGTTTTTGTTTTGAAAAAAAAAAACCATCTTTATTATTATTGTTTTACTACTGTTTATGTACTAAACTAAAAACTATTTAAAACATAAATATATGTATATTTATTTTTTATTTAAAAAATATTTTGAAACTAAACCCTACTAATACTTTCCAAAAATTTTATAAACCATATTTTGTTTATATACCAATAATTTTTGTTGACAGTAAAAAATGCTCTGTACTACCAACAAACAAAATGTTCTATCGTCCCGCTTACAGTGTCTAACAGAAATGCATATTCAGCGAGACGAGACAAGATGAATTTTTTCTTCTCGTCAACGATTTTTTCTTCACGTCAAATTCCAGAGATAGAAAATGCGACGGTAGCTACTTTTGCAGATGATACGGCTATATTAGCAGTCGTTAAAAATACAAATGAAGCTATAAATAAATTGCAACAAGCCAATAACCAAATCTCCATTTGGTGATATAGGTGAGGCGAATTAAATTGAATGAAGCAAAGCTTTGAAATGATATGTTTTTTTTTGGTTTTGAGAAGAATATAAACTGAAAGAGAACAGTCCTTCAAATCGTTAAAAATCGAAAAGCAGTTTTTTCGGCAACATAATGCGTAACGAAAAAAAAATATATTCAGCTAATTATGCATGGAAAAATTGAAGACAAGCGAAATATTAGTCGCAAACAATTTTACTGCACAGAAATATCAGAAGCTGAAAGGAAACTAAATCCAATTGAAACATAATTTCTTGTAATCCATAAGTAAATAATGTAATCGAGAAATGGATTATGATGTTATATTTGCATTAAATCTTTGCTAGTTTCGTGTTCGAGTGTAGGTACCAAATAATAAAGCACGAAAATCGTTTGACGAAAGTAGCAATACTCAATTAGGCCTTTGAATATATTTTGAAGTTTTTTTTTATATTGGGGTAAAATAATGTGATAAGCAACCAAACTGCCTTCGCAGAATTTAAGTCATATAAAGATCAAGGAAAGAAAAAGAAGGATAGTAAGGAATAATAAACAAAATGATGAAATAATATAAAAGTATTAGAATAGAATAGAATAGAAGAGTTAGTAAAAAAATTTACGCCCAGGTTAAGATATATTTATTTATTAATGTCTTGAATACTAAACTTCTAAGCAATATGTTTATGAACTATGAACAATGGTAAGATGTTCCATGGTTTAGAGGTTCGGTGATGAAAGAATTTTTATATTTCAGAGTTCTGGTTCGAAGAGACTCTACTACAAATTTGTGACAGAGGGCTGCCCTGCGAGTATTACGCTGGAATGGTTGTATTTTGGGCGTAATACTTTTGATGTCGTCAGAGCAATTACCCAACAGATATTTCAGATAAAACAGAGTGGTTGCTCCTAAATTACGGCGATAACTTAATGATGTTAGGTGTTGTGTAACATATCCATAATTTTGATGGTTCGCCTTATCTAGGTACTGTAGGCTGGTACTAGGTACACCGCATCATATATTCGAGTTGCATTTAAGTCGAGGCCGAATGTATGCATTATATATTAATAGGAGATTGGAAGATCTAAAAAATTTCCTACTTCTACTGTCTAAACATGTCACCGCATACTTCGCAACATAAAAAATTTGATCGTGCCAAGAAAGTTTGTTGTTTATTTCCATTCCAAGAATTTTAGAGTTTCAAAGTTTTCGATATTTACATTTCCGAATAGAATATTTGGTATTGATAGGTTTTGTTTTATTGATGTGATGCAACTCTGGGTTTTTGAAGCATTAAATTTTACCCTATTTACACTTCTCCAGTCATGTATTTTTTTATCGTCGCTGTTTAGAGAGCAAGATGTGATTTTTCGGTCTCTGTGAACTCAAGTCTGAGTCACTTTAGTTCACTTCTTTAATTGAACTAATATATTTTACACGATAGGTACCATATCTATACCGTACCAATTATCTATTTTTTAAACAAATTTTATGTAAAACAAACAATAGGAAATGCCTATTTTACTAAGCAATATTTCAAATTACTCAACTAACCAGAACATTCGATATATCATCTACTTAGAACTACTCATGAGAAATTGTCTATATTGCCGTATATCATATTTACTGTCTCCTTTAATTGACAATGTCTGGTGACTTTAAACGAAAATGTTTACTATAAACCTTTTTTTTTGCATTATAATCACTTTATATTTTAATTTTGATTATCTTATAGAATAATAAATATGTGTATATACATATGCAGATACACATACAGTACAAACATATAATATCTTTCTCAATCTAGTAATCTAATATTCTTTCTTGGTGTAAATCATAATATTCTAAACAATTTAGTCACAATTTAAAAGCTTCAGATTTCCACTGATATTAATAAACTATTGTTTACATTATTCAAAATTCAAATCATGCATGATGATGGTCCCACATCTTTTAATAATAATACTCGACTCGTATATACATATTGATTTGATATATTTACTCTACTTTATAATATGAATGAAAATAAAAAGGGAATAAAAAAAATAAAAATAAAACCAAACAAAAGAAATTATATTAGAATGAAAATAAATGTTGGATTTGGATTTGGTTGGTTCAGTCACTATAAAATAATATTGATCAGTATTTGAAAAACTTTCATTCTAAGTGGTACAAAAGGCTACAGTGATTTTAATCAATAATAATAATAAAAAAAAATCAATTAAAACATAAAAAAAATAATAAAAAATGAATCGTTTTCATTATTTTTTGTTTATTTTTATTTTTTCAACAACGTTATTTTCTTATATAAACGCTGCTGGTTTATTTCCGATCGATGATCCAATGATGGATAAATCTAAATTCAATGCAGATGTAAGGATATTCTTATTACTTATATTATATTATATTATTAATATTATGATTAAATAAAATATATATATAATTTAATATTAATTTTAAAGTTCTATAAGAATACGAAAATTCATTATTTTGAATTGTTGATGTTGTTGTTCTATGGATTCACTTTATCTCAAAACCTAAATTGATAAATGCTTTACACATTTTGGCTTAATTTTTAAATAATTTATAAAAAAATATTCAATAGAAATTATTTTTAATTTAATTTTAATGTTTAGAATATATAAATGATTATTTAAAGTTCAATCAGAGTACATCAGTTAAATATTATTGATCAATACAATTAACAGCCTCCCAATTCAATACAATTTTGTTTAATTAATTTTTTAAGATTAAACTTTTCTATCTGAAATTGAACTTTGCTCGTTCTAAATTCAATTTATTTTATTTAAAATTATTTACGTGAATGTATATTAATTATTGTAGTATTTGGCCCTTTTCCTTCCAAATTAATTTTTCTGTGAAATAAATCAAAACAATTTTAATTTATTACGAAGTTCGATCGAGTGAAGTTTTTGTTTTGTTCCATTTGCTTCTTTCAAAAGTTATTGAAAATTTGTAGAAACTAAAAAAAAAAAAATCAATTAAGACCATCGATCACTATTGAAACAAATATTTCAAAGTGCTTCTCTTAAATAATTAAAAATGTTCGAATATTGAAACCATTTCATACAAGCTCAGTTGTATAAAAGTTGGCCTACACAAAAATTATTTAATAACAAAATACATTTGATAAAAAAATATTATTTAAAGAAAACAAAATTGCAACAAATTTCACGAAATATTTTTTCAATATTAATTTTACTAATAAAAATAAATATTATTATTAATTAATTTATTTAAAACATAAATAAAAATTTAATTTGCCAAAAAATTTAGCTATTTTTATTATGTTACAAAAAAAGTTGTAATGGAGTATTTACAAGGTTCTTACACATTTCCGGACATAAATTCTTCTACAAAATGCAAATCTAAAATGATAACGGATAGTACCAGGATATTTTAAAGTTGTTATTGATAAGATGCAAGTGAATATTTTAGTGTTGGTTTCAGTTATTTCAACATATACTACAAAATATAAATTGCAGTTTTAACAAAATAAATTGGCCCAACTTTAATAAACAAACAAGTTTATCATATAAACTAGTATCAGCAGCCGCTTTTTTTAAATGTACAACGCTGTCTTTTTCTAAAGATGAACCATAAAGGAAGCTTAAGTCTTTACAAATATTTCTAAGTTGTTCATAACGCCAATCTAATTGAGACAACAGCTTGTCAAAAACATTGTACATTTGTATTTTAAACAAACTTTCGGATGCCATGCTACTTCCTTCATCCATTTTTTTAACTATTCTCCTCCGTTTACTGCGAAATCCAACTTATAAATCCATAGTTTTAGCCAATTATTAATTTTTATGTGCTTTTTCAAATTCTTGTTTGAAACCTGTTTCTCGTAGTCTTTGTAAAGTACAACGTAGTCCATCAATTAATTTTGTTGCATGGTCTATCCATACACCTTTTCGTTGTAATGCTTTATTTGTTCGCTCAGCGCTTTGTAAAATTTTATTCCATACAGAAAGATTGCAAATAAATTTATAATCAATTAGTAAGAGTAAACTTTTTGCATATGATATAGTTTCTGGATTTGATGCAGTTAAACCATTTGCAATCGATTCCAATGATGTTTCTACATCGAATAAATGTAAACTTAACGATTTCGTTGCATTGATTGGCCTTTGATGACCACCTTGCATCCGATAAATTTTTAAGTGTTAATTTTAAATATTTCATTAAAATTTTCCATCGTGCTGTCGATAATGAGAAAAAGTTAAATAATCTTTGCACAGTACTATAAAAAATCAAATGATCATTTGTGGTGTTGTAGACGCAGCATGAACACCAGCTCAATTAAGGCAGTGAGCCGAACAAGGCACAAAAATTGCCAAGTTATTGATTTCAAAAACATTGCTCTTACACCTTTATATTTGCCAGATATATTAGCACCGTTATCGTATCCTTGTCCTCTTACATCATGAATATCCAATTTATTTATTTTTATTTAAAATTTCATTTGCTGGACCTTCCCCGGACTTGTCATGTGATTCAATAAAATCGATGAAGCTTTCTTCAATCATCACCTTACCCTTACAATTAACATAAATATATATTATCATTTGACTCATTTGTTATTTTTGTTGATATATCAGGAGTGCAAACAAAAAAAAGTGTGTAGTATTTCGCTTTATAATTATTTATTTTTATAGTTTTATGAGGTTATAATCTCAATACAAGGAAAAATAAGTAAAAGTTTCACATTTCAGGGCCCCTCAGTTATCTGGGCCCTGTGCTTGTCCACCTGTTGCACCTGCCTAGTTACGACGCTGAAGCTAATAATAAAACAGCCTTTACTAATGTTTGTTTCTTGACTGGACCAACTTTTATGTAACTGGCTTGTATAAGATGGTATAGAGGTTCCGATTTAGATGATCTTTTAAAGTTCATCAAACATACATATACTGTACATCATACACAATTCTCCAAATGATATTTAATGCCTCTTAAAAATAAAATATTAATACTGATTTGATCTGTGAGTGATATAAATTATAAAAACTCTACTGTTGGTTGAACTGATTCGGGTAAAAAATTTTTTTTTGAAAAAAAATATTTAGTTTAAAAAACAAAATGGGTTTTATAATATGGTCCTTCTTTTAAATCTATTTTGTTTATAAAAGAAGGAAAATACATACTTGAGTATGAGTTGAGAGGTATTGAATACTCTAACTCTTAATTTTTTTTTTTTTATAAATGCAAAAACTAAAACGGATACAAAAGGAAACCGTAAAAATTAAATTGTGTATGGAAATGTCATGATGATGAAATATAGCAACATGATCATAGTATGATATGATATTTAACACAAAAATTATCACAATATGTATTTGAATGGCTTATAATGTTGCCGGTAGAAAATGTTCTTAGGCACACTATTTAGTTGTGGCTCAAATTATTTCAGACCCAGATATGTTTTATTTGTATAAAACAAGCTTTGTTGTCGTTATCAACAAAAACTTTCACATTTTGATTTCTTAAAATTTAACACAGAAATTTTGTGATACTATCAGTTTCAATAATATTTAATGAAATCCAATTTTGTGGAATGTTTATGAACTGAAATCAAAATCTTCTATAATTACTAATTATTATCAAATTGAACTCAAATCTTATTTAAAATATAAATTTTTTTGACTGTGTTTTTAACAATTCAACAACAACAAAAAGTTTAAAGACAAAAATAAAAAAACTTCATAGTTTGTCGTTTATCGATTCTCGTCAACTCGTGTTTATCGTTTCAATCGATGAAAACCTCGTGGTTTAATAACATCTGTGTCGAAGCCATTAAGGACAAGAAAGAAGCTTTTAAAAACTTAAACTGGATAGATTTGAACCCACAAGGAAGAGCTCTAATGTTGCTGGAAATAAATGCAAACATGTCATCAATCAGCAAAAGTTGTTGCATAACCAATGGTTGAGGCAAAAAATTCTACAACTCTCGAAAAATAGTAGAACCTTCTGGTCCTTTGCTAAAAATATTATGCACAACTTTCTGGGATCCTCATTTTCGCCACTGATTGAGGATGGTGAAATCGTGATGAAACAAAACGGTAAAGAAAATTTTTGTATCAAATTCCTCACTTCCTCCTACATCTCTTGCACCACCTGCAATACCTCAAGTAGATTTCTTAATTAGAAGAGCTATAGTGAAAATTTTGAGATCTAGATGTAAACAAGTCTACCGGCCCGGATCGAATTCCTACAATGGAAAGTTGCGCACGTTCATCCTAGAGCTATTATTTCGATTCTTTCCAAAGTTATGGAAAGCCTAATCAATGAGTTACTTTCGAAATATCTTGAGAGCAAAGGCATAATATCTAACAGACCATATGGTTTTAGAGCGTATCGATCTACCGGTGACATGATGACATGCCTTTGTGAAAAACTCAATATCAGTCTACACAATTCTGGAGAATATGACGTTGTTCCTTTAGATATTTCCCAACATAATTTCAGATAGCCAAGCTGCTTTAAAAGCTCTGGCTTCCCCAATTTTTAAATCAAAGCTTATCTATAGCTGTTACAGAAGCTTAATAAAGCTAGCCGAACGAAACAGAATTACTCTTATGTGAACTCATGGACATGAAGGAATACAAGGCAATGAAAAGGCAGATGTCATTGTAAAAACAGATGCGAAGAGTCAATTCTTGGGACCAGAGACAAGTTTTCTAAGGACAAGAGAGAGAGACATTGCTCGTTCAAACGCCTACCTACAAGGAATCATTTAGGGTCTAATATCCTGCGAAGTAATTGTATAACGAAATGATCAAATATTTCTCAGCACTAGTGACCATTTCAAGGATTAAGGCAATAGTTCTTTTGTAAATAAAGGTGGATTTTAATTGAGCAATATTTAAAATCTTAAAAATTTTATTGGCTCTAAAAAGGGGGATAGCTTATTGAATTTTTATGTAAGAAAAAAATAAATCGCTGCAAAGAATTCTCTAAATTTCTATTTGGGAAATTTATTCTATACACAAAAAAGAAACAACAATTCAACCGTCACAAACATCTGTTGAAAAAAATTATTTTTTTTATATGCATTTACTCAAAAAATTGTTAAAAAAGTGTTGCCGGTATAAAGAAACTATAACCGATATTTTCAAAATATACTTTATCAAAGTATAATATCCCAAATTTTTTGAAAATATCCCCAATTTTTGTAAAAACATCCCCAAATTTTGTGAAAATATCCCCGGTAAATAATATTTTCTGTTCTTGTCGTACGCATTGAACTCTCATATAAAATAATGTAATTTCATGTTATCTCCCTTTTTAGAGTCCATAAAATTTTTAAGATTTTAAATATTGGTCAATGAAAATCCAGCTTAAGACATCCCTATAAACAATTTTATTTGTTTCAATCAATCAAGCGGCTAGTAACCCTTACATACCACCAACTCGGCTTTAGTTGAGCATTAAACATATTTAGGGAAGACACATACATTTTACTTTCCGTACACCCACACATGATATTTAGCTAAACTATGAATAGATTTAGATTGTATGGAAAGTGAAAATCTTTCGATACAGAGTGTTTTATTCAAATTTTTGAATAAAATTTAATATTCAAAGATTCAGATTTATGAGTATTGATTGATGCTTTTCTAATTTTTGTTGATTTAGAATTACAGCTATCAATCGAGAAATAATTATTTGAAAATTACTCTTTTTTTTATTGTAAACGGTAAGTAGTTAAATATTCTCATTTTAGATAAGATTTTTTTTTTTTTGTTGGAAAAATGGGTTAACTCCTTTTCGGTAAGTACATTATTGTATTGAAATAGAAGCAGGAAAAGTATAGTGCTTCATGTAGGTTGTTTATTTTTGTTATTATATTTAATTGTTGTTGTTTTATTACTTGAATTAGGTTTAGGGGCTTACGGTTTATAAGCACTCGAAAGTCTATAAATACTACACTATACTACTTCTACTAATTATTTAAAAATGTTTCAAAATCATTTTTAAAATTAATATTAACTATTATTGAAATATCAATTTTTATTTTAGATGTTAAAAAACGACTTTGAAAAACAAAATATTTTCTTATCAAATTTTTTAATTAATTTATATAGAGTAGAAAACCAGTTTGGGTTCCTGGTAGTTGTGCTGAAAATGAAATTCTATATCCCAGTGATAATGCAAGTAAATGGGTATGCGATTGTAAACCAGGTAAATTATAGTATTGTATTTTTATAAATTTATTTATACAAAAGTTGTATATTTATTTAAGAAATGTATGTAGAAATAAAAATTATTCCTAGATAGCCAATACTAAAAAGTGCTAATGCTTGTATTTCTTAATTTTCATTTTCATTTTAGGTATCTATATGTAACTTTAAATTTAAATTATTTTATTTTTTATATTTATAGCATACATTTATCATCCTAATACGGGGAAATGTTACATGCCATTTAATCAAGGACCATGTAAAGATGGGAAATATTTAATTTTAAAGAAAAATAAAGTTGTACCGCAATGTGCTAAAAATTCATGTAAAAATGGTGAAGTAAAATTTAAAGGTCAATGTCATACGTATGGTACATCAATAGCTTGTAATGTAAAACAATTTGCATATCTTGAAATTGATCCTATATCTTTGAGACCAAAATGCATAAAAAAAACTAAAACTCCTTTACTTATGGCTCCAATTACTTCAGCAACAAATGCACGTTTATTAAATTTGCCAAAAGGAGCAAAAGAAATGTATGTAAACGCAGTTTGGTGCCAAAAAGGCAGTAAAAGACGTATTGTTGGCTCTTGTTAGGCAGCGTTAACACATCAGATAAAATCTAAGATTAAAATCTGAATCTGATTTGATATAGAAGAATTTTGATAAGAAAATTTGAATAGGTATACATATTAGAATTAAAAATGGCTATTAAGCTTATGGACTGATATATTTTACAAAACAAAAAAATTAATATTTGTATTGTTACTTGTATTCAACTGATAAAAAAAAATTTTAACAAAAATATACCTACGTACATACACATATGACGTATAAATAAACGAAATTAAAAACTTATAATTTTGAATTTTTTTTTACTTAATTATTGATTCCTTTTTTTTTTAATAAAACCGGAAATTATATATATGTACATAGATGATTCACGTAGAAGAAAAAAATAAGACAGTTTTTGAGCTGATCATATTTTATTTAATTTTTATTGTGGTTTTTGTTTTTGTTTTTTTCTTAATGTATGTACAATGCTTCTATATCTTCTAGTCTGGCCTCTGGGAGAGCAACTTTAAAAATAGGATCATATTTTCATATAAATTTTGTTTTTTGTATAGGGATATATTTTGCTACATGAATAACCTGTTATTATGATATAGTGTTATTTTTAAAATATTTTCAATTGGTAAAATTTACAAAAAATACAAAAACAATAATAATAATTTTCAATTTAAAAAAAAAAATTTTTGTTATCCGAGTAGGAACCTACTTCTATCAAGTTCTAATGAACACTGAAAACTGGAACTGAAAATAAAATTGGTGGATTCAGTAAAATTTTGAACGAAATTAAAATCACATGTAAATTGTTGTTGTTTATTATTTTTTGTATTCAATTTTTGTATTAAATTTTTTATAATATACTTGTTTGTGTTTGTTGTATTTTTCTAAACATCCAAGTATATAACAGCTGTATTCATTCAGTTCATCCTTGTAGATTAGATATATTTCAATATTTTTTCAAATCAAAGTTTCAAAATAAAAGTATACTGAAAAGTAGGTATATTTTCAATTTTCAGCAAAGAAATTATTTTAATTTGGTCTGTTTTTATTTATCAATCATATCATGTATAAATATGTATTTATATATGTATATATGTAATATTATGTATATCTACTTACAGACAAAATGATTCTATTATTGACTCTATTATTGTATGTATAACCACATTTATTAAGTTATTGCAAACCTATACAATAATGCCTACATTGATATTCTGATATATTTTTTTATCATTTAGGTACAGCTACGTATATTCATATCATATTCGTAAGCACAAAAACAGCAAAACAAAAGAACAAAAAAATATAAAATAAAAATATTTTTTATAAGTGTATTTTTCATAACTGACATACAAACAACAACAAAAAAATACGGTCAAATTGATTTTTACAAAACTAAAAATACGGTCATATTTTTACAAAATTACCCCAAATACGATCTTGGAGGGTGATTTCAAATTTTTTCAAATCAAAAAAATTAACTAACATTTTTTGTTCTGCGTGAATACTCTATGTATATTGTCACTTTATCGTAAAACTGAAGTTACATGGCAGAACGTAACTTTTTACGTGGACTAAAAAACTTTTGGTAGCATGTAAGCAACGGCAGGTTCAAGTATGTAAATAATTTTTAAGTACGTTGGTTTTTAAACGTCAGTAATTTTCTTACAGTCGGCTAAAATTTGTCGAGAAGTTTTTAGTTTTCCTAATAATTATGGGTTTTTTTAATAATCAACATATGAAATGTAAGTATTTATAAAAAAGTTTAAAGTCTTAAAGAACATTTAAATTTTATTTTTTTTTTTTAATTAATTTGTTTTATTCCTAGACAATCACAAAAATCAATGAGCACGAATGGCTCCCAACAGAAAGCTGTGGTGATTTTCATGGAGCAGAACCCTGAGCTAGCTAGAGAAGGAATCCTAAGCGATAATGTGAGAAAAAGAAAAAGCGATTCCTTATGATTCCAACGATATAGGCCCAGCAACAAAAGTAAAACTAGACTGTAAAAAAGTAGGTTTTTAGAAATATTTACATTAAAATTTTGTTCACGCAATAACAAAAGATTTTTTTTTTTATTTAGTTCTATTTTTACATCATTACATAGATATTTATTTTTAGATATGGGCAGATCGAAAATATAGAGTCCAAAGCAAATTAAGTTTCAACAAGGAATGAAAAAAAAAACTGGTGGAGGGCAATTCAAGGACAAAATTTGAATGAAGAGGACGAAATAATTGCAGAATGTGCTGGATTGGAGTCAGTAGTTAAAGGAATTGCAGCAAGAATGAAGAAAGCCACGGAATTCTTATCTTTCAACATCTGCTTTTTGTGATGAGGTATTAGAAAAATACCTTCCTTTCCCTGAAATGGAAAATGTGGGAGATATTCATATTAGAAACGAAGAAAATGATTTACTACAAAAAGAACTCAAGAAAAAGTGCCAAGTAAGCATCAAAAAGTGGAGCTCATGCTAAATTTTGAAGTTTCCTCTACTTCTACAGAGTCGGTCGAAGAGTTGGGCAGAATAAATAAAACATGAAAAAATATTGGTATAATAAATAAACATATGTTTGAAGAATTAAAAGCACGACGACGATCGATCCATCAATCTCCTTTTATTTATTCTGCTTATAGTAATCCTTCTTTCATCAGAACTTTTAGCAGAACTAATGTCATCTGACGAGTCACAAAAATGCATTCTGAGATAACTAAAAATAAAATAAACAATAATTTTTTAAACATTTCAATTAGTAAAATGAAAATATAAGAAAATAAACTAAATAAAAGGCATACAAATTTCCTTCCTAATTTAATATTTTAAAATTTTTGAAGCGAAATATAATACCACAACTTTTTAATTTTTTCAATATAATTAATTTAAAAAAAAGTATTATTATATGATATTAAATTTTAAAACTTAAGAACATTAAATTTGTAGAAAGAATAAAATTTTAAAAGTTAAGAACTAAAAAATCATAATGATAATTAAAAAATAAATATATACTTATGTATAATGTTAATGATGAATTGAATTACTAGATTAGAACTACATATATATACTCACTTATATGTGTATATTTAATATTCTTATCATAATAGAGTAAAAAATTATCATTGTCAATAAATACAACATTTTGGTAGGCTAGACTTGTTTTTCGTAATAAGTAAAAATTTACAATGAAGTAAATAATTTTAAAGTACATATATATATTTTAATAAGTATAAACAATCATATAATAGAAAACAAAACATTTACAATGATTCAAATTTTTATTTACAATATTATTTAACTACTAAAGTTTTCTTTCCTTCTTTACTAACAGTTGGAACATCAGATTTAGTTGTTGTACAATCATCTTCCTCTATTAACTTTATTTCATCAACATTGTCTTCATTTCCTTCCATTTTTATTAAATAATTTTCTAATGACGCTAAAAACGGACTATGTTTATATTCAGGCCAATTACGAAATTTTATGAACAATGACAAGATATGACTAGGACTCAATTCACCGAATTGGGTAAATATATTTAATGATGGGTAATAGTCGTTTGTAGACATCGTAGTACATGGTACTGAAAGTTTTGGTTGATCAATCTCATCTTCGAATAATTTTTTCGGAGATATTCTAGGCTTAGAATTTATAATCATTCTTGGACCACAACCAGGAACCCATTTTCTAAAATAAAAAATTTAATTTTATCAATGTACACTTTTAAATATATAATATGTATATTACTCCATATTTGGAATAACACGAGTTTTTCTGCTAACAAAACTTTGTTTGATAAAATACAATAAAGCTGGCATATCTTCTAATGGGCAAATATCATAAATATTTTTTCTAGGTACTATTTTTATAAGATATAAAAAGTCATTTTCTATATCAACAAGCTACAAAAAAAAAATGAATCATTACAATTCAATCAAAAGAATTAATTTAGTTCTACAAAATTAAATACCTTTTTATTTTTAATTCTTTTTGATTTTGAACTCTCAAAAATCGGAGGAAGAAAATATATTTTTGGAATTTTACAAATAAATTTGTATTCAAACATTATTTGAAATAGAACTGATGTTGATCTATATTCTGTATATCCAGCTTCTCTATTGCAAGTTAAATGCTAAAAAATATTGTAAATATTTACAAATATTTACTACAAATAATCAATATTACTTACTATATACATTTTAGGTGGAATTATCAAATACATTTCACACCGACCATACGAATATATACTTGAATCAAATACCAAATTATTGATTAAGTGATTAAAAAAATGACGGGAACCAACACCACCAAATACCTTCATATTTATATCTATAAAATAAAAATATTATTAAGGTTAATTATTATTTTCTCTTATTTTTTTTATTTTTCCAGCAAATATTTATTTTAAAAGAAAATTCTTTTTCATTATAGCTTGAAACTTCAAAACAAAAAAAAAAAAATAAATTAAAAAAGGAATACAATAGGTACAAACCATCTGAAAACTTTTTTTTTGGTATGCAATCAAGCAGATCCTGAAGTCTTGTTTCATTATCAAATTTATCTCGAAAAGCTATTTTCCATAAATTAATAAAATCTCCATGTTTGACTATGATTCTGTCAGGATACATTAAATGTAATTCCTAAAACAAAATATCTTATAAAATGTATAAAAATTTTAATTTTAATAAGTTACCTCAAATTTTGGAAGAAATTCTGAATAGGTTTCATAAAGAAGTAATTTACTAACATTGTCATTGTTTAAAAAAAAGCTAGTAAGAAATCCATTTCCAGGATTAATCTCAAGAAATGTTGTATTTTTGGGGATATCATTTAATATGTTCTTTGCAATAATATCAGCCGCTTCCAAATTATTTATATAGATTTGTTCAGAATATTTATGTTTTTTTGTGGATAATTTCTGTGGTATAACTAAATTACTTTCTTTCTTTAATGTATTTTTTAATGATGAATTTGATGGACTAACACTGGATATAGATGAAAATTTTAAAATGCTTTTTATAGTGTATTTATAATTTCTACTCAGCCACATTTTTTTTAAATGTCCAGAAACTATTTAAAGAAATATAAAATTATTTCATTTTGTTTGAATTGTCTTACTTCAACTATTAATAATAATCAACTAGTTGTTTTTATGCAAGTTTTATTCAATTTTTAAAACTTACCCAAAATTAAAATAGTTTAAAAACAAAAATAAATGATTGTTGATTATGTTTGTTATTATTTATTTTTACACCACCCCGACCCGATTCCAATGGATTTCATTTTTCTAGCAACGCCAATGACATAACGCAAACGAAACGACATCTAATGTTTGAAGTTTGTAAATGGATTAGAATGTAGCTAAACAATATTTTCCCAAAAATGTTCCTTAAATATCTTACAGTACAATTGCAACCGGCCATTGTAATTTAGAGTGTCAAACGGTTACGTGGTTCCCAATTTGTATTTGAGTCTCGCTTTTATAGGAATTATCTTGAAGCAAAGCATCTGGAAACTTTTAGAAATAAGATGAAAGAAACGCCAGTTTTCTAAAAACTGGTTAACTCAGGATTTCAGTTTTGACAATTAAGTTCTGTATTTTTTTTTTAAGAAAAAGGTGTTTCTTTTTAATAGTGGTTTTGTACCCATTTTAATTTTAAGTTTTTTTTTGTTATGAAATATTCACCCAAATATGCTGAAATTTTCATAAAAACATGTTACTTAGAGTACATTCTCAAGCTTCTCGACATTTTCTGTATTTAATGAAATATGATAGCTGCGTTTTTGATATGTTTAACTTGATAGTTCCGTTCATTCTGATCAAGGGGTTAGGCGTCTTCCGGCATGTTAATTAAAATAAAGTAATAAATTTGCTGTGCAGAATATTTAAGTAAGCTTTTACTTATTAAATGAAAATATAAAAATTTTTAATTGAAAATTGAATTAAATCAGGCATGTTCTGTAATTCACTCGGAATGGTTTGAGAATGAAATTCAAATTTAATTTGTGAAATGTCAAAACATCTGATGTGTTTTTTATTTTATTTTATTTATTTATTTACTTATTTCACCTTAATTATAATATCAAATGTTTTGACATTTCACAAATTATATATGAAAATTTTTGAAATCACATGAAGTACAGATTCAATATGAAATTCACCGAGTAAAAATGAAATTTCATTTCAAATCCATTCCGAGTGAGTTACAGAATATGGCTGAATGTCTGGTCTACATATAATATTATGTCTATATACCATAGTGTACTAAATGTAATATATGTCTTAATTTATGTTATATCTAGTCAATACGGGTGAAAAAATCAAACATATTTCATATATAAAGTCTAACATTGTACCTTAGCAGAAATATTAAGACATTCCTTGACGATTTTAGTATTTGTTTCAGATTATATAAATTTATTTGTGTAGTTTTTAAAAATTTTTGTTGAGTAATGTTAAAGTATTAAAATAGAGTGTTAAGGTGATTTTTTTTTATTAAATTGTTAGTTTTAACTGTATAATTAATTTTTTTACTATACAATATGAGTGATAAATTAAACAAAAACAACATATTTGAATTTTTAAGTAATTATTAACAATTTGAATACCTTTAGAACTATAAAATATGTCATTACAAACGAATAGATGATTTCAAATGTTTACCTTTTTTGTACTGCACTGTTTACCTTTAACTGAAATATTTTGACATAATTTGCCCAGCAAAAACTAAATTGACATTTTTTGACATTTTTTTATATCTGATTTTATGTCGAGAGTGGAGAACCAAGCCAAAATTGAATGTTTATTCTCAATAGTTTAGTACTTCAAAATTGAATACATATTATATTGAAGCAGCCGTAAAAAATACAATTCTCAAAACAAAAAAAAATTATTTTAATTTTCAGAACGCTTTCTGAAATTTAAAAAAAATATAAATTGTGATAGCGCAAGTTATTTGTGTTTTTTATAGGTTTACAGCTTAATCATAAAAATTCATGCGAAAAGTCAATTCGAAAATTAGAATCAGTCAGTTTCTAAAAGTAATTTAATACGTATGTGTGTAATGATAGTAATTTCTTGAACGGTGTCCTGTTTTTTTTTTTTTTAAATATCAACATTAAAAAAGTTTTGAAAACGAAATATCAATGAAATTCATTTTTAAAATTATCCATTAATGTTAAAATTATATTTGATCATAATTACAAATCAAAAAATTATTAAAAGTTAACCTAGTTAAAGTGAATTTGGTTGTGAAAAATCAATTGAATTAAAATTTGGTAATCGGCAAAGTACATATAACAAAATTTATGTCAACGTTTTAGATTCATTTTTATTTTTATTTTTTTGTGATAAAAATATTATTGTTTGAAAAAAATAGATAAAATTTGGATCTAAAATTGATTTGAAAAAGCAAATGTTAATATATTTTTAAATATAATACTTAAAAAATGGATACTTTAACAAAACATGGAGGTAATTTTTTTTTGTTTTTTTATAATTTTTTTTTGTATTTGACAGGCAATAACTATTTAAAAAAAAAGAAAAAAGTTGTAACTGAGGTGCCCCACCTCTGTTATTTTTATTTTACATTTTTATTATTTTTTTTCTTTTAATCAAATATTTTTTATTATTATAAATTTTTTCAGGACATAAAAGAAATTCATTTTTTTTATAAATATTGTACAAGGTTGAATTTTTTTTTATTTTATTTAAGAAATGACAAAGAATGTATTTTTGATTTACTTTTTAGAAAAACAAACAAAAAAAAAACTTAAAAAACAAATAAGAAATGATTCATTGATTGAGGTTTTTAAAGCATTTTTATAAGAATGAATCAATTATTAAAGCAACAATGATGTTTGTTGCCAACAATCACCACATCACAATAAATATGAATAAATATATTGGTTTAGTTTATTTTCACTTCCAGAATTTTTAATTAAAAAGTGCACACAATAATAAATGTATATATATCTCATATATACACACAGTATCTATATATATATATATATATATATATATATATATATATATACAGTTGTAGAGCTTCAAATAAATCAATAAGAAAAATATCTTTTAATAAAAGAGGCCATCGAATTGAAAAATATTCTAATTAATATAAAATTATTATGTAGTTGTACAAATAATTAAGTATCTATAAATAGTTAGTACATAACTGTGTATGTACATACATATGTTCTTTTTATATAAAATTTATTAAGAATTTATTAATTAGTGAATTTAAAATAATATTCGTGATATTTTTGTTATGAAAATATTTAGAATGAAATATGTAGGTATGTACCAATAATTATTCTTCTACATGTCATTGTCCTATAACTTTTCAGTGGGGCATAGGTAAGATGAGTAAGGAGTACCGTATTGTATTGTAAAAATTTTAAATATAGTAAAAAAATAATTAGTGCTGTAAATTAAACTATTTTATAGTTTTGTGAACAATTCTAATCTACCTATGATGAATGATATTTTATTTCACTATGTACCTAATATGACATACATAATATACTTTAAAATAAGCCGCTTCGAAACCATGTAATTTTTGTGCTTGTTTCATCATAAAGAAATTTTACATAAAACGAGGATCGACAAATGCAATATATTTATTTAATTTATTTATTAATCGAAAATTGGGCAACTTTTGAACTTTGTCTAGAAAATTTAGTGCGGTTCGTGATGCACCGGCCCATATATGTGAATTATATTCCAACTTGGGTCGTATGCATGATTTATAGATATTTAACATGTCCTGGGGAGAAAAATACGTTGCGACTTAAAAAGCCAGAACATCCCGCGCCATTGTAGCAATGTCAAAGATATGGTCATTCTATATTATTTTATTGTTGTTATATTCAAGTTCTCGGAATTATATGTGTTATATTCAAGTATTCGGTTCGTTGAATACGTACACCCCCGAATAATAGGGTGGGGTTAAATGGGATATTTTTGCGCGAGACTGCTTTGAGGTTTGAAGTTGTTAGACTCAATTCTATTACTTTTTCTCTGGTTGAAAATAATGGCTAGGTCATGGTTGAGCGTGCTCATGTTACGCTTCGTATCATTAACTGGTATTGTAGCATGTGATTTTGGAAGAAAATCGAAGGATGTTGCTAGACTAGAGTCGTCTGTACAACTAAGATCATTGATAAATATTAAAAAGAAAGTAGATGAGAGAACTGATGTTTGAGGAATACCAGCGTTAATATGATGTTTGTCGTGAATTAAGACACGAATCGAACGATAAAATTAAAATTGTATTTTCTTTAACATTAACCGTATATTCTGTTAAAATACGTATCGGTCAATCGGTCGAAACTACTTATATACTATGTTTTGAATTTCTATTTTTTTTTGTAATCTCTTGTTCGATGAAAGCATTACTTAAATGCAGTTTCAATACCATTATAATTAAATTACCAAAATTATTGAAAATTTATTAAATTTTTATAATTAAAAGTACATAATATAAATAATAATTGTTTTGGTATTATGAATATTAGGTATATTGATAAATTTTCAAAAATTTTGTTGGTTTAAAACTTTTTGTCTCTTTGCAAACACATAAGTAAGTAATAGTTAAAGAAAAATTACCGAAAAAAGGACTAAGTATAAGTCAGGACATATACTAAAAGTCAATGTATTATCTGGCTCCGTCAATTACCGCTTCAAGTCTTATCGGCCCTAAAAAAATTGAAACCACAAAAATAATTTTTTTTCCATAATGAAATAAAGCCCCAAAATTAAAAATAAAAAACAACTAAGTATATATAACTAAGTTACTAAAATGGTTTTCTATTTGAAATTAGAAAAACTCAATTTATTTTATTATTTCTCTTGCATAGCTACTGCTGAATACAAAAACCATAATATTTCTATTGCGTAGCTGCTATTAGATAAAAGAAATAACGTTTTTCCCAACTCAGAAAAAGGAGATAAGTAGTTATTTCCCTTTTTGTATTAAACACGCTATTTTACTCAACAAATTCATTTTTCTCAAATCAATAAGTAGAGTGCGGACATTTATTATAAAATTGCCCTGAAGTTTTTTCCCCAACTTTTCTTAAAGCCATAGAATGCAGTTTAAAAAATAAAATAAAATAAGCTTAAAGACAAAGTAAAAAATGAAATAAAACCCCAATGAAATAAGGTCCCAAATTCAATATTTTAGGGTATTATTTCATTTTTATTTTGGGGCGTTAATTCGCGGAACCATATTGACTATATAACTGATTTTAATTAATTTAAAAATAGTTACTGTTTATTTAATCATTTAACTTACTCATTCATATGACAATGAACTATATACATATTTACATACATACAAAAGTACTTAAGTATACTATGCTTATATGCATTTTTTATGTAATACATGTCTATCAACTTAATACTTACTTAATCTAAGACTACGTAATTGCTTACATGTGAGATATATATATTATTACATATATTGTCTAAGCTTATATTTTATCCTCAGATACTTTACTTATCTTAAGAACATTATTTTAAATATATGCAACAGAAGAATAGAATATTTATCATATTATGTGCTCTTACGTATTTAACTCTACTACTGTCGAATTTTTTTTTAATGTTGAATAAATTTTATCTTTGAACTTAATTCAGAATGTGGTAACATTAAAAGACAAAAAAAAAAAAAAATTAATGTATTTATTTTTTATACAAAAGTAGTTCAAAATATGTAAACAATTTTTTTTTTTTTAAATACTTACTTTGTATTCGAATCAAAGCTTATACAAATATTTTGCAACTTTGAAATGAATTCAAATATTCAAATTTTTTTTTTCAAGTTTCATTATCAAAACTGATCATACATATTAATGAAGTTTTTCTTATTGTGTAGATTATTATTTTTTTTTTTTTTTTTAATTTTTATGAATATACGGAAAAAAAAACCAAAACTTAGTCATAACTAAACCTCTAAATATTAGCTTTAACTGACTCGTAAAGGCAGTTAAATGAATGATGTCACATACAATACAATAGTGTGTCAACATTACTTTCTTTAAATAATAGTTTTTTTTTTTTTTTTTTTTTTTCTCCTATTACTCCGCGTGGTAGCATAGGGCTTCGATAGTGAACCTCCATTCCTCTCTGTTGAGTACTACTTCCTTAATATCGTCCCAGGTATAATTGTTGACTGTTAATTCTTGATCGATTGTGCGTCTCCATGTGTTGTATGGTCTGCCGGGTCTCCTTTGTCCTTGTGGATTCCACTCTAGAGCTCTTCTTGCTATATCACTTTCTGATTTCCTTAGTGTATGACCTATCCATTTCCATTTTTTCCTATTTATCTGTCTGTTGATAGGTTCTTCTCCAGTTATCATCCATAAATCTTCGTTGCTAATTCTTGCCGGCCAGAATATTCTGCATATAATTCTCAAGCACTTGTTGATGAATACTTGTAGCTTCTGTTTGATTCTGACCGAAGTGAGCCATGTTTCACTGCCATATATTAATGTTGACTTAACACATGCTCTGAATATTGTTAGCTTTGTTGTTCTCGATATTTGGTTGCTCCGCCATATCTTCATTAGGCTCCCAAATGTTCTTCTTGCCTTATTTATACGGCTGTTGACATCTTCTGTTGCACCTCCTCTTGATGTTATAATGCACCCCAGGTAGTTGAATTCTTCTACGTATTCTATCTGTTGTCCACTCACTGTTATTGGCTCACTGTAACTATTGTTTGTCCTCATTGCTTTGGTTTTCTCGATATTTAATTCCAGTCCCGATTTCTTTGCTTCTTCCTGTAATCTGTTGACTTTGTTCTGTAGGTCTCTTTGATTTTTTGATATGAGGCATACATCATCTGCGTAATCTAAGTCTTCTAAGTTTCCGAAGAGATCCCATTCTATTCCGTTTATTCCAGTGCAAACTTCTCTTAGAATGTCGTCTAGTATTGTGTTGAAGAGAAGTGGAGATAGTGGACATCCTTGTCTAACTCCTATATTGGTGTAGAATGGATCACTGATCTTACCTCTGTGTTGAACTGTTGTCTCTGCATCTTCATACATCGCTTTGATGATGTTGATGATTTTTTCAGGAACTCCTTTCTTTGTAAGTGTTCTCCATATTGCGCATCTCTTGACTGTGTCGAATGCTTTCTTAAAATCTATGAATAGTAGATATAGTGGGGCATTCCATTCCACTGATTGTTCAACTATGACTCGTAAAGTATTTGCCTGGTCTACACAGCTTCGGTTTGGTCTGAAACCTGCCTGCTCTTTCCGTAGTATTGGTTCTAGTACTTCTTCTAATCTTTTCTTTATAATAATTGCTATTATCTTATGAATAGTATTTAGAACCGTGATTCCTCTCCAGTTGCTGCAATTTGCCAAGTCTCCTTTCTTAGGTATCTTGACAATCATTCCTTTCTTCCATGATGGTGGTATATTCTCTTCTATCCATGCTTTCCTGATGTGGGGTTCAATTGTTTTTGCGAATAAGTCAGGGTCCAGTTTGGCTATTTCTGCTGGAATTCCATCTTCACCTGTTGCTTTGTTGTGCTTCAGGATATTGATTGTAGCTTTGATTTCTTCTATATTTGGAGCTTGAGTAGATATTGGCAGTCCCTCAGTTGGGTAGATATTTGCATTGTCTCTGTTTCTTATGTCTGCTTCATTATTTGTACTTTCTTCGTTGCCCAGTTCTTGGAAATGTTCTCTCCATCTCTTTAATTGATCCTCTAAGTTTGTGATGAGCGCACCATTTTTATCTTTAATTGGTTTGTTTTGTTGTTCCGACTGGTTAGTTAAGTTCTTGATTATGCGATGCAATTCTCTCAGGTTTTGTTGCTGTGCTGCTTTTTCTGCTTCTCCGGCTAAATTTTGTAGAAATTTCCTTTTATCTCTTCTTGCTGCTCTTTTTACTGTTTTCGCTATTTCTTCATATTCTCTTCTTGATGCCATCCTGTTGTTTATCATTTTCTTCATTTCACCTCTTCTTTTAATCAAGGCCCATGTGTTATCGGTTATCCAGATTTTTCTTTGTGGTTGTGAAATTCCAAGATTTTGTTCGCTTGTTTGGTTGTAAATTTCCAGAATCTCTTCCCAAGTGTATTCTCTATTATTTCTAATATTTTCTCGTAACGCCGTAACTATGTCAGCTCTTACTTGCGGATTTTTTAAGTTGTTTATATTTATTTTCTTCTTTCTATATCTTCTGCCTCTTCCTTGTTGGCTTAGTTTCATTCTGAAGTCCCCAGTTAGTAATTCATGATCGCTGTGTATATCTGCTCCCCTTCTATTTCTCACATCTAACATTGATTGTTTCCACTTCTTGCTGATGCATATGTGATCTATCTGATTTCTTGAGATCCCGTTTGGTGTTGTCCATGTGTATTTGTGGATATCTTTGTGTGGAAATAGACTCCCTCCGATTGCTAGGTCGAAAGTCTGACACAACTCTATCAATCTTTCCCCGTTGTTGTTTCTTTCTCTTCCTAACCCGTGTTTGCCCATTATCTCCTCAAGTCCATTGTTGTTAGATCCTATTTTCGCATTCCAGTCACCCATTAATATTATGATATCTCCCCTATTTATGAGTGCTAGCGTTGTTTCTATTTGTTCGTAGAAGTCATCCTTAATATGGTCTTCAGCGACATCTGTTGGTGCATAGCATTGAATTATTGTTACATGTCTTGTCATATTTCGAAATCGCCCTATAACAATTCTATCCGAGACTGCCTTCCACGAAACCAATGTTTGTCTCAATTTCTTTGATATTAGTATTCCGACTCCGATTTCCGACTTCCGATTAAATAATAGTTAATAATAAAAAAAAAAATAAACAAAAAGAAAAGTAATTCGGCTGTAACAAAAAGAAAACACAGGAATATCATTTTATGTATTGATTCTCATCAGCTGAGTAAATATTAAGTAGTTAGTTAAATAAATTAATTTAGTTAACTAAATCCGTAAAATAATTAATTTTTTTACCGATAAGTTGTAACTATTTGAATATTTTGTTTTTAGGCAATAACTACTACATAACTAACTATACCTGGGTAAATCTATTGTGGCTACTTAATTGATAAATTTCTAAAAAATTGTGTTCTCAGATCTAAAAAATCTGTTTTCAGAAAGTTTTGGCAATATTTTTTTTAATAAAATATTCATTTTGACTAATAAAGGCGAGAACGATTCGAACGAATAACTTGTTTTTTATAAATAAAAGCAATCTCTGAATTTAGATAAAGATTGCCATCAAAATTTTATAAAGGTATATCTGGAATAAATTACCAAAATAATTGGTTTATATATAACTATTTGAAACATTTTTTTGAATTTACGAATTATGCAGACATTTTGATATTACAGAGCCTCAAACTAAGCTTGATAACATAATTTAAAAAACATAACATTGTTTACAATAACAATATGCCCATTTTCAATAGAAAATAATAATGATATCAATTTAAATATGCAAGATAATGGGCTAGTTGAATTAATGGGTAAAGTAAGTGATCAATTCCAAATCATTCCATTAATACATCCGCACCATTTCATGAAAAACTTGAAGAAAATCGTATTAATCAAGAAACTCGAGGAAAAATGTTAAAAAAAATTTGCCATCAATAACATTTAAATCTGTTTTGTTTTGGCCTGAAATAGTTTTATTTTGGTCGAGGAAAATTAAATGGAATTTAAAAACAAAAACGACATTAATAAAATCGTAAAGAGGTACATGTAAATCGCAAATGGATTCGGAAAATACGAAATTGGGCACATTTTTGGGCGAAATTAGCTCCGATTGAAATTTTCGAGCGGAAATATCTACAATGCAATTTTTGTTAGTTTTAATATCTTATTATTTATTTAGAAAAAATTGAATTATAAACAAAATAATAAATAATATTTTAATTGCATTTATTAATAAAATTAAGAAAAGCTTGTAAGTAACTACTTGTGTTATTTTCGAACCTAAACGTAATAGGTATACGTAACGTATGTGGGCCAATAACATTTTTTGTGACCAAAGGTAAAAGTTTGAGTTTGCTTGGATATTTAGATTGCTAATGCAATAAATTCATAGATTATGCATCTGAGATGGTAAATAAGTGGTCAGCAGTGACCAACTCAACCAAACCTCTATTTTATAGCGCTAATATCTTGAGAAGATGGACAAAAAAGTCCACTAAGTAACATTTATGCACCTCGGTTTATTACTTCATACGTACTTATTAACTTTTACTAAGTATTGTCGATATTAATATTATCCACGGGCAGTTCAAAAAATATCTGCCATATGATTATAATTTTATTTATTTTAAAATATTTGGGATTCATTTTTCCACTTCGTCACAATTTTCTAACATTCAAATTCTAACATTCAATTTTAAATATAGAAGTACAATAATTTAGAAACTAAAAATTATTGCAACTTGTAGCCCCAAGAAAAACCATCATTATGTCTTGATTTGTATTAAAAAATTTCTCTTAATTTGAGTCAATTTTTATAATAACTGCTTGGGGACACGTCAAAAACTGTGACGCCGTGGACTTTTTTTTTTTTTTTATAATTTTCTATAAAAAAAACATTTTGTATTTTTCATGTTTACTATCATTTTTTTGCGCTTTTCTCGGCATCAACGTTGCCGTTCTGCATCTGTAAGTGTCATTTTGATTTGTTCAAACAAACATGCGAAAAACTACTTTTACACAAGTATCTTTATAAATTTTTATATAGAAGTTCAAAAATATGTAGTTATTTGAAAATATTGCCATAATAAAACAAAGTAATAATAACTAAAAAGTAGCAAATAAGTAATTTATAATTACTGAATTCCGTTACGTCACAATTGGGTCACCTTTTTAACTGTGACGAATTGGACGTGTGACGAAGGGGGAAAATGTCGTAAAAATGTTATTATCTGTATATTGTAAAATGTATTTTAATTCCAAAAATTAGTACGTCCAGCTTAAATTATAAAAGTTAATATTATAATAAAAAAAATGGCAAAAATTGAATTACTTACCGAAAAATCTTTGTGACACAGCAGAAGCACAATTAATACATGCCTTGACTTCGGTGGGTTAACAAGTCCTAATTTCACAAATACTCAAAAAAACTTATAATTCCTATTTACTGTAATATAGTTTTAATATTGCGTCATCCTTTTTAAATTGCGTTGGAAATTTAAGGTGTATTTTTTTGAATAACTATATATTATTGTAACAAATTTTTAGTGACTTAGCGGACAAATTACAAGGACAACGTTTGATTGAAAAAAAATAATATTAAAAGTTTATGTACAGTAAATCAAAAAACAAAAATTTAAGAAGAAAGTGATGTGATTTCTTGTTTTATAATAACTTTGAATTTTTTTTTAATAAGCATTTTTGCTAATCAACTACAGTTGGGGACAGGCGATTTTTGTCATGTGAAAAATTTTGTGTCCAAATCGTTTGTGACGTGATTTTGTTTCATCGTTCTAATTTGATTAGTTTTTTTTTACCTTGACTGCACATTCGTAGCAATGTTTTCTTAATTTAAAATTAACAATAAAAGTAAAACTAAAAATTTTTGTAAAATTTTATAAGTGTTATTGTCTAGAGATGATGTACAGCAAATTTCAATGGCTACGAAAAATGTTATTGGCCCATATTATATGTTTTACCCAAAACTTTATTATTTTCTTCATCTTTTTTTTTTGTAGTATGTAATCCATGCATCACGTTGTTTAGCTGTTCTTATCTATATGACTTGTGAGCCATAATAGAGACTTTTCAAATTATAAAATTAATTTTTGTATATATATTTTATTTTATCTTAAATTTTTTTATTTTATATAAAAAGGTAAAAAAGGTAAAGGTAAAAAAACTTCCTTAATGAAATAGATTCCCTTTGCATTGACTAAAATTGGTTCAACATTTTTATTAATAATGTCACCGATATTATGCCACAATATATTATCTTGTTCTGGCCACTTCTAATTATGACCGCTCATTATCATAGCTTTGACTTTATATTCATCGTTTTTTGTTTCTAAAACATCACCGGGGAACTTTTCATATTCGTATTACACAATGACGTATGAATTAACTTTAATTTGGATTTTGATTCTATTGAAGAACTTTCGTTATGTTTATTTTCTACCCTTCTTTTCAAATAAAACCATTTTGAGTTTTTGTTGTCGTTATTTCTTTTGTTGTTGTTCTATGTTTTATCCAAAGCTTTATTCTTTTCTTCATCTTTTTTTTTTGTAATAAGCAATCCATAAATGACTTCTAGCTACAAATGGAAAATTTTCTTTAAGCCATATTTGTTGCTCTTTCGTTTTTTTTTATCTTCATAACTTGTGGGCCAAAATAGAGACTTTTTAAATGATAAAAACAATATACTATAAGTACCTAACTACTAGTTATTTTTTTTTTCGTGCTCTAAATTTTTTTTGTTTTATATAAAAAGATAGGTGGCATATTTGTGACCGTTTTGAATATAATTATGACCGCTGTAATGTTTAATGATTTTGAGCTTAATTTATTAAATTCGATGGTTCCTTATTTAATTTACAGTAAAAAAATAGATGTGACCAATATCAAATTAAATATATTAATTAAATTAATTCTAAAAAGCAACTACAATTTGAAACATGTAACTCGGATACATTTTGCGGTTAATTCGGCTCTAATAATGTTTGAATTTGTAACCGTTGTAGTAATGTGGCGAAATGAGGCTTTAATCGAAAAATATTGTAGGTCACAAATTGAATTTTATTTAGCAAGTACTTAATACTTTCCAAATAAAGTAATTTAAATTTATAAAAATAATAATAGTTAACTATTAATAAAAAGTTTACTATTTGGTTATACAAAAACTCACTTCAAAACCCTAATTGTGATTTATAGATCACAATTACCTCAACAGAAAAAAATTATAGCTTATAATTCGAAACGCTTTTAACTATTTAATTACTCAGCTTATTTACAAAATAATCACATTTTTCGATCATTTTCCGTTCAAAAATCTCTGGAACTTTATTACTAGACATGTATTTAATTTTATAATAATACCAACCTTTTGCTATAAATTAAATGTCACGAAATTTTCTATTATCGTATTAAAGTACTAAGGTACAAGTATAGTAGAATAAAATAATTAAATTTTTGACATAAATTCCCAAAAAGTATTTTTTTAGGAAATACATTTTCAATCAGTTTTTTAGGCTGACTAGATAATAAATACCCACTAGGTCACGATTACCCACTTTTACTATATGTGCATTTACGTTAATATATATTACATCTTGAATTTTTCTTTTATTTTTCACCGCGAACTACTTAAATCTCGCTTTAAAATTGCTAATACAACAAAAATGTTACCATCCTAATACGAAAAATTATTTTCGAATAAAAACGCGAACACCGTATTTAGTTAGACAGGTTAACTACGTTTTCTATAATACCAAGTCTGAACATTTAACACGATTCCCTCACATTTACGTTTTCTGTTAAATTTTAATTTATATTGAAATTTCTCTCTACCGCTGCAGTAAAATTGAAAACAAAATATTTTTACGAATTCATTTTACGTATTGTTATAACTAACTGCATCCTTAGTATTAAATAAAAGTAAATTAAAGTCGAATTTCCTTTCACTTATTTATTTGGTGCAAATATTTATATTTATACTTTTACTAACACTGACTTAACTAACACATTTATAAATAATTATACATAATCATTACACATATTCGTATTATTAGTACCTTCATACATACGTTTTTTTTAAACATACTTAATATTCTTAATAAATTGTGTTAAGTGAATGTTTAAATGTTATTATTAATTTTTTTATGGTTTTTTTAATAAGTTTTATTTAAATTAAAATTACTTAGAAAGGCGTTTAATAATATACCTATGTAAGCATAAGGGGGTATAAATGTTATAAGTAACTATAGAAAATGTACTAACTAACTAACTAAGTATGAAGAATTAATAACAAATTAATTAGTTACCTTCATCGATTAAATCTAGATTATTATGTTGTATTGATAAAAAAAAAAACAAAACAAAAAATCAATTTCCTAAAATGTATTTACAAAATAAAATTCTAAAAAAACAAAAAAAAACAATTTCTGACCTTTTGGAAAAAATAACTAAATAAATAAAAAGTTATTTAAACCATCACTGTCTAAAATCAATACAATGTGGGTGAAAATTTCAAGTTTTTAATTTTTTATCTTTCTTTTTTCATATTTATTAGTTTTTAACATGATTTAGCCTTGACGATTGATTATTTGAAAATTTTGTTTTAATGTTTTATTAAGTTGGTTAATTTTTCCAAATTTAATTGAAATTCAAGTTGAGCTAGTATCCAAATTGTATTTATATACATATATATATACTTACTTTACATATATTTTGTTTTTTTTTTATCTTTCAAAATGTCAACAACTCTAGATTAAAAAAGAGATTAAGTGTAAATAATTAGGAAGAATTGTGTAAAAATTTAAACATAACTACCCATATACAATCTATACTAAATTACTTACTTAATTTGAAAAAAAAACCAACTTAATAAATTTGAGTAGGTATTAAATTTAAAGTTTTTATCTAATCATGTGAATAGTAAAAACCGTTACTGCCTAACATAAAATTTTGAAATTTTAAAAATGATTAAGTAAGTAAGTAAGTATATGTATTTATTTTAAAACAAAAAAAATATATTTTTTGATAAAAAGAAATTTTTTAACAATCAGAAATAAACGTACTAAGTTTGATAAAAATTTTAAATTAAGTTTTTTTGTAATGTCACCTTATCAAAATACATATATACAATATTTCAAGAACAACGAGAGATTTTTCTGACATAAATGAAACTGAATGAAAACGAAGATTGATCCTATTTTTTTACTTAAAAAAATTTATTTATTATAACTAGAACCATTTAATAAGTTGTGATAAATCTATGTGAACTCGTATTATCAAGAAATTTTTCGATAGCCATTAAGGACTAAATTTTGTAATTAAAGATAATTGTTTTGCTTTGTTTTAACTTTCAGTTTGTCATTTAATTTTTTGTATTTCAATAGTCAGAGCTAAAGTTTTGTTTTTATTTCATGAATAGCTATACATTTAATACACTTACATTTCATATACTTAATGTACTTAAATATTTAGTTGTTTCATACAAATTAAATTACATATTTTATTTATTTATTTATTTCATTATGTACATATACATGAGACGGTAAGTCTCTACAAGAGTATATGATAAGAAAGAATGTAAGTTCATTGTATACTTAAACTAACTTAATCTATGGTAGTTAACAGTAAAGCAAAAGACAAATAGAAAATATGTCAGACATATGTCCGTATTAGGAACCTAAACTGCCAGTAAAATTAGATTTAACAATTTTTATGATGGTCAGTATTGAGGACAAAAATCACTTGCTATAAAATTAAAAATTATATTATAGTCATTAGGTAGTCACTATAAGACCTTCTTATTGTTCAAACATTTTTCTTCTTTAATACATCCCAACTGTTAAAATACTTTACTAAGTTTAAGTATTAAGGTAAATATCCCGAAAGTGGAACGATAATATTTTATTAAGGGTTCGGAATCTTGAGGAATCTAAAATTGAAAGAATTTTTCTTTTAAAGTACGTCAATTACGAAATATGGACTTTTTTAAGCTAAAATAAATTAAATATCTGAACAAAATACTTATTATTGATAAATTAATATAGATTAATCATTGCCTTTTACATAGTTTAACAGGCTGGTAGATTAAAAAATTTAAGTAAAAATAATATCTAGTTTATGTGTAAATCAAATGGGCATTTTTCTTTTCAAAAGATATTACTTTTGGTAAAGTTGGGACTAAATTTAATTTATCAATATGGAAGGGTAGTGTTAAAACTGTTAATATCTAGAGCCGCATTAAAAAATGTTAGTGATGCTTTCATTCACAATTTTACAAATTAAAAAAATTCATAAGCAAAATTATTCTACATACAAGCTTTCACTTCAACTTATATCAGAAGACTAGTTTTAATTTGACAAAACAAACATAATACACATTAAACTTATTGAACATAGCAACCAAAAAATAATATAAGATAGTATTAGAAGATATAAGGACAAAAAATAAATCGGAAAAAATTAACGTTCAATTGTTATTGTAATTTTAGACGAAAATAATACGAAATGTAATGTTCGGAAATTTTTTTCAATATGGAAGTCTGATACAGTATACAAAGCAATGGATTAATTATTACAGAACTCCAATGTACATAATTCGGAACAATTAATTTATTTTATGTCTCTAAAACGGAAAATTAGTGCTCCTAGTGCATTTAAAACGTAAACTCCAAGAAATAACCTAAAAATGTTATCAGTATATTTGTATTCACAATATTGTAGCAAAAAACCGTATAGCAATGACCTTCAAGAAAAAAGATAATAGGAAATTCAACATTTTTATTTTTTAATCAATTGTAAAAATTGTTGGCCATATATTCATAGAATATATCGCTTGTCATTCAACCTGAATCACTGCAACCAAGACCCCACATATGCGGAATGCTCTTGGTAACATTGAATGGAACTCTCTTATTTAAGGCATAACAATCATTGGAGCTGCAATTGACCCATCTGCACTAGCCATGAAAAGAGTTGTTATGCACTCGTCGTTAGCTGTGAAAGTTTGTAACGATTTCTGATCTTTTTGAACTAAGACTGTTCCTTCCTTAGGAGCAAGGGAGAATGCAATTTCATCACAATTGAAGACTCGATCGACCCAACAAAATTTAAAATTTTAGTGAAATCTTCTTCATCCAAATACGTTTTGATCTGAGAACACCAGTTTCTGATTGAATCTTCCATTTTTGAAAGATACTCACACGGTGTGTTATAGAAGGATTTCGTTTGTAAAATGCTTCATACCAATTGCGTCATTTTTCAAAAAAAAAAACATTTTATTTATAATTTCTTAATTATACGAATTTCTAGGCTTTCAGGTCTTCCATCATTAAATTTATTAGGAATATTCATATGATTCACTAACAGTTTTACTGAATCAAGTAACATGGTTTTTTTTACAGTAAATCCAGTTTACGCAAAATACTTTATCCATGTACAAAGATACGATGATTGCCCATTTGTCAAAACAGATGGTGTTCTTAAAGATATTTCTGATTCTATTTTGCTTTTTACTCTTCTAAGAAGTGTAGTTTTTGGAATGTTGAATTTCTTACTGGCTGCATTTAATGCCATACCTGATAATCGAATCAATTGTATCTTGTAAATTATTTTTATTATACGTTTTTGGCATGCCGAATTCTAAATTATTATAAATTATAAATTTTTATTCATAAATTAGAATGTTCCTGTGTGTTAGTTATGTTCGTAATGTGGAACACTCTGTACCAGTTTATGACCCCAGATAAAGTTTTTACATTTATTACATTTATATACCAAGTTTGGCATAACGATATGAAGCTTTAAAATGCAAAATTTTGAAGGGCATATAATAGTTACCCTTGGTTTTGAGTAAAATTGAAACTAGTTATGTGTTAAAGTTTTGCAATTATTATATCAGACGAATAAAAGTTTTTTAATGTAAAAACTTAAAAAAAAGTTCTAATTTTATTACAAAATATTAATACATGCCCAGCAAAAAACTATGTTCCAAATTTGTTCCGTCTTAGGTTATAAATTAATTTACTTAAATATTAATATTATAATCAAAACTAAACTAATTTTTGAAAACTTTACATCTAAACTGGAACAACTGTTCGGACATACGAAACTTATAAACAAATTACTGTACCAAAATTGGAACACTTTCATTTTAAAAAATAATAAATTTTTTTATATATTTTTTTTTTAAACATTTCTAAATTTTATTTTTAAATTAAACAATTTATCTTTTTTAATTAAATGAGAAAATATTGCTAAAAAAAGCTAAAATAAAAGCGTTAATTACTTTAGCAATAAAAATAACGACGTTCGCTGTTTGACATTTTGTTTGACAACTAACTGTACTTGAAATATAATCACGTGATTTTTACAGTTCTCAGAAAAGATTAATTTATAAAATTTTTGTAAAATCAGTTTAAAATATTAAAAAGAAATATTTAACTTTTAAATTTTAAAATTGTGGGTATACTTACCTTGATTAAAAAAAATGGTTGGGATGTTTATTATAAAACCATTGATCATTATATATAACACGCGAACTAATGCAATTATGTCAATGGACAAATTATGCAGGTAAAGGGAGGACAGCGTTGATTGATTTTCGAAATATTCTTAAATATTTTTACAATGCTTAAATATTTTTAAATACCTTTGAACAATTTTTCATGGCAGTTTGTAGGAACAGTAGACGTCGTTTGGGTGAAAAACTGCTTAAAATTGGTAAATGAGAGCTTGTGAAAAGTATACCTAAAATTGTTACTCGTAAAGAAAAAATAATAAAGTAACAACAAAGATTTATTAAACAATGAGGACATTTATTATAATAGTGAAAGGGTGTTGTCGAGGTCGATCATGTATTGATAATACAGTTGAAAATATGACAAGCATCCGTCAAAATATTGAAGATATTCTACTCTATATAGCAGTAAAAATGTTACAGATAATATATTTCAATAATTATTAATTAACTTAAAACTAATTTGCTAACCATCGTTATGGTTGAAGTTGACTTTTGTCAATATATTATAATATATCATACGTACATAAATAGTACTATTAAGTTAAAAAACTTAATTTTTTTTTATTTAATAATGCAAATTATATCAGTTTTGCGATTATTTTATTTAATTTAATTTTTCAACAAAATATGTATTTGAAATAAGTAAGTAATCAAAATAAGTATTAGTAAATTATTAAAAGTTAGTAAATAAATAAAAAATTAAAGGATCTTTCGTCACTTATCTTTGGATAACAGATTGAACTTAACTTTTTCATTCATAATCAACTAACCTAGTTTTAACTGTTTATTTTACTATATTTAATATTTTTTGTTTTTCTAAATTTTAAGTCTTAAATATTTAATGTAAATTAGCTTTTGGTTTTGATGAAATAAAGTCTTTATTATTATTTTTAAATAAATAAAAATATTGTTCCGAATTCGGTACTCTGTTCCGCTTTCAGGACATTTACCTTAACACCTTTTAAATATTCTAAAACCAAATAATTTAAAACCAGATAATGTGAATTTTATTATGTAACTTGCAATTATTTATAATTTTTGTTATTTGCAAATATAAAACCGAAATTTTTTAGTATAAGTACATTTTAATATGTTCGATGATTTCCTTAAAACCTATTATTTTTTATCAATTAATATTATCCACCTGCATCAATAAAAATCCAATAAGTAGATATACATACAGGTATAAATAACACACCACCGCCTTCATATAGTTCACTACTTCAAGTTTTTTTCTTTTTAATGACAATATTTTTTAAAAATTGATTGTAAAAAGAGCTGTTTAAATAAAAATGTTAATTAAATTTACCATCAATGTAATCAATAGACCATAAATGCCATGTAAATAAATTAAAAAAAAAACGTACAAAAACGTATAAGAAAAAAGTGCTGACACAGTGAACTTAATGTCAAGAATAAGGTAAATTTTAAGTGAAAATTGAAAACATTGCCAGCTTATTTTTTTTTTATATTATTTATGTAAAAAAATAAAACCATATAAAAAATTGTCATTTCGAAAGATTTCGAAATGAAATTCCATTTAAATTAGTTTAAATAAAAAAAAAATAATGGAACAATTATTTATTTAAGTAAAGTAAAATATTGTATTGTTTTTTTTTTGTAATATTTAAATTTTTTTAATTTGTGTTATTAAAAGGATGTCAACTGAAAATCTGAAACTGCAAAATTTTTAAATAATAATTCATACTTACCTATATACATGTATATATAAATAAAAAGTTATTGTAGACTAGTGTTCAATATTGTTGCAAGAATAAATTGGAAAAGTTAAAACAAGAAAATAATTGATTTTTTTTCTTCCGCTTCTTGTTATCTTATATATAAGGTACATATAAAAAAGAATGTTTGTATGTTTTTATGTATGTATGTTTGTTCCAGAATTCATCCCAAAGGTATATAAAGTTATTTTAACCGAATTTTACAGAAAGACACTCTGTCACCTGAACTCATCCCAGCAACTATATTTCAAAAACCAAAGGTGTTACAGACCTGAAAATTTGTATTCTGGTACTATATAAAATCAAATAAATATGTCTTACCGTTTTCTCAAATTGGGAATGGCTCGGGCAGTACAACTGTAAATAATATGTATAACTCCTAATATGTCGAAAGAATTTTTTCAGAAACCAAAGGCGTTACAGATCTCAAAATTTGCAATATGGTATTATATAGAAAATAACCTAATATTAACGTTTTATAAAATTGTGACTGGTTCGATACCTGTTACATAACTTTTGGTATGCTTTAATTGTATTTCAAAAACCAAACAAACCTGAAAATTTGTATTCTGGTACTATATCAAAAGAAATAAATAAGCTTTTGACCGTTTCTTAAATTTAAGACTGAATCGGGCCACTACGATACAACTTATAATATACACAGGACAGAAGGTACAGGACAGAAAATTTAAACTCAGGGATTCTATTAAAAAAAGATTTGACAAAACTATCACAATTGAAACTGGTTGCGAGAGAGGGAAATTCTTGCTGCTAAAAATGAAGATGTCAACGAAGTAAATAATCAAGTACTACGATGTTAACAAACACAGTATATAAATACAGACAAATCGAAAGTGTAGTAGATTACGATGAGGTCACAAATTGTTCAGGTTACGGTTTTGCGTGAGACTTGTGTTTTCAATCACGATCAACACGGCACAGAGATAGTCTATTAAGTACTGTTCAGCGAATTTAAGCCCTTATAAATAAATTTATACTTTATTATACTATATAAAATATTAACTACTTACATCTAGCGCAAGATAGAATTAATAATTTAGTATTTGATGTGATCGTAATAGATTCAATGTAAACAATTAATCTGCGACTTCAAATTCTTATCGGGGAATTTACTTCTACCGTGGGGAAATGTTATCAAATTAGATTTTCGAAACAGAAATTCAAAACTAATTAACAAGCAAAAGCTAACTTCAAGCTTTCTCGGGCTACGACGGGTAATTCTGCTAGTTTTATATATAATCGAATTTATTTATGTAACCTCAATTTAAATAAATTAGAAAATAATGAATTTATAGTTATTAAGTATGTAGTTAGTTGTATTTAAAACTTTATTTTATTTCCTTTTTACAAACTAGTAAAGTCTTGTTTTTTGCACATTGTCCATTGCAGACTTTTGGTTGGCATGATGCATGACTGCAAATCTCAAAATAATGATTTTATGTTTAGAAACACTGACCTAAATTTTTGAACCCCCATAATTTTTTCCTTGCTCCCCGGTTTTTTAATGCTTTTTCATTAACTATAATTTTTAATAATTTTTAATATTTCTATAGGTAATTAACCTTAGTATTGGTGAAGTGCCGAATATAGAAAAATTAATTTAATATTTGAACTCGAATACGAATGCGAATTCGAATACTTACATAAGTAGCAGAAAAATATCAGATTTTTTCAGTTTTCATCGTTTGACTGAAATTGTTTTAAAATTATTACCATTTGATAAAGTAATTTATTCTATAATTGCGCTATCTCATGGTGAAAATCTTACTTCTAAAAAGATAAGATAGTTTTTAATGAAATAATTTTTCATATTTTTTCGAATTTCCGCCCCCATAAGGAAAAATTAGTTTAAGTTGACAAAATAAGCTAAATTTGTATAAGCTTTTTTTAATTTTTTTTCTTCAAATTACAATAAAGTATTTTTTTAATTAAAAAAAATATTTTCATCTAATTATAATATAATTTCTTCTAAATAAAAAAAAAAATATTATAATTGCCAAAAAAAGTTTGATTGTACGTATTTCCGCTCGACAATTTCAATTGAGCTAATTCCGCACTTATATTAACTCAATTTCGCTTTTTTAACTTTTTTGCGATTCCCAGTACCTATTTACGATTTTATTTAAGAAAGCTATTTAAAATAATTATTAAGAGTAACATTAATAATTAATTTTTTAAAAAATAGTTGAAATGTAAGTAAAATTATTTGTTACACACAAAAATATACATTTATTTCAATATGAAAATTAAAAAAAATTAAGCAATTCAGCGATTCAGTATTTCAAACAAAAAAAAAATAATTCTATATAACAAAATTAATTTCAATATTATAACAATGCACATTTAAAATAAATAAATAAAAATAGAAAATATTTCATATACATACAAAGTAAAAATCACATTGACTACTTCTTAGTTACAAATTTACTACTTCTTTGCATTTTTTATTGTATATTTCAGTACATTATATTGTCCTCTGCTGTTCATTAAAACTGGAGGCTCAATTTTGCAGACTATGTCACTGTCTGAATATATTAGAATATCTTCTTTTACAGGCCATCTCCAAAATGTGCCATGGTTTTCACTCCTCTATTTAACTTATTGTGAAATGTATACAAAGAAATTATTTTGGTAATTTATAATGGACGCCTTAATAAAATTTTGGTGACAAGCCAAGATAGTTCCAGAGATTTTTTAAATTATACAAAATATAATATAAGTAAAACATAGTTTTGGAAAAGCTTACTCTTTAGGGTTAGCGTTAGAGTAAAATTTTTAGATAATTGTTAAAAATAGTCGAATATTTTCCTTTTAATTTTACTAAATATGCTTATCACACAGATACGCCTATTTCATCTACTAATAAAAGGAAAATATTCGCTTATTTTCAACAATTAAAATATTATTTTTATTTAAATTAGAAAGTATTTACATATTATAATCTATTTAATAATATATCTTTTACTATTATTTGAATAAAATAAATAAGTGAACATCATAGTTTAACTATTATGGTCTTAACAAAATAAAAAAAAATTTAAACGTTTGAACCAATATTTTCACTAAAATGTCTACCTAGTTTAGTTTTCTATCAATAACTTATTTATTAATATGAATACAAATGTGCATTATTTTGCATTACAACGAGGAAATGATATTCTTTTTTTTTATTGCAAAAATAAATTTGAAAATACATTTACGTTATGATTTGAGATATACGTATATGCGTTTTAGTTAACTATGCTAGACTGAATTTATTTTTACTTAATTAATGCTAAATATAATATTTATAAAATATAATAGTTATAAATACTATATAATATTCATATAAAAACTATGTTAAATTCATTTAAACTATAATAATCGAAATAAATCTATACATATATCAAACTCCCATTTTGTCCAATGTTAAATATTTCACAAATTTCATTTTAAAAAAATTGCCAAATTGCAAAAATAGTTTATTTATCAAATAGAACACTTTGCAACTAATATTTTCCGCGAAAATCCCTTAAACAATTAATAACTACTGTAAAAATATAATAATTATTTTAATTCATTATTAATGATAATGCAAGAACGAGTTTAAGATAACAGCTTTCTTTCTAATTTGTTATTTTTGATTGATTTTATAACAATTTAGAGCAAAGGTTATTGGGCTTGTGACTATAGGTTAGTAGAACCTTATAAATGTAGAGTTTGTTGTATGACAAAATTGCGTGAATCGAGCAAACACGTAATGCAACACGAATGTAAAATTTATAGTATTTCAAATTAAGAAAAAAAATTTTACGCAAAAATTTTCTAAATACTGTATTTGCAAAATAATATAGGTTTGCCAAATGTCTTTTTGGCGAAGTGTCTCATTATGCTAAACAACCATTTGTAAAATGGTAAAATATGTCAAACGGAAAATGTGAAATGTCCTTTTTGTCAAAAGATATTAGGTAAAATGGCGTTTTGCTATTCAACATTTGGCTAATTGCATACAAACCATAATTGGTTTCTAATTTATTTTATGTAACTTGAAGAAAGTAATTAAATAATTTTAATTTTTTTTTATTTCTGCAGACAGTAATATAACCCCACAGGTCATCATAACCCCTTAATTGCATTATGTGTGTGACAATTTTGTGGTTTTCTGACTAAATTATTTATATATTTTTGTGGGATAATGACTATGTACAAGAGGGTACATAATACCATAAAATTATTGTTGATTAAAATATATACTTATACTTAATAAATTCATTTATAAGTAGGATATATTTTTTTTTTGTTTTTGTCGGGGACTACTGTCGCCAAAGCCCCACAGGAAAAAAAAAATTTGAATATTTTTTTTTTACGTTCTTGTCTTTGTTTTATATTTTCCTGACATCGAGAAAAGCACAGCTTTAATTAATTTGTTTGGGAGTTTGGAAGCGAGTAGTCGTGAACCAAAATGGTTGTTTTTTTTTAAATTTTTGTTATTTAATTTGAAAATGTTGTTTATATTGGGTTCATTCAGCAATATTTACCGGTGGTATATATATAATCCATAGACAATTCATGAATCATGATGGATCCTATCGATTCAATCTATCACAAAAATTTACCGCATACTAGTGGCATCCCTTGAAAAAATTACAATTGGTTAAAAAAAAAATGCTTAAATTAACGACATTGCAAAAATACTTTTAGAAAATTTTAGTTGTTCATACTTGATAGCTCAATTTTGAGAATTAAATTTTTTTTATATATTTACGTACTTATACTTAATAGATCCAAACAAGTTAAATTTGATTTTCGAAATTCTCTAATATCTCTTCTGGAAAATGCAATTAAAAATAATGGCAGTGTAACAGCATTTTACAAAAACATGCGAAACATTTCAGTTTTCTTACATAAGTAAATGTCATTACATTAAACATAAAAATTTAATGTTGTTGTTTTTATATATAGATCCATTTTTATTTACCAGATCGTTTAATTAATAACTTCATAGATTCATGGATTTGTAATGCATTGGTAAATGCCGCTGAACGCACCCATTGTATGTTGAACACAAAAAGAAGAATATATATATCAGCTTTTTCCAGGACTTTTATAAAAGTAAGTTATGTTAATAAATCTCCCAGCAGAGATATACAATCGCGATTCGTGTCATCTTGGTATAGTTATAACTAATATATAACCATATGACATTTGACATGAATTTTAGAAAACGATTTTATGGCTCTATGACTCATTTAGAGTTTGACTATTATGACATTACGTCTAATAACTATTATGGCATAACGTCTCACCGATTTAGGGATAGAATATGTCTCACTATGAATAAGATAAAATTTAATAATTTAATAATAGGTTTTTAACCCGACCAAGCAGGAAATAAAATCGTTATGCTTATATGTTTTAACCTATAGCCTTATGTCACCGTACCTTTGTGAATCGTTTCTGTACAAGCTGTTCTAGTCGCCAGTTTTTATTTATCTTAAGTGATGAGATTTGTGATGCCTTTTGGATCAATCAATTCGCTTTGACATTCATGATCAGAAAAATTTATTTACAAATTAAATCCTTGTAAGGATATATACGTACCTTTAGTTTCGGCTCCTTTTCGAATTAATTATTGCAATATTTATAAAAACTAGATTATGTAAAATATTTTTACAATATCGTAAAAATTTAAAGCTGGTGGCATAAATTATATATAAACATTTTAACATCCTTTTGGCCACCAAATTTATAATTAATTATTTGTTTCTTTTGTCACGAGTCAATTTTCCTGGAGGACACATTATTTTAATATGCATATTTTTCATTATGTACTTATACATAGACATATACCTATTATATTTTTATTTTCAAAATTTTGTATATGTATATTTGTAATCTTTATCCTTAACTAGAATAAATAAAATTTTTTATTATGAAATGAAAATATGTGAAAAGAAAATACCAAAAATTAATTGTGGGAACCAATATGAGATCATGCTTTAATAGGAATAATTTTTGTTAAAATTGGAATTCTTCTTTTATTAATATGAAATGACCTCATAACTCTTTGGAAAATGAAATCCAAATTCCTAATTTAGATTATGCTCTGTTGGTTCTAAAATGATATAGGATATAGCTATGATGAGATAAAAATCCTTGAAAATTTTTCAGTATATTAATTCGAAATTTTTAATAGTTATAAGTGTATATGTTAGAATTTTTTATTTTTGTTTTGTTTTATTTTTTATATTTTTGTTTTTTGTTTTATAGCTAAATAAATATTTGACATTTGGGAAATTCTAGGTCGTAAAAGAAACGCAAAAAAACAAAACATTATTCACTTTTGTTACTCATCACTTCACTCATGTTTCATCGCTTAGTTTTATATTGATTCTGTTTATTTATTTTGAAAAATTATAAAATGATTTATAGTTTTTATCTTTAGTTCTTTTGAATGCAAATATTTTCCAACTAACTATGTATATAAGTATGTAGTTACTTAAGTAATTAAAATTTAGATAAAAAAATGTGTACATTTTGAAGACTTTTAATTGTTAATTATTTTCTTTGTTTTTGAATTAAATGACTTGAATTATTTTACAATAAAGGTTTAGTCTTTTGGTTACTCTATGAAAAAAAAGAAAGGTTTTCCTATGCACTACCATTTAATTTGATGATTCATTTGTTGATTTTTTAAATTGTTTCAATGAATTTATAATTTAAAATAATGAACCTATGATTGTATTTATACAATTTCAGTGATGTTCCATTAATATGTGTTTTGAACTTGAATTATTCTAAAAAATCATAACAAAGACGTCGAAAAATAGTAATAGCTTAACATATTTTATGAAAATTTTACGAGTACATGACCATTAATACAGCAATTAATTCTTTAAAGGTGTCAGTGTAGAAAGTATTTTCACTTAGTTCATTTAAAAATGTCTAATACTTATAGCAACATAAAAATGGAAAATATACCACATAAAAAATATACAGAGAAATTAAGAAGAAATGTAAGTGTAATGTAAGTACAGAGTGTTTTAGAAATAACCTACCACAACTCAAAACAAAATTGTGAAGGTGATTGAAGAAACGAAAATGAATCTGTTGTGATGGAAATCTGTTCTCGACCTTTCATTTTTTTGTTATAACTATGTAATTTGCTATATTTTGCTATACTTGATTATTTACATGACTTGAAATATTGTTCATAAAAATATTAATGTTGAATTACCTGCTAAAAAAATCACTTATAGAGATTATAAAAACTTTTACTTAACAGTGCGTCTCAGCTTGACTGGGCGCATTTCTATTTCCTTGAAGATATTAACGACAAGACAAACCACACTTCAATGAGATGCTTTGTAATCTTTTTAATGAACATGTTCCGCTCCACCATATTAGACCCAAGAGTTCCTTGTTATAGCCCGATCGCGGAACACTAATGGAAGTAGACAGAGATGCAGCTTATAAAATCTAACAAAAACCGAACTTGATAGAAAGTTACAAATACATATGAGGTAAATGTAAAACAGGCCAAAAATCAGTACTACAGTGAAATTTTAAACAGCTATGGTTTAACTTGTCCAAATTAGGAATAGGTAAAGCAAAAAACTGTTATAGTATTGATGATTTTAATATGAATGAACTAAATTCTTTGTTTTACTTTTAATTACTCAATAATTGTTGTTGGATTATCAGCACAAAATCTTGTGACTTAAAATATCCCCAAAGAAAGAAATGCCAGTTTAACCACTTTAAATTGTATCATCACTATTGGAAAACCTTTTATAAATAGTTAAAGAAAATTACAGGAAAAACTATTATGAATTTATTATAGATTTAAGCATATATAAAAAAATTTAATTTTCCCACACTGTATGCAACTAAGACCTAAAATTATTTTTTTTGGGCAAAAAATTAATGAGCAATAAATATGTTAATTAGAGAAGAAGACTAACTATACTTAACTTTTGGTTTTTTCTTATCTATAAAACTATGTTTCAGAATAATTTTACTATTGAATAATGGAAATTTTCAATGGAAATTTTAATTTTCAATTTTTTTTTATACTTGATTAGTTTTTAATTTTTTTTTTCTTTTTTTTATAATACTTATTTCAAGTACGAAACAATATTGTCATTATGCTGGCGCAACCTACACAATGCTTTTACATTTGTTTTTCTTTATTTGTCAAAACCAGTAACTGTTTTGTATTTAGAATAAAATTTTATTTTTATTTGGTTTATATGTAAATATATATATATAGGAGATATATGTGTATATATATATATATATATATATATTATTAAATGTATGTAAATTTTTACAATAACTATTTTTGATATTTTTTGTTTCTTCTTTTTTCACCTTTTCATAATAGCTATATTCTATTAAAAATAAATTTATGGTGCAATACATTGTTATGATGATGAAACGACTTTGGAAATGAACAGGTTTCCTTTAAAGGAAATAAAAGAAAAAAGAAAAATTCACACATAGAAAAAACAATACTTTGTCAATGTTCATCATTTGAAAATTGCAGCTTTAAAGATGCTACAAGTATAGGTACTTACCATATAATTAAATTCGATCTTAATCCGAATTACCAATAATGAGTTTTCTATAAATTTATATAAATATTCTAAGGTGCCTATTACACATTAATGTTTTCATCAATATTATTGTCCCTATATATGTTGACAATATAAAATGATGAGCTATTACACATCAATATTGAACTCATCTAGATTTTTATCCATATTTTGACATTTTGCAATGACATATTGTGGAACTGTTCTGAATGTATTGATAATTTCAAAACATATATGAATATTGAAAATATAATTTCTGGAGGTATGTTTTTGACTTCGATTTTCATTGAATTTTTAAAGTAAATGTTGTGTATAAAAAAACAATAAATTATTTTTTTGTACATTTTAATAATAAGTATATATATATAATTGTTTTATTACAATAATTGTTATAATTATTGAAATTAATATAAAAATTGTTCTTTTTAGAATTACATTTTGACATTATCTGAACATTCCCAAAAAAGTAATTTACCTCAGCTGATTTTGACAGAAATACTGATGAGAATAAAACCACCGTCAATATTTTCTCATCAATATATTGAAAATACATTATCAATATTTTGACAATAATTTATGAAACATTGATGTGTAATAGGGGTGTAATATTAATTTGATCTTGGGATTATGTTGGATATAATATTATTTTGATTGTTGAATTTACGTCAAAAGTCGATAAAGAAATTTCATTCATAATTTCTATGAAGCTTTTAAATTGTTCGTTAAATTATTCTTCTTGGCCTAAGTATGATTCAAATTCAAATAATTTTTAAAAATCTTTTAGTCTGGTTATTTTACTTAGATAGTTAATGTTATTGATATCGATTCATACGTGAACTTTTGTATATGTGTTCAATCAGTGACTGCAAATAACTATTATCGATCAAATGAAAAAAATCATTTATAAGTAGTTATCGAAAGATCAAATAAAGTATATATATGTATGGGATCGGTAAGAGATCTTTTATCGATCTCACAAAAGATCCATACATTTTTAATTTATATAAAAAATAAATAATAATTATTCTTAATCAAAACATTTTTCAATCATTTAAAATAGTTTAATTCACAATTTTATCTTTTTCTCTTGTTTTTAATAGTCATGAAAACGTTTTTGTTTTTCTTATTACCGATAATAGTTACATACTTAGCAATTTTTATTTTTTCTGGTTACAATAAAAACTATTTTCTAATTGTGAAGCTATTTCAAAACATATCTACTTGAAAATTTGCATCGAAGTAGCACAAGGTATCTAGCTTTCTTAATTATAACAAAACTATTTGAAATAAAACCTGTAAGATTACCAGATGATTAACTTATTTTTAAATTAATTAATGTATTAAATCATTTTTATTTCTCTTAGATGCTTTTAATGTTAATCCTGCTTAATCTCATTAATGCATAAATAAGTAACCGTAATTTTCTAAAATAAGTACTTAAAAGCTAAGAAAAAAAATATTTTTTACTTATAAATACAATTTGTACGGTAGACGACAAATGGACAGACAATATTTTTGTACTGGAAGACAATTTTTTTATAATTGTTAACAAATAAAAGTTAAGAAAAAGATAAAAAAAAAAGTAACGCCTACAGATAGGCAACTCTTTTATAGTTACATATTTATTTTTTTTGTTTTATTTTAATTTTTATGTTTTTTTCTTTTACGTTACACACCAAGGGCTATTAAACAATCCATTTAAGCTTCAACTTTTTTTTGCCATTTTTCTTCTAACTGACTTTTTTCATACTTGTTTATTTGGAAGTTTCATATTTTTAAATGCTATCTAATATTAGTCATTAAGTTGTTCGCCCATAAAATTTATCTTCTACTACTTAACGTTGGTTTTATTCAATGTAAACAGGTGCTTGAAATATTATTATTATTACTATTATTTTTATTCAAATGTTTATATAAATATTTGTAATTTAATAATAAATTGAATACTTACTATCAATATAATTCATTGAATGTTATAAATTTCATCATTTTATCGATAAAATAAATATATTTTATATGTTCGAAAATTCGATAAATTTATTAGAGGTAGATACGTGTTCTATAATGTCTACTTCTAATATCCGATTTATTATAATGTTTTCTATGTTTTTTAAATAAATTAATTTTGTTATAAAACTATAACAACCAACTAACTACGTACTTATGGTATTTAAAATTAAATAAATTTTTAAGTGAGATCTACTAAATTAATTTCAGAACTACATTTCTGTGGAAATTATATATTTTAGGAGGGAGAGACTTAAGTTTTAAGTATGTAGTTATTGTGTATGTATGTAATATAAGTATGTAATACAAGTATGTTTGTTAAATTTATTTATTTATTTCCCATGCAATTTGCATTTAAGTAGCTTCCCGGTGGCTTTTTGAGCTTATTTCGTTAAGATGTAAGTTTGATCTTTTAAGTTTTGTTTATTATACATAGCCATAAGTTTTTGTTGAAGTTCTGGTTGAGTAATCGGTTGTAATCGGTTGTGTCTGGCAACAGCTCATTTCGAAGCTGGTCAACACAACGTTATCTTCTCTAAGCCTGACTGTACTTCAAAACGCAACAGTTTTTATTTACAAATCGGGAGGAATGAAATGCATTAGGATTATATTTAAAGCGTCAGTGGAGCACGAGTGTTAGGCGCATGTTATTCTAAGCCCTGTCGCTCTTTGAATTCTTTAAAGTTTGGTAATATGTATTGTATTTCTTAATTAGTGATGTCCACTAGGCTAGTGATCCATATGTAAGCTAAAAATTTGTGGGCCAACGTTCCTGGAAATCGTCAAGCAAAAATGCTCATGCCTGAACGCTCGCTCAAGAAAACTAAATCACTTCTCAGTTTCAACAGGGAACAGGTACGTATCTTGGCAGGGATAATAACAGGCCATTGCCTAACACAGAAACACCTCTATAAAATGTGTCTAATTGAAAATAAAAATAACCTATGCAGAATTTGTGAAATAGAGGAAGAATCTATTGAACATCTGCGAAGGGCTCACCCGTAGCAGACTTCGCCACTTGGGAACAGTGTTCCCCGAACAATGGGAGCTATCCAACATACCATTGAAGAATATCCTGAGTGTAATCACAAAATCAGGTATTCTTAATTACTCAGAGACATAAAAACCGAGTTATCGCAATAAGCCCATTTGTGGCTGCGATGATGTAGGGACTGGATCCTTCTCGGAATAAATTAAATCTAATCTAATCTAATATGTAACAATACGATGTACCACTGTTGGGTACATAGACAGCAATATCTTCGGTTTGAGACTGAACTTTTTAGAGTTTTACTGGATTTAAAGAAACCTATGCTCGCTTTCTTGATTCTATTCTCTATATTTAATTTGCAGTTAAGCTTAATATCAAGTATGATTCCTAAGTATTTAGCACCATGGGTGAGTATGATAGTTTGACCATTACATTTCGGGAGGTCGAAGGTTGGTACTGTAATTTAATGTCGTAAAAAGTAGCATTTCAATTTTGTAACACATGTAACAAAAGATTAAGTTATACAAAACTAAATTACTTAAATGAGTGAAATTAGAGTTGTAGGATTCACAAGTTTTATTATTCCTTTATAAGTACTAAATAGTGCATAAAGTCTTTGTAAATTGTTTTTCAATGATCCTCAGAGAAAAATATTACTTAACCATAAATGTTTTATTTCAAGTTAACTAGAGGTACATACTAGGAAATTATTATTTTAAAAAAAATTGCACTCTATCCTTTTGCATGTTCAGTTCTGGATATTACGCGATTTTGGAAACAATGGTTTGGAGTTTGGATAAGTATTTCTATTATTGTTTGGTGTTTTATTTAAAATACTAATCAGCTGCAACTTGAAGCAATTTATATTTATTTTTACGTATTTAGCTATTTCATAAAAATGGATTTTTTTATGGTGTTTAACCTTTAGCAGTAATTTTTGAGTAAAATATGCTCATAAGTACTTCTTATTTGTTTATGTTATTTTCAGTTTATGGAATTCATACTAAAAAGATGTATAAATAACCTAATTAAACTAATTTTTCAGATATAGCATGATTCCACTTTATTTTTAAGTTAATACCAAATTATACTCTTATAAAATTTAATTATTTTATTTTATTAAAAACTCAATTAAAGATCCATGCTATGAGCAGAATTTGGATCATAGACTTTCTAATTAGTAGTCATATGACATAATCAGTAAACTAGATAGATCGGCTAGATGAGTGTAAAATTCTGTCAATCTGGAAATTTAAAAAAAGAAATTGTTGAAATTGACTATCTCTTTATGTGTTTCAGAAGTATATTTATGAAAATTTTTTCCACATATAGTTAACTGTAGTTTGTTATAAGATGCAACTATTCTTCATTTTAGAACAGTTCAAAGTAAACTACTAATTTAGATCCCAAAAAAAATGTTGTATAACTAATTAAATAGTTTACAACAACTTTATAAGGTTTTTATCTAACTAAAAAAATATAAAATATTCCACAAAATGACAGTACAAAAAACAAAAAATTATGTGGGTCTATAATTATTAACCTTGGATTAACTATTCTTTATTTTTTCAGATATCAAAAATTTTTGTATAAGTGTAGGTATAATATTTTAATGAGTATTATGCAAAATTTGAAATAATTATGTATTAATTAAGAAGCCCTTCAATTATTTAGAAATTTAATGTTATTTTTGTAGCGATTCAACATAACGTCTTTAATAAGTATTATTTAATAATTTATAAAGGTGACGTAAATTAAAATTGTTTAATTAAAATTTTTGATTAGGTATAAAATATTATTTGATATACGAACTAAAAATTTATTTTTAATTTTCTTTTTACTGTGATCTATATATAAGTAAGGTAGTTTTGTGCTGGAGTTTTTAATCATTAACAAAAATGTATATATATATACATATATTCCTTATCAATTTATATGGTTTCCTTTTTTCATAAATTCATTTCATATTTTAATGTCATTTTTTCTGTAGAACGAAAGCTTCATAAGTATATATTTTATATTTTGTGGTTATTTTTTGATTGTACAGGATGCTTCATAACTTATCATTCTATTTTACCTTCTTATCTATACTTATAAAAGGGAAAGCTTGTTTTGTTCGTTCATTATACGCGCTCACAGTTTTAAAGATAAAATTCTGAAATTTTGTACAGTTATTCATGGTTAAATAAGGTACCGGACGCGGCTTTTTTACAAAGCCATCAGATGACAGGTTCGGGTTGCTGCCGTACAATTCCTAGCAAGACTCAGGAATACTTTAAAAACCATGTGTGTAACTGGTATGAAAATTTACATTTAGATTCTCTTTCACAAATAAAGAAATACGACTGTTACCGATTTCGAAAATTTGGACTGGTTCGGGTTGCTGCCGAACAACTCCTAGCACGTCTCAGGCATATTTGAAAACCAATTGTATTACAGGTATGAAAATTTACATTTAGATTCTCTTTCACAAATAAAGAAATACGACTGTTACCGATTTCGAAAATTTGAACTGGTTCGGGCTGCTGCCGTACAACTCCTAGCACTTACGTTTCAGCAATATTTCAAAAACCAATTGTGTTGTAGGCATAAAAATTTACGCTTAGATACTCTTTCACAAATAAAGAATCCCGACTGTGACCGGTTCCGATACTCTATGAAAAATAAACAAATATATATTGTCCTGTTCAAATATTTTCGAATTTAGGAACCAGTATAAAATTTTTACATGACTATGTGAAGTGGCTATGTGAATTAGCCACAAAAATGTGACGATTTGAGTTTTCTTAATCAGAAAATACTGCAGAGTGTTCCCCCTTGGAATCGATGAAAATGAAGTTGTTCCTCCTCATCAATTGGAATTAAAAGTAGTAGTTTCAATATTGCTTCTACGAAACTTGAAAAAGCCAAAACTACGGTACTAGATTAAGAATAAGAACTTGGCATCCTCATTTCATTTAAGTACAAATTCCAATTGATTGTGGAAAAGGCGAACATATCTTTATTTCAAGAATACCTCAATAGCAAGGAACGTATTTGCTTATACTTCATCAGAAAAGACCACCGAAATATTGTTTACAAAGAAATAATTTTAATATAAGTATAGTTTAAGTTGTAGTAAGTTGTATAAATCAAACTTCATTGAAATAAATTCGATATATTTTGTGGTCGACCCGGACAACGTCGGGTAACTTTGTTAGTTTTCAATATATTATGAAAATTGAAATATGTATTATAATGAAAACACATATAAGATATATATTTATGTGAATATTGTGTGAAATATTTTTGTTATTGTTTTGATCGTTTATAATGCTATGAACATATTGTTAAATACTTAGACTTTCGACGAACTAGATTACCCCAAATGAAAAAATGTCAAGAATTTCAAATTTAGCAAGGCAACTGTGTTTCCTGGTATAAATGTTGTAATATTACTGGTTTACTTACGTAAAAATGATAAATTACACATAAATTGTATATGCAAATTAAATGTGTGAATTTACTGCTAAGATAGTGTAAAACTGAAATAAGAATATATAATATTAATTTTACCTCAAATTCGTGCAAATCTACTACTAAGCAATTTAAAATCACATAAAAAGATCAATTTTAGCTCATAATAATGTAAATTTACTAACAAGAGAGAAAACAGAGAGAAAATCACAGAAAAAGATCAATTTTCCACAATATTCGGGTCATTTACTGTTAAGACGGACTGGACTTAAAATTAGAATCAAAATTGATTGAACAGCTAAAATAAAAACTTTTAGTAAGTAGTTATATATATTATTTTAAAAAATAAATTTTATTTAATATACATTTTTTTGTTTGACACTAATTTTACACTGAAGATATTCTGCTTATTGCAATCTATAAATGCGTAATAAAGACAACGATTAACATCGATCGTTCCCACGCTTTTGAACGTAAATTTAAACTTTTTGCGGATAATTTTAAATTTTATGTTTATGTTAACGTCTAATTTGCGTAGATATGCACTTATTGTTCTTGCAATGTAATAAAATTTTGTATCTAGAGTAAACTTAAACATTTTTAATGGAATCTTGTTAAATTATTATGTAAAATTCCAATTTCACTTCAGAATTTGACATTTAAAATAGTAAGTTTTACTACTCTATGGTGGAAATAATCAAAAAATACTCTAATTTGGAAGTTAATATACGTATATTATAATAAGGATTTTACATTAATTTTTTACAGTGTAAATAATCTACTTCCAGTCACTATTTTTTGAGAGTATGTATGTGATCCAATAATATTTAATTTAATAAATATCTGAAATGCCATGCAGTGCATACTATGAATTTTCTTATTGGAATTTGTCCCTGTAACTAAAGTCATTTTTAATATGTACTTCAATTTTGTAAATTCAAAAATAACAAGTTTAGGATACTTTTTAATGGATTTCTTTCTATCTTTTAAGTCTTAGGTATTCCATTATTTATTAACAAGTCGAACGAATTCAAGAGTTGAAACAAATTGATAAAGGAGAAAAAAATTACAAATCTTTGTTCAATTCAATCTAACATCTTGAAACACCCTGTATCATGTATGTACATAACACCTAAATAATTTCAATTTTGAATAAATTCGGTCTCAAATTTATACAAAATCATCATTTTATTTTAAATAATTTTTAATAAAAATATCTTAATTACCTTTAAAATTACATTTTTATTTTATATATAGGTGTTAATAAAAATATATATGTATGTATATATATAAATCAAATCGCTCAATTAAAAATTATTAGAAAATAAAAAAAATATAAAAAATTTTTCCAAAAATGAATTCGACCTAGATAAGCTCAATTGAAAAATGATTACCAAAGTAAAATTCAAATTACCTTCATATATACCTGCAATACATTATTATACATTCAGTTTCAGTTATATATATATATACTGAATATATATATATCTATAAATATAGGTAAATAAAATTTATGAAATTAAAATCTAGGAAATTAAATTTCATTTTCCAGAAATGTGATAATTTCCTATATGTTTACATCATAATTTCCCAAATATTTTGATTGACTAGAATTTATTTTAAAATATTGAAATTTATTGATTTTTTATTAGTGAAGTTGAATAAGTTCTTATTTGTTATTATTAACCTTTAAAATCAATTAACTACCGTAAAAAAAGAACTAGATACGTAGTTATATTTTTAATATTTAATGGAAAATTAATGGAAAATTAATAAACAAAAGAATTGTTGGCGATATATGGAAAATACGTAACTATAGATTGAATATTTTCTGCAAAATATAAAATCTACTTCATTTATTGGAGTCAATTAATAAAATCAAAGGATTTTAAAATTTAATTGATAATGAAATAATTATTATTAATTGTATAAATTAATATTATTGTTCTACATTTCACGGAATCTGAAACGTCATATCTTCAAATTTAAATTTTCTTTTCGTTCTTTTGTACAGATGCGTAACATGGAAAGTAACATAAAAAATCTCAGACATTCAGGTATTTTTTTTTACAAATGTTTGAAATGGATTCTACGGATATTCTGGTCAGAAAAAATTTCAACAGAATCACAAGGAAATGAGAGAATGTTCAAGAATTAAAGAAATCAGTAAAATTATAAAATTTTAGAAAATAAAACTGGATTAGCCAGACTTATCGCAAACCTGCAATAGATTTTGCAAGAACATCTCCTCAATGGAATTCGCACGACCACAGAAAGAGTGGCCGATCATAAACAACAGGGTGCCGAAAAGTAGATAATAAGTGAAGATCTGTGAATCGTAGATAAGTATACGTGAACATCTGAAAGAAACTTAGGTAACAGTAGGTAATAAGTGAAGAATAGATAAGTGAACATCTGAAAGAAACTTGTTGTGAATTCAAAGCACATGATAATAAGCGAGCTCGTTTCCAAAACAAAAACACAATTTTTAATAAGGAAAAAAATTAATGAAAAATTGTTTGTTAATCCTGTTTCAACTGTTTTATCCAAATAATTTGGTGTGATACTCTACCGTTTAAAATTTTTGAAGATATAAAAAAGGTCTGTCGTGTCCTATGAAAAGTCTAACAGAAATTACTCATGCGATAGTTTTGATATTTGTCCTAACATCAATACAAAATGATAAGATACTTTGGCATCTGTATCTAACCAGAATACAAAACTATCGCTTCACCCATATTTTCGGACGATCATGAGCGATGGGTCTGAGAGAATATGGTATGATAATCTTCCCTTGCGATTCCTGTTAAAAAGTTTAAGCTTTTGGGTTCTTGAAAAATATTTTTCAGTTGGCCATAATATTCGTAGGTTAATTTGTTTGTAACCCTAGTTACAAGGATAATTGGAAAGTGATAGGGAAATTTCTATTCGATTTAAGTATAACTGTGTAGTTATATGTAAGAAAGTTATAAATATTTTGTTAACACCAGCTGTCAATTTATTATTAGATAATCTTAATTTATAAAATGAAATGCAAGTCTTCTTCGAATATCATATTCACCATACTCAATTACACTTTTTTTTTTCCTTTTCACCACTTAACACTCCTTTATACATATGTCATATTGATTTTCTATTGATGTGCTTTGAATTTATCACTTTTTTATTTCAATTTATTTTTTTGTTAATATGGCTTTGAAATTGAAGTTTTTCTTAAATCAAATTATTGTAAGAGAAAGGGTTACTTGAAGATGAAATTTAAAGATGTTTCTTCGGGTTACAACGTATTTCTTATCATTTTTTCTTTTTTATATTAAATATTTAATTTCTTGATAAGTATATTTGAAATTGAACTATTATAATACAGTAATCTGTAACCTGTATACCACCGCGATTTATTAATGTGGGAATTCTAAAAAAATATACAAAATGTTTTTGAGCATAACTACCGTTACATTTTTTTTTTACATGGATTAGAAGACCGAGTTCAAGGTATTAAAAATTTCTTTAGATTTTTCCGAACGGTACTTAATTGCCAATTGATATTTGCATTGAACGGTTTTGCCACTTACAAATTTGATATATTTTGTATAATAATGAAAGCACCAAAAATAAATATGGTTGGATGTCATAAAATAATATGACAGAGGCTTATAATACATCTTTCGTACCGCCGTTTTATTACTTTAACGTTTTTTCTTGTCTTATTCGATAGCTCTATTTGTTATAGTTAATTTATAAATAAGATGAGATGTGAATTTCTTATGCGATTAGTCCTAATATTTAATCACCATTGTCATGTAACTCATCCGTTGACTATAGGGGGGATTTTTTTTCTGCGCGTATACGAGATGATTTCGATAATTTATTCCCGATTCTGTTATATTGTTGTTCCGCTCGAAACCACCACACGAAATGTGTTAACTACAACCGAGGCTGTAGGAGGATTCGCCGTGATCGCGAGTGTCTCTTGGAGATCTACCGATTAGTGTCACATTTCATTAAATGTTATCAATTGGTTGACCCGTTTGCATTTTCTGAGTTATTGGTGATAAAATCATAAGCTCAAACCTGGTACGCCCGCCCTTCGGATGGTCTGATTCATCTTCTTGCAGTCGCTCCAACGACGCGGTGCAGACGCTGCATACATGATTACGAAGAAGACTCTGAAATCCAAAATGTGAAATTGGTTTAGTTGCACAGATCTTCTGCCTTTGGTTGCTGCTTCTGCCTTTGTCCGATACACTCCATGCTTAACCTCTCTTCTGTTTTCTACCCATCCTACTACACCGGGATTGAGACCAACTCGTTCGGAATGGTTGCTAGGATTAACAGGGATCACCACGTGCAGGTGTGATTAGGAAGATAAGGTGGGAGAGACTAAGTGGTGTAAGCTGGATAAAAGGACCATAAAACGCATCAACACCCTATTAGACCCCCAAAGTAATTTAAATAAGTAAATCAAATGTATATATAATTTTGTTGAAATCCTTATAGCATTTGCTGAATGTTTCTAACATCTGTGATGCGACATATCAATTTGCAGACCAACATATTGAAATCTTGATAATTGCCGGCTCAAAGTTTATAAATTTATTTTGTGGATAAAATTTATGAAAATTTAAAATAAATAATTTGATGCGAATTTAAAAAAGGTTTCAAAGCCCTATTCAATAATTTTTATTTACATATTTATGACAACTAAATAGAAATTAAGTCTTTTTAAATATCTTTTAATAATATTATTCAATACTTTTAGACCTATTCTATTGGAAAATTTGTGTCATTAATTCTGTGACCACACCAGATAACTATAGCTAATTTATTTTTCAATAGAAGCAAAAAGAAACTACTTAAATGTTAACGTATATAAGTATGTATTCTATAATTGCTATCTGTAATAATTAGGTCAGGTTTAGGTATTAGGTTTAGAAAATGTTGAATTTACTTAAAAATATATACAAAGAAATTAATAGTAAACTAAAAGGAAACACAATTAAAAAATAAAGATAAAAGTAAAAAATAGAAATAAAAGAAAATCAATAAAATTGAAAATAAGAAAGCATATAAGTTTACTTAAACGATAAATTTTAAGTTAATATTATAGAAACTTGAGTTAATAGAAGTTGAGGTACATTACATCAGTGGCTGTTTATATACATATCTATTATAAATCAAGATATATCATGACACAACATTATGATACAAAATTATTTAGATTAAGGACTTCACTATTGATCTAATTGTTAAATCAGTAATGATACTTAAATAGAATATTTAAAAAATAAATATGCTTCATGTTTAAAATAAATTTCATATTAAATTTTCATTTAAAAATGTTAAAAAAATTTCGAGTAAAAATTCTTAGGTGTTTAAACTGGTCGCCATAATAAACTAATTCGAAAATTAGAGAACAGTGGTCTTAGAGTGGTCATAGAGTTCTTAGTGGTCACTCGTGCACTCGCTGATAATTACCGCCAAACTGAAAAAAATATGGAAGGAGAGATTGTTTATTTAATATCTGTAACTGTAACAGTATTTATGGAAAGTTGTTATTAAAAATAGTTAAGAACTTTTCCAATGTAATTATATAGCCTTCTTATGAGAATTATCTCTTAAATTATCAGTCATAAATCGTTTGAAATAAATAAATAAATAACTAAAAAACTATGTTTAATAAAGGTGAAAAATGCTAAAAATAATCAATTAAAATAGTTCTGACAGAGCCAAAGTTTTTGTGGCCAAGTATATCAACCGAGGTCATTAGACTGATCGATTTAAACTGTATATACATATATGGTATAAAACCTGTACTTTTTAGTTCTGCCTCCAAATTTTTGTCAAAATAAGATTGAATCAGTACTTTGATTTTATGAAAGTTACAGCTGAAAATGTTGACTCACATACCCATACTCACAAAACATGGGTTTGATAGTCTGAATTTTTCAATATCAACAAAACAATCTTAAAATTTTTGTTGCATTTTTTGGCTGAAGGAACCAACATAGCGCTGTCAATTAAAATTAGAATTTTCTTAATATTAGCCCCATATTAACAAAATGTTTGAAATCAAGATTACTATTATCAGACTCGTACCTATTGCGCTAGATGACATATTAGCTTTTATTTTCCCTGAAGTTTTAAATTCAACTCATGAATATGTAACGTTATGTGATGGTGAGAAACTAAGTCGCATTGTCATTAATTTTTTGCGATTATGAGAAAATTTTCAAGCATGTCTTTTGTTTCACGAAAATCCCGAATAGGATTAAGCAGTGAAGAAAATCGTTTAAAAAACATTTACAAAAAAAACAATAGATTCTTGAATTCAGTGTCCTGTCAATTTTAACAACTAATTGTATCGAAATCTGGCTTAATGTCGCTAGTTTTAAAGATTATCACGTTATAAAATGCCGGAAAGTTTCAACAACATTTCTAATCGTTTTTACTCATTGTAACAGTCGCTATCAATTATCACCTTACAAAATTCCACTACTACATTCGCCACATGTGGCAAGTGGGTTTTGTGTTGAACGTCACTTTGCAAGATCGTAGTGTGAATAGGATATAAGTAATTACGGTTTTTTACGATTTATTATTTTTCTGTATAACAAATTAGAACTGTATTTTATTATCTATTCATATGTTTGAACTATTTTGAACTAAGGATTGGTCGAATTAACCTTCTTGAATTTTTTTTTGTTTCCTGATTGTTTTTCCAAAAATTAATTTCAGATTTCAGTAACACAATTTGAATTTTTGTGATTAGTTGAAAATTTTTAACTGAAATGGGAAATTTTCTAATGTTTTAAGTAATTTGTTATAGTTATATTTATTTTTTTCTATTACTCATTTTTTCAGAAAACTCGTTTAATTTTACTTCATTTGAATGTTATTAATTTTTTTGGCACAATTTTCTTTTTACACGTTTTTATTTTCTTTATTTTTTGTTGTTGTCTTTTTTTTTCTTCTGTTTTTGTACTCTTAGTTAAATCTTTAAATTATTTTTATTAGTTTTTGTTTGTCAAAAAATAAGTAGGGTAATTTTATAGAACTTAAGTACTTAACATCATATAAACATACTCATATCAACATATACTAAATTATAGTTTTGTAAGCATGTATGTTTAAGTCTCTGGTGATTTAGAAATTGGGTAATAAACTGGTATAATTTCTTCTTTTTTTATTAAAGATTTTTTTTCTCTTTAGTCATTTATATATATATATATATATATATATATATATATATACAAATACAATATAGGCATATTTGTTGTACATTATTATAATTTTTTTTTTTTTTTATGGACAGTTAAGAAAAATTTTTTTTTTTAACCAACTAGCTTGAATTTTATTATTTTTACTAACTTTTACTGTTTTACTAACTGGTTCACATGGGATCAGATTATTGTGAACGTGTAATAATAATATTGTTGAAAAGAAAATTTTGTAACAAAAAAAGAAAATACAAAAAGACGAGTACGAGTATGAGTTTACATATAAGTAACAAAATTAACTTACTTTGGAAGTGAGTGCGAGTGTGAGATATTGAAATTAATTTGAAAAAAGAACAAAAAAAAGAAAAGAAAATTAATTTTAATTCTATTGAATGACAATAACAAAAAATAATACTTTTTTTACGTTTTTAATATATCTACGTTTTAGATCTATATGGATGTTATAATTGATAGAGAATTTAGAGTAAGAACTATTGTGTGCCCAAAGATAACTTATAGTATAATATTGAATTAAGTTGTAGAATCGAATGTAATAGGTCGCAAAGTCTACTATATTAATTTTTAAAACAGTGATTCGCAAACGTTTTATATTTTTCGAATTAATATTCTTTTAATGTTAATTTTTTTGATTATAAGTCATTCTACATTGATATTATGATTGGTTTTATAAATAAAATTTGTAACTACTTCAAACGGTTACTTGGGAAAAAATTTCCGACTAACTTGATAGATAATAAAAATTTGGGTGAAACAAACATTGTGGCTCTGGATTTTTGAAAGGTTTCGATCGAGTATGGCATAATGCATTATTAGCAAAATTTCAAGTTAGAGGTCTGGATTCCTTTTCTCTCAAATGGATTAAAAATTTCGAATCGTACGATTCAAGTCTTAGTTGATATGGATTTAAGTCCGATCAATTCCAAATAAACGCTGGTGCTCCCCAAGGATCAGTTCTGTCACCTGCGCTATTCCTTAATAAATGATTTGCTCTAAGCCACTCTTAATCCAATCCACAGCTTTGCAGCACTCATGTAGCCTCCTACGTTTTTCATAAAAAAATTGAAGCTTCATCCATTGTTGTATCACCCAAAAGACACATCATGGTCAGTTCCCTCAGCCATGATTTGGTCGCAATAGCTAATTCAAGCTTAAAAAAAAGAATCGAGTTTGACACTTTAGAAAGTCAGAGCTGTACAATCTCCACAAAAATTTCTATTTTTGTCCTACACTTTTGTTTCAGGAAGATAAACTCCAGCGGTTTGTAAGCTTAAGTATATATAAGGTATGAACTTAAATCGAAAAATGTTAAAAATGTCACTGCTCATCTTGCTCCTTTTGAATATCGTCCTATAGTCGGAGCTCTTTTTCTTTTTTCTTGATATATAGTAGACAAATGCACATGATCATTGGAAATTAAATCTGTTTTACCTGCAGAAGTTACAAATTATGAAATTTCGTTTATAACCTCAACATCCCGAATGTGGAACCAAATTCCATCTTATATATTCACCAAACATGATAAGTTCTATATTTATGACCTACATAAATTCAAGAGGAACATTAACACCTTCGTTCGTAATTGTCCTCTTCTCTTCTACCTTTATAAAATTATTTAAAATGATATTTTATTCTAAATGGGTATTTAATTGCCTGGTACATAATCTCCTAATTGTGTCACTCAGATTGCATCAAAAATACCAGAAAGATATACAAACAAACCAACAGAAAAAGAAAAACACACCACAAACAGCTGTCATAAATTTTCCAAGATGTCCTTACATCGCGAAAAATAAAACTCTCTTTTTTAACCACCATCAGAGATGGTCAAGGTTAATTTAGATATTATCAGCATTTTTATTTTATTTTTTAATTTGTTATAATAATTTGCCAAGTCCTATGATTAAATTAAAACAATAAAACAAAAAACAACAAATAAAAAAGAAGGCGCAATAAGAAGGGACAAAATTCCAATACCTATTCTTTATCAAGCAATAAGTATTTTAATTTGTATAATTGTTGTCCTAACAACGTCCATTGTTTAAGTTCAAATGGAATTTTTGTTTTTTTTTGATTCATTATGATTTGATTCTTAAATATACTGAGATAATACTGGATACACTAAGTAAGAGTAAGTATAATTTATTCTCGATCCGAAATTTCTGACACGTTTTGTGTTTAATAATTAGCTTTTTTAAACTGAATATTAAATAATGAGGAGACTATTCACATGATAGGAGATAATGGAAGAAGGTTGGTAACTATATCAACTGATTTTATAATGAAGGTTACGATACCCTTTTTTTGTTGGTATTGTCAGTAGTTTAGGTAAATTATTTTTTTTATACTACAATTGAAGTATTTAAGAATAAAGTGAACCGAATAATGTTTTTTTGAGTGTTTATTTGTCAATTTTCTGGTGAATCGATTGGTATATTAAGTGTGGAAAATCTGAAATTTAACCTATCATGATTCACACTTGTTTGGGGAACATATAAAGGGGAATTTGGTGTGTTGTACAAGAGAATCGCTTAAATACGGTAATACAAAGTTAATTTCTACTGAGCGTATTTCCGTGGCTACGAGATATTTATAAAACAGGGAGATATCTTCAACTATACGATGGTAACCAAGAAGAGCAACATGAGCGATGGTATTTGAGTTATTGATAAAAATAATAGCCCGTTTTTGAATTTTATCTAAATTATACATATATTAACCTAGTACTAGAAGCACCATATGTGAGAATTACATTTCGTTTTGGATCGTATGCTTAATGATGAGTTGATGACTTTTTCTAAACTTCTTAGTTTTGCTGATGACTCAAAGCTTTTTACTCCTATATCTTCCTCATCGGATTGCTTAAAGCTACAAAACGATTTTAACAATTTCGCTTCTTGGTGTTCAAAAAATGGACTTGAATTGAACACTTCTAAATGCCAAATCATTACCTTTTCTAGGAGAAATTCCGCTCGGACAGTTTGGTTCAACTACAAACTAAATGGCTGTTTGCTTTCAAGAGCGAATTCTATTATAGACCTCGGGTTAACTCTTGACCCTAAACTGAGCTTTAAGCTGCATTATGAAAAAATAGTGAGCAAAGCAAATTCTTCTTTAGGTTTCATTAAACGTTGGTCTAAAGAATTTTCTGATCACTACTTCACGAAACATTTTTATGTTAAATATGTAAGGCTTATACCCTTAAATATGCCAGTCAAGTGTGATCCCACATTACTTGACTAAGATTAACCGAATTGAATCGGTTCAACGAAAGTTTTTACGTTTTGCTTTGAGTAACTTTTCGTGGAATGATCCATTGCGACTTCCACCTTATTCCCACTGTCTTAAACTCATTGACTTACAGTCGTTGTCTGATCGTCGGATAATTGCAGATATCTCTTTTATTCACTAGATTCTTTCGGTTATGACGCTAGCCCGTAAAATTTCAAATTATCGGAACAACAATCGGAATAATCTCAGAACCGTTGAGTTGTTCCACATTCCCTTCCATCCTACTGAATATGGTAGATTCGAGCCAATCACTAGAATACTCCGTGAAGTAAATTATAACTCTAGTTCTTTTGATTGTCAACTAAGTGTTTTAACTGTAAAAAAACGATGACGTTTTAATTTACGTACAACTGAGACTAACTGTTGTTCTTTTTAGCTTTGATACTTTCGGCCTAACTTTTGGAAGCGTGTTTAATAAATGTATAGCTATTACCCTTCTACTAACAGCATTTAGATGATTTAGTTTATTTTTAGATTTTTTAATCAAAGGTAGCGGTGATTTACTAACCCTAGTGGATGATGAGTTATTGCACTTTTAAATGAAGCAAGTCTTCGTCTAGTAATAGACGTCTGATGTGCTTTCTCTAAGTATAAATCTGACAGTATAAATCTTCAAGAGATCACACAAGGAGAAGTAGGCCTTACAATGACTAAGAAAATCTAAACATTTGGCTGCGTTTTTGTAACATGCTTAAGCTTTTAAACCGAATCTTCCTGAAACGAAAAGTGAAAAACTGACATATTTTTGGGGATAGGACATAGTTCTGGAGCTCTAAGTTTTTGAAATATTAAACTATCTAATTTATTTCTTTATTTAACAGTGAAGCTACAAATAAATCTGCAGACCAACTTCAGGTATCTAATTGTCTAACTTATTTATATCTAACTTAAATTAACATAAGACAAGAAAAAATTACATATTTAAATATTTTTTGTTGCAAAATCTACGTTTCATACCTTGCCTTTATTCTATCATCTATATGCATACATAGATGTAGATATATATATATTTTATCTTTATTTATACTATCCATTATATTTTATTTCATATACGTTTTATGTCGATTGTCATTTGACATGATTTAATGGTTATGTAATTTGACTATTGCCTCTAAGATCTTTGATTCGAGTTGTGCATTAGAGATGAATATTTTGATAAACATTTTTTTTATACTTTTCATTATTTTGAAATTAGTTGAGAGTATTTAATTTGATAACCACTTCAAATGGAATAGAATTGTGTTATTTTCAAAGTTTTTAAATTATAAATTTAATTATTATGTTAGATTCACAACACAACACAACGCGAAGCAACGCAACGCAATGCGAAACGAACCTAACGCACGCTTGTTAATCCACAATTAAAACTTTTCTTTTCCTTCGTTTCACATTTAAAATTTTGTTTACAAGCACAAGGACTTTGGTGAAGTTAAAATGCTATTTATGTTGTACATGTTGCACAAGTGTTATAAATTCGTTAAAAATAGGTATCAAATCAACGATATAATAGCAGCAATAGGAGATGGTTGGTTCAAGAAATAAGCATTTCTAGAGACATCGATGTCTAGGTTTAGGATAACTCTGCCGGTATATGACTTATTGCTAAATTTATTGCGTGAGAAACTGACATAATCATCTTCGAGAAAACCTATAGAAGCTGAATGTAGACTAGCAATGACATTATCATAATTTCTAAATACTTCCATTTTATATGTGTAATATGTCCACTTCCAGATGGCAACTTTTCTTTTATTTCACCGCAATACCGAGCACGCAGACTTTTCCATCTCTGCCGGTAAAGTTTTTTACAAAACGAAATGAAATAAATAAAGACACAATAATTGTTAATATATAATTTTTCTTCATTCATTTAATTTTTCTATTGTCTAATATTAAATTACAACATTTAAATTATTCATTTTGAATTTTTTTAATAAAAATCACAATGTGGTCTATGAACTTACCTTACCAAATTAAAATACATTATACAAAATCTAGTGTCATTATTTTAATTGACAACGATTATTCACGCTTTTAGAAACGTTGGAAGCTGAAAATAGATCAAATTTTACTTAAACTTGCTTTGCGCCACATTGATGGGCGACGGCTGTGAACAGAAATATTGTTTTTCATATGATTAACTTTGACAAGCGTGGTGTCGCGTTGTATTGTGAATCAAGTATTAGTCCTTTACATTTCAATGTTGGTTGATTACAAGAATTAATGTAATAAAATATAATTAAAACTGTATTGAAAATATAACCAGAAGACTTATCATAACTGACAATTTTATAACAAATACATAGGTATAGGTAACTGAACAATTCGTTTGACCTCGATAGATAATGAAAATAATAGATAAGACAAATTAAATTGATAAGACGTATCATGATCATGAGATATCAAGTTCACAATTTACTTTTAAAGACAACTGGACAATTATATTCCATATTATTCAAATTTATTTTTACTAAATTGTAATTGTTAATTTTTCCCTAGCGGTGTATTTAGTTCAAGCATAATAGCAGTTTGAATGACTGTAGGGATAGTGAAGCAGTTCGCGGCTGAGTTTTTCTAGTATTTTACTCATCAAAAAACTAAAGTACCTACACTATCAATTTAAAAATTACCGGTGCCGTATTTAGATACGAACATAGTAACGGTTTCGAATGTAAGTTTGTAGTTGAATTTCTTTCGTGAATTTGTATTTAATATTTTTTATCAATTATGACTAACTATACGATTAGTTGTATCAGAAGATTAAAATTTTTCGATTAAAATATTTTCTTGAATTTGTTTGACTCACTTATCATATTCATTCCATAAATAGATAATTAAACAGATTCTTATCAAATAATTTTTGTTAACTTAAATAAGTTTAAAAAGGCCTATTCAGTTGAAACACTTACCAATAACAAATTTCCGATTGCTAGAAATCCTTTCAGTTACACATGTATTGTATTGATGTGTGAATGCAGTGCAGTGTCTCTTTTTAGATATCTCAATGTTTGTAAACATTTTTGTTTTTTTGTTTTATTAAAATAAAAAAATATTACCTACCTGTTATATAAAAGTAACTTAATATCATATAGTTATATTTTATGTTATGTATTTTATTACTCATATTATGGGCTAAGTGCTTAACTTGAAACTTGAATTCAGTGATGATGATAATATCCGCGTTTTATTTTTATTATTTTCTTTTTACTTCTTCTATTTATGTATGAACGTAGATGTAAGTCCGTACATCTTTAATACTTTTATATGGTCTTTTACTTTACCATCTCAATGTACGAAAAATTTTTAATTTCTTATTCACCATTTAATGATTTTTATTTTGATTGCGTGTATTGCTTGTGTTAAGTTAAAGATACTCTGCTGCTGTGATTTTTCTTAACATTGTTATAATTTCTTTTTGTTTTATTTTTTTCCTTTTTCTTAATATCTAAAAAAAAAAATTTTTTTTTATATATTTTATCGTCGCAACGTTTGGAAATTGGAATTGCTCGTAATTCTTTTTTCTCTGTTTCTTATTTTATTCTCAGTTATACGCGAATATAAAATAAAAGATTATATTATGTAGTTATTTTGCAAGTAATAATTTTTATTATGAATACAAAAACAAAAACATTTTTTTATCATGTGTGCATTTGGGTAAATTTTCAAATAATTTTCTACTTCATATACATATTACAAATCCAAAATATAGGTACATGGTGTTTCATAAAAAATATATGTATGATATAACAACAAAATACCAAGTGAAATGAAGTTAAAAATGTATTAAGCTCTTGGCCATTCGTAACAATCATATGACACAAGTATATGGAGCCGCAGTAATAATGTAGTGCGTAAATTGCTCCAAAACAAATTATTGAAAAATGTTTTAAACTTGCCATTGCTATATACTATAGCATCAAAGAATATATAAATAGTAAGAAGTCTCAGCATATAAAAATTTTTGAAAATTTTTGTACTGTGATTTCGCATATTAGACCCACATATAGAGGAAGAGAAAAAGTGGTGAAGAGAACAGTGAAAACAAAATTCTATTTTTATTTATTTCTATCTCACTCTTTTTATGAAACAATTATATTTTACAGTATACACTGATATGAATATACATGTATGTAGTTACATACATACAATAATAATAATATGTATTGAAATAAGTGTGCAATTAAGGTGGATTTCCTCTTTATGGACGAACGTCCGGATAATTTTACTTTACACTACACAGTGAAAATCCTCTAAGACGGAAATCCTTAAGACGGAAAATCCTAAGACGGAAGAAATATACCCGCGAAACTAGCTTGTGCTGAAATTAGTGCATTTAAGACGGAAATCCTTGACACGGAACGGTAAGCATATTTATATAGTTTTTGTTGGTGGAAACACTGTACTTTTGACTTTTAATATCATAACATGAAGTTTGACATATATGTTTTATGCTTAGTTTCTCCTACTTACGGTATTTGGTGATGGAAAAATGATTAAACCCCTTATCATAGGCAAATATGGACGTCCACGATGTTTTAAAAATATCAAAACAAATCAATTAGGTGTTGATTATTATTATAATAAAAAGGCCTGGATGACTGGTTGTATTTGTGAGCAGTATTTGAAAAAATTTAAATAAACAAATGAAATCCGAAGACAGAAAAATTCTTTTTTTCCTTGATAACGCTTCTTCTCACCCGAATTTAAATTTATCGCATATACATTTAGTTTACTTGCCTTCAAACACAACTTCCAAATTACAACCGTTAGATGCAGGAATAATTGCAGCATTTAAATCGAAAATTTATGATGAAAAATTTATTAATTGAAATGGAAAACTGTAACACGATCTCGACATTGACAAAAAAAATTTCAATCCTAGATGCAATTCAATTTCTTAAAACTGCTTGTGATCAAATATTACCCTCAACAATTGTAAAAAGTTTTCTAAAGTGTGGATTTAAATTTGATACTACAATTACTGAGCTAGAAATGAATAATCAAAATGAGCAATCAATATTAGAAATACAGAACTTAATAGATTCAGCATTTGGTGAAGCCATTTGTTCAGCAAGAAATCACGCTAGTGTAGATGACAATGTTTTTACAGAATGTAATTCAACAAATTTAAGTGATATTATTGAAGCAACTGTTTTGCCGATCCCAGAAATTTTAGATAGTTTCGAAGAGGATGACGAAGAAGAAATTGAGCCCGAAATTAGCACTGCAGAGGCTCTAAAGGCAATAAAATGTTTAGATATTTATAGTAGACAATGCAGTAATGATGATTTATATACTTTGGTTGGGAAATCGAAAATCACATTTATTACAACAAAAGCAGCTTAAAGAAAGATGAAACAGAAATGTATTACGGATTTTATGAAGAAAGACTGAGTTACTTGCAATTGATTTTTTTTTTATGGTCATATAGTTTTTGTTGTTTTTTACACGCTTGGAATAGTACAATATTTTATAATTTTGTTATGTTATTAGTTTTGTTATTAGTATTGTTTCATACGTATGTGATGAATTTTTTATAAAAATGAAATCAAATGCAATAATTTTTTGTTTATCTATTAAAAATAACTTTAAGAAATTTTTTCCTTTTATTTTAACTTCCCTATAAATTTTCTACAATACAAAATTCTGTAAAACGGAAAATCCTGTAAAACGGAAATTTATATTGGTTCTGTGAGATTCCGTCTTAGAGGGTTTTCACTGTAATACACAAATACAAATCACAATCAAAGAAAATACAGAAACACAAATACAATCAAAGAAAATTTTATGATTTCCTCTCAAAGCGCGAAGGACTAACATTTTTTATGTCTTTTTTTTAAAAAACTTTTACGTTTAAAAAATTGTTTACATTCATATTTTTATTAAAAATAATTTTAAATTTTGTTAAGGGTAATAATGGATAATAACTTTGTAATATTCGAAAAAATAAAATATAGCACTTTGCTTATAAAAATATAAATAATTTGTTAGAAACAAAATAATCTTATTCATATATACTAAAAAACAAAAAAACAAAAAAAATTACACTTCACGTGTTTTTCTTAAAAAACATTTGAAATTCTATATGTGAATCCGTTCATACGATTAAATCAAGATAGCAATAAATATTTATCAAATAATTATCTCAGTTAGTAATATAAAAGTTTTTGATTGGTAAAAAATTTGTTCGGATGTCCGTCCATCAAGAAGAAATCCACCATTAAACATACAATAATAAAGCCAATGATAGAATCACAGAATCTAGAAAAAATTAGAAAAATAATAGTAATAAAAGAATAAAATTTATTAGTTATGCATTACAAATCGTGAACTGTCTACGGAATACCGCTTTGTTCTCAGATTTTGGTTGATATTTTAATTTTTTGAAGAAATAAAACAGGTAACAATTTATTTTGGATAGATTGTTTGTTTTTGACTTTTTGTTTGTTATATAATGATACATATATTTATATATAAATACATATTTATAGATGATTGATGAATAAAAGCAGACAAAATTAGCAAAATCAATATAATATAATATATCTTTTTTTCAGCATACTTTTCAATCCAAATGAAAATCCATATAAAAAAATAATGCATATGCTAAGATTCATTGGTGATCGTGTTGTGATTAAATTGTTTTTATAAAATATATCTATATACATACATAGATGGTTAATCGTTGGTTACTGTTTTGTTTTTTTGTTTTTACTAAATTATCCTTTTTTACGCTCTTTAATTTTTATTTTCGTTTCATTTTTTTACCCACCCGTTACCTAAGCCGAAAAAATTTAAAAATATCCAGATGAGACTTCTTATTATTATATATTCTTTGATAAGACATATAAATATTCAGAAAATAATATTCTACCAATAAGGGGTAACTACTATATATCAATTTCAACAAGTGGTTAAAATCTTTAAGATGTTAAATAATATAGGAATTGCTGTTATTACCACAATTCAAATACATGGCCATAGACTTAACATAAGATATTGTTTTTTGTAAAAATAATTCCAAATCCATGGGGCTGAACACTAACTGCTTTTACACAGAGATTTGAATACATAATAGCCTTCTTATTTTTAATGATAACCAAAACTCTTATCATTTATTTTATCCCAATGACAAAGGGTACTGGACCAGGTCGTAAAATCCAGAAATAATTTTTTGCCTTCGTCGGGAATCGAACCAGGGATCCTTCGGTTGAAAGGCAGCCGCTATACCTACGTGCCACCCAGCGTGTATCTACTGCACCACCCAACGTGTAATATAGATAGGATATTAGAATTGAAGTTAGTACAAACAGGTCAAATAATTTAAATTTCAGAATAAATGCTGTATAAAACAATACCCATGAGAATAAAGAGCTTAAGTACGTGATATCAATACTTTTTTATATGGTTTCTTGGAAATTATTATAAAATAAAATTGAATTACATTAATCTTTGACTATTAAACATTTTTGGTAAACATTGTAATTTACTTTTTTGTATTTTCAAATTACTTTTTTGTATTTAGATATGCTTTTTACTGAAACTCATCCTTCTTATTTGGAATTTATTTTTGTTTTATTTAAATTTTCTTACATTATCCTTTGATTTTAACTAAATTTTTCTTGTTTTATAAACATACACTTTAGCTTATTTTGAAATTGTTGTTTCTTAATTCTTTGTTTTAATTGATAAGAATGAATTCGAAATTTGTATAGACTTAATGTTTCTAGAATGCCTCATAAGGCGATGAAACGCTTTTGTAATTAAATGAATAATAATTATCAATGAAATAAACGAAATAATAAATAAAAAAAATGTATTTCAACAAATTGGAAAGTGTTTTTTTTTTGTTTTAATTACAAACTTGTAATTTGTTTTTAGAGATAGAATTTATAGTTTAGAGAATTTGATACATTATGTTTTTTATATAAATATGGCACTCTTCTTCTTCAGTTGCATATCCACTACTGGATTTCTGTCATCACATTTCTGAAGCTCTCTCTCTATCCTACGCTGCCTCAGAATATCTTCAGTATTCTACGGTATACCCACATTTCAAATGCTTCAAGCTTATTCATGGTCGTTGTTTTCAGTGTCTATGTCCACTTCCATATATAAGGAGTATCGAACGCACGTATCATTTAATTAGCATTTAAGATTTTTGTTCCGAGATTGATATCACACGTATTGCATAGAACTTTTTATATTGCACAAAACTGCTATTTGGTATTTTATTTTCATATCAGAGTTCCAGTTTTCATTTAGTCAACTTTCTAGATATTTGAGGCTATATACTTGTTCAGTTATGGTGTTATTTATGGTTAATGTTATATGTTGTTGAATGTGTTAGTACTAGAAATTAGTTGTTGAAGATCAGTTATATTTGTTTAGTATATATGTTGTATCAGTTAACATTGCGCTATTATACAATTTTTGTTAATTAATTGCCGCTTGATTTGTGTAGAACAGGGTTGGAAAGAAGAATGATATTGTACAGAAAAGTGAGACGCGGGTATTGTTTGAATGTGAAAACATCGGAAAAAATATAATTTTCATTTCGTTTAATCCGGACTATGACCGTATTTTCGTAACCTGATTTGTGACATCTTGAGATTTCTATTGTGTAGGAGTGACTATTTGCCGCTCCTCGTGTTGAAACTGTTTAAAAAGACAAAGTAGTTCTTTTTTTCACCTAAAATCCAAATCGGGTTTGAATTTGGATATAGGGAAAATAAATACAACAACAACGTAAGTAAATCTACTAAAATTTTTATTTGTATTTGATTTTCGAGTCACTATAGTTAATGTTAAATATAACAGTTTTTACAGTGTTATGAAATTTGAGAACTGAATTCATAAATTCTATTTTAAATCCAAATTCAAATCCGATTTGTCAATTATGTGCTTTAAGCAAACAATACTAAACTTACTTAATTTTCAAAACATTTAATTAAAAATATAAATCATCACATAATTCATGTATCATATTGCATTATTCAATCGCCAATTAAAATAATTCTTTTTTTGTAACACTCTGTAACAAAATGTACACGTTATTTTGAAATTGGATAATATTCTATCAACATCCAGTACATATTAAAGATTATTGCCAGTAACAAAATGCCCGTGTAATATACATACATTTATATCCATACTTATTTATTTATGCATATTTTGATATATATATATATATGTAATGTATCTAATAAGTTGTTTTTACTCGCACAACTAGTTATGTGCTGATTCGATTCAATTGAAGTAGATCTTGGTTTTTGTTGTATTGTTTCTTATTTTTTGTTTTTTTTGCTATTTTGTATTTTTGTCTCTTTGATGGTTTTTTGTTACTAATATGTTGCTCATGTATTTGTGCACTTTATGAATTGTTTTTGGTGTTATTTTACTGATTTTATTTTTTTTTGTTTTGTTATATCGATGTTGTTTTTCAAATGTATATAACTATATAACCTAGTATTATTATTATTTTTAGTTGTTGTTATTTTACCTTGTTACTTATTTTTCTTCATTTTCTTTTTAAACTCTTTTTCGGGTTTTTGAATGTCTGAAGGTTCAATCAACTTTCTTTTTGCATTTTGATTTATATTTCTTTTTCTTTTTTTTTTCTTTTTTTTTAAATTTTGCTTTAATAATTTTTTTTTTAAATAAAAATATATATAAAATAATTTCAACATATTGCTGCTTTGATGATGATGATGATGATGGTGATGATGGCGACTTTGTGACATTTAGTATTTGTTTATTTGCGTTTAAGGAAACAAATTTAGTTAAAAAAAATGTTGATTCAACTATTAAAAAGCAAAAAAAAAACAAATATTTTGAGAGATTTCATTCAGTTTTTATGCCAATGATGATTTAATCTAAGTTTCATTTGCATTAACAAGCCTGGTAGGTAGTGTTCCGTGATTTGTGGTTCAAAAAAAAAATTTTTTTTTCTTTTGTCTTTAAAGAGTAACTCTTAAGTTTCATAATGAAAATGAAATTGTAAAAATATGGAAATTTTGTGAAAATTGTTGATTTTCAAAATAAAATTTTAATTCTATGTGATAATTTGAACTAATAAATTTATTTGTGAAACTTATGTTTATTTTGTACATTGCACTATTAAAGTACAATGTATTTGTAAGTTAGAGTTAAATTATGATTAAAGTTGATTTGACATTTGGCCTGTAACTTAGCTTTATTTAGTTAATTCCATTTTTGTTAATAATTGCGGGTAATTAAGTTGTTGAATAACTAATGATGTTTCAATTTAAGATTTAAATATATGTAAATGATGTGTTATAGGATATATCTTGATTATTGAAGACAGCACAATATGATCATAGGGTCATTTTCTAATACATATTTGTTTGATGTGGATATTTTACCAGAAATCTCCTTAGGTTGCTTAGTTTGAAGTTTTCATTAATTCTAATTTTATTGAATGTGAAATCAAACTTAATTTTTTTTTCTGCAGACACGATAAATATAAAACACGTGACATCAATAAGGTATTTCTTGAGGAAATTCATAGAAGATTTGAACTAATTCAGGGTACTTATGTATCTATCACCCCTATTCTTAATTCCCTCGTAGAAATACGTCGGAGTGAATCTACGAAAAAACTTTTAAGTTTTTTGTCGAAGTTTCGTAGCATGGCTATTCTTAATTCCGACGTAATGTAAAACATACGTTAAAAGTCTACGACAGATGTATATATATATTCATTCGTAGTAGTGTTTTCAATATTATAAACATCATTTTAGGCTATAGTTTATTTTTTTATGTTTGATGTTAATAATTACTTGTAAAACTACTTTAAATTTTGAATAAAAAATTGAAACACAAAAAATAACCCAAAACATCTGATTTTGAATTTCGAAAACAAAGTTGCCATTACAAATTAAAATTTATCTCCGAGGGAATTCAGAATAGCTAAAATTGTAACGTCGTATCGTGGCCATTACGTCGGAGATAATGTAATAAGAAATTTAGAATTTGGGTGCTTAGAGTAGAAGTAGAAAAACATTAATTTATTTACTTTTTAAGAAACTTAACAAAAAAATTAATTTGACAGTGATGCGATTCTCTTGTTATTATATTGTATAAGAGAGATTAGTGAGTAACAACCAATAACAATCAATAACAATAATCTAAGGACTGTATAGTTATGAGAAAAAAATGTAAAACGGTATTTTACCTGGGCAGGCTTCAATATTTATGATAGAGACATGTATTTATTTTATCTGTAAAGAGTATATAAAGACAAAAAAACCAATATTGCTTTCCCCAGCAATATTGGTTTTATCGCGGATAGTAAAATAGGAGATATAATTAACCTTCTCAATCATACAGAATGGCTCTAGTACTGACTACTGAATTCCTGGGAAGAGTAAAAATGAGGGAATGATCCCGTATAACAACCAACAACAATAAATAAGTCACTCGAGTCGTGGTATCAAAAAGGCAGAATTAAGTGCTAATCGGTTTTCCGGAGGCAACCGGAATGGCCATTTGATACCATATGATAAAATTATTTAAAGAAAAACAGTTTTGGACGTATAAACATATAGAGCGGATTTTAAAACTACTCAACAAGGGTTGTAATGAAGTACAAGAAGAATCTTACGGTGGAAAGATTTGGTTCATGCAGATCGAAATTTATCAGCAGAGGTCATAAGGAAATTTAAGCGGGAGAAAATCAGTATATCATTGTGAAAAATTACCCAAAAAGTTGGCAAATCCGTATCAACTGTTCAGAAAATTAAAAGAAAACAATGTATTAAGGTCTTACAAAGTAGCATTCGTACCTGATAGAACTCCAGAAAAGAATGCTGAAGTAAAAATTATTACGTGAATTTGTTCAATTATATGAATGTTGTATAATGGACGATGAAACTTTTGTTTTAGCTCATTTCAAGCAACCGCCGACACATATAGTCGACAAAAGCCGAAAGTTTTTTGATAAATTCAAATATAAAATGAAGTCAAAGTTCTCAAAAATCTATCTTGTTTGATAAACAATTTGTTCCTGCCGTAAAATAAGTTCTCAATTTGGTAAAGAAGGATCAATTAATAAAGAAATTTACACAAAAGAATATTTGAATAAACACCTAAAGCCATTTATAGCCAATCGTAATGTATCGTACTTATTTTAGTCTGGCTTGGTAACGTCCCATGAAGTCCTATGAAAGACTGGCTAGAGGTACGAAGAAAAGAACATTCACTTTCTACCGAGAGACTCTATTCTACAAAACTATCAGGAGCAGAAGTGAGGGGCACTAAACAAGAGGTTAAGACGATATCGTAATTTAGGTCAAGATAGGCTGCATCTACAAATAAAATAACAGAAGTCTCTGAATTCATTAATAATTTTTTTATTTTTTTTTATTTTTATATTAGCCAAAACTTAGGTCAGAGAAACCTTTATACTTTCGTACCGTTGGCTTTTGGAAAAGATAAGAGATAATTAGAGAGAACAACAAGAGAAGTAGGAGAAAGGTTAAACGGGGAGTGGCGAACTATGCCATTGATATTCACATTGAATTTTTGTAAATTAAACAAATAAAAACTACCCCTTCTTGGGAATACTTTTACTTGTAGTGGAATGCGATTCCACATTCTAGAAGTTCTGATTATAAACGAATTTCCATAACCAGTGTTGAAATATTTTAATGTTGCCACGGTGTACGGGTGAGCATTTGCAGCGTCTCGCGTTCCTCGACGAAATTGCTTAAGAGTCGGAAGTAGTCAGCTTAGTTTTTCCGAACATGGGCCTACTCCCTTGAGATATCTATAATATGGAGTTAGTGCTCCAATGATATGACGATGACCAAGTGTTGTTGAAACATTTACATCATGTATGAGGTGAATGGCGCGTTTTTATACTCTTTCAAGAAAGTTTAGAGCAGTCTTTGAGGCACCCACCCATAAATGTGAATTATACCCCATCTTGGCCATATATTTTTTGTTTTGTTTAACCCATGAAGCATTATTTTTTGCTTCATCGAGAATCGAATTTGGGACCTTTCGGTTGAAGGGAAGGCGCTCTATCTAATGCGCCCCCAGTGTGTAATATGTAGGTCTCATAATTATTAAGCAGATCTTTAGGTGAAAAATATGTCTTACATCCTTATTTTTATCTGTATTTTATTCAACATAACAAAATGTACATATAATAATAATTTAAAATTACCGTTAAACTTGAAATTTTGATAGCCAACATAATTTTGATAATTCTTAAGTATGAGCATTATTGATCAAATATTAAATTTTTAATTTAATTTAATTTATAGAGTGTTATTATGAGCCCATCAACATCCTGGGTTTTATCGGGCCCATATTAATTCATACGAATCATTTTATAAAAACTATCACTCTTGTGCTTTTTTTTATCCTTAAAGCAAATCTTTAAAATTTAAAAAATTTATAATTTTACAATATGACAAATGAATTGTTTATTTCACTTTAATAATTGTAAAAATTTTCTTTCATTTTAAATTTTACTTGAATATTTAAGATTTTTGTTTTTATACCAATTACAAGTGAAAAATTTGTGACATCATTCTTTAATATAACTTTCATTTTTGTACTAAAATTATTTATCTTATTTACGTTACGATGATAATGAATTTATAAAAATCGAGTTTTATGTGTATTTCCCCCCCCTTTAATGTTATTTTAATCTAATTTAACAGATGAATTTAATTTATCTTAACTTTATGAGTTTAATTATATTCGGTTATCAGAATAATAATAAGATACGATTCTTTTTCTTATCTCGAAAATTATTTTGTTCGAAATAGAATTGCGGAAATATTAAATTAATGAAAACATTTTTATTTTTTCAAAACAAAAAAACTATTAGTCATTTTGGTTTTAAAATATAATAACTTTTTTCTATACGATACGAAATAAAGATTTATCAGTGTTAATATCGTTAATTTAAATGTGTGAATTGATGCAGTTTGTAATATTCTGAGGTAAATTAATATTAAGAACCAGTTAAAAAGTTCGAAATAATAACCGGGTGAGATCTTCATGGTCTAAATGTGTCGGCAATTACTGCATTTTATTTCTTTATTTGTTTTATTGAAACTTCTAATGTGTTAAGTATGAAATCCCAAATACCAAATCCCCAAGTCAAAATTCTCTAGACAAAATCCCAATGGCGATATTTCCTTTTTATGAATTCAAAATGGGCTATGTAAAACTTTAATAATTTCTTTTAAAATTTTGTTTTTGAAGATTTTTTTGAAGAATTTTGTCCACTCCTACCTTCAACTTTTAATATAATATTTTTCTTTCAATTTATAACAAAACCATTTAATTTACAATTAAAATGGAAATTAAAATAAATTAAATAAAGTTGAATAAAGTGTAAAAAAGCCAAAAAAAAAAATTCATAGTTGAATTCAGTAATTCATAGTTACCATAATTGTTTTTATGCAAATTTTGTGTAAATAAGTTAGTATAGTTATTATTAGCTAAACAACTACTCGAACTAATTTGAACTTTAAATTATTTTTTTGTTTTGAACAGTTGCACGCTAGGTTAGGGCCCTTATTACTTTACATACTAATAGTTTTATTTTATAAGTTCAGTGTTGATTTCTTTTAAAACTGCAAAAAAATTGTATGGTACTCATACTTTGCAATATGCGCAGACTGCTGAATCCGCATCATACTAGAAATAAATTATCAGTTCGAAAATTACATTCAATCTTTTTTTTTAAAAATAATCAATTTTGCGTATTTGTATTAAAAATTAGTGAATAAATGGACAATTTTTTAATGATAAATTAATTTATTATTATTTTTAATGTACATAACATATATTAAAAATTAGGTAAGAAATTTTTCAATATCAGAAATTTTATTTCACAATCTGGCATTTATTTTAAATTTGCAAACAAAATTTTAATACTTCATATTTGCGTAAAAAATTCTTCAGGTTTAAATTGTAGTTTTAGTTTTCGAATACTTTTGCAGTTTTCGCTTTTACGAACACTATGCTTTTGCAGTTAACGCAGCACTGTAAAAATTTGTTTACTACTATTATAGTAAGCACCTGTGTTTCCTAGTATAAATGTAGTAATATTACTAGTTAACGTAAAAATGATAAATTACACATAAATTGTACCTATATGCAAATTAATTGTGGAAATTTACTGCTAAAACAGAGTATAACCGAAATACAAAAATCAATTTTACTTCATATTCAAGTGAATTTATTGCTAAGGCAGTTTAAAACCACATAAAAAGATCAATTTTACCTCATAATAGTTTAAATTTACTATCAAGACAGAGTAACATTCACCTTAAAAATATTAATTGGCTTTATATTCGTGTAAATTTACATCTAAACCCGAGTGCAATTCATAGAAAAAGATTAATTTAACTTTAAGATGAATAATAGAGTAAAGTAAGTTCACATTAGAAAGAATAATTTTACTTCATATTCGCGTAATAAGTATTACTACTATGACACAGTAACATTCTATAATAAAAAGATGAACTTTACCTTACTTTCGGCGGTGCTAAGAGGGAGTGAAATTAAAATTAGGAGTTTTTTTTTATTGTAACACCTAAACTCCTAATAAAACTTTATTTATATTATTTTAAAGAAGAAATTTTATTTAATATAATTTTTTTCAAATTTTTTTACATTTATTTCTGTAACATTATTTATATGATTTTTGTCTTAACCTAAAATTAATTAATGCTATGTTGTCACCGTGGTTTTCCGTCCCTTCACATTTATTTCATATATTCCTCTAGAGTTTAGATATTATGGTGCTATATGCAGTTTATCTTTTAGCAGTGTTTTTAATTTTGATCATTTTATTATTATTTATTGTTATGTATTATTATTATTATATTTGTTGTTATTATTGCTATTGTTATTTTTAAGTTCTTCAAATATTTTTTTTCTCTTTCTTTTTATGTACTTATTTTAAATTAGGTTATTTTACTTTAGTTTTTAATTTCTTTAGTATAATTATAGTTTTTTTCTAATAAAATATGTTAGTAGTTTGTTTTTAACACTATGATATTATATATTATATTTATATATTTTTTTAAATATTTTTTTCTGCTTATTACTTTTTCAAATGATACATTGTTGAATTTTACTTTAACACTGAAGAAATTATGTTTATTGCAAGCTACAGATGCGTAATAAACACAGCGATTAACAAGAACAAGAGCATCTATTTGGAGTAAATTTAAATATTTTTGATGGAATCTTGTCAAATTATTGTGTAAAATTCTAATTTTACGTCAGAAAAACTTAATTTTACATAAAATAGAGAATTTTACTACTGTATGGTGGAAATAATCAAAAATTACTCTAATTTGGAAGTTAATTTACGTATATTATAAAAGAGATCTTCCTTTCATTTTTGACAAGTGAGTTTACACGGAAAAAAACCACATTGCACGTTAAAACTAAGTTAAAAATAAATTTTCGAAAAGCCCTTTCATTTAGAAGCTTTTCTAGTAAATGATTCTATTGAATGTTTAAAGAAACACATAGTCCAAAGTACATCACAGTTGCTGGAATAAAACAAAACGTCAGTATTAGGTACTTATTTTAATTACTTGATCGTATTCAACTTACCAAAATTTTGTTGTTGTTAAGAAAGAACAAGAGCTTACCAATGTGCCATCTATTTTTTATCTATTTTTTATCTATTTTTTATTAAAACATATTTTTAAATGTTTTTCCTTCTTAAAACATAACATCCTATTCGAATTTTTAAAAATCAATACAACTCTAGTTCCTATCAATACAACAATCGTAAACTTAAAACATATTTAATAATACAATATCAGAACAATTTCTGCGGACAAAAGAATACTTAATAAAAACTTTTCTATAAATTTTATAGTTTTGCTATTCCAAGAATTTTTACAAAAATCAACATGATTCTTCCATCATGCGGGCTTCTAACTAATTTAACAACCCCAATTAAGAGTTTTAAAAATAAACTTAACTATAAAAGTTATGAAAGTAATGACTGATAAAATGGATTCAAAGAGATAGTTTTTAGATTAAAAAATAAAAACTTTATAATTTGATTTTAATTGAATATAAGAAAATTAATTAATAATATTAATCAAATTAAAACAACAACAAAATGACTGAAAATATTTTTTTTAAAAATGCTAATCTTTAATAGTTGTGTTCAGAGAAATTAAATTATATTATACAAACAAAAAAAAAAAAAACAAGAAAAAAGAAATAAATTAATTTTGTTAACTAATTGAAGGAAGTTGTTTAATTTAGTTTTAAGAAGTTTACATACATTCAAATTTCATTCAAACCCGGTAAAATGTTGAAATATTTTTAACGACATTTTTGTTTTTAATTTTTTTTTTTTGTAATGATAACATCAAATATATATAATATACACTTGTATTGTATATTCAAGATTTATTAATAAAGTACTATCAATTTAGAAAATTATTAAATTGTTGCACAAAAACAAAAAAAAATGTATAAGTATATAAGTACATATATTTATATCTTTCCTTAAATGAATAAAAACACACCCCGTGTATTTTCACTCATCTATGCATTTAGTGATGGAATTTGTTAAAGCAAGATAGGCCGCCGTTTGATTACGAAATTAAGTGAATAATAATAAAAATGTTGCATCCACAAATAATATTTAATATACTTATATATAGATATCTATATATATGGAAATATGGAAATTTTAAACGTCACACAGGACACACAATAATAATTGCGTTGTGATATGAGAATATTTGTTTCAATTTGATTTTGGAAACTTGTGCGGACAAGTGTTCTCTTAGACGACCGAACTAATATTTTTTTTTTTCACAAAATGTGCTGCATATTTTAATTTTAGCTCTTAATAAATCTTACAATATTTTGACCAATAATTAGAGTTTTGTTTTAATAATTTTGTATGGAAACATTTTTATTTTATACGCAATTCGGAAAATTGCAACTACATTACCGCATAGTAACATCACAGAATCTGATTAACATTAATTTTTAGTTCAAAAGACTAAGACAGTTAATGTTTATTTCCTATAAAACCTAGATTAGATAATATTTATTTTCGTGAATTTGTATGACATATTGATTAGAAATGAGCAGAACTTTATAAAATTGCAACAAAGTTTTTCTTTTAATTAATCTTAAATATTAATTTTAATTAAATAAAATTGATTTTTTTATTATACCAATTCAACTTATGTATTTTAAACTAGCAAGTATTTTATTTGTTCCATAACGTACTCTAAACATTTTAGCAAAAAAAAAAAAAATGTAGTAATTAATGTTAACACAATGATCTAAATTGTTTCTTAATCGAATATCGGGTAACTATCGCATACCTGTATTTCATTTGTCTGCTTATGTCATTTGTCTATATTTCGTTTGCCTATATTTTAATTTGTCTGTATTTCTTTTTCCTGTATGTCATTTGCCTGTATTTATATGTATGGTATGATCCCAAAATTCAAAAATTATGATCCCAGAATCCCAAAATTCATAATTCAAAAATTCGACTTTAATACATTTAGTATTTTCGAACTCAATCATTTTGTTTGTATCTAACAACGGCTACGCATATATAATTGATTTAAGTAAATAAATATTCTGGAAAAAAGAGATAACTATCTACTTTTGAACTTCAAATAATTTTATAAATATTCTGTAAAAGGTGTAGAATTTTGATTTTAAATCCAACTAAACTAAAATCTCTACTTGAAGACACCTTGAAAGACCTGAATCAAAATTGTCCTCCACTGACCTCGGTCACAAGCGAAATCTTTCCAGTTGGTGATTTGAAGTTCTTTCATATCTACCGATATTTCATCTCTCCAACGAAGGTTTGGACTCCCTAAACGACGTGTTCCCCGGGGCATGGATTGGAAGAGTTTCCTAACTGCATAACATTTTCATCTATATGCTCTACATGGTCTAGCCAATAGTGGTGATCTAGACTTATTATTCTGACTTTTTTTTGGCTAGGCTCATGTCGTTAAACAGCTGGTATAGTTCAGCATTGTATCTAATTCTCTAACCCCCTTCGTCAAATACAGGACCACAAATGCGAAGACGAAGAATTTTTCTCTCAAATATACCAATTGCATGCTTGCTTGCTTTTGGTAATGTCCACGATTTAGAAGCTTATAGCAGCACCGGAAAGATGAGCGTTTTTTATAATTGTATGCCTTGGTATTTTGGAATAGGAGCTTTAAATCCAGTTGTTTGGGAAAACCGAAGTAGCAACGGTTTGTAAGTGTAATTCTTCGCCTTATTTGAATATCGATGTTATTGGTGGAGTTAATATGTTTGTTCCAAGGTACAAGGTATATAAACTCCTGATTTACCTCAAAATTATATGAGTCGACAGTGTCCTATATCATTTTTTTTTATTTTTTTTTTTTTTTTATTTTTTTTTTTTTTTTTTTTTTTAGAAATAAAACAGAAAGTGTTATTTTATTGATTTTATATTTTCTTATGTTGTGCGGACATTTTATTTGTCGACAGCATATATTTAGTTTTATTCTTATTATTGACTAAACATTCATCGTCATACCATGGGCCCCTCACAAAAGGTATTTCAGCCATCCTGATATTTGCGCATTGTTTATATTTTTAGTTGACGGAGAGACTATGTTGTTGAGGTTCGGTATTGAAGATATCGCTTATCCTCTCCTTGTACGCTATGGCTTTTTCAGATGACTGAAGTCTTCCAATGTTAAACTTCCTATTTTGGCTGGGGTGTCCTTTTTTTAACATTGGGTATTTGTGCTCTGAACTGACCCACAACTAGGAAGTGGTCAAAGTCAAAGTTAGCTCCTGGATAGGTACGGTACATCCGACACACTGGTAGCATGTTGTGCGTCAATCATCCAGTGGATTCAGCATATTTAATGAAACAAAATCCGGTCAAATGAAATACAGCCAAGTGGAAATACATGCAGGCTAATTGTAATACAGGTAAATTTCAGAAATACAGGCAAATGACACGCTCCCATTTAGAAATCCCCTGCCCCGTGATAATTCCATGATAGCATAAGTACATATAACTCGTCCTCGAATATACTCACAATCTGTAAAGTTGTTGTTACAAGTTCTTGGAATTTTTGTGTAAAACATATTGAGTTTCTGATTATAACTATCACTAATTTTTATTGCTTATGAGTAGATAAATTTTCAGTATCTAGTTATTTTTTTGTACTTCATGTATTTATCATGGATGTTTTCAGAGGCTGTTGACTTGGGCACGGCTTAATTTATATATTATAATTTTTGTAAACAAATATATTCAAATCAGATCACAGATTCTTATTAAATTGTCACTCTTAAAATTAATGATATTCATGAAAATTCCCAGAAAAAAATAATGGCTACGTAACCATTTCTTTTCTCAATTTCTTATTTTCATGAATATATTATAATATGTAATAACAACAAATTGTCAATGAATAATGAGTAATAATTTCAATTGTTTGAAAGTAAGTTAAGATTAAGTCATAATAAAAAAAATAAAAAAAATCAAAAACGATAAAAATCTTAAGATTTACTGGTAACTATAAAATCCGGGTGTCAAAATGTTTGATTTCAATTTAAATTTATTTTCAGTACCCTTATTTTATCATTATTATATGATAAAAATGTGGGTTGACACAATTTATGTAATTCGTTTTGAATACCATTCGTTTTATTTTATCATTTTCGATAGTTTTGAAAATATTACAGTTAGTAACAAATTATACAAAGTTTACACTTAAGAATAAAAAATTGGCAAAGTAAACTAGCATATTAAATTTGAGTCAGAAAATCAATTGTAATATGCTGTCAGTTATGTGACACTAAATTTAATTGCCCTGACATTGACATTGAATAATTAGTCAACAATTCGTGCGCTTAATCAATCAATTAACATCAAACTAGCTAATTAGACTAAAATACTTCATTATGAAGAAAATTTGCTTCACAATGAAGTTCATTAATGAAGTAAAATCTACTTCATTTAACATTTAATTAGGAAAAAAGTCATCTGTTGGAAGTTTTAAAACTAAATTTTCATTGAAAATCTAAATATTTGAAAATTACAATTCGATTCGACATTTTAATATTTTGTTTTGAATAATATTTCGAATTATCATTTTCATATTGTTTTTGTTAAGCGGTTAAGGTAAATAGTCTTGTTTTTGAAAAAAATTAAAAATAATTAAAGATAAGTGAAAATAATTGAAAATAATTGAAAGTAAACTTTCATAATAATATAATATACATAATAAAATGCCTAAAGGTCATCTGGGAAATATTTAATTTCCAAAGGACAATGTTCTATCCTAAAAAAACATCATTATATTATTTTAAATTATGAGCCTGATAGAAAATAACCTTATCAGGCCCAAATTATTCATTAGACAGGCCTAAGTGTTTAGAAAGTTGATTTCAACGGCCACGTATTAAAACAACGAAACAACGTATAGTATAGAGTATTTCAAATATTTTTATTTATATTAATATTTGCCTTCCATTGGATTTTTTCACGCAAAGAATATTTCCCAAAAAAATTTATTCTGTTTTGCATCAAAATAATTTTTAATAAATGATAAATCTGTTTCTCTTAAGTTTAATTGTATTTTTTTATTTTGTTGCAGTAATCTTAAATAATTTAACAAGCTACAATTCAAAATAACTTTTTTATTTTCCATTTTTATTGTTTATAAATGTCAAAAAAAAAGTAATACATAATTAATTAATTAATCTGTCAGTACTTCATTAAACTTTACTTCATAATTAAGAACTTCATAGTTAAGTATAGTCTGTCTTATAAATTAAAAATATAAGGGTATTCCGATTAGGTGTAGATTGAAGGTGTATTCTTGTGCTAGGTGTGGAAGTGTAGAAGTGTGTTGCAATTATAAAATTTATAGATTTTTAGTTGTCTTGTACTTTTTAAGTTTGACATTTGTAAAGTGAATGCATATATTTGGAAAATGGCTAAGATAAAGCCAGAGGTAAGTTTTTAAATCAAATATTTAATTGAATTTAATTGAAATTAATTGATTACAAGTGATAAAAAAAGTTGTTTCTCACTTATTCTCATAATTATAAATTAAATGCACATGTAAGCAAGTCACTGTCACAATTCTACAACGAGTACAACATCGAGAGTACAAGTGTATTTTCACGAAATCGTTGTACAAATTATTGTCGACACCTATCATACTTACATATAATCGTGAACACCTTTAATGTATTTTATCGAATATGCTTTAGGTTCTCGGTGCAACAGTTTTAATAATAAAAGTTAGAAATTTTAGGTATGTTTCACTAGGTTGAATTAATGTCTGGTTCGGTTTTGATTATTACACCATCTAATCTATTAGACAACTGTTTGTCGTACATATTTTGAGTGCTTAATTTATTATATTAAAAATATGTAAGTATGTCTTTGGAAGAAAAATACTAAAAAAATGTTTGACCCTAAATTAAATACACATTGACATTGCTTAGAGTAAGCAAATCAGACGTCTATTATAGACCAAAGGTTCCATGGTGTTGCTAAGAGGTGACATCATCATCCAGTGGGTTAGTATCCATCACCATTAGTGACTAATGTTAGTAAGAGATAAAAATAAATTGATAAGTAATGTTAAAAACATTAATTCAAATACAAAAAGAAAGTAAAAAATGACCAAATACAAATTATAATAACTATTTATGGATCATACAGCTTTAATTTTAAGTTTCTTTTATTAAGCTTAGCATCAAAAGAAGCTGTTCTCGAGTTAGATTCTTCACAGTTCTTTTCAGAACATTCTAGACACAATTATTCAGAGCATTCTAGACACAAGCTCAAATTTACCGTTGTCAGTACTACGGTTAACAATATTAAACAGGTCAACGGAATGAAAATTACGTAAATTCTCTCTAAAAGCTATTAAATCCCTAATTTTAGGTGCCAGGATATTCCCAGCAATAATTTGGTGGATAAACGTAATATCAGCCACCAATCGACGTTATTGGAGGGATTTCAGGTCTATCAAAAGCAACCTATCTTCGTAAGGAGGAAGTTGAAAAGGATCAGACCATGAAAAAGCACGATTTGAAAACGGTAAAAGTTGAGCTAAACTATATACTAGGGATTCTAGTATAGAGTTAGCTTTATTAATAATGGAATTGAAATTGAGTTCATTGAAATTGAATCTGTCATCCAGAATAATACCCAGATCATGAGTCAACTCAGAACTGTTTGAAGTCTGATTCCCAAAATGGTAATCAAATTCAATAATAGAGATTTAAAGCTTGCTATCTGTGATTTTGAATAAGAATAAAAATGATTAATTAGGTGGGATTCGAGAAGTTTTGGAATGTAAGGAATTTTAGCAATGGAAATTTTAGCAGTTGGAAATCCCAGACCCTGACCACTTTTTTAAATTGGTTTAATTTAATAATATAAGAGACGATTAAATGACGATGATGAATACAAAATAAAATCCAACACAAGAAACTAGCAGAACTAGTTAAAGACTAAATTATTGTCAAATTTAAATGAACTAAAATGTGCAGAACAAATAGAATGCACAATAAAAGGAAGCCAGAAATATTGGACGTGATTTTGTACAAAAAAGGGACCATGTAAACCTAGAACAATATCATCAGATGATGTCGAGGACAACTTTCCCAAATACAAAGTAACAAATGGAGAACAGTTACCTCAGATAGATTAGAATGGTGGAAGATTGTGAATGAATCATGTGTGACACCGAACTGTATTATCGAGAGGTGATGATAATATAGTGGTATAGCTTCTAGAGATTCATTAAGCAAGATTTTGAAATTATTTTGTCAAATTTTAATTTGTTGAAATTCGACCCCTTCGAATTGGACCAGAGAGAATATATTTAAAAATTTAGCATAGCAATTAGCATGGACACACTTTTATTTATTATTTTTGTACTTCGATCTTATTAAGAAATCGAACGGTATTTAAAATAATTTTAAACTAATTTTTTTGAGTATTTTTTATTAACAAATTCGAATACTTATGGTATTCAGAGTAAACTGTTGTTGATTTTTTTTTTCTATTTTTTTGTTTTCCGTTTACATACATTTTTTGTTTTGATTGTTAATGTTTCATTTTTTATTTTTAAAAAATTTTTTTTTTGTTTACGAATGATTCATAATAATATGTAAATTTTTTATAATTTACAAAAAGATAAAAAAACAAAAAAATCAGAAAAATATTAAAACATTTTATTAAATTGAGAAATAAATGTTACAACAAGAAAGTAATATGAATTTATGAACTTAAGGATTAGTTTCATCAGATAATATGTTTTTATTCATTTAAAGCAGTAGCGATTACATTCATTTCTATTTATCGCAATAGCTTGGATTGTATATATACCTAGTTAAATATATTTTCAAATGGGTGATTTCAATTTTAAAATTTTTGCATATAATATAAAATTGATAACTAATTTTGGTATGGATGAATGTATTTATTAATATTAATTATTTATTTATTATGTAATAATAATAGTATGTATGTATATGTAATTTGGTAAATTTGTTATCAATATTGGAAAGGTATGTATGCCGTATGGGATTACAGGACAATGATGATTATAATTACAAAAAAAATTTGTTTACTTATTTCGATTAGGAAACTTACACATACAGTGAAACCTCTCTAAATTGACCACCAGCGGTCCAAAAATTTTTGGCAACATTGTCAGTTGTAAGTTTTTGTTTTTTTTTGTAAATAGGAAAGGCAATTAAGTTATTAACCATTTATTATATGTAATATGTATGTTTATACTTTATTAATTCAAAATTAAGCTTAAAAATGTTGAAACTTAAGAATTACAGAAATTTAAGAAATTAAACAAAATGAAATAAAATATATAATTCTAAAACTAAAACTAAAGAAAAAGAGAACATAAAATGTTTATCATATGAAACCTTGAAAGTAATACATATTATATCAAATAATTAAAAAAAAATCTAAAGGGCATTGTATCAAAATATTTTTTCCCCTTAAATGTTGTTTTATTTTGGTTTTTATATTAAAGATTTCTTCAGTTAATTATTGCTGCTGCTCTGAGACATACAAAAGAACTTTATTCATGTCAATAATTATATTATTGTACATGTTAAAACAAAATCTGTTATCTACTGATCTCATTTACTTATTTTTTCACATGCCCTGAGTTCCGTATTGTAAAAAAATTGAAAACTTTAACAATGTTCTGAGTTCCATATTGTATGTCAAAAATATTTTACAATGTTTCAAATTCCGAATTGTAAAATATTGGTTTTTGAAAAAAGTAAATTGTGCATTAAAAGATTTTTAGATGCTTTCGAAAAACTTTTACCCGTTATCGTTATATAAGTTTATTTGTATTATTATTTAAAAAAAATATCATTAAATTTATTTACATATATTATTAAGTTTAATTTTTACATAATAACAAAATAAAAGTTCATTATAAAATTAAAACATTATAAAATAACTCAAAGAAAAAAATGATGGAATCAGTGTAAGCAATTGACAAGTATACTGTATACCTAACTAGATAATTTATTAATATTTATGGTTGTATGTTGTGCATCATATATACATAGGTATTTTATAATAATTATGTATCATATATTAATGTTAAAAATTTTATTCTTTGTTCACTTTTTATGTAAAAGTTTTTTAAAAGTTTTACAATAAAAACAACTGCTATGGCCAACTTTTACAGATGTTTTATTTACAAAAACTTAAGTAATACAAGAGTAGAAGAAATTTCCAAAATACATAAAAAGGTATTTTGAACCATTTTTTTATAGAATTTTTTCGTGTTGTTAAATTTTGGCGAGTGTCCATGTTCTAAGGGTGATCAACTTAGCCGGTTTCACTGTAATTAGTAGATTTACTACTTCAATTTCATTGAAATTTTAAGAATTGGTATAGAAGAATGAAACCTAAAGTTTTAGTTTAACTAATGCAATCTAAATTGGCATCCTGTTCATAAAAATGTTTCCTAAAACATTTGGGTTGAGCTTAGAAAGCATGCTCAATATTGTTCCGAATATGCTAGAGAAGTATTGAAAGGAGTATAATATTATTAATTACCAAGAAGATCGAAAAATTATATAACAATCAAACTGTATTACATAATTAATATTTTTGGTTTCGAATTAGTTATTTAGACAAATAAGTATATACATATATATATACCCCTTCCATAAAATTTCTATACTCTTATCCAAGGGCTAGTACCATCAAAAAATCTTTATGCTTTATTTCATAGTCATTTTAGTTGCGGTGGGAAAGTTTTACGGTGTAGAGCAGAGGTGGCCAACTAATTTTAACTTGGGATCGACTTTATCATTATAAAATAAATACTGATCTACCAAGCAAAAAAAAGTAAATAAAGTTAAAATGTAAAATAATTGATTTACATACAGAACTTAAAATGTTTTTGTTAAATTCATTTTTTTTTTTTTTTTTGACAAAATAAGAAATTTTAATCAAGAAAGTATTATTAAATTAATAAATATAAAAGTAAAAACAAAAAAAAAAAACAATTCAATTAAAAGAATATGATAATTTTAAATATGTAAAGAATATTAAACAATAAGAAAGTGAATAAATAGAAAGAATTTAAAACTATTATTTTAATATGATACTTGTGTAATCATACCCTCTAACAATTTTTCAAATTCAACAGTTTAATTTGACAATGAAAGTCGTAATGAATCTGCTGTGTCAGTAAAGTCTATAAACCAAAAAACGCAATTTTTCGTTTTTGGTTGCTATGAATAAGAAAAGGCGGATTCACATAAATAAGTGGATCCAAAACATGAACGGATATGTTACAGCATGTTTTTTATGTTTGAATACATTTCTCGACAAACGTACTCCCAAAATTTAGTTCTGGCTTTAAGAAATATATCGGCATGTAATGCCAAAATTTCTTTTTGTTTGAACGACATTTTTTTCAAATAGAAAAATTTCAGCAACTTTTTCTGCAATAGATTTTGAATTTAAATCAGATTATAAATATCGAATTTAGGTTTAAACATATTTTTAGAACTTTCAAATACTTTGATTGACCAAAAATAGCTCGGCTATCGACTTGTTGGCCATCTCTGATGTAGAGTATTAATTCAAAAAATTATCTTCAAAATATTCAAGCAATACAAGAGTGATAATAAATTTGTATATGTAATTTTAAATGTGAGTGAAGGACCAGATTTTATACATAAAAATAAAAAACTTCTACAAGATATGGATTTTATTGAAATTAATAATTAAAAGTTGCACAAACTTACATAAACTAAATATCAACTTAAAAAAAAGAAATTCAGTTATCAACATTACAATTTCTGAATAATAAAGTGACTAAAAATTGTTATATTTTTTTCTTTTTCTCTCTTCATTTTTATTTGTCACATTATGGCAATTAAATTTCCGAAAATATTTTACAATTTTTTTAATGTTCTTTTTCTGTTCTGTTCTGTTTAATGTTCTTTACAAGTTTTTAATTTTATTATATTTCTACAATCTTAATCATTATTTTCTTATATGTACTTGCAATTTGCAAACCAAATTTATAGATAAGTCTCCTCCAATATTATTTTTGAAATAAATAAATAGATATAATAGTTGCCTATGATATATTGGTACAGTGTTACAGTTATAATATGAAGATTGATATTCTTTTGTTATAAGTTTTGTTATAAGTTAAGGGCGGAACAGAAAAGGGCAGCAGCAGCGACAGAATTCTGATGCTAAAAACCATATGGCATAGAGAACAGAGACAGAATTAATTTTGAAATGCTAAAACAATAAAAAATTTTAAGACAGTAAAAACCTCTGAACATGATCTCTGAACATGATATAATTCGCCAAACTTATAGAGCACTTCGTGAAATTTATGTTTTACAAAATCGTCCATCAGAGCAGATTTATTGTCGAACTATCGAGAGATTTCGGACAACATTTTCTCTACTCGATGCAACAACAACAACAAGACAAAGAACTGTTCGTACAGAAGAAAATATCGGTGCTCTAAGAGTTAGTGTTGATGAAGATCCAAATTTGTCTATTCGTCGACGTTCAAAACAAGTTGGACTGTGTGCAACAACCACATGGAAAATTTTACGTAAAGATTTTGGACTACACCCATATAAGACTCAACTGGTTCAAGAACTAAAGCCACTTGACCATAATAAGCGTCGTTTGTTTGCTGATTGGGCTCTAGAACAACTTCAAGTTGATCCACTGTTTTATCGAACAATTGTGTTTAGTGATGAAGCTCATTTTTGGTTGAACGGCTACGTAAAGCAAAATTGCCGTATATGGAGCGAAAACAATCCTCAAGAAATTCAGCAGGTTTCATTGCATACTGAAAAATGTATCATCGGTCCATATTTCTTTAAAAACTATGCTGGAGCAAATGTTACAGTGAATGGTGCTCGTTACAGATCAATGATCAATGATTATCTGTTTCGAAATTTGAATGATATCGACCCGGAAGTGTTTTGGTTTCAACAAGATGGTGCTACAAGATGGTGGTCATACTGCTACGGCAACAATTGATTTATTGAGAGAAAGATTTGGTGATAATATTATTTCGAGAAATGGTCCAATTAATTGGCCTCCGAGATCATGCGACATGACACCACTGGATTATTTTCTTTGGGGTTATGTGAAGTCATTGGTTTATGCTGATAAACCAGAAACAATAGATGCTTTGGAAGCCAACATAACCAGTGTTATTGATGAAATAAGGCCTGAATTACTCTAAAAAGTGGTCCTAAATTGGTCTGATCGAATGCGGTTCCTCAGAGCTAGTCGTGGTGGACATATGCCGGAAATTATTTTTAAAACCTAAATGTCATAAAATTATCTTTCAAATACAAAAAAAATGTGTCTTCAATCTTAATTTAAATGTGTTTTATTTCAATTTAAAGTTCTATCACTCTAAAAAAAAAAGCACCCGTTATATAATGATATAAATAAGTTGAAATAAACATAAGTTTACTAAAATCATTACTTCTAATGTCAAACAAAATGTCACAGAAATTTTACAAAATAGAAAAGCTTTTATTTTTTTTTTTATGATCTTTTATGATCTTGACAGTAACTTAGGTAGTCACCTTTTCGTGCTTAATTAAGTACGGTACTGCAATTTTACACTACCAATATCTACAATAATTTGAGTATTTTATTTTAGCAAATTACTGGCTTAGGGTTTTTTACCACTTCACATATTTTTTTATTATATGCTGTTCACACTACGCTCTGTAACATGTTATCAGCGATTAAATAGTTATACAAGGGCACAAAATGCTATAAACTTTGTATGTAAATGAAGCTGTCAAATATAACACGTTTTCCGGGAAAACAAGAAAAATTAGTTCGATGTTTTCGATTATATTGTTACTTTCGATTATATTGTTACAGTTTTGATTAATGGAAAATAAAAGAAAATAGTTACCATATTTAAATAACAAAAAATAAAAACAAAACTTTATTTACTCACAGAAAAACAACAAAAAATCTAATAAAAATTGCTAAGTAATATAAAATAATAAATACATATAGTAAAGTCAATTTTTATTTCTTTGAGAAAAAAATTGTCCCCAGTTTGCTGAACTGATTTTTTTTTAATTTAAAAAAAAAATTCAGAGTAACTATTCTAAATCAAAATAAAAAAAATTTCTATAAAAAACAACGCAACTTCAAAAATACTACGACGCAGAACGAAAACAATTAATTTGGTAACGACGCAACATCGAAAATACGCAAAGTGAAACAACGCAAAGCGAGGTGTTGGTGTATTGTCAATGTCATATTGATTTGAATTAATTTGTTTATTTATCATTTATAAACAAAAAAGGATAAAAATAAAATTTTCAATTTTTCTATTATAAAACAAAAAAACTATATAATTTACATTAAGATTCAGGAGAAATTTTAAGTGAAATTTATATTAGTATTCTTTTATTATGATGATGTAAATTATTTGTAAATCTTTATTCAACTTCTTTAATTTTATTACTTCTGACTGATTAAAATAAACAAATTTCAAGTCAGTTTTAATTATATTTAAGAATTTAATTATTATTCCTTGGTAATCGATTTTAAATATTAATAGTAATATTTTTTTTATTTATTTTTAGTTTCTGCAGTTGCCGAATATGATTATAATGCCAAAGAGCCAGATGAAATTGATTTATTAAAAGGTGCCATCATACATAATATTAAAAAGCAACCAGGTGGATGGTGGTTGGGTACATTAGCATCAAATGGTAAAACTGGGATGTTTCCTGATAATTTTGTACGTATTTTAGATAATAATGAAGATAAAAGTCCGGTAGTATTAAGGTAAATATCAATTGTTTTAAAATATGAAATTTAATTCATATCTGATTTTAATATTTTTTTTTGTTATATTTTAGACCAAAAACTGATAGCATTCATCGAAAATGTAAAGTTGTTTATAGTTATACACAAAATAATGAAGATGAATTAACATTAGCTGTTGGAGATATCATTGAAGTTTTAGGAGTGGTAAGTTATTTGAAAATTATGTTAAAATTACTTGAGGAGGTAATTCATAATGTTGAATGTTGAAATTTTGCCTATAAATCATATACAATATTGAAGTAAATTTGTGATTGTCATGAAAATTTGAAAGTTTCATTAAATTTGTTATAAAAACTTAATCAAAAATGAATATTTATAAGGGTGCAGTATTTTTTTTTTGTACAAAATATTTTTTTTTTCACCCAAGGAATAAAAAATGAATCTGATGATGTAATGTGATGAAATTGTAGTAGTAGATTTAAATTTGTTTTAGTTAGTTCAATTTGTTCAATTTGTTTTAGTAGTACAAGTTCTCCACTTACATTATATTCTTGTATGATTCAAAAATGTCATATGGATTTTTTTGTGCAGTTCTCCGTGGTGCATTGCGTTTTTTTTGTAAATTGCGAAGTTACCACAAAGCAAATGATTTTTCTACTTAGTTTCATTTACGACACATTTCGTGCACCAAAAGAGACATATTTTATATCTCACGAGATTTGAGCTAATGCCACATTGCTGACTTGAGTTTTATTTTTCTGTGCTCCTCTTCTATTATTCTACGCTTCTATAGAGAGTTTATAGTCTATAGAAAGATACATACATACGTTGAATAGTCATACTTATATTATGAATTTAATTGATCCATTATAAATTAATTTTGATGTAATGAAGACCCACTTGTATTATCAAACTTTGGTTCCATTTTTTATCTCATTTGGTTCCATTTTTTATCAAATTTTTATCTCATTTGGTCCATTTTTGTTAAAGAATCGATATCTCAATTCAGATTCTAGTAGAATAAAAATACATATTTATATATCATAAAGTAATTTTTTTCGTCCGTGTCAAAAATTTTGTACTACCATGTGTGAGATTATCTACTAACTATTTTAAAAAAATATCTTGTCTTACATATTTGTAATTGAAATACTGAATCATTGATTTTAAAGTAGCTGGAATTAATAATTATTTCTATTTGTAGAACTTTTAATTATTATAAAACTTAAATTAGTATAATTATTTCTAAGTAATTATGTTTTTTAAAAATATTTCCACATTTATACATAATTTTAAAATTTCGAAACATGGAATTTATCTGTAGTAAATTTTATATCTCTAAATATGTATTAATATTTTTTTTAAATATTCAGACTTGATAAGAAAGTCAAGGTTAAGTATCGTTCAATTAAAAATTTTCTGATAAAAAAAAGAAATAAAGGTTTTTAAACCTGATAGTTGTAGCAAGTATAATCTTCTAAGTTAATTTTTTGATAAGATAAAAATGTGCTTAATTTGTACTCATTTTTCTACTTTTAATGATTTTTATTATAACAAAAAATTATTGTTTTTCTTTTAGTATGGCAAAGAAATTTTAAAAAAAAATATTTAATTGAAAAAGAAAAATGATGAATTACAAAATTTACAACTTAATTACAACAATTAGAATTCAATTATAGTTCTATCTAATATTTTTTTGCTATTGTAGAAGAGTAAGAATATGGAATTATTTATTTTAATTTAGTATATTAACTATCTTTAGTAATTTCTAAACTAATTGTATTTAAAATTAATTTAATTACCGTTTGGTAGCCAACGATGTAACATTGAAATGCATTGTACGGCGCTGTGCAATTTCAGAAAACAATTCTTTTGATTTATTAGTGAAATTTTCTTTTAATGTTATTATCCAAGAAGGGGAAAGGATTCCCTATACCGTTTGGCACTTAAGAAAATAAAACTAAAAATCGATTAAGTGTGCAAAAAAGATTGGCATTGTTTGTAAAATGTATGCAAATAACTTCTAGGGGTCTGACAATACAGTTTGGATCGTTATGCACTTATACAATAATACATTTCGAGCACCTGTTTTTAAGATATAAAATACTACAATAAGTATACAGATTATCAAACGTATTATGTCACCTTATGTTTACAATGGTAATAAAATAAATGGCAGTAGAATTGATTTCAGTGGGAATGAGTAGTGGAACTAGAAACCTCAAGGATTATAGACATACAGAAAATATTTCTTTTCCGTTATAGAATGATCTGAAAAATTATAATATGTACTGCTAAATGTATTTCAAGAGTTTGATGGTCAGAGTAGATATATATTTTGGAAAAAGTTTTCCTCCAGCTTCGGGCAAACAAAAAAATTTAAGTTCCAATAAATTTGTGAAATGAAAAAAAATTTAAGTTCTAATAAATTTGTTTTGTTTGAGTTTTAATCACAATGCATAATTAATATATACATATTTCTATAAGAATTAGGTAGGGTAGGTAGAAGTGCCATTCCAGTTGATTCTGGAAAATCTTTTAGCACCTAACTGTGCCTTTTTGATATCACGACTCGAGTGATCTATTTGTTATTATTAGTTGTTATAGGAGTCATTCTCTCATTTTTACTCCCCCAGGGACTCACTACTATAACCACCCTGTGGGGCTGACTCTAGCTAATGCTTGGCATATGCAAAGGAAGTGTTCAAAAATTTCTGTCTTATTTTCAGTTTTGCAGCTGCGACAATATGCATTGAACGGAATGCCTATGAGAATTGAAGAATATGCTGATGAACTATTAGTAATTCTTATGCGATCGACAGTGATTGATAGAAATTTAAGTAAAATTAAAGATTCTTGACATAATTAAATTTGAATTTTATAATTGCATTTGGGTTTAGAACTGGCGTACTAGAACTCTGGAAATTTGTGTAAATTAAAAAAAAAATTATATTTTTATGAATTAACTTTAATTATTTGAAATTTTGAAATATAGCCTCAATTTGAATTAGTTTTTTTCAATTTTGTTATTATAAATTAAAATAAAAAGTATTAATAGAAATTTAAATCATCCGATTTTTTAGATTTTTTGTAGAAAATGTACAAAATATACCCAACACATTATAATGTACAGAGTAAATACGTTTTCTTTTAAATGAAAATGAAATTTTTTCGCTGATTTTCCATAAAATTCTTTGATGTTGTACCTTTTTGGTTTGTTTAATAAAAAGTCTAAACTCTTTTTCCTATAAACTTTTTTTTTTGTTTTCTAATTAAATTTCTTTTGTTTTATATTTTAGGTGGAAGAAGGGTGGTGGCGAGGTAAACTTAATGATAAAATTGGCGTATTTCCATCAAATTTTGTTGTACCAGTTGAACCATCACCAGTTTTAGCTAATCGTAGGACCAATAATTTATCATCATTACCAGTAGTACCATCAATTCCAACTCCAGCTACAACAACAACAGCAACAACAAATTCAATTAAAAATGAAAATCGTTCAAGTTTACATAGTTCCAATGAAAATTTAATAACCAGTGGTACTGGTACCGGTGGTAAAACTAATAAATCAATAAAAGATAAAGAAAAAGATGTACCATTATTACCACCAAAACCAATTCGTGAATATTGTCGTGTTTTATTTCCTTATGATCCACAAAATGATGATGAATTAGAATTACAAGTTGGTGATATAATTCAAATTCAAACAAAAGAATTACAAGATAAAGGATGGTGGCGTGGTGAATTAAAAGGAAAGTTTGGTGTATTTCCAGATAACTTTGTAACATTGCTACCGCCTGATGGTAAGTTTTTATTATTTATTTTATTTTAATGATTTTTTTTTGGTTTTCTATTTTAAATGTTTGTTAAAAATTTGTTTGAAACAAATCGTCTTTTTCTTATAAAGCATTACATTACTCTGGAAGATATTCTTTTCCGTATTCTGGAGATTATATGACACAATTAATTGATAGGCTTTGTATGTCTGAATTATTTTTATTAAATTTTAATTTATTGTAAGTAGTAGAATGTATTAATGAATTATTGATTTAGATCTAATCTACGTGTGTTTAATTTAATAGATTTTAGAATTACAAAGAAGTTATTGAAATAAATTTTCCTTTAAGTACTCTTAAAATATTTATTACTTAATATTAAAAGTTTTTTTTAATAACATTTTAAAATATTGTTGAGAGTTGTGAAAACTATAGAAATTTATAAATCAAAATTTAAAAAAAAAAACATATTAGCAATTAAATTTCGTTTATTATTGAATAAATTAAAACTAACATCATGATGCAATATTAGTCATATTATGTAGTCATATTATGTACTTATATAACTTTAGTTTGTTAAATTTTAATTTAGAAAACATTTCAAAATTAATTGTTCATTGTAAAAATAAATAAACACTAGTAGAAAAAAATATTGTTACGTCTCATAAAAATTTTGGATCCTATATGGTATTTTAAATTGTAGAAATGAAGTGAAAGGAGAATTTTAAACTCATAATGACATCATTTGTCACACAGATAGTAGTTTTATTTATGCAAAATTATTTTTTTATATTATTAACCCAACACAAATTGAGCATTTTAATTCAAATGCAATATAACAAGTTTTTGTAAGACGTTTATTGAAATTACTGGCAACATTTAATAATTTTGTGTGTTTAAAAATTATTAATTTTTATTTAATTTTTTTGTTAAGTAGATAAAGTATTTTATATAACTTTAATTTATTAATAATTTGTTTTAGGCAATTAGTAAATCCTTTATGTAAATTAAATTAAAAATGTGTCTTTGTAATTTGTATAGAATGCATAAACACTTTTATCAAATTTGCTTTAAAATTTTTTTCTGAAAATTTGTTGTATTTTAATGTAATATTTGAATGAAAGGGTTGATTCAAGGATTTTAAATGGAATTAAATTCGTAACAATTCATCCTAATAACTTATTGATTGCTGTTATATATTTTTTTGAACCAAAGTATTATCTGCACTATTTTGAATCTGATTTTAATTATGATTATCTTTTTTTTTTTAATTTTTTTTAACGAGGTTCAAAAGCCTCAATAAATTTTAATTCAATTTAATTCTTAGAGCGTTGTAACAATACATTTATGAAACTCATTACTATCTATTTCTAGTTTTCAATATACATTTGGGTTGAGTCTATGTAATTTTGCAAGGGCACTTGTAAAATTACATAGATGCAAATTGACAAAAAAGACCCCTAATGCAAGTTGACAAAAAAGACTTCTATTAATTAGACTTCTTATTTAATATTTGGCATCAAGACACGGTTATAGGGATTAGTAAAATAAATACGTAAAAATATTTTTTCACGGTGCACCGTCTCAAACCGGGCAGAAAAAAATGATTTCATAGGTCTCAGGAAAATATAGAGGGTCAAACTTTAAAAACAAAATATTCCTTTTTTTGTCTAGAGCATCAATTGTTTTTAAAAAATATTTGAAAATATAGCTTAATTTAAATTGAAAATTAAAATTATTTGTTGTGTAGGTTTTTACAAAGTGTCCCATAATTATAAATGGAATACAATTCAATAATTTTTTTTATTAAAATGGTATTTGCCAAATTTAATATTATATGAAAATATTTTAAGCTAAATCTGTTTCTTAAATAGATTTTGCCATTTGAGTGGCATTTGGATTATAGTCTATTTGTTATCCTCTTATAAGGATTACAGAAAATATACCCTATGGAAATTATTTTCGTATTTCATATAATTTTTCGAAAAAGCCTTGTAGTTACTATCATGAATATCTATTAGCAAATTATTGAATTGCTGTTTAACAGCATGCAGTACCTAAATAACACAATAAAAAAATGCAGTACCTAAATAACACAATTATCAAATTTATCAAAAATTTTCAAAATATCAAAATTAATGAAATAAATTTAATTTTGCAACAAAAATAATTACTGCTATATAAACTATATAGCGGAGGTTTGAAATGTTGGGTTTTGTTGTTATACTGAAATCAGTAAATCAATTTTTCTTCAAACAGTTACAGATTCTATGACGATCCTTATGAAATTGCAATTGGCTTCGTAATATAATTAATATTTAAGTTTTTTTTGTTTTTTAATGAAATGTAGATACATATATTTTTTACCAATACGACAATCTAATTAAATTAGAGTTTTTAAAGACGTACCAAATTGAAATTATCCAAAATCTATTTTGAATCAATTATCTAAATAATTTCACCCAACCGAAAAAGGAAATTTATATGGAAACTTAAAAGGTGTGGGTCGATTTGTTGAAAAGCAAAATGTCGAGCTAAAAATGTTGAATAACAAAAGGAAGGAAAAAAAATTGTGAATGCAAAAGGTAAAAAAAAAATGTTGAAAAAAAATGTTGAAACAAATGCTGAAATATACTCTTATGTAGATTTAAAATAATTTTAATTTTATTTATTTAATTTCATACGAGCCTAACCATTATTAGTTCTGACACTGCAAATTTTAAAATCCACAGTTTAAAATCCAACTTCAACCAACAACCAAAATCCAAGCTTTTTAAACCCAAATGGGTCAAATCCAAACTTTCAACATTTTTTTCCCAATTTGTCTTAAGTAATTAAGAACGCTTAGAAAAATTGTTGGAGAGGTCCAATGTCCCAGAAATCGGGGCTGACGGCTTAAAGAAATAAATACTTACAGAAATTGTCATAGAGAACTAAGTCCCAGAATTCGAGGTCAAAAGTCCTTGAAAATTTTTTTTTCTCCAAACTTGCCGGATATAATTAAGACGATTGAGAGACATTATTGGAGAGGCTTAGTATGCTTAGTAGGCTTAGCTAATTAGGTATATATTCTGTCAAAAAGTGATATCTATCTCTTTTATTGTATCCAACAACGAAACGATTTAGATAAATATTCTGAATAAAGAAGAATTCCTTTTTCGTAGACTACAAGACACAAAAAACATTTAAACATAATTTAACATGTTGTCAAACATTAAAAAAAAAAATCAATTTTATTTTATTTGCGTATAAGCATACAATATAAATATTCTGTAAAAGGCGAATAACCCTGATTTTGTAACAAACAATAAAATCTCTCCTAATTGAAAATCTTGCATATATATACATATACATTTTCTGGAGAAAGAGAATATCCTTATTTTGAATCCAACTCTAGTTGGAGTCTCTCCTAGTTCAGAATTTTACATATGCACTTGCATAAATATTCTGGAAAAAGGAAATATCCTGTAATATTGTGATTGGCTTATTTTGAATCCTACTACCTCTAATCCTCTAATTCCTTCTAATTATTTTTATTAAATATACATTTCATACAAATAAGCACTTTTAACAGTGGGGGTTGTCACTCCAAACCCCCGCTTAACATTATTATTCAATTAATCCAAATTTTGTTTTCAACATGGAAATTTAACATTTTCTTTTTCTCGACATTTTCTTTTTCAACATTATTTTTTTAAAAATTTTATTTTTTAACATTTTTTCAAAATTTTTTCAAAACAATACCCTATCCAGGGGTAAAATTTTGCAAGTATGAAAAATAGAATGCGTACTGATATTGATGTGCACTTTTCAATTCTGATTACGCAATGTAAAAATGAGTAAATTTAATTTATTAAAATTTGCACATTTTAATAAATTTTTTATCTCACTGTTTTTAGTCGTTTTAGGGAGTTTCAATGAATTGTCAAAAAAATTAAGTTTTTTTGTTTCAATTAATTGTAAAAAATTTATTGACAAATCAAAATTACAATCCATAATACATTCAGCATATAGTTTTGCACTCATGATTATGGAATAAAAATGAAAATGCAATTTTCTTAAAAAGTTTGAATGGGACAAAAACCTCACGATTGCGGAAATCTACCCTCCTAACATATCAGGAAAATCAAAGAAAGAATCTTTCTGAAATTTATGAAGAAATGCTTATGAGGAAATGTTATGCAAATAGAGTTATTAAATAAATTTAAATTTTTCTTGCAACCTTAATGGACACAATACATACATAATTGTATACTTAATTAAAATTCATAAATTTTTTTTAAAATGTTGCTTTAATTTTTAACGTAACCACTTCAAAAAATCAAAAATTAATTAATAAATACTTATATGCATATACATACATATGTATACCTATAATACCAAAACAAATCTGATTTAATTTTATGCTCCAAATATTTAGTAATAAAATAAAAATAATAATAATAATTTTTTTTTTGTATTTAGAAATATTTATCGCTATTATACAATAAAATTAGCAATATTATTATTACATCTCTTTTTTATATTCGTACGTATCAGTAAACAAATTTCTTTTACATATATTCCAAATTTCCATATCCATATAAGGTGAGGTGAAGAAATAATTTGGCTGGTCTTGTATTTTTCATAGCTTTCAATCAGTAATAAAGTGGTTCAAATTCATTACTACTTAATTTCTTGCCACCATATAGCTAGTATATATACAATATAAACAATTTTATATATAAAGGCATTATTTATATACGTATGTTATATACAAAAAATTAAAAAGAGTAAATAAATAAATTAATATTTTCAATATCAAAAAAAAAAAACAAAGAAAATAATGAAAATAAATAAATAAAACGCCAACTACTAGTGGGTTACATCAGAGTCGTTTGCTTATACAACAAATATGATGAATCTTTACAATTCCATATGTGTGATGTGATTTAAATTTGAATAAACATAGCTAAACGCATAGATCAGCTTTTGATCTAAGTTGAGAAAAGCTTTGGTTTTATTTTTGTTGTTGTTTATGTATATATTATATATTCTGATTTTAACGCGGACTTTCAAGGCAAGGTTTTAATTTTTTTTTTTTTTTTAAATATTAAAATAGTTTAAAATCTTTAAATAAATAATTTATAGTGAGCTTTATATATATATATGTACATACATATGTAATGAACGACGAAAAAGAAGAAGAAACAATCGAAGTATGAATGAGAAAGAAGAAATGAATAGTATATAAGTATTTAGGAACTATTGATTCCATGCTTTCTGGTCATATTCGTACATAACAAAATAAAATATGTTATTGCATTTATTTCAAGATTGTAACATTTATAACATTTGAAATTTCAATAGTTTTGTGAATAGATTTATTACTATTTTTAGGCTTTATATAATTGTTTTAATAAAGTTTCGAAGTTTTGTTTTATCTGTAGTTAAATGTTTTAAACCTACTGCAACTACCCTACAGTATTGAATTACAAATAATCCTTTATATCGTAAATGTCTCAACACAAAGTTGAATACAACGTACATATGATATTAAATGCTTAGAAAAGCTTACAAAAGCTTGAGACATTGACTCCATTATCACAATTGTGGTTGGCGATGTTTTCGCGACCTTTTTGACAGGTACTTTGGTTTACAAACATTTTTAAAAACCTTACAATGTCTCAGAAAGCTCTATATTAAAATAATAGCTCTAAATTAAAATATAATGTCTCAAAAAGCTCTCATTGTACAATGTACTTATTTTACATTATATTAGGCTTAAGTATTTCTTAAAGACATTTACGATGTTATCGTGTATTTTGGAACCAAATTGTTTTAAGGATATTTTTGCTTGATCAGGTTCACTTTTATAATTGGATTGGATTGTTATAGTTATTCACATATCAGGGTTTTTCAGTTCGATATTTATGTTCGAATTTGCGGAACATAAAATTACATAACTTGTATTGAAGATGATAAAAAAATAATAGACTCAGTTCTATACTCTAGTAAAGTGGTAAATCCATATCAATATGGGTGGAAAAAATCGGACGCTGCTTTCGAAAAATTAGAAGTAAAGTATGATAAATCAGAGTGCAGGAAGATTATAAATGAAATCAAGCCACAATGTAGCCCCAATTGACTATGGTATTTTTCTTCTTATAAAATAATAGCTAATATCCCTTTTAGATTTTTTGCTTTTGTTACTCATGTACAAAACGTTTTCAATTTATCAGTTTCCGGCATATAGCTTCTAGATAAATGCTACATAAGGTACTTAATAATTTTTATACTCTTTTTGAGCCATATTTACTTAAAATATGTGCCATCCATTTTGACAAAAAATTTAAGAGAATACGATCTATTAACTATATTTTTTAAAAATAATAATAAGAGTGGGAGACTTCCAAAATGCAGTACAAAACGTTTTAATACAGTTTATGTTTAAATATAGTTCTACTACCGTTTAAAGCTTTTATAACCACTTCATTGTTAAATATATAACAGAACTTATGCTACATTTTGGAATACCATTTTGACAATATAAATACTACACACATACATTTTGACATTTAAATTAAAATTGTATGTTTTTGTAATATAAATCGTTAATAATCTGACTTTTTGTTTATATTTCGTTACATCAAAATTAATATTAATATAGATCTTCATTTATCTGCACATATTTCCCGCATAAAAATAAATTTTATTAAGATATTTTGTTACAATATGGCAATAAAATTATTTTACCTATAAAGTAAATTAATTCTGATAACTTTATCTTTACAAAATGTAGTTTAAATTTTTACCCTACCTTATTTTACGCTCCGCTCCGACTACGTATTTAAAACATGTTAGAATAGTGTATAAAGTCAAGAGCTTTTGATATACATTTTATAAGATACTGTATTGTACATTTTACAGTTTTACTTCATTTTGGAAGTCACGGAGTATCAAATAAAAATAAAATCACTACATAGCCTAGAAAATATGTTAGTTTCATACAATTCAATTTATAGCACTGATATGGAAAACACCAGCAGAAAATTACTTTTACAGATGAATTACTGTTGTATATTGCCATATATGTATATAGAGGGGTGAATGGGAAAGTATAGGTGAGCCGGACAAATGGCCGGATTGGCAAATTTTTGGATAGGGAAAATTCATAACAAATAATAAAATATACTCGTATAAATATAAATCAAATCATTAAGACTTTTTTTTTTAAATTACTGTTTTTCTATTTTTTACTAAAATAAATTTTAACTTGAACTGTAATATTGATATCTTTAACATGCAACAACAAAAAAATGAAAATAGATAAACATTTTTTGTACATTATTTGATACAAATTTTATAACATTTTTATCAGTAAGACTAGCACATATTTACATAAAACTACCCAATTGCTTGTGCCTTACTTATAAACCTGACTAATGTCTTTTAATGAATTAAAATCGTTGAAAGTAAATGTTTTATTTTAACAAATTTTGATAACATTCAGACTTTGATAACAAAAAAGTCTTTTTGTGAATCAAAAATTCTCATTTTTTTTTTTTTTGGTTGTCTCTTATCATTTTATATTAATTATTTAATAATGAAAATTCCCCAATTCTTTTAGGTCTTTATTTTCTTTTTGACTTGACAAGTTTCATAGTTTTCTACATTTCTAAATAGGTATTTTTTTCTTTTTAAAATAATGACAAGTCTAAGTAGAATTTAGTAAAAAAAACCCAAAGAATGTTAAAATACATGGAAAATTGTGAAATAAATAAATAGTTCGACAATCAAACTACGAAGATACTAAGGCTTTTCATAAACACATACATATGTGCTGCAAAAACAAAATAGTGGTTTTCATAAACAAGTAATATTGACAATATTGCAAATGAAGTTTGTTCATAAATATTTTTACCTTAGCAGCAAACTGTAAAATTATTGTAGAAAGCATATGAATACCCAGTTATGTTGTTGTTTATATTTATAACACCAAACAGGGATGGGAGCACAGCGAAACAAAACATCAGCGAAACAAAAGTTACGTGTTACCATTTTGCAAAAAAAAATATTTTTTTAAAATTCAGGAATCTTGTATTTGGTAAAAAAAATATGTGCAACTCGCATTAACATTTTCTTTCCTTATGCGGATCCAATGTGAACATAATATCGCGTTCTAGAATTTGTCATGATTTTCTAAATACTTTTGAAAACGTTGTTTGTGTCATTGGAATCAATTTGAAACCAACATTAACTTGATAACCAACACTACTAAATATGTTCAGTGTTGTTGCTAATTGCGATATTGGACGAATTCCAGTTTCTCGAAATTAACCGTTTTTAGAAGCATTTTAAAGGGGTTTTGGTTTAATGTAAAAAAAATTTAAATCTGCAATAAAATGTTTTTTTATTAGGATCACTCGGAAATTACTCGGTGGTTGGTAATTCTTGAGATATTACTGCAATCCCTAAGTCTTCGATTTTCAATCGTATTTAAAACATTCTTTCGTCTTCCGAAGAGCTTTTGATCATAAAAAAACAACATTCTAATAAAAAAATGTCTTAAACAATTCAGAAACATAAAATTTACTCTTTAATTTTGAATAATTTTTTTTAAATTTCAAATAAAAATAAAAACTTGTACATATAAATTATCTTAAAAAAAAAAAAAAAATATAAGTTATAAAATAAAAATTTATAATCACAAAACTTTTTTTTTGCGTCAACTATTTACTACCGCCAATTTTCGTTTGTGACGCTCAGTAAAAATGAGCATTTCAAATGTTACGTGCTGCCAAAAGTAGCGAAACAAAACTAAAATTTGTGAATAATTTTAGTAAGAAATAGAAAAATTAAAAATAAAATGCAAATCCCGGCAAATAGAAAATTAGAATTTTAAAAACTCTGTCAAAAAATTTGTTTTTCTGCAGTATTTTGTTTTTGCAGTATGTTTTTATGAAAAGCCGTAATGCAACAAAAAAAGCAAATGCAAAATAAAAGCAACATAACTGATTGTCATGAGGTATTTACTATAATTTTACAGTTTTCCTGTTAAGTTAGAAAACCTTATGAATCAACTTTCTTAATTCAATGACAAAAAGTACTAGACCGGGTCAAAAGACCCATAAATTATTTCTTTTTTACTTCGTCGGAAATCGAACAGCCGCCTACCCTTTAAAAACGTGTGAATTTACTTTACTTTTACCAAAATCAACAATTCTAATTAATATTGTAAATAAATAAAATTTTCAAAATCAAATTTTTGATTAAAAAAAAATTTGGCAATAGCTCTGAATAATTTACCCATCAATTTCCCCCAAAATTTTGCTCAAACAAATTTAAAAAACAAATATAAACAAATTATTTCACATCAATAAAGACATTGACAATATTTTTTCGGCTAGAGTTGTTAAAAAAACAACACTATAATTGAAAAAATACGAACTAATTTTCAAAGGCAACCCTTTAATTTTTCGTGTTTTCCCGGAAAATATGTTGTACTTGATAGCTTCATTTATATACCATTTATTTCTAGTTATAACACCTTGTAATCGCTGATAACATGTTATAGAGCGTAGTGTGAATTGGGTATTAATTATTTTATATAATGCAATTGTCTCGTTGGTTCATGAAACAAAACTAAAGGAGAGCAGCAGAAAACAGGAAAACTAATTCACAAAATTGAAAAAAGCAATTTACTACTATTTGTTATTTCTTTTTAAATTTACAATTCATTTTTTTCACATAATTAAAGAAAATTCATTTTTCCCTTCAAAAAAATCCTCGAAAGGCTATACAGCGATCAGTGCTAGAGAAGTTGTGTGTGTTATTTTGTCCCCAAACTTCTTGTTTTTTTGCAGTAAATTTTTTTATTTTCATTTATTTTTAATACACGAATTTTCATTTCATTCATAAAAATAAAAACTAAGTTCATTTGATAGGTAGTTAGGTACGCGTCATATTGTGTCTATGGTTTTTTTGTAATTTACTTTACTTTTGTACTTGATTTGCTTTTGTTTTTTTCTAATGAACATGCAAAATCGATGTGCATTTTCATTTGATTATAAACGTATATTATATATTATCATTTAAAATTATTCAATTGGAGGATAACGAAACGTTAGCAAATAAACGCAGGAACGTAGGATTAAATAAAACAGAGAACAGTTTTTTTTTCAAAATTCATAAAAGTGTCAAAATGTTTATATTAAATTTAAATATGCTGCAATGATATATGGAAATAAATATTTTTTTTGCTGCAATTACAATTCGATGTGAACACATCCAATAACCGCGCGATCTATTATCTCTTTATATAAATATGCTCTTAATAAGCCCATTTGCAGCTGCGTTGATATAGGGGACAGATTCCATCCCGAAAAAATTTAAATCTAAAATTATCTCATTATTCTATGATAATTCTATTATTTCTTTTATGAAAGAGAGTTGGTTTAGATAAGTTAAAATATAATTTTGTGATAAGATTTTTCATTTAAACCGTGCCGTTCGACTAGTATAATATAAAACATCTTTGAGTCTAGAATTTGGTATAAAGCGGTAATAAGCCTATTTAGCGAATGAAAGAGTTATACTGCTTCTTTGAAAATTTAAATTTTCAAAAATATCGTTTTGTACAATTTCAACAAAATTGAGTGTGTAAATAATTTCAGCACTATTGCCAAATTTTTTTTTTTTGTATCTAATAAAGATTAGATTTAAAATCTAATCAAGATTAGATTAAATTTATGAGGTACTAAAATTTTCTTTGAAAATTTCATAAGAAATTTAGTATGCACATTAAATTCTTTCTTTAAAATCTCATCCTAATATTGCCTAGATCAAACCTAGTTATTAAAGTTTTCCGGTTTTCTTTGCTTTTTCGTTGTTGATTTCATTTCATGCTAACCTTTATAATTTAAAAAAAAAACAAAAAAAAAACAAAAGAAACGAAACGAATTCAAACAAAAACAATTTAAAAAATAACTTGACTAGAAATTAATTTTGTAGGAGGACAGTAGTTTAGTATTCAACTATAAACTTTAAAGTTAAGATATAATTCGCGGTTAGTGTATTTATAATATTTGTACTGAATAACGAAAAGAAATACGGTGTGTTAAATACATATTATTAGAAATTATATGTAATTTCTGATATTATATATATAGAAAATCGCTGACAAGGTCGAAAAAGTAAAAGTTAAAGAATTTTGCGCGCGAAGCAAAGAATTAATTGTGTTTGCACTTTTTTTATTTATTTTTTTTTTTACTTCGAACTTGGTTAAATTCTTTAAAAAAAATATTTAATTATTAAAAAAAAAAAATAATAATAAAAAGTGAATTCTGCAAAAAAAAAAAAGAAAAAATAATTCTGTTTTTTAATAGAAATGAAATAAGCTTGAAAACAAAAGGTGTTAATGAAATCTAGAATAAAGTAAAAAAGAGAATAAAAATAAATGAATAAATTAATAAATAAATAGTTATAAATAATTTAAAATATATAATTCAATATAGAATCAGAATTATTTTTTCAACATTTAGGTAATATTATTAAATGTTACCGAATTCTTGGATTTTCAAATTTTATAAATAAAAATATTCGTCGTCTTTGGATTTCTTCGATTATTGCAAATTTGGTATATATATACACTTTAAGTTTACTTTAAGATTCTCTCTATTTTATAGATTTATTTTTAATTTATTTATTTTATATACATATTCTATTATCTATTTAGTATTTTTATACATACTTACAATATATATATATATATATATACATAATATATTCTTATTATTAAATAATCGATTTTAAGTACGTACGTAGATACATTAGATTATATTCTACTCTACTATAATGCTCTTTTGAGTTCTTTTCTTTAATTGAAATTTCGTCACGAAAAATACCTTTGTTTTTATTTTTTATGAAAAAAATTTGTAAACAAAACAAAAAATGTGTTTAATAATAAAATTTTAGTTTGTATATGTGTATATATGAATGTGTACATCTTGTTATATATTTTAAAGTTTGTATATATGAGGACACTGCTGTTCACTAGATTAGAAACAGGTAAAAGAAAGAATGAAAATGTATAGTATTTCGGTGACAATTTACATGAGAGGGAAATAAGAAAGAAAGTATAATCTGTACTAAAAACAAAACAAAAACAATAAAATTAAAATTAAAAAAAAAAAAAAAGAAAAATTTCTAAAAGAGAAAACTAACTGTACTTATTTTAAATTTTTTGTTTTTTTATGTCTTTACTTATTCTTTGTTTTGTAAAGTCATATGAAAAAAAATATGAAACTTATGTTTAATTTGTCTTAAATTGAATACTCCAAGTGGAATCTCTATAATTTTCTTTTATTCCTAAAATACAATATAACTAGTTAGTTGTTCACTTTATTTGAATTGATGTCACTAAAAATGCTGAAAGCAAAATTCCAAACGGCTTATTTACAACACATCAATAACTGTAATTTATTATATATTGTACCTTTAATAATTCGATGTAATATTTTTTTTGTATCCAGGGAATATAAAAGAATTGTCAAATAAGTGCAATATTGATCAAATAATAATCAAATACAAAATTCAATTTTAAAATTTTCACCCTCATTAGGATGTTATCCAATCTATACTATTGTATCTATCTATATACTATATAATTAGTTGTTTGACATTGCATGTGGGATTTTTATTCACGAATTTATTTTATTAGTTAACTACTAGTTTAATCTATTTAGATTGAAATTATATTTAATTTTTTTTTTTTTATTAGTAATAAGTAGATATGACATATGTAATAGAGAAATAGTCCACATCCTACCTGGAAAATAGTCCTCAATTTTGGCTGTACATTTATGTGCAGTTGAAATAATAAAATAATATTCAAACTACTCAATAAGTAATTTTAATCTGACTTTTGTATAATTTAGTTTTGTCTTATTTAATGTATTTGATTATTATAGGACTCAGCGAAGATGCACCACTTTTCAAATTTATATACACCCATATTATATTAGACCCATTGCGCTTGATCGTTTAAAAATATCGCTACGATAGTATTCTGTATTCTGTGTTTTCTGTTAGAAACAGATGCAATACTTTTAAATTGGTGCGGGGGCAAATGTCAAAACTAACGCGTGAGTGATTTCTGTTAGAAAACTTTAAACTAATTCCATACCAATATATTCTCCAAAATACTAAGGTATATATTTTGTTTATATATCAATCATTTGTTTTAACAGGAATAAGTGGTCAGTACTACCAACATACAGTACGGGTCATTTTCCGATAGGAAGCCACTTTGCCAAGATAGGTATTCCGTTCAATTCCCATTGCCGCAGCTGCAAAAATTAAAATGAGACACAAACACTCAAACACCTCCTTTGCTGTTGCTCAGTATTAGCTAGAGTCAGACTTCGGACTTTAGGTGAGGGTTTCTCCAGCAATATAGGTTTTATCGCTAAAAGCAAGTTCGGAGATCTGATCAACCTTCTTAATCCCAATACAATGTGAGAATGCTCCCCTACAACTCCCCGTCCAATAACAACAAATAGATCACTGGAGTCGTGGTATCAAAAAGGCATAATTAAGTGCTAATTGGTTTTCCAGAAGCAACTGAAGGCATTTTCTACGTACCTATCTACTAATAACATATTAAAAATTTCAATCATTTCGTTTACAGTGCCAAACAAAAATGCATATATAGTTGGTGTGACGCGATCAATTTTGTCTTCACGTCAGTGATGGGTCTAAGAGAATATGGGTGATAGTATTTTGGTTGTTGATGAGTTTTCTTGATCTATTTTGTTTTACCTGTTTCATCGTAAATCTTTATGACCAATCCTTGTATTCACACGAAGCAACAGTGATTGTCAACAAGTTGTTCTTTTTAACTCCTTTTAAAGCTTTTTCTAGCTGAAACGTGTAAGTGCGGAAGAGAAAGCAGAATTTGTTGAGTGCAATTACAATTTAATGAGAAAAGAGCCAATAGTCAACACGGTATAGACTTTATAGTAGGGAAAAATCAATTTTACAAAGATTAGAGTTTATTTTAACTCATTGAGAAGTTATAAAAAATTATTATAAAAATCAAACTGAAATTTAAGCTTAAGTTAAGAAATTAAAAACATTATGTAAAAAAAGAAACTTCAAGGAAAGTACCAAGAGACTTAAACTTCAACTTTTTGTATTTTTTGTAAATTTTACCAATTTAGATAAAAAATATTGAATAGTTTTTTAAAAATAACACAATCACCCCTATTCTAAGTTCTCTCGTAGAGCTACGTCAGAGAGAATCTACGAAAACAAATGTCTTCTAAGTTTTTTTTTGAAGTTTCGTAGCATGGCTATTCTCAATTCCGTCGTAATTGAGAATAGCCATGCTATTCAGAGGCCGTGCTAGTAGTATAGAGGCATTGTTGTATCGATAATAGGTAAATTCGGAAATGCAACCTTGCCAATCATGATGCGGTATCACTATTGTATCAGTACAAAATTCATGATGCAATTCGGCAATGATGCTTTGTGTTGCTGATGCAATTAATACATTTAAAAACTATAATAATTTGACAGTGATGCTTTAAAAATTTAATTAAAATCAAAATAATATTATTTAATATCGTTTTGAACGTATTTTTGGAAAATTGTGAATCTACAGAATATGATGATATACAGTAAGTAATTCAATTACAAAGTAAAACAATCAATAGAACATAAAAATTTGTTAAGAAAGAAAAAAAAAAAGAAATCGTACTTTGTTTTAAAATTGATGGAAAAAAATGTAGTAGTATACCTAAAAAAAAAATCTTTTTAAAATAATTACAACTTTCACAGATATGGTGTCAATCAAGTGAAACAATTGAACGAATGAAATCACAAACAAATTTCAAATGTCAAACTGCTTATAACAATATAGCAAACAAAGCATCAACAAATTCTATGAAGCGAAGTTTGCTCAAGTTTGCGCATCACAAACAGTAATGTTGCAAAAAAAAAAACGTGATGCTTTCAGCAACATTTTAATGTTGCATTTTAGAATGTGGAACTTTTACGATGCGTGATGCTGATACATTTCCGAATTTACTAAATATTAATTGATTTAACACGCTGGGTGGCGCAGTAGGTATAGCGCCTGCCTTTCAACCGAAAGGTCCCAGGTTCGATTCACGACGAAGGCAAAAAAAAAAATTCTTTCTGGATTTTTGGGCCTGGTTCAGTACCCTTTATCATTGGGATAAAATAAATGATAAATAGTTGAGAGTTTTGGTTACCACTTAAAATAAAAATGGAACTATGCTATTATGAAGGCGAAGTACTCTACAGTAGATATAGTTTTCCACATTTAAATTAGTAGATATGCCATAAAAATTCTACAGAAAAAATCTATTGTATGTATTTGTGTATTCCAAATCTCTGTGTAAAAGCAGTTAGGATGTTCATCCCATAGACTTGGAATTATATAAAAAAAAAATAAAAAATATGCATGTATGTAGATGGTATGCATGTAGAACAATCAATTTGCAGTGGTCACTTGTGCCTTTCTTTTCCATTTTTACAAAATTTCAAAAATAGGATATTTAATTAAATTTTTTATTTATTCTTCTTTTTAATAATTTTTTGATAAATATATATTTTTGTTTTCAATTTTAAAAAAATTCTAAAATGTATATTTTCGAGTGTAGTAATGTAACGACCTAGGAGCAAAGTGTAAATTACCGAAAATGTAATTTTCAATACAACCACATCGGTTCAAATATAATTTAATAATTAATAAACATATAATATAAAATATTATAATATACAAAAATATACACCAAATAATTAATATAATTTAATAAAAAGGCCCACATTTCGAAAGGGAAAAAAACCTATAAAGTTAATCTGCAGATTTATCTGTATTATAAATTTATATTTTCGGTTTGTTATTCAAATTTCAAATAATGCAAGTATTAAACACTCATACAAACACAATCAAAATTTCAAAATCAGCTGTTCTGCAAATAATAACCAAATAATAATTTCGCCAACAAAAACCATCTTCACAAGGCCAAAGTCTTATTATCCGACAATAAGTTAATCGATTTAAGCTTAATTGTAACCTCATGAAGAGGCCTATTTTAAATAAAAATTAAATAATTTAATATTTTTCATTTATTTATTTATTTTGTCCATTCACAATATGAGAACTTATACCAATAATTATAATATGAGTACAATATTAAACTTACAAAATTAATATAAATTTTTATACTTAAATTAAATTTTTATTTGTATTATACATACTCAATTTGTTATAATGTAATTGTGTGGACAATTGTACTATACTTTAGTGGAACTCACCACTAGTGACGTATAGTATAGTATTTAATAATTAGATTATTTTATTATAGCTTTGTCACAAATTTTTAATAAGTAAAAACTCCTAAATCAAAATGTCAAATTTCCGTACAGAATGTACGAATGAAATCGCACTTTGTTAAGCCAACTAAAGCTAATGAAAACTTGACGAAACTCTCTGACGTTCCTATTATGGGTGTGCAATACGATTGATATGCAATTGTACATTTCATTAAGTTTAATGTTATTAAAGTTAGCCCTTTATAGTTGAGTAGTTTTAAAAGAATACAAACATACTTATATAGTTTTAAGAAAGACATTTGTATCCTTTCCTGGCACAACATGTTTACTCCAATTCAATTTAACTTTTTTATGAATTATAAATTTTATATACATATTTCAGTTCAACTGCATATCAAGTATCTATTCTTAACTTTATCTATTTCCTTTAATTGTTGGACATTGACACAATGACAAAATTAGTTCTTTGATATTAACTTGCTTTTGAATAAACCAAAAAAAAAAAAAAAAGTTATCAAAAATAAAACAGAAACTTCCAATTATGTAGTTTGTTTTTTGTTTTATTATTCATTCTTAATTTTATTCTGTTTAGTATAGATTATACTTTCTTTCTTATTTTTTACACCACCTTCCCCTTTAGATTTATATAAATTTTCGCTTTACCATTACATTTTCATTCTTTCATTATCTGGTTCTAATCTAGTGAACAGCGGTGTGCATAACTTACTTTTATGTACATTAATAAGATAGTTTTGAAAAAAAAAAAAAAAAAAAAACAATATTAATGAACATTTTTCTATACATACTTTTAACTCTATCATAATATACATAGAGTCAAACATATAACCACAAAATAATTCTATGGTTTAATAAAAAAAAAAAAAAAATGACAATGTGGTGATGTGGTGTCGATGTCGCATCAGCATTCCTTCAAATTCAATAATAAATCATGGATCATGTAATTAATAAATCAAGTTTAAATTTTTGTATCACGTTGTTACAAGTTCAAATCAAATAGCTTATAATAACACCTAACAATGCAGATATTAAAATAGTTTTAACTTCTATAATACTTACGATATGTAATAATAAAATATAGTTTGAAGAGAATGTAGTTACTCTGTGGAAGGATTGGACACGTTTTATTTCCAGATTTATGTTAACCAAATTCATTGCTTTTATTTTGTTTTTGTTTTTATTATTGCATGTGCAACTCATATGAACATTTTGTTTGTTCTGTTGGTTTATTTTTTAAAGTGTATCTAGTAATGTTGGTTAATAATTTAATTCAGTCCAATCTGTTTATAAGGAAGATCGGTTTTATTTGCGTGTATAATTGTTTTGTTCGTTAATTCTTTGTTGATATTTTTATAGGGTTTGCAAATAATTCGAATATATTTGCTCAAAAATTTTTTATTTGATTTCCGTTGTGAGTCATATTTGCCCCCTTCATAAGTGAGTGATGGAATACAAAAATTTTCATCTAATCATTTATACTTTTTTTTTTTTTTTATATAAGTTCAAGAGTAACTTCACCTTTATAACATCATATTTTAATTTTATTTTTAGTGATAGCCAAACTGTATATTTGAAATTAATTTTAAAGAAATTTTGAAACACCCTAAGTTTAATTCGAATTCGGGATTTTTTGAAATGTGACATAAACACTACAATATGGATGTCGAGCATTCAAAAATACGAATTTATCGTTTCAAGTAATGAATAAAGTTATGAATATACATTTTGCAATCTTTCAATAACCTAATCGTAGGAGCGCAAAAAAAAATTGAGACCAACGATATGGTAAGATCTTTTAAGTCTTATTGTCCCAGTTGAAATGGTTAATATGATATAGGGACAAAAACTTTTGAACACTTCCTGTGCAGTAACCCATCGCAATTGCTATTATTAGACTTCGTATCCTTCCTAGAGAATAGAAGAGGTTAACACGAGGAATAAAATTAGAGATTTCGTTTACAAATCGCCTAATATGATCGCCTGAAACAAATAATCTTATAAAAAATAACGAATATTGACTACTCAAATTGTGGCATTAAAAAGGTACACTTTCGTTGCAGAAGTAACTGGAATTGACACTTTTTCTACCTTTTCGTCGTTTTAAATATGGGCTTAATATATCTAAATATATATCTTGTACGATATCAGACTGTAGAAAAATTAAATCAGTACTTAATTTTCTATAAGTCACTTAAGTCATAAATTCAAAACCGATTACCATCTTTTAAAAATGTTCGAAAGGCAATAAATAGAATGAAAAAAAAATAAAGCTCAAGGGCGAACAGAATTACCGTATATCATTATTAAAAATTAGTGAAAACTATCTTTACAGTAAATTGCACCGCATTAGATGTAAAATATGGGATAATGAAGTGATGCCCAATATATGAAGTGTATGTTTGATATGCCCAATACATAAGAAAGGGGTTATGGCTGTGTTGCTAGAACTATTCGGAATTTCAACTGTTAAATTACTCATATAAAGTTATGTCGAACATCATATACGAGCGCTTGAAATATATATATGAAGAATAAATAGGCGAATACCAGTGTGGATTTAAGAGCAATAGATTTACCATTGTTCAATCAAGTATTCCTTGTAAAACAAGCAATGAAAAAAAGCTTTGAATACAACTTAGGAAAACGGTGAAGAAGGCTAAAACCCACCAAGAAGGTTGTAATGCTATATGATGATGATGACTTTGGTTGGTTGGTTGGTTAAATTGGTGGGATAGTATTCATCCCTCGCACTTAGACCTTGTGACCCATTATAATCCCTCTCAACGATTTCACTTCTGGTTTTCACCAGACTCCATCGTTGAGCCAGCTAACACCTTTCATGAACCGAAGCACTTCATTAGTTTACTTGTACTTTACCTGTGAGAAATTTTCCCAATAGTACTCTTCTAAGATTCTTGCCGTCCTTTATCTTTGCATAGTACATGGAACGCATAATACATGGAGCACTGCTCTCTCTTATTCTCCGCGCCCCTACAGAGGTTATTCTCCACAAGCCCTAGTCCCTAGGCTCTATTCAGTGACATTATTTATTATATATGACATATATATTTACCTCGTTTTTCCGCGTCTCCATTTCTTTGCATACTCTTTGCAAGTTGATCTGCTCTGAGGACAACTCTATATCGCCTGCATGACCTGGAATCCATTGAAGTAATACTTTGTTGGATTCCCTAGAGAGCTTAACATTCGTTTACAGTTTGATACTGTTTTCGATTTTCTTATTGAATTGATCAATACATTAATAGCCACTTGACTATCCGAATAAAGCACAAATCTTCTTTAGGGTATTCCTTTATTTAGAATTAATTCCGTTGCTGCTTTTATAGTTATGATTTCACATTGCAAAATTTGTTTCTACCACGTTCCTACCACGTTTTCCAATTTCGCAATTCCAAATTCATCGCAGAAAACTTCGTTATACTTCGTGAGTTACCACAGATTTCGCCTTTTTTCGCTCCATCTGCGTATATCATTAGTTGGCCATTTTCACCCTCGTGTCGGATGACCCAGTGTTGATTTTGAGTTATTCTTGTCTTGAAACTTTTATTCTGGTTTTTCTCCACAACGTTGTAGTCCCAGTATCCCTCTTCAGTAAAAGTATCTTTACCTCTTCGCTAATATTTTGTTCCGAGATTTTTTTATGTGATGTTTTTCTTTGCAATATTTTTCATTCACCTGTCGTATAGACGCATTCAGTGTCATATGTGTTACATGTATTTTTATTTGTGGTATATGATGATGATTTAAGTTCATTATATTCTCACCCTATTTAAATATTATCAGTTTATGTGATTCATTCTCTGACTCAATTTTTTGTCTCTTTTAAAATGATTTAATCAAAAAATCAACTAAACTTCTGTAAATTTCATAATAGAAAGTTCATCAACAGGTCAATTACAAATATTTTTTTTTATCAATTATTATTCTTTACAAAAAAAAAGTCGATTTAATAAAAATGGAAGTTGAAATACATTTAATTACACCTACTTTGAATTTTTAGTTTAACCGGCCCTGAATTTTAATTTTTAAAGAATGGTTTCGGTTCTTCTTTAATTTAAATTTTTTCTTTGCTTTTTATTATTTATTTTGATATTTTTATTATTATTATTATTATTATTATTTATAATACTCCACAATAATTGTTGAATATAAATAAATACATAACGTATATACATACGTATGTATATAAGAGGCAAGTTTTTGTTTTAAATAAAATAAAATGATGCAAGTTATGCAAAAGCTTCAATTTTTTTATTTAATTTTTACAAGTTTTTTTTTTTAATTTTTACTTTGTGTTGTTTTATTTTCAACTTTGTTTACCTAAATAAATTGTTTTGTTTTTGTATTTTAAAAGCCTACTTTTTAAATACGTGACCTAAGCTTATACTTATATTTTATTTTAAAATGGAATAATATTGTCATAACGAAAAAAAAGATATATATATATATATAATATTATACATATTATGATTTTCATATTCGAATGGTGTAGTCAAATTTGATATTTGATTAATTTTTGTCAATTCATAACATAAAATTTGTGTTGACTTAACTTAAGTATAGATAATTATTTGGGTCGATTTGAATATAATACATTGTTACTGTTTTTATTGTTATATGATTATTGATTTATTAATATTTAATTATTTTAATTGAGTACAACTATGAAATAAAATTGAACAGATTATTTTAATAAGTAAACATAAAAAGTAAATTAAAAATTAGAACAGATGTCAATTGAAAATTAAAGAAAATTAAATAATTGGGAAAGTTTAAAATGTGATTTTTTTATACTTTTTAGTATTGAGTGAAACCTATAGGTATTATAATTTCAGAAAGAGTATATAAGTGTAAACTTTTCGGTCTATAACACAATTGGTTTTCAAATATGCCTGAGACGTGCTAGGAGTTGTTGGGCAGCAACTCGAACCTGTCATTTGATAGCTTTGTAAAGTACAGTGTCCGGTTGCTTTTTTCATTATGAGTAACTCTTCAAAATTTCAGAACTCTATCTTTAAATTTTTTAAACAAAATTATTGTTTTTCTTTTTGCGTTTGGTTTGAATATTAACAAAAAAATTCTAACCTACCTACCAAACATATATATATATATATATAAACAGACACTGGCAAGTTATATAAAAGTATATAAAATAAGAACAATTGTAAAGTTTTTAAAATTCAATTTCTGAGAAAATTGAAACGGCAATCGAAAAGGTTAACACTAGATGCGTTAAACATTAAACAATCAAAATCAATGCATCTGATAAAATTGTAAAATTTTTTTTTTAAATTTCATTTTGATTAAAAACAATAAATTTCACGAAAATTTTGTTTTTATTACACTTCCGAAGTATTTGTGTTTAAAAGAAATTTTGACTAGATATTACCCGGGTATGTGAATGGCGCTCTTGAACTAAATGGTTATATAGGCTAGTTTTTGCAGGTTTTTATCGAACTGTATATATTTTGTTTGATGGCACTAATTCTTGCAATTCTTAGAATTCAAAAATATATAGTGGTAATTTCACAACATAACCTTATTTGCATTAAACACATTAATAATGAAATAAATTCGGCAAGAAGGGCATTTGCTATAGCCAAAAACTATTCAAATGAAAATTTTTATTCGCCAGAGTTAAAATAATTGCACTCATCAGACCTATTCTGATCTATGGTTTTCAAATTTGGTATAAAATTAGCGCCTCTCTAATGAAGATTTATAGCAAGTTGGAAAGGAAATTCTTGAGAGCATGTAGAGGTTGCTATCGTAAGCCAGAAACTGAATTTAAATATTTTGTTATCAATAAAACGCTGTATAACTCTTCAAACATTTCTAGAATTGATATTTTTATTTTGCATTTGATTAAGAAAACACTATTATAAACTTTCACATTCTTCATATCCGGAAACTAAATGCATTGAAGATACACTAAAATCAGGTGTCATCCCTCCAGAAGCATTTCTCTGTCTTGATCAATTAATAATATACGATCCAATAGCAATGTCCCCATTCTTTTTCGTGCCTTCAGACGAATAACATAAACACGAATAACTTTTGAACCAAATCCCAACCCCAATATTCCGCAAACAATATGGCGATACAACATGAATCTCTCTTCAAGAGACGTCAAGTATAATATTAATAACAATAAATTCTGATGGTTAGGCTCTTAACAATATACAATAACAAAAAGGTTTTATTTAAGTAAATTTTAATTTGAACTAAAACCCATGATCTTCTCGGGTTTAGTAATTGTATGTTAATTAGTTGTAAGTTAGTTTAAGTAGTTTTTAAAAAAAAAAATTTATTAACTAAATCAAGGGTGCTTTTTAAACCCAAAAATCGCCGAAATTGGCCGAAATCGAGATTTTAAAATGGAAATGGGTACTTCTTAATGCAAATTCAGATTCTACGTTAAAAAATAAGAAACTTAAAAAAGCATTATACACTACAGTTTTGTAGAAAGTATAAAATTATTATCCAAAGTGTATAAATTAGTATAATTTTAATTTGATTTGCATTTGACGTTTTATCAAAACTTGCCAATTGATTAAATGACTTTGATTTCCAAAGTTGTTTTGCAGAGGTTTTATATTAAAACTTAAAACAGGAAACATTTATGTAGGTAAACTAAAATATGTCTTATTCATGTGTTCACCCTACACAACAGTCATCTTCTTCTTCAACAAGCTCTTCTTCCAATAGTGCCAATTTGTAGGAAATGTGTATATATGCTATTGGTTATGCAACATTTTCAGTTTTTCTCATTTTTAGCCAATAACAAAAAAAAAAACAATGAAAATATAGTTTATGATATATTCATAAAAATAAAAAAAACTGAAATTCAACAACTCTCTCTCTCCCTCTCTCTATTGAGAGGTACCAGGAAGTTGGTTTTATTGGATTTTATTTTACGTTAAAATTTAATTAAAAATTCGTAAATAGGTAGTATACATAACTCGCTCTCCTCAATTGTTTAAAATGTAAAATATCAAACAATAGTATTGATTTCATGAAGTAGAAAATCCGCGAATAAGGTAATGCAACCACTATATCAACTATTAAATCAAATCAAATATTTTATTTTATATAAAAAAGTGATTACTTCTGTGGAGTTGCATAGGGGATCTACTAGTACTGTCTGATTAAGGTAACATACATTTTTTTTTGTAACTATTGCAACTGGACTTAGGTAAAATATAAAATAAACTTATAGGTAAAATTCTTACTTCCAACTTTTTCAAGCCTTATTTTGTAACCAATATGAACCATGAGCCAGGACATATTTTTTTGTTAAATTCTTAGGTGGAGAGATAATTAAAATATTAACGAAATTCATGAAAATCAATTAATAATTTTAAAATCACTATTATATTAAATGATAACGTTATAGAAACAAACTCACCTTGCTCTCAGGATTAAAATAATCTTTCTATAAATTTCTATAAAATTCTATAATTTTAAACAATTAAAAACATCCAACAAGTGCAATTGAAACATAATTTTAATTAGCATGTGTTCTTGAAATATGTCAATATGGTTGTCATGTATGTAGTTACCCAAAATTAAATAATCTTTTTGTTGTTGATCGACTTTATTAAATAAATATTTGATTAATACAAAATTTATGTGTAATAGTTTAATAGTTTTGTCAATATCAACATAAATTTGTTATAATAGTCAAGAACAGATTTAAGAAATAAATATTTGAATATAAAATTAATTAAAAAATAAATAAATTATATCGAAATCAATTGGAAAGTTTTTAAAAGCTAGCCAGTCAAACTTAAGAAATTAGTTTTGTTATGTATGGAAATTCTGACTAATCAAGCAGAAATTACGTTATTTATTTTTTTTTAACTTTTCTGATTTTTTTTGTAATTTAGAAAATTCTCTAATAAATTTGGAATGTTTTTTGTTATTTTAATTTCAAATCTGGTTTTATCAAAAATTTATTTTTTATTTTATTTTTTTTTTCTTATACATGAAATTGAAAAATAATTTAATTTAATCTAAAGAAATAAAAAAAAAAGCTGTACAGGAAATATTTAAAGTGTATGCTTTAGGGGTGTGGTCGATTTTAAAATAATTTTTTCTGGTATTATTTGGCAAAATAAATTGAAAACTTATTAATTTAATAAAAATGTCTGTAATGTTAAATTTATATTAAGACTTTATAAGTACCAATATTTCGTCTTGATATTTTATTTTAATTATTTACTTATTTATTTCCCGATAATTATCAAAATAATCGAATCATAAGATCTATGTTTAAAAAATATATATATGTATATATTATGTGTATGCATGTACATAAAAAATACAAAAACTGTAACTTGTTTTAATTTCTGCTGTGAAAAAAAACTGGACATTCAAAATTGTTAGTTATTTTAGTTTTATTATTTTTACTTTACTACCTAATTATTTAACTTCGTATATAGAAAAAGCTAACAAAAACTGATTATGATTATCACTTTTAGTTCTTTGATCCAGTTTTGTTTTAGAAGAAAATGATGAAGCTTTCGAGTTAAAATAAAAGACATTTTCATAAACAAAGCTGTATATAATAAAACTAAAATAACTAACAATTTTGAATGTCCAGTTTTTTTTCGCAGCAGAAATTAAAACAAGTTACAGTTTTTGTACAGTTAAAAAATATTGTTAATAAACGTCGCTAACTTTAGGTTCACATAAAATCTGCAAAATTATGGGCGCAGTATGTATGATGAATGTGTGTATTACCATTTCTGTTTGTTTTATTTGCTGTACTGAATTTATGATTATATTATTTATCTCTAAATGTCTTATTAAAACTTTTTATTTTTATATATACTTATATACATTCTATTCTATATATATATACTTATATATACATTTCAACCAAAAATTAGTTTAATACTCATCCATCATTGCTAATCTAGTAAATTTTGAGTGCAGTTTCAAAAAGTATGCACATTACAACTCAAAACACCAACAACAATGTAAAGTAAATATGTATCATCTCTCCTCATAATGCATTAATATTATTTTCTCTCTACATTTTACTTCTACCTACACCTACTATCAAAATATATACATTAAAAAATGTTTATTTATTCTATCAATTCTCATTTATAATAAACTGTTTTTTCATTATTGTTGTTGTTGTTATAAAAGGCTTCAGACAAAAACAAAATGAGTATATTAATAAGATATAAGATATGTGGATTTAAATTTGACTGTAACTTTTGGAGTAAGTTCATTATAATAAAAGATCTTAAAGTTAGAGGTCAGTATTATTTACAAGTACATGTCAACGGAGCAAACAATTTTTTATAGAATGCTATCAAATTTAAACGATTACAATATACCTGTAATGATTTCAAAGAAGTCTTTGCATGGCTAATGGGGTGTCAATCTTAATCAACAACGTTGTTGCACAAACACAGAGATTTTTCTGAAAACAATTCAACTAGGTATTTGAAAAAGAAGACATCATATCTAATCAAATCCAGTTTGTACTAGTTCCAAAATTACTAAACTGCAGATTAATTTATCCGAAATCGAAAATTTTATTTATTATAGAATAATTTAATAATTTTTAATTAAATTAGGTGAACTATAATATTATAAGTGATATTATGTATATTATGTGATAGCCAGGATTAGGGGTTAAATTTTGTTTATATTGCTTTGCTTTGTGTTTTGTTTTTGTAATAACTTGCTGTTTGTTATTTAATTTTATAGTATTTCCATAGTCAGGATTAAAATCGACACGTTTGCATTTCATTAAATATATTTAATATACAGTTCGTTTTATTTATCGTCTACATTTATGATCTATAACACTATATAGTATAAGCTGAATTACTATGCATGTGTCAGTATTAGAAACCAAAACTATAAGTAATATAGATTTTTAGTGTCGAAGGTTAATTTAGGTTGTTTTTTCAACTTTATCTAAATGTTTTAACCAATTTTTTAAACGTCAGTTCATTTTATTACAGCAATTTCTTTTTCTACTGTTTCTACAATTATGAATATTGATAATTAAACTATTCTCTGATGTTTGAATAAAAAAATATAGAACCTGTTAATTATTTAAATTTAATTTTATTAGATTTTTCGATAATTTTTTTTAGATGTTAGCTTCTAGAAGAATTTATTTTTTATTTTAGATATACTGTTTAGCAATTTAAGTAAATGTGTGTTAAAAATGTGCTCAAAAGTGTTTTTATGACACTGTTGAACATTAACTAATTTCTTCTAATAATTTTATTTTTAATTAAATAGTTTGTTGCAATTGTTAAAAAAAAATTAGGCTTAATTTATTATTAGTAAATTAATGCTTTACAATCTAAACCAAATTAGTATATCTTTTAATTGATATGTTCCTGTAGGTGGAATATACAAAATAAACCCTTTTTCCAGATAAATAACTTCTAAAATATTTAATTTAAATTTAGAGTTTTTAGAATTTTTAAATTATGTTACAATAGTTTATATATCATAGAGAGAACTATATAGCTTAAATTCGTAATATAAAATTTATTAATTAAATTATATATAATTTTTTATTTTTTTTATTTTAGTTTCACCGAACAAAGATTCAGGATTACATTCAGATCGTCCACCAACTGGTAATTTAACAAATTCATCAAAAGTTTTTATTAAAAAATCGGGCAGTGGATCATCTACCCAAAGTTCATCAAATAGAAAGGATAGTTTTGGATCAAGAGATTCATTGAATGATATTTTGAGTGAAACAGGTCTTCAAACAGGTAATGTTGCTGCTCAAAGAAAATCATTGGAAAGTAAAAATTTAGATTTAACAAATAATGCAGCAGCAATTACTGCATCAATAAGTGGTGGATCAGGATCAGGATCAATAACTGATCTTAATAATATAACGAATTCAGTAGCAAATACACGTAAGTCTCGCAATAGTATGGATTCTTCAAATAAAAATTCTGATGTAAGAAAAAGTTTAGAAAACATTGATGAGAAAAAAACACCACCTCCAGTATTGGGTAAAAAACCAATTGTACCAGTGAAGAAAACAACATCCGTTACATCTGTTGCTGGCAACATATTAAGCGGAATTAAACATAAAGTGAAGAGTGTAGAACAAAAACTTACTTCACATGATACAGCGGATGGTGTTGTAACAAGTAAAATAATACAACCAGGACATCAGTTACCAGAATATAATGAGAAAAATGTTGCATTAGAACGTATCAGTATTAATAAGGATGGTATTGGTGGTGTTGAATTTGATAATGTTGAAAGATCGTCAATGTTAGGTGATATGAGAGCGTCCCGTGTTAAAGCGCCAAAACGACGACCACCTTCAGCTGCCATCACTACTGCTGGTGAAAATAATAATAATAATTCTGTGTACTTAAATGGTAGTGGTGGTTATATAGAACAATATGAAACAAATAAAGATGATTTATCACCGACTTCTGGTAGTAATGAACAAATTGGTGATAATGAAGAACTGGTTAAACCAAAACCAAGAGAATGGGAAAAAATGAAAGCACCTTGGATGGCTGAATTGAAAGCAAGTCAAGAAAAAAAGAAAACCTCACCTAATTTAGAACCACGACCAATTGAAAGAACTGGAAGAATATCAGAATCAGATTCATCTAAATCTACAGTAATAGAAAAGGTAGATCATCAGACTGCAGCGAAACTAGTTAATTCAAATGTGCAAAAAAAGTCAACGGAAGGTTTGTATTCGAAAATTTGTATTATTAAATTTCGTTGTAAATTAATGTTTTTTTTTTCATTTTCAGCTACATTTACTTCAAAAGAAATAAGAAAAGAAATATCAAACAGTAATTCAACTTCTAATGTCATAAGTACAAATATGACAAATTCTAATATAGAAATGACAAAATCAATATCATCATCATTGAAACAATCAATGAGTCAAGATGTTGATGATGTTAAATTGAGGCCAAATAGCTTATCAATAAGAAATCGTAGCACATCACCATCTGGACGAACATCAATTAATAAAACAACAAGCTTAGATGTTCAAAATATGAGACCAAATTCAGCAACATCATCATCCACAACGTCAATAGCACATAATAACAATAACAATAATAATATAAATAGTAATCTTAGTAATAATAATAATCTTAATCATCATCATCATCAGCAGCAACAACAACAACAACAACAACAACAACAACAACATCAGCAATTATCTGGATTATCAATATCAAACCAATCACAACAATCATCGACAATATCATCAACGAATTCATCATCTTCTACATTATTAAATAATCCTTTATTAATGACTGGTACAACAACTGTAACATCAGCAAATACTGCACACCATCATAGTAATAACAGTCTTCCACTTAGTCAAGATAATGTTTGTACACGTGTTGTTGAATTAGAACAAAGAATAAATAAATTGGAATCAGTTGTACATTCACAAAGTAAAATAATTGAAAATTTAGTTAGATCATTGCGTGAGGAAACTGATAAAGTGAAAGGATTAAAAACTGAATTGGATAAATATGCTCAGTGTGTAACCCAAGTTTGATTATTATTTAGAAACAAAAAAAAAAAAATTAAATATTTTTATTTTTGTTTTTTGCTTATAGATTTTGTATTTTGTGTGTTATGAAAAAAATGTAATGCAATATTAATTGTAGTTTTTTTATTTTTATATACATTATATATAAATGTGGAATTATATAATTAAATATTTGTATTTAACTTTATTTAATATTCGGACAAAAATATTTTTTAAAAGAAAATTAAAAATTTGAAGAAATTTGATTATTTTAAATTTTTTAATTAGATTTCTATTTTATAAACAAAAGATTGTTCATTTTTCATTTCAAGTATTATAGTTGCAACATGTTTCTCTTTGCTTGTTATGTAACAAAAATTTATAATATTCATAAAGAACAGTTTTCTTTAATTTTGATTTTATTTAATATTTTGCTTTAATGTATTATATTTTGATTTAAAAATATTTTTATTACGCCAATTATGTTTTTTGTATTGTTTAAATCGAAAAAAAATCGCAATAGTATTTATTATTCTGATAGATTATTATTAATCGATACCATAATATAAAATTTTAACGATAATAGTGAATTAATAATTGTATAAATGATAAAATTTAATTTGTTGTCTTTAGAATTATTTCATAAAATAAAATAAAACTATACTAAATTAAATTTATTTAGATAAAATTTTAAAAACTTTTTTGTACATGTTAATTTATTGATATAATGATAATTTGCAAATTTATTTGCATTACATATCATACAATAATTAGAATATCAAACGCAATTTGAAATGAAATGATCCAGACAATCAGGCTGTTACTTAAAATAAGCAAAAATTTAAATATTTTAAATTTGCATGCATCGAATGTTAAATTTTTTTTATGTATTTATAAATGAAACTTTATTTTCTTTAGTTTTGAAATATTTTTGTCCGATAAATAAAATATTATTAAATTTTATTCCTACTTTTTGTACTTTCTCTTAAATTTGAACAACGAATTATTTTTGAACGAATTCTATCAATATCCTTTAATAGATTTGGTTTTCCATTTCGAATGTAGTTTTTTTTTTAAATAATTTAATCATGTCCTTTTTTGTTACTTATTTTTATAAGTTTGCTAATATAACGATATTTTGATAATTACAAAATATGTATATTGAAATTATATTTTACAAATTTAATTCAAAACAATGAAAATAATATTTATTTCACGTCCATTCTAGATTTGTTGAAATAATAATTCAAGGTAGTGACAAAAAAAAAAACCAAAATAAAAAATTTATGAAAAAATAGACGAAAAGAAAAAAAATAATAATGTTTTATAATTTCCTATCTTATGTAACTATTAAAATTTTTAAAAATATATTTAAACTATATATTGTGCATTCCATTTATTAATATAATTATAATTTAATTTAACAAAAAATAAAATAACTGATATTTTATTTTAAAATAATATATAGATAATAAAAAAAAAAATTTTCTTTTATTTTTTTTTTTGATAAAGTAACTAAAAAAATATACATACATATAGTAATTAAAAATTTCTTAAAACAAAACGCCTGTAGTTATTAAAATTTAAATTGCATTTTATTATTATTATTATTTTTTGTATATACATCAACATTTATACATTAATTATTTTATAAAGAAATAAAAAGAAAAATTGTATTAAATCTTTTATGTTCGTTATTCTTTTTGGAAATTTTTTTGTTTTCGAAATTATAAATTCCTTTTTTTGTTTATTTATATTTTTTTTTTTCAGATACAAATTTTGTATTGTCTAGAAATTATATGTATACATATGTTTGCATTTAATTATTATAGTTAGTTAGTAGTAGATCCAATTATAAAATATATTTATTTACGATTCATTAAAATGTCTACCGCAGCAATCATAGTTTTTTTTAAGTTTTCTTCCATATTCGTAAAAAAGTGAATAATTTTTAAAAAGTGATTGCTGTGATCGGCACTATTATGAATTTTTTTGATTTGAACTAGTTGAAAAATTCTTAGTTAAATTATTCAAAATTAAAATTAAGTATAAAAATTAATTATAAATATTAATGATCGAAATTATTGTTTTTATTGATATTTTGATTAAAGTTTCTTTCCTTTTAATAATAATTTTATTTGATTGTAAATAACGATATTTTGGTTGCAACATATCTTCAGAAAACTATATTTATTCTATTATTTTTTAGACAATTAAAACATATTTAATTTTAGTATCTATCAATCAATGATATTTTAACTTTATTTACAAATTAAAGTAATTTAAATAACATGGCTTTCCCGTTTGCTGAATAATTTTTTTTTAAAAATTAAAGTTTCCCCAATAAATTTTAATAATAAGTGCCATTTATATTATAAAGTACTTAAATAATTAATTAATACCAATGACAATGCTACATGGCTTTTGACATAGACACTAACATAACAGATGACAGATGACAGATGATAGTTGAGAGATGACAGTTGACAGATGACAGATGACAGATGGCAGTTGACAGATGACAAATGACAGATCTAGATGTAGTTTTTGTATAATTTCCACACTGCTTTTAGCTGTTGATAGCCATATGACCAGATTGGATTTAATATTAAATTGTATAAAGGTACTTAATAGAAGAGTTTTTGCCAATTAGCCATACTATTTTTTTTCTCAATTTGTTCTTGTTTCGTTTCTATATGCTTTTTCCAAGTCAGCCTTCTATCCATCTGAATAAGTGTTTTTATATGTTTTTTCCTTCTACAGCAGTTCATTAGATTATAGACCCGTAAGTAGCTATAGGTCTTATTATAGAGGTATATATCCAGTGCACAACTTTTATAGATAAACCCCACGTTTTGCCAATTGTACTTCTTCAAGTTTTTACTGTATATTTTACTACAATAATGTCTTTCGAGTAATTTATTTACGAAATTGCTGGCTTATCAACTCATTAAATGTGGAAAACTACTACTATTGTCAGAAATTAAGAGTTCTTAAATAGAATAGCTCCATTTTATTTGTAAGTTGTTGCTAGATTGTACTATTAATTATTTCAGTCATTTACTCTATCCCAATGTCAAAAAGTACTGGACCAGTTCGAAAAACCCATAAAACATTTCTTTTTGCTTCGTCGTAAATCGAATTTGGGGTCTTTTGGTTGAAAAGCAGTTAAAAAGGTTTAAAGTTTCGGTTGAAAGGCCTACTGCACCACTCAGCGTACTACTTTACTTACATACATACCCGTATCCATATTTCATGAACTTTGTCCAAATTATTATAAATATTTATTGAAGGTTGTGCCATGGGTGTCATCATTTTCAATGGGACTTGTGGCCTTTTTAGTTAAAATAAAATAAACATATACAAAATAAAGAAAATCTAATCGAAAAGAGGATGGACGAAATTGAAATACATATGCTGGAATTGATGAGCTGTAACATGTTTGTATAAGCTTCTTGTGATTTGCTTTTTTATAATATGTAGATGAATGGAAAAACTTGTAAAGAAAATAATTAAAAAATAGGAGTGCAAAAAATGTGCGCGTTGTTATAATAGCATATGGGTATGGCGGGTGTTACGCGCGTCGCTTTACGGGCGTTACGTAACGGCGATCGTCCACCACGCACGTTCGGCCCGACCTGATCTACCTATTCACACTATCGCTTATTATTATTCAAGTTGCTCACTCGTTCCAACATCTTCTTTATCTCTTTGTCATAAAAAGCATTTTATATATCTGCAGGTGTTTTTAGTGGTTTTGGCATCATAGCAGCCTTGTGCCTATTTAGAGTTTTTTTTATATTATTAAAAAAAAACTAAATTAGCTGCATCCGGTTCCTCGCTTCGGCAATCATTGAAAATTTCTTTAGCTGTACATTTTCTTTTTCGGCAATCGTATTGCACACGGTTTTCATATTATTTATTAATTTAATCTTTTTTATTAACTCCTCTTCATTTCCGGATGATCTTCTTAATAGGTAGACATGAAAAAATTAATCAAAGAATAATATAAAATTTGTAACTAAATAATATTAAAATTCCACTTAACGAATGGGACTTATGTCAGTTGTTCTGGCATATTTGACCATATTAATGGGTGAAAGTAAGATAATATAATCCCATTAGTATTTTGACTCAATTTAGTCAGGATTTGGTAATATTAAAGACTTGATTGATCAAAAATTAAAATTATAAATACCAAAATTTCTAATCAATTCTACAGAGGCAATTTTAAAAATTCATAATATTATGCGACAATTTAATTTGATCTTAATTCTGAATAAGAACATTATTATTAAAACGGAACCGGAAGTACACACATAGATTAAATATTTTTAAGTTTGTTTTTAGACAATTATATAAAACATGTTTTCTTTGGGATTCAAAATTTTTGGAAATAGATTTGTAAATATTTATCAGTATGTAGGTACATACAAATTTCATTTTTAACTATGTAAGTGTGTTTATATCATTTATTAATAGGTTTTTACCATTTTTTACATATTAAAAGTCATTAAAATAAAAAACAAAAAAAAAACTATTTTGTTAGTTGCATTTGAAAAAAAAAATTAATAAATAGTATATAATGACCTCTACTCGTAGTCGTAGTGTTGGTAACCCAAGGTATGTTTGATAAATACGTATTCATACATATCCATACATATATATGTACGTTTAAATTATGAAAATTTAATTTTGAAATAAGTTTTGCGATTTCTTACCATTATTACTAAAACAAAATTATCCATTTTAATTTATAGTCTTATTTGATTTGAAGTGGCAATAATGGCGTTGAATTTGAACCCACTATAATAATTTTTGTTTTATGATGATATAAATTGATACTAACTTTTACTTTTAAATTTTTAAAATTTTAGTTAATTACATGATTATTAAAGTTTTATAATATAATCTAAATCTAGAGGTTAAAGTTAAAACCAAAGTGGAAATTTAATTAATGATAATACTTATTTTTTCACCGACTATTACCATTTCAAGATTAATATTAATAATATCGTTCCTAATATATCAAGAGTTAGATTATACCATTATGCGTACATATATGTTTTATTATTCGGAATTATTATTCTATAGACTAGGTACTTACTTACTTTTGGAAGTTTTAGGTGAATTAATTCTTTTATAAGCTGTAATGTATTTTGGAGTAATATTAAATTTTATAAATCAAGATCGTTTTTTCAGCCTGCTTGTGTTCCAAATATTTTTGGCCCAGCAATATTTTTTGTACCTACTAGATGATTGAGTGGGCTAAAATAAATAAAAAATTGTATAAAGAATATATTACGATTATTTTTTGTTTCTCTAAAACGTTTTTTCTTACGGATAAAAGATAAACGTTTTTTGAACTAGAAAAACGCCATTGTCTTGTACACAAGAACCTGGAAAATCGTATATGAATGTTGTTAACGATCTCTAATTATTAATTTGTTGATAAAAAGTTGCTAATATTGTATTTAAAGCTTCCATAATCTTCGTTGGCCTGTTCTGATAATTTATTTCGTAGAATTACATTTTTATATTTGAAAATTATTAAATTCGATTGCTCTTGTTATACTGAGTAGAGTACGTACCCAGTTTTATTTGAAATATAAAATATCGTAAATTTAATTTAAGTATGAAATTTTGTACGATTTGTACGATTGGCTTAAGTAATTTGTAAATATTAGATTCAAAATTCTTTTGCGAAGCTTAGATTTTAAGTTTTAAATTTCGGGAATCTGTCCTCTATATTACCGCAGCCGCAAATGAGCTTATTGTAATAACCAATGTTTTTTAGTTTGTCTCTGAAACCTTAAGGAAACCTTATTTTGTGATAACGCTCAGGATATTCTTAAATGGTATGCTGGATATCTTCCATTGTTCGGGAAATGCTGCTCCCGAATGGCGAAGTCTGCTATAAGCGAGCCCTTCGCCTTCACTCAGGAGATGTTCAATAGATTCTTCCTCTATTTCACATATTCTGAATAAGTTGTTTTGGGTTAGACCCATTTTATAAAAGTGTTTCTTTATGAGGCAGTCGTCAGTTATTATCCCTGCCAAGATACGTACCTGTTTTTTGTTGACACTTAGAAGAGTTTTGGCCTTCTTGAGCGAACGTTTAGGCCCAGGAACGTTGGCGCAGAATTCCTCAGCTTTTTGCTATATCCAAGCTTTTAATTGAATCTTAGCTGTGCTCAGGGGAATTGCACAGAACGGACTTAATGGCGTATCACATGCTTTTCTTGCTAAATAATATTTAGCTTTGTTACCTGGTACACTAGAATCCCCTGGCACCCACATTTTTGTGATTCTACTTGTTTTTATTAGGGTTTTAAGTATTTCTAAATAATCCTAAACTAGCTTTGATGTGATGGTATATGAATTAATAGCTAGTATGGTTGGTTAACTATCCGAGGGAATGTATATTTTACGGCTTTTATAATTTCTTCTTAAATTCTGTCGCGCACAGAGTTCTATAGCATGTACTTCGGCTACGTAGAGTTTAGGCTTGATTAAATATGGGACTTGACGCTTGTTCCATATATTCCTGATCTTACTGCATTCATTTTTTTGCAGCCCTCGGTATAGCATACGAATGATCCTTTGCCGAAAGAGAATGGGCAGGTTTTCCACTTCTCTCTAATGAGTGACAAAAGTATCCTAAAATATGGTACTATTTCAATTTAAAGACCATCATTGTCCTGTTACCTCATCCGTGGGGCATAGGACAAAAATCTTTCCATCGGCTTCTCTTTGCGGCTAACCTCTTCAATCTTGCCACATTCTTTGATAGGTACGGCTAAAATTGTTGTTCCGCATATTCGCCCTTACGATGCGACGTATAAACCGAAGATTCCATTCTAAGTATTGTTTCGCGATGTGATATGTTATTTGCTTGCCATATTTTAGAGAGCATTCCGAAAGTAGTACGGGCTTTGCTAATACAAGCTTCTATATCCAAATCGGCACCTCCATTTAATCACACGATGCTGCCCAGGTAATTGAATGTACTCACCTCTTCGATTCGCGTTTCTTCATGAAGGGTTGGATGTTGTAATATGCGATTTTTGCGCATGATTTTGGTTTTAACTGTATTGACATCGTTGGCGTAATCTAAATAGTTGATACGATCGAAAGAATGCCACTGGATACCGTTGTTCTCATTTACACCCACAGTAGTAGTCATTAAAATAGAATTTAAAGATAGCAGAAAATATGTTTTCTTTTGGTTAAACCGAAATTACAACCAAATTTATTGAACCAATTTTTCTAAATGTTATAACTAATCTCACAGAAAAATAAAACATTTTTTCACTATGTGTTTTTTGCTTTCATATTCATTTTCGAATCGCTATAATCGTAGCCTGAAGTCAATTTTAAAACCAGTAATTTGTCTTATATTGTCATTATTTATAGATAATTTTGAGTTGGTGATTGAATAAAAAATAAATAAAATAATTAAAAACAGCTCAAGTAATTTTTAAAATTGTCACACTTAGTACTTAGTTTTAATAAGCTAAAATGCCATAAAACATCGTGCATAAAACGTATTCAGATCATACTTATTTTTTTTAATCAATCACCTTAGAATCGGAAAACTAATTTAATTATTTTGATTTTTTCTATTAAATATAGAAGGGTGCGGAAGAGTAAATCAACTGGTGCAATATAAGTTCAAATAACAGGAAAAATTTCGTGTTAAGCAAATGGTAGAACATTTTTATTTTATTATCGTCCAGAAATTACGAACATCTAAACATCTAAAAACAACCTAAAAGAACCCTCGGTATTATTGTTATTTATATTTTTAATGAATAATTATTAGGCTTGTGCATTCTGTTGTCATATTAATTATCTAACAACTATTAAAACTGATTGTAATTTCACTAAGCTCAAACCCAAGACATTTTATAGGTCCTACAATTTGAAGGAGTACGTATATTATGTAGCTTTAACTAGCAATCCAAATTTATTTGTTGTTTTGTTCAATTTCTAAAGAATTGAATTCAATTGAATTGATTAAAGTTTATTTTGGACCATTGAACTTCATTAGGTTTTTCAGACCATGTACATACATATATGTATTTTTTTAAACATGTCCAAAATTCAATGTAAAAAAAAGCTATAAATACAATATGAACTTAAACATAGAAAATATAATTACAAAAAGTGTAAAAACAATGAATCAATTGATATAAATTTAGTTAACACAAAAAAAGCAAAAATAGAGTAAAAGAGAAAGAAGAACATTAATTTAAATTTCATTAAAGATGTTGATTGTTTTGGTGAACGGAATAATACGGTCAAGTGTCTGCTCAGAGTCTTTAGCAAGAGTATTTAACCCTCCGATATCATGCAAAGTCCTTGCATTTCTGTAGCGTGGACAGGTCTCGAAAATGTGTTGAACACTGATTGGCGTCTGGTTATCATAGGAAGATTTATCATAGAAAGGGGCCCTTCTTGTCGATCCGTCAAATAGATACTTATGTGTCAATCGCGAGTGTCCTATCCTTAGTCTTGTAATAATATATCTGTATAATTCTCAAGATATATGATTATAGTTATTTATACCTCTCAAAATGATTACAAATACGTACTCGATGTGTGGTATCTTAATCTGTTTATGGAGATCTCAAAAATACAATATAAAAGTAATATGCTCAAGTTTGATGGTTATATACCTAGATAATTTTGCTTTTGAAATTCATAATTCACTCACTCGGATATCAAGGCACCGATTTGATTTACATGTTTCAATACATCGTGTTTATACATCGTGTTTCGTGCTCCAATGAGAGCCGTTTGGAAAAGTAATCATTCCTATTATTTGGTCAGAGCAAACGAATGTTGGTAGAGCATACCTCTAGAAAAACATGACACCGTATTGATATATCAAGAATAGTAGTGATCAGTATTGGTCACATTGGTCGATAGCAAGCCACGCTGGCAAGCTGGGCATCTCGGTTCAACACTCCGTTGTGCCAGCTGCAATAAAAATACGAAATAGAAACTGAACAGTTCATTTGCAGCTGCCCAGCGTAACCCTTTTTATTCTTTTCAATGTTGGTGGAATGATAAAATTTTCTTCCGAACATACCGTCTAGTGAAACTAAATTTTCATCCGTTCAAATAATTTTTTGTCAAGCTTCAGGAGACCTATATATGTTCTTTAGCAAATTTGAATCGAAAGCACTAATTTTTAACAGAAATATATGGCTTCTTTTGTGCAGAAAATGTTAAGCGTAAGCTAGAATACAATTGGAATTATCACTTATTCATAAAGCTATATTAGATAACATAATTTTTGCTTAAATTATAATTATCACTTAACAAAAATATAATGTTCATATTTCCCAGCCGAACTCTCCAAGCCAATATAGTTTAAAGCCCTATTTCCAAGCCGATAGCGCTTAAATCTTAAATTGAATCCTAATACATATTGTTGTTAGGGTTAGTATCTCAGACTCCCAAACTAACTAGAACTAACAAACACAGGTAACCACAATAATCACATTTGCATCTGCGGTGATATAGGGGACAGATTCTCTCCCACAATTACACAATCTAATCTAATCTAGAGTTAGTATCTGTTAAAGATTTAATTTCATCTTAAAATTCTAGATTTATTTAAATTTACTTGTATGTAAGTATATAAAATATGTGAACACTAGGGGCCCCTGTTGAGTAATTATAATTCAAGTTGAAGTCAAATTTAAAGTTTTAAAAAAAACCGTAATTTACGTACTGACATAGATTTCTTACGATTTAGCAGAAACCTTAAATGCTTTTCAATTATAATTATAGATTGTATTAAAGAATTTAAAATTTAAATAAAATAAAAATTAAATAAATATTATTAAATTTTTAATATTTTCATTTATTTTTTATTTATTTTTAGTAATCAAAGAAGAGGTAACGAAGACAAATGGATGTTTTGAGCTTTATCGTTTATGTTTTAACAAACAATTGTATCATTTTAATTTAAATATAATTATAATAATATTTGTACAATTTTTAGAAAAAAAAAAATAAAATAAATATCGATAAATAAAAAAAAAACAAAAAATAAACACATCAATATATCAAACAATCAATAATTATTTAATAATATAATAATATCATTTTTATTAAATTCAATTCCTAAAATATTTATTTACAATTATAAAAAAAAAAATAAATTAAAAAGTTATAAAATAGAAGGAAAAATCTTTATTTTTAATATGAAATATTATTTTAATATTTTGAAGAAAGTTGAGTGAAATTTGTATGTATTAAATAAAATACATAAATAGAATATTAAAATTAAATTAAAAAAGGTTATTAACTTAAATACACCAAAATATTCCTTTATATTAATGAAAATATGTATATATAGTACATATACATATTTTTTTCATTTCTTTAAATTCTTTCAAATTTTGTAAATATATCTATAATTAAAAATTAATTAAAAATTATTAAATAAATTTAAAATATTTTAAATTATTTTTGTAACATTTTATTAATAAAATTGTGAATTATAAACTTAATTTTCAATCATATTTTCTTCAGACTAAAATATCTAACAGTTTAATTAAATACAAGTTGGTAAAAATATTTTCACATAGACAATGGAGTTGTAGTAGGAAACTGTATTACCATTCCCGTTTAATTATTACAGTTTCAGTATTATAATCAAACTGTAATAGTTAAAAAAGAAAATTATTTCAGTAAAATTTAACAAAAACAGAATTTTAAACGACTGGATTCAAAAGAAAATAGTATAATTCGTTGTAATCTGACAGAAATTTTAATTCTAATAGAAATTGACAATTGTATTTAGGTTATAATGAAATCTGACTGCTACGGATTTAAATCTGAAGAAAATGAGTTTGAAATATCAGTTTAATTTTATAAATAATTTTCTCTTAATTGTACAGTTACCCAGGCATAATTTGAAAACATTTATTTTGATTTAAAATCGAAATGTTAATTGGTATCATTGATTAGAAGACCAGCAAATTGACATTTTGTTTTTAAATCTAAGGTTTTATCAATAACTTTTCTAATTAAAATTCAGAAGTTGTTTAATTTAGATTCATAGTGATGTGAAATTCAGATGTAATCGTTTTAAATTCAGAAATTTTATACATAGCAAATCATAAGTAATAATACATTTTTTTTTACTATATTAGTTCGAAAACAAAAAATAGTTTATAACTAACAATTACAATAATGAATAAATCAGTTCAAGATTTTAGCTAATGCTCTATGATCTACAAAAATTATTCTTTTTGAAAAATTATAACTTATATACTCATATACTAAGTAAAACTAGTAAAACCAATAATATAGAACTAAAACTCGCAAAATTACCCGACGTTTTTCGGGCGCAACACAAAATATGTAAAATTTCGAATCTTGAAATATAATATAGCAAAATCCCAGCGTGCGTTACCATGCCCATGTTCACCAAATATTCACACAAACAATCGGCGACGTGGTCATGATAAGATAAAGTAAATATACCTACTAATCGAGCTTATTTGATTTAATCACTTAGTTGGTCAAATATTAATAGCTAGTTATATAATTAAGTTAGACGCGTCAAAATTTTGTTGCCTGAAGTTTATTAAAAGTGAATTAAGCTCGTCCTATCCTTTGTGTATGTTGCATCTTGTAATTGTTGTTGCTTCAATGATTTTGTGAAATTAAAGCTTCTTTATACACAATATTTTTTGTTTTATTAAGAATTAAAATAAAAATATTTTTTTCTACTTAGTGTCGAGCGAGCTACATAAAATTGACAATGAGAGAAGCATGGTTCTCTTAAATCAATGCTAAAACACTTAAAGTTTGCCCTTGGGTTTTTATTATAAAAATATCAAATATTTTTAAGGAAATAGAAGCCGTTTCAATTGGAAAAGGTAGTCGGATTTAATTATAAAAATAAAAAAATTACTCAGCAGAGCATCCTTAAATGTGTTTAGGAACGTACTTGGAGTTTAGTTCCATTACGAAAGAAATATTTAAGCTTCTAAGCAACATAATGTGTATTTCAAATTTAAAATTTAATTTATGGAGTGGTAATCCAGAAGGTTGAAAAGACTGCAAACATTCTGTTGGATAATTTATAGTATTATCAACACTTAAAGGTGTATCAACAGACTCATGTATTTTTTTTTCACTTTTTATTGTATTCAAAAGAGTTTCGTTTACTTTGATCGCAGTATTATTTATTTATGTTAGAATCGCACGGTTGAAAAACCAACAGTGGGCATTTGTATTAAACTTTATTCATGTTTGGATATACATTAATTTCTGTAAAGTTCACGACATCCGATGCCACTGGTGATCTCAATTTCTTCAGCAACTTCCGTTTTGGTTTCATCACTAATTTTTAAAAGAAAACCAGCAAAAGCTTTTTCCGATGTATTACCTTTTAAATGCAGTCTCCGATAAAGGTATGGAAGCGGGATTCAAAATGCGAGAACATTTAACTGAAGCTCTCTGCTCTCGTTCCTTTCTGAATATAATTCTTAATAATTTGCTTGAAATCAAGAACAAAATTTTTACTCCACCCATAATGTTGTTATTATTTTGCATATACCGTAAGGTTCTATAGAAACGCTCAAATAATAATATATTAGCCATTGTGCACTTATCACAAGGTAGTTTTTTTTTGATACTACAAACAGGACTTTTGGAATTCGATTTTTTTCACACATTTATCTCCCCCGAACAAACTTTTTGTTATTTTTTTTGCATCTTTTCGCCATCCCATACAACATTTTGTGCATTTTTTTTATCTTATTCTATTTCCTACAGTTTAAAATAGGAAAATTTATTTTTGTTATATGACTAATATTAAGTTTTAAAATTTTTGACAAAAATAGCAGTGCAAGGAAAGGGAGAATGTAACTAAAACATTGTTCACTTTTTTATTTGAATAACAATTTCATTGTTTCTAATAAATCGTTGTTAATAACCACAATTAAAAACTTTAATGCCGGCAATATCTTATGGTAAGACTATACTATATAGATATAGATCAATATAGATCAACACTGGTTATAGGTTTACATCTGTAAAAACTATAAAAAAAAAACACAGAAACAAATTTTTGGGTCTTTTTTAGTATTTTCAATTCCTTAAAGAAAGTGGTAGGAATGTAGGTTAAATAAAAAATTTGTTTTGAAAAAATTGGTTCTGTTTCGAAAGAAAACAAAAACATAAACAATTTGAATTCATCACTGTAAAATCGAAATTTTAATAAAAATTGTGACGAAATTGGAATAATTTCTAAATGTGTGGGGTTTCATTCTTCTAACACATAGAAAAATTCAGTTTTGTATTGGGGACAAAATAGTTCACAACTTCTGAAGCACTGATCACTGTATACTCTTTCGACGATTTTTTTTTGAAGAAAATTAAATTTTCTTTTATGTGAAAAAAAAATTATTTTAGAACTTTTACCATTGAATTATAAGTTTAAGAAATAAAAAATAGTAGTATAAAATTTCATTTTATTTCTTAAAAAATACATTGGTTTGTATTAATATGTATATAAAAAAACAACAAACAAAAAAATTAAAACAAAAAATTTCATTTGGCATGATGTTATGATCTGAGCATTGATGTGAGTAACATTGTATGTATGAATATATACCAAAGCTAGGTGCAAAAAAATAATATAATAAATAAAAAAAATAAAAATAATAAGTGTGAAATATTAAATCCAAAAAATAATACATTATTAGACTACTTATAATTCAAATAAAGTTTTAAACTTAGAAGGAAAATAATCCGATCTATTTAAGCTATTCCAAATTTGAACACCACTCATTAATGTTAATATTGACCAACAATATATTACCTTATTTCCTTCTTAAAAAGAGTTGACATAAATTTTAACTTCAAAACACCACATTTTCAGGTCTAAGAAATTAGAAAAGTATAGCTTCAATAATATTTTTATTCGATACATCTAAGAGAATATGAATATACATCTAAGAGAATATGTTAAGAATGATCAAGAACATAATATATCTTCATTTTCTCGTAATATGTATTTTGGTTTGGTATTTAAAATTTAACTTAAAAATCTTAATTAAAGTAGTATATTTCAAAACTAATAATATTTACTGCTAAAGTAGTGTATTTCAAAAGATTCTGATATTTAATTTAAAATGTTTCCTTTAGTTTTACTTAATCAGTATATTACTTTGTATTTTCACATATTGAAAGATAACAGAACAATCAGACTATTTTTTTTTATTATTGCTAATTTTATAAAATATCATTTTTAATTTATATTCATATATGCCTGAGTTTGTACAATTTAAAAATGTTAGTTTTCAAATTAGAAATTATAGTGTAACTAAATTATTTATATTTAAAAACAAACAAAAAATATGAATTGTCTAATATTAAAAATTAAAACAGTTTAACTATTATTTAATTTATTATAAATTATTTTAATTTTTATTATAATAGAAAAATATTAAAATTAAAATAACAAAAAAAAAAAAAAATAAAAAAATAATAATAAAAAAGTATAGAATTAATAGAAAGTTTCCAATTTAAATACAATTAAAAAAAAAATTTATTTTTAAAAATTGTTTCATTTTATTCATTTTTACATTTTGAAAACTTTTAACCATTTTTTATTCATTACAGATTTTGATTCTAATTACATAATATTTAATTAGGTTCCACGAATTAATGTCGCAAAAAGAAAAAGAAATATGACTTCAAAATTGACTACATAGCTGTTTCGTTTCATTTTTTAGCTGAATTCAAGTTGGTGTATAATGCTTTTTTTTCAACTTTTTTTAGTAAACAACGCAGTTTCCAAAAACCTTACCAGTTGCAAAATAAGCAAGTGATGAAAGACAGCACATAAGTTTGTGTAATGTAAAGAAATTATCGAACGCAACGGTGTGTTGGTTTCGATTTTATATATTTGCTAATAAAAAGTTATATATTTGCGCAAAACTACGTTTTCTCCTCCATATAAGCTAACATTAGGTTCATATAGGCTATCATTTTCCTCTGAAGCTCCTCCATAAGGTATAAATGAGAACAAGTAGCCTTTGGCAGGATAAAAGACCAGTACTTGAAGCCAAATCGAATAGGCTTTGATTTGTTGAATATTTTGCAGGAATGGTGTTCAAAATAAGCAATAATTTGCTTATCTATAGATAAATTGTGAGAAAATATTTCAAATTGCATAAAGCGTTTGTTCATAAATTCGTTCAAAGTTGTTTTTGCTATTATATTTCCAAGAATTAAAAAACAGGTATTAAATTCTTGGCTTGTAAGCTACCTACTGACGCTGATTTTAGCGTATCCTGCTATTATGTTTCCAAGAATTCAAACTCAGGTATCTCTTATTATCAAGATATTAACGCCGATTTAGCATAACTTGTTATTTGATTTCCAAGTAGTCTATCGCAAAATACGTGGTCCGTAATAAGAAAAGACAGTATTGGTATAATTATAGCTTGGAAGAGGAAAAAACAACAATAAGGAATCTAGCATTTTTTTTTTTATAAAAAATTTTAGATATCGTTTAAACCTGATGTTTCGTTTTCGATACACTGCTTGAAAAAGTCACCCTGTAGCTACAAATTTTGTTGGATTAGTTTTATATTGTGATTAAATTATTACTATGGATTTGAGCTAGTTTATTTAAAAGATTTTTTTTTTATTTTTTTTGTGTTCGTTTTTTTACTTTAACAAGAATGAAAAAAAAACTCGAAATTCGGACTTTTCAACCCATCGGCAAACATGCTTTTTGTGACGTTTCAAAAAAAAAATAGGTAAATTAGATATTTATTTTAAATTAAATAATAAATTTTAGTTTGATTTAAAATACACACCGGGTGACCACTACGCCGGAAAACGTTTTCGACACTCTGGGTTTATATGGGTTAAAAAGCGTTGGGAAAAACCTTTTTTTTTGTTTTTGTATTTAGGCAAATTAATGGCGCCTTATTTTGAGAAACGAAATTTTTTCGCTATTCTAAGAAGCTTTAATTCATATTTATTATGTTCTATTCAAACTAGTGAATCCCTGTGCAATTGCACAGGAAGTTGTTCTTTCAAACTTTTGATATATTTGTTGTTGTTTTCTGAATCGCTTTATTCTTGAATATTTATACTTTACAATGAAATTAAAGTCTAATACCTAATACTTTATGACGAAATTAATACTAATTTCAATATAACTTAACACAATAAAACCCCATTACTCTCAACTTACTAGATCGATTAGTGTTTTCGCATAAGGTATCAAAGTGGGTTTTACGATTTTATTGTAGAATATATTCTGAAGCGTATTTAACCATTAATTCATCAGATTTGGTTCTTTACATAATCAAAAAAATATTCGTCATTAAAGACAGCCATTAAGTTAGACGGACTATAGACGGAAGATAGTGTAATGGCTACGTTATCCACTATGCTATGTAATAGCAAAAGGATAATTTCGAGTGGGAATTCCGCTAATGTCATATGTACATACAAAGTTTTTCAATTATTCTTTGAAATTAATTTCGAATACATGTTCGTTGCCATTTAAAATAAAATGTAACTTTGCTATTATGAAGGCAAAGTTTCACTTTACAATACGTAGTTTTCCACATTTAAATTAACTGCTGTACCAAAAATTAGAAAAAAAATAAATAAGAAGTAGGCAATGTTATTGTCTATGCCATTTTGTGGATATTATTGTAAATACTAATTCCTTGAAGGAGTTATAATGGCAATCGTTCAGTCTGGAAATTATAAAAATAAAGGATGTGAACATTTTGATGTGATTGTATTTTATTTATCCCATATCTTTTTACTTCTTTAGTGAGCAAATTAATTTGCACTTTTGTATTACATATCTATGTACCACAGAGCGTTAACAATTCATTTTTAAATATTTAACAACCCCATGATTGAATGGCGTAAAATATACAATTGTATATTAATTATTAATTCTATTTTTTATTTTTGGTTTGTTGGTATTTAATTTTCAATGTATTCACCACCCTTTTGCATATTTTTATTTTTGGCTAAATTTTTTTAAGCTTGCTTAAATTTTAATATTTTAGTGGTGTAATTTGCTTTTTAATTAATTTTGCTTTTTTACTCACTACGTCGTTCATCTTGTGTATTATATATAAGATTTAGAGTGATTTAAAGCGAATTTAGAGCGAGATTAGAGCGACTTAAAGCGAATTTAGAGCGAGCTCTAATCTCTGATGATTCTGAGAAGCAAATGATATAATATTTTATAAAACTGGCAGCGTTGTACGTTGAACCCTCTAAGTTTATACTGAAGCTGTCAACTTTAATTTTGATATTTTATAATTATTCTACTACAAAATTTTTGTTGCATATCAGGCTGATATTTATTATAAATCCAGGTTGATAAATATTAATACAATTGAAAATATAAAATAATATATAAAAAATAATTAATATTAAGTGGCCTCGGTAGCCGAGTGGTAAAGCACTCGAGTGTAGTAATGTAACGACCGAAGGAGCACGGGTTCAAACCCCGTGAGAACCGAAAAATTTTTCAAATGGTGAAAATTACTGAAAAATGTAATTTTCTATACAACCACATCGGTTCAAATATAATTTAATAATTAATAAAGATATAATATAACTAATAAAAAAAAAAAATAATAATATAAATATATAATATACAAAATATATACCAAATAATTAATATAGTTTAATTAAAAAAAAGGCCCACATTTCGAAAGGGAAAAGGACCTATAAAGTTGACCTACAGATTTATTTGTAGGATCAACTGTTAAAATAAATAAATAAATAAATTAATATTAACTAAAAATATATAAAAAATTTATATTCATTTAATTAAATTTTATATTAACTTTAAACTTATTCTTTCTCATTCACCTTTCATCTTTCCTTTTTTTAACGAGAAATTTACAATTTTCTGTTACATCAAAACCGAAACGTTGCAAAAAATTTTCATAAATTGCGCTATTTTGCTTCGCAGAATACCAAAATCGGTACGAAACATATTTTTCGCTACGCATCGTAAAATTCGATTCTCAGAATAAGGTCGAATATATCTCATAATCCGCATAAGCTATATGTTATCGAAAGTAGGTTGTTTTCATAAATGCAAACCTGCAGTCATTCTGCATATTCTGAATTTATGAAAACACTTTTCAGATTTTCTGAATGTTGTTCATAATTTCAAACTGTCAGTTAAATGGGCGTCAACTTTACGGAATAAATTTTTAGTATGCATAAAAACTTTTTGAAGTAGTTTTCTTAGTTGTTTTGAGTATTTTAGTTTTTGTTTTATTATTTAAAAAAAAATATTATTTTAAAAATTTAAATACACCACATTTTTTAATATATTACAAAAACTTTAAATAAGGAGTAGTGATTTCGAAATAAGTCTGACTACAAACAAAATGATCAACACCACTTTTCAAATTGTTAATTTCTACGAGAATTGCTATGTAAAAAGATTTTAAAAGTGTGAAATTAAAAAAAAAAAACACTTGAAATAAAAGACATCTCAATGAATAGAAAATTTGCAGAAGTGTCAGCAAATGTAGAATATAAGTAGATTTTGTTTGCATTATTGCAAAGTACGCCAATTGGTGGCAAGCTTGTTATCAGTTTGCAGCATTTATGAAAACATCCGTAGTCTTGGTATAAATAAAACTTAATTTCCTTAAATTGGTACCATAAATAAACTTGTTATAGATTTCGTTTTTGGAATTATAGGGATTCGAACTAAAAATTTGATCGGGTAAAATACATTCAAGAAAAGTATTAAAGAATGTGTGATGTCGATTTGTCTCTATTGGTTATACAATTTAAAAAAAATGGTTTAATGATATAAAATGTATTTCTAATTATGATTACCTACTTTAAATTTTCATTTCTCTTCTTCTCTTTAGTCCATCCATAATCTATATTATATTTAAGTTATTCATCTACATTTCTTTTAAAAATTATACAATAAAAATTCTACTCACTAAAATAAGAGAAAATAAACAAGTTAAGGGTGCTATTCATATTCACAACACAAGCTAAAAATAGGAAAAAAATTAAGAAAAAAATATGGAAAAGAGAGGTATGTAGTAATATTTTATTATTTCTAATGGCAACACTGTTATGACATACAACCTCTTTTCAACAGGTAAACGTTGTTATTAAGAATACTTAAATTCGGTTGATTTTTTAGGTTGAGTTGTGTAGAGACAACTCAACTAAATACTGTTGTGAATGGGAATAGCACAACTAAAAAAATTCTCAACGGCTTTATCTTGAATTATAATTAATCAATAGGGGTTCATAGTGTAAATATAATTGTTTAAATTTAATAAAAACTGTTTCTACAAGATTTAAAAGCTTGAACCTTACGGCTTTCAAAATCAAAATTGATTAAAGGACCCTTTCTAAAATTTTATTCTATTCTTATCTTATTTAATTCTTTCCAATTGTGCAGCATAATAAAAATTTTAAATAAAAATGATTTCAAAATATTTTCGTAATAATCAACAAATTTTATTTATATTTATCGGATTTGAGCCACATAAATTTGAAATAATAAAAAAGTAAAAAATTTAATTACAATATTGATCTTAAATTCAACAAAATTTAGTTAAATTTGTGATTTCAGATCATATATGTATATGTATATAAAATTTAAACTTTATTTGGTGGTAAATATGATGCTGAACCAGTATTAATACTGCCAGAACTAATGAAATTATCACTTCCAGAACTGATGATTGTACCATCACCACCTGAAATAATACCACCACCATGTCCTCCAATATTTCCACCATGTCCGATACTACCACCGCCATGTCCAATACTTCCACCATCTAAAACACCTACAACAGATGAAATTGGTGCATAACCTTCATCAGAAATATTTGTTGAACCACCAAGAGAATCATATTGAGATTGAATTGTTTGTTGAGCATGTTGAGCTTCTTCTGGTGTTTTATATTTAATAAAGAATACTTCTGGTTTAACGGGTTGATGTGGTACATCGGAAAGTGCTTGACGTATTTCAGTAACATCATTTTTCTTACTCAATACATAAATTGCTGTTCTTTCTTCATTGAGAGCTTGAGCTGTTTGTGTTGCAATTTTTTTAACTGATTGATGTGGTGCCTTAATAAATACAACATTATAATGTTTACGTTGTTGTTCAGATGAATTATCTTCATAGATTTCTTCATCAGGTTCATCAGCAGCAGAATGATAATAAATATTTTTACTAATAATAGTTGGTAATATACGTTTTTGTGTATGGGGGCGTGCTCTATATGCTGCTGCTATACTACTTGCTGATGGTAAAGCTGGTGCTGGATTAAATGAAGTGAATGCTTGTTGATATTGTTGTTGTGGTTGATATTGAATTTGTCCTCCACTACCACCACCACCACCATTACCACCACCAATAATACCATATTGTTGAGATGAAGATCCAATTGTATATTGGGGTGTATTATAATTGTATCCTTGAGGTGCTGCAATTGCAATTGCAACCAAACAACTGACAACCTTAATTATTATATAAATAGAAAGAATTTAATTTTAAATATGAATTGTGTAAAAAATTTAATTTAATTACCAAAAAGTTGCGCATCTTTAATTTAGAGAGAAAAAAAAGAGATGATGATTATCTTTAGTTAGTTAAAATGTTACTAATACTATATTTTTTTGCACAATGGTTATTTATACTAATTTTTGGTTTTATTAAATATCTTATACCTAACTGTATAAATTTTATTAATAAAAATTTGTATTGAAATTGTCACACCTAAATGAAACTGAAAACTTACCATTAATTTTATTTGATTTTGTTTTTTTTTTTTTTTTATATTTACTTTACAGTTCCACCATATTCAGTTTTCATATTATAAATCTAATTTACATAATTTTTTTGGTTTTTCTTTTAAATTTGGTGATCCATATTAAAACAAAAAAACAATAATAGACGAAAATATGCTAGAAATGCATAAAAATAATAAAAATATAGAAGATTTTTGATTTTTTCATCTAATATAAAAATAATAATAAAAAACAAAAAAGTCAGTTAAAATTTTATGAATATTGCAAATTTCATTGCTGATTTGTGGTATAGTAGAGATGATTTATATAATTCCAAAAATCGAAATAATTATTTTAAAATTGAAAAAACCAAAATTTATCATTATTTAATAAAAAAAGTAAATAATTATATTTATATGTGTGATAAGATAAAAATGGCTGAGAATTGAGACTCAAAAAAGGAAAAAAAATACATGAAAAGGGAAAAAGCAATCATTATCGTTCTTTTCAAAATCGAAAATATGGATGCGGTGATCAAATATTTCAAATTTGGTTAGAATTTATAATGCAAATTTATTAATTATTTTTTTTATTTGCAAGACTATGTGATGAACTTATACAATATTTCGCATATACACAATAACTTACAATTATCCTTTTTTTCATATATCACCTTGTATTAAATGTGAATAATTGTATAGTATAACTTCACCTTCATTATAGCATAGTTCCATTTTATTATCAGTAATAACCAAATTTTATTTCAAATTAATTTTAAAGATTATATCAATTTTAATTTAGCCGAATTTTTATGACGGTTGGTAACATCAAAAATAAATTAACCATAAAAATTTAATGAATTCATCAATATACCAAAATCTGAAGATTATGCAACTCTACAATTATTTTTGGTAGATCATCTAACATTAAATTGGCATTTTATTAAAAATATTATTACAAATTTTATTGCTTGTTAGTTTGTTTTTGTTTTTTTAAGCAATTATTATATCCCTAACCAGGCTATTCAATACTATTTTAAGAATAAATCAGATACAATGAGGTTACCTCATTTAAGTCAAATAATTTTTTGTTAAAATAATTTTTAATTAAAAATAAATTTCCTAAGTTAGACCATACATTAATAGTATCTAACATATAATATTATTAATTTGTGGTTATAGACTAAGGCCAATATTAGATGTAAACAATATCATACCTAAACACTAATTTGACTTTAACTGCTTTAACTATAAAACAATCTTACCGTATGGTGTCATAAAATCAGCCGATCATTGAAAAACAAACATTACTGATCAGAAGTATTTTTGGATTTGTTGTATATTTTAATTAAGTATATGTAGTGGAGGCTGGTGGTATAAAGTTGAGCTAACTTGAGCTAATTTTAAAAAAAATGCGAAAAATTTTTGTGCAGGTTTCCATTTCACACTGACGTATTGCACTTAAAGTGCTAGCTTGAATTTAGTGTCCAATTTCTGTACCCTACCTTTAAGAATGTTTCATAGACATAAAATTCTTAAAGGCAATAAGTTTGATTTTACATTATATGTTGCTATTGCACTTTTGATGACACTAGTTAGACTTTTTGCAGACAAATCAACAACATCAAAGAGAGCTAAAAAACTTTCATATGGGATCACACCTTTTACATAACGTAAAATCAAAATTAATTGTAATTTGCAGGGTACGTTAGTAGTCGCATCTGCTTGAAAAGATACGAAATTATTTTATTTAATTTCTTCTTCAATTAAATTTGTACAAATTTTGTTTATGCACTCCAAAAGTTCGTTTTGAGTTGCATTTTTGCACAAATGCATTTTTCAAAATATCGTCAAAAACAGAATTAGGCTCTTTAGTATAAGAAACTAAACCAAGACAAATTTCAGAATTAACTGAATTAATTTTTTCATTATGTCTTCTGTGAGCCAAGTTTGTTTTTTTTTTAAATTACTGGCTTATCTACTCATTAAATGTGAAAAACAAGTGCTATTGTCAGAAACTAAGCCTTCTTAAATAGAATAGTTTAATTTTATTTAATTTGCTAGCAGATTCTATATACTCTCAATTATTCCTTGTCATTTATTATATCCCAATGACAAATGGTACTAGACCAGGTCGACCAATATAGCATCTTTTTTCTTTAGCTTCATGGGAAATCGAACCTGGATTTGGAAAAGCAGGCCCTCTACCTACTGTGCCACCGAGTTATGTGTGACACACGTTTTGGAAATATTAATAATTTTATTAAGGGCTATCCATCTGATTTTTTTTCAACTGTTTAGTTATGCTTACGAATTTTTTGACGCAGCATAACTACTGTCAATAGCACTCATAATGTTTGTTTTGTTAAATATTTGAAAATAAAGACATGTTTTAAATCTATATGTAACCTTCACCAGTCCAAACATTGTCTTTTCTAAATAAAACGCAATAAAAACAAAATAATGTGTTTTTTAATATACTCACGGTCAACCATGGATTTGTTGTGAACCAATTTTTTAAAAATTTGTTTGTCGTTTTATGCCTATGTTAGTTTCTAGCTTAAAATGTATATCGGCTGGTGTGGTCCCAAGCTTTTAATATCAGTTTTTTCAACTAATGTTGCAAATTTAAAAGGATGTTCCAATAAGTAATTTATAATAATTCATTATTATTTATTGGAGCATAAATAAACTATATATTTAACGTTAATATTAAATATTAATAATAAAAAAATCAAAACAAGCGTTTTCAATTCCTCCGTGTTTATTTACATTTTATTTTTCCAGTTATTTTTTTTTTTAGATTAAAATTGAAACACGCCATATCTTTTACATCAACATCTATCTACATACCAGCTGCAGGCCATCTATTAGTCTTACGTGGTACCGAAATGGTATGTGCCATTTGGTCTAAAGTATTTATCCCACCCTTTGTTGAATTATAATATTTTATTATCTAAGGTTCTTTTATAGATTTAACAACAGATTTATTTTTTTTGGGACAATAGCTTATAAGAGTGATATCATGAGTCTCAATCTACATGTTTCCATTTATTATTCTGATCTCGTACACCTTCCAGATTTTTATTATTCACAATTAAATTTATAGAAGTGTCATCAGAAATTTATAATGTTCTTCTATATATTTTCCTTGTGGTAATATTACTTTTCTTAACCCTCCTCTTGTATTATTATGGACTCTAGTTCTGTCTTCATTATATGGCAAATTTTTCCATTCCGTTCCATCACCTGTAAGAAATTCTTCTGCAAGATCTTTTGCAAACTCGTTATTGTTACTGACATCTTGTTCATCTTCGACATTCTCAAAGGTGTACGGAATCAGAAAATTTCCATTTATCATTACTATCGTACTTCAACAGCATCATTATCATCAGATTCACATATTGCATGACGTATTTGATCCTTTGTTATGATATATTTTATAGACTGTCTATAATAGACAACAATAAAATTTCAATTTACCAGTTAATTTTGTATAACATTCCGTTGAAAGTAACGAAATACGGAAATACTGGCCTATTATTATATTTTGCACTACAGAAGAACAATAAATTTACAGTTAGAATAAAAAAATTACACTTGTTGCAAAGAAATAGATAACCTACTATTGTAAAACAAACCATTTTTTTTAAATTTCTATATAATATTACTTTTTTATATTTTTTTCGTCAAAATATCCATATATGGGCTTAGGAAGCACATCGTAGTACTTTATGTAAATGAATTTTGTTAAACGCTGAACAAAAAAGTGTACGTATTTTATAAACAAAAAAAAATTATATTTTTATATAAGTAAAGAATAAATAATAGAATACAAAACACCATATAAACGATAAGAATAAGATTTTAATGAAATTAAATTAAAATTAAATGATATGTGCCTCAAAGACACGTCGTAAGTTAATAAGGTTTAAAAAAGTATGCACATTACAACTCAAAACACCAACAACAACGTAAAGTAAATATGTGTCATATCTCATCATAATTCAGTAATATTATCTTCTCATTACATTTTATTTTTACCTATACCGCCACCTAGACCTACTACTACTTCCATAATATCTACATTAAACAAAATTGGTTTACTCTCTCAATTGTCATTCTTTCATTCATAATGAAGAGTTTTTTCATTAATATTGCTGATGTTATAAAAGGCTTCAGACAAAAACAAAATTAGTATATAAAAAAAATATAAGATAAGACATAGAAATTTATTGTATATGGCCAAATTAAAAAAAGTTGCACAACTAAGAACACATTTTCTTCAATATTTAAGATGAGAGAATACACGCAATGCGGCTAAAATTATATTAGCACAGCTAGTTAAATTGAAAAACAAAAAAACAATAATTTTATTTTTCAAATAAATATCAATGTACTTTTTTGGGTTAGTGGCAGTTCGTTCGCTCATGAGTGTTTTTATACATGTTTGTAAAAATAAATTTCTATTTTTTGAATTTAATTGGATAAAATTTATTTTTTTGAAATTACGTACCTAACCCAATTTTACATCATCAAAGATTATGTTGCGCACCTCTGAAATAACATTTTACTTAATTATTAGGACTAAAATGAGAGTTTTAGATATGGAAAAATGAAAAACTTCATGTTACAAAATTATTTAAATTAAAAATTAAAATGATTCATGATAAGTAACAAAATTTAATAATACATATTCGCATTTATTATAGTTTTCTATAATTATTTTAAAATTTATTACGGGAATACATTTCCATAAATTTCTGATTTGATTTGAATTTTTTTTCATAGTTTTTTACTTTCCAAAATGTAAAATTTTTTATTTTTGATTCAATTCTTCTCTATAATTTCCAATAATAATTAAAAAACATAATATTCCAAATATAATTAACTATAACTAGAATGTGGGTGTGTTACTAAATTGATACTTAAATTTATATATATATATGTATATGCATATATAAACAATATACTATTACTATAATGATTAATTGATAACTGGTATTAAATTATAAAAATAAAAAAAACAAAAAAAAAAGAAACAAAAAATTAAAAAGAAAATTATGTTTTGTGTAAAATATCAGGGCCAGCCGAATTTCCATATATAAGAATAATAGAGAATGTCTTTTAACAATAATTGCAATATTAATAAAATATTAATGGAATGTGACTATTTTTTAAAACACAAGTCTTGTAAATTTTGTTTTTCTATTTTTTTATTATTTTGTTTTGTTTTTAAAATTAAATTAATTTTTAATGTCGAATTGAAATTATCAAAAATTTGCTCAAATGTTCATTATAACGCTGGAATCGGTGCTGTCGTTTTACTTTTAGAAACTGCCATGCAAACATTCTCTAAATTGCGTTAAATCTCGTTTATCTTATCAAAATAGTTAATTGAAAGACTACTCGCAGAAACTCGTCGGTCCATTGTAATGATTATGTATTTTGTACTTTCGAATAAATTAAACTAATTTGGTATTAAAAAATAAACATTTAAATTCAAAATATGTAAAATTGTAAATGAATTTAATGCAAATGATTTTGATTTTTGACGAAGTGGGTTGACATATTGTGTAAATAGTGTTAGGCCCAAATATTGCCTTGTAGAACTCCCGATTTTATTTTGTATAACTGCGTGATTTTATTTCTCAAATTTCGTAACAAACTGTCTATTTTCCAAGTAATATTTCAATTTATTTTATAGTGTCTATATGGTAACATCTTCTTAAGCTTAAACAAAACCCGGAATACCAAACCTTATTATAAGCCTGAGAAATGTCAAGAAACGCTGTTGAACAGTATGCCTTATTCTCAAAGGCTCTTTTTATACACTTACATACACACACACGATGAAATTATTCTATTATGTCCGAAAATAGAAGTAAAAATAAAAACACTAGTTATACCAAGTGTACTGAGATATTTGATTAATCAGCCTTAATAAACTTCGACGAGTGGAGAATTCGGACAATATGTCTTAGAACTAAATTTCCCACGATATTCTTTATTAAAAAACGAATGGCAGTATACTAGTTGAATGATCAATATTTTTTTATGTAAATTGGGAAATTCTAAGTAGCCGCGACCTCTTAAGATCTATTGCACTTCCCCGTCTATTTCAGAATTGTAGGTCTATGTCCTTGATAAATGCTATTATTGCTCGATCTAACAATCTTGAAGAGATGCTTGTTGAATGGGCCATGACCTGTGATAAACCATGTCAGTATTCTGACATTGAATTTAGTGCACTGTAATGCCGATACCTCAAAATGGCATAGGTTTCAGCTTGAAAGGCAGTGAGATATGGGCCAAGTGCCGCGCTATACCTGAACCTTGGTCCAAATACCCCGGCACTGGTTTTCTCCCCGATTTTTGAGCCATCAGTATACCATACTGAAGCTCCTGGAGGTAAGGCTCTTATTAAACCTTCGACTTCTTCTCTTTTAGGTATCAGTACAGTGAAGTTCTTGCGACTATAAATCGGTTTTGTCATATAGTTTGACATTGCAATTGCTTCGGTTTCTTTGAAATTGTTTGTTAGATGCAGCCTTGTGGCTGTCATTCCTGCCGTCTTCATCAAGTATGAATGAATCGGCGGGAGTTCCAGAATTTTTTCCAGAGCTAAAGTAGGGCACGTTTTAAGTGCTCCAGTAGCCCCAAGGCGAATATAACAATTGGAGAGTACAACTATGAAGGAGTTACAAGCTTTACATACCTCGGAGCAACAATAAGAAGTGATAATAGTATAATGCCAAACAGAAAGTTACTTCAATCAAAATTAATATCAGGAAAGGCCAAAATGACATTATATAAAACTCTCATATGACCCATAGTGACGTATGGGTGCGAGGTATGGACTGTGAACGTGGCCGTGGTACAGGAACACCAAGAAGCAGATGGGCAGACAACGTGAAAAACGATGCTCTAACCCTACAAATCCCTAATTGGAGACGAGCGGCACAAGATCGACCTTTTTGAAGGAGCATAGTGGAGAAGAGCAAAGCTCACCCAGAGCTGTAGCGCAATAAGATGATGATGATGAGTAGTCTCAACACATGTTATTCTTTGTATTTTTGTGAGCTTAGCCAGTGCTTTTGTCTGTTCTATTTTTGGCTACGATACAAATGTCGCGTAAGATATTATAGGTTTTGTTATAGACTTGGAGAACCATACAGTCATCTGTGGAGATAATCCTCATGTTCGCCCTGTTAGCTTTTTTGTTTATGTAATCAATGTGAAGATTTCATGACAGTTTGCTGTCAAATATTATTCCTAGGTGTTTTGTTTTCTTTACCAGTTCGATAGTAACTTCGTTCAGTGAAGGTGGTTGGTAATTTACTTTTCTTCGATATGGAAAAAGGATGTTGTTTATTTTGTGTGGATTAATACTCAGACCCACGTTTTTGCAACATTTATGCACTATGCTTATAACAAATTGCATTCGTTCCGCAATTGTGTTTTCGAATTTGCCTCTGACTAGTAAGACTAGATCGTCAGCGTAACTAATACAGGAGATACCTTCTTTGTTTAGAATGGCCAGTAGTTGATCCATGACTATTAGCAACATTGACGAAATTACACCACCTTGGGACATCCCCTTGTTGGTGCTATAGTTAGGTACTCGTTATTCAGCCTTGTTGTTATTCTTCTACTTTGATCAATATTAAAATGGCTTAATGCTACACAGTAGGTGAATCAATAATTGTTAAGTTAAACAAACTGCAGACTAGTAACATCTTTTTCGATCATCTGTTGGCTTTCTGATGAATGTATGATAAATAACAATATTGTATAATATTTTTATAAAAATTATTACAGTGTTGTATATTTATTCAACCGGCAAACACTCTTTACTTGAAAGCGCTGTCGAAAGTGGAGCTTCAGCTCTAAAATGGAGCTTTGAGAAATTGCGCGGAGCTTTGGATTCTACTGGAGCCCAGTGGAGCTGAAAATTTAAAATACATAAATACTACATTCCTTTTAAATATTTCATTTTTTTATATTGTATTTTGTGAACCAAAAAATTAGAAGAACCCAAAAAAAAACTATTTAAAAACTAGTACAATTAATTTATTATAATATGCGAACAACTCACCAAAAATTGTACATTGATAGAATAGGAGCCTATATGAAACAGGATTTTTATCTCAATAAATCTAACAAAGTTAATGTGATGTCTTTATGTCGGCTGAAGGCTATTTTGCTCAAAACGTCCAAAAATTGTTTTCGAGACAAATGAAAAACAAAGTTTAACTTCAAACAAAAAAAAAGTACTCAATAGGAATTTTTTATACTTTGCATGATGTATTTTTGAATTATTTTTGCATTCACTAGACATTGGCACATAAAAAGTTTATGAAATATAGTAGTTTTTATCACAATAGTCTGCATATCCAAATGTTTCAAAAAATTCACACAGTCTACTTCTTGGATCAGTGAATCTGAAAGTCCTAGCTCTGAATATTTTTGAATTATTTGAGTTAGGCATCGGCCACTGAAATGTTTTTGTAGCCCATTGAAGCCGATTGGAGCCCATTTTAGATATTTTTGGAGTTTAAAATTTTTTTCACACGACAGCGCTTGAATCATCTATAATTATAATTATAGATTATACCTTATATCTTTTCTCTCTTATCTCTCAGTAGATACCTTTTCATCTTATCTCTCTTCTCCATAATGAACTCTTAATATATAATAAGTAAGTTGTAAATAAAACAATAATGCGCACACAGTTGAAATTTTTTTAGCCATATGGTTTTATTATTCACCAAATACATTAAGAAATAGGTAGAAGCGAAACAGAAAATGAGAAGTAAGGTATTTATGTTTTTTAACGAAAACATACTAATTTCAAAGGTGTTGAGTGCACCATGACACATGAGTGTTTTCTGCTTTGTAATGAGAAGTCTATATCAGTCCATGCAAATCCCTGTTCTTTTAAATATTTTAAATTTGGCTTTAACTTGAAATATAATTACTCAGCAGAGGCCCCTAGTCAATATATATCCTCCTTGAACCAGAATAAATTTTTTTAGTTTTATTAGTTCCATCAAAAAGTACCTCGTCCAATTTGAAAATCTCGATTTCAGTCCATTTCGGCGAATTTCCAATTTAAAAAACCTATTCCCGGTGTTTTCCGGGTGTTAAAAATACCAATCGACAGAGCACCCTCGATTTAGGTAATAATTGTTTTTTATTTTTAAATTGAAATAACGGCTTCCCTTACTCTTTTAAAAAGCTGATAAAAAGCTTGCTCTGAAAAACATGGTATATTAAAGTAGGCAACCTAGTTCCGTTCTTTTCTTCTACACAAAAGTTAGCTGTCAATTCGCTGTCTATCCAATAAACATTACATATTCTTTCTTCTTTAATAATTTTTTTTCACAGAAGTTTATTATGTGTGTTGTTATTTTCACATTTCTCATTTTCATAATAGAACCTTTGATTTTTTTCCACATCACATTATAAGTGTTAAGATTTTCCAAAATAGTCTGAGTTAACGGCATTTTAACATAAATTTGCTAAAATCCAAAATTACAATCTCTACATGATCATATGATATTAAGATCAGTATTAAATAACACTGGTTGTATTTGAACCTAATATTATACAGTGATGCGTAGGTCAGTTTAAATGCAATAAATTTTAACGTTGTTTATTTGAACGTTGTTTAGTTTCGTTTCTACACCCATTTTTTTTTTTTTTTTTTTTATATATATTTACATATTTTTATAATATTAAGTAAAATTTATGTGCAAATTATACAGTTATTTAGCTAAAAAAAATTCATGTTATAATTTAATGCGTGAAATTATGTCACTTGAAATTAATCTTGAACTTGAATTGTACATTTTGATCCATGAACTTCATGAACTATGTAAGAAAAGATAAAATTGTTAAAGTGGGTATAATTAACTACTATAGATAATAATTAAATTCAACTATAGTTTGAATTTATTAAAAAATTAAAAGTGTCATCAATTAAAAATTATTGGTCCAAATTGTAATTATAATTATGTAGCTATGTTTTTTAATTTTAGGTAATGTAATAAATTTAGGCTAATTCAAAAATTTGGTAAAAAATAAATAAGAAATAAAAACATGTTTAGTATAATTTTAAAATTTGGAATTCAATCTTGTTAAAAATATTTTTAAACATTGTAATAAAATTTTTTATGTGACAGCAATCAATTATATCCTAACTTAATTGGAGAAATTCAACAAGTGAAAGTAAAAAAATTTGTTTTTGGAAACAATTTAGTAATTAAATAAATTTTGGTTGAATGATGAAATATTGAAAAAATTTTAACAAATTTTAATTAGATGTTACGTGCACATTAAAAATTGGATCATAAGTCATTTTAAGAGATTTCGCATTATACATTATAGGCTTCTTTTGTCTATGGGTGTTTGAATATCATATAATATATAATTCGAATTCGATTTAATAAAAAAAATCTGTCGGACAATAAAATCTACTGTTATTTCTGATCTCTCTCGTACAAGATATGTTGTGTACGATTACCATAGCTACAAGGGCATTAGGACGTGACGTCATAAGCAAAAAAAAAAACTGAACAAAAGAACTTATACATATAATATATATAATATATAAACAGATATAACGGTTAGTTATGTACTAAAACACCAAAACAACAAGGATACCTTCAAATGTCCTTTTAGTCCTTAAAAGTTAAGATATGTATATATTTTTGGAAATTGAGGAACACCAGGTATCCTTAGCATATAGTCATTATGTCCTATGCGGGTACACCATCTCCCTGAGAATGCTCTTTATTATATATTTATTTTTAAATGTCAACAATTTTTTTACACATGACTTAATAAGCTTCATTAAACATTCCCAAAAATTTCAAAAAAAAAATTCCCATTTTTTTAATTCAGCTGATTTTGACACTGAATTGATGAGAATAGAGTTATCATCAATTCATTGCACAATTCCTCCAAAGAGGCAAAATGTGAGGCAAATTACAGGAGGTTCAAATCTATTATAGGAACTAGTTTAAAAATAGGAAATATCATAAAAAAATTCAACATAAATCAAGTTTTCTATAATAACAATACTGTCAAGTCAAGCATAAACATATAGTCAATAATAAAATCGTTACAAGGAAAAATATAAAGTAAATCCGGTATTTACCAAATAATAATAAAAAAATTATAACAATTTTGCAAACCAGATTTAAGGAACATTTAAGACCTGCGTTCAACACGTTGGCTACCATCAGTGTATCACCAATGAAAACCAAAAATTATCACCGGTGACTCATTGGTAATCGACAAGGGGTTAATGGAAAAAATGATTCGAAACATCTTATAGACAACAATCATGATTGCACAATAAATAATTTGGAAATTTTACATTTAGTAGCAGAAAATGGTAAGACATTAACATAAATATGAAGCATGTGAAATTTTATTAGCTCAAAAACAACATAAAAATCTGATCAACGACCATCAGTTAGACTTACTAAAATCAAATCTTTTAAAATTTATTAAACCCTTGTAACTGTAAAAAAGAAATAATATTATTTATCATATAATAATTTAAAAACTACTATAATTACTAAACACAAACGTAATTACATACTTAATCAGTCTTCTGTTCTTAAGTTAAATATTTTAATTTTTTCCTGTTTTTTTTTTGTTTTTTTAATTATTATAAGCATAGATATATAAAATATAGATTGGCAGCTTGGTAGTGCTTTCTCTTTTTCTCTAATACATTATCATATTAATTATTAAATGTCTGATTCAGCCAAAAATGAGCATATGTTTTTCAATATTTCAACTCAGCTGATTTGATTTTATAAATTTAACAGCCATTTCTTAATATTTTCATGGTTTTGTAGAATAGATTCTTTTCAATTTTTTCTTATTGAATTTAAAATTAGTTTTGTTTTTTATCAAAAATAGCTGACCAAAAGTGGGTGAAATTTTTTATTCTAACTGCCAATCTATATTTTATATATTTATGATTATAAGTCTTTAATTTTTTCACACCTGCTAACACAATTACAACATCAATATTGTTTCCATACAATTTTTATCATAAATCATAATCATTACCATTACATTATTATAATTATCACATACTTTATTATTCCCTATTGATTTTGATTTATTGAGTTTCGTTTTAATATATATATATTTTTATTTCATTTTTGAAAATTCTAGTTGAATCAACTTGTTAAAATTTTATCGGAAGTTCGTTTTTTAAAGCATTTAAATAAACAATTATTCTTTTGTTGGTTTGTTGTAAATAATGATAAGTAAAACTTCTAGATAAATAAATTAGAACAATTTCTAGTGTTATAACTGTGTAAATTTACCGATCTATTTAGAATAAAATTATGTTTAATGTTATTTTTTATAATTTTAAAGGCCGTAAAGTATAGTTCACGTATGCAAATATTGTGGAGGCTAATATATTTTTCTGAATATAGCATATCTGTAGGAAATGTATTTGGATAAAAGTGAATTATTTTGATAGCTTTCTTATGTAAGATATCTAATTGAAGTAATATTTGTTGATTTGCTTCACTCCATATTGGGTTCAGATAAGTTATGTGCGATAATATAAAGGAATAATATAATGGTATATAAAGCGTTTCTGGAAATAAATTTACGAACATGAAGAAGAATAAAAAGGTATGGCATTTGACCTTCCTATCAATTATCAATCCTAAATCACATAAGGTTGTAGAATTATGCGAGAAAATCAAGGATCTATACATTGCCAAGTAACAATTTTTTTGTTTTTTTAACGTTTAGTTGCAGATTATGATACTTAATCCATTGTTCTATTTTATTTAGATCATTTTCTACGGGATTCCGCAATGAATTTTTTGTTGGCGCAGCATATCTTGCAATAGCATCGTCGGCATAATAATGTGATGTAAGAAAAATCAAATATTTGTTTTGTTTTGTCAAATATTTTAATTGGTTAAAAAATCAGAGCTATATCAGAGCTATAACTTTTTCCATAATATTTATAAATATGTATTTGCAGTGCTGTTCCTGAGTTGCTGGCCGCTCAGGTGCAAAACAATATTGCCGCCCGTATTAATTAAATTTGTTAATGAGAATTCGCTGATATGCGAATCACACGATGGAGTGATAATTTTCATGTAAAATTTAGCCCTTATAGAATTGAATATAGAATATGAAAACGTAATCAAACTAAGTGAAAATTTTTTTTTAGTTATTTACGACACCATGCTATATTAAGAAGAGAATTTTTATTTATTTGGGTTTTTTTTTTTTAAAAATAAATCAACAAAAATAGTTTAACATTTCATTTCAACAAACATAAAATAAATTACCATCAAATAAAAACAAGTGTAACTAACAAACAAAAACATATTTCACAATTTTACTCTTCTTGCTTTTGTTGAAGCAAAATCATCAATTACTTCAGATAAGTTTAAATTCTCACAGATATCTTTTTCTATCGATAACAAGGCAAGATTGGTTAGCCTTTTTTGCACCATCGACGACCTTAGGTAATTTTTTATTAATTCTAATTTTGAAAAACTTCTTTCTCCAGATGTTACAGTTACAGGAAGTGTTAAAAAAAATCTTCACGCGACTTAATATCATCATTTCCAAAAATTAGGCAATGATGATATTAAGTCGTTTTGTATGATGTAATTCGAAGTCTTTAAAGGTTTTTCAACAGTAGGAAATATTTCAATAAAACTTAATATATCGTTAAATAGTTCATATCCATTGAGGTCTTTTTCTATGGCATCCTTAATATTTTTTTGTAGAAAAACTTCCAAATCCAGGCAACATTTTTTTAAAGTATCTAAATCTATTGAATGGAAGGAATACAAAAACCGATAGGTATTATTACATTAATCAAACAACGTAAATCTTTCCTCTACAGAATTATTTGCTCTATCTATAATGCGAAAATAAAAATTAATTTTTTTTTTTTGTTTTTAATTTTATTAGTTCAATAAAAAACTATTATAACATCATATTTAAAACAAAATTTACAAATTAGGACATTAAGGCATTAATTATAAAGGAATATTGAAAGTTTTAATTTTAAGCATTCGTATACAAAACTTTAATTTTTAACTATTTAAAATTTCAAAAGTAAATAAAATTTAAATACTTTATATCTCATTGTTCTTTATAATATCAATTAATTTTCTTTTAAATCTTGAAATATCCATATCATTTTTAACTGCATTGGGTAACAAATTAAAAGATTGTGTACCCTTATAGAGTAGACTATTTTGTGTTCTGGTTCTCCTGTATAATGGGAGTCTGAAATCACCCCTATTTCTTAGAAAGTAATATTCTAATATTCTTTTGTAAATATTGCGGCATCCTATCATATTTCAACTTATATACGAACATTATTGCATTAAATTTTAGTCTTTGATTTACGCTCATCCATTCCAATTTATTTAGCATATCCTTACTTCGTGTTCTTATGTCACACTTTAATATAATTCTCATAGCTCTATTTTGAAGTACTTGCAATCTATTTAAGTTTTCAGTATTACATATAAATAAAATCGAGGAACAGTACTCAAAATGTGGTAAGATAATTGCATTATAAATTAATATTGCACACTTTAATGATATTTTATTTCTGATTCTTGCCAAAAAACCAAGTTTTTTCGAAATTTTTTTACAAATATTATCAGAATGCATATTAAATTTAAGCTCTTTATCTACAATGACTCCTAGATATTTAATACTGCTAACACACTCTAATCGTTCATTATTAATATTTATATTTAAATTTTCTATTCGAGAATTTATCACCATACATTTTGTTTTACTTACATTAAGTTTTAATTTGTTTTTTGACAGCCACTCATATAATGTTTCTAGGTCCCTGTTCAATTTATTTCTAAGTCTACCAAATTATCCCCTACTAAGTAAATTAATGTGTCATCCGCAAACAAAGACACTGAAGAACAGGCAACACTATCCTTTTTGTCATTTATGTAGAATAAAAACAACATTATTCCTAAAACGGGTCCTTGTGGAACTCCTAGTTCTACTCGTTTTTTGGCTGATACATCCTCTCCTATTTTTGTTTTTTGGAATCTTTCATTTAAGAAACTTTCGAAATTTTGAAGTTTTGTTTAGGATCTTGTACAAACTCGTCACTTGATTCATATAAAAATTGACAATGCCTTTTTCTTATGCGGGTCTGTGGAAATTCGTTTTCTACAGCAATAACACGTGCAAGGTTTGTAGATTGACTTGTATATTCATTAAAACTGGCATCGTTATTTTCGCATTTAAAAATCTGTTTAAATTACCCAACGCTTTACTACATTAATTAATGTCAATGTTAGAATTTTGTAGCATTTTGCTAACTACATCAATTTTTGAAAGTATATATTGCCAAATAATTAATGAACATAAAAATTTAAATGACTTTAATTTCTCAGATAACGAATTTTCCATATTCCTTGTGCTTATATCTCTGCTTTGGTCATCTTTTAAATTGATTAAAATGATTTTGAAGACCGATAGCAATATTCAAAAATAAAAATAAAATTCTGCTTGCGTTATTTAAAAAATAAAAAATCAATTAGAAATTTCTAAAGAAATATCGTACATACACACATTCTTTTAAATTTTTATATGAATACTAAAGTCTGAAGAAGAACAGAATTCAATAATTTTTATTAATACATTAAAATCATTAAATTTTTATGTACTTGGATCTTCACAGTGTTTCTGGTAAAACAAAATAACGTATTTTTTTCAGTTTCGTACTCAAAATTAAAATCAAATTTTTTTAAATTTTAATTTTCTTACGTGCAAGGGCATCTTTTGTACCCCCGCCAGGAACGGGCCTGTGTATATGTGATATTCTTAACAATTAGGGATTTTAGAGTTGGATTTTAAGTTATATAATATTTTGTATAAATATTTGTGGAAAAGGGAATATCCTGGTTTTGAATTTAATTAAAATCTCTATATCAATTTTAAAAATAAATTAATTAATTAGTTTGATAGTTTGTGACATCGTATAGACATTTTTTTGGAACGACATTTTATCTGTTTAACCTTTTGACGGACACTAAAATATCTGCATGAGTATATATTAAAGAGTATACAGTTTTTATAATTAAGTTAAAAATGAATTTTGAACTTTAGAGTAAGTCTCAGGCTTACTAATTATTAGCAAATAGCTATTTACCCTTCTGACGGAGCTTACCGTTATTTTAATTTTGTAATGGACGGCATATACCGTTACTCTGTGTTTTAGTTTAGTACTAAGCTAGGCCTTTGTAAATAATATCTGGCATTATTGAAAATAATAACATAAATTTATAATTATTTTATTCAAACAACAACAAATAATTTACATTACAGCAATTTCAATTAGAGATCATAAAATTAAAAATAAAATAAATAAAACTTATGTGATGTATTATGTATGTAAATTTATTATGTATTATGTATGACTTATGTATGTAAAAATTGTAATTATTTAACGAAAAAAAAAATTCAGTTCATTTCTTAGAATTAAAAAAAATTAGATAAATTAATTTAAATTATAGGCGAAATCATTTTCAAATCAAATTTGACTTCATATTAAATTTCAATTAATTATTTACGCTATGACTAAAATTATATTTAAAGTGTTGACTTGAATCAAACTGTAAATACAACTTTAGCAAATTAATTAATTTAAATGTGAAAAAGTACATTTATTTTAGAGTTACTTTATTGTGGCATACGAGCTTTGTGTTAGTAGTATACATATTTTTCATGGTCAGCTCAATTAAATTACCAAAATAGCTTTTTCTTTAGAAAAGATGTCCAGAAGTATTTTTTGGAAAAATTTACTTTTAAATTGGATGATGCAACGGAACAGGTAAGTCTGATTGACTAAAGAAATATTTTTTTACTGATTTTTATATCAAACCATAATCCTGATGGAATAAAATTAAGAGCAGTGTCATGACATAAGGAATCTAAAGTCGATTAAAAACTTTAATTTCAGAAGCTACATAGTATATTGAGCGTAGTAGTAGGGTTGTTACTAAATAATAATTCTATTTAGCTTACTGCTCAACTAAAATTTTGAGCTGGTTCATATCATGAGACTGCTTAATTTTTGGGCAGGAACATTCGCTCAATCATATCAGACTCATCAGTATATGAGACCGCTAAAAATTAAAGATCATTTAAATCGTGAAATACCTAAAATTGTGAGCAGACTCAAAAGAGATTATTTGGTATGAGAACGACTCAACTCAAATCAACTAAAATTCAATATAAATTCCTATATTTATCATTTTGATGTGTCTTTCAAGTCTTAAAGAGAAATAATTAATTTTTATTAATTGTTTTAAATATGTAAAAAAAAGTTGAAAGACCTCGTGGAATCTTAAATATGAATTGGTTTGAGTTTATAACGTTAAAATAAAAAAAAACTTAAATAATGAGTCCGCTCACAATATAAACCAGCTCATAGTTTTACCCAAGACTAACACTAATGAACAGACTGAGACACTAGGAGAAGAAAGCTCAATAGTAGGCCTGTTTTTTTTTTAAAAATACACGCAGTCTTGTGAGAACAAATAGTCGGCCACTTACAAATCGGATTATAATTCGAAAACTATTAATTTTTCAACTTTCGTTCAAAGGATAGGTTAAAATTCCATCTTTTTTTACATATTTTGGAGTATTCAGATTTTAAGACATTAAATATTTTAATTAGTAAATATGATTGTGTTTAAAGAAAGGTCTTTCATCAATTTTCATACTAAAATAAAAAGCTTATAAAATATAAAATGATCTGCACTAACACATTGAAGCCATTTTGTGTCTCGGCCTGTTAATTAGTGTTAGTCTTGATTTTACCGAAGGTAATCGTAAAACGAATTGAGTAAACTCCTATTCAGAGCTGACTCAATACTTGAGCGTATAAGTACCTTGTCAAAAGTTGAATCGAATCAAATTGAGAACGGACTCAAATTTTGAGCAAATTCAAAATTTGAATTGATTTGAATTGAGAGAGTATTTTGCATAATTACAGCCCTGACAATATAGGGATGTATACAATTTCCTATTTTATTAACCTAATTACACTGGTCACAAGTACTAATATTGAGCAAGGAAGCAAGTTGCTTCCGAAATATCGATATTTGTGAAATGTAAAAATTAATGTATTACAGTGAAAGAAAATCTGACTTTTAATTGCTGAATCTAATTAGACCGGAATTAACAATTTTTTTTTACTTGGAAGCATTCAACCAACTTGTTATGTTGTTATTATACTTGTTGATAATTTTTTAAAAATGCAACTTAATAACATGGCATCACATCTAGAGATTTCATATTTTTTTTTCAAATTCTAATTGCCATTTTTTAAAGTGTGTTATTTATTTTGTTGTTGTTGTTATCGAAATTTTTAATGCTCCATATTAGAACAAAAACAAAAAAAACTAAAAATGTTATTTTCACCAAATTGGATGCTAAATCTGGTTATAATGAAGGTTATTGCTTGTGGAAATAGGTTTTGCCATAAATTTTTTTAACTCTTTATAATATTTTTCTTATCATTTCAACGCAAAATATTTTTTTATTTTTGATTTATCGCACTTTAACTAACAATATTTTATGATGCATTTGAGGGGCATTTCATAAAAATTGGTTGACGTTCTTTTTATTATTTTTTAATTTGTTTGTTTTTTATTTCTATTTCTTTTTATGTACATATTATTTTATTTACTTTGTTTTTGTTTTTTTTTTTTGTATTTTGTTAATGAACCAGTCAAAGAAGTTTTCTTAATCTCGTTAAAACGACGTATATTGAAATGATAAATATAAAAATTTTGTAATAAATTAAAATTTTGTTTGGGTATTCAATTTTTGATTTCTTTTATCTAATTTTCAATAAAAAGTTTTAATATTCACATTTAATAATTTGAAATAATATACAAAAGATTAGTTTTAGAAGGCGCCCAGGTATTATTGAAAATCATGATTTTAGTGAAAAGCATTTGCAAAATTGAGTACAAAGCATTGCGTCATAGTAAACTTCTGAGTTATAATGAGTGAAACGTTTTGACTTTTTTTGGCGTACAATTTAAATGGTATTACACCTTATTCCCATTTTACGTGAACTTTTTTTAAGCGATTTTAAAATAACGCGATTTTAAAAAATAATTCAATTCTCTATTTACGCGATCGATTTTTTTTACGCTAATTTGAAATAAAAATTCAAATATCTAAAAATTCTTCCATTAAGACATTTATACTATTTTAAAGTACTTAAACTATTTTTTTAAAGTTACATTTGCGTATAAATAACAGAAATGTTGTATATGTATCCAAAGTTAAGAAATCTCATTTTCGTCACTTTTTTACTGTAACTGCACCTCAGCTGTTTAATAAGTTGCCTGAATACTTTTGAACAAAGAGAATATAAATTAAATTTATAAAACAAATAAAATCCTGGCTTTTTTCAATTTCTAGTGCAAAAATTGAATCAATATTAATACTCATAATTTAAACTCACTTTTTACACTTATCATTCACTTTCTGTTTTATTATTTTTTTATTTATTTTTTTTGTTATTTTTAAGGGTTTTATTCAGATCGTAATTCATTCTACTATCCTATATTTTATTTTATTTTTATTAAAAATTTCAAATCTTTTTATATTTTTTAATTAAATTAAAAATAATTATTCTACAATTGAATAAAACATTATATCAAATAATTCTACAGTCATTTTATGTTATTTTTCCTCATTAACACTATTATACCTGTTATTTTAATAATGTAAGACATTCGTCTCTTGCACTATGACAAGGCAATAGAATGTCTTTAACTATTTCATACAGAACTTGTAGCTTAAAATTGACGAAATTTTTTGATTTTTTTTTAAACTTTCTATAATAATTGTATTAATCTTCTACTATATACATATATATATACTGTACATTTGTGAACAGTTATAAATTTTTAATTCGTAATTCAAATGCTTGTTTTTTAATAGTATATATATTAATTGTTATTTAGTATAAGTTAAAAATGTAATCTGAATTATTTTAAATACTAGTTTTTAACTTAAATTAATTATTACTAAGGATACATTGTACAAAAACTGAATTTAATTTGTATGTAAATTTTCAAAATTTGTTACTAGCTTTGTAATTCTGTTGAAATAAAGACTATTTTTATTATATTATTATAATGCGACTTAAAAAAGTTGATTAAATTCGATTTAAAACGATTTGAAATTCCACAAAAAATGTTTTTGCGCACAAAAAATTTACGCATAATTTTTGCGGCATCATTTTGTTCTCTAACCAAAGATAGACCTTTCTACTTTTCTCTGATGCTTCAGGGGATCGAATGATAAAACCTCTTCTAGTAAATCGAACTTTAACTCCACGTTCAATGAAAGGTGTCAATTTCAACACGTTACCAGTTCATTGGACGGCTAATAAAAAAGCCTGAGTAACAACTTTTAGAGACTGGTTTCATAAATGCTTTGTATACGAGAAGTTTGGCGTTATACGAACGACAACGGTCTTGAATTTAAAACTCTGTTAATCATAGATAACAAAGCAGCAATCCTGATATTGAACTTGAAAATGTCGAAATTAGCTTTTTAACACCAAACACTACGTCATTGTTACAACCGCTGGACCAAGGAATTATCTCAACATTTAAGACTATTTAAAAAAAAATATTACGGTTTATTTTAGACAAAATAATAAATGATAATCAGTTAACAGTATTAGACGCATGAAGAAATTTTCTGTTAAGGACTGCGTTAAACATGCTAGGTCTGCAGTGAAAAATCTAGAACTATCTTCTTCAGATGGATGTTGGAAATCGGTTTGGCGATCAGAATGCGTTGCGAATAATAATACCATTCCTTCGGATAGGTCCGATTTTACTAATATCATAAGCCTTAGCTAAAGAGGTAGATGGAGAAGGTTTCGATGACCTCAAAAGATATAGAAGAAGTATTATCTTATAGAGCACTAACTAATGATGAAGTTATTGATTCGACCTTTAAAACAACTGATACTGAAGAAGTAGATGAGGAAGACGACGTTGAAGTTCCTATACCCTTAATGCAAACCTTATTAGTGAATAACTTGAAATTTCAGCTAAATTGAGCAACCATATTTTATGAAACATGACCCATTCGACGACTTACTATATCGTGAATTAATAACAACGATTAATAACTAATTTTATGACGCACACTACACCAAAATTACAGCAGCATGAGTATGAAAATGACATTTCGAATGAAATTTCGAGGGATGAGAGTGATATTCAAGTGACTCCTTAAAAAAGAATGCATTTCGCTGATTAAAAATGAAAGAAATAAAAAAAATACCTACGATTTTATTTTATAAAGATGAACTTATTTTTTGTTTTGTTATTTTTTTGTTAGTTGTTACATAGTTGTTAGTTGCATATGAAATAATTTAAATTAATATTTTTTACCATTTTTGTATTTATTTATTACATATTTTATTAATAAAGTGTGCCATACGCGTAAAATTCATAAATTTTTATATGTTAATGTTTTTATTTTTGTTCCTGGAATCTGGAACCAATCCTCTTATATATGCACTTCGTATCTTTTTTTGCGCATAGCTTTTTTACGCGGGTTTTCGCGGAACGTATTTATCGCGTAAAAAAAGAATTTGGTGTATAAATATTTTTCACTTTGATGGTGTAAGTTTAAAAAAAAATTGTATAGCCTACGTGAAATTTCTGCTCTCTAAATGCACTGATAACCTTTACTAAACTAACAATTAATTATTTGTATAGTTAATTTTGTTTTTTTTTTAGATGTGGAAAACGCTGCGACTGTGTTTAACCCTAATGTTGCAATAATTATATAAAGAGGACCTTTTCTAAGTTTTCAAAGCCCATGATTTTATTTATGTTTTAAATGTCTCAAGTGTCAAGTATAATAGAGGTTGTTTTTTAAAAATAATATACTGGTAATCAAACAAGTGTAACAACACTAATAATTAACACGTGAACAAAAATAAAAGTAATCTTATATATTATAATACACAAGATGAACGACGTGGTGAGTAAAAAAGCAAGAATAATTGAATAGTAAATTAATTACACCAGAAAAATATTAAAATTTTAGCAAGTTCTGGGTGCTGAATACTTAAAATATTTATAATAGTGATAATATATGATAGTGATATTTATATCGATAGTAAATATTTATGATAGTGATTATATAAACTGAAATTGCACAGGGGATTCACTAGTATATTTAAATACACAAAGTCAAATGTAGAATTGTTTGAGAGAGATAAAAGATGATAAAGAAATTACCTCATTTTTGGTAAGTAAATCACTTTGAGAAGGAATAGTACCAGAACACCTAAAAATTAGCAGAACAATACCGATATTTAAAACTGGCAATACACCGCAGATTTAAACAATTATAGGTCAATTTGCATTTCAACAGTGCTATCAAAACTAATTTAAATTCAGTAGATTTAAAAGAAAGCCAGTAAATTTAGAAAAAAAGTCTAATTACAGAGACTAGTCGATTTGGTTACACATGTCCAATATTTAAAAAGTAATAGAAAATTTATTACGTCTTTTATTTACGAATCTATTTATGAAAATATTATGAAAAAATTGCAAAGATTTGGAATAAATTCGGTTCGTCAAAACATTTTAGGGCACAGCTCCTTTCCCGAAGCACCAAAGTGCAAATCTACAAAACGCATATACTCGCGGTTTTGCTCCACGGATCCGAATCGTAGACACTGCCGAAGGCAAGTGAGCATGAATTTTTTTTGATTTCGAGAAGAAAATTTTTCGTCGGATATATGGAACGTGGCTCGGGCACCTAGAGCAGATGAACGAAAACAATCTTCAAATCCATACACGAAGGTACAAGATGTCGGTCTACAACAATTTCATTTTTAACTGGAAAGAATCCGCTTGTGAGCGACAAAAATGAAGGACGTTGCTGAGTCTGACCCTAGGACCTATGTCGGTCTGTTGGCCAGCTAATTAATTGTAAAGTTTTATTGGTTGATGGTATTAGTTTTGTATGAAAATATTTTGAACTCCTTCACGATAACTCTTCCAATCGTCATAATTTACTACTTTTTTTTTTGTTTTTACCAACAAAGAAAAAAATAATGGTCTAATTTATTTAAATTGTGTATAGTCTACTAGTATTGTGAAAAAGATTTAAATCAAAAATAATTTTTATACGCTATTAATTTTCATTTTTAATATTCAATTTCTAAAGAACCCATATTTTTTTACTCTAATAATTTAAAAGTTTTCTTTTCAAAAAAAGTTGAAAAAGAACCAAAGAATTTCATCTATTATGAATGAAAGAAAAGATATGATAATCGTTATTCATCCCTTATTATTCCCTTTTTATAACCAAAAATCACAATTTTTTTCTATTTTACTTCTTTTTTTTAAAGTAAAATCAGGCTTTCATCAGTTCTGATGGTTTTAAACATTTTTTTTTTGTATCTTGTTATTATGAAGCAAATCAATGATACTTGAATGAAGATTACCTGAAATTACAATGAGTACCCGTATAATAATAGTAATAATAATATTGTCACCATTCACATTCAACCATGAATAGAATCAAAAAGTCTTAACAAACAAAAAAAGAAAAGAAAAAAAGAACAAAAAAAATTGAATAGAAAATAAAGAAATCACTTTGACAAGAGAGAAGGTAAATTTTATTAGATTCTCATTTCCATATTTTGTTGTTGTTGTTATTGTTATAACTACAACCACTGTCATCTTGGTTTGGTTAGCTTACAATATTCACATATTTATCACAAGACGGTAACAAGTTCATCTTTTTAAGAAAAAAAAAAATCAAAAGTAAAATTTTGAATTAAAAATTAGTGAATACTTCCAAAGAAAGAAAGGAAATTAATTTGTGTAGGTCCTTCAGATGTACACCTATTTTAGAGAGCTTTTATGATTTTTATTTTTATGTATTTTTGAGTTGAACAACCGGAAGAAGATTGATATCAATATACCTATACAGTTATAAATAAAATTGAATAAGGAAATATTTTTTTTTATTTAAATTTTGTGGTAAAAGGAAAGAATCTTAAAATGTTTCATTTTTAAGTTATGCAAAAGGATAGAAAATGAAAAAAAAAAATGGAAATATCAATGGATGTTTTTTTTTTTTGTTGATTGTGTCAAGTGTATACAATGTGTACACATTGATTCATAATATTTTTTAATGAAATTTTATTAAATTTAAACATTATCGGAATAGAAATAAATTAAAATATGCTGGATAATAAAATATAGGACTATTATATGAGGCAAGTTTCAGAGTAAAAACAGTTTCGGTGTTCATCCATGTATTCTTGGAGTTATAAAGAAAATTAATTTGGGGTTTTTAAGCCGTTGTAAAGCACATTTTTAATTTAAAGATATTATCTACAAAGTTCAACTCGAGGAAGGAGTATAAACTTTAAAAACTATCCTAAGCTCTATTGACAGAGATACATAAATTCAGTCGTTCGTCTCATTGATGATGAAAATTTTTAGTCAAAATTGGCTTTGAAAAAGAAGAATTTGAACTTCAGCTTCCGCTTGGCAAATACTTCACAGTCTTTCAGGCTGAAACCTTTGCTATAAAAGCAGCAGTAAATATAATAAAAGAGCAAAGTCATTAGAATCTTTAGTGACAGTCAAATTCCCTTAAAAGCTCCTGAAAGTAACCCCATCAAGTCTTGATTGGTATGAAAATGTTCGGAAGCCTTAAACCTCATAGAGCTCATAAATAAGGTGAGAAATGATTTGAAAACCGGGTCATAGTGGCCTACGTGAAAATTGACGAAAGTTGACGATCTAGCCAGATCTTCGGCGAATTACATAAGTTATGGACCGGAACCGGCAGTTGGTATATTAGTAATATTAAACTATCGATAGAAAGCACAAACATTCATTCATGCTCAGAACAAACATTCTATGGGAGCATATTGAAAAAAACAGAGTCCCCAAAGTATATTCACCAAGAATAAAAACCAAAATAATCAGCTTTCTGCCAACATTCAATAATAGAGCAGACTGCAGGAATATGGTGTTTATATACTTACTAGTTAATAAGCACACGTATAGACTGTCACTAAGTGACGACCCAACCTGTAGACAATGTCTGGAAAAGGAACAAACCTCCACAAATGTTGTAGTTGTTTCTAGGCTGAGATTCAGGCTGTTGGAAAGGTACTACATAACCTCAGAAAACTTCCGCAGGATAAAATGATCAAAGTTATTGGTCTTTATCAAACGGGTCGACTAAGTTGAGGAGTGGAGGACGGCATAAAAAGCTAAAAGCCTACTTGTTGGCCCTGTAATGTTAGAGTCACCTCTGTACAGAAAAAATTGTATTTTTAAAATGTTCTGCAGAACCAAATTAACTATTTCCAGCTGTAAGGCAATTCAGTTGAGGAACGGAATAGGCTGCGAATTATCATTTTTATACCGATATTGTAGTTCAAAGTTGAACATTTTTGAAACAAAAAACCCAAAATCATTCGTATCTCAAATATCAAGAGGGTTCAATGATTATTGAAATTTATATTTTATTCTAATATTCATAAAAAAAAACAATTAACTTTATTTTCACAATAAGTGGCTTAGTACTTGCTTTCCATCCAAAAATTTAAACTATGTCATTCCATTTTAGTTAATACTTTTCTAAACCAAATTATCTGATTCATTACATGTGGTGTATTGTTACATCTCTCACTCAGGCATTCCCAATAAGGTACCTACAGTTTTGATATGTGTTTAATATAGAGCTTAGTTTGTCTCTCTATCATGTTGAACTCTCTCCTACTCTTTTCTCTTTTTCCTACAATTATTTGTTCTCCTTTTTTCTTGGCCAACGAAAGTATAAATTTTAAGGTTTTGACTATTAATAAAAAATAAGTTTATACTTACAATGCAACTAAAATTCATGATTTTTAAAGAGTTATAACCTACTACAAAAGAGACGGTAGAATCTAACCTAGAATTTTGTTTTTGAAGAATTTAATAATTTTTTTTTCGGATAGAAGAAAGTTATCAAAAGGGCCTTCCACTTCTGTTCTATGCACCGGAGAAGAGCGAACTGAAAAACTGTCCCGACTTTACCGTATACTAAAAACTTTCACAAACTTGTTAAAATTAAGACTAGTCTTTAACACTAACAATGAGTACAATTTTAGCTATTTTCTTCAGATATGTTTGATCAAACAAGATCCCATTAAAGATAAAAGATTATAACCGAAAATAGTTTCAACGGTTTTGATTATCACCTAAAAAGATAACTTTTATGGTGTACAACCAAATTTTTTACTTCGTCTTTTATGAAAGGGATCTTGAGATTTCTATGAATATCAGAATTGATAAGGGGGTATTAACAATGTTTCGAAATACTTTGCTTTGAAAGTTTTGGATAGTTTGAATATGTAATTGTTTAGAACAACCCCATATCTGAATATTCCCAGACTGGGTTTAATATCTGATTGTAGATCAAAACTTTGTTATACGTCGAAAGCATAAATGTCCGTCCAATTAGCCAATACAATTGTTTGTATTTCCGATCTAGGTCTCGTTTGTTTTTTTTTTCTAGACGTGTTCTTTCCATCTAAGCTTTGCGCCAGAAGTCATAGCAAGATATTTTACAGACTTTTCTATGGTGTGACAACATTATTTATATTTACTGGAATGGGCGAGTGAATGTAAAGATAACGTGCGTAGATTTTGCTTCATTCAGTTTAATTTTCCAGCTTTTGCACCAAATGGAGATTCTGTTATTGGCTTGTTGGAATTTATTTGTAGCTTCATTTATATTTTTATCGACTACTAATTTAGCCGTGTCATCTGCAAAAGTAGGTACCGTCGCATTTTCTATCTCTGGCACATCACAAGTGTATGGCAAATATAGTATGGGAATGGGGCTCAGTATATTACCTTGTGACACACCTGCCTTGCTTAATTTGAAACTTGATAAATATGATGAGATCAGTTCGATATATATATTTTTTTTACATAGCCAAAACATTAGGTGGAGACGTTTTATACCGATTCGTACGATTCGAAAGAAAAGTTTCAATCCATTTGAGAGAAGAGGGCCCCAGACCTATAGTTTAACATTTTGCTAATAATGCACTATGCCATACTCGATCAAAAGCGTTAGAAATATCCAAAGCCACAATATTTGCTTCGCCCGAATTGTGCAAGCAGATATCTAGCTTCTCATTAAGAGATATATTTAGCTTTCATTAAATCACCGGTGGACCATTTTTTTGGGAGCAATCGATGTAGCTTGTAAGTAAGTCCTTCATGCTATACTTTGTCGAAAGTTTCTGCAACATCAAGAAACACTGAAGAGCAAATTGGTTTTTCTTCCAATGTCTTTTCGATGACATGAAAAACAATTAGAAATTGCCTTTCTCCATCAATTTAAAGATTACGGATAACTGTAAAATAGGCCTGTAGAACTTGTTGTTGTTTTGTAATTTTTCTGGCTTATGAATCATGATAATCTCAGAAATCTTCCATATACTTAGGACAAATTTTTGTTTGAGTGCTGCAACCATTATTTTAGTTGGAGCTATTAAAGCTTTTGGCGGTTTAAAATAACAGCTGTGATCAAATCGAATCCTGGGGCCTTGAAACCAAATGTCTCAAGATTTAACAAAAAAATCCCAATACTTATACATTACTGAAAAGTTCTCTTTTGGAGTTGATCATACGCTTCTGACATTTACTCCACAATCTCCGAACTAATTAATTTACAAAAAAATAATTATTTCTGTCATGTATCTGTGTCTCTGTGTAAAATCTTCCACTAAGTAACATATAATATTATTCCATAAAATAATTTGATTTTCACGTATTAATTTCAAAATTATTCTCCTAGCTATTTTGATTTTACAGCTAATTTCAATTATCATTAATTCTATGATGAATATTTTATAATAAAATTCTATTATTCAAATATAATCAGTTCATTTGAGCCTCTATGACTTTATTATGATGTTTTCTGTTTCTATTTTGATTTCATTACCAAAATTATTATTACTAAAATACAAATAAAATTAAATTTGATGCTTAAGGACTTCTATCGAATAATGTCCTTTCAAATGGGAATGGAAAAAGTAAATATATATATATATAATAGATATATTTTTTAAATCATTATTTGACTGTATAACAAATATGGGAGCAAATGGCAATCAGATATGAATAATTCATTAAAATCAATTTAGTGTAGTATTTACTAAAATTGATATTTTGATAAAATTTAAATTATTTTTTCTTTTTATTCTTCGTTTTTGTTACTTCAGACACCGAATGGATCTTATCTTAAATGTTACTCGAATATTTATTCTTAAAATTTTGCCTATTTCTATCTATATCTTGAAAAGGTTCATTCTGGAATAATGAATAATTAAAAAAAAAAAAATATATGAAATTGAAATTAAGTCGCAGCAGTGGTGTGTAACCGTTATTTTATAGTTGAGTTGTTTTTGATAATTTTTGTATGTCAGTATATGATGGTTACACATCACCACTGGTAACTGACATAGTTATGATTGTTCTAACTCAAAATCCTATATAACTTATATGGGGCATAGGTTTGATGTATGAAAATGTTATAATAGTGAAAATTGTCGAATATTTCCAGAAACGCGTATTTCGTCTACCTACAACTTGCAGACTTCTTCAGTGTTTTGTACTCGACTGACGAAGGAAATCTAAAATCGTTTTATTTATTCTATTCGCACAGTTAACAATTTGATGTTTTTCCTAACTGCATGGTTGCTTATTATCCAATGAAATAGCACAGGTAGGGGGCTGAATAAAAATATTTTTATTTATTTTATTGTTGGTATTAGAAATAATATTTCCGACGTTAGAGTGAAAGGTAGGGGTGGTGTTATTCGTTCTATTATATTTAACTAAAAATTTAAATAGAGGAGAATGTCCGTTGCCTTGGTCTTTATTTAGGAGTGAGTCATTTTTAGTTTTCTGGATTTCGATGCTTTCAGCTGAATCTAGTTTCCTAGAATCTCTAATGTAATTTACCACTAATATGTCTTCTTTCGAAATACTGTGATGATGATGTGTTCTTCTATTTTGGATCTGAGTTCGGTTGAATTCGTTTTCTTAGCTAGTTCTGCTTCTTTCAATTGTTCATTGAGTCGTGTTTGCATGTTTCTCCTAGTTTGCCCAATATAAACTTTGTTGCAACGACTGCAAGTTATCCGGAATATAATATATAACTGGAGAAAATAGAGTACGAGTACCTATCTACTGGAATTAAGGTGCAAATTGACTACTGTTTTAATATTGTTGAAAATTATTATACCATAAAAAACTTGAAAAATAAAAAAAGTTCTCAGAGCGGTTTTTTCTACGGTCTTGATTGTAAGAATTTTAAGTGTAAGTGATAGGGTTTGGGGTGGTATAGAACTAATGGATTCGATCAATGTAAGTGGCGAAGAGGGTAATGGTAAAATATTTCTTTTGAATTGCTTCAATTATATTTTTATGAGAACTGTAATAAGGATACCATATAGAACTGTCATAGTTCATGTTGAATGTTATGAGGAAGGTGTAAAGAGATTTTTATGGGTCATTAATTTATTTGAACAATTTTTTAATGAATACTGATCATAAAATTTGGTTTATTCACAATAGAATTTATGTGATGGACAAATGATGATTCTTATATTCTACGTACATTTGACCTAAGTTGTAGATTCAAGAAATGCTTTGAGTCTTTGAGCTTTCAAGTCTTTGTGATCGTAAATCGATATTAACGTTTGAGTCTTATGGTTATATGTCGCAATGGTAAGGTCAATAGCGATCTACGTATCTTTGGTAAAAAAAGTACAATAACCAAAGTTCAAAGCAAGCTTAAAACTGCAACGTTCCCTTTTTTGATTGTGACTTGAACTATGGAAATCATCAACAGCATTACTATAGAGATTCTGCTTAAAACCTATATGGCTTTCATTCTTTATACAGCAAAAAGTAAAGATTTACACCTGTAAATGTATTGGGCACATCAAAAACTAATAAGTTTGCTTCAAAAAGATGTAACGCTGTAATATTAACTGATTACCAGTTACTTAGAAATAATTTTGAAAAACCATTAAAAAAATTATGCCTAGCAGAAGTACGTGGGAAACCAATCTTGAAAAATAAACATGAGTATGGTAGACTGACCCTTCAAATGACTGACTACTCTTAATGGACTGCACAAGAATATACAGTTTGCTGTGGAGGTAGAAAAAGAAGATCAACTACTGTTATTAGATTTACTGTTATCCAAAACAGGAACGTCACTAGAACTAGAGATTTACAGGAAGCCTATGGATACGGTTGGAGGTGTATCAACACTCATATCAACATCAGGTGGCATCTTTCAACCACATGATCCATCGAATGTTAACACTTCTCATCTCCCAAAAAGGTTTAGTAAGCATATTTTAAATTGCGAGAATAAACGGATATCCAGAAAAAGCCATCGCGGATTTACTCAGTAAACGGAAAAGAAGATTACAACGGAAATCCCTCAAAACCTACTCACTGGTCAACAAGTAAGTAAAATTTATCTCCCACTCAGAGCGAAATTAAAAAAGCACGGGTAAGATATCGTATATAGTAGCAGAACCAACCAAGTCAAGTCTATTTTAGGTTCACCTAAAGAGCCAATCAAACAAATGGAAAAATCAGGTATATATAAGATAACTTGTAGGCATTGCAACAAAGTTTATATTGGGAAAACTAGAAGAAACATGCAAACAAAGACTCAATGAATACCTGAAAGAAGCTCAAGAAGCTAAAAAGAAAAATGTAATCGAATTCAGATCCAAAGTAGCAAAACACATCATCCAAGAGAATCACAGTATTTCGAAAGAATACATAGTAATGGTAAATTACCATCGAAATCTACAAAACTAAAAATGATTCACTCCTAAATAAAGACCAAGGTAACGGGTATTCTCCTTTATTTAAATATTTAGTTAAATATAATAGAACGAATAACACCACCCCTACCTGTCACTCTACGTGGGAAATATTATTTCCAATACCAACAATGAAATAAATAATAATATTATTACTCAATCCTCTACCTGTGCTATTTCATTGGATAATAAACAACCATCTAGCTTCGAAAAACGTATTTTTTCTATAATCATTACTCGTTTTATTGGGGCTTGTAGGCTTATAGCATATTTTGGTTAATCAGTAAGCCTTTCGTCGTCGGTTTTATTCTGAAAATGCAAAAAAATATAAATAAATACCCAGGAGGGAATCGTCCAACAAAAAAATAAGCAAAAAAAATAGTACGACACATGACACAGTCACACAATTTATATATTTAAAAAGATTTAATATTTCAATAATTCATCAAAAAGCAAAAGACCTAGATTCATAATTGCCTTAAAATTGTAACAAAAAGCTCATTTGTGGCTGGCAGTAATACTGTGTCCCAGTTATATCTCTATCAAATATGTTACATATCTACCTTATCCGTTACAAATAATATATCAAATGTAATTTAATTACAGGTAGAAAAATAACTGTCATAGACATTATTTGAATCGATATATTGAATTAGCAAATTTCTCGCTTAACACGTTTGTCATTCCCTTTATCAAAAAATTAAAAGAAATGTTTCTTTAGCAAAAACTTTGTAAATTAATGTGTAAATACTCTTGACAATTTGTTGTTTCTGTTGTCAACAATAATAAAGTACTCAAAACTGGCAAAAACAAAATTTCAATAAATGAGTAGCGTGGTTTTGGGCCATCATTTTTATGCGTAGTCGCTGTTGGATACAAATAGTTGGAACCCGCATATTTCTGTATATGGCAGTTGTAAATTTGCAGGAATTTTAGAGTTTGTTACAAAATCAGACTTATATACCTTTTACAGAATATTTATAAATGTATAATATGGCTCTCTGTCCTAAGTTCGAACGACATAAGTTCGATACAAAAAATGACATAATTTCGAAGTTGTTTTTAATTATATTAATTTTGTCGAACTTATGATATATGACATGAGTTCGATAAATTAAAAATGACATAAGTTCGAAAAAAAAACAAATTTAAGGTAGGTTTATTTATAATATTTTTATTATTGCAAATTATTTTAGTTGTTTGCAATTACCTCAGCTTGTATTGATAATTGACACGTATGGCAGATCTTAAGATGCCGGCACGGCAAAATAACAACGTTTGAGGGATTTATAAAACAAACAGAGCATACATTTTCAACAAAATTGATTGGGTTATAGACTCAGTTTCATCTTCAGATTCACTTGAATATGAATCAGATTCATTGCCACTTTCATCATTAAATTTTACGACGTCGTCATCATCGGCCTCAAAATTGTCAAAAGTGTTGATTACTTTTACTAGTTGTCAAAAGTGTTAATAAATCACTAACTTCTTTGATTTTCTCACTTTCATCAATATTTTTGTTCGCTTCGTTTTAAAGACACCTCCACTTTCAATTAGGGTTTACAACTTTTTTGGCTTTATAGAATTCCTCTTCTATAACTTTTTTTACAAATTTAAAAAAATTTCCATTTTTTTGTATCATTCGGCCAAGAATTCAATTGTAAGCCTCTAAAGCTGATATTGTTCGGGTTTCTTGTTTGAAAACAGATATTCTAATAGGACCCTCCTAATAAAAATATTTTTTATTTTTATCTTGTTAGTTTTACATAGAACTGCATAAAATAATATAAAATATTTATTACCTTTTTTAATCATTGTTTTTCAAAATACACAATAAATGGTTGCAATAGATTCTCGGTGTCAAACATTTTAATATTTAATTTCAGTTGATTAAAACCAAATAAAATATCTTTTGCTGGGAGCAACGGTAAAGCCAAAATTTTATAAAACATCGATAAGGCAACTGGATTAGTATAAATAAATTTAGCGAATAACTTATATTTTATTTTTATATTACGCCTAATTGCTTGGTGAAACCAACATCCTAGTAATTTGGCCATTGGGAAAACTTTTCCTAATGCCTTTCGCAAAGCTGATTCATAATCACTAATTATAATATTTGCATTCATGTTAAAAATATTATCATTTATGTATGAAAATAAATTTGTATACGCTGTTTCAGTTTTCTTATCAATTAATATAAAAAATATTGAAAAGATCTGAAAAAAAACAATTTGAATTTAATATTTTTTCGGAAAAAGCTGCTATTTTTCAAAAAATTGTATTATAAAATTTTTTTTAATCTCAAATTGGCTCTTGCTATAGCAGCTATAGTAGGTGCAGCGCCATTATAAAACCGCCTTTATTGTTCATTTTATTTCAATTTTAATTTTGTCGAACTTATGTCATTTTTTGTATCGAACTTATAACGTTTGAACTTATGACAGAGAGCCGTACAATATTATTGTATTTACTTGATGTTATTTCGTAAATTTGACATATACGTTTTTGCGAAACGACTTTGTGATTTTTGACAAGTGATTTTTGCAATATAAGCTTAGATTAATTTTGCTGAATTGTTACACCATTAAAATTTTATGTCTCACTGAATTTTATTTTATTCCAGACTTCATTTTATTTATACCTTATTCCAATTTCTCTTTAAAATTCATGTGATGCTATAAATATTTGATATAAAAATAAAATCCAAATTTGTTTAGTTCTTTTAAAATAATTTTTATTTTAAAATTGTCATTTTTGTTTTCAAAGTATTTTCATCAACTTATAAATTACAACATAAATTTCATGAAACTAATTTTTAACTTTTAAGGATGTATTTTTTGTTTTTTATATTTTTAACTTTATTTATTGAATTTTTTATTTTTTTGAATTTTAAAAAATAAATTTATGTTTTTATTTTGTAAATATTATTTTAGTATGGTTTTTTTTTTTTGCTTTTTTTTGTAATGAAAGTTAAACGGTTTATTAAATTTGTACAATAGTTATGGCAAAGATTTAGAGTTATAAAATTTTTTTAATTGGTTTTTATTTCTTTTTTTGTTTTTTTTTTACAAAAATTGTAAGCTGTTCCTATTATTTACTAAAAATTGAACAAGAAATTTTGAAGAATGTATACTTAAAGATTCTGTAGGCACCAAAACGTTCAAAATATAATTTTATTTGAGACATCAACTTTAAGATAAAAAAATTCACCGAAAAAATTGGATTTTATTCCTAAGCTGAGCTGAGGTGGCTGAGTTTGAAAATAATTGTAAAGATTAGTAAAAAAAATATAAAAAAGTATAAAATTAATATGCAGTTAAATTGTTACTATTCACTTTGGGGATGTGTGTGTGTGTGTTTTTTTTTTGTATTTATCACATTATATTGAAATTGACGTACTTTATTTTTTTTTTAATTTATTTTATTTATTTATATAAATTGTACATTTAAGACGATTATCTTTTTATTATACAATTACAATATTCAATTCAGTTTAATTTGGTTTACACACACATAAAATTATAGTGAAAAATAAAAGGAAAAAAACAAAATTCGACTATACATATGTAATATACACATATAATATGGTTCAATGGTTCAAATATAATAATTTAATAATTAATAAAGATATAATATAAGTAATAATAAAAAAATAATATAAATATATAACATACAAAAATATATACCAAATAATTAATATAATTTAATAAAAAAAAAAAACGCCCACATTTCGAAAGGGAAAAGGACCTATAAAGCTAGCCTACAGATTTATCTGTAGGATCAACTGTTAAAATAAATAAATAAATAAATACAAAATTCGAATAAAAGTTTTAAAATTAGAAAACAATAAACAAAACGCTTTATAATTTAAACTGAACAAAAATTCGAACAACACAAAAAGTGAGAAAAATAAAAATTAAAACCTTTAAGGAATAAAAGAAAAATTAAGCTCAAAAATTAAAAATAAAGAACAAAATAAAAGTAAAGTAGTTAAAGGTAAAATTAAAAATAAAAAATGAAAATTAAGCAAATTAAAATTTAATTGAAATTAATTTGGTTATCGATTCAATTACCTTACGCCAGATTTTTTAAATATTATCTGCAGAGCTCAACAAAATTTTTATACCAATTGATACAACGAATATAGTTCGGCATCATATTTCAAATAGTAGCAACTCGAACAATATACGATAAATATCTGTGATACGACCTTTGTGACGTGAGATTTACTAAATTTAAATTACGAAATGATCTACCATATACTAGCTTATTATTTAAGTATTCTGGCAATTAATTTAGCATAATTTTTTTCATAAAAATAAGGTAACGAAACTTTAAAAAAACTATCGAATGTTAAGCTAAGTATTATTTTCGACACATCTCTACACTCTTATGCTTACTGCTATTTATTACAAAACGTTTACATGTATTAGATATAATTATTAGAGTATTGAACTCTCCTACACTAATTCCGGAGTAAACAACATCGTAATTTAAGAAATGTAATATTATAAGTGATTGTACTACTTTTTTCTTAAACCAATCGTTTAGAGTAATTTTTTCTAACCTTATATCAAATTTGAAAAATTTACATGACGTCTATTCGACCTTCATTCAATCTGGGTGAGGACCTTTGTCTACATTTATTTATATTGTTGTGTTTTGCGACATTACTGTTAAAATTTTAATGATTTTGATAATTCATTTAAGAGGATTAAGAAATTAGGTTTTTTTAAGCTTTTGTGGTTATAAGTTAATCAAGCTGACTACTAAAAAAAAAAAAAATAATAATGTAAAAAGTTTTGACATCACAGAATATCCTTTAAGTAAATTTTAGTTTTGTTGATTTTTTTTTTTTGTTTATGCAAATTTCATTAAAGTTTATAAACTTGGTATGTAGATTTTTAGTAAGTATGTATGTATGTACAAATTATTTAACAAAAGAAAATATTTATTATTAAATATTCTTAATTTATTTGAATTTTAAATTAAATATTTATTTATCTCAAAATCATGTAAATTTCCTTTGATTTTTGTTTTTTGTTTTTTTTTATATTTTATGTATGTAATAAATACATACAATGTTGCAAAATTAAATGTGTTACATGTAAATGTATGGAGAAGGAGGTAATATTAACAAGAACAAGTTTTCAATTTCAAGAAAATAGAAATCGGAACTAAATAAATTTATATGTATATATATCTATGTATATATATCTATGTATATATATCTATGTTTTAATTACATGTATACTATATTATATTAATTAATAACAATGTATAGTAGAAATAATTCTATTCTGTATAATTTATTTATTTTTTATTTATATTTAGTTTTCTTAATTTTACAAATACAAATAATTTTTTTTTAAATATTTCAATTTTTTTTTTTATTTATTTGTTATTTATAGATTTTTCGTTAAGTTCAATTATTGTTACAATAATTGATACAAAAAAGTATCACGTTTTAAGATTTTTTTTTTTTTTTTTTTTTGGTTTTAAGTTTTTATAAATTTTCATTTTAGCAAACTCTCGAATTTAATTAATTTTAAATATTTAATAGTTACCTACTGTCCTAGGATAGAAAAAAATAATAAAAATTGGATGGTTTTTGTTTTTTTTTATTGAAAGTATAAAGTAGAATTTATAATAAAATCATTTAAAAGTTGGACATGGACGATTTACAAATTTACTATGTGGAAATAGTATGAATCAAATTTGAAATTAAATTACAAACAAAATGTAAAAATTGGGTTTTCTATAAATTTTAATTTTTGGTGGCATTAGTCAGAACAGGTATTAGTTATAGGTTGGGTGGTTGTAGATTTTGGAATGTAATGTATGTCACTTGGGTACTGTAATTAATGTTGACGTATCATCTAAATTGGAAGAAAAAACTAAAACTTGTAACTAAAATTTGAATGGGATTAGTCTCTAAATCCACAAAAAATAAATCCATAGTGACTTTTGCCACAAATGTTGTTTTTATGTAAATTTTGGTTTAAGATTTTTTCTTTTGTGGATTTGATCACCAACCCCCTTAAATGTTGTATTTAATAAATTTTTATTTTATTTTTAGTTTTTGTAACTATTATGTATTGAGCAATTGAAATTTGTATTCGAATGAATATACAAAGAAATTACAAAAAACGTAAAATCTACATTCTGTCAGATGGCAAAGCAACTATACTAGCTCTTAATTCATATATCATCACATCAAAGCAAGTATGGGATTGTATAAATATGTCAAAGACCCTGGAAATATCACAATAATGTGGAGCATTCTGACATCGCAGGCAATAAAGCTTCAGACTACCTAGTCCGTAGAAACATCAGTTGCACCCGTCCTTTGGGACTCCCCAAAAAAAAGACAAATTTCCGATCAGCCGAGAAAAACGTGGAGATTCAGTCTTAGCCGAAGCAAGTATTAAACAGAGATAATAGCCACAAGTTAAGAGGTTAGCCTCAGATAGAAGCCGATAGAAAATTTTTATTTGCGCCCTATGCCCCAAAGACGAGGTTACCGGACAATAATGATGATGAATTGAATGAGGAATTTTCAAGAGCTCATTAATACGGGCAATCATAATAAGTTTATTTGCGGATGCAGTAATACTGAGGACAAATCTACCCATTACATATATATTTAATATTCAACTGTACGTTGATTTCCAATAAGTTAGGGACGAAGTTTCATTCGGGTCCCTAATTAGACGATTATATATATTTTTTATTATTAAATTATAATTAACGCGTGATTTTAAGTATTGGGTAGCTTGAAGCTGTAAGGGAAGGCCCCAACTCAAATGAGTGTCTCAGAACCAGAATGGCTTAACCCACATATGAAAAAAAATTTTTTTGTTTTTTGTCGACATGTAAATCTCATAGAATCAACGATTTTAATTTGAATTGTCAGAAAAAATTTGTTCGTAGCTATTTATCAAAAAAACATGTTTTGGCTGTCGTTGTATAATATTTTTATTTTTTTTTAAAATCAAAGTGGCCTAACCCACAATATTTTCGGATAAAGTGTAAAAAAATATAAATATTTTATGAAGTCAATATAACTTCACTATTAAATTTTTTTAATAAAAGATAGATTTTCGGAAGAAATTAAACTACTTTTGAGTTAAAAAAATGCAAAATTTAAAACTTTTATTCATTTTATAGTTTTTTTTGCTTATTTTTAATTTGTAATTTACAAGTAGTTAAGGGTAAAATGATTATTGTGATAATAAAAACAACAAATTAATGAAAAATGAGAATTGTAAGAGAAGAACATTTATTAAAAGCTGAAACTGCCCGAAAAAAGTGTGAATTTTGACGCTGAAGAAGCAAAAATTATCAACAATGATTTTACCGTAATTGTTTTTGACTTAATCAAAACACTTCCGATACCAATTTTAAGCACGAAAATTTTCAATTATGGACATATTGCCTAGGAAGGTGTACATAATTAAGGTAAATAAGATAATAACATAGCTATTAGTTTTAATTAGTTTTTTTATCTTCAGGCAATAATCGTGCTTCTATCTATGTATGGAATGAAATCATAGCTTCAAGAAGAGCTGATGAAGTCGCCAGTTGCCTATTACATTATCCAGTATGTAATTTGGATTTATAATACTTATACAGGAAATATCTAGATGTTCTTATTTAGCTTCAAAATGATTTTAAGTGAAAATTATAATTCATTGCTTCTGGTCATTCATATTTGAGCTGTGATCAAAATTTTGATTGATTGAAAGAAATAAAAAATATGATAAACACATTTATGTACCGGATGATTGAATTACAGTAATTAAAACTGCGAACAAAAAAGTCCCATTTGAAGTGGTTGAGAATAAGCCAGAAGATTTAATTTCATCCCAGCCAATGATAAATTCAATAACACATATAGAACTAAAGCCTAAACCAATAGTTTAGTAAACCATTTATATGTAATGTCAAATTGGCTTAACCCACAAAATGTAGCGTTTTTTTCAAGCTAGTGCTAAATAGCAATAAATGCGGTAAGTACTGTTGGAATTCGCTACCGTAAAAATGAAGAGTTTATAAACGTTCAAAAATTGCGTACTTTTTTCAATTAAGTTTTACAATAAAATGTTAATGTGGGTTACGCCACTCTGGTTCTGAGACATTCATGTGTGAATTTTATTTAGACGTACAAAATATATAGGTATTTAGGGAAATACGCTGGATAAAAAAAAATGCTTTATGGATTACAATTAAATAAAATGAAGCTATTTATAATGCTTTATGGGATACAAATTAAATAAAATGAAGCTATTTTATATGGGAGGTCTTAGTTGCTGACAATAGCAATATTTTTTCCAAATTTAATGAGTTGAAGTCAGTAATTTGATAAACAAATGCTTCGAAAATATTGTAGTAAAATTTCAGTATAGAAAAGGTAATTGTACCAATAAAAAAAAAGATCTTCAAAGGTGAAACGACAACTTCACTTCGAGTTAATAAGCTCAGAAACTTGGCGACTCCTTTCGCGATATCAAAAATGTGGTAAGAAAGAAATATTGTAATAATTCAAAAATAATTGTTTGCAAATTATATAGTAGATTATAATAGTTTTATTATTTTGGTTCTTAGACCATTTTTAAATAAATCCCATAACAAACAACCTAAGGTCATTATTATTTATAGAAATATTTTGTACCTATATAATTTTTAGAATTTTGTTCAATATAGAGTTGAAAATGAAACCGGCAATTAAAATTCAGTTAAAGTGTTAATTTTTTCTTTTATTTTTAATATTAAAAAAATTATAAATTTTTCTATTTAAAAATTTTTTTATACTTTCTTAAGGAAAAATTCACCCAAATAATTTATTATTTAACAAAGTTTATGAAAATTTTTATTTTTATAGAAAAAAATTAATAAATTTAATTTTAATTTTTGCAAACAGATTGTCCCTGTTCAATTAAATAATTATGTACTGTTTTATAATGACAATTTTTTCTGTATATATATATACATATATATAGATTTACATTATGTATAATATATATAGTTAAATTTATAAGTTATATTCTACTACTTTGATAGAAACATTCAATACAAAGGCATTTTTTTTTTTTATTAAAAAAACAAATACATAACAAACGTAGTGTTGTCAACTCGCTCAATATTTTATTTTTTATTAATTTTTTATTTTTATAAATAAATTAATATTTATATAATCTATATTCTATAATATTATAAATAATATCTAAATTTTTATTTAAGTTATTTCATCATCAAATCACTTGGTAGAACAATAGTGTGTTTCTAATTGAAAAGCTCCAAAATTAAGATTAATAAATAAAAACAAAAACAATGAAAACCAAAAATAAAAATGGAAAAATTAAAAGTTGTTAATAATAAAATTTATAAATTTATTTTTATTTATATACTAGCAAAGTCTCCCGACGTTGTTCGGGTCCAACACAAAATATATAAAATTTTGAATTTTGAAATAAAATATAGCACAGTCCCAGTGTGTCTGCCATGCCCATGTTCTCCAAATGGAACTTTGCATGTACATCAAATATTCAAACAAACAATCGGTGGTGTGATCACGATAAAATAAAGTAAATATACCTGCTATAGTAAAGCTGATCAGACCTATTTGGTCAAATAACAATACTTATTTATATAAATAAGTTGGACACGTCAAAATTTTGTTGCCTGAAGTTTATTAAAAGTTCGTAGTGTAAAATTATATAGAGACCCTATGTGCATGATATTGTAATTATTGAATAATCCTTGTTTCTGTATTCTGTTAAATTAAAACCAGAAGAATTTATTACATTTACCGGTAATTATTAATAACTACCTGTATGGATTGATAAATGTGATTAAAATTAAAACCATTTCTTTTAATTTTCTTATATTTGTTATTAAAATTATGACAAAAAAAACAGAAACTAAAAAGTAATATTTTTATGATTAAATTAATCATTTATTTCTACGAATTTAATTTATTTATTATTGCAGGAAGAACTTTTACGACATTTATAAAATCAATACTTGATATTTGATTTTTTACATTTGCAGCGATTTGAATTACAATCGAATTTACAACTACGGTATTGAAATTCTTGACAACCTAGATTTGAAATTATAATTTTTAAAGTGGGCGGCTGCCAAGCCCCCAAGCCCCCGCTACTTATTTATTGAAACCCTATTTTCGCTGACAGCAGGTAAACGCAGACGGCAAGCTTTTAGTGAAACATAACATATTTTTGAAATATTTAAGTCTTTGATCTCGACTGCAAGACCATCGGAACTATCCAAAAAAAATTTAAAAATTAATTATTAAAAACCTTTTTTAAGAAAAATAGAATTTAAACACGTGATATAGAGTTTCGGCCCAATTCCTAGGACTCCATACCTATTGCCTTCATCGCATTCAAGAGCCATTGTACAGATGATAAAAAAAATAAAGCCTTTGTCCCGATTTACGGACCGTTGGACCTATGCAAGATAAATTTTATAATTATTTACAATATTTATTACATTTACCTAAGATGGGTTGGAATTATTAATAATTACAGGTTTATGTGATAAAGTAAATAAATTCTGTACAAATTAATCACTTTAACCTTTCTATATGGTAATTATTAATAATGACCGGTTATTATTAATAATTACCAATTTATTACTTTAACCGCAACATAGACAATATTTTTTGTTTTATTTGCAGGAATTAAAATAAAAATATTTTTTTGTTACTTACTGCCGAGCACACTACATAAAATTGACCATGAGAGAAGCATGGTTCTCTTAAGTCAATGCTAAAACACTTAAAGTTTGCTCCTGGGTTTTAATTATAAAAATAGCAAACCATATTTTTAAGGAAATTGAGCCATTTCAATTGGAGAGGGTAGTCGGATTTAATTATAAAAATAAAAACATTACTCCCAGCAGATCATCTTACATTTTTTTTTTACGCTCTTGACAGTAACTTTAGGTAGAATCACTTTTTCGTGCTTAATTAAGTACAGGACTGCAATTTTACACTACAATATCTACTATATTTCGAGTATTTATTTAAAAAATTACTGGCTAACAAATTAATCGATATGGGACCATTAAATGTGGAAAACTACTGCTATTGTCTGGAACTAAGCCTTCTTAAATAGAATAGTTTAATTTTATTTAATTTTTTACTAGATTATACTCTCAATTATTTTTTGTGATTTATTTTATCCCAATGTAGTACTATATAGACCAGGTCGAAAAACCAATAAAACATTTTTTTTTTGCTTCATCGGGAATCGAACTTGGAATCTTTCGGTTGAAAAGCGTTCTACCTACTACGCCACCCAGCGTATGCACATGTCTTTAGCAAAAATTTTTCACTTTAATGCAGGCAATATCTTATGGTAAGACTATATTGCTATGCTAGGTTACGTGTTCCTTAAAGCAAGTGGTAGGAACGTAGGAATGTAGGATAAATAAAAACTTTGTTATTTATATATTTAGAATTAAAATACTAAAATAAAGCATAAAAAATTATATAAAAAAAAGAATAGAAAAGAAATGTAGTATGTCGTATATAAAGATTATTTTGGTTCGATACCCAGGTTTGATTCCCGATGAAGCAAAAAAAAAATGTTTTATTGGTTTTTCGACCTGGTCTATATAGTACTACATTGGGATAAAATAAATAACAAAAAAAATAATTGAGAATATAATCTGGTAACAAATTAAATAAAATGAAACTATTCTATTTAAGAAGGCTTAGTTCCTGACAATAGCAGTATTTTTCCATATTTAATGACTAGATAAGCCAGTAAATTGTTAAATAAATACTCGAAATATTGTAGATATTGTAGTATAAACTTGCAATACCGTACTTAATTAAGTACGAAAAGGTGATTCTACTTATAAGTTACTGTCAAGAGCATAAAAAAAAATGAATCGATAATTAAAATTGAATTAATTTACGAATATAGAAAAATATATGTGCCTATCGCAACATTCACATTGTTTTTTCACTTCACTTTTTTCACATAATTTTTCCACCGTCTGAGGAATAAATCGGTATCGCAAGTTTCACTTATTATACAAGAAACAATGTTGAGCAACATTTAAAAAATATTGTTTAGTTTTGAGTTTTGAGTTGCCTCTTTTTTTCTTATGTTAATGATAAGAAATGATGTCAATATAAATTTTCTAGCTCTTTTATTCCATGATGTTAAATATAAGGTGGTTATGCTGAAGTCCGAAGCGGAATTTCTCCGAAAAAAAACTCCGATCCGAATACGAAAAAATCTGTATGCTGAAGTCCACTCGACTGCAAAGTCTGTACAGAAATCAAAATCAGATGTTGCGGAAGATTTTTTTTTTTTTTTCATATTCATTTCAAACATTTTTATTTTAAATAAAAAAAACGACGTTCACAGTTTGAGTTTTTTTTATTTATTTTGTAAAATTTATAAATTTTTAATAGATAATGTATATGACATAATGTATATATACAATATGCATACATAAATTATAAAAAGTAAAAGTTATAATTTTCTTAATTACAAATGTAGTATGTATATATATTCAAATTAAAATAATAGTAATTTTTTGTTACATCAGAGAAAATTTAAAATTCTCTAAAGAATGTGAAATATATATGTATTGTTTTTAATATATATACATATTATGTTATAATATTAAAAGCAAAAAAATATATTATTCTTTTGAAGCGCTTTTTTATTCCTAAATAAAAAAAATATTTTTCATAAATGAAAAAAAAATTGAAAAAAAAACTATTATTACATTTTCTACTTCTCCTAATATTCTAAATACAAAAATTGTATGCTTTATAGTTCATTTCCGAACCATTCTAATACTTCCGAATGAGAAATTCCAGCGTACAATTTTCAAATTATTTTACGTTCCAACGAACTACAGCATACATAAATTTTAAAATGTCGGATAAATAATGACATTTGCAGACTGCGGAATACTTACGGACTTCAGCATACGAAATGCGGAATGTAATCGGAATTTGACATTCCGACGAATTTCAGCATAACCACCTAAATATTGCTAGTTTCTAACATTATTGAGTATAGTTCTGATATTTACCGTAAGAAAGAGTGTCAAAAAAATTTCTAACTCTTTTGCTTTTAGTAAAAGTAAAAAAATAAAAAAAAAATCAGCCGAGTTAATACAATCCGGATCATTTTTTGAACTGAATAACATACAAAAGTTGAAATTTGAAAGAAAAATTTTTTAGTGTTTTAAACAAATAGGAAAAAGATAGTTGAAGAATATATTAAAATTATTATATAATATAATAGTAATTTTAACTATTATTAATAAGAGCTTAGTAGCTTAATAGTGCTTATAGAAAAATTATATAAATAAAAACAGTTAACATTTATTTTTACCTACATAATGTAGGTATATCAACATTAATTTTTCACTTTATTCACTTTATACTCACTTTTTGAGTTGAAAAGTGAATGATGCGATACTTGAATTGTCATCCGAACGGAAAAAGAGTGAAGTGAATGAAAAATTGAAGGTTGCGATAGGCACAATAATAAAATAAAAAAATGTCTAACTACTAGTCAAAAATTGATATTTTTTATTCTGAATTTTTTTAGTACAAATTTTGGACAACTTTTTTTGTTTTGTTTTTTTTTTGACAATCGAAGAAGCAAAAATTGGAGAGTAACGAGAGTTAAGAAGAATTAGAACAAAAAAGTTTAAAAAAAAGATGAAAAAAAGTGTTCAGTAGACTTTGAAAATGTTCTAATTAATCCGAAAATGTTTGACATTTAATTCTCATTGTCCAAAACAGTTCTGTCCTATTGATTCTGTTCTAAATCTTATGAAAAAACTTACTACGTCGCTTAAACTTAAATTTTGACTAGTTTTAAGATTAAATAGAAAATTTTAAAAATTCATAGACGTATTACAATTCTACAAAACATGACTATGTACAATATTTTTTGTTTACTAAGGAGAAAAGAAATGAATTTCAAATATGTTTACTGCGCCTTGTTAGCTCCTTAAATGTTTGTCAATTATAATTAATATCGATATCATAGATTAAGAAAATACTGAAAAATAAAAATATCGACTAATTAAAAAAAAAAAAATAATAATTACAATAAAACAATATTTTTTTTTTTAATAATTATTATATATATATGTATATATATATATATATTTTTTTTATTTTTTATTTAAAAAAAAATAATTTACACAATAAAAAAAAAAAACGAAATTATTAAAACTAATATAATATTAGAATTAAAAATATAAATTAGAATATTAAAAATTCAAAATAATAGAATTGAAAAAAAAAACCAAAAATTAGAGCAATGAAATAAAGTATATAATATGTATATATACCTAATATACCTATAATATAGTAAATTATTAACAATTTGTTGAATAAATTTTTTTTTAACTAAATAATATTTTAATAGAAATTTAATTTAAATTTTGAGCTAAATATATATATGTAATATGTATGTATATATAGGTATGTATTTAGGTATATAAGAATAGGAGCTTTTTATTAAAATATTATATAAGTAGTGTTGTAATATTAAAAGAAAATAATGTAATAGTATTTAATTAATTTTCTAGTGAAATATTAGAAAAATTAGAATATCATTTCAATTTGTCATTTACACTAAATTCTAAAGTTTTATTTTAGTTTTAATTTTTTTTTTGTTTAATTTTTAATTTCTTTTTTTTTATTATATCAAACTTTGAATAATCGTAAAGTGTTTTTTTTACATAATGTAATTTTTTATATTATGTAAATTTTATTTCAAATTATTGATTTTTTTTTTCTTTTTTTTTTTAGATAATTTTTTTTTTTTTTTAAATATTAATTTATAATAAAATTGGATCACAGTGTCAAAAGTATTGGAATATTCCGGAGAAATAATTGTAATTTTTATATTTTATTTTTCCATTTTTTTTTTAAATTTTTTTTCATTTATTTTTCATGTTTTTGTATGCAAATATATTATTAATTAATAATTTTAAATTCTTAAACACATACTTTTGTTCACCTTTGTATGCAATTTTTTTTTTATTAAATATTTTTTACGTGTAGTTTTGATGTTTTTCTTCTTCTTTTTCTTATAATATATTTATATGTATGTGTATTTGAGTAAAAATGATTAATAATAACTACAGTATTTGAAAACAATATTTTTGTATTCTTTACCTTTTTATTCTATTTTTGTTTTTTATATTTCTCAAATAATTACTACAACATTTGAAATGCAATTTTATATATTTATTAAAACTTTTATTAATACAGATTAGTTTAAAAGAAGGTGATAGTTAGAACTATCCATCGCTGATGCTGATCTGATAATTATCTAATATAAATTAAAATGAATTGTCCACCCAAATATTTCACAGCGTACAGGTTCGTAATCATGATGAGTATAGGATATCTAAAAATGATATCTTCAATCTAGCTCTTAGGTTATTGACATATATTTTCCCAACATTCTGAGCCTATTTTTCACAAGGTGTGAACAATCGCCGGATATATTTTTGATAGCTTTCAATGTATCAAAACCCTTACAGATCCTATATCAATAATGAGTATTAAGTTATTTGATTGATAACTGTAATCTGTCACAAAATACTGTTCGGAATATTTCGGTGTTGAAGAAATTTAGTATGAAGAAAAGACAGAAGATTCAAAAATATTAATTTTAAATTTATGTATTTTAATTAATAAAAGAGACAGAGACTGATTTATACTCAGAATTTTGAACGATTGAAAAAAAACTAAACCACTTGAATTCAGGCTTAAACTGTTGTAGATGTAGGTACAGGTTGTAGTGGCTACGGTATTCATCAACACACTATGTCTTTTCTAATGAAGTTTATTGTAGTACCATGGGAATATTTCTCGCACAAACCTCTACTAGCTAAACAATTTTTAATTTATTATGAAACGGTGCAGGTCCTGGCTTAAACTATAGTTATACACCAAAATGATCCTATATATAGTGTCTAATTTTTCAATTTAAAAATCTGAATGAAAAATTAATAGTTAGTCGGTCTAGCATTAATTTTAGTACCTATCTGTAATATTATGTCCATACGAACTAGGGAAAAATATTAGTCATTTTGGTATGTCACTCCCCATAACATCTCATAATATAGCATAATAATATGTTTTGCAAAACAGATATTGAGAAAAATTTGTTTAAAGGTGGAATCAAATTTTAAATACATTGTTAATTACTTAAAAACATTTTTTTTTACATTTTTAACAGCATCAAGGACGAGGTGGGCTCAGCCCAACTCAATTTATTTTATTAATTATAAATTCTAAGTACCTGAATTGCTTAAATTTTTCGGTTTTAAAGAATTTTTTGCTGCAGATAATGTCTATGGAATTATTTTATACCCCACCAGAGGTTATGAATACACTAAACACCATTACTTTATATTATTGGGATAATTTTTTACTTGTTTTTGTATTTCTTTATATTACAGAGGTATAAAACATTGTGAGTGAAAAAAGATTTTACACCACGAATAAGTAGTTATACTTGGTAAAAAAGTAATAAATAAAATAAAATTTAAATAACCCATAAAATCGTATAGATTTGACATAAGAGTGTACAGTACATAATATAATATATAAAATTGAATTTCAAAATATTAAGAACAAAAAAAAGATAAAAAAATATTGTTAAAATCTAAATTTTTTATTTTAATTATGGATATTTAATTTTTTTGCTTCATACTCTCTAGAGCTTATAATATAACACAAAAGATTTATTTTGTTTTTGCTTTATTTATTTTTATTTTGTTTTTTTATTATTAAGAAAATACTGTTTCAAAAAAGCAATATTTAAAATTACGAATTGCAAAATAAATCAAAAAAAAAAAAAAATTATTAAACTACATATTATTTTTAATATTTATTAATATAATATAATATGCATATATGCATGCATATGTACAACTGTATACTTGTATGTATTTATGTATATGCATATACAATAATTAGAGAACATTCCTTTAACAAATTGTCACTGTGCGCGTTACAATATTAACACATTTTATTTCTTCTTTTTAATTTACTTTTTTTTTTTTAAACTTAAATAACTATATTTTTTCACAAATATTTTTTTAAATTATTTCTACAAAATATTGTTGTTTTTTTTTTATTATATTTAAATACAAATTTAATTTTCAGCAAACATTTTCATTATATTTATATTTAATGTATTTTAAAGGTATTAATTAATATGTTATATATATATATATGTATATATTTTTTTGTTTTAATAAAATATCCGTATCATTTTAGATAAATTTATTTTGTTTTTAATTCATTGTTAATTTCACAATAATTGATTATTATTATTTAATTTTAATTTTAATTAAAAATATTACATTTTTTAAATCGTTTTCGCAAAATTTTCGAAATATTTTAATTTATTTATTTAATTTTTTTTTTGTAATTTTTACATAGTAAAGAATTCTTAAAAATTTTGACTTTTTTAAATCTAGAAAAGTGGGATTGGGAATATTAGGGGTGATGAGGGTAAGGATGGTTATAATTAAGGTATATTTTTATTTGTATTGATTTTTCGGTTATTGTAATTATTCCGTTTTTTTTTTTGAAATTAATTAATATTATGCAAATATTTTTTGTTTTTGTAAAATAAAATTAAATCAAACTACGGATAATTTTTAAAAATTGTTTTTAAATTTTTTTAACAGTTATTTTATATTCTTTTAAAGATTTAGAATTTTTTTTGCAACAATTGAAATTTGTATTATTATAAGGTTTAAAAATTTCATATTTTTGTTTTTTGTAACTATATAAAGGGTGTTCAAATTTGAGATTAGTTAATTAGTTAAAGGTTATACCAATATTAACATGTGTGCGGTCGGTTGGATCTATTGTGACATAAAAAGAGAAATATATAAAAAAATATATACATATATAGATTATATAAGATTTTTGATTAAAAGTTGTAGTATAGTCTTTGTAGTAAACCAATATCACTGTTGTTAAGATTAAAGAGATATACGGAATAAATAATACCGTATGGAGGAGATATACTTAGGTTGTCGTAGTTTAATATCGAAAATAATAATACAGCAAAAAAAAATATAAGTTGGTGTGTTTATAATTAAAAACTGTTGTAAGATAAAAAAGTGAATTTGAATTAAATTTAATTACCAAAATTAATGAAAACTTTATTGAACAACAAAGTGATTTAAAAATGAAGTAAACTGTAGTTTTTATGCCGGGTATTAACGTTTCTCCATGTATATAATTCATGTTATTACTGTTCTGAAAATTATGAATTCTCTTACAGTGAATTGAATTGAATAAATTTAAGGCGTAGTAGTTTTTTTTTCACCAGTACTTCACAATGCGTTGTTGCTACTACTTCATAACGGTGGATTCATATATTATGTTGTTTAGAATTATATGAAATATGAATATTTAGCTGTAATTTTTTGACATGTTTGTATTGTAAGGTACCAAAAAATAGTTTAATAACTATACATAAAAACAATATCAATTGAGCAATTCGATTTGATAAACTATATTTTTGGATATTAATTGAAGTAACGTAAATACCTATTGTAAAATTCACCATTGTAATTTTTAATTTTTAAATTTCTTAAATGTGTGTTTATTATAAAATAAACACAATTCTAAATTAGAGTGTTTTGATATTTTTGTTAATTGAGTTTATACTCGTAGTAGCCGTTCAGAATAAGAATATTTTTACTTAGCGATAAATAAACTATAATCTTTATTTCATATTCTTTCATAATGAAAATAGCGTTGCTGTATATATACATGAAAGTATGTACATATTATTCAAATGTTAAAATTCTTAAAACTATATAAACAAATAATTTCCAAATCTCAAATTTGAACACCCTTTAATGTTTTCTATATCTAAATACATAGCATGTATATTTGTGTATGTTTATTTGTTATTTAATGTAACTAATTTTTATTTTTCTTTTATTTTATTTTTTTTTGCAATATATATGGAAACATATAACCATTTCAAGCTATTTTTTTTTTAAATATAATTTAATTTAATTTAATTTTTATTTTTTTTTATTTTTAATTTAATTAACATAATGTAAAATTGTCTTTTATTTTGTATTATAAATTTTCATGCATATATCAATATTGTTTAGTTATGTAAATTATATTATTAGGTTTATTTTAACAAAATAAAATAAAATTAAATTAAAATAATTTCCATTATGCATGTATACCTTGTAATTACTGTTTATGTAATTATGTATATTTAAATATTTTTTATTTGCATAATTTTTGTTGTTGTTTTTTTACTAATTGATAATTTTTCTTTTTTGTGATCGTTTACATTGCATACAATTTATGTTGTGATTGTTGGATAAATTATTTTATGGTAATGCTCTAACTCCATCTAATGTTGAACGTAAAATTAATGCACCTTCAACCCAAAAATTTGGTCTATTTAACATATTCTGCCATAATGATAATTCTCTACCAGTTGCATCCATCCAATCAACAATTTTACCATAATTTTTACCTATTTGGGAAAAAAAGAGAAAAAATATATGAAATTGGAATAAAAAAAAAATTGAATGGGTGTTTTTTTATATAATAGTAGTAAAAAATTTAGCTCAGGTGGATGTGGGGGTGTTGTAAATGTTGAAATTGACTTCCAAAACAAATTTTCAGATTCTAGATATATTTTTTTAATCCATAAAATTACATTGCAAAGTAGTATGAAGGACTTAGTATTATGTGTTATGGGCTATCAAAAAGAACTTTTTGTAAAATAATTACAGCATTTTACATGTTATCACACAAATTTCAATAGTATTGGTTGATGCAAGGAAAGTGTTTGATTTGCGTTGATAGAGAAATTCTTATAAGGATATTATATGTAAATGATGTGAAAGGCAAGCATACACTGACAAAGTCCAGTACTCGGAATGTGAAAATATTGAAAGTACCATAAACATCAATTCTTTTGGGCTAATTCAAGACAGGTTTTTATGAACAGTTTTATTAAAATGCTACATAAGCAATTTGGAAAAAATGGAGTTGGACTGGAGGACTGTTTATATCTGTTATAATGCTGAAGGACTGTTTATATTATGTTAATGACTTGGCAATAGTGCCAGTAAACATTCAAAGACATGCATTTAGTAAATCTTGGTCAAACAAACATAAATTAACAATAAACACAGAATATATACTGTATAAGATAAAACCATTAAAATAGTCATTATTAACATATTAAGGCTATTGAAGTACCTATGTAGTTCGCATATTTTAAATGATCGCCAATAGGGCTTTAGAAGCTAACGGCCGGCAGCAGAGGATTTTTGATTTCTCTCTGTGTTAAGCTCAACATTATTGTATAGGTTAATCTGAGGTTGTAGCTCTCGATATTTCAAAAGCCTTTGATCAAATATGGTATTCTGCTGTTCTGAGCAAATGAGAGGCTTAGGCAGTCTTTTCTGCACATGGATCGAGAATTTTCTTTCCAATCGTAGTATACGTGGTGTTATTGACAGCTTTTTTTCGGATAACAATGTAATAAACGCTGTCGTTCCACAAGGCTTTACGCTTGATTTTTACCAAGGAAGAGAGTACTCTTCAATTCTCAATCTAATTGATCAAACGACTTTTTATGAAAATCTAACACCACTTCTACCATAATCAGCTTGAAGAGAAACATTGTGACTAGTTCACTTAATCATGATCTAGCAAAAGTAACCGATTGGGGTAACGCAAACAAATTTTGGCTCAACCGGCCCAAAGCTGTTTGATCTCTTGGAGATAAGCTCGTCTCAGTCCTGCGATTATAAAGAAAAATCTACAACGGTCTGAATGTCTAAATATTTTAGGCATTCAGCTAAACTAAAAAGTTTAGTGGAACAAACATATTTTTTATATAGCTAAAAATGCTGCCAAATGTTTACGTTTTCTCTTACGATGTAAACTCTATTTTTCTTCAAGAGATCTGTCCAATATCTATAAAGCTTATATAGGACCTAAGATGGAGTACAACTCCCAAAGATAGGTTGGCGCACCACAAACTTCACTAAGTTACCTTGGCGACTCTACCGTCCAGATAACCTTTACTCCTCTTAACACAAGTCGAGATATCTTTTGTAAATGATACTTGTTCTAATGAAATAAAAAACGAATAACACGTCCCTTCAAACAATTCCAGGGCAAAATTAGGAAAGCTTAAAGTGCTCATTTTTATAACGTGGAAATACGCAGGTAGTCCGAAATTGGTTTCGGAAATTCATTTATTGTAAGAACTGCTAAAATGTGAAATAGGATCCCATCTTGCTCCGATAGAAATGCACAATTTACAACTTTTCAGAAATAACCAGGTTTTCAGAAATAATTCGGGTGTGTCTCCAACTTACTAACGATCTTCTCTATCATCCTATTTGCCTCCTAATCTATTTTCTCTTTTCCCTATACGAACCTACAATAATTTGATATAAAGGAATTTTTAAGGAAAAAAAAACGGTGAATGTAGCTTCTTTGGCAATGTTAAATACGAGCTCCTAGTACATAGGTATGTAATATTGGATGATAAGTTAAATTGGCGTATCCATATAAAATAATATCTGAAAAAAGCATGCAAAATTGGTAGATATTTTAAGGTTTTAAGAAAAACAGTTCTACATAACCACAGTAGATCTCCATCACACATGTCAGTATGTTTCATCACCTATGTTATAAAAATATGTATATGGTAACGTATACAACGTATGGAAAACAAATTTTTTTAGATATCAAAATTTTCCAGGACATTTATGATAATGATGATCAAAATTTTAGGGCTGAAGAAGATAACGAGGAACGCCAAATAAGTGTAATGCCATTCCTAGTTCTTGATTTTAGTTTACTTGTTTTGTTTTATATTTTACTCTTTACAATAATGACGTTTATAATGATTCTGACTAGCGCGAGCTTAATGGAAAAAATACGGAAGTTCAAATTAGGGTTTGAATTAATAAACATAGAAAGCCCGAGTCTGAATACAAGCGTTACTACTTAAATAAACTTGTACAAGGAAGCAAACATAATTAGAATCGATAATTTGATTATAAAATTAATTCGAAAGCATTATGATAGAGCATTAAAAACTACTGAATACCTTATCACATATATTTTATCACAATTAGAAGTACATCATAGCTCCTGAGCATTTCACCTTTTTAGACAAAAATGGTTAGATCCAAAACCAAAATCATGTCCCTATACTATTTCATTAAAGTAGGCGGCATTATAAAATGTCGTAAACTATATATAATAAATATTATATAGTAAAAATCATTCGATAGTGTCCATCACTATAGCTTAGGTCCTCCAATCCAACTAAAATGTATGATAAATGGACGAAAGCAAGGATTAATTATATTTTCAAAATATTCCAAATTGTAAAATTTATATTTTTGGCAACAAACTATTTTAAACTACATGTAGCACCCTTTTTGACAAGTCTATTAGTACATACAAAAAACAGTTAAAAAAGATAATAAAAAATTAATAATGATATTTACATAAATTTATTAATACATTTTTCTTTTATTCAAATCCGCGATACCAAAAATTTTTGGGATAGATTTTTATAAAGTCAATTCTATTGAATATCAACAGACTTTTGCGATTGACCCCTAAATTGGAAATATTTCGATTGTACCGTAATTTTTTGAGTACAAATTTGAGTGCATGAATGAATTATTGAGGTAGACTACAACTTTTTAAAAATTTGGTTATTCATATTTTTTATTTTGTTTTAATTGATTCTATACAAATACTATTAATTACTTTTTATATAATAATTATTTACATGTTGGAGATTTTTGTAGTTTATTTTTTATAAGTTTTTAGTGAGTTGTAATTTTTGTACTTATATTAATACATTTTCAATAAAATTTAGTTTACGCTCTCTACTGTGATTAAAAGAAGTTAAATGTGGTATTGGTTGAGTACAAAAAACATTTTAACGGATTATTTGAATTTTCTAGCTCGTGTAATTTTTTCAAATTCAATATTTTAAATATTACTGGTGGTTTGTTAATTGAAATATACTCTAAATTGTGCCACGAAGGTGGTGCGTTTGTATCAGGCCAAGAAAAATGAGCCGATTCTGCAATTCCGATCGGTAATGGTGAAGTTCCAGTTAAAAATACAACGATATGATTAACATTATCTACATCTATACAATTAATACTTAATAGGGTATTCAATAATCAGGGTATATACCTAAAATATGTCTAATTAATACCTAAAATATGTCTTTAAAATATTCCAACAACTATAGTTACACTGTATTATAGTGTGTATTAAAAAAATGTATTAATTTCATTTTCATGGTCGTTGTTTTATTCGTTTTATCCATCAGCAGGCAATCAAGCATAAAAGTATATCTATCCATGTAGGTACAACAGCTTACTGGGTAGTAATTGCATTACCATATTATGAAATAATTTTATTTTTTTGGCACTTTGAATGTAAATTTTTATATTCTATTTACACAAACTAATAAACAACTTTAAATTTAAAGCTAATATAAATATCTAACTTTATAATAGATATATCCAATTATTTTCATTTTTAGTACCCTTGAAAAATACTTTAAAAAATTCTTTTATTTTTTTTTTTTTGTATTTTTTTAATACCAAGAAAAATGTTTATGTTAATGAAATTCTTGAGTACAAAGAGGCACATTTTTTTAAAGAAAATAAATAAATTTTTAACAAGGATATCACGGGAACTTAATATAAGATCCTTTTGTCCTTTTCTCATCCTTTAAATATTACCCATCGTAAATTTCATAAAGTAAAATCATCAATGTCCTTTTTCGTTTTATATGTAAATAAATATGTGATTTTCTGTTAACTAAAAGGATTTATTTAGTTGGTACCAATATGATTCATTCTAGTACGAACTCACATACACATATCTAAAATGTCTATATACATATGTATCTATATTTAAAAAAGGATTTTAACAATAAATTTTATATATGAAAATGGGGTTTTGATGGTGGGGTAAATATAAACTGATAGGTTCTTTATAGATTTAATAATAGTTATAAAGAAAATTTCTTTAGTTAAAAAAGGATTTCTTAAAAGAAAAAAAAATTTTGTGTTTGTCAATTTGTACATATAAAAACTTCCATATTATATCATATATACTATGTAATATGTACATATAAATATAAGGATAATAATCCTGGATATTAAGTTGTTGAAAGAATTCTAATAAAAATTTATAATGAAAAGAAAACAAAAAAAAGAACAAAAAAAATTATTTGTGATATTTAAGGGAAAGAAAATTTTTATTCAGGTTACTGGAATGTATCGACCTACATATACATATACGTATTATATGTTATGTATATTTAACCGGATATAAATTTATCATTTAAAATACATAAAAAAGAAATATAAAAAAAATATTTTCATATAAATAATGTAATTTCAAAGTGAATGTTATAAGAATAATGAATTAATTAAAAACAAAAACAAAAAACATAAACAAAAAAAAAATAAAAATAAATCTTTAGAGAAAATCATGTCAAAACAATTATGGAATTTTTCTTTTACAAAATTTTAACTTCAATGTCAGTTCCATATACATATAATAATTTTTTCTTTTGAAAATCATTTCCAATCCAAAAATATTAAAATAAAATTAAATAACAAAATTAATTATTATTCCTGAAGCCTAATTCCAAAATTTAGGCATATTTTTTCTTTTAGGCGCAATTATAGGTTAAATAAATACTAAGTTAGGTCTCATATATTTTAACATACCTAATTAAAATTTAAAACCAACATGATAGCAAATCTGTGTATATTGAAAATTTATTTAAAAGTGTCATATGCACTTATCCCAGTAGAACTCCTTAAAAAAATTTGATTGCTTTACAAATTTCTTACCCATATAATGCGTTAGTGAACGATCCAACACGGTATTGATTTATAATTCAGAGCTACGTTATCTTGGCTTTAACGAGTATTTTGTTTTTAATGAATTAAACAGAAAATGGATATGTGGTATCTATTGTGATATAAAATATATTCTGGTATATCTTATATATAGAAATATATTTTTTTCAAAAATTAAATTAATATTGCAGTTACAGTTGTTGTGAATGGTGAATGCACAGAAGCATTATTAGAGATTTTTTTTGATGGTGCAATATGGTGACACAATAAATTAATTGGAAGAAAAGTTTAATGACCTTGTAATAATCTCTGAAAATGCCGATGTAAATTGTGCACCAAAATTATTAGTGATTTTTTTTTATGGTGCAAGATGGTGCAACAGCTATACATTTTGTAATACAATCAATTTATTGGAGGAAAAGTTTAACCAAAATTATTATTGATTTTTTATGATGGTGCAAGATGGTGAAACATACTTTAAATATCGTAACACAATCAATTTATAGAAGGAAAAGTTTCATGATCTTGTAATAATCTCTGAAATGCCGATGTAAATTGTGAACCAAAATTATTAGTGATTTTTTGTGATGGTGCATGATGGTGCAACATGCTATACATCGTAATGCAATCAATGGAGAAGGAAAGGTTTAATAAAAATAATTAGTGATTTTTCGTGATGGCGCAAGACGGTGAAACATGTTTTACATATCGTAACATAATCAATTTATAGGAGAAAAGTTTAATGACCGTATAATCTCTAGAAATGCCGGTTTAAATTGGTCATCAAAATAATGCGATATAACCATATCGAACTTTTTTCTTTGGGATTAAGTCATTTGCTTACCCCAATAAACTACAAACACTAAATAACCTTAAAGCAGATATTTTTCTTTTCGTGTTATTGGTAATATAAATACATGGTCATTTACATGATTGATGAAACATTAGTCTACTTTATATCTGTAGTATTAACCTTTTAAGGCAATTTTTAATTCAGAACTTAATTTGAAATGAATTAAAATTTCTTAAGGCTGTTCTCTAAACAAAAAAATGTATTTCCATACATTTATCATAATCATGACTTTTATCTGGATATCACTCTTAAGATTGTTATTAACTAATAAGCAAATCCCAGAATATTAATTTAAACATTTTTAAAATTACTTAATAAATTAAAATAAATATTTTAATATCATACCTGTTCCTAGTGAAAATCGCACACCACCTAAAAATTCATTACTAGCCAATCTATCATGATCCCATATTGTTAATTCTAAAGCTCTTTCCGAGAGCTCTTGTAATGAAACATCCTCATAAACAAACGTATAATTCCATACAGGATTATTTGTACGTTTCGCTACTTGTGTTTTTTGTTTTGAGCTACGTGTTCTATCAGGCAGAAGATAACTAAAAAATAATAAAAAAAAAAAAACAGAATTTAAAATAAAAGTTTTTTCATATAATCCTTGTATATCCTTATATATCCTTATTATTAATATTATATACTTTAGATTGTGGAAAATTTAACAGAATAAAATTAAATATGCAAAAAACAAAAAATAAAAATTAAATAAAAAAACAAAAATTACCTTTTACAGAATGCATCACAAACTCCATTTGGCTTGATTGCGGTTAAATTTTTCGCCTCCTTAACCAAAACATGTAATTGGCCTTTTGTTGATAAATTTTTTGAGTTTCCTTTTATACTACCAAATTTTTTTAAATTTGAATTACTGCCACGTGTTAAACTATTTTTAGAATTTGCATTTTCTGGCGGCACAAATTTAAGTCCTACAATAATATCACCACGATATACTGATATGTCATCGAATGGTTCACTCTAAAAGTTTGAAAAAAAAACAAAAACAATATAATAAAAAGATAACATAAATAAAGTTGAAAAGCATATTATTTTTATTAGGATATTTTTTTTGAGATGAGTTTCAAACATTTACAATGAAAAATTTTAAAAATTCGGTAGACGAGTAATCCAACTTTTCAACACTGAAAAAATACAATTCGAGTAAAACAAATACTATTACTAAAGATACTAGCACTAAAGATTGATTAGATATAATATCCTATTAGTTAAGCTGACTCACTAAAATGGATTTCTATGCCATTTTAGTTTCAAAATGAGTATAGTAAGCTAAAAAAAAAAATTTGCCTCCAGACATTCTTCCATAAGGCTTTCTAAGGCTCTTATACTCTGTTCTTTGTTGGTTAATTCGTTTCTGCTGTTAAAAATATATTTCCAGTAATTCATTTTCCATCCCTCTTAAAATTTTTCCGTCGAACACCTTTTTGAATACTATATATCTTTCTAAAATTTGGTCCGTTCAATTTTTGTTTTCTACAATCTCATTTTGGTTGTCTTCATTATTATTTTTCAAACAGAAGGGTTCGCTCTGCACTCTATGATGTTGATCATAAAATGGTTTACCTCTATATTGTGTTGAGTTGATGTTCCGGATGGTGAATTCCATGTTGTGTACCTTAAGTAGTTAGAGAGTAGAGCTTTTATTTGTATGCGTTTTTCATGTCTGTAAATAAATCTATTTTGACATCGCAATAAAATACCTGTTCAACCTTACATTTCATATATTCAAATTAATTTGAATCTTTTATTATAAAATTTATGTTTTATTTGTATTAGAATATTATTGACATTCACTTGTAAATGAGCTACTTAAGACGCATTCAGTTTTAAGTTTATTTTCAACAATTTTATAAGTAAATTTAATTTTTAGTCGAATTTATAAGTCCCTATTCGATTTTAAACCAAATTGATAAAATCAAGTTTAAAATTTAACTCTCTGCCTTTTTGTGTTACTCTCTATCACCAGTGAGTATGTTTTGAATTGTAGTCACCAACCGTCATAAATCTATTACCTAGAGTTTTAAAGTAATCGCAGAAATTTGACTTGTTGATGGCCTTGCAAGAGTTAAATTTGGACTTCGTATCTACTGGTCAACCAACCTACTGGCTCTCAGACCCAAATAAATTACCAGACTTGCTGTACTTTTGTGTGACGTCAAGTCACTTACATGCAAAATCAAGCTTTGATTTTTCTCAGATCACACTCCAATTATTATCACAACTTCAACCAGGCTTATTTATATATCAAAAAAGCAAAGCAAAATTAGGATAGGTTTCGAAACACAACAGATACAAAAATATCTTTAAAGGCTCGTCTAAAAAATTCTATTGATATTAATGTTGCAGCTGGACACATCAACAAAACCCTGATAAAAGCTGTGAAAGAGTCAACACTCAAACAAGTTAAACTCCAAACTAAAATTTTCTGTCTTGTAGCAATTAAGCTCAAAATAGTAGCAAAAAGAACATTGAGGAAACTATGGCAAAAAAAAACCGAATTACTAAAGAACTCAGTAGACTTCTAAATGGCCAAAGAACTTCCTTCTTACTTCAATCGTATTTATATGACTTATCACCATCTGCGCACACTGACTACTCTCTTTGAAAAGCAACAAGAAAACTTTAACGTCCACAATAACATGTTCCTCCACTAAGAAATAATCATGGAAGTTGGGCTAGAAGCGATATGGAAAAAGCAAATCTATTTGCTGTACACCTCAGATGCTGAAGATAACAACATCATCCAGTTCCTTGATACGCCATATCAACTAGGTCTACCTAGATCAGAACACAATTAGAACACAGCTAGCAGTCAAAAAATCACCAGGCCACGACGAGTTAACAAAAAGGATGGTAAAAGAAGTGTTATACAAGGCAATGAAGCATTACACGCACTTATTTAATGCAATATTAAGACTGCGTTATTTTTCAGAAAAATGGAAAATAGCCCAAATAATAATGCTGCCCAAACCAGGTAAAGAGCCCACAGATGTTAAATCATATAGATCGATTAGCTTGCTGCCAATTATCTCGAAAATTTTTGAAAAATTGTTTGTCAGAAGACTGAATGATACAATAGCCGAACTAAATATCATACTAAGCTACCAATTCGGGTTCCGGTAAAAGCATTCGGCTATAGAACAAATTCACAAAGTATTGCAGCATACAAATGAAACATTTAAATGTAAAAAATATGGTTCTGCAACATTTCAAGACATCACGCAGGCCTTCGATAAAGTCTGGCACGAAGGGCTATTATTTAAAAAAGCTGCTGCCTCACCATTATCATCAATTTTTTAAATCATACCTTAGTAATCGAAAATTTGTAGTAAAGTACTACACTGATATTACAGATATTGGATAAATACAATCAGGTGTGCCACAGGGGAGTGTTTTAGGACCAGTGCACAAAATAATTACACAAAAATTTATTGCAGCTACTTTTGCTGATGATACTGCTATTTTGGCATCCCATACAAATCCGATGATAGCGTCTAAAATATTACAAGAAAACCTTTTTATAATTGAAAATTGGCTTATGAAACAGAGAATAAAGGCAAACACATCAAAATCTTTGCGCATTACTTTTACATATCGTAAAGGTATTTGTCCTACAGTAAAATTAAGCGATTCACTACTGCTACAGGTGAATTCGGTAAAGTACCTGGGTATGCATTTAGAACGCCGACTGACTTGGAGAACTCACATTGTCCAAAAGTACAGACAACCCAGAATAAAGTTCAACCAACTCTACTGGCTTTTATGGCGTTATTCAAAGCTATCAAATCATAGCAAATTAATGATATACAAATCAATATTGAAACCAATATGGACATACGGTCTAGAGCTATGGGGTACTACAAGTAACTCAAACATTGAAATAATTGAACGTTTTCAGTCAAAAGTACTGCGATCCATTGTAAACGCCCTTTGGTTTGTAAGAAACAACAGAATACGAGAAGATCTCAAGATTCCATCTGTAAAAGAAACAGTTACTTCCAAGTTACACCCAAATACGCTGATTCCACAGCTTTTAATTATTCGGCAGACAGACAGACTAAAAAGATTCACGCCGCTGAAACTAAGTTGCAGATTTCAAAATAACTAGCCAAATAAATTAAGTTTCTAAAAGAAGAAATCATTGGATTTTTCTCTTCCACAAGCCTTCAGTAATTCAAATCAAAACTTATACTTGATGTCTTGTATTTTATGTATAATAAAATTATTAAGAATGTTGTAATGAAATTAACAAAAAAAAAAAAAGTTAAAAAATTTTAACTTTCACATCAACTACCTACATAGTATAGGTCTAATTTCCAATGTTCTAAAAATATTATATAAAAATAAAAATAAAAATAAAATAATAATTACCCTTTCTTGTAAGAGATACCATTGCGGATGTGGATTATCAAAGAGTCGTCCAGCTAAATTGATTGTCACTTCACCCAAAAAATCATTACGTCCAAACATATCGGAATGCCATACCGTTAACCATAATTGTCTAGATTCTAAATTACTTAATGGCATATGAAAACGTAATACTTCATCAAAAATAGGATTAAGTGTATGTTTTTTCACTTTTGTTTTACGTTTTCCACCTTTTGATTTATCTGGTAATAAGTAAACCTAAAATTAAATAAAAAAAATAAATTTAATTAAAAAAATTTAGAATATACTTTTTACAATAATTACCTTAACATAAGGATCACTTCTATTACGTTTGGTATCAACGGCTGCTAAATCTTTACAACGAACAACATGAATTTCTAAAGCGCTTTGTTTATAATTGTATTGCATTCCGAATTCAACTTGTCCCTTAACAACTACTGTACCATAACGACCATCGCCAGCTCCAGAATATACGCTTGCCATAGAATCTGACCTCAACTGAAATAATAAAACAAAAAAAAAATTAGAATGAATCGAATGAAAAAAAGTGAACATTTTATATTAGAAAAATTGTCATATTACATAATAAACTTCCGAGATCACTGTATAAGATTCTAGGTTTTAAATTAGACATTTTTCGAAAATAAATTTGACATAATTAAAACAATGCTAATGAGTAAAATTTTTGTTTGTAATCTCCCTCTTCATCCTCTTCCGGACGTAGTTTGTAGTATAGAACACAAAAAATGCGTACAAAACTGAAATATTTTTTTTCCGTTTATTGCGATGCAACAACTTTTATAATGAGACTTAAGTAAGATTTCAGCTCACAATCGAAGAAAATTTGTTCAATAAAGGAAAATTTAATTTTCTCTGCAATATTCAATTCGGCTTTAAGAAAAACAAATCAACTGAAAGTGCATTATTGAAAATTTGTTCTAATGATATTTTGAATAATAAATCAAGTTCTGCTATCTTTATTATGCTGCTATTGAAGCAAAAATTCCAAAAGTCAAGGGTACAATTAAATGCAATGAATTTCCACAAAAAAATATGATTTTAACTGAAGGTAAGATTAGTGAGAAATTAGTCCACAAGCAGCTAGAAGATTATTTGGAAATAACAGAATCTAATAAAAGAAAATCAATCCGGTTTTCGAAAAAAGCACAGCTGTGAGTCATTATTAAATTTAATGATATCGAATTGGAAATTAGTGAAAAGTGATAAAAAAGTAGTAGTAGCTGTATTTCTTAACCTACGATGAGCATTTGAAACAATCGATCACCAAATTGTGTTGCAAAAAATGGAAAATTATGACACAAGAGAAATGAAAATAAGTGGGTTCAATCATATTTTGCACAAAAGATACCAAAGAGCTAAAGTAAACAATCAGTTCTCAAATTATAAAGATATTTGCATTGGAGTAGGGTGGTCAGAGCTGGGTGTTTTACTTTTTTTTTTGTTGCACATAAATGATATTGAGAAAGTTGTAGAATATGTGTAAATATCCTTGTTTGCTTGTTTGCGGAGATTTTGTTGAAGAATGCGTTCGAAAAATCAAAGGAGATCTTGAAAAATTAGCTTAATGGTTCAAAAGCAACAAACTGAGCCTTAACATAAGCAAATCTAAAGCCATGATTATAACATGATATGTATTATAATGGGAGTTCACATAAATCCCAATTACGAATTCTCAAAAAGAAAAATGTGATACAAAATCCCAAGGAACTGTTCATTTTTTTTAGGCATTTAAAAATTAAATAATCCTTTCTTATATTTTTACTAAAACTGTACCGTACGCGTTTACCTGCCATCGACAAAAACAGGGTTCCAATAATTGTAATAGCGGGGGTGCTTATAAATGCTTTATAGATATTAAAGAGTTCCAAAGGTGAGAAGAGAGTTTTATAACGACTTAAATAGCCTAAACACTTGGCAGCTCCATTCGCAATATCAAAAATATGGTCATTCCAAGTAATTTTTTGATTTACGTGCATACCTAAGATGTTTAGACTATCCGAGTTTTGCAAAGTAACACCTTGGAAGGAAAGATTGGGTTCAAATCTTAAAAGTTTGCGTGAGATTAGACAGCTTTAAGTTTTGGTTGAGTTGAACTCAACTCTGTTGTTTTTTTGCCCCAGTCAGCAATTTTGGTCAAATCATGGTTAATCATATTCACCATGATTTGCCTTCTATTGCTAACTTCGACGTTTGAAGCATTGATTCTGCGGAAGAGATCAAAGGGTGCTACCAGAGTGCTGTAATCTGCCAAACTGTGAATTGGATTGAAGATTGTTTGAATTAGATCATTGATGAAAATCAAGAAGAAAGTGGGAGAAAGAACTGATCCTTGAGGAACACAATCGAACGATTCGAAAGGAAGCCTTCAATCTATTTAGAAAATACAGAACCTAGACCAATTGCTTGGTATTTTACATTAAAGCTGGTAGTTAAAGCTGCGTGCCATACTCGATCGAAAACACGGGGAATTTATGTGTAAGAAAATTTCAAAAAAACTTGCTTTTTTAAGTCGAATAAGAAAAAAGTTGTCTATTTAAAGTACTACAAAGATCTTTAGCATTTTCATTTTGAGTATTGCACAACTATTACAGTATTTTTAAATAATGAAATGATAGGAAGATTACAAAAACTACGATAACCGTGAAATGAGAACCATCCTTAAATGTAATAGATATACTCCAATAGAGCTTATATTAAGAACTTTAAAATGGCTCAGCAAAGATTTCGTTTACATGTATATACTACTTTTTGTTTTTAAAATTAAGAATAGACTATTAGCGAATTATCTCAGTTTCAAACTTATATATTATTGATATTATATTCAAGATGTTCAACATATTATAGATTAAGAAATATATTCAATTTTACACTGGATTTCTTTAGAAGTGAAGTTGCGAAAAACCAATTAATGTATGGTGGTCTTACGTCTTACATTTAACGAATTACTTACTGATTTGAAACTGGAAAGCAACTATAATAAATTCAAACATTAAATTACACATCATATTTTGTCAGCCTAACTGTAAAATATTTAATTAGTTGTAAACTTTATTTTTGCTCATTTATATTGTTACCTTCTTGCCTATAGGCATATCAACACTACTATCTAAGTTTAATGGTTTTTTGTTTCCAAAATTTATATTATCTATTCTGTCTAGGTACATTTTTTCATTGATTATTAAATTGCTAATTACGTTTTCATTGAGTATTTCATTATTAAAACTTTCATTATTCTGTAATTGCTAATATCCTATTTTATCTTTTTTTATTTTAATTTTATTTAAATATCTCTAAGTTACTGTCAAGAAGATAAAAAAAAAAAAATCTACTGGGCATGTGACACTGAAGATTTTGGGATTGATATCTAGTCCAAGATTTAACTCTTTGTTTGCCATAGAGCAGTTTATACATTTTACTATATCTTCTTTATTACATTCCTTGGTTTTGTGTTCTTCGTGGCATTTTAAACGAGTTTCCTTATTTTTACAATGAGATGCTCTGTGGTTATACCCTTTGCATTTAAAACAACAGGGTATAGTAATTCCATCGAACACTTTACATTTTTCCCACCCAATATTAACTTTTTCTCTTTCTAAAATTTTTGGAAAGGAATCTTTGTCCGCTTCAATTAAAGCATTATATAAAACCTTATCATATTTCTTTCACTCTAATAAGTTTTAGGTTGCTATTTTCCAGATATGTGTTTTGTTTCTTTAATTTATTTAAAAGTTCATTTTCCTCATACTTAAATAACATGTGAACTATCTCTATCCTTAGATTTATATTCACCGGGATTTTTATTTCATATTTTTCCTTCATTGTATCTTCTAACGTCTGTTTGATTTTATCTCGTTCCTGTTTATTTTCACTTTCTATTAAAATTATGCCATTTCTTCTATTTTGCACATTTTTAATTTTTAAATATTTAGGATCCACATTATTATTTAAGTTTGTTTTAGTTGCGTCACATTTTTGTCTCTTGTTAGGTTTCACTATAAGCGGCAGTTCCTTTTTTATTCTAGGCAATTTTTTTCCATTTTTCACGATATCAGTGAAAGATGAATTTCAATTATCATTCGACCTTCTATATATCTAATAGATCAACAGATATAACAAAAACATCAAAACAACAAGGATACTTTCAAATGCCCTTGACGCCTGACGGATAAGATGCCCTACTAAAGATATATATTTTTGGAAAGCTAGCAATTCTAGTTGTGCTTGGGATATGGTCATTAGGTCCTACGCCTATACAACATCTCCAAAAGCCAGTATTTAGGTAATACTAAATAAATGAATATAAAGAGCAAAAGGCAAAAAATATCTGATCTGATCATTCAGATGCTAAAATTTTTTTTATTTTTCGAAAATTAAAATAATGCCTAAATAATTTGAAACATAATAAACATAGTTATTTAAAGCAATCCTCAGACTCAGGATTTGATTTTGAAAGAAATTGAAAGTCGCTTACCTTAAAATTTATGTTTTTATTTTTAGTATATTCGATGATTATTGCGTTTTCATTATTTCCTTTTAAATTTGAAAAATTGAAAAATAAATTTGAAAATTTAATTTGTTTTCTTAACACAAAAAAAAAAATCAAAAAGGTAACTAAAATCATTCTTGACCAAAAAAAAAAGACTTTAAATTAAATTGCAGTTCAGAAATTCATTTCCCCATTAAAGGTCGAATCAAAAGAAAACTTATGTTAATGGAGGTATGTTGTATTCTGACCTTTGAAACAAAGTTTAGATAAAAAATAATAATAATAAAATAAAAAAAGGTGCTCTACCATTTTTTATTTAAATTTGCATTCGACTCAAAAGAATCAACTTTATTAAATTAATTTAATTTATTGTTTTTTTTTTTATATTGATTTTCTATTTGAATTTTTATTTTCCCAAATTTCTAAAACAAAATAAAATATTTCCTTGAATTTCAATTTCAATAAAATAAACAGATTATTGTATCCTTTAGCCAAAAGTTTTGATTTTCGATATCGAATAGGAAGGATCAACAAAAATAATGAGTAAATTTATTATAATTGAATACAGAAAAAGTAAAACAACAAAATAGGATTCTAATATCCTGTCCATGTCCTTTTTTCGTAAGACTAATATTGTTTACAGCTATGGTAGAGAAATTAATGGGTATTTTGTACTACACACTATTTGAGGATTTTGGTTTATAATGGTTTTTCAATTCTATAATACAAAATGTTTACACTTGTTTATTATTTTTCGACTGATAGACCAGAAAAGTTTGTAAGTCAGTTTTTAAAAATTTTATTTTAGCGTTAGAGTAAAATTTTTATAATTGTTGAAAATAGACTGAAATTTTCCTTTTACTTTTACTAAATACACGTTTTTCGTTTACTGGTTTAAGACCTTTTCAGTGTTTTGTAGTTAACTATTGAAAATTCGGTAAGTATTTGCGGTTAACAAACTTAAATCCACCACTATTTAGGATTAAATGACTTGCTAAAAATCATGAAAGAGGTGATAAGATGAGGTAACTTGTGACAGCAGATATGTCTTCAAGATATAAAATAGCCAAATCGTTAGTGGAGGACTTTCGTAATATAGATAAGCAGTTCGAAACCCAATCAGTGAAAGCTCTAAGGAAATAACTGAATAATTACAATCAATTGAAGGACTTGATAAAGGCGAAATCATGGTCTTTTTTTGTCGTAAAATACATTTTCTCTGGACCCTCAGTCAAAGAAGTCATTGTTTTAGTAGAAGGATTGTTAATACAATAGGAAACGAAAGTGGGGAGGAGTAAAACAGTACATAAAACTGATCCGCCTTTACATAGAAGAAAATTTAAGAGCTCCAATGAGAAACCCCTAACACTATCCATTCATCACTAAAATGTTGATGCCCAAATTAGTGTCAGATTTGACAGCAGAAGGACGTTTACCAAGATTTTGGAAGAAATACATGAATGATATTTTTTGCTATAATAAGAGAAAAAGATTTAGGATCAACAGTAACTACTCTCAACGGGCTTCACTGGAATATACAATTAACAGCCGAGGTAGAAAGAGAAGATAAACTAGAGATCTACAGAAAGTTTACGGATACTACAAGAGTCATCCCGTATTATATTTCAACTACATGATCCATCGAATATTAAACTTTCCGATATCCCACAAAGGTTTAGTAAAAGAGACTCAACACATATTTTAGATTGTGAGAGTAAACGGATATCCAAAAGAACTTTACAATGAAATTCCATCGCTTACCTATTCACTGATCATCCACCCAAGAGACGAGTAGCATTGGGATTTAGTGATATTTCTCTCCAACTCAGAACTAAAAAACATGGGTCAGACAAGGTTTATAACAGCAGAATCAGTCAACTCAAGACTATTTTAGGACCAGCGAAGAACCCAATTGATCAAATGGAAAAATCTGGAATATATATGATAGTCACTGCAACAAAGTTTAGATAAAATAATCTAGAGGAAACATGGAAACACAATCAAAGAATAGCTGAAAGAAGCAGAACTAGCTAAAAAGAAAAATGTAATCAAATTCAGATCCAAAGTAGCAGAACAAATCATCAAAGCGAGTCATAGTATTTCCAAAGAAGACATAGTAATGGTAAATTACATAACAGATTCAAGGAAACTAGATTCTAGTTGAAAGCATCGAAATTTATAAAACTAAGATTAACTCACTCCTAAATAAGGGCCTAGGAATGGATATTCTCCTCTATTTAAATTTTTAGGAAAATGTAACAGAACTAATAAAATCACCTCTACCTGTCTCGCTAACGTTGGAAATTATATTTTAAATAATAACAATATAAAGTTATGAATAACAAACATATAATTAGCCAACCTCAACCTATGCCATTTAATTGGAAATCAAACAATCAACCAGCTGCGAAAAAGGTCAAATTGCTACCTGACCAATACAAATAAATACGACGATTCTGAAGCATTGAAGACGTCTTCAAGTAGTAAATGAAGTACGTCTAGCTGTACGATAAGAATATTTAGTACAATTTAAAGAAAAGAATGCGATCATTTTCAACAATTATTTTGTAAATCAGTTTTCCTAGAAAAAGTCGAAGAATATTTTTTTATGAAAGTAAATTTTGATTAAAACAATTTCATGAATGGCTGATAAACCCTTAAAGATTATTTTTGCTTTAAATATAGATTATACCAAGCTATTAGTTCTTGAAATGTAAATTATCAAAGCAAGGAAGCTGCATCTAAAGAAATTAAAAGAAAATTGACTATTGGAAAGGTGTGACATTAGCACTATGGTAGGGATCATTACGGGTCATTGTCTGATTGGTAAACATGCCAGAAGGCTGGGACTCCCCTCAAACGACTTCTGCAGAACGTGTTGAGAGGAGGAGGGGGATAAAACTGTCCAACACGTACTCTGTTCCTGCCCTGGTCTCTACCATCAAAGGAAAACCCATTTAGGAGCCTTCTTTTCTTTCTGGACTCGCTGGGTGATCTTGAAAATATTGGTATCAAAAATTTCCGCCGCTTCGTTAAAAGCTCAAATTTGTTCAACGAGTAGGGTACTACGCGAGGAAAGTTTTCGTGGTGTCACAATGGACCTCACCGATCTAAGTGTGTCGGCGTACTGTCGGCAGCTACTACTTTTTACCTACCTACCTACCTGACTGTTGGAAAAATGGAAACTGTTTGATAAACGGTTATAGGCTAAGCCTATAAGGTAAGCTTATATATTTGAAAGGGTATTTTATATTACAATACTGAACTCATCAGTAGGTTGTGTTAACATTACCTAAAAAGCTTGTAGTTTGAATTTGAGTTTAAATTTTATTTATATCTATTTCAAAGAAACAAATATGTGAGCTATAAACACTAAACAAATTAAAAATATAACCGTTAACAAGTGAGAAATTAATTTATTAAATTTTTAAATAAATATAGTAAGGGTATTAACGAATAGGTACAGATTGAAGTTGAAATTTTGTACTAGGTGTAGAAGAGTACTTCCATTGTAAAATTTTTATATGAACAAATTGAAAATTAAAACAATTGTATTTTTATTATTGTACTTGAGTTGCCATTGTACTTTTTAAGTTTGACATTACATATTGTAAAGTCAATCTGGAAAATGGTTGAGTTAAAGGACAGAAGTAATTAAATAAAATAAATAAAATAAAAAATTTGAATTGGCACAAAATTTTGAATTGAATTATTTTATCTTACAAGTGAAAGAAAGAAAGTTGTCACTTATTCTCATAATTAACCATTGTCACAATTCTATATCGAGTACAACATCCAAAGTACAATTGTGAATACCCTTACAGTTTATTGCTATAGCCATGCTGCCACAACATAAACTACAAAACCGGTAGATAGACAAATAATATAAAGCTTAGGCCTGTACGTGTATGATTAGAATAAAGAGAACTTCTACATAATAACATAGACAAGGTCATATTAGAAGACTAAGTTATAATGGTGGTAAAATCACGCTATTAATAGACTTAAGTCATTAATTGTTAGACGTTAACATTCTGTTGTTCGTTTATTATAATAAAAAAAATATTTTTTTTGCGAATTAAACCTCACGTTTTTTAATTCATTGACAACAGGAAAGATTTGAATTTTGATGTTAAAACTAATTTTCGGTGAATATTTGAAGTTATTTTCTAATAATTTATTAAAAAACCAAATTTAATATCAAAATTTTGATATCCTTTATTTAATCAAAAACTCGTATAGTTATCCAGGTTAAACTTCAAATAATCTCTAATATTAATTGTTTTTGTTACTACGAGTGGCATTGTTTACTACTTGCTTTGAGAGGAAGTAACGATGGCTTTTAAAACAAATTTTTAGTTTAAAGCCTACAATTTTAAATATTTAAAAAAACAACAACAAAAAAAGATAAATAGGGTAATAATGCTGTTAGAGATTTTCATTGTATACAAAAGATTTGTTGTTCCGGAAGAAAATCCCCCATTAAATTAGAAAAATACATGGTCTAATTATTTAGATTTACTTGCAAAAATTATTATCAAAAGCTACTATTTTTGTTAATAGATTTTTCTCTTTTGATTTTGTTTTTTTTTTGTTTTTACTTTTTTTTTGAAAAATTAAATTTTCAACATATTTTGTTGTTCAATAAATTTTACTGGATTAAAAAAACGGTATATTTTCAATATTATTATATTTTATGTAATAAAATGAGGAAAATATGATCCTTGATGCCGGAAACTACAGAGCATCCGGAACAGAATCTAGAAACATATAACACTATCAATTATTATTGATTTTATGTAAATGAAAATCTGTTTCGAAAGGAATTATTTTACATAAATTATAAAAATATGTAAAAGTGATTGTGGTGAGAGAGGATTTGAGAGAGAGGAATTAAATAAAAATCGAATAGTACCTACTTAAATCGATTGGTATGGGATAATTGAAGTTTGAAATGCTTAAAGATGGTTAAAATTGTTTTCTAATATTGAGCTTGGGAAAATAAAATTTATAATTAGCAAGATTGAAGCAGATTAAGGTAAAACCGCCTATTACTGGCAAATTATTTTTAAATCTTAAAAATAAGCAAACGGACAGTTAAATTTGCCAGGAAATGTTTTATTTTCTTTTTTTTATTATTAAATTTTATTAATGCTAACATTTACGTGAAGGGAGAAATTTTAAATAAAAATGAATTTCGAGTAGTGGAGATCTTCAAACTAAAAAGAATTGAGGTTTTTCATATTACAAGACATATATTTTCTTAAGGGGATATTTACATATTTATAGCAAAATTTATATTTTTTATAAATTATACACTAGTATTAATATTTTTTCTATCCTAAAATAAACTTTTTTTTAAAATAAAAATATTTTTAAGTCTTTGAAATAACTAACTTATTGAGTGCCGGTAATAGAATTATATTAAATTCTAGCATTTCCTACTACCGACATATATTGCCGGTAATACGATTTCTTTAAAATTTACAAATTTCCATTACTGGCACATATTGACGATAATAAAATTGTTTTAAAATTGAAAATTCGTAATACCGGCAATTTATATAAATATATTTGAATATAAAATTAATAAAAAGATAATGGAAGAATCATACGACATATTTGGGTCAATTTTAGTGGACATCATTAATAAATCATTTGAGAGTGGTATTTTCCCGGAGAAATGGAAAGAATCCGTAATTATTCCAGTACCAAAAATTAAAAATTCTAAACGATATGAAGATATGCGCCCAATCAATATGATGTCTCTACATGAGAAACTGTAGGAAAAGGTTGTCTATGAACAACTAGAGAAATATTACAAACAATATTATCTATGAAACAAACAATATTATCGCAATGGAGCAGTCAGGTTTTCGAAAAGGATATTAATGCGAAACTACATTGAACTGGGTGACTTTTGAATGGAAAAAACTGGCTGATGCAGGAGATTCCGTCATAGCAGTATTTTTAGACCTAAAGCGTGCATTTGAAACACTAAATACAAATTTATTACTGTCAAAACTCAAACAATATGGGATCAAAAACAACGAGTTAAATTGGTTTAAAACATACTTAGTAGAAAGAAAGCAGGTTACCAAAGTTAACAATGTTTTATGTAGTCAGAGAGATATTAAATTAGGTGTTCCACAAGGATCAGTGTTGGGAGTTATAATGTTCCTGTTGTATATTAATGATATTGGGAATATTCTTAAATTTTGCCGTATAGAAATTTTGCAGACTTAGTTCGAAATCTAAACATTGTATGAACAAGCTAAAGCTCAATGTCACAAAAACAAAGTGTATGCATGTTAATATTAGATCTGCAGCCTCTACTGTTCCTGCTGTTTATATTAATAATGAGATTATTGAATCTGTTACGAGTATTAAGTATTTAGGTGTTATAATAGATAATAAACTAAATTTTCGTGAACACTTAGACTACGGAATATGCGGAATATGCGGAAAAATTAACAAAGGGATCAAAGAGTTCCACAAAATTTATCGAAAAGCAGCTCTTCTTTGACTGAGTGTGTAATTAAAAATTGGTTTGGAAAATATCTAATAAAGCAAAACTTGCTAGACCTAAATAAGAATCCGGCACGAATTGTTAATTGCGATGAAACACCTTTTTTTATGTGTCCAGAGGAAAAGTGTGTTTTGTTCAAAAAAGGTTCGAAGCAAGTATACAATAAAATAGCCAATGATGAAAAGCAGTATATCACAGTACTTATAAGTGCTGATGGTAAAATATTCCCTTTAATGATTTTTAAATTCATACACATACAGAGATTGTCAGCACAAATATTAACAAAAATGCCCAATGATTGGGGTTTTGGTCGATCGGAGAGTGCATGGATGAAGAAACTCTCTATGAATATAACGCAATGGTACCGTTCTCCGTCCCTATGAATATAACCCTCCTGATACCGTCCACTTAATAAATTCATTGTATTTTATGTCAGCAGGTTTTTTTTTCTAAATTTTTATTGCAAGAATAGCTCAAAAATAAAAAAAATATTTCTTTCGATCTTTAAGGAATTAGAAGGTACAGTCAACTTTAATGGTTTTTTTTTTACCTCACTACGAAAATGCACTTTTCCACTCAATTATTTTGAAAACTTAAGTTAAGTATATTGGTAATATAAAAGTGGGCGGAATCAGGGTACTGTTCAATTAATGAAGTGCCTGATTCCGTCCATGTGTTGTAGGACTAGTTTTGAAATTGAATAATATTATTTATTTATTTTAGGTTAAAAACCTAATTAATGGAATTTTGTATTAAATTAAAACAATAAAGAACTTATATTATTAATAATGTCTTTTAATGTTCAATAAATCATATACGACGGTAATAGAGGAATGGAATCGCCGGTAATAATATTTTTTGACATTTCATGCGCCGGCATTACAAATATGTTCTTAAATATTCAATCTGTAATAAAACCTAATTTTTATTTCAAATATAAATTAAAATAAAATTTTAGAGAGAAAATTAAGTAAAATAACTCTTAAAATGCCGGTAATAGGGTACTTTACCTTAATAGGAGTAAAATTCGATTTTAAAGAAAAACTGAATTTTAAGTGATTTCTCTTTTTCATTTTTATTCATTTACTTTAGTCAATAAAATTCAATACATATTTGATCTTAGAGCATAAGGTAATTAGTGATTATGAATAAGTCAATAAAATTAATTTGATTTTGACAAAATTAAGTAAAATTTAATAAAAATAAAAATGTTTGCAGTTTTTGTCTTTTGTTTAAAGCTCTTTGGTTTTTGAATAAAATAATGGAAATAAAATTGTTTATAATTAAAATGAAACCATATGAAAAAGCTATATTTTTATTAGCTTTATTCATCGCTTTTTTGAAAATTCGATTTCGTAAAATTTTCATTGTTAATCTCTAAATACAGGTTTATGTTTCTAAGACATTGCAGTGCATTTCAAGCGAAGCTGATGGCCATAAAGGAAGCCTCAAATTGGCTGAGATCCATCTTATTGATACACTCATGGATACAATTAAGCAGATAGTTAGGCTGAAATTAAACTACTAATATTAGTACAAAAACATACAACTCCGATGGGTGGCAAGACACAGAGACATTCACGGTGACTGTAATGCAGATCAACTCAGTAGAGAGGGTATTATCTTGGATATATAATAACATTATTATTAAAGCTAGTTCAATGTTAGGATTCATACAATGATGCTCCAAAGAATTCAACGACTTATACATCTTAAAATCCCTATACACTTGTCTCGTTAGGCCTCAACTTGAATATGCCTTATTATGAAATTCATAATAATCGAATTGAATCAATTGGAAACAATTTCTTAAGATATGCTTTACGTCTCGGTTCTTGGGCAGACCCTTTTGCTCTTCCACCTTATAATAATAGACTCAACCTTATTCACCTAACCACTTTAAAAAATAGGCGAGAGATTGCGAATGTCCTCTTTATTACGCAAGTAGTTACCGCGAATTATGCATGGTTATTTATATCTAAATCCGCTAAAATTAACAATTGTACCTATCCGAATGATGATCATTGAATAAGTACAAGGATTTACATCATTTACATTGTATAATAATTCTTTTTAGTAATCAATTTATTTTTCATAACTAATCCAATTTACTATAACTCTAACCATGATAATCCAATTAATTCTATTTTACTAATATCAACATAAAATTAATTTTATAAAATTTTTGAAAATTGTTAATCTTTTTATTATAATTTACAAATTTTAATTGTTAATTGATTTATTGTTTTTCTTTATTTTTTTATTTTTTTTATTAATTATGTTAAAATTAAATTTTTAAATAACTTGTAATTTGTTTGATTTAAACGAAGTAAATAAATAATTAAATATCTTTCTGGAAAGGAACAATCTGGGTGCATCAACCTGTAATCTACTGTTTCGTAAAGCAAAAATTAAAGCTTTAAATTGCATATGGTCAAGTAGACCAGATTGCAACATCACTAAGTAAATCCGACCTAAACCTGAAGCGCGCCCTTTATCTACTATCGTTGAAAAGATATAACATCAGTTCTATAGTAGAGGTCATTACGGGAATTTGTCTTATTGGCAAATATGTCAGAAGCCTTGGACTTCCCTCATATGAATTTTGCAGAATGTGTAGAAAGAAGGAAGATGGTGAAACTGTCCAACATCTTCTCTGTACCTGCCTTGGTCTTTATGAAAAGTGGAAAAGCCATCTAGAGCCTTTTTCTGGCTCACTAGTTGACCTTGAAGACACTAAAATCCGGAGGCCTTGGACCGCTTTGTGAAAATCTCAAAATTGTTTAACGAGTAGATTTGTATGCGAGGATAGTTTCCGTGGTGTCACAATGGACCTTAGTGGTCTAAGTGTGTCGGCGAATTGCCAGTAGTCACTACTACCTATTTACTACCTACCTAATCTTGGGAAAGCTCCATAAATTATGCTTTTTACAAATTTTTATTTCTTGAAATGATTACGGAAAAACGTAAATAATGTTTTTTTTTCTGACAGCTGGAAAATCGAAATATTAAAAAGCTTAAAACGTCGTCGCGATAAAGTCATTTTATAACAAGCAAGCAATTTTAAAAAGTTTTATTAAGAAAGAGATTGGAAGAAATCAACATTTAAGTGGTATACTTCTTTGAAGACTTATTTAAATTGCTAACAATTTAGTAAAATCAATTATTGATGCATGTGATTTATTTTTTTCAAGTCGTCCCAACTTATAAAAAATAAAAAAAAAAAAAAATTAGGGTATCTACATGGCAAAATTATAAAATTCAAGCTTGTGACAATATTATCTCAGATTTTATGAATCAGAAATAGAAATATATACCATAGTATCTATTTGTTTTCCTAAAGATTTGAAATTCGATTGTTTTTGTATTGTTATTTTATAAAAATCTTCAAAATCAATTTTAACTTACCCCTAATGAACTTAAACTATTACGATTTTGGTGTAAGGCTACCAAACGATCAATATCTTCGTCTGATTGAGATGGCCATGGATCACTTGATGCAGAGCCAGGTGTAGCAACAGGACTAGCTGTGGTGCTAATTTTACCACCCTTTGTTCCTATTATTGGTGAATTGCTAATATCAACAGTTGATTTGGTAGTAGCTTCTTCTGAAAATGTAAAAATTATTTATTAATAATAAATTTTAATTATAATTAAAATATTTAATTAATATTTTTAATTTTACTTAGAATTTATCGTTTGTGATGTTAAAATGATAACAAGTTGTTCTGTTAAATGGTGTTTAGTTTCCCAGTATTCGGAAAGCACAAACATAATTTATTATTTAAGAAGAATGTTTATAACTTTGTTATATTTTCAGAGATGGTAACAGTGATTAAAAATATATTTAGAAGTAGAATTATTATTTCCAAACTCCGTGAGGTTTCTAAACGGTTTTCCAATTGGGATGATATGATTTTGAAGTGACGTTTCGACCATTTGTAATATGTCATGATCTGTCATTTTTTTTCATTGAATTCAGTAATGTTTACAATTTCATCATGAAGAGATATACCCAAGAACAACGTTTACAATTAGTTTTTAAAAATTACAATTCAGTTTTATTGCAACTTTTCGTGCGCTTTTATAATCGTAATATAGTCGTAATAATCGTCCAAGTGTGCTCGCTATTCGTCGAATTGTTGAAAATTTTGAGCGTACATTTTCTTTGCATAGTGTTCAAGTGCCAATAAGACAAAGAACTGCTCGAAGTAATGCAAATATTGATGCCGTTGAGGCAGGTGTTGCTAAAGACCGCAAACTGTTTATTTCAAGACGTTCTCAAGAACTGGGACTGTCTCAAGCCACAACCTGGCGGATTTTGCCAGGTATAAAATTTTCTCACTCAAGAACTGAACTACATCCGTATAAAATTTTTCTCACTCAAGAACTGAAGCCATTGGACCACCGTAAACGTCGTGAATTTGCTGATTTTGCCTTGCAAAAACTTGAAAACGATAACGATTTTTTAAGGAAATCATCTTCTCCGATGAGGCTCACTTTCATCTGAGTGGTGATGTTTTTATGAACAAATTATTCATGAAAAACCATTACATTCACCTAAATTGATAGCTTGGTGTGGTTTTTGGTTTCGTGGATTCATCGGTCCGTACTTCTTTCGAAATGTAGCTGGTAACACCGTTACTGTCAATGGAGAGCGGTATAAATCGATGATAACTAACTTTTTATGGCCGAAATTGGAGAAGTTGATCTTGACAACATTCGGTTCCAACAAGACGGGGCTACGTTCCACACAGCAAGTGCAACAATTGAATTATTGCGAGAAAAGCTTGGATATTCGATTATTTCAAGAAATTGTAATATTGAATGGCCTCCAAGAAGTTGTGATTTAACACCATTAGACTATTTCTTGTGGGGTTTCTTTAGCAATAAACCAAACTCTCTTCAAGTTTTACAAGTCAATATTGAACGTGCTAATCATGACATACGACTGAATCTAGTGGAAAAAATGCTCGAAAATTTGGTTCATCGAATTCGTCCCTGCAGAAGAAGTTGTGGCGGCTATTTGAATGATGTTTTATTCAAAACTTAATTGTATCGATTGTACTTTACATTAAATAAAAAACATTTGAATTTCCTTAACAATTAGTGATTTTTTTTTTAAAAAGAAATCATATCACTCTTATAGGGGTCATATCATTCTTATAGGGGTTTCCACCTATACGAAGATTCATTAATAACGAAAACATTTCATGGTTGAATTTTATTTCTTATACCGATCATAAGGACTGGAAATCATATTTAACTCACAGAATGGGTCGAGTTTTAATTGAATTTTTTAAATTATTATTAAAGACAGCCATTTCGTACCAACTTAAATAATATGGGAACCATATGCTATTTAAGACCGTTTAGTTATTTATTAGCTCTTTATTGTGGGCTTATCAACCACCTGGATTTTGTCGCTATCATCCTCATTCTTTAAGATTTCTTACATAACTATCCTCATTTTATATTTAATTATTTTTTTTCACATAACTTTGTCTTAGATTTAGATTTTTGATTCACTTTCTATTTTTTTTTGTCAATTTCAAATTAAGATTTTGCGTCTTAAAGTTTATAATTTTGATAATTTTGACTGACTTTAAAGTCAACTATGGGGAAATATAAAGAAATCCTAGAGCTTGCACTAAAATTATTCTTCCATCGTATCGTTCACGTATGCCTATAGAGAGGTATTATTGTTTAGTTCCTCAGGTTATTGAAATACTCGTTTCATCAAATGTGTTTGCTTTTTTAGGACTTCAATCGTTCGATATTCAGTATTAATCAAGAGGAATTCTGAAGGAGATGTTGTATCGGCGTAGGACCTAATAACAATATCTCAATGATAGCTGAATTCTGGCTTTCCAATAATATATATCTTTAGTGGCGCAACTCCTTTAAGGACGAAAAGGACATTTGAAAGTATCCTTGTTGTTTTAATGTTTTTATATAAAAACCGTTATATCTGTTGATCTATATTAGATATATATATATATTCAGTTATATATTCTAGAAATATAACGGTCTGGAGCATATTTTAACTTTTATTTGATGCTGACTGGTGCTGCCGTTATGGAGATATTGTAGTTCAAAGTAGAAAATTAAAAAAAAAAATACAATTCTTATTTTCTTTCTTTAAAAACCAAATACCTCAAGATTTTATCACAAAACCCCTCAATATTTATATACTGTTGGAAAGGTATCTTTTTTCTATAAGTCTACATACATACTTTATGTCTACGACGAATAGTTTAGAAGGTATAAGCATCTATTAAAAAATAAATTGTTTTTAATTTACTTGGGATATCAGAAGATTCCCTCAGAAGAGCCTAATGAAGCCTTTAATCATTTTCATTTCCAGAGTTTTATTGTGTTTTACTGTTTTTCTCAATTTTGGTCTACCTTATCTATAATTCATTATAATTTTAGTGGTAATTGGCCAAACTATTTTCAGAATGAGGCAATTGTATTTAGTGATTTGGCTACCAGGATATCCTTTTAGTCTTGGAATAAATGTTTAATTGTTTTACAGAGTGTATTTAAACAATGGTTTCCTCAAACTAATATGCTCTGTCCAATAATACAAGTTATTAAAAATTCAGATATTTTACACAAAATAAAAATATAAATAGTTTTTTTCATTTCTTTGTTTTTTTTCCATTTTTTAATTTCTCTTTTCAAATGATATATTTTTTAGCTTTGGGTTATGGACACGTGTTCATCTGAATTGTAAACAAATCAAATACATAAATGAATAAAAAATACCAAATATTTTTTTTAAATTTAAAAAAATATATCAAAGATGTTATTTTAAAAAAATAAATTATGCTGTATATTGAAATTGATAATCATAGAAGATACATACATACATACATACATATATCGATATACAAGCTTGTCCGTTATTCATTTAGACAATAATTTAGAATTTTAAATTGAACGGTTAATAGGAAGGGCAATAGAAGTGGATGTTTCACTTGGACAAGTTAAATTTTGACATTTTAAGGGAATTTAATTGCAAATTCAATTCTGTAACCTTCCAGTTGGTTATTAGTTAATTTTAATTTATTGAAAAAAGTTACCAAATTAAACAATTTTGAATGAAAAATATTTTTTTTTTAAAATAAAATTTTCATTTTGACATTATGACAGTTAGTGTGTGAATGGTGTGTAGTGAAATGAAGCTGATGTTTTGCTTTTTATCTTAGCTTTCATATTGAAAATCGCTTTCTAAACTTGATATTATTTTGGTTTTGATTTATTTATTTATAGGAAATGCTATTATTTTCATTAAATTATGCTGTGTGGAACAAAAATGTGATTTTTCATTTACAAATAAATTGTTGAGGAATGAACATCAAAAACAAAAACAACAATAAAAATATTAAAAAAAAAAAATTGTTGTTTTTGTTTTTCTTTGTGTTTTTTTTTAACAACTGGCTTTTTTGAAATTGAAATTAAAGAGGATAAAAATGTTAATATTGCAGAATAACTTTAGTATGTGTGTGTAATTTACTTATGCCGGTAGTAAATATTTTCTCTTCGGATCAGTTTGTTACACAAATAACGTATTTTTATGGTCCTTTTAAGTTTATAACGCCTTAACACAGTTCGTCAGTCGCCAGTCAGTTCATTCGTCTTCACAAACCATTAGGAATTAATCTTAAATTTTGGCTTACTTAGTCTTTAACATTTGTTACTAAATTTATATTTTTTTATCATGCATATTAGTGAATTGGTTTGAGTTGGGTCAAAATTCCGAAAAACAAATAAACAATATTATAATAGAGAAAATTTATTTTGTGAGGAAATTCAGAATAAAAGACAATAACAAAAATGTTATTTGTAGAAAGGTTACGTTTAAGTTTTAGTGGTCCTTCAAGCCATGTTTACTGATTTATTGGAGCTCCAGTTTTACAGACATCAACCATTTAGAAAAATTCATTTTTTTTTAAGTTAGAGGCTCCCTCTGCAACTTCCAAATTGTTTCTCATTTATGGTAAATCTTTTTGTGTTGAATAATGATTATTGAATAGAATTATATATCTTGAGTCGTGTGTAGGCTTTATGGATATTAAGCAGTTCTTTAGGTGGAAAAATATGCCTGGTGCCGACTTAAAAATCCCAAAGATATTGCGGCGCTTTTCGGAATATCGAAATTATGGTCATTCCAGACCATTCCGATAATATTTAAGTTTTTTAGTTGCTGTAAAATTTGTCCTGGAAATTTGAAAATAGGTTCGAATGGCGTTAGTTTTGATTACCCCAGTCTTAAATTTTTTTAGATTTTTTAAGGAAATCGTAAGACGTTATAAGAGTAGGAACTGTCATCTGCAAAACTATGAATTGGGTTGAAAGTTGTTTGGAGTAGATCATTAATTTGGATTACACATTCGACCTAGACCTATAACATGACATTTTGCTATTACAGCACTATGCCATATTCATTCATACTGCCATCAAAAGCTTTTGAAATTTCTAAGGCAACAACAGAATTCACACAAGCTTGATGTAAGCTTGATGTTTAACCTTTCATAGAGGCAAGTCATAATATCCCCAGTTGAATGGTGGACTCGGAAGCCATATTGACGATCATGAATTGTACCATTGCTGTTAACATATTTAATTAGCTTTTTGTTGATCAAGATTTCTATTGTTTTGGAGAGAAAAAAGTGAAAGCTATAGGTCTGTATAGCTTGAAGGATTGCTTTTGTAACCTTTTTTGGAATAAAGTAAAAGTGGATCCATTTGGGACTTTTCATATCCGAAAACCATGAAACAAATGAAATAGGTTGCACAGAGGCATATAAAATGCTATCTGGGCCGGTAGATTTATTTATCTCCAGATTATTTAGCGCTTGTTCTGAAATAAACCCTTCCTGAAGAATAGTTTACTGCAGAGATTGTTGGAAGATTTTTGGCTCAGGAGGAAGGGTGTAATTAGCTGCAAAGTGAATTTCATGCTATCTTTGTATATCCTTGTTATCAATCAAAGGTGGGAATGATAATTCACAAAAAATATTGAAATATCTTACTCTTGTAGAAGTCATATAAATATAAATGGGAAGCTTTTCCGAGCTTGTAACAGTCAGGAATAATAAGTTTTTCTTTCGAATTTTGGATATGGCTTCTTCAGTTACCTATTGTGGTGCTGCCGTATCAGCTCTGCACTCTATGGCATTGGCTAGGATTTTCCATAATAGTTTAGTTTTATTTTGTTTTGTATCAAAGATAACCAAGTTGTAGTCCTAATTTATTATTCGGTACAGAATCTGTAAATGATTTTCCTATATTTTTAGGAAGTGGTTTGTGTGTTCTTAGCATCAGTATTTCTAAATTCATCGTTTTCTATTTACTTTTTATCCCATAGTTGCTAAAATAGGATAAAAAAAAAAAAAATTGTATTGTATGAATTGGAATATACTCGTACATCTCGCACATCCTTGTTTTCATGTTTTATTGATTCTAGCACGTACTGAAGAAAATTTTTCTAATTTATTTGCTTTTTCTACAATGTGTTCTCTTATTTGTTGTTGTGATTTGAATATTTTTTTTCTATTTTTGATTTTTAGTATTTTTATGTTCGTGGATAGTTTTTTTTCTTTTATTTGTTGTTTTTGTGAATTGTTCTTGTACATGATTCATGATTCATTTAAATAAGTTTTCTAGATTTTATTATCTTCTGCTGTGTAGTTCAAAAGATTTTCTTACAATTTGTTTGCAGGAAAAAAGTAAAATTTCTTTGATTTTTTAAAAATGTCTGAACATGAAGGATCATGTTGATGATAGTGATTTCTATTGTAAGAATATTGATTTGATTTAATTGACCAAACAATTTAGTTATTAACTATTTTATTATAATAAAATTAAAGCTATTTAAAGTTTATAAAATTAAACATAAAAAATATTTGTTTTGGACTGATTTTGAAATGATGGAAGTAATTTACATACATATGATATCAGCTTTTCTGGTCAATTTAAATTGTTAAATACCACAAGTGGTTGGTTAAGAAATTTTCTTTGAAAATATTATTAAGTATTTGAAAAAAGTGTTCTGAGCTTGGTAAAAATGGAATAATTGACTGAATATTGTGTTTATGAAAAAGCAAAAAATGGTTTATCACTATTTTATAAAGAAGTAGAAAATTAACAGAAAATATTCACTAAAAAACATAAATTACACTGAGTCCGAAGTTTAAGTAGAAGTAAAAAGGATATTTTTTCTATAGATTGAATAAAAATAACCGTACGTATGATGAAGGGATTTGAACATTGTAGTCTATTCCAAGGAATGGAAATTTAATGTAATAAGACAGCATTAACGATATCATAATGTGATGTCAAATGTGTTTTAGACTTTTAATCCGAAAATTTTTCTTAGCGTATGATGGATTTTTGTTGTGTAATAATCCCTCTCTAAGTAGCAAAATCAATAGTAGCACAGAAAAATTAATGAATTCAATTATAACCAATTATTACCAATTATATAGCTCCCAGACATAACTTTTAAGCATATCACATAAATCTTGAATACTATCTTCAGAATAAGTTATTTTCCATCGTTGTGGAAGCAGTTAATAATTAGAATGATCTTAAAACCACGTAAAGATCCAACAAAGGTCAACTTACACAGACCCATTAGTCCATTGCCTTTGATGTCAAAAGTATTTAAAAAAATTATATTACATAAAATGATGCCGCTAATAAAAACTTTATGGACTCCCCTACACCAATTTGGTTTTATATAAAGCTACAGATACAGGAATGGCTCTATAAGTGGAAAATGAAGGTCAATTAGAAAAGAACGGTACATGTAACTTTCTCGTTTAAGAAGGGATTATGTTCACTCGTTGGTATAAATTGGATAATTATTCCGCAATTAGCTTAAATACCTAGACGTTAAATACCTAGCAAAACACTTAGAAAAGAGACGCAAGACGAAAAAATTCTACACTAAATCTGGAACTGAAAGTGTTGCTATATAAATCCATTCTGAAACCAATTTGGTCTTATGGGTGTTTGTTATGGAGAATTTCTTCTTATAGTAACATCGAAAGGATGCTATTAGGTGTAAAAGGGATGTAGAATTCAAAGGATGCAATCAAAAATTTTACGCACCATAATTTACGTAAAGATTTGAATATATACATGGTTACAGAAGAACTGGAAAAATGTAGAAACAGTTATGCAACCAGACTGATCAAACACCCTAACCCTTTGTTGGTTCCGACTAAGAGGTGGTCAGATCTCCTGCGAGGGATCTACAAAACATTTCAGTAACCAGTAGGTTAAAAATTGCAGAAAATTGGAATGAACGAGCAAATATATGAAGTGCCAAATCAATGGACTAGACCTTCTAACTTTTTAAATCTTAAGATTTGAATAAATCATAAAACTATTGTTATAAATTATTGTCATTTTCGTTTAGAAAATTCAAAAAATTCAGTTAAGGGCGGAGAAAGGAGGAAGTAGGAAATTTTTGAATGGGTACAAATCGAATATTTCTTCAGTGAAAAGTACGGAAACCTTAGAATCTAAATGTAATATAAAATATAGGAAGAATGTATTTCCAAACGTACTTTTCAAAGTAATGCACAGGTTGTAATATAACACTGTAGTAGTATTGATGAAAAAGTAATGCACATATGGAATATAATACGTGAATTAACAAATGAATGGTGGTTTAATATAACAGTTTTTTTAAATAAATATTTTATTCTATGTAAAATTGAAACATTTTGACGTCCAAAACCAAATAGTGCATCATCAAAGGCATATTTTTGCAACTCAATCATTATAAATCTTATCAAACCACAAATCAAAATTCATTTCAGTTTTGTCCAGTCCAGTAACCGTAATAGAAAATATAAAATTCATAAAATCATCAATAAATTTATAAATTCGTTATGCATGAAAACATTATATGAGGAGTACGCACTAATAAAAGAATATTATAAACGAAATTGAGCGTATTTACGAATTTAAGCTTTTCATTTCAATTTAGATTTGTCAAACCAGTTTGGAAAGCTCAAATTATTCAAAATTTAATTAATGATATAAGAAAAAAAAATCTAATGGGGTCCTTTCAGCTCTACACTGATAATGCTGTGTTGAAATATGCCGTGAACAGTGAAGAGGAGTTAAAATCTGCAATTTAGGAAGATCCGGTATTTATAATACAAACAATGCCGTTCCTGAGTTGCTGGCCGCTCAGGTGCAAAACAATATTGCCGTTCCTATTAATTAAATTTTTTAATTAAAAGTCGCTGATATGCGATTTACACGATGGAGTCATAATTTTCATGTAAAATTTAACTCTTATAGAATTGAATATAGAATATGAAAACGTAATCAAACTAAGTGAAGAAAACTTTTTTAGTTATTTACGACACCATGATATGTTAAGAAAAGAATTTTTGTTTATTTAGGTTTTTTTTTTTAAATAAAACCATAAAACTAAAATTTATAATTCAACAAAAATAGTGTAATATTTAATTTCAATAAACATAAAATTAATTATTAGTTCCAAAAATTGGGAAATGATGATATTAAGTCGTTTTGTATGATGTAATTCAAAGTCATTACTGGCTTTGCAACAGTAGGAAATATTTCAATAAAACTTAATATTTCGTTAAATAGTTCATATCCATTGAGGTCTTTTTCTATGGCATCCTTAATATTTATTTGTAGAAAAACTTCCAAATCCAGGCAACATTTTTTTAAAGTATCTAAATCTATTGAATGGAAGGAATACAAAAAACCATTTGTATTATTACATTGATCTAACAACGTAAATTTTTCCTCTACAGAATTATTCGCTCTATCTATAATGCGAAAATAAAAATTAATTTAAAAGTTTTGTTTAGGATCTTGCACAAACTCGTCACTTGATTCATATAAAAATTGACGAGGTCTTTTTCTTATGCGGGTCTGTGGAAATTCGTTTTCTACAGCAATAACACGTGCAAGGTTTGTAGCTTGACTTATATATTCATTAAAACTGGCATCGTTTCTTTTCGCATTTAAAAATCTTTTTAAATTACCCAACGCTTTACAACATTCATTAATGTCAATGTTAGAATTTTGTAGCATTTTGCTAACTACATCTATTTTTGAAATTATATGTTGGCAGATAATTAATGAACATAAAAATTTAAATGACTTTAATTTCTCAGATAACGAATTTTCCATATTCCTTGTGCTTATATCTCTGCTTTGGTCATCTCTTAAATTGATTAAAATGATTATGAAGACCGATAGCAATATTCAAAAATAAAAATAAAATTCTGCGTGCGTTAAAATAAAAATCAATTAGAAATTTCTAAAGAAATATCGTACATACACACATTCTTTTAAATTTTTATATGAATTTTTATATGAATAGAAGTCTGAAGAAGAACAGAATTCAGTAATTTTTAATACATTAAAATCATTAAATTTTTATGTACTTGGATCTTCACAGTGTTTCTAGTAAAATAACGTTTTGTTTGCTTCTACTTAATTCAACAAAGTTTTTTTTTTCAGTTTAGTACTCAAAATTAAAATCAGATTTTTTTTAATATTAATTTTCTTAAATAATAGTTGGTAGATGGCCGCCCTTCGACTTCGCTTCCCACGTGCAAGGGCACCTTTTGCACACCCGCCAGGAATGGGCCTCAATTCAAACATCGTTTATCATTAATAATATCAAAAAGACAAAGATAATCATTTTTGAAATTCAATCATTTCTTATGAATAGTTCTGTCATGGAATATAGTATCAACATTTAAGTACCTTGGACTAATACTGGATAGCAAACAGAAATGAAAATATCATGTTGAACATGTAATAAAACAAAATTATCCTTAAATATTTTCATACTTAAGAGACTACGTGATTATTTTATATCTGCAAAGTTGTATTTCATTTTCTGTTCCTATATATTTTATCGAACATAGTCATATCTCAATCCAATATGGATCAGAGCACCAAATAACGAAATTAAAACATATATTTTGTCAGAGAATTTAATTATTAAAGTTTAAACATGTTTTTTTGTATTTACATATTTTTTACCTTTTATTTTCTTTCATAACTTTTAGATATTGTTTTTATTTAATAGTAAAATGTAAGTTAATTAGAAAATAATTAAAATTTATCTATATCTTTACAACTTCAAATTGAGACTAAACTACTTCAAATTGGAACTAAGCCACTTCAAAGTGGGATTAAGCAATTTAAAATTGGGAAAAACAATTTCAAAATGGAAATAAAAAATAAATAATTTATTCCAGTTAATTTAAAATATATTTATTGAAAATTTATTAATAAAAATATGAATTAAAATATCATATCATTCATACTTGTCGCATCCAGTATAAATTTTTAAATATGAGGGACGAGTCAGTTACAATTAGGAACACTAATCTTTAAAGTTATATTTTCACGAATTATATGTTCTAGCCGTAGTATACGGAACTCTGTTTCTGTTAAATTTGATCTACCTTCATCAGCTAGGATTCGCGGTAATTGCATAGTTAAATCGCTTTTAACTCCAGATTTTAAGTTTGACCAAACATATTCAATTTCATTTAACATTCGACTATGTGGTGCGAGATTTAGTAGGTGATTATTAAGAAATTCCTCTCCTAGGAACTATTCTACTTCCTCACTTCCTCAATGGCAGCATGACATGGTGCATTATCAATCACCATTACGATTGAAGTTCTATATATATTTTGAGCATTCCGAAGACAACGACGCATGATTTTTTTTGCTTCTGGTTTCCTAAATGTTCCTCTTCTAATTTCATGATGAATCAAACTTATTATACCTATACATCCAATTACATGTAAATGGGATCTTCGACTGCCTGCTGTAATGTCAGTGCAACGGGTTCCTTTTTTGGAACCACCTTTGGCTCTCGCTATATATTAATTGAAATTAGTTTCATCCGTGTGGGTGTATTGTTTGATTGATGTTCTAAATTTTTGTTCACATGGTTTTATTTTATTGCTTTAAATGTTTGCTCTTTTTGGCTCTCTTCGAATGTCTTTCAACTTATACGGTAATCCATCTAAGTGTTTTCTCAAACATTCCGTAGAAACAACAATTTGATGATTATTTTAATTAAAATTGTTATTGAATAAAATATTTATTCCCATTTTGAAATTGTTTAGTCCCAATTTGAAGTTGTGAAGGTATAGTGTAAAGTCCGTATTTCCCCTTGATATAATTTATTTTTTATTTTTAATATTTTTTTAATAGTTTTTAATACTAACTAAGCTTAATATAAATAATTAATAATTTTTTTAATTAATTTTCAGATACGTTATTGTCAGTTTTAAAGAATTTTGTTTTTTATGATCATACCACTAGGATCGTAATCGAATTACTTTTTTGTTGTATAAATTTAATTCTGAATTAATAAAGAAAAAAGAAACAGTATCGAATAGATTTCATTTAATTAAATTTAAAATCACAAGCCTTGCATATTGTTTACATTATTGTGTAATTAAGTATTAAATTTGCAAAAATAACATAATTTTTTAATATAAAAATATTTTTCAATTAATTTTAACTATCGCGAGGGTATTTAGAAAAAAATGACAATAATGAAAATTTATAAAAAAAAGTTTTTAATTAATATTTAATTATTATTAAATTAAATTCATTTTGACTATTTATTATTCAGTTACAACCAAATTATTATAAAAGTTGAAATTTATTTGATAATTACTGTAAAGTCAAAATTATTATTGCCATAAAAAAAAAATTACTCTGAAAACTAAATCTATATAGAGAATATCTATATACTATATATGTATATATATATATATAAACCAGATGTAATTTTTCACATCACATTTAATCCAAAGTCAATATTAAAATATTATTCTGAAATTAATTTCCCTGCAACATCCAGCAAAGAGAAATTATCCACACCAGATTAATTTCGAACAAAATTAAATATTTCATTCGAGGGCTTATTATTATTCCACTTTTATATTATTTTATGTTTCATTAAAAATTCCTAAAGAATAAATAGCTATATAAGAAAAAAAGGATAATAATATCAATGATTACTTTTATTTGTTATTTTGTTGGTTGCACCACTTGTCCATATCAATATATAGTAAAATGTCATTTCAGATTAAATTTCAACTTGATCTGAATATTTAATTGGTTGGAAATGGTTGTCCACTCTATTGTGCTTAATAATTTGAATTTTTTTTCCAAAAATTTCATTCAATTGGAAGGTTGATATTTTACATTTTTTTTAGAGGTATTATGAATTTTAATTCAATTTGAATATGTCTACTAGTATCAAAGCATTGTAAAATAACGATGACGAAATAAGTAGAGCTTCAAGAGTAAATATATTAAGGTTGAAAAAATTAGACTTAAATATATTATGCCAACCGTCTTGTCAAAACCGTCAAAAGTGTTTATGTAATATATTTTTATATGACGGTCTCATTGTTATATATAGAAAAAGTAAAAATTAAATTTTAATTCAATAAAAATACTTGCATGACTATGAACTCTAAAAATACTGGAACTAGAGCTTTCTTTTGTATAATGTTCTTGTCAGTATTTTTTGTAAAATAAATTTTTTGTTCAATAAGTACGGCAATGCAACTTTTACTACATGAAGTGGAAAGTTCAATATGTATTAATTTATTATTTGTCAGTTCATATCAGGCTCATTAAATATGAAAAACTACTACTATTGTCAGAAACTAGATCTTCTTAAATAACATAATGCAAAATTATATTCCCAATAAATTCTTATTTTTTTTTTATTATTTTATGAATAATAAAAAAAAAACATATTTCAAATTTAAATAGTTATTAAATGTACATTGCACATTCAAAAATACACGTAGAAACATTAGAGATATCCTTTTATATGTCCGACGATTAGTAATATACTTCTATCCTGCATTGAACGTGATATTTAAATCTTGAATTGTTATTATTACTCATTAATGAGTACACAATATCAGAACATGTAAATTCTGGTTAAAGAAAACCCTGGTTCGCCAATAATCACCGCTCTGGAATTTTTTATACAATAATACAAATTTTTTATGGAATAATACAGATACATAAGTACTTAATGGGAAGAATATATAGCATTTTATACAAACCAAAACTATTATAAAAACGATTGACCCTGCCGATTAGTCTGGTTATATGCTTTTGCGGTATAATAAACCATAAGTAATACCTTTTACTTATGATTGAAGTCAAAACATATTATTTTAACTGTATATGGTATGATTAGAACATTTCAGCTTTTCGTGAATAGTTAATACTCCTCAAATATTTGAATGAAGATTGATACTTCTTCGACAGTAAAACCAAACCAGTATGAGTATATTAGCTTGCATGCTTACTACACAAACAGTTAATAGTGAAATAAAATTATTTAGATGCAAACATGTTTTTTTCAACTAAATTAGTATGAAAATGTATTTTATACCACAAACTAATAAATTAGTTCCGGAAATATTAAAAAAATATAATTTTTGTTTTACTGTGAATTAAATTACTATCATAATAAAACCACCTCTTAAATACACCTAAATCCTAATTAGGATCAGCCACAATATACTATGAACTAGAACCACCATAGATAGCTAAATCTAAGAACGAAGACATGTATATATATATATATATATATATATACTATAACAACCGAGGAGTGTATGTATATAAATATGTAGCGTTGATGCAGATAAAACTGGAACAAACAGGTTGACGAACTGAAGACCAGACAAATATAGCTAAACTTTTTAGAAAAATTGGAAAACGGTTTCCAGGTTAGATAAAAATATCTATACCTACTCTAGTCAGTTTCATAGCATATGGAATAGCAATTTGCGTATTTAAAAAATATCAACAGGCTTTAAAAAATACAAAATAAGGTAATAAAAAACCCACTTTTAGTTAAACGAGAGAGAGTTGATGATTTGATTTCATAAATTAATGATTTTGATTCTATTCATAAAAAACATAAAATATCAAAATTAATGCATTATAAAGAATTAATGCAACTAAATCACATCATACGTAATAATATGAGAAATAACTTAATAAAAACAAAAATCAAACTCATGTCAAATAATGATGTTAATGAACACTACACCAGAATTCAGCAATATAAGGTAAAGTAATAATTTGCAATTGAGTGTCAAAAATATGTCCAGGAAGTAATTAAAAAAAAAACTTGTAAAATAATGTATTTGTCGAATTATTAAAACCCGTGACATCGAAAATGCAATATTAGAGTTTTAACTCCAATGTAGTATGTTCCATAATGTATTATATACAACATAATTAATTTTAAAATGTTTGTATTCTGTTTTTTTTTCATACTTCAAGCTGGGTTAAACAGAATTGAAAGCTCAAGCTTCATGTTCAAATTTGTTTAAATATTAGGCAGTACGCAAGTATTATTAAACTATTTATATTGTGTATAATTCGTTATGGAACATACTAGATTGTAGCCAAAATTTTAATACTGCATTTTCGATGTCACAGAATTATATCATTTTTCTCCCTTGTTAACACTTTTATTGAGTTGTTAAAGCTATATAAAATTTGTATTATACTAAATTGTTAAAATTATAATTAGGTGGCACTAAATACTTTTGTTTTTGATATGCAATAATAACAATAATTATATGAGGAATCACACAGCTCTTTTTGAATAAATAAATGAAAATAAATAAATAAAACCTTTAGTTCAAAATATGATAAAAGCCAATCATATAAAATTTATAAAATATGGTTTACAAAATATCATGCTTGACCACTTGGCACTGCAAACAAATAAACTTGCTGTTGATTTTTAATATTCAAATTGCGGTCAACAGGACTACAAAATTCTAATATTGCTTCTTATGTAGATCTACCTTATATAAAACAAAACTAGCAATTACTCAAAAGATGGCATTCATCCAAGTAATCAACAATATTTTTATTATTTTTTAACCATCATCTTTTTCAAATAATTTTGAAAAGAATGGCAATATAGGTCTACTATTATTCCTATCTCTTTTATTACCATTTTTTAAATACAGGTAATAAAAACTCAGATAATTTGAACTGAAATTGAAAAATCAACGTCAATTTAAAATTAATTGTTGTCAGTGGCAAAAAAAAAGTTGATATAAAAATAATTTGCTTAAAAAAACGATAATCGGACTTGATAAACCCTAATGTAAGCCCTGTATAAATAAATTTATAAATAAATAAAATAACGATAAAAAATATGTCCTTATTATTGGACATATTTATGTCCCAATTGAGAACCTATAGCAGTCATACGAAAAATTCTTTAAAACTATTTTTATTTTAAGTATAATCAACACCAGAAGTTACACTTTTATTCAATTTCCATTTTTTCCCCTGTGTTTTTTACAATTAAACTTCAATTTTTAATTACCTATAATAAAAATTTACGATATATTTTTTGCCTCTTTCTAACACATATCCTTTAATAATAAAATAAAAAAAAAAAAATAAAACACAAATCCTGTTTAAGCTAACGATATTTATTATTGTTTAACTTTAATGAATTTTGATTTTAATTTGCCTTCACTACATAATTACACAATTTTCCACCCATCCTATACCCCATCGTACACACCCACTCTATTTGTTTTCGTTTTTATTTTTATTTTCCATTCGATTGAAGTTAACTGATTTAAAGTCAATAAAAGTAAAATGAATCCCTTTTGTTTGATTGTAAAAGCACAAAACATAAAGAAAGAGAAAAATAAAACAAAAAAATAAGAACAAAAATAAAAAGAAAAAAATTTGAACGGATTGTTTTCACATTTTGATTGTGTTTTTTGTTTGCTTTTTATTTTGTTTACACAAAAAAAAAATAAAATTTAGTGGTAAGAAATGTTAGGTGGTAAGAAACTAAACTAAGGTTTACGAAAAAAAAAATAAAGAGTCCTAATTATGTTGGTCCAATCTATATAGATTGACACTAGTGTACAATGTACATGAGGTGAAGGTCGAGTTAATTATAAAGTCATAAAAAGCAAAATAAAGTTATTAAATGTTAGTTATAGTAGAGTTCTAAGATTTGTGATACACTTTTTATGTATATTTTTTTGATCATAGTTTGAGTTCGAATATATTTACATATTACGATATAAGTATTGAATTCGGATAAACAAATTTTGTTATTGTAAAAAGTTTGAAGTTATTGTTAAAATAGGTTCGAGTCAATTACTGAACCGTAAAGTAAATTATATTTTTTTTTATCGTAAATTAAGTGTTTTAATTCTTAAAAAACGATTATATTATAAAGTACGTTTTTTTTCCGCTTTTATATTTACTAGTCGTCCTAATACCTTTTTGGTACTATAAAATTTTGGCAATCTAAACAATTTCAGTATTTACTATTTTTACAGCTTTTATAAAAACCTATTGACAGAGAATTAATACTTGGATTCAGATGTGACAGGTACAAAGATACAAAATAAATGGTGAATTTTTTTATTTACTAACCAATCATGGTAATCACTACTTTATAAAATATATACAATTTCTTAGATTTGTCCATTTAAAACTACAGTTTTAGAGAATGTTTGTTAATCTCATTTAATATGTTTCGACAATGTAAGAAGACGCGATTTCGTCTAATTTTAAATATCTACTCTCATAGTTGTAAACCATTTTTTTTTTTCAATTCAAAGATCCAATGCATCATCGTTAAGTGGTATATAATTTACTATGACTCATGTCAACAGGTGTGTACGTAATTTTATTCCTAGAGGGTTTAATTTGTTGTTGTTTTTTTTTGATAAATTTTCATATTGATTTGATTGATTTTATTGTACATATTAATAATTTGAGGCTGTATCATCATTTCTAGTTTTTCAGTTACCCTCAGTTTAATGTTTTAAAGGCTAATTTTATAAAATTTGTATTGGTATCAATAGTAATTGACTTTTATTGGAATTGTGCTGTTTGTTTTTTGTTTTAGATCTGAAGGACTTTCTAATAATTTCTTTATACAATTTATCTCTATATAATAGCCCTATCAGCTAGTGCTGGTAAATTACTATTGTGTAGAATTTTTAATATATTCGTTAAAAAATAATAATAATGGTAATAAATATACAGGACTTGTTAAAGGTATATGAATAAATTTGATTTTTTATTTGATTTCGAGTAAGTAATAAATATTCTGAAGGTTCTTTCAAGTAATTGAATCATTTTTTTTAGCTAATCGATGAGATATAAGTTAAAATATCTAATTTATGGATTTTTAGGATTAATATATAAACTTTATTATCAATTGGCTATGAGGCTGGATACTTAAAGTAAACAGATACACATTAAATTTATTTTAAATGTTTTAAAATGGTTAAGTATCAATCAAAGAACTTTTATGAATGTATTAGTAATTGTCCACAAAATGAAAATTGGTAAATATCCAAATTATTTATGTGATCGTCTAGTTTATGTGCCTGATATTCATAATTATAACTTAGGAAATGCTAATTGTTTTAGATTAAATTAATTTCGAAAGCAAAAAACTGGAAATATGATTTTGTACAATGGTTTAGAACTTTTCAATTACTTACCTTATGAAATAAGTAGTGAAACTAATACAAATGCATTTAAAAATAAATTAATAGAATATGTTAAACATAAATTTATATAATAATAAAAATTATATTGTGCAATACGGAATTATATAATTATAAATAGTTAAATTAACTAAATTAAATAAATAAATAAGTAAATTATAAATGGCCAACATTCAAAATGGAAAATAGTTAAAAAATTGTTTAGGTCATAAATGAGGAATATAAAAAATCAATCAATCAATCAATTATCAATTATTATAAATATTCATTGATTCCAAGGGTAAGTTAAACAATTCTGTAGCATAAAACATTTTAGGTCCGAGATTTAAAACCTTATTTATCTCAATTAGAACTATTCCGATACAAATCAAAATTTTTCCTTAAATTAGTTTTTCAAAAATCATTTGGGTTTCATTCTTTCCTAAGGAAACTGGTATTTACATTTTTTGTGTTTTTTATTTTCATCTCTAACATTATTATAATCTGAGAATCTGTCCTACATACTGTAAAAAATTTGAATTTGTGTCACAAATTAAAAGAAAACAAAAAAAAAATTATATTTAACAAAAACAAAAAATGAAAAATTAAAATTGAAAAAGGAAAAAGGAAAGGAAAATAAATAAACGGTTTTATTCCTGTGTTTGGATTAATTTCTTTCAGAAAATTTGCTGTTCACTTGTTTTCTCCTACACAAAAACAATTTTAAGGATCTAATTACACACCGAAGAATAAAAAAAGGCTTAAAAATTTCTTATCCTTTTTTTTTAACTTTATAAAATTATTGTTTGTATTTAGCGCGATTCTTGAATAGAACAAATAAATCAATTTCAATAGAAGTCTTAAACAAAAGGGAACATTTTTAAGTAAGAACATTTTTTGAAGTCTATTTAAGTTTTCACATTACAGTTTATACATTTGTCACACTGTAATTTCAATTATTTTATTTGGGATAAGTTCACCTGAGATTGCTTTTTCCAAAAATGTGATCGAATCCAAAACTGCTGAAACCGTAAAGTTAGATCAAACTTGGGGTTTAGTTAGTTTTCTACAAGAGTGATGATTCCAAAAAAGAAGTGGATATTTCCGCAGAACTTGGTGGTTCGAAGAGATAACAAAATTGCAATAATATCAAGTAAATTACAGTTTGACGTTTATTTCAGAGACAATGTGTTTAGAGTGATCGGAATTGTAAGCAAAGTACATTGTGTCGCCAACACAATTGTCAGTTCAGAAAATTTGACATATTGTATTTGTATGTACATTGTATCGGTTGAAATTTTTTGGATACATTTCCGATGTCACCGAGTGTTCTTCTATTGCAGTATGCTTGACATATTTTTAATAAAACATTTTCCATATTATAAATTATATTTTAAATATATAAGTTGATCTATCATCAGATGGAATCATTATATTTAACCTGTAAATTGAAAAAAGTATGGCACAAATATCTGATCTGAATCAATTTAAACCCGATTTTCATTATTATTCTTTTAAATGGTAGATAACTTAAAATTTAAAATTTCATCCCATATAAGTATAAGCCATTTTTACATACAAAAATTCAATTTATCAAATAGCCGCAACTCACCTATCGCCCAAACTAAATTTAAATTTAATTTTTTTTTAAACAAATAAATACTAAATTAAATAGTTTAATTGTTGTCAGGTTTCCTTTCACTAATAATTTTTAATATTTTATTGCAAATATCGATATTTTGGAAGCAACATACATTCATGAATCATATTGAAGACAGAATAGAGGAAGGGGGACTTATGCTGAGAATTTGGATGCGGTACGTAGATGTTATCATAGCAGTAGTATCAAAGGATAAAATAGAAATGATATTAGATCAACTCAACAAAATACATAGAAAAAAATAAGGAAATACCATTTCTTGACATAAAAATAATACATAAAGATAAAACCATAGAACTTGATATTTACAGAAAATATACTAATACCCAACGAACCATCCCGCGAAGTCAAATAACCCACATGGATAAAAAATGGCAGCATACCATACGATGGTCAACACATTGGGAACTATACCATTATCAAAGGCTATAGGATATGAAAATGGAAAAAATGAATTAATATATACAGTTAGTCACAAGCACTGATGAAGGAAGTATGTTGCTTCCGAAATATCGATATTTGCAATAAAATATTAAAAAAATTTTAGTGAAAGGAAATCTGACAACAACTAAATTATTTAATTTAAAAATAAAAAAAAATCGATTAAAAAATAAAAATTAAAATAAATTAATATCAGTTAACGAGTATGAGGTTGTTGTTTAAGATAAATCAATAAAAAAATTGTGTCCAAGATGAATTGTAATGACGCAAAACAATTCATAGTGATATATTGCGTACGATTTTTTTTATCAAACTTCATCGAATCTATAGCTACTGTTATTGTGTTAACGGTAAAAATTTAATTTAGAGATTTGTATCTTATAAATTTATTTTGACAATAAGGATACATTTAAACATGTGTAAATAATTGATTTTATTTTGTATAATAATTGTATCTGTAATTTTATAAAAACATATTTTGTGGTACTTGGATGAGACTTTAAAAAAAAAAACGAGCACTTCATGGATTTACAGATTTCTTGTAAATGTTATTGTTGTCGTTGTTGTTTTGATAATTTAACAAATGAAATTTAATAAATGGTAAACAATTAACTTGAGTATAATAAAATTTAATTGTTGTTGTTTTTGTGGTTCTTTTTGGAAAACAATGATAAGATTTTTTTTTGTAGAAAGAGTGCTCTAAAAAGAATTTTCGAATTGTGATGTAATCTTTAAATTGAATTTTTTCAAAATTATTTTATTGCTTAAATTGTTTCTACTTGATTTGTTAAAAAAAAAATGTTGATTTCTTTGAGTATTAGAGATTTATGAAGATAAAATAGTTGGTTATTCTTGAAAAACGCATTAGTTTTTAACACTGCAGCACATTAATCTGCACTAAAGATCAGCTTCCATCTGCATAAGTGGAGTATTTAGAACAACTTCTATCGCGGTGTTGGATACACTATTTCATCTCTTACTAATAGATATCTATGGATTATGGCACCTAGAACTGCGGTCGTACTTAAATTCAACTTGCAGTGGAAACCACAATTAAAAAGCCACTCTTCTATTATGGAATACAAAAAATTTATTACAGGACACCTAGATCTTACTCTTACACAGGATACTTCTTCGAGAGGTAGTATGAAAGCAATATTCAGTTCAAGGAAAGCCGGAAGAATAATAAGGTTTTGACGAAAGAAAGCGTGCATCTCTACACTGATGGTTCAAAACTGAATGACAGTGTAGAAGGTGGAGTCTACTCGGAAAACCTAAATGTAAGGCTTTAGCATACCAAAACGGTGTAGTAAGTTTCAGGCGGAAGTAATAAAGAAAGCTTCAGACTGGGTGAGGTTCAGTGTATTATCTGTTAAAAGTATGTAGTATACTAACAGACAGTTAGGCTGAATTTAAAACACTAGAATCGGTCTAGAACCATCAATTCAAAAACCGAGTTGGACTGTCGTAGTTCACTGAACAAGAAACTGCAATGCAGTTCACCTTGTTAGATACGAGGATACTATCTTCGAAATCGTGTGAACTACTGCTTTGCAACAAAGTTGAATCTAATGCTTCGTAAGCTTCGAGATGCAATAAAAGCTTAAAATTTTAGATTGCCAAGTAGACCAAACTGTAACATCACCAAGCAAATCTGTTCTACGCTGCATCTGGAGTGATTCTTTAATCTACTGTCGCTGAAAGGTGTGACATCAGCACAATGGTTGAGGTCATTACGGGTCATTGTCTTATAGAAAAATATCGAAGAAGGCTTAGACTCCCTTTCAAACGAATTTTGCAGAATTTGTTCTACTCTGTACTTTACCTGGTCTTTAGCAAAAAAGGACTACCCATATAGGAGTCTTCTTTCTGAACTCACTGGGTGACCTCTGAAGACACTAAAATTAAACACTTTTACTGCTTTGTAAAAAGCTCGAAATGGTTCAACTAGTAAATTTTTGAGCAAGAAAAGCTCCCGTGACATTGCAAATGAACCTTACTGGTCTAAGTGCGTCGATGTACTGCCGGCAGCCCTTACTACCTAATTAACTACCTACCTACCGAATACTACACCCTGAATTTATTTTAAAAGCCTTAGGCAACCTCTTCAACCATCTAGATGTTATAAAAATTAAATATAAAATTTGTGATAAAAGAAGCTATTAGGTTTTAAGCCATGAAATGTATTACTAAAATCGTCATATTTAATTTCATGTTCCAATAAATGGGAGTAAACTAATATGATATTAAATAATTGTAGTTTATTGAAGTTGCGAAAGAGAGTTTAATAGGTTTTACTACATATGAAAACCTCATTTGCTTCACTTCGAAATCATTGTATTTGTAAAACACTCTATACGAGCCTTAAAAATAAAATAAATAAAATTTTTTAAATATATTGCATTAAAGTATTTTTAATCCGTAGATTCAGATGGATTATTGCTTGACTAATAAAAAAAACTCAACATAACTGTACCAAACTATACTGTGTATCAACAAATTTTCGTATACATAATTTAACAACCCGTGTCGTGAAAATAAGTCGCTGATACACTGTAAAATTAATTACCGATTATGAGACAATGTAAACAATGTTTATTTGACATTTAAGATCATACGTCAATATGTTGGCGACGTTGTCGATACATTTACGATGTCACGGGATCTTGACATTTTATTTCATTCTACTGGTTCTGTTCGTTTAAATTGTGTTCCTCATTGCATGACAATTGTGATGAGAAACACAATTTCGATTCATAGTTGAATAATTTATGCTCAATAGGATGTTTTAAAATTGAATTTGTTGAAAGGCACAAGTTTTGGGAATAATTATTGAAAAAAATTAAATTGGAAACCTTATGTATAAGAAAATTATATTTATGATGATATTTTTGTTCGAAAAAAGTTTTATTAAATATTTATTTGGCTCTGGTTCACTCTAAAACAAAGTATGGTATAACTAGTTGGGAACTGGCTCATATTTACATTCATTAGAACCATTAGTCAAAGCTCAAAAATATAAACTATATTTTGTGGCCACCCATGAGACATTAAGAAAAACTTAATAAAGACCAAGAAATACATAAGAGTATTACGAAACGAAAACGACATGGAATGTTAAGTAAGTGGTCATTTTATTCCAAGACTGTTATAAGTTCATTACATACGAACAACGAAGACAGACCCAAATACTGAACGTCTCCATTGCAGACGGATTGTGTAGTTTCGGTCTAATTTTTGCTTATTACAATAAAAAAAAATATTTTAATTATTATACTTTATGTGATTCCAATTATCACTTAATTATGCAATGATTTATGTTGCGTTATTTAAGAAACATTCTGTACTATGATTCGATTTTTTCTATAACTTAATTGCTTTTTTACTATAACGAGCTTGTTTTGTAACTTCATTTTTATTACTATTTTCTTCAACTATAATAATTGTTCTAAATATTTAAGTGGGATATAGAATGAGTGAATATTCAAAAATCTAAAAATGTAGTTATTGAGTTATTTAATCAATGGGTTTTTATTAACTATTATTATTTTTGAATTCATTCAATTTTTATTTTTAATAATATTTCGTACGAACTAAAATGAGTAAATTATTATGAAATTCAAAGAAAAAGAAAAATGGCGTCAGTATCGTTACACACCATTATATTAATTATCACACTCTCACAAATACTACTACTAGGTATAATATCATTATCGTTGTAAATTTTATGAGATCGTATATAAAATATTTTATTTTATTTGAGTAGTTTTTATTGCTTTTTATTTTTTACGCTTATAAAAGTGTCTGTTAACAAGGTTTAATTTTTTCGCGATTTGTTTTGGTTTTTTGTTTTTTTTTTGTTTTTGTTAAATAATCATAAAATTATTATTTAACAGATGTTGTATGTGTAGGCATGTTATTTATAAACCATTTTTAATGTTATTTATAGGTTTATTAAAAGTCATTTTTAGCCGAATATTGTTCAAGTTCAAATATTGAATTATCGATATTGTGGAATTGTTAAAAATTGTTGACCTTTTATTTAACTTTTGTTAATCATTTAAAAAAATAAAAATTTAAATGTAGGTATATACATTAATTCTATCTAAATTGCGGATATAAGCATATTGAGAATACATAGTTTAAAGAGAAATAATTTATTTTTATTTATATAAATATTTAAATTCATGTGTTTTTTAATTTTTTTAATTTGCATTGCAGAACAGTAGTTATTAAGAAAAACTCTCCACGATTTGCATGAAATACAGAAATATATGAGTATAGGTACATCTAGTATCTACAATTAAAAATATCTTCAATAAAAGAAAAGATGAGAAGTTGTTGGAAGTTTAATTATAGAAGCGATCCTATGTTAACTATAGAGATAAAAAATTAAGCAACAAAAACAAAAATAAGTAATTGATGTGACGATTAACCTTTCGTCGGGCGCGTGTGTATCAAATTTATATACCCGAACTCATTTTTTATCTAAACGAAAGTCAGTACCGACATGATCTATTCTGTAAGCTCTTTTTGTTTACGATTTTTATTTTAATGTACTTAAGTATTGTCTGGACCTTTGTAGAATGAAATAAAATATTTATTCAAATTGATAGAGCGTACCGAATCCCGTTATTTTTTTTAAAGTTGTGAGGTTTAAGACAATTGTCGCATGAACTAGTTTTCATCTCAGTTGGTTCAGAGAAGATCTATGGATCTTTAACGTCGGCTCGATACATATAAACCTATAAATTAACTAAAGGATAATACTAAAAGATTATTTATCATTAAAAAAAAAATCCAGAATAAAGAACAAGAACTAATGTATCAATTTTATACAACTCGCCCGACTTTGTTTAACCTTTATTCAGCTGGAAAGGTACACCTGTACCTTTTGCATTTTACTTTTTGAATATTTTCCATGCAAATTGACTTAGAGACTTGAATCTTCGTGAGAATTCATTTTTCATCAAAATTTTATTTTTTGAATCCTTTTTGAAATAATAAAAATAATTGGGGGGTGGGTAAACCAGCCATTTTTTTTTGTGTACGTGGGCAGCTGTAACAGTACATTGACGAACGGTTAATGAAACTATTCTTGGATTTTAACGGGTGTTTTTTTTTTAAATAATAGAACTTTAAATGGAAATAAAATACATTTTAATTACGAACGAAGCAAAAATTTTTATTTCATTTCAGTAAGCATTGATAAATTATCATGAAAAGACTTACGCCACAACAACAAGAAATTTATTTTAAAATCAGTTTTTGTAGAAATTTATTTTAAAATCAGTTTTTTATTCGTCAAACTTATAGAGCATTTTGCGAAATTTATGGTTTATATAATTGTCCATAAGAGCAGATTATTTGTCAAATTATCGATAGAGTTTGGACATCATTTTCACTACTCGATGCAACAAACACAAAAAAACAAAGAACTGTGCTAACAGAAGAAAATATCGATGCTGTAAGATGAAGTCTTGATGAAGATCCAAATTTTATCCATTCGTTGACGTTGGACTGTGTGCAACAACCACATGGAAAATTATGTACGTCCATACAAGAGTTAACTAGATCAACAACGAGAGTCACTTGACCATAATAAGCGAAATTTGTTTGCTAATTGAGTCCTAGAACAACTTAAGAGTTGATCCACTATTTATCGAAAAATTGTTTTTAGTGATAAAGCATTTTTGTTTGGAATGCTACATACCTAAACGAAATTGGCGTATATGTAGCGAAAACAATCCAACAAGAAATTCAATAGGTTTCATTGAAAAGTCAAATTTTCTTTAAAAATACTGCTGGACCTGTTACAGTGAATTGTGTTCGTTTACAGATCGATTATATTTTGTTTCATAAAAATTCCAACCCTCATACTGCTACCAGAATAATATTCATTTATTGAAAAAAAAATTGGTACATTTCGAAAAATGGTCCAATTAATTATTGGACTCCGAGATAATGCTACATAAAGCTACTATATTATTTTCTTTGGTGTTATGTCAAGTCAGTGGCTTATGCTGATAAAACAGGAACAATAAACAACTTTGGAAGCCAACTTAAGCGGTGTTATTGACGAAATAAGGACTGAATTATTCGAAAAAGTAATCCAAAATTGGTCTGATCGAATGCCGGTCCTCAAAAAATTCGATTATGTTTATTTTACTTAATTTAAATGTGTTTTATTTCAATTTAAAATTCTATCATTCTAAAAAACACCCATTTTTTAAAAAATTAAAAAAAAATTTTTATTAAAATTTAAGAACCAATAATTTTGAATAATATCGTGCTACAACAAAGATAAACAAAACAAGTATTAACCAACAGTGATAAATATCAAGAGAGATCGTTCAGCCGTTACGTACAAAATATAACTTCTTGATTAAGAAACGTGATTAATGAGATCATACCATAAATGGAAGATAGAAACAGTCTTGTGAACAATTATACGAGAACAGACAAGGCGATCTACGATTGCCAAGTAGTTTTTCAAAAAATTAAGATTAAAGTGGACTTCTCGGTTAGGGAAGCTAGCAATTAGGTGTTACAAATAAACAGGATATATAGAGAAGAAAATATAGATAAATCTTTATACTTTTACTTGGGACGATCATGTTAGTTTACTTGAAAGAGGGATTTACATTATTAATAGTATAGTATTATTAGTAGATTAATAGGGCCTATTCAGTTGGTACTAAATGCGACACGTTTATTTTTGTCAAGAAGATTGTTAACACCAATACTAAGATAATATTGGTCTGAGTTTATGGGAAAGTTTAATTCTAATAAGACTCAGAAAATCAATATGGCTTTTAATTCTGTGATAAAATATATTTCTCCACTTCGCAATTTTGATCACATTTCACCTTATTTTCATTCATTGTTGGGTTATTCTAGATTTTTTTAAATACCTATATTTTTATTTTATAGCTTAACGAGGATTTTATTTTTAATAATGAGTCACATTCATTCCCAACTTGTATTTGAAACTCAGTTCAGTCTAGCTAGCATATTTTATTTTCTTACTGAAGATATTTTGAAGCCCATTGTTGAACAGATCGAATAATGATGCATTTAAATTAATTTAATATAATTTTGTTTTTTTTTTTTATAATTTGATACTGTTAAAGTCATTCAAAATTACAAATTCAAATGTCAAGTTAAAATCTTTAATAGGGGCATACTGTAGATCAAAATATATTAATTAAAATCTAAGCTCTAAAACAAAATTTGAAATTGAAAAGTTTTTAAATTTTAACTCAAAACTCTTAATTAGCTTTTACCTACCTTTCCTTCTCGAAATATTTTCTCTAATTCTTGGTAATCTTAATTTTCTTTTAAGACTTTTTTCACCATCACAATTTTCTTCATCGTATTCCAAAGTTTCAAGAAATCGATCTGAATTTGATTTTAAACTATCATCCCAACTCCATGGTTTCTTTTTATTTATATTTTTAAATTGTTGTTGTTGTTGTTGTTGCAGTACTGGTGAATTCATTTTATTCAAATGTATCGTAACAAATTCATCTGGAGAATTTCCATTCAAATTGGTCATTGCAATACCATTTGGTTCAGTTGTTGTTTTCATTGTCGATTGAAAATAAATTTTAGGATCTTGCTTTAAACTCATTTCATATTTATATTGTGCAACAGTTGCATCAATATCATCATCATCATCATCGTAATTAACGCCATCATTATTGTTAGTATTACGATTGCAACAGGGAAAACAAATATTTTTTAAAGAAAATTGAAAATGTCTTCTTCGTTTTCTGTTGGGTTGTTAATTTAAGAGAAACAAAGAAAAAAAAAACATAAAAACAAACAAAAAAAAAATGTTTGTTAGGGATTTAAGTATTATTGTATGTGTGTTGGTACAAGTTGATGAAAAATGAATATTTGATTTAGTGCACTGCAATGCGATGGTTATTTCGTAGTACTTAAATGATTTCAGAGTAGATTTTCTAAAATGTGTCAGCTTAAGGTACAAATGGTAAACATGCAGGAACAGTAGCTGCTATAGAAGATCTCAAAAATTATTAAAGAGTTTACAAATATTGAGATTAGATATTACGAGCTACGTATGAACACTACACCGGACACTATATCGAATACATCATAAGTGTATATTTAAAAAATATGTACATAAATTTAAATATTAATAGAATAGTAAATACAGTAAGAATTGAATAACATACTGTGAATCGTCTTGGAATAAGCTATACGCATTCACCTTATTAAGACAATATTAATTGAATTATATTGAAATTGGTTGAGTCGATCATAGAATATCAGTTACAATATATAATAGAAATTGTTGATCAACCTTAAGTTGATTTAATAATTTAACTTAAGATATGACTATTCAAACCTAATTTGATGACTATCCTACAATACGGTTGTGAAAGCGTCAAAGTACCATGCATGCTATGGATGCTGCTTATGGCACATGCTAAAAATATTTTGTTAGCGCATTATGTAAGATACTTAGCTATCTACCGTAGCTAGCCTTGAAAAATGTTTCAAGTATATAAGAAGACGGAAGTGGAGTTTATAAGCTACGAAAACTAAAGCAAAACAAAGGCTATAACTGCTCTTGATTGGAAACTACAAGGCAACAGAACTAAGGATAGAACACGTATTGCAAAAAAATAATTAAATAACAAAAAACAAAACAATAATGCGAATCAATCAGAAAATCTTGGACCGATGGTAGAGATAGCCCATGAAATGATAAAGCCAGATGTGATGTTGATTCAATCGAATATCAATTGAAAATTTTTTTTTAGGTAATTAATCAAATAAGAGGTCTTGTATCAAAGCTTAAAAATATTGTGACAAAAACGCTAAAATAAAAATTAACTAGAATATAATACACTTTCCACGTAATTAAATAGATTTGAAATAAATCTAACATAAATTATGAATATTTTTGCCTGAACCACGAAAAGTATAAAATATTTGTTAATTATACTCTGTGAAAAAGACTATACAATACAATTGACATGTCCACTCTCTTCTACCCATTAAATCAAATAAAATCAGACTTTTTATAACTTAAATTTGTATACTACGTGTAGCATAAAAAATGCGATAATTCGATACAATTTTAATTAATTTATATTAAATTTAATTATTTGTTGCAATAGAGTGAGAAATGTTGTGTATTTTAGATCAAATTAGGCGAATATAACGGAACTGTGCAATTGATCAGTTCTAACATCAAAATTAATTCATCTTAGATTTGAATTTCAGGGTCAACATTTTTATTAAATATATTTCACCACTTGAAAATATTGTATAATATTGAAACCATCTACAAAAATTAGCTTTTCTACTTTACCAGTCAAATTATAAGCGCAAATTTGGACATGTTTCTTCTAGAAAAATAGAATAACGATTTTTTGTTTTTGTTTTGTATTGTTTTTTGAAATTATAGTCAGTTTAGTGCATGTGTTTGTAAGATCAACAAGTGAAATTAAATTTATAAAGCGGGTTGAATTATTTGTAATAAAATTAATAAATAAGGGAAATGCGAATTGTAAGTTTTGGAAAAATGTTGTTTTTTAAATATTTTTGAGTAAAATAAAATAAAAAAAAACAATGAAAATTTCTTATATGGTGAATTTATAATGGAAAATATATGGCTTTTATAGCACGAAGTCAAGCCCACATCGCAGTAGATGGTACTACTCAACTTGTAATATTTCTTTATGCTTGACAAGTACCTTAAATTATTTAAAAAAATTTCATACCAAATAAATTTTATATAAAATAAAAATTTGTGACGAGTGGTTTTTATCAACAAATTTTTTTAGTTTGTAGTTTACTAGTGTTTTCGATAGTGATCACAGCCCTCATATAGGTCTAAAATTTAACAAGTTAGTAATTAATTTGCAACAATTTGTCTCTAAACATTCAAAATCAAGCAAAAAATAAAAATAAAATAAAGTATATTGACATCCGGTAAACAAAGAGATAAACGAAACAGCTCTTCAGTATTACCTTCGCAAATCATCTAGCAGAAACTTTCATGCCACATAACATCAATAGGATGATAAATTACCAACAATAAAAAACCAAAATAATTTAACAAATCCAATTAAAATTATAAGAACAAAACAGTGCAATTTATAATAAATCAAAAAATTAATGAAAAAATGCTTAAGGAATTACCTGGTATAGATTTCATTCAAATTACCCAAGTTTTCAATGCTATCTTTAGAAAAGCTATTTCCCTTCATTGTAGAACCTTTCAAACATCATAATAATTCCTAACAAGGTACAGAATCAACAAAAATAGATTCATTTAGACCTATTAGTCTTTTGCCAACACTAGCTAAAGTATTTGAAAAGTCCTAATACATAAACTAAAACCTAAAATCAAAAATAAGAGTGTAATCCCACTACATCAATTTGGATTTCAAGTCGAACACAGCACAATAGAGCAGGTACACAGAATAGCTGCACAACCAAGTTAAGTCTTTGAAAGAGAAGAAATTTTGTCGCTGTATTCCTCTATGTCGCACAGGCTTTTGATAAAGTCTGGCATGATGGTCTAAACTTTAAATATCAAACTAACCTACCGTTTGAATTTCATCAAATTATCAAATCGTACCTAACTGATAGTTTAAAAGAATTTAAAGTAAAATATATTGATTATTTTACTGAAGAACATGTTGTCGAAGTTGGTGTACCGCAATGTAGTGTGCTCGGGCCACTTTTATATTTTTAATCTATACTGCCAATCTACCTGATAATAAGCAAATACTAACATCTATATTTGCAGATAATACGGCTATCTTGAGCTGACACATAAGCGCTCATGTTCCTTCCAAAACCATCCAGGACCATATTCAACTTATCGAAAATTGGCTTAATAAATGGAAAATAAAAATAAATAAAGACACATGTCTCCCCAGTAAAAATAAATGTAATCAACATCCCACAGACAAAAGAAATAAAGTATCTCGGAGTTCATCTCGATAAAAGGCTCACTTGCAAAAAGCATATTGAAACGAAACGAGATCAAATGAAGCTAAAAATGAATAGTATGTACTGACTAATTTGCAAAAACTCTCCTCTCGATATGGACTATAAAAGAACATTTAAACAATTCAATTTTAAAACCAATGTGATCATATGGTCGTAAATTATGATATACAAAGACTATACAATCAAAAAATAAATTAAGAAATATTACCAAAGCTCCTTGGTACGTAAAAAATTGGAACATACACAATTATCTGAACAAACCTATGGCCCGGGATGAACTTCAAAGACTAACAAAGAACTATATGCTGGCAGATTGTCAAACCATCTAAATTATCTAGCGTTAAATCTCTTCTGATGCATACCTTTAGCGAACAGATTAAAAAGAAGAAGCACCTTAGCAGTGTAGGTGTGGTTAACCTGAATTGATGTTGTCCTCAACTTTACTATGTAGGATTTGAATAAACTTTTTCTTTTTGAATAAGTCAAAATGTCAAAATGCTAAATTATTGTAAATTTGTAATAAATACTTTTAAACTGTTTAAAAACAAATTTTCAGTATAAATGTTTTATATCTACTTCACCCCCCTTCCGACCCAACCTATCACAGCATGCATGAAATATAATGAATGAAATATTCTATTTAAAATAAGTCTATATACATTTTCAAATTTATTTAAAGAAGACACACCTGGATTTTTTGAAATTTTTCGATTTTTTGCTTACACAACAACAATAATAACAACAAAATATATTTTTCCAATTAAAAATTTTCCAACATCTTGAAGAACAACATTTCTTTTTATTATCGTTATCGTTATCCTTTGTTGGATTGTTTTTTGAAGATTTTAAAACTTTTTTTTTCGTTAACTTGGTTCTTCTCATACTCTTTTGATTGTCATTTACAATTAAATGATCATTACTTGTAATACTACTGCCACGAGTAAGAGATCCTGTCAATGATGGTGTATGATGTATTGGTACAGTATATGATGTTAAATTGTTATTGGATGATGATTTTAATGTTATTGCTTTAGGCCATTTTAAAATTTTTTTGTTTTTTTTTATTGTTGTCGTTGTGGTTGTTTGATTTGTAGCTATTGGCGTTTTAAATTGTTGTGATTGTTGTGTATTTTCACATGAAAATTGTTTTAAATTATTTTTCTGTGTTGTTTGTAAAAATTCGTTATTAAATGGACTGTATCGATTTTCATCCTTAATTTTATAACTAATAAGACGTGCCATTGCTTTAGTATAGATAGACATTAAGCGTGGAATATAAATATAATTTATAATATTTTGATAGTATGATGACAATATATTACATAAATATGGAATTAAATTAAATAAGCTTGGTTTTTTTTTAAACATCATAAATAACATTAGGGCCAAAAAATTTTTGGGTTTTTTTTTTTATTTTATTAAAATTAAACCTATAAAGACCTTGAATCCGTTATAAAAAGTAGAAATTTTCATTTAATTTCACTTTTCTTTATAATTTCTGATTTTTTGTTTTGATTTTTTCTTTATGAAAGACTATACTTTGCTCTTTTCAAGACGTTTTCTGTCTGGACTATAAATTTTGAATTGTGTAACAAAGAAAAAAATGTATAGAAGATTATTATTATTTTTTTTTTACTGTTATTTTTACTGTTTTTAGTTGCTAAAGGATACTGTAATATTTATGGGATATTATAAGAAAAACAAAAAAAAAAATTAATTCGAATTATTGTATGAATCAAGTGTGTCCCTTAGGGTATTTAATTTTTTTTTGATATTGTATATATATGTATAACAAATACTCAGGTGTGCATATTTATTTTGTAGTCAGTTTGATTAAATATGAGAGTATTTTATTATGTAGCTTTATAAAAAAAAACAGTTATTTATTTCGAAATAGAATAAAATAGATGGAGTAGTCTGTATAAGCACTTTCTAATACTATGGAAGAACTAAAGAGATTTATGAAAAGTGATGATACTCAGTTATAGTTGAATAAAGAAATAAATTTTTGATTTTTTTTATATAGCGAAAAATTTAGAGAGTTAGGCAATGGTCGATTTTTAATAAATTATGGTAGTTGTACTTGTAACTTATATGATACCTTATGTTATTTTACTGAAAAAAATATTTTAATAAAGTAGGTTCTGATTTGATGTATCGAAAAAGTAGTTAATAAGTAGAAAAGATAAATTAGAAATACTGATTGGGCAGTACAAGTTCAGTTGAGAGAATATAAACAATTTAAATATTTATTTACATTCTATCCCCGATTTACGCCTTTTCTTTTTACAACTTTTTGATTTACAGCTTTTATGCTTTCACTTGTACGCTCTTGGTGAAATTTTATAAATATTTTTAAGAAATAAAAAACTCTTGTTAATTTCACAAATTTATTTTTTTCCGGCATGTGTTTCGACCTTTCGGTTCGAATGACGATAAAATAAATAATGCATGATTATGACAGAAAGGTCGAAACACGTGTCGGAATAAAATAAATTTGTGAAATTAACAAGATTTTTTTATTTTTTACAACTTTTCGATTTACGATTATGCCTTGTTTCCAATCAAAAGTTTTCTTTTTACGCTATATTTCGATTTACATTTATGAATTTTCTGTTTTACAAAAGAAGTATAAATCTATGAAGTAAAAGCTGTGCAAATGTGTTTCTAGCTTAATTTTCAAATGCCAAAAAATCTATTTTGACATTGACATAATCTACATAATATGGTAATGGTAATTCAATGTCATGAAAATTATGTAAGTTTCAGTTCAAAAGTTTAATTTGGGAAAATGGGTAAACCAAAAAGAAAAAACTTAAGAGGAGTTATAAAAACCAGCGAAAAAATTGAAATTTTAAATAGATATAAAAAAGGAATATTTTGGGAGAAAAGCAAAGAAAATGCAGCTGTCACTGTCGACTGTAAGAACTATTTTCAAAAACAAGCAAATTATATGGGCATTAAATAAACATGTAAATTCATCAAGAGTAAAATATCGGGATATTTATATGGAAAAAATGGAACATTAATTACAAATATGGGTGGAAGATTTAAATAAAAAAGTTTTATGATTAAAAATAAAGTACTAAGTATCTACAATGAATTAACAAAGGAGGTACAATTTGAAGGCATAAAAAAAACAATTTCTTGTAAGTAATGGAACCAACCATGAATGATTATGAAAGAAGAAGCAACCAGTGCTGATTTCTCTGCAGCAGAAGGCTTAAAAAAACTTTTTATGAATTGATTCAGAGGGAAAGATATGCATCATGTCAGGCATGTATTGTGTGGCTACATGCTTAGGTACCTATCAAAATCTACCAAAATTTTGTTTTTAATATGAACGTATAGATATTCAATTTTGACGAAACTGGACTGTATTGGAAAAAGATGCAAACCAAAACTTATGTCAGCAGAAAAGAAAGTAGTACTTCCGGATTTAAGGCTGCTAAAGATCGGATTACTCTTTTATTTCGATCAAATGCAAGTGGTGATTTTCAATGAAACCATTAGCTATTTATCATGCGGCAAACCCAAGAACATTAAAAAACGTTAGTAACAATAAAAAATGTAAGAAAATAATTTCATATGATGATTTGTTTTTAGGGTTAGGATTTAGGTATAATAAATCTTCTACACTTATAAAAGTGAAAGTTTGTTTGTTTGTTTGTACTCTATAAAAAATAAATAAACACTTATTTTACAGTTTATCAAAATTCGGGCTGGCTCGGGTAGCTGCCATACAAGTCCTTAACCAGCTACTTAAGATTGGTGCACATTGGTTTATAGGAAAGACAAATATTCAGATGTGGTGATTCCAACACATTCTAACCATTCCATTAATACTAAAATGTCCGCCTCCATAGCTACGTTCATAAGCTATTTAATATTCCGATGTCGAAATTAGATTATATTGAGAAGCTTAATATATAAAAACTATAGCGAAAAATAAAGAACATGAGGGGAACATCATCTACAATAGAATAAGGAAGAAAATAGCAAACTTTTATTTGAAAGATTATACAATTCTTCCAAAGAGATAAAATCCGAAATTAATTACAGGAGGTTTAATTTTATTACAAGTACTAGTTTAAAAATAGGAAACGTCATGAAAAGATATATTATAAATCCAGTTTTCTATAATAAACAAATAAAATGTAATGATTATGATTACATATATATATATATATATATAGGACAAACTGAAGAAGTTTTCAAACCAGATTTAAGGAATATTTAAGACTTGCGTTTAACGGAAAAAATGATTCAAACGTAGTGAAACATCTCTTAGAAAATAATCACGAGTGCTTAATAAATAATTTGGAAATTTTACATTTTGTAGAAAAGGGTAGGAGGTTAACATACCTGCAAGTATATATAAGCAGCTCAAAAGTAACAAAAAAATTTGATGAACGACCAGATAGATCTAATAAAATCAAAGCTTTTAAAATTCATTAAACCTATGTAACTGTGATAAATAAATAATATTACAGGTAGCTATTATGTAAAAATTTCAAAAAATACTATAAATGTTACCACATATGTAATTACTTTATCAGTCTTCGGATGATGGTGTAATAACCCAAATCGATTAAGATATTTAATAAATTGTGAAACATACCTAGAATTGGGTGCTCTTGAGTGCTCTTGGTACTATCAATTAAAGTTAAAGAGAGTGTAATTATGTGAGGGTTATGAAATAAAAGTGTATAAAATGGTGATATCATCATCAAATTGCATATATGTTTATTGCCCAAGCAAGCTTGTAACCATTAAACAATAGTAAATCTAAAGATATTTCCTATAGGTAATCAATAACAAGATTTGCTAATAAAAATAATCAGTACACTGTGACGTTCCAAATGCTTTTAATGATTACTGAGTAAATCTCAATAAGTCAGTATCATCCATTGCTGTTGTAAGGTGTTTTCCCATCTTTAAAAATCATTTTCAACGCATCGCAAAAAGCATCGTGACTTCATTAAAGTCTTACAGAACCTTATAACATGCCAGTGGCGGAGTTTACAAGCCTTCTGCTAACGATAATTTTAAATATGACGAATATTTATACATGTTTTTAAAAATATCAAATTTTTCTCATTTTAATATTTTTGATCGTGATACAACTCGAATGAACCAAGGCCACTTGGGATATTATATTGTGCGCAAAATTAGCTTTTTCAAAAAAACTGTGAGGTAGTTAGGCGAAATTGGCTTTCCAAGATGTTCCTGGAAAAAGAATTGCAAGTGTATAGAGTGTGGCTAAAATTAAAACTGTAATGCATCACTGAATAAAAATATACAGTACGACAGAAAAGATATTTTTATCTCCGAACGGTTCTATATTTAAAATAAAAAATAAAAAATTCAAAAATTTCCACATAAATTTTAAGGCCCTTGTGTTTTTATATATTATACAACATAGTTATGTACAAAGTACAATAATATGTAATATCAAATATGTATAACTACACGCGTATAACTGTATATTGAAGTATTAGATGTAGTTATATAATTTTCAGGAAATTTGTTTGTAAATAATTTTAATAATAATGATAATAATATTAACTGTAAAACCTTTCATCATTTTTACACAAAATTTGAAATACACGAGTTTGTATCTATGAATATCGTAATTTTTGTATCATTATATTGGAATTTAAAATTTGAATATGCTACCACCACCATTGATGGTGGTGCTGTTGTTGCTGCTACTGATGCTGCTACTGCTGTTAGATAGTAGTTATAGTTATATTTTACATTATTCACATTATCATTTAATTTAATGTGAACAATTTTTGTTGTTCGAGTTAAATTTTTTTTTTTGTGTTTTTCCTCCTTTAGTTTTCCTTCAATTACCACTTTTGTATTTTGTTTGTTGGTTTATTTTTATATTCTTGTTTTCTTTATTTTTTATTATTGTTTTATTTAAATAATGAAATTAAAATAATAAAATTTATTATTTTATGAAATTTCATTTCTTTTCTTTGTTTTTATTTTATGTTTTGTATTGTTTTATTTGTTTGTTTATTTCTTGGTTGTTGGTTATTTTTTTTTTTTCTGTTTTTGTTCTTTTTTTATATATTATGTTGCTTTCGTTGTTTCTATTTGGAAAATGTATTACACAACACAATGTTATTTTTACAGAAGTAAGTAAATTGTACATATTGTCATTCACAACATAAATAATGATGATAATGTTGAATTATAAAATTGATAATGATAATCATTATAATATTATCATCATCATTGTTATCATTTATTTTTCTTTTGAAGTCTATTTGAAGATATTTTTTGTTTTTGTTGTTTTTTTTTTTGGTGAATGGTTGGTATTTGCAAACCAAAAAAAAAAGAAGAAAAGAAAAACAACACAAAAGCAAAAAAAAAAAAAAAATATTACAATTTAAAGTCGAATTGTTATTTTGTAAAATAAACAAAATCGAGTTGAAAATACGGCAGTAGTAAATGGAAAAAATAAAGAATAAAAGTTAAATTTGAATATTATTCAAATGGTTATATTTAGAAAAATTACAAAACTTTGATTTAAAGAGTTTATTTTTTTTAAATTTATATCAAATATTTTAGCTAAAAATGGTTTCATATTTCAAATGTTAAAAAATGTTTGTGCACACAAAATTTTTCTTCAAATAATTTTTTTTTAAAGTAGCGATGCCATTATATCGGTTGCGAACCCACAGGTTGCACGAAGGAGTGGAGAAAGGAAAATGTTTGAATGATCAGTAGGGAATAAATTTATTAATATTTCTCTTGAGCTTTTAAAAATTAAATGTGGATATATTTTTGCATTGTGCAAACACGTTTGTTAAAATGGTTTCTACTACAAACGAATTTTCAAAGCTGATTCTGAGCCACCTAGGGCTTTAAATGTGTAGGGTATGGGCACTTAACGTATTACTTGTTGCTCGGGAGAAATATATTTATTTTTTTAATATTTTAAAATTTTTAAAAAGAGTGTTTTACAATTAAAATTAAATGCGTGTAAAATTCAGTGCAATATAGTAGATATTTCATTCTAATTAAGCCTAATAAGAATAGTTTTTTATTTTTTTACTTGCCTTTATATTTTAATTTATCGTAAAAAAAAAACTTGAAATAAATGATCTTATATTGTCTTATGCTAAATTTAATGTCCAGCCTTGGGATCTCCAAATTTTTATATTATAAAGTTACCTTTCTATTATATTTATTTATTGTAATGTATTGAACAATTATCGTTTGGGATTGAATTATATTGAAAAATGCTACAGACTAAAAAAATAATATTCGAAAAGATAGAATATTGAAGGAATATAATATTATATGGCAAAAAAGTGACAATAGCATAAGGGTCAGTTAATAACTTTCTAATTTTCGTTTAATTAAGCCACCAATATAAACTCCTGTTTACTATTTTGTTTTTGTCCCTGTTAGACAAGTGAGCGTTATATTTATAGTTAAGTGATGAATTGTTATTATAGTAATCGCTTTTGGATTAAACAATTTTAATTTTTATCGGTGGCTCATTTGTGAGACCGATAGATTAGTAGGATTTTATTCGGAGATTGAATGTAACCATTTTGATCCAGATAAAAGAATCCCTCAGGCGGAATAGCTCTTGTGGGAAAGGTTTCTTCAATGTATTGATCATTTGCGAAAGTGCAATTACTAACCAGGTTATTTTCTGTATTTTCCGATGATCTAGTATAGTGCCTACTGATAAGATCTAAGGCAAAATTATCAATTCTTATTACATTGCCTTTATTATAAATCGTTGACTGCAAATAACTATTATCAATAAATTTTTTAATGAAAAAAATCTTTCATAAGGAGGTATCGTAATATCGAATAAAGCATATTATGTATGTGATCGGTAAGAGGTCTTTTATCGATCTTACAAAAGATCCATACATTTTCAATTTATATAAAAAAAAATTACAAATAATAATTATTCTCAATCAAAGAATTTTTCGCTCATATAAAATAGTTAATTCTCAATTTTTATCTTTTTCTCTTATTTTTAATAGTTACGAAATAATTATTATTTTTTCTATAACCGATAATAGTTACATAGCAATTTTTATTTTTTTCGATTAAAAATAATTAAAATTTTTTCCTTATATTTTATTTTATTTTAACACTTTCATAAAAAAAAAAAAATAAAATTCGAGCCGACATGTTTCGTCCTTCTAAGACATTATCAAGACTTATGGAAGCTATATCTTTTAAAGTACTTGATGCATTTACATGGACCAACCGGTGAATTAATGGGTGGGGATTAGTCCTCAAAATGAGATATATATAGTAATTGTAATACGTTATGTAGTTTTCGAAATATGGGTACTTTATTTTTAATAACTTCGGGTGGCCATCTAGCCTTTGTTTAGAAGAGTAGAGTTCTGGGAGAACTCCACACACACCACGCACTTGATTTGTGTGAAAATAGATACTCAGTACTTCGGTGCAAATTTTCAAGAAGATATGATTTGAAGTATCTTCAGAATTAGAAAATCGTTTTTATTTCAATCGAAAAAAAATAAAAATGGCTCATAAGAATTATTTTTAATCGAAAAAAATGAAAATTAATAACTATTAAAAATTAATAACTATTATCGGTAATAGAAAAAATAAAAATTATTTCGTAACTATTAAAAATAAGAGAAAAAGATAAAAATTCAGAATTAACTATTTTATATGAGCGAAAAATTCTTTGATTGAGAATAATTATTACAAATAATCGATATAGTTATACTATAATATTTAACAATTATTAATTACTTATTTTTATTATTATTTTTCTTATTTAACAGTCAATACTGTTCACTTGAAAGGTAAGCAATGAAGAGAACTATCCACCTCTACATATCGCTTATATAGTGGTGCTCGTCAATCAATGGTGGAAACACGCATCCGGATTTGATTACCGGATGTAGTACTATGGGATCCTACCATTGACTGCTTTACACCATCTATTGTTACATTTGGTATATAACTATATGAAAAAAAAGTCAAAGAATAACTCTTTCAATGCGATTTTTTTAATAAAACTTATAACAGTTACATAAAGGCATGATCTAAGATATTTCCTTTCGAATAATCTTTGTTTATCACATATCGAGGCGGTAATATTGAATCATATCGAACAACCGTACCTAAGTATTGGCCTAATTAAAGCTTGATAAGCTATAATTTTGACTATGGGTCCTCGGTAGAAATATTCGATGGTGCAAGCACGGGTTTAAATACCCTAGAAGCTAAATTCATCTTGATGCGTTTGTAGATCTCTCTACTGTGGGACCATGGTAACAGTAACATAGATAGGAATGAGAGAAACAATGTACTGGCAAGCAAAGTTTCAATCTTAACAGAACCCTTCAAAAGTACGTTTAATCATGAAGGTTTTTGACCAGAGTGATTGAAAGGCGGTATAGACTAAATACCTGTGCGATCTCTAGGAAAACATGGTTCTCGTTAACATAAAAAAACCCAAACAATTTTTAGTCAGGTCCCGTACTGATATATCAAGAGTACACGCTGGGTTGCGCAGTAGATAGAACGCCTGCCTTTCAACCGAAAGGTCCCAGGTTCGATTCCTGATGAAGCAAAAAAATGCTTTATAACATAATTGAGAGTATATAATATAATCTGGTAACAAATTAAATAAAATGAAACTATTCTATTTGGGAAGGCTTAGTTCCTGACAGTAGCAGTAGTTTTCCACATTTAATGCGTTGATAAGCCAGTAATTTGTTAAATAAATACTCGAAATATGGTAGATATTGTAGTATAAAATTGCCTTACCGTACCTTATTAAGCACGGAATCAAAAAGTGATTGATTCCCTAAGTTGCTGTCAAGAGTGTAAAAAAAAAAATCAGTATGGGTCAATGGCCGATAGGAAGTCACGCTGCCACCCATACCATGTATTCCGTTGAACTACTATTGTCGTAGCTACAAAAATGAAAATGAGACAGAAACTTTTTAACACTACCTTTGCAGTTGCCCAGCATTAGCTAGAGTTAGATTCCAGACTTTAGGAGAGGCTTTCCCTAACAATATAGATATTACTACGGAAAGCAAAATTGGCCATCTGATTAACCTTCCATATAATCGCACAATCTAGAATTGAGTTCCTTGGGAGAGTGAAAATTAGAGAGTGCGATCCCCTCTAAGACGTGGTCGTATCAAAAAGGCACAATTAAGTGTTAATTAATTTTTTACCTACTTACTTGTTTAAGTTTTTATCAGTTACAACAAAAAATAAAAACTCTTAAATTGAACTTGGCAAATACTTCGAATTCGAACATTCAAATACTGCTTATAGTCTTATGAAAGCCAAATAAAATTAATAATATAGATTTGTCTTAATATAATCAGTTTTAAGACAATAAATTTGATGTTTCTCGTTTGTTATGAAAGTCAAAATCTCATTGAATTTTTCTTTTACATTTTCAATTTCCTTGTGAACCATTTTTTATTCTTTTTTTAACGATTTTCAATATTTGATCAATTTTATATTCTATCTACTCTACTACCTGTTCTACTTCATAATTTTTTATTCATTATTTATTAATAAATAATCAAATGAAATCAATAAAATTTGTAGTAGATTAAAGGTAGTAGGTTAAGTAGGATTTTTCGGAGTGACTCAATAGGTTTGAGATAATTATGTCACTAAATACAACATGCACACTTGGAAATGGATTAACAAATTAGTGAAATTAGACTATAAATATAAATTATTAAATAATTTTTTTAAAACAGACAATTTTTTTGTGTAAATTAAATTTGGGGTGAACAAACAATGTTTTTTGTTTTTGTAATTTTCAACGGAATCCAATTTATTTTTATATTTTTATCAAAATGCTTTGAATTTAATTTTTTCACTTCAACATTTTTATTACTCATTGAAGTTCACTATGAGTACATTTGATAATACTTCAGTATTCACCATTTTTTTTTCAACAAACAGATTATAATCGCCCGCCCAATACACTTAACAAACTATTTATAACAGTTTCTCTATTAAACAGTTAAAAAAAATATAACCACCATTATTATTCAAATTATAAAATATTCACAACCATTTAAAAAAATTTTTTTTAAATTGAAATAAAAAAACTAAAAACAAACAAAAAAAATATGAGTTTAAAATGAAATTTAAGAAACTTTTTGAAATTTAAGAATTTCTTTTGTGGAAAATTTAATTATGTTACGATGTTAAGAGAAGTATTTTGTTATTTGTTTTTTATTTTTTTTTCTTATTTAAATATTCTTTGATTTTTTGGAAAATAATTTCAAAACAGTACCGACCGACCGATCAACTGGTATTTTTTTTTTTGATTTTTTAGAATATATATAAAAATATTGATTTAAATTCTTCTTAACTTTTAAGTTAAATATTGGAATTATTTAAGAAAATAAAAAAAACAAATAAAAACTATTTATATTACGGATTATTTTTAAAGAAAAAGTTTTGAATCGTTTCTACAACTGATGCTTCATCTTTTCATTCAATGAAAAGAACCATTAATTGTAAATTGTTTTGTTTTGTTGTTGTTTTTATATTTCTGTAGTTTGGTTATTGCTTCTGATTTCGATATTTTTCCTATTTTTGTTATTTTTTTTTTTAATTTAATTTATTCATTAATTTTGATGAAGAACTCCACTAGTATGTACATATATAATCATTTTTGATATTGATGGGGATGGTGATATAAATTTAAATTTACAGAGTGATTAGTAATTTATGTATTACACACTGCCTTTCACAAGAATAGAATCAGCGGATTAATTGGCAATTTGTTGAAATTTGGTTCTAAAAAATGTCAGCCTCATTAAAAAATTTTTTGCCACAGGAAATGTTAAATGCATGTGAAATTTTAATAAAGTGTTAATGTTTTATTTATTTATTTTTTCTTTCTTTATTTTTTCTTAAAGGTACGATTTTAACTTAATACAATATATGAATACAACACTTTTTTTATAGATTTCAAATGTATCTTATAGATAAAAAAAGAGATAGGATACATTCAGTAAATTAAAAAAATTGGTGATTCTGAAGGAGATGTTGTATCGTCGTAGGACCTAATGACCGTATCCCTAGGATAGCTGGAACTGTTAGCTTTCCAAAAATATATATCTTTAGTGGCGCATCTTATTCTTTAAGGACGAAAAGGACATTTGAAAATATCCTTGGTGTTTTGATGTCTCTGTATAAAATTCGTTGTATCTGTTTCTTTATTTTCTCTCTATAACTCCAAAATACATACTTTATGTCTACGTCAAATAGTTTAGAAGATATAAGCATTTATTAAAATAAATTGTTTATTTTTTACCCTTTTCTATATAAAACTAGGATGTGCTTTTTACGAAATAACAATCTTCCGAAGTAAATGTTACATCACCTTATTATATTACTTTGTAAAGTAAAAATTATATTACTACTGCCCTTATCAAATAAACGTTACAATATTTTTCAGAATGCTATTTTTCTTGCTAGATAACACCGAACACATGTATTATTATATACTATAAATTTACTAGATCAACAGATACAAAAACCCTTAAACAACAAGCATGTTACCAAATGTCCTTTTTATACTTATAATACTAAATGCACTATATATTTTAAAAGTCAGCAACATCAATTATTTTCGAGATACAGTGATTTAGTCACAAGCTTGTGCTACATTTACTTCAGAAGATTGTTACTTCGTAAAAGGCACGTTCCTAGTTTTATATAGAAAAAGGGTAAAAAAAAAAATTTTTTTTAATAAATGCTTACATATTCAAAACTATTCCACATAAACATAAAGTATGTATTTGGGAGTTATAGAAAAAAATGATACCTTTCCAACAGTATATAAATATTCAGGTAGTTTTATAATAAAATCTTTAGGTATTTTGTTCTTCAAGAAAGAATTGTTTTTTTTTTTTTTAATTTTCTACGTTGAACTACAATATCTCCACAACGGCAGCACCCGTCATCATCAAATAAAGGTTAAAATATGCTCCAGACCGTTATATTTCTAGAGTATATAACTGAATTTATATGAATTTAATGGATCAACAGATACAACGAATTTTATACAAAAACATCAAAACAACAAGGATACTTTCAAGTGTTCTTTTCGTCCTTAAAGGATAAGATGCGCCACTAAAGATATATATTTTTGAAAAGCTAAAAATTTCAGCTATCTTAGGGATATGGTCATTAGGGCCTACGCCGATACAACATCTCCCTCAGAAGAGTCAAAAAATTTAATATCGAATGCACCATTTAAACCAAAAATTATTGTATATAAATTCAAAATGTGGGGTTCAAGTTCAGCTTAATAATTATATAATATAGTATTCAAAAATTTAACAATTTAAGATTTGCGAGAATATAATATATTTATGCCAAATTTAAAAATAAAAATTTAAATTTAATTGTTATGAATTTAAAAATTAAAATACTAAAAATTCAAAATGTTAATGTTAATGTTTAAAAAGAAAAAAATTACAACAATATTGAAGTAAATTTTAAAAATTAATCAGAAATATAAGAGTGAATAGCAAAAACTTAAAAAAATAGTTGTCCATAGGAAGTGCAAAGCTCGGAAGGATAAGATTAAAAGATTAAAAGGTAGTAAAAATTAAAATATAGTAATACAATAATAAGTTAGTAGTTTACGAGTCAATCAGAATATTTCAGAAATATTAACAAAGAAGATCAACAAAACAAAAAAATAAAAATGTAACCTAAATTTCAGTATCCAACAAAACTTCAATTCCGCAGTTATCAATATTTAGAAGCCATGTCTTAATGTTATTAAGAAAAACATTTTGATTTCTTAATAATCTAATTGAGTCTGGCAGCTTATTAAATAATATGCATGACGTTACCGTAAAAAATTTTCGAAAATTGGTAGTACGGAATACTGTTACATTAACAAGAAATCTTTGGTTGATTCTAAGATTATACGTTGAAGAGTATCTATTATCCAGGTAACCACCTCTAATGAAAAATATTTTTAAAACTCTATAGAAATATAAATTACGTACAGGCAAAATTTTTAATTCCTTGAATAATTCATAAGTGTGATCCAGCTAATTTCTATTACAGATTTTCCTAACAACACGTTTCTGCAACACTAATAAAGGATACAATTTATTACGGTATGTACCTCTCCAACAGCTTATTCCATATTGCAATTTGGACTGAAATACACTGTAATAAAATGTCTTTAAAGTAGGTTGTGAACATACTTTGGTTAAATAATAATAAACTGCATAGCGTAGATACACCTTTAAAGACGTAGTATATTCAGTCCAACTCAAATTATTATCAATTATAACTCCTAAATACTTGAATTTATTAACTGTTTCAATTTTGAAATAATTCGTACTATTATAAGAGTATTGGTTAACTATTGAAGAACAATTGGGCTTAAACAATTTTAGTTTTAACAATTCTGACGCGTGAAACATGATATCAATAATTGGAGGATCTTGCGTTGTTAAACTAAAAAACATGATTTTAGTTTTATTACAAATTATCAACTTATGTTCAGCAAACCATTTTCTTAAGATACTTAGATCAGAATTAATATCCGCCATTATATTTAAGGGATTGACTGAAACATAAGAGAAAACAAGACCTAATACAGACCCTTGAGGTACACCAATATTAATACAAGTATTAATACTAGTTTTGTCACCCACTTTGACTTTCTGCCTTCTGTTTTTCAAATATGATTCAAACCATTCAATTGTAAAATCTCTAAAACCAGCATTAAACATTTTTCCCAACATAATATCGTGATTTACCATATCAAAAGCTTTGGTAATATCTACAAAGAGCCCTGCACATTTTCTGTTGTCTATACCTTTAAATACATTTGTAGAAAAATTTAACAAGGCTTCTTCAGTAGATACACCTTTCTTAAAACCGAACTGTTTGCGACTAAAAAAGTTTGTCTTTTCCAAGTAGTTTACCATTCTCCACTTCATTGTTTTTTCAAAAACTTTCGATAAAGAGTAAAGTAGAACTAATTTCGTTAACTAATTATTTAAAACATAAATAAGGTAAGATTTCCATTGAAACTATTTAAACCAGTGTTGTGCCACGTAAACTATATTATGTAAATTACGTTATTTTCTGCACCTCGTTAATACTTTGTAGACAATATAATTATGTTTTCTTAATTGCGTAGACAATATATACAAATAAATAATAATAAATTACAATTAAGTTAAATAAAAATAATAAAAATAATTTAAAAAAAAAGCAAAATTATATTATTATATAATTTATAGTTCCCTGCATATATCTGTCGATTCGACGGAACGCTCCAATACATATACAAATTGCTTTGATCTGTTTTTTTTAACATAAAATAAATAAATTTTGCTACTAAAAGTGCATTAAATATTAAAAATAAATAAAAGTAAATAAAGAAGATCAAATAAATATTGCGGGACCAGAACGACTAACAATCACATAAATTTGAAATAAAAACTCTAATGATGGAAACAAAAAGCTAGAATTTATTTTGCTTCAGTCATTTATGATGGGTTACAAGTCTAGTTTTATATATTTATTATAAAATCTGTAACATAAATTTAATCCGAGTCATGCAGATCCTCTGCATCTCGAAACACTCCCACGATTGACATGTATTAACCAATTCACATAATTGGTACAAAACGCTTTATATTATCTTTAATATGTTCTACGAATTTATCATCAAATTTTCTATATATTGATTCAACCATTCCAAGATCACATGGTTTAATGTTAATCCCAATTCTACTTTAATCAACCAAAAAATTTTCAAAATCAACTTGCTTAAATTCTGATGATGACGCTTGATCCCTTAATTTTTTATTTAAAACATTTTTTGCTAGTAGATTGCCGGCGTAGCCTGTTTCAGTTACTATACCACTACTATGAAGTGCTGAGACAATTTTCCCATCTGTTTATGCTACTGTCGAATACAATAGCATAAACAACAGTAGGAATTCAGATCCTTTGCAATATCAACAGACTCCACAACAATTTCAGACCATTTCACAGCTGTTTCAGAATCTGCTGTTAAGCATGTAAATAAAAGCTTGATGTCTGATAGCAGTATATGCAACATTGAAACAATCGTTCTATCATTGATGGAACAATTTTTCCACTTATCAATAAATAAAACTCATAATAACCTTAGCTGATATAATACATTTTTATATGCTTTATCAAGCCAAGTTGATGACAGTATTTTCCTACTTTAGGAACTTTATTTAATACACTAGTAAATTATAAAATGTTAATACTTTATAAAATATGCTAGCCGATTTTTTTTAATAAAGTACTTGAAATGAAGCAAATCTATACTGAAAAAATAATTGTGGACATCATAGTTGGAATTGTTTTAATTCTATACAGTATAGTTTACATTATCTACATTAAATTATAAAACAGAATTTGAAGCTAAAGAGATTTGAGCAACTATACTTAAGAATAATATAACGAAAGGTATACATAATAAATTAATTACTGAGCTATATATAAAACCTATAAACTATATAATAGAGCTATGATGGAAGTATAATTAAGTAATTAAGAAAAAAAAATTATTACTTAACTTAAACATTTACTAATTAGAATGATAATAATTAACGTATTTAGACTCAATTATATTTTTTACATAAATTGTTATTTTTATTGTTTTTTTTTATTTAAAATAGAATTGTAAATATCGGATATTTATCCAAGTGATTACTTACTAGATTCATTTTTATTAATTATTGAACAAAATTTAGCTTTAGAAGCAAACTCACCTGTAAAGATAAAAATAAAAATATTTATTAAACATTGGTTAAGTAATTAACATTTACTTACTAATTTATTTAATAATAGCAAATAAATAAATAATATACTTAAATGTGTTTAAATTTAAAAATAATATGGTTACAATGTAAATTCAGAAAATATATACCAAAGAGCAATAATTCGAATTAATTGAAAACGCCAATGAAGTCACTGCAAATATGGCTTATTTGGGAGCTAACTATATTTTAAATTTTCTGATTTAGGTCTATTAAATATCATTATTATTAGAATAATTATTGAATGTAATGACTTGGAAAATTAAATTCTTATATAATTGGAGATTAGTTCGTAACTAAGAGTGTGCTTATTACCAATATTATTTAATTGATATATTTCTAATACTAAGAGTGTGCTTATTACCAATATTATTTAATTGATATATTTCAATATTTAAGTTAACACAACACACAATTAACTAACATCAACCAACACAAAACACACAATCAATTAACATCAACCAACATAAAATTAAACATACGCTTTTTTTATATTCTAAATTGTAATTCTAAACTTTTGTTTTTCAAATAATTTTGCTGACTTATTTCACAACTGCATTCTATTTTTTTATAATTTAAATTCCGTGTGAAATAAGTAAATTTTGGAATTTGCTAACTCAGCAAATATTTTAATTCAAACTAACTGTTTTAAGATTGTGAGTAAAAGTTTAAATTAGAGTTAATTAGTAGCTTGTACGATAAGGTTGTATTTGAAGAAATTCAAATAAAAAAATAATAAAATAATAAATTTAATAAATAAATAAAGTGTATTTATTAACTGGCGACCGTGACAGCGTGCATCAAAGATTATCCACATGAGAACATAATCAGAAGCACGGAACAGCTTTATCAACAACGTGTATCAAAGATTATTTACATGAGAACATAATCATAGGCACAAAAGCAAGTATTCAACAATAATTACTCTCACCGATTGGATTGTACCCGAGTACGCAGTCTGGACCCGAGGACACGCAAAAAAGGATTCATACATACCAATCATAATTTTCAGCGTGCATCAAGGATTATTAACATGAGAACATGATCAGAAGCACAAAAACAACCTTAAGTATAATGTTATATTTTACAACAATTCTGTAAGTACAAACACTGAATTATATCTTACCTGAAAAAAAAAAAGAAAAAGATTAAATTAAATAAAATCTAAACAGAAAATTTTATGAAAATAAAAAAATTCAAATTATATAAAATTTAAGTGAAAAATTTAACAAAAAAAAAAAGAAGAAATAAATCATATTAAATAAAATCTAATAGAAGTAAATTTTTAAGAAATAAAAAAAAAAAAAAGGAAAAATCAAATTAAATAAAATTTAAGTGAAAAATTTAAAAGAAAAAATCAAATAAATTAAAGCTTAAGTTAAAAATTCAATTATATTACTAAAAAGAAAAAAAAAAAAAAAGATAATTAAAAAAGGGGTTTTTTAAACCAAATAAAGTAAATATTTAAGTCAAAAAGAAAAAGAAAAAATTTTTTTTTTGTTGAAAAATTACATATAAAAAAAAAAAAAAAAAATTTTAAGCTACAGTTTTTTAACAGTTTACTATCAAATTCAAATTGCATAAAAAAGTGTGTGCAAAATAATTTTTAATACTTATTTAAAAGTAAAATCATAGAATCTAGATTAATTTTGATTTATAATTTTTTAAAAGAGAAAATTTTAAATAATATAAAAGTTAATTCTATTTTTAAGAAAAAATTGTAAAATTTAAATAAAGAAATAAAATTTTTTGGAGTTTTACTATAGGTTAAACAAATAATTAATAGAATATCCAATAGTTTGTTAATACCTATTTAAAAGTAAAATCATAGAATCTAGACTAATTTTGATTTATAATTTTTTAAAAAGAGAAAATTTTAAATAATATAAAAGTTAATTCTATTTTTAAGAAAAAATTGTAAAATTTAAATAAAGAAATAAAAATTTTGGGGTTTTACTATTGGTTAAACAAATAATTAATAGAATATCCACAAATAGAAATAGTTAATAGAATTAAGACAAACTAAATTAATTTGCAAGAAACTAAGCCAAGTTTGAAAAAAAAAAAAAAAAAAGGAAAAAATAAAAATTTTTAAATAATAGTTATTGTAAGTAAACTAAAAACTAGAATTAAAAAAAAAAAAAAAAAAAAAAAAAAAATTGAAAAATTTAAATAAAGAAATAAAATTTTTTTCGAGTTTTACTCTAGGTTAAGAAAATAGGTTAATTAAGGAAAATTAAATTAATTTTAGCCAAAAATTAAAATAAGTTCAAAGAAAGAAAAAAATTGTAAATTAGTAATTAAGTAATAAAGAAAACAGTTTTTCTTTGGTAGTAAAAAAGAAAAGAGAAAAATATAAAATAAGAAAAAAAAACAAACAAGAAATAGTAAAGAATTACAACCTAGTCCTTAACAAAATTACAGAAGAAAGTAGCGAAAAACAAGAACAAGTTATGTTCAACAAATTGGTCATAATAAAAGAAGCTGTACAGGAAATCGTGTAAGCAGCCCAACTGGGAAAAAAAGGAATTATAAATACCAACTTGCTCAGCAGAGAGGAAATTCACGAAATAATACATCAAATGGACTCGCTTCCCTACAATAACGAAATCGAAGCCATAGAATTTGCGCAACCTGCCATGATCGTCCGAGATTCAATAATCCTTTATGTCATATCTTTGCCAAAGACTGGAAAGGAAAGCTATGATCAGATGAGTCTTCGTGCAACATCAAAACAAAAGAAGCAGGTATATCTCGAATACAAGGAAATATTCAAGAACCAATCAGCTTTATTTGGCATTAAAGAAAAATGCGATGAAATCGGCAACGTTATGCTATGCAAGAGGGACCAACTAGAACTACTATCGGAAGACCACTGCATTCACCAATTGTTAAAAGGACTTCACGCTGGATGCGAATTTGAATTCAGTGACAAGGAAGTAATAGAAAAGATAAATGAAAACACAATCTTCCTCACTAATTTCGATGGCGAACTCGTAGGAAAACACCTTCAAAAACATCTATCCGGAAGCTTCGTGATTCAATTTAGCAATGAAACAATAGGAATAAAAAACATCAAATTCACAAATCAAGAAATTGCTACATCTCACATTATGCCACCAGTTTTTCTCCAAAATATAACAGAGGTTAATATGAAACTCGACGTGGGATATGTTCATAATCTTCAATTGGACAACATCAAGGAATTAAAGACTCTATCAAAAATTAACAATCTATCAATTGCAAGTGACATAAGCATTTTAGCGATAATCATCACCGCCTGTGCTATTGCTCTGCTAACAAAACTTTGGAACAAATTTTCCAAAGTTACCATCACAACACCACAAACTATCTTACAAGAACCAATGGAAAATATTCAACCAATTCGTCTTAACATGTGATCCACGGGACGCGGATCTTTAAGAAGGGAGGAGTTAACACAACACACAATTAACTAACATCAACCAACACAAAACACACAATCAATTAACATCAACCAACATAAAATTAAACATACGCTTTTTTTATATTCTAAATTGTAATTCTAAACTTTTGTTTTTCAAATAATTTTGCTGACTTATTTCACAACTGCATTCTATTTTTTTATAATTTAAATTCCGTGTGAAATAAGTAAATTTTGGAATTTGCTAACTCAGCAAATATTTTAATTCAAACTAACTGTTTTAAGATTGTGAGTAAAAGTTTAAATTAGAGTTAATTAGTAGCTTGTACGATAAGGTTGTATTTGAAGAAATTCAAATAAAAAAATAATAAAATAATAAATTTAATAAATAAATAAAGTGTATTTATTAACTTTTATATAGTTATTTTTACCGTAATTGTATTACGTGATCGTTTGTAAGTATTCGTGATATCGGAAACGTCGTAAAAAATATTGCAACAAAATACAATAGAAAAATAACATAAATGTAAAATTTATGAGTTCAATTGTTCAACCACATTGTATCAAAGTGTTTTGTTAACAATTTTGATCACTTTCAACACAATGTATCTAAAATAATTGTCAAATTATATGTTTTTTGACATTTGAAATGTGATCATTATGATTTTTATTTTCTTATTAATGCAAAATAAATATGGACAATTTTAAGCCAATTTTCCTTTATTCATTTAAGCTTGATTCGTACTGTAATATGACCGTGAGGGGTAGTATTTTTCCAGCATTTGTCCATTTCATATAACTTTAAATTTAAAATTTAAATTATTTAAAAAAAAAACACTATAAAATTATAAATAAAAATAAAATAGTTTATATTTAAAGCTTACTTAAATTGCATATTTTATTTATAAAGCAAGAACCCCATACTGAAAAACAAGACTTATATGCGTGATGTATTCTATTATTCTTCGATTGTGTATTTTGTATCGAAAATTTTTTGGATACACAATTTAACGAACTACATTATAAAAATATGTTGTGAATACATTGTCAAATAAATTTCACATAATGAGACAATGTCGAATCGTTTTTTACATTTCAGATCATGACACATTGTATTCGCGACGTTGTCTATACATTTTCGATATCTGACTATATTTCGATATGAGCTTTCATTAGTCTGATGTACGTTACGTTAAACGGTATATTATAGAATATACTACATTTTAATTTAACGTAAATAAATTTATGTAAATAATTTCTGAAAAAGACACATTACATCAGTTCGCAAAGTTCAAAAACACATTTTTTATAAATTAACAGTGAGCATACAAATTATAACGATTAGGTATGGCTAACATTTTGGTTTTTCTTGAGTTTAAGTTTCAAATGTTTAAATATACTATGGTTATATTTATATATATGTATATATTTATACATTTATACTATGAATAATTAAAATGAATAAATTACAACATTATAGAATAAGTTAAGCTAAGTGCAAGCCGAACTTTACAACAAGTGAAATAACATCAAAAATACCATAACCTAATATATTAATACGCTAATAATGCCTGTAAAACTTTCCACATGGGTGAATTAGAACAAAAAGCAGTGATATGAACCCACAAGTTTAAATTTGAAGCTCTATCAAGTAATTACCTCAAAAAATTACCGATTAAGAAATGAAAAAAAATAAAACATACTAATTTTTTGACCATCTTTCAAATAAATAATTTATAGAAAAATATATCCAAGTTCTAAACCAATATAGGGAAATTATATATTTAATACAAGAACCAAATAGTAAAATATTCTAAAAACAATAAAATACGAAGCTTCTTTCAAATTAAAAGTATTTTTTAAAGTACAAAATAATTGAAATTATCCCAAAAACTAATTTTTTTTATATAAAGGTTTGTGTCTTTGAATAAATTAGCTACCTCGAAATGTTTTTAATTGGCCAATGCAAGAACATCTTCAAGTTCAAATGAGTGTTGATTTTGTAAAGCAAAATATTGACAAGTAGAAAAAAAATATTTCTATTATTGCTACGGTACATAAAACTTGTTTGAAATGTTACGCCGTGAATATCTAGTTATGATATAATTAGCGGTAAAATATTAATATAGAATTGCCAAAAAAAGGCTACAAAATATTAAGGCACATCATGAATGCGGTTCTAAGAGCTGGTTTCATTTTTCATTTCAGTCTGAGAAGTAGATAAAATAATCCAAAATATTAAAACCTGGCAAGCCATTATTAACAAATTACATCTAATAGGCCAAGTAGTCTATTAGCATTCCTATTGAAAATGTTTGAAAAGCTATTCATATAACGGATTAAAACCGGTATTGGAGAAATTTAAGATTGTGTCAAATCATCAATTTAACTTTAGAAACGATCATGTACAATAGAACAAATGCACAGAATAGTTGACCTGTTCAAGTTGAGTTTAGAGCACAATAAATATTACACAGCGTTTTTTTTATATTAGCCGATCTGTATATATGGCATGGTTCATTCTATACCTTACATATACTCTACGTACTAAAACAGTTACTTATTCAGCATTATTTTGTATTGTTTTGGTTATACCTTACGGAAATACCCTTTTTGAGTGAAGCATCAAGCTATCCATTTTGAAATTATATGTCAAGAACACCACAAAATAATGCTTTACGACAAGTTTTATATCTTATTTACACAGCAGATATACCAAGAACAAATTAGGAAATTATTTACCAAATTTGCTGATGACACGACCATAATGGAATCCCATGTAAATCCAGCATATAAACGCAGTATAAATAAAATTCAAAAATGGATACAGAAGTGTGGAATCAGAGTGAATGGTACTAAATCAACCCATATCACATTTACACTGAGAAAATAAACTTGTCTAGATATTATTCTGAGTAACGGATAAGTACTTCCGCAAATTTAATACAGAAATTTTACAGTATTTTGGCATACACTTGGATAGGCTTAGAAAGTAAAAGAAAAGAGTTAGATTTCAAGCTAAGTAAATTTTATTGGCTAATTGTTTAACAATTCTTCTATACATTAAACAACAAAATTTTCATTTAAAGCTCCTAAAATATTAACTTATGGAATCTATCAGCTGTGGAAAGTGGTCAGCCATTTGACTGTTGAAATAATACAACAATAATCTGTTTTCTTTCCTGATGTAAAGCCTATTTTTCTCTAAGAGATTTGTCTAATATCTATAAAGCTTATATCCGACCTAAGATAGAGTACAATGGGCTGGCGCACCCCAAACTTCATTGGGTTATCTAGACAAAATCTAAAATTGCTCCTTACACCTAATTGGTGACTCAACCATCCAGATAACCCTTACTCCTCTTAACACATGTCGGAACGTTGGAGGAAATGACACTTGTTCTAATGAAACAAGAAACAGCTCCCTTCAAAAAATTCCAGCCCAACATTAGGAAAGCTGCAAGTGCTTATTTTTATAACGGGGAAATACCTAAGTGGTTTAAAACTGGTTTCGGAAATTCTTTTATTGTTAGAACTGCTAAAATGTGGAACATGCTTCCATCTCACGTGCTCCCCTCCGATAGAAATGCTCCGTTATATAATATGCAACTTTTCAAAAAGAACCTCTTCAGATTCGTCTCCAACTTACCCACCAATTCTCCTCTATCATCCTATTTCCCTCCTAATCCCTGTTCTCCTTATCCATACCTACAATAATTTTGTATAAAGAAATCCTTTCCTAGTGTTTGGGTAGCGTGTAAAAAAAATAAAATAAAGGGGGGCAGATACCAAACTGCAAGCTGCAAATATCAAACAAGATTAGCTTCTTACTCAAATAGATTAGCAAACTTGTTGATTGCTTGTTGGTATCATATGGTTTTAGTAGCCTTAAGGGTCACAATATATTATGAAACTCTCCTTTAGATATTAGTCAACTGGACCGTAATAAATGATTTATCATTGATCTTTCTTGATCCGGTAGCCATTATTAGTTACTTATTTATATATAAACAGACATACTAACTACTGAATGTCTCCATACATTGAATGTCTCACGAGTAACATTGTACTGGTGAGACAGGAAATAAAAACAAAAAAGTGTATGCTAAAAACTTTCTGAATGAACATTCTGGGTTTCCGTTCCTATCTAATTACATTATGTATTAAGGTTATCAAAACTTGAACACTCTTTTGGAACTTGTTGATGTTCTTAGAGTAAATTTGGCCTTAATACAAGCAATACTTTAACATAGTTGTCTGTTGTAAAAAACGCAAATCACACTTTCAACAACTTTTAATTATAGAATATCTATAGTTATTTATAATCGTTAAATTTTGATTTTGCTCCTAATTACTAACATAGTAGGTACATAACGAAATTGAATAAAAACATGATTTCATATACAATTTTAGTATTTTTTTCTATTAACCATGACAAGGCGTTGCCAAAACTCTTGTATAAGATTTTAACAAAAAAATACCATAATTCAGTCTTCCAATTGAATATAAAAAAACACTTCTCTACTACAACGGACAATCCTATAATCTGATGTGATTGCTTTTTTATCATCTGCATTTCATTAAGGTAATAATTATACTCTTTAGAGGAGCGCTTAAGATACAATTTTTAAGAGAAGTTTTTTTTTCAACTAGGAGTGTTTCTAACAATTTCTTAAATTTTCATTTTAAATAATTTTGAAAATTATATTTCTAGGTCATAAATTAAATTTCACTCGGTTGGTATTCAACAATAATTATTATTATTTCAAATATGTACATACACTACTGTATAGTACTATTTATAGTACTTACTTGTACATACATAAAAAATTTATGAAATTAAAAACAAAAAAAAAAAAAAAACAAAAAAATTCAATTCAAAATGCGAAATACTATTCATCACAAAAAGTTCATAAGGTCAATAGGGAAAATTACGTTATTCAGAGCTGTGATATTTAAGTTTAATATAAAAGAAAAAAGTAAATTATTAAAACTTAAACTAAGTCAAACGTCTCGCGACTCGACATTAATTTTATTATTATTATTTTTTTTATTTTTTTTTTTTTTTTTTTTTTTTTACAATTTATACTATGTAACATTTTGTAAAGAATTTGTTTTGAATTTTGAAAGGTTGGGGCCAATCATTAAAGGCACATTTTTCATTTTCTTGTTTGATTTTATGTTAATGAAAAAAAAAAAAATACATTTTTTTTTTTAATTTTCATTTTATTAAATTGCATTACGATTGAAAAGGTCATTGAATATCAATATCTGAGACTTAAACTTGCTGTACGTATTTCGCGTGTTATTTTTTTGTATTTTTGAAAAATTATTTTACTTTGGAATTTGATTCTTTTATTGACAGCTATTTTTTTGTTTTGTTTCTGTTTTTTGTATTTTGTTCATCCAATTTTTCAATCAGTGGTAAAAAATATATAAATAAATTTTTACATTTATTCGAGCATGGTGAAAATTATGATCGTTTTAAAATGAAGGTTTTCTTTTATATTCGATTAGGGGTAATCCATGTGATAGAGCTATATGCTAATTTTAAAATCGAATTTGAGAATTATATTTTTTTCGATATGAAGTATATGATAATAATGGTTATGTTGTCATATTACTAATCGGAAAGTCTCTGATTCGGGTTGAGTTAGGGTGTTTATTCCATACTCTTGGCAATTGTAGAATCAGGCATGTATTTATTATTTTTAATTGGAATCGTTATACATATATTGAATTTTTTACTATTAATTTTTTTTAAATGACATTAGAAGACAAAACAACGTTGTTGTATAAAGGTATAATTTAAAAAAATTTAAAACATAATTTCATTCAGTGACGACAAATAAATATGAAGCTTAAAAATAAAGAATTTCAACAACAACAAGATCGAATATTATTAAAAATACACATTATAAGTTAATTACTTAACTTTAGCTCTAGACAACCTTATAGCTACTCTATATGAATGTAACAGATTAACCTAAATCAATGCGGACTGCGTTTTCTGTCAAAATATTTTAAAATACATCTAATTATGAGAGTATCCGAAATCGACGTACTATATACGCCAAGCTTTAATAATTTAAAAAATGACAAAATTCACTAGAAGTAAATAAATATACAATAATTTGTATATACATTTTTTAGTACTTATTAAGAAAATAATGAAATTTATAAAGAAATAAAAGTGCGGGATTTTTTATCCTAATATGCTTGTCATCTATTCAATCTAAACAATTAGGTACACCCGTTGTCGATAAAAATTTTGACGATAATTTTAAGCAGTTTTTTTTTGGTAGAAGGGCTTACATATAATTTGCATATAAAACTTATGTAACTCACGGTATAATACTTCACATGCTTCTAAGACAATTGATTTTGATGTTTCCAAACCCACACGAATAGATAATGTGATAAAAAAAAGTTAAATTCAAATAATTAAAAACACTCTTCTTTATTTGAAAACAGAAGAGAATTTTTGACAAATTCAAAATAAAACGCTCTTATGAATTTCGGGATACATCGACGTATCAATGCACAAGCGTATAAAAAATGTACGCAGTATGCGTTGATTTAGGTTGAGCCCTAAAAGTATGTAATTAAATTATCTGTCAATAATAAAATAACGTTTCCACCAAAAATGTCAGTTATAATCAATCCGGTTCAATCCGAGAACAAACGTCAAATTTGCTTTCAATCGAATTAGATCGAAACGAAACGAAGGAGTTCAACAAATTTAAACTTATTTGAAAAGCATGACAAAAAAAAAATAGTGAAGAGAAGAAAATAACAAGATTTAAGATGAAGAATCGTTGCAATATTTTGCATTATACTAGTTATGGTTTTGTCTCAAGTCTTTTATACAAAAACAATAATAATGAAAAACCTGTTCATTTTGAATAAAGAATGACAATTGAGAGGTAAATTTTTTAATGTAGATATTATGGAAGTAGTACCTACAGTATAGTAGGTCTAGGTGGAGGTATAGTAGTAAGTACCTTAAAAGTTTTGTTTTCATAATAAAAATATCAATTATTTTTAATTTTGACAGTCCTATAGATTGAAGGTTATAACAGAAGACATGATTATGTAAAACTTTTAGGGAGTATTTAAAAAAATTAAAAAAATATATTCTAAAAATTTACTTTTGCTGATTTTGTATGAAATTTGAAGTCGGAGAGAGGTTAAACATTTAGCTAAAAAAAGCACAACTGAAAAATCTGTATAAAAGTTAATCTACCATACGAACTATTATTAGAAATCAAGAAGTTAGTTTGTGAATAATTTTATTTGTGTATATTGTCAAATTGAAATAACTAATTTTTACGTTTATTTAAAAAAGATGATAAAAAACTTTCCAATATTAATCTTTTCGGAAGGCTATTAAAATTTCTAAGGATTGAAGTATCATATGGCTGGTTATCATTACTATAATACCTATTAATGAAACAAAACTTTGGGCATAAATAAAAGTGTCTAAGAATTATTAATATTCGAACCGGAACTGAACGATCATAATCCACCTATGTAAAATATAATTTCGAATTGAATCCGGTCGGATTGATTATAATTAGCACATAAGATTTCAAAAACTGCAACAATTCAAATAATCCGCTCATATTGGAGAACTTTTTAAAGAGCAGATAACCTATAAACAATTGGAGATTAAAATTGTGAATTGCATAATTTTAGTCAAAAATGAAATTATGTAAAAGCAAGAACTACCAATTATTTATGGCCGGATCCAATAATTGAGTTTTAAGGCTTTAAATAAAAATGACTAAAAATTCTCTATTAATTTTAACATTTCAATTCATTGCTTAAAACCAGAAAAAACAACATTTACAAAAATTTTACAATATTAATTAGAATCATTACAGTTAATATTAATATGTATGTCTCGGGCAAATTATTAAATTAAAGCAAATAGTAAAAAAAAGCAAAAAATACATTATTCATATAAGTTTTAACTAGTGATTAAGCAATAAATATTCCTGGAAAATAATTCAATTTAAGCAAATAGTCAACAGGAACTATTATTGCTTACACAATCAGGTCACCGTAAGCCTGAACACCAATGCTCTGCACTGTTTAAAAATATCAGCATAGAATTTTGATTTACACTCATTGTTTTTATTTTTACCAATTGCACTTTTTTTTCTTCTTTCAACATACAGGCATTGCCACAACAATTCTTTTCTGCCAACCGTGGTAAGATGTTATGATTAATAAAACTTGAATTGGGATTAGGAGGGACTGAACTTAACTAATTTATTTTCTACTTACTGCTGCCCTTAATTTTGCTACCAAAATTTGCTATAGTTTAGAGCAAGTTTTTTAAAATCTTTAATTTAATTATTTTATTTTATTTATTTTAGTATAGGTATAATTGTAAGTTTTGTTAAAACCAAAAATATTTGAAAAGTTGTTTATTGTAATTTAAAAATTTAAAAAAATGTGTGATGTTGTGTCATGCTAAAAATAAATGAAATGAAAATAAACAATTGAAGTTTATTGTATTGTTGTTTGTTAATACAGAAAAAATTAAAAAAAAAATTCTATTATTATAACGACACATTCTCAAATTATATTATTTTTTCCAATTTTTAACTTCTGATACAAAAATTTCTACTAGTTACTTGGTCGTAATTCAGAGGTGTCAGCACAAAAAATTAAAATTATGATATATAGATAGAACTAAGCCGCACGACATCGTTAATATATAAAATTATAAGATTATGGTTTCCTTCATGAAAATTATTACATCAATAATTACGTGGCCTAAGCACCAAGCCCAGAAAATTTAGGAAAAAAAAGTCATTAGTTTACCTCACGTAAATTGGTTATAATGAAAAAAAGATTCGTGAGCTTTAGTGAGTTCGACTCCAACATTATCAAGATGCACGCACGGCTGGGACTCTTAATGTATTCCTATTTTTCGACAAAAAAAATTCAAGATTTAAAAGTTTTTATAATTTGGAAAATTGATTTATAAACTTCCAGATCTAGAATAGCAACCATCGACATTTTGTCCCACGTACTAATACCCAATTTATATTTTTAATTCTTGTAATATTGGTCAAAAGGTTCATAGAAGGTTTTAAAATTTCAAAAACAAAAATATATGTATTTTTTTTTGTTCGAGTAGAAGTGTGCTCTCTTAAAAACTTTAAACTAAGATCACCCGCTTTAATAAAAAACAAAATAAAGTATGGACATTTTATTTTAATGAAAATTGGGGAGGAGCAAATATTTTATATGTATATAACAAAAATTATTATTGACTTTTCATTTTTAAATATTTAATTTAATGATTTGTCTTTATAATGTTTAATGTTAAGTGAATAAGAATCAAAGTGTGTAAAAATTAAAATTATATTTCTGGAAAATTTTAGTAATAGAAAATAAAAATAAAAAAATAATGAGAGTAAAAAATTTAAAAATTAAAAATAACTTTGTTGAATAATAAAATATAATTTTCAGGGAATCAGTAAATTAAAATATGAGCTTTCTATTTGTTTAGAGTGACAGCGGAAAGAGGTACTTATCAAATATTTTGTGTTCAAAAGGTCATGTACAAGTAATTTCTTTTTCCGTTACGAGAGTTTTTCTTGCGAAAATTAAAATTATGCGCGTGAATTAAAAAAAATAAAGCAAGCTTTGTATTCTGTTATAATTTTCATTCTAGGACTATAAAAGTTAGCTATTTGATATTTTTAATATGAGAACAAGATTTTTAGATTTTTGTTTCCATACTGTTCAATACGTTTCTAGAAATGAAAATATTTGAATCTCAACCATACACAAATGTATGTCTTTTGCCATTTATATGATGTACAATTTACCATTCATTATTGATCTAATTGCAAAAAAGAACTTGCAGTTTTGTTTAACCACCTACTAAGTAAATTCAAATAGACTTATTTAATATCAAGAACTAATAATTATATTGATACAAGTGATTTACGATAATTCAACTGTTGAAAACACAACAAAAAAACCGATTATGATTTTTCTCTATGATAAATCGAAAATTATATTTAGATCCCGTTACGAAATATTTTATGGAAAAATTATAATTCATGCTTAAAATGTTATGAATTCATATCGTCTTTTCAAATTCATAACTATATCATGTATATTTAATAATGGCACCAATGTGATGAAGCCATTTAATTTTAAATATTATTTAATAACAACTTAACTTATATTGGATTTATAAACAACTGCAGTTAGTTTCAACTATTTTTACTATAACTGATGTCATAACTCAATTATAGAAAAAGCTTTTTATCATAACAAGAATTTGTTGAGTATTATTTAAAGAATTCGTCAATTATAATATGAATGTATCCATTATGACAATTTAATAATAGGGCTAATTTAAAACTTTTGTTTTGATTTGAATTTTAGAAAAAAAAAAATGTAATGGACAACAGAATTTTTCAAGGTTTGTTTTTTTTTAATAAGTGTTTATAAGATTAAATAAAATATATTGAATGACTTTGTTTGCATTTTGATTTGTGCATCAATGGTTAGCATACGTTTCATACACTTTTACCCAAAAACAAATTTTATGTAGACGTTTTTTACTGATTCACGAGAGAGAGAATTTTCGATAAAAATTATTTTTGTCGAATGTGATTTTTTTACTAACACATAGAAAAGTGCATTATATATATTTTTTGATTTTTTTTTTTTTCAGATAGTAGTAAATCATCGAAAGAGGCTTCACCTCACGAAAGAGGGACTACCTATTACCGGGGAAGGCAGTTTGAAGGACTGTGGGACTTTTACCCACTAAAAACTCCTATCATTATTGCAACATTAAAACTAGTCTTATAGACTAACCATTAATTTGCATTTAACTCAAAGAAACTAAGATACCTTTGATCTACCAAAATCCAACAAGGTTTAAGTAGATAAAAGGTTTTAACCTAACTCAAATGGTCTTGTTCGTTTTAGTCGCTTAACAAAGTTTTGTTTGTCAATTAAGCTAGAAGCTTCGGTATTGACATGTTGGATCAGACGAGTTTTATGCCGTGCAATGCATTTCATTATTTCGTCTTTTATACATGAGATATTCAGATCTCGATGAATATCGGCATTGCAAACATACCATGGAGCGTTGACTATGTTGCGCAGTATCTTATTTTGGAACGTTTGGAGGTTTGAATATGGATCTGTTTAGCACATCCCCATATTTGAATACCGTATGCCCAGACTGGCTTCAATATTTGATTATACATCAAAACTTTGTTATAGGTCGAGATCGTAGAATTCCGCCCAATCAGCCAGTATATTTCTCTATATTTGAATTGGAGTTCTTGTTTTTTGATTTTCACATGCTCTTTCCATTTCAGTTTTGCATCCAAGGTTATGCTAAGATAGCTTTATTCTCGTATGGAATCACGACATCATTAATTTTAACTGAGAGAGGAGTTACTATGTTTTTATAAGTGAAGTTTACATGACTAGATTTGGCTTCATTTAATTTAATTTTCCATTTTTGCACCAGTTGGAAATTTTTTCATTAGCTTTTTGCAGTTTGTTTGTAGCTTCTTCTATAGTAAAACCAACTGCCATCAACGCTGTGTCATCTGCAAAGGTTACTTTTTTTATATTTTCTACTTCGGGTATATTGCAGGTGTATAACAAATATAAAATTGGACTCAGTATACTACCTTGCGGTACTCTCATTTTAATTTTTAACTCGAAAAACTCTATTTGAGAGATATGATGAAAATAATTCAACTTAATTTTTAGGAAGCAAACAACTTAGCTTTTTGATGAGTCCTTCATGCCAAGCTTTATCAAAAGCTTGGGCTACATCTAAAAATACTGAAGAACAAATTTGTTTATTTTCCAGTGCCCTTTCTATAATGTCTGTTATTCGATGTACTTGATCTATTGTTGAGTGTTTTTTCCTAAACCCAAATTGGTGATTAGGTATTATACTCCTGTTTTCTTTGAGGGCTGAATCCTTCTCAATAGTAATTTTTCAAACAAGTTCGATATTGTATTCTTTTGATTTTGATTTTTTTTTTGTAGTTTGGATAAAATTATTCAAATATTTACATACATATTATTGTAAATGAAAATCGGTTTAGTGTCTAAGTCGAAACGTAAGTGCAGTAAATATCAAGAATCAAAGACTGAACACAGATAATAAACATATTTTCGTGTAAAATTGTAACCTACTATACTATAATTAATGAACATTGATGTTGACTATATGTTGGACATTGATTGGACATATATTATGTTGACTAGTAAGTCGCAATGTGGATGATTGTTATCGTAAAATTAATACAAATCTGACCAGATTATTTGATTGGCTCTGTATGAATAAGTTGAAATTAGATTTAAGCAAAACTAAATAAATGATCATAAATAATTGTACTGACAGTATTGCTGCTTTAAATACTGATGGTGGAAGCATTGTAAGAGTAAACACCATGAAATATTTAGGAGTACAGATAGATGATAAGCTAAAATTAGACAAACACGCTTTCATAAGTAATAAAATTTCTAAAAAAAGTGGGTTACTTAGGAAGAATTCGCTGTCAAGTCACGCAGAAGTCTGCAGTAATGATGTTTAATACGATAATTTTATGGCATTTGGACTGGAAATGTTCATCATTGCTGTTTCTATGTAGTCAAAAGGAAAAGGATAAAATGCAAATTTTATAGAGGAAGGCGATGTGAGTCATCTTAAGATGTAGTAGAAGAACTAACGGGAATTACATGCTCAGGCAATTAAAATGTATGTCAGTATGCCTAGGACTCAATTTCAATATTTTGGTCTTTCCAAAAATCCACCAATCAAAATACTGCCATTTAAAATCCCCTTTTTTGATTTTTTTTTTTTGATTTTATAAAAGAAGTACATATGTTATATATATATTTATGATGCAGTGGGATTTAGGTAAAGACAACATTTTAATGGCAGGATTTTGATATTGTCGAATTTATTTGTGGCGGTTTTTTCTTTGTCAGTGGTTTGACATTATGTGTGACATACAATAGTTTTTTCGTTATAATTTTTATAATATACAATTTGTAGAGTTACTTCGCCTTCATAACAGTTCCATTTTATTTTAAGTGATAACCAAAACTGTCAACTATTTGTATCATATATCTTATCTGAATGACAAAGGGTACTGGACCAGGTCAAAAAATTCATAAAGTGTTGTATAATACATAAAGCTCGATAATCTAACATGGATCATCTTGCGACACCCAGCGTGTAATATAATAAGAATTTTCGACTTGAAAGGAAGCTGTTGATATTATAAGTGAGTAAGTGATAGGTCAGTAGCCGAATGATAATAAGTAAAAATTATTTTAGTTTAAGGGTCCTATATTAACAATATCATTCACTTTCAATCTAGGGTAATATAAGTTAGTAACTTTAACTCCCAATTGAATATCTTATAACCTGTAGACTGGTGCTGCAAGATAGGTTTTATTTTCTTTTATTGTTAATTTATAGCATGGTAATATTTTAGAATTTAGTTTTACGACGAAGACGAAATTTATGTATTAGAAGAGCTAGTGATACCAAGTATTGGTTTACCACAATATTCAGAAAATCAAAACTTGGATAATTTAAAATTCAGACACTTCAAAATTTGGACAACTCAAAATTCAGACAATTCAAAATTCAGACAAAAATTCAGAAAAATTTAGATTTTAATTTTTTCCGAATTTTTGGTTGTATTTTTCTAATGTCCATGCTAAGTGAAATTTAATTCAATTTTTTTTTTCAAATATTGTTATTGAATTGCAAAATTTAAATATCAATTTTTTTGTTTCAAATCGCCTCTAAATATTATTGAAATTCTGATTTTGCTGACGCAGAAAAAAACAAAGTTTGAATATTCTTCTATTGTTTTATTATAGTGCGAGGCGGCCGCAACCAAGCCGGCGCTCCATATTATTGAAACCCTGATTTTGCTAACAGCAAGTTTTAAAACATGTTTTAAAATCCGGACTAACTAATTTTATTTCATACATACTTAAAATGAAAGAGCCATCATCCTCAAATGCTCGATTTGTAGGTAAATAATCAAAATATAATTTATAGAATATGCTGTAGGCTCTTGGTGAAACATTTTAAATAAGCAAAACACTGTTTGTATAACCAACTATCATTTTATTTTAATAAAAATTTTAATAAAAAGTAATAATTCTGAATTGCTGAATTCTGATACTCTGAAACTTGATTTATCAGAATTTTAAATTGCCCGAATTTTAGCTTGCCTGAATTTTGAACTATCTGAATTATAAAAATCGGAACTTTGTTATGAGCCCACCAAGTATCTTAGCCCTCTTTTTGTAATTTTTATACCTCAAAAAAATAACATCATGTTGAAGATACTGTAGAATACTTGTGATAAATTTGTATTTCATTGAATTTTAACTGTAATGAATACAAAAAATTTATTCCAGAAAACCTAGATCTGACTCTAAGAAAATACTTCTTTCAGAGGTTGTATCAGACCGATATTCCGCCCAGCGAAAGCTGGAAGAGTAACACGGTTCTAGCTAAAAAGCAAGTGGTACACCTATAAATTGTTCAAAACAGAACGAAAGAGTAGAGGATGGAGTTTACTTGCTAAAGGGTACTATTCTATTCGAAAAGAAGCAATATGGGTGCACCTCTAGCCACCTGCAGTCGATTGCTTCATAAAGATGCAATAAAAACTTCAAATTGCAGATAGTCAAGTAGACAAGACTGTAAGACTGTATGACCAAGCAAATCTGGCAGATGCTGAACGTCAATTCCCCCTTTAACTTACTATATTTGAAAAGGTATGACATCAACGCTATGGTAGGGTTCATTACGGGTCATTGTCTTATTGGTAAACATGCCAGAAGGCTTGGGTTCCACTCAAACGACTTTTACAGAAGATGAAGTTGTCTAAAACTTGTTAAGTACCAACCCTGGTCTTAATCATAAAATTTAATTTCATCAAGCAGCTGGGCGACCTTAAAAGCATAAAACCAAAGGCCTTCACCGCTATTTAAAACGTTCAGAAATAATTCAAAATGAACCTTACTGATCTAAGTGTGTCAGTTTACTGTCAGCAGCCACTACTACCTACCTTCCTCCGTAACTGTAACGAAATTTAATCATCCTATATTTACGGAGTTTTACGATGTAGAGGTTAACAAGACACACATGTTTCATTTCTTTAAAATTACATCATCTGTTTCAGAATTATACCTTAGTATGATCAAGTTCTAGCTCTTAAAATCGAAAGGCGAGTTTGTTTTTGGAAATATCAAGACTGTTAAAATATCTATATATTTTCATCTATAATTTGATGATTTTTGAATATCTATTCTGTTTTTAATAAACTAAGTAAATAACCAAATAAAAGCAATCCTGAAATAATCAGACAAAACAAAAAAAAATTATCCTTATCACATCCCAAATTGTTCATATTGTGTATACCCTTGAATTTTCCCTTAAAATTAATTTAATTATTTGTAACTGAACTCTTTAAAAACAACTTTTTTTTCAGTCATCCAAAAATCTTTTAATTAAAATTTCAAATTCCACACTTAAATAGAAATGTCTGACTTAAAAAACAGACATATTTTAAATTTTGGTATACCCCACCCCATTTTCCACTGTACAAATTTACATATACAACCACATAATCAAAAATTTTTAACTAATACAAAAAATCAAAAACTTCATAAAACTTCAACACACGAGTTTACTCGCACATATTAATTTTCATATGAAAATTAAATGAATTGTAGACGTCATACTATATGAGTTGTAGTATTTTACGTGTTCCAACAACAAAACAAAAACAAAAAAAAAAAAACAAAAATGAAAAAGAAAAAAAAGAGTAACATAAAAGGAACAGAATGTGAAAACATTCTTTGTAACAAAGTTTTTTTGTCTCGTTTACTCATTTTATAAATTACGTGACATATTTTAGTTTTTTTTTCTGTTTTTTTTTTTTGTTCTGACTGTCAATTGAATAAAAATTCATTCATTATTCATCAGTAAAAAGTTTCACGACTTAAAAAAAAAAGCAAAAAAAAAACAGAATTTAATAAAAAAAAGCAATTTTGAAAAATCAAGCCTAACGGGTATTGTGGTTTTCTCAAAAATTCCCAAAAGCAATAAAAAAATCAAAAATGAGAAGGATTTTTGAAAAAAAGAAAAACAACAAAATAAATTGTGATAAATGATGGAATAGAAAAGTAAATTTTTATTTGTATATGGAAATAATGGGAACAATAATGAAGACTAAAACAGATACAAATGTTACGATATTCAGGAAAGTATTAAAGTAACGGAAAACCTATTAATAAAAACAAATTTTCAGTTTAAATTATATTCGTCCGAGTACACTCAAAGTTAAAATGAAGAGTTATGTAGTCCTTAAGCCTAACAGATCGTGGTGATAATGAAGTTAAAATACTCCTTTTAGGGATACTCACCCTCAACTCTTGATATAAGTTTAACTTCGACTACTTAAGTATTACTTACTTACTTAAATCCAGTACAGCAATAATAGTGATTTACTGCTTGACTTGACCCTTTCAGTAATCTATATATTTGTGTACATATTGTACAAACGATTTTAAATGTTATTTTGTAAATGACTAAAAATGATAATTACAAAATTTACAATAAATAGTTAAAGATGATTCTAGAAAATAATAAGCATGTTGTTTTCATATTGGTAAATCTTCAATTTTTTAAGTTTATATTAATTTTTGAATAAAAATATAAAATACATTATTGCTAAGTTATATACACTAAGTTAATTTAGTATGAAATTATTGATTAAAAACTTTATATTAAATGATTCACTAATTTTAATGATTATCTTCATGGAGTATTCAAGGGAAACCGAAACCACGGTATCAAGGCTAATTAATAGTTAGAAGCTCTTATTTCAGATCTCAAAGACAATATATTGAAGTGTTCAACATACTTAACCAACAGTGTACACTTTCCACAAATTCTCGAATTTTTATAACAAAAAAATGAGCAAATTTTTAGTTCAAATTTAATGAAATATGGTTATATTTTATTATTTAGTGCAATTTTCCCAATCTTTCACTATATTTGTCAGAGATGTGAACTTTTCATTATTAATGTTTTACTTTTCTTAATTATTAATTTTATATAACGCATTCATTTCTTTGAGATGGCATTAAAATAATATTTATTTTTTTATTAGAACGTTTTTAATTATATGGTAATAAAACAGAATATTTGTAGTAAGGTGCATAATTTTCTATTCCCTAAGGGTCATTTACTCGATCATTTATTTGCTATCATTGAAAATTTAAACATGTATTATCCTAAGACTTCAATAATTCTAGATAATCAATATTCTTAGACATTTTATTGTATTCAATTTAAATTAATATAGAAATCTAATATTATTTATATTTTTTAATGAAAACAAAATCTAACTAAAAAATTACAATAATATTAGATTTTTACAATCATAGTCGCGTTCTACTGTTAAGTTCAAATTGTAAAATGAAATTAATTAACACATAATAAAAGCAAAAAATTGGGCAAATGACACAAATAACAGATAATAGATGACATATGACATATGACAGATGACAGATGACAGATGACAGATGACAGATGACAGCAAACAGATAACAGATGACAGATGACAGATGACAGATGACAGATGACAGATGACAGATGACAGATGACAGATGACAGATGACAGATGACAGATGACAGATGACAGATGACAGATGACAGATGACAGATGACAGATGACAGATGACAGATGACAGATGACAGATGACAGATGACAGATGACGGATGACAGATGGCATATTAAAGCATTAATAAAAAAACATAGACTATGTTTATGACAATTACATGATGTTACAATTATTAATTATATTGCAATTTGTATATGTGTCGGAGTATTCCGTCGAACATCCAAACATCCAAATAAATGCATAAAATCATATATGTAATAATAATTCAAAATTTATTTATTTGAATTAGAAATATTTTTACAAAGAGAGAATAGCATATATTGTGGCGTATTTGCTACGAACACTGGCTAAAATAAATAAAAAAAAACACAATATCTTGACTTGTGTTAAAACATAATATCTTGACTCATAATGACTTTTACATTTTGAAAAATGAAGCCAAAGAAATTGAAAAATATTTATTATAGACAGATTTTCTGAATATTTCAATTTATCGCCAAGTATAAATTATTATGGCTTCAACAGTGCATTCTGCAATTAAAATTATGTTCGTTGAACGCTTTGTTCTGACTTAAAAGTAACTCAAATAATTTGAATTATTCTTGGTAAGACATTATTATTTCAATGCATTACTTTTATAAATAATTGAAATATCTAATTTTAATGCATTATATGAAAAAATAATGGATTATTTGAATGTATTATAAAATTATGTTGATGTAAACGTAATATATTATGGAAATAATGTATTAATTCCCATATTTGATATTATTGTATACGTACAGCTTTACATATCACTATTGGGTCCAACATAAATGGTGTCTTATTTTGTTCTCTATAGGCTGTTCAAAAATATTTTGTTTTACAATATCATAAAGACAAGTCACATTTCTTAAGACACATCAGCTTTTACTAAAAATGTTTCAAAACTTACAATTTGGTTTTAAATAGAAGTGGTTTTTTAAGTATAATAAAATCAACAATACTCTCATTTGAATTAAATACCATCCAGATAGATATTAGAGCTCTCTATTTTTTAAATATTCATTATATTTTTACATTAATAAAAATTTATACGAAAACATTCAAGAAAGGAAACGATCAATTCATTTTGTATAATAGAAAATAAGTTACTGTTATTGAATTAACGATAAAAATTCTCTCTTGGTTGTTTTACTGTTGTTGTTGAAATGAATCACATTATTTCATATGAAAATGGAATTAAGCTTAGGCGCCTTCCTTTTTTTTTTTTTTTTAGTAAAAGTTTGATAACAGTTATATTTTTGTTTTGTTTAAGTAACTTTAAAAATGATACTTCAGAAAACAAATATGATAACGATATAACTGGTAAGTCTCAAAACGTTTTTTGCAAACTTTTAAAATTCTGTTTGCATTTGGACTATTTAAATAGAAAATTATCAAATTAAATATGAATATTTAGATTTTGTAAAGTTTATTTTTATAAAAATAAAAAAAAAAGATAATAATAGAACGTAAAAATTTGTTAAGAACCTTTTAATCAACCATAAGTTTTAGCACTTGTAATTTACTACTTTTATATGAATTAGTTTAATTCTAATTTTTGTTATTAAAACTGATCTAGTCCATTGTAGATTAAATTATATAAGGACTATAATTGTGTTTTTTTTTGCAATCCAAAGAATTTAAGTTGAATTAAAAAAGCTTAGGAATTTGAATTACTGTACAGTAATTACAGACAGTAAATGTTTAATAATAAAAAATATTACGACTTCTCTGCAAATACGATACTTGTTAACTACTGAATCAGATTAGATTAGATAAAATTTTAAATTGAAATCGATTTAAGCGTTGTAGACGTCATGAGACTTAAGACCAATATGAAGTATTTTTTTTTATTTAACAAAAAATGTCTTGTTATAGGATGAGTATAAGCAATGACTATACATGGTAAAGGAAGTGTTTATAACAGTTATGAGAATTAACGATTTTGTTATAACACTTTTTAATCACGTGGTAATATTTTCTATCAATAGATGTCGACTCAGACGTATTTACGAAAACTCACATATTTTTACTTTGATTACAAACAATTTTACTCTGGATTGGATTTCTAATATATTATATAGTCATTGGTATAAATCTGTTCAAAGATAGACCCGATTAAGTTAAATTGATCTAATTAAGTAGAAGTATTCTTAGTTTCATTCATTTTGAGAGGTCTGATGAGCTCAGAGAAATTTTTTCGGTATACCTACCAAAAGATCTTAGTTTTAATAAGTAATTTTCCCTGATTCTAACATTATTGCATAACCTTCAAATAGTTTAGTCTTATGTTTGTTTGTATTATTACAGCCAAAATATTAGGTGGATACCATAATGTTGATAAAACGGAAGAGTTTTTAATAAAGATATCGAGTCTTCTTTCGATGATAATATTATAATACCCGAGATTTTAACTGTTTCCGCTTTTGGTACCTGAATATCACAAATATATATATACAATGTTGTGGTGCTTTTCGTCTTAATGGGAACTGATTTTTGCTAGTTCAGATTAATTTCCAAGTTTTGGGTTAATTTGTTTACTTTATCCAGTCCTTCCTGAAGTTACGCTGTTGCTTGTCTTTGCGAATCGATTATAGACATTAGAGCCGTATTATCTGCAAATACTGCAATTTCGATCTGTGGTATTATCGGAATGTCGACGGTATATAACAAGTATAGAATGGGTCCCGAAAAGCTTTCTTGAGAAACCCTGCTATTATTAGGTATAAATGGGATCTTGCTTTTTCATGTGCTACTATAAATTTCTAATTAGAAATGTAGACTCTACTGCAGTTGAATGTTTTTCTCTGAATGCAAATTGAATATCAGGTATGTTGATGAACGGTTGCAAGCGTTTAAGGATTAGTTTCTCGAACAGCTTTGATATTACTGGCGGTAGTGATATGGGGCGAGAAGAGGTTATTTCGTTTGCTGACTATCCTGATTTTAGTAGCATAGTTATGTTTGCCACTCTGGCACTCATTAAAGCACTCTGGTACGTATTTCAGCCAAATACAAGCATTAAATAAGTATGTTAGTAAGATGACCTTATGTTGGAAAAGTCCAGGAGAGATTTCATCAATTCCAGGTGATTTTATGGCAGTTATATTTTAGCCAATTTCGTACGCAACTTCAAATGGTGTGATAATTTTAATTGTTTTGTTAACTAAATGATTTTTACACAGATTAGTGTTACTATGTTGATATCACGTGGTTTGAAAGTTGAAGCTAGATGTTGCGCAAATAGATCCGCTTTTTTAAAAAACGTGGGAAGGACTTGAAAGGTTGGCACTATAAAAGGAAAAAAATTTTTGTAAGGGATATTGAAAATTCAAGAGTGCAATGAGCCCCAAGTATAAACGTTATTAGAATGCTTGAAGAAATGTTACCGGAATTCATTATCACCGCAGTCCACCGCAGCCGCACCGTCGTGTACCACCGTTATATTAATGTTATCGAATATTAATACGTTCGGTTCTATTTCTAGTTGTAGGTGAAAGAGTATTGAAGTGATAACTGTATACACACTATGTAATGGGCTCCGTATAGTGAAGATCTTAATCCTATTGAAAATGATTGGGATATTAGGAAGAAAAATGTTAGACAAAGCAATTCAGAAACAATAGAAGCTATTAGAGAGCAAATTCAGATAGTTTGAAGGAGTATTCCAGTTGACGATGAAAATTTAATTAACTCCATGAACAATAGGTGTGAAGCGGTAATAAAGTGATAAAATGGCGCTAATACTAATTATTATGCTTAGATTTATATAGGGAAATTTCAAATTTCGATATTTATAAAATTCTATTACAAAATTAGCTTTGGATGTCATTGAAAAATGTGTTGAACGAAAATAATGCAATTTTTTTAAATTTTGCTCTTCCGTTTCTTCTATTTCGAAAAATTCGTCTAAGATTCTAAGAGAATATATTTAGTTAACTAATATTTTAGATAAATATTGCCATAGATAATTTAAAAAAAATATATTTTTTATTTTATTATTATTAAAAATATTTTGTAAAAGAAATCACTCTCAAACATTATTTACTTAAGCAAATTGTAGCTCTGCAAATTTTATTGCACACCACTATATATTCTATCAATATGCTAGATATATTTTTCAATGACATCCTTGACAGCTACAGGCTACTCCAGGTGGCGAAGTCTGCTACGCGTGAGCTCTAATTAAAAATATTAAATTACAAGCATTATCCAGGGCTCAGTACCAATAGATGATAGATCACGATGATTATTCTTTGTTATTATTATATCAATACCACTCATATATCATTCATTTTTTGTCGTAATATTTTACCTCATCTAAGTAGCCTGGAACGAACTAGTTGTGATATTCAAAAACCTTTCGAATGTTCTTATTAGAGAAACGTTAACAACTCAATTTGATTGTTAATCACCCAACCAATTAAAATTAGTTATTTTTGTAATTTTTAGTTTTTGAATGAAAATAAAACCGAGATGAGATTTTACAATTCTTTTTATTTAATTTTATTTTTCACAAAAGATTTTCTTATTTGGAAATAAATAAAATAAAAGAATAAAAATTTCAAAAGTCAAAACTATCTACCATAATAATTTGAAAAAAAGTAATTTAAAATTTTAATTTGTAAAATCCTACTATAATTTTATATCCTTTTCAAAGTTTTTCTTATCTTGTGCAATATTTTTGTTTTGTTGTTTTGTTTTGAACCTCTTAAGAAACTGTGTAAGTTAGAATATTAAAACTGCTAAAAATTATCAGGAAGACAGAAAATAAAGGGGAAAAATGTGTTGGATGAAAGGTACGCAAATTTGCGTCCGGAATTTGATATTTGTTTCATTTTTCCATATTTTTGTTTAGCTATCTGTCCTTCTTAACCAACATGGTGGCCGCATTCACTTAAATGTAAAGTTTAAATATTAGATATAAAATCTATAGATCTCAGAAATTAACTTTATAATTTTTTTTTGTTTTTTAAGTTTAACCAATATTTACGTTTTAACCGATACACGAACGCACAGGTTTGACTAGTGAAGGATTGTGGGAAGGAAAATGTCTCTATGATCATTCAGTTGACTTTATTAATATTCCTTTTGAACTTTTGAAGATTATATGTTGGTATATTATTGCATTGTGAAAAAACGTTCGTTGGAATATGGTTTCATAATTGAGAAAATCTTATTATAAACAAATTGCCATAGTCAGTTTTCAGCCACCTAGAGTCTCCACTGTATAGGGGTGGGTATTTAATGCCTTTGTTTTTCATCAGTGGGAATGTTTGAAATGTGGCATTAGGTTTACCTAAAACAATAAGATATTTTTATAAATTGGGAAAATTCTCCAACAACTCGATCACTTTCCAGTGGAACATGAGAAGAGATCTCATTAGGGTTATCAAAAAAACTGTCGAAATGCTTTTGAGCTTTGTGAAGAAAATTAAACACGTTCGTTCCGCAAGGACTTAAAAAACTTCTCTTTGACCTGAGCATTCTTTAGAATAAACATATCATTGACTCGCGGCATGCTTGGCCGTAGTTTACCTGTAGTTTACCTGTAGACCTAGGATATTCAAGTATTCAGTTCTCCGAATATTAAGATAAATATCATAGAAAGTAGGGAATTGCTATTTATTAGGGAAATATTTCTTAATTCTATTTTAATTTAACATGTTGGGATCGAAAGAGTAATACCTAATTGGACCATACCAATGAGCTACTAAGCCATTACTAAGAACTCGATGTTTTGCTAAAGTAGTACAAATGACTTATTTAAAGTTGATATTTTCATTAGTTATAACTGAAAATTTAATTGCAGCAAAATCTTGGGTCTCTACTTTCTTAGAAATTCCAGTTTTTAACAGATAAGCTATTTTTTTTTATTAAATAAATTAAAATATCTGTGCAACAAGATGCAAAATCAACCTTATTCCAATAAGCTTAAGACTTTCAAAACGAATGTATTCAAATGGAGAAACCTCGGTCATAATAACTAGACTGCGAATTGGTCGCAGCAGGCTAACATACTGTCACCTGTTTGATGGCCCACAAGCAAAAAGACCTAAGGCTGATCCATAAGATCCATGATCGCATAACATCATATTCTTGAGATTCGTCCGTTCTACAACAATGTAAGCATCGAACTTGGTATCATAGGGTTGAAAAGTCTCAAACTAGAAACAACTGAGACTGCAGGAAAAGTAATTGAATTTTTGCGCAGAATTAAAATCATTGACCAAATATAGGTTGTAGTTAGTTTTTAGGTTGTAGTTATTAAGATAAAATAAGGCAATACTAATTTGGTAATAGGTAGTAATAGAAATTGAATTATTAAATTTTGCTAAACTAGTTTTAAGTAAAATTAATATGAACTAATTATTTTTGATACAAACATTCTTTGGGCCCGATAAGCCCAAGGAGATTGATGGGCCCATCATAAAACTCTATAAATTTAATTAAATTTCATTGGAAAAAAGTATAATTTAATAAATTTTAAACAAAAATATGTCAGACTTTCAAAAGTAAACGAAGGTTATCTAAAATAGATATTTATATTCAGTAAAAACAAAAACCAAAATGTGTCATTGGTACCAAATTTTAAAGCCAACATTAAAAACCGTTACTAGCCAATATAGTCTGCTAATAAATTAATCTCAGCATTAAGGACTCTTTAAAACAAAATTCCCCTCGTGTCAGACTCTCACGAGTACGCCTAAGGTACACTCTTCCAACACACAAACACTTTTATACCAGAACCCCACTACCCCAACATATATTCATTATCCCACAATCCTCACCGAACACCATTCCAATAATATAATCACATCCCAATTCATAGACAATCGAATACAGTAAGCCCTACTATTCCAAAACAAATCCTACTTTTCGCTAATCAAAGTGCTTCTAATACACCACAATATCTGGGAAGAAATTTACGAAACTAACATCCTCAAAAGTAATACAGAACAATAAATACGTTCACTATAATTTTCGTCTATTTTTCACACAGCAGACCCACTGAATAAATAAATAAATTAATTAATGACATAATACATTTACTGTCATTAGTAGGGGCCATTGTAGGTATGTTATTAACTCCGCTTTTCATCCTTTTATCCTCAAAATGTAGATTAATGATATATTCTTTTAGGCTGAAGAATTGAGTTAGGCGAAGAAATTACTTGTGATTAACATGAACCTGTTCGGCAAATTCATTTCTAAAACATAATCTAACAACAAGCAGCACGTTTGTTAATAAAATAATCTCATTCTCGTTCTGCAAAAGAAGCGACAGTTCGAAATTTCTAAACTGTATATTTTGCAAAAGCAGCGAAAGTTCGAAATTTCTAAACTGCAAATTAGATTTAAAAAAAATAAATTTATTAAAAGTGGAAATTTTTTTCGTTTTTATTTTTCAAAATAAATTTTAACGCTTGCAGATATTTGCAAAATATTTGCAGTTATATGTTAGTAAATTTAATAGTTCTTAAAGTTTTTGCAGTACTTATACAAAAAAGATCTTTTTGTTTTAGTTTAGATTTTACATGCTGCATTTTCTAACAGGCCCCCATCACTCAGTTATACTAATTTTTTAATACTATCACAATAACATTGCAGAAGTTATGGTATTGATGAAATCATAATGAAAGTTAAAAATGATTTTACAGTAAACCAATTCTCTTGTATGTTTTTAGGCAACTCATTTAACGATCGTATTTTTCACTTTGCTGATAATTTTAACAGTACAAGAATTGGAAAATTGTTTACACAAAAAAACAAAACTGATATTGGCTGCTGTAAAATATTTCATGAAATTTACAAATTAGTTAAGTCAGAATAGAGGGGTTGTTACTGGATAGTGGGAGTTTAAAAAAGTTTTTTTTTCCGCTTTTTCAAATTATCTTTTTGAAATCTATAAAATCTTAGTATATATACATACATTATGGAAAAAGTTTTATTTAAGAAAAAAATTGTATTTTTTTGGTTTTCAAAAGAAGTTTTCAATTTTTGTTTTTTTCTTTTGTTTTTGAATTCGTAAAAGTCTTCCAGCTATCACGTGCTGTATTCTATTCATTTTCATGGTTTTTATTTTATTTTTTAATTTTTATATCTATTCCTCTTTCTATTCTTTGTTTTATAGAAAAGATAATTTTGTATTTTGAATACTACAAAAATTATTAAGTATGATGGTAAAATTTTCTACTGTATTAGTTTACAGCTTAACTGAAATCCGATTTAGTTTTCTTATTGTTAAGTTTCACAGTTTTAAATTCAAAATTTGTTGGAAATGGAAATTTTTATTTAGAATTTAAAAATTAATATTTTACCTTATGAAAATGTTTTTAAACTTAATATGCTGATGTGGGGTCTGGTTACAGTGTAAAAAAAAAAAAAACAAAAAAACAAATAGGAGAACATAAAAGACATATAAAAGTTTTCTTCAAGCAGACTATTACTTACAAGATATTTGTTATTTAATTATGAAATATAACTGGTGTATTTTTAAGTAGTTTTATTAACATTTTTGTTATTATTATAATTAATTGAATATACTAGAAATTATGAGAAGTACTTGGAGTTACCAAATATGGTAATTTTTTAAGAAATTTATCCAAGTTGAACTAAAAATGTACCTAAAACTTTGAAATAAGGATGCGATTAAGCTCAATTGTAGTCACATAAAAAAATATTGGTAATTTTAAACGACAAAATCTCAAAATTTCAAAATCCTGAAATACCAAAAGCCCTACATTACAAAATCCGACTTTAATTCATTTATTGTTTTCAAATTCAATAATTTTGTTTGTATCCAACAGTGGTTACACATAAAAGTGATATTTATAAATATTCTGTAAAGGGCGTAGATCTTTGATTTTGAATCCAACGTCAAAATTTTTCCTAACTCATAATCTATCATATTCAGTATCCAGCATATCCAGTCAAATGAAATACAGGCATACAACACGCTCCCGAAAATGTTTTGATACCTTCCTATACATTTTCGCCATACATAGCTGTCATATCAGACTTATCATTTCTCAGTAGATGCCTACTAGTTTGATAAAATGTGAATTAATATAATGTTGGGATTAAATGTCGATTGGTTATATCTCCCGTTTAATGAGGAAAATTTTTTAAGCAAAATATTATTGGATAAAGTGAATCAGTTGTAACAGATCGGGGGTATTTTTAGTGTGTTAATGAGGTTACAACTACTTCTGAAATAAAAACATTATTAGTAATGCACTCCACGGTGTTTTATTTAAGATGTTGAGCTATCATTCTATGGCGGAAGTAACGTACAAATTTTTATCATCTTTAAAAGTAGAGTACAAATTTTTCTTGTTTTCATTTTTGCTGATTTTTCTTTGCTTCTTTGCAAATTCTCTAATATCCTAATTTTCTCTAATATCCAATTTTAAAATTTCATGTTTTTCTTCTCAATCTTCCATATTATTTTAAAATTGTGAGACTATAGAGCATATTGTATGTAATTTTTCCATGTTGAAATCATAATATTTCTACAACAGATTAGCCCTTTATCATTTTACGGGTTTTGATCATATACTTTAATAATTTCTTGAAGAATTAAAAAATAAATTTCTTTAAATGAGACCTTTTACTGTCATTAAACGAAGAAGAATTTGTAGAATTTGTCAATGCCTTCAACCAATATTATATTAAAATATTTCAAAAATATTAATTATACTTGAATGCTAGAGCAACACAACAATTAGTTTTAAAAATATTGGCAATTCTGCAACAATGTTGTGGCATTAAATTGACGGTTTGAAGTTATTTAATTAATTTTTTATGAAATTTTTCAGTAGGAAATCTAGAATAGATTAGGCCAACATTTTAAATTAGCTATTTTGAAAATAATGTGAAAAATTAAAATTATTTCCTTTATAGTTGTATCTATGATTAAAATTGGGTTAGGAAAATAGGGGTAGTACAATATTACTATAATGCAGAATATATAGTTATGTACACAAATTGTTGAACTAAAGTTTGTTTTACTGTCGTATTGTCTAAAATGAAAACTTTATTATTAAAATATCTTAGATATTTTAAGATTTTTTTTGATAAATTTCCTAGAAAAAGGTTTTAATTTAGTGCGTCATTGAATATTCTGATAGTGTTGAAATAATTTCAAAGAATAACAATAAAAATATAAAAGAAAGTTTTAATGAATTAAACAAAAAAAAAAGAAAATAATTAATAATTAAATTAGTTTTTAGTGGTTTGAACCATTTAAATTATCCTTACAGTTTTTCGTTGGTTTATTGGGAAAAAGTTTAAATTCTGAATTTTTTAAATATTTTGATGATGGGCAAGACAATTTAAAGTTAAATAAAAAATAAAGGTTTTAAAAGTTTTAACCGACTTTTAATGAGTTTTAGGTGATCCTGTAGATATTTTGTAGATATTTTTGGGGTTTAAATAGTTACTTGGGCCCAACATACTTCCTTGGCGGTTACCAAGTTGTATATTTTCTGTACATGATACCAAACTTTTATACTTAATTTCAAATTTACTCGAGATATGTAGTTTTATTAGTTATTCATGAACATTTCATCGGTTGCAGGCTTGGTTGATCCATACGTCATTTTGACATTTTTGATATTAGAACATTTCTTGGGGTTTTGCGACATACTCTTTCTTTCTATCTTACCCATTTTCTTCTATATCTAATACTTTTTGCGATAATAAGTGGTAACTTTGAACCACATCCACTTTCTCACTTTCCACATCAAATTATATGTGCTTATTTGATCCACCTTATTGTATAATACGCATGGATCACTAATTTATCATTTTTTTCTTCAATATCAAATTTTGAAATCCACGTGGATCAAAAATAAACGGTTTTTCTTAATGTCAATTTGATTCATTTACATTTATTTATATACATATACTCCATTTTACCGTATATATAAAGAGCGTATATATAAAGTATAATATATATTGAAGAGGTTGAAGTATAATGAAATATTCAAGTATATTGACAGGAATTCAAAAAACTTGGAAGTTACTCAACGGAATGCAGTCAAAAAAAATTTGTTTGAAAGTAATTCAGATGACAAGACATCACGATTTTAAATTTTTTTCTATCCCTGCCACAAAATTTGACTTTAGCAAGGTTCCATTTTCAAAAATAAAATGAATATTATATGAAAAGGATGAACCTATTAAATATAAAACATCCTTTTTCGGGTTGGACTCCAATTACATTAGCATAAATCAAAGAAACAAAACCATACAAAAAGGTCCTTCCAAAACCAAAAAATTTGTTTAATGTTCAGCCTCTTACTTCAAAGCCGTCTAAAATTGTCAAAAATAAAATCAATGACATAAAGGACTTACTGAAATATCTTCCTCGTGAAAACCTAACTTATTTAACTGCTTTACTTAAATTATTATACTATTTCAAACGTACTATCATGTTATAATGACTGTGAAAGCTACAATTACTTTAAAAAAAAATATTAATGTCTTAGTTAAAATTAAAGCTGCTTAACAAATCTGTAAAATTATTTTGAAGGTAAATGAATTTGTAATTTTTGATTTTATTTAATAAGATGAATTATGGTTGTTAAACAAATATTAATAAAATCTGTTAATACGTAAATTTTTTTTGTTTTATTTAATAAAAACTAAAAATTAAACATATCGTATTTTATTTTTATGTTTTTTGTTTGGGTAAATATATAAAACTTTCTTACTTCAAGAAAAATTTAATGCTTGCTTATTTGATCCACTTGCGCCATAATTGTTCCACGTCATACAATGAAAAAATAAATTCACTTTAAAATTGGATATGGATCAAAGGTGAAAATTTAATTTTCTTTTTAAAATGAACAAACCAAGAGTTATTAATCTAAAAATTTGCATGAACCTATACACAATACACAAGTACAGGGTTTATACACATGTAGACCAAATTTGGAAAAATTCTATCGAGCAGTTTAATTTTTATAGCCTTTCAAACTTTAAACTCATTTTTCTCAATATGACTTTTTAGCGTATGGATCAACCAAGCATGCGACTGACGATTTGATAATATAGAAATTATTTTATTTTGAAGACTAAGCTCTGATCAAAGACTTGAGGTATGACAATGAATACGGCTGTACAGTATTGTTTTGCGTAAATTACTTTCATTGATCAAATTGATTCAAGGGCTTTTTTTGTGTAAACTACTCTTCGGTGTACTTGTTCCATGGGAGCTAAGTTTCTGATCAAAGTCAAATTGGCTTTGCGGTATTAGTTATTTTCCCAGGAGTTTAATATACATACTTAAAAAGATTCCTTTATACCAACTACATTTTAGTAATCTTGTATATTCGACCAGTGTAAAGGTTAACAATAACATTATATGGTACATATAAGAATGCGATAATAGAAGAAAGCTTTTTTAGACAAATTTTGTTCACAAGTGATCCTAAATATAATCCTAGTCTTGAAGGGAATTGATGCGGTGCCTTCTATTATTTAAATTTAATTAATATTTTTTTGTTATTTACTGTACTAGTTATTAATTGAATTAACATTTTACAGTTTTGAATTTTGAAAATATAAAAAAACAGTCTTCTTCTAATTCCAATAGTGACTGCTGTATTCAATACTTTTATTTAAATTTTAATTAATGGCTAAATAGATAAGCCATATTATATAGGTTTACTAATGTAATATAATTGTGGTGTAAATGCAAATGATTTTGCTGTACTATATTCAAAGGATAGTAAGTCAAATTTTGAACTAGAAAATGAACCGAGAGATATTAAAATTCAGTATTTTAATTTATCTCGGGTCATCATTATCCTACAGTAGAAAGTGATAAAATTAGTAAAATTTCTTATTTTGTTGCCACTATTCTTTTTCTTCTTCTTCCTATTATATTAGGTTTAAGCTAGATTATTCCAACATAGTTGAATGGCTTTTCGTATATTTTGGGATATTTCATCGCATAGGGGGATTTCTCTCATTTTGGCAAAAATCAATTATTACACCAGTGCATAACTAAAATCCAAAAATTATGTTATTAACTATCGGCCAATCGCTAAATTGTCCACTATTCCTAAATTATTTGAATTAATCCTCTTTGATCTACTATATCATCATTGCACTTGTTTTCTAATTCTAAACGAGTACGAATTTGTTAAAAATAAGTCCATAGTCAGGAATCTGGTTCAGTGTCCCCCTCAGATTATTAATAATATGGAAAAAGGTATTCAAACTGAAGTTATCTATATACAGATTTTAATAAAGCCTGCGATTTTCTTCCACATTACGACGTCATATTTTTAGAATTAACTAAATTTGGAGTTTCTTCCATCATTTGTCAAATGAATTGAATCTTATTTGGCTAATAGAAAGTACACTGTACAATTTAGAGCAGCTACTTCAACATCATTCGAAGCAAATTCAGGAGTTCCTCATGGAAGTCACTTAGGTGCCCTTTTATTCATAACTTCTATTAATGATGTTGTATGAGTAATAAAACATAGTGAAGTTCAAATTTATACTGATGACATGGACATTTTTAAGAAAATCACAACACTTCGAGATTCAAGTTTGCTTCAAAATGGCCTCGATAATTTACTTGCATGATTCCGTAGCTATAACTAAACATGTTTTGGTATTTTTTATAAAATTAATTCTAACTAATACTAAATTAAGCTTAAACTATAACACAGTCTTAATTTCGAAATCCTTCATCCCTCAAGAGGCTGTACATGGCTCTGCAAAACAATTATCAAGTTCTGTTATGTTATAAAATACCGAAAGTTGACCAAACCCATATACTTAAAAAACCGAGCCATGTATATTCGATTCATACAAACCCGTTACAAAATAAACAGTTAGTTTGTAAAACAACATTTTAATCAGCAGATTTTCTAATCTTATGTATTTTACTCTGAAATCTTTATCTAATTTTTTAATTTTAGAATTTATCATCATATTGGTTTTTTCCTGAAAATGACTAGTCGGGTAGCGATATTGTAAATTTAGTACAGTTTTAACTAGTTTATTTTGACAAATTTGTAATTTAGTTACACAAATAGCGTAATTTATCCATACCGGAAAGGTCTAGTATTAAGCGGCTTAAAAAATAACTAATTTGTATTTCTCTGACAGTTTAGATTTTCGATTGATCGGCGGGTATTGAATTTTGATAATTTTATTTGTTTTTGTTGTGCTTTCAATATGATTTTATAAAAAGACTAACATTGCCGTTTGTTGAACTACAGCCCCAAATATTTTATAGTTTCCTCATTCAATGAATTCATATTTGATGTCTAGGAGGGGGACTTTACTAGGCTTTCTTTTCCTTGTAAATTTTAACATTTATTATTATTTTCAATATTTTACAAAATATTCAAAAAAATGGCTTAAGCCATTTTGGTTCTGCAACATTTAGATAATAAAAAGTTCTTTGTTTTGTAATTTCTATCATTTCATATGATATTTTTATCTTTAAATTATTTTTCTTTTCAGCTTGGATAGAACTTTTTTAATTAAAAAAAAAAAAAAAAAAATTGATAAATAAAAAAATATAGAAAATTAATTTTTTATGCATTCATCTAAACTTTATTTAAAAGAAAAATAAAAAAAAATTAAAAAAAAGTGACTCATTCCATAGTTGCAAATATAAGCAAAAACCATTAAAATTTTTTTGACGTCATATTCTGATAAATAAATATAAATTTATTTACTTCTATATGTATAATTTATGTATATACAATACAATATCGCAAATCCGTATACATAATAAAGTAACAGGTGGTATAAATAAGAACCGTCATAACGAATTTCTGTTATTTTCCATAAATTTAATTTTTATTTATTTATTTTTTGTTTTTTTTTTTTATATGGGAATCACGATGCATTACTAATTCATGTAAACGAAATATTTTAAAAGGTTGACTGTTATTCTTTTCAATTTTAGATTTTTGCGTTCCGGAGATGCAGAAATTTTTAATGTAAAAAAAAAAAATATACTTAATATAAATAAAAATAATTTATATTTAAATACAGATGTAGACAGATTATTAGATATGAGTTGTGTTTTATTCTGGCTGGTTAATTTCCGAGATTACTAAAAAAATATAAATTGTAAGAAACCTAAAAAATTTACAAAAAATTTAAAAATGAGAGTGATTAGAAGAATTCAGAAAATAAAACTGAATTATATATTTTTGTTCTGTTCTATTAATCGAGGCGTACATGTATTTTGCCAATTTTAGATATTTTTATAGATACACCTGTATTTTTAGTTATGTATTCCTATATGGCCATCAAAATTAGTGCATTCTTTGTAATTTCGCAGATTCTAAAGAGAACGAATATTAAAAATATGGTAGACCCTCTAAGTTCCACAAGTACAAAATTCACAATTCCAAACATCCCAAAATTTTATTAAATCTGAAGTCGGCAAAACATGTCATATAATAGGAAGGTGCCACGAAATAAAAAAAATACAAATTAAACGAAAATTCCAAATTCCAAAATTCAAAACTTCAGAAAGTTAAGTTATTATATATATTTTTTTATGTTCTTAACAGTAACTTAAGTAGAATCAGGTTTTCGTGTTTACTTAAGTACGCTAAGTATCATGTTTTTCGAGCATTTATTTATCAAATTTCTGTCATATCAACTCATTAAATGTGGAAAGCTATACTATTGTCAGGAACTAAGAATTATTAAATAGAATACCTCCATTTTAATTAAGTTACTACATGATATTTTATCCCTAGGATACTGGACCAGGTCGAAAAATCCGTAAAACATTATTTTTGCTTCATTGGAACCTTCCAATTGAACCTGAGAATTTTCGATTGAAAGCCAAACGCTCTACCTACTGCGCCACCCAGCATATTATTATAGATTTAAGATGTACCTATGTATCTACAAAATGAATAATTGTTTAGTACATGCTTAGTGGCAAAAGCCCATAAATGTTTTTTATTAAGAAAACATTTTGTTTAGATAAAAAATTTGGTGCGTTATTTCCTGTCTTGTCCTGTCATATATGTATATGCGAGATTCTGATTTGAGAAGGATTTTATAGTCGTCTTCAAAATTTAGGTTATACAGGATATGCTTATATTTTTTATATTTATTTATTCATGGGCTAATAAGACCCATTAGAGCTCGTGCTGAGTATTTAATACAATTTATTATAAATTTATATATATAAAAAAGTATATGTAAACATATCGTCGGCTGCATTCCTATGTATCCAACAGACCATTTTTTCTGAAATTGACTTTTCAATGTACTATACCATTTTCAACTATGCTCTATCTGAATTTGCAGTCAAAATAAACGTATCTCTTATAGTTTTCGAAATATTTTTTTCTGATTTATCCAAGCAATCCATATTTTGCTGCTTTTTAGACCTTCAAGTTGTGCCTATTTATCCAAACTACAGTTTATGTACTGAGAAATCATACAAATTTGTATTCCTAAATATCTAACAGACCATTTTTATTCCCAAATTAAAAATTAAAAATTAAAAATTAAAAATTACAAATTAAAAATTAAAAATTAAAAATTAAAAATTAAAAATTAAAAATTAAAAATTAAAAATTAAAAATTAAAAATTAAAAATTAAAAATTAAAAATTAAAAATTAAAAATTAAAAATTAAAAATTAAAAATTAAAAATTAAAAATTAAAAATTAAAAATTAAAAATTAAAAATTAAAAATTAAAAATTAAAAATTAAAAATTAAAAATTAAAAATTAAAAATTAAAAATTAAAAATTAAAAATTTAAGCCAGTTTTTTTTATATTACGGGCGTAGCACCATCGAAAGAAGAAGAACAAGAAGGAATTGTTCTTAAGAGTTTTAATTCGATATTTTAAAAACATTTTCTCTAGTTAATTTTAAAAAACGGTAATTTGGAGGAAAAACACTATTTTGATAAAAATTAAAAAAATATATACTTTAAGTTCTACACTTTTTGTATTTGTCAAAATGAAAATTCGAAACAAAAATCTGAACTGTAAACTATTCATAACAAAACAAATATATTGGCAACAAAATAATGAAAATAAGTAGATAAAATCTTGTTCGTAAACAAAATTTAATGAAAGCTAATTGAAAGCTTTGATATTAATTTGATAAATTACATTTTGAGTAAATATGTTGATATTTCTATATAAAAAAAATATTATTTATATTTATGTTTGTGTGTATTAGAATTGTTTACAGGAAGTTTAATTATTGTATTATGGAAAATCAAGTTTTAATATTTGAAAACAAAAAATAATTGAATAAATTTTTCTTTCATAAATGGTAACTTGTCTTGTTTATCTAAAATGGTTAGGAATTTTAGGAGAAATATTCTCCTATGATTCTATAATATTCAAATGGTTTATATAGAATAAAAATTGTGTAAATAATCTAACATTAAAATTGTTATACCTACTGATGAGTTCAAGAATGATGATGGACAAAATGTTACTATAATAATTATTAATATTGTAAAATTAATATTAGGCAGCGTTTACAATTCAATATTTTATTGATGAGAGAGAATATTGAAGAAATATTGATGTGTAAACACAGATTGATATCCATATTAGATTGAAGAAAAAAAAATAGGATTTATCTATATTCTTCCATATTGATATAATAGTTCGTTTATTTCCAAAATTTGTTAATACTTAATTTATAATGACAGAGTCTTCTTATACTTAACTTAGAGTTTAGATTATTAGTATCTTAACAGCTGCGAGTTTTATTTTATTCTAATTTTTATTTTGCATTACATTTGTTGTTTGATTTACAATTTATTTTAATTGATACAAGGAAAAATGTTGGAAAATTAGAAAAAGCTTGTGACTACTTGTATTTTTAAAAATTTTACTTAAAAACTTATGACTAGATTTAAACTAATTTATAACTAAACAAAGACATCGAAAACAAAAAAAGATAAAAATAGATAAAAAAGAAATGATTAAAGCAAACAATCACAATTTAATTACACTTTGCCTAATAAAAATGTTTTGGGAGCTGGAGCACTTGGCAATAAATTTGTTAGCTCTAATACTAATTTTGTCTGTTATCGTCGTACTTTTGGATGGTCTGTTATCGTCGTGGCACAAAGGGAGGTTTAGTAACATTTTTAGAAGTTTATTTTGCGTAATTTGCATTCTTTTTTTATGACAGTATGCGCAGTTTGACCAGACTAGAGCACCATACAGATACGTACTTTGGGATGATGGATTTGAAAATTAGAATTTTGGTGAATTTAGAGAGAGACGATTTCCTAATTAGTCCATATAACAATTTGATTAATATTTGATTTTTTTAAATTTTGTCGTCGACTAGGGGTTTAAAAGTTAATTTGGGATCCAGGATGATCCCTTGGTATTTGATAGTAGTGCTCCAGTCGACGGAATGGCCATTTAGTTGTAAGTTCTTGTCAGGTAAGAAGCTAAGTTTTCTTTTTCTAGTAAAGAAACACGCGGAGGTTTTCAAGGTATTTATTTTCCATTTCTGATAATATTGGTGTAGAGAATTGAATCCGATTTTCTAGATTCAAGATGATTGTGCCAGGATTGATATCCGAGGTATACAATGTATTGTCATCAGCAAACAAGCCTATATTTTGCAAGTAACCGGAGTGGGAATATCTGCAACATACAGGTTGTATAAACGAGGGCTTAAAATCGAACCCTGATGAACACCAGCCGGCAAATGGTATTTGGATGAACGAGTATCATTGATTTTTACGGAAAATATTCTATTTTCAAGTAAACTTTTAATTAATAAACAGTTAGTCACAAGCACTATGAAGGAAGTATGTTGCTTCCGAAATATCGATATTTGCAATCAAATATTAAAAATTATTAGTGAACGGAAACCTGACAACAATTAAATTATTTAACTTTTAATAAGCTTGACCAGGTATATTGGGAACTGCATTTGGTATAATTTATGGATCAGATGGTTGTGACATACGGAATCAAAAGCTTTTTCGATGTCACAGATAGATAACAAGACCAACAGATTTTTTAATATTAAATTGTGTTTCGATAAAATTATGTAGTCGGACAAGTTGTGGATCCGATAGTTTTTTATATTCATTTAAAATATTGAACATAACCGTTTTATTTTATAATTAGTATATTTGAAAATTAGACCTGTTAATAAAGTGACAAATAGTTTGATTGTATAAAAATTGATATGTCAAGTCAACACAAATGCCTCTCTCTTTAATTTAAAATTGTTAACAAATATTGAAGTGTAAAGCCTGCTTTAAACATTTATGAACCTCTCTCTAATTTATTTGTGCTAAGTCTTTATGTCATTATGGACATTATTTCCATTCATTTTATTTAAAACAAAAAAATTCCACTTTCGTAAGAAATTTAGAAATTATATTTTTGCTTAGTATGTATATTAAATATGTGCGCTGTATCTCGTTTAAATTACATCTATTTTCGTTTTAAACTTAAAAATCACTTAATTTTATTCCTTCATTTCATTTAGTTCATTTTGGTTATGGAATAAGTTGGTTTCAGTAAGTAATGAAACTGAACAAATTTGTTGTAATTTCTATTTTTTATTTTTTTTTTATTTTTAAAACCAAAATTCAATATTTATGAAATTTTGGATGGAACGTGATACAATTTTAATATTTTATTTTCTTTCCTTCTTATTTTTTGTTTTTGTATTAAGACAAAAATATTTAAATACGCACGTACGCATTTGATATTAGTGTTAGCATGTTTGAATGTATTATAAAGTTTTTGTTTCGTTAATTTAAAGCTTAATATTCCAAAAGTAGTATTTATAAAGTTTAGATTTGTATGATAAATTTCAAGAAGACAAAAATATATTTTTTTTATTTATGTTTTAATTTTGAATTACGATATACGAGTAGAAAAATTCTATTTTTAAAATTGTTGAATATTTTATTAATAAATAATATCTAATGTGTATGTATATGTGTAGTAGGAAATTCCTTTTTTGTAATCAAATATGTACATATATTGTACATACATGTATACACATATTTAGTTAAATTGATAAAAGCTATTCAACTTTAAAATTAGTGCGTGGAATATTAATGAGAATTTTCGTTTTGAATTTTATACGTTTAAGAATATTGATTATAAAAATTTTCGAAACAGTTCTGCAAGTTGAATTTTGTTATATCATATAGATAGGATTTACTTCATAAGTCTTGGATTGAATATTGTTATAAGATATTTGACAGTTATCAAAGAAATTGCCAACATACACTAATTGGATCTGTGATATGTGACTTTTCTAAATAATTTGAAGTGCATACAATTACATGACATTTTCTAAGTAATTTGATATACAAAATCTGAAGAAATAATTTTGACTCCTAATTGAACATACCTGATTTTGTATTTTCATACAATATTTCTTTTCTTGGTAATTTATTATATAATACAGAATTTTACTAGGTTCAAGTTGTTTCCATAGACTATCAAAATTACAATTCAACGCTAAATTAATAATTAAAGTACACAAATTGGTTTGTTTTCCTACTTAGGTTAATAAAATTCATTGAATTGAGTTGGTATACATCATCATTTAATACAATTATTTCAAGCTTGGGTTTTATATATGGTTAGATTTCCAAAACAAATTTAGTAATATTGTTGAACGTATAACAATAGGGCATGTCAAGTGGCATTGTGGCAATAATAAGTGACAACAGATTTAAATTAATTTAACTTTATTACTTCAACTGCACTTAAATGTCCAGTCAACACTTACGACCCTTTTCCAGGCAGGATGTGGTGGGGCATCTCTATAATTACAAAAGATATATTACAATCTAATCTTAATATAATATAAGTCTAATTATATACCTACATATCTATTAAATGTGACAACAGATGGACGAAAAGAATAGAAAATAGGATGAAATATAAGTCTAATTATATACCTGCATATCTATTAAATGTGACAACAGATGGACGAAAAGAATAGAAAATAGGAAGAATAGAAAATAGGACGGACAAAAAGGAAGAGGAAGAACTAGGTGGAGGTATAATTTGACGAGAATATTTTAAATAATTGGATACACTGCGCTCAGAAAGATGGAAGATGTTAGAGGCGGCCTATGTTCCGATGTGGACGTTAACAACTGTTTGTTGATTGAAAATATTTCGGATAATCATCGTTGTATTGTATAAAACTAAAAATATAAATTCCCAATTACCAAAATATTTGTTTTCAAGGTTGTTCAGCCACTAATGTCAGTGGCTGCCTAGGCGCTTTGAGTAGAGTTTTGGCATACTAACAATAACATAATAAGTTAACGTAATGTCATTTAATTTAAATGTTAAGAAATTCTATCAATTGTGGAATCACCTTCCGAATATCTTGAAATTGTTTCAAAAGTGGCAATTTTAAGATAATTTTTTCAATAAATTTTTATTGTTTTAGTTTTAGTGCTAGAAAAGTTTTCAACAGGCAATTTTATTAAATTTCTTTTCACTAATTAAAATTTGAGAGTAACAAGACCCTATAGCGAAGTATATATACAAGAAGCAGACATCATCATCATTGTCCTGTAGGGGTTACAGGGTTTATCCGGGGGCATAAAGCGGATTAAATAAAAATGCCAGCTTGAGTCGAATTATTTCACGTTCAACTTGTTCATATCGACCTGTAGCCGATCCAACGCTCCAACACTGAAGACGCTGCGCTGCATACATGGTTACGAAAAAGACCCCTAAATTCAAAATGTGAAAGTGGCTCACAGTGAATTTGGTTGCTGCCTCCGCCATTGTCCGGTACATTCCATCCCTTCTCTTCTGTTCTCTTCTCTTCTGTTCCCTACCCGAATTTACAATCGGAATTTTAACCCGATCGTTCGTAGAGGTTGCTATGGTTAACAGTGGTCACCACGTGAAATTGATAGTAGGCAAATAAGGTGTAAGAGGCTTAGAGACGTAAGCTGGATACAACGATTATAAAACGTATCACCATCACATTAGACCCCAGAAGCAAATACATGTATATGTGTAATATAATGAAGTCACTATTGATGAAGACTACAAAACACCGTATATTAAAAGAGTACATACTGTATTAACATATATTAACACAGTATTAAAACATAGTTAAGTATACTCATTAAGTATGTAATTCCATTTCCATCAGTTTCAACCAAAAACCAAAGTATATTTCAAAAAGTTAAGAAGTGTTTTATCAATTCAACACTACTGAAACTCATCAGTAGGTAATATATTAGAACTATCTGGATAACTCTTGATTTTGAACTTTAATTAATCTAATTAATCTCTAATTAATCTTATTACTTGTAGATTAAAAAATCAATTAAAAATAATATTTAGAGTTTCACAAAAATGTAATTCTTTATTTCTATGTAATTCAAAATTTCTGTCAGTTAATTGGCCCACTAGTCGCTTTAATACTAGACTAATTTTTATTTGACTTCTTAATTTCATGTATATATATATATATATATATATATATATATATATATATATTTGTTTTATGGGTTTAGGTTAACTTCTACAAGGGAGTTTTGTAAATACTTTGCTCTTAATTCATCTTTGAAAGATGGTGATTGGTTTGTCATATAATTCATGTTTCAACACTGTATATCACAACTGAAATTAATAAAGTTTGGAAAATTTTTATTTATTTATTTATTGCTCTATAAAAGCTTAATCTCTAGGCCAGCTAACTCTGGCTGGAACTCTGTTCTCTTTTGGTATGTGGGCCTTTTTACATTTCATTTGACACTCTTTGTGAATAAGCTTTGATTTTTACAATTTTTGCAATAGCTTTCCCGTGTGGATTCGATGCGATTTGATATTTTGTATACGGTTGGGTATTGCTAGAGTTTCGATTATGCACTTTCGAAGATATATTCACATGTGTTTATATGTTGTAAAAATACAAAATTAAAATAAATTTAAATAATTTTTCAGAATATTAAGTTGTTACAAGATGAGAAACACTGTATTACAGTATATATACATTTATATTTTTTTAAATTTTAGTTAAATTATATTTATTTAAATTAAAAGGTTGTAGCAAGACAAAGTATATCCCAAAATATTATTTGAACGCAAAACAATTATGTTTTATTATGGTTGACATTTTTAATATTGATTTAAATTGATTAAAATTCTAATCAGAAATTTAAATATAAGTTGTTTTCAATAAAATCTATTGAATTGGATTTTGAAATTGAACTAGTTATCCTAGGTAATAAATTTTTAAACCCAGGTAATTAGTCTAGGTATATGAAAATATAACGAGAAAATAATAAAACGTCATCATCATGTCCTGATAAAAAAAAGGTTTCGGTTTTATTGTATTACTTGGTTTTTCAAAGTTTATAATTAGAGTTGTAATATCTTTGTTGCATTGTTAATTTAAGAGGAGTGAATCAATGTTAATGAAATTCCTAAAATTGTTGAAAATTCCATTTATTTTCATTTAATTTATATGAATTAGAATGTATAAAATGTTTATGATTCTATATTAACTACCTGTGTTAGGTAAAATTGTCTTTTTATGATGCTTATTAACTTTGATGGATTTTTGTTTGTAAATGTTACAAATCAAATTTGAAAAGACAAAATAATATTTCGTGATTCAGGTAAGTTACTCATAAAATTACATTTGGTATATGTGAGCATTAAATTGTTATTGCTAAAAATTGTTTAAAATTGTTTTTTGATTTTAAAGTAGTACGATACCACATTATTTATGCTACATCAAGTGTTTTGTAATTTTTAAAATTTAACTGTTGTACTATACAAAATAATAATTTTTGACGAATTTTGGGCTTAAAAAACTCACTTCTGGTTCTTTCCGGAAGTTGAAAATATCACCAAATGATAGAACATCCTCGATTTAGTTCATCAAATCTCTTTTAAATTTTAAAATATTGACTCCTTCCCCTCTTAAAAAGCTGATACGCATGCTCTGGAACACATAGTATAAATAATAAAAAGCTAATAGACAACATTGGATACGACAATTTTGGGTTGCTAAAATATCTGTTTTTTTTTTTAATTTTTAAAGAGATTATTAAGTGCAGAAATTTTAAAGTATATACAGAACCATCTACCTCTCATCCTGTCAGTCAGTGTCAGTCTCAAGGATAAAATTTTGTAAATTTATAATTTTTCTTAAATTTTGTAATTTAATACAATTTTGTTGGAAAATAATATTTTCATAATTTTAATATTTAAATGTTTGTTGGTTAGGTACAGCCTGGTATAAAATTTTATTTAATTTAGAAAGCAACGTATTTTCTTTATCAACCAATTTTGTTCCAATTTCTATGTAGAAAATAAAATTGAAGTAGATTCATTTGAATTTTCACAAATAACAATTTTTCCACCCATTCCCATTACATCCATATTATTTTTCAAGCAACCGAAGAAAAAAAATAATTCAAATAATTTAAGTATAGCAGAACTTTTTCAGGACAATATTCAGGAAAAAATTTTAAAAAATCTTTCTGAGTTATTTGCATACATTTTATCAATTTGATATAATCTGCCTCTTAAAGTTGAACTATTTCCTTAAATTTGGAAAACGGAATATATTAAATCGAATCATAAAAAATAATTAAAAAAATGATATTAGCATGAACTATCGTCCGATTGCAAAGCATCGCACCAACACTATTTGCATTTATGGTATACGAAACTAGGTTTCCCCAACTTTTTGTTAAATTGGATAAATTGTTACCTATAAACAGATCTTATAATATAATCTTTAGATCAATCTTTTCAACTACGTAGAACGCTAATTATGTCTAAGTCTAACACTTTTCAGGGCAATTTATGTCCTCTAAACTATATAATTTCCATTTGCGATGTAATTTTGGTTATCAAGAGTAGTTAGATCATCATTCATGTGAATGATATGAAGATTTTTACACAAATTGCAACAAATTTGACTCAGCCCTACTTCAACGGGATCTGAATACCTTCATGAATTGGTGCACAGTGCACAACTTTTAACTGAGTATTGTAACTGCAACTTTTAATAACAAAGTTGTGAAACGTGTAACTCAATTAAGAAACCTGTGGGTAATTTTTGATTATAAATACTATAATTTGTTCATTACTTAAATTGTAAATAAAGCAAATTCAAAGTTAGGATTCATTAAGGTCCAAAAATTTTAATAATCCATACATTTTTAAATCTCTTTACACCTTCTTCGTACAACTTGGAATATGCTAGTCCCGTCATGGTTTCTTTATACTACCCATAGAAACAGAATTGAGGCAGATCAAAAGAAAATTCTGCGGTTTGTTCTCCGCCACTCACATTGTTCGAATTCACTAGTTTTATCGAAACAGATGGAACAATGGACAATGTTAAGGAATATAAGATATCCAAAACTGTATATAAAGCTACCATTATGGCAATCTGAAATGGTGAAACTCTAGTAAATCCAAAATTGAAATAATTAAATGTTTTCAGTCCAAGGCATTAAGATCTATTAATGTTTTAATCAATAGTGCATGCGCAATGATAGAATAGATAGATTTAACTATTCTATTATTGCGCATGCACTATATAGAATAGGTTAGATTTAAACAATTGACCTGTTAGTGACATTATAAAAAAAAGCAAACAAAGATATATACCGCTTAGAGATTCAATCAACTTTATTTGCGGCTCAATTTATTACGAGCAAAGCATCAAACGAGCGTAGACTGAAACGTAACTATACTTAAAACCCTAATCTCTAAAAATATCTAAATCGAATTAATGCCTTAGATACAGGTCAAAAATTTACCAATATTGCATTCAATATATCTATATGAATAGTAATTAAGTTCAGATACAAAAGATAAAATACAAAAATTTTTTTTTAGACAATTCAAAGTTAATAGACTTGATAGGATCGAACTAAAAAAGTATATTTTGGACAACAATTATAAAAATATTAAATTGAGTTTTGTCTCATGCTGTAGTACCTTAACCATTCATTACCCAACAACAATAAAAAAAAAAACCTCAAAAAAATAAATAAACATAAAGAAGTAAGAAAATCTCTTAAATTGTAATATACGTACGTGATAAGAATAATGTGGGATGATAGCCATTATACACATGAGGTTTTCTTTTTATTCTAAATCCTAAAGCCTAGACACTTACTATCATAATCATTGAAATAATAATAAAAAAAAAAATAAATGAATGAATGAAACAAAAATAATAGAAACTCTTAATAAAGAGAAGGGCCATAAAAATGAAATGTCAAAATTATCTTTAACAACTTCTATGTGACTGTATGAACATGTGTATATGTACGATAAACGTAATTTGAAGCTTAAAAACTTTTTTTTTTTTTAATATTATGGCTATTACATAATCATGTCATATTTAATATTAACAGTACTATTGTATGTTAATGATAATTATATATTTAAGATATACTTTAATATTAAAGATATACATATATGTACGTATCTAATAGATGGTTATAAAAGTCCTTGTATATACTACATACAAGTAATGAATTCCAACATAAAAATTATTCTATTGTCTCTTTTCAACAGCACAAAAAAAAAATTAAAATAAAAAAAAAATTTTAAATAAAATGACCTTAGAAAATATTCAAATTTCTTTGAAACAATTTTTTAAAATTAAGAAACAAAATGAAAAAATGCTGCTGTTACTTTCTGTGACAATAACACCCGAACACTATAAATTTTTGTTTTGTTTTTATTTCTTTGGTTTAAATTTCCCAATTAAGTAGATCAAGTTTTTTTTTATTTTTATTTATTTTATTTTTAATAATATATTCACTTTACAGATAAAATGAAAAAAAAAAAATGTTGGTGTAAAAGTAAGTGGTGATTATGGAATTGATTTTTTTGTTATTTTTTTGTTGTTGTTGGTTTTGGTCATGACATTCGAGTGCGATTCACACTTTTTAACCGAAATAAAGAATACGAATAGATATAGTTAATAATATTATGTAGATATATAAAACCAGTTTGCTTGTTACCTCGATACCGCGAATTTTGTTTTAATTTTTTTATTATTTTTGCGGTGTTCTTCGTTTTTTATTCGAAAATTTGCTAATTTGGCAAAAATTTAATTTAAAATTTAAAAATAAAAAATAATTGTTGATTTCGTGGGAAATTAGTTTTAAATAGAAATGGTGATATTTTTAAAACTGTCCGGCATAACTAAAAAAAATACACACACAAAAAGTAATTAAGAAAATTTGTTTTTTTTTTTTACAAAATCCAAATATATGAAAATTTTAAAACTGTTAGGATATTTCGAAAGTTTTTAAACATTTTTTTGGAAAACAATAGACTTGAATAGCGAACTTGTTTACTAATGGTCAATTACAGCATAAATAACACCAAATTCATATCTCATAAAAAAATATAACGAAAAAAAACAACGACAATAAATTGTAAGTAATTATCATCATTAGAAAAGTACAATACTGATTCAAATGCCGCTATACTTTCTAGCCGCGGCCATCGATTATTTTTCCGAAATTTATCGAATTACGATTTCGTTTTAAATTTTGTTTTTGCTTTGTGTATGATTTTTTTTTTGATAAAAGCTAAATTTGAAAAAACACAACTAACACAAACAAGAATATTTTGTAGAATTTAATACCATAAATTGAAAACTAACATCATAAAAGGTTTTATTCAGATAAACAACAAGAATAAACAACAACAATTTACATGCGATTTTAATTTCGTCTTAAAAATGTTACTGTATCCATCCACTTATTCCATTTGTCCTTTTCTTCAGGAACTTACCCGTCCTATTGGAAAGTTGCCCAAGTTTATCCTATTCCTAAAAAAGGTGACAAAAGCAATCCTTCAAACTATAGGCCCATAGCTATTACTTCCATTATTTCAAAAACGATGGAAATCTTAATTAATCATAAGCTGAAGAAATATCTTGACAGTAGAGGTATAATTCATGATAGCCAATACGGCTTTCGAGCCCAACGTTCCACCGGTGATCTCATGACATGCCTCTGCGAGAAGCTCAACACCAGCCTGCATCAATCTGGTGAAGCTACTGTTGTAGCTCTGGATATATCTAAGGCTTTTGATCGAGTTTGGCATTCTGCTCTTATAGCAAAATGCAACGCTATAGGCCTTGGTTCAACCTTTTCTAAATGGATTGAAAGTTTTCTTTTAAATCGATCTATCATAGTTTCAGTTGACGGTTCTTTTTCCGACCAACTTCAAATCAATGCTGGTGTTCCACAAGGCTCTGTCCTTTCCCCCACCCTATTTCTCATTTTCATTAATGACCTTCTCAAAATAACTTTCAATCCAATCCATAGTTTTGCTGATGACAGCACTCTAGTAGCATCATATGATTTTCTAAAACAAACTAAGCCTACAGCTTCCGCAGTCACCTCCAAAAGAACAATAATGGCCGGCGCGCTCAATCACGACCTTGCCAAAATTGTCGACTGGGGTAAAGCTAACAGAGTCGAGTTTAACACTTCAAAAACTCAAAGCTGTTTTGTTAGTAACAAGCTAACAACATTCGAACCAATTCTCCGGCTTCAAAATGAAGGTATCCAGCGACTCAAAGATCTGAACATTCTCGGAATGCGAGTGAATCAAAATATGCACTGGAATGAGCATATTTTCGATATTACGAAAAGCGCCGCAAAATGTTTAGGATTTTTGAGCCGTTGCAAAACTTATTTTTCATCTCGAGACCTTTTATAAATCTATAAAGCATATATACGACCCAAGCTCGAATATAACTCACATTTATGGGCAGGTGCACCAAAAACTGCTTTAAATTTTTTGGACAAAGTTCAAAACCGCGCCATTCGTCTTATAGGCGACATAAATGTGACCTCATCCCTTATACCACTTGGTCATCGTCGTATTGTTGGAGCACTTACTCTATTTTATAGATATCTGCTTGGTGTTGGCACTTGTTCTGAGGAATTAAAATCACTTCTTCCTCCTCTTAAGCAATTCAATCGCACAACACGAGAGGCATCAAGTGCCCACCCTTTCACAGTGGAAATTCCGAGATGGTTTAAGTCCGGCTATGGAAATTCTTTTATAGTAAGAACATCCCGATTGTGGAACCGCGTCCCAATCGAAGCATTCCAAATGAGAGAAGGATTTTTTATTTATGACTTACAGAGATTGAAGACGAATATTAACAACATTGTTCGCTCTTTCCCACAAAACTTTTCTTCTTCCATTTTCTTTCCTTTCCTCTAGCTATCCATTCCTTTTTCAAATAGTCAACGGTACGCAAGTACTTAAAGGTTCAAAACCTAAGTTTTGGCTATAATATAATATAAAAAAAAAAAAAAAAAAAAAATATTCAAAAAATATTACCAATTTTATTTTCAGTATTCATAATAATTTGATAGAAGTAGGTTCCACGCCAGATAATAAGAATTGTTTATTTTTAAATTGAAATTTATGTGATTCTAAATTTTTTTAAATGTGAAATATTAAAATTTCCATGTCATTTTACTTTTAATAAAAAGAACAAGTTTGATTTATTAATTAATATTGATACATTTTATGTCACCATTGTATCTATAAATATTATTATTATTATTATTATTATTTGTGTTAACAAACAAAATATTTTTAGGAAATTGTTAATGAAAATATTTTTGTATTTTTTCTAAATTTTACCAATTTAGATAAACAATATTGAATATTTTTTTAATAACAGGTTATTCATATCCATATAGCAACATAAGGTCTCTGTAGACAAAAGACAAAATTTATATGAAAATTTAAAGTTGCTATCTCGGAGGCCGAAACTTTATTTAAGTAAAGAATACCTCTATTATAGTTCTTCTTAATTTTAGGTCGCTAGATTATCTGCAATACAAATCTTCACAATCATTAATGACTATTTTAGGACGGGGGGGGGGGGGTTTGTATAGAGGCATTGCTGATTCCATTAGGTCTCTTTACAAAAGACAAAATTTATATGAAAATATTGTCTTGTCCCATTTTTAAAAATGATGTTTCGAGTAAAATCATTTTTAAAGTTTAAAAAAAAATTTCAAAATATCGTAACGGGACTGACTTTCGGTTTTTTAAAATCGCTTAAATTATATAAGCATGTGAAATCAAATATTAAATTAATAAAACACATTTTGTAAAAATCGCTTAAGTAAAATAAACAGTTCAACACATTTAAGTTTTTATGGCTAATTTAAGATATTTTAAGTTAAATAAGCGATTATGACAACAACATAAAAGCATACCAAAAATGTAAGATATTATTGTCAGAATCAAGCCAAATTCTGACAGGAAATACTTTCTAAACTCTGTATATGAGTCTTATTTTATTTCGATTTTGTCTTATTTTGACATAAGCGGTTATGATTTGTTGCCACACAAATTATACAGTTCAACAATAGTTATTAACCACACTCGTAACTTTAAGTTGAATAAATTTGGAAGATTCCATAACACAAATTAATATTAATTTTTTTATTATCGTTTCGAAACTGAATTCAGATTATTGAAGATTTTGAGATAGATAGGGATGAGCAAAATAATGTGACAAATATAAATAAATTTTTTGATAATCGTATCGACTTAATACCTGTGTCTGATTATAATACCATCTAAAGTATAAATCCAAGAGTACAATCCAAAGATGTAATCCAAAGTATTTCAAAAGTGAAATTCGCTTTACAACCCTATTACACATCAATGTTTTGATCAATACTTGTCAATATATTGTCAATATTGATGGTGGTTCTATCTCATCAATATTCTGATCAATATTTAGTGTCAAAATTGGCGGAGTTGAAAAAATGACTTTTTTGGGTGTGTTCAGATAATAATGCTAATTTATACTTAGTGTAATTCTAAAAAAAAACAGTTTATATATTAATTTTAATAATTATTAATTATAGCAATTATTGTAATAAAACAATAATTGATTGATATATTATTAAAATGTGCAAAGAAATAATTTGTTGTTGTTTATACTTAACATTTATTTTCAAAATTCAATTTAAATTGTAGCCAAAAACATTCGTCCAGAAATTATATCTTCAATATTCATATATGCTTCAAAATTATTAATATATGTATTCAGAAATCAGAAAACTTTAACAATATGTTAAAAAATGGATACGAAAATTGATGAAATAAATTTTGATCTAAAAATATTTTATTTTAGATTTATAGATCGGATTTAGAGATATTTAGCTTGAGTTTGTTCATTTATTGTGACTTACAAATTTATTCAATTATACGCACATATATTTTTTATCATATTGCCAATAACTTCAGTAAATTTATTACATAGTAAAAAAAGTAACGTTTTACTAGTAATTATTTATCAATTTTTTGGTATATCAACTAATTAAATTTATAATAAAATAATTTATAGTAAATAAATATAATAAATAAATGTTACACTAATGTTACTCGTAATCTTTTTTTATACTTTAGAATTACTTTATTTTTGTTAAACGTCCTAATATAACTTGTTTGAGTATTAATTGAAAGTAGATACGTGGAATATAGAGAATCCCGTTTTAATTATGGATGCTGTAAAATATTTTACATGAAATTTTATACTTGAAATTAATTGTTTAAGTATAATTAGACAACCAATCAAAATTGAACAAGTCTATTATAAAGATGAAGTTATGTTAAATAGATGTATAATTTGTTCCACAATGATATGAGTTATAATAAATTACGGAAAACATGATTGATATACATTTACAATTTGAAAAGAAAAATTTTATTATGTAATTTTAGTATTTTCGGGCAATTTGTGTTTACCCTATTGTCTTGACAGTTATTGGAAAGTTAACAAAAAAATGTATGAATCTTCAAATCACTTCAAACAATTTTTTTACTATTTAATTTAATCTTATACAAAAACTTATTAAGGGCAATTTACATTACGATACAATAATTAACATGCATTATTTTTCAACTTTTCGTGTTCTTTTGATGATGAAAGTAAAAAATATGAAGTAATTTTTTGTTAAAATTGTTTATTTTGAAATATTTTTATTGGTTATTGGAAAATTAATCATTGTGTTTAGAAATTTATTAGATCAATTTTAATTTTTAATTTCAAAATTTTGTTTTCAAATCCTGTTTTAAAATTATGCAGATTTTTAGTAATTATTGATATAATAATTTTGAGTAAATTTTTAATTTCACTTCGTAATTGGTCGCATTCAGTCAATTCATTGTTAATTATTTTGAGTAGTTATTACCCTTATTCCGATCGATGATTCGTCATTTGATGCTCCTCGAAAACTGTGACGATGGTAATCGATTATCGGTACCATGAATCGCTATCGACACAAAAAAAAAAAAGTTGCAATTTGAAATTAATTTTTTTCGTAATTTTTTACTATGTTTTGATTATGTTTTGATATATACCCCTTACACATGATAGCTTCAAGTAAGCTTCAACAAAGCTTCAACAGCATATATACGCTAGTTGATTGAAATCAGCTTCACTCAAGCCCATCGCGAAAATGTACTTATATACTTGACTTGAAAATTTTTATCGAACACGCAGCTTGAGAGCTTGAGTTGACGCTTAATGTCAAAAATTCATGAAGGTTTGTTAATATTTAGAGTGAATTTTAATAATAGAAGATTTTAAAGAGTAAATAAATAAAAAAAAATTCAATTTTATAATTTTTATATTATTTTATATCTTTAAATTTTTATAAATATAGAAAATTTTACAAATCTTAGGCGAAAAATTTATGTCACCAAAAATACATACATATATATCAATCTCAAACTATTCTCAAGCTGACAGTCACTCAGGCTGGTCAATCGAAGAATTGAAGAAGAATTCAAGTCGAGTACTCAAGCTATCATTTATGCGTAGTAATTGATAGTGGAATAATTTTAAAATTGTATGCAAGTGCAGTAGAAATTATATACCGGGTGTTCCAGAGCTTGCGTATCAGCTTTTTAAGAGGGGAAGTAGCCGTTATTTTAAAATTTAGAAAAAAAGTTTGTTAACTAAAGCGAGGGTGCTCCATCGATTGGTGTAATTTTCAATTTCCTGAAAAGTCGGAAAATCGTTATTTTAAGCCCGAAAATCGCCGGAATTGACCGAAATCGAGGTTCCCAAAACGGAAGGAGCACTTTTTAATGTAATATTTCAAAAACCAGTTGTGCTGTAGGCGTGCAAATTTACACTTAGATATTCTTTCCCAAATTAAGAACTACGACTGTTACCGATTTCCAAAATTTGGATTGGTTCGGGTTTCTGCCGTACAACTCCTAGCACGTCTCAGGAATATTTGAAAAACCAATTGTGTTACAGGCATGAAAATTTACACTTACCTACTCTATCAGGAATATTTCAAAAAAAGATTGTGTTACAGACTTCAAAATTTATTCATAGGTACTCTATTGAAAATAAACAAATATCCGGAAAAAGTATTTTCGAACTTTAGGAATCAGTTTAAAATTTTTACAAAAATATGACAATTCGTTTTATTAATCAGAAAATACTGCAGAGTGTTCCAGGGGGTCCATGTGGAGAAATTCATAGATACAGTTATCGATGAAAATGAAGTTGTTTCTCCTCATCAATTGAAATTAAAAATAGTAGCTTCAATATTGATTCTACGAAACTTGAAGCAGCCAAAACTATGGTACTAGATTAAGAATAAGAACTTTGCATTCTCATTTCATTTAACTACAAATTCCAATTGATTGTGATATTTTGTTATGGTAGTGAAAAAAAATATTAGATTATTTTTGATAAACCAATTTTTTTTCAATGCGATTCATAAATCAAATTTCATTGAAGTATATAAATTCGATACAATTTGTGGTCGACCCGGACAACGTCAGGTAACTTTGCTAGTAATTTATAAAATAATTCTGTTTGTTTTTTACAATTTATAAATGTACAATTCTGTAGTTTACACAATTTTATAATTTGAATCTGTGATTAAAAGTCACAGATGATTATGCAAGTAGAACTGTATATATATTTTAAAAATTAAAAATTATAATTATCTTCCTTTTTTTATTGTTTGTAAGACATCTTTTGGTATTTAGTTTCAGACGCCTTATTAATATTTGGTGACTAAGTCAGAATTAAAAAACAAAAATTATTTCTTAATTTTATTTATTATCTACATTTAAAGAATATCTCTAATATAAAAAACAAGGACTCAAGGAAGAAGAGGAACCTTTTTACATTTTGAAAATAACAAGGGAATTTTGATAGACTTACATAGCTAATCATTTTTTTTTTTGTATTTTAGCAAAAATATTTTACTAATTATCCCACATTCTCACTAATCGAAAATTTTGTATGGAAAAGTAACTGCTTGTTAATGTATGAGTTGTTGTTCTTATTGAAGAACATTATTGGTTATTATACTGGCGACATTCTTTTGAAAATTTCATATAATTTTATAGTCGTACACCAGTTTATATCCGAGAACGCTCTGTTGTAACTTGTTTTTTGAAAGTATATAGAACTTATTGTATTGAGATTGTTTTACTTATTGTAGTACAATTTTGAAAACAAAAATTTTTGATGCCGCATTTCATTGAATTATAATTTTTTTTCTTTTATTTATTCACTTTTAACAGTGTTTATTATCCTTTTTGATTTAATGTATCCTTATTTTGTTGAAAATAAATTATCTTAACGCGTAAATGATCTCTTTTACAAATAATATATATAGCATTATCCTATGGAATTTACAAGATTTTCACATTTACGGATGTTTTTTTTTTATTTTTTTTCTTTTGTAATCTAATAAATTTCATGTATTTATCCATATTGGAAAATTTTATTTTTTAAAAATCACTTCGGTAAAGAAGAAAATTCAAACAACAATACAATAAAGTGAAAACAATAAAAAAATGAAAAAAAAAACAAAACATTTGATTGAGGAAATTGAATGATGCTCGTATATTCTAGCTAGAACAAAATTACATACATACATACATCTGACAAGAAATCGTAAGGGATAAAAAACAAGTAGAGAGAAGTTCTCTTTATGGAAATGAAAAGATTTGAATTTATCATGCAAAGAGAAAATAAATCAAAAATTTATCTTCATATTTATTGAACCGATATGCTTTTCGGGAAGTTTTCTTAATAACAGAAAAATAAATGAAAATTTTTAAAGAATTGAGGATATAACATATGAATTATGTAAATGTGTATGTTATGTACGTGTATTGTTAGTTCAATTATTCTATCAAGAATTGAAAATCAATGGGAAGAAAATATTCTTATTCTGTCTTATTGTGTTATAGAAAATATAGTATCTGGATAGAATTAATAATGGCATTAAAGTCTAGTCTCATCATTAAATTGGAATTGGAACAAATGAATGTGCTTTGAGAGATATGAAAAGCAAATTAAGAAGTCCAAAAGAAGAGTAAATTTTGATTTTAGAAATATAGGTACTAAGTTTAATTTGAAATTTTATCGTTTATAGAAGTTTGTTAAAATAAAAAGTGGTCACTGCTACCTCTATTCTGCTACAAGAATTACTGGGTTAAAATCAGATTAAATAAAAATAAAAATTTTTATTTAATGTTTGTGACTGAAGTTTCGGGGCGGTTCTACCCTATCATTTATTTATTTAACCTACCCTATCATTTATTTATTTAAGTTCGATTGTAATCATTAGTGCCATTATGCATTTCGATGAAAATTTGATCGAAAGTGTTTTAAAATGCTGTCAATGTAAAATTCAAATCTATATGATGAAAATGACATAGGTTTGATTCTTTGACTGTCAAATTCAAATGATTTTAGCAGGGTTAAATTTTTCAGATTCTGATAGTGCTGAAAAACGCAAAATTGAATTACTTAAATTATCAAATTACAGAGTTAAAAAATAAGCCAACATATTGTCGGAAGTATTCCAATCCACTAGATTTGAATGTAATTATACATAAATTTAATGAGTTATTATATACAAAACTTTAATTTTAAACAGTTTTGATCAAAATTTCCTGTTAACCAACATTGCTTTTATTTTTAATAGCCAATAAGTAATACGTCGATTCTAAATATAATTAAATTGGCCAGCGTATTAAGATTCTGTGCGGTTTCTACAAAGGTAATGATTTTCATGTCGGACTAACTTTTTCTGTTGTGTATTTCTAGTTTATATTATTTCTATTCTATTCTATTCCAAATTATATGTATTTCCAGTTTATATTTATGCCCAAAATGGATCAAATTCCATTACGTACCAAAAGAAAAAAGTCAGGTAAACATTATTTTTATGATTAAAGTAGAATTACTAAAATAATTGGATCAATAGATGAAAAGTTTATTAAAATTAAATCACCGAAACAAAGCGTACAACATTTATGTTATAATAGAAAGGGAATCTACTAACATTTCAACTTTTAAATTTATTTTTATTCCAAAAAATCTTACAAATACAAGACAAAACACCAGGTGTGTCCAAACGTAACTCTTTTATTTATCCTTTCAATTCAAAATTGAAATAATTTTTACATAATCTCCCTTTCGATGTCTCTTTCGTGGTAAAATTTTACATCGATAAATTTTCGACAATATCTGAACGATATCGAAATACATAATGGCAATTCGTTCGATCAAATCGTAATGGTTATCGAAATACATAATAGACACTTTATATTTGGATTATTTCGAAAATTTTACTTATATTCTCATCATATTATTTAAGCTTTTTTTGCGAGTTCCCAAACTTTTTCATAATGTTTCGGTTGTTCAAGACAGCCAACTATAAATTTATCTAAATTTGATTTTGGAATGGTACGACCTGGAGATTTATCTTCAATTATTTCAATATCCGTATAAGGTTCATCCGATATATGCGGAGGTAGAATTGCGACAAAACCTAAACCTAAGATTGGGTTGGTTAGTAAATCCACAAAAAACAAAATCCATAACGACTTTTGTCACAAAAAAAAATCCACAAAGAACGATCGAAAAATACAAAAATAGCCGTAAAAAGGAGGAGAGGGTTACCAGTCTGAAAAAAAATTATATTGCCCTTTTCCAGAATATTAATAAATAATAACGGAATCAAATTATTTAGATTTTTATATTTATTTCCGGAAAAGGGAAATATATTTTTTTTAATACAGTTTGGTAATCCTGCCTTAGCTAAATAATATTGTTTTTGTGGATTCAGTCACCAACCCCATAAGATTCTTTTGTAACTTCAAGCATTTTTTTCATTATGAATATTTTCAAATTATTTTGGAACTTTACTATCATTCCAGAACAAAAATGAAGACATTACAATCAAAATCTTTTTCAAATTTAATGTTTTTATGGCATCTATAACATGTTCAGTTCCAGCAGACATTTCTGTTGTTGGATTCAATTTGATTCTTGTTTCCTGAATAATTTTTATTTCATTTTTAGTTTATAAAAAGCATGTGGCATTGTGGTTGAATTTCTATATATTTAACGAAATTTGAGACCTTTATTTCCACTACACATCGACCAGTAATACCTGCTCCTCCCATTACAGCAATTTTTTGCATTTTTAAAAACTTTTTGTTTTATGGGGTTGGTGACTAAATCCACAAACCAAAATTCACAAAAAAAAATCCAAAATAAACAAATTCAAAATCCATAAAATTGTGGTAAATTAATTTTGGAAAAATGAGATATCCTCGCTGCATTCAATAACGGCTATGCATAAAAATAATTGATATAAATATTCTGTAAAAGGCGCAGAATTTTGAGTTTAAATCCAACTTTAAAATCTCTTCTACCTCAGAATTTAGCTTAAAGTGCTGGACATAATAAAATGTGTAAAAGCAATAACAAAGATAGTTTTTTATGGATTTTTTGCTTTTGTGGCAAAAGCCATTATAAATTTTATTTTTTGTGGATTGAAGGACTAACCCGCTTTATCTCGAATATTAAAATGAACGGTTCTGCTAGAATTCTATTAATTTTGTCGTTTTATACTGCACAATGCACGTTTGGTTTGGAAAATGATTTAAAATTTTATTTACTACAGCTGTTGCTTCTAAGCACAGAAAAAACTGTAACTGTCGATATAATGTCGATCATATGGGATCTGCTATTAATTATTATTAGGAAATCGAATTAGTTTCCATCGCATTATGTTGGCGATTGTTTTTGTTATTCGATATCACAAAAAACTTATTCAACATAAAAATATTCTATTTAAGAAGGGTTAGTTCCTGACAGTAGCAGTAGTTTTCCACATTTATTGAGTAGAAAGACCGGTAATTTGTTAAATAAATACTCGAAATATTGTAGATATTATAGTGCAAAATTGCAGTACCGTACTTAATTAAGCACGAAAAGGGGATTCTACCTAAGTCACTGTCAAGGGTGTCAAAAAAAATGAATAAAAATAAAATCCATAATGACTTTTGCCACAAAAAAAAATTCACAAAAAACGATTCTTGTTACTGCTTTTATTCATTTTACTTTGCTATCTACGGTACTGCAAGTTTTTACTACATATTTTTACTACAATGTTTATGTTCGAGTAATTAATTTTATTATAAATTTCTGGTTTATCAACGAGATGGATCGTATCGAAATCTCGCCACTCAAAACCGCAGATGGGATTTAATCATTTGAAATGCTTTAGGTAAAATATAAATATTTAGGTGTTCATTTAATTTTTTCCAGAATATTTACCTAAAGCATTTTTATGTGTAGCCGCTGTTGAATACAAAAAAGAGAATATTTCCTTTTTCCAGGCTTAATTTTGGCATAATTTTATGCATTTTAAATTTGTGGATTTTTGTTTGTGGACTTTTATTTCTGGATTTCGGTTTGTTGATTTGCTCACTAACCCAAATATTCCATTGAGAAGCTTTGTAATGTTGATTTTAATTTACAATTAAGTTTTGTATTATTAAGTTGAAGTTGGACACGATGTTAAAAATAATACAATAGAGACTTTGGATATCAAATGTAAAATTTTGCAATAAATAAAGGTTCTATTTCTATAATTGATATTAACCATTATGGAAGATATGGTCAAAATAAATCCTAATACAAATGAACACACCTAACCAAAAACAAAGGTGATTAATTAAATCTTCAAAGAGACATATGAAATTTATTGGAGTCTCTCTCTTTAGGAGAGTCACATTTTCAATTTTGAACCTTTTAGTATATTAAATAACTTTAATAAAACGGATTTTTTACTTTTTTCTTCTAATCCAGAAGGAAAAATTCATAATTACAATTCCTATTTTATTAGCTTACTCATTTCATTTCAATACGATAACAATAGGCAATATCATGTATTTGCCATGTTGTATAGTGAATTTTATAGAATTCTGTTCATGTTCGAGAGGATATCTTTAGACTTTCTGACTATGAATCAGCAGGTTTTCGATCCAATTCTACTAATGTCATGAATGTTTAATTGCATTCATTATCTGTGAAACACAATTTATAATGAAATACAGAATCTAATTTATTGCGGGAGTTATAATTTGGTAATCATCTAAATAAAATGAATTTAAGAAGGAAAAGTTCCTGATAATTTAATATTATTAATTCCATATATATGTATTATTGATGTTACCACAAAAATTGATAAATAAATAAATATTCCAGAATAATATTACGCGATTTACTTTATGAAATAAATTGTAGTACGTACCGTACTTAATGTGCGAAAATGTAATTTTTTATTTTTACTTTAAATAATGTACCTAAATTAGTAAAAGAGAGATGTTCCATCTATTGCAAATTCTATACTAAGAAAATTTTTATTATTTTGTTTGGCTCAAATATACTTGAATATTTTATACATAAGTATGAAACCTTTATATTATCCTTTTTTACTTGAATTTATCTCTTGGTAGTTGTACGTATCATTTCGATTAGTTTTAAATTCTGGTTTCTATGTATTTCATCATATTTTATTTTTTTGATTTTGTTACTGATAAAACAATCGTTACAGAACTGAAGTTTATTTGGCAAAGAAATGTTCAATTTCAATATTCCCTCATGAAATATAGATAATAAATATTGATATATGACTTTAATGGTGCATTAATATAAAGCCAAATGATATGGTACAGGTACAGTGAATTTATACAGCATGATGAAGTTAAATTATTGTCAGAGTTACTATAATTGTCAGTGCTGATGATCTAAAAATGATTTCAAACATGAGCATGATGGTTTTTTAAAATGACTGAGGAACAACATACAGCTCGTATTATTATTTCATTTGCCAAATTCGGGTTGTTTTGGCATATTATTAATATACATACTAATATGATGGTTCATAATCATATTATCCTGCAACCCCATCCGTACAACATAGGGTGAAAAAAATATCTTTGCAGATCTCCCATTCGCAGATAACCTCTTCAATTGTGGCTACGTTTTTGTTGGGTACTTGCTTTAGCTGAGACAGTCTATTTGCTTTTGATTCGTTTCTTGACACAACGTTCTGTTGCAAATGGTTTATGCCAACGAATGTTTAGAATGCGCTGTGGCAACTGTGGTAGTTCATAATTTTGAATTAGTTTTAATTTGTCTATCTGCACTAATCTGATTTACTTTTACCAACAATATTTTAATTTCTTAAAATAATTTTGAAGGTATAAGCAATTGTTATGGTGATAAAGCTTTAAAACTTTATTTGTGTCTAAAAAAGGGAATTGAAGAAATAACTAAATTTTCAAGTTTTACTTCATTAACGTAATATAAAAGTAAAATCTTGGGGAACGCATTATTCAGAGAACTATGGGACCAGAAAACCACAATCAACTATGTTGTACGAGTGCTATGATACGATATTAAAGGACTACTATATTTTGGGACTCTATTTTACAAAAAATACTTTAGTATTGGAAATGTGTTACTAAATGGATCCAAAATAAAGAAATAGATATCAAATGGATAAATGTTCAAATTAAATTAATAAATTTTTAGTGTGTTTCGCAAATTATTTGTTTCATGTTAAAATGTTAAGATATGAATTTCAGATTACGTTGGAGAATCAAGTTGTTCAAATCGTTGTACGCTTCTTTTAATTATAATGTACCTTAGACATTAACTTTGCTTCAGATTACCAAAAACTCTTGCATTATTCCAATTAACATAAAAAAGACTCCAGAAACGAATACACTAATTATAATAGGCTATTAGTTGTGTATTCCTAAACTGCTTGAGCATGTTGTAAACGCTTTATTTGTATTGGGCAAAACGGTTTTCAAAGAGGTAGGTCAACAACTACTAATACGACGATGACCTCTATGGAGAATTGTTTTCTAATTGATGCCATCTTTACTGACCTAAGTTTATTTGACAGAATTACTTCTACTGAAGCACAAAATTATAGATTGGTCACATAACCTCACCTCAATTGGCTTGAGTTTTACTTCCCATCTTGTGAGTACTCAGTTTTATTTGAAATAGTGAGCAAAACCAATTCTTCTTTTAATTTTATTGAAAGATGATACCTCACGAAACATCTTTATGTTACATATGTAAGATCTATCCTTGAATATGCCAATCAAGTATATTGTCCCCACATTACTTGACTGACATTAATCGAATTGAATTGGTTCAGCGAAAGTTTTTACATTTTGCTTTAAGTAGCTTTTCATGCAATAATCCATTGCGACTTCGACCTTTTTCCAACCGTTTTAAGCTTCATAGAGTTATTGTCGATATCTTTTTAGCTTTCATTTATTACTGGTTTGGTCTAGGTTTTTAAAGTATTTTTAATTAAAGTATAATTACTTATGATTTTTAATTTCTGATAACAGCATAGTGTGCATCTGATTTAGTTTATTATTAATATTTTTCTAATTAAAGCGGGTGGAGAATTGAATTACTGCAATTGTTCCACACTTTACTCACTATTAGAGTATTTCAACTAAAGTATTATTTCCAGTTTAAATTTAGATGCGTCCCATCGTTAAATGTGTGCTCCATCGACTCATACGATGACGCTTGGAAAATCAGTTCTAACAAAAATTTAAATCGAAACTGTTTTTTTTTTCCTTCTACAGTCACTTCTGCTTTGATCCATTGATTCTTATATTTAAATATCTCCTTCTATAATAGGATAAAATTTCTGTTAGCACATAAACTATATATTTGTTCGGTGTCGGCTCTACTATATCCCATCCGTCATCATAATAAAGATCCCAGCTCGTACTCATTTTTATTTATTTATTAATTTGTATTTTGATTGTTGATTTTAATTTGTATTAATAAAATATTTATTTTTCGATTGCTAAGTTAGCAACGACTTTTCTACAGCGAATAAATTTATTCGCGAACCGTGATCACATTTAAACGAATGTTCAAATAGCATATTCCCTTCGAATCATGTTAAGGATATTCGTCTAGTAATACACGTCTGATGTGCTCGCTTTCAGCATTAATTTGACAGTATTAAATGCGAGAGAATATTTGTTGTACCTACGGCAACATTCTGTAGTTTCTGAAGAGGGACATAGGGACATATTTATTTTTCTATATAATTTTCTAATAAATTGAATTCTGTCGTAATTTAGAAGAACAATAAAATGCATTTTAATTTCCATCGAGCTGAAATTGTTGACCATATTCTAATAAAACATTAGATTTAAGTAATTTTTCAATAATTTCTACAACTTTACAAGGCCAGACCTTTTCTGTACATTTAATTAAATAAAATAAATAAAACATATTATGCATATAGGTGATAGGGTGCATATTAGAAATTGATAATTTTCAATTTGAATATGTGTATATTAAATAGATTGCCTCAATTTAATAAAAGACTTTAAATTATTATATGAATTTCCATTTTTGTTTTAGTTTGAAATCTTTCCCACAAAAGTTTAATTTATTTAAAATTCATACTCCGAAGCATCCTGCTAATTTAAAATCAAATTAATATACTAATTTCTATTCGGATACCAATCCAAAATAATATATAATGTTTTTTTAATTTGGCCTTCGTTTCTATAATTTAATAATTTTTTTTTTTTTCTTTAAATTTTGAAAATGGTTAAATTTGATATTTTGATGATTCTGATAGAAATAAGATATGATAACTAAAATAAATATAAGATAACTTTGTGATAAAAAAAAAAGTTAATTTAAAAATATAAGAAAATGTTAAAAAATATGATAAACCTAAATTTCAATAACTTCAACATTCCATTATTTGAATAATTTGAAATATTGCAGAAAACCAATTAGATAAAATATAAAAATGTGAAAAATATTTCATTTCAAATATGAATTTTGAAAATAACAATTTTGGTATGATTTTCAAACGGTGACATTGGAAGAGATATGGAGAAAGTGAAATTTGAATATAATTTGTGGATAATAGTGTATGAAATAGTTTTCACTTATTCAGCTTCAACATAAATTTGATTATAACTCTAACTCTCAGTTTAAGATCTTATACTTGTATCCAGTAGAGTACCAGTAGAATTACCAATACTATTACTTGCTGAACAAATAGAAAATATTGTAGATGAAAATAATATCCTGCAACACAACATTTAAGGCACCATTTATGAGTAACATATATATAATAAATTAAAGCAAATACATGAAACTAAAAGTAAACTTGCAAGGCAGCTGCAAGTATGTACATACGTACATATTTTCTACTCAGAATAAAGTATAGGCGTGTTTATAGTTGGTCGCGCCTGCGCAACAAAATATAAATTTTATTCATAGTTGCATGTTGTCAAAAAATCTGTGAAGTTAAAAAGCAGACGCTAGTATTCATAGTTGTCTGTGTTGCATCAGTGTCGTACAAATGAAGCATGTATTTTACTGTATTAATAGTTATTATGGTAAGCTTATTTCAAAATAGAAAATGGAATTAAATTAATTTTGAAATTGGATTAAATTAAATGGAAATAAAAATAAATATAATTACGTATTTTGAAAAATATATATATATAATTATTTGAAAATATAAAAATATTTAAGAATTAATTTTATGTATGAAGTTAATACAATTTATATACTTATGTATTTGAAAAATAATATACGATGCTGTAATAAAAATCGCAAACCAGAATAAATTTTTGTTTTGAAATTAATTATCAAACTTTTTTCAGTTAAAACAGCGAGGCTTCTAATTTCATCTAATTTCATTTTGCATTGCATGTGCCTGCGTCTATGAGCAAAATTTACTGCAGAAAAAATTTGTACTCGCCTGCGCAAGTTTTTCGATCATAGTTTACAGGTAGCAAAATATTCAGGACGCATTTTCAGGTAAAAATATATTCAGGACGCATTTTTTTCTGCAACTTTGAACACTCGATATATCTGTACAGTGTGCAATAAGTATTGAATAAATTTTTATGCAATAAACAGGCTGTTGAAAAATAAATGGGTTGTCAATAATTTATTTATTTATTTCAAACTTAAAAAAAATAATTCTCGTAACTGCTTGATCCAAGCTTCAAATTAACAAAAATACAAATTCTTTTTTAAAATTTAATCTCCTCCATGCGATAAATAAATAAATATTGCTTAAAAGAAAGAAGATGATCTCATAAATTTTTATAAAATATAACTTTAAAACGATATAGTCATTAATATCGAGAATCTACTGTATCTTTTCTTTATTATCAAATTTAAGGAAATCGAAAATGGTGAAATAACACATCCAAATCCAAAACAAGACAATACAATAAATAAGAAACCAACGTACGGAATAAATTTCACGGTGATGATAAAACAAATTGTCAATATAAATCTGTCTCAGTTCAATGACTTTAAATATAAATTTCATATTTTATCATCATCATCATCATCATAATTGATAATCATCATCATTATTATTTTGATTATCATTATTTATGGATATTAGAAAGAAACAAAAATATATAAACGTATTTTTCATTTCATATTTTTTTTTTTGTTTTCTTTATTTTCATTACTTAATAACTTATTTATGAATTTATTATGTATGTTTGTATGTACATATATATAAAAAAAAGGAAATAAATTTAAGAAAATTATTTTTAAATTCAAAAGTCAAATCACGTAATAGTGTGTATTTTTATATCCTTAAAAAGAAAAACAGAATAAAATATAAATAAATAAAATGGAAAAACTTAAAAACAAAAGAAAAAATATTGGACATTTACACTTGAAATTGTTTTTGTTGCTGTTGTTGTTAATGATGTTCTTATTGTTATTTTGCTTTCTATTCGAATGCATAAGTATTGTGTGTATTTGATTGGCATTAAGCTTTTTCGAAATGAATGAGAATGAAAAATAATATGTCGGAAAATATTTTTTTTAATTTTTTCTTTCTATTTTTTTTTTTTTAATGGACTTTGCTACATGAAATGTCATGTTTTTTTTATAGCACATGTCAAAATTATATAAAAGAAAAGTCAAAAATGTCCTTTTTGTTTTGGTTTTTGTTTTGTTTTCTTTTGTTATTCCAAAATGGTGTTTTTATTTTTAATATATACATATTTTATTGTTGTTGTTGTTGTTTTTTTTTTTACTGTAAATATGTATTTGAAGCATTTCATTTGTAAATCATACCAAGTTTTATTTTTCGTTTTTTTTTTGTAAATATTGAAGAAGTTGAAGATCGTTAGAGCATTTATGGTTGTAGTATAGATTATGAAAGTAAACAAAATAAAAAAAAAAGTTTGTTTATATTTTTATGGATAATTTTGAGAATACTTCTAGGAATCGTGTGGTGTCTTAGAAAATAATATCTTTTATTAATTTATTTTTATAGGTTATTTCTAGGAAATATTTTCAAAAATGATGAATTATTATTTTTATATAAAATTTTGATTATATTTAAGAAGTTGTCACAAAATATGAATTATCTGTAAATATTTTATTTCAAGAATGACTAGGAATAGTCAAAATAAATCAAAATTTTGAAGTTTTTGAAATTTAATTACACATAAATGAAATTTGATGTTTTCAGATCGTATTTTGAATGACACAAATTATTAATGATTATAATTCGTTTGAAATGTGTAGTGATTTATGTTTTGGTAGACTTTTCAATACATTAAATAGTTTCAATTTACGAATTTAATTTAATAATAGTTTATAATTTCACCTACACATAATGTACAGTCAAAATTTACCCTTTTCAGGTAGGATGTGCCCCATCTCTCATATTACAAATCTTATATCTATTTAATCTTATTTAATACTACACTCATGAAAAAACATACTATTAAATTTTTAATAGTACAGTTATTGATTCAACAGGACGGATATCAATAGGTTTTTACTATAAAAACAATAGTTTTCTGTTTGAAACAATATGTTTTGTAGTTTTGATTTAAAAGGATGCATACTATTATTATATTAATAGTAGACCGCATTAATGTAATGAGAAATACTATAAATTTAAAACTGTTCTACTCGTTGTATTTATTAGATTATACTATTAATTCAATATTACAAAATAGCTAATTTTTAATAACATTACCAGAATTAATTTAATGGTATGGTTAACCACATGTACTATTAAATATTGTACGTATTCTTTTATGGTTTTAAACTATAATACTGTCACTGTGTCCTGTAATTGACGCGTTTTTTTTAATAGTGACACATATATTGAATAGTATATAGATATACTATATAATCAACGATACCATTCGGAATTCATTCAACAAACGCAAATAACCTATACAGGACCTGTATGCAATATTTGTTAAATTTGTATTTAAAAAATCTGTTTAAAGAGATAATATCACCTGTTTGAGCTTGATTCATTGCATTGAGCTCATCGAGCTTGCATTGAAGGAGTAAAAAAAGTTAATGGATTAAATAAATAAATTAAAAAATCTAAGTATTAAAAGCAAATTTAAAAATAAAGATAAGAATAAATTAGAAATAATTAAAATAAAAGAATAAATATAAATTTAAAAACAAAAATAAGCTTCAATAGTGCTTAAGGTAAATGTAATATAGTTTAAAAAAAATCTAATTTCGATAAAAAATAGTTAATAAATTAAAGTGAAAAGTTAATAAATGAAATACATATTTGAGTGGACCTTAAAAATAAAAATAAACGTTATTCAATTAATAATGCTTAAGCAAAATATTATAATATAGTAAGATAAAATTATAATTTTGATCAACAATTTTTGTTAAATTAAATATAATAAAGAACTAATATCTCATTTACACTTCCAATCAAAGCTGGTCTTTAATTTTCACATCAAGAAAAAAATATATATTTATCATATCATAATAACCTTCATTTGGTATATCAGGAAAATTCAGATTATTGAAAACATGGACTTGTTCGAAGCTAAGTGTATCAAACAAAAATATTTCGCGACAAAATTTAAAGGAAAAGTTTCTATTTAACGAAGTTGGATATTCAAACAGTTTAACTTTATCAAATTGAAGAAATAGTTTTACACAAAACTGGGTTTTATATCTTATGAAAACAGTGGCATGATAATTATTTTAACGAGCATTTCTAAGCCTATGTTGTAATTATTATAAATTATATTATTTTTGTCAAATCTAATTTTAATATATTTATATGTTTAATATTAGTTAGTTATTATTGTTATTAGTGATTTTGATAGTTTTAAGCTATATTTCTAGTTTTTTGATAAAGTACAAACAAGTCTGTTAAAAAGTACAAGTAAAAGTAAATAATGTTTATAGAATAAAAGGATTTAATAAATAATTAATATTGTTTCATTTAATTTGGACTACTTTAACCTTACATACAAATATATAGGTACTAGAAAAATAGGATTTACCTCATTAAATTAATAGTATCTATACTATTAAATTTATTAAATTAATATTACTGAAACTATTATTATAACAGGATATACTATTAAATTATAATGTGATGGACTATAATATTTACAGGACAATACTATTAAAATAATGGTACATTTCAACTATTGATTTAATAAGATTCAAAATGTTATTTTAAAACTATATTGACGAATTTTAATAGTAAAATCTAATTAAATGAATAGGATATAATTTTAATTTTATAGGATTTTTCCCTGAGTGTATAATAGAAATTAAATACGATTTAAATCTAAATCAAGTTTAAAGTAAATGTAATCTATAATTCAAGATATTATGCTGAATGTTGGTAGATAGTAGGAATTATATCAATATACTTAGACAAATTAATATTTTCAGACCCTGTATTCTGATTGTTTTTATTATTCACGATTCTGGATCCTGATTTCTGATATCCACCCTTTATTTTACTCTATTTTATTCCTTGCTCATTTGCTATAAGAGTATCTAAGAGTATATAAGTATATAATAAGATTTAGATCAGAATAATACAGTGTGGATTTGAATCAGTACTTATCATATAGTCGGATTGCAAATTTTTTGCTATCAATTTTCCAAAACATTTGTAAAATATGGGATTGCTAAGGATGTAATAATATTTTGATAGAGTAGATTTCAATATTGCCTTGTTTTATACTCGAAGTAAACCAATGTTGAAATGTAGTTTCAATTGTGCGTCAATATAAAACCAAGTGATATAATGAATTTCGAATTGATACCGAACTAATTTAACAAATACAATCTAAAATGGTTGTAATAAATGCTTTTAAAGGTGGTTTAGAGCACTGGAGAACGATTATCAAAACACACAAGATAAATCATATTTTTTTTCTATTTTCTAGATTCAAGATCTTTGTGGGAGCAATGAATTAGTCAATGATAGTGTCATTTAACTTTGCGACACTTATTTAATACCAGATACTCTATGGCTATATTTAAAAATAACACTGAATTGTGGCAATATTTTAATCGCATACAGCTTACATTACTATGAAGTACAATGACAATACAATATTACCATGACAAATCACTTTGAAATATAATATTAAAGTTAATTTGCCCACCGGCTTACAATACGAATTATCTGCCATAGGGTTTCAATTCAAGCTTATCATATCGTTGGATATTGGATTGTAATTTTGTGTTTGGTCTAATCCATATTAAACCTATTGAAAGATTTACATTCAGAATGTACTGACACATTATTAATATACATATACTAGTGATTTTCATAAACAAGCAATATTGGAAATATTGCTTATATTGACCATAATCTCATAAACAATATGTTGCAAATGAAGTTTGTTCAAAAACATTTTTAACATAGCACAAAAACTGCAAAATGTAAAAAACTCAAATTTTAATAACTTTGTCAATAAAAAAATTTTTTTCTGCAGTATTTTGTTTTTACAGTATTTAATTATGAAAAGCCCTACTATGTTAATGTTAGTCATCAAATATCAATATTGTATTTCATAAAAGTTATATAAGTTAATTATTTAAGTAAAAAAGTAATTAAATTAAAAATTTTGTTGATAACAAAAATAGAAAATGTTTTTTTATTTGTTTCTCAACATTATAATGTCTATCTTTACCATTTTTAATTACTTTGAATTCATCAATCTGATAAGCTTTTTTCAACAATATTTTAATTTCCTAAAATAATTATGAAAAATATCAGCGATTATTATATTGATAAAATTTCAAAATTTTAAAATAGAAATAATAGACAAAGAAAATGATACACATACACACAAAAGAAAGTAGAGTACACCCTACAGAAAACATAAAATATTTGAAGAGTTATGCTACTAGGAAAGCCATACAAACTACGAATTATTAGTATTGTATCAGACATTTAAAGAGGTTATGCTAAGATTGGGGCATTGTTATAACATCAGTTATTACAACTCAAGAACTGCCAATTATTGTAGAAAATTAATAAAAATTTATTATTTTAAGTAATTAAAGAGAATTTCCATTATGATGGAGTAATGGAAAACAAATAAAGTTTGTTTGTGCAATAAGCGACTGATTTGTCTTCATCAAAAAATTTCTAATGTAATTCCTTAGAAGATCTGTGAAGTGAAAGTAAACATCACATAAAGTAGGTACACTTCTATTCATTTGAATATAACCACTTTGAGTTTTTTTTAAAAATATATGTCTTCACTTATGCTGGAGTTTTTGTTTCCTAATGTAATCAAATTTTAATATTTCTAGTCTTTACATTTTCATATTGATTTCCCCGTTATTTATATGAGTGTAAGAGATTTGTTTTGTTTTGTACGAAACAGAAAACATTTGGAATTAACCCAGACCAAAGAGTAGTGACGTATGACAGAGAATATATAGAACAAGTAAGTGCATTCTGATAAAACGGGATATGTACGAATTGAACGGGATGTATGTAAATTAAGTCGAATTTAATCAAAATCTACTATAATATTAACCATGCTCGTACTATGAATGTTTTCTTTAGCGAAGTGCTCTTAGTAATGCATTTTTATAGTATTGGCTTTTTATAGTATCTGAATTTTTTTTAGTTTTGATTTTTTAAATAATATTAGGATTTTTAAAACATTTTTTTTTTTACTTTTTTTGAAAGATATAGCGTCTTTTGTGGAGTTTTCTTTTATACTGTAATCCACCCAGTACGCAGCACTCTGTCAATACGCAGCACGTGGTTTTTTTTAAATCAAATAATAAGAAAAGGAAAAGTATATTCATTTATTAAACATTTACAAAATAAAAATACTGGTGTTGCTCCTTCCCTTTCAATTTACAACATTTTTATTAAATTAAATTAAATTATTCGCGCTCAAGCCACAATAATAAGTTAAAGTGTAAAGTTAGTGTGGTTTTCTTAGTATTTGTATAAGGAACGAGCAAAGTTGAAATGCTATTATTTCATAATTAAAACCATAAAAATAGTCCGAGCCAGAATGAACCATGTACAAAAAGAACTTTTATAGAAAAATAAAAAATGAAAAGTAATTGGTTTCTGTTGAATTGGTTGCGAACAATTCATTTTTATATTTCATCAACCTAACTATCGCAGCAAAAATACTCTAAAAAATTAAAAATTTTACAGATATTAATTTAAAAATAGATATACGGAATTTGATCTTCAAGATGGGCTAAAAGCTATGAAAAGTGGTTTGCCAATAAGAAGAACCTCGGTTACATACAAAATACCAAGAGGCACATTGCAATGTCGTATAAGTGGAAGAAATAAAAAGTCAACAAAGGGCCCTTTAACAATTCTCCTACTGGATGAGGAAAAACAAATAGTGATTATATAATTTGAATGCCAAAATAAAGGATTTCCACGCAAGAAAGTTAATATTCAAAATATTGTCTTTAGTATTCAATTTATAGTTTATATAAATTAACTTTATGAAGACCTATATATTATATCATATGTAGATATTTTAAGTTGTTTTTATGTTTTATATTATCTTATAGTCTAATTTTTTAAAAGGGAAGAATTAATAAAAATTAACAAACATTTTATTTTATTTAATTAAGATTCTATGATTTTTAAGATTTATGCAATTTTTTATTCTTAATTTGATTTACTTAAGCAATTAAAACTAATTTTCTGAAAAAAAATGACCCAAACCTGAAAAATATAGTAAATTTTTGTTAAAGTGTACTGGGGTGCTGGAAATAGGCTGAGATACTGGGACTGGTACTTTTTTTTGCATTTTTGATATAATTTTAATAACTTTACAAAAATAGAACAAACAAAATATATAATAAAAAAGTAGACATTTCAAGCTTTCTAAAAATATATGTGTTAGTCTGTAAAGCTAAAATCACGGGAGATACTACAGTTTCATTTTCAATATTTTCTTAAGGGTGCTGCGCACTGGGTGGATTACAGTATCTATAATATTTTGATGTGCATAGCGAAGGTCTTCTTCATTCTTAACATCTCTAGTCGCTGTACGTACTTAAATTGTGTATGTGCCATATTTGAATTTTTGTCAGAGCTTTATAGTTGTTTATTACAGACTCAGACTGTAAAGATGTAATATTAATGTCATCTAACATCCTAGCTAACACGAATGGGCACGAATGGGCTTGAATTCACTGTGTTATTCTTTTAGTGTAATGTTTGACTGTCTACAATTTAAAGTAAACTTTATTGTAAGCAAGCAATTTACTGTAAACTATATGTAAACTATTCTGTATACAATAAAAAAAATGTCAATTATGATGTCAACATCAATATTTTCTTAAAAAAAATCGGCCAGCATATTAAGATAGCACTGTAGGAGAGCACTATCAACAACTTTGCTTGATAAAACACATAAGAAATGTATTACACCAGCTAAAGGCTATTATGAGTGAAGAATCAGTTTTATGAATTGATGGGTGAAAAAATTGTTCAATCAATGCTAAAACTAATGTTTCAATGTTGCATAATGCTACCATGGTGGGCAAGCTTTTTTGAAAGCTTGCGACTTAACTGGAGATTCTAAGGCAGTTAAAAAAATGGTATGAAGTTGTTGTGGAGTCTACTGACATTACAAGGGATCTGTATTCTTTTTTTGAAAGCTTGCGACTTAACTGGAGATTCTAAGGCAGTTAAAAAAATGGTATGAAGTTGTTGTGGAGTCTACTGACATTACAAGGGATCTGTATTCTACTGTTATTATCATTATGTTGTAACCAATAATGTCAATAACATATGGTTAAGATGAAAGACTTGTCTCGGCGCTTCAGTTTAATTTATTTGCCAAAAGTGCCTTAAATAAAAAATCAACGGATCAAGTGACATCTATTTTAAAAAAAATGTTTTTGATAAAGGTGGAATTGAAATGTTTGATACACAAAATTTATCATATATGAAATGCGTGATAGTCAAATCAATACATAAGAAGATTTGATAATGAATTCATGGAACACTTTGAAGAAAATATAAAGTTTTTGATCCAAAATGTGAATTGATTAATACTTGTCAATCGTTAGAGTGTTCATATGCCAATTCTTTATATTTTTGGCTGTCTATAAAACTATACATGCAAATTTTAAAATTATATTTGAAAATAATTTACAATTACGATTGAATGCTTTAATGGCTTTTTACTCACATCATAAAAAATGAATTGTGAAAATTAACAAATTTTTATTTAGTCAACTCTATCAAGTAATAGAATAGAATAATGGGGTAGTTCTAAAAAAAAACCTTCTTTTTTAAAAATGTGTACAAAAAAGGTATAAAATAGACTATTCGTTTTTTGGAATCGGGCTGCAATGTAAATATTATTCAAATTGTTCAAAATTAGCTAGCTGTTAAAAATTTCAACTTTATGTTCATTCATCTATTCAAAATCGTTTTATTATTGAAAGGTCTAAAATGTTGCCATATTATTAATTAGATGATATACAAAAACTTAATGATGTGGATGGCTTGGATTGAGTATTATAAGATTTATAATAAAAATCGTTTTTTGTAAAACAAATCAGTAGCTATTTTTATTTAACTTAAAGTCGATTCATTATTATTTAATTATATACAATACATACATTGAAGTATGTATGCAATGAAGTAGACATAGTATTGTCTACAAAATCTGCATAATGTTGTTTACGTCGCACAACACTGAATTCAACTTGTTTTTTTGTCATTATTCCTTAGGTACTTACTGGTATCGTGATTATCGTTAATATAAAAAGGAACTATGATATTATTAAGGCGCAGCCATTTTTAAATAGATGTAGATATCCACATTTAAATTAGTTGATAATATGTGTATATAGAAAAATTAAGCTGAAAAAAATTTGTTGTACTTATGTGATTATACTTATTGTATGCCAAGACTATGCGCAAAACAGTTAGGATGTTCATTAATAGAATAAGACTATTAATGAATATGAAATGGAAACTGATTGATTAAAAAACAGTTAGTATGTTCATAACCTTGGCAATTAAATAAAAAAAAGATGTTATATAAGATGTCATAATATTATATAACAAAATTATACACTCCAATTTTATCCTGGATTTTGGGAGCCGTATTGGTAGTTATTTAATATTTCATTGATAATTAGTATTTATTTAATTAGGTAAACTTTATTTTAAGTGCCAGAATATATTGATATTAGGTTGATTATTAGTATTTATTTTATCAGATAATTTTTTTACAATGGGCCCTATAGTGGTAAACGTAAAAGTAAATAAAACGGCAAACGTTTAAATTTAGTATCGTGATTACAGCAAGTCATAAAAACTGTAAACATTAAATGTCAACTTTTCGAAATTAATTTTTTTCATATTGTAGTTCATGCGCTATTACCGTTTGTAGAACAAAGTTTCACCGCGAAAATTAGTTTACGTTTGAAAAGTTATAGTTCCTTAAATGTAAATATTTGTTACGTATTTTAATTCATTTATTCGTTAATTATACATTAAAAAAAAAAAGATAGAAGAAATGCAACGGCATAATTTAGAAACAGAAAAGACTACTTTAGAAAAAATAAAATTAAAAAAAAACAAATAGTTGCACTGCAACTGTTAAAATACAACACGAATTTAGCAGATTCTCATGATGCAGATTTGTGATAAAAATATTTGTAATTAGTTGATTAGCCATGAAGGCATTTAAGATTTTTTTTTTGTTTTAATCATGAAGACTTACCTTTTATGTTTAAGTATCTTATTTTTTTATTAAAAGAACATTAAACTATTGAGTTTTACTTAAATATTCTATTTTTGGAACAAGAAAATAATATGCTAATTTTAAATTTTATTTAAAGTAGCTGCAATTCGTCTTCTAATTTCTACAGCTTCACTATTAAAAGTTGATATATCGGTATTTTTTTTTTTTCATTTTGCCGTCCGTCTTTCACCAGAATTTTCATCCAATAATTCGTCTAATAAATTTATTATGATGGTATCAATTTTTTATTTAATTGTTCTAATAACTAATACAATTATATAAATTAATTTATCTTGTTTTATAAAGGTCTAAAAATTCACTTTTCTTAAAAACATATGTACTTTTGACAACTGTCAAATCAATTTCGAAAATTTTCAATTTTAAATTATTCACGCAGTAACTACGATTGTAAGGTGAATAATTATTACTGCGCGGTCACCGCATCACACGGTAACCACGATAAGCCCCAATATCTCAAATAGATTTTTGCGTTATTTCTATTTGCAAGCAATATCTTTTTTTTTTATGCAAGACAGAAAACGATTGCAAACTCAACCAAGATCAATAAGTTGTGGCGTATATGACAAAAAATGTATACCATAAGTACATTTTTATAAAACGGGATATATACAAATGTAACAATATGTATGTAAATTCAAAATCTACTAAAATTTAAACTCAGAAACACCTACACTGACCTACCTGCATTTTTCAAATAAAACCAAAATATATAATTAATATGGTTAGTCCTATCCAAATGACAAGTGCCATTATTAGAATGTAATTTTTCCTCTTTATTTTAATTTATTTAAAAAAAAAGTATTTTTACTTATTAATTTATGTTTTGATAATATCTGATAAGAGATAACTTTTCGATGACAAAAATTTCATTTTAACAAACAAGAAAAAAAATGTTTTAAAAAGACTGAAGTTCGCAATATGGAATAGTTTTTTACTTAAACGTCTTTGAAAACGACCGAACGGAAAAGTTATTTATGTATTTTTTTTTTAATTTAGAACAAATTTTACAGTGTAAATGAAGGGTAAATTAAATGACATAAAATTAAATTTTAAATATTAAAATGAAATAATAGAAAAAAAATGAATTTAATTGAAATTGAGTGAAAAATTTACTGTAAAACTTACTAAGTAACTAGTCAAGAAAGAATCGTTTTAATTAACTGAACAAATATTTTTGTAATTAATCTACACGAATATTAAGTGTTGCAATGGGTTAAGGGTAGTGTAAAAAATGTGATCTAGGAAAAAGAAATTATTGTAAGAAGATAAAATCAAGAAAAGTTTGAGGACTGATTTTCTATTGTTAATCAGGAACTGCTTTAGATCGAAAGGTTACTCTATAATTTGAGTAAATAAAAAAAGTGAATATTGTTGTCAAAAAATCTTCAATTCGCCTTTTCTAATATAGATGTCGCGATTTATAGGAGACTAGTAACTATGGAGAATAATATTAATAAAATAAATTTTGTATCTGTATGGTATAATCTTAAAAATACAAGGAAAAGTCCTACAATCCAGAGAGACTTGCAGATGAAAATTGAAACGATTAAAGTATAGTCCAGTGTTAAATATTGAGAATATTCGAACGTGTGAAAAATTTGTTAACACAGAAAAAAAACAACAGAATGAATCACAAATCAAAATCACTAAATTAAATTTATGATTTTGGGGGTTTAAAAATTGAATAAAATTTAAGGGTCAAACTTAATTCAATCAACGTCTCAGTCGGGTTAAATTATCAGCAATGAATGTTTGACCGCATTTTGTAGCTATTAATATAGATTGTTTGGGAAGACAATATGTATATAGTATAATCCTCCATTGGAACAAGAATGCAAGTATAATTACTGACATATTGCGGTTAATCTCGGAAGTCTATTAATATTCAATTAAATCGTTTGGAATTGCGGAAGCCATATCAATAGATGTCTCCGTCGCATCCTAAACTTTCGTTGGCCACAAATCATATCCAACACAACGCTGTGGCAAAAAACGAAGCAAAAACAAATAGACGTGGAAATCCGACAGAGAAGATGGTTTTTGTTTGGGAATACTCTGAGGAAACCTGACAACAAAATCGCGAAACAATGTTTCGAATGGAATCCTCAGGGTACATGTCGCGTCGAAAGACCGAGAAAACATGGAGAACAACTGTATTAGCCGTACCCAGTACAAGCAAGTACCCAGTAAAGAACGTGGCCACAATCGAAGAGGTTAGCCGCAGATACGAGCCGATAGAAAGAATTTATTTCCGCCCTATGCCCCACGGATGGGGTTGCAGTTGATGATGATTGCGGAAGTATACTAAAACTAATAGACTTGTCAAAAGGTTGCTGCATGCAGTTTAAAATATTTCCTTTCAAAAATATAAATTTTTTAGTTTGCAATATTTTGAAAAAAACAATATTTACTTGCATTCACACATTTTGCTATAAGTGATGAACACTATCGAAGATTTTGACCATCGATAGTCAGTAACTGTTATGAGTTTTACTAACGAATCAACTTAAACTATAAGTGGAGAGTTTATATGATACTGAATACTGATAGTTACTAGTTTCATTGCTAATTCTGAAGCTCGCTAGATTTTAGTTGCGTGCTGTGATAAAAACAAATTTTTTGAAGTCACGTTTTACAATTTCTATATTATTTTTCATCAAGCTCGCAATTTTCTTCACTTAGGTTTTATTGTTAAAACTTTTTTTCAAAATAAAAAAAACAATAAATTTTATAAATTCCCACTAAAGTCTATTAAGCAAATGTCGTCGACTTGAAAATGTCGAAGCCTTTTGAGAGCAAAATTTTCTACCCAATAGAAATCTACCCCCAGTTACGCTCAATAGAATCTTTTCAATTGTAGAGGTGTTTGCAATAGTGCGGGGTAAAAGAATATACCCCCGGGTGGGTGTGTCTACAAGTTATTATATTAAAGAAGGTCAGTCACGGCTGGTTTTCTGCAGGCACCTCATTATCTAGTTGGAACAGATGCTAATCTTTTCGTTCCGTTTAATAAAATCAAATTAGCTTGTTTTTCTTATCTTGATAGAATTAATTAATTTTAACCTTCTTTTCCCAGCATGTAGGGGATTTTAATATTTCTCACTCTGTCAACCTATAAAATATTCAGTATTGAGCTGTAGCATCATATTTCGAATGAGTGCTTCTAGTTCTCTATCTAAATAATGCTATACTTTTAAAGTCGATCACATTAAATCTTCATAAAGATCCTTAAATTATCAATTTAGGAACCTACGAAGCATTCGTGTTCACTTACAATAATTCTGTTTTATATAAATTTGTTGTTTCAAATTATATACTCGTAAACACAAATAAATCAAATCAATTGGTGATTTCTTGGAAAGATTAAGTACTCGAACTGTTAAGTACTGTGATTACAGTGTAAGATTGTGGAATGAAAGGCGGTATCAAATATACAAACATTAATTCTATTTCTGTTGTGGTTCTACAACAGCGCGATTTTTTCAATTTAATTTTAATTTATTCAATATTGTGGTTTGGAGTACATTTCTAATCGTCGTTCTAAATGTCGATTATTCTTTTTTAATATAATAAAGATTTATTTATATTTACTACCATCTTAGTAAGGGGACAACCCTGAATATGATCAATATCTTACCTTAACATGACTTGATTTCACTAACAAATTTTATTAGTCAAATGAATCATTCTCTGAGGTTGGGATGCAACTTTTTCAATTATGTGAAACATACAGTCAGTCAAATGGAATAATTTGAATAATTATATTAAATATATTTCTTTTTTATTAATTAATTATCAAAAATTATTTAATTTCTATATCTTTATAGATTTTCAAAGAATACTCTTAGTCATATTATTTACTATAATTATTACTGATCACAGTAATGGTATAGAAAATGATCCATGTGCATTAATTCCCAATTCTGTATTAATCGCAGATCGAAATTCATGTAATGGTTGGATAAGATGTTCTAATGGTAATTCAACTGAAGGAAAATGTCCAAATGGTTTAAGATTTAATCCAAGACTTGGTGTTTGTGATGAAGCATATAATGTAAAATGTTATGATGATTTATGTGCTGAAATTGGTAATACTGAAGATTTTTTTGCCGACAAACGTTTACCATTAAATTGTGCTTCGTATTTTCATTGCTCAAATGGTACTGCTATATACAATAAATGTGATGATGAATATTGGTTTAATTATGAAAAACAAATTTGTGATCATACCAGTAATAATTTTTACTGTAAAGATGACACAAATTTAGAAAATCATATTTGTGAAAATGTACCAGATGGTGTAAATGTACGTAAAATTGATGATTGTCAAAATTATTATAAATGTCAAAATGGTAAACCAATATTAGAAAAATGTGAAGAACCTAAAACATATAATATAAAAACTGGGGAATGTGATGATGGAGAAACAAGTAATTGTAGAATTGTTTGTTCGAATGGTGTAAAACCAAAACGAAATCCAAAATCATGTCGTAATTACTTGGAATGTGACGAAAAGAATACATTAGCTAAATTAGTAGAATGTAACCAAAATGAATTAGTTAAAGAAAATTCGGAAGGTGTGGTTGAATGTGTTAATCAAATGCAAGTTGATGAAATAGTATGTCCAAATCGTTGCGAAGGCTTGGAAGGTCTTACTTTTGTACCCAAATATGAAACAGATAAATATCGTAAATGTAAAAATTATTACACTTGTAAAGATGGAGAAATGCTTAGTAAACAGTACTCATCTTGCAGTAAACATAAACTTTTCGATGTAAGCAAACAAGGATGTGTCTTACCAAGTAAAGTTGATCGAAGCACTTGTACAACTTTAGATGTATAAATTTTAAAGTAAAATAAAATATGTTAAAAAATTGTAGTCTAAAAATTTTTCTAATAATATAAAATTTTTTCTAAAAATATATAATAATTAAAATTTAGATTCTACAGAAATTGATTTGGAAGTTGAGAAAAAACTTTTAAACTCTACTATTTTGATGTTGTAACACAATATAGTCACAATTGGAGTAATTCGTTTATACAGTTTTTATTACCTAGACATAGATCATGTAGAAAGCATTGATTTTACATTGATTATCTTTGATTATATTGGTTTAATTCTTTTGTAACTCGATTTTTCTAACTGCGAATTTGTTTTTTTTTTTTTATCTATATATACCGGGTGTTCCAGAGCATGCGTATCAGCTTTTTAAGGGGGGAAGAAGCCATTATTTTAAAATTTTAAAAAAAGCACCCTCGCTTTATCGATTGGTGGTAATTTAAACTTCCGGAAAAAATCGAACCGCAAATCGGTTTTTTAAGACCAAAAATCGTCGAAATGGCCGAAATCGAGATTTTTAAATGGGAAAGGGGTACTCTTTTATGCAACCCTCTTCCTGGTAAGTTAGAAGCCACGCTGCCAGGCAAGGTAATCCGTTCAACCCCTATTGTAACAGCTTCAAGAATGGAAATGAGACAGAAACTCTTAAGCACTTCCTTTGCTATCCAATATTAGCTGGGATCATACTCCGGACTTTAGGTGAACGTTTCCACTCAAACGTTTCGAACAATATAGATATTATTTCGGAAAGCCAAATTGGTAATCTGATCAATATGCCCTTAGAGTTCCTTTGGGCAATGAAATTGGCAGAGTCATTACCTAAAACAAACAACAATAACAATTCAAATCGTGGTGTCAAAAAGGCAAAATTAAGTGCTCAGAAGCTACTGGAATGTCTACTTCTACCTACCTTAATTCGGCAGAAACTCAAAACTGTCTTATTTCACGCAAACTTCTTGGATTTAAATCTAAACTTTTTTCCAAGTTGTTACTTTATGGAACACGGATAGTCTAAAAACATTTTAGGTATGCGCATGAATCAAAAAATTATTAGGAATGATTATTTTTTTGATATTGTTAAAAGGACTGTTAAGTGTTTGGGTTATTTAACATGATGTAAAACTGTCTTTTCACCTTAGGAACTCCATAACATCTAAAAATCATTAATATGTCTCAAGATGGAAAATAACTCATTGCCGTTTGGGCTGACGTTTCCCCTCTACAGCTTTAGGCCGTTTTAACCGTGTTTAAAATTGTACTATTCGTTTAATCAATGTCTTAAATGTAACTTTCAACTGTCAACTGTCCACTGTCATCTATGATCTGTCATGTGTTGTCAGTCATCAGTCATCAGTCATCTGTCATCTGTCATCTGTCATCTGTCATCTGTCATCTGTCATCTGTCATCTGTCATCTGTCATCTGTCAACTGTCATCTGTTCATCTGTTCATCTGTTCATCTGTTCATCTGTTCATGTGTTCATCTGTTCATTTGTCCATCTGTCCATCTGTCATCTATCATCTATCATCTGTCATCTGAGCGTTCTGTCAAAAATCCATCCATCCAATCATCCAGATAAATGGAGATATATATATATGTATATATAATTACAAGTGATAGCAGTTTATCAATAAAAAAAAGTAAATAATTTATATTAACAGTTCAAAATATGTTTTGGAGAATGGAGAGTACCTAATTGGTTTTATTAATACGATTAATAACATTATTAGATGTCTGAATTTAAATTCCATATTCTGCAATATATTTAGAGCAGCTTCAATCCATTAAATCTTTGTATTTCAAATCTCAACTTTGATTAAACTTTTCATTAAAAAACTAGCAAACTAAGTCATCATCAATTATTAACATACTTAGCTGTTGGTTTAGTCAAGTGTAGAGTTAGAAAAAGATCCTGTCACTTAAGTCAACTAAATACTTAGTAGTATTCTAAATATTAAGAAGAACAATAAGAAAAAATGTATTGTGAAAATGTAGTGAAAGAAAGTACATATATTTCACATTTATTCTATGTAAGTTTGAAATAAAAAGAAAGGGACTGATTTTCTTCTATTCCTTTCCACCCAGCACATTATTTTTCCATTAAAAATCCAAGTATAAATAAATATGTTCCCGTAGATATACGTATTGTACCAAAATTAGTTTTTTTTGTATTCCTAAACAAATTAAGAAAATAATTCAGGATGTCTTTATAAAAAAAAAACAAAAACAATCTCAACCGTTTATTTATAACAGAAAAATTAGAAAAGAAAAAAGGAGACAAAAAATGGCTACAAATTATTTTTAATAGGTTCACTTAGAGTACAACTGTAAATGCTATATAATTATTTTGTCAAAGTTTGTGTTATTTTCCATCTGTTAGACTGTGATCATATGAAATTATAGATGTACATACCTATATGTTTTTAAATTTATACAAATAAATTGTGGAATTTTACACGGTATTTTGTATATATGCAAATCTGTATTAAATCTAATGAATGGTAATAAGTCAGAAAAAATAGAAACAAATTAAAGTTAAAAAAAAAGTTATACAACTTCTTGTAAAATTTATTTTTACTTGTGATAAGTGGGATATTTATTTTTGTAATTTATTTTATGACTACATATTATATTATTATATAAAAGTATGTATGTATACCCATAAAATTTAAACGATTTTGTATGCTGTACTTGACAAAAAAGAAATCACATCGTTAAAATTACCATAAATGGAAAATTAATTGTGATGAAGGAGAAATCATCAATTTAAGAATAATTTAAATACGAGTTCAAATTCTAATTCAAATCTGAATTTCTGAAATAATGCTAATTACAAGGTGTTAATAGATTGAAAATTGTCAAAAAAAATTATTAATTATATTGAAATTAATTTTAAAAAATCTGTTGAACTAAAAAAAATACAAATGTTAAGCAGTGTTGCGTAATTTAGTCCTATTAGAGAGACCAAACGTGTATTCACCTGGCAGTGATATTATCAACCATTTTAGATTTTCGAAATATGTTTTGAAATGAGCTGGAAATGCTTGATTAATCAGTTGGAAATATCGAATATTTAATAATTATTGTTGATTAAGAGAAAAAATTAACGAAAAATAAAATTAAATAAGGATTAAAACTTTAGGTATGTTTGTTTCACTAATTTTATTAAATATCTAAATCGATTTCTGTTATTACACCATCATTAGAAGACATATCATGTAATGTTTTATCTAGAGCCTATACATTATTCTATAAAATGTATGGACAATAAGATTTACCTATAATTAAATAATAAAACAAGTAGTGTTTGAATGTCTAAATAAATACTGCGAAAATAAAGATAAAAAAAATAAATTGAATAAGGTTTCAGTCGGAGTGAATAAGTAGTCGCAACAATAAGAAGGAAAATGACTGATTTTCTTCCATAAGTTTTTAAAAATATATAGATTCATCAAAAAAATTTCAATTTTCTTGACAAATGAGTTTTTCAAATTCTAAAACCAGTAGGAAGTTTTCTTGACTTGTAATTTTTTTTCCAATTAAAAAAACTAGTATTGGCCCGCCCGTCGAAATTCGAAGAAATTTAATAAAAAATCGTACTCAATATTTCATTATAAATTGTTTTCCATCATTCCAATTTATTCTTGGTACCTACACACTATATAATTTTTTTTAATTGATTTACCTTAGACAACAACCGCATACGTAATAACTTATTTAAAAAAAAAAAATAATGGCTTGGAAAAGACAAAATCTGAAGTGGCATGGGAGGCGTGGGAGCTAAACTTAGCTAAATTAAATTAAAAATTGGCTTCAAAATGGTACCACATAAACCAACGCAAAATTTGTCATATTAGCGCTTACTGTAGTACCAACTCTGAACATTTGACGATTCACTCACATTTACACTTAGACTGTAATAGAACTCTGAAAAACTGTTACACGCAAAATCATTGAATTGAATGTAGTTATTCGAGCCTTAATCAGAATCTAAAACAATTCGGTCAAATCTGATATTGAAAATGGTATGCAAAGAGTTAATGTATTTAGACTAACTACCTTAAATAAGGGGTTTTCCAATAGTGATGATATGATTTTGAGGTCACGTTTCGGCCATTTGTAATATGTCATGATCTGTCATTTTTCTTTTCATTGAATTCAGTAATGTTTACAATTTCATTACAAACGTCGTGAATTTGCTGATTATGCCATTGCCAACTTGAAAACGATAATGATTTTTTTAAGAAAATCATCTTTTCAGATGAGGCTCACTTGCATCTGAGTGGTGCGGTAAATAAACAAAACTCTCGATTCTGGTGTGAAGAAAATCCACAAATTATTCATGGAAAACCATTACATTCACCTAAATTGACAGTTTGGTGTGGTTTTTGGTCTGGTGGGATCATCGGTCCGTACTTCTTTCGAAATGAAGCTGGTAACATCGTTACTGTCAATGGAGAGCGGTATAGATCGATGATAACCAACTTTTTATGGCCGAAATTGGAGAAGTTGATTTCTTGGGGGGTTATTTGAAGTCATTGGTCTTTAGCTGTAAACCAGACATAAGTTTGGATTTAGTGAAAAAAATGCTCGAAAATTGGGTTCATCGAATTCGTTCCATCAAAGTCGTGGAGGCCATTTGAATGACGTTTTATTCAGAATTTAATTGTATCGATTGTACTTCACATTAAAAAAAAAACATTTGAATTTCTTTAACAATTAGTGAGTTTTTTTTAAAAAGAAATCATATCACTCTTATTGGAAAACCCTTTAGAATGTTGTGAGAGGGACATTTACATTTAATGGGAATAGTTGTGGAAATATCTACATTTACTTGGACTTGTTTGTAATACACCGGAAGCTTGCTTGATCACTTGCTTGATTTTTAATCGACTGTTTTTACTTATTAATGTTCGGTTATTGGGACTTTTACGGCAGGTGTTCATTGATTTTTTGTCTAATTTTTTTTTAAATTGGATGTGGGAGCTTTGCGAGACTAATGAAATACAGATAAACTCAATTAGTGGTTTGTAAAACTAACTCTTATAATACACACGTGCAGGATTTGAATATTATTTTACCAATTTAAGAAATACAGATTTTAACAATATAATATCATTAATTATTAAATTAATAGCTATTCTAGGCGTTACATTCGCCGGTCAAGCTGTGAGCAAAGTTAATTTTAAGCATAACATTTTTGTTATATAGGTATTTTTTTCTTTCTCTAATCTAAATGATGTTACCCTCGTGGAGTTTTCAATGTATAACTATCCATTCTGCTTCTTTTGTATACAACGGGGACATCATGTAGAGATGAAAAAGATTGTAGTTGAATATTAACTTTGATAATATGTGCCTGTGAATTTTTAAAGATGGCAAAGCAAGATACCACCATGGCAACAATTGGAATATTTTTTTTCTGCTTATCAATACTTTGCTTTATAAAATAAACATTCTTTTGATTTAGGTGGCTAATATTCAAAGTACCAAACTAGAGAAATTTAAAAAATTTTAGTAGGTATTTTATTTTTTGGGTAATTTCAATTGTTTTGATGATTTTAAAAGTTATTTCTAATTTGAAAAAGCTTCATATTTTTTTTATCTTACTTTTGTCATAACAGAATGAGGTTTGATTTATTTTTGTTCCACATAATTTCACATGGAATATCACTTTTACAGAAGATAAGTTATAGATTTGGAGTAAAACACAAATATATACATTATATACATACCAATAGAATCCAAAAGAAATAAATTTATATATAAAATTTTTAGGGACACTCACCTGAAAAAGTAAAAAATAAAAAAAATGTTATTTAAAAAATTTAAATTGAAATAATTAAATACATATTATAAAATATATTTCTAGAAATTTTGTTAAAATGATACTGTGGAGACATTAAAATAGTTAAAATATCAATTTAATTTTATTTTCAACATCACATGAGATCAAATTTGTATATAAGAGTGTTCTTTGCACTATTTATCAACATAAAGTATATGTGAGGAGTAGATTTAATTTGAATGCCATTAATTTTTTTCTTAGCGTTTAGACATCAAATTTTGTTTGATCTGATGAAAGTCTGTTGAAAGTCGGAAATAAGCATTTTACTTATAAAAACTACCAACTCCAATTATATGGTTTGGTAAGACCCAGGTGATTGATAAGGCCACAAAAAAAGAGTTTATAAATAAATAAATAGCTCCACTCTTAGTTAAAATCAATAGGCTCTTGATTCCATATATTAAAGTAATCTCAAATACCTTATATTCAAGATGAAAAATATTCAAATCGATCCAAGCTGAGAAGTCTTGACATGTTAAGAATGAATAACAAGAAGCCGAGGCTATATATACAGAGATTAATATTTAAGAACATAGATAAGGGTCTCTATTACGATTGTCAGATTGTGCAATAAACAAATACATGTAAATGCACCAGATCAGATTAAAAATTAAATGTATTTTTGGGGCAACATTGGGGCTCTTATTTTTGAAACTAAAAAAATTATTTATTTTATTGAAAGCATATTCAAACGAATCCTGGAGTGTTAAAACGAGTGTTATCATAAACTAAAATTATGTAAAATCTACTTTGATTTAATATTGGAACGAATACAATCGCTGGGAAAAATAAATTTGGTCAAAAAAGAATGTTACAGAAAAACAATTGGGTTTGGAATATCGATGTTTATTTTTAATTTGTCGGCAACAGTAATGAAAAAATAATTTATAATCATTCTCTTCTCTTAAAATCAATAAGGCGTATATATCGGACTAAGGCTTGATTTAAACTTAGATATTTCGGAAGGTTATTTATATATACCGTAACCTGTCCGTAAATTGCTGCGCTACCTCTTCTATTCTATTCTATTATTTTCTAATTTTGTTTATTATTTTTTATTATCCTTCTTTTTTCTCTTCATATGGCTTAAACTATGAGAAGGCAGTTAGGATGCTTATCCCATTATTTTGGCCTAATATATAAAACAAAAAAAAGATGCACCCATAGAACCATTCAGATTTTAGTACTAAAGTGAGGCATGGAAATTATAATGATAGTAAGCTATAGTCGAACTGTATGAACAGTCTGGGCATATCTGATAGATAATTGTGGTAGCGAAATGAAATATATATGTACATGCCAAAGCTGCAATCATTCCTATTTTGTTAAAAGCGTTTATTTTTTAGAATTTGTAGTAGAAACTACCCTAACCAGAAGTACACTAAAGAATTAGCTAACTAAGAGATTTTCTAAACTATTGAACACATTTTCATCATATAAACTACCTCTTCCCATTTGAAAATTTTTAATTCGGTAATCTAAAAAAAAACCATTTCCAGCTCTTCCCGCGAGTTGAAAATATCGCCAATCTATAGAGCATCCTAGATTTAGTTAATAAAATCTAGTATCTAAAATAATCCTCTTCCCCTAAAAAAAAACTGATACACATGCTGTGTAACACCCAGTACGTTTCCCCATAGATATAATTAAAAGATGTTTAAGAGCTTGATTGAAGAGTATTTCACAAACTTTTCTACACTTCTGTTTATCTCTTTATTAAGCTTAATAACTTCTTTGTGTAGAGATGCTTAAAACCCTTACAAAAACAAATAATGTCACAATAATGTGGGTACCAGGACATTTTGGCATAGCAGGGAACGAAGCTGCAGATTATATATCAAGAAAAGCATCGGATACGCTCCTTATAGGGTCAAGTCCGTTCTGTGGGGCTCCCTTGAGCACAGTGAAAATGCAATTAAAAGCCTGGGTAGAGCAAAGAGCTGAGCATCTCTAGGCCAACAGTCGTGGAAATCGTCAAGCAAAAATACTCATGCCTAAACTCGCGCAAGAAAACCAAAACTCTTTTTGGCCTCAACAGGAGTCAGATTCGTATCTTGGCAGGGATAATAATAGGCCACAGCCTAATAAAGAAACACCTTTTTAAAATGGGCCTAACAGACAACAACTTGTGCAGAATATGCGAAATAGATGAAGAATCTATTGAAGATCTGCTTTGTGAATGGGAGATGTTCACTCGCAGCAGACTTCGTCATTTGGGAACAGCGTTTCCTGAACAATGAGAGCTCCCCAGCATACCATTGAGGAAAATTCTGAGTGTTATCACAAAATCAGGTATTCTTAAGAACACTAGTTTCAGAGAGTTAAACACGAGTTATCACAATAAGCCTATTTGGGGCTGTGGTGACATAGGGAATAGATTCCCTCCCGAAAAATATTAAATCTAATGAATGGATGAAACTTAATAACATTATCAACGCTTTTAAAATAATAAAAATCTCTCAATTGGAGGTGAAACTTTCACATTACTGTGTATTTCACCAAATTTCGGATTTTAGTAAATTTCAAATTTCGAATAATTTAAATTGAACTGACATAACAAATTGGAGTTTGTATTTAAATTAATTTATTTATTTTCCAATTTCTATTTATCATCTCTTTCACTCATTTATATTCAACAATTTGATTAATTTCTTTTTGGCAACACTGTAGCATGACAGTTTTACAACTTGTCTAAAAATCATAAAATAAATCAGTAGACACAAATTTGATTTGATATAAATTTCACACACGAGAGAGAAGTTTTCAATTTAAAAAATTTAAGAAGAGTCATACCAAACAACAACAATAACAACAACAACAACAATACATCAATCATTTATATTTAAAACAAATTTAAAACAAATTTTCTTTCAATTTCATTTCATTTTGATAAATCGATTGTGGTTGAAAATTAATGTCAGAAAGTGACTTCTATTGACAGGAATATGCGTTTGTATTAGTGTAATATTTTTTTTATTCCTCACCTTAATTTTACTTGAATTACAGTAAGACAAAATTCGGAATAATAATTTTGGATTTCAACACAAAACTGACATTGACATATTAGTGAGGAAAATTGAAGAAGATTGAGAAAGAGAGAGAGAGAGAGAGAGAGATAATAAAAATTTCTATAAGATAAAAGTTTTAAGACTAAAATGTCAATATTTTCAAGTGTAAGAAAAAAAAATTATTTAAGTAAAAGGATTGAAAAAGGATATGTAAATAAAAATTTATTTACTGTGTAACATAATGATATAGGTAGTATTGGTTACTTATGATATATGATATGTAGGTAGGTACTTCGTATGTAGGTGGACTGGAATATTAAAAAATATGTTGAAATAATTTTATTTCTGTGACTTCCAAATTTGTTGCAATAAAAAATTTTATAGGAATTTATCTGACAAAAAAAAAATAGAATAGAAGGGAAAAGAGTGACAGGATTGAAAAAAGAAATGCGTGCACCTATTATAAGTGTTAATTTATTTCCAAATTTATATAAAATGCCCATTTATATTTTAAACTTGATGTCTACTGGTATATATGTATTTTAATTTTAGAATTAATAATTGAATGTTATACCTTCAATTGAAATGCAACATTAAAACAAAACAAGAACATGGAACAGACATGCAATATATTGATATATTACGTATACCATTAAAATAAAAGAAGAAGCCAAATCGAAAAGCAAGAACATTTTCAAGAGGATGGATCAATATTTTCATAGAATGTTGGTTAGATAAGGATGACCAATAATTGTAGAAGACGTGCGTTGCACATTAGTACAGGATTGGAGAAGTATGTCAAAGAAGGTCCAGGTTTGCTAAAAATGTTATAAGGTATCATCTATGATGTGAGTGAGTATATAAATAGATATTTGTTTATACAAATTTTAGAAATCTTTTAATGTAATATCAACTGGGTGATAAAATAGAATGAGTAAAAATATATTTAATCAAAATAAAATGTAAATACTTAGTTCTAATACAATATTTTGGTACTAATGTTATGTTTAAAGTCTAAATCTAAAACAAAATAAAAACAACCGCAACGTATAAAGAATATTATGCAAAAACAATAACGTTCACATCGATTTTAATGTCGTAAAAAGGCTTTAATAATCACGTTTAACTAATACTAAACTAGTGGTTACCCTGTGCAATTGCACAGAAGTAATGTAAGAGTTATGTAAATATAGATTTTGATATATATACACTAGTATAATGCTAGTATAATGCTAATCTAGTAAAGTTTGGGTGCAGTTTAAAAAAGTATGCACATTACACTCAAAACGCCAACAAAAATATAAAATAAATATGTGCATTCATATTATTTTCTCACTATACATACCTACTTCCATAGTACATTAAAAACAATTGATTTATTTTCTCTTTTATTGATTCTCTCTAATTGATTAATTGTCATTCAACATACATTTTTTATTTTTGTCATAGAATATGAATTTGCATAAAAAAGTACCCCTTTCTATTTGAAAATCTCGATTTTAGCTGATTTCGGCGATTTTTGGTCTTAAAAAACCGATTCAAATAAATTTAGTGAGTACAGAGTTGACAGTTGAGAATTTTTTGTTTGTTTTACCAAATCTAAATTTCACAACAACAATAATGCAATAATGGAAAATTTTTATTTCTTTTCGCCATATTTTTCGTTAAAAATGTATGAAGTTAGAAAATAGTTTAAAATAAAAATAAATTAAGATCTAAATTGAAGATATTGTGATAATATGGTGTCGCAAAAACCGTTTTTGCTTCTATAACAGATATAAGAAGATAACTATATTACTGAAAATACTCTTAATAAAAAATATTAAGGAAAAAAAGGAGACTAGAAATAAATCGCGGGTGAGGCGCATTACTAGACGCAATATTACTGTCGCAAACAGAAAATAATAAATTTTCGGTTTAGCGCTGAAACGAGAGGGAAAGTATATTGATAGGTTAATACTGAAACAATATGTCTGATTTTAATACAATTGACTTGTCAAGAATGAGGCAAGTTCATTTTACATACTTTTTATGTTAACTTGCCAATGCCTATATTTTTCTTTGTATTTTTAATATCTATTTTTTTTTTTATATATTTGCTTATTTGGTAATTTAATTGGTAATTTATCTTATGAATTAAAATTAAATATTAAAAATATATAAAAAAAAAAATAATTTTCGAATACAATAAAATAATAACCTCATCCATTCTAAATTAATACATTGAACCACGCTAAGCATTTGAAGTTAAATTAATATTGATTATTTTTGCAAGTCACAAATATTCCAGATTGCCAATAACAATATTCCAGGAAGTTTCATTTATCTTTTAACAGTGTTCTAGATATTCAAAATCTACCACCAATTTTATTTTCTACTTTTTAAGAGGCCTTTGCTTCTTTGCTAAAGTATTAACGATGTTAAAAAATTTTTTTTACATAACATTAAAAGCTCAGAATTTCGTGAGAAATAAAATTTTAATTGGAATAACTTTCGATAAAAAATTGTTTTTAGAAATTTTACTTTAAAAGCATTAAAGGTTAACCACCTGTTGATAATACAAAAAACAAATTAGTTAAAGGTGTTATTAATTAGTAATCACTTGATGTTTCTTGTTTTTTTAAATTTTTACCTATAACGTAGTTTGCTGCAGTAATGCTAGGTTGATTGTTGTTTCACTACTTTCATTAATTTTATTGGCTTGTTAGATTATGGACTTAAGCAATAATAATGAAGAATAAAAATAAAAAAAAAACCTCATCGGATCTATATTTGGTTATTGATGATGATTATCATTCATTACTTTTAAATTTTAGACCGGATGTTGTGATCTCATTGTTTTTATTAGACTTTTACAAAAATTCAAGGTCATAGATGAAATTGTTATAAATTAGATTCGTTCAAAATGAAAATTTGCAGTAAAAATGTGTGTGTATTTTATAAAGTAAAGAAAGAAAATAGCATTTATCAATAATTTTACTTCAAGTGTGGTAGAATTTATGAGGCTGAATTAAAAACAATTATTGTGTATTGTGAATTGTTATAATTCTTTCAAAGCCAGTTAGACTTGAGGAAAATTATTGCTTTTTAACATAGGACTATACTTTTTTTCATGGATAGCAAAAATTGTATATTCCCAATACTCCAGTAGAACCGACATTTTTATATATTTAACGATTTTGCTTTCATTTTGTAGTATTGTTTTATTTTTTATTTTTTTAAGGATTTTCAAAGTAGTAAAGACCTAAACAAATTCCTGAAGTCGGTGTCAGAATAATGTTCAAAGGAATTTATTTTTTTTCTTTCCTACAAATATTACTTAATGAAGAGTCCCAATGAATGCTTATATCTTGAAAAATAGCCTCATCATTATATTATATTATTGGTATCGAAATTTACCTTAACTATATACTTTTCCCTATATATATTATTATAAAATATATAAAACCATATACGTTTTTCCAATGTATTTAATAAAAAAAAAATATTATCTGTCAAAAACTGGAACTACTATAAAAGTAGAAACATAATTGAATATTTTGTTGCTTCGATTAAATTTTTAATTATAACATGACTAACGGAAGTATCAACTTTAAATATATCATTGGTACTACTTTTTTTTTTACCAGAGTATTAATACTGTCAGATTTAGTGCTAAGAGTATCAGATGTCTATTAGAGATGAAAGCTTGCTATAAGTTTAGTTTTGTTTATAAATTTTTTTATTTTCTTTTCTAAATTTTCTTTTAATTTACTTATTTTGTAAGTTTTATCCTTAATTCAGATATCTATATTCTTTTAATTTTAATGTTAATTACTTCTTAAATTTAATTATTTTTTTATACATAAATATTTAACCACATTAAAATTAGTATATTCTATTTTTCTTTTAGATTTTAGTTTTCCAAATTAATATTTATATTTAAATTTGTTACCACCACAAATATTGAATAATTTAAAGTGTTTATGTGATGAACCATTCGAAACTCGCTTTTGTAATAGAATGTTTCCTAACTATTTTTTTTTATTTATATTTTGAATTCTGGAGATGCTTTTAATTTTGTACTATTATTATATATGTTTATTTTCTATTTTTAAGTTTTTGGATTTTAGTTTTATTTAATTTACTATAATTATTGTATATTTAATAAAATAGAATAAATAAAAAAAAAAATATTTTTGTGCAATATTTAATCATTTTTCAATGAGGTTACTAGAACCAGGCACCGTTAGATCAAAAAAACTAAAAGACATGCTGTTAGCAGAGTAGATAAAACATACTGTTAGTATATTACAAAAACTCAAAATATGTTAAAAAATTAAGCTAATACTAATTTTAAAAATTAAAAAACGAAAACAAACAAATTAACCTTTTATTAGGTTATTAATTAATAAAACTAATTAATTTTAGCAAAATAAAGCAATTACATTTCCATATTAGAATTTATTATTTATAAATAAGAAATGTGAATAACATTAATATTTTTAATAATAATACAAAAATCTGAACAGTAAATAAATATGTATGTATTTATGCATTAATGATTATACAAATAATGATTTTTATTTTTCTCTAATAACAAAATTTATATTTCTATCTATTTCTATTTATATATTTTTTTTAACGTTACAACATAAGTGTCTCAAATTATTTATCTTACATTGTTTTCTAGATTTTGGTCATTTGTTATAATTATTTAGTTATATAATATGTATGTACTTATATTTCTTGAATTATAAAATATTCAATTTTTAATAATTTTATTCGTTAAACCCACTAGCTATTGGAAATTGGTGGAAACGAAACAGAAAATGAGGAGGATTTATTTATGTTTTTTACATTTTTAAAACATGAGTACTTTCTGCTTTGTAATGAGAAGTCTATATCGGTCCATGCAAATCACTGTCCTTTTAAAGACTTTAAATTTGGCTTCAATTATAATTAGTAAACAGTGGCACCCCTAGTATAATTGTAGTAAATAAACGCATTCTATAAAGTATTTAAAAATCGCAAGCACTGATGAAGTAAGTACATAATATTACTTCCGATCTATCAATATTTGCAAAATATGGTATATAATAGTGAAAAGGAAATTTATTTTTTATTTGACACATGCATATATAACTCAAAACAATTCCAATTATCTCTGTAGTTCATGCCTCATAACCCAATAGGTATCTTTAAGATTTTCCATATTCATAGATTTATCACGTTTTTGGGATGTTTATACATTTGTCACATTTACGTACTTGTTCTTGAAATAGTTAGCGGTCAGGTTTTTGCTGTAAGGTATTATTAGAAGTTCAATTATGGCCACCTGATGCTTTGGTATAAACTAACAATTTGGTTGTATATGTATTAAATAACTGTAATTATCACGCTGAACATAATTTATTTTATTACAAATTGTTTATACCCGACCTTCCTACGCACACTATCCCTTAATAATTTTCAAGTTTACTCACGTGTTCTGCATTGGCAATATAAATAATTATACCGCATTTTGGAACCAACCGCACGAAAAGTTCCATCTAATAAATAGTGATGATTTTCTTCAATTATTTTTTTGTTTATAAATTCTGCAATTGTTGATGACATGAAAATTATCTCTCTCTTTCTCTTAAGAATTTAAGGTATGGGACTTATGGGTTGTTTTGGGACTTTTGACCATATAAATGGATCGAAGTGAGACAAAACTACCATGGGAATTTTGACTTACTTTAGTGAGACATAAGCCCCAATGGGAATCATGACTCTGAGACTTATGACATGTCACCATTAAAAACACTTATAGTTAAAAATTTCACCACACGTGGCATATCAAGTAACTGCCAAATTGAAACAACCAATTTCTATGTTTAAATAAAAATAATGATAAGCAACGTTCCAGTCGCAAACTTTTCGAAAAGTTAAAGTAGTAAAGAGGTGCTAAAAGTGAATGGTACGAACTCTAGGAATCATTATAAAATTTCTGTTACTGATTCTTAACTTATAATTTAACACTAAGCATTGATTTGAATAAACCGACCTAATAAAACTCAATTTAGAAGTAATACAGTAATATAAGGGGTGAAGAGGTAAAATATTAAGATTTTTAAATAGAGGAAAGCTAGGAGTCACACGATTTTTTCTGAGTATAATATTCTTACAAAATGCTTTTGTGAAATAAGGAAAGTGGGTAAATTTTATTGTAAAAAGCCCATCACCCCGGTAAGTAGTGCCATATTGTAGCTTTGAATTAAAAAGAGTAAATTAAACCATTCTCAAAACTGTGTAGCTGAACAGTATATAATAGGCTTAAATGATACATATATAATATGTATACCCTGTTTATTGTTTAGTAAATAATTTCTCAAAATACCTTGAGTGATCAGAGCATAGTTTGATCTATTTTTATACTCATTTTAATTGATATTTTTTTTTTTTTTTAAATTAAAAACGTTTGAAAGATCCAAAACACATTTTAAAAATTAAAATGTTTATTTCATAGGCTATTCAACCAAACCAAACTTAATAAACAGAAGTATGATGCCAAAAAGTGGTACTAAAAACAATATCGATAATTTTATAATTTAAGTTTATGTGGCCAACAGACCATATAGGTCCTGGGCCCAATTCGATAATATTTTAATTAAATTTTGAAAAATTTTGGATCTAGAGAGGCCTATTATGATTTTTTTTTTTTAAGTTTCTATTACTGAATATTTGTACTTTAATCGAAATCGGAAGAAATCAGAAATAAAATGGCATGTGGACGAAAACAAAATTGAAAATAAAAAAAAAATTTGTGTTTCATTTTGCTCTCAGCAATAATAAGCCACATTTTCTAACAGTCCTCAGCTCAATTATCCGAATATTATGCAAATTTTATACACCTGAATTAAAAATTTTTAATAAATACGAATGTAAAATGGAAAAAAGTTCAAACTATTTAAAGTGACAAAGTAAATGTTCAAAATAACACAATTCAATCTGTATACGAGTAGTACATGCAATCTACGACGTTTAAGTGTGTTGTGTAACGTTTTAAATCAATTTTGAGAATTTATGTTGTTCTTCTGTATATATTTTTCTTACTTCTTTACTGGCAGTTACAACAGCTACCCTATTTAAAAATTGAAGAGAGAATTTGTTGTTCACTCAAGTGCATCGAAGTATGTACACCGTAGATTAACTTGTGCATGCATCAGTTTATGTTGGCACAAAAATTTTTACTTTTTTGTTTTTTTTTTTGTTTTCGATGTGGTGTAAGTTTGCATGTAAATGTATTCGTGAAAATTCAATGTAATAAAACCAATTTAACATTTACCATACTAGAAAACATTTACAGTGGTTACAATCATAGCTTTTTTTTTTGCTTTTAAATTAGCGTTAAAATATGCTAAGAGAGAAAAAAATATATGTTAAAGAAAAAAAAATGAAAATAAAAATAGAAAAAATAATTCGCAATTTTTTTTTTTTAGTCTAATTATGATGCAAAATTTTCTTTAATGGCAGCCATATTTGTTTAACACTATCAGTTTTTTTTTTTATTTTTTTTTTTTTTATATTTTTTTTTTTTTAATTTTTTCTTGTGAAGTTCTTACTCCAGCAAGAAGTTAGTAAACGTTTCGCTTTCTGATTTCATTGGTGATTATTGGTTTTTTTTGTTGTGCTTTCTTGATGATGTAGAGTGGAGAGAGAGAGAGATAGAGAGAGACGAGTAAATAGAATTTTAAATTGTTTATTGTTTTATATTATTATAATATATTGTATTTGTAGGTTACCTGTAGATTGTAATTATTTGCTGTTACTCACATTTTAATTGAAATTGCAATTATCATTAGTGAACGATTTTTTCCAGTTTACTAGGGTATAAGTGAATTAATGGAAATAAATTGAATATAAGAGTATTATTTTAGACAATGAAAAGTCTGTATTAATCACCATAAAAATTACAAATTTAATTAAGAAATTATTTGTAGATGATTTCTTTTTAAACATTTAAAATACATATTTTGTTGGTACAAGAGTTTCGAAATATATACTCAGTCAAGTTGCAATAAGCAATTTATTTGGGTTGTATTGTATAAAAATTATTATTATTTTTAATTTACCTTGGTATAATTTTAAAATACTTATTTGACAAAAACAAACAAAAACAAAGTGTATAAAGGATTTTTGTAGTATAACTAGCAGAACTACGCGGAGCTGCCCGAGCTTGAAGTTCTGTTTGTTTTAAATGCGAAAGAAAATATAATTTGATAACATTTTCCTTATGAATCTATTACACTCAAATATCAAATACAAAATTCTTACCTCTATATCTTAACATAAAACTTATGCTAGGTGTAAGTATAGTTAATAATTTAATTTTTGATATTCTTAATTTTTATTTTTGATATTCAAATATAAAATTTTTATTTCTGGCTTAGTATAAAACTAATAAAAGGTTGCCCATCGGAGTAAATTGTCTAAAATCTACTGCACAGTCTCTGTCCTGTGCCTTTTTAATTGTGATCGAAAACGCAAGTTTTACTGGCAATTGCAACCGCTTAAAGTTAAAAGGCAAATCTGTAGGAAAAAATTTTTTGGTGATCCAAATAAGTAAAAAATGATCTCGTAATGCAGTTGGATCAAGTGAATGTAGAAATACTTTGGTGCAAATTTTTGGTGTAAAATTTGTCTCCTCATTGACATCTACTACAATTTCGATTGACCTGTTTTTATTTACTGTGTTTAGTAACATCGTAAGTGCTTGAATATATATTTTGTGGACATCTTCATTTTTAGCAGCAAGAACTTCCCTCTCTTGCAACTAGTTCAAATTATGACAGTTTTGACAAAACCGACGGTTAGACCAGCCTATATGCGACAGACGAAATTAAATTACAAAAATCGAACAATAATTTTATCTTGCCAGATAATTAAGAAAGAAACTGCTAATTTACTTTCTCCGATATCGTTAATTCACTGATAAGCTCAACGCTTTTAACGCGGTTCAAATTTGACATTTGCTGAATTCCCATAATTTTGTTTTTAATTTTTTTAATGTTGGTGAATATAGAAATTTTAATAATATAAGGTGGTCGGGATCCAGTATTTGAAGATGATAGGTCATTCAATTTTTTAATTTTTTTGTAAATGGAAGCTTTATTAATATAAATAATCAGTGGTTGAGTTCCAGTGTCTGAAGACGATAGACCTTGAAAAGTTTGTCTTTTAATTCATTCTGTATTTTTAATAGAAGCAACTAAGTTTAAATTTGCTGGTCGCCTTTAGTTTTTGATATATTCTTGGCGTATGGTAGCACCCAGAACCAGTTCAAATTTCGAGAAAACGGTATGATATATATAATTTTAAAGTACCGGAGTACCAATTTTCTGGTCTGTTACACCTTTGGATTATACAATATTCTTGGCGTGTGCTAGGAGTTGCATGGCAGGTAACGAAACCAGTTTTTTAGAATATAATAATTTTGAAAAACAGTAAAATAAATATTTATTTATTTTTAGACTTGAGGTCTGCTTCGTCTTTGGCTTTTGAAATACTCTTAGCCGATACTAGAAATTGTATTGCAGCTACTCGAGTCAGTCGTAATTTTGGAAAATCATAAAACTCATATTTGGTTATTTTCAATGTAATAACAGATTACGAAAGGTCGGTAACATCTTTGAAATATAGTTATGCGTACCAGGAGTTGTATGACAGGTATCAAAACCAACCCCAATTTTAGAAAACGATAATCGGTATATTTTGCTATTTCCGATATACTACCAGATTAAAACTTTTCAGGTTTGTCAACGTCTTTGTAGTTAATGGGTGACTGAAGTTGTATGGCAGGTACCCGAACCAATTAGAATTTTGGAATTGTATATAGACTGATGGTCGAATATAGGTGACAGAGTGTCTTTCTGTAAAATTTGGCTTATTAGTATTAGCATAATGCGTTTGGGAGGAGTTTAGGAATAAACATACTTACATAGAAACATACAAACATTCTTCTTGATATTATATAAGAAAATTTTCGATCCGACGATGAATTTCAATTACTTGAGATTTAACTCTTCACTCTTCTGGTCGGTAATGCAGCTGTCAAGGTAACATGAAGATTCAATAGTTAGAGAAGAAATTGCATGAGGTTCATTGATGTGAAATAAATAATGTTTTTGTTGTTGTTTAAACGCACCCATAGATAGGTACTTAATTCAAATTAATTGTTTTGAGAACTATAAAATTGTATGAATGGAAGATACAAATTTGAAGAATCAATAAAATTACTATGTTAATGGAGAAAATGTATTAAAAGCTGAATAAATCTATTTAGACAAGAAGGTGGATGCGAAAAAGAAGTTATAATCAATGTTTTTGGTTGATTTTTATAACTCACAGATGTATTAATAACGTCTTTTAATAAGTTATCAAATCAGAAGAAAAAATCACCAGCGAAATATTGATAGTCTAATACTATAAATATCTACTGATGGGTTCAAGTAGTGTTGTGATGAACGAAACAACTCCTAAAACTTATTATTAACAAAAAAGAAGTTGAAAATTGGTTCCCACAATAAATTATTGCAGTCACGGAAGAAAGATAAAAATAATTTTTTTCAAATTTAACCTTTCCGTACAATACAGATGGGTTCGAAAATTACAACATTTCTGCTTGCCTACTATTTTTTGTGAATTTGTGGTGAATATTTTTAATTGTAACATGACTAGACAAATTTTCCAATTTAAAAAAAAATTTAGAGATGGAATGGAAGTTGAAAATTTGTTACGGTGTAATGCACAAAATGCAAATGGATTGGGAATATACACTATAAATAAAGACCTTTATGCAATATCGTTAAAACATTGATGGATGTGATTTCTGAAGGTTGTAGAAAACGCGGGCCTCACAAAAAACAGGTGATGTGGATTGAATATCATTTATGGTACTGTGGCTGAGCAAATGGTTTCGAGAAGAAAATACAATGCCGAACTATAACAGCTGTTCAACGACATGGACCTAGCCAGAAAAAAAAGTCAGAAAAAGGCGTTCTCATTGGCTAAGCAATGTAGAGCGTATGAATGAAAATGCTTCATCTAGGAAACTCCTCGAATCCAAGCCTCAGGAAACGCGTCATCGAGGGAGACTACACCTTCGTTGTAGAAATGGATGATATGAAAAACCTACAAATCACCAACTGAAGTCCGTGGCCGAAGTCAGTGGAGAACAATTTTGTGTCAGACCAAGTACCTTCAAAGTGTGTAGCGCCTAACAAGTAAGTAAATAAGTCGATTAAATATTACGGAAGCATGTGTAAAGGGAGAAATATTGTGTGCAATTTTATTTTACATTAGGTGCAATAATTATTGCTCTACCCGCACATTGTAATTGATCTTATACACTTCATTGAACACAATATTGTCTTCAAAGTGTTGATTATTATCAGTAAACGAAATTATATTCATCTTTTATATTTTACAGTAAATGCATTTGGTAAAGTAATTTTTCCTATATTTTCTATACAATCTATATTAGGATTAATTTAAAACTTATACATCCTCCTGCCATTAAATTAACCCGAAATACTTGGAAATAATATACCAATAAATAAATATTTGTAATGACATGTTAAAAAATTTCTTTAAAGTATGCTTTTATTAATTTCGAATAATGATGATAAGATTATTTTAAAAGTTTGTTATTTCAGATAAAATCAATTTAAAAATCAATTATATTTGTTTGATAACGGTATCAATATCAAAATTTATTAGTAGTTAACTGGAAATATTGATTGAATCTAGAATTTATCACAATTAGTTTTTATTTTTTAATTTTACATTTTTATTGTATATGGAACAAAGTAGATAAAGTAGATAAAAGAATATGATAGAGTAGAATACAAAATAGAAGAGTATATTACCATTCTTCATAAAAATTTTATCTGTCATGTAAGATAGCAGACATTCTAATGTTCCTACAACAGTTCAAGTTGATATTTTGCAAAATAAAATTTAAATATATTTGGAGTGTCAATTGACTTGATTGTTATTACTATTAACTATTAGTTTTTAAAATATTTCACCTCGAGTCCACAGTATATTCGATAATTAATATATTAATCAGAGAGTTTTAGTTTAGAGCTTAGAATTAAACTGTTGAAACAAATTGATGATTTCAATGAAAGTTTATTTCCATTAATTTTCATCTGAAGGACGAACAGTATTCGAGCGATCTATATGATACATTAATATAACAAAAAAGAATTCCAAAGTGTCATCGAATGTTGTTACAGAATTAAAAATAGAAATGTCAAGGCAAAACTGCTATACTCACTAAAGTAACAAAATTTTTTTTATGATAGGAGGGAAGAAAAGAAGAAGATAAGAAGAAATTATCCTATTTAGACTTTATTTTTTGTAATGGAGAGCTCCATGTAAGTGAGCTTCCAAAATCTATTGTACTTCCCCTTTTATCTCAAAATTGTTGGTCAATGTCGTTGACGGACGCTATTATTGCTCCGATGTCCAGAACCAGGTAATGTGTATTCCTGGAAATATTTTTGCGAGCTATGGCGTCGCAAAAAAAAAATAGATTATGGCCATGCTAATCTTCTCGTATCGTTCCAATTTTGGTATATGTTTTACCGAAGCAAGAACATCCTATTTAGATAAATAGGTCAGTATTCACCAACTGTTGCATTATAATAAACGGAAATATCCACACGTTAGAATACATCAGGGTGCACGATATAGTACACATGTATCTAAAACGATGTCTGTTTATGATAACGCAAATATTTTTAGATTTATCATCGATATACGACGTTGACCAAGTGGAGCTAAGTGTTAATGAGGCATTTACATCAACTATGAGGCGAATGGCACGTTTTTGTACTCTGTCAAGAGAACTTAGAGCAGTCTTTGAGCTCGTTCATAGATGTGAATTGTACTCCATTTTGGATCGTATATGGAAGCTTAATAGATATTAAGCAGATGTTTTGACGAAAAATACACCTTACACCGACTTAAAAAACCTAAATATTTTTCGGAGCTATTCGCAATATCTGAAATAAGACCATTTCAGATCATATTTTGATTAACTCGCCCGAACAAATTTTTCTAGCCGCCGTAAGCGTTCATTTTGAAATTTGAGAATAGGTTTGTTAATATGCCTTTAGGTTTTGCGTAACTATACAGCTTTGAGTTTTGGAGGTGTGAAACTTAGCTCTGTTTGTTTTACCCCAGTCCGAAATTTTGATGAATACCATGCTGCCCATCATCGTTTTTTTTTTTTTTTTTTTAAGTTTAAAAATTCTTAATTCTCAAATTTGCATTCAAAATGTTTTACCATGGTACAAGTTAATATAGAACGATTTTTATATAAATGGACTTAATTACAAATAAGAAAATAGTTAGTGCCACTTTTGGCGTAAACCGAGGTAAATTTTGAATAAGACAAGCCATATGTAATGCCAAAGTGGTTTGATCCACAAAACTTAGCGTTTCTTTTTTCAAGCTAGAGCTAAATAGCAATATGTGCGGTAAGTACTGAAAAAACTAAAAATAAAAAAAATTTTGTTGAAAGCCGGTACCCTAAATATGAATATTTTATAAACATCCTAAAGTTGCGTATTTTTTCAAATTAATTTTTAGCAATAAAATGTTAATGTAGGTTAAACCACTCTGGTTCTGAGACACTCAGCTATAAAAAGTTATTAATAAAAAATGAAAATAAGTAAAACATATTAGTTATGCGTTAAATGCAAAATTAGATTGAATCAGTATCGAATATCGAGCAAACTGATAAGAAACATTTTTTGATTACATATGGTACACATAGTGTCGTAACACATAACTTAAAATATATCAAACTTCGCTTTTGCATAACAGAAGCTGGAAAATATCAAAATAAGATTGATTTAAAAAAATATTTTAATATTTAATTGACTAGTTAAAAGTAAAGTAAATGAAAAAGAAAACTCGGATCAGAGTTCCTATATGAAAATGGCTTTCAAACAAACTGACTGCAAAAAATTGATTCCTGTAACATACTTAAGATTTTTTTCACATTGAAAAATCATTGAATTAACTAAAATTTTACAAAGTAACCATTTTTTTAGATTTATTGAACTCATCTATAGGTGTACATTTTATTTTCTTTTTTTGATTAATGTCGAGTGAATTTTTTTTTATTATTTTCAATAAGCTTTGTGACACCATTCCATAATCTTGGATACACTTCTTATCATTAATTTCAAACATTAAAAAATTTTCAATTTAACTGTTGTAAACAGTGTTCGTTTTTCTTGTTGTTTGTTTTCAACGAAATTTAATTATAATTTTTTATAGGCCTATCTTTATGTTAATACGATTTGATTTTAATTTTAATTACAAATTAAAAACTAAACCTGTTTTAGGAGTTTCAACATTTTTTTTATATTATTTTACATTTTATTACCATTCTATTATAGGTAGTTTGTAATAGTCTGCAGTACTATAAATTTTTTTTTTTGAATTCCATAGATATCATCTATTGAAAAAATGATACCGCCTTGAATTTAATTGGTGTTATAAAAATAAAATAAATCACAACGAAAAAAAAGAAGAAAGAAACCGTATAAAGAAAAAAAAGTAGGGGCCTCCCTGTTGGAGAAATTTCAATATTTTTCAAATTAAATTTTAATTAATTGTTTTTTTTTTGCTTTTTATTTATAAAAATAATTTGTTGCAAAATAGCAATGTTTAGACCTTCGTGGTTTATCATTTTTGAATAGTAGCTATATAGGAAATTGTTGTAGTCTTGTAGTTTGGAAATATTTAATAAAAAAGTGTTTTCAATTTATAAAAATTTTCAATATAAATCAGATTTGGTGGTAATATTTGCAACAGCTTATTTCTGTTTCAGCAGTTTTTTTTTTTTTTTAAATATCCGTAATAGTTCCTATAAGCTCTCTAGTTCGATTGAATTTAAATTGTAAACAAAGACACCTCCTTATATTATTATAAGTATTTTAAAATGTTTGTCACATTTTGAGAATTTTGTCAAGAGTTAAAAATTAAATGATTGGCAATTAGACCAAACCGTTAAAGTCGACTTTTGAAACTTTTCATCAGAATAATTTAAAAAAATTTGATTTTCCAGTATTTTGTTATCTCAAGGAAAGCTTAAATGTTGGATAAACTTTGGAAAAGGGTGCGCATCCGAATGAATCAAGATTTTACATAAGGGTACTTGATAACGTCAAATACTTCATATAAGACCATTTTTGTCATGAAGGTCATTTAAAGGTCAAATAGACATATTGAAAAAATTTCTAAAATTTTGAAGTGTTTCATTCAAAATCTACACGATCCACGTTACACGTTTATGTTGATAATCCAACAACAATTGCAACTAAAAATAAACATTGAACGTGTTATTGATGAAACGCAGCCCAATTGATGGAAAATTGTGTTGGCAGAATGCAATAGTACGTACAGAGAAGTCGTGGTGGTCACTTGAATGGTGTTATTTTCCATACTTAATGGCATTTTTTAAATAATTTATGTGTTTTTTTTTAATTTTTAAATTACACCATCCCTATCGGAAAACCTTTTCTATCATAACATATTTTATTTGACGTCATAATACATATTCAACAAAAGATTAGCAAGGGAAACAAAGTAAGCATAATATTCTTTGATTTAGCTAAAACATTCGACTCTGTCGATAGGAAGATACTACTAAGAATTATCTTTGAATGTGGTATAATGGGCAAAGAATACAGATGGTTTGAAAGTTACTTTGCCAATAGAAAGCAATACTCAGAATGCAAGGACATAAAAAGTCAAGTAGAAAATATTGAGTATGATGTGATACAAGGAAGCTCGTTAGGATCAACCCTGTTTTCATGTTATATAAGTAGCTTTAATAACATACAATTGTCAGGAAAGGCGTTTTTGTATGCAGATGATCTTGCAGTAGTATATTCAGAGGACAACTATTTAAACCTCGAGCTAAAAATGAACCGAGACATACTGCAAATACATAATTGGATGGTGCTGCACAAACTCACAGTAAATGTGGCAAAGACAAAATATATGATGATCAAAGCCAAAAATGAGCAAATCACGTGAACCTACAATGGAATTAAAATAGATAGAACTATTAGCTACAAATATCTTGGTGTTTGGTTCGATGATGAATTAAACTGGAATTGTCATATAAATGAGCTGATAAAAAAGTCCAGAAGAATCACAGGTGTATTTAAAAAAATTGAAATTTAAATATATTATCCAATTATATAATATTAAGAATAATTGGATAAAAACAAACACTAAATTAGTCGTTAATAATTACATACATCGGCACAATACGAGACGAGGAAATCAACTGCTATATGGTGTTGAGGCACATTTAAATGGACTAGAACCTATCATGAATACAGTAATCATAACTTTAAACAACCTCTCTGCGAAATTCCTGGATTTGTCCGGACAAAATTTTAAGAAGGAGCTTAAAAAATTAATGTTATCTAAGTATAACTCAGGTGACTAAATTTTTTTTTTTAATTTTTTTGTTTTCTTTTATATTTATTGTTAATTAATTATCATTGTGAGCTTTATACTGTATTGTTTCTTTTTTTTAACCATTGTATAAACTTGTTTTTATTATATTTGCCTTAATTAACTTGCCTTGGACTTTATATGTTTGTTTCAATTTGCTTCAATTCAACAAAATACCCATTTCAATAACCATTTAACCAAAGTATATCCATAAAAAGAGTAAGAACTCATGTATGTATTCATTTGTTTGCACAAAACAATGCATTCATATGCAAATTTGATAAGCATTGTCAGAAATAGACGATAATAAAAATTTTACGTGTAAGAAAAAGAAAAAATATAGTAAACAAAAGAGAGTAACAAAAAAAGTTGGCTGAAATTAAATAAATAAAGTTTATAATTTTGAAAAATATTTTCGACAAAAATTTTCGTTGAAATATTTAACAATATTATTTTCTAAATTGTATCAACTATGCATAAGATTTTTAGGAGACCTAACTAAAACAGCGTTATCATATTCTTTAAATTCTGTTATTTGTAAATAGATGTTGTCCTCAGTATTATTTTATAATCGTATACCAATATAATAAATATTTAGGTTTACTAATATAATTAATAAAAAATAATAATGTTTGTAACTCCAAATTATTACTGACAAAAATATTAATAATATTTTATATTATTTTAATGTAATTATAATTTAATATTTTTAATAGGTATATAAGAAAATAATAATGTTTAAAACGAAAATATTAAAATTATAAAAGATCAGAATTAATCATCGTATAAGGGAACAAACTAAATTAGAACTAACATTTTTTGCCAGCCTGCCTCATATAAATAATGGGAGGAAACGTAAGCAAATCCAAAGGAGAATAATGAGAACGCAAAATTATTTTACAGTATAAAGCAAAAGGCAAACATCTGTTTTGTACCTTTTCTCTCTCATAATAAATTTGGTATACGATAAGTAAATGTAAAGTTTACCTCTTTTAACTAATGATATTTTGCTCGGTTTGGTATTTCTTAAAAATTAGGTTTACGTAAAGTGGGAGTGTATATTCTTGTTAATATAGATTATAGATATTCTTTGCATTCAACTAAGGTGAAATTTACATATGTGTGTGTACTAATAATGGAATATGGATATTTGATAAAGTTAAAATTTGGTTTCTCTTTAAATTTTAAAAAAAAAAAAACAAAAAAGGAATACAAAATAAATGTGTGCAATACAAATCATTATCATTAAATTTCAATCATTTTCTATTATTATTCAATTTCAATTATTTCCAATGATCATTTTCATTATATTTTTTTTGTATTTTTAATTTGGTTTCTTTTATTAATCTCTTTCTTTTATTATTTCTCATTCTCTCACTAAGTATATGTAAATGTACGTACATGTGTCATATAGGGCTTGCATTTGTTACATACATAATCATATGGCTTAGTTTAATTGAAAATAAAATGCAAACATTATTTATGGAAGAAAACAAAATTTGAACCAATCAAGTATATACTTTTATATGCCAATTTATGCTTAGGCAGCGTATGCACCTCGAACAAAATCGAATTTTATCGTAGATAAAGTCGTATGAGTGTTTACATTTCAGACTTTTCCACAGATTTAAATCTACGATTTTACGTCAAATATTTTTTGTATTTAACAGGGTTTCTTTTTATAAAGTGCGTAATTTTTTAATACGTAAATTAAAAAATTCAAAGGTATCTAATCAAAAATCTCCAAACATTTTTTAAAAATACACATATTTTTATAAAATTTGTTACAGTAATATAAAATATAATTATACATTTGAAGTATGAGCTATAATAACCAAATTGCGTTAGAGTGAATTTTAGTGCCATTTGATTATATGTGTTGTTCTTTGAAAATATATTATTTTTCATTAAAAAAATATTTTCACTAAAAAGTCGAAAATAAAATAAGTAAAAAAAAAATTTTTTTTTAGAAATATTTGCCTTCAATTTAAGCGTACTAAAACTACAAAAATAAACTTTAGAATCGCAGCTTGATATAATGTTTTCATAGCAAGTTATGATTGTAATTACGGAAAAAGCAAATTGGCCGAACTTTTTACCAAATCTCTTAATCTCATCTCAAGACTTCCTAGAATTTTGGCTAATTTGCTGTTTCCGTAATTACAATCATAACTTGCTTTGAAAACCTTATATCAAGCTACGATTCTAAAGTTTATTTTTGTAGTTTTAGTACGCTTAAATTGAAGGCAAATATTTCTAAAAAAAAATTTTTTTTTTACTTATTTTATTTATAATTTTTTTTTCTCACTGACATTCAAATTATTCCTTGTTGAATGTCATAATTAAAACTATTTTATAAATTATAAACTCTCTACGAGCTACCTAGCTCTTTGAATAAATAAATAAATAAGATTTGTTGTTAGAAATGCAGAAAATAGAAAATAGAATCTCTTCGGAACTAATGTCCAAATATTCTTAAAATATCTATTATTATAAAATTTGTCGTGGCACTATGTGACGCAATAAAATCAATGTAGCTGTGTAGTATTTTAATTATTTACCACAAACTACGCCCAACACATCCTTTTTTTGTATAATTCTAAGTTTATGGGATGGACACCATAACTGCTTTTACACAAAGATTTGGAATACACAATCACATACAATAGCTTTTTCTGAAGAATTTTTATGGTATAGACTATTTTGAATGTGGAAAACCATATCTACAATATGTACTTGGCCATCATAATAGCATAGTTCGATTTTATTTTGAGTGATTACCAAAACTCTCAGCTATTTATCATTTATTTTATCCCAAAGAAAAAGAGTCGAAAAACTGGACCAGGTCGAAAAACCAATGAAGCATTTTTTGCTTCATCGGGAATGGAACCTGCGACATTTCGGTTGAAAGGCAGGCGCTTTATCTACTGTGCCACGCAGCGTGTAATACTATATGATCTAATACTTTACTTTATTGACCTACGTCAACGTCATAACTTTGCTGTTCACATTAAATTATTCCAGAATCAAATACCGAATTTTCATTAAAACGAAGAAGCACTTTTGCAAAAACTAAAACTTACTTGTTAGAAGAGTAAAGGTATAAAAAGGTATTATAATTTCATTTTAACACTTTCTAAATTAACACATCCAAGAAAGCTGAGAAATTTACTAGTTGGAAATAAAATTTAGAAATAGTTTTACATAGTCAATATTTTTTTCTATAATTAACATTGCTTGGTTTTAACTTGCAAGTTGAACAACTGTTGTAACAAACCAAACTTAAAGCTCACACAGATGAAAACAAAAAAAGCAGAATAACAATAAAAGTCCTTTTTAAAGATAACAGGTTATTTTTTGTTAACCATAAAGATTTTTCAACATTAAGTATATTCATCCAATCTTGTATAATAAACCTAAATCATGACAAAAACTGGTCATAGTCAACAAAAAATAACAATTTTAATATTTTAAAAATATGTTAAATTTTTTGGAACAGACAAAATAAGGAATGTTCGTAAATTATTCATAAAAAAAAAATGTAAAAATACAATTTTAGGAAGATTTTGTTTTAAACTTATTTTGCACCAAAATGAGATGGAAATGATACTGTGTTAGTGAATTTATCAGTTGCTGTCGCCAGATTTTTCTAAATTTTTGGAAAGTGTGTTTTTCAAATCAAAATTCATTTACAATTCTAACTGGACGTGTAATATCGAGTCGAAATGTCTAACGTATAGTATAACTGAAGTCCACATAAAGTGTACATATTTCAGGAATACGAAAATATATATACAGAAATGATATATTATTGTTAGGTGTATTTGTAATATTAATACAATTACATTATTATATTCCAACTGACCAAAATAACAATAGGTAGTGATTACAATTCAAATTTATTGTATTATTAAATTACTTTATTGAAAAATATATTGTTTCAGTTATGGATAATTGAAAACAATGCATTTAAAGAGGTGAATCAGTTTAGTGTAACAAAATGTACGTTAATTTAAAGCAGATAAATAAAATATGGGTAAAATTTATTTTTTTTAAAATAAAGGAAACAATTTGAATAATTAAAGTTTATTACAATTTTCATTTATTTCATAGTGTCATCGCGTGTTTCAAACTTTGTATAATTTAATTGACTTTGTCCACTACAAAAATAATATAGATAATTCTTCCACAAATAAAATAAAATTGCTTTACGTTTCACAATAATTTTATTGAAATTAAATTCTTAAAAAGTAACAACAAACTATCTTCAATGTATTAAAAACATGTAAATTTGTTGACTAGTTTTTAATAAAATATAATTTGATTTTTACCTTTCATATATCTGTCGATCAAAGAGATCTAGAATAATTAATAATACGTACGGATAACAATTGGCTACTACTGTGGCTGTAAATGAGAGTAACGGTATCCAGTGGCATCCTTTCGAACCTATTAGTAACTTAGATTACACCAACAATGTGTGTTTATTCTTAAATACGAATGGAGGTTTAAATGATATGTGACAAAAGCTGGAAAAAGTCCGAGCCTCAAAGTCAGTATAGCTAATACCAAAATCGTGCACACAAATTGCAAATCCCAACATCCGATCGTCCATAAAGAAAAGCAAATCGAAGAGATGAGTACGTTCAATTACGTGTGTAGCAACGTGTCATCGAATGGAGGAGCCGATTGGGAAATTAGGCAAGCAGCAGCAAAGTATATACTGCTTTCGGAATTGCTCTCAAAAATATGGCAGGCAAACAACATATCTGCGCACAAAACTAAGAATCTTCAATGTAAGTGTAAATGCTGTTCTTTTGTACGCCTGTGACACATGGAAACATCACCAGGAAACTCCAAGGAAACATTCATAAATGCCTTCGGTGCATCCTAAACATTTGTTGGCCACAAACCATTTCCAACAGAACGCTGTGGCAAAAAACTAAGCAAAAACAAATAAACGGTGGGAATCCGACAGAGAAAATAGCGTTGGATGGGGCATACCCTGAGCTTTGATAATAACATCGCGAAACATTGTTTCGAAGGAAATCCTTAGGGTACACGTCGCATCGGAAGGCCGAGAAAACATGGAGAAGAGTTTTAGCCGACGCAAGTACCCATCAAAGAACTTGGCCATAATTGAAGAGGTTAGTCGGAAATAGGAATCAATGGAAAGATTTTATTTCTGCTCTATGTTACAGGATAATGATGATGATGATAGTATTTTAATGATGATAGATAGTATTCTGAATGATGATGAAGAATAGTTTTAAGATCCTAACTAATTTTATTTTATATTATTTTGTTTCGATAGACAAAAAACAAAACCAAAACATTTCGACAGTAAACAAATTAAAAAAAAAAACCACTTTAGTTTCAATGCTTCCTTTAGACTTATTGTAATATAAGTTTATAAATAAAGTGTTATCACTGAACACAGAAATATATTTTCAAAAATATGCTGCCGAATTTTTTAAGCACAGGCCATCGTCTAATAATCTATGATACTTTCATACCGACTGACTTGCCGACTCATACTATGTCTATTTAGCTTGACTTCATTCAAAATTTAATAGTATTGTGGCTATAGTGAATATAGTAATAAATATATTAATGGTATACACGAATCACTGTAAATTGACGATGTTGTCTTGTACTAGGCGTAGAAGTGTAATGACATTTGTAAAATTTTTCTATGAAAAAATATTCTACAAAGCTTGGAGATATTTGCAAGACTCAAACCTATTGTACTTTTAGTATTGTACTTTAGTTGCCTTTTAAGTTTGACATTTTCTAAAGACAATACCTATATTTGAAAAATGGCTGAGATGAGGTCTGAGGTAGTTTTTTAAATAAAAAATTTAAATTGAAACAAAATATAGTTTTAAGTGAAAAAAAGAAAGTTGTTTCTCAATTATTCTCATAGGTAATTTAAAATTAAATGCATTTGTTAACAAACCGCTGTCATTATCCTGCATTGAGTACAATATCAAAAGTACAAGGGTGCGTTCACGAAATCATTGTACAAATCATTGTAGATCGACACCTACTAGAATTCCACAATTAATAGTGAATACCCTTATTGTACAAAATTAACTCTTAACTATATACCTATAATATTGTACCTAAACTTTAAATGCTAAAATCTTTAAACCAACGAACATTAACATAATTGTGCAAAAATACCTTGCAGCATAATATTGACTAGATCAATTTAATAATTTTCTTTCTCTAAATTATACCTTGAATTTTTGTTTTTAAGATGTTAATTTTCATTATGAATGTGGATGTTGCGTTCGCCATAAATTGACCAACCAACCAACAAACCATCATATTTTGCAACAATTTCAGAAATCACAATTGAACTTAAAAACTCAACTACTTAATTACAATTCGCAATCTAAAACCACAATAAATTTCTATAAATAAAAAGTTAATAATTGTAGTGGTTGTGATTGTGGTTGTAGCCCAATTATTTTAATCACCACATTATTTATCTATTGAAATTTTATGTTATACAAAACCTAAGCTTTGTGCATTCTCTTTAATTCATGACAATTTGTTTGAATAGGTACTTTTTTTTGTTAAATTCAATTTAAGAAACAAATTTAATTACTTTATTTTGTTAATTTGAATACATCATAGCACTCCTTAAAATAGGATAAAACCTAAATAAAACAATTGTTTGAATTGAGGGATTCAATTTTAAAGGTATTCTAAAAAAAAAAAATCAACCCAAACAAATCACACCCTATTTAAAAAAAAAAAAAAACAGCAAGTAATATTTTTAGTATTTAATACGGATATAAGGGTTTCAAGTTTTTATAATTAAAATCTACGGTACACTAATACATATATACATTAACAAAAAATAACAAAACAATCCTGCTCTTAATTGTAACATACCAAAATTCATAAAAAAAACAACTAACAATAAACAACAAAATTTTCCCAAAAACAACAATAACAAAAATAAACAACAAAATTTTACTAACAATGTAAAAACGCAATCCAAACATTTTTCAGGTGGCCTTTCCAGGTGGGATTTTGTTTTATTTTTTATGAATTCACCTCACCCCACAAATAAAATAAATTTTACTTAACATTTTTTTTTTTGATGGGGTGTCTCTAAAAACCAGCTCAGAAATGCATTCAGTCATGAACTCATTAAAGTTATACCAACTGACTGACTAACTAAATAAACAGATGGACTTTAGTGTGTAGTAAAGGTGTTCTATTTTTTTTTTTTTTTTATTATTGTCAGTTATTGTGGACTTATGGGTACTGGCAAAATTGTGAAAAAAAAAATAAAAAAATTAAAAAAAAAAAAAACTATATTTTCCACTTTGCCAGACATTTATTCCCAAATCGATTCTACTCGTACATACCTGTATATTATTGGGTTGTATAAGTGGGTTTGTTTTTTGTCGATGACTGTGGATGACGAAAGGTTAATGTTTGCTTAAATAATGAGTTTTTTATGAAAATATATTGTTTTTGTTTTTTGGAAAATTCTCTTAATGAATATTGTAATTTTTTTTTGTTTTCGCTTTTTTGTTTTGTTTGCAGAATAAATTGTCTTTAAACATGTGCGCTTATGCTTTATGGTTTATTTATTAAATAAAATTATTTGAAGAATTTCCTAAATGTTGAATGATTGAATTCGAACATTTTTATGGTTTCATTCACAATTAGTGGATTCTAAAGAAAATGCTTTTTATAGGACGGATTACAAGCGATCAATCCTTGCTACATTGGTCTGATCAACTACTACAGGTTATTATATAAAACCCGATAGCAGAATGTATACATTTTTTTATTCTATACTCATGAGCTTAGGTATAGAATATATTTTCGTACGTTAAATATGGTACTACAATTTGTTACATAAAATGAATCAAGCGGTTAATATTTTTACGAGTATGTATTTATAAATCTTCTGGTCCATAAACTTATTATAAATTCCTTTCCGCCCTATGCCCGACGGATGGGGTTGCGGGACAATGATGATGATGATGATAAACTTAATAAATATGAAAACCTACAACTATTTTCAAGAACTGAGGCTACTTAAATAGCGCAGTGTCATTAGTCAAATAGCATTATGACATAAAATTAATATTTCTGCCAACATTATGTCAAAGATCGAAATTTATACACAGGTACTCTATCAAAAATAAACTAACACGTATTTTCTAGTTTATCGATACTTGGGCTAGTTCGGGTAACGAGCCTAAAAGTCAATACAGCTAAAACTAAAATCGTGTGCATAAATTGCACATCACAACATCGGATCCCTCATGAAGAAACGCAAATTGAAATGGTGAAAGCGTTCAATTACCTGCGCAGCATCATGTTACAAGATGGAGGTTCCGATTTGGATATTGAAACCTGCATCAGCAAAGCCCACACTGCTTTCAGGATGCCCTCGAAAATATGGCATGCAAACAACATATATCTGGGCACAAAACTATATAATCTTCAATGCAAGTGTAAAATTTGTTCTTTTGTAGAACTGCAATAGATGGGAAGTTTCAGTAAACATCACCAGAAAACTCCACTAAAAATTTACACTTAGACACTATACTACTAAATAAAGAAATACGACTGTTACCGATTTCGAATAAATAACATTTGCAATAAGTTATTGAATTTAACACAGCTTGGTGAAGGCCAAATTTCGGAAGATGAACTTCAGAGATTTAAAAATCAAAATTGAAATAGCAACGATCAGTACAATCACAAGTACAAGAACACAAAATATTGAAGAATTGACTGAAAAAGTATTTCCGAATTTTATGAATGAGTATAAAAATTTGACATGGCTATGTGCATTAGCTTTACAAAATGTGATATTTCGTTTTGTTAATCAGAAGCTACCGCAGAGTAGTCCAGGGGGTTCATGTATTTACATATCGATAGATATAATTATCAATGAAAATAAAGCTGTTAACTACCGAACAGAGTTTCTTTATTGGTTGAATGTGACACAGTTTCTTCCAGCGGCTCCAATATTGCATCCTTATTTCATTGAAGCGTACATTCAAATTGATTGTAGAAAAGGCGAACATATATTTATTTCAAGAATACCGCAATAGCAAGGAACATGTTTGTTTATACTCCATCAGAAAAACCCCGAAATATTGTTCACAAAGAAATAATTTTAATATAGGTATAGTTTAAGTTGTAGCATTGTTGGTTTTGATAAATCAATGTTTTTGGATTCGATTCATAAATCAAACATGAATTAAAGTATATACATTTTGTGTTCGACTTGGACAATTCCGGCTAACTTTGCTTTGCAACTTAATCCCATCACTAAGACATAGAATACTATGCTAATTTAGTTAGTTTATGATTAGTATGTTAGTTTATCATTGCATAACCATTTTGTGGTTCTTCATCGTTTACTTTTAACTTTGATTCTGGTCTATTTCAAATACATTTACATTCATTGTTATTACTAGTACTACCAATTTTTTTAATATGTTTTGCTACAATTTGATCTTACTTTATCAAAAATAATATAAGATTTGTAATAGATTAGGTCCACATCCTACTTGGAAAGGGATTCTAAATTTCGACTGTACATGAAGTTGAAATAATAAAATAAATTAAAATTAAATTAAATTTTATCTTACTAATCCCTATTCGTTTAATCTTATTTTTAAATTTCATAAACTTAATTATGAACAAGGCGACTTATGGTCATGGCTCGTTATACAGAACTACCAAAATATTTTGCAGGTAACATAAAAATGTAATATTAAATGTACATAATTAGAAATGTTGGCAAATTATAAAAAAAAAAGTTATTATTTAATTATAATTTTCATTATTATCATTTTCATGCACATACATACATACAGGAGTGTATGAGCCCTACCACCATATTGTAAGTACATACGACTTTGAGTTAGACAATTATGATGATGATTTTACTGTACTCATTCGTAAATAATTGTCTTTGTAAGTTATTTGGCTTTGTAAAAAACGGTATAAGTTAAAAAGTTGAATTAAATCGAACTTATGTCGTTTTTAAATTTAAATTTTAATACGTTTTTTCGAACTTATCATATGTCAGACAAGTTAGATAGGTTTATTAAAAGTAAAAACGACATAAGTTAGACAAAAAAATTTTGTTGAACTTATGATGTTCGAACTTATGACACGGAGCCTTTTATTTCGTTTTAATTTTGAATTTGTTTGTGACCGATGTTTTATAATACCGGTGATGAAATTAACTCTAGTGAAAATTGTGGCTTCAGATAAAATGTCTGGCAGTTTGAAAATTTAAGTCTGGCAGATAAGAAAGAAAACTGTTAGCGATAAAATGTCTGCAGAATCTGAGAATAACCATGCAATTTACATACAAAGATTTGTAATATAGTTTCGTTATGTATTTGGCTTGCCTATAGGATATTGATTACGATTATGATTAAGGTTTAAAGTTTCAATCATATTTTTATGATTTTATTATTTCTGTAGTTTCTTTAGTTATTGATTTAAGCATTGATGCATTGTTGTCGCTGTCGTCTCTCATTGAGTTTTTCATCAATAATATTGTCGCTGTCGTTGTTGTTGCTGGAACAAACATAATATATATTAATATATTAAGTGTCGTTGAATCGCGACGAGCGAAATTTTCAAATTGAAATACAACGACAACGACCCACAGATATGGGAATTATGGATTAATTCCATAATGCAATACAATTTACATTAATATTATTTTGTAATACATTAAAATAATCCATTAGTTTTATATATAATGCATTAAAATCATTTTTTTCAACTATTTATTAAAAAATAATGCATTACATAATAATGTCTTCTTAATTGCAAAATGAAACCACAATAGCATCATTTATACTTGGTGATAGTTGTTATGTCCCTGCACTTAAGGTCGGTACTGTTGCCAACAGTTATATTCTGTATTACATTAGTAATAGTGTAAAGTAAATGGTATTGAAGTAATCGGTAGTATGTAGGTATGATAATGATTAGTTTTAAGTTAGTTGGTAATTGAGATTAGAATAAAGAAGAAGAATAAAAATAATGTGTGTTTAATTAATTATTTAGAAACTTAATAATAGTCTACTCTAATAGCATGAATTGTTCTTGATCTGTCTACCAAACATTTTTCAATCTCTTTGGTTTCGTTTACCAAAATGGATAAGCCTTTTGATATTATTTTTTTGTTATTTGTTTTAACCAGTATTTTAGGCAGTGTTTGAATAGATATAATGCCTCCTATTCTCTCCTTGCAAAAAATATTTCTAAAACAAATAAATAATTCATTGAATTATTGAAAATACTTTTGAATTAAAAAAAAAATTCATTAAATTACTTGAATTATTTTTCAGTTATTTTTTTAATTAAGTAATTCAAACAATTTTTATTATTTTCGGTAATGCATTATGTGTAATGCATTATTTTTGAATATAATGCATTATTTTAAAAAATTAGTTTCAAAAAATGATTTATTTTAATGCATTGTTAAAGAAATTAATGTGTTATGCATTACTTTTCCTAATAATTAATAATTAGGAAAAGTAATGCATTACAAAAATAATGCAAAATATCCATATCTGGCGATGCACGACATATTGTAATCGTAAAATATAAACTACATGTTTTTGAAATTTCGTTTAAATTTTTATAGGAAAAGACAATAGCTACTAACGACACATTCTGTTCTATTCTTTCGATATTCGTATTTATTTTTTGGTTTACTCTATAAAATTAATGATGGCTTAATTTTATTTCATAATGTGATGTTGGTTTAGTTCATTTTGGAAATAAATTAGATTTAATGTATTTTTGGAATACAATAAGTAAAATGGATTGAAGCACCTGAAACTGGATTTTCTCGCACACCAAAACCGCGCCGAATTTCCGAATCAATTTTATGTAACTTAACTTGCTTATTCGGTAAATCAGGCTAAAATTAAATTAACATACAAAAAATTATTCAAACCATTTTCAAGAAAACAAATATTTGTCACAATACTTTATTAAATAAAATGTCGTCGTAACAGCAGGACTTTATAATACGACTGTATTGTTAAAAATAAAAAGAATGTCATGCACAAAATAATGTAGGCAACATTATTAGACAATACGTTTTTTTCTGTTGTAAACGCACCAACTGTTTCATTATTCTGGGTGAGTCAGACTTTTCTTATTGTTGTTGTTATTGTTGTTGTTATTGTTGTTGTTGTTGTTATTGTTATGTTATTTTAAACTTCATTTTAATTTATTCACCTTAAATCATCAGTTTAATAATCTAAGTACAATCACTGTAGTGTAACACACCCTAAAAAATTAACATTACTATATAAAACACCCACTTTACCTATAGAGTACAGTAATTTAAAAACGGAAAAGTTTGTTTATGGCTTACAAAAACCAAAATGAATTTTATTTTTGTTGTAAATCTAAAATAACCTTGAATAAGGAGTGAATAAAAAATTAAAATATGAAATTATGTCCTTCAAAATTATTAATATTTTATTACATTTACAACCATACAAAAACATTAATGCGTCTGTGCGTGCGTTTGTGTGTTTGTGTGTACGGTTTATAGAGATAACAACATAGGACCAAAATTTCACAAAAGGTAAATTGAGAAACATTAAAAATCAGACGAAAAGGTTTGGGGCACAAGCATTCTTTTTATTACCTTAGTATTGGTAAATTTTAAGGATCTAATCCTTTTATATCTTTCATTTATTTTGTTGCTCGTTTTTGGTTTTGTTTTAATAATTAATCACTTAAAAAAGAAAAATTCAAAGTTTTCTTTATTTAAGAATTTCTGAAAATTTCAAAAGATTTCAAAGTAAGAAAAAAAATTTCAATTCATCGTTTGTTGCAAGTATAGTTTCAAAAGAATGAAGAGGATCTGAATTTTTATAGAAGTTTTATTTTTAAAGGACAATGGTTTTTAATAACAAAGAAATAATTGAACTTTGAAAAAAAGTGCTCCTAATTGTAATCTGAACTTACAATGAAAAATAAAAATATTAATTTTATATTTTATAAAGCTGGGGCAACGCTTGTGATTGAAGGCATTAAACTTGGATCATTCAAATGATAAAAATTATAATCCATATAGGAATGGAAAGCATTTTTAATTTTCGAAAATTTATAAAATTCAAGATATAGACTTTCATGTTGTGGTGACATAGAAACCGGGTGCTGCAGGTGAACACTCTGGATGGCGTAGTAAGTGAGAGGGCCTGCATTTCAGCCAAAGGATCTTCCAGCTTTGATTTCTGATGGAAAAAAAAAACAAACAAAAAAAATGCGTTATTGGTTTTGTGACCTGTTCCAGTACGCTTTGTCATATTGGGATAAATATGTAACAAAAAATTATTGAGAGTATAATCTGGTAACAACTTAAATAAAAAGGACCTACTTTATAATATCAGGAAAAATTTTGAATAGGAGATCAGGAGAATATCAGGCAAGATTTTGAAAATACAAAATCTTATTTCACAGGCGTTTGGCAAAGTATGGCATGATGGGCTAATTTAAAAAATTCAAAAACACCTTCATGAAATCCATAAATTGCTAATTTCTTACCCCTCCAATAGATGATTCAAAATTAAATTCAAAGAACCCTTAATCAACGAATTGGAAATAAATGCCGGAGCGCCACAAGGTAGCGTCCTTGACTCACAGTGGTCAACTTGTAACATCCACATTTGCAGATAATACCACAATATTAAGCTCCCACTGTAATCCTTAGGTTGCTTTTAGAGATCTACAAGAACATGTTCACAAAATTGAAAACTGGTTAAATAATTGGAAAATCCAAATCAACGAAAGTGAATGTGTTTTTTAACAATTTTTTGAGTAAATGTATATAAAAAAATAATTTTTTTCAACAGATGGCTTTGACGGTTGAATTGTTGTGTTTTTGTGTATAAATTATAAAATAAATTTCCCGAAAAGAAATTTAGAGAATTCTTTGCAACGGTATATTTTTCTCTTACATAAAAATTCAATAAGTCAATAAAATTTATTATATAATATTTAGAGTCAATAAAACTTTTAAGATTTTAAATATTGCTCAATGAAAATCCACCTTAAGAGTCATAACGAATGCCCCTTGGTATGTTAAAACTAATAACATTCATAAAAACTTAAATATACCAACAGTTCACGAAGAGCTCAACAGAGCTCATGAGCTAACTACGCCATCAGACTGTCATATCATCCAAATTCATTCAACGACCTTGTTCAACATACCAATCCGATTAAAAAATTGTTAAAAATTGTTAAAAATTATTGTAAATTTCAAATAGAATGAAAGATTCAATAAAATCTAAGTTAAATAAAAAAAAAAAATAAAAAAAAAATAAAAAAAAAAATATACTGTACAATTCGAAGTTTTTTTGTAAATTAAGCGAGGTTTTACTGTAGTTATAAGTTGAGTGATAATGAGTTTATTTTAAAATTGAAAAACATTCTAGTTGCCGGTATTTTGAAATTTTAGTATCATTCTATTTAATTTTATTTTGTTATTCAGATGAACATATAATATATATATATATAGATACACATAAAAATAGAACCATTCTGGTGTAGTGTGTTTTAGTGTTATGATCAATACGTTATCTTCCATAACTTTAGATTTGTGAATACCAATAATTCGAACATATTTTAGAATTTCTTAAGAATTAAATTAGTGATGCTTGACTATAATTACTGATCTACATGATGTAGTAAATCCTATATGTCCTATTACTAATACCTAATACTAATCTTATGGTCTCGGGTTCGAATCTGAATAGAGATTTGAAAAAAAACCAAGTCGATTTGAGCTTGTAAGAATACTCTCTTCTACCATTAGAGATATCTATTTTTTGTTATACTATTGTTTATTACAACTTGTTAAAATTGAACAAAAGAATAAAATTGATTTCTCTAGATTAACTGTATGTTATTTACATGGCGCAAATAAGTTTGGCAATTATTCCGCCATGAAATTCCTATGTCGCATACCTTTTTTTTTCAATTTATTTCACTTTTCAATGATTAAACTAAGAAGCATTTTATATTATTTACAATTCTGTAGAATCATTTCTGTACAATTATTTTTATTATTTTGTATTGACATATTTTTTTTTTACTATAAGAATTCGGGTATTGACTTCGTCTAGATTTTAAATTATTTAAGAAAAATCTTAACAACTTTTGATATTTAAAAGTAGAAATGTAGTTTAATAGATTTAAATAAGTAGACAGAATATTTTGGCATTAATTCAATGTTTGTAGAAAATTTTATTTATTTTTATATTATTATGCATACTAGATATGTATATATACTGAAATAGTGTTACAATACACGCGAATTTCTAGTAAATTTACAGAATTTCACTTGTTTATCACTTTTAAGATTTCACTGTTTTTTTAAATGGTTTTGATATTTTTTTTAACAGATAATAAAAAATCGCATGACATAATAAACGTGACTGCATTTTATTTTTAAATTTTCTATTTTTAAATTATAGAAAAACGTATATGAAAAAAAATATTCGCAATAGTTTTTAGTGAAAATATTATTTTTGTTTAAATATTTAGACTTTGGAACATGCTTGTACTATGAGTAGTCGAATATATAAATTTGTATAATTTAAAACTAAACAAATTATCTGAACATGCAGTTTAAATTAATTCTTTAGTGGGTGGTATTTAAAGATTATTCGTATATTTGTTTTCTTTTTTTGTTGTTGTTTTTGTTATATTGTAAACAGACAAATCATTCATTTAAGAATTAATTTGAATGCTCTTTATTTTGTAAATAAAAGTTTTTATTCAGCTCAATTAAATGTATTGAACTCATTAGAGAATTAAAACAATGTGAAAGGTTTCATCGTAAGATAAATTGTCCGTAATAAATTTGTAAAGTATTTTTTTAATGCATTACTATTCGTAATTATGAATTGGATAAAATGCATTAATTTCTTAAATAATACATTGTTATTATTTTGAATTATGTTTTTTAAAACTGATTCGTTAATAAAATGCATTATCAAAAATAGTTTAAATTATTTCAATTACTTTTAAATTATGTGGATTAATATGTGTGAGTTAATTAAAAAATAATTTAAGTAATTAAATGAACTAAATTTTTAATTCAAAACTATTCCAAATAATTCAATGAGTTATTATTTATTTACAAAAACTTAGCTATTTGATTTATCAATTATATATTAAATAATAAATAAACTGAGTAATTTTATTTTGAGTTAAAATAAATATAATAAAATACTAAATTAAAAAAAAATATATTATGTAATATGTACTTTATTTATATACGTATATAATATAATATTTTCATTATATTATGTATATACCAAATGTTATTTTTTAATTCAAAAGTAATTCAATAATAATGTATGGTATTGTATTATATGTAATGCCTTATTTTTTTGTAATACATTAATTTAATGCAATACTTTTAATTAGTAATTCAAAAAATGAATTGAAATTCATTATATAAAAAAATAAATAAATAAAAATATAAAATAAATAAAGAAAAATATAAAATAAATAAATAAAAATATAAAATAAATAAAAGTAAATAATAAATAATGCATTATTTTAATTCATTACAAAATAATGTAAAGGTAATGCATTATATAAATAGTCCGACCTCTACCCGTTATAATATGATTGTAATATAAAGACACATAAATTAAAAAAAAAAACAATTAATAAATTTATTTGGCTTTCTCTGAAAAATGTTGAACTTCGCTTATGAACAGTATTCATATTTTTCTAATTTCTGATTTAATAGGCCCCATACACTATTAAGTCTGTTTAAAAATTTGTTTCGAAACTAATTTCTCTCTTAACCACACACTATTAAACTTTTACTTTAACAGAGAGAGACAGAGAAACTTCACTATTTTTATAGTTAAGTCAAGACAAGATATATATTTAAAAAAAATGGCGGGTAAAAATATCGCATTAATAATAATTGTAGAAATTTATAAAAACAAAAAAGAAAATGATATAAAAGATTGGTTGCAAATACATAATATGTATTTCTACTTCTAACAAAAAAACATGAACAACTGATTTCATTTACATTTTGGTTTCGAAACTACGCCATACAGGTTTAAACAATTTTAGAAACTTATGAATCCATTCATTAAAAATCAAAAAATTTAGATTTTGTAAACTGTTTAAGAAATTGTTTCGAAACAGTCCCATACACGATTAAATTTCACAATTTCGAAAAAAGTTTTTAACAGATTTAAACTTGTATGGGGTCTATAAGATTTGTATACCTTAATACCAGCTATAATTAGTGGTAGAGGCGTAGAAAAAAATGCAAACCACCGATTGAGCAAGTACGTATTCAACCCCTGTCGGAGATGAAATTCAAATAGAATAACAACAATAAAACTAATCACATACTTGACTAAAAAATAATAAGTACATGAAACTGAAGCAGTTTCAGAACCAAAATCAGCTTGAATCGTACCGAATATACTATATATATATACTATTTCGGTCGACGGTTCTATTAAAACAGAAAAAAAAACCAAGAGTTATTGTTATGTAGCTAAATGGATGCATATTTGTAGTAAATAAAAACTTGTGACGAAATTTCAAGTTGTTAACATATCGAGTTTTTCTGATATGTTACAGACCAACCAAATATGCCTACGGGATATATTAAAAAAAAAAAACATGTAAGAAGATTTAATAATTTAGAGGGATTTAGAAGGTTCAAAAGATCAACAAAATGATATAAACGTTAGAGGAAGACAAATTTTATGAAATTTAACTTATGCGGAATTTACTACTCTATTGCATAAAAGTGGTCCTATACCTGGTTTATATTTCAAATCCGTTTCAGTACTGGCATAATGATTTTTTCATTTTTTTTCTAATTTGTCCCATAAAATCTCCGTAGACGCGATATAAAATTAAATCTTTTATAGGTACATGCACAAAAATTTTTATTGAGATGATAAGTTTGTAAGTTGGATCAACTTTGTAGCAATAGAGTAGTAAGTAGTTGAAGAATATTTGAAAAAAAAATTCAACTTAAATGTTTCTCATCAAATTTGATTCTCTACAAAATCTAAAACATTTATTGACAATTTCTTTGGCAAAATTCAAATTTTAAGATTTATGCGTATAGATGGACGGACAATTGTTTTATTTTTAATAAATATAAAAATCAAATCAATTCTAAATATCTTTTGTTATACCAGTCAGTTAATTATAATTGCATACTAAACTATTTGGATGCATTTTCTTTTTTTATTATTTTGTTGTTTTTTTTTTTTTACTGAATTAGCATGTGTATTATTACTGGTACACAGTAGCAAATAAATGGAGGTCGAATATAAAAGCTAACAACACCTAAATTAAAATTTTTTAACAATACCTTTAAAATAAAATTAATTATGTAGAGCTTTATTACTTTTGTTATGCCTCAGCTTAATTCAACTTAATGAGAATAAACCAAGAAAGTTCATTGTGTAATCTGGTTTTACAAATTTGCCATAACAAAAACTTGTTCACGTATATAGAGGAATGTAAAATAATTTTTTTTTAATTAAATTTTAAAGGCCATTTCTTGCTATGTGTCTAAATAATTCTCGGTCAAAACTGAAAATGTCTGATAAATTTCCTGTCTTTAGAAAAGAAAATTAATAGTTTTTTTTCTGAATTTTTTTTATTGGATAGAGGTAGAAAATTTGAAATTGTTTGGGATTACAGTAATATTTTAAGGGTTATGTAGTAATATGAATAGCCTTATAATGTTAAAATTAACAGTGTATACAACATAATAATTATTTTATATTGAAATGTAGATATAAAATATACCTGCTTATTATAGGTTATTTTTATTGTTTATAAGATTACAAACTTTCCATTTTTATTTTAATTTGATAAATTTGGCTGTTTTAAATAGACCCCGAGACATTAATATGTAATGTTTTTATGAATGTCAGATAGTTCCAAGATAATTCAACTAAATATTGTTTTAAAAATTTTTTAATATTTTTATATTTCTAAAGTCTTTATTTAACTAATAAAAATATATAAAAGTAGCACCATTAATGCGCAGATAAAGGTTGTTTTCATAGATGCAAACAGCAATCCTACAGTCAATTTGCATATTCTGAATTTATGAAAACATTTTTCAGATTTTCTGAAAATGAAAGTCTATTGGGCATCAACTGGACAAAATAAATTTTTAGTATGCATAAAATTTTTTGAAACGTAGTTTATTTCATTGTTGTTTTGACTATTTTGTTTTCTGTTTCGTTATTTAAAAAAAAAACTGTTATTTTAAAAATGTAAATGTAAGTAACTATATTACTATTTAAAAGCTATATTACAAAAACATTAAACAAAAAATATATTGTTTATTGGAGTAATGAAGTAAGTCTGACTATAAGCAAATCGTCAAAACTACTTTTAAAATTGTTAATTTCTACGAGATTTACCGTGGAAAACGATTTTGAAAGTGGAAAATGTAAAAAACAAAACGATTGAAATAAAAGACATTTCAATGAACAGAAACTTTGTAGAAATTTCAAGTAAATGTAAAATGTAGGTAGATTTTGTTTGCATTATTGCAAAGTACGCTAACTGGTGCAAACTTGTCATCAGTTTGCAACATTTTATAAAACACCCAAGATATTTGCAGATATGAAATCTCAAACTGAATAAAAGTCGTTCGTTACATAAATCAATGGAGGAAAAATATTGTCTACAAGCAATAAATCGAAAATTAATAAATTGCAGTAATGAAAAGCCTAAGAAGAGCATATAAGATGAAGCCGAATGCTTCTTCAGCCAGTGCTTATAATTTAAATTTTGGTTAATTCAATAATGATAATAATAATAATAACAATAATAAGATAGTAATAATAATAAGAATATAAGAAATTTTCCTTTAAGTGAAATTAATCTGCTTATTATTTGTACAGACTTCTTGAGTCCTTTAAAAGTTATTCCCAAACTATATCCTTTAATACAAATACTACAAGCAATGATAAGTAAGCAAATCGATATAAAAACCAAAATATCCAATGTTCATGTCGATTCCAAATCATATCGGCATCCATGATAATAAGATATTTGTCAGTCTAGCAAAAACCTCTGTAAACTATTGTTGGTAACCGATAACCATCACCTTTTATACTATAAAGATCTGAGCTTACTTAATAGAAGAGATTCAACCGTGATTACTAGAATGAAAATCGGTAATCAATACATAAATTTATATTTGAAAAAAAAAATAGCACCAAATTATGCTTGTGGAGCAAACCTTAATATCAGGCATCTGTTCGAAAATTGTATTCAATATTCAAGAGATAGAAACTAATAGTCTACAGATTTTAAAGAGTATGAAGATGGAAACAATTATAAAAAGATAATTAATTTCCTAGAATCTGTTGATCATATCGGATCATGATCTTATATATATTGCTTACAAAATGCCTTTGAAATTTTTTGATAAGAACATTTCCACCTTCCGCAACTATAAAAGCTGTAACAATGGTATTCTTCTGTCACATGCCGTCCAACTTCCTTGGAATAATATTTTTACTCTTCCCGATATAGACGATAAATTCGATTACTTCAATAAAATGATTTTGTACTTATTTGATTACTACGTTCCTTTGCGTAAAGTCAAGATTAGTGAAGATTTTATCCCTTATTTCAACCCACTAATTAGCAAGTTAACTTTGCAAAGAGATAAAGCGTTCCAAAAATGTAAAATAAATAGGACTCCTGAATGTCGTAATGCATTCACTATACTTAGAAATAAAGTTTCTCTTCTCATTAGGCAGGCCCGAAAGAACTACTAAGTCCTAACCTTCTTCCCTATAAATTCTGGAGCAATGTTTCAAAATTGGGCTTAAGCAAACATAGAGGTAGAGATGTAATCGGAGACTTTGATGTTAACGAGTTGAATAGAAATTTTCTTGTGACTAGGCCTGTAGGACACCCAACCACCTACAATAATAATTTAGAAATGTTTATCCTGATGAAGTACATAACGCTGTTCACTATATCAAATCCATTGCTATAGGCCTTATACCGCTAAAATTTATAAAATTGTTACTGCCTGTTGTTCTGCCTTATATAACTCGCATCTTCAATTCTATTTTAACTACGTCTTATTATCCTAAAACTTGAAAACTTGCAAAAATTATTCCCGTCCCTGAAAATCCTAATCCTGAAATCGCTGATCTTAGGCCCATTAGTATTGTTTGTGGCCTCTCTAAGGCTTTTGAATTTCTTGTGCATAGCCAGGCCTCGCGATATATTGAAGATTGAATTTGAATTTCAGTCTGGATTGAGGAGGAATCACAGTACAAAAACCACTCTTGTTGAAGCCGTTTACAATATTTATAGTGCAGTTGATAATAAGTACGCTACTATCTTGTTAATACTGGATTTTTCAAAGGCATTCGACTCTGTAAATCATCACCTATTGTGCAGTAAATTGTCACATTACTTTGGACTTCATGTTTCTGCTGTTAACTTACTTAAAAACTATCTTCTTAGCCGATCTCAGTCTGTATTCCTCAATGACTCTACCTCTGATCAGCTTCAAGTGGAATGTGGCGTCCCTCAAGGCTCTATCTTAAGGCCTTTTCTGTTCAGCGTATTTATAAATGATTTTCCGAGTTGCTTAAATGAAGCTAATTGTCGTCTTTATTCAAAAAAAAATTAAAAATGTATTATAAGAATGAAATATGTAATCAGAAAATAAGATAAATAAAAAACTAATGTAAAGACCTGGCCTGAAAAACCTATATTCTGTTCAAAGGCAAATAAAGATATAAAAACATCTCCTTTTTTTTATTCCACCACATATTAACATTCACTACTACCAATAATATCAAAATTATTTGAAAATTTACTATTGATTCGAATGAGAGCGATCATAGAAAATAGTAATCTGATTCCAAATTATCAATTTGGTTTTAGATCTAAGCACTCGACAATCGATCAAATACATAGAGTAACAGACATAATAGAAAAAGCTTAGAAGAAAAGCAAGTGTGCTCTACTATATTTCTAGATGTAACCCAAGTATGGCAAAGAGGCTTAATAAATAAACTAAATAATATGTTACCTAAACAATACGTAGATATAATCTCATCATATCTAGAAAACAAACTATTCAGAATAAAACAAGACGAAGAGTATTCTACTATTAGAGATATTAAAACGGGTGTGCCTCAAGGTAGTATTCTGGGTAGTATTCTGGTATTTGCTCTACACCAATGATTTACCATAAATGAAAAATATAACTGTAATTAGATCTGGTTACCTCGATCAAAGGTTAACGCCAACTTACAACCTACGTATTAATTATCTGAATTATGTTGCTGTTCCAATGGCCAGAACAACACAATTTACTCAGTGCTTTGTTAATATGGCACCACGAATTTTTAATAGACTACCAATTCACATCAGAAGTGAACGTAATTTTTACTCATTTCTTAGACAGTTGAAAATCTGGTTATTTCAGTTCTGGTTATAGTATACTTGTAAAATTTTTACTTCAATATTAAGCTTTTCATTTCATTTTTTGATACATTGTTTACACTCTTTTTAATTTTATTTTTAATTTTATTTGTTTTTAATTATTTTGTCTAATCTTAATTTGTAATTACTTATGATTTTAGCACCCCGCTAAAACATTTATATTTATATTTTTTTTTCTTCATTTATATTTGTTTCATTCAACACGTATTCTTTTGAATATATTTGAATGATCCTACTTATTTTCTTACATATATAAAGTTTTGTTATTTTTACAAAATTATTTCTTATTGAATTTTATATTATTATTTTTGTTCCTATTAACTATTCTAATAAACTATAGTTTTTTTTACTTTTATTAATTTTATTGAATTTATTTTATTAGTTTATTAGATTTAAGAGCTTTATGTTTTGATAATATTCAATGTTAATTTGATGTAGTTTGTAAAAAATTTTATATTTAAGAAAATAAATGAATTTTAAATCTTTTTTTAATCTTAATTACATTCGCTGATGATACTGCGTTGATGGCAGTAGGATCAAATATTGACCAGGCTACAAATAAATTGCAGAGAGCAAGCGGCAAGTTATACCTCTGGACAAAGATATGGAAAATTAAACTCAATGAGTTAAAATCGGTACATGTAAGTTTTACAAATAAATTTAAAAAAATCAACCATCGGTAAATATACCCCAAGAAAACAACGCTAAATACCAAGGATTTAATTTAGATTTCAAACTTAGATGGAAAGAGCACGTCAAAAAGAAATTTTTTTTAGCTTGATAATAAATATAGAGAAATGTACTGGCTCTTAGGTCGAAATTCAAAATTATCTATACATAACAAGATATTGTTGTACGGCATACAAATATGGAGATGTGCCAAACGAACACATGTACTTTGTATCCAAAAATTGCAAATTAAAGTCTTGTTCAACATGGTAAATGCCCCTTGGTATGTTCGCAGCAGTGACTTGCACAGACATCTAAAAATTCCCTGCATAGAAAATGAAATAAAAAGATATGCAGCAAAGCATTTGGCTCGTCCGAAGGGTCATGTTAACGTTGAGCTGACTCAACTGCTAGATAATCAAAATTATATCAGAATACTTAAAAGAACTAAGCCGCTAGATTTAACACTATAGAATTTCGCAAGCTTTTTCTTTAAGAAAATAACACTAGAAATAAATTAATGGTTACTCCGTCGGACTAGTTTTAATGGGAGGGGTGTGGTTTAGTCAGTAAAAATCTGACACACAATGGAAGCTACGGGGCTCATTGTGTCTATGAAGATTCCCACTAACCCACGAAATAAAAAAAAACCACATATTAACATGCAGGCAAGTATTTTAGACATTTCTGATTAAAGATGTGACCCAGCTCCCCTGTAGTTGACACAAGATGATTATAAAAAAATTACATTTGCGTCATAAGAAGTAAATATCGAGTAAAACACTTGTTGCATACCCTGACGTAAGAACAATAATGAAATTGAATTGAATAAAAGTTTATTCTGGGCCACTGAAAACGAAAACAAAAAAAAACATAAGGTGTAACTTCTTTTTTTAAATAATCTACAAAAAGTTAAAATAGGTGCACAAAACAATAAGCACTTTAAAGCGGTTTAACCTAACTGAAATTTTCAATTTGAACTGCCATTATATCTTGTGATCTATAATAGTATATCTGTTTCCTTTTAGTTAAACAGAAATTCTATAAACCTTTTTTTTTTAAGTATAAAAATAAAAAAAATATTTTTAATTAACAAAAAAAAATAAAAGCAAAAATGAAAAACAAAAAAAGAAACGATAAAAAATGTTCATTATACATTTTAAATGAATCCATTTAAAATTCCACGTTAATAATATAGGTCGGTCGGAAGTACTCAAGGTAATATCGCTGCTATCACTATCAGAATACGTTATTGAAAATTTATGAATGTGGTGAAATTTTATGCATTCGAAATTATTCTCCATTCGAATAGTTAAGTCTTAAAATCAATTAATAAAATATATTTAAACAATTTCCTGATTAAGTGCCAGAGCCACGACAACAACAACAACAACCACACTAAATAAAAATATTTTAATTTTTATTACAAAAATGTAAAACAAACTTAGGTGAATACCTATTATTTTCTGCTTTCCTGGCTTTTCAGGTAAAATAAAAATCAGAAACTTAATTAAGGGAAACCAAAAATAAAAAAAAAAACTATCTAAGTTTTTCATGCATTTTTATAAAAAAAAAAATAAAAAAAAAATTGTGAATTCAACAATAACAAAAAAAATTTCTCAAAACATTAAAGTTATAAAATAGACATTCAAAGGTAAATAATAATAATAATAAAAATAATAGTAGTAATAACAATAATAATAGAGAATTGTTTAAAGGTAATTATTTGATTATTCATTCAGGTAGAGAAATAAGAAAGCACGTGTTGTAATACATTTAACTGTAAATTTCTTTCTCTATAGTCTCTGTATTGCATTCCGTCTCTAGTGAAAGTGTTTGAACATACGGTCCTGACAGTAAAACTAATGAAAATATTTTTTTTTATTTTTCTATTTAATTTTGATTTGTGCAATGAAACTGTCTTTGCAAATGTATTTACACAATCAAGTCAATCCTATAGAAAGGTTACAGGTCACTAAACTTTTCATTTAAAATGTTGATTTGTTGTTTAATTAATTCTAAAAAAAAATGTTTATTTAATTAGTATTAAAAAAAATATTACGCTGGGTTTTATGACATTTCAAATAGAAGCTGGTATACTATAGAAAATAGAAAATAGATGAAAGAGATAGAAATTGATTGTATGTAATTAATTTCGACAACATATTATAATAGTGACAAATGTCTTCAACACATTAAGTGATGAAAACACTGTGATTTAGCCATAAATTCGAGAACGGAATATATGAAAGTTGGTGGTTTTCGTGGTTAAAACTCTATACTGATAATTTTAGAGCAATTTTATAATCAAAATATTTAAACTAGGTCGTTTAAAAACTGCCCACTTTAAATGTCAATGATTTAATTTCAATTGGACGTGAACGTTTTCATGTTTTACAAAATATTTTTTTTTTATCTCTTTTACCTCTTTCAAATTTTGTTTATTTAATGTCACTCTTTGTTGTTAATACAATATAATAGACCCTTTTTGAAAATAAAATTCATAATGAATTTGAGAACAGACGAAAATATACTTTATAAAATTGGTATGAAAATTTATTTACTATTTAAATTACTTCCTACACCAATTTTCCTCCTTATATTTTTTGGAATTATTTTAAAAAAAATATTATTTTCGATACTATACAAGTTCTGTACTATACAGAAATATTTAAAATCCTTGTTAAAGTAGCACACTTCACCATTATTAAATTATATTTTATTTCTATTATTCGTTGTTATTCGCATTTGTTGTTGTTGTTGTTATTATTTTTATATATCGTACATATTCTATGAATTTTAATGCAGTGTCGCGACGTGTTGTCTTATGTGCTTATTTAAATGGAAATACTTGTAATCTTAGGTTATTAAAACAAAATAAAAACAAAATTTTTACAACCAAATTCAATTAATTAGAATTAAAAATATTTTAGTTTATTTTGATAAAGAAATAGGATATTAAAATAAGGAGGAAAAATTAAAAAAAAAAAAAAAAATTGTAGTTGAGTGGAAATAATGAAACAAAATATTATTGAAGGTTGTTTATATATTTTATGGTATCATAACCACAAATCTAATGTGGTGAGTTTCTGCGTTTATTTATTGATTTTTAATTAGTAAAATAATCAGAATGAAATATAGATAGTGAAATTTTTTAGAATGACCTACTTTGGAATTGGATTTTTAGTCAAAATTTCGAAATGGAACTCAGAAGATGAGACTCAATTCAAATGTATTGTAAATTTTTAATCTTTGGAGCTCTTAAGTCATTGTTACTTGGTCTTTATTTAATAATTCAGTTATTTCAATAGAGTAAGTATTATAAATTTGTTTTTATAAGCAGCCTTGCACTAGCATAGAACCTGTAATAGTTGTGTACCGCTTGGATTCGGAAGAAGAAAAGTATGATACAAAATTACTAATACAATATTTGAATTAAAAAACGGTTTATGTTTGTTGTGAATTTTTGCAGATTAGTTATAACTTGCTGTACTTTTGTATTGCTTGCTCTCATTTTATTTTCCCCATTTTATTTTGTATATATTTATTTTATTTATTTTAATTTAAATTATTGTATTCTTTTTTTTTATTATTCTATTTTCTTTTTTCTTTATAATTTGCATTAACAATTTAAGTTTCGAGATTTATTTAAAGTACTATAATAGGTTTAAACAGTCTACTTCTTTTACGGACTGTAGTATAGTCACTGCAACAGTATTATTATAATTATTATAATTTAAGATATTCTAAAAAACTCAATTTTTTTTTCGTGTGGAATTCTATGCAAACGTGAAATCTATTTATTTATTTAGCAGTGGATCTGCAGATCTGCAAGCCAACTTAAGGTATTTTTCCCTTTAGGGGCGCTACCTATAATGTAGCTCCTCGTTTACTATCAAAGAGTTACAGGTCTATGTCCATAGAGAACGCTATTATTGCTTTGATGTCAATATCGGAATGGGCTCCACGAAATAACTCAGCAGAAAGTATTCAGGAAAATGTTGATTCAATTAATTGTCCAGTTTGCAGACGAATATATAGTTGTAAACAATTATTTAAAAGTGCAAAAATGTAATGATTATTTTTTGTTGTTGCTACCTATTAACTCTCGAGCATAGCGCATTGTTAAGAAAAGCCAAAACTAAAAACCAAAACAATAACTATGATAGTGAGCAAAAAAAACTTTATAACTAGCATCGACACCATTACGCTGGATAACATCCCAATCGAGCGAGTGTTTAGTTTTAAATATTTGGATTGTAGGGTTGAAAAGGATTGAAAGCCAGATCAGATGTAAAGTAGAAACTGCAAAATCCTAATTTTGGATATATAAGAAAGGTAGTGTGCAATCGTGATATAAAATCCAATTTTGTTATTTAAAATGCTATAATTTATCAGTAATTTTGTGTCTTAAAAATTGTGTTATTAAAAATGCGATGATTGGTCAGTAATTTTGTATGGTGGCTTAAAAATACACACATTAAAAAAAATTTGAAAGCTCTTAAAATGAGCATAGATACACGTACTTAGAATCACAAAAACTACTACTACTTCAAATCATCAATCGCAGAAAGACTAGCTATTTTAATTTACATAACTACTGCGTAACAACAAATACACTGATTAACCTAATTATTGAAATAAGATTTGAAGACAAGCCGCATAAATCGGCAGCAAGAAGATGTTATAGCTGAGAAATATTAAAAAATAGATCGGACTAAAAATAATTGGAAAATGAATCCACACAACCAAATGCTTTTTCTAAATCAGTTTTTTGAAGCAAAGAGATTGAAAGTAATCGCTGGGCTTTCAGAAATCGAAATAACAATAAAAGAAGATCATTATGGAATTTAATTTTTTTTAGCACTCACTGATTAGACTTTAGAGTACCAAGTGAGATAAAAGGAGGTTAATATAAATTACAAGATTTATACGTGACAATCTGAATGGTTTTTTAGTTATAATTTTGGTCATCAAATAGTTAGTTATTATTATTATATCGATGGATCTCACAATATAGATCTGTTAGTTCACAATGTTGTTTCAAACAAACACAAAAAGTAGGTTCAAAATGTCAGTTTAACTTTCTAAAATGTAATTTCAATACAATATGGAAAAATTAGTTTTTTGGTTGTTTTTTTTTTTTTGATGATTGTGTATTTAAAATTTCATTACTTACTCAATACATTTTAGAGTGTATTTTCCGTAAATTTTTCCAATTTATTTTCTGTAACAAAATTATTGTAAAATAAATTTGTATTTATTTTTCGTCGTTTTAAGGTACAATTAGTTTGTTTTTCTATTTTTTTTCTTTTTTTTTTAATTAATATTTAATTTTTTCTTTACTTTCATTTACTTTTTTTTTTTAAATACTATTAAAAATACATTATATATAATTAATTACTTTCACTTCAATTTTGCAATTAATTTCTTTTTATAAATTTACAAATCCTAATTTATCAATAATAATTTTTTATTTTTAATTTTACTTTGGAATTAGAAATATTTTCAAGAGAAAAATATTAATTTTAATAAATTGTATTTGTTAGTCAGAAAATGAACTGAACTGAACCTTGCAATTTTTATTCTAGTTGATTTAACTAACATCTACAAGATTAATACGGTTTAAATTGAAATGAGTTCTTATCGTTATTTTTTGTAATTATAATTTTTTTGTTTTTTTGCTATACTTTGAGTATTTTATTTTTTTTTTTCAACTTGAAATTAAATATTTCTTATCAATTTATTTATTTATTTATTTTGTTTTATTATTGTTGATATTTTGCAATTTAATTTTGAGGACAAAATTCTATATTGTGTAATTAGAAATTTATGTTTTGAATATATTTAAGTAGTAAGTGAAGTTATGAAATATTTTTGCAATATTGTTTTTGAGTAATGAAAATGAGTCATGACAGCATTTCATAAACAATTTTGCTAGAACTGTTTTAAATTTTAAATTCGTAGTAGAAAGAAGTTCAGGAATAAACTGAAGAATGATATACGATGTGACATCAATTTTATTTTTAAACTGTTATGTTATGCTATGTCTTTCGCTTTTGTTTAAAACATAATAATTAAAAATATGATACTTTATTTTTGGGAATTGGAATTTGGTTTAAATTTTATAAATAACATTTTAAGTAGTTCTTTTGGAATCTATATAACATGAGTTTTGAAATTATTCAAAATCAAATTATGTAATTTCAATTATAATACCTATCAGGGCCGGCTCAAGACTAAATGGCGCCCTAGCCAAACTTTTTAATGGCGCTTCCTAAATAGAATTTAAGTTTAATAAATATTTTTTTACTTACTAAATATAATATTTCATTATAATAACTATAAAAACTGATTTATAAATTATAAATAAAAAAATAGAAAATTTAATATACAGAATATACAGAATTTGTAATATATATAGAATTTGATTTAAGATGTAAAAAAATTACTATTAAGTAGCGGGCTTTTAGTTAAGTCTAACTCATTAGTTAAGTCTAACTGGTTATTTAATAAGTTGGCTTTTTTAATTTTGATTTATTAATATGAAAAATTTCATATTTATCTAAAACTCTGCTACCTGTTAATTCCTTTACCAATTCTAATTTGTCTATATCGGTAAAGTGGTCTGAAGACTTTAAGTGTTGAGCTAAGCCTGATGACGGATAAGGAAAAGATACCGATTTTTATGTTCGGTAAATCTAATTTGGAGGGTTCGTTTTGTTTTGTCAACATATACTCCATCACATCCTCCACATCGAATTTTATAAACTCCACTTTTTATTAAAATATTTTCTGGCTTCGGTTGTATTATTTTATTATTAACAAAAATATTTTTTAAAGTGTATTTGTTAAAAAATACCGGTTGTATATTAGCCGCCCTAAGTGGTTTCGTTAAATATTCGGAAATGTTTTTGATATACGGTATTTTTCTATAAAATTATTTCCATTGATCTACTTTTTATATATTTCAAGATATCTTTAATACATTTCTTTCCAAACGGGTCATTGTCTGATTGGTAAACATGTCAGAAGACTGGGACTCCTCTTAAACGACTTCTGCAGAACGTGTAGAGAGGTGGAGAACGATGAAACTGTCCAACACCTACTCTGTTTCTGCCCTAGTCTCTACCATAAAAGAAAAACCCATTTAGGAGCCTTTTTTCTGGACTCGCTGGATGATCTTGAAAATACTGATATAAAAAATAATTCTCTAGTATTAAATTTAACTACTAACACAGAAGTAAAAATAAATTTTCAATAATATTTTCACAATTTTTGGTATGTTGGTTAGCATATGTAAGAAATTTCAGAGTCCTATGTAATGGCAGTAATTTTGGCGCTCCAATAAAGGGCCATGCTCGCCTGTATCTTGAACCGGGCCTGTATCTTGAGCCCGGCAACACTCCTTCAACTTTATTTCAATTATTTAAAATTTGCTTATTGTAATTGCAATTGCTTTACTTCTAAACGAATATTACTTTATCTATCAGATATACTACTCTATGAGCAAAAATGTTTGTTCACACCTTGTTTGTATTTTAAACCCGTTTCAGTACAGTTAAAATGATTTTTTTTTCAGGATAGCCATAGGGTTTCATGGTACAATAGAAAAAGTTTCAAAGAGCCCAATAATCTTATGGCAAGCCTTCCTAATGAATTAAAACGCTGGTGTTGGTTTTGGTCTTACCATCAACACATACACTATCAGGACATCCATGCAAATACGCAAGATATAGTCGAATCCCATAAAATCTCGGTAGATGCGATATAAAATCATTTTTTTTATTGATTTATCTTAAACATCAACTTCAAATGTAATAATTTATTCAAAAACAAAAAAAAATTAATTCGGGGGTGTTGTTACTACATTTTGATTTAATAAATATTCGTAATGCTAAAATTACTTATAGGTACAATGAGTTAAATTTTAAATTAGCATTTCTAATTCAAAATTTAAAAAAAACTTTGAAAAATATTTGATTTCGCCACCTCTCCTTTTAAATATCTATCATTTATAAGCCCATAATAATGAAAATCAGTTTTGAAATGGTTCAGATAATTTGTACCATACTTTTTGTACCAAGCTTCAGTTGTGCTTTAGGCTGAACATTGTACCTTTGTACATTGTTATTTCATTGTCGTTCGAGAGCACATTGGTAATTTTAATAACAGTTAAAGCTTGAGACGCTTGAATGTGTGCATAAGAATTTTTTTCAAGTTTGTTTAAGCCACACGCTGGGTGGCGCAGTAGGTAGAGCGCCTGCCTTTCAACCTAAAGGTCCCAGGTTCGATTCCCGATGAAGCAAAACAAAAAAAACCTTTTGGTATTTTTTTAGATCTATTTAGTTTATAGATCGAAGGGTATGTGAGGGAAAGAAAAGCAAAGGGTAGCAGGCACTGAAAATACCCATGTGCAGAGGCGTATTTATTTAAATGATTAAATTCACTTCATTTATTTCCTTCAATAAACTTTTTTTTAAATACAGTGTTTAGAGATATTCTCTTCAAAGCTGAAACATTTTAAATTTTACTATTTTAATGATATTTTTTATATTTTGTTATGAGAATATACAATCGCTCTCTAAAAGTGCCTTTCAGTTGTTGATAGTTTTTTTTATATATATATAAATAAACTATTTTACACAATGACTGGTGGCTGGGAAAACTCAATGGTTAGCCATCCATGACAATTTAAATGAACTTTGAAGTGAAATAAAGATTTTACAAAAATATTCAGTGTGAATGAATAAGGCACAAAATTGTTCGACTATTCATGCTCAGGTTTGTCAATTGACGAACTTGCCTTAATTGCCAAGAAGATCCAGATAAACTTTGGTATTACATGCTCTACAAAACAAAAAAGAAACAAAGGCTATTAGAGCTAATCCAGGAATAAACAAATCGGTAAATAAACCTAAATTGAGAACAATCAAGAATCGTCAGATGTGGTTCAAACATGTTGAAACTATAAAAAAAGTAAGACAAAGACAAATATCTTTATTTTACACTACACAAAGATATTTCTGAGGTTAGACTGACACTTGATTTTCTCAAAGAAGAAATCTTAATTTAGAAATAATACAAGCTATTGAATTATTCAAACAAGAAAAATTGGATAAATATTTAGATGTATATCTTGGCTATAAATCTGTGAGAAAATGTATCAAATGGTGTCTTCAAAAGAAGTTACAAAAAATTAAACATATCAAAATCAACATCAAACTCACGTGAATATGAAGAGCTATTGATAAAATTTAAAATGACAGGAACAAAACAAATAAACAAGTAAAGCTTAGCGCCATATTTTAACAAAACACCAAAAATAGACTAGGTAGTTTTATATTTTTAAAGAATGTTTGTTCTAACTTTATAAGAGCTGTATATTAGCTCTGCATAGCTCATTTGATGAATAAGTAAATAAATTTGTCTTCCCATATAATTTCACATAGGAACCTATAAGCTAGGAACTCGATGTATGCTTGTCTATTAATTAGTCTCGCTTTTATGGTCTAGCTTGTAAGGATTATTAGATCGAATAAAATAAGCTTAGTTTATTCCATTTTGTACTAGTTAGATTATCTACTTTTATATTAACTCACCAGCATTTAGTGGGTTATTTAATTGGATTTATCGACATTTCTTCCCACTTACGAACAAAAACAAATCAAATGTTGATTTGAGTTGCTGGAAACATAAAAATTAGGCAACATTTTTATACGAATTTGTAAATTGTGTTCAAGCCAATATAAAAAATCGGATTAGATTTTGTTAGTTAATTCTTTCATTTTTCTCAATGTTGCCAAAATTCTATAGAATAAAAATTTTACAATGTCTTTCAAAAAATCAAACATTACAAACTTTAATGTTAAATTTTTGTTTCCAAATATACAAAAATTGCAACATTATAGTCGCTGCTTCAAAACAATATTTTTTATATAAGTCGGCTGCTTACAAGAATCACGTGAATGAGATCAAAATACAGAACCTTCAAAGCTTAACAACGTTCTTTTAACATTCATGATTTTTTAAGCCTCGAATATTTCAAATTTCCATCAACAATATTCCAACAAATTAATTTATCTTATAATTTGAAGAATTTCAGGATTGACCACCATCCATTTTTTTTTCTACTTTTTACGAGGCTAATTTTGTTTCGATAAAAGTATATGTAAACAAATTTTTATTTTTACGTATTATTTTATTTTTGTTTGATTTTAATTCTGTTAGGTATATTTTGATTGTTCCACTATAATTGTATAACAGTTAGAATTTGAGTATGCACGTCGCTATCGTTTGCAGTATTTATTACTTCAACTAATCCTATTTTGTCGAATGATACGGTTAGATCGATATCAAAATATCGGCTTTTAAATTCAATTGCTTTTTTTAACTATATCTGATGTGAAAATCAAGACATCAGCGTCTGCTAGTTTGAAATTGAGCATGCAAAAAGCAAAAAGCATAGTTAAAAAAAAATGAGCATCTAATTGGATTATAATATTAAGGAATAATATTAAGGATATTATATTAAGGAAAATCGGACCATAACTAGGGGTCGATTATATTTTAACATATATATAAATTGCTAACACTCAAATTATGATAACCCCTATAAATTATAACTAAATGGGTTTGGTACAACTCCATAATATTGTAGATAATAACACAATCATGAAATTCACTTTCATATGTACACTATGACGTAGTTTTACTTGATTTAGCTAATTAATAATTTTCTAATTTATATTGATAACATTTTAGCATGCATAAATCCTACAAAATTTAATGAGCTAAATCTTTTCAATTTTGATTTGCATGTTAATTTCCCATTTAACTATGGTTGTTCCAATAAGTTCATATTAATGACATTTAAGTGAATGCCAACGTTCGTATGGTTTAAAAAAAAAAAAAAAAAAAAATAAACACAAAATTGCATACAAAATAGAGACGGAAATGTTAATTACAAAAAACTTATGACTTTCTTACAATGTTGTTCATTGCAGTGCAGTGCAATGCAAATTTTCATTCGAGGAAAAGTTTTTCTTTTATGATCAATTTCCGATTTCTTAATTATGATTATAGTAATTGAACCATGAAAAGTCTTTAGAAGGTTATTAATTATTTTAATACGAATCAAATTATGGCACTTAAAATGTCAAAAAGAAAATAATCTTTTTAAGGGAACTGATCGGAAGTTATTAAGATGAAAAATAATATCCTTAAAGTTAAAAGTAAAGTGAAATGAATTGAAATGAGTTTCTCTGAACATATTTATTTTTTTGTTAATTTTTTTGAAGATTTATTTTATAATTGAATATAGAATTATTCATTCAATCAATGATATTCTCTTTCAAAAACCTAAAACATTACTGTAGAATGGCAGAACTAGAAGAAATCCTATTCAAGACTCGTTAAGAAAGTTTATTAGAGATAGACTAGATTTATCAAAAAATTGTTGTAACAGCTCTAACGCCTAACTTGGGAGTTAGACGACCAATACTGAATTAAAAAATAGAAAAATCAGTTGATTCATAAATTTATACACTTTCCAACTCCACCCAATACTGTAATAGCAGGTTAGTGTAAATCAGAAATAATGAAAATTTAACAGGCAGTTGTACTTCGCGATAATTTATGCTCAGATATCTTGATTCTACTCAGTGGATTAAATTAATATATTTTAAAATAAATTTTTTTTTTTTATATAATTCCAAGTCTATGGGATGAACACCCTAACTGCTTTTATACAGAGATTTGGAAAAATACAACTTATATACGTTTTAAAAGTTCAAATTGTAATAATTATGAAGTAAAATCATTAACTTTTAAAATATTTCTAATCCATTTCTATTCACAATAGAGTAGACTGTAGGTTATGACTACTGGTCCAACCTGTAGACATTGTCTGGAAGAGGAAGAAACCTCCACATATGTTGTAGGAGAGTGCCTAGCTCTTTCAAGGCTGAGATTCAGATTGTTGGAAACGAATTACATAACCTCACAAAGCTTCTGCAGGATAGAACCCTCAAACCTATTGACCTTTATCGAAAGGGTCGACTAAGTTGAGGATGGAGGAGAGCATAAAGGGCTAAAAATCTACATGCCGGCCCTGACATATTAGAGATCTATTGTAATTCCGTACCGGTGCTTCATTTTCGTGTAAGGTTACTCTACTGATGTTATTCTATCTAGTACCAATTACGATAAATATGATCTAGTAATTGAGATCAATTCTTCGCTAGTTCAGATACTCTGGACACATTCTAATCACTTCTTTCGATTGCATTTTTTCTTATATGAACTTAAATTATATAAATTCGTACTTTGTTTTTGATATTTTAAATATTTAGACTTTGTGTAAACCTCGAAGTGAAGTTTCAAGTACTTTTTAAAATAATTTTTTTTCTATAAAATTTTTTTGAAGGGGATAGTATTAGTTAATATTGTTCTTACAGTAAATTGAAACTAAATATCTGAGAGTCTTTAGGTCAGGGAATAAAAGATATTTTTAAGCTCACTTTAAAGAAAATATTTAAAGTAAATAACCAAAAATTGAAAAGCATTACGACGACTGAAATTTAATGAAAATTTTGTGGGTCCAAACGCCAAACACATAGAAGAAAACAGTGATGAAATAAATACAAGAGTTTAAAAAAAAATATAAGTCATAATAAAAGTAGTTAAGAATCAAATTTGATTGAAAAAAATTCTGGAAGTTTTGAAAAACACAGGAACCGTTGTTAATAGTACCAATTTAAAATAATGCCAATATGGCTAAATTCTAATTTGTTGATTTTGTATTTAAACAACAATAAGTTTTGTACAAAAATCGGGTGCTGTTTGGATTTAAAAATTTCGGAGTTTAATTTAAAAATTTGGTATAGTCGTTATTTTACTATAGATTAGATTTTGTTCTTATTGTTCATAATTAAGGGAGTTTGCTAATTTTTCTGAAAACACTTTTTTGTAGATTTTCAGGTTTAGTCTCACGAATTTCTTTATTGTATACAAGTGTCATATTAAAATCAAAATTTCTGTAAAAAAATCAATTTAATAAAAAGAAATCAAATCAAAGGCAAAAAAAAATAAAATAAATAAAAATTAAAAAAAAAGAAATAATAAAAACAAAATAAAAAACTCACCATTTGTTCCTAAAATATTAAATTTTCGTCTGCCATCCCTTCTGGAATACAATAATTGTGATAAACCAGAAGTTGAAGATGATTTTTTCGTTATAGAATTATTTCGACTATTATTATTAACTCCAGGTGATCTATAACGAGTACTTTTAACACTATTCGGTAGAAATTGATAAACACTTTGAGCTTTTGCAATTGGTGTTGTAGTAACTAAAGGTGTTGTTGGTAAACGTGGTAAAGAATTTGTATTTGATGGTGATGTTTGAAAATTTTGTAAACTACGTGGTAATGTTGATCTTGTTTTATTAAAATTACTATCAGTAAGAGTATCTTCATCTGATGTTGCTTCCGATTCACATATTGAATCTGGTACACTAGAACGTCGTCGATTTGATGTATTTGATTGTTGTACTTGATTATTATTATTATTAGTTTGATTATTATGATGATTTATAGATGTATTCCATGATTTTGTTGCTTGTAATTCATTTTCTTCATTTACTGTTGAACCACCTATACTTCCACAACTGCGTACACGATCTAATTGTTCTTGGCTTAATCTTGTTTGATTGAATAATAAATCACCTGCTGAACGACGCTTTGCAGCCAAAGCGGACGCAGATGATGAATTATCCCTATCTAATAAAGTTAATTTAGTTCTGGAATCACCATTAGCCAGTAATGCTGATTCAAAACTACCGCGCCATGAAAAGCGCTCATAATCGCTGGCAACATTTTCTTCACCAGCTGTATCACTTACACCGCTACTTGATTGATGATGTTGTGGCCTAGCATCGCCGCTTAATAATAAATCATGTGATTTACTTCGTGGTAGATTCATACCAAGAGCATCAGTTGATGTCACAGTTGAATTAATTGTTTTTGTAGTCATATGAGAATTATTTATTTGTACATGTACTGTTTGATGTTTCATATCATTAAATTTATCTAAACTGCTACTATCAGAAAGACTATCATCATCGTCATCATCCACATTATTATTATCAGTTTTTTTCATTATTTTTTGATGAACTCTTTTATGATACCTTTGTGGAGGTACAGGTGAATTACTGGCGCGTGAATCACCACTACTTACTTCATGCATGAGAGCAACTAATCGAGTTCCAATATGATGCATAACTTTAGCTAATAATTGGGGTGATTTATCAGATTGATCAACATTAGATTGTTGTTGATTTGCTTGATTTGAGACAACAATTTCATTTACATTTTCTGGTATCATCACTCTATCATTTTCATTTCCTGTTGTCATTTTAGAGAATGAAGCAACTAATTTCTGATAAACTAATGCAGTTTCTGGATTTAAATTATGTTTTTCTTCTAATAAACCGCCATCACCAAGATCACCTTCTCTGTCATTAACAGGATTTTCAAATTTATTTATAATTTGTTGACAACTTGCTGATATTTGTTCTTTAAGTACTAAATTTTTCGATTTATTTACAGCTCCTTCTAAATCCGAGCTTGTATAATCAGATGAATCATACGAATCTGACCATGTATCTTCACTACTTAAGTACTCGACAATTTCACGAACTTGATCATCATTAATTCCAGGAACAGTTTTCATTAAACGTGTCAATTCGCTTTCAAAGTAAGCCAATTGCGCTGGTTTACTACGATTTCTGATTCTTGCTATAGGTGTTGAACCTTTTGGTGTACTTGTACCGCTAACAATTGGTGTTGAATTTTTCGAACTGCTAGCATTTGCACTAGCAGCAACTAATGTTTTGAAAAATTGACGCATTTTCGACATCATCAAATTCGTTTCTTCATCTGAACTCCAATTATTAAAACTATCTTTTCGTGTAAGCGATTGTGGATGAACAGGTGGTTTTTTCGATGTATTCGGATGTAATAAATCATGAAGAAAATTATTAGAATCAGTCTCTTTGTTTTCTTGAGAATCTTCTTTAATATCTTCTAATTCGATTTTTAATTCAGGAGATCTAAGACATTCATCACTTTTAAGGAGATCATCATTACTTCCAATAAATCCACTATCACGACTATGTTGATTTTTAGATTGAGCTAAATTACTACCATAATTTGGTATTAAATATTCTTGTGGTTGATTTTCGTTATTTTTATCAGATAAATGTTCCTCATTTTCGATAGATTTTCGTGTTGTTTCATCTGAATCATGTCGTTTTCTCGCTTGTTTTTTCCTCTTAATTGTATCATGTTCAGATTTATCGACATGTATAACTGTATCATCACAATTTTCTGATTCTGAGGAATCATTTGCATCGTTTTGATTTTCATTTATTGATAATTCATTATTATCGTTATCCTTTGCTAATAAATTATCTAAAGAAGAATTATGAGATCTGGGTGTACCTCTAGCTCTAACCAAGCGTTTTCTTCTTTGACTTGGACTTGGATGACCTTCACTATCACTACCAACACTACCACTTTCATCAGATTCATTTCGCTCATTTTGTGAATATCCCATAAAACCGGATAGAAAATATTTTTCTAAACGTGAGCATGCCAATTCAGCTGCATCACTTGTTTCTTCATTATTTCTATCAATCGGTGGTTCACTTAACGAATCTAATCCTTCGCTACATACACTACTTACTTCAGAACTACTTTCTTCTTTTGTATCAATTGAACTCATCATATTACCATCACCTAAACCAAATACAAAATATTTTTCTAATTCAGATGGTGAAGCTTGTTGCATTTTTTTCTTAACAGCACCACCACCACCACAATTTCGATTTGTTTTATTACTATTATCATCATTTGGTTCAACTTCACTCCATTCCTCACAGCTTTCTTCAATTATTGTATGCAATGTAAAATCTATTGCTGTTCGATTATAACCGCGTAATTCTTCTTCGCGATCGATTAACGAAGATAACGAAATATCTTCACCCGAATCAATATCCGAATCGGTAGCAGTAGTCGTTGTGCCCGCGAATTCTTCTTCATCTTGACTTATTTCTTCAACCCAAGAATCATCATCGGCTAAACCGTCTTCAAGGCAGACCGCTGCCGTTATCATATTCGTATCCATTATAACCGTAACGTCATTGCCCTCACTATCACTTTTATATAAATTATAATTTTCTAAATTATTTTGAATATTTTGAAGACTTGCACTGCTTATATGTATTATACCACTATCATTATAATTATTTTCTTCATTTTTTATTATATTTTCACTTTTTTTATTATTTTCTATTTTATAACTACCATCAATATTATTATTTTTAATAATTTGAATATGATTTTCATTTATAAAACTATTTAAATTATTTTCATCTTTTATTTCACTCATATTTTTTTCTAATTTTTTATTTAGGTACAATGACGTCATCGAGGCATAATTAGGCATATTAATTAGGTCACTACTACTGCTTTGTATATTATTACTATTATTATTATTTTTGTGCTTAAAATTTACGGAAATATCTTTATTATAAATTGCGTTCGAAGTGTTCGCGGTTATATTATTACCGTTATCTTTTTCATTATTATTATCATGTGATGATGTTTGTAATACAACATGCGTATTTTCACCAATAATATTTATTTGAGGAATTTTTCTATTTTCCATTGTTGTTGTTGTTGTTATATTTGAACGATCTTGATTTTGATTGATCATTACCAAACTTCGATATTTCGATGATAAACTATTACCGTTCGTTTTTTCGTTTTTATTTGGTGAAAAAAGATTTTCCGTTGTAAATTGTGCAGTTATACCACCTGAACGATATGAATGTTCGTACTCTACTGATGTATTTTGTAAATTATCATTTTTTAATGTATTTGCATTTGTATGCGTGTTAAATACATTTTTACCTTCCCAAAAAGTTTTTATACCTGAAGATATATTATTTGCTTTTTCATCGTTATAACAGTTACTTGTTTGCATATTATTGTTTACTGTTGAATTTTTTTCAACATTATTTAAATCAGTAGTATTATTATTACTAGTATTGTGGTGTGGTTGTTTTAAATTTAATTTGTTGTTGTTTTCATTTTCAGAATTCTTATTAATGTAAGGTGTGTTATTGGTATTTTCATTTTTTATTGTTATGTCATTCCTACTGGTTCTCTCATTTAAGCTTAATACAGCTGATGTATTTCCTACTTTTTCAGTTAATGTATTTGTATTTTCAGGTATTGTAGTTGTTATATTAACGTTTTCATTTGAAGTTGTTTGCGCAGATGGTTTCATTAAACCACTACTACATGTTATTTTGTTGTTATTGTAAATTGTAGGAAAATTTGTTATACTGGTCGGTTGGATAGGTAAGGTTTTATTCACTTGTATTTTATTTACCTGTATCATACTCAAAATATCATACTCGTCACTAGAGCGTAATGATTTAACTTCATGTTGTTGTTGTTGTTCTTTTTCTTGCTGAAGTTGAAGATCTTGTTTAACCAGTTCGCTTTTGTTTAGAATTTCATCATCATCATTATCATCATCATCATTATCATCATAATCATTGCTATAAGTATTTGTCAGTTGTTTATTTTCGTTATCATGAGTCTCTTTAATAATATTTTTTTCATTTAAAATATTTTTACTCCAACTTACAGTTTTTGTACCTTTGTTATTTTGTTGTTTTTCTAAACAACTTATTTGATTAATATGATCAACGATCGATTTATTAGATTTATTTATTTCATTGTATTGGTTATTTTCTGATGTATTATAATGAATATTTGCATTTATATTTGCGATTTCTGGTTTTTTAAAAAGCTCAACTGGTTGTTTTTTATGCTCAAATAAACCAGTTTCTCGATTTATTTCTTGATTTTCATGTTCAGACTCAGACGAAAATACTGTTGTTGTTGTTGGTGTTGTTGCCGTCGTCGTAATTGTGGTAGTTGTCGACAACGATGACATTAAATGTAGTTTATGAATATCTTCAGATTTTTTAAATATTGATGAATTTTTTTCAATTACTTTCCCTGTTATCTTTGAATTAATTAATTCTGAATTTTCTTGATTAATTGAAGATTTCTCTGAATTTTCATTTTTAAATTTCTCATTATGTATTTTTGAATAATTTAATTCATCTTCTTCATCACTTTCAGATTTTATAGAAATATAACCATATTTTTTAATTGTAGATGTTGTAATACTGTCATAACTGGAATTACTACTATCACTTTCATCATTTGATAATGGTTTTTCAATTAAATCATCATTAATTTCTTTACAATCTTTTTTTAATTTTTCAACTAAATAATCGGTTTCTTCTGGTGTTAGTTCTATAAGTTGATCATAACCATTTGTTATTGAATTCAATTCTTCTAAATTATCTTGTTCAATATTTATATTTTCAGTCTTATTACAATGTAATTCTTCTATGCTATCATTTTCATTATTCATTTTCAATTCAGTCTTTTCAATTATTGAATTTTTTAATTCTAATTCCATATTTATCAAATTTTTATTTTCATCCATCGTTGATTTTTCATTTAATTCATTTAAAAATTGATTATTTTCGTTCATTGATGAACTGCAAGATATTTCATTTATTTTTTTGGCAATTTTACTTGTATTATCAAATTTATTTATATTATTGTCACTATTTATTTGTAAATTAAAAATAGAACTAATTTTTTGATGTTCTTTGTCCTCATTATCGAATGAAAGTTTTCGTACTGAATTTAAAATTATACCATTATTTTCATTACTCGATATAATTTCATTGCCAACAGCAAAATCAATATTATTTTCAATATTAGCATTATTATCATCATCACTTCTATACGCCCCATTTTGTGTCACATCAATATCATCATCATGATCTTGAATTAAATTTATTTCATCATTTGATGTACTTGTTGTTGATTTATCACTATCGTTATCAGAATTTTGTTGTGAATTATTATCTTCTTCTTCTAATGGTTTAACATAATTTAATATAATACCACAATCACGTTCTGTGTCTGTATCATTATCAGATGAATCTTCTAAATTTGCATCAGAACTTTGTGAATCACTACCCGATGATGCATTATTACGATTAACAACAAATACTTTTGTAAATGTTTTTGTTGATTTAGGTCGTCGATCTGCTATTGTACCAGTGTCATCAGTATCAATTGATTCTGAACTTGATGATGTTGTATTATCTTTGTCTGATGTTGAATATTGTGAATCTGGATCATTGCCAATTTCATTTTTATTATTATCTGTATCAGATATAACTAAATTATGTGTACCAGAGGCACTAGCAACATCATAACTACGTTTAATTGATTTCTTTTTAATAATATTATCATTATTTGAGTTTTTTCTATAATTTTCATCATCACTTGATTGATTTTGATGATTGATTTCAATTGATGTATCTGAATCTGATGATGATGAGAACATATTTTCTGATACTAAATAACCATCAAATTGAGAATTTTCCTCTGATGAGGATTTAATTTTTCCAATTGTAATCATACTTTTAGATTTTTTATTTTCTCTCAATTGTTTTTGTTTTGTATTAAATAAAATTTTTGTTCCGTCATCTACTAATAATGGCAACGATGATGAATTTTTTATATTATCTTTAAATGGACATACATTAAGATCTAAATAATAATTTTTATTATATTTTCCACTAATACTTGAATTCGTGTCAATGTCCTCATTTGTATTATTCTTACTCAAGCAGAAATTTTTATTATTATTTTTTAAATCGTTGTATTTTTCTTCGTTGTTGAGTTTTTCTTGTAATTTTGTATTATTACAACAATTACTATTATTGCTATTATGTTGTTTGTATGGCTTGTTTTCTGCAATTGAATTTTCCACTTGAAATTCTCCAAAATCTTGTTTTTTTAATTTATTTTCTATTTTTATTGTACTTTCATGTACATTTAGTATATTTCTTGGGTTAATTGTATTTAACTTTATTTCACCTTTCTTTTCTGATGGTCGTTCAAATACTGCCTTCACCTCACTTTTGTCATTATTTTCAAAATCTATTTTTTCAGTACTATTATTATTATTTTTATTGAATTTTTTACTTAAAATATTTTCTGTTACTGATTTTTTACTTAAATTTATTCGTTTATTATCAGAATTTAAATTGTGTATCTTATCGTTATTATCACGAATTGATAATTTATTATCGCATATTGAATTTTCATTAATTAAATTATAGCTAGATAATAATGGTGAATTATTATCACGACAATAATTATTATTATTCGTTGTATTATTATATTCCTTTGAACACGTTCGCGTATCGTTTTGTACTGAATTTGTGCTGTTATATGATGCAGAAAATTCACTCAAATTACCGGTAAATGTGGTTGACGATATTGTAGTTTCAGTACCATAACCTGATGAGCTACTAGCATCACAATGATCATCGGTACGCGACATTATAGGTAAATTTGTTTTTATAGACGATGATATAGAGGTGGGTATTAGAAGAGGCATTGATGATGACGATGTTGTTGAATAAATCGACATTAAAGAAGACGAAAATGATAACTTATCATAATTATGTTTTAGTGTATCTTCCAATTGTTTTTCTGTTAATGAAATACCATTCAATTGAACAACATTTTCATTTTTACTAGTAGTTGGTGTTTCACAAAATAAAACCGGTGACGATGATGATTTTGCTAACAACACAGGTAAATTTTTTTGATTTGTAGTTGTTATACGATTAACAACCGGTAAGAAATTTTTATTTTCTTTGTTATTTTTATTTATGGTTTTTATGGTTTCAGGCATACTTCTTGAAATTATTTCATTGAATCTACTTGAGTTTTGTTGTACTTTTTCATTTTCTTTTTGTATCTGATGTTGTTGGTGTTGTTGTTTCTGTTGAAAACTATTATTTTGTTGTTGTTGTTGATTTAAAAGCAGCTGTTGTTGTACCTGTAAAGGTAAAACATTTAATGCTTGTTCCTGTATTTGTTTCTGTAATAGGGTTGGTGTTGCATTTTGCCATAATTGTTGTATAGCAGCGCACATTTCATTTTCGTGACTTTTGGTTTCATTTGAAAGATTTGTTGCTAAATTTGCAGTATTGCTTGCTGATAAAAGTAAATCAGTGGGATTCCAATTTTGAAATGCTGAAATTGGTACAGGTATTGGAACCGGTACTGGTATTGGTACATATTGTGGTTGTATAGATCTACCAGTTGTATTATTTCCACCGCATGAGCACGATGATATATTTTGATTAACAGTTTTTGTAATTTCTTTACAAGATGATGACGATGATGATGTATTTGATGATGACGATCCAATTTTATTATTTGTATAGAAATTTTGTTTTAACGAAGAGGATGAAGATGACGAATGACCACTATAATTATTAGTATGTCGTAAAAATTTCGTTTTAATTCGATTTCTCATTGAAATTTCATTTTTATTTGTTAGAAAACCATCAGAACTTGTTGGAGATGAACTTTCAGCTTGCATTAACATTTCTTCATCAGTACCAGTATCACTTTCACGTAAACGATGCCGTGATACTGATGAATTTGATGATTCTGATAATGCATTACGTCGATAAAAAATTGGTGAATCAATTGGTGATTGTAATTTATTATTAATAAAACGACGACGTAATAATGGTGAATCGTATGGTGATCGTAATATTTGTTTTGTGAGCCCAGATGCACTAGGCTCAAAATAATCCCAATCACAATCATCTAATATAATACTGCTACAATTTGGCGTTGATGACGTTGTTGAACTACTATCTTCGAAATCCTCCTCTTTACTAGACGAATCCGAACTTATGAATACAATTTTATATTCATCTCCTTCCGGATAATACATTTTCATTCCTAAATTTGAAGATGATGTTTCTTGATCAGATATTAATTCATCTTGATGTGATGCTATTGTGTACTTTTTAGTGGTGAAAGCACCTGTATTAAAAAGAATATTTAAAATATAAAAATTTGATTTGATTCCAATTCAAATTTGAAGATTCAAAAACTTGTTAGTAGTTATTTTACCATAATCCATTTTTATTATTAATAATATAGCGAGCTGCTTCTGATAATGTTAGTACTGTGCTTCTATTCAAATTTTATCTACTGTTAGTGTTAATAAATTGTTACATAGCGATACTTTTTTGCTCCAAAATTAATTATTTTTTATATAAAAATCAGAAATTAAAATAATAAATTAAAAGATTAATAAATTAAAATAGTTAATATTAGTTGACTACAATAATTTTACATTATATCTAGAGTGTAATTAATTATAATTATAACAATTATTAATTTTTTAATTATAATTTTTGATTACTAGTTTACATGGAGTACTAAAAATAATTGTTTAGTTAAAAACAAAGTTGAAATTTAATTTAGAAATCTCTTACTATACACCTAAATAGGTCTTGGCTCAAACTGCAAGGACACTGATATGTAAAAGTGTTTCTTCATAAAATTTGAAAGAATACGGGCTTAGATTTTATTGACAAATATTGAATTTGGTATATTTTGACCGTAGTGCAATATTAAAATTTAAATACCAGATCGAATAGAAGTAAACGGTATCATGAAGCCTCTTGAAACCACATCACTGATCTTTGGATTATGATAAATTTTTATTATAGTTTCTCTAGATTAAGAAAAGTGAGATCCATTCTACGCTAGGAAGGAAGTGCATTAGTTCAGTAATTTTGCTCTCGTCGTTATTGATGTCTAGAAATTAATAATTTGAAAAATAATAAAGATGAGCTTGAAAAAAGTATTCGTGTGAAAAGATGAGACTCCATTTCAAAATCTGGCGACTCCATTTCGGTCTGGATATAATTGTCAATAAAATAAAATTTATCGATAATAACGAATATATGCCGCGAAATGTCAATTCTGAGGACCAGACCGAAGTAATGCTAGTTCAAACGTCTGCCTACAAAGAATTGTTTCCAAGTAGGAAATAACGGAAGGCCAAAACATATGGATCAGCCTAGGGCATTTTTTAAACTCATTATATAACGATTAAATCAGGTAATTCAGAAGACTAGATTCAATATCAGTGCACTCACATAGTTTATCGCAGGTCATGGTCCATTTAACAATTCAAGATTAGTAAATCGAACACAAACAAGTGCATATTCTGTTTAGAAGAAAACAAGTCCTCCTCCATATTCTATTTTTTTGTTTGCGATGTCATATAGTTCGGCAAAAGCATAAATATTTGCAAGAACTCATATCGCCTAATTCTGAAATTGACATCAAAGCAAAAATACCGTTCATTGAGGGAATTCTAAGATAATAAAAATTGGGAAGTACAATAGATCTGAAGAAATCGCATTTACGTAGAACTACCCATCAAAGTTTTAAACAGTTTAAAAATATATGAGGCATTACTTAGTGTATGGAACTGAATACTGGGCAAAACAAAAATTCACAAAATATTTTATGCTTTTGAAGTAATAGGTAGGTACATAGAAGTGGCCATTACAGTTGCTCTTGGAAAACCAATTAACGCTTAATTGTGTGTTTTTGATACCACGATTAGAGTGTCCTATTTGTTGTTGTTGGTTGTTATATGGGATCATTTACTAGTAAATATGAAGATAATATTTCGTAACATTTATTTTAAGAATAGTTTGAAAGATGCTACAATAGTTGACAAAGTGGAGCAAAATAAATGAAAGCGGCTCTGAAAACTCACTGAATTCAGTCAAAAACTAGAGAAGTAATTGTTTAAAAAGTGTTGTTATATACTTTTGTTGCTGCGGCGAATTGAAAATACTGCATAGTTTGACTAAAGGGCGGTTTCTCATCGCCTAACAAATTTTACTCTTGTGGAGTTATTGGAAAACTTCTCATCTAAACTTTAAAACTGATTATGATTTAGTTAGAGAATTTTACTCTTGTGAAGTTATTGGAAAACTTCTCATCTAAACTTTAAAACTGATTATGATTTGGTTAGAGAATAACAAACAGGTTAAAATACCGTGTTAGTGGAACGTAATAAGTATCAAAAAAATGAACTATGTATATATACATTTATTATTATTATTCTTCTTTATTTTTTTTGCCATAATTATAATAAAAGTGAGCTGCCAGGGCTATTGTCTGTTTGTACGTGCTAATATTTAAGTTACATTGTAGTATTTTTTTTTGTACTTATAATCATAATTTTTCTCTTCTCTTTTTCCACATTTTCTTTTTCATGTTTATAAAATTAATGTTATTGAATGTTACTAAAATACTTGTAACTGTACTTATTCGTTTTAGACATTTGTTTTTCTGATTTTTTTTTTTTTTTTTTACTATTAATAGATAATAAAACAAGGTTGGCGAAAAAAAAACAAAATTAAAAGAAAAGGAGTGTTTTTTTTAAAAATTGTAACAGCCTTTTTACGTTTGGTGGAAAAACGTACGTTTTCAGTCATTATATTTAAAATAGGGGGAAAAAATGAACGTTTACTCATTATTTTATGTTTTATATATGAGAAGATAATAGAAAAAAAGCAAAACTAATTCTTTAAGAAACTACTACAACAAATATCGAATATGGTTTAGCAGGGTAGAAGTTATTGCAGAAGTATTTTTTTGATATTTCATTTCGGTGTAATGGAAATACAACAACAATTTTAAACGTATAGATTTCATTTTGTTTCGTGACACCTGAAATTTTATTTTTCGTTGGTTCTTTACCGCTCCCATATCCTTTCTCGCCTGTACATTTTGGAGTAACATTCGTTTTACTAAATACTAATAGGCTCTGATATTTTTGTTGTAATCTAGGTACATGATATTTGAATATTGAAAATTGTAGGCGAGTACGATCTTAGAATAACACAGTTTTAAATATGTAACTATTTTTAGTGAAATTGACATTTTAATGTATTTATACTAATACGGCAACACTTTTTCTATTAAAAACAACCACTTTCAAATCTGAAATATCAAATTGTGTAGTTGTGTAAATAATATATTTTTGATTATTATTATTTTGGTAAAAATGTTGGTATTTGGATAGTTTTAATAACTTTTAGTTAAGTTAACTACATATAATTTTACTTTTTTTAGTTAACCTTAAACCAATTTAAAATTATGAATTAATTCAACTTTAAAGTATGATTTTGAGTTACATGTACCACCTATACCTATGAAAATTGCTTTTATTTCAAATAATTAAATAATCGCCAGGCTGTCATAAAATATGCCAGTACACGTAAACTATTATAATGTAATTATAATTTAATATTATAAATTAATTATTTTCAAAATAAAATAAAAATTTATAATAATAAAGAACATTAGTGAAAATTTGATTTAATGACCACGTAGAAACACACAACAGATGCAAATAAATGCAAGAAAATCATTTTAGAAAATTGAAGGAAAATATGGGGTTAAAATATCGATGCAACTATCTTTCACAATACAAAGTGACATGTCTTTTTAAATTAAAATTAAAAGAAAAGATCTTTGTAAGCTTTTAATTTCGGTTAATTAATTAATTAATATGTATTTAACATTTTACTATATGCCTAATTAACTAATTTAATTTGTTTTGGTTTTCATTTGCATACCATTTGGTTTTTGAAGAAAACAAAAACAAAATAAATAAAAGAAAACCGTAATTGGTTATAGTGGTAACAATTATTATTATTACAGTCTATATTATTAAAAATAATACAAAGTGTATATTGTGGTATATTTACAATTAATTCAGTGATGGTGGTCAAATCAAATTTTGTGTAATATGATATACTTGTATGTTATAATAAAGTTATTATAGCAAAATAAATGATCCACTTATAAACCAATTCTTGTTTTGAAATGTTGGTTACTATACAAGTTTAATCTGCATCATTTTCTTGAATTTAATTAATTGATTTATTAAAAATATGAAACTATAACTAACATCAAACTATCCAATAACAATAAAAATACATTCAATCATTGCAAAAGTATATTAGGTCACTGATTTTCGTAATAAAATTGTGAGATTTGTTTGATTACATCTTAAATTTGTCTAACTGATTCTAGTTTATTATTTTTTATAGAATTTTTAAAACCTTACGAATTCATACTTTATCAGTTTCTGTTTAATTATATAATCTACAGAATAGTATGAATACACTGAATTCTGAAATATAAACTGAGAAAATGTACTCTCACTTTCAACTTTATTTCTTTGTCTATCACGAATTGTCTATTTATTGTTCATAATAATATAAAATATAACATTATTATATTATTATTACTAGTATTTGCCCGCTCCTCGAAATTCGTGGAAGTTTCATAAAAAATGCTACCCAATTTCATTATGAATTAATAATATTATAATTTTATTAATAATTTCAATTTATTTTTGAATTTATTTGAATTTATTCGTGATGGTACTATAATTTTTTTTCCATTGATTTATCTTAGACAACAACCATATTTTTGATATTTTATTAAAAAAAAAATCAAATTTGAATTTAATTCTGGCAAGAAAAAACAAAAACTTTGTATATGGGTGAGTTGCAACAATTTGATATATTATAATTTTTGTATATGAAGATGTATGTATACTTATACATGAGGTGAAATTTAAATTGAAATTTCTAATTCAAAATTAATAAAGTTTGAAAAAATTTTTGAATTCGCTACATCTCCTTTTAAATATCTATCATTTAAATCGAATTTTTCCCATTTACATATTAATTATTATGATTTATTTAAAATCGTTTTTCATGGAAAATCTCGTAGAAATTAACAATCATGGAAAAGCGGTGTTGAGCATTTGCTTATAGTCAGATTTACTTCGGAATCCCTACTCCTATAAACAATAAATTTTTTGTAATATTATATTAGAAAATATGAAGTACTTACATTTTTGAAATCCCTTCAAAATATACAGATTGCCTGCAGGTTTGTATTTATGAAAACAACCATACTCTACATATTATGGATTAATGGAACCCACAAAACACAAGAAGAACCTGTCGCCCAAAGAACACCTGGCAGAGGACCATAAAACAAGAGCTTGAAAAGATAAACATAACGTGGGAAAAAGTGAAATTAGCAGATAGAAATCGAGTACGATGGAAATGTCAAGTGGAAGCCCTATGCTCCCAAGAGGAGTAAGGAAAAAAAAATTATTGACGGAAATTATTTGGTTCGATACTGTAAGACTATTGTAGAATTTTATTTTTCGCTCGTTTGTTCATACTTTATTTATTGAATAGTTAAATTTTCACAAGACCATTGATTTTTTCACTGTTGTTATCATAATTAATGTCGTATATCTATCGTCTAGTAAAAATAGATGAACCTAAATCCCATATGTAATTTTGACTTAAGTCGTCATATCGTTGGATACTATTTTTTAGCTCTCTTGTCCCGTTTAGATTGTAGAGAGATATGAATTACAAAAAAAATAATGAAATCTAAAGCATACAATTGAAAATGTTTGTGCCCCGTTGTCTTCCAGATGCTTTTAAATTATTTTGTAATTTTATAAAGTGAAGGAAGCAAAAAGTAGTAAAAAATATTTTGAATTTACTATTATTATAATATAGTACATATTATGATCTATATTTAAATAGAAAAATTTTTCCAATCAGAAGAATTTATCAATTTCAACAAATACCAGGTATATAAAAAGTTATAAATAACATAGGTTACAGCAATATCACAACAGTAGGGAGGTTTACACACAATTTTAACACTATAGGTATAGAAATGATGTTCGCATTGGTTTAGGTCGAAGCTTATACTGTCCTCTCAAATAATTTCTGTCATGGGCTCATGATTGTATAACCAATTACTACGTAATATAAAAAATATGACAAACTTTGGAAGCTTTAAAAATGAATTAAAGAAACATTTACTATCATTCACTACATTAGTGGTAATAGTTTTTTAGTTTTTCTTGTCATTTTTATAGTTTTCATTAATTTTTTTTTTTTTAAGAATTACTACTCTAAATACTTATAATTTAGATTTAAGATTTATATTATATCAGATTAATTAGTATTTATAATATAATTGCGAGAATCATTAACTTCCTATAATGCCAAATAGACGAGGGAACATATTATTATTGTTATTTTAAAATCATATGATATTATTATCCATAATAAAAAAAATAGACGTGAAAGAATTAGTGCCCATTATTGAAAACGACATTTCAATCGCGGCTCGTATTAAGTCATAATAATTATAACGCAATAAATATTTAGTAAGAATAAAATATTTCAAAACTGGATTTTATTACTAACGGAAAGAACATTGCAAAGGATATTTTTAATTTAATTAATGAAGAGTAGCAAAAACAATAATTGTTTAAACAAAATATTTAAAATTTATTTCATAAAAGATGTACTAACAAAATAAGTATAGTTAATATGATTAAAAATTATTTAACTTTTAGATTAATAAATATTTTTTGACTAAACGAAAATTCGTTTAAATATATTTTAAAAGAAATAAAATTTGATTTTTATAAAATCCTCCACCATTACTCGAAATTGTTAATTCATTTAAAAATGTAAAAAAATGTAAAACTTCACTTTAAATAAAAAATAAAAAAACAGACATTCGATATTTCTAAATAATTTTGATATAAAACATAAATAAATAAACAAATATTTAATATATTTAACTTAGTTTTTTATATCAATTTTATAAATCGCGCTAAATTAATAGCGGATATGAAATGCTATAATTTGTATGAAGCCCGTTTCTACAACGCTTTCAAAAATACAAATAAATTTTACCGATTAATTTTCAAAACGAGCGTTTTTAAAAATATCAACCTTACAAAATCGTATGAATATCCGAGCCGAGATTGAAACGCCGTTTTCACTAATGGACATTAATATTTGTAGCTCCACAAATTAAGTATAATCAAATTTTGTTTTTTTATTGCAATCAAAAACGTTATATTTTGATAAATTCAAGGTATGTCCTTCTATTCTTATTAAATGAATTTCAATATCTATAGATTACAATATTCGGGTTTTTGGGGTAGGTTGAGCTATGGAGAATTTACCATTCAATTATAATTCAATCTCCTGTAACAAAACAACCATGTTGAATATTTAATTTTTAATAATACTAAAATTCTGTATTGATTGTAATTTTGTTCGAATTTTAAATATTTGTTTTATTTGTATCTTATTGTCAGTAGAGCTCACTTTTCGTACATTAATAGTATAGAAATTAAAATGAGAAATTTTGCAATCAAATTATCTTGATTAACAAAACTCGTTATTAACTATAGTTGAATATGTAAACAAACTGCAAATATATTGTGGACAATATCGTATAGAAAATACAGGAGCAATATTGAAAAATACATTAAACTAACAAAAAATACACAATTTTGTTTGATATACTTAATGTATGGCAGAGTGATTAAGTCGTTAATATTTTAACGATATTGCAGATAAAAATGTTGTTATGAATGAATGTTAACTAAAGTTAGTACCTAATATTGAAAAAAATATTTTTTTATGGAATAAATTTAAAATTGAAGATATTATATTAATGTGTATACCATCCTAAATCTATATACCATTCATTTGATAGAACAATTTAGTTCTAATAACTTATCAGAACATTGAGGTAGTTAGTGAAATAAAATATTTAGGGCTTATAATTGATAATAAACTTAATTTTAAAAATCATATTGGTTATTTATGTAAAAAAATTTCTAAAAAATTGTATTTTTTTATAAGGTTAGAAATCAATTATCAATTAATAGCGCAATTAGAATTTTTGATTAAGCCTCATTTTGAATTTTGTTCATCATTAATAGCTTTTTCATCAAGTTCAATGTTAGGACGAATGCAAAAATTATTAAATCGAGAAATGACAATTATACTAAAATGTAACAGATTTACTCCAATTTTCGGTATTAAAGTGGCTTTCGGTATAAAGTTCGGTATTAAATTATTAAAGTGGCTTTCAGTTAACCGAGGGTTAAAATTTAATGTTTTGATGTTTGTTTTTAAAATTAAAAATAATTTAGCGCCTAGTTATTTAAGTGGTAGATTGGTTTATGTTGGGGATGTTCAAAATTATTTTTTAAGAAATATTTTTAACTTTCGTTTAAATTTTTTTAGAAAATAAAGTGCTAAAAATTCATTAATGTATTCAGGTTTGAAGTTATTTAATGAACTATCTGATGAAATTAAATTTGAAAATAATTTGTATATATGTATTTAAAAACCTTTTGTTGCAATATGTGAAAATAAAATATAACTGAAATATCCTTGTGTACAGTTAGTTTGTTTAATGTTCGTATAAATTTTAAAATTTTAAAATTTTTAATATTTGTATACATTTTCAATTATATGCTTATTGTTTATATACTTTAGTATAAGATATATTATGTATATGAATTTTTTTTAAATAGTATATTTTTACTAAATAAATGAATTAAAAAAAAACATGTAGTAAATGCTTTGATTAGCTGACGTTGAAAAATGACAATAAAATATACCAATTAATCGCTTTCATACTGTTAAAAATGGTATTGGAAATGCCAAAGTCCTATCGAATATAAAACATCAACATCAACAATCATCAACATCAATATCTATAATAAAATTCGTAATGTAGTTAATAACTATAATACTTTCCCTATCTGGATGCCATTATATGCTAAACACATAAAAATAATTGAATCAATTCAGAAAAATGCGGTTAGATTATTTGCCTTCGTAAATTTAATTGTCAGGTTAATGTCGCTACATTACAAAATATCAACTCATTGATATTCAAACTCTTGAATGTAAACGCAACATTGCTTCAGTAATGTTTTCATATGATATTTTATCAGCTAGAATAGATTGCCCATTTATTTTAAATTTGTATAATTCACCAATGCGCAATATACGATATCGTAGATTTTTATATCATTTTAATGAAAAAACTAAAAAATTATGGTATTCGGAATTTGGAGGCCAATTGGTTTCGAACCGGCAACCCAAACCAGTCCAAATTTTTTAAATCGGTAACAGTCGTATTTCTTTATTTGTGAAAAAGTGTCTAAGTGTAAATTTTCATGCCTGTAATACAATTGGTTTGCAAATACGCCTGAGACGTGGTAGAAGTTGTTCGGCAGTAACCCGAACCAGTCCACATTTTCGATATCGGTAACAACCGTATTTCTTTATTTGGGAAAAAGTATCTAAGTGTAAATTTTCATGCCTGTAATACAATTAGTTTTCAAATATGTTTGAAACGTGCTAGGAGTTGTTCGGCAGCAACCCGACCCAGTCCACATTTTCGAAATAGGTAACAGTCGTATTTATTAATTTGTGAAAAAGAATCTAAGTGTAAATTTTCATGCCTGTAATACAATTGGTTTGCAAATATGCCTGAGACGTGCTAGGAGTTGTAAATTTTCATGCCTAAGTGATTGGTTCAAGCAAAATAGGTTAATGTTAAATGTGGAAAAATCAAAAGTAATGACAATAAATGGAATATTGGATATCTCTGTTATGATTGACAACATGATACTGGAAAGTGTGAATGATATAATATAATTAGGCCTGAAGATAGACAATAAAAATTTAATTTTAAAAGTCATATTGACGGTATATGTAAAAAAATATAAAAAAAATAAATTTTTTGTATAGAATACGTGATAAATTGTCTATATCAAGTGCGATTAGGATTTATAACACTACAGTAAAACCTCATTTTGAGTACTACTCCACAGTGTTTGCTTTTACAGCAAATGAATTAATCAATAGATTACAACGATTACAGAATTGGGGAATGAGAGTAATTTTGAAGTGTAGTAGACATGCATCAGTCAGCGTCATGTTGTTTACATTAAAATGGTTTAATGTTGAGCACAAGCTTAAGATGGCTGTGTACGTATTCGTATTTAAAATGAAAAATAGGATGCTTCCGGAATATTTGAGTAACAAACTTGTTTATGTAGAGGATGTGCAGCACTAATATTTAAGGAATATTTTTAATTTTAGACTAAATTTTTTTCGAACTGAATCGGCAAAGAAGAATGTTATGTACAGGGGGGTTGAAAATGTTTAATGAATTACCTGATCAAATTAAAAATGAATTAAATATTAATACTTTTAAAAGGAAAATAATTGAATATATAAGAATAAACTGTTAATGAACGTCTTTAAAGTGTAATGAATTATATGCTTAAAGTTTTTAATTTAATTTTAGTGTATAAATATTATTTTTTAATGAAATATTATTAAATTGTGTTGTTAACTAAAATAATAGTATGAAATACTAAATAAAAGAAAAAAAAAAAAAAAAAATTCATAGAATTAGTTAAGGCCTTTTTGAGCCTATAGTTAACTATCAACAACGTTTATTTAGTACTTGTTCGTCCGTGATAGATTTTCATTATAGTAGAAATTAATTCTTCAAGAGAAAACTTATCAAGTTTTTTTAAATTTAGTTGTACGTATTTTGTACTTTTAGTTATTGTCTTAGTTTAAACAAAAATCTGTAAGAGATATTCCCAGTAGATTGTTTCGATTGAATAAATTACTTATTTCTAAATATTTATATTTAAATGTATACAAAATATATTTTATGAAGTTTAGTTTTGAAACAATATCCGTGGGGTAATTTCCCAATTGATGAAATAAATAAATAAATAACATTCATAAGCCATTTGGGTGCATGCATACCAAAAGAGAAAAATATTTTTCAAACAATCCAACAGCTTAATCTATGTATCTACGTATTAAGCTGAACTTATTCAAAAATGTAAAAAAAAAAATAACAAAATAACACTGGCTTATAATTTCCACAATTTGAATGAGTCGCTTTTCCCGAATTTAACCGGAATTATAATCCATTGTATTTGACTGCACTTAGACTTTTAATAAAACTAATTTCAAATTTCAAGTATCTTTTGTGTGTTAATCACAACACTCATAGGAATATTTACATAGAAAATTTTTACATTACATTTGTTAAGCACTAAACAGTTTAAATTAAGAAAATTTATTTCATAATTATATTACGGAAAATTTGAATTACAAAAATTCACATTAACACTCTTTTCTATATAAAATGAAGTCCAATTTTTTGTTTTTAATATACGCTCAGATAAACAGAAAGAAATTTGATGCGTATTTATGTTTTGTTAAAATGGTTATTATGTTAAATAATTGCAACATTAGTTTTTATTGTTGTTGTTTTTAATTAATTAATTTAATTTATTAGATTTGTGTCTATTTTGCTTTTCATGTATTATTATGTTTTGCACTAAAAATTTCACAAATTATTTTAATTGATTTAAAAAACGCGAAAAATATGATCAGTAAAAAACAAAAAACAAAAACATAAATAATAGTCAAAGAATTAATAGCTTAAAATCGTGTACAAAATTTAACATACCACAACAACAACTATTAAATAAAATTAATTATTATGAAATTATAAGTATTATAATTAATAGATTTTCATTTTTAATTACCATAAATTGAGGAGGCGAACTAATATTAATTAAAACACTTAACATTTTTTTATTACACATTATAATAGAATTTGAACTAATTTTTAGAAAACACTCAAAAATATTTATTAAAATAACAAAAACAATTTTAATTTAAGATGAAAAGGAAAATTAATTTTTTTTGTTTGTTTTTTGTTTTTTTTTTCTAAATGGAAAACTTTACAACTCAAAGAAGATCTGTTGACTGAATTGAATTGATCAAGCTTTAAAAAAAAATTGGAACGCTTGAAATTTATTGCAAGGTAAAATTGTTGTTATTTATTTCTTATACTTTTAATAATAATAATAATAACAATAATAATAAATTGTTGCACCAACAAAATCTAAAGATATAAGAAAAAACCTTTATAATAAGAAAAAATTAAAAATTTTACATTGAAAGTTTTTGAAATTTTCTGGAAAAAAAAAAAAAAAATAAAAACAACTGCTTCTTGTACAGAGGCGAAGAATTATAATATACGTATGTATGTATGTATGTTTTTTTTTTTAAATATAATATTATGTACATATAAAGAGATGGTGTTTTTTGTGTGCAGGCTGATACCATACTTTATATAGAGAAATACTTAACATATTTTTTATATATTATTATCTATATATAAAGATCTATAGTCACATAATAATTGATTGATTTATAAAGCTCAAAACAACAAAAAAAAAAAAAATTGCACCCCCCCACCCATACAAAAAAAACTAGCAATAAAACTTGTACTCATTCGATATTTTAATAATATTATTTAGGTACGTAGGTAAGAAGTGATGTTATTTTATTATGAAAATTTAACTTAACTCAAAGATAAATAGACAGGCAGGCAAGCAGACATACATTATAATTATAGAAATGATATGATGTACACTTCGTTACAACAAAATGTATACACCGCCGCAATGTAGAATTTATTAAATTCCCTACTTTATGAATTTTTCTATAGCAAAATGTCTGGGTTAGATTTATAATATCTGTGTTGCATTTTTTCATTTACACTTATTTAGAGAATAGTCAATTAAAGGATATATTTCTCAGCAATATAAAAAAATCAAAACAAAACAAAACAAACATCAAGAATGTGTGCAAAGTAGAAATTAACGGAATATTTGATTTTTCAATTCTAATAGAGTCTAATATGCTAATAAAGTCTGTAAAACTTTCCACCTTGATGCATTAAAGCACAAAGCAGTCATATAGGGATACAAAAATTTAACTGTGAAGCTTTTTCAAAATATTACCGCAAAAAATTACCGATTGACGAATAAAAAAAAAATATTAATTTATGTGCCCATCCACAACATACAATAATTAGAAGCTATGACATCCATAATCTTTCCCCCTCGGTGCATTAAAGTAAAAATCAGTCATAGGGATAAAAAAATTTAGCTGTGAAGCTTTTTTCAAAATATTACCGCGAAAAATTACCGATTGACAAATAAAAAACAAATACTAATTTATGTGCCCATCCACAACATTCAATAATTAGATGCTATGACATCCAAAATCTTTCCACATCGGTGCATTAAACCAAAAAGCAGTCATAGGGATACAAAAATTTAATTGTGAAGTATTTTTAAAAATGTTACCGCAAAAATTACCGATTGACGAATTAAAAAAAAAATACTAATTTATGTGCCCATCAACAACATACAATAATTAGAAGCTATGACATCCAAAATCTTTCCACCTCGGTGCATTAAACCAAAAAGCAGTCATAGGGATATTAAACCAAAAAGCAGTCATAGGGATACAAACATTTAATTGTGAAGTTTTTTTAAAAATGTTACCGCAAAAATTACCGATTGACGAATAAAAAAAAAAATACTAATTTATGTGCCCATCAACAACATACAATAATTAGAAGCTCTGACATCCAAAATCTTTCAATCCATTCATACAAAGTCTGAATGTATTGTGAGAGAAAATTGAAAAATTCTATACATTTGTTTTGATTTTTTTTATTTAAATTTTTTTTTTTATAAAATATTCGTCCAAATATCCAGAAATTCTAGCTGAAATTATTTCTATTACATAGTAAAATTATTTTAGACTTTAACTCGAAATATCAAGCATATTTTTCAAAAAATATATTTTCCCTGTTTTATGAGCCATTTCTTATGACAGCCATTTGCAAGCTCTCAAAAAAGAATGAGAGTTAAACATAAAAAGTTTTTCTTTAACTTTCAAGAAGCTTTTTTAGTTGGAAAATATTTTTTTAAATGCTTACTTATTTAAGAATGAAAAATTAAATTTAAAAAATTTGTTTTTTACAAAATGATATAATAAAAAGATGTAATTTTAATGCTGCCTTTGAACAAAATTGATAAATGCGCTTAAATTCATCCCGAGTAGTAGCATTTTTCAGCTTTTTTTGCTTGAATATCAGAGCTATTTATAATGTAGGCTGTGGCACGTCATTCAAATAAATCATTTATAGATGTCTAAGTTCTAAACCCATATACGAAAACTATATATTTAATATAAGAACCAAAATATCAAAACATCATAGAATCAATAAAATATGAAGCTTTTTCAAATTAGAAATATTTTTAAGGTCATCATCAAAACAATTAAAATTACCCAAAACATAAATAGGTATATGGTATACGGTGTACCTATTAAATTTTTTTAAATTTCCCTGATTTGTGTCTTTGAATTAGTTACCTCGAAATGTTTCTAATTGACAAATAAATGTAAGTCTTCAATTTAAATCAATGTTTATGTTATAAAGCAAAATAATAACAATAAAAGCATTAAAATAATCCTATTGTTGCCATGGTGGTAAGTCTTGTTTTATCACCTTTTGTTAAAAATGCTTCTTGTAGGAAAAGCATCAGAAGCAAAGTATTATAGAGAACATATCAAGGGCAATACTGACTATTTCTATAATTGGTGCTAAAATTATAGAACTTGTCATCTTCATATGGTGTGTCCGTTGTATGCAAAAGAAAATGTTAACCTTCGTTGACTCCACGGAGGTAGCAAAAAGGAGATTAGAGAAAGATAAAAATACCCTGTGTAAAATGTTATGCTTAAATTGAACGATATGATAAAAAAAATTAATTGTTTTGCGCAAATAGAAAACTTTGTTTTTATTTAAATATTTAAACGAAGAGGAAATTAATATTTTTTTTTATGTTTGAGCAACGAATGTTACATCGCTAATAGTTACTACATCCTAATGTGTATTTATTTTTTAGATTAGCTACATAAAAAAACAGATAATTTAGATCAATAAACTGTATGACTACTCTCCCATACTATAGCATCCTTGCAGCTGCCATAAAACACAAATTCCCTGAACAATAAGAATAGATACCTACAATAACAAATTATGAAAATATTTATGTATCAATACCTATAAGGTAACGGAATGAAATTGTTTTTTGTTGTAGTGGCTGATTGCATCATCATAAGGAGCAATATTGGAATATGACACACCATACAACAAATGAAATCGGATTTTTTCTTAAAGATTGAAAATTTCCAACATTACGGTTTTGTTTTGGAAAAGTGAACTCCACCTTTTAGTGAACTCCGTTTTTCTTTGAAATAATAATTTTGTAATTCTTAAATCCGCTGTAAAGGCTGGGTCTTTTACAACCTTAAATAAATGGGAAATTTTTCGGAAAGTGTAGCCGGTGCTAAGTCTCCAAATCGTCATTTATAATTTATAATTTTTCTTTTAAGAACTGGAATGATTTTCTTTATAAGTGTAAATACATCAACATACGGATATATTATCAATTCTTACAATCATACATATTGATATAGGTATTCATATTAAAAAATAATTAATTTTCTTACCAAAAATGTGTTTCTGTTTGTTCTGTACACTTACTCAGTAAACTCATTTATAGCTTTTAAAAATTCTTTGACTTTGGAAATGTGTGACTTACGAACTTTTTATTTAAGATTAAACTCACAGATTCTAGTCTTTTTTGAGCATTTTTATAGTGATTATTTTAATTTCTATTGTCTTCAATGCTAGAATTAATTTCTGAAACACACTGATTTATTAAAGAGACCAGATTTTTAATATCCATTTTTTTAATTAATTTACACAAAATGTGGAAAGTTCAAAAGCTTAAATCGTCGCACGAATATTATCTTATGCCATACGCCCTTCGCGTCATTTCGAGAAAATCGAAAAATTTGTTCAAATTTATTTTGAAAACTAGCCGAAAAACGAAGTATTTTGGTTTCGAGCAAATAAAACGATATTTAAAAAAGTTGTGCCAAGTTTTGCAAAAGCGTTTCCAAAGTTTTTTTAGTCGCTTTTTTATTCAAAGTAACGCTGTTCAAGTTTACCTTCTGAAATGATGTTTTATATTTAATTGAGACATGGTTATTTTGTTCGTATATTAAAACTTTTATTTTTGAGAATGGGACAGCTATTTATATTGTAATAGTGCAGTTTATCTGCAATAGCGGAAATTTTTTTAAAATCATTTGAAGTATTTTTAGTTTAATTTTTTCGGACGACATTCCAATTAACAGTTGAACTGATTGTAAGAGACTATGTACTTCCATATTTTTTAGGTGTCTGTCAATCACCGAGTGTATACAGTCCAGTTATGTATAATTAGAAAAATATAAAGATTCGCTTTTAGGAATATTTTAATGACAGGAATAAGTTCGGCACTCTATATCTCGAGACGGAAATAAGATAGAGTCAAACGGGTTGAAGATTTGGAAAGCTCGTGTCTTAAATCCCCAAAATCTATTCTCATCAGGTAAAAAAGTAGCAAAGTGGCGTATGGCAGAAAATAATACTCGGGCGACGAAATGTCAAGTAGAAATTTTGACATTTAAGAACATGAAAGAAAAAAAGCAGATTTTCCATTAATCTCAATTAAAATTTCTGTTCTGAAATGCTTACTAAAAGTTGACTCCATATCTAAAGTAAAAATTTTGCTAATTTTCACTAAATACTTTTTAATAATTCAAAAAAATTAAAAGTATTAAGATTAACAATCGGTCTAAAAATCCGAGGCTACAAATTTTGTTATGAAAATTTCAAAAAGGTTAGAAAGTTAAAAATGAAATTTGTTTAGTTGAAGATTCATCAGATTTAAATATTTTTTCACATTTAAATCTAGAACAGTAAAATGGGACCATTGCCTATATATGGATGAAACTAGTGCGAGAACATTTGATTGTATTTTTTTTCATATTGAGGTATCCCTTTCTTTATCATTCTATTTTTTTTTTTTTTACATTTAGTTTTTTCAAGTTACAAAAACTACAATACATTTTTAAAGATGAATTTTTAAAAAAAAAATCTATTTCGAATGTACATAAACTGTTGATACTAAGTGTAATAATATATATTTTATTATTTATATGAGAATACCGCCCCCGCTAATTTCATGCTGTTGCTTTTATTGGATTGGTGTTTTTATTGTTGTTTTTTTGGTTTTTTTCAATCACATGTCTTTGTTTTTGTAATTTTCCAAAACCTTTGCATTTTTAACTACAATATAGTAGAAAAATGGAAAATAGAATGTGGAATCAAAATTCATTATTTTTGTGGTGTATTTTATTTCGTTTAAATTAAATATCATTGATTCTTGTACAAAGAAAGAGAAAAACAATATTTTTAAAGTTCATTTATAATATTGCTTTCGTGAGATTCATTTAATACCACCATATTATCACGACCAACATCATTAATAGTTTAACGCAAAAAAATTTTAACCCGTCTAAATAAGCTGCAATATAATAATGTCTTAAATTACAGTGGTTGTTGTTGTTGTTGTTATTATTGTTTTCTTTGTACGTTTCATATAACCTCATCTTAATAATATATATAGGGTCTAAAAATTACTCACATAAGATCGTCTTTTTGGTAATGATATAATGTTAGTTTTGTTGAATGTTTTAATGAAAGTACAAGTAAAAATATATTATTGCAAAATAATTCAATTATAAAAATAAGAATAAAAAAAGAAAAAATATAATTAAAAAAAAAATAATTTCAATTTTATTTTATGTTTCAATCATTGTAGGAAGCGTACTGAATGTGAAAATTCATTCTATAGCTGAAGTAACGTGTGTAATATTTTCTATAATGTAATTTTTTTATTTTATTTGTATTACTAAAAAGAGATTCATCACTTATTCAGTATACCAACAGTTAGGCACAGATCAAACGTAGACTTGAAATAGATATTGAAGCCCTCCAAATAGACAACGATGACAGAACAAAAAAATATGCACTTTAATATAAAAGAGGGTAATTCTGGTTGATTTTTATAACTCAAAGATGTTATAATAACATCTTTTAATAAGTTATAAAGTCAATCAAAATGAAAATAGGAGTTGTATAGGTAGTCTAACACTATAAATACCTACTGATGAATTCTACAGTAGTGTTATGATGAACGAAATAATTCCTAAAATAATTTTATTAAAGGTTTTTCCAATGGGATACAATTTAAAAATTAAATCCAGGATAAACACGCTGGGTGGTGCAGTAGGTAGAACGCTTGCCTTTCAACCGAAAGGTCCCAGGTTCGATTCCCGATGAAGTAAAAAAATGCTTTATGGGTTTTTCGATCTGGTCCAGTACCTTTTGTCATTGGGATAAAATAAATGACAAAAAATAATTGAGAGCATAATCTAGTATCCATTTAATAAAATAAACCTATTCTATTTAAGAAGGCTTAGTTCTTGACAATTGTAGTAGTTTTCCACATTCAATGAGTTAATAAGCCAGTAATTTGACAAATAAATGCTCGAAAAACATTGTAGATATTGTAGTATAAACTTGCAGTACCGTACTTAATTAAGCACGAAAAGGTAATTCTACCTAAGTTACTGTCAAGAAGATAAAAAAAAAATTTATAAAAAAGGGATTAAGATGCACTACCAATCAAAATATTTCTTGAAGCAATATTATATAAAATGCCTCAAAATTAAGTTTAAGAGGCCCATATTGTATATCCTTGACATTATTCTTATAATCTATTAATGCAATGGGGTTTTCAATAGTGATGATACAATTTAAAATTGTTAAACTCGCAACACTGTGTATTATTTTTTGACATTTATTATGTCATTTGTGTTCAGTAGGCCATGTCATTTATTCATGAAATACACGCTTTTGAACAACGTTTAGAAATTGTTAAATTGTTGATGATGAACATTTTTATCGAAAAAAATTTATTCACTGATGAAGCTCAATTTTGTTTAAATGGTTATGTAAACAAAAATTATTGCAGAATTTGGAGGGTTGAAAATGCACACGAAACTGTTTATACGCCATTACATTTAGATGAAATCACTGTCTGGTGTGAAAATGGTCGAAGAGTAACAGTCACTTTATAATAATTCAGAACAATGTTAAATTAATTTTTTTTCTGCTGTTGTTAAGAATAATCTGCAGGATATGTGATTTCAACAAGACGATGCCAACTGCCACACAGCCACCTTAACAATCGATTTATTGAAAACTAAATTTGATAATGAAATGGTCCAGTTAACACCTTGTGATTTCTTTCTTTGTGGATATGTTAAGTCACACGTTTATGCTGATAATCTAACAACAATTGAGCAGTTAAAAATTGACATTGAACGTGCTATTAATGAAATACAGCTAAATTTATGTGAAAAAGTGATGGAAAATTGGGAGAAATTGTGGTGGTCATTTGAATTGATGTTATTTTCCATACATAATGCCATAATATAAACTTTCAATTAAAAAAAAATATGTGTGTCTCACTGAATAATTTATGTGTTTTTGTTTTTAATTTTTAAATTGTATCGTCCATTAATATTTGTAACATTTTAATCTCTATGGAACAGTAAATAATATAAAAATTATAATTAATTGATTGAAATGTACTTCTTGGTGTAATAAAAAACGGTTATTACGAACATTGATTCAAAGAGAGATCTATTGTGACATCTATTTCCAATATATCACGATTCACGATATAATGTTATCGCTGATTCATACCTGATCTAGTATGATTTTTTCTATTTTCTAAAATAACTAAAATAAACTAATTTTGCCTTCCTGCGTTTATAAAACGTCATGTAATATTGTTACAAAAAGCTTAAATGATCATTAAATAAAATATAGAGTGGCACACCAAAATAAATAACAAAAAAAAAAATTTTAATTTAATTTCATGGCTCCCCATCTTATAATTTACAAAAAAATTTAAAAAACAATTTTCATTGAAAAACAATTAACTTAATACTTAACAAAAAACAAGCTGTTTAAGAATTTCATAGACCATACACAAATAATTAAATTAATTTTAAATACTTTTTTAATTAATTAAGCTAAGTAACAAAAAAAAAACAGAAAAAAAAAAATAATAACAATTATGACTTAATAAGGAGTTCATTTGAAGAAAATTTAAAAGAAAAATTAAGAAAATTTTGAAAATTATTTTTTGATTTTCTTTAACTTTTATGTATTTAGTTTATTATTTAGAAATCGGCATCAGTTGGTATTAAAAAAAAATTGTTAGAAAGTAAATAAAAAGAATGAAAGAGATAAAATTATTTTTCAAGTAATTTATTTTTGATGACAGATTCTCAAATTTAATTTAAAGATTAGGTGGGGTAGGTAAAAATCAAATAACTTTTTTTTATGAAATAAATTTTAATTAAATTGAAAATTAACGAATGTCATTACGTAGCGGGTGGTAAGTTTTATACTCGAATTTCTAAATGAAATTTGAAGTCTAAGCACTTCATTAAATTTGATTTTTGTTCTAAGTTTGAGCCATTTAAACATTAAACCAACATTTATATGGGACTTTTGAAGTTCAATGTTGAAAACATACATTTAGATTTCATGGTCTAAACATATTCTAAAATATTTTTCATTTCATAATTTTGATGTTTTTAAGAAAATTATATTTATTTATTTTATTTATTCAAACATATCTCAAAAAGAGCTAGGTAGCTCGTACAGAGTTTATAATTAATAAAATAGTTTTAATCAATTTAAATTTGTAAAACGTCAATGACAATAATGCAAATATTTGCAGATCATTGACGCTAAAATCAAAAGCCAATGTCATCAAAAAATGATTGTCAAATCGTTGACGAAAGGTTCCAGTGTTATATATATATATATATACATTTATATAAATAAATATTATATTACATTATAAATAAATAATTAAACCTAAAATCTATAAAATAATAAAAAAAAAACTAAAAATTTATAACGGTTTCGCCAAAAAATATGCAAAAAATGTTCGAATTGTATGAGGTTTTTCATTATTGCAAATTTGCAAATACAATTGTTATTATGTTCGGGATCTTCAAAAATTGGCAATATTGTTTGCATATTTTGCATTACCAAAATTTCGAAAGTAATAATGTCATTTGTGAATGTATAGTGCCATACACTAAACGAAACACGACCACGAGCGTACGACCATTAAAATAAAAATTCAAAATAAAAATACATATTCAAAAGTGGATAAATTTTAATGATGAAACATATTCTAGTTTAAATTTGCCGTATCTTATATATAATACACAAAATGAACGACGTGGTGAGTAAAAAAGCAAGAATATTTGAATAGTAAATTACACTACAAAAATATTAAAATTTTTTCAAGTTCTTGGTGCTGAATACTTAAAACATTTCAAATAGTTACACCAAATAAATTACGGTTATTTCCAAGTTGAGCGACTTCTGAACTCTAAAATAAATTTCAATCGCGGACAATTTTTCAAAAGGCTTCATAAAAATTCTGTCATTTTAAATAGACACACAAGCTTATAGAAATAAGTACAAAAACAAAAACACAAACAAAAATTGAAAATAAAAAAGAAAAGCAAAAATCAGATCAAATCATATACTTAAAAAAATATATACAGTAAAACACGGTTATAGTAATTCGCTAAATTTCAGTAATATTTCTGACTATAACCGTTTTGTGACTATCAGTAAAAAAAAATGCATATTTATAAACAAATTCAAATTCAATAAAATATGTTTCGTGTAACAATTTTAAACTTTATTTTATTCATAAATAGCAATTCTGTTATGTAATCACAAAGTATACATATTTGTAATAAAGGACAGAGAGAGATAGTATATGAATCAGTTTTTTAATAAAATAATTCACTTTCGACTTATTTTTTTGTTTTATTGAAAAAATTGGCGTTATATTTTAATGTGACTTATAAACGACATCGAATGTATGAACTTTTATGAAGTTTATTACTTTCTTTCAAACAAATTGTTGACTATAACAGAATTGACTACAAACGAATTAAAATACATCGATCTACTATGTTGAGAGTAATGGGATTTTATTGTGTTAAGTTATATTGAAATTATCAAAAAGTATTAGGTATTATACTTTAATATCATTAAATATATATTCAAGAATCAAGCGATTCAGAAAACAACTACAGTTATACCAGAACAAATATTTTTATATAAAATCGTACCTGAAAGAACTGCTTCTGTGAAATTGCATAGGGGATCCACTAGTTTTAAATTTAATTATATACGTAGATATATAATAGAAATAAACTTGAATGGAAATTAACAATTTTTATTTGGTTGTCTATCTAATTTATGTAAATTTCAATGTATGACATAAAGCGTTTATAATTATTTATTTATTTACTTTCTTCGTTTAAATCAAACAAACTGCAAGATTTTTAAAAATATAATTTTAACATAACTAATAAACAAAAAAAAAAAAAATTTTAAAACAGCAAAACAATGAATCAAGAGTAAATTATAATATAGAGATTAACAATTTTCAAAATTTTATAAAATTCATTAGTATAAACAGGTATGAGTTAGTTGGATTATCATGGTTAGGGTTTTATATAGTAAATTGGATTAGTTAAGAAAAAAAAAACAATTTATTACTAAAAAGAATTATTAGTTTGGTGACATAAATATAAACGCTTCCTTAGCGCATCTTTGAGAGGATTAAATCAATTACATCCTTGTACTTATTGGCAATGATCATCATTCGATGGATATTTTCATTCATACCATAATTAGTACGATGAAACACTAGGGTGAAAAGATTAGGCGAACGAAATCGGGTACAAGTGTTAATTTTAGCAGATTCAGATATAAATGATGATACGATATTCCCGGTAACTACTTGCGTGATAAAGAGCACATCTGCGATCTTACGTCTATTTTTTAATGTAGTTAGATGAATAAGGTCGAGTCTATTATTATAAGGTGGAAGAGCCAAAGGGTCTGACCAAGGAAGAAGACGTAAAGCATATCTTAAGAAATTTTTTTGAATTGATTCAATTCGATTACTGTGAATTTCATAATAAGGTGACCATACCTGACTGGCATATTCAAGCTGGGGTCTAACGAGACAAGTAAATAGGGATTTCAAGATGTATGGGTCATTGAATTCTTTGGACCATCGTTTTATGAATCCTAACAATGAGTTAGCTTTATTGATGATGTTATTGTAGTGCATTTCGAAAGTAAGTTTTTATCGAAGGTAACTCCCAAGTCTTTGATAGACTTGACTTTTTCTAAGGCTTGTTCATTAAGTGAATAAGTATATGAGAGGCATTTCATTCACCTATGATAACTCATTGTGGCACATTTGTTTATATTTAACTGAAGGTTATTAGTTTTGCACCATAAGAAAAAGTTATCCTAGATCTTCTTGAAGAAGGGTTGAGTCTAGTAGAGATGTAATTTTTTTTGCAGATTTTCATGTCATCAGCATAAATTTTAACTTGACTATTTTTGATTACCGAAGTTACATCATTGATAGAAATTATAAATAAGAGTGGGTCTAAATGGCTGCCTTGAGGGACACCTGAATTGGCTTCAAACGATGATGAAAAGGCTGTTCTAAACTGCACGATATAACTCCTATTTGTCAGATAAGATTCGACCCAACTGACGAAAAAGGAAGGAAATCCAAGTTTAGATAATTTCAATAGTATAATGCAATGGGGTAGAAGGTCAAAAGCTTTACTAAAGTCAGTGTATATGACATCAGTTTGAAATCCATGGAGACAGGATAAACTCAGAAGTACACTCAACCAAGTTCGTAACTGTGGATTTGTTCTTAACGAACTCGTGTTGGTTTGGTATTAGAAGGCAATTGCAGTAATCGTAAATTTGATCATAAATGATTAGTTCAAACAGTTTGGGAATAGAGGAAAGTTTGGCGATTGGACCATAATTGCTAATTTCTTTTTTAGAGTTCTTCTTATACACTGGTCTAATAAAGGCTTTTTTCCAAATAGAAGGGAAAGATCCAGTAGAAATGGATAAATTAAAGATTCTCGAGAGCGTTGGGGCCAAAGAATTTGAACAATTTTTCAGGATAACCTCTGGAATACCATCAATCTGGATCAGGGGATGAGTTATTACCTAATTTAATTAAATAATCTGTAACGATAGCCTCATTAATGCAAAACGAGGAGAAGGTTGTTTTAGAAAAATGATCTAAATGGTCAAATTGTGATGCGGTAGCATTAAATATAGGTGTTGCATATGAATTTGCAAAAAATGCACTAAAAAATTGAGATATGACTTTTGGATCATTACTCATTTGGATATATTGCATGAAACTAGGGAATTGATCAAACTTTTTTTTAGTAACAATAAATTTCCAGAATCCTTTGGGGTTCGTTAAAAGATTGGAAGACATATTTTGTAAATAAATATTATAGCTTAAATGGACTAGTGATTTAAATTGATGAAAAAAAAACTTAAAATTGTTATAATCAGATGAGTTTTTGGATTTCATATATTTAGACCAGGCTTTGTTTTTCTTATTTCTTAATTTTTTTATATACCGAGTATACCACGGAGGACTAGAATTAGTAAAAATTGTCGATTTTGGAACGTGTCGATTTAAACCTTCAAAGAGTAAATCATAGAACTTACTAATGATTATCTCAATGTTAGTGTTAGTGAAAATGGAAGAAAAATCACAAGTTTTGTAGAAATTTTTAAGCTGTTGAAAGTCTGCTTTGCTAAAGTTGTATTGATAGCTTACAGTTTTATTTGGAAGAACATTAGACTCAGTAAAGTAGGTAATAAGAAATGGAGGATGATAAGTGTCAATATTTACAAGAGCGTCTGGACTTTCCGTTATTATTGAGTTGTTCCAATCAGACAAAAATATTAGATCAAGTTGACGATGTTTATTATTATGGATTGTTGATGATTGCTGTAGGGAGATTAAGTTAAGGGAGTCAATGAATGTATACTCGATCTCACTATGTAGATTAGTGGGAATTAAGTGTGATTCTCTTTTTCATGGTTGGACCATTCAATGTTAGGAAGATTAAAATCCCCACACAGAATAATTTCGCCAGATTGTTCGGAAATTTCAGATATGAAATTGATAGCCTTGCAATGACTTTTATATAATTCGATGTCACTATTTGGAGGAATATAACAATTTATAATATAAATTATGTTCATTTGTGATGAAGTAGCCTTGACGCATATAATCTCTCAAAGATTTGTTTCAGGTATTTTAATCTCTTCCGTATTGATTGAGTTCTTTATAGCAATCAGAACACCACCACCTTTCGGAGTGATAAAATTAGAATTTTGAATTGAATTGGAACAATATCTATCTTTTCTATAAACATTGAAGGAGGGATCAAATAATTACAAATCAATAAAGGATTTACTTAACCAAGTCTCATTTAAAACAACAAGGAAAATCTAATGCTACAGAGTTGACGTATACGAGTCTAGTTTTGCTGCGTAAGCCTCTTACATTTTGATAGTAGAGAGAAATTTATAGGGTTATCAATATCAGATACAGATGATATAGAAATCAGGTTGTGGTTAGGGACTAGTAGACTTCGATCGTTTTACATTCGAGGAAACAAACACACGAAACGTTTCTAAGTCTTTCTTAGTTCTGCATCATAGTCAGATGACAGGCCTTCCTGTTACTGCAAATACTAGAAAATATGAAATTGTTGCATAATTTTTATAGTGAAAATCGTTTTGTGTTGGCTTCATAATACCATTTGTTCAATTTAGCGAAGCCAGTTAAGCCATAAAACTATTTGAATGCAACACAGTACACTTCAGATAAACTATATCTCAATGATTTGACCAAAAAGAACTCAGTTAGGCCTGGGCGTTTTTTGCCACGTCACCCTAAAGTTAGTTCACACATTTTATTAAATTTAATGGTTTTATAATTATATCAAGACTCTAAATAACTTTGTTATTTTAATAAAATTAAAGCTTCATATATCACTAGAATAAGAAATTTCCATTTTTTATATCTTTTTGAATTATTGAACGAACTTCCTCGAACTGTTGTCTTGTTTATTGTTATTAACTAAGTCGTTTTATCGAAAATATTTCATACAATATATTTTTATTTAATTTTGAATAATGATAATGAAAACATTTCCTCAAATTGCTTTTCAGAAAAATATGATTCCAAATCCAAAACAACATTTTGTAACTGTTAGATGCCTATTACACATCAATGAATGATCAATATTTTGTCAATATATTGATGAGAAATTTTTGTGGTTATATTCTCATCAATAAATCAGCTGATGTAAACAAACGGCTTTTTGGGGAACGTTGAGATAGGTAATGTTATACTTATTTCTGGGTAGACGACCACTTTATTATGTATTCAAATACACCAATAGATAGGTTGAACTTCCAGTATAAAAATACAAAGATTGCATCAAATTCAAAAATTTTTCAAATAAATTCAAATATTTTCGAAATATATTCCACCTCGTTAATTTTTTCAGATCTCTCATTACAACTATTTTAGTAATTTTATTATAAATAAAATACAAGATATCAAATATCAATTTTGATTTGAATGAGGGCTTGTTGAAGAAGCTAATGATTTCTTTTTCTAGAGACTTAATTTATTTGGCTAGTTGTTTGGAAATCTACAACTTAGTTCCAAAGTCGGCAAGCTTTTTAATCTGCATGTCTGACGAGTAATTTAAAGTTCTCGAATCAGCACATTTGAGTGATTTTGAAGTCATGTCTCGTGTGATATGATGTTGACTTGGATGTGACTATTTGTTTTACATGAAATATTTAATACATAGTCATTGTTTACAAATTAAACATAATATACTACGTATACATGATACTACGTATACAGCTTTTTATCTTTTAAATATTTGTTTGGAGGATTAGGAGAGGCTATCGTCACAGATAGATTTTAATTTTTGGTCAAAGAACATATTTCCCTAAACCAACACGGTTTTATGAAGGATAAATCGATTAATACCAACTTATTTGTATTCTTAAATTTAGTTTATAACTCAGTTGAGCAAGGTCTTCAAGTAGATACAATATTTACCGACATTTCTAAAGCCTTCGATAAAAAGTAATCACTTTCGAAGTAAATCACTTTAAACTTCTCTCAAAACTTGAAGCATTAGGTATCTATGGCACTAAGTTAAATTTATTACGTAAAAATATCAAATATTGAATCATCTTCGTTTATAACAACATCCGGCTTCCCTCAAGGAACCCATATGGGTCCCTTACTTTTTCTTTTATATATGAATGATAGTGGTTGTAATATTGATAGTTCTATTTTATCTTTCGCTGATGACACTAAGTTATTTGCAATTATTAGATTTTTAGACGATTGTATTAGGCTCCAAAATGATCTTATTAAATTTTACGAATGGTGTACTTCAAATGACCTCATTTTGAATCTTGACAAAAAATATGTAAAATGATGAATTTTTACCAAACTCAAAACTTCATCGAATTCAACTATAATTTCAATGGTAAATCACTCGATACTGTTCTTCAAATTAAGAATTTGGGAGTTATTTTTGATAATAAACTATCTTTCAATCCTCATATTGATTTTATTATGTCCAAAGCTTTTACTATGCTTGGATTCATCAAGAGGAATTTTCAACAATTTTCTGATCCATACACATTCAAAAGCCTATATGCTTCATTAGTTCGTCCGGTTTTTGAGTATGCTTCGTCTATCTGGACTCCATCTTATACTAATCACATAAAAATAATTGAATCTGTTCAGATGAACATGATTCGATTTTGTCTCCGTAAATTCAATTGGCAAGTTCATACTACTCGCTATATTGCCAAATGTAAATTAATTGATATTTGTACTCTTGAATCCTGGCGTAATGTAGCTTCAGTAATGTTCTCTTACGATGTTTTATCATTTATAATAAACTGCCCTTCTATTTTACAGTTATGTAATATTTATGCTCCAACTCGTAATTTTCGATCTCATAGATTTCTCTATATAAATTCTCACAGGACTAATTATGGTTCTTCCGAGCCCATAGCTACTTCCCAAAGATTGTTCAATAATTGTTCTTCTCTTATTGATTTTCACTATAGTAGAAATATCTTTAGAAGGGAAGTAACTAAATTTTTCTCCTTATAAAATCAATTTATTTAGCATTAAAGTTTTTTTTTAAATTTTTTACTTTTTTAATTTCTTCCTTTTTTAATTACATATTCATATTCTGTATATACATGCTTGTTTAATTTTCTTTATTATTAGAATTAAGTTATAAATCTGTAAGGGATGTTTTCCCAGTAGATTGAATAAATGTATAAATAAATAGCTTGAGTACTTGAATTGAATTTTTCTTGAAACTGAAAATTCAGGTTGAAAATAGCTTGAGTTTGACATTATCTATGTATTTTTGGTGACATAAATTTTTCACCTAAAATTTGTAAAATTTTCTATAAATTTAAAGAGATAAAACAATATAAAAATTATAAAATTAATTTTTTTTATTTATTTACTCTTTTAAATTGTCTATTTTTTAAATTCACTACACTTTAATTTTATATTAACAAATCTTCATGAATTTTTGACATTAAATGTCAACTCAAGCTCGCAAGCTGCATATTCGATTGAAATTTTCAAGTGAAATAAGTAAATTTTTGTGATTGACTTGACTAAAGCTGATCTAAAAAAGCTAGCATGTATACATGATGTTGAAGTTTTCTTCAAGCTTACTTAAAGCTATCATATATACTCGGTAATTACCTAATTTTAATATTTGCAATAGTTTCGGTTTATCCAAAGTCATTAGAAATGTACAGACCCAATGGCTGAGACTAAAGAGAATTAAATATAATCGACCAGCTGCTTATTAGTTTATAACTTAACATCTCAATTAGTTTGCTCTAATCAGTTTTAAATTAACTAATCACACATTGAAATCAGTGGATTTAATGAAACGACATTTATTGAACTCAAGGTAGAAATCGATTTAATTTTTTTTCAAAATATCACAAAATTTCAATTATAAAAATTTTAACTAAAATAATTTGAAAATTTATAATTTTTTAAATTTAAATTTTTTTATTATTTGCAATGAGACATACATAATTCTATTATTTGAGCTTCAAATCTCATTTTAATATTTTTTTAATTATAGTATATATTATGTCAATGTATTATATTGAAATTTGTAAGGTAATTTAAAACTTTGCCAGATCTTTTATTTCTTTCCTATTTCCAGTATCTCTTATTTCCTTTTTCATATTTCCTAAGATACAAAAGTTTTGCATGCAATATCAAATTTCTACTGCGATTTCCAGCTTCATTCAATTGTGTATTTCTATGTGTTATATAATATATAGGTATATATATATATATATATATATATAGCTATAGAATATATGTATATATATACATTTTTGTATTTGAATTGAGTGGTTGGTTTTATTTTAGACAATTTTACAAATTTATATATATAATATATAAATATAGATGTATATATACATGCATGTATTGAATTTTATGTTATTTGTTTCATTTTCATTCCATGAGTAATTATACAACTAGCCTGATGTAAAAATAATTGGAGGAAAAAATCAAATTTCCCAATTTAATATCAAAATTGTTCTGATGGTATTATTTTCTGTTATACTTTTTATACTATTAGTTATTTATTAGTTGTTGTTTCTTCTTTTCAGAAATTAGCCATCTGAATCGATTGATAAAATTTTTAAGTTTTAATTTAAAAGTTTGATGTTTATGTTATGAGAAATGATAATATATTTGTAATAAAAGACCTGATGATCTTGTGGTGGGAATAGTCCCTTTAAAATTCATGCATAAACTGGGTTTTTAAATTTAATGTCAACTTTGAAAGTTTGATGTGGCAATGTTCTGGTTCTACAGATTTATAGAATGACAACGCGTACGCATAAATAAGCTAATAATTATTTATATTCTGCTATACAGCCTCCACGTATACTTCAATGCACAAAGAATAATAATAAAAAAATCACATTGTAACAGCCATTATGTTATAACAAAAATAACTTTTATACTTTATATTGGTTAGTTTCATTTGAGCCACCATATACAATGCACATAATGACTGTATGCGTACGTAATGACTATTAATATAATTATTATTATTGATGTAGATTTCTGCTTCAGTTTATAATCCACCAATGTACCCTATATTAATACAATACCGATAATAATATAACTAAAAAAATAATAAAAATAAAATGATTAATTATTTTAGGTACTAGGTGAGTAGGCGAGCTTTTAGGTGTCTTTCTAATAAAATTCTAGAAAGCTATTGAACGCATCATCTATTTAGATTCAATCCGGAAACGAATAGAAATCATTTACAGATTCAGCACAATTCATTTTGGATAATAATATGTAAAATTGATGGAATTTCAAACGCAAAATGAGCTTGCAGAATATGTTACAGAAAACTTGTCAAAATCAAAAAGAGCAACAGTAAAAATATGTGTAGAATGCACAAAAAAATTGTGGTCACCAATTTTTGTGGTATATATTTTGCCACCCCCCGCACCCCAATGTAGCTTCAGATATAAACGTTCCATAGTAAAACAAGTCCATATGATTATAAAAAATAAATAATGATTTAAAAAAAAAATTCTGTTCAGCAATTTTTCTGCACAAGGCTTTTGATAAATTGTGATACAAAAGGACTTCAAGGAACATTAAAAGACAATTTTCCACTTTATGAGCAACTAAAAAGCTATCTAGAAAATTATCTTTAATTTTGTCAAAAAAAATTAATATTTTACCAGCTGCAAAAAAAATTATTCGGGAGTTCCATAATGCAGCGTTCTAGACCCAGTACTTTTCTTGCTATATACTGCAGATTTACTCCCAAACCAAAAAAATCCAATACAATGATATCTACTTTTACCGTTGATACAAAAATCATTTATCATGTCAAAAATGATACTTGCATCTCTAAAACACAGGAATGTGGCTTCTAGTACGTGATATCTGATATAGGATTATGGTTGAACAAATGGAAGATTAAAGTTTGTATGTATGTATGTAAATGTGTGTATGTAAATAAGTAGTTATGTATTTAGGCCACCTTCTGATCTGGAAAAATCCCATTTACACAATGAAATTTAATTAAGCACAAATGTTAGAAAAATTGCAATATTTCGTGGTATCGTTTGCTGGTCTTTGTCACCACCTCTCTCTCGAAGCATATGTGTAGATCCTTTCTTATATTTGAATTGCTGACATACCAACGGGCATTGACAATGGCACACACAATTGACTACAATACCAGTAGATTTATAGAAATTTATTTAATTATATTGGATTTTAACTTCAAGAGTCTATTTTTCAGTTCTTCAAATATATTAACATGGAGAATGTGAATAAAAAACCCCAAATAACAACAAAAAAAAAAACAGTTTTGTTCTTTATATATTCAGTAAAATTTAAAGAGTAAGATACTGAGTTCCGAGTTCATTAAAATCGGTCGAAATTAGCCAAATTAAGGTTTTATTCAAAATAAAAAAAAAACAAATACTTAGAATTGTAAATTCTATCAGGGTGAAGGTTAAAAATATTAATTAAAATACCATAAACAACAAGCTGTGTAATCAATGTTAGCTGGGAATAGTTACAAAATTTTTGGAATTAATAATTTTTTTTTTAGATAATTAATATACATTTTTTAAATATTAGAGAAGGTTTCAATAATTCAATCTTATAATAATTTACAATGAAAATAGCAATAAAAAAAACCACATTTATTAGTTTTAATTTATAATGTTAAAAATATAAAAACAAATTTCTAATGTTACCATATTACTTACATTCTATTACAAAAAAAAGCATTTTCTAAAATTTTTAAAATTCCACAACCACAAAATAAAATAATGACTTACCTTCTTCAGCAGCTTTCTTTTCTTGCCGTCTTTGAAGAACAACTTTTTTGAATATAACTGCTGCCGCTTCAACAGCACTTTGAATTTCAGCTTCACCTAATGTTGTTTTGTGCTGATATTTTAATTTTATCCAGAATTGAAAAAAAAAATGAAAAAAAAAAAATAAAAAATTATTTATTTATTTATTCAAATTTTGGATGGCCAATCAACCCTTAGGGATTTTATCAGGCCAAATAAAATAATTAATTTTGAGAATTTACAAAGTGATTTTTAGCATCACACTTAAAGATAATTCAATTTTTTTTTATTTATTTACACCGGAATATGGGAAAAAAATAATTTTTTTTGTTTATTTGGAAGCTATTCTAGTTAAGACAATAAAAAAATGTTTTGATTATAAATTATATGATATGCGGGTGGAGAATCCAATGGTGTTTCAAATTAAAAAAGTTTAATAATTTCTGACATGTAAAAACGTATGTAAATTTCATTCATATGTTAAGCAAATCTTAAACCTAAATCTTCTAGAATCCTTCTTGGGTCTTCGTTGAGTTTGTGAGTACTATTCAATAGCTCTTTGGCAATAACGTTAAGATGTTTTATATGGTGTCGAAACAAAATAACACAAGACAAAATAACATATGGACAAAGTTTCATATTTAACCCATTTTCGACAGCTATTCGATTTGTCGAACAGCAAATTTACCTATTTTTATTAAAGTTTTTTTTGTTATAGCTCTATATTTTTGACTAAAATTTAATACATCAATAAACTTTGGACTCTTGGTTGTCAAATAAATGTTTTAGATCTAAAATTCACTCACTCGTTCTCAAGATAGTGGGTGTGTTAAAAAACTCCTAATTTTAACGATTTTTGGAAATGAAAACAAAACAAATTTAAATTTTTAATTCAAAAAACCAATAATGAGGTTTTCTTTGTCAAAGAGTCATATTTTCCATATTCTTAAATATTTGGTTGATTTTACTCCACCAGAATGTGTTATACACGTATAAATATTGCTGTTTGAAAAATCGAACACTGTGACACACGAATTTTTTTTACGACTAATAATTTGATATCTTTTCATACTTTTTATTTATTTATGACTATTCTTAAATTTGTTCAATCCGGAACAATTTTTTTTAATCTTAGATACTATATTTATAAATGTTTAAAATAAGGTTTCTAACATTTGCAATATAAAAATATAAAATAATTTGTAAGGAAAAATATCATAATTTTGTATAATAATAATTTAAAATAAAGTCTAGCTAAATAAGATTACCAACGTAATAATTTATTGTAGTAATATAAAATCCACGTAATAAAAAATAGTAACTACAAAATATCTTTTGTAATTAAAATCTTGTAATTATTTACCTTAAATAAATAAACAGGTAAATAATTAAACTTAAATAAAAAAAAAATTGAAAATATTAGGATTTTTGCGGAAATAGATCAATTTGATGTTTGGTCTGAAAATCTTTCAATAGACGAACAGATGGTGTCTTATTTTGGTCGTCACTCCTGTAAGATGAATATTAGAAATAAACCAAACCGTTTCGGCTAAATATGGAGCCTATGTTCTTCTGATGGATACTTATTCTCATGCATGCAATAAGTAAATTGCCGATGTAGTCATTCGATTATTTAAAAATATTCAACATCCAAATCGACACAATGTGTATTTTGACAACTTTTTCACATCATACTATTGTGCTTGCTTGATGAAAACCGTTTCCTTGCCACTATACTATACACAACAGTATGAAAAAATCGAATAGCAAACGCACCATTTGCAAAATAAAAAATTACAGCATTTGATGCAACAAACAAATTATTATTGTGTCGATATTCTGATAATAAAGAGGTTCTATCAGCAACCATTACTACCACATAACCATAAGTGTGGCATGGGAGGTGTCGATTTGCATGATAATGGAATTGAAAATTATCGCATCAATATCAGAGCAAAAAAAGTATTGGCCATTGTGGATTGCTGGTTTGAGTTCTTCAATAGTAAATGCCTGGAAGCTACACTGTTTTGTAACGAAATATTAAAATGTAAAACCTATGCCACAAAAAAGGTTTCGTGTTTTCGTTACTGAAAAATTATTATTAGGATTTCAATGTAAATCATCTCAAGAAGAATATCAGTCTCCTAATTTACCAAAAGTATCAGGCAGACGGAAAATATCGTTGATGCCAATTGAAAAAATGCAGCAAGCCAATGAAATTCATGTGCAGGAAGTGCAACGTTGCACACTAAATGCTTTGAAAAATATCATGAAAAATAGTTTTTGTGGTAAACCCTTTTCCAGGATTTGATTTTTTTGGACATCAATTATCCTAAAACCAATTAGAATAATGAAAAATCAAGATATGTTTTTGTTTCTGGCCGAAAATTGGTTAAAAAAATTACTGTGCCGTATGTGTTCAAGATCTTTGGCCCCGACTTTCGGACCGTCGGACCCATTCGAATTTTTCTAAAAAATTATTTATATTAATTATTAATAACATAAAGCAGGTAAACGCATACTGTATTTTTTTAAATATGAAATTTTGTCCATATGCAATTTTGTTTTGTGTACTTTTGTCCTATGTAATTTTGTCATATAACCGTTTAATACCTATGTTTATATATAACATGAAAAGCCCAAATTTTCCCCTTTACAAATCCTAAGATTCTTGTAAATAATATACCAGGTAGCATGTAGTACCATTCATAAGCCTTTTTACTGGAAGCCATTTCCACCATTTGATTGATGTTGGATACTGAGGTTGAAGCCCACAATATTATCTTATGAAGTTCGCTTTATATAGAACTAACTTGCTTTTAATGGTGAGTTGGGATTTAGGTCCAATAAGCCAGTATAGAGATCGTCATACACAATAGTTAGTTGCTTTTTTTCTGTCACTATATGTTTTGGCCAATTAAGCTGTCGGTTCAAGTATTTTTCTTCAATGGCTTGTTGATCGACCTTATTTTTATGTATAAAATGTTAGGGAATGTGCAGTTTAGCCTATGGTAGTGTAGTGATCATCACAGGTTTATTTAAAAAACGATTATAAAAATTACAATTTCTTTGATCAAAAATTGTAAAATAAAATTATGAAATATGTCAAAATCCAAACCAAAAATAAAAAAAAAAACTTTTTCAATGTCGCTTACTGTGATTTGTATGCTTTACATCAGTTAATGATGACTACAAAATATAGTTGATTCATAATGTGATTCCATAGAATGCTTTTGATGACAATTTTTAATTAAATTTTTATTTTTAGAAAATTTTTCCGTAGAAATTTAATTAAATTTTCGCATATGAAAATTTGAAAATTGATTGCATAGGTGTTATGTATTTAATATTCCGTTCATTATTCATATTTAATGTTAGGGTAAAATTTTGATGATTTTTAATTTTAATTATTATTATTTTATTTATTGCTTTAATGTATTTGTACAATATGTTATTTTTATATATTTTAATTCTATATTTCAAGAGCTTATATTTCTAGAATATTTACACCTTTCATTTGTAATTATTAAGATTAGCCTGACTTAAATATTTAGAATAAATTTAATTTGCAAATGAGAAAATGGCAAGTAAAAATTTTTAATTAATTATTTTTTGCTAATATAACACCTAATGTAAACCTAACGTTATATAAATCTTATATAACGTCTAATAACTAAAATTATCTTAATTTGAGGATTTTTAATTTTACTTATTTTTTAATATTTCCAAAGTTTTTATGATTATGCAAGTACATTTTCATTAACAATAATATTAACTTTCCTAGAAAACAACTGTTTAATTTGTTAATTTCAGTCACAATTTATAAAAAAAAACAAATGTTTGTGAAATTTGAATAAATTTGTTGATGGGAAATTAGAAAATCAGCGATGCGAAGGTCATAGTTACAGTATTTTTTGATTTATGTATTGCTTCGGAAGCTTTTTGTGGTTAAATGTTAGTTATTGCTAAAAGTTGTATCAATTATTGTGGTTAATAACTGTTCGACCAATAACTGTTGACATTTGGGAAAAAAAGAGAAATACAAGTTGAATAGTTAATAGTAAAATAAATGTATTTTGATATAAATTACACATATTTTTTTAAATCTAATTACAACTATCTTATTTAATCTTATACAGCAAAATTACAGATATTAAGTATATAGAGAACAAGTGAGGAGTGTTTTTTCAAAGTGAAACAAGTCAAAATTTGGAAATTATTCATCCGCCCCTCGGGTCTATTTCGACCCAAACGAAAATGCACTCTCAAATATCTCGTTAAATATGATAGTTACTAATATATAATTCAATGACTTTATCAAATATGCTGTAAACAAATATTACACAAAATTTGAATAAATTACGATTAACCGTTATAAGTACCTTTTTTTAATAAGTAACACTAAAGGTCCTTGGGTCTTAAGTGACCTATAGTAATTCCTAGTACAAGATGCATTTATTCATAGCATTGTGAATGTAAAATATTTGTATACAAGCATCTAATTAGGGAAATCCCCAAATTGTAATTTTTGTTTTCAATTCGTCGCATAATCGTAGTAATCATAAAGTAAATATACATGTATATTTTAGTTCTAACGAAAAACTGGTCAGTGTTGCTTATGAAAATTTTATGTGATACGTTTAGAGTTCAGGAAATTTTAGAGTGTCGATTTTTCAAAAATAGTGAAAAATATTTTACGAAAAATAATATAAAAATATATATTTATAAATATATATATTTTACGAAAGGGTAAGTGCTTTTTTTATAATTTTGGTTTTTGCTACAACAAATAAAAAATTTGTAAACCTTGGCATGATGTTGCGGAACGAAGATGACATATGTGCTGTATTATTATCTGAAAACGATATCTGCTCAGAAACTTCAGATCATGTGGAATTTGATGTAATTTCGTATGATACCGACGATGATCATCATACTTATCCAAGGATAAAAATATTCAATGTTTTTCTGAGCCCTTTACTCAAGCTCCCTCTTTAAATATAATACATCTTACTCCAGAGATTTCAAGATACGCAGCTAGCCGTATATCTGATGAAATTGCAGCTTTTCAATGGCTATTATTTAAAGAGTATTGACAAAATTATAATTGACAATACAAATTTTGAAGGACAACGAGTATATCAAGAAAACTGAAAACCTTTACCATACCATAGAACTGGAAGCCTTCATTGACCTTTTGATATTAGCTGGTGTGTTCAAATCACACAATGAAGCACTTGAAAACTTGTGGGACGAGAAAAAAGGACTGAGATATTTTCCGTGCCACTATGACCCTCAAGAGATTTCAAGAGTCAAAAGAGTTGATGATCGCAGCACACGAGCTGCTCGCATAATGCGGATGAAATAGCTCCAATTCGGGATTTGTGGATTAAATGGGTTGTGGGATAAATTCAATCCAGATGAAAATGTACCGATTGACGAGCAATTGGTTGGGTTTCGAGGTAGGTGTCCGTTTCGCCAATATATGCCGAATAAACCGGCCAGATACGGAATTAAATTTTGGATACTTTGCGATAGTATAAATACATACGTTTGGAATATTCAAGTGTATACAGGAAAGGCAGCTGGCGCAGTAGCTGAGAAAAAGCAAGGCTTACGCCTAGTACTTGATTTATGTCAAAAAGAGCTAAATGACAGAAATGTTACATTTGATAATTTTTTCACATCGTATGAGTTTGGAAAAATGTTATTGAAACGCAAAATTACTATGATTGGAACCGTAAGGAAAAATTAAACATCAATTCCATCTGTGCTTTTGCACGTGAAAAGTAAGCCTGTATTTTCGCCAACGTTTGCGTTTACCCGGGATACTACTATGGTATCTTATATACCAAAAAAAAAAAAACAAGTCTGTTATTCTTCAAAGCACTTTACACGAAAGTATACAAGTTGCAAAAGACACATGAAGACAGATGAAGGTTAGAAGGTTAAAGGTAAAACAAGTAAAACAGTTACTTTCGTACTTACTTACTATATCTATTACTTTGTTTATAGTTTCTTCAAAGGTTTGACTGTTATATTTGATCCAGAATATGTATTGTTTATGGAAATCTTAATTTCGTTTTTTTCTTTTATTTCTTGGTAGGTAATAATTCGCGTATTATAATTATTTTTTGTCATTTATTATATCGCAATGACAAAGGGTACTAGACCAGGTCGAAAATTTTTTTTTGCTTCATCGGGAATCAAACCTGGGACCTTTCGCTTGAAAGGCAGACGCTGTACCTACTGCACCACCCAGCGTGTAATTGTGGTATTTGCGAATAACTGTGTTACACTGTTTAATATTTATGTATATCGAAACCGTACTACGGTTGTATTATCACATACACTTTTAAATTTTAAAACAGCTTCTAAAGAAGATCGTTTGTTTCTAATTTTAATCCAAATTTTAAAGTCATGGGTAGATAACCTTCTAGGCTGATTCGAAATATAAATAATTTGTATAACTAAGAAATTGCTCACCAACTTAGTTTTTATCAACTCTAATCAAAAATCGTTAATTGATTTTTATATTATCACCATCAGTAAAATTTATATTAATTTTTACGGTTCCAAGGATGAATAGTTTTTGGTAATAAAAGAAAAATAATGAAGTCTCATTAAATTTTTTTGTTCAAACAATTTTTTTTAATTCGAAATAAATGTAGATCAAGGATTTTATATTGGATTTTAGATTGTTCCTAAAGTACTATGGTTTGTTCTAATCTAAAAATAAATTTCTGGGAAAAATTTCAAGGATTTAGGAACTAAACATTTTTCACTTCATTTCGTCTTTAGTCTTTAAATCTTTTTTAATAATATATTTTTTTTGAGAATATTGTTAAAAAAAAAATGTGTATGGGAAATTCAATAAAGTCATATTGAAAAGTTTAAAAATTTTAAATTTGATGATGACATTATTTTTGTTATCAAAAAACCATAAAAGAGAAAGTTAGATCGGCCCATATTAAATATTTTTTTTTCTTTGTGAAAAAAGAGGGTGTGAGTTCAAAATTCTGTGATTCTATGACTTGTAGTTTTAAATAAATTTATTAAGTTATTTTTGATTATGGTATTATTGTAGTTGGAAATTTTATATATTTATAAGATACGAAGGTTTTTTATAATCCAAATTATACTAATTTTTAAGTTAAAATAAAATCAGAAGAACAATTAGAAATTAAATTAGAAAAGCTCCCACAATAAATGTATTTTAAAATTTGTGTATTTTTTCAAAATATAGATACCAAGAATTTATCTATTTTCAATTAATAATAAATTTTAGCCTCAAGACCTAATCTATATTCTTATATATAGTTCAAGCAAAATCTCTTGTATAGAATGTTTATACCCCTACTCTAATTTCTAAAATTTGAAGTTAAATTTATTGCACATTTGATTATAGTAACGGGAGAAATAAGTTACAATTTTTTAAATTCGATAAAATCTAATTGAAATTTTGTACAGCACATGAGTAAAGTGTGTAATAAACTTAATTCAAAAATTAAAAAAACCAGGGATATAGTTCGAAAGATGTATAGAAAATATACATTGTTTTTCCTGTAATATATTCAATGGATGTATGTGTTATGCTATAATTTACGATAGTTGTTCAAAAAGTTTTTGGAAAATTAATTCATCTATTTCTATTTTGTGAGCATTGAGTGATCAAAATAACTCTTAAAATTAGATTGGAAAATTGGGATAAAGAATATAAAGCAATAAAATAGAAAGCCGATAGACCGGACACCTAGTGCTTGAAAATAAATATTGTGTATAATTTAAATTATATTCAATAAATAATAATAATAATAATAACAATCAAATAGAACAATATTGAACTGCTCTGGAATATTTTACATCAATAACCATGATTAAATATATATTTTTTTTTAAATTCACACGCACAACAGGCAAAGCATGCCAAAATTCATTATTATGATGATTATTATGAATTATTATGATCATTACTATGAAGCTGAGATTAATTTGATGTTGTCGATTATTTATTTAATTGAATAAATTTAGTAAAAGTAAGTAAATTTCAGCTTGTTTTAAAATTATATAATATGATATAATATTTCTAATATCGACCTATCCAAAGTAAAGTATGACAACTTGACTTATCTGCAAATTGAGTTATGGTATACATCTGATTGCCCATATTCCAATCTATAACCTGTCAAAATTTTACAGCGATCGCCTTAAAATTAAGGAAGTTATGCGCATAGACACATTTTAATAAAAATAAAAACTGGAAAATTCCGAGCAAAAGTAATCTAAGTCCAGTTGTATTAATTCTCGTTAAATTAAACCTAAAAAACAATCAGAAAAGGCGATATGTAATACTTTAAGCAAGGTAAATTTTTTTTTTTTTTAGTAATACATTTCGATTTGTCATACTTTTATTTATAACATATGTTTCAATTCATCTATTATATTTACCGTTTGTATTTTTTTTACTGATTGTGGAGAAATATTTTTTTACGTTAAATTCGGGTTGTCTCTTTCTTACATGGATATTTTGGCGCAAATCGCTACTTGTCATAAACAATTCTTATAAGTAAATAAAGCTTTTCCAGATCAATGAGAAAGAAATAAGTCTAAAAAAGCGTTAAATTTTGGTTTAGAATATAAGTGAACTGAAGGAATAATTAGAGCTGCTCGACTCTTAAAGGATAGCTGTTCTTGCCAATTGAAGTGTTATAAAAAATTTGAATTTTATGAATATCTTAAGATTTTTGATAGTTTTTGGAAATTAGGTAGTAAGTAGATGCAGTGGCAATTCATTTTAGGGCGTATAAAAACATTTGACAAAAAGACCGGCACACTAAATCCAAAAATAAGTAGAAAATTTATAAGAAACTATTTTTTAAAAAAGAGAAACAGTGAGAAACATAGAAGAGATTCGGGTTTGCCAGTTAATGTTTATGAATACTTTGAATACTAATAAGCAGTAGATAACAACAGCTTTCAAGAAACTTGAGAATCATCTTGGAATTTTATTACCTGATTCAAGAGGAAGACATAAAAGAACTGGAGGTCAATGAGATTGCAAAACCGTATAATATAAATATAACACACCATTTTTTAGAGCAAGGCCATACATAAAACGAAGCTGATAGTGCTCATGCTAATATAGAAAGAAAAAAAAGGGAAGCAAATATATGTACCTAGTCAATGGTTTACTTTAATACAGTGTTAGAAAAAAAACTGGAAAATCATACAACGTTATAAATTTAAACAATAAAAAACGAGCCAAAAAAAGGAAAACATTTGTAATGAAAAAATTATATACCTACATCAGTTTTACCAATTAGTAAAGTTGAATTCGAGGACACACATGATTCAGAAACAGAAAAGGAAAATTAAAATGTGAAAATTAAATTGATGAAACTAAATTTTGTATCAAAGTTAATAATGTGATCTATTGTATGTAACAAGAAATTAAAATTAACTACCTACATATATGTATGTAACCAAAATTAAAATGAAGCATGTGATAAAAAAATCAAAATTAGTATAAAAGTGTGCAAACTTTAAGTAAGATTGAAATAAATATGTTTAGTTTTGTTTTTCCAAGATATGGATTTCTGTTAATTTAATGTTATTACATTTTTTTTGCTAATATAATAAAATTTATTTTTCTTAAAATGTACCTAAACTTTTTTATATTATCTTAAAAATAATACTACAATTTAAAACTTTTATATATGTATTATTTTATAGCATTTTGTTGAATTATTAATGTAAAATCAGGTAGCTAGAACTATTATATTAAGAGATGTATTAAAAATCCCGTATAATTATCCATGTAACTTTAGTACTTTGAGAGATATAACATAGTACGGAATTATTTTTGCCAGCAAGACTATGACATCTACGCTTTATCGAACTTTTGGTTTCCAATTATTCCGTGTTAAAGTATTACATCTCAAGATGTTATTATGTTAATAAAAAAGAAAGGTCAAAATAGAACTAGTACAATTCAAATATCTCGAACTTAACTAATTTTGATATTAAACTTAGTGCAAAAATTGGATCATATTATGCATCAGTTAATGCTTTTAAAATAGATTCCAAATATGATAAAATTTTAAAATGCTCCTCCTGTAAAATTGACTTTTCTGAGTTGTCATAATTTACTTTGGATAGGTCGATATATTATAATTTGTTCGAATTGAATTGTGAAACAAACAAAACAAAAAGAAAAATAGTGCGAGCTCTGGAATGGAAACTCTCCGAAAATTTGAAAGAAAGTGCATAAGAGTTTGTGCTAATATATATATATATAGAAAGCCCAATTCCGATTACAAGCATTATTACTACTCTAATAAATATTTGTACAAGGAAGCAAATATAATTAGAATCGATAATTTTATTATAAAATTAATTCGAAGACATTATGATAAAGCACAAAACTCCGGAAAATAGTTTAATATCGTATGTATTCAAACACAATGAGGAGTACATTAAAAAGAATTTGCTCATGGGGCTTCATAGCTCCTGAGCATTTTATCTATTAAGATAAGAATGGTTATATTCAAAACCGCAATCATGTCCGTCTATAATACCATTATAATATGCATAAAGCTATTGTTTATAACCGGGCTTTAAAATTTGAAATGTCCATACCAGATAAGGACAAATTAATTATAGTAAGCTATTGGTGGTTGGGAAACTTTCTTTTATTATCTGAAATTATTTTTTTAAATTAGGTTAAGCAGTTTTAGTTAGATTAAGATAGATTAAGTTAGGCTATATTTTTAATAAATAATTATTGGTTTTTACTCCCTAATAATATAATTCGAAGACCAAAAAAAATTTTTTAAAGTTTGTACATAGTATAAAAAATTCCTAAACTTGCGCTGTCTGTTGCTAAATTATAGTCTGTATTTTTTTTTTACATGCAGTTATTATGTATCTCAACAAAGTTTCGATATACAGTATTAAAACCGTAGTGAAATTTTTTTCACTGCATTTTCGATGGCATGGGATTTGTTGAATAACTAGGGTTTAATAATCTAAAAATATATATAGGCTGATATGAGTTGTTTTTAGTGGATCAGTTTACCTACACCTAATAAATGACTATACATGCTACAACGCAAACCATCCGAGTAATACACCCAGAGGTGGTAGCTCAATTTTAATAAAGAAAGATATTAAGCACCACGAGGAACTTAGCTAGAAATAGATGAATTCCAACAAATCGTGCTACGAATTATGTCTGTTAAACAAAGCCTTTGTGTCGGTGCATTATACTGTCCACCCAAATACAACATAAAGAATAACATGTTTGAAGAAATTCTTAAACTACTTGGCGAAAGATTTATCGTGGGAGGTGACTACAACGCCAAGCAATAGATTGGGGGTCTAGAGTAACCTCTACGAGAGGAAGAGAGCTAAGAAAAGCTATAAAAGAAAAAGGCTGCATGTACCAATCTACCGGTAAGCCAACCTATTGGCCAACTGATAGAAATAAAACTCCTGATCTGCTTGAATTTTATATAACAAAAAAAATTTCACCCAATTATATTAAGCTAGAAGATAACCATGATTTGGACTCAGATCACTCTGCAGTCATACTAAGTCTATATGAAAAGGTTATTAAGAAACAGTCGAAACATCTGCTAACGAACAAGACAACTGACTGGGCTAGCTTTAAACAAGAAATAGAAAACAAAATAAACATAAAAACAAAACTAAGATCCAAATGTGATATAGATTCTGAAGTAGAAAATTTTATTAAAATTATTCAAAATGCTGGATGGAATAATACAAAAAATTGTGAATATAAATCGGTAGGATTCAACTACCCTAGAGAAATATTAAATATGATAAAAATAAAAAGAATAGTTAGACGCAGATGGCAACAATCGCGTGATCCGGCAGACAAAACTGTGCTAAATAGGTTAACTCAGAATCTTAAAAGAAAAATTAAAGATCTTAAAAATGAAAATTTTGAAAAATATATAAAAAATTTATCAGCTAAAAGAGAAAATAACTACTCGTTGTGGAAAGCAACAAAGAGTACAAAAACCTCGATCTCTCAAATCCCGCCAATCAGAATGAAAAGCGGTGAATGGGCGAGAGATAATAAAAATAAAGCTGAAACATTCGCAGATCATCTTGAAGAAATTTTTTGTCCAGACGAGACAGATTCGGATGATCTCACTGAAGAAAATAAAAATTGGCAAGAAAATGTTATATCACCATTTTCAGAGAGTGAAATAGTTGAACAAATTAAAAAACTCAGAGATAAAAAAGCTCCAGGTTTTGATCTAATTACATCGGAAGTCCTGAAAGAACTTCCGAAAAAAGCTATAACAATGCTAACACGCATTATAAACGCTGCTATAAGAATAAGGTATGTGCCGAATGTGTGGAAAATAGCAGAGATAATTATGATACCAAAGCCAGGTAAGCCCATAAATGAGGTCAAATCCTACAGACCAATATCATTACTACCAATAGTATCAAAATTATTTGAAAAACTATTATTGATTCGAATGAGACCGATCATAGAAAATAGTAATCTGATTCCAAATTATCAATTTGGCTTTAGATCTAAGCACTCGACAATCGATCAAATTCATAGAGTAACAGACATAATAGAAAAAGCTTTAGAGGAAAAGAAAGTATGCTCTACCATATTTCTAGATGTAGCCCAAGCTTTTGATAAAGTATGGCATCGAGGCTGAATAAATAAACTAAACAATATGTTACCTAAACAATACGTAGATATACTCTCATCATATCTATAAAACAGACTATTTAGAATAAAACAAGACGAAGAGTATTCTACTATTAGAGATATTAAAACGGGTGTGCCTCAAGGTGGTATTCTGGGTCCCATACTGTATTTGCTCTACACCAATGATTTACCAGAAATGGAAAATATAACTGTAGCTACATTCGCTGACGATACTGCGTTGATGGCAGTAGGATCAAATATTGACGAGGCTACAATTAAATTGCAAAGAGCAAGCGATAAGCTATACCTCTGGACAAAGAAATGGAAAATTAAACTCAATGAGCTAAAATCAGTACATGTAAATTTTACAAATAAAAAATTAGAAAATCAACCACCATTGGTAAATCTGAATGGGGTCAATATACCCCAAGAAAACAATGCTAAATACCTAGGAATGACATTAGATGTCAAACTTAGATGGAAAGAGCACGTTAAAAAGAAAAAAATTTGAGCTTGAAAATAAGTATAGAGAAATGTACTGGCTCTTAGGTCGTAATTCTAAATTACCTATACATAACAAGATTTTGTTATATAATCAGATAATCAAACCGATATGGTTGTACGGCATACAAATATGGGGATGTGCCAAACAAACACATGTACTTTGTATACAAAAATTCCAAAATAAAGTCTTGCGCAACATGGTAAATGCCCCCTGGTATGTTCGCAACAGTGATTTGCACAGAGATCTAAAAATTCCTTGCATAGAAAATGAAATAAAAAGATATGCAACAAAGCATATAGCTCGTCTGGAGGGACATGTTAACGTTGAGGCCACTCAACTGCTAGATAATCAAAATGATGTCAGAAGGCTTAAAAGAACTAAGCCACTAGATTTAATACGATAGAATTTCGTAAACTTTTTCTTTAAGAAAATCAAAATAGCAATAAATTAATGGTTAATCCGTTGGATTAGTTGGAAAAAAAAAAAAAAAGTTTACCTATACGGGTTTTTAAAAAAAGCACTACTAACATAGAATAGACAACATTGAAAAAATAAAGATTTAATGTTATGTAATACAACAAATAAATTCTGAAATCTCAGTTTATTTATTACTACTTTATTCTACCATTTTTTTCCAACAATTGCATTAAATTGAAAGTATGAGATAATCTATTGAAAAATATAAACCGATTTATTTATTTACTTCTGACAATTTTGTGAAAGACCCATTCCAATATACATATTAAATAAGTAAACCCTGAAATTATAATATACATTAGAATCATTTCAGAATCATTTTCTATTATATTTCATTGGTTTCTCAGACCTATTTTGTATTCAAATTAGTTCGTATACAAAATTATGTGTATATACTACCTATCATTTAATAATGCTATGCAAATTAAGAATACAATATATACATACTCATATTATATACAAGTGTTATTATAGTATATATTAATTTTTTGGTTATAAGGATAACATTGAAATTGTTTAAGTATGATTTGAATTCTGAACTCAATATTTGAATAACATTGAAAAAAAAAACATGAAACACTCACCTCTTGTCCGCCATCACTAGAAATTTTATTGTCATTTTCACATTTTAGTTTTTCATTATTTTTTTTACTATCACCACCATCATCAATATCAGCATCATTTCCAACATCAGCACCATTATCAACATCATCATTATCATCAAATTTTTTTCTAATACTATCAGCAGTATTTTCTATTTTTAATGTTGTATCAACAACTTCAAATTTATTCGTATGTTGCTGTTGTTGTTGTTGTTGTTGTTGTGTTGATAATATGGTATTATCGATACTGCTTAAAGGCGTATTTTTATCTGGTGACTTATTTCCACAATTTTTATCTTGGCCACCAGAGGATAATTCCAAAGAATCCTTTCGCTGAGATTGTTGTTGTTGAGGTGATTGTGCTAAAACGAAAAAAAACAAAAACAAAAATTAAAATTAAGAAATAAAATGTGAGAAAATTTTAATATGTACAAAGGAAATGTAAAAAAAAAAAATAAAAAATAAAATGAAATGAATGAGAAATCAAGAATAGCTATGATGCTACGAGTATATTATTTTAAATGTGATTTTCAAATAATTTTAGAATTCCGGAATTTCGTCATAAAATTTTATTTTAATGGATTTTGGTGGCGTTTACCAAATGTATCCTCTTTTGGTATTCAAATCAAAATCTAAATTTTTTTTGATTTTGAAATTTTATTTATTTTTTTTTTTAGAGTTGACAATCATTAAATATATATATTTTGTATGTATATTACTAACTTGCTTTTGCTTTATGCCATTTTCATCAAAATATTTTAGAAAATATTAAATTTAAAGAAAATTAAGAGGTGGTGAATTGCAAAGATACAAGAATAAAATTTTAATTGACTTATACGAACTGCAGGAGCAGATTAATATACTGAATACATGTAACAAAAATGATACCACATTAATTATTTTATTAGTATTCTGCTTCTATAGGAATTCAGGATAACAAATTTGTTTACGAAGTTGTTGTTTTTGATTTAGACATCAAGCAAATCTGCATAAAAAAGATTCAAGAGTCAAGTTAAGTTCACTTAATTACTATAGTTTGGCATGATATGAAAGCAACTATAAGAGTTTAAGATAAAAACAAGTTTCTTTGATCTTTCAAATTGAAATAAGAGTAATATCGCATTCTCATTCTCAAAATAAAATTTACAAAATGGTTTACAAATGTAATTTAGAAAATTGCTTTGATAATGACAAAAAAAGCAAATTTGTAATTTGCAAAGCATTTTGTAAAAGAAAGTTACATGGATTATGCATGGGTCTAAATAGAGACTGGTACCATCCGTCTTTAGATTCATTCTTTATTTGTGAAGATTGTCAGAACTACGAAGGAGTACTAAGAAACATGTTCGACAATATTCACAAGCTAATAACGGATCTTGACAACGGAAAAACTGGTTTGGTCACAAAATCGAACCTGATTATTGATAGTAACTCTAACGCCTTCCATGATATGGCTAAATCATTTGATGCATTAAATAACTATAGTTCAAGCCATATTAAAGTTAATCGGGCCCTCTCTCAACGCTATTTAATTCTTCGTTAACTTTAAGTATCTTTCCTTCAATTTGGAAAACTGCTATTATTAAACCACTTGATAAAAATAACTTAAGAAATGATGTAACTAATTATCGACCAATTGCTAAATAATCATCTATTCCCAAACTTTTTGAATTGATTGTATTTGATTCTATTTATGGCCATTGTACTAATTTTCTTTCACCTTATCAACACGGTTTTGTTAAACTTAAATCTACAGTTACTAATCTTCTTTTGAAACCACAACTACCTTAATCAATAATATGGAGAACGGGTTTCAAACGGATGTAATATATACCGATTTTACTAAAGCTTTCGATCTTCTTCCACACAACATCATTGTTTTTAAGTTAAAAAAATATGGATTCCCTTCTCTTTTTATAAATTCGGTGATTTCCTACCTCTCAAATCGTAGATATACTGTCAATTTTAGATTCAATACTTCTTCTGAATTTGAAGCTCCGACAGGTGTTCTTCAAGGGAGTCATCTGGGTCCTCTACTATTTATTATCTCCATTAATGATGCTACTTCTATAATCCATAACAGTCATATTATAATTTACGCTGATGATATGAAAATTTATAAAAAAATTAATACCTTGGAAGATGCCTTAGCACTACAAGCAGATTTAAATCGATTTCATAGGTGGTGTACCAACAACAATCTACAGTTAAACATTAATAAATGTGCACTAATTACATTTACTCGTCGCTCTTGGCCAACCTCGTTTATTTATTCTCTTAATAACCAAACCATTCCCAAAGTTGCATCAATAAAAGACTTGGGGGTACTCTTCGATAGTAAGCTATCATTTCATCTCCATTATACCCACATACTGAATAAGGCCAACTCTATGCTTGGTTTTATTAAACGTTGGACAAAAGACTTTAACGATCCCTATGTACTTAAATCTCTTTACATTTGCTTAGTTAGACCTAATTTTGAATATGCCAGCCAGATATGGAATCCTTTCTATAGCATTCATATTAACAGAATTGAATCGGTCCAAAAAAAATTCCTAAGACTTGCTTTACGCAATCTCCCATGGGAAGATCCATTAAGATTACCTCCATATGAGCACAGATTGAATTTGCTACATCTCAATACGCTTGTAAAACGCAGAACTGTCGCTGATATAGTATTCTTAACTGAATTAATCAAAGAGAACATTTCTTCTACTCAATTACTCGCTAAGCTTAACTTTTGTTCCAATTCCAGATTGCGATCTAATAATATGTTTAACCTACAGTATCATAGAACTAACTATGGCAAGTATGAACCATTAAATAGAATGATGTCTTCATGTAACTCATATAACTCCCACATTAACCTACTACTAACAAAGCAGTCTTTAAAAAATAATTTATATATGTGTCAATGTACGTGCATTCAATGTTATCCCTTGAACTATGTAAATTTTTATAAATTACATTATTACTAGTGGCCCCTGTTGAGTAATTATATTTCAAGTTGAAGTCAAATTTAAAGTTTTTAAAAAAACAGTAATTTACATACTAACATAGACTTCGCACGATATAGCAGAAACCACTCGTGTTTAATAAAAAGTTTTGTGGTTAGTAAGTTTTATTTAGGACACATAAATACACGTCCCTCATATACTGCTTCGTTTCCGATATATTCCCTATAGTAAGAAGCATTTAGTGATAAAATTACTAAAAATAAAAAGTTTTGTCATTAAAGAGGTACGTATATATATACCTACATAATACATAATTTTAATAAAAACTATATTATTACTACAAATAACAAAAATTTAGAAACAGTTACTTAAAAAGATAAAATATATTAAATATATTTTTTATTTGAGATGAATTTGTTTCTTTGTTTTTTTTTTGGCATATATACATAAATTCATTCGCAAGTACATAATATAAAATATAATAACTGATTTGTTTACTTTTGTTTATTATTTTCATAATATCTGACTTATGCATAATGTATTTGCTGAATAATAAAATCATATGAGTACAAAATGTTCAACTGTGTGCGCATTTTTGTTTTATATATAATCTTATATATTATGTATATTAGAAGTTCATTAAGGAGTAGGAGAATCGAAATAAAATGAAAAGGTGTCTACTGCGCAGGACCTTAAATGCTTGTCAATTATAATTATAGATGTTATTGTAACTTAGTTCACATCCATTTTTCATTTTTCGTTTTTTTATTTTTTATTTTATTAATTTTTAATTTAATTGTCAAATATTGTGATTTTTAAAAATTAACTACATTTCTATCATCACTATCATTATTAATTTTTAGTTCTTTGTTATTTATTATTTTTTATATATACATATATATATTTTTTTTTTTTGAATTAGAATAAGTTTTTAGTTATGCTTTTTCTATTTTTATTTTTTTTTTTTATTTTATTTTTCTTATTCTTTTTTCTTAAATTATAATTTTATACGTAATTCAACCAAAATTGTAATTATTAGTATATATTGTAGCTTGCTTGATTTAAGCTAGGAAATAAATAAAAAAATAAATAAAATAAAATAGGCAGATTGTAATGGTGCAAAAAATTGTTAAGGTTTTTTATTGATTAGAAAACGAACTTTTTGGCATGTAATTTGCCTTTAACCGTATCGAAATTCTCAACCCGACCACACAAAAAGTTCAAATTCCAACTTAATATTCTATATAAACTTAAGAAATTTGCTGTAAATAAGATTTGTGGTTGACCTTTAATAATTTTGTAGAAAATATACCGGTCTGTAATAAAAATAAAAATAATTGTTGTTAAGTCTTAAAATTTCTGTTCTATGGTGATGTTCACATAATACTAATAATAATAATAATAATAATAAAATTCCTCGCGAAATAATATGTGCCACGTGATTCCAAAATGTAAAAAGAAAAAAAAAGGCAAAAATAAAAAAAGGTTGTCACATATTTTCCTATTGTGTGAAAAATCACATTGTAAATGTGTACTTAAAAAGGTTGAAAATTCCCGAACGCCTATGCGAATGTGTGTAAGCATGCTGTAGAAAGGATAATACTCGTACTGGTAATTTTTTTTTAAAGATTTTAAAATCCCCATGTTAAATTTAAAAAAGGATATAAATGTATTTTTTTTAAGGTTTTTTGATTTAATTCTCAGGTGTTAAAAATGATTTGAAATGACTTTTAAACATATTTATTTCGTATGCTTCAATCAATATTAAGTGTTGTGGTGTTTTTGGAGTTGATGGAGCCATAATCGAGAGTTTTATGGAAAGATAAATGCATATTATGATCACAGAATATAAATTTATTTTTTATATAGCCTATAATAATATGTTTATGTATGTATGTATTATGTTTTTAATGTTGGCTGCTATATATTATTAAAATTTAATTGGAAATCAGGACAGAATTTATTTTAAAAAAGTTTATAGGGATTAGATATGATTAAAAATAAGGGCAAACATTTTTTAATATTTAATTGTCTACACTTTGAAGTAGACTTTAGTGTAAGCAAGCACTGTACTGTAGACATTGCAAACTATGCTGTACACAAGTTAATAACAAAGTTAACTACGATGTAAACAATAATTATTTTTGTAGTAGGTTCGGTTCATTTCAAGAATTTTATTAAAAATAATCGGTTAGATAAAATTACATCAGCTAAGGCTATTGTGAAACTTAGAATCAGTTTTATCTCTCAAGACGGTGTTTTAATTAGAAAAGAACTTCTTGAGAAACTGCACAAATAAATTAATTCTAAGAAATTTAATTAAATATAAGGTGTATTACGCTAAGGCAAGTGCAAAAATATTTCTTTTTGCTAGATCGCAATAATTTGATAAATTGAAAAATTGTTTCTTACAAAAACAAATTGAGTTAAACAATAACAATTTTTTTATTGAAAATTTATTTTCTTTTTTCCGCACCCAAAAGGGATAGAAAAAGGGTCGCGTTCCCAATAGGCCTACTCAACACTTCAACGCAAAACAATGTGGACAAAGGAAGCATTTTACCATTTTTTCTTTAATTATTAGATGTCAAAACCTCTTTTTTTGTATATAGTTTATTGGTATATATAGTATTTATTAATTTGACTTGCTCCCTTCCCTCAGTAAGTTTTATTTGAATATCAGCAGACTGCCGTTCTGAAATACTGCCGTAAATACTGTTTCAAATAAACTCCTTCTTTTTCCAATGTTTGACCTTGCGACTTATTTGTGGTCATAGAAAATGCCAATTTAACTGGGAATTGTAAACGTATAAGAATAAATGGCAGTTCTGTGGTTTGACCTATTCTAGGAATAAATACAGTTTCATTTATAACTGTGCCAAATAGGACTTCCGCGATTATTAAATTGAATTTTAGAGGTTTTAAAGCCAATCGTGTCCCACTGCATTTTGTATGGATTCAATTATTTTTACAGCCAATTAATTCCATACACAGCTTCATTGCATAATTATTTTGATTAAAAACCTCAAAAAATATAAAATTGAAATCCAAAATGATTATCCATACTATTTATAACTTCATACAGCACTTACAATAACAACAACTTATTCATATGAAATAAATAAAATACAACTATACATACATATATTTATTAATATACATGTGCTCATAGGTTACAATTATTCATATTAAACATCATTAAGCTATGCATAGTTTGAAAATCAATTCTAGAATGTTATCTACATATGTCACAATTAGAAGTCTTTTCATTGCACGTTTGCAGCAGGATTGTTACGTTTTATTTATTTATTATTATTTTATTTATATGATTCAGTGTAGTATAATGCTACCTGCTATAATGCTATGGAGAGTAAGCTTTTTTACATGCTTGAGACTTAGCTGCAGATTTTTAAACAGGTTAGATATTGTATAAAATTGTTGTGGAATCTATTGATATTGCAAAGAGTCTGTATTCTACTGTTTATGCAGTTCGGACATAATGCTATAGTGCTATGGTAAAGATGAGAAAATTGTCTCAGCACTTCATGTGTCCTACTAAATGTAACAATTTATTTGCAAAACATGTTTCAAATAAAAATTTAACGGGCCAAGTGTCATATATTTCGAAAAAATTTAAGCAAATTGATCTGGAAAAATGTTTTGTTGTTGAAGGTGGGATTAGGATGAAACCATCTACTATATCGACATTCTTAGAAATGTTTGATACACAATTTATCACATATGAAATGCGCGATATTCGAATCAATTCATTTTAATGAAATTTGATAATGAATTCAAAGCACATGTTAAAGAAAATATAAAGCCTTGTGATCCAATATGTGAATTGATCAATACTTTTGAATCACTACCAAGACTGTAAATATTTTGCTATATTGAAAGCTATTTGAAAATTTTAAAATTAAATTTGAAAGAAATTGATATGACTTTAAATAAATACTCTTTAACACCGTTTCACTTATCCTTTTTAAATATGATAGAGTTTTGTCAAGCTGATCTTATGTTTATTATTTTAGTCGAAATTGTTTGACTTCTGAAATTTGCAAACTCGAATTGAATTTATGCCATTAATTTTTATAATAAGTATATACAATTATATAAGTATGCTCTTTTCTTGTAAAAAAAAAACAGTATTTTTATTTAACTTAATGGTAATTCATTATTATTTAATTATCTACGCAATCAAGTAGATATAATGGTATTGTTAACAAAGTATTGTCGACATATTGTAGAAATAACGTAGTTTACATAAGGTGATTAATGCCGAATAACAATGATTTGAATATCCTCTTTTCATTCTCTATTAAGTTTGAAAAACAAATGAAAAGTAAAAATTACTTTGGGGGAAAAAAAAACAAAACTCTGGTGTGTTTTATAAAAAAAGCCCTGAAGACAGAATTTTGTTAAATTTTTTATATTCAGATCATTAATTCAAGTAGTACAAAATTTTTAACCAAATTTGAACTAAATTCTTCGGTTAGTTGTTTTGTTGAATAACTTAAGTACACGAGATAGCAATAAATATTTATCAAATAATTATATATCTATCCTTTTCTTTTAATTCGTCCTTCAGCAAAAAGTTAAAAATATTTTAACTAAGAAATTGGATGAAGAAAATTGCCCGGATAGGATTTTTTGTGTATGTGTTGGTAAAATAAAATTTTTTGATTGGTTAAAAATTTTGTCCGGACGTTCGTCCATTAAGAGGAAATCCATCTACAGTCACAGAATAATACAACAAGCAAAATTTCTAGCAACAAAACGAAATGTATAGTAATTCGATTACCATATTCGATAAAAATCCGATTCCCCACAACAAATCATTAAAAGTAAGTATGTAATACGTTTTAAATGCAAAGAACTGCAAATCATAACATAGTGTAGACTTTAAAAAAAACAGAAGGATCAGATAGTCGTTTTCTACATTTAATTGGTTGATGAATCAGAAAATTATTTAATTACTACAAATGCTCATAAAACAATACTGATTTCACTTTAAGCAATCAATTACAGTACCATAGTTACGAAAAGGCCGAGATATTTTTTCCACTTAAGCTACAGACAATTAGATTTTTTTCAATCTTTGTCTGTTGGGTGTTCTATATTAACGATACCTTTTCAGATCTATTGAACTTCTTCGTCCGATCGTTTAAAATTGCTTATCCAAGCCTCTGACCAACATTATTATTTCGTTAATGTTATATTTTGAATCAGCCGATATTTTGTGTCAGAAAATATTTATTTTTTGTGAGGTATGGCATCGTATTCCAATAGAAGGTGAGAGGATGATTCCTTTTCGCGTAGAAAAATCTGCACTGTGTTGGGAAAGCTAGTTTTGTAGTATGTGCTTTGTTTTAGATATTTGTTAAATAGACATTGTTCTTTGAAAAAGCATATCAATCTTCTGATATTGGTTCTGATTTCCCTGTTTAATTGAATTTAAATGATGTTTTAAACGGCAAGATGAGTGAAATCGGTGTATGTACGACATATCATTTTGGGGACATGAAAACAAATAAGATAAACATATTATAAAAGTTGCGTAAGTATCTATTTGCCAGAATGTTTGGTGGGCATTTCAAACCAAATCAAGCATAAACTAAACCTCTACTCAAATTAAGCTCAGGTAAATTTCCGGGAAAATTCTCTGATATAAAAAGTGACGAAATTAGATTTTATGTAATACCCAAGACGTATTATGATGGACAAGAAAAAAGAATTGACATATATGATCACAAACAAATAGTAAGTTACTGAGTACGACCGACATCAATTAGTTAAAAGTGAACATATAGGGTGAAAAGTAAGATATTAAGAGATAATGGTTTTACCGAGGTGTACAATTTATAAACATGTAATGGTGTAGATTTTTTCTGTTTCAATGACAGCCAAGACTTTAGAATGATCATTTTGTTTAAGTCTGAACACAATTACAATCAATTAATTTCTTATTTCCTGATTTGCTTTTAAAATATTTCGTCTTCGATTTGCTAAAAATGCAAAGAAAATTGCAGTCATGAGAATGTTATTCTGTGAATTGTCTTTTTGTGTCAAGGCAATAGTATGAAAGATTACATGTGCCTACACATACTCAATAGACCAACATAACGTAATATATTTTTTTTATATTTTTATTTCCAAACATTAGGTCATAACGTCTGGTGTACATACACAGTTTGAACTATCGAAAAATCAGAGAAAAATAAAATACCACTACTGTCAGTAAGGACATTTTGAACGAAGCCTTTTATATCGTTTTTGAAGTTTTGGAGATTACGCACTTGTGGGAATTTGGTTTAAAATTCGGAAAATTTTATTACAAACGAATTTGAATGTCCATTCATGTGGTTTCTGACAAGGGAAATTTAATAAAAACAGAAACTCTTATTCACCCGGTGGTCACATAAGACCATGAAGTCTTCCAATTAACACTGAATCACATCAAATTTAAAAATATTAAAAAGGAAAATGGAAAAACCAATCTGTGGATTGGTAAATTGTAAATTGATTGTAAATTGACGTCGCTTGAACTGATTCATTGATATACGGCTTAAGCTAAGTAACTCAAGAGTTACTGGTCTGGTATAATCTTTAAGTTTGGTTTTGTTTGAAATTTCCTAATACTTATAAAACAAAAACGCCATGTTTTAATAAGCGGTCGAACAGTTAATAACCACTTGTGTATAAACAAGTCGTTAATTATAAACATTTCTATATATAGTACTGCTGCAGTTAGAAAATCAGGATATACTGACAAAATTTTATCAGTAGTTCTAAATTTAGATTAACATGTATATTTTATAAATTATAACACATTTAAAGTTTTTAATATATTTTACTGAATGTACTGTGCATTTTTCTAGTTTGTACATTTTGAAATAATAAATAAAGCTGCATTTATTTCCTAATTATAGAATAATTTTGAGACAAACATAGGTTCTCTTATTTGTTGGTTTTTCAATTAAACTAAATATTATTATTGGAAGGTTAACAAAAGATCCACTCAGTGCTGAGTAATTGTTTCCTACACCTGGTTAAAAATTTAGCATGAATTGAAATTTATTTAGAAGAAGAATAGGCAATCCTATATCGTAAAAACAATCAAATTTTATTTAAAAAAAATTACCTTCGTTACTAATACTTTGCGCATGAAAATCTCCATATTCATTAACTTTACTATTTCTTCTTTTTGGAACTGCTGGTAATTTATTTGGTTTTTTGCCTTTCTCAAAAATATCCACCAATGGTTTTGGACTTGGTATTTTTGTTTGTTCATTTCTTCTCGCAGTCTACGATAAACAAAATAAAAAATAAAAAACAAAAAATATATCAAAAAAATTATTTAAAAACAGGATATTAAATTTTTTTTTCCATTTTAAATACCTGATTTTCGTTTTCAGGATGTGACAATGAACGTCTTGTAACCGGTTTAATGATTGGTTTTGCACCCGAATCTTCTGAAATTGAACGCATTGTTTCTGGTTTACGTCGATTATTTGTTATATTTATTTCATCATCGACTGCTGTTGTAGCTGTTATTGTTCCACCACTAATTAATTCAGTTGCTTCTAATGTTTCTCTAGATCGACGTCTACGTTGTCGATTATATTGTATTATCTGTTCACGACGAACTGCTTTATAATTACTATCCTCAACTAATTGATAATCCATTTCTGGACCATTTACAAAATTTTCAGCACTATGTACTGCCAATTCTGGTACACTAATACCATCCATATCTTGTGAGCTATCATTGTAAATCATTTTTGGTTCACTATTATATCCAGTACTACAATTATTTTCATAATGGGTTTCATCAACTTCTAAGAAACTATTATCACTATAATAATCTGAGTATTCTTGTTGGGATCTATCATCACCATATTCGGGTAAATTTTGTTTAGCTTCAGCAAATGTTCTACGAGAATTTCTATCAGCATTTTGTTGTTGTTCATTTTCTTTGACATGATCTTGTCTTACCAGACGATTTAATGATCTATTGGTAAAAAAAAAAATTAATAATATAGAATTGAATTTGACAATAAACGAAACACTTATAAGTAATAGTTTGGAAAAGGTTTTTTTTCTGACTGTTTTTTTTATTTTATTATTATTTTGTCTTGGTTTTTAATTAATTTGAGACTAATCATAAGAGCATTTGTTTAGTTAATTTTTATCTTTATTGTTTTATTGGAGAGTACCCAGTTTTATTATATAAAACTATTCTGAATACATATTCGGGTAATGGGTGTCAAGAGCTATTCCTAAAAGATAGCATCGAAACAACTTAAAGGATGCAATGACCCAAGATGAACAAGACCCAGATGAATGATAAGACCCAAGCTCCTTGGCACGTTAGAAATAATAATTTACATAAATATATAAAGATACTGTTATGGTTATAGAGGTTTTGTCGAAAAATGTGAAACAGATATGAAATCAGACTAGTCCAGCTTCAGTTCTGCTGACGAGACGATTACAATACAGACCTGTAATTAGCAAGTTAAAAAAAAATCGCTTGCAGCCTTTTAAGGATGAACAAATAAAATTAACGAGCAAATAGCTATGCAGTGTGAAATCGAAGGACGAGATTTTATAGCTTTATTGATTGTCAAACTTAAATTATAAATCATTGTTCTTTAAATTTATGAAATTTCATTTTTAATGAATTGAGTGACAAAATTTAAACAAATTAAAGTCTCCTTTGAACATCAGAAACCAGAAATTCACTTATTGATAACTGTAAAAATATTTTTCTAATTTTTCTTGTTTGTTATTAATAAAAAAAAAAAAGTTTCCGCCTAAATATATGCAATAATTTTCCAAGTAAATATTTTTTTTTCACTTTGTTGGGAAATTTTAAATTTTGAAAAATGCTAGAAATTTTAAGGACATTTTTGAAAGAAATTAAATTTTAGCATTGGTAATAATGGTAAAATTTACTTAACTATTAAAAATAGAATTATTATTATTTTTGTTTTAACTATGTTATTTACCTTGGAGATTTTGGAATTTCGGGCAATAATCTCCTGCCTTCTGGTGGATGTGGTCTTGTTATTGTATATTCTTCATTACTATGACTTCTAACTTTAATCATTTTTGAATTTGGAGTATGAATATTGACACTTTGACTACTATTATATTGATCAGCTTCAGCAACTGTTGGTACATTTTGCTGTGATAGAAATGTTCTGGGATTTGGTGTTGGTGTAGGAAATAGAAAATTTTGTTTTTGCCTCGGTGAAATCGGTAGAAATTTTCCCTCTGGCTGTTGAACACTTAAGGTATTAAATTGATCTGGATTTGGTAATGTATTTTGTCGAGTAAATTCAGGTGAACGTTTTATATAACTAGGTGAAGGTTGTCGTTTTGGTGGTGAAGTTGGTAATAGTTTAACATGTTGTTCTGGATTAGGTAATGTTGCTTGTCGTGTTATTCGAGGTTTTTGTGGTGGCATATTATTATAATCAATGCCAGCAATTAAATTCTCATCAGATTGTTGATGTTGTGGCACATAATTTGTAGTTAAACGATTTGGAGATGTGGGTAATAATTTTGTACGATGCATATAGGGAGGTGGTGCTGGTGTATCAATTGATAAATTAGATGGTAATGTCGATTGTCTAAATAATGGTGGATAACCTTCAGCACGTTCGGGTGAACGATTATATGGTGAACGATTCGGTGATGTTGACATATAAATATAAGGTGAAGATTCAGTTGGAAGGCAGGGAAGGGTTGATTGTCGTCGCACTGTTAATCTACCAGGATGTTGAGATTGTGTAGGTGATTCGGGTTGTGGTTGTTGCGATTGTATTATTGGTACAATACCAATACCAATTTGATTTGGTAGTTGTATATCACATTCGGGTCCAATATTATTAATAATTACATTTTCACTACTATACGACATACTATATTGTGGACTAATTTGACATTTTGGAGATGTAGGTGCTGTTAAATTTTTTTGATTTTGATAATAATATGTTGTACCATCCGGATTTTTTGATATTGTTGTTGGTAATGTTGATTGTCGCAATACTCTTCTTTGGGGTGGTGTATGATGATAACTATTCGTTTCATTATAATCCATATTGTGAGCAGATTGATATATTTGTTGAGCTGAATATGTTTGATGTGGTGGTGGTCCTTTTGGATATCTACTTAAAATCGGATGACTACCAGTTGTACGTACTCTACTTTTTTGTAAAGTTTGATAATTTTTATGATCGCCAGCTTGATATATATTTACTTGATTTTGTTGTTCGTCTTCGGGATCTGAAATATAAATTTTTATATAATATTATATATTTATTATATTTTGTTTTATATTTTATTAAACTTACTCGATATTGTCCAAGAACGTCGAATACTTGATTTTAATATATCACTTGCGGAAATAAATTCTCTGGATGATGCTATTGTCTTTGGATTTCTCGCGAATTCATTTATCCACTCACCACTTGCTGCGTGAATTTCCCTGTAAATTAGAAATTTTCTAATATTAATACAAAGCTTTACTTCTTATTTACAAAACAACAAGTGTTAAAAGGTCAATAAACAATAAATTAATGAAATTTTAATAATGCATTTTAAATGAAAACCACACCCAGTCAGAAATATTTTTTTTTCAAATGAAATGAAATAAAAAACAAAAAAAAAATTAAAAATTCTAATCAGGGTTCACTTCATTATTGCATAACAATCTTTTGTCGCACCAGTATAGCATAATTCAATTTGGTGCAAGAATTGAATGCGAACTACCTAGATTATTAACACCTGGTGTAGTGTGGTATATCTATGATCTTTAGTAGGTGAATAAAAGTTGAAAAATAATTTGGATATTTTGTAAGGAAAGGTTTTAATGTAATGGAAACCAGTGTAGTAAATTATGTAATGTAAAAATTGGTTGGTTGTTTTATTTAAATATTTTTCGATGGAACAAATAAATTTTATGTAACTATAAAATTCAATAGTAAAATAATAATATACGCATACATGCATTTTATGTTCAATCATGAGTACATGCGTTATATTCAGGACACATGGAGGACTAGATTTAGATTTTTAATCCATTTATTCATATTAAAATAAAATACACATTATTTACCAAACAAAAAAATAATAAGAATAAATATAGGATCATTCAGATATTCATTAGAATATGTGATGAATGAAACTTGAATAAAATACCCTACAGCATACAAATTTAAACTATTTTTGGGTAAATACATAGTAGAGCAGTAAAATGTATGAAAAAAAATAAGATTTAAACAAAAATTAAAATAATAAAAGAGAGTAAGCAAAATTAGGTACAATACAAATAAAAGCAAAAATTAAAAACAGAAGAAATAACTAGAAGACTGAAAGAAAATTTAAAAAATATAGTTAAAAAAATTAAAGACCATGCTAAAAGGATAACTGCAATACACGCGTCGCACATCCTCCAAACAGACTGGAATTATTCAAATCGCTTTACTAGATTTCACAACCCAAACGCAAACATTCCTGGCCCAAAAGCTAAATCCCAAGCCTTAGTTGTTAAACTTACAAGAGTGCGCCGAGGGTATACCCGCCATGTATTCACTGTCCAGAACTCCTCACTAGCAAACACATCCTAACACAATGCCCCTCAAATAACACAATTACATCTCAGTTCCAGTTCACATTTACCCCATTACAAGCCCTACAATGCCATACCAATACACACATAACTCCCATAAAAAACCTCTTTCTACATCATAAAATATAGGATGAAATATAACTTATCATTGCCAATTTCTCTAATAATCTACTAACATATATTACTATTGTCCTGATAAGTGGAATAAGTCCTATAAGAGGAATAAGTCCTACCAACCATTTACATTCATTAATTCTATTGTTTCCTTACTATTTGCTTGAATAATTATTATTATTCTAGCTAGAGAATAGTAAGCTTATCTTTACTTAATTTTTATACTATTTAAGACTAAGCCCTTAAATACACAAATACATAAATTTTTGATAATATTATATTGTAAATTAATTTAAAAATGTATTTTTGAATTAAAAGTCAACCAATAGGGCACAGACAGGCAGACAGACAGACAGGCAGGAGGTGTAAATGCTACTTTTGCACTTTCTGGTTTGTGCCTCAATTAATCTCTATCTTGGTCTGTACTTTGAATTGTTTAATCGTTAACTTCTTCATTTGTTAAATTGTTAAGTTTATGTTAAATTTTTATATTGTTGAATTATATTTCCAAAGTGTTATATTTTGGTAAATTTTTGAATATTGTTTTGTTTTTATTATATAGGCCACATTCTGAAACGGAAAAGTGCCTGTAGTTGGCCTGCCGATTAATCTGTAGGTCCACTGTTAAATAAATAAATAAATAAAATTAAAGGTAAAAACCAAATCGTATTAAAAGCAGATTCAATTTGTAGGTGATCCAGTTCTAATATAGCCAAAGTCTATCTAAGATTTTTCCAGGACGAAACAGATGATGATCTGTCCGATCTTAAAGAATACGGTAGCATATTAAATGTTTTGGAGCTATACAATCATAGAAGTGACAAAAATGAGAGGTATGGCCTCTTGGGACATTTACAAAATATAAATTACTAGTAAAGTTACCCGACGTGGTCCGGGTCGACCACAAAATGTATAGAATTGATTTATGAATTTGAGTTGAAAAAAGTTGGTTTATCAAAACTATTCTAATATTTTTTTTCGCTACGGTAACAAAATATCAACAATACTACAACTGAAACTATATTTATATTAAAAGCAAATTTCTTTGTAAACAATATTTCGAATTTTTTTTGAAGTAAAGATATGTTCGCCATTTCCAGAATAAATTTGAATTTATATTTAAATGAAATGAGGACGGAAAATTCTTATTATTATCTAGTACCATAGTTGTATTGGCTGCTTCAAATTTCGTAGACGCAATATTGGAGCTGCTATTTTTCATTTCAATTGATGAGGAGGAAACAGTGTCAAATCGAACGAACCAAGAAACTCTGTTCGGTAGGTAACAGCTTCATTTTCATTGATCTATGACGACTGTATCTATCTATTTGTATACATGGACTTCCTGGAATACTCTGCAGTATTTTTTGATTAATAAAACAAATTGTCTCATTTTTTGTAGCTAATTCACATAGCCATGTAAAATTTTTATGCTGATTTCTAAAATTCGGAAATATTTTTTAGTCAATTCGAAAATACTTTGTATGATTGTACTGATCGTTGCTATTTCAATTTTGACATTTAAGTCTTCTGACATTTGGCCTTCATCAAGATGTGTTAAGTTCAGTAGCTTATTACAAATGTTTATTTATACGAAATCGGTAACAGTCGTATATCTTTATTTTTGAAAGAGTAGTCCAGTGTAAATTTTCATGCCTGTAACACTTTTGATTGTACGGCAGGTACTCAAACCTGTCATTTCATTGTTTTATAAGGTTCCGCGTCCGATTCCTTTTTTGACATTGAATAAGTGTGCAAAATTTCAGAACACTGTCTTTAAAACTGTGGGCGTGGATAGCGAACAAACAAACTTTCCCTTTTATAAGTATAGATTAATTCTCAGATTATATCTAGTTCTGAATCGGTAAGCAAAATAGCCGGACCTTTTGAAAACAAATTTCAGCGTTTTAAACAAATATAAATGCCTAAGTGATAGAATTTTTTTCAATGAAGGAAAACTAGGCATTAGTCTATTTTTTTTGTTTTAAATTATCTTTATAGAGTGTTTTTGAGCGATGATAAATAAGAACCACCCCAGTAACTAATTCCATATTGCAGTTTAGAATTTAATAGAGAAAAATACACCATTAGCATAACTTTTAATGAACAATACAGATTCAAATAAAGAATATTTCGCAAAACTCCTTTTAAAATAATTATCTAACAAGCAAGTATGTCCAGGCAAATTCAATTTATTATCAAGTATACCTAAACCTATCTACACTATCAATTTTAAGACAAGAAATACTACAAGGTGAAGATGGGACAAAAGTGTTTAGAGACTGTCTAGGAAATAAAAGAAATTTTGGACAATCAGGAGAATGATAACAAATACTAAAATTCTCTAGGAGACAAATATTAAGTATAAATTGCATAATTTTAGTTATATTACTAACTTATGAATATAAAACCATTTGCGTATTAGGTCCAAGTCTAAACTTAAATCGCAACATAATTCAAGTAGATTATTATAGTACGTTGTACGAAAATGCAGTGTCAGCAAAAGGTTGGTATACCCTTGAAAGGCTGTTGCAATAATGAATTAATAAAAATAAGAAACAGAAAAGAACCTTATACTGAACATTGTGGTTCACCAACCTTGATATTTAGAAGCTTACTGAGCTATCCATTCAATTTTAGTCGTTGCTTCCTATTATTAAGCTATGTCTGGAACTATTTAAAAATCAAACCTCTAAAGCCCGCATTATAAATTTTAGATAATAATAAATCATGACTCACTGTATCAAACGGTTTCGTGATATCAATAAATACCCCACTATAGAAATAACCATTGTTAGTACCACTGTAAATTTGTTCACTGTAAAACTTTATTAATGCATCCCCAGTAATTTGTTTTTTCCTACAACTAAATTGTGCATCATTAAAAAGTCTACTTTTATCAATAAACTACAATATTCTGAACTTAATAGGTTTATAGGTCAGTATAGAAATAAGTCTATAGTTCTTAGACTTCAATAAATTTCCTTTTTTAAAAACGGGAATTACTTCAGCAATTCTTAACTCATCAGGAAAGATTCCTTTATAAACGCAATATACAGAAGTAGTAAGAATTGTAAATCCATAATTTGATTTATTTATACGAGCAGAAATATTTAGCTACTACATATTAAATTTCACAGCGGAAAATTGGGTTATTTGTATAAAAATTTACAGATGCGGGATCTGCTACCAGAACCCAAGCCTAACTAAAATCTAATCTAATCTAAATGGCTGATCTATTCGTTAGATTAGTAGATATTAGTAAAGAACATATAATATGTTCTTTGATACTAGTCAAATCACAAAATGAGTATATATATATGTCTCTACACCTTTAAACAAATATGTAGAGTATAAGTTTATGATTCATGAATTTGGTATTGAATTTTATTGGAAAAAATCGTTTGAAAAAATAATTTCAAGCACTTAACCAGCAAAAACTGTACCCATAAAACAATTAGCAATTATTTTTTAATAAGAATAATATTTATTTTATCAACATCTTGGAATAACTAAGCAACGATGGACATTAAAGTAGAAAAACAAATAAAAATACCACCCAGTAAATATTAGTTAATGACCAATTTTAAAGTCAATAAACATCATTTTAAATTTTGTTATGGGTTCAATAATTTTTAATTATTTCATCTTAATTTTTTGCTCTTTATGACTTACAAAAAATATATATATATATTTCAACACTAATCAAAATAATAAAATGGACACTTATTATTCAAAACAAAGCTGTGGCATTGAATATTTAATTTCAAAGAACTGACGACAAGAAAAATAAATTCTAACCATAATTGGGCGTCAAAAAATAAAGTAAGAAAGCAAGAGAAAAACAGATTTTTTTTACAAGTGTTACAAGCTATACAAAAATACTACACTAAACTTTATTCAACCCACTTATTTTCGTTTTTAGTAAAATCTGTTTTTTTTTTCGTTGATTTCATATTTTTACTCTATTTGGGCTTGCACAAGTAAAGTAAGTACAGAACAAAATAAATATGCGACTAATTAATTTGAGTTTTATTTTTTATTGAATAAAGTTTTTAATTTTTTTTTTTTTTTAAAATAAAAAACTAAAGTTAAATGAAGAAGAAATGCTATACAAAAAAAATATAAATAAAAATGTGAAACATCTACATATTTTTGTAAAAAATTGTTAGACACACTAAAAAGGATAATTTTTAAAATTAAAATATTTTTTTAAAAATTGTTTAAGTAAAAATGAGGATTTCTATATCATTTGAATTTTCGTATCAAAGTGAAATATGTCCGAACTAGTTGGAAATATTAATCTTCTCTTGTCATTCTTGCATTCACTTTTTTGCGGCCCGCCTTGAATGTGCTATATTCAACGTAGAGTGCTAACGCCATGGTTAACATACGTTTCATACCCCTTTATCAGCAAACCTTTATCAGGATTTTTTATAAGCAAAGAAATATGAAACGTATGTTAACCATGACGTGGTATTCATGGAATATAGCACAATGGGTAGATTTGAAGAAATCAGATCTGCTGGCTATGTTTTATCTAATATTGGACAGGCATTAAAAACATCAGTGAATTCAATTAATTCAGTAACTCGGTATGTAATTTATTATTATTATTAATTCTGATATAACTATTATTAATTCAAAGTCGTAGAACACATCATCTAAGAGGGTCATAGCATTTCTAAAAGTAAAACACCCTAATGGTAAATCACACCAGAGATCCGAGGAAACTAGAGGCTGAACTGAACAAATCAAAATATATAAAACTAAGAATGACTGTCTCCGAATAAATATCAAGGCATTGGATATTGTTTATTTTTTAAATTTATACAAAAGCATGTCGTCCCATTCACACATTCAAAATGATATTATAAATAATTTCAAATGATATTATAAATAATTTCTATTAGTTCAAAGGAAAATATTCTACTTTTTTCACCATTGATTAAACTGATTTTAATTATTGTAAATTTAAAAATGAAGTTATTTCATTGCAAATCAAAATATTTAAATAGATAGGGCTTATTATAATTTCTTTTGATAAAAAAAAAATAAAAACAACAAATTTTTACCATTTTTATAAGTTAATTTTTTATGTTAATTTAACCCTGTAAATTTTGTTTATCTGAAATTTAACATTTTGCATTTACAAAATTTTAATTTGATACGTACTTAATTAGATTAACATTTTGAATTATTATTGTATAATTTCGTCATTATAATATTTTTTACTCTGCAATGCATATTAAAGGGAACACCAGAATAATACCTTCTTAACGAAATAAATTTGAACATTAGTGCAAAAAATTCAAACTCTGACACAGCAATTTTTTGTTATAGAAATACATAGAAAAGTGTAAAATGCTTACAACGATGAAATGGCTATTTGCAATGATATTAATATTAATGTGTTCAATTTTAAATTGTTGAAAATTTTTTGGTAATTTAGTTAATAGTACAGGGTGTTTTGGTTATTATTGACTAATTTTGAAAATGTGATGAAAAGGGTTATATGAAACAGGTTATAATAATCTGTGTACTCGTATATGGAGCTTTAAGTTTAGCCAAACAATACATTTATTTTATTTATATTTTATTTATTTTATTTATTTTATTTATTTTATTTATTTTATTTATTTTATTTATTTTATTTATTTCGTACATATACATGAGACGTAAGTCTCTATAAGAGTATATAAAGTATAATTTGTAGCAAATTCAGAATTCTTAAATTAAATTAAATTAAACCTTAACCTGCAGAAATTAACAATAAAGGAAAGAAAATTATAAAAGAAAATTGATAAAGCAAAAGAATGAAAAACAAAAGAGGAAAAACAAGAACAAATTAAAGTTAAAACTATAAAATATGAAGATAAAGTAATATTGTAACAATATAGGGTTCAACCGATAAATTTATGCATGAATACACAGTTTGGACTATTGTTGGAAAAGATTTTCATAAGCCCTATTTAGTGGGTGTTGTTGTTTATTAATTCCGAATATTCGGAATATTCAGAATATGTCAAAAATCGTTTTTTTATTCATTCGGAATATTCCAAATATTCTGTTCTGTACTTTTATATTTATTCCGTATATTCCGAACGTATTCTTTTTATTCCATCTCAGAATTGGAATAAACAGAATAAAATTACGGAATGACAGTTCATTCTATACAGTAATATAATTTAACTACCTATATTTTATTTTAATTTAAAAATTGGAAAATATTGGTTAAGTAAAAAAAGTGTTTACAAAAAAATATAATATTATGAATAGTTGTATAAATATTGATATTTATATAAAATTAGTAGTTGTATTTATTATTCAGCAAATAACATTTTTTTAAAGTTTGGGTTGTTTTTTTTTTTAAATAAAGAGGTTATATAATGGTCGTAGGGAGATATAAAATGCCTGACAAGCCTTTACAAATTTTTTGTAACTATTATAACTATATTAACTAATTTACACAAATTAAAAATTAGTAAAAACTTTTGTTCACAAAAATTAATAAATAAATAAAAAAACAAACAATTACAGTTTCAGATGTTTATTCTTTTTATTCTGTTCTGTTCGTTTATTCTATTTGTTCGGAATATTCTATCTTGACGTCATCAAATATTCTATTCCTTCCATTCGTTTTTTGGAATGAATGAACGAAAACACCCAGTATATCAACAACAATTATAATTAAGAAAACTTTAGAATCTGGATTTATCTCACTAGAAACATTTTAACTTTTTTCAGAGCAATAGCAACATTCCAATAATATATCATTACAAAAGAAGAGCAACAGACAAAAAAATCATTTTCAATCCAAATGGCACCAATCTAAACGATTTAAAGTTTGATACAAACATATGGCCAATAGATAATAATGTAAACAAAAATTACTGGTGAATAGAGAACAGACTAGTCGTAAGTTAATTTAGTTATAGTTCTATTAGTTTAAGCATAGATTTAAGAATAGGTAAATTAAACCTATTAAATAGATAACGAATTTTACATTTATAAAAAAAAAATAATAATAAATCTTGTGCTTTAAGTTTCCAAAGAAAATAATAAAAGACAAAAGGTAATATTAAACTATCGATAAATTACACTGAAGAGAGAAACAAACATGCTTTGGGAGTATATTGATGGACATAGAATCTCTAAAATATATGCACCAAGAATAAACACCAAAACAACCAACTTCCTGCGAACTATCAATAGAGCATATACAGTCTGTAGGAAAATGGTGGGCATACTTACTGGTCATAACCACAGGTAAGCATTAAGAGACGACCCAACCTGTAGACACTGTCTGGAAGTGGAAAAAATTTCCACACATGTTGTAGAAGAGTGTCTAGGTCTTTCAAGACTGAGACTCAGACTGCTGGAAACGTACTATATAACCTCCGACATCTGCATGACAAAACCCTCAAGCCTGTTGGCCTTTATTACAAAAGTCGACTAACTTGAGGTGTCGAAAAGGCATAAAGTGCTTGTTACTGATTTTATCTCTTAAAGCATAGATAAAAACAATATACATGATGTTTATTTATCGACCTACAAAAGACATTTGTCCTTCTTTATCATGATGTACTTTTGTTTAAATTAACGCTACTAAAGTTCAATGAAAGTCAATTAAAATTTTTTAAATCTTACCTTGCCAATAGGAAACACACAGGTTCATTGCAACATACGTATCGTATTGTAGTTTAGAAACGATAAAATAAGGGATCCATCTTGGGGCCTGATATATTTAAAATTTATATCGATGACATCACCATGCTAAATCTTAGTGGAGTCATTCAACTTTATGCGGATGATGCTGTTATTAAGTACTCTTGCAATACCGAGGAAGTTCTAAAAACCTCAATCGTAAATGACTTAAATTTAATTAATGAAAGGCTACAAAAAATAGGACGAGATTAAATGTTAGGAAAACAAAAATATGGCTTTTCAGTAATAAACACTATAATTTCGTAAATATAACACACAAAACTGAAACCATAGAAATAGTAAAAACTTTCAATTACCTAGGATTACTTATTGACAATAGAATGAAATAACGATATATATTATTTCATAATCAAGATAACATATTGATTATGAAATTAAAAAAATCACTCCTTACATTTTATTTTAAGAAGGCTGAGGAAATATATTAATACCAATACCCTTTATACAATATACTCTTCATATATATCCTCTAATATTATATACCTAAATCCCATTTGGGTACAAAATTATTAATTTCTTTCCACTAAGATATCCTACGGAATTATTATATAGTGAACGATACATAAGCTTGAGTAACATATGTAAACGTGAAATGTACTATCTTGCATACAAAATTACAAACAATATGATTAAACACACATTTTTACTCAATCGGAATATAGACCTTACATAGCCATAACACTAGGAATCGCTCAGATTTTTATCTTTCATTGTTTAGATCAGATATACAAAAAGCAAACTGCATATACAGACCTAAACTATACGGTACTACGGAACGACCTGAAAAATATAAATTCATATAGTTTATTTAACAGGAAAATCGAAAACTTACTTGCGATATAAAAATAAAGAATAAAAATTAAAGGATAAATATTAAAAATTAAAGTATAAATATTTTAAATAAAGTGTGAAAGTAAAGGAAAAAAATAAAAACTAATCAGAACACAAAATTTAAAAACTTAATTCAAATAAACTAAATAATGTAATAAAAAACAAATTTTGGAATACTGGTAGTTAATAAATTTAGTATTATTGAATAATTAGGAAACACTTTTTGGAATAATTTGATAAATTCTAAAAAATTTTTTTTTTTTTATTTCGTTGATAACTCTTAAAATGTAACTAACTATACGACCACACAGCTTAGGCTAAGGTCTGAATCATTCTATACATTAATATTTTCTTCAATAAGGAATAATTCAATGGATAAAATTTTGTTATATAAATGCATATGTATATAATGTAAACATGATTTTTTGTTAATAAAGAAAAAAAAAAAAAAAGAGCTACAAGTCCCTGACATATTAGAACCACCTCCGTAAGAAATAATAAAAAAAAACAAATCTTAATTTGATCATAGCATTGTTAGTCCTGATTGTAGTGCACTCCCACGTAACAATTTTATTGCTATAAGACTCTTGCGCACTCTTATAACACTATTATAAACACTTTTATAGTGGTAAAAGTGTTAATTTGAGTGCTCCGCAATTATCGCAAAACGTTATAAATAATATTATAGCACTAAAATGCAGCAGAAGCAAAATCAAAATATAAATTAAAATAGAGAATCCTATTAGGCACCAGAGTGATTGCTGTAATATTGTTATAGGATTAGTATACATATGTAAATTAGTATACATGTTTTTATTTTAAAATGCAATTCATTTGAAATAATTTATGTTATTCTCACTCTCGGTAGGTATTATTTTTTATTTTAAAATAATAATTTTATAAAATTTATATTTATTTCACTAGAAAGGGAGATAGATATTAATTACATATTTTTATATTTGTATGTAACAGATTTATAATATAATAAATGTCTTACAAATAAATAATATATTTTCCGGTTAAGAATAATTGTTTTAATATTTATAATTATTGTGACCAAAAGACTAGAAATTTGGCTAAGAAAGAAATATCATTGACATTTATTATAATAATACTTAGAAAAAATATACTGCCCTTCAAAAATAACTAACTTTTAAATACATAAAAGAAAATATATTTTTAAATTGCATCTTTAAAATGTATATAAAATAAAATTTGATATTTAAATAATTATTATTTCAAGTAAAAATGATATTTTTGTGAAAAGAATGCAAAATAAAATTTGTTGTTTTAACCATGTTTGTAGAAAAGAATGGCAGTCGCAAAATATTTATTCTAAATATTTATTCAAAAGCTACAGTAAGTTTATTAGGAACAACAAAGGAATACAGTGAAATAATAACACTATTACTGCTATTCTAGCAATTCTATTCTTATAACAACACTTTAACTCTTGATATAGTATTACGCACTTTTAAACTTATAACAACATTATAAGCACTTGCTGAAAATGCCCTTATATCAAATCCCGTAATTGCTATAAGAACATTCTTATAGCAATATTAATCACATTATTTCTATAAAAACATCATTATAACACCTTTAGTCCTTATTGGGAGTCATATAGGAGTCTTATAGCACCAATTTTGTTTTTATAACAACAAAATGTAGTAAAGCTTAATAGTTTGTGATCTTTTCTTCTGCAAATAAATCATCAGTATAAAAATAGGACATACCATCAGTTAGTGTAAAAGTAGGATCATATTACTAGAACAAATTAGTCAACTGTTAATAACGTTTGAATCGCACTCTAGACATTGTTTATCATTATTATGGCTATTATAAGGACTAAAGTGATCAAAAATTTAGAAAAAAAAATAATTCCCTGCCTTAAATCAATTAAGGTGTTGATTTCATAAGTCTTTAAAATAACACAAAAAAAAAAATTTGGAAAAATTTATGTTGAGTACCATTATGTCTATTATGTCTATTTTTATATATGTTCTATAGTCCTACTGTAAGCTCGTACATTAATACAGATTAAAATTAATTACAAACATTTAAAATTAAACATTTTAATGTGATGGATTGCTAAATGTTTGTATTTAATCATCACAGTACAGGTACACTTATCTATTTCTATATACTTTCATAACAATATACACCTATATTATGTTTTTATATGAGATTAATCGAGAAGGATTTTTTATCTCTTTGAAATAAAGTATATGTGTTAGGTATGTATACATATATTTATATATTTATGATATATATTTAAATAAATTTACATATTTACATTTAAACAGTGATAATGATCTGTTTAATTTTACCCAAAAACCATTAATTTACCTTTCATTTCTTATTTACCCAAGTCATATTCATCCACTCCCCTCCAACCATCCGTTCACAAATAAAACATCAAAAATATATTGTGGGATATTGGATGAGGGGGGGAGATTCTTTAAATAAAGAAAATTTTACCTCGAATCGAATTTTACTTTAAAACATTAAAGGAAGAAGAATCCTAAGCAAATTTAGTTCCAGGATAATAAAAAAAAGATATTAAATTTTATAACTGTACATATATATTTTTTTTGTATCTGATTAAATACAAAGTGCGTCAGTTGATAATGACACAGAGATAATTTTTTAGTTGTAGTTTTTTAGTTTCTTTTATTTTTAACATTGTTTTTGGTGTTGTTTTTCACAGCCTTTTCAAAAACAAAATCAACAAAAAGGTGAGTAAATGGTGACCATGTTGTTTCGTTTCAGAAACACTGAATGTTATGGAATTTGAGCAACAAGTTGAATTCTATTTACATATGTTAGCAAGGCATTTGAAAAAATTTCTCATGACCTAATACAAATCAAATATAAAGCAATAGATTTTTCTGATCACAGTCTTAAATGGAGGAGATCATATCTATCTGCATCTAAATGTCAGGTTATTAATTTTAGTAGGGAGCTACAAAGGTCAATGATTGCATTTGATTACCATCTTGGGAATTCAAACTGAAAACTGTTCCGTTTTGACTCGTTATCTAGCTGTTATTCTGAATCACAGACTCAATTTCAAAGCACATTTCAATTCCATTATTAATAAAGTTAATCTTATGCTATGATTTGTAATGCGCAGGGCCAAAGAGTTTACAAATCCCTACATTACGAAACATTTATATATCACATATGTAAGACCGACAACTTGAATACATGCTTCGTAAGTTTGGTTTCCATGTCGTAATGCTGATATTTCCTGTATTGAAGCAGTTGAACGTAAATTTTTAGATGCTTTGCACTATATGCTTTTTTAGAGTCTGCTCCTTTTCAACTTCCTCCTTACGAAGATAGGTTATTTTTGATAGATCTGAAATCTCTCCAACAACGTCGATTGGTGGCTGATATTACGTTTATCCACTAAATTATTGCTGGGAATATCCTGGCTCCTAAAAATAGGGTTTTAATAACTTTTACAGAAAATCTTCGTAATTTATGTTCCATTGACCTGTTTAATATTGCTAACCATAGTACTGACTACGGTAGTTTTAAGCCTGTGAGCTGTGAAAGAAGTTTAAAATTAAAGCTGTATAATTGATAAATAGTTATTGGAATTGATATTTGAGGTTTTTCTACTTTTTTCATTATTTTATAATTGTGACCTTGTAATGTTGGACATGAAATTGTGGTATGAAGATAATAAGCAAACAGTGACCATATTGAGAAAACAAAAATAAAGGAAAATTCAAAAATATGTTTTTATTTAAAAATTAATATGTGTTTTATTATTCTTTATAGTGACAGACAAGTGGCAAAAAACCTAAAAAGCCGACAAAAGTCACAAAATCAAGTTTAAAAATATTTGTAATATAATTTAAGTTTAGTCAAAAATGGAGATTACATTGATGATCGTTATCTGATATTGATTACTTCTTGCTCTACGTTATGGCCTCACATATTTTTATTAAAAAATAAGTTATTCTACTCTACCAGATAAACGATCCTTTCAGCTTGATGAACATGAGTTGTTTGGGATGAAATAACGATAGTAATTTCGAGTGCCGTATTGAAGAAAAATATTATTTAAATTGTGATATGCAGAATTAATTAATGGCAAAAGAAGACTAAGCTCGATTGTTTATCTATTGATGGAAAAAAAAATAATTCAAAATAATTTTACGAAAAAATCCTTTTATACTTAAACTTACTCTTGGTATACAGTTACAGGGTGTTACTTAAGGATATCAATAGAATATACCACAAGTAGGATTCCTGGACATTCTGTACTAAAGTAACTATAATAATATATAAAGTAGCGATAAGCAGGGTCAGAAATCGACTTCCCCTCAGCGGAAATAAGAATTCATAACCCATAAAATATGTTTATTGAAATATTGACACGCTGATCAGAAAACAAGTACGCTTCGACTGGTATAAAATTTGTAACTCTGAAATTTCCAGGAAGTTATAACCAGTAATTTATAAAGATAAAACTAGAAAATTATTTCAGCTTAAAAAAAATATTAGGACGATAATGTGTATATCAGCAGGTTACTATTTGTTTGATAAGCATACAACTAGGACTCGTCAATACTTATAGTTATTGAGTTTACTATAGTCTTCACATTCACATTATTACTTAAAACATATTTTGTTCGAATGTCTAGGTCTGACTAGATTCAGGTGGTTGGGAAAGCATATCTTTCACAACCTAACAGAGGCGTAGAAGACTTATTTTCAGGATATCTACAGATTTGTTACAGCTACGGATATGCTCGGTGAATAAGTAATAGCTCAATTCGTCATTGTGGTGTGGTACAAACCAATAAAAAAAAATTTAAATACTAAAATAACTATAAACAATATCAAAAATAATTTTAACAGAAAAATTTAACTAAAAATTGAACTGAAATTAACTTTTTATTATTTGTTTTAAATTTTTTAACTAGTTTTTAAAAAGTACTTACAATGTTTTTATCTTTTGAAATCGAATTTTTTGTTATTTTAAGACTTTTAATAGGCTAAAGTGGGTTAAAAAAAAAAAATAAATAACTGATAGGACAACAGTGGCTTGCATTGGACAACAGTGGCTTGTATTGAAATAAAGGACTGTTCTTTTAAATCAAATACAGCTGGTCACCGTAGACTTTACATGATGCATAACATTTTTTAGGAATTCTGAAAATAATAATGTATCTTATATGTTATGTAGTTTTAGGTATATACGTTACATGGAGTTATAAGTTTTGAATTTTAGGTATACACTATCCATTCTTTAAAAAAAAATCAAATCGTTATTAGAAAGATTAAAATGGTCAGTCAAGGAAATGATTTTGGAAAGTTAGAAAATTAGAAATTTAAGGTGTTTTTAATTAAAAAAATAGGCTGGAAAATATCGAAAGTTTATTATCCTATTAGATTAACAATGTTTGTTCCATTAGAATACTTTTTATTTGTTTGTTCCATTGAATACTATATAGCGGGAAAGTAATTTTGAGAGTCCTGTGATTTGTGTTTTTTTTTTAAATTATGTCCACGTTTCAACTTTTATATTAATTATTTTTACTATCAGTAGTGGCAAAAAATAAAAATTATATAATCCTCTGTACATTCTTTTTTCTTCTTATTTTAGAAACTACGCTCTATTATTTGTACTTTAGAATTGTAAGGATTGAAATAAAAAATAATTAAAGTTAATAATAAAGTTAAAATAAATTTTAAAAAAATCTTTACTATGAGCTGTTTAAATTTCTAAACTGTTGCAGCTTTAATCATTTTCGATTAAGAATTGGCAGGTAACTTAAGATAAGCCTATTAATTAATTATAATTTTTTTAAATTTTATTAAATAAAATAATAGCGTACACTATCTATGCGTAAGCTCAAAAGTTTTTTGCAAAAGACAATTTTAATAATAAAAACAATAAAAACAAAAACTTTATTTTATATAACTTAAGTTATTAATGGCAATGGTTTATATGGTGTCTGTAAAGTAAAATCTGCATAAGTAATAATACTGCATAGTAAATTGTCAACTGGATGATCATTCATCATTTTAAAAATATGTTAAAAAATTGTGAATAAACAATAAAAAGAAAACAAAGATGTCTTAAGTGTAGGAAACGAATTAATTATTTGTTATGTTGGTTGGATGGCTTAATTTAGTACTGAAGTATAGTAGTTTTGTACAGTAGTAGTTTTGAATTGCAATTCAATGGATTAAAAAATCACCAAATTTAAAGCATTTTTTTTGTTTGATTACTAATTCAAAATGAGACATTCATATAACTTTTGATTGAAGAATTGAACCAAAAATATTTAACTCGAAAGTTTTGAAAAATTAATATTTACAAAGCATCAATAAAGTTTAAAAAAATTTCACTAAAATAAAAATTTTGTTGAAAGAATTGAGATTGAGCATTGAAAACTTTTATGTATATACAAAGGGTGTTTTTTTAGAGTGATAAAACTTTTAATTGAAATAAACCACACTTAAATTAGGATGGAAGGATTTTATGACATTTGGATTTTAACATATGTCCACCACCTCTAGCTCTGGGAAACTACATTCGACTAGGCCAAATTTGAACCACTTTTTCGAAAATTTCTGGTTTATCAGTATAAATCAAAAACTTGACATAACCCCACAGAAAATAAGCCACTGGCGTTATGTCGCATGATCTTAAAGGTTAATTAATTGGTTTATTTCTGGAAATAATGCCATCCCCAAATCAATCTTTCTTTCAATAAATCAATTGTTTTGATAGTAGCATGAGCGGTACAGAACCATCTTGCTGGAAGCAAAATATTTCTGGGTCGATACCATTCAAATTCTGAAACAAAATATCATTGATCATCGATCTGTAACGAGTACCATTCACTGTTACCTTAGTTCCAGTATCGTTTTAAAGAAAAATGGACCGATGATACCTCCATTAATCATACTATACGGTACATTTTTCAGGATGCAATGCAATTTTGCCTGTTGACGTAGCAACAAAAAATGAGCTTCATCACTAAACACAATTTCTCGAAAAAAAGTGGACCAACTTTAAGCTATTCTAGTGCCCAGTCAGCAAGCAAACGACGCTTATTATGGCCAAGTTGCTTTAGTTCTTGAACCAGTTGAATCTTATATGGGTGCGGACCAAATCTTGTGGATCTTTACGCAAAATTTTCGATGGGATGATTGCATACAGTTCAACTTATTGTGAAAGTCGACGAATAAACAAATTTGGATTTTGATTAACACCTTCATTCATCTTCATCAACGGCTCTTACAATACCGATATTTTCTTCTGTACGTAAAATTCTTTGTCTTGGCGTGCATCAAATAAGAAAATGAGTCCGAAATCTATCGATAGTACGGCGCATAATCTGCTCTGATGGTCGACTATATAAACCATCAATTTCTCGAAGTGCTCTTTAAGTTTGGCGTAAAGAATACATACTGATTTTTAAAATAAATCTCAACAATTTGTAAACGTTGTTGAGGCGTAAGTCTTTTCATTATAATTTGTACTAAAATGAAATAAAGAAAATTTGGCTTCAATCTTAATTTAAAAGCGTTTTGTTTCAATTTGCAGTTCTATCATTCTAAAAAAAAACATCCTATAAAATATAAAGCAATTATTAAGAAGATTTTCTTGTAGATGTAAGAACTCATTGCTTTGATTACCTAGCAAATATCTCAAAGGTACGTATTGTATTGATATTTGTAGATTTAACATAACATAACGGTCTTATCATTCGAATGAGCAATAAAGGCGGATTTATACTTCTTGTATCGTGGTACATGTTCCGCAGTACATTTATGTTTTGTAACGAAGAAGATTTACACTTTTTGTACTTTGCTACATAGAGTCAAAATTAAAAAGTCAAAACATTAGAATTTGAAACGCAGGTACAATAATTATTTTTATCTACTAAATAATTTTCAGCACACAAGTAATTCTAAGCCTTTCCTAATTCGAATTCTACAACCTTCAACTACAAACATTCTCATAGAATTGTCCTCATGCCTGTAAGTGATGCAGAATACAAGTTTATTTTTGTTGATATTGAAGCTTCTGGTAGCCAAAATGATTCCACAGTATTTAGAAGAAGTAAATTTGAGAATTTAATCATAAACGATCCAGCTTAATTAAAGCCCCCTACCAACAAGGTGATGCCAGAAAGTTCAGTTTCATTGCCGTACGTATTTGTAAGAGACGATGAGTTCCCATTGCTTCAAAATATCATGCGACATTAACCAGGCAGTCGCTCTACTCAACTTTTGAATAGAAAGAAGCAAATTTTTAATCACAGACTTTGCCTGTAGAATTATCGAAAACACATTCGGCATACTTGCATCAAAATGGATAATATATCGCAAACAATTATATCAACAAGAAAAACTGCAGAAAATATAGTGAAAGCTACCGTTTGCCTTCACAATTGGTTGAATTTAAAGTCAAATAATGAATTTCAGTATTTCACACCAAATTACGTTGATAGTTATGATGAAAGTGAAAATGTGATTAATGGACTGTGGAGAGAAGAAATTAGTAAAATTACTATTTGAAGTTTTTTGTTCTTCGACTTCACTACAAAAGTTAAAGTTGGCTCAACTTTTTTGTATTTGTACTGTACTGTAACTGTGGTGCAAAACGAAAGTTTTTTTAGTATGTTTTGACAGTCGACTTCGGTTCATGTACTACAGTACAAGAAGTATGAATCCGCCTTAAATCAGTTTGTGTTTAAGGAAGGACATCGTGTTAAGCATATACAGGCTTATTCAGAGGGAAGGTAATTAGAGGTTTTTAAACGTAACCAAACTAATTAAGAACTAATAATTAATTGTGAAATGTATAAAAAAAAAATACAAATTTTCAATAACACATATTCAACCAATAAAAAATAATAATGATAATTGACAAAATAGTAAAGACAAATCGAAACTTTATTTCGAATCATTTAACATAAATATTGATTCCACATGACATAAAGTTTTACTTGGAACTAGAATTTTAGTAAATTTCTTCATGGTCAGTTTAAGTGAAAAGTGCCTGCAGTTGTAGCTTTTCTAAATTGTTGCAATTTAACTAGAATAATTTTTTGCCCAACTATTTTTTATCTTTGAAATAAGTAAATCAGCTCATTACAGAAATAAAATAAACACAAAACTAAACAAAAATTTATTGAAACAGTTTTGTTTTCAGATTTTCATTCCTTTAGGGAACATGAGACTTCTATAGAAGGCTTCTCCATTGTACTCTATTTGTGATAGGGTTTCGGACAATTTGGAATATTATAATTCTGATGCCTCTACTTAAATGGTAAGACTTACTACATACTGATGCAAAAATTCTGCTTAATGCTATTATCTTAGCTCATTTTGCTCTATTTTTATGTCTTAATCGCCTTAGCAGTAAATATTCGTAGTGCACATAATGAAGTATAATATGTTTTTTTTAAGTTATTTATTACCTTTGTAGAGCTTACTCTCATCTTTTTTATATTAATTTTCAGCGCGCCTGTCAGTCGCTGCTATTATTGTCTATAAAATCCTTTTGGGAACTGTGTAGATATCATTTTATTACTTAATCGAGTACAATGCTAAATAGTGTTAAAAATTATATATATAAATGTATGTATGTATTACTGAAGTAACATGTTTATATTTTATATTAGGTCTGTATGTTTACTTTTATTTGCAAAACCTTGCAAATGAAAGGAAAAATCATATGGTTACAAAATTCTGCGAGAACAGTGAAAATATTCTCTTTTGGGACAAAAAGCCAAATTTGTTTACATTTTTTATAAATTTTTTCGTAAAAAACTACTGACTTTTAGGTTATGAATTTTATTTTAAATTAGAATTGATTAGTCATTTTCTGAATTTTTTTGTAAGGATTTTGTTTTTATTGTAGAAAATTAAATTAAATAATTTTTCTCGGTTTGTGTTTTTAATCAGTAAAAATTATTAAATTAAATTTTAAGGTTAATTAGACTACTTTTTATTTAAATAAAAAATATTGGCTTGTATTGATTCAAAAATTTGTAAAAAGCATGCAAATTAAAAAGTAAACATTACTACATGAATTTGAATAAATTTGCGCAAACCTATTAAAGAAGAATTTAAAGACGTCTACATCAGAGTAAATAAAAAATGAATAAATAAAATTAAGTTAATTAAAATAAAATTGAATTCTAGGATAGATATTGCAACCCCGCAAAATACTCATATATCCCAATATCATCTCAATTTCTGTATCGCATTTGAAATTTTCTAGAAAAAATAATATTTCAGTATGACGTTAAATATTTAAGAACCCGTGTACATAACATAAATAACATATTTGTTAATCTGTCGCTTTAAAATGGTTTAACGTAGTGTTTAAATATTGGTGTATTTTGATTTTAATATATAAGTTATAGAATATGCTGTAGGCTTTAGGTAAAATGTTATTGAAATTGGATAAATATTAGACCTAGGTAAATTTCACAATTTTTTTCAAGAATTAATCTTCTGATCATGTTGTAATAACCGAAATCGATTACGATATTTAATAAAAATTGTGAAACATACCTAGGTCCTAGAGTTCTAATATTGATTTAATTTTGAGTTTACATATATTAAATACATGCTTTGCAATTTGGCAAATGGCTATATGTAGAATAACACTATTTTTGTACAAACACTTTTTTTTCCCACTATTTTACATTCTTACACTAGTCTGGCCTACAAAAATCTACAAAAACAGCTATTTATTTCTAATTTTATTAACATTTAAGCAATTTTTTCATTTTTATGTTAATTTTACTCACAATGTTAGGAATTTTTTATATTATGATAGACTTTATAAAGTTTTTTTTGACTTTGAATTATATTATTGGAACTGCAGGGAGGGGGTAAAAATCAATAGTTATTTGTTAAAAAGCTAGCCTAACTTAATCTATCTTAATCTAACTAAAACTGCTTAACCTAATTAAAAGAATAATGTATATTATACTTTGTGCTAATTGTAATTAGAGTTTTCCAACCACCAATAGTTTGCTTTAATTAATTTGTCCTTATATGGTATGGACATTTCAAATTTTAAATTTTCTCCGTTAATATTGCCCGGGTTATAAAAAATAGCTATTATAATGGTACACGATTGCGGTTTTGAATATAACCGTTTTTATCTAAATAGATAAAATGCTCAGGAGCTTTGAAGCCCGCGAGCAAGGTCTTTTTGATGTACTCCTCATTGTGGTAGAATATATGCGGTATTAAACCATTTTCCGGAGTGTTTTGTGCCTTATCATAATGTCTTCGAATTAATTTTATATCGATTCGATTCGAAAATTATCGATTCTAATTATGTTTGCTTCCTTGTACAAGTGTTTATTAGAGTAGTAATAATGCTTGTATTCGGAATTGGGCTTTCTATATATATATTAGTACAAATTCTTATGCATTTTTTTTCAAATTTTCGGAGAGTTTCCATTAAGTTCGCACTGATGTTGTACCGTATTGGTGCACCATATACAAGCGTTGGTCTTATTAGTGTTTGGTAACATATAATTTTAACTCTTTTACTAATAATTTTGTTGTAAAAAAGTTTTTTTGAAGACATGAAAGCTTTGTTACCTTTTAATATACTATATTTGACTTGCTCAATATAATTAAGTTGCGATGTAATTGTACTCCTAGGTATTTAACTACTCTTTTATTAGTTAAGATAAGATTTTCTGCGGATTTTATCTTAAATTCTTTCCAGTGTTTTTTGATATCTAATCTACACTATTTTGTACAAACATCTTTTATAAGATTTATTTGTAAAATGGTTCTTCAAAATTAATAGAGATGTAATATCCATTTTTTTTTCCAAAATTTGACCAATAAATTTAAACTCTACACCATTGTAGTACCCATCTAGTTACTTTTCATTCAACCCTACATAGTCCGTATATTTTTTCTTATCCTGCATTATATTGTTGACTTACGACTAATAAAATACAAAATATACAAATGAAACTTAATTACGGTAAAAACATTCTCTGTACAACAATAAAACAATAATAATATGTATGATGATAACGGACTCTATTACGTAAGCAAATTAATTTTTTTGTAACTAAATTCTCAGACAGAACATCGTAATGTCATCATCATCATCATCATCGTCATCATGATATGATTAACCTAAATTATATAAAGACGGAAACGAGAGCATCTTAAAATCTTCAAAATAGATTTTTTTTTATTTTTTTGTTGTTGTTTTAGTTTTTATTTAATGTTGTAGTTGTAAATTTTGAATTAAAATAAAATGTTGTAAACCCAAAAGCATTTTAATATACTAATAATTAAGGTACTCTCGTAAAAGAATCTCCCATTACATTTTTCGTCTAAATATCTTAAATATATACGTAAATGGTAATGGTAGCTATAGATACTTTATTTATAATGTTAGTGGCGTAAAAGTAGGCGCAATACAAAGAAAATAATAAATTAAGAATATACAAGACAACAGGAGTCACTACATAACCCACCCATTACAATTTTAAAGAGAAATATATAATATGCACGTAAACAGTGGGTGGAACAATAATGTGTAGTGGACAGAGAATGAGATATAAAAGTAATTTCAAGCTTTGCCAAAAAACATTGAATTTTCAAAGGGAAAATTAAAATATAATATAAAAAAAAAACAAAAAAAAAATAAAAATAATTCATACATATTTTGAAAATTTATAACAAAAACATGGAAGAGACAGAAGGAAACATTTTTTTTTGTTTATTTTGTTTTTGTTTTTGGAAATAATTTTCATAAAAATGAAAATTTATACTTTTATGCTAAAAGCTGTAATTTTCATTTTTAATGAGGCTGCAGTCCAATGAAAAATGATGAATTCTCTTTTCTATTTTTTTTTTATTTTTTCTTGTTGTTTTCCTTATTTGTCTTGTGTTGTGTGAATATTTTTGTAAAACGTTACTTTCGTTATTTTCAGAATTTTATAATAAATATTTCAAAACAAGGGATAAAACAAGGTCTAAATAAAATAATAAAAACAGTAGTAAAGAGTTGAAAATGAAAACTATAGGATATCTTGTCATAGAGTAGAATTGAAATTTAGAAAAAAAGAACGTTTTCTAAGGATTTTGGAATCACATGGTGTTTGTGATTGGATTTCGGAAATATTTCATTAATTATAAATTTTTTTAAATTTCAATTCCAAATTTCAATTTAAAATTTGACCCCACTTTACTACATAAGTAATTTTAACATACAAATATTTTAATTTATTAAATTGCTGCAACAACCCCCGATTTAAATGTAATTTTTATATGCTTTAAATAAGTTATTACCTATAAGCAAATATAATTTACAAATATATGTGGCAACTTATGGAAAATTTTGTGCTAAAGCTTTGATTTTAAAATTACCTAATACGTGCCTAAAAACATTAAATACATAATACTAAACACACTAAATAAAAATCAATGTTTGAAATTTTAAAAGGAAGACAATAAACAAAAATAAAATTTGCAATTCTCTTTTTATGTTAAGAGATATACAAAAAAAAAAACAAAATAAAAAAAAATGGAAACAATTATGTAGGAATGCATATAATGATAAAGAATATTCAAGCATCAAGTAGAAGAAATTAAAAAAACGTAAAATTAAAATAAAAAAAAAACTCTGTATTGCATTTTTACTTCATATAAAGAAGTTGTTTTTGTAAATAAAATGTATTTGATATATATTTTATTCTTTTTCAATTTTCAGTCTGGTTAAAATATAGCTAATGATGTTTAATATGAATATTGTAAACTATGAGCACTAGCACATGTATATTAATAAAAATTAGTTATACTTTATTTATTTCATATGAATAAGTTGATGTTATTGTAAAAATGCTGTATGAATAATTTTATTTTTTTAAAGGTTTTAAATGAAAATAATGAAATTATGAAACTTCGTTTATAAGAAGATACCCGTTTTACAGAATATTTACCTTTATGATCTTTATTTTTTTTCAACTATAATTTGAGTTTTTCGCAAATAACTGAATATTTACATTCAATCATATGTATCATTTTTTTATCATATATACCTATCACTTTCAACATTCTTAAAAAATTTATAAATTAAAAATAATTCTAAAACCCGAGATTTTGAAAAACAAGATTTTAAAAAAACGATATTTTGAAAAACAAGATTTTAAAAAAACGAGATTTTGAAAAACAAGATTACGTAGTAAGCCCAAATGAAAATCACGGTATTTAATTATATTACAAATTTCTTATTATAAAAGTAAGCCACAATAGCAAATCATATAAAGTCCATAATAAAGTAAAGTAATAGAAAATAGTTCTATTCTAGAATAGTTTTATCCTTTTTTTATTTTAGAATGTATTATAAACGAAACGAAGTTTCATAACATAAATATTTTGATTGAAAACTTTAAAAAAAATAAAATTGAAATTCAAAATTGTTATCCATACTATTCAATCATAACTTCACACAGCATTTAAAATAACAACTTATTCATAAGAAATAAATACTATAAAAATATTATATAGCCACATAATAATTTATTAATATACAATATGTGCTCATAGTTTACAATATTCATATTAAACATCATTAGCTATATTTTGACCCGACTGAAAATTGAAAAAGAATAAAATATATATCACATACATTTTATTTACAAAAACAACTTTTTTATATGAAGTGAAAATAAAAAACAGAGTTTTTTTTTTATTTTAATTTTACGTTTTTCTTAATTTCTTCTACTTTAGGCTTGAATATTCTTTATCATTCAATTTTACGATTAATGCAGCTGAGAAGCAAAAATTTTTGATTAGGCTAATTTTTGTTAAGGTTAATGAGATAACATATTGAAATGAGAATAGAAAAAGCTTTTAGTTTTTTTACTCAATTTTCAAGAGCTTGAGTTTTTAAGTTGTTTATTTTAGACCACATTGTTTGCCACATCTATTTGTAAATTTTCTTTGCTATAAGGTTGTTGTTTAAAATAAGTCAATAAAAACATATTGTCCACAATAAATTGAAAAGATGGAAAACAATTCATAACGAAATATTGAATATGATTTTTTATCAAATTTCTTCGAATTTCTAGAAGCGGAACCAGTATTCGTCTATTAATCTGTAAAATAAATTACAATTTGCTACATACTAATTACTTTATCTACTAAATAATCACAATCACAAATTTAGTTAAAACAGTGAAATGATAATGTGTTTGTGTTTGTGTTTCTAATTTTCAGTAGTAATTAAAACACGCTTCTAATTGTTTTTACCTAAACCGCTGGGTATAAAGTTAAAAAAGTATGCAAGCATACCATGAAATATTGTCGCTTCAGTCAAACCAACTGGTAGGTTATTGCCAAATTAAAAAAAAAGTTCTAAAATGTATTTGTTAATTTTTTGATCTCTCATAAGTTATTTTAATTTTTGATTAAAATTTTATGTGTTATGTTGAATATTCAGAGTTCATTTTTGTAAATACAATTTGTAATCACCATATAATCATAGAGATAGAACCAAAAACAAAAACAAACTAAATTCATGGGATGAAAAACTTCTCCGGTTGGCAATATGCTAATGGAAAAAGCAATAAGCTAATGTATAAAGTTAAAGCAAAATGAATTGAATACAAGAAGGTATACTCTTCCTATGAGTACCAAATTATTTTTAACTCAATGTTTAGAATGTACAAATGCAAATATTATTTTTCCTAAACACCATATACTTTTTTTGTTAGATTATAAAACTAATTAATGTGTCGAAAATTAACATAAAATTATATTATTAAACACCTACCAGTTTTGAAAACTAAATTGGCAGGCGAAAAAACCATGTCCCCACGAAAAAAATCCGCATTTTTTCGGTATTTATATGGCACAGTATGTAATTTTTTCTTTTCCCGGTATAATTGAAAAGAAAAATATGAAAGAATTACCTTTTGGAATATTAATCACATTTTGCAATAATTTCATCAGCCGTAGGATTAGAATTTATTTTTCCGAATATTTGAATAATTCGAATAATTCGCGAATTTCCATTATCTTTTTTCTTCAGGGGTAAACGTTTTTTTATGTTTTCCCTTTTTACTAGGAAGAGTGTTTTAGAATCAGCTAGACATAAATTTCTAAACCTATAGTATACTCTTTTTTGGTTTATTCCTCGAATATTTACAAAAAACTTTCGAATTAAATTTACGAATTTTTTCATTCAAAGTCAAATAAAAGTGATATTTGTGTTAACGTGGAGCAAACAAGCATTAAAACATAATTTTCAATGTTTGCTTCATATAGGTAAGTATAGAAAGTGTAATGGCAATAATGGTAATCTTAAATACCTATGGAGCAAATAAGTACTCAATATAATTCTCGTGAATTAACAATATAAACACTGAATTTTTTATATAAAAGGAGAAGCAAAGGAGCCTAAAAAATGAGAAAAATGTGGCTTATGAACCAAAGTGTACACTGAACATCTCGAAAACTAAAGCAGATAGCATAATTCTGATAACAGCATTAGGAAGAGATTTTTTCAAAACCTACAGAACAACTCATAAGTAAAAAAGTCAAAAAGTGGCGTATGGAGCAAGAGAGACCTCAGGCGACGATATTTCAAACGCATCAAATATTAAACAGGTAGGAATATCAACAACTAATAGTACTTTGAAACAAAAATTTAGCATTTTCAAAAAAACACAAAATCTTGAATTACTACTCGAATCCAATCTAATAAAAATCCTTAACGTTTTTATTTAAAAAAAAAAATAATTATGAATGAAAAAAGAAAATCTTAATACCATCTCGCTCTAAAATAACTTTTAGGCATCTAAAGAATTCCCCTTCAATAAATAAAATGGACATTTGAGAATTTGAAATTGATGAAGTGGAATGGTAAAAAGAGTAAAACAAAAAAAAATATAAATTGCGGTAGGGTAAAAATAAATGTAAAATTTTTATAAAGTAAAAGGAAAAACTTCATTATTTTGTTAGGACTTTAAAAAAAAAAAAACAGAAAAAGAACAGAAAAACAAACCTTACGAGTATTTAAAATAAAAAATGATAAAAATCTGGGCTGATTTATTCACGTACATATATACATTTAACACACTTTGATTTAGTTGAGGTTTGGTTCTGTTTTAAACGCGCATTAAGGATGAAAAATATTTTAAATATTTTGTTGTACCTATCCTTTGAAAAAAAAACAAAAAAATTTACCTTAAGGTTTTATTTTTCAAATATTTTTTCAAGAAAATAAAGATTAAATTAACTGACTTTTCATTGACATCAACCTGTAAGTTACAAAAAGGAGGAATTGAATGTTATTTTTTTCTTATGTTTCTTGTGAAAAGTCTTTAAAATATGTACGTACAAATGTTAAAATAATTAAAAGAAGAAGAAAGTAGAAAATTTATCAATCCGCCCATTTATTTCACTTAGCATTAAACCGGAAATTCATTAAATAATTATTTTTTTTTTCCTCTTTGAACATTTCCAGGAATTGAAACTAATGGCAAATATTATTTCTCTTGGAAAATAAGACTTTATTTTTACTCTTTTTTTGTCTTTCAAAAACAAATTATCCGAAAAGTATATGGTTATTAAGTAATGTGGAACTGATGACGGAATATTTAATTAATGTGAACTAACCAAAAGCTTTTAAACGGATAAAATTGTAAAAGAAAAATTTAATTTTAATGCTGTTGATATAATCTTGAATTTAGTTTAAGAAGAGTTCTTTGATATTATAGTGCGTTCTATAATAGATTAAATATGTAATAATGAGCTACAAATAGAGTGAGTGAGAGTTAGTTAATGAAAATTTGCGTGATAAATAAATTATTGCAACACAACAGTTTGAAAGATTGCTGGCCAAAAGTTCATTAAAAAAATTGGAATTGAACAGGTCATCAAAGAAGCAGTAGAAATGTAAAATTACATCAAAATTATACCCCAAATTCAGGATAAATTGAAATAAGCAGATAATAACTGAACTACATTATCTTGGATCAATTTCGTGGACACTAGTGACAGTCGATAGTAGGCATGGAAAACACTAATTAACATAGAAACATAAACTTGATTTTATTAAGCATAGCCTCGGCCTCATAATTAATTCGAGCTATGATAAAGATCTATCTCAGAAAAAGAGCGAAAAATAAGTATAATTGAACATTGTTATTAACACTAACCAATGTGTTCTATATGGAAAATATATTCCTCTGCCCATTCAACATTCCAATGTAACTCTTTTTCGTCTTATATTACAGTGCCGTTATTGTAGAACGTTATCCACAGTAAAATATATATTTTTTGTTGCATTATTTAATATAGGTAGAAGGTTTAATTTTAGCCAATAGCTATGTTATTTTAATATCAAACTACGAATCCTAAGTTTATCGAGAATAGTTTTTTGAAAAAAAATATTATTGTGAAAGTGGACTGGACAGTTTAAATTTCCTAAATTTGTTTTTATATATCTGTTATGAGCGTAGGTTTGATTATAACTTAATTCGAAATTTCAGAATTATTTTCATGGGGGAAAACTTACATCATCTGTGGAATTATGTAAAAAAATTCAAAGTGTTTTACATATTTTCTATTTTTCATTTATTTTCAAATATCTATTTTTATCAATTACTACTAATGTCAATTTTGGAGATAGCAGGTGCTGGTCTCTAAATAATATTGTTTATTATTTAGAGGCCTAGTTACAATTTTGTAAATTTTATTTATTTTTTTGTAATCAAACTAGGTTTTAAGACTACGTAAAATTTTATAAAGGCTTCTCACTGCATTGTATAGTTTGATCTGTAAACGATCTGTTAATAGACCTATATTTAAAATCTTAAAAATCGGCTTAATAATTTATCGGCTCTTGCATGAAATGTCAATTTTGGAGATAGCAGGTGCTGGTCTCTAAATAATACTGTTTATTATATAGAGATAGTAAAATATTAGCTATAAAATGACAACTATATCTATATTGCCGAACCTATTTTAAATTCTATATAAAAAAAATGATTCAATGTTCTAATATAATTCTTATTACTAAATTTACATTTATAAATCAAGGGCTTTTAATTAGGTCAAAAATAATGAACGCACACGAAGTTCTTTATGAGATACAAAAATAGATGAAATTTGGTCCCATATTCGGGATGTTGAGGTTATAAATGAATTAGTATAACTTGTTTTCTGCTATCTAAGGATTTCTACGGTGTAGCAATGAGATGAGCACATGCACCCGTTTTTGTTTCGTGAGAGAAGCGCTAAGTGGAGGTAATTTAAATTTAATTTTCACTGAGCATGTGTCCGTCTCTACGATATATATATATATATATATATTAAAAAGAGAGAGAGCTCCGACAATACGACGATGTAAAAGAGGAACAAGATGAGCAGTGACATTTGGTTATTAATAAGACGAATAGGCCATTTATGGACTGTATACAAATGTTTTAACGAATCATTAGAAGATCTATATGTTCGTAGAAGTTAAACTTAAAGACACTAAAAAAAGCTCAACATTTAGCTGCATTTTTTGCAACATTCAATTCAATTGATCATTCCAGATAATTTTTCGCATTAGCTTTCAAACCGCTAAAGTTTGTTTTTTTGAAACGAAAGATCAGGATCAAAAATGGTAATTTTTCTGGATATAGTACAGTACAGTCCTGAGCTTTTGAAGTATTAAATTAGACTCTTTAAGCCCCAATTAGCTATTGCGAACAAATCAAGGCTGATGAAATTGGCCATGATATATCTTTTGGTTAATAGTTGTAGCTTTAGATTTTGGTTATAAATATCGTAGGATGCCACTAGTGTGCTGTTGTCTACAAACTGTTTTGGATTGATTGCATTGAAAGTGGTTTGGAGTAAGTCATTTATAATTATAATGAATAGCGTAGGTGTGAGAACTGATCCTTGAAGAACATCAGCGTTTATTTGGAATTGTTCGAACTTAAATCCATCAACTAAAACTTGAATTATAAGATTCGAAAGGAAACTTTCAATCCATTTGAGAGAAGAGTTTGACCCAGATTTATGGCTTTACAATTTGCTAATAACGCACTATGCCATAGTCGGATGAAGTCTTTAAAAAATATCCGGAGCCCCAGTATTTACTTTATCCGAATTGTGCAAACAGATATTTAGCTTCTCGTTTAGGTTTGTCATTAATTCAGCGGTGGATCGGGGTGATCGATATTATAACTATAGGCCTGTAGTTAGAAGAATCGTTTTGTCGTCTTTTTAGGAAATAAATTGGTATTGTATTGCACACAATACTACATACAGACCCTTTTAATACAAAAGCAAATAATTTTTTTAATTAATTTATTTTTTAAAAAATTTTGTAATCACTCTAATTTGTGACATTATTTGTGACATAATTATATTAAATGGTGTAAAATTCGAGTCAAGTCGTTGATAGTGTAATTTTTTTTAACATTATTGGGATTAAAGAAATCTCCCAAGTAGCATTTTTTTTACTTTGGCAAGTGCCTTGCTACGTATTTTGCTACAATAACGTTACTGTGACGGATTATAGGAACTAGAGCAGGTATGTGCTTGGACCGTACTTAGATCCACAATGAGGCATATTTATTGGTGGTTAAACCTTACGTAATGTAGCTGGGTGTATAATAAATACGTTCCAGTTAAGTTCCAATGTAGTTCCAAGAACTTTCACTTCATCTACTATTACTACTACAAATTGTAAAAAAAAAAAATTATTTCTTTAATAATGAACGAGAGGGATAAATAAATATTTTCCAAATTTTTATTATTAAAAATACAATTATATATCTATTTCGTTCAGAGATTCCCGATGAAGCAAAAAAAAAAAGGTGAGAGTAAAATCTGAGAACAAATTAAAATAAAATGGAGTTATTCTAGTTTTCCACATTTAATGAGTTGATAAGTCAGTAATTTGATAAATAATTGCTCAAAAAAATTGTAAATATTGTAGTATAAACTTGCAATACCCTACTTATTTAAGCACGAAAAGGTGATTCGACCTAAGTTACCGTCAAGAACATAAACAAAAAAACGCGTATTGATACTTAAAAGACCACCTCTTAATCGATAGCGCTATTTTTACTATATATCCCAAATAAAATCCCATACAAGATCATAATTACCCAGATCTGGAATAGAACTCCACAAAATTTACCTAAACAAGCTTATATACTACATAAAAAATGCATAAAAATAGCTCACAACCTTCCTATATTACATTCTACTAGCATTTTGTATACTGAAAAATATATTAGCTCATCAATCATTATCAAATTTGAACTTCTAACAACTGCATTCAATATTAGAAGCAAGCGCAGTTTCCCATTAATAATAGAAGTGTAGATATCCATAATCATATACTAGAAACAAAACAAGATTTTACCTATTACTCTTTAGAACGAGCCATCAAATCAATAATTGTCTATATAATTGCTTAAAAGTTAGAATGATTTTACAGGAGAATTGAAACTAGATCTCAAGTTATTTAAAAGTAAAATTAAAATAATTCTGCTTGGAACTAATAATGGTAACCAATTTAACTATCTTTACTGTAATAATGTCTAATCAAAGATAAATTCAGTATATTGTAAATTAAATTTTAATGTAAATTATAAGACCATACGGGTATATGCTAAGGTCATGAATAAATAAAAAAAAAACACGCTCTTCTTTTGTGCCCCATTGTAATAATACAGGATCAATTAATTCCTTAAACTCGAACCATTTTCTCGAATCGTATGAAATTTCTAATAATCCATTTAAAAGACTTAACATCAATTTTGTTTTGATATTTATCGCATCCAGGTGATATTTATAGATATATACTATACAATATACATACATGTTTCAAATGAGATACACAGGGATAAAAAGACATCATTATTTTTTTTTATTCCTCATTCCCAATTTTACAACAGAAATTATCTGAGATAAACAAACTTGGATTGGAGTGAATAAATAATACCCCCAGAAATTTTATTAAATTAGCCAGCTTCTACATATATCATAGAATAGTGGAATTAAAAAATATATTACAAAAAGATGAGAAGAGAAGAAAGAAGTTAAAAATGACCTCCCACATCATCATAGAAAAGGGTCTTAAAGAATTTACCATACTAATTTGTTAAGTCCTAAAGTAAGTAAATAAAAATTATGATTATACAAGGAAGGAAAAATTTGAAATAATAACAAAAATTATAATAAATTCTGATTACGTATAACCATTATTGACTTTAAAAATTATCTTATTATATCATTTGGATTAAAGAGTTTTCCTCCTACTGGAGGTGGAAAATTTCGATGCAAAAACAAAAAAAAATTTTTTGCCATTAAAAAATGTAATAAATATTATTATAATATATTCAAATTATATTCGACAAGCTGGTCAAATTATAAATTCAGTTGATTTTTTTTTTGTTGTTTTGCTTGTTTTTTTGTCTTTCTTCACTTCATGAACCGAGTTAATAAGCCTCCTAATTTGGGAAATTTTATTCAAAAGTTATTTTGTAGGAAAACATTTTTTTAAAATTTTTTTATAAAAAAGTTGAATTTTTGTTTTTTTGTTCTTGTTTTGGTTGAAATTTTCTTTTCGCAAGTTTTTCTTTAAATCACATTTTTTCAGCTTTCCTTTGTTCTGTGTTTGTTTTGCAGACGGCAAAAAATAAAAAAGCAACAACAAAAAAATAAAACACGGCATATTGTTATAAAGTTTTATCAGAGCGTTTTTTACGAATGTTTTGTTTTTTTTGTTATGTTTTACAAAGAGTGGCAAAACATATTATTTTGGTAGGTTAGGAAATTGAAGAAATAAATCAAGGAATTTTTTATTACCACCCAGAGAAATTGATCTAGGCTAAATTTATATTTTAAGTCTTTAATGTGCTTTAATTTAAAGTGGTTGTATTTATTATAGATGTAGATTTATGACAGGTTGTTGTTGTTATAGTTAAAGGTACGGACATTAAATTATTGTTAAGGGAATTAAGGATGTTTTATTTGGATAGGTCCGATATATAAATGTAAGAAAACTGTTAATTTGAATCACAGTTCAAATTCATGATGTGCATATATAGTATTTTTATGTCGGAATTGTTTCATACGCTGTTCCATGCTTTGTGGAAGCAGATTTTCTGAATATTTTTTTGAACTCTCAATAGTTTTCGGAAAATTTGTTTAATTTGGATGAAGTCTGGGAATTTAGATATAATTAGAGTTGTTTTATAAATAATATCATATTAATCCTTACGTGCCTCTGTGCAACCAGGGCTTTTAGAACCATACCTACAGAAACTACGCAAATACTTTTCCAAATACCCTTGCATTTTTTTGTAAGAATGGAGGCCGTCAAAACATCAAAGGCTATGGAATGACTTGGAAAAGGAGCAGAAAGTGTTCTTCATGCCAACAGATGACATCACTACATTCGTATCGGTAAGGAAGAGATATGAAGTAGAAGTCCCGACAAAAGAGACCTTGCGTGATTCAGAAGCCCAGGCAATGTCCTCAAACACCTCGGACGTTTTCACTGACGGGTGACTGACTGAATCTCGCTTGGAAAACACTGCACAGCCTTCTAGGTTGAAGTCTTTGCTATAAATGCAGCAATGAATATAATAAAAGAGCCAAGATGAACTAACGAACTCATTAGAACCTTTAGTGAAAGTCAGGCTGCCTTAAAATCCCTAAGTATCTCCTCATCAAATATAGATTGATGGGAGAATGTTCGGAAGCCCTAAACCTCATAGGTCTAATTTTACTAAATATGTTTATCCTACAGATACGCGTATTTCGTTCACTACTTGCAAACTTCTTCAGTGTTTTGTACTCCACTTAGGAAATAAATCTAAAATCGTCTTATTTACTTTTACTATTCAACTAACAATTTGACATTTGTTGAGTAGCAATTTGACACCTAGTAGGTCTTTTACGTTCCAATGAAATAGCACAGATTGAGAGTTTAATAATTATATTGTTACTAGGGGCCCCTGTTGAGTAATTATATTTCCAGTAGAAGTCAAATTTACAGTTTTTAACAGTAATTTACGTACTGACCTAGACTTCTCATTACAAAGCAGAAAACACTCATGTTTTAATGAATAGCTTTAGAATTAGTATATTTTCGTTAAAAAACATAAATACCTTACTTCTCATTTTCTGTTTCGTTTCTATCTATTTCTTAATGTATTTGGCGAATAATAAAACCATATGATTAAAAAAATTTCAACTGTGTGCGCATTATTGTTTTATTTACAACTTACTTATTATATATTAAGAGTTCATTATGGAGAAGAGAGTTAAAATAAAAAGGTGTCTACTGCGCAGGACCTTAAATGCTTGTCAATTATAATTATAGATGATGAACATATAGTACAATAAAAATTGGCGGTTAGTTATGAATGTTATGTATTTAAACAAAAATAATAAAATATTGCCTGGTACCTATATACATATTATGTACATAAAAATAAAAAAATTGATTTAAAAGTTTAAATCTAAAAATTTAATTTACATTTATTATTGTACATCTAATCAATGCTGTTTCTTCTACTGCAAATGTACATATACTATATACTATGTATTTACATATGAGTGAAGTAGATTTATGTAGATTTATATACGTAATTTCATAAAAGTAAAAAAAATTAATTTTGGTGAAAATTGTATGTATATAAATATGTATGGATTATAGGGACAATTCAGTTTTTAAGATAAATAAAATTAAACTGTTTGTATTTGCTCATTGCAGCTCAAATTATCGTTAAGTCTAGTATCGATTTTTTAACATTCCGATAGGAGTGTATGATATTTAATTTATTACTTATTCAATAAATTTAATAAGAAATTTTTATTTAGATTCAAATTTATGGGATATGATTTACAACCGCCCACTAAATGATATAGATATGGTCTTACCAATGCAAATTTGGAAAAATATCTTCTATAAAATACTATCTGAAGAAAATTCAAAGATTCCTAATCCAAAACAATGAGTGCAAACCTATGCAATCGCAACGTTAAATTTAAAGACTACTTGAAGCCTTTTTATATAACGTTTAAATTTCATATAAAACATATACGATCTAAGACTTGTATCATCCTGATAATTAATTTAAAATATTCTTAAACAAAATTTTATTTACCTTATAAGTACTTTATTTATATTTTAGTCAAAGGGCATCTAAATACATTACGTATATTTTGTATTCATATAGCTTCCATATTAAATTTTAATTTAATAATAAAATGATTAAAATATATATGTATATGCATATATATATATATATATATATATATATATATATATATATAACTTTCCTGCAATGTAAATAACTTTTATTCAAATTTACAATTTATTTTTATATCACAAACAGTATAAAATTTACAAATAAATTAATTACAAACAATTATATCACTATGCATATAAATCTTAAAGGACTTCATTTAAAATAATAATAAAAACAAAAATGAAAACAAAAAATACTGAAAATTCGTTTTTATAATAAATATTTAACTTTGTTTACATTAACATTTTAAAAATCTATTTAACAACAAAATTTCATGCAACATGTTAACAAATTTATACAGCAACCACAATATTGTGATATTTTGTATGTAGTGGTGTCATCTTCTTTATTTCAACATATTTTCATTTATTTTTGTTTTCATTTTTTTTTTGTTTGTTTGACTCTTTTATGCATTTTATGTGTTATACAGAACAATTTAAATTCCACAAGGATATGCCATTTTTAAATCAGATTTTAATTTCTGGTTTAGCATAATACATAGAGTAAACATTTTTACTTAAAACTATCACAAAAACTGCATACTATACATGAATAATTAAAGAACATAAATAATATACTTATACTTGTGTGTACAGCCACGAAAAATAATTTTCAGATGGTAGTACAATTTACAATGTGATAAATAAATGATATTATTTTATTTGTATGGAAAAATGCATTTTTAGTGGGTATCATCAAGCTGTGACTGAACTGGACATTGTATGTATCATATTGTATGGATTATGTTGTTGAAGCAAGAAAGATTGCGAACTTCAATTATTTATAACTGCCCCACGGAGGTGGTTACAGAACAATGATTATAATTATTTCAGAAATACCGTCCAAACTAACAAAAAAAGTCACAAGATTCATTAAAATGGTAAAAATCTCATAGACTAATAAACTAATAAAACCTAATAGCCCTCCGCGATGCTAAAGATATTAAAGATGTGCTAGTGACCTATTTGGTATGATGTTTATGTCAATTGACTACAAATTAGTAGGTTTCAGGCTCATAGAATTAATAAATTTTTATGTTTGTTATAATTATCTTTTTTATAATTTGATATTAACTGAAAATCAAACTAAATCCTATTTACGAAGGTCGAACATTTGAACAGTTAATGTACCAAAAAATTTATAAATAAAGACTCGACAACATTGTTCAGTCAAATTTTAGTAAATTGAAACAATTTTGATAATCATATTTATTTTTAAAGCTCTTTATCAGGTTGATAACTCGTACAGTCCTTATCAAAGAATCCAGCAGTATTAGCGATATAAGTTAATATCTGACAGTAGAATAAAAAAAATTAAAATACGATTTCGTGCTTCTAACAAAAAAAAAAACAAAATTTGATTTTTTTTATTATGAATGTTATATTAAAATAATATAGGAAGTTATTTTATTAAAATAAAATAACTTCCGTCTAATAAAGAACACCTTAATTTTACTCAATTTTTTTTTCATACGAAACACTGATATCAGCTTGGGGCTGTAAATACTGCTGACATTTTCATTCTACTTCTTTTAAATTACGTTCACTAGAACAATTTGAAGAATGATGGGAGAGTATGTGCAAAAAAAATTTAGATTAAAATAAATGAGACCCAATGAGTCTCTATATAGTAGCAATTTGTAGCAGCTTTAGTTGTAGCGTGCTAAATACCTACAGAGATGATTGTCAAAGCTGTATTTTTAATCATTACTATTTTAGTTATTACATTTTGTAATCACTATTATTTAATTTATATTCAGAGAATATCTTTTAAGAATCAGCCAACCAATTAAATATTACAGAAATTTAATTTAACGACAATATTAATAATAAAAATTGATACATCTGATGATATGACTGTTTAGTCAAGAAAGTCAAGCAAATTAACCATCTTTGTGGTCTTAATAGCAGCCCAGCATATTGTGTGAAAAGTAAAAGCTGTTTCGACTGCTCATTTTGACAAAAATTGTAGGCATATAGTATTAACGTAGTCTCTGCGCAAAATAAAAAATTGGACTGGATTAAGAAAGATATGTGAAAAATAGGACAATGGAAGGTTATTACAACTGAGAACAAATTTCGGAAGTCATTTTATCATATCTAAAAATGTGAGTACTAACATCCAGAAGTGAATTGGCAGAAGGGGAAATTATTTAAAAATCAAGAATTTAAAAGTTCGAAATTGTCATCCAGTTCAACATCGGCCTCTGAGTGGCTTTTCTATTTTGTAGCAATATTTGTGTTGTGTTACGTTAGTAGATATTCACTTATGAATCAAATTTAAAATCTAAAAAAATTATATAGCTATGTATATTTTGTATAAATTAGTGTGAAGTATATCTACAAATTGAAAATATGCAGTGAAAAACAGTTGCATTCAGTGCAGCTGGAAAACTAATAATAATCTGAGTTAAAAATTAATGACATTCATTAGATTTCTGAACTGTTTTAAAAATGTTCTAACGATTTTGTAAATAATATAAATCAGACTTTGATTCTTTCCTATAATATTGGACTAACTATAATATTTTGGAAATTCTACTGAAAAATTAATTAATAATAACCCAGTTGACCAAATTGGTTGGAATTCCAATTGGATTTCCAAATATTTTTTCCGAAATTGTACCACGTACCAATGGTACAGAATGGTACACATTTTCGGAAAGGCTGAATGAAAATTAATTGGAATTCCAATGTTTTTTCCTATGAAAGTGGTCACTTTTTTTAAAATGTACCAATGTCGGAGTTTTTATCTAAACATATACCTTAAATGTAGTTTTTTCCAGTATAAGGAATAATTGTTGGAAACATTGCTGGTATAATTAATGTGAAATCATTTTTTTTGGATAGGACGTAATTGAAGATTTTTTGTAAGAAAAGAATACGGTACTTTTAAAATAAAATTTTTTATGACGTCATACAGAATTCGTAATATACTTCGTTTATAGTTTACCGTATTCGTAAGGAAAAATTATTGGTACTATGTGGGAAAAATTCCTTGTGGTACAAATTCTGAAAAAATCCATGTAAAATTCCTAATTTGAATCTGGAAATTTATGTGGTACATTTGGTACTGGTACAAGTTCGGAAAAATTCCATCTAAAAACCCTTAATTTGAGTTCGGAAATATACGTGGTACAACTTGGTAATGGTACAAAAATTCCAAGTTTGGTCAACTGGGAAATAATAAAAAGTTGTGTGATCAAAGTAGCTACAAAATAAAATTAGTAAATCTAAAAGTTTCCTAATATAAAAGGGCTTTTTATAAACACCATACTGCAAAAATAAAATACTGTATAAAAATAGTATTTTTTTTTGAAGAATTTTTAAAATTTGAATTGTCTACATTTTCAGTTTTGTGTTATAAATATAAACAGCAGCACACCTAACTGCTAAGTTAAAAATTTTTATAAACAATTTTCATTTGCCACATTCTGTTTATGAAAAAAATACTTGTCAATAGGCGTTTTCGTTTTTTAGTTCAGAGCAGAGCACGAACTGTCAAAAAAAGATTCTTTTTTTTTATAAATCTTGTTTTTTTAAAATCTTGTTGTTTTTTAAATCTTGTTTTTTAAAATCTTGTTTTTTAAAATCTTGTTTCTTAAAATCTTGTTTCTTAAAATCTTGTTTTTTTTTAAATCTTGTTTTTTTTAAATTTTGTTTTTTAAAATCTTGTTTCTTAAAATCTTGTTTTTTAAAATCTTTTTAAAAATTTTTTAAAACTTGTTTTTTTAAAATCTTGCATTTTTAAAATCTTGTTTTTTAAAATCTTGTTTCTTACAATCTGGTTTTTTGAAAATCTTGTTTTTTATAAATCTTGTTTTTTGAAAATCTTGTTTTTTAAAATCTTGTTTCTTAAAATCTTGTTTTTTCAAAATCTTTTTTTTTTTAAATCTTGTTTTTTTTAAATTTTGTTTTTTAAAATCTTGTTTCTTAAAATCTTGTTTTTTAAAATCTTGTTTCTCAAAATCTTGTTTCTTAAAATCTTGTTTTTTGAAAATCTTGTTTTTTATAAATCTTGTTTTTTTAAAATCTTGTTTTTTTTTTAAATCTTGTTTTTTAAAATCTTGTTTCTTAAAATCTTGTTTTTTTTAAATCTTGTTTTTTTTAAATTTTATTTTTTAAAATCTTGTTTCTTAAAATCTTGTTTCTTAAAATCTTGTTTTTTGAAAATCTTGTTTTTTATAAATCTTGTTTTTTTTTAAATTTTGTTTTTAAAAACTTGTTTTTTTAAAATCTTGCATTTTTAAAATCTCGTTTTTTAAAATCTTGTTTCTTACAATCTGGTTTTTTGAAAATCTTGTTTTTTATAAATCTTGTTTTTTGAAAATCTTGTTTTTTATAAATCTTGTTTTTTTTTAAAACAGAGCTTGAAATCCGTTTTTTTTATGAGTTCAGAGCGTACTCTATGTTCTCGATTTAAATTAACAGAGTACGTAGAGCGCTTGAATAGTAAATGCCAAAAAGTGATTTTAATTTAAAACAAAATAGATGACGCTACTTTACGATAATAAAAAAGTAAACCATATTAAAATTTAAAATAAATATCAACGAAGTGGTTTTTAGAATTTAAGAAGTAATAGACTACGATATTATAAACTGTGATGGTAAATAATTAATATTTAATCAAAAATAAATAGTTTTTGGTTTAGGCTTTTGTAAAATATATTTTTTGCTTATTAAATTTTAGTGTTTAAGTGAACTCAACGCTCCTCTTAATCCATTTAATTAAGAAAAAATTGTGTTACAATTATAAGTCGAAGGAATGTGGAAATCGACTCATATCTTGTTATTACATTTTTTTTATTTGCAAAAGCAGAATAACTTGCTCGGTTATTGATTTAAGATATAATGAGCCAGATTATTCCTGTAATGTGATTTTTAGAGCCACTTTTTTATGTTTTATGTTTTATGTTTTGGGAAGACATTTGTTGGGAACTACAGACAATAAAAATTACTAAAATTAATCAATATCTACTGCATTATGGTCAAATGATTTTTATGAGTGGAATAAATCTATAATTTTAAAAAATAGCAATAAGAAAAAATTGGATTGGACAAAAAATAAATATTTTTTAAATTAATTAATAAAATAAATGTTCGACTGACGAAAAAAGTATATGGAGAAGAATAATTTAAATGAAATCAAGGAAATCATATTTGAAGATAAGAAATTTAGTATTAGTGTGGAATCAGCTAATAGATTCAATCAATACTTTATTCATAGTGTTAAGCAGATAAATGAAATTATTTCTCATGAAGAGTTCGTAAACTTAGCAGCAATTAATGAGCATGCATTTAAATTTAATCAAGTATCAAATAGTTAAATCAAATAAATTCTGAAAAATAAGAATAATAAAAAGGATGTTAATTTTGTAAATATAAAAAAAATTATCCTAGATTGCTTTTATCTTATTGGTGATAATCTGGGTAGATTTAATTGATCTTCAGAATCAGGCATTTATCCTGATAAATCGAGATAATCAATTGTAGTTTCACTAGAAAAGGTAAAAAATACAAATAAATGAAGTGAGTTCAGACCAGTTAACATATTATGTACTGAAACCAAGATTTTTTTTTTTATGTTCTTGACAGTAACTTAGGTAGAATCACCTTTTCGTGCTTAATTAAGAACGGTACTACAAGCTTATATTATAATATCTACAATATTTCCAGCATTTTATTTATCAAATTACTGGCTTAACAATTAATTAAATGTGGAAGACTACTGCTATTGTGATTTTTGTGAAAATATTGTGAAAAAAATTAGTGTAAGCTCAACTAGAATAGTATTTATATGACCGTTTATTATTTTTGAATATCAGTCAGGATTTCGTTAGAAGCATAGTTGTGAAAGCTTATTTTAAACTTGGTAATTTCTAATTGTATCAGCGGTTTTTCTGGATTTGAGTAGAGCATTTGAAACAATTATTGCTAGGCAATTTCTAATGAAGTATCAAATTTGATTGTAGTGCCGTTAGGTGTTCATCAAAGAACAATTATAGGTTAATGATAAAAATTAAGTACAAAAAATCACTTAACTTAGTAAAACTTATATTATTTGCTGATCTTGCCCTATTGTATTTCGCAGAGGATTCAATTGATGAATACGTTAATAAATTGAATCATGATTTCAGGAAACTGAGAATTATGGCTTAAACAAAATAAATTAGAAATAAACATTACTTTTAAAAATCATTTTGATTATAACTGCAAAAGAATTAAAAAAATACATTTACTATTAGTAATTTGAAGGCAATTTGTCTAGCATTTCAATTAAAATTTTCAATACAATGATCAACCTCCATTTTAGTATTGCTTGACTATCATAGTTTTTTCTTCAAAGGAAATGATTAATATAGACTACAAAAATTACAAAACGGTGGAATGGGAGTTGTTCGGAAGTGTAACAGATATTTTTTTGTTTCCTTACTCCTCTTGGCAGCATAGGGCTTCCACTTGACATTTCCATCGTGCTCAATTTGGTATCATCATTTCTATTTCCGAGGCAATGTCTAATTTCATTTTTTCATTTGAAATGAAAACTGAAATTAATTTTATTGAATTTAAATTTAGAGTACTTAAATATGTGAAATATAAATTATATTATTTATTTTATTTATTATTATAATGTATTTGTACAATATGTTATTTTCGTATATTTTAATTCTATTTTTCAAGAGCTTATATTACTAGAATATTTACACCTTTGATTTGTAATTATTTAGACTAACCTGACTTAAATATTTAGAATAAATTTAATTTGCAAAGGGCAAAATGACAAGTAAAAACCTTTAATTAATTATTTTATGCTAATATAAAACCTAATGTAAGCCTAACCATTGAATATAAATAATTAGGTATATATGTACTAAATTGAATATTTAGTTATATTGTAAATAAAATAGCTGTTTTAAGCTAAATACAATAAAAAAAAGAAAAAAAAATAATTGTGTGGGAATAATAGAAGTGCATTGAATTGATTTGATTTTGGTATATAAAATTAAATTTAGCACGCGCATCTCTCATAATTACCAAATAAACATAAATTATCATAAGTGCAAAATTTCACATTTCTGTTGTGATGTAATCAAAAATTTTATGTTACCTGTACCTATAATTAATTAAAAAACATTTTTAAAATATTTTACTATAATTGTTCAAAAACTTTTTATAGTCACTGAATTTTATCATATACAACAAGGATACAACATCGAATACACAAAAAAAAAAACTAAACAAACAAAATCATATACTAACAAGATAAGGAAACAACAAAGAGGAAAAAACAAAAAAAAAAATTACGACATAGAAAACAGACATTACAAAACACACAAATGCATACACAAAGTATAAAAAAATATTTGTTTTATTCTAAATTTCATTTTTTTTGTGTTTTTTTTTATATTAAACTCACATTTGCTTATGGCAAACAATACAGACCCAGTCTGTTGTACGAGTTGTAAATTCTCGACACGTTTTACATACACGTAGCTTACATACTCGACAAGGTGCACCACGATTAATAATACGTCCTAATTCAGTGGTACACCTTGCACAATAACGATTCGATTCGATTTGTGGCCGATCTAATGATCCTGATGTTTTAATAGCACCTTTTCGTCTAATATTATGTAATTCAGCACGCAATAACCTTTATTAATTGCACAGTAGTGTAGAAAATAATAAAAATTGTAAATGTTTGAAATTGTGTTGTTATAACAGCATCAGTAACAGCAGCAGCAGCAGCAGCATCACCAGCATCAATAACATATGTTTGTAAGATTGTTTTTTTGATTATTGTTTTTTTTTTTTTGTGTTGTGCAATATATACATTTATACAATGTGATGGCAATGGTAGTAACAGTAATTGTAAGAAATTTCATTTTTGAGGTTATAAATTTAATATTGTTGTCCACACATTTTCCATTTGTAAAAGTAAGCAAAAGAGAAAAATGAAAAAAAAAATATGAAAATAGAAGAAAAAAGAAAATAGAAAAAATGTAAATAGAAAATTTTTTTTTTTTTTTTTTATTTAATTTTCTTTAAGAAAAAAAAAACAAAAGATTTTTAATTTAAAAAGAAAGAATGAAGAGAATTCACGATTCATTGGAGTTTTGTTTAAACGAATAAAATTTACAATATGAGATTTCCCAGGGTGCAATAACAATTTTTAATACAAAAAAAAAAAATAAAAATTAAATAAATGCGAATTCTTTTGTTTTTTTTTATTCATAGGTCCAGATAATTTTCTTCTTCCAATGAATCGTGAATAATCATAAATAATTTTATTTTTGATAAGTTTAATGCATAAGTTTATATATAGGTATTGTGGCTGTAAATTTAAATGAATTAAAGAAATTTAATAGATTCAATTTCACTTCATATGAATGATTATTATAGTATATATTTCAGTGCTATCTGCTATTAATAATGTGCCAAAAAGTTATACGTAATCGAAAATGATTTCTGAAAATTATTAAAATTAAAATATGGCTGTTAAAATAAATAAATAAATGTTGCTTCCTTTATATCAGAAGCATTTAGTTAAGACCATTAAAATAAAAGTACAAGTGTGATAAATTATCTCTGGTAATAGAAATAAAAACCAATTTTCGCAATGTAGTTTAAAACAGTGGTTTGGTTGGAAGAAACTCTGTTATATGAAAAAAAATTTGACCTGAATTGTAGTGTCTTAATAAATGTAATAATTAAGGCAGGAAATAGATGATTATTTGGTTTAACAATAATATTCTATCATTCAATTCAAGATGGAAAAAACGTAAATATAATATAAAAAGAACAATCCAGCAGTGAATTATGGTTGTGAATGAAATGGGGACGTTGGAAAAGGCTGATAAAATTCTAGAACTAGAACCACCTGAATTAATATTTATACAAATGAATAATGTACATAGTTTTAAATTTGAAAAAGCCCTCATTCCGAAAGGGAAAATAACATCTGACTGACATGTGTATTAATATACTGGTCCGCTGGAGTAAATATATAAATAAATAAACTAGATCAATAGGAACTGAATATATTTAGAAAAAATATTTGCCCTAGCATAAGTCAACCCGATGGTACATACAGAATCCGCATCAATAAACAACACCGAACGTTGTACGTTAATAGAACCGTAGTATTGCATTTAAATTTTCAATGTCTCAAATGGCTGGGACATGCTTCCATAGCAGGCCAAGTATATGTCTGTGTAAGATATTTAGGGATTCCAAGCGTCAAGTAGGGAGAATAAGAGTGTAAGGTGGCTCGATTATGTTAAAATTGATATCCACAAGGATAATGTAAATAAATTAAAAGGATGTGCTGAATATTCGGAATATGGAGAAGAATATTGAAGTACATCAAAGCCCTGGAAAAATTGTAGGGCAGAAGAAAAAGTTTTAAAACCGGCTACGGTATAATTTATTATTGTAATATTTTTTATTCATATTTTAGATCAGATATTTAACAGTGCAGTTCATTGTTTGAGAACTAAACCAAACTATACAGAAACAAGACACCAATAGTATTATAACATATGAACTTATTAAACGCAAATTGTAATCGGAATATACAAAGCAGTCAGTTATTATGTTTTTAAAACAATTTTGAGTCAGATTAAAAAAAAAAATTCATATTTAACATAGGTTTTGGTCATTAAAACTATTAGAACTAACAATACGAATAGACTAAAAAATGTATTGCTAAGCAAAATTTTCATGGCAGATTTGCCATTTTTCAGGCAAGGTCAACGTTTTGCTTAGAAATTTTTTTTTCCAATCCCGTTTTTACTTAACCCCTGTAACACAGGTCAAATTTGCAAATAAACACTATGTACAAACACTTTCTTCCCCTAAAATACTCTAAGGAGTCCGTCTTAATTTTACACTAAAAACAGACCATTCTGCATTAAATTAACTTTATTTATTTATTTTTTTTTAATTAAAATCTTTTTCATTGCATTTTTGGCTATGGCTTAGATGCTCCTAATGGTAACATTGATCTAAAAGCATTTCCAACTTCAGTCTTTGCATAAAAATCACAATTATCTAATGGAATTAGTGGATTACTTATATTTTATACATGCCGCAGCTTTATAAAATTTAAATTGGATTTTAAATGAAACAAAATATCTTCAATATTCAAGATCAGCTGAAACATGATATTTATCTGGAGTTTAAATCATTTTCAAAAGTTTTACTGGCGGTTCAAAACCAGATTATTTTTTTATTCCCTTTTTCTGGTTTTAAGTCACCACGTAAAATTTGCAAACGATATTTATACAATTTATAAGCGAACTGTAGAAAAGAAATTTTATCCAATGCTGTTTAAAATAATTGGTTGATATGATCTGCTTCTTGATCTGGCTTATAATTTTTTAATAAGCCGACTTTTTCCAAAATGTTTTGATAAAATATCACCAACAGCTTCATGAAAACCAGGACTTGCACCGTTTCTATATTGATTTCGTAAATTTTGTTATTGTGTAGAAAATATGTACAGTGTATAATTGTTCTTGATTGACTTGTGTACATTGTTTAATACGAACATCATCAACTAAATAGAAGTCCCATGAACTTACATGGCATACCATCTACCAATTCTCTACCATCCTATTTGATTTTTGTAATATACTTTTTTCCCAAAATTGTTTTGGAAGTTTTTGTCATAATAGTGTCAAATGCCAATTGGAGGTTTTAAAATTTTTTTTTAATAATATGATTAGTCTATTACAAGAAATAACATGAAGCTATCATTAAATAAAATCCAATCAAGAAAATAAAAATAAAACAATTATCAATTTTGTACTTTTTACCCTGCACTATGTTAGTTTGCATTTGTTTTATAATCAATTATACAGTATGTGGTAAATCTATTTAGTGGTATAATATTGAAAGAACTGTCGAAAGAAGCTTATAAAATATTAATGTGTATTATGAATGCTGTTTTAAGATCCGGTTACTTTCCAGTCCAGTGGAAAATGCTGAAGTAAAACCAAAACCGGATACCAAAACCAGGAAAGCCGGTTGAAGAAGAAATTATATCCTACAGACAGACAGCCTACTACCATGCCTATTTAAACTATTTGAAAGACTATTTTTGAAAAAACTATAGCCAATTTTGGAAAAAAACAAAATGATCCCAGAGCGTCTGAAACCGGCTTTAGAAATGAACATGCAATTATTAAGCAAATATACAGAATAACAATAATGTAATCAGTTTAAGCCTAGCGCAAAATAAATATTGTTCAGCGTTGTTTTTTTCTTATATTAATCAAGCATTTGATAAGATATGGCATGAAGGATGGAGGCATGAAGATATGGCTGCTGTATAAACTCAAACAGAATTATTATTTATTACTGCGGTCACACCACATCGAAAAGCACTTTTTAGTGAAGCATTAAGATACCAAATACTCAAATCAATAAAACATTCGTGCCACAGGGAAGCGTCCAAAGCGTTCTATTTGATACCACATCTACACTGCGGTCTTACCAACAACAAATTTAACGCCATTTTTGCTGATTATACGGCCAAATTAGCATCGCATAATAATCCAGTACATGCTACAGAGATTCTACAAAACAGCGTAAATAATATTCAGCTAGAGAAGCGGAGAATCAGAGAATGAATTAACCAAAACCAACACATGTCACAATTACCTCGAAGAGAAAAACTTGTCCGACGGTGGTGCTAAATAACGAAGTATAGTTCCACAAAAAGAACAGTCAGGTACCTGGGCATACATTTGGGCAGAAGACTTACATGGAAAGTCCATATCGAAAGCAAAAGAAACAACTTTGGTTGAAATTAAATAAAACGTATTGGATCAGTAGTCGCAACTCACCAATGTTGCTGAAAAACAAGCTTCAGATTTATAAGGCTAATTTAAAACCGATGTTTTCTTTACGGAATCCAACTGTGGGGCTGCGAAGAATTCTAATATTGAAATATATATTACAGCGATTCCAATCAATATTAAGACTAACAGTACGTGCAGCATGGTTCGTTAGTAACGATATGTTACATCAAGACCTACTGATGAAAACCATAAAGAAGAAAATCGGAAGCACAAGTTGCAAATACCAAACACGATTAGATTATAATCCAAATATCTAGCTAGATATTGCGAAATTATTTTGATTTAATTTGAATATTTAATTAAAATTAATAATAAAATTTTATTAAATCAGGGTAAATAAAAACAATTTCATAACATAAAAAATCAATTAACGAAATTTTAAAATTCTAAATTTAGAATTCAGAACATTCAACCATTCAAATTCTAAGCTTCTATTTGCTGACTAATATTTGAAAATATGTTTAGTATTTTTTTCAACAAAAAAAAAATAAAACTGGTTTTAACTTAACTACCATTTTAAATCTTAATTGTTTTACTCTTATATTTGTTATTTTTAATTCTGTAACTTTAAACTTAAGAAATTATTGTTGTACTCTCAGTTATAATAACATTTTTTTTTTTAACTAAAGCGACCTCTAAAACAATAGCTAGTGTAGTATTTATTTATTATGTATTTTTGTTTTTGTTATTATTGTTTTTATTTTCAAATTCTCACATTTGTGCTTATCATGTTGGGTACCTACTGTTGACTTATTAAAAAGGCGTCGTTATAATGCATTTCTTATAAAAAAAAAATTACCTCATCATCATCACTATGATAGGCAATAAAAAATTTGTATAGCCTTAACCGCAAGCATTATTTTTTTTTGTTAAGTTTTACTTTTGTTTGCGATTGTATAGGGAAATTTTTATTAATTGGACTGCAAATACATGTAAATTGAATGATCGGTAGTGCCGGTAGCAAATAACACATTGTATGAAGGTAACAATTAATGAATGGGAAGTAATGAATTAAAATTTCTAATCGAATATACAATTTTTTTTATTTTTCTTGCTCTAACTCTAATCCAATACAATGCAATAAGATTGATTATGTGACCTTTGTGAACCTTTGTAATTTTTGAATTAATTTTTTTTATTGTTAAAAATGAAAACATGTTTACATGAAGGTGTGTTTAAAGTTTAGATTTATTTTTTTTTTATTTAATATCAAAAAAATATAAAATTGTTATAAAACGAATTTATTTGAAAGGTAACAATTTTAAATTCAATTTCAATTTCGATTATTTAAATTCAAAAATAAATCACTTCTCTTGTCTAACTAGAAATTTTATTGATTTTAAAATTAAAAATTCAAATTGGATTTGTTTTTTTTTGAATGATTTTTTTTTGTAGAAATTTAAAATTAATTTTTAATTTATTAGAATTGCTCACATTTATTTATACAATTGTTTGTAATTCGGTAGACATTTATCAAAATCGAAAATTGAACCATTAATTATCACGTTAAAATATTTCTGCACAACATCATTCACACCTAATTTGATAACCTAGTTAATGTCTGGTGTGGTGTATTAAAAGTGGTAACGAACCGCAATTATATTTCATAAGAGAATTTATTTAATTTATTTGAAAGTATATAGGGGTACGGGTTAAAAATCAAGATCATCTCACAAAAATATTTTATATTCATCTAAATTGAAGACAGGATGACATAATATATGGGTGTATTAATCTTGCATTGTTTGTTGGTATGATCAGAAAATTATATTCGAATTGAATCCGCAAAAAATGGAATAACCTTAATTAATCTAACCTAGCATATAACTTAAGGAAAACAAAATTTAAAGTAGAATAAATGAAAAATAAAAGATAGAGTTGGTAGAATTCAACGTTCAAATATTTTTCTGTATTTTCGTATGTTACCTATACGTTGTTTTATAGAATGTATCCGATTTCGTTATTGATGATTTTAGAATTCATTTTATTTTTTGACGGTACACCAAAGTATTAAAGCTCTATAATAATTTATAGAGCAAAAATTTCACAACAAATCTTTTCTAACATAACTGCGGAAGCTCTTATAGATTATAGAATGACTATTTAGACTATAAAAACTGTTAGAACTATTTTAGAATAAATTAACTATCAAATAAGCAGTTATAGAGTTGAAGAGTAAGAAATGTCAGCTTATTTATATCAATTACGTTGCTGATTAGCTCTATACAAATGTTTAATTAGCATTTGGGTTTGGGTGCTCTTATGAAGGTAATCTGTTATTGAAAATGAAAAAAATACAATATTATGCCAAGTTCCAACTTTTAAAGTATTCTAATTAAGATTACGTTAACGTTTTTAGTATACCAAATTATTATTTGTTTATCTATGGCGGTTTGGTTTTTTTTTTCAAATAAAGATTTAAGTAGGAAAATTAAATACATTTATGAAAGACTTGTATACTTAGATATAGCGAATATATAATCAAAATTTGCTGGCACAGTGACATTTATGTTGATACTAAATAGAATTAAAAATAATAATTACCAAATTTTTAATAAATATTTAAATATAAAAAAAAAATACAAAAAAATGGTACCGTAAAGTTCTGAATATAATACCTCTACCCCCTCTACCAATAAAGTACCCAGAAAGAACAAATCGAAACATTTTTCCATTTACAGAACCCCGGGTAATTAGATTTTATATTTTTCGAAAATTAATTTCGAACTATTTTGATATTGGCTGTTATCTAATAACTAAAATCATTTTCATGTTACCTATTACTAAACCAAATATAGATGGTGTGAAATTTCATATTATAAAATAGATTTATTATTAAACACTTGTCAACAATTTAAAAACTTGTCAGCCATCTATGGTGCAAAATAAACAAGTAGGCCGAAAATAAAAAAAAAATCAGTTTGACATACATATATACATACCTACCTGTGCAGAATCTATCATATAAATATGTTGCTTTCCGAATAGTGTACCCGGGTGTAAAAATCCAATTAGAACACCGGAGTATACCAATTGGATTTATTATTTTTTCAGAATATTGACATTTTCCAATTAGAGTACCTGATTGTTATATTCAGAACTTTACAGTAAACATGAAAATTGGTCCAGAATTGAAAAAAATGTTTTCGAACAATAATATGATGTAAAAAATCATAATTTTTAAACCACCATCAGCAAGTATTTCAGGCTTAAATAATAATTTAATTTTTAGAATTTTATGATTTTCAATTAGGCATTTTTTCAAGAAAATATGGCCTAGCTTTTTGCTACTATGCGAGCTATATATAACTCTTTAATTATAGTTTTACCAAATATTAGGGTGGATCATATTTTAATTGTGAACTTTCTGTGATAATATTCTAAAACAAATAGGTATAAAGTGAGATATTTTTAGTTGTTACGATATTCTGCATAATTCAATATTTTTTAGATATATTCTAGAGTGTGTTTTTATATAGACATGTACTTATCGATTTTATGAGCATAAATCAATCGATTGTTTAAAATCAATTAGAAGACTATTTACTGACAGAAATTTTAAGTTATGAGGATCCAAAATTTTGCTGTAAGATATAAATCTGAAATAGTTTATAATGTAACACAGTAACAGAATGGTTTTATTTTACCAAGGCTATTCCTCTTCTTTTAAGCAGGATCTGCATCTATCGATTTCGATTTATCGCTTTTGAACAGATATTTGTTAAACAAGCCATGACTTCTGATAAACCATATCAATGCTCTGACTTTTTCTCTCCTTGCTTACCACTGATTTAATCAGTGAATACTATGTTGGAATAAGGATTCAGACTGTATAAGTCCTTTTATTAAAAATTGATTTTATTACTCTATAATTTGTTGTTCAATTTTGGGTTCTGGTTTGATATTATAAGTTAATTACTTTTTTTTACCTTTATATTTATCGAATTAAATATGACACTTTTCAAATATCTCAATAAGAACTTTTCAAAGTCTATTCATATTATTTTTCTAAAATGGTTTTTAGTATTACTGAAAACTGAAGGGGACAAATTACTGTGACTCCTTTTAATAATTTTTGAAAATATTGTATTAAATTGGATTACACTTAAATTGTTTAATGTATAAAATAAAAATAAATTTGTATTTAATAAATTATTAATTAGATTTTAATGACATCAACTTTGATTTAAAATTTCATTTACTGATTTACAAAATGGCATGTAATTGATCTAAATTGTGCAATTAAAGAATTCGAATTGGAAATAATAAAAATGTTATATTTTACTATACAGTCAGTTGAAAAAGTTTAAGTGCATCATGCATCTGACTGTATCGTAAAATATAACATTTTTATTATTAATTATGTTTTTTTGTTATGGGGAGTTCTATGTAACCGCGACTTCTTCAGATCTATTATACTTCTCCATTTGTTATCTTGTCCTCTTGTCTAAACCTTGCCAATGTTCAAAATGAGACTTTTTGGTAATTTTAAATGCAAATTTTTACTTGTTTCTGGTACATATCGCCACGTGAGTAATATTATGTCATATGTAGCAAGTGTTAACTTTAAGATATTTGAATTTAAAGTTTTGCGGCCTTATAAAGTAAAAACTGCATGATAGAACTTCGTGTACTTTTGCATAAAGCTTGCTGCAGCTGTGTTTTTATGTGAATCCTGTAAATTTTGTAAAAATTACATGCCAGTTTCTTTAGTGAGCAATTGTAGTATGTGGCATTTTGAAAACGTTTTTTACACACACACACATGTGACAATTGCTTATTAAACTAATACAGAAAATTTAATAATATTTCATAATATACTTAACATTTGATTTGAAATAAATAAGTTCTCTATATGATTAAATGAATTGTCTTCTTGTCTTGTCTATCTTTCCCTTTTTTTCAGTTTACGTTTTTTAGTCTAATTTAAAGAAAAGGAGAAGTGAGAACTGAAATATAGAAAATTTATAGCAGATAATACTGTTGGGAAAAGAAATAAAACTACAAAGTTATAAATAAGTAGGCATAATCGCATTTGCTATCTGTATTATTGGCGCACTCAATAAACTTAAAAAATAGAATTTCAGTGACATATTGGGGAGCTCTTCTTGAAGAACTGAGTCAATAGATTTACCTGCCTCATAGGTATGTTGTTTACTGTTCAAGGGTACCCTGATCAAATGTACATTCCCAATATACCTGTCTACCAGTTTCTCTATACATTTTAGGAAACATTAAAAGAGACTAATTGGGCTAAAACTAGTAGGGAGTTGAAAGCGACCCTTACTGATCTTCATCTTTTTTAAATATATCCAAAGGCTATGCAAATTCTTGAAAGCCATTTGCTTATTCTGTTCTTGCATTTCTGAATCATAATAGGACAGATTCCATCTGACACAGGCAGGTTTCGAAAGAGTTGATAACCCAGTCTAAGACCTCAGGATTTGGTATCGTGACTTCCTGGATAGTATTCTCTAGAGGTGAGTCTTCGATTCTAGTTCCCGGAAAGTGTGTTCCAAAGAGAACTCTATATCTTTCTTCTTTCGATGCTGTATAGGATCTTTCTGATGTTTGTAGATTGTGTAACTTTGCCATTGGATTCCTTTTCAGGACCTCAAGCAAAGAAAGCCGCTCTACCTACAATATCTTTGATCCCCTCGCAGAAATTTTCAAAGGATTGTTTTTTTGATTTCCGAATCAATCCTTTGTATTCTATTCTAGTTCTAGATTCGCTATAGGATTTCCAATTATCTTCTTCACGAGTTTTAAAGTCTCTGTTCAGAAGTTTTTTGGCCTTGTTTTAGCAGCTCCAGATCTTTGTTCCACCAAAGAGTTTTTTATTCTTTTGGGCTTGTGGTGACCGGGTAAGAGGCCTCGAAAGCCTATTGAGCTTATTTGAACTTAGTACTTCTTCAACTTCTCGAAACATTTTATAATAAAACAAGAATAAGTTTTATTTAATTAACGCATAATAGAAGTTACCCAAGCTATTTCTACAGCAATTTTTGGAACAGGTAAGGAAGACAATTTTACCTCTGGCAAGTAACTATATCAACTGAATACTGATCTTATAATATTTCATAAATACAGTATTGGATTGTATATGCATACAACAAAACAATTATACAATACAAATTGCCCAAATTTCCATACAAATTGTTGTATGTGTATAGAAAAAAGACACATACAACAATTGTTTGCGAAATTACCATTTTATATGTAAATTTTTCGTATGTAGTTTTTTCCTTCACACATACGACAAACGTTTAAATGTGTTACATACAGCAAAATGCATACTGAATATCTCTGTAACTAAAAAATATAGGAGAAAGCTGATTACACCATTTAAAAGAGCTTGCCAGAAAACCTAAAAATCAATGAAAATCAGAAAAAATTTTCACATACAATATTTTACTCATGCGACGATATGTATATTTGGGTTCAAAAAGCAAATTTTCCAGAATAATAACAAATGTTCATGTTTAAAATAAGAATCGTCAGATTTTGATCTGTAAATTAAATAAAGTACAATCATCTGAAGCATTTTCAAGCTGATTTTCATTATTATTCTTTTAAATGATACCTAAAAGATATTTAAAAGGAGTCGTAACGAAATTAAAAAAAAATTTCAAAATATTTCAAAATTTTTTAATTTTCAATTATAAATTTCACCTTATGTATAAAAGTATAAACATGCATCTTAACATTCAAAATGATTTAAATCTAATTTTTATTTTTATAAATAAATTATTGACGTATTAGGTTGTTGTTTAAGATAAATCAACAAAAAAAAATAGTGTCCACGGTAAAATTAAATGAATTCATCAACATTATTTCACTTAAAACAATATTAATTTAATATTTTAAATAAATAAGAGGTTTTCTTCGGACTTGCCTTCTAATACATCTCAACATTAGTAAAAAAGATATATATATTTTGTCGTTGACATTTTTTATTTCTTTTATGCTCTTGACAGTAACTTAGGTAAAATCAGGTTTTCGTGCTTAATTAAGTACGGTACTGCAATATCTGCTTATACTGCAGATATTGCATTGTTAGTTTGCAGTATAAGCAGATTTTTAATTGTTATTATTATATTAGTTATTTCGCAAATATTTTGAAACAATCAAGGTAGGCGTTGATCATAAAATATATTATTTGTTCTCTAAAACTCAGATCTAAATCTGATTGATTAAAACAGCAACTATTGTAAAATTGAAGGATTATAAACTTTTGAAATTAACTGTAAGTTCTTCATAAATCATGTTGAATTATCTCATGCAATATGGACATAAAAAAAGTTGTATATAGACAGATGTATGTATAGGATAAATTTTTTCAGAGCTGTATATGCTACTTTTGTTAGTGGATTTTTTCAATGCTATTATTAAAAAATAAATGCAATTAAATTGTTACTTCTGTCAATAAAAAATGTCACTTAAATAGTTGTAAGCAATATTTAGTTTTGTAATAATTATAGCTTCTTGCTACAATAATAATTGTTTATATAAATTTAAAAAACGAAAATTATACCTGTATTAGAGTGAGTTTTAATTTAAAAAACGAAATCAGGTGATTTTCTGTTGGATATAAATTGAAAATGAAATACATTTATTATTATAATAATTTACATTTTTCACTATTTTTGGGTTGATGAGGTCTAAACCTTACAGAAGTGAAGTGTAGAAGAAGTTGTTATAAATTGCACGAAAATAGCACAAAAAATTCAGATTTACAGAATTTGGACTGACAAAATTCGGAGTGAACAGCATGGGACAGGATAGCAAAAAAAAACAGACGAAATTCGCCAAGAAAAGTAAGGTCTCAATAAACTAAAGCTAATATAAAATACTTAAAACTTTGATTCAATTGTAATTTTAATATTTTACTGCTGCCAATAAAATTAAAGTTCGAATCAAAATACGTGTGTATTTTTCAAGAACAGTAAAAACTTGTTTTCAAAAATTTTCCTGGAATTATTCAACAAAGTGAAGAGCATTTTAAGAACCTGCTGAATAGGGCAAACATAGAAAACACAGATACACCACCCCCAACCCAGTCAACTCCGAAGATACAGATACACCCAGTCTTGAAGAAGTGGAAGCAGCCATCCGAAAATTAAAGAACAACAAAGCTGTTGGACAAGATAACCTGCCAGTTGATTTTTTAAGGCAGAAGGTGAAATGATGATAGAGTTCATGCACCTAATCATAAAATAAATCTGGATCGATGAGAGCATACCAGATGACTGGAGGTTTAAGTTCAATATCTGCAATATTCAAAACGGGCGATTCCATGTCCTGCGCCAACTATAGAGGAATATCCCTATTAAACGTTGCGTATAAGATAATTTCTAATATACTGTGCGAACGATTTATACCCCATTGTAACGCTGTGATAGGAAACTACTATCAGTACAGCTTCCTTCCTGGTAAATCAACCACCGACTAGGTGTTCGCATTACGGCAAATCCTGGAGAAGGCCCTCGAATTTTAAATCAATACGCACCATCTTTTTATGGATTTTAAATCTACTGTGCTTTACGAATCAATGTCGGAATTTGGTTTCCCAGCCAAGTGTATCCATCCGTTTGTCAGAAATGACCCTGAAAACACGTGATGTGATATGGTGATTGTGAGGCACATTTCTGATTCATTTCGAACGTGCTCCGGATTTCGGTAAGGTAAGATTGAAGATGAAGCAGGCAAAACGGATCTTCTCATAAATAAGAACAAAACAAAATATATGCTGTCGCCAAAAGCGAGCATGCACTTAATATCTTTGAGAGAAAAAATCGTCGTTGCATTTATGGTTCTGTGTCTGGCGAAGGGGTTTGGAGAAGAAGATATAGTGCTGAACTATACCAGCTGTTTAACGACATGGACCTAACCAAAAAAAACCTAATAAGATGTCTTTATTGGCTAGGCCATGTAGAACGTGTGGAGGAAAATGTTCCAGCAAATCACTAACTGGAGAGATTCCGCTCGTGACTGAAGTCAGTGGAGGACAATTTTGCGTCAGGCTCAGGAGCAACAAGGTATGTAGTGCCCACAAATAAGTAAATAAGTAATTAAAACTGAAGATATAATACTTTTTATCAATGAACGAAGATTTAACAAGGTTGAAATAATAAAACATTTAATACATTACGACATGTAGAAAGATGTGGATTAAAATAAAAAAAAATTTTTTAAAATACAAAATGATGATTCTCTACTAAAAAAAAAAGAAATTGGAGAACAGTAGAATTGAATATAGATAGCGGAAGAGATTGATGAAGAAGATGAAGGACAAGATCTATACAATACTGTAATTGTTAGAAGAACATCAACATTTTTTGAACTAACTCTGATGGTTATATTTGACTGAGCGAAAATTATTTATGTACCAGGTACCGATTATACATAGGGTTTTACAAGTTCAAATAACCTGCCAACTACATATATCTTATAATATACTAATTTAGTTTTGTCTGAAGCCTTTTATAACAACAACAGTAATAATGAAAAAGTAGTTCATTATCAATGATAGAATGAGAATTGAGAGAATAAATACATTTTTTTTAATGTATTATGGAAGTAAATGTACGAGGGTAGTAGGTAAAATGTAGTGAGAAAATAATATTGATGCATTGTGATTGGAGATGATACATAATATTTACTTTACATTGTTGGTAGTGTTTTTAATTGTAATATGAATACTGTTTTAAACTCCACTCAAACTTTATTAGCTTAGCAATGTATGTGAGATATCTTTTGTGGTCTTCTCTTGTAAACTGAAGACAATTCTGTGTGTAAATGGTCTTGTTGGACCATTATGAAAAAATCAAATTATTTTGTTTACAACAACTTCCTGATTTTAACTGTGCAAATATAAAAAATGTATGTACATAAACTTCACCGGGAAATTTGAAATAGTTTGACACGTAATAATGTCAAATAAACAGGAAATGAAAAGTTAAATGAAAAATATTTTGTTAATTGTTTGTTTCTTCAATTATTGGCTATTAATTTTGTACAATTATACTTACATAGATTACATATTTTTAAAATTTGTATTAATTGATTTGAAAAAAAAAAACAAATCGACGCAATATCTTACCTGAAAATAAAAAAGAAAATAAAAAATTATTGTAACTGACTTTAAAATTATTGAAATATTTGAATGTTAATTTTATTTAATTGAACTTTTGAATATAAATTTCAATGAACTCTGAAAAAATATGTATTTGAATTCATAATTATTATATACATATACATATATATTATATACATATCTTAATTTATTGTTTTTTTTTTACTTAATTAGTTTAAAAGATGCTGTCCATCACTACCACCATACTGAGTTAAATATCGATAAATATCAATATTTTCAACGAAAACATTTTATACTATACACTAGCAAAGTAACTCGACGATATTCGGGTCCAATACAAAATAAATAAAATTTCAAAATTCTTGTTTTCCTTCGGGCAGTTGTGACTGGTGAAAGTAAGCCAGTCCTTGTTGTGAATATTGAAGTCTCCGGCCAGTATAGTCTCAGATTGAGGATATTTTCTTAAGATTTTACAACCTAACTGGATAAGTTATTCAGTACCACAACAATTTCCTGCTCATTTGTTTGGTGAGATATGTACAGAAATGAATTGTACGCTTATCAACATGGATTTTTATCCATAGTTTTGCATTGTGAAGCCAAATATCCCATCTAGTGATACCATCTATGGAAAACAAAGAGTGGCACAAGTGAATAATTATAAATAGTAAAGAGGGAAGTACCAGAAGTAACTTGCATTTTACTAAGTGCTAAAACTGCTGGATTTTCGTACCAAAGATGGGTTTTAATTGCCTGGAAGTTCGTTGATAGTCCACGAATATTGCAAAAATTTAGTGTAAACATTAAAATAAAGTTTAAGTTAATTTAATAATAATAATTTAGAATTAGCAAATAAAAAAGAAAGCTAGTTTTGTCATTTATGTTAATTAACTACTTGTATCAACTTAACTACTTAGAGGACTAATTAATGAGATGGAGAGAACATTTCCAAGAACTAAGCAACGAAGGACGTACAAATAATGAAGCAGACATAAGAAACAGAGACGATGCGAATATCTGCCCAACTGAAGGACTGCCAATATCTACCCAAGCTCCAAATATAGAAGAAATCAAAGCTACAATCAATATCCTGAAACACAACAAAGCAACAGGTGAACATGGCATTCCAGCAGAAATAACCAAACTGCACCCAGACCGCAAAAAAAATTGAAAACCCCACATAAGAAAAGCATGGCTAGAAGAGAATATACCACCATCATGGAAGAAAGTTCTAAATACTATTTATAAGATAATACCAATTATTATAAGGAAAAGATTAGAAGAAGTACTCGAACAAATACTACGGAAAGAACAGGCAGGTTTCAGACCGAACCGAAGCTGTGTTGACTAGTCAAATACTTTACGGATCATCGTTGAACAATCAGTAGAGTGGAATGCCCCACTATATCTACTATTCATAGATTTAAAGAAAGCATTCGCACAGTCAAGAGATGCGCAATATGAAGAGCACTTACAAAGAAGGGAGTTCCTGAAAAAATCATCAACATCATCAAAGCGATGTATAAAGATGCAGAGATAACAGTTCAAAACAGAGGTAACATCAGTGATCCATTCTACACCAATATAGGAGTTAGACAAGGATGTCCACTATCACCACTTTTCTTCAACACAATACTAGACGACAATCTAAGAAAAGTTTGCAATGGAATAAACGAAATACAATGGGATCTCTTCGGCAACTTAGAAGACTTAGATTACGCAGATGATGTATGACTCATATCAAGAAATCAAAGGGACCTACAGAACAAAATCAACAGATTACAGGAAGAAGCAAAGAAATTGGGACTGGAATTAAATATTGAGAAAACCAAGGCAATGAGGACAAACAACAGTGATAGTGAGCCAATAACAGTGAGTGGACAACACATAGAATACATAGAAGCATTCAACTACCTGGGGAGCATCATAACATCAAGAGGAGGTACAACAGAACATGTCAACAGCCGTATAAATAAGGCAAGAAGAACATTTGGAAGCCTAATGAAGATATGGCGGAGCAACCAAATATCGAGAGCAACAAAGCTAACAAATTATTTAAGTCGTTGTAAAGCTCTCTTCTCACCTTTGGAACTCCTTAATATCTATAAAGCATTTATACGACCCAAGATGGAATACAATTCTCACATTTGGGCTGGCGCTCCCATTTCAGCCTTAGGCTACCTTGACCGCGTTCAAAATCGCGCCATTCGTCTCATAGGCGACCCAAATGTAACTTCATCCTTAACTTCTCTTGGACATCGTCGTACAGTAGGGGTACTTTCTCTGTTTTGTAGATATCTTGTAGGTGTGAACACTTGCTCAGTAGAAATCAAATCAATACTTCCTCCTCTAAAACAGTTCCAACGCGCAACAAGAGGAGCGGCAAATGCTCCCCCCTACACAGTGGAAATCCCAAGATGGCAAAAAAATGGTTATGGAAATTCATTTATAGTCCGAGCGTCGCTATTGTGGAATCACATCCCTCCCGACGTGTTTCTACAATCAAATAATAACAGAACAACTTGTTATAATCTCCAGAGGTTCGAGTCAAACATTAACCGGTTTTTGCTCACACTACCTGTTAATTTGTACCATACTTTCCTTCTTCCTCTTCCTTCTCTATCCCAGCCAAGCGGTACGTAAGTATCAAAGGTAGCCTAGCGCGCGGCTGTTTATAAAAAAAAAAAATATTCAGAGCATGTGTTAAGTCAACATTAATATATGGCAGTGAAACATGGCTCACTTCGGTCGGAATCAAACAGAAGCTACAAGTATTCATCAATAAGTGCTTGAGAATTATATGCAGAATATTCTGGCCGGCAAGAATTAGCAACGAGGATTTATGGATGATAACTGGAGAAGAACCGATCCACAGACAGATAAATAGGAAAAAATGAAAATGGATAGGTCAAGGAAGTCATAAAGTGATATAGCAAGCTTTAGAGTGGAATCCACAAGGACAGAGGAGACCCGGCAGACCTCACAACACATGGAGACGCACAATTGATCAAGAATTACCAATCAACAATTATACCTGGGACAATATTAAGGAAGCAATATTCAACAGACAGAAATGGAGGTTCACTATCGAAGCCCTATGCTCCCACGCGGAGTAATAGGAGAAAAAACACTACTTGTATCAGAAACCACTACCATATATACGGCAGTTTTTAACACCTTACCGTTTATATGTAGCAGCCGTCACTGATACATCTGTTACAAGCAGATGAAAAGCTAAAATATCATGTACATTTGTTTTAAGATTTAGATTTGAAAAATAAATAGAGTATGAGAAATGGCTATTCCAATTTATTAAAATACTGTTTGTTAAACTTACAAAAATTAAAATAATTTAAATAACAATAAGAATAATTTCATTGTTTTGTACTCATTTCTAAAGACTCAACAAAAATAGTTTTGCACCTATGATGATCTTTAGTATAATTTCATTCTTATGTCACGTTACAAAAATATCAAAATTAATCGAAAATTTTTACAATAAAATTCATTTATTTGATATCTCTCCGTCCCAGTACTTAATCAAACATTATATGATTTCAATTTACTCCAGTTTGGCAGAAAATTTTATGAATAGGATATATGAAAAGAACTTGTACTTTTTCTAAAAGATTTAATCACACAACATGTCTGCCTTTCCACACTAGAAATGGTTTAATAAACAATATTTTTTCAATGTCACTAATATAAAACTATAAAAACCAATGCAAGTGACTTGGCAAAAATGTTAAAATCAAAAATTTTATTTTTATGTTAAAAATTTTCTGAGGGTAACTCGACTCACTGGATTAGAAAAATCACATTTGATATCACAATTACTAATCTCTTTTGATTCCTCCAGGCAACCATGTTCTTTTAACATTTTTTGTCAACGACACCAAAACGATCATCAGCTCAATACTTTATCATAATTTGTGAAATCGTACAAAATTTATCATTGACTGGGCACATTATTGAATTATTGAACACCAATCCAAACTATTTGGAATTTTAATTCTACAAAACTTTATTTTAATTTAATTTTAATATTTTTTAGTTTTGAAAATTTATAACAAAATATAAATTAATGCACTAAAAGTTCGATAGAATATAACTTTTCGATTATACTCGTGAATAGTTTTTTAAAGGATATTTTTTTTTATTACAACCAAGGACTTTAAACTTTGCAAATAACAAAAACAAAAACAAAATGAATGGAAAAATTTATATCTACATTTAAAATATTCAAATTGTCAATTAAATTTCAAGCACAGTAAAACTTTTTCTAATACCAGCCAACCAACCCATTAAAGCAAAAAAAAAAAAATAAATGCACCATCTGTTGAATATTCACTTTCCAAATGATGGACTTGTTGAGTTAGCTGTCATTAATTTTAATTTTATTCACATATTGTGTATTCTATAGGGACAAATATACTCGTATGTATACACACAAAATACAAATATTTAAATATCGATAAACATGAGAAATACAGTTGGTTTAAAAACTTGAAACTTCAAAAAAAAATTGAAAGAAAGAAAACAATCAAATTACATTGGTGGGTGTGAGTGTGAATGTGTTACTGTAAAACTCATTTGAAATTTTATACATTAAAGAAAAATGAACAATTTTAGGTATAGGGAATGAAATGTTGGTGTATAATATGTTCATTTGCATTTCTTATAAAAAATTAAAGAGCGGAAAAATATATATATATATATATATATAAATACAAAAGGGAAAACCGACAAGAAAACTTTACCGTTAGTTAAGTTAACTTGAAGATTTCTATTTAAGTGTTAATTCACCAACTTGAATTAATCTGAATGAAAAAATATACCATGCTGATTCTAGGGAAGTAAAATATGTCAAATGGGGTTTTGATATTTCTATATTGTACTAATGATGTTCAGTTTGATAAAATAAAATATTTTAGCATGTTCTGAAGTTGTAGTAGAAATGAAATATTTGCAAATTAGAATTTTATAATTGTTTTCATTTCGGCAAATTCGCATATAAGCCTTCCTAGATCTTTATTTTAGTCTAACATTATGTAAGAATATTTTGTAATTTACTAACAGTATAGTCCCAGTTAGAGACCTATTTATGTGATAATTGAACTTACAAAAATTCTTCGACTGAGTATTGATCTGCCGTATATACTCAAAATTACATGTTAGGCAATCAATGTCAAAGTTTGATTGATTGGAAAAAGAAGAACTGATCGATAGAAATTGGCCCGGAAATTTATGTAATGGAAAAATGGAAATATTACTTGTATAATGTAAAAATATGACTCACGTACGGTAAGCCAAAACAATAAATTGGTCGACGTATATCAATGGTATATTTTTGTAAAGCACAAAAACATGATGGTAGGAAAACCTTCTAAATTTTTTGTCTTATGAACAGGTATAAATGAATAGACGGCATACCGAAATATTACATGTTGGAGTCCCGCTAACAGCAGAATGTTTTATAGGCTTTTATCCCTGGTCCAGTACTCTTTGTTATTTATATAAAATAAATGATAAAATATAATTGAGAGTATAATATGGTAACAAACTTTAATAAAATGGAGCTACGATACTTAAGACAATTCCTGACAATAATAGTGGTTTTTGACACTTAATAAGATAATAAGAGATCAATTAATAAATAAATACCTATTCAATTGACATTGTAGTTCGCACATTTAATTAAAAAAATATTGCAGTAGGTACCGTGCTTAATGTACGAAAAAGTATTTATACCTAAGCCACTATCAAGAACATAAAAAAAAAAACACTTTTTCCAAACATCTCTTTGCCATTCGTTTTGCCATATCACCAATTTGACCAAATATTATGTGGCGAAGTGTTTATTTTTCCAAAGAACATTAGTGTAATGACATTTGGCAATTTAAAATTCGACTAAATGTACTGTACCCAAGAAATAATTAACTCACTTCCAGTTATTTAGACTGTTATCTTATTTATACTAATTTTGTTTTTGTCTGAAGCCTTTTATAACGAAAACAATAATAATGAAAAAACAGTTCATTATGAATGAGAATGAGTAAATTTTTAAAGTAGATATTATGGAAAGAGTAGTAGGTCTAGGTAGAAGTAATATGTAGTGACTAAATAAGATTAATGCATTATGATGAAAGTATCAGCATCAGAGCATGAGATGATACTATATCTATTTTACATTGTTGTAGGTGTTTTGAGTTGTAATGTGCATACTTTTTTAAATTGCACCCAAACTTAACTAGATTAGCAATGGCATTATTTAGTTTGGCACTATTATTTTATTCTTCTCTTTGACTTTGGCATATCTTTAAAGTGTTTTGTCTCAAAGTGGGGTTTAGTTTACGAATTTCTTCACGATCGTAATTAGAGAGTTTTTTTTAAGTTCCTACTCAATAAATTGATTTTTTTTACTTGTAAATTCAATGGCTTTTATATTCTAAATATGTTGGTCTGAAAGGTATGTTGTAACGGGTGGTCTTCTAAAAGTGCCTTCCAAGTAACTTTCAATTTGGTTAGTCATTTTAGAATAATAGAATAATAGTTCGTAACATCAAGTAATTGATAATAATCTTTTCATCCCATTTGTATTGAAACTTAAATAACGGAATACTCCAGAAAACAAAAACAGATGAGAATTTAAGGCCAGTTATATAGTTGGCAAATCTGTTGAATAAAATATCACAAATACAAAAAAAATATTTGAAGCGTAAACAAATAAATATATTTATTAATCACCAAGAATTCCACCTCGATTATAATGTCAATTAATCTTTTCGTCAATATATTGACAATATATTGACCATTGATTGGTGTGTAATAAGGGCCTAACGAATGTGTGTGGGTTAAAAAGCTATATAAGTCAAAAAATGTTATAGAAACCTAAATATTACAAACGTAATTTCAAGTCTATAATACTCTTACACAAAACTTTAACTGTAATTTGAATGCTTGTCAATATTTGATTAATATCAGCTTATGTATGTGATTTGAGAAACACAAAAACAGATGGATTTACGTTTTCTATTATTTACATGCACCATAAAAATCGTTAGAATCTTAAAATTGCAAAAAAAAAAAATAAAAACAACGTTCCAACTTAATGGTAAAATAATTACTTTAGAAAATTACTTTCATTTTGGATACGAATCAAGACGAACGTATGAAGGTAAAATTGCAATTATTTTTTTTAACTTTTTTGTTGTTTTATTTTATTTCAACAATGGGCGGACATGTAAATTGTATTTGTATTCCATACTGAGTTCAATTCTATAATGCATATATGGGATTTAATTGGAAGGTCTTTAACTTTGTAATTTTCTCTTATATCGAATTTCAAAAAACAAAATAAAAAATATGTTTTTATAAAAAATTGTTGATACATTGAGGGGTTTGATACAATATGCATAACTGTTTGTGCATATTAACGGGTGTGCATCACAACATTGTATGTACTATGGTGTCTATAAGTTTTGTAATAATTTTGTAAGGTTTTTCATTTTGACTGTTAGAAATTTGTTCAAAGTACAATGAAAATTGAATTTTTTTTTGTCTACTGACATAAGTTTTACTTGTAAAATTTCTCATAATTAAATAAGAAAAATAAAAAAGCAAAAACAAAATATGGAACATTAGAGATTTTCAATTGCATTGTATTAAATAGACAAATTTATACCCGGCTTTTATGGAAAAAATAATTATTGTTGTCTCAAATACAATGGTATTATTTGGAAGCAAAACGATTTATCAATAGACTATGTTTGAATTTTATAATTAAAGGTACTTAAGTTATTAATTGGAATGGTTCTTTATGTTCAAAATAAATGAAAAAAATATGTAAGTAAAAATTTAATATGGCCCTACATTATTATGTGGAATGATTGTTTTCTTGGAGCTAATTATTGAACTGAAGCAGGTACATCGAGTGAAAATTTTTATTTTTTAACTTGTAATGTTTTTATTTTTAATTATTATTTTTTTGCAATATTTAGATACCCTAATTATGTAAAATGTCACGTACTATTATTAAAGTATAGTGTTCAGGGAACTCAATGAAAGTATAAAAATTTATCAAAGTGCATACATTTGGATTAAAAAATTATTTTCTAAAGTTCTGTAATGTAAATTGATATGGTTTGAAATTATTTTAAAATTTTTTGTTTTATTTTAATATTTTTATATTTATACACAATCTGATTTATAACATAATGTTAACATTACAGATATTCGGAAAATAGATTTAAATCTTGATATATAATATGTGAAATGATGTTCAGTAATATCTACATTTCAAAAATATCATTTATAATTTAGAGCTTAAACAAAAATTATTAAAATTTTGTAAGTAGAACTGATGGCTGAAACCTCCCAGCAGATTGCGCTTCTTATCTTAATTTAATTTTAAATTTATTCATCATCTCGCTTATCAATTCATTGTTGATCATTGCAGTATACATTACCTCATTAATGAGTATGTGTCTTTACTCATAACATCACTCATCAATCTATTCATAAATTAGTACAGTGTATCGACTCATTACATCACTCATTACTACTCATTATTATATTATCATCATTATTGTCTTGTAAACTCAATCCGTGGAGCATAAAGGCGGAAAATATAATCAGAATATATAGATAGATAGTAAAGTCCCGTTGCCAGAACAAAATGCATCACTTAATTCATCTAGTCGCTCACCAACTAAAACCAATTAACTCATCAATGAGCTCTTGGTGAGTTTGTTACCAAGGTTCTATTAGTTTTTATCTGAAAATCATCTTAGCTAATGAATGGCACTAAACTATTTTTCAGTTTTTAAAAAAAAATATCTTTTTCAAAAAACTAATTTCGACTATATTTGTAGATATTTTTTTATTACAGAATTTTGAACATTATTTTTATAATTATTACTGTACGCTTAACAATTATTGTAACAATACTAACAGTATAACAATTAATATACTGTAAATTCATTTCATTATTTCTTACGAGTGATTTAATAAAATTAAAACCTTAACATTACATTTTTGAGTTACTAGGATTGAGCCAGTGTACGATTCACAGCTCCAAACTTCATTTAAACACTGCAAGGATTTTGAGGAGTCTGATGTCTTGAATCATTATCATTTATGTCTTTGTGCCTTTGTATAATATTTCTGACCTGTTAATAGTTCTTCAATTTCGAGCATAGATCTAAGAATTCATCTTGCTTGAGATCAAGGGATCTATTTTGCATCTTGCCATATCTAGGGCGGTTAAAAAATATATTTAATTACTCATCTATGCCGATAGCGTATTCTGCCTATGTTAGTCTTTTTGGCTTTAAAAGCTACTTTATTTTGATCATTGAATAGTTTTGGTGATTTTTCTTTTATATTTTAAGTTGTCGATCTTTTAAGTATTTTTCATCAATAATCTTCAGCAATCAAACCTCACGGCCATTATACCGGTCGTAATATTGTTTTATATCTTGTTAGCTTCAGAGCAAAGTGTAATAATATTGCCTTCCTGTAATCTGTCAATTATGTATAATTTTATACTCTTATCAGTTGGAATTACTGTTCAAGGTAATTAATTGAATTCAATAAAATCTTCAATATTATATTTTGCTATTGTTATCTTTTGTGGATGTCTTAATTGTTTCTTATATACTTTTCAAATACCTATTTAATTATTTACTGACTTAGGAGCCCAACAGACCATACTATGTAGATCCGCCTGAGCCTGACTCATCAACGTCCTTCATTTTTGTAGGTCACGGGCGGTTCTTCAACGAAGGTTTGGTCTGTCCAGACATCTTATACCTTCGGATCTGGATTCGAAGATTCTCTCAGCTGAAATATTTTCATCCTTTTGTTCTAAGTGTCTGAGCCGCTGTAGTCTCTTCTAACGATATAAAGACATTTTATTTTTTGGTTTGTTAACTTTAAGATCTACTTTATACAATGAACTGTGATTTGATGAATATGTTTCCAATTTATCGATTCTTTTTAATATTAAAAATTAGATTCGATAACGCGTCTTCTTATCGCAATCTAGATTCAATGCAAAGTTTGCCTCATGTTCGTATTTGAAATACGATTTAATGTCTTGAATGATATCTCGAGTACGCCGCGGGAATAAGTATATATCTACAGATATTTCTGTCTATCTCTAGTTTTTAGCATATCAAGGTAATTTCTGCTCAAAAACACAATATTTTTTAACATATTCAAATGACAATGACTCTTTTTTTTTATTTAAGTAAAATTCTTATTTTGACAATATTTTCTCTTTAGATGACAATAACTTTTAAATGATGATAGTCCCCTAAAATATATAAAAGTATAAATAATATACTTAAATTGTTACACTAAATATTTAAATGACACCTATTCAGTTATGGTTTTCAATTTTATATCTTATTTCCGACTTCAGTAAATACGACATCCATACATGCAAAGGGAAATTACTCAATTTACCTACCTTTATTCTACCCAACACCTTTCATGAATTTTTGTTGTTGTTTTACTTTTTTTTATTCTTTTAATTTGATTTCCTGTATGTGGTAAATTTAGACAACGCATATTATTTTGTGTACATAAACGAAGTTAGGGTATTTACTTTTTATTATGACTTTAAAGAAATATGATTCTTAAAGAAAATGTCTGGTGCTGTCAATAACACTTTTATTAAGTGTTTTTGTTTTTTTTTTGTATTCTTTGGAAAAAAAAAAATACATAATACGTTTGTATATTCATATTATATATTGATTATTATTTATATGAGTTAAGATTTTGTATTCAAATGTGATATAAATTGAATTTTTGAAAATATCGATTTCTAATGGGTTATCCACTTTATCAATACGATTTCCCGTATTCGATTTTCATTATTAGAGTCTGATTGAAATTTAAGTTTTTCAATTTGAATTACTGAGTATCTAATTAGTAGAATTTATCATTAAAATAATATTAACGGAATGAAGTCTTTATTAAAACATTAAATGTCCAGTAATGCAGTATGCTTGGAAAATTTGGGTTTTTTAAAATATTTAAAAAACAAATCGTCTCTTGAGAATTATTTTCTCTCATACGCCATTTAAAACATTTTGAGTAAATCGATTTTGAATGCTTAGATTGAAAATACTAAAAAACTAGCCGAAAAATATTTAAAATTTTTACATTTTTAATTTAAATTGAGTCCCTTGCACTTAAATTTAAATTTTGAATAAGTATAATGCATAGAACCAAAACTTGGTTAAAAGAGGATGTCTTCCCATTTGAAAATTACGATTCCGGCGTTCGTCGAATTTTGAGCTTACAAAACCCCTTTTCCGGTTCTTCCCGAAAGTTTAAAATGTCAACAATCCATAGAACACCCTCGCTTTAGTTGATAAAAATTTATTTTTATTTTAAAATAACGGCTACTTCTCCACTTCAAAAGCTGAGAAATTAATACAGAAATATATAAATTCAAATTTAACACTTGAATGACATGACAATTATTATGTAATGATAACAGATGACAGATGAAGGATGATAGATGACAGATGACAGATGACAGATGACAGATGACAGATGACAGATGATAGATGACAGATTATAGGTGACAGATGACACAAAACAGAGTACAAGTTAATGACAATTACAGAGACTATGTTTATGATGTGTTGGAGTATTCCGTCGTCTACATCCAATGAACGCATAAATAAATTATAAGAGATATTAAATTAACAGTTCCTATTAGCAATTCCATTTTCTACAGCATTTTCTGTGAGAAATAAGAGTTTTTGTAAATTTTTCTGTGTACGTTAATAATTCATAGGTTAATTGAAGAGCTTTAAAATATCTTATTATTTCGAAAATTGAGCCATAATCAATGCTTTATATGCTACAAGAAATTTAATTTAACAGGGTGATGTTGTACTCTTGATTGAAAAGTGTTATTAGTTTTAGTATAATCCAATTTTGTATGAAATTGTATGGTAAAGATTAGCAAATATACTATGCTCTCTCCTGCAAAATGTGCTTTATATAGTTATAACTATTATTAACTTTTGTTAGTAATACTATAATAACTAAATAATAAAGCACTTGTTATATTATTCCCTTTATAATTTGATATTTTTTAGATGTGTGCACTTCGAATAAGTTTTAGTCAGAGAGAAAGAGCAAACTTTAGCATATACTCTTATATAGTTGTTTTTAGCAATCAATTTTGCAACATGCAATCGGATGTGGTGAACGAATGTAATACTACGTGGATCAATGAAGCTCCACTTTGCACCACATGAACCACCTGGTGACCATTCAATATCTGCACCATATTTTATATTACAATTATATAACCATATACTTTTTCGAAATCTGCTTTGAACCATGACTTAACCAAGTCAATATCATTCTTCTTCATTAAATATGTTTGTTTTTTGCATAGTATCTTGTATCAAAAATGTGACATCAAACTTAGGCAAATATTTGACTTAAAAATATGTTTATTTCATCTATGACTAACGATCGCAGTACCCATTTTTATTTTTATGTCAAATTTCTGCAGTATCACATTTTATTTCTAAGCCAAATTTCGGGATTATTTTCTTATACTATATGTTCGCATTTACCGAGTTAACTATAATTGAGTCCCTAACTATAGTATAAACATAATTTAAGTGCGATTTTTTTTCATATAAAACTAATCATACTTGTTTGTAACTATAATAGTTAAAAATAAATCACACTTAAATTATGTTAAATTCACGTTCACAATCCTACACTTATGTTATATCGTAGTTTTTATTGTATTTTTCTATATTTGTACAACCTGGCAATGATATTTTTTAAGTTTAAAACAAGTCAAAATATAAACAAAATTCAAATATACCTAGACCTACATATTCAACAACGATATATTCCAGACAACAATAGTAAAAGTTAGAAAAAAGAAAATAAATTTGTTGAATCTTAACTCTGGCTTGTATAATGCGAACACTTTTTTCAACCATAGTTAACAAACGTAATTTAAACACAATAGGAACATGCTATTAGACTGAAAGAGTTATTAAATTTCCCAATTCTACATAGAAAACGATTCACAACAAAGTTATGAGAAAGAATTGTTCTGTAACTGCTACACTACAATAATTTTAGTTTTGGTATAAGGTTTGAATTTTAACTTACTAGCCTTTAAATGCTACCGTTAAAAATTCATTTGTAAGATTTAGTATAAATTTGTGTAATGCACTTTCATCGTGTCTCATATGTTATAAAAATTTGTTATAGTTAGATTTTAATGTAATGAATATGAGTCTACTTAATTAAAAAAATAAATGGGTATAACAATATAGTTCCGATTTTAGTTCAGCAAATAATTGGTTATTCTCATTTTTATTATTTCATTAGATAACACTCAATTATTGATAGATAAGGAAATTTATCTTATAGATAAATTTATGTTAAAAAAATATTATTACATTTCTTTTGTATAAACATAACTTAATTTAATTTTTTAATTCAGAAAAAAAAAATGTCTTCATATTGTTTATTTACTATTTGTGAAACAATTTGATTTCATTTCTATTTTGAAAATATTCGGAATTAGTTTTTATTATCTAGTTTAATATTGTAAATAAATTGGTATATCTTTGTACAGATATAATGTTTAATTAAAAATATGAACATGTATGGATAAGCTGATACTTAGTTTCAGATTAATAAAATGCCAATTTGATTATGTTTCATTAAATTTTTAGATAAAAGTAAAAAAATATTTTGAATATTATTGATTTGTAGAAAGAATCTATACTGAAGAATAAAAATTAGATAATGAGAAACTAAAACGGTTGGATGTACTATTTTTGTTCGTTTGTTTATTTGAATTCGTAAAATATAATATCTCCCTTACAGTTGATATGGAAACTTAAAATTTCTGACATTTATTGAGCTTAATACCATAATATAGAAGAAATTTGCTAAATTGCCAAAAGTTAATAGGAACCAAAATAATATTATTATGTGTTCGTGTGTTTATGCTTATTAAAATTTATTTTAGCTACTGATTTAATTAAAAAAATGTTTAATAAATTAAATAACTAAATACTTCATTAAAGAACTTGCATCAGAATTGCAAAAGACAGATCCAGAATTAGCTGCTGAATTATTAGAACCTCATATAACGAAAGCCTGGGAGAAAGAAAGACTACCGAAATCACTGGTATAACACTGCTGAGCGTCATATACCAAATTTTCGTAACCATACTGAATCGGAGAATAAAATAGAAAAAAATAGAAGGGACGAGCATGCAGGATTTCGTCCAGAAAGGAGTTGTACAAATCACACCAACACACTCCAGCTGATGGAATAGCGCTCTTTAATACTATACCTCTTGTTCATCGATTTCAAGAAAGCTTCCAATACGCTTCAAAGCATTGGGGTATGGAATACATTAAGAAAAAAAAGAGTCCCCGAAAACTTAATAACATTAACAGAAGCTTTGTATGAAGATGCAGAATTAGTCGTTCTTCAATGCGGCCAAATAAATGTCACTTATTCCGTTCATCACAAAAAATTGGACTAAGATAAGGACGTCCTATCTCACTACTTCTATTTACGCTTGTAATTATAGATGAGATAATGAAAGAAGCGGGTTCTTCCGGAAGAGATATAAGGTGGAAGCTTTCAAGGACACTTGAGGACATTGACTATCCGGATGATATATGTCTGCAAGCGCATAGATTCTGCGATATTCAACATAAAGCAGCGATCTACCTCAGCAACCAGCGTGCAAAGTCGGGTTAGAAATTAACATAGATAAACCCAAAGCCATGAGAATAAATAACACTAATACAAACACTATAACAATAGAAGGCCAAACAGTCAAAAATGTGGAAAGCTTCCCTACCTAGGTAACATTCTAAACATAATAAATGGAGGTGCAGGTAACATAATAAACGGAATTACAGAAAAAAATGGCAACAACAGACTACGTAAGGCTGCGGTCACTGAATTAAGTCCAATATGGAAGAATGGCCAAGTAATTAGAAAAACAAAGATGAGAATATTCAAAGTAATTACACATGCTTACACTTATGTATGGCAGTCCTTATCTATAGCAACATTTATGTATGGAAGCGAAACTTGGATGACGACAAATAATATAAGTAAAAAACTTCAAGTATTTGCGAACAAGTGCCAAAGAAGAATATGCAGAATATTTTGGCGCAACACCATCAGCAATAAGGACTTATGGCAAAGAGATATTTTACTGTGCATTTGAATATTTTACTGAATTTTGTTTACTGTGTTTTTAATTTTTACTGTGCGTTTAATTTTCAGCGATTGGAAATTGATTTATAGTATGACGTAGTGATTGCCTGACTTAACTACTTATTGGAGGATCTGATTTCGAATATAATCTGCGTCAATTTTTATAATTTATTTATTTATTTATTTAACAGTGGACCTACAGATTAATCTGCAGGCCAACTACAGGCCCTTTTCCCTTTCGGAATGTGGGCCTTTATAATATAAAGATAAACGAAACAATATTTAAAAATTTACAAAATGTAACACTTAATATCTAGGAAATATAACAAATAATCTAAAATAGAAAAAATTAAACAATTCAACAATATTTTAACTTCAGTTTAACAATTTAACAAACTAACAAATTAAACAATTCAAAGTACAGACCAAGATAGAGATAAACTCAAGCCAATGAGGTACAAACCAGGAAGTGCAAAAGTAGCATTTACACCTCCTGGTCTGCGCCCCATTGATTGACTTGGAATCCAAAAATACATTTTTAAATTAATTTACAATATATAATATTATAAAAAGTTGTATATTTGTGTATTTGAGTGCTTAGTATAAAATAGTATAAAAATTAAGTATAAATATACTTACCATTCGCTAGAATACTTAATCCAACAAATAGTAAGTAAACAATAGTGTTAATGAATGTAAATGGTTGGTAGGACTTATTCCTACCAAGTAATAATAGTAATATGTTAGTAGATTATTAGAGAAATTGGTAATGATAAGTTATATTTCATCCCAGATGTTATGATGTAGTAGGAGGTTTTTTATGAGAGTTATGTGTGTATTGGTATGGAATTGTAGGGCTTGCAATGGGGTGAATGTGAACTGAGATGTAATTGTGTTATTTGAGGGGCATTGTGTTAGGATGTGTTTGATAGTGAGGAGTTCTGGACAGTGAATACATGTCGGAGGTGTGGATCTGTCAAATAAATGTTTATGTGTGGCAAGAGTATACCCTAGGCGCACTCTTGTAAGTTTAACACCTAGGGCTCGAGATTGATTTTTTATTGGGCCAGGAATGTTTGCATTTGGATTGTGTAATCTAGCAAAGCGATTGGAAGAATTCCAGGCTGATTGACGGATGTGCGCCGCGTGTATTGCAATGATCCTTTTAGCATGGGAGTAGGACATTAATGAATCTCTTGTAAGAGGGCTTTTGGCCGCTATATTTGCTTCAAGGTCAGCTCTATAGTTTCCATCTATGCCTACGTGGCCTGGAATCCATCCCAACCGCAATTTGCCATTGTTGTATGATATGGAGTTTCTGATGTAAGATGACATATACTCACTATTGTAAGGGTTTTTGATTGATTTTATTGAACTAAGGCTATCTGTAAATATAATAATGTTCTCATATAGTGTTTCAGCGGCTTGGACTGCTCTGTATATGGCGGTAAGCTCAGCTATGAGAATCGAGCATTCCCCCGGCAAGATTTCCGCCTTCCAGAGAGAGTTGTTCTTGACTATCGCCCAGGCAACGCCGTGAGGTCCTTTTGATCCATCTGTGTAGATATCGGAGTGTGTTGGGAGTGCTTGTTTGAGTTGGATGTACAATTGTTTGTACTTTTCAGAAGGTGTTGTGCTTTTGGGATGTAAGGATAGGTGATCATGTATGAATGATTTCCAGTTGTTCCAAAGGTGCTCTTGTCTATATAACTCTGGGGAGGCATATAGGTCAAGCTCCAATGGTTCAACCAGAGGAGTCATTTTATTTATTGAGGAAGTTATATTTGGAGGGGATTTATTTTGTAGAATGTATGAGTAAATTTTATGAAGAGGGTGATTTGGATCAAAGTTAGCCCTGGTTATAAGCCTTGTCGACAGTACATTTCTTCTCTCCACTATGGAGGGGAAGTTTGCCTCTACTCTCAAAGATTCTAAGGCTGTATTCGGTAATGCACCCATCGCAATCCGAGCCGCCTGGTTGATAGCAACTTGTAGCTTTTGGACATTTCCTTTGGTTGTGAAGCCGTATAAGGTGAGTCCGTAGTCGACTTTACCATACTGAATAGCTTTCGCTATCCTTACAGCTACATCGACAGGAGGGCCCACCTTTTTTCTGCAGATAAACTTGAGTAAATGGTTCGAACGTTTAATTTGGGATACTAAATTTTTGACATGTAAATTGAATTTCAAATTTCGGCTGAAGTGGATGCCAAGTATTTTAATATTATCTATTGGGGCTATGGTTATGCTATTATGGGATATTGTAAATTTGGAACACATGTGTTTTCTGCAGAAATGTATAGCTTCAGTTTTGTCCGGAGCCAAGCTGCCACCACTGGCCAGAGTCCAACGATCAATACATTGTAAAGAGTTTTCCAAGGTGTTTGATGGAGTGTCTGAAATTCTTGTAGTGTAAAGTATGATGTTGTCAGCGTATATGAGGTGATTTAGATTCGGGATAGTGGATAATTCAGTACTGAGGCTGTTTATGTAAATGTTGAATATTTGAACAGAAAGGGGTGAACCTTGAGGGATGCCTAGTGTGAGAGGTTTGCAAGTCGAGTAATGACCACTGACTTGCACAATGTATTTCCTGTTTTTAAGGAAATCATTAATATAGCGAGTGACAGATTGGCCCGATTGCCAATTTATCAGCTGTTTGATGACCGTATCTCTTGGTACTCTGTCGAAAGCTTTCTCCAGGTCACAAGAGATAAGATCACAATGCTGTTTACTGTCCAATGCTTTTCCAACATCGAAGTCTAGCTTATGTAGGAGGGTGGTCGTGCTATGTAGTTTTCTAAAACCTTGAACCTCTGGTGTTAGCTTAGTTTCAATGTGCCAGTAGAGCCTTTTGGCTACAATTTTTTCCAGGATTTTAGATAGTACAGGGAGCAATGAGATGAATCTGTAGCTTTCACAGTTTTGTGGATCCTTCTGGGGCTTTCTCAATGGGACCAGCTCTGCCATCTTCCAGACTTGTGGAAGTTGGCCCGAGCTGTAAACATTGTTATAAAGCCCTCTCAGTCTTGAGATGAAGTCTACTGAGGCATGTTTAATCATGCCGTAGGTGACTCCATCCAAGCCCGGTGAAGTTCCCGAAAAGTGAGCAAGAGTTTCAAGGATTTCATCTGTGGTAATTTTGGAATCTAGTCTTGAGTTAGTATTTAATGAATCAGGGAGGTCAAATTCTTGAGGGACTGTTCTGTTTGAATTATATTTAGAGGCAAGGAATTCAGCATTCAGCGCAGAGTCTGCCACTAGGACATCCCCCTGCTGGATAATTAAGTTGCTCGAGTTCCTACTTCCTTTAAGTATATAGTTGGCTTTACGCCAAGTTTCAGAGATATTTTCGCCGTTCAGGCTGTTGGCAAATTCCACCCAGTTTTGCCTTTTTTGTTTTCTTATGTTTTGGCGGAGAATTGCGTTCGTTCTTTTTAAAATTAAAAGTTTGTCCGTCGTTGGGAATCTTTTGTAAGATCTCCAGAGACCGTCTCTTACCTTAGACAGCTTCTGTATCTCTGAATTATACCAAGCTGGTTTTCTACTAATGTTATATTGGAATTTAATAGGAATAGCTCTGGAGGCTGCTATTCGTACCGACTTGGTCAGAATTGCTACTTCCTTATTGATATTTTGTGATGCTGGGTTAACATTTAGGAAATTTGTCATAATTAATTGGAAATTAATCCAATCTGCCTTCATCTCGTTATATCTGGGTTTTCGTTTTGTATTGGGTTGTGTGACTGTTGTTGGTAAAGTAATTACTATTGGGTGGTGGTCATAACCTTTAGGGTTATAACCTACTTCCCAATTGAATTTGTATGCTATTGTGGTGTGTGATATTGAAAGGTTTGGTGCTGTGTGTGTGCCCCTAGTACTAAAGTGTGTGGATACCGGACTATTAAGTATGCAGAGATCAGGATTGTCATCAGTCCAATCATCAAGCAGTTGCCCGCGTACGGTTGTTAGATGATCTCCCCAGGTCTCACTTCTTGCATTGAAGTCACCCAAGATGACCTGGTTTTGAATTCTTGGAAATATAATACCAAGCCACTATCATAAGCGATGTTCAATCGTCATCAGTCGTAATATAAAAGAGAGCTAAAATAAAGTGAATATAAGATAAAATTATTTAACTTAGATTACGAGAAATAGAAGAATTAATAAATTAAAATTCAGATGACGAAGACCCTGTTTGCATTTATATCTTATGGTGGAGCTTCAGAGGAAAATGGTAGCCTATATGGACTAGGAGAAAATGTAGTTTTCCGCTTATTAGCAAATGCAGAAAATCGAAACCAACACACCGTTACGTTCGATAATTTCTTTACATCATACAAACTTATGTGCTACCTCTCATCACTTGGTTATTTTGCAACTGGTAAGATTTTTGTTTTCAGAAAAAAGTTATAAATACTGTGTTACTTTTAAAATTGATTCTTGTTATTTCTAAAAGGAGCTGTTCGAGATAACCGTACAAATAAAGCAAAACTTTTTGATGTAAAAGAAGTGAATAGAAAAGAGCTTGGAAGCAGTGACTTGTGTTTTGACCCTTCAAATCAGATTCTTGCTTTGCGATATATTAATAATTCTGTCGTAACTGTTTTGTCAAACTATTTAAATCATGAGCCAATGCAAGCTGCTAAACGGTTCAGCCGCAAAAGCAAAAAAATTTATAAAGAGAAATATGCCAAATGCGATTTTTGAATAAAACCGCATTATGGGTGGAGTCAATCTATTTGATCATGCTATAAATATTTATCGAAAACGTATTCTAAGTAAAAAATGGTATTGGCCTCTGTTTACTAATGCTTTAGATGCTGCTATGGTCAACGCATAGAAACCATATTGTTTACTAAGAAATGTTTAAAAAAAAAGCTCAGTTACTTCAATTAGATATGACCGTGTGGATCACAATATGATCCATAGTGAGAATCGAGCTCGATGTTGTCACTGCAAATATCAAACTGTTTTTTCATGCATCAAATGTGGCGTTAATTTGCATCCGAAATGTTCTTTATCATATCATAGCTTGCCTAAGATTTGATAATTTCTTAAGATTAAAATTAGTTAAAACAATAAAATTCTTTTTTTTTTGTAAACTAAATTGTTATTTTTTTATTTGTAAGGGTATTATTCATTTCAAGAAGTTCTTATAGTAGATTTTTGAAGAAATTTTTTTTTTGGGAAAATTAAATCGTTTGATCCTGAAGTTTCGTTTTCGAAACATGTAATATATCCTTTCCAGGATATGATATCAAATACGTTATTTTTTTTTTAATTCAGTTGAAAGTATTTTATGTATAAATTTTTATGACTCTGGTTGAACTGGATCTAGGTCCGGGACTATATGGGTTAACTTATTCTATAAAATGCAAAAGCCTAACAATAAAAGCTATTTGGTATGTGGGACGTCGATTTAACTTTATTGAAATCCTTTAAAGATTCATAAAGTTGTATTTGGGATTTTTAAAAGCTCGATATTTTAGCCGTTAAATTTATTAACCTTTGAAGAGCTGTAAAGAAAATTAAGATATATTAAGTTAGACAATAATGCTTTTTATTCATAGCTTTTCAATTTCATTTGATGCTGTTTTTTAAATGCATGCGGGTATACATTTTGGTATCATAATAAGAAAAGCAGAGTGTAATATATGAGAGCGGGTGTTTGGAGGCAGGAAGAACATTTATTAATTTTATTATCTTTTAAACAGTTATCTCCATTTCTCTAATTTTTTTGTGTTTTGAAAATTGATGACTAAATTTGTGCGCAATAAGTTTGTTACGAAATCGAGTCTGTATATTCTGGAAAAAAGGACAATATTTTTTTGAGGGATTTATAATTCACTTTATAGGTCATAATTATTTATTTATGAGCCGGATATTTATGTTAAACTTTGTTTCGATAAAATAACAACAAAAAAGGATTACGTAAAACTATTAAGTACATTCTTAAAGCTTATTATAATAAATTATATGATCATATTGTATTCTAAACATCTTGCAGCTAAATTATAATACCCTGTCAGTATTAGAAGTATTCACAAGGTACTTGTGAAATACGAAATTAAATTGAAAATTTTCGTTTTTATTAAAACGGCAAATTGAAACTTTTTTCTTTAAGTTCCGATATTAAAGTGAATTTTAAATTTCTGTAATACAAATTGTCTGCTTCTCATACCATTTTTCATTTTTTATATAATACAAAAAGGCTCACATAACGATTTCGATAAATCGATTTCATAACAAATTTGTAATATGAAATTGAATTAATATGAAATTTGCATTGAAATTGAACTGAAATTGAAGACATTATGTAGAGAGAGAGAAAGATATTGTGTTGGAGTTATTTGGGTCAGGAGTTTTTTATTTTTTTATTTTTTTATTTTGCATTCATCGTTGTTTACTATGAAATGTTTACGTTTAAGAGATATAAACGCGAAATGCATGGAAATGAATTCGAATTTTTACAAAGTTATAATTTCAATTTATTGTTTTGAAGGGAAAAAAGTGAAGCAAGGATAATACAGGTAACAAATACTTGGTTATTTGTCTGATGTATTTTTTAAATTAAATCCCATGAAATTAATAGAAAGGATATTTTCTGCTTAATTCAAGTATTGTTTTTTTTTTAATGCATCTGCGAATGAAGATTTTCGATAAAGAACAGATTTATGAATAAAACTGAAGAAACTGGCATAAAGTGATTTAATATTTTGTTGAATCAATTGCATAAAGAAAAAATCATATCTTTTACTACTAATACCTAAAATATCCAGGACCTATATTGAATAGGATGTGAGATGTGTCGCCAATATCTCAGGTCAGTTAAAAATCAAATATTTGAACACATTGTAAAAAATATCATGCATGTATATTGTAAAGTATTATAATATAACATAATAACAATTTTCTTTGGAAGATCTGGAAGGTGGAAAGCTAATAACATTAAAGTTTTAATATTGATAAAAGGTTTGATTCAGAAAACTTCTTCTGGTATTAAAAAGAAAGAAAAACGCATGACTCCTTTTATTTTACTAAAATCTTTATTTGTTTGTTTTTACAAATATACCGATATTTCGGCAATAAAATGTTGCCTTCTCCAATGTCTATTCTTCTTCTAAAATTGAATTAAGAGCTTTATTTGTTATATATACTTTTTTTTTGTTATGGGCAATAAAAATTACAAAAATTAAATTAAATTTTAAATGTTTCTACCTGATAAATCCTTTATATTTTTATTTTCTTATATGAATGTAAATACCATGTGTACCCATTACCGTAATCACTATTTAGAAGGATACCTTCTTGTTGTTTTATGATTTTCAGACTTTCGCAAACATCTACTTTGCCGGTGTCGTTGATTTATTTGATTACCTCTAGATCATCTGTCATGTTCCTCGATTGCATGTGTTCTGCTACAGTAGATTTTAAATTGGATATTTTACCTTTATTCTTAGCAATTTTTGCTTCGCTTAGATGTTCTTGAAATCTTACTGTTGCTAATCTTTTTGTCTGTCCAATATATATATTCTCACATATGTTGCATGATATATTGTAAATTCCGCTTTTCTCTGTTTTATTTTTTTGTCTTTCGGAGAGCCTAATAATGTTTTCAATTGATGCCGCATACTAGTATTTATGACGTCTATGTTGCGTTTTTTTAATTTTTTTCCTAATGACTTCGTTATTTCATCATCATATGTGATGGAAATTCTTTTGGTGTTTTTTTTATCCGTTCCTGTTGGAACAATGTGGTCATATCATCCCTTTTCATATACCTACTTTTCTTGTTGATAATTCTTGTAATTGTTGCGCTCGAGTATCCATTTTTTGCAGCTGTGTCGATAATGTAATTTTTTTCCTCATTATATTTATCCTGTTCAATAGAAACTGTCACTAGTCTATGGATCATTGAATGAAATGGGGCTGTCTTTTATTGGATTTTTGCTATGATTTGATGTATTTGTTACTCTTTGGGTGTTCGTCGGCTTCCTGTAGATTGCAAACTTTATTTCATTATCTCTCTTAGATGCTAAAATATCTAAGAAAAGTTGTTGATGATTCTTTAATTTCTGCTGTGGAATTATTTTTCTGATAAATAGCTCTCTCATATTTCCAGCATTTTTTCGATTGTAGCAAAAAATTTGTATATGAAAGATAACGAGTTCTAACGATGTTCGAAATATTAGGATTAACATCTTTAGTTTTTCCATCTATTGTACAGTCGACTCCATGTTTTGAAAAATCAACCTAAAGACTGATTATCAAAAATTTTAAATATTGGAAGACTGAAAAATTACACCACGTTGGATTATCAGGAAAAATACCGTTATTGAAAGTAAAAATCATAAAGAATTGGAACATTAAAGTTAAATATAGTTATAACCTACTATATAGTAGATATGAACCTGCTCATATTCTCATTCGAAGGTAGTTTACTTGTGCAGAAACACTAAGAGAGACTTCCGATATTCTAATTTATAAAAAGTGATTATACAAGCAGAAATTTCCTTTCAGACCCAGTTTCCAATATTTCAAATACTGCAAAATCGAACCTATAGCATTAAATAAGACGGAATAAGAAGATGAAACTTGGTCAAACAGCCGTTTATGAAATTTGCCAACCAAGTGAGTACAGGTTCAGATTTCAAATGATTGCAATTAAACGTTCACACCCATGTTGTAATATTTTTAATGTATATTAATAATTAAATGTTTCGAGTTTCGATTTGCAGAGATTATTATACAGATTTAGCGAAAGTGCCAAATTATACAACATGACCAAATCTATGTCTATTTCGAAAGAACCAATATAATATTAGATATTACACGCTAGGTGGCGCATTCCCTATGAAGCAAAAAAAAAAGAATGCTTTATGGGGTTTTCGAACTGGTCCAGTACCCCCTTGTCATTGCGATAAAATAAATGACAACACATAATTGAGAGTATAATTTGTTAACAAATTAAATAAATGGAACCAATTGTAAAACATGATAATTATATACAAGCCATTAGGCTCTTTTAGGTTATTTGAATAAATAAATAAATAAAATAAAATGGAGTTATTCTATTTAAGAAGGCTTAGTTCATGATAATGGCCGTAGTTTCACACATTTAATGAGTAAGCAAGTAATTTGATAAATAAATGCTTGAAATATTAGATGTAGGTAGTGTAAAATTGCGGTACTGTACTTAATTAAGCACGAAAAGGTGATTCTAGCTAAGCTACTGTCAAGAGGGTAAAAAAAAAGATGTAAAAATATATTCATTAACAATAAAATTATCGAATAAGTGCTCAATTTTAAATATTTCTACATAAATATTACCAGCTCTTGCAAGCAGAAATATGAACCTAAGCAGGAAAATCCGGATCCATTATAAATTATTATCGAGATGTTCTATGAAGAAACAAATACATGCTAATAGAAAAAAAAATACGAATATACATAGCTATTAAGACAACTTCGCAAACGAAATCCAAACAAGAGAAATGCGCACTCTAAGGCAAATATGCGAATACACATTAAGAGGTAAGAAATGTATAGCAACGAAATCAGAGACGAATGCGACATTCAAGATAATGTCCGTTGGAGTCAAAATAGATGAAGAAACTGGAGAGACTACGTAAATAGAATGGCAGAAGGTGAAGGTAGTAATGGATGGTCAAATCAATATCAAATGTCTGCCAGGAAGCCATCCGAAGAAAATATTATAGTGTGGAAGTCGTTATCAGTTTAATTAAAGTTGAGATAAGTTTTTTTTCCCTACTCCTCTTAGGAGTTTTTCTCCGCTTGACATTTCCATCATACTCGATTTCTAGTTTATCATCATTTCTGTTTCCGAGGCAATATTTTTAATCTATAAAGCTTTCATACGACCCAAAATGGAGTACAACTCTCACATATGGGCTGGCGCTTCTAGTATTGCGTTAAAACATTTGGATAAATTCCAAAAATGGGCTATTCGGCTATTCAATGACCCAAATGTGACAGCTCACCTTGCTCCTCTTGAACATCGTCGTAGAGTCGGAGCTCTCTCACTTTTTTATAGATATTTCGTAGGCATCAGCACATGCTCAGTGGAAATTAAATCTATGGTACCTCCACTTAAGCGCTTCCCCTGAGAAACACGATGGGAAGCATGTGCTCATCTCTACACCATTGAAATCCCTAGACGGCAAAAGACAAGTTATGGAAATTCATTTATAACCTCAACATCCCGAATGTGAAACCAAATTCCATCTTATGTGTTCCCAAAACATGACAAATTCTATATTGATGACCTAAATAAATTCAAGACGAACATTAACACCTTCGTTCGTAATTTTCCTCCTTCCATTTACAATCCTCCTTTCCTGATTTTCCTTTGCCACCCTAGCCAAACGTACCAATCGGTATAAGAGTTCCCCACCTAGTGTTTTGGCTATGCAAAAAAAAAAATAAATAAATTAGAGGATTAGCCTACTATAGAAGACCACTTTGATAACTCTGTCTGCGCTTACGTGGTAATACGACGTCATATTTTCTGCAAGTTGTCGCTGCGATTTTCACATTGTAAATCTTTAGCTTAAGATGTCTGACATTACTGTGTTTACTGGGTACGTCATGTCACATACTTTTGTCATTTGTTGACAATTGTGTAATTATTATTAGTGTTTTGTCAACATTTATTTGTTGTGTTATTTTGTTATTGTGTTGTATGAGATATATTGATATAGATATTGATATAGGTAATTTTTTAGTTATAAAGTATGGATTATGTTAATTATTTTTGTTTTTTTTTATTAATTATAAATTTTAAATAATATTTTTGCTATCTTAGTTATATTTTTTTTTAGTTTTATTTTATACCCCCCACGGGAATTGAGTCCGTGACTACCACATCATAATTGAAACATATTTGTGTACTCCAACCGATTAGGCCACCGAAGGGATTGGATGAGAAAAGTATATTGTAAAATTAAAACAGAAGAAGAATATTTTTAAGCCCTCTAAAAATGAACTTCTTTTCAATCACAAAGTCAGACATATAAAGTTTCCATAAATTAATTTAAGTTCTCAAATTTTTCCAAATTATTTGTAAGTTTTCAAATTATATTTAGCATTTGACTTTTTTTTTAAATTGTCAATATTTTTAGTTAAATATCTTAATTATTTAATATTGTTTTATAAATCATTATTATTTTAATTTATCTTAATTTATATAAGTTTTCCTTTTTAAGCTTGTTAATAACTAATTCAACCTACTTATCAACCTACAATAATTGTAAAAATATTATTTGTATAGACCGAGAATCTAGTCTACTAGGCGTAATTATGTTATTATCAAAATTAAAAATAAATAAAATAATTAAATGAAAAACTAATCCTACACACACACCCATATTATATAATTTCACAATAATTGACAAGGATAATAAATAAAATATTATAACAAAGTTATTAAAATTAAATTTATCATATTTTATTACTAAAATAATTATCAAAGGTTATTCAGCTCAGAATTATATTCTAACATTTGTAATAAAATGCCAAATAAATCACCTGAACTTAGAATAATAATAATAAGGACAAAAAAAGGAAGTCAATATAACTAATTAAGGATATAAAGGTCCAAAAGTTAATATGAATAAAATTTACAACTACATTTATATACAAAACTTATAATAAAGAATTAATTTATATGAAAATGTTCAAGAATAAAATTTATATTAAAATCCTTTAACAATAAAATCAGATAATTCAATTAAATTTGAATTATCCTAAATTATTATCATTCTTTTATTTATAAAAAAAAAAAACAGATACATCCTATTTATATCATGTCATATAATAATGCTTGAAATTGTTAGTGGATGAATGAGTTTTCATTTCTATCTACTATAGTGTTAAGGTGAAATAAAAAATATTTTTTTTTTGAGTAAAAACAGTTAATATGCCAAAGGGACAGTCTTAATGGTAATAATATAGATGTAAGGGGAATGATTGAAAACTTTTTTGAGGATGACCAGTTAGAGTTCTATTTAAAGTCTTCCGAAACTGTGTAGACGATATCTTGAGAAGTGAAATTAAAGATCTGATTGAACTTCTTAACAGTCTAAGTTGATTTCAAATATCGAGCTTAAAAGTGTAGTACTTGAAATAAAGATAAACAACAATAATAAATTGGTTATTCAAGTCGTGGCATCTAGAGAGAATAATTTATTGTCAGAAGCAGTTGGAATCGTCACCTTTAACAGCCTACCTAAAATTTAACGGAAGTAAACAACATTAATATGTGACTAAAAATATATAAATAATGTAGATTTTTGTGAGAAATGAGCTTTAAAACTATCTACTTTTTGTCCTATCTTATTCCGTTGCAATTTCATAAATATAAGATGAAACGAACGTATTTCAACATTAAAACCCTCCCAAGGTAATTTTTGAAACTAATAATTTTATCCGGTATTTTCAAATGGGTATTAATATAGTTGGGACTTGAGCAATAATCTGTAAGTTAAATTCGAAAGCCAAAATTTTTGAGTTTAAGCAATCTAGTAAAATACATAACATACTGATAAACTACTTTTCTTTAAATCTTATCCTATGACAGTTTCTTTTTTCTTTTTGTTTATATATGTATATATGTATATATATTATATATGTTTGTACATATATGTATATTATAATTTTAGTTTTGACACAATTCAAATGGTTTTACTCGTTTTAATCATCGTGTTGTATAATCATTGTCCAAGAGTTGGAGAGCCTCAGCATTGATATGTTTTGTAGTCTTTTTTGATGATTTTGTGCGATTGTTTTGATAACGCTGTCCATCATTTCTACTCCCAAATTCTTATGTAGATTATTATTGCGTATGTACCACGGGGCATTTACTTTACCACGTAGTACTTTGTTTTGGAAACTTTGTTTTATGTTTCTATTGCTTTGATTGGTACAATCCCAGAATTGCTGAATTCTATAAGTCCAAATGGGTTTCAGAACTTTTTGGTATAACAGAAGCTTGTCTTTGGTTGATAGCACAGAGTGTCTACCTAGTAGCCAGTATATTTTTTGTACTTTAGATTTAGTTCTTCCCGTTTTTCTTCACATGTGTTTTCCATTTGAGTTTTACATCAATGTCATACCTAGATATTTGGCTGTGTTTACATATTTAACAATTTGATCATTAATATACACAGTTCATGTTTGGTATGTTTGTTGGTGAAGTCAATATGTACTGATTTCGCTTCATGCAATTTAATACGCCATCGGAAGGTCCAGTCTTGAACCATTCTAATAGCTGCTTCTAATTTTGGTGTTGTCTCAATGTTACTATCGCCAATGGTTATAATTGATTTATCATCAGCAAATGTGGCAACTATGTTTTCTTCGACCATTTCAAACATTTTTTTTTATATAATACATAAATACAGTTATTTAATTTAAAAAAAAAAAAGACAAGGACAAAGTATTGGTAAGTTTCATTTTTACAAAATTTTAAAAATATGTGCCTCATATGAGGTCAAAATGCCTATTTGCAAAAAAAAAAAACAAATATTATAACGATGGTCGAATAACTTTTCGTTTTGTTGCGTTGCGATATTTTTTAACAGAAATGGTTAAAAAGCTTTTAAACATTCTGGCGATAGAAATATTGTTGAAAGATGGTTCAACAATAAATGTATTTATTGGACAACAAGAGGAAGTTTGAAGTTTTTGTCAAAAATCCAATAATGACATTACAGTTACCAGACCTGAAATTATCTCTTCTTACAACAAATGTATAAGTCGTGTAGATTTAATGAATTTCCTTATAACAAGATATTGCAATTATCCTCAAAACGGAAGATCATAATATATGCGCATATTTTATCATTTTCTGATTGTTTATTGTACAATTGTATAAATAACGTGGAAGAAAATGTATGATCTCAAAGACTTACTTACAGTCAAAAGTGTAGTTACAAATACTCCTACCCAAAGTCGTTTATAAAATATGAATTTTCTGAAATATAAACGTAAACCTGGTAGACGATTGAACCGACCAAATTTTGAGTAACTGACGCAATCCGCCTAACTAATGGAAATCATTGACTTCGTCGACCTGTGAAAAATACGCAGGTAAAAACATAATGTGACAATTTTTTTTTACTTAATTCAAGCTCGCTGATGATGAAAATAAACATTAAAAAATTCTCAAAATATTAGAAACTTGCCCAGGGAGGGTTAAATAGGAGTTTATTATTTCAAAATTTTCTTTAATTCGACTTTTTCAATCATTTATACTGCAAAGAATGGTATATTAAGTCCTAGTGAATCCCATGTGCAATTGTACAGAAGCAGTTCTTTCAGGTACGATTTTATATAAAAAGAAATATTTGTTTTGGTATAATTGTAGTTGTTTTCTGAATCGCTTGATTATTGAATATTTACTTTATAATGAAATCAATGTATAATACCTATTTATTATAACGAAATGCATACTAATTTCAATATAACTTGACACAATAAAATTCCATTACTCTCAACGTAGTAGATCGATGTATTTTAATTAGTTTTTAGTCAAAAACGTTTGTAGTCACAATTCTGTTATATCAATAGGTCAACAGTCAATTATTTTATTAAAACACTGATTTATATATTGTCTTTTTCTGTTCTTTATTACAAATAGGTATATTTTGTGATTATATAACAGAATTGGTATTTATGAATAAAATAAAGTTTAAAATTCTTTTGCGAAAGAAATTTTATTGAATTTGATTTTGTTTATAAAGATGCAATTTTTTTTTGACTACCTACGCCTATAGTCACAAAACGTTATAGTCAGAAGTATTACTGAAATTTAACGAATGACTATAACCGTGTTTTACTGTATATATTTTTTTTAATAATAGCAGAAGCAAAATGAACTATCATTTATTATTATTATTTTTGAAGAGTGATTTTTCTTTTTCTGTTTTATTTCAATTTTTGTTTGTGTGTTTATTTAAAATAACAGAATTTTTATGAAGCCTTTTCAAAAATTGTCCGTGTTTGAAATTTATTTTAGAGTATAGATGTCGCTCAACTTACTGTTTTAAGTATTCAGCACCAAGAACTTGCTAAAATTTTAATATTTTTGTGGTGTAATTTACTATTCAATTATTTTTGCTTTTTTACTCATCACGTCGTTCATCTTGTGTATTATATATAAGATTGAACCCACCCTGTATAGCAATATGTAATTAAATCATCTTCTAATTGTTATATAATATTAAACTACGTTGGCCTATGTGTATAAAAACTCTTTATCATAAAAATTAGAAAATATTTTTCAATTATGTTACAAACGAAAAATAATTTTCACCATAAAACTTCATATTTTTGTTTTCTTTTTCTGTTTTTTTTTTGTTGTTTTTTTTATTTCATCCATAGTACAGAAATAACTTAATAGGTAGAGCTAATAAAGAATGAAAGGCTATTAAACCTAGGCAAAGTTAATTAACATCCTGAATAATTTATTGCGAACATGTAACCACTAAAATATGTTATATAGACAGGTCGATATAATTAAATATTTACATGATTGCCATTAGTGTGAATATGGGAACCATTATCGTTAAAAGATTTTGGTTTAAAATTTTGTACTCACATTTATTAAAAAAAACAAAATTATTTCCTCTGAAAACTCCTGATCCTTATTTTATTTATTTAATAATTTCAAGTACATAACCACTATATATAAAAAAAAAATAATAATAATAACGATAAATCCGTTTTCGTTACATGAAAAATTTATTCGCATCCGCAAAAAAACAAACAAAAATTGCTTTATAATGTTGAATACTGGATTTTATGTGTGTGTGTTTGTATGTTAAAATTTACATTTCAAATTTTGTAGATTATCACTAGCGATTCTCACTTCAACTCATTTATATATAGGTACCTACTTTTATATTTGTATAGTTTTATATTATTTCTTAATTATAACATAAACTCTAGAGTAATGAAATTATCTCTTGGGCCGCAACACATATTTAAAACATTTCAAATTTAAATGGAATGAAAATTTTCACTATAAAAATTTTTTTGTTTTTTTTTTTGTTTTACTGATTTTCCAGAATAATTTTCATTAAATTTACCATAAAAATTTGATTAAAAAAAAAAAAAACAAAAAACAAAAAGTAAAAAGGTGAAAATAATATTAGGAAAATTTAAATTAAGTGATTAAATTTTTCATCATCAAATTGTATAGAGAGATTTCATTCTGAGAGGAATTAGCATAAGTGACGAAAAATTGTTCATTTCGTATTTTTGATTTTATGAAATTTTATTTTTGGTTATTTGGAATGGCAACAAATCTCAAATTGAAATGGAATAAATCTAAGAGATAATAGTTATTAAACTCTTTCAATTTATGTCGATATTCATCTTGTTAACTTAATTATATGTACTTAAAAAATCAGAGTATTTGGAATCGGTATAATAAACAAATTAATTACTGTTACTAATTATTAAAGATTTGGGTTGAATTAAAACAATCGGTTAACCCCAATAACCGTGTTAAGTTATATACACTTCATTTGAAATAATATTATGGTATAAAGTATGATAATTGTTCAATGTTGCTCAACATTATATTTTGAAAATATTTTTAATTACTATTAATGCTAGAAGAGATAAAAAAAATGTTTATTTGAATTTAATTATGGTTGAAAATATTGAATGACTTGAATGGAAATTCAAAATTTTATTAGATAAAAGTTATTCATCACTGTTATCTTTAATCGAGATAAGGTAAAATAAATTTATGAATTTTAACAAATTTTGTTTTTTTTTTATTTTTCATTTTGCCTTTATTTATTTTATCTTTCTTTTATAATATATAGAAACTAACGATTTGTATTCAAATCTTATAATATAACTTTAAATAAGGATACCTCGCATTGTTAGATCATTAGTTTTTTATTACAGTTTTATGGTCTTATTTGATTGTTTAGGACATTTTTTCTCTTTAATCGGTGATGACCTATGTCAAATTGCAGATTTCCTGCTAATGAGTTGGGATGATTTCTCAGCTTTGATGTGTGTTTTCTTCCAATTCCTTTCACCTCTTCTTCGATTGTAGGGATATTTAAATTTTTGCGTATGTTAAAATTTTTTTACATATCAGGGTGCAGCGATATGGTTCTTAACATTTTGAATTGAGGTCTTTTTATTTGCATTGCCATTCCCCATAGCTCTAATCAATAAGTCAAAATTTGCTTGATTATGCTTCTGTATAGAAGTACTTTGTATTAAAATTTTAGTTTAGACTTTCTATTCAAAAGCAAACTTGTTTTTTTTCTTTTAGTTTTAATGGGTTTCCGAGGTATTTGACATCATTGTGTTATTGTATAGTTTTATTATTTATCTTAACAGTAGGGCATGTTCCCTTTCTAGCACTAAATGTTATGTGGGAACTTTTCGTATCGTCAACTTTGATTCTCCATAGATTTAGCCATTTTTCTATTTCTTCTAAATGATTGGAAACATAATAATATGTTGAAAGATTTTGGGACACCCGTTCGTTAGAGCTTAAAATTTCTGTAACGTTTGCAAAAGTAAAAATGGTATTTTAATTGTTGGTAGGCATATCTGACGTATACAATAAGTATATAGTAGGGGATCTAGGACACTATCTTGAGGGACTCCAGCTTGCAATGGATGGGAAAATGAGGAATAGCTTTTGCATTTGATGATGAATTTGCTTCCGGTGATGTAATTTTTCAATTATTCTTGGACACTAGATGGCATATAATTCCTTAATTTATAAATAAGACCTTGATACCATACTTTATTGAAGACTTGAGATATATCTAGGCATATGGCGGAGTAGTATTGTTTTTCTTCGAATGTTTTGCAAATTTGACTGACTATACGATGTATTTGTTCTTAGATATTATGCTTTTCTCTGAAGGCAAATTGATGGTCAGGTACAGATCGGTTTATTGTGAGAGTTTGTTGTAATTATTTTATTAATATTTTAGTAAATTATATTGAATTAATTTTTTACAATGTTTTTGTATTCAAAAATAAGTTTAGTTTGAACTAATTATTAAATTGAGATTAAGATTAGGTAGGGCTCTCCCACTTGGATTTTTAATAGAACCTGGCTACGAGCTATTTGGCTTTTTTGATGGTTGACATTTTCTAACTGTAAAATAATTTTTAGGATCGAACTTAAGCCATCTCGGAAAAATGTTTAGCTGCACAGAAAAACAGATGTTAATATATAATAAAACTTAAAACCCTGTCAGTTATAAAGAGTGGGTGGTGCATGATACAAAAATTGTTAATATAAATTAAATTAAGTCTAACTTATGAAGTAACACAATCTCACAATTCGGAATAGGAATTTGATTCTTCATATCAATTGACTGGTTTTCGCCTTGCGTAATGACTTGACCTAATGTATAAAGTTATTCCAAGTAAAATATTTATTAATTATTATAATGATTTATCAGAGATTTATCTATAAATAAAGTGAAAATTAATTTTGAAAACATATAACTAAGATGAATGCTGAATTTAATACGAAAGTTGAAAATCATCAATTATCATGAGTAAAAATACAATGGACAGTATCCTTGCGTCACATTTCAAAAAAAAAATTTGAACATTTTTATTTGCTACCTTTATTTACTGGAAAATTAATCAGTTCATCATATATATTAGTTCTATAGAATCTAATACAATCAAAACAATGGTTTTTTCCTAATTTAATCGAAGTCATATAATTAAGAAGACCATTAAATAAATTTCATAACAATTTTTAAATAAAATCATTTTCTATATAGTTATTGACCTGTCCTATTGTATTTAAATTATTTTAATTTTAAGTCTCTATCCTAAAAATGACCTTGCTATGGTCATTTTTCTTTTGGTGTTTTTTGTTTTGTTTTTTGTTTTTTTGCTTAATTAGAATTCAAATTCCGAATAAATTACATAAAACAAAAAAATTAATTTTGGATAATTTTTGTGAATATCAAAATTAAAAATTTAAATTTAATAATCTACTCAATAATTAATTAATTATTTTGCTAATTAAAAATCAATGATGACTTAATACTACCAAATTTAGTTATTTCTATTTTTGTATTTTAATTAAAAGTTTAGGTGCGTACTGCATACCAACACTATCACAACCGAAACATGATTATATAAATAAAAACTAAAAACAAAAACAAAAAAAAAATCTAAATTGGAAATTCTAATTGATTTTTAAAAATGGAGTTACAAGATATTAATAAAATGACTGCGAGTGCTATTCAAAATTAAATAGAATTTTATTTAAGTAATTTTGTTTTCAATATAAATACTAAGCATAGGTAGCAATAGGTGGATGTGATGTCATGAAATAATACGTAAGTATACTATTTAAGTATTTCTCATTTCCATTCCCTTAAATTGTAAAAGCCAGTTAATTGTCAGTCTGTTGATTTGAATTTTTTTAAATATTTTCTCGTCATTGTGCAGGTTATACAAATGTAATGGTAATGTATAATATCTTCTTATTTAATCTATAAATTGGTAAAATTGTTTTATTTCGTAGCTAAATAGAAATTAGATGTTAAGTGTAAATAATGCAAAAATTTAACTCTTCCTGTATACCAAAATTGTGTATAGCTCATTACTAATACAAGTTCATCATCTATTCATTGTTTATTATTTTTGTTCATAAATTTAATTTTTTTATATTTTGTAACTTTATCTATTTTTTCATTTAGTTGCAAAATGAAATTAGATAACAATTCTTCACAATTTTTACTATCATTTAGTTTAATCGAATCATTTGACAATAATCGATTTAAAACTTCAAGATTTATGTATCGACATGATGACAAACTAATTTTTTTGTTATATCTATCTCTTTCTTATTTAAGTTTTTTGACACTATTTAACTATAATGATCTAGTAAATCGGTAATAACATGAGATAACTTAACCTCATCATTTATATTACTTGTAAACGAATGGTCAATGCAAGTTTTTGATGTACTTCTAGTGATAAAATTGGAATTACAATTAATGATAGAGTGCATAGTCATAAAGTTTATATATTTATTTATTTTATTTGAATATTTTAATAAATTTAAATTAAAATCATCTTTAATATATGTGTCAATTGTATATTTAGTTGCAATAATACATTTTTCTAGATTAATAATAAAGTTTGTAAAATTTTCATTTATTTCAGTGGGTAAACGTTAATTATGAAATGAAAAATTTGTTATTTTTTTTAATATTTATACTTAAAAAACTATCATTATTATTACTATATGTGTACAATTTATTGTAAGACAATTTTTTGTTAATAAAGATACTGCAACCACCACCAATTTTATTTTGTTGGCAATATACAAGTCGCGCATGGGACACAGAATATATTAGAATATTTTATTTAAAAGCACATGAAGGAAATACATATACCGACATCCATAGTAAGAGACAAAATTCAAAATTCTATCTTGAATTATTTCTTTGTCATATAACTGACGTTTGATTTTTTAATCGTGTCCAAAAGCTTAGAAAGTGTGTAATAGAATATTACATTTTTTAATCCACAAAATTATACATTTTTTCTATTAATAAAATATAGAAACCCTACGTTTGTATAAATATGTTTAATTAATATCTTGATCGATTTAGGATGCACCATCATCAGAAGACTGAATTAATATCTTAATTAACCTTTCCTCTGTGCATTTTTTATCGTAGTTTGTGCACTGTGGTCCATCTGACCCCATATGGTATCTCCATTTTCATATATTTTATATAAAAACTAGCGGAGTTACCCGGCGTTGCCCTAGAAAATTTAAAGTTCCTAGAAATTTTTCTTCATTTTTAGTTTGAAAAGGGAAGTATTATATGATGTTTGTCTGTTAGTAAACTAACTGTTAAAAGTTTTTATATGTAGAAAATGTTATAAAGAAAACAAAACTAAATTTAGAAAAAAATATAGAAATCCAAAAAAGACAAAGACAATTAGGAAAAACCAAAAGAACAGAAAAAAGGAAAGACGAATTACATACTGGTGAAGATAGACATCATATCCGGGGTCGGGCTGTTCGACTTTTCTTCTGTATTGCTTTGAAAACCTTATATCAAGCTGCTATTCTAAAGTTTTTTTTGTAGTTTTTTTTGTAGTTTTAGTAGCTTAAGTTCAAGGAAAATTTCTAAAAAAAAAATTTTTTTCTTTCTTTTATTTCATTGAAAGATAGAAATAAATAAAAATGAGAATTTTGTTTTGCTGTTTTCTTCACCCCTATTTCTCTTCCTCTCTAAAAATAATAAAATAAAAAAAACATTTAAAAAACCGTTAGGGACTTGACATTTTACCTTGGATCCCGATTACGGCAGTTTCTGCCAAATTTGTTAGACCTGCTTTCCGCCAGAGAACGCCTTTCGAATGAAAATTCATATCTCAGAAACTGGACCGATTTGGTTCCAAGTTATATGACAGCTACCCGAATCAGTCAAAATTTCGAAAAAATGTGAAAGTCATATTTGTTTATTTTTGGAAGAGTACCTGTGTGCAAATTTTCAGCTCTCTAGGACCTTTGGTTTTTGAAATATTTTTGTCGGGTACTGGGAGTTGTATGGTAGCTACCCGAACCAGTCAAAATTTCGAAAAAAGGTGAAAGTCATATTTGTCTATTTTTGGAAGAGTACCCGTGTGCAAATTTTCAGCTCTCTAGCACCTTTGGTTTTTGAAATATTTTTGGCGGGTGCTGGGAGTTGTACGACAGCTACCCGAACCAGTCAAAATTTCGAAAAAATGTGAAAGTCATATTTATTTATTTTTGAGAGAGTAACTGTGTGCAAATTTGCAACTCTGTAGCACCTTTGGTTTTTGAAATATTTTTGTCAGGTGCTCGGAGTTGTATGACAGTGTATCAACTCCCCCTTTAGTTAAAATGTAATTCAATATGATGTTGGGTTTATTTTTATTTCTTTGGAAAGTAGCTTACCAACGTAAGATCAAAACGTCGTCAAAACAAAAATCTGAAGGAATCACATCTTTTTTCTTGATTTCTGCTTTGCTGGTAAATTCTTTGGTAGGTTAGGGTTATTTGAACGAATATATTGTTTTCTTTTATAATAGTTGTTCAACCAATATACAACTTGTGAAGGAGTAATCCATGGTTATAATTCGCCTTTTGTTGACGTATGGTTCAGATAAACGATGAACTAAATGCAATACAAAATTAGTTGAATGTGGCTCAGTTGGTTGCTTTCCTACATATATCTCAGCTTTTATTAGATACGAGTTTGTCGCATCGCAAATCCAAAAAAATTTCACTCCATACTTGCCTGGCTTAGATGATATATTCTAGCGAAAGGAACATCTGTTCATCAACTAATATTATAATAATTTTTTTTATATTGAAATGTCAACTTGAATAAAATAACCATAGCAATACTACTACTTTTTTTTTAAATTCCTATAGTATATAGAATTTTTTGAAATAATGAAAATAAAGATAACTTTTGTAATAAAGATTTCTTCCTGTATATTATGAATTTTCATAGAAAATATATGAAACAAATGTGGGGTCATGTTGAGCTCAGTGCACAGATATGCGTATAGTTTTCTTCAAAGGGGGATAACTACTTGATATACAATCGAATTTGATCCTGTTTTTATTTTGTGTTTAGGAAATACTAATTCAGGCTTTCATAGACTAGTTGATTGACTAATTGACGCGAAATAAGTTTTCAATGCACAGAGGAAAGGTTAAATTTAAGGAAAGGTATTTAAAGTTTCTGACTTTCCTGAATTATTTGAAAATATTTCACTAAGAGTTTGCAGAATATTTGATAAAATATTTTTTTATATATTTTCGTAATTTATAACTTAGATAGAAATGGCTTGTCGTACATTAAGTATAAAAGAAGAAGTTTATTTTTTACATGAAGATTAGATTTACGTTTTATTAATGGATATAGCAGCCTAATGTAAAAGTCTATCGTGTTAACTGTTTTCATGATATGTGTCTTGAAAAGCAATTTTTTATCTAAGTGATTGCCGAGATAATAAATTAATTTTGCCAAATTATTTCAGAGTTGTTTATATTTAGATTTCTGTTGATTTTTAAAGAAAATCGCTTTTTTTTTTCTCACCGTTGATTTTGATTTTCCACTTGTATATTGTACAAGATTGTTATTATTGAAAAATTATTAAAAACTGTAAAAAAAAATTTATAATTTATTATAAAAATAATAAATTTTTAAAAAATATAAATAATTTTAAAGAAAAATTTGAATGTGTAATTCTCACCCTGGCGGACAAAAGCACATAAGTCATTTTACGCAATTTTACAGGAGAGCGTTTTTTTTAGTTTTTAAATTAATTCTTTCGATTAGAAAAAATTGTGGTACGCAGTTTAATTACTATTTGCTATAGTTTTCAACGCGCAAAGATAAAATTTAAAATTTTGCAATAATTTAGAAAATAATTGACTTAAGTGCTTTTGTTCGAAAAAGATATGTGACTTATGTTCTATTTCAGTAAGTAAAAAAAGAATAAAAATATGGTAATAAACAAAACATTTTATTATTTCAGTCTCAAAAAAGTTAAAAAACACAAATAAAACAAATTAAATACTTTCTTATGTTAAAATTAAAATTAAAAAACAAAAATATCAATAAATTAAACATTTCTTTTGTTCAAAATAAGATGAAAACAAAAAATAATCACAAATAAAACATTTGCCTTCTATCAAAATTAATATTAAAAAGAGAAAACTCTAAGCTTCCTATCCACTTCAAACTTGATCCTCATCAATTTCAATCAAATCAAGATCGATATCAAGTTTAGTATTGGTTGCATCAGGTAGAAAAGTATAAAATTGACGAAAAATTTGTGGAATAAAGTAAAGCAAAGATATTAGGTCTTTCTTTTTATCAGCACTTATAGATATCAAATTGTTTGAAATAACAGGAACCACGCTCGTAGTTTTGTTTCTTCCCCTTTTGGTTAAATCAAGTTTTAAAAAGTTTTCTTCCTTTCTGTGTAAATTATTTTTATACAATATTTCCCCAAATTTGTTCTTAATATCATATCGAAACCATTTCACAGCATGCCATTTAAATCACCCAAAGTATTTCTCTTTCGAATGGCCCTTTTAAAATTGATACAAAATTTAAGAAATCATTTGATGACATTTCAACTACTTTAAATTTAGAACTACACGATCGAACATGCTGCATCCAGTCATGAGGGTGAAATATTTCCAAATTAGTTTTCTTTTTCTTTTTTTTTATGATACTATGATCACCGTCAACTTCCATATGGCTGTGACCTGGAACTTGTGCTCAATAACCTCTATAATGGTTGATTTTTCTTCTAAGAGCATAGAGAGCATTGCAGTAAAATGCGAATTTTTATTCTGCCCACCACAAGTATCAGAATAAAGAATCACATGTTTTACCTCGGCTGTAAAATTTTTTAAATTCTTGTACAAACAAGAGGCTATTTGGTTCGCTCCTCTGCCTGAAATACACTCGTGCCACATATAATGAGCTGAGTTGCCATTTGCGTTATCGTGAACCGTCAAATTAAAAGTCCAGAGTTGCCTTTTGTAAAATGCGAAAGCTGCCGTCAGCGATGGTGTTGGCAAACATTGCTGAAGGTCAAAGGTGAAACATTTGATTTGGTTGTTTGATTCTTTCGATAGTTCTTTATCAACGCGCTTTTCGCTATAGGCTTATTCAGCTTCAATATGGGTTGATCTCTTTTATTTTCGATTTCGATTTTCTCCTGTGAGTCTTGTAATAGTTGAAGTTTAATTTTATATTTGTCACACGTGCTGCACATATATCTAGTGTTGTTATCTTTACGTGCATAATGACTTTCGTACATTTTAATAAAATTTTCGTTTTCATTCAAAGTTTTTAAAAAACAAGTTCTACATATCGGAAGCCTTTCGTCATTATATTCGAGGGAATAGTTATAGGTTTCCATTCTGCACTTATGTCCTGTACGTGGGCGATTTGATTTCTTATCTAAAACTGTCATCATAGCAGAAATGAAAGCCGCTAACTACCCATGTTCCAGTACTCATCGAAAATTGATTTTTGCATTTCAAACGAAGATCTGCTATTACATTTTAAACGACAGTTTTCTAATGAAACGCCTTCTTCGATGCTTTTATTTTACCAGTAATTGTAGTGTATTCCTTGCCGGAATTTCGATTTTCCTTCCTTATCCTTTTATCGTTTTTGCTCTTTAGGGAAGTTGTCGCTACATTTGATGTACTGGGACCAACCAGCATGCTTAAATTTGGTTCCGCATCAGTTGTATTATCAGCTAGAATGTTTGATTCTGCTTCTTTTTCAATATTATCCGGAATATAAGATGGATCTGCAATATAATCGTCGTCTGAAAATGGTTCTTCAATAATATTCTCATCCTCTTGCTCTGCAGTGGAGATCATATGAACAACATACTCCAAACAATTATATTTTAATTTTTATTGACTTGTTTAATAAATAAAATTTACCCTTAGAAGTATCAGTTAAAATTTTGTAGTTTTCTTTTTGTTTTTCTGTTACTAATGTAACAAATAGTCTACCCCGGCTAAGTGACATTTCGAAAATTAATTTTTTTTTTTTTCAAATATATTTTTGAGTAATTAAAGTAAAATATTTTTATTTTAATTAATATTCACAATGAAATAATAAAAATACACATAGAATCAAAAAAATATCGAACCTGTTTATGGTGCAACAGTTAAAAAAAATATAATAATATTAACCTTAAGTCTATGCTACGCAACACATTTTTTTCTGTTAAAATCACATAAGTCGACTTATGTGTTTTTATACGATAGAAAAATTTAAAAAATTTTTACGTTGATTATTATTTTTGTAATTTTCAAGACGAAATATGTATATTTTGACTTAGGTGTTTTTGTGAGAAAATGGATATTGAGAATATCATGCGATTGAGTCAATAAAAAAAAATCGGATTTTTTTGACTTATGTGCTTTTGTCTGCCAGGGTGAGAATTATTTTACAATATCCAGAAATTTACCTAGCTATATCTTTAAAAATATTCGGAAATCTTAAAATGTTCGTTAATTAGTACACCTGAGACCTTTCGGCTACATGAATAGTAATTAATTGACTTATATAATTTTGTCTAAATGTAATTAATTTGACTTATATAATTTTGTCATGTAATGGTAGCTACTGCATTTCAGTGAAACGAGTATTTACTCATTAATTTTTTTGTCGTGTTTTATACACTAATATGAACTTACAGGGCAAAATATGAAAACATGTTGGTCCTAATATTATCGTTAATTATACATTTGAAAGTTATTTGTATTAATCCTATGCCAAGCATTAAAAAATTATTATGTAACAATAGTTACAGGATAAACTTAACTTTGACATATAATTCAGATGTGTAGGCTTAAATATACCCAAACATCATGGCATTCTCAGACATCTCTTATTTTTAGAAGCAGTCCGCTTTATACCCCACGGATTACAGAACAATAATAATGATAATGATCAGAAGCATAGATTCCGTAATTAAATTTTATACGTTCTGTAAAGATATTTTTCCGACACAAGCTTTTGCTATTTAATTGTGTTCTTTAACATTTAAGATTGTGAATTTAATTTAAATTAAAATTTATTTCTTATAAAATTTATTTAATAATAGTTTTTAAGTTTTGAAAGTTTTGAAAGTTTTTAAGTTTTGAAGATTCGTTTTTAAGTAGCTTAGTCTATTAAAATTAGTAGCTTAGTCTAATAAAATAGTATTATTAAAATACTAGCCTTATGTAAATTTGCAGAGAAATAAAAAAACAGTGTAGTTTAGTGATAAGATTCCATACCAGCATAAAGCCAAGATACTCATTATATTTCTAAATGAAAATTTTGCCCATACAAATAAATACAAGTAACAGAAAAGTCTGAACGTAATAAATGCCAAACATTTTTTTAAATCTTATTTAGTGGTCAAGATGCTATTGCTTGAAATCAAAAGTAAATTTATATAACAATTGATTGGCAGAGTAGTATGTCAACAAATTTATAATATAATTAAATTTATAGTTTTCCGAAGATATTTTTACTTATATTTAATATAAAATATAAAGTCGAATGAATTTTCACTAGGATATCAAATCCAATCACCAGAGATAATATTTAACCAATTTCATTTAATACCACCTCCAACAGACTATTGATTATTTATTTAAAAAAAATATTTGGTTCAATAGACACAAATACTGGCTGGAAATTTTTTCCTATATTCTTCTATTTTTTGTTTTTGTTTTTGTTTTTGTTTTTATTATTGTCTTATTAAGTTTTGACAATTGTACGTTTCATTATTATATCACCTCACAGTACAACACTATAATATCTATATTATTATTTTTTTTTATTTTTTTTTATTATTAATTCAATTAACACTCTTCTGAGACTCAAATATTCAATTTGCTGTTGTTGTTATTTTTATATACACTTTTATTTTGTAAGATAACTAAAAAAATAAAATAAAATGTATTTTATTTTAATGGTATAAAAGTTCAACATCCGGTCTACTCAATATGTATAGGTGTATAATAAAGAACTAGGTATACAGAACGGCTTTATAATATAAAATTAATGACGCCAATGACGATGTCCTAAATGAAAGAATAAAATGTAGGCACGTATGCAGAGTATAATAATATGTAATATGTAAAAATAACGGTATTCTTATTATGCGTTTGCGAATTTAGGTTGAAAGGTTATTTTCGGTTATTGGAGTAACACACAATCTATTGTTATGTTATGTAGGTATATTATGTACTGACAATGTATATTTTTCTGTCATGTAATTTCATACCATGTAATTTAAGTTAATGTTAATACTTTGGAATGGTAATTGTTTTAATAACAAACTTAATATAAACTCTGTTCTCGATAAATTCAATTTCCTGATTCTTTTACTTGGACTTTTTTCAATTGATTTTATGTGGTTTTGAAATGTAAGTAATTATTTTGTTTTTTTTTCATCTGGGTGTACTTAAAATTGTTATTGTTTCGGAGTACTAAATGTATTGCAATTTTTAAAGGAAAGTTATGCAAGTTGAAACTAACTAACATAAGATACAAAAAAAAATAAGGTTAAATAATATTCAAAAGAAAGTCAAAATAGTTTAAAAACTATTATTACCAAAAGTATTTAGGTGTTACTCTCGAAAAAATATGTACAATATACGATTAAATTAACAGTAAGCGTAAAATAATACACATGGTGCTTCCGATATTGGTGCACTGCCATATACTATGTTGTTTAGACCTTAGTAATTAACAGGCAAAACTTTCCATGAAACTTTGTTCATGCTTAAGCCATTTCCAAGATCAACAGTGCTTGAAAGTCGTTCTTCATCAAATTTGTCCTTTTTTAAGTTTTTTAAGTCCGAAGGCAAAAAAAAAGTGCTTATGCTATTTTGTATAAGTTTAAACATAAATAATTATAAATAAGTAATATATTTAATCATTGAATGTCCTAGGAATATCACTTACAGATTTCAACTTAAATTAAGAAAAAAGTATAAACAATCAATTAAAAAAAGTTTGATGACTTTTTTTTGAAGAATTTTTTGCAATAATGAAAATCCCCGATCAAGTATTAAATAGACGTTGAGACCTTACTATAGGCTCAGAAAGGCCATAATTATTTCTATGTGATTCGTGATATAAAATTCGTATACATTGAGCATTGGAGCAAATAAATTATACAAATTTTAGATAGATGAGCAATTCTAGATGATAAAACACCATAAGAAAACATTTCTAAAGCAATATTAAGTCTAGATTAAAGAGTTTGAATATAAATGAGTTTACATTTTCCAATATAGCCATTAATATTTACTTACCAATTAAATTTACCTTCGCAAAACCTAACAGCATTTTTGAAATTTAACCAAATTTGAATTGATTCAATTTCTTTTATGTGTTTAGCATAAGATGATATCTAGATAGGGTAAGCATATTCTAGATGAGGACGGACTAATTAAATATATAAGTTTTTGAACTTTTATCATATCAATAAATTATTTATTTTAATAAAACCAAGCATACGAAATATGAAATTTCTCAAGATTAACTTGCAGTATACGACAGTCATCTAACATTCTAATAATAGCAAATAATTTCGTATCATCAACAAAAATGATAAGATAGAGTTATTTAAAGCTTACGACCAATTGAGTTTTAATTGCGATAAAAAATATCCTAAATAGTTCTGCTATTGTACTTCCACCCAATATGGATTTAGAACTAATTGCGGTAAAAATTGAATTTCGAAATAAGTCAGTTTTTATTATTTCTTGTTATATACCACCTAATTCTCACCTTGAAAATTATATTAACTTTATTAGTACTATTGATTTTATTTTATCCCTACTGAATCCATCCGACGAAATTGTGGTTTGCGGTGACTTTAACCTTCCAAATATCGAATGGATTCCAGATGATGAAGAACGGTTTTTAATTCCCAGCCACAGTTTAACTAAGCCCGAAGTTGTGTTAATAGACGGCTGTAATGCTAACTCTCTACAACAGGTTTCTACAATTAAAAATTGTCTACATAAACAATTAGACCTTATTTTCGCATCAGACTGGAATAATCTTCTAATCAATGAAACTTCAACAGCAATGCTCGTTAATATTGATAACTATCATCCCCCTATTAGCTTCACCTACCGCTACGACAACCCCATTAGTGTTACACCGACTATATCTTATCGTTATAACTTCAGTAACACAAACTTCACAGGTCTTAATAACTTTTTATTATCTATTGATTTTAACACATTAATGAACAATGTGACCATTAATGTAGCGCTTTCTAAGTTTTATGATGTTTTATCACATGCTTTTTGCTTATATGTTCCGCTATCCAGAGAAAGAAATCTGAATTCCAGTCCCGTTTGGATTAACAGGGAATTAAAGTTATTAAGGAACAAGAAAAATAAGGCATGGTCAAAATATTTAAGAAACAAAAATGAAAATACATATCATCAATTCGTAATTCTCTTTAATTCTTATAAATCCCTTTTAACCACTAATTATACAAATTACCTTAACGACATGGCATTTGAATTTAAAAAGAATCCTAAGTTATTCTGGAAGTTTGTCAATTCAAAACGTAAGTCAGATCAATTTCCAAATATTATGGCTCACGAAAATATAACTTCTAATAATTCAGAAGTAATCGCGAACCTTTTTAAGGATTTTTTTCAAGCTCCTACATAAATAACTCTTATGTATTAAATATGAACAATTTTCATGATTTAGAAAATTTTCCTAGAATCCCGCTCACGACGATAGACTTTGAACCGAGTAAACTGAAAAAATATTTGGAAAAACTTAACGATGATTCATTTCCTGGACCAGATAATGTACCAGAAATTATTTTAAAAAAGTGTTCTGAATCTCTCTGCACTCCTTTATCAATTTTATTCAAACTCTCACATTCTCAAGAAATCTTTCCTGATTTTTGGAAAAAATCGTTTATTAGACCAGTTCATAAAAAAGATTCTAAGAATGATATAAAAAACTATCGCCCAATTGCAAAACTTTCAAGTATTCCGAAACTATTTGAATTAATAGTATTTGACTCTATTTATGATCATTGTTCAAACTTACTGTCCCCTAACCAGCATGGTTTTATGAAAAAAAGATCCACAGTAACCAATTTAATAGAATGTTGTTCTAAATTCAAAAACTATATGGAAGCTGGGTTTCAGACAGATGTCATATACACCGATTTAAGTAAGGCCTTTGATCTTCTTCCTCATTCCATTATTATACTAAAATTAAAAAAAATGGGATTCCCTCTTTCTTTTACCAATTGGATTAATTCCTACTTAATTAATAGGAGTTATAACGTATTATTTAGATCCGCTACTTCTGAACCTTTTGAAGCAAACTCTGGCGTTCCACAAGGCAGCCATTTAGGTCCGCTTCTCTTTATTATTTCCATTAATGATGTAACTTCCGTCATTAAGCATAGTAAAATTACTATTTATGCAGATGACATGAAAATTTACAAAAAAATTACATCAGCAAAGGACACATCCCTTCTTCAACAAGACTTAAACTCTTTTTTAAACTGGTGTAAAATTAACAATCTGACCTTAAATATTAATAAATGTGCTTTAATGACTTTCTCTCGCTCTTCCGAATCATTAATGGTTGATTATACTTTTGAAAATAAATCTATTGAACGAGTCTCACACTTTAAAGACCTTGGTGTACTCTTTGACAATAAATTATGTTTCAAACAACATTTAAACGTCATAATAAATAAATCTAACTCCATGCTAGGCTTCGTCAAAAGATTTTCTAAAGAATTCAACGATCCATACGTCCTTAAATCACTTTTTACGTCTCTTGTTCGACCAAATCTTGAATATGCCAGTCAAGTGTGGTCGCCTCATTACCTCAATCATATCCAAAGAATTGAAGCTACACAAAAGAATTTTTTGAGATTCGCACTGCGTAATTTACAATGGTCAAATCCAGTTATTCTGCCACCTTATAGGAACCGGTTAAAGTTATTGGATCTTAAATCATTAGAATCCAGAAGGGAGGTAGCTGATATCATATTCATTATTAAAGTTTTAAATAATGAAATTGATTCTCCTTATGTTAGGGATATGATCCACTTACATATTAACAACAGAAACCGCTTTAGATCGGAAAATATTTTTCGTCCAATATTTCATCGTACCAATTATGGTAAATTTGAGCCTGTTAATAGAATGTTTACGTTAATAAATAAGCAAAAACACCACATCGATTTTACATTAAACGCAGCCCAACTAAAAAAAAAACTGCACTTACATATATCTTAGAGTTAGTATAAATTTATAATTTTCTAACATTCTTTGGTAATAAATTACAAAATTGTATAATTGTCAATATTTTAATATTAAGATCTAGAATAATATTAAGCTTAAAATTATATTTTGTTTGTTTAATTTTGTACACTTATGTATATTGTAATATGTTTGTACTAAGCATAAATAAATAAATAAATAAATAAAATTAAGTATAAGATTGTATCCATTTCAACAATGTGCCGTGAATAACCAATGCTTCAATTTTAGAGAGAAGTTTAAAGTGATAAACTTTATCAAAAGCTTTTTAAATTTTTTATTTTATTATATTTCTGTTTTTTTAAGAGTAACTATTACTAATTTTCAAATGTGCTTAAGCAAAACTTATGTGGGATTACAGAAATCTGTGTTCCTGTTCCATTATATTTTATTCACCAGATCGTGTGGTTTTAGCCTTTTCGGCCTTTTTATATCGTAAAATCGGTCTAATAGCTCAATCGGCTTAAGCTTGCAATGTTGAGTCAATGTTGTTCTTCGATTTTCGTGTTTAATGGCATATCCAACTAATTAGTTCATCTATTTTTTTTTTTTTTAGATTTCTGGGAATATCTTCGTTTAAACCATAAGCAGTTGGATACCGTAGTTCTATATAGCTTTGATTATATATAAATAAGATACAGTCTTAGAAATTTTAGTTAAAATTGTATCAACTTGCAGGTCTTCCTCAACAGAATTGAAGACAATATGTAGTGAATGAAGAAAAACAGTAAGTTTGTTGTTGTAGATCTACCTTAAAAAAAACCATGTTGATTAGGTGATATTATTTCCTTTAACTAAGAAGTAGACTTTATCATTAACAATGCTTCAAAGGAGAAAGCAAATAAATTGGATATAGGACGATAGTTCTCAGCAACAAGTTTAAATTCAGATTAATGGATAATATATATGAGTACTTCCATACATCTAGAAAAACGCCTTCCTTTAGGAATATTAAAAATCAACAATATAAAGGTAAATATTATCGATACATTTTATTAAAAATAAATCTGGAATACCATCTGGGCCAGCACTTAAATTCTTTTCTAAGGTACTTATTTTACTACCTAAATAAATCATTGTAACTTAACTGAAGAAGAATTGGTTAATACTACCAATACTTCTGATATACTATTGAATACTATTGGATCAAGAATTGGTTAATTCTAACATTGGTGATATTTGCTTAAAAGTGATTCAAAGTTTTGTGTATCAAAAGTTGAAGTATTGTTATATTTATATTCTCTTCGATTCATTTCCTTAGTCGATGTATTTTAATATCAGCTCGTACTATTTTTTATTGTAACTTTTAAAAACTCCTTCAAAGCCATTAAAAATTCGAATTTGGTATTTTTTTAGTTGGAATTTCTACCCTTATAAGGCTAACCACAAAATTGTTCTGAATATCATATAAATCGTAGAATACGAAACAGTTCACTTTTTTTTTTGTAATCTGTAGACCCAATAAAGGTTTTCAAATTAGAATTGGATCAGAAGAATAATAAGAAAATTGTAATAATAAAACTACTTTTAGATATTTATCAAATTTTAAGTATACGCTTTTTATTGTTGTTGATCTTTGAGATGAATTCTAAACTGGTAATGAAATTAAGAGATTTCATTCAAAATTAATATTTAGGTTTAGGAAGAATGCATTATAATTACACTTTATAATTTTATACCTTTATTATACCAAAACAAAAAAAAATATATATACAACAATTATAATATTTTTAAAAGCCACAACAATTTTTGAAATTGAATTAGAAAATGGTTATTAGATACTGTATTAAAAATTCCATTACCGGCGGAAATGAAAATTTTTTAATCTTAAGATACAAAATATGGATAGTTAAAAATATTGAATGTTAGTTTCAAATTATTATGGTTAGCCTTTTTCTTTTTTTTTTTTATTTTTCTTTAAATTTCAATTTAATTCTTTGATTTTCTACAGATGACTTGATTTAACTAGCAAATAGCCTGAAAATTTAGAATACTAACACACTATTGAATTTCACCCTGAATCATTTTGCATTAGGCATTTTGGTAAACAGTTAAATAATTTTACCTTAGGATAATAATTTAAATTAATATTATTTTTTTATCATGAATTTAAACCAAATAAGGAAACACCTACAGTTATGTTTAATATTGAGTTAATTTAAGTGGGAAAATTTTAGAAATTTTCATTGTTTATAGTTTATATTTTTGAAATAACAATTTTCCACTTAAATAATAAAATATTTCATAATAATAATTGAGTAACTTAGTTCCTATATTAGTTTTATAGGTAAAGAGAAATATCAATATTTTTGTTTTCTTTATTAATAACCAAGGCGGGTAAACATAAAAATAATTTAATATAAATTTTCATTAAATTCTGTTCCCCGCTTTTGGCTCTTCTAACCTTATAAGTATGTATTAGGGATATATATGAAGGAAAATTGGTATTTTCGAGAATATCTGTGAATACGAATAGTTGGTATTAGTAAATATTTTTCAGTTTACCATTTTCATTTAAAATTTATTGACCTTATTGCCACTTGAATGTGATAAAGTAGGTAATTTATAATTCCAGTATCTCCCATTGCAAATTTTACACTAAAACTAATGCAAAACTATTTTTATTATAATTGTTTTTTTGTTTTTAATAATTATTTTGGGAGTAGAGATAAATAGTTTAATTAATTACGCTAAATTTATTTTAACAGTTTTATATGTATGTAGGTGCCTTCAAATACTAAAAATGACATGCATTTGAATCAAGAATCACAAAAAATGTTTCTACGTACAAAAAGGCCCTTTCAAATTTAAAATTTTAATCCGAACAATTACATTATAAGAATGTATACGACCATAAGGCAATCAATCTTGACCTATAGATGGGAAACTTGGACAATAATAATTAATGACGAAAATTCATTCATTTCTGGAAATCATCCCAGGACAGTAGTGCAAATATTGTTCGCAATCAAATTAATTACATTCTGGTCAACAAACGCTTTAGTTCACCTATTAAAAAAGTTTCTACATATTCAGGAGGTGATGTTCAGTCTGACCACGATCTTCTTTTAGCAAAAGTAAATATAAAATTATCCAGAGCTGATGGAAAAACTTGAAATCGATGGAGTGAAAAATCAATTGACTGACGCAATCAATGATCAGTTATAGAATGTCTCGTCATAGAAGAAAATGATAACATCTGAGAGCACACAAAAACTATATTAAAGAAGCGTCCAAACATATTTTAGGTACAAAAAAATATAAGGCAAAGAAAAACTGGATAATTTATGGTAAGATACTCCAGTTGATGGATGAAAAACGCAAATACAAAAACAAACAAACTGCAGAATATAGACGTATTATTCGTGAAATAAGGTCAAAAATAAGAATAGCAAAAGAAAATTGGTCAAAACAGGAATGCTATGAAATTGAAAAATTACAACACTTGCTTGATGACTTCAATCTACACAAAAAGCTCAAAGAAACAGCAGGGGTGTACAAAAAATCACATACCTGCACACTTAATGAAAAGGGTCAAATATTCACTGAAATTAATGAAAAAACTAAAACCTGGGAAAAATATATTAAGAAATTGAAAACGAAAATCTTATTGACAAAAATTTTCAACAATATTTATAACACCGGAAATTTCTCACAAAATCTTGTCAACATTTATCACCATTCCGAAAGCTAATGCCGAAAAATGCGATGACCACCAATTAATAAGTTTAATGAGCCTATACTCGAAATTTTTCTGAAAGTACAAAATTGTCGTGATGTTTATAAAGATGTTTTCTTATATTTTGTGGATTATTAAAATGCGTTTGATAAGGTCAAGGTATTAAATAGAATTGCCATAGATAGAAATATCATAATGTGTATAAATAGCTTATATTGGCAACAAACAGCCCATGTAAAAATAAGTAGTGTGATTACACTAAGCATTGATATTCAAAAAGGAGTTCGTAAATACGAGCTACTTCAGGTCAAGTAAAAAATAGTTCAAGGAAAAACATTAACATGGTTGCGCAACATTAAAAACTGGACAGTCATAAGAAACATTGGCGATTTAATCTATTCAGCAACGGGTCGAAACATCTATCAGGACATTGTTGCCAATATGATATAACCGCTAACATCCAATTATGGATAGGCAATAAAAGAAGAAGAAGACGAAAATTTAAAAAAAATATTCAATAAAATATTTAGCCCCAGAAATTAATGACGATGGTGAATACCAAATACGATCAAACGGGAGTTAAATCACTAATTTGATAGACAAAATATTGTAAAATTTATTAAACGACAAGATAAAAAATGGGTAGGACATGTGGTTTGGATTAATTATCTAAGTATGCAAAAAACAATATTAGACTACTACAGCAAGAGGTAGATCAAAATCAAGATGGCTAGATGAAATCCAAGACAATTATTGTTGAAAAAATGAAATTGAAACAAATGGATGCACAGTTGCACAAAATCGAGCAGATTGGCAGAAAGTTGTTTATTTATTTATTTCGTTTAATTCAAACAAATTACAATAATTATTTTCCTTTTTCTTTTAATATAAGATTGAAATTTAACAGAATCAAAATTTTAAAAACAATAAAAATTTACAAAAGTTAACTACCTAATGGTTAATTAGGGTTCTGATTACAGAAGTATAGCCGATTCTTTAACACATCTTTTGAGAGTGATAAGTCAATCACGTTCTTATATTTGTTCCCTATTATCATCATTCTGTGGATAGGCTCATTCATACCATAGTTGGTTCTATGAAATACAAGTGTCAAAATATTAGGTGATCAGAGTCGAGTGTTATTGGAAATTCGGGCAGAATTCAATATAAATGGGGACGTAATATTCCCCTTCACTACTTGGATGATGAAAAGTACATTAGCAACTTCACGCCTAGTTTTTAATGTAGCTAAATGTAGCAAATTTAATCTGTGTTCATATGAAGGCAGGACAAGTGGATTGGACCAAGGAAGGTGGCGAAGTGCATAATCTTATGAAATTCTTTTGAATAGTTCTATTATTTTATTTTAATATGAATTTCGTAATAGGGTGACTAGACCTGACCAGTTGTGGCCTCACAAGACATGTGTATAGGGATTTTAAGATATAAGGTATTTGATTGTAGCGTGTACAACTGTTTTTCTTTTTCGCACTGTTAGATTGCAGTTTGGACATGATCTATATGACATCAAGCTTAAAAAATCAAAATTTTGGAGTTATTAAATTGAAATCAAAATGTGAACAGGCTTTTTAGGTTTTTAATGCGACCCTCGCTTGCTTCTTGCCACTCCTACAGCTTTTCAATATTTACCCACAGTTTTTTTGTGCTAAATTTAAAAAAAAATCAGATAAGACAGTTAGTTGGAAAATTTACCGAAATTTCACTGAAAGTATATTAAGGTAAAGTATATTATATAGATGTACATGCATGTAAATGTATGTAGTTATGAAAATTACTAAGTCCTTTTTTATTTTTATTGAAATTAATTGAAATGATGACTCTAAAAATAACAGGATTTTGTATTCAAATTCAAAATAATGGGAGTTAATCTATTATTGAATATTTTTTGTTTTTGTTCAGGGTTCATCCTTTACAATTTATATTGTAAAGCTTAATGACTTTAAAAGACCTAGAATTGAAACAAAACAAAAAATTTATAATATTCACCAATAAAATAATTTTCAATAATTTTACACAAAAAAATGAAATTTACACTTTTTTGTTTTTTATTTTATTTTTTTGGAATTAAATCTGTGTGGGACTTGAATATAATTCTAATGATTTTTCATAAAGTTAAAAGGTTTTTAATGTTTTCTAATATGAACCTGTAATAAAATAATTGTTTTATACTTTTAATTGTAAAATTATGTTATTCAATAACAAAATAGTAAATAAATAATAGGATTTTTGTTTATTTTTTAAATTTATTGAATAAACTTCCTCCTACACGTAAAATACTTTTTTTGATCATTATAATTTTCATTTTGTTTATTGTATAATTAAATTTTATTGTAAAAAATATTGAAATACTGTTATTTAATACCGTAATATTAATATTTTTACAAATAAAAAATATTCTTCCTACTTCACCTCAAATTATGATGGTGTTAGTATAAAATTTCAATAAAATGTTAAAAATTCAATATATAAAATGAAAACAATTTTAGGAATTATGGAAGGATTTCAAATCAAAAATGTATCTCAATAACAATAACAGTAAAAAGTAAAAAACAAATCAGAATAAAAAGTAATAACGATTTTAAGAAATTCGTTAAGATTTAGATGGGATTATTTTATTATCCTTTTTTCTATTGTTTTTCAAATACTCAAACACTAGGTTGCGGATTTCTGTTACGTAGAAATTTTTGTGCTTACGAGAAAATTGAAATGGAAAAATTACAATTTGAAGGAAGAAGCAAGAAAAAAATTATCTTTGACCAATTTGTTATTATAGGAACAGATCGAAAACGACTATAGTTATATATTTTTGATGCAAGATTTATGAATAACAGCTCGTTGCATAGCGATTGGTCTGCCGTACGCGCCAAATTGTCGATTTTAATTGATTCTTAACTTTTTGAATATGAAAAATTGCACTTATCAGTTTTGATGTAACATTTATAGTTTTTAATATATTCAGTATCAACTTTGCCGTATAAGTCACATATTTATGAAATAGTTAGAATTGGTTTACCGTACGTCGGACAAATGAAAAAAACTGGGCAAAACCCTCATATGAAATAAACAAAAAATTATGTTAGTTTGCCGAATGTGTAATTATGACAAAAATATTGCTTAGAATTGGTTTACCGTTTGTGTGAACGGTTTCTATAGGTATCGGTTTACCGCATGGCATTAATGAATACATTAGGCTATTGGGTATATAAATTTGTAGTCCGTATTAATTAGTTTATCAACTGGATTTGCTTCTACGTTTCATTACACAAGAAAAGTCGACACATACAATTTAACTATTTCTGTAAACTCCTATCATGAAACTAAAACTATATTATATTATCCTTTATGGGATGAAATAATAAGTGAAAGAAGAATTTGCAAAAAACACTATATGTAGTGATTCTTGTATTGCACAAAATAAAAATCCTACAATGAGCCAGCACTCTAAAAAAATTTATTACTAGACATCCCAAATTAATAGAATTATTGCATAAAATTTCTGAATTATATAAAATTTCTGAAATTCTCAGATTCAATAAATTTATTGTTTCCACTATTATAAGCAATATTATAGGTAGATACACAAAATATCTTGAAATTTTTAGTTTACTTCCATTAATTAAAATACTAATACAAATTAAAATAAAAGAACGATATTTAAGAATAATTTAAGCCAAAAATGAAGATTTTTTATTACAATTCATTGTTGCATCTAGATTAAATTATCAAAACGCTTCGTATGCAAAAATAAAATACCTAAACTACATTCCAAATGAGAATTTTAAAAGAACCAATCGAGCCTATCGTACATTTGTAATCGTACATTTCCTTAAGCTAAATTAAGTCAGCTTAATGTTATTGGGGCTGGCTCTTATGATGAGCGTGTTTTTTTTTAAATCAAAGAACAAAAATCAATAAGTCAATAAGTCAAAAGTTGAAGTAATTTAAAATCTTCAACAATTAAAAAATTATATCATAGATTTAGACTATCTTCCAACATGTCAAGATAGGCTAAGTCAAGTTTTGCATTTTTAAATTATGCCGAACAAGCATTAGTCAATTTATTTAAATAAAAAAATATATATAAAAATAAAAATACAAAATGCAATTAGTCAAAGACACAAAAATAGAAATAAACATAATTTATATACACTTATGTATATATATATATTAAAAGTATGAAATACTACTGATTCAACGTGAACAACAACGTATACTACATGTATTACACGTCCTTCAAAAACTTATGACCTGTTTAAGTAAAGCAGATTTTTTAGTTTAACCTTACTAATGTGAAAATCGAAGACATTAGAGTTCCGCAGCATTCTTGTAATTGGCTGATTCTTTCCATAATCCGTGCGATGAAACTTTTAACGAAAGAAGGCAGAATGCCAAGGAGAACGAAAGTTGATAATGAAGTTTCTTTGTTCTAAAATACCAACCGAGCACCTGCGAGAATTTGGTGAACAAATATCAACCACTTCACGACGATTAAAAAGACTTTGCTTTGGCATTTGCTAGCGTTAAGTGTTTTATAAACTATATATTTTTCCAAAATGCTGTTGATATTATTGTTTATGAGACATCTTTGATTTGTTTGCTCATTAATACTATGTACGATTTAGGGTACATATTTAGTGTCTATCTTGCTGTACTTTGTTGAATTTAGGGATTGTATTTGTATTACTTATACATGGAGGTAAGTTTTAAATTGAAATTTAAATTGAAAATTAAAAAATTTTGAAAAAATATTTAGTTTCGCTACGTCTCCTTTTAAATATCTATTATTTAAACGAATAATAATAAAAATTGGTTATGAAATGATTCAAATATTTGTTTGTTTTTTCAATTTACAGATTAAATATAATGATAGTGTAGCGTGTTTGCTCCAATAGAGTGAATTTGTACATTTGGGGGACGTGCTCCGATTTTTTTTCAGCATAAGACTTTTGAATATCTCAAATTGATTATGGTTCAAGACTGCGATTTAGCGATATTTTTTAAATGATTAATTTTTCCAAAAGGTAATTTATTTGCTTACTATTACTTATAGATTAATCGTAAATAAATAAAAATATATCAAATAATAAAACGGATTGGATAAGTTCCAGTAACTTTATTAAATTACTTTAATTTTATGTCAACAAAAAAATTATAATGTCTTCTTAATGAAAATTCATTGAAACTCATTTCAATTTAAAAACTTTTCGTCTTAAAACTTTATCAGCATTTATATAATTTAATAATATAAACGTTATTGTCTAGAGCAATCCAACTAGTAAAATTTAAAAAAAAAACAACAAAAAATAATCAAAAAGGTATTAAAGGATATTTTTCAATTTTCGCAAACATTTTGGGATTAATAAATACAAAACAAAAAAACCAAGAAAACTGTTTTGTTGAATTTTTGTATTTTTTAAAATTCATAATATCTAATAGGATCGGATTATCATAAAGTTGTAAGAAAAAAAAATTCAATGTGAAAAATGTTTAAAATTGTAAGAAAAGTAAAAGGATAATGGGAAAAAATTTAAAACTTTTCTAATAAAAAAAAATAAAAGAAAAAACAAAGACAGGTGCGATAAAAATTTAACAGTAATGGTAATTATGATGATTTCTTTGTTATTTTTGTTGCTGCTGGTTATTGCTCTATTCTTTATGTTTTTTTTTTATTGCGATTTACAAACTGAGACATCAGATTTGTTGTTTGTTTTTGTTTTAATTTCAATAAAATGACGAATCGTAGTCAAAAAGTTTAAAAAGCTTTTTTTTTATTAAATATGCGCATAGAATACTACAGTCTACTATTAAGTATGGATATACAAAAAATAATATATATAGTGACAAATAGATAATTTGAATAATAATTAAATCCGGTATGTGTGAAATTTCCTTCTATTGAAAGTTTTAATTAAAAAATGACGATTTGAAATTAAAAAAAATTTTTCTATAATTAAATGAAAAAAATAAATAAATGAATTAATAAATATTCATTGGAAAGAAATAAAAATATTTGTACAGATATAAAGAAACATTTTTTAAAAATATGCACCTGTGCTAGAACGGAATTTTGATTTGTGAATAATTTCGGTAATGGTAAGAGAAATTACTGCAGTTTCAGAATAATAATGAAAAGACACAGTTTAGAACAGTCAACAATTTGTTGTACAACAGATACTCATTACTAAGAACAAGCGAGAGTTGGGAAGAATATAGGCTCGCAAGAAATATCTATAAAAGGAAATGTGTAGAAATTAGAAATAACTTTATAGAAAAGAAAATTAGTGCTAAAGCAGGAGATCAGAAATCTATGTGGAAGCAAATAAAGAAATATGTGTTAGGAAAGGAAGAAAATTGCATAAATGAAATAGAAATAAATAATGAAATTATTAATAATAACAAAGATTTAGTGGATAAATTAAATGAATATTTTGTTTATAGCGTTAATAAGCTAAATAGGAACATTCCACATATAAATTATAGTGATAGTATATAAGAAATAAATGAAATATTTAAGTTTAAGGAAATAAATGAATCTGAATTAGATAAAATTATGAAAAGTATGAATAGTAAAAATGATTTTAATGGAGTGAATATAAATATCATGCTAGAATCTAAGGAATTAATGTATCCTATCTTAACGAAAATTATTAATACCTCATTGACGCAAGGAATATTTCTGAGATCATGGAAGGAGTCCATAGTAGTGCCCGTAGAAAAAATTAAAAATGCAAAGATGGTGTGATTTAAGACCTGTAAATATGTTACCAATGTATGAAAAAATTGTCGAAAAAGTTGTGTGCTTTCAGATGGAAGAATTTCTAACTACAAAAAATATTATCTGTGAAGAACAATCTGGTTTCAGAAAAGGATTTTCAACTGAAACATCTTTAAATTGGATAATAAATGAATGGAAGAAAGAAACTGATTCTGGGAAAGTTATCATCATGGTTTTTTTAGATTTAAAAAGGGCTTTCGAGACACTGGATTTAATAGAGAAAATTTTAATAGAAAAAATGTATAAATACGGAATAAGAGGCACTGAAAAGAAGTGGTTCGAAAGTTTCTTAAATGAAAGATTCCAAAAAACAAAAATAGGAGAGGATGTATCAGCCAAAAAACGAGTAGAACTAGGAGTTCCACAAGGATCCGTTTTGGGAGTAATGTTGTTTTTATTATACATAAATGACATAAAGGATAGTGTTGCCTGTTCTTCAGTGTCTTTGTTTGCGGATGACACATTAATTTACTTAGTAGGGGATAATTTGGTAGACTTGTAAGTAATGTAAGTAAAACAAAATGTATGGTGATAAATTCTCGAATAGAAAATTTAAATATAAATATTAATAATGAACGATTAGAGTGTGTTAGCAGTATTAAATATCTAGGAGTCATTGTAGATAAAGAGCTTAAATTTAATATACACTCTGATAATATTTGTAAAAAAATTTCGAAAAAACTTGGTTTTTTGGCAAGAATCAAAAATGAAATATCATTAAAGTGTGCAATATTAATTTATAATGCAATTATCTTACCACATTTTGAGTACTGTTCCTCGATTTTATTTATATGTAATACTGAAAACTTAAATAGATTGCAAGTACTTCAAAATAGAGCTATGAGAATTATATTAAAGTGTGACAGCGTAAATCAAAGACTAAAATTTAATGCAATAATGTTCGTATATAAGTTGAAATATGATAGGATGCCGCAATATTTACAAAAGAATATTAGATATGTTAATTTATAAGAAACAAAACTAAAGATAAGAGCGAGTAACAACGTCTTCTATTATATATATCTAACAATAAATGAGATTCATTCATAAGAACAAATTTGTGTAACTGTAATTGCCATACGATGACAGTGGAATTGTCATTGGAATGTTGCAATTCCACTCATTAAAATTTTTGAATGCTTTATGAACTGTACACCAATATAACGAATAAAGATTCATACATTTACTTTATTTTATTTTGGTCAAAATAGATTCAAATTGTTAAAATATTTTTGTGGCAATAAGTAATAAGTGGTTTAATATATTATTGGTGCATTTAATAGCCCTTCCTAAGTTTTACGTCCTGTCAAAATTTGGTTGTAATCACACATCTATTTACAGAGTTACATCTGTTTAAAAACCATTTAAGTCCCGTTGCAACTACAATTGCTTTTTGAAAACAACACTAAATTTATATGTGTTTAACAATCATCACTTAAAAGATATCAAGTCTTTCTTAAAAACTGAACTGTTCGATTTTAATTGTAACCATATTTTTTTTAGAACAACTTATAATCATACTTAAGTGGCTTTTCGTAATTCGTAAAAATGCAAACCGCTAGTTTGTTAAAAAAATTATTTTATAATAATGACATTGTTCAATTAGCGCAATAATGATTTTTTCTTATAACCAAGGGAATTTTTTTAAAAAGAATAAAGAATTCTGGAGGAAAACGTGATTCTGAATTTAGTAAGAGGTATAATGAAAAAAATTGTGATGTTGGTATATTTTAAAAATAAAAATATTAGCCGTAACTGATGAAAACCTATTAAAATGTTCACATTTCATCTCCAGCAGTATCTTCCAACTTCTTTTCTATTTTTAATTTTTTAATTCCTTTGATCTTAAATTAATCTTAATTTATTTATTGTGCTTAAATTATTTGTTTATCCCAATATTTTGGCCATATAAAAAACAAGTTGTAACACCTGAATAAAAAGAAAATTCAGAAATATAAATATCTCTCTCTCTCTCTCTCTCTCTGACTCTAGTCTGAAGTCTGTTGTTTCTTACATGTTTATTGTTGTATTCCTTCTGACTATATTGGATAGTGTTCAGTTCGATTTTTTGAAGCATGTACCGATTCACCAATATCTTTACTAAAAGCCAGTCAAATTTGTAGTGTTAAATTAATACTAATATGCCCAGTTTCAAATCGTAATCAATCTTTTTTATAAGATAGTAACTTATTTATTTATAATGCACCCATGTCGGAATTTGGTGTACTAACCAAATTATCAAAAAATTACACGGGTGTATCGATAACATTGACATCATCGCCAGACTAGGTTTTTACCCAGATTGAAGAGGAAGCGGAACGAATGGCTTTTAAAGTAAATGACAAAAAAACAAAATGTTGTCGACAAATAAAATTACTAGCGTTAATCCCACAAACGACGACATCAATGTGGAGGTATGACGAAAAATAATCCTTGAAAACCGTTGCTGCTCGAACACTTAAAGCGGATGGATAAAAATGATACAGCCAGGAGAATTTTTCAATTCAGACCCCACGGCACAAGACGTCGGGTCAGACGAAACTATCTTTGGCAATCGAAATATCGGCAGACGTGAAATAATTTCAGGGTAGAAGTCAGGACCAGCACCTATATAATAGACCATATAGGCACCTAACTTAGAAAGTAAATAATTCGTTAAATTATTTTTATTCTATCTTATATTTCATACTTACTGTATGAAATAAAGAGCATAAAATAATGGATGACATCAAAATATTTATGATATTCTTCACAGAACATTGGAATACACCATTTCAAATATTTTTAAACAGAGTTTGTAATAACAATTGAAAATTTCCAAAATTACGATTAGTATTATAATATTAAAAATTAATTACAATATCCAATACCCTATGAACATTAAAAAGCTCCAATAACGTATTAAACTCGTTAAAATTTAGTGGGTAGTATAAATATAATAATTAATAATTTATAATTCGAATTATATTTTCATTAATTTTAAAATAATAATTAAAAATGTCTTTCATTTTCAGACAAATAACCCAAATAATTAATCTTGACTAAAATTATATATTCATTAAAATTAAATTAAAATCAAATTTTAATTTTCAATGAAAGTGAAACTTTTGATTTATTTTTCTTTTTAAAGAATCAAAGTACCTACCTAGGTAATGTAAATCGGACCTACTAAAATGAATCTCAATAAATAAAAAAAAAAAATATTTCCTTCGAATTTTATTTTTGTTAATAATAACAATGCCTATAAATTTATTCATTTTTATCCAATTAACATTAATTCACTTTATTCAAATAATTAAGAGCTAAGAAAAAAAAATTGTAGAAACTCATAGGTGAGGAAAAAAATTAAAGGAAAGTAAAAGAAAATTCGGTCCAGTGACGTGTCCAAGAATTATAACAATAACGTTGTTAAAATTTTGTGTCAATAACTGTTATACAAATTTTGTAAAGTTTAATAATAATTTAATAGCAAAATATTTAACCGAGGATTTTAAACAAGTTATTAAATTACATCTTCGTACATGTTAAAAATTATGCTTGGGCCTGTTTTTTATTTCGCAATTGGGCAACTTCTTTGTTTTACTTACTCCTCTTGGGAGTTTCAGGCTTCCACTTGACATTTCCATTGTATGTGTAATGGTAGCTGCTGTTTCCGATGTAAAGTCAAATTTAATTTTTTTATTCTGTTTTATACTGTCTAAGTAGGGGGATTGGTCTAGTGTAGAAGACAACTTTGATAACTCTATCTGCGCCTACGTGGTAAGACGACGATATCACATCATAATAATTGAAATACATTTCTGTGATCCAACCGATAAGGCCACGAAAGCGAACAACTTCTTACCAAATTATAATGTCCCAATGTACAGACTATATTTTCAATACCTAGATGAACATTTTTGGCAAAGTATTGTTGTAATGTTCATTTTAAATTTAAAACCAAGTTAACATATTTATGATTAAATTCAACTCATATTATATCCATTTCTTATCCTAAAAATCCGTCACTGGACTTTTAGATGTATTACGCAATTTAAATCCTATTCTTTTAGTTAATCTCATTTTTTATAATTAAATAAAATCTCACCAAATCCAGAGTAATTTTTCTCTTTTATTACTTCAAATAATTCTACGATAAAAATCTTAAAAAAAAAAAAAAAAAAACACAAATCTGACATTTTGCACCCACCAAATTTGACCTTTTCAATGTTTATATTTAATTGTCTTTAAATACATAGTAAATAATATCTGCTTAAATAATTCGTTAAAACGGTAAAATAAATATTAAAGGTAAATAGGTGTGTGGGTTTGAAAACATCGTACCTATAAGATATTTTAATAACATTAAAGAAAAAACAAAAAGATTCAAAGTGTAATATCGTCGTAACTATGATACTGACTGACAAATTAAATGGAAGCATAATATCGCGATTATAAAATTTTATCAGATATTTTTAAATATCACACTATCCTCAATTAATGATTATCGTACCTAAAAAAAAAATCAAAAAAAACTAAAACAAAAGAAATAAAATCAAATTTATTTAACACTTATATTGTAATAGGGATCATTTTAACCATTTTTAATTGAAAATTAATTATTTTCTGTGTTATCAAATGCTATTATCCTAATTAACTTCCAATAGTTCAAAATTTGATTTTTTTTTTTAAATTTTGAATGTCAAATATTTTACTAAAATGCAGTAGCAGTATTGGTGATTAAAATGAGGAAAGAAGACAATGAAACTTGTTTATTTGAAAAAGTAGTATGATCTGAATTATAAAATGTCAATTTACGTAAAATATATACGAGTTCAGTGCATATGTTTTCTTTATGAATGAAATTAACAAAATTTTAGTATCGGAACCAGAATCGAACTTTTGAACAAAACTCATAAACTATTATGAACTATACTTTAGTAGTGCTCCTATTGTCGGTTTTTACCTTGGTTGGTTTGTCATTACGAATTTAATTTTAGTAAAAAATTAATATTTAGATTTAGATTAGATTTAGATATACTAATATAAATATATAAAGCATTACAATACTATTTACAATATTTTATATTAATTCAAAAAGTAACATATTTTTATATTTAAGTTGTTTTAAATATATTTGTTCTAAATTTGCTTCGTTTTTTAATTCCACAGGTATTTAAAACGCTTTAACCTTTCAAATAATAAATTATTTTGTTCCGTAGTCGTTCTAAGAAGCTGTAAAATCAAACTGTATTGCTGAATATCGCCTACATATTTAGACTTTTCTGATAAAAATTGTTCGACAACATAAGTTTGATTTTGAAGAGTTACACAAGCACAATTGTTCAATATAAGTTTTCAAGTGCATATTAATTGCTTTTTTGACCAAATGTTATTCTATTGACTTCGGTAGTCTCTTTTACACATGTAATGAGAAATTGTTTATAAATCGTACCATACGTATCGTCATTGAAATCTTTATGTCTGACACTGATCAAATAAATATTGACGTTCCACAAATAAATAAATTTGTTTTTGAAATCCCTCAAATTTGGAACATATTTCCATCTAATGTGATCTTCACCGGTAGAAACTTGCAAAATTTCAAAAAGCAAACCTGTTCTGTTTCAACTTCAACTTATCACTAAATTCTTGCCTAACATCCTATTTTCATTCCAAGGTTGTCCCGATTTCCAAATCTTAAAAAAGTTGGTTCAAAGGAAGTAGCTATTTGATTTTAGAAAAATTTACATAACGATAAATATTAGACTGACAGATCAGAGATGCATATTTGAGTTTTTACAAAATGATGTACTCTTTATTAGAGTCAGGTATATATGAATTTATTTGGTAAAAGAGATTCTATCAATTCAATTAAGATATGGAAACTGAAAATAGGGTAAAATTTTTTGCTAAATTACCAATATACTTTAGGAAATATCTTGCTGTAAGACCTTAATTACGTCTACATCTAATATGAAGAATTGCATTGAATTAAATTTAATTGTAAAATCATAAATTCATCAATCCTGCGGCTGCCCTTTAACCAAAAGACCGATTTCGGATTCGATTCACGATGAAAGCATTTGCTTTATTGGTTTTTCGACTTGGTCCATAATCATGTGTGATTGGTATAAAATAAATGACAATAGAAAATAATAGACCCACATCTCGAAAAAGAGAAAGGGCCTGCAAGTTTGGCTGCATTAATATAAATAACTAGGTAAACTGATATATAAATAAATAAATAAATACATCAAGAAGTACAGTGGGGAAATAAACATGAGAAGCTTGATTATTTTTTTGAATCAATAGCATCAAGATCATGGATATTTGATAATAATAATTGTGTGGGTTGACAAATAGTTGGTAAAACTAAAATAAATTTTATTATGATAACGACAACATTATATAACGATCCTATTCTGTTAGAAATAAACAAAACTTCTTGAGTGCAAACAATTTTGATATTAATGTTAATTTACTAAAAATCGGTGATTAGAGAGGTCTACTTTAGCTTAAGACACATTTTTTCAAATATTTCCTACATACTCGTATATTAGCTATGGTATGTCTTCAATATAGAAATACTTCAATATATTACATTACAATCCATCCTCTTCAATTAAATGTATACATTTGTCTTGTATTATATATACCCAAATCATATTTCAGATCATTTTGACCCCCATATATTAATTCAAGTTATTTTACAAATATGTTGAGTGTTATTTAATCATTTTAAGTAAATTTGTAATTTAAAAAATAAAAAATAAAATAAAGAAAGATGTGAATCGTCGCCTAAAAAAAAAAAAAAAAAAAAAAAAAAATTATCGCATAAAAAACAACATACCTCGCCCACTTAATAGCCTAAAATAATTATATAGGTTTTGTGGGTTAACCTTCTTGAAACACGATTTTTGTTTTATCCGTGAAAATGTCCTTGTTAATAAACTTGTCTTGTCATTTTCCATAAGCATTCTTGTGTAGTAGTGGGAAATAAAATTCACATTTTTTTATTTTTTTACATAGCTAAAGTTTTTATTTTTTTTTGGTTTACCACAACAAAAATAAAATAAAAAATAGAAAAATAGCAACGGCAACAAAATGGCAAAAACATAACACCTAGTACCACTCTATTTGTACACACCTTTTTAGTTTTCAATTTGAAGAATAACAACACCTGTTGTTGGCCTGAACATTTTTTATTTATTTTTTTTTTACTATTTCATTTTCGCTTTTACCAAATACGAGTAGCACATAATTGGTTTGATTTTTTTGTTTTTTTTTTTGTAAATAATAATAAAAAACAATAATAAAAAATTAAATAAACTGTGGTAACAGACAGAACAGTAGTTTTAATATCGTAATATTAATAACAGTAACAGTTTGGTTTTCATTACAATAATAATAAAAAAAAAGTAAAAGTTATTTCAATGAAAAGTTTTTTAGACATCGTGGTGCGAAATAACGGCATGGGCGTAAATTTTACGTTAATAAAAATGATCTTTATGAATTGTAGTAATGTTCATGATATATTATGAAATATGCTTTTAAAATTGTGTTATACTAAATTAGAATAGTTTCTATTAATATAAAAGTGAATTTAAATCGAGAACGAATACAAGAACGAATTTCAAACAGTTTACTTCCGAGTGTTGGAAGTTAAAAAGTTGTATTTTATTTACACTGATGTGGTGGCTTAAAATATATCAAAGATATCAAATGATTGTAACAGACTCTGAATTTGTATCAATCAATGTGTAATACTTGATTGATTTTTTTTTTTTGTAAATTGGGGAGTTCTATGCAACTGCGACCACTTAAGATCTATTGAACTTCCCCGCTTATCCCAGAATTGCAGTCTATGTCTTTGATAAACGCTATTATTGCTTGAAACGGTACTTGATTGATTACTTGTATACTGTCCTGAAACAGATAACGTAGCATAGAATAAATAAACAGTGACATCGTAAATGTCCTAAAAAAACTTTAAACTGATATAATGTAAAAAAAAAAACAACTTTTGTGTTGAGACATTTACGATGTCCAGGAAAATTATCAGTTAAAAATATATTTTTTTACATTAAAAAATTGTACTTGTAATCATCAATGAATTATTTACTAGCCAATACAGTGATATTCGGCCAGATATTTCGTAACAAACGTAATACGAATTTGCTACGTTAATCATTTAAGTTTAAATTAAATAAGAAACGATAAATTAGTAATGAAGAAATTTTATTGGGCAAAAAAATCAGAAATTCAATGGAAATAAGAACCATTGGATAACTACTACGACTGACAAGTAATTAAAATGAATATAATACAACAATACTACTTTAAGGATTGAGTAAAATGTAATATGCTAATTCAAGAGTGGATTATGGTAAAAATAATGCACTAATAATCACTAAAAATATTACAAAGACTATAAGTATTGTTGAATTTACAGCAACCCAAAAATATAAATACTTTCAACAAGTAGTAAATAAATTTAGATAACGGTTTCTACTATAATTATAGCTACTTGCAGTAAATGACAATCAAATTACTTTTGCAACAATAATAAAATACATGTTGTTTTAGGTAAAAAAACATGTTGTTTTTAATATAAAAAGGTAAAGAATATAGTAAAAATAGGTTTTAACTTAAACTGGCTTATCAATAATCACGGCTAATATTGAAGCTCAACATTTTCGTTAATCATATTACAACACTTTTAATCACACAAAATTTTATTAATTACCAGTTCAGTAAACCCATAAGAAAACTTAAATTAAATTTAAATTAACAAATAACAAAGTTAACTGTCAAAAGAAAAGTGATGGATCAAAAGTGGTTGGCCAAAATATGAATACAGTTATCAGAGTCAAAAAGGTCAAGTAAAAAGAACTTCATTGGATAATTAGAGCAAGCTTAAATCAATCTGCATCAGTTCTACATGACCAACACATGTACAACATCAGTACATGACCACCAAAAATGTAGCTTGATGATACTCAATCAAATTTGATCAACAGCACAATTATAAGAAACATTAAAAATTAAAAAGTATGTTTGTTTTAAATTAGTTAATGGAATTAATATCATATCTAGTGTAGGAATAATAAAACAAAATATCAGATACATCTTTACAATCATATCTATAATGATAAGTGATTAATAACTCAAAATAGGGGTTGTCTAGGTAGTCTTAACACAACAATAGCTACGGATTAGTTCAGTTGTGCTTGATTAACCGAAACCTTCTTTCAAATTTTAATTCACAAAATGATTGTTGTTTACAAGACTATTAAATTAGGAAGCATATTTTGTTATCTTGTAAATTAGCCGTCAAAGTAGCTAAAACATCTTATTCAACCCATCTTGTCAAAATCCTTTTGTATATAAATTTGTGTGTATATATTTTCTCTAAAGATTACATTAAACAAAATTACGTCTAAGTCAAAATTTTAGAAAATTTAAAAGTTAAACGAAAATACTCATACATTTGAATTGAACATTTTATTTAATTAAGTCGATTTTGATCTATAACCGAATTGAAATTGAATATGTAAAAGCAAAACACTGCAGTTTTTATCTTAGGTTCAATGGTTTATAAAAAGGAATGATTTTCAAACGATTCTACACATTGTGGTAAATGAAAAAAAACAGAATAAAATTCTTAGCACAGCTGGTAACGGCGCTTCAAACAAAAATACTGGCAAATAAATTTAAATTACGTAAAATGTATTCTAAACTTAACATATTTGAGTAAATTACATTTTAAGGTAATCTACGATGTGCTAAAATGAAGTAATAATAATATTAATTTAATATAAAGAATTGTGTTATTACAAACTGTTATCGATTTCGATTTGTAAGTGTCGCGAAATTTAATTAATTTGCAAATAAAATGCATAAATGACATACAAAGGAGTTCGCTTATATAGACAGTAATAAAAACAACACAACAACATTGAAGCACAATATCTCTTATATAATAAAATTAAAGAAGCTTAAGCCATATGAATTAAATCATATTAATTGACATAAAAGAAAAAACAATGTCGATATGTATATAAATAAGCAATAGCCAGCCGACAATCAGGCGATTAAAAGTAACGGGTCAATCGTCCGATGCTTTATTTTGTAGTTAATAATAATAAATTTATGGTATTTTTCTTTACTTTTTTTTTACTTTTTCGACCTTATAACCGATAATTATTTTTTCTTTTCGTAAATAAAAATAAGTCGTTATAAACAATATGTCGTTGTAAGCGATGTCATTATTTCCGATATCAATTTGCTTCAAATTATATGAACTTATCGGAACCGGGACTTTTAAAATTGGTCGTAATAAACGATATGTCGTTATAACAGATGTCGCTATAACCGATTTTGACTGTATAAGCAATTACATAATACTAAAATTCAAATTAAATTTATAATTATTTAAAAAAAAATAGTAAGGGAGTAGATCATTTTGGAAACCATGAGCTTAGTTCGTCTTCAACAAGTAGCTATCAAATACTGTAATTAACTAATAATAAATAATTACGTGATCCTAATAGATCCGGTACATTTTAAGTTTGTTTAAACAAAACTATTTTTTTGTAAGTATCTTATAATAGTCAGAAACAACTCTATTTTTTTTTTGTTTTAAATTCTATTTAATGTTTATTTGTTCTACGATTACAAGAGAAAAAAAAAATTTTCGTAAATAATATTATTGAAGATTTTTTTTTTAACACTGAAAGATAAGTGATTCAATATGTTTTTTAATAAATTTTTTATTTGTTTTGAAAAAAATAAAACCGAAAAAAAAAACCAAAAAAATGATTTCATTGCACGAATTATGTGGGAAATTAACGCAGTATAGTGTATTTAAATTGAAAATTTGCAATTGAATTTTTATTTTCTCATTATTTTATCTCATTAAACATGGGCGGCAATTAATTATTAGTATTATTATTTGTTTTTTTATTATTTTTTTGTTATTATTACTTTTTGTATTGTTGTTTTTCTTCAAATTAATTTTTTTGTTATATAATAATTATTATTCTAAAGTTTGAATTAAAATTCAGTAGCAATTTATCAAAAATGAAATCATTTTATATTTTTTTAAATAATTTTTATAAGAAATTATTTATTTTATTTTCAGAAAAATTATATTCAATTGGGTTTGAAATTTTCTTTTGAAAAAATTTGCGTAATCAGTTAAAATATTTTTCTAGTCTAATTGTCATTGAATTCGCATCGCAAATACACAAACTATAAAAATTATGAAAATTGTTATTATATTCAAATTGGATTTGTGGTTGGTTTTAATAACTAATTTTAGTAGCTATATGTAATTGTATAAATAAAATGAAAGTCTGGTGTAAACGGTTGTTAAAGCCGCTTTTGATAGTAGTTTTATAGTTTTTTATATATAATTCCAAGTCAATGGGATGAACTGCTTTTACACAGAGATTTGGAATACGCAATTACATACTTGTATGGTATATGCATCGTCGACTGCATTCCTATATAATATCCAACAGACCATTTTTTCCAGAACTGACTATTCAATGTACAATACTATTTTTGTTAATACTATTTATGTTCTATTCGAATTTGCAGTCAAAATAAACGTATCTCTTATTGTTTTTGACATTCATATTTTATTCTGATTTATCCAAACAATCTATATTTTACTGCTTTTTAGGCCTTAAAGTTGTGCCTATCGCTGCTTTCGGTAATGCTGAATTGACGATCAATCAATGAACATTTTATGAGACCGATCAACTGTCAAATTGACAAATGCATACTTATGACGTCGCTGTCTTACTTATGACGTCTTTGATATTACCAAAAATAAGCTTTTGATTTGTGAACTGTGGTTTATTGTGTGTATTTTTGGTTTTTATTTAATTTTTTTTAAAATCCAATTTTTATAAAGACATGTAATAAAAATTATAAACAGTAGATTGAAGTTATATATTTTCATATTTAAAAACCTGTAGAACCATCAAAAAAATTTTTTACTACACAATCAAAGAACAAATAACGATCGACAACTAATCATAAAATTTTCTGTTGCTTTGTGTACTCAAATTTGACTGCCATTTTACATAGCCGAAAGCATGACGATCGTCAATTTTCGTTCGTTGTCGTTTTTTACAGTTCCAGCACAGGGAACATTACCGAAAGCAGGGTATTTATCCAAACTACAGTTTTTGTACTCATAAGTAACAATGTTTTTAAAAGCATCGCGTATGGAGTATTCCTAACTATCTAACAGACCAAACACATATTAAGCCTTACGCTATAAACAACATTTCTATTTTTTTTAAAAATATATTCGATATTTCAAAATATTAAAATTATAAAACTACTTATGTTCGATGTTTAAAATTTGTTCAAATTTTTATAAACGCAAATTCTGTTTGGTTTAAAATGTTTTCAGTCAAAATTTCTATCAAGCTTATAAAGTAAATTTTCTCAACATTTTGGTTTTGGTACATTATGTAGCATATATGTACAACTTTAATATGGAAAACAATATCTATTGTAGAGTACTTCGCCTGCATAATAGTATAGTTGTTCCATTTTATTTTTAGTGCCAACTCTCAACTATTTTTTATAATTTATTTGATCGTAATCACAAAATGTACTGGAACAGATCCAAAAATGCGGAAACATTTTTTTGCCTTCGTCGGGAACCAAACGTGGAATCTTCCGATTGAAAGGCCGAGACTCTATCTCCACCCAGCGTGTAAAATTTGTTCACATAATATTTAATTGGAAATAGTTTTGAAAACCTGAAGCAATCGATTTCGTTTAAATTCAACTGTAATCAAATCTTGTTGCTACTTTGGTTTGTCCTAACAACTAGGTTAAAAGCTCCTATCCCAAAATACCAAGGCACAATTACACAAAATGCTCATTCTTCCGGTGCTTCTATATGGATCTGAATCGTGGATATTACTAAAAATAAATTCATTCGTCGTCCTGTGTCTGACGAAAAGGGTTTGGAGAAAAAGATAAATCTACCTTAAAATATGTACTTATGTTAGAGATAGAAAAATTTATGAACACAGAATTTGGAAAATATAAATAATGACCCTGACAATATAGTCATTAACTAAAGTTGAATCGGTTAGCTACCCAAATTTTGAAATTTCTTCCGCACCATCCAAACTTAAAAGTCTGAGCTGCAACGATGAAATTTCAATCATATAATATTATCTATCAATAATAAGAGCATTGAAGCCTTATGTTATTGAAGCACAAATTCAAATAAATTTAAACCTACTACATATTTAAAATTAAACTTTGCATGTGTTCGAATATTTGTTATTCAAGTTCGAGAATATTTTTCTGAAACCATTTTTTTTTTAATTCGGTTCATAAATCGGTATATTACAGCATGTTCCAATGCGTCATCACAAATGCTATATAAGTTTGGGGAAGTAGTTTTGGTAAATATATTTAAATGGATCTGCAAATAATTCAAAATAAAAATATAGAAAATCTGGAATTCAAATTGGTTACTCAGGTAAATCTAATATTTTATAGAAAAAACAATTTGATGTAGAATTAAAAACAAAATTCATATATAATATATTGATAGGAAATTTTTCAGTTTAAAATAATTACAACCATTTTAAATTTGGACGAAATATTTAAAATTGCTTTATGTCTCATTTTTCTCTTTAATGAAAAGACTTCTTTTCGTTTTGGTATTTCAACAGTAATTAAATTCCATGTTTGCTGAATATTTTCAAGTAAACCATCAATTGTGGATTATGGATTATTTCTCAAAGTTCTTTTCATTAATCCGTACACAGATTCAATTGGATTTAAGTACAGTGTGCTTGATGACCACTCTAAAACGGGTATATTTTTATCTTGAATCCAATTTTTTGTTTACATTGCTTTGGATTGGGTTTGTATGTACATTACCTGAAATGTAAGTCATATCATGCTTGTTAACCGATTAATGGACGGTTGCAAGGGTCGGTTCAAAATATGAATATATTTTTGGTCATTTCCTCTACTATGAATAAGATGGAGTTTTCCAATGGCTTTAGCGGACATACAAACCCAATCCATTAGGCTTGCTGGAAGTTAAATTGAGGGCAGTCTTTATGATATACTCCAGACTTTGTTATTGTGTTATTTTTGCGATTATCACCAACAGTTATATCAAATTTAGATTCATCACTGAATATAATTGATTTTCAATGTCCAGTACTGCACCTTATTAGCTAACTTTAACAACTTGTTATTTTATAAAACGGTTCAAAAGGGGTTTTCTTAGTCTCGCAGATAATATGGTTATTTTGCGGATTGTGAGATTCTTCGGTTTAGGCTATATAGTTTTAGATATATAAGTTTCGAGAATTTCAATCAGTTTATTAATTTTTCGTCCATTTTTCTCCAACTTCAAATAATAATCACCCATATTCTCTCCCATTAAGCATTTTTTTTTTTGCTTCATCGAGAATCGAACCTGGGACTTTTCGGTTAAAAGGGACACGCTCTTATCTACTGTTCAACCCAGCGTTATTTTTAAATGAACCTGATTATCAAAAATAATTTATTTTCTAATGCTTTCAAATATATTGTGGTATATTTTAGAACTAATTTCAAATCTTTTCAGCAGTCAAAAATACTGACACCTCTTACTTCGACAATTAAATTATATGCTCGTAAATTTCAGATTTTTTTAAGTTTGCACAACAATGCACAACAAAATAAATTAGTTTTTTTCAATTTATTTTTCACAATGATTTGGACATGCAGTATTGACTCCCACTGTCTGTCTATTCTATCCTCTTGATTTAAAAAAAACACAAGTCAGTTTCTAAGTCACATAAATTTTCAAATTTAGATGTGTGTATCTTCTGTTGGTTGCAGCTAAAAATTTTTACAGAGCATCGACATTTTAAATTTACTAATTAAAGTACTCAAATTTGCTTTGAATGCGTCTGGGTACCAAAATGTGTAAAGTTGAATATTCAAATAAATAATTTATCTTTTTGCCTTGATAGTTTGATATTAATTTTTTTTTACAAATATTTGCACACAAACAGCATCCTCCTTTGAGCATTTTTTTTTTTTTAATTATCATTATTATCAGTTTTACGTGTATTCTGCAATTATTTATCAAAAAATAAATATTTTCAAAGCTCTTAAAACATAATTAAAATACTTTTTTGCAAATTTTTCAAAAGAAAATTATTTTGAACCAAAAAACCTACAAATTATTTATTTAAATTGCATAATAAATACAAAATGGTGTATGGGGGGCATGAGAAGTCCCTAAAATGTTTATTTTAACAGTTTGTTTTTTTTTTTTTTTATTTTCTGTATTTGTAATTTTATAGCTTTGTAATTATTAACTGTTTTTCATTTAATTATTTTATTGCACTTACATTATCAACAAATTCAAAAAAAACTATTTAATCCTCTGAAATTTGCATTTGTAAATCTTGTAATTAAAAGAATTTTTAATTAATTCCATTAAAAACAAAATTGTTATTATCGTTTGCACACGGGCGGGTTATCATTGGCTGAGGTAAAAGTGTGTTTACACTATACAAAATTGTAGTAATTTAAAAAAAAATAATTCATTTCTTGGGAAAGGATGCGATTGAAAGGCTCTGTTTGTGTTAAATTCATAAAACTGCGTACAATAATTATAATTTACTTGTTGTGTAGTTTCAGGTGCTGATTTACGGGACGTTTTTCTCGTTCACCGACTGAAAGTGGCTTTTTTATTCTATTGTTAAAAATAAATAACAAGACAGATATAACAAGATAGGCATAACAATGACTGTTATTAATTTTTTATTTTGTTTTTTTATTTTATTTTTGTTTACATTTTTTGTCTTCTTATATTAAATTTATATCTAATTCCATCTTTCAAGTCTGGCCTCCATAACATAGTGTGAACATTTTTTATTAGTTGGTCTACATTGAACATATTATCAGAACACTATTTTATTATTTTTAACCTGTCACGTTGCCAAATTGTATATTCAGTTAATAAACATCGTCTTCTGAGTTGGTTCTGGATCATTTTCTGGATTATATTCTTGGTGAACAACAGAAATATATTTTTTTCACGATAAAGTTATTATAATTTATATTTTATTTAATTGAAATCATTTACAGTTTCAGAAGTTGTGCAGCATGAGGCAAGAATTTAAATCTGATGAGAGATAAAGTTCTGTCCTATATCTACTAATACAGTAGATATATCAAACTAAAATTTAAATTATTTAAGAACTGTACTACTATATCAAAAATGCCAAAGAAAAATTAACATAAAAACTCTTGATTGTTATGCCAAAACTCTGCAGTTAGGCTTATTCTAAAATGTTGCCAATTAATAACAATTTTAATGCAACCTATGAGTTCACGTTCGTTATATAACTTTATCTGATTTAAGTAATATAAACTAAGTGTTATTCAGGAACTGTAACAATAATACGATGATAGTGGTAGATACAACAACACGATAATAGTGGTGATAATAGTGGAAACCCATACAAATACATTTCATTTTGTCACAAAGTATTAGAAGAATGTTAAAATTAGAATAAAAGCTTTAAAATTATTGGAATATGAAGATATTTTAAAATATTATGGTCTTAAGTCAGTTTAGATACTGTTATTATTTCAGCCACAATATTAATTTTACTAGGGGCCTCTGTTGAGTAATTATAATTCAAGTTGTTTACGTATTGACGTAGACTACTCACGATATAGCAGAAACCATCTCGAGTTTAATAAAAAATTTTGTGGTAAGTAAGTTTTATTTTGGATACATAAACGCACCTTCCTCATATACTGATTCGTTTTCGATATATTCCCTATAGACAGTGGCATTTAATGTATAAAATTACTAATACTAAAATATTTTTGTAATTCAAGAGGCATTATACATATTTTTAACCACAACTATATGAATACTACAAATGCCCAAAATATAGAAAACAATAATTTGAGACAGTTACTTAGAATAAATTTCCTTTAATAATATATACAAATATACAAATTATGTTGAATGACACAAAATGGATATATTTTATTTAAAAGTTTGAATATTATAAAACCAAATAGAAATTTTGACCCGTATGCGCATTTTTGTTGTATATACAACTTATGTATATTTATCAAGAATTCATTAAAGAGAACCGAAATAAAATTAAAAGTAGTTTACTGCGCAGGTCCTAAAATACTTGTCAATTATAATTATAGATTACATTAAAAAAAAATTTCTAATTGATTCAGATCGGCAGTCAGTGTTGTTCCTTTACTTGTAAAATTTAATTATCTACACTTTGAAGTAGACTTTAGTGTGCACAAGCAATTTACTGTAGACAATGTAAACTATTCTCTACACAATAAAAACAATGTCGACTATGATCTAAACAACAATTATTTTTGTAGTAGCTGGATTCGGATCATTTCAGAAATTTTATTAAAAAAGTTGACCCAGCATATTTAGATAAAGTTCCTGGTATGAAAATATTTGTCAGCAACTTGGCTTGATGAAGCATTATATAAAAAATGTGTTACAATCAGCTAAGGCTATTCGTGTTTAATTTAGAATCATTTTATTAATTGATGATGATTTGTTAAGTAAAAAAATCAGTAGCGGATCAACTGACATCTATTTTAAAAGTATTTAAGCAACTTGATTTGAAAAAAATGTTTGTTCATAAAGCTGGAATTTACAATCATGCATTAATATGGATTATATGGATATTGAGGCTTGGGTACGAAATCCGAAAGTCAAAATCCCAGAATCAAAATCCCAAACCCAAAATCAAATTACAAAATTGCAAGTTAAGAGTTTTATGCATTTAAAAATTAAAAATTAGGTTCAAATTAACCGAGCTACAATATTGTCATTTCTATTGCTGTCTATGTTACTGTTATCTAGAAAAAGTTTTTTGTTTTAGGTACCTATATTAGAAATTGAAGGCAACATTAAATAAATGTTGGTACTAATTTTATTTTAAGTTTGAATAAAATTCGTGTGGTTCTGAGAATCATTAAATGACAGAACGACTGTACGAGACTCTCTAAAATCAAGAGCGAACACATAATTTGGGTATTTCGAATTTTAATCTGAATAACTGCTTTTTCTAGAAATAAAAAAATAATTAAGGTAAGTATTCTGGAAAAAGGGATATATCCACTTTTGCATCCAACCGCGGCTACTCATAAAATTAATTAAGATAAATATTCTGGAAAAAGAGCCAACCATGACTTTTGACTCCAACTCTAAAATGCTCCTAATTCAAATATCACATACACATATATAGATATATATGCTGTAAAAGGCCTATAACTCTGATTTCCAACTCTAAAATGCTACTCATTTAATGGAAGCCTGATGTTTTTGTCCGATATTAATAACGGCTTTTTACTTACATCATAAAAAATGAATTGAGAAAATTAATGAATTTTTATTGTAAACATTTATATCAATGAAATAGAAGAATGGGATAGTTTTCAAAGAAAAATTTTCTTTTTAAATTTATTTTTGCGAAAAAGGTCCATTGGATTTTTGGGTCAGCAATGCATAATCTAAATCTGTCGAAATTGACTGTTAAACTGTTAAAAAAATTCGCACAAATAGAAAGGCCTACGTCATTATTTGATCTATCATCTACGTAAATTGTCTAGCATAATGGTATTGTCCACAAAGTATTATCGACGTGTAGAAAATAACGTAATCTATACAAAATATAGTTTACGTCGAGCAACACTGGCGGAAGTAGACATTGTGCACTTCCATCATACTCATCACAAAATTTACCTAAGTATCATAAATATTGTTCGCATTATCAGTGGTCATTGTATAATTCATAATCACAAAAACAGTGGAAATTGGAAACTGAAATACAATTTTTCTATTTTTTTCCTGTACCCTAAATAATTAGTTATTAATTTGCTGTATAAGTCTGTAATTTGCTATAAGCCTAGCTAGAGGCACAGAGTCCTTAGATTTAATTTTATATTTTATATTAAATTATATATTTTTATATTAAATAAATAATAAATCAAATTAAATAATTTTTTTTAGTATAATGCATTGCATCTATAACTGTACTGTCCGATATTTTACTTTATTCACTATATTTAAATATACATATTATTGACGATATAGCAATTTCTGTGAAAAAAAAAATATAAATGACTTCTAATAAATGACAAAAGTTAATTTAAGGTTTCATTTTCAATTGTATAACAAAATTTGGATTATAAAAATGTCAATTTCAAACACTAAATGGGTAATAAAAACAAAAAGTGATGAATTAACAAAAAAATAAAAATAAAAATAAAACAAAAGGTAAAAATGTTAATCTTTGATCAAAAAACCCCTGAGGTAGAATTAGAGCTGTTAAACTTATAAGCCTATTTATTAAATATATGTATCTTTTTTATTAACATTCATTAAGACTATATACATATAATATAAAATATATACATAACTTATTTACTTGGCTATTTATCTACTGTATATTATTCATACGTGCATGTATTACGCAATTATGCTGAGTAAGAAAAACTTTCTTGAAAATGAAAATGGAAAGTTTTAGGTTTATTTAAAGTCATATAACGGAATTTTAATCTTTATTTAAATATGTATGTGTGTATGTATCTATATTATATATTATATATAAATAAACAATACAATTCAAAACTATTTTCATCTTTTTCTTTTGCTGTTGTTTCTTTAATTTCCTATTATCATCATCATGATTATAATCATAATCATCAATATAATCATCAACATCATCATCATCATCATCATTATGATCATTTATTTCAATTCATTAATATTTTTCATTGTTTATTCTAAATTAGATGCTGACGATGCTAGGGTAAAGCTTTCATAAAAATTATCATCTTTATTTTAAATAAAGGTATTATAATTATTTAAATTGCTATATATATATATATATATATATACATATTACTCCTAGGAATATCGAAATGGAAAAAGTGGGAAATTCTAAGAAAATTTTAAGAATTTTTTGAAAATGAAATGGAAATTTAGGATTTGGAAAATTTGGAAAATTTAAATTAACTAAAAACGAAAAATGTGGAAAGTTTTTAATTAACATGAAAAATAAATTAGAATTTTTCTTGGCGATTTTTATTTAAAATTAACGTAGGAAAATGTTTTTAAGGATTTTATTTTCCTGAAAATTTGCTTAATAGTAAATGAGGTCTATTTTGGAAAATTCTTTTATTTTTATTTTTATATCAAAAAAGGAAATTAAATAATTAAAACATTTATATACTAAATTAATTTGAAATAATCCTGATAAATTTCGGAATAAAAATTTGAATTGTTTTTCTAAAGAAGTTGAAAATTTCTGTGGAAACTATTGACAAAAATTATAGTCAAATATCAGGTAGTGTGATTAATCTATTGAAAACATTTTCCTTTACGTCTGAATAGATTATCATTTATTTTTCTGAATAAAATAATTGTCTAGGATGTAAGTCAATATAGATATTTAATATAAAGCTTATTAAAGTATTTTTAGTTATTAGAAAGGCAAAATAGTGTGAGAAATAGTGTGTTTTTTGATATTTTCGAAGAACCAAGTGCAACAAAAATTTAAAATAATAGCTAAAAATTATCAAGCAAGGCTGATTACATAGATTACTGTTCCTGGGTGGCCAAACTATTACAAGGATATTCAAAATAGTTCAATTTTTCAGCTCGATAAATAAATCAAAAATCGAAGTCGTCGTTGAATGACGTATTGGAAAAATTAAAATTGAAAAATCAGAATAAAATTGTTCACTAGTTTTAATTGAGTAGATTTCAGAAAAGACAGTTGTAATTTAATGGTATATATGGATATATGGTCCAGAAAACGATGATGGCGTCTGAACGAAAAGATATAATGCGGAACTCTATGAGCTGGACATAATAAGGTGGACTCTGGATGAATATAATAAGGAAGACGTAGTTATGGAAATTAAAGTTAAAAAAATACAAGTGTCTCCGACAATTAGAGCAGATGAAAAAAAATGCTTCATCGCAGAGATTCTTCAAATGCAGACGCGTGCAAGATGACGGGCAAAATAAACATTTAGTAAATTTAAAGCAATTTCGTATCTTCAACTGGAAAGAACCCCGCCGTAACCGACAAAAACGGAGGTTGGTGATGAGTCAAGCCCATCATGTACATGGTCTGTTGGCAACCAAAGAAAAGAAAAGAATTTAATGAAATAAGAGTTATAATGTTGAGCTACGGGACTCATTGTGTCTTTTTAGAGACACCCATTATCGTATCGGTAAGCTTTTTCCATTCGCAAATATGTAAAAATATTAAAATTATTAGTACTTAAATATTTAGTAGTAATGTATTTGATAAACAAGATACCTATACAGGGTTAACTGAAATTTTCTGATTGATTTTGTAATTGTGAAGATGTTTACTTTCTTACTTGCTGGACGCTACAGACCTTGAAGGACCTGGTCTTGACGGTGAAGATGTTTAACTTATTAAAATTAGACATTAAAAATTATGAACTCAATTAGTATGACCATATATCTGATGACATAATACAACGAAAATAAATATTATTCAAAATAAGAAAAATAAGTATATATATATATAATATATATATTTTTTTATATTCCCTTAACTATACAACCTGTGTCTAAATATAATGCATGGCAGATGAAAAAAATCTATCTATGATGACGTAATTATACATACTGCGTTCCATTACTGAATCTTTTTTATTAATTTATGTTGGGTAGCTGCAGATTTAGCATACAAACTCTACCACAAAATTGCAAAGATCCGGAAAAAGACATATTGTGCGTCATAGATTATGAAAAAGTTGTCGAGCGAGTACAACACGACAAATAATAAGCATCCCCATATATATGAAACTAGATATAGAAAAGACATACAATGTATTAGGAAGCTCTATTGGAATCAAACTGGATAGATTAAAGTCAACAATCTAGTAATATCTAACCTGCGAATCAATAAATCAATAGAAGTGTCCGACAAGGGTGTATTTTGTCGACATTGCTGTTCAATCTGTACTCTAAACATATTTTCCAAGACGCAACTAATTTAGACACAGGAAGCCAAGTACGTATTTAAATTATTACCGTTCAATTACGGTGTCTCTGTAGAAAATGTTTTCGAAGCCAAAATAAATAAAACAAAAAAATACTGAAGGCAAGAGGAATGTCGAAAAAAAACAAATGTCATGGCTTAAAAATATTCGAAATTGGACAGATATTAGAACCGTTGAGTGATCGCTTAACATGCAGTAGGGGGTCAGCAACATAAGAAGAATAAGTTGCAGAATATTATGACGTTTAAGCCGATAACAACATTTTTAATTAACAAATTGTTTAGTATTTGCTAGTTGCAATCTTAGCATCCACTATTTTGATTTTACCTGTACGTTTTAATGGAAAATATCGTTATGCACGACCTATGGTGAGCGTGAGTTTTAATACTTTCGGCTGAAACCGCTGTAATATTTAAATATTAGAATTCGTGGTCCCTTGCTGGTTTCTGTTAGTTCAAATCGGCTTTAGGATAGTTTTATAAATTAATAATTTGTTCTCTAGTGTTGTTAGTTTTATACTAGTAAAATTGTTCTACTAGTGTTACTAGCAGAATTGTACCCAATCAGCTAATAAAATTTACTTTATACTTAGTGCGTGACGTTATCTGTAATGCAGTTACAATTGAGAATAACAAAATACCGTCTTTGGTATATTGGATACAAAGTTACCCGACGTTGTCTGGATTCAATACAAAATGTATAAAAATATAGTCAAATTTCAAAAAAACGATTTCTGAAAAATGTCCTAAAATTTATATAATAGATATTTAAAGACATGGCTGGTCAAATTCAAAATCTGTTGTAGGCTTTGTTGAAATTTACACTTCTATAACATTAAGGTTGTACTACTTTTATATTTCTACTTTATTATTAATCTGGTATTGTAAGATTTCAACTTCGTTGAAGGATAACTGGACCTTCAACTTTTGGTTCTGACTAGCGAGGATGCAATGCCACAAAGCTTGTCAAATCGAACAAATTTAGGAATTCCGTTGACTAAATAACAGCTTCAGTTTGTTTGGACTATTTCAATTTCATACCTTAACTCTTCAGAAGTTTATATTTCACTATTAGCTAAAGTAAGTTCCGGGCAAATAATATACATATAAGAGTTACTTTTTCTATAAATTCTTCTGAACTCAAAATTTCAAAAAACGATTGAAAGCATGTTTGTTTGTTTTTGAGAGAGTACGGGATTACCGATAATCAGGCCTATACTTTAGTTTTTGAAATATTATTGATGGGTATTGGGAGTTACATGCCAGTTCGAATTTCGGAAAACGGTAAAACCTTTTATTTGGGAAGATACCTAATAGCAAAATTTTCAAGTCTATACAACACCTTTAGTTTTTGAAATATTCCTGATGAATGCTGAAAGTTGTAGGCCGCTACCCAAACTAATCCGAAATTTGGAAAAAGATAAAAGCCGTGTTTGCTTATTTCGAGAAAGACAAATTTTCAGGTTTATAACACTTTTATGGTTTTGGCAATATTTTTTATGTGTACTGATGGTCCACGTAACAATTTTATTGCAATAAGATTCTTACACAGTCTTATAACACTATAATAAACACTGTTATAACACTATTATAACCACTCATATAGAAGTAATTAGGCTTAATTTGAATGCTCCGCAATTGTTGCGAAATGTTATAAGTATGTTATAGGACTAAAATGAAGAATCCTATAAAGGACCGGAGCAATTGCTGTAATATTGTTATAGGATTAAAAAACCTATGGATTGGTGTATATGCTTATTTTAAAGTGAAATTTATTTGAAATAAATTATGTTATGCAAAAGAGAGATAGGTAAATATTATTTTTATTTTCAAATAATAATTTTATAGAATTTGTATTTATTTCATGATAAAGGGAGGTATTAATTACATATTTTTCTTTTTGTATGTGAATAATTTATAATAATAAAAAATGTCTTACTAATAAATAATATTATATTTAACGGTTAAGAATAATTGTTTTAATATTTATAATTATTGTGACCAAAAATTTGGCTAGGAAAGAAATGCCCTTGACATTTCTTATAAATTTATAGCAACTATCCAAACCAGTTCAAATTTTGGAAAAAGATAAAAAGCTGTTTTCATTTTTTTGGAAAAGCTACCGAGTTTTTTTTTTAGATCTGTAGCTCCCTTGGCTTTTTAAATAATTTTGTTGCGTTCTTGGAGTTTTATGGCAGCTACCCGACTATGTGATCTGATTATAAATAACTTTTATCAATGAATAACTTGATGATTAGATATTTAATCATGAATAACTTTACAAAATTTCAGAACTCCATCTTTAAAACTGTGAATGTGTATAGCGAACAAATAAATTTACCCTTTTACAAGTACAAGAAGAATGATAAACTGTAAATTAACTTTATTATTAACCCATTAAAATTTCATCCTTAAAAAAAATTATACAAATATTCATATAAAAAGGATTTCCAGGAACATTTTACACATAAGCAAAAAAGTTCATATTAAAATATTAATTCTATTTATTATCACATCATTCTACAGTCTTTCTATAAATTATAACGATTAGAAACGAAAATGTATGATTCCATGTAAGCCGTACGCCTAATCGAAAAAATAAGAATGAGTATGAGACGATGTATTGGCACAATTATGTGTAAGTGTAGATGTATGTGTTAGTATAATCCATAAAAAAAGGTCTTAAATATTTTTATTTGTTTGTTTTTTTTTTTTTGTTAATACTTTTGCAATCAACGTGCCACGATAGATCTAACTGTGAATTCGTAATATTAAAATTTTAATTTTTAAAAATGTATGTAACGTTTTTGTTATGTTACTGGTCAACATTTTCTCAGAAAAACAAAAAACCAAAGAAATTATTTTTTAACAAAAGGTATTTTATTAAATTCAAAATTAAAGTAAAAAATTATAAATCGTAGACCCAGAGGTTTAATCCACTATAATGCTTATGAGTTTTTTTTCTTACCTCCGACTCAGGACGAAAAAATTTAATAATAGAAAACGTATTGTATAGTAAAATTTTCATATCACTTTCTATTATTTAAGTCTGTGTGTACTGAAAAATCGTTACAGATCTAATCAAAGTTTTTGAATCTTTGTGTGTGTGTTTTTTTATCCTTGAAATTCTTTTTAATGTTATTAACCCAATATCAGGATCCTTTTTTCTTGCATAACAATGGCCCAAAAAAAAAAAAAATCACCTATCATCCAAAATTAATCCAGATTATGTGTGAGGCGGGATCCATTCAACTGTGAAATGAATTTGATTTTTTTTTTTTTACAGTTTAATTCAAATTTTTAGAGGGATTGAAAAGGAAACATTCTGTATAGATGGTAATATTGCGAAATTATATATTTTTTTAGGTTTGACGTTATGATTTAGTATCAATGGTTAGGTACAGGTATTTTTAGTATAAATTTTTGTATGATTGTTATTAAAAAAACATGACCAGGCTACCAAGACGATAGATTTATCAGATTTTATGTAAATATAATGTAAGATGATGAAATTTTCTACAATACCAATTTATATATATAGAATATAGAAAAAAAAAAGATAAATAAAAATATGGTAAAAATTGTGAACATTTTCATTATGTAAAAGAAAAAGGGTTTTATTTGGAGTTAAAAAGATGACAAAAGATATGGTAATAAGCTGTTTGATGTTAATCTACATATTAATACATATTAGAAAGAGAAACATAATACGTTATTAGATAATATAACGTATCTAATAACGTATTATTTGTTTCTCTAAGAAGTACAAGAAATTCAATATAAGCAAATACTGAGAGCATAGCAAAGACGTTGAAAGAACTGAAATATCATACAGTTATTAGAAGTAAGGGCTTGATTTCAGTAGATTGTAAATGAATAAATAAATAAATATGTAAACTTCATTGTACATCTTCAATAACATCAATTTCAGTTCGATTTTATGGTATATTTGAGCGTTACAACTTTTATAAATAAAAATAGAAAATTAGGTTGATTTTGGGTGTATAAAAATATGAGATATTTGTTCTCATAAATTTCATATCAAAGGATGTAAGTGATAAAAAAAATTCCATAGTTCATCTTTTACGACTGGAAGATACATGATACCGAATTAAATATGTGTTAAATATTTACTATAATCTGTGCTCTTATACAAAACGTCGTATATAGCAATATTATGGCCAGAAGAGTTAATTGTATCTGAATAATAAATTTTTTGTGCAGTCAATACGAAAACAAATTTTTGAAATTATGACATAGAACAAATTAATTCAATTTAAAAGTAAGTACCCGATTGTGGGATAATAATACAAAAATGTTAAAAATTCGTAATGATTTGTTTGAGGTAATTAAAATGCACATTTTTAAAATTTAATTCCCGCCTGTACCGCAAAGCTAAGATTTAAGCGGATTTTATATATTATTTAAATACAGAATTAAGTCTAATTTGTTGACAATAATAAAACATATTGAATGCATATCTTCAGTGTTGTGCGACGTAAACTACATTATGTAGACTACATTATGTATTACTCAATTTACTATTATCGTACATATGATGTAAGTAAAAAGCCGTTAAAGAGTATTTATTTAACGCCATATCAATACGTGATTGTAAATTTTTTTTAAATTTGATTTTGAAATTTTCAGGCAGTCCTATAGATAGCCAAACATTTACAGCGTGATTGACAAGTATTAATTAATTCACATACTGGATCAAAAAGCTTTATATTTCCTTTAACATCTTCTATGAATTCATCATCAAAAAGTAATTTGGTAAAATTTGGTTTTATTTTCTTATATACTGATTCGACTCTCACGCATTTCATATATGATAAATTGCGTATTAAATATTTGTAAGAATTTTGGTATAAACACCACTTAGTATCACATGAGAGCTTAATCCTACTAATTCCGCCTTTATCAACAATAAATATTTCTAAATCACCTTGTGAAATTCTTTTAAAATACATATCACTTGATCTGTTAATTTGTTATTTAAGATATCTCTTGCAAATGCATTGCCGGTATGGCTGTTACAGTTACTATGCCATATGAAGTGATGAGACAATTTTCCCATCTTAACCATGGCACTGGCGTTGTCTGATACAACAGCATAAACAGTAGTAGAATACAGATCCTTTGCAATATCAACAGACTCTACAACAATTTCAGACAATTTCTCAGCTGTTTCAGAATCTCCATTTAAGTCCCAAGTTTGCAAAAAAACTTGCTCTCCGGTAGCAATAATGCTAACATTGAAACGATCGTTATAGCATTGATGGAACAATTTTTCCACCTATCAATTAATAAAACTGATTCTGCACTCATAATAGCCTTAACTGATGAAAGACATTTTTTATATGCTTTATCAAGCCAAGTTGTTGACAATACTTTCCTACCCGGAATTTTATATATGAATATGCTGGCCAAATTTTTTTAATAAGATACTTGAAATGAACCGAATCTACTAATCGTAATGGTAGGTTACATACAAAAATTAAATTCGAAAGAACTTCATTTAACTCCTCTTTTTCTTTGTCATTTAGTTTATCAACAAAAACTGACATTGAATTTGAATTATTTTTAGGAAATGTATCTAAATTGTATTTACAAAGTATCTACAAAGTATTTACATTATTTTTACAAATATTTCTAAGTTTTTTCAAATTATATTTGTTATTGTAGGTATCATACATTACTTATTTATGGCCTCTAAGTCGACTTTCAGCAGTATTAAGTAATTATTTATTTATCAAGCTCACCGAAGGCTTTATTTTTACTTCTGCCTGACATTTTTCTTTCGCAATGTACAAATAAAATATTTAATTGTAAATTCAAAATTAGTAAATGGTATCAACTTTAGATAATTGGGTAATATTAAATTATTACTTTATTTTAATGTTTGTTTTGTAGCTATGTGTGATGTTTTCTATTTTTTGGCAAATAGAAAAATTGACACAATAAAGATTTTAAAATACTCTATTGAAGAATTTTGAAATTATGTAAGATTATATTAATTTTATGTGAAAAATATAGTAAAATACCAATACCACAAAAACCAATAGATGGTGATAGTGTTTTAAATATATATATATTTTTTTTATTGGATATGAAGTCTATAGGTACCTATTTATAAAATGTTTAAAAAATAGGCATTGTTTAGATCATAGTTTACATTATTTTTATTGAATACAGCATAGTTTACATTGTCTACAGTAAATTGCTTGTTTACACTAAAGTCTACTTCAAGTTGTAGACAATTAAAAATTAAACGTAACACGTAACAGCACAGCATATCTTAAATTTTGTATATTATTTATTATTTATTTACTATATTCGATATACAATTATTAGTCGATGTGCAATTAGCCAGTATTAACGTAATAATTTAAGTAAGTATTTAGTTTGCATAATGTATCAGAAAATGAAAAATCTATAAGTAAAAAAATAATTTATTAAAGACTTATGGTAACATGATGTGATGAATATTTTACCAATATGAAATTTTAAAAATTGATTCTGATATGTCTTAGATTAAAAAAATAATAATTTTAGATTTATATAAAAGCAGTTAAGAAATAAATCAATGCGCCTGATATTCTGAATAACAAAGTTGCATTGAAAACATTCAATTACATAAACTAGAAAGGTACAAGAGTACCTAATTGTGAAATATATTTTTAATTTAGAATTTTGAATAATTTCAAGATAATCATGGTACACCTATTTTATATTTAATTATGATTTTTCATATATTTATTTCTGTCTGTTATTTTTTTTGTTTTCCAAGGCAAAAATGAACTTCAAATATCAAAAATGAAACCATAAAAACTGTCAAAAACATTACAATTTGAATTTAAAAAGTAAGTACAATTTTTAGGTCACTTAATCATTACTGAAGTACTCTTTCCTACCCAATATTTAATATTCTCGCCATATTTAATTTTTTTCAGAACATTAAATTGATTTTATCTTTGAAATTTTTATTTCAATATTTTTTACATCGTCATTTTTAATGATCATGTGTTTTTGTTTTTGTTTTCCATTTACCAAAATTTATTTATTTATTTTTTCAAATTTAAATTGGCAATCGCATATAAATATATATACAGAATATTTACTAATTATGTAATTATTTACTTACTAATTTTTTTTTTTTAATTTTGTACCGAAACTAATAAATGTCATGATGACTAGAGACTAGATTTAATTAAAAATTTCCCATAAATTTAAATTAAAATAACTACATATAATTAAAATTAAATTTAATGTTTATATTTATTTTGTAATTTTATTGTGGTCCATCTCAATATAACAATCAGTAGATTGGAGTTATTATTTTTTAAAAATATTTTAACTAAATATTGTTTATAGCAATTTGTAAAAAAATTATAAACTACCCAGTAATTAAAAAAAAAATATTTTAAAAATCTAATAATTTTCGGACATAAAATTATATCTCAAGGTCTAGACTATGCTTGACTAGGAGATAGAAAAAAAATTAAATCTGTTAATAAAATTTAATGAGGCAAAAATTAAATAAAAAATGTATGTTAAGGTAAAATGATGAAACTGGTCTACTCGTGTAGGCTTTTGCAAAGATAGCTATTACTAGTTTGTGCTGTTTTGATGCCATGTTTCGAATGAACCATCGGTTTTGCGGTATTCATAATTAAATTACCTCTTCTTACACTTATATTTTTATATTATCGATACTTTTATGTATCGACCAAAAATCGATATTCTGGAAAGATCTTATTTCTTCTATAATCCGAAGTATCGATTTATCAAAAACAAAGCAAAAACTCATATATACTCTATACAGTTATTGACATGTATTAAAAATTCCCTATTAATTTATAAAACTGGAATCAAAAATTCTGTTCATTGTCTCTGTTCTGATTTCACTGCATGTATTAGAAATAATATTAGGTATAGAAATATCATTAGAGCTCAGTGATACATACATATTATGTTTTACATGGTAATATAATAAGTGTAGTGTTAAAGGGTTCAGTATAATGTGATTAGTTTCAATTCAAACTGCTTCCACTTTGATTATTAGTTTGTTAATATAATTAATAAAATATAAGTTGTAAGTCATTGACAGATCAGCTAATAAAAATCAGTTTGAAAATTAAATTGGAAACAGCACGAAAAACCCTTAAGTTAATAGAGATAAAAATTGAGCTTTCCCTCCACCTTAAATTAGCTAAATAGAAGCAGAAGCAGAGTAAAAAAGGTTTATATGTAGAAAACTTGACATAAAATAATAAATTATACCTATTTAACTTCCACTTGTCTCCTTTATTTTTTTCTTCTTTTTCATAAATCTAACAAAATATTAGCCATCACTTGGAACAATTTAACTGAATATTGACAATCAAATTTATGGTTTGTTATCTGTCATTTGGTGTGGTTTCGAATTTTTTTTGTAAAAATCTAATTTTTTATAGTATGAGAATGAAAACGAAAGTAAAAAAAAAATATTAAAAGCAAAACCGTACATTTTTTTTTAAAAATAAGAGCTATATTAGCTAACAGAGGTTTTCATAGATGTAATGCATTATTGCAAAAGCAAAACTTGAAAAGCAGAAATGGTAAGTTATATACATTGCCGTACTTACGTGCCTACCTACCCTATTAATAATATGGTAAAATAGTGCAGCTATTGCTGAAATTTGCAGAGTTCTGCGCTCTCAGCTATAATGTTGCAGTATTTGAAAGTATCCTTGTTGTTTTGATGTTTTTGTATAAAAACGGTTATATCTGTTGATCTGTTAGATATATATATATTCATTTAAATAAAATTATAAAATTGGTGGTAAAAAGAAAAAATTGTGATCAGTAGTAAAACTAGGATGAGCTAAATATCATAACATGGTATACCATCGCTGAGTATAGCCATATAACGTTAGTGAGTGTGTAATAATATCAGATTTAAAGTAATTTAATTTTGTAAAGTAAAAGACTCGTGTATGCATATGAGACTGCTGCAAGTGTGAAATTTCCACCTTTCTTAGATTTCATTAAATCTATATCCAAAAACATATTTCCAACAAATCACCAACTGGAGAGATTTCCCTCGTGACCGAAATCAGTGGAGGACAATTTTGCGCCAGGCCCAGGACCTTCAAGGTCTGTAGCGCCCACCAAGTAAGTAAGTAAGTAAAAACATATTTTGTGGACATACGACTTTTCTATTTTATATACCAAAGCATTTTTTTTTTTTTATTTTTTAGGATAATTTTACAAATTAAAATTATAATAACTAATTAAAATTCTCATCCCGGGTAGAATATTTCTCTTTTTTTTATTACCTTACTTAGGTAAATGTACGTGTTATTTTTTTTAATTTAACATAATCAATTTGTTTTTATAATAGATTTGTTTCAAAATTATAATTTATAAAACTTTTCTATGACAATCTAATTAACTTTAAAATTATTAAAGGGTAGAAAATTTTGTAGCAGCAGAATGAAGTAGAAAAACTTTTATAGAAAGGGGTAGAAAATTTTGACATTTTTTGATGGTTTAAATGAAAAATGAAAATTTAATAAAAAAAAGAGAAGAGACAATAAATATTCTATTTAAGTTTTTCAAGTTTAAAAAATTACTATTTTGAAACAATAAAAAAAAAAAATAATAATAAAAAAAGAAATTTTCAGATCCCTAGAGAAATTGGAAAAATATGTTACAGTTAAAGTTTTTAAAACTTTTCTATTCAATTTTTTTAATTCTCTTTTTTTTTGCAAAATCTACGACGACTTAAGATGAATTTCAGTTTTGATACTAAAATTATTTAAATAAAAGGGTCTAGTTGCTTAATACCATCTTCTTTCTTGTCTTTTAAAACTTTTTCATTTAAAGTCAATTGGGTTCTTTCAAAAAGAGTTTATTTTCATTCAAAAGTTTTTTTTGTTTTTGTTAAAAAATGGTGTTCTTATATCTTTAAAGAATGTTACATTTATTGAATGGAACTATACTTATATTTGACACAATTAAGTTTTGTAATTTAGAATATTTGGAATTTTGGTAGTTTTTGGAATATTTTTTAACCTTTTACTTCATACGATTTTCAAATAATCATCAAGTCTTGGTGTGTATAATAAAACATCACAAATTTTTACAATCGTTTCAGAAAGCCATATGTGGTTTCGTATGAATTAAAGGGTTAAGTATAATATAGTAAATACTAAAAGAAGCCCCCGGGTTAATACCCGGCCCGGGCAAAAATGAAATAAAGCATTGGACATGTTGAAAGTATCTGACAACAATATATAGAATAGTATTATTCATAGCAAACCACATAAATAAAAAATGTTCAATAACTGTATAAGTAGTAATAAACTAACGACCGGTTAGTGAAAAAAAAAATGGCGAAAATCACTGAAAATGTAATTTTAATTCAATACAATCACATCGGTTCAAACATAATTTAATAATTAACAATGATAAAAATATAACTAATAAAAATGTATACCAAATAATTACTATAATTTATTAAAATAGCCCATATTTCGAAAGGGAAAAGGACTTATATATAACTTTCTAATTAATCTGTAGGATCCGCTGTTAAAAATAAATGAAAATAAATAAATAAATTGTTTATATAATTAATAGGTATGTTAGGTGGTAAAAAATGTTTTAATAATTAATAGGTATGTTTAATTTTAAATATTGATATTTAAAATAAATTTTAAAATGTGTTGCTTGGTCAAATGAAAATTTCTTATGAAATTTGAACTACTCATAAGAACTCTGGAACTCAGTTTGGAGTAAATTTTCTTTATTTGACTTGAAGTGCTCAACACAAAAAGATATATGTACCTACAAAACTTTTCCTCAGAATAGTTTGTGTCAAAAGCTGTTCTAAAGAATATTCAAAACAATCAATTTAGAACTGTTTTAAACAATCTACTCAAAATTTTTGGGCAAAAAAGTTTAAATTAACTGAAACTGCTGAACACAATTTTTTTTACTCTAGATCGTTCTTGGACAGTTTACAGAATAAACTTAATATTTTATTGAAATATTAACAATTTGTCTAATGTAATATATATATTTTTTTTTTTTTTATTGAAATACTTTAAATTTTAGTTTTCTATTTGCCGATGGATTTTTATATAGATTTTAATAAATATTATATTTTTATTCTTATAAAAAATAATTGTTTAAAAAAATTTCAATCATTCTATTTTCGAAGTACTTTAAATAACTTTTATTTATTACATGATGCTTTAACCAACTGAGATATCCGATTAAAAAAGCTTGGCCAAAATACAGACATAAAATAATTGTTTGATTGAATAAAATAAGTTAACGAAGGCACACGAAAACACACGAAAGTGTGCCTTTAAAATCGTGCTCTTGTATATTATAATATAGATGTAGAGAAATCAGATTCGCGCCCTATTACAGCAAGCAAGCAATCAAGCCCAGCAAGCAAGCAAGTAAGCTTCTAAATAATCCAATTTATATCGCGAACTTTTTTGCATCGTTTTTTTCCTCTACTTTTTGAAATAATGATTTCAGTCCTGACGAAAGCTAATGTAGCTTTCAGAAGAATTGGACGAAAGCTATTTTAACTTTTTAGAATTCTCCAGCTTTCAAGGTGATAACTTTGAAATCAAAAACATTCCGTTTAGTTCAACTACCAACTAAATGGCCAATACTTGACCCTAAACTGAGCTTTAAGTAAGCAAAACCAATTCTTCTTTAAGTTTCATTAAATGATGGTCTAAATAATTTTCTGATCCCTAACCCACGAAACATCTTTATGTTACATAATATGTAAGGCCTACCCTTAAATATACCAGTCAAGTATCGTCCCCACATTACTTGACTGGCGTTAATCGAATTGAATCTGTTCAAAGAAAGTTTTTGTGTTTTGCTTTGCGTAACTTTTCGTGGAATGATCCACTGTGAGTTCCACCTTACTCACACCGTCTTAAACTCATTGACTTACAGTCATTTTCTGATCGTCGGATATTTTCAGATATCTCTTTTATTCACCAGATTTTTTCGGGTATGACGCTAGCCCCTGAAATTTCAAATCATTGGTTGAAAGAACCAATTGGAATAATCTAAGAAACCAGAGTTGACCAACATTCCCACAACAGAAATCTAAGGGAATAATCTAAGAAAACAGAAAATTCCCATAACAAAAATGTGAACTCTGAGATAAAAACGAAGAACCTGGCACGTAAATAGAATGGCGAAGGAAAAATCTATATCAAAGAGTTCCGGCACAAAACAGGCACTAAATGTCTAATTAACGATAAAAACGCGGATTTTGTGATTGACAATAATTGATTTTATAAAATTTTAGTGTATAAAGAACATACGTTATATGCATTTGAGCATCCGCAACCGCTAATATAAATATTTAGAGCATCTTTCTTTTTAAAAGCTGTATTGACAATTGGTACATCTAGTGGTGGAGATAAATTTCTGCTCGTCATCAGTGCCTTATTATCTTTGTGCGGTGGGAATATATTTATGATGTGCCATGTTCCATAACCTTTAAATTTTAATGCTGGGACCTTGTTATTTATATTCTCCGTTGCTTTTCAGTCGATTTTTTTAGAAATTCTTTTGAAGCAGTTGTCAGTTTTTTTTGGAAGTAGTTGTCAGTAATATATCACAACAGTAATAATTTCTTTAATTATTTAGTTGTGTCATCATATAGTACTACTTGAATAAGTAAAATCCATTCCGATTAGGATGTGGATCAGTAACTTTGCAAAGTATGCAAACAAATAATCGAAGTGATTGTATTTGATGTACATATACTTGAATTATTATTTGGTAATTTGAATAAAATTTTGCGTTCTAGAGGTCTTCGTCTTAAGTCTTAACTCTCCCAGTTGCTGTTCTAAAACATGTTATTTTAACTCACCGAAATCGACTCCACTTAATTAGAATTAATTATTATCAAAATCGATAATTTTATTAAAATTTTGAGTTTAAAAAAACAAAACATACCACCCAATAGCATTAAAACCGATTAATAATTAACATTAAGTCCCTCATATCTTTTTGTTAATATGAAATCTATTTTTTAGCATATCAAGAAAACGAATAACACACCAAAGCAACAAAAAAAAAATGTTATTTTAAAACGTTTACAGCAAACCAAAATCTAATTTTAAATTTTTTTTTAATGATTTCACTTAGTTTATAACCTAATTAACTTTAAATTATACCTGTGACAAATAGCTTATACCTTACAGAGATTTAATTATGTTTTTATATTTTATGTACCTAGGATTTGATTAGTTTTGATGTAAGGAAAGTAATTTGCCCATTCAATTTTTTCATATCCTTTTTTTTGTTATTTTATTTTTGTCCTTTAAATAAATACTTAAAAAATAAATGAACCCTACACGGATAAAACTTCTGAAGTGCTGATAAATTTTTTTTTATTTTTTTTTTATATCATTTAACAAAGCGAATAGAGAATTAGACTCACATTAATAATACTTGAAGTAAAGAAATAGGTTCAAGAAAAAAGGTTAAATCTGATATTGACATCCTCATTTATGTTTTTTTTTTTTTTTTTCATTTTTTGTTTTTATAATTTTTTGTTTTCCTTGTAAGTTTTTATTTTATAAACGGAAATTGTTTATAAACACTTCATCTCAACAAGAATTTTCCGTTACAATAACCTCTTCTCTATATACCTATTTAAGGATCAGGATATAAAAATATATTTTATTTTTTTACGAGAGATAGTATAGGATACTTTGTTCAAGAGTATTTGAAAATTTAGTACTGTATAAAGTTTAACAGTTATGAAAATTAAAAAAATAGTTATGTTAAAATTTTGTAATTCAAATATCTTCTATATAAATTTTTATAATTTGATAAGTTATAACAAAGTTGAGGCCTCTCTTTAATTTGGAACAATCCTAATTTGAGTAGACAAGATTATGTAAAACATCATGGCTTTACTTCAAAGTATGAGACTTATATACAATATACGTAGCCCGATATACAATAAGCAAAATTATAATATATAAAGCAAAGTTGACGATTATAAGGGATTTAACGTGAACTCAATTCTCATCTCCGAATATGATTTCATGCATGTTGCAACATGTTTGATTTCATTTTTTTTTTATTGCCAATCTATCCTAATTAGAATTAGTTAACAATAATATCAATTCGTACAGGTTCTCAAATGGTAACGAAATTAGCTGTTACATATGAGGCGGCCCCAGCCAGAGTGGAGTGGAGTTATTGTCATTTTCTATTAGCAAATAAATATTTCTGTCATCGTACAAAGAAAACAAGTAACATTTAAACGAATTTGAACATGATTTCAATTATTTTTCTAAAAGAACTAAAACTAAACTGCTTCAAGTGATTAACCTTTTTTCTATAGCAATTTTATCTCTAAAGTATTTTTTTTTACATGGTGCATTCTGATTCGGACCGCCTCATATATGTATGAACTATTTTTACGAACTACTTGAGTATATTTCGCAATTGGTGTTTAAATTAGTTATGAAAAACTTGTGTGAACCAATTTTAGAAACCAGATTAATTTACAGTTTAATTTTTTCTAAAATTAAAAACTATTTCACAACCAATTAACAGTTGTGACAACACTGTTACATCCAAAAATTGGTACAAGTATTTCTTAAAAATTACAGAACATAAAGGTGGAACAATAAATCCAATGTTGATCCAAATTCAAAATTTAATAATTTCTGACATAAAAATATCATGTTTTATATATTGAAAAATGTTGATTCTAGATCTTCTATGGAAGCCTACATGAGTCTGCGCTGAATCAGAGCTGTATGAAACAAGTGTTTTGACAAAAATGTTTGAATCCCTTTGCAGCCTTTGTTTTGTACATAAAAGTAACATATTTTACATTAAAAAAATGTTTATTCTAGATTTTCTATGGAAGCTTACTTGAGTCTACGCTGAATCAGAGCTGTATGAAACAAATATTTTGACAAAAATGCTTAGATCCCTTTGCAGCCTTGTTTGTACTATTATTGTATATTTTCTGGTGAATAGTAACATGTGTTAATGATTGTGTTGATGTTCCTGATGGTTCCTAATGATGACTGAGGCTAAGTCGACAATTATTGTATCCCACAAAAGACTTGATAATTGCTTTACACAGAAGCAACTTTTGTTGGAGTTTAAGTTGACATTTGGGTCATATGACACGCTGGGTGGTGAAGTAGGTAGAGCGCCTGCCAAAAAGGTCCCGGGTTCGATTCCCGATTAAGCAAGAAAAAAAAAATGCTTCATTGGCTTTTCTAGCTGGTCTAGTACTCTTTGTCATTGGGATATAATAAATGACAAAATATAATTGAGAGTATATATAATCTGGTAACAAATTAAATAAAATGAAACTATTCTATTTAAGAAGGCTTAGTTCCTGACAATAGTAGTAGTTTTCCACATTTAATGAGTAGATAAGCCAGCAATTTGTTAAAATAAAATACTCAAATTATTGTAAATATTGTAGTGTAAAATTGCAGTACCGTACTTAATTAAGCACGAAAAGGCGATTCTACCCTAAGTTACTGTCAAGATCATAAAAAAAAAAAATATATATATAAGGCTGTATAGAGGGTATTAATTTAGTGATCATGTTCCTGTTTTTTACTTCTAACATGATTTTACCAAATCCTAAAATAGTTCCTTGTCGAAACCAAAATACTTCATTATAAAGCTTTCGATTTTATTCCACCAGCAGAAAACATCTAGAGCATGTTTAATATCTGTAAATCTCACATGCTACCTAAAATGGAATGCAACTCACACGCTATGGCCAGCGCGTCACCAAACGCATTAAATTCTCTTAACAAGGTTCACACAATCATTCTATTCGTCTTATTGATCGCACGAATGTGACTTTGCAGGCGTCGACAAATGTCAATAATCTTTCTAAAATAGTTCTGCCGAGCTATAAAACTTTTAGCATTAAGCGGTAGGTAAACACAATTCCGACAACCGACCACCAACCACAAACTACCAACAAAATTTCGTCGAAATATTTCGTCAAATGAAACACAATTGTAGCGAAACGAAAAATAAAAATAAACAAACAAAACAGAAAAGCAAATGTCGGAATTTCAAAATGAAAAAATAATTTTGAATAATTTCTTATTTATTTGTAGAATCATATCAGATCCAAATACATCGCTAATAAATCTACAATTAGGTATATATGTATCTAAATAAAAAATAAAATTGTAAGTATAAATTGTATAACATATAAAACTTTAAAAAAAACAGAACAATAATTTTTTAACATCAGATTTCAGAATAATTGTTTTGTTTTTATTTTTTGATTTTTTAAAGGTTGTCAGAAATGTCAAATCCAACTACCAGCGAAAAAAATAGAAAATAGCTTTATTTCGACGACAATGAAATTGTGGATGAGCGATTGTTGTTGCAATTGGGAGCATATACATAATAGGGTATGTATTTTAAATTTTTCGTCGGTAGTTCTAACTGTGCTTATCACTTTAGTCTGAAGAAAGCTAATAGCTTTAAATACATACAAATTTGAAATGTATTGCCAATAGCATTAGAGAAGTTACGAAATATTTTTTCTTTCAAAAAAAAAAATATAGAAAAAGTTTTTTTTTATATTTCTGAAAATCAATTAAAAATGTTTGGCACTAATATTTTGTTTAAAATAAAAGTAGACTTTACAAACAAACTTTTACTTTACATGCTCTCATCTATTTATAGCAAAAAATTGAACCTGGTTTAAAATATACTTATCGGATCGGTTATTTGGGTTAAATTTTTGTAAATGGTTCACCATCCTCAATATTGTATCCTTAATCAAAATTTTTAAATGTTTTCAATAAAAACCCTTATTTATAACAAAAGTTTTTCGCATGTTTAACTAAATTACAATAGAGGTTGTATCGTGTTTTGTTCTTGATTAAACTGAATATTCAAATTAGAAATTTTTAGCTGACTCATCGATTTTATTGCGTGTATTTCTTGCCAAAATAATTAGCGACTCTATACATTGAAAATTTATTCTTATTAAGTAATTTACTATATATTTTTTATAAACATTTTCGCCGAAATCTGGTCACGGTACTTCAATACATTCCTTTTTTATATTTATTTACATTTAATAGTATATATTTATATACTCACACTACCTAATACCTAAGTCACAAAATGTAAATAAGATTCATATCTGTAGGTATAAAATTAATCTCATTTATAGCAACTCCATTAAATTCAATTTTAATAATTATTTTTTGCTCATTTCATTTGTTTCCTGTTGACTGTAATTTGTTGACTGTAATTTCACAATCTTTTTAATAGAACCAATTTCATGTAAACATGTTATAACCGTTTCCTTCTAAGTAATAACATTAAATTATTAATTTTAATCTATACATTTTTTTTTTCTTACAAGAGTGATATTCATACCTTTGTGGTTAATTTTTAATATCCATTTAAATTTTTATATACATATTTTATACATAAGAGTATATAATTTACAGTTACATGGTAAAATAATAATTAATTTAATATATTAATAAATAAAAATAAAAAATTCAAATATAAAAATTAAAAATGTTGATTTTAATGGATTTTCACTTCAAATTAATTTCAATTTAAGTGTTTATACTCTGTGAGTTTAAGTTTACAAAACTTATGATTATGTGCAACTATTTTATTGCATTAAAAAATTTTTGTATCATGATATATAATAACACTGAGTATAAATATATCGCGTGAGAATTCATTTTATAAGTTGATATTATTACAGTAATATTATACTTATTTACATGCATACAGGATGTGTCTTGGCAATAAGATTAATAATAATTCATATTTTTATCTTATTTTTATAATTTGGTCGAACATTTCAGTTCAATAAGTTTTTAATTTAACAGTTCGTAGTTTGACCATAAAAAACCAAATTTTTCTATTTTTAGTTTTCAAATATTTTTGAATACATCAAATTAGATAATGTGAGTTTTTCTGACTTTCTGCTTTGTTTATAGTTAACCGAAATTGCTTCGGACAATAGACAAAACCGAAGTGTAGTTTTCGAATTACCTGCCTAAGTCTGATTAAATTGACTTTAATTGGCTTAGATAATTAACACTCTATCTCTTCACTATATCAATAATTAACACTCAAATCCATAAAATAGAACTCTGATAGGTATTATATGTTGGAAAGAAACAATATTAGAAATAAATTACGTATGGCGATATAAGGCGTCGATAAAGTCAATACTATGAATAATGAATTTATAACTTTGAAAAATGGAAAATTATGTAAATAGGTAAAGAAATAAGAGTTCAGCTCTTACAGAAATAAAAAGGACAGGCTTAGGCGCTTTTCAAACTATATGGTTTATGGTTCTTAGCAGATGGCGAAAAATGGGTTAAATAACGTTTAACTGCCAAACGACACTATACTTGAAGCTGAATTATCCATCTTAAAAATATCTAAAAATAGCTCAATAGACCGGAAAAGGCTACACTATTTTTGTTGTGTTGGAAGAATAATTCTAAATAAAAAAGCTAAAAAAAGTTTATTAGTTATGCCCAGATGTTTTTTGATTAGTTATGCCAAAATATAACAAACGAAGTGTTTGCACAACCGTGCATTGTAAATATATAAGATATATAAAATATAATACTTTTTTACGATAATATTTTTTTTTTTGTAATTGGTGGGTTTCATGCTTTTAATAAAATTATACAGGATGTAGAACTTTCACCAAAGGTAAAATTGTAAAATTTTTTGATAGGTCAGACTAAAATTTGAAACTGATTTCAAAGAAAGAATTTTTTTTTTTTGATTTTTTGATTATTAACTAAATGTATTTCAATTTCAAGGTGACATGTAGTGAGATTAAAAATAATTAGAAATTAAAAATAAATGAAACCATGTACCAAGCCTATATACTTGTATCTATGTACTATTTTTATCGTAAGAAACTCCAAAATATGGAACGTTTATGTCTGCCCAGAAAGAAACATGCCTTGGTAGTTTTTAAGAGACAAATAAACAAATGCCACATGTTAACTTCCCAGTAACTTCAAATAGAAACGCCCAAATACCACCTAAAAGCTATACACTATCAAATACAAAGTACACTATAATAATATCATATATACAATATTACACTATAATTTGTATGACTAAATCAATGCTGGCTCATATACAAAAATACAAAAACATCCTATCAAAAAGAAATTGTATTCGCAATAACGGATTTAAATATAAATTACTCGGTAATTAAGTAATAAGCTAAGTACTCTAAATTCACTTTAGTTAGGCTAAAATTATTTATCTACTAGAATCTAATTGGATCTTAGTAGATGCAATACACCTAATTTTTTTTAAAATTAAATTATTGATTTGTCTTTAAAACCAGTTTCAGTGTTGCAATAATGTGAAGAGTTTTTACGGGGCCAATAAACTCTCTCAATCTCTCACACTGCCCTTTTTATAAAGAAGCAATCCCTGAAACTTCAAATAATCATAACCAGGTGACAGACAAATTTCAAAATAATGTGCTTTAACCCTAAACACATACTGTAGCAGATCTACATAATACCTTTTTTTTCCCTTCCAAAAGTTCAAATTGATTTTTTAAATACGTTTTGGGTTTCAGAAAGTCGAAATCTACTTAAAAAAATTTTTTTTTCAATGGAAAAGCACAAATCATGCATTTAAGGATTAAGTCAGCATATTCAAATGTTACTTGCATTCTGGTTTGCTCTTTAGTTTATTTTTTCCTGGTTGGTTTTTTATCATTAAGTATAGGAACAGATTTTGCGGTAATTGTCTTTCAACGATTATCGGATACCTGAGGTTATTGTGCAGATCCTAAGAAATCTAAGAATAAAAAAATTACCACCGCCATAAAAACACTTTAATCGTGGTTAATGCAATTCAAAAAATTTTATTCTACCTTAAGTCGTCCTATAGCTAATAACACCCTGTAAAAGAAAATACACTATAAATAAGAATATCCTGTGTGAATTTGGCTCTAAATTTTATTTTTGCCAATAACTGTTTTATCTGATTAATACAAATAAAAGTTATTATTTTTTTTTTGTTCCCTGACTCACCAATTGTTGTCCTTTATGTTTTTCGTTAATAAAAAGGATTCGTGCAAAAATTTTAATTACCATCCAGCAAACTTAGAAAAAAGAAATAAAATCTAAAAATTTAGATTAAGATCGGATAAATAAAAAAAAAAAAACAAATTGCATGCTTATAGGATCTATTATTTCATTTCATGCTAAGGTAACTTTTTAAGCCGGAAGTTTTGAATATAACCACAGGTGAACTTTTAATTACAAATGACACAATCAGTCGAATGTTCATATTAAATTTCAGGCCATTTTATAACGCAATTTATTTACACCTTCAATTAGCGTACTTTGAATTTAATAGGTAGAAAATTAAAAATAATAGACTTAGTGATGAAAGTATGTGTTCTAAATCGAATTTTATAAATTCTTAATTTCACGTTAGCGATACAAAATCAAAAAGCTTGACATTATACTGTTTACGAAAGCACCAGAGAAGGTTTAACGTTTAATTTTAAAATTAATAATAAAGATTAAAGCTCTAGGCAGATATATTTCCCAAATTTTTGTTAATGTTAATTTTTTGTGATGAGGGTGTTAACCGAAATCGATTAAGATATTTAATAAAATTTGTGACAATGAGCATACCTAGAGTCGTAATCTTTATTTAATTTTAATAATGTTTTACCTAGAGCTTACAGCATATTCTATAAAATATGTTCAAGTTTAATTGACAGAATTAGATAGTTTTAAATAGTAATATAGGAGTACCTAGTACACTGCAAATATTTTTAAAATTTTAAATTACCACTATTTGAAAAATATTGTTTTAAAGTATATTAAACAATGTACCTGTACAATGTCATATTATTTTTTTGTTACACACTACTCACACCATAAGAAAGGATTAATTTATACAAAATTGTTGTAGGTTTGGATAAAAGGGATAGGATTGGAATCTAATCCTTTTTATCAACGATAACATAAATATAATGTTTGGGGAGTATTTGTTTGTACATTATAAATGAACAGGTTCGTTTGAAAAGCTGCAAATGTAAAATGGGCAATTCTGTCGAACACATTAAGGTCCGTTTTTATTTAGCCGATATATCGACGAATGGTTAGAATATAAACAGAATATTCCAAAATTACAAGAGTGTGATAGAGAAACAATGATAAAATATCAGGATAATAACCATAATATTAAAAGAAATATTGAGAGAGTTGCCATAAATATCGGAGAATATTTTTTAAAAAAATAATCTTCAGAAAGATATGTTTTCTATAATTATCGACGACATTTTCAATACTAACATAAAACAATGTGTACTTACACAAAAATTTGTTGAGAGAATTTCGCATATATCAATTTTGTCATTTAAAAAGTGGTATCTAAGCATTATAATTTTACTCCCTCATGCACATTAACGGTATACTGTATTCTTCTCTTTCTAAACACCAATTTATCAGCTAAAAATTCCTCATGAAAATCGGCTTTTAGATGAAAGCATTTCCAATATGATGTCAGTTTCAATAATAAATTAATTTTTGTAACCACTTTTATCCCCCACTGTCACTCCCTTTTTCTTACATTCAGGAAAGTACTATATTTTTAATTAATTAAATGTGAAAAACTGTTATCTAGAACTCATATAGCATAGTTTTATTTAATTTAAGTTAAAAAAATTTATGAGATTTTATAACTTTATGAATAAAGAAGCAACAAAATATTTGATTTAACATGTATGACTAGAATTGGAACCGTATTTTCTGATAAGTATCCAGTATGACATGACATAATGACTACACCATGTTAAGCTGTGATTACTACCAACTACTAAAAAAATATATTATTCATTATGACAACCCAAATAGTAGCATATGCGGATGTCAAAGTAATCATGGCAAAAAATTACAGCTATGTGGCAGAAGTAGTTGTACAACTGTAAACCGAGGGCAAATAAGAAGTAAACAGAATAAAACAATCGGAGAGTACAACTTCGTAGGAATTACAAGCTTTACATACCTTGGAGAAACAATAAGAAGTGATGAAGTATGCAGTGCTGTATTCATAATAGAATTCATGCCGGACATAGATACTATGCATACTATGCAAACACAAAGTTGCTTCAATCAAAACTAATATCAAGAAAGGCCAAAATGACAATATACAAAACTCTCATGCGACTCATAGTGACCTGGCTGTGAACGTGGTCGAGGATGATGATAACTAAAAAAATATGCTGTGCATGTCTTGCTAGTTAATGTTAAAAAAGTTATTTTTTAAATACACAAATTAGAAATATAAAGATATTTTTCTGCTAACTGAACATTTTATATGTTTAACATCAAAGAGTGATTTTTGTCTAAAAAAGTGATTCTCGTACAAGTAAGACTAATTTGCAAATAGAGAAAAACTTTCTAGAAGTGGGACTGACTTAGAGATTCTTCCAGAAAGGAGCGAAATCAACAAGCATCTATTTCACTACTACTACATCATAATCTGTAAATTCAAAGAAGCAAGCAGGCCTTCCAATCGCAAATAATGCAATAGACCTGGTCTAATACTTTTAAATGCGCCGACTTAAGTCTCTACTTACTCTATATTAACTTGTGACGGCTTGACTCGACAAATGCTTTATCATAATTGATTGTGTGATTATATATATAAAAATTATATTAAGGTTATGTGCAGGGTTGCACATTTAGAACATAACATAAGTGTTCTATGTTTAGCTCTCTACACCTACCTACCTAAAACTGATTTCGTTTTCTAAGTAGAAAATCATAGTTCAAATTAATTTACTTTTAAAATATCCCATCTTTATATTCACCCTTTTTAAAACTATATCTAATTAATACAAATTAAATTTTAAATTATTAAATCAAATTAAATGGACTTTTCTCTGATGACTAATTAATTAAATAGAAAAAAACTTAATAATTAAACAAAAGAAATGCTGTGATTAAAAATAATTAAATAATTCCTTCTGAGTTAAATTTAAGAAGAAAATTTAATGATGTATAATATGTTTGTAATAAAGAATAAATACAGGGTGTTTCATTATAAATCATCTCATCGGCGGGTCCAGTAAAACAAATATTCATACTTTAATGGTTGCATTAAAGACAATTTCAATTAGCGTTTTTGTACCGAGATTGTACTAATAAAGTAAATATTCTGACGACTAGTTTGCATCATAATCATCATTATCATTGTCCTGTAAGTTCGTTAGTGAAGGATTTGGTGCAGATAAAATCTTTCCATCGTTTACTTTCTGAGATAAACTTTTTCAGTTGTGGCCATGTATTCTATACCGTTATCTGCTTCGCTCAAGACTATTATCCGTAGAAGTTGTCTTTAGTCTTTTGACGCAGTGTGTGGCCTTACAATTTCATTTTAAATATTGTTAGGATATGTTGCTATTGTCTGTTTAAGAGTATGTGCAATTCAACTTCATTTTGTCTACAGATTTTCATATAGTTGCTTTCAGTTTGTTTTCTGCCACAAAGCTTCTGTTTTTAAGCAGTGCATGACTAACATATGTTTGACCTGCACTAGATTCATGTACGTTTGAAATTTTCTGATAATGTTAACTAAAACTTTCCATGTTTCGATGCCAGGCAATAGAACTTATTTGACATTTTACTCAAAAAGGGTTTACTTTAGTCCGCACTACTCCACTATTCCGGTCAATCATGAAAATCTATTGGGATCTACTTTTTTCTATAAGAGAAGTACGTGTACTTTGTTGAAGAAATTTATTGTGTATAAGATTTTCTATTAATAAACTTTTAAAGTAGACTTTATTTTTTATTGATTTTAACGATCATCTTAACAATAGAGAATAAAAGTAATTTTTAATTTATTTTATAAAACTTGTTGTTTTTAAAACAACTTAATTTAATTAAAACAACTTTTTTGGAAAATGCTATTAGTTTCAATAGACTTCCACGATACCAATATTTTTTTGATTGACTTTTATAAAGTCGATTTTATCAAATAAGAATAGACTTCCGCAATCGGCTTCATTACGGTTTACAGCACTCCAAAAGCTTCAATATCTAGCTCAGTAAATTAATATGCCCTCTACTATCCTCGATTATGGCTCCTTAATGCAAATCAGTTATTATAGAGCTCAAATTGTGCGAATAGTCTCTACTTTATAAAGTCAATTCTATTAAATACGAATAGAGTTTCGCGACTAACCTAAAAATTTTTAGAGCATTCCAAAAGCTTGAATATCTAGGTCAGTAAATTAAAATTAATATCCGTGGTCTAATCGGTTGGAGCACAGAAATGTGTTTCAATTACGATGGGGTAGTCAAGGGTTCGATTCCCGTGGGGGGTATAAAATATAACTAAGAAAATAGCAAAATAATATATATAAAATTTATAATCAATAAAAAAAAAACAAAAATAATTAACATAATCCAAACTTTATAACTAAAAATATTACCTATATCAATACCCATATATCTCATACAACACAATAAATAATATTGGACAAACACTAATAATAATTTATTATTTTTTATTTTCTAGAATCGAATTTCTAAGGAATATGCATATTTTGACAAAAAGTATGGAATAGAGTACTTTTGCGCCTAAGTATGAATTTTGATTTCGTTTTTATATGGGAATTAACATGATTTGTTGAAATATTACGAAGTAAATCAATTTTAATTTAGAATATAAATAAAACCTCATCTTTAGATTTTTTTTTGTAAAAGTGGAAAAGACCTCGGTTTGCTTCTAAGCTACACATATAGTACCAATAATTTGTTTGTTTTCTTTATTATAACTTTTATCAAAAGAAATCTTTTTAAAAAATTAAATGTCTTAAATCTAGTTATCCCAAATAACATATTGATCACCAATCTCATTTAAATTTATTTGTAATGTCTGTTTACAATATAATTCTTTTAAAAGTATTGTGAAATATGTATTTAATTAACTATTTCTACTTTAAATTAAAATAATTTTCTTTTATTTTACACTTAAAACTTAGCAATAAATTAATGGTGCAATTGAAACAACGATAAGCGTGCGACTGAATAAAAATGAAATATAACTGAACTGCAACTGATCAAATATTTATGACGAAATACCAATTCATTCAGAGTCATGAACTACTGGAATTTTGTTGTCATGACCAGCAGTCGGCTATCAAAACCGAATATTTGTTTGTAGCAGTCGGCTATCACAGCAGAATGTTTGTATCAGTCGGTTATCACAACCGAATGTTTGTTATTGTAACAGCATATATTTCGTTTGAGTTTATATTGGCTTTTTCGAAGATATAAAAGCCATAAGTGATGGGTATTATAGCCAAATGTCCGAAGCTATCATAACCGAATTTTTTAGGGATTGCCACCGCAAAATTGTCGGTTATCGCAGTTATATTTTAAATTGTGATTGACACATTACAGTTATCTCACTTAACTATATTGGTAATAACAACTACTTCGAGGCTGCAAGTACTCCAAGAAAGTTTTGGAAGATGAAATTTCGCATTCATAGCCTCAGCTTTGGACTAGTAACCGCCTGATATATTCAATAATATTGTGAGAGAATGAAGCAATTGGACAATAACTGGAACTGGGATAGAATTCTACTATTTATTTTAATTTAAGTTATCACTCTATTAAATGAAAACCATATTATCCAAATATCCTGTAGATATTAATTTAATTAAACTTTTATATTTTCATATACGGCATATAATTCTAAATAGTTTCATCATTTCAGAAAAAAAAAAAAATTTATCAAACAAAACAAAATTTCAGAAAGACCCAAACAAAACTTTTTTTTTTTTAAAACCCAAGTAAATATTAAAGACCAGAAAAAAAAGGATGATTTTCTATAAAAATTGTCATTAAATTAAAATTAACAATATATAAGTTAGTACTGGTACTGACTGACAGTATAAATATTCAAAGATACCTTATTTTATATAGCTAGCTACCTTCCAGAGTATATTATTACCTGTTTACCTTAATTCTATCTTAATTTCACACCTTAATAATAAATGAATGAAAAATTTTCCATGAGACATTTTCTTTAAATTACAAAATTACAGTTTCACTCTACATCCATAGTGTATATAAAAACTGAAACTGAATTAATATTGACACCCACCAACTTTAATTTTCTCATTCGATGTAAATTCCAAGTTTTCCTGCTTTGCAATAACAAATAAAAATATGGTAAAGAAAGAAAATTAGAATTTAACACGAAAGTGATTTTATAATTCATTCGAATAGATCTGATATAAAAGAAAAGAAAAAGAAGAGAAAAAAAAATTACAAATTAAATGAGAGTTGTAGGCTAAAGAATTTCCTATTTATGATATACCTAGTCATAGTCATAGTCATCACTATCATCTGGATTCATAGATAAATTAATTTATGTTTTGCTTGTTTTTTTTTTTTTTTTATTGAAATAAAAAGATTCTCTTATGGGAATATATATTCTGTATCTGATGAATTTTACAAATATTCCATAATATTGAGGTTGTTGGTCTCTATTTTATTACACATTTGATAAGAAAAAAAGAAATGAAAAAAGAAAATTTCGACTGAAGTAATAAAATCTGATATATTTCCAAAGATTTTAATTGTGTTCTTTAGCAGGTGTTTTATTCGCAGATGAGAATAATTCATTTGAAATGGTACCAAAAATCTTGATTGTATAAAAGATAAGCTCTATTTTTCGAAGTCAATTTAGAACTGCATATTAGAGCTAAAATGGTTGCTACACTCTAATATGAATTTATTTTATTATGATCGATTACAATACGCATTAAATAACCGATAATTAACATAGCTGTCTAATTCTTAATTTGCATCACCGCAACTACAAATTATTTTTGTACGACTATACATACATGAAGTATCAAAGTTTTCTTTTAATCTTGGCATTACGTCATGTTCAAATTTTCACGATATAATCAACGTTTTTCAACTTCAGTTTTTACTTTTGAATTTGAATAGTATTACATGGAAACGGCAAGTCTAATGTAATCCAATAAGTATCGTTAATCAATTACATAAATTCTAAAAGAACCTTGTGAAGAACATATGAGGCTGCAGAACTTTTATATATTTCGAAGCTGTAGTGAATATTTCTCACAAATAATTTTCCCAAATATTTGGTACCCCTGTAGTCCAGGTCAAATTTATTAATTAAATAACGTGTGTCAAAATTACAACTTTATCAATTTATTTATTATATTGAATTAATTTTAACTATTTTTGGAATTAATAAAATTGTAAGTGAACACAGATAAATAAAAAAAAAAAAAAAAAAAGCTGTCTACGACAATTTTTTTTTCCTAAAATACTTCGCGGAATACTTTAAAATCAAACTTTATATGAAAACATAGTGATCAAAATCGATTGCATATCTAAAATCGAAAGCTTAAGTTATTTTTCACAAAAGGGTTAATTAGTCTAATGCTGCTATTCTACTTATTGTCACTCACATCTATTGTGTGGGAGAAGAAAGACGAATTTTATCTACCAAAAGATTTGAACTCATGTTTGCTACATAATTAGATTGTTATCAAGAGATTTAAACTCGGGCTTATTGCTACATTGTTAGACCCAATTAAGCTGTATTAGTTACCGTCAAAGCCTTGGTATGCCTCTAGATCGAATATAAACATGAAAATGATAATATATGTATGAGTATTCCTACAAAAAGAGCATTAATTAAATGGGAAATAAATCAAAAAAATGTACTGGGTCATAGACAAAATTTTTTGTTTGGTTCCAAGGGGTTACATAAACAAATAAAAAAATTAATAGCATTTTTAATATCCGCAATTTCCACCCCTAAACTCCAACTACTCTTTTAATGGAACATTTTTTTTGTTTTTAAACTTTCTTTTTGGGGATTTTGATTTCGAAGTTTTAGAGGCGCTCTTATTGCCAAGACTCATAGTCCTTAAATATTGTGCAAACACCCTAGCTAGACCAGTGAGTAAACTTTTCCATACATCACACGTGTCTGGTATTTACCCATCTTCATGGAAAATAACTCACGTCCAGCCAATCCCACAAAAGGTTGCCCCAATCAATCCCTATTATTATCGCCCAATTGCTCTGACTTCAGTATTATCAAAAGTAATGAATCGTTTCATTAACTTTCAACTAAAAAAATATCTAGAGAGTAACAGTCTTACAAATTACTGCCAATATGGCTTTGGGTCGAAAAAGTCTACTGGTAATCTTTTAACCTTTATGTCGTAAAAATGCCGCCGATGCTTAGAAAAATACGATGAAGCCAAAACTATAGCCCTAGATATATCCAAAGCTTCTGAACGCGTCTGGCATGCTTCATTACTGAAAAAAACTAGAACCAATTGGATTGGGAAACATTTTCAACACGTAGATTGAAAATTTCCTTTCAAACCGCTCAATACGCGTTGTATTGGATGGTTTTATTTCCCAAAAATTCACTATCAATGCTGGTGTCCCCCAAGGCTTAGGTCTGCTTTTGCTAAATTTCTTTTTTGTAAATTATATTGAATTGTATGTAATTTGTTTGCATCTTATATTTTTTATTTATTTTATTGATGAAAATTTGAATTAAGAATTATGAAACACTCTGTACGAGCCTTATGGCTCTTTTGACCTGAAAATAAAATAAAATAAAAAAATAACAATAATATCTTCTGACGAAATAAAAAGTATTATGCTCAAAATACAATCATTCCAGTGTAATACTCGTAGGACAGACCTCGCTTACAAATTTAAATAAGAGCCTCTTCAAATTAGAGCTGTGAAATAAAAAATTCTTTCATCAACCGAACCTCTAAACTATGGAACACCTTACCATGTTTTGTGTTCCCTCAAACGTATAACTTAGAAGTTTTCAAGAGACGGGTAAATAAATATCTGTTAACCTGTCCGTAAATTCTGTACTATTCTGTACTAAAGTATTTCTGTTATTCTATTAAACTATTTCTAAATTATTCTAATTTAATTCTTTTCTAATATTATTACTCTGTACTATCCTTCTTTTTTTTCATCTTAATATGGCTTAAGTTCTGCGAAGGCAGTTAGGGTGCTTATCCCATTAGTAATATATAAAAAAAGACTACAAGATGAACACCCTTACCTTTAATTAATTTCAAGGAATAGTTAAAACAATTTGTTTTACAACAACCATGACTTGAAGAGGATTCGAGTTCGTCACAATCGAAATTATAAGCCAAATTACATTAATACCCCACCGGTCGGCTAAAAAATATTTTTATTTATCAAGTAATCGTTAAATCTATTTTGACATATGGGATTCGCACTATTTTTTAATTTGTTGAATTTTTGAGATTTAAAAACAAGTCTTTAAAATATTGGTCAATATTTCGTTGTGCACAAGTTTGTCATACAAAATAATTTACGAATAGCAGTCATTGTGAAGGTAGTTGTTATAGTTAAAACTAGTATTTTTATTGACAACATGATATAATCAAATATAAATTAAATTAAGCATTTAAATCAAGAAAAAATCTTAAAATGTTTAAGGAATTAAAATTTGTTGAATTCTAATCCTATATGTTAACGGTCGACTGTCAATTTATATCATTTATATGTATTTGAGTTATTGCTTTTCAAAACCACACTCTTCAATAGAGTGTATAAACACAAGCAATGCTTTTTTTGAATACACCAAATATAAATCATCAAAATATAATAATTTTGATAAAAAAGATTTAAAAATTTGATAAATTTGGTTTGATGTATTTAACTATGTAATGAATCTAGCCCAAAACTACCTCTGACATATTTGTATAACGGTTTAGTCATTTCACTACAATCGCATATGATAAGATTTAAACAAGCTGAACAGGATTAGAATTTATCCAATACATTAATGGCCGAGTCTAACATGTTAAAGGTAATTAATTGTTAGACGTACTCATTATACGAATTTTGATTAACAGTTATATTATATTAGATTAATTTATCTGTTTTATAACAACAAAATGATTTTATTTTAGCCATGATGAAAGGTACATGAATATAAAAAAATACTTTAATATAAAAATTCAGCATCAACAATTTCAATTTAATATTTTTGTTAGTTTTTATTCATCCTCTAACCTTATACCAACATATGTATATACTTATACTCAATTAAATAATAACAATAATAATAGAAAATTAAATACCAGCTGTGTTAATCCTTATTTCAATAAAAACTAAAACTTCCTGCAGTAAATCCCTATTATCTTGGGTTTAACATTTTTTGAGTAATCTCTTAATATTAACTATATGTACTGTAAATGGAATAAAGTATATACAAAACATATACATAACATATCAAAAGGAGGCAAGGAATTTAATTCTTAAACAAAATGGAATTTTAGTGAAAAAATTTTCATAAAAATTTTATTTCAATATTTTCAATCAAGAAATTTTGAATTAATTTGATTGAAATTTTTAATTCAAATTCGTAATTCATGTGGAAAATCAATGACAATTCCTGCAGTTTTAATGAAAATTCATGTTAAAAATGTTTATATTAAATGTTGAAAGAAGTTTGATTGTTAAAGTAACGGAAGTGAAAAAAAAACTATTATTTAAAAAAAAAACTCTTTACAAAAAAAAAACTATTATTTAAAAATTTCTATTTCCTCTACCATTTTGAATAATTGAATAACAGACGGATTAAATAAGTTGCAACTTGCACTAGAATTAAATAATTACCTAGTAGATTTATAAGCTCTACAAAATTTTCAGAAATTTCTGAGATCATGTTTTTGGAGTGTCTCTTGGTATTTAAAAAAATATATTCATATTTTGTTTGTTACCGTACTTCGTCAGTTAAGAAAAGTATTGCTTGATTTAATTTTGATTTTTTCCATCACTGGTAACAGTTTTTAAGAATGATATTAACCCAAAAAATCGCCTGACTATGATTTGTTTTCTGGAAGAATTTTAGGGGAACTGGTAGCAAAAATTTTAAAGTTACTAACAAATAAATACAATGCTGTACAACAAGGAAAAAATCATAACATCACAATGGAAAGTACCAGAAATAATCATGATACACAAAGCCGGAAAAATACCAGAAGAATCATCACTTTACAGGCCTTTCAGTTTAATATCAATACTGTCCATGCTAGTTGAAAAACTATTTTTAATGAGATTCAACCCAGTTATAGAAAGCCCAAAATTCATACCAAAACAATAGTTTGGTTTTAGAATAAAACATGGCACTGCAGAACAAATCATCGAATTGTGAATTAAATAAATAAAGACTTGAAACAAAACTAAAACTGTTCTGGCACATTTCTTGGTATAAGCCAAGCATTTGATAAGATTTGGTATTTAAGCTTATTATGTGCACTAAAAAAGGTCTGCTATGCGGTTTAAACGAATTGTAGAGAAGTTGTACAGAACATCGTACGTTCTATGTCTGACAGCAAGATCTTCACACAAAACTATTCGATGTCTAAACTATCGTGCTCCAGAGAAAGTGTGCTCGGTTTCACACTCTACCTCATCTATACGATAGATATCTCAATGACACGAGATGGGAAAATAGAAACCGTTGCTGATGATACAATAATTATGTTTTCAGACATCGATCCATTATAGGTCTTAAATTTCTAACGGAACCACAATCAAATTCAAAGCTGGCTTCACAGTTACAAAACAAAAATGAATGAAAACAAGTCAACCCATGTGGGATTTACTCTGAGGATGAAGTACAGTCATATCACAGGATTATTTTGTCACGTATCTGGGGATACATTTAGATAGGCGTTTAACATGGAAGAGCCACATAATTTTTAAGCGCACTCAATTGGGAAATTGGGACAAATGGTGAGAAGCTATATTGGTTAATGGGTAAATGATCTGAATTATATTTAGAATATTATTATTTGGTTGTATTTAACTCTGGGGCGCTGTAAATTCAACATTGATGTAATTCAAAGATTTCAGAACAAAGTTCTAAGAATGGTGAAGAATAGTTGAAGTTCCGTGTTTGTACCAAATAGTTTAATCCACAACGACTTACAGGTTCCTTTAATACGGGACGAAATATAAAGATAATGTACAAAGTACAGAAGTAAACTATAAATACATATATTTAAATAGCCTGGAAAATAATCTTTAAAGGCCCTAAGAGATTGAAAAAAGTTCAACTGGCTTTTTTTTCGAAGACGTAATGAAATTTTTTCAAAAGCGGAATAAACAAAGATTCAATTTTTCAAAGCTTCTTTTAAATTGTTTTTTTGATCTAGAATATTTTAAGCATATTTGAATTTTGATTTGCATTAAGCACTTGAAGATAGTTGAAGCAATATTTTTAATTAATTAAAAGTTATTTTTATTTATTTAAATTATTTGAAATTGATTAATGATTCAATTCCTGAATTTGAAAAAAAAATGGAGGTAGGTACGACATGCTAATAGTAAGTGGCGATGTGAAGGATTGTTGCCGTAAAAGTAATGTAGATCTGACCAGATCATTAAATAAGATAAAATTAAATTACAGTAAAACAAAATACATGATCTTAAATAATTGTACTGACAATGATTTAAATATTGTTGATGGCATTGATGGCATTGAAATAGTAAAATTCATAAAATATTTAGGAGTACAAATAGATAGTAATAAAATTTCTATTAAAGTAGTTTACTTAGAAACAAAAGCTATCAAATTAGCCAGAAGTTAATAGGAGAATTTTACCACATTTGAACTTACTGTTCATCATTGTTGTTTCTATGTAGTGAAGGGATGCAAATTTTACAAAAAAAGATGATGCAAGTCATTTTTAGATGTAGTAGAAGCATTAATTGACACTAAAAGACTCAATCTAAATATGTTGGTGTTTATTTTTAAAATGAAAAATTATATTCTCCCAGACTATTTGAAAAATCTACTGAGATATGTTGGAGAAACAAGTCATTACAGCCTGAGATCGGTAAATCTGTTTAGGTTACATTTGTTTCGTTGGAGTAATACATAAAATAATTTATTTCATTAGGGTCTTCGAATATTTAATCAGTTACCAGTGGAAGTCAGAAACGAAAAAAAATCTTTTATACTGTTGTAAAGTATAACGAATTATGAAATTTATATTTTGATTATTGAATATTCATAAATTTTTATTCTATTTTGATTTTGTATCTGAATTTTTTATTTATTTTTAATTTTGTTGTTTAAATCTTTTATTAATTAATTTGTTAAGTTATTGTTTATAAATTATTTTTTTTTTATTCTGTAATAATCATATTAAGCTGATTTTGTTTTATGTAATTTGAAAGTAAATAGCTTTAAGACTTTAAAATATTGTAATTTTAAATAATAAATGATTTTAAAAAAAAAAAATAAATAAACTAAAGTTATTTATTTATTCAATGGGTTTGATGAATCTGCAAGCCAACTTCAGGTAACTTCACCCTTTCGGAATATAAGTCTATTAAAATTAAGTTTTGAACACATTTTTGTAACTTATCTCTTTGAAATTAATTAAATAAGCAATAAGTAAATAACTAATCACGATTGATAGTAAAAGAAAAGTCATAAACTGTCCATGTTTCACGCTATAGCTATCGGTATTTTCGTTTGAAATTTTAAAGAAGTGGTTAAGTTTTCCAATATTATAACGTTCTTTAAAAGCAGTCAGTATTTCCTAATTTTTAATTAATAATTAATAGCATCTAAGTATATACACTAGTGTTTATCGTATTTCCTATTTTTTATTTCCCTTTCCTAACCAAACCTAAAACAATAAAATGAAAATAATCTTCAAGAACAATGTGAGTCCTTTTTATTGAATTTTTCTTTCTGAAATAATAAAGGCCAATAGTTACACAAAATAGCTATCGTTTTTCATTCTGAAGTGTTTGATATTTAACCACAAAACATATGAAACGAATTAGGATTCGATTGTTTTCATCTCAATTCATTCAGCTTATTTTTTTTTGTTTTCTTGTTTTTTTTTTATATTAATAATCTTGATTGTAATTTGTATCAAAAAAAGAATTTTCTTTAAAGGATTATCTTAAATATTCTGATATTTATTAGAATATAAATATTTAATATACTGTCATAATTTGTAATCCCTATGAGCGATGAAAATAAAATTTATTATTTTAGGTTTTCAGTAAATTTCATTCGAGGGTTTTTACTTACGTTTGATTGAAATTTGCTTTAATTTGTTGGTAAAACAAAATGTATATGATTGACTTACCTGAAAGGAAAATAAAATACATTAAATATATTTTTTTTATAATTTAGTGAAAATAATATATAAGGAAGAAAATGACATTGATTTTAATTTACAAATTCATTGTTAATTTTTTACTAACTAAAACTACTGATAAAAAATTATGAAATTTAATTTTGAAGATAGGTACAATAAAATCTGGCATATATAAAAACAGAAAGAATAATGTAGTAATAGCAATGATAGAAATAGCAATCAAGTTGGAATAAAGTAAAAAAATTATATGGATGACAACCTGAGTTGGAATGAACATATAAAGAATTTATCAAGTAAAACGCGGAAAATAGCTGATATTTATAGAAAGTTATATTTACGTTTTATAGATTAATGCAAAAATCTATATTTTGCAGTCTATTTCATAGCAAAATGTCATTATAAATGTCTCTTGGTGTTTGGAGAAATACCTGTATCAGAAACTCTAATGATCTACAGACCAATAAGAACAAAAAGCAATTAAGAGTCAATTTCTCCTCCATCATCGCACATCAACAAAAGAATCTCATAAAAAATACAACATTTTATAATTAAAAAACTATAAAGAAGTCAACCAGATTTTACATATTAACAATTTGAGGAAAACTATTATCAAATCATGGCCCTGTTGTCCGACAATTTTTTTTTTTTTTAATGTAAAATTTTATTATTTGCCTTTGAAATAAAGTTAAAACTTATCTTAGCCTAGAAAAAGTTTAAGAAAAATGGTTTTAATATTATAACTAATTACTAAATTAATATTTAAACTAATTATAAATTTTTATGTTAATTTTATTTGCTTACTATTTATTTTGGTTCGCTCGTAATTATTAATGTATGTTAGCATATTTATTCTTATATTTTATATTATAATATACAACGACGTGGTAGTAAGAAAGCAAGAATAGCTGAATAGTAAATTACACCACAAAAATATTAAAATTTTAGCGAGCTTAAAAAAGTTTAGCAAGTTTCAAAAATTTTAGATCAAAATAAAAATATGCAAAAAGTTGGTGAATTTTTAAAATATTTAAAACAGTTACACTTTTTGCAAACAAAAAGGGTGTAATACTTATAACATTTAAAATAGTTACACATTCCGCAAACCAAAAATAAAAAAAAAACATTTAAAATTAAAAACCAACAATTAGAATCAAAAATAGAATTGAATCATTGGGTTGTTAAATATTTAAAAACGAATTGTTAATGCTCTGTGGTACATGGGAAATGCAAAAGTACAAATAAACTTGCTCACTAAAGAAGTAAAAAAATATGGGATAAATAAAATACAAGCACATCAAAATGATCGCATTGGTTATTTTTATAATTTCCAGACTGTATGATTGTCATCCTAACTGCTTCAAGGGATTGGTGTTCACAATAATATCTACAAAATGGCATAGAGAACAACACTGTCTACTTTTTATCAATTTTTTGTTTTCTAATTTTTGGTACAACAGTACACTATCTTAGTCCGTTTAAATTAATGGCTGTCTTTAATACTGAAGAATATTTTTTGACTATATAAAAAACCAAATCTGATGAATTAATTGTTTAAATACGCTTCAGAATATATTCTACAATAAAATCCTAAGACCCAGTTTAATCTATGCGAAAACACTGATATATCGATCTACTACGTTGAGGATAATGGGATTTTATTGTGTTAAGTTATATTTAAATTAGTATTCAATTCGTTATAAAGTATTAGGTATATACTATGATTTCATTATAAAGTAAACAAGATTCAGAAAACAAGAACAATTATCCTATAACAAATATTTTTTTTAATATAAAATTGGGTCTGAAAGAATTACTTTTGTTTAATTGCACAGAGGATTCACTAGTATATTGTAAAAATATGGCTTAAAAAGCAATATTATTTCTTTTTTTTGTTAAATAATAGGTTTGTTTTATTTAACTTAACCTAATTATTAAGACTACTTAATCTAACTTAACCTAATTGTTAAACCTAATATTATGTATTTAGTACCTAATTCTGGTTGGATGTGGGTTTCTAACCACCAATATTCTTTTTTAATTTTTTTGTCTCTATCTGGTATAGACATGTTGTATTTTAAATTATCTCCATTTATGTGGCCTGAATTGTATTCAATGATTTTACATGTGGCTCGTCTACTTTAGTGATGAGTATAGGGTAATGATTATGGTCTTGAATATAACGATTTTGGTCAAAGAATATTAAATGCTCACATGCGACAAATCCCGTGAGGATTGTTTTTTTATGTACTTCTCATTGTGGTAAAATACATGTGATATTAAACTATTGAAGTGTTTTGTGCTCTTTCATAATGTTTACGAACGAGATCATAAAACTGTTGATTCTGATTATGTTTGCTTCGTTATACAACTATTTATTGGAGTAATAATATTTGTAGTCGGACTCGGGCTTTCTAGATATACTCATACAAAATCTTATGCATTTTCTTTGGAATTTACGTAGTTTTTGACTTGCGTTAATATTGTACTAATATGGGTACACCATCACCATGCAAGTGCTAGCCTAACTAATGTTTGGTAGCAGATTATTTTTATCTCATTACTTATATTCTTATTGTCAAGAAGGTTTTTAGATGCCATAAAGGAATTATTGCCTTTAGTGATTGTATATTTAACATGCTCGATATAGTTCAAATTACGACCCAGAATAACACCGATATATTTGACAACCTTTTTTAATGCCCGAACTTGTTCTGTCGATCGTATTTCGAAATAATACAGTTTCACATTTATTAAAGTTCACTTTTTCACAATTTCCATATTTTTCAATAGCCCATAAGGATATTGAACATTTTTTGAATATTTGTTTGAATAATGCTCATCGGCAAAGCCAACTATTTCCTTTGACGAAAATGTTTAATAAATTCATTAAACCTGCTATGTAAATGGAAAAAAGAAGAAATGCATTCATCGTAGTCGGCCGAAGTTGATTGATTCGCAATCAGGAATGTGTTATTATATAACATGTTCTTGATAATCATTAAGGAGGTTGGGAAGCCAAATTGCATTAATTTTTAAATTAACCCATCCAACAAAATCTATTTAAAAATGCCTTTTCTAAATCTATTAAAAATAATTTTATTAACAAACCAACAGATATCGTAAGTTAATTTAGTAATTATCTTGTCCAACACTGTTTGACAAAATTACAATATAAGGAATGCAAATCATCTCAGATTAATGTCTTGTAATAATATAAATAGACTGGAACTAATAATTAATAATATAGCCTATAATGGATTGCCTAATATTTAATAGTGTTAAAGATTTCTCTAATAATATAATGGCGTTTATTAACTTACTGAAACATAGTGTGTTCTTAACTCAATTGGATTCGAATGTATTCTTGAATATTTTATTTTCTATATTTTTCTTTTTCTATTTTTTTATTTTTACTCTTTTAATGGTTACATTTAATTTTGTTTTAATTATTCTGATTTATATAACTGTTATTGTTACTGCTTACTTGTTGTCTCTTCTGATATTATTTTAATAAATAAATAAGAAATAAAAATTGTTGGTAAACCCAAAACTAGCAAATTAAATGGTAGACCAACTAAGTGCGAGATTACAGGCTCTACGTTCAATTATAAAAAAATATATATTTGTTAATATTTTCATAAATAAGACAATACGTCCAAAACATAAAAAAAACTACCATTAGTCTCCTAACGATTTCAATCTATATAACACATTTTTTCAAATTATATTTTCGCAGTTTAGTTAAATTTAACTACGTAAATTTTGTAAATCAAACTAAACCATATTAGTCTAATATAATTACAAAAATTCCAACACCATTTGTATTTATTGCAATCATTTTTCCTATATCTATGCTTTGCTAATACTCTTAAAAATAAATTCTTTAATTTCTCATAACAATTTGGCCATATTTACATCGTTATGTTAACAAATACACATTATAAAAATGTTGCCCTTAAAGTTAACTGTACTCTTTTTACACATTTATCCGAATATAAATTCTTTCCTAATATCCTTTGGTCTTAATATACCCTTCAGTATGTTAAATTCATGTAATTGCATATTTTAACATTAAAAGCAGCACTACCACAACAATTTTTAAAATCATCTAGAATTTTTTTACAACATACCACCAACCACGAATTAAAGGATAACAACATCATAAGTTACTTTTGTCATTTAACGATAACACAGCTGTAGGCTATTCGTTTAACATATTTTTTTCATCTTTCTGTTTTTTTTTTTTTTAAATACCAATTTACAAGCCTCATAGTATAATAATTGTCATTAAATGGATCCTGATGATGCTAATGTTGTAACATAATGTTAGAAATAATGTTAAAATGAATGTTAAATAACAAAAAAATTTACATAAAAAATAATTTGCAGAAATATATATTAAATTACAGAGTGATTCATAATGTATTATTATGTCATTTTCATTCTATCGAAAATTGTGCATCGCTACAACATAAACTAAATTACTACTGATTCGATGAATATAACGCATTGCAGTGATTGTCTGCACTAATTATATAATATTGTACTCTTTAAATTCGAACAATTTTTTATTGATTAATTGATATTTCAAAAACGTTAGGAAATTTAAACAAATTGTTAATCCCTTCTGTCTATCACCTTACTTGGCTATGTATTGTATCTTTTATTCTATGTAATGTATTCAAAATTAAAACGATGTTCTAACTAAACTTAGCTGGTGCTACCCAGAGAAGGAACATCCGTAGAAATCCGAATCTAGATTACACTTTCAGCTATTTGCAATATATTGCTTCACAGAAAAGCAATCAAAGCCTCTAGAATGGACTAGTTTGCATTATAGTATAACATATCTGACCTATTACTGAACCAGAAGTATTCTCTTCGTCCAAATATCGTTCAACTATTATTAAAATGCTTATCATTAGTACAATCAGTGGTTATAGCGTAACATTGTGTTATTAAAAAATATGCCAGAAGATCTGAACTCTTCTCGATTATTTTGTGAAGAGTCATTAGAGATTCAGAAAATATGGTGAATGCGTTCTGCATTTATTCTGCACCTGCCTTTGTGCATCACAAAAATAATGCACTCACTGATTTATGTTTCAGCTACTAAAAAACCACCACCGCTTAAGTAAAAGCTCCAACTGGTTTTATCAGGTAGGCGCATGCATGATAAGTTTTTGATTCCATAGTACCCCAATAGAACTTTTTCGTCTAATAACATCGATTTATACTCATAGCGGTACCTTATTACTACGTACATAGTTTATATGACTTCATAAAAATGTTGCGAATTATATAAAGTGCATTGCATACCTTGGTATGACGGTTGTTGACTGTACCTATATTTTCAGGTTATATTCGAGATCTGATTAATAACGAAAACACTAAAAAAATTGCAATGACTTTTTAATCAATTACGTTTTCTACAAATCAAAATTTGGAAGATAAAGAAAATACTTTTAGAAATAATAGATTGTGTGTGTCAATGTCAAAGTAATTATTGCTGAGATAGAAAAGAAGATATATAGAAATGCATTTAGAACAGCACTTCTTTCGTTGCGCTATATTTTTAAAATAAATTATTATGTTTACAAGACGAACAAAAATATTGTACAGCGGTATTTTTGGATATTAGCCAAGCTTTCGAGAAAGTATGGTATGGTATGGTATAGGGGACTGCTGTACAAAATTAAACAGTTATTTCCTCAGCATTGCTATTCATTACTAAGCCCATACTTTATGCAAATATTTTATTTTGTAAAGCATCTATATGCTTTTACATCTATCAACAAGTTCATGTCAGGTGTACAACAGGGCAGTGTTTAAGGCTCACTTTTGTATTTCTTTTAAACTGCAAACTTATCAACAACAAAAGAGACAACCACCGGCTCATTTGCTGATGACACGGCAATATTATAGTTATGCATGTTAACCCAGTGTATGCTTCTTAAATCTCAAGACAGCATAAATAAAGTTTGAATTGTTGAAATGGCTTCAGAAGTGGAAAATCAGAGTGAATGGAACCAAAAATCAATACATATCACATTTAGACTGAAGAGAGAAAGTTTCCCAGGTATTATGCTGAATTAGTTCCGCAAAAACAAGTTGTAAAGTATTTTGATTTGCACTTGGATGGGCGACTTGAGAGGAAAAATCATATCCATAGTAAAATAAAACAAATGGGATTGAAGCTAAATAAATTTTATTGGATGATATAGATACAATTTTTCTACGACATTAGACAATAAATTGTTAATTTATAAAGCTATCATAAAACCCGTATGGACTGACGTAATTCAGCTGTGGGGAGTGGCCAGTAATTCTAATTTTGAAATATTGCAGTAATTTCAGTCAAAGGTATTAAAACTAATAGCACGAGCACCATGTTATGTAAGTAACGATATTTTACATTAAGACCTATAAATGAAAAGCCATAAAGGAGGAAATGAGAAATGATTGCTGCAAATACCAAACAATGTTATTCAAATACCCTAGCAAACAACTTTTTGATTTCAAATAGTGTCAGTCGACTTAAGCGTCAAAATATTCTGCAACTACTCAACACATACTAACGGCGTATAACTAGATTGTCGTGATGACCTATTTGGTTGGATTTGGTTTTTCATCAGTAAGTCATTGTATTATGCTTACATATAAAACAAGAAAAATCATACTGAATGTCTCCATTAGAGGCAGATTACTTACACAAAGAATTATTTTAAGAAATAATTCGTTCCAGCGAATATTTTTCTACTTTCTCATCTGTAGCAAATCATAAGGCACATATCGATTTTTTTACTGAGTGGACTTTGATTCTTTAAACCAAACCGTTTAATGTATGAAATCATGAATATTAGTGAATAAAATTGCAGCAATTTAAATCTCAATAAATGTCCAAATAATTCAATCGCCTACTGTGATTTGCTTTTGGGACAGAATTTAAAGTAATCATCGAAACAGGGAGATATATCGAAGATCCCATTATAAATATTCTAACAACTTATAATGATGCAAAATATTGTCGTGACTTTAAAATATTTCACAGCTTAAATTGAATTAACTTAGATGACAATAAATGATTACAACGAAATCCCTAAATATAACAAACAACACATAACACTTTAGTTTTACTACACGACAGATTTTGATTCGATTTTTCTTTCTATTATCGATGTTTACATTAATTTTTAGAACAAACAAACTATACACAAATGAAAACTATTAAAATGTTATGAACAGCATTCCATTCGATATGGCTAGTTAGAATTAGTTGCAATAAAACTAATGCTTCTCATAATATTTCAAAAATAAACAAGGTTCAGATTTTTTCAGCTTAAATTTGGTTTCAATCAAATAATTTCTAACCCAAAAATATCATATTTTGAAATTAAAAAAATTTAAAAAAAAAAATATCGTACACCTCCTTTGAAAATAGCTTTTACAAATACGACAAAATTTATTTTATATAATATGTGGGTTTGTGTGTGTATTTCTATTTAATGTAATAAAAATGTTTTATAAAATCAGAAAAGATAAATGAAATAAATTCCTGTCTAAGATCAGAAGATTTTCAAGACTTTGATATGCCCATAAGCTATCCGGTATACATGTATATACACATATATACATATATATAGTAACAAGGATACCTATAGATTCAAATTGAATAGAGAATAGAATAATTTTATTTAAAAAAAAAAAAAAATTGTTTTTCCAAATTATTTATGGTGGAAATCAAAGTATCAGCAAGAATTCAATTAGAGTTTCATTAAAGCATTAAAAAAATTGAATTAAAATGAAATGAATTTGGAAAAAATAAAAAATTATTTTTCTAATTTTTTATAATTTCCTCTAGGTACCAAAATTTCAAAATTATGTCGTTTGCATGATGTAAAATCAAGAATATTTTTTGCATATTTGTCTGAAAATGACAGACGGCAGTAATTATTTCAAGGAATTTTTCAATTTTCCTAAATTATTTTATACAAAAGTTGCAATAAATGCAAATATTCTAAATATTTATTCAGTTATGGTAGGTAGGTTGAAATGACTACATATCTATATTTCTGTGGTAATTTTCCAAAACATAATAATTCGTATTTTTGATGTTTTGAGATAAATTTAAATTTTCTTAGAAAATCATCAAATCTTTGAAAAAATCCCACAACTCTATATAGCTATTATAAAGCAAAAAAACAATGAACGTCCAAAGCTGATAAGTCTATTTCCTAATAAATTTACGTTGCCAATGCATGGTGTTAGCAGATATCATGTTTTGACAAAATTTAAAATAACGGAATTCATCATTTATCTGATAAGTTATATCGTATTTTGTACTAACAATTGGTTCGTTCAATTTAACGTCCGAAACAGCAGAAGAAAATAATATTCCACCAAACAATCAATTTGAACCATTCTAACGAAATAGCTTCTTGTTTTTAAAAAAAATGTATGTCTCTACCAGAAACAGTGAAACATATAATTAGTACATATCAAGATACTTGTGGTGCGCAAAATCGAAATATGAATATGACAGCAATGCTATTAATTTTTTTAAATTTCCTTGGTTTGTGTCCTTGAATTAGGCAACTCGAATTCTTTCTAATTGTCCATTGCAGGCACATCTTCAATAATTCAATTTAATGTTTATTCTCTAAAGCAAAATATTAACAAGGAAAAAAAATATGCCTATTGTTGCCATGACAGTAAATTTTGTTTTGCCATCTTTAAAAATTCACTAGATTTTCTAAAAATCCTTCTTATAGGAAAAACACAATAAGCAAGATATTAGGTGGTCGGTGTCGAGACAAAATTACACAAGACAAAATCACATATGGACAAAATTTCATATTTAAAAAAATTACTGTGACGAATGCGTTACCTGCCGTCGACAAAAACATGGTTCCAATAAATCATTAGGAGGGACTATAAAAACATGAGGTCCAGCATCCAAGTGTCGAGACCGAAGACATTAAATCTTTTTTTTTGTCACCTGTGCAATAGTCCGATACGTCTATATTGTCTTGGAGTCTATATTGTCTCTATGTAATTTTGTCCTTATGTAATTTTGTCTGGTGAAATTTTGTCCTATGTAATTTTGTCTCGTGAAATTTTGTCCAATGTAATTTTTTCTTGTAACCATTGTAGAGAATATATTGTCGACGCCATAGTAAACATACTTATGCAAAGTGCAATTTTTTAAAAATCATTATGCCACATATGCCATTTTAAAAGTTCCTGTATTCCATCATGTAAATATGGTTTGGAGTCTAAGTCCCCAACAACAAAAGCCTCAAAAACAAAACACAAAAGCCCCGAATAAAAATCCCCAAATCAAAATCCTCAAACACAAAATCCCCAAACACAAGATCCCAAAAAAAAATCCCCAACGCACAAATTTCTCAAACACAAAACCTTTGTGTAGTAACTAAAAGTTTTAGTACAAAATATTTAAGAAAATGTTTTTATTTTTAAGGGAAGTTTGACCTACCATGTTATTGAAACCTTTCTTTTCCGAACGGTAGAAATATGTAGATGGCAAGACGAAAAAAAATATAAATACAATACAATTTTTCATATTTCCTCGATTTACGTTATAAATTTGAAATTTTGCCGGTATAAATTAAAACATTTTTTTTGGGATTTTGTGTTTGGGGATTTTGATTTTGGAGCTTTTGAAAAGTCTGCGGATTTTGTGTCTTGGAGTTTTAGAGTGATTCCCGTAAATATTAAAAATATTTAATACATACTTTACGATATAGAGTGTTAAAATAGGTTAAGCAAAAATATTACTGTTCATTCTAGTATAAGTAATTACGTGAATATTAGACCTATAAATAATTACTCTGAATATTAGACCTAGAGAAAAGTGTTTACTAATTCTACACAAATATTCTAAGCCCTCAATTATAATATTAACCATACAAAAAATTACATACTAGTCTGACACAAATATGCCAAGTACTTAGATAGAATATGAATAATTATGCTAAGTATCAAACCTGTTACAGAAAATACAAAATTAAAAAAAAAATCATTTAATCGTAAAACTATTTTTAGTTATTGTTTGAGAAATGAGCAGAGTAAAAAAAACTTTGTTCTAGTTTTCTTTTGGCATGCTACCAAACTTTCAAATTTCTGCCCTGCAAAATTATGATTTTCGACTTAGCATAAGTATATTCACCTTGCAACTGAAATCGGTACTACACTTAATATTGAAATTGAAGTTAGGCTGTCTTGCTGTTGTTATATAACAGACCCTTGAGGGACCATGATAACCAACGCTGGTGGCACAGTATGTAGAGAGCATGCCTTTTAAACGAAGGTCCTAAGCTCGATTCGCGACGAAGACAAAACAAATGCTTTCTGGATTTTTCGACCTTGTACAGTACCCTTTGTCATTGGGATAAAATAAATGATAAAAACTAATTGAGATTTTTGATTATCACTAAAAATTAAAATGGAATTAGGCTATTATGAAGGCGCAATACTCTACAATAGACACAGTCTTCCACATTTAAATTAGTAGATATACCATAAAAATTCTAAAAGCAGTTAGGGTGTTCATACCATAGACTTGGAATTTTATTTAAAAAAAAAAAAATGTTTTTCTAGAGGCTGCAAAGAAAATTAGCTTCTGTTATATATTGTAGTACCTGTATGTCTTATAATTTTAAGTAATATTAGCTGTTAGTCTACAATTCTCCACGTTAGTTTAGTTGTCAAACAATTCTATTAAATATTAAGAAGGCAATAACAGCAGTTCTAGTTCTAGTCTAAAAAGCTTTTGGTTTTACCAGTAGGTAGGTAGGTGGACGTGGCCATTCCAGTTACTTCTGGAAAACCAATTAGCACTTCTTTGTGCCTTGTGATACCACGATTCGAGTGACCTATTTCTTGTTGTTGGTTGTTATAGGTGGCCGTTCTCTCATTTTCACTCTCCTATATTGCATTAAATCTCCATACTAATTTGTTCTAATCAAATAACACGAATTAATGCATTGCTTAAGAGGCAAGAGCAAATGCTCTACTGAAGAAGGCAATGAAGTATGCAACTTTGCTTGACCAGTTTGTTAGCTTACTTTTATTTTTTATTTCTCTCTATGCTACCGAAAATTCAGAGTAGAGAAAATGAAAACTGGCCAGCTTCACCTTCAAATTCGTTTTGTCATTCTTCTATCAGTCTAGAATAGAATTGACCTACCTTAAGTGTTTTAAATAAATAACAGGTTGAAATATTGATTATAACTACAAACCAATTTCTTAAATTAAATAAAGTAAGTACTTGGAATTGTTAAACTGCAAATACAATAATAAAATCATTTTTGGACTAGTATGCTTTAAATTATTTACAAAATATTAAATTACAATTTAATACATAGAATTAATAATAAAAAAAATTAAAATTTAACGCCTTCAAAGTGTGCAACCAAATTGAGTTAATTAAAAATTTAATAAGAACATATTTTTTTTTTATTATTAAAATATTTTCATTTAAATAAAAATATCTCAATTTGTCTAACATACATATTTAATATTCGAACATATCCATTAGATAAAGTAACATAAAAAATATATAAAAAAAAAAAAAAAACAAAGACAAATAAAAAACGAGCTTGTCATTTAATGACGAAAAAGGCAATAACTCCAAAGATTTTCACATGAATCACATAAAAATGAAACCAATAAAAACTACATTTGATCATGTCTATTATAGGATATTCAAATAAATAAATAAAAATTTCATATAATTTTGAAGCATTATGAAAATTAATAAAATGGATTTACTCTGTTTAATGAGGCTCAGTTCCTGACAGTAGCAGTAGTTTTTCACATTCAATGAGTAGAGCCAGTAATTTGTTAAATAAATACTCGAAATATTAGATGTAGTGTAAAATTGCAGTATCGTTCTTAATTAAGCACGTAAAGGTGATTCCTATGTTACTGTCAAGAGTGTAAAAAAAAAACAACAGTTTAATGTGATATTGGAAGACAATTTTTGCCTTATCAACAAAATTACTTAGAGCTGAATTTACAAAAAAAAAAGAGGCAAATCCATTTAAATTTGAATTTATTTAATATCAATTTGTTTTTGTATTAAATTGTAAAATTCTATTTTTGATTAACTGAGCATCAAAAATTGATTGTATACCACTTATAAAATTAGCAACAAATTAAGTATAACAAATTTTTTTGGGATCATATAAGCTGATTTTTGAGCTTTGACTTGCATCGCATATGGGAACTTAAATTAGAAAAGCAAAAAATAATATAAGACATTTTTTTGTTTTGAAATATAAAAATATAAAATATCAAAGGCACACCTTATGTACATACGCTGTGTTTTGTTACCTTATCATACTTGCATACTCATACATATATGGTAATGTACATAAATAAGTATATTTGTATTTGTTGTTCTTATAAAAATAGCTTACAGCTGAATACCTTTAGTAGCAAAAATCTCTGAAAAAACTAACAACAAAAGATACAAAAACAAAACACAATAATTTTTTTTTAAGGTAGGTTGGATAGGTACCTTACAATTTTTTTTTTTTTTTAACAAAAATATGAGAAACACATTCTTTGTCTCAAATCCAATCAATAAATATGGAAACAATTTGTTTGGAAAAACAAAAGAATTTTCATTAAGTCGCAATTTTATTTTTTTTTTTTTTTTCACATACAATACATGTGAGTGTAAATTTTTATTTTACTATCATTAAAAATTTATTTCATGGGGGCAATAATTATTTTTTTTTTGCAATTTACAAAATATCTGCAATTGATTTTAAAAATTTAAATCTCGCGTTTTGTTTTTTTGGTGAATTTTATTACTATTAAAAATAACAAATTATAGATTTAAATTTTTGAAACATTGTATTATTGTTAAATATATAAAAAGAAAAAAAAAAATCGAATTCTTGACATGGATTTTTTGCAACATTGTAGACGTAATATAATGCCTACGATTAACTAATAGAAATTTTCAATGAGTATTTTTTGATGGTATACAAAAAATTGTTGAACACCAACACAAAAAATTCCATAAAAGAAAACAAATATTTATCAGGTCATAACTATTGTTTTCCCTAAATAATTCTTTACCATCGAATTGAACCTAGCATTAATGCATTTCTAGATGTCTTCTCGCATAGCCAATTCAACCTAACAATCTATATATAGGCACAATTAGTTTACACTAATTATACTGGAGGTGAATGCAGCGTAAAAGAATAACGTGTATAAAAATATTGGAGTTATGGAAACGAATGAATGGGTGGATAAATCAGCCTTTTTTTTTGTCTACGTGGTCAGCTGGAAAGGTACCCTTGTACCTACAATGCATTTTATATGAATTTTTGTGTTAAAATAAGAAAATATCATTTTTTATATCACAGAAATAATTTATTATAACAATTTTTTTTTTATATATACATTATTTTACATATTATTTTACATATACTATTACATAAAGTTTATATAATAAATAACGGTACTTGGGTACCCAAAGAACAGCTCATCATCAAAATATGAAATAAGAATAGTTCGGTACCTCATGACATATTTGTTATTTAAATGAAATAAAATTTTTCTGCACCTGAAACGTACATCATCGTCAGTAGTACATGAAAAAAATATAAATTCTAACGGTACTTGGGTACCCAGAAGATGTCTTATCATGAAGATGAAGAAAAAAGAATAGTTGGATACCTAATGCTGCATATTAAAACAATATAATATATTTTGTACCGTTTTTTCTCTAAACTTTTTTTCAATGTTTTTTTTTTATTTTTTTTTATAATATTTTTTGAATTAGATGCACTTTTGCTGTTTCAAGTCCGAACTTCATACTAAATACTTCATCACAAACAGAAATGCTTAATAGACCTTCTTTTTCTTAAAATAGCTTTACATTCAAAAAAATATTAAATTTGAAAATCACCAAGAATACTAAATTTAGAACAGATATTGTTAAGTACAAGTCATCTATACGGAAACTAATACAGTGATACAGAAACATACTGAATCGACTTCATATGACTTAATTTTCAATATACCTGGAATATTTTTATTATTTTATTTAGTGCTTATCAAAATAAGCAAATGTAACACTACTACTGTTTCTAGAGATTATATTACAAAAATGCATTACAAAAATAACCATTCTATAATGAAAATTCAATCTCCTTTATTTTGCGAATTTCAGAATCATATTAAACTACTCTGCTGATGGTACATATATACATGAACTAATTAAATGTAGAAATCTACAAATATCAACTGGAACTGGGTTTTCATAAATAGCTTTACATCTATTTTACTTAAAAAGTCATAAGTAAATTTGTTATACACCAATACACTCAATGGTTTTAGATCACAACGCTCCACTGATGATCTAATCACGCATTCACAATTCTGGTGAATCTACTGCTGTAGTCCTGGATATTTCAACCGTTGATCAAGTCTGGCATTGCGATTTTTATCCAAGCACCAAGTTATAGGCCTGGGTTCTGTTTTCATAAAATAGATTGAAAATTTCCTCTTGACTCATTCGATTCGTATCTTAATTGATGGATTGATATCCTACAAACATCATATTAAACGCTGGTGTTCCACAATGATCAGATATATTGCTTACTTTCTTTTTAATATTTATTAACGATATTTTCCAATCAACTAGCAATCCTATCCATAGTTTTGCAGACTATAACACTCATTTTTCGAAAACCACATCCTACAATACCAGTTATTAATACTGAAACGTAACATGACGGTCAGCACGCTCAACCATGGCTTAGCCAATATTTTCGATTGACGAACAAGTAATAGAGTTGAGTTGAACATCTCCAAAACTCAAAGCTGTCTAGGCTCACGAAAACTAACCTATTTAAACCCATCCTATTATTCGGGGGTGTACGTATTCAGCAAATTGAACACTTCAATATCCTGCATGCAGGTCAGCATAATAAAATTATATTGTATGATAAGCACAATCGCAGTAATTGTATCTGTACAAAACTAACTATACTGGTAAGAGTGTGAATCAAATATTTTGATAAGAATGTTAATTGTTTGGCCTTTTTGACTCTTAAATACCTTTAATTAGACAATACCTTTGATATTGCTAAAAATGCCGCGAGATGTTTTCAGAATCTCTGCAAAACGTATTTTTCTCCCCAGGGCATGCTAAATATTTATAAATCATACGGCCCAAATTGAAATACAATCCACATACATGGGCCTGTGCATCACAAACCGCAATAAATTTTCTAAACAAAAAAAAATTCAAAAGCGTTGTATTCCTCTTCTCGACAACCCTAATGTGACCACCTTCCTTATACCACTTGAAAATCGTCGTATTGGTGGAGCACTTTCTCTATTTGATAAATATTTTGTAGGTTCAGTTCAGGCACTTGTTTAGATGAAATAAAACCCTAACACCATGCCTTAAACATTTCACCAAGTGCCCACCTCTACTCAGTGCATATTCCGAGGTAATTCAAAACTGGCTACTGGAATTCATTTGTAATGAAATTTTCTCGAATGTGGAACCATATTCCAACAAGCGTGTTTCCACAATGCAAAAATATGCCTACGTGCAATCTGCAAAAATTGAAGAGTAATTTTAGCAAATTTATTCAAAATGTCCCTACTGATGACCAAATGGACATTTTTCTTTTTACAATCCTCAATTACAGTTCAAGCTGTGCATTCGTGTATGTATAAAGATATCGTTTGAAACCTAATATTTGTCTTAACATAAAACAAAAAAAAAAGTAGTCTAAAAAATTAAAGCAAAATTTAATGAAAATATTAAAGCCTTAGCCAAATTTAACCTTGAATTCTCTCATTAGTAAATGACATAATTGTTATATCAGATGCCAACTGCCGTATTCTTCTAAAAAAAAATCATTCCTGGTAATATAAAGTTTTATTATTTTGTTGTCTATCTCTCTAAGTAAATGTGTCTAACGGTCAAAGAGGCCAAACAATTAATATTCTTATCACACTCTTACCAGTATAGTTAGTTTTATACAGATTCAATTACTGCGATTGTGCTTATCATAAATAATATCACTTTACTTAAAAATAGTTTTATTTAATCCAAAATGGTGGTAAATTTTAAACAAAAAAATGTTTATAATAAACTATTTTGTATAAGGAACTATATTTCTACCACAAGACACAGACAATAAGAAAAATACACTAATAATAACGTTTTTTTTTACTGATTACTGTTGTGGTTCAAATTTAAAATATTTAACCAGGCATTTAGATAATTCTGTCTATTGAAAGTAATTAAAAGTGCTGTGTTATTAATTAACAAGTTTTTCTTACAAAAAGTTTCTTTCAATCCATGGTTAAGTGATTAGTTTCAAAGAGAAGGAAATTTCCAACAAACCATAGAATATTCATTTTATTAAACTACAAACTCATCTTTGTTGATTTGTCTATGGTACATTGGAATTATTGTAATATGATAATGACCTCATTAATTGTAATAAAGAGAAAACGCAATATAATAAAAAGTGAAGAAGAACGGATGAAGATTCCATTATTAGAAGCAGCACTAAATTATTATAAGTATTTTCTAAAGTTATTATTATTCATTTAACATTCCTTCATTATTACTAGTACTCTTGATAAATTTTTTTATTGAAATTTATTTTTTTTTTTTGTCTTTCAGAAGTCTATGTTATAAAATTAGAATTTTTGTTAACAATTTTATGTAGATTATTTATAGACCATGAAATTATAGGTCTATATTGAATAATTAAGATGAATTATCACTCGCTTTTACTCCAGGATAATTTTATAATTTATTAAGTAATATTTTACTTTAATACTACAGCCATTTTTATCATTGAATTTTTGATATAATTAAAATAATTAAAAGAAAATATAAGAATATTGATATATTAAAGAGTAATCAACACTTTTATCTTATTTCAATAATTTAGCTGTCTTGATAGAAAATATCAGAATAATTGTATAAAATTTTAATACATATTTGGAAAAAAACTTATTAATCACATTATACTGGAAATTAAGCATAAGGGAATCGAAATAATGAGAATAGATAACAACAGCAACAGCAGAATGTGCTAGAAGATGCATTATTAGACCTATTTTTAAAATATTAATTTAAATAATTTCTGCTATTTGGCAAGTCAAAAAAAGTAAATTTTTTATCAAGAACGTATAGAAAACATATTAAGGAAACTAAAAGCAGCTTTGGAGTGATTGTAGTCGATATTTGGAAACACTCAACTAATCAGGAACATACAAATATTCAAGTCAATTCAATTCAGTTTTATTCAACTTAATTTTTACATTTACATTTGAGTTTTATTATATTTACATACAGAGTTCAGATGTACTTACATCTACACAACTGAAACATCACATTATTGTTTTTGTTTTATATTTTTGTTTAATTCACTAATATTTACGAGTTCGATATTTGATTTTATTTTTTATTAAAACTGATACCTAATTAGTAACTAACCTAGTTTAACTATTAACGAATTTACTTAACTAAACTACTTAATCTAAATCTGCCATATTAGCAAAACTATATAACACAAACGAGCTTATTGGTATAAGCTCCTTATAATTGAATTTGCTGAAAATGAGCATTTTGTAACAAAAGATTCTGTTTTCTGTGATATTACATTCAAATATTTGAATTTTGTATCTACCCTGACATAATATATATATTACCGATAAATAAACCTTCACATATTATTGCAGTTATACTTAGCATATCGCTGCTTTAGAAATACAAGGTTGTTAAGGTAGTTTTGAGAAAATGGACTACAAAAATTTGGTATGTCATATTTTATTCCAGCGTTTTTCTGCGAACATAATGTTTGTTATTTTTAGATAATTTAGGTGCTTATTACACATCTTTCTTTTCATCAATCTTCTTGTCCATATAAATTGACAATACACATCAATCTTTTTATCCATGTTTTGACATTTTGCAAGGACGTTTTGTGGTAGTGTTCTGGGTATATTGATAATTTCGAAACATATGAATATTAAAAATATAATTTCTGGAGGAATTTTTTTGACTTCAGTTTAATTGAATTTTTAAAGTAAATGTTGTGTATAAAAATAAAACAAATTATTTTTTTCCACATTTGAATAATATATCAATTATATTGAATAATATTTACAATAATTGCTATAATTATTAAAATTAATATAAAATTTGTTCTTTTTAGAATTACATTATAAATTAATATTACAACCTTATCTGAAAATTCACAAAAAATAATGTCTGAACATTTCCCAAAAACCCATTTTTTTACCTTTGCTGATTTTAACAGCAATATTGATGAGAATAGAACCATCATCAATCATTTCTTATTAATTAACGAACAATATATTGACAATATATGTGTCATAGACATGCTTTTTTAAAAAATGTTCTCACTGCACTTCAAATTATTGTTAAATTGGTGAAAAATCAGTTTCATTTAAGACTTCGTGGAAGTAAGACGTGAAATTTTAGTGAAGCTTTTGGGTAAAAATCAACGTATTTTGTTGAATACTAAAAATGATAAAAATAAAAAAAAAAAAAAAAAGTTATGAGTGAAAATATTATTCAAGGGACAGAACAAACTATTGATAATTTTAATAAAATAATAAATAAGTGTAACGATCTAGCACGTGTTAAAATAAAAAATAATAAAAAAAAAAAAAAAAACAAAAACAATGACAAATAAAACAAAAAAAACATTGGAGCAATCCAACGAAGATTTAAAAAAAGAAATTTTGGAATTAAAATCTATAATACAAAATTTAAAACAAAATAAAATAGAAAAAACAACAAAAAATAATAATGACAATGAAGGTTCTTATAACCAAAATAGGTACGAGGTACTCGGTACACTCGAAGAAATGGAAGAAGAATCACCGAATACAGATAATAACGAAGAATTTAAAAAATTAATAGAAACGGCAAAAACAAAAAAATTAAAGAAAAAAGAAGAACAAAAATCCAGAGCCAATATAATATTATCAACAGATAATAAACAAATTAGAGAACCAATAGAAGTGACAAATACAACAGAAAATGAAAATCAAAACAATAACAACACAAGTAACAAGAGTAAAGAAAAAATACCTCCGATTATTATTTACAACCAAGAGATGCCAGAATTAAAAAATATTCTGAAAAATAAACAAATAAAAGATTTTTCTGTGAAAAAAATTAATGATGAAAAACATTTAATTTTTTTAAACAATATCATAGACTATAATAAAACAAAAGAACTGTTAAAAAAAATCAACGCAAATTATTTCACATATACGCCAAAGGCACAAAAAAATAAAACATTAATATTGAAAGGACTAAATTCAGAAGATGAACCAGAATATATCAAGGAAGAATTACGATCATTAAACTTAGAGAAGGTAAATATAGTGAAAGTAACAAGATTAATAACCAAACGCTCAATAAGAGAAAACAAAAACCTGCCAATATTTATTGTACAAATATCACCGGAAAGTGATATATCAATAATACAAAAGATTAAAAGAATAAACTACCAAATAGTAAGGTGGGAAAAAATTACAAAAAACGAAATACCACAATGCAAAAGATGTCAAAGGTTAGGCCATGCGGCAAGTAATTGTAACATGGACTACCGATGCGTCAAATGTAATAAACAACACGAAATAGGAATGTGCACAATGCCAAAAGAATCAGCCTATGCTGAACTATACTGCGCATTATGCAACAGCAACGGTCATCCAGCATCGTATAGAGGGTGCCCTGAATATATGAAAAAAATTAAAAACACAGAATTAAGAAAGGCAGCAATTAATAAAAGAAATGAAGCCAAAATGAAAATGATAAATAACTATGTACAACCACAGTTGTCGTATGCAAATGCAACCAGAAATTTTAATGGCAACACTATTAGCAATAATAATAATTATAATAATAATAACAAGAACGACAATTATAATAACAATAATAATAAAACTAATAATAATACACTAACAAATTTAATACAAAATAATGAGAATACAAATATTTTACTCGATTTAAAAAAAACTTTACAAATAATAGAAAACAAAATAAATGAACATACAAAAAAAATAGACTACCTATATGAGACAATGCTATTCAACTCATACTATGAATAATAATAATATAAATTATAAAAAAAAATTAAAAATTATCTCTATTAACGTTAACTCTATAATATCAATGTATAAAAGAGCGTACCTAGTACATTTTCTAGAAAAATATAATCCAGATATAGTACTATTGTCAGAAACCAAATTAAATTCTAAGCACAAGCTCAATTTTAAAGATTACAATTTTATAAGAACTGACAGACCGGGAGCTACACAAGGAGGTGGTACAGGTATTCTTATTAAAAAAATATTTAGGTATTGTTTAGATACTCAAAATTTTATTTATGATAAATTTAAATGTCTCGAGATAAGCACAATAGAATTAAAATTAGAGCAAAACAAAAAACTAAAATTAGTAGCATTATATGCAGGGCATAATCATAATGATAGGTTTGAAATTGAATTAAATAAAATTTTTGAGGTTTTAAAATTATACCAGGAAGATACGTTTTATGTAATCGCAGGAGATTTCAATGCTAAGCACACGAACTGGTCAAATAACACAAACAATACAAGAGGGAACATATTTAAAAATTGGTTAGAAAAAAACGATATATTACATAAATCAAAATTATATGGAACCGTAGAGCCAACATATCCGAGAACAAATTCTTATTTAGACTTAGCAATTATTGATTTTAGATTGAACCTAAGTAACAATAGCAATAATAAACTGAGAACGATTCCATATGATAGTGATCATAATGCATTAGAAATAGAATTAATATTGGATACTAATAGGCTAACATTAACAGAAGAAAGTAACAAAAATAAATTAAATTATAAAATAACAAATTGGAAAAAATTTCAAAAAATCTTAGATGAAAAAATGAGTAGCATTTCAACTAATGAAAACCCTTTTATCCCTAATTATAGAAATTTAGAAAATATCGAAATAGAAAATAAGTTAAAAGAGTTAGAAAAAATTATAAATAATGCAGTAGAGTCATGTAGCCCCAAATTTAAGGAACACACTATAGAAAAATTTTTAAATTATAAAATTAGGAAACTTCAAAATTATAAAAGTACAGTATTAACGGCCTTAAAAATGGCACATAGAAACAATCAACACTCATGTAATAGAACAATTAGATTAAAATCATTATTAAGAAATATTAATACACTCATTAAACAAAATTTATACATTCAAAAGAACAAATACTGGGAGAACATTTTAAAAAAAATTCATCCCTCTAATAACAAAAATATGTTCCCTATTATTAATAAATTATTTAGGAAAAAAACAAATAAAAATATCGACAAGCTCAGGATAGAAGAAAATCAAAAATACTTGATTGAGAGCATGGGTATTAATATCAGACAATTAGAAAAGGATGAACAGGGTAGATATATTATAAGAAATCAAACAGATATTTTAGATATTATAGGAAATTATATTGAACAATCACATAACCAAGTACATACAAATTCGTTATTTCAAAATGATATTAGAATACAACAAACAATCATAGAATTTAACAGGCAAATAAAAATAGAAAAGGATGCAAATATAAAAATAATTTATTTTAGTGAGACATGCAAAGCAAATAACTTAACAACAGCTCAAACATGTAATAATTATTTCGTTAAAATAACAGATTTAAAAGAAATATTTAAGACATTAAGCAACAAATGTTCCGCAGGCATTGATAAAATTCCAAATATAGTGTTAAAACATCTTCCAAATAGCATAATAGAAAACTATTGTATAATTTTCAATAATATACTTAATAATTGTTACTTTCCAAAGATGTGGAGAATAGCAAAAATAGTACCAATCCCAAAACCAGGAAAAGATCATAATGATCCAAAAAATTTTAGACCAATAAATTTATTACCAAACATAAGTAAAGTATTAGAAATTATAATAGCCAAAAACATTACAAAATTTATTAAAGAAAAAAGAATTATGCCAGAAAACCAGTTCGGATTTAGAAAAAAACATTAAGCAGTACATGCAATAAATAAATTAACGTCTGATATATGCTGGGCAATTAATAAAAAGGAATGTGTGGGAGCATGCCTTATAGACTTAAAAGAAGCTTTCAATTCGGTATGGATTGATGGACTAATTTTCAAACTTTTAAAATATAATTTTCCAACTCAGATAATAAAAATGATAAAAAATATGCTAGAAGATAAAAAATTTATCACAGTAGATGGACAAACATGTTCTAAGAAAATATTTAAAATAACAAATGGTTTACAGCAAGGGACTGTAAACGCACCTTTGCTCTTTAATTTATATATTGCTGAGCTATTAAATAAACTAAATCAAAACCAGTCTCTGACAAGGAGCTTGGCCTTTGCGGATGATCTTATTATTTATAATGTAAATAGATATGTATCAAAAATGCAAGCACAGCTGCAAGAAAATTATAATGAAACACAAAGCTATATTGATACTTGGAAACTAAGAATCAATTATAGCAAGTGTGAAGTTATATTATTCAGAACAAGTCTAGATAAAGCTAACTCTGATGTTAGAAAAAACTGGCGAAAGTTCCACATAAAAACTAGAGACAACACAAAAATTACGAACCAAAAGTCTGTCAGATATTTGGGCGTAAACTTAACCTACAATTTAAATTATAAGAAACATATTTCCAATCAATTAGAAAAAGCGAGGAAAGCTTTTATGGCTTCCAGGAAGCTCTTCTATGAGAAAGGAATAAATAACAGAGTCAAAATCATAGGGTACCAAGCAATGATAAGACCTATTCTTACATATGCTTGCCCAATATGGTATAATATAAGTCCATCATGTATGGAGTTATTGAGAAAGTTTGAAAGAAAGTGTATAAGGCATTGCACAGGTAAATTTAGAAAACCGGAATCAGACTACAAACACTATATATCGAACAAAACGCTCTATGAGACTAGCAAAATCAATAAAATAGATCAATTTATAATTAACTTAACGAGAAAGCATTTTTCTAGGGTAGAATTTGTGACAGAAAATAGTCTGATTGCTCACTCAATACATCCAGATGATGGGTACATTGAGATGACAATGAGAACCGGTTATATACCTCCAGAAGGATGGATTTACCTGGATAAAAATAAATATATTCAAAATGATGATAAAGTGCCCATAATATACCATATATTTAGGAGAGCTACAAATAAAAAAATAGAATACCAACCAAATTTTAAAACCGAAGATAATAGAGAAATGTTAAGGTACGATATGTATATAACAAATAAAGACTTATTAAGCACCGATAAGTATTGGTGGCTTGAACAGAATAATGAATAAACTCATAAAAACATAGTATAGTTAGGGTAAATATAAGTTAGATTAGGATAGTTGTAAGTTAGTTATAATTAGGTGATAGTCTAGAATAAGTAGTATAGAGTTTTATAAAAACAAAATACAAATTAAAAATTGGTTTTTATTAGAAAAAAAGTTTTTCCAGTTAAATTATACAAAGAAAGAATGCACTTACGCATTAATAAAATAATAATAAATAGCTAACAGCTGATCAAGTAAATTAATAAATTTAAGAAATACTAAATCTTAGAGTACCTTCCTCAAAAGGTCATTAAGTTTGGAAATAAGAAATAAGAAAATTTGGTTTAAGTGTTTTTTGTACAGATATAAGAAAAAAAAAAAAGAAATGGATTAAAAAAAAATAAAACACATTAAAAAAAAAAATAAAAAAAAAAAAAAAAAAAAATTGGTGAAAAATCAAATTGAATTTTTAACGTAAGACTTTTTCGGCAAACGAAATGGCATTTTCTTTATAAAGAGGTTCTATATTCAACTTAGAACCATGTTGTTCCAAATATAGTACAGGCAACATTCTATAAAAGTGATATTAAGAAAGCTTAAAATTGCTAGACTGACATGATAAATCGAAATATTTTATTCCTCAAAAATTAAACAAATTGTTTTAGGCAGCGTTTACACATCAATATTCTTCAATATTTATTGACGATTATAGACTGAAGAGAGAGACATTTGTATTTACACATCAGTTTTTAAACAATCAAACTATTTGTCAGTTTTTTCTTATATATTCACCGAAACTAATATAAAAATAAATTTTTTTTAATCAAGTACCCTGTGAATATAAAACAAATGTAAAATCAAAAAAAAAAATAAAAAATTTACATATGAATTTTGCTTAGTTCTTCATTATTCGCCATATTTAATTTTGTCTCTCTCAATATATATTGAAGAAAATAGGATCATTTCTATTTTTTTCTTCAATATAGCTATATTGATATCAATATGTGTTTACACATCAGTGTTTCTTCAATATTCTTTCTCATCAGTAAATACTGTCAATATATATAGATGTGTAAACGCTGCCCAAATTAATAATGTAGCAAATACATATTAATACGTGGATATTAATTCCATATTATTATATTGTATATACTTTGCGAAATTAAAATGCTATAATTTTCAAATTAATAATTAAAACAAATTTCACTTTAAGAATTAATTTTATAAAAATTAAAACAAAAATTAAAAACATTATGGCAAACTCACAGAATTATTATTATACCTATCTTTTTATTAAAATTAAAGATATCGAACCATAAAATTGATTCAAAAAATTGTTTGTCCACTTGGAGCATGTATTTCAGCATAGTACGAATACTTTTGATCTTCTGCTGACTTAGTACATTGCAACGTGATGCCAATCCAGGTACCTCATAATTATCAATATTATTTATTGTTTCACATTTTCTTTTAAAAATTTTCCACAAACTGCAATAAACTCTACTTGTTGCAGATAAATTACCATATTCATAATAATTATAAGTTCAATTTATTACAGTAGAAAAATGAACTAATGTCTGCCTTAGAACATTGAATTACGTTTTGTAAACCAATACATAATACAGGAATATTTCCATTACGATCACTCTCTCTCTTTTGTCTAGCAGATACTGTTTCTCTTTCGCAGTTGTTCATTTTATATAACTGATCTTCAGTTAAATCAATTTTATTGCGTTGTAATGCCAATTTCTTCACAAAACATATTCTTACCTTAATTTTCTTGAAACTCATCAAAATATTTAATGTGATCCATATTATCATAAAATTAAAAACTCAACTAGGTACTTCATATTAACTGAATTTAATAAATAATTTGAAAAATTAACAGACTTAACGACTATCATTACAAAAAGACAAATGTCACAAAGTTGTACATTTTTAAATACGTGCTTTATTTATGAAAGTAAATCAATTCAACATGTAGGAGTTCTATGTAATCCAATTAGAACTTTGCAATATTGGGGTGAAAATAAAAATAACAAAGTTCAATGTAAACTTCATGAATAAAAACTAATATAAAGGTTTCAAATGTTATGTTTCAAATAATTGGGCTTAACAGATTTAAAGTTTGTTTTTAGTTTAAAGTTGTATGTCAACTTATGACTTTGATATAAAAAAATGGTAAGTATTTCTTTTTTGAACTTTTTATTTCTTTACTTTTTGTAAAATATTGACATTTGATTGTTACCACATTAAATGTATAGCAGCATATTAGGACGTAGAACCTTTTTGTATCCTTAATTGGATTTTTTTAATTTCTTAGGAATAGAACCTTATTCTGAGGCAGCTATATGTCCAACACTATATCAAAGTTATATTAATAAACAATTAATAATTCAAAAAATTTATTTTAATCTATTTATATGAAAAAGTAATGTATTATTTTGACTCATTACAAAATAATGATAATGTAATGCTAATGTACACGTAAATTATGGAAATAGTGCACTACTTTTACATAAACATTATTTTGCAATGAATTAAAATAATGCATTAAATACAATAAAATTATTTGTTTGAATTATTAATTAAAAGTATTGCATTACACTAATGCATTACATATTAAAAAAATAATGAATTATTATGAATTATTATTAAATAATGCATAATATTGCATTACCAAAAAAAATTCAAATTATTATTTAATTACTTTTGAATTGTTTGAACTATTTGAATTAAAAAAATAACTCAAAAGTAATTTAATTAATTTAAATCAAATTCTAAAAATAATTGCTTATCAATCACTTATCATACCAATATTTTCATATGGAGCACCTATATGGTTCAATATAACTGCTAACCTAATGGAAAAAATAAGAAGGTTTGAGATAAAATGTATTATAGCTTGCATCAACAAAACGTGTAAACCTGAAACAGATTTCAAACACTGCTATTTCAATAAATATATACATATATATATAAAGAAGCTAGGTTTGACAATTTTATAATAAAATTGATCCGAAACCACATTGATCGCTCGGTAAAAACTTCGGAAAATGGATTAATATCCAAAATATACTATTATAGCGAGGAATATATTCAGTATAGCATGAAACACATTTAAATTAGTAGATATACCACAAAAAATTCTACAGAAAAAAGCTATTATATGTGATTGTGTATTCCAAATCTCTGTGTAAAAAGCAGTTAGGGTGTTCATCCCATAGACTTGGAAATATATAAAAAAAAAAAAAAAGTATAGCATGAAATCGAGCTTTATTGCTTCCGAGCACTTTATATATAGATGCAAATGGTTTTATGCAAAACCGTGAAAATGTGCCCTTATTATATCACTAAGGAGGACCCATGCAAAATTATTGATATTATCACAATATTTTGGGGGACTCGATCTTTAAATACGATATGTTTATTCCAAACAATGATAAGCGTATTGTAAGAAAACATTGCTGGTTAGAAAATGCATACTTGTAGAAAAAAGCAAAATATAGTGTTCTGCTTCTTTCTCTCTCTCTCTCTCTTTGTAGGTTTATATAATTAAAGTTAGTTTAAATTTAGTTGTAGTTTTTTTAATAATAAAAAAAAAATAAAACAAATTTTTTTGTTCTTGAAATTTTCCAAAAAAATAATGTAAATATTAAAGTACTATAAAGAAAGACGAAATGCTAAAGGTACGAATTAACTACGTATATAAAGATAAGTATATAAAAATAAAATTAATAAGAAAACGAATAGTTTTAGGTTACTTTTGAATTGTTTAAAACAAACCAAATTTTGTAAATTTTTTTTTGTTTTGGTTTGTAAAATCTGAATATAAATAAATAATAAAAAAAAATTAAAATATAATGACTTTTTAGGGATTTCAAGTAAAATAATATACTGAACTCTTTTTACTGGTACTTTAATTACCCAGTACCATGAATTTTTAATGACACTTAGAAAAATTAATTACTATCAGGTAGTAGATAATTGTACTGATTTTTGAAATTTACAGGTTTGATTTGAATGAATTTCTGAAATTTACCTATTTGGAAAGCGCTGCAAAAATTGGGATGTAATTAGGAAAATATTGTTATTTTAGGTGACTTCGGACTTCGGAGATGGATATCGATCTGATTGATAATAATCCTACTTTAAATACTATATATTTTGTTATTTTTTGTTATGTTATGTATTATAATATCAATAGTATAATAATTTGGGGTTTTAATCCAGGTAAGAAAATTTGACCGTATTTTTCAGTAAATTCCATTTTTTCTGATTATATAAGAATTAAATCCAGAAATGATAGAATTTACTCAAAAATACGGTCAAATCTGCTAACCTGGATATTCTGATCATCACTTGATTTATTTGTGATGACAGACATGCAGCATATGGGTCATGGAAACAAACTGGTAATGTTAATTACATTTATTTAATTTTAGATAATTCTGGGAGAGAAGATTAATTTATTTATATTCTTGTTTGCCAAACGCTTGAAACAGAAATTTTAATTTGAAATTTGCTAATTTTTGAAAGTTCACTTTTAAATATATTTTTTAAGTTTTTTTTTCAATATTGGAACAAATTTTAAATCTGTACATAAATCTATCTATCATATATGTACAATTGTAAAGACCTATTGTCTAAGGCATGTTAAATTGAATAAATTTAAATTTAAATTGAATGGAAATTTGAAAAAAAAACACCAAGTCTATACGCCAAAAGTCATCAGGAACGGACAACGTAGACCGATTTAGTTATTTTAATTAAATTATTTTAAGTAATATAATATTAAATTGATTAATGAAATTAACTGTAAATAAAAAAAATAAACGAATAAAAATATTTCACTTTTGGAAGCAGTTTTTTTCTTAGAAGTAATTTTCTTACAGTATCAAATTTATTACAGTCTAAGACAAATACTCCAGAATTATTGCCTCAAATTTTTAGTTATCAGGCAATCAAGTTAATAATCTAATTTTTTTTGCTCCATTAATATAAATATTAACTTGGGTATACTCATACATTCAAACATTATCATCTATTTAATTACTAGGAATATAAAAACATTATTTATAATTATAATAAAAAAACTTATGTACAAACTACATGTCTGCTATATGACTAAAGACGCCTATTGTATGTAGTCCAATAATTATATTAAAAGCACTAGAATAAAATTTTGTAAAAATATAACAATTAATTTTAATAATAATGTGCATAACAACTATATATTATTAAAAAATCAATACAATTTTATTATTTAATTATTAACAATACAAAGACAGTAATTTTTAAATAAAATATAATATACCCTACCCTCTTAATTAAAATTTAATTAGAAAGTATTGGTAAAACATCATTATTATATTAAAATGAAACAATGTCTAACAACTTTATACAAAGCTAATTAGTAATTTTCTCATTAAAAGACTTCAAGACGGCACGTTTTTATTTTCACACAGTGATTTTTTTAATATTCAACATTATTATTAAAAAATTTATTAAATAAAAATTAAGTATATTTTAATTTTGTAATGTTCTTGTAATGTATAACAGAATTTTATATTGTGTAATACTGCAATCCGGAATGTTAAAATTTTATATTATGATTATCTAAAACTATAATTTTCTTTTTATACTGTAAACTGAATTACTTTTAAGTTGTAATTATAGAAATTAAATTTCTATCTTTTTTGTAACATGTTACTTTGATAAGTAACATACGTTGGTCGTCTATGCTATCTATAAGTCATGACTTATAACATATATTATTATATATGACTTATATTTTATAACATACATTATTTATGAGTCATATGTAAGTTATTATAAACAACTAAAAATTAATGTTGAAGAAGAAAAAGAATATAGAGAGTTGACTAAGGCAATAAATGAAGCCAATATTGAATGGCACACTTATGAAAATAAGAGCACCAGGCCTATTAAAGTAATGGTTAGGTATTTACATCCGTCATGCCAACCTGAAGATATAAAAAATGAATTGAAAGATAGAGGCTTCAAAATTTTAGAAGTCACAAATAAAATAATAAAGAAAAAGGAAAATAACAAAGAATCTACGGTACGTCTTCCTCTCTTTATGCTAACATTGGAAAACTCCGAAGATATAAACAAAATATTCAAAATTGAATTTATCCAGCACATGAGGGTTAAAATGGAGGCTATTCGTAAAACGACTACCATTCCTCAATGTAAGAGATGCCAAAGATTTGGCCATACACAAAAGTTTTGCCAGCGTCTAGCTCAGTGTGTTAAATGTGCTGGTCCCCACTTAACAATTTCTTGCAAAGAAAAAAAAAATATTAAGTCTAAATGTGCTAATTGCCTTGAGGCACACCCAGCGAGTTATCGTGGTTGCCAGGTGGCTAGAGAGTTGCAAAAAAGAAAGAAGCTACAAAAAAATGCCCCAAAACAAATGCAACATAGACAAGAAAAACAAAAGACAAAACCTAGGCAACCTATTGCACAGAAACAGAATTGCATTGAAACTTCAGAGAAACCTAAAACTTTTACGTCGAAAAAAGTCGTAGAAGGCTTATCATATTCACAGGTAACACAAAATAACCTAAGTCAAAAAAGAAACCCGAAAGAACAAAATAAAGTTTCTACACAAAAGTTGACTGAAAATACCATTATGCAGATGATGCAAAATATGATAAAAACAATGAATGAAATCTCAACAAGACTATGCACATTAGAAAACAAACATAATGAAATATATATGTATACACCAAAAAATAAATCCGCAAGGCATGGTTAAGAACGCACTTCGTATAGTCACGTGGAATGCCAATGGTATTCTGAACAAGAAAAATAATTTGGAAATTCTATTGAGAACACAAAATATTGATGTATGTCTCTTGACAGAAACACATATGACAGATAAGTCGTCGCTTAAAATAAATGACTATACATGCTACAGCGCAAACCATCCGAGTAATACACCCAGAGGTGGTAGCTCAATTTTAATAAAGAAAGATATTAAGCACCACGAGGAACTTAGTCTAGAAATAGATGAATTCCAACTAATCGTGCTACGAATTATGTCTGTTAAACAAAGCCTTTGTGTCGGTGCATTATACTGTCCACCCAAATACAACATAAAGAATAACATGTTTGAAGAAATTCTTAAACTACTTGGCGATAGATTTATCCTGGGAGGTGACTACAACGCCAAGCACATAGATTGGGGGTCTAGAGTAACCTCTACGAGAGGAAGAGAGCTAAGAAAAGCTATAAAAGAAAAAGGCTGCATTTACCAATCTACCGGTAAGCCAACCTATTGGCCAACTGATAGAAATAAAACTCCTGATCTGCTTGATTTTTATATAACAAAAAAAATTTCACCCAATTATATTAAGCTAGAAGATAACCATGATTTGGACTCAGATCACTCTGCAGTCATACTAAGTCTATATGAAAAGGTTATTAAGAAACAGTCGAAACCTCTGCTAACGAACAAGACAACTGACTGGGCTAGCTTTAAACAAGAAATAGAAAACAAAATAAACATAAAAACAAAACTAAGATCCAAATGTGATATAGATTCTGAAGTAGAAAATTTTATTAAAATTATTCAAAATGCTGGATGGAATAATACAAAAAATTGTGAATATAAATCGGTAGGATTCAACTACCCTAGAGAAATATTAAATATGATAAAAATAAAAAGAAGAGCTAGACGCAGATGGCAACAATCGCGTGATCCGGCAGACAAAACTGTGCTAAATAGATTAACTCAGAATCTTAAAAGAAAAATTAAAGATCTTAAAAATGAAAATTTTGAAAAATATATAAAAAATTTATCAGCTAAAAGAGAAAATAACTACTCGTTGTGGAAAGCAACAAAGAGTACAAAAACCTCGATCTCTCAAATCCCGCCAATCAGAATGAAAAGCGGTGAATGGGCGAGAGATAATAAAAATAAAGCTGAAACATTCGCAGATCATCTTGAAGAAATTTTTTGTCCAGACGAGACAGAGTCGGATGATCTCACTGAAGAAAATAATAATTGGCAAGAAAATGTTATATCACCATTTTCAGAGAGTGAAATAGTGGAACAAATTAAAAAACTCAGAGATAAAAAAGCTCCAGGTTTTGATCTAATTACATCGGAAGTCCTGAAAGAACTTCCGAAAAAAGCTATAACAATGCTAACACGCATTATAAACGCTGCTATAAGAATAAGGTATGTGCCGAATATGTGGAAAATAGCAGAGATAATTATGATACCAAAGCCAGGTAAGCCCATAAATGAGGTCAAATCCTACAGACCAATATCATTACTACCAATAGTATCAAAATTATTTGAAAAACTATTATTGATTCGAATGAGACCGATCATAGAAAATAGTAATCTGATTCCAAATTATCAATTTGGCTTTAGATCTAAGCACTCGACAATCGATCAAATTCATAGAATAACAGACATAATAGAAAAAGCTTTAGAGAGAAAGTATGCTCTACCATATTTCTTGATGTAGCCCAAGCTTTTGATAAAGTATGGCATCGAGGCTTAATAAATAAACTAAACAATATGTTACCTAAACAATACGTAGATATACTCTCATCATATCTAGAAAACAGACTATTCAGAATAAAACAAGACGAAGAGTATTCTACTATTAGAGATATTAAAACGGGTGTGCCTCAAGGTAGTATTCTGGGTCCCATACTGTATTTGCTCTACACCAATGATTTACCAGAAATGGAAAATATAACTGTAGCTACATTCGCTGACGATACTGCGTTGATGGCAGTAGGATCAAATATTGACGAGGCTACAATTAAATTGCAAAGAGCAAGCGACAAGCTATACCTCTGGACAAAGAAATGGAAAATTAAACTCAATGAGTTAAAATCAGTACATGTAAATTTTACAAATAAAAAATTAGAAAATCAACCACCATTGGTAAATCTGAATGGGGTCAATATACCCCAAGAAAACAATACTAAATACCTAGGAATGACATTAGATGTCAAACTTAGATGGAAAGAGCACGTTAAAAAGAAAAAATTTGAGCTTGAAAATAAGTATAGAGAAATGTACTGGCTCTTAGGTCGTAATTCTAAATTACCTATACATAACAAGATTTTGTTATATAATCAGATACTCAAACCAATATGGTTGTACGGCATACAAATATGGGGATGTGCCAAACAAACACATGTACTTTGTATACAAAAATTCCAAAATAAAGTCTTGCGCAACATGGTAAATGCCCCCTGGTATGTTCGCAACAGTGATTTGCACAGAGATCTAGAAATTCCTTGCATAGAAAATGAAATAAAAAGATATGCAACAAAGCATATAGCTCGTCTGGAGGGACATGTTAACGTTGAGGACACTCAATTGCTAGATAATCAAAATGATGTCAGAAGGCTTAAAAGAACTAAGCCACTAGATTTAATACGATAGAATTTCGTAAAATTTTTCTTTAAGAAAATCAAAATAGCAATAAATTAATGGTTAGTCCGTTGGACTAGTATTAATGGGAGGGGTGTGGTTTAGTCAGTAAAAATCTGGCACACAATGGAAGCTACGGGGCTCATTGTGTCTATGAAGATTCCCACCAATCCACGCAAAAAAAAAAAAAAAAAAAAAAAAAAAAAAAAATATGTAAGTTATTCATAATTTAACTAAAAAATCGAAAAGGATGAAAAACGAATCTGATTTAGTTCCCTTGAAAGAACAAGATAGCATAATGAGTAAATTATTAAATTAATTAAAGACTAGTATTAGATTAACACTAGTCGCTGCCTTATTTTCCACTCTTGTGTTTTCAAATTTTATTTTATTTATGGATTATTCATTCATGTAAGTGAGTAGGTTGTTATAAATTACCTGTACCTCATCGTATTATCAGCTAGAGGTATCGAACCAGATATTGAAGACCACATCAACAAAATCCGCCCTGCTTTCGGTATGCTCAAAAAAATGGGGTAGTCTAAAACCATATCTATGCGAACTTAAATAAGACTTTTCATTTCAAATGTAAAAAGCATTTCTTTTGTACGTGTGCGAATCAACGAAGGTTTCAGTCAATGTTACTAGAAAATGTCAAGCGTAGATGAATGTTTGCAACCTATTTCCCACCGAACGATGTGCAAAAACAAATGAAAATCAAAAAGACATGGAAATCGAACAAAGAAAATAGCACATTCAACACCATTACCTCTTTATAGATTATCTGAAAAAATCTGATAGCAACATCTTAAAACAATATTTCCAATGTAATTAATAAATCCTCAAGGGTCCATGTCTCGTTAGAAGGCGGAGAAAAGCATTTGTTGTATGGCCATCTGAATGAATAAAAATGATTATGAATAAAAAGTATGATCTTAAAAATTACTATTCGCTTTGTATAGAACTTGTGGAAAACAATTTCATATTTGTCAATTTGAAACAAAAGAGTACCAAAAATACTGAAATTAATATTATTTTATTTTTTGTGGAAATTATCGTAAAACAGAAACAAGGAATTAAACTAATTAGGGATTTTAATAACTGACATAATATGTACAATAATAATCTAAAATTTTATTTTGTAATCCCACTCACTAAGTTTTTTACCAATTCATTCTATTCAATTGGTATTATACTGAATAGAAATTTATATTTATTTTTACTTCCTTAACTATCTAAAATCTGTAAAGTTAATTCGACGTTACTTTTACATAGTTGATGGAATGTCGTAAATCCACATTGGTCCAGTTGGCGTTGTACAATGAATCATCATGTAAATTATGAAACTTATTATTACTACATCCGTCATAGTATTCCAATGATTTTCTAATCTACTTCGATAATTTTTAATATGTCACTGAACTTCTTCCATAGTCGTAAATTTTTTTAAATCAGTACGAATTGACCATATTGGTATACAAACCGTGGTAGATAAACTTGTGTTCATATTGTATTGTTTGACTGAATTATTTTTATTAAATGCGAAAAATTATACTGCCGCATATATAGGCTTAAAAATTTATTTTAAGTGATTCAATACCAATAAAGTTGAATATCACAAGTCCAAGACTGTTTGAATATGGATTTATAATATTTTCTTACTTGTAGCTTGCAGCGAAGCTGGAGCTAGGCTAGAGAAATATAAAAACCTAAATCTGTTTTTCAGATTTAGATTAGAATTTGGCCTTGTAGTTATTCTATTTGATCACAGAGACGCTTGTAATCCGTGACTTCAATATTGTAAAAAAAAATATTTCTTAAAACGCCTTTAAACTGTTTAAATTTAATTTTTGAAACTTACTTTCTACATAGTAAAAAATTTGCTGCAATAGTTTTACATTATGGAACCCAATTTAAAACTTTTGGCTCTTATTTTGTTATCATTTTCTGTTATTACGAAAATTCATCAGAAACAGTCCATAAATTACCGAAAAATGTCAAAAATATTGGAAATATAACTAAAAAGAAAATGAAAGTTGCAATAAAAAAAAACTTGCAATACTGCGTATACCAAAAATTCACCGGTTGTGATAATTTTTTGGTTATGCCATTTTTCAGTGCCGGAATATCTAAGATTAAAAGTGTGCGCATACTTTACAATCCCAAATTTAACACTAGTAGTTTGCAATCACCTTAGATAGCAAGAAACTTTAAAGAGTAAAGTACCTTATTTAACAGTCACACTTCTTACAAATCATTCCGTGATTAACGTTCTGAATGGAAAAACCGTATCATCCCAGAGGTACACACAAACACAACCGGCTTCAACCTACAAAAAGTCTTTGTATGACTTGGAAAAATATGCACTAAAAACGATGTAGAAGAATGAGAGACATATAAAAAAAATGCACCAAGGGAAAACAAGATTAAACAAACAACTACCTTGTTATATTATTGCATTCTATTGCAACACATTCCAGATCATCAATATTACGTAATGTCAGTAGCTTTTTAAGAGGGAAAGGAGCCCTTATTTTAAAATTAAATAAAAAATGCATTAACTAAATCGAGGAAGCACAAGCATCGAAAAAATACTTAGTTGTACACAACCAAGTTTTGGCTGTAACAGTATTGTGACAACCGCTAATTGGCTGTGAAATAGTTGTTAAATTTTGGAAAAAATTCAAATGTAAATAGTGGTTGTCAATTGACTGTTTCTTGTAATATTCGCAACCAATTACGTTCTTCTGGTTTCTGAAAATTATCTTGCTCATGGCTTTTACAACTAATTTAAATACCAATTGCGAGATACACTCAATTAGTTCGCAAAAATAGTTTGCACTTGTATGTCACAACTAATTTCATTATCGCCATATGTTTATTTAAAAATTTCTTTGGTAAAAATTGATAGATGGCGTTAATCATAGTTTTTTGACATATAAATTGATGCCACTTTGTTGTACACTGTTGTATTTGTAACCATTTTGCAAAACGGTTGTGTTCTAGTTACTCTAACGTAGTTGTATTCACAATTTTGTCATATACCATGTACGCCATATTTATGACCACAAAATGCACCGCCATTTAAAAAAAAAACAAAATTATTTAATATAAAAATTCAAATTATAATAAAAATATGGAAAATTAAGTCTTTAAATTTACTAAATATTTATTTTAAGTAAATTTACTACTTATTCAAAACAATTTTGAGTCAATAACACATTAAATTGTTTCCTGATAAATTTATTTTTCTTAAAAAGGAAATAAGTGAGGGGAGGGGGGGGTCTATTTTTTCGAACAAAAACCTTGTATTTTAACATAAAAATGAAGTTGCACATCATTTTTAAGTCTAAAAGCTGTCTAAAACACATTTTTAAATAGTGATAAAAAGGTATTATTATTTTCCATTATTATATTCTAAGATTAAAACCTTCATAATTTTTTAAGTTAACTAGAAATGATACTGGTTTTAACCAGAATACAACTATTTAAGATAATAAAAGTTGTAAATAATATTTTTTCCTATTATTTTATTGATAACAAATGTGTAACTTGGTTGTGTAAAGTTTCATTTTCAAAACACCAGTATTGGTTGTAAAGTAGTTGTAAATAAGTTGTGAGAACTGCCATACAGCGTTGTTGTAACTTTTAATTAGCCACATCACAACTGTTGAATTACTACTTGATGGATAATCAGAAAAGTTGTGAATACTACCACAACTGGTTCACAACATTTTTAAAACGTTGTAACAACCAATTTTTTTTTGCGAAATTAGTTGTGAAAGATTAGTTGTAGCGTCGTTGTCATCTATGGTTCGCAATAACTAAATATTGATAAAAGTAGTTGTGACAACGTTCTTAAAACTGTTTTGCAAAACAAAATGTTTCTTGGAGAGTTCTATATCGATTGGTGATATTTTCAACTTCCGAGAAAGATCGGAAAAGGGTTTTTAAGTTAAAAAATAACCGAAATTGGCCGAAATCGAGATTTTTAAATGGGAAGAGGTACTTTTTTATGCAAATTCAGATTCTATGTCAGAATTTGCATTATTTGAATTTTATATCATTAATCTGATGAATTTTAAGTTTAAATTTTAATTAAATTGCTTAAGCCCAAATATGTTTACCCCAGAGAAACAAATCAAGATTATAATAACATTGTTCTTTAACATGGAATGGTGCAGTTAAAAATATTCGTTCAGAGTAAAATTACAAAATATATAAGCCGAGTAGCTATCGCAAGCTCACTCGCTACTAAAAATATTTTTATTCACCATAAATTTTTTTTTAATTATTTAATTATTTATACTCCAATGTGTTTACCATTCTTAAAATTAAATTATTCTTATTTTACTTTTAATAAAATAATTTTTATGCAATCATGCAAATTTTCATAATTATGACCCACATAAATATTCTTCTCCTATGTTTTGTCTTTTTTTTTTTTTTTCTTAAGTATAATTTAATTATTTTAATTTTGTTTTTTATTTCTATTTTTTTGTAATGAATTTAAAATGTATGTACTTAAAAACATAATAATTATTCTCATAAAATTTTCTAAATTAAAAAATTATATCCTTTTTACATAAAATTGTCTCCAAGAGAGATAACAATAAATAAGATCGTAAATAATGTAAATTTAAGTTAACACAAAAAATAAAGTATTTTTTTCGGAAATAAATACTTTTAAATGAACACCTTCATCTTCTTAAACAAGTATCTTATATATCAAGTGTCTTGTGTTTACAGAAAATTCTTGTCCATGAATTTTATTTTTTGTAAAAAATTTATGTACATAATTATTTAATTTTAATTTTAAGTCTTTACGTTATACAACCCAACACATTATAATTTAACAGTAATAAAATATGTTTTATTTGGGCATTTAAGGGAAATCTAGGGAAAAAGTTTTTTAAAAAATATTTATATTAATTCGAGTGGTTGTATATGTGTTGTCTGTAGTGATACCATACTATAAAAGAATATCAATTCCCCGAATAGACCCGACTTGTCAAACCAAATTTTAGGTCTTTTCAAAGCGATAGAAATCTTTTATTTTGTAATTTTTTTTATTCTTATGTTCGAAAAAAAAGTTTTTGACTCTAACGTTTTCAAAACTTAAACTTGTACGTGTTCTAGTTGGTTCAATTTTTATTGTAAGTAAGTATGTATTAGCAAAATAGTGTATAAATATAAGTCTCATCTGGATATTTTTTAATTTTTTCGATTAAGGAAATTTAATGAAACAAATGTTATTTTATTTTTATTCTGATTTTTGTTTTTCTTTTTTTTTGTCTGGATGTTGTTATGATGGTCATATTATTTTGTCGATGTATGTTGTTATGGTCATATTATGTAGAATATACAATATCTAAAATTTTTTTTTTCAATTGAAGAGTATATTGAAAATTAGTACCTGTATTTTTTAAATTTTTAGCAAAGAAACTTTTTGATTTGGTTATTTTTGTCTTAGGGGGTTTTGCAATTGAAAACGGTATTCCATAGACAGTTCACGATTTGTAATGCATAACTAAGAAATTTTATTCTTATAGTAGGTACTATTATTTTTAGAATTTTTTCTACATTCTGTAATTCTATCATTGACTCTATTATTGTATGTTTAATTCCATACTTATTTACATACATTTTATTCACATTTTATTTAGGTATGTAAATAAATATATGTGTGTTCATATCAGTGTATACTATAAAACACAATTATTTCATAGAAAGGTAGAAATAAATAAAAAAGATAATTTTGTTTTGCTATTTTCTTCACCTCTTTTTCTCTTCCTCTATATGTGGGTCCTCATATCAGGCGCATATTACAAAAATTTTTCTTCAAAAATTTAAGATAAACTTTTTTATAATTTACATATACTTTTGTATTAATTATCTAATTCGATAAAGTTTTAAGTTTGTTTTGTATGTGCAATATTTATGAAATTATTCATAATGATCTGAAAATATTAACCGTTATTAAAAGATTAAGTTGACCGATATTATTATATATAAAATATATATGTGACAATGCTCATTTTGAAATAAAAATAAAGAAATAAATAAATATGTGGGGATAGGATTAGGTTATGGGTACTCATCCCAATAGTGTATATAAAAGAAAGCAAAATAGTATTCTAGGAGATTTCTAAAATTATGATGATGACAATATTTCATCTATAGTAAGAATATATCCAACAATGATATGATTACGATATTAACTGATTCACTTATCAAGTTAATTTTTACATATTATCGTAGATATAGTATTCCTATAGAAAATTATTATACTAGACCATAGAAAGACTTGTTAACATATAATTATTCTATAACACATAAGTAGTCTAAATCTAACTCTACCCACAAGCTAATTTTGTCCAACAACAGTTATGAATTTTCCTAAGGCATTCGATTTTTTATTCAACAAATTTTTCTCCATACAATAATCGTTTTAGAATTATTATAGAGATTGTGAAGAAAAAAAAAATAATAAAAAAAAAGCCATGGCCAAAATTGTTTGTACCATAGTTAGTGATTAGTGGTATTTGTACCTATTTAACTTACAATAAAAACCAATGAAAAAAATAAGGCATTTCCTGTTATTAAACCAGTGTAAATTAACAAATAAACAAAATTTCTACTGAAGTTCATAATGACTCTCTATAACTGGCATATGGTTTGCCTTGAGCCTGCCCCTTTGACAAATTTTAATAGTCAGTTCAAATTGAACTGAACCTATATCTATCAATTAAAATTGTCTCAATATTTACAAAAGCATGTTGCTGGCTTGCCATTTTAACAACATTTTAGTTACAAATAAGAAGCTAAAAAAGTTTAAGGTTACTAATTTTAAGTTTCGTCAATTTCGAAAATCGGCAAGAGATTTTATTTTTCGGAATATACATCAGATATCAAATCTTTGCGGTTTAATTATTTTTGTAAACTATATTAGAAGCCACAATGTACCAGAATATTCAATAAGCTTTTAAAATACTATTTCTTTAAAATCGAGAAGATAAGACAATGAGCAACTGCCTAATACAATGTACTAACTTTTACGTACGAAAAGATGTATATCTCACTTTGGGTTTGCATCACAAATGAATGAAACTAACCGATGCTGGTTTTGGGTTAATTTAACAAATTCACTTAATATAAGCTTATTAAATAATGAGTATTTCCGACAAGTCTTTGTTTGATTAATAAGTATGCAAAGCGTTTGTTGATTAATAAGTATGCAAGCTGATGAATCTTTGAGCTTCTTAGTACTAAGAATAACAACATCAAAAATATAGTCTCAGTGTCTTGTCTTGGCTAAGTGAGAACTAGGCTTACGTCATTTAGAGGACACATGTTTAATATTTTAAGATATATTAAATAGTTTGATATCCACAGACTACGTGATTATTTGGAGAGCAAGTAATTGTTCAATTGTGTATCAATAAGCGCTCACACATAACCTAGAGTTCTAATATCGACGAATATCTATTGTACCTTTAAAATAAACTAACAGACTAAAACATAACTCACAAGTAGCGCCTTAAGAATCTAATATATGGTGTTATTAAATAAATATTAAAGCTGGACACAAACTCTATGGCGTCTGTACGACGTATGATCAGTGAACTGTCGTCAAAATCAAGTTAAATGATATGAAAACTACATAAGCAGGCAAACTCAACGCTGATCTTCGTCTAGGTGCGGCTAAAAAAAATAAAGTTGAACCAATTTAAACTTTTTGGGCGTGGAATGATATTTTGTGCTTGTCAATGCAAATTTTAGTAAGTGTTTTTAAAAGTAGTAGAAATTAGTAGATAGTGTTTAAAGAACAATATTTAATATAAGCACACAAAAATATTAAAGTTTTAAGAAACAACATTTTTTCTTAAAATATACAATTTAAGCCACAAAAATGTTTTTATCAAAATTTAAAAACATCAATTTATTTCACTTTGTTGCCGGGTTAACTAAATTAACTTTTGCTTATCTGCGTCGTCTACGGCATCGTGTTTGCCTCCAGCATAAATCTCTTAATATTTTCTACAAATTTTATTAATATCTTAATCAATTTCTGTCAGAAGACTGACATTTTTGATGTTGGTGTAGTAACCGAAATCGATTGAGATATTTAATGAAATTATCAGAGAACCTAGAACCTACAACATATTCTATAAAATATATATGTGAGGTCTCTGAGCTGATTCTTTGACTTATAACTATCGAAAGCTTCGACACTTATTTATTTAACATAAATTTTGTTTCATAAAGTGACTGATTACGTTATATTTCTGACTTCATATACAGTCTTTGATATTGTTCTCTGGACAACAAATTAATTTTAAAACTTCACATAAGTTAACATAGTTTTCATCAATCATAAACAATAATTTTATAGTGGCAGAAAATTAAGAAAATTGTGGCTACATCCTTTATGTACATCTAATAATTGGACATAAACTTAAAACAATATTCTCAAAACTTACTTCTATCGATTCTTCCTGTCTCAGTAAAGCATCAAAAGAGAACCACTTGAAAATTCCAAGAACAATTCTTATAAAATTTTGTATTCTAATTTTAGTTTCGTTCAAAGCAACTAAAATTAATTTTCAAGCCAGAAAAATCTTAAAGCTTTTTTTCTTTGTTTTTCCATTTCATTTCACAATCCTTACATCTTCAATTTAAATGATTGGACAACAAAAAAGAAACCACAGAAAATATTTAAGAATAAAAGTTTATTGATTTTCATTAACTCTTCAAAACAAAATTCACAATAATAATTCAATATAACAAACCGTAATTCACCATTAGAAACAAAAAAAAAAAAAATAAATAAAGAAAATAAATAAAAAGCATAATAACAAAAATTATAATTAACAAAATTTTATTATCCTTTTTGTGTTTTTTGCTCGTCCTTTTTGTACAATAATTACAAGAGTATTTTGTAACTGAACTAAAATTCATTGAACAGCGAATGTCTATGTGTATATAATATAAATAAATATAACTGAACTGTAAAATAATAAAAGAAAAAAAAAAAACAGTTAAATTTTTTTTTTTTTGTAATTTAATAAACATAAACGTTGAATATAATTATGTAATTAATCTCCGGGTCAATACTCGATGAGTTGCACACTAGAGCTTGTCATTAAATTCGTAATGAGAAATTGGTAAAGCAAGTATCTCTCCTCAATTTTTTTCTTATTTACTTTTTTTATGGGTTATTTTTGTTGGTAATTATAGAAATTAAAAATTTTCCAAGGAATGAATTTACAAAAATGTATGTGGGGTTTGTGTAATTATATAACTATACTATATACGAAGTAAATAATATTTTGAAGAGAAATAATTAATTTTATTACAAAGATAATAATTATTGCACGATATTATCTTCAATGTACATAAATACATACACATTTATTTGAGGTCCTGGTGAATTAGAAAAACATAGTCCATAATCTAAAATTTAAAAACATCATGGAAAATTTTGATTTGCTAGGTTATTATTTACTATACAGTATCATTTTATCAACAAATTATTTATCTATGAATTTGTTTTATTGAAAAATTTATATACGAAATGAATTTTACTATGTTTACAGATTTATGAAATTGTTCATTTTAATGCCCAGTTATTGAATACAAAAGGTGTTTGCGGATCAATATTAATTTGCAAAAATACCCGATTTTTCAATACCGGTATTTGCAGTATTGTTTTTTCCCGAATACAGGTATACCGGTATTGGTAAAGAGTGTTATAGCATACTTCCATTTTCAGAGAATCACTGATTTTGTCTATGTGTGTGTCTTTCAGCTATAAGTTGTGATAGCTGAAACTACTGTTTTATTGGTTTCATAGTTACATATTTGAACCTGAGAAAAAAAATAGAGGAATGACGAGGCGCTGCAATAACAATAAATCATCTTTATATACCAATCGTCTTCCATCAGCATCGCCAATCGGCATGCTGATAAAAAAAGAAAATACAATGAATAGAAAAAGTTATACAAATGAGTATGGAGTCCACTCCTACTTCCCCCAGTTGCTTTTATTATTTATGCACACTTTTTACAAACGCATGCATTCTTACATTCTGTTCTATTAAAATAATACCACAACGAATTTTTATCCATCATGAGGCGGAAAAGTTTCGGTTTAATTATTTTGCTATGTATGTACATAATATGTACTCAAAATTATTTAATTTAGTGATTGAAAATGATTTACAAGCAATTACATACATATCGTCGTGCGAGTAAATGTTTGTCGTATGTTAAGATTTTGACAATTTGACATATTGATTGTTTATTCAGAAATTTTTTTTGCTCTTTTTAACGATGTCATCGGTTTTTCGATATCTTATTTCGTTTTAAAGATGTGGAGAGTTTAATTTGTCGTATGTGGTACATTGGTTACATTTTGAATATTATTTTGTCGAATGTAGCTTGAAAATGTAACATACAACAAAATTCTCATACATTTGCCCTTTCCAGAAATACATTGTTGTATGTTTACTATACAACATTTTAAATAAATTTATGATGACAAATTGTCGTATGTTATAACATACAACATTTAAATTTTTAAAACTGAGTATTATATTGTAGTATGTTAATAGACAAATGCATTAAAACGATCAATTTATATTCAGTATTTGTTTGATCGTTGAACAGAATGGATCAATCACCGGAAAAATATACCGGAAGAAATTCTTGTGTAAGTAAATTTATTGCGTTGTATTTTTTATTGCATTTGTTTATTTTTACACATGTGCAAAATTGTAAATAAATATTTCTCTTTTTAGACAATGGCAAGCGAGATATTTGATGGCGAGAAACAACAAGCGCGTAGTTGTGATTTAGGTTCGCTATTTAACTAGAAAATATAATATGGAAGCCTTAAATTTTTATTTGAAAATATATTTTTTTAGGAACTGATAATGATTTTTCAAGTGATGATACTGTACACGATCCTACTTTTGTGATTGAAAATATCAACGAATCTACTTTTGTGAATGAAGAAAATGATAGTTTTATTGACGATGTTCGGATTTCTAGTCCGAATTTGAGAGAGTTGCCTTCAAATTATTGTTCAGAATCTTGTAAGTTTTGTGTAACTATTGCTATATTATGAATGGGATATTTACAACTAACATTGCAATACTAATTACTAATTTTGCTTTTTCTAATAGCTGCAACACAAACACCCTCTACGGTAAAAACTAGAAAACGAAGACTACAAAAGCAAACCTGGAAACAAAATGTAAGAAAACGTTTGCGTCAAAGTGGAAAGGAGTACACTAACTCTAAAGGAAATATAATATCAGGAAGGTCTGTTGGCCCATCTTGTAAGCCAACATGTTTTTATCAATGTTACAAAAATATAAACAATAATGAAAGGTCACTTATACATCAACAATTTTGGAAGTTATCTGACGAAGAAAAGAATTGCTTTTACAATGAATTCGTAAAAAAGCGTGATTGCAAAATTAGACGTGCAGATAAAAATTTGTTAAGCGAAAATAGAAAGAAGTGCAGTTTTGATTATTATTTTAAATGCGCAGGGCGAATTTTTCAAATTTGTAAACAGTTTTTCTTAAACACATTAGATATAAGTGAACGTCGTATATACTATTACTTTAATAACAACACAAGTAATGAAACTGGAATAAAACTGCCATCTAAAAAACAACACTGCGGAAGAAAATCTACTAGTGAAGGTCAAATAAAAGAGATTAAGGATCATATTAATAGTTTTCCTACAATCGAATCTCACTATTGTAGACCAGAAACTGAAAGAAAATATCTGGAGAGTCATCTCAGCATTTCCAAAATATTTTCTTTGTACAAAGAAAAAGTAAGCAATCCTGTAAGCGATACAGTATTTAGAAATGTTTTCAATCATTCATTTAACCTTGGTTTCAATATACCCAAAAAAGACCAATGTGATAAGTGTGCATTATTTAAAATTAATCCAAATGATACTAATAAATCGGACTATGAATTGCATCTCGAACATAAACGTTTTATGAAGGCAGAGAAGAATTTTGACAAGAATAATTTGGATTCGGCAAAGGCTGTAATTTGTTTTGATTTGCAAAATGTGTTGCCTTTGCCTAAAGGATATGCATCATCGTTTTATTATAAAAGGAAACTTACAACTTTTAACCTAACAGCAACTTTAATTTTACCAAATTCAAAGAATGTAATATATTGTGGTTTGTGGAATGAAGCTCTAATGGGTCGTTCAGGAAATGATATGGCTAGCGTACTTATCAAAATAATTAAACGCATATTAAACGATAATCCATTAATAACAGAAATCGTTCTATGGAGTGATTCTTGCGTACCACAGAATCGCAACCAAATAATGGCCACAGGTTTGCTACAGCTTCTTCACGACAATAAAAATTTGACGAATATTACCCAGAAATTCTCAGAACCAGGTCATTCCTTAGTTCAAGAAGTGGATTGCATCCATAGTGTCCTGGAAAAATACTTAAGAAATGTTGAGATACCAAGTCCATTAAGTTTGATACGATTACTAAAGAACATGCAGTACGAAAACGTGAATCTCAAGATTATTCAAATGAAATCATTGGATTTTAAACTTTTCTCTCGCAAGGCTTCAGAACTGTGTTTTAAACAAGTACCTTTTACTAAGGTCAAAATTATTAAATACGAACAAAATAATTTGTCAAATGTGTCCTATAAGGTTCATGCAAGAGATGCTTCATTTAATATTGTCAGTATCAATAAAAATTATAAAAACCGTTTTAGCAAAGGAATTGAAAGTGTTTTCAGTCAAACTTTGACAAATGCTTCTGTTAAACCGATTTGCAAGGAAAAACTGAAAGACATTAAGGATATGCTTTCGTTCTTACCTAATCAAGACAAACAGTTCTTTAAATCTCTATTGAATATTTAAAGCGAAAGTTTTTTATAAAAACTAACAAATATTACTTTGCGTATTATAATTTGTATATTATTATTAATATACAGATTATTATAAGAAACACTATTTTAAGTTACTCCTATTGAAATAATGTCAAAAAAGGGACTTTATTTTTAGGTATTATTAAAAACATAAGACTTTGAAATTAGTTGTCTGTGATGAAGTATAGACTACATATTTTAATTTTTTTTTATTTTTTGAGTTATTCTACAAGAAGTTGTTTTTTAAGTTTATTTAATATATTATATCGACGAGAAAGTATTTCTGTTATATTATTTTTAAGTTAAACATTGAATGTGAAGTTTTTGATAATAAAAAAGGTTAAAAATATAATTATGGTATTTATTTTGTACATTTAATTACTTGCATTCATCCTTGTTTTTGAAAAAAAAAAATGTTATATTATTTCAACATATAAAAAACAGAAACATACGACAAATTATAAAATAAATTTGAAAATCAATTGTTGTATGTGTGTCGTATGTACTATTGAAAAAAATTTTTTGGCGAAAACTTAACATACGACATTCTCATTCTACAATTTTTATCCAAATTTATTATTTAAAATTCAAAATTTTAATAACTTTTGCATAAAAAATGAAAGTATATAAAATTTACTATTTAGAAATTACAAAAAAAAGTTAACTTTTCCGTGTAGGATTCGAAATATAATGTTTCAAACTTTGACTTTAATTTACTCAGAACTATAGTTTTTAACATACGACAATCATTTTCCCGCACGACGATATATCAAACAATATGTGTTTATATATTTTTATTTTTCGTTTAAATGACAAACACTAAAAAAACTCTGAGGTTAACAAGCCTTGGAATAATATAAAAGATTAAAAGTTATTTTATTCTACGCTACGAAAAAATGAAATATTCTTAAATGTTCTATCTATGCTATAGTTACTCACTCACTATGCCTACTACAATTATTTTCATCAAAAACTGAAAATTGAACGAAATTTGTTTTTGAAAAATTCATTCGAAATATTTTTTTATTGAAAATAATGGAAGTTATTAAAATTTTAGAAATTATACGAATTATTTGAATAAATAATTCCTCTGATTAGCTTAGGAAAATTTTTTTACGAGAGATCTATATTTATATTTTTATATTTAGGCAACAAGGGGGTTAAAGAAAACTGGATTGGAAAAATAATGTCTGAAAAAAATATCCACTACAGCTCCAAAAATACGCAAGCTGGAGCAAAGCGTTATTCAATAATTTTTTTTTGAAGAATTAATGTTGCTCACTAACAGTACTTATTGTACGGGTATCAGACTTAACATTTTCAAGTAATAAACTCCGCAAATTTAAAATGTTGATATTAAAAACTGAAATTTTTGTGAAAAACATTGCTTATAACTGGAAAAGTATTCGCCCATATTTTTTTTTTCTAATATTTTGATAATATTGTTTTTTCTCTTGTTCGCCTTGCCTTGATTGCGCCTCTCCAAATTTGTATGCCATTTTATGCTAGCCATATAGAAATATTGAATCAGTTCAAAAGAATATGATTAAATTCTGTTTTCGTAAGTTCAACTGACAACCCTATAAAATCAGTTATTTAGCTAAGTTTCAACTCATAGACATTTCAACACTTGAAGCTAGGCGAAATGTGATCGCTGTAAAGTTGTCGTATAACTTTTGTCAGCCAAAATAAATTATCTTTTGATTTTAAATTTATATAATATCTATGTACCGGTCTATACTATTCGTGATAATTATTTTTTATATTTAGATTGTCATAGGATACACTCTGGATTTTCGGAACCCATCGTTTTAATTTACAAAGATTGTATATTTAATACTGTTCTATAATACATTTTAATTATAGCAGACAAAACTTTAACCACCAAATTTATCTCAACATAAAATGTCACAATCTGAATTGTAATTTGTTATTTATTAATAATTATTAGTTTTTAACTGTAGTATGATGTAGTAAGATCTGTAAAATTAATTCTGAAGATACAAATAAACATATAAATAAACATTAAAAGCCATCCTCTATAACTTCGCCATACACAACTTTCCTGTCTGATACCCATCCAATAAGTAACTGTTTCAGGTTGCATATCTTCGGGTCTATAGTGAATAAGGTAAATCAATAGGTCAAATTTAAAAATAGCACATGTCTAGAACAATTATTTACCCAAAAAAACACAAAGAAATATCAGGATCAGGATTAAGGGTGCTATTATGATTGACAACATAACCTAAAAAAAAGTTGTAAACTTGGTTGTCATTCTCTATTATGATTCACAACACAAACTAATAATTTATCAAAATTATACAACCTAATTTTTAATTTGAGTTGTGTGCAAATATAGCTATTATGATTGAAAACAGTTTATGTTTAAGTTGTCTGAGACAACTAAATTATTACAACTGGTCTAGACCAGTAGGGTTTATATTATATACTGTTAGAGACACATATGTTAGCAGGTACTTATTTTTGCAATTATTGAACGGAAAAAGTTCGTAGTAAAAAATAGTTATTAAAAAAAAATAAAGAAAAATATAGACTAGAAAAATATATATATAAAATATATATATTTATATTTTTCATTATAAGTAATGAAATAAAAGTTACAAATGAGAGGTAATTTTTGGCCGAACTAATTTTAATCACTTAATATTGTACTTATCACCTAATAAAGGCGATGCTCTGTTAAGTAAATTCTTTAATCTGGTGTTGGAGCATATAAGGCGAAGAATTGTCCTAGCAAACCGTTTGCTATTTCGGTTGATCCAAACAACTGGGTTCAAAGCTCCTATCCACAAAAAAACAGGACACAATTATACAAAATGCTCATCCTTCCGGTGCTGCTGTATGGTTCTGAATCGTGGACATTACCCAAGCAAGCGAGCATGTACTTAGTATCTTTGAAAGAAAAATTTGTCGTCGCATTTATAGTCTTGTGTCTGACGAAGGGGTTTGGAGAAGAAGATACAATGCTGAGCTATAACAGCTGTTCAACGACATGGACCTAGCCAAAAAAGTCAGAATAAGATGTCTTCATTGGTTAGGACATGTAGAGCGTATGGATGAAAATCAGTGGAGGACAATTTTGCGTCAGGCCCAGGAACTTCAAAGTTTGTAGCGCCCAAGAGTAAGTAAGTAAGCAATATTGTGCTTAATTTTTATTACAAAATAACTAATATTAAACGGAACAACTGGTTTTAACAACATACCAAGCTAAATTATAAAAAATTCAAATTACACATTTTAAAATCAATTTTTAGCACTAAAATTGTCACTGTCTAATGGCAGCACTACTTTGATAAACAACCTATTAACAACTGCTTAATTATTTTATTTATAAAGGTTTGATTTAAGCTGGCCAATATTTTAAAATCTCAAATGTTTTGTTGGCTCTAAAGAGGAAGATAGCTTATTGAGTTTTCATGTAAAAAAAAAAATAGACCACTGCATTCCAAAATTTATTTTGTACTCAAATAAACATTTTTAAACCGTCAAAATCATCTGTTAAAAAAATTGTTTTATTTTGATATGCAATTAATTAAAAAATTTGTTGAAAAACATTGAGTTCTCATATAAAATAACATTGAGTTCTCACAACGTACACATTGAGTTCTCATATAAAATAATGTCATTTCGTGTTATCTCACTTTTTGGAGCCAACAAAATATTTAAGATTTTACAATGTTGACCACCTAAAATCCACCTTAATACGATCATTTTTTTGTGTTTTATATTCGGTTGTGTTGTCTGGTGCACAGCTCAACTGAATGGTGTTGTGAATTATAATAGCACCCTAAGCCCTGTGTAAATCACTCAAAACTTACAAAAATATTTAAGGCTCTTCTAAAGGAGATTTAATATATATTCTCAAAAGTGTATTTAGTCTTTTAAGGACAAAAACGAAATTATTGGTAATATCCTTTTTGTTTAAGGGTTTTTGTAATAGTTGATTTATATTTTTGAAAAGCTAGGAACACAAGGTATCCTTGGTGAATAGTCATTATATCCTACGCGTGCACACAATCTCGTCAGAATCCCCTTATTTAAATTAAATCAAAATGATTTGAATTAAATGATAACTTAATTAACACAAATTAATACCGTTACAAATTAGTAAAACCAAAGATCATAAATTATCTTAGATAATATGTTTCAACTCTAGTAAATAAATTCAAATATTTGAATCTGCATAATTACATAATAGTTACATAATATGTGTATTTGTACAAATTGATATATTTATTTTTTATTTTAATTTTAAATACTCTTTATAATGATAGTACAATTATTTACACAATAATCAAAAATTGATAAAATAAAAAAATAAATATATCTACCAGTACCACATGCGTAAATAATAATAAATTTTTGTCCAAATAATAATTTTATATCCTTACAATTTTCAAAATTGGATTCGATTAATACCATTACAGTATAAATATTATTTATGGATAAATAAATATTGACAGTATGACAATTTTTTATTTGTACATAATAATGTATATGTATAATATGGTAAGTATATAATATGAATTAAAAATGTAACGTGCTTCGATTTGGAAATCAGAAAAGTTTTTTTTTATGTTTCCTTTTTTGCTTTTCTTTGAATATAGTTACATTAGAACTTGTTGTGATGGCACAAAACTTATTGCATATAAATAATCTATTATATAATGTAATATATTTATACATAATATATATTGTATAATATACTTTTATATTATATAGATTTGAATATTATTTTATAAGTTACTATATAAAGTTAAGAATTATTGAGCTACAAATGGATTTTTCTTTGTTGATGATGATAATGATGGTGATGATGATGATGATGATGATGATGATGTTGATGGTGATAATGATATTAATGATTTATTTAATGTATATGTTACTAGAAAAATATTTACTTTTGTAATGATAATTGAATGAAAGGAAGATTAAAATAAAGAAAAAAATGTTTATTCTTGGCAAATATAGAGATTATAATATTTGGGATGAATTATGAGATGTTCTAGAAAGTGAATATATTAACCGCAAAATAATGCCTAAATCAATTTTTGTTTGTAAGAATTTCAGTAGCCCAGATTGGTGGTTAAAATTAAATTTAAGTGGTTCAGATTAGGTTTTTAGGAATTTAATAGCTGTCAAAAATAAACATCAAAGTTATTTTTAGTGCAGTGTTGAGATTCAGTCTAATTAAAATAAAACCAACATATTTCTATAAATGAGTTGGAAGAGTTTTATAATTCTAAATAGAAAATTCTACCGATGTAAAACTGCAAATAGCTATATAAAAAATTGTATGGTTTACTTAAAATTTGTCAATTTGAAATTTCGTTCTCAAACTTCCGAAATATATATGGAATGATTTGACAACATTGATACGGGCCGGTGGTTGTCTGCAGAACAATGTGTTAATAAATAAGAAACCAAAGTATGGGAGCATCAGCAATCCCTACAAGAAAATAGATTTTTTTCTTACGGAGGTGGCCCTAATATGTGAGGGCCAGCATCTTAGCTTTTGGTCTTTTATGATTTCCTCCACTCCTCAACTTAGTCGACCATTCTGATAAACGCCAAAAGGTTTTAGGGTTTTATCAGGCAGAAGTTTTCTGATGTTATGTAGTGCATTTCTAACAACCTAAGTCTCAGCCTTGAAAGAGCTAGCCACTCTCCTAAAACATGTGTGGCGATTTTTTCCTCTTCCAGACAATGTCTACAGAGTGGGTCGTCACTTAGTGCTAGTTCGCACATGCACTAATTCATGTGGTTATGAACAGTAAGTATTTTCTATCTTTCGTTCACATTTTGTTCAAATTTCGTCCACATTTCGTTTCTATCTATCAATGAGGAGATACGATGAAGAATAACACTTGTAAGCAATTATTACTTCTGTTTGTAAGGGTTATTCGACGCCAATGCAGACCTAATATTTGTTGGAGAGATGAAATGTAGGCACAAATAGCTGTTATAGCGGATATAAAGACGGGAGTATCTAATTTTTATTATTAAAATGAACAATTCGAACATGGATTTTTCTTATTTTTGAATTACATGCCAAACCCAAAACAATCAAACTATCTAGAGTTTACCGATCTTAATATTATTCACTCAACACTATTATTAATTAAAGTTATTAAATTGACTCAATTAAAGAATGTGAGATCAAATAAAGTGTTTTATATAATCCACAGCGAAAGAGTTATAAAAATGATAGATGCTACGAAAATTGCTGTAATTACAAGTCAGATCTAAAGGACTTATCTAAGTTGTATCAATATTGTAATTTCCATATAATTTTTTTGCTTATCATTTGATTTCGAACTGAGATGATTGAATTTATTCAGTAGAACAAAATTGTCATATTTGACACAGCTATTGAGAAATCTATTAATAAAATTGACTTATAGTAGTAAAGCAACTAAGTAACGTCCTAAATAAAAGTAACCCTAACTCCCTTAGCACAATTTTGGCCATATAAAGATGAAGAAAAAAAATTAACGATAATAGTAAACAAAATTAGAAAATAATATAGAAGTTAGTACAAAAATTTATGGAAGAGTTAAAAAATATTAATTTACCCGTCTATTGAAAAATAAACTTCTAAGTGATATGTTTGTGGGAACACAAAATATGCTTACCATCAGTACAGCTTAGAGGTTCGATTGATGAATGATTTTTTATATTTCACAGTTCTGGTTCGAAGAGGACTTACTACAAATTTGTGAGCGAAGGCTGCTCTGAAAGTGGGGTTGTATTTTAGGCTTAATACTTATTATTTCGTCAGCGCAATTACTCAAACGATATTTATAAAACAGAGTGGCTGCTCCTACATTTCGACGGTGTCTCAGCGATGTTAGGTGCTGTGTAACATCTCCATCATTGATAATCATTGTCTCGCTTTTGTACCTGATCTAGGTACTGTAGACTAGTATGTACTAGGTATACCTCCTCAAATAATGCAAGTTGTATTCAAGTCAAGGTTGAATGCATGCCTAACGAGGTTGAAAGATTCAAAATATTTTCTACTTCTGCTTAATAATCCCTAACATTTCGCAAAATGAAAAAATGTGATCGTGACATAAAAGTTTACTACTTATTTCAATGTTTTCGATATTTACTTTTCCGAATAGAATATTGATAGGTTTTTATGACTTTGTTGATACGAGGCAATTCTGGGTTTTTGAAGCATTAAATATAGTGAATATGATAGTGAATTTTGGATATATAAAACAATCCAATACAACTTGTATTGAACGATTTGAAAAGAAATTTTCAATCCATGTATTGAAAATGTTTCCCAGTCTTTTCCACAATTGCTTTTAGTATTTTTCAGTAAATTAAGCATGCCAAACGCGATTAAAAGCTTTAGATGTATATAGGACTATAGTGTTGGCTTCACCGTATTTTTCTATGCATCGGTCCACCCGTATTATTCTATGCATGCCATTTTTCCAACTTGAGCTTGATTATAATGATATGACTAAAATAGCAATTACCCTTCCCGACTATTATTTAAAGACCATTGCTTCAAACTGTATATATGTATATTATGTATAGCTAATTTTTTTTTAGTATTAATAGCCAAAACTAAGGTTAAAAGATTCTTTGTAATTTCGTACGGTCGATTAGAAAAGTAGCAATGAATAGTTTCGTGCGAACTTGAAAATTATATTGTTGATGTACGATTTAATTTTCGACAAATCGTTTATATATATATATATATTTTTTTTTTATGATCTTGACAGTAACTTAGGTAAAATCACCTTTTCGTGCTTAATTAAGTACGGTACTGCAACTTTACACTACAATATCTACAATAATTTGAGTATTTATTTTAACAAATTACTGGCTTATCTACTCGTTAAATGTGGAAAACTACTGCTGTTGCCAGGAACTAAGCCTTCGTAAATAGCGTAGCTCCGTTTTATTTCAGCTGTTACCAAATTATACTCTCAATTATTTTTTGTCATTTATTATATCCCAATGACAAAGGGTACTAGACCAGCTCGAAAAACCAATGAAGCAATTTTTTTTTGCTTCATCGGGAATCGAACCCGGGACCTTTCGGTTGAAAGGCAGGCGCTTTACCTACTGCGCCACTTAGCGTGTTGGGTAGTAATTTTAGGTTTATGTATGAAAAACCTAAAATTACTAGTTAGTTCAAACATTAACATGACGGTTTGTCAGATTCATCTTTAGTTTTTATTACTGTTAACTATCTGTGATATGAAAATATTTTGAATACAGCAAAATGTTTTAGTTTGGGCTATAATAAAATCTTACTAAGACCCTTATTCTAATCGACACAAAATTACCTTTAATTTTTTTTATCGTCACTTGGCGGCGCATCGGTAGCATGATCGATGATTATGAGGCTTACAATCGATTATAATCGTTTCTTAGAAACGATTGAATTTGCTTGATCGACAACCCTTTAAAAGTTTATAATTATTGTAGCCATTAAGATTTTTTTTGAGTTTTTCCGTATCATCTATTTTTTTAAAATAAAAATGTAAGTAATTTATAAAAATTAAAAACAAATATTTTTATAAAAATGTCTGTTCTCTAGGAAACAAATCAGCAATAAAAAGCAATTGAAGAAATTGGTGGATATAATGAAAAGTAATCCGTCAATTGCAAGGGGCCAATATAAAAATCTACGTTGTTACCAAAACGAGCCAAGTACCCAGCAGAACTAAATAAACTTGGTCCACCAACTGGTTGAAGGTAAATAAATATTCGAAAATTGTAACCCTTAATAATCTTTTTGTATTTTTAGGGACTGATTACAAATTCAAGTTAAAAAAAAAATTTAAAAAAAATAAAGAAGAAATAAGCAAAACTAGAGGCGGCCCAAACAATCAGCAACCTATAAATTCCTTGGAAGAAGGTGTAATTGATTTACTAGAAATGAACGAGAATATATTTAGACCCGGAATGGATTTTGGAGTTACAAATAATGCTGAATATATTCAGGATATAGAAATTGAAATTTTAGATTCTGATCGGCTGAAATTGTTGAAACTGCCTGGAACCTTCTGAAGCGGTTGAACCTGCTGAGCCGGTCGAACCTGCCTTATCTCCAGTAAATCAAACAACAGTTCTTTCAAGTTGTGAAAATTTGCCAAGTAGGACAAATATGAGAACATACAAATTAGAAAAATTAAAACTTCTACAAGAACAAAGCGATGGGTTAGCAAATTTTCCCATCAAAGAGCAAACAGCGAGATTAAACAAATTCTTAAAGATATGATGCAATATAAAAAAATCATATTATTTGAATAAATCATATATTATTATATTATTCACTTTTTTTTTATAAATACAACCTGCTTCACTTGTGTACATTTAAAGAATAAAATTTTCCAAATGTCAAAAATTTTTATTTTAAATGTCATTATGCAATCGTTGTTCATGCTACCGATAGCGGCGACAATCGATTACAAACGCTATTTACCGTTAAAATGAATCAGAACAAGGGTCTAAATTAAATTAAGATATTAGTATGTCCCAATTACAAGAGGCTTTTTTATAAACATTTTAAGCGTTTAAGCGTTACCTTTAGCACTTACATACCACTTGGTTGGGAGGGTATAGCCAAAAACTAAAACTAGGAAGAAAAAAGATATTAATAGGAAGTTGTAGGAAAATATTTTCTTTAAACTTCTGAGCTTGTACATATTTGATGGGGAAACACAATCGAGGGACAAAAACATTCTTGAAGCTCGAACTAGGATTTCGGTAAACGTTTTTATACCATTTTGGGATTTCCCCAGTGTAGGGGAGAACATTTACGGCTTCTCTTGTTCCACGTGAGAAATATTTTAGAGGACAAAGCAATGTTTGTATTTCTGTTGAACATGTGAACATGTGCACCTACCATATCTATATAAAACAAAGAAAATGCTCCAAATACAAGTCAATATCCAAGAGAAGTTAAACTAACTAAAAAGTAGTTACAATACGGTACAATCCAGAATTCACATATACAATGAAATTTCTGTTATATACTTCATTGAAATTTCCTATTTTGAGCTCAATTTTTATAATACCTTTAAATAAATTAAACTATATATATATTATATATAATATTTACATTATGTAAGTGTCATTTTATTTTTATTCATTTGCACGGTAACTAAATATAAAATGAAACCGAAAAACAAAAAAACAAAAATAAGACATTACTTAACAATATACAAATAAACATAATATCCTGTTGTGCATTATAAAAAAACAAAAACAAGATTATTTTATTAAATTTATTTCATTGTTACGATATTTTTATTAAATTGAACAATCATGTACCAGAATAGCATGCAACATATATGGGGTTTCATTTTGTATTATTATTTTTATTTTTTTTTATCAAAGGATTGTTCCAGGTTTAATTCTACTCCATTCGATTCGATTTCATGTGTGAGTAATGAGAATCAGGAAAATGTGTATGAATTTATGATGTTTTCATATTTAAATTAGAGCTACTTAATAATATCTAGTTATATTTTCATAAATTTTGTATTGTTATGAGATCAGCAGATGTATTTTTAGAATTTACAAATTTTGTAAGCATACAAATTGGTCCTTTAGGATGTTTTTATATGAAAAACTAAAATAGATGTCATTGTTTAGTTTTAGTTATGTTATGATGAATTATTATAAAAATCGATTTATAACGGAAATGAATGGACAAAAAAATATTTTCCATTACAATTACACATTCAAGATCTTATAATAAATTACAATTAAATTTTTTTCACCATTCTTTAGAAATGTTATAGTCTAGTGTGTCTGTAAAAGGATGATAAAATGGATCAATAGACAAAATATTTATCATAGTAATTATTATCGCAGAGGTAACTTGCTCGGTTTGTAAATTTTGTTCACTCGAGTCACTGAAATGTTGTGTCGATGCTCTCTCTAGTGTTTATAAAAAAAAAAAGTTAAAGTACAGACTTTTTAGTTATTTTTTTTGTTTATTAGTGTTGAACTAGTTTTTTCTGTACTACATGTTTACTTTTTTTTTATTTAAAAATAAAATTGTATAGAAAGGACTGTATTGATTATAATATCATGTTTGGATAAATAGAGAGAGTGGAGTATAATAAACTAGATACCACTTAATTCAAATGGCTTTAAAAATTGTGATAGTCCAAGTTAAAATTCAGTGCTATATCAAAAGATGCATCTTGGTGGTAAAAAAAAATAGTTTTTTTGTTTTTCGAGTGAAAATGGAGGAGGTACATTCTCAAAAATGTGAGAATATTATTTATAAAATTTATATAGAATATAATAATAGCAGCTATAAGAAAACAAATAAAAAATAGTTTGATAAGCTAATACAATTATTGGAAGAGCATTCTGATTTGGCTCGTACTTCAACCGAATACAATGCACATATTAGGTTCTCCAACACATGAAGCCAAAGAGTGGAATAAATTATTCATTTATTTATTCATCTGTGTACTGTGTTCAGATAATAATATGATAAAAGGTATGGCTTGGATTTAAATTAAAGTTAAAACAGGAACAAGCTGTCGATGCTCTATTGAGCAAAGAACAAAATATTAATCCAGAGAGGCAAAATTTTTACGCGCCTTAAGTGTGGTTACAGATTCAAATACACTTGAAGAAATCTCAAATGAAAAGTAGCAGTAAATGTATTCCAAACAATCGAAACTTGAATTAACCCTAATTAACCTACGATCTGCCCTTGAGGCACATTTCATTTAACTTTAATTTAATTCCATTAAAATATTATTCTAATCGTTTATATGGTGGTATGTATTCTATTATTTATTCATTACTTATACAAAAATATAATTTTTTTTTTTAAAGGCACGTATACTTTTGTATTAGGTGTTTTACAAAAATGCAGCTTAAAGTACTACGATGTGCCTGCACATACATATATTGAAATTTGGAAGAAAAAATTCTAAAAAAGTATATATATAGAAATTTAAAAAAAAAAATGGTTTGTTTTGCAATAGTAGGCTATGTAGTTCCTTAGAACAAGTGCAAATTTGTAATTCTTACTGTACATTTATTTTTCTAACAGAAATAATATAATTTGTCAGTGTTTTTGGTTTCCGTTGTTTTCAAAACAATGTTATAGAAAATTAGATCTACAAATTTTTTGTTTATCTTTCATCACATGTATTTCAATTTGGTAAATTGAAGCTTTACTGTTGTCTAAAAAATATATTAAAACAGAGGAGCAAATACGCCAGGTAATATGTGAATCTGATGATAATGATGCTGTTGAAGTAGATGACGATAAAAATGATAAGTGGGAATCTTCTGATTCTGAACACCTTTGAGAAGCTTCAGAAGAAGAAGATGAACAAGATGTCAGTGATAACAATAACGAGTTTTCAAAGAATCTTGCAGGTGAAGTTTTCATAAGTATATAGATGGAACGGAATAGAAAAATTTTCTATAAACTGAACGTAGAACTAGAGTCCATGATATTACAAGAATAGGGTTAAGCAAAGTAGTGTTACAACCAGGAACATATATCGAAGAATGTAGGTACTTTAATTTTTGATGCTATTTCTATAAATTTAATTGTGAATAATACAAATCTGGAAGCTGTCCGAAATAAAAATTTTCTATAAACTGAACGTAGAACTAGAGTCCATGATATTACAAGAATAGGGTTAAGCAAAGTAGTGTTACAACCAGGAACATATATCGAAGAATGTAGGTACTTTAATTTTTGATGCTATTTCTATAAATTTAATTGTGAATAATACAAATCTGGAAGCTGTCCGAAATCAGAATAATAAATGGAAACTTGTAGATTCTATAGAGGCCAAAAAAAATCTGTTGTTAAATTTGTAAAAAGAACCTTTGATAATAAAATATTATAATTCAACATAGCGTGGGGTAGATACTTTAGACCAAATGGCATATGCATTTTCGGTACGAATTAAGACTAATAGATGGCAATAGATGTTGCAATATTTTACTAATTGATTGGTATACTAGTATGTTGTATGGCTCTGAATATTATTTTTTTTGATATAATTATTTTATACATATTATTTATATAATTAAATTTTTACTATTAACAGGCTTCTTTTTCATAATTCTACAAGATATTTTATATATATGCCTTAAAACCCATTCGCAGTACTTCATGTTCGTTTATACAAGTAGTTTAATTATAATGTATCATTTCCAGTGATAATTTCCTTCAGCGGAAAATCGTACTGCACAAACTACTTTACTTTTGGTAATTTTTAATTATAGTTTATATTATTAATTAGTAGTTTTACTATTTATTTTAATTTGTATTTTAAAGTATACATTTAAATATTTTTATAAAATTTATTACCACAAAAAAAAAAACAGTTTTGTTATCTACTTTTCAAAATATTTAATTTTCAAGTGTTAGAGGTTAGCAACGACTTTTCCACAGTGAATAAATTTATTCGCGAATCCTGATAAGAGTACTAAAGGTCTTGTATGAAGAGTACTAAAGGTCTTGTAAGAGTACTAAAGGTCTTGTACTAAAGGTCTGATAAGAGTACTAAAGGTCTTGTACATATGGTGTTTAGATAATAGGATTAGACTATAAGAAGTGCAGTAAAACGAATCTAAGAAAAAAAATTGATATTGCCTCAATCCTATCAGTTTGTACCATACAAAACGGTGACCAGCATTAATTTTTCATATTTAAGATTCGGTCTTACAAGACAGGTGTACAAACTACAACGACTTAAGGACATATGAATCTGAAAATTCATTTGACAAACGTTTAACATTCGCTTGGGCGGCAAATAAAAAATACGTAAGCGGGCAAGATTAACATATGTTAATATTTTTGGTTTTTCTATATATTTTGTATGGAGAATTTTTTGACAAAAATAAGTGATTTCTATGTTTTTGTGATTATTTTTGTATGTGCATTACTGTTACTTTATGTTTGCTTTTCTTACCAGCGAAAATCTATCCTCTAAAATATTTTTTGGAAATACCGGTATTTTAGAGAAATGAAGTGCTACTGGGGACTTCCGTTTGTTACAAGGTACTTATAACAGAGTTACTAGTTGCAACAACAACAGTGTATCTTTTTCAGTGAAATAAAAAAAAAATTAAATAAAATATATATATTTTGGAAGGATTATTTATTGAATTTTCAATATTTGTAATAATATGGAAGAGTTTAAAATTTTATGTGCCGTTCAGGTAGTCAGTTAAGTAAATTTTGTAATTTTCAGTAAAAGTGCAAAAAACACAAAAAATGAGTGTTTTTCTTCTAAAAACCCATTTCCCACGTAACAATTTTATTGCTATAAGACTCCTGTGCACTCTTATAACACTATTATAAACACTCTTTTAGCAGTATTAGTGTTAATTTGAGTGCTCCGCAATTGCTGCGAAAGGTTATAAATACGTTATAGCACTAAAATGGAGAATCCTCTAAGGCGCCGGAGCAAGTGCTGTAATATTGTTATAGGATTAGGAACATATGTTTTTATTTTGAACTGATATTCATTTGAAATAATTTATGTTATGTGAGAGTGAGAGAGGTATTATTTTTTGTTTTCAAATAATAATTTTATGAAGTTTCTATTTATTTCCTGAGAAAGGGAGATAGATATTAGTTATTAGTTAATAATATAAATAATGTCTTTTTAATAAATAATATGTTTCGGTCAAAAATAATTGTATTAATATTTATAATTATTGTGAACAAAACGCAAAATTTGGCTGGGAATGAAATTTCATTGACATTTATTATAAAAATACTTCGAAAAAATACATTGCCCTTCAAAAATAACCAATTTTTAAACAAATAAAAGAAAATATATTTTTAAATTGCATCTTTAAAATATGTAATAATGTATGTTAATTAATGCATAACATCAAATTTGATATTTAAATAATTATTCTTTTAAGTAAAAATGATATTTTTGCGAAAAGATTGCTAAATAAAACTTTTCAGTTTTTGTTTATTTAAAAAAAATTTACCTCGTTGGTAAAAGCTACAGTAAGTTTATTAGTAACATTATAGGAATACAGTAAAATAATAACACCACTACTGCTATTCCACCAATTCTATTCTTATAACAACACTTTAACTCTTAATATAGGATTACGCACTTTTAGATTTATAAAAACATTGCTGTATCACTTGCGCAAAATCCCATTATAACAACTCGCGCAATTGCTATAAGAACATTCTTATAGCAATATTAATCCCATTATTCCCATAAAAACATCATTATAACACCTTTAGTGCTTATCGGGAGTCATATAGAAGTCTTGTAGCGCTAATTTTGTTTTTATAACAATAAAATGTTACGTGGGTTTTTAAGTTTCATATGAAATTAAAAAAAAATGTCGTTATAGGTATATGACACTATTTTTTCATTGCGTTTTACGATGAGAAACCCAAAAAATAAAAAAAAAAGCACACAAAAGATACAAAAAACTTATTTTTACAGATTATCACTTGAGGAAGAACAAACATATATCTCTAGATTGGTATAACATGTGCTAGATGATGAATATGATGATGTAGGACCACCGGAGGAAATAGTATTTGAACCAGTTGCCGGCCCCCCAAGAGTTGAAAGTGATGATAATGATGGCAATGATGAAAATGAAGATAATTGCATTTCGCAAAATGAAAATGAAGAATCAGATGCATCTTAGACCTAAGTGATGATCATGATATTGAGGATGAGTCACTAGATGACGAATCAAAAGTACAAGAAGAAAATAATCGCATTGTTGATTCAAATCAATATTTTATTGCAAAGGATGGCACAAAGTGGAATAAAGTTCCATCAACATATCTAATGGCTAAACCACAAAATATTTTCCGACAAAAATCGATAGGTCCACTATTCATTAATAAAAAGTTTAACTGATTGTGAAACATTCGTCGCAATTTTCAATACATCAATGTTGACATAAATTTTTAATTTAACTTCGTAACAGAATTTTTCTTTTTTCTAACATACCAAAAATAAAATTCAAAACAAAATTTTTTTTCAAAAACCATTTGGTGTTTCATTTATTTTATATTTTAAAATATATTAATTGTAGTATATATTTAAAATATATAATTATAGTATATATCAATTTAAAATATTTCAGAACCTTTTATCTTATTTTTCTACTCTTATCGAAATAATTAAAAAAATTTTATAAAATACCATACATTTTGTATGAATAAAAAAAATATTAACATATATTAATCTTGCCCAACAACGAAGAAAAGAATTTAAATTGCCGAAAAATTGGGCATAGACACGTTTTTCTGAAATTTCTTTATACATTCAATATCTACTTAAACAATTAGGTACTGATCTCTGGTTTCATTAAGATCGGCCAAATAATGAAGTTTTTATGCAAAAGTAAAAAAGTAATATTCTGCCCAATTGAAGGTTAACAAAATCTAATATGGAATTAGCTTTATTTTTATATTATTATAGTGATTTTTAAATAAAGCTCATAAAGAATTGTGCTAGATCGCATTTAAAATACATTTTAATGACGATTTTTAATTAAAATTTAAATCTATAAATTCAAAAAATATCAATCTAAAATAATTAATACATTAAAATTAAATTCATTATATTGAAAATATATCAGAATGAATATTATTATTATTACATTATAGTAAAATTAAAATAACCACCACATGTAATTTAGAATAGATGATGCAAATAATGATTACATGATAGAATTACAATTAAAAATAATTAATTTTACATAAGGGAAACTATATTTATATTGAAAATTTATGCTGTGCAATTCAATTAATTAAGCTAAATATAATTTTTAATATTAGGTTTCATTACAAATATGTAAATATAAAAAGGAAAAAAATAAAATTTCTGGAGTACCAAATTTACCACAAAATTTCAATAAATTGAAAAATAATTAATTTTCATCATCCCCATTAAAATTACATTAAATTGCTGTGGTCCAAAAAGTGTCAATGAATATTTTTCTAATTGCATAACAAGGAGTTTCCCTTTAATTTTTGTTCGAATTTAATTATTTGATTATTTTGATGTTATTACAGGCCTAATGGGAATAATAAATTTTGCGTATTCTATTTTGTTGTGAAATTGAGATCTGGTGGAAAAATAAGGGAAAAAATAATGTAAAGAAATAATAATCCGAAAATAATAATACGTGAACCACCCAAAGATACGAAAATCTTACTATTTAAAAAAAAACTAGATAGAACTGAATTTTACATGTATTTATATTTTTTTATTTTTTTTTATTTTAAAGTTAAATAGTACAATCTTATTTCAATATTTAAATAAATTAATACCATAATTTAAAAATGTGCTTATAAGCAGAACTTGTGTTATGTTACAGAAATCTGTATTTCGACTCCGCTATATTTTATTCTATTACTCTATTACTCTCTTTTGCTTTATATACATTGAAGTACGATTTCCAAATGTTCCGATTTACCTTCAGGGTCGATTTTTTCTGTGACGGTTTTTTCAGAACGATTTCCACATGCGACTTATTTCAGTAATGCATACATTAAAATATTTGACAAAATAAAAATATATGCAAATTCAAAATAAAATCAATTTTTATAGTATTTTAGATATTTAAAAAAAATTTTTTTTATTTATTTTAATTTATAATAAATTATAAAACAAATTTAAAGAATAAATTATTTATGCGTGGCGGTAAATCGGCACATGTGGAAATCTCACCTTCAAACTATATAATCCTGTATCACATATCGAAATTTAGTTTCATAATTTTTTTAAATTAAAAAAAATAATTTTGTAATACATATTTCTAAGTTGAAATTTGAACATAATTATTGTTTTTTTTTTTTAAATAAGCTGGAAATAAAGTATTTATTTATTTATTTTTTATACAAAACAAATTTTATAGTGATATTTTTAGGTCGAAATCATAATAGGTATAAGTTTTTTATCTTGTCAAATGACTGTGAATAAAGATTCTTTGTTTTGTTATTTTAATTTATTTTGGTTTTTTTTTTCAGCATAGGAAACTAATTTTTTTTAAATATCTTGGGAATTAAAAAAATGAACGGAAAAATTACTAATTTGCTCTATTGTCACGGCATTATCGTACATTTCATTGATACTAATGACTTCTTACTTGCTCCATATAGAACAAATTTTGCTCAATGTGCAACAAAATTTTCAAAGTTGTTATCACGCAATGGATATGGAGCAAAAATTAAAATTGACCCACTTCATAGAAAACCAGATATCTCATGAAGTTTAAACGTACAGCATAGATAGAAATAAAAAAATAAAAACTTCGTGTTAAAATAAAAAAAACATTGTTTTCTCAGATTTTTATATACGTTTAAACTTTGTTTTTTGTTTCTCTCAACCTTAGGTTTTAGGATATTTTCAATTCCATTTATATAACATTTGACATGATGCTTTATCTATACTTAACATTTCATGTCATTGATGTCAACTTTATCATCTCTAAATAAGAACTTCATACTGATGACGAATTGTCTTCCTATTAGCGATTGCATTCATCGTTACCTTCAAAAGCAATTTATTCTAAAGAACACTACGAATACATTTTGCAAAAAAAAAACCTTTTAATATAATATATAAGTCGAGGATAAGGATAAGTCATTTTAATATATTTAAGTTTCTGAGTGAGTGAATTTAGTGATTTCTCAATGTCCTTGTAAATATAATAAAAGTACAAAAACACAAAAATCAAAAATAGAAATTACCCTTTTCTTTTATTCTTTATTTTTTGACCTTGTTAATTTAGACAATTATAATTAGAAAAACAACAACAACAACAAATTAATGTCCAATTTACAATTTTTAAAATAACTCACAGAATTGTCGGAATTTAAATAATTTAAACAAAAGAAACACTTACAATTTCCATTTTGTTTAAAATTAATTCAAATGTGAATGTATATATGTACGTATAATTGTGTTAGAATATAATTAATTTTTTTATAATAACATATTTTATTTATTCTTTTTTAAATAATTAAATTTTTTATTAAAATTTCTCGCAAAATTATTTTTTTTTTTTTTTCAAAAAATAACAGAAGAATTATTATGCAAATTCATATTAATTTTAATTACAAATAAAAATAATTCAATTAAATAATGGTAGTAGAACAATTAAAGGAAAAATTGTATGTGGAAATAATTTGTATGTCAGTGGTGACATTCAGAAAATGTACAAATTAATTCTGTTCAAAATAGTCTGATGACATTAGTGAAGCCAATTCGAATTATAAATACAATTTCAAGCCACCAACTACAGCCAAAATTTTTCTATCTGTATATGATTGGAATGGGATTGGAATAATAATTTAGTGGCGCTGCGAAATAAGTTCGATTGTATTAATGAAGTTATTTTACTTTTAATTTTAACAAATATATCGAACTTATTTCATAATAAATTTATCGAATGATAATCATTTCATTTCATATGTCGAAATAAGTTCGATAAATCTAAATTTAAGATTAAAAATAAAATAGGTTCGACAAAATTAAAATTATGTATTAATAAAGTGAAGCGATAAAATGATTGGTTTTAAAATGGCAGTCACTCTAAATCGGCAAAGTTTTGGAAATTTTGATTTAGGGATTTTGTTTTTGAAGATTCAGACATCAAACCTTTTAAAATGTTCAAAATTATAAATTTATAATTTACATTATTTCATTTCGTATTTGATTTCTAATCTATTGAACTTGCTTCATAATGAAATTCTTTTTTTATTTTTTATTTCATTCATTTATTTGCTCAAATGAGCTCAATTGCTCGTGCGTATTTCTATTAATTAGTTCAATAAATTAAAAATGAAATCAAAAAGGAAAATTAAATTTTATTGAAGTTATTTCAATCGAACTTATTTCGCAGAGCCTAATTCGGTGTTTATTCTTATGTTTACACAAAAATTTGGGTTTCGAACAATATCTTTTTGAACGAGTGCATAGCTTGAACTAGTACATAATTGAGAAAAGGAAAATGTCCCTATGCTCATTCAAATTAATTTATTAATATGTCTCTTAAATTTTTGAAAATTATAATATGTGGGTATATTTTCGGATTGTTGGTACATGTTTGTCCTTATTCGAAAAATTTTTATTACAAACGAATTTTCATTATCACTTAATGTTTCGTTTGTGAGTCTAGTGTTGGAGAGTCTACAGTCATTACAGTCATAGGATCATTATAGTCTTTAATTAGTCTGATCAAGTGTTTAAAACTATAAGATATCTATAAAATAGAAAAAGTGTTTTAACTATACGACAATTTTTAAGTGATACAAAGGAGCACATTATATTAGGGTTGTTTGGTAAGACGATGACATGCTTTTGAAATTATCAATAAAATTTAAAATACGAGTCGATTTATACTTTCATACATGTGAATTGTATTCCAGTTTAGATTGTATTAAATATTATAGATATTTAATTAGCTTGTTCTGAAGAGATTTATAAATAACAAATTAATATATAAAAAAATAAAATACGTTTTGCACGAACTCAACAACCCACTCATCTCCTGATATTTTTGGCATTGGAAAAGCTTATTACAAAAATTATACTATCCTTTCTAAAATAACCATTTTCAAGAAATTTACTTGGAAAAAATTGCTACTCAAGGTAAAGAAATACTTGATTCTGATAAAACTAAGCTATTGTCTAATATGAAAATATTGATTTACTACGGTTGTTGATCTGGCATATAGCTATATAGCTCTTAACTTAACCTTTAGACTTTACACATCTTCCAAATTATATCACAGTACCGCATATGGTTTCATATCAAAATAAAAAAAATATATAAGAACAAACTAGAACTAGACAAGATAAACAGATATAACGATAGTAATACTATAAAAATATAATACGAGTATAAGTCCTAAAACAATTCAATGTTATTTTCTATCTCACCTATACAAAACAGAACTTTAAACTTGCTTTTTTGTTATAAAGACTTTATCGATTTGCAACTATAATATTTGAATTCACTAAAAAATAGAAAAACCTAAATACATTGGTATGGAAACATTTAAAATTATTTTCCATATAAATTTTTCTTTGAGGAAAACCTCTCTTTTTCATACTTTCCAAATGAATGCCACAATTTTAAGAGGATTTCTGGCAAACAAACAAAAAAATACATTTCATTACCTTCCAATGATGTGCTTACAAAATGTTCATAAACAAACACAAATATATTATATGAAATTTATTCTGTTTGCAAACAATTTTATTTCACATCATTTTTTTTTTCCTTTTAAAGGACATTTCAGGACATTAAAATATTCAACGGTACCTACATAGTAATTTTTTTTTTATTTAAATAAGTGTTTACTATTCAAAAAGTAGCAAAAATTTTCAATATTGCATTTATAAAGTTAATATTTACATATGTTCTTGTATTCGATATATATATACCTATATATTTTGTACAAGAACAGTGTAGTGGTTGAATTAATATTCTCTGTATAATGACGACAGGTCAAATATCCTGTAAAAATGATATTTATAAGTATAAAAACAAACACTCAGTAAAGTTTTTTGTTCTTTCTTTTGTTTTTTATTTTTGTTATTTTGCTTTAGAATTTTGGTATTATTTAAAAGAAAAAAAATCCTTACAAAAGATAGGTCCTTAGAATTGTTCATGTTCATTTTACTGTATTTAGAGAATTTTATTTGAAAATGAAAATTTCCGCGTTTATAGACATGAAAATGTATAGTCGAAAAACAGGTAAGAGTTTGAATTTTGTTCTGAATTTTTAAGTGGACATACGATGGTGGTCCACAAATATTTGAGATAATTTTGTTTTTGGTTTTTTTTGTTTCTCTATTATTTGCTTTTCAAAAGTAATTTACAATTTCCAATTTAAATAAAAAGAATAATAGGTATAAAAAATTGCTTTTGATAGGAAAAATTTTCCTGGATTTAATTCAGCCTGATCCCATTGATTAAGTAAATTGTAAATTTTGTTAGTACACTGTAGGTATGTGCTTTAAATTTTACTTAATGAGTTTACATAGTGATGGCCGCAAGTCTTTAAAATATTATCATCGACTGTTACAGTAGTTAATTAAATATCTAAGATCTATTGTACTTCTCCATTTATTGTCTTAGAATTGTATAGATCTATGTCCTTGTTGAACGCTATCATTGCTTTGATGTCAATTTCAGAATCAAACGATGTGTATTTCGGGAAAAAGGTATGTCTTTTGCGAGATAGGGCTTCGCAAACAAATAAAATATGAGATGAGCATTCCTCTTCTCTATCTGAGGATACTGAGTTTGAAAAAGGCTTTAGACTACATAAGTCCTTGGGAAATATCCCATATGTTTCGAGTTCACTTCGATTAGCTTTATATTTAAAATTTTATACATAATTAAAAACTATGGAACAAAATGTTTTGGGTTTTTAAATCAAAATCTTTATTAAATACTATAGAAACATTTTATCGCAACTTACAATCGATTCAGGTAAATGAAAAATTTGTCATACTAAAAATAAAACTTAAGATTCGTGCATTGAGTTTTTTTTTTTGAAAGGTAGGCTCTCTTTGAAACATTTTTAATAGCATTAATGATGCTAAAAGTTTTTAGAAAAAAAAGTCTAGTTGCTCGGTTTTGAAATAAACATTTTTCATTCATTTCTGGAAGATGGAAGAAATTTGTTTTTTTAGTTTTTGTGTATTTTTTATGTTTTTACATATTTTCTCAATATATAAAGTCAATGTACTATGCGTTGTTAAGCAACCATTTTGTCAACTTCTAAAATAGATACGCTTTGCATAGAATACCAAAATGTGGTAAATTTTATTACGATTATGTATATACTATAATATGTAGATACTATGTTTTACCATATTACTGCAGAGCAAAAAATTGTCCTCTAATCAGAAACAAGAATTTCCATATCAACGGAATGCGATACTGATGACTGGGGTGGAATCGATCAAGCTATAATATTTTCGATCTCGAGCTAACTTTCTGTAATCTTAGTCAACAAAAAATAAATCTTTAATACTAAAATTACGGAATAAACACAATAACGTTTGGAAATAGTGTTGGTATAGGTTAATATAGTTATACTGTTATAGATATAGATAGGGATATGGATATAGAGTAGTTTAGTATGAATTTGTATATAACTAGAATAAACTATATTAAAACAATTTACTTGTGGACCTCATTTACTGTATTGAATGTTCGACCAAAATCACTCATGGTACTCTTAATTTATTCGATTAGATTGAAATCATTGTAGTAGGGATCATAATATGGTTGTAATTCTATTTTTAAATCATGAATCGTGACTATATGAAAACTCTCATGTATAATTTTCTCTCGAATCTGTTTAATTTGGTTCTTATTATATATAAAAAGAACATTTTTTTTCGTATATTCATCACAGTGCTTCTAAAACTACAAAAAAAAATAAAATAGTATTTTGTTTTTATTGATTATAAGAAAAAATTCTTTGAATTTTACTGTTAAAGATTTTAATTAAAAAAGCTTAAAAGAATTTAAATCAAAAGTTTGACTGACAAAAAATTTTTTTTCACCTTTAAGTAAATTTTTTTTTTCAAAACTTCTTAATTGAACTTTTGAAAGTATTGAATTTGAAACATTCTTTATTATTTCTTAATTCTTTATTTATATATGGTAGAAAGTTTTCAAAGTAGAAAGAAAATTTCTAAAAAATTTTCTATTTATAAATTTTGAATGGGATTTTCCATTGAGAAAATTAAAGAAAAACTTAAATTTATAAAAAAAAGAAAATTGTTACAAAAAATTTATTTTTATTTTTATGTCAACAAGTTGTTATAAAACTTATTCAAGTTTTCAAATTTTATGCTTTATTCACACTAAATTTTAGTATTTAGAAAAGTTCAGGAACTTATCATTATCGCACGTAAGGATAATCGGATTAGGTGTATATAACATTTTCCTTTGTGTATTGTATTCTGAAATTTAATTTAGGCTTTGAATAATCTTTAATATTACAAAAAAATAGATAAACAATCTGTATATGTGTTATAGATCAATTGTACTAGATTTTACAATATGATAATAGTTTTGAAAAACCATTATAAATTCAAGCGTGTGATGTTCACCAGATTTTTATTAAGCTACTATACAAAATTAAATAATGATCTTTTGACTTAACTAACTTTAGCGATTTCATTACTATAATATTTTTACTTGTCCACAGAAAACTTGATAGAAAAAAAAAATGTTTGTAAGCAACTGAGCAGATAAAAGATTCATTAACCCATTCCCGCCGGTTGGCCTATATATAGGACAGCAAACAATATGTCATACAAATACGTATAACTTCCATTAAAATTAACTTAGCTCGGTCAACAGTACCTTATTTTGAAGTTCAAAAATAAAGTAACATTTTTCAATACAGTAACACCAACTTTTCTAAATTATAAATAACATTTATGCTCAATTCAAAATATAATTTTTACAACAAGTTAAAAATAGTAGAGGTGAATGTATAAAATGTTAAAAAATAAATACTGAAATTTCCAAAATTTATTTGTTTAAGCATTAAAGAAGCTTCGACAACTATTAAATATTGGATTTTAGTTGAAAACAATAATTATTTTTTTATTTAAAAATTGGTGTCCTATATATAGTCCAACCGGCATAAGTATGTAAGAATTTTTATTTCGTTGTAGTTTTATTTTGGAACATGTAAAGCGTAGTTATGACACAAGTAAAAGTATTTGCATGGTAAAAGTGAGTTCAAGGGTCTTCAGGTAGCTATTGAAGCTTTATTGGGAGCTCAAAATAATTTTGAAGATCATAATGTCATAAACGTAAACATTTTCCCACCAGAATTATATAAATTGACGAATTGTGAAAAATTTTATGATCAAAATCTCTTTGAAAACGAATTGCCAAAAGATGTTCAAAGTGCAATAGAAGTGAAAATTTGGGATGAAAATTATGAAATCGAAGACACTAATGATAATTCGTTTTTGTTGTTAACTCAAGATAAAGATATTTGTGATTGTGTCTATACTTGGCATATTTAACAGTTTGTTAAATGTGTGGATAATAGTGTTTCTGCAATGCTAATTTGTTGACTTTATAAATCCTATACATTCAGAAAAACGTTGGAATAGAGAATCGCATATAGAGAAACGAGAATTTTGCAAATTTTAACGCTGATATGAGTGGTGATAGAATTGATCAAAGTAGCAATAAGTACAAAATCATGCTAAAAGGTAAGCTTTGTAGTGGGCGATTTTTATTTTCCTAATTGGTTTAGCAGTTGTAAGCGTTTGGAATTTATACTTTGTATCATCAGACGAATCATCTCAACACATCGCAGCTATCACTGTTCTATATTTTGTAAATATCTTCAAAAAGCAAGAATTTTTTAAATGAAAAAAAAAAAATTCTTCCTCAACAGTAGACCCCGAAATAACAAATCCCGTTCTTCCCAAAATGAAAGAACAGCTTCGCTCATTATTCCATCACTTGTACAAAGACCTTAAATGCATTAGTAGTTTATGTTTTACAAAGTATACTAAATTTTTATCATATAATTGAATTTCTTATTTATTTTTAATTTAAGTCGAGTACAAAACACTGAAGAAGTCTGCAAGTAGTAGACGAAATACGCGTATCTGTATGATAAGCATATCAGTAAAATTAAAAGGAAAATATTCGACTATTTTCACTGTTATTGTTTTTATTCCATTTTGGGAATATAATGTTTAATAATTAAAAAAATTTCTAAAATTTAAATAGTTTTATTTTTCTTTATGTATTTATTTTATAATATTTAGTTAGTTTGTTTCAATGTATTTATTTCTGTCATTCGAACTCTAAAAAATATAATAAACCAAAATAATATTTTTATTTGTTTAACCTTTTTGTTTTAAAATTGTGTACCCATATCTGCCGGTTGGTCTATTTATATGACAGTCCATAAATCGAAACCTTCAAGGGTTAGAAGAATCAAACTTGACTTTTGGATTATCTAGCTAAACATTATTCTGGTATTTAAATATTATTTGTTTTAGACAACGGAAAAGGGTAGCCAGCGGGAAAGGACTAAAATATAAATTGTTGTAAAGACAATCTAAAACGTGACTACGCAAATCACAATTATTAGATTATATGATTAGAACTAGCCGAATCTGTAATTCTGGCTGTGTAATTCAGGATGAAGTTGAGCTGGTCATTTTCAAAAAATGAATTTGATTGACTTGTGAAATTGTTTTTTATTATTTATATTTTTTTAATTTATGTTTTATTTTTTCTATAACTTGTTGCTGGATCATATGATTTTGATATTCATAGTTTAGTTTAATTTAATATACTAAATTTTTGAGTATTCAGGATCTTTGAATAAAAAAAAGACAGAAATTTTGAAACCTCTTGATTGCTATGAACAACTAATTATTATATTCATATAACTTATTATGTAAATAATATTTTCTATGTATTTTGAAGGAAAAATATTTAAATTATTTTTGCCAAAATTCAAATTTAGGTAAATATTTGATCAGTCAAGAAAAAAAAATTACTATAATAATTTAAATGATAATAAACTACAAACATCTGTAAATATTGTTAAAATTTTAGAACTATTTTAAAGAAAGTGTAAGACTTTTACTTGATGAAAATTGGTTTTATGATTATCAAATTAATTTTGTAGCTGTCATAAAATGAATTTTTTAGCAAATAGTCAAATATATTTAACAGTTATTATTAATAAGATAATTAAATAAAATTTTGATAAAATACTTTTAAAAATCATTTGTCATTTCCTCTCTTATAGGTATTACGCGTGTTCTAGCCCATGCGTATCATTTTTTTTTTAAATTTAAAACCGTTATTTTAGAATTTTGAAAAAATGTTATTACTACCGTATAGTAGTAGTCTACCGATTGGTGATATTTTCAACTTCCGGGAATCTCTGGTATAAAAAGCATCGATTTCGACAAATTTCTTCCCACAAGTTCAAAATAGCATCAATCGACAGAGCACCCTCTAATGAGTTAATAAATTTGTTTTTAAGTTTTAAAATAACGACCCCTTCTTCTCTTTTGATACGCATGCTCTGGAACACCCGTTATATAAATTTTTGTAGTTTTTGCATTCAATTTGAATTATTATCTCTTCTTATTATTGGAATTCATATTTCTAAATTTGAATTATTTTTCATATCACTCCATAAAATAGATGATAGTTCTCAATATCAGAAAATATTATTTAGTTTTTAGTTTTAATGATAGATTTAAGCTGCATTTTGATTTCAGTAACAAAATTAATTAAAACTAAGAATGTAATTGTGCAGTTAAAGCCGAATTTTCTTTCACTAATAAATAAACGCTTGTGAATTTGGATTCCAGCTACGAATCGTTATTTATGTTACTTGATTTGTATATTTCACATTTTTTTAAATTTAACCAATCTTCATGTAATTATGTAAAAACCTCAGTAATTATAATTTCTACATAATATACATTTTTCTACAATCTATTTGAGCACAATTTAATTTTAAATTAATCTCAATAATTGTGATAACCCATCACTTACATCATTATTAAGTCTGTTCTTTACTTGTTCTTGAGATATCGCAAGTCATACTTATTTAATTAAAAAATATATTATACTTATATATATACTATTTTTATGTAGCTATACCTCTTTTATTCATTTTAAATTGTTTATGTCTATTGCCAAATATAAAAAAACTGAGTTAGAGAATTTAAACAAATTCATTATTTTTTTTGGACTGCAATGTGCTACCACTACAATTAAAATAAGAACTATAACAATATGCAAGCGTGTAAAATAGTAAAATTAATATTAGGTATAGGTAGGTAGTAGTGGCTGTCGACAATACCAGTAAAGTCAACTGTGAAACCGCGGGGATTTTCGTCGCATAAGAATCTGTTCTTTGAACTATTTTGAGCATTTAACCAAGCGGGGACGCTCTTTTTATTTTAGTATATTCAAGGTCACTCAGCCAGTATGCTCCGATTATATTCAAATTAATAATAACAAATTAATAAAAATAATTCCTAATAGCGACTCTAAGTGACTCCTGCTGTTGATATAAAAGAATGATAAAGTGGTGATTGAAAGGCAAACTGATATTATCTTAGCCATGATAGACTGTGTGAACAGATCAACCAGTAACTATATTATGTTTGATAAGACTTATCTCGTTGAAAATTATGTTGAATGCTTTAGACTTTGTTATAGTGGAGCCTATGTGTGATTTTCAAACATGTAAGCCAATAGTACTGAACTGATTGAAGTAAATATAGAGAAAATCCATTAATTTTGATTCAAATAACATTGGAATAAAATGAACGGCTACTGGCTTATAATTTGACATGCCACATTCACACACAGCCATTATTATAATTTTCAGTACAATTTTGTAATGGCTTTCACTTCCGACTAAAAATTTTACTTATTATTTTTCATTCACTCAAAACCCTTTTCAATCCATAAAAGTACTGAACTTTTAACCTTCTTTTGAAAGTTCGCCAATTTCTTTTTCCAATTTTCGGCAATTGCCATTTTTCTAGTATTTCTTGTATTGAAGTATTAAAAATAAAATTCAAACTTCAAAATTTAACATAAAAAAAGCAAAACTTTAACAAAACCTTTAACAAAATATAATATCAAAAAAAATTTTAAAATTTATAGAAATAAAAATATATTGGAAATATTTCAATGAGATTTCTGCTCCTGGACATTATCAAATAATATGTTAATTCTTGGCTCTATTGTCTGTAATGCTATTCGAATGCAAGCATTTCACAGTAATCGATTGCGTCTTTTGTTTTTACATCCACCTTAGTTGAGAATCCTTTTCCGCACAAATATGTACTCGCAAAAGGCAACAAATTTTGCAATGCTGCTGAAAACTAAGAGGGATATTTTGCATGAATTTGCATCCAAAATTGGGACACATTTTTAGTTCTGAAAACAGATTTCAAATCGTAATCATTTATTAATTCCGCCAACGTATCTTCATAATGCTAAATTGGTATTTTTATGCTGATGTTTAATTGGTATTTTAAGAATTTTTGTATGAATCTTGAATCCAGAGTTTAGTAATGTGAAAATATTGGAAAATATTTGGAATATTTGGAAAATATTTATCAAATTTATTAAATAATTTAAAAAAAATGACATTTAATTAGGGAATTTACATTTTGTTTCCCAAATTGAAATTTTGAATCAGTTATGAAATGTTTTCTGTTTTTTAGTTATGAAAAAATTGAATCAGTTTCCGTGAATTGAATGGAAACACGTCTTTTTATATTTGAGTCTATTTTTTGTATCCATCTTTGTAATTCCATTTTCAAAGCCTCAATTTTGTTATACCTACATATTAAGAGTATTAAATTGAAGGTCTTGGATAGATAAATCAAACTAAAAATTAAGTGAAACGCAAAATGTAAACATAAATGTATGGATATAAAGTACAATCAGGAAGTCGAAATAAATAAAAAAAATAATAAGTTATAAAATCAATCAAAATGAAAATAGTAGTTGCATAGGTAGTCTAACACTATAAATACCTACTGATGAGTTCTAATAGTGTTATGATGAACGAAACAATTTCCTAAAAATAAATATATTTTAAAGCAAATATTTTATAATTTGGCGGACTCCCGGCAACCTTCTTACGAACTCCAAGGAGGTTACGGCCTACCGGTTAAGAATCACTGCAAACTTTTGTTTGTTTTTACGATCGTTTCAAAATTATTGTAAAAAATACATGACAATGCTTTGAATCACAAAATATTAAAAAAAATAATCTCTAAAATTATACTTGACTTGTAGAGACACCTGATGACGTTGATTTTTATCAACTCATAACTTTTTTTAAAAACGATTTTAATTTTTTGCTCGTGGAAATTTGAGCTATGAGAGGGTATAACACCCGTGTACAGAAATTCAACTTTGTTTCAATAAACTAAAGCCCTTATCTGATATACAACTAGCACGAAGAAAAATGGTAAGTTTTGAATAAAACATGGACATATAGAATAATTAGTTGTAACTTAACATTAAAATTAACACGGTAAAATTTAATATTTTTTGCCATTTGATAATAAAATTTGATTATAAATAATAAAAATTTTAGAAATAATTTGTAAATTTTCAGAAGATCTAATCTATAGGACTCTTATATCCATAAATATATTTCTCTATAATTTAGAATTAGCATCATGAACCGTATTATATCAAATCTAATTCATATAATTTAAATGTGGTCTTCTAATGGAACTCTAATTAACAACTTGTGACATTATTCCATTATTTTTAAATTTTTAAATTAATTTTCATTAAATTTTTCACAAAAAAAAAAAAAAAACTTTTCTGTTTTAATAATTAATTTTTATGAAATTTTATTCAAATGCTTTTAAAGGTTTTTCTTTCTTATTGTATCCGTATCTAAAAGTATAAAACAAAATTAACACAAAGAGAAAAGAACAGTTCAGTTATTATATTTTGACCTCAATTGTTCCTCCCTTCTAATTTTATGTCTTTGCCACTATTTACGTCATTTTCTATTTTCTCCAGGTTACCTGGTATTCATTTTTTTGCAATTTTCAATTCAAATTCTTGAAAATAATAAAAACTTATTTGTGTATATAGTTAAATTCATTTATGAATGTATGTGTGTTTACATTGCATCATTATAATGAAAATTGAAATTCATAATGAAAAATCTTCATTTTCAACATTTTAAAATTATCATCAAAGAGAAATTTTCATCGTGAAGGTATGTAGATATTCTTCTTATTTATCTATCTATTCATTGTACATCAGTGTTACCGAACTCAAAACGGATACTTTTATATAAAATTAAAAATTGCAATGATTTAATGTGATTTAAACTCTGAGTATTTTAAGTAAAATCAATTGCGAAACCATTGCGAAATCATTGCGAAATCAACAATGACGTATTTATAAACGATAAATAACGACTCATGAATACGAAGACCAGTTCAACTATTAATATCAAATTTAAATAGTTTATTTACAAACAATAATTAATTCGTGCAATACTTTATGCCTTCCCGATTTGATTAATCTGCCTCAGACATTAGTATTTGGTGTAAGTTACATGAATTCGAACGGATATTCAAAAAATTGTATTGGAAAAAATTTAGAGATTTTTTTAATTTCATTTATGAAAAGTTAAAACTGAAATATTTAATAAGCATGTTTGATCACCAACTATTATAATACTGGTCACCTTAGAGGACGAAGACACAAATGAAAAAAAAAACAGTTTACTTTACGATGTTCAAAACACCTGTATTTAAATGTACAGTCGTTATGCGTCTACGAAATCCCAAATACCAAATATATAACCCGACAATACAAAAATTCATAATCCCAAAATCCAAATTTAATTCATTTAGTGTTTACGAATTCAATCTTTTTGTTTGCACTCAACCGCGGCTACGCTTAAAAATGATTTTAAAATATTCTGGAAAAAAGAGTTGTCCTCTGTTTTGTATCCAACAACGGCTACGCATTAAAATAATGTATATAAATACATGTATATATATATATATATATGTATGTATATAAATATTCAGTGAAAGGCGTAGAACTTTGATTTTGACTCCAACTCTAAAATCTCTCCTGACCCACTCACATATATTATTTTTTATTATATTTAGCATTCAGCATATTATCCAGTCAAATGAAATACAGTTAAGTGAAATACAGATAAATTGTATGAAATAAAAACAAATGATATTACATGCAAATGAAATACAGGCATATATGACACGCTCTCACCTGAGTTCATAATAAGAAGCTAATTAGTAATAAAAACAAACAACTTTTTAAAAACTTGTTTTTTCGAAGAGTTACACAATTTTAGTAGCAACATTAAATGCACTAAAAAAGAGAAAATAAATTAGGTATTCAAGGTCTGTTAAAAAATTCTGTGTCTAACATAAAAAAGCAAATATATGAACCAAGGAGCGTAAATCTAAATTATGTGATGATATTCTAAACAGTTATCAAGATTAACGGTTTAATAAATTTATTTTTTTATTTTTGACGACTTTAATAAATTTTCCTTTAAAACCTTTATTAATGTTATCCTACTAATTCATTTTTTTCGTACTAAAAGTCCAAAAACCAAATGCAATAATCCATAAATAATACAAAAAAAAATTTGACTCAAAGAAGAATCGAATTCACAGACCTTGTGATATAAACAATACACCTTAACCAACTGAGCTAAAAACCGCCAAAATACAGATATAAAATAAAAAATTATTTTGACCCCTACATCGCCCAATAAAATAAATAAATAACATTGCAAGCTAAAGAAAAGCAAGTAAAAATAAATTTAGAGCTTGATCAGTCTTAATAAGCTCATCAACTCAAATATTTGATGCAATATTAAATGTAGCCTGCTGAGGTATATCTGGTGCTACTATATGATCTGTAGTCGATTTTAATTTCAAATTAATAATTACTATTTTTAAAATAAATATTTTTTTACAATTAAAATGGACTTGTTAATCATTCAAAAACACTTGAATTGAATATATGGCAATTATTAATCGATTTTAAAGATAAGAACATTAAATCTGCTTACACCCCTGAGCTAGGGGTATTATAATTTTCAGTTTCATCTAAACACAGAACAGTTTTATGGCTTGATTTCTACAGATTAAATTAAAAACGCTGTTTTAAAAAGTAACAAGGCATTCATGTCCTCCAAAAAAACTATTTTTAAATAAAACCATACACACAAGAGTTAAAGTGATCACCTTATCAAACACTAATTAGATCTACTCTAATATTCCCGGCTTATATGGTAAAATATCAGTAGCACCCTCATGCAACAATTACGCAAATTTAAAAGAAAGTGCATTAGAGTGTGCATACAAAAATACCATAAGCTTGAAACTGGATATATATCCATTATTATTCAAATAGATATGTCTATAATGAATCTAAAATAAATAGTATCTACAATTTTTCAATAAAATTGATTAGAAATCATTTCAATAAATGCTTAATAAACATCAGAAAATGGTTTAATATAGCATATATTTTACCATAATGAGGAATCCATAGAGAGCACATTAAAAACTGGTTTTATATAGTACCCGAACATTTTATTTATATAGATAGAAAAGGTTAAATACAAAGCCACAATTTCGTCCCTACATTGTTTCATTATAATATATGGACTACGAGTAAAAAAAAATAAAATTTATTCCAGGCAATATTAACACAGACTTAATGAAATACGACATATGCATTTTTTTTAAAGATACATGTACAAAACGAGAGTTTTGGTGGCTGAATAACATCTAGAATTATTTATTGTCAAAGTCAAAGCCTAGTAAATAGTTTTTGGAGATTAAATTAGATTAAGGATAATTAATTTGGTTTTTTCAACAAGTTTTACCAAAAATTTTTAATAACACAATACAAGGAATAAACCCATATTGAATCCATTCATAGATTCCAAAACAAGGTACTAAAGAAAATTGTCAATGCCCCAGATATTGCAGAAATAGCGACATAAAACGAGATCTACATATCGACCAGATGTCTGCAGTAATTAAAAAAATTACTATCACACATGAAGTAAAATTGCTCCAACACATGAACATCGATGCGCTACAGCTCTTGGAGATCATCAATTTCAAGCAAAGGCCGAAGAATTTAAATTGGTGCCATAAAAAGAGGACGAAGTATTAAATATTGTTAAATAATTATAGAATCATTGTAAATCGTAAATTCAATTAAAATAGTAAATCTTTAAATCTTAAGGAAACCACTACCGATTTAAGAGATTTATTTTATTTAAAAAAAATTAGTCCACAAAACCAGTTTTAATAAAATAATATAGAGATAAAACAAAACAATACATGGAATGTATAAATAACAAGTAATACCTATATTTTCAAATTAAACTTACGATGAAAAATTAACAAACAAAGAGCAAATCAATCTATACGATAGTTGCATAGAAAGTAAGCAAAATAATTTTTATAAAAAAAATTTAAGGAAATATTAACCCAATTGACCAAATTGGCTGGAGGTCCAATTGGATTTCCAAATATTATTTCTGAAATTGTACCACGTACCAATGGTACAGAATGGTACACAATTTTTGAAATGCTGAATGAAAATTAATTGGAATTCCAATGATTTTTCCTATGAAAGTGATCACTTTCTTAAAATGTACCAATTTTGAAATTTTTGTCTTAAATGTACTTAACAAAATTAATTACGTCTATCATTATTCCTACATCAATTTTAACCATTTCTCCAACAATGTTTCAACATTTTGTACCAAGTATTATTCTTATAATTTTTTATTTGGTTTTTCCTATAATTTTTTCCAATACTATTTGATCCTGTTGTACCTTGTATTGTTCCTATAATTTTTCAGATGACCTTTTCCATAATTTTTTCTACGTTTTTTCCAATACTATTTCACCCTGTTGTACCATATTATTCCTATAGTTTTTTCTACGTTTTTCCAATCCTGTTTCACCGTATTATACCTTGTATTATTCTTATAAATTTTCATACGTTTTTTTCTATAATTTTTCCCACGTTTTTCCACTTAAATTTTTGTTCCTAAATGAAATAAGCACGGCACGACAACTCAAAAAGGTTCTGCTCTCAATGAATAGCATTTGCAATAAAACAATTATTGATCCTTACAAGATTTTTCATAAATTTCTATATACCAATATAGGTATATATATAGTCATTTAATATACAATGTACTTTTTTATTACTTATATAAATTCTCTCTGGACTAGAACTATCTATATGTTCCAGTATAGTTTACTTGAATTTCATGCACTTTTGATTTTCTAAAATTTTCGTAGAATTGAAATGAAAAATTTCAGAGTACAACCGATATTGTTTAGATTACTATTATTTAATTTAAATTGTCCAACCAGCTGGCTGTCATCAGAAAAGTACTAGTGCAATAATAAGATATACAAATTAAAAGTCTCATCTATATTTGAATATAAAATTTTGCAAGTCAACAAAATTCTTTAACTTCAAGTGAAACATAAAATCACCGTTGAAGGACGATTCAACGCAATGCGCCTTTATTCCCCCCCGTTTTTATTCTATATATCTTCTCAATCTCTGACGTCTTTGATTCTCCTTCAGAGTTCAGTTCTATAGCATGCCTACGTATCTCATCATAGTCTTGTCTTCAATTTTCACACAATTCATTTAAATTTTTATATTCTTAATTTTATTTTTTACTATTTTATTGGCTACATCTTGTGTACATGCTGACACGTATTTGATATTCTAATTGCTTGCCATATTTTTAAAATTCAACAGATTAAAAAAATTAATACAGACAATACAAACTTATCTGTCATAAACATAAGTTTTGAAAGCGCCTTTGTGATAAATACTGCATAATTTTTGTTTTTGTTTTATAAACAACCAATCGTTAAGATACGTAACCTTTAGTAATTACGTACCGCTTGGTTGAAATACGACAGAATAAGAGGAAAGAATTAGCAGGAATTTGCAGAATGATGTTGTTGAGGTTTTACTTGAATTTCTATAAGCTATACACTTTGGTGTTGTTTGAATGTGGATGAATTGAAAACACATCAGAAAGGATATGAAGCCACATTCGTAAAATCCAGGTTATGAAATATCCGTAATCTATGGAGGGGATTTTCTGTATTTACGGAAAAGAGAGTATTCAATAAACAAATTTTTGTTAAACGATTATCACACACAAAAACATAGATTTTAAAATCAAATAAAAATTTTGAGTAGGGTTAGAAAACTTGATGTACTCCCTGCCTTTATTCTTATTTAAGAATGAAATTTTTATATACATTACACACGCGTAGAAAAAAAACTCATCGCAGTGGAAACGTAAAGCATCATAACGATAATTAGTCGAAACAATCTAAATGGTAGAGGAGCTTCGGGTAATGTGGATCACCCTTTTTTTGGCCTCATATTTTATTCAATTTTGCATAAAAGAAACTGGCAGGTGATTATTTTGAAAACTGAAATAGTTTAAAGTAATGCTAATTTTGCAGAATAAGTTTGGTGTTGCCATTTTTGAAATTATAATTAAAATTAGGAAGGGTAATGTGGACGACATGCAAGTGTAATGTGGACCACAAAATTCCATTGTTTAGGGCAATACGAATGCCCGGAAGCTAATTTTATTGCTATGTAATCGCAATCATTCTGGATTTGCGAACCAATAAAATCAGCTTCTGTAAAAATATTTTTATTAAAAGGATAAATTCCAGTAGATCTGAAACCATTTGATGCAATTTCAGCATTCTGAACTTTTAAATAAGCCTTGCCAAATTAGTCTGCAACATCGAAATGTGTAATTTTTCTCCCAATTTCCCCCATGAATTTTTTGATTTCATCATTGTTTGAGTGGAGACATAAATGTTTTGTCAAATCGTTGTAACTTCTGACTTGAATGGGGAGGGATTGAAATTATTATCACAAAATCTGCTCGTGCAAGATCTATCACTTCTATATTTTGGGTATGATTATAATGGCCGTCTAATATTAATAGTGTTGGGTCATTTTTGGTTGGCTTAATAAATTTTATGAATGCTAACCCAATTTGTGAAAATACCATCAGCCTGAACACAACCTGATTTGTGAAATTCTGCAACAGATTCAGGAGGAGAATTTTTCTTTAGTGCCAAAGTCGTTTCTGTTTTTTTTCTAGGAAATATAAAAAATGGGGGCACAATTATTCCACCAGCAGTCATACAGGTTATGATCGTTATTAGGGATCCACGTTCTGGGAATAGTAATGCACATATTTGTTTTTTTCTTTTTCTTGCCACAATTTGCTGTTTATTTTATATAGTGCATAGACCAGTTTCACCTACATTGAATATTCTACTTGGAGGAAACTGATATTTTTCGAAAATTCCTTTTAATAAGTTAAAAAAAAATGTTGGTGCTTTTTTGATTAAAGCCCATTCTTAAACTTATTTTATCTTAAGTTTCGTCGCTTTTTTGAATACCAAATCGTTTTTCACAAACACATAGAAACATTAAAATTGAAATTTTTTTCAGGTTGAGAATTTTTATTATCCAGATTGTTTGAATTTTGGTTGGCTACGCAGTTGTGAAAGAAATTCCTTTTTATTATCTCGTATATTTTTGCCAGTTACACAATCTATTTTCAACTGATTTCCCGATGTGCAAAAGATTTGAAATTTTTGGTAAGAATTGGATCTCGGTGACAAACGAGATGATAGTAAGATATGGAAAGAGTAGCTGTCTTTAACTGACTACGCAGTTTTGAAAGAAATGTATGTATGATTAGAAGAAATTTACGATAAAAATGAATGAATAAAGTATCATGATAGCTTATTTGAAAGGATTTTGGGGTTATTTTTTAATATTTCAATACAATTTTGGCTATTTGGATATTATTTAAGTGTTTTATTATTTACTATTTATTTATATATTATTATTATTTGCACATATAAACAATCAAAACTCAAATATTGCAATATTACAGCGTTTCCAGTCAAAACTATTAAGATTAATAGTTGGCGCGCCTTGGTTTGTCAATAATGATGTCATACATCGTGATTTGCAGGTGAGAACCTTTAAAAAGTAGATCAGAAATATAAGCGGAAAGTACCAGATAAGATTAGCTGCACATCCAAACAGACTGGCAAGCAGCTTGTTGGCAGTGATGTAAGTCGCCTTAAGCGTCTTAGCATCCTGCAGCTACCCAGTAGACAATAGAAACAATCAAATGGGAGTCAAGAAATAGAATGGAATATAATCTTGGCATCATGGGTGGTTGAACACTGGGTTATCTCATCCGGTAGTCAATGTAATTTACTTGCATAAAAAATGTCCCACAAACTACTGAATGTCTCCTTCAGAGACAGATTGTAATGTTTCGTTGGGAAATTATAAAAAAAAAAAACAAAAAAAACTATAAACAATAATAACTTAAATAAATAAAGAATTCAATATGAATTTGGCCGCTTTTATTCAAAAATTAAATTTGCTTATTATGAAATTTAAAATCTCTTGCGCAATCATTTTTTTATTTTATCTTCTTTAACAAATAATTTTAAATGAGCAAAATATTAACAATAACATACAAAACCCCAATTCGTTTACACAAAAACACACTGGATGTAAAATTATATCGTGAAAGTGAGTTCGCCTTAGAGTATAAAGACGAAAACAAATAGTGTAAATGGACAGTTCTTAAACACGATACAAACAACCTGAGAGGTGCAATGTTTTTCAGAAATCATATTTGATTTTACCATTCATCCATCAATTTATATATATTTTAATATAAATAAATAAATAAATAAATAAATAAATAATAGTAATATATATAAATTTTACCTACATTTTGATTAAAGTCATTAGTCATTTATTTGATTTCAATTCAAACATCCATAGTTCATTCAACAATACTGACGACTAACTTCTATATTCTATCATATTAGAGAGCGTTAGAATATTATAATTAATTTATTTTCAATTTATGATTGCAGGCTCTATTTTCATTTTATAGTTCCAACAATGATAAATTCTACAGCAACACAAACATTTTTTTTTTTTCAAAAATTGTACCTTTTGATGAAAAGCCCTGCGGGTTGATTTTAAATTATAATACCATTTTATTTATTTATACTTTGAAATTTATTATTTTATAAGATGAGAAATTTTTCACATAAGTCTTATAAACTAATTGACCTCATTCTCTAAATTCATTTACTAATGACTTTTTAATTCTGTGAGTAAGAGTAAATTAAGTTATTTTTTAGATACTTTTCTACTTTTTAAATTCTCTTAGAAACTTTTAGACTTAACTAATACCTCCCAACATCTGTTTTGGTTGTTTTTGATTATTTTAAGTCTCAAATAAAATTACAATTAGATACTTTCTAAAAAAAACAAAAAAAAGTTAAAAACTCAGTTACAATAAATTATACCCTTATTAACATTTTCAGAAGAGTTCAGTAAGACGACGATTTTGCTTTTGTTCTTAAAATTTTTAAACTTAAAAAAAAAAAAAATAAAAAAAAAAAAATTGTGAAGTCAAGAAAGTTGGTAAATCAAATATTTTTGTTTTAAAATTCCAATTAAACTTCCAAGTACATTTACATAATAATATTATGCATATGAACATCATATCATTATTTACTTTACTAAAGTGTTGTAATTGGATACGAAAAGAATACTTTAACGTATTTAAAAATAAATTAATAGAATAATTTGAAGCAAAATTTCGAAAAGCTTTCATGCTAGATTTTGTGATAGACGCCGGTGACATCGGAAGTGACAAAATGATAAGCCTGAAAAAATAATGTAAAAAAAACTGAGTTGTCAATGTTATCCGTAAAATAAGTTCGCAACATTGTGTAATGAGAGTTTTCTGAGACATTGTGTTTTAATTCATTTGGGATCAAGCAAAATGAACAGATAGTTTTTATTAACACTGTACAATATTCAGTTTTAAAAATTTTTGTAAGCCCAACTGCTTTTTAAAACCTATCGCGAAGAAATCGTCAACAACAATTGTGATCATGGAATCAATTTCTCCAGCTCTAGTCTGCTTTTATAAACATTTAATATCATGTGGACGTTGTATTCAACTTTTTGTTGAGGCATTTATGATGTCAAGGACATTTTGAATTTCATATCAAGTTGTATGGTGTGTCACAGATTCACCAACAACGTGTAAATTTTTAATAAAGTTAAGCTTTTCAAGAGTAGTATGTGGACCAACAGTAAATGCATATTAAATCAAGTTAAATCCACAAAAATATAAAACGATGAGAATGGTTACAAGCAAAAGTCTCATATAGAATTCAACAAAATTTAATTGAATAACCTCCGCAAAATTTCGTTCAGATACAAATACTATTCGAAATGCATGGCTGTATTGTTGAAAATTCCAGAAACCATCTCCTATAATATGAAATGTTTTAATAATTTCCACCAATTGTATATCTAATATATTAATACGCTAATAAAGTGCAAATGTAACTTCATCCTTAACCTCTCGTACAGTAAGAGCAATTTCTCTGTTTTATAGATACCTTGTAGGTTTGGGCACATACTCAGTAGAAATCAAATCACTACTCCTACCTCTAAGTCAGTTTCAAATACCAACCACTACACACCAGAGATCCCAAGATGGCAAAAAAATGACTATGGGAATTCATTTATAGTCCGTGTGTCGCGAATTAGAAATCACATCCCTCCCGACGTGTTTGCACAATCAAATAATAACAAAACAGCTAATAATACTTTCCACAGGTTTAAGTCAAACATTAACAGTTTTTTGCATACGCTACCTGTTAATTTGTACCATACTTTTCTTCTTCCCCTTCCTTCTTTATCCCAGCCAAGCGGTACGTAAATATTACAGGTTCTAACCTAGAGCGCGGTTAAAAAAAAAGTCTGTAAATCTTCTCACCTCGATGAGTTAGCGCAAAAAGCAATTATCCTAAAAACTTAAAAGCAAAGCTTTTTCAAAATATAACCGCAAAAAAAAAAAAAGTTGAAAATACTACTATTTTTTGTGCCCATCTTTTAAATAAATAATTTATAGAAAAACTAATCTAAGTTCTAAACCCATATAGGACACTATACATATTATATTTAATCCAAACACAAAATACCAAAATATCAAAAAACATCATAAAGCTTTTTCAAATTAGAATTGAATTTACCCAAAATAATTGAAACTATCAAAAAAATAAAGTACTTACTAAAAGTTTTTAAATTTTTCTGGTTTGTGTCTTTGAATTAGCCACCTAGAAATATTTTTAATTAACAAATTCAGGCACATTTTCAAGTTCAAATGCATGTTTATGTTGTTAAGCAAAATATTGACAAGCAAAAAAAAATATTTCTATTGTTGCCTTGTAAATCTTGCTTTGCCACCATTAAAAATTCACTAAATTTTACTAAAAATCCTCCTTACAGTAAAAATACCAATCAAGATACTATAGATAACATATATAGGACAATATTGAATATTGTTTCAATTGATGTTTAAATTAAAAAATGACCACCTTCTTTATCGCCACATGGTATCCCCGTTGTAAAAAAAAGGAAGTATTAAACCAAAATTGACATGTGTACATCGGTGATAAGGTAACAAGATGATTAGATAAAAAAAATAAGTGACAAAAATATTATGCTTAAATTTGGAAAACAAATCCTCACCACATTTTAAGAATATGGAATTCGGCTCTTGATAGTGTTGGAATCGAACCTGAACGACTAATGACTTTTGTTTTGTAAATTTTTCGATCGCGTGTATAATAATTATTATAGTAAGAGCTTCTGTGGAGGATCGTTATCAACATAATAATTCCCGTATAGGAAAATTATTTACTGTGATATTTTAAGTGAAGGAAATGGTCCTGAAATAGTTTTCGCATAGGAAAACTATCTATATAATATAATATTAATTTTTCAAAAAGGCAAATTGATTGATGATATGATAAATTCCGTAAATGAAATTATTAAGCCACGAAAGACAGAATCAAGTCACCAAAGCAGTTAGAATACCTGAGTGTTTGAAGAGTCTCATTTTACATAACAAAAATTATCAACCGAAGGATTAAAGCCAGATATGTAGAAAATGAATTTGTTCATTAACAACATAAGGCAGAGCTAATACCAATTAAAAAAAAAGATTATTCATGCAGAAATTAATACGCTTATATATATTGCATGATACACTGTTAGAAATAGAATCACAACAAGCGAGTAATAGTTTTAATGTTGTCAAGTTATACGTCTTGGAAGAATACTAGAAAAGTTAAAATGAAAGTAGTTAAAAAATTATGGCACTATCAGGTACACCAACTAAACGTTGAGCTTCAGAGAAAGGACAGTTAAGACTCTAAATCTCACTATATGTAATAAGTTTACACACAGGCCTATAATTAATATCTAATCTAACCTAACGTAACTATTTACTAACCTACTTAACTAATCTACTAAACCTAAATTTGCCATATTAGTTAAAATAAAAATAATTGATAATATAAGCCACTTGCAGCAAAATATTCTGTCTTCTGTGCTATTGTCAGCGATACCAAGCTAATATTTGCTTTATCTTTATCGTATTTTAGTTGACTAAAAAAATGGAAGATTAAATTTTAACTCCAACATTTTATTTTAAGCTATACTTGTAAAGCGTTTATATGCATTTTGGCGATATCATGGAAGAAATCGCATTCATATATTGTAATCGGTTGAGAGCTCATTTATTTTCAATTAATAGATAAGATTAATTTACGAATACAGGATTCTTGTTGTTTAATTAGACTTATCGATTGTCTTAGTGTATGAGTTTTGAATGTTAATATTTTATGTAATTAAACGGCTAGTTACTTAACTAAATGTATATCAAGATTTTTACCTAATCAATATCCAGATTTTACAGTTCTAAATTTTGGTATTGGTATCAGTTCCAATTTTTTTTTTTTTTTTTGTGAAGTTGCTAATAACCGAAATTGGCTTCTATTTAATAGCTATTTGTATAGCTAATTTTTATTCCAAAGATTTTTTATTCAATATGGGATCCCAGATTGGGACATATTTAAACACATTTCTATTGTACTTTATTGAAATTTTTGACTATTTATTATAATTCAATTGTAGCATAATATGTACATCATAACCTAACTGAATCTAAATTTCTCATGTAATAAAAAGGACGGAATTTGCAAAAAAAATATTAAAGAGTTACTTAGGTCAAAAATAACTTTCATACTTCAAATTTTAGAATTACAACGCAATGAAATAAACACACAAATACACAGTAGAACAAAATTTATACCCAGTATATTCATTTTAATTACAGTAGAGTAAAAAAGATAGACAATTGTTTTATTAAAGTATTTTAATTAAAAATTAGGACAAATAATATTTTTTATTTTTAAATTTTATATTTAATATCATTTTATAAAAAGGTTTAATAATATTTATACAATACTTGTATATTGTCAGTATCCTGATTGTTTTTTTGAACTTACCTGAAAATAGAAATAAAAACATAAATTAAAAAAATTGCAAGAAATTATAAAATTATTTTAAAATAAATAAGTCTAATAATTATTATAAAAGGTGGCGATATATAATATTTGGGTGCCATATAATTCGGTACCCAACAAATAACGTGTTCGTAATTGAAGAGGTTAGCCACAATTAAGAAACGATGGAAAGATTTTATTTCCGTTCTATGCCCCACGAATGATGTTACAGGACAATGGTAATACAATTTGGTGTCATGAGGGTGCCTATCACGATCAATGAACATATCAAATAACATTGACAAGTATTATTGTCAAGTAACAGGGATGAAAAATTTTCCTTTCAACGATAGATGATCATAGAAAATTTTAAGCAATTAAATCTATAACAACCCTTAAAAAAACAAAGAAGAAATATAAAAAACAACAAAAAACCTATCGGGCGCAGTTCTTACTTACACTCAAATAAAACATTGACAAGTAAAATGTAAAATCTATTCATCCAACGATCAAGTAAAATGAAAAAATTTCAAAAAAATTTTGAAATTCATCAATGTTAACATTTTACTTGATGGAGTATTTCAACGATCAATGTTCAGTGAAGTCATGTAACAGTGACTAGTAAAACATATCGTGACAGGCACCCTATAGAGCTTGATATCGGCACCACGAAAAATATGAGTTGATCAGAATATTGTTTAATAGTACGTTTTCAAGCTCATGTTTATGGATAAACATGTTGTTTATGATAAACTGGTTGTTTACGTAGTGGTTTTCCCATACAAATTTGCTGAAAATCATAAACAAGTAGCGAGGTGTTTATATCATAAACCACTTCAAAAACATGTAACCCATCCATGAAATTTCGATTTTTTGTCGATTTTAAATTTTTTTTTGCATGACCCTTGATTTTTTTGTCATAAATTCATTTTGTCATTTGTCAAAAAAAAAACAAAAACAAAAAGAAATCAAAATACCAAGAATAGATGAAATTATGTGAATTTGTGTGAAATTAGTTTAGCTTCAATTAATGATCATCAAAAAAACGAAAAATCAAGTATAAATTCTCAATTATCATCAGCACGATTAATTGGAAAATCTTGTATAACTTTAATAGAAAAAAGTGAAGAAAAATTATATGGAGTTATAGAAGTGATTGAGAAATTACAAGACTTACATGGAAAGTTAACAGAAGAATTAAAACAAAGGATATTGTAAAAGATGCATTTTTATTTTTAATTCACTTAATTTAATCAGTTTTATATATTAAAAATGTATAAATAATAAGGCTTTATATATAAGTAAAAAATTCAAATGGAAAAAGAGATAATAAATTAAAATGATGATTATTTTTTTTATATAATTGTAAATTGAATATTTTTGTATTTCGTTTTTGAAAGATTCTCAGAAATAAATGTTGAAGTGAGTAAAGTGGGTATGGTAATAAACTAAAATGTGAATTATTTTATTTGTTCTCTGATATTATAATTTTTTTTAAATCCTCCATATTTTTTTTTATTTTATTCATTTATCGTATGACCAATTATAATAGCTTAAGTTCTACTCAAAGATAATACAAAAAAAAATTTTATATAAACAGTAGTATAGTTTTATATAAACAATAAACAGCTGGTGGTTTTCCAAAAAACCTTGTGAACACTTGACATTTGACTGGTTTATGAGCTAGTTGTTTATCCATAAACATGAGCTTGAAAACGTACTATTAACAATAACATTTGAAGCAAGCCGACTGAAATGAAACAAAAATAATATAGTGATTGTGACAGGCTTGCAACAATATAACTATAATTGAAAACGTCAAACTAAGATCAAATGCAAAAAAATTTGACGATTAAGCAATAATTGTTGTAGTTTGATTTTTGACATTTGATGTTTGTCGTAATTTTTTAGTATTAAAGAAATTTATTTAAAAAAACTTAAAATGCTTACATATCTGTTTACCAAGAAATTTTTACTAATAGCTATATATGAACAAAAAAAATTGGAACGATGAAAATACATAAATTGTATTTAGAATCTTTATAATTACATATGAAAACTGTTTTGATACCCACAATTTCCAACTACATTTACATTAATGTTATTCGTGAGTTTGATAATAAAACATTTAAGTTTGAATGACCAAAAAAATATTCATGGTAGTTTATTTTGTTGTTATTCTTATGCTTTTAAGTACTTCTGATTAAAATGTTTAATTAAAACGTAGAAATTACAAAATCAACTACAATTAATTTAGGTTTAATATAAAAGATTGAGGCCTATATAAAATTTAATCCATTTACTAATACTTTGAATGTTGTCTAATAAAAATTTAATTTCAATGTTCTTCCTCTGAGTTAATATATTCACCTAAAATTGCAAAGGGCTGATTAATTTGAAAACTTAAAACAAAAAACTATAATAAAATTGTTGCAGTCTCAAAAATTGTGTTTTTTAATTACCTAGCCTGGTTTATTTCATGTATTTTTTATTTGAATACGTAACTGAATTGAAACGTATTTAAACATTTTTTGACTAAATTGCAAGTTCACAACACGCAAATGACTTGCAAATGTTATTTTCGATTAAATAACTTACTAAATAATCGATTACACTACAAAATAATCGATTCTAAATAATCGATTACACTACAAAAGTTAGTCATCTACAAATATATTTTGATCTCAGTTTGACATTTCCAATTACACGTTATCATTGTTTCACGCTTCAGCTGATAAGCTGCAAATCGTTATCATGGTAAATCGATAAGACTTGTTTATCATAAAGTAACGTACCGAAATAAATAAGGCTTGTTTTGCTTTGTGTTTCCCTTAAACAAATTTTATTGTTATCAAAAAGGATGCATATACACATACAATTTAAAACGAAGTAGCAATTCCCATAAATTAAGGAAAAATAGTGTAAAGCCATTGGTTCATATTTAACAAAAATGATTTAATGCATACAATAGAAATATGTCATTGAACATCACCAAAACCATTAGGTTCTAATTTAATTATGAACTGTAGAATACTAATTTAATTATTCAGGTGATGACACTTTAAACTGAATTAATCCAATTGTAGCAATAGCCTAAAAAAAGCTTATTTAATCCAGTCCAAGACTTAAACTTACAAGACTTACGTTAGATAACGCAAAGTAAACTTAGCCTAAATATTTAAACACAGATTTAAACCTGTGATGTAATTTAGTGTAAATTTACTTTACAAAAAAAAATTAAAATTATTGAACTAATGTATTTTAGATACTAACAATATTAATAATAGTTAATAAATTAAATGTGATATTTTACAATATATAGTAGAGAATGCAATTTTTACGAATTACACTCATCCTTTGCTAATCTAAGTATATCTCATCGGTTATCTTTGACAGATATTACAATTATTAATGTATTTTATTCAATGATAAATTACAAAAATACTTAAATCAATATTCCCATTATACTAGTCATAACCAAAAGATATTTATTTAGCTAAAGATCTTAAAACTTTGTTAGAGTAAAGGAGTAAAAGAGTCAGTAAAAAAAGTTGAGATATTTTTCAAATATTTTTTTCTAAACATTTCTACTCATACAAATTGCAATTCGTAAAACATCACTTAAGTTAAAATGAATCCTTATAACTTTTATCTAAATACATAAAATTTTATATCCCTAGAGTTTTTAAATAGTGATCTTAACAGAATGAAAAACTATAAACTATTTCCTGTGAAAATACCAAAAGGAAAATGGAAATAAGATGCAAAAGAGAGAGAGAAAAAAATTAATTCTTAAAAATAAGAGTTTTCGAACTAATTTTTCATATTTGAAAATAACAAGCTAAGAGATAACATCCTTTATGTATTCCATAATTCATTTTTTTTTTATTATTCATTTGTGTTTGGGTACCCATTATTTGTGTTTGAATGTGTTCTTCATGATTATTTACATATATTATTATTTACTGTTATATTTTAATAATGAAAACCTCTTCTCTAAGTATGTCTGACGTAAAATGAAATTATTTCTTCTTGAAGTTTATTTTTCTTTCATTGCAGATTCAAATTTCATTTGTATCAATTCTCATAGGAGGAAATAAGTAGGACAATAATGAAAAATTCGAAAATTCGAAAATTGAATTTTATTAACCCCCATATGTGCACCGGGAAGTTATGAATAATATTGACAAAAAATTGAAATTATTTTGAAAATATAAAATGAATTTTGAAATGTATACAGTAAAACTATTTTTTTTGACGAAAATTTGTTTTAGGGAAAAAGAAAACCGTGATTGAAGATGGTGGTGGTGATTGAAAGAGGGTGATTTAATGTTACTAAAAACTTTTATCACAAATCACCACTCGGTATATACGAACTGAAATCTATACTAAAATTATAGCAAAATAATGTTTAGAATGTGGCCTCGGTAGCCGAGTGGTAAAGCACTCGAGTGTAGTAATTTAACGACCGAAGGAGCATGGGTTCAAACCCCTTGAGAACCGAAAAATTTTTCAAATGGTGAAAATTACTGAAAAATGTAGTTTTTTTATACAAGCACATCGGTTCAAATATAATTTAATAATCAATAAAGATATAATATAACTAGTAAAAAAAAATAATAAAAATATATAATATACAAAAATATATTCCAAATAATTAGATAATTTAATAAAAAGGCCCACATTTCGAAAGGGAAAAGGACCTATAAAGTTGGCCTACAGATTTATTTGCAGTTGATCCTGTTAAAATAAATAAATAAATAAATGTTTAGAATGTACTAGATGTAAAAATATTAAGTTTTTTGCATTAGAACTGTTTTTTAAGTACAAAGCCGAAAAACAATCAAGTTCAAAATTCTTCTTATGAGTTAACTAAACAACCCTGGCCTATATTAAATTCCAGAAAAAAATTAAATTCCAGAAATACATTTTTTTGTTATTATAGTTTTACTAACGTAAGATCGAGTTTAAATGTGGGAAACAAATATTATTGCCATTAAAATAGGCCTTCTTAACATATTGCTTACTAGTGTATCACCATTGTACACCAACAATTTTTTCTTACACACCCAAATGAGTCACCGATTATACACTTTACTGTTTTTCCCAGTATTGTAAACTCTGTTTGAATCATTTATAGTTGTTGTACCGCAACAATATTTACTTACATTCCGTTTGAGAAGAAAAATTTTCAGATATTAATAACAGAATTAATAAAAAGCGTTTTCATCCGTGGTGTATTGCTAATAATTTTAAGATATTTTAATATTATTATTTTGTTTGTGTATCACCAGTGATCAACAAACGAGAATGTTCAAAAACATATTTTGGTTTTTTAACCAAACTTTTTCACTTTTGTGAAGAAAGGAAAAAAGATGGTTGTTTCTAAACGAGTTCGATGCAATGAACGTTATAAACATTTATCAAGTGAATCTGGATCTAATGTAGCTCGTAAAAGGTCTAGACTTGTCAATACGTATTGACGTATTGTGGACAGTGTGAGCCAAAAATATTTCTGTGCATGAAAAGCATTTATTTTTTGCATGTTATATGACTTTGAAATTAAATTAAAAATGTATTTACATTAGGCGTGACTCATCGGGCCTTGGGGTGAACAAAATAAAATGTTCTGGAGATATAAATCATGGTGGTAAAAAATTTGACATGTATCACCGGTGACTTATTGGTTTATATTATTGAATTGTTTTATTATAATTCTACCCTCAACATTTTTTTTTATCAAATTTAATTATCTTATGAAAGCAACTCGAAGCCGTTATCTTCTGGTAAGTATCCAGATGACATAACTACTACACTATATCTGTTGGATTAATCAATATAGTAGACCAAAACTTCTGTACCAAAATCTATTTAAATTTTCATTTTTCTCTATGTTAATTTAGAAGATTGTATTTATTAAAAATTAGCTAAATTTTGTGTTTGAGCCCCAATAGTCTAACGAATGTTCATGTTGATAAGTAGACACTAAAGGTTTACATTTTTTTAATACTAAAATTTTCTAAAAGTTTTCCATAAAAATGTTTTTCTCATAAAATTATATCAAGGAATACTAAGCCTATATGTAAGCTTAAACTAATCCAATGAAGCTATTCGAATTTATATTTTTTACCGTTATTTCGAGCTATCCACAAAAAAACTTAATTTATTTTATTTTGAAATACTTTCTATGAACATTCTAAAATTACTCGAATCAAAATTACAATTTATTGATCTTGATATGGGTAATTTACTTTACTCAAGCATTTTTTTGTCAAAATAACTTAACCCTGTAACTTGTGGGACAAAACCAAAGTTTTTTTTATCTTCCACGATGTTTGTTTGTGAAACTTATTGTATATATCTGAAGTATATTAGATTTATATTAGGTCTAGTCAACGCATTATTTAGCGTATGTGGAGATAGAATTATTTGGGAAAATTTTCAATTGGTATTGGTTATTACTCGAATGGATTAGAAGCTACACTCAAAAGACACCAAGCAGATTTTTACAGTGGCCATTCGTGTCTGGATCACATCAAGACATTAGGAATAATTCTTGAACAATCCACTGACTTTAAAGCACCGCTAAATCTCATGTTTGTAGACTTTGAAAAAGCTTTTCATAGAGTAAACCGCGAGTATATTTGGGAATCACTTAGTAGGAGAGGCTTTACAGAAAACCTTATAGCTATAATTAAAGAATCCTACAAAGATGCAAGATGTCGCGTTTTATATCTAGGGCAGCTGACAAATTGCTTCGAGGTGTGTCACGGAGTAAGGCAGGGCTGTATTTTTGTCACCCATATTGTTTTTAGTAGTAATAGATGACATAATGACTACTGCTGTGGGTTTCAACGAGAGCCACGCTATCCAGTGGCTTCCTTTCGAACGTATCAGTCACTTAGATTACGCCTATGATGTGTGCTTATTGTCACATACGAAGGTTTGAATGATATGTGCCAAAAGCTGTATGACACTGGAAAAAGTCAAAACTCACCTAGAAGTCAAAAGTCGCCTAAAAGTCAATTCATCTAAAACTAAAATCATGCGCACAACTCACACATCTCAACATCCGATCCTCGATGAAGAAACGCGAATTGAAGAGGTGAGTTATATATATATACGTTCAATTACCTGAGCGGCATCGTGTCATCAGATGGATCGATTTGGATCTGAAGCCCGTACTGCTTTCGGGATGCTCTTAAAAATATGGCGGGCAAGCAACATATCTCTGCAGAATATGGAAAGTTTCAGTAAACATCCCCAGGAAACTCCAAACGTACATAAATAGATGTCGCCGGCGCATACTAAACATACGTTGACCATTTCCAACGGAACGCTGTGGCAAAAAACGAAACAAACACAAATAGACGTGTAAATCCGACAGAGGAAATGGCATTGGATCGCGCATACTTTGAGGAAATCTGACAACAACATCGCGAAACAATGTTTCGAATGGAATCCTCAAGGTACACGTCCCGTCAGAAGGCCGACAAAAACATGGAGAACAACTGTCTTAGCTGAAGTAGGTACCCAGCAAAGAACGTGGCCACAATTGAAGAGGTTAGCCGCACGTAGGAGTCGATGGAAAGAATTTATTTACGCCCTATCACGAATGGGGTTGCAGGACATTGATGATGATGATGATTGGTTATTGGTTATTACCCTAATGTGATAATTTTTTAATACTATTTTTTTTACTGTTAGTGTTGAGTTATAAATGGTAAAACGATTTTTTTCCAGTTATAAGTAGCATATCGTACCCATATTCATTATAATTTGACAACAAACAAATGTCTATTATGCAAGTTTAGAAACTAACTAGATTTCTGAACTGTACCTAATATCTTATTTCTAAGTGAAATTTTGGGTGAAATTATTTCAGTTAAGTGTTAATGGTTCCCAAAAAGTAGGTTTAATTTAAAACTTAATTTAAAACTGTATGTATATTCCATTACTGTATGGGTATTCCATTTACTCTACAATTCCAAATTCATTAAATATTCGTTCTAAGAAGTAACATTCAACCGGAAAGAGTTAAAAATATATACTTATAAAATACATATATACTTTTTACATGCTATACTTACCATTCTAATATACATATTTATATATATATTGTATATATGTATCTATATGTATCTATATGTATATGCAAATATTTATAAATAAAGATGACAGATTGTGCAGTTTCTCAAATATTGTGATTTCAATCTAATAGAAAACAGGTGATTACGTTAAGATAGATAGATACGTAATAAGATAAGTAATTCAAAATAAATGAATGAAAGTTTTTTGGGATGCAATTGAAACAAATTATTTTGATAAAATTGTGAAAAGTTTTCTCATCACAACAAAATCAGAAAAAATAAATAAAAATATTGATTTGAAGAAGATTAGGAGTTTTAGAAGTTTTACAATTTGATTATATTATTATTATATTTGGATGTATATATATATATATATATATATATATATATATATATGTAATAAAAGTACTTAAACTTTTCTCTAACACCAACTTACATAATATATATATGTATATATGTATATGATTTGAAGTTAACAAGGATATTACAAAGATAAATTGGTTTTTAATGGATTTTTAAGTTCAAGTAGGTCTCAAAAATTTTAAAAAGTTATTTCATATTTTGTAGAATTAATTCTTAAATAAAATTAAAAAATTTTAAAATGCAATTTAAAATAATGAATTTTAAATTTTTATAAATTTTATAGCAGGTAAATGAAAAACATTATCAAAATGGAAACAAAAAATTTTTTAATTAATAAGGTAATAAAATTAAAATTAATTAATAACAACTTAATTATACATTTCGAAATATATTTCGAATTATAGTATATTATCTGATTACTATATTAATTAGAAATAATTAATAATTTGATTAGTAATAATTATTTTAGAATTGTTGTTTACTTTAATTGTTTCGAGTATTTTTCTTTATTTGCATTTATGCGCACTATGTTGAACATGCTAAGAAATCCATATTTGTATTGCAAGATCAGTGCAACTGTTTTGATTTGTTATAAAATATTGGTTTAAGTTCTGTTTAAATCATCAGTTGGTGACCATAGAGTGAAAATAAACCCAAAAGAAAATTGAGTATTGACAATTGAAACAAATATCTAACTGTACTGAGTAGGAAAAATATTCGAAAAAGTAAAAATACAAGAAATTGGGCTCCGTGAAAAAATTCATACGTTATAAAACCATAATGGCCTTATTTCAATTTTGCAGAGAAATAAAGTCATATGGCACATTTTTTGCAGTATAAATAACAACATATAAAATATAATAATAAAAGACTTTATCTCATCAAAATCAAAAGCTCACTTGCATTAAATATTTAAAACTTAACTTAAAAATTTATAAAAAAAAGAAAAAATACTAAGTTTAGTAACATAAAAATTTAAAACTAGCCTAATTAATTAAATAAAAAAGTTAGGTTCAATGTGTTATCCCAATAAAACTGACGAAAGAACCTTAACAGTTATAGCTTGATTTCCCATTCAAATGTGAAATAAAACGATATAGCTAGTTTTCTAAAATTTTACGAAATAAAGCCATTATAGTAAAATTGATACAAAGTCTAATTTTATAGTAAAATGAAAAAAAAAATGGAAATCGATTTTATTTATTAAGGATGTATGTAACCATTATTTATTGTGTATGTCAAATTGTGTATTAAAAGATTTCAAAATCAGAATTATACGCCTTTTCTGAAATGTTTATATATACATATTATGTATAAGCGAGTGCCTGAATTATAATGGTTTTTAGAGTTGGTTTCGAAAATAGATTGTGGCCATAATATATGAAATAGCCATAATATATGTATGTATTACCATATACATGCACATTTAAGCCGTATATATGCATATATATGCACATTTAACAAATATTCACGATAAATATTGATAATAATTTTTGTTTGGAAATTTAAATTGATTTCATTTGAACAAATAAAAATACATTTTAAAACTGAAATAAAACCATGTGGTATTGTTTCTCAATTATATGTCAGCCATTCCAAAAAAAATGTTCAATATATGAGAGGTATAGAAGCAAAAGTACTAAAAGTCTACGTAGATTTTTGTGTCATCTGATTTGTTGACAAAATATCTACCTACTAAACTTAATAAAATGGTCCAAAAGTTGTAAATATCCATCCATTCTTTAATTTAAAATTTAGAGTTAGAAACAAAAGTTAAATAAATCCATTTCGATTTAAAAGCAAAAATTAAAAATATCCAGTTCTGTTTAAAAATCATAAATTGTATAACTCCTATATATATTTCAGTATTCTACATCAAAACTTTAAAAAGTCCAATTAGTTTGAATGCAGAAATTAAAAATGTTTTACGAATTTTTTTTAAAATTTGACATTCTTTATAATATTATTCAAAGTATCACTGTAAGAAAACGCAATCGTAGCAGAGTACAAGTATATCTTGGAGCTTTTCCATTAATTTTGGAAAAAGTGAGTCAGTTCAGAATGCGATCACTTATCCAAAAAGAATTCGAGCATGGAGTTGTGATCGGTTCACAGAGCGAAATACATTAAAATTATAGTCTGTTATGACTTTCATCAACCAATACCATTGCTTCGTATCTGATTACTCTTGATCTACAAACCAGCTTCTTTAAATATACGAAAAATGTTCAAAAAATACCAGAAACAAGCTTACACAACTTTACAGGTAAAATAAAGTTACTTCCGCCATATTTTTAGTACTCGTCATAACATTGGATTCGGAACTCCTAGGACAGACGTCTGTTCAACCTGTTCGACTGTATATCATAAACTAAATTTTCTTAATTTGGAACAAATTACTACAGTGCAGCTTGTTGCTGATGGACGCGGCAGCCAAAATAAAAATACAACAAAAATATTGTATAAGATATTGGAACTTATACTTTCAGTCGTTTGCCACTCATTTATTCCACCTGATCGGGTGTTTGGTTCAATTGAAAAACGAATAAAACAACTTGAAACACAGCCAGACCAACACATTGATATATTTAAAGAATTCAGTACTGTATATAAATTAGGCACAGATTGTTCAGTGCTTGATTGGAAACTGCAGGCACAAAAATATTTTGGACGCTGTTCTAAATGGCATTTTAAAATTACTCTTTCAAAAAGAATTCTATTTAAGAGAACAGTAAAAAAATTCCATTTTAATACCATATTATAAGCACGCACTAAATAATTATTCCAAAAATATGGAACCCAATTTTCTTCCAACATGGGGTTGTACTTAATTCATTAAAATTAAGAGATGTTGACACACTACTCTGAAAGCCTTTCCGGACAAGTTGGAATGAATTAGAGAATCTTCAGTTCCGTTAATATATTATACATCCCAGTTCTAAAACAAATATTTATATTTTTTTTCAAAGTAAATTAGGTTAATTTGAACATGAATTACATTAATTTATGTTAATTATGTATTTTAGTAAAATTGTTTTTTGTTTTTAATTTTATCAAATATATTAAATAATAAAAATTAAAATATATTAAAGTTAAAAATTGTAGTTTTTATTAATTTAGAACCAAAAGTTTAATTTGTTCAATAGTCGAAAACATAGTTGATGGACATTTTAAACTTTTATTTCTAAGCCCCTCATATGACTTTTAGTATTTCTCATTCAATAGCGAAATAAGGTCATTTTGGCTTTATTACGTATGGCGCTATAACACGGCAGCAATAAATTGCAACCTGGTGCTACTCAAGACATCGTAACTAAAATCATAATGTTTTCAGAAAGAATTATATCTGACTCGAATATAGTAATAAGGAAAATAATCAGAAGATATTCAAAATTATACGAATTCTGGTAATTTACATCACTAACAACCCAACAATCACTATTTAGATATGATATTATAATGTAAGTAATGAATGCAACTGTTTAATTTGTAAATGCAATAAAGAAATTTAAATTTTTTTTTGATTTACTAAATTTAAATAATTTTTAATAAATAAAAAGGACTGATCCGATTTATTTTTTGAATATACATAAATATAGTCATTATATCAATTTTGTATCTAATATATTATTACTTAGAACGTAAATTTTATTTCGATAAGTAATTAGTAGCCTTTTTTGTTTGTAATTATTCCATGAATATGATAATTTCGCAGGTAATCTCTGCTACAATTGCCCTTCTAATTTCAATGTATAATTTTCGCTTTTTAACCATTCAATTGTGATGACTTTCACACTTGATAAGAAACTAGAAACAACTGAAACGTTGACAATAATTGAACATTTTATATACATATTTTTCTTCAAAATTATCTTAAAAAAACCATGAACTGCTTCTTTAAATGTAAAATGAACACGGTGTTTCCAATACTTTGGTCATTTGTAGTAATTATATATTTTTGGTTAAAAATATGTATAATGTATATATACCTCTTTAATTACAAAAATATTTTATTTTTAGTAATTTTATCCATTAAATGCAACTGACTGCAGGGAATATATTGGGAGGTGTATTTATAAGTCCAAAATAAAACTTACTAACCTGAACACTCTTTATTAAACATGAGTGGTTTGTGCTTTATCGTGAGAAGTTTATGTCTGTACATAAATTACTGTTCTATTCAAAACTTTAAATTTGGCTTCAACTTGAATTATAATTACTCAACAGGGGCCCCTAGTAATATATATCAACGAAGGTAAATCTAAGTGAATCAATTTTTTTTTGCGGAAATACGTTTCATATAAAGTATGTATGTATGTTGTAGGTTTAAAGTTTGTTTTTAAATGCTGCGAAAGCACTAAGCTATGATTATTAGTTTTAAAGTTATTGAATTTATAAATTACATCAAATCGAACAGAAAAGTATGTATTCGTCGTATGCCGTAAATTTCGTATGTTCAAAACAGTTTGGGTTTATGTGGTTCCCAATGAATATTGGCGAATATTAATTTATCAACTCAGCTAAATGGTCGTATACTCGTATTATTTTATACAAACAAAAACACAAATTTAATTCAGTACAGCTTCTGTATATTTTATTAACATAATTTTAAATACAAAATTTTCTAAGTACTTACAAAACTTTAAAATTCAGTAATCTACATTGCAAACTTACGATTATAAAAATTTATTTTTAGATGAAAGCTGGTTATTTTAATTTTGTTTTTTTACGTTTTAATTTTTTTATCTTGAACTTTATCTTTTTTTTTTTTTTAATTTAATTAAAACTGACATCTAGGGTAAAGTATCTAATATTATTTGAACAAAATACACACATAAATACCTGTGTCTTATGTAGTTCTATATATACTATATATATAGGTATTAATATTAATAATAAAAATGTTTGCAATTTTTACGTGAATTACATAGGGGAATAAGTTTAGTAGTTATAATAAAATGAATTTTAATTTTTAATTTCTTTTCACTTAGTAAAGAAACATGGTATTTTAAATTTTTATAAGAGTTTTTCTATTAACCCAATTCCAATGACAGTAACTCAATTATTTTCTTTTTAGAAATAATTGACTGATTTGTTGCTGCAATTTTTATTTTAATAATAAAAATATTTGTTTTTTTTTTTGTTTTTATACAATTTTTATAAAATTTATTTATAGATTATTGACTTTAGAGACTTTATTATTTATTGTTGATATAAAGAGAGAGATATTTTTACGTAGATAAACATAGAATGTGAAAAGGAATCCGGAAACAAAACTACCAAACAGTTTTTTAAGTACGAGTGTACTGTCTAAACTCGTATACTTCTAATAGTAGAATAATGATGGAACAATTTTTTTTTTTATTAATTAATTTATTTATTTACAAGACAACACATTACAATAAGTTCTTATTTTAAATTCAAATTTCATTTAAGGTTTTAAATTGTTTTTATAATTTTAAATTAAATTAACAGTTATGAAACAAATATGAAAAAAGAAAGAAAATAACATCAACTAAAACTAAAACTACAATTACCAAAATTACCAAATAATAAAAATCTTATATATAATACACAAGATGAACGACGTGGTGAGTAAAGAAGCAAAAATAATTGAATAGTAAATTACACCATTAAAATATTAAAATTTTAGCAAGTTCTGGATGCTGAATACTTAAAACATTTAACATAGTTACACAAAATAGTGACGGTTATTTTCAAGTTGAGCGACATCTATGCTCTGATCAGATCATACTCTTCAAAAACGATATAATAAATGTTAGTTCATTTGCTTCTGCTAGTATTAAAAAAAAATATATACAGTAAAACACGGTTAAAATCATTCGCTAAAATGCAGTAATATTTCTGAGTATAACCGTTTTGTGAATTGTGACTAGTGGCGTAGTAAAAAAAAATTGCATATTGCATATATGCAGAAGGCAGGGTTAAAATTATTATTTGAACGGAATCAGATACTGGAATTAAAGTGTAAGTCGACTATTATTTTAAGAGTGTTTGAATGTATTAGACCATGGATTACGATTAATATAAGAATTGAAAATTTTAAGTTTTTTTTGCTTTTGTATTTTAATTTTTTTTTTGTAATTCATTAATTATAATATTTTGTTCATAAGAATAATAACATGATAGCAATTTCACTTTTTTTATTCTAATATCACAATTTTTGTACTATACATAATTATTATAATATCACAATATGGTAAAATAATATTTTTGTACTGATCCAAGAAATAAGAAATTTCAATTAATTTTATATTTTTAATATGGTTTTAAAATAGCTTTGATCTACTGGAGGTAAAAAAGGTATTAATGATTTAAGTCCTCTGTCTTTTCTTTGGACAACAACTGTTGCTCCTGAAGGGCTGCAAATTTAGATTTAAAGGTGTACGCAACATTGTTTTATTTGTTTTTTTTTAATAATTTGTTTTTTTTTTTAATAAAAAAAGTCCAAATTTGACAAAGAATCCTTATATTCTAATAGAAAAGTTTTGGATTTTTTATATGGAATATTTTTAGTTTTCGAAAACGGAAATTTTATATAATTGATTTTATATGATACGCAATTTTTTTGTACATTTCTACCTTATATTATTGACAAATATTGCTTACAGCAAGCAGCTCAGACGTCTATTATAAACGAAAACTTGCATCATGTTGCTAAGCGGTGAGATCATCATCCAGTGTGTTAGTATCCATAATCGTTAGTAACTAATGTTAATAATAGATAAAAATAAATAGCCAACGTGCTATAGTTCGAAAAAAAAAAATTGGCATACTACAGTTAGTAGAATGTTAAAAAGATAGAAAAATCAAATACAAAAAGAAAATAGGAAAAGACCAAATATCAATTCCATTACTATTTAATATTTATCGATTATACTGCTTTAATTTCAAGTTTCTTTTACTAAGGTGAGTATCAAAACAAGCTGCTCTCGAATTAAATTCAAGTAACATTCTTGACATAGGCTCAAATTTAACGTAGTCAGTACTATGGTTAGCAATATTAAACAGCTCAACGGAACCTTAGTTACGCAGATTCACTCTAAAAGTTATTAAATCCCTAATTTTAGGTGTCAGCAGGATATTCCCAGTAATAATTTGGTGGATAAGAGTTAAAGCCACCAATCGACGTTGTTGGAGAGATTTCAGGTTTATCAAAAGCAGCTTATTTTCATAAGGAAGTTGAAAAGGGTCAGACAATGAAAAACCACGTACTACAAAGAGTTAACATTTACGATGAACTGCTTCAATACGTGAAATATCAACATTACGATATGGAGACCAAACTTGCGAAGCATATTCAAGGTATCGGTGTAATGTTTTGTAATGTCAGGGATCTGTAAACTCTTTGGCCCAGCGCATTATAAAATCTAGCATAGAATTAGCTTTATTAATAACGAAATTGAAATTGGCTTTGATAATGTAAGTCATAAGCATTAATTTCATCAGTCGTAGGATTAGAATTTATTTTGAATAAGACACATTTATTACATAAATCTTTTTTTTTAGTTTCCAAAATGACAAATTTAACTCTTCATTAAAAATGTTGGGGTAAATATTAATAGTTTTGGCCAACGATAAACCTGCAGCAAGATATTTCCTTTGACTTCTAACACGGCAGTAGTAAGAATCCATTACAGGAAAATTATTTTTGTGCCTGCGAATTCCCTTTATCTTTGCTTCAGGGGTAAACATTTTCCTAGGTTTTCCTTTTTAACGAAGAAGAGTGTTTTAGAATCAGGTATACATAAACTATAATATAAACTCCTGTTTTGGTTCATTCCTATAAGAGTATTTACAAAAATCTTTCGACATATGCAACGAATTTGTTCATTCAAAGTCAAAAACGAACTTCTTCATTCAAAGTGATATTTGTGTTCACATGGAGCAAACGAGCATTAAAAAATAATGTTCAATGTTTGCTTCATAGGTATAGAAAATTAAATAGCAATAATGGTAATCTTAAATACCTATGGAGCAAATAGGTACTCAATATAATTCTAATTATGTATGCCTCATAACTCATCATAATGCATATGGAGCAAAAGAGAATTAACAATATAATCACTGATCTTTTTTGAGCAAAGGAACACTAAAAAATGTGGCTTATGGACCAAAGTGTACACTGAACATCTCGAAAACTAAAGCAGATAGCATAATTCTGATAACAGCATTAGGAAGAAAATTTTTTAAAACCTATAGTACAACTCAAAAAGTGGGTTGTGGAGCAAAAGAGAACTCAGTCCACGATATATCAAATTTACATACAGTTTAAAAATATTTATGCATCTCAACCTCCGAGTTATTATGTTTGTTAGAACACAAAAATGTATTACTAAAACTAAATGAATATGAGTCAATTTAAAAAATTAGCTATAAAAAACAATTTTTAAATAACAGTAATAAAAATTAAGATAACGATATACGAAGTTTTTAAAGTATAAAGGGTGGTATGAAATAAGATCAAATGAAAAAACTACGAAAAGTCAAAAATTAAATAAACCCGAAATAAAACCAATTTTTTTTTTTAAATCTTTAATTTCATATTTAATTTCCTTGATCTTGTTTCACACCGCCATATAAATTTATCAATTTTTTTAGTCTCGATTTTCACCCGAGTCGATTTAATTTCCTCTTCTTTTTTTGTCACAGAATTATACTAATTTTTGTGTTCAGTTCATTTTCACAATTTGAAATGCTTACTAACAACAATTCGTACAATACTTGAATATTTATGATTATAATCCAATTTCCTCAAAATATCAAATAATACCATGATATAACCAAAATCCAAATCTATAGCATGTAATCAAGACATTTTTTGTTTTTTTTAAATTAACACTTCAATCTAACAGAATAACTTTCAAAATGAAACGACCTTGTTCTTCTCCAAATGACTTCCTTTGATTTGTAAATTTTTTTTTATCTCATAATCAAAATGCATTTTGTTGAGAACTAAAAAAAGAACAAAAATAAATTAAGAAGAAAATTTTAAGATTTAAACAAAACCACAAAAAAAAAAAGATAAAGAAAAAAAAAATAGTATCTACACATTTTTAAATTATGAAGAAGAAAAAATGTCTGAGAGATGATTATTGCCTGGGAAAGTTCAAGTGCATTTTAAATAACAATTGTATTTTTTTTTTTTGAAGAGAAGAACAAAAGATTGTAAATTGTAAAATCTTCTTTTACACTTCTTAAAAAAAAAAAACAAAATACCAACCATGATAAAAACATTGACTACCGTAAGAGACTTACAATAGAAAAGAAACTTAACACTATTTTTATAGTAATAACAATAAAAAAAGGAAATAAAGCTAGTAAACAATAAGCGTATCAAATACTATTATTATTTTTTTTTTGTTAGCTGAAATGACTGGAAAAGATTTGACATCACTATTCGTTTTTGTTCTTTTTTTTCTTAACAGTATTATTATAAATGTCAATGACTATTCAAAAAACTTAATTCAGCAGTCACAAAAATTAAGCAAAAAATGAAAAAAACAAAAAAATAGATGGGAAAATATTTGAAATGCTGAACAACAACACTGACATTTTAAAACATTAGAAAACAAAAAAAAAAAAACCTAGAGGAAAAAAATTATTGTGTAATAAGCTCAGAATTAATGACTTATTTGAATGAAAATGGAAAAAAGATGTAGGTATAGGAAGAAATTCCATCCGGTGAAATGGGGTTACAGTAATATTAATTCAATATATACGTGGAATAATAAAAAAAAAAAAAAAAAAATAAAAAAATAGGTTTTTTAATACTTTAATTAATTGTCCTAAAAATTATTTGGAACATAAAATTTAGACAATAAAGAGATAACAAGAATGATAACATGATTGTCTCATTTGAATTATTGTTAGCGTGTCGTTAATGGAATATTTCAATCTGTATCAAGCAAAATAACTTGTAATGATTACAGATATAATTATCTTTTAATACAGATATAGAATAGTTAGTTTTAACGTTTGTTATGCTTAGGGACGTGTTCATATCAAATTAAGGCATTAATTCTTTCAAACAACAATATAAAAGCTAACAGCAGAGGATGTATTGGTAAATAATGGAATAAGATGACAGTCTGATTGCAATTTTATTCAACTTATAATAATGGATAAAGAACATAAGTAAAATCAAGATAACCGATGAAATGGGTGATAGTACAACATATTTTAAATGTATAAAGAGGAAATTTAATGTCTGAGAGACGATTATTGTCTGAGAAAATTGTCGTGGTTATGAAAAAAGTGGTCTCAAAATTTAAAATTTTATGTTTTATGTGTGTGTTTTTTTTTTTAATCTACACCAAATAGTAGCGTCTTAATTAATGTAAAAGTTTTTATATATTCATTAAAAAAGCTATTTAAAAATACTAAGTAAAAAAACATATTTAAATTTTAAATTGAAATAATAAACAAATTAGCAGAATACCATAATTTATAAGCATGATTCAACCTTCTCAAAATAGATTGAAATGATGGATTGAGGTCTATAAACATGGCTACCAGAAACGGCATTAAAGTGGACCATAAATGAATGAAAGAAGGACTATGAAAAAATTTTAGCAATTTTTTTAGACTTCAAAAGACCGTTTGAAACAATAGAGACAGAGACAGATTATTAAACAAAATAGAGAAATATGGTACAAGAAATAACGAATTGAATTGGTTTATGGATTTTCTGGTTGGAAGGACATCACAACAAACTAAAATTAACAATATTTTCTCAAGTGCAAAAAAGGTGCAATTAGAAGTCCCCGTAAGGGTTTGTGTTAGGGTTTTTATTATCTCTTATATATATAAATGATATAGGGCAAGCATTGCAGTGTTTTATCTGGTCTGTGTCGTTGGAATCGATGTAACTGAATGTGAAAAAAAATAAGTGAAGAAATTACCGACTTGGGTAAAGCAAACAGGGTTGGGTTTAACCCATTCTATGCAAAGGTACCATATGGTACCAGCTATAGAGCCTCTCTCAAAAATATGATTTCTCATTATTCTCAGGTCGAATTCAAAAGTATTGTTAAGAATTAATTTTTGGAATACTTTTTCTTCAATTTAATGTGTGTAATTAGTCAGTAGCACTTTATCTGCTTTCGTGATATCAAGTTAAAAACTAATGTTTTTTTTTATGTGTTAAAAAAATGCTAAATATGAGCACGAAAAAATTGTAAGTAGGTAATATAGGTAATAGGTAAGTAGGTAATAATAGGAAACTCGATGAAGTGGCTGATTATTTAGAATGATTAACTGATGAAGAAGATGAATTAGGAGAGCCAAATGGAATTCAGTTACAACCACCAATCCAGCTCTGCCGTTTCAAAATGAAGATACTCAGCGACTCAAAGACTTTGAATATTCTCGGAATACGAGTGAATAAAAATATACACTGGAATAAGCATATTTTCGATAAAGCGAAAAGCACCGCGAAATTTTTGAGAGGTCGAAGCTTTCTGAGTCGGTGCGAAGCTTATTTTTCACCTCGTTACCTCTTAAAAATCTATAAAGAATATATACGACCCAGGCTCGGGTATAACTCACATTTAAGAGCAGATGCGGCAAAAACTGCTTTAAATTTTTAGAACAAACTTCAAAACCGCATCAATTTTCTTATAGGTGACATAAATGTGACCGAGGAATTAAAACCACTTTTTCCTCCTCTCAAGCAATTCCATTGGATACGCAATACTCAAAGGTTCACAACTTAAGTTTTGGCTATAATATAAAAAAAACATTAGCGGTATATCAAATTAAAATTGAAGCTTTCATTAGGATTGACTTACTGCTAATTTACGTAGAATTTTTTATTATTTTAAAAGCGATGTATCAAATTGTAACGGTTAAATGTTGTACTGAATACAATAATTATAATGTCAGTACCAAAGTATGAAGTAAATTTCATGAGAAATATCCGAAATTGATAATATAATATAATATTCATTAACTTGATAAGTTCGAAAATGCATCTAATTATCATTTACTTGTGTATAGATTGAAATACAGAAAAAAAAATTTCAAAAGAGGGATAAAATCAGTTAAAGTAGGTATTAATAGGTAATTATGTATATCAATAAAATTCTATACGCCAATGATACAACCTCTTACAGACAATTTGAAAGATCTTCCATATTTAACTGATAAAGTTTTTGATCATAAATTGTATTTATAAAATTAACGCAAATAAAACAATATTAATGATTATAAACAGATAGAACCATATACAGCAACAACTACCGGCAACAATGTTTCCAATTCTCTGTGTAAAATTACAAATTTCTGTGTAAAAACAGTTACGGTGCTCATCCCATAGGCTTGAAAATATACTAAAAAAAAATTATAATGCATAAATTCAATGCTTCAAATGTCTTGAGTATTATCGGAATAAGCATTGGGCCTAAGAACAAGAAATAGGATATCGTATTGAAATGGCGAGAAATATGCTCTAATAGAAACTAACTTTATTGGAGAGATTCAAATTTGGATCTTATTTTCTGTTTTCTGAAATGTTTGGTGTGGTCTATATTTTTATATAGAGTAGAATCGTTGATCTAAAAAGAAGCAATATGAATAAAGTTGAAACAATTGGAATGTGATCGAAGAGAAAAATTCATAAAATAACATGATGGATATATCATGTTTTCTACTTATGAATTTTTTTCTTATTTTATTAAAAACTTTAAGCCAAATTTAAAACGTAGAAACATTGCATTTTTTGCAAATGTAATGCATGGTAAATAAATTTATTTAACTCATCGTGCAAGAAAAACTCCAAAGTAGAGCATTCTGTCATCAAATCGAAGGCATCCGTAACTTGTCAGTTATATAAAATATCGGACCGTTGTGATCGACTTACAACAAATGCAACAGAACCCAGTATTGAAATATTCAAGACATAATATGACCGCTAATAATCTGTAGTGGATGGATATGAAACGAAAAAATAGAAAAGAACTGCTATACTATGTTTTAGCTTTATATCATTAAGTTTTGTTCTTCCCACAAAAGATTATTCCAACAAGGAAAATTCTATTAAATCACATGGCAACAATACTACCAGTACTAGACGTAAGTTTAACAGCATTTCATGAATTTCAGTATGACAATATTGCAAATAACAATTTTATAATAATACAATAGTTAGCCTACCAACCCCAACCATGTATCATAATCAGTTAGTACTAATGGTATAAAATGAAATCATGGCCTTTTAAGTGGACGTTTTAAATGATTTATTTTTTTTATCAAACATAAAAAAAATACATTATTTGGTTTAGTAGGCATAAAAATTGTTTTTAACAAAATATATTTTTTTGTTAAGTATATTAAATGAACATTAATGTTTATTAAACTAAAATCTAATGATTATTAAATGCCATATTGAACTTAAAGACCATTAATATAAACCACAGTATTGTCGATCCTATTCAAGAAATCCATATTTAGATAACACTTTTAGTTGATTGGTTGGTAAAGATAAACAAAAAACAAATAATAACATTTTTTTCATTTAATATAATTTCCTTGCGGAAAATCATTTAGCTATTAAGAAAAAGAAAACGAAAAATTTTCAAAGATTTATAATCAATCAAATCTTTTAACAACGCAACTTTTCACAATATTTATCACCACAACAAAAACAAAAAAAAAACTTATTTTCACCTACTCGTTTATTTTTAATAAAATTTCATTTCACATCTCATTTCTTTCACTTAGCTTTAATAAAATTTCATATTTATTTATTTATTTTAACTTTTAACATTTCTACGATAAAATCCAATTTTCAATATTGGCCATAATTCTTTTTTTATAAATTCCAGAATGATGATATAGAATAGCTATGTTGTTGTTGTTGCTGCTGTTCTTTTTCTGTATATCATTGCCTATAAAGGATAATTTATCAAAATTATCCTTCAAATATTTATGGGAACAAAAAAAAAAACCGATATTTTAATGGTGTTGGTACCTAGAGTATACAGAAGAAAAATAAATATTTCAATTTTTATTGAAAAGTTATAATCAGAATGTGTTGTGTCGTACCGACGTACCGTATAAAACGAAATAGCTTTGAAAATATTGTCAAAATATATTGTTTTGTATTTGTATTCAATCAAAATTTATTGCGAATAATTATTATGATACCAGTTTTTTTCATCATCTATTTTCAAAAATTGTGGGTACAACATCATTTAAGTAGCTATCAACATTTAAATAATATCAAGAAGACTCTAATGATAAGTATGAGTTGAGGTGAAAATGAATCATAGTTGTTGAATAAAAATTTATACATATACTTTGAATTTTTGAAAAATTTTGAGTAGTAAATTCTAATTGGGTTGTTCTTCTATAAAAATATTAATACTTATTAAAAATCCTATATAACATCAGTGCATAAAAAAAATTCCAAAAATGATGTTAGTAACTATCGGCCAATCTGTATCGTCATTTCACTTATTTTCTACTCCCAAATCTGAAGGAAAGCACGGGTTTGTCAAAAACAAGTCCACAGTCACGAATTTGGTTGAGTGTACCTCTCAGTTTATTAATAATATGGAAAAAGGTTTTCAAACTGATGTCGTCTATACAGATACATTGCGTCATTCTCTTAAAATTAATTAAACTTGGATTTTCACCATCATTCATGAAATGAATTGAATCTTACTTCTCGTCAACATCATTCGAAGCAACTTCAGGAATTACTCAAGGAAAACATCTAGGTCTCCCTCTATTCACAATCGCTATTACGGACGTTGTATCAAAATAAAAAATAGTGCAGTTCAAATTTATGCTGAAGACATACAAATTTTTAAGAAAACCACATCACTTCGAGATTCAAGTTTGCTTCAAAATGACTTCGATTATTTCTTTGCATGGTTCCATAAAAATAATCTTCTGCTTAATACAAATAAATGTGTTGTGATGAGTCATCATAGGCGTAACGGTTTCTTTTCAAATATCTATTCACTTAATAGACATGTTCCTGAAATAGTTAGGTCAATCAAAGATTTAGGTGACACTTTCGACGAAAAACTGTATTTTAAATTTCACTATAACAATATTATTAGTAAGGTTAACTCAATGTTAGGTTTTATAAAGCGATGGTCTAAAGAATTTAATGGACTTATATCTTAAAATCCTTATATACATGTTTTGTGAGGCCAGAACTGGAATATGCTAATCAAATCTGGTCACCCTATTACGAAATCCTATATAACATCAGTGCATAAAAAAAATTCCAAAAATGATGTTAGTAACTATCGGCCAATCTGTATCGTCATTTCACTTATTTTCTACTCCCAAATCTGAAGGAAAGCACGGGTTTGTCAAAAACAAGTCCACAGTCACGAATTTGGTTGAGTGTACCTCTCAGTTTATTAATAATATGGAAAAAGGTTTTCAAACTGATGTCGTCTATACAGATACATTGCGTCATTCTCTTAAAATTAATTAAACTTGGATTTTCACCATCATTCATGAAATGAATTGAATCTTACTTCTCGTCAACATCATTCGAAGCAACTTCAGGAATTACTCAAGGAAAACATCTAGGTCTCCCTCTATTCACAATCGCTATTACGGACGTTGTATCAGTAATAAAAAATAGTGCAGTTAAAATTTATGCTGAAGACATACAAATTTTTAAGAAAACCACATCACTTCGAGATTCAAGTTTGCTTCAAAATGACTTCGATTATTTCTTTGCATGGTTCCATAAAAATAATCTTCTGCTTAATACAAATAAATGTGTTGTGATGAGTCATCATAGGCGTAACGGTTTCTTTTCAAATATCTATTCACTTAATAGACATGTTCCTGAAATAGTTAGGTCAATCAAAGATTTAGGTGACACTTTCGACGAAAAACTGTATTTTAAATTCCACTATAACAATATTATTAGTAAGGTTAACTCAATGTTAGGTTTTATAAAGCGATGGTCTAAAGAATTTAATGGACTTATATCTTAAAATCCTTATATACATGTTTTGTGAGGCCAGAACTGGAATATGCTAATCAAATCTGGTCACCCTATTACGAAATTCATATTAAAAAATAGAAGCTATTCAAAAGAACTTCATAAGATATGCACTTCGCCACCTTCCTTGGTCCAATCCACTTGTCCTGCCTCCATATGAACACAGATTAAATTTGTTACATTTAGCTACATTAAAAACTAGACGTGAAAGAAGTTACTAATGTTCTTTTCATCATCCAAGTAGTGAAGAAGAATATTACATCCCCATTTATATTGAATTCTGCCCGAATTTCCAATAACACTCGACTCCGATCACCTAATATTTTCACACTTGTATTTCATAGAACCAACTATGGTATGAATCAGCCTATCCACAGAATGATAATAATAGGGATCAAATAAAGAAAGTGATTGACTTATCACTCTCAAAAGATGTGTTAAGACACTGGTCGGCAAGCCAAGGTTCGCGAGCCTTGATAGGCTCTTTCATAAAAATTATGAATTTTTGAAAAATTTTATTTTTGAATAAAAATATTTTATGTTGTTTTTTAGAACTTTAAAAATGTTTTAATTACTGAAAAACAAAAAAATAGTTTATTTGACTTAAAAATTAACTAAATTTTTATAAAAGCACCACGCACAGAATTTAAAAAATAGTAGTCCGCATGTGTATACTTTTCAAAATAAACTCTGCTATTTTTAATATTTATTTGACAACAAAAAATATAATTTTTTCCTACTTCATTGCGAGTGTTAGTACTTTTTGAAAATGTCATATATCCATATTTACACACTACTGCTACATTTCTGTATAATACACCAAGAAGCGCTTTGTGCGCAAACATTCTCAGAGGAAATGTGCAAAATTATGGAATTGGTGACAAAAATTGTTAATTTCATTATGGCTAGAGCTCTTAACCATCGCCAATTCAAAGAATTCCTGCTGGAAACGGAAAGTGAATACGGTGATCTGGTGGATTTAAAAAACAAAGAATTATGGAGCTCGAAATTTGAACGTCTTTGTGCTGATTTGGAAGAATTAGAAAAAAACAAATATGAACTTGCTTCCCAGCATAAATGGTCTGCTCTAAAAGATCTGTAGAATGAGGATTTATTAATTTTTAACACTTAATAATGAATTGAAAAATTAGCTTTTGCAGCTCTTTCCATTTTCGGTTCTACATACATATGTGAACACCCCTTTTCCAGTATGAACTTCATCAAAAGTAAATTGTGGAGTCGTCTTACTGATGGGAATCTAGAGTCGTGTCTAAAATTAAAAACAACTACATATAAACCGGACTTACACAAAATTTCTAAAGATAAGCAAGGACATTGTTCACATTAATCTTCTTTATTAAATCTATAATTAAAATTTATGAATGTTAAATATGTTGTGTGGAAAAGAATCAAATTATGATAAGAATTTAATACATGTTTAATAATATATTTAATTAATAATATTTGAAAATAATAAATAAAAATGAAATTTGAACTAAAAAATTGTAATTTAATTTTGTCAGTAAATATTAGAACTAGAAAATTAGTCTGGATGGGAACGGGTAGACCTACTCGAACGTACCTAAGGCTGTTAAAACATTTTAAATATTGTACTGCTGAAATTTGGCTTTTTTGACTAATGAGTTTGCAGACCACTGTGTTAAGCAATCGACTATACCTCTGTAATCAGAACTCTTCTAACTAACCACTCTAACCATTAGGTAATTAACTTTTGTAAACTTTTATTGTTTCTTATAATCTTTTTATTGTTTTTTAAAATTTTGATTCTGTTAAATTGTTATCTTATATTGAAAGAAAAAGGAAAATAATTGTTGTAATTTGTTTGAATTAAGCGAAATAAATAAATAAGCAGCATTAATGTGAATGGAATGCAATGGACATTATTGTTAAATTAATTTTCTACTAACTATTTCCGGTGTAACATTCCCGGTCTAGAATTCAAAAATTATATATTTTCTCTTCCGATAATTGTGCTTTCCGGTATCTGTTAAATATCTCGATCATATCAAATAATGTTCAATATACCGTATATACCGTATAATATGACTTAGAAAAAAGACCTATTCAGTAAAAGAGATAAGCTTAATATCAAATCAAAATCTTTTTACTGGCTTATATGGAAACATTCAAAGTTAAAATTAGACTACGAAGTTCTAATATACATTACTGTACTTAAACTGGCCATACGGATGCCAAATGTGAAGGAGTACTTCAAACTCTAATATGGAAACAAAACAAAGATAACAATCAAAGATACTAAGAGTCATAACGAATGCCCCTTGGTATGTTAAAAATAATTATAAAGTCTATAATATTTTATAATTATAAACATTTATAAAGTCTGAAGTATACCAACAGTTCACAAAGAGCTCAACAAAATCATGACTAACTACGGCATCAGACTGTCAGATCATCCAAATTCATTATCAAGCATACCAAACAGTAGCAGATTAAAAAAGAGAACTTTAGCTGTTAAGTAGAAGAACTAAATTGTCATTAAAATAAGAAAAACTTTATGAAGGATTCATTTATGTTTGCAAAATTTAAAAATTATTGTAAATTTCAACTGGAAAGAAAATATCAATAAATTTTAAGCTTGTCCTCTTCTTTTAAAAATTCATCTCAAAGTTTTCTATTTCCGCAAAACAATTAATTTTTCTTAGCATACCGTCCAATTTAAACATAACCTATTTGTTTTATAGGACTTTTTCTTTTCCTAATCTCCTTGTTGTTACCTCCAGGAAGTCACCGTTGTATATCTATTCGTTCTGGTTTAGAATTTACTTTTGCATACAACGCAGACACTATGTTGAGATGAATAAGATGGTAGTTTTGTTCATCAATTAAACAAATAGCCAAAACAATATCTCACTTCTGGTGGTTTTGCAATTAAAAGGCTTTTAACAAATCTGGTGAGTTTTTAAAGGTAGCAAAGGAAGACTTACCACCGTGGCAACAATAGGAATATTTTTTTTCTGCTGATCAATATTTTGCTTTACAAAATAAACATTCATTTGAACTTGATCATGTGCTTGCATCGGTCAATTAAAACATTTTGATGTGAAAAAAAAACAGGGAAATTTAAGAAAAAAAATTTAGGGACCTACTTCATTTTTTGGGTAATTTTAATTGTTTTAATGACTTTAAAAAATAATTTTAATTTGAAAAAACTTTATATTTTATTGATTTTACGATGTTTCTATATTTTAGTTCTTGTATTAAATATATAATTTTCCTATATGGGTTTAGAACTTGAATATGTTTTTCTATAATAATGATTTAATAATGAAAGATAAACCCAAACATTAGTAATTTTTAATTTTTTTCTTTCTTAATGTGTAGTTTTTTGTGGTTATAATTTGAAAAAGTTTCATATTTAAGTTTTTGGGTTCCTGTCACTACTTTTTGCTTCTCTTTTTGTCGTTTACCGAGATGGAAAGTTTTACAGACATTTTTTTCCTCCTCTTGACATTTCCATCGTACTCGATGCTACCTGCAGTTTCCGATGCAATGTCAAATTTCATTTTTTTTAATCTTTTTTATACTGTCTAAGTAGGGATTGGCCTACTGTAGAAGACCTCTTTGATAACTTTATCTGCGCCTACGTGGTAAGACGACAACATATTTGTACAACATGCAGCTGCGATTTTATCTATCCCTGACGTTAAATGCATGATGTTACTATTTTAAATGGGTACGTCATGTCACTTTTTTTGTCAGATAATGCTGAATATTGTGCATTATATGAATAATTAAGCTTAGTAAATTACATTACTAAGCTTAATTATTCATATAGAATGTACACTGTTATGGACAAATTGTTATTTTGTTTGTTTTTATTAATCGTAAAATTCTTTAATTAAATTCATAATTAACTTGCAAGAAATCAAGAACTATTTATTAGTGTTGTATAGATCATTATATAGTCATCATCCTCTATTAGTATCTCTATAGGCCTTAATGTCATTCATTACTTGGTTTCAGCACTATTTATATTATATGTCTTGCTCTTCAGTGTTGCTACCAGACCACATTAATACTGGCAATGAGCAAACTGCTTAACAAAAATGCTAGGGCTAAATGCTTGAACCGTAATTCTCAGCAGTTGATGGTAGTCGCAGGTTATTGAATGTTGATTCATACGAATTCATAACTAATAAACTACAACAAAAAATGGTCAACCGTAGTTTGACAATTCAAAATCATTATTCTGTAAGCCGAAATATATAATTACCAAACTGATACAACGCTCGCGACGGATGCACCACCAAAAGTGTACGTAAGTATATATTCCTGTGAAGACCAAACGGCAATTAGTAATCAACACATTTTTGCAGCCTGTTTGTGCTACAAAAATACAAAGTATCGCTGGAGACGCCGGTAGTCAGTAGTCGCTGAACCGAATTAGTTAATGCCGCAAAAACCTCAAAATTTTGCTGGTGAAATTTAATATTTTAGTTTTTTTTTACATTTTTGTCAATTAAATTAATTTAATAAATTTTCTATTTTTCTGTATTTTTATTGTTATTTTCAATATTTTTTCGTTTGTTTTATTTTTTGATATTTTTATTTAAATTTTTCTTTTTTAATAAATTTCAGTGAAAGAAACTTTAATTAAGTTTTATGGGTGCATCTGCTTTTTGGGTGACCTCTGTACTATGTTGCGGTTGACCTTGGAATAAAGATTGACTTTTACATCTGTTACATTTCTTCTGGCATTGCTAATTTCATTCTTTGAATTTTTATACACATTATCTTCGCTTTTAATGATGTTGAAAAATACTGATTAACTTGTAGCAATATACAAGAACTGTACATTAATAAGTACATGCAACTTTATCGTAACAAGTACTGAAATTATTAGAAAAACTCCTGGTCGAATCATTATTAGATTTATTTAATCCGTAAATTGAAAAATGAAAAATATCTGAATCGTTTCACAACCAATTTTACTTACTATACTTTTAAAAAATAGATATTTAAAAGAAGACGTAGCGAAAACAAATCTTTTTGCAAATTTTTTTAATTTTAATTTAAAAATTTTAATTTAAAATTCCACTTCTTTGTTTTACTAAAAACAAAATTTGTATTTATCAAATTGCCGCAACTCATACATCGCCAGAAATTTAAATTTAATTTTTTTAAATAAATTATGCGGTTGTTGTCTAAGATAAATCGATAAGAAAATAAAATATAGTACCAAACTAAGTATAAATTGAAATGATGGAAGGCAATTTATGATGAAATTGAATATGATTTTTTTTTATCAAAATTCCTCGAATTTCGAAGAGCGAGTGAATACAAATAAAATTTTAAATGCCAGATAATATTGCTGTAAATAAACAAGAGGGAAAAAATTGTAAGAGTAACTGTCATTTGATATCAGTTTAACTAGCTTTTAAAATAATGCATATACAATTATTTGAGATGAATTTCTGTACAGGTTCATTGAAAAGTTCACATTTTTAACAAATAAGATAAAATAAAAAAATTAATGAAAGAGTGATAAAATTTATGTAAACTAGCAATATAATCTGATTCTCTTCTCTAAACTAACATCTTCTAAACCATGTGTACTCAAGAGTAGGTGTAGCTATTTTTTTTTTTATTAAAAAATTATTTATATGATTATTAATTATTTAATTTTTCGTTTTCATTAAAATTTATTGTTGTTAATTTTCGGGAGCTGCAGCTCGAATCAATCAATAATGCTTTGTGTTTATTGCATACAAATAATTTTAAAATATACTAATTTTCTGTATATAATATATTAATAATGTCTATGCACTTTATTTTATTTTGCTTTATTTATTGTATTTATTATATTCATTATATTTATATATATATATATTTTTAACTGATGTGACGAATAAGTCTTTGTTCACTCAAATGGTCAATTCGTCTTAGATTTAAAAATTTTATTTAGATTGTTTAATCGTAATATTTCCAATTTAAGAAGGTACATTGTTGTGAATGCCCAATTGATATTTAATTGAACAACTGTTTAATATCCAGTACTTTAATAGAATTCAATTGTTGACATTTGACTTGCTTACTAAACTTTTAAGTTCGATTTTTTAGGTTGACTATAAATTTTATAAGCTAGAATAAAAATGAATGACATTTTTTGAATTCTACATACTTAGACTAATTTTTAAATAGAATTCAACAGTTCGTAGTAAAAATTGTATTGCGACAATAACAGTAAATGTTCTTCCTGTACATACAAGTGGCACCAAAGTTAGCTTAAACTATTTTCAATAAATTAAATGAATTTTATTACTTCGTAAATTCCACTTCAATACATTTTATAACTTTATTGCAAATTATAAAAATTTATTTTCGAAATAGTAATTTTCAAATACACTGGAATTTAATAGTAATAAACTTTACCTTACAAAATATCTTAAGTGTAGTAAAATTGTTGCAAATCATATTCTGTTTACCACTGCTACATTCAGTATTCATTTTTTTTTCTTTTATTTGCTTATCATATAAAATTTTTACGATTTTTATCTTTACAAAACATTCTTACTAATTTTTTTTTTTATGTTCATTTTCAAATTATATTTTCCATTTTCCATTTTCATATAAAAACTTTTCCGAGGTCAAAATATTCACGAACAAATTATAAAAAAAAAATTTGTTTTTTTTTTGTTGTTGTTTTTTTAGTTTTAATAGTCGTTGAAAGTACATTTACAATTTGTGCTATTTAGTTTATAACATCTCGACATATTTTGACTACAATAGTTCTTAATATTGATGGAATCAGAGGTAAATATAAAGTAAATCGAAATCAAAGAAGTGTTGGAATAATTAATTAATTAGAATAAAAGCAAAAGTTTAGTGGTATACATAAACATATATCATAAAAAACTAAATTATAACATTTATAGTATTATAGAAGTGACTGAACTAGTTACTAGAAGTTGCAAAATTAGTACATCTCAAAGTTTACAAATATACCATCATTTAGTTGTTATCTACATCAGTAGGCAAAACAAAATTAATTAATTTAATTAAATCAATGTGTGTTCTAACCTTTGGGATAAAACCAGGTACCTACACCTACCTCACTAGACTACCAAAGCAACTCTGGGCAATTTAGAAAATCAATTGAATCTCCAATTTTTTTCCCGCAATATTATTTGTTAGGTAATGCTTCACTTAAAGTTAAAAAATGGCTCTAACCATTGCTGGGTGGCTGCAAAGGCGGTGTTGAGGAGTTTAATCTCTTCTTATTTATTGCAACTTGGTAGCGTGGCTTATTATCGACTACCAATCTAAACATATTCGTACAGACCTTGTTAGAACAAATAGTATCTAAAACCGTGGTCAATAATATTGCCTTGAATATCTATAAAGATCTTAACTTTTATTTTCAGTGTTTTAACATGATTTAAGGGTTGTGATTTAGTGCATTATAGTGCATTAGTGAAAATTACTATATCACCTTTCCCCCCGCATTTCCAATCTACCCGTTCACTGTAGGCTTTTCACTGAATCTCAATTTGTGAATTATATAATAGGTTTTGCTTGGCAACTGTTAATTTGGAGGATCACAAAGATCTACTTTTTAAAGAATAATATATGAGATTTCAATACAGTTCTTGCAATCAATTAAATTTACACACTGGGAATAAAATCAGTAGGGAAAAATAAGTACAAAACGAAAAATTTAATTGTTGATTCTGTTTTTTAATTGAAGCAGAAAATTATGTAAGACAGAATAGAAATATGATTTGTAATTTAACTGCAACATTTTGAAATAATAAAAACGAAAGTAATACCAAAAACTAGGCTACACTAAAACTACGCTTGGATAATAAATAACACAGGGTCACATAATTTCGTTTTAATAATTTCATGTCTTATAGTTCCTTGATTCCCATTGTCCTCTTCTATTATTCTCATACTGTCTCATAGAAGAGATCAAGACTCAATTTGAGCTAAAACGGCATCGGAACAAGAACAGAATTGTTTCTTGAGGTTACACCACACAGTCGTTTTATACTTCCTGATCTAGAACACCATTCTTACCATATTTTTATTTTAATTTAAAGATGAGGGATATATATAAATTTCATAATTTCAATTAATAACTTAAGCACAATTTGTTTAAGCTATTTTAAAGCGTTGTGTACCATTCAGTACACCATAAAATTACTATATTAGTTTTTATTCAATAAATCAGTATTTTATACCTACGGAGAATGGTTCTGTCGTTGTAGCTATCTTGAACTTTCTAAATACATTCTAATAAACCTCACTGAATGTAAAAACCCTCTGACTACTTGATGATTCATAATTTTTGACATTCTCTAATATCAAACAATTTGAAACAGATTTTATCATACTTTTCAAACATTGTAGGTATTCGTATTAAATCAGGGTGCATTCCAATTAATTGTAACGAAATACTGAAGTTATTTTGAAATCAAATACTATCCATATTTTTTCTATGAGTATTACACGAATTGCTATTTATATTGGGCTTGCGATAGCAAATATATAAAATTTGAAAAATAGCAAAAAAATATAGGTACAGCTTAAACTTGTTTTGAAATCTATTTTGAAGAATCCTGATCCTTAGGAACCATTCTAAAGGGTTTTCCAATAGTGATGATACAATTTAAAATGGTTAAACTGGCAACGTTGTGTATTACATTTTGACGTTTATTATGTCATTTGTGTTCAGTAGGTTATGATATTTAATCGTGGAAAGCTACACGCTTGAACAACGTTTAGAAATTGTTAAATGGTTGCAACTTCAAAATAATGAACATTTTTATCGAAAAATTTTCATATTTGTTTAAATGTTTATGTAAACAAACATAATTGCAGAATTTGAAACGAAACTGCCCACACCCCATTGCATCAAGATAAAGTCATTAATTTTTTTTGATAAAGTCACTAAGTCACACAATATTCAATGAATTTTCTGCTGTTCTTGAGAATAATCTGCAGGATATGTCGTTTCAACAAGATGGGTCAACCAGTAACACAGCCACCTTAACAATCGATTTATGGAAAACAAAATTTGGTGATGAAATTATCTCAAGAAATGGTCTAGTTTACACGCTGTGTTGTGCAATAGGTGGAACGCTTGTCTTTCAACTGAAAGGTCCCAGGACCGATTCCTGATGAAGTAAAAAAAATGCTTTATCGGTTTTTCGACCTGGTCCAGTACCCTTTGTCATTGGGATAAAATAAATAACAAAACAATAATTGAGAGCATAATCTAGTAACCATTTAATAAAATAAACCTATTCTATTTAAGAAGACTTAGTTCTTGACAATAGTAGTAGTTTTCCACATTCAATGAGTTGATAAGCCAGTAATTTGATAAAAACAAAGTTCGAAAAATATTGTAGATATTATAGTATGACCTTGCAGTATCGTACTTAATCACAGGTCATGTGATTCAACACCTTGCGACTTCATTCTTTGTTGATATGTTAAGTCACGAGTTTATGCTGATAATCCAACAACAATCAAGCAATTAAAAATCAACATTAATGAAATACAGCCAAATTTATGTGGCAAACTAACGGAAAATTGGGTTGACACAATGGAGTACGTATAGAAAAGTCGTGGTGGTCATTTGGATGATGTTATTTTCCATACACAATGGCATAATGTAAGCTTTCAAATAAAAAAAAATTTGTGTCTCACTGAATAAATTATGAGTTTTTTTCTAATTTTTAAATTGTATCATCGCTTTCTGTTTGATCCCAACCCATTTTAATTTTAATTTTTAAATTATATCAAACCCTTTATATATCAAAATTTTATAAATATCCTTTGCAACAAAAAAAAATTGGTAAAAAATAATTTTCGATATCATTAATTGCGACTAAATGGGTCAAAAAAGACAAATAAAAATCAAAAATAATTGCAACTGAATTAAATAAGAGTGTCAAATTTTCAAAATGATTAATTTTGGTATAAATCACAAACAATTTCGAAACGAAACCACAGAAATTTCACAATCTTTAAAGTGTATTTATCTTATAAATACTATCAGATTCCATTCCAACTATCCAAATTTAAGCTATTTTTGATATATTGTGTTGCACATTTGCTATATTTGTTCCACAAACATCCTACACGTTTTTTATAACAATAAAATATACACACTTCTTGTAGGTGCTAACTGCTGACCACTTGTAGCATGTAAATTTAAACGAATTCTAAAATTAGTCAATACAATAACGTAATACAATTCTCTCGAAAAAACTCATTCTTACCATTTATTTTAAAAAAATAAAAATCTGAACCATCACTGATTTCACAAAAAATTTTCTTTTTATTGTAGGATTAACATTACAATATTTTTTATTTTAAATTTTCCAACAGAATAATTGTTTAAATGTCAGATTCAACTATCAAATTTTCCTTTGTTTTCTTTAGATATTTTCTTAATATGAAATTTTTTATTTTTATTCTTTTTTTTTTTGTATCTTTGAAAGGCACCGCACATGCATACCTTCATATCAAAATAAAAAACACCAAAACGATATTGAATGAACATTCAAGATATTATTTAAGTTTTGGTTGTTGTGTTGTAGTGCTTATAATCAAAGCTGTTTTATTCACAGCATGATATGGTATAGGTACTAGATACCATGAAATTCTAATATAGAATTTTATTTTATTTATATATGGTAGGTACTTGTATATTGTGTATGAAGGCATGCATGCATGCATTCAGTAACTGTTTGTTATATAAAAAGTATTAAAGGGTTCTGACAACACACAAATATTTGTAAATTAAATGTTATGATACACGATGTACACGATTTATAATACATATATAATACCATAAGACATATAGATTTTGGAATGTCTTATTACTTTTATTATTATTAAAACTAATTTATTTGTGAAAATGTATATTCAAAAAGAATTGAACAGGTATATCTATTTAAACTGATATTTTCATTTTTTTTTGTTTTTTATCATTTCGATATAAAAAATGAATTCTTTAAATCTTTGAGAGAATGTAAAGATTTTTCGAATTTATTTACTTTTAAAATTCAATTTTTAAAATATTAATGTTCAATTTATGTTGTCGAAATAATCGATTTTAAAATTAGATTTCTTAGGTTAATTCTCAGAAATGTCTATTGAGTATTGACCTCTGTTAACTTCAATAATTCAATAACTTTATAAATTAGATTTTTAATAGAATATTTCAATATCTATATATAGAACTAGGGTATATAGACACAAATATAATAATATGACCTTCAAATTTTGATAACTGTAAAAAAAAGAACAATTTTGTCTGTATTCAAGTATAAAACTGTAAGTGAAAAAAAAAAAAAATTTTGGGCATGGTGAATTTTAATCAAAACATTATTTTCATATTAACATTTTATATTCATTAATTTTTCGTAAATAACGTCGAATTTCACTTTTATTTTGCAATTGGAAAAAAAAATATTCGAAATAAATTTCATTCAAAATAATTGGATCAAAACTCATTTTTTTGTATATGTATATCCAAATATAATGGAATCCTCCCAAAGTATAAATAAATCCATCGTGTGGTATTAGAAAAATAACAACAGAGTACCTACCTACACGATGAGATAATTTAAGAGCATTTTATAATGTAAGTATATAGTTTTAAGTTGTAACAAATAAAAATAAGTTAATAAATGGACACACTTCTGGCTTAAACATCAAAAAGGTATACTTTTTCAAAATAAAAGGGGAATTAATTATTATTATACCGGGTGTTCCAAAGCATACGTATTGGGTTTTTGCGAGGGAAAGGAGCCATTGTTTTAAAATTCAAAAGAAAATATTATTAACTATAAGCCAAGGGTGCTCTATCGATTGGTGATATTTTCAAATGCCGGGAATGACCGGAAAACGGTTTTTTAAGCCCAAAAATTCGAATTTGCAAAAAAAGTACACTTTCCCATTTGAAAATCTCGATTTTGGCCAATTTCGTCGATTTTTGGGCTTGAAAAACCCTTTCTGGTCCGTTCCGGAATGCTCTGGAACACCCGGTTTACATATTAGACTTTCTATTTTAGAATTTAATAAAGGAAATACCACTATGGATTTTAGTCAGAAAATCGTACTGTATAAATGGTGTTAATTTAATGAGTATCTTCCATGCACCCCAGATTAAGACTTTAACGAGGAGACACAATTTTAATATTTGGCATTAATATGTCCAGGTATACACATCATCCTATACCCTAATGGATGGAGTTCCAAATCAATTATAATGATGATGATACAATCGGCTGATTTAGAAATTGACATTAACGTAATAAAAGCGATCATCAGGTTTTTGAGCTTGAAATTTTAACTGGAAGTGACCATTCCAGTTGCTTTTTTAAAACCAATTTGCACTTAATTGTTACTTTTTGATAAGGGAAAGTATAATAGATCTGAAAAGTAATATAACTAAATCCACTGAGGTCATCGATATACATTGTGAACGAAGGCAACGCTCAAAACAATCAGACTGGGATTGATTTCGTGAGCTAGTTGACAATAATATTGAGCTGCACATTTCTATGTAAACAAAGGAAGATATTTCTTGGGTAATAATAAATTTCTATTATGCAATTACAACAGCTGCATGTCAAGCTACGCCAGTTCAAAGTATCTGTATAAGCAACACGAAAGATGTCCATTGGCAGTTAAAATGAAACTAGAATGGCAAAGTACAAGGACACCAACCGATAAGAGAACAGTTAACAAAGTAACAAAATAACTAAAAGTAATGTTGATCGATATAAAAAATTATGAAATCCAGAATTGCCTGTCAACTTTGGCCCCAACTGAAGCAGATTATTTTTTATGCAAAGCCACAAAAAAATTGAAGTGTCCAACACAACACAGTGCACCAATCGATGACATGAAAAGAAAAGCAAAAGCGATGACATTTGCTGATCACCTTCAAAAAACCTTCAACCTATATGAACGTGAAATGATTGAAGCAGAAAATGATGAAATAATAAAATAAATAGACGTACCATTGCAGCTAGATATTCCATTAAAAAAAATGTATTTAGTATGTATTTGTGAGGTGTCAAAAACAATAAAAAAATAATTAAATCTAAAGAAATCTCCGGGTTACGACTACATAATCTGCTCACCAAACGTTACTTGATCCTTTATCGACCAATGTAAAATAGTCCAAATCATTTATTCGGAAAACCAGAGAGGATTTAAGATGAATAAGCTTACTGCTAATCACATCTAAACTTATTGAAAAACTCTTTATGAGTAAACTCAAACCAGTCCTGTTATTAAAAAACTTAATCGTGCCACCAATCCTATTACAGAAATAAGCACATCCTAAACAGAAATAAGCAGCTGAGAACCAAGCTAAAGAATAAGGATTGGCTTATGGGACGGTCATCACGGATACCAATAGAGAGCAAGGTGATGCTATATAAAGGAAGCTTAATGTTCATCTAGATATATGGAATCGCGTTATTTTTTTTTTTTTATGCTAAGCCAAAACACTAGGTGGGGACCTTTTCTACCGATTGGTACGTTTGGCTAGGGTGGGAAAGGAAAATTTGGAAAGGAGGATGGAAAATAGTCAGCACCATTAACATCGAGATTCTGGAAAGGTTTCAGGCTAAAGTTCTTCGTGAGGTGGTCAACGCACTATGGTATATTAGAAATTCCAACATATGATAAGATACTCCAAATTGTAGTGAAAGGCTAGTTACCAAATGATACAGTTACCAATGAAAATGAGGCTCTGAAGTAGCTAACCTTATTTCTAAATTTATTGGATTCGAAAGGGTGTTTGACATTTATTCGTCACAAGCCACAAGAACAAAGAGTAGGATCTCCAATAATGCTTCTATAAACTTAAGCTAGTGCTGGCAGTGAAAGATGTATTTGAGTATCTGTTATTTAACTTCTAGAATATTTTTCAGAAACCATTTTTTTTAAATCGATTCATAAATAAAACTTTTTTCAAGTAAATTTAATATATTTTTTGTTGAACCTGGACAAAGTCGGGTGACTTTGTTGATGATTCTATGTTCCATACAAAAATTTTATTTCTTCATTTAACAAATAGTCTACTGGTTTTTTCACTTAAGGAATAGTATACTGGTAGGTGTTGCATAAAACCTTCTAAGATCTTGAGAAAAAACCATTAAAAATCTAGTTATGTTTCAATAATTTAATTTACTTTGTCATTAGCCTTAACAAATAAAATCAGAGAGTAATACCGGAAAATACTTATCAGATTAAGACCTTGTGTTCAAACTACAATTTAATGAAAATTACTAAATTGAAGCAGGATTAATACTATTCTATTGCAAAAAAGTTCGCCCATACCTTGTTTGTATTTTAATCCGTTTCAGTACTGACATAACGATATTTCATTCTCTTCTCATTATTAACATAAAACCTTTCTAGATGCGATATAAAATCAAACCTTTTATAGATAACAATTACCTACACAACATTGTTAATTGTGGTTAAATAAACAGATTTTATTGTGATAAACTTATCTAAAGGTGTGCCAACTTTTTTTTGCAATAGAGTACAGTATATTGTGTAGTTGACCTATATGAAACAATAGTGTTACCTACCTACCTACTATTAAAATATACCTACTATTAAAATACCTACTATTAAAATATTTCGGGTTTTGAGTCCTGAATTTAAATCAGATGGTTACATTTTTAAGCCCTCACTATCACATTAAACCTCCACTATCATATTTGATTTCTCTCCTTTGTCTGTTTACACTGGAAAAAAATCCAGATGTCAATACTTTTCGTAAACATTAATCGGCGTTAACACTCTTATTCCTTTGCAATGTCTTTTAATAAAATATTATATTAGTCCTGAACAGAAAAAACAAACTTTGCAATCAATAATTTTGTTTATATCAGAGATTGTTCTTATCTAAAATTATGTATTTATCACCTGATCCACCTATTAACCTTTATTATTTTGGCCTCTAAGAAGGCATTATATTTTTGATCTTGAACTTTTTTTTTCTATTTTAAATTTCATTTTAATTCCGTTCTATTAAATTTTAGTTATTCTTAAAGATACAATTTGAAAAGTTTATCTGAGTAACACTAATTAGGCATATGCAAGTAGTACCTACCTATACTATTGTTGAATTTAAATATAAGCATTCATAATAATATATAATATATAAAATATAATATCTCTTATGTGCATTCATTTTTCATAAACACACGTCATCATTTATAAAAGATGTATTGAGTTTTGAAAGTACTTTTATGTAAATAAAATTTTCATAAAAATTTACATGAGTATGATTGTCTGTCGATGTAACAAGATACTTCTCATATAGCTTTTCAATGCTTGAAAAGACAAAATATGATAGAAAAAATCATAATTGGTATTATAAAATTTAAAAACTTATAATAGGGTTGACATATCTAGAATAGAGTTTATTTTGTAAATTTAAATTTAAAATTAATAAAATTTTTAAAGAGTTACAAATATGTACACGGAGTAATTATACCAAGCCTAATTAATACCGAATGGGTGAATAATTAGAATTAGATATGAGCGCAATGCAATTGTTTTGACAAAATCAATGGTAATGCATAAAATTGCTCAAAGTGATTTTTCCATTGCAAATGACAAAAACAAATGCATTGATTTCACAATTTTAATTAAAATGTTAATTATGTTTGATCTAATTCTAGAACATAGTTATGATAGGAGTTTACAAGACTGACAGAATGTCTAAAAGTATATCTAAAAGTGTTCTTTGATTATTTACTATGCCAGTAAAAGAACTAATTTTATATAGATTAGATAAATTATGACTGTGAAAAGTAAAAATGTCCCTTATATCCCCGCAGCCGCAAATGAGCTTTTTGTAACATTAAGCTGTTGTGATAATGATAGTGTGGTATTGAAATAAATTAGCATTTGCATTATAGCTGTATAACGTTCGCATCACTGATTTCGGTATTATCATTGAAAATAAAACATTGAAATCATACTGATCTCAAAATCAATGCAAATGGAAAAGCCATTGTAGTTTTTTTCATTAACAATGAAATTTTCAATAAAAATTCTTAAACAAAGTTATGACAACAATTTATAGTCTTGCGCAATTATTTTTGTTACTGTTAAGTGTTCACTCAGCTTACCAGAGTTCCAGAATATTTAGTAGATACAAAAAATCAGGAAAATTCAAGTTTTTATACCCGTTTACAATACCCATACAAAAATTTACCATAATATTGTCAAGAAGGTGATTCCAAAATTTTTTCCTTACTACAGATTAAGTCCTTCCCACATTAGACCTTATGCAGGCTTTTAAAGCCAACTTTTTATTTCAACTTTTTTTTAATTCAAAACATATGGATCCCATGAATAGCATCCCACAATGAAAAAGCGGCATAAAAAGCCAACATTCAATTGAAGTTTGATTTTTTCAGAAAAAGAGCGGCTTGTTTTTAAAGAAGTGTCAGATTTAATGTTATAAATATATATTTTCAAAATGGGTAGTAGAAAAAATATTTTTTTTATTTTTTTATTTTAAGATTTGTAATATAGATATATCAATATCTATATCAATACTTTGACTTAACGTCAAAGATGGATAAAATCGCAGCGACAACTTGCAGAAAAATATGGCGTCGTTTTTCCACGTAAACGCAGATAAAGTTATCAAAGTGGTCTTCTGCAGTAGGCCAATCCCCTACTTAGACAGTACAAACAGATTAAAAATGAAATTAGACATTGCGTCGGAAATACAAGTGAAAGTAGCAGCTAGAAATCGAGTACGATGGAAATGTCAAGTGGAATACCTATGTTCCCAAGAGGAGTACGGAGAAAAAAAAAAACAAAAAAATATTTATTTATTTTACATTTTTAAAAAATATTGTATGAAATAAATATTATTATATGTAGATACATAGGTATATATATATATTTAAATTTTAGACAACGCAATAAATGAAAAATTAATCGAGTTGGTTAAACAACAACAAAACCTTGTTTATACAACAAAACCAGTTTTGATTACAAAAATATAACAAAAAGGGAGAAGGTATGAAAGAACATAAGTTATGCTCTGAATCAAACATGCAAAAGTTTTTACGAAGATCTCTGGATCTATCTATTAATTATGGCCTAATCCAAAATTCCCGTTGTCCCTTTTCCTTTTGTGATTCATAACGTTTTGTTACATTATGAACAAAATGGATTATTCCTAAATTTTCCAAAATCACTTCTTCACGACACGACTTTTTTTGCTGTCATAAAAAGCTGGCTTTAAAAGCCAGCATAAAAAGCTGTAATGTGGGAAGGCCTTTATGCTCATACAAAAATAAGTGCGACTCATTTGAGCCATTTGAATTAGTTCATACAAGAACAAATTACTGCTTCAATATGCCATTAAAATATATTCTACTGTAGAAATCATTTTCACAGCACTTAATAAAATTACATTCTAAATGGAAAATGTAATATTATATACATCATCATATAAACATTTTCATTGTAGTTAGAAGAAAAAACAGTCTGCAATACTTTAAAAATCCTTCACAAGTAAACTAAAGAAAAGTAAAATTTCATTACAATTCAGTTTTAATTTTAAACTACTCGTACTCGTGTATAAATGCTTATTTTTAACTGCTACATACTACATACATACTGATATGTTTGCTCAAGTTAAATGAAACATTTTTATTTTCATTATGACTTATTCTATATACGAGTATATGGAGTATGTGTCATAAAATAATTTGAAATAGTGTTGCTTTCCAACCAGTTGAATATAATTTTTATTGAATATTATCTTTCCACAGTGTTGAATATCACTTCAGAATTTTTATGCCATCTAAGTGTGCTACAAAAGGTATTATTTTGTTATTTGATTATACACACTATATACATGTTATTTAAGATTATATAAGAAAGTCGGAAACTTCTATTTTATTCATAAATAAATTAAAGGCATATAGGTAAATATAAATAATATGTTTTATTTTTAACTGGATAGGTAAGCATACCTAATATACATGAAAATAAGAGAGAACTGATGTTCAGAAAACTGTAAGTACATATTATATGTATGAAGAAAAACTAATTAAGCGAATTTAGAATGTAATTCAATTTAATGACAATCTTATATCAACACAGTGTTTTCAATACAAACTAAAAATAATGTCGTATGTATTTAGAATCAAATAATTTTATTGAAATAAACCTTTTAAATTAAAAGATGCTATGAACAGCACATCCCTTTACTGAATTATTTGAATTATTATAAAACAACTAATAAAAGGCTTCCGTTCCGTATAGGACTAACTTCCAATTTTCATTTGGAGTAGATCTCTCTCCTATATATTGTTTTTATTAATAAAAACGTTTAACTTAACAGTATCGATTTTAAATCTTATTTTAATTATTGTCTTTTTAAATTAAATCTTATTAAAATATTGTGGAACTGCAATTTACGTAAAACAGAATTTGGAGTACAAAGTCATGGAAGTTGTATAGCAATTTAATACAATAATTGTCTCACTAAGTGACACTACTCCAACTTTAAAAGTCGGTGTATGCTATAACAAACCAACCGAAAACAATAGCGAATTTATAGCACATTTAGACTCAATATTTAATAAATATAAAAACATTATTATGATGGGGACTACAATATTGACTTATTAGTTGATGCAGAGCTCACAAGATCATATAAATCAAGATCAAGTAAGAATCTAATGGAATTAATATTATGAACAAATTGAGTATGCAATATGCAACAAGAGTAATTGAAAATTCCTCTACGACATTAATCACATTCTGTCAGACCATGAAAAATATGAATTTGATATAAAATTACACGATATTGTAAACTTAGATCATAAAGCTATATTCGCCAAAATAAATAAAGTTGTTAAAAAGATATCTAAAAAGATCAATAAAGAAATTTCTATCATAAATTATCAAAAATTTAAAGATAATGTTAGAAACCTACTTGTGACAATTAACAGTGATTCTGTTGATGATCTTATTGATATATTGCAAAAAGCTAAGGTAAACTCTACTTTTAGAGAGCAAATGATAGTTCGAAACACAACTTGTGGATGACCAATGATTTGTTAAACATTATAAAAAAAGGAATAGAATGTTTAAAAAGCTAAAAAAAATCCTCATAGCCTTATAATTCTAGCAAGATACAAAAGTGCAAAAAATAAGGTAACTTATGAAGTATCCAAAGCAAAACAAAATTATTTCAATAATAAAATACAATTGGCTGGGTCTGACCAAAGGAAAATTTGGAAAGTACTTAACAATTGTATCCTAAAAAAGACAAATGAGTCTAACAAGGCCATAATGGAAATAAATAGTAATGGCATTAGAATATGTGATAGTCTTGAAATTGCAAACTGCTTTAATATGCACTTTAGTGAAATCAAATTAGCAGACAAAATGAAGGATGCTGGCAAGTAAACAGTAAAAAATGGATTGTGTAGTCGAACTATTTTTCCTGAACCAGCGAATGAAAAAGAAGTATATGAAATCATCATGCGGTTAAAAAATAATACACCAGGGATTGATAATATAACAGCTGAAAATCTAAAGGATGTTGCAACAGTAATATCACCTGCAATTTCCTGCTTGGTAAATAGATGTTTTTCTCCTGGTATATATCCTGAGTGTTTAAAATCAAGTATTGTGGTACCTATATTTAAATCTGGGTCAACGCTGGACGTTACCGAAGAAGTTACTACATACTTTTACGACATCCTTTATTTTCGATTAATTTATTTTATAAAATTTCTGACTTATAAACGAAATCGTATCGAAATCTCGCCAATCAAAACCCCAGCGGGTTTTCATCATTTTAAATACTTTAGGTAAAATATAATTATTTAGGTGTTCATTTAATTTTTTTTCAGAATATTCACCTAAATAAGTTTTATGCGTAGCCGCTGTTGGATATAAAAAAGAGAATATCCCTCTTTTCCCAGTATTAATATTCCCACAATTTTATAGATTTTAAATTTATGCTTTTTTTTGGGATTTTATTTCTGGATTTCGTATTGTGGATTTCCTCACTTAACATGTAATTTTGGAGCTGTGAGCAAATCCTCTTTCTTGTATCCAACAGCGGTTACGCATAAAAAGAGTTCAGGTAAATATTCTGGGAAAAGGAGATATCATAATCTTTTTTGTAGCCAACAGCTGCTTAAATATTTAAAATGATTGGGGCTACCGCCTTTAAGCCCCCATTGGCGTTTTGACTGGCAAGATTTTGATACGCTCCTATTGATAAGCCGGAAATGTGATAAAATAAATTACTTGAAAAAAAACATTGTAGTACAAATGTGTAGACAAAACTTGCAGGTTAGTGCATAATAAAGTGAAATAAATAAAATCAATTACAACAAAAAATTATCGTTGTTTGTAGATTTTCTCTTTTGGCAAAAACCATTATGAATTTTTTTTTTTGTGGATTTTCGGACTAACCCGTAATTTTTTGTCAGACGTTCCTAATGATTGAAATTGAACAAAATTTATATAAAATTAATAAAACCGTAACTTGGATTTAAATATTTATGAAAATCTTATTGTTTTATGTATCATACGGGTATCCTGGGCACCTTTGATCCTAATCTAGCTGATTTCAAAATAAACCAAAACTATAATCTATGAAATATCTATTCTCAACCTTTTAGCAGTTATGTGGCTTTTCAAAATTTAGTCACTGTCAAAGTACCGTAATTCCTTTTTTATAGTTTTTTTTTATAAAATCGCAGATAAGTTAAAATGTTTATTTAAAACTGATTAATATTCCTATTAACCACAAAATGATGTTATGCTCAATATGTAGAGAACGAAAACATCGAATACAAGACTAAGCAAAAATGTCTTTTAACAGTTGTTTTCTTTAACAAAACAGGCTTCTTTATTTTGTCATAACAATTTAATAATAAATTTTGGGCCTTTATTAGCGTAAATTGAAGAGAACAGGGTCAATGGCTCATAAGTTGTCTTACCCATCAAAGTTAATAAACCTCACCAATCAGCTAGTTTCGTTGATTTGTTGAGTACTAAAATTAAGCTAAATTTGTAAATTTTATTTATTACTTATTTTCAGAGTTTGATTAATTCAATTTGTTAAGTATCCATACTAACTTATAATACCCTATACTAACTTAGAAAGCCTTATACTAAAAAATAGGAAACCACTACGAGTTTAATTATTTGTCATATTACCTCAAAATTGGAATTTTCGTATACAGGCATTTTTTTAGAGTTATTAGCGTTATTAAGGTTAGTAAGGTAAAGCAATTGCAAAGTAATTTAAATTTCAAAAATAATGACTAAAAATGGGTAAATGCAATGGATGTCTTGGTTTTTTAAATTTCCATTATTATCAAACTGTTGTTAGAGAGATAACCTCTGAAACACCTACCAAAATACAAAATTTGTTAAGCCTAAATATTTTTGTAAAAGCTGAAATATGTGTGTAACTACAGTGTAGATTTCAAAATTTTAAACCATGTCATTTAATATTTTTACCACACCCCCTTAAGACCTAGTAGATTGAATTTTTTTTTTTCAAAAACACCAGTAACAACTATAAAAAATTTTCAAAAATTTTAAAATTTAAATATGATGTACTCAAATAGGTTACTCTACACTGTATTACAGAGTTCGTTTATTTTTATAAAATCGATTTATATAACTATTTAAATTTATTTTTGTTAATCAAACAAAACTGTTGTCATATTTCAATACTATTTTTAATCACATTGTATTAATTTTGAATAAAATATTATTGATTTAATTAAAAATATTATTTTGAAACTCAATCGAAAATCATTCAACAAAATTCAATGAAAGCAACAAAATATTCAATTTGAATGCCTTTGGTAAAAACTTTTTATATATTTTTCGTAATCCATAATTTAGTGTCTATACTGTCACATGTTTTTTTAAGACTCAGCATCAATAAAATCTCTAATAAATAAATATCAAGATCTTATAGTATCACAAAATAATAAAAAAACGAAATATAATGTACATAAATCGCCATTAAATAATGTTGTAATAAACATTTTCATCATCATCATTATCGTCATCATTATTATAACAATCAATAACATATTATTATCATATACTCTTTCATACAAAATTTATATAAATATGTATATAAGTATATTTTAGTTAATAAAATTAAAATTCAAGATTTATAACTCAATTTTTGACTCAATCCACATAAATAAAAAAAAAAAAACAATCAAGCAAAAGAATAATAAAAAAAATGTTAAAAACAAAAACAAAAGAATAAAATTTCGCCAAATTTGAAATCACCACTCATGCGATTAATTCGAAAATCAAATTTTTACGAGTGCAATGATTTATGTTGATGGACAATAAAGATGGTTAAAATAAAAAAAAAAAAAAAGATAACCAAAATGAGAAAATAAATTTTTGTTTTATTTATTTTAAGTTAATAAAAAACAAAAAAAAATAGAAACAACAAAACACCCAAAAAAATTAGCCATTGATATTTGTTTAAAATATAGTATAACAATACTTTAATCAGTCCCGGCTATCAAGTTTGTTTTTTTGTATTTTTTGTTGATTATATCTAGCTAACAGTAATTACCCGAAGAATTACTGTACGATTCGAATAGTGTATTTTGAGGTGGCATGTCATAAGTCCCATTGGGATTTATGTCTCACTAATGTCCCATGGAAATTTTGCCTCACTTTCACCCATTAATACGGTCAAAAATCCCAAAACAACAGAGTCATTAAGTCCCATTCGGGAAATGGAATGTTAATATTATTTATTTAATTCACCTGCAGACAATAGAAAATTGTTTTGATGACAAAGAGATGGAGGAGAGGTTTCGTTTGTCAAAATTTGACATATCCAAAACATTATATACTATAATCGAAGAAGATCACGAAGATATTGCATACATAATGTTCATGTCATCAACAATTGCAGAATTAATAAATAAAAAAATAAATGAGGAAAATCATCACTATTTAATAAATAGAACTTTGCGTACGGTTCCAAAAATGCGGGTACATACAATTAATTATTGTTTATATTGCCCATACAGAACATGTGAGTAAATTTGCAAATTAATAAACCATAGTGTGCACATGTAGGTAAAGTCGGGCAGAACGTGCGTGGCGGATGCAGCGTAGTAACGTGCGTGGCGAACGCAGAGTAGTCACGTAACGTCAGTAAAGCGAAGTCCTTAATTTACGCGACCAACATCTGCTTTGACACCCACAATTGTATTTATTTTCTTTACAGGTTTTACCATTCGTCTACATATTATTAAAAGGCAATTCACGGGAAGCTTATACGCACATGTTACAGTTCATCAATTCGAACATATTTTAACTTCGTCCATCCTCTTTTTGGTTAAATTTTGAGGGAGGTCCGAGAATAATTTATTATTATACTAATTTTGAATTAATATAATTTGTCTTATTTTTTTTTTTTAACTAAACTATTTCCTTATTTTGTATATGCTTATTTTATTTTAACTAAAAAGTATACCAAAGTATACTTAGGTATATTGGCTTGGCTTTAATACGAAATACTCTAATCGTTCGCTCTGCCTCATCATTTTCACCTCATCATGCAAAGAATAATGGTGACATAAATAAACGCTTTGCCTTGCCAACATAATTTAAACTTAAATTGATGGTTTACATTTATATCAAATTTAAACTCTAAAAACATTTTTATTTTTTTTTTCTTTTATCGATGAAGGACAATATATTTAAATTCAATTAAAAAAATTGAAAGGATATTAAATTAAAAACCCCAATCAAGTTTAATAAAACGCTTAACAAATAAATAAAGTGAATATGAAAGAAAATATTATGTGAAAAATCAAACTTATGAGAATAAAGAGCAGCAACAGAACAAATATCAAAATCACACATGCAGCATTTAAAGAGATAGAAAAATTCATAAAAAGTCCTATAATGGCAACATAAGCGATGAAATAAACAATTATATAGCCTTTATATATAATATAGAGATTTTCTCAGTTAGGACAATAAAACTTATATACTTACTACAATATTCAATTGTTATGTCAAATCTGTTCTGTTGTAAAGCAGTGAGACATGAATGGTAAACGAATGGTATATACAAAAGTTACAAATGGAGGACTGTCTCGTTCTAATTAACTCATCAGTACTCAATCATCAGGTAGTATTTAGTACTTAGTGCTAAGTGTAATAGCTTAGTGCTAGCTTAGTGCAACCATTGATGAAAAGAGTAAGTTGCTTCCGAAATATCTATGTTTGCAAAATAAAAATAAGTTTATCAGTAAAAGGAAATTGGATTTTATATTGCTAACTCAAATATACCACTAAAAACAAATTGTGATGTCAAAAAAAACGGCAAATGCGATCTATTTAACTTCGTATTATTCTGCTTGTTTTTAAATATTTCAAATTAATAATTAATATTTCCAAAAATTTACTATATATTTGTGAAAGAACTTTACCATGTGAAATACTGGAATATTCAAGAGATTACAAAATATTAAGATTAACGAAATTGTAATACCTAAATGAAAAATTATTGTTAAATCAGATAAATATCTACATTTTTCATTCTCACAATCTACATTGAAATAGCCTTATTTACAAACAATAGAAAATCTAATCAATTCACTTTACTAATCTCTATTCAAAAAAGCAAAATAAGAAAGTTGATTTAAAAGAGTTTACAACTACAGATTTGTGTCAAAAATATTTAATAGCTTTTTATGACATTATAATAACAATATTAATTTTAAATTAATCAAATATTTGGACTACTGTTCTAGATTTTATGGAATCGGAAGCTATAATAAGTGTGTCAAAAATATTCAAATTAATAATGGAATTTTTAATTGATAGAATTGAAACGTGTGTTACAATTTGTATTTATAAAGAGAATTATTTGAAAGATTATTTATTATTTAAAATTTAAAATAAAATAAGGAAAAAAAAATATTTTTTTAGAAATATTTGCCTTTAATTTAAGTGTACTAAAACTACAAAAATAAACTTTAGAATCGCAGCTATATATAATGTTTTCATAGCAAGTTATGATTGTAATTACGGAAAAAGCAAATTAGCCGAAATTCTAGGAAGTCTTGAGATGAGATTAAGAGATTTGGTAAAAAGTTCGGCAAATTTGCTTTTTCCGTAATTACAATCATAACTTGCTATGAAAACATTATATCAAGCTGCGATTCTAAAGTTTATTTTTGTAGTTTTAGTACACTTAAATTAAAGGCAAATATTTCTAAAAAAAAATTTTTTTTTCCTTATTTTATTTTCGACTTTTTAGTGAAAATATTTATTGAAAAATAATATATTTTCAAAGAACAACACTTATAATCAAATGGCACTAAAATTCACTCTAACGCAATTTGGATATTATTGCCCATACTTCAAATGTGTAATTATATTTTATATTACTGTAACAAAGTTTATAAAAATATTTAGGTAGGTATATTTTAAAAAATTTTTTGGAGATTTTTGATTAGATACCTTTGAACTTTTTAATTTACGTATTAAAAAATTTTCACCAATAAAAAATTACGCGCTTTATAAAAAGAAACCCTGTTAAATACAAAACATATTTGACGTAAAATCGTAGATTAAACCTGAGAAAAAGTCTGAAATGTAAACACTCATCCGACTTTATCTACGATAAAATTCGATTTTGTCCGACGTGTAAACGCTGCCTAAGCATAAATTGGCATATAAAAGTATAATATATACATGCATAAATCGAAATTGAACTTTTTTTACATGCGAGAAGAGTAATTTGTAACTGAGTGATAGATACTTGATAGGTTCAAATTTTGTTTTCTTCCATAAATAATGTTTGCACATTATTTTCAATTAAACTAAGCCATATGATTATGTATGTAACAAATGCAAGCCCTATATGACACATGTACGTTACGTACATATACTTAGTGAGAGAAAGAGAAATAATAAAAGAAAGAGATTAATAAAAGAAACCAAATTAAAAACACAAAAAAAATATAATGAAAATGATGATAATAATTGAAATTGAATAATAATAGAAAATGATTGAAATATAATGATTTGTATTGCACACATTTATTTTGTATTCCGTTTTTGTTTTTTTTTTTGCTTCTTTACACCATAGAAATGTCAATAAATATAGTGAATTTAAAGAGAAACCAAATTTTAACTTTATCAAATATCCATATTCCATTTTAGTACACACACATATGTAAATTTGACCTTAGTTGAATGCAAAGAATATCTATAATCTATATTAACAAGAATATACACTCCCATTTTACGTAAACCTAATTTTTAAGAAATACCAAACCGAGCAAAATATCATTAGTTAAAAGAGGTAAACTTTACATTTACTTATCGTATACCAAATTTATTATGAGAGAGAAAAGGTACAAAACAGATGTTTGCCTTTTGCTTTATACTGTAAAATAATTTTGCGTTCTCATTATTCTCCTTTGGATTTGTTTACATTTCCTCCCATTATTTATTTCAGGCAGGGTGGCAAAAAATGTTAGTTCTAATTTAGTTTGTTCTCTTATGCGAGGATTAATTCTGATCTTTTATTATTTTAATATTTTCGTTTTAAACATTATTATTTTCGTATATACCTATTAAAAATATTAAATTATAATTACATTAAAATAATATAAAATATTATTAATATTTTTGTCAGTAATAATTTGGAGTTACAAACATTATTATTTTTTATTAATTATATTAGTAAACCTAAATATTTATTATATTGGTATACGATTATAAAATAATACTGAGGACAACATCTATTTACAAATCACAGAATTTAAAGAATATGATAACGCTGTTTTAGTTAGGTCTCCTAAAAATCTTATGCATAGTTGATACAATTTAGAAAATAATATTGTTAAATATTTCAACGAAAATTTTTGTCGAAAATATTTTTCAAAATTATAAACTTTATTTATTTAATTTCAGCCAACTTTTTTTGTTACTCTCTTTTGTTTACTATATTTTTTCTTTTTCTTACACGTAAAATTCTTATTATATCTATTTCTGACAATGTTTATCAAATTTGCATATGAATTTGTGTGCAAACAAATGAATACATACATGAGTTCTTACTCTTTTTATGGATATACTTTGGTTAAATGGTTATTGAAATGGGTATTTTGTTGAATTGAAGCAAATTGAAACAAACATATAAAGTCCAAGGCAAGTTAATTAAGGCAAATATAATAACAGTAAAATAAAAAGACATCTTATAGCAGTAAAATGTTCGCTGTAAACTGCAAAATTCGCGTACAAGGCTTTTGATACGCTTTTATATCATTTGTATTCAACCGATTGCAGGTTAAGTAAGAAGTGAACCAAAATAACGATTGACTACACTATTAATATGCAACATAAAAATATATTATGGTGTTAGTTACAACAGGGCCAGCATATTAGAATATTATCCAATGTCATATACTCCAGATTAGCCTACTTAGTTGAAGAAATACTGGGATAGTTAAATGTGGATTCCGAAGCCAAAGATCAACGATTGACCAGATATTCGTCATGAAACAAAGCATGGAGAAATGTTATGAACACGACATAGATCTTAACATGCTTTTCATAGATTTCAAGCAGAGACATAATTTTAACAGCTCTTAGACATTTGGGAATACCTCAGAAATTGTCAAACCTAGTCATAATGATAATACATGAATCAAAAGCTAAAATTGTAATACAAAACCACATAACGCGTGAATTTAAAATAGAAACGGGAGTACGACAAGAACATGTCTTATCCGCATTATTATTCATCTTGATACTACATTACAAGGAGAATAGCCTGCGTATATTCGAAAAAAAAATTCTCCGAAAAATAATCGGTCAAAAAAGGTTACAGTATGGAGAATATGTAATCTGGAGCAACAGCGAGCTCAATAGTATGATCGTTAGTGAGAGTCGAATGCACGAAATTCGAAAACAAGCAGTGGTGCTGAATAGAAAGCCCGATAGTAGCCGTGGTAGAGAAAGACCAAGAAGCAAATTGGCAGACAACGTGAAAAACGATGCTCAAACCCTACAAATCCCAAATTGGAGACAAGTGACACAAGAGCGACCTTTTTGGATTAGCATAGTGATGAAGGCCAAAGCTCACCCCGAGCAATAGCTCTATAAGATGATGATGATGATGATGATGGTGTTAGTGAAATATATACAGGTCCGTAGTCCCTAACATATTATATCGTGAAATTTCAAAGATTATTTGACAGACAAATTTGCATAAAGGTTCGTTTTAATTAAATAAATAAAAAAATAAAATATTGGACTTTTGAAATACCATACTAAACAAACATTTGTAACGATGAACACTACCTATTCAACGATGCAAAATTATGTCTCTCTGACAAAAAAAAAAATGCTGTTGATATAAATTAAAAACGGAAACAACAATTATTTTGTTTAATTAAACTCGCATTGCATATCTCAGAATAAGAACCGTAAGAACCGTTTTATTTTTAAACGCCTCAAAATACGCTGGGTGATGCAGTACGTAGAGCGCCTGCCTTTCAACCGAAAGGTCCCAGTTTCGATTCCCTATGAAGCAAAAAAAAATGATTTATCGGTTTTTCGACCTGGTCCAGTACCCCTTGTCATTGGGATAAAATAAAGGACAAAAAATAATTGAGAGTATTATCTATTAGCAACTTAAAATAAAATGGAGCTATTCTATTTAAGAAGGCTTAGTTTTTGACAATAGTAGTAGATTTCCACATTTAATGAGTTGATAAGCCAGTAATTTGATAAATAAATACTCGAAGTGTTGTAGATATTATAGTATCAAATTGCAGTACCGTACTTATAAGTATAAGTATCCAATTCAATAAGCAATGTGCCAAATAAATCGAAGATATTCTTTATTTAAGGTACATTTTCGGGTACATTTTAAACTATTCTGATACACATCTTAGATCACAGGTTAAAATCCTATTATGGTTCTATTTATCGATGACAATAAGGAATGTACCTAATTAGCTTTTTGAAAATTTCTGGAAATAACTCTATTACTGAAGCATAGCCTATTAATGAACCTTCGTTTTTGAAGTTATGAAAACCCGATAGAGCTCAAATGAAAGTATAGACATAAAAAACAGATTATGATCAGTCAAGGAACCAAGGAGAATAAATACAATGTCAGAGCTCTCACATGGCTTATCACAATTTTTAATTAGTTTTGTATAAAACTTTATATAATTAACATTAACAATAATTTAATACTAATTTAAGTAAATTCAATTCCGTTTAATTCAATACCTTCATCAAAAAACCAACAAAAATATTTTTTTATCAGCAAAATAAAGACAAAATATTCAAATAAAAATAACTTTAAAGCTAGCTATAAATTTAAAACTAATATTGTAAAAAATTTCTATATATACTTTGAAATAGCCTTTTTTAATCGATTGATGTCCCTTATACACTTCATCTCATTCAGCAATGAGTTAAACCACTGCAATAGTGCAATCCTTTATACAATAATTGGTTTTTACCTGCTGTTCTGTTTAATCGTGTGACTCTAAAGTTTTCCTCTCATCTCAGATTATACCGGTGACATTCACTAACGAGCTGTAAGTTCCTTCTGAGACATAGTGGGAATAAGTTGTACTTCAACTTAAAAACAAAAATTAAAACCTGAAAATGTATTCTTTGCGTTATGCTCATCCAATTTAGTGTTTGCAGCATTATATTCAATTCTTGTTCTATTACCACATTTCAGCAATATTCTCATCCCTTTGTTTTGCAGCTTTTGCATTCTGTTCAGGTGTTTTGATGACCCGGAAAGCATGACTGTTGCACAATAATCCAAATAAGGTAAAATAATCGCATTTTACACCATTTTCACTGTTTCAAAAAAAAGACTGCTTCGAATTCGACATAGAAAGCCATTTTTTTCTTAATTTCGGAATCTAAGCGCAGTCTCACATACGTAGTCTATGCGTTCACGAGTCAGTTAATTATCTATTAGAACACCTAATAAATACTTAATACTCGTAACAGGATCAATAATCTCATTATTAATATAAACAGCAGGCACAGTAGAAGCTGCAGATCTAATATTAATATGCATACATTTTGTTTTTGAGACATTGAGTTTTAACTTGCCAGTTATATATATTTTACAGGTCTGTGTTTACATTTCGAACTTAGTCTGCAAAATTTTTGCTACTAATATTATCATCAATCATCAGCGAACATGGCTACTAATTTAAGAATACTATTCACAATATCATGAATGTATAACAGGAACATTATAACGCTCAACACTGATCCCTGTGGGACACCTAATTTAATATCTCTCTGACTAAATGAAACATTGTTAACTTTGATAACCTGCTTTCCTTCTACTAAATATGTTTTAAACCAGTTTAGTTCATTGTTTTTCCCATATCGTTTGAATTTTGACAATAGAAAATTTGTATTTAATTAATAAAAAGTAAAGAATTATTTGTATTGTATAATGGAGGATTCCAACACAGACCGATGGAGATTACAGAGAAAGAAAAACCTCACCTTATATTTGAATGCAATTTTGTTTTGTTTTTTTTTTGTTGTTGTTTGACAACCTCTTTTGATTGGTGTAGTACACTCTCATTACATATTTGAATAAATAATAACTAGATTGAAGATTTGCTTAACAAGCAAGACTTTTGTGTATTTACAAGAATCAGTATTTCTGCTACCCTATATTTTTATGTTATTACACTAGATCATGTTGTTTTTAAATGCAAAATTTAATGCAATGAAAAGAAGAGTTAAAACCATTGGTTTTGTTTTTAAATTAAATAAAGTGCACAGTTGTTTTTTTAATTTTTCTTAAAAACCCTGTACTCTATCTATCTATTAGGTCTCTAGACTTTAAACACTTTTTTTCACACCCACAGCTACACATTCATACACATACACACATCCATCCATCACAGCTACACATCCATTTTTAATCACATCCTATAGCTACACAAATGAAAGTGCATCCACACTTTTTAAGTATAAGTTGTGTAAATACATTTTCCAAGGGTTAATTGCCGTTATCATAGTACCTCGGACCGTAATAGAGTTTCATCATTTGTTCTAAAATATATTTCTATGCGTAAAGTATAGCTGTATATATAGTAAAGCGTACACTGAAGTATATCCGAGATCTAAAACCGTAAATACTCTAGCTACTACTGAGAACAACCATCCATACATCCAAACATCCATTCATATTCTTACTATTTAAGTAATGCATACAAATGCAGTATTGAGTTTCATATTTCATATAGTTTCGAAAAGTATATTGGGTTCAAAGTCATCCATATGCTTTTCTTCTATAAATATTACAGGCATAACTATTATCCTAACACACTTTAAGTTCAGTAGGCATAATTATTTATTAAAAATATCTTAACATTTAAAAATATTTTCCATTTACTTAACTGATTAATTTAATCAATATCTTTATTTAGTATTTTTAATTTATGAAATATTTTTAAAGTAGATATATGTACATATATAAATTTTACATTTAAAAGAATATTAGATATCGTCTTCTTTTATGAGATCAGATCAAAAGAAATAATTTTTATTATCCATTTATACTCGCTGTAGTTCAGCTATACACGTACATCTTTAATCATTTCCGATTAAAAATTAAAAAATTTTTTTTTTGTATTTTCAAATCCATCAGTTAAATTCATATTTTATCGTTACATGCATTGCATATGGAATTAAATATAATATACGTTACGATTTAATATTCCGGAAAAATCAGTGATTCTAAAATTTTTTTTTTATTATATTTATTTTAAGGGTAATTTATTTTTTGTCAAAAACTGTGATTCAAAATATTGGGAAAAATCAATTAATTAATTATTTATTTATTTATTTATTTATTTACTAGTTTTGTAACCCGCTATAAATGACAGAAGCAAAATAAATTCTGGCATTTCTTCCTTCATTAGAGTTTTCATGTATCTGCTTACTAATTTATCTGCTTTTAATTACCATATAAACAGAATATTTGTAGTAAGGCGCAAAATTTTCAATTCACTAAGGGTTATTTACTCGATCATTTTAACGACATCTTATTTGTTATCATTGGAAATTTAAACATATATTATGCTAAGACCTCAATAATTCTACATAATCAATATTCTTAGACATTCTATTGTATTCAATTAATTATAATATAAGTTAATCAAAAAGATAATTTCAATTTAACAGATACATTAAAATAACAGATGACAGATGACAAATGACAGATGGCATATATTAGCAATAAAAAACAGAAACTATGTTTATGACAATTACATGATTACAATTTGATCATGATATTACAATTTGTATATGTGTTGGAGTATTCCGTCGAACTTACAAACATCCAGATAAATGCAGAAAATTATATATATAGTTTATTTAATTATTTATTTATTTATTTATTTACTATTTAATTCAAACAGTTTTCAAAAAATAATATAATTTAATTATAAAAATTCTAAACTAACATAATGTATCAAATAACATTTAATATTTAAGATTTGAATTACTGAAAAGTTATATATATCAAAAGTTAAAAAAAAAAACTATTAAAAAAAAAATTAAATAAAATAAATTCAATCAGGACAAAAAGAGAGGATATAAAAAGTTATTAAAATTAAGATTAAAAATATTTTCTATGCGAAAATGCGTACTGGTGTCAATGTACGAGTTAATCTGAACTTTTATAATTTCACTATTGTATATACTTGAGATATGAAACCCTTCTTGATTGCAATATATTCACTTGAAGAATCTTAAGGCGATTTATGTCCAGTAGGATTATTGTGTTCGGCCAGGGAAGATTACGTAGAGCATACATTTTTTTGAATAGATTCAATTCTATTAATATGAGTGGAGTAGCGAGGTAATCAGACAGGGTTTGCGTACTCAAGGTGGGGGCGAACTAGAGCAATGAATAAAGATTTAGTAATGTGTATGGATCATCAAACTCCTTAGGCCATCTTTTTGTAAAACCTAACATATAATTTACCTTATTATTTGCCTTATGTTATTAAAGTGAAGTTTAAATGTGAGTTTATCGTCAAAAAGGACGCCAAGGTTTTTAAAATAAGAAACTCGGCTGATTACTTTAGAATCAAAAGTATAATCAGTTATTAATGTAATGGATCTACGAGTATAGCAAATAACAGCACATTTATCAATATTAAGGAGAAGATTATTATAGCTGCCCAACTTAAAAAACGAAGCACGATCATTCTGAAGAATAGTAAAAGATATTTTTTTATAAATTTTCATATCGCAAGCCTGATAACGTAATACTATTCTTAATGAGTTCATTTACATCATTAATTGAGATAATGAATATAGTGAGGGACCTAGATGGCTGCCTTGTGGTACACCGGAGTTGGCACAAAATGATTCAGAAAAAGTTGATATTAACACTACACTATACGTTCTATTCGTTAAAAATGATTTAATCCACTTTATAAATAATGCAGGAAATGCCAGTTTTATTAACTTGTATATTCCAGATTCAATCAATGAAATTCATCAACTAAGCAGCTTATAAGACAGTATGTATATATACAAAATCACAAACAAATGTGAAATGCAGTACTGAACCATTTTATAATCGATTTTCAATCAGCCATACCGGTGAATTTTATCGAATAAAATTGGGCTAGTCGTTCGTAAATTTTCACCGGTGAACTCGATTTAAAAAAAATTCAAATATTTTTAATGAAAATTTTATAAACGAATAATATAAACGAATATTTGTTCTTGTGTATAAAAGTCTTGCGTGCGTTGCAAAAGGTAAAATAAAATGGGGATTATATAGAATGTAAAAGTATGTTTATCGGGATCTTTGTTTTAGCTTTACATTTGGACTGATTATAAGTTTAATTAAACTTATATGTAATAAGGACGAAAAAAATGTTATAACATTATTAAGCATGAGAAATGTTTTAAATGTATTATCTGGTCTAAAATATATTGCGACAAGTAAATAAATTTGAAATATAACAGTAAAATCAAATAAACTTGGACAACAGTACACAAGAAGATTAAACACAAATTTATAGCCGAAATATTTCCCCGGATTCAATTTCAGCAGAAATGACAGCAACACCACTGTTCCAAGATCTTCCGTAGGAAAGAAAATTTCATTGGAAAAAAATTCTAAAATAAAAAGATTGAAAAGAGAAGAAAAGCGAAAACAACATCGGGACACTATTAATAAGCAAATAAAATGCTTTTTAATATAGCATATAAAGCTTGATTGCTTGAAATAGAATGCTATACATTTAACCGTCAAAAACAACTGAAGTTCATATCTGTTTGTTTTTAATTTTAATTTTTTTTAACTTTCACTTGCTTTTGTTTTTGTTCTTAGTTCAAATATTAAATTATTTTGTTTCATAAATTTAAAAACTATTCATTATAAATTTTTAAAAAATTGTATTATTGCGTACATAATATTATCCCTAATTTTTCTTAAACTATAACTTCTTCCATAAAAAAACCCACACTTCCAAACATTGTTTTGGTCTTTTTTAATATTATTATTTATTTTATTTTCTTTTTGTATACCTACAATAACTATTTTTTAATAATTTATTTCCAAATAAACAGCAATCTAAATTTATTTTTTAAATTTGAATTAATTTGACATTGGCGGTGTCTACACGATCAGTTATTCAGTCAGTTTTAACTGTCAGTTAAAACTGAGAAGTGTCTACATATGTTCAGTTTTAAATGGCGAAACAGAAGCAGATGTCGAAAACTGATAATTGTTATTTATGTCACAAGTGGAAGGGAAACTTAAACAATAATAAAAAGTAAGTTTTAAGAAATTGCAGCAATTTTTATTTGTTTGATTCGTGTTAAGAAAGAACAGGTATGTTTATATTATTAAATCCCTTAATTCAAATGTAAAATTCAAATATTACATCTCTAATACGCTTTTTTCTGTGTTCATGGTAATGGTGTATATTTTGACATTAAGATTAGAAAAGTTGGCTATGAAATTCGGAACGATTGAAATCGAAAAACTGACGAGAAGTTAAAAGCATTTTTACTTTTTTTTATTCTTTTCAAACAACAACAAATACATAGATTTCAGTGAAAACTGACAGTGTTCACTGACCATCTAGACACCGCCATTGAAAGTATTGTATTTCGTTATAATTTATTACATTTTTTATTTGATTACATTTTTTAGAACGATGACAAAATTAGTTGGCCGATCGAATTCTTATCGAATTGAATTGACTAAATTCGAATAATTTTATATCGAATCGATTTCACTGGTACGGCTGATTATTATTCTTTTATATGATATTTAAAAGGAGACGTATCGAAAATAAATAGTTTTTCAAAATTCTTTAATTTTCAATTAGAAAATTTCAATTTAAAATTTCACCCTATGCATAATCATTTTAATATACAAAAATTTCATTTATCATATTTCCGAAACAAAACTCCTGATTTAAATTTAATTTCTTTTTTTCACATAAATTATTATTTATGAGGTTGTTGTTTATGATAAATCAATGAAAATCATAGTGACAAATGAAAAACTCTTATTATTTCAAATATTAAAATATTTTTCTTGAGTAAAGTATTTACTCTGCGTTTCCAAGTACAAATAGAGTATTTGAAAAAAGTATTTCAAACACTATTTTTGAGTAAAAATATTTGACTTGATTTTGTAAATATTGATTTTTGTCAAATTTGACTGAAAATATTTGAAAATTATCTGAATTTCTCTATTAAATTACTTAAATATTTTAATATTTGAGTAACTGATATTCTTTAAGTACTTGAGTAGTTTAATAAAGAAATTAAGATAATTTTCAAATACTTTACTTGCATTTGAAAAAATCAAGTAAATACTTTTATTTAAAAAGTACTTGAAAATAATATTTAAAATTTTTTTATTTAAATAATTTTACTCAAATACTTGGAATCAAGTACTTTTACTCAATGATGAGTATAGTAGACTCAGACAATTACCTTTCTTTGTCTATACCTTCAGTACTTTGAAATACGTTGCCGAATGATATTCGAACCTAATTTTGAAGCTCAAACTGCATCTGAAATAAATGCTTATAAATGCAAGTGTACTCGTCTCATTTATATTGAAATTTGAATAAATTTAAATTAAAATTTACTCCGATTGAGAAACTCTGCAACAAACAGAAGTATGAAAATATACTCACAGCCCATATAAAGGATTTAAAATACACATATATATGTATAATGGCTATACAAAAAAAAAACTCGTAATTATGAAATGAAGAAAATCACATAAAAGAATTCATTTGAAAAAAAAGAAAGCAAATTTTTCTCGATAGGTACTTTGATGAGATTAATTTGAAAATGAACTTTAAGATTCGACTAAATTTATAAATTTCAAGGATATTATTTAGAATGTTCATTCAATTTTATTTTCCAGAAATTACATTAAAACTGTTTTTTTTTTTGTTATATTACATAACAAAATTTCCCTGCTTAAATTTCGAAGTTCAGTAACATATTTTGTATCGTTATGTAAGTAATTATTTTTAAACAGAACACTAACATAAAGAATTCAGGACATTATAGATAATTAAAATTTCAAACGAGCTGATTGACATGAACATTAATCCTAAACTTTGATTTATACTGTATATATACATATACACCAAGTATGTCCTTAAGAATATTTTAAATAATTGTATTTAATCCATAACATACGAAACTAAGTATTTTATTTCAATGAATCCAAAACCATGGAAATTTCATGTACCTACTCGTATTATAATAATTATCTATTCTCCTTTTCCATTATTATTATTAAAAACAGACATCCTTTGAAAATTTCATTGAATCTCCGATTTTGTTTGATGACTTTTTAAAATAACCTTAGAAATAAATTTTATAATTAAATCTAATTAAAAGTAAATTTTGAAAGTTTTTATAATTTTGTATTTAAAGGTGCTTAATATAATTAAACCTGCAGTCCTAGTTAGGTTGAAATAATTTGTCTTATATAATCACGAGTGTCAGATTTGCATTATATTTTGAATAACTTTGGTAACATAATTTTGGCAGAATAGAAATAAGTAAAAAAGGTAGCGTCATTTAAATACAGACATGTAATAATGAATAGACTTGTTAAAACCATTTATAATTCACAATTTGTATTTAGAATACATTATATTGTATACTGTTATAGTAGTAAATGTAAAATGATGTTAAAAATAAATATAGATATTAGAGTAAAAGCTTTTTTTGAACTTTATGTTAATTTATGGTAAAATTTAATACGAATCCAATATAAAACAGAGTTTTCAATCTATAACTAATTCCAGGATAGTCTCACGAATGTTTGTGCAAACGTTAAAAATTTGAAAGCTGACTAGTTTTAAAATTATCTCAACAGGACCTTAAAATTCATGGGCCTGACGCAAAAATATCTTCCACTGACTCGGTTACGAGCGGGATCTCGACATTTGGTAATTTGATGTCTTTTAATGTCTGCCGATACTTCATATCTCAAACGAAGGTGTGGCCTCCTTCGACGACGCGTTTCCCAGTGCTTCGATTCGAAGAGTTTCCTATCTACAGCATTTTTGTCCATACATTCTACATGGCCCAGCCAATGAAAACATCTTATTCTGACTTTTTTGGCTAGGTCAGTGTCGTTGAACAACTGGTATAAACCATGGGTGTAGGACCACAAATGCGACGAAAATTTTTTCTCTCAAAGACACAAAGTACATGCTCACTTGCTTTTGGTAATGTCCACGATTCAAAATCATATAGCAGGATGGATGAGCGAAACTGGAAGGATGAGCGCTTTGTATAATTGTACCTTGGTATTTTGGGATAGGAGCTTTGATTCCAGCTGTTTGGATAAACCGAAGTAGCAACGGCTTGCAAGGGTAATTGTTCGCCTTATTTCAACATCGATGTTATTGTTGGAGTTTATGTTGGTTCTAAGGTAGATAAACTCCTAAACAACTTTAAAATTATATGAGCCTACAGTGATGTTGTGTCCTGTATGATGTTGTAAGGACATTTTATTTATCTACAGCATAAATTTGCTTCCATTTCAATCTGTGTAAAGGTCTCTGTGTAAAGGCATTTCTTCCAAGCAACGTCCAAATACTGTTATGAAATGATGTTCCAACAGTCTGAACTTGATCTAACAACAATTTTTTTGAAATTCAAAATATTCTCTTCTGGAGGTTTCGGTAATAACTTGTCATAACTTTAAAATAGATTGAAAAGTCGTTATGAATAAAAACTTAAAGGCAGATATGATGTATATTTGCAAACACTTAGAAATTATGAGAATTTAAAAATTATTATTAGCTTATTGATATCTTTCAATATAAACTCACAGCCATACAACATAATTCAACATAAGTGTATAAAGCTGATTAAAGTCTTCAAACTGCAGACCTAAAGATATCATTTCTCCAAAAAAATGGAAATCTTGATCAACAAGAAGCTAATGAAATATCTTAATAGCAATGGTATAATTCATGACCAACAACATGGCTTCCAAGCCCACCGTTCCCCTGGTGATGTTATGACTTGCCGCTGTCAACAAAGCCAAAAATTAGCCCACTTCAATCTGCTGAGATAATAGCGTTTTATCAAGTTTGGCATAGTGCTCTATTAGCAAAAAAAAATTCAAATTTCAAGAAGAACGTTTAACAGCGACTTGAAAACTTAAATATTTTCGGAATCCTAGAAAAAAAATTATGCTATGGAATAACCATATTTTCGATATTGCGAAAAACGCCTCAAAATGTCTGGATTTCTTAAGTCAGTGTACATCCTACATATAAGACCCAAAATCGAGAATATAATTCACATATATGAGCGGATGCCTCAAATATTGCTTTTTTGGTAGAGTAAAAAACACACCATTCGCCTCATAGATGATGTAAGTCTCTCATCAACACTTGGCCATCCTCGCTTCGTTGGAGCACTAACTTTATTTTATAGATATCTTGTGGAAGTAAGCTCGGAAGAACTAAAATCTCTACTTCCGCCCCTTAAGCAATTTCGTTCAGAAACGCGAGAGGCTGAAAATGTTCACCCCTACACCGCGGAAATGCCAAAATGGTTCACGGCTGGTTATAGAAATTTGTTTATATACGGAACTTCTACAATGTTCTACTACAAGTATTCCCAAAAAGAGATGGTTTTTATGTGTTTGATTTATACAAAAATTCATAGTGATGATCAATATCATGGTTCACAATTCCACGCCAAACGGTAACTCTATCGTTCTTTTCAAAAAACCAACGGTACAAAAGCATAATGATTTTTGTAGTCTGCGTTTTAGCTTTACAAAAAAAAACATTTTCGACCATTACTTTAGATTTCAGAAATTATTAGGTTCAATGTTAACTATGAATAATTAAAATAATGATATTATAAATTTCTTCTGTTTGCACTAATTTTAATAATTTTGACTTACTAATTATTCTAAGCCATAGCTTCACAAAATTACATTTATCCACAAAAGTACATTTTGAAATAATTTATTAATTATTTCGTTTGGAGTTTTTCAGTTTAGAAGTGGATATATTTTTACATTGTAGAAATACGGACGTAGTCAAGACGCAGTGGCTAGTACACTTAAAGCTGATGAATAAAAATTTTCCATAGAGAATCTCCGAATACAGACCCGAATGTACAAGACGTTGAGAAAAACCAAACCTTTGTTGCATACGCGAAATATCGGCAGACAATTTTGTATCTTCAACTGGAGATAAGCTGCACGACAAAAATGGCGGACATTTATGTGTCAGTACCACGGCCAACATAGTATGTTGGCCATCTATTTAAGTAATTAAGAAATAATTTCGTTAGAATATGGTTCCACATTCGAGTTTCACAAATTTTACTATAATCAAAGCTAGTTTTAATCCACCTAGGAATTTCAAATCCTAATTCGCAGAAGTAGTTTTGATGGGAAAAATGCCATTAACTATACAACTATATTACATTGTTGATAAATTATTATTTTCTTCAATTAAGGGACAAAATTTCTCATAATCTTCAAAAATCCACGTTTTTGTGTGAATTATCACATTCATTTGAACCAGAAAAATAAATCGATTTCCCATAAAATCAAAAAAAAATATATTGCAGCAGTACGGTAGCAGTCGTAAATATCGAATAAATACATAATAATGTACATAGATATATTTCTGTAAAATATTCAAATACAGTCAATTATTTTTGAATTATAGTACATGTTTTATTTTGAATTCAGAAATTTTCCCGAGAATAAGTAAAACAATATTATAATATAAAGATACCAATTATTATACTTTAATGGTAATTTTTTTCCAGAATTTTCCATCAATAAATTTTATCGGAGGATTCTTGTAAAAAGCTTTTATTCGCAATAAAATTAATAATATAAAAATAAATATAAAAATTTCCAATTCCTGTTCGCAGGAAGAATATTTATGCCGAACGTATTTTAACGATGTTAAAATATTGAATCATAAGCAGTTGTCGTTAATTTTTTAAATATTGTTTTTGTAATTAAAATTATTTCATTATCCAGATCGGTGTGAACTACTTATTTTCTCTACCAAACATCGAAATATGATTCTTGAAACAGTAAAGTACATTCATTTGAAAAATGCGCACGTAGCTAGTTAATTTGAAAAAGTATTAATAATATACTCGTAGATGTAGTTTTCCACATTTAAATTAGTTGACACATCAAAAATTTTGAAACGAAAAATTATTGTGCTTTTTTTTATTTTTTTTTATATTAGGCCAAAATAATGGGATATGCAGTCTAACTGTTTCGCTGAATTTAAGTCATATAAAGATCAATGAAAGAAAAAGAGGATTAGTAAAGAGTAATAAAAAAAATTATAAAAGAATTAGAATATAACAGAATAGAATAGTTGGCTCTTCTGAGGGAGATGTTGTATCAGTGTAGAACCTAATGACCATATGACAAAGATAGTTGGAATTGCTAGCTTTCTAAAAATATATATCTTTAGTGGTGAATCTTATCTTTTAAGGACGAAAAGGACATTTGAAAGTATACTTGTTGGATAGTTGGAATTGCTAGCTTTCTAAAAATATATATCTTTAGTGGTGAATCTTATCTTTTAAGGACGAAAAGGACATTTGAAAGTATACTTGTTGTTTTGATGTTTTTGTATAAAAACCGTTATATCGGTTGATCTAATAAATATATATATATATTCAGTTAAATATTCTAGAAAGGCAACAGTGTAGTGCATATTTAAGCATTTATTTGATGATGATCGGTGCTGCCGTTATGGAGATATTGTAGTTGAAAGTAAAAAAATTTGGAAAAAAAATACTGCAAATCTGTGAATCTGGTTTGGAGTCGTGGAAAGGAAATCGTTTATAAATATTACAAATAATGTTGGAGAAAGAACTGAGCCTTGAGGGACACCAGCATTGATAGTGAATTTTTGAGATATAAAACTGTCCAATATAACTCGTATTGAACGAAAAGGAAATTTTCGATCTACGTATTGAAAATGTGTACCAGTCCAATTGCTTCTAGGTTTTTCAGTAATGAAGCACACCAAACTCGATCAAAAGCTTTGAAAATATTTGGGGCTATAGTTTTGGCAAAAATAAAAACTAGTACTGTTTTATTTTTATTTTAAATTAAATAAAATTATGTATGAATGGTATGGACGTGTGCAATGATTCGATTCCCTTCTCTCTGTATTATTATTGATAATGATCATCATGATTATGATGATGTTGACTGTTTTTTTGATGATAATTGTTTTTTGTATTTAATTTTAAATTTTTATCTCTCAATTTAACATCGACAGGTAAAATACAAGTAAATAATATAATAAATAATATAATATATAAATAAATAAATAAATAAATAACAAATAAGAAAATACAAAAAAAAAAAAAACAAAAATAATAACAAAAAAAAAACATATTGTTTCAGTTAGCAGTTTATTATTGTCTGGATTCGCTTGAGTTCACTTATACTGGAACTCAACCGGAACTGGCTTCGCCGCATTTTTCTATCCATCGGTGCTGTTTTTCCAGTCATTTATACGACTGTTGCTCTCTAGATATTTTTTAAGTTGAAAGTTAACGATTGTTTCCATCACTTTTGATGATACTGAAGTCAAAGCGATTGGGTAATAATAAGAGAAATTACTTAGAGCAACCTTTTTTGGCATAAAAACCAGAAACGCATGATGTATGTAAGTTTACTCAATGATCTAGCTGTGATTGTTAACGCCAACTTTCTGTGTAAAAGGATACAGGATATTGATTCCATAGCGTTGGAATAATAAAATTCAATATTTATTTTTTGTAAATAAGTAAATAAAACTATCCAATTGCATTACAATAACCTAATCCTGCTTTAACTATACTTTTGGTATTCACTTTATTCGAATTTATATATTATATTCTAGTGAGAATTCTGAGTCCCATTCGAAAACCTGGTATTTTTAAACTTGAAATATTTTTATAAATTTAATAAAAAAATATTTCAACAATTTAAAATATAAAAAAAATTCGAAATGAGCACCAAACATCCAATCCCGTCCACAAATATTTAAAAACATAAAAAAACAATAATCTTTTTCCTCTTTTCACGTCCAATTATCATAACTCCTACACATCCATTTCATTTATATTTTCTCCATTTTTTTTGTTGTTTTGTATTTTTGGTTCTTTGTCCTTATATTTCAAATTATTGTTCTCTTAATCCTAAAGAAAATAAATTCATACGCATTTAAAATAAGTAGAAACAAAAAAAAAAAAAATAAAAAAAAAATAAAATAAAAACTAACAGGAAAAAGCATACAGCTTCGATTATTAATTCCAGATATCAGTAAAACTCTAATAAAAAGTGAACCATGAAAAGAAATTTGTTTTTTTATTCTATTTTTTTTTGTTTGTTCTCATTCCAGTTTTAAGTGAACTCCAGCGAATCCAGACAATAATAAACTGCTAACTAAAACAATATGTTTTTTTTTTTTGTTATTATTTTTGTTCTTTTTTTTGTATTCTGTTATTTGTTATTTATTTATTTATTTATTTATTATTGTACTTGTATTTTACCTGTCCATGTTAAATTGAGAGATAAAAATTTAAAATTAAATACAAAAAACAATCATCATCAAAAAAACAGTCAACATCATCATCATCATGATGATCATTATCAATAATAATACAGAGAGAAGGGAATCGAATCATTGCACACGTCCATACCATTCATACGTAATTTTATTTAATTTAAAATAAAAATAAAAAAAAAAGTACTAGTTTTTATTTTTTACTTTAATAAGTATCAATAGAATAAGCTCCAGATTATAACCGGTTATATTTACGAGCATTTATATCTCTAGTGTTACCATTATTTGTTTTAAATTTTTTTTTTTAGATTTGAAGTCCATTGCGATTTAATAAAATTTTCTTTATACTTATTTACGGTTTTTGATATAATGTGGAAGAGGTTTGTGTATTAGGAAAATTTTATCCTGACAGACAAGTCCTCTGCTGAAACTCAAATATTTGAAATGAATTTGAAAATGGAAGTGTTGAGTATTTTATTAGTGAAATTTTGTCCAAACGGTTATTTTCTATGCGATTACAAACTGTACCTATTTTAGAAGGTTGGTTTGTGTTTTTCATCGTCTTTGCAATATTTTTGAAGATCGCTATAACGAAACGAGAAAGATATACAAACTTGCTTTTAAATAAAATCACAAACTTTTATCGGCAAATTTTCTTTTTCAAAATTCTATAACTTCCTTCGAAATGGATTCTTTAATGAATTTTAGTTCAAAAAAATTATGTTCTTTTTCTCAGATGATCAACAGATTATGTAGATTCATTAGACTCATTAACATCACTAAATTGGCAACCGCAGATGAATTTTACAGTTAAAAATACTATTTATTTTATATCTTCCTATATTTTTTCTCTTCTTTGACTCCAACGAAGTTTTGGTCTGCTCCAACGTCCTGTGTTTTATACTATCTATTATTCAAATGATCTTATTTGGTTCTTGTATTAAAAATATAGTTTTCCTATATGGGTTTAGTACTTTAATATGTTTTTGTTATAAAATGATTTATTTGAAATATAAACATAAAAATTAGTACATATTAATTTTTTTTATTTCTTAATCGGTAATTTTTTGCGGTAATATTTTGAAAAACCTTCTGATTTAATTTTTTAGCTTCATGTTTAATTTTTTGGGTTCGTGTCACTGCTATTTGCATGATTTATATGAAATATAACTATGAAAATTAGTCAATTTTAATTTTTTTAATTTCTTAATCGGTAATATTTTGCGGTAATATTTTGAAAAAGCTTCAGATTTAATTTTTTGGATTCATGTCACTACTTTTTGCTTTAATTGCTGTAATTCACCGAGATGGAAAATGTTACAGACATTATTAACTTACAAATAATATATTAAATAACAATATTATATTTTACCGATCCAACTATCAAACTGTTATTCTAACTTTTGTAATAACGTAATTATTTGGTATTAAAATTGATTCCAAGAATACAAGACAAATGAACTTTAAAATAATATCAAAGTTAAATGTGTTAAGATTAAGATGTTTTTATTAATAGTTAAGAATGAACCTCTATGATTATATTTTCAAGGTTATTTGATCTAGGTTGATCTGAGGAGCCGAATTGAGGAGCCGAAGTATTTATCTATTCAATTTTTTTTTGTAATTTTCATTATTATCAACATTTTTTTTTTTTTTTGACTAACTTTTCGTGCTTAATTAAGTATGGTACTGAAATTTCACACTACAATATCTACAATATTTCTAATATCTACAATATTTCAATATTATTAATTTAACAAATTACTGGCTTATCTACTTATTAAATGTGGAAAACTACTGCTATTGTCAGAAACTAAGCCTTCTTAAATAGAAAAGTTTAATTTTATTTAATTTGCTACTAAGATTATACTCAATTATACCATTTATCTTTTACAATGCATTTGGTGATGCCGGCAAATCATCATAGCTCAGATATTGTGGTCTTAACACTGTGGTTCAGGCTAAGTATTTAATATTTTCCCAAAGCATTCCATTTCATTACTACTGTGATAATCAGAGTATTAAAACAAGTGATTTTCACATCTTTAGATCTCATTTTCTGACCATCTCTAGCTGATAAGGCTATATAGATATTATCAGCGTACATGCACCATTATAATTTATATGCAGTACGAATCTAGTATACTTATGAGTCATATACGTTTTTAAAATGGAATTACGAGTAAATTATACAAATATTGTTATCAGAACATATTGGAAACATAAAATTCCCTAGAAAAGCAAATTCCCAAAGACAAAATCTGCTAAAACGAAATCGCTCTTGAGCCAAAATCCAAAAATAAAGCAATATACTATGACGTGCTGCGTAGCCTCTGTTGGATACAAAAACACAATTTTTTTTTAAATTTTATTATACGGCAGGAATAAATCCTTCAGTCAATGTTAAGACTTTTGAGCATTTGGGCCATAAAAACATAAATTAACCTTATTCTTAATTTGATTTTTCGGAATTTCTTTGGCTTTGTGAATTATTTTTCTAACAAATTTTGTCAGAATTATTTTGCCTTGCGGATTTCGTACCAAAGTCTACCGTATTATCATCTATAAGAGCTTATAGGCTCAGTTGAGAGGAACTAATAAAATAAATAAATAAATAAATTAATTGTCATTCAATAAATACAGAATCTAAGTAATTTACGAAATTTAAAAGTATCTTTCCATATTTTAACATTTTTATTTGCTTAATTTAAAAATTTAAAATTGAATTACTTTTGAAGACAACCTTCAAAAAAAGTAACTACCATTACAATTCTCTAAAGTCTTCTACAATTATTCTACTCTAAAAATTATTTAATTTTAAATTTAAATAAAAAAAACTCATTTTATTATTCAACACTAATATACCATTTGAAATTTTCATAATATCTACATTTCATTATAACAACCGACTACCGATCCTTTTCCATCATCTGAAAATCAAATCCATGGTTACAAGAAAATTTCAAATGAAATTTTTACCCATCTTAAAATGATTTTCAGCTAAATTTAACCAAAAAATCAGTTAAGTTTTTGTTTTCGTATCCGTTCATAAATACCAGTTCCCTGCAGAAATATAATACCATGGAGAATCATATGTCTTTCATACTAAACTTAAAAACAGATAAAATATAAATGTATACTCACATCTATACACACACATAATACAAACCTATTAATATTTATGAATGTATGAATGTATAAGTAAAAACGGGAATAAGAAAAGAAAATAATATAATAAACAAAAAACAAAAAATGTTGTATATTACCTAAGGCATAAAAACAGACAATATAACAGATTAAAGAACAACCGATGATGATGATGACGGGGTATATAAAAGAACAACTAGAAACAAAAAAAAACAAAAAAACAAACAAAAAAAAAATAAAATAAATGAAGTTTTCTCTCAAGATACTTTCTTTCAAGTTAAGGAAATTGATTTGTAGCACCAAAGACACGTGATGTGTGGGTTTTTATTATTGGTTGATATGAAACAAATGACTTAGACGAAGAAAAACAATACTACCCAACATTATAATTTTGAAGAAATTAACAACAAAAGTCACTCTTTAATTTAGAGATTTTTTTTTTTCTTTTTAATTTTAAAAATAGAATTTTAGATAAGTTAAATGAGAAATGTTTGACCTTTATTTTTAATTGAAATAATTTATGATAGAGAAAAATGTTCTGGTGCGGATAAGGTATCATAAAACAGTCAAGTTAATAACAACAGAATATAAATTTAAAAAGGTGTAATACTTAACAGGAATATTAGTTGAATATATTATAAGAAGTAAGATGACATGAAGTTCCGTACAAATTTAATTGATTTATGGACACTTGAAGCGGGTGATACAAAAAATAATTCTAGTTTAAAGAAGAAGTGTGAAAAACTCCTTTGAAGAATTAAATTTTCAGTTTAATTATTTTAGTTAAAAATATTTTTTTAATAATAATAATTTAATTTAAATATATAAATAGATCGGCTTGAGATTGACAGGAAAACATTTGCTCACTGTCAAGTTGATGAGCAAGTGTTTACATTACCTCACGTGGTAGCCCCCGGTAACTATAATATACAACAACCGCATATACGATAGGCCTAAGCTGTAAGAGTGCAAAAAATCTTTCAGATTGAAGGTTGGCGGTAGGTTAATTACTAACTCGTAAAAAAATATAGTAATGAAAGAGTTAAGACCCTTGACCCAAAAAAATTGGAGACGTTAATGAGTCAGGACGAACGCTACATTGTCTGTTGGCTACAAAAATAAGTAAGTATATGTAAATAAGTATATGTACACATTTCACCACTTTGGACACTGAGTATAGTGATGGAAATTTTTAGATAAAAGAAGATAGGTTTACTACTTTAGGTTCTATAATTTACTTTGTCTTATACTTATAAAAGGAAAATTTGTTTGTTTGTTCTGTTCTGAAATTCTGAATATTACAAGGTTATTCATAATGAAAAAAGATAACAAACTTAGTACATACCTTATAATGCTACCCTATAGCAGGCTCGGGCTCCCATACAACTCAACTTTTACCACCCATTAAGAATATTTTAAACACTAAACGTACAGACCTGAAAACTACAAAGTTAGGTACTTTGTAAAACATAAATAAACATACATTTTGTCGTTTTCCAAAATTCTGACTGTTTCGGGTAGCTGCCATACAACTCCTAGCACCCATCAATATATTTCAAAAACTAAGAGTGTTTTACTTCTCAAAGATAAGCAGAAATGTCTTCGTTTTCCAAAATTTGGATTGCTTTTAGTACGGTTGCCATACCCATCAGGAATATTTCGACAAATATAGGTGTTATAGACCTGAAAATATTTGCTAATCAAATACGCTCTGAAAAATAAAGTTTTTTTATCTTTTTCCGAAATTTTGACTAGTTCAGAAGGATTTGTAGTGAAAGTAATTTTTATGTATATTTGCCCGCAACTTACTTTAGCTTATTTAGCTATTTGAAGAATTTCCGAAAGATGAAATTAAAGATGTTAGGTAGCCAAAGAAATTTTGTAATTTGTTGGAATTGACAAGGCTTTGGACATTTCTAAATTAATAATGAAGTACAAAATATAAAAATATTGCATCATTATGTTATTGAAGCACAAATTTAAACAAATTCAAACCTAGTATAACAGACTTTGAATTAGACCATGTGATTGAATATCTGTTTTGGAACTTTTAGACTATGTTTTTGAGAAATCATTTTTTTAAATTTGGTTCATAAATAAAACTTAATTGAAGTAAATTCTAGACACTTTGTATTCGAGCGGGACAATGTCGTAAAACTTTGTTCGTATCTCATAAAGTAGTACTAATTTATTTTTAAGAAAATAAGGCAACTATGTGCCATCCCTATGCTGATAAATATTGGATAATGTCATTCAATTCAAATTAACGTTTTGGTATCGGTTGCAGTTGTAAGAAAACGATGCACGTAGTTCTAAATGACAATCAATTGTTTAGCTGTAAACCGAGGCTAGTAAACCGATATAATAATCAACCTGAACGTATTAAATAGTATAATAATTCACTAACTTATTTATTTATTTTTTTATACTAAATAAATATTTATATAAATGAGTTATTATACCAGTATATTATACCATATATATTATGGTAAATTATACCATAATATAAAATTACAATTAAAGTTACATTAAACTCATTTTATAATTCTAGCTTGGGCTATCTGTTGGCTGGAATAACTAACTTAAACTCTATGGTTTACTTAGCCTATAACCAAGTAAGTAAAGGCTTTTCCAGATTTAGCCCCATAAACACAAAATCTACCTCCTGAAGAAGTAAGTGTCCTGGAACTGGAAATTTTTGTTCCAAGAAAGTAATTTGTCGGAAATTAGGAATAAATTACAGTACTACGATTCTCATCATTTTCTTTTTGTTATGGGTTACGCATGAATCGAACCAAATAATAATATGCTCAGTATGTGGATAATCTATTAAACATTGTTTGAAAACTTTGTAAGCACCTAAATCGTTGCTTTCTCTATCAGCTTGAGTTTCATTTCAAACTGTGCAGTCTAAGTAGTTTGTGGGCTTACGTAACTTATAGCCACGGCTGTAAAATCATATAAGTACAACTGAAAAATTGTATGTAATACGTAATACAAAACTGTGGTGTATGTATATAGGAGCATGAAGCAGAACACAAAAACAACAACAATTTTATTTTAAGACGTACGTGCATGACAAAAGTCACAAAAGTGTTGAACAGTAAATAAAACCAACGGATATGCTGCAACAAAGAAAAAAATAACAAATAATATTGGTCGACGTATATATCAATGATACATGTTCATACAGCACAATAATACAATGGTAAAAAAAAGAAAACATGTAAAATACATGAATTTTTTGCGTATGAACAGATCCCAATGAATGTACGGCTAATTATATATAAAAAGTTATAATATTCGAAAATTCAAAAATGTCCCACTACTACCAAAATAGTAAATTTGCCTATTATCCATCTTACAGGATCTTATGAAAATACATATTCAGGTGGAATTATTTTTCATTGCGTCTTAGATAATATGGGTGATAATTTAAATCGTAAAATATTGATAACTCATTAATATTGAATTAGTAAACGAGCTGTTACGTCACTGATTGAATATGGATAAACAGTCGAATATTTGACTTGTCATCGATCTTACAGGAGAAGTCAAAAGTTTTAAGATTATTATTTTAATACGTGTGATGAAAAACTAGAAGAATGAAATTTGATAAATGAATCAAATTCTTGAAAGAGACATAAATTTATTTAGCGAAACTCTGTCTTGCAGAGGTGTAGGTAACTAGTCAAATTAAATATCCTAGTGCATGGAAATGAACCATTTCTCTTTTTCTGAAACAAACAAAAAACTTTGTAATTTTAATTAAATAAGAACAATAATATATAAAACATATACATGTAGATATTTTTAACTGTAATTTGTGATAATATTTTAAATTTAAAAATAAAAAATTTTTTACAGTTAAAAATTACAAAATTGCAGGTCTTGTAAAACTCTTAAGAGCCATAAAAATTTAAGAGGAAATGATGAAAGTTTTAAATTTTCGTGACTCTATAAAATTTGTATGAATCTTAACGAGATTTCAATTTGATGAAATTCGTGTTGTTTAAACTTTTAAGCCAAAGCAGAAGAAAAAAATCATTTAAGGTATAAATTTATTACGTCTAGTGTGTTGTATAAATCATGCGGTTTGATTTATTTCATCTTTTTTTATTCTTGTAAATTTCTGAATGAATAATTTTTTTTTTCTGTTTTTTTTTTCTGCTCACTTCATATACGGTTATTTTTACTGAAGCACATCAAAAACTTATTCAAAAGTTGTCAAACAACTTACTAACTTTACTTTACTTCCATATAATAATATATATAGGTATATATGTAATTTACATCATAAGAGTCATTAAAGTAAATATTGTACATAAATATATTATGATTGTGTAAAATAAGAGGAAATGTGACTCTTAGATAAATCTTATGTTAGTTAATTTGACTTATGCAGATGATTATGTTAAAAGTTTACCGAAAAGGCATTAAGAAGAAAAAAAATAATAACAACATACATATATGTAGCTATAACTATATATATAACTCAAGTTATAACTTTTGAATCTGTTGATTTATAAAGATTGTTTTTTCTTGTTCGTATTGAATATTTCTGGTCGTTAACATATGGAAATTATAAAATACTCGTAGATTATAATTATTTTTTATTCGACGGTCGTTCAATGGGAAAAAAACATATTACTTTCATTGGTGTCTACAGAATGTAATTTTATTGTTCTAAATGAGACGAAGCATCGTCGCTTATTGATAGAGTCAAAGAATCTTTTTATAATATTATCGTAGAGTGAGTGTCGAAATTCTAGAAACAAATTTGTTAAAAATGTTAATCACTATGATTTATTGTTTAATGGCAATAATTTTATTTATTTATTTGTGCATAAACATGAGACGACATAAGTCTCCACAATTGTATACATATATATATTTTTTTTATCAAATTTAGTTATAATGATTTGATAAAATATAAATGTAGAAAAGAAATAATATAAATTTAAAATGCAAATAAAAATTAGCTTTAAATTAAAAATTCAATAATAGTTCGCAGCTTTTGAAGTAAGTATTTTACTTTCGAACTGAATATTGGAATATGCACGTTGAACTAATTTCAAAAAAGATTTCGTCCTATATTTTTATTTTAAGGCGATTGAAAAACTTTTTTAAAACAGGAACTCTGTATGCAATATATGCTTCTTTCATATTTTCTCACCTTACGTATCTTAATCCAATTTGGAGCATGTGCTCTCAAATCCATCTAAAAACGTTGGATATCCAACATAAAAAAGCCATAAAAATAATTCATGGATTTACAAATCGCCATCCAACCAATTTGTTGTACTCCTTTAAATTCTACAGTTTTGATAGTATTTGTAGAATTGTACATGAAAGCTTTAAAATAGTAAACAATAAAATCACACAGTTACGCATACACGTAACAAAACAAACTTCTATCTTACTCTATTTAAAATTAATAACCAAAAAAGTAATTGTTTATATATTTGCTTGAATGCCTTTAATAACCTACCGGAGAAGCTAAAAATGATTGATTGTATTTCGGAATTCCAAAATCAAATAATGGAATATTTATTGTCGTATTGAAAGCTATATATTCTGAAAAAAGAATAATAATTAATATGTATATGAGTATATTTAAATATGTAAGTCAAATAAAACAAAAAAAAAAACAAATATTTTATTATTATTATAAAAATATTAATGGATAAATTTTTCGCTGATGTATCCCCAACAGAATTCAAACAAATAAAAGTCTGATAACACTCAGAACAGAATTCCACAAATTCATAAACCTAACAAAGAATAATGAATGTCTTAGTTGCCCAGAACGACGCAGAATAATACTACATTTGCATTTCTAGGTCTTCCAAAGGCTACTTTATCGAACAAGTACAGAAGTGTATTTTGACATATTATGTATTTCATCAAACATATACCGGGTGTTCCAGTGCATGCGTATCAGCTTTTTAAGAGGGAAAGAGCCGTTATTTTAAAATTTAAAAAAATATTATTAACTAAATCGAATCGGTTGCTCTATCGATTTAAGCCCAAAAAACACCGAAATTGGCCAAATTCGAGAATTTTAAATTGGAAGGGGTATTTTTTTTTTGCAAATTCGGATTCTGAATTATTAATTTTGTTATCTTATTTTTTGTTTTATATATACACTCTGTACGAGCGAATTAGATCTTTGAGAAATAAATGAATAAATAAATAATAACATTACCGAGACAAAACGAGACAAAAGCATTGCAAATAAATTTTAATTATTCCAGCAAAAACTACATTACAGTACGTAATGAAATGTATATATATATATATATATATTTTTGTTAATTTCATTACAACTATCTTAATAATAATTGTATTATAAGTAAAATACAAGATTATCAAGCATAAATTTTGATTTGAATGAGGGTTTGTGGAAGAGAGAAATTCAATGATATCTTCTTCAAGAGACTTAATTTATTTGGCTAGTTGTTTGGAAATCTGCAACTTAGTTACAGCGGCATTAATATTTTTAGTCTGCGTGTTTGTCGAGTAATTAAAAGTTATAGAATCAGCATTTTTGGTGATGATTTTAAAGTCTGTGTGATGCGATGTCAACATTGACTGGGATAAGACTGTTTCTTTTACAGATTGAATATTTAAATTTTCTCGTATTCTGTCGTTTCTTACAAACCAAACGTTTACAATGGATCGCAGTATTTTTGACTGAAATCGTTCAATTATTTCAATGTTTTAGTTACTTGTAGCTCATAGCTCTAGACCGTATGTCCATATTCGTTTTAATATTAATTTGTATATCATTAATTTGCTGTAATTTGATAGCTTGGAATAACGCCCTAAGGGCCAGTAGAGTTGGTTGAGCTTTATTCTGAGCTGTCTATTACCTATAAAAATGTGGGTTCTCCAAGTAAGTCGGTGGTCTAAATGCATGACCAAGTCCTTTTCTGAATTCACTTGTAGCAGTATTGATCCGTTTAATTTTACTCCAGGCAGGCATTAAGATACCTTTACGGTATGAAAAGTTAATGTGCATATAGATTACTCACGTAACATTTTATTGTTATAAAAACAAAATTAGTGCTACAAGACTTCTATATGACTCCCGATAAACACTAAAGGTGTTTTAATGATGTTTTTATGGGAATAATGTGATTAATATTGCTATAAGAATGCTCTTATAGCAATTGCGGGAGTTGTTATAATGGGATTTTCCGCAAGTGATACAGCAATGTTTTTATAAATCTAAAAGTGCGTAATCCTATATCAAGAGTTAAAGTGTTGTTATAAGAATAGAATTTCTAGAATAGCAGTAGTGGTGATATTATTTTACTGTATTCCTATAATGACGGCTATTATTTTCTACAAACATGGTAAATTTTTTTTAAATAAACAAAAAAACTAAAAACTTTTATTTTGCATTCTTTTCGCAAAAATATCATTTTTACTTAAAAGAATAATTATTTAAATATCAAATTTGATGTTATGCTTTAATTAACGTACATTATTTAACATTTTAAAGATGCAATTTAAAAATATATTTTCTTTTATTTATTTAAAAATTGGTTATTTTTGGAGGGCAATGTATTTTTTCGAAGTATTTTTATAATAAATGTCAATGAAATTTCATTCCCAGCCAAATTTTGAGTTTTGTTCACAATAATTATAAATATTAATACAATTATTTTTGACCGAAAAATATTATAAAGACATTTTTTATATTATTAATTAATATCCTAATATCGATCTCCCTTTCTCAGGAAATAAATATAAATATCCATAAAATTATTATTTGAAAACAAAAAATAATAGCTTTCTCACTCTCGCATAACCTAAAATTATTTCAAATGAATATCATTTCAAAATAAAGCACTACACTAATACATGTATATTAATCCTATAACAATATTACAGCACTTGCTACGGTGCCTTATAGGATTCTCCATTCAACCTTTCGCAGCAATTGCGGAGCACTCAAATTAACACTAATACTGCTATAAAAGTGTTTATAATAGTGTTAAATGAGTGCCCCAGAGTCTTATAGCGTTAAAATTGTTACGAGGGATTTTATGTTTTCCTTTATTCTCCATTTTATAACTCAATTTTCAATTTTAAAAAGATTTTCTTGCAAACAAATTTTTTTTTTTATGCTCTTGACAGTAACTTGACATGTAGACAGTAACTTGACAAACATGTACTGCATGTTTATACTACAATATCTAAAATATTTCGAGCATTTATTTATCAAATTACTGGCTCGAATGATGAACCTTTTTTGTTTTTTAAAGCTATAAAAAAATTGTATTTATATATTGTATTAAGTTTAAATCGTACCATTAAGAAAAATAAAAGAAACAAAAAAAATTAAATGCGAAAAACTGCTGCTATTGTCAGAAATCAAGCGTTCTTAAATAGAATAGCTCCATTTTTATTTAATTTGTTACCAGATTATACTCTCGATTATGTTTTGTCATTTTGTTATTTTATCCCAATGATAAAGAGTTCTGGACCAGGTTGAAAAATCCATAAAGCATTTTTTTGATTCATCGGGAATCGAACCTCGGACCTTTCGGTTGAAGGCAGATTCTCTACCTATTGCGCCACCCATCGTAAGCTTTTATTATCTTTAAATTAGAGTTAGAAGTACTTCTCTATAATTGGTATCCGTTTGACCAGATAGTTTTTAATATGGAATTACATATATATCAGTATTTTGTCGCCCAATTTAATCTTTGAATGTTATTAAATAAGTATATATCAGATTTTTAATAGACATGTGGCCCTCATCGTACCATTACCAAAGCTATGGCTTACTGTATATTTATGTGCAATTGAAATAACAAAATTGATTAAATTAACCTTTGAATGTTTACCGAACCAGTACAAAGTATTTAAATTTATTTTGAGTTGGTCTTTTTACTTGAACTATGTATTTTCCAAGTCAACCGTTGTCTATCAAAATTAACTCATATATATTTAATATTATTTGCTTACGGGATCTGATATATATACTCCATTTATATTTATCTGTGGACATGATCTTTTATTAAGTGTTGCTGTTAGGATTAAGTAAAATTCAAATGTTAATATAATTAAAAGATTTTCTATATTTATATTTCTAGTTAAAAAGTCCACTGCAGAATTCTATTAATCTGTTATATTATTTCTATTAATTGCATTACAGTCACATTCTAAAATATTGACATTCCCGTGAAATTTATAACACAAAAACATTTCTTAGAAAATTTTTTTACACCAATTACAAACCAATTCATGTTGTGAAAATAAAATTAAAAATTAATTTATTTTTCTTAACAAAAAATTTATTTTAAAATTCATAACGAATTTCTGTCATTCTATTATTAAACTGATGATGAACTTCTTTATTATGAATATAATATTTATCAGCCCACTATAAAAAAAAATATATTGATTTTATTATCAGCCTTGCAGGAAATCACGTACTATCATTCGTTTAATAATTATTTGTTGTCTACTACAAAAATTACAAAAATGTCTGTATAGATTCTAAAAATCTTAATTCTAATCAGTTATCTAACAATTATTTACCTCATGTTTATTTATTAACCGGTATTAATAGGGATTTGAGAGAAAGAGAGAAAATATGTAAAAAAAAAAAAGTTATTAGGTTTTACAAATATTTCCGAGAATAAGTCATAATATTTAAATTCAAGAAGGCCTGACCCAGAAAAAAATTTTTTTTGTTTTTTTTTCTTTTGTTAATTCACTTTTGAAGGATTCAAATTTTTCTTTTAGAAGGATTCTTTTTGAAGGATAATAAAAACATTTAACAAAAATTAAATTCATTAATTTTTTGCTCACTTTTAATTGTTGACTTAATTTTAAGTTTTATCACGAATATTAAATGGAAATAGTTTTGAAATTTTTCTAAAAGTTGAAATTATAATTTTGAAATATTAATTTTTCAAGAAATGAAAAATGCTATGTGACAACTCAATTTAATTAGTAACATTATAAAAAGTGAAACATAATTAGCTCTATTTAAAATTTAATTTTCATATTATATATACAATACTAGATAACCTTGCCCGCGTTACTGGACAATACAATAATATACGTTTACGTCTTTGTACTAAAACTGAAATCTTCTAGAAAGATGATAGTGTTTGTCTGAAGTCTTCTGCTAACAATATCCACAGAAATCTCTCATTATTCGACCCAAAGCTCAGTTGATTTTTTGTATAGCATTGTGAATTCATCCCACAAAAATGTATCAAATTGTTTTAACACTCTAGCCAAGCCAGAGGTGGTTCATTTATCGTCATATTCAAAGGCAGTTTTAGCGTTAAATGCGCTGTCCTACCACCATCTAGTAAAGTGGCAGCAATTTCAGAAGATTACAAGTGCCAAAGCAATTCTTCAAAGCAGCTCGTGCTCGTACAGTTGCTTGCTAAAATTAAAGCTATTAAAAATGGTGCATCAAAAAAGTACATATGCCTTCATTACCGTTACCAATTTCTTGCATGATTGTTTCATAAGCCAATTTTTGCTTTTGATTTAATTTAGGAATATTTTTTTGAACATAATTTGTAAATACATTTGGATCGGAATTCGCAAAATCTTAATTAAAAATATCATTTTTTGAACGATTTGGTGAAAGCATACCCATCTAACCAAAAGCTTTACTTGTTATTCCTAAGCACATATCTTCAATCAATATCAATGCCTGATTATACATTTCTTCTGTATAATTCATGGGAACGTTAAAAGTTTAGGTGCGCATTTGATGTAAAATATCTTCCACCCTGTAATCATGACATTTCATCCATAAATCAGATGGATTAGCCGGTATCCCTAGCAATCATAATTTCTGACATGCCTCACGATAAGTGGCGCATACATGTCAATCAAGAGTTTTCAAATAATTAAATGATGTTTGGACCAACAAAAATTTGTCCCAAATATATGGAACATTCCTTAGGTTATCATGATTCATAATTCCTGGCTTAACCCTCAATCAAAGCCAAGCCCTACATACCAATTTTCATTGTTACCCAGTAATCTCTAAATTGTTTTAGAGAAGCTACTCCATAAAAAAATTCAACCTCTGATTGAAACCGGAAACATTATACCAAATCATCAATTTGTATTTAGAAAACAACATTCAACTATCGAACAAGTCCATGGCATAACTGATGACGTCATCGAAAAAACATTGGAAGGAAAATACATCTGTTTTTCAGTGTTTCTTGATGTTGCGCAAGCCTTCAATAAAGTATGGCATGAAGGGCTTATCTACAACCTACGTCGCTTGCTCCTCGAAACATATATCGAATTCTGATATCATCATACCAGCTTGACCTCTAAAACTAAGATGGAAAGAACACGTCAAGAAAAAAAACTAGAACTGGATCTGAAATACAAACATTTGTATTGGTTAATTGGGCGAACATCTACCCTTTCAACGTATAACAACGTTTTAATCTGCAATCAGATATTAAAGCCAGTCTGGGCATACGGTATTTAAACATGGGGTTGTGCTAAACAACTACATATTCAAACTATCCAAACGTTCCAAAACAAAGTATTGCGAAACACTATTAATGCTCCATGGTTGGTTCGCAATGCTAATATTGATAAGGATATCAAGCTTCTTCTCATAAAAGACGAAATAAAAAAATTGGCTGAACGTCATAAAAGCTGTCTCTCTCAACATGTCAATGTCGAAGTTTCACGTTTAGCTGACAGTCAAAACTTTATTAGCAGACTTAAACGGACGAAACCGTTCGAACTGTGTTAGGATAAAATCTCATTGAATTTTGTTTGATCAAAGATATCTGAAGTAGTGGAGCTAAAATTGTATTAATGATCAATTAATCATCTAAAAGATACAAATTTAATTAATTGTATTGCTTAACCTTTTCAAATTGGCTTTCGAAATTGAAAGTTACGTAGTAGAAAATTGATGTGGAAAATATGTAATGTATTTATTCAGATATATATATAAATACATATTTTCAAATAGATTTATTTAGCCAAAAAAAATTTTAAAAAGGGGGCTCAACCTACGGGAATGGTACAACATTGTAACACCCGATATATTTAATATTATTCAAATATATATCAACCATTCTGTAGAACATGTAACGAAGCAACTACACCTGAATTTGTACCTCTTAATTTTGCTACCATAAAATTTAGACATACCTTATATGCTATTCATTATGGTGCAAAAAGTTAAATATAAAATTATATTTAATAAATTTAATGACTATAAATAACGGGCTAAATATAATGTACATAATCTACTCACGACCGAATTCGCTAATTTATTACGGGTATCTCCAACTTTATCTATTATGACTTCAAGTTATATTATATTCCAGAGTTATATTCTATATTGGATTATATTGAATATATATTGAAATCGTAAATTTACTCGATCATTTCACAGTAATTATTTAGTAATAGATGAGACAAAGATAGACTCAATTATTATCTCACAAACATTATAGCAACAAAAACAGTTGCTGTAAGTGCTCTTATATTATATTCTGTTTATTACTGGAATCTGATAACATAAGACAACTTTTCTCAACTTGTAAAAAGTCCAACAAGAAACCCGGACCGGATTGGCGATAAAATGAATCTCTTAGACCTATTTCTGACCTCTCATCCCGAGAAATATTCCACCTTTGTTAATTCTGGACTTGGCAAATCTGACCATTGTCTTGTAAATGTCAGTTTCTTTACAAGCACATTGACCAACCAAAATGTACATCCCAAAAGATTGATCTGGCATTATAATCGAGCCAACTGGGATGGTCTAAACAATTTTTTAACAAGCTTTGATTGGCCCTTGTGTTTCCAACATAAAAATGTTGACTTTGCTACAGACGTTGTTAGCAAAACGATTAAGTTAGGTATGAAAATTTTTATTCCTAACTCGTTAAAAAGTGTAAAAAAATCATCAACGTCGTGGTTCAACGACGTCTGTAGAAAAGCTATTAAAGAAAAAGAGGTGGCATTTGGAAATCTCATGGCCAATAAGTCAGAGGAATCAAGGAAGAATTACAACATCGTCAGAAATAATTGTAAAAAGGTCATTAACCAGCAGAAGTTTTTACATACTCAAAGGTTGAGATAAGAAATTTTATATCTCCCTAACACTAGTAGAACCTTTTGGTCCTTTGCTAAAAATGTCATGCATAACTTTTGCGAATCTTCATTTCCGCCACTAATAGACCATGACAAAATAATATCAGATTCGGTTGGAAAAGCAAATTTATTTGCCAAATTGTTTTCTGCTAATTCCACTTTTCTCCCAACGACTCAAAATCCACCTTCAGTTCCTATAAGTAACTCATCCTTCGGAAGAGTCTACTTCAGAACTCGTGCCGTTGTTAAGGTACTTAAGAATCTGAATATCAGAAAGTCTACCGGTCCCGATGGCATCCCTGCTATGGTTCTAAGACATATAGCCTTCGCTATTTCCAAACCATTGCGCAACTTATTCCATTTATCCTACTCTACAGGAGTATACCCAACCCAATGAAAGATTGCGCATGTTAACCCAATTCCCAAAAAAGGCGACAAAAGCGATCCCTCCAACTACAGGCCTATAGCTATAATATCTAAATATTTGCTTGCACAATTCGGGTGAAGCAAATATTGTGGCTCTAGATATTTCTAAAGCTTTCGATAGAGTATGGCATAGCGCATTATTAGCAAAATGTCAAGCAGTAGGCCTGGGTCTCTCTTCTCTCAAATGGATTGAAAGTTTCCTCTCGAATCGTACGATTCAAGTCTTAGTTGACGGATTTAAATCCGATCAATTCCAAATAAACGCTGGTGTTCCCCAAGGATCAGTTCTCTCACCTACCCTATTCCTTATATTTATAAATGATTTGCTCCAAACCACTTTCAATCCAATCTACAGCTTTGCAGACGACAGCACCCTAGTAGCCTCCTACTATTTTCATAAAAAATCTGAAGCTACATCCACCGCTGTGTCAACCAAAAGAGACATCATGGCTAGTTCCCTCAGCCACGATTTGGTCGCAATAGCTAATTGGGGCATAAAAAACAGAGTCGAGTTTAACTCTTCTAAAACTCAGAGCTGTACAATTTCCCGAAAAATTTCCATTTTTGATCCTACTCTTTTGTTTCAGGAAGATAAACTTCAGCGGTTTGAAAGCTTAAGCATATTAGGTATGCACCTTAATCGAAAAATGATCTGGAATGATCATATATTTGATGTTGCAAAAAACGCAGCCAAATGTTTGGGTTTTCTTAGCCGCTGCAAGGCTTACTTCTCCCCCTGTGACCTCTTGAAAATCTATAAAGCTTTCATACGACCCAAAATGGAGTACAATTCTCACATATGGGCTGGCGCTTCTAGTATTGCGTTAAAACATTTGGATAAAGTCCAAAAATGGGCTATTCGTCTAATCAACGACCCAAATGTGACAGCCCATCTTGCTCCTCTTGGACATCGTCGTATAGTCGGAGCTCTCTCACTTTTTTATAGATATCTCGTAGGCATCGGCACATGCTCAGTGGAAATTAAATCTATATTACCTCCACTTAAGCGTTTCCCTCGCGAAACACGAAGGGCAGCATGTGCTCATCCCTACACCATCGAAATCCCTAGATGGCAAAAGACAAGTTATGGAAATTCGTTTATAACTTCAACATCCCGAATGTGGAACCAAATTCCATCTTATGTGTTCCCAAAACATGACAAATTTTATATTTATGACACAAATTCAAGACGAACATTAACACCTTCGTTCGTAATTGTCCTCCTTCCTTTTTACCATCCTCCTTTCCAAATTTTCCTTTCCCTCCCTAGCCAAACGTACCAATCTGTATAAAAGGTTCCCACCTAGTGTTTTGGCTATGCATAAAAAAAAAAAAAAAAATAAGACATCAAGTTGTATCAAAACTAACCAAATAAAATGAAACTGTAATCAAAATATATAATATCATTTAGATTTCCATTGATTAAAGAACAGCTTTGATTTTCCACGTTTGAAAAAGTTTCTTATCATTATAATGATTCATAGAACCCAGCACGGATTGCTTACAAAATTTTCATTTTATAACATGAGCACGTGTAAAGAAATCATGTCTGATTTCATGTTTTAATACCTACATGATGATTGGTGACGCAAATAATAAAAACGTATGGTAAATACCTCTTCGATTTAAATAATATAATGATGGTATGTTTGCATATATATATTATATGTATATCTTAGAACATTTTTAGGCAAACTAAAACGTGGTAAATTCATAATAGAAAAGTATGAAATCAAAATATAATTTTCAAAAATAAAAAATGTAACTGTAATTTTAGTTTAGTTGTTTTCACAAGTCCTGTTTACTTCTCATTATTGTTTGCTAATAGTCTAAGAATTATACTGGAATTGAAGAACATTATTCAATAATTAAAAATCAGGTTAACCTGAAACAGATTATTACGCAAAGTAAACTTTAGAAATAATTTTTTTTTAACAATATTATAGTTTTAAGTAATATAAGTATGCTTTCATGTAAGTTATAAAACAAATTACAAGTAAAAACTTGAAGTTGTCTATGTTTGTCTAAAATTGCAGTACCTGCTGTTGATTCCTAATAGTGTTGTCTGATTGAAAGACTTCTTCTATAATGTACAGTCTTTCACAATTATTGACATTGAGGTAGCTTAATACAGACTTACCAGTTAATACTATTTGAGAAATTGTTAATCAAACAATCACAATAAACTTTGTATTAATTGAAAAATTACATCACAAAGAGAAAATTCATAATCAAATACAAAAGCTACTCCTCATGTTCACATATGAAATTCAAGCTGGAGTCCCTCAAGATATGCCTATCAACAATCAAATATGATTAGATATCAGATATGCCTACCAACAATCAAACGACTATTTCTACTTTTGCAGACGATACAGCGATTTTAAGTTCTAGCGCGTGACCCAAAATAGCTTCTACATATTATTATGCTTCTAATCATTTAGAAGAAATAGAAAAATGGCCTTTTCCGTCGTCCAAAACAAATAATATTTTAAAGTCAGAATAATGTTTAGCTAGATAAGCCAAAAGTCAAGTTTGGTTCTTCTAACCCTTGAAGGTTTCGATTTATGGACTGTCCTATAAATAGGCCAACCCGCAGATATGGGTACACAATTTTAAAACAAAAAGGTTAAACAAATAAAAATATTATTTTGGTTTATTCTATTGTTTAAAGTTCGTTAATGACAAAAATAAATACATTGAAACAAACTTATAAGTTCAATACATCATGAAAAATTAATTTATTTATTACTTGTATTCAAAACTTCATAAACTTTTTTAAATATTAAAGATTACATTCCCCAAATGGAAAATAAATAATAAACTCAATTATATCATAAAAACTATACATAAAGTCATTGTGCAAGTGATGAAATAATTGTGCATAGTTTCTTAGGGTTAGGAAGAACGTGATTTGTTATTTCACGTTCATTCTTGCTTCTTGAAGATATTTACAAAATATGAAACATTTATAGCTGCAATGTGTTGAGATGATTCGTCCGATGATGATACAAAGTATAAATTGAAAACGTTTACAACTGTCAGATCAATTAGATAAATAAAAATCGCTCCTACCATTGCTTTATCTATTTTTATCACCACTCATATCAGCGGTAAAATTTCAAAAATCTCTATTCTGTATGCGTTTTTGCATTTAAACGTTTTGCTGAATATTTAGGATTTATAAAGTCAAAATTAGTTAGTATTGCAGAAACACTACTATACCCATATGCATTTAATAAACTGTTTACGAAGTATCGATTACAAATATCTTTATCTTAAACTAACAACAAAAACGTATTATCATTAGTATCTTCGATTTCATCATTTTCTTCCCAAATTTTCACTTCTAATGCACCTTGAACCACTCTTAGCAATTCGCTTTCAAAGAAATTTTGATAATAAAATGTTTCTCAATCCGTCAATTTATCTAATTCTGGTGGAAAAATGTTTATGTTTATGACATTATGATCTTCCAAATTATTTTGAACTCCCGATAAAGCTTCAATAGCTACCTGAAGACTCTTGAACTCACTTTTACCATGGAAAATGCCTTGTGTCATAATTACGCTTTACATGTTCCAAAATAAAACTGCAATGAAATTAAAATTCTTACATACTTATGCCGGTGTATATTTTCAACTAAAATCCAATATTTAATACTTGTTCAAGGTTCTCTAATACTTAAACAAATAAATTTTGGTAGTTTCAACACAATTAAATATTTTCAAGTATTAAATTTTTAACATTTTATACATTCACCTCTACTAGTTTTAACTTTTTGAAAAAATTACATTTTTAATTGAGTTTAAATGCTATTTTTAAACTAACAAGTCGATGTTGCAATATCGAAAAATATTCTTTTATTGTTTAACCTCAAAATAAGATACTTTTAACCGAGCTTAATTAATTTTAATGTACGTATTTGTATGACATATTGTTTGCTGTCCTATATATAAGCCAACCGGCGGGAATGGGTTAAATAATTTTACTCAAATACTTGAAATCAAATAGTTTTACTCAATGAGTAGTATAATATTTGTATTTTACCTAGCTCTGCTTAGTAATCAATATAAGTACATCAACATGAATATGGACTTGTTATACATTACGTACAACCGTTTGTTTTGACCTCACGGGACACATAAAAGTAAGTTCGTCCTAAGAATACTTCAATAAGAACGTTGAATCTGTAGAAATAACCTAGAACAAAACCAAATTAAAATGATTTCGTTCAGGCACCTGGATTCACAAGTAGAAGTTAGTAATAGAATTTTAGAGAGAGTGCTCTAGATCAATTTTATATTTATAAATTGAAAAAAATTTGTCAAAGTTTCTTTATACAGTTATTAACTTAGAAACTTAATTTAATAATCTAAAAAATCATTGTAATAAAAACACACCTAAAATATAAATGAATTCCCTTTACAATTTACAAAATTACAATACTTCAAAGTTCTCATTTCTTTTACAATAAAATGAATGTTTTTTTTTTTTGTTTCTTAACAAAGTTATCAAATGTAAATTTGGAATTTTTATAGCTCATAGATACTATAAATTAGATCTTAATTTGAAATTGGAAATTTATATTTTGACAATATTATGTCTATAATATTTTAAAATTTTAATAAAATACAAGATAACTATATAGACTGTTAACATATAGGAATCATGTTGGTACCATGATACGATTATTTTTATTTACTCTCATCAATATCGTATTGGTTTAATCAAGCGACCTACGTTTACGATAGATTTTTGAAATGCATTGTTTAAAATTCAATATGCTCTGTTATTTTTTTTAATTATATCATCAAATTATGCAAATTTATTCAATAGATATACTCGTACATATAAATTTATTTTTATTATAAAATTGACTAATTTTCATCTCATATAACTAGTTTTAAAATATTTTCATTTTATTTTTTGATTTTTTTTTTTGATTTGATAGAACAAAAGAGTTTTTGGTTTTTTTGTTATTTATTGTGGAAAATAAATAAAATTAAAAGAACATCGATCATTATTGTAGCTTAGTTGGATAATTGAATACTGTAAGCTTAGTCATATTTTAAAGCCAGGAACGTGAATTGATAAAATTGTTCCGGTAACTTAGAGTGAGAACACGTAATTGATACCACTTCAACTATCGAATATGTTAGTTCAATATTTTACTTCAATAAAATTGAGTTGGGAAAAGCTGGGGTAGTATGTTTCATATTCTAAAATACTGCCACATCTTTTGGAACATTTTTGGAACTAACTGTGACAATTCCAAATAAATTAATATCAATAGAGCGATTCTCAAGATTTAGACACCGATAATTTTTAACTGTTAAGTAGCGGTTAGGAACCAGCATTGAATAAAATTAAGCGCAAAAATCGAAATGGATAGGCCACACTTTAGAAAAAACCGCTAAAAAATATGACTAGAATGGCCCTAGAATGGAACCGTTGATAGATGAAGATCCAGTAACACCTAGCATTGAATAGTAACAGCTGAATTAGGTAGTTATGGACGAATAAAACAGAGAGCAATAGCAGAGTCAATCGATGCCCTATGTTATATATAGAGTAAAATGTATTCATTTGTATACCGCAATTTTTTGTTTTTTTTTCCAGTATTTTCTTTTCTATTATTTAAAAGAAAAAAAATCGATTTTTCCGCCTAAAAATGTATTATTCACCAGCTTTTTTAATGGTTTTGCTTTGTTAGCATATTTTTAAATTTTTTGCTAAACAAAATTGGTACATCTTTGCACTCAAAAGGTTAAAAAAGGTTGCAAGCTCTTCTCGACGTAAAAGTAAAGCCGGCTTTTTAAAGAGCCACATGACAGTTCCTTGTTCCGAGTGTAAAGGGCCATATAAATTCCCAGTTCCGTTATTCTTCTATATATGTTTTGGGTTTATCCACATATACAATATAAAGACAAATAAGAGGAACAGTTTGTAGAATCCAATGTAGAAAAATAATGCAAAGAAACTCGACAACAGAAAATGTAACGGTCATGGCTTACAAAACCAACGTCGGTAAATAAATTTTATAATAGTTTAGATTCTAAGTTTCAATTTACATCACAATATATAAAATTTGCAATACCATTTCTAATTCTAATTTTAACTAATTCTTTATTAACGCATACTCAATTCAGGATGATGTTACGCGGGTAAAAATGTTGGATTACATTGCCATAACCATTGAAGTAAATGTTCTCAAACGTTTTCAAAGTAAAACTTGAGTTTTTTTTTTTTGATATAAAAAGCCCGTATATTGAATTTCGTATTACATTCACACAGTAATTTTAAAACTGTATTTAGACGTTTTGTATAATATTATTATACAGGGATTTAAAAAAAAATGAAAAAATATTTATTAACAATTTCACTATTTTATTAATTTTTTTTATAATGTTACTTGCTTTACTTTACTTTTAACCTTTAACCCAAATTGTGTGGACTCAGGAATCCATATTTAACTATATTTGTAATAGAAAACAAATACTCTAAACTGACTGATTAAATAAACAATTTTTTGTATTCTTGAAATTACTACATTGCTAATTAAGTAGTATAACACTTTAACAAATTCTTGTATTGATAAATGACATAAAGAAAAAAATTCTAAGTAAATTCAAGTAGACTGTTTTCCTGCAAAATATTTACATACTTTATACTACTCAGTTTCCTATTGCTTTATCTAGTATTCAAATTTAAAATATTTTAGTTTTAAAAATTTGAATTGAAATTCAAATTGATTCGTCCGATTGATTGAATTGTTTGTTCTGTTGTTAATTTCAACTTAGTTATTCTGTAAATAACTTCTCTGTATTGAAGTGGGAAACAAAATTAAATCCGAAAGACAAAAGGCTACCTAACTACTAAATTCTAAATAAAAATTTCTAATTGCAATTTATATAATAACACCGTACTGATCCGTAGTCACCGTAGTAATACATCGTTGAAAACATTGAGTGGAAACAATGTAGGGCTGCAAGGCTTCAATAGTATATTTTTTTTAAGTAGCTCATTACATATGCTTCATAAATTATAGTATCTCGCCAGCAATAACGAATATAATATGAGTCTCCTACTTTATCATGAGCCTGTCAATAAACCAGCTTGAAGCTACACAAAAAAATTTTTTGAGATTCGCACTGCGTAATTTACACTGGTCAAATCCAGTTATTCTGCCACCTTATAGGAACCGGTTAAAGTTATTGGATCTTAAATCATTAGAATCCAGAAGAGAGGTTGCTGATATCATATTCATTATTAAAGTTTTAAATAATGAAATAGATTCTCCTTATGTTAGGGATATGATCCACTTATATATTAACAACAGAAACCGCTTTAGATCGGAAAATATTTTTCGTCCAATATTTCATCGTACCAATTATGGTAAATATGAGCCTGTTAATAGAATGTTTATGTTCATAAATAAACAAAAACACCACATCGATTTTACATTAAACGCAGCCCAACTAAAAAAAAAACTGCACTTACATATATCTTAGAGTTAGTATAAATTTATAATTTTCTAACATTCTTTGGTTATAAATTACAAAAATGTATAAATATCAATATTTTAATATTAAGATCTAGAATAATATTAAGCTTAAAATTATATTTTGTTTGTTTAATTTTGTACACTTATGTATATTGTAATATGTTTGTACTAAGCATAAATAAATTAATAAATAAATAAATAAATAAATAATAAACTCTGTTTGTTATGCTCTTTAGAAGTGTGCTTAATGATATTCCAGCAAAAAGCAAGGCCCCTAATGAAAATCCGGTAAGATTCATAAATTATATAGTATCCCCCAACAATATCGAATATAATATCAGCCTCTTAGTCAGCATGAGTTTTTCAGTAAACCATAGTTTTGCGATTATACTGTTGATTATGATCTTACGAAGAGTGCGTAATAATATCTCGACAAACAACAAGGTCACTAATCAAAATACCGTAATTTTTTTTTTATTATACATAGTCAAAACACTAGGTGAGTACCTTGCATACCAATTGGTACACTAAGTTAGGGTGGGAAATTGAAAATTTAGAAAGGAGAATGTAGAAAGTAAAACGGAAAATGCCGTTTTTTTGTTTTATTATTTTGAAAAAGCATAGTCTTCTGTATTCCAGGACGGATGATATTTTAAATTTAAATGGCAGGACTTTGATATACTGGGACTTTCATATGTTGAGATTTTACTTGGTACGCGTTACTGATTTTAATTAATCTTTAAGTTTTTATTTTTACCGATTTTATTGATATAATTTTATATAAAAATTAAATTTAATAAAGAAATTATGCCCTTGTAAAATAATGTAAAACTAGTATTCGCCCGCTAACGAAATTGGAGAAAATTTATTACAAAATTGTGCTTAATTTCCTTATGAATTATTCACCATTTCAATAAATCCTTGGTACTATATTTTATTTTTTTATTGATTTATATCTTAGACTACAACCACATACGTAATAAATTATTTAAAAAACAATTAAATTTAAAATTCATTCTGGCGATAGTTGATTTGCGGCAATTTCAAAAATTAAAATATGTTAAAATTACTTTCATATAATATGAGGTGAAATTTAAAATTGGAATTTCTAATTGAAAATTAAATTTTTTACAAATATATAATTCCGCACTGCTCTTTTTGAATATCTATTTAATAAAAAACGGTTGTGATATTTGCACTTTTACCGTATTATTTTAATTTACAGATTAAAGATATTGACACATAAATTAAATTTAATTCTTCGCTTCATTGTTTAATTACGGTTATGTATGTAATGACAGTCAAAGTTGAACATACAAAGTAGCAACAAATTTTATAATTATTTAGTTGTTGATCGTCATTTGTTTGTTTTTACGATGGATTGAATAAATATAAAACAACATAAATATATCAAAATTCACAACAATTTATGAAACTAGCAAGCAAATTTCATATAAAACTAGAATAAAAGTAATCCAGGCACTAGCAATAACTGCAAATTTTATTTGGTTTTCGCAAAGATATAAATATATATTTAGGACCCAATAACTTGGTATTTTTTTGGTTGAGTTATTTTTTTATTTTATTCAAGTCATTTTAATCCGATGATCATATGATGTGGCCCGTTTCTTGATTTGAATTATGGTACCGTATTTTTGTTTAGCTCAGTTTCTTAATTAATGTGACTTCAATTTAAGTTGAAAATTGCAGTTTTAACAATATGTATAGTCACTGCAACGATAGACATAATTAAAATTTCAATATAAAGTTATTGCACTGGTAAAAGATGTTCTAAACAACAAAATTCAATTCCAAAATTTTACAATTTTATTTTCAACATTTTGGATAAATAATCTATTTTTTTATTTTACTATTCACTTGTATTTTTACTGTTCACTTTTTTTTTTTTTTGCTTTATTAAAATGAATACAATTATTATTTTAATCTTAATCTTATGTAATATGTAATATATGTATAGTTTTAAAATTCAGTTCACATTTATTATTAAAACTCATAATTAAATTACAATATATATTAAGCATTATACAAAATAATAAAATTTGATTTAATAAAAAGAAAAACAAAATACGAAAAAGTTAAGTTTGAGATTAATTATATACTAGTTAATTAAATATATAAAAATGGAGGTTAAATACCTAGGCTAAGCTGCCTGGTCGAATTGGATATTTAAAAACAATTTTCATTTTCCTATTACTTATTACAGCAATTTCACATGTGAATATTTACAAAACTATAAAACAATGCACATTTTATTTACATACATACTTTATTTAAATTTTTATTACTTTATTTTTATTTTACCATTTATATTATTTTATTTGTTAACTTTTAAAAATTTTGAAGCTTTATAATTAAAAAAGCAAAGAACTTAGAAGAAAAATATACTTAAAACAAAAAAACAAAATAGAGATTTTATTTAAATTACAAAATTTCATTGATATGAAATAATGAAGTCAATTGTTAAAATTTAAAACTGAATTTGATTTTTAGAACATTTTTACCATTCTTATAATTTTTCATCAAAATTTTCTATCTACTATACTACAGTGAATTGGAGTGAAATGAAAAATTTAGCATACTCGTTTTACATATTCCAAAAACAGAAACCTTAAACTTAAATAAAAGTTACATATATTCAGCAATTAAACTGAAAAAATATTTGATTATAATGCAAATCAAGAAACCAGCTACATAAAACTGGCATCGCAGTAGAATGACTTGAAGTAAATAATCTTTACGTAATAAATTTATATGTATTGCTATAACTCCACTCTAGGGGTAACGTATTAATTTTAATACTTCTACGGTAAACAAGTTAGTATACATTATAATGTGCATAATTTATTTTTCGTTAATTTTTTGTATGTATCTAGAAATAATATAAAAACAAATATAAAAAATAGTGTTGTAAAATACCTAAAAAAAAATATTAACAAACCAATGATCCTGATAACGTCAATAACGTCTAGTGTAAATATCATAATGTCTAAAATAATAATAATCCCTATTAGAATTTCATACCTGAATTTTGTTTAGCAATACATAAATACGAAAGCACAATTTTGAAGAAATTTAGTCACACAAAATTGGTGTGTATTCAAATTCAAATTTCACTCAATCAAGTTTACTTTAGCTAAGACGTGTTTCCAAAATAATAGCAATGAAAAGCTCAAAATCCAATAAGCTATTTTAACATATTAAACAAATCTTGTAAAATAATTAAATATGGGTAGGTACAATAAGATAGGAATTTGAGTAGTATTTATGTTATAATTTCAATTATCAACAAATTATTTTTACATATTTTTGCTATAGGTGCAAATTTTAGCACTTATTTAAAAATAAACAAATAGCAAAAATAACGACAACTAGTGAATATGAAATTACTCCTCACATTTTAATATATATTTTTGTTGTTAAAAAATAAATTTCAAATAAAAATATAAATTTGCATAAAATAAAAACAAAATTACGTTTTACGTATTGAGACGACATGTTGTTGAATCGTAACTTTAATATCAATTCATTCAACCCTAAGCTCCTCAGAAAAAAAAAACTAATAAAAAAAAGTAAAAAAAACCTGTTTCCTAGATAGAATACCAATACTAACATGTGACTTTATATAATATCTAAACATTATATTATCTGAATTTTTTTTTTGTTTTGCTTTTTTTTTATACCTTATATCGCTTGCCAACATTTACGCTATCTTACAGTTATGTTACCCTTTTGTATTTTAGTTTAAATATTCTATTCCCTTTTTATTAAAATCTTCTAAGGAAAAAAATAAAATAAAAAATATTTTAACTTTTTAAGATGAAAGCAAACCAATTTCAAATAATTTGATGTAGGTTGATCTGACATTTTCATTTTATAAAGATTCAAATTTACATTCATGTAAAGTGTTTACATATGTTTCTGTTGTCTTAGATCTAGTTATGATACAAAAATTTTCAACCAACGCTACAATTTATTTACAAAATGCAATAACTCCCATGTGTTTATTTGTTGTTGTTTTTTTTTTTTTTTTGCTTTAGCCCATAGGGGTTTGTCATAAAATATTCTATATAGATTTTAATAATTTATTGAAATGAAAACATAGAGGATACTTAAAACAAAAAAAAAAAAACTAACTCAAAAATTTGTAAAGCCAATGGAATATACTTTTAAGTTGACAAAAATACATCGCAAAAAGGATCTTATTTTGAATTTGACACATTTTCAAGATTTAAAACAAAAAAAAACAAAAACAAAAATAGCAAAAAACTATGATGTTGCAATGTGACGTCTCCGTTCATTGAAAATTATATTAAATAAGCATTAAAAATGTTGAAGAAAAGTATTTATTAATTTTAATTAGTTCAGGTCCAATATTATGTTCTGTCATGAATTTAATTTTCATAATAATGATATATATAGAGTAGAGAGTAGAGAGAAATTTAATTGAAAGCAGAAAATAATTAAATTCTAAATAAATTTTAATTAATTACTCCGTTGTAACGAAATGTGATTTTTGTGAGTTGATTTTGATTAATTTCATAGTTTTGTGGATAACCCAACTCTGTTAGCATTTCTAAATTCTCATTTTTAATCACAAACTACTAATATAATTATCCACATAATGCTACCGATATTGATAGAACAGAACCGAAACAGAAATTTTTAACGTAAAATGCTTTACTGGAGTTGAACTTGATCAATATAATAATAAACCTGAACATTAGGTAAAACTTATTAGGTACTGTGCCACATTATAAAGGAAGAAGCATTGCAAATTGTTTGTCTACTCATCATTTGTCTATGATAGCCGTTTTTCGATCTTTCTAAGGGTTTCTGGTCACAGGAGCATAGATGGGAATTAGAGAGCCGACGAACTGGCTAGGCAAAGTTCCAACGTTGACAGGCTCCTTTAGGAGGACATTCACTCTCCAATGAGAGTCAATAAGGAACGTACCCATTCATACTTTCTGGTGAGAACGAATGAAAGGTGGTATAGAATAAATACCTATGCAATTTCGGGGAAAACATGGCTTTCGTATAACATCAATAAAACCAAACAACTCTTAGCCAGATTCCGTACTGATATATAAGGAATAGTAGCCATTAGTATGGATCATTGGCCGATAGGAAGCCACGCTGCCAAGCTAGGTATTGCGTTAAATTTCCATTGGCGCAGTTGCAAAGATCAAAATGAAACAGAACCTTTTTAAGACTTTAGGTGAGGCTTTGCCTTCTGGACTTTAGATGAGGCTTTCCTGAGTAATACAGATTTTATCGCCGAAAGCCAAATAGGAGATCTGATCAACCTTCTTAATCACCAAGGGTGGCTCTGAGTCCCTGGAGAGAGAAAAAATTAGAGAATGATCACTTACAACAACCAACATATAGGAAATAGGTCATTCGTGGTATCAAAAAGTCACAATTAAGTGCTAATTGGTTTTCCAGAAGCAACTGGAATGACAACTCCTACCTCCTACGTAGGTACCTACGTCATGTCACTCATGTCTTAACAAATAAAATTATTTGTCCAGTACTTTAGAACTTCTTTTTATCTAGACCTATAGCACTTAATTCGCTAAATTTAGAATTCGATCGTCCTGTATATTTTTGGCTTGGAACAGTAAGTTAATGTGCAGGATAGACTAATTTAAATGTGGAAAACTAAATCTATTGTACAGTACTTCGCTCGTTTGTTTGTTTTTTTTTTTTTTTTTATTAAATGAATGTAATCTGTATCGTATTAATAGACGAATTTTAAGATAATTTTCAGATAAATTAATCTTAGTAGATACTGAGATATTATGTTTTTGATTTATGACTGATTTTGACTCAGAAAAAAATATTAAAAATGAGCAGAAATTGTTTAAAATTCATTGTTTAAAACTAATATAATTGAATTACATTCTACAAAACCTCAAAATTATATAATCTTATCGTAAAACTTATTATGATTTCAGTTCTAATTTAATATTTTGATAATGTAAGTGAGCTGCTGGAGCCCATGAATATTTACTAAAATTTTAAAGTAAAATTAATATGCATCTCCGACATGTAGCTATGTAAGAAGCAAAATATGTATGATTTCAAAAAACCACAAGACATGCTAAATTATTATTCTTCTCATATAATATGCAAATCATGAAATGTAATTGTATTTGAAATTTTAAATTGGATGCAAATGATATACCGTAGTTTTTTTCCTTACTTCTCTGAGAGGATCGGATTTCCAATTGACATTTCTATCGTACTCAATTGCTTACTGTTGTTTCCGAGATAATATCTTATTTAATTTTTTAATCTGTTTATAATGTAGGGGATTGGCCTACTGAAGAAGACCACTTTGACCTTTCTATTTGGACCTACGTGGTAAGACGACGGACGTGATATTTCTGCATGATGTCGCAGCGATTGTTTCCATTCCTGTCGTTTATTGGGTACGTTGTTTCACTTTTTTGTCAGATGTTGTTGATAATTGTAATTATTATTAAATGCTTGCCAATGTTTATTTATGGTGTTAGTGTTTATTGTGTTGTATGAGATATATTAATATTGTTATTGATAATGCAAAGCCATCGTATACCGGCGACAACATATAGATAAGTAAAAATCAACTTTGCGAAAGATAACTTTTCGCAAAATATAATATGAATATTTTATTAATTAGTTTAGGATTTTTTTTTCTTAATTAATATAAAATTTAGAACCATAAATGATCTATTTTAAATAATTATTGGCTTTATAAATAAATTATTGTAAAAAAGCTATAAGGCTCCTGATTCCGTCAATTTAAATACATTTTTCCTGATATCGACTACTAGGATCGATTGTATGGTAATCTTTTGCCCATAAAAAAAATAATTGCGATGTATATAAATTATTTGGTAATACCTATTCATTTACAGAATCATTATTAATAATTTATAAATTTACAGCTCTGTTCTAATACTATGTTCACATTATGCAATTTGATCATCTTTAACAACGCTTCAATACTTTCTAAATATGTTAAAGAAGTTTATTTATTGTCATATATATGTACGCCCATAATTTTATTAACAAAGTTAATTCGTTAATTAAATAAAACTGATTATAATTAAGTAGGTTAACTAATGATTTTTGCAAAACCACCATTGTAGCTTAGATAAAGGACCCAACTTGGCTGCTTCGCCTTCTATCACTAAATTTTTTAAATTTTTAATTCATTTATTCATATTATAACAAAATACAATACTTAAAAATATACATTTACTAAATAAAAATAATAAGAATAAATATAGGATCATTCGGATATTCATTAGAATATGTGATGAATGAAACTGCAAGCAAAAATACAGGCATTAAAAATATAAAATATTGTTGGGTACATACATAGTAAAGTAGAAAATTAAAGCTAAATATGGAAAAACTAAAAATATCTTAAAATTAAAATTATATTATGAAAAAAATAAAATTTAAAATAAAATTTCATAAAATTTAAAGCAAAATTTAAATAATAAACGAGAGTAAGCAGAATTAAATACAAAATTATAACAAGACTAAAAAGTAAAATTAATAACTAGAAGACTGAAAGAAAATTAAAAAAAATTATAGTTAGAAAAAAACTAAATTAAAGTTAAAACTAAATAGTATTAAAAACAGATTCAATTTGAAGGTGATCCAGTTCAAAAAGCCAAAATCGAAGATTTTTGCAAAATGAAACAGGTGATCTGTCCGATCTTAAAGAATAAGGTAACATATTAAAAAATTTTGTAGCTATATAATCATAAAAGTGGCAAAAATGAGAGGTACGTGCTCTTGGAACATTTACAAGGTATAAATTATTAATTCTAAGATGATATCTAGTAACAAAATGATGAGCGAGATAGCCCGACCTATTGAAAAATTTTCAACGTTTTAAACAGATATAAATGTCTAAGTGACTTTTTAAATAAAGGAAAGGGAACTTTTTAAATAAAGGAAAACTAGGCAATAGTCTATTTTTTTTTTAAATTATCCTTATACAGTGTTTTTGAGCGATGAGAAGAAGTTGAATTTTATTAAAATAAGAACCACTCCAGCAACTAATTCCATATTGCAGCTTAGAACTGAATAGAGCAAAATACACCATTAGCATAACTTTTAAAGAACAATACAGATTTAAGTGGTAAATGTTTCGCAAAACATTTTTAAAATAATTATTTAAATAGGAAGTATGTGCAGACCAATTCAGTTTATTATCAAGTAAAACACCCAAGTACCTAAACGTATCTACACTTTCAATGTTAAAACAAGAAATACTACAAGGCGAAGAGAAGACAAAAGAGTTTAGAGACTGTATAGGAAATAAAGGAAATTTAGGACAATCAGGCGAATGATACCAAATACTAAAATTCTCGAAGAGAATTATTAAGCCTAAATTGTATAATTTTAGTTTTATTTCTTATAACTAACTTATGAACATAAAACCATTTTCGAATTAGGTCCAAGTCAAAATTTAAATCGCAAAACTACTAATATAATACCCTTACTTATTCACTACCAACTTTGATATATCAATACACAGCCTGATCTAAAGTTTGTTGGTGCTAATAAATAATAAATGCTTTCCTTGACGGCTCCCAGTGGAAACTCAACGCACTCCCTAAGAAGATAATGAGTGTATTATGAGTATATTATGAAATACAATGACATAAATATATAAAAAAACTGTATGACTTCTGATACTGTTTTGACTCTATTTGAAATTTTTTAATAGATATGAAAAATTTATTGAAATGATAAGCTATCAGGAGAGTGTGTATTTTTAAATAAATTTATTAATAATATTGTATTTTGACGATTAGTACCATTCGGCCATTCAGATAACATCACATAATAAAAGGTATACTGTATCCGATTGTATTTGTTTTTGAGTACCACTCTCATATATGAATCGAATTTTGAATTTTTCATTTTAAGCAATTACTAAGAAGCTAGGATAAAACACAATTATGATACAAGGGAATGTTCCAAGAGAGACGTACAAAGATTTGTAATTGACTAAGTTCACGCTTGAAAAGTTAATTTTTTAAGATATTTCATGTAAATTTTTCAATTTTCTAAGTTGATTAGCACTGAACATGTTGCAAGTGGGGTAGGTCGTATACAGGTTTTTATAACCAATTGGGCGTGCTAAGATTAAAATAGTATTAAAAAGAACAAGCTTAGACGGAAATTTCAATATTACAAGGCTATAAAATAAATGGTCTAAATTCCTGATACCGTCCACATGGACGGAGTTAGGCACTTCATTAATTGAGCAATTCTTGATTCCGTCCACTTTTCCTATTGCCAATATAATCTAAGCTTTCAAAATAATTGAGTGGAAAAGTGTATTTTCGTATTGAGGTAATATGTAATTTGTTAAAAAATACTATTAAAGTTGTCCGTATCTTCTAGTTTTTGAAAAATCGAAAAAAAATTAAATTTTTGTAATTTGGAGCTATTTTTGCATTAAAAATTTAGAAGAAAAAAACCCCTGTTGACATAAAATCTCGGACGCAAATAAACTATTAGTCGTAAAATTCTAATTTTTTAACAAGTGATAAACAATAATGTTATTTATTAAAAATTAAAAATTTGATTTGATTGATACAAATTAAAAATACTACGAATTGATGAAGTGGTTGGAATCAGGAGGGTGGACGCAGAACGGTGCCATTGCGTTATACCGTATCAAAACAGAGATATTTTGGTATTTAGTATACTTACAATAGAAAATAAAAATTATATTGTAGAGCTACCTATCCAAAATTTTAACAACATTTTTGCATATCAGATTTACCCTAAAGAAAAAACTTGTTTGGTTGTTTTTTTTTTTTAATATTGAAGTAGTTTTGCAAATAGAAATTGTAATGTACTTGGACAAGGTGTATTATATGAAAAATTTATTCCATATTTTTGTTTTGCTTTCCTTCCACACATCCAGTTCTTTGTATAATTTCCCTTTATAAAATGAATAAAACAAAGGATCAAATCTTTTTTAATTTCTACTTTAATTTCAACAATTCAAATCCTTTTTAAAATAATAAAAGAAAAAGGAACAGAAATAGTTTTTCCAAAATTTCTTTTGCCACAAGCTTGTATCATTCATTTGTGTAGCTAGTGGGTCTTAATAAACCCTTTTTAAATTTATTAAAACTTTCAAAAGTTTATAATGAATGATATTGAAACATCTTATGTATAAAATAAAAATTAAAATGCATTTAAATGGAACAATTTTACTTTCAAAGGACACTACAAAAAAAAAAGGATAAAAATTCAATACTTAAAAAGTAACTTACTTTAAAGAGAAAATTTTCTTTGAGAATTATAAATTTTCATTACAGTTAAATCTCAAAGTCCTTCAGCTGAAGGTTGGCAATGTGAGAGAAACAGAATAAACCAAAAACAAAAAAAAAAAAACAAGCAAAATAAAAACAAAAAATATTCATGCAAATATTTTTTTTTTTTTAATGTGTAAACATCAAAAAATTATTTTAAAAACAAAAAAATAAAAACAACCTAAAAAAAATTCAATTTAAAAGTGAGTTTTTTTTCACATCCCGATAAAAAAACACGAAATTTAAAACTTTATACATCGTAAAATAATAGCGGAAAATTTCATACCCTCCCATATGCACACAGACAAACCATATGTTGTGAAATATTTTTCATTTTATTTTGTACATTATGTTTTGTTTACATACTCAATCCATAACAAAATTTATTTTCTACAATAATAACAATTTTGATAATTTCGAATAAATTGAAAACTAAATTCTATGAAATCAAAAAAATTAATTTAAAAAATACAACACGTATATAATGTATATATATATATAAATGTCATAGGATACGTAGAAACTTTGGAAAACCTTAGAAAATTTAATTCACATAAACAAAAGTATGCTAACATTAGATTGGAGTGAATAAGTGAAAATTTATCCAGATATATTTAGCTGGAGACAATTATGTGGCTTTTACTTACTATGTAAACTCTGATCACTTTTGATTCATCATCGTAGGAAGTAGGGTCGAAAAACAATTCTTTTGCTATTAAAATTTGGTAATATTCTCGTCATTAGTTGGGTCCAATTATAAAACTAAAATCCCAAAATTCCCAAAATCTCAAAAATATAAGTTAATAAATAAAAAATTGTATAGGTACAATATTCCAAAATAAAATAAAAACGATCCAAAGAAAAAAAAAATATCCAAAACTCAAAATAAAAAATTTAAGACTAAATTAATATAATAAAATTCCGTTATAATATTTATTTCGTAATATTAAATCTTCCCAACAAAAGAAAATGTTCGATTCAATCGAAAAAATGCATACAATCAGTAGTTTACTAATTCCGAAAAAACCATATTATATCTCGGTTCTTGTAAGCAAAACATTGACAGTAAGTCTAGTTCAACAGAAAAGTAAATTTTGAAACAAGTCATTTGGTTAATAGCAAGTCTAGCCAATCGCAGGCGCAGCAAGAAATATTGCCATTCACACATAAATGTGTTAGAGCTGTGTGTTGTATTCTTAAAAGTGTGAACAAAATCCCTTATGTTGGAGTAAACGAAATAAGGTTGAGTTTGTGTTTGCAGTTCTAAAAATGTAGTTTATAATCCTAACCTAAAATAGGTAGCAACTTATTTTCTGCATCAAATTTCTAGACAACTGCAAATAAAATTCTAATCTAAAAGAACTCTTACCTACAGCACAAAATATTTTCAGACATTTAATATGAGCATACCAGTTGATATATTTTTCTGTACTTTATTTATTTTTCATAAAAAATTTCGGGTCATGACTTATATTATGTTTTTAAAAATTTTTCTTTCAAACCCAATTTAGGAAACATAAATACTGCTTCCACATGTACTGTTTCGTTTCGACCTATATTCCCTATATTAAGTGGCATTTAATTGATAAAATTACTAAAAACAGAACATTTTTGTAATTCAAGAGGTTTATATTTTTAACCAAAACTATATGATTACTACAAATGATCAAAGTATAGAAAATAATATTTTGAGGTAGTTAATAGAATAGAATTAAATAGAATTTTTTTTTTATTATTATAAAAAATAAAACCAATGTAATGGATAAATACATTTATATTGTCTGCTTTTGTATCATTATCAAAAATAATATTGTTATTTATATTTATTTTAAAGAAGTTGTAAAATAGAAAAGTAATTTAATTTTACTAAAATTCATTGAAATTAAATTTCTTAAAACTTTTCTTGGATCGTTGCATTAAATTTATTCTGCTACTTGCTTTCCCCAAAAATAATTTTTGCTTTCTCTTCCAAAATTTTAACTTTATTTTCCAAACTACTCATAGGGTACCATGTCTTGATTTGTACCGTTGTTGGTTTTTGAGTAATTTATAATATTAAGAGTATTAATAAGAAACAAATAAAACCTACTAACACGGTAAATTACACAGATTTACATTGTAACACATTGTGTTAAAGTACTCAATAATTTATAATAATATGTATTTTAAATTGAAAAACAACTTCAGTCCCTGTCATCTGTCTGGACATTTAAAACTCGATTTTCTGATAAAAAAAAACACCCTGTATCAAGAAATTTATTTTTACACAAAAGCTATTACTTAAAAGTGTTGAATTAATTACTCAAGTTATTGAATTAAATTACTCAACAGAGGCCCCTAGTATAATATATAATATACAAAAATATATACCAAATAATTAATATTATAATATAATAAATAGACCTACATTTCGGAAGGGAAAATGACGTATAGGAATGTGCCTTTTACGAAGTAACAATTTTCTGAAATAAATGTTACACCAGTTTGTGACCAAATCTTTGTATCTCAAAAATAACTGATGCTGGCGATTTTTAAAATATATATCTTTAATAGTGCACTTAGTATTTTAAAAATATGCTCCAGACCGTTATTTTACTAGATAAAAATCTGAATATATATATATATATATATATCTGATTGATATATATATATAATAGAACAGATATAATAGTTTATATGCAAAAACATCAACACATTAAGGATACTTTCAAATATCCTTTTCGTCCTTAAGATGCGTCATTAAAGATATATATATTTTTGAAAAGCTAGAAAAACCAGATATCCATGGTATATAAAAGTGATTCGGTCCTACGCGGATACAAAGTTTCCCTCAGAACCCCCTAAATAATAAATAAATAATTAATTGCAATGTGATATAACTATACTTGTTTTGGTATAATCTTCCTATCATATTTAAATAGGTCCACCACTTTAAAGTTACTAGGAATTTTAAGTTAAAAACTGGTTCACTTGGCTTGCTAGAGGATATTAATGCAGAATGCTTTTCTTAAAAGCTTTATAACCAGAATTCAATATTATTAGTAAAAATCACTTCCTTAAATTTTTTTGTATACTCAATCACTCAACCTTTATTCTAATCAATTTCATTAACCAATACAAATTAATAAAATATTTACATTAATTTAATTTTTCAATATTCATCCCACAATCAGGTAATATTACAAGGAGATTGAAATTGTTTTTTTGTTTTGTTGTTTAAAGATAAAATTTTCAATTAAATTTTTATTTAGAATTTTGATTAAAAAACACTGAATCAATATAGATCAAACCTAAGGTTTCCAACGTAATAATATTCTACAAGGTCAATAAATAATTTTGATTATTTGTTGTCATTGTCTCTCCGTATTATTTTCCACTCATTGCTTTTTATTAATATTTAATTATTTATTCAGGTATACTGATGTTACGTTTTGGTCATATTTAGGAAAAGAAAAACAAGTAAGGTTAAGAACAAGAATATCCCCAACAAAAAAAAAAATGTATACTAACGCTAAAATCCAAGGATAAATTTTTATCTAATAAATAGATATCAGAAAGTGACTTTAAATTAGAAATGTATTTTTGATGCTCGTTAATTAGTTAATAATTTCAATAAAAAGAAACACAGTTTTAAACTAAAAATAATATTTTTCTTATTTTTGAAGTCATATCATAATAATTTTAGATAAAAATTTAATTTAGTTAGTTTAAATTAGAATGGTCATCACGTTATCCGTTGCTGTTAAAACACCAAGTCATATTTAGACGCCTAATTCATTATCTGCAACACAAACTAAATTATTACCTAGTATAATGCCATTGTTAATCTAATAAAGCTTGGGGCAGTTTAAAAAAGTATGCGCATTACAACTCAACACACCAACAACAATGTAAAGTAAATATCTTCTCTCATCATAATGCACTAACATTATTTTTTCACTGCATTTTACTTCTATCTACCTACTTCCATAATACATTAAAACAAAATTATTCTATAATTCTCATTCTTTCATTCATAACGAAGTATTTTCCCATTATTATTGTTGTTGTTTAAAAGGCTTCAGACAAAATTAATATATAGCGGGTGTTCCAGAGCATGCGTATCAGCTTTTTAAGAGGGGAAGAAGCCTTTATTTTAAAATTAAATAAAAATTTAATTAACTAAATTGAGGGTGCTCTACCGATTGGGGATATTTAAAAATCTCGATTTCGGCCAATTTCGTCGATTTATGTGCTTAAAATACCCTTTTCCGGTCTTTCCCGAAATTATAAAATATCATCAATCGATAGAGCACCCTCGATTTAGTTGATTAATTTTTTTTTAATTCTAAAATAACGGCTCCTTCCTTCTTAAAAGGCGGATACGCATGCTCTGGACCACCCGGTATAAGATAACATTTAAACGTGCATTCATAATAAATCCAAATATATCCAAAATATTTAAATTAAAGACTTTTCTTGGGTTATCTAAAACAGATCTATAACATTTAATCTAAGCCCATTTCGGAAAGGTATGGGTGATTTTTATAGAAATGTTAAATAGAAAAAAACTATTTGTTAAAATGGACATTTAGAAAAAAGCCATTTAATAAAGTGATATTTCTAAATTAAGGTAATACCAGAATTTTATTTTTAACGAAATTAATTAATTTGTGTAAAAGAACTACTACTATTTTTCAATTCTTATATTTTTATTTATTTTAGTGACATAATTCTGTCGGTATACACTACTTCCAAGTAGCAGACACGCCGAAACGAAATGATGGCTTCATTAATCTTTACGAATTTCAATACTTGTATCAGTTAAAGTAAATTTAACAGATACAAGTAGTGAAATTCAATAAGATTAAAAATTTTTTGAATCAAGGGACGAATTTAAAAACAATAATGCATATGTATATGAAAAAAGTCTTGGGTTGGAAAATAAGATACGATGTTGGAAAATAAAGGTATCAATAACTGTTAGTAAATATTTATAGGCTTTATTTTGTTTAGCATAAGCATTTTTAATATGATTATAAACAGTTGATAGCAGCTCATTTGCGTTTTTACTATTTACATCAGATGGCCGCATCTTAATATCCGTAAATCCTAATATGCAATCATGCAGACTATTAACCAATAAAAATTTCGATGCTATGTGTAATTTTTTTGCGAAAACTGAATTATCAGAAACGCTAACGGAAATATTTAAAATAGATCCAAATTTCCAAGCTTGGTGTTTTGAAAGCACGTATAGCATAATTTCACAATCAATAACACACAAACTGTTAAAATAGGTTAGATTTTAAAATGCTTCATATTGAAAATATAGATTTAATCAATGAGAAAAGGAGGCCAGTTTTAATTATTAAATTTTAAACTCAACAAATAATATGTGTACGTGATAGAAACAATAAAATTATCGAAGGTGATCATGAAAAAATATTTAGAGTTAATTATGTATGTATTTGAAGTAGAGAAATGATCGAAATAAATCCAAAAGCAGCATGAGGAATTATCAGTGAATAGCCAAAAACAATTAGTTTAATATTATAACTGATTTTATTAAAATTACATATTAAGATTGCTAGAAAATGTTGACATTCGCCATCTGGAAACAGCTTGCCCTGAACAATTGGAGCTATCCAGCATGCCATGGAGGAATATCTTGAGTGTAATCATAAAATAAGGTATCACTGAAGACTCAGATGATTAATAGCACTATAACTAATACGGGTAATAGCAATAAGCCCATTTCCGGTTGCGGTCATATGGATCCCCTCCTGAAATTACCTAATCTAATCTAATCTACCACCTCCAAATTCCCACTTCAGTTTATTGAATAATTTTTTCAAGTTCAATGGATTTCGCATACTTATTAAATAAACACTGTGGTGTCAATAAACGCATTACTGTTCATATCAACGCATATAACCTCACCTACTTTCATTAAATTTATATAATACTGTTCTTATTATTTCTCCGGTTCTAGCCCGACCAAGTGGTATGTACGTAGGTGGATGTACGTAGTAGAGGAGGGTAAAAGTAATACCGCTTAATTTTCTATTAAGAGTCGAAATTTTTCTATACAATACTCTTAATAAAAATATATTATAACTCGAGTCGAGTACAAAACACTGAAAAAGTTTGCAAGTAGTAGACGAAATACGCGTATCTGTAAATGATAAGCATATCAGTAAAATTAAAAGGACAATATTCGACTAATTTCAACAATTATATTACAACTGTTTTTGCTCAGTTTATTTATTGTGTGTATTTCACCAGTTCCGATATTCAACATTATTTTCTGATTCGTTCTAAAATTATTTTGGCCCCAGTTGCAAATATATTATTCTTATATCCCAACTCAGTAATAATTACATACCACATTCTTCCGATTGTTATACACTTTCTTAACTACATTGCTTTACTACTTACTATGCTATTAATTGAATTGTGTACTATAGATAGGTTTTACTGTTTAAGTTAGCGTTAAGTTTTACAAAACAAAAATTCAAAAAGGTTTTTCATCTCCAATTTTCCTTTAAATTTATAGTATTAAACTCGAAAACTTCTAAATAAAAATAAAAAAATACAAATCAACTGTAGTAAAGATAATTATATATCTGTATCTAAGTAAATAGTTTTAAAAGAATTAATTGTACAATATATGGAGCATAATAAATTGAATTGTGTGAAAAATATTCTACAATATTTATTATGTACTTAGTAAAATTCGCATGCTCAATAACAAATCCAAATTTATAATGGTAAAAATTTAGAATCACTTTATGGAAAAATAACTAATAAAAATAATAAGCAGAGGGTGAATGACACTTTTCTGATATCACAGAAACTCTAAAAGTAGAATTTAAAAGTAATTGAAATGTCTTTATATTTTGACAACATTTTTTTTTATTATTTTTTTATTGCAAAAACAAAAATAGCAAACTTTGCAAATTTTTTCATTTGTTTGTTTTTATGTTACTGTTAGATTCCGAAAATCGAAGTTAAATTTAAAGAAAAATTTATAATTATTAATAGAATTTACAGTTAATGTATAATAAATTCACTATCACAGATTATTATGAATTTAATTTGAAAGTTTGATTTTTTGAATTGACATGACGTAAGCATTTGTTTTTGTATTCTAAATTCAAATAAACTGTGAAATAGGAAATAACTGGCTCAACCAAAATATATTGGACCCGGTTCGGTAATTACCCAAATTCACTGGTGGAAAAACTGCTGACAGAATCAGATAGTCAACATATAAGATTAAGACGCTGCTCAAACACACCTTACGTTTATTAATGTAAATAGCAGGAATATATTTGTCGAAGTGTACCCTAAAAAGATAAAAGCCAATATACTATTCAAAATTGTTATAATACCAATACCGAATATCTATTAAAAGTTTTTGCGTAAATTTTTAAATTGGTTGTAAATAAACGTAGAAGTAATAAAAAAAAATCAACTAACTGATACTGACGTATTGAAAAGAACTAACATAAGCTGTCCAAAAAATAGTCCTATCTCATATAACGTCCGGTAATGAGTGAGTTAAAAATTTGAATATGTTTAACAGCAAGGTATTAATATAACTGTAAATTTATAAATATACTGTAAAATGAATCATAACTGTAAGATTTTTAAATAAACTGTTGTATTTCATAAACTGTAAAATTATAAATAAATTCGTAGCTTGATTAAATTTTTACAATTTGGAGTGTTACCTAACATAATATTAAGCTTATGATGATGTAAAATGAGAAATTAATAAAAAACCAAACAAAAAAAAAATTTGTATAGAAAAATTTTAATTTCTCAAACCGAACGAACGATTTTAATTTTTATAATTTTTTTTTTATAACTTTTCCAAAAATTAACATTTCAAAGAGTCAGGACGATTATCTAGCGATTAATTTCAAATATGTACATTTATTTTCGTTGATGTATTCATTATAATATTATGCTGAATAAACGTAAAATATATGTGTTTACATATTATTATTTATGAATGTTAATTCAATAATAATTTATGCATTTATGCTTGTTATGTTAATTATTATGTGTCAAATATTAATTAATAGCTAATGGGGTCATTATGTTAAATAAAAAAAATAAAAAAAACAATAACAGAGAACAAAAAAATTTCTTTCTTTTTATATGAAAAAAAATATGAAAATTAATTTTAATTAAACAATTTTTTAATTATTTTCTAAATATTTAAATTAGTTTTGAATGAATTTTTAGAAAATATTAAAATTAGATTAAATAGAATTGAATAGAATTAAAATTATAATTATAATTACTGATTAGATAACATTATTGGATTAAACATTTCCATTTTAATTGAACTGCACAGTGTAGCAGTAGTTTGGTAATAATTCACTGAATGCAAAACACAATATTATTGCATTATGATACACGAATTCCAATTTGAATCCGATTACTTTTAAAATGTTTATTAAAAAGTAGTATAATTAACTTTTTTAGTAAAACAACAAAAATTAAATTTTTTTATTACGAGCCTGAAACCTCCTAAGATTTTACCATCTTATTCAAAACGATTTTTAGCACACATGATTTAACAAAACAGAAGTTTTACAAACGTATAAAAAATTAAAACTTGAAATAATTTATTAAAATAAAATAAAAAACGCAAACCTGAGAAAACTGCCGGAGTTTCTATCGATACTAAAAAAAGTTCCATAAATACAGAAATGACGTAATTTTTATCCCTGTACGTAAATTTTATGTCATCTTTGAAAATCAAATAAAGATTAGTTTTGTTTGAAAAAAACGTAAAAATCTTAAATTAAAATAATAAGTTAAATAAAGATAACATAAACTGTAAATTATATACCGGGTATTCCACAGCATGCACGCATAGCTTTTTAAGAGAGTAGGAGCCCTTATTTTAGAATTTAAAAAAAAATTATTAACTAAATGGAGGGTTCTCTATCGATTGGTGATTGATTTTTTCAACTTCTGGAAATGACTGCAAATCGATTTTTTAAGTCCAAAAATCGTCGAAATTGGCGGAAGTCGAGACTTTCAAATCGGAAAGGGTACTTTTTAATGCAAATTCGATGTTAAAAAATAAGAAAGTAAACCTACATACCTGATTCTTGGACTTATATGGTATTTATGTAGTTTATTGCTATATGATCATTATAATAATGCGTTATCCCATGTAACAATTTTATTGCTATAAGACTCTTGCGCATTCTTATATCACTAATGTAAACAGTCTTATAGCAGTATTAGAGTTAATTTGAGTGCTACGAAATTGTTGCGAAACGTTGTAAGTACGTTATAGCACTTAAATGACGAATCCCATAAGGCACCGTAGCAATTTCTGTAATATGTTTACAGGATTAATATACATATACGTATTAGTGTAAATGAAATTTATTTGAAATAATTTATGCGAGAGTAAGAACATTATTATTTTTTATTTTAAAATAATAATGTTATGGTTTATATTTTAATTTTTTTTTTTTTGTTTCATTTATTTATTTATTTACTCAACTCAATTTCATAATAAAAGGAGATATATATTAATTACATATTGCTATATTTGTATGTAAATGATTTATGATATGGAAAAAATATAATATTTTATGGTTAAGAATGTATTAATATTATAATTATTGTGACCAAAAGACAAAATATGGCTGGAAAAGAAATATCCTTGACATTTATTATAATAATACTTCGAGAAAAATACATTGCCCTTCAAAAATAACCAATTTTTAAATAAATAAGAGAAAATATATTTTTAAATTGCATCTTTAAAATGTTAAATAATGTACGTTAAATAAAGCATAACATCAAATTTGATATTTAAATAATTATTCCTACCCTTTCGTTAAAATTGTACGATATATCGTACAAAAAATTTGCCAATTTTCTGTCTTATATATTTCATATGTTATTATAGGTAGAGTTGAAAGCAAGCAAAGAATTAAATCTATGACTCATTCTTAACGTGTTTTTGAGTTTTTGGAAAAAAAAGAATAAATATAAAAAATATTTCCAATTAGAGTTAGTTGGTCTAATCACGTCTACTAGTGCAGTGTAAATGCTATTTGTTTTTATTGGAATATAAATATAACGGGACTATTATGTAAATATTTTTAATTCCATGATGAAAAAATATGTACGATATATCGTACAAATTTCACAATGTGTCAATGTATGTACGTTAATTTTTATTTTTTTTATTTTTTTGGTAAATTTAGTTGTGAAGATCATTTAATTTAAATGTATTATAAAATAAATGGAAGTGTGTTTAGTATGACTACAAAAAGCAATCTCACAGATCAGCAACTTGAAGAATATCTTAGCCAAATCGAGATTTATTTTGTTCCGATTTGGAAGAAGAAAGTTGTGATCCATCAGAAATACAGCTGCTTCAATGTTTCAATAAAGAAAATGTGGAGTATGCAATTGAATTGGTTGCAGAACAAACGCAGGGTAATGATTCAATTTCTGATATCGTTGAGGAAGAGGAAGAAGAGAAACAATTAGTTGAATTAACAACAAATGAACTGAAAACTACAAACAAAAAATATATAAAATGGCGTCATAAAGAATACGAACCGCAACCATTTTCATTCAAAGAACACGAAGAAAATTTTCTTGAAGTGAGACAGTCTATTGAATATTTCATGTCATTTCATGTCATTATAACATTCATTTATTTAATGAATGATATGGTTTTTTATACAAATTTATATGGTCAACAAAAAACTAACAATAATTTTAAATTAAGAAGTTTAGCGAAAATTAAAATATTTTTAGGTCTATATATTATGATGGGATATTTAAAGCTCCCTCCTCCTTTAATGTATTGGTATCATGAATTTAAAATTGAAACTTTTTGTAGTTCTATGACTCTTCATCGTTTTCGGCAATTAAGATCTTTCGTTTACTTTTTAAATAATATGGAAATTCCCGTAGATTGTACTGATCAATTTTTTAAACTGCGCCCGTTGATAGAATGTATATGTAATCGTTGTCTCCAAGAAAACGTTGCAGAAAACGTGTGCATTGACGAAAAAACTATTCCTTTTAAAGGAAGGATATCATGCAAAATGTATAACAAAAGCAAACCTAATTCTTGGGGGTGGGGTCATCGTTTATGCACTGTGCGGACAAAGTGGGTTTCCACACGATTTTTTTATATATCAAGGAAAAAATTCAACAAACAATATTAATTATCAAAAACAGTTTGAATTTTCATCGGCAATAGTTTTAAATTTAATAAAAAGATTAACTCAACCTGGATATAGGCTTTTTTTCGACACTTATTTTACCTCATATAGCTTTCTTGAAATACTTTCACAAAAACCTTGACGCTTTATATAAGATTAGACTTAGATTTAGCTTTTAGAATTTACCAAATTTACATATATATATATATATATATATATATATTGAAAAATAATTTTGTGATATTAATTTGAAATGAAGAACTGAATTTATTTATTTTTTTTAATTTAATGAATTATTATATTTTGTAACATTTTTTTTTCGTAAATTATTAATTATTTTATATTAGTTGTAAAAGAACTGAATTTGATTTTTTTGTTTCAGTTATTTCATTGTTATTTATAAAATAATATATGCATATTATGTATATGAATTTTGTTTTATTTTTAAAATTTTGATTTTCTACTTACTAAAAACTATATTTTAAATTATAAAATGTTGCTTTATTTTATGTTCAACTAAAAATAACACTCAAAAACCAATTTTAAATACAACGAATTTTTATTTACTATCAATATCATTTGCATCTCATGGTGAAAAATGTACGATATATCGTACAAAATTTGATGGGCTCTAAAATTTATAAAAAAAAATTTTTTTTTAATTTTTTAATATGATTTGTGTTTTTAAGATGAATATAAACTGTATAAAAAGAAAAAAAAAATTTTTTAAAAAGCAGGAAAAAATTTTGCACGAAAGGGTTAAGTACAAATGATACTTTTGCGAAAAGAATGCAGAATAGACATTTCAGTTTTTGTCCATTTAAAAAAAAAAAAAATTTTTTTTACCATGTTTTAATGGAAGAAAATAATGGTCGTCGCAAAATATTTATTATAAACCTTTTTAAAAAGCAGTAAGTTTTTTAGTAACATTATAGGAATACAGTATAATAATAACACTACTACTCCTATTCTAGCAATTCTATTCTTATAAAAACACGTTAACTCTTATTATAGGATTACTTTTAAACTTATAACAACAATGCTGTAACACTTGCTGAAAATTCCATTAACAACTCCCGCAATTGCTATTTAAGAACATTCTTGTGATGTCAATATTAATCACATTATTTCAATAAAAACATTATTATAACACCTTTAGTGCTTATCGGGAGTCATATAGGAATCTTATAGCACTAATTTTCTTTTTATAACAACAAAATGTTACGTGGGATACTTTGTGGTATCATATATTCTCACAACATTAGGGTATTTTATTTGATTTATGCATTTTTATGTAGAGTGTCTTACTAAATAATTAGTTATTAAAAATTTAGTTGTCTTGCAATAATTAATACTTTAATTAGCAATTTTCAATTTTAGTAAGTTGTCAATAAAATTCAAAAGTAGATTCCTATAATCAATAATTCAATACGGTATAAACGAATAACAGACCCATATTTTCATTAATGAAAGTTTATCAAGTCATCAAATTTCTACACACTTTTGTCAAAATTATTTTTATTCACCCAAAAAAATTTTTTTGATTTTTTGCAAGCACTGCTCGATATTTTGGTATGATGATGTATTATGCACGTGATGTTCAGATATTTTAAATTTCACTTTTACAGGCAAAAATAAAGGTTAATTAATTGTTCAAAACGAGATCAACATGAATACAAAATTTATTAGGAAAATTTTTAAGGTTTTTTGATAATAAAATTTTTCTGGTGTACTTTTCTAAGTGGGTTGTAGTCACACAAAACGTTCTAAATTTTAGATTCCCGTAACACAAAAATACAATTACAATCTCCGTAATGAAAATAATATCAGAAACCTCATGCCTAAAGTTCAATGTACACATATCAATTAATTTTATTCTTTGATCATATGGTGGTGGTCACAAGCACTGATGAAGGTAGTGTGTTGCTTCCGAAATATTGATATTTGCAATTAAATATTAAAAATTGGAATCTGGCAACAATTAAATTAGTTATTTAATTTAAATTATCACTAAAAATAAAAATGCGATTAATAAATTGAAAAATAAATAGGTTTAGACCAGGACGAATGGCATAAAGCCAAGCTAAGAAAATTTCTCTGTCTTGTTTATCTATCGGATCCTATCAATTGATCAATGTGTATCATATAATCCTACCCATCCTATCCTATCAATGTGTATCCTATTCTATCAATGTGTACCATATAAAACAGTGACCAAAGTTGACTTGCATATTCAAGATTCGGTCTTACAAGACAGGTGAACACGACTTTAGAGCATATAGGTATATGAAAATTATAAAATCATTATAAAATTTTGAATAGTCGTTATAAAACTACAAAAAAAACCACACCAACAGTTCGAAAACTCTTCAGTTTGATTTAAACTCAAAATTTTATAGCCTTGATTACTTTGTTGGTAATTCTAATTTTCATACACTTAATATGCCTTTTTTCATTTTGGTTTTAGTTGGATCCTATAGATGAAAATCGATTACGAAATCGTACCAAAATATTTAACATACCCTTAAATCTTGATAGAATGAAAAAGATCGTATCAAAATTTTGTACATTTTTTTTTTCTTTATCTTTCCTTACGGAGGTGACCCTAATATATCAGAGCCAGCATGTAGGCTTTTAGGATGGTGTAAATCCTTCAACCCTCAAATTAGTCAAACATTTTGACAATATTCAGAATTTTTTATTCAGTATTACAAAACTATAATTACAAAACTCTGAATATTTTTTTCATACTGATTTTACACAACTCTGTGTTAATAGCATTTTGATCTACAAAAATCTGATATTCGAAATTGCGAAGTTTTTAAAAACTAATTTAAAGCAGAAAATTTTACTTTTTCCAGAATGTGGTGAATTAGAGTTTGGTTACTGATAATCTTGTAATTCGAGTTAATAATTTTTTTACACGACATTTTGTTATTTATAATGAGGTACTCAACGCGACAGATCATAAAATTAATCGAATTCAATGATCCGGTCATAAATCTTGACATTATAAATTTTAAAATAAATACTAATATTTCGGTAATAGGAAAGCAAATCTACCCAAATTTTAAATTTCTGGTAGATTTTTGACGTTTGAATTTTGTTTTTCTAGGAATATGTTAGTATCAAAATATTTTTATTATTTTTCATAAAAAAGGGCAAGGAAATTGTTGTTGAAAATGTAATTTTATGGTTCGAATATTAATAAAACATTAGATTAATTAGACATTAGAATAATAATAAAAATTTATTTCTTTCGCAATAATTTCATTTCGGCCATCTTGATATTTAAATTGTTGCGATAAACATATTATGGTTACTTTAAACTTATTATGTTCGATATAGTTGAAACAAACATTTGATATATGTTAACGATGAATATAACTATGGTTGATAGAAACATATTATATTTGTCTTAAAAATATTATAGTTAATCGAAATATATACCTACGTTGTAATAAATTATGGTTGCTACAACTATATTTAAAAAAAAATATAAACCAACTATAAATTATATTGCTTACAAAGATATTATGGTTGTGGATATCATAATATGGTTAAGAAGCACATAATTTAGTAGTTGTAACAAACATATTATGATTGACGCAATCATATTATAGTTGTCTTATGATTAAAGTAATCGTAATATGGTTGAAGCAATCATCTCATATAGCTGAAGTAATCATATTATAGTTATATTGTGATTGAAGTAAACATAATATTTTTTTAGCAATTTTTATTATAACAGTGAAAATAGTCGAATATAAGAAATCTAAAATTGTCTTATTTATTTTATAAAATCGAAATTATTAAATTATTAAATAAAGACCAAGGCAATGGATATTCTTCTTTATTTAAATTTTTAGTGAAATACAACAAAACAAATAACACCACCCCTACCTGTCACCCTAACGTCGGAAAAATTATTTTAAATACCAATAATAAAATAAATAAAAATATTTTTATTCAACCCCCTACCTGTGCTAATTCATTGGATAATAAACAACCATGCAGCTGCGAGAAACATCAAATTGTTACCTGAACGAATAAAATAAATAAGACAATTTTAGATTTCTTTCCTCAGTCAAGTACAAAACACTGATGAAATCTGCAAGTAGTAGACGAAATACGCGTATCTGTATGATAAGCATCTCAGTAAAATTAAAAGGAAAATATTCGACTATTTTCACTGTTATACCAAAATTTTACTCTAACGCTGGAAAACAAGTTTTTATAAAAACTAAACATATTATGTTTTCAGTAATCAATTATGGTTAAAGTAATCATATTATAGTTGATGTAAACATATTATGATTAAAGTAACTATAATATTGGGGTTGAAGTAATCATATTATGTTTGGCGCTAAAATAAAATCCTTCAAAAATAAAAATTTACTGTAATATTCATTCTACTGTTGCTCTTTACGAAGACAAAAAGTGTTTATAAATCCAAGCGTAATATAAAAAATTCTCAGTTAATAAAAATATAACTATCTAGATTGGTAAGTGTTTGCATAAATTTTGCACAACATTTTATAAACTAACCATTAATTTTTCTCTTCATTCTGATAGAGAATGAAGTACCTTATGAGAAACTGGATAAAGTCTTTCCAGTTAAAATAATATATTTAAGAAATACCAAAAAATGATTAATAACCAAAATTAAGACGAAGTAAAGGAAACTATATACAGGTTGGTTAAATAATAATTATTTAATAATTTGTTTAAATCAAAAACTTACTTATTTTTATGGCAATTTATTACGAAAGTTGAGGCTTTCCTTAGAGTCTCTTGTCAAATGCTATAATACAAGTACTTTTTAGTTTTAAAGATAATCTTAACTATTAAATATGTGTTTTATTTTTATAAAAGTTAAAAATAAAAATTATCAATTCTGATTTAAAGAAAGAAACAACAATTTAACCACATATTTATTGGAAGTCATTGGAATTCATTCGTTGCAAATATATATTTTAAGCAACCATTTTATAATTGACAGAAAAATATAATCCTATAAAAATTAAATATATATATTGTGTTTTGTTATTAATAAGAATAATATGTTTACCTTAATTATATTTCTTTTTTGTTTCAATCAAAAATAGTGTTGCTGCAACCATAACATTTGTGAGAATAATATTATTATTGAACCTACTATAAAGTATGTTTGGTGTAAACATAAATATTTTTCATTCAACCATACTATATTTTATTTTTAACATAATATATTAGTGAATCATATTTAAAACAACAATATTACAGTTGAGAACAAAATATCATCTTGTAGAAAGTAACTACGACAATATGTTTATTCCAAACAAAATTATTATTGTTACATATTTTTTTGAGATAGACTTAGGATAAACATATTTTTTTAAGGTAGATTTATGCGGCAGATCTGCTCTAGATTTCTACCTCGTATAAACATAGGCAATGATAATCCAATTATGAATGAAGGAATTTTACAAAAAAAAAAAATTAATTCCGAATTAATTGAGACAATAGCAAAACAATGATAACACATAATAAAATACCAAGTGAAATACAACAGCGAAAATTTTCTAATTACAGGCATCAAAAATTAAAAATACCAAAATAAAACAATTTAAAATTATATTTTTTAGATAAAAAAAGCGACTGAGTATGCGATTATTACAAAGTTATACAAATTTTTAATTATTATACAACATTAGGTTATCAGTATTGTTTCAGGACTCAGGATGTAATTAACATATTAGAATATAAATCCACAAACAGTATATTTCATTGCAACCCAAAAATAAAATATTCGACTGATATTCTACAATCATTTAACAAATATTTGCCATTATAATCGTCGTAAAAATAATGTTTATACATTCATATCTAATGCAAACATTATATCTCTCAGCAATTTTTTTTTATTCATGTTTCATATAATATTTCTTATTATTATATACCTCTATATATAATATGAAGATATATGCGTTCAAATAATTTTCTCTTAAATTGTTTTTAGTTATTTAATTATATTTAAAAACAAAAACACAAAAAACAAATAACAGATAAATAACGTCGTTATGTCTCACACCAAATGTAATTCAATTTTAATTCCTAAATATTTGAAATTTTTAATTCTCAAGCAGGTTTTTCTTATCACCTATGACATAAATATTATGTTTATTATGTACTTACTACGAGCACGAGTACCTACGTTTGTAATAATAATGTAATAATGTGTATGTGAATGTAATACAATAATATTCAATTTAAAAAAAATGAAAGTATGTAGATCTATTAAAACAAAAATAATGACTTTCGGAATGATGACAATTAAACTCAAAAAATACTTTTGTAATCACAGCTTGTCATTAAAAAAAACTTTCAATCAGTGAAAATTTAAATACTTAAAAAGTTGTAAGTCATAATAAACATAAAAAAATAACCTTTAAAAATCTTAGATTATATGATAAAACAATTTCATACTTCAAATGTTAAAAAAAAGGTTAATCAATGAAAATATTAAATAGTAATCAACAGGTACATATACATACACACATCAGTCCTCTGATCTAATTCTGACATTCTTGTTTGTGATTCTTGAAAAATATGCATTATTTTGTCATGAGTATTAAATCCATTGCAAGATTCCCATTAAAAATCCATAACTCAAAATACCCCAGACAAAATTCCCAATGACAAAATCTCCAATGGAAATATTTCTTTTTTTTGTGCACAACAGAGGCTACGCAAAACAACACTTCGGACGGGTTTTGTCTTACTAGCGATTTGGACAATTTGCGTGTCTTTTTTCAGTTACAACATAATATTTATTCTGCAGATTTTTAAATGATAAGATATTTTACATCAATTATCAGGCCGAGTCGCAAAATTGCTTCAATGAGATATTGAAATACATTTAAACATACCAGAGAGAAAACATGAAAAAAACTACATTATTGTTAATATTTTGTTCTTCTTTTTTTTCTTTCACATATTTTGTGGAAAATTTGATGTAAGACCTTTTTTTAAGCAAATACTTACTAATTAGAATATTGATTTAAAATCTGATTATTGTAAAATATATAAAAAAAAATTGAATTTGGACGAAAGTTAAATAAAATAGTAGATAGTTTTCGATAATCTGATTTGTAAGTGGCCCCCTATTCACCAGCTCATAAGGCTGCGTGTATTTTTTTAAAAAGGCAGGCCCACTACACTGTTTAAAACACACAAAAAAAACTTAAAACATAACAATATTAAATATTTTTTCGAAATATTCTCATTTTCATTAAAAAATTTGGATTCAAAATTTTACGTCACATAAAAGTATATACGAGTACATAGTAGTTTAATTTTTTCACCAACAAAAAAAATTCTTCCTAGCAAAAACAAAAACCGTTTAAGTAATTAAAAATAATTAATTTATTATTTTTTATCCTTTATTTTTATTCGTCAATCCATTTTTATATTACAAGTCTACGTCTAAGTGTGGTGATAAATTGAAATTGTGTCAAAAAAAAGAAACAATGGTGAAAAGACGTATAAAGCTCCCACCAAACTCAAATGTATAAATATAAGTTTATATAAGTTTTCAGAAGTATTTATGTACTGAGAAAAATTTATTGAATAAAATTTTTAAATTTTTCTATTCCCTGTGAAATAATTGATAATAATTAGATTTTTAAAAATTAGTAGGTATACAAAAAATAAAAGAATAAATTAGGAACAGTACTCAGTAGTCTTTGATGATAAAATAAAAAGAGAAAATGTTATAAGAATATCTGTTGTTTAAAAAAAACTCTTCTATAATTTTGTGGGGCGGCAGAATACTAGTAATAATTTAAATTCATTGTCGAAATATATGGATTTTGATCCAAATATATTTTAATCAATTAAATAAAAAAAAATTATAATAACTGTGCCTTTAATTAAAAGATGTATAATAATTATAAAATTAATCCTTTATATCCTCAGGGCATTCCGGAAATAGTTCTGTAAATAAGATTAAAATAAAAACCTAATTTTCTTTTTTTCTACTGTCAGTCTAAGTTACTTGCAATAATTAAAAAAAAATGATGAAAATGGATATGATAAAAATAATAATTTGTTTTTGGTCTGCAAACCTTGTATGTATTAGCAACAATTGAAAATAAAAAAATGGGTTGGTTCCGAAATCTAAAAGTCAAAATCTTAAAATAAAAATCCAAAACCAAAAATGTCAAAAAAAAAGTTCCAAATTCCAAAATCCCAATGTTACAAAATCCCAAGTTAAAAAATAATAAGTTTGCATTTAAAAATTAAAAATTAACTTAAAATTTAAAATAACGCTTGTTATCAATAAAATTAAACACCAGCAAGCTACATAATTGTAACTTCTATTGCTTTCTAGATAACAAATCTTATAGAAAAAGATTTGTGGTTTAGGTATATTACAAATATAATTATTAAATGTTTGTACTCATTTTATTTTGGCTTTGAATAAAATTCTTATGGTTCTGGGAGTCATTAAATGATTGAAGGGCTGTACGAAATTCCATAAAACTATTGTATATTTACTCCATCATTTACTTAAGACTAATCTCTTATTAAATATTATAATTATTAATACTATACAAGAGTAATACTATAACTGTATCAATACTTTACAAACAATTATGTCTTTTAAGGAGAGGTATACTTTTATTGAAATAACGTACATAACAAAGACCAAAAACGAAAACAATAACATATACAAACACACATCAGTCCTGAATAATTTAATATTAAATTATAAATTAAAATCTGATTCAGAATCTCATATAAAATTAATATTCTGGAAAAAGGGTTAACTCTGATTTTGAATTCAACTCTAAAATCTCTGCTAAAGTAGAATCTCACCTATGCATATATTAAAAGTTCCTGGGGATTTTGTATCATTGAGCTTTTTTTTCTGGGATTTAGGCGCACCTCTAAAAAAATAAATTATTTAAAGCGAACTTTCGAAGCATTATTTTGTACGATTTCCCCGTATAGAAAAGCACTATCAAATCAAACTTAAATCTGCTACATATAAACAAAACATACGATTTAAAAACTAATTTTGGTTAAACCTTTTTATTACCAACAACAATGCTTCGGTTTGTCAAAACATCTCGGGTCAAAGCTCCTCTCTCGAAGCACCAAAGTACAAATCTACAAAACGGTCATACTCCCGGTTTTGCTTTTACAATTCATACGTTGCGGTTTTACGGATCAGAATCATGGACACTGCCTAAGGCAAGTGAGCATGCACTTGGTGTCTTCGAGAAGAAAATTCTTCGATATATGGTCCTGAAAACGACGATGGGGTCTGGAGGAGAAGATATAATGCCGAACTCTATGAGCTGTACAATGAGGTGGACGTAGTCACAAAAATTAACGTCAAGAGACTACAGTGGCTCGGACACCTAGAGCGGATGGACGAAAATGCTCCAGCCAAAAGAATCTTTGATTCCAGACCCGAAGGTACAAGACGTCGGGGCAGACCAAACGTTTGTTGGAGAGACGAAATATCGGCGGATTTAAAGCAATTTCGAATCTTCAACTGGAGAGAATCCGCCCGTGACCGGCAAAAATGGAGGATGTTGATGAGTCAGGACCAGGACCTACATGGTCTGTTGGCCACCTAAGTAAGTAAGTAATTTAACTAAAAGTACGTTTACTCTACTAACAACATGCTTTTTATTTATTTTCAAAAGGTGTCGGATTTTTTTAATCCCTCTGAATGATAATAAAAATTGCACGATTTATTAATAAATAATTAATATGTATTTAATATATATGTGTAACAAGCTTTCGTCTCTAATAGACGTCTGAAATGCTTTCCTTGCTCTAAGCATTCTATTTGACAGTATAATATAACTTAAAATAATCTAGTATAAGGTCTTAATAATGTAAATAAATAATAGAAACTGTATATTGTAATAATGACATAGTAAATAATAAACAATATTTATATCATAGAAAGAATTTTCTGGTCATGCCATTTAATTTAATCTAGTAGATGGGATAAAAATATTCGTACATATTTCTTATTTTTTCTATTAATTAAAATCGAAAATCCAACCCATAACTAACAAGCTAAAATAAATTAAACGGTTAATTGCAAGCTGGAAAAATGTTTATTTGATAAATCGAAAAAGAACGAATATAAATTTACAAAATGAATATGAGATTCGTATCTTGAGCATTAAAACTTGTTTGACGATCTGGAATACATTATCAACACATTTTTGAGATCTATCTGCGTTTCAGAAATATTAGGTTACATAATACACGATTTCGAGAATCTCCTTGTAAGTACACGATAATAAACTGGCATTGCTTAAAACTATTTAGAGTTCATTAACATTTACATTCTCAGTTTTTCTTTTTTAATCATTTAGCTTTACTTATTATTTAAGAATTAATTTAATTTATTTATTTTTTTAAATTAATTTATTTTTGTTAATTTCTTTTCAACAATTTTGTTTATGTCATGTATATTATGTTTGTTAAATTTTAATTGTAATTGATTTAATTTAAATAGTTATAATTTTGTATACTTTTATTAACTAAATTTGTTTTCTCAAGTACTCAAATAAGGCTAAAATCCGGACAACTACAATGGCTTTTGGGAAATAAATCAAAATTGACAATGAACAACAAGCTGCTATTTTAGAAAACAATTATAAAATCGATATGGACATATGGTGCAGAAATCTGGGGTAGCTCAAGCAATACCAAAATTAATTCAATACAAAGAGCACAATCAAAAATAATTAGAACGATAGCGAGAGCCGAATGGTATGTGAGAAATGATGATCTACACTGTGATTTAAAAATACTGACAATAAATGAAGAAATTAAAAAGACAAGTTTAAAATATCAACAAAAAATAACAACCCATTCCAACAACGAAATTAGCACTTTACCAGAACAAGAAAGAATAAGAAAATTATGATTAAACAAAATATAGTGTAAATGAATTTAAGAAAAAAATACTATAACAAAATGATTGTATAGTTATACTCTACCCAAAATGTAAGGAAAGTTACTAGGTGTCTTATCTTAAGACAGATGTAAATAAAAATGGGGGGAAAAAAAAGTACTCATTTCATTTCACTCGTTCATTTGACCTTAAATTTTGTAATAACTGTATTATGGTCTACCAAATAAAAATTAGTCAAATTTCGTATTTTTTATGATTATTTTTTATTTCATGTAATTTTTTCACTTTTCCAATGGTATGACAGGTTCAATGGTATGACAGTCCAAATAAAAGATTCATCTTCATTCAACTGCTTATGTCTTTGCTTTCTTATTGGTTCCATTCACGCTTCAATAAGAATATGATTTGATTATTAGCTTTTTTATCCTTGGAAGACGGTTACAAGTTATCAACCATATGATGTATCTTATAATTAAATGAAAAATTGTGCAAGCAGTCAATGGTGAGAACAGTCATTGTAAGTGTCACATGTGGTGCTACGTGCAACTATATAGTCAATCATAATCTAACATATATAGTCAAAATACGCATATTTCCGCCATTGATTACTAAATAACATTCAATAAACGGTATTTACAAGACGTCGCCCATCTGAGCACTTGAAGTGTACAGTACGTCTAATATACAGTAAGTCTAAAATACACGTTATAACAAAAAACATTAAATGAAAATAATTACTGGAACTTTAAATAAAATTTTTGATTTTTTTAAATAATAACATAGCTATGCACAAAAGCAATAGCTATGTTATTATTACAATCGTATACTATGATAATTATTACTATGTTATTATTATCATTATTATCATTACACTACTAAAAAGTCATTGTCTACGCGAGTAGTCTAAATAATAGAATATTTTTATTACAGTTTACACAATGTACCTATTTATACTCGTATAAATAAACTTTGAGTGAAAAAACCGTTAAAACGGTTCGAATATTGGACTTTATATAAGATATTAAATTTAAAAAAAGATTGTTTATTTTTTTTTTTTTCAAAACATATAAACAGTTATAATGACAAGTTGTAAACATTCAAATCAGCCGGGTGATATAGTTAAATAGCTGCTATATCATTTGACTACAAATCAGAAGGTATTCAGCTTAACGTCCTCTCATACATATTTAAGTAAAGTCTTTGCTTTCAATTTCATTTGAGGAAATTATTGCATGTCAGAAATTTTAAATGTAATCTTCATTGTTTTTATTTTTTTTTTATTTTTTTATTGCATTATTTCAATTTGATTTATAAATAGTTACCTAATACTTAATTTTTTGTATATGATTGTTTAAAACAAAGTATAGGGCTTTAAAAACCTAATAAATTCACTGGCCTAGCATAAATATTATTCAATTCAATTATTTTTGTATTTATTCCAAAAGTACTTCTTTAGTTTAAGTTTTGTAATGTGATATGTTGAACGATTGAAACTTGGTTGACTAGTTTGCCATTGCCATATTAACAAAAAATGATTTTCGCCAATTCTACACAAATTAAATGTTAAAAGTCACAAATGTGCGTATAAGTAGAGTGAATTCAAAGTTCGGCATGTAGTAAAGGTTGAATTGTTTATTGAAAAAGTTAAAATAGTTATTTGTAAATATTTCAAAGAAACCAGATTATTTTTATTTACTTTCAAAAATTTAATTACACAAATATTTGATTAAACTGAGTCCCTTCCCAGATTTGCTTAATAAATATTTACTTTTTAGATTATTTTACAATAACACTTAATTATTATTTCTGATATTAATATGGAAATAAAAATAATTAAATTTAAATTTCAAATAATAATACCAAGATCATAATTACAGTTATATCAGTTTATTTTAATTTAATTACAAAATATTTAATTAAGTTTATAGTTTTCAAGTGTACTTTATATGCCACGTGTTTATATTAATTAAAACCAATCTATGATAATATTTAATTTAAATTTGTAATTATTTTCGAAATACTAATTTATATTGTTTTAACAGTGTTATTATTACTTAAACTGGTTTATTTATTGGTTACATTGACAATTTTTGTGGAATTCAATTACCCATATTAAAAGCAATTTTTGATTTCCTGTGTTTGTAATTTAAAATTAAAAATAAAAAAAAAATAAAATTTTTCTACCTGTAAATTCAGCGGTAAAATAAAATAATTTTGAATCGATAACCAGTTATACATATATGTTTTTAATGATTGTGTTTTTTTTTTATTATTTAATTTGTTGATAAAATTGATTTAATTTCTATTCAAATTCAATTAAAATTAGTTAATATTTAAATTATAAAAATTATACTCATTATATATTTATTATAATTAAAATCACAAACTTCGGTAATGATGTATGTTTTTAACATGATTTTTGGATTCACAAAACTGATTTAGCTCGACATACACTATCATACGTTTTAAATTAATGCATACTTGAACAGAAATATTAAATAGATTTTCCTCTTAACTGGCAATGGATAGTTATATAATATATATATAGATTTTGCATTCTATTTAAATTTTAGATTGTTTCTACAACGACTTAGGAATCATAACATAAGTTATAACTCGTTAAGGGGGTTATAACAGTTGGAGTTCTGACATATCACGTACATTGGATTCAAAATCAATGTTGGCACCTTTTCTAGAATTTATTAGAACATATTATGTCCAAGGAGTTATGAATCAAACCCTAGGAGTTATAACAAATCACTTAAGTATAGCTGGATTTTCCAGAATCACATAATATATACATACTAGTGTAAATATTTTGAAAAAAATGTGCAACCTAGATTTTATAATCAACTCTAAAATCGCTCCTAGTTTAGAATCTGGCATACGATACGTTATTATAAAAATAGTATTGTATACACAATTCATACTGGATTCACTTTATGAAATATAACTACATTTCTACATCATTGTATTATTTTTCGTAGAAGACTGTAGTGCATTTGACACACAAAAGTAGATTGCCCATTGCCAAATACTGATTGTATTTTATTCTAGTTGGAATGCACTCATCTTCACACTCAGAATATTACAAATACAGTCAAAATAAGTTTAATTATTATGATAAATAGAATGTAAAATATATTAACTCTCTCCGTCTTGTTCAAACCATTGTAATAAAAGGCCGATGCGCCGACCATATATAATTGATAATAAATAAAATAAATATGCATTATAATGAATAAATAAATTATATATGATATAAGGCTAGACCCTACTTACGTTTTTTCTTATCTATGTTTGCTTAAAATTTAGCTGGTGTAGTTAGTTTTTCGCATTTTTTTATTGTTTCACATAAATTACTCAAACTATCTCGTCCCTAGTGACAAGTAGCAGAACGGCCAACGGCACGTTAGTATTGCACCATAGGATCGACCAACGGTTCGAAGGTATAAAGATTCCGTTAACCTAAGTTTTTTTTATATTAAGAAATATAAGGGTTTCGCAATAAAACATATTTGGAAGCCAGTACAATGGACCAATATCAATTTTATGCATGTTCGATGTAATGTGTTTAACATACAATAATAATTGTGTTTTATTCAGTTGTAAATAGCATTTTTTCATACTAATTTAATAATAATTATTTTACATAATATTCATGTTACCTCATTTTTACGCGATGGTTCATTTCGTAAATTATGCAATCTTTTTTTTGAACTAATATTGTTTTTTGCAACGATAAGATCCAATTCAATATTTTGTGTATTTAAAATTATTTCTTACTCATCCACTTTATTTTTAATACTATTTGCATTGCTAAGTTATTATTTTTAAATGATTTGACCATGCATTTGCAATACTACTGTACTTAAGATCTTTCAATTCTAGGTTCAATTGAAATGGGTTTACGCTGTATGGCGCAGTAGGTAGAGCGCATACCTTTCAACTAAAAAATTCTGATGATGCAAAAAAATGCTTTATGGATTTTTCGACCTGGTCCAGTACACTTTGTCATTGGGATAAAATAAATTAAAAAAAATAATTGAGAGCATAATTTGGTAAATAAAATGAAACTAATCTATTTAAGAAGGCTTAGTTCCTGACAATAGCAATATAGTTTTCCACATTTAATGAAACAGTAATTTGATAAATATATGTTCGAAATATTGTAAATATTGTAGTATAAGCTTGCAGTGCCGTACTTATTAAGCACGTACGTAAAGGTATTAAATTCTACCTAAGTTACTGTCAAGAGCATAAAAAAAATGGTATCCTGATAAAAATGTTATTCGTCTCAGTGACTGACGTGGATTTTGATATAATTACGTTATTTTTTCCATTTTACACCTTCGGGCCATGTTCGCGTATGAAATTTCTTTAACAATTCTTCAAATTAAATGTTAAATGTATTTGAAGTGTAAATGTTAAAACAATTCAATGGTGGTGAGTTCGTCTGTAAATATGTGTTATATAAATCTTTAAAGCGAATAAGATATTTTATTTGCTTCAAAATTCTAGCTTCAATAAAATTTAGAATAAGTCTATAAAATATATATTTACACCTCAACAATATAATGTTGTTGATTAAAAGTCAATATTAATATTTCAATTACATCGTGTATCTACATATATGAATGATCAATAATTTTGAATTTGGAAATTTTTTTTGGCTCTATAAATAAGATTATGAGCTCCTAAATGTCAACTATATAATAATTTTATATTTTAACTAATATTATTCAAATTAAATAAATATCAAAACTCTATTTCACTGATCAGTCTTCTGATGATGGTGTAATAACCGAAATCAATTAAGATATTTAATAAAATTGTAAAATTATTACACCATAATCAGAAGGCGAATGCATCAAAATATTAATTAAGCTTACTGAAACATATACCTATAGAGTATCTAATATTCCATGAAACAATAAATATAATAAATATAATGTATATTTATTTTTAATAATAAAAATTAGTTAATAACTATTATTGAATTTATAAAAATTACTATTATTATTATTATAAAAACAATTTTAATATCGTTTTATAATAATTATAACATCTTTAATGATTTATCTTAATAACATGAGTCTTTTTAGAGTCTACCGTATATATTCGATAAAATTTATTAATATTGATCATTATATAGTATCAACCCAACCATCATCAATACAAGATATCAGTTGTACCAGATAATACATCGAATCTACAGTAGAACTGATATATCTACTATTGTATCAACTTCATCATGATATGTTTATGTATTATAATATTTGTCAGCTGAAAAATTCAAATTTTCATTGCGACTTACAAAATATAACTAAAGATAGAATTTTTGTGTCAAGAATAATTAATACCACTTCCACTTCCGATTTAATTTAATATTATTCAAACTTCAATTCGAATTAAAGTATAAAATTTTATGAGTTCAAAAAGATGCATTTAAGTGGAAATTTATCCCGAATATGGTTTCATTTCCATAAATAATAATAACTATACTTAGGTACCTACCTATGATGAATAACAAAAAAATTGATGATTAATATTTTCTATATTAATTTTGTTAACCATCTATAATTAACAAAATTATTGACTAGTTTCAAAGGAGTTATTATGATTCATTATTGTATTTTATGGTATCCAAGATTTTAAAATTATTTTTTTTATTGGCTTCTACATGTATTTTCTTGAAAAAACCACAAGTAAAAATTGCTTTAGAAATATTTTCGCTGTGATGAAATTGAAACAAAGAAGAAAATTATAACAAAATCATTACAATGACTTGGATATTATTACAGTCAATAAATCATTTCTGGAAATATTATTATAGAATTCGTATTGTGATTCTATCAATTTTGTAATGTTCTTCAACTATGTGTTTGGCTACAACAGACTACACTTTAGAGCCTGTGAGTAGCGTTAGATAGTATGATTAGGTCTTTTTCTGCAATTTTAACTTTTTTTTAACTGTTGAAATACACTAGACTACGAAATTTAACAAAATATAAAATTTTATAAATAGATAAGTTTAAAGTACGATTGTTCTATAATATTTAAACTAAAAATTTGTTTGAAAAAAAAAAAATAATTGAATTTATTTATGTACATACAAGTTGTACATCTTCATATCAAATATTTTCGTTAATTTATTAAATGTATTAAAAATATCAATTGGCTTGGCTGTGGATTGACATTAAGCTCAAACTAACGTAAATATACCACCGCCAATAGACCTTATTTGGTCCAAACCAACTTTTATTAAATACATTAATTCCTAGCTTTTTATTTAATAATTTTTGTTTACAATAAAAAGAAGAATTATCTCCTCCTTTTAATACGAAACAATACACTTTTATTTTCATTTTAATAAATTAGTTATTGATAAAAAACTAAGCTAGGAAGCCGTTTCAGAGAAAATATTAGTTCAAAATATGCCAGAAGATTCATTAAAATTTTGTATTTCGCATAAGTTATATTAATTAGAGAAGACCGAAGACCTTCAGAAAATATTTCACTCAAACTGAAGTGAGATTTTCCAGGTTTTAATTTTGAACAACCTTCAATCTTTTGAAATGAAAAATCTTCATTCCTAGTATTTTTTAACAGCAAGTGGAACAAAATCTACTTCTGGTATTTTAACCACACAATACCTCGCCATTTAAGTATACCATTTTCTCACTATCTTTTTTTGGGTCAGACATCTGTAAAGCCAAGAAACGGAATGAAACAAAATCACTGTTTTTCATTTCATAAACTATAAAGTTTTTAAGCTTTTTGAATCACAGATGCCCAGTAAGTAGGAACAAAAACTTGAGGTATAAGAGACTATAAGAGTCACCAGACTTGAAAAATTTGTGTTCGATTGTATTAATGTTGATGGCCTATACAATATACCGCTATATTTTTGTTTTTATTTTGACCACCCAGGAATCACCGTTACAAATTAGATGTTCCACTTTATTAGCCAAATCTTTTATGAACTGCAAAGTTAAAGATAATTTCAAATGATTAACAAAAATAATAATTAGGTATGTATTAATATTGTAGGTTTTACTTTTATCCATCAAGACCCAATATCTTGAGATCCACGAGAGGCTTTAATCTCATTTCAAATATCCTATTAATACATTAAATTACTGAGTATACAAAAAAGAATCACAAAAACGGGTTTTCCCTGTTTTTACTTTAATGTGACAAATGCAAGTAGTTAGAAGTTAACCGATTTACAGTTAAGCAGCAAAAGGGTACAAGTGGTTATAAGTCTTTTTGCCTCCAAGCAAAAGTTTCACTTTGTTCACTAGTTTTTTTATTCACAAATAGATGTGAGTCAAATAGTTAAATACACTTATATCTTTTTGCTGCTATATAAAATGCAATCCTATAATTCAAAATTTGCACTTATCTCTATTTTTTAAAAAAGTGCACTTGCACCCTTTTGCTTCTAAACCGTTCAAATGTTAAGAATTTTTTTATTTTATACCATAATAATTAAATTGGCATATTTTCTTCATACTTTGTTCAATTTGTAAATCGCTCCCGCTCAAGGAAAAATATTTAAAAATGCTAAAAAATAATTGAGTGGGAACTAGGTACACGTAAACTTATTTACGATCGACCGGGCGAAGTTAGGAAAGTGATATATATCGTAATAATTAATTAAATTATTCAATGATTTTTCAAATCACGTTAACCTACAATGGAATTAAAATAGATAAGACTATTAGCTACACATATTTTGGTGTTTGGTTCGATGAAGAATTAAACTGGAATTGTCATGTAAATGATCTGCACATATGAGAGAAACCTAAACTCTCTCCAAAGAATTAAAAATCTAAAGGGTTGTCTGGCAGAACTTCAACCAATTATATACATTTCAAAAATAAAATTTTAAAAATAAAAGACTAAACAAGCATCCCAAGTATATAATATTAAGAATAATTGGATAAAAACAAACAATAAATTAGTCGTTAATAATCAAATACATCGGCATGATACGAGACGAGCAAATCAACTGCGATATGGTGTTGGAGCACACTAAAATAGACTAGAACATATAATAAATACAGGCATCATAACTAAACAACCTACCAGCAAAATTCCTGGATATGTCCAGAAAAAATTTTAAGAAGGGGCTTAAAAAATTAATGTTATCTAAGTATAACTCAGATGACTACAATTTTTTTTTAATTTTTTGTTTTCTTTTATATTTATTGTTAATTAATGGTCATTGTGAGCATTTATAATGTTTTGTTTCTTTTTTTTTACCATTGTGTAAACGTAAATACTAAGTAAAACTGCTTATATTTACCTTGTTTTTATTTATAATTTTTTTTTCTCTCACTGACATTCAAATTATTTCATGTTCATTTTCAATGTCAAAAACTATTTTATAAATTATAAACTCTATACGAGCTTACCTATAGCTCTTGATATGTTTGAAATAAATAAAAATAAATAAAAATATAAAGGATTTAATTTGAAAATGAGAAAAAGGATGTAATTTCAAATTGAAATAGAACAAACTAAATGGAGCCTAATTACGCTCTATATATTTGAGTCTCTATAATTTTTTGTTACAGCCAAATTTGATGTTTTGATAAAAATTTGTATGAAAAAGCGGATCGCTAATATGTACAATGTGTCCTAATTTCGAACTAAATATTTGTAAACTGTTTTCACTATCATAGATTTATTTTTCGTCTTATATTTTAAAAATCTATATTAATTATAATGTTTATACCAATTACTTGTTTTTTATAAATATAGAAGCAGTTTCCGAATTTATCTTGCAATCAAAGTTTTATTAATTTATCTGAAATGAATTACCAAAACAAGTTTTTTTTATATTTGAAACATTTTTTTGAATCTACGGATTGTGCATACATTTTAAGTAATTTTGATATTATACAGAGCATCATACTAAACTTGAAAATAATTTAGGAGGCATGGACATAACATTGATGTCAATCTTCGGATAGAAAATAATAATATTATTAAATAGATGAATCCATTAATACATCATCAGCAGTTCATAATAAACTTCTAAGAAATCATATAATCAAGAAAGTCGACTAAAGACGTTAAAAGAAAGTTGCCAAAACCTTTTAAAACGGTTTTATTTTGGCCTGTGGAAAATGAAATGACAAAGAAATGGAAAAACATAAAACAATACATTGAGCACCAACGTACCTTAAATGAAGAAAAACTACTGTACATTGTTAATGTACATTGTTACAATATTTAATTTGATTAAAACATAATTTTATTTTTTAATTTGTTGATTTGTTTTTGTTTGGTTACTGTTTGGATTTGCATTATCGAATTTTTCAAATAGCTACCTATTATAATAATTTTTTCTGTTTTAATAAATGATAATAAATATATAATTCTACATAAATATTATTTATTTATTACAAATTATATAATTTTTTATTGCTTTTTATTTTTTTATTACAATATTAAATTATTTAAAAAATTATTTATTTATATATTACTCATATTATTTAAAAAAAAAAAAAAAAAAGATGACGTAATTAGTGGATATGCCATTAAACACGAAAATTGATTGACTCAACATACCAACAAGGCGATATTGAGCTATTAGACCGATCTTACGATATAAGAAGGCTGAAAAGGCTAAAACAGCACGACCTAGTGAAATAGAATAAAATACAGATTTCTGTATTCCCACATAAGTTCTACTTATAACTATATCTTAAAAGTAGTCATAATTTATTTATATATAAAACTAAGAAAATAAAATTAAAACAAAAAAATATTATTTTAAAGGGATTTCTTTAATAAAATCGTAAACAGGTACACGTAAATCGTAAATAGATTCAAAAGACGAATTAGGTAGATCTGTAATTGGAATTAGCTCAGATTGAAAATTTTGAGCGAAAATACGTGCAATTCAATTTTTTCGTTTTAGTTTTAATATTTTATTTTTTATTTAGGAAAAATGCAGTTATAATCGAAATAAAATAATTTAATATTTATTTATTTATTTAACAGTGGACCTACAGATTAATCTGCAGGTCAACTACAGGCCCTTTTAATAATTAATATATTAATTTATAAATATGCTGATAGTTTTTAAAAAAAATTAAAATATCTTGTATTTGTCTTATTTTTCGAACCTAAATTATCCTTTACCGGGAAGAAATAATTACATTTACTTGCAAATTCAATTTGTGTTTTGATGAAAATGATATTGCAATAATTTTGGTTAATAAAACACAATTTATTGCATTCCTCACCTCAACATACATATAACCTTTAAAACAATATAAACATTTTAAATCCAAACGTAAACAATTTTTTATTAAAAAATTAATTATTCTAAGATAAAATGTTCATAAATAAAAATATTTTTTTTCACACACAAACAAACATTCAATTTTCGAGATACGTTAAAATTCAACTCACATTCGCTTAAAGTATCTTATGACAAATAATTTTATAATAAACTAAAAAGTTCAAAAGGCACCCACTATCTTCTTAACAGAACTAATTATTGAAAAAAAAAATTGCTTAAAAATAAAATTCAAAAACTAAAATTCATTCCATAGCACACATATACGTTCTTCTGGAAAAATATTATTAAATAAAAACAAAATTATAATTTATATATATATATAATATTAATATTTACTTTTCACCTATACTAAAAAACATATTCAAAATTTAAATTCCATAAAACTAAAAAAATAAATGACAAACTCGTATGTACAATAATACATACAGTAACAAAAAAAAAATTAAAATTCCTCCAAAATACACATGGGTTCTAGACTCAGTCCTCTTCACATAATTAAAATAATAAAAGTAAGAAAATAAACTATACCTAATTGGAATCGTGCTTAAATATTATATTATTGGAATATATATGTATAATTGCATAAGTGTAGTATTACTAGTAGTTGTAACGTAACATATAATAAAATTTATATACGTAAGGTGAGTTAGAGTATTAGTATTGATTTTACTCATCATCGTATTAACAAAGGATTCAATTGTATATGAATATTAAATTTCTATCAGAATTAATTTAATATCTACACACTATTTCCATTAGTAATGGTATTTCCTGTAAAATTTATTGATTCATTCAAATAACTAGTAGATACAAACATGTATACATTATATTATATATACAAAATGTAATCTCTGGATTGGATTGGGACAGTAAAAACAGGTAACAGAAAAATACCTGTTTAAATACCTGTTTATTAAATGTAATTTATTTTAGAGAGTTTTAAATACGAAAAAATAAAAAAAAAGGAATATGTAATAATAATATGTATGTTAAAAAGACGTTCGCTTAAAATATAATAAGAAAAAGTCAAACCATAAAATAATAAAAATGAATTTAAAAATAAAAAAAAACTCCAACCTGTTGAAATTGTTTTTACTAGACTGTATAAAAAGTCAGCTCTAAGAATCCTCCTTTGTTTGTTAAATTCCTTTTTTTTTTTTGTTGCGTGTTCTTTTACTGCTTTACGTTTTCGAGTTCTTTTCGTTGAATTTTCTGTTTTTTTTTTTTTTTTAATTTCGAATATATTTAGTTGAATTCTGATTTATATTTTTGTTCTCGAATTTTTAAATAATTTTTAAATTCAGTTATTTATTTTTTTTTATTTATTTATTTCGATTTTATAGTCGTTATAATAGCACTGTCACAACAGTAATTTGTTGTGATAATCACTTTCTTCAAATAAAAAAATTATATAAATTAATAGTAATAAACGATAAAATGGATTTTTTTTTAATTAATTTTTTTGATTATTGAAAATTTTGTTTTGCTACTAGGTAATTTTAAATAGTGAAAAACAATTTGATAATTTTATTTTTTAAAACTTAAATTTTTAATAATATTTTATAATAATTTAAAACTGCGATTTTGATTACTTTTTTGTATATGATTTTTCCAAATATTTACAAACAAAATTGCGTATTGCAAAATTTGGTTATTTAAATAATAATTTAAATGCATATGAATTGAATAATTAAATTATTCAATAAATAACAAAATTGGCAACCAATATTATGTTTAAATATCGAATTGAAAATTTATTAATTTAATATTAAATCAATATAACTTAACTTATTTAATTTAATTCAGGTTTAAACTATGTTAATCACGTATATGAATTACTCAAAAAATAAACTGAGGATTGGTAATACTTTGTGAAACAACAAAGTATAATTTTAAATCTTAGTAAAACCAACCCAAGGGGTATCTTAGTGCAGTGTTGTTGGTCTAACATTATATTTTACATTTGTCTAAGACTACAGATACAACTTTAATTACTTCATTTTACAATAATGAAAATGCTGCGACAGACTAACGACCCTAACTAATATTAATTTATACAGTCGGTACTTATGTTTAAAAATTCTATCAAAATAAAACATTTTTAAAACTTTCAGTGTACGAATTAATAATGGTTAGTGCTTTTAGTACAAAATGTCCTCTCAATAAAATCAAAGCAAAATCTAAGCCCATTACGTACACCTTAAAACAAAAAACTTGTCCTTCTGTCCTCGTAAACAATAATATATCATACCAAAATTCGATGACGTAAAATATCTTGGTATGCATCTGGATCGTTTTAAATTAGGTTAAGTCATTTTAGTTAGATTAAGATAGATTAAGTTAGGTTAGGTTCTTAATAAATAACTATTGGTTTTTACTTCCTACTTTTCCAATAATATAATCCAAAGTAAAAAAAAACTATGTAAAGTTTGTAATAAATTTGTCGACTAACCTGGAGCAAAGTAATTTTTACAAATAGGTTCTATTTTACTAGTTTTGGTTAGAGTGGGTTAGAGTGCAACCATATTCTAGAATCCAGATTATCAACCTCAATCTATGAGTATTAATTTAATTTAATTTTATTTTATTATTTCAATTGCACATAAATGTACAGTCAAAATTTAGAACCCATTTCCAAGTAGGGATGTGAGCAATATTTCTCTATTACAAATCTTATATTTATTTTTAATACTAATAGATTTTAATTACTATTTCAATCTAAATCTAATCTAATGTAAATTTAATTATTATATACATAAATTATCTACTAAATTCTTTCTATGAGAAGCCCCTATAATATCATTTTTGATTATTTACCTCAATCTTGAAATAAAAAAGATACCTAAAGAGAAATATGCTTAATTAAAATGTATAAAAATTCGAATTCTGGTGATTCGGAAAAGTTAATTCGACTATTCTTGACTTAATTGGCAGGCATTACAATTGCTAGTTTTGGATTTTTGTATAGAGTAATTTAAAATGTTCATTAGTGCGTATATTTTCGATAATATAGAAAAATAGTAATGGTTACAAAGTTAAAATCACATTTTTTTCACAGCCTAGTAAGACTTAATAAATTATGACATCATTCAAGATACCAAATTTCCGCTTTAGAGCCACAATTCAAATCCCCATTATATAGCAAACCTTCAAACAAGTGGCTTGCCATATAATGAAGATTTGAATTGTGGCTCTAAGTTTTTTTTTTTTTAAATCGATAAAGTAAATACATTTACATATCTATCGGAATTATAATAGATCACAAGCTTAACTGATGGTTAGAACACACTTATTACTTCAGAAATTATTTGAATAAATCTATACGACAAATTTACCAACTTAGCTGCTATTGCTCTACAAAAGTACTTAATACGGTTTTTTTTTTGCTATTTTTGATTCTAAACTCCAATATGGTTTACAATGGGATTCACCGTATACTATAATAAAATTTACCCTCTTTACTTATCTCTCAGAAACATGCTGTCAGTCAGTGGTGTATCTCTTTTTAAAAAGCTAGTTTTTCTACCACTGCGTCATCCTTATGTTTATAAAGTACTCAAATAGTTTTATTCGTTGTGATGGGTAAAAATATCTAAAACTACAACCTTAGGATAAGTAATATGAATTATGTAAGTATTCCTAGATGTTTTTTAATGTCTTAGCTCCTCATATATATACAACATCTTACCAGCTGATATTAGATTAGATTTTCATAACCTGATAGAGTCTATAAAGGGCGAAGAAAGTAAAATACCTGCATACTACCGACAATAATGTTAAACAAAATGCTAGAATCTTAATAGTCAAAAATTTGTAAACTGCAGTTAACTATGCTAAATATAAGAGATTTGGGAAATATCATAAAGAGCTTGGAGCTGATTGCCAAAGTTCACATAAAATCGTAGTGTTACAAGAAGATGAAGATTAAAAACGATTTTAATGTTACTTAACAAAAATATGGGGTAGAATTTTCTAAGCTTTGCTAAATATTTTTTTTTATATTCTTCGATGTAAAGTGGAGGTATTCGAGCTCCTGGATAATAGAAATATAGCCAGACGACTCAAAAGAGTAAAACCTTTTGAGTTAGTGCAGAAATAATCACCCACATTCTGCAGGACTCATCGCGCTGATGATCGGACCCGCTCCCACGTTTACACGTTTAGATAGATTTGTTTTTACGGGATTTGTGAAGAATTTCGTTATGTTGACTGCCAACGAAACGAGGCTTTTCACAAGTCTTCCATAATAATTATAAGTTCGTTAGGAGAGCTGGTTGGTTTTTCGTCGCTGATGCGATGGTTTTTCAAAGTTATGGATGAATACATCAAAGGAAAAGTTAGATAGACATCGCTGGATGCAGTCTACATTGAAAAATAAAATAAGGCCAAGAAAAAATTGCTCATTAGTAAGAATCCCACACATAATGTCATGCTACGGGGCTCATTGTGTTTTTTGAAGATTCTCACCAGCCTGCGTATAAAAAAAAAACAAAAAGAAAAAAAAATGTTCTTGATAGTGCGTTTAAGTACGGTACAGCAAGTTTTTTATACAAATTTTATACAAATCTTGTTTGAGTATTTATTAATTCATTTATCAAATTTCTGGTTTAAGGAGGGTTTTAGCTAGCCAACATTTTAAAATCTTAAATATTTTGTTGGCGCTACAAAGAGAGATACCTTGTATTGACATTATTTTATATGAGAACTCAATGCGTACGACAAGATCAGTTAATATCATTTTCACACTTTTTCACAAAATATGAGGATATTTTTAAAAAATTGATAAAGTATATTTTTTTTATACCGGCAACACTTTTTTTAACAATTTATTAATAAATGTATATGTATGTAAAAATAAAACAATTTTTTTAACTGATGATTTTGAAGGCTTAACACTAACAATGTTATTTTGTGTATAAAATAAATTTCCCAAATTTAGAAATTTAGGAAATTCTTTGAAACGATCTATTTTTTTCTTACATAAAAATCAATAAGCCAACAAAATATTTAAAATACTATAATTTTGGCCTACTCAAATCCAACTTTATCCAAAAATTTAGTAAATATATAAAATGTATATATATAAATTTAATATTGCCACTACAATGATTTATTGAAGTTCAAATAAACACATCCTATATTAATTAGCTTTAAATAGGTTAAAAATATTTAAAACAAATTATATTATTTAATTTTTAAGGTTGTCATATTTGACCAAGGTAATTCAATTACACTGATATATTTAATATTTTAAATATTTTCAAATACACAAATTAATTGTGCAATATGTAACTACTATTCTACTTTCCTTGATGGTTAATATATAATGTATAACTACTATTATTTTCCTTGTTGAATAATGTATAACGTATACTACTTATTTCTGTATCTTTTTGATAGTAAACAATTTCAAAAAATATTTAACTTTAACCTGGTACTATTCAAGCATTCTTTATTGTATTTCATACTCATATTGAAACTCATAAAAATATTCATTCCTCATTAACGAACAAATTCCATAATAATAATAACATGATCTAAATAACTTCTATTATCATGAGAATAGTAATATATTATAATAACAAAAATTAATAATATTATATATAAAAAAAATTTAAATTATAACATAAAAATTTAAAAATAAATATTTTGACTTTGATTAATTGTTTTTTTTTCTTAAATATTAATTTTTTTAATACCAGCAATTGAAATCTAACTAAGATAACATTAAAATGTTATAAAAACTGAGTTTGATATATTTTTCCTTAAAATATTTAAAAAATTATTTATCATCAAAATAACAAAAGTGTTTTATGAGAATTGACAACCTGGGTTCTTTTGAAACTAATTAATGTTAAATATTATTAATTTTGTGAAGTAAAATTATGTCGTGTTTTGAGATAATTTTGTAGTTAAGAGGAGGATGATATCTACCATGGGATTTTTAAAGTTATATTAATTTTTTTTATATTTTAAAGAACATTGTTGTTAACATTTTAATCATATAAAATACAGTGATTTGATAAAAAAAACACAAATGATCGGGACCAAAGTACTAAACAAAAGTACCACAAAAAATTTAACAAAAGTGCTAACACAGTACACTAAATTAGATTCAATAAAAAAAAAGTAATACTATTTAGAGTTCTATAAAATTATACTGTATTTTGTATGACCTAATCGTGTGTACATTATACTGTGATACTACTATTGTGGTACTGTTATACTACAGAATAGAATTTAATGCTACAATGTGTTCAACACTGCGTTCTTATTCAGAAGGGTGGTGAATTCATTTCGTCCTCTTCTAATTAGTGATAGATGGAGCCAACTAAACCAAGTTGAAAAGCAACATTGTCCTATTTTTATTTTTGCACTCTACCCAAACGCTGGGAAAGGTATTTGGGTAAGGAGAAATGGATTTTGGGAAAAATAGGATCATAGAACAGAATCGGTAGGTATGATGGAAATTAGCTTAAAGAGCTTCTTTTTGAAAAGTTACAACATATTTAATCGAAAATTTTGTGCCAAGGGAACATATCTATTCATCATCTACTTTCTCGACAATTTAACCATTTCAGAAAAGTCCTATCCTTTTAAAAGAATTAACACAAAAAAAATAAAAATACGTTATCATCATATTTGCTTAATAAAATTACATAATATGTAACCAACAATTTAATATATTAATATTAAATACAATGCAGATGTGATTAAATCATTTAGAATTCTGTAAAGTCTTAAATATTATATTTCATCAGGTGTCAGTTTAGATTTAAATTCAGAAGATTTTATAAAGGTATAAATTCGAGACTATACATCAGAATTATAAAATGCTGAACACCATTTAATTTTCTGATTGATTTGCTAATAATAATTTTAGAACTACATAAGTAGTAGTTACTACCTAATTAATTTTATTAAATTTAAACGACTATCAATTTGAGTAATTACTTTTTTGCATCATTGAATTTTATGACGCGAGATACTGATGCATTTCTGAATTTACCCTCTAATATTCTAAATAAAAATCATCAATCAAAATCATCATCAAAAAAATAATTACTAAAATTATTGTTTTAAAAAATTCTATCAAAATGAAATCATTTTAAAATTTGCAGTACCCGAATTAATAACGGTTAGCGCTTACAGTAAATAACATTTTAAAATTTTTAATTCATATTAAGAGAAAATTATTAAATTTAACTTTGAAAATTAAATACCAGAATTCTCGGAAAAAAATCTGAACGAAAAATAACTCGAAAAATATTGTTTTAACATTTTAATATTTTTTTTTATTGAAAAATCAAAAAAAAATTATTTTACGGTAGCAAGTCTTGTAATAATTATACATTACATTTTAATTCAAAATATTCCATATACCTAACTATATTCAAATTTAAATTTACAAAACATATGTATTTAATCACAAAAAAAAAAACTGAATTTATTTTTCTGTAAAATTGCATTTATATGCATTTTAAGATCAAATTTTTTTTATAGTAATTTTTCTTTTTTTATTTGTTATTATTTTTTTTTTTACTATTACTATTTCGTAGATGCCGCTCGATTAAAAAAGAAAAGAATTTGAAAAACTCTCAAATAAAATAAAAAAAAAATGAACAAAACAAAAATTAGCTTAGCCTAGATTTAATTAATGACCATACAAATACAATGAATGCAACGCAATGACCAGTCCAGTTACAAAAGCTTTTTATAAAATTTATAGAATATCTGATATAGTAATCCCAGATAATAGGCTGCCTGGCTGGCTAATTGACCGACTGGATTTGGTTTAGCTTACTAAAATACGCAGGTAATAAAATAAATATGGATAAAAATAACTAGATCATCTTAACGAAAAGCTCATAAAAAGTTGTTAAATAAAAACAAAAAAATAAACGTAGTATTTTTACCTCGTTATTAATTTTTTTTATTTGTTTGTTTTTTTTTGTTATTTATTTATTTTATAACAAAAACTAATTATTTCATCAAAATCGATTATTAAATTTTATTTTTTTATGTTTTAAATCACAATTAAATAACTTTTTAATTTATTTTTTTTGTTACCATAAAAAATTTGATTGCACTCAACTCTTTTTTCATAATTTTTTTTTTATTTTATTTAAATAAATTTTATTTTAAATTATAAATAATTTTTCAATATTTTTTTTTCTTTTCATTTTTTTCTTTATGTTATTCTTAATTAATTAAAATAAAAAACTTCGTAATTTTCGAGTTCTCGATTTTTTAAATTCTAATTTTTCAGTTCATTTCGTTATATCATGACAATTTAATTTCATTAATTATATATAATTAATTATTATTATAATTTTTTTTTTGTCAGAATATTACACATTCTAAATCATATTATTTTATTATTTTTTTATTTGTTTATTTATTTATTTCTTTCTCATTAAAATATTATGTACCGTAAAATTTAAATTAATATCACGGCTAATTTCATATTATCATTAAGTATTATTTAAATCGTATTAAAAAAAATTTAATAACACAAAATATGTAATTTTTTAAGTTGAATTGTAAACATTCGAAAATTAAATAATAAACATAAATACCGAATTGATAATATTTATACACATATTTTTTTTATTTATTTAAATATTAATAACACTATAATAATAATAATAATAACAAGAATAATGGAATGAAAATAATATGAAATATTAAATGAATAAAATAATCACGATAATATTATAGCGCCAATATAATATTTTTATCCGAACCGAAAACGCAACAAGCGAGATACATACTGAATAATATAAAAATATGAAATCCCCCAGAAACCCAGCCACAACCAGCCAGTTATTAACTTTATATATTATATTTTGTATTATACTATTATATTTTGTATATATCCATGCTATGAATTAAGCCAGTAAACATAATATATAAAAGTTTATATCGTAAGAATACTAAATAGTATAAAAGTTTTTGATATAGAAATGAAAAGAAAAAAAAGAAGTATCACCTTACAGCATGACGATTTAATATCATATATATATATATCAGTTGCTATAATACATTATTATAGTATATCAACCTACCTTAACTGGAATCAACAAGCAAAAATTCACAATACACACATGTGTACAATTGATACATTCTTGTATTAAAATTCAAAAAGAAATCCAAAATACAACAAAAAAAAAATAAAAAGAAAAACAAAGATAAATGCTGTATAAAAGAATAACCCCGATATATTAAAATGATTAAACATTTGAATAAATTTTCTTTCATTCTTTATTAAAAGATATTCGTTCATACTTATTGCATGATACAAAAATTTATATGAGGAGAAAATTTATATTTTTATCAAGATATAAAATATTGTATAACAGTTTTTATAATACAGTTAAAAAATATCAGTTAAATTTTTCTTCCAATCATTGTGTTAATACAACTGGAATTAATCTCTTTTAATATATATTTGTATTCCAAATTTCTCTCTTGTATTCCATTATCTATATATCATTCTTTCTCTCTCTTGATATTTATATTAATTTGTTAAGTGTACATAATAAAGGTAAAATTTGAGTGACCAGCTGTTTAAAAAAAAAAAGGCTTAAAATAAATTTTCTTTAAGCGTACCTTAGGATGATAGTAGATGATTTATTCTAATATTATTTAGATATAAGATTATTATTATTACTAGATGATTAGAGTTTTTTTGGTGTTCCATATTTTAGCATTAAAACCACCAATGTTTTTTCTTTGATAAAATGTTCAAATATTTAATTTCAGAGACGGTGATGTTGCCAAAAACGTATAATTTTTATGATAATTGTTTTTTCTTATTTTTACTTTATTTATAGATATAATACATAAGGTGTTTCATCGCCTGATTGTCATTGTTGAAACATTATTCATAAAAATTTATAATTCAGCTTTAATTTTGAAAACTTTAAAAGTACAACAAAAAAAAAAAATATATACAAGGAATTACAGCAAAGAAAAAAATATTAATACAATATAATATAATATAAAAAATTAAAAATAAACGTAAGAAAATTACCCAATTAAGCTTTTGTTAAGATCATGCAATTCAAATAAACGAAAATAAATAGTCAGGTACCAATAAATATTCGTTCAATTCCTTTTTGAAAGAATTAATGTTTGCTAAATTTCTTTTATTTTTCTTGATGGTAATGCATTTTATAATTTTGAACCAGATACAAAAACTCTTTGTGACGATAATAGTGATTGACCACCTACAATTCTGATGTCATTTCTGTTTCTGGTATAAAATCTATTGTTACATCGCTATATAGAAGCAATATTAGTGTTATCAACATTATTTATGATTTTATAAATTTTTACAATTTACTGATACTGAGAAATACCTTTAATAGACAAAATTATATTTTCTGAGTACAATCTGTAAGTGTTATATGTATTTTGTGATACTTGCACGTTTCAAACTATATTTTTAATACCCCATAAGCTTGTACCTAAGGATAATAAAGAATGGCCAAGGGCAAAATACATTGTTAATTTTACTTCTCGAGGTATCTTATTTTTAAATTTTAATAAAATTCCATTTAGCGAGCGTAACTTTCTTTCTAAGCTGTTGACGTGGGCCTGCCAACTCCAATTACTGTCTAATATAATTCCTAAAAACTTTATTTCATTAATTTCTTCTATATAATTGTTGCCAATTTTAATTTTTATTTTTTTCAACTTTTCTTTTTGAAGACTTAAAATTACTTATTTTAGTTTTCGTGGAGTTCAATGCAATTTTATTGAGTCGAAGAAACTTTTCAATAATGGTTAAATCATGTTATATCATGTTTTTAATGTCACTTACTATATTTCCCGGATAAAATATGCTACAATCATCCGCGAAAATAAATAATTTACCATGAAGAGGCAATTTATGTACATCATTAATATAAATCAAGAATAGCAATGGGCCTAGTGAATGACTCTTGCGGAACTCCCATATTAATATTTTTTCTTGTACTACTTTTATTTTTATAACATAGATACTCAGACTTATCTTCACTTTTCCATATTGGAACTACCTTTTGAATTTTTAGAGCTGAAGGAAAAGTACCATTAGTAAAACAAGAATGATAACAATTTCGTAAAACTAGAAGCAGAATTTTTAACTATTTTCGTTGTTTAGATGTGAAATAGAAAAAATATAAAATAGAAATATGACTGATAATAAAAAGCAGCAGATTTATTGCTCTTTCTGATGGTTAATTAAATTTTTTAATTTCTTTTTGATGGAAGGGGTGCTGTTTAGTCAATAAAAACCCGATACACGATGGAAGCTACAAGGCTCATTGTGTCTATGAAAATTCCTACCAATCCACGCAAAAAAAAAAAAAATATTTTAAAATAACGGATAAATTTATTATTACTATTATTATTTCTTTACTTACTATAATTAAAATCATAATAAAAGTAGGTAGTATTATGGGTCCCATACTGTATTTGCTCTACACCAATGATTTACCACAAATGGAAAATATAACTGTAGCTATATTCGCTGACGATACTGCGTTGATGGCAGTAGGATCAAATATTGACGAGGCTACAAATAAATTGCTATACAAGCTATACCTCTGGACGAAGAAATGGAAAATTAGATTCAATGAGTTAAAATCAGTAAATCAATCATCGGTAAATCTGAATGGGAAATATACCCCAAGAAAACAATGCTAAATACCGAGGAATGACACTAGATGTCAAACTTATATGGAAAGAGTACGGCAAAAAGAAAAAATTTGAGCTTGAAAATAGATATAGAGAAATGTACTGGCTCTTAGGTCGAAATTCAAAATTACCTGTACATAACAAGATATTGTTGTACGGCATACAAATATGGGGATGTGCCAAACGAACACATGTACTTTGCATACAACAATTCCAAAATAAAGTCTTACGCAAGATGGTAAATATGCCCCTTGGTATGTTCGCAAAAATTACTTGCACAGAGATCTAAAAATTCCTTGCATAGAAAATGAAATAAAAAAATGTGCAACAAAGCATATAGCTCGTCTGGAGGGTCATGTTATTACGTTGAGGCCACCCAACTGCTACATAACCAATATGATATCAGAAGCCCTAAAAGAACTAAGTCACTATATTTAATACGGTAGAATTTCGTAAACTTTTTCTTTAAGAAAATAACAATAGAAATAAATTAATGGTTAATCCGTCGGACTAGTTTTAATGGAAGGGGTGTGATTTAGTCAGTAAAAATGTGGCACACAATGGAAACTACGGAGCTCATTGTGTCTATGAAGATTCCCACCAATCCACGCACAAAAAAAAATAAAATAAAAAACAAAGTAAGCACTAGCTAACAGGGCCATCGACTTTATATTTGTATTACAATTGTTTTAACATTTTTTTTTTTACATTTTAATATATATAAATAATAAGAGTCTAACGGTCTTTATTCAAACAAAATTTCAATTTTTAATTTTAGATTTTATACCAATTTTCATTTTAACTGATAAATTTGATTTTAGTCCTTAAAATTCAAATTAAAAAAAGTTTAAACAATTTTTTAAAATTCATAAAGAACACGAAATTAGAAAGTTACAAAAAAAAAATTATTTGCCACGAATCGTTTTTTTGTTATCGTTGGTTATTAAATTATTAAGTTACTTATTTTTACTCATTGTTAGTAGCCATGTTATAATTTACTGTTCTTTCTGCGTAATCCTATTTTCGTTAAACGAATTTCGTATTCCAACAAATTGTTATGTTTGAAAGTTTGATACCTCAAAAATCGTTCTTACAAATTAGATTTGTTTCACAATTCAATTTTGAATATTTAGATTACTAGTTCTGAAAAATTCCTAATTACAAAATAATAGTGGAAATTGATCAATATTTTAAATTGGTAATTGTGAAACTGGTTTTGTACCTCATATTCCTGACTTAAAAAAAATATGTATATTCATAGACACAAAAAAGAACACAAAAATATCATTAATCCACATCCCTGAATGCAAAGGACCTGAAGTTGATCTACAGATATATTATATTGTTTATAGTTTTTTTGATACCCGACGACGTTTGGAAAGACAGTACTCAAAGTTTCATATCTGGCTTGAAGTAATACACCTTCAAAGAATGTTCACCAATATGATGATGTTTTACACTGCTCCATTATCACGCTCTCTATATACAAATTGATACATGTAACCTACATTGCAAATGTACCAAAAACATGGTTGAATGAATATAAAAAATAATTATATCTTACTTCAAACAACTTGGACGGTTATCAATAAAGCTATCAATAATATTCACCTATCTATACCTTTTAAATTCATATTTTACCAAATTCTGCTAAAATTAAGTTTAAAATTGCTTTCGAAAGTAGACAACACGAATCTCAAAAAACTTAAGCCATTAAAAGTTATAAGTAGGTATATGTTTATTTTTTTACTAATTTAATTTGACTAGCTTGACAGTTAAAAAGTAAACTTTACAGTTGAAAAATTAACGAAAAATCAACAATAATTTTATAAGCTTTAAAAATCATATCAAATCAAAATAAATTAGAACAATATGGCAACTCTCTTTCATAAAAAATATAATAAAGTTCTCCTGCAATAATATCTACTGATACAATTTTTTTTTATTTTTTTTTAAATTCCAAAATTATTTTTGTATCATGATACAAAAATATCATGGAAAATGGAAATGGTAAAAGCACATTTTCTTTTTGTTTTGTTCTCAATTATTGTGTTGTGTAGAAAATTGGTAACGGTAGTATCTATTATTAGAATCTTTTTTGGATTTCAAATACATATTTGTATTTGTATTTGTGTGTTAAGGTTATGTATTATTGAGTGTATATCCTTTTTTTTTATTTTAATTTAATTTTTATTTTTGTTTTTTTTAAAGTGTCTCTGTAGACACATATTGCACATCCATATTGTATTATATTATATGGATAAGTATAACAAAGAATAAAAACAAAAGAGAATTGAAAAAAGAAAATGAAATAAGAAGAAAAAAAAAATAACAAAAACAAAAAAAAATACTAACCGGGCCAGCCAACAAGGCTAGACCGGGAAAACATTACAACATGATAACGGCCTAAGATAATGTGTTGAGCTTTCAGTTATTTTTACATGTATATAAGTATGAGAATTATGTAAATATGTAAATATATATATATTTTGTACAAGAATACAAGTCTATTGAATCAATTGTATTTCAATGAGAAAGATTATATATATGTACATATATATATATATATATGTGAAAATTTTCCAGCTGGTAATAAGGATATCAGTAAAATAATTGAACTTGATATAAAATAATACAGGAAATTCAGAATTTTTTTGGATAAAATTTTTTAAATTTTAAGAGTTTGGAAGGTCAAATTTGAAAAGCATATTAAAAAAAATATATACATATATTTATTGTAAATTAGAAACAGTTAGGAATAGAGATATTACAGCAAAATTTAATTGAATAAAAGGCTGTAATTATACTTTTAGTAAGGAGTAATCAATAGTTTGAGTTTTCATACCGGATCATCTCTAGCCCAAATATAGGTCTGACGAACATAACAATAGGAAGGATCTATTTTTTGTATGCTAAAAAATTTAAATGATTCAAAATGATTTTGAGATTCTTCTTAGGTTATTATAGAAGGAATTCAAGGTGAATAAATTTCTCAATATAATATTTTAATTAATTTAGCATTAAACTATCTAGTCAAATAAAAAAGAAGTCGTAGCTGATGAGTTCAAGTAGTGTTATGATGAACGAAATAAACTCCTAAAATTTATTATTGTTATTAGAAGCAACTTACGACAAGTATAAGTAATAATTATAGATGCAATGATGGTATAACTCTATATTTCTATATATCAATGTAAATAAATAAATCGAAATCGTTCTTTTTATTTATCAATAAATAAAATCCGATAGAAATTTTAATAATTTCTAATTAAATTTATAATGAGGTACATAAATTTATTTTTATAGGTAGCTATGTAGTCAAAATTTTGATTAATTGTGAATTTATTATGTGTTTATTATAATGTATATTTGATGGTCGCAATATCAATATATATTATGAAAGTGATAATTAGAAAGTTATTAAATTAAAAATTAAAAATTAAAAATAAAAAATGACATAAATGTTTACAGACGAAAAAATAAAGCTAAAATTTATTTTGAATGAAGATGATGAAAATCAGTAATAAAAATTGTGAATAGAGCATATTGATTAGGAAGAAGAGCAGCGATTCAAAACATGCATTGTCCACATAACTCAATTTTTCAGTATTCAAAAAAATTTTATTTGTGTTTAAGTCATAACCAAATCTTAAAAGGTAAGGTAAAAATATTTTTCGTATCAAAAACCAGACTTGAATTAAAGTAACATAATGTTAAGAAAAAACAATCAAATAAACATTGCAGGGTTCGTTACAAATCAGTGGACTTCATTTGAAACAATCTTTAATACAATTTGCATAGTATTTTTGTTTTTTTTTTATCTTTTTTTTTTTTTAATGTTCTTTTTATTTTTGATTTTATTATAATTTCTTAATTCTAAACAAAACAAAACGAAATTCATCTTATAATTATTACAATGTATATGACTAGCTTAAAAACCAGTTCACCCAGTTAAATTTAATAATGATTTGCTAATGTTATATTATCTATTTTAATTATTTTTTTAATTTAAACGTAAATTATTATTCTATGTAGTTTTACTTTAATAATTGATTTACAGTATTGGAAAAAAATTGCGCTAAAAACAAATTTTTTTATTTTAACATTTTATAATTAACTTACACTAATCTTAACCCAAATATTACGAACTAGACTTAAACTAACTACCCTACTCTATTCTAGCTTAACCTACTCATTTCCAACAATAAGGATTTTTGATAAACTCCTGAGTACTTAAATCTGTGGTATTTCGGTATTTTAGTTCCATCTGGGGCTTTCCAGGTAGAACTTTCTCCAGTTTCTTTTTATTGTGCTATTTGACTTATTTATTGAGCTTCTAAACAACACAGTTTCGCATTTTTTATAGTTAGTTTTTAGATTCTAGCGTGTACTATATGCAACTATTTTATTGAATGTCTGCTGTAGGTTATACTGGGCAACTTTCAAATTGAAATTTGCCGTATAAATTGTTAAATCGTCCACAAATGCAATGTTGTGATTATGCTCTGAGCTTATGCTTAGACAATCAAGCAAGTCACTTATAAATATATTGAATAGTATTGGCAAGTTAACTGTGCCTTGCTGGCTGCAGGCCATTAGTCAATTGGAATTCTGTAGATATATTCGAATTGAGGAAGGATACTCTAAAAAATTTGTTGCGTAAGATATTGTTGATTAAGTATACTAGATGTGGAGCATATTAAATTTGAGTAGTTTGTATATAATACCATCAAGCCAAATAGTATCTTTTATCTGTTTCTAATATAGCTTTTATTAGCAATTAAACATCTTTTACTGACGAAAATAAGTAAAAATTTAAAACTACAATTATTTTTTAAATCTTGAGTTCACTGATTTTTATTAAAAACTAAAAATAATAATTTTATAACAATTTTATTAAACAAATTAGATTTATAGACCATCGTCATTATCATCCCAACAACCACATTCTGTATTTTAAATTTAATTTTTTCCACATTTTCTGTTTTTAGTGCGTTAGTATAGTAATTAGATTTTCCTTTCAACTGCCAGTCCTAATAACATCCTTTTTCTAAAAAACTAATAACATCATTTTTCTTAGCAGCAGAAATACGAGAAGTGTGAGGAAATATCGTTGGAGAGGTTTCGTTAAATTTCTTTAATTGTTTTAAAATGCTCACACACTTTTTAAAAGAATCATAAAATCTAAATGTTTGTTGCATTAGAAAAGTAATGTTTTTTTTTTTTTAATTTTTTTAAGAACATTTTTTCCATATCTCTAATACCTTACATAGGCTTCAAATATTCAGTTAAAGATTTAAAATTATAAATTTGGAATGCATCTCCAAGGCGTAAAACTTATGCAAGTGTTAAATATTGCTCGTAGTAATATTCAGAATTAATATTTTTCACTATTTTTTGTCAAATCTTGTTTTTTCAATAATCCTAAATACTTTTTTTTTTTAGATTTTTTATTTTTTACTTGTCTTTAGATTTAATTTATCATACAAAAAGAAAACTTAAAATAAATGATCTTATATTCATATTAAGCTAAGTCTAATGTCCCCCCTTGGGATCTCTAAATTTTTCTATTATAAAGTTTTAATGTTTTGAACATTATTCTGTTTAAACATAGGAAGATATGCATGTATTCTGACAGCAAAAAATAACTGTATAAAAGAAAATGTATTTTGCAGACTTGCAGAAAAGCCACAATGCGAAAAAGCCAAATTTTACGACTTTTAAATTTACGTAGTTTAGTAAATTATTTTTTCAGAAAATTCTCTACAGAATTTATTTGCTCAAAATTGTTCAAAAAATAACGGTTCCAAAATGTCGCTAAACTTGTTTGATTCAAAACATGCTTTGTCTAATAACAGCGAAATATCAGAGAAAAGTGCATGTTTTGAAACAATTGTATTTTTTTACCCGGTATTTTATATAAAAAATAAGTTCATGTTGAGTCGCAGAGAAGAAAAAAAAAAGAGATTATAAATTCCTATAAATATCTAACTAATCCAACTAATTTTCGTAAAATATGGACATTGCACGTTTTGAATCGCAACTCCTCATTTGTAAAAAGATCGCTAGGAAATTACATTTTTAAAAGGAGTAAGACAAAAAAAATATCAATGATGTTTGGTCAAGTTGAAGTTTAATCAATTCTATGAGCAATGTAGTTTGGTCAATGAAGTTTGGTATTTCAGTTGAGAACTTTGATTTAGCGATTTTGATTTGACGATTTTATTTTTCCAGACTTAGACCCCAGTCCATGCTAGATAGCTCACTTATAAAAACTTAATCTTAATATATAAAATCGTTGGTGAATATATTCGTAACCCTAGATCTCGGAAACTACTAAACCAAATGCTACCATATTTTCAACATATATTACTGACACCGTAACTTAACATATATGCTACTTTTTACGCGCTGGGGTGGCGTTATTTTGAAAAATCGTATTTATTGGCTTAATGGGCTTAAATTTGGAACATATATTTAGTTTAAAAAATAAAATGCTTTATGAAAATTTGAACCCAATAGGTGGCATACAAGTTGATATATTTAAAAAAGTGATATTTTCGGTATGTTTTTAAATTAAATTTAAGTATGTTGTAAATATTTACGGAAAACTGTAAATAAAAAAAAAATAAAAAATTTAAACTTAAAATAGCTATTTTTTTTGTTTTTACGTTCTTGACAGTAACTTAGGTAGAATTACCTTTCATGCTTAATTAAGTACGGTACTGCAGTTTTACACTACGATATCTACAATATTTCGAGTATTTATTTAACAAATTACTGGCTCTACCCATTAAATGTGGAGAAATAGCTATGTAAATAATTTAATTTATTGACAAGAGAACTTGACAAAATGCCACGAATTACATGTTTAAGTCAGTATACTCGACGAAGTACAAATCAAAGGAGACGTCGAACTATTAACATCACAACAACAACAGCAAGAAACAGAAGCATCAAGAACAAGAATGCAAAACTTATATGCAGGAGAGGGTGAAAAATACAGAAGTGCACGAGTACAACATGTAAAAAATGCAAATAGACGATCACGTCAACAATTTAATGATATAGATAGGATTTTGAATCAATTAAACAATAGAAGAAGAATGCAAATACGTATATTATTAGAATTTTCATCATTTGACCGTATTGTACTTGATTATGATCCTGAAATGGAATATGCTTCTCACTCTGAAATTAATATTGAGGAAATGGACAAAGTATATGAGTATTGCCATGCTTTAAAATTTAAATATGAAACAGCTGGAATGTGTTGCTATTCCGGAAAAATTGATTTGCCGAAATTAAATCCACCACTAAAATCTGTAAAAACATTACTTAAAGGAGAAACAGCAGAATCGAAATTATTTTTTAAAAAATTAAGAAATTTAATCAATGCTTTCAAATGACAAGCTTTAGAGCAAATTCAATGAGTAGTAGTCACACTGATCAAAATACGAAGAGGAAAATGTATTATTACCCAGAATACCAATGATACCAACTCATTCACCAATTAAATTCAGACGGTTACAATTTCCAATTCGTTTGACATTTGCTATGACCATCAACGCAAATTTGTGGATTAGATTAGGAAAATGAATGCTTTTCACATGGACAATTATATGTCGCATGTTCACGTGTTGGTAAGCCCACAGATTTGTTTCTATATATACAAAATGAAGAAACTAAAAATATCGTACATACAGTTGTGTTAGAATATATAAATATTTTTTATAGTTTTAAGAATTCTATGAAGAGAAAGACTTAGTTTTGTTATCTTTTTGATCTGTTGTTAATTTTTTGCATTATATAATGTAATTCAACAGTTAAATGTGATATTTTTTTTAGAAAATATTAAATAAAAATAATAAAAAATGGACTAAAGAATAAAAAAATGGATTTATTCTTCATAAACACTTAAAGACCTTTTACGTAAAACAATATTAAAAGTTAAAAGTTGGTTTTCTAATTTCTAAAAATGTTCATATCTAGCCTTTTAGGATTTTACGAAACGATTGTTGCCAGAATTGATGCCAATTTTTGAATATTTTTTTAAAATAAAATTAAGCCATTATAAAGCGAAGTTACTCTACAAACAATATAATATGTAGTTTCTTTTAAAATTAGTTGATATATAAAAAATTTAAAATCTATGCGTATCTAAAGCAGGTAGGCGTTTATCAAGGACTTAGACCTGCATTTCTAGATAATAAACGGGGAAGTACAATAGATCTTATGAGGTCGCGCTTACATAGAACTGAATGACAAAAAAACACAGGTAGAGTATTCATACGGTAGTCCAAAAATTAAAAAACAAAAAAACCATACTTTACAGTTGAGTGATGAGTTTACACTGAGCAATTTAGAATTTTGCACGCTTATCCCAGTATCATGGTTAACTTGTCTGTTTTGTTTTTATAAAAACTTGTTTTCCAGCGTTAGAGTAAAATTTTGGTATAACAGTGAAAATAGTCGAATATTTTCCTTTTAATTTTACTGATATGCTTATCATACAGATACGCGTATTTCGTCTACTACTTGCAGACTTCTTCAGTGTTTTGTACTCGACTGAGGAAAGAAATCTAAAATTGTCTTATTTATTTTATTCGTACAGGTAACAATTTGATGTTTCTCGCAGCTGCATGGTTGTTTATTATCCAATGAATTAGCACAGGTAGGGGGTTGAATAAAAATATTTTTATTTATTTTATTATTGGTATTTAAAATAATTTTTCCGACGTTAGGGTGACAGGTAGGGGTGGTGTTATTTGTTTTATTGTATTTCACTAAAAATTTAAATAAAGAAGAATATCCATTGCCTTGGTCTTTATTTAGGAGTGAGTCATTTTTAGTTTTGTAAATTTCGATGCTTTCAGCTGAATCTAGTTTCCTAGAATCTCTAATATAATTTATCATTACAATGTCTTCTTTCGAAATGCTATGATTCTCCTGGATGATGTGTTCTGCTACTTTGGATCGGAACTCTGTTGAGTTCTTCTTTTTAGCCAGTTCTGCTTCTTTCAGGTGTTCATTGAGTCGCGTTTGCATGTTTCTCCTAGTTTGCCCAATATAAACTTTGTTGCAATGACTGCAAGTTACCTTATATACACCTGATTTTTCCATTTGTTCGATTGGGTCTTTAGTTGAACCTAGAACAGACTTGAGTTGGTTAGTTCTACTGCTATATACGATATCTAACCCGTGTTTTCCTAATTTCGTTCTGAGTGGGAGAGAAATCTTGCTAAACTCCAATGCTACTCTTCTTATGTTGAGAAGAGTTATGAAGAGCTTGATATTATTGTTTAATTCCGTTGTAAACTTCTTTTCCGTTTACTAAGTAAGGCCGTGATGGTTTTTTCCGGATATCCGTTTATTCTCGCAATTTCAAATATGTGTTTAGTTTCTTTTACTAAACCTTTTTGGGAGATGGGAAGTGTTAACATTCGATGGATCATGTGGTTGAACGATGCCATCTTATGTTGATAGGAGTGATTAGAGGTATTCGGGATGACCCTGTCAGTATCTGTAGGTTTCCTGTAAATCTCTAGTTCTAGAGATGTTCCTGTTTTACTTAACAGTAGATCTAAGAATGGTAGTTGGCCTTCTTTTTCTACTTCGACAGTAAACTGTATATTCCTGTGGAGCCCGTTAAGAGTAGTTAAGGTTGATTCTAAGTCCCTTTCCTTTATTACAGCAAAAATATCATCTACGTATCTTTTCCAAAATCTTGGTAACCGTTCTTCTGCTGCTAAATCTGACTCCAATTTAGCCATGAAAATTTCACTGATGAATGGAGAAAGGGGATTTCCCATTGGAGCTCCCTTCAATTACTTGTAGAAATTTCCTCTAAAGGTGAAATAATTTTCTTCCATGCAAAGCCGGATCAGTTTTATGTACTGTTTTACTTTTGTCCTCCACTGTGGTCCAGTTTCTTGTTGTAGTAACCATTCTTCTACCAGAATAATAGCCTCTTTGAGTGGGATACTGGGAAAAAGCGATTTTACGTCAAAAGAGACCATGACCTCGTCTTCGTTAAGTCCTCCCATTGATTGTAATTCTTGAGCAAGTTCCTTAGAGTTGTCTGTTTTGTAATGCTGTTATGAAAATTTATTCACTCGCTATGGAATCTGTAAGTAACATAAAGAACAGTAAACATAAACAAATTAAAAATTCATATTATTTACATTCAAGATAAAAAACGAAATACATAATAACTATTTTTTAAAATAAATATTAAAATAATTATATTTTGAAATTGTTTTTTTTTTAACATTTTTGAATAACTTTTGACGCGATAAGTTAAAGCTAAAACCGCAGACATAAACCACAGACAGTTTGGTTATATCCAAACATATTTTATTATGCCTAGTGGGAAAATTGTTTTTTTATAAATTTTTGATATTATTTTGTTAATAATTGTGGTAATATTTTGTCCCACAAAAAAAAAAATAAGGGTGAAAATGAAAGTTAATTAAAACCTATAACAACATAACAAAAATAATTTGATTTTTGTCTCCTTGATCACACAACAACATAGTACATACAAATTAATATCAAAAAATTGCTAGCGTGTATTAAAATTTCAAATATAAGATTAAATATCTTTATTTTGTTAGAATTTTAAAAAACTTGTAACGAAAAGACTGTTTTATGCTTCCTTGACTCTGCGACATGTAGGTATACTGTTTATTTTTTAATTTCTTTATCTTGATAATAATTGGTCACTTCCAAACATCTGCGGGTGTGATCTCGAAACTTTTGGAATATATAAATTTTTGCAGATACGAAGTAGACTAATCGTTGTTCAGATTATGTGCTTTTAAGGACTATATCTTTACTTGATATATCATTGTCACATCCTTAACAGTATTTTCGTAATGTATCAAATTGAAATTAAACCTCAATACAATATGATACATATAGGTATATACTTAAAGTAATTAAAATCTAAATATATACTTATATAAAAATAGAGTAGTAATAATTTTAGCAATTTCATCCTTATAAAAAGGACACCCATTATACTAATCATATATATATATATACATATATAATAAGCTTGTATTAGCTCATAAAATCTGTACTTTTTACACATAAGATAATACCTGAATATAATCAGAGTAATGCGTTTAATACGTATATGTTAGAAAATTCAGGATAATGACATAGTTATATATAAATAGATTATATATTATATACTATACAGTTACGAACAAAAATATTATATTATATCTTCTACATTTTATTAATTTTTTATCAGTACAATAATTAAATATTATTGTTATTCTAGTTAGTATTTAAAATATTATATGGGCAGGTTCGTAAAAGAGATTACTGATAACTGTACAGATTACTGTTTAGGTTTGATCTTCTACAATATTTAAACTGTTGTATAAAAAATCAAAGAAAAGCAAATCGTCCAAAAACTGAGTATGAAAATTCAACCAAAAGAACAGTCAACAATTTTCTGGTTATTTTTCATTTTTTGTTTGGGGATTTTGTCATTTTAATTTTCATAAAGAAAAATCGCCCAAAATACCAGAAATGAAAAATATTTTCAAATAATATTTTTGATGAAAACAAAAAAATTCTTCAATAACATTGTAACTGGTTTTTATCTCAGATACATCAGTTATACGAAGCAATGATGAGCAGGTCCGCTATTAAGTTTTTAAAATTGTTTGGCCTATTTTTCATCTTTTTGTTTATATTTTTGCATTTAGTTTTGTAACATTTGTAGCATTTAGTGGCCGTTTGTTTTGTAGCATTTAGTGGGCGATTTTTTATTTTTTTGTGTGCTATTTTTCATGAAAAACAAACCCAAAATGTTGATTTTCATTTACAGTTTCTGCGCAATTTTATTTTGGACAATTTTTCATACAGCCTATTTTAACATATTCAAATGTATATTTTTTAATTTTTTGTTTGTTATCAATTTCGATTTAATATCCCAAAAATCATTCTAGTTATTTGAATTATCTCAAATATCAATTTAGCATTTCTGAATTATTTGGTCAACTCTGAAATCAAATTAATGTCTATCCCAAGTATGTATTTGCTTATTATTTAGTTATTACTTTATTATATTGTTTCAGGTTTATATCGGATTTTCGTTGTAAATATAATTTGTTAAAATTTTTTCTTATCAAAAAATTGAATATTCCAAGCTTTAAAATAGTACACCGTTTTGTCTGTAAAAATTTGCCTTCTCGGTGAGGAAATATCGTTTATGCAAAAAAAAATAGAATACTGGGCACAAAACGCTATCTTGAGATAGTTCTGTTTCAATTTTACACTTGTAATTAAAAGAAGTATGCTTTAGATCTACTTATTTTATCTGCCAATTCAGGTTTACGCTTCGTAATTTTTTTCTTAATAAAATATTACAAAAATACAGGAACAAAAAACAATTTAAAAATTATAAAATATTTTATTAGAATTTGAGTGTACATAGTTTTGTATTATTGGTAAAATGCACTGAAGGAACTTCCTCATGTAAGCCTCAAACTCTAAAACTATATCTTCAATTCGATATTGAGATAAAGCTACTTTTCGAACGCTTGGAACATATGCCAAATTATAACGACAGCTAAACCGGATAAGGTATAGGTAATATTATATGTCTTGTTATACGTCATTTTCACATTAGACAACAGTTCCGGCATTACATCCACGTTTGTCTACCGAAAAACTTCAGAATAACGGACTAGACATACAAAATTTTGTAATTTAAGTTATGATTAAGACGTAATTTGTGATGGGTTATTTTATTATAAAGTATTATGTCAATATAGCTTTCAAGCGAATTGCATATAATCTTTGAGCGTATGGCTCTATGAAGATTATACACTTATATTGAACTGATCTTTAAAAGCGTATGACTTCAAGAAAAGATCTTTCAATTTAATCCAATTAAATTACTAACTTTGGTTTGATTTAATAATAATTTTTATTCTGGACAAGCATGCCCTTTTACACAAATTTTACATTAATCTGAACTTAATTGTTAACAATTGAAAGTAATGGGACTTGAATACAAATATGCTGATCAAGTCTAATAAATTATAATTTTTTATCACATTTCAAAAATAATTGATTTCCAAATATTTTACACTTTACTAAATAATATGCAATGTAAGTATGTAAACAAATTGCATTATCTTATAATATGATTCATTAAATTTGAATAACATATTATTGTTTACATTTTTTTACGTGTATTTGAACTTAGAATACTATAGCAAATTCTACAACATTTCTGTTTGTCAGCATAATTTTTAAAATTAAAATAATATTTAACATATGGACTAATTATAATTTATGAAGATTAATGATGATTAATTAAGAGTTATGAATGAATACAAAGTTTGTATTAAAGATTTATACATACAGTTATATTAATATACTTTGAATATTCATTACTTTGTATATTCATAAATGAGCCCAAATCATTCAATAATTACTTTTACCAACCGTAAAGAATATTGTCGTCTTGTTCAATTCAACAACAGAGATTTGGTGCAGAGAGAGTCGGTAAAGTATTTATGCACTTAGAAGAAGAAAACTTATATTATCAGCAAAAGCAAGCAGTTAAAACTTAAGTCTAGTCAACTTTATCGGCTGATAACACGCTACTCCAAGATGTCTTTAGAGTGTGTAAATTGGCAATATATAAAATAATCATCAGGCCAATCTGGAAAAATGGGGTGGAGAACATCTAGTAACTGTAACTACAGTCGAAATAATTGAGCGTTTATAGTCCAAGGTACTAAGATCCATCTTCAATGCTCCCTGCTATGTGTGCAATGACAGAATAAAGCTGGATTTAAATATTTCATACTGTTAATAACAACAATAAAAAAAAACTGTAAAATATTCATATCGCCTAGAGATTCCCGTAATTCATTTACAAGCATCAAGCGAGGGTAGACTGAAGAATAAATAAATAAATAAAAAAATAACCAAAATTTTGATTTAGGCTAACAGTACTTGAACTATTTCCTTAGAAACATGACCATTACTCTCAAATATTGTACTCAATATCTCTGTTTATGGTTAAGATAGTTGTACAAAATAACAATACAAAAAAAAAATTTTTTTATTATTAACAGGTTTTTACGGGTAAATTATGATTAATTTTTATAACTCATCTGTAGTACTTTACAATTCGGATATAAGCTTAAATAAAGTCAATCAAAATTCAAATTCAGCAAATGCAAAGGTAATTTCAGCACTGCAACACCTTCTGATAAGTTTAGTAATGAACGAAATATTTCTTTAATAATGTTTGAAATTCGGCAAGTCTCTGATTCTTTGTCATTGCGTTAACAACCCAGATATATAAAAAAATAACTACTTAGTATCATAAGTGTAGCCATATATCTGGGTTGTATGTACCCAACAATATTTTATATTTGTTTGCCTGTATTTTTGCTTGTAGTTTTATTCATCACATATTCTAATGAATATCCGAATGATCCTATATTTAATCTTATTATTTTTTATTTCTTCTTCTTCTTCTTCATTTAGCATTACAGCTCGGGGTGAGCTAGAGCCTTATTCGGGATATTCCTCCATTTTAATCGACCTTCCGCAGAACTCTGACAATTTTGTACATTAATTTTTTGGCAGCCATTTTCGATATTATCTTTCCATCTGATTCTTGGTCTGCCTCTTGCTCTATTATATAGTGGTCTTGTTTTGAAAATTCTTTGTTGAGGACGATTTTCGTTCATTCTTATTATATGCCATGCCCATCTTAATCGTTGTGCCTTTAAAAACTTTACAATATCTTCATGCTGTATTACCTATATTATTGATTTCTTCGTTATTCTTTCTTTGATATTCTCCGTTTTGTAATTTTTTTGGGCCAAAGATTTTTCGGATTATTTTTCTTTCGAACATACGTAAATGTTCTTCGTCTTTTAATGTAAGTGTCCAGCATTCACTTCTATATGTTACTATTGGTTTAATTATTGTTTTATATATCACAAGTTTTGTTTGTCTAGTAAGAATTTTGGATTGTAGTAATTTTTTATTAACATAGTAACTTCTACTTCCTGTATTTATTCGCTCCTGTATGCACGAGTGCATACTGTTGTCATTTTTTATTAGTACACCAAGATAATTAAAGTTTGTGACACCTTCAAAATTAAAGTTGTTGATGGTAATATTTTGTGGTATTCTTTGATCGGTTTTCCTTGTATTTTCATATATTTTGTCTTGTTTTCGTTAATTTCCAGACCAACTTGTCTTATCTTTTGTTCTAGTTTAATAAATGTTTCTGTCATTTTCCTATAATTTTTAGCTACAATTGCTATATTGTCAGCGTAGGCGATAATTTGGAAGGATTTTGTGAATATATTACCGCCTTTATCAATTTTCTCTGTGGCTTGTTCTAGGACCATATTAAATAACAAAGCTGAAAGCGCATCTCCTTGTCGTACTCCTGATTTAATTTCAAAATCTATAGAGGTTGTATTTTGTATCATAACTTTTGCTCGTGAATTGAACATGGTTTCCATGGCCAGCTTAGCTAATTTGCGAGGTACGCCAAGTTTTATTAATAAGTATGCTATTTTATTTCTATTAATGCTATCGAAGGCTTACTTGTAGTCAATAACTAATATGTGTAAGTCTTGACCAAATTCATAGCATTTTTCCATGTTTTGTTTTAATGCCGAATGTGTGGAAAATAGCAGAGATAATTATGATACCAAAGCCAGGTAGGCCCATAAATGAGGTCAAATCCTACAGACCAATATCATTACTACCAATAGTATCAAAATTATTTGAAAAACTATTATTGATTCGAATGAGACCGATCATAGAAAATAGTAATCTGATTCCAAATTATCAATTTGGCTTTAGATATAAGCACTCGACAATCGATCAAATTCATAGAATAACAGACATAATAGAAAAAGCTTTAGAGGAAAAGAAAGTATGCTCTACCATATTTCTAGATGTAGCCCAAGCTTTTGATAAAGTATGGCATCGAGGCTTAATAAATAAACTAAACAATATGTTACCTAAACAATACGTAGATATACTCTCATCATATCTAGAAAACAGATTATTCAGAATAAAACAAGACGAAGAGTATTCTACTATTAGAGATATTAAAACGGGTGTGCCTCAAGGTAGTATTCTGGGTCCCATACTGTATTTGCTCTACACCAATGATTTACCAGAAATGGAAAATATAACTGTAGCTACATTCGCTGACGATACTGCGTTGATGGTAGTAGGATCAAATATTGACGAGGCTACAATTAAATTGCAAAGAGCAAGCGACAAGCTATACCTCTGGACAAAGAAATGGAAAATTAAACTCAATGAGTTAAAATCAGTACATGTAAATTTTACAAATAAAAAATTAGAAAATCAACCATTGGTAAATCTGAATGGGGTCAATATACCCCAAGAAAACAATGCTAAATACCTAGGAATGACATTAGATGTCAAACTTAGATAGAAAGAGCACGTTAAAAAGAAAAAATTTGAGCTTGAAAATAAGTATAGAGAAATGTACTGGCTCTTAGGTCGTAATTCTAAATTACCTATACATAACAAGATTTTGTTATATAATCAGATACTCAAACCGATATGGTTGTACGGCATACAAATATGGGGATGTGCCAAACAAACACATGTACTTTGTATACAAAAATTCCAAAATAAAGTCTTGCGCAACATGGTAAATGCCCCCTGGTATGTTCGCAACAGTGATTTGCACAGAGATCTAAAAATTCCTTGCATAGAAAATGAAATAAAAAGATATGCAACAAAGCATATAGCTCGTCTGGACGGACATGTTAACGTTGAGGCCACTCAACTGCTAGATAATCAAAATGATGTCAGAAGGCTTAAAAGAACTAAGCCACTAGATTTAATACGATAGAATTTCGTAAACTTTTTCTTTAAGAAAATCAAAATAGCAATAAATTAATGGTTAGTCCGTTGGACTAGTATTAATGGGAGGGGTGTGGTTTAGTCAGTAAAAATCTGGCACACAATGGAAGCTACGGGGCTCATTGTGTCTATGAAGATTCCCACCAATCCACGCAAAAAAAAAAAAAAAAAAAAAAAAAAATATTTTGTTTTAATAGATATATTTGGTCAACAGTGGATCTTTGTTTACGAAAACCGCACTGATATTCGCCAAGTGTTCCTTCAGCATTAGGTTCGATTTTTTCGTGTACTACATTTGACAGTATTTTGTACGCTGTGTTAAGTAGCATAATCCCTGGATAATTATTAGAGTTAGTTCTCCTTCTTCTCTATCTCCTTTCTTATGGATTGGTCTTAGTACACTTATACGCCATTTTTCTGGTATTGTTTCATTAAGCCATATTGCACATATTAATTTATGTATCTTCTTATGTAAATGTTCCACACCTTTATATAGTAGTTCGGATGTTATCGAATCTTCCCCTGGTGCTTTATTATTTTTTAGCTTCTTTATAGCATTCTTCACGTCATTTAATGAGGGTTCATTTATAATTAATTAGGCTGTGTATATATCATCATTTTCTGTTTGATTTTGTTTGAATGTTTTATTTAATATTTCTTCGTAATACTCAGCCCGTCTATCTATAATTTGTTGATCTGAAGTTAATAGATTACCCTCTTTATCCTTGCATGATGTTAGTCTTGGCTGGAAGCTTTTAGTTTGTCTATTGATGTTATTATAGAATTTCTTAATATTTCCCCTATTATGCTCTTCCTGTATTTTTAAAATTTTATTTTTTAGAGAAATCCCTTTCTTTTGTTTGCATATTTTTGTGGCTATTTTTCGTTTTTCTTTATAATTTTCCATATTTGCTCTGGTACATCTTTGAAGAAGTTTTAATCGGGCTTCATTTTTAATCTTTATTGGTTCTCTGCAGTCATTATCAAACCATTCTGAATTTCTTTATTGTATTTTATTACCGATTATATTTCTTGCACTTGTGACTATGGCTGTTTCTATATATTCCCATTCATGGTCTATAATATCTACTTCTTCAATTCTAATATTATTTTCAAGAAGGAGGTTTTTTATCTCATTTTCAAATTGTTTGTTTATTTCATTATTTTTGAGTTTGTCACTATTCCATTTATTTCTACGTACTCCTCTCTTTTTCGGCACGTTTGATATTTTTGACGTAGTACTGCTTTGACGAGATAGTGATCACTGTCACAATTTTCTCCCCTATAGCTTCTTGTATCAATTTTTGATGACGACCATCTTGATGATATTAGTACATGGTCTATTTGGTTTGCTTGATTTGTTCCTGAAATTTTCCATGTGTCTTTATAAATATTTTTCCTTTCGAATGATGTACTCTTGATTTTTAAGGCAATTTCGTTTGCGAATTGCAGGAGTAAATGTCCATTTTCGCTGGTTTCATCATGTAAAAAAAATTTCCCAGCTAATTCTTGTATTTCTTTTTCCTTACCTATTTTTGCATTAAAATCTGCTAGTATGATTATTGTATCATAGTTGGGTATTTTTTCGCATTTTTTATTTAGTAAATGTATATTTTTAAGTATTTTATTTTACTATAATATGAATAAATAAATTAAAAATTTAATCTATATAATATATATATATTACATAAGAGTTGCCATAACAACGCTAGAATATACCTGTTTGAATAACTTAATTCCATATTATTGAAATCATCTCTCAACAAATTGTGTAAAATTGAATTTTTCATCAGAATAATGAAACAAAAATTCAGTGTAGCATCGCCACGCTTTGAGCGAAATTTGAATCTGAGATCTCATCTACAGACAAATGGTATAAAAACTACATTACATCGTACTGCAACTATACACGGAAATTATTACAATACTTTTATGTGTCACTGTTTCAAAGTAAACAAAAACAAGAGTATTATATGGAAATACATGACATGTCACAGTAATAAATCATATAACAGAAATAAAAGTTCAACAAGTACTTATCACCAGAATAGAAAAATCCTTTCAAAGACACTATGATTTCTTTTTTTGTTTTTTTTTTTCCTATTATTATTCTTATTTTAATTCTGTCAAGTTTATTTTTTTTTTTTTAGTTTTTATTTAAAGAACTATAACCAACCCTATATGGTTTTAGGTTTCTGCGGTTTTATATAATAATATATTATGTTGAAATTTTTCTATTATATATTTTGCTTTAATGTGGGAAAATTTAAAATCAGTTTTTTGGAATTTAATTGGTTAAATATACAAAGAGATCAGTTAGGAAAAGTTTTAATTTTGTGTAAATAGTCCTTTTTTTTGCAAAATACTTCCTTCTTATGAAGAGTTTCAAAGCTTTTTTTGTTTTTTTAAATTATGACCATCTGTAATAATTTATAGCCAAAATTAAACTTGAATTGAAAAATTCTAATTTTATTTAAAATTCACAGAATTAACTCCGGATGTGGGTTGTAATATTCTACCTAATTATTATAACAAAAATTTTCTAAACAATTATTTTAGATTCATCTTACATTTTTTATTTGAATGACTAATTTAAAATATGTAATTTGGAAATCTTCTATTATGTAATCTAATAAAGTGGTTAGAAACAAGAGAGAAGTATCAAATTATGTTTTTTTAGGTCAAATTTTATTACAGATTTTGGAAATGGTCTTAAAAAACTCTCCACATACGATTTTCATCAAATGTTACAAGAATAACATATTCAAGATAAATCAATAAAACTTTTTGTTAGTCCTGGACATTATCTCAAAAGTATTCAAAACGCTAAGAATTAAACGCACGGTAAAAAATATTTTTGCTCAGTAAAACGCAACACAAAAATTCCGCCCTCTTAGTAAATAATTTAAATTCACAGTAAAAAAATTAAATGCTCAGCAAAAAGAATAAAACACAAAAATAAAACTAGTTTTTTATATATGGGCTATCGTATTTTCTATGTTCTTAAGTTAAAACAAAAGTAAACGTTAAAAAATAATGGTATTATTAACTCGTCATATATACAGAAAATGGAGTTTTTGGAAATTGAGTTTAAAGTTTGAGACGAAATAAAGCAAAATTGAGCGGAAAAATTTTATTTATTTTTAATTTTTAGTAGTATTATGGCTCATAAGCTATCTTTTAGATGTATAAAAACAAAGTCTTTTGAAACAAGAATTAGAACTTTAAGTACGTTTTACTTAAAATTATCGTAACGAGTACAGTTATTGACACCCTTAAGAGAAAAGTAAGTTCCGTAAGCTAAAATTTTATTAGAATGTTTTGCTAATTTAATTATTTTTTAATTCATTTTTCTAATTTAAATTTTAATATTTATTTATAAGAAAAATTTAACTATTGAATTATTTTATATAGAAATCAAAACAAAAAAAAAAAAAATTTAAAATGTATTATATGAATAATAGAATATGTAATTAGAAAATAATAAAAAAAAAAAAAAATTAAAAAAATTAAAAAAATAATGTAAAGATCTGGCCTGAAAAAACCTATATTGTGTTCAAAGGCCACTTAAACAAAGTTATAAAAAAAAAAAAAATATTTATTAACAATAAAGCCTATAAAGTTATATAAGTAATTAGAGAACTTTAACATTTTCTAAAATATGTCCAAAAAGTACAATTGTTGACATCCTCACATAGTTGTTAACACCCTGCTATAATGATAAATGTTAGCTTTTGTCACACCGTAATTAATAATAAAACGAATAATTTGAAGATTTTATATGTTTTAAAATAAATTAAACAAAATTAATTCAATATCATATAGTTTTGACCAAAATAAAAAAATAACAAACAATATTTTTGAGATATTTTAATCTTATATGTAATAAAAGAAAAGCTGTATGTTTGTAACCATTTTCTGGAAGAACTACTGCACCAATTTTGACCAAAGTTTATATATAAGTTTTATGGCTTATAAGAATGGTTTATGTGAAGCTTGGACCCGCAAATAGCCCTAGAACCAGAGTTCAATTTATATGCGTAATTTTATATTAGAAGAATATTACGTCATAATTCATTACTCAAATAAGAATGAAAATGTTTCTTTTTAAAACCTGTGGCTTCAAACAATAATCGCTTATGTTCGAAATGGCAGTTTCGAGTAAAAACAATTTAAAGGTTTAAACTAAATTTTGAAAAAAGTTTTTGAAGTAAATGAACCAATATTTGTAAATTTCCAATAAATGTTGACAGATAATTTATTTTTAATTCTCAAAAGAGTAAATTAGTTATAATTTGAATAAAAAAAGTTAAAAAAACGAAGTTAAGCGATTATTGCAAATTTAATAATGTGACATTTTTGATATTATAATGACCTAAGCTTTTATTGTAAAACACATTTCAGTAATTTTGGGAACTTACCTTGATTTAGTTTATTATTGTAAAATTGAAACTGGAGCATATAGTTTATATAGGCGAAAATGTAAACATTTTTTTTTATATTTTTCATATTTTATTTTAATTATAAATTTATTTATATAAAACAAAAAATATTTCATGTGTTTAGAAAATGAAAATGAACATATTTTAAATGAATAAAAAAATTATTTTTAATATTTAATGATAATTTTTAAAGTTTTTTTGAGCAGTTGCTTAAATTTTGTCAAAGTTGCTTAAAATATCAATAATTGTTTTTATTAATTTTATAAAATTAATAACTTCACTCTACATCAGAATCCATTTCAACTAAATCTGGATGAATATCATGAGCATCTTCACTTGGTAAGCTTTCATAGAATTGGTGAAAACAGGGATCAATAAAACGTAATAAATCGTGAAGATCGGCTTTTTTATTCAAAGATAATTTTACAGTTCCTTCGATTATAGGAATAGAATTCACATTTACTGAGCTATAATCATATGTTTTAAGATATTTAATCTTTTGAATGGTTCTTGGTCATGTAGAGAGTTTTTATAAAATATTTTTCCAAACTCATCTTTGAAATATCGTAACCACTTTACGTTTTTCCAAACAATTTGTTCATTGTCATTATTGCGATCTCTCCAAACGAATTTATTTTTTGAAAAAAGTGAAAAATTTAAAAAATCTTTTTTTAGTTACAATACATTTTTTTTTTGAGCCTACAGAGCGAACTAAATTATACCAGTCATGCGGATGAAATATTTTTAAATCAGTTCTTTTCTTTTTTCTTTCTATGGCAGCGTGATCCGAATCAAACTCCATGTGAGTGTGTTCCACTTCTAAAAATTTATGGTCGATTATTTCAATAATTGGTAACTGTTCAAAAGCGAAACGTAGTGGAAACAAATGAATTTTTGTTTTGGCCAACGCATGAATCACTATAATGTATCATTTGCCTTAGTTGGCTATCAGTTTTAAGATTATTAACATGCTTAAAAAGACATGATGAAATTTAATTCCCACCACGACCAGCTAGAGCCTCGTGCCAAATGTAACAGATAGGCGTTCCTTTTACACTATCGTACACAGTCAAATTGCAAGTTTTCTTTTGTAGAAATATAATGAATTTTGCAAATAAGGAGTTGGTAAATATTTATGCAAGTCGAATGTGTATACATTAACAGTTGAATCTTCGGAGGCCAATACTAATTATTTTCAATTAATGTCACCTATACAGTCAGCAAGGCCTTTTAGGGAAAAAGTATTTAAATCAGTAAATTTCTAAGAGAAAGAACTTTGAAATGAATATTTCACATATACATCTCGTTCCCCTTTTTATTACAACCTATTCTATTACAGGCAGTAAGAAAAAGAGAAAACATACACAAATAAAGAAACCACAGAACCAGAAGTGCGACAAGTTAATAAAGCCAAATAATATAATAAAATTAATATTGTTATTAAATTCAAAAGTGGTGTATATGTATGTATTTTAATAAAAATATTTACCTTTCTCTTCAATCAGTACTGTTTTTACTTGGTTTTTCCTATTATAATTTTTAGCTAATTCTAAAATTTTGAAGTGCGTTTTGATATTCTAATAATGTTTTCCACAAAAATATCAAAAATCCGATTATTATTTTAATAATTAATATCACTGCTAGCACTTTACTTAATCAGCAAAACAATAGACCTTATTACATTACAATAAACGCTTAACTGAGATTTCGATCTGACAAAACATGCGTTATAACAACTTAGTAATAGTTAAGAAACCGTTAGATAAAATCACAATGTACAACAATCTCTTAAGTTGAAATAATGATTTCATTAGTACAATATCAACGTACAATAAGAACTTATTTCAAATTAAGAATTTATTTATTGCAATTTCAATTATGCAATAATCGCCTACTTGAAATAAGTGGTTATAATTTTCTATATAGTTATAAGATATTATGCCATATATCGCGTATACAATAATAGCCTAAAACAAAATAAGCTAATATTGCAAAAAAATAAATTATTTAATTATAATCTTAAATTTAATTAAGTTATTATTGCAAGTGTTCTCCGATGTAATATTGAGATAAGCCATTATGCTATTGACGATAATTTTGGCTTTAAAATGTGTAAAACAACATGACGAATCTTATAGTGGTCATAACTCGATTCTTTCTTATGTCGACTTAAGCGATTATTGCTTGAAGCCATAGAAATATTGCCTAAGTTTAGGCAGAAATTTTAATTCTCAAAGTTATTAACAACCTAAAAAATGTTAATGCATTTAAAATCCAAAAGGAACTATTCTAATTGGATAACTACATTAAACCAATATAAATATTGATATATTATAAAATTAGTTAATTTATGCGAAATTTAATGTTTAGTCAAATAAAATTATAGATTAATTGAAACCACTTTTAAAACTAAAATTTCGCATAAAGACATGCAATTTCTACACAAAAATTATTATTTTTTATTTTTTATATTCATATGCATAAATCATAATATTGATATTGTTCATGTATTTTACTTGAAAAATAGAAAATGAATAGGTACCTACCTAAATATTATTTTTTTTTTGTCTTTATTTATTTTTGTTTAAAAATTTGTTGACAGATTTAATAACGATAATAAAAAGGTTTTAATAATATTTAGTTAAATGCAATAATTATAACTAAAAATTAAAAAAAAAACTTCCTTTTTTGAAGGCTATAACAATTTTTTGGTAGCAAAATTAAGTGTACCAATAACAATAGGATAAAAGAATGGTAATTAAATGAATTTGATGCTATGATTGTTTTTGATAATCAGATTTGTTTTTATTGATATATTTAAATGATTGAATGAAAGTCGAGTTTCCTTTAACCCATATAGTCCCGGACCTAGACCCAGTTCACCCAGAGTCATAAAAATTATACATAAAGTACTTTTAACTTAATTAAGAAAAAAAAAAATAACGTATTTGATATCACATCCTGGAAAGGAGATATTGCATGTTTCGAAAACGAAACTTCAGGATCAAACGATATAATTTTTTCAAAAAAATATTTCTTCAAAAATTTACTTCAATAAATTCCTGAAGTGAATAAATTCCTTACAAAAAAAAAATAACAATTTATTTTATAAAAAAAAAGAATTTTATTGTTTTAACAAATTTTAATCTTAAAAAATTATCAGATCATTACAAGCTTTGATATGGTAAAGAACATTTCGTATGCAAATTAACGCCACATTTGGTGCATGAAAAAACAGTTTGATTTTTGCCGTGACTGCATCGAGCTCGTTTCTCACTATGGACGATATTGTGATCCACACGGTCATATCTAATTAAAGTACCTGAGCTTTGTCCGCTCTCTCTTAGTGCTAATACTTTTCTTAAAGGTATTTTCGCGGATTTCACCAAGCGCTCAACAAAAAAAACTCGGAATTCAAGTTGGTGTATAATGCTTTTTTTTCAACTTTTCTTAGTAAACAACGCAGTTTCCAAAAACCTTACCAGTTGCAAGATAAGCAAGTGATGAAAGTGTAATGTAAAGAAATTATCGAACGTAACGGTGTGTTGGTTTCAATTTTATATATTTCCATATAAGCGCAAGACTACGTTTTCTCCTCCATATAGGCTAACATTAGGTCCATATAGGCTATCATTTTCCTCTGAAGCTCCTCCATAAGGTATAAATAAGAACAAGTAGCCTTCGGCAGAATAAAAAGACCAGTATTTGAAGCCAAATCGAATAGGCTTAGATTTGTTGAACATTTTGCAGGAATGGTGTCCAAAAGAAGCCATCATTTGCTTATCTATAGATAAATTGTGAGAAAATATTCCAAATTGCATAAACCGTTTGTTCATTAATTCGTTCAAAGATGTTTTCGCTATTATATTTCCAAGAATTAAAAATCAGGTATTAAATTCTTGGCTTGTAAGCTACCTACTGACGCCGATTTTAGCGTGTCTTGCTATTGTGTTTCCAAGAATTCAAACTCAGGTATCTTTTATCATCAAGCTATTAACGCCGATTTAGCATAACTTGTTATTTGATTTCCAAGTATTCATTCGCAAAATACGTGATCCATAATAAAAAAAAGACACACTACAAAGCAAGTTTTTATAAAAACTAGGTAAAATAAGTAATTTTATTAATAATAATGGAATATGTAACGTACAAAACAAATACTAATTTATATCGATCTTTTCATTTAATTATAAAATAATAAATTAACTTTATGATTTTTAAGACACAATATTTTTAATACTCATTTCAATAACTTTTTCTTATTTTAATTTATGGGCGAGTAATCTTTAGCCCTTTTTTATGACACCAAAGCCTGAAAGATATGAATAATAGACCATTCATTGAACATTTATTTGTACCTAAGAGGTAATACAAAAGAAGTAATTTTAAAAATACGCATTCTGTAATTTTCTACCGGTATTGTTGGAACTTTTTCAATTTTTTGTCAACTGGGTGTAGCAAAGCGCACCGGGTCCGCTAGTATTTTATAAAATAAACAATAATAATTCAATATTAGCTATACATAAATAAAAAGTTCACGTAAGATTTTAAAAAAGCTAGTTGAAGTTATATTCATTTTTTCGGCATATATATTCTTATTTTTTCGGGAAGTCTTTTATATCGATAGATGACCATAGGCGGTATCATGGCTCCAAAAGCAGAAAAAAAACATTACTGTTAGTTGACTTTTGCCATTCCTTTATCTATTTCGTAAATATTTCTTGCACATTTCGCTGCCAACACAGTTTTCGTTTTTGGGAACAACAAAAAGTTCGTTTCACCCTCGTTATACACACGGTCAGGATTTTGCAAGACGCTCATCCAATTATTTTCTTGAATATGCTTCACTGTTATTAAACCAAGATGGAATCGTTACAGGATCCAATGTCCTAAATGATATCTTTGGATTTCTTCGTAAGAAAGCTTTAAACCAACCGTTTCCAAGAATACTATTTTCATGAAAGGGATGTTGTGTTGGTGTATCCGTTAAAAAGTGCTTAACAGCAGCCAAAAGATATTTTCTTTTCCAGATCCAGTCTTAAATTTTTTGTTCCTTATCTTCATTTAAAATTAAAATTAAAATTGTTGGCGAGATTTAGTAAAATTTGACCCTAATCTAAAAATCCAAGTAGACTTTGGAATTTGCTGCTGATTTTTGTGATAGTTTTTTAGTTATAATATCATATAAAGCCTTTTGTAAGTCTTCTTCTTTATAAGCTTTTTTTAATATTTGGCATTTTTATAAATTTATAATAAGAAAATTGATTACATTAGCTGATTGGCTAGTTGTAGGTAGCTAATTATTATTTTTAATATTTATTTATTATTATTTTCGCTATATTCGCTAATTCCAGTAATTCATTAATTGACACCCACAATATGTATAGTTATTGACACGGTGTCAACAAATGTACTTCCATATAACACAGTTATTGACACTTGATGTCCAATGGAACCAATGACACCAATATTATTTAATATATTATGTGCTATTATAAAATTTTTATATTTTTTATATATTTTTTAAGTTTGACAAAAATTACGAAAATTAAAAACGACAAGTTCGAAAGTTGAATTAAATCGAACTTATGTCATTTTAATTTATCGAACTTAACTCGTATATGGAAATATTTGTTTTAATTGTATCTTCAACTTGTTCCTTCCATTTTTGTTTGCAATCAAGCACCAGATTCAATATATGTTATAACCAAACTCATAAAACTAACATTAAGATAAAAGGAGGTATTATTTCCTTTTTTTTCGAAAATAATAATTTTGGTTGTTCTGATATTTACGGCCATGTGATGTTTATTAAGCCATTCATTTATAGTTTTGACATCTTTGCTATTTATTGAATGTGGGTAGTTTCAAAGGCTTCTGCCTGGAAAGGCATGGTAAATGGTATTGAGAAGTATTTATGTTTTTTCAAACAACAAAGCTTTTTATTAAAACATAAGTGTTTACTAGTTATTAGCGAAAACTCTAAATCAGTCCATGCAAGTCCTTGTTCTGTTAAAAACGTTAAATTTTGCTGTAACTGGAATTACAATTAATCAAAAGGTACCCCTGGTAGAATAATAGTGTAATTATGTATACAAACTCCAAATTATCATATGTGATTCAAATTCGAAAGCAAACATTTAGTTTTTATAAATTTGACGAGTTCATTTCAATTATCATAATAATATCATTTAATTAGAAATCAGAATTTTATTCATTTTTGATTTATTTAACTCCTTATACAATTCCCTCTATAATTAAGAAAACAATTAATTAAAGAGTAACTGTCATTTTTAAGTCATTTCCAAAAACTTATCAAATATTATGTATTACCATTAATTAACTTTAGACGTAAATAGAGAATAAAAACTTTAATGCGTTTATTAATAATCCAAGAACTTAATTAATTCTTGTCATACTCATACAGTACAGCAGAAAAACAAAAACAAATGAAAAAAAAAAAACCAAAAAGCAAATTGAGAAAACTTTTCTAAAATAATTGTTAATGAAATGGGAGTTTCCCAAAATGAAGTATACGCCCTTCAAAACTTCACCATAACTGAATATTAATATTTAAATTCAATCAAAAGTTTTTCTAATTGTCATTCTAAGACTTTAAAATGTAATTTTTCTGCTAATTACTACTACAAAGCAGTTTTGAAGGTGTGTTCCAATTTTAATCCTTTTACTTTTTCATTTCTATTAATTTTCACTTGTATAAATTTTCATTATAGATATTAATTAAATTATATCATTATTATCCTTGGAAAATTCATAAACATGGAAATTATTGCAAAATTCATAAACAGGGACGTGAGAGTTCATTGAAATCGTAAATAATGTAAATTATAATAATAAAGTAGATCACTTTTTATTTTATTTTTTATTTTAATGAAATTTTGTTCTAAAAAGTAATTTGCATCAATAATTTCTAAAATTTGTAAAATTTGTATGCAAAATTTAATTTGGTATACCGCTAATATGCCTATGAATTATCATATACTGATTCTGATTTGTTTAGTAATAATGTTGGATTAAAATGATATACTGCTGATTGTTGGATTAAAATTGAGATACGATGATTTTTTTTCTTAGTGTTTTCAATTAATTTTCTTAATAAAAATATAAGTATTTATACATTAAGATTATGCTATTTTGTGTAAAGTATCGACAAACACATAAAACAGAAAAATCGATCTTTTTGAGTTACCGCTTTTTCAATAAGCACGACAGTATATGCGTTTAACATTTTAAATAATTGTTACACATTTGTAGTTACCAAAGAAAATATATTTCAGCTAATTCATTTCATAGTTGGAAAATATACTGGGTTCTTATATTATATTATATATTGATCAAAATTATACCAGGATATCCAGCTAAAATGTAAAATTTTACTAAATTATAACACACTGCCTAGAATTGAACGGAATAATTTAATTTTCTGGTGAAATATTGACATATTGCAACCTTGGGGGACACCTTATATTAAACATCACTCCCATCAATCGCACCTGCAGCTTTTAGAAAAATATTTGGTTTACATAAAAAAAACAATAATGCACGGATAGATGTTTTATACGAAAATTTCTGTTTCAATTTTTCTATCAATACTAGTTTTATAAATTGTGATGGATGCTTAATTATGAAATAATTACTTTTTTACCATATGGATAGTGAAATAAAATAAATAAATAATAAATAATAAATAATAAATAATAAATAATAAATAATAAATAATAAATAATAAATAATAAATAATAAATAATAAATAATAAATAATAAATAATAAATAATAAATAATAAATAATAAATAATAAATAATAAATAATAAATAATAAATAATAAATAATAAATAATAAATAATAAATAATAAATAATAAATAATAAATAATAAATAATAAATAATAAATAATAAATAATAAATAATAAATAATAAATAACAAATAATAAATAATAAATAATAAATAACAAATAATAAATAATAAATAATAAATAATAAATAATAAATAATAAATAATAAATAATAAATAATAAATAATAAATAATAAATAATAAATAATAAATAATAAATAATAAATAATAAATAATAAATAATAAATAATAAATAATAAATAATAAATAATAAATAATAAATAATAAATAATAAATAATAAATAATAAATAATAAATAATAAATAATAAATAATAATTAATAAATAATAAATAAGAAATAATAAATAAATAAAAATATCTCTTCTTACACCAATTTCTAAAAATTCATTTTGTTCTGGAAACTTATATATTTTGAAATATTGCTTGTCAGTTATTTTAACTTCTTCCTAAGAGTAACAAAAATAGAAGATTTCAGAACAGGTATTCCAGAACACAATGAAATAACCCTACAACTAAACTCACTATCCAACAAGAATATTATAATTTACAAATCAACAGACCAAGCATATTTGGCTTCGATTTCGTTGGCCAACCTCTTAAAAGTGCGGTATGAAACTATTATGTGTTTTCTGCATTTAATATCACTGCCATTCAACATATTGGTAATATCCTGCTGTTTTATATTTCCTAAAAATACTTTTTCTGAAGCCTGAAATTTTAATACTTATAGCATTTCTATATTTTTGTAGAATATACAAATTACTTCTTACGGCTTTCGTCAAAAGCTCTGTTGTTACTAATTCGACGGCCAAATGGAAAATGGACAAGAAATGATGAAGAAAAAACGAATGCATTCGCAGAACACCTTGCTAGCGTATTCACACCTTGGCCTCTACCAACAAACTCGGAAGTCGAAAAGGAGATACAAGAACATATGGAAACTGCTTATCAGATGGAGTTACCAATAAAAAATTTAATAAAAAAGAGGTAAACCAAGTAATAATGAAGGAACTCAACGGAAAAAAGTCATCAAGATATGATTGATCACTGGAAATATATTACGTTAAATTTCAAACGGCATTATTAGACTGGCATAAATATAAACATCAAAAATCAATGCGGTCTATGGCTCAAATTTTTCCCGAACCAATGAAAGATTTCGCAAATCCTAATGATATTAAAACCATGTAAAACATATGAAGACATCAAATCATATCGGCCAATCAGTATTCTTCCAGTAATATCTAAAATGATGGAAAAACTAATCCTACGACTACCTCAACCAATAATTGAACAAACAAAATTAACCCCGGAACACCAATTTGGCTTCAGACATAAGCATACCACAGTGGAACAAATACATAAAATTGTAAATAAAATAAATGACGATTTTGAAAAGAAAAATGTTTGCTCTGCAGTTTTTCTCGACATAAGCCAGACATTCGACAAAGTCTGGCACAAAGGAATTCTCTACAAACTAGAACAAAATTTACCATATCACTACTGTGAATTGTTAAAAAACTATCTAGAAAATCGCCATCATTTTGTCAAACAAAACGAATATTTTACTAGCCTCAAAGAAATTCATTTAGGAGCTCCACAAGGTAGCGTTTTAGATCAAGTGCTTTACTTGCCATACCCTGCCGATTTACCGCAAACATCAAACACAATGATAGCTACATTTGTCGGTGATACAGTAATACTTGCATCGCAATGTGGCTTCTGGGCTCGTGCAAGAGAGCTTAAACAATATCGAATTATGGTTGAACAAATGGAAGATTAAAGCCAATGAAGCTAAGTCTAATTACGTTTCATTCACATTAAGGAGGGATACATGTCCTACAGTATTTTTAAATAGTAATGATCTTGCTCAAACAGAAAGTGTCAAGTATCCCGAAATGCATTTGAATTGCCGTCTGACCTGGAAAAAGCACATCTATCCAACTAAGCACAAATTTCAGAAAATAGTATAGGCTCACGGGTAAAAGGGCTCAAATGATACTGGAAAACATATTGCTGACATATAGGGTGATACTGCAACCAATATGGACTTATGGTATACAATTATGGGAAACGGGCAAAAAAACAAATATTGAAATATTACAACGCTTCCAAAATAAAGTACTGCGAGCTTTAGTTGATCCCTGGTTTGTGCCAAATTACATAATCCACAATGATTTGTTAATTCCAGCGGTCCACCGACCCAGTCAGAGATATTGTGATAGATTAAATAGTCGTCCCAATGTAATATAGCAAGTACATTTATGAAAATTACACGACATACAAGATTACAACGCCAAAAAAAACAAAAATATTGTTTTGAAATACGGTTCTTATAATTGTGACCAAATTTCACCTTTTTCTTTGAATATTAATTTTAATTTTTTTTGTTTTAAATTTTAATTTTCGTTTATTTTTTATATGCTTTACTCTTTTAGTGCAATATTTAGAGTGGTAAAAAAACACTTAATTTTAATAGGTATATAGCAAAGTGCAATATGACAGGTTTAGTGTAAGTTTTCCAACACACTAAAAATTTATTCGAAGTATTTAGGAATAAACTTAGTGCGATTTGAAATGTTTAGTGCGAATATTAAGTGCAAGTGCGAGAGATCCAGAAACGTCATTAGTACTTTTTATTATTTTTTATATTTCTTTATGTACCAGGACATTATTGTTCTTTTTCAGTACCATGATCCTTTAACTTATGAATCAAAACAATGAAAGTTCGAATAAGGATTGTTTTATATCTCAGGCTTAAAACTTTGAGACTTTCATTTGTCATTTTGACAAGCTCTTATTTCGAGACATTTTGACAGATAAATAATTTATCATAATAATATTAATTTCAATATTATTTACGCTGTCGATAGCTATTAATAATGTTAACTTATCATATTTTGTAAATTGTTTTGCACAGTTTGACTGTAACAGGCAAGACTATCTATAAAGTGAAATGTTTAAGTAAAATGCAAATAAAATTTTTTCCAAATATTTTGAAATTTCTTCAATTTTATTAACATTATTGAAAGGTTTATGAATGAAAAATTTGTTTCGATAGTTTATTTATAGCATATTTTTCCTAGCTAAAATCTTTATTTTGCCATTATTTTAATAATTATTTAAACTCAAATTTTGACAGGAGCTAAATTTCTTCTTAAACTCTTTATAAATAATGTTACATCAAAATGATTGTAAGTCGAATTACGATAGTTTTACATGTTAAAGTCGATTTGATCATCTCCATTTCAGAGAGCTTATCATTATATACCTTAATTGCACCTTAATTTTAATATGCAAAAGGTGAAAATAGTATTTATGTAATTAAATATGAACTTAATATCGCTTAATTCTCTCGTTATTCACTCTAAATAAAATAAAAATTTACATTTTTACAATATAATTTTATTTTAAAACAATTTATTAGTATAAGATAAATTAAATTTATATGAAACGTATATACTCCCAAGTTTCAAGAATAAAATTAATTCAAAAAATAAAAGTTTTCATCTACAGAAAAGAACATCAACAGTTGATAATAATATCCAGTATGAAAATAATTTAACTAGACAAAAAAAAAAATACTATCAAACGTTTTTTAACTAATGAATTATAATATAAGCTACTTACGAGTATATACTTATATATACTTTTGAATATTATATACATATATATATATATACATATTATACTCTTAAAATGATACTCGTTAATTGTAAAATATCAATGTTTACATAGAGAGTTTAGAAGTTTTCCCAAGTGATACAATAATTCTCTAAACATAACAGAAAAAAAAAGTAAAATGTACCCCAAGATTCAAGCCAATAACAAACATTCTGCATTTATTTTAATCCCATCTTTTAAATACTTTCCATTGTAAAATTGTAAAAAGTTTTTTAGTTTTTTTGAAAAAAAGGTTAATGCAAGCAGAACTGAACAAACTTAAGAAGATATTTATATATAATCGCTATGCATACACTACAGTTCGTTTAACTGAGGATATGTAAAATTAATATGATGCATACGTGATGTAAAATAATGACGATTTTGATAAATTTCACTACCCGATTGTTGTAAGTTAAGGTAAGTTACATTCTCAAAATTTTCTGTATTGTCGTCTTAAATTTTATTCTGTTGATTGTCGTCGTCCTCTATATCCATTTTATTCGAGATCCGGAGATTCTTTTTGTTTATGTACTTGTACTTTTAATTCTACATTTTTATCCACATTTATTTCTTCTTTATATTTTCATTATATTTTTCGGTTTCTTCTGTAGTTACATACCTTCTTTTACAGATTTTTGCTCTTCGTCTGATGGATTTTTATCCAATACGACGATATCAATTACTTGGTGTTAATTCAGCTATTTTATCATAATCGAAATTGTCTTCTAAAATCAATTTTCACCATTATTACTCTCAAAATTTATTTTCGTACTTTTCTATCTGGAATCTCTAAAGAGATTTTATGATCGAATCGACCAACTTGTCTTGAAACTGGATCTAATGCTGCTGGTTTCTTTGTAGTTCCAATAATCGAGACAAGCTCTCCATTCCCCGTGTTTCTACTACTTATTAATTCTAAAACAATTCATCTTCCCATATCTTTTTGTGCGCTTACACAATTTGAAGAAATAGCATCTACTTCACCTATAAATAGAACACAAGGTGTATAATAAGTAACTTGTTCAAATACTTCACGTATTCTTTCTTCTGGTTCTCTCGACAGGCCATCTATTAATTCAGTAGCAGTGTTGCGTTCAACAATGGTAATTCTAAAGTAACAGCTACAGATTCTGAAAGCAAAGATTTGGTATATATGGACCACGTGGTGTATAACAAAATACCAAGTGGTGCAGATAATCCAATATGTTAATATATCTGCGGGCTGCGATAATGAAATAATAATTCACACCTTTCAAAATATTTTTTTTTGTCCCCAAATTCAGCAAATACAAATTTTGCAGTTTCTGGATTAATCTCTTTTTTGAATTTACGTCCTTGTAATAAATTGTTGGAATTTTTGATATTTTTAGACTGTCCATTCCCACTCACAGGTTACCATTCATTTTGTAGATTTGAGTCCAACTTACATTTGAACAACATTATTTTCAGAATTTGTTGTTGTGTGTTGTACCACAGTTTTCGGTTGATTAGATGTTAATCTTGGTAAATCTTGTGTTATAGTTATTTTACTACTTTGGTTTGTTACACTTTTACTTACATTCTTGGAATCACAAGTAACAAGAATAGTTTTGGATAATTTAACATTGTGCTATCAGAAAATTAAACATTAGTTTTATAGGATTGCCCTTCACTGTCATCGTTACTTATATCAATAGCCTTTTCATTAGCCGCAGAGATATTCGGTATATTCCCAGATGCATTTCTATTACTGTTAGTTTTACTGTGTAAGTTGGTAAGCATATTTTAATTTGATTTGAATTCGTAGAATTATCATCCATAAATTCTACTTCGGAATTATTATCATCACTGGATGGGTTACTGTCCAATCCATAACTATGGAATAATGTTTTATATGTTTATTCAACAAGTAAACGAAATGTACCTGATTTGGTTCTATTATATTCTCTATACATTGTTTGTAATTGTTTAGAGAAAAAAAAAAAGCATCTTCATACGTTTGATGAACATTTGCTTCCAAGTATTGCTTGACCCTTGGAATTATCAGCGGATCATATAAAATCGGTTTGTTTTTTCTAAACATTTAAATTTCCAGTCTTTTTCAGAGTATAAAACCAGTTTTAAAAAATACAACAACTTTGCAAGCTTTGTATAAACTTTGTACATTACAATCTGTTTCACTTTTTCACTTCAAAAACTTAAAATGTTTTACAAAATTTAATACTTTGTTGTTGGGACTGCTGGTTTAGTTGTTTTTGCTTACTCTTGCAAACCTTTATTTTGTACTTTAATATTAAAAGAATTCATCACCATCATGTTTTACCGCTATAGCTCTAAGTGAGCTTCATTCTTCATTCTTCGTTCTTCTTTTCGACCGTAGTAAATTCGACTTACATCGCCAACCCATCTTAGTCTTTGGCTGCATTTTTCTTCATTCTACATCAGATTATTTTTTTTTTTTTTTTATTTATTTTTTTTTTTTTTATTTTATTGTTTAACTAATATATAATAACTGTTCTATAGACAAGCGGTTTTTAATATATGTAAAAAAAAACAAAAATATACATAAAATAATTAAGGTGATATTTAAAAAAATTAAAGAGAATAAATAAAAAAAATATAAATTAACACAATTTATAAATTACACAATTAACAAAATTAACAAATTTAAGTAAGTAATTATTTTAATATAATCATAAGAACAGAAGAAAAAAAGAAACTTATAAAATTGTATTCAAAAATAAAGTTAGAGAGTAAAATATCAATTTAACTTATAATTATATATTAAGAATTATAAAATAACGAAAAGAAAAGTGTTCTACAACAGCAAAATATTATATACTAAATTAAGCAAACAATAAAAATAAAAGTTAAAAACACTCTATTCAAAAAAAAAGCATGCAGTAGCGAGTGTAGTTACAAAAAAAATATTTGACCAAAATAAAAATAGAACAATAATAACGAATAAAAACCGATAATAAGAGCTTATAGCCCTATTAAAAATAACTAAAAATAAAAACCAATATCTTATAAAAAACAAACAATTAAGTTTAATTAAATACAATAAATTTACGTAACTATGCGTACTAAGTCATTTACTTGATCATGATTGAAATTAAAAAGCCAGAGTTTAACCAAACTAAGTTCTTTAGAACCATAACAATTGTTAGTTAAAGGTGTAGGTAATAAATTATAAAGCCGAGGTGTAATTGCTGATGTGCATTATGAGGGGGTATGATAGCTAATCTTCTGTTGTTGATTATCAGATTATATATTTCAGAATACCTACTTCGTAAGTAACCACTTCTATTAAAGAATACTTTGAGGACTCGGAAGTAAAAAAGATGCTTCAGAGGTAAAATATTCAAACATTGAAATAAAAGGAAGCTGCTTTCCCTACGATGTTTTTTTAAAATTAGTCTGATAACACACTTTTGTTGTATTAACAAAGGTTTAAGATAATTATTAAAAGTACCACCCCAATTAACAATTCCATATTGTAATTTAGAATTAAATAAACCATAGTATACAGACGTAAGCAGTTTAGAAGAACAGAACATATTAATAATAAACCATGTAGTGGCCACATTCACAATTATTTCCGGATATCCACGCTTTTCAAAAATCATTTAAAATTTGAGAACGTATTATATACAAGTCGGATCCTTTACGTGAAAATATATCACTCCCATGATTTTTATAATATTTTTGTGTTGCAATAGAAAAATAAAATAAAATAAAATAAATAAATAAATATGAATTTTAATTTCAGTTAATTTTAAAGAGGGTGGTCTAAATAGTTTTAAATTGTATACACAGAAGGGCAATTAATCTAATTAGTTTTTTTTAATTTTATTTTTTTATTTTTAATTTACAGTTTTATTAACAACATATAAAGTATATTGAATCACCATTTAGATGTATACTTGAATGTGGTCTCGAATATTTATTGATGATTTTCACATAAAGAACTAATTCAGAAATTAAATCCTAAAAAATAAATTGTAATACTTTCACCATATCTCTCAAATGTAACTTAGATTTACTCCTAATCCTCCTTAGCATCACCTAAATTATCTGACTCCTGTTTTTATTTCGAATTCATACGTTAGTTTATTTTCCACTATTTCCTTGCATTTGGTGAGTTTTAGTGTGGGCATAATTAAATTTGTCAATTTTAGTGGGGCTCGAATGCTATGAAAGATACATTGATGCTATGATGAAGTACTCTTATATGAACTCTATTTATTAAAAACTGTAACTTGTCTCCGATTTAAAATTAATTATGGTAATTCCATACGTGAATAATGTAAAAGATTTTTAGCATGCACTGAAATGCAAAACTCAAGTCGACAAAGCTACTCACAAAAATCAAAAATGGATTCAGTCAAATACATGGGCCTATTGAGAGGAAATATAGCGTTTCGATCTATAACTAAGTTTTTATATATAATTAAATGTTGATGTCAGGGGTGGCATTGTGTAATTTGAAACGTCGTTTTGTTTCGACTGTTTTCAAAAAGTGGCATTGCATAATTTTGTTTCGACCATTTTTATTTTGTTTCAATCTTTTCAAAATTGGTACGACATATTTTGGTATTGCGTAAGGTTGAAACGCTACTTTTTTTACATTTGATACGACCAAATTTTGGCGATTGAAAAATAGTTGACGCTCTTAGATAAATTTTTAAAAAAATAATAAATTATTACATGATTTTTATTGGAATATTTATTTTAGAAACGCACAGAAATAAAAATTCGAATAAAATGAACAATGAAGTATATTTATAATGATTTTCTGTAAAGAAAAAAAATTTTCAGAATAAAAAAAAAAAAAATGTTGGTATTATTATTAGCTTCTTTCACTTGTATCCAGTTGCAATTTCTTTTAGTTCTATTTTTTTTTATTTTAATATTATTTTCTAGCAGTAATTGTTGAAATTTTAATATTATTTTCTAGCAGTAATAGTTGAAACGAAACAAATCAAAAATGGAATTATGTAAAGTGTTTCACTGTTTTTTCGCGCGTTTCAAATTACGTAATGTCATCCAAATTTTGTTTCGACAACATTTTGTCTCGACCGAAATGTTTGAAACAAAGTTACACAATGCCACCCCAGTCTAGGCATATGGAAATCAAAACAATTACATATTCCTCCAAAATTAGGTATATTGCGTAATGTGTTCAATATGCGACTTCTTCGATTAAGTACTGGAATCCTGTCCCCCTACTAGGGTACGCTGACGATATTGACATGATCGCCAGATCACAATTGGCGGTTATCAAAGGCTTTTACTCAGACTAAAAAGAAAGCGGAACAATTGGATCTGAAAGTAAATAAGGAAAAACACAAACTATATGTTGTCAGCAAATAAAAAGGCCTCTCCACATCATATTGGTCAAAACATTATTTTCGACACATAAAATTTCATAGTAGTTCAGAAGTTTATCTACCTAGGAACCAGTGGTAATCTCACAAGCGACATCAATGTGGAAGTACGGCGAAGAATAACTTTTCAAACCGTTGCTGCTTCGGTTTGTCAAAACATCTCGGGTCAAAGTTCCTATCCCGAAGCACCAAAGTTCAAATCTAGAAAACACTCATACTCTAGATTCTCCTCTACGGATCATGGACACTGTCCAAGGCAAGTGAGCATGCACTTGGTGTTTGCGAGAACAAATGACGATCGGGTTCGGAGGAAAATATATAATGCCGAATGTTATGACCTGTGTAATGACGTGGACGTAGTTATTAAAATTTAACTCAAGAGACTGCAGTTACTCGCGTACACATACAGCGGATGAACGAAAATGCTCCAGCCTAGAAAATATTCGAATCCAAACCAGAATGTATAAGACGACGGGACAAGCCCAACATTCGCAACATTCGTTGTATCTTCAACTGGAGAGAAGCCGCCCGTGACCGACCAAAATTGAGTACGTTGATGAGACAGGCCGAGAATCTACATAGTCTGTGGACCACATAAGTAAGTAAGTAATCAATATGTTCAATACTACATACATGGTACATCAATTTGTCAAAAATGTAATAAGAAAAATACAAGAAAAAATTTAACACCAAAACTAATTATTATTATTATGGCTCTAAACAAAAGAGTTAGAGTGTACTGATGAGAAATGCTGCTAAATTATTATTAAAGTTTATTTTAAATTCTTTTAGAGTAAAATGCGATACATAATCAGAATTGACGATGTAATTGAGAGTATAAAAATAGAGTTTTTGTGTGTGTGTTTTTTTGTAATTCAATAAAAAAAGAAAAAATAAAATAATTTTGTGGAACAGCAAGATTATTTTAAGAAAGGGTTGAATGTATGTAAATGTGCAAGACAATGATAAAAAGGTAGTATAAGAATTTTGCATAAAATTGTAGAGTACTGATATTTCTGTTAATTTTTAAATTTGAGGTTTTGATGGCTAAATTTTCAATTTATAAAGAACTTTACTTTTGCATACTGTAATAATAATTATGATTAAAACAATGCAAAATAGTTGGTTATGGCACTAGAAGTTAAACTTTAATGCAATTAAATTTTGAGAAATTTGATGTACTCGTCATTGTGGGAGAGAATATATGCAAGATGAAACTTATTTAGTTATTATAAACTAAATTAAGTTATTAGAGTAGTAGTGCTTGTATTCGGAATCACTAATCAGGCTTTCTATTACAGACTCTTATTTTTTTTTATTTAAATTCCAAAATTTTATTTGCAATCTATATTAAGTATAAATTTAATAACCAAATATTAATTATGTAATTTATTTATCTTGACTTGTAGTAGCATTTATTTGTTAATGAAAACAACTGTGTGTTATTTACGATTAGCATTACATACTTGTAAATTTGAAGTTGTTTTACTGGCAATTCTGGTTTAATCCAGCTTAGCATTTTTTCTAAGTGTATGCCTAAGTACTTTACATTGTTTTTTGTGAGATAAATTTATTATTTAGAGTTGAGGACAGGTACCGTTCTTTAAAGTGAAAGTGATATTTGTGTTAACTTCAATTATATTACTTTTACGTTCCATTTTTGTAGCCATAGTTATATACCTTTTATGTTTGTTTGTAGTTTAAATGATGCTTTTTTAACGTTTTTGTTTTCATTTTAGCTTTTTAGAATTTCATGAAGATCACAATATATGGTGAATTTTGTTTCAATTTGCACATTTGGCCAACATCAACATGCTACACCTTATTGAAAGTTCGAAAGTAATATCATGAAGAGCAGCTGTGAAAAAGTCATTGTTTTCAAAAGTTCTATTTATCTCTTTTTTCATACGATGTAAGATGAAGTTTTATCTTGGTTTTTGGCAACTTTATCATTGTTTTTTTTCTCTCTTAACTGTATTTATTGAATTTTTCTTAAAGAAAATGACAATAATTTCTAACAAATGTGACCTTAATGGTTTATTCAAATCTAAAAATTCTAAAAAGGTTGGAAGGTCAAGTCCATTGATTTGACCCTTCATATTTGCTCGTTCTTTCCAATGTTGTGCCATATATTGTTTTTCAACCTGCTGGTTATTGGAATGTTTTGTAGATCTCTCCCCAAAGGGTTAGGGTGCTGGATTATTCTGGTTACATATCTGTTTTTGCATTTTTCAAGTTCTTCATTAACTAAGGGTATACTCAAATAATTTTGTAGATTGATATTTCTAATGCACCAAGGGGCCTGAGTTATGGTACGTAAAATTTTTGATTGCATCCTTTGAATTGTTTCGATGTTACTATTAGAAGCAGTTCTCTATAACTGACATCCATAGGACCAGATTGGTTTCAGAATGGAACTTTTGTGGAACTTTCCCAATAAGCCAATAAAGGCTGTTCGTCTTGAGTTTTAGCTCCTCTTTTTTTGCGGTGATGTGCTTCTTCCAAGTCAGCCTTTCGTCTAGATGAACTCCCACGTATTTAACCTCACTGGCTTGTGGAATAGTTATCCCATTTATGCTAACTGGTGAACATAATCCTTTCTTTGGCGAGAAGGTTATATGAACATTTTTATTCTCATTAACGTTCATTTTTCACTTATGAAGCCATTCCTGAATCTGCTGCAAATGTTCTTGTAAATTTGTAGATGCTGTATGTGGATTTGTGTGACAGCTTAAGATTGCAGTATCGTCTGCGAAGGTGGATGTTAATGTGTTTCTGTTTTCCGGTAGATCAGACGTATACACTAGGTATAAAAGTTAACCCAGTACACTACTTTGTGGAACGCCAGCATTGATTTCACGTTCTTCTGTTACATAGGATTTGAGTTTAACTCGAAAGCGTCTATTAGTTATATAAGAATTTAGAAGCAGATGAGTCTGCCTCAGCTGGTAGGTGTAGCTCAGTAGATGAGCCAACTTTATCTATGACTATTACTTCCGATACCTTCCATTGAAGTACAAAGTATCTCAACCTTAGCAAACCATTGTGTCCTCATTAACAGGCTTAGTGCTTTTCTAGATAGCTCATATAGAATTTTGCCTGTGAGAAGATCATAGTCCGAAGATTTATTTGTATCAGTATCCTTAATGATATTTTCTATTTCAATAGATGTTGTTAACTTTACTGGAAGATCCATTTGATAAGGTTAGTCAATTTCTTTGTTAACTTCCATCATTGCATTTTCCCATGGCTGAAGAACTTTATAAATATATTTGTTAAAAGTATCTGAATTTTCTTGATTACTTCGGGCTCAGTTTCCATCTGCTCGTTTATTTGGATTACTTGTGGTTGTCGGTCGGCTTTCAAATATTTGGAGTGTTGTATTTCCAAATAAATTTCCATAATAAATTATTAATAAAAAATGTTATATCCAATTTACTAGTATTTAATATGATTAAAACTAATTAAATAATATTTTGAATATTGCAAGTTTACAATTTTCCATTTTTTTGTTTGTTTTTGGTTGTTGTAATATTGTGAAAGCTTTCCCGTGAGAATATTCTAATTAAAGTAAGAATAATTAATTATATAAGAAGCTATTTTTGTTATCATTCAATAAAGTTGTTTTCTAAAAGACATTAAAATTTATATTAAAACGCTAATTTAAACATAGTTTTTAATGAAACTCATTTTTTAAATTCTATTTTGGTGTAAATGTTGTTTAATTTCATCGAATAAACGTAAAAAAAATGTTTATAACGTGATGGATTTTATAATATTGCGTATTAAAGTTATACAAATACATAAACATACACACATACAGCTACCACCAAATAAAAATACCTTGATCAAGGGGCTTGAATCATCTTTCATAATATAAAGGGTTTATTTTTCATCTGTTAATAACCTTCATATATTTTAATTAATTTGAAGATTATGTTTGGTGTCCAACTCGGAATGACTACAGAGCTGGGTACAGTATTCGAATAAAAGTATTTAAAATATTATACAAAATACTATGTTTGAGTAAAATTATTTGACATACCATTTCCAATCACAAATATGAAAATTATTTGAAAAAATACTCAGAAAATCCGCTCATTGCAGCGATTATAGATTATGTTAGGATAATTTTATTTAGTTCTATTAGGTTAAATTTAAGTAAGTTTTATATAAAATTAAAATTAAGAAGGTTTTGTCTAGCCATTTTTTCTTTAAAACTAAATATTAAAATCAAAAAATAAAATAAAAATATCGCAATAAGCTAAATAAAAAAAACCATAGGTGTAAAAACATAGCTCTAACTAAAATTAAACTCTGTAAAACAAAAAAATATATTATAAAATATTAAGGCGAAATAAATAAAATAAATAAAAATAAATTTGAAAAAGTGATTCAAATACAATTTTTTGAGTAAAATTATTTGACTTAATTTTCTCAAATACAGATAACGTATGTAACGATAATGAGGCTGCACCAACACTCTCGTATTAAATGCCTTTAACTGTCAGTTTATTAGCTTTATAGTAGGAAGCTTCAAAGATCTATTATTGAATTTCATGTTCAGAATCAAACTTTAAACAGTACTGAGTTAACTCGTCTAGATCTTATTCACAGACTCAATTTCAAGCACATTTCAATGCCATTATTAACAAAGCTAATTCTATGCTGCGATTTATAATCCGCTGGGCCAAAGAGCTTATAATATTTTACAAAACATAATAAATAAGTAATAAATAAATTACAAAACATTAGACCCATACCTTGATTTGCCTCCGCTACACCATTTGTATTAGCGGAATAACAAATATTTTTGATGAGTGCTATGTGTTGACTTGTATGGCAGCTACAAAGCTCTATTTGATCATGAATAACTGTGCAAAATTGTAAGGCTCTACTGTCTTTAAAACTGTAGACCTGGTGTTTTATAAGTACAGAAGAATATAATAAAAAAAAGTGTATACCAAAAATCAATTGGGTTCACTAAAACGTGGATTATGTGCATAACAATAAATAATTATGATAAAATAGTAATAAAAGAATTGAACATTAAGTTCTTAGAACTTAATTTTCCTTACAAATTAATTTTTTTCAAAATAAAAATATTTGATAAAATAATTTAAGTAATTTAACAGAAAAGTTTAAATCATTTTGAATACTGTCAGATATTGCTAAGAACAAGTAAATCAGACGTACAAACAAATCAGACGCACAGAACAGGTATCAACTTTCGACTGTTACGTCATTCTTCATTGGAATTATTGCCTGAAAGACAAAATCTATCAAATTCGTACTTGTACAAATATACCTATTTGGAAACACAACTTAATTCATCTATTATCCAATCGTACAGTTTGAAAATGTATGAAAACAATTGTTTCTGGAGTATTTTTTATGAATTGGAATAAATAAAGCTTTCATCCGTAAGAAAAAAAATATACCCACTACAAGGGAAGTAGTTGGCTGCCGGAAATATACCGACACATTGAAACCTGTAAGAGTCATTGGAATCAAGTGAAATTTTCTCTTCAAAGGTTAAATCAAAAAAAAAATTTAATGGGATATAACACGTTAGATATGTTAGAACTAGGAGGCATAATCGCCCAACATAATTTGCGATTTGTTAAATTCTCTATATGTACTACATTTTGCTTCAAATCATGTTACAACATCGGACCCAAAATATCTTATCTATCGGTATTATTCGTTAACTAATTATCTTTCTGTTGGAGCAATTGTTTTGCAAATCGAAAAGATAATAGATAACTACTTGCCAATTGAATAAAGAGTAAATCTAGTCTTAAAACGGAAATAATGATAATATCTAATGACCCAGTTGCAATTGAATGGAATATCATTATGCTGCTAGTATGTATTTCCGAAGTTTCTATATTATTATTCATAAGACCTAGAATCTTACTTGAAAGAGAATAAAAAAATAAAGTTGTAAAATAAAATGAGTTTTTTATAGGTTTGTTTTTTTATTTGTTTATTTTTAATATTTTAAAAAGTAAAAATATTGTAAAAGTTGTTCGAAAAGTTTTATTTTTTTTTCGTCTCTCTCTTTCTACTCTTCAATTTACTTTTTACAAAACAAAAAAAAAAAACAATTCTGATCGTAAAACAACTAAAATTATTATGAAAATTTTATTCTAGTACATTGAAAATAATAAACAAAAAATGTGTGTGTGTGTGTATGAAGGAGAAATGAAAAACAAGAGTGTGAAAGAAAAAGTTTTTGTTTTGCAACAATTGAATGAAGTCGAACACAAAATAATTGAAAATAGAAAGAACAAAACAAAACAATAAAAAAAAATTTCCATCAGGATAATGTTCGCAATATTCTTTAAATGATTCATACTTTTTAAGTATTATTATGCAATAACGTATTTTATTTATTAAACCCAAGTTAAGCGTAACGTTTATAATGGCTACAATTAGAAATGGAAAATAAGTGGTGTAACTAAACATGTGTTAACAAATGGCTTACAAGTATGGAGTAGTGTTTGTTTTACAACCACTTTTTAGTGTTAAGCTGTGGAGTCGGTAGTTGCATTGTCAATTGTAATAGATGCCCACTTGCCAATAATATAAATGCTAAAACAGTTTGTGTTATTTTCATTAATAGTACTAGGATGTTGTTTATATTTTCTGTGTTATTATTTATGTATTGTATCTAAGTTTAATCTAAGTTAATGTTAAAAAATATGTGGATTAAAATATCACTGGATTACGAGAATTTATCAATACACTAGCAAAGTTTAGTTACCCGACGTTGTCCATTGTAAGTCATAATATTTAATTTGTAAACAGATATCGTAGCGAAATTAAATATTTGTTCAAAATTTGTTTAAATCTCAATTTAAAATTTTTACCCATATAAAAGTATATATACACATCTGCACAAATGCAAAACAAAAGTAAAGTAGAAGCATCTATTTTACTTATTTTATTTATTCCAAATTTAAGTACTGGTAATGCATTAGTTAATGAACCACGAATGCCTGTGAAGAAAATGTACAGTAATACCGTAGAAATTTTAACTGTACTTGGACTATGTATGTTAATACCCAGAATCTATTTGACCTATGCTGGCACATTATTACCATTTTCTATAAGACGAACACAATTTCCAGTCATTTTAGCATTTACAAATTTAGTACGATTTTTATCAAGCTTCCTAGAATTTCGAGAAATGGGCGAATTTTAGTTGTAAATTATTCTTTGATAGAGTATATAAGTGTAAATTTTCATTCCAGTATTACAATTGGTTTTAGAAATATTCCTGAGAAGTTCTAGGAGTTGTATGGTAGCGACTAGAACCAAATTTCGAAATCGGTAACAGTCGTATTTCTTCATTTGTGAGAGAGCACCCAAATGTAAATATCAGATCTGTAGCATCTTTGGTTTTCGAAACATTCCTGATAGGTGGAAAGAGTTGTATGGCAGCTACCGAAACCTGTCACTTGATAGTTTTATAATAATAAATAAATGTGCAAAATTTCAGAACTCTATATTGAAAACTGTGGGCGTATATAGCGAACAAACAAACTAATTTTCCTTTTTATAAGTATAGATGAGCAAGGTAGTCACATAGGACACCTTTGTTTTATAATTTCAATAATTGATACTCCTAAAATGATAAATTTTTCTAAAAATTCTTAACTTTGCAGATGATTCAAAGCATTTTAGTTATAAATGATCGTCATCGGATTGCTTAAACCTGCAAAACGACATAAACAATTTCGCTTCTTGGTATTCAAAAAATGGAATTGAACACTTCTAAATGCCAAGTCATTACCTTTTGTAAATCAAATTCTGCTTGGACAGTTTGGCTCAAGTGCCAACTAAAGCTGTTGAAAAGTAAATTCTATAAAACACCTCTGATTAACATTTGACCATAAACTGATGCTTCAAGCTATATTATGATAAAATGGTGAGCAAAGCCAATTCTTCCTTAGATTTCATTAAGCAATGGTCTAAAAAATCTTCTGACCCCTATCACACGAAACATCTTCTTTTGTTACATATGTAGGGATTATCTTTGGAAGGAAATATGATGCCCTTTTATTGCTTGCCTTACATTAATCGAATTGCTATCGAATTACATTAATCGAATTTTTACGATTTGCTTTAAGTAATTTTAAATAATTACGATTTCCATATTATTCCGTTATTAAGCTTATTGACTTACCGTCATTGTCTTACCGTCGGGTAATTGCAGATATCTCTTTTATTCACGCTATTACACGCTGGGTGGCGCAGTAGGTAGAGCGCCTGCCTTTCAATTGAAAGGTTCCAGGTTCGATTTCCGATGAAGCAAAAAAAAAAAAACATGCTTTATTGGTTTTTCGACTTGGTCTAGTACTCTTTGTCATTGGGATAAAATAAATGGCAAAAAATAATTGAGAGTATAATCTGGTAACAAATTAAATAAAATGAAACTATTATATTTAAGAAGGCTTAAGCTACTCAGGAAAGTTTTCCACATTTAATGAGTTAAGCCAGTAATATGATAAATAAATACTCGAAATATTGTAGATTGTATTGTTTTTACTTTTAATTAAGCATGAACAGGTGATTCTACCTAAGGTACTGGCAAGAACGTAAAAAAAAAAACAAATTCAACAGTGCTTTGCTTGCAACAGAACGTAAAAAAAAAACAAAATTCAATGCTGTTTCACATTCGCTTCCACCCTACTGAATATGGTAGATTCGAGCCAATCACTTGAACGCTACGTGAAGTAAATTTTAATTCTATTTCTTTTGATCAACAACTAAGTGTTTTAACTGTTAAAAAACGATTACGTTTTTATGTACGTACAACTGAAACTAACTAGCAACTGTTGTTATTTTTGGTTTTGATACTTACTAGCCCGGCTTTGGAAGTATTTTAACTAGTTAATAATTATTGACAAATATATTAACTTATGACTTTTACTTTTTTGCTAACAGCATGCGTAGTCATATACGTACTAACAACATGCATAATCAAAGGTGGTGTTGTTTTACTAACCCTACTGGATAGATATTGCATAATCAAATGTAGCAAGCTTTCGTTTAGTAACATACGTCAGCTTATGGGAAGTATGACTGGAAATGAAGGGAATGATGATATAAATCATAACACAGCAGTTTCAATAACCGATTCAGATACACCAAGTATGATGAGTCCTACTGTAGATATACAATGCATTATAATACAAATTTACAAATAATTGAAACTCAACAACATATGAGTTCATTGCAAATATATGATCAACATGCCACTGTAAATGAAGAAGAAATTCATCAACAGCAAATAATTCATGAACAACAATCTGAACATTATCCCAGAATTCATGAACAAGTTGTAATGATTTCACACGAAGTTAATGTGTACGAACCAGAACCAGTATGCGAACGAAATGACATGATTCAAGAAATAAATACACCATTGCAACAAAACATTGATCAACAAAATTCTTATCCTCAACAATATCAAAAACTTTCACCAGAACAAGATGAATGTTATCAGCAACAACGACAGTCTCATTTTATAAGTGAATCAGAAAATAATTTGGAATACAAAGATGGGAACGAAAATTATGACTATAATCAGAATGTGCCAAATATAGAACATGAGAACGGATTACAACAAACTGAAAATGTATTATGCGTTCAAGAAACAAATTTAAGTACAAATAATAATGAAAGTACATCAATTGAACAGAACTATGAAATACAATCTCCCGTACCAAGTAAAAATCATCCTGGATCAGAAAAGCATGTGTCAGAATTTTTCCCATCAAAAAACTATCACAGTTCTTTAGAACCATTAGAGGGTGAAGGAAAAGTTATTACTATTACTCAACCGAACGTCCAAACTCAAACTCCAGCTACAACTCCTGTAGTTCTAATACAGTACCACCCTTTGCCTCAAACCCAAACAATATCTACACAATCCAATGAATTCATCACAAAACAACATAGTCATTTGTCACAAACAAAGAGCGCATCATAAGTTCCTATATGATTGCTCTAAGGATTAATCTAACCGTATTTAACCTTTATAACTTGGGGAAAAACAGAAAATAATACAGATAATATATTTTTTTTTAATTTCTAAACTATAGTTAGATTAGATTTAGATTAGATTTAATTTAAGTCTCTGAGTACTTAAGGATGCATGATTTTGTGATTACAATCAGGAAATTCTTCAATGATATGCTGGATAGCTGCATTGTTCGGGGAACGCTGTTCACAAGTGGCCGAAGCCTGCCACGGATGAGCCCTTCGCATTCACAAAGCAGATTGTAAATAGATCTTTATAGAGGTGTTTCTTTATTAGACAGTGGCCTGTTATTATCCCTGCCAAGATACGTACCTGTTTCCTGTTGAAACTTAGAAGTCTTTGGATTTTCTTGAGCGAGCATTCAGGCATGAGCATTTTTGCATAAAAAAACTCTTCTTAAATGATTCTAGTGGGTTTAGCTATAGAGAATGGATTATGATAATATGACCGAAGCAGTGTTGAGCGAAATACATAACTGACAGACCAAAATAATACGATTCACAATTATTGTATATTTTTATTGTATTTCTATGTTCTTTCATAATAATTTTATTTTATTTATTTTTTCACAAATAGCTACAAATTATACAAGGTTTGCGACCAAACATAGTATTTTATGTAGTGTACGATAATTTTTACGGTAGCGGTTAGCGTAGTATTGTTTGCTGGTGTTATTTTGTTTTTGTACCTAATTAATACCATTTCTGTACGACATTTGATTTTAACATCAGTATTCGAATGTACTCAACCAACAGCTGAGATAGTAAGAGAAATTGAATACCGAATACTCAATACAACCATACTCAATATAACTAATATCCACCAACTCAATTGGTTGGCAGATACCCAATACAATTGGCGATTATTTCGTTGTTTAGTTTTTATCTATTTTTTGCTTACAGTCATGTATTGAGTCAAGAAAACATTATTTAACAGAAAATATTTATTATTTAGATTTATCAAATCTTTTTGATAAGAATGTTTGGGAGACTGTGGTGAATCTCTGCTCGTATATTTTTTACTGAAACTATGAATGTCTTTCATGAAATTCAAATCCCTAATCTTGATCAATAACCATCTTCAGATTCTGATAAATAAATTGTGTTTTGTATGCAGTCAGCAAACATCAATTCATAACATAACGGTGCAAAAATATACTAATTGAAGTGTAACATTACAGTCCATTATCAAATTGATAAATTTCAATTAAAAAATCCCACCTAAACAACTTACCAAAATTTATAATAATATTTTTCTTGCATCCAGTATCCTAGTATTGTTCAAGTCAAAAAGATTTCATACATTTTCAATTACTTAAGTTTTCGCAAATTGAATCGATCGAAGATTTTGAAGTCACTTTAAAACAACAACCTTATTTTCTTATTCAAATTTTTATTTTCATGAAAAATTTGTTTTCATAGAAAAATTGTATTTTATTATAAAAATGTTACCGTTACTTTTATTTTAAAAACAAACAAATGCAAAAGAAAATATATATATATATATGATGTATCTTTTTTAGTAAATAAATAATAACTTACATTATTCTGGCAGCATCCCTCTGACGAACATCTTCATCCCGTTTCAATACCTCCAATATCATTCGTCTTTCATTATCCGATAAGCTTTCTAATACTTGAGCTGTGGCAACAGCTAAATCAGATCCTAATGCATCAATTGTATTAGCTAATGGTGGCATGGCAGTTGTTGCTTGGGTTGCTGTTGCTGTTTGTGCATTAAAATGATAATTTAAATTTTGATTTATCTCAGTTGCTTGTTGTCGCATATTTGCATTTTGATTTGGTATCGCTGGTAATCTAGCACTTCGTCCGCTTGCCATTATAAAATATTCATCAACATAAAAAAAAAACAAGAAAACAAAAATATGTTTTCAATGTTTTCGTTTTCTTTTTTTTTTTTTTTTTTTTTGTAGAAATAAAAAATTTAATAGTCTGAAATTGAAAAAAAAGTAGAAAATAAATATAAAAAAATATTTTATTAAAAATGGTGGTGCAAATTTTATTTAATTTTTTTTTTGTTTTGTTTTATTTTTACTTAAAGTAATTTAAGGTATTGTAAATATAAAATGAAACTTTAAATTTGATTAAAATTATTGGATCTTCATAATAGAAACTAGAAGTTGCACGAATAGAGTAGAATACCGCTAGTAAATATAGGCAAAAAGATTTTTAAAGTTGAATAATGAATAAATTGCATAAGGTTAGGACCATTGGTTTATCTGCTGTTTTATAGTTTATATACAAAATTGTGTTTTACAAAATACTGCAAATAAAAAAATTGTGAGGAGAATTTTTATCCTATAAGAATGACGAGTTGGGAAATCTAAAATCCATATGACACCAATAGTTACCGTCCAATTAGCTTGATGCTTAATATTAGTAAGGTATATGAAGCATTGATAAATAAAAAAACATAATACCAAATAACCAGTTCGGTTTTAAATTTAAACACCCTTCCATCCAAGCAATTACAAAAGTAACTTCAGATATTTACAGGTTCATAAACAATAGGAAATGTGTAGGGGCATGCCTCATCGATTTAGAAAAGGCTTTCGATACAGTTTGGTTAAATGGACTAATATATAAATTAATGGAATACAAATTTTCGGAAAATGTAATAAAACTGATAACTGATATGACAGAAAATAAAACTTTTGGGCGGAGAGTTCGAAAAAAGCATTCAAAATACAAAATGGTCTGCAGCAGGGAACTGTTAATTCTCCCATTCTATTTAACATATTTTTAAGCTCTTTATTAAACTATTTTAATAACATAACTGGTCCAGAATTCGCAGTAGCATTTGCTGATGACCTAATTGTATATATAGCTAATAAATCAGTTATTGAAACCCAAATAGATCTACAAGACATGTTAGATGAAACAAATTACTACTGTGATTTTTCGAAATTGAAAACCAACTTTATTAAATGTGAAGTGATTCTATTTAGAAACACAGTAAATAAAGTGAACCAAGCCATTCGGAAAAATTGGAAACAATTTTTTCTAAGAGCATCTGATGGATCAACATTAACAAATAGAAAAACTGAAAAATATTTTGGTGTGCATCTTCATCATTACTTAAATTACAGCTTTCACATAAAAAACAGGTCGAAAGGGAAATAAAGCTGTCATGGCTACAAAAAAATGTTCTTTTCTAAACATCTAACACCGAGAGTAAAAATATTTGCGTACATGTCATTAATTAGGCCAATCATCACTTATGCTTCTCCAATTTGGTTCAATATTAATTCATCCTTCATGAAATCAATTCGAAAATTCGAAAGATAATGTTTAAGAATAATCTTCAAAAAAAAATTAAAAAAACATCAGAATAACCAAGTAACATATTATTAAAACAAAGTAATATACAAAGATGCAAACATAGGTAGAATAGATAACTTTATTATAATTAATTTGAATACAAAACATTTTGACAGATTACTGAATATTAAGGAAAACAGTCTGATAAGCAACATTTATTATTTCAACAACAATTATATTAAGAAATCTTTAGAATCTGGATTTATCCCACCAGAAGCATTTTACTATCTAGACTCAAATAACTTTTTTTTTCAAAACAATAACAACATTCCAACATTATATCATTACAATAGAAGAGCAACAGACAAAAAAATCATTTTCAACCCAAATAGCATCAATCTAAACGAATGAAGCTATGAAGGGAGAAGGTTCATAATTTGCACCGACTCCCTTAGTAGCCTACAGGCTCTCTCATCTGCTACCTCAAAACACCCGACAGTGATTGCAATCCAAGATCAGCTGAAGGTATGTAAAAATCATATAGCATTTCTATGGACTCCGGGACATGCAAATATTACCGGTAACGAAGAAGCAGACAGACTGGCAAAGTAGGCACTTTTAGAACCACTTTCCGAACAACAAAGCCGGTACTACAGCATTATAAAGAGATATGTGATCGAACTTTATGGCACATACACAACACAAGTTGGGAAAATGAACCCCTCACCAACAAACTAAGGCACATTGAAAGAAATGTATCCAGATGGAATAGTTTAGACGAGGCCAGTAGGAAAATCGCTGTTGTTCTGACTAGACTCCGAATAGGACACACACGATACATCCACAACTATCTCTTTGATGGACCCCAAAACGCACAGCCAACATGTCACTGTGTTCCAGATACCCCAATCAATTTACAACACATATTTGAGGCTTGCCATTTATACACTGATGTAAGAGCCAGGCTTGGAATCACGGGACTTGATATACTCACGCAGGATACGATAGAAGCAACAACTAATATCATGGCATTCCTTAGAGAAATTGACATTTTCAATAAAATATAATAAAATTCAATAAAAACCAATAAAAAAAAATTTATTTTTTCTTATATAATATAAACTAGGCTAAAATCAAAATTATAAACTTAAAGAGGAAAAAAAATTAATTTGAAATTAATAAACAAAAAAAAAACAAAAAAAAAAAAGTAAATCAAAAATCTAAATTTAAAACAACATTATGTAAAAAAAAATAATAATGAAATAAACTAAAGCTAATTATGTAAAAAACTTTAAAGAATGAGGGCTTGACAAAACCCACGTGGTTGATAAGCTCATAATAAAGATCTTATAAATAAATAAATAAAATTTGATACAAACATACCGCCAATAGATAATAACATAAATAAAAACTATTGGTGGATAGAGAACTGAGTAGATTAATGAATCAAAATACATAGTACTAAGTTACTAACATTAGTCATAAGTTAGTTAAGTTAAAATTTAATTAGATTAAGCGCATAGATTTAAGAAATATAGGTTTATATAGATAATAAGCTTTACATTTATAAAAAGAAAAAATCTAGGGTTTTTTTTTAAATAATTTTCCCGAGAAGTTAACAAAAGATAAAATGTATTGAATACTAAATATAATTATTGAGTGAGCGGAGGAAATACTAAAATATAAAAAATGCTGATAAGGAATGCGAGTTTTCAAATGAAACATGTAATTCTGATATAAAAATATACAGATAACCTTTTTTATGTTTTATTTTAAAGGATTGCAATTTATTGATTGTATAAACAAAAAATAAACATTAAAAAAAAAAAAAAAGAGTTGGAAAACTTTACTGCGATCTAAATAAACCGCCTTTTTATCTGTCCATAGAACTCCGCTCTAAAACTGAACAATTTTTGCAACTTCAATGGGTTTTTCTTTTTACATTATTAGAGAAAATGTAAGACTGCTCCTGAGCAACATATGCCTTAATTTGTTTTCTGCTTAAGGCTTCTCCAAATTCTTGCTTTATTCATTGTTCGATTTCTAGTACAGCTGTCTCGAGTTTTGTATTCGGTTGTTTTTTAACATGTCGAATAATTTTAATATCTGAGAGGCTCAAAACCAACGTGGCGCTAACCTATATAAAATTTTGACAGACAAAAATACATTTTACAGTTTTCTGTAATATTTTCATAAAATATTAATTATGAATGTACGGGTGCAAAAATATACATAGATGTAATTTTAATTTTACAAGCTCATTACCATAGCGCTGTTACTGTGGTGACGTCTTTAAAAAAAATGTGCCTTTTAAAAAAAATCAAAAATCATAAATAATTTGTGGATTAGACTGCTTCAAGTTTAAATAAATATTATATGTTCCAAAATAGTTTAATCCTCTAACTCACTAAAAATGGGAGGCGTGTGGTTCAGTCAGTAAAAATCTGACACGCAATGGAAGTCACGGGGCTCATTGTGTCTATGAAGATTCCCACCAATCCACGCAAAAAAAAAAACTAAAAATCATTTTCGGTACAGAAAAAGTGAAATGATTCAATAAATCTTTTTTTTTGTCTTAGACATTTTTCTTCCTTTTGGATAGAAAAAAATTTCTAAAATATTGGAACAGGATATTAATCTTTTTTTTCAATATTTAAAATTGAGAAAAAGATTTTAATTTAAATATAAATAGTGTTAAAGTTAATTGGGTCAAATTTTGCTGCCTAAAAAATGAGTCAACACAACCTTTAAACATTTTTTATGTAATGTAAACTAGGAGCTAAAAGTCTATATTTGCAAAAATCTATATAGATAATTTGATAAAAAAATATAGACTTTTGGCTTATTGAATATTACAAAAAAAAAATGTTTAAGGGAATTGTGTCATTTTTTATGCAGCAAAATTTGTGCCAATTAACTTTTACACTATTTTTATCTTTTTCCGATTATTGATAGATTTTAACATTACCTCCCATAAAAAAAAATCTACGGATATCATATTAATAATATAAAACGATATTTTTGGACGATGTTTAGCTTCTAACCATCTCCGTGGGTTAAACACATTTTGTTCCATATAAAATTACTCTTTTGTTTTGGCTTTACGGAAAATTTTAATCATAGTCTGAGATTAACTCTCAAATTTAACAATTCAAATTAACTTTCAATCCAATCCACAGTTTTGCTGATAACAGCACTCTAGTAGCATCATATGATTTGCTAAAATATTCCGCAGTCATCTCCGAAATAGCAATGATGGTCAGCGCGCTCAATCCCGACTTAGGTCAAAATTTTCGACTGGAGTATAGCAAACAGAGTCGGGCTTAACACTTCAAAAACTGAAAGCTGTCTTGTTAGTAACAAGCTAATAGCATTCGAACCAGTTCTCCGGTTTCAAAATTCAGTGACTCAAAGACCTGAATATTTTCGGACTGCGAGTGAATCAAAATATGCACCGGAATAAGCATATTTTTCGATATTTCGAATAGCGCCACCTAATTTTCGGGCTTTTTGAGTTGCTTCAAAATTAATTTTTCATCTCAAGCTCGAGTGAAACTCACATTTATGGGCAGGTGCGTCAACAACTGCGTTAAATTTTCTGGACAAAGTTCAAAACCCCGCCATTTGTCTAATAGGCGACATAAATAGGACCTCATCGCTTATATTGAATAATTATATTTTAGAATTAAAATAATGTCTCCCTCCCCTTAATCAATTCCATCGCGTAATACGAGAGGCATCAATTATCCACCCTTTCACAGTTGAAATTTAGAGATGGTTTAATCCTGGTTATAGAAATTCTTTTATAGTTAGAACATCTCGATTGTGGAATCGCGTCTCAATCGAATCATTCCCAATAAGAGACGGAGTTTTTATTTATGACTTACAGAGGTTTAAGACTAATACTAACTACATTGTTCGCTCTTTCCCACAAAACTTTTCTTCTTCCGTTTTCTTTCCTTTACTTTTTCAAATAGCCAATGGTACGCAATACTAAAAGGTTCACAACCTTAGTTTTGGCTATAATATAAAAAAAAATAACAAAAATGGCTTAGTAAAAAAAATAGCAAATTGACCTTTCAAATGCATAGCTCGATTCTACATCTAATTCTGATAAAATGTTTGTAACAAAAGAAGCAAAATATTTTGTGTTGTGGGATAGGCCACTTTGGTTCTGTGCCCCTCGATTCAACTGCTTTACGTACTTTACCATTCCTAACTAATAATAAACAGTTGCTTTGTGCAAACTTTACTTTTAAGTGATTTGTGCAGTCAGAATACCTGTTTTAAAATCAGTTAAAACGACTGCTCGCCTTTTAAAACTTTTCACTTCAATATGGTAAAAATTAAAGAAAAATTGATTGAATTGATAAAATTCGAATTGATGACTGCGGTATTTCCTTTTAAGACATCATAATTTGTGTAAATAATTATGAAACAAAAATTAATTGTCTAGTCTAACTGAATAATTCTGAAATTTTTGATTTCAATTTATTTTTGTTGTGTTGGTTTAATAATTGTCTAGAATTAATTAAAGAATATATGGAATAATTTTTATTTAAATATTTTCAAAATTACTCTGGTTACATTGATTTAATTTAATATTTGTCCATGTAATATTAGTTCCCAATAAACTTTGAAATCAATAAAAATATAAACTATAGTTCTGAGTAACTTATTTCCTAAAAAATTATTATTTAAAATTTTTTACTGAATTTAGGTCGTACTCCTAATTGTTTCCTACATATGCAAGTGCGTAATATAAATTTCCAAAGGTCCATTTTAATCCTTTATATAAAAAAACGAGACTTGCATCTTCACAGAAGTTTATGAAACTCAATGTCACTTGCAAAAACTGTAAGTCAATCGACAGAGCTTCTATGAAATTCTTCCAATATTTGCAAAAACTAAAATTATTCCAAATACAGTCAACAAAAATATTTTATCTATTTTGCCATCACGTATTTTGTAAAACTAGACTTTTGTGAAAAAAATTGAAAGTTTGAAAGTTTACAAAAATGGAGTTTGCAAAGTATAATTTGATAATTTGACCACTCTTAAAAATATATAATATTAGAAATGTAAGTATAAGTAGCTGTTCACCAATATTTGAAAGAAAAAAGACTAACCATAATTTGTTTTTTTCTCTTTCCAGACAATATTTACAATCTGAATGACTTACAATTCAATAAAGTTAAATACTTTTGTGTACTGGCTTGAAGAAAAGTATTCAATGATAGCACTTCCCTACATAATATATAATTTGACAGGTAGCATTGAATTTTACGTTTCAATCACCTAGAGCCTTAGTCCCTCATAAAATTATTTCCCCGGATGTTTGAATGTATTCAGCGCCGGCGGTGACTTTTACGGCACCCTATGCACTTTTAGAAAATTGCGCCGTCATAAATCCTTTTCACATCATCTATATGATGTAGGATTGTTGACAGGTCATTTTTTTCAAAGTGTCCTACACACGTAGTTCTTACTTTAACAAATAAAGCAAATAAAATAAAATAAATTAAAAAATTAACACTTTAACAAAACTTACAATTACTATTACTATAATGTATATAAATATATACATACTAGTGAATCCCCTGTGCAATTGCATAGAAGTAGTTCTTTCAAACACAATTTTATGTAAAAAGAAATATTTTTTTTGGTATAATTGTAGTTTTTTTCTGAATCGCTTGATTATTGAATATATATATATAATGAATTTAAAGTATAATACCTAATACTTTATGACGAAATTTACATTTATTTCAATATATATAACTTAACACAATAAAATCTTATTACTCTCAAAGTAGTAGATCGCTATATTTTAATTTGTTTATAGTCAAAAACGTTTGTAGTCACAATTCTGTTATAGCAATAGGTCAACAGTGAACTATTTTATTAAATATTATTTTATTAAATTTTTTTCTGTTCTTTATTGCAAATATGTATATTTTGTGGTTATATAACAGAATTGGTATTTATGAATAAAATAAAGTTTAAAATTGTTATGCGAAAGATATTTTATTGAATTTAATTTTGTTTATAAAGATGTAATTTTTTTTTACTTCGCCGATAGTCACAAAACGGTTATAGTCAGAAATATTACTGAAATTTAGCGAATAACTATAACCGTGTTTTACTGCATATATTTTTTTTTAATTATAGCAGAAGCAAATGAACTAACATTTATTATATAATTTTTCTGATTTTTCTGTTTTGTTTTCAATTTTTGTTTGTGTTTTTGTTTTTGCACTTTTTTCTATAATTTTGTGTGTTTATTTAAAATGACAGAATTTTTATGAAACATTTTTAAAAATTTCCCGTAATTGAAATTCCTTCTAGAGTATAGATGGCGCTCAACTTGGAAATAACGGTCACTATTTGGTGTAAATATTTGAAATTTTTTAAGAATTCAGCACCAAGAACTTGCTTAAATTTTAATATAAATAATTTACTATTCAATTATTCTTGCTTTTTTACTCACCACGACGTTCATCTTGTGTATTATAATATAAGATATTCCCCACATGTTCTTCCTTGTGTAATATATATAAGATATATTATAAAAACTAATATTATAATACATAAAAAAAAAAATATTTTTTTAATAAAAAAAAAAAAAATTGTATTTGATCGCCACGACCTGCATCATCATTGATTCATTAATTTAAAAAAAAAAGAAGCACACGAAAAACCACGAAAAGTGTGCCTTCAAAATCGTGCTCTTGTGTATTAAAACATAGATAAAATAAAAATTGATTTTGCTCGCCACGGCCTGCATCATCGCCGATTGATTGAATGAAAAAGAAAATGAAGCACACGAAAAACCACGAAAAGTGTGCCTCAGTAATCGTGCTCTTGTGTATTATAATATAGATATACACAAAAAACAATTATTTTATAATTTCTAATCTATGTCTAATAATTACTTAAATAAACCTATATCAACATTTACACTTGCCTACATTTAATTATTAGATATTGATATAATATACGTATAGCTAATTATATTAGAAATAAAAAATTGAAAATGAATAGAATAAATCTGTGGCAAAAAGGAATAACGATATAACTCGTTTTTCTCAATTTTACACTACAGCAATTTGAAACTTATAAACGAAATTTGAAAAATGTTTACAAACATTTTTTCAAATTTCCTGTTGCATTTTATAGAGTTTGAATTCCTTAAGAATTTGAAATTCTCAGATGTTAGATGTTGTAATTTTCGTGGCTTCAGCAAAGTATAAGCCGAGATATACCGTTATTCCTTTTTGGTAAAATAATTAAAGATGAACATAACTCGAGTTATGCTATTATTCCAAAATGCTGTTTTGAAAGTCATTTCACATAAGTCGAGTTAATATTTTTTTCCATAGTAACACAATGTAATAAAATAAATTATAATTATATAATTTTTAATTGGAAAAAACTCTGAAATTATTATTTTTAATAAGAAGGTCAACTCTTCTTAATAAGATTTAAGGATTTTATTAATCAAATAATTTTTTATTTATACTTTTATTATTTTAACAAAATATAAGATTTTTCAAATAACATAATTAATAATTAAATTAAAATATATAACAGATTTCATGTATTCAGTTCAGTTGTGTAATTAAAATAAAAATTAAATAAAATATAACAAAATCGTAATAAAAAAAGTATCAAAACTAGGAATAGTAATTGAGAGAACAATTTTATATATTTATATTAATTAATTTTTTAAGTTATAAAGTATTTTTTTTTACAGTATTAGTTTTCAAGGCTATCAATTCCGTCTTCGTATATATCAGGATCGATATTCCGAATATTACTAACACTTAAATTTTTGTAGAAATAATGATATATGGGATCAATCAGGTGCAACATAGATAATAAGTCCGCTTTTTTTTCTTTTGAAATGCTAGGTAGACAATCAATCTTTTTTATATCCCCTGCATTTATGATATTTATACCCCGTTTTCTTATATTTAGTATTTTAAATGGTTCTTCTTCAGTTAATGATGTTTTTTATTCGATTCGCAAGTTATTTTGCGTATAGCGTAACCATTTTACATCCCGCCAAACAAACTTTTCACCATCTTCATTGCACTTCCTCCAATTAAATTTATCCTTTGATAAATTACCGAAGTCGTAAATATTATCTCCCATTTCTTCCACAATGAATGTATTTTTTGTACCAACCAACAGAACAAATCGATACCAGTCATGAGGATGATGAATTTTTATAAATGTTTTTTTCTTCTTCCTTTCTATTGTAGCATAGTCAACATCGCATTCCATATGGCTATGACCAGGAATTAAAAATTTTGTGATGTATTTTTTTCAAATAGGGGGCATTTTGAAGAAGAGTAACAAACATTGAACTTACGTATGAGTTTTTATTTTGCCCTGCACACGTATCACTATAAATTATTAAAGTGTCAATACTTCCATCTTTAGGCAAAGAATTAATGTTTTTAAATAGGCATGATGAGATTTCATTGGCGCCTCTTCGGCCTTCAGCTTCATGCCACATATAGCAGTATGGCTGATTGTTGGCGCAGTTATAAATCGTTAAATTATATGTGTATAAATGCGTTTTATAAAATGAAATTGATGTTCTTAAAAATGGTGTTGGCAGGCTGTTGAAGTTTCTGTCGCCATTGAAATAAATTTTCAAATTTTTTGTCTCCTTCTCTTAATGATATATCTGTGAAGCAGAATTATCTTACATTGAGAAAACTTAAAAGTGGATCAACAAAAATCATGTTTTACAATAATAAACACTACTAAAATTCACTCTATTAAAAACGATAAAATTCGCAAAAAAATATTTACCTTTACGAATTTTACGACATTTATTTCCTCTATCATTATCGTTATCTGCTTTCAATTTGCTATTTGTGATTTCTCGAGCCATTTCTAATAGTTTGTGTGCACGAGACATTTTTTTAAATAATAATTTCAATAATATCAATTGCGCGAAAGGCTCAGATATAAAATTTTGCGCACTTAGCGCCCTAGTTACTATATATTTTCTTTATTTTTTTTTTTTGTAAAAATACAATTAAATGAATGAATGGTGCAGTTTTTTTATTTTGCTCCAAGTGACAGATTGTTGTTTATAATTAATTTTCGCATGCTATAATTTTTATCTTGCGATAATTATTATTTGTTTGGATACAATCTATGTATATCGTATATGTATATGCGGGTATATTGATAATGGTAAATTAGTCTATTTTCACAATATTGTGTTTTTGATATAAAAAGGGATATATATAAACATATTAATTTTGTGTTATTGTGTTGTAGCTACATATAATTTATGGTTAAATCTACTTATTCTATATATTTTTATAAATGGATATCGCATGCTTAATTTTTATATGGCTGCAGTACGATAGTTATGACTTATTGTTTTTAAAAATTATAATGCATTTACTTGATGACAATATTGAACATTATTTATTTTTATTTTTATGAAGTTAAAGTAATGTTTTCATATGAATATATTTTTAAAAATACATATTTATGTTTCTGTATTTATTTTTAAATTTATATATTTCCGCCCTGTGCAATTGCGTGGGTTGCACATATGGAACCGCCGGCCCTTAATGCATTTCCAGTTTTCTTCTTTACTTTGTACAATATTTTGATATTTACTTATGTACTGAAGGCGTCTGTAAGTCATTGTGGATAAATACTTCGTTCTGAAAACTTTCAATTACATCAACATTTTATTTAGCATCAGTGCCCCAGAGCTAAATTCTGTATGATCATATTATTTAATATCATCGTATTTAAAATTATTGAATGAAATTAATTGTAAATAGAAAAAAATAATTGTTGTCGGCACCAAGCCTATGTTCGATTTATTCTACATCATTATGAAAAAAAAATTTTAAATCTTAAAATTTGAAATCTTCAATTTTGTAAATTCATTTTAAAACCCGATTTAATTCAATTGAAAAGGTTTAGGATTTTATAATAATTAACTATGATTATTATGCTGGTGTTTTTGACGTGTGAATAATTTGAAAAATTTTTACCCAGATCCTTTTGATTACATTCTTTCTTTTTTTTTTTGTTTTGCTCCAGATAAATATCTACAAAATATTTATGTGGAATAGGAAAATTTTTCTAAATTCATTATGTGGAATAAGATCTTAATTTTCCATTTGGCTGGGCAATAACAACAACAATAAAAACAAATATTAATAACAAGAATATTTAATGACTATAGAGTTCTAGATTTTTTTTGTTTTTGTTTTTGTTTTATTTACTGACCAACAATATCGTGAATAATTTTCATCCCACATTATGGTCAAAAATAAATTTGAAAATAATATAAAAAATAAAATTGTGAATTTTGGATGTTGAACTTCTGAAGAAGGAGCACTTCTAATATTTTACTTTTCAATTTTCTTTTTGTAATCATTTCATTTTCTCTGTATATACCTAAAGTGAGATATACATACTTATTTTACAGAAAGAAGAGACGAGATGAGTGAAAGATGTACTGTATATGAAATTCGTGAAATAATAATGTTATTTTCAGTAAAGTAACAAAGATTACAAAAAAAAAAAAAAAAACCGAAACTTGGAAGGTTTTATTTAACTTTTATTGTTATGTTCATAATTTTATGATTTTGTTTGACTTTGGCAACATTAAGGATTAAATTTTTCATTGTTTTTTTTTTTTCGTGTTTTCTTTTTTCTCATTATATTTTTATTGATTTCCTCTACATTGATTTTGGGAATATATTTTTTAAGATTGAATTTTAAATAATACATAATGTACGTACGACGATAACGTAGTTGGAATTCATTTAAAATGAATATGAATTTTATAATTTGTAAGATTTTCATGAAATTGAAACTGGAAAAAAAAGAGTTCATTTTTGTAATTTAAATAAATTGACATGGTAGTAGTAGTCGTAGTGCTTTATTTGTAACATTTTAATTTTATGTTTCTAATATATACTTAATATTAATAGATGTAGACTGTAGGCACTAAATTAGGTCTTATCAATAAAATATCAAAAAAAACTGTATATATATAGATTTATTAATTGGGTTGACGTGTCATAACTCAAGGGGTTAAAACTCATAAACGAGATATCATGTATATATATAGTTTTCTGCATTTATTTGATTTGATGGATGGATGGATGGATGTTCGACGGAACGCTCAGGGGACAGATGACAAATGACAAATGACAAATGACAAATGACAAATGACAAATGAAAAAATGAATGTGAAAATGAAAAAAAAAACGACAGAACACAGATGACAGATGGCATATATAAACGATAATAAAAAAACCGGCTATGTTTATGACAATTGCATGATGTTTACATATTACAATTTGTATATGTGTTGGAGCGTTCCGTCAAACATCCATCCATCCATCCAGATAAATGCAGAAAACTAATAATATTAATTTATTTTAAATTAAAATTATTGAATTTTTTCGAACTAATTTAATTTTTAATTTCAAGAAATTTTTCGAACTTACTTCATGTAATTTGAAAAAGATACATTACTAATGAAAAAGATTCCATACAATTAAAAATTAAACAAGTTCGATAAATTTACTAAAATTAAAAGTGAAATAAATTCGGCAAAATATTGTGAATTTTTTATCGAACTAATTTCGCAACGCCACAAAAACTATGTAGGTATAATAAATTTTTTTTTGTATTTTTTTTATTTATTTATTTTAACAGTTGATCCTACAGATAAATCTGTAGGCCAATTTTGTAGGTCCTTTTCCCTTTCGAAATGTGGACCTTTTTATTAAATTATCTTAATTACTTGGAATATATTTTTGTATTACATATTTATATTATTTTGTTTTATTAGTTATATTATATCTTTATTAATTATTAAATTATATTTGAACCGATGTGGTGGTATAGGAAATAACATTTTTCAGTAATTTTCACCATTTGAAAAAATTTTCGGTTCTCACGGGGCTTGAACCCGTGCTCCTTCGGTCGTTACATTACTAAACTCGAGTGCTTCACCACTCGGCTACCGAGGCCACGTATTTTTTTTTATGATAATGATCATAACAATGTCTCTATATCTTTTCATCTTTATGCCTCTATATCTTAAAATTTAAGAAAAACACAACTAACACCAACAAGAATATTCTGGAAAATTTAATACCAAAAATTAAAAACAAGCTCCATCATAGGTTTAGCTCAGATAAAAAAAAATAAACAACAACAATTTACATGCTATTTTAACTTCGTTTCAAAAACTTTACTGTATCCACCAGTTTTATTTTTAGTGTTCATTAGAACTTGATAGGTAAGTTCCACGTCGGATATTAAAGATTTTTTTTTAAACTAAAAATTATGAATGAAAATGTTTTATTTATATAGTAAAATAATATCCCATTTTTAAAGTTGCTCTTGCAGAGGTCAAGCTAGAAGCTATAGAGGCATTGATCATAGTATAATCTTTCCCTTTCTTTTTGCTACTTTTATATAGCCTGTATAGGTGCTCTGCACCAGAAATATGATACGATGAAGGGTTAAAAATGTTATTTCTTTTTATTTTTTTTGTTTATTGTTTTTTTTAAATATATCTATATGATATACAAAATTTATGATCGTATATAATATAAGTACCTATTATTCAGATAGGCTGTTTATATGGTAATTAAAAGCGATCTAATAAACAAATAAGAGTATGATAAATTAGTAAGCAAATACGTATTTTTCTTAAACTTGAAATGAAAACTCTATACTGAAGGAAAGAAATGCTAGAATTTATTTTGCTTCCGTCATTTATGACGGGTTACAAAACTAGTCCTATAATATATGACCAGAGTAATGCTTTATGTATAGTTATGACTTAATACTATGAGACAAAAGTCTATATTTTTTATCCAATCGTCATATTTTAATTGTTATACTAAAAACATTTTGCAGCACTGCAAGAACTAAGCTAATAAATTTTTGATAAAAAACTGAATACAAATAAAATATATATTCTCTTCTTTATTCATAAAATAACTAATTTTAAAACAGACTACTTAGTAAAATGCCTAAACCAATAAAATTTTATTTCTAGCTTTGATTATGAATTTGGAGGCGTTTTAGACTTCAATTCAAAATCAAACGAGTAGAGGAGATGGGGGGGGGCTTAGATAGCATACTCATATAGCCTAATCAGATAGTCTTTACTTTTTGAAAGATTTTTCTTTTTGAAAGAACGCTCTTACAGAAAAAAGTGCTTGGTTACTTTTTCCCCGTGATTGGGGTTAATATTAACTTTTCAGGGATAAATATTAACTTAGGGATAAATATTAACTTATTTATTATTATTAACAAAGTTCACGTTGAGCTACAATATCCTTAGGTTTTTCTACTGTATAGTTATACCAGTATCGTTTACAATTCATATGCCAGATACAGAAAACTAGTATTTATATAACCTTCACTTGAGCACCAAACCAAATCTACCTAATCGAGCAAGATTAACATAATGTTAATATTTTTGGTTTTTCCATATATTTTCTATAGAGAATTTTCTGACAAAAATAAGTGAGTTTTATGTTTTTATGATTATTTTTGTATGTGCATTACTGTTTTTTTTATTTTTTCTTTTATTACCTGCGAATATCTATCTTCCAAGATATTTTTTTAAAAATAGGTACCGGTATTGGGATAGTGGTACTGGGAACTTCCGTTTGTGACAAGGTACTTATGACAAAGTTAGTAGTTGCAACAACAACAATGTATCTATTTCAGTGAAATAAAAAAAGAATTAAATAAAATATATATATTTTGGAGAAATTATTTACTACACTTTCAATATTTGTAATAATACGGAAGAGTTTAAAATGTTATCTGCCGCTTAGGTAGGAAGGTAAGTAAATTTTGTACCTAAGTTTTAGTCGAAATGCAAAAAACCCATAAAATTAGTATTTTTCTTCAAAAACTGGATATATAAATCTGTACTGTAGCTGTATCCACAATACCATTTTGTATTAATTTAGGCCAAAATAACACCATATTATTTTTAATCGACAATTTTTATATCGCAAAATTATAATTTTATAGGCTTATAAAATTAATTATTCCATTAATTTGGTATCGAAAAAGAATCACATCAAGAGATCTATTTTAATGAATACATTTCAGTACAAAGAATATATTACTATTAAACCATCAAGGAAATAAAAATTGTTTATTATTGAGAAGGTATCACATCAGTATTCATCAAAATACCTGTATTACTCGATACCGAAAATATTTCTACTATGTTAAAAAAAATAATTTTTATATCCTGAATATACGTATTGTAATGAAAAACTTATACTTTTACTTCGATACGTCGGATGTACCTTAATATCATTAAAAGATGAAATAAATATATTTCGTTAGGGTAAAAAGGTATTTCGTCAAAGATATTCCAGATATTCCAAACCTGAAATAAATATATTTCAGTACCTTTACCAGAGATTATAATATCTCATGAGCAAAAAACGAAAATAAAAATATTTTGATACCCACAAAGCAGAAGATGTATCTTTATCATCATCAAATGAGAAAATAATTCATCCTCAATTGATCTTAACTGAATTTATTTAAATTTAAAAATATTTTAATTCGCGATGGTGTTAAATGTTTAAAAGAAGATAATCAAAGCCATATAAAATACTTTAAAATACAGGTGTAACTGCCCAGTTGAAATCAATTATTTGTTTAATTGTTTAAAATATCACTTTGGATATAGATTAGATTAGATTAGATTTTGAATTCATTTATTTTCTGAAACATAAAATTTTTTACAAACTAGATCAAATCAAAACTGAATATTATCAAAACATAAATCTAATAAACTAATATAACGAATTCAATCAAATTAACAAGAATAGTTGAATAGTAAATTGCACCACAATAAAGTATTAAAATTTTAGCAAATTCTTAAATCAAAAATAAAAATATACAAAACGGTGGCAAATACTGGGAACATTTAAAATTAAATACCAACAAATAGAAATAATAATTAATATACAATTATATATTTTACGGCATTCAATCATGGGGTCGTCAAATATTTAAAAATGAATATTCTTAACCCTCTGTGATACAGAGTTAATACAAAACGATGGCTTAAAATTCAACTATTGTATCTCAAAAACGTAAGTTTTCAGGAGAACAAAAAAACTTCTCATTTTATTGGTAATTACGATAAATGACTGAAACAAAAGTGATTTTATTTTAATTAATAATGTTAAAAAGTCTGCGAAAAAAAAATTAAAAAAAAAAATTAAATTAAAGTACTGAAAATTAAAATAACCTCCATACAAATTTAAAAAAAAGCTATGACCTTTATTGTAACACGAGTTATATGTTGTCAATACAGGATTATTTTATTATAAATGCACTTACAATAATAAGCTTTCGCATTCTAAAATGTTGCATCGGTAAATTTGCTTACAATAATTGTATTCAAATTGTAACTATTCGTTAGTAATGTTAAAATATTTTATCATGAAACTATTTTTTGAATATCTTGAATTACAATATAAGAGTTATTTATATCGTAAATGCTAAGTTAATTTATTTGAATTATATTGTAAGTAGTAGAAATCTTTGTAATTTTTAGCATGATAAATTGAGTTACATTAATATAAAAAAATCGTAATAATTTCAAGTTGAAGTAAAATATTTGTAATTTGATCGAAGGATTAACACTTAAAGTTTTTTCTTTTTTATTTCTGTATTATTCTAGTTACAGCTACAAAAAGTTGTCAGTTTGTAGTGCTTTTCATAGAGCGATTCTAGAAACAAGGAAAACTTTTAGTGTAAGTTAAGTTACAATTGTTGCATTCGGGGCCATCGAAAAGTACAAATATAACTTTGCTCACTAAGGAAGTGACTAAAAAAGATGGGCTAAATAAAATATAAGCAGATTAAAATGATTAGATTGTTTATATTTATAATTTCGAGACTGCGGCTTCAACGGCTTGGTTTTTACAATAATATCTATACATGGCATAGACAACAACATTGTCTACTTATCAATTTTTAATTTTTGTTTAATTTTTGGTAAAACTATATCTATTATAAAGTAAAATTTTCCCTTCATAATAGCAACATTCCATTTTATTTTAAATGACAACAAATTAATTTCAAAGAATAATTGAAAAACTTTATACCTACATATATTCATGACATAAGCGGGCTTTGAACTTGAAATCATCCTTTTGCATATCGCCGGGTGAGTTCTTAAGTGTCCAATATACCGAAAAATGAAATGGGAAAAAAACGCATTTAAAGTTTCTAAGCAATTTTTACGTATTTTTTTAAGCATATAGAAAATCAAACTTTTTGTGACATAATCTGTAATTTGCTAGCTTTGAAATACTATGTTTAGATTTCTTAAAAAAATTATATATTTCTGTTGATACTCGAAATTTGAAAAAATAGCCCAAATGTATATTGGACAAAAACGTATGGGTGACAAATATTTTGAAAAAAATATTTTTTCAATGTCCAATATCTTATGGGAAATTAACACAGTTAATAAAACTTCATATGATATTGGACACTTAAGAACTTAAACTAAACATTTTTCTCAAGCTTTGGGAACAAAAAATAATATTAACAAAGACTTTCAATATTACTTTAGGAATTTGTCTTACCAAACCTTTCTTTCGAGTATTTTGTTTAAATAATGGAACGGTAGTTTTTTCCATATTCTACATAATCTTCTTGAAATATTATATGAAAAATATTCCTATTGTAAATTATTTCTTTTGCAGAGTTATATTTAACAGCTGAAAAATTTAGCCCCACACTAGCTGCATTATAGTTCCAAAAATCTTCCGGAACATATTGTAAAACTCTTAATTTCACCTTTACATAATTCATTGAGGTCAGTTGTTTAAGTAACGCGAGTGGACTGCAAACACTTATGTTTTTTAAATGGCGATCTATAACTTAGTGAACAGTATCTATTTCGTGGATTCTAGAGTGTCCAGATTCAGAAAACTTTTGAACTGTAGTTTTTATTTCTTTATTTTTTTCTATAAATTTTAAAATAGCTAATGACATTATTCGGTTTTAATTCTGTGGAACACAAGCGTCTGACCATAAAATAAAGTTCTGAATATCAGGAATATCAAGAAGAATGACTTGTAAAATTTTAATTAACGCACTGGCCAGGTCATTTGCGCTGCGACGACTCTGTGTTTCGTACCAAATGGCACAGTACGTTTTATTGTTAATATTACAATGACCAAATAAATTATATGTGTTGAATTTTCTTTTATAATAAAAATTTCCTGCTTTTCCTGTTGGTAGCATAAAAACTTTTTGAAGATCGTAGCAAATCGATCGATCGATCTACACAAAAACTTCATTTGAAATAGAACACTTAAGCACAAAATTTTAATTACACACTCAAGTGTAAAATATTTTTTGACATTTTTTGTCCAATATCATATTAATTGCAGATTGGACACTTAAGCACTATAAATGTAAAACAAAAAATTCACTTTGTATGATATTGAACAAAAGCAAAATTAAATATCTCAAAAACTATTACAGATAGAACAAAACTGATTAAAAATTTAGAAAGAGCGCGTCAAGTTTAGTTTAGATCAATCAAAATGTCAAAAAGTGCTTATTGTATGATATTGGACACTTAAGAACTCACCCGGCGATATAACATATTACATAGTGGATAATATAACCACTACACTATCTTAGTCCGTCCAAGTTAATGATTGTCTTTAATATTGATTTAATATTAATATTGTTTTTTTGATTTAATAAAGAACCAAATCTGATGAATTAATTTTTTAAATACGCTTCAGAATATATTCTAGATTCTGCAATTAAATCCTAAGACCGACTTTAATATCTTATGCGAAAACACTATATTATCGGTCTACTACGTTGAGAGTAATGTGATTTTATTGTGTTAAGTTATAATGAAATTAGTATTCATTTCGTTATAAAGTATGCATGGGCATTATACTTTGATTTCATTATAAAGTATATACCGGGTGTTCCAGAGCATGCGTAACAGCTTTTTAAGAGGGGAAGAAACCGTTATTTTAAAATTTAAAAAAAAAATTTATTAACTAAAGCAAGGGTGCTTTATCGATTGGTGATATTTTCAACTTCTGGGAAGAACCGCAAAACAGTTTTTTAAGCTCAAAATCGAAATTGTACGTAATCGAGATTTTCAAATGGGAAGGTTTACTCTTTTATGCAAATTATTATTATAATTACAAATTAAAAATAGGCAAATATACTTTAAAAAAATTAAATTAAAATGCCATAAAAAATCTAAAGAAAAAAGAAATAAGAAAAAAAATACATGAAAATCTTAATATTGAAGTAAAAAATTTATAAGTTCTAACCAAAAATAAAGATTAAAAAGTATAAAGAGAAAACCACATTTAATTATAATACATATATACACAAAATATCATTAAATAGTAATTCAATTTGAGAGTGATCGAGCTGAAATAACCAAATTTTCAACTGTCTCAGAGATGAAGAGACATTATACCCACTTCTTATGAGAATGTGTATAGTCTGTTAAAAATTCGATGGTGCCACGTTATTAATAAAGCAATGCGTTAATTGTGTTGTTCTGGCCATTGGATACAGCAACATAATTGAAATAATTAATACGTAGGTTGTAAGTTAGAGTTAATCTTTGATCGAGATAACCAGATCTAATGCAAAAAAGTTTCATAGTTTTGTAGATATGGAGATGTCTGAGTGCCAAAATACAGACTCTTTTGAAAAGTGGAAAACTAGATGATAGACGATTAACATTAGACATGGTTCTTTTGTAATGTTTTTGGCAAGCCGACCCAATTCAACTTGGAATCAAAAAAGGTGTATTAAAATATATTTAACATTTTCAACGTTCTGCATTTTCGAAAATGGTAGCCATAACAAACCATTTAATTTAAATATTTTTTTAAATTATGAGTATGTTCAGACCTAAGTAAGACCTAAGTATTTGAAAGAGCGTACATTTTCAATATAAAAACTGCCATTATCGCAAAGTACAGAATCACAGTATGACATGTTTGAGACTGAACAAACAATAATATTGATAATCTTTTTCCTATCCTATAATTCTATCCTATCGTAATATTTCTTATAAACTTTATCCTATCTTGTGTTTCATTAAATTTTACTTTAAGAATGTTAACAATCATGTTGATATATGATTTGTTTAACCAACAGAAGACATTGGTACAACATCCTTCATAACACAAAACATTTTCTGTTGTTGACTACAATTTCTTAAACAACAGATTTAAATAATGTATTATGCAAGTTAAGCCTTTGTTCATCCAAACATCTAGATATATTTGACGACGTTTTGTATGCAATATTGAGCCCTTTTTTTTAAATTCAATTAAAAATAAAACATATAACTAAATATTTTCAAATAGACCATGTATTCAGTTTTACAAATATATTTAATAATTAAAGTAAGAAAATATATCACTCTGCAATAACTGTCTAATAACTAACATTTCAAAATGTCCGTTTGGTTGTTTACATTTCCTGGGCGAACGCTTTTATGTCCGTAATAGCAACTGCTCAATCAGATGATGATATACCCTGAAATATTTATGTCTATTGCGAGCTATTTAATATGCATAATTATCCATTTACCAAAGGCAATAAAACTTTTAACAAAATAAGATAGACTCTATGACGAATAATAAGTCAATTTGGTATATTAGACATATACCATCGGTATACAGAATTTGGTTTATCATACAGCTCATAATTTTGATACAGATTGAATTAAAATGAACCCATGTATCTCCTTCAAATAGTCTTAAGACTTCTTGAGACACATTCCGCATTCTATTTCATACTAAGCTGTCCCTACCATATACCCAATAATGCTCTCTACATAATATAATTTTTTTTATTTCCCTGATAGAAGAGTGAAGTTATTTTTACATTTAAGTTCTAAGTCCAATATTTTAATTACCCTATATTTGATGATCAATAAAAGGATCTAAAAATAACATTTAGAATTTATGCCAGAAAAACCAAAAATTTAAATATAAAAAATGTAAAAATAATAAAAAACGATTAGGATAGAGATAATTAGCAGAAACAAAAAATTCAAAAAAACGCTTATCATTAACTTGAACTTGAAAAAGTGAATGTGATCAAAAAGGACATCAACATCAATAGCAAATAATAAAAGTTTTATTTTTAAATATTTATTTTTTTCATTAAATTAAGGATAATAAACTTATCTACAATACACACAAATAAAATATTTCCTGTTGATATGAAAGATATTCAAGACAGGTAAGGTAAGTACCCACATTATATACAATAATACATTTTAAGGATTCAACAAGTGGTCGATTTATTTGACATGATTTTAAGTGATAGAATTTACCTTCTATTCGATAACAAAAGGAAATTTCTAGGAAATTTTCCATGTAGCGAATGTACTTAAACATATTTCCTTTCTGTGCTTAGGATTGCATGTCTATATATTATTTTTTGTTTTTGTTCTTTTTTTTTTAGTTGTTTCCGTTTATAGATAAATTAATGGCTATGATATTAATAGAGAAAAACGTAAAATGAGAACTTTGAATTATTGAAATTCGATGAGTTTAACAAAAAGGATAATAAAATTTTAGTACACTATTATAATAGTGTATTACGATTATTGATGTTTTGAATGAATAATTATTTAATATGCAAGGTGTTCGAAAAATATGCAAGCATACTTTGACTAATCCGTTATGAATTCTGTAATTATTTACAATTTGAAAGTATGTACAAACTTCAGTATATAAGTAATGTTAAAATTGAAATTAATTTTTGTAACAATTTTTAATTTCAAATTTAACTTGTTATATAAATCATCTGCATAGCCGAAATTAAAATGTCCATTTTGTTTTCGGTATTAGTATGGTAATTAGTATGATTTCACTACTCCTTAATTAAAATTGTTAATTAGTCTTAACAATCGCTCTGATACGATATAAAGTTTGATTGTGAAAGTCAAAAAGTTTTGTTTGTCAAAAAAGTAACAAGAAAATGAAGGTTCTAAGTTGAAAAACGAAACCGAGTCCAATTGAGTTCAATTATTTTGAAAATTTCTAAAACTAATCAAAAGTTTAAGCTCCACGTATAGCAAAAATCAAATCGAATTTCATCACGCTGTTTACATTTTACTTACATTACAAAAACTCATTACAACCCCCTTCTCCAAAACAAAAAAAAGAAATAATAGCAAAAACAAAACTCATTTCTCCCATTTTTTTATGTTTTTGTTTTTATTTATTCTTTTTTTGTTTAACCTCGCGAAAAGTAACGTTTCTTACATTTATTAAAAATTATAACATTTTTGATAAATTTTCATTAAATTTTACTTAAATTTACTTAAAAATTATTTTGCTGAACAACACAAACACATAAATTTTAAGATTATCCTTTTTATTTGTGTTCTCATATCCTTTTTTGTTCATTTTTATCACGTCACTTGACAAAAACAAAAAATAAAATTTTTTGAAACAACAGCAAAAAAAAATGTTTTTTTTTGTTTCGTTTTTGTGAAAATTTTTAAAAATACAGGTTACAAAGGTATAAATAATATAAATGTACAAAATTTAGGTATTCCCCGCAATATTAGGATTTCAAAAAATCTCTTGATATCAATGGAATATTCCATGTTAAGAAAAAATAATGCAATGCTCATTAACCAATATCGAAAACTCCACAGCAAAACTTCAAAATGCAGTGAATAAAATATGATTATGGAACCAATGTATAAAACTTAATGAAAGCAAATCAACTCAAGATTGTAACCATTCCTATCTCAATCAACAACAAAATGGTACCATATGCCAATAAAAGTACTTGGGAATGACGCTCGATGCTAACATTAGATGAAAGGAACATCTAATGTTAACATTAGATGGAGAAGAAAAAAAGAAGAGCTCAGCATCACACACAAAAATTTTTACTGGGTGTAACTTGGTCGTAATTCTGAGTTATCAGTACAAAATAAAATACTAATGTATAAGCAGATATTAAAAGCTGCGTGGACGTATGGTATCCAATTATAGGGCTGTGCAAAGAAAACCAACATAACATTTCAATTATATAAAGTAATAAAGTGTTCCACGGTATAATTAATGCACCATGGTACGTACGTAACAATGATCTCCACTGTGAGTTGTATATTGAAACAGACACAGTAGTGTAATACATAGTAGTGGCTGCCGACAGTACGCCGAGACACTTAGACCGGTGAGGTCCACTGTAACACCACGGGAACTTTCCTCGGGTAAGATTCCTCTGGTTGAACCAATTTGAGCTTTTAACGAAGCGACGGAGATTTTTAATACTATTGTTTGCCAGGTCACCCAGTGAGTCCAGAAAGAAGGCTCCTAAATGGGTTTTCCTTTTATGGTAGAGACCAGGGCAGGAACAGAGTAGGTGTTGGACAGTTTCATCGTCCTCCTCCTCTCTACACTTTTCTACTTTTTCTGAAGAACTCGTTTGAGGAGAGTCCTAGTCTTCTGGCATGTTTACCAATCAGACAATGAACCGTAATGACCCCTACCATAGTGCTAATGTCACACCTTTTCATAGTTAGTAAGTAAAACATTATCAGCAAACTCGGAATTAGCAGCGATCCTTGATATGGACAACAATGTCCGTCGACTCAAGAGAACAAAACCTCGCGAGCTGATCATTACCTAAAATGGCAAATTCTACGATAATAGTTTCCTTTACGAAAATGTTTACATCAATAATTTTCCTTTGAGATAAATTAATACATACAATATTATAATCTTCCTACTCGGAAACTATTGCTATGGCTATTTTCTTCACAAGCAATATCGCAGGAATAAGCTTCCTACACGGAAATTATTATGCTGACAGTGATCGAGAACGGAAACTATTACTATAACAATTTCCTAAGCGCGTGATTGGTTATATCGGAAAAAAATATAGGTGGGATTTAGTAGGTTCAATTCCCTCACTAGCAAGAGATTTCGCGGCTGGATGCCCTTAAAAGATTACCTCCTATCTTAAAGAAAAAATCATTTCGATCAAATTTCGTATTTTGTGAAACAAAATTTCATACTTTTACTAGATGGCCATCCATATATTTCTGAAAAACAGCTGCAAAATATTGAAGACACAGTTGAACATTCTTACTTCTGAAATTATTGTATTTGATTTAGATTTGATTAGATTACATTTCCTTATTAGATTTTAAGAAAAAAATTTTTAAATTCATTACACAGTGAATTTACAAAAAAAAACATTTAAATTCTACTCAAATGTATCCAATTTTTATATTCCTCCAAAACTCGTTGAAAATTGGCACTCCATTGTATAGAACGGTGCTTTGTGTACTGGCTTTTCTGTTCAATAGTAGTCTAAAATTTTCATTGTTTCTGAAATAATGGTAATCACCAACATATTATAAAGGTAAGCACGGTAAGTGGTAAGCACGGACCATTCTTTAATTTGAATAACATTGACGTATTATAGTAAGGTCTACTTCTTATATCAATTTTAATGCATTTATCATATCCTGAATATGTGTTCGTGTTCCATTTTTGAGTATGATTTTCATTGCTCTATTTTGTAAACAATTTTGTTCCAACTGACTGCCCACAAAAAGTATGGTAGAATATATACGGTAATGTGGTAGTAATTTATGGTATTGTACACTTTCATTACACATGAACGCGATAATTTTAATCTAACACTTGCTAGAAAAGCAATTTCTTACTATTATTTCAATATTCATTGAAGTGCAACTTATTATCTATAATTACTGCCGAATATTCAAACCTTGTTGCACACTGAACTACCTGATTATTTATTCAATGTTCAATGTTCAATCAACGTAGAAATTTTACAAATCTTTAGTTATTTTTCTTTCACATTCAAATATACCATTTCCAACTACATAGACTAGAGGATCGTCACTCTTCAGCAAATAGAGACACCCTATAATATCGCAATCCTGATCCTATGCCATTTATACATATAAAGAACAATAAAACTCCTAACACAGACCCTTGTGGGACTCCTAATTACAGTGCTTTTGTTTGCACTTTACAAAATATTGTCAATCTTAGTCCGTTGTGTTCTTCTTACCAGAAAATTTTTAAACCAGTTAAATTCCTTATTTTTATACCATATTCCTCTTGTCTTAAACGCCTTTTTGAAACGCAAAAAAAATGTATGGCAAAGTAGTCTCTGAAAAAATATGAAGTTAAAAACCACCTACTTGAAAGGAATGTGAAATATTCATTTCTACTCATCTACTTATACCATAATTATTTATTTGTATCTAAGTTCACGCCATTAACACCAACACTAACATAAAAAACAAAAACTATGATAGGGAGTAAAAATAACTATTCTATTAACATCGACATCGTTACGTTAAATAACATCCCAATGCCCATGTTTATACGAGGCAGAAATCTACCTTCATGTTCATACGTAAAAACAAGCGGGTAGATTTCTGCCATTTTTTCTGTCAGATTATTGAAATATCAAGATGGCCGAAATATAAATTATTGACAAAGACTAAATAAATAAATTTTCATTATTATTCTAGTGTAAATCCAACATATTTGTATAATTTATATTTTTTTATTTAATTAATATTCAATCCGAAAATTAGGTTGTCAACAAAAATTTCCTTGTTTTATGTGAATAAAAAATAATAAAATTATTTTGATTCTGACATATTCCCAGAAAAAAAAATTTAAACGTCAAAAATCTTCCAGAAATATAAAATTTTGGTAGATTTGCTTACCTTTATCAAAATGTCCCCTCACCTATAAATTTTGGTAGATTTCTACCAGTTTTCTACCCATATAAACATGCATAATCGAACGAGTGTCTGGTTTTAAATGTTTGGGTTGTTGGCTTGAAGAGAATTAAGATTAAGGAGATCAGGTGTAAAATAGAAATAACAAGATCCTAATTATTAGAAAAAAAAGAAAAAAAATATTCGGCAATCGTAACACAAACATCAAATTCCGATTGTGTTATTTAAAAAGCTATTACTTGTTGTTAGTACTTTAAACATGAAAACTAGTGATGTGTGATATGTAGCACATCGATCTTTTAATGTAGGATTTTTTTTTGCATTTAAAAATAATTTGGACACTTTGACCTTTAAATAAATGTACATTGTTTTGTACTTTTTATTGTACTTTTACGTCATATGTTGTTAGTTTTTAAAAGGCTTAAAATTATAGCTGGTAGCACTGAACAAAAAAACGTCAAGCAAGTATGAATTTTATGTCATTCGTTTTGTATCCGTTTTACATCGTTCCTTATTGCCTTGGCAAAAATATGTTTAAATAAAGTTAGATTGATAATTACGGGTCATTGTCTGATTGGTAAACATGCCAAGAGACTGGGAGTCCTTCCAAACTATTTTTGCAGAACATGTAGAGAGGAGAAGGAGGATGAAACTGTCCAACACCTCTGTTTGCTCTTAATTACTCTGCTCTGCTGTTGCCCTGGTCTCTACTATAAAAAAGGAAACCCTTTTAGGAGTCTTCTTTCTGGACTCGGTGGGTGACCTTGGAAGCACTAATATTAAAAATCTCCACCGCTTCGTTAGAAGCTCAAAATAGTTCAACGAGTAGAGTTTTACGCGAGGAAAATTGTACCTTATGGGTCTAAGTGTGTCGGCTTACTGTCGGCAGCCACTACTTCCTAATTACCTACCTAACTACCTGGATTGATAAAAAATTAATTAACACATTATTTAATATATTCTAATATTTATGACATTTATATTAAAAACAATTTAAATTAGTTAAGTTAGTTGGTTTTATTTCAATATTGCCTTTTTCAGAAAATCTCATATCTATATCTCGATCCGCAACTCAAAATCTAGAATTTTCATTTTCCCAATTTAACTCGATATATAGATACATTTTTTTTGTACGCATCGATATATTTTCTTTTGATATGAATCGATAGACAAATATTGATTTATTTTTTGGAAATCCCACATCACTAATGAAAATATGAAATAAAATGAGAGTTTTTGAAACATGGTGTTACCAGCACTTGTCAGGAATATTTTACATGGACAGACTCACCCACTTCGAGTTTCTCAGATTGATACAAAACGATAGATCTGATTTTTTCACTTTGACACATTCAAACTAGTCTGAAGAATAATCATTGACTGTTCTCTTGGCTTTACATGGCTGTATACGTGGAGCCGCAAGGGTGTAAATCTTGTGCCTTTTTTGGATTTTACTAAAAGAAAAAGAATTTAAATACAAGGTTATGATTGTATCTGTTTGAACCCTTATTTAATGCTGAAAAATATTTCACACATATTATGTCAATGAAATGTCAGTGGGGTCGTTCAGTAGCATTAACCGGTAGATCTGGAATCCATTTTGGATCGATGTACCATATATCTGGCAACTGAACGCAATTCACCACACAGCTTTACCGCAATACTAGCGCCATCACCGGAAAATATAATGTGTACTTTTAAAAAAAAATTAATTTTGAATGGAATAATATTTATTATCATACATATAATTTATTTTTTATAACTCTTAATTTAAGTTTTATGTACATGAATCTTCCTTAAGAATTTAAATTTTCACACTAATTCAAAAAATAATGGCGATTTAAATTTAACAACTTTCATAAAAAATATAAACATTTAATTTTTCTTACAGTAGATGTCACAACACTCAACATAAAAATTGTTGTTGTTGTTTTTACACATAAAAAGTCAGATCCATGAAATGTATCTAGAATTTTTTCAAATCCATTTTTATTAACCGCGATACATTTACCATACCGTTCAGTAAACAAATCCATGAATCTGTTAATTTCAGATCCATTTGTTAATTTCATTGAACGCTACCAGTGTTTTTGTTTTAAGTGTTTCCGTTTAAAAGATATGTGACTGGCTGCTGCCATTGTCAATGCTGCAATTGTCAATTTCGCATATATGTCATTGTTGCCAACCAAAACAAGCCTGACCGTCTCTGTGAAGTTAATATTTACTTTATGAATATTGATCGAATACTTATTTAAAACAAAAGGTATTTCTTAAAGACTAACTAACACTTTTAAATTTATTTAAAAAATAAACATTAAGATTATCAAAAACACAAAATAAATTAACAATTCAGGTAAAAAACTAACAAAAATAATAATAAAAAACAAAAACAAAAAATTATCAAATTGGTATCAAAGTATGAAATGAATTAAAGTGAAATACCACATTTATCACATTTAATGAATGTATAACCTTCGTATTTAGGTACCTTGCACCGTAGCCCGTAGAATGTGGAGTAGTTCGAAGTAATCTGCTCATAACAATGTTTGCACTGGTTCCTAAATTTTTTCTTGTTTGTTATTCTGTTGTGTATTTTATTTTCATCCCTAGTATATATTTCAAAAGTATGAAGCGCTTTCTGACAACTGTACGAATTTGATTGCCTAATAATTAACTTATATAATTTCATCGGTAAAAGGTATTTAAAAAAACTATAAGGAGTTTGTAACTCCATAAACATGTCAGAAAATTTTCATTTCCAAAGCATTTTTTTTTTCATATTGTTCGCGGATTATTCTTTCGTCATCTTTACAATTAATAACGTTCAGGAGTACGTTTTGTAAGTTTTCTATATTATCGTTATTTGGATCCATAGTCAAGATATTCCACCAATACACTTTCTTCAACCACTTTATTTGTAATTTTTTCTGTAATTCACTCTATATCATCAAAGCTCTCAACATCATCACACAATTCATTTTCACTGAAATTCCAACTTTCTATAATATTTTTCAATTCTTCATCAATAACAGCTCAAGAGAGCTAGAAATTTCAACGATTATTAATACACAATCTTGCACATATGCAACTCTTGCAAATATGATACAAATTTTATGAAATCCGTTGCGACATGCTCTTGCATATACGCAATATTAACTTTAGAAACGTTTTTAAGTAATATTTCATCATCATCATAATCTTATAACCCTAAAGCTCTGGATGAGCTTTGGCCTTCATCACTATGCTCCTCCAAAAAGATCGATATTGTGTCGCTTGTCTCCAATTTGGGATTTGTAGGGTTTGACCATCGTTTTTCACGTTGTCTGCCCATCTGCTTCTTGGTCTTCCTCTACCACGACTACTATCGGGCTTCTTATTCAGCACCACTGCTTGCTTTCGATTTTCGTGCATTCGACTTGCGTGGCCCATCTTAGTTTTGGGCCTTTGCAAAACGTACAATGTTCTCACTATCGATCATACTATTGAACTCGCTGTTGCTCCTGATTACATATTCTCCATTATGTAATCTTTTTGGGCCGAGTATTTTTCGGAGAATTTTTCTTTCAAATATGCGCAGGCTATTCTCCTCGGCCAATTTCAGAGTCCATACCTCGCATTCATACGCCACTATGGGTCGTATGAGAGTTTTATATATCGTCATTTTGGCCTTTTTTGATATTAATTTTGATTGAATACACTTTCTGTTTACTTAGTAGCATCTATTTCGGCCTGAATTTTATTATGAATATAGCGTTGCATACTATTGTCACTTCTTATTGTTGCTCCGAGGTATGTAAAGCTTGTACCTCTTTCAAAGTTGTACTCTCCAATTGATATATTCTGATTATTTCTTATTTGTTCAATTCTTGACATTTTTAGATATTTTGTTTAGTCTTCGTTGATTTTTAAGCCTACTTTTTGTGTCACATTTTCTAGTTGTACAAATACTTCTGCCATATATCTGTAATTTTTTGCCATGATTACTATGTCATCCGCATATGCTACTATTTGGGTTGTTATATTGAATATACTGCCTTTCTTTTCTAATTTTCCTATGATGTAATGTAGTATCAAGTTGAATAATAGTGCGGATAAGGCATTTCCTTGTTGTACTCTTGTTTTTTTAAATTCACGGCTTATTTGGTTTTGTGTTACAATTTTAGCTTTTGATTCATGCATTGTCATTATGACGAGGTTTGATAATTTCTGAAATATTTCCAAATGTCTAAGAGCTGTTAAAATTATGTCTCTATTTATGTTGTCAAATGCTTGGTTGAAATCTATGAAAAGCATGTGAAGATCTATATCGTGTTCATAACATTTCTCCATGCTTTGTTTCATGACGAATATCTGGTCAATCGTTGATCTTTGGCTCCGGAATCCGCATTGGTACTCTCCCAGTATTTCTTCAGCAAAGTAAGCTAATCTGGAGTATATGACATTGGATAATATTTTGTAAGCACAGATTAATAACGGTATCCCCCTGTAGTTGCTGCATGTCATTTTGTCTCCTTTTTTGTGAATTGGACAAATTAGCCCCACCTTCCACTTCTCCGGAATATTTTCTTGCACCCATATTGTACATATTAAGCTATGTATCTTTGTATGCAACAATTCTCCACCTTTTTTTAGAAGCTTAGCTGTTAGCTTATCTTCTCCAGGAGCTCTTCCATTCTTTAATTTACATATAATTTATATATTTAAGTAATATTTACAATAACAAATGCAAAAAAATAATAAAATTTAAATAAATTGAAGTTTTTTAAATGAAAATTTACTTAAATTTTTGTAATTTAAATAATTTAAACAGTTTTAATTAAAAAAAAATAAATCCGTATTACGTAAAAAGTATTTCTATTTAAGTAAATTTTATCTATTCTATAAAAGTTCTCTGTTTAAGTAATGTAATTTAAAAAAAGAGGTGAATTTGGTTTGAAATAGAGAAAATAATAATTTCTAACTCTTTTGGAGAGAACTTTGGAAAATATAACTGAATTAAACAGTTATACTTGCATACGTGCAAATGGTATGCAACGAAGGGTTAGCAGAGCACTATAAATAAAAACTTATATTTAAAATTGTTACCGTGATCCTATTTTTAGTATTTTAAACACTCTGAAGTTCAGAGTTGCCGTTGTCAACATAGATAAAGATTTGTAATTTTACTGTATTCATTCTGAATTTTACCGATAAATATTGTATATATTATTATCGACTATACCCAAACTCAAACTGCACTACGATTAAAATAAAACTGTTAAAATTTATTTCTAAAATAAAAAAAATCGTTCCTTTACATTGAGAACATTAATTACAAAGTTTTTAAATTCAAATATTCAGGATTTAAATTAAATAGATAATTATTCTCCATATCAATTTTATTTTTATTTTAGGCATTATAAGCGCTCTGGATCAAATCTAGTAACCATCTTAAACACCTAAAATTTTTAAAGATAAAACCATGTAGTAAAAACCCACTTCTTTTTATTTTCTTTACAAATATTATGCTTTCCTTTTAAATTGCTTTCATTTCCAGATCCTTGTTCTTGTGAGAGATTAACTTACTAAAATTTGTGATAATAATCTCTTTCTTATGCAATAAAGTTGTAATTTATTGCATATTTACAGTAATAAACGGGGAATTGTGCTAACTTTGTAAACATTTTGGAAAATGATGACTCAATTCTATAACAAAGAATATTTTTTTTTAATAGAAGATGTCAAAAATGGTGTGCTTGTTGAACATTTTTAAGTGCCGGAACTTTTTAAAATGAATTGATGAGAAAATAATTCCTTAAAAAAATAATGGAAGGAAGTTATTTTTTAAAGGAAATTTTGTCATCATTTTTTAAATAGATTTATTAAGGTTATAATTTTTGAAATAATGTTGAGCCATCAAGTATAATTCTCGTCTTTAATTTATTTTTATAATCAGAACATCATCTGAAAGTGAATTTTTGTTAATTTACTTAGAGCTACTTCGATGCAAATTTTCAAGAAGATAATGATTTGAAATAGCTTCACAATTAGAAAATGATTTTTATTTCAATCGAAAATAAATAAAAATTGCTTTGTAACTATTATCGGTAATAGAAAAAATAAAAATTATTTCGTAACTATTAAAAATAAGAGAAAAATATGAAAATTGAGTATTAACTATTTTATATGAGCGAAAAATTTTTCGATCAAGAATAATTATTATTTTTAATTTTATTTTGAGATCGATGATTGACCTCTTACCGATCAAATAGGTATACTTTATTCGATATTAAGATAACTCCTTATGAATGATTTTTTTCATTAAAAATTTATCGATAATAGTTATTTGCAGTCACCGATAAAAACCGTTATATCTGATGATCTGTTAAATATATATTCTACAGTTGATTATTTGATGATGATTGGTGCTGCCGTTATGCAAATATTATAGTTCAATGTAGAAAATTTTTGAAAAAAAAAATAATCTTTATTTTCTTTCTTGAAAAACTAAATACCTCAAAATTTTTGCACAAAACCCCATCAATATTAATAAACTGTTGGAAGGGTCTCTTTTTTTTCTATAACTCATACATACATACTTTATGTCTACGTCGAATAGTTTAGTTTAGAAGATATAAGCATTTATTAAAAAAAAAATATTTTTTTTATCTTTTTTCTATATAAAACTAGGGATGTGCTTTTTACGAAGTAACAATCTTCTGAAGTAAATGTAACACAAAATTGTGACCAAATCACTATATTTCGAAAATAATTGATGTTGCAGACTTTTAAAATATATGTCCTTAATTACAAAAACGACATTTGGCAACATACTTGTTGTATCTGTAGATCTAGTAGATCTAGCAGACATATGTGTTTGGTTTTTTTATCTAGTAAGTAAGAAATCTAGAAGCAACCCTAAAAATATTTTAATTGATGACGACCGATGTTGCCGTTTTGCAGATATTGTAGTTCAAAACTGAAAATTTTTTAAAAAAAGAAACAATTTTGTTAAGGAAACGTTAAATATTTTTATTTAATAGAAGAGTCTGTTTCTTTTCAGTATATAAATATTTTGAACTACAATATCCATAACGGCATCACCAATCATCACTGCCCCACTAAAGATATATATATATTTGGAAAGCTAGTAATTGCAGCTATCCTTCGGATATGGTCATTAGGTCTCCGGCGGGTTGGGGTACGAAATATCCGCAGTAAGGCATGCTTGTGGTAAAAGTCCACTAAAAGCCTAGAAAAATCCAGAAGCGACTGACCCAGAATGGGCGGCTTTCTGGTCTGCGACTGATCCCAGAGGGACGGCAGGAATAAAAGGTACCGCCTTGTACAAGGGAAATATTATCCTTAGGCTAGGAGATGGAACTCCGAATTAAAACAAAAAAAAAAAAGTATGCAATGAATAAAACTCAAAGATTGTATACCCCAGGTGGTAATCCAGATCTTCTGGAAAATCCACCCTCTTTCGAGGCAGGTCTCACGGATTCTGGGGGAGACCACTTATTGCAAAACCACGAAAGCAGAGCTGCTTTAATTGACCCATTCAGAAGAAAATCTGGGGTCCAGAGAACACCTCCAGCAGGGTCTCAAAATATCTACGAAAACATGTCCCAAAAAGACAGATATAGAAACCCCGACGAGGGTAATAATAACGAAAAGGCACTTGAGGCAAAAAATAATCAACTTAACGCCAGAGTTACAGAATTAGAAATCTTATGCAGGGAATTGAAAAATGAACTCTGCATAATTAAAGAAGAAAATGTGAAACTAAAAAATTCACAAAACATGTCTACTAAAAAAGTAGTACTAAAAACTGCTGAAGAATTTCATACAGATGATGAAGAACTAGCTCGAGAAACCGACTGGATCTTTAAAACAAAAAGAATCTGTAAAAAAAGAAAAGCAGAAAAATCACCTACTTTAAGCCCAGAAAATGTTGCGGACAAAGTAGAGAAAAATGTGCAAATAAATGAAGTTGCGAAATGTAAAAGTAAAAGAAAAGGTAAACCTCCTCCAGTTATACTTAGTAATGTAGTGGAATACCCTCAAATAAACAAAAAATTAAAAGAAAGCAATATTAAATATAAAGTTAATATGCTTAACAATAAACAACTAAAAATTAATGTTGAAGAAGAAAAAGAATATAGAGAGTTGACTAAGGCAATAAATGAAGCCAATATTGAATGGCACACTTATGAAAATAAGAGCACCAGGCCTATTAAAGTAATGGTTAGGTATTTACATCCGTCATGCCAACCTGAAGATATAAAAAATGAATTGAAAGATAGAGGCTTCAAAATTTTAGAAGTCACAAATAAAATAATAAAGAAAAAGGAAAATAACAAAGAATCTACGGTACGTCTTCCTCTCTTTATGCTAACATTCGAAAACTCCGAAGATATAAACAAAATATTCAAAATTGAATTTATCCAGCACATGAGGGTTAAAATGGAGGCTATTCGTAAAACGACTACCATTCCTCAATGTAAGAGATGCCAAAGATTTGGCCATACACAAAAGTTTTGCCAGCGTCTAGCTCAGTGTGTTAAATGTGCTGGTCCCCACTTAACAATTTCTTGCAAAGAAAAAAAAAATATTAAGCCTAAATGTGCTAATTGCCTTGAGGCACACCCAGCGAGTTATCGTGGTTGCCAGGTGGCTAGAGAGTTGCAAAAAAGAAAGAAGCTACAAAAAAATGCCCCAAAACAAATGCAACATAGACAAGAAAAACAAAAGACAAAACCTAGGCAACCTATTGCCCAGAAACAGAATTGCATTGAAACTTCAGAGAAACCTAAAACTTTTACGTCGAAAAAAGTCGTAGAAGGCTTATCATATTCACAGGTAACACAAAATAACCTAAGTCAAAAAAGAAACCCGAAAGAACAAAATAAAGTTTCTACACAAAAGTTGACTGAAAATACCATTATGCAGATGATGCAAAATATGATAAAAACAATGAATGAAATCTCAACAAGACTATGCACATTAGAAAACAAACATAATGAAATATATATGTATACACCAAAAAATAAATCCGCAAGGCATGGTTAAGAACGCACTTCGTATAGTCACGTGGAATGCCAATGGTATTCTGAACAAGAAAAATAATTTGGAAATTCTATTGAGAACACAAAATATTGATGTATGTCTCTTGACAGAAACACATATGACAGATAAGTCATCGCTTAAAATAAATGACTATACATGCTACAGCGCAAACCATCCGAGTAATACACCCAGAGGTGGTAGCTCAATTTTAATAAAGAAAGATATTAAGCACCACGAGGAACTTAGTCTAGAAATAGATGAATTCCAACTAATCGTGCTACGAATTATGTCTGTTAAACAAAGCCTTTGTGTCGGTGCATTATACTGTCCACCCAAATACAACATAAAGAATAACATGTTTGAAGAAATTCTTAAACTACTTGGCGATAGATTTATCCTGGGAGGTGACTACAACGCCAAGCACATAGATTGGGGGTCTAGAGTAACCTCTACGAGAGGAAGAGAGCTAAGAAAAGCTATAAAAGAAAAAGGCTGCATTTACCAATCTACCGGTAAGCCAACCTATTGGCCAACTGATAGAAATAAAACTCCTGATCTGCTTGATTTTTATATAACAAAAAAAATTTCACCCAATTATATTAAGCTAGAAGATAACCATGATTTGGACTCAGATCACTCTGCAGTCATACTAAATCTATATGAAAAGGTTATTAAGAAACAGTCGAAACCTCTGCTAACGAACAAGACAACTGACTGGGCTAGCTTTAAACAAGAAATAGAAAACAAAATAAACATAAAAACAAAACTAAGATCCAAATGTGATATAGATTCTGAAGTAGAAAATTTTATTAAAATTATTCAAAATGCTGGATGGAATAATACAAAAAATTGTGAATATAAATCGGTAGGATTCAACTACCCTAGAGAAATATTAAATATGATAAAAATAAAAAGAAGAGCTAGACGCAGATGGCAACAATCGCGTGATCCGGCAGACAAAACTGTGCTAAATAGATTAACTCAGAATCTTAAAAGAAAAATTAAAGATCTTAAAAATGAAAATTTTGAAAAATATATAAAAAATTTATCAGCTAAAAGAGAAAATAACTACTCGTTGTGGAAAGCAACAAAGAGTACAAAAACCTCGATCTCTCAAATCCCGCCAATCAGAATGAAAAGCGGTGAATGGGCGAGAGATAATAAAAATAAAGCTGAAACATTCGCAGATCATCTTGAAGAAATTTTTTGTCCAGACGAGACAGAGTCGGATGATCTCACTGAAGAAAATAATAATTGGCAAGAAAATGTTATATCACCATTTTCAGAGAGTGAAATAGTGGAACAAATTAAAAAACTCAGAGATAAAAAAGCTCCAGGTTTTGATCTAATTACATCGGAAGTCCTGAAAGAACTTCCGAAAAAAGCTATAACAATGCTAACACGCATTATAAACGCTGCTATAAGAATAAGGTATGTGCCGAATATGTGGAAAATAGCAGAGATAATTATGATACCAAAGCCAGGTAAGCCCATAAATGAGGTCAAATCCTACAGACCAATATCATTACTACCAATAGTATCAAAATTATTTGAAAAACTATTATTGATTCGAATGAGACCGATCATAGAAAATAGTAATCTGATTCCAAATTATCAATTTGGCTTTAGATCTAAGCACTCGACAATCGATCAAATTCATAGAATAACAGACATAATAGAAAAAGCTTTAGAGGAAAAGAAAGTATGCTCTACCATATTTCTAGATGTAGCCCAAGCTTTTGATAAAGTATGGCATCGAGGCTTAATAAATAAACTAAACAATATGTTACCTAAACAATACGTAGATATACTCTCATCATATCTAGAAAACAGACTATTCAGAATAAAACAAGACGAAGAGTATTCTACTATTAGAGATATTAAAACGGGTGTGCCTCAAGGTAGTATTCTGGGTCCCATACTGTATTTGCTCTACACCAATGATTTACCAGAAATGGAAAATATAACTGTAGCTACATTCGCTGACGATACTGCGTTGATGGCAGTAGGATCAAATATTGACGAGGCTACAATTAAATTGCAAAGAGCAAGCGACAAGCTATACCTCTGGACAAAGAAATGGAAAATTAAACTCAATGAGTTAAAATCAGTACATGTAAATTTTACAAATAAAAAATTAGAAAATCAACCACCATTGGTAAATCTGAATGGGGTCAATATACCCCAAGAAAACAATGCTAAATACCTAGGAATGACATTAGATGTCAAACTTAGATGGAAAGAGCACGTTAAAAAGAAAAAATTTGAGCTTGAAAATAAGTATAGAGAAATGTACTGGCTCTTAGGTCGTAATTCTAAATTACCTATACATAACAAGATTTTGTTATATAATCAGATACTCAAACCAATATGGTTGTACGGCATACAAATATGGGGATGTGCCAAACAAACACATGTACTTTGTATACAAAAATTCCAAAATAAAGTCTTGCGCAACATGGTAAATGCCCCCTGGTATGTTCGCAACAGTGATTTGCACAGAGATCTAGAAATTCCTTGCATAGAAAATGAAATAAAAAGATATGCAACAAAGCATATAGCTCGTCTGGAGGGACATGTTAACGTTGAGGCCACTCAATTGCTAGATAATCAAAATGATGTCAGAAGGCTTAAAAGAACTAAGCCACTAGATTTAATACGATAGAATTTCGTAAAATTTTTCTTTAAGAAAATCAAAATAGCAATAAATTAATGGTTAGTCCGTTGGACTAGTATTAATGGGAGGGGTGTGGTTTAGTCAGTAAAAATCTGGCACACAATGGAAGCTACGGGGCTCATTGTGTCTATGAAGATTCCCACCAATCCACGCAAAAAAAAAAAAAAAAAAAAAAAAAAAAATTAGGTCTTTCTTCCATACAACATCCCCTCAGAATTCCCGAAGAAAGAGAAAAGAGCTCAACTGAGTTAATTAAGAGTGAATTAATAATATATTTTAACCAAAAAGAAGCTTGTCAGGAGTTTTATTATAACCTTAAGTCTGATAATAAACTAATCAGTTTAGCAAACCACACCTGCAAAAATAATTAATATTAATTAGTTAATACTTCATTATTATTAAAATTGAATTATGTTTACTTATAAACAAAATTTCTAGTCTAGAAGAATATAGTTTTGTTAATTTTTTTGTTATATACTTATTTGAATTTTGTTATTCTTATAATCTTTTCGTCCTACTCAGAGAGAGTATATATAAGTTTTTATTTTTGTTTAATACTAATCTTTATCATAGTTTTTATAAATATTTATTATACTCACGAAATAAGAGCATTTTGTTAATTTTCAATACTTAATAAAAAAAATACTAATAAGTTTTTGATTTTTTGTTTTTGATGTCCTCCCCTGGCATTCCTAAAAGGTAGCAAGCCTGCAACACTACCTACAATACTTGCGTACAAGTCTATATAACCAAAATCGATTTTGAAATCTAATAATTTTGTTTGCTGAAGCAATAATGCTATTCCTTTTCTCTCTTGCTGAATTTATTTATATGTTCAACAGTGGACTTGCAGATAAACCTGCAGGCCAACTATATACCTTTTTCCCTTTCTGGAAAATTTTCGGGAAAATCTTGCTGAATTTTAATGAAAAAAATTATATTACGAAAACTATGAATTATTTCTCACTTTTTGCAGATTTTTAAATTTTTTTTAATTTATTTAATTTTATAATATCTACTGATGAATACTAGTAGTGTTGGTGAACGAAACACTTATATTTGGTTTGAGCATATTTTCTAAAACATTAACTGTCATTTTATTAGCTGATTCGCGATTTATTCGCTGATTCGCTGAACCTTACCCAAATTTGCAATTTGAAAAACAGCCTGGGTTAATTAGACATTTTTGTATATTGTGAGATTTGGATATCGATCAACATGCAAAAATAGAGCTAATAATTACAGTTACTCTAGAATTAAATATAAAAATAAATTAAATAAATTTATTGTTTTAATGCTTCCGAAGTGGATTCTAATAATATTCTATAAAAAAAAATAATTAGTAGTCAACTTTTTTTTGATATTGCTAAATTCATTTTCAATACGATTTTCTAAAGTAATTATTTTAAAAAGGATACTAGGATTTAATTCATGCGTATGACAAACACGTTCACGTTTCTTTAAATGTATGAGCAAAAAATTTCCTAAAGCATAATAAATTATTAAGAGATCAATAAAACAACTTCTCTTTTATCATTCATCGACTAAAACACATATTCCTAAAATAAACAAAACAAAAAAACTCATCTTTTTTTTAAATACATTTACCTTTTTTTTCTTTTCTTTACAATAACCCAATTTTAACAACTTCAGTGTTGTTAAAAAATTATACCGATATTCGTTTATTCTTTAGTACCTACATATCTGATTCTAAAAATGCAACGTAGCGGTATTTCATCTATATATTTACAAAAGAATTTTATTTTTATAGTCGTAAATTTAACGGATATAAAAAAAAGGATTTAAACATGTCGATTTCAGTGAACGGAATAGCTTGAAACAAGAGGGCGTTGGAAGTTACAAGTAATAAAAATTATAAACAACAAAAAAAAAAAACCGTTATTTTTATGATACTTGTGTAAATTTTATGAAACATTAAAAAAAAAAAAAAGGAATATCACAACAAAAATTTAAGTTGACAGGGGTTTTCTTTTAAAGGATGAATTCTTCCTTCAACCCTTGATTATGAAAAGAAATACACAAAGAAAAAGTGTTCAAATATAAAACAAAATTTATATCTATAACATAATAACAGTTTATCTTTTTCATAGATTATTTTGCAGTTAGTTGTAGCTTATATTAAGAAAGTAGTTCAAATGTAACTTTTACCTAGATTTTTAATTTTTATGTCGTGTTGTGTCTGTGATAAAAAAATTCATACTAATTAAGCAAATAATTGTCTAGTGGTTTTTTAACCTAAAACAACACACCTTAGTTCATACAAGACGTTTGAATAATAAATTACTAATCACCAAACAAACAATATTAATTTATACGTATATATTTAATTGTTTAAGAACAGCTGAGTGTTAGTGGGTGTGGGGTTACTATGTTAAATTTTAAGTGTTTTTTCTCTTTTTCTCAAATTTTATATGAGTTGAAATTTACTTACATACGTTACATACGTTACATAAGTTCAAAAAAGAAGCATTATTTAGTACAAGTTCAAATGTTTTGTAAATAAGATTTGATGTTTTTACTTTTTATTTTTATTTACTTTATTTTTGTTTGATTAAAACTTTGATCTCTAAATTGGATCTAATTACCAGATTGACTTTACCTGATAACACTAGCTGCTTATTTAAAATCCATTTACAAAATTATTCATGCTAGTATTCGCACGCTCAACGATATTCGACGATTATATTTAATTAAATTTTATTATATCACTTAACCTCAGTGGATTTTTGGACCTAATTCGACGAAGTTTGATAAAAAAACCGTTTTCAATATTTCATTGTGAATTATTTTCCATCATTTCAATTTAATTTTGGCACTATATAATTTTCTTCTATTGATTTATCTTAGACAAAAACCACATACATAATAATTTATTAAAAAACAAAAAAATTACATTTAAATTTAATTCTGGCGATAAAAAGAAGAAATTCTGTAAATTATTGAGTTGCAGAAATTTGATAAATATAAATTTTTGTTAGTTAAGAAGTATGGTTTGGTTATACTTATACATAGAATGAAATTGAGGCGTATAACCACCATGTAAAAAAATACTTTAGAGGTAAAATTGCAATTGAAAAAAGGTTAATCACTTCAAGCAATTTAGTCAATTTTGAAAAATAATTGTAATCATGTTCAAATTCGTTCAATTTTACTTGTTTCTTTGCACGATGAAAGAAATTTTTATGTTCTAATAGAAAATGATAATAGCTAATTTTTGAAAAATTGGCGCTTGGTCCACTCTTGTTTGGACCGCCTCAATTAGAAATTGCAATTTCTAATTGAAAATTAATAAATGTTGACAAAATATTTATTTTCGCTACGTCTCCTTTTGAATATCTGTCATTTTCAAGAATAGGAATAAATTGACTGTCAAATAGTTAATTTATGTATTTATGCACTATTTTTAATTTACAGATTTAATATAATAATGATACACGAGTATATTATAATAGTATCGTATTCTTCTTATCATTTTATTAGTAGAACCGAACGTAAAATTTCTTCATAGATATTTGATTCGGTCCAGATAAATGAACTTATTTTCATTCAACTTCGATCCGATTTAATCCAAGTGTTTTAAAGTTTAGGTTTAATCTAAGTAAAGTTCGATGTGATATTCAAGGGAAACAATATGATTGCTAGAGAACATCTTAAATTTATTAAAAGGTCTAAAAAAAGTCGGCTAATTTGCTTTTTCCGTAATTACAATCATAACTTGCTATGAAAACATTATATCAAGCTGCGATTCTAAAGTTTATTTTTGTAGTTTTAGTACGCTTAAATTGAAGGCAAATATTTCTAAAAAAAATTTTTTTTTCCTTATTTTATTTTCGACTTTTTAGTGAAAATATTTTTTTAATGAAAAATAATATATTTTCAAAGAACAACACATCTAATCAAATGGCACTAAAATTCACTCTAACGCAATTTGGTTATTATTGCTCATACTTCAAATGTGTAATTATATTTTATATTACTGTAACAAAGTTTATAAAAATATGTATATTTTTAAAAAAGTTTTGGAGAGTTTTGATTAGATACCTTTGAATTTTTTAATTTACGTATTAAAAAGTTTTCATCAATAAAAAATTACGCACTTTATAAAAAGAAACCCTGTTAAATACAAAAAATATTTGACGTAAAATCGTAGATTAAACCTGAGAAAAAGTCTGAAATGTAAACACTCATCCGACTTTATCTACGATAAAATTCGATTTTGTCCGACGTGTAAACGCTGCCTAAGCATAAATTGGCATATAAAAGTATAATATATGTACACATGCATAAATCGAAATTGAACTTTTTTTACATGCGAGAAGAGTAATTTGTAACTGAGTGATAGATACTTGATAGGTTCAAATTTTGTTTTCTTCCATAAATAATGTTTGCATTTTATTTTCAATTAAACTAAGCCATATGATTATGTATGTAACAAATGCAAGCCCTATATGACACATGCACGTACATTTATATATGTATACTTAGTGAGAGAAAGAGAAATAATAAAAGAAAGAGATTAATAAAAGAAAACAAATTAAAAACACAAAAAAAATATAATGAAAATGAGGATTGAAAATAATTGAAATTGAATAATAATAGAAAATGATTGAAATATAATGATAATGATTTGTATTGCACACTATTTTGTACATATTCCTTTTTTGTTTTTCTTTTTTTGCTTCTTTACACCATAGAAATGTCAATAAATATAGTGAATTTAAAGAGAAACCAAATTTTAACTTTATCAAATATCCATATTCCATTATTAGTAGACACAGATATGTAAATTTCACCTTAGTTGAATGCAAATAATATCTATAATCTATATTAACAAGAATATACACTCCCATTTTACGACAACCTAATTTTTAAGAAATATCAAACCGAGCAAAATATCATTAGTTAAAAGAGGTAAAATTTACATTTACCAAATTTATTATGAGAGAGAAAAGGTACAAAACAGATGTTTGCCTTTTGCTTTATACTGTAAAATAATTTTACATTCTCATTATTCTCCGTTGGATTTGTTTACGTTTCCTCCCATTATTTATATGAGGCAGGGTGACAAAAAATGATAGTTCTAATTTAGTTTGTTCCCTTATACGAGGATTAATTCTGATCTTTTATTATTTTAATATTTTCGTTTTAAACATTATTATTTTCGTAATACCTATTAAAAATATTAAATTATAATTACATTACAATAATATAAAATCTTATGCATAGTTGATACAATTTAGAAAATAATATTGTTAAATATTTCAACGAAATTTTTGTCGAAAATTTTTTTCAAAGTTATAAACTTTATTTATTTAATTTCAGCCAACTTTTTTTGTTACTCTCTTTTGTTTACTATATTTTTTCTTTTTCTTACACGTAAAATTCTTATTTTCGTCAATTTCCGACAATGTTTATGAAATTTGCATATGAATTTGTGTGCAAACAAATGAGTACAGACATGAGTTCATACTCTTTTTATGGATATACTTTGGTTAAATGGTTATTGAAATGGGTATTTTGTTGAATTGAAGCAAATTGAAACAAACATATAAAGTCCAAGGCAAGTTAATTAAGGCAAATATAATAAAAAATGGTGATTTATTCAGATGGAATTGTTCTTTACCATGGGCTATTGAGATAATATAAAGCCGGGTATAAAATGACCTTACGAATGTAATGAAGTATTCAGATAATAATAATAATATGTTGTAACTATATATACCTAAATTTAACAAATCTGTGTCATTCTTGATGGCGTAGATGTTAACATTATTAATGTTTGGTTTTGTAGTAGAGATTAGTTGAATAGGTTTGTACTCGCTAGATATAACCAATTATATACAGAAATATTGTATTTAAGACAACTACAATTCTTATTTTATTATTAAATCAATTTCTGTTCAAGTTTATTTATTCACTGCAGACTGAGATGTAATAATTAATGATTTTTATATTTTCATTTTCTATTAATACAATTGATCCCAATAGATTAAAAAAAATTTATTTATGTAACTTTAAAAGTTAAGCAATAGAAGGTTGACTTTCAAATTCGAATTAACTCATGAGGTTAAGCCCGTTTTAATGTCTTCACAATACTATGTTGATGATGGGACTGATATATTTTGTATTCGTTATAGTAGATGATCATTTTGAATTTAATCTACCTATTAAGGAATCTATAAAAAATCAAGGAAGTTGTTTTTTACTTTTTACTTCTTGGAAGTTAATCGTATATACTATTTCGAATTTCAAATTCTTATATTTTTAATATAATGTTCCGGTTAATATTTTCCAATGACATTACTTTATTAAAATTTGAAATATTTGTATACTAATATGTGTATTAAAATATTTCCTAAGATCAAAAATAGAATAGATTTATTTGATCTAATATACTGCAGGTTCGGGGTGAAATATTTTTAAATAATAAAAATTCGAAACTAAGTTTTACCATTTGATTGATTACAAACGAAAACGATCAAGATATTAATTAAACTTAGTGAAACATACCTAACGAATATTAGACGCATTATTGTACGGTACTGCACAATGCTAAAGCAACAGGTAGACAACAATCAAGATATATAGACAAAATGGAGGACAGTAACTGTTGAAAAATTTGAGTAAGTGGATGGCAGACAGTTACACAAGATATTAGTGCCCTGACAGAACCAACAAATCATAATGATGATGATCATGAAAGACGTAGAGTTTCTAATTTTTAATAGTTGAAAATAAATTTATTTTTGACAATTCTATCAACGTATTATAATTTATTTTATATTCACAAATGTTCCGTTATTTATTTTTAGGACAATAGGATATAAAATACAAAATTTATTCTTATCAAAAAAATATTATTTAAATGATGATGTAAAATAAAAAAATGGAATATGAATTTTTTTAATCTAAAATTCTAATCGACCTCAAATATAATTTCTCGTTATCTTATGGATAAAATTTACACAAGTAAAATAATAATTTTGTACTTAAATGTATTTTATAAAAAAAAAAATTTCCCAAATTTTACGATATGATTACGAATTCTTATTATCGTAAAATTGAAATCACGTAAAATAAATAAAACATTAAAAATTATTTAAATTGTGTAATTATGGTTTCTTTTTTCAAAAATAAAAATATTTAAATAAAACAAAGAAAAAAATAAAAATGAAATCAAAATAAATTAAATTTGCGTATAATTTCAATTGGGTCGTAAATTATGTAGGTCACCATCGGTATCCTGAGAAGAGAAATGGTAGAATAAATGGTCAATGAAAGCAAAAAATTTAGAAAAAATATATTTTTTTTTAAGATGTGGAATAATTATTTAAAGAACTTATTTTACATTAGTGTACTGCAAAAGCAGGTTTACCGTACCTTTTAAGCTTCATTTAAGTATGGATATTTTAAATGTAGTTTTTTAAAATATGGTTTAATTTGGTTAATTTTTTTTGGCGAAATCATTCAGCTCTGTTTGCGCACAGTTTCTGTAAACAAACTTTAATTTTATAAATTTTTGGAAAAACACGAAAATGTCTTACTGTAGCCAAACTTTGAGTGCGCTCTACAATACTTTGTCGAAAAAACTTTATTTTCCCAACCTTTTGATAAAGAAAAGTTGATAACTTTAATTATTTATAGGAAGACTTTTTCAAAAATAAAATTATTTTATTTTTAAAAATGGGGCCCGCCACCCCCAAGTGCCCGGTGTTCGTTATTAAATGTTTAGCTAACGCCAGGTAAACAAAAACTCAATGTTTTGATAAAAAACATTTCTTTTTTGAAGTAAGGTGCCGTAGAACTATATTCCAGTCCGCAACCAGCCCAGCTTAGAATGATGGTGTGTGCATTAAATAATGAAATGACAGTGTAAGTGATCAAATATCAAAAAAATTGGATTTGGACTAACAGTTTTGTAAAAAAAAAAAACTACTTTTTAAATGGTAGTTTGGATTTGAATTTCATCATTTATCATTTTCGAAAAAGTATACGGTTGTACCAGAAAACTTACTTTATTGTGAATTTATTCTCACGAAAATTATGAGAAAACTGAAATGTTAAATGAAATGATAGCCTGCACTCTACTTAAATCACATTTTACTTCTTTAATTAATGGCTGACGCCCCAAGTTTTCGTTACTCGTTGCAAAAGGAAAACGCTGGGAAACACAAATGGATTTATTTAATTGATTTCGTAATTGATAAAAGCCTAATTTCTAATTAAGTCTATATATATATATATATATATATATATATTAAGTCTACGTATATATCTGTACTTGCAGACGACAAGATTTTAATAAAAATAGAAGAAAAAACGCGATTTTGTTTCTAAAGCGCTGTCCTTCTATTCATTTATTAAACCCCCGTTTTACAGATGGCAAGGCTTAAAACAGATATAGATATAGAATATAGAAACATATTAATCTTTTGCTTTTGCTTTTTGCTTTTTTTCATTTAAATCACTCTAAAAAATTTTCGCAATTTTTACAAAATTAAAATTCAAAATTTTTGCTTTAAGAGTTTTAAAAGGGAAAAATCGGAAGCTATGAGCAAAAATAATTCAAAATTGGAAGTAAAACATAGGCGGACCGTTATGGAGGTCCTATGCTCCAAAGAAAAGTGAAGAAAGAGAAATAGAAAAAAATATTCTTTGGTTGAATTCATTTTACATCGTCAATTAATTGACAACCCTTTTAAGCACCTGAACTTATTAATTAGAAAATTTACTTTATTTGATATCATAGGATCATTATTTGATGATCGCATTTAGCATAATTAAAAGCTAGCTCGAACCCTTATTGACATAATAGATTACACCTATATATAAAACGCTTTTGAAAATGTAGAATTAGTGAAATTCTTTCAACCATCGCCTAATACAATTCACCACAAAATTTAATTTATTATATGTTTAATAAATTATTATGCATATTATAAATATATTTATAATATATGTTTAAAATCTGGGTTTAAACGATAATTTATTAACGAACTTTGGTGGAAGAATGTTCGAAAACCCTAAACCTCATAGGGCTCCGAAATAAGGTACAAGTGATCTGGATATCGGATCATAGTGGTTTGACTAGAAATGAGAAGGCTGACGAACTAGCCAGATCATCGGTGGGAAACATTTATGGTCCGGAACCGGCAGTTGGTATATCTATTGATAAAATTAAAATATCGATAGAAAACACCCTGAAGAGGTAAACAAACATTCTTTGGGAGTGTATTGAAGGTAACAGAATCTCCAAAATGTACACACTAAGAATAAACACCAAAATAACCAACTTCCTGCTAACTCTCAATAGAGCAGACCGTAGGAAAATGGTTGACATACTTACCGGTCATAACCACATGAATAAGCACATGTAGACTAGCACTAAGTGACGAACCAACCTGTAGACACTGACTGAAAGAGGATAAAACTTCTACACATGTTGTAGAAGAGTGCCTAGCTCTTTCAAAACAGAGACTCAGACTGTTTGAAACGCACTACATAACCTCATAAAACTTCCAGCTGGAGACCCCTCAAAACTATTGATCTTTATCAAAGGGGTCGACTAACTTCGACGGTGGAGGAGCGCATAAAGGGCTAAAAAAGCTTACATACTGGCCCTGACATATTCGTAACCTTCGTAAGGAAAAAAAATAGTCGAACTACACTCGTAATTCTCTAATTGAATTTATCCATCATAATAATACGAATAATTCTATGAGACTGGTACATAGTGTGTACAGCAGATTAGAGCACACATTTTAATATTGACAGGTATATTATTCGACCAAAAAAAAAATTGTCCAGATCATTTTGGAAGAATTTAATTTTTAAAAAAATTTTATCAGTTTGGATAATAAACGAAAAGGCTTTAGACTAAATACCCATTTGTTAAATTTTGTTATTTTAATTATTTGGCTTTTTTCCTCTAGATTAAATCTTCCTACAAGGCGATTTAGATAACTTCTTTAAATGGTGTACAGCTAATAATCTTCTTTTGAATGTGAACAAATGTGCACTTATGTGTTACACACGTCGACGTAATCCGGTTTGTTTTAATTATTCGTTAAATGGTATGAGCCTTTCTAAAACGAGCTCAATTAAAGACTTAGGGGTTTACTTTGATGAAAAGCTTAACTTTAAATCACATTTTTGTAATATTATCAATAAAGCTAATTTTATGCTAGGTTTTGTTAAACGTTGGTCAAAGGAATTTAACGATCCCTATGTTCTCAAATCTTTGTATTCTAGTCTCGTTAGACCAAATTTGGAGTATGCTAGTCAAGTTTGGTCACCTTTCTATGATGTTCATATTAACAGGATTGAAGCAGTGCAAAAAAAATTTTTTAAGATTTGCTTTGCGTAATTTCCAATGGTCAAATCCATTAATTTTACCGCCATATGAGCATAGATTGAACTTAATTCATTTGAAAACTTTGAAATTAAGACGAGAAGTGGCGGATGTTATTTTTCTTACTGAAATTATTAAAGGAAACATTGCTTCTCCTCAGATTTTAAATAACATCAATATTAATTCAAATAATCGCCTACGAAATACAAACTTCTTTACATTAAGTTTTCATAGAACCAATTATGGCAATTATGAGCCAATTCATAGAATGTTACTAATTGGTAATAAACACATAAACTATATTGACTTCACACTTTCGAAACAGACTCAAAAACTTAAATTACATAAGTAATCTGTAGTAATTAAAAAAATATGTGTGCAATTTATTTCAATGTATTTAACTAGTTCTAAGCTAGATATAATTTTAATTTGTAAATTGAATGTGTTATGTTGTATTGTAAAAAAAAAAAAAAATATAATAATAATAATTGTAATGAAGTTTGAGCTAAACTAAATAAATAAATAAATAATAGATATAATATATAGATTTAACTAGATTAAATCAATTGATATAATATTCAAGTTAAGGTTTCTATGAAACTGATACAACTTAAAAAACATGCCATTTTAGTAATGGAATTTTGCATAATTTTTTTTTGTTTAGTGATAAGATTTGATTGGCTCTTAACAATGCAATATTCAATTATTAATATATACATTGTACTAGTGCTTCTCATTTCCCTGTAAATTTCAATCCCGGTATTCCGATAATTGATTCCCTTTCCGTTAACAAGCCCAAATTAATTAAATCAGTACATGTTGTGTTGCCGTGGCTAGAGTATTTTATTTTAAGATTTAAAATAATTTATTTCCCATGTCACGACTGAAAAGGATAAAATAAAATAAATATTTTTTTTTTGTTTGAAAAATAGAGTTTTTATAAATTTGAACTAAAATGTAGAAAATTAATTTTTAATACTGAAATATTCTATAATTTATTTTAAAAAATATATTGTACAATCGAAATTTCATTAAATAAATTTATATCAATATTACCAACATTTGTATAGTATTTACCTACTAATATGGAGTCTTTATTCTATGAAATAAAAAAATCTGGATGCAATATTTTAAAAATTTAAGCCTATTAAAGTAAAAGCGAAAAGAACACATTAACAAAAATAAAATAAAACGTTGTTAATAAAATTGTTAACATGTGATTTTGTAAGAACAAAAAATAAAATTAAAATAAAATACATTTATACTGTTATTTTCAAATAAACTATGAATGTATGTAATATATTCAAAAATCTCGTAATATCCAGGATTTAAATATATTGAAAAATATTTTAACTTCATTCACCTACCAAAACTAAGAATTGAATTTATGATCAAATAATTCTTACTTAAATGATAATATTATGTTCAAAGTTTATAGAAACATCCTTAAAAATCCTTTATTGCAAAACTTTATTGTTGTAAAAATAAAATAGTCCTTTATGATCATTTTTATTTTTTGAATTTTATTCGACTATTAGATAACTAACTACACCTACACAAATACAAATAAGTTTGTACTTATTTTTGTATCCGAGTTATTCTTCTAAAAATGAAATATTTTGACTTGGATGGAAAACTGGGATATTTTATTATTTGAATTATTTTATGGAATATATGGTGTCGGTTATTGCGTGCATTAAAATGAATGCGTAAAATTTTTGCGAATTTCATTTTTGTGTCAGTAAAATGATAAAAAAGCTTTTTTTTATTAAATTTTTAACTTGAAATGTTAAAATTTTGAACAGAATTTGTTTGTTAAAACAGTCTTTAGCATTCCTATACCTTTTTTACTAAAATTTTGTGTCGACAGAGGTTGTTAAATCGAAAACAAAAATTGTACGCCTTAATTTTAATTATCGTTATAACCGACACCAAACTATAGCTTATATTTTTTTCAAATTTATCTATCTCTTTCATTTCTTTATCGCATTAAACTTTTTTTTCCAAATTAAAGCCTTAACATAGAACTCTTAATCATCATAGTTATCACTACCACTAATTATATTTGATGCATATTTGTTCAAATCAGAGCAGTATTGATTTTCTATATTTCTAAATTAAATAAATAAATTAGTCAGCTAGCCTAAATAACAATTAAGAAGCAGTCATAGGTGTAAATACAATAGTATAAGGTCTAAAAAATAAACAATTGTTAAAAAAATTATGAATATGTATTATGGCAATAAATAAATAAATAAATAAATAAAAAAATAGAATCTTAGATCTTAAGTCTTAATCTTAGCATATTAGAATATTATGTTATTGCGAATATTCCCTTATATTCGAATATATTCTTAAAAATATTACATACAATCTACTAGTATCTGTCGACAGGAGCAATACTATCAAATATATATAGGGGCAATCCTGAACCATTCTGGATCATCTTTCAAACTATGTATCTATATGGCGCTCCATTCTGGTCAAACTGCACATACTGTCATAAAAAATACTGCAAATAAAATGAAAAATAAACTACCTAAAATTATACTGAACCTACATTGGATCCATAAAATCCAAAACTATATATAGACCAGACATCGAAAGCTTAGGTCACCGAATTTTTCATATCAATCTGAAATTATATAAATTATATATAAATACAAAAAAAAAAAAAAAAATTGTGAATTATTCATATAGTCTATAAGTATAAACATCAATGTATCATTATAAGCTAACTCAGAAATATATGCATTAATAAAGAAAAAAAAAAAAAACTACAACGATAACAGACCAAAATTACTATTAGGGTAAACAAATTTATTGTCAATTGCTCCAGCTCCGAAAACATTTTAATTAGTCAATTGATCGATAATTACTAAAAATAAATAAATTGTTTTTGTTTGCTTTTAGATAGTATTTTTATTTTTTTTCTTTGTTTGGTTATGAAATAGTTTAAGTCTATTTATAATTTTTGAGTAAAATATAAAATACAAGCAGTCACAAGGCTTTTGTAATTTTCCACAATTTTTCCTTGTATCAATTAAAATTAATTGTAAATGCTTTTGTTTCATTCATTCATCAATGTAAGGAAAATAAAAATTGAATAAAATAAAAATTGTAGCTGGTAATATTCTATAATCTAAACTCTAACTTAAGTATAAGAATACTCTGTTTTTTTTTTTGGAAATAAACAAACTAACACCCTACTTATATAATATTGTAATATAATAAATAAATATACTGTTAAACAAATGTTTTAATGGATATCTTTTTAGATGTGGCAAAAGCATTTGACAAATTCTGGCATGAAGGCTTACGGCATAAATTGAGAATTTTTTTACCAAATGGATATTACTTAATTCTACAAAGCTATTTAAATGATCGTTATTTCTTTGTTAAATATAAAACTGAATATTCAAATATATGCAAAATAAAAGCATGAGTGCCACAATACAGCGTTCTGTGCTCACTTTTATATCTTCTGTATATAGCATTTTTTTTTTTGCTTCCCTATGATTTTTTGAAAACAGCTGCTAAACAAATGCAAACAAATACGGATAGAAAAATGGATTGGTTCAAAACCGGGATATTAAAATTAATGAAGAAAAACTACACAAGTTATAATATATACAACTAAACCTGGATGGAACCCTGCATCAATAATAACAAATAATAAACTAATATAGATCCAAAAATAAACTTAATTCTTGGGGATGGGGACGAATAAAATTAAATTTCATACAACTACAATAGCTTCTGGGGGCTAAATCAAAACTGACAATTAATAACTAGCTACTGTTTTACAAAACAATTATAAATATAAACTAAAATAATTAGAATGATAGATACCAGCTACATGATAGCTACAGCTACATAGATACAGTGGTATGTGAGAAATTATGATATACTATGATTTAAAAAGATTGACAATTAATGAAGAAATTGAGAAAACAAAAATAAGTTTCAAATATGTTGATATTCAAATAAAAATCGTAGCCCATCACAACAATGGAATAAACACTCTGTCAGAACAGGAAAGAAGAACAAATAGACCGCTGAAAAAATACAGGCTCATGATTTAATAAATTGATTTTAAGTTCCAAATAAATAAAAAGAAGAAAAATTAATTTGAAAAAGGTTACTAGGTGTCTTTTACATTAAGGCAGCTAGATGTAAATAAAAATGGGAAATAAAAAAAAGAATACAAATGTTAGTTTAAATAAATCTTATTCAAATACAATGTTATCTGTTATGTTAAATGTAGTCTGATTTTTATTCAAAGAAAATGTATTAGTATTTTTAAATATAGTTTATAGTGTTATTACAGTTACAAATATTCGAGATTAATGTGAATTATAGATCTTTTTGGAATAATAATTTGATAGCCTGTATAGGACTTTGCTCTGACCCATATTGAATAGTTAGTCAATAACAGAAGATGGAAGTAAATAATACCTATTGCATTTTTGTGTTATAAAATAAAAAATAATAAAGTAAATAAAGTGAAGCGGCAAATTATTAAGTGTTATTGAGTCGAAAACACGTATTTATATGTCCTAATATTATTTGATCTACTAACTCTAGTCATCCTGATACTGAACTGGATCATAATGTATTATATTCTTTCAAATTTGGTTTTTTCTTACACAATCTTACAGAAGCAACACTAAAAATACGATGATTGCAATCAGATGAACAAAGCAGCAATAATATATGCAATAACACATGCGTTTGTTTAAATATAACACCTTCAGACCCATCATAAACAACTGTGCGATGTGATGAAAACCCAAGATCATAATAATCCAAAACAATTCTTTATTTGTGTAAAAATGTGTAAAAACAAATCATTAACTTCGCCGATTACGTATGAAATTTTATATAAAACCAATTGGAATGAAATTTTTTCTTGGGTCTGAAAGGGATAACATATACAAAGAAAAAGCTTACCACCAAAATTAAAAGCATTCGCAATACAGAAATAAAACACACAGTAATATCCTAAAATGTTGCAGAATGTATACAAAAAATAAATTAAGCTACGTATATAATAGTTAAATGTTGTGCAACAATCTAACAGATGAACACTAAAAAATCATTTAGATTGTTCAAAAAGAGAACTCAGCTAGAAATTAATTGTAAATTTGTAACATATGGAATGCTTGTATTAATCAAAAATTTGATAACTCCTATTTGATACTGTTTTGAATTTTTAATATTTTTGTTTAACGTTTAATACATGACTATAACTAACTATACTATAATATCTAGTTTTTTTTTTGTAAGGATAAAATGTTTTATATACTTTATAATTTTTTTAAACTAATCTCGAATGTTGATTTATATTAAATTTTATTTCACATGATTTTACATTTTTGTACGGGCATATAATTTTTTTTTAATAAAAACTATGAAAAAACTTTTTGACGTGATCAGGCGGACAAGAAGTTGAAGAACAGCCTGGAATATTCATGTCTACTAGATAGGTGATCAAAGGATTGCACTTGGCGCAATACCACAGAAAATTGTGAGCCAGAAATAAAAACAAAATACCAGAGAAATCTCATCACAAGATGCTTAATAGGGCAATAAAATGACTTCACGATGAAGTAATCTTTTTATTTTGAATTTTAAATTTTTCAGAAATAATTTTTAAAGAGCAGAACCGGGAATATGAGTTTTCTGTATGTTTAAACTTTGACGTGAAAGGAACTTTCACCCGAAATATTTTGAGAAGCCGAAGCAGCAACGATTTGCAAACGTTATTCATAGTCACATTGAACAATTTATGCCTACATATTAATTGAAATATTTTCTGAATAATACACCTTCAATTTGTGTTAGTACTTGAAAACTTAACGCTAACATTTTTTTTTTCAAGTCCGTAGAATTCGTAAAAATTAACATATTTAAAATTTTTTAAATATATTTACATAATAACTGTTATAAAATTTGTATACAATAAAAATTAATTTATACAGAATCACCCATACATTTGTGCGGTTTAGGCTTAGAAACCGATCAAAACGAAATGCAACTATATTGTGTACTCATTTTTATATTATTTGAAATAAAAAAGGTTTATATTGCTTCACCAACTGGTTTAAATAATATTTACTACTTATATAAACCATTTTACTTTTTGGAGCTTAAAAATATATCAAAAATTCCCTATACTGAACACTGAAACGAATTGGCTTGTAGAACAAATAAACTTAATTTTTCTTTTTCAAAGCATTTTTTTTTATCAGCCATTCAACTGGTTAATATTACGTAAGTAGACACATTGTTGTTATTTTCATTTAATGGATTAAGATTTTTGTATTACAGTCTTATAGGATTTTTGTAATGTCATAAAGTAAAAAGATAAAGAAAAAAGCATGAAAATTTCCTAAGCATTTTTAAATCATCACAAATCCTTTTGTTCCTGCTTGTGAGTACATAGAGCATCAACAAACTTTCTCCACACAACACGATTTTGGGCAATGCTTTTCGTTCACTACAAGTTTTTTCAAACACATAGTTTGCTCATAGTTCGACAGCTAGCTGTCTTTGGTCTACCACACTTTTTGCGACCTTTCAGATTTCATTCAATACATGTACTTTTATGAAGTCTGCTGCAAGTCTGCTAAATATATTGTCAATCCAGTTCCATTTTCTATACTTAATCATTTTACTGGTTTCACCAATTCCTGCTCCGTTCCTCAGTTTCTTGTCGAAAGTTTTTTTGAAATCTTTAAATAATGTTCCAACAATCGGAGGATATCGTTTGGGGATTCAATAAAGTCCAATATCATATTAAACGAACTATAATTTTTTCCAAATATTCTTTATCCTTAAACACCGCCTACAAAAACCTCATATGCCTTCATAAAGTGAAAAAAAACAGCAGCATCGTTTTAACTCTAGGTTTTGTTAATCGAGATTTGTTTAACAAAGAGGATTTACCGATATTAAATTTTTCAGATATTTCGGAATCACTCATAGTCATATGTATGATGATAGTCCTTGGGAACTATCCTAATCTCATTCAAAATCTAATTTTCAACATATTTCAATAAATTCCAAAATCAAATTCTCAATTTGAAAATAATACAAAAACATTGTGTCTATCTATGTTGGGTTCATAAATTGATTTTACAACGTTGATTGAATTGAATTCAAAACGAATTTTCTAAATTATAACTCACAATGAAAAAAAAAAATATTGTTATTAGTTTATTTGTACAGAAATATTTCATTGTTGTTGGCAGGATTTACCGAAAGCTTTATGAAACTAATGAATTTTCTTTTTTAATAAAATGAGAATTTAAACAATTCCAATATACATTGTTGGACTTGGTGATATAGCACTTAAATCTATGAAAAATAATCTAGAAGAGACTAAGTGAAATGGGCTTACATGTGGATTATCAAAACATACACATATCATGCAAGACTACATACAGTAAATACCAAAAGTATTTAACCAACAAAATAAATAATTTAAAAAAAAACAATTTTTTTAACCAAACATCATCCCAAGCATAGAGAAGTTACAGTAGTTCAACAAATATATCGGATTTTTATTCTATAATTTAAAATTTAAAATTTTAAGCACTATTTTTTAATTCAATACCAAAGTACAAGTTTCAAAAACAAAACTCACTTCTGTAACAGCTTCTGAAATTGTAAAAGTTATTATAAATATGAATGTTATAAATCTCTTCTCCAGGTACTCTCTATAACCAAATACGTCTTTTATTCTTTTTCCAAACTTTGGCTGATTATGAAAGGCGGTATAGCTATCTTTATACTGTTAAGTTCTAAGCACTTTTGTTTTTGATCGTGTAATTTTTAAACCATTAGACGTATCGTAAACATATTGACATCATAGGTTGGATTGATGCTCTGCTTGATTTGTATCTATTCTTTGGTACGGTATTCTGAATGGATTGTTTAGCTGTCATGCAACTCCAAGCATTTATGAGGAATATTTCAAAAACCAAAGATGTAACAGGCTTGAAAATTAATACCTAGATACTCCTTCAAAAATACCAAACATTCCTTTTGCCATTTTCCGAAATTCTGAGTTGTTTGGGTACCTGTCATACAACTCACAGCACCAATCAGGAATATTTTAAAAACCAATTATGTTACAGACATGCAAGTTTACACTTATATATGTCCTTTCACGAATAAAAAGGGATACGACTGTTCGAAAATTTGGACTGGTTCGGATCGGTGGCATACAACTTCTAGCATCCATCAATAATATTTCAAAAACCAATTGTGTTACAGACATGAAAACTTATACATAGATCCTCTATCAAAAATAAACATACACGAACTTTACAGTTTGTCGAAATTCGGGTTGGTTCGGGTAGCTGCCGTACAGCTCGCAATACCCATCAAATCAAAAATTATTTCAAAAACCAACTGTGTTACAGACATGGAAATTTACACTTAGAGATTATTTCAAAGATAAAGAAAAACGACTGCCACCATATTTCAAAAATTTGGATTGATTCGGGTCGGTGCCATACAACTATCTAGCACCTATCAGGAATATTCAAAAAACCAATTTGTGTTACAGACATGAAAACTTACACTTAAATAATCTTTCAAAAATAAAAAAATAAAACTGTTACCGATTTTGTATAAATAACATTTGCAATAACCTAATGAATTTAACACAGCAATATCAAAATTGAAATAGCAACGATCAGTAGAACCATACAAAATGCTGTAGAATTGATTAAAAAAGTATTTCGAAAATTTCGTATGCAACTGAAAGAAAATTGTTTCTCTCATGGACTCATGGACAGTTTTTCTCTAATATGGGTAAAGAACAGCAAAGAATATGTTGCTTATATTCCATCGGTAAAAACCCAAAATATTGTATAGTATAAGATTTAGTATTGTTGATTTTGTTATCGTAGTGAAAAAAAATATTTGAATATTTTTGATAAACCAATTTGTTTTAATTCAGTTCATAAATCAAACTTTATTGAATTAAATTCAATACATTTTGTGTTCGACCCGGTCGCGTAACTTTGCTAGTTTGATACAATATTAAGAAAAAATTGGAAACAAATCATGGAAATTAATAAAATATCATAAAATATTTGTATATCAGTGTATAACAAATTAAAGCAACAGAAAATTAAAAATCTCACTTTGAATTTCGTTTCTACAAAACTTTTTCTAATGGTGAAATTATAAAATTGAATTGGTGTACCAATATTTTTGATAAGTACTGTTGCATAATAATATTTAGTGTTTTCTAAAATAACTAAAATCATTTTGTGTCTGGTTCATGTTTTTCGACCATATTTATTTAGTTTTAAAATAAATTAAATGCATTCGTCATGAAAAAATAATAAAATAAAAATTTTTTGTTGAATGTTGTAAACTTGTTGCTTCGAGCAAATAAATGGCTAACTATAAACAAGATTATTATGAACCAGATAATTCAACTTGAAAAATTACTATAATTATTTCCCTTTCAAAAAGATAGACAGACTAATAGAATGGAACCAACGATTTATTTTACCCAACCAAACTAAAATATTTGAGGATGCATCATTTTTTTTTTTTTTATGTTAACAAAGGACTTGTACGTGTGTTGCAGAATATTATTTGTGGTTTCAAATAGTTTTGATGTTTGTTTAACTTTATTTCAGGGAAAATTTTTTAAAGTGGTGTTTACAAGTTTAATAATTTCATTAAAATTTAATTAAATGAACAGAATAGAAATGAAGTGAAATTAGGATAAAAAATTGTTATTAAATTTTTGATTTTATAGGATTAAATAAAATATGTGAGAATTTAAATTGTTCGTTAGCACATAAATACTTCTCATTTGACCAATAAAATAAATAAAATTTCGTAAATGTTGGAAAATATTGGTCTTTCATCTCCTTCTTCTTATTTTAGTAGAACTACGTCTTATCTATTAGTCCCATTCTTTCTAAGTCGTATGTCTTTCGAGTCACGTTTTCTCATCCTCGCCAAAAGAAAGATATCTTCAAAATTGCAAATAATATTTTTGATAATTTATTTTCTGATCTCTCATTGTTTTCGACATTTAAATGCCTAGTCACTTAAAATAGTATTATGGCGAAGTGATTATGTGGCTGAGCTACTAATCGAACAATGTCACTTCGAATCCGTATTGGTGCGAAATTTTTTTTGTCAATATAAATTTATTTTTATATTTTTTTTGTCGACTGTTATTGTTTTCAGTATGGTTTGGATGACATATATGGTCTCAAAGAATGTGCTTGGAGTCTACTTATAAGAGGGAACGTTGGTTTCTTTGTTTATTCACTATCGTGTGTCCACAACTTTGAATATACTCAAATTTTGTACAGTTGTTAATGATTGGAAACAAGGCAAACTTCGTACTTCACATAGGTATCAAATAAGAGGATTAGATAGCTGTCACATTACTCTGTGCACCAATTAGGATCATCACTTCAAAAACCAATGTTGTTACAGATTTCGAAATTGGTACTTAACTTTTACTGCTATCTTAATGCATAATTGTTTTTCTGTAATTTTTTTCAAATGCAAATAATATTCCTCATCCTCATTAGTAATGTAGGAAGATATCAATAAATTCTACTCTTGACGTAACATTAACACACAAGACATTCTTGAGTGGTATGCTGGATATCTGCCGTTATTCAGGAAGTCTACTACGAGCAGACACTACATTTAAAAAGCAGATGTTCAATACGTGTTTGCTTTACTTCAAATAATTTGCAATTTAACTGTACTTATAGAGGAACCGGTTAAGCCTTATTATTATGACCCAATGTTTTTCTCGCTAGGTAATCCGTAGCTTTGTTTATTGCGATATTGATTCTGCACAAGCTGTTTTCGGTTAGACCGATTATATATTGATCCTTCTTTACAAAAGCAATGTTAATATCTACTACTATAAGCGTTTGTTTTCTTTTCAAACTTAGGAGAGTTTTCCTAATGAATGAGTGTATCTGCGTATGATTATAAGTCAGCTCAGAAATCTTAACAGCTGAAATTAGATTTGAATGTATTTTCAAATATTTTGAAAAGAAGAAATTAGCATAAGCCTTGTATTAGAATCTAAAATTTATTTTACAAATTTTAAAATTAGATACTGAAAAATAATTAGATATTAAGAGAACAGAGTCTGTTTAAAAGAAATAAGTTCAACTGGCAATTATAACCTTTATATCACTGGCTATCAATCTAAATATCATCAGCTTATTAAGTTATATCATTCTTATAGGAGGTTTGGCGAAAAGCTGCTTCCGTGATGTTTTTTTATTATCTGACATAGTAAAGTATTCATGTTTTCTTCGTCTTTATAATATTTATGTGCCAGTGTCAGTGTTGGCAATTTACGCGTAAATTAACGTTTTTATGATTCTTTACATATTTGACGTAAAGAAGTGTAAAATACAAGTAAACAACTGTAAATAACTGTAAACAACTGTATCAACGAACAACTGTAAACAACAGTAAATTACTGTAACATTATTTGTTTTTGACAGTTCGACAAAAATTTTTAAAGTGTTTCGTTCTAATCTAGTTCTAATGGATTATAAAAAGAAAAGGGGGCTTAACGGTGGAGGTGATAATATATTCATCGGCTGAAAACTAATTAATACTTCGTTAATACAATGATTTTTTTTATTGCAGCAATTTTTTTAAATGACTCTCCTCCCATTCTTTTTTGATTAGTTCAGTGTTCTGCGTTATCTACATAAGCTTTACTTTCTTTAATTATATTTTTTATAGTATTCCAACATTAAATCAAAATAATCCCATGTACCTTTGGAAAAAGTCAGGTTTTATTATCTAACATTTCCAAATATTTTAGTGGACCTTCTTCGAATTCAATGTTTTCTTTAGGTGGATTTTTATCATCGAAACACATTATTAATTTTTATTTAAATGCTTGTTAATAATATTGATTTAAAATAGCAACTGATTTAAAAACAATAACAATTAAAATTAACAAATGTCAACTTCAAATAAATATGTACATACTGATTTTAAATTTTGCAAAACATATGTTCATTTTTGGCTGAAGATGACATAATTGGTCTGTATGTTAACTCGCAAATTTACATAAATTTAGCCAAATTCCTGTTTGTTTACTTTTTTATTTGCACGCTCTTTACAAATTTGTAAGAAATTTTAGAGAATTTTATGTTTAAAACGTGACGTCAGAGGTCTCTCTTAAATAAATTTTTGCAAATGAAAGTAAGCATACAAACCTAAATAATGATTAAAAAGATACCCAAGTAACACCAAATAACTATTAAGTTAAATATCTCCATACCAACGTCGTTATAACGTCGTAAATTTAAAAAAAATAACTTTATAGTGAAAAATGTAAAAGTTATAATTTATCCGTCATTACGACTACAATACGACGTCTTTTTTCTCAGTTGTCACAAAGTTATTTTATATCTACTTCACAACTTTTTTTACATTTTATAACTATGATGCAACTATTAGAACTTAAAGGTGTCCGAAATAACGTTATACCGACGACTTGCTTATAACGTCGTAATAACTTATATTTTATAACCATTATCCGACTCCTCTACTCAATCGGCTATAAATTGACCAAATTAGAATAAAAGAGATAGGTAGATTATACTTTAACAATAATATTGTCCATTTTTCTCTCAGTATAATTAAATTATAAATATGCTAATGTATTATAATTTTATAAATATGAATTTATTATTGTAAATTATAATTATTGGAAATATTTTCACGAAAATTGTACAATATATGACATCTTTTTGCAAACGAATGAAGATTTTCGCGAAAATAAACATTTTATTGAACTAAAAATTTATGGACCTTAAAATTTGTTTAAATTTAAAAATTTTTAAAATTAAAAGAAATATATTTTTTCTTATTATTATTTATTATTTGCTCAGATCCATATAAAATTTTTTTTAAAACAACCCTTATTAAAATAATAAAAGCAATTTACTCGCATTAGTATTAAATTTGGAATTAAAAGCTAAAATTTTTTTTTTTATTTTCTCATACAAAATATATTTAGCAATAATAATTTTCGCCATATATAAAATTGTGAAGTTATAAATATCCTAAAAATGACCAAGAAATAACCAAATAGTTACGAACAGAAAACTACATTATATAAAAACGTATGTCAAATACAGAGATGTAAACTGGTTCCTTAAGTCGAATTAAAAATTTCTAAACAGTTTTAGAAATGAAAATGAAAACTAAATTATTTAATTCCAAGTCTGTGCTCAGAAATATGGTATAAACGAGAAATGTAACATCTCTTTTAATTTGGGGCTATTCAATTTGTTTCACTTGGTGTGCTCCACCATTAATTCCTAATTTAATACTAATGCGAGTAAATTGCTTTTATTATTTTAATAAGGGGATTGTTTTAAAAACAAATTTATATGGATCTGAGCAAATAATAAATAATAATACGAAAAATATATTTTTTTTAATTTTAAATTTTTTTAAATCTAAACAAATTTCAAGGCCCATAAATTTTTAATTCAATAAAATGTTTATTTTCGCGAAAAATCTTTGTTCGTTTGCAAAAAGATGTCATATATTGCACAATTTTCGTGAAAATATTTACAATATTTATAATTTATAATAATATATTCATATTTATAAAATTATAATACATTAGCATATTTATAATTTAATTATAGTGAGAGAAAAAAGTACAACATTATTGTTAAAATATTTTAGAAATAAAAGTTTTTTTTTCATTAAAAAATAAATACATACACTGTATATAATAATCTATCTATCTCTCTTATTCTAATTTGGTCATTTCATAGTCGGTTGAGTAGTCGGATAATAGTCATTTTCACTACGGTACGACTCAATAATTATTCCCCAATAACGTAATAATGACGTTGTCTGAAAGTTATTTCAACGTCATGTAGCCGACCAGTAGTTATTTAGCCAACGATAGTACGACGTTGTTACAACCTATTTGTGTTACTTGGGTAATGTATTAGAGAGAAAGAGAAAATAATATAGCTTTTTAGTATAGCCAAGATGCCAACCTATATTTATTATACCTATGTGCCATACCAAAAATACTATAAAACTTTTGACAATGATTGATGTTTATAGAATTGTAGATTGTAAGGTAGATCTTAATAAATTGTAAAGTAGGTTCTTAGCAAATTGTGATTTTAATCAATTTTTGAACATAATCAATTCATATTCGTAAGTTTTCATTAATTAATATAAAATTTTGCAGCTAAATGATCTATTTTGAGTTATTTACGTTATTTACATAATTGTTTCCACACTTACAACAAAAAAACATCCTAGTAAATTACTAAGTTCTTTACATTTAAACAACTGTGGAAAACTGTAAAAAACTAGATGTAAATTACTTTGTCAACACTGGCCAGTGTGCGTTTATCAAATATAATATTCCAATATTTTTTTCACTACGACAACAAAATATCAACAATACTACAACTATACTTATATTAAAATTATTTCTTTGTAAAAAATATTTCGGTAGTCTTTTCTGATGAACTATAAGCAAATACGTTCCTTACTGTTGAGGTATTCTTGAGATAAAGATATGTTCAACTCTTCAACAATCAATTGGAATTTGTACTTAAATGAAATGAGGATGCCAAGTTCTTATTCTTAATCTAGTACCATAGTTTTGGCTTCTTCAAGTTTCGTAGAAGCAATATTGAAGCTACTACTTTTAATCCCAATTGATGAGGAGGAACAACTTCATTTTCATCGATAACTGTATCTATCGATTTGTACACATGAAGCCCCAGGAACACTGCAGTATTTTCTGATTAATAAAACGAATCGTCACATTTTTGTGGTTAATTCACATAGTCATAGTCAAAAATACTTTTTCAGGACAATAAATATTTGTTTATTTTATTATTTATTTATTTATAAGATCTTTATTATGGGCTTATCAACCACGTGGGTTTTTCAAGCCCTCATTCTTTAAAGTTTTTTACATAATTATCTTTAGTTTATTTTATTTATTTTTCATAGAGTTTCCATGAATAAATTTTCAAGTCTGTAACACAATTTTTGAAACATTTCTGATAGAGTATCTAAGCGCAAATTTTCATGCCTCCAACACAATTGGTTTTTGAAATATTCCTGAGAGGTACGTGCTAGGAGTTGTACGGCAGCAGCCCGAACCAATCCAAATTTTTTAAATCGGCGGCAGTCGTAATTATTTATTTGTGAAAGAGTATCTAAGTGTAAGTTTTCATGCCTGTAACTCTATTGGTTTTTGAAATTTGCCTGAGACTAACGTGCTAGGAGTTGTACGGCAGCAACCCGAACCAGCCCAAATTTTCGAAATCGGTAACAGTCTAATTTCTTTATTTGTGAATGAGTATCTAAGTGTAAATTTTCATGCCTACAACGCAATTGGTTTTTGAAATAGTCTTGAGACGTACGTGTTAGGAGTTGTACGGCAGCAACCCGAACCAGTCCAAATTTTCGAAATCAGTGGCAGTCGCAATTATTTATTTGTAAAAGAGTATCTAAGTGTAAGTTTTCATGCCTGTAACTCTATTGGTTTTTGAAATATTCCTGAGACGTTCGTGCTAGGAGTTGCACGGCAGCAACCCGAACCAATCCAAATTTTCGAAATCGGTAACAGTCGAATTTCTTTATTTGTGAAAGAGTATCTAAGCGTAAATTTTCATGCCTACAGCACAATTGGTTTTTGAAATAGTTCTGAGACGTACATGTTAGAAGTTGTATGGCAGCAACCCGAACCAGTCCAAATTTTCGAAATCGGTAACAATCGTATTTCTTTATTTGTGAAAGAGAATCTAAATGTAAATTTTCATATCTGTTACACACATGGTTTTTAAAATACTCCTGAGTCTTGCTAGGAGTTGTACGGCAGAAACCTGTCATCTGATGGCTTTGTAAAGTACCGCGTTCGGTACCTTATATAACCATCAATAACTGTGCAAAATTTCAGAACTCTATCTTTAAAACTGTGGGAATGTATAGCGAACAAACAAACATACAAACAAAAAAACAAACAAACAAACAAACAAACTTTCCCTTTTATAAGTATAGATATAGTAAAAAAAAAACAATAAACAAAAAAAATAAAAACAAATAACAGTTTTAACTTATCATCACATCACATTTCTGGCTAGAGTATATATATATACCTATAGTACTATACAGGATATGCCTATAGTACATACGGTATGGCATAACTATGATGCTATGATCATTATCATAACAACAACAAAAAATCACAAAAAAAAAGTTGTAGACACGTATGTTTATTGTATATAATTTTAAGTAGTAAGAATAACCTTTAAGTATATTATGTTTTTTTTGTGTTAAATGCTGTTTGTCTATTGGTTATTATTCATTATTAAACTATTGATAAAATTTCTATTAGTCCTTCTTATTATAAATCAAAAAAATTGTCTGTTTTATTTATATTATTATTATTTTTTATTTTTCCTTATTTTTTGCGAAGAAGACTAACATTAAATTAAAAAAATATATTTCATGCAATGGTATGTTTTCCTGCAAAGGTTCAGCATGATAGACAGGGGTTAAAAAGGAGTACCAAAGCATTTGTATACATATTGCAATTTGTATATGCATTGGAGTATTCCGTCGGACTTACAAACATCTAGATAAATGCAGAATAATATATATATATAATTCCAATATACTATACATAATGTATTCGTTATATATCATTTCAAATTTAATCTACGTTAATCCTATCTGGAACAGACCTCCACAAGCCTATCTGAGCAAAATTGATCTACTTATCAAAGAAGCAATTAAATTCATACATAATTACCCTACAATGCACCCCATTCATATGCTTTATTCAGGAAAATATATCAGTTTCCATAAAATATGTAAGCGAGAACTATGCATGGTTCCATTCAAGATAATAAATAACAATAAATCACAATACGCACAACAAAACTAATTTTTATTTAACATTCTTCAAAACAGAAAGTCTATAACGAGTTACCAAATGAAATCAAACATATTGAAAACATTTGTATCTTCAAAAATAAAATTAATACCTATCTACTATAAATATTGGGGATTTTGGGAATGTACAGTCTTTTCTTAGCTTACTCTGTGTTTTATTTTTCATACTCATTAACATAAAATATTTTTTGTAAACATATAAGAATTTTAAAAGTATGATATTATGTTGGAAGATTCATAAGAATAAGCCCAGAGCTTAGGTCACCGGATTCTCATATTAATCTGAAATTATATAAATTATATGTATGTGTAAATAAAAAAAAACTGTGAATTATTCTTAACAATGTATTATTATAAATTAATTCAGAAATATATGAATTAATAAAAAAAAAAGTACATAATTAAATAATCACAAATACAATACAAAATTACAAGTAATGAGTTATTACAATATTTTGTAATATCCCTGTCTATTGGTGTCAATACCAATTTTTCACTTTTTTTAACTAGCATTTTACCCAGTTTACTATATTGAAATGAATTAGATGTCATTCTATAATCAATAACATTCAAGACAAAAATATCATCAAACCATTTTCATTTGGAAACAATCACTTCAAGTAGGTACATATATACAAAATAGAATATTCTTCAATATTTCCCCAATATTTTTGTTGTAATATTAAAGAAAATAAAAATTGACAACTTTAAGGAAAATTTTTTTTTTTTTTATTTTGTTATTTTGGAATTCATTCGTTTGCAATGATTTTTAAAGAACAATGAAATTTTTTTATCACCACAAAACCATAATCTTTTATTTTTCATATATAAGAAATTCTTTTCTACTAGCTTTGACTAGGTTACATCTTAAAACTAATCCTTTTAAATTGTTAAAAGATTTATAGATTTTCATCACATGTGATTTTCTCTAACATAAATTTTCTAAAAGGTTGTCCCATTGAAAATAGATATATAATATATATATATATAATAGATGTTTATATAGAAATTTTATCTATATACGACTGACAGATTTTGAATTAAGAGTCAAGCAATGGGATTTATTATCTATGGGCATCTTTTTTTTTCTATATAAACTTACTTACATATAATTTTGTTATTCTTAATTCAATGTGAAGATTTACAAAAACAATTTGAGACATAAATAATAACTTTAGAAATTTTTAAAGTAAATACGTAAGAATATGATATTCTGTTGACCAAGGAATTTATATATATCTATATATTATTTTTCATTCTTTTAATCTTGCAGTCATAGAATACTTCTAACTAACTGAAAAATATTGCTTTAAGATTGCCTTCAGTTAGAAAAGAATATCTATATAACTATGAATAAGAAACTTTTAAAGAGAAAGTATAAATAAATTGAAGAGCAAGTGGACAAATAGATAATATTCAGATTAGGGATGAATTATTCAAATAAATAATATGAAAAATATGTTATTGAAATATTAAAAGGTTGTAGAAGAAAATAGCAATATGGTGATTAATATGTTCCGCATAGACTTGACTATTTCCTTGTACAATGATATATTTTAAGTACAGAATTTCCAAGAAAAGTATTGCTAGAGAAAAAAAAACCAGTTTTGAACCACCTGAGCTTATTTTCACGGTGCAGAAATACGCACTGGAAGCCTTTCTATTATTACTTAACAGAATAAGTTTCTCTTAAGTAATTAGCATGATTTTCTTCTTTTTGTGGAGAAAATCGAGTCAGTTTTAATCACATTTATTTCTCAACTGTGACTACAATTCAAAACATACTCACTGGGGATCACGAGTAACTACACAAAAAAACAGACAATTGCTAATTCCCTTGCAAGAGTTAAATTTGAGCTTTGTATCTACTGCCCAATCAACCTACTGGCCCTCAGACCCAAATAAATTACCAGACTTGGTGAACTTTTGTTTGACAAGAGGTATTACATCAAGTCACTTACATGCAAAATCAAGCTTTGATCTTTCCTCAGACCACACTCCAATTATTATCACTACTTCAACCAGGCTTATTTATATACCAAAAAATCAAAGCTTACACACAAAACATACAAATTGGGATAAGTTTGGAAACATAACGGATACAAAAATATCTTTAAAGGCTCGTCTAAAAAATTCTGTTGATATTAATGTTGTAGCTGGACACATCAACAAAACCCTGATAGAAGCTGTGAAATAGTCAACAACCAAACAAGTTAAACTCCAGACTAAAAGTTTCTGTTCTGTAGCAATTAAGCTCAAAATAGTAGAAAAAAGAATATTGAGGAAACTATGGCAAAAAACTAGATCACCAGAAATTAAGAAAAAATTAAACCGAATTACTAAAGAGCTCAGTAACCTTCTAAAAACTGCCAAAGAAGAAGCACTTCAATTGTATTTAGAAAACTTATTACCATTTGCATACACTGAGCACGTTCTTTGGAAGACAACAAAAAAACTTAAACGTCCACAACAACATGTTCCTCCATTAAGAAATAATCATGGAAGTTGGCGTGGAAGCGATATGGAAAAAGCGAATTTACCTGCAAAATACTTTCGAGGCATATCCGTCGGTAGTCTCAGATGCTGAAGATAACAACATCATCCAGTTCCTTGATATGCCATATCAACTAGGTCTACCTATTAAAAAATTTAATATTAATGAAGTTCAGAATACAATTTAGAGCACAGCTAGCAGTCAAAAATCACCAGGCCACAACTAGTTAACAACAAGGATGATAAAAGAAGTGTTAAGCACGACAATGAAACATTTCACGCACTTATTTAATGTAATATTAAGACTTAGTTATTTTCCAGAAAAGTGGAAAATAGCCCAAAAAATAATGCTGCCCAAACAAGGAAAAGAGCCCACAGATGTTGAATCATATCGATCCATTAACTTGTTGCCAATTATGTCAAATATATTGTCGAATTGTTTGTCAGAAGATTGAAACCGAACTAAATATCATACCAAGCTACCAATTCTGGTTCCGGTAAAAGCATTCGGGTATAGAACAAATTCACAAAGTAGTGCAGCATATAAATGAAACATTTGAAAGTAAAAAATATTGTTCTGCGGCATTTCTTGACAATACGCAGGCCTTCGATAAAGTCTGGCACGAAGGACTATTATTTAAATTGAAAAAACTGCTGTCTCACCATTATCATCAATTTTTTAAATCATACCTTAGTGAAAATTTGTAGTAAAGTGCAACAGCGATATTACATAATTAGACAAATACAATCAGGTGTACCACAGGGAAGTGTTTTAGGACCAGTGCTTTATGTCATTTACACAGCCGATCTGCTAATATCACAAAAAATTATTGCAGCTACTTTTGCTGATGATACCGGTATTTTGGCATCCCATACAAATCCGATGATAGCGTCTAAAATATTGCAAGAAAACCTTTTTAAAATTGAAAATTGGCTTATGAAATAGAGAATAAAGGCAACCACATCAAAATCTTTGCACATTACGTTTACATATTGTAAAGGTATCTGTCCCGCAGTAAAACTAAACGATTCATTACTGCTGCTACAGGTGAATTCAGTAAAGTACTTGGGTATGTATTTATACCGCCGACTTACTTGAAGAACTTCCATTGTCCAACTGAACAGACAACTCAGAATAAAGTTCAACCAACTCTACTAGCTTATTAGGGCGTTATTCCAAGCTATCAAATTATAGAAAATTAATTATATACAAATCAATATTGAAACCAATATGGACATACAGTCTAGAGCTATGGTATACTACAAGTAACTCAAACATTGAAATAATTGAACTTTTTCAGTCAAAAGTACTGCGATCCATTGTAAACGTTTAGTTTGCAAAAAACGACAGAATACGAGAAGATCAAAAGATTTCATTTGTAATAGAAACAGTAACATCCAAGTCAACATGATATCACACAAGATTTCAAATCACCCAAATGCGCTGATTCCACAGCTTTTAATTACTCGGCAGACACGCAGACTAAAAAGATTCACGCATTGGATTTTCTCTCTTCCACAAACCTTCATTCAAATCAAAATTTATACTTAAAATCTTGTATTTTATGTATAATAAAATTATTAAGATAGTTGTAATGAAATTAACAAAAATTGTACTTAATTTGATTTAAAAGAAGATAACACCCACAGGAATCCGTTACTACTACGATAATAAGACAAGTTTAGACCCATATCTTCCCTCCATCACAATACAAAATAGACGGTTATCTATTTCGGGAACAAACCCGTAAGTCAGTCTGTGAATATTCTGAAAGGCTATCATTTCTTTAGTACCCATAGTTGCACATAATATAATATGGTGAATGTAACTATATAGTTTCCAATTATATTATTGTTCTTCAATTTTTCAGTTGAGCCGAACATATTTTTTGCTCAATGAAAAAATAAAACAGAAATGAGTCAGAACTAGACAAAGCTATCAACTCGCTGAAATTAATATAGGGCGATATACCGATTTAACATTTTGTAGTTCTATTCGTCTGTAGGAGGTCTATAAAGAGACTCGTAGGATATTAAAATAACATAATTTTTTAAATTATTAAGTGATGTACAAAAGATTTCAGGTCTTCTAAGAAAGTTATCTCGTGAAAATCGTATAAAAATATCTGTTTTTGGATAAAATAAATACTTCGCACATAAACAAACAAAACTAAATTGTTAAAATTGCAGAATAAATTTCGAATAATACTAAAAGTATTTATATTTTGAATATCAAATAATTTTAATTATTTTGAAAATTTAAATTTAAAGTTGTAGCATCAAAACACTGAATTTTTCACCAACTCGAAGTTCGTCATAGCAAACCTTATTCCATAAATACCTTAACAAGCAATGTTTACATTTTTCCATTTTCTTAATGAAAATAAAAAATAAATAAATGAAAAAAAAAAACTTTACAAAATACTCATCCTTTTCAATTTCTACCTTCGATACTTTACAAAAAAAAAATTCTGTAATACAACTTTTAAGACATCCTTATAAATTTGTAACACAAACAAAATATAAAAGGTAGACAACATAAAGCTTATTTCGATTTTTCAAAAAATTTCTTTGATTACTTTGAAAAGAATAATCCCTACAATCGTAGTAAATTTTAATTCGTAACAGGAGAAGGTAAGACTAAAATCAATCAATATAAGAAAAAAAAAAAACATTTTTATTTTACCTATCTTACACACGCCTACAGTTGCTTCCCAAAATCCCAATATTATTTTATTTCATTTTAACACTTTGAGAGAATTTAAGAAGATTTTTTTTTTTGTTTTTCTCGAAATATTCAATTTACACCTCCAGTAAAAATTTGCTTCTTAAATCCTTTGCGGTAATTTATATTTAATTTTAAGACATAGTAAATGAGTTAACCAGGTATAACAGGAAAATTTGTGGCCAAAATGATTCAATAAATTTTGTAAATTCTTGAGAAGACATTTTTTGACACGTAAAAAGTAGAAAATCAATATAACCCTAATCCACATAAAATATTCTTGGTTTTGATAAATGTGAAAGGAAAAAATTCATTTAAGACATTACACATAATAGACTCACTATATCATTCAAGATATCTTAAATTGTACAATGCGGTAATAATTTCAATTGGAGTTCAATCAAGACCACTAATCTCTTAAATATTTGTTGATAAAAAATTTTGTAAGAAGCTTCTGTTTTTTGTTGACATTGGTTTTGTAATTTGTATACATTAATTATGTTTTTTTTAATATAAAATATTAATAGCCAAAAATATCAGTTATCAGAAAAAGAAAAATAATTTACCAGAAGTTGTGAATTATGTTATTAGTGTTCAATTTGAATTTTTGTACGAGTATATCAAACATGTTAAAAATGTCCCTCCATGGGAATGCCTAAAGTGGACTGCGATATTCTAGATGTTCTGCCTGTGAATTGAATTTCCATAAACAGTCTTGAACTATCCTAGAGTATTTCTATGCTCAAGAAATGGGTCGCATTCCTCGACGGAATTTTTGAAAAAATGACTGTAGTGATTTTAGTTTTTTCAAACATCTAGCAGCTCCTGTAAGGAATTTACAGAATCAAGTGAATAATCTATTAGGCTCTTTTACATCATCTATGAGACGAATTATGCATTTTTATACTATGCCAACAAAGCTTAGAGCAGTCTTTGAAACGCCAGGTCATACGATGTGAATTATGCTTCATCTTCAATTGTATGTAGACTTAATTAAGAGATAAAAGAATAATTAAAACACTCTAGCTACAGTATTTTATACTGAATTAACTATATTTTAAAAGTGCTGTTTTTAAATTGTCCTCCATATTTAATTGTATATCTTCATAAGAATTTATTCTTCTTCTTCTTCTTATATTGTCTCTTTTGTATGTCGTTTTAAAATCGGTTAATCAATCACTTCTGTTATTGCCTTAACCAATTTCTACCCAAAATTTGAAGACCAAACAATAAAAATAAATTAGAGCTCAGTAGTCTCAATTAAATTTAAATTTAAATTATTGCAGATTTGTTAAGACTATGATGTTCGAATACTGCTCCCATTTTATTGAATCCATAATTGATACGGCAGTATAGTTTAATTTCTCCTATTAAATTATAACATAATCTTATATACGCAAGTATTTGCACTTAATAAAATTTATATTCACGTTACTACTAGTTAGTCACGTATTATACACACCAGCACTATATCTGTGTCTACATCCAACTTTCTTAATATACTTTTGACGTACTTAATTTTATACTATAACGTATGAATTAACCGATATATTGTCTACACTTTATTTGCAATCTATTGCTTATTCTGTTTGTACCATCCTTAATATTTTTTGATCCAATAATTTTTCTTATAATTTCAAATAAAACTTTTTTTTAGCCGATTTGCTTAAAATCGAAATTTTGCAAACGATTCGTAACGATTATAAAATAACGTCCAAAGTGTTCTTGAATATAGTTAAAGCCTTGTTAGAGGTTAAAAATTAACAACAACAAAGTAAGTCTCCGCCGAACCTTTCTCTTACTTCTTTCTCCTTTTCTTCGTTCTAACTATCCTTTTTCTTTTCTCTTCCAAAAGTCAATGGTACGAAGGTATAAAGGTTTTTCTCACATAAATTTTGGCTAATAATATTAAAAAAAGGGAGAAAACAAAAAAACGAAATAAAATTAGTTAAGGTTTTTATTTTTCCACTCATTGATTTTTTCGGTACTCAAACCTTCATAATCAATTTCACAACATCTACCACAAAAATCAATAAAACTCTCTCTTGTGGTAGGTGTATTTAGTTTAGTTTAAAAGAAGGTGATATCCATAGAAATCTGTTGCTGCCACGATATTAAGCTAAACTTGGACCCATAGCGACCTTCTTTAAAACTTCACAGTACATAATGGACTTCTATCTATTCCCCGAGCAGATCCGTAGATGTAACCATTCCGTTAAAATCCTGAAATTAAATCTTTTCCATGAAATATACCTCAAATCAGTTCTTGCTAGACCTGGGGGCAGTGGCACAGAATATGCTTCATGTTTTCCTGAGTGTTAAAACAGTGCCGTAGATTTGACAGTGTTATTATTATTTACAAGCCGCAGTCACATTGTATGTCCGTTAAACAAATAGTGACCTATCAATACACCTATAATCATCCTAAACTTCCCTTTATTAAGCTGAAGCAAAATTCTAGTTTTCCCATTGCTAATTTCCGGCCATAAAGTTAGGTGTACTAAAAACAGTATTCAAATATATTTAGCAAAAGCTTATTTGCTTGAAGTGCTATTTAAGTGGTAAAAAAATGTTAGCTAATTTTATTTGCTGTTAAGTGGAATATCTCTCTATTCCTGTTACCATTAAAACTTTCTTAAAATTGAAAGTTATTACACCAAAATGTGACCAGTAAATTAACCCATATAAATTAAATTTTCTTCCATAATTCTAAAGGTTAATTTTTCTATTAAAAAATTTTTTAATTCACAATCACTACACAAATATCGAACCCTTGAATATTTGTGTAAATAGTGACGTGCAAAATCAATTAATTTTAAATCAAGTGCTTGTGTGCAACTGTAATAAAATATTTAAATTTTAAAATTGTTTCATCGAGTTCAGGATATGCAACAGAAAATCTTTTCTTTTAATTTTATCCTATTGTAATAAAATAACAAAACCGGATAATCCGTTTCAATGATTTCATAATATGTCCCTAAGGAATATAAAAATAAAAGCTTTTTTTTTTGTTCTCTTGTTGTTACGTAAAATTTAATTAAATAAATATAAGTAATTTAATAAAATCTTATCTTGTTGTACTCAATTAAGACATTGAAAAGTCAGAAATTTAATAAGTTTTTATATAATAGTATTTATTTAATATTATAGATAAAAATATAGAGCTTATATAGAGCTTTTCTGATGGACTCAAAATTAAAACAATTATAAAATAAATTTAGAAAAACCATGACGAAACTAAGATCTTTTTTCAGATAAAAGAAAATCATTAAAAGAGTCTTCTACTTCTGTTCCTGTACCGGGTAAGAACGAAATAAAGGACTGTGCCTACTTTAACGAACTAAAAACCCCTACATCCTTTTGTTAAAATTAAGACGAGTCTTTAAGACAAACCATTAATACAATTTTAGCTCTATTATTTCAGATATCTTTGATCAAACAAAACTCCATTAGGAATTATTGTAAGATAAAAGATTTTATCTTAACACAGTTCGAACGGTTTCGTCCGTTTAAGTCCTCTAACAAAGTCTTCTAACAAAGTTTAGACAGTCAGCTAAACGTGAAACTTCAACATTGACACGTTGAGAGAGACAACTTTTATGGCGTACACCCAATTTTTTTATTCCGTCTTTTATGAGAGGAACCCTGAGATCCCTATGAATATCAGCATTGCGAACAAACCATGGGGCATTGACATTGTTTCGCAATACCTTGTTGTATTGCGCAACCCCATATTTGAATACCGTATACCCAGACTGGCTTTAATATCTGATTGTAGATCAAAACTTTGTTTTACGTCGAAAGCTGTTTTTATTTTATGTTGATGTTTGTATTTTAGATTCACTTCTAGTTTTTTTTTCTTAACGTGTTCTTTCCATCTAAGCTTTGCATCAAGCTTCATACCGAGATATTTTGCAGAATTTTGATATGGTATATGATGACATTGTTTAATCTTACTGGAATGTGCGACTCAACTTTTTTATTTGTAAAGTTAACGTGAGTAGATTTTGCTTCATTCAGTTTAATTTTCCACCTTTTGCACCAAATGGATATTTTGTTATTGGCTACAAAAAAATTACAACAGCCAATAACGAAACTCAGATTGAAGAAAATAATCAAAGGCGAATATAAAACTTTTAGGCTACCTAACACAATTACATTATTTTAGAACAGTAATTCGAAATGGTAACAGTACTTAACTTTAGATAAATAATAGATTACAAGCAAAAAAACTGTTACTTTGTAAATCAGAAGGTATTTTAATTTCAAATTAAAATTAACAATACATTAAACAAATTATATTTCGGTCGGTAATAATATTTTACCCTTTTTCTGTGCCTATATAAAAATATCAAAACAATAAGTATATTTTCAAATGTCCTTTTCGTTCTTAAAGGATAAGGCGCATCCCTAAAGATATATTTTTTAGGTCCTACGCCGGTACAATGTCTCCTTCAGAATCTCTCTTTTTTGTTAAAAAGTAATTTAACTATCGCCACGTTCATATCAACTTGACAATGACACATTACACAATTTCATTGTAACTTCATAATTACTCCTAAACTAGTATTACACAATTTCAACATCTTTTATCCTTAACTAGTATTTTGCATATGCATATGTTGGGACCAAATTACAAAAAATTACTGACCAGTGTTATCAAATTAATACGTAAAAACAGTTCGATCAATGTTTTAAAATAAAAAAAACATCATTCGTGATTCAAAGGCAGTGCTGGTACCGGTGTTTATAATAAAATTATAATAAGAAATAAAAATTAATATTAGTTGTATTTTACTTTAAAACAGAACTAAAAAGCTTTATATTTAAGACACTGAAGGAAATAATATGTCTCAGTTTTATAATTTTTAATCCACATCAACTCATATTCGGTATTACAAAAATATCAAGGAAAATTTAAAGGTTTATTTGGCTAAATTTCGTTATGAATTTAGATTTTGACATCAATCTGACAAATCTTTAAATTATTTGTACATGAAAATACTGACAGTTACCTATAACTCTAATTTATCAACGTCCATATTTAGTCCGAGTTTAATTATGGGTTTGTAACTTAACTTAACTGTTGAAAATAATGTCCTCACAGCCATTATAATTGATTCGATCTAAGCTGTAACTGTTTGTTATATATTTACTAAATATTATACCATTTTCAGTTTTTAAAACCGAATGTTAAATTTTTAAAATATCCTAACCTGAACTTGGATTCTTCTAAATTTCAAATTTATTTTTTTAAGGGTTTTAACCAAAAACTAACAATAAGAAATAATTCTAATACCATATTTATCGTAATTTTCTTCTATCTTTTTTCATCATAAAAAAGTATATACCTTCTTTATTAATTCTACATATATTCCAATAACTGAATGACACAACTTTAATATCATCACTTTTTTCACCTACCAATTATAGTCCTTAAGCTTTAAAAAAATTTCTATAAAATTACAAATAGGTACACAATATATAGGATGAGAAAAAAATATAATTTAAAGAGTCGTAACAATTTCAAGGATACAAAATTATAAATTCTTGTCATGCTCTTCCAGACGGAATATCATCAATAATTTATAGCGATATATTTTCCATTAGATTTCTTTCTTTTACCTTTTGGGTCCATCCAGAATAATACAAAAATTAATTTTTTATCAATTCTTTATGTGAAAAATTAAAATCTTATCATCATCGATCCAAACTCTATTCAACAATAATTTAATTGAGGGTCTTATTAGAGGGAAATTCAAAAATTTTATTTCTGAAAAAAGCAAAAAAAAAAAAACAAAAAAAAATCTTAAAGATGCTTTTCTATTGAACTGAAAATGTTCTTTTTTTTTCTTCTACTGAATTCACCTTAAATTAATAATTTTCAAGTTTATTAAATTGAAAGTAAATTTCAATTTTCAAAATTAAAATTAGTATATTTTTGTGACCGGTGTGATTTAACCAAATTGTTGGATCAGAAGCCGTGTTATTTGCAGAAGAATAGAATGTGGGAAATCATCTGCTGCCGATCTCATTAAAATTTTTAAAATACTAGTTACTGCTGGTTATTTTCAAGTAATCGCATAGGGAGAACAACTTTGACATTTTCCTTCAATTTGTATGGAAAACATAGAATGTACCGTCCTCTATTCGTTTAGTCTATTTTTAATTAAAAATAGAACATTTTTTTTTACAAAATGAAAATTTGGAGTTTTATCTTACAAATTCAGAACAAATCTTTTACGTACATCCATCCTTATTTATAAGCATACTAAATCATACCGGAGAGAATTTAGATAAACTGAAAGATTGAAACTGAAGATTGTTAAGTAGTACCATTTGTTCTTCGGTGAAGGTCTATGAGAACTGATTCACCACAATTTTTCCAAGATTTCATCAAAGAACCAATGGTACTATTTAACAACGGACTTAATTACGCAATACCCAATGATACTGATGTCCAAAAACTTATTGTAGACTTAGGGGCATGGATCAGCACGTACGACCCAACGGTGCCCATTACAACAGAACAAAAGCAACTTATAAGAGCCACCATAGCAAAAGTTATTAAAGAAAAGATGATGACTAACTATGAAAATAAAAAGGTTATCAGAAATGAGAAAGAAGTTATCAGAGACATCAAGACAACACCAGTATACTTTGTTAAGGCTGATAAAGGCAATGCACTGGTAATTTTAATAGGAGTCAACAAACTTAAGGTACCCAATCCAGCACTTCCTAGAATTAAAGGATTTCCTAAAACTCACAAACCACAAAAATGAAATGACAGAAATTGTGACAGCAGATATGTCTCCAACATATAAAATAGCCAAATGGTTAGTGGAGGAGTTTCGTAATATGGATAAGCAGTTCGAAACTCAATCAGTGAAAAACTCTAAGGAACATGCTCAAAAATTGAATCAATGGGAGGGATTGAAAAAGACGAGGTCATTGTCTCTTTTGGCGTCAAAGTCCTTTTCCCAGTATCCCAGAGATATAAAGAGGCTATTATTCTGGTAGAAGAGGGGCTACTACAACCAGAAACTGGATCACAGTGGTGGACAAAAGTAAAACAGTACGTAAAGCTGTTCCGCCTTTGCGTGGAAGAAAAATTTATTTCACCTTTAGAGGGGATTTCTACAAGCTACGGATACTGATAGGATCATCCCGAATACCACTCCATCATCCAACCACTCCTATCAATATAATCAACATCTTTCAACCACATGATCCATCGAATGTTAACACTTCCCATCACTCAAAAAGGTTTAGTAAAAGACACTTAACACATACTTGAAATTACGAGAATAAACGGATATCCAAAAAAAAAACCATCACGGACTTACTCAGTAAACTTCCTGGGGAGAGTGAACATAAGAGAACGACCACCTATAACGACCAGCAACAAGAAATAGATCACTCGAGTCGTGGTATCAAAAAAGCACAATTAAGTGATAATTGGTTTTCCGAAAGCAACTGAAATTGCCACTTCTACCTACCTACCTACTCAATAAACGGAAAAGAAGTTTTTTGAAGAAGTAAGTCCCTCACTAATCTAGTCACTGATCAACAACCAAAAATAAGAGTAGCATTGGATTTTAGCAAGATTTCTCTCCCACTCAGAGCGAAATTAAATAAAAAACACGGCTTAGATATCGTATATAGCAGCAGAACCAATCCACTCAAGTCTATTCTAGGTTCAACTAAAAACACAATCGAACAAATGGAAAAATCAGGTATATATAAGATCTCTTGAAGTCATTGCAACAAAGTTTATATTGGGCAAACTAGGAGAAACATGCAAGCTAAGAAGATCCAAAGTAAGAGAACAATTCATCCAAGAGAACCACAGTATTTCGAAAGAAGACATAATAATAGTAAGTTACATTAGGTGTTCTAGGAAGCTAGATTCAGCTGAAAGCATTGAAATCTACAAAATTAAAAATGACTCACTCCTAAATAAATACCAAAGCAACAGATATTCTTTATTTAAATTTTTAGTTAAATATAATAGAACGAATAACACCATCTCTACTTCTTACTCTAACGTCGGAAATATTATTTCAAATACCAAAAATGAAATAAGTAATAATATTAGTACTCAACCTTCTACCTTGGCTATTTCATTCGATAATAAAGCTGCGGAAAACGTCAAATTGCTACCTGGGCAAATAGAATAAATAATACGATTTTAGATTTCTTTCCTCAGTCGAGTACAAAACAACGAAGAAGTCTACAAGTAGTAGGTAGACGAAATACGCGTATCTGTATGATAAGTGCATATCAGTAAAATTAAAAGAAAAATATTCGACTATTTTCGACAATTAGATATTGTGTTAAATATTATTGTTATATTCGACTATTTTCGACAATTAGATATTGTGTTAAAAATAATATTTGTTAAATATTCTATGCATGCGTATTAAGATGCGTATATTATGCGTGCAAAGAACATAATATATACATTATTACATATATATCCTATATTATGTTCTTTGGTATTAGTTAATAAATATTATAAGATTTAAAAATTGACATAAGTAAGACAAAAAAAAAGAAATAAATTGATAAAAGCAAACCTAATATGAAACTAACGACATTTAGATCTGGTAATGTCATACAAACACATTACCAAAAACAAATGACCCATATTAATAAGATCTCGATCGTCTTTTTCTAAACTTTCATGCTAAACTTACACAGCTATTGAATGCTAACACGATTAAGTTGATTCTTAATTTTAAGATGAATTTTCAATTATGGCAAATAAGATGTCGCTAAAATGATCGAGTAAATGTCCCTTCTTAGGGAATGTAAAATTTTGCACCTTAATACAAAATATTTAGTTTACATTTATTAAAAGCGTTCTAATAAAAAAATAAAGGTATGATAAATTAATAAGCCTCAAATATGTATTTTTCTCAAATTTGAAATAAAAAATCTAATGAAGGAAATAAATTCTAGATTTATTTTGTTTCTGTCATTTATGGCGGGTTACAAAACCTACTGTTAAAATATTTATATTGGAAATGGAAGTCCGTCATAAGTTTCTCAACTAACTTTTAGAAAATTACATGGCGGCCGGCGGACTGATCTGAAAGACATGGAATTATCCGAAATTAACAATAGTAAAATTTAAAAAAAGGTATAAACTGACTTAATTATATTGTAGTATACTTATAATTACCTACCGCACATCAAAACAAAACAATAATTTTATCCTTACATTGCAAATTTCTATTATTAAACATAACATGTTGTCTTGTCATAACATGTATTATTGAATAAAGAATATTTTTTTATTTAAGTATTGCGCGTCAAATTACTATATCGTGCCAGTGTAATTTGTTATAGCAATGTTCCAATTGGATTCTAATATGAATCATTTTTGTTTTGGGTTAGTTATATGAATGTCGCTAACCCTAAATTAATAATAATATTTGTCAATATAATTAGGAATTGAGTTACTTTGTTTTTAAATGCGTTCCATAAGATATAATGTAAATCATATTTGAAATATTTGTATAACTAGGGCTGACGAATCTATGGCACGCAAATCAATTGTCGAATTGTTTTGTAGAATGTTTTGATGAAATTATAAATGACATACAAGACAATTTTGTAATGAGATTTCAAGATTTCAAAATATTTGAACCGTTCATTAACTTTATTAAATATCCAGACAAGTTCGACTTGGAAACTAAAAATTGATCAATTAAGAACGGTTCTTAATTGATCCACGTACTGATGAGACTTACCGAAGAATCCGGCAAGGCTTATATTTCATTCAAATTGTCAAACTATCATGATATGGATGCATTATTAAAATCTATTCAACAACAAAAGTCTCATTAAAAATTGCGTCAGCTAATTATACAAATAAATGTATATATGATTTGTTATAAAGAATGGGCACGTATGTATTCTCATGTCATCAAAATAATTTGTATTGGCACGCAGTCAAAAAAAGATTTGCCATCCTTAGTATAGAGCTTAACTAAATGCTTAAATGTAAAAAATTTGTATAAATACAGAAGAAAATATGGTATAAAACACCGTTTACTTTTGTCAATAAAGTTGACCATACAAAACAAAAAAAATAATTATTGATTTTAATTTTCAGCAATAACTATTATATCCATATATTCATGACAGGCCCAATATGGCCAATCTGATAAGATTTGCCCATAGGTCTATTAATTTGGCACATCCTGCCTTATAACCAAATGTTAGGATTTAGGTATAGACATTAATAAAAACTCAATATATAAAACGGATATATATCTTAAAATTCATTGGAGATAGGACAAATCCGATAAGAACTTCTGAAAGATCACCCTCATAAACACTAGAAAACATAATTAGAACAAAAAATTTAAAAATGGCGTTTGTGCGAAATATTTCTACACACCTATAGAGCTAATTAATGCATTGTAGAGCTTACAATGTATTTTTATACCGCTTTAGAAGTCATTTAGAGCAAATTATGCTGAGACCTATAATTATTACTGTGTTATCGAAAGTTGAATTTTTAACAGCAAATTAAACGTAATATTTTTATGAAAAAAAAAAGAAAAACTAACTAACGGAATTTCGAGTAAAATAATTCAATTAGAGCTCTTAAAATAATTCAGTTTATACACTACTTAGGTAGCAATTAAACTTCACAAAAGACTTCTAATTAAACTTCACAAATGATTTTTTCTTAATATCTATCACTAAGATGTTATCGTTTTCGTTTACTTATCGTGGGCAAAAGCAGGATGGGTATGCTATGGGCATAAATGGGTAGCGTGGGCTTGGAGAAATCAGTAATTCACTACCCAAGTGGCTAATATAAAAAGATTGAATTGTTTTATTCAAATTGTAATTAATTGAATTGTCTTAAGCGAATTGAGTTTTATAGTTGTCCTAGAACCCTTTATAACATCAATTTTTAATAAAATATAAAATATCAATACATTAGAATTAGACTCTATGAAGAAGAATTAGGTAAACAAAGATTTATTTTTATAACAGTAAACAAATTGGCTTTTTACCTAATATCAAATTCATTATTCAAATTATCAAATTTAATTATAGTCGCAGCTGGATCTACAAAAATTGACATATAAATATGGAGATAGTCCTTACATACATTCACTTTTCGTTTTATACTACCATTGCTAATAATTAGGTCAAAAAACTTTTTGTATATTAGATATTGATACTAGATTTCATTATAATTCTGATAACTGCAACACAATACACTTAGTTTCGATAAAATTTCTAACTAAAAGTAAATCAACAAACAATTAAACTTTAAGTTTTGATTTTTTTAAGCAACTCATTTCAATTCTCAAATTGTTAGTTTTAACTAAATATTGGACTCTTTAATTTGAAACATGGTTATACTATTAAAATCACTACCCACCAATTTTCTAGCACCTCTTCAATATCATGTATTTTTGATAATAGTATAAAAAAATAAAGTTGTCAAATTAAATATAGAAGATTAGTAAATACGCATTAATGCCAATAAGATGATTTTTTTTGGTTATCTTTTAATTAAGTTTAATGAGACCCAATAAATATGTACGACATTTAATTGAGGGTGGTTCGTGTAAGTAAACACAAATTGTTTATTTCTTTTTGTTTTAAACTAAATGTCAACAGCTCGTAAAATATTCAACTTCTACAAATCTAACTTATAATTCTTAAAATTCAACCTAATCTAGTTTACTCCTACGAAAAAATGTCGGTAAAAAATCAAAATACAAAAAAAAAAATAAAAGTAAAACCCAAAAAGTTACAAAGGAAATTTTGTAGAATTTTTTTTTTTACTTTTTCTCATTTTCTTTCTCTTAAGTATAAACATTTTTAAGAACTTAGACATCGTCAGTAAAGGACAGAAATAACATATCGTATCAAATAACCTAAAGAAAAGGCCAACGCATAATATTCCTATTGTTGAAAATATCCTTTGTGATTTCCTTAATTTATTTCACGTTATTTTTGTTTTGATTTTTTTTGATTTTTATTCTTTTTTACTTTTTTGTTTTTTTTACTCTTACACCTACATCTGTACTGTGGGTTGGAATTTTTTTTAAATCATATTATGTACACGTATATTCGCATATGCCTACATAAATTTATCTGATATGTGGTAATGCCATGTGATATTTTTATTGAAAACTAATTTAAATTTTTTTTAAAGATAAGCTATTAAAGAAAAAAAAGTTATCTTTAATAAAGTTTTTTCTTACAAATTAGATTTTTAAATCTTTTTTTTTTAATTGTTCATTTTGTTATAAATAAGTAGATTTAATAGAATTAGTACGGTAAGTATATTTACTTGAATTTATTACATAAAATAGAATAAGTAACGATCATATTATTTTTATTTATCAATTTTTTGGTACATCAACTAATTAGATAGGTCGATAGGTAAAAGTGGTTGGTCAAGGTTAGACCTATGTGGTTCATTGTGATCAACACTCCGCTCGTATATTCTACTTTTCAAAATAAATTTGTACTTTTTTATAAACGATGAAGGTGATTATTTTGGTATCTGGAAGATCGCCCAGGGAATCGAGAGAGTAAGCTTCTATTAAGTTTAGTAAACTAATGACGGGCTGGTGCAAGTAACATATTATAGTATTGTTTCGTCTTCTTTTTCATCTTTGCCAAAAAAATGACAAAAAATATGAAAAAATTCTATGACAAAAAATAAGAAAATTATGTTAAATTATTTCTTTTTTGTTTTCTTAGTATTTTTCTTTAAAATTAATAACAAAAAAACAAAAATGCTCAATATTTTCCTTTTAAAAACTAAAATTAATGATATTCATTTTTATAAATTAATTTGCTTTTCATGTTATCATATTTTTTATCTCAGTTTTGGGTTCCTACAAAGTTTAAAGAAAAAAAAAATAAACAAAAAAAACAAAAAACAAATTTACTTTACAAAAGTTTCTTATTTTTTGATGTAGAATCCGAATTTGCATTAAAAGGTACCCCTTCCCATTTGAAAATCTCGATTTTGGCCAATTTCGGCGATTTTTGATCTTAAAAAACCAACTTGCAGTCTTTTCCGAAAGTTGAAAATATTACCAATCGATAGAGCACCCTCGACTTAGTTAACAAACTTTTTTCTAAATTTTAAAGTAACGGCTCCTTCCCCTCTTAAAAAGCAGATACGCATGCTCTGGAACACCCGGTATAAAAAAACAAAAATAAATTCGCCATTCTCAAAAACCCATTGAATAAACTCGAAGTATATAAAAAATGTTGTCCAATTGATGTGTTCTACCGACACTGATCACAGAAATCATCAATACCAGAATTTCCAAGCTCACATCAGAAAATATTTATTAAATTTTTGAAAGCTCTTAGAATTAAGTTTAGTATATTTATTAAAACTGTTCTCTACATGTTAATTTTTAGTATAGGCAATTCGTTTAAACAATTTCTACTTTAATTTGCAAAAAAAAACAACAAATTAATTATTTTTCTGATCAAATATTTTTTTGTTTTTAAAGTGACATTATTTCAGAATTGCGCAAATTTCACATTTTTTGGAAAATGTAAAATAACTCAAATTACATTAATTTGCACTTAATTTAAGTTACGTCGTTTCAATGTTAACTTTAATTAATTTATTAATCGCATACTATTTGTTATAGTGATGTAATTTTATATATATTCTTCTATATACAAACGTAAATAAATATAAAAATTACCTTCAAGGGTACATTATTTAACCACTCGTATATAGTATTGAAATTTAACATTGTCAACAATGTCATAAAATCACTTTTATATTCTTATATTTACCTTTTGTATATTCAATTAAGCACATTCATTTTATTCCTTTTTTCCTTAATTTATAACTTAATATAGTGTGTAGGAGTTATTTTACGAATAAACCAACCAACACAATGAATATATATTATATATGTGTATATTTATGTAAAAGTCAATATTACATCAAAGGTAAACAAAAAAATTTAAGAACAATTGACTTATTTCCGTTTTTCTGTTTTTGTTTTTTTTTTGTTTTTTTTTTTTTACAACCAAAATTTTATTGACAATTCGTTAATTTTCCTTAAAATTGGAATATTAAATAAAAATTTTGCGAGAGTACATTTCGGGCACATTTAATTGAAAAAATAAAAAATGTTTTTTTAATTAAAGTATTTAAAGGTCCTTAATCCTTAATAAACTAAATTTGACATGAAACTAGTGAAAGGATTACAGTAAAATAATGTTGACCTATTTTGTGTCTTTTAAATTATCTAAATTATTTAAAAATAGATAAAATTTAATTTTTATCGAATATTCCCTTTATTATTTTCAAATATTGTAGATAAGTATTATGTAAATATGTATACATGTAAGTCTGTACATATAAATTTTAATTAAAAATTTTAACTATTGTGGATAACAATATTTTAAAAAGAAAAAATGGACAGTAATTTTTCACTGGTTTTTATATAATTCGACATGTTATGTTATTTATTCACAATATTGTTATTTCTGATTTCGATTGCAGTGTAGTACATTCATGTACCTGAATACACTTTATGATGTGTTGTCAGAAAAAGGTAATTTTGAAAAATAAAGATCGAAATAAAAGAGATTTCTTAAGGATCTTAGGACCTAATTTATTTATAATTTATATAGAAGAGTTAGCTCGCTTTCCGCTACAAGGTTCGAAACTGCTTTATACTTATGATGCTGTCATAAAATACAGCAAGATTAGTGACAGCGTTCTTTCTTCTACAATATCCGATGACATAAAAGTTATTAACAAATGACTAGGTAATAAATAGACCACTAAAGAATGGGGATAAAACCAAAATTTTGCTATTTGACAATAAACAGTCGATTAATACCACATTTATGTACATTAATACATAATATATTAAAGTAGTTAAAAATTACAAATATCTTGCGTCAACGCCTCATACTAGACGAAAAATTAAGATGAATGTTAGCATAATAACTACATTTTAAAAAAAAAAAATAACTCCATTCGTTTTTTTATAACGATTAAAAAGATTATTTCCAGTGTAATCTACATTAATCCTATTTCGAACAGAACTCCATAAATCTATTTGAATAAAATTATAAGGTTCATTCAAGCAGAAAAAAAAACCATAGTAAATTTTGTTCCAAATAAGAATATTCTTTCACAGAGATCGAAATCATCCGAATTGGATTTTATATCTTTTTTTGAAACTTTATTCACAAAACAAAATAAAATATGTTTTTCTCCTATTTTGGTTCGAACAGAAATGACGAGGAGTTTTTGATGAGCATTCATTCGTTCATCATTAACATAGTTTGGTAGCAGTTTCGCATAATTTTTGAAGGATAACACCTTGTTTTTTATATCAAACAAATATTTAGAAATTTCAAATTTATATTGTGGAGTTTTCCGCTTTAAGTAATTTTTCGTGGAATGATCCATTCCGATTCCCGCCTTTTGCCTACAATCTCAAACTCATTGGCTTACAGTCATTGTAGGATCATCGAATAACGCAGGAAAGCCGTATTGAGTATCATAAAATATACTTCTACTATCAAGATATTTCTTCAACTTCTGATTGATTTTAAAGATTTTATTGTATTAAGATTTCCATCGTTTTTAAAATAATGTAATAAAGTAATAGCTATGGGCCTATGGTTCGAAGGATTTTTAGGAATAGGATAAACAAGTTCCGGAAGAAAAGAACAAAATGAATAAGTCTACTATCAGGACCGATAGATTTTTTTATATCGAGATATTTCAAAACTTTTACTTGTTTTGAAGTAAATCCTTCGTTATTTATTCGTTACCACTTTATAACTCTCATACGTGTTGACAGTTTTATTATTGTATTTTTTATGAGCTTCTTCTTTGAATTTCGAAGCTTTGCTGCAGAGGTCATTAAACCAACCTTTAAAAAGATTACGTTATAATGTACGTACACCTTAGACCAACTAGGTAGGTAGGTCTCAATCAGTCAGCCTGAGGCTTCTTTTATTGCCATCACCTCCGCCTGAAACACACTACAATGTCTTGGTAGGCTAAAGGATAGACTTATATTCAGGTTTTCCGAGTAGACTCCACCCTACCCTTCACTCTGTCATTCAATTTTGAACCATCAGTGTGGAGGTGTAAGTGTTCCTTGTTTAGAACCGTGCTACTCTTCCAACTATCCCTAGACGTAATATCGATTTGATATGATCTCTCAAAAAAGTGCCCTATAAGATGCAGATCTAGGTTTTCTGGAATAAATTTCTTGTATTCCATAATAGAAGAGTGGCCATTTCATTGTGGTTTCCACTGGGAATTGACTTAACCTGATTGCAGTTCTGGGTGCCATTTCTTTGCCATGAATATCTAATGGTAAGAGATGAAATAGTGTATTCAGTGCCGCGGAAGAATTTCTTCTAAGTGCATAAGCGGAGCAGATGGAGGCCGATTATCTAAAGGTTTATCAGTCTTTCTGGTTTATCTCAGTTAGAAGCAACTTTATTGCAAAGTTAAATTTGCCGTTGAATAGGCTTTCTCCGTTTCTATACACTAGTTGGTGGCATCGTTAACAAATAATCATGTACCCAAATAATAATGTACTCTGTAGATTCAGCCCTAATATTCCTCCTACTTCAAAAAAGCTATTTCTTTTTTAATTGTTTGTTCGTAAAGAACTCTTAAAGAACAAACCTTTATTTACCGATGAAAATGGTTTTTCCAATTTTTTAATGACGGCTAACTGTAATTTTTCCTTTAAGGACATATAATTGACGGTAAAATACTCATTTTTGTTATTTATATTTTCTGAGTAATTTTTTGAAGATTGCAAATTTAAGCTCTTTATCAAACGTAGAATAATTTTTCTAATAGTTACTTCAGTAATTTTTATCTTGAATTGATTTAATTTAAAAAATATATTTATAATTTAATATTTTGTAAAATACCGAAATTAATTTTCGGAATCTCGGTATTTCAATCCCAAGTGTGGATTTATTCCCTATTTTTTTTTTAATAGCTCGTATGCAAGAGTACAGTGCTGTTGTAGCTTTCTTTACTCTTTCAATTATATTCGGTTTCCAACTTGGTGTCTTGTTTAAAATAAGACCCAAGTACTTAGCTCCATTTTCGAGAATTAGTTGGGTGCCGTTAATATAAATAGAGTCTACTGTCGAAAACTTATATTTTCTAGTGAAGAGGACTACATAAGCCTTTTGTGGATTTACTGAGAGTCCACAGACAAACTAACAAGTTTTGCTTTTTTAGCTTTGATATTTAAGCCTAACTTTTTAAAATATTTTAATTTAAGTTTATAATTATTGACTAATGTAGGAACCTATGATTTTTACTTCTCTACTAAGAGCATGTATCTGGTTTCAATTTATTTTAACATTTTCCTAATCACAGTCTGCGGTGTTTTATTAACCCTACTAGACAATCAAATGTAGCAAGCTTTCGTCTAGTAATAGCTGTGTTTTTTTAATGATCCGGATCTATATAGATCTCAGATCATTAAAAAAACGACTAGGGAAATATTTTTTTGACATAACCAAAACTTCAATTTTGAAGCTTTATTACAATTCAAAATAGCTTTTTTAGTAAGTTTTGTATAAAAAAGAATAAAGAATAAAATATTTACAATAGAAAAAGAAATCTGATTAATTATAAATTGAGAAAATAAATATTTAATAAATAATTTACAATATAAAAAATAGGCAAAAAACAAAAAGAAATAAAACTAGTGAGCTATTTATTCCAAATTACTTAATGGTTAAAATGGGTTATTTACAGTAGTTCTAGTTACAATTCCTTTTCCTTTTCTTGTCTTCATAAGACATGTACATATATAGGGATTTTAAGGTGTAAGCACATATAACGGTCGTCGAATTCCTTAGACCATCTAAAGAATTATAAATAGCTTAATAAAACCTAAATCTTCTCTGTAGTATAAAATAAATCTTTTTTCACTATAGTAGTTTTTATCTTTTTTTATTACTATAGTTGTCAGTCACAGCTAAAAATTAACTTAAATACAAGCTGTAAATTTAAATTTTAACTCAGTACAGTATATTAAATTATTATGTTTAAGAAACTATGTATGTTAAGGAAATAAACTTTATTACTCTTATAACTGATTTACATTATACATTTTTACATTTCTGATTTGTATTTTATATTAATGTATTTATAATTGATTTTGAAATCGATGTACATTCTATGGTTTTTTTGGTTTAAAGGTACATGTCTTTAATAGATTATTTAACTGTTCACTGGATCTACAAAAATTCAATTGTAGTTGTTAAACTTTTTATCGCATAATCAACAGGTAAATTGATAAATGCATCAGCATCCCGCATCATGATAAAACTACTTTCCTGATGCATTTTCTAATTAAAGTTTTAGAATAATTGGATTAATTTAATAAATAACTAATCAATTTTATTAAATTTAAATGAATAGTAATTTCAGCAATGAATTTTTTGCATCATGAAACTTTACGATGATGCATTTTTGAATTTACCTGATTTACCTTTTTCAGCTGGTAAAAATATACTAATAGTAATTACACTTACACTACACGCCACATTACGATTATTGTTTTTTTTTATTTCACGAAATCAAAATTCAGTTTAATTTATTCTTTTTTAAATTACATTTATTTAAATAAAATGTAAACATTTTGATTTAGCAAGAAACAATAGGAATAAACAATTTACTTTGACGTTTTATTTTGTCAAACATCATTGTCAAAAAAAGGGAAATTTATAAATTTCCCATAATCTGTATAGAGATCCCGATAAAAAGTTGGATTAGCGGTATGTATGCAATTCAAAAAAGCTCTTTGATCTATATAGATCCGGATCATTAAAAAAACACAGCTAATATAGACGTCCCATGTGTTTGCTCTAAGCATTAATCTGACACTGATAGCATTTGAGTAACGTTATGATGTTATTTCATTCCGGAATTTTCCGAGGACGTTTTGCTTGAATTGTAAAACCTCTACATACTGCGTTACATATAACACTGAAATATCAGCTATCTATAGAAAAATGAGACAGAGAAACTCTAAAGCACTTCATTTTCAACTGTCAAGTCTTAGCAAAAGCCAAACTTCAAACTCTGGGCAAATCCAACCATAATATAACGGATATTTTGCACAGTAAAATAAATTACATAGTTCAAACAACTTATCCTTTACAAAGAAACAATAACAATAAATGAGTCAACGAATCTATTACATCAGAAAAGCATAACTTAGTACTTTTCTGGAATTGAATTGTAATAGCCATTTCCCTTTTTCTACCTGATTTTCTAACTTAAAATATATTTATATATAAATTAAACTTTAATTTAAATTAAATTTTAATCATCAATCTAGATAATTTTTAAATTAAATTATTTTTTAATTTTTTAAGACTTCTTATTAATTTTGTTTTTAAAATTAAAATATTTAAATCGAACTTCAAAGAAAATAATTTTAATTTAAAAAAAATGAAAAAAAAAAATATATCAAACTAAGAAACGCACAAATTTTAAATAATTTTGAAAATTATTTTAGCGAATAAAAAAAATATTTACATTTCGTAACGCAATTGATATAAATTTTTAATTAACTTGACATTTTAAGTATGAAGAGAAAACAAAAACAAAATAAAACCCAAAAATGTTGAAAATAATAAAGATGTGAACTAAAAATTAAGTCAGATGTTATCTTATTATTATTGGTTTTTGTTTTCTTTGAAAGCCTACACAATTATTTCTTCTTAATTATTATCTCTTACAACAGAAAAATATATTAAAACAATAAAATAACAACGAAAACAACAACAACAATAACAACGTTTATTTTATTTTACCAAATAAAATATTTAAAATCATAATAATTTTTTTTAAAGCCACAAAATTTTTTTAAATATTTTCCTTCCCTTTTTATTTTCTTTTATTTTTTTCTTTTTTTTTTCATTCGTTTCCTTCAATCACAATTCTATGGCCATGAAAAATGTTTCGATCTGTTCTCTCTTTTTTTGTTTTGTTATTAGAGAACATTAAAAGAAAAGTTGAATCAACTTTCTAAGCCTACTTCATTCTAATATTCTAATCTAAAAATCAGGAAGAAATGAGAAAAATTTTTCCAACAATTTCTGTGTTGCTTACTTTTTTTTTGGTTTTTGTTTTTTTTTTTTTTGTTTTTCTTCCTTCGTGCTTCAACAATAGAACGACTCCTTAATTTTTTGTTTTCTTTTGTTGTTGTGTTATGGATTCTGCCTACTTAGACATTATACTATCAATCTTTTAAATTATATGCGTATTCCTATGGCTTTCAATGAATAGAATACCATAAATGAAAACAGAAAAATAAAAAAATAACAAAAAGAATAGAATAAAATAAAATTCAGTTTTTTATTCAGGAAAAGAAAATGTGTACCTACTGAAAAAAAAAAATTATAAAAAAAAAGTACCGACTACGCCAACAAAGATATTAGGCCGGATAATTTACTTTAAGATTTAAGTTTATAATGTAAAACATGTAAAACTTTATTTGTTTCAGACTAAGTGTACAGTCAAGAATCATCATCACTATAGAAGGCCAAACTGTCGAATATGTGGAAAGCTTCTCCTGCCTAGGTAACATTCTAACAACAAACGGGGATACAGAAGCAGACATCAACAACAAACTGCATAAGGCCAGAGCTGCGGTAGATGTATTAAGCCCAATATGGAAGAATGCCCAAATAACTAGAAAAACAAAGATTAGAATATTCAAACCAACTGTCACTACAACACGTATTAAAGCATTTATGTATCTTTGAAATTCAGAATATTTTTCAGCAGTATGCTACGAAAGTCTAACGAAGTCTGCTACGAAAGAAACATTTGCATTCACAGAGTAAATGTTCAATAAGTTCTTCATCTACTTGGCAGTAGCATTGCTTCGCTTCGAAACTCTTTAAAATATTTGTTTTTCCAATTTCACTTCTAATGGCAAATTTTCCACAAATTGTATTTTGATAGTATAGGAGGGATTTATTGTTTTCTATAGTGTTCATTCATGGCAGTCTATTAGGGCTTAACCTAAATCAACGCATACCGCATACGATTTCTATACACCTATATACATTGATATGTTGATGTATCCCGAAATTGATATTTCCATTTAGAACCGTTTTTTATAAGAAAGAAGAGTGTTTTTAATTTATTTGAATTTGATAGTTTTTTAGTTGCTAATACCATGGATATTTATTAAATTAAATTTTTAGAGGATTTAATGATTTTAAGAGTGATAAAAAAACATGTCGCGCCTGTACTAAGAAACTCTTCAAATCTAGATAAAACTTTGGGTTATAAGTACTGGATTCAATATTTTAACATCAAAGAATCCATAACTCTTTCGAATAAATCGTTTCGTACGACTTATGATCAATTTAAATCACTGTTGGTATTAGCCCGATGTTCCTTGACAAAACATTCCCAGATGCAACCTATCAATGAACAAAGATTCATATCACATTATAGTATGTGGTTGTAAATATTGCCTTTAAACATGCCTGTTACTTATACATTATTTGTGTTATTGAGTTTTCTTGGACCTGGATGTAGCATGCACACATTGCCTAAGAAATTTCATGTGGGTTTGGAAACGTCAAGATCAATTGTCTTAAAAACATGTAAAGTATTATAGCGTGAGTTACATGAGCTTAATGTAAGTTTTTTGTAAGCCTTTCTACCAAATCTGATTATAAATAGAGTCAAAATCGACAACTAGTGTACCTAATTATTTAGGTTGAATAGATGGCAAGCATATCAGGATAAAAAGAATATTTATTTCTTTATAAACTTAATTATTTATAATAAAATAAAATACGAATAAGTACCTACTAAAAATGTATATACAAATTATTGTAAATCTATTTACTTCTAATGAATTATAATACAAATCACAATTTTAACTAACAACACTCGATATTATTTAAATACAAAATTTTTATTTAAAAATATGGTCAAAATTTTAAAAAAAATGTATACACGTTGCCAGTTTTTAAATGTTAATAGCTTGGCATACAATACAGTACTTCTCTATTTCGTGGGCTCTTGTACATGTATTGAAAAAATATTTTGAAAGAAAATATACGCAATACTCGTTGATTTTGTTAAGAGCTCTTAGATATTCAGATTAAACACCCATTACCATGCCAACAGAAAGCTTTGTAAAAATTTGAAATAAATTTTTATTAATTTGAGAATCAACCCGGTATATCCTTTATTATAAATACATATACATACCTACTATTAATAACCATCAATTTTTTATCTTTAAAAACTTAAAATGTCCTTAAGTATATGAATATGCACAAGAAATTTCCATTTTTAAATGTTTCACAACAAAGAGGTTCATTGCGAAACCAAAATATTATAAAAATAAATGAACCATTAATTTTCCATTTGAATTCTTTTTCAAAAACACACATATTCAATAATGATAACTACACCATCATAATAATATGTTTTTAGTAAATAAAGTAATTGAATTCTTTATGAAATGAATATAATGGTGGATATTCATGATCAGATAATTGAAAATAAAAAAAAAATAAAAAAACTGAAAAATATCAATGTTCAATGATTTGAAAATAATTTTTAGTTTCTGCTTTTTTTTCTTATACTGAAACTACCTATACTTATGGTGGTAGTGTGCAGTACCCTTTAATAAATTTCTTAATTTTAGCACGAGATGCCATTATCAAAATGTTATTAAATGAATATACAAAGTAGATTTTTTGATGGATAGCAATTTATGAATAAGGTATATTCGAGGTATATTCGAGCAAGAGGTGGTTTGGAGGTGAACACAAACAAAGAAAAAATAATTATTATAAAAAGAAAATCTGTTTTTAGGCTTGTATGAGTCATAAATCTTAAAATTTTATTTTAAGTTAGTTTGATATGTAAAATCAGAAACATCAAACTTTTCTATATTACCTATGTGAAACCTGTACTATAACCTTAATTATATCAAGTACGTTACCCATAGTACTTTAATTTTTATGTTTATTGCTTTTTCAGTGTTGGCATTTCTACGCGTAAATTGACGTTTTTTATGATTCTTTACATATTTAACATAAAGTGTAAAATAAAAGTAAATAACAGTAAATATCTGTAAGCAACTGTAAACAACTGTAAACAACTGTAAACAAAATCTAATAGCGTGATCAAAGAAAGAACAATTAGTAGCATGAAAGGAATTTCCACTAAAACATGCATTGATCACTTCTATTCTAATAATTTAAACAATATTATTAATTTAGAACGACCGAGTTTTAATATTTTCGATCACAAATCACAATATTATTGTTTTTGAAATACTAAATCAAAATGAGAATTTGACAGATGAATACAAAAACAGTGTTTGAAAGAAAGTGAAAAATATCAATAGGCAACTACTTTGTCAATTAATAAAAGAAGAATCGATTACTCTTAATCCGAATAATTGTATAAATAAAACCTTAAATGAATTCAAGTTAAAATATCAAAAAATAGTTCATAAAGCTTTGTATAAGAAAATTAAAATAAAAAAAAATATTAAAATTAATAAGCATTGGGTAGATAAAGAATTAATTAAAATTTTGTATACGATATCTTTCTGATACTCCAAATGGAAAAATGATTACTTAAATAAAAATTTGGAACGCCAATATAAATTTTATTGAAAAAAAGCCACCAGTATGCGTCGAAATAAAAAAAAAGTATTTTATGAAAAAAATTTCAGGAGAGTAATAACAATCCTACTAAAATCTGGAAAACTATTAATGTGTATGGAGATAAAAAATTAAAAGAATCTGATGCAATACTACATGGTTTAACAGACACTCAAGCTCAAAACAAAATAAATGAATGAAATGAACACTTCGCAAGAGTTGGTAAATTATTTGCAAAAAATATACTGATAATTTATATTATTCTAAAAAATTAACTAGTAAATCTTTTAAATTTGAGTATGTAAATAAAAATGAAATTATATAATTCAATTGATCATTTATACATGTCCTCAAATATATTAAAAGAATGTAATGAAAATGTATGTGATGAAATTTCAATTGTAGTAAATAATTCATTGAGAGAATGTGTAGTTCCACAAGAACTTAAACTAGGTAGAATAATTCCAATTTTTAAGCAAGGTAACAAAAAAGATGTTAATAACTATAGACCAATTTGCTTAGCTCCAGCGTTATGCAAAATAATTGAAAGTGTTATAAATACGAAATAATTGAAAAAAATAAACTTCTTCTAAAAATGCTGTACGGCTTCAGGGAAAAATCGAACTCAGAAACAGCAGTTATAGATAAAAAATAAAATAATAGTATCGTTGTTATTTATAGACCTAACAAAAGCTTTTGGCACGGTTGATCATTCAATTTTGCTAAAAAAATGCAAAGTTTTGAAAATAAAAGGTATTGAATACAATTGGTTCAATTCATATCTTAATGATCGGTAACAATATGTAGAAATTGGAACAAAAAGAATTTCTCTGCAAGATGTTAGATATGGTGTACCTCAGAGGAGTATTCTTGGACCATTTAGCTTTTTAAACGACTTACAGAAATTAGACATAAAAGCAGAATTATTCCTTTTCGCAGACGATGATGAGAGTCATAACGAATTAGAAAATGTCATGAACAATGGAATAAAAATACTTGAAGAATACATGGTGGCTCAAAATTTAACAATCAACCCAAATAATAGTAAATATATATGTTAATAAACTCAACTCAATTGAAAAAGTGTCTGAAATCGAACACCTTAGCATTTGGATTGACGAACAGTAAAAATGAAACTATCACAAATCAAGTTTGAGCAAGAAAATTTCGTTTATTGCAGGTGTTTTCTACAAAATTTCAAATTTATTGTTCAAATTCAGTTAATAAACTTAATTCCTTTAAAGAACTTTTGCATAATTTTCATGGTTACAAGAAACCTGGTTTAATAAAAAATCTTCAGTTATATAACATTCTAAGTTATGAACTTGTTCACTCAGCGCATTATGATTCATACGGGGGAGTAAGTGTATATGTACATGATTCATTAAAATTTAATGTTGTTGAAAATGTGAACCTAAATTTCTGTAACGCAGTTTGTATTAAATTGAAAAATATTTCGTTTTTTTTCAAACTTTGACGATAAGCTTACGCAGTTATTGAATGTTAACACGGATAATTTGATTCTTAATCTTATGGTAAATTTTCAATTATGGCAAATAAGATGTCGCTAAAATGATCGAGTAAATGACGTTTATGGAATCGAATTTTTTCACCTTAATACAAATATTCTATTTATTTTATTTTTTTTTTCACTTCTGATGTCGAATTTAGAAACAAATTACTGGCTTATCTAGTCATTAAATTTGGAAAACTGCTGCTATTGTCAGTTGTCAGGAAGTGAGCCTTCTTAAATAGAATAGCGCTATTTTATTTAACTGGTTACCAGATTTTTCTCTCAATTATTTTTTGTCATTTCTTATATCCCAATGATAAAGGGTTCTAGACCAGGTCGAAAAACCAATAAAGAATTTTTTTTTTTTTGCTTCATCGGGAATCGAACCTGGGACCTTTTGGTTGAAAGGAAAGTGTATTGTAATTAAAAACGTTCTAATAAAAAAAATAAAGGTATGATAAACTAGCTATGTAAGCAAATACGTATTTTTCTTAAATTTGAAATGAAAACTGTAATGAAGGAAAGAAATGCTAGAATTTATTTTGCTTCAGTCTTTTATGGCGGGTTACAAAGGTAGTGTCATTATTTTTTTTTTTTTTTTTTCTCCTATTACTCCGCGTGGTAGCATAGGGCTTCGATAGTGAACCTCCATTCCTCTCTGTTGAGTACTACTTCCTTAATATCGTCCCAGGTATAATTGTAAACTGTTAATTCTTGATCGATTGTGCGTCTCCATGTGTTGTATGGTCTGCCGGGTCTCCTTTGTCCTTGTGGATTCCACTCTAGAGCTCTTCTTGTTATATCACTTTTTGATTTCCTTAGTGTATGACCTATCCATTTCCATTTTGTCCTATTTATCTGTCTGTTGATAGGTTATTCTCCAGTTATCATCCATAAATCCTCGTTGCTAATTCTTGCCGGCCAGAATATTCTGCATATAATTCTCAAGCATTTGTTGATGAATACTTGTAGCTTCTGTTTGATTCTGACCGAAGTGAGCCATGTTTCACTGCCATATATTAATGTTGACTTAACACATGCTCTGAATATTTTTAGCTTTGTTGTTCTCGATATTTGGTTGCTCCGCCATATCTTCATTAGGCTCCCAAATGTTCTTCTTGCCTTATTTATACGGCTGTTGACATCTTCTGTTGCACCTCCTCGTGATGTTATAATGCTCCCCAGGTAGTTGAATTCTTCTACGTATTCTATCTGTGGTCCACTCACTGTTATTGGCTCACTATCACTGTTGTTTGTCCTCATTGCCTTGGTTTTCTCGATATTTAATTCCAGTCCCGATTTCTTTGCTTCTTCCTGTAATCTGTTGACTTTGTTCTGTAGGTCCCTTTGATTTCTTGATATGAGGCATACATCATCTGCGTAATCTAAGTCTTCTAAGTTTCCGAAGAGATTCCATTCTATTCCGTTTATTCCAGTGCAAACTTCTCTTAGAATGTCGTCTAGTATTGTGTTGAAGAGAAGTGTAGATAGTGGACATCCTTGTCTAACTCCTATATTGGTGTAGAATGGATCACTGATCTTACCTCTGTGTTGAACTGTTGTCTCTGCATCTTTATACATCGCTTTGATGATGTTGATGATTTTTTCAGGAACTCCCTTCTTTGTAAGTGTTCTCCATATTGCGCATCTCTTGACTGTGTCGAATGCTTTCTTAAAATCTATGAATAGTAGATATAGTAGGGCATTCCATTCTACTGGTTGTTCAACTATGACCCGTAAAGTATTTGCCTGGTCAACACAGCTTCGGTTTGGTCTGAAACCTGCCTGCTCTTTCCGTAGTATTGGTTCTAGTACTTCTTCTAATCTTTTCTTTATAATAATTGCTATTATCTTATGAATAGTATTTAGAACCGTGATTCCTCTCCAGTTGCTGCAATTTGCCAAGTCTCCTTTCTTAGGTATCTTGACAATCATTCCTTTCTTCCATGATGGTGGTATATTCTCCTCTATCCATGCTTTCCTGATGTGGGGTTCAATTGTTTTTGCGAATAAGTCAGGGTCCAGTTTGGCTATTTCTGCTGGAATTCTATCTTCACCTGTTGCTTTGTTGTGCTTCAGGGTATTGATTGTAGCTTTGATTTCTTCTATATTTGGAGCTTGAGTAGATATTGGCAGTCCCTCAGTTGGGTAGATATTTGCATTGTCTCTGTTTCTTATGTCTGCTTCATTATTTGTACTTTCTTCGTTGCTCAGTTCTTGGAAATGTTCTCTCCATCTCTTTAATTGATCCTCTAAGTTTGTGATGAGCGCACCATTTTTATCTTTAATTGGTTTGTTTGGTTGTTCCGACTGGTTTGCTAAGTTCTTGATTATGCGATGCAATTCTCTCAGGTTATGTTGCTGGGCTGCTTTTTCTGCTTCTCCGGCTAAATTTTGTAGAAATTTCCTTTTATCTCTTCTTGCTGCTCTTTTTACTGTTTTCGCTATTTCTTCATATTCTCTTCTTGATGCCATCCTGTTGTTTATCATTTTCTTCATTTCACCTCTTCTTTTAATCAAGGCCCATGTGTTATCGGTTATCCAGATTTTTCTTTGTGGTTGTGAAATTCCAAGATTTTGTTCGCTTGTTCGGTTGTAAATTTCAAGAATCTCTTCCCAAATGTATTCTCTATTATTTCTAATATTTTCTCGTAACGCCGTAACCATATCAGCTCTTACTTGCGGATTTTTTAAGTTGTTTATATTTATTTTCTTCTTTCTATTTCTTCTGCCTCTTCTGTTGGCTTAGTTTCATTCTGAAGTCCCCAGTTAGTAATTTATGATCGCTGTGCATATCTGCTCCCCTTCTATTTCTCACATCTAACATTGATGTAAACACTTAAATTATTTTTTATGATGTCTGGATAATTAGATATTCGATATATTAACAGATATAACTTAAGAATTAATTCCCTTAATTTGGTTCATTTTCCACTGTTTCGAAGAAGCGATTTTTGTCGTTTCTGTGGTATTGCGGCACATAAAATTTTTAGTAAACTTCCTGACTACATCAGAAAATTTAGAATTTTTTCGAAATTTGTAAAATTATTGGAACTATGATGCCTATTGGAAATTAACATTATTACAAGTGAAAAGTTATTAAGGATAGTGTTGTTTAGCTGATTAAGTTATATTTTCCTAATTAGCTTGAAAAAACTTTTTTTTTTTTACCGTTTTTTGTACTTTTACATATTAACTAATTTATATAATACATATTTGCTTAAACTTTTGTATTTTTACTTTGTATATAATTTTGATTCCTCTTTTTTTTTAAGAAATAAGCCTCATTCGTTGTTACTTGCTTTGTGCCACATAATGTTGGCTAACTATTTGATTTTTTCTTATTAATTAATATATTAAAATTGGAATGTGCAGCAATAGATAACCAATTTTGAATTTAATATATCTAAGTAACTTATAGCATTATGTAAGTTAAAGCTTTAAGATTAGAATAAATAATCAAAAAAATATTTATAAAAAAAAAAAATTAACAGAAAATCATCGCCTTGTAATTATACTCTTATACTTATATAGATCACAAAATCGAAAAAATTGAGCTGAAAATTCCATCTTTATTTGTTTAAGCTTCATAACATGTTTTTGTTCTTAGCATGTTTTTTATTAAAAATTTAAGTATTGAAAAGAAGCAACTATACCTTTACAACTTCAAATTGGAACCAAGCCACTTCAAATTGGGATTAAACAATTTCAAAATGGGATTAAACAATTTCAAAATGGGAATAAAAAATAAATAATTTATTCCAGTTAATTTAAAATATATTTATTAAAAATTTAAAGTCATATCATTCATATTTATCGCGTCCGGTATAAGTTTTTGAATATGAGTGACGTGCCGGTTACAATTAGGAACAGTAACCTTCGTAGTTATGTTTTTGCGAATATATATCTTCATCAGCTAGGATTCGCGGTAATTGGATAGTTAAATCGTTTTTGACTCGAGATTTTTAGAATGACGTTTGGTATTCAATTGCATTTAACATTGAACTATATGGTGCGAGTCTTAGTAGATGATTATTAAGAAATTCTTCTTCTAGGAATACTTCCTCAATGGCAGTTCATTATCAATCACCATTACGATTAAAGTTTTAAATTTTGAACATTCCGAATGACCCATGACCTTTGGTTCTCGATATATAAAAATTTAAATTAATTTTTCATCCATGTAGAGTATGGGTGTATTTGTTTGATTGATGTTTTTTTATTATTATTTATTATTATTATCCATTTATTTCAAATATCATTTACATAATGTAAAATTAAACAAATTATTAGATTCCAAGAAATTATTCAAAATATGCATACTAATAAATTAATTATTTAAAAGGTTTATTTAATTACACTCAACCAAAATTTTTATTTTTATTAAATATAAGAATCAAGTATCTAAAGTATTAGAAATAAATTGAGATCATTCAGTTGCTATTGCTACAAATAACCAAGAGTTAAATGACCTTATATACAGTTCCAATGATGGTCTTCAAAAATTTTTTGAACGTAATCAGATCGTTTTATTTTATTGTCTTCAATGTTTGCTTTTTTTGGCTCTCTTTGAATGTCTTTCAACGTATACAGTAATTCATTTAAGTGTTTTCTCAAACATTCCGTAGAAAGCACAATTTGATGATTATTTTATTTAAAATAGTTACAATACTTGTTGAATAATTTATTTATTCCCATTTTGAAACTGTTTAGTCCAAATTTGAAGTTGTAAAGGTATAGTATAACAGTGATTTTTTGGCTGCTGTTATTTAAAAGTAAAAGTAAGAGGCAGCAACAATGATTTAAAAATAATAGTTTGATGGTGCATCTCTGCTTATACTATACAGTAATATATTAGTTTATTAAAACAAATATGCCTATTTATATTAAGATTATTATAACATCTATCCACATCTTATGAAACAACATAAAAATCATTGAGTACTCATCAAAAATCATATTATTTTTTAAAAGTATCTTAACAATTTAATTGATTCATCAAAAAGAATCGAATATCAAAAGAATCTGAATAAACTTAAATTCAGATTTTATTGAATTTGTATAATATAAAATTTGAAATATATATATACTCTTATTTCCGAAACGCATATACTTAAAATCAAGCTGCATAGTCAAAATATATCTGTACATATGTATAAACACAAAATTTAAATTAATTATTTAAAATACATATTGTGAGTGATATTGACCTATATTTTGAAAATAATTTAATAACCAAAATTACAAAGTATCCTTTATTTACGCAACATTGAAATAAATTTGATACACTTGATGAATTTTGAATGACCTTCAAATAATTTTGACTATATGATCGAATACATCCAACCAATACTTACATATTATTATCCTTAAAATAAATTTTCTTTCTCTATTTTATTTTTTATTTGTTTAGGTTTATTGCTTAAAAAAATATACACATACAATTATAGTCGACCATTAATAACAATATATGTAGGTATAGTAAAAAAGCAAAAATATCCTAAATTACCATAGAATCCAAAAAAAAAGTAATTAAACGAACAAAGTAAATAGTATATCCTTCTTCGATCCCCCAACTCTTTTATATTCGATTTCTTTCATTAACACAAACCATCATGCATAAAATCTAAGTTGAAATATATTTCAAAGGATGGAAGAAACCTCAAATACGATTATTCTTTTTAATTAAAATTTTCATAAAAAATTTAAAATGTCATACGTAATTGATTTATTAATTACATTTAGAGGTGACCATAGCAATGACCATGACAACCAACCACTAATATGATCAGTGTTGTTTTTTCTATATGTAATTTATTGTGTACAAAATCATGTAGTTATTTTCATTAGGTTGTGTTAAGCCTAAATAAACATGGTGAATAAGAGATGGTGAATACATGTTTTTTTTTTTAAGTTATTGAAAAGTTGTCCATGCTTAGTATAGAATTTTTGTTATAAGTAGAAAATGTTTTTGTTAAATCGAGTGGAATTTAAAATTGAATATTCAATATAAAATCTTGCTTAAAGAAAACAAAAACAGGCTCATAACAATAACAATATTTAAAAAAAATAACTAATTACAGTTGTTGATTCCTCAATTTTAAATTTTTAGATGCGCTCCATGGCACTAAAATTTTTTTTTCAAATTTCAAAAAAAAAAATGTATTGCTAGTGAAGTTATTATGATAATCTCGAGTTGGCGTATTACAAGGGGTATTATTGTAAAGGCTGTATAATTGTTAAATTTTAAGCTCGTTGTCAAACTTATGTGAACAATTTTATTACTACACGTACGTAAATTAATAACATTTTAGACTATTTTATTATTAGGTTTCGCACTGTTGTACTATTATAGATTTTCTTTGGTAACGGTATAATCTGGTACAACAATTCGATGTAAATTTTCAATTGTACAATGATACACCAACTCATAAATACTCCTAATATTTTTATTCAAATTATTATTACTGCAAACCAAAGCCTTAGCCTACACACAGAAACTGTGAAATGAATTTTAATTCTTCTGCAGTCAATTAAACACTACTATGCGTTAACGTATTATGATAGTAACATCTATAATTATAATTGACAAGCATTTAAGGTCCTGCGCAGTAGACACCGTTTTATTTTATTTCGATTCTCCTATTCCTTAATGGACTTCTAATATATATAATATATAAGATTGTATATAAAACAAAAATGCGCACACAGTTGAAAATTTTGTACTCATATGATTTTATTATTCAGCAAATACATTATGCATAAGTGAGATCTTATGAAAGTAATAAACAAAAGTAAACAAATCAGTTATTATATTTTATATTATGTACTTGCGAATGAATCTATGTACATATGCCAAAAAAAAACAAAGAAACAAATTCATCTCAAATAAAAAATATAAAAAAGCAAAAACAAAAAAAATCAGTTGAATTGTTCATATGACTAGCAAATTTATTTTTATATAGTAGAGTTAGAGTACTTCATTTTGATATAGTCACTTGAATTCTTCATTTTTATCTTTTTAAGTAACTGTTTCTAAATTTTGGTTATTCGTAGTAATAATAGAGTTTTTATTAAAATTATGTATATGTAGGTATTTTTAATTATTTTATCCACTAAATGCCACTTACTATAAGGAATATATCGGGAACGAAATAGTATGTGAGGGACGTGTATTTATATGCCCTAAATAAGACTTACTAACCTCAAAACTTTTTATTAAATATGAGTGGTTTGTGCTATATCGTGAGAAGTGAATGCCAGTACGTAAATTACTGTTCTTTTAAAAACTTTAAATTTGGTTTCAACTTGAATTAAAACTACTCAGCAGGGGCCCCCAGTAATATTATAATTGCAATGTCTTCTCAGCGCCAATATTTAGATAACATTTTATATTGTTCTTGGTTGAATCCAATTTCTGATTTTGGTTCATCTGAACAATTTTCTTTCTCACCACTGTATAGCATAGTTCCTGCATTTGCGGTCTTATCTGTTGTTGAGATAAAATTATTATGAGATAAAATTATTATGCGTCAAGTTTTTCTTGGTTTTCTAATGTACCTTGAAGATTCTTTTTGAAACATTTTTTCTCGATTGATATTGTTTTCAGGTTTGGTAAAAGTGTGTCGAATCCATTAAATAGATACAAATATTAATTTTTTTCTGTATTATACAGGCACGAACATTTAAATTAATGATTTACAGTTTAAAAGTTTTAAAAATTTTATTCACTATTGTAAAATACCGTTCTTTTAAACACATAATTTTTTTTTAGGGATATAGAGCGGTAATAAAATACTTCCATCGTCTCCTATTTGCGATTAACCTCTTCAATAATTGCTACTTGCTTCAGCTAACACAGCTGTTCTCCATGTTTTACTCGGACATACTACATGACATGTACCCTGAGGATTGCATTCGAAATTTCTTTTCAGGTTTTCTCAGAGTATGTCCTATCCACCGCCCATTTCCTCTGTCGGATTTCCATGTTTATTTCATTTTCATTCGTTTTTTCCTTTCACATTTTCTCTTTGCATGACGAATTTTCCAGAAGATCTGAAACAGTTTTTTTCTCTGCAGAAGATACGAATTTCAGCAGATTCAACACAGTGACAATACTAATAAATATATATATATACATATATTATCACTCTATATAGATATATATATATATCATTCTATATAGATATATATATATTACTCTATAGAAGTTCATCAATGTTTTGTTATTCAAATTCTTAAAAATATATAATTGGCTAGAAGTGAATGCTTATGTACCTCTCAAATTCGCATATTATTGTTTTCGAAATAATTTTGTATTTTTTTTTTTATTATTCTTAACTGGAAATAAAATTTCAAATGTAAAATTTAAATAAAAATCATTGAATTATCGTCATCATAATAATAACTATGAAATATTTCTCAACTTTCATTCAAATTTCATTTGAAATTAATCTTAGTTCTCTTCCACAGTTATACATCATGATGATTGCATATGAACTAATTTTGTTTTATAATTAGTTTTTACCTACAAAATATATTCTACCGTAAATATACATTAAAGGGCCTGTCCAACATGTTTATAACGATGTAATTAACATTTATTTTCTTGATAGAGTAGAGTAGACCTATCGTCATATCGGTGTACTAGAATATTAATCGTAAAAATAAAACAAAAATAATTTCATTTCATCATCGTTTTTTTTTTATATATGTACTTACTGACATGGATTAAGTTGTAAAACATAACTATGTATGTACAAAGAAAGAATAAAATATTAAAAAAATATTTACATAACAGCATATTAAAAGTGATTGCATAATATGACATTTTCATAAACTCAATACTGCAAAATAATAACGTGATGTATACCTATCCAGTATATTTTCGACAGTTCTAAAAAAAAATGCAGCTATTTTGGATTTGCTGTACTGTGTTTTTTAATAAAAAATGGCGGCAAGTAAGAAAATTGTATGGCTCCTCTGAGTAAGATGTTGTATCGGCGAAGGACCTAATGATCATATCCCAAAGAAAACTGGAGTTGCTAGTTTTCCAAATATATATATTTAATGGCGCATCTTATCCTTTAATGACCAAAAGGACATTTGAAAGTTGAAAGATAAAAAAAAAAACTATTTTTTTTATAAATGCTTATATTTTCTATATCTAAACTATTTGACGTAAACCTAAAGTATGTAAAAAACTAAAATAAACAAAACACTATTCAATTTAGTGCCTTGTTGAAATAATCGCCCTTGCTGTTATAATTTCGCTTTTGTTTAAAAATTTATAAAGGTTATGAGCAAGATTGTTGTGCAACATTTGTTTATCAACATTGCTTAACAATTTTGATTATACCGTGTGTTCCAGAGCATGCGTATAAGCTTTTTGTCCGGGAAGGACCGGAAAAGGATTCTTTAAGCCCGAAATTTCAAGCTGTATGTTCGATTAACCAGCTTGAGTTTGACTGCATGTATTTTTGTTGTCATCTTAAGATTTAAAGATATAGAATTAATTTTTTTTTATTTATTTACTCATTAAAAAATCTAAATATTTTTTGGTTGGCACTTGGTGAAACATAATTTTTAGAAATTAATAAAAAATCTATTTATTAATATTTAATTAAATTAAATAAAACACTTATTGTTGTTTCACTGATAAGAAAAAAAAAAAAATGTATATATTTTATTTTAACATTTTCATAAAAATAAAATTGTAGTCGACATGTCTCGAAAGAAATAATGGATATAAAAAAGACTTGGTTTACAAAATTTTAAAATCTAAATCTAGAAAATACATTTTTAATTTGATATATGCAAAACCTGACGATGATAAGGAAATAATTAATTATAGAAAAATACCGTATATCAAAAACATGTCCGAATATTTAACGAAACTACTTAGGGCTGCTAATATACAACCGGTATTTTTTAATAACTACGCTTTAAAAAATATTTTTGTTAATAATAAAATAAGACAACCGAAGCCAGAAAATATTTTAACAAAAAGTTGAGTTTATAAAGTTCAATGTGGAGGATGTGATGGACAATATGTTGGCAAAACAAAACGAACTCTCCAAACTAGATTTACCGAACATATAAAATCGGTATCTTCTCCTTATCCGTGATCAGGCTTAGCGCAACATTTAAAATCTTCAGACCACTTTACCGATATAGACAAATTAGAATTGGTAAAGGAATTAACAGGTAGCAGAGTTTTGGATAAATATGAAATTTTTCATATTAATAAATTAAAATTAAAAAAAGCCAACTTATTAAATAACCAGTTCGACTTAACTAATGACAGCCAGCTACCTAATAGTAATTTTCTTACATATTAAATCAAATTCTGTATTTTGTAAATTTTGTCGCTAGCAACATGTCAATCTTTGTTAATATAAAAATCTAATATGTGATTTACCTACTAAAATCTAATATGTGATTTACTAATACCTGTAATTTACCAGTCACTATTTTTTATACTGGTATACAATGTTCTCTAAAAATAAAAAAAATATATATAAATTGGATATTGCTTACCTACTATTATAAAATAGTATATTAACATTTAATTGAATAATTATTTTTCTTAGTTTATAAATTTAAATTTTATTATATTTCTTTAGTCTTGATAATGTCTTAGAAGGACGAAACATGTTGACTCAAATTTTATTTTTATGAAAATGTTAAACTAAAATATATAAGAAAATTTTAATAATTTCTTAATCAGTGAAACAACAACAAGTGTTTTATTTAATTTAATTAAATATTAATAAATAAATAAATTTTGTATTAATCTCTATTTATTTACTCTTTTAAATCTTTAATTTTTTAAATTCACACTAAACATTAAGCAAAACTTCGTAAATTTTTGATATTAAATTTCAACTCAAGCTCTCTAGTTTTGAGGCTGCGTATTTGGTTAAAATTTTCAAGTTAAGTAATAAATTTTTGTGATCGATTTGAGTGAAGCTGTATACCAACCAAATTTATATGTATAAGATTTAGAAGCATTAGATATAAGGAGATGGCAATATCCAATTACCAATCTATTTAGAATAATATATGAATAAAACATTATAGCTTAACATATATTGTTCTTTTTGGAATTAAGCTGCGCACCATATCTAAAAAAGTAAATAATAAAAATATTCAAAGAACTTTTTATTTATCTTGACTTGTAAAATTTCTATAATATAAAATTTACACGATAAATAATCAAAAATAAATTTTTGGTTACAATTTTCAGTACGCTGTTTATGGGGTAATTGTAAGTTTTTATCGTTATTATAATTTTACCAGTAAATAATATTATAGCCTTATCAAACATAAAATTGTTGTATATCAATTTTTAGAATGAGAAACAAAAGCTGTAATGTATGTTATATATTGCCATATAAAATAAACTTACGACCTCAAATCTTAATTGGGTCAGAAATGCAAAAATAGCTAAAAAAAATATAAAATGCGAAACGCCAAAAAAATGTAATGTAAAATTGAACGTATTGGAGCAGCATTAGAGTGTAACGTATGTATATTGTTGTTGTTGCTTTAGAATCGGATTATCGGGGATGCGTTGTCGATGAAGTCGTTCAACGTCCCGTTTTCTTTTTAAAATTTATTCTCGACTTAACGTTTTTGGTGCCATTATAAAAAATAAAAAATCTAATGGAATAGTAAAGTATACATTCTGGATATATTAAAATCTAGTACAGTAAAAATTTTATTAAGTATGTACATGTATTCTAAAACTGAATTTCTCTTTTTGATCAAATCTTTTTGATCAATGCCTACATACTGTCATTCCCGTGTTTTTATGTCAATACCGTGTTCATATATTATCCACGGAAATGACTGTTTCTTACTATTTTTAAATTTAACAGCAAAATAATTAATGTAAGAATGTAACATAATATTTAAATTTGTAATAGTAAGAGACAACATTTTTCTTTAATATTAACCTAAAAACAAATTGGATTTACAAGTTTTAAATAAAAATTTGCTTACCATGGGAATAACAAAATCGTTTGTGAATTTCCAAAAATGCACCACACTTTTTTTATTAACATATAACTTTTAAGAGCCAAATGCAACTAAATTTTTATAATACATTAAATTCTTAGCCTGCTTAAATTTATAAAACCACAAAAAAATAAAATTTTACATAAATTTTTGTATTCAATGAAACCAACATCTAAGCTACAAATTTGAGCGACAAAGACATAGTAAATATTTTCTCAGTTGATATTTATACGATATTTTTTCTTTAAAGCCGTTATACATCTCTTATATGTCTATTTTTAAGAAAAAAAGTTTTAAACCGTTTCAGTAGTTAGAGAACGACCGTTTTTTATTTTGAATATTTGAATATAGTATCAGCGACACCACGGGAATGACATGCTTCCATAGAAGTGACAAATACATTTCATATTTTTAATTGCTAGAATAAAATTTTAAACAACTGTTTTATATAAATTAAAAAGGTAATAATTTATAAATTATAAGAAAATCGTTTTAAATTTATGAAAATATAATATTTTACTAAAAATAACACAGCGACACTCAACATACAAGTTATTGTAGAACAACCCAATTAGTCTTTTGCAGACCCAAATTTTTGTTTCATTCCAACCTTTTTCTTCACATACTTGATAATACACAAAAAATCAATTTTAAAAAACCTTTTTTTTTTTTGTAAATTTTTTTTTATTAAATGAAAATAATCGAAAATCTAAAAGATCACTTTTTTATAATCAATCAAATTTTTTGAAAATTTAAAGATTGATTTCGGGCAACAATTTTAATATTGGGTAACAATTTTCAACCTTACATTATTTTTAGGTATATGTATATAACTAAAAAAATATACAACTTAAATGCTACACCTTTAATTTAAAGTTTTATGTTAATTTCAAGCATCTAGGGAAAAATTTTATGAAAAACAATACATACAAAACCGAAAAAGGATTTCTAATTTTAATGTAGATACACTTCATTAAATTTATTCTGACATTTTCTATTATAAAGGAAAACAAACACGAAAAACTAAGTACGAAAATAACTTTGAATAAAAAATTAAACCTCTTGTGAGTTCTAATAACCATATAGATGTGAATGATATTATTTTAAATAAAAAATAGAATTATTTTACCATGAAGAAGGATACACGCTACTAATTTTGTATGTTTATGTATTCATACATAATATTCTGTAACATAGTATTAATCTATTCCCCTACAATGTCTTCATAAAACTACTAATTCACTACTACATAATATAAATTTAATATTTTATCAGTTATTGGTAAAATTGTATTTCAAAAAATCCAATCTTTTATTAGTCCTACATAATTAGGTAAATTTTAGTACTGAAAATCATTTCTGTTTCATAGTCATACAAATAAATGTATGGCAGAAGTACTAATTATCATTCGAATGTTCTGTTTTTAAGCTGATTCAGTTTTCTTTTGTACTATAAGTGATATATTTGTAAAGAGATAACACACAAATCTTAGTAATAATACATTATCCGATCTAATGATTGTCCTGATCTGATTTTATCTGAATTTACCGGAATTTATCTTAAACAAATATTCTTGTTCAGTTACCTCTCCACTTTCAATTCAATTCAATATTTCATTTCAATCTAGTACCTTTGATCCAAAACATTTTTTTAATAATGCCTACCAATATAAGAAAGATGGCTATAGATGTAGTTATTTACCGTTTTGCCAAATTATTATCGATTCCCAAAGTGTTTGAGTTAATTATGTTCGCCTTTGTCAATTATCAGTACATTGCTTTCCTAATCCATAATAAGCAAGGTGTTATAAAAAATAAATTCATAGTAAAAAAGTAAAAAACCTTGTACCACATAGAAGCAATTTAAGTAATAACAATAACATTGTCAGGAATGTATTTAAAAATTTCATTAATCACCATAAGTTTTTGCATGTCCAAAGGTTGATACACAAAATTCCTAGTCCTAGCTAATTCCTTTACTAGCTACTTCCTAGTACTAGCTAATTTAAAGAATCTGTCCTTCGGTAAAAATGCCAACCAAAATTGCTGCTAATTTTCATTTCTGTCACTAATAGACAACGACAAAATAATATCCGATTCGGACCATTCTTCATGGCCCAAAAATCACATTCATTTCCTGTAAAACAATCCTTCTCGGGAACAGTCTACTTCAAAACTAGCACATTTATAAACTTTCTCAAGAATCTGAATATTAAAAAAATCTATTGGTCCCGATGGAATTCTGTAATGGTACTAAAATAAATAGACTTGGCCATTTAAAAACCACTGCGAAACTAGTTCCATTTATCTTACTCTTTAAGAGTACATACTCATACTCATGCTCAACAAAATGGGAGAACGAAAATTAAAACAAAAAAAAATCCAATTAAAAACAAAAGGATGTCTCCACATAATGCGACCTCTATACCTATAATATCGATCTTCTCGACACAAAATATTTGTGGCAGTGATGGATATTTTAAAAAATAAAAAGTTGATAAAGATTGGATTAAATGTTTATATAGTCAAGGTATGGCGATACGATAGAAAATATGAAATAAGATCGTACTGATCCACCAGTGATTTGATGGTAAATACTTTCACGAGAAATTATTTCTTAAATTTTTGATCGAGTATTAAATGGTGCATTATTATAAAAATGTCAAGCTATAATTCTTTAATTTTTTTCAAAAACGTTAAAAGTTTCCTTTCAACACGTTCGATTCAGTGCACGTTCCAACACGGTTGAAATCCTTAAATGACAAAAGGCAAATTATAAAAATTCACTTAAATATAACCACCAAATATGCTAATATAGAACCTCATTTCAACTTACATGTTTCCTAAACATGAAATTTTACATGTGCATAACCTACACAAATTCAAATCGAACTACATACATTAACAATAACTAAACGTTTCGCAACTGATGGTATGTCAAATCTCCACCTACAATTTTGGTTATGTATAAAAAAAAATCTTATTCTTAACCCTAAAATGAATTACCTATACACAGAACAACAGTTTCCACCTGCGTAAAGCAATAATTTAATTATTTTCTCTCAAAAATCTAAATAACAACAAAAGTTTAAAAATAAAAAATTAATGACAATAAAAACAATAAAAAATATTTAAAAAAAGAAAAAAACAAATAAAATTTTTACATTTTGACATCATTATCCTTTAAAGAGGTAAATACGAAGGTTGAATGAAAAATAAGAAAAGTACACTCCTATCATTTCTATTAATTCACTACTTTAAATTCCTAAAATTCTAACTAAAGCATTCTATTAATAGTCGTATATGTTGAACTCATCTTATATGAACCAAGTTTCCGAGAATTTTTTTTATTATTAATAATCACGTGTAGGACCCATAGTATTCATAAATAATATATTTTAACGAAAATATCATGGCTCGTTGTTTTATCTAAGAATGTTGAGTTATTTTTAATGTTTTATTATTTATTAATAGGTATTCACTTTGATGGAATTCAATAAGCTATTTGGAGTAGGCGTTATTCTCATGTTACGTTTCTCAAAGTGAATGCGTAGCATGAGAGTATTATGTATAGAAATCATATAACTCATTTGCGACAAGACCGTCATAGTTATGACGTTCTTTCTGCTAAATGTTTTTTCAAGTACCGAAATATTTAAAGTTTTTTTTTTTTTTATTTTATTTATCTGTTTTTTAAATTCTAAATTTACAGTAATTAATATATTTATACAATTTTTTAAATTACATGACATTTTTTTTGTTTAAAGCCTTAATCGTAGCTGTCTGGGAATTAATATTTATTTTAAGGTGTCCTTAACGTAATATTATATTTAGTTCAAAAAATCTTTATTTCCTTTTTTGAAATAGCCTCGCTTAGACTATCTTGAATTAATGTGAAAATGAATTTAATTTTATGAAAAAAAAATATATTTATATTTTAAATAATTAAGTTTTAGATTTTTTAATTGATTTTAATTCTAAATTTCAAATTTCATAAATTATTTTATATATATAATATTCTGCATTTGTCTGGATGTTTGTAAGTTCGACGGAATACTCCAAATATAAATACACAAATTGAAATATATATACAAGTTGTAACATCATGTAATTGTCATAAATATAGTTCTGTTTTTTATTGCTTATATATGCCATCTTAAAAATTGTCATTTGTAATTTGTCATTTGTCATTTGTCATTTGTCATTTGTCATTTGTCATTTGTCATTTGTCATTTGTCATTTGTCATTTGTCATTTGTCATTTGTCATTTGTCATTTGTCATTTGTCATTTGTCATTTGTCATTTGTCATTTGTCATTTGTCATTTGTCATTTGTCATTTGTCATTTGTCATTTGTCATTTGTCATTTGTCATTTGTCATTTGTCATTTGTCATTTGTCATTTGTAATTTGTCATTTGTCATTTGTAATTTGTCATTTGTAATTTGTAATTTGTCATTTGTCATCTTTTATCTGTCATCTGTCATCTGTCATCTGTCATCTGTCATCTGTCATCTGTCATATGTCATCTGTCATCTGTCATCTGTCATCTGTCATCTGTCATCTGTCATCTGTCATCTGTCATCTGTCATCTGTCATCTGTCATCTGTCATCTGTCATCTGTCATCTGTCATCTGTCATCTGTCATCTGTCATCTGTCATCTGTCATCTGTCATCTGCCATCTGTCATCTGTCATCTGTCATCTGTCATCTGTCATCTGTCATCTGTCATCTGTCATCTGTCATCTGTCATCTGTCATCTGTCATCTGTCATCTGTCATCTGTCATCCGTTATCTGTCATCCGTCATCTGTCATCTGTCATTTTTCATCTGTCATCTGTTTGAGATTAACGTTACGTTTACTTTTTTGAACTGAAAATTGGGGAAATCATTATTTAAAGTGGAAAGGAAATTAATATTATCATTAGGTCTCACATTTATTGAATTAGATATAATTAAACCAATGTTAGCAAAATAATTGTTAAATTCATCAGCAATAAGCTTAGGGTCTTCAATGTAAGTATTATCATTTACTTATTAAAAATTTAATTTCATTTTTATTTGATTTACCCGACAGTTCATTTATAAAAGACCATAGTTTTTTCTGATCACCCACACAAGACTCAATACGGTAAGCATAATAGTTCTTTTTACAATTTTTAATTTAGATACAAGTTTATTTAAACTAACGAAAGCTGACCTTAAATTTAAATTATTTCGATTACGTTTATATTTATTTCTTAATTTGTTCTTCTCTCTAATTAGATTTTTTTAATTATTACTCATCCATGGAACTAACAAATCTCTACAGTCAATTTTTGAATCAGTCAATAATTGTGATTGTAATAAATGAAATAAACAGAATTTATTCTTGCCAATTTTTATTAATAAAAACTAAAAATATTGTTCATAAATTCAATTTGAACATAATTAAAAGAAATAACGATCCAAAAAATAAAAACAAATTTATTTTTAACATAGTATAAAAAATAGGAACTTTAAAAACCACATTTTTTTCGTTGTTCACAGTCGGCGACATAATCTCTATGAATGTCAGAAATTGTTTTATTTCAGTTAATGAAATGTTTGGAAGTATTTGCACGAGTATAATGGCTTTCAATATTTGGAATTGAAGCAATATGTTCTGTGATGCATTCCTTAATACTGTCGTCCACCCTTTTTTTATTTTTCATTATCATTTATGTTCAAAGTATTCATAAAAAGCAGTTTACAAACTCTTTAATTTTTTTATTGTTCACATGGATATAATATGTGTTGTTCATTATTCTTAGTTTTCTGGTACGACCTTCGCGAATATACCAATACCTAGGTTGAATGGATTCAACGTTATTAGCAATATACTGTCTTTGTCTTTCACAATATTTTTTCGCTCTTCTTCATTTAATTTGGTTATACATTTTTGTTTGCACATGTCTTGGGACGATGATTTCATCTTTCTTTCGTTGAGTTTCTTTCGTAGAGTTCGCGATTCATATGCTTTGCCACAGTTTCTTGCATTATTAAGTACATTTTTTTTCCACTTGTTTTCGTTCCTTTTGTGTTTTTTCCCTTTTTGTTTTCTTAGAGGACTTGTGAAAAAAAGTCAATGAAGACAAATGAGATATAGTGCATTACTATATTTCAGAACGTGAAATCCAATTATTCAGATTTATATTTTTTCTGTCTATTAAATGTGATCGTAATCAGAACGAAATAGTACTTCTGATTAAGTATATTTTTCAACTTATGCAATAGGAATAGCCCAAAATACATTACTTATTTATTTATTTATTTAATTTTTGAACACAAAAAAGGTAAAACTCGTATAGAGTGTTTTACAATCAAAATTAAATGAATGTAAAATTCAGTACAATTGTAGTATGTCATTCTAACTAAGACTAATAAGAAGGAAACAATGTACATATATAACTAAAGTTAAACATAATTCTATAAAATAAACATTAAAAACAACTGAAAACTATGAAAATTGAAAATTGAATTAAATCATATTATTTTATTTGATGTTATATAATGTGCATGGAATTCGTTTATTTATTAACTTAATTATTCCTGCTATATTTTTCTGACTTTTATATTTGGTCAATAATTTGAGTTTCCCATTTCAGGTTTTCATCCAGTATAACTCCTAAGTATTTATAATACTTTACCATTTGTACTTCACTATTGTTGTAGTATATTTTTAGATTATCCGTAGGTTTCCTTTTGAATATTATATATTTGGTTTTATTATAACTCACAGCTAGCTTATGATAATCCATCCACTTCTTGATTGCGTTTAAATCCTGTTGAACCTAATTTTTTACTGTAGTAATCGATCTATCTTCGTACACGATTACTAAGTCATCGGCAAACATGTACTATGCACCATTCAACTGTAAATTTAATTGCCCCACTTATATATATTAAGAACAATGTTGGACCCAAAAAGCTTCCTTGAATTACTCCAAAATTATTTACTTGAATGGTACTTTTTTTTCCATGGCATTCCGCTAACTGCAGTCTGTCCTTCAAATAACTCCTGAACCAGCCTCGAATCCCTATTTTTTTCCTCGAAACCTATTTTTTTCCTCGAATCCCATGTTCAATTAATATTTTTAACAGTACTTTCCTATCAACCGTGCCGAAAGCCTTTTTTACATCTAAAAATACGGTTACCACTTTCGATATGACGATATCACATCAAACAATGCGGCTTATGTGCTAGATTGTTTTTTAAATCCATATTGCTACGTGTGTATTAAATTTATTTTACTCAAAAATTTAATTAATTGATCATTTACCGCTGTTTCAATTATTTTACTGAATACTGGTGATATGTCAATCGGTCTGAACTTTTCAGAATCACTAGTATTGCCTGTATTTTTGGATACTGGAATTATTTTGCACACTTTAAGACATTCAGGCATTTTAGCTTGAGTAATTGATTTATTTATTAATGTTGTGATATTATCCGCTATCTCATTTCAGCATTTTTTAACTACTGAAACTGATTTGTCATCGACACCAATTAAAAATATATTTATCTTATTTTAAAATCATTATTGAAAATTTTTCAAGTAACCTTCGTAAATGTCTCTTATGATATCTAAAAATAGATATTTTCACCCCACTTTTAAATAAGAGCAGATCTCTTAAAAATAAAAGCATATCATTTTTAAAAAAATCATAAAAATTTTCAAATTAACAAAAGTTTAAATATATATATGTATATATCTGCAATATTTCCTACGATATTATTTATAATTTGATCTTTGTTTGTATCCGGTTGAGAAGTAAATAAAAAAGAAAAAAAAAAATAGAAAAGCAAAAACTAAAGTAAAATTGCTGTCGTTTGCATGATAACCGGAAATCAATTTAATCACATCAAAATCATCAATATTGAATGATGGAATTTATTAATAGACTAAACATTCATGTGCATATTATAGAAATAAGGAAATTTCAATCAGAACACTTACACAAATCAGAGCCACAAAATTAACCATGCACTTTTTATTAAGTAAATATAAATTGAAAATTGTTCAAACTCACTTATGATTGTTTTAAACTATATATGCACATGTACATGCAATCCGATACTTAAATATTTTGTCAAATGACGTTGACATTATTTTATAAAGTTCTACCTCAGCTCTGTTATTTGAAGCCTATTTCAGTCTAACGGTTTAGACACACGCTTTTCGCTGATTTTTGAATTTTATTTATATTTCTTACTCTGTGTCGATTAAAAAAAAAAAACATTTCTAAGTACCTAACCTATAATTTCAAAAATAGAGTAAATATCATTATATATTCAAATGACTCCAGCACAAAAGTACTGAAGTCATTTTTTTCATGATTTCAGTCAGGAGGAGATGATATATTAAATATTAGGCGATTCCAGTAGAATATTCAAAGTTAAAATGGGCTGTACTTTCCAAAAAATAATAGAAATCCATAGCCAATAGCTATTACTTCCATCATTTAAAAAATGATGCAAATCTAATCAATCAAAAGTTGAACACATATCTTGAAGAAAGTAGGAGGTATAATTCATGATAGTCAACGTTCCAGCGGTGATTTCATGACATGCGATTTGTGAAAACTTCAACACCAGCCTTCATCAATCTGGTGAAGCTGCTGTTGTAGCTCTGGCTATATCTAAGACTTTTTATCGAGTCTGGCATCCTGCTCTTATAGCAAAATGTAACGCTATAGGCCTTGATTCAACCATTTCTAAATGAATTGAAAGATTTCTTTTAAGTTGACCTATCACAGTTTTAGTTGACCGTTCTTTTTCTGACGAACTTCAAATCAATGCTAATGTATCAAAGCTCCGTCCTTTCATCCATCCTATTTCTCATTTTCATGAATGACCTTCTTAAATTAACTTTCAATCCAATCCATAGTTTCACTGATGACAGCATTCTAGTAGCATCATATGTTTTTCTAAAAAAAAAACTAATGCTACAGCTTCCACAGAGCAATGTTGGCTCAATCACAACCTAGCCAAAATTATCGAAAGCCGTCTTTTCAGTAACAAGCTAACTACATTCGAACCAACTCTCCTGTTTTAAAATGTTATTCAGCGGCTCAAAGACCTGAACATTCTAGGAATGCGAGTGAATCAAAATATGCACTGGAATGAGCATATTTTTGATACTGCGAAAAGCGTCGCCAAATATTTGAGCTTTTTGAGTCGCTCCAAAGCTTATTTTTCATCTCGGGACCTCTTAAAAAGCCTCTTTTAAAGCACCAAAGAAAAAGCACCATTCAAGTAAATTATTTTAGAGTAATTCAAGGAAGCTCTTTGGGTCCAACATTGTAAAGAAGCCTCTGAAAGCATATATACGTGGCAAGCTCGAGTATAACTCACATTTATGGGCAAAAATAGTCGTCTTATTGTTGCAGCACTTCATAAGAGTCACAACATCATAAGAGTTACTCTCTAATTTCGTTTACTTTATTTGCTCAATTATATCGAATTTACAGGAAATCGAATCAGGAGTACCACAAGGAAGTATTCTCGGGACCATTCTTTATTTGTTGTACACTGCTGACTTACGCCAGACATGTAAGTACAATATTAGCAACCTTTGTGAACGACACAGCCATCCTTGCAATTCATCTGACATTGATGAAAATACTGCATAGGAGTTAGTACAAAACAATTTAATCGCAAAATTAGAGCAAATGACACAAAATCTCAACACGCTGGGTAGTGCAGTAAGTAGAGTGCCTGTTTTTCAACCGAAAGGTCCCAGGTTTGATTCGTGATGAAGCAAAAAAAATATGTTATCGGGATTTCGACCTGATCCATTATCCTTTGTCATTAGGATAAACTAATTGAGAGCATAATCTGGTAACAAATTAAATAAAATGAAATTATTCTATTTTAGAAAGCTTAGTTCCTGACTATATCAGTAGTTTTCCAAATTTAACGAGTTGATAAACCAGTAATTTGATAAATAAATGCTCGAGAAATATTGTAGATATTGTAGTATTGTTGCATTGTAGTACCGTACTTAATTAAGCATAAAAAGATGATTTACTTAAGTTACTGTAAAAAAAAAACACATAACGTTCACTTAAATAAAATACTTTGGTTTACATCTGGATCAACGACTAAACTGGAGAAAACATATTTTCACGAAAAGATTATATTTAATGTAATTTATATTTAAATGTATGCAGTTCAGGAAATTGTATTTATTGATCATGAGGAAACTCAACACTTTTATCGCTTTAAAACTTCAAAATGTCGAACCAAAAGAGAAAGAAGACTAGAAAGATGAAAGGACATGTCAGTCATGGACATGGTCATATCGGAAAACATCGTAAACATCCTGATGGTCGTGATAATGCTGGAGGTGTGCATCACCATCGTATTAATTTCGACAAATACCATCCTGGATACTTTGTTAATGTGGGAATTAGAAATTATCATTTAAGACGTCAATACAAATTTTAATCAATAACTAAGATAAGTTATAGTCGTAGAAGAAAAGCGTAAAGAATTAACAAAAGAAAAGGAGAAAGCTCCGGTTCTTGATTTAGTACAATTCGGTTACTATAAATTATTAGGAAGAGGTCATTTACCCAAAAAGCCAATAATTGTAAAAACCCGGCATTTCTCAAAAAAAGCTAAAGGTAAAATCTAGAAAGCTGGTGATGTATATTTATTGAAAGTTTGAGAGCTTAGATTTTAGGGTAACATCATTCTTTACAGAAAATATTTTCAAAGTTCTATTACATTCAAAATAATATCAAGAACTATCGTGACAAATTGAAGAATCATCCAAATACCATGACAAGTGTGCTGATGACGGATTTCGCAATACTCACCAGACTGCAGCGTATAATGCCAGCGATTTTATAATAGCGATATTAAACTCACTCGAGTTTAATGTCTCATGATGTCTCATATTCACTAAAATTTATCAATTAATATCCAATTATTTTTTAAATTAAAACATATACAGATTACGAAAAAAAATTTAAACAAAAACAAAAACCCTATTTTCTCTATCTAAAAAAAACAAACATACAAAAAGCTACGACTTGGTATCTGGCTGTTTATCATACATTTGAAAAAAAAATAATAAATATATGTGTATAAAATAAATATATATATGATATATATTTTTTAAGTTAACCCAAATATTAGTTTCAAACATACTTTTACACGCGAATGCACAGCTTGGGCTAATGATCACTAGGGACATTAATAAGTGAATAAATTCGTCAATATTACTCTAGAAATTTTATAGATGGTATCTAAGTATAATTTTTCATATACTACACTTATTAATTTATTCTACAATTTAGAAAACAATTTTTAAATTATTGATATTGATTAGAACGCATTGTGTTGTTGACAGAAAATTACAACGGACTTTACCTAACATCATGATTGCAATATTAACCTTATCAGTTTTAAATAAAATTTTGTACTTTTATTGAGCCCCTAACGGAAATATTTTACACCCTCGGTAACAGGATCCATGACCGAGAGTACCCGGACTCGAACCTGGTTGGTGGCGATTAAATTTGTTAATTGAAAATCGAAATTAATCGAATGAACGACCTTTGGCACACAAAAAAAGATCCGAATTGCACAATGGAATGTAAGAACACTTAGAGAAGCTTCAAGACTCTCGCAACTGGAATCTCAAATGGCTACTTACAACACAGGTATTCTAGGTATTAGTGAAATGCGATGGAACAACACCGGAAAAATCAACAAGGAGAATGGAAACATGGTAATTTACAGTGGAAGGGAAACAGGGGGTAAAAGTGGAGTCGGAATAGTAATATCAAAGAAATTGAGACAAACATTGGTTTCTTGGTAGGCAGTCTCGGATAGAGTTATTATAGGGCGCTTTCGAAATATGACAAGACATGTAACAATAATTCAATGCTATGCACCAACACAGGTCGCTGAGGACCATATTAAGGATGACTTCTACGAATAAATAGAGACAACGATAGCAGTCACAAATAGGGGAGATATCATAATATTAATGGGTGACTGGAATACGAAAATAGGATCTAACAACAATGGACTTGAGGAGATAATGGGCAAACACGGGCTAGGGAGAGAAAAAAACAACAATGGGGAAAGATTGATAGAGTTGTGTCAGACTTTCGACCTAGCAACCGGAGGGCGGAGAGAGGAAGAATTAATAATCAACAATTATACCTGGGACGATATTAAGGAAGCAGCACTCAACAGAGAGGAATGGAGGTTCACTATTGACGCCCTATGCTCCCACGCGGAGTAATAGGAGAAAAAAAAATAAATAAAACGGAAATATTTTAAAATTCTTTTTCTTCCTAACCCTCAGCTTCCTTCAATCTATTAAGTTTGCTGGATTTGAACAACACGACTTCCTCATTTGTGTTATAGTTTTCCAAATTTATCAAATATGTTTTGACTTTGGCTTATTTTTTTGGAAATTGCCTTCTGGTTTACTCGTACTTCAATATTCGTTTTTCAGCAACAATAAATTATTTTATTTTGTACATTTTTCTATAAAAATGGTTTGGTTCTATCTCAATAAATGTCACACAAATGTTTACTTATTTTAGCAGTGTAAAATAAATTAATTCACTAAAACTAATGGGTTATTTATACCATGAATTTCAATAGTTAAGCTGTTCTTGAAATAGATTAAACTCCAAATGCTGGTAAACGTAAACTATTCTCGATATAAAATTATGGTAAAAAAATAAAAAATGGCTATAAATATGGCTCGCGCACACAATCATAGTAATATAGTAAATATTAAGTACTTTAGTCAGAAAATAAATAAACTATCCAAAAAAGCAATTCTCTACATAAAACATCACTTTGCTTTGGTTTGGTCCAACCGTTGCAGTTAAATTACAATAAAAAAACTTTAGTACTCCAATTTTCGAGCCCCTAAACATAATTTCAACCTTAGTGAATAAAACTGCACATATTTTCTCTCAATCAATTTGGATTGTTTCATAAAAGGCATGAATATTTTTAAAATCATGTTCAAAACTTAGATCAACAATTTTTTGGCTTTAGTAGTTTTCGATATCGTCCTACATTTTATTTACAATTACGACTACGTTCTGAACAGGACAATCGGAAGTAGAACATGTAAGCAGATATATTTGCAATAAGTTTACGTAAACATAACATATTAAGCATACTTATATTTGTGATTTAATAATTAAAGTATGTACATCTAAAATAACAAATATTATTCAATATGGATGAACGTAATTAGCGCAGCAGGGAACCTATTTTAATTTAAATTAAATCTGATTTTTAGAATCTATTTTTAGAAAAAAAAAATATATTTCTCAGAAAATTATGATTTTTTTAGTAACCTAAATTTGTCATATTACTTTTTTGATGTTTATGTATTTTCTGATTACAGTTTTACCACAGATAAATAATATAAAAATTATTTATCCTTCCTTGATAAACGTGAGTCGAGAGGCTTTTCAATGTTCAATTGTAAAAGTATCAGTACGTTTAAATTAAATCTTTTGAGTCGATTTTAAAGTTCTCAATATCTTGAAAAATTTGAATTTAAAAAACTTAAAACACATTGAAAATTCTAGCTTTTTTTGTTAAGTTAAGCCAAATATTAGGTTTCAATGCACACCTAGTGTTGAGGATTGAGAAAAGAAAAATGTGTTAGTAGGGACATTTTAAATAAATTTTTTTATATTTTTCTTACTGAACTCTTCTAGATTGCAAGTCATATACAATCTTATGTCACCCTAAAAGTAAGCAAGCCAAGTGTTAATTTCTATACTGATATACAATTAATTAATCTTTTAATCAAAACCTGAAATTTGCAGATCAAGTTAAAAACGCCGTCTTAAAAGGTAACAAAGCATTCATGGCCTCCACTATTCCCTCCAAAAACTATTTTATAATAAAACTATACAAACAAGAATTAAAGTGATAGCCTATCAAACACTAACAAGATCTACTCTAGCGTACGCAGCTCCTATCTGGTACAATATCAGTGGTAGCCTAATGGAACAATTACGCAAATTTGAAATAAAATGTATTAGGGTTTGCATAAACAAATCCCGTAAGCCTGAAACTGGATGTATCCATTATTATTCAAATAGATATATCTATAATGAATCTAAAATAAACAGTATCGACAATTTTATTATAAAATTGATTAGGAATCATTTCAATAGAGTTCAACAAACCTCAAAAAATTGTATAATATCTCATGTATTTTACCATAACGAGGAATATGTAGAAAGCGCATTAAAAACGAATTTTATAGCACCCTAACACTTTATTCATCTAGATAGCAAAGGCTATATCCAAACCAAAATTTCGTCCCTATATTATTTCATTATAATAGACGAGCTACGAATAAAAAAATAGAATTTACACTAGGCAATATTAACACAGACTTAATGAAATACGACATGTTCATTCCTTTTAAAGATACATTTATAAAACGAGAGTTTTGCTGGCTAAACAACTGCTAGAATCTCTTATTGTCAAAAGACAAAGCCTAGTAAATAGCTTTTGTAGATCAAGATAATGGAAAATAGCTCATGTCCAGCCAATCCCAAAAAAGGGTGACCTTAGAAATCCCTCAAACTACCGGGCAATTGCTTTAACATCAGTAATATCAAAGGTCATGGAGACTATAATATTAACTTGCAGTTAAAACCATATCTAAAAAGTAATCACCTTCTAAGCGATTGCCAATATGGTTTTAGGTCAAAAAGGTCAACTGGTGATCTTTTGACCTTTTTGACTGAAAAATGGCACCAATGCATAGAAAAATACAGTGAAGCAAAAGTTGTCGCTCTAGATATCTCTAAAGCTTTTTATCACGTTTGGCACCCAGCATTACTAAAATAACTAGAAGCTTAGCTTCTTCCTCAATACGTGGATTGAAAGTTTCCTTCCAAACCGTTCAATACAAATTGTTGTGGATGTCCCAAAAATTAAATATCAATGCTGGTGTCCCTCAAGACTCAGTTCTTTCTCCAACATTATTTATAATCTTTATAAATGATCTCCTATACACGTCTTCAAATCATATACATAGCTTTGCTGATGATAGCACCCTTGATTGCTTGTATTTTTTTGAGAAAGGTGCTGAAGTGACCCAGACTTTGGTAAATAGAGAACGAAATAACATCTCTCGAGCTCTAAACAGCGATCTCCAAAAAATTCAAGCCTGGGGAAGTGTAAATAGTGCAAAATTTAACGCTTCAAAAACCCAGAGCTGCCTAATATCAACAAAGTCCTTCATTACCAAATATCCTTTTCGATAATGTAAATATTGAAAACTTCGAAATCTTAAGAATTCTTGAAATGGAGATAAACAACAAACTTTCGTGGCAGAACCACATTTTTGCAATAGCAAAATATGCCTTATTAGGATATAATGAAGAAAGCATGGACATAATGATAAGGAAAAAACTGCACCGCATCGTTGGGTTATTCCAATAAAAAAGTTTATTCCAACAAAATAAGAATACTACAAAACCTAGAAGGATTTGCGTAACGCACTCAACATTCACAAGTATATATAGGGCAATCAAAGCGGTTAATTACGGTGGGATTCCAAGAACACTTAAGGGAAGCCGAATTATCAAGAATAAGAGGTACTACCAACAGTCGGCAATTAGAGCTACTACCATAGGTCGGCAATTGCTAAACACATAATAATGGAGGAACACCATAAAATTGATAAAAGCAATTTATTATCACTAAAGGAAGTACACAAAATAAGATAAGTAAACTAGACACATACGAGAGTTTAGCAATTTCGAGGGTACAGGTAGATGACAGATTGAATAATGATTTAGGGACTGGATACTCACCGTTATTTAAAATAATTTGAAAAAGTACAGGTAAAATAGATATTTAGTACGGAGGGAATAAGATATAAAAAGGGAAAAAATGAATTAATATATACAGTTAGTCACAAGCACTGATGGAGGAAGTATGTTGCTTCCAAAATATCGATATTTGCAATCAAATATTAAAAATTATTAGTGAACCGAAAACCTAACAACAATTCAATTATTTAATAATTTTCTTATACGTACACCGCCGAATATTAGGATTGGATCAAATGAAGTTTTTTTGCGCGAGGCTAAACAGCTTTGAGTTTTGGAGGCGTTAAACTATAATTTATTAATTTTTCCGCAGTCGAAAATGTTGGCAAAGTAATGGTTGAGCGTGCTGATCATCATGTTTCGTTTAGTATCAGTAGCTGATATTGTAGCATGTTATTTGAAGAAAATCGAATGATGCTATTAGAGTGCTATCGTCTATAAAATTATGTATAGAATCGAAAGTTTATTGGTTGATCGAAAGTTATTGATAAAACCAAAAAGAGAGTAGGAAAGAGCACCAATACTTGTGGAACAATAGCGTTAATATGATATCTTCCGGATATGAACCCGTCAATTAAAACACGAAAAGAACGATTGGAGAAGAAATTTTCAATCTATATTTAGTGAAAACAGAATCCACGCCTACAGCTTGTACAAAATTATGAATTTTATAAATCTTAAGTTGTTTTAATTTTTCAATTTTCCAAATTTTTCTATTGTATAATAATACCATTTGAAACAAAAATTAAATCCAGTATAGCAACTCGCACGAATTGGGTCAAAAAATTTACTTTATTTACCATTCAATTTTTAATTAATTTCTGAAATAATCATTATTATTTTAATCTTAAAAAATCATTTACCCATTTATTTATGTCATTGTATCCAAATCTTATTAGTTAGTTTGTTTTTAGTCTTAATTCTGTTTTCTTCTTTTTTATTCATGAAACGTTCAAAAATTTCAAGAATTTTATAGGAAAATTGACACGAAAATTTTAATTTTATACAGGGATATGAACTCAATTCAATTTTTTTTTCTGTTTTTTGTTCTTGTGATTCTATTTAATTTTATCTGAAATGAAAATCATTATAGAAACCACACAATTAAGGTTTAAATCTTATAAAAGAAAATTAGAAATACGGTAAATAAGTAAATAGAAAGTTATTATCTCTTAAAATATGTAAATAATAAATCTTGATCAAAGATTATTATATAGAGATATGAGCACACTCATACATACATACATACATAGGTATTAGTAGAACAAAATGCAAACTGAATTGGTAGAATAAATTTTTATGAGTAAAAATAATATATTTTTACAATACCAGAGCAGTTTAAATGCCATCATTTAAGAAAGCTTTAAATAATACCAAATTATCATAAATTTTTTACAGATATTTTACAGAGAACTCGTATAATAGAAATAATAAAAATTTCGTAAATTAAACTTATTAATTTCACAAACAAAATAGAATTAAAATCAAAAAAAATAATTACATAATTAATATAAGATTATTATCTTCTCTTTTGTCAATTTGTCATCTAATGTTTGGAAGGTTGCTGTATGCTTTTTTTATCCTAAATAATTCTGTTATTGTTTTTTTTGTTATATATATATATGTATATTCATTGTATATATTCATTTATTTATTTCGAGCTTAAATCAAAGCAAGTAACAATATTTATTACAATATCTATTACAAATTAAGTTAAACTAGAGAAAAAAATTTAAACAGACAAAAAAAAAATACTGATTAAAATAAAAAAAGAAAAGAAGAAAATAATAATGATTATAACAATAAAATTTTGAAAAAATTACAAAACCAAATGGTAGTTTGGTTAAAAAATTAATAACAATTGAACTATTATAACTAAAAATAATGTAATCAACACAGGTCAAGGGATACCATAGAATGTACGTTCATTGACATAAATACAGATTATTTTTTAAAGACTGTTTTGTTAGTAGCAGGTCAATATGGGAATTACATGAAGACATCATTGTATTTAATGGTTCATACTTCCCATATTTAGTTCGATGAAATTGTAAGTTAGATAATATATTATTAGATCGGAATCGAAAAAGTAATTGGGTATAAGAAATGCTGTCTTGTATTAATTTAGTTATAAATACTATATCAGCAATAGTTCTACGTTTTTCAAGCGTATTAAGATGTAACAAATTCAATCTGTTTCTCGGACTAATCCAATATGTTTATTGGACATATTCAATAATGAATTGCACTTTTTTGCACTAATTCAATAATGTTTATGACCGTTTCGAAAGGGAGCCAGGTATGGAGGCTGACATATTAGGTCTTATTAAGCAGGTACGAAGAGATTTTAAGGGGATTCTGAGGGAGATGTTGTATCAGTGTAGGACCTAATGAAATTGGAATTGCTAGCTTTCCAAAAATGTATATCTTTAGTGGCGTGTGGCGCATCTCATTCTTTAAGGACGAAAAAAAATATTTGAAAGTATCATTGTTGTTTTGATGTTTTTGTGTAAAACCCGTTACATCTGTTGATCTATTAGATTTATATATATATATTCAGTTATATATTCTAGAAATACAATGGTCTGGAGCATATTTTAACATTTATTTGAGGACGATTGGTGGTGCCTTTATGGATATATTGTAGTTCAAAGTAGAAAATTTTGGAAAAAACAAAACAATTTTTATTTTTTTTCTTGAAAAACCAAATACCTCAATATTTTACCATAAAACCCTCCCAATATTTATACATACCATCAATATTTATATGTTAATTTGAAATATAATTGTTAATTAAACATTTTGGATGGTTCATTGGATATTAAGTTTAATGATTCCATCTTCATGTATTATTTTTATGTTAAGTAACGGTATTTCATTGTTTTTTTCCTCTCCATTTTTTTTTCAAGCTTTATTGTCCCTTATCCTTACTTCTTTTATTTTTTTTTTGATAAGATTTTTCCGTATTTCTAATTGATCTCTCCTTAATTTCCTTATCTAGGTTTTCAAATTCTTTGTCAACTATTTTGCTATGATTGTTGCACGTTGGGGAATTAGATTCCGCAATGATTTTTCTCATTTCATTCCCTTCTTTATGGATCTTTGGTTTACATCGAATTCGAGGCAAAGATGGATTTGAAGTTCTTAGTGAAGAATTTTCTCTAAGCTTCCTTTACACTCCTTTAAGGTTTTTTCCACTCTTTTTATCGACTCCGGTAATGGAGTCTCAATTCAGAACTCCAGACTCCGGTAATGGAGTCAATTTCTAAGTTTGAAAAAATTTCCTGCCTTCAGTTTCTCTTTTATTAGATTGTCATACCCATCTTTAGTTTGGATTACGACATTATTCCCGTTGTCCGCTTTCAAGTAGTATACTGATTCTCTTTTAAAGTTTTGATGATGCTATATTCTTCTTTGTGCCTGTATCTCTTTTGGTCTTTTTTATTATTTTTTTGACATCTCCTCTTATTTCGTGTTTAGCTTCTTAGTTACACGTAACAATACCTGATTATATGTCAACAATATGTAATGTCTTTTCTTGCCACCCTAGTTTTTACCGCGCAGTTTAACCCTTTGTTCAAATACTTCAACTCCTTTTCTACGTTAGACTTGTTAATAACAAAATTTAGAATAACTTCAGCACTACACTTCTTTGTCCCTTGCCAAAATTATGTTATTATGTCAATTTTCTTTAACTTTTTGGTTAGAATTAAATTTTTTTCTCTGTCTCTCTCCCGCTCTTCAGAGTCTTTCGAAAAATCAGCAGTATATACTGTCAGATTTATGCTTAGAACAAGCACATCAGACGTCTATTACTAGACGAAGGCTTGCTTCATTTAATTGTGCTGCAATAAGTCATCATCCAGTAGGGCTAGTAAAACACATTTTTAGATTTTTGTAATCAAAGGTAGCGTTACAAAAATCTAAAAATAAACTAAACCAGATACATGCTGTTAGTAGAAGGGTAAAAGTCATAAATTAATACCTATATTAATAGCTATACATTTATTAAAAATACTTGCAAAAGTTAGGCCGAAAGTATCAAAACAGTTATTAGTTAGTCTCAGTTGTACGTACATTAAAACGTAATCGTTTTTAAAGTATACTTGGATCATCAAAGGATAAAAAGGAGTTGGAACAAGAATTTTTTCTATTCCACACATCGGACTATAGTTATGCCATAGAAAATTTTCATGTTGTTTTTATAATAAGATATGAAAACGCTGGGTGGCGCAGTAGGTAGAGAGCATGCCTTTCAACCGAAAGGTCGCAGGTTCGATTCCCGATAAAGCCAAAACAAAAAATGCTTTATGGGTTTTTGTCATTTATTTTATCCCTGGACCAGTACCCTTTGTCATTGGGATAAAATATATGACAAAAAATAATTGAGAGTATAGTCTGGTAACATATTAAACAAAATAAAGCTGTCTTATTTAAGAAGGCTTAGTTTCTGACAATAGCAACAATTTTCTACATTTAATAAGTAACTATAAGCAAGTAATTTGTTAAATAAGTGCTCGAAATATTGTACATAGATATTGTAGTATAAACTTTTTAATTTGGATTATACATGCCTGCAAATCGAATATATTTTTAAAGCATTAATTTTTATTTAATATAAAAACATCCTTTCACAGGCTTTCTCTTTCATTGTTTTTGTATATTTTACCTATCATAATATTTTGGTTTTTGTACTACATTTTTTACTGTATACATTTTTTACCACTATTTAGAAGTATTTTTAGTTTTAATTGGTCTCAAAGAAGTCTCAATAGAGTATAGAAAATATGGAACTCCCCAATACTTTTGTTCAATTTTTTTAAATAAAATTTTTTTACAATATAATAGGTACACTATTACCCTCTGAATAGGTTAAGGTTTATATATATACACAAAATATACATATATATGGATGAAGCACATATTCAGAAAATATTAAATAAAATTATTGAATTGAATTGAACTCAAAAATATGAATTTATTGCAAAAATACTATAGAAATTTTTTAAATTGAAAACCTTTATGAAGAAATATGAATAGTTTCAAGTTGAATTAAAGCGGAATGGCGAGAATAATAGAAAAAGGCTAAAAAACATATGTCGGAAATGTTACGTACAAATGTTTTCTTGATTTTTACATGTTTTTTAATTATTTTAATTATAAACAAAATTCAACACAAAAAAGAAGGCAACCAGAAATTGAAAAAGTAAATAAAATCATTAGATGACAAAGAAGAGAGTACAGTTTTTTTATTTCTGTTGTAGTAAATTCTAATGAATCTTATAGTAGAATTGTTGGTCCTATCCATTTGAAATTATGAAAATAACAACGAACATATCCAATTTCCGTCTTACGTGACTTGTTTATGCAAACCCCAATGTATTTTTTTTAAATTTGTGTAATTCTTCCGTTAGGCTGCAATTTATATTGAGCCACATTGTAGCCGCGTATGTCAGAGTAGATATTTTTAGTGTTTGATAGGCTATCACTGTTATTTTACATTATAATTTTACTGTAAAATAGTTTTTTTAGAGACAATGAATGCTTTTTTTTCAACACTGCATTTTTTGATATTGTTCTGTAAATTTTCGGTTTTGATTAAGAAGCATTCCCAAATATAACTGTTTTTCTATATTTTAAATAGAGCGTATTTGATGTTTTTATTGTAAAGCTTTTCCTGATTCCCTTGATGTTGCGATATATTTTACTGATTCATAACTGAATAGGATTATTTCGCATTTATTAAAATTGATCTTTATAAGCCTATACAGTTATTTCAAATATTTTCTGTACTTTATTTTGCATCAACTTCCCACAGTTTGAGTGAAAAATAATATGGTCTGAGAAGGATAATATATAATTTATTCTAATAGTTTTATTAAGTGATTGAAAAAAGGATTTAACTGCAAAAAAATCATTTATGTGTGGGAAATAGGCTATATAAAATTTATTATTTTTGATTAAATTATCTAATAAGTTAAATGAGAGATCTTGCGAACCCTCTAGTTCTAATAACTTGTATATCCAGTAATAAAACCAAACACTATAAGACCTTAAGTTTGACAGTAAGTTTGAAATATGCCCGATTAGACCATGCTTGGTGTTGAACTATAATTGTTGAAACAAATGCATGTGAAAAAACTTAAAATGAAATCAAAGTTCTAAAACAAAACATCGAAGTACAAATTTTAATGACATCTTAAACAATATCGTCATTGTCCTGTAACCCCATCCATGGGGCATATGAGCAGATCTTGATTAATATTCCAAAATTCATATTTTAAAATATACTATCTTTTGATTTCTTGAAATATTTGATACATTTGTGGTGACTTTCATGAAATGAGAGTTCAGAAAATTTGAACACGAAAAACAACATCAATCTACGGTACTATAATTAATGTAAAAGTAGTAGTGTCCTCAGAGCAAGCTCTAAATGTATAATTAGAATAGTTAGAATATAAGTATAACTAAAAGTAGTGGAATTAAGTCAGTCTAAATATAACATTGAGAATAGTAGGCTATAATTGTATATAAACCACTTACATGAGGCACATGAGATAAATATAAGGCACATTTTAGTCTTTAAACTGTATTAATATTAAGTGGAAAAATAAATATAGTAAACAAACTATACATTCCAAAATTCATTCCAAAAATTTAACTGTCCTGACCAAATCAGGACTTATTTCAAAATATAAAAATTTCTTACCGAATTTGTATTAACATTAAAATAGTATACAATTACAGCAGATATAAAAAAAGATTTTTTGATTTTTTTAATTTTTTTTTTTTTTTGTTTAGTAAATTTATAATTTTAAATTCAGAATGCCAGTACCTTAAGAAATTATGGTGACCATACAGCTTCGGTTAGGTCTTAAAAAAAATAATTTAAGTAATTTCAGGCAATGTTTCTTATATAATACAAATTTTAAATTTTAAGTAGAATATCACTAATGCTATTTACTTTTATTTTGCAATCTAAATTGTACAAATAACAATTTCATAAATACGTTTATTTTTTGTTATATCTGGTCTACGTGTAATTTACTAAATAAAATTCGTTCTTAAGTATAATAAGTTTAAATAGCTAAGTAATACATTTATTTTTAATTTTTACTTATAAGTTACATTGAATTATTCATTAGTTTATAAGGTTGAAATAAAGAAAAAAAAAATAATATAATAAGCTCTAATATTCAAAATATTCTGGAGTTATTTTTTGCAAATTAATCAAAATTAAATTAAAATTGATTAAAGTTAATTCCATTAAAATTATTAATATTGTTATTTAAGACAATTTATATACAAAATACCCAATATTTTTGGATGAATATTTTTAAAAATGTATCAATTTAAAACACAACCAAAAATTTATTCAACACATTCAAATACTTATTCAACACAGTTAAAAAAGTACATATTTACTAATAATAAAGTATGGCATAAAAAAAAAAATATAACATTGAAAAAGAAAATTCAACACAATTTAAGTATATTTTTATTTAATGTCAAAATTATGTAAATGAAGTAAAGTGCTTTCAAAATAGGTACCTATAATATTTTTTTTTTTATTATTCAAGCATTCTTACAGTTATTGTAACTTAAAAGTTATTTTAAATAAAATGTTAATTTTCCTAAATTAAATTTATTTTACTTCAACTAAAACCAATTAAAAATTTTAATTATAATTGTAATGTATTAGGGGTAGCTATATTCGATAATTAAATTTATTTCTTTTTCTTAAGCAAAACATCAACCTTTAGGAAACACCATAAAACTAAATCAACTTTGTTAGAAATTGTTGGCTATATTTATAAAAGAACAACGAGAAGAAGATATTTAATTGTGTGTTCAACATCTATCATAGTTTGTTTTTTCTTTTAGACTATTTTTATATATGTATTAATAACCATTTGTTTTATGAATAAATAATAATTGTAAAACTTAAATAATAAATAATTTTAACTTAATTTAGTATAAATTGTATAAAAAATAAAAAATAAAAATTTGGATCTTTGTACAAAATACAAAATATATAAATATTTATTTAGATAAAGAACATATTCTAACTATTTGAATTAAACATGAAATAAATAAACAAATCAAATCAATTAAAAATTACGTAGAATACAATGTGTGTGTCTCTATATGCAAGTGTTTCATAAAATTCATAACAATTTCAGAACCGCTGTTGTTTTCATTATTTGTACTTACCGAAAGCTTTATCTTTTTTTTCAAATGAAGAATTTACGCCAATAACGTACAAGTTTATATTAGTGAACCTTTGTGCAACCTCTGTAGCCTAATTGGAAAAATTAATGAAAACTTGAATGCAATTTCTTCCTTCTAAGAACAAAATTTCCTTAAACTTATGTGCAGCTAAATAGGAAGCTATCATAATTCTGCTAAGAGCCCTTTATAACTCTCCTCTATTCGTAAATAATGTAAAAAAAAAAACTTAGGTGAAATTCTAACCTGGAACAGGACCACATTGATCAAATTGTTACTTGTGTTTACTCTACCCTTAGATTAGAATATTATAGAAATATTATTTTTATAATATGAGTTAATGAGTAAAAATTAAAATCATTATATCAGTTATTCTATAACACATTACATATATTGCAACACAGATAGTATTTACTTTGGCAGATCACTCATATATCTAACATTAAATGAGTGCCTCAGAACCATAGTGGCCTAACCAACATTAACATTTTATTGAATAAAAAATACACAATTTTAAAATGCTTATAAAATCTCTATTTTGAAGGTACCGACTTTTAAAAAAAATGTTTGGATTTATGTTTTTAAGTACTTTAGTGGACATATTGTTATTGGGCTCTAGCTTTAAAAAAACGCAAAATTTTTGTGGGTTAGGCCACTTTGACACTACATATAAATGATGAAAATCAAAAAAACTAGTGGCTTAGGACAAGATATTTTTTAGTATATTTTTTTATTTCATTGTTCAAATAATAAATAATAATGTAATAGATAAATTCAAATTTTGTATTTTTTACTCCTCTTCCGACTCCGTAAAAATAATATCTTCAATAACTATAATTCAAATCACAATTATTATAATTTCATACAAAAACTATACCTTGGCTGGAGTTTAGCTGATACTGGTATTCAAATAAAGACACTTCTGAAATCTAATTAGATTGAAAATAATCAGACTCAGAATTTGCAAAAATTGAAATTTTTAAAAACTTAAAATTTTGTCTTGAAAAAAAAAAACCATTTTATTTTCATAGTGAAATAACTCCGCAAATATATAAATATTCTGTAAAAGGGGAAAAACCCTGATTTTTCAACCAACAATAAAATCCCTCCTATTTGAGGATCTTGCATATACATATACTATATATATATATTTTTTGGAAATAGGGAATAACCTGTAATATTTTGATTGGTTTATTTTGAATCCTACTCTTAAATTCCCTCTAATTATATTTATTAAATATACATTTCCACCAAAAAGCACTTATAACAGTGGGATTTATCGTCCCAAGTCCCCGCTAAGCATTATTATTGAATTTCTTATATTGTTTAAGTACATATTTCGTTATTATTAAGTACATTTTTTTTTCAACATTGAAATGCGAGATTTTGTTTTCAAACTTTTTTTTTTCGACATTTTTTTTTTCAACATTTTTTTTCAACAAAAAGACCGCCTCCCCTCATTTACTAATACCTATTTATAATAACGGTATTATTTTAAAAGTTAAGTGTACATTAGCATATTTAAATAATATCGAAATTATAGAAATTTAATTATAACAATAACATTCAAGAAGTGATTATTGAGTTAATTTACTTCTACTATAGTTAATTTAAAAAAAAAAAGTATTATCATTGTTAATTCAATTGTTTGATAACAAAAAGACCTTCTGTATACATGTAACATTTCAAGCAACAAAATTTAGGTTTTTCTATATTCAATTCTGAAATAATGTTTTTTTTTATAATATATATGGAAGTAAACAGGTATCTATATGAATTGAGCGTTTTAAATGAACGATTTTCGGAACTACAAACACTTTTACTTTGAAACTTTCAAACAAATATCTTGCTACTAACACAAAGGTTAAAAACTGATGCACAATGATAAAGATCTTGTACAAGTTTAAAACTTTTTGTTTATTTAAATTTGAAATCAATTAAAATTTAATTAGAAGGTCAATTATAGGTTATTCAGGTCCATCAAAAATCATCAAATTCTGTAATAGCTATTATCATTCCGATTTTCTATTATTTTTTTTTCATTATTTTTAAAATTCGAACATAGCTAGTTTAATTTTTTCACAAAATGTTTTAATTTTTTTAAAACCAAAGTGGCCTAACCATCAATTAGGGTTATGCCACTTTGGTTTTCAAAAAAATTGTAAATTATAAGAAACCAAAACAAATTTTGTGATAAATAATGAGGAAAAAACTATTTCTGAAACCGGAAATTCAAATCACTGATTCCAGGAGACAAACATTACCGATTAAAATAATAAAAAATTTTTTTTTGTATGTGGGTTAGGCCACTATGGTTCTGAGACACTCATTTGACCACACATCACGCCAGATTCAGATATCTCTTCTTTTTTCTTAAAGCGATTGAAATTCTTTATCAGTCTCCATCAGAAGTATAGATTCAATGATCAAATTCTGCAAGCTCTCTAACAAAAGATTTATAACATAAGTTTTTGCTACATAATTGTGTTTCTTAACATTTTTGTTTCTTAGGGCTTTGTTTTGATATTTTTTTCTTCAAGCAGAATTCACATTAAATTCAAAGTAAATTTAAATTAAATTTAAAATAGTTTCTTAATAAATTTTAAATAAATTTCATTTAGTACAATAGTTTTTAGTTTTCAAGATTTTTACGATTTACGATTCGTTTTTAAGTATTTTTAAAATGTTAGGATTAGGATGTTTTAATGATATTATATTTTCTTTTGTTTTTTTTTTTTTGAAAAAATTCAAAATAAAAACTTACTAACCAAAAAAATTTCTAACCATTGCATATATGCAAAGGCATAAATAAAAGAAAATGTGAAAAAAACTATTTTAATATAAATCATTTTATAATAAATTCATGATAACTGTTTATTGTTTTGAATATTAAAAACAAAAATAAAATAATAAAAAAATTATTTCTTTGTTTTTAATTCGAATATAATAAAATTTTATTTAAAACATACCTTTAACAAAATAATTTTCCTTTTTTCATTTTGTTTTTCTTATTTTCTTTTTATATAATTTTCATTTTTAATTCAATTTCAAATTGAATTTTTTTTTTTTTATTTATGTTGTATTGTTTTGTATTGTATTGTATTGTATTGTATCAGTTGTTGAATAATAAAATTTCAATTAAAAATTTAAAACAATCAACCAACTCTATAGAATATTTTTATTTTTTTGTTTCTATTCTTTTTTAAATGATTTTCTCATGTGTTTAAAATTTCAATTTATTTCGATTTTTATTATTATATTTTCTAATATTGCATATTTTTATTTGTTTTCCTTTTTGTTTCTATTTTAAATTTATTATTTTATGATAATATTATGTTTATATGTAATTTTATTGTGTATATGTACATGAGTATGTGTAGTTAAAACTTATTTTTATATTCCTTTAACTTTGTTCTATTTTTGTTATTGTTGCCATTTTTTTTTTTTTATTTTGTTTAGATGAATTTTTTATAAACATGACAGCCTTTTGTCCAAATAATAATAATAAAAGGATAATAATAATAATAATGTTAGAAATTCTTAAAAGGATTCTATTAGATAGAGTATTAAGGTACCAAATCAAGTATATGTATATATATATATATATATACTAGGTATATTATATAAAAGAAAATATAAATACATAAATATATATAGACTTAGGATATATTTATGTACCACAAAAGGACGACTATGTTATGAATTTTTTAACGATAAAAACATAAAAGATGAAAATTTATTTATTTTTCAAATTTTTTTGTATGCCACTCTAAAAATAGAAAAAGTTTCTCTTCGTTTTTGTAAATTATTTTCTTTTATTTAATTTTTTGTAATATTGTTTTTTATCTTTATAATTTTTTGTTTGAAAATAATTTATACACACCTATATGTTTGTGAATATAATATACCTATATTATGCGTTCTTGTGATTGTATATAAAATGATTAAATTGTTGATAAAGGCCAAGAGCAAAATCCTTTTCACGGCTATTCGAATATATATGTATATAATTATATATATATATATATATATATTTATATTATATCAACGTATACAAATATTTAGTAATTTTCTTTATATTATAAACAATAAATATAATTTTCGAAGTTATAAATATATGAATATACACATAAGTATATATATATATATATATATACATATATATATATATATGTATGTTAATTTAAAAAATCTTTATAAATAGTTATAATAATAATTTTGTATTAAATATTACCGAACCGTATAATTAATTAATTTCGAAATTCTTCGTTTGAATAATTACTATAGAAACCGATTTTATCTTTAATCATTATAATCTATTATATTATAATATAGTCTGTAAGTATAATATATATTTAAGTTTAATTAACATTATTAATTATTTATTTATTTATGTATTTATTTAATATATTTTTTTGTTTTTTTTATTCAATTTTTAATTATAATTTTTAATTATATTATAGTATAAATATTAATCAATAATTCTTAAATGGTTTAACAATAACTGATAAGCACAATATCATAAAATAATTGATTGAATTACATTTTTTAGTTTTCTAATTTTATTAATTTTAATTTTTTTTATTTTTTATTTTGTTCTTTTTTGTTTGTTTTGTTCTACAATATTTTGTAATTAATTCGAATAATAAACAAACAATATTTTTTCCTATATATTATTTTTTTTTTTTTGTTTTTTACTGTTTAAATTTGAACGCAACACAACGCCGCGACATCAATTCACTTTTAAAGAAAAAGTCTTAACATCTTGACAACAATCCAGGCACTGAAACTGACTTTAACTGAAAATTTTTCCGTTTAAGGATAAACTGTTGCTTTCAAAAAACACAAGAAATAAATAACAAAAAAAAAAACAGAAAAAATCTATCTACCTATATATAATTTATTTCATTATGTGTGTATATGTACTAAATAAAATAAAAAAATGAAAATGAAAATTTCAATATGATTTTCTATACATCGAATATTATATATAGTACATACTAATTCATATATATATGCATATTATATTATACATCAAATTTTATACATACAGAAAATAAAAAACAATTTTTTTTATTTTTCACTCTCGCAAACTTTAGTCAGTTTTGTTTTTACTGTTTATTTTCTTAGTTTTTGCTTATTTTGTCTTTTTTTTTTATTTCATCTTTGCATAAATATATAATATTAATTTAATATATAATATATGTATATCAACATAAATATACAAGGATATTATGTATAAGTTTAATAATTATTTGGAAAATGTTCTATTATCAAATTGAGAAATGTAGAACGAACTAAAGTAATATAAACTCTCAATGCAAGAATTTTTGATATGACACGTTTTACTGCGACAATTGTTAGTATCAAGACGGCAAAACTATACTTGAATCGAATACTAAAATTTATTGTTTTATTATATATTATTTTAGTAAAATAATTTTAATGGTTAAGGTATATAAAAAAAATTAATTATTTAAGATTGTAATGATGACCTTGAAAATTTTCAAATCAAAAATAGAAATTCAAAATAAGAATCGTGCTTACAAAAAATAACTGGTTTAGGTTTACGATGAAAAAATGTGAAATGTTTCAAATTTTCGAATATAAATTATATTGTTTTGATAACTCTAACTCCAACAATGATTAAATAAGTCATTATCATCATTTGACCTTAGCATTCTGCTGAAATAGGTGTTGCTATTGATTTTGACTTCTATAATAGAGCATTTAGTCGTATTTCTGTTAGATAATATGTTTGCAGATGTTGGGTAAAATACCCCAAGCTATACTATCCTATGAAATCCAATGCAGAGGGCTTATTCTTTGTTTTGAGTGAGCTTTCACATTGTTTGGTCTATTCTAATACATTTTCTTCTCTAAATATACCTTGGTTATATATATTTTATTTGTATAATGTATGCATAAGGTGGGACTATAAGGCGTACTAATAATATAATTAATAATTTTTGAATTTCAACCACATAAATATCGACTCAAATTAAAATATTGTCTTATTGTAGGTCTCCAATACACTAGTAGAGTTCAATTTTAGTCATTAAAGGACCACTTTCTGTTAAAATACCAAAATTTCCATTAAAAAGTGGAAAAATGGATTAGAAAATGCACAAATAAAGTCGATCGTTATAAATATAAGTGCAAAATTTAAGTAAAAAACAATTTTTAATGATAATAAACGATTAATACCATACACAATACTAATTTTTAATAGCATAAAAACTCAAAAAGAAAAACAAATAGCTCGAGTCAACTCTTAGTAGATCACAGACCCTGAGACCAAAAAAAACCCATTAAAAAAATTAAGCAAAAACAAACCACAACATATAATCTCCTGAAATGATTAACAACCATAAAAAATTAGTCAGTTGTTGTCCCAAATAAAAAATTAAAAACTACAAATCAAATTGGACAAAAAAAAATATCGTTACAAATTAATCATTTTACAAAAATCCTACAATTACGCGACATTCTAATAGGCTTAGAACAACACTAAACTCAACAATCAATTAATACAAAACCCGACTATCAAGTTAAAACTTTACCTCAATGAAAATGGTTTGTAAATGAATGCAAAAACATTGAAATAAAATTTATTAGCATCCTTTCACCTTTCCACTGCAATTTAAATCACATTGATGAAAACAAAAAACATTTTTTTTTTTATTTTTATTTGTATTAGAATCACATCCCAATTGGAGTATAAATAAAAAAAAAAATATTATCCCTAAAATAGTAAAAAAAAAAAAAACAAACAAACAAACAACACATAAAAAAATAATAAAAACAAAAGTAATAACATCCTAGTCCTTGTGGCATGTCTCATCAACAACTCAGTTAAGTAACAACATATAAAATTTTGTACACATAGTAAACACCAATAATAATATTAGAACAATAATAACAATAAAAACAAAAACAAACAAACAACAACAACAAAAATCAACAATACACAAGGTAACAAAGCTCTTGTTGAAAAAGTTTTTGGAGCATTGCCTTTTCAGTTAATTTTGAGAGTAATATTCTTAAATATAAACTGAGTACACATACACAAGATATATACATAATATATATACATTTCTATATGTATGTGTATAGACAATAATTATTGTTTGATGATTGATGAGTATTATTTAAAGCATATGAAAAAAATCTCTACGGTGACATGAGTGTGGGTGTGTGTGTGTGTATGAAAACGTAAATACATATACAGTGACATGAAAAAGTTTTCGAACAAGAAAATTTTTTCAAGGACTTCTAGGTGTCCTAGGACAGCAGTAATGCATTTTATAAGAGAAGCGTAACGAAATCTCTATCTATTTATTAAAATCTCGCTTTTTTCCAATATCGTTTTAATTCCAGAATATTTACTTTAAATATTTTTTTGCGTAGTTGTTGTTGGATGCAAATAGGGAAATTGCTGATTTTTCCAGAATATTTACAACGGGATATCTCCTTTTTTCCAGAATTTTTATATAATCAAAAAAAAGCCAGACGATTTAAAGATAATTGTTGAAAGGAAAGGAAAAAAGCGAGATTATGAAAAACGCCATTTTGAAAAAACAATATTTGGAAAAGCGTAATTTCGAGTCCGATTTATATTTAACATCGTTAGAACAGTTAAAAATACAAAAATTGGTATACTTCAAAAGAAATGTTCATTTCAGATTAGGTTAGGTTTAACATTCTTAGATACATAGATAGATACATGGTGAATTTCGGGAGGAAATCCGTCCTCTGTATCAGCGCAACCGCAAATGGGCTTATTGTGAGAGTTAAACTCTGACTCATTAAGGATACGTCATTTTGTCATAACACTCAGGACACTCTTCAATAGTATGCTGGATAGCTGAACAAAGGGTCAGGGAACGCTGTTCCCAAGTGGCGAAGTCTTCAACGAGTGAGCCCTTTGCATTAACAGTGCAATTATTCGATAGATTTTTCCTCTATTTCACATATTCTGTACAAGTTGTTTTCAGTTATGCCCATTTCATAAAGGTGTTTCATTATTAGGCAGTAGCCTGTTATTATTCCCGCTAAGATACGTACCTATTTCCTGTTAAAACTTAAAAGAGTTTTGATTTTCTTGAGCGAGCGTTTAAGCATGAGTATTTTTGCTTGACACTTTCCAGGAACGTTGGTTCAGAAAACCTTAGGTTTTTGCTCAAATCATGCTTTTAATTGCATCCTAACTCTGGGGAATTCCACAGAGCGGGTTGGGCCCTATGAAACGAGTATCCGATGCTTCTCTTGCTCGATATTCTACAGCTTCGTTTCATGTTATGCCACAATGTCCTGGTACCCACATTATTGTGACATTATTTGTTTTTGTCAGGGTTTTAAGTATTTGTAAACAATTTCATACAAGCTTCGATGTGATGGTAAATGAATTGATAGCTAGTATATTAATATGGCTATAACCCCTATAACCTTATAATCTTGGAAACTGTCATTATAGAGTCTAGGCTTGACCATTTATGGGCCTTGAGCCTTGAGGCTCTTCATCTTACTCCATTCATTTTCTTGGAGCCTTATACCATAATGATCCTTTGTCGAAAGAGGATGGGCACGTTTCCCACGTTTCTCTGCTTGGCATGATTATATTGAAAGGATTCTCAAAATTATTTCTTCACAAGCAGTAGTTCACAGTTATCATCAAACAAGCTGAATACTGTTGTTTGGCGAGTTTGTTTTGTGCTGTGATTTACGTACCTTTTTTCGACCAAACTGTGCGTATAGGTTAAGGTAGTCGAACTTATTCTGCCAGAGTACTGATAAAGTACCCACATATTATAACCCCAATATAACCCCAATATTATTCAAAATTTTCTAGATTTGGACAAATGAAAATATCTGATGACTATAATCTGTAAAAGGTACAGGTATTTTTGATGTTTCCTGTATATACCGCATTCGTTTGACAACAATTCATATTCAGTAATTTATGAATATCCACCATACCATAACCACATTAATTAGGAATAGACAGGGCTACAAAATTTACTCTGGAAATACATTTTGTGCGAATGTTAAGGTCTAGCAAACTATAGTAAAATAAAAAAGCAGGATCTTTTATCGTCCAAAAGGTCTACTATTCACTGGAAACTGTTTTCAAATTTATTGAAAAATCAAAGATAACATAGAATAGATTTATAGAGGGAGTAGGTGGCAGTTTACAATTACAATTTTATTTACTAACTTACAATTAAAACTATAAATAATTTAATCTAAGAATTTGTAGGTCAAGGCCACTATTAGTTAAAATGATGAAAATAATGTAAAAGAAAATTTTATATGTAAGTAATGTAAAAATAATTTGGACTTCTACGAATAATAAATAAACGAAACATAAAAAAGGGGCAATTTTAAACATTATTTGATGGATTTTTATAGTAGATCTGGTTTGTATATTTTCAATCCTTCTCGCACATTCTTTCACAGTAAATAGTTCAGATCGTAACTAATTTGATAATGTATTGTTTTTTTTATGTTGTTGACAGTAATCAAGGCTTATCAACTCATTGAATGTGGAAAACCACTACTATTGTCAGGAACTAAGCCTTTATTTTATTTAAGTGGTTACCAGATTATATTCTCAATTATTTCAGATCATTTATTTTATCCCAATGACAAAGAGTAGATCAGGTCGAAAAACCCATAAATCATTGTTTTTTGTTTCGTCGGAAATTGAACCTGGAAACTTTCGCTTTAAAGGCAAGCGCTCTACGTACTGCGCCATCCAGCGTAAATTTTATGAATTTTTCTGAATTTTTTATTAACTATATTTAAAAACAATTTCGTTTTATACGAATTAAGGTAAATTTTAAGAATCTTTGTAGAAAATAGAAAAATCTTTGTTAAGTCTATAGACCTCAAAATGTATCAGTCACTTGTATTTTATTTAGCTTTAATTGTTGGATAAAACTTGCTTCTGGTTATGAAGTCATTAAAAAATATTATATTAATATTTTATATAAGTTTTTACAAAAACAAAAAAACATATCTAAAAATTAAATTTATAAGGAAAAATCGACTCTCTAGGAGCAATATTAACGACGATTTAAAGTTTTTTTAAAAACTAAAAAACATATGAATAAATTTTAGTAGGTTTACTTTCTCTTTCCATGCCTCAAATACATTTTTTTTTATATTTTAATTAGGAAATATTTTTCCTTTTCTAATTTTCTGTCTATGTGGACGATTTTCTTTTTTAAATTAAAAAAATTAATACTAAAAACGATGCAAGCGATACAAGCCAATCTCAAACGATACAATACGCATAACATAGCATCTACCACATAATAAACTGCACATAAAATTACGCAGCACACATAATACAGGAAGATCACGAAACTGGTGATTTTCAAAGTAATTTTATACCGTTGCATAAATGTCCAAAAAGTAGAATAATGGACACTCTCGAAGAGTGTGAAATATACAAGAACAACAACACTGAAATCTTGAATGATAAACTTACATTCAATAATAATGTATTATATGACACTGAATTAAAGCAACAAAATAGATGGTAATAATTACCCAAATTAGTTCAAAAATATAATTTTAATTTTGATATAAATATAAGTAGTTATAATAACTTATCCACTGTCCACTGAAGATGACAACTTCAACGTTGTCAAAACATGTCTCATTTTTAATTTCAATTTTAATTTTTTAAATTTAAAAAAGTAAACTACACAGACGCAAAATTAGAAAAGGAAAAATATTTTCCAATTAAAATATAAAAAAATTGTTTAAAAAAAAATCTAAAAATTAAATTTATATGGGAAAATCGACTCTTTAGGAGAAATAAAAATGGACTCTCTAGGAGCAATAAAAATCGACTCTCTGGGAGCAACATTAATGACATTGAAAAGGTAATTGAATTCTGTAAAATACTACTGATTGCTGATGATACGTTATTGTATATAGAACGAAATTCAATTGATGATTGCATTAATAAGATTAATTGCAACTTAAACAAAATTGCCGAATGGTTGAAGCAAAATAAATTAAAATTAAACGTAAAAAAAGCGAAAACAATGGTATTTAATGGAAATTTAAATGAAAATATTTTAATTAATGATTAAATAATCGCGATGGTTAAACAAATAAAATATTTGGGGTTGGTAATTGACAATAAATTAAATTTAGAAACCCACTTCGATTCTACTTGTAAAAAAATTTTGAAAACGTAATTGCCTATATAAAATTAAAGTCAACTTTCATTATTGAGAGTGCAATTAAAATCTACAACACAATGATTAAGTCCCATTATTTATTTTATTTTTTATCTCAAAAAGAGCAATTTGCAGATTTTAACAGAGTATATATATTTACTGTTAGTTGTAATTTACAATTCAGTGTTTTAAGATTAATAAGTGAGTTTAAATAATAAAAAGAATAAAGAGCTAAGTTATAATAAAGAGCTAAATTTACACAAAAAAGTTCTATAGAAGAGAGAGAAAATAATATAGTTACAATATAATTTTTTTTATTTTTTATATTATTTTAATAAAATATTTGTTTAATTCCGTTTTAAATTGAGTGTTGTTTATGTTTTTCAAATTCATCGGCAGCTTATTGTCAGGGCTGTGCCTGGCCAGTGTTCATTGCGTGCACAGCACGCAGGCACCCAAATTAAAAGGCGGCTAAATCGACAAGGAAATTATTTTTAAAAAAATTTTAATGAATATTTGTAAAAAAAAACAGTTAATTGGAATTTTATATAAAAACTAGCTTTGTAACCCGCCATAAATGACGGATGCAAAATAAATTCTAGCATTTCTTTCCTTCATTAGAGTTTTCATTTCAAGTTTAAGAAAAATATGTATTTGCTTACTAATTTATCATACCTTTATTTTTGCATTATAACGCTTTTAATTACCATATAAGCAGAATATTTGTAGTAAGGTGCAAAAATTTTTATTCCCTAAGGGTCATTTACTCGATCATTTTAGCGACATCCTTTTTACCAATATTGAAAATTTATCGTACCATTCAGAATTAAGTTAATCCTGTTAACATTCAATAACATTCGCTGCGTAAGTTTAACGTCAAAGTTTATAAGCAACAAATAACATTTTATAATGAGCCACAACTTTGAACCAAAACAATTTTAGTAATTCAGTTTCGATTTTGCACTTACAACTTGCAATAGAAAAAAAGAAACAAAAATAAATAAAATTGTAAATATAAAAAAACAATATGTGTACCTACACATAATATTTATTTTGATGAATAAAATAAAAACTCGTGTTGAAGAAAAAATTAAAATAAAAAAATTTACTGCAAATAAATTGGTATTTACAAAACTGTTCATAACTTTTATATAAGCACAACTTGGCAAACTCTTTCCCAAATGTAGCTACAAGTTTAAGACTTTTGCTAACAATACTTGTATCTGTGGCATCTGGAAGACAATAAAAAATTACTCGAGAACATCAATGACGCAAGAACGCCTCATCAATCTTTCAGTTACAGCAATTGAAAATGAAATTTCGATTAAAAACTATGCTTTGCAAATATCACGTAAAATTTATTTTCAATTTAATATACATTATAATGTACATAATATTAATATAAATAAAAATTAAAAATGCAAACTTGATGTACAAATTTTATTTTCTAATTAAAAATACTTATTTTTCTATTTATTCTCTTGGAAGCGGCCAAAATACATTCACTCGGCACTCAGCCGGCCATATACTCAGGCACGGGCCTGCTTATTGTATTCTGTGACAGCATTATTGAAAATCGAATCATTTCTGATTCCACTGGCAACTCTATTTACTTGATTTACTCTATTTACATTAATTACTGAGTTTGCATCTAATCTAAACTAGTGGACAGGTTACAAAAATTACAAATCCGTGGTATGCGTGTCATTTTGCAGCATGCAGCAGATATACCGGTATAATTACTATGCTTGATAAATTGAATTGGTTAACTGTTAATCAGTGTTTTAAATTTAATATTTTAAAGTTTGTATATAAAATGAAATATAACGTATTTCGAAATTATTTATGTAAGAAACTAATACATATATAGAAGATGTTCCAACTTTTTTTAAGAAATATTTTCAATTTCAGATGAATTTTTTTAAGAATAGAAAATTTAAACAAGTTCATAATGTATAATGGTTTAAAACTATTTAACGATTTACCTGATGATTTAAAATTTGAAGAAAATATTTACAAATTTAAAAAAAAGTGTTTTATTCTGGGAAAGAAAAATGTTAATAAGAATGTAAAGAAAAATAATTGGGTAATATTTCATTATTGTGTATTGTGTATTATAATATGAATTTTGTATTTAAACTTAGTATAATATTATAATTATATTGTTATAATTCAATGCAAATAGTAAACTAAATGAAAATAGTTTAATCTCGCATCGCAACATTAGAAATTAATAGAAGAAAACATTAAGGAAGCAATTCAGAAAAAAATTATAAAAAATTATAGATATATGTAGGTAGAAGTGGCCATTCCAGTTGTTTCTGGAAAACCAATTAGCACTTAATTGTGCCGTTTTTATACCACGGCTCGAGTGACCTATTTATTGTTGTTTGTTGTTATAGGGAATCATTCTCTCATATTTACTCTCCCCAGGAACTCAGTACTACACTCACCCTGTGTAATTGAGAAGTTTAATAAGATCTTAGGCTCTTGTTTTCCGCGATAAAACCTATATTGTTGGGGAAAGAATCACCTAAAGCCCGGAGTCTGCCTCTAGCTAATGCTAGGCAGCTGCAAGGAAGTGTTGAAGAGTTTCTGCTTCATTTTCATCCTTTAAGCTGCGACATGATGAACCTAACTTGGCAGCGTGGCTTCCCATTGGCCAATGACCCGTAATGATGGCTACTACTCTCGATGAATCAGTACAGGATCTGGTTAAGAATTGTTTGCTCTTATCGATATTATACCAGGGCCATGCTTTCCTCGAGGTCGCACAAGTTTTAGTCTACGCTACCTTTCATTCGCTCTGACAAGAAAGTATGAATGGATGCGCTCCTTGACGACTCTCATAGGAGAGTGAATGTCTTCCTCAAGGAACCTGTCGAGATTGGAACCTTGTCTTACCAGTTCATCGGCTCTCTCATTTTCATCTATTTTACTGTGACCAAGAACCTATAGTAGAGAGATCGAAAAACGGCTATCTAAGCTTCCATAGTCCGCCACCAAAGCTGTGATAGCGGCTTGAATATCCATGAAGATGGTGACTTTTGTTTTGGTCATATGAATATGATAAAGGGTTTTCAGAGCTAATTGCAAGCAGCTTTGCTTGAAAGACGCTAGCGTATTTAGGGAGACCATAAGACTTCGATTTGTTTAGATCTTCTGAGAAAATTTAAATATGTATAAAAAAAATATAATAATGTTGAAAAAATAACTAATGCAAAAACAAAAAAAAGCTACTCAAAAACAATAATATATAGAAAAAGAGCTATCACACCACAAAGCTACCTGATAAATCAATGCATGATCTATGAGAATAATTAACTCAAGTTATTGATTTATATAAAAAAAATGTTCAATTTAGGACAGCTCAAAATAACATGACGTATTTCACTTAATTATGTCTTCCATAACAATTTTAATATTCTTATACTTGAACTTGTTTTTTTTTATTGTATTTGAAAGAATATTAAAAAAAAAACGTAATTCTAATGAAATATCTGGACCTAATTTTAGGTCTCCGACTCAATTTGTTATGGTATTATACACTCGAAATTGTTTAAGTACTTACTCTACTATAGGTACATTATTAAACCATCATACCTTATACCCATAGTTAAATTAAAGCTAATACGAAAAAGAAAAATATGAAAAATTAAAAAAATAACAAGAATAAATCCATAATATGGGACCTTGAAATTCAAAATTTTCACTTCACTTTATTCTAAAAATAGCTACATTTTATTTTTTCATGGGTCCTTTCATTTATTTATTCAAGTGATGCTTTTTTTATGTTTCGTCATTTTAAATAAACTGACTTGTAATTATGTTGTGTAAAGAATATAATTTCAACATTTTTATAATTTATAATGATTAAATTGAAGTTTATAAGTATATTTGAATATTAATATAATTCTTATTAAACATTATCAACAATAGTTCTAAAAAGCACCCAGCACCCATGTATTATTTTCTACATTGACAAGAAAACTTTATAAAATTATTGAACTTTAGTGTGAGTTTCGGTGACTTTCTACACGAGGTTATTGATTTGATATATATCCCAATACTAAACGACATTCTAAGAAAAGTTTGCACTGGAATAAACGGAATAGAATGGGATCTCTTCGGCAACTTAAAAGACTTAGATTATGCAGATATCAATGTATGCCTCATATCAAGAAATCAAAGGGACCTACAGAACAAAGTCAACAGATTACAGGAAGAAGCAATGAAATCGGGACTGGAATTAAATATCGAGAAAACGGCAATGAGGACAAACAACAGTTATAGTGAGCCAATAACAGTGAGTGGACAACAGATAGAATACATAGAAGAATTCAACTACCTGGAGAGCATCATAACATCAAGATCTCAACAGCCGTATAAATAAGGCTAGAAGAACATTTGGGAGCCTAATGAAGATATGGCGGAGCAACCAAATATAGAGAACAACAAAGCTAACAATATTTAGAGCATGTGTAAAGTCAACATTAATATATGGCAGTGAAACATGGCTCACTTCGGTCCGAATCAAACAAAAGCTACAAGTATTCATCAACAAGTGCTTGGGAATTATATGCAGAATATTCTGGCCGGCAAGAATTAGCAACGAGGATTTATGAATGATAACTGGAGAAGAACCGATCAACAGACAGATAAATAGAAAAAAATGGAAATGGATAGGTCACTAAGGAAATCAGAAAGTGATATAGCAAGAAGAGCTCGAGAGTGGAATTCACAAGGACAAAGGAGATCCGGCAGACCATACAACACATGGAGATGCACAATTGATCAAGAATTAACAATCAACAATTATACATGGGACGATATTAAGGAAGCAGTACTCAACAGAGAGGAATGGAGGTTCACTATCGAAGCCCTATGCTCCCACGCGGAGTTTTAGGGGAAAAAAGAAAATGCAGCAACATTTAAATGGTACCAATAAAGAACAAAAACTGCAGAATGTTCGAATTTTTGTATTATTTGGACTGCTGATTATGGCTTTGTTAAACATGGCGACAAAAGTCGATGCGGTCTGTGATCTGAAATTATTGTATGTCGAACGTCTTCTATTAAGAGACATTTTGAAACTCATCATAAAGAAATTGCCGAAAAAAATATTGACGAAAGAAAAGAACTAATTTCACAGCGTTTAAAGATGGCCGAAAATCAGTCGACTTTAATATCAAAATTTGTAAAAACCAGCAACAATGTTAAGGAAGCTAGTTTTGAAATTTCTCATTTAATGGATAAACAATCAAAACCATTTTCTGATGGAGAATTTATAAAAACGGTTATGTTAAAAGCTGCCCACAGTTTGTTTCAAAATTTCTATAATAAAGAAAAATACATTCAAAGAATTCAAGAATTCAGGAATTCAAAAACAGCTAAGCAGAAATACTGTTAAAGATCAATTATACAACAATATTAATAGCTGAGACTATATCTCAATTTATCTCGATTAAACAGCTGCTATAAAGTCTTCCGCCCGATTAGCCAGCCTTTATTGCACGTTATCCGAAAGAGAATGAAATGTACGAGGAACTTTTAAAATTAGTAATTATACCGGAAAGAACAAGAGGACTTGATATTTGTGAGGTTGTAGTAAATGAATAAAAAAAAACTTAAAATAGATTAAAAAAAATTATTTCTGTCACGACAGATGGAGCTCCTAATATATGGTTGGATCAGATATAGGTTTTGTTAATTTATTTCAAAACTAAGTTGGTCATCCAATAATATGCTTTCATTGCATTATACACCAACAGGTGCTGTGTGCAAAATTTGAAACCAGCGATTTCGAAGACATATCAGAAAAAGTTTATAATATGATACATTGTATAGCATGCATAAAAGGCAATTCAAAAACGTTTTAAATGATGTCAATTGCCATTACAATACTTTCTCATTGTGCAATAGCGTACGTTGGCTAAGCCGGGCAACATCCTTAGAAAGATTTGTGAATTGTTTAGAAGAAATACGCCTTTTTTACATGGATTTAACAGGAACGATTTTAAAGAACTGTACGATACAGAGTGGTTGACAAAATTAATGTTTTTCACTGATATAACATTACATTTAAATGTTCTTTTAATAGAAAATTGCAATGAATAGACAATTGAAGTTATGTTTGGACTAATAAAGTTGTTTGAAATTAAATTAGTAATTTTTGCTAGAGATATTGAATTTAAAAAACTAAATTTTCCAAAACTTAAAACTTTTTTGGATGAATCAACAATTTCCAAAAAAAACTGATTGAAATTCACCTACGAATTTTCTAAAATTCTCGGTTCTCTTAAAGAAAATTTTTTAAATAGATTTAAAGATTTCAAAGGAATTGATAAGCATCTGAAGATTGTAAATTATCCGGATTTATTCGACATACAAAATTTCGATAACATTCTTATTGACTGGATGGATATATAAAAAATTTAGAAATGCAGACTGTAGATCAGCAATCTAATCTAATTTGGACACAGAAATTTATGGATATGCGAAAACATATTGAAAAATTGGAGCTTAATCGAATGGTACAGTAGGATGAAAAGTCAGAATGCCACATTGAAAATTCAATATTAGAAGTGAGGAATAGTATGCCAAATGCTTTTGATTCTGCTAAATATTAGCAAAAACATTGTTATTTTCTACTTACTCTTGACATGAAGGTCTTTTTTCTGTATTAAATCATACACTGTCAAAGAGTAGAACCAGGTTGACAGAGGAAGACTCAGCAGCATGCATTACCTTACAATCGACAACATACCAGGCTAATATTAAAAATCTTGAACTATGAATCATGTTGTAGGAGAGTGGCTAGCTTTTTCAAGGCTAAGACTCAGATTGTTGGAAACGCAATGCATAACCTCAGAAAGCTTCTGCAGGATAGAGCCCATAGACCTATTGGCCTTTATCAAAATAGTCGACTAAGTTGAGGGTGGAGGAGGGCATAAAGGGCTAAAAGCCTACATGCCGGCCCTGACATATTTATTACCTCCGTTTTAATAAAAAAAAAAAAATCTTTTAGAAAAAGAATTCCCACCTTTTACTTAAAACCATTTTACCGTAAACGTCATTTTTATGCAATTTTCATTCATCAAAAATTTAGTGTTTTATTTTTTAATCTGAAATATCTAAATTTATAAGAAAACAAAATAGTTTTGAAATTCCATCTTTGTTTTAGCAAAATATAAAAGTTATTTTAAGAACTTTACAACAAAATTAATTTTGTACTTCACATTATAGCATTAGATAACTTAATATTTAATTTTTAAATATATAACATAAAAACATAAAAAAAATTCTATAAAACTAAAAGTCCAGCTTCAATTTAAATATAAAATAGTAGCCAAGCGGCAGAGATTAAACACCAATTCTAAACTTTTTAGTAATCCTGTGACTTTTTAGTAACAGAGTTTCTTATCCGCTTATTAACCAATACTAAAGTGTTTAGAAAGTGGTGATACGGGGTTGTGTACGTTACAGATTAGAAATGGTGTCTTACAAATACTTCTAAAATGTAACTGCATAAAGTAACAAATGTTACTAAAATGTGTTTTTAAAATACTTTTCATTCAGTGTAACAGTTTGGAAACAGTTTAGTAACAGTGTGTTCATTTCAAATTAAATTTCAAGAATCATTCTTTCTCTTTTTCACTTTCAAAAATAAGTATTTTTATTTAATTTTTATGTGTGTGAGAGGGAAAATATGATTAATTTTTATTATGTAAAATGTAAAATATATCATGATGAAAATAAAATATTCTAAATATTTTTAATACGAACATTTAAGTTTGGATTTAATTGGATTTCCAACTCTGAAATCATAAACGAATTCCACTTTATCGACTGAAATTAATTTTCAGTTCGTAAAAATAAAAGGCTCTCTTTGAAAATTTAATTTTACATGTTATTGAAATAATTTTATAGTAACGAACTTGTGCTAAATTCGCCACTTTACCATGAATATCGTCAGAAATTGTTAAATAAACATTTTTTTATCATGCTTTTGCCAAAAAAAATTATGAAGCATATTTATTTTATGCTTGGTGTTAAATTTTAGTTTAGAAAACTTTTCTAAATTTTTCTAACATAAGCATATAACTTCACTTATGCAGTTAATTAGGCAATTGTCATTAAACACACACTTTAGGTTGTTTTACGTAAAAATTTTTAACTTTAATAATTTAATTTTTAAAAAAAATTACAAGATGCATTTCTGTATAGTTAATATTATATTTATGATTTTCCAACTGATTACAAATATTACAAATTATTTACTAAGCCATGGTGCCAAAATTTTCCACTACTCATACTTATTGTATCTTTAGGCAAGTATTGGATTCCTCGATTTCTTAAAATGTTTAAAATCTCATATATTTCCAAAATTTGTCTTGACGATCCTGAATTAAATAAATTAAACAATTATCTAATATTCATTTATTTGTTTATTCTAAAGTTACAATGTTTATATTACCAGCAATATCTAATAATTTGGACCATTTATTCCAATCGAACGAAATATCACCTTCTTTACTTTTCTTCTCAGATATTCTTCTCAGATATTCTTCTCAGATTGATTGTATTTGTTTTTTCACCTTCCTGTAGTAGTTACTACAGTGATTATATTTTTTTGATCTCTTTATAATTTTAATCATTAAATTAAATTTAATTAATAAATTGATCATTTTAATTTTTTTCTGTTTTTATTGTGGTTGATCCACAATATGATTCTGTTTTTATTGTGGTTGACAATTATTTGATAATTAAATTAGCAACACTTACTATATTAGACTCTATTCTACTAAAGTTTGTAAACAAATGAAAGACAACAAAAAATAAACACCTTTCGATACATATAACACACATTTTGGGTTCAGATAACCATAAACAAAATAGTAACAGTTTAGTATGTGTGCTACTACACGGTTGCTAAATAAATTAGAAACGAAAAAAAAATGATTTTAACATAACACAATTCTTACACATTTCGGTTATATTTTGGTGACAAAGTCTAAAATGTGTGGTATCTGTTTAAGCACTCCCCAGCGTATAAAGGAGGAAGAAACCGTGTCAAATCTAACGAATAAATAAACTCTGTTCGGTAGTTAACAGCTTCATTTTCATTAGTAACTGTACCTATCGATTTGTATACGTTGAACCCCTGGAACACTCTGCAGTTCTGATTAATAAAACGAATTGTCACATATTTTGTAGCTAATTCACATAACCATTTCACATAGCCATGTAAAATTCTTATACTCATTCCTAAAATTCGAAAATACTTTTTCAGTCAATTCTTCAATACTTTGTACAATTGCCCTGATCGTCTATTTCAATTTTGACATTTAAATCTTCTGAAATTTGGCCTTCACCATAAGCTGTATTTAATTCATTAGTTTATTACAAATCTTATTTATACGAAGTCAGTAAAAGTAGTATTTCTTTATTTTTGAAAGAGTATTTAAGTGTAAATTTTCGTGCCTGTTTAACTTTTAGTTTTTTAAATATTTCTGATGGGTGCTAGCAGTTGCAGCATGGCAGCTACCCGAAACAGCCAAAATTTCGACAAACTGGAATATACGTATTTGTCTTGTAATTGAAAATACGTAATTGTTTATTTTTCATAGAGTTATTTTTCATTACCTATGTATAAATTTTTAAGTCTGTAACACAATTGTTTTGTGAAACATTCCCGATAGATGCTAGGGGTTGTATAGCACCGACCCGAAGCATTCCAATTTTTTTTTAATCGGTAACAATCGTTTTTCTTTATTTTAAAAAGAATATCTAAGAGTAAATTTTTATGTCTGTAATACAATTGCTTTTGAAATATTCCTGAGAAGTTCTAGGAGTTTTATGGCACCAACCCGAACCAATTAAAATTTTCGAAATTGGTAACAGTCGTATTTCTTTATTTCTGAAAGTGTATCTAAGTCTAACACTTTCATGACTGTAACACCCTTGGTTTTTTGAATATTCCTGAGACGTGCTGGAAGTTGTATGACAGCTACCCAAACCTGTCATTTGATAGCTTTGTAAGTACCGCGTCCGGTCTGCAAAACTTCAGAACTCTATCTTTAAAACTATGGCGAACAAACAAACAAACTTTCCCTTTTTTAAATATAGATTATTATACACATAACAAAAATATAAAATATATAATATATACCACGGAAACAATAAACACCTTTAATTCCACACATAAAAATTGTTGACCGTGACTATAAAAAGAAAAATCAAAATCAGAAAAAAAAAAACAAAAACAAACAAACAAAAAAACAAATAGAAAAAATAAAATTATACTGTACTATTATTATAGTACTGTTGTAGATAAGCTATAAAAAAATTTATATATATATAATGACGTATAGCTTACCTTCAAAAACAAAATATTGTTCGAAACCTTCAAAAATTTCATCCAGCAAACAAAAATCCATCTGTACTCCTATATTGATAATAAAATTTAGGTACAGTAAATTTTAGTCTGATAGCGTAACATGCGTAGTGAGTGAATGAAAATTTTTCCTCTCATAAATTTTATTCTCTCTTAAATATAGAAATTTAATTTATTACCTTGTAGAAATTTTGTTACCATATGATATAATATATATGCATGTATATATATAAAATATTAAGAGATTTTGCACAATCACTAATACATTCTTAAAAATGTTTAACTACTTATATTGGATCCTTATGCTTTTGACCATGATATCCTTTTTTTTTTGCTACTTTCAAAAGTAACAATTATTATAGAAAGTAATATACAAAATGAAAAAAAGCAATAAACAAACAAAATAAAATAAAACAAAAAAAAAAAACAATATCAAAAAAGGACGAAAATAAACGAAGAATAACGCTTATATAAAATTCTATGATTGTCATATGATTTTCAGTATATATGTAATAAAAATACACGTGTACTGGGAATATTATATATTTTGGAATCACATTTTATTACTATTAAAATTTTTACAATTTTTTTTGTTTTTTTTTTTTTTGCTATAAGACTCTGGTGTAGTCACATATTAAGAAAAAAAAAGAAAAAACCAAAAACAAAAACAACATAATATTAAAATGAATTCTCCCATAAATGTACAGGTGGGTGGATTGGATTGATATGAAACAAAGTTGAAATGTCATAATTGAAAAATCAACTTAAAAGATGAATATGAAATGGAATTTATCTACATATATATATATAATTAATGTTTATGTGTAATGCAAAGTACATTAGCACTGTACAATTCCCATATGAACCGAATTAAGTAAAATCTTTTTAATGGACTTTATTATAAAATTAATTTGGAAAATATTATAATCGAAAAGAGTTTATTCTAGATTACATCAATCGAAATATTATCGTGAAAATATTATTTTACCGAAAATTACAGGGTGTCTAGACTAAACTATATATATATATATATATATATATATATATTATATTTAAAAACAAAGACATAACATACGTCATAAAATTCTTATCAATCTACAAAACATCTAATTTTTTCATTTCTTTGTTATTCTTTCTTATGGTCCTTTAAGATAAACGTTGTTGTTGGCCATATTGTAATTAATTACGTTTGTTAATTAAATATGAAAAGTTTCATAATTTTTTGTTTGTTTTACTAAGAAGTTATTAAATTTTTTTTAATTTTTATTTTACTTATTCATATTTACGTTCTTATTATCAAATCGCCTGAAGCTTTGAACGAATTTTTTAGACATGAAAATTCTTATTTATTTATTAAATTTTTTTTTTTTGCAGTTTTGAGAAGATTTGTAAAAATTTAAAAATGTTTAATGGTATCAAAATTGATTTTAGAAATATTTTGTATTGCAAGAAATATTTAAATATAATTTAAGCAAGATTTAAAAAGTTCAGTAGTGTCCATTAACAAGAAAATTGCTAACTGATAGCATGCAAAATTACAGATTGATCCAGATCAAACTATTTATAAGTTTGGCTCTTCTTAGGGAGATGTTGTATCAGCGTAGGACCTAATGAGTTTATCTAGGTTGTATATCTTTAGTGGCGCATCTTATCCTTTCAGGGCGAAATGGACCTTGGAAAGTATCCTTGTTGTTTTGATGTTTTTGTATATATAATACATACCGTTATATCTGTTGATCTATTAGATATACATATCGTCGTCTGAATATTGTTTAGCCCCATACGCCAAATTGTTGTTTCGAGATAATCGCAACTTAAAGTTTAGCATCCTATTACTCGTGATCAAATTTTTTGAAATCCTTACGGGATTTACTTGAAATATAAATTTTAGAATTTACATAGAGCAAACGATTATTAAAAAAAGAGAACAAATAAATTAGAAATTTGAATTAAATTTTATTAATTAATAAAAAAAACATAACTATTAACTTTGGTGGGGACCGGGCCCTCCAAATTTTTACAAAAGATGTTATCATCATAGACCAAGATGTGTACCAAATTTGAATCAAATTAGGCATGAGATTTGAATTTTGGTCCAAAGAAGACCTTTGGCGTGACCCAGGCCCCCCAAATTTTTACGAAAAAATGTTGTCATCAGAGACGATGTGCACCAAATTTGAATAAAATTAGCCCAGTAGTTTCTGAAATATAATTTTTAGTCTAAATAAGAGCTTTGGTCCACCAAGTTTTTACAAAAAGTGTTGTCATCAGAGAACAATATGTGTACCAAATTTAAATCAAATAAGCGTAACGGTTTTAGCGATATAAATTTTTGTCTTAATAAGGGGTTCGGCGGGGACCAGGTCCTGCAAATTTTGATAAAGAGTGTTGTCACCGGGATCCAAGCCGTTTTTAAAACTTCAAATTTTTAGCTAATCGGGAAGTTGGTCTAAAATCGATTACAAAATTTTTACCGGACAAATAAACAAACAAGCTACCAAAGACAGTTGTTAAAAACGTATTAAATAAAAAAACGCGAAATTTTAAAATAAAATTTCAAGCAATGATCAAAAACCAAAATAACAAAACGAATATATGAATATAATTTAAAATTCAATTGAAACTTACCTTATAATACTATTCGACAAACTTGGTGGCGGTGACGACATGACGCTTTTTAAGTTCACAAGCAACTTATCATTTAATCACAAATTTCTCTAAACAAACACACGAATAAAACTGTATATCCATACAGTATTTATGTGGGTTAATATTTCCAAAATTTTGTTGTATAGGGCAAAACAATATTTAAGAAACAAAATTTTAAAACTACTAAGGCAAAACAATACGAATAAAATTGTAACCAATGATTTGAATGAATATTATATTCGCCAAAAATTGTCGTATAGGGCAAAACAATACTTACATTTTGATAAAAAATTTGATATGGAGCAAAATTCTATCTGGATATCTCTGAAAGTACTACAGCTAGGAGAAGGCGGATAAGTGCAATGGATGCAGCACCCTTTAAAACCCCATAAACACCTCCTAACTCCAAATCGACGATTTGGCGTATGGAGCAAACCAATATTCAAACGACGATATATAAATTCAGTTCTCTTATCTAGTAAGATAACGGCCTGTAGCATATTTCAACATTGATTATTATCTCCGTTATGGAGATATTGTAGTTCAAAGTAGAAAATTTTTGAAAAATTCTTGAAAATTTCTTGAAAATTTCTTTCAAAACCAAATCTCAAGATTTTACCATTAAACCCTCCCAATATTCATATATTGTTGGAAAGGTTTCTTTTTTGTCTATAACATACATACTTTATGTCTATGTCGAATAGTTTATAAGAAATAAAAAATTTATTAAAAAACATTGTTTTTTTTATCCTTTTTCTATATAAAACTAGGAATGTCAAATGTGCTTTTTACGAAGTAACAATCTTCTGAAGTAAATGTAACACAAGCTTGTGGCCGAATCACTGTATATCGAAAAAAATTGATGTTGCCGACTTTTAAAATATATGTCTTTAACAGTGCATTTAGTATTTTAAGTACAAAAAGGACATTTAACATGCCTGTTTTTTTAAGGTTTTTGTATCTGTTGATCAATTAGTAGATATATAGTCATATATGTGTTAGGTTTTGTATATAACTAGTAAATAAGCAATCTAGAAGCAATCTGAAAAATATTTTAACGTTTATTTGATGACGACACATGTTGCCGTTAAGCAGATATTGTAGTTCAAAATTGAAAATTTTTGAAAAAAAACAATCTTTGATACCTTTTTCTTAAAAACCAGATATTTCAAAATTTTGCTAAGGAAACGAATAATATTTTTATCTGATTAGAAGAGTCTGTTTCTCTTGGCACATTCCTAGTTTTATATAGAAAAAGGGTTAAAAAAAAAACAATTTTTTTTAATAAATGCTTATGTCTTCTAAACTATTCGACGTAGACATAATAGTATGCATGCATGTGTAATAGAAAAAAAATATACCTTTTCAATAGTATACAAATATTGGACTTTAACGGTAAAATCTTGAGGTATTTGGTTTTGAAAGAAAGAAAATAAAGATTGTTGAATTTTTCCAAAATTTTCTACTTTGAACTACAATATCTCGATAACGTCAGCACCAATCATCATCATACAAATGTTAAAATTTACTCCAGACCGTTATCTTTCCAGAGTATATGACCGAATAATAAATCAATAGATATAGCGGTTTTTATACAAACACTTCAAAACAATAAGGATACTTTCAAATATCCTTTTCGTCCTCAAAGTACAAGATGGATCGCTAAAGATATATATTTTTAGAAAGCTAGCAATTTCAGCTATCCTTGGGATATGGTTATTAGGTCATACGCCGATACACCATCTCCCTCAGATACCTCATAAATTTGATATTTGCATCTATAGTCGAAATAGCTTTAAATTCTAAATAGATTTGTTCAAATAAGAAAACTTGCTAAACAACTATGTTATCAGGTTAACATTCTACTAACTGGGATATAGCTTATGCTTTGGCAACATTAACCGAATATCAGCAAAATTAGGCACAAAATTAAAAAAGTAATTAAAGCTCCCCTTTAGAAAAGTTTGCTGCATTGATTTGTTTATAAACTTAAACCATTATGGATTTACTAACTTGCCCTAGCGAAAAGTTTAACATTCAAATACACCAAATCTGGAGAATTTAATGGTGTAGCTGATGTGGATCTCGATCGGATTGAAAATTTCTTCTCAAATTGCTCGATTTGCGTCTTAATTGAGACAGTAACCTAATCCAAACACCACATTAACGATGGCGTTCTTTGCCCTACTCTCTTTCTAATATTTATCAATGATCCAATTAACTTGCAATCCTATCCGTAGTTTTAGCACACTAGTACTAAAGAAGTCATATTATGTTGCACTTTCAGCTACTGATAGTTAACATGACATGGTGATAAACACGGTCAACTCTGACTTGGCCAATATCTTCGACTGGAGAAATAGGAATAGAATTGACTTTAAAACCTTTAAAACTCAAAGATGTCTGGTATCTTATAAAACAACCCAAATTTGACTCCATCTTAATATTCTGAGTGAACTGAATATTTGTACATACTGAGGATGCAGGTAAACAAGAAAATTATGTGGAATTACCAAATCTTTGATGTTTTCAAAAATCCCGTGAATGCTTGTGTGATTTGAGTAGCTGCAAAACGTATTTTTCTACCCAAGATATAGTTAACATCAGCAGTTCTCATATAATATACGCCAGTGTATTAGAACCACGTTAAAAATTTTCTGGAGAAAATTAAAAAAGCGTGCATCTTGTCGACAACCCTAATGTAACGTTCTTGATTGTAACACTTGAAAATCGTCGTCTTTTTGGAACACTTTGCTTGTTTTATAGACAGGTATGTCCTAAGCTTAAATATTTGCTCAGATAAAATACGAATTTTGGTAGTCAACTTTCCAACATTTCCGCCGAAGAGAAAGAGTGTCATTTTACATGCTCACTTCTAGATGGATAGGTAGAAGTGGCCATTCCAATTGCCTCTGGAAGACCATTTAGCAGTTGATTATGTCTTTTTGATACCACGACTCGAATGACCTATTTATTGTTGTTGATTGTTCAGGGGATAATTTTCTCATTTTTACTCTCCCCAGACACTAAAGCCACCCTGTGTAATTCAGAAGGTTAATCAGATCTCCTACTTTGCTTTCCGCGATAAAACCTATATTGTTGCGGAAAGCCCCAAATAAAGTCAGGAGTCTGACTCTAGCTAATACTGGGAAAGTGCTCCTGTTTCATTCTCATCTTTGCAGCTGCGACAATGGGATTTGAACGGAATACCTAGCTTGACAGCATGTCTTCCTATCGGCCAATGACCCGTACTGATGGCTACTACTCTTGATATATCAGTACGGGACCTGACTAAGAATTTTTTGGTTTTATTGATGTTGTACCAGGGTCATATCCACATTTGGCCTTTGTTCGATGGGTCTCGTAATAACTTATAAAGATTTAGTACCACAGTTTGTTTAAAAGAAAATCCATATATCGGTGTATATCTTGTATTATTTAACTTTTTGATATATTCTGTCTAGCATTTCTAAAATTTCGTTAACTGTCATTCTAGTCCCTACTGCTTTTGACTTATTGAAAAAACTATTTAAGTAAGTTGATTAAAACAAATCTTTGGCTTGATTGTACTGCTTGAGACGAGTCCTAACCTCGCTTACTGCTTTATATTTGGCAAAAACTGTCCTTACTCAGTTCAGTCACATTTTTCGACAGTGTTGTTGTTATCGTTTTCGTTCAGCTATTTTGATAATGATTTTATCTATTGTTATAGAATTGTACGGCACTGTGTCTAAAACTGTTTTTAGCATTCTTTAATCATTGATTTTCACTACATGCTCCGTCAGTCTTTGTGTCTAAATAAATTTCTAATTTCTTGTTTGATCCCATTTACCAATCATTCATGGACATGGACTTCGGGCCAGACTTTATCGAAGGCTTGAGTAATGTTTAAGAATGCCGCTGAGCAATATTTTTTATGTTCAAAATTATTTGTTATTTTTCAACAACTCTGTGCACTTGTTCTGTTGTTGCATGTTGATTCCTAAACCCAAATTGATGACTTGATATTAACTGTTTACTTGTGAGAATCGGCCTTAGTCTTTTCATGAGTAATTTTTACTTTGAAAGTATCGGTAATAAGCTTATAGGTATATATTAATCTACCTTGTTTAGATCTTTTCCAGGTTTAGGTAATACTATGAATTGTGCAATTTTTCATTGCTCGGGGAAGTTGCTTGATCTCAACAGAGCATTGAATAAGTATAAATTTTCCTTCAACATCTTGCCATCAATCATATCGTATCCGGTGGTTTTTTTGTGGTTTAAATCTCTTTTTATTTTTACTGCTGTTTGGATTTCAGTAATAGTAAAATTTTTGATAGGTAAGCACATTTGAAATTGTATTTGCAAGAAGTTTACTATTTCTTCATATCTGATTGATAGGGAACAAAAGTTTTCCATAAAAAATTGTTTTTATTTTTGCAGTTCTTCCTTTTCTATATCAATTGAAAGTTTTTCTAGTTCTTTCACTGCTCTATTATAACGAGCTTTCTCTGTTGGAGATCTCATACTTTGCCAAATTTTTCTTAATTTTCGTTTTCCCACGATCTTAGTTTTAACTACAGTGGAGTCAATAATTTGTATAGTTCTATTTTCCATTACGGGAGTAGCTCTTTTTACTGCCTCTTTCATGGTGGAGATAAATGGTTACGGTTGCAGAAATATCCTCACAACTTTTTAAGGGGATCTCTAAGGATAAGTTTTTGTTTAGCTCTGTTCTGTGAATATTCCAATTGGTACGACTGTTGTGCAATCTTGACGTGCAACTCCTGGTAACTATTTTTGTGGTCGTTGTTAGTATAACAGGTGAATGATCAGAGGATAAGTCGTAAGACGGCTCTGCATTTAGGTAGTTGTTTGCGAGTAACTTTGTTATACAAAAGTCAATGAGATCTGGTTTTTTTCTTTTATCAGTAGGCCAATAAGTTGATTTATTTTCTTCTGTAGCCATTAATGTCTTCCTTTATGAGTTATGGTTCGCAAGCCTCAATGAGTGTGTTTCACAATATAGTCTCCGGCGGCTATAAATGTGTTACCAAACGTCTTAAAGTATTCAATAAATTATGCTTTCTTTATGTTATGTTTTGGTGGACAGTATAATGCCGATATTACTATGTTGATTACATAAGAGAAGGTTATTGACACAGGAGCACAAACAAAAGTTATCTATTTAGTCAATGGCCTAAAAAATGGCACGTTTTCTCATAAATATCGCTAAATTGACTAAACTTAATGTCAAACAAAACTTTTCCCATGAAGGAGTAGTCCTTATGTTATTTTCCTACAATCTTTTAGTGCCTACTTCTTATTTATATTTTTGATACATACATATATATTATAGTCTTTAATGTTGTAGCTATGTAGTAGTATTATTTAAAAAATGCCGTTAAATGTTTTCATATATAATGTATTTGAGTTATTTATTATGGTTCTTTCAATTGACAGCAATTTTATATTACATAATTTTTTGGTGTTTTAAAAATTAACTTTCATATTAAAACTTGTAAGGCTAACGAGAGCGGGTGAATGCGAACACTTGGCGCAATATCTAAGTAAATCGATTTGGTTAGCACGTGCGCGGACGCGATCTATGGTAATTGAAATTGTGAGTGCCGGCACAAAAAAAAAAAAAAAAAAAAAAAAAAAAAAATCCAGAAGCGTTTGACCTAAAATAGGCGGCTCCCTGGTCTGCGGCTGATCCCAGAGGGGCGGCAGTTAAAATCACCTGGCGGGAGGTATAAAATGCAACATAAAAACAAATAATAATGTATAGTCTAAATAACAAAATAAACTCGGTAGGGATATCTACCAAAGTGTCGGCAGAGACCACGGCTGCCGGCGAGGGCTTGGCTGAATGTACTAGACTTTCAGATGAGTCGCCAGTGGGGAACAACAATTTAGACAAGCTGATTAACCCTTTTAAAAAGAGTGCGAGGGTTCCAAGGTCGCCATCAAGGATGACCGAGCCAATAATTGATATACGGAGTCAAAATAATAAAGAACCAAACGAAAACCATATACTCCAAAAGAGGCTAAGCGAAATAGAGGCATTATGTATGTCACTAAAAAAAGAAATTTCGGCATTAAGAGCAGAAAACGAAGCTTTGAAAAAAAGAGAAAAACGTAATGCACCAAATGAAATCATCGAGCAAAAAGAATATTTCACGGATGAAGATGAATTGAGCAGAGAATCTGACTGGCTGCTCAAAAAAAACAAAAGATCAAATAAAAAAAGAAAAGCTACTTCTTCACCTGAAGTTGAATCGTCACCATCTGGTTTAACAAAAACCTATCAAGAAAAAAACTCCAAAACAACTGAATTTGTGAGCAAAAGGAAAACCAAAATTCCACCTCTAATCATAAGTAACATAAATGATTTCAAACCATTAAATAAAATGATGCAAGCTAAAAATATAAAATATGAAATAAAATTGCTAAACAATAAGCAGCTGAAAATAAATCTGGAGACGGAAATGGATTATAGAAATCTAGCTAAAGATCTCAATGATACCAAATACGAATGGCATACTTATGAAAGCAAAATAAATAGACCAATAAAAGTCATGGCACGCGGCTTGCACCAATCTTGCATGCCAGAAGATATAATAAGTGAGCTTCATAATAGGCAATTCAATATCATCAATGCAGTAAATATGATAAAGAAAGTCAAGGAAAATGATAAACAGGTAACTGTTAAACTCCCAATTTTCATGCTTATCTTTGATAGTAAGGAAGACATGAAAAAAATTTACGAAATCAATCATATTCAAAACATGATAGTTTATATTGAACCTCTGAGAAAAAGCAAAGATATTCCTCAGTGCAAAAGATGTCAGCGTTATAATCATACGCAAAAATTTTGTAATAGGGAGCCTATATGTGTGAAATGTGCTGGTAAACATTTAACAGCAGAATGCGATAAGCTGAAAACTTCACAGCCAAAATGCTCCAACTGCCAAGAGTCTCATCCAGCAAATTACAGAGGATGTCTTATTGCCAAAGAACTTCAGAAAAGGAGAAACTCTGTTTACCCAAAATTAGTTCAAAGGCAACAACCAAGAAAATTTATATCAAAGAAAGTAATAAAGGGAGTAACTTATTCTGCCATAGCAAAAGGCAAACTCAATGAAGATGTCTACCAAAGCAATAAAAATATGAAAAAAAATCGAGATTTCACTGCTGATGAAACACCTAGAATAGCTTATTCATCAAATGCAAATAATCAAACGCCGAGAAGAACTCGTTCGTCAAACAATCAAATTCCGAGAAGAGCTCGTTCAACAAATACGAAATTGATTGCAGAAAAAGAACAGAACGGAACTATATTAAAAACAATGGAAAAACTAATGAGTCTGGTAGATAGAATCTCACTAAGATTAGATAACTTGGAAAGTAGGTATACTGTTAAGTATCCTGATATGCCACATAACTCAATTAGATAATGAATAAGGACAAAATCACTATATGTACTTGGAATGCGAATGGCATTAACAACAAAAAACAAGAATTGGAAATGTTCCTAAACTTACGAAACATAGATGTCTGTCTCGTGTCAGAAACCCATCTAACAAAAGGGCACAATTTAGTAATTCGTGGATACAAAGTATATCATACAATGCACCCTGACAATCTACCAAAAGGAGGTAGTGCGGTCATAGTAAATGATCTTATTACCCATCATGAACATTGTAACATACAAAGTACAGAAATGCAACTCACAGCCGTACAAATAAGGTGCACAAAGCAAAATATCAACGTAGGAGCGCTGTACTGCCCGCCCAATCACGCTATTAAAAAACATATGTTCAAGAGCTTATTAATGAAATTAGGTGAAAGATTTATTCTTGGAGGTGACTACAATGCTAAACATCTAGAATGGGGCTCCAGGATGACCCTTACTCGAGGTAAAGAACTGAGAGAGGCGCTGAGAGAAACAGGTTGTTTATTTCTTTCAACAGGAAAACCAACATATTGGCCTGCAGATATAAACAAAACTCCTGATGTGTTAGACTTTTTTATAATGAAAAAAGTATCAACTAATTTCACATCTATAGAAGATAACTATGACCTCAATTCCGACCATTCTGCTGTCGTCCTAAAATTAAATACAACAATAGTGAAAAAATCTTGTAAACCATTTTTAACCAACTCATCTACAGATTGGGTAAGCTTCAAAAAGATTCTGCTAGAAAAAATTAACTTAAGAGTAACATTAGACAATGAGGAACAACTAGAAACTGCTACTGAAAAACTTATGCAAGCTGTCCAGTTTGCAGCTTGGAGTAGTACTAAGACAAAAAAATCAAAAAAAATCAGCCCTAGATATCCGGTGTATATCCTTAACATGGTAAAAGAGAAACGAAAAGCGAGAAGGAGGTGGCAACAAACGCGTGACCCATCCAGCAAAACGGATCTTAATAATAAAAGTCAGGAGCTAAAGAGAGAAATAAAGAAATTAAATGATAGATCTCTGAATTATTACCTACAAAATTTAACAGCTACTAAAGAAACAAATTATTCTTTATGGAAAGCTACGAGTAAAATGAAGAAGTCTATTGTGCATTCTGCACCACTGAGGAAAAATGATGGCTCATGGGCAAGAAGCGATAAAGAAAAAGCTGACACTTTTGCAGATCATCTCGCTGAAATTTTTAAGCCCAATGAAATGAACACTGTTATTGATCTAACTGAAATATATAACCATGAAGATATAAATATTCCCTTAATAAGTCGAAAAGAAGTAATTAAGGAAATAAAAAACCTAAAATTAAATAAAGCCCCAGGTTTTGATTTAATAACTTCAAATGTGCTAAAAAATATACCCAACAAAGTTCTCACACTCTTGGTATATATAATGAATGCCTGTATTAAGCTTAAACACGTACCTAGTATATGGAAAGTTGCCGAGATAATAATGATCCAAAAACCAGGAAAGCCTGCTATCGACACCAAATCCTACAGGCCGATATCTTTGCTTCCTACAATATCGAAGTTGTTTGAAAAGTTACTATTGAGAAGGATTCAACCCCTCATAGAAAACAGGAATATAATACCTAATCACCAATTTGGGTTTAGGCAAAAACACTCAACAATAGATCAAGTACATCGAATAACAGACATTATAGAAAGGGCACTGGAAAATAAACAAATTTGTTCTTCAGTATTTCTAGATGTAGCCCAAGCTTTTGATAAAGTTTGGCATGAAGGACTCATCAAAAAGCTAAGTTGTTTGCTCCCTAAAAATTATGTTCAATTATTTTCATCATATCTCTCAAATAGAGTTTTTCGAGTTAAAAATGAGAATGAATACTCCTCTCTAAGAGATATAAAAGCTGGAGTACCGCAAGGTAGTATACTGGGTCCAATTTTATATTTGTTATACACCTGTGATATACCCGATGTAGAAAATATAAAAATAGCAACCTTTGCAGATGACACAGCGTTGATGGCAGTTGGTTCTACTATAGAAGAAGCTACAAACAAACTGCAAAAAGCTAATGACGAAATTTCCAACTGGTGCAAAAAATGGAAAATTAAATTAAATGAAGCCAAATCTAGTCATGTAAACTTCACCTATAAAAACATAGTAACTCCTCTCTCAGTTAAAATTAATGATGTCGTGATTCCATACGAGAATAAAGCTAAATATCTTGGCATGACCTTGGATGCAAAACTGAAATGGAAAGAGCATGTAAAAATCAAAAAACAAGAACTCCAGTTCAAATATAGAGAAATATACTGGCTGATTGGGCGGAATTCTACGGTCTCGACCTATAACAAAGTTTTGATGTATAATCAAATATTGAAGCCAGTCTGGGCATACGGTATTCAAATATGGGGATGTGCTAAACAAATCCATATTCAAACTATCCAAACATTCCAAAATAAGGTACTGCGCAACATAGTCAATGCTCCATGGTATGTTCGCAATGCCGATATTCATCGAGATCTGAAGATCTCATCTATAAAAGACGAAATAATTAAATGCGCTGCACGGCATAAAACTCGTCTGATCCAACATGTCAATACCGAAGCTTCTAGCTTAATTGACAATCAAAACTTTGTGAAGCGACTAAAACGAACAAGACCACTTGAGTTAGGTTAAAACCTTTTATCTATTAAAACCCTATTGGATTTTGGTAGATCAAAGGTATCTATGTTTCTTTGAGTTAAATGTAAATTAATGGTTAGTCTATAAGACTAGTTTTAATGTTGCAATAATGATAGGAGTTTTTAGTGGGTTAAAGTCCCACAGTCCTTCAAACTGCCTTCCCCGGTAATAGGTAGTCCCTGAAGCCTCTTTCGATGATTTACTACTATCTGAAAAAAAAAAAAAAAAAAAATATTAAAACTCATTTATATAGATTAATAATTTTAATTGTCAATAACAATTTTAATTGCAAAGACAATATTATTATTGTTAGAGCAGGATGATTGCCAATTAATTTTAAACATCTTATGTATTCAATATTGTTGAATTTGGAATTATTACTCTTTGTTTTTATTTCAATTTGAAAATCAAATTTTTCATTATTTTATTGTCTTCTATTTTTGTTTGTTTTTTTTTTTCAAGACTAACAAAAGCCACCAAAAAATTGTTAGGTATAGGTACTTTTTTTTTATAAATAAAATACAAAAGTAATTAAAATTAAATCGATTGATTAGATAAAAATAAAATAAAAGTCGAAATGTCAAATAAAAATTTATTTTATGTCCTGGAAATTATTGATAATAAATTATTTTAATTATTATTTTTATTTTCCTTTAAATTTAATCGATATTTTGAGTTACACAACAGTGCAAAATTTCATAGAAAATGAAATAAATTTCAAGAATTCAATTATTCAATGGCACTGGGTGATGAATAAAACGTATGGTACTTCCCCCTGGTAACCTCTAGTAAATGCAATTGAGCTTAGCATAATTTTTTTATACAATTAAATGATCACTATACGTAAGACTGCATTTTTTTGTAGCTGAATAGGCAAAGTGCAGAAAAAAATGTAATTGGACGATGTGGCAAGCTCAAGTTCTAATCTCATCTTACTCATCTTGAATTACAATATCTTCACAACAGCAGCATCTATCATTATCAAGTAAACGTTGACATATTTTTCAGATTGCTATCTAGATACATCTTACATACAAGTACTAGATAAAAAATCTAATATATCTAATATATGATAGATCAACAGATATAACGGTTTATATAGAAAAATATTAAAAATACCAAGGATGCTTTTAAATGCCTTAAAGAATAAGATGCACAATTAAGGATATATTTTTGGAAAATTGTGAACACAATCAGGTACCCTCAAGATATTATAGTAACTTGGTTTTATTTGGGTACAACATTCATTTCAAAATCCATTGAAAATCGTATTGAAATTTTCCTAAATATATCTGTGTTGTTCAATGTATAAATTATTTAACAAATTACATTAACTAAAATTCTTCCTTTTTTATAAGATACATATATCATTTTCACAACATATCCACCCACATTTAAATTAAACTAATTTATATACAAAATAAAACTTATAATTATTAAAAACAAAAGAGAACCGTTTTTATAAAAATTTTAATTGAGTTACCACTAAAAATTTATATTAACTATTATATATGTTGCGGTTAAAGTAATAAATTGGTAAATATTAATAATAACCGGTCATTATTGATAATAACCAAATAGAAAGATTAAAGTGATTAATTTGGACAAATTAAATATAAACAATCCTTAAAAAATCTGCAAGCAAGAGCTGACATGGTTACGGCGTTACGAGAGAATATTAGAAATAATAGAGAACACACTTGGGAAGAGATTCTGGAAATTTACAACCAAACAAGCGAACAAAATCTTGGAATTTCACAACCACAAAGAAAAATCTAGATAACCGACAACACATTGGCCTTGATTAAAAGAAGAGGTGAAATGAAGAAAATGATAAACAACAGGATGGCATCAAAAAGAGAATATGAAGAAATAGCAAAAACAGTGAAAAGAGCAGCAAGAAGAGATAAAAGGAAATTTCTACAAAATTTAGCCGGAGAAGCAGAAAGAGCAGCACAGCAACATAAATTGAGAGAATTGCATCGCATAGTCAAGAACTTAATAAACCAGTCGGAAAAACAAAACAAACCAATTAAAGATAAAAATGGTGCGCTCCTCACAAACTTAGAGGACCAATTAAAGAGCTGGAGAGAACATTTCCAAGAACTGAGCAACGAAGAAAGTACAAATAATGAAGCAGACATAAGAAACAGATACGATGCAAATATCTACCCAACTGAGGGACTGCCAATATCCACTCAAGCTCCAAATATAGAAGAAATCAAAGCTACAATCAATATCCTGAAACACAACAAAGCAACAGGTGAAGATGGAATTCCAGCAGAAATAGCTAAACTCGACCCCGACCTATTCGCAAAAACAATTGAACCCCACATCAGAAAAGCATGGATAGAAGAGAATATACCACCATCATGGAAGAAAGGAATGATTGTCAAGATACCTAAGAAAGGAGACTTGGCAAATCACTGTTCTAAATACTATTCATAAGATAATAGCAATTATTATAGGGAAAAGATTAGAAGGAGTACTAGAACCGATATTACGGAAAGAGCAGGCAGGTTTCAGACCAAACCGAAGCTGTGTTGACCAGTCAAATACTTTACGTTTCATAGTTGAACAATCAGTAGAATGGAATGCCCCACTATATCTACTATTCATAGATTTTAAGAAAGCATTCGACACAGTCAAGCGATGCGCAATATGGAGAACACTTACAAAGAAGGGAGTTCCTGAAAAAACCATCAACATCATCAAAGCGATGTATAAAGATGCAGAGACAACAGTTCAACACAGAGGTAACATCAGTGATCCATTCTACACCAATATAGGAGTTAGACAAGGATGTCCACTATCACCACTTCTCTTCAACACAATACTAGACGACATTCTAAGAAAAGCTTGCACTGGAATAAACGGAATAGAATGGGATCTCTTCGGCAACTTAGAAGACTTAGATTACGCAGATGATGTACGCCTCATATCAAGAAATCAAAGGGACCTACAGAACAAAGTCAACAGACTACAGTAAGAAGCAAATAAATCGGGACTGGAATTAAATATCGAGAAAACCAAGGCAATGAGGACAAACAACAGTGATAGTGAGCCAATAACAGTGAGTGGACAACAGATAGAATGCATAGAAGAATTCAACTGCCTGGGCAGCATCATAACATCAAGAGGAGGTACAACAGAAGATGTCAACAGCCGTATAAATAAGGCAAGAAGAACATTTGAGAGCATAATGCAAATATGGCGGAGTAATCAAATATCGAGAACAACAAAACTAACAATATTCAGAGCATTTATTAAGTCAACATTAATATATAGCAGTGAAACATGGCTCACTTAGGTCAGAATCAAACAGCAGCTACAAGTATTCATCAACAAGTGCTTGAGAATTATATGCAGAATATTCTGGCCGGCAAGAATTAGCAACGAGGATTTATGTATGATAACTGGAGAAGAACCAACACATGGAGACGCACAATTGATCAAGAATTAACAATCACCAATTATACCTGGGACGATATTAAGGAAGCAGTAGTCAACAGAGAGGAATGGAGGTTCGCTCCAATAAATAAATAATATAAACAATTTTTTTAATTTTTTGGATAGACCCAACGGTCTGAAAATCGGTACCAAAGGCCTTAAAAATTTTATTTTTCTTTATCATCAGTACTGCTTTTAACAGTAATGGCTCTTAAGTGCGATGAAGGTAATAGGTCCGGGATCCCAGAAATTGGGACGAAACTATGTATCATTTGTTTAAATTGTATTTTTCTGAAATAAGGAAATTAATTGTTAAAAGTTTTTGGATAGGTTCGACGGTCCGGAAGTCGAGACCAAAGACTTAAAAAATCAATAAATTCAAATCGTCGTGATCAAGGATTTCAATACTGTAATTTTAAATTCAATTGTAGTTCAATCGCTGCAAATGTAAAAAGTCAAATATCAAGTGTAATTCCAAATGTCATAAAAATTCTTCATATAAAAATAAATAAATTAACTTCGTAGAAATAAATAATTAATTTAACCATAAAAATATAACTTTTGTTTTTTATTTTTTGTTTTTTTTTTGTCATAATAAGAAAATGAAAAGAAATAGTTTTAATTTTAATCACATTTGCCAATCCATACAAAATTCTACTTATTTATCACATTTACCAAAATACGAGTATATTTGTTTTAATTACCGTTTATTATTAATAATTACCGAATTTATCAAATTAACCGTAACATATTTACATACTTACATAAGTATATGTACATAATATATTAAAAGAAAATTAATGTAAGTATGTAATTCATAAATTGAAATGAAACTCTTTCTACTATTGACATTGACATTCTATTCATATAGTTTTCAAATAAATAAATTGCCTTGCCAACAAAAATGGAGTACAATAAATAACTTGAAAAATAATATTTATAATTTTTTTTTTTTTTTGTTTCTATAAAATTGTTTTTTTTTTCTTAAAATATAAAAAGTTTATAAAAAAATTTATTTCAATTGAAATACGTTATAAAATATAAATGAAAATCCTTGATGAAAATGACGGAATAGAAAATATCCTGTTGATTTTAAGTACAATGCATGTTCAAATTAAGTGGACTTAAGATAATTATTTTGTTTTTTTACTAATTTAAACGACCATGAAGAGGTTTAGTGGAATAAGAGAGTGGAAATTAAATGAGGAATAATAATTATAAAATTATAAAAGTTTAATACATCCTTATTTTTGTAATAATTTACTTAGGAAGACTCAAGTTAATTTCCATATTCTAGCATATTCCGGTTTTTAGTGGAGATCTTCGCTAACAATAATATAGGCATTATTGCGGAAAGTAGAATTGGTGATCTGATCGATTTTCTATATAGAACAGGGTATCTAGTACTGATTTGGTTCGACGAGTGATCATCTAAAACAACTAATATGTCACCCGGGTCGTGACATTAGAAAGGCACAATTGAGTGATAATTTGTTTTGTAGAAGCAACTGAAAGGTCACTTTTACCTACCCTACCTTCGTAGTCAAACATCTCATAATCGTGCACGTTGTTGATTCTGTAGATTTATTGTTTATTTGTATTTATTTATTTTATTTTGACTCAAAGGAGGTATCAGCTTGTACAACGTAGTTTTCTATAAGTAGAATAGTTAAAATATCACAAACTGCAAAAATTTATTATATGTGATTGTGTATGCCAAGTCCCTGTATAAAGGCAGTTAGGGTGTTTATCCCATAGCCTTGAAATAAAAAAACAAGAAAATAAAAATTTAACTTTACAGAATAACAACTTAAATTATTTACAGACGAATAAATAAAAATATAGAAAATAAAAATAGTCATTTAAAGCTTATACAATAATGTATGAATTGTAAAATTTTGTTTTCATGAATATTGAAGTACTATCATACTTCAACATTCAACTTCAATAATAATTTAAGATTAACAAAATGTTATCTACAATAAATTTACTAAAATAATAATTAATCTTTTTTCCGAATTCATACACCTTCATCTCCCACTGCATATACCCTACTGGATAGACATTCATGTATACATATTTCGAAACTATTATGCGTAGAGTATATTAGGTGTTCAACAGTTTGGAGGCTCGTCCATTGTCCGATGTTTCTCAACACGACACTTGTTTCCTTCCAAAACCCTTCGATTTAATATTGTAAAATTAATTTTAGGTGATCCGTATATGTTGTTTTTGAGCGCTTGGTTGTTAAGTATTTTATTTAGGTATTTAATTGCTTTATTATAAATGTAAAGACAAAACTTTATTCTACAAAATTTAGCTCTAAATATAGCAACACGTACATCATTGTTAACACTGTTCTTGTATTTTGTTTTATTATAACTACAACTGTAATTTGTTTTGGGTGATTTGATTACGTATAATGGATTCTTAATAAAAAAAATTTACAATTAAAAGTTCAAATTGATTCCTCATTATATTTAGTTATTTTTTCATTTGGGTTAATATCACATGTCTATGCCTGTATTTCATTTGCCATTGCCTGTATGCCATTTACCTGAATTTATATTTACAATTTATGCGTTGGCCACGAAATCCCAAATAACAAATACAAAATTCCGATTTTTTCAACAAAAAAAAATCCCAAAATTAGGGTTTTCGAATTCAATCATTTTGTTTGCATCGAGCAACGGCTACGCGTAAAAATGATTTAAGTAAATATTCTGTCAAAGGCGTATTAGAACTTTGATTTTGAATCGAACTCTAAAATATCTGCTACTCAGAATCTCGCATATACAGGGAAGTCCGGTTAAAAGCAAAAAGAGGTAATTCCTTGAAGTATTTTAGGAAAAAAATAACCTGGGCTACAGAGGGTTAAAGAAAATCGGATTAGAAAAATCATGTTTTGATAATTAACGGTATGTGTTGGATAAGTATCATTTTTTTTTAAGTATTGTGATGCATTACATCAATCCCTACAACTTTTTCATACATAACTTTCATATCAGACTTGCCGTGTTTCAGATAAAGTCATATTTAGTATTTGGGTAACCCGTGTTTTAGTAAGAAAAATAATAACTGAGAGTTGAATATTGTAAAAATTTTATTTTTTATTCAAAAATAGTCAAAATTACTGAAATTAGTTAAAGCTACTAAAATTTTCGAGATAATCAACGTTTTTTACAACATTTTTCGTTGTTTTTGCAAAACTTTAAGTTTGTGCAGCTATTATTCGAAAACGGTAAGTTTGATACTTATCTAACACATACCGTTAATTAGGTGTATTGATTTGCAAAAAAAGTTATGAAAAAGATGTTGTTCTAGTTTGAGTTCCTTCAGAGTTGTAGTCGATATTGTTTAGACATAATTTTTCTAATCTGATTTTCTTTAACCCTCTGTAGCCCAGATTAAATTTAAATTTCAAAATAGACCTCTCGTGTAAAACAATTTTTTTCCTCAAATACTCCAAAGAATCACCCCTTAAAATGTTTTTGCTCTAAACCGGACAACCCTGTATCATCTATTGGCTTTATAATAATCTTGATCTTGGTCTACCTCTTGCACTAGTATTGTACGGTACTGCATCTAATTTTTTTTTTAAAATCTTTAATCATTCATCACAAAATTTTTTGCTTATGTTAGTCTCTGTGCCTTAAAAAATTTTCCAATACTTTGTTCATAAATTGGTGCTTCTAGCTCCTAGCATTTAATCTTACTTGATACTCAGCATCGTCATTTATTTTGGGACCACATATTTTTCTTAGTATTTTTACTTATATTTTCCCCTCTAACAAGCTCTTAAACTTTTTCTTCAAGGTTTAAACCCTTTTAAATCGTCTAACAGTCTAATAAATTGCCTAATTTCTCAAACAGCTTGTTTTCTATTTTTCGTACACATTTATACTAATAACAATTATTACCCAAATATATTTTATACATCAGTATCGCTCACAGCCTCCTTTTATCTGGTATAAAAGAAATATATTTGTCACATTTCTGAAATATAAAAGGTAGCTACACATAAATTTAAATTTTGATATAAATGTTTCTGAAGTTAACTTTAAAACAGTTTCATTGACAATATCAACACTATTGGCAATACAGTTAGCATTTGAGTTATTATGCTGCGCAGTTTCCAACTTACTTTTATGGTGTAAATGAAATCGAGTTAACACTAAGCAAAGAACTTCTAAAATATAATTTGTTTTTAAAAGAAAAACACATCTGTTTGATCTAATGGGCTGTCACCTTCTTGTGCATTAAGTGCGATATTGCAATTTATATTACATAATGTTTTACGTCTGGTGTTTTTCAAGTATTTTCGGAACACCCGGTATATAACAAATAAGTATTAAACTATATTCGGGCTGAAATTTGCAGTATCCTGAACCAGGTTAAAAATTCTTAAATAATTTTTTATCTTCCAAATGAAAAACAGGCACTTTGCCTCTGCACTACCCATCGTTCTAATAGCCAAATCAATACCGGCTGTATAATCAACATTTCTTCAATCATTTTTTGGCATTGTAAATTACTTCTTAAAGATCAATCCATTGAACTCCAAGGTAATTGAGGACGATTTTAATTCTTCTAGGAAGAAAAAATTGGACGAAGTCATTTAAAAAACAACGAAATATATGGTTGTTTGGAAAAGCTAAAACGCATAGTGGAGTTAACAAAATACTTAAGAATTAATTCCATTTTAAAATGAAGGTGCTCAAAGAAATAAGTAATTATGTAAACCTTAATTTTTGAAAACCGGTGCATACCAGTACAAGAATACCAAATAAACGATAAAGTTTCTTCCGATATTGAATCTCCAAACATAATTATTATAAGAGCTGGGACCAAAACTGTATTCAAGTAAGTTGGAAATTTTTTATTAAATTAAATTTTTATTAAATCTTCGGAAGGATATTAAAATTGAATTTGGGATAATATTTTTTTTTTAAATAATTTTTATAAAGATAAAAAATCAACCGTGAAGTCAATTTTTATTATTAATGGAATCCGGTGAATTCGGTCATAAAAACCAACAACAATAGATTTAATTGTAGTTTTCTAAAAAATGAATCCAAAAACTCTATAAGCTCTAAATATGAACTATATTATTTTAACACTGCTGTAGAAAAAACCAAAAAAAAATTTTATTTAGTACCTACACAGACTGCCGCCTGAGTAAAGTTTAATACTTATGTTATATGCCGGGTGTTCCACAGCATGCGAATCAGTTTTCTTAAGAAGGGAAGTGGTCTTATTTTTTGACGTAGAATCCGAATTTGCATAAAAAAATAGATACCTGTGACCTAGAACTTGGATATTTGGTATTCACATATCTAATTCGATATTTAAGGTCTAATTAATTTCTACTGACAATCATTGTGTTTAAACTGGATGTACAACCCCTAACGATTATTAAATAAATATGTATTATTCTGGTAATAAATTGTAACTAGTTGGTTTTATAATTGTACATGCCGGGAGTGCCAGTTTTTTCAAAAAAATTTAATTTTGCACCTCTTTTTTCTTCTCGTATCATCTCTTCTAATCTCTTCTTTAAATAGAAAAGGAACCGAGTACATTTTTAAATATATGAAACGTTAATGAATTTACTTACTATAAAAATTTGTTGTTCGCACTTTAAACTTTAAAAACTATTTGAAAAATGACAGATAAAAATTTACCGCTAACAAAATAAAATTCTACCGGTAATTTTAATCTACGACGTTTTTCAAGGAGCGTAACGAAATCTCGTCTGAATGATCAAAATATCATTTTTATTCCAGAATATTTATCTTTAATATTTTTATGCGTAGCCATTAGATGCAAAAAAAGGGGAGATTTTGGCTTTTTCAAGAATATTTACACTTGGGTTAATTTAAAAATAAAAGCCAAATTTTTAAAAACTATATTTGGAAAAACGAAATTTCGAATCGAACCCGATCCCGTTTTCAAAAATACCAAATTACTATTCGCAGCACAAAGTCTGTACAATGAACAAAGGAAATGTATAAGACATTATATTTTTTTGTTAAGAATAGCATACTTTTTCTAAAATCATAAAACTTCAAGTATATTCACCTCCTTTTGACCGTCACTGTAAATTACAAATGCAAAAATAAATACAAAAAAATTTGGTTTTGATGAAAAAGTAAATGACTTTTTAATAATATCATTTAATAATGAAGAGAGAACATCACATTCATCAGTCTAAGAACAATGAAAATCTAGTTAAAAACTATCATCAGTCTGAATAATCTACTTTCTCTTTTCCTCTTTCACCTTCCGTTCTTCGACCGTCTTCTTTTGTATAAATTCAAACAAAACGTAGGTGTATTTTTTCTAATGCCTTTTTAGTCCTGATTTTATTCAACAGCCACACATATGTTGTTCATCTATCTGTTATAGGTAGTTACAAATAAAAGTATAAAAAAAGTCTATTGGTTCAAATAAGAACAGTTGTAGATGTTCTTTATTAACTTTCCAATTTCTAAACAAACAAAAAAAAAAAATCATAAATAAAATCAATGAGCAAAAGAAAATGGGAAAAATAAATAAAATAGCAAAAGGAAATTAATTTTACTATATTATATCACGTGATGAACATGATAAAAAATTTTAATGCATAGAGTGTAAGTAGAGGAGAAAAAAGAAATAAAATCATTGTTAAAATGAAATTAGATCTATTTCATTTCGAAATTAAATATAGTATAAAAAGAGTCTTTACTAAAATGGTAAATAGAAGAAAATTAAAAAATTGAAAAATACTTTAAGTATACTTATATTTTTTTGTATAACAAAAGATTGGTAGTTATCAGTTATTTAAAACTTTGAAATATTATCTTTTGACCAACAAATTGAAAATGTTGATTTTTATTACGTATATTAAAATTTGAAAATAGAAAGTTAACGTGTATAGAACATATTTTGAAGAAGCTAAAGAATAATACAAACAAATATATTGAATAAAATCAAACAGAAAGTGAAACAACAACAGAAGTTATAAGACGTTATTTTACAGCAGTCGATACCGAGACAGCGGCATAGCTAGCTAACAGCGAGGTAATGCAAAACATTAGGACCCATCAATAACTGGCAAAAACGAGAGGGCCCAAAAATATTTGTATAAATTCATATTTATATATGAAATGGAAAAAATTTTTATTCTTAAGCTTAATAAAGCTGATGTGGAATGTGCTCAATTAATTAAAACTAAAAATTACTGGTATAAAAAACATAGACAAAATATAAACTATTCCTATTTTAAAGATATGTACCATTTTTGGTTAAACAAATTAACAGCAGTTAAAAGAATAAAGAAAAAACAATATGATAGTAAATCAATTTCATAAATGTCAAAAAAGTTCTTCAAAAATTTTAAAAATAATAAATAATATAGTAACTAATAGAACAAATAATAATAATAATGATTTCTTTAATAGAATTGAATATTCAGAGGTAGCTAGTTTTAATCAGTACTATTGTGAAGTAGGAAAACAACAACTCGCAATGAAATTCACAAAAATACATGAACCAAAAAGCTTAGAACTAACACTAAATTTTATTTGAGAGAAGCAACGGAAGATGATATACTAAAATTAATTGATAATTTATCAAATATTCAAAGTGCTGGAATAGATGAAATAAAATCATGTATAATAAAAGAATGCAAATTACAATTATTAACACCAATAAGTGTAGTCTTAAATACCTCAATCAAAGAAGGTGTTATGCCTGATCTTTTGAAAACCAATAAAGTAGTTCCTTTATATAAAAAGGATGGTGACAAAAATGATATAAATAATTTCAGACCTATTGCTGTGTCATCAATATTATTAGTAAAATTATAGAAGTTATGTAGATAAACATTTTTATAGAAATAATTTAATATGTGAATATGTGATCGTCAGTATGGATTTACTAAAAACTGAAATACTACTTCTACTTTATTCGATGTAGTAACCTTAACACAATCTGAAATTTCTAAAAATAAAAAAATTAGATTCATATTTTTATATCAAAAGTTTTCGACACAGTAGACAGAACAATATTACTTAGAGTTCTATTTGCATCTGATGTAACAACTACGGAACATAATTGGTTCAAAAGCTACTTAGAGAACAAACAACAATATACAGAATGTAATGGAATAAGAAGCGGCAAAACTAACATTGATTACGGTGTTATACAGGGTAGCTCTCTTGGACCAACGTTATTTGCTTGTTATATTAGTAGTTTTTCAAAAATAAGCTTGATTGGAACACCATTTAACTACGCTAATGGTTATCTTAAAGAACTAAGGGATAAAAAAAACAAAGCAAGGCGTAAATACTTAAAATTTAATTGTATCTAATAATAAGAAGATTATTTATTTTAATTTATTAATTTAAATTTCCGGCCGCTGTTGGACCCAAAAAAGTGAATACCTGCCTTTTATAGAATATTTATTTTAACTTATTGTATGTATAGCCATTGTTGGATACAAAAAATTGACAAAAAAACAACTAAAAAAGCGGTATTTGGAAAATTGGGCATTCGGAGCAGACCCGATACAAATTTGATATAAAATTTCGTAGATAAATATATCAAAATTTAATATAAATATATTTTTCGCAGCTTTAATCGCAAAATATCACAAAATGAGTTGACTGGCAAGAAACAGGTTGATTGCTTTAATATAATATTTTACTGTTAGCAGCAATGTTTTATGCAACTTGTATTCAAGTTTTATCGACCCAATTTGATACTTGACTATTTTTAAATAATTTGTAATATTATCCTACATTGACTGCGAATACGAATTGATTTATTTTAGCTTGAAATCTGAAACTTTTGCATATCGCCAAATACATCATCTATTTATTTTTATTTTATTTTATTTATTTATACTGCTTAGCACAAACAGTTTACAAACAAGGTTATTACATATTTGCAATAAATCACATTAAAAATTGAGAATTAAAGCTAAATTTAAAATTGAATAAACAATTACATACACTCTAATAAAACAACAAAACATAAAAACAGAAAAGCAAATATCCTAACAATAGCGATTGTACATTTTTTGCTTTTGGGAATGTTTTGATAGTGTAAAGTCTATTAATAGGTTCATATTTGCCATAATTAGTCCTATGATTACTGATATTAAATAAATTGAATGAGCGAAGGCGGTGCAGATTTCTAATAGAGATATTGCTGGAAATAAAAGTTGATTTGACATTGCCCTTTACAATATCTTTAATAAAAATAACATCAGAAACCTCACGTCTAAAGTTCAATATATAAAGATCAATTAATTTTAACCTTTGCTCATATGGTGGTAAGATAATAGGATTAGACCATGACAAGTGGCTTAAAGCGAATCTAAGAAAGTTTTTTTGTACTGCCTCAATCCTATCAATGTGTACTTTATAAAACGGTGACCAAATTTGACTTGCATATTCAAGATTCGGCCTTACAAGGCAGGTGTACAACGACTTAAGAGCATATGGATCTGAAAATTACTTTGACCAACGTTTAACAAAACCCAGTATTGAATTAACTTTATTTATAATGTTATTATATTGAGTTTTAAAGCTAAGATGAGAATCAAAATACACTCCTAAATCTTTTATTGGGGTAACTTTAGGTAGACCAATACCATATAAGGTATAGCTAAAAGAAATTGGACTTGAACGACGTGTATAAGATATGAGTGCGCATTTATTTACATTAAGTAAAAGGTTATTGTTAACACACCAGTTGTTAAAATTGTGAAGGTCATTTTGCATAAGGATAGCGTCCTGATTAGACGTAATATTTTTAAAGATTTTCATATCGTCAGCATAAATTTGTAGCTTACAGTTAAAAACGGCTGAAGTAACATCATTTACCGATAAAATAAAAAGTAAAGGACCAAGGGGACTCTCTTGAGGAACACCAGAATTGGCTTCGAAAAGTTCGGCAATAATGTTTTTGAATATGACATTGTACGAGCGTTCATTCAGGTAAGAGTATATCCATTTAAAGAAAAATTCTGGAAAGCCATATTTTCTAAGTTTCAGTAATATGATACTATGTGGCAATAGGTCAAATGCTTTACTAAAATCTGTATAGACAACTTTTGGAATCCTTCTTCCATATTTTTCAAATGTTGTTTCAATTAGGTTTGTTACCGTAGATTTTTGTTTTACAAAACCGTGTTGATTATCTATTAAGAGATTTGAACAGTGATTATAAATTGAATCAGTTATAATCAATTCAAAAACTTTTGGAATAAAAGATAGTTGCTTCGGCCGATAATTTGTGATTTCATTTTTGGCATTCTTTTTATGAATTGGTCTAATATAGGATCTTTTCCAAATAGGAGGAAAAATTCCCGAATTTAATGAAATTTTAAAAAGTAAAATTAAAGAATGTTAGAACACTTACTAAGTATTATTTCCGGTATGCCATCGAGACTGTGGAAAGTAAACTGTTACTAAGTTTATTTATATAGTTGGTGACTTCTTGTTCATTTATAATTATATCATTAAAAGAAGTTTTTTGATAATTGTCCATGTAGGAGAAATAATTCCCATTTGATGTAAAGCTAGAACTGCAATATGAAGTGCTGAAAACTCGCGAAATTATTTAGAACTTACTGTAGGATCTTTACTTGAAAGGGAATTAAATTTCATAAATGTTGGGTAATCACATATACGTTTATAATTTATAAAGTTCCAAAAATTTTTTGGATCAGATTTTAGTTTTATCGCCATGTGGTTAATGTAGTTTTTATATAGCAGTTCAGATGAGATTTTAAAACTCTGAAAAAATATCATAAAATTGTTGTGGTCATTAATACCTTTTGTGTTCAGATAATTACGCTAGGCTTTGTTTTTCTTATTTCTAAGAGATCTAAGTTCTTTTGTAAACCATGGTGAACCAGAGGTAGAGGTTCTGTTTTTTGAAAAACCTTCAAACATTATTTCATAAAACCTAGTTGTCATTTGATTTAAGTCTATATTATTAAATATAGACGTGAAGTCATAGGAATTCAAGTAGTTTAATAGTCAGGGTTTTACAGAAATTAAAATTGTAGGAATCTGCAGCTTCATGATCTGAGGAATTGGTGAACAATAGGGGAAACTCAATGGAGGATGGTAAGAGTCTAACGCTACAAGTGGTGAGGCCAATTCACAAAAAATAAGAATATTCCAATCAGAAGTAAATATTAAATCCAATTGTTTATTCCTGAAATTACGATAGTAAGAAACCTGTTGTAGGTTGTTGTTATTTATAGACTATCAATAAAAATCGAATCAGTTTCATTCGTTAACGAATCAAGAATCAAAAAATAATCTTCGTCATGATTGGTCAAAGTTATATTAGGGAGATTAAAATCTCCACATAAAATTAACTCATCATTAGGACCTGAATTACAGCAAATCGAATCTCTTACGTTTAAAAGTGCAATATATACATACATATATTTGAGTCTGAAGAGGGTGGAATATAAGTATTAATGATAATTATACTTTTATTAGAAAATTTTATATTTACACCAATTATTTCAAGGCAGTCCAGTCAGCGTTTTTTTTTTTTTTTTATTAAACTTTATTTTACCCATTGTACTCTAATCAATTATTTATCCTAGATAAGGTTTACAAAAAATAGCTTTTGTGATATTATCATTAACATGTAAAGTAATAGTTTGTTTTTTATGTTAATTTATGTTATATAATTATTCTTATTATTATTCATATTATTTAGTTTTAATTTACTTATATAAATCTATTGGAAAAAATCTGGGATGTAAAAACCATGATATTCTCGTATTATTTAAGATAAAACTTAACCTAACTAAACCTACTAACCTAACCAAGGCAGTACGCGTTAGGAATAGAAATTTCATTTGCATTAAAAGAGTTTTTTACAGCTATCAATATACCACCCCCTTTTTAGAAATGTAACTATTAGATATATCAAGTTCGGAGTATCTATCTTTTCTAAAAACAGAATATGAGCTATCAAAAAGCTCAAGGTTGTTAAAAGAAGAATTTAACCAAGTTTCAGTTAATGCAAATACGTCGAAGCTTAAATTTACTTAATTGATTACGAATTGTCTAGTTTTGGTTCTAAGACCTCTAACATTTTGGTAATATATTGATAGACTTATGAAAAACGTAGGTTCTATCGAATGTGTAGAGGTTTGATTTAAATTATTTACTGACATGAAAAAATTTATTATAATTTTCATTTGAAACTTGTAAGTGATTATAATAATTACTATTACAATGGCTTCGCTATGCCTTTAAGTCTTCTGACACATCTTTATGAGATAAACCTTTAGTTTCATGAAATTGAACAAATAATTTTTATAGTTCTTTGTATTCGGTTGGTAAACCTTCGTTATCAATTAAAACTTTTATACTTGTTCTAGTCTTCCCTTTAACGAAGGTAAAGTATATTCGTACACCCTGTAAAACACTATATATTTACACTATTTTTATTTTGAAAACTAGTGTTATGACTGTCTATTTTGACTTATTAAAATTATTTAAAACCGATTATTCAAATTTTATACTATTCCACTCTTTTTCTTTTGTTCTATTTTTTTTCCCTTCTAAATTCCAGAAATTTATATGCAATATTATAATTATCCTTGAGGAGCATTAAAGTCATTAAATAATGTTATTACTCTGGAATCATTAACATACCACTTATCATTACTAATATATTATATAAATCAATAATCTATAATAGACTACATTTTTATATAGAATTTCATGTAAATGTATATGTATGAAATGTATATATATATATATATATATATATATATTTAAGATACCCTCCCAATATGCTTTTATATCTTTAAATTTATTATTTGTTGTATCATTAACAATAATTATTATTATTCAACTATTTAAAAATTCTCAGCTGTAAACAAAAACTTCAGACAACTTTTAAGGAAATATCTAGGTCACTAAATATATTTAAATATATCTGTATATATCTATATGAATAGAATTAAATATATATATATATATATATATATATATATATATATATATATATATGTATATTTATATTTATATATTCATATATATTAACATTACAAATTCCATAGAAATATCAACAAAAATTCCTTTATTTTAAAAATTATAAAATAAACAAAAAAAAAACAAAAAAAACAAGTACAATCCTAAAGAAGCAACAGGATGTTCAGGTAACAGTCATGCGCAAAATTACTTACGTAAATGCCGTAAATATTTTACACACAATGATTGAAAACAAAGAAAATTGAGTAAAAAAAAAAATACTCTCAATTTTTCTCTCATAAAATAATTTTTCCAAAATAAAAAAGTAAAGAAAGGAAAACGCGACTTGTTGAACTTTTGTCCTGTTTTTGCTTTTTTTTCTGCTTGTGCAACAGTTTCTTATATACACATATACTTACAGATAAACAATAGTACAAAAAAATATTAAAGAAGAGTTTAGATATACAAAATTTAAATCTTTAACCATACTCATACAATTTAAATAGAATATTCTAAGGAAATACTGGAAAAGAGAGAGAAGTTATAGAGAGAATAAATTCTTACAAGATGGTATCTCTCTCTCTCTCTCTACATATGAATTAAGCTATATTGAAAAACTTTTCCAAAATGAAAATGAAAATTTTTTTATTTGGAAAATTTTTCTGTGAAAATTGTAACAAAATGTTCTTTGTTAAATGTTTGTTCATGTTAGTATAATAGTTTTATATAATTATATGTATAAACACATATGCATGTAAACAAACAAAAACAACATAAGGAATAAAGGATATCATATAAATAATAAAAACAGCTTTTACAATTGTATGTCATGGTCAAAATACTCTGGATAAACAGAAACAATATGTTATACATACGTACATATATATACACAAACATATAGATGGCATTGGATTGAGTTATGCATAATGTAAGTTCATATTTCTACTGATATTACCTGTGGGATAATAAGCACCCATAAAACATTTTTGTATACCATGCGTAAATAATTAAAAAAAAAAATTTTGTTTACATTTAAGAAATGAATTTATTCTTCGTTGATATGACAAGCCTTTGTTGAGTCGACTCTAAAATAATATTTATGTATTTCCAAATTGATTCACCAAAGTTTAAACTTAATGTGGATTTTCATTGAGTAATATTTAAAATCTTAAAAAATTTATTGGCTCCAAAAAGGGAGATAGCGAATTGAATTTTAAATGTAAGAAAAAAATAGACTGCTGCAAAGAATTCTCTAAATTTCTATTTGGGAAATTTATTTTATACACAAAAAAACAACAATTCAACCGTCAAAACCATCTGTTGAAAAAAGTTATTTTTTTTTATATACATTTACTTAAAAAATGCTAAACACAAAACAGTGTTGCCGACATAAAGGAAATATCCCCGATATTTTAAAAATATACTTCATTAAAGTATAGTATCCCAAATTTTTGTGAAAATATCCCCGGTAAATGATATTTTCTGTTCTTGTCGTACGCATTGAGTTCTCATATAAAATAATGTTATATCATGTTATCTCCCTTTTTAGAGCCAATAAATTTGTTAAGATTGTAAATATTGGTCAATGAAAATCTAGCTTTATATTTCTTTAGAATTGACCTGACTCCACAAAAATAATATTAATATTCATTCATTAATTATTTATAAATAATAATTTACAAACTTTAGGCTACAGAAGTATAGAAAATAAATACGAAATAAAAATAAAAATTTATCAATAGTCAGGGCTTTAAATACAAGTTTCATATAAATACCATGATGCACGACACACGACATGGTGACGTTTAATTTCAATGGCAATCCAGGATTATCAATTTTAATCCCGAATTTTCATTTGCAACCCAGTAGAATAATTGTCAATCGCAATCGAGAATTGCTATCGCAAAATGTCAATTGTAATGCAGAATTGTTAGTGGTAATCGAAAATTGTAATGGCAAAACAGAATTGTCAATTTTCAATGCAGAATTATTAATTGACAATCCGGAAAAGTCGCATTACTTAGCGAAACGTGTCACGTTACATGATATGTACTTTTCACATATTTTCGCATTCGATGCGGTATTGGGGCAGTTTTTATATATGCAATTTTTATGCTTTTCAGCGCCGAACCTTAGCACGTGCAACGGGTGCACAAGCACAGAGCCCAGATATCTGAGGGGCCCTGAAATAAATGTTTACTTATTTTTTCCTTTAGATTATAACCTCATAAGACTATAAAAATAAATAATTATATAGGGACAGATCAAAAACAGTGGTGTCAATATAATACCATACCACGTAGTGATTAATAGGAAAATAACTAAAATTATTTTTCTATTAATCACTATACTATATAAACGCTATAATAGAAAACTACAATTTTAGTTCACGCGTAACTACAAAAAAATACATCTTTGAGTGAAAAACACAACTGGAACTACGGGCGAAAAATTCGCGAAGAAAAAATTAAAATACATACGCTTTTATCATAGCAAATTAAATTTTAAATAAAATAGCAGCTGATAAATTGGATATTCATGATGTCAGAGTTCAAGGATACAACAACGGTGCTAATATGTCTGGCAAATATATAGGGGTTACAGCACGTATTTTTAAAATCAATAATTTGGCAATTTTTGTGCCTTGTTCGGCTCACTGCCTTAATTTAGCTGATGTTCATGCTGCGTTTAGATTATTTAACTTTTTCTCATCATCGACAGCACGATGGGAATATGAAATAATTAAAATTAGCACTTAAAAATTTATCGGATAGAAAGTGCTCATCAAAGGCCAATGCAATGAAATCGTTAAGTTTACATTTATTCGATGTAAAAATAGCATTGGAATCGATTGCAAATGGTTCAACTGTATCAAAAACATCAGAAGCTATATCACAGTTTGCTCTTACTAATTGATTATAAATTTTTCTGCAATCTTCCCATATGGAATAAAATTCTTCAATGCACTGAGCGAACAAATAAAGCATTACAACGAAAAGATGTATCGATAGACCAATGCAAAAAAATTAATTGGTGGATTACGTTATACTTTACAGGGACTACGAGAAGCCATTTTCCGAACAAGATTTTAAAAAAGCAAATAATTTTGTTAATACTATGAATTTACAAGTTAGATTTCACAGTAAACAAAGGAGTTAAAAAAATAGAAATTTATGAGGCACCGGATGAAGAAAGTAGCATGACGTCTGAAAGTTTGTTTAAAATGTAAATGTACAATGTTTTGACAAGGTGTTGTCTCAATTAGACTGGCGTTATGAACAACTTAGAAATATTTATAAAGATTTTAGCTTCCTATATGGTTCGTTAGTAGAAAAGGACAGCATTCTAGATTTCAAAAAAGCGACTGCTGGTCTTGTCATTAAGTACAGCAAAGATTTAAATATGTACGAACTCACATGTGAAATTCAAAGTTTTAAATTTGAAACATCAATATTAGTAGACAATTTAAAAACTGCAACACCACTTACAATTTTACAAGGTCTACGTCACTTTGGATTAATAGAGTCTTGTCCAAATATTAATATTGCTCTGCGACTATTTCTTACTCTTCCTGTACCCATTGCTTCATGTGAGAGAAGCTTTAAGCAAATTAGAATTAATAAAAAATTATTTAAGATCAACTATCGGACAAGATAGGTTATCCAATCTTGCCATAATATCTATTGAATACAATATAGTTAAAGATATACCATTTGATGACATAATTAATGAATTTGCTGAAATGAAGTCCAGAAAAATCCAATTAAATAAATATAATTAAAATTTCGTGTGATGATATTTTTTTCCATAATAAATGTTTTGTAAAAAAGTTATCTTACACGTTTTTAACTTAACTTTACGTAACTACACAGAAAGCGATATGTAGCTGTAATAAAACTACATACTAAGCACTCATCAAAAATATTTCAAGCAACCAATTACAAGGGTGTTACAGATCTGAAAAATGTAATGAACAGGTATTCTTTCAGAATTAATAAGCAATTGTGTCTATTACCGTTTTTTAAACTTTTACGGCTGCCATACCACTCCTACGAAATATCAATTTTTAACTTCAAAAGGTTTCAATTTCCAATAAAACTTGACATTTAAATGTCAAGTTTTATAGGAAATTGATATATTTTTATATTTTAAATTTAATTTGATATATGTATTTTTACTCCATTTATGATCCATGATTATGACCGAAAGATTGAAACACGTGTCGGAATAAAATAAATTTCACCAAGAGTGTACAAGTGAAAGCATAAAAGTTAATATATTTGTTTAAAATATTGCTTCTTGATCTATTTGAAGCCTCTGCCAAAATAAACGAATTTCTTTTTTATTTTTGAAAATTGAATTTTCAACTGTCAAATTTTCTTTTCAAATTCATTGACTTTTTATCCTTGAAGAAAATGTTTTACTTTGAGACATAATTATTTTATTCATTTCTACTCAATTAAAATGCTCAAAAAAAAAATATGACTCAACAAAGTGATACTCGAAATTAATTTAAATTTATACGTTGCTTTGCTAGAATACGGTGTATTCACAGTTAATTTTTAATTAATGCTGATGTCGATACTCGATATTGTAATATTAATACAGTAAAACTCGCTTAAATGCACATCGATTTTTTTCGCAAAATGATTGCATTTATCCGTGTTGTGCAAATACAGAAAGCACGGATATATGCAATTAAAATGCATTTATCCAAAATACTGATAAATGCAAATGAATGTGCAATTATACCTACATTATGTATGTACAACATGAAAACTGAAAAAAAATATGAATGGATCTAGTTATGCATATACAAATTTAATTTTTTGGTTAAACATTTATTAAAAAACAAAACGAACTTACATATATTATTTCATTACATGTGTGTTATAGTATGTATAACATAAAACAAAATCACAAATTCATTATTTTATTATTAACTTAAGTTTCAAAAATTTTATTAACAAAAACAAAAAAAAATAAAAGTTTAACAAAAACAAAATGCTATTGTGCAACTAATTAAGTACATACACATTAGTAAATAATAAATATATAATGTATTATAACATAAAAAGAAATCATCAGTTTTTGTCCATATTAAAAAAGTCTGAAATATGTTTTTGTACAAAATTTTTATCAGATAGTGAAAATAATTTTTCTTCCAAATCGTCTATACTTTGCGAAGAAATATTGTTATATTCAAGGTAGGATTTTAATGTATAAAAGGCTTCTAAGGCATCTTTTCGATTTGGTATTACCATATTTTCTTCTTCAATAAATTCAATAAATTTTAGATTTTCTGTATCCAAATTATTTTTTTCGACCTCTTGTATTATATCTTTATTTGTTAAAACTCCGTGACAATCAACGTCATTATCACAATTTAAATAAGTTTCAAAATCTTCCATAGAAATAGGTAAATCTAGAATTTCTCGGACTTCATCAGCACTTTCATTTTCTTCTATGTTTGGTTCATTTTTATGAAAACCTGCTTTTCGAAAACAGTTTTGGATCGTTGTTGGAGTAACAAGCCACCATGACCTCTTAGTTATTTTTAATGCGTCCAAAATATTTATAGTTTTCGCAAACTCTTTTGAATTAATCCCTGCTTCAAGAGCCAACAGTTGTTTTCTAATAAGGCAAGTTCTGTAATGAACCTTAAAGTTTCTGATAATTCCCTGGTCTAAGGGCTGAATCAAAGATGTTGTATTGGGTGGAAGATACTGTAGAGTAATATATTCCAGTTCAACGTTATCTTCAATTTTATGGCAACTAGCATTATCAATGAAAAGTAGAATTCGTTTTTTCTTAATTTTTAACTTTGAATCCAAGTCTTTTAAAATTTGAATCCATATGGAATTCTTCATCCAGGCTTTTTGTGAATTAAAATAAGGTATGGGTATAGTCTTCTTTCGAAATGCATGAGGTGCTTTTGATTTGCCTATTGCATAAACATTCTTGTCGGAACCATCCCAATTACAAATAAATAATAATGTGAGTCTATCTTTTGGAAGTTTCGATCCAGGAACTTTATCACCTTTCATTGCAAATGTTCCACTAGGTAAAGCTTTATAGAAAATACCAGTTTCATCGGCATTATATATATCTGATGGATCAAAATCTTTTATTAATTCTGGCAGAATTGTATTTGTCCATTCAGTGCCAGCTTCAAAATCAGCATCAGCTTTTTCTCCAGCTAATTTGTGGAAGCTAACGTTTTGTTTGACCTTCCACCGATGAAGCCACCCAGCGTTAGGTTCAAAATCATCAATATTTAAAATTTGTGCAAATTTTTTAGCTTGTTCGCAAATCATTGGTCCATTTATTATGGCGTTTTTTGCTCTCATTTCTTTGAACCATAATGATATTGACTGATCTACTTTGTCGAACAAACCTTTTCTAAGTCGCTTTCTGTGTACATTTCCATTTTCATTTGACACTTTGTCATATGTTTTTTCACATTTTATAATTCTGGAAATTGTGGACAAATGTACCTAAAACGTAAAAAAAAACGTTTGAATTTTTGAATATGTGTGTAATTTATAATGATATGTACACCTACATTAAATTTTTCTGCAAGTTCTGCTCTTGTTTTTCCTTCCCGGATTTCTTTTAAAATCTGCAGTCTATTTTTTACTGTTAAGGTATTTCTTTTACCTACCATCTTAAAATTAAGAGATTTTAGCATTTGAAATTAAAAAAAATTATAATATTTCACTTACCTTTTAAATTTAAATTTATAAACGTATTAAATCACATCAAAATAACGACAAAACATTTGTACTATGTACTAGTCAAAACTATGTATGACATTGACATGTAAATAACCACAAAACATTTGTACCAGTCAACATATTGACGACATGTATACGAATTAAAAAATTTTCAGGGATGTGAAAATTTTTTATTGCAAAAATTTGAAAAATATTGAGTTTTTTGACTAAATAAAAATTTTTGTTTTTTTATTTTCTTTATGTGCGTTTAAGCGTGTGAGTTTTTTAGAGATGTTTATCTTGTGGCATTGAAAATGATTGCTTTTAAGCGACTATTGTAAATATCCGTGTTGCTTTTATGCGTGTTAATTTGTATTAAAATGAATATAAAAATAAATGGGACTAATTTTTGTATGCTTTTATACGATTTTTGCATTTAAGCGTGTTGCATATAAGCGTTTTTGACTGTAATTAATTGAATTTGATTAAAATTAAATGGAAACAAACTGAATGTAATATAATATTTTTGATTTTATTAGGTTTTGTCTTTCTGGACTAATTCGAGATCCTGAACCGTTGTTGCTCAAGTAAATATTTTAAGGTATATTCAATACACACAATTTCTTTTTTATTTTAGATGAACATTTTAATGAATTTGGAATAGAACCAATCTACGTTAATGTGTTATAAATTAGAGTACACACTACGCAGTATTGTACGTACCTAATGTACGTAGATTTTGTAATTGTACATATATAATGACCATAATAAAAGAAATATAAAAGAAAATGTCTTAGATGTTTAAATAATAATAAATAGGAAGGTTGAAATAATATATAGGAATAAATCATTTTAGTAACTTAAAAAAATTGAATCGGTTCTATTTTTATTTATTTTTAGTGATCTCAGATGGATAAAATTGAAATTTGTTAAATTGATAATATTGTTATATGTTAATAATAAATAATTAATAATTAAATTGTTTATAAATAGGGGAGACCGAGGAAGGTTTATACACGAGCACTTTAACTTTCTTGTTAAATATAATCATGTTATTAGACGCAGTGTTCCATATTTATTTAAAATTCAATACTTTTTTGCATATTCCCGCCAAATTTCATATCATTTTGTTTAGTTGTTTTAAATTTTATTTCAATTAATTGGTTTTTGGATTGAAGAAGTAACTTTTTGCTCTGTATAAAAAAAATATGTTTAAATTGTATTAATAAACATTATTTATTTAAAATTTGTGTTTTATTTAGAAAAAACTGTCCTTTTCGATTTAAGATAACAAAAAAATATTAAAATTTAAGCTAATTTTACATAGTTATAATATAATAAAATATAATACATAAATACTGCTGGGGTAAGTTGATACAATATAGGCTAAAGTTTATACAGTTATACAAAAGCCGTTAATATATAAAGATACACAAAAGTAGTTTGATCGTACAAAGATTAGAGTTGAGATGGATATTACGATCTTACTATTTCATATTAAAATATAAACAAGCACACACCATTAAAGAAACAAGAATTAAAAAAAAAAAAAAAACTTATATATAATATATGTATGTATTATATATGCCAAACCAATGCTCTATTGCCAAAATATAGTGTACTCTATATTATGCTGTGCAAATTATAAATATATATGTATACACTGGTATAGATCCATATAAAGTTATATATCTAATTACAATTTTATTTTTCTGTTTTTCAATTCTCAAAATGTTTCCTTTTTATATTTTGGTTGAATTTGAAAAAAAAGTGTGAATTGTTGAATGTAGGTATAGGTACATATTAAAAAAAATGTGCTAATTTCACAAAATATATTGTCTTGATATCTCGCCAACATTTTCATTAGAATATAAATTTTTTATAATAGTTATTATCTTATTGTTTTTGATAAATCTGACGTTTTGATATAGTACCTCGATTCTTGGGTATATATTTAATTTACTATACAAAATTTATTGATACACTACAGATCAAATTTCGTAATTTGTATTACATATTTACATTATTAATTATTATAAATTACTATTTATTTCATAAAAGCAGATAGCAACTAATAAAATAATATTAATAAATAGTACCTACTACAATTTAAAACATTACTATTATTAAAATCATTCAGTCAAAATAACCTTAAATTTACTTACTCATTTATTCAATTTATGCAACTCTGATTAACGTCAACACAATTCTTTTGCGTTATATGATTTCTTTTTCATAATTTGTAGTTATTCTGAGGATCTGCACATTTTTGTTTTTTATTTTGTTTTTACATTGTTGTTGATTGTTGGTAATTCCTCCTCATAATTATGTAACATTTAGAAAGATGTTTTGTTGTTGTTATCTTTACTAATTGTTATTAGTTTATTATAAAGAGTTCAAAATTAATAAGGTGTACGATCAAACTACTTCTGTGTATCTTTATATATTAACGGTCTTTGGTTATACATTCTTACTTTTACATTTTTTTTGAGTATGCTTCTCTATACTTCCTACTCTTAGTTTTGAACTTTTTTTATTGTTTGCTAATTATTAAATATAAATTGATTCTTTTATTTTTTCTTTTTTTATAATGTACTTAGTATTTCATTGTTACATTTTTATTTTTAATTATAATAATATATTGCTACCCCAATAAGCTCTATTATAATTATTGTAAACACATTTTTTTTATGCGGCATTTAACACTATTTTTATTAATATAAAATGTCTCTAACTATTCTCTATTTGTACATTTAACCACAGACTTAAACAGTGTATTAACTTGCCCCGTAAAATTTTCTAACAAAATTTTCTTGTAATTAAACTTATAGGAATCAATACTCTCACATCCACAGAACAATGAGAAATTATAAAAAGAAGACGGAAAGAGGAAATTTTTCAAATGAGGTTATTGAAGCAGCTGTTAAGTGTGTTATAGAATCTAAACAGTCATTTATAAAAGCAGACTGCATAGATTAGACCCACAATACCTTAAAAAGATAAGGCAAACTCTACTGGAAAAGTTGTTTTTGCTAATATTAGCTACGCAACAACAAAACAAGTGTTTGATGAAGAAGGAAATGAAAAAATTGTTGAATATTTGAAATTTACTGCAAAAATATGCTTTGGATTGACTCCAATAGAAGTTAGAAAATTTGCATTTCCATTCGTAAACCGATTTAATTTAAAAATTCCACAATCTTGGTAAGAAAATAAAATGACGGGTGAAGATTGGTTAACAACTTTTTTAAAAAGGAATCGCACCTTATCGATTCGATCACAGGAAGCTATTATCCTTGGTCGATGTGTGAATTCTAACGAGGCCAATATGTTGTGATGTTTTTTGAAAAATTAGTTTCTGTTCGAGAGAAATGGAAATTTTTTAGGCCTATGATATTTAGACTATTGACGAAACAAGAGTTACTACGATACAAAACGTATCTAAAGTAATCGTCGAAAAAGGTTCGAAGCAAATTGGGAGTGTAATATCAAATGAAGGAGAAGAACTTGATAGAAAACTCTATCCCTGCATTGTTTATTTTTCCTCGCGAAACGTATCACTACAGCCACTTCATCCGCGATGAACCACCGGAAAGTATAGGAACTGGAAACACATTTGGGTGGATGACTAGAATTTTTCCAGTTCATTAAGCATTTCATAAAATGTGCAACACCAAATTTAGCAAAAAATGTTTTATTACTTTTGGGCAATCACGATTCTCATTTTAACATTACTCTTATTTAGCAAAAATGTTGTCATGTTATCATTTCCACCTCATTGGTTGCATTCGTTGCAGTCTCTTGATAAAGCTGTGTTATGGCACATTCAAGAAGTATATGCCCAGTGCTCAAAATTCATGGTATTTCAATAATCTTGGAAAAATATTAACAATTTACGATCTACCGTACCAAGTTTCACAAGCTCTACCGAAGGTTTTATCACAACAAAATATTATATATGCTATTATATATAATATATAATATATAATATATGCTATATTATATATTATCAAAGCAACTGGCATTTCAACATTCAACAGCAATATATTTCCAGATGAAGCATTTTTGCCAACTTTTGAAACTGATATACCACTTACTAAAGATATAAATGGTTCAACTGCTACACCAAATATTATCCTCTATAATAATGTACAATCAATGTGCACAACTTCAATTACCAATTGTGAACTCCTAACGGGTAACCATGAAAATATGGAAATTGTTTTTGTTGAAGCAGAAGTTTTTCTGAAAGAAGTTGGCAAATTTTCGAGGAAGGAGTTGAGAGTCTTTTAAAAGAATCTGACTAAAATAATCTGAAGTAAAAAATATATTTGCTTTCATTAAATTATATAACATATTTTGAAAAATTTTTATTAATTTTTATTTAGAAAAATACCTTCTTTTTAATTTAATAAAATTTTCAAATTAATACATTTAAGTTCTCAAAAGTTATACCTACACGAAAAAGCAAAAACTGTATCAACTTGCCCCAGTCTCCCCTATAATATTAATCTATTTTTTTTTTTTTTTTTAAGTAAATTCTTAAAGCCAAATTCAGTAAAATGTTCTTTTAGGGTCAGCTCAGTGCCCACGAATGATTTTTATCGGCCGATCAAGTTGCCATGATTAAAAAAAATTTTAAAAAAAAATTATTTCCCCCCCATAGGATTTAAAATTAGGTAACCATCACCCCATCACAATAAAATAAAGTGTATTAAAATATATGAGATATAAATACATTTTCAGCCCGAGTTCTGTTGCAAACTGTAACAGAAACAAAATGTAAGTAAAAACAAAATAATTAAATAATTAATAATAATATACATGCCTATCATAAATATGTGGACTGCAAAAATTTGAATCATCAAATTTTATAATAAATATTACTTTTTGGTATCACGTTAGACTTTTTTTAATATCGCCTAACGCTACTATTTCGTACATTTTTTTTATATTATTAAGATTAAATTTTAAGAAAAAAATCCTCTCTGGCTTTGTGCTCAAACATTCAACATTTTAATTCGACTTACTAGGCATGTAAAATAAAACCAAAACTAAGACACCAAGGTGATCTGACATTCTGACTTATATTTTAGCACCAAAGACATTAATGAAGGCTACATTTTGATACGGTCTGTGCTTTCTACTGTGGTGTGTGAGTGTGGTTGTTTATGATTTTAATATGAAGCAGAAAGATCGCAAAAATATCCCATCTCAATCCTATATTCCTATCTCTGATAGTCTAATATCATACTTTTGTGCATCTCATACTTAGCTTAATGTCAGTAGTACCAGAAATTAATATATTATAATTTTGTGGTAATACACTATGTAGCTTAGCTTAGCTACATGCCCACATATGACAGCACTTTAACAATTGAGGAAGTAAAAATGATTTATATAAAATAAAATGTAACTTATCTTGAAAGCACAATACTCAAAAATTGCAAATTGACTCTGATTTTGGTTACACTTTTTCCAAGAAACCTTTAAAAGCAGCAATTATTCTTACGCAAAGAGTTGTACATCATTTGAATATAAACAGCAACAAAAGATTTATAATTTAACTGCATATGTAAGTGGAATATACGAGCCCAACGTCATTGAAGCTCGTACGGCTGATTAAATCTAAAAAAAATTTATTAAAGTTAATATAAGTTTAATAAAGTTTTTGGTATTTGGTATAAAAGGTACAACATTAAGGATTTCAAATCATGTTAAAACAAAAATGTATTCACAATATTAATTAACAAAATACTAATTTATAAAAAAAAAACATCAATTCATTTAAGTTCGTACGATTTAATTTTGATTCTTTTAAGTTCGTACGATGTACATTAGTACTGTGTAAAATCACCTTTACTTTTAATAACGCACTCCATTCTTTTTTGGTACAACTTTTGGGAATCCCCTGGTGTTATTTCATACCAAATTTGCGCCAGTTTTTGCTTCAATTCATCTTTTGTCCGAGGTTGAGAGCATCTTAATTTTGTTTTCATTATGTTCTACAGATTTTCTATTGGATTTAGGTCCGAGCTTGATGATGGCCATTCCATTACATTAATTTTATTTTCAGCAATCCATTTTTGAGTACTTTTAGCAGTATGACTGCTTGCACCGTCTTGTTGAAACACTATTTCATCACCAAACCCAAAGTATTCTATCGATGGAAGTAGATATTCCCTTAAAATATTTTGGTATTTTTCAGCGTTAATTATGACGTCAATGAAGCACAACTGTCCTACTCCTTTACTGGACATACATCCCCATACCATCACACTCGCAGGAAATTTGACTGTCCTCTTCAAGCAATCAGGATGATATGCTTCATTTTTATTACGCAAGTGCTTTGCTTCGTAACTTCTTTCATCTCCAACTGAAACATCAAATTTTGATTCATCGCTAAACAAAACAGAGTTCCATTGTTCTTGCGTCCAATTGATATGATCTTTAGCCCAAGCTAACCTTTTTTTTTGTTTAATTGTGAGCAATGGCTTTGCTTTTGCCTGCAGTTAAATGTTTTTAGAATAAACCTTCTTTTTTTAATATTGATAAACTTACTTTAAAAAATTCATATCGCATAGTTTTTATTCGCCTGAGGCAAGTAGAGGTTGAAATACTTTTTTTTATTCTGTCCGTCCAAAGATTCTTCAATTCGGAAATTTTTGCACGCCTATTTTCCCTAATGATTTTTCTTAAACATCGATCATCTGCATCAGACGTATTTTTTTGTTTACCAGTGTACTTCTTTTTACCAATTTGTTTCGTTTCTTTATAATTTTTAATTGTGTATTGGACAGTACTTTTGGCCATTTAATCATCACTAAGTAATTTGCCACGCGGCAAATTGATAAATGAGGAATTATAAAATACATTCAAATGATAACCCAGATTAAATTTTGAGAGAAAAAAATACGGTAAACCTAGTAGACTCTTATTTCTAAAAGATTTGATAACGGCAATAGTGTTATTAGGAGTATACGAGTACACCTAAAGAAGATGTTACACAGTACTAATGTACATCGTACGAACTTAAATGAATTGATGTTTTTTTTATAAATTAGTATTTTGTTAATTAATATTATGAATAAGTTTTTGTGTTAACATGATTTGAAATCCTTAATGTTGTACCTTTTATACCAAATACCAAAAACCTGAAAAAATTCATAAAATTTGTTTATATATTAACTTTAATAAATTTTTTTTAGATTTAATCAGCCGTACGAACTTCAATGACGTTGGGCTCGTATAAATATGTATATATACGTACATTTAATAATTCTTTAAAATATGTACATTGAATCCTTAAAAATTATCTAAATCCTTTCATCTTTAACATCTACCAAAAAAATATACATATTTCAATCCGTTTACACTACACATTCTTGTACAACCAGAAGTAAAAACATTCGCTGATTGTTTTTCTAAACTTAAACAAATAATAGCAAAATCAAAAACAAACAAAAATTATCATGATCATGACCCTTTCGCGTTTCTAGTTCAAATTTGAGGAAATGAGGAAACAAACTTCGCGTCATATCAGTATATGAATTTATTTTACCGTTCCCAGCAAGAATTAAACTTTTCAATGTTTTTTAGGGAGATAAAAAAATCATAAATGAAATCTAAACAACAAATCGTTGACTTTTGTTTTATTAGGACATTAACGATTTTTATTAAAATTTAAGTCGAAATCTTTATGTGCAACTGAAAATTATGTTTAATTTAGGACCTTTACGTGCTCTGCTATTTTGTTTAACAGAATGGCTTAAATTAAGTGATAGAAATATATATTATCCTTTTATTAGTTTAATTTATCAATCAATAATCCTGAAAATTTCCTGGAAATCAATAATAATTTATTTGAAAAAATATGAATTATTATTTTCAAAGAGTAGACAAAAAATTAACTCTACCACTATTTTCATCTTAACTTTTTAATTTTTGTATTCTGGTATATTTTAAATTATATAGGATCTAATATGAACCAGAATATTATTTTCTGTTGGTAAGTAAATAAAATCGTATTGAACGTTTTCTCTGACATTTAAGATCTAGGTACAACAGTTTATAGATACTCATCCACAAAAAAAAACAATGTGATGCGGAAACACAGTGTACATTACTGGAAGATTTTTATAAACTTTTTTCATTTCTTGCAAGTCTTCTTAGATACCACAATCAAAATATTTAGAATAAGAAAATATTGCTGCAAGTTCTTTGTTTTCCAAATTTCTATTTAATATTGGATAGGTACCAAATTGTTCATAAACTTGTGAGTGTCACATTGAACTTTTGGTTAATAATGGAAATTTAAAATATATATTTTAATTATTGCTATATTGTGGAATGAACAAATCACCATTTCTTAATTATTTATTACATTTTGTTTTATTTACTTTACATTTTAACTGAATTCGATATAATAAAAATAACAATAAATGAATAGATGATTAATTGCTACTATATACTTTACAAAAATTTTTACAAATTTCTTTGCTCATTTAGATTACTACTTGAATTAGCATCTTCAGTTAAACATATCCATTGATTATCAAAATTTTCTTTCCATAAACTGACTTTATTATCACCACCACTTACTGCTAAAATACCACCGGTAACAGACCAGCTTACACTCCAGACAACATCATCAAATGTATGTAAAGTTGTTGGTGTCCATGTTATCATATCATCTGTAGTCCAAATAATAACATGACGATCTTGAGATGCTGATGCAATTTGATGACGATTTAGACCAATATTTGGTGCCCAAGCAATATCTCTAACCCAATCATAATGTGCTTCTAATCGATTTTCTTCAACCCAACGATCTTGTTCTTCTTTCCAAATTTTCACACAATTATCACATCCACCTGATGTTAAACGTTTTACAATTGGTGCTTTAGTAGAACGTGCATCAAATGCTGCTTCAGGCACTGTAGCTGGACACCATGATACAGCATTACAACCAATTGTATGAGCATTTGCAATTTTTTTATAATCCCAATTACCGGTTTCAGTATTACATGAAAGTATTGATATTGAACCGTCAGAACTACCACATGCTAAAACAAGACCAAATTCTGAAGGTGCCCATGCTACAGAATTTACAGATGAATCATGATTGTTGTATTCGTATCTAAAAAAAAAAAAAAATACAAAATGTAAACATTAGAAAAACATAATTTTTAATATTTTTCAGGTTAAGTAAAACATATTCATTTACTTTTTTATAAATAATTATATTACATAGATGTATTTTGAATTCAAATAAAAAGTAAACAAATATTTATTAAACAAAACTTTAGATATTATGCGCTTAATACTGTAATTTGTTTATAAAATTACATTACAATGAAAACTTACAATTTAGTCCAATTTCCGTCATCCTTCCATATTATAACTTTTCTATCATAAGAACATGATGCTAAAATACTCCCAAATTTGGGATGAGCCCATGCAATTTGCCAAACTGGTCCTTGATGACCTTTTAAATCAGCAACTAATATCTGTGAACCATTTTTTATTTCGAAAATTTTTACGGAACTATCAGATGAACACGTAGCCAAACGCAAACCATAATAATCCATTTCAGCCCCATGAATCATATCTTCATGGCCAGTGTCAACAGTACTTAATAAGGTAACCATTTTTAAGTTCAAATTAAATTAAAAACTATTATAATTCTTATGAAATTTTATATAAAAATTAGAAAAATTTGAACTAAAACACCGAAAATAAAATTAAGCAGACGATGTCATTTATGATGACGTTCTCTTCGAGAATCGAGACTCAAATCAAAACTTCACTGGAAATGTTTCTTGATGTAGCAACAACATAATCACAATATGTGGCTGTTCGCTGAAACTATTTTTATTTAAAATGTATAATTTCGTTCATTACATTTTTCATAATTTTTTTTGTAAATATGTGTCATATCAATGATAATATTATTAATATATTTTCTGTGATACCAATTCACATCAAATTTATTAAATTTTTATTTATATTGGATTTCTACTGGCTAACTTTTTATTTGTATTTGGTATAATTTCTCATTATAAATTTATTCGATCATGTTTGCTAATTTCACCACAAGATAACGCTGTAATTTTTTGAAAATATCAGTTGGATATTAAATATCAAATGACAGCGTGCATTCACAGTTTGTGAACTTCACCACTGCTAAATTTATTGTACCAGATTAAAAAATGTACCAGTCTGAGCAGTCAGTCAGATTTCAATTTCAACCGTCAAGATAAACTTCTGAAGTTTTGATCTGTTCTGAATTTTTTTTTGGACTTGTAATTTGATAAATTAAAATTTTCAACAGCTGAGTTTCCTTCTTCCTAGCGCGAATTTAAATTTGAAATAAAAAAAGTAGTTTCAATAAAATTCAATAAAAAGCAAAAGGATATCTTCTGATTAATCACAATAACGAATTGTAAGTATGCTTGTATTAAATATACATATATATATTTGAAAATAGAATTTAAATATTAAACATTTTTTAGGGAACGTTTAGTTTATAACTGCACTACCTAAAGAAGTTATTTTTACAAGTTCAGTGATGGTGGAATTAAAAAAAATGGCTTTTTATGAAAAGGGGAAGAAAAAAGCAAATGAATCAGATATAGAAATGTTTTGTTTGTTCTTGGCCGCAGCTTTAAAAGAAATGGATGTTGTAGAAAGAGAATGGGTAAAATCTGAAATAATAAAAATACTAAAAGAAGCTAAATATAAAAGTGATAATAAAATTTTGTGAATCTTAATTTTTTAAGGAATCGTATGTAATTTAAGATTTTCTTATATTTTTTGTTTTCTAATGTTAAGTTTTTGAATTACTTGGAATAATTAAAATTTTTGAAATTTAGTTGCCAACATATTTTGTTTAATTTTTCAAGTAAATGTAGAATGTTACATTCTAGTTTGCAATTGCCTGTCTTCTGCAGGCGTTTTTAAGTCCTACCGAATCTTTCTGCATAATGTACATTTTCAAGTTGAAATTCTTAATAAACCAAAGATTATCTACTTATTTAGATAATCTAGATGGGACTGGCCTTAACGATACTTACGTTCTACTAAAAGAATTGTTTACCACATCTTAGACAAAGGATATCAAGGGAATTACTTCGTGATGGACTAATATACTACATAGCCAGTTTTAAGTTATATTTTCTGCTAACGAAAGGCTTTATATTTGCATCGTAGTAGGTGTGCTAAATTTTCATTTTTGGAAAAAGGGTTGGGTGAAAGTACATTACGTGCATATTTGGCAGATTTCATACTTTGTTTTTAAATTTATAATTCAAATTTCAGACAGGTACCTCCTACTCCTAAATTTATATATTTATAATCAACACTATGCTATAACTGCTTTTATAATTCAAAATCAACTTTTACAACAATATAAAGTTTCATCCTATCATTTCAAACTCCATTTTGTAATTTAAAAATTGTTCTGTAAATAATATTATTTAAATATAATATTATACATGTATGTACATATATACGTACATTATATACATAATATGGAACTTGAATATGTGCATAAAAACATTGGAGTTTCCGTCTCTGGCGTCTATATATCTATACCCTCTCTAGTCACTATACAATTCGGTATCTGTAGCAGTTACATTGCATCTATGTGCTATTTGTAAATTGTATTCAGTAGTTAGGAAACTGGAAGCTGTTGATGTCACATTGCTCACTTGTCAAAAAATGTAAACCAAAACCAACTGGCTTATGCGAAAAATGATTTAAAAAATGGCTACGGAGGTCTTAATTCTTTTATTTTAACATTTTTATATAATTTTAAATTATAAAGACGGGGCAGGTAAATATTCATTATTGGTTAGATACACAATTATGTACATACAACATATATGTACATCATTGTTAAATATTATGATCTTCCATTCATATTACATACTAACTACATATTCAAATTCAACGTTTATTTTTATTATCTTTTTCTTACAAATAGGAACATGACGAATCTTTGTGATTACATGGAAAAAATAAAAGAAATAATTCAGAACTTGTTGGTGGTTCCAAAAATTCAAAAGAAAGAAGGGTTTGAATCGAATAGAATCAACATCCATATAAACTTATTCTGGAAACTGGAATTGTTTCAAAAGTGCTATTTGAAGTTGTTAAATTAAATGACCTAGTTTTCTGTCAAAAACTAGTGTCTTCAGTTATGTGATTTCAAAACCTAAAAGGAAAGCGAGTCAAATTAAATAAAAATGAAACTATTCTATTTAAGAAGACTTAGTTTCTGACAATAGCAGTAGTTTTCTACATTTAATATGTTGATAAGCCAGTAATTTGTTAAATAAATACTCAAAATATTGTAGATTGATAATTAAGCACAAAAAGGTGATTCTACCTAAGCTACTGTAGAGTGTACAAAAAAAAAAAAAAAATTGTTAGTTGCCTTCAATAATTGTTCTCAAACATTGTTTATTTCATTTAGTTCGCCCTGAATATTCTCGAAGTTTTCCATGTAAATAGAATGAAAATTTTTACACATGAAATAATCTTTTAGTCTAAACAAATACCAAATACGATCTAGTCCAAAATACATACCATGAAATTCCGAAGATGTGTGCCATTCCATACGATTAGATTGATTTGAAGATTGACTTGGACAACATCACTAACTTATTTTGTAATTAACTAAAACATAATTTATTAATAATTTTCTAATAAAACTATTTACTATTTACCAAAGCTTTCAATTTGAATCTTGGAAATTCAAGCAAACCTGGGGTGGCAGCACGTAACTTATATGTAGTAGCACGCACGTAAATGTTGTCACGCTATTTTTGAAAAACGGTAACACGTAAAATTGTTTCGCCAATTTTAATTTTGTTTCGCAACATTTAATTTTGTTTCGTTACTTTTGGCAGCACGTAATATTTGAAACGCCTATTTTTACTGAGCTTCACAAATAAAAATTTCCGGTATAAATAGTTGACGTGTTAAAAAAAAAAAAATTTGCAAAAATGTATCGTAAATTTTTTTTTGTTTCAATCCCAAAGTAGCATTTCAAAGTACAAGTTACGTGCTGCCACCCCAGGTTGGGGCGTTGGGCTCTTCTGAGGGAGATGCGTTTTATCCGCGTAGCACTTAATGACTATATCCAAAAATACATATCTTTACTGGCACATCTTATCTTTTAAGAACGAAAAGGACATTTGAAAGTATCCTTGTGGTTTTGATGTTTTTGTATATAAACCGTTATATCTGTTGATCAGTTATTTTATCTAGTAAGATAACGGTCTGGAGCATAATTCAACATTTATTATTTGATGATGATTGGTGCTGCCGTTATGGAGATATTGTAGTTCAAAGTAGAATTTTTTTTTAAACTTTTTTTCTTGAAAAACCAAATACATCAACATTTTACCATAAAACTCCATCTAATATTTAAACTTTGTTATAAAGGCATAATTTCTTTCTTACGCATCATACATACTTTATGTCTATATTGAATAGTTTAGAACAGTGCTTGTAAATATGTTTTTAACTGTAGTTGAAATTAATATTTGAAATTAAATTCATTGGTGATAAGAAACTCCTTTAGAAATGGGAACATTTCCATATTTCCATCGTTAATAAAATTTGACCATAAACAAAGCTTTTGTGGGAGACCAATAAGTTTTGTATTCAAAACTAAAATGTTGGTATCTCTTCCCTGCAAGGAAAGACTAAATTAATTAATTTTATCAAAAAAATTTGCTAAATAGGATACAAGACACATCCACTTTTCATCACTAAAATACGAATCAATATTTGGTTTTTTATCTAAAAGAAATAGACGAAGCTCATCTAAGTTCTAAAATTCTATTTAAAACTTTACCACGTCAAAGCCACCTTACTTCAGTATGAGACAACAAAGCCTAGGTGTTCTGATCCCATCTCTTTACATAAAATATTAAATAATCTCGAGTTTACAACACAATTTTTTACAAAATTAATTCTCCCAGTCATTGCTGCAGCACCGTCTGTGCAAACTCCTACACATTTTGACCATTCAAGTTCATTCTCTGACGAAACCGACGAAAGCGTAAATCGTTATGAACTTGGTTGTTATACTGATATCTTACAAAAACCATTAACTGTGTAATTTGTTATATCAGTGAATTCATCAAGTTGTATTGCGAAGAACTTTCTCTGTTTAATACGAGATATTAATTGAGTTTTAATATATTATCGCCCATGCTATAAATTCTTCTTTTCATAGTATCGTTTGGGATAGGAATTGACTTCAAAGGACTTGCAATTTTATCATTGTGTATTATCTTGTGCGATTTTTCTTTTATTACTAGTTGTTAATGTTGATGTTGAAGGAGAAGTTCCTGGTAAATTTGAATCTGTTGCTGACGGTTGTTCTACTGATTCTTCTACTTGTTCATTATTTTCTCGCAAAAATACATAAATATTTCTCGGCCCCCTTGTAAAAGCTCTACGACTTCCAGTTTGAGAACCACTGGTTTAGAAGATAGCATTTATTAAAAAAAAATGGTTGTTTTTTACATTTTTTGAATATAAAACTAGGAATGTGCCTTTTACGAAGTAAAAATCTTCTAAATAAATATTGGGGGGTTTTATGGTAAGATCTTATATGGTTTAAAGAAGAAATATAAATAAAGATTATTTTTTTTTTCTAAAAATTTATAATGCTCCAGACCGTTATCTTACTAGATAAAATATCTGAATATGTATATCTAACAGATCAACAGATATAACGGTTTATATACAAAAACATAAAAACAACAAGGATACTTTCAAGTGTTATTGAATGTAAATGTAAACTTAACGATTTCATTACAGCGGCCTTTGATGACCACTTTGTAATTTTTTGTCGGTAGTTCCAATTGCGCTTATCGCTTAAAGCTGCATTTTTTTTGTAGTTACGCGTGAACTAAAATTGTAGTTTTCTATTACAGCGTTTATTTAGTATAGTGATTAATAGAAAAATAATTTTAGTTATTTTCCTATTAATCACAACGTGGTGGTATGGTATTATATTGATACCACTATTTTTTATTTGTCTATATTTAATTATTTATTTTTATAGTTTTATGAGGTTATAATCTAAAAGAAAAAACAAGAAAAATTTATTTCAGGATCCTTCGGATGTCTGGGCCCTGTGCTTGTGCACCTGTTGCACCTGCCTAGTTACGGCGCAGGTTTTGTGCACTGCTAATTTACAATAAGACAATTCCGTTAACGAGGAAATGATGATTAATTTTTACCCTTAACAGCTTATTTTTTTATTGATTATGTGAGTTCTCCAAGTTAGGAATCTGTGCAAGCGCATTACCAACACCAAGTACTATTAGCTAACAGTGTAATAACGCTCTAGAACAGTAATTAATGACATGACAACTTCCATTACTTATGACACACACACACAGAGTAATTGTGTAATGAAAACTCAAGAAAAAACAAAATAGTGAAAGTTATTGCTGCTGTAATACCTTCACCGCATGCTGTGTTGTAATGAAGTTTAGGGTGGTCTAATAGAAGATATTAGACTATAATACATTTTGAAGGTTTGTAAATATCATTGGTATAAATAATTCATATAGATCTAATAGATCTAGATTGGTAAATTCATATAGTCTAATAGAAAATTATCTGAAAAAAATTGGTAGTAATAAAATTCAATTAATTTTGATAACATTATTTATTTTAACAAAAAAATGTTATTATTTTTTTTTTATTATGTATATTTTTTATTAATTTTTTTTCTTTTCAGTCTTTTCTTATTCATTAACTAAAATAAATAAATTCATATACATAGATACTATAATAAATCATTAAATCATGAAAATCGAATATTTTCTGAAGGATTATCTTCAAGATTACCATCATCGCCAGTAGTCATCAACACCTTGACGTCTTGTTTCCATCTAAGCTCTACGTCAAGTGTCATACCAAGATATTTTGCAGAATTTTGATATGGTATGATGACATTGTTTAATCTTACTGGAATGTGCGTGGATTTTGCTTCATTCAGTTTAATTCTCCACCTTTTGTATCAAATGGAGATTAGTGTGTTATTGGTTTAGTTCAATTTATTTCGTTTATATTTTTATCGACTGCTAATATCACCGACTGCATCTTCTATTTCTGGAATATCACCAGTGGTCAAAAGTGGTCTTGACTTAAATTACATTATAATTTTTACATCTCATATGCAACACTGAGTCAGGGTTAACGTAACAATTGTTTGATGTTTGAATGTAAGAACTTCGTTAGTTTTCAATTACTTCTATGCGTTTTACATTGTGTTTAATTGTCCGAAAATCTGTTATAAATAATAAAATTTCAACATACTGCCTTTGTATTTCATAGTTTTACTTTTAACAAAACATACATAATGAGTAAAGAAAATGGTGAGATGTAAGCTTGCAATATTTATAATTATTCAATTAAATTCATTTAGTTACCCGAAATATTTTCATTTAATTTACTTTACAGAATTTACTAATTATTCTACTCAACTGAATTATTGTGTATTTGTTTCTTCAATGATTTTTGTTCTTGTAATATATAAGTTTCGGGAGGAAAATGTGAGAAATCTCACTAAAAATATAAGTAATATGAAAAGATTTAAATTCATTGACTTCGGTTCTGCATGTTTTTAGTTAGTTTCGCATATTTAGTGATTCGGAAGCTAACAGTTGGAATGAGACGGCAAGAGAGCTGTACTACCATCAAAAGTATCGTGTTTACCAGCAAAAGTAGCAGTCAGAATGTTCGATGATGTTGGAAGGTCTGAAGTTAAAATTATACATATAGCAAGGGGCCTACGATACTTCTTAGGAAATTACCAGATTCAATTAAATCTCGCTCTTTCTAAGTTAAGATGAGAAAAATTTTGGTAGAGTTTAAGTGGAATTTTTTTCAGTTTGTACGGAAGTACCACATGTCAAGCTTCGTCGAAGACTTGCTTAATGTCCAGGAAAGCTGCAAAGCAATTCTTTTTCTCATCAAGTATAAGTCATTTATTTGACTAACTATATTCTAAGAACTCGCTTGATTATTCCATGTTTATAAAAAAATTCAAACTGATATTCAAGTACAATATTTCGTTCAGTAGTATTATTTTGTCCAATCAGCTCGAATATTTTTAACATAAAAAATACACGCCTAATATGCGACATAACTTCTTTATGGTATATGGAGAATTCCTCAGACGAACAAACACGATTAAACAGCAAAACTATAATTTTAAATTGGAATTATAAATATTGCATTTTTTTTTTTTAATATTCATTACTTTTATTAACAAAATTGTATACAAATTTTTATATTTTATTACTCTAAAAAAATTTAATTTTCTTTAACGGTGATATATAGACAAAACATTAGTTCTGGTATAAAACATCACAGAAAAATCCATATTTAAAAATGAAAGTAAGACTTATACTTATAACCTAAGGATTACATATGTACATATATAGATATACAACTATTAACAAAGACAATGGGCCCAATACACTCTCAGTAATAACTGCACAATCATATTGACTGTGGAATCATAGGTTCTTCATACACGATCATTCATATTATGCAGTAGTTAATTCATATCACGCATTACTTGAGTAAAGATCGAGCCTTAACTTGCAATTATAATTGCATTAGCTATAAAAAAAAAGAAAAGAAGAAGAAATCGAGCAATATTGAAGATTCAAATATTTATTGGGTTTCCAGCTCCAGATTTCTGACTATTTTTAATTTTTTTTAAGTTTCGTTCAAAATTTCTACGCAAAATATTAATTTTTTTCACAACCATCTCCCGGTCTGCATTCGGTTCAATTTCTTTTAATTTCTTTACCATGTCTTGGTAAGCATTTGCTTTCAATACCCTTTTACTGTAGTCATCGCTTTTAACTTTCCAAAGACATGGTAAGCTCTGGTACAACTCCAAAAATTCCGTATGAATTTTTTCATTTTTTGCCGACATTTTTTCCTACTTCACTCTCTCAATTTTGTATTAAAACTGAGCAATTTCACTATACACCTTGCCTTTCGAAACGCCTAAAAAAAGTTGAAACACAATGGTAGCGTTCATGGAAATTAACCATTGGATCTGAAATCCACAGATCCATGGATCTGTTTACTGAACGGTGTGGTAAATGTACCGGTTAATGAAAATGGATCTGAAAAAATTCTAGATACATTTCATGGATCTGACTTTTTATATGTAAAAACAACAACAACAATTTTTATGTTGAGTGTTGTGACATCTACCGTAAGAAAAATTAAATGTTTATATTTTTTATGAGAGTTTTTAAATTTAAATCGCCATTATTTTTTGAATTAGTGTGAAAATTTAAATTCTTAAGGAAGATTTATGTTCATAAAACTTAAATTAACTTAAAAGAGAAACTTAAAAAGAGTTATAAAAAATAAATGTATGATAATAAATATTATTCCATTCAAATTTAATTTATTTTTACAAGTACTCATTATATTTTTCGGTGATAGCGCTGGTATTGCGGTAAATTTTTGTGGTGAAATGCGTTCAGTGGCCAGTATTATGTATTCGTATAAATTATGTATTCGCGAAGCCTCGAATGTGCAAAGAAGGTATCGAGAATTTCTGAAAGACATTTATTTGACGTTGATAATAATTTGGAAAATTTAAATGTGGAGGGAATAATAAATTGAGTGAGTCTTTTTATTTGTTTTAATAAATAAAAATAATAAAAAAAAAAAATTTGTTGTTTTCGTAACTGACATTTTTTAATAGGGAAAAGAAATAAACAAAAAGAAATCTCGCTAAATTCATGCTTAAATTTTCTTTTTTAAATGCAAAACAATATATTATTAATAAATATTTTTGGTATATTATTATTAATTTTTTCGTCTAATGACATTCAAAAAACAAATTATCGTAAAATTGCAAGAAGTGTTTATTAACGTCAAATAATACATTGTATAGACATTACAAATCAAACACATGATCTTGTGATAATAAAAGTTTAACAACCCGTCTCACAATCGTATTTTTTGATGTTTCGAAAGTCACGGACACGTTCATTTTCAATTAAAAAAATATCAAAAATTTTTGATTTTATACAGTCAGAATACACAGTTACTCAGTCAATACCATACACATTCAGTTTACCTGCGCAGGTAAATTAAATTTATTACCCTTTATAATGCATAAGACATCCAATCCAGAGTAAAATTTGAATTGAATATAAATGATTATAAACATAAAATTTTAATCAAGTTGATGAATTGAATAAAAATTGAATTTTAATCATAATTTAACTAATAATATTTACAAATCTTAAAAATTGATTAAATGTGAGTTAAAACATTTTATCTCTGAAGTTGTATAATAATTTTTTAATTCTATTCAATATTCTCTGATGTGAATTTATTCAATGAAAAATAAAATTATTACTCCACACCTTAGAAAATAGTTAAGCTTAGGCAATAATGAAAAATAATATTTTAGAATATAATAGAAAATTTTTAATTTATTTTCATAATATAATTTTATGTCTCTAGATCTACATCTACAATTATACTCGTAATAAAAATTATGAATCTTCACTTTTACGAAATATTTCAACTTTTAATGGATGGCATATTTCATCTGGAACTGTTAGTCCAACAGGAATTGAAACATCTCCTTGAGGGCATGTACTTAAACCAATCAATAGATTCATATCAGCTATAAATTCAATAAAATCACCTTTTGTAGCTGGACTTGGCTTACAGAAATATTGATGAGTATCCTAAAAACAAATAAATTAATGGACAGTATTTAAATCATAAGCAGTATAGCTGCAGAGGTTTTCAACTATTCAACTGTTATCTTTACTATCTGTTACTGTCTGTAAAAGTTGTTTTTGCTTTTTAACATATATTAAAAATATATATATATTAAAAAGACATGAAGTTACTGTTATAAAGGTGTTTGTGTAGTTTATATGAAGTAGTATTAAATTCAAAAAACGTTTAAGAATAGTTTTTTTTTCAAAAATTTAATTCGATTTATTGAAAAATGAATTTTTTTATTTTTACCTTAGTAAATCCAGTACACATGAAAATATTCCAAACATCATGTACATCATCTTCAGTTAATCCTCTTTCTTTTATTGCTTCTGTTAAATAACTATGACAACTGCCAAATCTTTTATTACCAGTTAATAGCATATATGTATAATCATCACATCTAGTTCCGATTACATCATGTAATGAACCACCATCTTCATCAATTCCATACTCAAATAGAGTATCAAAAACAAATGTTGCCATTGGTCTTAAATAAGGTAAACAACTCCATAATCTATCGTATACCTTTAAGTGAGAGCTATGTAATTGTCTTGTTTTTCCTGAATAAAATTTTTCTTTTGGATTTTCTAAATTCCAAAAATTTAAATCACCAACTTGTGATCCTTCCATTAGAGTAATTCGACATAAATCATTTTTTTCCATTGTCCAAGTTCTGAAAATATACAAAAACACAAATAAAAAAAAAACAAAAACAAACTTTTTAATCTTTATTTAAAAATTCTACATAATATAATCAAAAAAAAAACATATAGCCTTAACCCACCCGGGAAAAATTAATTAATTTTTATTCCGGGGGCAAAATACAAATATGAAATAAATACAAAAAAAGATATAAAAACCTTGCAGATTTTTTGGGAACAATAATCGTTTCAATTATTTCACCCATTACAGCATCATATCGTTTTTGATCGTATTCGACTCGTGATACTAATGATACCTTTGGTTTATCATAACAAATGACAGGTTTATGAGATTTAAATTTTCTCTTTTCATCATGTTTACCGCACCATGATTGTGTTGCCATGGTTTGTTCAAAACTATTTGAGTACTAAATGGAAATAATTATAATTTTTTTCAATTTTTATTATGTTTTTTTTTGTTTTTTTTTTAATTAATTATCTAAGTTTACTTTTAAGCTATGTTTGATTTTTTACACGTCTATCTAAGTATATTTAGCAGTATGGAAGCGAAAAAGATAAGTTAAAAGCTTCTGATTATTTTGATATTTTATAAATTTTATAGCAATGATAACAACAATTTTAAAAGCTTTCCAATAACCGTTTAATTGAATTTGATTGTACTCGTATTAGATCGAGAACATTTTTTTATTTTTTTTCCTAATGGAATAATAATAAAAATAATAAAATAGAATGCGTTTAAGTTCAGGGGCGGGTCAAGATTAAAATTTAGTTATATAATGTATGAAAAAAATATCATAAGCCATAATATATGGAGCGATAGTTATGATCAAATAGAATTTAGCAATAAAGAAGTATTGGAATAACGAGGTCAAATAGGAATAAAATAAACTTGTTCGCTTTGAAGAAATTTCTGCAGCAACATTCCAAATAGAAACTATAGCCCAAAAATTTTCGTACTCCAACATTCAGGAAATCGATGCAGTCCATTCTGGTTTAAACAAATTTTAAAAAATATTCAAATCTATAGTCAGCTTCATTTAATAAAGCTTTTAATGAAATATTCTCACCAAAAGCAAAATTAACAACTCTATAAATCACTAAACTTGAATTTTTTCTAACTTTCCTGCTAGCCAGCTATATTTTACAAACATTTCATTTAAAAAAATTGAGTCAATTTTATATGATAAAAATGAATTTGTATTGAAGTAAAAATCTTTTTTTTTTTAATAGAATTTAATGTGTGTTTCTCTCCATCACACTGCTTTAAAAAAAGAGCTATACGTAAAGCAGGTTTTACACGGTAAAATATTGTATCAATATTCAATCAATATTGAATGGCAATTGTTGTAAATGCTTTAATTCAATATCGAACCAATATTGCATGATTGAATGGTCTTGAACAAAATTTCACAATATTGTATCATTTTGCCTTATGTAGACGCATACATATATATTGAACCAATTTCTGTCGTTAGCAACTCACTACATAATAATATACATTTTTTCTGCTCAACTAAATCAGACATGTTCATGAAAATCTCATTGAATAAAAAATTGTTTATTATAAATTGTATTGTGTATATGCTTTCACAACAATATTGAATCAATATTGTATGAAAATTGCTTCATGTAAATGCTCTCATGCAATATTGCAACAATATTGATTCAATCGAAATTGATACAATATTGATTCAATATTGTACCGTGTAAAGCTTGCTAATATTTTTACTAATGTAATAACAGCTGTTTGTCCGGAATCTATACTATGTCGTAAAAAAAGTTGTCAAATGTCAAAAAATTATTACCGTATTTGCTAGAAAGCAACCAAAATTACTTTAAAAGTTTATTAAAAATGAAGTACTAATAGAGTAAGATTATAAGAATAAGATTATATTTATCATTAATTATTTAATTATGAAAATAAAGCTGTAAAAGTAAAAAATTAAAAAGCCTATACATATGTAAAATCAAAATAATAAAAACATAAATTCTACTTGAGATTTAACAAAATGAAATATATTTATTTTTTAAATAAAGGTTAGTTCACTGTTTTGGATAGCAGTTTAACCAAACTCATGCGTATGTATAAATTTTTTATATGAAAAATAGACAGAATTCAAATATTCATACAAAATTTATGATTGCGGATGAATTTGGCTAATTCTATCCGAATCATTGAATTCACCTTAAATATTGAATAAACTAAAAAACTGCCAAATCAAAATAATATAAATTTTTTGTACTTAAGGTTAAAAAAGTGAAAAAAAATTAATTTATATAAATATAAATTATTTTCTAATTAAAGGTGAAAACATAACACGGGCGGTTTTCGCCACAAAATGTCATTAAATTACCAATGTGCAGAGGTCCATTGACTGATAGAAGTTATACATTGTTATTTTCTCGACTCTTTTAACAAACTGTAATACAATTTTTCTTTAAATTTTCTGTTTCGTGATCTATTTGTGGCTCTATAAACAAACCAAAAGCAATGGCGAATAATTTATTTTCATTTCTAGTTAATTTTAAATTGGCACTGAGTTGATAACACGAAAAAAAACAAGTGAAGGCTTGCACTGACAATGTCATAGCTCAAAAACTACATTACTAAGTGTTCTGAACCTAAATTCACAAGTAAAAATTCATTTAGACTTTTAAGATTTAAAACTTAATTTCTTCATATAAAGAATTAGTCAGCGACATCGAGTCAAATTTAAAATTAATTAATAAAAATAAAAAAATAGATCAATGATTGTTGATGTTTGATTATAACAACTCAGCTCAATGGACTCAATTTAAATTTTCTTGTACAAATTAAGCCTGTTCTATCTCCGTTAATATATAACTAATGACCCTATGTACACTGGTGTTTTCACTGCCTGTTACCTTTACTAATCTTCCCCTTACACATTCTTCGATCTATAAACATAAGACCTTTTTTGAAATAAGAACTTTACATGTTACTAAAGTAAAATACCAACATTTTTGTTATTCTCGGGCAGTTTTTACTAATCCATACAAAAGGGCAATAAAAATATTTCGGTTGTAAGTTATGGCTTATGATGTTTAGATCTTGAAAACAAATTTAATATGAAATTTTTGAGCACACATTCAAACATCTCTAACAGCTTTAACTGTTATTAAAAATATCAGTTATCAGTAAAATATAATTTTACTGCCCATCGAGTGAGTATAGCTATAGTATAGTATAGTATAGCTATAGTGGTTCTAAGCCAGAAAGTGACCTTATATCGGTTTAGATAAGTAGTATGAGTCATATCAGGTTTAGATTAGAGATGAGATAGAAGATAAGATAAGATTAGATTAGATTAAGAATTGAAGTCATATCCTGTTTATATAAGGCGTATGAGTCAAGAGAAACCGGATTTTTAATTTATATTTCATCTCTATCAACATCCGACTTAATTTCCGGTTTCAAGTCCGCATCAAGCATAGAGAATTTTTTCGGTTCAAACTATAGATTTGTTACTTAATCTATACTTATTTGGAGTATTAACAGAGATGGAAGTGCCTTTAGACGAGTTTCGTCTACAGAAGAATCTATTTTTGTTTTTATTTTATTTGGTTTTGTTTGTTGGTCAAAATTATCATAAAATAAAAAATAATTTTACTATCAATTTCAATTTTATGTTTTATTATGATTTCATGCTTTTGACAAATTTAAGATAAGCATAAGACTTTTTCTTAAACCAAACAATCAAAAAAATAAAATATTGTTCTTCAAAAATCTGTGCGCTTTATTATTTAAAATTTTAAAAATTCGTTTTTCATTACTCACACTCCTTATCTAAACCGGATATGACGTCATTTCTTAATCTAATCTAATTTGATCTTTTCTTGTATCTCCTCTCTACTCTAATTCGGATATGACTCCTACTTCTTATCTAACAACAACGACACACACAACAACAACAACAACAACAACAACAACAACAAATATGACTCATAGTCCTAAACCGGATATGACGTAACTTCCTGGTCTAGAACAGCTGTAGTTATACTACTCGAGTGTACATACACGCGATCGCGATCAGTGAAACAGGCAGTGAAAACACCAATATATACAGAGGCAAAATAATGATATCGTTCAAATTAAATATAAAAAAAAAAATTTTCGTTTGTGTCCAACATTTTTTTCTTTCAGAAAAGTTTAGATACCACTGCCTTAAAACCATGCTCTATTGTTTTATTTACAGTGACTTATATTTTTAGACAATATTTTCAATTTAAAAATAGAAATAATTCTATATTTAGATGGGTAACTACCCCTATTTCCAAACATATTGATTTCCTACCTACCTTTGTTTCGAATGCCCCTATGTTCTTATCGAGGTTGATTTCAAGTACAGAAAGCTATTTTGAAAAAGATTAATAAAAATACAGAGTGGGAAACATTTGAACTTTTAAATATGTGTGTGTGTTTAAAAATTAAATTTATTTAAGCTGGGGTTATATATAGATTATTTTTGCTTGGGTATAATGGGTGTTTTAATTTTTTGTTTTTTAAATAAAGCTTCCCTTTCTATTCAGCCCAATTCAATATTGAAAGTTTTATATTATTATGGAATACAATGTTGAATCGATTTATGTTGAAATTTAATTGAAATTTATTAAACTTTTGTATTACTAAAACGCAATTCATAATAATTTCTGTAAGGTTTGATCGCGTACAATAAATTTTTACATAAATTTATTTTTATTTTTGGAGCGATATTTTAACAAAAATGGAATAAAATAAATTTCTTTTAAATATTTTTCATAGGGTATAAATCTTACATTTACATACATAATACGATATTAAAGTAAAATACTTGGAGCTCCGCTTGAGGCGAGCGTACAATACAATAGAATATAGAAATTATTCATTCATTCATTTTTTATTCATTCATTTATTTACTCAAATGAGCTACATTGCTCGTACAGAATGTTTTTAGTTCTTTACAATTTTACTTATAGCAATGAATAAGAATATGAATAGTAAATGTCACCCTAACCTAAACGTTATCCGAAAAATATTTCAAGATTGTATCGAATGACATTTTGTATTTAATTTTTGAAGTCTGGCTTTAACTACATTATGGTGAATATGTTCTAACAATTACTAGAATTAGATGAGCTCTTGTAATATCCGGTATAGATGAACATCAAACCAAATATTCATAGATTGAATCAGATAATCAATTTCCAGGGATACAAATCGGGGAACTGGGAAGTACAATAGATCTTAAGAGGTCGCGGTTACTTAGAACTCCTCAATTTACACAAAAAAAAAAAATGAACATTTTCGCATTGATGAACATTTTCGCATAACAAATAATGCAATAATTAATTTATTTATATTTATAATAACGATAGTAGTTGAGTTAAAAAGTAAAATTATACAATTTTATTTTTATATTTTTTTTTTTTTTTTTTTTTTTTTTTTTTTTGCGAAAGATAGGAGGTAATCCCCGAAGGACATCAAGAGCTCCAGCCGCGTGTGCATCTTGATAGTGTAGGAATCGAACCCACTAAAGCCCACCTATCTTTTTCCGTTATAACCAATCTACGTAAGATCGACTAATGACTTTTTTTTTCGTAAATTTTCGGTCGCGTCTTTAGGAAATTATTATAGTGATAGTTTCCGTGGAGGATCGCTAACATCATAATAATTACCGTGTAGGAACTTTATCACTATGATATTTCCCGTGAAGGAGATAGTCACAGCAATAGCTCCGCGTGGGAAGATTTTTTAGATTTTTTCGCAAAGGAAAATTATTGAAATAAAAATTTCCGTAAAGAAAACTATTATCGTAGAATTTTCCATTTTAGGTCGTGACCAGCTCGTGGGGTTTCGTTCTCTTGAGTCGACGGATACTGCTGTCGATATGAAGAACTGCTGCCATTTCCGAGTTCACATGAGTTTGCAGTCTCTGCTCGTGTTTGACTGCATGTTTCTTGATCTCTTCCGTGACTGTTTCAATGCGCAAGTCACGGTGGAGATCTTTGTTACGTATGTACCATGGTGCATTTACTATACCACGGAGCACTTTATTTTGAAATTTTTGCAACATTTCAATGTTGGTTTTCTTTGCACAGCCCCATAATTGGATACCGTACGTCCACACAGGTTTTAATATCTGCTTATATATTAATATTTTGTTCTGTACTGATAACTCAGAACCACGCCCAAGTAACCAGTAAAATTTTTTGAGTCTAATGTTTAGCTCTTCTTTTTTCTTTCTTATATGTTCCTTCCATCTTAGCTTAGCATCGAGTGTCATTCCCAGATACTTTGCTGTATTGGCATATGGTACTATTTTGTTATTGATTGAGATAGGAATGGTTGCAATCTTTTTGTATGTAAAATTTATATGAGTTGATTTGCTTTCATTAAGTTTAATGCGCCAACGTTGGGTCCATAATCTTATTTTATTCATTGCATTTTGAAGTTTTGCTGTGGAGTTTTCGACAGATACGTCAACTGCAAGAATCGCAGTGTCGTCTGCAAAGGTAGCCATAAAATTGTTGTCAATTTGTGGGATATCTCTTGTATATAGCAGGTAAAGTATTGGACCAAGAACACTTCCCTGTGGGACTCCAGCAGATATTTCTTTTACTTCTGAATATTCTTTGGCATAACGTACACGAAAGCATCTATTGTTCATATATGATTTTAATATTTCATAGAATTGTCTTGGTTAAATTCAAGGCCTTGGTGCCACACTTTGTCGAAAGCCTGAGCAACATCTAAGAAGATTGCTGAGCAGACTTTTTTTTCTTCGAACGCTTTTTCCACTATATTTGTGATCCGATGCACTTGATCAATTGTAGAATGTTTGTTTCTGAATCCAAATTGATGGTTCGGGATCAAATCTCTTTCTTCAATAATCGGGGCAAGTCTTTTGAGGAGCAGTTTCTCAAATATTTTTGATATAATAGGTAACAACGATATTGGTCGATATGATGTTACCTCTGAAGGCGGTTTTCCTTGCTTCGGTATTACAATTACTTCTGCAATTTTCCATTGTCTCGGAACATATGTGAACTTAAAACATGCATTAAATATATGTTGTAGCTTTAACAAAGCTAGATCTGGTAGTTCCCGCATGATTTGGCCATTGATGAGATCGTAACCTGGTGCTTTTTTGACACTCAGGTTGTGTCTGCATATTTGTTTAATTTCTCTTAGAGTGACATGCGAAATTTCCGCTTATCTATTTTAACTTCGAGAGTTATATTTTCATTTGCAAGATTTTGTGTTGGTGCTGTGAAGACCTCAGCCAAGTGGTCAGCAAAAATCTTAGCTTTTTCTTTTGGGTTACCGACCCAGCTACCAGCCTGTGTTTTCAAAGGTGGATCTTGCACCTGTGGTCTATTTATTCGTTTAGCTGCTTTCCAAAGCGAGTAGTCAGTATAAGCATCGGCTGATAAATTGTTTAAGAATTTATTAAATGAGTTATTTTTTATATTTCTGATTTGCTGTTTTAGTTGATTATTTAAGCGATTGAATATAATTTTATCACCTGGGTACCTCGTTGATTGCCATTTTCGTCGTGCCCTTCTCTTCTCCATAATCAGTGCTCTTATTTCTGGAGGATAGCTCACTCTCGAGTGATGTTTCGAGTCAAAACATGGCGTGCTCTCCTTTGCTGCTTGCTGCACGTCTACAATGAATTGCTCGACTTCTGCATCAATTTGGTTCCTTGATTCCACGGATCCTAGAGTAATGAATTGCTCAAGTTTTTCTCTAAACATATCCCAATCAGTTTTCTTGTTTGTAAGTCTTGGGAGGCAATTTTTGTGTTCAACTTTTTCACTTAGAACCATGATCACTGGAGTATGGTCAGACGATAGGTCATCATTGCTCACGGCATATGTGTGGTTTCTATTTATTCCCTTTGTTATAAAGAAATCAATCAAATCAGGTATTTTATCGCTGGGTCAGTGGGCCAATAGGTTGGGGCACCGGAAGAAATAAATTCACACTTATGATTTCTTCCAGCTTGATATAGCTCTCTCCCTTTTGTTGTGGTTAATCTTGAACCCCAGTGGGTATGTTTCGCATTGAAATCTCCTCCGATGATAAAATTGTTTCCAAGTATTTTAAAGAGATTTATGAAGTCGACTCTAGTAGGTGAGTGTCTTGATGGGCAATAGATAGCCGAGATTTTGAAGTCCTTATTTTTGACCTTAATGTTAATTGTTGTAACTTGCATCATTGCATTTTCTATTTTCTGCTCCTCATGGTGTTGAATGTTGCCTTTTATCAGTATTGCTGTTCCTCCTCTTGCTTTGTCATCTGGATGGGAAGTATGATAACAAACGTAATTAGGAATTTTAATACTGAATTTCTTTGTGAAGTGTGTTTCAGAAATTAGACATATATCTATGTTTTGATCCTTCAGAAAAATTTCGAGTTCTAAAATGTGTTGGAAGAGTCCATTTGCGTTCCATGTAGCAACTCTAAGGGTGTGGCTTATTTTTTATGTGACTGCGGTGGTTTTCTGCTATGGACTTTTATCGTTGTAATCTCGTCAGATAATGTTTTAATAAATTCGTCTTGGTTTGTTAGTCTCTGTAGGATAAGACTTAATATATCCTTGACTGAGTAATCATCTTCCTTACGGGAGTTTTTCACAATTTGGGCATATGATTTAGCATTTACATTACGTACAGCATTTATTACTGTAGGTTTTCTATTCGTGTCAACAAATTTTTCATTTTTAAAAGTATTAATCTTTTGAATTTGGGGTAGTTTTGCTTGTTTGTTTCTTCTGGCTTGCTGTTCTTTTGCAATTGGGCATCCTCTGTAGTTTGCCGGATGATCACCACGACAATTAATACATTTGGCTTTTTCTCCCAACTTTAAAATGCAGCTTTTTGTGAAATGCTTACCGCCACACTTAACGCAAGCACAGTCTCTATTACAAAAACTTTGTGTATGCCCAAAAGCTTGGCATCTCTTGCACTGTGGGATTAACTTTTTGTTTTTTCTTAGTGGTTCAATTTTAACGACTATTTTCATTATTGTTTTAATAGAAAAAATTTTTTCTATATTTTCTCTATTATCGAATGTTAACATAAACAATGGTAATCCTCTTCTTTGAGTGATAAAGCTACCATCGTTCTTTTCGATTTTATCTTTAATAATTATGTTTTTGGCTTCTAGTATCTGGAAACCGTTATCTCTCAGGTCTTGAACTATTTCATTTTCATCGCATGAAGGATGTAATCCCCTGGCCATAACTTTTGTTGGTCTGGTAGATTTGTCCTCATAGGAGTGCCACTGAACTTTCTTCGATGTTAAATCGTTTGTTATACATCTGTATGTGTCACTATCAGTAACATTGATCTTCCAGACGTTATTATTGTAAGATGTGTACTTGCATTCATTTTTAGTGGTTTGCTTTATTAAATTATTTAGCTCACCAAAGGTACCTAACCCATGAACCATAATAGGTGGTGGTTTATGTTCCTCTTTTTTAGCTTTTTTATCCGCAGTATTGTTTCCAAGTGCTGCTTGTTTTGTTTTTGGTGATTCTTTTTTCTGTTGGGCAGTTTCGGGGCTACCCTCTGCTTTCCTTTTTTTGGATCGTCTTTTTGTTTTTTTAAGAATCCAATCCGTTTCTCTCGTGAGTTCTTCTTCATCCGTGAAGTAATTGAAGATGTTGCAATTACTTGGCGCTGGTGAATTACCTCTATCTAATAAGGTAACCTTTTTTTCTAGTTCTTTAATGTGATCCTGTAGACTGATCACTATCTGTTCCATTTCTTTCCGTGCCTTTACTTCTTTTTTCCATTCGTTGTAGAAATTTACACCTACAGAGTCTAGTTGGATCTTGTTATCGCCAACGCTTTCGACTCTTGTTTGTTTTTCTACTGGCACGTTTTTCAAAGGAGTTCATGTTGTTTTACTCTCTTTGTTTATTGATTTAGGGGGAGTTCTTGATGTTAACGAACTCCTGTTGAAATTTCCTTTTGTATGTAATAGTTGGTCCCCCCCAGAATCCGTGGGACCGACCTCCGAAAAGGGTGGATTTTCCAGTGCAACTGGTCTGCCACCTGGGGTAATAGAATATTTTGTTTTGTCTATTACATTTTTGATTACTGCATTAATTTTATTGTGGTAGGGCAGATAAAACTACACACAAGCCCCCTACCAGGAGGGCCAGGTCATTTGACGACGGAGTTTCCGTCTCCGCCTAACTAACCGATTGTTCGCGCCCGTCGAAAACATACGTCCTCGTTTGCGCGGATTGATCCAGCCTAACCGGTTTACTTAGTTATTGCGCTAAGTTCACGCATTCACCCGCTCTCGTCCGCCTTACAAAGTAAGTTTCCAGGAGGCACCCGACAGATAACTATGTTACCTACCTTCGGGGAGGTGAGAGTCGGATTTGTTGACAGAGCTGTAGTTGTTAAACCAGAAGGCTTTTCCTAGGTTTTATCAGAGCTATACGTTAGGGGTACACTCTGCCTAGGGCCTATATCAACCTTAGCCTCCCTTATTTTTTAGCCAACCTTATTTTTATATTTAAATAAATTATTACTATTTTTGAGATGTGCTTATAAAAACATAACTTGAGTGGGATTACAGAAATCTGTATTTCTGTTTTATTATATTTTATTCTATAACACTAGATCGTGGGTTCTTAACCTTTTCAGTTTTCTTATAAAGTAAGATAAGATCTGTCTAATAGCTCAATCGCCTTAAGGTTGCTATGTTGAGTCAATCGATTTTCGTATTTAATGAATTTAGATGCTTTTATGCATCCTCACAGTTGGATACCATAGCCCATATAGGTTTGAGTATACTTTTGTATACTTGCAACTTGGAGTATAAGCTGAGCTCGATTTTCTGTTTGATTTACATTGATTTTTGTTTAACATGATGCTTTCAGTTACGACGCGAGTCAAGGTGTAGTCCAAGATATTTTACTGTTTCCGCTTTCGGTGAATATCATTATTTACAATGTTGTGATGCTTTTTGTCTTAATGCGTAAATAATATAAAACGACTTTGACTCATTTAGTTTAATTTTTCATTTGTTTACTTTATCCAGCCCTTACTAAAGTTGCTATATTGTTTGTCTTTGCGAATTGCTTATACCTATTAGAGTCGTATCATCTGTAAAGACTGCAATTTCGATCTGTGGTGTTATCGGTATGTCGGCAGTGTATAACAAGTATAGAATGGATCCTACAATGCATCCTTGAGAAGCCCTAATATTGCTAGTATTGGGTATAAATTGGATCTTTTTTTTCCATGTACTACTCTGAATTTTCTATTAGAAATGTAAGACTCCATTACCCTACAAATATTTCTTGGTAAGGTTTTGCGCATTTTATGTATGAGACCTTCATGCCATACAATATCGAATGCTTGTGAAGCATTGAGAAATACTGCTATGCTGTCTTTTTTTCTTCAGGGACCCGTTCTATTAACATAACAACCACATGATGATCTTGGTCTACAGTTGAATGTTTTTCTTTGAATCCAAATTGAATATCAGGTATGTGGATGAACGGTTGAAAACGTGTAAGAATTAGTTTCCCGGACAGTTTTGATATTGTTGGTAGCAGTAATATGGGATGATCAGGGGTTATTTCATTTACTGACTTTCTTGGTTTTAATAGCATAATTATCTGCGCCACTTTAAAGCACTCTTAATAAGTATGTTAGATTATGGCCTTACGCGTGAGAAGTCCAGAAAAGATTTCATCAATTCCAGGTGATTTTCTGCCATTAATACCCTTGACATCGTAAATGTCTCAACCCAAAGTTGAATACAACGTCCACATGATCCTCAATGTATACTAGAGCTCACAAAAGCTTGAGACGTTGTCTTCATGATTACAATTGTTGTTGACGATGTTTCCACGACCAGTTTGACAGGTATTTTGGTTTACAAAAATTTTTAAAAACCCAATGTTGTACAGTGTTACTAAAAACTGTATGTTCATTTTGCAATGTTTGAGAAAGCTCTTATTACACAATGTTTCCAACTTATTTTACGGATAAAATTGACAACCTACTTTTGTTTTTATATTATATCAGGTTTAAGTTTTTTTAAAGACATTTACGATGTCACCGTACTTGTGTCAATTTCGCATGCGACTTCAAATGCTGTGATAACTTTAATTGTTTTGTTATACCTAAATGATTTTAACACAAATTAATGTTACTTTGGATATCGTATGGCTTGAAAGTTGAAGATAGATGTTGAGCAAATAGATCCGCTTTTTCTTCTTCACATCTTGTTCATCGACCCCGTATATTTTTAATTTGAGGTATTTGTATATTCGGATGTTTAAGTCTGCAAGTTGCCTTCCAAAGCGAATAATATTTTTCAGCATTTGAACTCAAATACACAATATAAAAAATATTTCTCTGCACGCAACCTATTGAAATTAATGAAAATTCAACTTGTTTATATACCTTTTTTCTATTACAAGTTTTTACATATTTAATAGAAACTACGTATTACAACCTTCTCAACAACAAAATGATTATAAGAACGATCAAATGAATTAAACCTCTTGAGCTGGTCTTTAAATAAGTCAAAGAAGACAACTTACTATCGTTTGATAGCGTCTTAAAAAAGTGAAAAAATAGTATATAGAAATTTATTTATTTATTTATTTATTTACTTGTTTAACACAAACAGTTTACAAAGAGAAAAAAAAGCTTATGAATAGAGAATTTATACAATCCAACAGTTTAACTTAAAATTAAGAAGCACAAAATATAATACTAAAGTTTAAAATTTTAAAACCATACACAATAAATTGTTTACAAAAAGTTTAACAATAATTAAAACAAAACATAAATTATATCGTAGTTATTAAGATAAAGACGTTGTTTTAGTAGGTTTTCAGACATTGAAAAGTGTATGTGCCATTTATATTTGTTTCCCATCATTAGCATCCTATGAATTGGCTCAAACATCCCGTAGTTCGTTCTATGAAAAGAAAGGGAAAAAAGATTGGTAGATCGAAAACGGGGATTATCAATAATAACGATTTCATTTGAAATTAAAGACGATGTTATATTTCCTTTTACTACTTCAGTAATAAAAATAACATCTCCAATTATCCAGTTGCCTCCGGAAAACCAATTAAGACTTAATTATGCCTTTTTGATATCATGGCTGGAATGACATATTTATTGTTGTTGGTTGTTAGATGGGATCATTCTCTCATTTTTAATCTCCCCAGGGGTTAGTCAGATTTCCTATTTTGCTTTTTAAGTATATTAATAGACTATAGATTCAAATAGAGCAGAAAAGTTTAGTTGGTAAGAAGAAAACCCGATTTGACAAGCTACATGGCTCATCGTATTTTTTAAGAAGTTATTTCCATCATTCTACAAAGGCAAAAAAAGGAAGGAAGTGTATTTAAACAGACCTATTTATTTATTTACTTAATTAACACATATCACTTTGACTATTGTGATCACCCGGTGACAAACACAATTGTCCTTCTTTCAAGTAAAATTAATCACCAGGGATCATTTACATTTGTCGTTACTGGTATCACCAGTGATATTTGCAATATTAGAATTTGTTGTACCTGCGAGAAGGAAAATTTCGCTATATCACTGGTAATCATTGTACTTGAGAACCAAACTGGTGACATTCAATGTTAATACAAGGGCAGTCAACGTATGTATACGATGTATAGTAAGCTTAAAAAGCTTACTGATTTTTCAATACTAAGATAATTCATAGCAAGCTCAGTAAAAAATTATTAAACAGAGTTTGAAAAGCCTAAATATTTGACATGTGCTTTTTTTTACCAAAATAACTTTGTAAATTACAATTTTTACTGAATTTACTGTTAGCTCTATTAAAAATATTTTCCATTCAAAATTTGGTTTAATTATTTTTTATTTGGGTATCAATACTAATTGATTTCAGCTATTATAGATGTTGTCTTGTAATGATGTTATATATTAGAAGAATTTGATTAAAGTAGGATAAAATAAATTAGTAAAACAAGGTTATATTATCTGTCTTTTTGTTCTTGACTTACAAATTTCGCACTATTTATAAGCCATCCAATTCTCTAAATAGCTCCAAAAATCGTTTGTTTCAATAATTGATTGTTGTAATGAAGATAGAAAATTATAACCCTACAGAGACAAACAACTAAAAACATTTATGTATATATTTCCCAAAAAATGTTACATGGAAAGGGCAAAAACGATACGATTCTCAATTATCAGTATTAAGAGTATACTGAGATTTCCCGGAGGTAAAATTAAAAATAAGTTAAATTTGAAATGTCGCTAATACGGTTCAAGAAGTTAAATGACTCATAATTGACATACTTTTTATCTTTGTAATAATTACGTCTGAACCCGAGTCTGGTTAAGTTCAAGTTGAAATATGTAATAGACTTTCAGTTTTGCTAGAGCACCACGCTATTGAAAATAAACTCGTGGCCAATAGCGTTAAATACTATTCAAGTATTTTTGCAACTAAAGTGAAAAAGCCTGATAGGGAGATAGAGAAATCCCTCAAAATTGATAAAACGAAACGAAACTAAATATATTGAATCTGAAGGACACCTAAAAAGAACATCATACTATATTAGTAACAGTTTTTAATAAAACTAATATTGTTGCATTTAACCTAAATTAATTAACTTTTTAAACTGAATTAATTTCTAATATACAATATAATTATTAAATCATAATATCACGACATCCAATTCTGTAGCACAATAAATCACTAAAACCAGCATTAATTTTCAATGTTTCGAGTCAAAAGGTTTTCACTTTTTTATTATTTATTTTATTACATTTTTTCTACATTTATATACAATCTATGTTAATATTTTAGAAATATAAAAAAAACAAACTTCCAATTGATATTCAGTAAATTGTTTAACTACAATGTATACAATTTTAATGTGAATATTGGCTTTTGATTGTGTGTACATGTCAACAATATACCACCAGAAACAGCCCACCTTGGCAGAGGATTTACATATTATTTGACAGCACTAAGTGGTAAAGCTTAAGGTAAGGGTGATTAATCTAGGTTGATTAATCAACAATCTTTTCATCCGGGACTTCGGATGGCTACCTAGTCGGACCTAATATATTTTACATGAAGCAAGTATTTCCTCTGTTTTTGACTTTTTTTTAAATGGGGATTTCTATGTAAGCGCAACCTCTTAAGATCTATTGTATTTTCCCGTTTATCTCAGAATTGTTGGTATATGTCCTTGATGAACGCTATTATTGTTTGATGTTAATTTTAGAATCAGGCAATGTGTATTCTTTGCAATATTTATAACTTTTGCGAGCTATGGCGTCGCAAACAAATATAATATGACAAGAAGATTCATTTTTTTCTAAGTAGTATCTGCATATGTCTATACTCGATCTACCAATCTTGAAGATATGCTTGTTAAATGGGTCATAATGGGGCATAAACTGTGATAATACCGTTTCAGCATTGGGACATTAAATCTAGTCTCCCTCATGACCTGATTCAGTTTTTTAATACTTAGTTTATAAAAGGTTTTAGATTGCGTAAGTCCTTGGAAATTATCTCATATCTTTTGGATTTCTGTGGTTTCCCACTTGGAAAGAATTCTTACTTAGAAGGCTTTTGAACGAGCAATACTTGGCTCTGGTCCTAAGAATTGACTCTTCGCACTTGTTTTTTTTTAATTTTTTTTTAAAATTAATTTATTTGTTTTAATTGTATTCCTTCATGCCAAGGAGTCCAGATAAATGTAATTCTGTTTTCTTTCGCTAACTTTATTAAACTTTTGTAACAGCTTGTTGTTGAGCTTTGATTTAGAAATTGGCTAAGCTTTTAATGCAGTTTGGCTATCTGAAATTATAATTTTTGAGCCATAATTATACCATACTGAAGCATTGACCTTCCTTACAAGTCATTTCTGATTACTGAAGTTCCATCGTAACTCCTTCCAAGGCGCGTTAAGATTTTTGTAATATCATATTGACTTCTATATATACTTTTGCAGGTTAGAACCTTGCTTTCTGTAGATATTTCCTACCAATTAGTATAAATTTTATAACTTTAAGCTTACTTTTGATTACAATATGGTTTCTCCATACTAATTTGTGATCCAAATGAATTCCCGAGCACTATTCCGGTTGACCAAATCCGACTTTGGTATTGTGTTGTTGTTAATTTTAAAATTTCTCTCCTAGTATTAAAAGCGATATGAACAGATTTGATTTCATTTGCTTTAATTTTCGCCTTCCTTAACCAGTTATTTATGTCGTCTTAGTTTCTTTGAAATTAATAGCGAATGCCATTTGAAAGAAAGTTATTGAAAAACTGATGATTTGCTATTAGTCTTTTCATAAGTAGTTTTTCAAATACCTTTAAAAAAATAGGTAATAAGCTAATCAGTCTATATAGGACCCTGTCTAAATATAAGGCTTCTTAGGTATATGATAATACAATATAATACAATATGATATTAAAATATTTGATCGGTAAGCGCGTTCGAAAGCGTTATAATAAGAAATGTTAACTTTTAAGAATTTTAACTGTTTTATTGTTTTGAAAGTTAAAATTTTTAACTGTCTTATCTGTTCAATCTTTCGTTCTTTGTTTTAACATTCATTTTTCTTCTATTTGTATAATTGGTGTTTGGATGGTCCGGGTCCGAATATACAGATATTTTGTCTATTAATGTTCACAAAAAATTTACACAAATAAATAAAAAATTGAAAACAAGCTCTGCTTCCTATTCAATTCGGTTAAATGCCTTCTTAAAAAATATATTCTTTAGTTAAATGAGTTTTTTTAAATAAAATATACATACATTACGTATACAAGAGACCGTGAATAATTTACAATTATCATATTCATAACATTCATTTGTAATAATATATAAACAACACAATCACATATTATGTGTATAGTACCTATATAGTGTAGTTTAGTAATTTAGTTTTATAGTTATAAATGAAATCAAGAACATTATTATTATTTACATGCGTATTTGGTGTACATATATAATATTATGAATTATTGGTTTCACTGGGACTCTATAATAGTAAATAAAAATGCAGAGGAAATTCAACATTAAGTCAATAATTTATCATCATTAATAATACTGTGGCACACTTCAAGTAATTTTCTAATAACAAGTACTCTAATTTAAGTTAATGAATGCAACAATCAACATTTTATTTAGAAACAAAACAAAAACAACATTGTCAAAATTGTTAGATACGATGACAGATACTAGAAAGTATAGTACATATATTCTAAATGTTGCTTCAATTTTTAATGCTTATTTAAAATGAAAATGTACGATACATGTAGGTACTACTATGAATAACGTGATATGTATTCAAATTAAATAACATTTTTTTTTACACCCTCGTTGTATTTAATTCATTATGTATATTTTATATATTCTAAATTTGATTTTACACTCATGAATACTTTTCACGTTTTTGATTTATACTTCTCATAAAAACATTGATGCACTACAGAAAATATACAATATAAATCCATAATATTTTTTAACAATTACAGATGAAATAAATACATTATAAATATAATATTTTAAAATAAAATAATTTAAAAAAAAATGTCATGTAATTGTCACAAAAATCGTAGAAATAATAAAAACAACTGGTGGATTCAGTAGCATTAACCGGTGAATATGAAATCCATTTTGGATCCATGTACCATGGATATGGCCACTGAACGTAATTCACCACAAAAATTTAACGTAATACTAGTACCATCACCGGAAAATGTAATAAGTACAAAAATTAATTAAATTTTAATAAAATAATATTTATTCTCATATACATATAACTTATTTTTATAACTCTTAATTTAAATTTTATTTAAATAAATTTTCCTGAAGAATTTCAATTTTCACACTAATTAAAAAAATAAAGGCGATTTAAATTTAACAACATTCATAAAAAAATATAAAAAATTTTAATTTTTCTTACAGTAGATGCCACAACATTCAACATCAAATTTGTTGTTGTTGTTTTTACATATAAAAAATCAGGCCCAAGAAATGGATCTATAATTTTTTCAGACCCATTTTCATTATATTTATTTCATACATAAATCTATGGATCTGTGGATTTCAGATACACCGGTTAATAATAATAATAATAATTCTTTATTTCATCAACAACTTATGCTAACTTACATACTAAATTTACAAAATTATATAACACATTAACTCAGATTTCTTAGCCTAGTTATTTAATTAAATAGCTAGGTTCAATCAGTTATCCAAACGATAAGTGGTGACTGAACCCTAATCATTGTGTATTCCACTGACCGCTACCAATGATACACATGGCTACAATACTTCAACAGCAAATCAGTTACGGCGTCAACTAGGATTGAAATTGAATGAGAAAAAGCATGCTGAAACATATTTTCTCGAGAAAAATTTCATTTAATATTTTTTTTTATATTATCGTTTATTCAGTTTTGTATATCAGTATAAAATTAAAACTAGTTTTTAAACATTGGTGTGTGGGATCTTTTTCTTTAAAAAAAAGTTGGGGGTCCTTTTGAAACTTCAATAGCTTCAATTTTAAAATCCCTGCACTTAACACGTTCTTCTACTGACTTATGCTGTAAAAAGGTAATAAGTTAGCATGTTAAATACAATAAGTAAGTTGTAAAGAAATTTTATTCTTCAACATGCATAAATAATAATTTTTTGGGTTTAAAATAAAAAAGTTTTTCAATTTTGGAACCATTTAAGGCAAAATCTGTATTTACAATGATTTTTTACAAAATAAATCCAAAATAAGACACAAAATAAATAACGATACAAGTTAGAAATAAAAATTGGGAATTCTCCATAATTTAAAATAAGCAAACTTAAGAAAACCAGAGAATTCTAATGGTGTTAACTTTTGAACGCACACTATTGGAGAAGTGGTTTGTTTTTGTTCCACAAACCACAAATATTTTTTACTTTTTTGTGACTCTTAGGAATTGTATGAATGTGCACTTAGCACTTTATATATAGTTTATAATGTACTGAAAAAATATACCTATACACTCTGCATGAGCTTTTAGAGCTCTTTGTGAGATGAAATTTAATTATAAAAAAGAAATAAAATAAAAATAAAATAAAACAAAATTTAAAAAATTTTATGTCCAGCGTTATAACACTGGATACATCAAACTGATCAAAACTACAACCAAAATCGAAAGAAGACATGGTAATAGTAAATTACATTAGAGATTTTAGGAAACTAGATTCAGCCTAAATAAAGACCAAAGCAATGGATATTCTCCTTTACTTAAATTTTTATAATAGAACGAATAAAATAATCTCTACCTGTCACTCTAACGTCGGAAATTATATTTCAAACATCAACAATGAAATGAGTAATAATATTATTACTCAACCCTCTACCTGAGCTATTTCATTGGATAATAAACAACCATCCAGCTGCGATAAACATTAAATTGCTACCTGTGCAAAAATAATAACAAATTTGATTTTAGATTTCTTTCCTCAGTCGAGTGCAAAACACTGAAGAAGTCTGCAAGTAGTAGATAGACGAAATACGCGGATCTGTGATAATATTCGAATATTTTCGACAATTATACAAAAAAAATTACTCTAACGCTAGAAAACAAGTTTTTATAAAAACCAAAATAGATAAATGAAAATTATTTAAGTCCTGCTGCATCAAAAATGAACATTTACTTCATGAGAAGCAGCCTGATTAGTGACTAAATGTTATTCATCCACGAGTTTAAAATAAACCATATTCTTAAAAACGGAAAACAGTCATTAACCATACTATTTATTAAAATTAAAAATTTTAGAAAGGTTTAAAGAGTGCTTTAAAATAAATTTGTTGATTGATTGATTCCTGTGTGACAAACTAAAATGTTTTTCTTTGATTTCAGTTTGTAATTATCAGTAATATTCCCACGTTTACCTGCAACATAACCCAAAACGTAAGTTTCATTATCCATAACACAACAATCGAGTTTTTTTAATAAAATTTCATTGTAATTTTTTGTCTCTTTCTTTAGCTTCAAATGTTTTTTTCTGGAGTACGAGGTTTTGTTTCTTTTCTCCTCGAATCGGATTTTCTTTCAATAGTAAACTCTTGCCTAACTGTATGTGGTTGAAATGACACCGTAAGTATTCAGCAGAAATATAAATGTTGATATTTATATTAGAGATGTCCACATCCCGAAAAAGAACAGGACTTGAAGTTGGTCTACATATTTATATATAAGGTTTTCCAATAGGGACAATACCATTTAAAAATTATTCAGTGAGACAAGAAATATTTTTTTATTTGAAAGTTTATATTATGTCATTATACATGAAAAATAACATCAATTCAAATGATCGTGCAACTTATTCCACAACCCCAACACAATTTTCCATCACTTTTTCACATAAATTTACTGTATTTCATCAATAGCAAGCTCAATGTTGACTTTTAATTGCTCAATTGTTTTTGGATTATCAGAATAAACTTGTGACTTAACATATCCTCAAAGAAAGAAGTCCCAAAGTATTAAGTCACACGACCTGGGAGAATAATTAACTGGACTATTTCTTGAGATAATTTCATCACCAAATTTTGTTTTCAATAATTTGTGGCAAGTTGCACCGCACCCTTGTTGAAACCACATATCTTGAAGAATATTCTCAAAAACACCAGGGGAAAAAAATCATTTATCATTGTTCTGTATCGTTTTCCAGTGACTGATACTCTTCGACCATTTTCTTCAAAGAAATATGGACCAATCACTCTCCCAGCATTAATTGCACACCAGACAGTCACTTTGTCTAAATGTAATGGCATCTGAACAGTTTTATGTGTATTTTCAGCCCTCCAAATTACATAATAATGTTTGTTTACATAACCATTTAAACAAAAATGAGCTTCATCAGTGAAGAAAATTTTTCGAAAAAAATGTTAATCATTTCCAAGTTGTTCAAGAGCAAAATCAGAAAATAAACGACGTGTATGGTGGTCTAATGACTTCGGTTCTTGAACCAGTTTAATTTTATAAGGATGAAAACCCAAATCTTTTCTTAAAATTCTCCATGTTGTTGTTTGTTTGAGAGAGATTTAATTGTTGAGAACGACGTGGAACTGATAAATTTGAATTTTCTCTTAAGCTAGCCGCTACCAAATCAATATTCTCTTTTTTGGCATTTCTTTTGTCGTAATGGTACTCTTTTAACATGTAAAGAAAATTCGCTTTCAAAGTTGTCTGCAATACGACGAATAGTGAGTCGGTTAACTGAATAATTTCGTCCATGAATTCTGCTTAATTTTTTTCGTATTTTAGTACTGGTTTTGATAAAAAAATATTAACAATTTCCAAGCGTTGTTCTAGCGTGTATCTTTCCATGATTAAATGGCATAACCTATTGCACATAAATGACATAATAAATGCCAATTTTTTTTTTTCTGTTTTTAAATGCCGTGCTGCAGAGACTATTAAAAAAATAATTCTTAAAACTTGTGTTAGTATTCAGAGTCATAAATGAACATGATACTGAATGAACGAAATTCAAATCTAGAAATACACACGGCCAACCAATAAGCTAAACAATAATTGATAAAAGGTGTTTATGCTGACTCACAGCTTCAGAACATTTGTTCGGAACACATCATAAGTAGGTAGGTAGGTAGTAGTGGCTGTCGACAGTACGCCGACACACTTAGACCGGTGAGGTCCATTGTGATACCACGGAAACTTTCCTCGCGTAGTACCCTACTCGTTGAACCAATTTAAGCTTTTAACGAAGTGGCGGAGATTTTTTATACCAGTGTTTTCAACATCACCCAGCGAGTCACACATGCGCGCACATATTTTTTATCTGAAAACTTGAATTCTCTCAATTTTCTCTCCGGAAAAAAATTTTATACTTTAACTTTTGCGTTCGGAAGAATTTTTTTTGCTGTAATTTTTATTTTTTTTAACATTTCTTACATTTGAAAAAACATTCAGACATAAAAATATTTTTTGTTTTATTTATTAATTATTTATCTGCAAGATAATCTGCAGGACAACTTTATAGGTCCTTTTCCCTTTCGAAATGTGATATTTTGTTTTAATTTTTAAATAATTAACAATTAAAAATTTACCAGATTGAAATAAACAAAAATTCGAAAATTAATTCAAGTTTCAATTTCAGATGTTTACATTTTTTTTGTTCGAAACAAAATGTTCTGAAGCAGTGAATTAAGATTAAGCATTAATGGGAAAAAAAATAATTTTATTGGTATAGATATATAATATTGAGAATGATATTAGGACGTTAGAACATAAATAATATTGCAGTTTTTTTTAAAAAAAATACCCTATAGTTGTCATAATAATTGTTTCAATAGTAATTTTGAATGTACTGATGAAAATCGTTTATTGTACAGTTAATAATCATTATTGTTTATATTTCGCGGCCTTTTAATGTTTCACTTAATATGTTAAAAGCACTCGTATATGTTCCAATTTTAAGATTCTTTAATGAATTTTGTTTTTTATACTTCCATTATGTTGTAAGCTACTCTGTTCCATGAATTAATTAATATTCATACAAATTAACCAAAATATAAAATTTTGAACTAACTTTTAATTTTTTGTTAATGGTAGTTGCATTGCACAAAAAAAAAATATTTTTTTTTTTTTTTTTGACAGGAACTTGTATAACTTAAATGTTGTTTCTTCTTTCATTGTCAATTAAGAAAATTCTAATTTTAGACATAATACCCAAAATAGTAAAAATTTGTAAACACTTTCATTATGGAAATTTATTCTTTTGGATAAATAAAAATATTAAAAGAAATTAAAGAATATAATTTAATAAAGTGATGCTTTAATGATGATTAATAATAAAAAAAAAGAAAAAAAAAAATTGTAATATCATTGTTTTCATATAGTTTCGTAGCTTGTCGAACTATATTTGTAAAAATACCAAAACCCACACTCATTATTTTTGTTATGTTCTATTATTCCCAAATTTTGTTTACTATATGAGTTCATTAATCTAATAAATATCAAAGTGGTTTTATAAAAATAAAACTTTTTTTAAGTAAAGAAGACCATATCAAATGAATTGAATCCAATAGATATTCAACAACAGTACGACGTAATAAAAATAACAAGTAGTGACTAAATTTTAATGAATAATAAATTCGCTATACTGGACATATTTTACACAAGTTTTTACATCACACTATGATATATCAGTATTAAATAACAATAATGCCATATTTTCAAATCACTTAACTTTTAATATCATGATTCTAATATCTTGTCATAACACAATTTTAAATTTTTATAAATCACGAAACTAGGTAATTTTAAATTATAACTTTATAAAAAATTAGAACAAATTAAAGATTTACAAAAATTTTAAAAACTAATTTCATATTAAACTTTTTTGTTAGATGGTAAGATACAACAATGAACTATTACACCATCATTGAAGTGAAAGTAGGGAGGAAGAACTAAATTTTCCTTTATCTGTTCAACACACACCAATCATTCGCTATTTGGAAAAAAAAATGGAGAAGAAAAGCTTCCTTACTTGAACATAAGGGTTCTCTTTTATTATAGGACTTGCAACAGTTAAAACTATTGTAATAGCATTGCAAGACGATTGGTTTGCTGTACCCGTCAAATTGTGATTTTGAGTAAAACACAATTGAAGTTTGAGTTAATAGTACTTAAAATTGCTCCTATAAAATATTTTTATTTTTGTATATTATAGGTATAGATAAAACCTTCTACATTTAAACCCTTAAGGTGGATTTTCAAACTTTTTTCTTCGGATTTAAGTCCGCAGCTGTCAAAATTTCAACCAATCAGAACTTGACAGCTTTAGAAATTTTCTGAAGAATTTTTCAAGTTATATTTTCAAACTATTTTCTTCGGATTTCGATCCACAGCTGTTAAAACAGTGTATTTTCAATTTTAAAATTGTCTGTAGGTGAAGAAATATAAATATAAAATAAGTTTTAAAAATTATTTAAAATGAAGAAATATGAAAAAACCATTAAAATTACTGAAACCATATTTATTATTGGAAGAAATTCCACGAGCATACACTAAAAGACGGTTTTACCGAAGAAATATATATAAAAATAGGAAAAATCGTGGGGCTTACTATACCCTTATACCCCAATTGAGAGAACGTCATCAAAATGAGGAAGTTTCTGCGGGGTTTCTCAATTTTTTCAGGATGCAGCCATCACATTTTGACGAACTTCTCTCTAATATTGCCTCACATGGAGTCACATAACCATAGCACTATTTCTGTTGGAGAAAAATTGGCAGTAACCTTAAGGTAAAATATATGAGGTTAATATTCAATTATTAATGTATCAATTTGTAGATATTTGGCCTCAGGTGACTCCATGGTCTCAACCGGGTATAGTTTTAGCTTAAGTGCCACGACCGTCACTAATATAATAAGGGAAGAGACGAGTGCTATTTGGGAGGGTTTACACCAAAAAGTCCAGAATACACCCAAAATTTATGGTATGGTAACCGCTTATGGTAACCGGTTACGGTATGAAACCGCCAAATGTTTTGAAGAAAAATCAAACTTTCCAAATTGTATTGGGGCCCTGGATGGAAAGCATGTAGTTATACAGGTAATAATTAAAATAAGTGTTTAGGACATGAAGTAAACTAGAAAACATATTGTAGGCATTTGCAAGAAGTGGTTTTGCCAATTATAATTATAAAAATAGCCATTCAGTGTTTCTTATGGCAATGTGCGACTCCAATTACAAGTTTAATATGGTAGATATAGGTGAAGCTGGTAGATTTTCTGACGGTGGCATTTTTAAGAACTCCGCTTTTGGTAAAAAATTTCTGGATATTGACTCTTGCAACAGTTTAAATATACCTTCGCAACAGCAGCTACGAAACAGCGAAAAATATTCTGATTTTTGCGTGGTGGCAGATGAAGCATTTCCACTTCTGCCAAATTTGATGCGACCGTACCCAGGACGGAACAAGAGTAGAATGCCTGTTGCCGAATCAATTTTTAATTTTCGCTCATCAAGAGCACGGCGAATAATTGAAAACGCTTTCGGAATTTTATCCGCGAAATGGCAAGATTACCGGAAGCCGATACTAGCCTAAAAAATATCAGTTTTGAATATAATTAAAGCCACAGTCTGTCTCCACAATTTTTTAATTGGAAAAAATGAAATTGAATACATCAGTACAGTAGCTGTGGATAGAATAGCTGAAGATGGTGTATTGATTTCTGGAAATTGGCGAAACATTACTGTTGTTGATACTGGAATGGAAAGCATCAGCCGAAATTTTAATAACAGAAGTAGCATACCAGCGCTAAATTGTTGTGAAGCACTAAAAGAGTATTTTATGAATGAAGACGAAATTCCGTGGCAGTTAAAATATGTATATAATGTCGAATAATTTTATGAATCTAAAAAACAAAATAAAATTTAGAGAAAAAATAAATTAGTTAACAGTCTTTTACTTCAATATACATTTTATAAAGAAACTTAAAATAAGAAATGTTCATTTTAAAAATAAAAAAAAAAAACAGTCGTTATGTATTTAATACATACTTACAACAAACTGTTTGTAAGATTTTTGAATCTTAAAAACTAAAAAATAAAAATTAACACTACATATTTCACTTTAAAAATAAAAAAATAAAATAGTTACTAAAATTTAAAAAAAATAAGAAAATCAGCCTTTATATTTAGCAGTTATTAGAATTTTTGATAATTCTATTTTCACTCTCTCTTTTTCGACTCTGTCAACTAAGTCTCTAAAGGAAGGCAATAATAACATCAAGTACGCTTCATCACCGTCAAACTCATTTTTAGAGACATTTTCTATGGCATCACCAATTTTCTTCAAATAGAAGTTTTTATCTTTTAATATTTTTCTGCTACTTGGAGACGCTGTGGGTGACGAGAAGTCATTTATATTCTCGACAATTTCTTCTGAATCAAATTGAATGTCATCCGTATCCATATTGCCTTCCGTATGTCTAGAATAAAATGCAAATTTAATATGTTTTAAAAATGTATTATAAGGAAATACTTACTGTTCCGTTATCGAAAATATTTAAAAAAATTCTAAGTGATTACCGAAATCCTTTCGTTTACGGCCTCCTGCTCCACTTGATTGCCATTTTTTCTCCCGCAATCTTTTATAATACAAGGCCCGTATAGACTTCCATTTTTCTTGAATTTTTCTTTGTCTATAAATAACAAATTATTTAATTTTTTATCAAAATTTGACTATGAATACATACTAGAAATTTCCAATTTTTCTGCAATATCATTCCAGATTTGCTTTCTGACATTATTATTTTTATAGCTTGGCAAACTAGCCACTTTTTCACTAATTCGATAAGTTTGATTTCTAAAAAAAATATAATTTATCATAATATATTTAATATTCAATAACAAACAGTTCATTATCTTCGGAGTTTTCCATGATAAATAAAAGCAAAATAAAAAAAACCGAACGAAAACAAATTGAACTTAATTCTAACAAAAACAATCAATAACTATCAAAGACTTCTATATGTACTTTACTTACAAAGAACAACTGTCAAATTTAATTTTTCTTTGCAGATTTTTTAAAAAAAATACACACAACCTTCGTGTGTAATGTTTAAAAAAACCCGCAGATGAAAATTTCTGATTGGTTGAAATTTTGACAACTGCGGATTTAAATCCGAAGAAAAAAGTTTGAAAATCCACCTTTACTAGTATTTTTCCGCTCCTCGAAATTCGAGGAAGTTTGATAAAAAATTATAATTTCATTAATAATTTAAATTTATTCTTGATGGTTGATGGTACTATAAATGTTTCTCATTGATTTATCTTAGACAACAACCATCTTATTGTTATATTTTATTTTAAAAAAAAAATCAAATTTAAACTTAATTCTGGCAAGAAAAAACAGGAACTCTGTCCGTGGGTGAGTTGCGACAATTCGATAAATTAAAATTTTTGTATGTTAAGATGCATGTACATTGTACACATACTAATACATGAGGTGAAATTGTAAATTGAAATTTGTTATTAAAAATTAATAAAGTTTGGAAAAATATTTGAATTCGTTACGTCTCCTTTCAAATATCCATTATTTAAAAGAACATAGTAATGAAAATCAGTTTTAAAATTGTTCAGATATTTGTGTATTTTTACAGATTAAATATAATTAGGGTTAGAATTTGTTCAAAACAATATTTAGAACTAAAAACTTTTTTTAGAATTTATCGGAAATGTATAAAAATAATTACTATATCGTATCATGTTCTACATGAGATTTAATAGCTTCTAAATTATTTCTAGAGTAGAACAAGTTGCAGTCGTCTGCGAATAGGTATAATTTACCTGTTAATGGCAATTTGTGTATATAATTAATGTCGATTAAAATTAATAAAAGACCCAATATAGAGCCTTGAGGAATGCCAATATTAACTGAATTGTAGGAGCTTAATCAGTTATTATACAAAACAAACTGATTTATATTCTTTAAATAACTTTCCATTAACTTCAGCGAACCAAATCTAAGGCCTAAAAAAGATAATTTTGTAAAGCTTTTATATTGATATTATCACAAGAGCAAGTATCATATAGTTTTTATATTGTATCATATAGTTTTCACAATTTACAGATTATATATTATGATAAAAATGTTGATGATGATGATGATTAGTTTAAGGAAACTTGACCGTTTTGTAAAACTTTTGGATAATTTAGTAGCAGTTTCTGAAATGTTTATATCATTGATTATCAATCATTATAGACTGCTACTTTATACTATAATAAATCTATATATTACAATTACAATTATTAACAACGCACTACATTAAATTATATCACATCAATTTATAGAATAAAATTGAAACATTACCACATAGATTTGAAAAAAATATCTTAATTATTTGATTTTTATTCTTCAAAATGATTAAACGAATTCCTAAAGTTACAATTTAACAAATATAATAAATTAATATTACATTTTTTATTTTTATTTTTTTTTAGATATTATCTTTGACTTATAAATTAAAGAGCACGAACATATTAGGTATCATCTTTAAATGAACTTGAGAAAAATAAAACAATTAATAAATTCGCATATCAGTTGGGGGTGATTATAAAATCTTCCCCTTTTGTTCTTTATTCAATTGTTTTTGAGTTGCATTCTTCAAAATATATAATCATTAGTAGTGTCCTCTATATAGATATATAAAAAAAAAGATAGAAAGACATTAAACAATACGTTCTTCAATTAATATATCTTCATAAATTTTTGAAGATTAAGCTTTAAAAGAAAATTACAAAGACGAATGATCGCTGATTTGATTTTACTACGTTTTTATTTAATTTAAAAAAAAAAAATATGATCTATTTATTTATCGGTAATATGTATATAATATATCTAAGTAGGTACATCAATTATCACTTTTTTTCATTTCTTATATTTAATTTAAATATTATAATTCACTACAATTATAGTAAATTACGTTGGCATAGACCTCAGCCTAGACCTTGCTCCATAAGCCAAAAACCTAAAGTTGAGGAAAACGAAAAACAAAGTTTAAACAGAATAACAAAAAATTTGACAGAGCCATTTTTTTTTAAATTTTAACAAGAAGTTTTTAGGATACAGTAGTTGTCTTAAAAATTGTTTGTGCTTAGAACAATTTCGTACTTAACACAAACAAAGTTGACCGTAACTCACTAAATAATAAAAATAATTAAGGCATTTCTTTAAATTTGTACAAAACTCAAAATTAAAAAAAAAAAAAATTATTCGGTTAGATGACTTCCAAAAAATGCAAAAACAAAATCTCATAAATTATTTGTGCATTAAATTATTGCTCAAAAATTATTTGGGCACATGTTCATTTTACAATCTAAGGAAGCAACGCATTATTTTTTTAAGATAATTTTGAATCACAATAGATTAACAGTAACAGAAATACAGTATCTTGTTGAATTATGATCCCAATGAAAAAAAAATCAAAATTATATGAAAAGATATTAATTACCCATAATTAAGGCTATTTAACAAAAAAAAAAAAATGTTATTTAGTTTAGAAAATAAAATACAAAGCCATATTTGGCTTCGTATGCATTTAAGGTAAAGTTTTATAAAAAATATACAAATAAATTCCAGTTAATATTTTATTGAAAATCAAAATTTTATTCAACTCAATTTAATACAAAAACTTATTATTTTATATTACTTAATTTTTTTATATACATAGATATATGTTTATATTATTGAATTTTATGAAATTCAGTAAAACAATTTATTTTTTATTATAGCCATTGATGTACCTTGCACTTTTCACATATTGTAAAAGATCGAAATTTGCAATCATTTTGACATAATTTCCGATTTTTCTTTCACTGTGGCAGGTGGCCAATACAGTCGGAACGTACAGAATCCAAAGGAAAATCTTGGGGTCTAGTAGGGCGTTTTCTCGTTTGAATAGGAGTTTGGGGAGAACTTACTCTTTGACTTGTGGGTGTACCATCTCTTGGAAAAGAAGTTGAACGCCCTTATCTTCTTGCAACGGAAACCTTACCTGCAACAATTTAAATTTTTGGGGTTTATATTTTACTTTACCTGCTTTACATAAATGTTCAGAAATTACTGATAATTTAAAATCATACAGTGGCATATATAACTCGCTATTTTAATTTTTACGATGCCATAAAATCTATGCTATCACGCCACATAAATCGATCATATGGTAAAAAAGTATTTTGTATCATGTTTTTGATCTCAGTTGTATTCTGTAAAATCCAAACATAAAATCTAGTAAAATGGCGTTTAGTTATATTAGGTTCACTGCCAACATAAGCGTATAGCATGTTAACCATTTTATTGTCAAACTATAAAACTAAACTTAGTTTGATATCATCAATGGTAACTACTTTTTCTTCCATACTTCCACGACCTCTTTTTTCTTAATTCCTTTTCTGTTGGCATATCAGCATTGGGTACATGATTCAATCTAACAGTACCTAAAGGTGAAATTCCATTTTTGAATAAATATACTGTAGGTTTGGACTATTGTACCAATTATCAAAAAATATTTTATTGTTTATGTTACGAGGTACCGTAGAAGTTAACCTTGTTACAACATTAGAACTTACTCCTAAATTTTGAGTAATCAGTTTCCGGAATCTTATGTGCTGTTGATCTTATATCATGTACACTTTTCGGCACCTTATACTCGATATTGGAGTCGGATAACCATCACCAGGTATGTATTGCACATATTTTGAATTTCCATAGAACATATAAGAATTCATTTCTAAAATAACCAAAATTCAAATAACAATAATTATATTCCTTTAATTCATACGAAGCCATATTTGGCTTTTCCAAACAAATACACATAAAACCCAAGATATAAGGTTAAAATAAAAAATAATACATTTAATACAAAGAATTATAAGTATATTTAATAAAATATATTTTTAAATTACTTGTACTTACCTATAAACTTACTTAAATTTAATTAAATTTCTTAAAAATTTTGCTATTTTTTAACACTTGACATGTATTGTCGTCTAAACCCAAAATGAAACAATTTTGTATGCAGACAAAAATAAAAGAGAAATTGTAACAGTTTTCTAAAAGATTCTCTCATAAGAACATATAAAAGATTGATGATTATTTCCAAAAGCCATATATGGCTTCGTATAAAATAAAGGGTTAAGTGTGAAAGTCATCACAAAATGGATATAAACGTGAATTATCGGTTGAAATTAGAAGTGCAATTGTAGCAGAGATTATCGCGGAGTTTCTGTTCATGAGCTGTCACGATAATATCATATTCATAGAAAACTATTAGCTATCAGTCATGAAACAAAGATAAACTGGATCTGTTCGAAATATTACGGCAGTGGCCGTAAATGTAAGGCAACAAAGAGAGAAGGTGCACAAATAATAAGAGTTGTTAATGTAAATCCTAGCATAACTATTAAAACAGATCATGGCCAACTTTAATAAAAGTAAACATCTAAAAATAGGGGCAACAATTGTGATAAATAAATTGAGAGAAGTAAATATTATGATTATTCTGTACAAAATCTATAATTATAATTGACAAGCATTTAAGGTCCTGCGCAGTAGACACCTTTTCATTTTATTTCGATTCTCCTACTCCATAATCAACTTCTGATGTAATATATAAGATGTACATATAAAACAACAAAAATGCGCAGTCGAAAATTTTGTACTCATATGATTTTATTATTCAGCAAATACATTGCGCATATGTGAGAACTTATTAAAATAATAAGCAAAAGCAAACAAATCAGTTATTATAATTTACATTATGCACTTGCAAATAAATCTATGTACATATGCCAAAAAAAAACAAAAAAACAAATTTATCTAAAATAAAAAATATAAAAACAACAAAAAGACAAATCACTTGAATTCTTCCTTTTTATCTTTTTAACTAACTGTCTCTAAATTTTGGATATTTGTAGTAATACTATAGTTTTTATTAAAATTATATATTATGTAGGTATATATATATACATACTTCTTTAATGACAAAATTTTTTATTTTTAGTAGTTTTATCCAGTAAATGCCATTTACTATAGGGAATATATCGGAAACGAAGCAGTATATGAGGGACGTGTATTTATGTGTCCTAAATAAAACTTACTAACCACAAAACTTTTTATTAAACACGAGTGGTTTCTGCTATATCGTGCGAAGTCTATGTCAGTACGTAAATTATTGTTTTTTTAAAAACTTTAAATTTGACTTAAACTTGAAATATAATTACTCAACAGGGGCCACTAGTAAGCCATATATTTTTGAAAAAAAATAAGCGTTTTGAATTAAAAATTTCTAAAGAACATATAGATAAGTCTGCTTAATTTTGGCAAAACATTCTGTGGACGGATGAATGTTTATTTTTACTACACGGTACATGCGAATTAAAAAATTTTATCATTCCATCAACATTGAAAAGAAAAAAAGAACATTATAAGATTGAACAAGACACATTGATGGTGGAAATATAATGATTTGGGGAGGTATTAGGGAAAACACCCCTTGTTTAAACTACCGAACAAAGCCATATCAAGTAATTATACCTTAATATCTATCATTATAGAGTGTTATTCCTTGATGACTATTTGATAAACCCAAATTTTGTGCTACAACAAGATAATCCAACGATACACAAGACTGCTATTATATCGTATTGAAAATTTGTTGGGCAAAGTGTTTTAGATTCGTCATCTTAGAGTCCTGATTTTAATTTCAATTTTGAGAAACTTGAGTGATTCAATGTTTGGTCGACTCTAGGAGGTTATAGAAGCGAACGGAGGAAATCTTTCTTATTAGATATCATAAAATAAATCCAATACAATTTCATGTATTATGATTTCAACCTAAATATATCACTATAAATTTTTTATTTATTTATTTATCAGTGGACCTATAGATTAATTAGCAGGCCAACTATAGGCAAATTAACTATTAAACAATTCAAAGTACAGATACAGACCAAGATAGAGATTAATTCAAGCCAATGAGGAGCACACCAGAAAGTGCAAAAGTAGCATTTACACCTCCGGGTCTGCGTCCCATTGGTTGACTTGTAATCCAAAAATACATTTTTAAATTAATTTACAATATAATATTCTAAATTGTTGTGTATTTGGGTATTTGAGTGCTTAGCCTTAAATAAGTTCTGTACAGTGAATATATGTCGGAGGTGTGGATTTGTCAAATAAATGTTTTTTTATAAATAAAATAAAACAAAACTTAATTCACAGCTTATGAAAAAAAAATGCTATGTTAAACTGTCACAGAAAAAATCGACCGGGACGGTAAATCGGCACATTTGGGTAGGATTTCCATGTATATAAAACAAAAAAGAGTAAAAAAAATTTTTCAATTGTGCTCTATGTGCAAAGAAAGTTGTATACAAATTTGGCAAGTATAGAATAAAATAAGTACATGCGGCAACAAGTATTTTGTACGTATATTTGCTTCACTACCATTTCGGTCATGCACAATAAATTTAATAAACTAATATACATGCTACAAAACTATTTTTTTTAAAAACAAGTTATTTTGCTTCATATTGTAAAGCAATTCACATGGAGCGTTATAGAAATAAAAACAAACAAGCCAATATTTTCATATAAAATTTGATCCATACGCTAAAAAATTAAATATAGAAGAATGTGATGCTCCCATTTACTACTTGTATGATAATACGTCGGAAACCTTTGACGACTGACGATTTGCGCTTTAATTTTAATGATGGTACTTCATTTTTCGCAGACCAGGCTGTCATAAAGTATTCTTTATTAAGTATTCTGCAATGTTAGAGAACTTGACATTAATTGAATAATATCTTTTTAAAATAAGTCTATACTATTAGGTAAATATCAAACAGACAAAAATTCTGTTATTTGAAAAAAAAAAAATAATTTTCATACCAAATTTTTTTATACAATAATTAGCGTATTGATATATATTTTTTTTTTGTTTGGGTTTTTTATTCACAATCTGTATGTTAATTAAAAGTAATACAATAAGTGAATATATTTTTGACTGACTTAATAATAGACATTACAATCCAATAAAAGTAATTTCCTAATTTATAATTAAAATATATATCAATAATAATGTAAAGAAATTTCTACAAGTCTCCTAGTGTATTTCGTTGTAATCTTGTATGTCGTTAGTATTCATAAGTGTACATGCTATTACGACTATAACGACTATCACGACATATGTATCTAGTTGAGTTGGAAATCATTGTGGATTATGTAATTTGGCACAAACCATGGTGCATCAACTAAAGCTCGCAATCCTTTATTTTGGAAGCGTTGTAATATTTCAATATTTGTTTTTTTATCTGTTCCCCATAATTGTATACCATAAATCCATATTGGTTGGCGTATCGACATACATATCAGTAATTTGTTTTCCATTGTCATTTGACACCTTCTACCGACGAGCCTATACAATTTTCTCAAATTTGTGCTCAGTTGGAATATTTTTGTGTAGATGTGCTTTTTCCAGATCAGACGGCGATCCAAATGGATTCCGAAATACTTGACACTTTCTGTTTCTTAACAGCATTACTATATAAAAATACTGTATCCCTCCTTGATGTGAACGTAACATAATTAAACCTAGTTTCATTGGGTTTAATCTTCCATTTGATATTGTTGTAAAAGGTCTCTTGCACGAGCCTAGAAGCCACATTCTTATCATTGTGAGATGCAAGTATGGTGCATCACCGGCAAAAGTAGCATCGGCAAAGTAGCTATTGTGTTGGATATTTGGGGTAAATTGGCAGTGTAAAGCGAGAACCCGCAATTTATATAGTGAGAAGCCACAATTATTAATTTTTCGGCATAGTAGTTGCCAGAATTAAATGGGGAAAGTATATTGATTTTATCTGCAAAAAAATTGCTTCATATGTCTTTATTTTAAACAGGTTAAATAAATTTTTTGATAAAAACATGCTTTTTGTTAAATGTTGGTCAAATATTTTGTCTGATATAGTTTATGTCAATCCTATTTCTAATGTAGGGTAAAAACTTAATTTAAAAAAAAAAGATAAATAATTGTGAAGAAAACTATCGAAATAACTCATAATTATTTCAGATTTCACCCAAACAGTATAATTCACTGTAAAAAGTATTTTAACTTTACATTCTGGGTTTGAAAATTACAGTAATAACGAAATTAAGTAATATTTCAAATGATAGAAATATTGATGATAGTAGATGTTCATAATTATAACATCCGCAATAAATTCAATTTTTACCTATCGCTATTTAAAACAAACAAACCAAAGACAAATTGCCTTTTTAATTGTTTAAAGTATTTTAATGATCTGCCTTAATTAAGTCAATTGATAATTTCTGTGTTTATAAAAAAATAATAATTGTTCAATATCAACGATTTGATATTATTGTTTTTTTTTTATGTTTTTATATTTCCAAATTTTTTGAGATTTACAATTTTTAGTCTAATTTATATTGCGTTAATTGAGCAATTTATTTGTAAGCAATTAACACTTTAGGATCAAACTGCTTCGGCTTAAATAGTTATAAAAAAATGTGTGTTTTATTATTTTTTTGAATTATATTGATTTAATATTGAACTTCAAATTAACTTGATAATGAATTTAGAATTATTACAATTTTATTTAAGTACAACTTAGAATTATACATATATTTAGATATAAGTGAAATATAACGCTTGATGGAAGTAATATGTAAAGAAAATAAAAACAAGAGGTAGAACTGAAATACAACGAATTGTATTGGCTAATTGAGCAGACAATTACGCTTTCGAAATACTAAAGTGAGTCTTGGCTTACGGTATTAAAATATGGAATTGTACTAAATCAGACCACCACATTCAAACTATCCAAATTGTCAAGTAAACATTGTCAATACTGCTTGGTATGTTCGCAGTGCTGATATTCATAGAGGTCTTAGTATCCTTCGGGACCAAAGGTCTTAAAATTTTCATTTTTTCATCATCAGTACAATGACGACGAAGGCAATAGGTCTGGGGTCCCAGGAATTGAACCGAAACTCTATATGTGTATATACGTGTTTAAATTGTATTTTTCTGAAAAAGGTTTTTAATAATTAATTTTTAATTTTTTTTTGGATAAGTCCGACGGTCCGGCAGTCGAGATCAAAGACTTAAATATTTCTGAAAGATGTTATATTTCACTAAAAGCTTGCGTTCTGTGAAAACAGGGTTTCAATAAATAAGTAGCGGGGGTTTGAACTTTAAAAATTAATAAAATGCCTAAGTATCTAAAAATAAACAGAGTTGTATCAATTTACAAAAACAATGATAATGTATTGATGAAATTACAAATTTTAGACCAATATCAATACAAACCATTCTTAGTAAAATCATAGAAACTTCAATAACTTCAGTGTCAATAATCAGCTAGTGGAATATCTCGAAACTGAGAATTTAATAAATGTAGATTTCTATATGGTTTTCAACAAAAATCGACACACTAATAATGTCGTATATGATGTTATATTAGTAATACAGCCCTACCTCATGCCGTACAATAAAAATGTAGCGATTATAGCTTTCTTCGACCTCACTAAAGCGTTCGACTAAGTTGATAGAACAATTATAATGCAAATACTTTTTAAACATGGAATTATGGGAAAAGAACACAAATGGTTTCAAAATTATCTAGAAAACAGGCAGCAATTTACGGTTGGAAAAGAGTTGAAGTACATAAAATGACATACAAATTTTTGACTATTAAGTTATTCAAGGCAGCTCTTTAGGCCCTACGCTATTGAGATATGAAAATAACATCAATGATGACATGAATAAATTACATAGTTGGATGTGGTTTACAAAATATATGCTTTTAAAAACAAAACTTAACAATAACTATAAAATATAGCAATTGTGTTATAAGTCAAGCTCTATTGGTTATACATTATTAAATACTTTTCTTTTAATTGAATTTAATGTAAATAAATGTAAAAATGTAAATATGTAAATAAATATGTTCTACATGAACAAATATTGTTCATTTTGAGAAAAAAACAAACAAAAAAAAAACAGGTAAATTTAAAAAGCAATTGAAAGCTTCCGGTCAATGTGTATAGTAAAATAATGAGAGTTTCGTGGACTCAAAATAAAAAATGTTAGGTATCTGATATAATATTCTCAACATATTTCCAGGCGGTCAGGAAAAATGAAAGAGCTTGTTGTGAAAAGCATAAGCAACGCAAGAAGACCCATTCTCTACACAGCGTAAATACTAACTACGTCGTTTTTACTGGCAGATCGGCCACCGAGTCAACACATATGGCATAAGATAGATCAATCTGAAAAGGTACACGTGAAAAAAATTATTGTTATATATACAAGGGAGTTTAAGGGAATGGAGCCAGTATAAGAAATATGATAAATTGAAAGGATAAAAAAATAATCCCAGAATTTTACAGCTATCTCTTTCCATTTTATTTCACTATTTTGTATTTTGTAGAGCCGGAATCAATTTTGTTTACTTTAGGCAATCATGTATAATACACATCGAATATTAGAAAAATATCTTGAAGCTATTTTATTAAATAAAAACAAAAACAAAATATTTATCTAAATATTCAAATTAAAATATTGAAAAAGGAAAACATTTTTATTTTTTAATTACAACATCATGTCAAATAACATTATTATTGATTCTCTAGAACTATAAATTAATATATTCGTTGATGTATTTTTAACTAGAATTGAATTTTTTTTTTTCTAATAAATTATTTTGTAATATTTACATATACATTTTCATAAATTTTTGCAAAATTTTAATTTAACAATTTATGTATGTACATAGTTTATAGTATTTATTCAAAAAGTATTGTAATAGTAAAGTAACATCAAAAGTATAAAATTTCCATATTTTTTGTCCTTCAATTTCCTGCCATTAAATGTCTAATACTAAATAATACTTTAATTTTACTTTGATAGTAATTGAAAAAAGGCCTCAAATAATCGATCAATAACCTATATTACAAATACTTGACGTGCCTTATCTACAATAGAATAGGGTAAACTTAAGAAAAATGTAATTGTTTACACCACACTACGTCTTATACATTTTTTTCCTTTCATTTTCTACAATGGTCATTGAAATTAATATACATTTTGTTAAAGTTATTATAAATTTCATTCTTCGACTGTAATCTCTGCAATGAAATCTGAAATTCAAATATGAAAAATTATGTTTCGAATACAGTATGCTTTGTAAAATATAAGAAAATTTATGTGCGACCGCTATATTAATCTAGAAACAAAAATTTGGTTTGTAAAATGCTACACGTTGTCGGTACTTCTTTATGGTATGGAAGCGTGGACACTAACTGTTGTTGCATCAATATGCTTGAAAGCTTTGAAATGAATTTCGAAAATATCATTGGTTTGTAATGTGGAGTTTCGACGTAGAATAAATAGACTATGTGAGTTGTTATTAACAACCAAGCGCAAAAAATAACATAATTTGAGTCGCTTAAATTGTAATTCTACTAGGGGCCCCTGTTGAGTAATTATAATGCAAGTTAAAGCCAAATTTAAAGTTTTTAAAAGAACAGTAATTTACGTACTGACTTATAATTCTCACGTTATAGTAGAAACCACTCATGTTTTCATAAAAATTTAAGGTTTGTAAGTTTGATTTAGGAAACATAAATACTGCTCCCTCATGTACTGTATCGGTTCGACATATTTTTATTTTTTTTTTGGAGTTAAAGAGGGTTACGCCAACTCTACTATGTAAAGATGAATTTGTCGGTCATAATATTCAACTGATTTTTTTTTGTTGTTTTTATATTTTTTATTTCAGATGAATCTGTTTTTTTGTTTTTATTTGACATATTATGTACAATGTACATTATGTTCACTGCTTGTAATTATAATAACTGATTTGGTTGTTTTTGTTTTTATTTTAATAAGAACTCACATATGCATAATGTATTTGCTGAATAATAACACCATATGAGTAAAAAAATTTCAACTGTGTGCGCATTATTGTTTTATATAACTTATTTATGTATTAAGAGCTCATTAAGGAGAAGCGAAATAAAATGAAAAAGTGTCTACTGCGCAGGTCTTTAAATGCTTATCTATTATAATTATACATTATTTATATATTAAGAAGAGTTCATTAAAGAGAAGCGAAATAAAATGAAAAAGTGTATACGGCGCAGGTCTTTAATTGCTTATCTATTATAATTATAGATTGTTAATTCATAAATAATAAGTAGTAATATCGAAGGCAGAAGATGTGTTGGAACACAGTAAATTTTGTGTTTGAGAAACATTAAACAGTTGAAGGAATAAGTTCTATACTCTCGGACATCTAATGTATGCTGCACAGTATTTAGAGACATTTTGAAATGTGATCGCAAGCATCCAAAAGTGGATATGTAGTTGAAGGAGAAGAAAAGTTTTTGTATAAAATTCAACAAATCATTGTTTTTATTGCATATATTTCCAAATGGCAATTCCAATTTTTTGTTTATTTTGTCTTTAATCTGATTTTTATCTAACTTAACTAAAATACCTTTTGAATTTAATAATAGTATGTAAGTAGTTTTCTTTTTACAATTTCAATTTCAATTGTAAAAAGAGTGTATTAACTCAACCCTTAACCTGCATAGATTAGATCATTCACTCTGGTCAATAGGCTATTTGAATTTATCTACATAGATCTGGTTCCTCAATGAATGTAAAAACATTTTTCAGTGAATTCGATAAGAACCCTCCCTTCTGGCTGAAGTTGTTATTCTGTTCTGTTCTTCTGTTCTAAGTTGTAGAATACTACTCTTGATGTAAATCTTATTTTCTTACTTCGTACTTTTTGGTATGAATAAGGTAGTTGTAATTGGTATTGAAATTCATAAAAACAAAATCCATAAATCAAAATCCGTAATAACAAAACCCGTTAAAATAAAATCCGTAAAAATCAAAATTCATAAAAACTAAAATCCATACGTACAAAATCAGTAAAAAATCTTTATTTGCACTTAATAGTGGCTGCGAAATCCATAATGTGAAACCCCAAATGGACTAAATCCAAACGACAAAATACAGAATTCCAAAATCCAATTAAACAAAATACCATTTTTCAAAATTCACATGTAACAAAATCCAAGTTTTAGTAAAATAGTAAGGTTAGTAAAAACTTGAAAAAATAATTATTTTTAAAGTCGGGACTTATGCCCCCGAACCCCCTTACCTGTTTATTAAAACCCTGTTTTCGCAGACAGCAGATAAATGCAAACGGCAAGCTTAAAGTAAAAAATATAAAAAAAAACCAAAATTTATTTTCAAAGTCAGGGGCTACCATTCCCAAACCCTCACTACTTATTTATTAAAACCCTGTTTTCGCAGACGGCAAGCTTTCGGTGAATTTATATGTTTTTGGTGATTTGCTTATTAACCTCTGTACATTGCTGTTTTCACTTCCGCTCGAGTGTACATTTGGTATTTTTAATAACAGTCAAAGTTTGAAATGTTTGAAAAAGCGCAAGAATTTAATTTTAAATTTGTTTTCATATATATTGTTTTGCCCATTGCTCCTTTGTATCTATTGTTAAAACTGTCTGAGAATACTAAACATTTTGGTTTTTTTTCAAATTTCAAAACTCTTATGTTTATAGATCGAAGGGTGTGTGATGAAGGAATGAATAACAAAAGGTAGAAGAGACTGAAAATACCAATGTACAAAAGCACAGTAATTTTATAATATTAATTTAAATATAACGATATTAAATTAAACCGTTTTAGATAGAACTTACGTCGTTGGCAGCTCGATGTAGTGTTTTGGGGCTGTTTCATCTTATTACTAAACAAAACTACCCGCGCTCGAATCCCATTTATGATCGGATCTAGTCAAAAAAAGTTTGTTTCATTATTCTTTGAATTGAATTAGAAATATGTACAACCTGACTAGTACTAAAATCTAGTAGAATTATGCAATTATGAAACCGAAGTTATTCTACAATTGATGTAGTTTTACACGTCATGTAAATTATAATATTTATATCAAAAATTCAAGATGAAAAATTTTTTTTGTGCTAAATTTATTTTGAAGGCTACTTTTAGTATAGCTAGCTGTTTCAATTTTTTTATATGCGTAGTATTATTTTTCTTTAATTATTGTTAAAATAATTAAATATGTATGTGTACTGTAGAATTTTTTAAGAGTGTAAGATTTTTAATACTTTAACAGTTTATTTGTGTAGTTGGCCTAAAAATCAACATTACATCAAAGCATAAATGCATTTCTAAAACTGGTTTCATTTCATACTCTGGTGTAGTCTTATAAGTAATCATTAAGACGGTAAAACAGCTCTTTGCGTCTTGAATGAAATTTAAGCCTAGTTTTCCTTAGACCCGTCGTAGCAAATATGCTTGATGTCTTCCTGGCTGTCAACTTTATACAGGAGATTCAACAATCAACAGTTATAACTCTTGACAGGTTCAAGTCACATTACGGTGTTAAAAATGAAATTATTATTATGTAAATACAATCTTTGTGTATATACAATCTACAAGAGATGGATATAAGTAAACTGGAGCTATGCTTTCTAGTAATGTTATTTAGGCTTTTTCGAGTATATAATAAAAGAAGAATGTTTGGAAAGAAATAACCGTAAAACATTATTTTTTTCTAATATTTTTTTCAAAATAAATTTCAGAACTTGATGCATCGATACAAAAAAGACTATAGGTACTACTACTACTACTACTACTACTGACGACTACAACACAAATAGAGAAAATTTTGTATATTCTTAGCCTCGTATAGTATAATGAAATAAATATTAAAACTCTAGGTATGTTTCACAATTTTTTATTAAATATCTTAATCGATTTCGATTATTACACCATCATCAGACGCAGTATAGTTTTATAAAAAGTTATCACATAAATAACTACCACATATATGCGACTTATACCTGCGGTTTTCGGAACTGAATATCATATGCTAAAATTGTCTATAATGACTGATTACTAGAATTGTATATCAAATTTCATTCTATGATCACTAATATTTTGATATCAAAAAACCACTTTATATGATACTAATAATTGTGTTTCAGAAATCTAGTGGAACATGCCATTCTATACATTTTCCTATCTATCTATAACTACACAATTAGCACAAAAGAAAACTTATAAATATCTTAAAGTAAACTGGATAATTTTTTTTTGTATACCTGATAGATACTTATGTTCTCATTGATTTAAATTTCGATTTTCTAAAATACGCTGAAAATAGGGTGGCAAATTTGTATTGTAGCTGTAACATTTATATTTATAAATATTTTGTAGTTTTGTCGCTTTCAGTTGCAAAAATATCTTATTTCTTTTACAATTATTATGGTGATTGTTTTTAAAGACACGATTTGTCATTTTTTTGAAAAACAAAAAAAAAAAACAGAAAGAAAAATAAAATATTGATTTTATTTAAATTACCCCATTCCCCGCTAACTTGACAGGCTTAAATAGACGAATTATGGTATTAAATGAAATAAATTATTTTTTAGTTAAGGGTGGTTTTCATTTAACTTTTTTCTTTATTTTTTTTTTTATACAATGTAACATTTTTTTATTGTCACTACAAACTGGCTAAACGGAAGAAGAAGAAGAAGAACAACAACAACAACAGTAAATTGAGATACAAATGAATGAACAATACAATTGCAAATGAATTATGTGTTAAGAAAACAATGTACGTTCAATAATTGTGCAATTCATTGACCATGGACTATAATAATTTTTGTGGATAAACTTGTAAAATGTAGTTTTAGTTGGACTTATTTAACGTGTGGACTTAGTTGACTTGTAAATAAATTCTTTATAAATTAATTAATCAAATCAATGTTGAGTTCGAGAATTATCACAATTTCCTTTTTATCGTGATGTGGAAATTATGATGATATGATTTTTGTTTCACTTTTTATCTTCCTCAATTTATTTACAATCTATACTGAGTAAAACAATTATAATAAGTGAAATTTTGTGATATAAATTTATTTGAGTAGTTTCGATATTTTTTTAGTACAAAAAGAGGGGTTACTAGTGTCCGTAACACTTTATTTTGGAATATTTGAACTGTATGTCAACAAAATTTTTGGATTTCGTTGCAGAACTTCATATCTTAATTTGGTATACCCAAATCTTTTCTGCTATGTCATAATTTAGAAGGATATCTTATTTATTAAGGATGATAATCTGTGTATTACTTTCCATTAACCAGTACATATTTCTGAATTAAATATTTTTAGTAATTGAACGTTTTCAAAAATAATGATAGAAACTTTACCAAATTTTCTGAACAAATCTGATTTAGCTTAGTAAAGCCACGAATGCTTTAAAGTCCGAATGAAACAAAATTTTACATAAAGGTGCTTGTCACAAATATTTCATAGAAAACCATTTTGGTGACAAGGTCATTTAAAGGTGAAATAAACCTTTGGAAAATTTTTCTAAAATTTTGTAGTGTTTTATTCAAAATTTTATATATTATATACTTTTATATTAACTTGCCAGTGTCTGTTTATATATATGTATATATGTTTGGTAGGTAGGTTGGAATTTTTTTGTTAATATTCAAACCAAACGCAAAAAAAAAAGAATAATTTTGTTTAAAAAATTTAAAGATAGAGTTCTGAAATTTCGCACAGTTACTCATGATGAAAAAAGCAACCGGACACGGTACTTTACAAAGCTATCAAATGACAGGTTCGGGTTGCTGCCGAACAACTTCTAGCACGTCTCAGGCATATTTGAAAACCAATTGTATTACAGGCATCAAGATTTACACTTAGATTCTTTTTCACAAATAAAGAAATACGACTGTTAACTATTTTGGAAATGTGGACTGGGTCGGGTTGCTGCCGAACAACTCCTAGCACGTCTCAGGCATATTTAAAAACCAATTGTATTACAGGCATGAAGATTTACACTTAGATTCTTTTTCACAAATAAAGAAATACGACTGTTAACTATTTCGAAAATGTGGACTTGGTCGGGTTGCTGCCGAACAACTCCTAGCACGTCTCAGGCATATTTGAAAACCAATTTATTACAGACATGAAAATTTACAATTACATACTTTTTTACAAATAAAGAAATACGACTGTTAACTATTTCGAAAATGTGGACTGGGTCGGGTTGCTGCCGAACAACTCCTAGCACCTCTCAGGCATATTTGAAAACTAATTGTATTACAGGCATGAAAATGTACACTTATATAGTCTTTCACAAATAAAGAAGTACGACTCATACCGATTTCAAAAATTTGGACTCGTTCGGGTTGCTGCCGAACAACGCCTAGAATATCTCAGGGATATTTCAAAAACTAATTGTGTTATAGACAGAAGAGTTTACACTTATATACTCTTTCTGAAATTATAATACCTATAGGTTTCACTTAAAACTAAAAAGTACAAAATAAAATAATAATGTAAAAATAAAAAATTTGTAAAATATACTTTTATCGTAACCAAACTAGCCCCCTAAAAAGTAGAAAATAAAACTAGTGGTGGATGTTGAGCATCTAGAACTACTATAAAATAAAACACAAAAGTATATAATGAATCTTGCTGGAATATTGTTAATGGGAATTTGGAAACGCTTTGTGATGTTCTTTTAATATTCGTGATTTTTTTTTAAGCGCCAAATATTAAGAATGTCCATAACAATATTCCAACAAGATTCATTCTATACTTTTGTGTTTTACCTTATAGTAGTTCTAGATGCTCAACACCCACCACTAGTTTTATTTCTACTTTTTAGGGGGCTAGTTTGGTTACGATAAAAGTATATTTTAAAAATTTTTTATTTTTACATTATTTTCTTTACAACAATATAGAGAAGCTTTATTATAACAACGTTGTAGGGATGCAACAGCGACTACGCATAAAGTTGTTTTTTTTTTTTTAGAATTAAAATTAAGAATTTTAGCATTTTGTAGGGCTATTAATCATCTTATACAACGTTATATAACGTTGGAAAGGGGGTGAAAGGGCTTTTATAATTGTATAAAAATAGATAGAGGGTATTTTTGAAACTATGAAAACATTTTTTTTTATTCCGGCCAAATAAGTTTCATATTAAAGGCTGGAGAAATCCCTACAATGCTGTTGTAAAGAAGCTTCTTTATATTGTTGTGGTTAAAAGATATTTTAAGTAAAACACTACAAAATTTCATAAAAAGTTTAATTAGACCGTTAAATGAAATATTTATGACGTCGTGTGATACCGTTATCTAGAACTTCGTTATGTAGAAAAGGGGGCGCTTTTTCAAAGTTTATCCTTTAAAGTTATTACAAAAGATAACCATGTGATTATAAAAAATAACAAAAACAAACTAAATACAACGGAGGACTCTAGTAAATATTTTATCATATGAAAACAAAATTCGAAGAAAGAGGAAATTGCATCTAACCTCGGAAACGCGACTAAACGAAAGTGACCAATATTCAAATTATGCATTCTTTACATAAGCTAGAGAGCCAAATATAAGATGTTGAAATTACATTTTTTTTAAAAAGCTGAAAAATCAACAAAATACCTTTAGATTTAATTTATTCTAAAATTTATATTGCAGTGTAACTCCACTGAGGTGTGAATCATTGTCAATCAATATTAAATCAATATTAAAATCAATGTTCGGCATTGTATTTCGTTAGCTTTATTGATGATTTTAATAGAAAAATGTCATAATGAAGCAAAACATGAGTTATTAACGGTTTATATTTGTGGGTCTCTATCGCTCACGTACTAATCGAAATTTAGCGAAAACCTATAGGCCTAGAAACGAAGCGAAAACCTATAGGCCTTGGGAACGATGAACACGAACAATGTTGTTGCACATCAAGAGTCGTGATGTTAAATTTATTAATAATAATTTTGTTATTTGCCGACAATTAGAAAAAATCTGGTAACACCAACGAATTCTAATTTTCAGAAATTTTTATAGGTTTATAATAATATCGCTATCTATAATCCTATCCAATATTTTGTACGACTGTCTGAAGCCCTATTGCGACTCTGTCATTGGCAGTTCCTTAAGTGGCTTTCGCCCTGAAAAATCAAAAGGCGAGCTGATCTTCACACTTAGACAAATCCTGGAAAAGACTGATGGTTTCAAATCGATACACACCACCTATTAATCGATTTTAAGTGCATATATCGCAGTAGGCTTAACGCCGCCATATCGGAATTTGGTGTACCAGCCAATCACATCCGATTATCAAAAACGACACTTGCAAACACAAGAAGAACACAATGCTGTGGTGATTAGAAATAACACTTCTGATTTATTTCAGCTGTGTACCGGATTTTGACAAAGAGATAGCACTTCCATGCGACTTCTTCAATCTAGTACAGGAATGTATAGTGCGACGACCTGGAGTAAAGATGGTTCGCACTACATTTTTCATATCGGTCCAACTACTAGGGTAGTCCAACTACTACGGTCCAACTACTACGGTCCAACTACTATGTCCATGATATATTAATATAAGTTATGATGCATGCAAAATCGAAAAAGTGAAAACCTATAAATATTTGGGAGTAATGGTCAACTTGAATTGGGATAAACAAAAGGGGAACAAATGAAAGAGGGAAGAAGAATTGCTGGAATTTTTCGTATTATTAATAGAAGAGTTCCTTTAAAAATGAAAAGGCCACTGTTTTATAATACGTGTTCCGCTGCACTGTTATATATATTCAATACAAATATGGGGAAATACATTCAATAAAAACATTAAGCTCATTCAAACTATACAAAATAAAGCTATTAAGAATCTATTCTCAGAGAACGCCAAGTAATACAATACATAAAAAATATAATAATCTACAAATTGATCTGCTCACCAAAATTAAATTGGTAACCCAAACACACTTGATGGTTACCGGAAATATTAATACAAATGTCCAGCTTATTACAAACAATAATTTTCATAATTATCTTACAAGTAGTGCAAAAGATTGGTCTCGTCTAGAACTAGATTTAATAGGCAGAATGCAATATATAACTTATCATTTAAGACGTACAATATAGCTTAGAGCCAATGACTTCAAAAAGAGAATCTGAACAATTTAACTAAGAAGAAAAAAAAAAAAAATTAAAAATATAAAAAAAATTCTTTTCTCTTTTGATATTTAATTTTAAATTAGTGTAATGAAATATTTATTATATTGTTGTTATTTAGTTTTAATATTATTAGTAAAAAAAAAATACTCTGTACGAGTGACTGAGCTCTTTTAAGATACTGAAAGGAAATAAATAAATAAATTCAATTTTACTTAAGTATGGTACACTCATACCTCGCTTTACGGCCTAGATACGTTCCAGAAAAGTCGGCCGTGAATCGAATTGCCGTATACTGAGTCTATTATTTCCATACAAACCCATAGAAAATCAATAGAACCCGTTCTAATTTTATTATTAACAAACATAGTTTTAAATTGCATTTTATTCTTTTTACTTCATTTCAAAATGCTTATCTACATTTAAAATAAAAATATATAACAAGTAATAATAAACAGAAATTTAGATTCAAAAACAAAAATAAAAATAAATGTTATACATGTATGTACGTAACAAAATTCATAAATTAAAATGTTTAACAGTTCTACTGGCTAGCTGTAATATGCTGTCGTCATCACTTTCCACTGTTGTGGATTGACCTGGCTTAAAAAATTAATCCGACGTTGTTTGTCTTGCTTTGCTTTCTTCCTTTTGCAGTTCTCTATTGCATTTAATGGTTGAATTGATTCATCGAGAAACTTTAGCGCTGCGTCTCTCATCGGGATCATTTTGAAGAAGGATATTTATGCCTTTTTCGAAATAAGAGAGTGCATTAGACAAGTGCTTTAATGTAAGATGTTGGCATACAGCAGGCTAAGACTCAGAATCCTCATCAAGAGCCTGTCCTGTATCTAATTGAATCAGTTCTTCGTGTGAAACGGATTCTCTATCAGTATTTAGTACTTCAAATAAATCACCTTTTCTTCCATATCCTCAAAACCAAGGTCATTTGTTAAGTTCAATATATTTTGTCGAACTCTAGAAAGTGAATCAACTTCAAGTTTATTATTTTTTATGCATTCAGACCATATTTTTTTCCAAACATTATTCATTGTAGTTGACAATTCTTTCCAAGATTCGCTAATGTTATCTAAGCATCTTTGATGTTGTAGTTTTTCCAAAATTGTTCATTCACCATCTGTTTCATTTATTAGTTTTCGAAAAGTGCTGCGTAAATAATATGCCTTAAAAGTCGCTATTGCACCTTAATCCATTGGCTAGATAAGGGCTGTTGTATTTTTGGCAAGATACTGAACCTGGATATCTTGATATAATTCCGATAAATTAACCGGATGTTCGAGGGCATTATCCAAAATGAGCAAAGCTTTGTTGCCTAAGTCTTGTAAATATTTTTTTTCTTGTGGACAAAATAAATTTTTGAATCAGTCTTCGAAGAGAATCTTAGTCATCCAAATAGTTAATTTTTCTTATTGGATTTCCAAGTGACGAGCAAGAAGTAAAGTTAATCGTTCTTTGGACACTATGTAACCAGATGGAGACTTTTCGTTTTTTGAGATGTAGGTTCTTTCGGCTCCTGTTTCTTCCACATTGAAAACTTGTTCAGGTCGGTAGCCACCTCTTTCAATAATTCTTTTCAAAATATTGGAATATTTTTTAGCTGCGTCATCATCAGCACTAGCTGATTCTCCTTTCATTTTTGTCGCTAATTGTGTCGATTTTTAAATGTTTGGAAGCTTCGGCTTCCTTAGAACGTTATATCTATCATAGAGTCATTGTTATTCGCACTCTTTAAATTTTTAAAAATATTTTTCTCGGACAGTCATTTGGCTTATTGGCATCTTCCTTTGGTTTATCTTCAATCCATAAAATTAATAATTTTTTTATATTTTTCCATTACACAGCTTCTTTAGCGAGTTAATTTTTAGATACTTAAAGGTGCGGTTAATTTGTTCTTTTTTATCGCGAATAGTTTGAACGGTAGATTTTCCCAGGGCAGCTGATCTATAAATTTGAACAATTTTCTCACCAACTTCAATACAACGTAAAACTTCTAATTTATTCTCAATAGCGTTACAAATTTTCGACTTCTTTTTATTTTTATCAGTCTCCGAAATTCTTGAACGTTTCGATGGCATTTTGATTTTAAAATTGATTGTAAAACGAATAAATGTGGAACAAATTAGGAAATTTAATGATTTACTACATTAAACTTTATCACAAACAATTAAATTAATTAATGAACTACTCAGAGCAAAAAGTACCACATAAAATAGAAAATAGAAAAACAAAACACAAACAAAAACAAACAAGAATAAACACGTGAACATTTATTTTTTTGGTGTATAACGAAACATTTTAGAGCCGTAAATCCAAAACGTGCCATAATTAAAGAAGGCCGTTATAGCGAAAAACCGGATAAAGACTCGCCGTATAGCGAGGTATGAGTGTATTATAATTATTTCCTCCAACCGATAATTCATTGAAATTGTAGGCAGAAAAAGTTCCGATTTTTAAAATTTATTTTTCTTAAAAATATTTTCAAATTTCAATTTATAAAAATTACTTAAATAAACAAAAAAATCTACAAATCTCATATGAACTTGAAAATTTAAAATATTAATTGAAAGAAAATACAATGAATCATATTTAATAACAAAAATTATTTAAATATTAGGAGCTAAAAGTCTTAAAACATTATTAAAATATTCTAAATATTATATGTATATGTACATATTATGTAGATCTCTAAAGCAACTTTTTTTTATTGATTCCAGCATATTTTAGATGAAATTCCATTACCTATGTTTAATTAAGACAAATATAGCCAGCTACCCAATAGGCGTATACTTATTAGTTGAACTAAATTTTTTAAATACTTAAAATAAACAAATTTTGGTATAAATCCGGTAAACAAATATAATTTATTTAAATTTAATTTGGTTTTGGAAAATCACGTGCTATCTTGGTTTTTAAATAAAAAACTGATATGTATGTAAGTACATAAACTTTATAGTAAAAGAAAATTAAAAAATTGTTTATGAAATTTTTAATGGAACATTAGAGCCAATTATAAATTTTCATTCTGAAATTTAATTAAGTAAAATTTACGAATCGAATTTAAAAATTATACACGAATTAAAAAAAATAATCAAAGCAATCAATTTAACTTATTATTTCGTTAACACAGCCCACCAAATGTACATCTATACTCGTAAAAAAATCTTAACAAATTTTTAAAAAACGAAACAGCAATAATTCTTTTTACTATAAATTGTAATCATTAATTTTTGGTAGTTTTATAATAACTGAACATCTTACAAATCTAATTTCGAAAATTTGTATTGCGTCTAAGTCGAATAAATCAGAAATCCAAACAACTTTTCGTGTTCAAAATATCGCTCAATAGCTTTACTCTATTTTGAGTTGTCGACTGCAATTTTTTGATATAAAATAAAAACCCATTGAATTGACTTAAAAAAATCTATAAATTTTCGAAATTAGATTTTCAAGTTGTTTACTGTAACTGTAAATTTGCACAGTTATTTCATTTTTTCTCAAAATTTAATCCGGACAATTTAAATTCCTAGAAAATTCTTACCTTTCAGGGGGGCTAAGGTTGATATAGGCCCTAGGCAGAGTGTACCCCTAACGTATAGCTCTGATAAAACCTAGGAAAAGCCTTCTGGTTTAACAACTACAGCTCTGTCAACAAATCCGACTCTCACCTCCCCGAAGGTAGGTAACATAGTTATCTGTCGGGTGCCTCCTGGAAACTTACTTTGTAAGGCAGACGAGAGCGGGTGAATGCGTGAACTTAGCGCAATAACTAAGTAAACCGGTTAGGCTGGATCAATCCGCGCAAACGAGGACGTATGTTTTCGACGGGCGCGAACAATCGGTTAGTTAGGCGGAGACGGAAACTCCGTCGTCAAATGACCTGGCCCTCCTGGTAGGGGGTTTGTGTGTAGTTTTATCTGCCCTACCACAATAAAATTAATGCAGTAATCAAAAATGTAATGGACAAAACCAAATATTCTATTACCCCAGGTGGCAGACCAGTTGCACTGGAAAATCCACCCTTTTCGGAGGTCGGTCCCACGGATTCTGGGGGGGACCAACTATTACATACAAAAGGAAATTTCAACAGGAGTTCGTTAACATCAAGAACTCCCCCTAAATCAATAAACAAAGAGAGTAAAACAACAAGAACTCCTTTGAAAAACGTGCCAGTAGAAAAGCAAACAAGAGTCGAAAGCGTTGGCGATAACAAGATCCATCTAGACTCTGTAGGTGTAAATTTCTACAACGAATGGAAAAAAGAAGTAAAGGCACGGAAAGAAATGGAACAGATAGTGATCAGTCTACAGGATCACATTAAAGAACTAGAAAAAAAGGTTACCTTATTAGATAGAGGTAATTCACCAGCGCCAAGTAATTGCAACATCTTCAATTACTTCACGGATGAAGAAGAACTCACGAGAGAAACAGATTGTATTCTTAAAAAAACAAAAAGACCATCCAAAAAAAGGAAAGCAGAGGGTAGCCCCGAAACTGCCCAACAGAAAAAAGAATCACCAAAAACAAAACAAGCAGCACTTGGAAACAATACTGCGGATAAAAAAGCCAAAAAAGAGGAACATAAACCACCACCTATTATGGTTCATGGGTTAGGTACCTTTGGTGAGCTAAATAATTTAATAAAGCAAACCACTAAAAATGAATGCAAGTACACATCTTACAATAATAACGTCTGGAAGATCAATGTTACTGATAGTGACACATACAGATGTATAACAAACGATTTAACATCGAAGAAAGTTCAGTGGCACTCCTATGAGGACAAATCTACCAGACCAACAAAAGTTATGGCCAGGGGATTACATCCTTCATGCGATGAAAATGAAATAGTTCAAGACCTGAGAGATAACGGTTTCCAGATACTAGAAGCCAAAAACATAATTATTAAAGATAAAATCGAAAAGAACGATGGGAGCTTTATCACTCAAAGAAGAGGATTACCATTGTTTATGTTAACATTCGATAATAGAGAAAATATAGAAAAAAATTTTTCTATTAAAACAATAATGAAAATAGTCGTTAAAATTGAACCACTAAGAAAAAACAAAAAGTTAATCCCACAGTGCAAGAGATGCCAAGCTTTTGGGCATACACAAAGTTTTTGTAATAGAGACTGTGCTTGCGTTAAGTGTGGCGGTAAGCATTTCACAAAAAGCTGCATTTTAAAGTTGGGAGAAAAAGCCAAATGTATTAATTGTCGTGGTGATCATCCGGCAAGGCAAACTACAGAGGATGCCCAATTGCAAAAGAACAGCAAGCCAGAAGAAACAAACAAGCAAAACTACCCCAAATTCAAAAGATTAATACTTTTAAAAATGAAAAATTTGTTGACACGAATAGAAAACCTACAGTAATAAATGCTGTACGTAATGTAAATGCTAAATCATATGCCCAAATTGTGAAAAACTCCCGTAAGGAAGATGATTACTCAGTCAAGGATATATTAAGTCTTATCCTACAGAGACTAACAAACCAAGACGAATTTATTAAAACATTATCTGACGAGATTACAACGATAAAAGTCCATAGCAGAAAACCACCGCAGTCACATAAAAAATAAGCCACACCCTTAGAGTTGCTACATGGAACGCAAATGGACTCTTCCAACACATTTTAGAACTCGAAATTTTTCTGAAGGATCAAAACATAGATATATGTCTAATTTCTGAAACACACTTCACAAAGAAATTCAGTATTAAAATTCCTAATTACGTTTGTTATCATACTTCCCATCCAGATGACAAAGCAAGAGGAGGAACAGCAATACTGATAAAAGGCAACATTCAACACCATGAGGAGCAGAAAATAGAAAATGCAATGATGCAAGTTACAACAATTAACATTAAGGTCAAAAATAAGGACTTCAAAATCTCAGCTATCTATTGCCCACCAAGACACTCACCTACTAGAGTCGACTTCATAAATCTCTTTAAAATACTTGGAAACAATTTTATCATCGGAGGAGATTTCAATGCGAAACATACCCACTGGGGTTCAAGATTAACCACAACAAAAGGGAGAGAGCTATATCAAGCTGGAAGAAATCATAAGTGTGAATTTATTTCTTCCGGTGCCCCAACCTATTGGCCCACTGACCCAGCGATAAAATACCTGATTTGATTGATTTCTTTATAACAAAGGGAATAAATAGAAACCACACATATGCCGTGAGCAATGATGACCTATCGTCTGACCATACTCCAGTGATCATGGTTCTAAGTGAAAAAGTTGAACACAAAAATTGCCTCCCAAGACTTACAAACAAGAAAACTGATTGGGATATGTTTAGAGAAAAACTTGAGCAATTCATTACTCTAGGATCCGTGGAATCAAGGAACCAAATTGATGCAGAAGTCGAGCAATTCATTGTAGACGTGCAGCAAGCAGCAAAGGAGAGCACGCCATCTTTTGACTCGAAACATCACTCGAGAGTGAGCTATCCTCCAGAAATAAGAGCACTGATTATGGAGAAGAGAAAGGCACGACGAAAATGGCAATCAACGAGGTACCCAGGTGATAAAATTATATTCAATCGCTTAAACAATCAACTAAAACAGCAAATCAGAAATATAAAAAATAACTCATTTAATAAATTCTTAAACAATTTATCAGCCGATGCTTATACTGACTACTCGCTTTGGAAAGCAGCTAAACGAATAAATAGACCACAGGTGCAAGATCCACCTTTGAAAACACAGGCTGGTAGCTGGGTCGGTAACCCAAAAGAAAAAGCTAAGATTTTTGCTGACCACTTGGCAGAGGTCTTCACAGCACCAACACAAAATCTTGCAAATGAAAATATAACTCTCGAAGTTAAAATAGATGAAGCGGAAATTTCGCATGTCACTCTAAGAGAAATTAAACAAATATGCAGACACAACCTGAGTGTCAAAAAAGCACCAGGTTACGATCTCATCAATGGCCAAATCATGCGGGAACTACCAGATCTAGCTTTGTTAAAGCTACAACATATATTTAATGCATGTTTTAAGTTCACATATGTTCCGAGACAATGGAAAATTGCAGAAGTAATTGTAATACCGAAGCAAGGAAAACCGCCTTCAGAGGTAACATCATATCGACCAATATCGTTGTTACCTATTATATCAAAAATATTTGAGAAACTGCTCCTCAAAAGACTTGCCCCGATTATTGAAGAAAGAGATCTGATCCCGAACCATCAATTTGGATTCAGAAACAAACATTCTACAATTGATCAAGTGCATCGGATCACAAATATAGTGGAAAAAGCGTTTGAAGAAAAAAAAGTCTGCTCAGCAATCTTCTTAGATGTTGCTCAGGCTTTCGACAAAGTGTGGCACCAAGGCCTTGAATTTAAACTACATCGTGATTTACCAAGACAATTCTATGAAATATTAAAATCATATATGAACAATAGATGCTTTCGTGTACGTTATGCCAAAGAATATTCAGAAGTAAAAGAAATATCTGCTGGAGTCCCACAGGGAAGTGTTCTTGGTCCAATACTTTACCTGCTATATACAAGAGATATCCCACAAATTGACAACATTTTTATGGCTACCATGGCTTTCAGACGACACTGCGATTCTTGCAGTTGACGTATCTGTCGAAAACTCCACAGCAAAACTTCAAAATGCAATGAATAAAATAAGATTATGGACACAACGTTGGCGCATTAAACTTAATGAAAGCAAATCAACTCATATAAATTTTACATACAAAAAGATTGCAACCATTCCTATCTCAATCAATAACAAAATAGTACCATATGCCAATACAGCAAAGTATCTGGGAATGACACTCGATGCTAAGCTAAGATGGAAGGAACATATAAGAAAGAAAACAGAAGAGCTAAACATTAGACTCAAAAAAATTTACTGGTTACTTGGGCGTGGTTCTGAGTTATCAGTACAGAACAAAATATTAATATATAAGCAGATATTAAAACCTGTGTGGACGTACGGTATCCAATTATGGGGCTGTGCAAAGAAAACCAACATTGAAATGTTGCAAAAATTTCAAAATAAAGTGCTCCGTGGTATAGTAAATGCACCATGGTACATACGTAACAAAGATCTCCACCGTGACTTGCGCATTGAAACAGTCACGGAAGAGATCAAGAAACATGCAGTCAAACACGAGCAGAGACTGCAAACTCATGTGAACTCGGAAATGGCAGCAGTTCTTCATATCGACAGCAGTATCCGTCGACTCAAGAGAACGAAACCCCACGAGCTGGTCACGACCTAAAATGGAAAATTCTACGATAATAGTTTCCTTTACGGAAATTTTATTTCAATAATTTTCCTTTGCGAAAAAATCTAAAAAATCTTCCCACGCGGAGCTATTGCTGTGACTATCTCCTTCACGGGAAATATCATAGTGATAAAGTTCCTACACGGTAATTATTATGATGTTAGCGATCCTCCACGGAAACTATCACTATAATAATTTCCTAAAGACGCGACCGAAAATTTACGAAAAAAAAGGTCATTAGTCGATCTTACGTAGATTGGTTATAACGGAAAAAGATAGGTGGGCTTTAGTGGGTTCGATTCCTACACTATCAAGATGCACACGCGGCTGGAGCTCTTGATGTCCTTCGGGGATTACCTCCTATCTTTCGCAAAAAAAAAAAAAACCTTTCAGGTAAGAATTTTCAACTCCTAATTTTCAGTTAAGAATTTTCAGCTCCTTCACCGATTTTTAGTTATTTTGTGCAACTCAGGTAATTTATGCAACCATAAATTACTTAGTTTTTAGGAGAAAGTTGTCATTAGTGTTAAAAAATTCAACAAGTGTGGATAAACATCAAGAAGCGTAAAATAATTTCAAAATTAAGTGATGGTGAAAAAAGCGTTGTGATCGGTTTATGGAAGGAAAGGTTCAGAGTTGTCAGCAGGTGATATAGGTCCGAGAATAGATCATCATGATTTAGTAGAGCATCCACGTTGATCATTGTAGATTTAGAGCATCCACAAAACTGCGAGTAGACATTGTCAGAGCAAAAGGAACCGCAATATAAACATCAACTGTTCGAAGAACCCTATCATAAGTAGGTTAGCCTAATCTAAAGGCAACTTCAAAATTTTCACGTCTTCGTTGGGCGCAGGAGCGTTTGAACTGAACTAAGGAAATGTGGAGTCACTTGGTGTACCATGACGAGTTCAAACTAAAGCTCCATGTCGGATTTGGGAGGCTAGAAATACGGAAATTTTACCCTGGTGATGTGTGCATTCATGAAAAACTTAACAAAACCCAAGGTCTAATATAATGGCTTGAAGCTGCTTCAATATGAGTGGTTTAGGTGAGCTAGCATTTGTAAACTGAAAAGTAATAGCAAATGTGTTGTGTACATATTTTATCATAGAGAGTTGCTGGAAAGCATCAGTTTTGGAGCATCATTTATATTTGCAGGTGAAAAGTACTTAAGTCACAATCGCATACACACTATGAAATGGCTCGCTTGTAGTCCAGATACTATTGTTTTCTCGAACATCTAAGATGGAATCATGAATTTTGACGAATTCTCAACCATTTCGATATTCAACACTAATAAAATTTGTGAATATTCAACTTTTCAAAATACCTTTTCAATAATCTTTAATGGGCATAATTATCAGAATTTTCAGAAGAACAATCTTTATTCAACCTACAGTTGAAATCAAAAGTGAATTTTAATTTTCAATATTGCAACCTATTTTCAAGTATTTTCAAAACATTAAAAGTTATCGTAACGTACATTGATCAGTTGATATTAGAAATTACAAAAAAAAAATAATTAACAGTATAATCTGGTAATAGCTTCCATAAAATTTAACTACGCTATTTAATAAGGCTTAGTTCTTGACAATAGTAATAGATTTTCATATTTAATAAGTTGATATACAAGAAAAAATAATAAATAAATACTTAATACTTGTCGTAGTTCCCACATTTTTCTATTTCACTTTTTTTTTAGACGACAGTAAGACTACTAAAAGATCTAACTCTAGACAAAGCAACATATAATTGTCCATGACTAAACACCAGCTTTGGAAGAACTATTTTGTCAAAAGCTTGGCCTTATGATTTGTTAATTGTCATTGAATATGCTAGTCGAATTGGAAATAGTTTCCGTTTGAAAATAAAGGGAAGATTTGTATCGGACGGAATTAGAGGAATACTTGGAATAAAAATTGTATCTGAGTTATTACTATTTACAATCTTGGCTTCGGAATTAGAGGAATACTTGGAATAAAAATTGTATCTGAGTTATTACTATTTACAATCTTGGCTTCGATATACAGGGTGAGCCGGTTTAGAGCAGAAATATTTTAAGGGGTGATCCTTAGAGTATTTTATGAAAAAATTGTTCTAAACGAGGGGTATATCTTTAAATTTAACCTGGGCTACAGAGGGTTAAAGAAAATCGGATTAGAAAAATTATATCTAAACAATATCCCCTACAGCTCCGAAGGATTGAAACTAGAGTAACATCTTCTTCATAATTTTTTTTTAAATTACAATATATTTTATTCCATCATGATTTTATAATAAATATACGGCTTTAGAACTTGGCTTTCGCACATTATTAGCGTATTAATATATTGGATATATAGTAGAATAATTAAATACTAGTTACTGTCACATTCCGAGAACATTTGTGGGAAGCCAAATTAGCAATAAAAAAGGGTAATACTAATTTTAAATCAATTACTAAGCATATATATTTGAAGAACATTTAAAAATTAATTAAACCGATTTATCATCAATAAACGAAGTACAATAAAATATGCAAATTAAACACAATAAGTGGAAAAATAAAAAACACATAAGTTAAGCAATTTTGATGTAAAAGGTAGACAATATTTCATTGAATACTGAGTTGGGAAATGAATACTCAACACTATTCAAATTAATATAAAATATACTGCACTAAGTTGCACCAATAAAATAATGGTACTGTTAAAATAAACCAGATTTTCGATACACAAAGAAGAATAATAAAGGAAAATTAGTTACTCACAAGCACTGATGAAGATAGTATGTTGCTTCCGAAATATCGGTTTGCAGCCAAATATAAAAAAATGATTGGTGAAAAGAAACTTGAAAATTAATCCAGCTGAAAGATTTTATAAAAATCAAAATGGAACAAAATTGATAATCAGGAAAATTTAAACACGCACAAAATAATCTAACTCTTATCAAATTAGAAAAATAAAACGACCAATGATATAAAATTTATCATGAAAACGTCGAAAATATTCAGATATATTTAAATATTTATGTCATCGTTGAAGCCGTGCTATCTCGTATCATGAAATTTATTCTCAGTCTTTTTTGCTGTAGAATTCAATTTAAAATTTCTAACTGGGGTTTGGTATTGGTAAAAAAATTTTAAATTTTAAAAAATTATGTTAGTTAGGTATGACTTACAGGTGGAATAAAATCTAAGACTAAATCAAAATCTGATAAAAATTTAGCGTGTAAACAGAACCACATTAATAATCTGACGAGAAATGATTTTTGATAATTTTCCATTTTCATTAAATTTTTGTTCAAGATTTAGTTTGTAGAGTTCTTAATACACCATATTGTTTTTCGAATATATTACTATATAAATATTTTATTAATTTCATTTTACAATTTTTCTTATTTCTAATTTTAATAATTAAGAGCTTATACTAATGTATTTACACCTATGACTTTTAATTTACTTAGACTAACCTTAGACTAAATTATAATATTAATTGATTTAAAAAATATAGTTTAGAAATACAAACATATGTATGTAGGTTTGACCCCAGAATCCAGAATATACTTAGTTTATAAATGGCTTTAGACTGCGTAAATCCTTGGTAACTATCCCATATGTTTGTGGTTTCTGTGGTTTCCCACTTGGAAACAATTCTTTATACATTCTGTTCTGTTCTTGGTTCTGGTTCTAAGAATTGACTCTTCACATCTGTTTTTCCTAGAACATCATTGCTTCGTTTTTCTTCATGCCCAGAAGTTCACATAAGAAGAGCTCTGTTTCGAACGAAATTATTATTTTTGAAATTAAAATTCTGTAACAGCTATATTTGAGCTTGGATAATTGAGGAAGCCAGCAGACCTTTTATGCTATCTGAAATTATATATATGTTGGCAACTTTATATCCTTTTTTACTGCATTATAATGCCAATAGCTCGATGACATATGTTTCAGCTTAAAAAACAATGGAATATGTGCTAAGTGTGGCGCTAAATTTAAAACTTGATCGGAATACGTAGGCATCGGTTTTCTCCCCGATTTTTAAGAAATCAGTATACCATATTGAAGCTTCTTGAGGTAAGACTCTTATTAAACCTTTGACTTCTTCCCTTTTAGGTATATTACTACAGTGAATTTCCTTCGGCAACCAATTGCTTTTGTCATATAGTCTGACATTGGCTTGGCTTGAATTCCTAATTTAATTTTCGGCATCATACTGTGTCCTGGTGTATATTGTGTTTGAGGTTATTTATTAAATGCAGCCTTGATGGTGTAATTCCTGCCATCTTCATATCGGGGTATTGATGAATCGGTAGAAGTTTCAGATTTTTTCTAGGGCTAGAGTAGGATACTTTTGGATGCTTCATGGCCCCAAGGCATACTATTCTTTATATTTTAGTAAGCTTGGCACATGCTTTCGTCCGTTCTATTTTTAGTCACCATACAAATTTCGCATAAAATATTATAGGTCTTATTATAGATTTGCAGATCCATTTTAATATTACTTTTTTTTTTATTTTTAAGTTTAGTTAAACGTTATGTTTCAAACCAGACCTTTATACTCAAATTCAAAGCTTGAACTAGTTGAGAATCGGGGGAAAAAAAATTACCCTTTGATCTGTGGGTACAATTTGAATAAATTTGTTAATATTTCTCTTGAACTTAATTTGTAGATTGTATATGGATAGTTCATAGCTTCAATGATGATGTGTATATTGATTGGAATTTGGAAAAAAAAATTGAAAAACTAAAATAAAACATTTTCAAAATAATGAGTCGAAATTAAAGAAAATATTTTGAATTTCGAATAAAATTTATAAAATGATTTTCCAAGTTCATAGCAAGCAGGTGGTTTAATATTTGTTTTAAATAAACAAAAAAAGTTTTTACTTAAAATTTTTCGGAAAATTTCCAAAATTATTCAGAAAAGTAACATTAATAATAATTATTATTTAATTATGATTATAAAAGAAAATTGTTTTCCATGGAATATTTTGTATATTTCACATGGCGGTAATTAGCCTTATTAAGTTTTAGAATTTTCAATTATCATCATATCAAAAAAAAAAAATTTATGAGGTGCATGTTAAATTTTGTGTAATCGTTTTTTAACATAATAATTTTTAAGATTTACTCATATTGATTTAAATTAATCGATAATTATGATGGTTATTAATTATACTATTAATTAAATAAATATTTATAGAAAAATAAAAGATAAGATAGTGTTACTATCATTATAATATTATTATATGGTCCTTTCGACTCAAATAGTTTTAGAATCAATAATTTTTGAAAGAACAAAAAAATTAATTACCACAATACGAAATCTGAAATAAATTTTTGGATAAACTTTAAAAAAGGGGGCGCCTTTAGACTTAATAGAAGACATTTAAATGACTTTGTCGTCAAAAATGGTGTTCTATGAAATATTTGTGAAGTCGTCAAGTACCGTTTTGTAAATTTAAAAAAAAGTCCTTTCTTTATAGAAATAATTTCTATAATCGTACCTATCAGAATTCTTTTATTGAATACTAATTTTTACACTTTGTTTTGAGTAACATTATTGAATAGAGTATGTACGGATTAGTATTTAATAATTTTTCTAGCCCAAAATATTAGTACTGTATATATGACTTATATATACCTGTAAATTTCAAACAAATAGAAGGAGAATAGATTTAGCGCTAAATCAGAACTAGTAACTCAAACGTATGGTAATTGTAGACCGTTTAGTATTTATGATAATTTTATGAGTTTTTGCTGTAAAGAAATTAAAGAGCTAATAAGAATTAATGCTATACATTTTATAGTAACACCTTTGCTTACTTAAAATTAATCATTGCAAATTATTTTGGATTTTCCTTTCACGCAGAAATTGAAGTAAAATATTTCATAAAATAACCCGAACCAAAAATCATAAATTTTTTAAATTATAGTATCAAACGAACAGATTAATTCACTAGGTATAGTAATGTTAAGCTCTCGAGCTCTTAAATAGGTTGAGCCCACTTAAATAGATCAGATGACATAAGAAGGCTGAAAATGCATTTCAAGCACATTTTCAATCTAGTAATAATTTATTCAAATATGCACCTAATAAGATTGTAATTGTACTATAGTAACCTAAAGGTTGTCAAAAAAAAAAATTGTTTTTGATGTTGAATACTTCCCTTTCCCAACCAACACCTTACTCAGGGCGAAATGGTATTCCTTAATATTGAACCTTTAATGATTGAACAAACAACGTTTGCTAGACGTTCAGTTGAGTTCCATATCACCTACTCACTAATATAATATTATCATGGAAAAACACTAAACAAATATTTTTCGAGACTATGCCACATTGTGAGCTTGTAGAAATTATCTACAAGACTATCTTTAATACTTGAACAAACATTGTTTACTTGACGTTCAGTTCAGCTCGAAATCAGCTACTCACTAACAAAAATTAATATTATCGTGGAAAAACATTAGACAAGTATTTTTCACAAAACTATACCACATTGTGAGCTCGCAGAAATTATCTACAAGACTATCATCAAAGACCTTAATAATTATAATTATTAAGGTCTTTGCTATCATTGTTCAGTTTATGTTTAGTTTAGCTCGACATCAGTTACTCATTAGTGCAAAATAATATTATCATAAAATCGAAAAATATCAGACATATATCTGTCACAACACTATATCAAATTGTGGGTTCTACAAGACATACTGGAGCGTTATCTACTCCACGAGTAAGCCATGACAAAATAAAGTATAAGAAGCCTTTGCTTTTTCTTTTTGTGTATTTAATGCGACAATCGAATTCATTGGGAAATTCATAGCCCAACGTAATTTCGAAACGTACTGATTAATTTCAGATATCACACAACCACCAAATATGTCTCTATACCATCATATCAGTGAGTAATGTCGTTCTTTAAAGTATTATCAATATAAATAGGTCTACAACTACAATATTAAAATAGGTATAGTAATAACTGTACAATTAGTTTTTACTTTTCAGAATTGTTGATATGAAAATTGCATATGAAAATTCTGTAATTTGTGCATCAATGAATTGAGCGTACTGTTTTTAATAGTCCCATTGTACATACATACTATTTGTGCATACTACTGAGTTTGATTTAATATTTAAAATACATTTTTTTTAAATTCACAATTAACTCACAAATATAATACAACAATAATTTAAGTATATTGATTTAAATATAAGTAAAGGGAAAATTTAAATCTAAAATTCATTACCAAATTACATACAAATTCACGGCCAAATTTTCTTCTATTTAATTATACTTTTACCTCTCTGTCGTACACTATCTTATATTTAACAACAAATTATGCTCAAATTTTATTAAAATAATTTGAATTCAATAAAATTAAAGTAACTCTATATTTTTCTTTAAATTTAATATACAAAATATAAAATTATGTCAAAATGACATGAGTAAACATTCATGTTTTCACTTTCTTATCCACTATACCATTACCACCTCGATTTTGAATATCGAACCGAATAACAATTAAAAAAAAAAAATAAATAAACAAAATAAAAAATAATAATAACAATCCACTACAAAAACATTGTGTTCTTAACTACTACACTATAAATGTAAGCTACAAGATATTGTCGTAATCCAACCACTTCAAAATATTATTTTTTATAGTATGTCATGATAAAAGTGCAAAGCTTTACTACTATTGTAGTTGTAGTATTGCAATAGTAGTTGTACTGAGTAAAGCACTTCACAATTTCGATGAGAAAAAACATTTAATTTTAAGTCGACTAGGCTTGTTATAAAATATTTTTTTTTTTTAAACTCATAAAAATCAAAAGTATTTCAAAACATATTCGAAATTTCTGTTTTCGTTTAGAATTTTATTTTATTGTAATATGAATAACATGATTTATTTTAATCTAGTCATTCAACAGAGCTTTCATATTTTGTTGTATAAAGTTAATTACATTTTTATTTTAAATTATGTCAATTGTTAAGGCCTTGGATTGGAAAAGAGATAGCAACAACAATTAATGTTGACGAAATAGAGCAACATTTTTTGTGACTGCAAAATGTTTATAAATAAAAAAATGGGAAATGGAAGGAGGATTTATTCAACCAGAAGAACTCTTATAATTCATTAAAAAGAATAAAAAATACGTCTAGGTCGTTGAAATAATAGCGATAACATATTTTAAGATGGGAGGATATTACAATAGCCCTAATGATCATGATAATTATGTTATTATAGGACCAATAATCTAAATTAATCTAATATAAATACTCAGCCAGAGTTCAACTAGCACCAGGTTAAAAGAAATTCATACAATATATTTTCTCTTTTTATGTAATGACATCTTCTTTTCTTTCTTTAGCTTCTAACAGTATACATAATAATCTAATAAATACTATAACCTAATAAACAGTTTTTCAAAAAAGCTTAATTTATTCTTGTTGAATATAATCTGGAGATTTAAGTATAAATCTATTGGACATTTATTTCCAGTCTATTCAATTATTTGTAAGCATTGTTAATTAGTAGTTCAGGAAGTCTTAAGTCCTGTAGTATCACAATAGTCTAAATATGTGATATTAATGCCATTCACCTAAGCCTCGTCTATTTTAAATACCGTATAAGCGTATATTTAAAAGCTGAAATGCATTTTAGATTGATTTACAGATTGTAATCCTTTAAATCAGTTACAGCTAATCTTCAATTATTCTAATGTTTAATATAATATCATCGTAGCCACTCTGTGTTGATTAGTTTACAAAAAAAAAGTTTAATTTGTAATGATAGTGAAATCTTTTAAATCACAGCCTCCTAATAGGCTTCTTATGAAGAATTATAAGGAGTGACTTCCAAAATGCAATGTACAAAGTTTTAATACCGTTTAAAGATTTTATAACAACTTCATTGTAAGATATATATAATAAAAATTTTCCTACATTTTGGAATACAATTTTGACAATATAAATACACACACAAATTTTGACGTTTAAATTATAATTTTGTGTTTTTACAATTTAAATTGGTAATAATCTGACTTTTTGTTTATCTTTCATTACATGAAAATTAATATTGCCAGATATTCATAGGTCAGCAGATATTTTCGGCGGGAAAATATATTTTATTGAAATATTTCGCTACAATTTGACAATAAACATATTTTTCCGTCGAAAATGTGTGCTAACCTATATCATTTAATTAATTCTGGTAGCTTTAAATATGACATGTACATATAAAATGTAGTCTACAGCTACACACTCTGCTCTTATTTAACATTTCTACTACGTATTTTAAAGTACGTTGACATGTCTTAAAGTAAAACTTCAAACTGATACATTGTAAAAAAATTAAGTTGTCAATTTTAATCGTAAAATAAGTTGGCAACATTGTGTAGTGAGAGCTTTCTGAGACATTGTGTTTCAATTCATTTGTGATCAAGCAAAATGAACGGATAGTTTTTATTAGCACTGTTCAACATTGGTTTTTTAAAATTTTTTAATAAACGCAAATACCTGTCAAACCGGTTGACATTGTATTTGTATAAAACAACAATTGTGATCATGTAGACAATGTCTGAAGCTTTTGTGAGCTTTTGTAGACATTTAAGATCATGTGGACGTTGCATTCTGTCTGTATTTTGTTGACATTTACGATGTCAAGGATAGTGTATAAAGTCAAAAGCTTTTGATATACATTTTGGAGAAGGATACTACATTGTAAAGTTTACGATGTCACTGCATTTTGGAAGTCACGGAATTAAGACGATTGTATAGGTTGAACCTAGTCTGTGTGGTTATTGAAAGAAGAAATTGATATTCAAAGTTTTAAAAAAATCTAAATAATTGTTTACTAATAATTGAACTGATTGCAATAGACAATAATTTGCTGGAATAATTAACTTAGGATTCAATTGATTTGTTTCAAACTTGTAATGAATTTTATTCCACATTATCTATATTCTAAAGTCAGAATTGTACAAAAGATCTTGTTCTTTTCCTAACTTTGCCTTCATTATAGGATTTAACTCTTTTTGTTTGTAAGAACTGGGTCTTGTAATCTTCTGTCCAGGATACTTTTCAATTTCACGTATTAATTTCGTATTTCAGATATTGTCTTTTTCCACATTTTGTATGGTCCGCCAGAGATATTTTTTAATTAATTTTCCGAACAACAAATCTTGTTCTTCCAATTTTACAATGTTACATAATTTTACACTAAGCAGCTTCTAACGAATCTACAAAACCGATAAAGAAACCTCATAATACTGAAAATTACTAAAATATTTCATCTACAAGCTCAGAAAAATCTTATAGATAAATATCCTTATTCAATTTTATTTTTGTCATATTTTGATAACTAGAGATATACTTTTTTTCTATAAAAACATTAAATTAACATTTTTGAAATATTTTGTAAAAAATTATCATAAACACTATTGTTGAGGGGTCATACGAAAGATATATAATTAAAGAAAGTGACACACAGACGAAAGCCAATACATTTTTATTTGAATAAAAATAACTTAAAGTTGACCAGACAAACTAAATATTCCCATACACTTTTTTTTTTTATTTTTGTTATATTTTTTATAGAACTAAAAAGAAAGAAAACAAAAAATAAACACACAACACTTTTTTTTTCTGTTTAGAATGCTTTGAATTTTTACGTTCAGTCGACTTTAGAACAGTCTAAAGAACCGTTGTATTATAATATTTTTATCTTGTAGTTTGCAAATAAGAAATAGAAAATTTAAATTTAAATTCGTTACAAAAATAAATACGCGTAAACGGACTTTTCTTTTAGCGGTATCAAAATTTTTATTGTTTTCGCAAAAACATACAAAAACAAAATAACAAACAAACTAAAAATCAAAGATCATACAGTTTTATAATATTATTTCGCGTTTTAATAACGGTGTTTGCCAAATTTGAAAAACAGAAAAAAAAAATTTTTAATTTTTTTATTTAAAAAAAAAATCTTTTTTTGGATATTCAAGGTTGATTGAATTTTTATTTTCTCTTCTATCTTTCTTCTTTCTGTTTATTTAATATTTTGTATTTTGTTTTTGTTTTTATTATTGTTTTTTTTTTTACTAAATAAAATGAATTTTAAATTAAAATGATTAAAATTAGAACTTTAAATTAGAAATACATAATAATGTTAAAATAATATTAGTAATGAAGAAAACCGAATATTTTTATTGATCTTCGGCATATTTTTTTTTTTTTTTTTCTATGGGTTTTTTAAAGCAACAAATAAAAAATTAAAATAAAAACAAAATATAAAACAATAATAAAAAATATTTAAAAAATTTTGATGTAAAACGGAAAATAAAAGTGCCGGAGTAAATTTCCTAAAATATTTATTTTTAGAAAAATCTAATAAAAAATTATGTGAAAATAAATTAAAAAAAAAATGAATAAAAAAAAAACAAAATGATAATAAAAAAAAATGTATCAACATTTCTTCGAAAGTTTAAAAATGTTTTCATAGTGTTTGTTGTTGTTGCTTTTCATTTTCCATGTGGCTATGTTTTGAATTTAACAAAAAAAAAAAAAATCCTACATTTGTGTTTTAAAATTCGAAAATTTTGAATTTCGAAATATCTTTAATCATTTAAATGAATCTTATAGTTTTCTACTTTGAGTGAATTTATTAAATAAATAAATAAAAAAAATTAAATTGATTTAAGAAGATTTTTTAAATTTAAATGTCAAAATTTATACACTGAGAAAAAATTTTATTTGGATTTTCAATTCCGAAAATTAAAAGAAAATTCAAATGTTGTATACATACGAATAGGAAAAAAGAAAAACAAAAACAATGTAGACATTACGACTTGTTCTGAACAGCAATTTGTCCTTAGCAGATTTGTTAGATATTTTAAAATTATTAAAATAATTAACGATACAAGATTTGTCTTAGTTTTAATAATTAAATAAAAAGAATTATAGTTTTTAAGCCAAAATATTTTGATGATATGGGTTGTAATTGGCCATTATTTAAATTATGATCAATTTATAATAAATAATAAATAAATCAGAGATGGAAACCGGTTTCGAACCTAATTAAGAACATTTTTTAGGAACCAAAACGAACCTTTATTAATTTTTTTCAAAACTAGAACCACAAACCCTGAACTATTATTAATTTTACAAAAACCATAAATCATTGTTAATTTTGACCATTAAAAATTTATGTTAATAAATTTTTTTTAGCAAGGATCATACAAAATGTATAAAACGATAAATATTCAGCTGTTCAGTTTTCATCAGTTCAGTTATTATATTAAAGTTTAAAAATTTTTAAAACAAAACGAAAAAAACAGAAATGATAAAAGTTGATGTGTTTGAAGATACTATTCGTATTTTAAATATTGAAATAGTGAGAAAAATAAAATGTATGGTTTATCTAATTTTGATTTTTGGTTTAGTTTTTCCAATATAGAGAAAATATTGGTAATAATGAGACATAGAAAATCCTTCATTTTAACTTTTCAGACATTATTTTAAGTGAACCACAAGAACCGAACAAAAATTTTTTTTTTTGGAAAACCATTGAACCAATCCAACATGTTTTTTCAATAGTTTCCATCCCTGAAATAAATAAATAATTATTATTTTTATTATTTAGTTTTTTTTTTTTTACTTCAACATATTATCTAAGAGTAGGTTTTGTTTTTTTATGTTTATTTTTTTTTTATTAGGAATTTGTATGATTCCAAAGCAATACTTGATCAATATAATATGCGCGCACCTCAATGACTATTATTTGAATTCTGCATTTTCAATAATAGTATTAACACATTTTTATCTTATCATGATTTTACAGGATACCTATAGCATCTCTGTTATTTTATGTGCGCAGTGCTATTTATATATTGAGTATCTAAACTACATATAGCTAATATTTCCCTATATTTTTGAATATGATGCATTTTTTAATAAATAAATATTATTCGAGTACATAATTATGTACCAAATTAAAATTTTGAAAGCAAGATAAATATTGGATTTCGCAGAAGTTTAGTTTAATATTTGAGATTTTTTATTTTAATTCACCAACGTTATATATATATATATATATATCTACCATTGGTTCAGATTTATTGTCAGTTGAAGTGATTTTATATTCTAAATGTTCAATCATATCACAACTAAGCGGTACGTAGATGCTAAAGTTATTTTCCTAACGCTTTGGCTGTTATATAAAAAAAAAAATATGTAAACAATTTTATGTGTTTTTGTATATATATACTCGTAATTACATAAGGTATTTAACGTAAATATTTTGGTAAACAAATGAATTGAATTGAAATTTTAGCTTAAACTCCATTTTTTCTTAAATGTGTACAGTTTTTTCGAAAATAATCTTATTATGTTTTTGTGCTTTTTTTTCATGGGAACAGTAGAACGTTTTTTTGTTGTTTTTTTTTTTGTCGAAATAAATTAGATGTAGTATGTGTATGAGTTGGCTTTTTCTATAATATGAGTATAGAGAGATATATTTGTACATACATATTGTGCATATTTTGTTTATTATTTTTTTGGTATTATTCAATCTGGTTGCTGGATCATTTTAAATTATATTTTTATCACTTGAATTTGAAGCAGTCATAGTAAATTTAAAATAGTTGATAATTATTGTCCTGAGTCACTATATACGTGGTAGTTAATAAATTTAATATTACATACAACTAAATTTATTATATTAATTAATTTCTAATTAATATTGTTTATTTTAAGATTTTATGGCTTTGGTAATAAAATCAAATAAATTGACTAGCATAACTGATGAAGGAAGTGCGATATTTGAAATAAAAAAATTTATTTATTTGTCAAAGATTATTCGATTTTTAATTTAACATATATAACTGAAAAGTAATCTGATTATCAAAAATAATTGTCTGGCAAGTTCTGTGATTAGTTTATTATGTTGTTAATTAATTTGTTTTTATTGATTTTATTAATGTACCACTCTAGTATAGAGACCTATCTTATCTCTGTACTACGTACAATGGCAATATTTTACACGATTAGTCACCTGTTTAGTGTGCAATAAATTCATGTCATTCTCCTGGCATAATATATTTTATAGGTATAGGGTACATTACCTAAACTCACATTGCAAACATCAAATTGCAAAAAATATAAATTTTTATTTTTCAAATATCGCACTTCCATCATCAATTATGCTAGACGATTTATTTGATTTTATTACCAAAGCCATAAAATCTTAAAATAAACAATATTAATTAGAAATTAATTAATATAATAAATTTAGTTGTATGTAATATTAAATTTATTAACTACCACGTATATAGTGACTCAGGACAATAATTATCAACTATTTTAAATTTACTATGACTGTTTCAAATTCAAGTGATAAAAGTATAATTTAAAGATTGAGTAATACAAAAAATATAATAAACAAAATATGCACAATATGTATGTACAAATATATCTCTCTGTACTCCTATTATAGAAAAAATCACTGGGCAAATGTCTCGTTTCGTAAAAACGCATTTGTCAAAAAAGGGTTGATCTCAAATTTTTATTTTGCAAAACATCCATTTAACAAATAATACAATGACGTCAAATATATACATGTATCAATCAAATATATACATATATATGCATTTGATGCAACAATGGCTATGGACAAATATGCCGCTCTAAACCTCCGCTAAATTTTTTGATAAATGGATATTTGCGAAATGCAAATTTGTTAAATGAAAAATTTGCTAAGTGATTTTTTATTTGCATTGTGAGTATTTTGATAAGTGAATTTTGGGCGAAATGGATGTTTGTCATCTGAGTTTTGCCAAGTGATACGACACCATATTTTATACATTATCCTCAGACAATGTTATCAATAATTATTATGTACTTAGTTAATTTGTATTATATATAGGCCTAATAAAGGTATTATGAATGTGAATTTGGTTATTATGCAAAAATCTCATTGCATGATGTTTTAACAGTTTTTATTAAGCATTTTAATTTGCTTTTATTAAGCAGTTATTTATTCAAAATATAAAATGAAAAAGAAAAATTTAATTCAATTATTGAGTTTTAAAATAAACAAAATTAGTTTCTTAATTTAAGTAGGTCTGAAAATGTGTATAAATGGGTAAAAGTGATAAAATTATGTTATTTATTTGGTGGAAGGATCCATCATTAACTTTTATCAAACCCTAATATTGAAGACAGTAGTCAATTTCTGAATAATTGAATTATAATTGCTTACTTGGACTATACAGAAATGATATACTATATGAGTCGAATAGAACTATAAAAATAGTTTAAACAGATATCCCTAAATTATACATTTGGTAATCTTCAATTAGACCTTCTGGGTGGCTTAGTATTTATTATAGATATTCTAACTATTCTAGCTCAAGCTGAAAAATCAAGTAAAGGTTTGGTTTTGCTTTGCACATACTTGTTAAGGGTAAATTCCGAAATACATTAGTATCACGTATTATAAAAGTTATAACGCGTGGAAAAGGTCAAATTTAATAAAATTAATTAGTTGTTAATAAATTATTAAATGCAAATCTAAAATTGTAATAAATTAGCAAATGTATCAGATATTATTTTTTTTTGCATCCTGAAATTGTATATGTATGATGCTGATGTATTTTGATTGTACATTTATTTATGAGAAATATTCTTTTTAATCAATTGTTTTTCAAAGTTAAGAAGATTATATTTTCGAATATTGACATTCTATTAATAAATTAAAATATATACCGTAAGAAATACCAATAGTTAATTAAAACGACTGTTTTATATATCGTTAGTATTAATATTATTGGAAATTTGAATAATACCGTAAATTTAGTGAAATTTTGACATTACAGTTTATTAAAGAGTTTATTTAAACTTAATCTAAACTAAATATAGGTAACCAGGTACTACTAAACAGCTACCAAATGTGACTATTTTTATTGCTATTTGAAATAAGATTCTCAAAATTTTAGAAATATGTCAATTGCGTTAAATTTTATCATAATCCATTACAAGGACGAAATTAAATATCCTTTTTACAAAAATTTTTTCGGGGAAACCATTTTTCGATATAAAATGGAAATTTTCAAACATATGTAAATTAACAAAAGTAAAATTTTTGTTTTGAGAATTATTTTTCCTGCGTTTTACACAGAGATTTGGAATAGCTCTACAAATGCATTTTTTAGTACAATTTCATGAGATTGAAGTAATTAAATTATTCTGAATGTCCATTATTTTCATATATAAAATTCTACTAACATTTTTGAACTAAAATAAATTATTAAAATATTTAATTTTTTCTAAAATAAGCAGTGTTTTCTTCAAATATTATATTTACACGTCAAATTATTTTAGAACTGGACCCACTAACGTTGCATACAACTTGACTTAAAAATTGAATATAATAATTTTACAACCAAATTGTATAGTGTGTAAGTTCGTATCATACCTATACAGAAATCCAAAAAACATTTCTTTTTCTTCAAACAATTTTCAACCGTTAAAATGATTGTACAACTGGACTGAACCCACTAACGTTAGAACTTGGTTGAAAAATTGAATATTCTCAACTTGGCTTACAACCAAGTTGTATATAGTGTGTGAAGTTCATTAAATTTTAAATAGTATTCTATACTAAGTAAACCAACTCAATCTTACGATATTAAAAACAAAGTAGATAATTATAAACTTTTCTTTTAAATTTATGTGTTTTCATATAACTATAGAAAAATAAAACTATTTTTTTTTTTAATTTCTAATTAAGAAAATTTCCAACTTTTATTTACTTTGTTAGAAAATTATTGTTATTTTGTATTATGTATTTTCGAAACAATTGTATAGTTAAATCTATGTAAACAAATGTGAAATTATGATATTAAATAGATTTATATTTATAAATAAACTTTAATAATATTTATGAGTATAAATAAAAAAAAAAAAAAAACTAAAAAAAAATTCCGAGTCATATGAATTATATAGCTATAAAAATTCATATATGTACACATTTTATAAATTATTATTCAGTATTGTTTCCCTTTATTCTTCACATGAACTTGAAATAATCAATTTAAAAAAACAAAAAATCAAAAAAAAAAAACCGTTTAGATAATTAAGCAAAACATATGCAATATATGCCAGTTTTATTTAAAATATTTAAAATAAAACAAAAATAGAACTTAAGAAATATGTATAGATAAAAATATAATAAAAAAAAAAAACAAAAAAAAAACAAAAAACAAAAAAATAGCTAATTGAGTTCTAATATGCATTTTAAACTGAAAAAATACGATAGCAAAAATAGAGTAGAATATTTTTTTTTTGTTTTTGCCTTTTTTTTATAAAATTTTAAATTATAATTACTTCGCACCCTTAAATTGAACAAAAATTTTAATTATTTTATTTACATATTTCGTTATTTACCTTAATTTAAATTTAAATATTTATAAATTTACGTCAACCTAGCTTCTAGTGTTTATTGGTTTATTACTTTAATTTTGTTTTTGTTCTTTTCCACTTCAGAGTAGTTTGTTTCTTCAAGTCATTAAGTTTTGTTAAACATTTGTGTACATTAAAAGCAGCTTAAATATATGTGTAAGATCTGGGATGAAAACTGTTTACTTAATTTGGTGTCCACATCATGTATACATAATTAAGGTTATACCGGGTGTCCTAGAGCATGCGTATCAGTTTTCTAAGAAAATTGTTTCATTTTTTTGACGCAGAATCCAAATTTGCATAAAAAAGTACCCCTTCTCGTTTAAAAATCCCGATTTCGGCCAATTTCAGTAATTTTTGGGCTTAAAACCCGGTCCTTCCCGGAAGTTGAAAATATCACCAATCGATAGATCACCCTTTGATTTTGTTAATACAATGTTTTTTTTAATTTTATAATAACGTCTCCTTCTCCTCTTAAAACTGATACGCATGCTGTGAAACACTCGGTATATAAGATTATAGTTTCTACTATAATTCTCAATAGTACTCAAAACATAAGATATATTTTGTGATATTATTATGGTAACTCACGGTTAGAAAACTATATGAGTTAGTTTAACTAAAGTTAAAAAATCTTTCACATAGTTGGTCCAAAATTTTTGTAGTTTCAACTGGTTGACTGCGACTTATTGACACGGAATTTATAACTTAATATGAACTAAGACCAACATGTGAGATTAGTATTCGAAATCAAACCATGTGACAAAAAATAGAATAGGGCGATAGACAAAACGATTAAAACAATTTTGGAGCCCGCTGCAGTTTCTTAAAAACAATAGATCGTATACTACAAAGAGAGAGAAGAAGAAGAGTCAAGTAAACGATTGTAAAACGAACACTAAACGGACTTTGTCATAATTAATATACAGTTATCAATAATAAATTTGTAAATCAACACGTATATGTATACATACATTTTGAAATAATAATTTTTGCACGAAAATTTTTCTCAGTAGTATAATTATTATAATAAGTATGGATAATTTATAGTTAGGTATAGTTTTTTAACCTAATAAAATTATTTTTTTAACCTGTAGCATCAGGCGTATTATTATTTAACTGTACTAATTGAATAATTTGTTTAAAAAAAATTTTTTTTTTGTCAAAATAATATAATTTGTTGAAAATATTGTGAAACAAAAAATTAATATATAAAACAATATCTAACTCTACAGTTCCTGAAATATTTATGTACACGTGTACAATACACAAAAAGAAAATTTAATAATCCAAGTTTAGGTAAGTTCAATAATATGCATATGTAGATACATACTAGGTTCCTTCTTATTATATTATTATTTTAACAAAATTATTATTTGTTTATATAAATATGTAAACATATAAACACAATAAACAAATATCTACATACATACATATATAAATAAAAACAATCAATGACCCAACTATAAACAACCTAAAAACGAGGTCAATCAATCTGTGATTGAAAATCATTATTAAAAAAAAAAAAAAAAAAAAAGAATGAACAGTAATTTTCTACAAACTAATATCCTCGATAACTATAATATCCAATAAATCAATAAAGTTAAATATGTATAATAGATTATGTATTATAAAGTATGTGTTGTTTCATTAAGGACGTAATATTATATTCAATATATTGCCACAGGACTATTGAAAAGGATAACAAAATTATTATCAAATTAAGAATAATTATTGTTGTATCCTATATGAAAATTTATAAGTTAATATAAATATTATCTTAGATTAAACCAATACACTATATACAATATACATATTATGTATACATACTTACACTTTTGTAAGAAAGTGGGATATTTAATTTAATTTATATTTTTTTAATTAGATTTTTATAAGGTTGAGATTTAAATCTCTGTCAATTGGCGAAGCAATATTTTCAAAGGGTTTCGACTGATTTTCTATAAATTTGACTAAATAAGAAAATAAATTATAAACAAATTTAATATAATATTTTCTCTTTAATGATAGTTATATTATAAAATATCTAATACTATTGAATTATCGTAAAAATGAAGGTCCAAATAATTGTTTTGACAATTGGTTTGGTGAAATGCACAATACATATTATAATTTTAATTCATTTGAAAATCGATTTTCATTTCAATTATTATAATTTTGATCTACATATCAGTAAGTTTCAATAATATGATCCTGAAACACTAACTTTCTCTGTTTTGTAAACTTTGGAAGTCCGTAGTAAGTGGTGCAGTTTTACCTATTACTAAAATATAATAAGGAACATTTGAGCTGGTTTAGTTTTATTTATAAAATGTGTACCTGTGGTAACATATGAACATAATCCAAACGAGTTAATAATAATTTGTAATTAATATGATATAGTAATTATCACGATGGATCGAAAGTATGCTAGTGTATTTCAAGTAAAGACAATCGGAGACTACAACAAAACAATCGGAGAGTACAACTTTGAAGGAGTTACAAACTTTACACACCTCGGAGCAACAATACGAAGTGACAATAGTAAGCAATGCTGTATTCATAATAGAATTCAGGCCGGAAATAGATGCTACTAAGCAAACAGAAAGTTGCTTCAATCAAAATTAATATCAAGAAAGGCCAAAATGACGATACATAAAACTCTCATACGACCCATAGTGACGTATGGCTGCGAAGTATGGACAGTGAACGTGGCCGAGGAGAGTAGCCTGCGCATATTTGAAAGACAAATTGTTCGAAAAATAATCGGTCCAAAAAGATTATAGAATGGAGAATACGTAAGCAGAAGCAACAGCGAGCTCAATAGTATGATCGATAGTGAGAATATTGTACGGTTCGCAAAGCCCAAAGACTAAGATGGGCTGGCCACATAAGTCGAATGCACGAAAGTCGAAAGCAAGCAGTGGTGCTGAATAGAAAGCCCGAAAGTAGCCGTGGTAGAGGAAGACCAAGAAGCAGATGGGAAGAAAACGTAAAAAACGATGCTCAAACCCTACAAATCCAACAATTAAAGTTTTATCGTGAAAAACTAAATCGTTGATCTGATCAATCCTCTCAATCGCACAGGGTGGCTTTAGTACTGAGTCCCTGCGGAGAGTAAAAATCAGAGAACGATCCGCTATAAAATCCAATAGCAATAAATAGGTCACTCGAGTGGTGGTATCAAACAGGCACAATTAAGTGCTAATTGGTTTTCCAGAAGCAACTGGAATGGCCACTTCTACCTACCAACCTGTAATACTTTAGATATCAGAAGACAAGATATTCAGTTATTAATTTGATTGTATTATATTTTCTAGGAGTTTACATGCAATTTATTGATAATAATAAACGCCTTTGATTAAAATAAATTGTGACATTCAAAACTTCGATCATTAAATTTTCGCCAATTAAAATTCCGTCTTAGTTTGAAATCCCGAAAAATTGTTTACTCTAGTTGGAGATTTTTCTTTCCATATATCGGAGATTCCCCATATTTTTTGCATATTTCATGTTGAAGTTTGTGTTACAAAAGATAAACAACAACTGCAACAACAACAACATCATCAACTACAACAACTATAATTTCATATCATCAAACTGAAATTATAGTTGTTAATAGAACTAAATAGAACTAAAGCCAATCAGTGATAGCCGGGTAGTGGTATAAAGTCAGGTCAGATAAATAAACCCAAACAAATATATGGTCTGTAGAATTATATAAGAAGGTAAAGAGTGCTTAATTTAAGATTCGTGATAGGAAATATCACGGCAATCAAATTTTGAATAGCTTAAATATTGTGAATTTAACTTTAAAGTTGAAGACCATATTTTGATTGAGTCAGTAAGAGAGATATTTCTGTATATATAAATCGTAGTATACAGCAATGTTGAATGCGTTTAACTGAAAGTAATATGGTTAAAGTTAGTTCGTTATTTGAAGGTTCCTACTCCTATACCATAGTACCCTATGGAAGCTACTATCATAATACATGTATATACTATATCATACTACCTTTTGTAAAAACAGGTGTGACGAATAAATTTTTAGGACCTAGAATGTATGGTCGAAAAAAAAATTAATGCCAATCTATCTATCTACAAAATAATTGTTTCCGATTGTGAAATTAAATAAACTTATACTATATTGCCAAGAAGTATAGTGCAGTCTAGTTTTTCAAATATAATGTGATTTGGTTAAATCAAGTAATTAGGGAATGGAGAGTTTTTCATATGAAAGCTCCAGATATCTCAATAATTAAAAATTCTACCAATTTCAAATACTTAGGAATACATTTTAACTACCTGCATAATTTTAAATACCACATAAAAAATCAAATTAAGAAGGCAAATCCAAAGTGTTATGTTGCAAAGTTAAAATACTTTGTTATACAAGCTTAATAAGGCCTATATTATCATATGGTTGTCCTATATGGTTTAATATCAGCGCGTCTATAATGGAGAAATTAAGATTATTTGAACGCAAGTGTTTAAGAGTTTATACAAATTTAAATAGGAAACCATCAAAGAAGTGGTCCTTCTACTATTCAAATAAAGCATTATATGAAAAAGTAAATATAATCAGAATAGACAGTTTTATTATTCGTCTCATACGTAACCACATACTGCGCAGTAGTGAACAAATATCAAACTCATTAATTTGCCACCCTTGGTTCATAGATGACCAATATATTAATACATGCCTACACACAGGCTTTATTCCCCCAGAAGGCTTCATCCTTCTGGACACGAATATCCAAATTGAAAATAACGAGTTTATACCGTTAATTTACCACTTTCATAGGCATGCATGTGACAAAAAATTGATCACAAATTTAAATAGTATTGATATTAACAATAACGATATTTTCAAGTTTGATAGTTACATTCCAAATAGTAATAAGTTCATTAGTAATAAGCCATATTTCTGGAAACAGTAGGTTAAGTTAGGTTAAGTTAGGTTAAGTTTAGTATAGAATTAGGATTAGGATTTAAATTTAAGTTTTATATTACATAATTGTATTAAAGTTGGTTGTTTTCTGCATTACTTTTTACCAATACTTAATTCATAATTTGTTTATACAGTATCAAATCATTTAAATTGTTAGCTATAGTTTTCTAGTTATAGTTCTTACATAATCTAAATCACAATGTGAAATAAATTTTTATTAAATTAAATGGAAGAGCTGTCATTCGACAGCCACGTACATTTTAAGCTAGATATTAAGAAAAAATAATTAATTTTGTTTTGTTTAGAATTAAATCCATATAAATAAAGAAAATAAATAAACAAAACTTGAAAAAAAAAGTAATTAGGAAAAGTAGATGTAATGTCACAATACTGCAGGGCAAACATCCATTCAACAAACATCTTTTTATTATTATTTATCTTTATATTATTTTATACAAACAAAAATGTTATACTCGTTTGCGCTAATGTGGCAACACAGTAAATTTAAACGATTTGATTTTATTTGCCATTTAAAATTGCTTCATGAATTCAAAATTAAATAGAAGAAGCTAATGCCCTTTAAAATTTTGAATAAATATCTAAATATCTAGTATATTATGTTTATTTTTTTTTATTTGAGGCCAAAAAATAGGATAAGCATTGAAAAGTGCTTTCGCAGAATTTTTATATTTGAAATTAATTTTTTGAAATTTTTTTAGACTTTTCTTTAAACTTATTTTTCTTTTATGCAGAATTGAAATTGAATGATTACATTATTTAGTTTTTGAGCAGAACTGAATGTTTTTTGTTATTTTTATTTTTTTTTTAATTTTTAATCAATTTTTGCCTTTTATTTGATTAACATTAAGTAAAACTATTAACCTGTTCACTATTTCTCTCCAATATCCATTAACCCTCCGCTACTAATTGATTAATAAAAAAATTTATAAAATTTTAATTTTATATTTTTTTGTACACACTTATTTTGATAACACACATTCTTAATGTATCTTACATCTGATAGTAATAAATTCTTATAAACTTACAATACATTTGTAGTAGTAAATTTATCAGTACTAAGTAGATATCATATTACCATGTGTTTACTACATAGGCCCATTAAACCTATTTTTAATCAGTAGGTTGAGGTTATACACTCCAATTTTTACATTCTAAATTTCTCTGTCATACTCAGACATTTTTTTTTTTTTTTTTTATATATATAATATGTACGTATTTTTCTATAAGCTTATCATCACACTTTACCGGTATACTTGTTTAAAGTTATTTCAAGATTATCAGCTCACATCCAACTCAATTTAATTCGCACGTTTTTGTTTTTACTTTAGTTTTACTACATTTTCGTTGATTTTTTTCACAATTTTTCTTATCGTTTAATCACCAAAAAAAAAAAATATCTACTCAAACTTTTAAGTACAAAATTTCAAACTGGTCATTAAAAATACATACTTTGATTTTTTTTATTATTATTTCTGATACAAGTTGTACTCTAGGAAAATTTCCAAAAAAAACACCAAAAGCTTAAAAAACTTAAAATCAAAAATTTAAAAAAAAATTTTATTCTAATTTGTTTTTCTTCTTTTTTTTTAGTTTTTTATTTTTTGGTGTTTTTTTTTTGTTTTTATGATAAAAGTAATCTGTTATTGTCAAGTAAATGTTTTTGGCATTTGTTGTGTTGGATAATTTTTATTATTATTTAAATAATATATTTTGGAGGCCAAATTATTTGTACATACACATTTTTAAAATTAGAGTTGGACAACACATTTTTATAAAAGAAAATTAATTAGATTTTCTTTAAAAAAAAAATTAAATTGACATTAATTAAAGGAAATTCATAAGAAATTTTGATGTTGAATAAAAATATCTGGTTGAATTAGGTTTGAATTTTGAGATTCACATTAATATATTATCTCAGTAATAAGTGAATTGTCAGTTTTGGAAGTGAATACATACCTTAGATTCCATTAGATTCAGGTGGTTTCGAAAATATGAATAAATTATATAAATTCAATCTAACAAAATAAGGTAAATTCCAAAATGCAACATTACCAACCATGATGCGGTATCACTATTGAACCACTACAAAATACATGGTGCAATTTGGTAATGATGATTTGTGTTGCTGATGCAATTAATACATTTTAAAACTATCAGAATTTGACAGTGATGCTTTGACAATTCAATTAAAAGCAATAAAATATTATTTAATATCGCTTTGAATCTATTTTTGGAAAATTTTAAACCATCAGATCGGAATATGATGATATACTACTAGAACAATTGTTAAGATAGAACAAAAATGAAATCGTACTTTTGTTATAAAATTTATTTAAAAAAAAATTAAGTAAGTTAAAAAAATTATTTTAAAAGAATTAGCAATTTCATAGAAAATGTATTTCAATCAAGTGAAACAATTGGACGAATGAAATGACAAATAAAACTTGAAATATCAACCAGTTGTTTATTTACAGCAAACAATCCAAAGCATAACAAAATCTATGATGCGAAGTTTACTCAAGTTTACACTGCGCATCACAAACAATAATGTTGGAAAAAACAGCTTTAAGCAACATTTTTCATTTGTTTCATTTTTGAATATGCAACTTTTGCGTGATACTGCTGATGCACTTCCGAATTTGTGAATTTCGGCAGGGAATCTGTCCTCTATATCACCGCAGCCGCAAATAAGCTTATTGTGATAACCAGATAGATAGATTAATATTTTACTATTTACGATTTTCGAATTTACTAATATATAATTTTAAAAAAATAATGCAGTACCTATATTCGTTTTCATTACCATGGTCGAATTACACAAGATGACTAAAAAAAACTTTATTTTTAACAGACTGTATTCATTATACGAGGAAGCCGAAGCCGAACTCTCAGTAATTCACAGGCGACAAGCAAGTGCTTCCTTCACCACCACATCAGGAGTCAAACAAGGATGTCCTCTCTCACCACTCCTCTTCACGATCGTCCTAGATAATTTACTAGAAAAAACCTGCTCAATACAAAGAAGTTATTCCTCGAGTCTCACTAAACAACTTGAAGATCCCGACTATGCAGATGATATCTGTCTTTTATCGCACAAATTCAGCGACATGCAGAGTAAATTAGAACACCCAACTTGCCAAACATGTTGGACTAGAAATCAACCTGCAAAATACCAAAGCTATGAGAATAAACAACACCACCACATAATAGGCTTGTGGTGGGGCTCAAGAAGATGTAGAAAATAAATTAAAGAAAGCAAGAGCAGCATTTGGAAGATTGTAACCGATATGGAGGAACAGCTAAATATCCAAAGCAGCTGAGCTTAGAATATTCCGGTTTTGTGTAAAATCAATCCTGACATACGGCAGTTAAACTTGGTTAACATAAAAATTTATTAACCAGAAGTTACAAGTCTTCCTTAATAAATGTCTAAGAATAATATGGTGAATATTCTGGCCAAACACAATAAGCAACAGGCGCCTCTGTATACTAATCGGCGAAGAACCTATAGCGAAACAAATTAGAAGAACGAAATCGAGATGGATAGGCCATACTCTCAGAAAGCCATCAAACAACATCGCGCGAATTAGCTTACACAGGAATCCACAAGGCACAAGAAGACCTGGTCGCCCAAAGAACACCTGGCGTAGGACCATAAAACAAGAGCTTGAAAAAACAAACCTAACATGGGAACAAGCGAAAATAGCAGGCAGAAATCGAGTACGATGGAAATGTCAAGTAGAAGCCCTATGCTTCCAAGAGGAGTAAAGAAAAAAAAAAGTTAAAATTAAGTAAGTAAAGACTGGAAACCGAATAGTTGTACAGAAAAAAGAAAATTTGTATAGTTATTGTTTTCCCAAGAAAATTGTCCTAAACCTTTACAGAAGTCATTCAATGGCATTATTAATAACCTACTGCAGTTTTTAATGCATTTTATAAAAAAAAAAACACAAAACAAAATAAAAATATGAATTTAATTTTGATCTTGTCAATAGTTCCGAAATTTGTCGCTTTTTAATTTTCTTCAAATTTTACAGAAATAATTCTTATCATATTTGATCAATTTCTGTGCAGTAAATTTATTTCGTACCCATTTACGACAGTTTTTCTATTTTCGCATTTACATATTTTTATTTGATGGCTGTCTGAAAGATAAGAGTTCAAATATTAATTGGGGTATTAATTATAAATAACTATTCAACTTAAGTCTGATTGAGACCATAAAAAAATAAAAATATGAGATAAAAAATATAATAAAAAAATAATTTTGATTTTTAAATTTCAGAATTTTTAAACTTTTCGTAAACTGTTTGAGTTTTTTTTAATTCTAAATTGGAAGACAAACAATAATCCCAAAGACAAATTCACAAAATACAAAATTCCAAAAAATTAAATCTCTCTTTATCCAAAGGTGATTTTAAAAAAAAAATTAAAAAATCTTTAGAAACGGTATTCATAGCCCCCGAACATTTAATTCAGATTCAAGAGGTCTTATCCAAAATATAAATTCCATTATTATAATAGACAGGCTACATGTAAAATCTATACATTTTCAGCCGGAAATTATTGGGGCATTAAAATTTGATATGGTTGTAGCAAATCAGTAGAGAATATTGGTAGTTGGAGATATAGATATATATACATATTTTCTTTTATTAATGGGGAGTTCTATGTAAGCGCTCTCTATGTAATACCTCTTAAGATTTATTGTATTATCTTAGAATTGTAGGTCTGTATCCTTGATGAACGCTACCATTGCTTTGATGTCAATTTCAGAATCAGGTGATGTGTATTCCTGGTATATGGTATATTTATATCTTTTGCGAGCTATGGTGTCGCAATCAAATAGAATATGAGAGGAGGGTTTTTCTTCTTCTAAGCAAAATCTGCATCTGTCTGTGTTCGATCTACCAATCTTAATGGATATTAACCTATATGATAAAACATGTCAGCATTCTGACATTGGATCTAGTCTCCCTGATTACCTGATTCAGCCGTTGGCATTTAGTTTGAAAAAGGCTTTAGACTGCGTAAGTCCTTTGCAACTATCCCATATTTTTTTTTTTTTTTTTATGATCTTGACAGTAACTTAAGTAGAATCACCTTTTCGTGCTTAATTAAGTACGGTACTGCAATTTTACACTACAATATCTACAAGAATTTGAGTATTTTATTTTAACAAATTACTGGCTTATCTACTGATTAAATGTGGAAAACTACTACTATTGTCAGGAACTAAGCCTTGTTAAATAGAATAGTTTCATTTTATTTAATTTGTTACCAGATTATATATACTCTCAATTATTTTTTTCATTTATTATATCCCAATGACAAAGGGTACTAGACCAGCTCGAAAAACCAATGAAGCATTTTTTTTTTTTTGCTTCATCGGGAGTCGAACCCGGGACCTTTCGGTTGAAAGGCAGGCGTTCTACCTACCGCGCCACCCAGCGTTTTGGGTATCTACAATTTCCCACTTGGAAACCATTCTTTGTAGGTAGGCGTTTGAAAGATAATTAATAGGCTCTGGTCCTAAGAATTGACTATCACACCGCAAGGCAGCGTTTTCATTGATACAAAAATAATTTTAGCCCCACATTTTTTTTTTTTTTAAATTTTTTTGAGAATAATTAATAAAGATTAAACCTTTTTACAAATTGTATTCGTATATTCAATTAAATGATGTAAATAAATATACGAGTACAATTCTAACGTATTCGAACACTTGAATTCATTTTTTATATTATAAAAAAAAGTCATGAACATTTTTTTAAAATCAATGTAATTATGCACATTGCACAAAATGTTGCTTATAGATGCGTGGTAATTAAAAACTAAATATTTGTAAATATCTTTACTTTTTATATCGGTACTTTTCTCCTTTATTCTGCAGTCTATAAAGGAGCTTTAATGGTTTCTATAGTTGGTCCAACTTATAAAAAAAATTTCGAGCAGTTCCAAAATAAAGACATTCAAAATTTCATTCGAAATATGTGTCATACTTGCTTAATGTATACAAATATCGTTTCTAATTAGTTTAGTGTTATTTTTTTATTAAATTAAAAAAAAATATACACGTGCTTTTTTAAAATAACCCGATATTTAATTTAGAAAGCTCGAAATTCTTATAAAATTTTTTTTAAAAATTCCATCAAAAAGATTCTTATTTTTAATTAAATTCATTAATTTAGTAAATATTTGTTATTTTACAATAATTAAGGTATTTTTTTCTAAATTTCTAAAATGTTTATTTATACATTTTATACCAACAACAACTGTTAAAAAAATAATGTAGTACAAAATAATATTTTTAGTTTAAAATTTCAAAATGATTTTTTAATTTTCAATCAATCAAAAAATTTTCACCACATTTTATTCAAAAATTCGTAATCTATAGTAATAGTAATACTTATTGATCACATTTGAAAGCTAATAGAGTGATAAATTAAACATGTTATATAATAATTATTAACTGAAGTAGCTCGTATTTATTTCCACCCATAATATGCTCAAAGTAGGAGGTTTTTGTTCCTTTAGCCTTAGAAGTATTTCTCTTTCTGTGTCTGCTCTACGTAGAACTACTTCGTTTATAATGTGATCTGTCAATATTTTTTGCATTTTTCTGTAGATCTACATTTCAAAGGCTTCAAATTTGTTGAGTTAGGGGTCTATATAGGAGTATAGAGCAAATATAACATTTAACGAATCGTCAGCGAACGCCTAAGTTCATTTCACGACAACAAAAAACATTTTATATAAAAATGTTAAATCACATTCAATTAACTTATTTTTAACAGCTAACAATATTTCTAATACAAAATACATAGCCTATAATTTATTAGAAATTTGTTATGTGAATATGAGAAATCCGAACTGTACAACATATTAAGAATGTCCTAAGGGTATTCATCAAATTATAGGCATGCTCAAGGAGCTGTATGCATGATTCCATTGCTATGCAGATAACCACAATAAGTCAATTTGCGGCTATATGTGGTCAGAACTCAACACAAATTATAATCTGTTGTAATATAATCTAATCTAATCTATGTTTACCTTCAGAGTTATTGTTCCTTATTAGTTATTAGTCTTTATTAATCCATATAGGCTTAAAAATATTTTGGGGATCCTGAGGGAGATGTTGTATCGACGTAGGACCTAATAACCATACCCTCGGATAGCTGGAATTGCTAGCTCTCCAAAAATATATATCTTTAATGGCGCATCTTGTCCTTTAAAGACGAAAAGGGTATTGGAAAGTATCCTTGTTGTTTTGTTGTTTTTGTATAAAAACCGTTATATCTGTTAATCTATTAGATACACCGGATAATCCAGAGCATGCGCATCAGGTTGTTAAGAGGGGAAGAAGCCGTTATTTTAAAATTAATTAAAATTTTTATTGACTAAATCGAGGGTGCTCTATCGATTGGTGATATTTTCAACTTCCGGAAAAGACCGGAAAAGGTATTTTTTTTTGCAAATTCTGATTTCTTTTACGCTTGTGTACTTGTACAACATTATTATCAATAATGTTGTTTAAGTACAACATTATTATCAATAATGTTGTTCCTGTCCCTTTTTCTCATTAACGAATCTTGTATGTATTCGTTTGTATTTAGTTTAAAATCTGGCGAGTAGCATATCCCAAATTATTCGCTGTTCAATTATTATTTTTCTTATTTTTTTATTTTATTAATTAAATAAAATACACTTTCTTGTCATCACTCATTCGAAATAAGCTAACTTATACTTATGTATTAACTATCGTAATATGTCATCATTTTTATTGGCTATTAAACATAAGTTAATAAAAATGATGTTGAAAAACAATTACTACACATTTGTCGTTAAGTATTATAATTTTCCAAATTAAATTTTTTTTTATAGTTTACCAAATTTCATGTTAACATTTTTTGTTGTTGTTTTTATTTTAGCAAAAGATAGGTAATTTTCCAAGGACAACTTCTTAAATGAAAATCAACTAACAGTTAAAGCATATTGTTTCAAAGCTATTTTCTATAACAACTGCATGTTTTTTTTTTAATTTTATGGGTTATTCTATCAAATTTAGGCTATGTGCCAAATTTCGGTAATGATTCAATAATTTTAGTTACTTCAAATAAAAAATAAATAAAAAAATATTATATTAGGAAAGTCATCAATCCAAGACAAATGATTTCACTTCGTATTTTTGGAACATTTATGACAGTTAAGTAATTAGACAAGAATTGTTTCTAATTATTGTGTTTTAAATTTTTTTTTTTATTATAATTAATATTTAACTTATGTACGTAGAAAACACATAACAAACAAAAAAAAAACTTCGATATGTATTTTAATGCAATTCGGGGGATTCACACAAAATTATATTAATAAATTTATATCAATGTTTTTGTGGGACAGTTTTTATAATTATTTCTATTTTAATTTTTTAATTAGTTCCTAATCGTTCATAATGTCAGTTATATTATTTGGTTACTATATATGAACACATTCAAATCAATTTGTTAGTATTAATAGAAATAAACATGAACCAAGTAAATGACATGATAGTTGATAGACCGAATATGGTAATCAACAGAATAAAGAGACTTACAATTTCGGTACGCCATGAGCAAAGTAATTGGAACAACGACCAAATACGATAAATTAAATTTTTTTTAAACGAATGATCCAATATTCTAAGTTACAAATTTATGTAGTAGTAATAGTAAGTCCGTTAGTTTCTAGAAATAGAGTCATTCTGTCAAATTTCACAATTCAGGGCCATCCAATGCAATTTGATTCGTTGTTCCGCAAGTTTTTTCTACGTTTAATACGAGTATGTACAATAATAACAATTTGATAATAAGTAGAACTAATTTTTAAATATTTAGTTACAAAAATACATGAATACATATTTTAATTTCTCATAATTGTAATTCACAGTTTTGAGGACAAAAAACTACTGAAATGTTGTTCTCGATATACACACATTGAGTGTAGTAGAATCAAAACCGACACATTTGCGTTAAATTTTGAGAAAAATGCAAAAAACGTTTCCTTTGTTATTTTAATTAATTTATCCTATTTTTTAATTTATTTTATCAAAGAATAATTGATTTAAATATTATTTGTATTGAAAAGTTAAAAAGAAAATGATTATTGAAACTTCAACACAAGTATTAATTTTGCAAATTGTTCACTTTGTTGCAACTATTTGCAAATTTTTGATTTTGTTGACACTGCATGTGCATGTGGCTTATTTTGTTGCAAATATCATCATGTTTGATAAAATAAAAAAATTAGGAATCAAAAATAAATTAATTCATTCAATTTCAAACAGAAATACTCAGTAATTCAGTTTGGGCGAATAGTTAACACATTGTTGGTTTTAAGCCAAATTCTTATATGAAGAGTCATATAAAAAAAAAATAATAAAAATAAAATTAATCGTCCTCCTAGAGCCAAATTCTTAAATTTATATTATCTTCAAAAAACAGTATCACATTGATCGTTATCAGCAATGTTATCATTATTTAAATAATTATTATTCATGGCAAAAATCCCTTTTGTAAAATTTTGATTCGTTTTTGTCTGTCCAGGATTGTTTAAAATGCTGTAAACATTTCTTTACACTGTAAAAATTTAGAGCACTGATCTGTTGAAGGCATTTTAAAACTAATTTTGAAATTAGTCCGGAAAATATTGTAAAATAATAACTGTAAAGTTATACCCTATTTAGTAATGTTGGCTGCAAATTATGTCAATAGCAAATAAATATTAAGGAGGCATTACCACAAGCCAAAAAGCCTTATTAATTTTAAGCTAAATTCTTCTAACTCTATTAATTTTAACGAAGAATACGGTAAAAGAACAATGCAGGAATTTTTATTGTTGTTGTAAAAACATTTAAAATATTTCTATAAGGAGTCATTTTTTTTAAATTAAAAAAAAAATTATTAACAAAATTGATGGTGCTCGAAAAGACCGTAGAATCCGAATTTGCAACAAAAAAAACTACATCTTCTCATTTGAAAAAATCTCGATTTCGGCGTATTTGCGATCTAAAAAACCTATTTGCGGTCTTTTCCGGAAGTTGAAAAAATCATCAATCAAATAGAGCGCACTCGATTTATCTTAGCAATACCAATTCCGCAACACGGCTTTGGATTATCTCTGAAGTCGCAATACAACTAAATCAATACTACTCTGACTTTCTAGCCCTGATTTTAAGCAGTCTATATAGATGAAATTTATTTTATTTTGTGTGCAATACCAATTCCACTAACAATGATAAATTATTTTAAATTAATTATGTTGGATACTGTAGATTGTAGAGCACATAATATTATTCCCTTTTCAACTAGATTAAGTTTTTTTTTTAAATTAAAATTTTCAATAGTCAATAAATTATAATGTTTAAATATATTTCATTTTTTTATGTATTTATACAACAAAATAAACGAAATTAATAAATTAAAAGTCAAATTCATATAACCATAAAAATTTATTTTTGAATAATTAGCATCTTTTTGTTTACCATTTGAAATTAAACGTTTTAAATAACGCCAGGGTGACGCTTTGATATTTTCCATGTTGTTTATGTAGGTAGAGTGAATCTGTATTATATCAGTATTTTTAATCTGAAACTTTAATTCAGTTACTTTAAATCGAACAATTGTTTATTTATATTTCTTAATTCTAAATTAACGTTCAATTTTGTTTTGATTACTTTTGTGATAATCAATTTTATGCATCGATATTTTGTTTTTGTATATTAAAAAAAAAAAAATTCTATTTCAGAAAGTTTTCAAAGTTTGCTATTTATAGAAATAATTGGATAAGGTATTAACCAAATAATTCTAGATTCAGCTAAGCGCCATAAATAATAAACATGTGGGTTAAATTTTATAGTTTAAAATTTAATTATGATTTGAGTTAAGATATTTAAGTTGGCGTGCTCTAAAATTATATACTACGTAATTGTAAATATAGAAAGGGATAAGAATTAAAAATATTTATCTGTTAGATACATATATTTATTTATTTTTCAACTATCGCTTTAATATTTACGATACATTTTTGGTTAACTGTTGGTGTGTTATTTCGAATGTTGTTATAATGAGTAACTGATTTGTCAATCATATAAACTATTGATCTGTAATGACCTACCGATTTGTGAATTGGTTTTGTTAGTAAATGAATCGATTTTTAAAATTCATAAAATTTGAGCAAGAGTGAATGAAATTCTGAAATAACCCCTTAACTTTGACAAATTTTCCCTTAAATTAATGGCGTACTAACCATTAATTTATTTCTAGTGTTATTTTCTTAAAGAAAAATTTTTCAAAACTCTATCGTATTAATCTAGTGGCTTAGTTCTTTTAAGCCTTCTGATATCATTTTGATTAGCTAGAAGTGGAGTGGTCTCAACGTTAACATGACCCTTCAGACGAGCCCAATGCTTTGCGGCATATTTTTTTATTTCATTTTCTATTCAAGGAATTTTTAAATTTCTGTGCAAGTCACTGTTTCGAACATACCAAGGGGCATTTATCATGTTGCGCAAGACTTTATTTTGGAATTTTTGTATACAAAGTACATGTGTTTGTTTGGTACATCCCCATATTTATATGCCGTACAATCATATCGGTTTGATTATCTGGTTATATAACAATATCTTGTTATGTATAGATAATTTTGAATTTCGACCTAAGAGCCAGTACATTTCCTATATTTATTATTCAGCAAAATTTTTTTCTTTTTGACGTGCTCTTTCCATCTTTGTTTTTTATATAAAATTTCATTCCTAGGTTATTATCGTTGCTTTCTCGGGGTATATTTACCCCATTCAGCTTTACCGATGGTTGATTTTCTAATTTTTTATTTGTAAAATTTACATGTACCGATTTTAACTCATTGAGTTTAATTTTCTATTTCTTTGTCCAGAGGTAGAACTTGTCACTTGCTCTTTGCAATTTATTTGTAGTCTCGGCAATATTTGATCCTGCTGCCATCAATGCAGTATCGTCTGCGAATGTAGCTACAGTTAGCAAATCCAATATTTGTAAATTTTGTTATTTTTATTTTTAAATTTTTGAAAGAAAACAAACTATAGCTAAGTATTTTTAAACAAACAAAAATAGATTTTTTTGAGCAAAACTAACTTTACATAAGTATATTAAATGTAACAATTAATGTAATGGTTGCCTAACTACAGTCAATGGTAATTTCATTGCCATATCCACGTAATAATTGTTGCAATGGCTGAGGTAACAGTTGCCACGGATGTTTCTATTACATTTACCAAATTTATATCAGTTTGTCGATCCGCCAAAAAATCTCTCGTTGATAATTTTATTTTTCACTTGGAAACTTTTTCAATTGGACTGAACATCGGTGAGTATGGAGAAAAAAAAATTAAAGTATGACTTGTCGAACTAACTTTTTCACGCACTTCTAGAGTTTTGAGATGGGTTTGCTATTATTTGGCTATATATTATTCCATGCAAATTCATAGCTGCTATTAATGAAACATGTCGCTTTCCTACAGTTGATACTATGATATGAGCAGCAGTAACGATTTATTATGAGTTATAGGAGTTTTTTGTAACGACTTATTATAGACATGGCAGTATTTTTATTGATTGACTCAATTATGGTTTTACCTTCTTCATAGCATTTTATAAGGACCTGCTTTTTGTCTAAACTAGTTTTACTGTATGGTTCCCTATGGTATCCTCTACGACGTACAACCAAGTTAGATGTAGTTTCTACACTGCTATCATCAGAGGATATTATTAGTCGATAATTCCATCCATTAGGACTGATCAAAGGACTCGATTCTATGGATGAAGTGTTATTCATTTTTTAGATTAACAAGACAACTGCAATTGCTAAAACTTATTCAAAGGTTGTTTGTTTAAAAAATCTATTTTTCTTTGTATATTTAGTTTGTTTTCTTCAAAAATTTAAAAATAAAAATAACAAAACTTACAAATATTGAATTTGAAATGAAAAAAATTGAATTTGAAATAAAAAAACTTGAATTAGAAGTGAAAAACCTATAATAAGAATTTAAGTATTTTTTATTTTATTAATATTTGTGAATGTTTATGTTTGTGGCTGTTGAACTAATTTGCCTTTTTTATTTTATATATTTGTGGCTGTTGAAATAAATAAAAAAAATTGCATTTAGTTTGAAAAATTTGTTTTAGTTAATTTCTTATTATCCTCAGGAACAAAATAAAATCACTATATACAAAATATAGTATACAAAAAATAACTCATAAATATGTTAACAAAAAATAGTGACCAAATTTACGAACTTTTTACGAAAGTTACGAAAAACGTCCATTCAAAAAAATTACATATGTTGTTCCTAATTTGTGTTGAAGTCCTACCACCATATTGATGTGATGTAGGAGATAGTACGATTGATTGTAAGTTTATTTAAACTTCATTACGCCACAATCCATCGTGAAGGATGCCTTCGGAATCCTCCCAATTTTTTAATTGATTAATTCCCTGCATTGTCAGAAGCAAACACTTTAATTATTGTGAGCTGATATTATTCGTCATAAATTTGATTTTGATTAAGATTGTTTAGTCAGATTTTGATTTTGATTGCTAAGATTTAAGATTGTTTTGATTTGTTAACAAAATTTTAAGTTTTCAAATATTTGCATACATATATTCAAAAGTATGTACTTTATTTTAAAGAATTATTTTTTGGTTTTATTTATGATTCATAAATGTCAAAATCACTTAAGTTAGCTAAAGTCTATTATGGGTAACTTAAGCAAATTACAAAACTTTAGCTGGCTTTTCGTTTAGTTTTGACATTAGCATAAGCCAACTTAAGTTCATTATGGTTGGGCCTTTAAATTAAATTAATTATTTTGCATAGCTACTGCGTTAACAATAAAAGGTGCTTCTCCATTTTTTTAGTTTGGAGTAATTTAACTTTTTCTTCTTTGAGGTCGTGTGAATGATATGAGCATTATGAATTTGACTGTAAAATACTGACATTTTCCTTTTGAGTGATTTTCAATTAGAATTCCGAAGTGGTACATAAATCAACTGAAGACGCTCTGTTGAAATTGTGCAGTGAATTTTACAGCTGCTTTATTTATAGTAGATATCACTAAAGCATTTGACATGGTTGACCATGTTGTTTTATTAAATAAATTGCATAATGCGGGCTTCAGAGGATATATACATAATTACTTCGTATCTTATTTAGAAAATCGAATGCAAAAAGTCCGCATTCAAAACCATACAAATTCAGAAAATGTTATTAATAGCGGGGTTCCACAAGGCTCTGCTTTAGGACCTATTTTATTTCTGATTTTTGTTAGCTCTTTGTTTTTTTTTTTTTTTTTTTTTTTTTTATATTATAGCCAAAACTTAGGTTTTGAACCTTTAAGTACTTGCGTACCGTTGACTATTTGAAAAAGGAAAGGATAGTTAGAGGAAAGGAAAGAAAAAGGAAGAAGAAAAGTTTTGTGGGAAAGAGCGAACAATGTTGTTAATATTCGTCTTAAACCTCTGTAAGTCATAAATAAAAATTGTTTCTTCAAACATTTAATGGCAAAGGTACGGCCGATGATACTGCCTTATGCAAACAAGAATTATTTCAACACTTTTACTGATATTAGTTATCATTTGGAAATTCTAAGAAAGTGGCTTAAAAGGTACAAATTGGTTGTGTGGCAAAATCAAATATATGTTGTTTAACCTTTTCTGGAACAGTCTATGAGGATTTGTCTTTTGTATATAATTACGATCATTACATCTACGTCTTGCTTGAAAATGCGTCTTATAAATTTGTGTGAACATTATGATAGTAAGTTGAGCTGAACTGATAATTACTTTATTATTGAACGTGTTGACTGTTTTAAGTATTTGGGTGTTACTTTGGATGTTAGAGTTAAAGAGAGCACACCAGATACTTGACTTATTATTTAAATCATGTGGTTAGGCAGCTTTATTCCCTCAGCCTGTACTGTAATCGTTCAATTCTAACATTAATTTATAATGGTTTGTATAAGTCTAAATTAAATTACGGTACCTGTTGTTGGGGTGGTACCTATTTCAATAAAATTGAACCATTGCTTCTCAAGCAAAAACATGCTATATTCGTATTATGTGCAAAGTCAATCGTAGAACTTCAATAGAATTAAGAATTTAGGATTACTTCCTTTAAGGCATATGTATTTCTATAAAGTTATCAAAAGATTATATATAACAATTCTGGTTATACTGCAGCTAGGCTTTATGGAACTTACAATTTAAGAGTAAATACCAGGTATTCTTCATCTATTTCAACAATCAATAAATCACACTTTTGTCATTTTTATAATGTCACTTCTATTATTATATAATAATTATTTTATTATATTAATATTTTATTCTATTTTATAATCAATTCCCCATTAATAAATTGATTTGTTCTTTTATGTAAGGGTTCAATCGCCACTTATCGTTTGGATAACAGATTGAACCTAGCTATTTCATTAAAAAACTAGGCGAAGAAATCTGAATTAATTTGTTATATAATTTTGTAAATTTAGTATGTAAGTTAGCTTTAGTTGATGAAATAAAGAATTATTATTATTATTATTATTAATTATAAATTACAGGATACAATTGAAATTAATACTGACCCTACTTGAATTTTAATATGCTTTTTATTTCAATTTTGCTGATATGGCATTATCATGATTTACGAATCGAAAGTAATAGACGACCTCGAGCTCTAGAGACTAAAGGTCTCGAGCTAGAGGGTTTCCTTCTTACAATTAAAACTTGCAGTACTGTACTTAACACATTTTCGGCCAGAAAAAAAACATATCATAATTATTAATGAATCCATTGGTTTTAGGATAAATGATGCCCAAAAGATTCAAATCCGTTGTCAGATTGGGGTTAGCATGTTCCAGAGCCTGGGAAAAAACTGTTCGAAAAATCGAACACGGGCTGTTATTTGGCTTTTTTTTGTTCATGAAAATCAAAAATGAAGTTTACATTTTTGGAAATTTGACTCAATTTCAGCGATATTAAAGCAAAACAATGAACAAAAATAAAAAATAGAGTTAAACAAAAGCTTTATTGGAAAATTTATTAAAATAAAATGTTATGTTAAACTATGAAACCGTTACCACAAAACTTATTTTGCATGATATTTTTCTAAGCATTTAGTGTGTAAATGAACGTTGCATTTCTTGCACATGAATTTTGTTGGCTTGCTGCACTTTTTCAATTAACATCGACAATATTTTCCTTCTGGTTGGGAAACAACAACATGTTTGCCTGATACTTGATATTCTTCTAGTGATGATTCATATTCCAATTCCAATAATAATTTTTCAGCAACGAAAACATAAAAACTTTTTTGTGGCATAGGTTTTTCATTTTTATATTTCGCTACAAAACAGTGTAGCTTCCAAACATTTACTATTGAAGAACTCAAAACAGCAATCCACAATGGCCAATAATATGTTTTGTTTTGATAGTGCTGCGACAATTTACAATTCCATTATCATGCAAATCGACACCTCTAATAGAATGTAGTGTAAAGTGAATGTAGTAAAAGTAATGGTTGCTGATAGTTGACATAATTCTTCTTTTCTTTTTTCCAGCAATTAGCTGTATTCATTGGTTTAATTTGGTCAAAGGTAGAACAAACTGATGTAACCTCTTTGTTATCAGACTATCCACTGAATAATAATTTGTTTGTTGTTTCATCAAATATGTAATCATTGTTAGCACGCTGTAATCTTTTATGTTTTAAATGGTGCATTGCGTTTGCTATTCAATTTTTTCGTACTGTTCCAGTGGCATGGAAACGTTTTTCACCAAGCAAGCACATCAAATAGTATGATGTGAAAAAGTTAACAAAATACACTTTATGTTGAATATTTTTAAGTAATCGAATGACAACATCGGCAATTTACTTATTAAAATTGTCGCTTGAACCAGGGTATGGTATGCAATTGAACAATAGTATCCATCAGAAGAACATAGGCACCATGTCTTATACCGAAACGGATTGGTTTATTTCTAATATACATTTGACAAGAGTGTTGACCAAAATTAGGCACCATCTGTTCCTCTATTGAAATATTCTTAGACCAAAGATCAAATTGATCTATTTCCGGAAAAATTTCTAATATTTTAAATTTTTATTTTATTGTTTTTTCACACCCCTACTATCTTGAGAACAACTGAGTGAATTTTAAATCTAAATCACTTATTTTAAAGCTAAAAGTCCAAAGCTTATTAAATTTATTGAAGTATTAAATTTTAGTCAAAAATATACAGCTATAACAGAAAAAAACTTTAATAAAAATAGTAATTTTGTTGTTCGAACAGCTGCCGAAAATGGGTTAATATACAAAAATGTACTTCTACCTAAGTTACTGTCAAGAGAAAAAAATAATACAATTTGCAAATTTTTCTTGTAATAAATAATATTAATATAAAATTTATTGATAAAAGGAAATTTCTTTGAGTGAAATTCTTGTGGTAAATAACATTTTGAGTATTTTAGAAAAGTGAGGAGAACTGCAACTAATTTAAGACATCTTAAGTAAATCGCCTAAACCTGTAAACTGTTCTATAATGGCCTTATAAACGCAATTAAAAGACCAGGTGAATACACCTGTAAAAAAACACTTACGTTGTTGTCTAAAGAAATCATCAGAAATAGTACAGAACTACACAACCTGAACAATTAATAAAATTAAAACGATTTTTTTTTAAAGCTGAATATATCGTTTCATGTACATGAAATTTACAAACAAATAATACAAAATCTTCCATTCTACTATATTTAGAGAAATAATTCAAATTAATTAATCTAGTTTAATCTGGTTTAATGATTAATTATTCAATTGGGGTTAAGCAATCAAAATTTCAAGATTATTTCACAAATTACTTTTGAGTATTAAATTCTATTTTTAAATATTTTCAAAACAAGTGGGACGTTTAAACTATTATTAGTGACTGACTCAAGTTATTCGACATGGAATATTTTTTAAGTTTTAGTGCTAGAGAAGTTAAAGCGTAAAAATGAGTATTTTATAATTGCGTAGTATGTACTTTAAAAAATAAAAAAAAAACATTTATTTCATTAGTATATATATGTATATACATATGTTTTTGAAAAAACTTGTTCATCTATTGTACTGTACCTACATATATATAATTGGCAGGATACATATACAAGTAGAGAAAATTTTCTTAAATTTGAAAAGCTTTATGACAGATGTACTCGTAATAAATAAGATCTAAAAAGTCAAATATAATTTTTGAAAATAAACTTGTCATTTGAAAGTGAAAATTTAAATTAAGGTGACAAAATATAAGACGCAAGATTTAATAATTAGAATATAGTCTAAGTCTAAGGTCTACCACAGCAAACTGTTTTCAATGTCATATTTTTCTAATTGCATGTAACTTTATTGTTCCATTGATTCAAAAGATGGTTTTGTGATTAATTCTGTCGTATATTTAAAGTTTATTTTTCCATATTTAAATTAATATTTTTTTATTACGTTTTCTTACATTAAATTCCGTTATTTTACAAAATTAGCTTTTTTTTTCTTTATTAATTCATATATTTCTGATTTGATTTATAATAATACATTGATGTTTAAACTTATAGACTAAAAGTAATTCACAATTTTTTTTATTATTTTACAGTTTTGTAGTTATACTAGTGGATCCCCTGTGCAATTGTACAGAAGTGGTTCTTTCAAATACAATTTTATGTAAAAAGAAATATTTGTTTTGATATAATTGTAGTTGTTTTCTGAATCGCTTGATTATTGAATATATATATAATGAATTTAAAGTATAATATTTAATACTTTATGACGAAATTAACACTAATTTATTATATAACTTAACATAATAAAATCTCATTACTCTCAAAATAGTAGATCGATATATTTTAATTCGTTTATAGTCAAAAACGTTTGTAGTCAAAATTCTGTTATAGCAATAGGTCAACAGTGAATTATATTATTAAAACACTGATTTATATATAGTTTTTTTCTGTTCTTTATTACAAATATGTATATTTTGTGATTATATAACAGAATAATTGCTATTTATGAATAAAACAAAGTTTAAAATTGTTATAAGAAAGATATTTTATTGAATTTGATTTTGTTTATAAAGACGCAATTTTTTTTTGACTATTCCTATAGTCATAAAACGGTTATGGTCTGAAATATTACTGAAATTTAGCGATGACTATTGACTATAACCGTGTTTTACTGCATATATTTTTTTTAATGATAGCAGAAGCAAATGAAATAACATTTATTATATCATTTTTGAAGAGTCACATGGCCTTGTGTAATATATATAAGATAATTTCAGATTAACCCTAATCAGTCCAGATTATTTTTTTTTTTTAATTCTGAGGCTTTATTTAGTAAAAACTTGACCTGAGTAAAATAACATATTTTTGTATTTCTTTTGATTTATGAAACCACCCTGCTGCTCAGGAGATATGTTGCCATGTGGCAATGTTATGTATGTATAGTAGAATGATATCAGCATTTTTAATTTGACTGTAAAATACTAACATTTTCCTTTTCAATAATTTTTAATTTTATAAATTGCAAAAGTTAAATTCATACTGATCCTACATGAATTTTAATATCTCTAATCATAGTAGAGAAAAATTATATGAAATATACACATTTTAAATTTTGGAATAAAATATGTTAATAAAATTATAAATGACCAATAGATGAAAAATTGATAAAAAAAAATATTTAAATAATGGAACACAATATTGCTTATGATAAGATTCAAAACACCAAATGCACAATTATTTATCACATTTGATACATATACTTCTGCCAATTGGTTTACAATAATCGACAGCACATCTTCGTTTCTTCTTCACAGAATTTATAAAGTGACCAGTATTATCATATAACATAAAGCTTTTGTTGAGATGGATATTTTACGTTTTATATTTTCAGCAGATAGTGGTTGGGCCATAATGACCACAATAAGATATAGCAATTTGTCAACGAAATCGCAATTGACGCATTTCCGGATTGTGAACTCTATATTAATTTGTCAAGGATTGTATACATCAAGAATTAATGTAAATATGCTGTTCCATCATTCGTTCCTTGAATACCAACCCGATATAAACTGATGTTCTCATCCATTCTATCGTCGTCACTTATGTACTTATTATATTTGCCTCTTATTATATTTGATCACTTAAATCTCTAATTTCATTTGATGGTTGAATAAATATAGACTTATGTACGTCTGAGGAAATCTCTTCTAAATAATCTAATGCTTTTTTTACTGTTAATTTCCTATAAAATCACAAAAATAAATCACTTACAATAATATACTCTGAACAAAATGTTTTTTATAATAGATTAGCCCAGCGTTGCCATATGGCAACAGACAAATACTAATGAAAAAAATTTGTACAAGATACTTTTTGAACTGAAAAGTTCCCACTTAACAAAGAACTACATTTAGTTAAAATAATTATCCAAAAACAAAATTTTAAAATTACAATTAAATATTTAGAAAAATAATGCAACCTTTTTTTTCACTAAACTAAAACTATGTACTGCACTATTTCTATTTATGTCATTTCAATTTCAAAGCCTAATATGAGGAAGTACATATTAATTTCTCGAAATTAATGGCTAGAATAATACTCGAAAGAATTAAAGGCAGAATAGAAGCTACACTCAAAAGACACCAAGCAGGTTTTCGCAGTGGCCATTCGTGTGTGGATCACATCAACACATTACGAATAATTTTTGAACAATCCACTGAATTTAAAGCACCGCTGAATCTCATGTTTGTAGACTTTGAGAAAGCCTTTGATAGAGTAAACCGAGAGTATATTTGGGAATCGCTTAGTAGGAGAGGCATTCCAGAAAAAATTATAGCTATAATTAAGGAATCCTGCAAAGATGCAAGATGTCGCGTTTTACATCGAGGACAGCTGACAAATTGCTTCGAGGTGTGCCAGGGAGTAAGGCAGTGCAGGGCTGTATTTTATCATCCTCATAGCGTCCTTTCGAACGTATCAGCCACTTAGATTACGCTGACGATGTGTGTTTATTGTCACATACGAATGGAGGTTTGAACGATATGTGCCAAAAGCTGTATGACACTGGAAAAATTGCGAGCCTAAAAGTCAATTCAGCTAAAACTAAAATCATGCGCACAACTCACACATCACAACATCCGATCCTCCATGAAGAAATGCGAATCGAAGAGGTGACTACGATCAATTACTTGGGCAGCATCGTGTCATCAGATGGAGGCGCCGATTTGGATATTGAAGCCCGCATCAGTAAAACCCGTACTGTTTTCGGGATGCTTTCAAAAATATGGCAGGCAAGCAACCTCTCTCTGCGCACAAAAATGAGAATATTCAACGCAAGTGTAAAATCTGTTCTCCTGTACGCTTGCGAAACATGGAAAGTTTCAGTAAACATCACCAGGAAACTCCAAGCGTACATCAATAGATGTCTCCGGCGCATCCTAAACATTCGTTGGCCACAAAACGATTTCCAACAGAACGCTGTGGCAAAAAACGAAACAAACACAAATAGACGTGGAAATCCGACAGAGGAAATGGCGTTGGATCGGGCATACTTTGAGGAAACCTGACAACAACATCGCGAAACAATGTTTCGAATGGAATCCTCAGGGTACAGGTTGCGTCGGAAGGCCGAGAAAAACGTGGAGAACAACTGTCTTAGCCGAAGCAAGTTCCCAGCAAAGAACGTGGCCACAATTGAAGAGGTTAGCCGCAGATAGGAGCCGTTGGAAAGAATTTACTTCCGCCCTATGTCCCACGGATGGGGTTGCAGGACAATGATGATGATGATGACATATTAATAGATAAAAAAAAGTGCAACACGACTTATATTAAATTACGGTTTTTATTTCAATAAAGCATAAATACCCATATGTTAGCTGTTGCCATATGGCAAATCAGGGTTAATTCGAGTTAATATGAAAATTCGGTGATCTAAGCTTTCGCTGTCTGGTCTTATTGTTATGAACCGTACAGCATAATATCATACTTGTAAAATTCGTATATGTTTACACAAAATATTTGATGTTAATGAGTTTGAAAAATAAAACAAAAAAAAATAAAACACAGAGTGATCAAAGAAATGGCTGTACATTCTCAAAATCCCCAATATTTATAGTAGATTAAGTAATTCATTAATGTTATTTTCGAAGATACAAATATTTTCAATATTTTTGATTTCATTTGGTAACTAGTTATAGACTTTAAGTTATATCTATTATATAATCTTACAGTTATATTCGCAATTATTTCATTGCCTTTCTGTTTTAAAGAATTTTAAATAAAAATTAGTAGTAAAGCGTATTGTGATTCTGTATGTCAATATTCCTATTTAAAAAGAAATTATGCTTTATTTTGTGTAGTTATTTTGTATAGTTCTTGCTTACATATTTTATAGAAACTGATATATTTTCCTGAATAGAGCATATGTATGGAGTGCAATATAGGGTAATTATCTATGATTTTAATAGCTTTTTTGATATACAGATCAATTTTTTTCAGATAGGTTTGTGAAGGTTTGTTCCAAATTGAATTAACGTAGATTTTAATTGAAATGATATATGACGAATAAATGATGTATAGAAATTGAAAAATCTTTTTCAATCGTTGGTGTTATTTTTTTGACAATGTAGTTATATGCTCATCCCATTTTAATTTTTCATCTAGTATCAACCCAAAAAAAAAAAAAAAAAGCCATTTGTCAATAGTCTTTAGCTCATCTTATGACAGCATCATCAACATAAAGCTGAATAGATCCTAGTAGTAGAAGGTGCGCTAACTAACGTCTATATAAATTTAAAATAAATCATAAATCCTAAAATATAGCCTTGAGGAACATATTTTTTGATTTGCATCCAATCCTCTTATTTCTCTCATTACGAACACATTGCATTCTGCTGGTTAAGTATGATTCGAAAAACATTTGTTGGCTACTATTAAAGTTAAGGCTGGAAAGCTTACTTTTTTTTTCTTTATTTTTAATGTGATATTTCCCATACAATTCATTTATTATGTAATTTTGTAATTTAAATTTATAATAATACTAAAAAAATGTTTACATTCTAAATCTAAATATTAATTTTATAGTGACCGTAGCATACGCTGTCTGGTCTTATAATTTTTTGACTATGATATAATTAGTAACACCTGAGGATCTTAAATCAATAAAAACACAACCAGTGTATTTTCCTTCATACATACTTTTGGTGGTGAAAATATACTCTAAGAAACAAGACAAGACGCATGTTTCTTACGTGTACAAAGGCCTTTCTAAATCTAAAATTTTTAATAGGACAAATGAAGAAGGTATGATACCATAATACAACCTAAACTTATAAGCGAAGCATGGGCAATGACAATTAGTGACAGGGATAAATTAAAAGTATTCGAATGAAGAATACTAAGAAAAATATTTGGTCCCAAAATAAATTTGGATGTGGTGAATATTAAATAATATCAAACGAGGAGCTAGAAGCAATTTTGACAATTACTAGAATGAATAGACAAAATATTGTAAAATTTATTAAGGCCAAAGCCAAATATGGGTGAATGAGGATGAATGATCAAAGAATGCCAAAAAGAATATAAGACGCATTATCGTACAATATTAGACGATAAACCAAAAACAAAATGACAGACGAAACCCAGGACAACTGCCGAAGGTTGGAGTTAATGGATCGAAAACAGTTGTGTAAAATAGAGAAGAATGAAAGAAAGTTGTCAACCAGGCTAAAGCCGACCCTTAGTTAAGTAGAAACAACAACGAGAAACATTTTAACATAACATCGCACCACGATTGGTTTGCCGTACGCGCCAAATAGACGATTTTCACTTTAGAGTTGATTCTTAGTTTTTAGGTTTTGAAATATGAGGAATTTATTGCACTTTTCAGTTTAATTGTATCATTTATAGTTATTAAAATATTTAGTAAAAAATGATATTTAAAAAAAAAATGATATTTCAAGTTAAAGTTCCAGAAATTGGTTAGGAACGCCGAGTAATTTGTTTTCCAAATCTTTAAATATTTTTTTTTGGTATGTCGTAAGAGAACATATAAAAATTGCCCAAACAGTTTTGCGTTGGTTTGCCGTAATTGAAAATTAATCTGATATTTGTGAATTTTGTACGAAAATTTTGTCCCACCAACTAAAAACTAAAACAAAGGTTTAAAAGTAGAAGGTATACATCTATATAATATAAAATAATACAAAAAAATTATCAAGCCGCTTTTTAGCAATATAAGCTTAAACTTCAATTACGTTTTACTGAACATCACAATTTGGCGACTACGGCAAACCAATCGTTGTGCAGCTTTTATGCTTTCACTTGTACACTCTTGGTGAAATTTTATAAACATTTTTAAAAAGTGAAAGACTCTTGTTAATTTCACAAATTTATTTTATTTTATTCCGACACGTGTTTCAACCTTTCGGTAATCCATTTATGATTCATTTATCAATTGTGCGGTTATTCATCGTCAAATCATCGTTATCATTTGGACAATCACAATTTCTTTCTTGTTTTCTGATAAACTGATAGAAATTTTTAGAAAGACACAATGGTCACCATATTTAACTTGTTCAATACATAATTACGTGTCGGATTCTTACACATTGAACAACACACTTTCTCTTTTGCGATCTAGTCCAATGAGAACCAACGATCAATTTTGTTCTGGTTTTAATTTAATTTTTAATGTACATTACATGCAATAATGTCTAGTCAACTTTCTTTAACATATTTTACTTTACATTTCAGTATAAGTACTTACTCTGAATATTAGACCTAATAAAAGGTTTTTACTAATCTAATACAAATATACCAAGGGCTGTCTTAGAAAATTAACCATATAAAAAATTAAATACTCTAGTCTAGTCTAACACAAAATAATATGCCAAATGCTTAGATAGAATATGAGAGCTAATGAATAATTATAATGCTAAGTACCAAATTCTCAAGTCAATATTTTGCTAAGTGCAAAACCTGTTACACAAAATACAAAATTAAAAAAAGAAAATCATTAAATCGTAAAAATTATTTTATATTTGTGAAAAGAACAGAGTACAAAAAAAACGTTGTTCCAGTTTTCTAACTTAAATAATACGCTTTTGGCAAGCTATTCAATTTTCAAGTTGCTGCCCTGAAAAATTATGATTTTGCGACTTAGGATAAGTATGTTCTAAGCCACTGACATTATGATAATGATAATATCATTTCACAAGTCTTAAATTACATCTCCACATGAACTAAAAGAAAAAAATATATTATAAATATCTACTTAAAATATCTTAATAAATTTATCAAATCGACTTTGATAAATTCTATAGTGCAATTTTAGTATAGATTTTATTTATTTAAATTACTCTGTTTTAAACATATTTTGGTCTCGAACAATATTTTGTTTTAGCATAAAGTATTAAAAGATATTCGTTCAATTGATTTTTCCATAAATTTGATAGATTTTTACCGCTTTTACTGTAACTTAGTACATTTTTGATGTATACATTTTTTTGTTTAAGCTTTTAATTTATTTTTTAGACAGAATCTATCTATGTTGTAAGGACTTCTTAATATAAAATTTACAAATTGGTACTTGGTTTTAAAGTATATGTGCTAAATAAATTTTTATTTACTGTAAGTAACATTACGATAATAATATTAATTGTGTACAATGTATAGATAGATACTTGACGTACATTAATCTAAATTCCATTCATATATACATTATAATGAAATATGATAAATTTTTTTATTTATATTTTGAAATAAATACGGCATATCTTAAAAATAAACATAACCCATAATTACGATATTGTGTGATAAAATTAAAAATAAACATTAAATAAAAAAATAATTTATGAATGAATTTAATTGATATTATCAACAAGTTGTTGTGCTCGTGTATTTTAAAAAATATTGATTTTCGCAATTTATTGTGAATTATGAATTGATTTGATGAATTACTTATATAGTAAGTGTGATAGCGCCTTATTTGGGTAGAATTTGATACTTATTTTCAAACATTATTTTGATGTAACCGATAATTACGATACTATACTTAACGTTTAATATCGTATATAAATTGTCCTGATTTGTGTGAATTCAATTAAAGGTATAATAATAAATATGGTCCTATAATAATAAATAATAATAATAGATATGAAAATTCAAAAGAGAAATTTACCATTCAAACAAAAATCAGCCTCTAAAAAAAAAATGTTTTTTTTTGTTTAATGAAATCAGGATCATTTTCAAATCACTTTAAGGCCCATTTTATATACATCTACCACTTAATATGTGTTAGTATAGCTGAAGATAATCTTACAAAATTATAATTCACAAGACACGTTAAATTTATTGTGGTTCGAATTTCTTCGATATACTTTCAAAATTGTATTCACATCACACCATGAGTAATCATACGCAGTAGTTCGATTAGTAGACATTTTTACGCTATGAAAAACATAACTTTTGATAATTGTAATAACTGGCGATAAGATTCGTTATTGTGCAAATATAATTATCTACTGACGATACACATCATGGTTATGTTTGACCTTGTTCATATGGTTAATTTTCATCTTATAACAGTTCACCTCGGCTTCATTTCAATTTAGATGAAAACAAGTTTAAGTTTAAATATATTCAGCACTGTATAACAATACTAGAATAACAACACTCTCACAACATGGTCTATAGTTTATTTAATATTATATTTTCTTTATTCTACAATTGGTACTTCATGTTCTATGTTTTCTCTGATTCATTACCGTAATAAAATATAAGTTTAATTTCGTAATGAATTGACATCATTCAGGTTGGGCAGTAAAGAATTTACGTTAAACCATGTTGGTATTTATGGTTTTGTGCATATTTAGTTTAATTCTCCTGTTGGAATTAAAAAAAGACTTTTGTGCGTAGAAATGTTTTTGTGTCGCTTGGCTTCTCTAATGAATTGTCATAAACAGATTCTATAATATTGATGAATAACATTTTTAATTATTTATACTTTAGTTCAGAGCTGATTAAAATACAAATTACTTAAATACTTAAACCAATTATTAGTCGTTACTCAAATACAAAGATTTAGATAAATCTACAAATACTTTAACTGTATTTTAAAAAATCAAGTCAAATACTTTATATTCTACTTAATAACAGTATTTTAAATACTTTTCTCAAACTGTCTGTTTGTATTTGGAAACCACAAGTCAAATACTTAACTCAAGAATATTATTTTTATAATAAAAACTGGAATACTACCCAATTCTGCTTTCGCATATTAAGAAGACCTAACGCATATTAAGCCTAACTGCCAATTGTTTTTGATGATCATCAGATTATATTTCGGCAGAAGCGTGCCTCTTATAATAATGAACTGTTTAAACATTATTAACAATATATATATATACTTACTTACTTAATAGTATATATAGTAATAGTATAGCCACCAACAGACCATGTAGGTTCTGCACCAGACTCACCAATGTCCTCCATTTTTGTTTGTCACGGACGGCTTCTATGCAGTTGAAGAAACGAAATTGTTTCATGTCTGCCGATATTTCGTAGGTTTGTTCTGCCCCGACTGTTCATACTCTCGGGTTTTAATTAGAAGATGCGCTTGGAAGGAGGATTTTCATCAATCCAATCTAGATGTCCGAACCACTATGTATATAGTCTCTTGACTTTAATTTTCGTGACTACGTTCAGTTAATTACACAAATCATAGAATTCCGCATTATATCTTCGGACCCCATCGTCGTTTTCAGGACCATACCCAAGTAACACAAATAGGTTATAACAACGTCGTACTAATATCGTTGGCTAAATAACTACGTACCGTGGTGAAAATAACTATTATCCGACTACTCAACCGACTATGAAACAACCAAATTAGAATAAAAGAGATAGATAGATTATTATTATACAGTGTATGTATTTATTTTTTAACGAAAAAAAAAACTTTTATTTCTCAAATATTTTAACAATAATGTTGTCCTTTTTTCTCTCACTATAATTAAATTATAAATATGCATACCATACAACTAATAATTGATGTCAGCTTGTTTATGAGAAAGTTCTTGTTATTCTCCATGAATATATGTAGCAAGAGTACGACGGAGACATGTCAAAGAGGCCAAAAACTTCCGACATTGAAATTTTCTTGAACAAAATAATATCCTATAATCAATTTTTTAAAATAATAGAAAATCAGAACTAAATTTTCTTTGTGGTAGAGCACACTAAGTGAAACAAATTGAATAGCCCCAAATTAAAAGTTCAACGCCGTTACATTTCTCGTTTATACCATATTTCTGACCACAGCCTTGGAATTATATAAAAACAAAAATAATTTAGTTTTCATTTTTATTTCCAAAACTGTCAAGAAATTTTTAATTCGATTTAAGGAGCCAGTTTACATCTCTGTATTTGACATACGTTTTTATCGTTTTTATATAACTGTTCATAACTTTTTGGTTATTTATTGGTCGTTTTTACGATATTTATAACTTCCACAGTTCCACCATTTTATATATATATTATTATTGCAAAATATATTTTGTATGAGAAAATAAAAATTTTTTTTTTAGCTTCTAGTCCCAAATTTGATACTAATGCGAGTAAATTGCTTCCAATATTTTAATAAGGGGATTGTTTTGAAAAAAATTTTAAATGAATCTGAGCAAATAAAAAATAATAATAAGAAAATATATATTTTTTTTAATTAAAATTTTTTAAATTTAAACAATGTTTAAGGCCCATAAATTTTTAGTTCAATAAAATGTTTATTTTCACGAAAAATCTTTGTTCGTTTGCAAAAAGATGTCATAAATTGCACAATTTTCGTGAAAATATTTCCAATGATTGTAATTTACAATAATAAATTCATATTTATAAAATTATAATACACTAGGGGCCCCTGTTGAGTAATTATATTTCAAATTGAAGTCAAATTTAAAGTTTTTAAAAAACAGTAATTTACGTACTGACATATACTTCGCACGATATAGCAGAAACCACTCGTGTTTAATAAAAAGTTTTGTGGTTAGTAAGTTTTATTTAGGACACATAAATACACGTCCCTCATATACTGCTTCGTTTCCGATATATTCCCTATAGTAAGAAGCATTTAGTGATAAAATTACTAAAAATAAAAAGTTTTGTCATTAAAGAGGTATGTATATATATACATACATAATACATAATTTTAATAAAAAGTATATTCTTACTACAAATAAAAAAAATTTAGACAAAATGTTCAACTGTGTGCGCATTTTTGTTTTATATATAATCAAAGAATATCTATAATAAGAAGGTTCAATGGAAGTCATGATATTTTAACAAACACATTTACAAAAAAAAAACCCATTAGTTAAAGAAGCAAAGAACTATTGTAAATATTTTCTTATGTAAGAAGTTGTGAGAAAGAAAGAGTGCGATATAAACCATATAAAAAAAAAATTAATTTTTGCAATGTAATTTTAAATAGCCCACGGGAGATTTTTGTTTATTTATTTAGCCCACTAGAGATTTTTCATGTGTACAGTCGGCTGAAATTTTGTGTATGAATTTTTTTAAAAATAAACGTATTAAATTTATTAGGGTATGAGAATAAATAAATTTTGAATGATTGATTTTTCACAGATCCCTATATAAAATAATATTCGTTTCAAAAACATATGTTATTTCTTAAATGTCATATTATTTTATTTTATTGGCTTATAAGGGAAATATATTTTTTATCATTCATGTATTTTCAATATACATAGTTTTTCAGGTATTGAAATAGGTAGTTAAAAAGAATATCAAGCGGTTTGTTTTTTTATGAATAATCCGATGCCTTTTTAGTTTCTGAAAAATTAAATTGTGCATTTTAATCATCAATGAACTAATAACACATATTATATTATAAGTAATATAATGCATTTAGGTACCTGTTAATTTTATAAATAGGTAACAAAGTTGAATATTAATAATATGAACATATCAAATTTGAATAAATAATATTTTTTATTGATATGCATTTTTAAAAAAAAATTAGTATATAAGAAAGTACTTAGAAAAAAAAAATGCAGATTATATATGAAAATTAAGCAGTGTATGTTATATTTAAAAATAAATCAACTCTAACGCTTAAAAAAAGTTTTTATAAAAACTATTCTATACACAATTTTTTAAAAATGTTTCGAAATTGAGAAAACATCATCTTGTTAAGTGTTTGGTGTGCGGTGCTGAAACAAATTTTAATTTGGAATTAAACTAACTAATTAAAAATAAAGACAATATTTTTTTCATACAAAAAAATTGTTCGTTCATTTTTTTTCCACTTCGTATTTTGAATTTTTATCTCTCTCTCACAAATTAAATTCTTATGACTATCTATTTCTTACAATATTGGAAATCGACTGGAAAAATGGTGACCAACACATTGACAAATTATAAAATTTTATTCCAGTGAACCTTCTTATTATGGATATTCTTTGATATAATCTTATATATTATATATATTAGAAGTTCATTAAGGAGTAGGAGAATCGAAATAAAATAAAAAGGTGTCTACTGCACAGGCCCTTAAATGCTTGTCAATTATAATTATAGATAGGTACTCTAACTCTACTATATAAAAATAAATGTGGTAGCCATATGAACAATTCAACTGATTTTTTTTGTTTTTGCTTTTTTATATTTTTTATTTGAGATGAATTTGTTTCTTTGTTTTTTTTTGGAATATGTACATAGATTCATTCGCAAGTACATAATATAAAATATAATAACTGATTTGTTAACTTTTGTTTATTATTTTAATAAGTTCTCACTTATGCATAATGTATTTGCTGAATAATAAGATCGTATGTGTACAAAATGTTCAAATGTGTGCGCATTTTTGTTGTATATATAATCTTATATATTATATATATTAGAAGTCCATTAAGGAATAGGAGAATCGAAATAAAATAAAACAGTGTCTACTGCGCAGGACCTTAAATGCTTGTCAATTATAATTATAGATTAGTATATTTATAATTTAATTATAGTGAGAGCAAAAAGGACAAAATTATTGTTAAAATATAATCTATCTATCTCTTTTATTCTAATTTGGTCGATTCATAGTCGGTTGAGTAGAGTAGTCGGATAATGGTTATAAGATATAAGATATTACGACGTTATAAGCAAGTCGTCGGTATAACGTTATTTCGGACACTTTTAAGTTTTAATAGTTGTGTCATAGTTATAAAATGCAAAATAAAATTGTGAAGTAGATATAAAATAACTTTGTGACAACTGATAAAATAAAACGTCGTATTGTAGTCGTAATGACGGATAAATTATAACTTTTACATTTTTCACTATAAAGTTATTTTTCTTAAATTTACGACGTTATAACGACGTTGGTATGGAGATATTTAACTTAATAGTTATTTGGTGTTACTTGGGTATATCAGACGAAGAATTTTCTTCTCGAAAACATCAGTGTATGCTCACTAGTGTGTACCAGTGCATGTCCACGAAAGAAAGTGATTAGTTATCAAAATGGCTAAAATTAGTGATTAGTTGTCAAAATTGCGGTCAATGTAAAAAAATAATTAATAAAAAATTGAATAAGCAAATTCAGTGCGATGGAAATTGCAAAAAAACATTTCCATAACACTTTTTCTGACTTGAAAAATGAAGATTTTGAAAATCTCAAATAAGAAATTGATAGAATTTGGTTCTGTAAACAACGCAAAGAAATGTGCACAAAGCGCAAATCGTTATGGTATAATAGTTCTACAAACAATTTGTCTTTGTCAAGTACCACTATTCCTGTAAGAAAAGGTGGATCCGATCCGGATATTACCGAAAAATTGGATAAAATATTGGAAAGACAGAATGAATTAATTTCAAACCTCAAACCAATTCAACTCCTGAACTACCTTGAAATTATATCTACCGACAGTGATTTTTTGACCAATATGATATATTTTTATTTTTCGACAGCATATATTTAGTTTTTTCCTCATTTAGTTTGAGACGAAATTTATTCCGCCTTCTCTTTAATCGAGGTAAAATCCTCAACGACCGCCAGTTATGATCTGGTGAAAATGTCAATGTTTTCGTCGGCATGCCATAGCGTTTGGATGGATCTGAAAGATAAAAGGACGGTCGTGTTTACTCCAGCTCGTCGCACAACACGTTCTAGTATTAGATTAAAGAAGTCGCATGAGAAAGTCGCATGATAATGCTCATCTCCTTGTCGAAATCCAGTACACGTCTAAAATAAATTACAAGTGTTGTTTCTAATTACCACAGCATATCCTATGTTTTCTAGTGTCACTTTCGATAATTGGCTGACCTTGGTACACTGAATTTCGACTTAGAATCGTACAGTTTGCTGCGTTATATGCTATCGATGCAGACTTAAAATCGATAAATATAGATGGATAGGTGTATAATGAATGTATTATGTAGTCGTATAGGCGGAAGTGGTTATTTATAGTTAATTCTGAAAAGGCTGGAAATTAGTACTAAATTCTGATGTTTCTAGATTGTACGATTTCGAGTAACCCATTTTTTGTTATTCATTGTTTTTAGAGTATAAAAACAATACTTTATTTTGAAAATATATTCGATATTTCACTGCTATTACTTTTATTTAGTGTATAAGTTTATCAATTTTCATTGTTTAATAAGATAATAGTCTTGATAAAGTTTTAGAAGGGCGAAACATGTCGGCTCGAATTTTATTTTTATGAAAATGTTAAAATAAAATAAAAAATACATAATTATAAGAAAATTTTAATAATTTCTTAATCAGTGAAACAATAACAAGTGTTTTATTTAATTTAATTAAATATTAATAAATAAATACATTTTTTATTAATTCCCGTTTAATAAGAGATACAATTTTTATAACTATTGTTATTTTCCAGTTAGTAATCAACAATTTTTATAATAACCCAACTACATAAAAGTTAAAATATTTATTTTGAATTATTTTGGCAAAAATAGATTACAAAAATTTTTAATCAAAAAAAGAGTTTTGTATTGATTTGATAAAGTTCGATTTTCTATAAATTGCCTAATATGTAAGTAAACAGTTTTGGTAGCAAATTTTTTTTTATTTCATTTTGGTAAATTTTATAAAAGGATTGCAATACATCGAAATTATGTTAAAAAATACAATTTTAATTTTTTTTTTTTTATAAAAATCTAGAGTTAATGATCTGTCGTGCACCTAGTCACGAATTATTATTTGATATTGAAACATATTAAATAAAAAAAAAAACAAAAATCTATACTAAAAATTTATTATTTGATTGACATAGAAAATGTTGTTTGCGTTATGTTTAATGAGATAATTAAGCTAATTTTGTCTGTCAACAGTTAAACAGTCAACATGATCAGGTACATGCTTAATAAATTTTCAACGTCAATTTAGATAACTTTTAAATATTTCGATTTATTAATTTTAACAGATGTTAATGTAATTGAATTTAATCTATTTTTTATTTTTATCATTTACCACCCAAATTTAGAATACATAAAGGCTCGTGTTTTATAAATATGTACTTATCAAGTTTTAAATTAAGGTGATAAATGTGATTTGAAATTATTAAGATTAACAGAGTGATAAATACTTTTTTTTTTAAATTTGAATTACGTATGTTTTCTTCAACATTGTAATTATGGGTCCCTACATGATAGATAAAGAATGATTTCCTAAAAACGTAAACGTGTCGATATTTTGAGTGTCATCAAGTATACTTAAAATAAAAAAAATGTTTATTCAAAGAAAAGAGGTAAAAACTGAACATTATAACAAAAATTTACAAAAAAAAATGGCTGTTTTTCATTTTAATTAAATTCGATGTAAAAAATATAGAGAGCAATACTAAAATATTTTTTATTGATTAATATTACGAAAATAGTATTGAAAACTTAGTTTCAAAAATATTTTTCTTCTTCAGTTGGATATACATTAAAAGAGCCTGATGTCTACTAGAAACACCTTCATTAAAAATTGAATATTTTCAAGTGAATCTGATATAATTTTGTCAAGATAACATGTGACAATTTGTTATACACGATATTTAACAAACCCAAAAAAAAATATATTCCATTAAATTCTATTCTAATCGTTTCACTAAATTTTCTTCTTCACAATACACGCAGCTCTACGTCTCGTTCGTCACAATTGTTAAATTGATAAATAAAGATGAAAAAACATATTAATTTTAACTTATGAATTGTGTTTATAAAAATGAGACCGATTTAACGCATGATATTTATTAAATTTGTTCAAAAACGCATTAATATAACTACGTACATAAATTCATAGTATCGAACCTATACATAACATACGAAAAATCTACTCACATGTATAATATTTTTTTAATCTTCATGTATGGATAAATGAATTCAATGAATGACTGCGGTAACGATCCTTAAAAATAGGTTGATTTAATTTTTTTTTTGTTTTCGGTTTTTTCTGTTCATTTACCTAATCGGCAGCACCTAATGTTCAACATTATTATATTCTATAAACGAAAATAGAAATCCCATAAAATTTTATGTGCAATTTCATACAGCTTCTTAAAATCTTGTTCACTAATAGGGTATCCTTAAATATAACAAGAGATTAACGTATACGTACGTTAAATATATATGCGAGTATTATCATACATTAATGTTATATATATAAAAAAAATTGAATTTGGATTGTAGGTGTGTCTGGTCCGGAAAGAATATTGTATAGTAATCGATTTTTATTTTTCATGATATTGAAAAATAATGATAGCAAAGAAAACTCTAAGTGTTATGTAGAGCTGGATCATTAATCATTAAACATATCAATATATTAGCAAGTGTATATTTTAAAGATTAACATTTCAATGTATGAGAGATGCTTTAAAAAAAAAAAACAAAAAAAAATTTAAATGTTTTTAAGAAAAATTGATTGTTTTATGTCGGAAATTTAAAATTTAAAGAAATATTATGATAAAAAAAAGAAAATTTTAAAACCTATTTTGGTATTTTTATCTATAATTTATTTTTTGTTTTTAAGACAATTGATTTGAAATCTAAGTTAAAATATTTAGGTATAACTAAAGTAAGCATGTTTGTTTGTTAAGGAAAACTTCGATAGTTATGTTCAACTATCGAATGCAGTCCTGTGCAAACTTTTTTGGTATTATGGCAGTTTTTATAACTCGGATATATCGGATATGGGCCAAAGGATGATATTTTTTAATAAAGAAAATGTATATATAAGCTTAAGTACAAAATAGTTCATTTTAGATTTTATTTGTTAGTACAAAATACAATAATTATGAATATACAAAAAATAAATAAATTTAATGTGATTTGTGGAAATGGTGTTTATATTGGTCATTATATATGTGATATCAGGTATGATGTTTGTAACAGCCAATCGCAATGAATTTTTTATATGAATATCTGTTAAACTGCTTCTATGTTTTGTTTTTGTCAGCTTCATCAAAGAAAAAAATTGTTCACAGACCTTATGTCATAGAAAAAATAGATATAATTCGGCATGCAAATTTTCTCATCATTAGAAATTTGTCTGTACTCACGTATTTTTTATAAAAATCAATAACATCACTGTTTATATTACAGATTGTACGTACCTACATATTTATATGTAACAAGATACATATTCAACTTATAACTTTTATTCTTATTATTTTTGTAAACTTATTTTTCATTCATTCAATGAATGGTTTTTTGAAATTTGAATGAAATCTATCGAAATTATTTTTAAAAAAAATTGTATATGAATACGAAAAATTGCAATGTAAAAAAAATCAAAATAGTATGCAAAATTAAAAAATTTTGATTTGAAAGTTATATAAATAATATTTTTTTTATTAAAAAAAAAACATTTTTGTGTATAAATAATATTTGTGTAGGTATTCATAAATGCAATTATATAACTGCATGCTAGCTTTGAGTATTTTGGTAAACAAATATCATAAAATGTTCAATATACAAAATAACTAGAGTAGAGTTTAATTTTGTGCTTAAAAAAAAGTTAGCATGTGGCCCGTGAGTTGCAATTTGCACAGGTCTGAATAGAGTGTCACCTCCAATGAATGTAGGTGGAAAGAAAAATTATAATTATCGAATTGAATTAGCGAAGTGAAAAAACAGGATTAACTCTTTCAGACGCACCGCTTAAGCGATTGTGAGATTATGATCAAATTCTCTTACGCTATTATATTGTATAATAATTGAGATTTCGATTTCAAAACCAATCTCATTAATCCAGTTTAGTTGTGTAAAAAAACAAAAAATTTTAGGGAATCGATTACGTATAAATTTAAGTTGTGTAAAACCAATCGAAGTGAAATATTTGGATCTCAAAGAGTTAAACAAAAATTGTTAGGAAATAATTTCTGAAAAAAACAGTTTTAAACAAACAGATTCAGAAATGGCAGATTTGTGTCCATTATAGATTATAAAAAATCCTTGGATGCATGCCCACATACAGTTAGTGTGCAATAACATTTTTCGGGCAGCTAAAATTTGCTTAAATAAATGATTTTAAAGAGTGATATTTTTTACAATAGATTTTTAAAAATAATATAAAATTAATTGCAATATTTATCTAAAATATTAGTTTACACAATATTTTCTATCTATCTTCGATTAAACGAATTTTGCGAAATAGAGCTTACCTAAGCCAGTCCTGCTGAAGTAGCCCCCAAACATTAAATCTTTGGGTTTGTTGGATACTTTTTGGGTATGGGCACATCGTTAAGGCACACATCACATCGCTCTCTGCATTTTCTAGACACCAGTAGCTTCTCAGGTCTGTCATGAAGCTTGAATTTGGATTGTTCAGAAAACACCCAACGACTCCACATTATTTTTTTAGTCCAGTTCGATTGTTCCTGCGCCCAATGAAGCCGCAAAAGTTTTTGAAATTGACCTTATAATAGGCTTTTGTATTGATCGACGTGCTACAAAACCTGCTTTCAACTTGATGTCATTTGTTTGTTTTTGTTGTTGTCAGTTCAAAATATAAATAAATTAGGTTACAAAATTGTTTTAATAAAACATTTTTAAAACTTAAATTCAAATAAAAATGTTTTTAAATTAATTTTTTTTTAAATTTTTCCTCCATTTTTTTTATAAACAAATTTTGAAATTTCAAAAACACAAAAATTTATTCAATAAGAAAAATAGATTGTAAGTTTTTGAACAGGATTTTGATTGTCTAGGTCTACTGGTATTTTGAACATTTTGGATTGTATCTTAGAACCTCGGTTTGGTCTAGGAATTGCTCCAAATTGATTTATTGAACTTAAATCACTTACATTTCTCCAACTTCCAGATGAAAGATATCCATTTTGCAAAGAAATAATTTGGTTTAATAACATTTTAAAAAATATCAATTTAAATAATAACGATCATTTATTTATTCTGTTTTCTTTTTTATTAGTTTTGAAGTGTGTCAAAAAAGCAGTAGTTTCAATAGCTATAGCTAATAGTTCGTCGTGATTGTATTTTCAGCATTAAATATAAAATTAATACATTAATAAAAATCTATACATTAAATCTCATCACAGAGGAGGACACAGAATAAAAATGCAAGACAATATTATACAACGAATTGGAAAATAACAATAAAGATCCGTAAAGTATGGAGAAGGCTGCAAAGAAAGTCAAAAGTCAAGACAGCTACGGAGCTATAGAAAAAGTCGAAAGAGTTATTAAATTATTTCTATAGAGAATCGAAATATACTTGTTCTTTGCTATAGCCCAATACCACTAATTATTTAAAGAACCATATAAAATACACATTAATTGATATTAGATAGACGTTAGCAAAAGAATTTTTTTTGGAAAAATATAAACTGTAAAGTATAAAAAAAATTCCATTTCAAATCAAATGTTAATTATACTATAGCTCCAATTGTTGACGCCACTATAAAATCTCTTTCATATCTTTCATAATTGTTATATTAAAAAAAAAACCATTTCAAACTCTCAAGTATCAAAACTTGAAATTATCCAATATAAGAACTAGAACATTACTTGTATCTTGAGAGTTGTATCCAATTATCATCGACCTAATTTTACTATAAATGTGTTTCAATATACACAAGTTAACGTTATCATGTATGTAGGCTCCATTTTCCCATATCTTATCTCATGATCTCTTTTTTCAATTTATGCTTATGCTTCAAGATTCTCTGAACTTCAAAAATCATGTGACTTTTTTTTTGATTTTGATTATTGTTTTTTTTTTTTTTAATTTTGTTACATAAATGAATTTAATCTAAATTTTCCATTTATTTTTGAGTTCTTCAGATCTTATTTAAAAAAAAAAAACGTTATTGTTTTCTTTTTATTTACTAAAATTAATAAGTCTAGAATTTTCTATCGAAAAGATAAGATTAGCAAGTATTGAACATATAATTTTGATATACTCTTTACTAAATTAAGATGGGGTGGGTAAATAAAAAATTGGATTTACCAAGTTATAAATTGTATAAGTTTAATTAAACATGATTATCAAAATTTTATACATATTTTGATTTTAATTTAAATTTTCTAGAACAATTTGAATTTAATTCTGAAAGTGTGAGAATCACCTTAATGATTTTTAAATTGCTTAAGAAATCATATTTATGGCTTAAGATCACTTGGATATTTTAGGTTCATATCTACATTTAAAATTTTAAAAATAGAATATGTAGAATAATGTTGTTAATAATAACAACATCAAATGGTGTAATGCCACTAACATTCCACTTGTTCTGAAAAGTAGTATAGAAAAACATTTATTCAAACATGCTGAGTGGCGCAGTAGGTAGAGCGGCTGTCTTTCAACCGAAAGGTTTCAGGTTCGATTACCGACGAAGACAAAAAAAAAATGCTTCCTGAACTTTTCGACCTGAACCAGTACCCTTTATCATTGGGATAAAATAAATGATGAATAGTTGTGAGTTTTGGTTATCACTAAAAATTAAATGAAACTATGAATCTATACTTTATTCCGCAAAAATTCTGCAGAAAAAGTTATTGTATGTGATTGTGTATTCCAAATCTCTGTGTAAAAACAGTTAGGGTTTTCATCCAATAGACTTGGAATTATATAAATAAAAAAAAAAAAAATCTAGGGTAGAATAAATTAAACTCTCTTCGCTTGGTTTTATATATCTCGAAAACTTTTGGGGGTTTTTTTATTTTTTTGAATAGGGTAGGATTACCTTTTCGTACTTAAGTAACTACAGTACTGCAAGGTTATACTACAATATTTTTCGCGTATTTATTTATCAAATTACTGGCTTATTCACTCATTAACTGTGGAAAACTGCTGCTATTGTCAGGAACTAAGTCTTCTTATTAAATAGAATAGCTCAATTTTATTTAATTTGTTACCCAAATTATATTCTCAATTATTTTTTGTCATTTATTTGATCTCAATGACAAAAAGTATTGGACCAGATCGTAAACCCAATAAAGCATTTTTTTGCTTCATTAAGAATCGAATCTGAGATCGGTCGGTTTACAGGCAGATTCTAGCCACTGCACCACCCAGCGTATAAATCCTAATCTCTAATACTTTTTTTAAAAATTTTTGATTCTACTTAATGTATGCGGTTACTAAGATTGTAGCTTAATGACTTATATGTTGACGTTATATTTTTGTTTTGTTTTTTTTTTTTTATAAACAGCCAAAGCCTTAGGAATGAAAAAAACCTTTATCACTTACGTGACGTTTGGTTGGGATAGGATAGGATAGGATAAATTAGGAAGAAAAAAAGGGAGATAGATTAGTAATAGGAAGTTGATAAATAAAGGTATTCATATTTTCTTTAAACTTTTGCAAATTCTAAGTTGAATATGGAAATATATTGGGAAGAACATGATTCCACATTCTTGAAGTGCGAACTATGAACGAACTTCTATAACCTACTTTATGCCAACTTGGGATTTCCACAGTGTAGGGGTGAACATTTCCGGCTCCTCTTGTTTCGCGTTGGAATTGTTTAAGAGGAGGAAGCAGCGCTTTGATTTCTGCTGAGCATGTGTTCACACCTACGAAGTATCTATAAAACAGAGAAAGTGTCCCGACTACACGTCGATGTGCAAGAGAAGTTAGGGATGAAGTTATATTTGCGCAGCCAAATAGACGAATGGAGTGGTTTGGAACGCGATCAAGGTAGCCTAAAGCTATAATGGAAGGCCCAAATGTGTGAGTTATAATTTATCTTGGGACGTATAAATGATTTATAGATATTAAGGAGTTCCAAAGGTGAAAGGACACCTTTACATCCACTTAGATAGTCTAAGCACTTGGCACTTTGGATTTGTAAACGTTGGTTTGTTTTAAGAATTTCCATATTAGTTGAATGGTTTCTTCTATTGGGTATTTTTTTGTATATTTTTCTGTGTTCCATTCTGAGGCGAATGTAGCTGCTTAACATTTTGTTTTATGTAGTTGTGGGGTATATATTGCTGCATTTCTAGTCTGATTTATTTGTATTAATGTGATTCACAATTTTTGATTATGTTTTCAGTAAGTTTTGCATCGAGCTATTGATTTTGTTGATAAATAGTATAAAAGTACGGAGTTGCAATTCTTTTGCGTGTCCAGCTGCGTAGTCGGCTATTTCATTGTCAATCATGCCTACATGTTGAGGGATTCACTCCAGTCTGACAATTTGTTTCATTTGCATTAATATTTTCGGATATTTAATTGTTTTAAACTAATTATGCTTTGTGTCACGTTGAAAATTGAAAGGTTATTAATGCAAATTATGTGCTGTTCTTTTGTTTTATTTTTAAAACAAAGTATAGCTTGTAGTTTGGCGTGGAATATTGTTGCGGTATGTATGGTAGTATTAGTTGATTGATAATATTATATTGGTGGTTGACGCAATGGGCATTAGGGCAATGGGTTTCACTTTTCCATGCATTTTTAAAAATAGTTTTCTCGTTTTGAATGAGATAGGGATTGACTGTTGTGATTATGTTTTGATTATGATTGTGATTTACACAAGGAAGGCCATGTGGGAAATATCTTATATTATAATATACAAGAGTAAAAAAGCAAGAATAATTGAATAGTAAATTATTTACACCACAAAAATATTAAAATTTTAGCAAGTTCTTGGTGCTGAATACTTAAAACATTTCAAATATTTACACCAAATAGTGACGGTTATTTCCAAGTTGAGCGCCATCTATACTCTAAAAGAAATTTCAATTACGGGCAATTTTTAAAAAGGCTTCATAAAAATTCTGTCATTTTAAATAAACAAACAAACTTATAGAAAAAAGTACAAAAGCAAAAACACAAAAAAAAATTGAAAACAAAACAGAAAAACAAAAATCAGATCAGATCATACTCTTCAAAAATCTATAAAAATGATATAATAAATGTTAGTTCATTTGCTTCTGCTATTATTAAAAAAAATATACACAGTAAACCATGGTTATAGTCATTCGCAAAATTTTAGTAATATTTCTGACTATAACCGTTTTGTGACTATAGGCGTAGTCAAAAAAAAATTGCATCTTCATAAACAAAATCAAATTCAATAAAATATCTTTCGTATAACAATTTTTAACTTTATTTTATTCATCAATAGCAATTATTCTGTTATATAATCTCAAAATATACATATTTGTAATAAAGAAAAGATAATATATAAATCAGTGTTTTAATAGAATAATTCACTTTTGACCTACTGCTATAATAGAATTGTGACTACAAACATTTTTGACTATAAACGAATTGAAATATATCGATCTACTACGTTGAGAGTAATGAGATTAATTTTGTCATAACGTATTAAGTATTATACTTTGATTTCATTATAAAGTATAAATATTCAATAATCAAGGATTCAGAAAATAACTACAATTATACTAAAACAAATATTTCTGTTTATATAAAACTAGTTTTATAACCCGCCATAAATGGCGGAAGCAAAATAAATTCTAGCATTTCTTCCTTCATTAGAGTTTTCATTTCAAGTTTAAGAAAAATATGAATATTGCTTACTAATTTATCAATATCATACCTTTATTACAATTATTAAAATGCTTTTAATTACCATATAAACAGAATATTTGTAATAAGGCGCAAAATTTTCAATTCCCTAAGGGTTATTTACTCGATCGTTTAAACGATATCTTATTTGCCATCATTGGAAATTTAAACATATATTATCCTAAGACCTCAATAATTCTAAATAATCAATATTCTTAATCAATTATATATATATTATTCTGCATTTATCTGGATGTTTGTAAGTTCGACGGAACGCTCCAACACATATACAAATTGCATATGTATACAAATGCATATATATACAAATTGGTTTGGTGCTTTTTTTTGCCCCTGTCTACCATGCTGAACCTTTGAAGGAAAAATTGATTGCATGAACTATATTTTTTTAATTTAATGTTAGTCTTCTTCGCAAATAATAAGGAAAAATAATAAATAATAATAATAATATAAATAAAACAAACAATTTTTTTGATTTATAATAATAAGGACTAATAGAAATTTAATCAATAGTTTAATATGGTATAATAACAAAAAGGCAAACAGCATTTAACACAAAAAAAAAACATAATTCACTCAAAGGTTATTCTTATTACTTAAAATTATACATAATAATACACATGTGTATCAGCATATTTGTATTGTATAATATTATACATTATACTACTTTATTGCTTCTACCTGCTTCTACCTTATATTTTTGGCATTATTGTGTGCGTAATTCACTTCACTCAAAAAATATTATTTTTGTTTTTTTTTTGTTTTTTTTTGTTTTTTTTTATTATTTGCTGTATCTGTATTCTGTATGTTCTATATGCTCCATTCCAAAAATATTATTTTATTTTCAGTGTTAAGTGTTCACATTTCACTTCACTGTTCAGGTTAACTGTTCAATCAATAGAACTTGATAGAAGTAGAGTAGGATAATTAACTCTACTTCTACGCCGGATAATAAAACTTTGTTTTTTTTAAATTGAAAATTATTGATGAAAATGTTTTTGTATTTTTTGTAAATTTTACCAATTTAGATACAAAATTTTGAATATTTTTTTAAAAATAACACAATACCATAATAACAGTTTATTCATATAGCAAAATAAGATCCCTATACATTATACAAAAGACAAAATTTATATGAAAATAAGATTCCATTTTTAAATTTGCTCTCCCGGAGGACTCAATAACGCTAATACGGTATAATTTATACTAAATGGAACCCAGCTAACGAATTATAACTAAATGGAAGTGAGTACGAGTATACCATACAAAAATACAAACATTTTATACAAATTTGTTGGTATTGTACTTCTTTTTCTGTTATATAAAAAAAAAAGATTAGTGTTAGGCCAATATAAACATAAATAAAAATAAATAAAAAGTGATATAAACATAAGTACTGGAATTTCGGAACAAAGAAAATAATGAAAGAAAAAAAGAAACTAGGATTTATTTTGCTTTCGTCATTTATGACGGGTTACAAAGCTAGTATTCAATATTCTATTGTATTCAATTAATTATAATATAACTTAGTCAAAAATATAATTTCTATATTAATTAAAAATTAATATAGAAAGACTAAATTCAAATAATATTTTTAACGAAAACAAAATCTAACTATATAATATAAACTTACAATAATTTTATATTTTTACAATCATAGCCGGGTTCTACTGTAAAATTCAAATTGTAAAATGAAATTAATTAAGACATAATAAAAGTAAAAAGATCTATGGCGCCATCTAAATTTAACACTTGAATCATATGACAATCATTATGAAATGATGGGCAAATGACACTGATAACAGATGACAGATGACAAATGACAGATGACAGATGGCATATATAAGCAATAAAAAACGGCAATTATATGATGTTACATTTTGTATATATATTGCAATTCGTATATCTGTTGGAGTATTCCGTCGAACTTACAAACATCCAGATAAATGCAGAAAATTATATATATAATTGTGTTTGAAAGAACTACTTCTGTGCAATTGTATTAATTTATTATTTTTCAATTATTTATATTTGGTTATTGCTCAAATTTATTTTGAATTCACAGAGTTCAGATTTTTCCAATTGTTTTTATACAACCAAAATAATTAAATTCATAAATTCTTAATGACTTATTTAATTTTTAATTATTATTTAATAAACAATTTTATAATTATTTCAATTACTAATATATTTTTTTTATTTTTTTTCTAGTCTGTTTACCCTGAGGAGTAGCCTAACTGTTGTCAAGATTTATTGAAAAAGGATAATAAAATAAAGAAAAAGAAAATCAGATTACAATGTCTACAACAGCAGCAGAACGTCGATTATCATTTGCTCGTAGAGCTGAAAGTTTAGTGGAGAGGGTGAGAATATTGAACACAATCTATGAGGTATCAGGTGACCAAAGTTGTGAGACTATTTAAATTTATTTCGTTTATTTTTATACATATTTTTTTTTTTATTATTATTTTTTTTCATATTTGAGTGGTATTTTAAAAACAAACACAAAAAAAAAAAAATAATAAAAAACTTTATATATTATCATCATTTTACAAGTTTACCTAGTTTTATTAATTTCACTATATATATATTTTTTTTTTATTATGTTTAAATTTTTATTTTATATTTTTTGTTAATAGTATAGGTATTATGACGTATACATTGAATAAATAAAAATTTATTTGCACCCAATTTATTTCCTATAACTAAATTCATAAATAATCACTTTTTATAAAGAACCTGATTAAAAATCATTATATATAAGTTACTTAGATAATGTATCTCATAAATTTAGAAATTTGAAAATGAAAAATTTCATTCCATTTTAATTTTTTTTTTCTTTATATTGACCATGATTTAAATGAGAAAGTTCAATAAACTTTAATAAAACAATTACATAATTGCATACATATATATACATTATTTAGGTGGTTTTCCTTTATTGAGAAGAAAATGGAAAATTTACCAGAACGAGCACTTTTAATTATTCATCTCTAAATAGTTGTGTATTTTGTTATTTTTGATTTTGCTTCATAACAGTGAGTATGACACGCATTTCGAATGCAATCAATATAAAGTCATTTATCATTATGGCTTAATCTCATAAATTATTTTTTTTATATATTATTTATATAATATATTCTATACATATCCCATATTTGCACTATTTAATAGTAAACAGATTTTCAATTACTATAATGGTCAACACATATACATATACATCATACAAAAAAAAAAAAATAAAAAATAAAATATTTAATAATATTCTGTTTTTAGATTTTTTATATGTTTTTTTTTATATTTTTTAATAATTATATATTATAGATTTTTTAATTTTTTATTCAACTCAACAGTAAATAAAATAAGGTGGGTCTATGTTATTTATTTATTTATTTTTTTTTTTATTATTATTATTATTAACTATAGTTATAGCATGTATACCCCATAAGGTCAACATTTTGAATTAGATATTTTTGATATTTGGTTTTATTATTCCGGTTTTTTCTTTTTATCTATAGATGTACATAATATTTTTTATATTGTTTAGAATTAAAATAGGAGACAGACATGATTGATGCAAAATTTCAAAAAATCGATTACCATATTTAGTAGAAAATCAAAATGTTAATTTTATTACTATCATTATTATTGAATTATGTTTATATACTTATTTTTTGTTTATGGATGAGAAATGAATACAAAAATATTATTATATAAGATCAATCTAGAAAATCTGCAGATAATTATGTTAGTTTAAATATTTTAACTTGATTTTTAATCAAAATTTTGATTTTCTTCTGTCTTACTTTGATGTCGAGAAAAAAATTGTTTAAATAACAGTTGCAAACAAAAAATGATTTTTTGAAATATTTTATAGAGGGATAACTCTATTTGTATGTTGGATAAATTTGAAAAAAACTATGGGATCATGTATACAACGCTGTAATACAAATTAGTCGTGCAAACATTTAACATAATTATAAGCTTCGATTAAATTATATTACAATTAGTATTGTTTTTATGTCACATATTCAATTTATTTAATTTTAATAAGTATATTCCATCATATATAGGGTATATTAATTGTTAAGCTTACCATATCTTGACTGAGTTTCTTTTGGTTGATGGAAGTTAGAAATTTCTGTTCCAACAGGATTGATAATCTAATTCCAGATCATTTAAAATGTATGGTTATAACATTTAAAAGAATAACATTATCTATAATTATAATAGACAAGCATTTAAGGAGCTGCGCAGTAGACACATTTTCATTTTATTTTGCTTCTCTTTAATGAACTCCTAATATATAAATAAGTTGTATTTAAAACAATAATGGGCACACAGTTGAAATCTTTTTACTCATATGGTGTTATTAGTCAGCAAATACATTATGCATATGTGAGTTCTTATTAAAATAAAAAACAAAAACAAACAAATCAGTTATTATTGTTACTTGCACGGAACCTATGTACATTGTGCATATGTAAAACAATAACAAAAAAAAACTCATGGGGCAATGAACTCTAATATAATACTTAACTTGAAAATTTATAAAAGGTAAAAGGAAAACGTTAAACATTAAATAAAAATAACACTTTGGAACAAATCATCAAGGAGAACAGTTTGGAGAAGAAAAAGCATCATTAAAAAATCTAAGTTATATTTAATAAAAGTACAAGATATAACAGTATATCAATAAAAATTAGTTTTACATATGTAAGTGTATAACGATCTATAAAATTACTTATACCCTGGGAATATAAAACAAATGTAAAATAAAAAAAAATAAATAAAAAAATGTACATATGAATGTTGCTTAGTTATTCATTATTCGCCATATTTAATTTTGTCTCTCTCAATAAATATTGAAGAAAATTGGATATTTTCTATTTTTTTCTCCAATATACATATATTGATATCAAAATGTGTTTACACATCAGTATTTCTTCAATATTCTCTCTCATCAGTAAATATTGTCAATATATATTTATGTGTAAACGCTGCCTAAATCAAATAAAAACGTTGTAATATTTTGAATAAACATAAAGAAATTAGTTTTTAAAAGAGAAACATTTTGACATAAAATAAATAAAGTTTATTTAAAAATAAAGAAAATTTTGTGTGTATTTTGAATTTCAACAAATTTACAAATTAAAAGAAATTAATTTTCCCACGAAACACGAGTGGTTTCTGCTATATCGAGTCTATGTCAGTATGTAAATTAATGTCAGTGCGTAATTACTCAACAGGGGCCTCTAGTAAAAATTAATTGGATACCATTTATTGAAATTCAGTAGTTCTTTTTGGAAAAATAAAGGTACATATGCATTATGAATTTCGATAACAACTGCGATTTGCTGATAAAATTTTTTTTTTTTTTTTTTTTGCGTGGATTGGTGGGAATCTTCATAGACACTATGAGCCCCGTAGCTTCCATTGTGTGCCAGATTTTTACTGACTAAACCACACCCCTCCCATTAATACTAGTCCAACGGACTAACCATTAATTTATTGCTATTTTGATTTTCTTAAAGAAAAATTTTACGAAATTCTATCGTATTAAATCTAGTGGCTTAGTCCTTTTAAGCCTTCTGACATCATTTTGATTATCTAGCAATTGAGAGGCCTCAACGTTAACATGTCCCTCCAGACGAGCTATATGCTTTGTTGCATATCTTTTTATTTCATTTTCTATGCAAGGAATTTCTAGATCTCTGTGCAAATCACTGTTGCGAACATACCAGGGGGCATTTACCATGTTGCGCAAGACTTTATTTTGGAATTTTTGTATACAAAGTACATGTGTTTGTTTGGCACATCCCCATATTTGTATGCCGTACAACCATATTGGTTTGAGTATCTGATTATATAACAAAATCTTGTTATGTATAGGTAATTTAGAATTACGACCTAAGAGCCAGTACATTTCTCTATACTTATTTTCAAGCTCAAATTTTTTCTTTTTAACGTGCTCTTTCCATCTAAGTTTGACATCTAATGTCATTCCTAGGTATTTAGCATTGTTTTCTTGGGGTATATTGACCCCATTCAGATTTACCAATGGTGGTTGATTTTCTAATTTTTTATTTGTAAAATTTACATGTACTGATTTTAACTCATTGAGTTTAATTTTCCATTTCTTTGTCCAGAGGTATAGCTTGTCGCTTGCTCTTTGCAATTTAATTGTAGCCTCGTCAATATTTGATCCTACTGCCATCAACGCAGTATCGTCAGCGAATGTAGCTACAGTTATATTTTCCATTTCTGGTAAATCATTGGTGTAGAGCAAATACAGTATGGGACCCAGAATACTACCTTGAGGCACACCCGTTTTAATATCTCTAATAGTAGAATACTCTTCGTCTTGTTTTATTCTGAATAGTCTGTTTTCTAGATATGATGAGAGTATATCTACGTATTGTTTAGTTTATTTATTAAGCCTCGATGCCATACTTTATCAAAAGCTTGGGCTACATCTAGAAATATGGTAGAGCATACTTTCTTTTCCTCTAAAGCTTTTTCTATTATGTCTGTTATTCTATGAATTTGATCGATTGTCGAGTGCTTAGATCTAAAGCCAAATTGATAATTTGGAATCAGATTACTATTTTCTATGATCGGTCTCATTCGAATCAATAATAGTTTTTCAAATAATTTTGATACTATTGGTAGTAATGATATTGGTCTGTAGGATTTGACCTCATTTATGGGCTTACCTGGCTTTGGTATCATAATTATCTCTGCTATTTTCCACATATTCGGCACATACCTTATTCTTATAGCAGCGTTTATAATGCGTGTTAGCATTGTTATAGCTTTTTTCGGAAGTTCTTTCAGGACTTCCGATGTAATTAGATCAAAACCTGGAGCTTTTTTATCTCTGAGTTTTTTAATTTGTTCCACTATTTCACTCTCTGAAAATGGTGATATAACATTTTCTTGCCAATTATTATTTTCTTCAGTGAGATCATCCGAATCTGTCTCGTCTGGACAAAAAATTTCTTCAAGATGATCTGCGAATGTTTCAGCTTTATTTTTATTATCTCTCGCCCATTCACCGCTTTTCATTCTGATTGGCGGGATTTGAGAGATCGAGGTTTTTGTACTCTTTGTTGCTTTCCACAACGAGTAGTTATTTTCTCTTTTAGCTGATAAATTTTTTATATATTTTTCAAAATTTTCATTTTTAAGATCTTTAATTTTTCTTTTAAGATTCTGAGTTAATCTATTTAGCACAGTTTTGTCTGCCGGATCACGCGATTGTTGCCATCTGCGTCTAGCTCTTCTTTTTATTTTTATCATATTTAATATTTCTCTATGGTAGTTGAATCCTACCGATTTATATTCACAATTTTTTGTATTATTCCATCCAGCATTTTGAATAATTTTAATAAAATTTTCTACTTCAGAATCTATATCACATTTGGATCTTAGTTTTGTTTTTATGTTTATTTTGTTTTCTATTTCTTGTATAAAGCTAGCCCAGTCAGTTGTCTTGTTCGTTAGCAGAGGTTTCGACTGTTTCTTAATAACCTTTTCATATAGATTTAGTATGACTGCAGAGTGATCTGAGTCCAAATCATGGTTATCTTCTAGCTTAATATAATTGGGTGAAATTTTTTTTGTTATATAAAAATCAAGCAGATCAGGAGTTTTATTTCTATCAGTTGGCCAATAGGTTGGCTTACCGGTAGATTGGTAAATGCAGCCTTTTTCTTTTATAGCTTTTCTTAGCTCTCTTCCTCTCGTAGAGGTTACTCTAGACCCCCAATCTATGTGCTTGGCGTTGTAGTCACCTCCCAGGATAAATCTATCGCCAAGTAGTTTAAGAATTTCTTCAAACATGTTATTCTTTATGTTGTATTTGGGTGGACAGTATAATGCACCGACACAAAGGCTTTGTTTAACAGACATAATTCGTAGCACGATTAGTTGGAATTCATCTATTTCTAGACTAAGTTCCTCGTGGTGCTTAATATTTTTCTTTATTAAAATTGAGCTACCACCTCTGGGTGTATTACTCGGATGGTTTGCGCTGTAGCATGTATAGTCATTTATTTTAAGCGATGACTTATCTGTCATATGTGTTTCTGTCAAGAGACATACATCAATATTTTGTGTTCTCAATAGAATTTCCAAATTATTTTTCTTGTTCAGAATACCATTGGCATTCCACGTGACTATACGAAGTGCGTTCTTAACCATGCCTTGCGGATTTATTTTTTGGTGTATACATATATATTTCATTATGTTTGTTTTCTAATGTCCATAGTCTTGTTGAGATTTCATTCATTGTTTTTATCATATTTTGCATCATCTGCATAATGGTATTTTCAGTCAACTTTTGTGTAGAAACTTTATTTTGTTCTTTCGGGTTTCTTTTTTGACTTAGGTTATTTTGTGTTACCTGTGAATATGATAAGCCTTCTACGACTTTTTTCGACGTAAAAGTTTTAGGTTTCTCTGAAGTTTCAATGCAATTCTGTTTCTGTGCAATAGGTTGCCTAGGTTTTGTCTTTTGTTTTTCTTGTCTATAAAATGTCAAAATACAAAATTTTCATTATGTTTTTCGATATTTTTTTTTTTTAATAGTTTTAATTTATTTTTTCGATTTATAATTACAGTTCCAAACAAAACTAAGCAAACTAATTTTCTTAGTAGTTATATTAAAGTACTTATGGCTGACATACAAGTCTCTTACCCAAGCTCTCTTACCCAAACTTAGTATAAATGTATTATAAGAAAAAAATATTTTTATTATAATTTATGATGTATTTATAATTTGGTTGAATTCTAGTTAGTATAAAAGCTTAAATATTAGGTTATTCCTGGAAAATATTCTTCCAGTGAAAAATAAATAAACCAGTTTATTTAATATTTTTAATTAATTATAAAACTTTCATGCTAAAATATCTTACTAATACTAACTAACGAAAAAGAACAAGAATGAAGAAAAAAACACACACAAAACCTAATCCTAATTTACTCTATCTTAAATCTAACTTACTCTAAATTAAATAATTTAATTGTGTTTAGGTTTCCGTTTACTAATAAATTTTTAATATTTGATTGCAAATATCGATAACTGTCTCCTGCTGTTGTGACTAACTGCCTCAACAATTAAATTATTTAATTTAAATTATCACTAAAAATAAAAAAATCCGATTAAAAAATTAAAAAAAAAAATTACTCTAAATGTTTCCAAAACAGTGGTTTGGGTATTGTTTAATCTATGTTGTATGGGAATATAATTTGTGAAAGCAAAATATTTCTGTGTCATCATTCGTATTTATGCCTAGCGATATTTTTTTTATTAAAACTATTTTGGTTTATAGTGACCTATAATATTTTCTATGTAGCTATTTTGATCTAAAAATACAAATTCCTCCGGCAGTATGAAGCCCGCCATATCTAGCGACATTTTAATATGCAAATCATTTTCATAACATGGAGGATTTATTAAGAAATTTTCTAAGACTTTGCTACTTTGTCTGTATGTGATTTCCTATATGAGACGAATAATAAAATTATCGATTATAATTATTTTGGCCTTATTGTAAACTGCCTTATTAGGCAGGTAATTTGCTGTAGGTTTTCTATTTAAATTTGTACATTGTCACATAAGCATTACTATTGTACATAAGCATTTGCGCTTAAATATTCTGAATTTTTCCCTCATAGAAGAAGCAATGTTAAGCCAGATCAAATACACGTATGTTAATATGGGCGGAATTAAATTCTTGTAGCAAAGTAATTTTACTTTCCTTCGAAATATTTTTGAATAAAATTGTTTACGTAATGTTAGAATAAAGGGATTAGTTGTTTTTCTTATTTACTATGTATTTCGATATAAGTTAGAATGAGTCTATCAAACTGTTACAACTAATCGATCAAGATCTTATCATCGAATGATTTTTTTTCCAGTTCAATTTGTTAGGTAATAGTCGGTTCCGGATTGTACCGACACACTTAGACCATTGAGGTCCATTGTGGTTGAGTTATTTTATTATACTTATATGGTTTGTTTTTCCTATAAGAATTTACATATAAAAATACAAATTTTTTACAAGCTAATGTATTTTAAATTAATTTTGATATATCTTAAAAATAATTATATAAAAATAAATGAAAAAAAAAACAAATTTTTAAAAAAATTATTGAACTATTACTCTAAATTAAATAATTTAATTGTGTTCAGGTTTCCGTTTACTAATAATTTTTTTTTTTTTGCAATTATTTGAAATATTTTTTTAATTTAAATGTTTTTTTAAAATTTATGAACTGTATTAAATTTTCTATTTTGCAATTAAAATGATGAAATAATTGTTTTTACTTTTTGTTTTGCTTTTGTTATAAATTTCAATAAGCAGAAAGACGTCTATGTTACTTGTATCTTCATCGTAAATATTAATTTAACAGTGGCAGTACTTTTTAACACTTTCGATCAAATTTTCATCGAAATATGTTTATTTGATACTTTTTATAAATATGTGTCATTATGTGTCAATAAATACTCTAAGAATTACAATGAAACAACTCTATAACGATAACGATTGACCAAAATGCGATTGGTTAAAATCGATCGCAATACTTAATAGGTACCTAGCTATTTTTCAAAAACAGAAAAAAAAACAAAATAAAAAATTAATCTTAGTCATTATTATACTTGCCGCAATACTTACAATAGCAGCTGCCAATGCTAATCCTTTACGGGCTTGGAAGGGATTAGCTTCGTCGTTTTACACGAGGTGCTAATATTTCATTTATTTTGTCTACTTATACTAAGTAAATATTTTTCATTAATTCTATAATTTTTAATACTCATTAATTACTAATTTTTATTAATATTTTTGTCTTACTTCCGTAGTAAAAGGAAGGGTTAACTGCTGATATATGTTGCCCAAAAAGTTGACATACATTTGTTCCTCTTATTTTCTATAACTATCCAAAAGAGAGTTCTCTTATATCAGGAAATAATAATTTAATTGTTTAATGAGTTCTGTGGTAAGAGTATTGCCACCGCCGAATTTCCGGTACTTATTTGATAAAATTTGATAGGGGAGTTTATGACACATTTATGGTAAAACTAAATAAATAAAGCGAAGAGGTTCCCGATCCACTATTTAGAGTTCTATGCAGCTTTTTAAGAGACAGATATCTTTACATCGATATTGATGGGAAACAATCCAACAAAATAAAAGTGAGAAGTGGTGTGCCCCAAGGCTCGATCATGGCACCTAAGCTTTTTAATATTTTTTGCACGATATTCCCCACCTAAACACAAGTCAAAAAGGTCAAGTAATGTCCACTGCAATGCTTTATGCAAATGACATAGCAACAACTAGTCATGGGAGAGACCCTCAGGTAGCATTACAACATATAGACCAGCACGCAACATTATAAGCAAAATATTATGCAAAATGAGGAATTAAAATAAACATTGAAAAATCGTCCCTTATATGTTTTAGAAATAGTAACGGAAAGGGTCCCAGAAACATTGCAAAAAAAACCAAATACCCAGGGATAAAAAGTAGCAATGTCATACTGCAGAACAAGACCACTAATTTTACATAGCGACAAATGTCAAAACGAAACTACTCCTCTATAAACAGCTAATTCTCCCAGTGCTTTTATATGCATTTCCTATTTCGTTCAGTCTGTTTTCAGTCTATTTTTTTTCAAATAATTATTGTTACCAAAACACATTACTCTTTTTTCTCTCTCTGTCATTTCTTTATTTATTTTTATTGGTTATTGGTTTTATTTATTTCACTTGTTTATTGTGAAATAAATAAAACCAAACAAATAATCCATATTGTTAAGAGTATTACAAACCTCTAAATGAGCTACTAAGCCATACATTATAGTTTAGCATATATAATTGTAAATTAGCTTTTAAGTTCATAGTAATAAGTAATTGTAAAAAGTTTAGGACATAATAAATCAAACTTAAACTTAAAGTAAATAAATAAAAATTGTATTTAGTGGAGCAGAGACCGTTTATTTCAAAAACATCCTTTTTTATTATTTCTATTTATCAAAGATGGAATTTTAAAAAGCACATTAAAATTTGTAGTTATTAGATAAAGACTCTAACTTTTATTACTATACCGGACTTGAAACAGAAATATTTATTACTTTCAGTCAAACCAAAATTTTAAGCCACATTTTTTAATTTGGCTTTTAATCCAAATTGGTCCACCATACTACTGAAGACTGTTTTTTATTCTAGTAATACTTAAAACTTGTTTTAAAAATAATTTGGCAATATTAACAAAATCTAAAAGTGATGTAGGCCCAATATGTTTTTAGTTTAATCAATTTTTTAATATATTATGTAGGCCAAAACTGGTTATAATGGAATTTGGACATTGAAAACTAAATAAAATGCGATCTCATGTCCTTAACCACGGTAATGTAAATTAGTGTCAGTGAAATATCCCCAAATGAAATAAATCCTAAAAATTTTAGTAAAATAACTATTTTGGGAGTTATTTAATTTATTGAAATTTTTCATTTTTATAAAATTTTTAAAATGCAAAAATTAAATAACTTGAAATACCCCGCCTTGAGAGTTAGGAAAGAAAAATAATTTTAAAATATCAGTTCTAGCGATTAAATATTAGGACCGCGAATTTTGTCTGAAAAGATTTAATTTTAATATAATTTAATAAATTTTATTTTTGACAAATTTTTTTTTCAGATAGAAGAAAGTCATCAAAGGAGTTTTCGTTTATCGTTCTATTTTCCGGGAGGGACGAAGTGAAGGACTGTGTCGACTTTAACGCACTAAAAACTACTATCCTTTTGTTTATATTAAAACTAGTTTTTTAGACTAACCATTAATAGAGCTTTGGCTCTATTACTTCAGATATCTTTGATCAATCAAAATCCATTTTGATAGTTTGAATATGAATTTATTTAGCACAACCCCATTTTTGAATACAGTATGCCCAGACTGGCTTTAATATTTTATTGTAAATCGAAGATGTGCGCTCAATTAGCCAATAAAACTGGTTGTATTTCGTTCTAACTCTTGTTTTTTTTTTCTTAACATGTTCTTTCCATCTGAGCTTTGCATCAAGTGTCATACCACGATATTTTGCTGAATTTTGATGTGGTATGACGACATTGTTTATTGTGACCGCTATGGGCGACTCTATTATTTTATTTGTAAAATTAACATGTGTGGATTTTGATTCGTTTAATTTAATTCTCCACCTTTTACACCATAAGGAGATTTTGTTGTTTGCTTGTTACAATTTATTTGTTTCGACAATTTTATATATAATAACCATTTTTCCAAAATTTATGAAAACCAGCATTACATCCACCTTTTGCCATTTTTTTCCGCATCTATGATAATTTTGTATAAAGGAATATTGTTTCCTAATTTTTGGGTAATGTGTAAAAAAAAAAATTATGAAATATTTTTTAATTATACAAGCTTTTTAATTTTTTATAAAAATTATTTATGAATTATTTCAGTTATATTTTCGGTTTTATTTCAAAATATTGGGAGTAATTTCATTCTTGAATTAAGAATTTTTACATTAAACTCTCAACATTTTATTTTTTAAGTATGGGAATTATTTCATTTTTGTTGGGATTTTTTGTTGTAGTGCCTGTAATCATATCATATCATATTAAATAATATTTCTGTATACGATTATTTATTTATTTTATTAATCAGATTTTTGGTACGCCATTTTATTTAAATTATTACAAAATTGCAACCCTAACAAATTTTATAATATTCGTATTTCATAATTTTATGAGTAATGAAAGAATGAAGTAACTTCAATTCAACATTCGTACGAGGTACTCGAAATTGCAATATTTTGGTTAGTAATCAGTAGGTATTTTTAAAAACCTCAAACTATGATACGAAAATTGTATTATACATGATTAGCATTAGGGTAGCATTACGTATGATAACAATACTCCAATAAAGTGTATTGACATTTATGGATACATTTCTGTAATTGTGCCGAACCATAATTTTATTTTTTTTTTTTACTGATGGTTTGCAATTTAATGTGAATAACAATTTAAATAAAAATGGAATTGTGTCCTCTTAATTTCTGTGTTAATTTAATTGCTAATTAAAAAAGTAATTTTATTTTTTAATTTTATTCAATTTTTTTTTTTTTTTTTTATATTATAGCCAAAACTTAGGTTTTGAACCTTTTAGTACTTGCGTACCGTTGACCATTTGAAAAAGGAAAGGATAGCTAAAGGAAAGGAAAGAAAAAGGAAGAAGAATAGTTTTGTGGGAAAGAGCGAACAATGTTGTTAATATTCGTCTTAAATTTCTGTAAATCATAAATAAAAAATCCTTCTCTCATTGGGAATGCTTCGATTGGGACGCGATTCCACAATCGAGATGTTCTTACTATAAAAGAATTTCCATAGCCGGACTTAAACCATCTCGGAATTTCCACTGTGAAAGGGTGTGCACTTGATGCCTCTCGTGTTATGCGACAGAATTGCTTGAGAGGAGGAAGAAGTGACTTTAGTTCCTCGGAACAAGTGCCAACACCAAGTAGATATCTATAAAATAGAGAAAGTGCTCCAACAATACGACGATGACCAAGTGGTATAAGGGATGAGGTCACATTTATGTCGCCTATAAGACGAATGGCGCGGTTTTGAACTTTGTCCAAAAAATTTAAAGCAGCTTTTGGTGCACCTGCCCATAAATGTGAGTTATACTCGAGCTTGGGTCGTATATATGCTTTATAGATTTTTAAGAGGTCTGGAGATGAAAAATAAGCTTTGCAGCGACTTAAAAAGCCCAAACATTTGGCGGCGCTTTTCGCAATATCGAAAATATGCTCATTCCAGTGCATATTTTGATTCACTCGCATCCCGAGAATGTTCAAGTCTTTGAGTCGCTGAATAACTTCATTTTGAAGTCGGAGAATTGGTTCGAATGTTGTTAGCTTGTTACTAACAAGACAGCTTTGAGTTTTTGAAGTGTTAAACTCGACTCTGTTTGCTCTACCCCAGTCGACAATTTTGGCTAGGTCGTGATTGAGTGCACCAGCCATCATTGTTCTTTTGGAGTTGACTGCTGAAGTTGTAGCATTATTTGTTTTAAGAAAATCATATGATGCTACTAGAGTGCTGTCATCAGCAAAACTATGGATTGGATTGAAAGTTAATTTGAGAAGGTCATTAATGAAAATGAGAAATAGGGTGGGTGAAAGGACGGAGCCTTGTGGAACACCAGCATTGATTTGAAGTTGGTCGGAAAAACTACCGTCAACTGAAACTATGATAGATCGATTTAGGAGAAAGCTTTCAATCCATTTAGAAAAGGTTGAACCGAGGCCTACAGCATTGCATTTTGTTATAAGAGCAGAATGCCAGACTCGATCAAAAGCCTTAGATATATCCAGAGCTACAACAGCAGCTTCACCAGATTGATGAAGACTGGTGTTAAGCTTTTCGCAGAGGCATGTCATGAGATCACCGGTGGAACGCTGAGCTCGAAAGCCGTATTGACTATCATGAATTATACCTCTACTATCAAGATATTTCTTCAACTTTTGATTGACTAAGATTTCCATCGTTTTGGAAATAATGGAAGTAATAGCTATGGGCCTATAGTTCGAAGGATTGCTTTTGTCACCTTTTTTAGGAATAGGATAAACTTGGGCAACTTTCCAATTGGACGGGTAAGTTCCTGAAGAAAAGGACAAATAGAATAAGTTGCGCAGAGGTTTAGAAATGGCGAGGGCAATGTGTCGCAGCACAATCGCAGGTATACCATCGGGACCGGTAGATTTTTTTATATCAAGATTCTTCAAGACTTTTACTACAGCTCTTGTTCTGAAGTATATCCTTCCAAGCGAAGAATTAACAACAGGGATTGTTGGCGGAACTTGGGCTGTATTAGGGAGTGTGGAATTGGCTGCAAATAATTTTGCAAAAAGGTTAGCTTTTCCAACAGAATCTGATATAATTGTACTATTATCAATCATAGGTGGAAATGAAGATTGGCAAAAATTTTGCCCAACGCTTTTAGCAAACGTCCAGAAGGACCTGCTGTTGTTAGGGAGATTAAAGATTTCTCGTCTCAACCTTTGGTTGTGCAGGAATTTTTGCTGATTGATAATTTTTTTACATTTATTCCTAACCACTTTATAACTCTCATATGTGTTGACAGTTTTATTATTCTTGTATTTTTTATAGGCTTCTTCTTTGGATTTCAGAGCTTTGCTGCAGATATCATTAAACCAAGCTGAGGGATTTCGTTTTATACTTTTAAGGCTATTTGGAATGAAGGTTTTCATTCCTAATAGAATCCTTTTGGTAATCACCTCTGCAGCAAAGTTGACATTTTTATATTGGAAACACAACGACCAGTTCGATGCATTTAAAAAGTTGTTGAAGCCTTCCCAGTCAGCTTGGTGATAATGCCAGACTAGTCTTTTGGGTTTTATCAACAAAAGTGTTACATACAATTTTAAATTTAAAAAACAATGAAATATTTTTGACATTTTGTCGTTTAAATTAACGAAAATTCAGTGAAAAAAAACTTCCAAAAATTTATAAATGTTACTGCTTAATTACTTCTATTTTCAGCCATTATTACTCCTTAATTACTTCTGTTTGTAGCCATTGCATTACTAAGCGTCCCTAATTTTATTTTTTCGAGCAAATATATATGTGAGTCGATTGTTTCAAAACTTTAAGCCAATCCATGAACCATTTTTAAACACAAAACGTGACTAATCAAATGCAATTTGCATTTATAAGATTAGGTTAGGTAATGCATTAGACTTAATTTTATTTTATTTTATTTTATTATTTAAACTGCTCATAAATGTACAGTCAAAATTTATGACCTTTTCCTGGATAGGACGTGGCTCATCTTTCTATTACAAATCTTATATCTACTTATTTAATACTAATAGAAATTAAATACGATTCATTCTAAATCTAATATAATCTAAATTTTATCTATATCTAATTGAACACTAAACCTTCTAATTAGTATTCTAGTAATAAACCATCTTTACTATATTGGTCGGCAATGAAAAATTACAAAAAAAACACGTAACACTTTACTGGAGGATTTGAAAATTGCAGACATCAAAGATATGAAACTGTTGGGTTCGTTGTGCACCAAAGTATAGTTAAAAACATCTTATTATTCTGAGATCAAACCTTATTTGACTGTCTGTAAAATATTATGTAGATCTCGTTTGATTTACTGATGAATTATTACTGATGATGATGAACTTTAATAAAAATAATACGACACCCTAAAATTAAAAAATCATATTTTGAATTCTCATCAATTTTTTACATAATATAAAAATAAATTTCTGTCTGTTACTATAGTAAAAAAAAAACTTTTACAATAATAATATAAAAAAAAAACTAAATAAATATTTTTAGAATAAATTAAAACAAAAAATATTATTTACGTATAATTTGTTGATATTTTTTTTTTGTGCGTTTCACATCAAATTTAATACGTCATCAGTAGACTTTCATTTTCAATTTTATTTTATTCAAAAAAAATTTCACTGTACACAAAGGTCAATTCTAAAATTATGTATTCTGCGTGCATACATAATTACATACATGCATACATATACATTCGTATATATGTACATCTATTTTCCATAATTGTATATAACATTTCTAAATTTACTGAATTCATAGCATATTAATTATTATTACAGTCGCATAATGATTGTGTAATCTTATAGAATATTTTATTTAATATTCTAGAATGATTTTGTTCTATATTTTGACAGATTTTTGAAAAATATTCCAGGCCTAGATGAGTAATGGAAATTAATTAAAGAATAATTGCCACCATTATAATTACATTTTATTTTTATTGCTTTTGCAAAGAATGCCTTTTCTACATTATATTTAGGTAATCTAGATCATAGTTTAACATTGCCCAAATTTCGATCTTTTAATTTTACAATTTTACTGTCTGAAATCTGAAGATTGATTACGGATGCGGGAGTATCCTTGTATCTCACTGATTTGTGATATTTTTGTTCATTTATATTGTTTTTAAAGATAAGCAGTCTAATTGAATGTTATCAGAGAATTGAGCTATAATGGTAGCTTAAATGAAAATAATTATATAATAATTAGTAGGAAGTTGTGTAATAATTAAGATTGTTAATACAATTTTAATAAAAATATGAAAAATGTTAGTTTTAAGCCAAGCTTCAAACCAACATTAAAATTTAAACTTGTGTAAATTATAATAAATTGCAGTTTTTATTATTTTTCAATAATTAAATTTTGTCTTTATATGCAGCGGGTGTTTTTTTTATCAATGATATAAATTCAAATTGAAATAAAGCGCATTTGAATTAAGATTGAAGCCAATTTTTTTTTTAAATTCATTTCAATAAGCATTGACAAATTATCATAGATTTACAAATTTTTAAAATCTATTTTCAAAACCGGTGTTCTATTCGCCAAATGTATGGTTTTCATAATCGTTCATCAGAGCAAATTATTCGTCAAACTATCGATAGATTTCACACTTCATCATCATCATTTTCTCTTCTGCAACAATAACAAGACTGTATGTATAAAAGAAAGGAATTGTACGTACAGAAGAAAAATCGGTACTATAAGAGCTAGTGTTGATGAAGATCGAAATTTGTTTATTCGTCGACGTTCGAAACAACCACCATATGCGTAAAGATTTTTGTCTACACCCATAAAATATTCAACTAATACAAGGACTAAAGCCACTTGACTCTAATAAGCATAATTTATTTTGCTGATTGAGTCCCAGAACAGCTTGAAGTTGATCGATTTTTTTTTATCGAAAAATCGTGTTTAGTGATGAAGCTTGTTTTCGGTTGAACGGAAACAATCAAAATTTTTGTATATGAAGCGAAAACAATCCTCAATAAATTCATCAGGTTTCATTGCATCCTGAAAAATTCACAATGACTATACTGGAAACGTCATCGGTCCATATTTCTTTAAAAACGATGATGGAGCTAATATTACAGTGAAAGGTGCTCGTTACAGATAGATGATCAATGAATTTTTGTTTCAAAATTTAAATGGTATTGAAATATTTTCCTTCCAATAAGATGGTGCTACACACCTCATACTGCTATACTGCTATAATTGATTTATTGAAAGAAAGATATTATGATAACATTATTTCGAGAAATGGTCAATTTAATGGTCTCCAAGATTATACGACATAAAACCACTATTATTTTGTCTTTGGGTTAATGTCAAGTCATTGCTTTATACTGATAAACCAGAAACAACTTTTCTTTCGGAGCCAACATAACTCGTGCTATTAATGAAATAAGGTCTGAATTATTTGAAAAAGTGGTATAAAATTAATCTGATCCAATGCGGTTACTTATAGAGCTAGTTGTGGTGAACATATGCCAGAAATTATTTTTAAAGCCTAAATGTCATAAAACTGTCTTTCAACTAAAAAAAAGTTGGCTTTGATTTTAATATGTGTATTATTTCAATTTAAATCATTCTACCATTCTTAAACAAGCATTTGCTATTTGGGAAAATCTTTTTATAACTGAGTTTTTAATTTCCTACCATAAAATATTCAGTCTTACATCTTTGAAAAACTACAAACAATATTTTATGAATAGTGAAACAAAAATTAAATTTAATACAAATGCCATGAGAGAAATTCAAACTCGGGTCCTTTTGATTATATTTCGTTTTTATCGATAACACAACAGCGCCAGCACACAACACCATGTAAGTAGATTAAGTCACATATGTACATCTCACAGTACCTATTAATATTGATAAATTATTTTTATCGATTCAGAAAATAGTCACTTTTCATCATATGAAAAGACAATTATTTTTCACTAATTATAACAAAAAAAAATTAATGAGTTCAATTAATGTGATGAGTTCAATTAATAAGAGTCAATATACCTATCAGATACAGTCGTGTATACATTATGTAAATTTTATAATATTTGATATAGGAAATAAAATAAATTGCCAAATTGTTTTTTACACCCTTTTGAGAATCAAAATTCATTACAAATTGTTGCCAAAAAAAAAATTATTATTTTTCGTTTTCTTTTCTTTTTCTTTTTTAATAATATTATATTTTCTTTTCAGAAAGAGATAGCAATATACATACTATTAAATTAAAATTACAATATGTCGTGCTTTAAATAATTTCTTTTGTATATACGGATGACTAGATAAACTATTTTTGTTTAATTTTTTATGATCTACTGAAGAGAATATAATCTTTCATAAAACTATTTTAAGCATTTCGAGTCAATTGGGTCTTCTGTATTTTGGTTTTAAATATTTTTTTTTATTGATTGTACAACATAGTACAATGCCAAGGTTGCAAAAATATATAGATATGTGTAAAATATTTTATTAAGAAAACAAAATATTGAAGCTTTTTATAGAAAAGGAGTGAGAGAGAGCTTTGATGAAAGATAAAAAAAAATAAACCAAATTCATTTTTTTACACCGTTGAAATGATAACAGTAGATTTTGTACAACATGAGGCGTAAAAAAATGTGATAGTGCTATTATAGAAAAAAAAAATTATTTACTATACAAATTTTTATATTATTATGACGGTATTATTTCGTAATAATTTAAAATTATTTTAGGAGAGTACCTACCTAAAAAATATTCACATACTATTTTAAATGTACTACAAACAACTAAGATAATTACTTATACATGATGGCTTCAGTACTTGACTTGAATTCTTCTTGAAATCTCAAACTGTGTATTCGGTTGGTCAGCTTGAAAATAGCTTGAGTTTGGCATATGTTTTTTTGGTGACATAAATTTTGTTCCTATTATAAACTTAAAGAATAAAAGTATAAAAAAATATAAAATTGAAATTTTTTTTATTTATTTTACTCTTTTAAATCTTCTGTTGTTTAAATTCACTCTAGCTGCGTAAGTTCTCTCAAGCTGCGTATTCGGTTGAAATTTTCAAGTCAAGTAAGTAAATTTTTTTGATTGACTTGAGTGAAGCTGATTTCAAGAAACTAGGCATGATGTTGAAGCTTTCTTGAAGCTTACTTGAAGCTATTATGTATACGGGGTAAATGTACAGAAGATACCAATTGCAGAACACCTAATGAAGGTTGATGGTATAAAATTGACAATTTGATTGAATAAACCAACAACTAAATGTTCAAAAATATATAAATATTAAATTTAACTGCTAAATATCAAAATTATAGAAAAAGTCTTACCGAAGATAAAATCCGTAAAAAATTTAAAAATAATATAATATATAATATGAGCTAGAGAGTTGTAATTTTGTCACAGTTCTCTATATACTGTATTTTCTACGTTTGCTGTTTTGTGTTATGTTCAGCACAACTGGCTATTTACTATACTTTTGCAGTTTTCCTGCTAAGTTGAAACTGTTTATGAACAAACTTCATTTGCAACATTTTGTTTATGAACAAAATACTTAATTTAAGCAAGAAGCAATATTAGCAATAGAAAACCACTACTATGTATGTCTTGTCATCAGAATGCACTCACTTTTTTATACTCAATTTAATTGTAATGCTAACTAGATAATAATATGTAATTATAAAATATATATAAGACGATTTTGTAATGAATCGCTTTCCAACCATTTAAAATAAAAGATTCACAGTGCCGACGACAAATTAAATAATAAATAGGTTTTTATTAATCGAATGTACATTGAGTAGAGCATAATATCAAATAACCAAATTCCAAAGAATCCAATTGAAGAACTAACAAATAACTAAAATATTCCTTATTATTGTGATAATTCTAAATCTATATGATAGAGGTATTGAACAAATTTATCAATACCTTATTTAGAAATGGTCTTATTTAAAATTACTTTATCCCACTGTATTTTAATTGTATAACTTTCTATATGAGCTGTGTATAGCTCTCATGAGTTGAAATACTGAAATAAATAATTAAATAAATAAATAAATATTCATTATAAAAATATATTAGCAATAATTGCTTTTAAGCTGTCAAAATCAAAATACCTAACAATTTAGTGGATAAGGGCCTTATAATTTTAAAAATTGGCCCTATCAGAAGTAATTGGCCGTTTCATTTATTAGAAGTAATTTTTTTGGTATATTATAATTTATATGATATATTATTCGTAAATTTATGATTATAGAAACCGTTTTTTTTTTTTGTATTTACCTTTACTCCTACGCAGTTTACAGTTCAGATATTAAATATTTTGGATTGAAAGATATATTAGAGAAAATTTTTGTTATCCATTTTTCTATAGCTTTAAGTTGATTTAGTAATTGTTTGTTGTTTAATGAATTTCTATATTAGATCTGATGGTTTCTATATTTTTAATTTTCTTTCATTTGCATTTCAACATAATGCTATTTAGTCACTTTAGCAGATTTTAAGATGCATTCTAATATTTAAATTTCGCATCGACCAAAGTTTACTTAAGATTACTCGCAGAGTCCATTAGTTTAATCGTTCAGTTATTTATACATTGGGATTGCTTCCACAAATCATCATGGTCTTGCTTAATGACATCAATTTACGTTTTCATCGCGATCATGTTTTTTTTTTTATCTATGCGTGTGTAATGTGTATACAAATATTATCCTTAAATTTTTAAAACAAGAATAAATTTAGCGAATACACACACTTTTTCTGACCCTACTAAAAATTTTTTAAAATCTAATAAATTTATTTGACATTATTTTTTATAAGTACGACGATTGGTCAACAAAAATTTGTATATTGAATACTCTGTTTTTCGTATATACGAAAATTCCCCTCAACAAAATGTGTATGCTAAAGGTGTCATCATGTTGAATGGGGGGGAAAAAGGCGACTAAAAGTATTGCAACTTCACCACAATTTATAACAGCCAGTGTAACAAATTGATTAAATTTCAAATGGTCTGTTTTACTAAAAGATAATAATTAGATATAATTGAATTGATATGCACAAGGATGGACTGACTATACATTAAAAACCAAACATTTTTTCCAAATTTTAAATGAAGTAAAATGGAATTTATTTTGTCTGGATCTATTTTATTATTACATTTCATGAGTAATAAAGTTAATTTTGACAAGATTTGAATTTTATGGAAATAACTTTTTTTTAATCATTTCTAGTTTTTTTTAAAATAGTTTTTTTTTATGATTTTGGCAATATTTTTTTTTTATATGAAAACGGAAAGTAATAAAAATATTTTTGAATATTTATGTATATTTTGGGGTTAAACATTTTTTGGTATCTGCTATTTTAGAATTGTAATGTTATTGGTTTATGAATAGTTTTTTTTTTTTTTACATTTATGTCGTTGTGAAAAATTATTTTCGTCGACAAATTTGAAATCTTTGAAAATTTTGTGGATATCTATAATAGGTTTATGAGCTGGAGCATCTTTTTTTGGTATAATCTAGAAATGAGTATTCAACTAATCGGCTATTGAAAGGCAAACGTAAAGAGTGTATTTTTCATTTTAAAAGTGTCTAAGTGTTTGCATCCAGTTGCAGACTTTGCATCAAGTCAAACAAGGTTTTCTTTAAAGTGGTATTGTTCAAAGAAAAGTCAACACTGGTTTTGTATTGTTTAACTGTCATTAACATTCCGTTAATTGACTCAAATTTACCAAAATTAGTTCAAGACAAATTAAAAATTTACTACTGTAAGTAATTAACTGTCTACTTTTTTGTATGTAACTGCCGAATAAACATTTACACTGGTTTTACAAATCCCTGACCACCATGTACATATGTACATATGAAATGCATCTTATTTTGAGTATCTTAAAGGAAGTAAGACAATAGAAATAAATTAATTGTTAGTCCGTCGGACTAGTTTTAATGGGAGGGGTGTGGTTTAGTCAGTAAAAAATTTGACACACAATGGAAGCTACGGAGTCTGTGTCGAAGCTACGTTGTGTCTATTAAGATTCCCACCAATCCATGCAAAAAAAAAGTTTGAGTGAATATGAAGCTAATAAAGAACTACTTCTCTATATAATGGTATTTATTCAGCCAGGAAAAGTCCTATTCAATTCAAGTCCTATTTAAAGTTTACCTTGAAAACATGGTATTTTAACAACTTTTAACTCATCGACATTCTTCTATTGTTGGCAAATGACTGTTTATTTGACTTTGGTGTTACTGGCAAATGGCATACAGGCAAATGGCATACAGGCAGATGAAAATACAGGAAAATTACAATTTAGCCAAATTGCAACAAATTCAGGTAATTGAAGTATAGGCATATGACACGCTCCCATTTTAAGTCAGTCTCTTAAGTGTAATTTTAGCTGTACAACAATTGAATACCACAAGAAAAGGGTAGTGATTGTATAAAGTTTGTTTTTTTGGAGCTGGTCTATCCTCTACTTCACTACTTTGAATTCCACTTTGAAATGAGTGTAACTCTATTTCACTGGGCCCGTTTTTTAAGAATATTAAGTATGTATTTTATGTCTGCTTAACACTACTAGTGACTGTAATTTTTTGTCCATATAATATTTATATTTTTTCAGATATAGTTCATAGTATTTTTACTTGAAGCACTGGGCATGGATTGTCCAAGCTAACATAATATATATCTCTTTTGGAAAAATAGTGTGACTGTTAAGTTCGATGTAACTATGATGACTATATATATAAATATTCTTGATCTCAATGTACGAATATTAAATCAGTCTGTTTTTTAATGTATCAATAATTAATGTATTAATAGATATCAACTTATATAGACGTTGAAAAATATAAGTAGCAAAAATAACAGTTGCAATTATAATCTTTGCTTATTTTTTTAATTTCAATACAAATTTTTAATTTTTTTTCTTCCGTGTCTATTGCCTATACTGCATGTTATATGTTGGAAAAAATGCTTTTACATTAATTTGAAGTACAAATTAAATACATGTTAATATTGGATACACTTGTCTAGTTGTTAATACTTCGCAGTAATTATTTTCAATTGTTTTAAACTGAAAATATTTGCTGCATATTCACAAGAATTATCACATTTTAAAAATAACAGTTTTGTTATGAGTGATGATTGCAAGTACTTCATAGTTTTTATTGATTCTTCGAGTAATTTCATAATCTTTTACATGATATATATAGTTAGACCTACATATGTAATTTTATTCCCCAGAATATATATTAAAACTGTAGAATTTAAAATTCTGAATAACTGTAGAATTCTATATGAACTTTCTCGACCTTCATGTGTTCATATCATTTTGAGTCTATATCCATATAATTATCTTATATCGTATTTTATTATCATCTTGTCATTTAAAATTCATAAATCAAGCATTTATTGCGGGTCCACATTAATTTATTTTTATAGTAAACATATTTTTTAAGTGAATTAGATATTTGCTAGTAATTTAATTTTAGTAGGTATCATAAATTAAAAAAAAAAATGTTTTAGAATTTATATTTATAGAATAATAATTATTTAATAATTTTATTAACAAAAAGAACATGGTGATATTCTAAAATTAATTATTCTTTTTTTTCCACTAATTTTTCATGCTATAAAACTTTGTATTTCAAATGAAAGGAGAAAAGGTAACAAAAAATTAAACACAAAACAAAATAATTTAATTTAATAATAATTAGCACATTATATTATTATACTAGATGTTTAAATTGTTTGTTTTACACATGTTAATAAATAATAAAAAAAAAATAAACAATTTTATTTCTAAAATTAGCAAATAAACAAAAACAACGCAATAAAAATAAAATATTTAATAAGATAATAAAACTAAATAATTAATTAACGATGGTAACCCTAATTTTATTATTAACTTTTTTTTTAACTTGTTAATTTATTGTGTTATTAAATTAATTTGCTTGATTGTAGTCAACATTTAGATATGTAATTTTTTAATTAAAAAAAAAAAAATATTTAAAAAATTATAATTGAAATTTTGATAAAATTGAGCATGGATCTCATGTTGTACATCAGTGGTTTTCAATATGTGCTCAAAAAAAATCAAAATATTGTACAGATCTGACTTTATAAAACTTATAGTTACACAATTCTAAATTAAAAAAAAAAAAACAAAAAATTAGGTTCTTTTATAGAGAATTTGATAAATCGAAATTTCATAACTCAGAATTTTAAAATTCATAATTTTGTTACAAAGATGAATTTCGTACTTAAAAATTAAGTAACGTATATTTTATTTTCTAAATTTAGTTAGGTAACAATTAAAAAATAAAAATTTATGTTCTAATACCAGGTTCGTCATTTCGTCTTATCTAAATGTATTTCGACACGATGAACCAAAAGCAACATAAAAATTATCTGTACAATCCATAACTTGTAGAGTGGTTTGAAATGGAATGGTGTCATAAATCAAAAAAAAAAAAAAAAAAAAATTCAAAGTTACAAAATTCCAAACACTGGAAAAAAATAATTCCACACTATATGTATAAATGATTTTAGAGTTGGATTTAAAATCAAAGCTGTACGCCTTTTACAGAATATTTACATAATTATTTAAAGCTGCTTCTGGATACAAAAAAGAGGATAGCTGCTGTTGGATAAAAAAAGTTTGGGAATTTTTTTTTTTTGAATTTTGAATTTTGAAATTGTATAAATGGAATTATGAAAATGGAATTTTTTTTTGGAAATTCGTACCCAACCCGTTTGAAATAGCACCAACTTACCGATTCGTTTTCAATTTATAGCTTTTTATAATATACCTTTAAATATCTTTATAATATTATGTATTTATCCAAGCATAAGAATATGATGGTTGTTTTGTCAACGATGCAAACACTGTTTGTGCCATGTACTTATGTTATGGCCAATTTATGGCAACTTATGCAAAAATATGCTAGTATCATTTAAATTAGTTTTAAGTCAAGCAGTGCAAATAATCAATTTGATTAAGGAACATGCTTTGAATTCTAGGCTATTCAAAATTATCATGTGCAATGATCAGAATAGTAAGATTTCGAAATCTACTTTCCTATACCGAGATTTATTGAGTGTTTGGTGATAATGTGTTAGTCAAATTATTTCTAATGAAGTAAGATGTTTTTGATTTTTATTTCAAAATGAACCTTCATTATAAGAAATATAAAGAGAGCAAATGAATGGTAACTGTCATGTCATGTGATAAAAAATTGAAAATTTATTTTCACGAGAAGAGCAGAATTTGTAAATTATTTGATTTAAAAATGGCTCTTCGACATGTAATTGCTTATACATTCACGGGTAGTGCAGTTTCAGCGTCGAATATACTTATTCTTTATCATGTACTTACTGGAAAAGGCGAAAAAGTGAGTGTTGCTTGGTTCCTGAAGGATACATCACCATATATGGGCATGTATTGGAATTGGACTTTCTGTAGCCTTATCTTTTGTAGGTGCTGTTTTACAAATTCATACTGTCGGTGTTAGTATTGTTGGCGGTGGTTTCGCTTTAACGCCAATAATCAAAACAAAAAATTTGATTTCTGTAATTTTCTGCAAAGCTGTAGCTGTTTATGGACTAATTACGGCCATTGTTTTATCTGCTCTACTGGAGCCTTTTGATAAAAATGAAATTATCAAGAGTAATATTTTTACTGTAGGGTATATGTAATGTTCTGATCTGGTGTATCAGTTGGCCTAGTAGATCTATTTTGTGGTATAGCTATTGGTTGAGTTGGTTTGTCAAAATTTTTGGTTCAGCTATCGGCTTATTTGGATTAATTATTGGAATATACATGACGTCAAAAGTAAAGATGAGTGATAAAGATTTATTAGTAAAAAATAAAAATATGAAAACTGAGATCATTTCTTCAGATGACAGATAATTTTCTTCTATTATATATATTTAATTAATTATATTATGTATTGATTTGTATTTCTACTTAGATTGAAAAGTGCTATTAAATGTTTACTGAACATATTTTATTTTCTACATAAATACAAAAAAATACAGTTTAAATTGTATAATTACTTTAATTTCTTATCATAAGACAGCCAAAATACTGTATTTTAATTATTATATTTGTTGAGTATTCATTATGTAAGTTGTACTATAATAATTAACCCAATAAATCAAACGGTGACACATTATATCGACTTCTTCATCGAACTCGGTATTTTTCTGTTAATAATATTACATCATCGACATTACGCTAGTAATTGAAAAGAGATAAATATTATTAATCTTAGTATTTATTTATCTATATCTATAATTATCTGCCGGCTAATCAAGGTGTAGTATCTGTTCTTATTAGCTTAACATCTCATAGACTTCAAAGAAGTCATAAATGTTAACTAAGGTTGGTATACTGTTGCACTACAACTAGGATCGGACCAAATAAATAGTTTCAAAATAATTAATAAATTCATGAATACAATCGAAACGTACACAAGTACTCAGGAATAAATTACTGTAAATACCTATTACTGTTCTGTCGAATCTAAAATGTTGACTATTATTTTAAAGAACGTCTTTTATTTTATAAAGAATGTCAATCGTGAATAATAACCTTCAAAATTAATTAATTTAATTAACTTTAAATTTAAATTTTATTTTGATTAAATTTTTAAATTTTTTATTTTTTATTTATGACTTACAGAGGTTTAAGACGAATATTAACAACATTGTTCGCTCTTTCCCACAAAACTTTTCTTCTTCCATTTTCTTTCCTTTCCTCTAACTATCCTTTCCTTTTTCAAATAGTCAACGTACCGCAAGTACTTAAAGGTTCAAAAAAAAAAAAATAAAAATTAACACAGTAATTTAGAAACTTAATTTAATTAAATATTAATGAAAATGTTTTGTTTTTTTAATTTGTAATAAAAAAAAATTGTTTTAATTTAATTTTATTTAACTTTTAATTAATCGAATGAATGAAATTAAATTTGCATTAAAGATTTAGGACTAAAATAATTATTTTTTGAAATTCTATTTTTCTAATGTTAAAAACAAGTTTGTATCTTTATAGTATCATCATTGGAGTGATAATGTAATTTTAAACATCCTAAGTAAAAATAAAAACTAAAATAAATTTAGCTAACAATTAAAAAATAGGCTCTAAAACTTTATCAATTGTTCGTTTTCGTTATTTCCATTTAAACTATCTTCCCTTTCGACATGATGAAACAAAACCAACATAAAGATTATTTTTTCAATTTGTAACCTTTAGAATGGTTTGAAATAAAATCAACTTGCAAATCAGTTGTTAATTTAAGGCATATTCAATGCAACTTGCTAGAGAGGATACTATATTAAAAATCCTTCCGGAAAGAAGCAATTTGGGTGCCCCTCTAGCTACCTGTATCTATTGTTTCGCAAAGATACAATAAAAGCTTCAAATTTGAGATGGACAGGTAGACAAGACTGCAACATCACCAAGCAAATCTGGCCTATACTGAACCTGAAGCGCGTCTTTAACCTACTTACTTTACAAAGGTGTGACATTAGCACTATGGTTGGTTCATACGGGTCATGATCTTATAGGTTAAAATGCCAGAAAACTTTGACTCCCTTCAAACGACTTTTGCAGAACGTGTAGGAAGAGGATGATGAAGATGAAACTGTCCAACATCTACTTTGTGTTTGGTCTTTATCATAAATGGTCTTTATCATAAATGGAAAACCCATTAAGGAGCGTTCTTTCTGAACTCGCTGGATGACCTTGAAGGCAATTAAATCAAAGACCGCTTTGTAAAAAGCTCGAATCGGTTCAACGAGTAGAGTCTTATGCGAGAAAAGTTTCAGCGGTAGCAAAATGGACCTTATTGGTCTAAGTGTGTCGTCGTACTATTACAGCTACTACTACCTACCTACCTATCCAGGCATTATGATATAATGGTCATTGTGTCAACCAAAATTATTCCAGCTTGTGGCATGGATGTTGTTATAGTTTTTTTTAATATTCCGTGAAACTAGTGGAGACTATAACTTGGTACGTACTTAAATAAAATTAAACTGAAATTTATGAAGGCAAAATTAGTCCAAAATAATTCAAATTCAAAATAAAACATAATATTGTGATTGGAAGATTAGCAAAAATTTGCGCAAGTAGCTTTAACGTTTTTTACACTACACTCAGGAAAAAATCTTATAAAATTAAAATTATTTCCTATTAACTCAATTAGATTTTACTATTAAAATTCGTCAATGGGATATACAGTTTTAAAATAACAATTTGAATATTATTAAATCACTAGTTGAAATGTACCATTATTTTAATAGTATTGTCCTGTAAGTCCATCACAGTATAATTTAATAGTATATCCTATTATAATAATAGTTTCAGTAATATTAATTAAGAAATTTAATAGTAAGCATACTATCATTTTAATAGTACTGCTGAATTGTCAAACCAGACCATAACCCCGGATCGGATTGCCAATAAAATAAATCTATTAAACCTGTTTCTGACCTCTCACCAAGACAAATATTTCACCTCTATTAGTTCTGGGTTTACGTAAATCTGACCATTGTCTTGTCTGACCATTGTCTTGTCAAATCTGTCAAAATAACTAACTAATATTAAACATATAAATACATATATTAAAAGTAGATTTGACAAAACGAAAAAATAATCTTAAGATTAATTATTTATATCCAACATGGATATAGGCTTGGAAATGCTCGTTAAAATAATTATCATGCCACTGTTTGCATAAGATATAAAGCTTAGTTTTGTGTAAAACTATTTCTTCGATTTGATAAAGTGAAGCTTTTTGAATATTCAACTTCGTTAAATAAAAACTTTTCCTATAAACTTTGCCTCAAAATATTATTTTTTTGATACACTTAGCTTCGGACAAGTCAATGTTTTCATTAATCTGAATAGTTTTCCTCATATACCAAATGAAGGTTATTATGATATGATATATTTATATTTTTGTTGATGTGAAAATTAAATACCAGTTTTAATTGGAAGTGTAAATGTAATATTAGTTCTTTATTATAGTTGATTTATCAAAAAATGTTTATCAAAATTATTATTTTATCTTACTACATTATAATTTTTTGCTCAAGCACTATTATGTGAATAACACTTTTTTGTACTTTTAATATCCACTCCAATTACAGTATTTAATTTATTAATTTTTAACTTTAATTTGGTAAACATTATATTATAACATTTAGCTTGAGCACTATTAAAGCGTATCTTTGTTTTTAAATTTCTATTTATTCTTTTATTTCATCGAATGTTATATCGTTGATTTTATACTATTAAATATATGTGTCATTATTAACAAAAGCGCAGCACGTACAGGACACTGTGAAAATATTATAGTTTAAAACCACAAAAAGAATAATATGCGTTCAATATTCAATAGTACAGGATGTTAACCATACTATTAAATTAATTCTGGTAATGTTATTAAAACTTAAATATATTTTGTAATATTGTATATTAGTATATAATATATATATATATATATGTTGTATAATAGTATATAATAGTGATAATAATATAATTTAAAAAATACAATGAGTAGAACAGTTTTAAATTTATAGTATTTCTAATTACATAAATGCGGTCTACTATGAATATAATAATAGTATGCATCTTATTAAATCAAAACTACAAAACATATTGTTTTAAACAGAAAACTATTGTTTTTATAGCAAAAACCTATTGATACCCGACCCATTGAATCAATAACTGTACTATTAAACATTTAAAATTTAATATTATGTTTTTTCCTGAGTGTGCTTTCACAATAATAGAAAACTGTTCGCTAATTTTAAAAAAATTTATAAAATCAATTTGAATTATACGAAATAGGTGTATTTATTATTTTTTTCTATTTAAAAGCATCTTAACTGATACTTGTATACATCATTGTATCAAAGTACATAAAATACAAATTAAATAAATTAGATAAAAATTAATTATTGTAATTATTTAAATATTTTATCGAAATTATAATATATAAATTTTGCCTCTAACTATTTTCGAATTAAAAAAATATTAAATCGATTAATCTTAATGTGTATATGTAACTAATTTGTATATATGTAAATGCTAATGACCTTGAGCTTTGAATTATCACAATCGAGGTTATGTATTAACGTTCATAACCTAGAATGTAACCTAATTTATTTGTTTTTATTTATTATTATCATTATTGGTACAAGATTTACTATACTATATCGAATTTAAATGCTATTACATACTAAAGTGTTGATAAATAATAATTCTTCATATTGCTTCATAACGTGTATATATAACTAAAATAATTGCTTTGAAAAGAATTTTAAATTTCCAGACGCAACTTATTTTTATTTTTTATTTTTCTTTTTTATTTAATCTCAATTGTAGTCGTTACAGTTTTATGATTGCATAACAAAATCAGAATATTCAAATTTTTATATTTATATGAAAGAATGAAATATAAAATTAAAATTTGTATCAAAAACACACCCAAATTAATTTTTTTTCTTTTTTTTGTTTTTTTTTTTTCTGAACTAGTAATAATCTTAATTGAAGAAAGAATGAATTTGATTATTAGATTTCTTATTACTCACAAAATGCATACGATTCTCTGCTAATATATAAATATTTGGTATATACAGGGTGGTTTGATTATAGGATATTCTTTTACACAGGATGCAGGGTCGGGTCGAGTTAATTTTGTAGGTCCAAAACTATTCACATTCCGTGCTACTCTCTATTGTTAAATTGTGTAAGATTTTTTTTTGGAATTGATGGATTCAAATTATTATAACTACGGATAAATTTAACAATTCATGTTAGACTTAAATGAAATAAAACTGTATGAGTCTTAAATTGGGTTTAATCCAAAGTGTTATTTTTATTTAGATTACTTAACAGTAACTTAGGTAGAATCACCTTTTAGTGCTTAGTTAAGTACGGTACTGCAAGCTTATACTACAACATCTACAATGTTTTTCGCGAATTTATTTTTATCAAATGGCTTTCTCGACTCATTCATAATGTCCCCTTCACAGGATCTATTATCAGAAAATAAGCCTTGGTTAGCTCAATTTTATTTAAGTTGTTAACCAAATTTGACTAATTGAGAATTTATAAGCATTTAAGCAAACAAAAAAATAAAGAATATACCTTTAAGCTTAACAGTTAAGCACTAATAAAGTAATTCATTATTCGTTAAGACTATAAGATGTCCAATAATGAGATATCTGCTTCGGAATACATTATAATACCAATTAATCAGAATAACTATAAATTACTAAAAGAAGTAAATTGTTGTCTCGCTGTATACTGGGTTTAATTTGTAGTGTGGGAGTACGGGAAGATCCGAAAAATAAACTTAAAATAAAATTAATAATAGCATGTACATATTATATTCAATTTTCCAATAAAAACTCACCACCAAAATTACAAAATTTTATTTTCGTACTGAAAGATGATTATAACAACTAGCATTTTAGTTGGAACCACCTCTGCCAAACCCAAAAACAAAATGGACTTTTATTTACCATAATCTGCATACAACACGCAGTCTTAAGATAATTAATAATTTAACGGTATATTATGTAACTTAGATTACAGATTATGGACAGACAAACCAATATAGATTGCAGTGGTGTTTAACAGTTTTTGAATAACTTCTGAGCAATATGCGGCGGGATTGTCACTTTAAAGCAGCTATATTTCATTTTTTACATTTAAATATCGCAGGGTAATGAATTCACATTGAACTACATTTACTTTAAAATTGTAGTTGATGAGTTTATGCAGCCAATCCTGTCCTAGTGAAGGTAGTGTTCCTTTAAAGAAGATTATTTCATTTTCAGTAGAGGTTGTTTCTGAAGCATTAACGGTAAAAGACGAACTAGTCTTTGTTTCCATTGCTGCATCGTCCATTGGGTTCCAAATTTTAGATATAGGTTGATGCACAGGTGAATCTATTGTATCTACATGTTCAATTTGTTGAAGTTCTTCAAATAGGCTAACAGTAACTAATTGTGGATTACTCATATTCAAATCTTCAATATTCGTTTGGAGATTTAGTACTTCTTTATACATTCCACTGACCTTAGAGGATAAAATGTTATTTTTCTCTAGTAAGGTATTAAAGGTAGTTGGATTTTTTTATTAGAGGTGATTTCAACTATAGATTTTTCCAGGAATTCCATTTTATTAACGACTGGGGATATATATCGTATATAATTATTTATTTGATTTTCTAACGTTAATGTAATGTCATAAATGATATTAAATGTTATGTCTAAAGTGTCAAATCCATTAACAAGTTTATTTCCAATGATTTTATCTTCTTTATTACGACATAAATTTTTTTCTAGCATAGAACTCTCGCCATCGCAACTTTGAGTTAAGAATTCCTACTTGTTGAAGCTAGCCGTGTGAAGTCTTTCAATTTGTTTTAGTATAGTTGAGAGAGCTTCGCCAATTGAAGGAACCACTTGTTTAGTTTCTATTTTGTCTGGACAATCGCCACACATAAAATGAAGGTTCTCAGCAAATTCATTTAGATTTCTTAGTGCTGATCGTGTTAGTCCAGTGTGAATGATATGAATGGGTATGAATGATATAAGATCCTACACAATCTGTTAGGGATCTTGACAAAAAAATATATTGGATTTATTTTTTTTATTCATCTTCTAGTAGCTACGATATTTACTTTTAATTTCTAAATTATTCTAACACTATAAATTTTACACCAATATAATCTATGTATGTACCTGAATTAATCGGAAAACCATTTTCAAAGTTACATCATGACTTATTGTGTATTGGACATGTACTATGTATCTGATCTAGCACCTACAAATAATATAAATATCTTATAATAGAATCTTACTATAACCACAATATTTTTTCCACACATTTTTTATTTTCCTAGAAATGACCCATTAACTGATCCCCAGACAATTTATATGCTAAACAAAAATTGTGCAATACGATTTACTTAATACAAATCCATTGTGACAATAAAAATAACACAAACACAAAAAAAAAACATTTATCAAAAGATTGTGAAGCAAAATTAAAATTAGCAAATCTTAAATTCACTAAGGGGACAGTTTAAAAAAAAAAAAGAAAAAAAAGGGGGATAGTAAGAAAGAGTGATTATGATGATGATGATGTGATGACGAATATTATGACGATATGATTGTGATATTAATGTAGATGGGGCAAATTTATATTAAAACAAAATATAAATATTGTTTTCTTTCATGATATAAAATCAAATGAGATAAGATCCAAAATACATTGGAATTTCATTAAAAATTTAGGTGGCTTTATAGACTTTATTGATTAAAGTGTACATGATGGTTACGCACAAATAGGCAGAGTATATAACATCAAAAACTTTACAATTTGGGTTAACTTAATTTTTTGACCTTAGGATTTTTTTCAGCGTGATGGTTAAATTGAAATTGAATTTGCTAAATAACTAAATGTTTAGCAATGAATTCGTGAGCTCTTACTGTTCTTCTGATTCATATTAGAATTACTTAAAGTGCACTGACACTATAATTTAAACTATATTTTGGCACCAATGATAACAATGAAATTAGTTAATCTCGAAACTAAATAAACTGATATTAATTTCATCTTAAATTTAACAAGTTTAAATGTAGAAAAAGATTAAAATTACGATGTATATAGGGAAAAATAAAGCGTCAAGCCCATGTAAACCGTTTGTTTTTCTTATTAGATTATGTATCCAAATCTAAAACGGTCTGTTAAGTATACCTTTTATACTGGTATATCTACTGGAATTTATAAAGTTTCAACACGATATTTGTTCTCGTTCCATTTACCCTGTTTAAGGCTTAGTGAAAATAATTATTTTGTTTTCTGTATAACGTCCGGCTCTTCTGAGGGAGATGTTGTATGAGCGGAGGACCTAATGACCATATCCCAAGGAAAGCTGGAATTGCTTTCCAAAAATATATAGCTTTAGTGGCGCTAAATTCGACGCTTTAATTGGGATATGGTCATTAGGTCCTACGCCGATACAACATCTCCCTGAGAATCCCCTTTTGCATACGCATTTTCTTGCGGTGGTTTTTTCTATTAGAAACTATAGCAGGTCTGGTCAACTTCAATTACCATTTTTTTCCATTTTGCCCGACTGTCTGGTAATGTGGCTAAAATATGTCAGACAGAACTGGATAATTTTTGTTAAGAGTTTGCATTTCACATTCACATCGTTTAAAATAGAAATATTCTTTCGATATTGGTTCAATAAAACTCTCATTATTTTCATACATATTCATAGGTTAAAGCTTGCTCATTTTTCTCTATCCGCCGATTTTTTGTTCTGCATTAACCTTCATTATCTCAAAATACCTCGACAGAAATTTATGGATTTGTTTTGTATATTTCGACGTGTAATCATTATGATAAGAGTCGTATTGGAAGCTACAAAATGAGTAGAGTCAAAGCAATTGTCACTTAATCAGAATTAGTTAAAATCCCTCCTAGATGTTGCATTTCTTTTAGCATATCCAAATTTATCACAATTTGTAGATCTTTTATTGCAATTAATTAATTGAAGTATTGTGTAGTAGGCCTAGGTTATTTCAAAGTTATCATGGAATTTTCAATACAATTGTACTAATTTCAATACAATCAAGGCAATTAAAATACATCAATATACATATTTGATTAAATTTCAATACAATTTAATTGTACTCGAAGAAGATATAAAAAAATTTAAATTAGATGTTATTAAATTCTATCAATTTTTTTGTAAAGGATTAATAGAGAAAATCGACTTTGAAAATTTTATTCTTAATTTTGCCCTAAAATTTACAACAGAACACGTTCTTTTTGGAGAAACAAATAATATAATATCTCTTCTTTGCAATATTTTCCCTCCGAAGAAACTTAAAAACGCTGAAAATATAAATATAAATCAACAGTATAGAGCTCTAGCTGAATTTTCAGAATTAAGAAAATTTAAAACACTTTCGATTTCCGATTTTTGGTTTGAAGTAAGCAATATAAAAAATGAGTGTGGATAGTATTTGTTTTTAGAAATATATCGAATAGCTAAGGGTATTTTATTAATACCACATTCATCAGAGGCCGTGGAAAGAATGTTTTCCATTCAAAATACTATTAAAACGAAATTACGAAAGTGAAGACAAAATATTCTGATTGTTGCTTCAACTATCAAGCACCAAAACATGTTTTAACCAAAACCGTAAACACAGAAAACATTAACGAATATGAATTATTGTATTAGTTACATGTGTACGTAATTTTTAAAAAATAATATAATTAATTTATTAATTTAGGATAATTTATATTAATTTTGGGGTTAAAACACGGATTTTTTTTTTGTTGGTTAACTTTTTTTATATTTTGTGATACTTTTGTTGATTTTGAAACTTTTTTTGAAAAAAAAATATATATATATAATTATGAATACAAACAAACAAACAATCTACGAAAATTTAAAAAAGTAAGTAAAAAAAGTAAAACTGGACATCTTTATATGGATTGTTGGCTGCTTTTATTTTTTCAAAAATTATTTAATCTGAAATAGAAATACGATTTTTAACCAAGTTCTGAGAAAAGAAAACAAAACGGTATTCCGTACAAAGTTCACGATTTGTAATGCATAACTAATAAATTGTATTCATTTATTACCATTTTTTTTAAAAAAATTTTCTGGATTATGTGATTCTATCATTGACCTATTATTGTATGTATATAACTTAATTCATTATCTTTGCGATTAATTGTGTTTTTTTGTTTACATTTTTCTATATATATTTTTTATATTGAATTAGATATAGAAAAATATGGTGAACACATATATACGATATACACTCTTCATATAAATCAAAAGTACATAAGTATGTGTAGTGTATACTCATCAAATTATGCCTTTAAACTCCTAGCCTAGTCACTGGGAGAGCAAAACTTTATACACTTTATACATTCGATAAAATTCCGAAAAAATCATTCTGTGAATAGGCTAGAAGTATAGAGGCATTGTATGAAATATTCTCCTGAATAAATAAAAAATTTTGAGTAAAAATAATTGAGTTTCGAATAAATTATATTTCAGTATTTTGGGGTATTGAGTGAAAATGGGACGACATTTTCGTGTTTTGAGTAAAAATGGGACGGCATTTTTAGAAGAAAATGATTAACAAATATTGTTCTACGTGAATACTCAATTATATGATTACTCTATGTTTTCAGTATAAAAAACATTCTGTATTGACCAATAATGTTATGGGAGTAAATTGATAAATTTTTTGGTGCCACATTTTTGTCAATACAATTAGATTGCTTTTAGTACAATTTTTCATTCGAATTCAATACATTTCAAAAATACGAAATTCCATCATCGTTATCTATAAAATATTTGTGCCTTCTAAAATGTTAAATTACCTTAATTTTCATGGTTCCGCTATAATATGCTTTACTGATAGAGTTAAAGGACAGTAATGATGATAAATTTTATGGGTATTGTCATTTCAGATTAATAAAAACTATAAAAAATAAATTATTAACAATTTTAAACACCATTGAATCGTGACGAGTGAAAATTTCAAATTAAAATTAAAATGGATACATTAAAAATAAATTAGAAATAATTATGGACCTTATTTCCATGTGTAAATAATTTAAAAACAAAAATTCTTTTAACTGAAATCATAAATTTCACACATTATTTTCACCAAAATGCAAAACAAAAAATTTTTTTTTACAAAATTGATGAAAAAAATTTTTTAGAATTAAATGCAAATCTCTAAGATTGAATTGCATTTGATATGGTTGTGGGTAGAAACAGCTCAATTTAACAAAAAGAAGAATAAAAAATAAAATGATTCTAAAAATAAAATAATTTTTTAATGCAAATTTTTGTATATATATATTATATATATACATTAAAGAACTGGTAAAGTAATTTACCTCGAGAATGTAATAAAAATAGAAACAAAATAAAATTGCAGAAACAACTTTAATAATGTCGACCACTTGAATTAAGTATTCTTGAATTTATGCACAATTCAGAATGAATTATGTACAAAAAAAATTACAAAAAAAAACATATAAAACAAAAACAAAAATTATGTTGAGAGGAAGTCTAATATTAGGCAAATAAATTAAGAATGTATTAGTTTTGACCCAGTTTTCTATATTAATAGCGAAAAAATTAATGAAGGAAATCTCAGTTTTTTTTTCATATTTTTATTTTTTAAATTTTCTTCTTTTTAAAAAGAAATATTAAAACTTAAAAAAAAAATTACTATATAGCTGGAGTATAGTTTTTGATTTTTACAATGGGAAATTTTACAATGGAAAATGGGTATTTATTTTTCTTTACACATCTTCTTATGACGACTTCTTTTTATCAAATGAAATATAGCGATGGGGCTTAGTAATTATTAACTTTTTTTAGATCATTACCACTCATTACCACTTTTAAATCACCTTCATTATATTTCATCTGTAAATGGAAAGAAGTAAGGCCTGAAATATCTAAACAACTTCACACCATAGCCGAATTTCATTACTATTCTTGTTAAATTACTACATTCATAAATGACAGATATTTAAAATGAGACGTAGCGAAATTAATTCAAAAGAAAAAATTCTTTTAATTTTCAATTAGATAGGTACACTCCATGTACCTATAAGACATTTTTTTGAGTACCACAAGGCAGTATTCTTTCTGTTTTATGCCAGACTGGACTTAGTGCTGAAATATTTCTTTTCGCTGATGATATTTGTCTAGTATTTGATGATAATAATTATACAGATTTACAAAACAAAATTAATATAGAATTAGAGAAACTAGCAGGGTGGATAAGTGATCACAAACCAACAATCAACACAAGCAAAACAAAATATATAATGATTTGTCCCTCTGCCCCAACTCTTATAAGAATTTCGAACGCAAGGCTTGATCAAGTAATAAATGTTAAGTACCTTGTATTATGAATTCACTCTAATTTAAGTTGGAAAACGCACATATCATCACTATGTAGTAAATTATCATCAGTTGCGGGAGTATTTAAAAAAGTTTCAAAATTTTTTACCTGGTAGAGCTCATACATCAATATTTTTCGCACTCTTCCATACTCATTTATGTTATGGTATCAAATACAGGGCATTTAAAACAAAGCGATAAAAAATTTTAGAAAAATATAATAAGCTTGAACATACAGAATATATCCATTGGCAAAATAATATACTGCTTTTACCTACAAAGGATTTAATTAATTGTAAGCACATTCTTCACGTTTTTGATTTATTGAATTGTGATATTCATTCGATGATAAACTTGACGACTACAAGAGATCTCCATGAAAAAAATAAGCAATCAATTCATCTGGACAAAAAAAGAACATCCAAATATGGCACAGCGACAACATTGTATGTAGCAACTAAACTTAATAACAACATCGATTATAATCTCAAACTGCTAACTAAATCAAAGTTGAAAATGGAATTACGTAAATTATACATCAGCAAATATAGTAATAAACCAAAACTACTACTAGCAGTTATTTCATAATTTTTGTTTTATTTATTTTTCATTCGTTTGTTTTTGTTTTTAATAAAAATAATCTTAAGTAATATTAAAATGAATATTATATTCTTACCTACTGAAGTGTAATTTTAAAAAAAATTTTTTTGATGGAATGAACTTTTTTTTTATTCTTTTTTCTCTTACTTTAGGATTTGTTATTTTAATTTTTTTTACTAGTTTTTTAATTTTTGATTTTTAATTTGAAATATTGCATTTATGTAATTTCTATTTACTTTTTTTTTGCACTTATTAATTTTACTTCATTTTGTTATTTTCTCTATATTTTATAAACTGTTTATATTTTGGTTAATATAGCCTTATCTTGAGACTTATATTTTTAGGCATTTTAATTTGAATTAAATAAATAAAAATAAATATAAAAAAAAATTTTAATTTATTAAATTGCCGCAACTCACCCATCGCCAGAATTAAATTTAAATTTGATTTTTTTTTTAAATAAATTATTACGTATGCGGTTGTTGTCTAAGATTAATCAATAAAAAATATATAATTTTTATTATTATTTTATTTATTGCCTCAATGTATTTGTGCAATATGTTATTTTCATATATTTTAATTCTATATTTGAAGAGCTTATATTACTAGAACATTTACATCTTTGATTTGTAATTATTAAGACAAACCTGACTTAAATATTTAGAAAAAAAAATATATAATAAAAATATTGTTATCATGTAAAAATTTAAATGATGGAAAACAATTCATAATGAGTATGATTATTTTTATAAAACATATGTTAGGTCAGTTCAAAGAGATCACGCTGATATACTGTAATGTACAACTTAGTAAGTTCGATACACCATATATAAAATTAGACTCTATTGTAGTTTTTGGAAGGTTATAATGCCAAGACAGTCTAAGGACTAAAGCAATCCAAAATTATCTATCTTTTTATTTAAAAATCAATTTCGTTTTATACATTTTCTTACAACTATATTTTTAACTTACTATCACTCATTGTTCTTTATTTCCAATAATTAATACTAGTACTAATAAAATAACTACATAATATTATGAAATCGTGAGTTTCAAATAAATATAATTTAACCGAAAACTGACCTAGTTTTACTTTACTAAAAGAAATATATCAACATTATGAAGGCATTGATACCACACATGAGTTCAGTGTAGTGCATTCACTTTCATTCTATTTCTGGATTTAACTTATATATATATATCCAGTATCAAGATACATAGATATGCTTTTTTTGTTAAAAATAAATTTAGAATATTAAAATTTATTATTGAAATATGATCTAGGTATTTCAATTGTTAGAAACAATATTATTTAGGTAGGTATTCTTAACTTGAAATTTATACAATAATAAGTAATTAGTGTTGGTGCACTACAATACATATCATATTTAGAGAGTTAGAACTTTTTTGACCCGTACGAACTATAAAATAACACTATTGTTTAAATTCCACTTTTTAACCCAACTAATACCAAAATTAAATTTTATTGAAAAAATTTTACAAATACATGACAATACAATGACACTTAAAATTGTTAATAATTAATTTCCGAATTTTGTTCTAAGTTTGCAGTCTATAGTATTTATTGTCTATAGTCATAAGCAGATAATTAAAAAAAGAGATTGGGGCATTTCATAAACATGTGCTGCAAAAACAAAATACTGCTTTAAGTTTTTAAAATTTGATTCTTCTACATATGCAGCTTTATGAGTTATAAATAAAAACAGCAACACATCGTAATTTTGCACTAAACCTGCTAAGTCAGAAATTCAAGTCAATTCAATTCATTTATTTCCTTTAATATACTTTTTTTTTTAAATTCAGAATTTTTTTTTTACAGAGCTTAGAGATATTCTCTTTACAACTGAAACATTTTAAATTTTAAATAAATGGTACATTCTTATATTAATATTATTTAAAAACAGGATACTAAAAACCTTAGTAAAAACCTTATCCAAATTATTTTTTTTTGTTTAGATAAGACTTAAATTTAATTAAACTTAAAACTAACGTAACTAATATTAAGATATATATTTGTTTTAATTTATTATCTATATGTATTTACAAATTAACATACAAGTTTTGTATCATGATATTGTTTGAATATTATAATTTATTATTAAATTTCTCTTTTATAATATTAATATTTTCGTCCACCATATTCACATTGGTCTTATCGTGCATACTAAGTTAGAAATGTTTGTGAAAAACTTCATTTGTATTTTTATTTATAAACAAAATACTTGTCAATATAAGCAATAATGCCAATATCGCTTGTTTATGACAACCACTATTGTGTTTGTTTCAGCAAAGACAACTACAGCAACAATTACATTGGCTAAAAACTCAACGAAATACGACAGTGACAATGCCACATTCTGTTGAACGCTTTAATGTATAACTTAATAAATTAAAGGTTTGATCTTGGACTTAAAGTGTAAAAAATAATCTTACTATTATTTTATTTATTTATTTGAGGCTTAAATCAAACAGTAATCAATAATATATTTTCTATATAGGTATACATAGTTACAGATTTACTGGTTTACAAATTTGCAGATTTCAAAAAAAGAGAAATTAAATGGCGATTCATTTTTTTTTAATTTTTATTTGATATTAAATTTTTTGATTATTAGTTCTTAATAAATTAAGTGATGGTTAGAGAGGTGTTGATGGTTGAGTGTTGATGGTTAGAGATGGTTAGAGGAAATATGTTTAATTTCTGTATTGACGTAATGGTTTTTTTTTTTTATATAACAATTGAAAGATAGCAGAAGTCAGTTACATCTATGGTGATATGGATATACGGCTATGGTGATCAGTGTAAAATAAATTAACTGATTAAAAAAATACATTAGTCTTTCATAGAGCTAAGCATGCCAATTTTTTTAAATAAAACTTCAAAGTTTTTAAGTTTAAAAGTTTATAAGTTTTGAAAGTTTGAAATTCAAAAGTTTTGTTTACTTTGTTTACAAAAATTTACAATTAGCAAACTTCTTATGAAAAATAGAATCGTCAATAGTTTTCCTTTGTCTGTTGGTCTGAACAATTTTCTTTACGACACCTTTACTATTTTAATATTATTGTTCTACGTATATTTTTTATTCGGTTTGGATATCTCAACCAAAGGGACTCTAAAGCTTATAATTTGCACGTCAATCATAGTTTCATTGTTAACATTCCTTGTACGTACTACAAATTTTCGAAATTTTTTTAGTGTAAGTTCGTGCATGTTATTTAATAAATTACGTTTACAACTAACGCAGGTAAGAGCTCTTTTCAGCTGTTTAAGACAATTAAAAATTTGGCTGCTGGAATTAAGATTCAAACAATTGCATAATTTATTTAATTTTATTATTTAGCTTATCTTATAATCATTTATTCTTATTTACTTTTATTACATAATATTGAAAGACACTTACATTTATATTTGAACTAATGCTACATGTTTCTTGAAATTTGTTCTTTTGATTCTTTGTTTAATTTAATCCCAATTCTTTTTCATGACTTTTATTTTATTTTTTTTTTTTCTTTTTTTACTTCATATTAGTTTTACTTTCTGATATAATTATAAATTTTATATCTAGTATTTCTGGATTTAATAGTTTTATATAGTGTACTGATCACTTTTGTTACTATGTGATTGTAATTTATTTTTTTTGATTAATTTCAATTAATTAAAGTGGTTTTTAAACTATTTTTTAAATTTAAATATTAAAGTCGCTTTTCTCTCAATTTTCATTTTGTTTTACTAATAATTATAATTATTTTGTAATTTTAAATTTTTAATAAATACATACATATATAATGTACTTTAATGTAAGAATGAATTTTAAGAATGAAATAAATTAATAAATAAAATAAAAATAAAATAAATAAATTTACTTGAAATTGTCTTAGAAATCAGTACCTGTATAACTTTGCTGATGGTGGAACTTAAAATTTCCATTAACTAACAAAAAGTATGTTATTGGATACCACTGCTGGCCTATAACTATTACAAATAGTTTATAGCTAGCTAACAGCTAGCTTCTATCTACAAAGATTAGAACCTATACTCAACACTGGAGTTCGACTTTTTAATGAACTTGTGGATGATGTAAAAAACTTGCCAACAAAAAAATTTAAAAAAACATATAAAGCAAGTGTTTTTGATAATCAAATTTGTTTTTAGTGATATATTTAGATTTATGGAATAAAAGTCGAGTTTCCTTTCAATAATCATTTGTATTTGTCGCAAAGCACTGATGAAAGAAGTAAGTTGCTTCCGAAATATCGATATTTGCAAAATAAATACAAATGATTAGTGAAAGGAAACTCGACTCATATAAAGCAATACTTTTGTCTAAAATATTACAATAATTTAACCCTACAACGAATTGCATATTTTTTGGAGTATTAATATAAATTTTTATTTCTATTTCTTAAATTAATTTTCACATATTTTTTATTTCTACTTTTATTGTCTTTTGTCCAAATATTGAAATAATATAACATTAACGATTTGCATATATATATTATAATAAATTTTTATTCTATTTTTGATATAATTGTAACTTTTTTTCTTTCCTGTTAATCATCGCAAACATATATTTAAATTAATGAAATTTTACACGCCATACAATATTTTAATACGCTTCATTTTAAAATAAATGTAAGAAATATATTATATACTCTGTACGAGCTTCTTAGCTCATTTGGAGAAACTTGAATAAATAAATAAAATAAAGAAATAAAAAAAAATACGAATAAAATAATTGTCTACCAATACGACTAGTAATTTTATTTTCCATCCTTCTTAATCAACGGTACCAATGTTTAGCTATTAATATACAAAAAAAAAAAAAAAAAAGATGTTCCATAAAGAAACAGAAACTTCTATTTCAACATTTTTTTATATAATTCGCAATCTTTTCTCTATAACGTCTTTACAAAAATACGAAAATTTTGTATATTAAAGACTATCTCAACCCATTTATTATTCTTAGTGTGTTTGATCGGAAGTTTTTGGGACAATAGTGGTTAGGCAATTAAGTTTTGGAAATTAATTTACATGTTTATAGCCTTAAAGTATAAAAAATTATTTTAAAAGTGTTTTCGAGCTCAAAAAATTGGGATTGAAGTCATGAAATTATTAGTTAAATATTACCAATACCCGTACGCACACTAGTTGTGTCATACAAAATTAATTTTTTTGTATTAATTAAAATAATATGAATTATTCATGAAAGGAATAACGAGTACAATATTTGACAAAAAAAGTTAATTTTGTGGTTTCTAGAAATTTAAAGGCAATAATTCCGAAAAGCTCCAAAATTTGGTTTTTAACAAGAAAGAAACTATTGTGGGATACTATAAACACCATGTGGATGTAGGGTAAGACTATTTTTCACTTAGACCGGCTTTTATCTAAATCATAATAATTAGCTTTAAATAAAAATCTTAGTTCATGTCATAGAATTTAGATTATTTCTAATGTTTGCTCTTGATTTAGGAAAAGCTCTTCTGTATGTACGTATCTTAAAATTTTGTCAACTCGGCTGTTCTTATACTGTAAAGTAATAATGTAAAACATTTATGATATTGACATTTACTTTTTCTTATCACTTCTACATTTATTTACAATCTATCTTAATATTTTAAAAACTTTGAGACAAAACCTTCTAATAGATATTCGGTAAATTTTTATGACAAATGTATACAATTTTGAATAGTGTATTGGCTTGTGAGAGTACATTGTCTTTGACTGCATTAGATGGTAAACCTAGACGGAAGGTCCGCTGTTGAGAAACGTCTTAATCTTCTGTGTTGTCTACCTGGTTGTCTCCGTAGTTTTTCCACCAGTGAATTTGGGTGGTTTCCTAACCGGGTCCAATGTCTTATGGTTGTAACAGTTATTTCCTCTTTTACAGATTTCAATTGTAAGTCTTTTCTTCTGACTGAGTTTCGAATATACCAAGGCGCATTGCCAACTGATCTGAAAGCGTTCAATAATTTCTATATTTGAATTGCCTGTCATACTCCACAGTTCGATACCGTAACTCCATATTGGTTTCAGGATATTTAATTAATCACTATATTATTTAGTAACACACTTATACTGAAATCTTCTTTTGATTAATTTGATTTGTTATTTTTGTAAAATTGTGTACAAAACATAAATAATTTTTTTATTAATGCTCATCTCATTTGCCTGTTTCAACTTCACGGATTATCAATGATGTTCGACAAACGAACTATTCATGTTATTCACAACAATGTCTTATTCAATACTGTAATTTTCTGTTAAATGATTCTAGTTAAGAAGATTGTCGTTCACACGTTAAAAATTATGTTACTTACGAGAGGTTTTTTTATATACAAATACTATTTACTATTTATATAGAAGGTTCGAATATCATTCATGTTTGCTGATATTCTGTTTGTGTTATTATAGAATTGAAATATTTAGGCAAATGCACTATGGTCTGTGTGAGACCTTCCTTTCAGCGATTCTTTATTAACTCGATAAAACAGTATTTAAATTTTTCTTCTTATTTAACTAAAAAATATGTAAGTCCACCTACTAAGTACTATGTATATAATTAATAAAGTAACTGAAGTATACCTGCTCTATATCAAATTAAATAAAATCATGTCTCTTATGCTGAAATTTCTATGGAAAACTCATAGAAAAAATTAAATTAAAAAACATTAGCAGAGCGTGGTTTCGATCCACGGACCTCTAGGTTATGGGCCCAGCACGCTTCCACTGCGCCACTCTGCTCCATTTCAAATTAAATAAAATCGTATCTCGTATAATGAAAATTCTATGGAAAACTGATGGACAAAAATTAAATTAAAAAACATTAGCAGAGCGTGGTTTCGATCCACGGACCTCTGGGTTATGGGCCCAGCACGCTTCCACTGCGCCACTCTGCTCTATATTAAATTAAATAACATCGTGTCTGTTATAATGAAAATTCTATGGAAAACTGAAAGAAAAAAATTATATTAAAAAACATTTTTAGCAGAGCGTGGTTTCGATCCACGGACCTCGGACTTCGCCACTCTGCTCTATATCAAATTAAATAAAATCGTGTCTGTTATAATGAAAATTCTATGGGAAACTGAAAGAAAAAAATTATATTAAAAAACATTTTTAGCAGAGCGTGGTTTCGATCCACGGACCTCTGGGTTATGGGCCCAGCACGCTTCCACTGCGCCACTCTGCTCTATATCAAATTAAATAAAATCGTGTCTGTTATAATGAAAATTCTATGGGAAACTGAAAGAAAAAAATTATGTTAAAAAACGTTTTTAGCAGAGCGTGGTTTCGATCCACGGACCTCTGGGTTATGGGCCCAGCACGCTTCCACTGCGCCACTCTGCTCTATATCAAATTAAATAAAATCGTGTCTGTTATAATGAAAATTCTATGGGAAACTGAAAGAAAAAAATTATATTAAAAAACATTTTTAGCAGAGCGTGGTTTCGATCCACGGACCTCTGGGTTATGGGCCCAGCACGCTTCCACTGCGCCACTCTGCTCTATATCAAATTAAATAAAATCGTGTCTGTTATAATGAAAATTCTATGGGAAACTGAAAGAAAAAAATTATATTAAAAAACATTTTTAGCAGAGCGTGGTTTCGATCCACGGACCTCTGGGTTATGGGCCCAGCACGCTTCCACTGCGCCACTCTGCTCTATATTAAATTAAATAAAAATTCATCTTTTAATTTATTAATCATATATTTGTTTTTCAGTGACATGTGAAAATAAATAAATGAAATAAATTATTTTAAATCTTATATCTTCGAATGGAAATTTTATGGAAAAATAAAAGAAAAAATTTAAAATAAAAATCATTTTGAAAAAAAAAAAAAAAAATAGCAGAGCGTGGTTTCGATCCACGGACCTCTGGGTTATGGGCCCAGCACGCTTCCACTGCGCCACTCTGCTCTATATTCAATTAAATAAAATCTTATTTCTTAAAAGTAAAATTCAATAGAAAAAATTGTATTCAAAAACTGAGAGAAAAAATGTAATCAAAAATTTGTGGTGAAATTGAAAGAATCAAGTTATAACCATGACTCACTGTAATAATATAGGCACACTGTAATTCAATACTTCCAAAACAAAAACAAAATAAAAAATTCAATATTAATTTTCAGAGCTTTTATTCGTTTTACTTTTTGATAATTGCGATGAAAATTGATTCAAAGAGTGAAGTGATTTTTTTTTTTTTTTTTTTGTTATTGTGCAAAGTTTTTTAGAAATTTGCGAAATTATTATGGATTGACAGTTATTTTAAATCAGATAGTCGAAAAGATAATTAAATTTAACAGCCTTCGTCATATACTTTATCGATATAATAAGAGCATTCTATCTACAAAAAAAATAAAAATAGTAAGAACATGATGGTTGAAGGTTAGAAAGGTCATAAATGAGTTCAACAATTAAAATATAGGACAAGATTGAAATTAAATGAAAAATTTGCAGAGATTGTTTCAGTTCACCGACTTGTTCTTATTCAGAGACCAACTTAATTCAATCTAATAATGAATAAGACTATAAGGGTATACAATAGGCATGGAGGTCGATGTAAGGTATACACAATAGTCAATATCTTATATATATTATACTATAGTAAACTTCGTAAATAGTACTTCGGAAAAAATGTAGGTGTTGTGTTAAATAAGACTCTCATTAATGTTATTTCTAAAAATGTTTTTTTTAAACTACATAAGCTCTGGAAAATTTCTTATTATATTAGTTAATGGGTGAAAAAGAAACTGGTTCTGTCTTTAATCTTTCCACATTTCACTTATTGTGATGTAGTTTATTCTGGAATGAATGCAGGTGAGTTTTCCATACTAAAGGTAATTTTTAATGCTTGTACACGCTTTGTCACAAACCGGCGTAAATTTTACAGTATTAGAGATGTTTCTAAAGTCATACTTGATTGTACCTTTGAAAACTATCTGAAATATAAATATACATGCTTTATCAGAAAAATTATATCTAAGAATACGCCAGAATATCTCTATGAGAAAATAATCCATGGTAGGTCACTAATAAGTCCAAGCTTAATTATTTCAAGGCACACATGTAGATTAAGAAATCAATCCTTTTTTGTAAGGGAAGTGGCGTTATGGAATTCTTTGCCGAACGTTTTCAGGTTTGAGTTATGTAATTCTAAATTTTACGACCTTTGTTATTTTAAGGGTGTACTTTAAAGAAAAGTTTAAAATTTTTTTATACATTTTAAATTTTCTTTTTTTTTATCATTATTTTTTTTTTCTATTTGTCTTTTGCTTTACTGTTAACTTCCATAGATTAAGTTAGTTTAAGTACAATAAATTTACATTCTTTTTTATCATATACTCTTGTAGAGACTTACCGTCTCATGTATATGTACATAATGAAATAAATAAAATATCCTACTACATACAAATTCCCACTAATTTTGTTTTTGTCTGAAGCCTTTTATTACAACAACAGTAATAATCAAAAAAACAGTTCATTATGAATGAAAGAATATAAATGAAAATAAATCATTTTTTTTAAAATATATAATGGAAGTAAGTGTAGGTAGAAGTAAACTGTAGTGATAAAATAATATTGAGAGATGATATATATTTACTTTACATTGTTGTTGGTGTTTTGATTTGTAATTTGCATACTTTTTAAAATGCACCCAAGCTTCACTAGGTTGGGTTAAGATATTTTATTTTAATTATTAAGAATTAGAATTGCAGAAAAAAACTTTTTCTTTAACATTAGAGTAAAATTTTTGAATAAAATAAAATAAAATTTTTCGTTATTGATTTTTAATTTATAAAATTTTAATTATTTAACTACAAAGTATACAACTCATAGAGTTCAGTATTATATCTTCTTCACCAGACCCCATCGTCGTTTTCAGGACTGTATATCCGGCTATATATCTGTGAGCTGTAGAAATAGGTGGGCGTAGTGAAGAAAATTAAAGTCCAGAGATTACAAGACCTACAGCGGATGAAAATACTCCAGCCAAAATAATCTTCGAATCCAGACACGAAAGTACACGATGTCGGAGAAATATAAAATTTTGCAAAGTACCATCATCGATAAATTTTATACTTCCTTATACTATTATACTTAAGTTATTCATTTAGAGTTCTCAAATGAGGGACATTGAATGTAACATTAATCCACATTATGTTACTTTTTTGTTTTGTGAAAATATTTCTAATTTCGAAATGTCATAAAAATAAATAAAAAACCATAAAAAAAAAAAAAAAAAAAATAATGACAAATGTCAGTTATGATAATATACGACCATATATTAGTGACCGCATAGAACCGGTTTCTAATTTTTATGAACGATGTGAATATAATGCAGGTACAGATTAAAGTACAGCCCTAAAAATTTAACTGAAATTAGTGAACCCATTATCAGTAGATTCAGTAGCATCACAATGTGTTTCGTTAAGCTAAGCATATTTTTTGAATTTCCACCGCCATAACAAAACTGTAGACAACTAACTCTAGCATGAAGTACCCTTAATTCACCTAAACTATTTCAAACTTTTAGAGAAATTATATAAAATTTACAAAACAAAAAAAACCACTGAAAAATTTATAATTTTTAAATGCTGACATTAAATTTAATTACATTTCATTTCAACCTTCAAAATATTTCAAAAACACATTTTAATAAATTATCAAGGACAAAAGTACATACATACTTTGTAAATTGAAATTCTGTTAAAAATTAATTTAAAAAAGTTTTTTTTAGTAGAAAAAAATAAACAAAAAAAAGTCTTTAAAATGAATGTTTTCTTTTTACATTTTTAATTTGAAAGAAATGTGTGGGACTACGAATCTCATTAAGTTCAACAGAAAACTTATTAGAGGCTGTCACTTATTTCAGTTATGTGAAGGGCTATAATGTATAATGAATAATTTATTAGATCTAATCAATAATTAATAATTGAACAAGAAGGCTAACAAGATCTTCATGTCTGGATTATGCAGATTCTGTGATAGTCTGTGACGAATTGTGTGAATCGAGGAATCCCAAATTCGGCAGTTTCTGGGAAATTTAAAAATTATTTTCAATGTTATTACGTTAAGATTTGACTTTAACTTCTCATGAACTCTTTATATATTTTAAGAATGTATAGAATTTGTAATATTTACTAGTAAAGTGACCCGACATCATCCGGATCCAACAAAAAATGTATAACATTTAATTTACTGCAATAAAATTTTCTTTGTAAGGACTAATTAAAAAATTGTTTCTTAAAGAGTTATTCTAAATAACATGCATAACAGATATTCGAATAAATGCCGAGTACAATTTAAAATTTGGAGTAGGTTTGAATTTGTGCTTTAATAACATGGGAATGCAATAAATTTATTATTAATCTGGTGCTATTGTATAGTTGTGTCTTAAATTGCAATTTCGCAAAAACATTACTGAAGTTCCTACTTGGAGCACAAAACTGTTGAGCAAGGAATTACAAAAACACTGTTAAGTTCAACGAAGTTATAAATTCCGTTGAGTAGCTAACAACTTCATTTTCATTGGCTACTGGGGCTTTAGAAATTCTTCTTTCAGCAGGTTGCACTAAGGTTTGAAGCTAATAGATAAGAATTAGTTTCACTACAAAGTTCTACAACGCCCACAATAGTTTTAAGGTTAAAAAATTTAAACTTGAGATACAGAGAGAAAGACGGATTCAAACTTAATCAGCTTTCTTGCCTCACGTTACAACTGGGAATGTTTGCACAATCAGAATTTTGGGAAAATTGTAACAGATGCATTTGTTTATTTTTGAGAGAGTAGCAAAATAACAATTTTCAAGTCTATAACATTTGGTTTACTAAAAAGCTGTGTTCGTTTCATCCGGTTCACGGTCTAGGTCAATACTTTAATATGAAATTACAATAATAACTCAAAACGCAGATATTTATCTGATTTTTATTCAGATCTCAAATATTTAGTAATTGTATTTATCACGAGTGGCGCTTGCGTAGTTTTACAGGTTCGTCAAATTAAAAAATTATCCATATCAACAACCGACCTCGTTCTTTGAATTTAATAAAACCTTAAACTGTATGAGAAAAACACAGCTAATATGAGAGTGTTGGATGATATTACCGATGAGAGTTGTATGACAGCAACACGAACCAATCCGAATTTCGGAAAACTGTAATAGACATGTTTATCTATTTTTGAAGGAGAGTCTATATATAGTATGCAGCTATTTTCAAGTTTGTAACAAGGAGTTCCTGGCTGGTGGTAGAATTTATACCAGAACATATTTTTTGATAGTATTCTAATAGTTTCGTGTTAACCCTCTGTTTTGATCACAAAGAACTGTGCAAAATCTTAAAACTCTATTTTTAAAGCTGTTGACATTCAAAGTGAATAAACTTTCACAATTTATGTAGATTATTACCGTTAAAATTCATATATTATTCGCTCAAACAGTTTGACAATACACGAGAACTTGATGATAGGTCTATGATTGGTACATTAAGTTTATTGAGTCTTTTTTATGAACAATGTTCTTCTTGTTTTTTTTTTATAGTATTTTTTGAATTAAATGCACTTTTGCTGTTTCAAGTCCGAAATTCATACTAAATAGTTCGTCACAAACAGAAATGCTTAATAAACCTTCTTTTTCCTAAAATAGCACTACCTCCAAAAAAATATTTTAGAGAATAGATTCCCACAAGTAATAAAACTAAATTTAAGAGTAAAAGTAAAACAAATACAAAAATAATCACAATAATGTAACAAAAATAGTAAAAATCATAGTAAAATCCATACCTTTAAACAATTTGTATGATTATGATTACAGGTTTACCTTTCCAGCTAAAGTAAGGATTTTGAAATGCCAGCCGAATACAGGTTAAATCTTTTATATAAATAAAAATAAAGGTATGTGTGTTTGTCCTTGATGCATTACTACACCATTCATCCGCTTGCCATGGAACAAATGTTTCTAGGAAGTGTAAAAATCTTAATTTTTTTTAAATATAGAATAAGTTTAGGTAGCTGCCATGCAACTCCTAGTACGCATCAGGAATATATCAAAAACAAATAGCCTTGCAAACCTAAAAATTGTTGATATATATAGGTGCTTTCTCAAAAATAAACAAAAATATCTTTTACCATTTTCGAAAGTTCGGGCTTATTCGGTATGATGTCATACAAGTCCTAGCACTTATCATGAATAATTATTCAAAAAACAAAAAGCGTTATAGACCTAAAAACTGGAACATAGGTACTCTTTCAAAATTAAACAAGCATGTCTTTTGTCGTTTTCGAAAATTTGTCTTGTTTCGGATAGCTGCCATACAACTAATCAAGAATATTTAAAACAAATTTATAAAAAAAATTTTATTTACTACAAAATGATAAGCATACTTTTGCTATTCAAAAACTGAGATTTTAAAATTAAAAAATTATATTTTTTTTATTTTGTTAAAATTTGTTGTAATTTTTCATTTCATTAAACATTATGTATGCATGTGTGCATATTGATTTTGTGCAAATAAAAATAACTAAAATATTAAATATATCGGAAAAAAACAATAATTAATAATTTATTTGCGACATTGTCGACTTGACAGTTATCCCCCGAAATGGAAATTGATTGGTCGAAAAGAAATAGAATTAAAATGACACTTTGAAATGATTACCATATTAAAATGAATAAATTTCAATAAAAATACCACAATGTAAATTGAATGTTATCATTATGAGTTTAAACAAAACCAAAAAACCTTAGCGGGTTTTAGGAGTTGTTACCCGAACCAGTACGAGTTTTTAGAAAACGGTAAAATAACATATTTGGGTTTATTTTTGATAGACTACCTAACAACCCATTTTGACGTCTGTAACGGCTTTAGTTTTTGAAATATTTTTGGAGACTACTACAAGTTATAGGGCAGCTATTCGAACCATGATGGCAAAGCATAGCAAGTCTCCAGATAAATAAAGATGTAGAAGATAAATAAAGATGAAAAGTAAAACGTAAAAAGCTATTTAAAACAATAATTATTTTTGTAAAGAGGGCAACAACGCGGACTGATTACAGTTAGCATACAATATAATATTTGTAACGGATTACAAAACAGAATTGTAATCAATTTTGAAACTGGTTGACTATGTCCATGCATTCGGTATTGTAAACTGCAGCGCAACCGACACCGATCAAGGGTTCGCATTGTAAATTGCAAGTGTCATTCGTTTGGTTTTATCAAATTTGTCATTTTGATCATCATAAGTGAGTCAAAAGCCCAGTAAAATAATTCTCTTGCTTTTTTGCTGGATGGAAGAAAGGGTTTATTTTTATCAGGTACATTTTTTATATAATATTAATAATTCATAAATAATAAAAAAATATTGTAGAGAAAATTAATAATTCTTAAAATTTGGATTGAAAAGGGAAAAGAACTAAAAAAAAATGGATAATATAAATATAGAAGAATATTTAGAAAAAAACTGGGTACCTAAATGATTTTTTTGACAATCAAATATTTTTGTTAACAAATTTTTTTTAAGCTGGAGACAATTACATTTAATGTTTCTACTTGTAACAAGATTGTTCTATAGTTTTGGCATAATTATACACTCTAGGTATTTTAAGTCTTGGTTAATCTCATTCTTCTAAATTTTGGCAAACTTCCAAATTTATGAGTTTTTTTCTTTTATAAGCAATCTTTTCTTTTAATTTAGATATATTACTTTTTTTTTATTATTTTCCCTTTCGTTGAACTCCACAAAGTTATTCAAGTAGTACCACAAGACCATTTTTTTTAATTTTTTTTCTTTTAATGAATATCTGAAAATATTTTCAAAATATGCGCAAACTAAAGCGTTCGATAAAATCAATTGACCGTAATCAAAATTTAGCAGCAGTCAAAATGGCTACTGTCAATCATATTATGTAATAATTTCAGTGACGATCAATTTGATGATACCGAACGCATGGTGTTTATATTTACTATATTATGTACTATATTTATTTATTTGTTTATTCATACTAATTGGGGTGCTCTTAGATCTCGAATTTTTTTTTCTCTCTTAACTGTATTTATTGAATCTTTCTAAAAGAAAATGACAATAATTTCTAACAAATGTGACCTTAATGGTTTATTCAAATCTTAAAAATCTAAAAATGTTGGATGGTCTAGTCTAATCAATTGATTTGACCCTTCATATTTGCTCGTTCATTACAATGTTGTGCCTTATATTACTGCTAGCGACTTTGTTTTTAATCTGCTGGTTATTGGAATGTTTTTTAAATCTCTCGCCAAATAAATCTCTCATTAACTAAGGGTATATTCAAATCATTATGTAGATTGATATTTCTAATGTACCAAGGGGCCTGAGATAGATCTCGAATGCTAAATTTTCAATTTATACAATTTAAATATAAACCTTGAAACTTTAATCACCCATATTTCACTAAATTTCACAATATTTTTACTTCCTCTTTTCTACATTTTACTTTTGTTTTTCCCATAAGTGCAAAAAATATAAAAGTACATTCTAAACCACTTTTTTAATGAAAACAACAACAAAATTTACGCAATTAAAAATTCAACATCCTAAAATATTAATGATTTGTAAACTTTTGCACACAACACGATTTTAAGAACGTATCACCAATAAATTTTTATAAAGTATTAAACAACTATGTAATATTATATCGACAATTTAAATATTTATCTTAAATAGTCCTTTTCATTTACTTCGTTTTTTTTTATCCTTAACTTTCTCCTTATAATTACCTCACTATACCACCTAAGGATACTAAAAGACTTTTCATAAATAAATTCTTTCATAATACGAGTATGTTTTGTTTCATTTTATCTTCTTGTCTCATTTCTTAAGTTTATAAAACTTTAAATGTAATTTAAAGAGAAAATTCCGTTACTGATAAAACATGATAAAGTCTAAAGAAACCAGAATAACAATAACAAATTTGTTTTTTTTGCTTTTTAAATAATGAAAAAGGATGTTTTCATAGAAATGACCTTAAAAAAGAAAAAAACCGTCAATAAATTTTATTTAAGAAAAGAAAGATTTATGAGAATTATTCCTATGGGAATGAGTCGATGATGTTATTTTGTATAGTATTCACATAAGTTTATGTATACATAAATGCTGATTTTAGATTTAAGATCTCAGATTTATTTGATGATTTTTCTTTTTATTATTTTTCCAATTTGTTTCTAAGTACTTTGAAAGAAGAAGAAAAAAAACAAAAATAAGATCTTGAAAGCTTTTTCCAGCAATAATTTTAAAATCAATTTAATAAATTTGATTTCAAATTAAAAGGATATTAAACAATGTGTTTCCTTAACTTGGTTACATCTACTTAAAAAAAATAAAAAACAAAATATTCAAATCTAATGTGAGTTCATAATAGGTCATACAAAGTGACTGCTGGATTTTTAAATTTATAGAAAAATTTAATAAAATAATTTAAAATTTAAAAAACGAAAATAGTGAAAAGATTGAATGTGAATGAATGTGAAAAAAAATCCTTAAATATGAGATATAAAAAATATTAGCATTAATTTCGTGATAAAAATTATTTTAAGAGAATTATTGAATCAAGTGATAATGTTTCGAAAGCAACAATAGTATCAAATTAAATTTTCACTTGTTCGTTTCCGAAATCGATCGTATCTAAAATCGTACGTTTCTGAAAAAATCCACTTCCGTGCAACTGCACAGGGAAACCACTAGTTTACATATCTAAGTTTTCCTTAAATAAAATTGTAATTATTCTAAATCCGTTATCAAGTTAATATAAAAGTTCAATTTTATCATACAATCGTGTTTCATTTCCACATGGTAGCAGAGCATGATTCGTGAAGTTACTGTTCCGTATTTACAATTATGTAAAAAACACTGCTACTATATTTTCTTTTAAATAATTTTGTTTAATGTTCTGGACAATGTAAAATATTAAAAAATAATAATACATAATATACTCAGCTATGTGCAGGTGATATTATTAAAATAAAAATATATAAAATATCCAAAGACTTTTGATGGGTACAAGCTCAAAGGAGCTAAAAACCATATATCGAGGATATTCAGAGTTTATTAGTGAACCGATATCGGAAAAAATTAAATAATGTTGGCGTATTAGGCTTTACTTTTTCTGAGTGCCGAATTGCATATTTACGTCGAAATGTAATGCCTACAGAGGTATTTGTAAGGCAGCGTTTACACATCAATATTCTTCAATATTTATTGACGATTTTAGATTGAAGAGAGAAACATTTGTTTTTAAACAATCAAACAATTTGTCAGTTTTTTCCTATATATTCACCAAAACTAATATAAAAATAAAAACTTTTTTAATCAAGTACCCTGTGAATATAAAACAAATGACAAATCAAAAAAAAATCAAAAAAATTAACATATTGAATGTTGCTACGTTTTTCATTATTCGCCATATTTAATTTTGTCTCTCTCAATTTATATTGAAGAAAATAGGATATTTTCTATTTTTTTCTTCAATATATATTGATATCAATATGTGTTTACACATCAGTATTTCTTCAATATTCTCTCTCATCAGTAAATACAATAGATATATAAAATATAGATTGACAGTTGGTATTGCTTTCTCTTTCTCTCCAATAGACTATCATATATTAATTATTAAATGTCAGATTCAGCCAAAAATGAGCATATATATTTCAACTCAACTGTTTTGATTTTATAAATTTAACAGCCATTTCTTAATATTTTAATGGTTTTGTAGAATAGATTCTTTTCAATTTTTTCTTATTGAATTTAAAATTAGTTTTGTTTTTTAACATTATTATCTACACATATTTACTAACTATTTATTTTTTATAGTTTTTCTGTTGTAAATATATTATTTACGTTATGTAATTTGAAAATCATTTTATTTCATTTTATTAATTGCAATTTTAGAGCAGTGGAAACGTTTTCAAAGAAAAATAGAGGAGAAAACTTTAAATTTGATGGGAATGATAAATATTATATATATACATGCTTATAATACAAGTGATTAGATATATGTACATTGATTATTAAATAATAATAATAATAGAATACTTATAAATAATATAAATTTGTATACATATCATCTAATATGTTTTAATATTATCAATATATATGTGTAGACATAAAATTTCACGGGAATGTATAAATAATAGAATCTATGTGAATTTAGTTTTATAAAATAATGGGGCTTATGATTGAAAACGAAAACGTTCAATCGTTTTCCGAATATCACTGACGTTTGTCATTTGGTATGACAGAAAACGAAAACGGAAAACGTTAATTTCGAAAATAATTTTTCATATGATTGAAAACGATCGGAAAACGTTTGTAGTGAAAAAATCAAACGTTCAGTTGTGTTGAACGTTTGTATGGAAAAAGTTTATAAACATAAACAAAATGCAAGTATTTTTTTTTATATAACTAATTTAGGTGTTTATATTTGTATTTTTGTAAATAAAAAATTAAAATATAAAATTAGAAATTACTTTATTTATATTTATTTGTAAAATAAAATATTTAATTTGTAAATACAAATGAATACATATAAAATACAAAAACAAGTGAAATTTTAACCTGTAATCCATTTAAAAAAAAATTCTTTTCTATATAAAAGAAGAATTGTTTGTTTCTTTTTTTTTAGTTTTTAAATTTTTTTTTCTTTATTTTTCTATATTTAACTATTTTTTTCAATTTATAATTTATGACACTGCACTCTACTATACACTATTCTTTTTGTTTTGTTGTTTTATTAAAATTTATTTTAGTTAATTATTTATTAAATTTTAATTCAATTTTTAATTATAATTTTGTTTTATAAACTGTTTGTTTTGTGCTAAGGAGTATAAATAAATCAAAATAAACAGAAACACAACCACAAAAAATTGAAACATATGTTTTTGACAACTGTCAGTTAAGTTTCGAAAATTTGCGAAAATGTTTTTATTCACACGTCTTCAATCATATCAAAATGTGAAGAAGGTAATAGTGATGATCGTTTCGTTTCATTTTCCGTTTCGTTTTCAATCATAAGCCCCAATATTATATTGTATACGATAAAGTAAAAGAATTTTTCCCACTCTTGGTCATTTTATTTAGTTTAACATCAAACTGTATCAACCCATGTATCAATTTAATTAATTTTGTTTATATAATTCTTATCAAGAACATAAATATATACGTATCAAAACATCTTGTTTTAACTTTACTTTTTGATTTGGCAATTATATATTATTGTGAATTTTGTATGAATATACACATATACATGTTTTTAAAAGAAAATTTAAAAAGAATTATTTTAAATTAATTGAGATTTTACGTTCAAAATAATCCAATTATTAAAATTATTATATTTTTTTTACTCTTTTCATATTACATTGGTGCGAAGTTTTCATTTTCAAGGGGATTATTTGCATTGCAGTAGAAAGCTAATTTTCTGAACTCAACTTCAAAAACAGCTGATCAAAAGTAGCTGAAAATGTCTGCCAATCTATATTTTATATATCTATGGTAAATACTGTCAATATATATTGATATAAACGCTGCCTAATGTTCTAAATGAAAATTGAAATAAAAAATTAATTAAATTGTACATAGATATTGTTGAAATTGAACTTTTCATTGTTTTAAATGCTATTACAAATTTTATTTAAAAATTCGATATAATAAATCATTGAAATTTACATCAACAACAAATTTCAATTAATTATTTTTACTAACTTGATTCCATCGTGTAAAATATGATTAATTTTTCATAGTAAAATTTGAATTTGATATTTTTTCTTCTTTTTTGTTTTGTTTAGATTTAATCGAAGTTTACAATTTGATCAAATGAAAATAATTTACAAATTTCATAATTTGATCGTAAATTACATTCAATTCAAAATAAACTATTTAAAATTAAAATTGATTATACATTCTAGAGAATTGGTAGATATTTTCTATCTCATGGTTTAGAAATTCAATTTAAAAAAGTATTATAAATTTTATATTTTATTCTAAGAATAATTTTGAAAATAATATTTAGTAAATAAATACTTTTTATTTAAATTTTAGTTTTAAGCTTTCTATTGATTTTAATTGAATATAATTTAAAGATTTATTATGTGGCAATGCAATGCAAATTAAAAGAAATGTGACTAGCGACTACACAATTGAATTATTACTATTGTATTACCATGGACCTTAATGGTATAAATGTGTCGCCAGCCACTATTACCTACCTACATATGGTATTGCTATACCGAATTTCAGTTATCTTTTGGTGAATTTTTTTTTTTTTTTAATTGTCAAATGATAACATATAAGATAATTATTCTACTGTAGCTATTTGACCCATTGTTGTTCCCGACAGCTATCATCTAGTAGAGTACAAGAAATATACTTTTTTATATCTTATACGGTTCTTACTCGACTGCCACATTATTGCATTACATTATTTCTGTGCTAGTAAGTATGATACTGTAGAAATATATAATGTATATACGTTGTTTATTTTTAATTTTGATTATTTTTATTATGGATGAGTTTAATCCATTCAAATCGAATTAAACATTACATAAATGCTAATTCAATATTTTGATGGTATTGCTGTTGATGTAACATTACTCGACCCATCCAAGGGATATGTTGATAACTCGAAAACCATAGTTTTGCAGAAAATTCAATTTAAGTTTTTGCAAATTTAAGTTATTTAAAATCATGAATTTTTGACCAAATTCGATAAAATTTAAGCATAAGTTTGGTTTTTGTGCCAAATTTACATAACCATACATTAATAGTGGTTAATATAATAAAATTATGGAGATTTAGGCAAAAACAATTTTTTGCATGAAAGACATTTTAATTGTTGCTTGATAACTTGAATTATCAACATAATTAGATTAGCTTAGATTTTTCTTTGCTAATATGATTGACAAAGAGAGTTATTAACTTATTGCACAAACTTTTACGATATTGTTTTGGTTTTAAGTGTAGTTAAACACCTATTACATGGAAAATCCATTCATATAAAAAGTAGCAATTTTTAATTTCCTATAAATATAACTTTTTCAGAATTTCATGGAAGAAATAAAATACGATAAGTTTATATTATTATAATTTATTTCATCACATTAAATATAGGAACTAAACATTTCATTCATATTCATAATAAAATTATAAGAAAATAACAATAACTTCAGTCATAATAATTTAGAGTTGATCAAATTAGTCTTATTACACAAATTGATATCACATAAATTATAAACTATTCCGATTCATCATCTGAATTATCCTCAACCACAGGTAGGTTTTCGTAAAAATTATGATAAAACCTAGGAATGTAATTTTACTTGCATAAAGTAATCAAATCCTTCTTTTTTTTTAAATTTGCAAAGGCGATTTATAAAGTAAATTCAACTCGGTTTCATATGAATTCATTTTTTTCCTTCCACGCTTCATTAAATTTTTTGAATCAAACAAAACAAAGTCATTATTATTATTTTCGTACTCATATTTGATTCGTATGTAATGTGGATCTAGATCATTATCTGATGCACTAAAATCATCCATATCTAATCACTTGTATTATAAGCATGTATATATATAATATTTATCATTCCCATCAAATTTAAAGTTTTCTCCTCTATTTTTCTTTGAAAACGTTTCCAATGCTCTAAAATTGCAATTAATAAAATGAAATAAAATGATTTTCAAATTACATAACGTAAATAATATATTTACAACAGAAAAACTATAAAAAATAAATAGTTAGTAAATATGTGTAGATAATAATGTTAAAAAACAAAACTAATTTTAAATTTAATAAGAAAAAATTGAAAAGAATCTATTCTACAAAACCATTAAAATATTAAGAAATAGCTGTTAAATTTATAAAATCAAATCAGCTGAGTTGAAATATTGAAAAACATATGCTCATTTTTGGCTGAATCTGACATTTAATAATTAATACGATAATGTATTAGAGAGAAAGAGAAAGCAATACCAAGCTGTCAATCTATATTTTATATATTTATGGTTTTTGCAAATTATGTTGATAAATTAAGTTAGCAACTAATATTTTTTTAATCAAATCAGTAACTGAATGCAAATTTTTATTGGATGTAAGAAGTTGATAACTCTATTTATAAATATATTATCGGGAAATTTTCAAATAAAGTGTCAAACTGAATATGTTGTTTTTTGCTCTCAAAGTCGCACATTTTACGATATCAGCAGTGGGGTCTTTTCGTTTCGTTTAATAGATTGACTTATGGGTAGTTCCTTTATAAGTATCCCGTAATAAGTTGACATTTCGAGTTATCAACATATTCCTTGGATGGGTCGATATTTGATTTAGTAATAATTGCAGTTTTGTTTTCAGATCACAATGGGCCTGTTTCAAGATATTGAATACATTTACATGTATTTCAACAATTATGTATTTCAATTATTCATATTTAAAGTGCAATAAATTCTTGCAGCCAGTTGAAAAAAAAAATAAACGTTCTTTGAAAGGATCAGTCATTATAGCTTTTCAATTTAGTTAAAGTTAGTATGAATCTTACAAAGTATTTGCAAAGGTTGGAGCGTAAGCGTTTGTGAACTTTATCAGAAAATTTCTCTCAGACAATTACGATAGCAAGACTCGATTTACATCATAATGTAACTCACATGCAAATTAACAAAATGTAATAAAAATATAAATTTTATATTCTTATTAACAACATAAATTCATAAAGATCTCATCTTTTTTTTTTTTTATTTTATTGTTTTTCAATTTTGTTGTCCTCTTTAGTATCAGTACCTACTTTTCTATAGTAAAAAAATTGCTATTATGTGAAACCAATTCTATTCATCTTATTTTGTCTGTTTGATAAACTCTTTTTTTTTATTTTCTATTTTTTATTCTCTAATATAAATTCTAAAAATAGAATTAAAATATAAAAATGAAATAAAAAATGTCTACACAACAAACGTAAAATCAAACAAAAAAAAAAAAAAAAAACACATAAATCTATAAGAATAAATATTTTATGAATGAATGTAAAAAAAAAAAAACAAAAAAATATATTTTAAGCTATGGAATTAATGCCCTACTTCCATAGTACATAATGAGTTATTTAAAAAAAAAAAAAGATAAATAATAAAATGATGATAGCTACTATGGTACAAATAATTCAAAAGACTTTCATTTTCTTTTCAAAAATTATCTTAAATAGAGGTTCATTATTGTGAACCAAATAAAATATGATCCAACCAATTCAGATTCTTACATATAAATTTATGTTAATCTCTACTATGCTGAAATTCATAAGTCATTCAAAATTATTGCAATCATTGCATTCTACAAGATGTAATTTTCATTAAAATAAACATCAGATTTGAAATGTTTATGAATTTATGAAGTAACAAAATTAGAGCATTTGGTATAGGTGAACATATTTGTTTCAAAGAAATACTAAGTAGTAATAGAATCCCTGTTTAGTTCCTAAAGCCATTTTAAATTAAAACTTGAAACTTTAAATAAAATATATATGCACATGTGCAATCCTGTAAATGGTTATACTCTTCCTCCAAGTAATGAAAAAAGCCAAAAATAAATTATTATTAGATTTCTAAATCTAGAGTTAAGCATGTATAAGGTATCACGGTAATTTCGAAAATATAACCAACAACAAAAATACAGTTAATTTCTATCCCATCTATCTATACATGCATAATAATATCGAGAAAATCCCCTTAAGTTATAGAGTCAATTCATAAATGAGTATTTACAAAGTGTAAGAAAGAGCCGGAAAAATCAAAGTTACTGGTTTGTCCTGCAATTCAAAAAATTCAAACATTTATTTTGTTTCTAATTAAGTTGGCTTGGTGTTCCGATTGGATCTATTTGTTTAAATTACAATAAAATATAAATTAAGTTAAGGTAATAAATTACAACATGAAACTAGACCGGTATTATGATCTAAATAAATAGAAATATGATATTTTTAATACTTGTTAAAGCTAAACTAATCACTTTTTTTTATGTTCTTAACAGTAACTTTATGAGAATAACCTATTCGTGCTTAATTAAGTACAGTACTGCAAATTTATACTACAATATTTTATCGTTTTGTAAAGTAAAATATTTCTCGAGCATTTATTTATCACATACTGGCTTATCAAGTCATTACATGTGAAAAACTACTTCTATTGTCAGTGACTAGGCCTGCTTAAATAGAATAGGTTCATTTTATTTAAGCTGTTTTACCAGATTATGTACTAAATTATTTTTCTACATTTATTTTATTTATTCAAATATAATAAAGTGTACTGTACCAGAACAAAAACCCATAAAGCACTTTTGTTTTTGTTTCACCGGGAATCAAATCTATACGACATTGCGTTTGCGGGTATAAATGTTATTAAATTTTGCATGTATATTCTTTAGGTATAAATCGTTAAAATAAATAAATGTTTGTGACATAGAAAACTTTCTATCGATCACCTCTCACACTCTTTAATTTTAAGTGCTTTAAAACCTGTGGACATATTTTCATTTAATTGTGAATAATTTATGAGAGGAACGAAATCTATAACAGCAACAAATAAATAATTATTAAAATGGTATCGACTTATCATGCTTTCAACCTAATTTCTTCTTCTTCATTTATTGTTTTGTTAATTATTATCCATATGAGTGTCTAATAATCTTTAAAAGGTTATTTTTTAAATTTCTAAATTAAAAATTTTTGTGGAAAATATTAAAACAGAATTTTCAAAGTTTAGTTAAATTACATAAAACCCAAAATTTGAAAAACAATTACCAAAAATAACAAAAAATGCTTAGAAGAACTAGAATCAACCGTCACGAACGTTTAAACAACACAATTACATTTTTTTTTTATTATTTTATATTTCTTTGACAAGACACAAACAATAAAAAGCATTCAAAAACATCACTGATGAAACTGAGTTAACTGAAAAAAAAAAAATAATACATTTAATTTCAATTCACAAATCATGAGACAGTGTTTAATAAATAGTGAGACTATTGACCCTCAGAATTCATTGTTCAATTTAAAATATAAAATTTAATGATGACTTGTCTCTCGTAAAATACTCAAAACTAATCTATTGTATGCAACAAAAATTTATCGTAAAAAAAAAGACAGAGATAGAGCTAGAAAAAAATGCGTTTATTTTTCTTTGATGAACAACAAAAAAAAATAAAAATTGTTTAATGGTTTGAGAGAAAATAATTATATCATGATATAGAGATAAAAAATATTCTAAAATTTTTATTAAATAGAATTAAAGGAAAAGGGCTCGTCGAAATAATAATTGAAATCAGGTCTTAGATTATAGAAGAGTTTGGTTTCATTTATGATTAGATGATTAGAAGATTACTGGTACAAAAACGGAAATAAATTATTTTAAAAGCATAATGAAACATTAGTAACGTTCCATTATGCTGGGTAAACTAAACATTTTTACACATTTTTGAACCAAGCTACACCACCTCTTGTTATTGTGTAGACAATGGTTAGTAACAATCTACTTGGTGCTGAATAAAAATTTGTTGTGCTAAATAATTATTTGGTATAGTTTGATATTGACAATTAAATAAACAAAAATTTAAATTGAAATATTTGTCAACAAAAAATTAATTTAAATATGATAAGTAACCATTTAATTTTAAAAATAATTACATAAACATAAAACTAAATTTAATAAATAAAACTAGACAACACCAAGAAAAGAAAAGAATTTTTTGATAAATTGTTCTTGAGAAATAAATTTCCAAAACAAAAACAGACTAACGTCAAAGTAGAATAAGGCAAGCTATATTTTAAAAATGTTTTTAGGTTAAGTCTTGCTCATGAGCATAAAATGAGCGTTTCCTACTTATGAGTAGTTTACACAGCTTAATGGAACGTTACTATTATAGTTCTGAATGCAAACAAAAAATTTGTTGATCACATCTTTGAAAAATGCATAGTAATTTACTTCTTTTGAATAGAAAACAACTTAGAAAAAGAAGTAAAAAGAAATATACAAGACTCTTGTGTGAAAACCCCTTACTCGATATAAAACTAATATAATAATTTTACTTTCTATACAGATATGTCACGACTTATTCTTGTCCAGTTTATGTCGCAGGGGATGTTATGCGCGATCGCTATGGGCCCAAATGTGATGTCGTTTTATGCTAGTTTCCGATAAATAGAATAATGGGATAGATTTACGATAATATGAGTCAAGTAATGAGGGCCATACTTGATTGACATATGCAAGAGTAGAAAATTCTCATATATAGAAATAAAGTTGAAACAAATAAATATGTAGCATCAAGATGGTTTTTGAGGTAACAATCACCGAATTCTTCGGGTCAAAATTTTAAGAAACGTAAAAAAACAATTAGCTTTACTCATCTTATATAATAAAAAGTAAGCATTCTGCTGCCAACGTGCCGTAATAACCGTTGCTAGGTTGCTACGACAAAATAAAATAAAAAAAAAAACAAAATCTGTAAGCAAAATTTTTTTCTTCTCTGCTGCTTCAAAATCGTATCTGTACTTAGTGTGTATGCATAATGAAAAGACTTCTAATTGTGACATTATGTCTCTATATAGAATATTCTAGAATTGATTTTGAAATTATGAACAGCTAAATGATGTTTAATATGAATAATTGTAAACTATGAGCACATGTATATATATATAGTTTATTTATATATATATATATATATTTATTTGATATGAATAAGTTTTTTTTATTGTAAATGTATAATACTTTTGGATTTCAATTTTATTTTTTTAAAGGTTTTTGATCAAACTAATTATGTTATGATGCTGTATATTAGCTGTGGTAGATGGTGATTTAACGAATGACCAAAGTTTGCCAAACTTAACCGAAGTTCCTACAAATATGATTTGCAATAATTGTATCGTACAAGAAATTTTGGAAATAGATAAATGTGAATAATTTTGCTAACTATTCAAAAAAGGCAATACTTTGTCCAAAAAGTGCTGATGTTGATACAATTAACGAACGAATTTTAAACATTTTGAAGGGAAATGTAATAACTTATCTAAGTACCAATTTCACTGATGATTGCGGTGAAAATGATGCAATGCATTCCTGTAGAATTTTTAAACAGCTGCTGTCCAAATACAGCTGCTGAGAAACTTAAATACCAAACGCTACCTCTGCAATGGGACTCGATTAGCTGTAAAAGCCCTAAAATAAAATTTAATAATCGCGAAATTCCTTGGAATAAGCTATAGGTAAAACTGTATTTATTCCTAGAATATATTCTGTGACAACGACCACAGAACTGCCATTTATTCTTAGACGTTGACAGTTCTCTTTTAAATTGGTATTTTCTATGACCATAAATAAGTCACAAGGTCAAACACTGGAAAAAGAAGGAGTTTATTGGCCTGAAACAGTATTTAGCCATTGGCAACTGTATGCAATTTCCAGAGTGAGGCGGTCTGGTGATATTCAAATAAAACTTACTGTGGGAAGGGAGCAAGGTGAATTAATTCGACATTTCAATAAACTATATACAAAAAATGTTATATATAAAAAGGTTTCGGCATCTAATCATTAGGGAAAAAATTGTAAAATACTGCCTTTGTCAACAGTGTTTTGCGTCATAGTGTTGAGTAGGCTTATTGGGAAACCACAAAAAAAAACGAAAAAAGAAAATAAATTTTCAATAACAAAATTTAGTTTGCACCAAAGTTTTTTAACTTAATTTGTTTTTGTAAAAAACAACTGTTCAATTTATCGAATTATTTCGATCTTTGCACCTTTTCTTGCACCACTTCTTAAAATTCACTTTTTTGTGCAGTTTCACAAGAAATTATTGTTGTCTACATTGCTTTGTATACTGTATCAGGCTTCCATATTAAATTTTTTTTCCGAACATTACATTTCGTATTATTTTCGTCTAAAAATACAATAACAATTGACCGTTAACTTTTTTCCGATTTATTTTTTGTTCTTACATTTCTCATTTTATTTTTTGCTTGCTGTATTCAAATAAGTTTAATGTGTATTATCTATTATGTTATGTTTGTTTTGTCAAATTAAACTTATTGAACACAGCAAGCCTTGGTGTGTGAGATATTTTGAATTCTATGAAAACTAAAATCAAAATAAAGAGATTTTTTTTAGTCTTCTGAAAGAAGTTGAAGTGAAAGACTAGATCTAGAATTAAATTTTTTTAATGCGGCTATAGATATTAATAGTTTAAACACTCCCCTTCCATATTGGTAAATTAAATTTAGTCCAAACTTTGCCAGAAGTATATCTTTTGAAAAGAAAAATGTCCATTTGATTTACACATAAACTGAATATTATTTTTACTCAAATTTTTTAATCTACTGGCCTATTAAACAATGTACAAGGCAATGGTTTTCTAATTAGAACATCTTCGTGAAACGGGCTTTACAACTAGTTATTTTACAACAGCGTAACTTTTGAAATTAAGGTTTGAGTTTAGTTTGATCTTGATATTTGTAATGAAATTAACTCTCGCTCACACAGATGAGGAATACACGAATGTTTGGTTATAACCTGTATTTCATTTTCTAGATTTTTTATTATAATGTAGAATTAACTTATAATCATTATATTTAATCTGTAAAACCGTTTAGTAACTTTTTTTAATTCTAATTCTTTTAAATAATAGATATTTACAAAGAGACGTGGCGAAATTTTTTGTTCAAATTTTTTTAATTTTCAATTCCAAATTTCAATTTAAAATTTACTACCATTATGTACAAGTCATTTTCATATACAAAAATTTTAATTTATCAAATTGCAGCAACAACACCCCGATTTAAATTTAATTTTTTTTTTTTAAATAAATTATTACGTGTGCGGTTGTTGTCTATGATAAACCAATAAAATAAAATAATAATATAATTTCAAAAATAAATTACAATGATGGAAAATAATTCATAACGAATATTTCATAAACGAACTTCGTTTCGAAAATATTCATAACGAACTCAATATGAGTACGATTTTTTATCAAACAAAATCGGGCGAATACTGATTACTAGTTAAATTTAATTCTCAAATTTAGTATTATCACAATATGTAGTTATAAGCGATTTGTTTATATAAAAAGAAACTATTATATATTGCTGGAAGCCTGCAAACCTATTTTAACAATCCAAGTTTCAATTGCACAGCTTGATTTGTTATTTGAATTTCTAAATATTACTTCAAGATGACGTTTAGAATATGAGTTGTATCAACACTTTGGCGATGGGTAGGATTAAATAAAAAATAAAGGCCCGTAAAGTATATAGATCTTTATAGTCTTAACAATAATAAACATCAATATATTTTCATATTTGAAAAAGGAAAACACTCACAGAACTTTAAAAATAAAATCTGTAACAAAATTTTTCATTAATTATATGACTTAGTTCAAGAAGATATTTAAGAAAAAACAAAATACAGTTAGTTATGACACATCAACATAAGTTATGAGTCTTTCATTTATAAATTTTTTTTTTCTTTTTTTCACTTCAATTGATTAATTACATTTTTATTTTAACAATATTACAATTTACCAGAATCTTACTTTCCTTTAATAATCAAATCTTTTTATTAAGAAATTTTTGATCTTACAAATCATGAATCATTTCGCAATAAAATATCACCTTGGGATTTATAAAAAAAAAAATATTAAAATTAATTTTTTTATTATCGTTAATATTTTTAACATTTTAAGTCCCAGAACATCTGATTTTCCTCTTAATGTATATATGTATTGGTTATGTCTATTATATTTATTCCCTAAACAATCTATATAATAACCAGTATAACCAACAGTACCTACTCCTATTTATATAACAGCCTGATGTTATGAATTTGTTCCGAAAATTGTATCAGAAAATTTTTAATAAAATCGATCAAAAATTTTTAGGGCTGCAGAAAAATAAACACAATTTCATTAACCAAAACAACACAATGATATCAATTCAAATTCGAAATTCGTGTTCTGGTTCCAAAATTACCCAAAAAAAAAATTTTTTCGATTTCAATTCGGTAAAAAAGTATACCGCACCAAAATGTAGAAAATATTTTAAGAATCCTAAAAAGGATTTCGAATTGAACATTAAAAATCGATTGAATAACAAATTTTTCATTCACTTTCAAATATCCTTTCATCTTCCCTACATACACACACACACACACACACACATGTAAGTACTTAGATACGAGTATAATAAAAAAAAAATAATAAAATAAAAAAATGAATTTGGTTCAAAAATTACCAAAACCCATTTGTTTCTACTTAAAAGGATCCTTTCACCATCATAAAGATTTTTTTGTTCCTTTTAGCAATTTTTTTTTTATTCTGGTTTTATTATTTTTATTTAAGAAAACCTGAAAACAATGACTTTTCTTTTGTTTTTATAAGAGTATTAAAAATGAATTCATTTCAAGCTGTGTATTTTTAAATAAAAAAAAGAAGACAACTTATGCTCAAATATAGTTTATTCTGTTTGGTGTTTTTTTTCCCAAAACAAAACAAAAGAAAAAGATAATAAAAAATAAAATTTATTCAGTTAATCAAAATGGTAGCTGCTACTGAGAATGTTGTTTACTTATTATTATACGAAAAATTTTAAGACTAATACCATTAAATTTGATACGTGAACAAACTTTATTGAAGAACATATGCTTCATGAAACGTTTATTAATTGATTCAGACCGTCAGTAGTGAAAATTATCGACCCCTAGCGAGAATTTGAACAGCAGAAGGGGTATTATTTAATTCTTTAATGCAGGGAGCGCCATTTCTACAAATTTCAATATAAACTATATTTTCGTAGTACAAATAATCAGCGTTAGAAATAATTTTGTTAAAGTATGATTGAATTTGTGAGTCATCAGACACATGTGGCCGAAACTTATGAATAAGAAACAAATTTAAAATTGAAGAAGTCACCTAATACTAGTCTCTATACTATAAGAGATCTAAAATCATTTTGTTATTACAAGCTCTTTTACTGAACTATTTACTGCAAATAATTACTAATAATGTTGCCGTAACTGTCACCGTAACAGAACGACCATTTCTCTTGTTGCCAAGTTGAGCCTATTTTTTTTACTGATATTACACATTTTCAGAAGTAAAGTACCAACAATCTCTTCAATATTTGGATTGTCTGCAATCACGTGCTATTTTAGCTATCTTCCATCCATCCATAGCATTTGATCATTGCTAACTTTTTTTCCATGTCCTATCCGTCTAATAATATCAAAAGTGTTCCGTGTTTGTCCAATTTGTTTGTTTGGAATTTTATCTCTTTGATGGTGTATCCTGTAATATTTTGTTATCGTTTTACATTCTGCGGTACAAAAAATACTTTTGCTTAAAACTATGAGCTCTGCTTTGTGATGCGTTGTTATAAGTGGGAGAAAGTATATATATTTTGTATATATATATATTTATGTATATAAAGCAACTACCCAGCAATGAACGTGGCCACAATTGAAGAGGTTAGCCGCAGATAGGAGCCGATGGAATGAATTTATTTCCGCCCTATGCCTCACGCATGGGGTTGCAGGAGAATGATGAAAGAAGGAAAAATAATTCATCCATAGCAAATTTCACGGTAGTTTGGTAATAGGTCAATTAAATTTTTTTGTTTTTTTCTGCTTCACTCCCTTTGATAGCATAGGTCTTCTATCTGACTCTGTTCTGTGCTAAGTGTTTAATTTCACTCCGTGTTCTATTATTATTCTATATTTCTTTATAAACTGATCTGCGGCATATTTCTCACCGTCTACTTCTGCTTCTTTTACCCTACGTATTCCAATCCTATACCTGTTATGGTATTTTGTTCGTTAGTCTTCTAAGGGTGTGGTGTATCCACCTCTATTTTTTCTGCTTTATTTGTGTGCTTATAGGTTCTTGTTTGCCCAGTTCCTATAGTTCATTGTTTCTAATAGTTCTGGGCCAGAATATATTTGCATATAATTCTACTTTATCAGCCATGTTTCGCTACCATACAATATGGTTGATTTCATGAAAGCATCATATATTCATGCCTCTGTCGATCTAAGGTTATCTTCATACAGTCCACATTCTTCCGAAATTCTGGCTAATATTAATCGATTTCCAATGCCTCCACTTGTAGTAATTATACTATCAAGGTAACATAATTCTGTGTAATTTTTTTTTACTTCGTTGTTGATTGTACTGACAGTTACACTATTTTTGGGTTAGTTTTAGACATTGTGTTTTGTTGGGGTTGATTTGGGGATCAACGTCTAACGCATTTTTTTTTTCCAAACTCCATATTTTTCATACATGTCTTTCTGTGTATGCACGTATGTATCCCTACGAGCAGGAAGTTATCATCTGGTCTGTTTAATCTGTTTACTAATAAATTCAAATTTGAGAATTGGTTTTTTTTTGGTAATGGGAAGCAAACAATTTTAAAGATGGTGAGCTTTTAGTGACATGATTTTGATTTTGATTTATAGTATTTTAATAAGGTAATCTATAGGAATTGACAGCATCTGGTGAAGCTGTTATAACTGTACATATATATCCCGGTACATGAATTTATTATTTTAAAAATAGACTCTTTAAATATTCAGAAAATATAGTCCTTGGATTTGAACTTTCATATTGTAAACGATTAATTCAGTTAAGTTTTCAGATTCTAATTTTTGAACGCAAACCTATAATTAGTAAATGGTTTTCTACAGACATAAAATTTTTCTCCACTTCACTAGCGGCTTTCTTTTTAATCTGGGTAAGAAAGTTTCGACGACTTTCCACAATTGGTGGTAGGTTTAGGTCTCGATTTGAAACTCATAAATTTTCTCCAAGATTTGTATGATTATACACATTTAACTGATTGCTGATTTTCCAAGGTGACAAGTGCTACTGATAGTTACACAATAGAACTTCAGACAAATTCGCAAAAAATGTTCAATAGGACTTGTTATGCGATATTTAACAAAGATATTCCCCATAAAATGAAAATTTATATATTTTTTTTCAAAATGTAAAATTTTGTGAAAATTACTGCATTATGCCAGGACAACAACAATGCATGTATTCTTCAAAAGCATCCAAATTTTCCCTAACACATTTTGTTTGTTTACTTATATGTAGATCTTTAGTAATTACAAAAAACCCTGTAAGCACTTAGAAAACTAAATTGGTTAAGAAATAAAAATTTTATGTTGTACCTAGTATAATGGTAAAACTGTCTTGATTCATTGATTGAAGCACCTTTCATGAATAATTTACCAATACATTTTATTCACCGCTGTGTGCGAGATGGATTTCATGATGAACGGATGTAAAATTCATCCTTCGATATTACCATTGTATAATATGATAATTTTCAAGTATTACCTATCTTGAAATAATTCAATTGGACTCCTCTTGCAAATTAACTTCTACTAATGAATTATTTATTTGCAAAATTTTTTTTGAAATGTATATATATAATATAATATATATACACATATTTTTTGTTTTTTAATTTACCTATCTAATTTTAAAATATTTTGAATATTAAATTTCACATTGTTCAAAACTCTTTGACATTGTCTAACTTTTCATATATAGTGAATTCCGCCCTCTACCCATAAATTAAATAATAAAATATTCAAAAAAAAAAACGATATTTTATCATTTAGTTGTTGTTGTTTTTATTTCTATTAAGAAAACTTGTTGATTTCAAACAAAGAACCAAAAAAAAAAAAAAGAAAAATGCCAATAAAAATGCAGTTTTTTTTTTATTTAAAATTTTTTGCTTTTTTTTGTTTTTATTTTTTTTATTTACTTTCGAACTCAGTCATAGTTGAAGAAGAGAAATAAAATTCAGACATTTTGGAAAATTGCCAGAAAATTTCACTTTTCAGTCAAGGACTTTTATACAGAACATTTAAATTAAAAATATTTTATTTTATTCGTTTTTTTTTTTTGAATTTTTTTTTTTTTTATTTGTTTTTTTTTTTTTTTGAATTATACAAAAATAGTTTTTTTTTTTACTTGTCTTATTTTTAAGGTGTTATTTTATAAATGTAGGTGAATTAGAAAAGAAAACGATTTTTTGAAATTTATGGAATTAAATTATCTGATTAACCAACTGGTTGAAGGTTATGAAATTTTTGGGTGAAATGAAATTGAAAGTGGATGGGATTTTATTATTTTTATTTTTATTTTTATTTTATTTTTGTGGCCAATCAAATGATTGTCATTAACCTTTTATTAGTGTATTATAGTGCGAATTAAATAGGATATAAAGGTTGAGAGAAATCAGTAAAGGTTGAAAATCAATTAAAATTTTTAAAAAATTTAATTAAATCGACGAATTTTAGAGTGTGTGTATATTGAGTTGACTAATTCTAATTGTGATAGATATTCATATATGAATTAGACTTTGAATTAGAATTGACTAATTTGAAATTTAAAATTCTTTCTAATGAATTCTAATAAGACGTTCACAAACTCGAAAATATCATGTACAGAATGTCATGTACATATAGTAAAATGTCAAGGTTCGCAATAATTTTTGAAAATCTAGTACGCAATTATTTGATAATATATTTATTATATGTATGTAGGTATGTATTCATAAAATAAGAATTTTAAAAAATAATAAGTTTAGAATTAAGTAGCAAAATGGAAAAAGATTTATTGCTTTTAAGAAAACAAACGCAACATGTTATTTAAAAGAAAAAGAATTATTAAATATAGTAATTAGTAAGCCACATAATATTATTGATCAAAAACACTATATTTTAAAAATTAATAAAAAAAAGAAGGAAATTTGGAAAAAGGCAAATGTTTGTTTTGATTTTTCAGTTTTGATATTTATGCTATTTAATATTTTTCCATAACAATTAATAAGTCGTCGGTTTATTTCTATTTTCGGACAAACGTTTTAGAATAGTTTCGATTAAATCGAGTTTAAAGTTTAATAAAAAAAAAACTGCCCGATAAAAGTTTCTTTTAAATTTGAGTATTAGCTTTGTATATTTCCAAGTTATAAAAATAAAATTATAATGACTGTTTGCGCCCAAAATTCGAAAAGATAGATCTAAAAAACCGAACCCGCCTTTTTGCTGTTGGATACATCCCACGGAGGGTTGAGAAATTTGTTAACATTGTAAGAAGTATATATAAGAGAAAAACATTATTTTTATTATTGTTTTTTCAATATTTATTGATTTTTAAATTAATTTTTAAATTCAAAACTGTTGTTTCGTCAAAAATAATTCGACTCTGTGAATATGCAATGAAGCTAAGTAATATTTAAATGATTTCACGTGTTTGCTATTGGATGTACGGCAACATTTAACTTTGCATTGTTTTACAGATTTCAAGTAAAATTTGGTCTTTTCATTATCCGACAATTCCCAAAAGGCTTCAAAAATATTCTGCCTATCTTTTTCTGCAAAAATTTTGGTACAGAAAAAGTTGAAATATTTTTACAAGATGGTTTCATATACTTCAGTTAAATATCTTCATTTTTATAGTTTTTATAAGATAAACCATGCCTCTCGTAATTTTTTCTGAATGTTTTTTTATTTTTTTCTTCATCAATGAAGGCTATGTATTGTTTGCAGATTCAGAATATTTTTATTGAATTAGTCATTTTAAATATAACAAGGTTTTAAGCTAATATTTATTTACTATAAACTTAAACTAGATGGTACACTTGCACCTTTTTTGGAATTATCAAAACTATTTTCTAAATCTAAAGAACAAACAGTAATTTATGAAAAATTATTGTGCAAAACTGATGTTTATTTTAAAAACTAGGGGCCCCTGTTGAGTAATTATATTTCAAGTTGAAGTCAAATTTAAAGTTTTTAAAAAAACAGTAATTTACGGAATGACATAGACTTCGCACGATATACCAGAAGCCACTCGTGTTTAATAAAAAGTTTTGTGGTTAGTAAGTTTTATTTAGGACACATAAATACACGTCCCTCATATACTGCTTCGTTTTCGATATATTCCCTATAGTAAGTGGCATTTAGTGATAAAATTACTAAAAATAAAATGTTTTGTTATTAAAGAGGTACGTATATATATAATACATAATTTTAATAAACACTATACAAATAACCAAAATTTAGAAACAGTTACTTATAAAGATAAAAATGAAGAATTCAAGTGATTTGTTTTTTTATTGTTTTTATATTTTTTATTTGAGATGAATTTGTTTCTTTGTTTTTATTTGGCATATGTACATAGATTCATTTGCAGGTAGAAGAATCAAAATAAAATGAAAAGTTGTCTACTGCGCAGGTCCCTAAATGCTTGTCAATTATAATTATAGATATTGTTACCGCTTAAATTTAAAAGTAAAAAGTAATAGTAATTGCATATTGTAATTAAAATAAAAAATATCATACAAACATGTACATTTAGAAGAAAAATTTGGATCAGCAGAGTAATATCTTTCTATGTTGCTGACTTTTTTTGAGTGTGAATTCTCTTCCTCCAAACTGCTACAAATTTCGTCTTGCATACTTAACATACACACAAATTTTTACAAGCAATTAATTTCAAGAATAAAAACACTTACCCTAAAAAAGTTGCTGACAATTTACCGACGAAGAATAAAAGCAGATCAAGGACTATGTAAAAATAAAATAAAAATCGATACTACAATCAATATTTCATGGATGAACTACTCAAAGATTTAAGATGATTTTGAGGAAATGCTGTACTAATTTTGTTTGACAAATAAATATGTAAATCCACTTAATTTTCAAACCTTGCTTAATTCTCTAAATTCAAGAAATTTTGATCATAGTATATTATGTGAAAACATATTAAGTCAAATATAAAATTAATTATATATATACATTATACATATATAAATTTTTTCAAATTAATTTACATATATTCATATTTGCAACTGATAATTTAAAATTTTTTATTGTACAGAATTACGAATTTAGTATCTAGGGAACTATTGTTTCATTAGACCAGTGGATCTTAACCTTTTCGGGGTTGCGGAGTACATTTAATTACATGGAATTTTTTCGAAGCTATTTTCAAAAATATTTCAAGTTTTTCATTTATTCAAATTAAAATAATAATTATACCGAGTGTTCCAGAGCATGCGTATCAGCTTTTTAAGAGGGGAGGAAGACGTTATTTTCAAATTCAAACAAAAAATTATTAACTAAATCGAGGATGCTCTATATCGATTAGTGATATTTTCAACTTCCATGAAGGACCGGAAAAGGGGTTTTTTAACCCCGAAATTCGCCGAAATCGAGATTTTCAAATGGGAAGAGTCAGTTTTTTTTGCAAACTCGGATTCTAAAATAAGAAACATTTGTAAAGGAACTTTTTTATGTTATCTCAGAATTTTTATTTAAAGTTGATACACCCGATATATACAACTATAACAAATATATTAAGGTAAATAGGTTCCGCAGTTTGAATCTGTGAAAAAAATTAATATAGAAAACTCTTAAATGAACGAAAGTCGATAAATTAACTGGAGTTTTATGATTTAAGGGTTCGTTTTTAGTTCCTAACTTTCTTTTCAATTTGATTTCAAAATAAATAATATAGAAAATTTTCAACTTTAATTCATTTTCTTATACAAAATGATTTTCAATATTTTAAAATATTGGAAATACAAGCTTTTTATTGCTTTATTTTGAATGACCTGGAGTTCATCATTTATTTGTTTAGTTTGATACCATAACTGATATAACTCTGCGCATAATAAACTGATGTTGTGACACTGGTTGGAAGTTATTAGACATTTTATTGAATACACTAGCAATTGATGAAATAGTTTTTTTTTTTATCAAGGAAGGAAGTATGCCATTTCAATTGATTGTCAATCCAAAGTCCGAGATATTTGGATTCATGAACTTGTTCTAATGACTTATTTGATATTTTTATATTAAGTATAGGAGACGTTGAACCAATTATTATAAATTTTGTTTTTTTTTTTTTTGTGTTGATTTTTAGTTTTTGAATAACCAAACAATTTCTCAATTTAATTGATTATTTTTTGTTTGTAATTCGCTATTGTTATCAGCTTGAGAAATGAGACAAACATCATCTGCGAATAGAACTATTTCCGCAATATTAGAGTCATTTATACTGTACATAAAAATTTTAAATAGCAAGGGATCGAGTATACTGCCCTGAGGTACACCATAACAAACTTTTTCATGAGAATTTTTTAATCTTCCTATTTCCTATCCTACTTCAAATTGTATTCATTGGGTATTAAGATATGAAACAAACCATTGATAAGCTGATCCTTTAATACCGTAACTTTGCATTTTTTTTAACAGTATATTGTAATCAACTGTATGAAATGCTTTGGATAAATCCATGAATAAGACCGATACTGATTTCTTCTTGTCTTTAAATTTTTGTATATTGGTTATCATCTACATGTCGTTTCTGAATTAGATTTTTTCCTAAAACCAACCATAGATTCTTTGATAATAGATTATTTTTTTCTTGGAATAAACAAGGTTGCTTGCTTACTATTTTGTCAGTTATATTGGCTATTCGGGGATTGACGAATATGCGTAACGTTACTTGTAAATGGGCAACACATCGGAAACAAGTTTTTTGTTGTATTATTATTAATTTCTATTATTAATATTTTTGTTTTGTGTTTTTATTTGATATTTTCATATAATATTCTTATATCCTACCATTTTCCAAGAAATTCTTAAACTATCAATTTTTCCTATAATAAATCCTTTATCCAGAAATTTTAGGAATTAAAGTGTGCTAAAAAATGTTTTAACCCTTCAAGTTTTTGTATAATTTGCTATTGGTTATGATGACATCATTTGTTTTTTTTTCTTCTAATTTTCACCTTTTGTAACAAATTTTTCAGCTTCAAAGTTAATTTTTAATAGTTTTGTCTTTAATTCAGTTACGAAATTAAATTTAATTAATTTGGAATAAAAAATTGTATAACAAAAATTTTCCGACTTTAATTCTTTTATCACAGATTGCTTCTATTTTAATTCATTAATAACACTGAAATGGACATAAAAAAATCTTATATCTTAACAATTAAATATATTAATTTTGTATTCCGTTCAAATAATATTTTATTTTCCATCATTCGCTTCTTCATAACATGGTCACTCTAATTCAAAATAAAAATAAATAAAATTATTAAAATTACTTAAAAAGAAAAACAAAAACAACTAAACGAATATTTTGACCTAAAAAATGTTCTCAAAATGTCATAATCTACTGGTCATAATACCAATCACTGCCAACATTGATTTTCTAATTCATCGACTGTATTATCAATATTTTTGTTTTAAATCTAAAAATTTATTTTTAAAATCTCCCCAGATTCTTTGATCTCATTTAAAAGATAAAGTGTCAAATTTGTTCTACTAATATTTCCATGAAAATAAACTTTTAAAAAACTTTTTTCTATTTATGTGTTTTTAATTTGTGTTTTGTTTTTTTTTTTGCATTTTAGCAATAAAAAAATAATATTCTCTTTATTTATGTTTTTAGAAGATCAAAAACATTTAAAGCTTTTAAATTTGAAATATTTACTAAAAACAAAGTTTATGCTTTGAATAATAATAACAAGAAAATAATAACAATAATGTATAGAAGTAATTAAAAATTGTCTAAATCTTGTCCACAACATCTAATAATCTACTAAATTATTGTTTTAATAGCATACAATAATAATATTGTACGTTGTAAATTTAATTTTGCTCAATGTAAAGTCCTGCTTATAGACCCGATCGGGTTTAACCATAATAAAAGTACGTTTCTTATTAGAAACTTCCGCCATTGCCAGTGAAAACCAAGAGAAGAATGATGAAAAATTTAGAATTAATATTAGACTTAAATGTTAGGTTGTTGTTTATCGAAAATATCGAGCTGATAAATTAAATGTTTTAAGCTTAAAAAGGCTGTTCCAAGGCTGTATTACGATTTTATTATTATGATGCTTAAGGTTGACATTTTTCAACTCAATGATCCAACTATACTTAACAGAATGAAAATTTTTTTTTTCGAAAATATCTTTGCAGTAATTTGGTCAGAGTTACGGAAGTTTTTTTTGCAAAAATTGTTTTACCCAGTTCTCAGCATAATATGCGCTCTTTGAACAGACTGCTGCTAATTCACAATTAGATTTCAGATCAATTTGTTTTTCATTAACTTTTGCCTTCAGTTTATTTATGGTTACACAGTTTTAATTTGTCAATTCTTTTATCCCATTCATCTTTAGACCAAGTTATTCCAAATTTAATTATTCCTGGCGATAGAATAATTTCTATTTGTTTTGAATCTGCTAAGATTTGTTCATGAGAGTTCAGATCAATATGATGATCATCTATCTGGATCTATGTAATAGTCTCAATAATCTCCGACTGCAACGACGAACCAAATGTTTCACACAAGATTGGGTATTTCTTGTTGAAATCGTGTTTAAATAATAACTTATGTTATCGAGTTTTGATGAGAGATTTGTATTAAGGACGTCTAAGTTATTATTTAATGTTAACTCTGCCGACATTCCCTGTTTGTAGAGGGTAGTCGAATCATTGTTTGAAATATACATGGCATCAATTCTGTCGGATAAAATCTTTTGGTGCTAGAGAGTGTTATCACACTAAATCCCCAAAATAAAAATCCCCAAGTCACAAAATCCCCACACTTTTAAAAATCCCCAAAACCAAAATTTCCAAACACAAAATCCTCAAAAAAAAATCCCCAAAAAAATGTTTTAATTTATGTTGGAAAAATTACAAATAAAATAATTTGTTTTTTATATTTTTTACTAAAACTGTGTCGTATGCGTTTACTTGCCGTTGGCATAAACAGCGTTTCAATAAATAAGTCTTTTTTTTCATATGTTTTACTAAAACTGTGCCGTATCCGTTTACCTGCCGTCGGTAAAAACAGAGTTCCAATAAGTGAGTACCGGGGGCTTGGATTTTAAAAATAAGATTGGGGATTTTTAAAAATTTTACTTGGGGATTTTTTTTGGAATTTTGTGTGTTGCGAATTTTTTGTTTTGCGGATTTTGTGTTTGGGGATTTTGCGTTTGGGGGTTTTAATTTGGGAGTTTTGATTTGGGGATTTTGATTTTAGCGATTTAAGCCCCAACGCAGTGTTATCAACTAAATTTTGAATATTGGCCAAATTTGGTGAAAATTTAGAGGTAAAATATTCATCAATGAATGTTGTGATGGTAGATGAATCGAATTTAATTGGTTTTTGATGACATAACATCATCAATATCTAGCTATTTTTTTGCCCTGATTGTAATTATTGAATTAGGAATGCTGGCTAGCTTTAATTTTTATGAAACGTCAAATAATGTAGTCTATTACGATTCAGACCATCCCTATTCTATGGTAAAAAATTATTTTACATTGCATATACCATCACCCATATATTGTTGTATATTTCCCCAAGATATACAGAATAGTTCTAATATTAACTGTCTTTAATATCCATTTTAAAATTGTTTTCAAATCTATGTGATATTATTTTTTTTTATTGAAATATTAATAAACACTATTGTGGAACATAATGGTGCTAATTGAAATATTTCAATTACTAAAGTGCTTTCGATTAAAAAATTAGTTATATAAAACAATATTACAACCTTATTCAATATTAAAGATTACACAGTTTTCCATTATTTTATTAAAAAGCAAAAACAAATTTCCAATTCTTTAAAAAATAGAAAAAAAAACAACTATTAAAATTTACAAAAGGATGAAACATGATACAAAATGCACTTAAGGGACTACAAAATAAAACCGATCCTTTTTGTTTTCAAATCTTAAAATTTACACCATCATTTATCTATTTCATTTACGGCATACTGTCACAATTGTGTTATGCAAATTTAGATAGAAATACCTTTTTAAATCCTTTTCCTACACAAATTACAAAAAGTAGAAAAATATAAGGTTTTTGTTTCAAGGTAAAAATTGTATGACTGGAAAAAATCGAATGAATTAGAAAATAAAATTTCTGATATACCTACCTATACATTTACATAGATAATTTTTGTTTCTCTTTAATATTCTTATCAAGAAAGATATCATAATATTATCCTTGTTGTTTTGTTTTTTCTGCTCTGTAAATTTTCTTATAAATTCTTGTCATATTTATGTGACATATCATATAAAATAGAAAATTTTATTAGGACAAATTAATTCAAGGACGATAATAAATGAAATTACAAATGAATATAGGATAACGACCATTTTAACAATAATCGACTATGGTGAAGACGGTTCCTGTTTACTAATAGATAAATATAAATTTCGGAATAAATTTTAAATATATCCTTTAAATTAAAATTTTAAAATATTTTCTTTAAAATTGTTTAATTTAAGAAAATAAAAATTTATAATTATTGTATGTACTAATAATTAATAATATTATAATTTATATAAAGTATGTACTTAGAAATGTTTTTTTTTATTATATCTGACTGGTTATTGGTGTAGTTAGAAAAAAAAATGTTAATTTTTGGTTTTATAGCATTGCATTGGTTATATAGTATTTTTATTCATTTATTCAAATTCTGAAACACACATTTTTATTGAAAAATAAAAAACTGTGACTCAGACTTCCAAATACTGAATATGGTAGACCTGTAGAAATATTTGTATCGAACCAAGAATGTTATCATCAGTATGTAGAAGTTTATTTTGTGATTGTTAGTATGCTAAAATTCAATATATAACAGTTGTCGTGGTTATCCGTTAATGAAACAATAGTTCATAATTCGTTAGAAAAGGATTTTTTTTAACTTTAATCATAGGTACTTTACTGCTTGCAATTTTATATTAGTCGAAGTATTTTGAAAGTAAATAAATAGCACCAGAACTCCTCATATTTTTTTCTGTTTGTTTCTACTTTCCCACTGATGATCTAAATGAGATTCTGAATATCCTTCTTTCGTATTTGTAAATAAAATATGTTGCATCCTGCGATGCTGTCAGACTGAGGGAATCTGACGTTTGGTATTTCAGACCATATGTGGGCACTGTAACATCCTAGGTCAGCTTCCAAGTGAACTGCTACAAAGCCGATTACATATTATATAACTCATAAACTGAACTTAAAAAAAAAAGCTTAAGGTATGTTTTCCTTCTAGGCCTTATTGAAAGCGTGATTGAGGAGTAAAGAAAGAATGATATAGTAATTTGTTGGATCAAAAATGAACTGGGAAGCAATAAAAATATCAAAGTCTCATGGTGTTCCTAACTTTGACGATGGCTTTCAAGCACCGTTACTGGAAATTAATGATGCCCTTAAAACCTTTGATCATATTCATACGGACACTATCTGCTTTAAGCTGGTGGAACAATGCTAAAACTAATCTAAAAGTGTTGCACAGTAACATTAGAAATGACATAAACGATGTACTGGCCAATCAAGACTCCAATCTTAAAAGACCTCTTAAGGAAAATAATGATTTTCCGATAGAAGCCGTCATTCGTTCGTATTCATTCGTACTATTCATTCATAGATTCACACGCGATCATTCGTACCAAGAAACGCATTCGTTCGTACTATCTGGCCAGAATGAACCAACAGTGGCATAGACTAAATACCTGAGCGCCTTCTATGTTCCTGCCTTCCGGAAAATCAAGGTTTCAATAACATGGAGCGAAAGTTTACGACAGCCCCCAAACTTAAAAATAAAAGTATATTTTTTTTTTATTTTTTACTAAAACTGTGTCGTATGCGTTTACCTGCCGTCGGCAAAAACAGGGTTTCGATAAATGAGGGGTTTGAGGGCAACAGCTTCTTACTTTTAAAATAAAATAATTCTTTTTTTTTATATTTTTTACTAAAGCTGCGTTGTATGCGTTTACCTGCATTCGGCAAAAACATGGCTCCAATAAATGAGTAGCGGGGGTTTTGTGGCAGCAGCTCTGAGTATTAAAATAAAATTGGGGTTTTTAAAAATTTTATCTGGGATTTTTTTTTGTGGATTTCTATCCCCGTACTGCAAGCAGTACGGGGATAGAAATCCACGCTGTCAAGTAGGTATTCCGTTCAACCCCCATTGTTACCCCCAAATGAGGCAAAAATTCTTAAACACTTCTCCGCAGTTCCCAGAATCAGACTATTTGCATCTATGGTCAGACTCCGGCATTTAGGCAAGGCTTTCCCTAACAATATAAGTGTTATTACGGAAAGCAAAATTGTTGATCTAATAAACTTGTCTCAATCGCACAGGCTGCCCCTAGTACTGATTTTTTTTTGGTAAAGTTACAACGGGAGAAGGATCCCCTGACAATCAACAACAACAAACTGATCAACTCGTGGTATCAGAAAGACACAATTGAGTGTTAATTTGTTTTGTAGAAGCAACTTAAATGGTCACTTTTGCCTACCTACGTACCTGGCAACCTACTACTGGCAAAATATCGTTAATGATATAATATTAAAGCTCAATGCACTATTGACTACAGGGTTTGAAATTGGTTCTCCAGAAGCAATTAGTCACTTCTAATTACCTACCTAGCTACTACTTTCCCAACCATCCAATCATCCTATGGAAGGTAATTTCTGAAGCACTCTGCCAATTATTACCAAGAATAGCCTTATCTAAGATTGGTGCGCGTGCCTATAAAACAAATTTATTCAGAGATACTAGATTTTGTTTATACCTAGTCACGATGGTGTGAGCTAACCTTCAAAGTTCGATCAACAGAGAACTCCAATTTAATCAGTTTCTAAGAATTGAATACTTTTTAAATCCAGAAGGTATATATATGGATCCATTACATAATCTATTATATTTAATTACATATCTTATCTTTCTGGATACCCTGTTCAAGGTGTGATGATATTAAATTAAATTAATATTTTTGAAATTTATAAGAATAACTGCAAATTTTATATTTTTCCATAACACTTATTAGATTCTAGAAGCTTTACGTAACATGACTTTCAAACAGATAAATTTGCTAAGACCCGTGAAACCAACATAATTTATTTGAATATTATTTTTTACAATCATTTCTTATTTGTATAACAAAAGAAAAACATCCATAAGATTAAAGACTTTTAATACTAGACTGTTTTAAAATGAAAGAAGACTATTATATGAATTTACGTGTCCCATGGATGATTTAATGGATCCAATATTTAGAAAAAAAAAAAAATTAGAAAACTGATGTCCTTTAATATGTCTACCAAAAACTAAAATCATATGTTGATTTTAATCACTAGTGGTTGTGAGACATACATAGCAGGACATACTTACATTATTTATTTATAGACGTATAGTGTATAGGTCTGCATTATAATTTCTGAAATATGATGACAATAAACTAATAAATTGGATATCAGACAGGCTATAATAGAGCTGAACCAAATAAAAGTAATATAATAAGAAGAAGAAAAAGTAAAACTCACACAAAATGTTAATGTCCTTTTTGGAAATTGTTTACAACTATGTATATACATAAGGGTTTGTGTGTGTATATAAATAATGAATTTTTATCGATAAAATCTTTATTTAATACTTTAATAGAGAAATTTAATATATATAGAGAGAAACTGAAATTTAAAGGTTAAAGATAATTTTTTTATGATTAATGTCAGACATTAATATAATAGTTAACTAAAAAATAAATCAATATTTTGTTAAATTATCTATATAAAATAATGACTTATTTATTTATCGGTATATATAAATATGTATATATATATATATATATATATATATATATATTATATATACAAAAATATGTTCGTTTAATGATATTATTTATGTTAGCTATTTTTGTTATTTATATAAAATAAAATATACAGGGTACTTTCGACTCAGTAGTCTCTATTATGTATTGAATTATAGCCAGTTAAAATAAACCAAAGGACAGTGTATTTTCAGTTCTTTAGGGTTTAAATACTTTTGAAATTCTCAAATAATATTATTTGGTTGTATGTATATTAAGCTAAGCTATAAATAAGGTAGGTCCAAAATAAATACTTTAAAAGGCTTTTTTAAGTCTATTTAAAACACGTTATAAGATATTTCATTTTAGGTCTGTTCGATAGGTTTATTAAGACTTAAACACATATTATTTAGTTTTATATTCAACAACAACAAATATGTCGAGTCGTGGTATCAAAAAGGCACAATTGAGTGTTAATTTGTTTTGTAGAAGCAATTGGAATGGTCCCTTTTCTTTCCTACCTACTTACCCACAACTGGCAAAATATCGTTAATGATATCATACTAGAGCTCAATGCACTAATGACTATACAGATATATGACTATAATGATATTAATTTTAAAATTAAGAATACAAAATTATATTTATAGGTTAATTTTGTTTTCATAAAGATTTATCTTAAACAAAATTACGTAATGTGGTAATACTTACGATGGTGATAATAACTTAACAAAAATATACATTTATTCAATTTAATGAAAGTCATTACAAAACAATGTAAGTGAAAAGATAATTTTTTTTAAACTTATCTAATTTTTCATAAAACTACTTTTTTATGTCTACTTTTAATATGCTAAGTGGTAAAAACCTATAGTGATAAAAATTGAATTTAAATACTTGTAATAATAGAGATAAGCAAATAATTTGATAATGCTGATATTGAAATTTGATACATACATACATAATAATGTGATGATGAGCATTGAAATTTCATATACTCACTCCAAACAATATTTCAAATACCAATCATTTTTTTTTTATTTCTCTTGTAAACAATCTGTCTCTAATGATGGAGACATTAAGTATAGTTTGTATAGAATTTGTATATTTAAGAATTATATAATTACTTGCGGATGAAAAATCCAGTGGTAAGTTATCCATGACAATCTAGTTATATCAATCAATCTAGTATCTGTTGGTTAGTTGCAGAATTTTATGACGCTTAAGTCGACTAGGCCCATTTGAAACCAACAATTTTTTTTTTTGTCTTTATTCTATACAACTACCTACATAAAATATAAAAAGATATTGAGTATAATGTTGGAATTAAAATTGACGTGATGTAATTGACATGTAATCTAAATCAAATTTATATTTATGGAGTTTCAGGTAAAGTGAAGCTAGTAGATAAATCCAGCGGTCTGAAACGTCTTAATCTGCGCTCGCTTGTTCGTTCATTATTGATGAGTTGAGGAACAAGTAAATTTGGATGGTTTTCCAGTCGTACAGAGTATTTTTCAGCTTTCTTTTTAATAAATTGTGTAACAGATGGGATATTTAAATCTGATCTAATTGTGTCATTTCGGACATACCAAGGCGCATTGACTATAGACCTTTATACTTTGGACCGGAAGCGTTCTATTATTTCGATGTTGGAGTTACTAGATGTTCCCCATAGTTCCAACCCGTAGCTCCAGATTGGCCTAATGATAGCTTTGTACACTGCAACTTTACATTCTAAAGATAAATTGGAGAAACGTCCGATTAGAACAACATTTTGTTTGCTAGGATATAACCTATCGTATAGGACTTTTGGAAACAACTACAATTTATCCATCTTCCAACCTAAAAAGGATCAATGCGAAACATGCGAGAATTATAAAAGTACAGGTAATGAAGAATACATCATAGCACATCTCAAAATGAAGGATAAGTGTGCTAGAAGAAAATCTTGTAATAAAGAAGAGTTCAATTTTATATCCTGTACATTTGATTTGCAAGCAAATTCCATCTAGTGATGTTAGTCAAATGTACTATAGGCGAGACCAAAGTCAATTGGCTCAAAGTAAAATGTTTCAAGTATCTTCTAATTTATAAAAGAATTATCTTCTAATTTATTTTATGTTTGAGTCGATTTTTGTTATTTAATTAATTTAATAATAATTTAATCCAAATAAATTTTAAATAAAATTTAATAATATTTAAAGCAAAATTTAAATAATAAACGTGAGTAAGCAGAATTAAATACAAAATTATAACAAGAATAAAAAGTAAAGAAATAACTAGAAGACTGAAACAAAACTAAAAAAATTATAGTTAGAAAAAAACTAATTTGAAGTTAAAACTAAATCGTATTAAAAACAGTTTCAATTTGAAGGTGATCCAGTTCAAAAAACCAAAATCGAAGATTTTTGCAAAATGAAACAGGTGATCTGTCCGATCTTAAAGAATAAGGTAACATATTAAAAAATTTTGGAGCTAGATAATAATAAAAGTGGCAAAAATGAAAGGTACGGGCTCTTGGAACATTTACAAGATATAAATTATTAATTCTAAGATGATATCTAGTTATAAATCGGTGAGCGAGATAGCCCTATCTATTAAAAAAAATAGAATATCCAACTTTTTAAATAAAGGAAAACTCGGCATTAGTCTATTTTTTTTTAAAATTATCCTTATACAGTGTTTTTGAGCGATGAGAAGAGATTGAATTTTTTTAAAATAAAATACACCCCAGAAACTAATTCCATATTGTAGTTTAGAACTGAATAGAGCAAAATACACCATTAGCATAACTTTTAAAGAACAATACAGATTTAAGTGGTAAATGTTTCGCAAAACAAAATAATTATTTAAATAGCAAGTATGTGCAGACCAATTCAGTTTATTATCAAGTAAAACACCCAAGTACCTAAACAAATCTACACTTTCAATGTTAAAACAAGAAATACTACAAGGCGAAGAGAGGACAAAAGAGTTTAGAGACTGTATAGAAATAAAGGAAATTTAGGACAATCAGGAGAATGATACCAAATACTAAAATTCTCGATCAATTATTAAGCCTAAATTGCATAATTTTAGTTTTATTGCTTATAACTAACTTATGAACATAAAACCATTTTCGAATTCGGTCCAAGTCAAAATTTAAATCGCAAAATAAGTCACTATAAATAAACCACTACAGAAATTACCATTGTTAATCCCACTATAAATTTCACTGCAAAACTTTATAAATGCATTCTCGGTAGGTACTTCGTTTTTTCCTAAAACCAAATTGTGCGTCACTATAAAATTTACTTTTATCAAGAAACTGTAATATTCTGGACTTAATAGCTTTCTCAAAAATTTTTGAAATAGCAGGAAATATAGAAATAGGTTTTTAATTATCACTCAACGAACAAATTGTTTACAGCAAAAATAACTCAAGTCCAGTCAGCATTTTTTCATTAATCAGAATTTTATGTTAATTTATACTTTTTAATATTTTTATCAACAAATTGTTTTCTTATCAACATCAAAAAAATATTTAATTTTCCTATTATTCCAAGAGTTTTCAATTTTAAAAAGTGAATATCTCGGAACATTGTCTTATGGACTTAGGATATTTTTGCAGAACACCCACGATATATGAATCATTTTCCGACAAATTTTTTTTTTAAAATAATTCTCTTCATTTACAACTTACTTAATATTAAAATAGACGACCATTAAAAATTATGTTTAAAGAATATTTTGTACGAAATCTCACCCCAATCTTTCTAGATATCCTTACAAAAATTAACATTTTTGTTTAACATTCTGCTTCTGTTTTGCCATTTTTTTTTTAATTTGTAAATGTCTGATTTACAAGAATTCAAAGCTAATTATTCTTAATTACTACAAAGTATTCGAGGGACATTTTTTGTTCTACAATTTTTCGGTATAAATCGACCATTGTAATACAGTTTTTTTTTTTAAATAGTCCCAATACATTCAAATGAATTTAGATTTTACCACAACAATTATCAATTTGAACCTTAAATTAAATTTTATAGACCCAAAAATTAATTTTGAATAAGAAACAAAAAATGGTTTAACCTTTGGTAAAATTCTATTCGAAAAGAATAGAAGAATGCAACAAGTGATTCAACAATACGATTCAATGTAAATTAATTTTTGCAGTTTAAAATATTTCTGTACCTACTTTTACCAAAATCAAATATATTTAAAATAAAAATATATTTAAAATAAAAATTTAATCTTTGTGTTATTACCAATAAAGTTTTAACCCTAAATAACTACAATTTATACGAGATTAATTCAGTTCTAATTAAAGTTTTACCACAATTTTTTTTTTGTCCCAGTTGGTTCAAATATTGAACATAGTTGAAAATTTCTATAAGTTACCACCACAAAACCTCCATAACATAGTCAAAAAATATTAGAAATCTGTTCAAAGCCCTTGGAAATTTATATTGTCTACAACAATAATTTTGCAGCCAAATTAGTTTGTATTTCAAGAATTTTCTTTTAAAAGATTTAACAACCAAATTTAAATTAAAATAAAGTCCTTTGTGGTGATAATAAAATTTTGTAAAACTTTTACATTATCTACTTCTAACCTAAAATAAACATTTCAATAGTTTCGTACAAGAACTTTAAATACAGGATAAATTTTCAAGATAAATGTTTAAAAAAATTTTGTGGTTGGATTTTTGAAAACGTTGACTCTTTTACTTAAAACTCAATTAATTATCGTATGACTTTTTAAGTAAAAAATATTTAAGTTCAACGAATGTCATTATAAAATAAAAATAAAAAATGAAATGAATTTAAAAAAAAACTATAAAATGCAGTGAATAAAAATAGAATATGAAAACGTTTAAAACCCAACCAAACAAGATTTACACGAATATAAATTTTACTAGTGAATCCCCTGTGCAATTGCACAGAAGTAGATCTTTCAAACACTATTTTATATAAAAAGAAATATTTGTTTTGGTATAATTGTAGTTGTTTTCTGAATCGCTTGATTATTGAATATATATATACATAATGAAATCAAAGTATAATATATAATACTTTATGACGACATTAACACTTATTTCAATACAACTTAACACAATAAAATCCCATTACTCACAGCGTAGTAGATCGATGTATTTTAATTCATTTATAGTCAAAAACGTTTGTACTCACAATTCTGTTATAGCAATAGTCAACAATTTGTTTGAAAGAAGGTAATAAACTTCATAAGTTCATACAATCGATGTCGTTTATAGTCCCATTAAAATATAAAGCCAATTTTTTCAATAAAACAAAAAAATAAGTCAAAAGTGAATTATTTTATTAAAACACTGATTTATATAATATAGTTTTTTTCTGTTCTTTATTACAAATATGTATATTGTGATTATATAACAGAATTGGTATTTATGAATAAAATAAAGTTTAAAATTGTTATACGAAAGATATTTTATTGAATTTGATTTTGTTTATGAAGATACAAATTTTTTTTCCCACGCCTATAGTCACAAAACGATTATAGTCACAAATATTACTAAAATTTATCGAATGACTATAACCGTGTTTTACCTGTATATATTTTTTTTAAATAGCTAATATTTATTATATCATTTTTGAAGAGTTATGATCTGATCTGATTTTTGTTTTTCTGTTTTGTTTTCAATTTTTGTTTGTGTTTTTATTTTTGTACTTTTTTCTATAAGTTTGTGTGTTTATTTAAAATGACAGAATTTTTATGGAGCCTTTTTAAAAATTGCCCGTAATTGAAATTTCTTTTAGAGTATAGATGGCGCTCAACTTGGAAATAACCGTCACTATTTGGTGTAAATATTTGAAATGTTTTAAGTATTCAGCACCAAGAACTTGCTAAAATTTTAATTTTTTTGTGGTGTAAATAATTTACTATTCAATAAATTATTCTTACTTTTTTACTTACCACACCGTTCATCTTGTGTATTATAATATAAGATATTCCCCACATAGCCTTCCTTGTGTAATATATATAAGATATACAAAAGAAGATAACCAACATTACCATCGTAATTAACAATCAAATTGTACATACATGATGTATACTAGTTATTTACTTACTTACTTAGGTGGCATACAGATCATATAGGTCCTGGGTCGGACTAATCAACGTCCTCGATTTTTGCCGGTCACGGTTGAATTCTGTCCAGTTGAAGATGCTTTAAATCCGCCGGTACATCGCTTTTTCCAACGAAGGTTTGGTCTGCTGAGACGACTTGTAACTTCGGGTCTGGATTCGAAGGTTATCTTGGCTGGCTGGAGCATTTTTGTTTATTCACTCTAGGTGTCTGAACCACTGTAGTCTATTGACTTTAATTTTCGTGCCTATACTTATGTTTTGACCAATATGATGTTGGGAGGCCTTTCTATTTGACGACAAGATATATTTTGTCTTTTTCTCACGTACCTTGAGACCCATTTGTGATCATGCCATGATGTGAATATCGTCAGCATAATTTAGTATGTGATCAGATCTGAAAAATATAGTGCTTGGCGTATTTACTTCCCCTCGTCGCATTATACGCTGCAGTATACTAAATTGAAGAAGTCGCATGAAAGTACATCTGTTTGTGGAAATTCGGCTCATGTTAGAAAGACTCAGAACTGTTATTACCAATCACCATTGTTGCACCACCTAATTTTGACAATCGGATGAGCTTGACTTTTACACCAATATACTTATTATGTTAATTAATAAGCAACATCATCAACTTTTTGTACTACAACTCGTTCAATTTGATCAGCCCACTTGGTCCGCTGTCTTCAATGTGTTAATATCATTATATCAATTAATATATATGTTTTCTTCAATTGTCCTTAATTTCAGATATTCATCTTGATTCTGTAGCTCTATGCTAGAACAACAAAGTATTTAGGAATGATGATTAAATGCCAACGAAGGTGAAAGCAAAACTTAATATCAAAAATTAAAAACTCTACAGGTTATTTTGACATAATTCTGAGTTGTCCAGCACCTTAAAAACTGTAATGTATAAGAAAATACTAAGACCTTTTTATTAGTTCTATATATGATGTATTACATTCTCAAATATTTACAAAAAATTGGTAAATCTAATTATATTCACAACAAAAATATATTGAAAATACTCCCAAAATAAATAGCTTTGTGGTATAATTGATAGCCCATGGTATGTACGCAATAAAAATCTCTATCGTGACTTGCACATTTGCCTCGTCACTAAACAAGTCAAGAACTATTTAAAATTTGTGCAACGATTGTAGCTAGACGTGATGACAGTTTTTGACTTCGATTAATAGCGCTCGTTGACTCAATAGAACCCGCGACCTTATTGTATATACTTAAAATAGACAGTTCAACAATAATAATATTCTGAAATATTATGACAGTAACTTAATAACAATATAACACAAATATTGTGACAATAATTTGCTATACACATGAACAAAAGTTTAATAATGCCCCTATTGCACATCAATCAATGACCAATCAATGGTCAATATAATGTCAATATATTGACCGTTGATTGATGAGAAACGATTGATGGTGGTTCTATCCTCATCAATACTGCTGTCAAAATTAGCGGAGGTAAAAAAATGCCTTTTTGGAAAATGCTGAGATATTATTTTTTGGGAATGTTAAGATAAGGTTATAATATTAATTTATAATGTAATTCTAAAAAGACCCTTTTTATATTAATTTTAATAATTATAGCAATTATTGCAAAAAAACAATTTATATATTATTCAAATGTGCAAAACAATAATTTATTGTTTTTATACACATTATTTACTTTAAAAATTCAATTTAAACTGAAGTCCAGAAAATATATTTTCAATATTCATACATATATGTTTCGAAATTATCAGTATATTCAGAACACTTCCACAATATGTCCTTGCAAAATGTCAAAATATGGATAAAAAGACTGATGAGTGCCTAATTGACGTGTAATCAATCATCATTATTTTCATCAATATATTGTCAATATATGGACAAGAAGATTGATGAAAAGAATGATGTGTAATAGGCACATAGAAACAAAAGAAAAAAAAATCGTTAAACGATATGCCATGAATTTATTAGAAGGAAAAAAAGCTGACTGAGCTGAGCTGAGCTGAGTCTGTTCGAATCTATCAAATCGAACTTGAATTTGGTTTAGTTCTTGTTATTATTTGAAAATTAACACCTGTCTGTTGTATAAAAAACAATAACCAAGAATTTTTTTAAAGGCTTTCAAACTTCCAGATATTCCAATTACTAACCTAAAATCATATAATTTTTAGGAATTGTAAATTTAAAAACGAAAAAAAAACAAAAATTCTATTTTTAAAATTGTTCTCTTCTAAAATTTTCAATTTTCCACAAACAAAATTTTCCTAAATTATATAAATTGAAGATTGTTCGTATTTACTTATCCTTATCTATACATTAAAATCAAGGATGTAGAATGAATTTTACTTTTTTTTGTTTTTTTTTTCTCTAATTTTGAATTTAAATAAAGAAGGTAACAATAATAGAAAATAGATTTCCCAACAATTTTTCATTTTTCATCCAGTCAAAGTTTAAAAGACTATCTTTATTTAAATGTAGATGGAAGTTACAGAACAAAAAAAAAAACAGAAAAACGAAATAAAAAATAATTTTTTCTTTTTATTTCCAATCTACTACACAATTTTAAGAATTTATACATCCATTATTCCTCCGGAAATTGTATTGATAAAATGATGTCTCATTCTGTTTCAATTATCTTAAACAATTTTGTAAATTTATTTTAATGTAAATCAAATCGATTTAAAAACAAAAAAAATGTAATTTATAATAATAACCTTGATAATATTGCACTTACTGTAATGTAATGAAATGTTAGTATATATAATCTGTGGGAGTTAAAACAACAAATTTTTAATAAAAATTAAATTTTTAAAATATTTAAAATAAATATTTAACTGTATTGTTTTAATTTTATTTAATTTTTAGTCCTTTTAGGTCTTTGAAAATATTTTCTGCATCGTTTTGATTCAGCAAAATATTATGGTTTGTAAATGTAATTAGTTTGATTCATGAAATATTACATATGCTTAAAAATTAGAATTATAACTGTTTTAAACATAGGTCAACTCAATAAAGTAGTGCTATTCTGATTTAAAGTCTCCTGAGCGTACCGAAATATAAGACTTTCATTAAAAAAATTTATTCGTAAATTTAGTTGGAAATAAATTCTTTAACTGGACCGATAAAACATGTGGTGGTAATTATGTTAACTAAAATTGATGACAAATTATTCGTCAAATTCAATTCATCCCCGTAACTGTTATTGCAATTATTGTTACTATATTTTAGCCCTATCATTTACTGTCATTCTGATAATATGATATAAGTCTGTTAGTTGATAGGTTGCGTCAATAATGAAATTCATTGATCAAAATTTTTATTATTGAATTCATTGAGGATGTAGTAGACGTTTTTGGTTTGTTTAATATTATTATTACTAGATAATCCCCTGTGCAATTGCATAGAAGTAGTTTTTTCAGGTACAATTTTATATAAAAAAATATATTTGTTTTGGTATAATTGCAGGTGTTTTCTAAATCGCTTGATTCTTGAATATTTATACTTTATAATGAAATCAAAGTTTAACACCTAATACTTTATGGCGAAATGAATACTAATTTCAATAATAACTTAACACAATAAAATCCCATTATTCTCAACGTAGTAGATCGATGTATTTTAATTCGTTTATAGTTGTCAAAAACGTTTGTAGTCACAATTCTGTTATAGCAATAGTCAACAATTTGTTTGAAAGAAGGTTTTAAACTTCATAAGTTCAAACAATCGATGTCGTTTATAGTCACATTAAAATAGAACGCCAATTTTTTCAATAAAACAAAAAAATAAGTCAAAAGTGAATTATTTTATTAAAAAACTGATTTATATATTGCCTTTTTCTGTTCTTTATTACAAATTACCTGACAGAATTGCTATTTATGAATAAAATAATGTTTAAAATACGAAAGGCATTTTATTGAATTTGATTTTGTTTATAAAGATTAAATTTTTTTTTGAGCCTATAGTCACAAAACGGTTATAGTCAGAAATATTACTGAAATTTATCGAATGACTATAACCGTGTTTCACCTATATATATTTTTTTTAAATAGCAGAAGCAAATGAACTAAATTTTATTATATAATTTTTGAAGAGTTATGATCTGATCTGATTTTTGTTTTTCTGTTTTGTTTTCAATTTTATGTTTGTGTTTTTATTTTTGTACTTTTTTCTATAAGTTTGTGTGTTTATTTAAAATGACAGAATTTTTATGGAGCCTTTTTAAAAATTGTCCTTGGTTGAAATTTATTTTAGAGTATAAATGGCGCTCAACTTGGAAATAACCGTCACTATTTGGTGTAAATATTTGAAATGTTTTAAGTATTGAGCACCAAAAACTTGCTAAAATTTTAATATTTCTGTGGTGTAATTTACTATTCAATTACTCTTACTTTTTTACTTACCACGTCGTTCATCTTTTGCATTTTATATAAGATAATTCCAAGTCAAGCCTCATATTAAATTTTTATTATTACAATAAAACAAACTAAGACTAAGAATACAATGTGTATAATTAAAATATTTTATGATCCAAACACATATAAAACAACTTTATTGTTACATGTTGGTTGTCCTCCTCAAATGTAGTCAAACTTAACTCTATACTAAAAAATTCACCACAATTATAAGTGATGCAGCTTAATCAGCATATTTGCATAGCGTACATTCAATTATGATCATGTATATTATTATTTTGTCTACCATACATTTTATGTTGAATGGAAGTAAATTTAATAACTACGACTCCGTGCATGAATTATGCTGTAAATGGTAATAATTCATGGTAAATTTAAAAATAGTTGGGAAGGCTTATTTCCATTATGTACGCAATTTCACTCGAAAATAATATTCCAACAAAATAAATATGCTACAAACATGTATTGTATCTGACTATCAAAGAAAAAGGTGGTCATACGTTCAAATTCCATTTGAAATCATAATGTTCTTAGATGGTATTTTTTCATTCCTTTATCACCATTTCTTAAAATTACTTCAGATGTGTTTGTTAGTGAATTAAAAGTTAAGTAGATAATATGTATTTTGTTTGTTTCTTATTATTATTATTATTCTAAGACAGATTGTAAATTGTGTTAGATTTCGGAAGGGAGCTGTCCCCTATATCACCGCAGCGGCAAATGGGCTTATAATGATAACCCGTGTTTATTAGGAACGTTAACCCAGAAATTCTCAGCTTTTTGCTCAATCAAAGCTTTTAATTGCATCTTAGCTGTCCTCAGGAAAATCCGACAGAACGGACTTGACCCTATGAAAGACGTATCCGATGTTTTTCTTGCTAGACAATGTGCAGCTTCGTTCCTGCTATGCCAGAATGCCCTACTACCCACTTTATTGATTTTGTCAGAGTTTTAAGTATTTCTAAACATACTCATACTAGCTTTGATGTGATGGTAAATGAATTAATAGCTAGTATGGCTGCTTTACTATCCGAGAGAATCTAGATTGGTATTATGTATGTAATTTCTTCTTAAATTATCTCGCACACACAGCTCTGTAACATGTATTTCAGCTTGGAATACTGTGTTTGTTAATTCTAGGTTTGAATAAATATGGCCATTGAAGCTTTTTCAATATACTTCCGATCCTAATCCATTAATTTTCTTGCAGCCATCAGTATACCATACTAACAATCTTTTGTCGAAGGAGGGTGGGTAGAACATATCCCACATCTCTCTGCTTGGTATAACTATATTGAAAGTTTTCTCAAAATTATTTCTATTATATAAAATTTTACAGTGTTTTTTTTTAAATAATTTTAATTTGAAAAATGATAAGAAATGGGCTCATGCGAGAAAAATATTGCTCGTCACGGTGAGATTGCAGCATGAATCAAGCTTCAATGATTAAAGAAAAATTGGTTTCGAAAATTTTTCATATTTATTTTGCTTAAATAAGAAAGTAAAAAACATATAATCATATTTCAAATGTCAAAAAGCATGATCAAAATTGTGAAAGTGACATGTTGAAAGTGATCAAAATTGTAAACAAAACACAAAGTGTTTTCGATACAAAGTAATTGAACTCAGTTGTATCGGGTTGCAATATTTTATATGATATTTCTGATGTCATAGATAGTTAGCACAAAATATTTATTTTGTTTTACTGAGTTCTATTGGCTAAGTAGTTATTAATGAGCCTTACCGCAGACGAGTGAAAATTAAGAGCAAATTTAAGTTTTAAACATAGTAGATTATGGTTGGCGCAATCAAAAGCCTTACTAAAATCAAGCAAAAGTAAAATATTAAATAGCATTTGTCCTATCTATTTCGGAGTAAATATTATCAGTAATATCAAGAAGGACGGAAGTAGTACTGGTTTGATTAAGGAAACTGATTGAAATTCATATTTAGTAAATTGTTAGCATCTATAAAGTAATGACTTATTTGTGCATATAGCAACCATTGCTATAAAAAAAGGACATCGAGACACGTGACAACATGACAGATTATTTTTTTTGTGAACAAGAGTAACCTTAGCACATTTCCATGCAATAGGGTAATGACCACTTGTAAGAATAAAATTAAATATGTGAGTTAAAAAACGCAGTACAACAAAGATAATTTTTTTGATAAATCTCAATGGAATTAAATCAGGTCCGAATGCATTAGATTTAACCTGAAAAATAGCATTAAATACTTCATCAAGGACAAGTAATTCAATGAATTCAATTGTTTAATTACTTAAAATAATTCATTACATCAAAACTATGTAATTCTCTTCCTACCTTTACATTATAAATTGAGTATTTAATTCACATTTAAATGTAAATTCAGTTCAAAATATATATTATGTTATGTATATTTATAGATAAATTAGATGCATTGTATAGATACATTACGAAAAGAAAAGGTATTGGTTAGGAAAACATTTTCAATATTCTCAATATTTGTTTGCAACGAAAAATTATTAGTAGATGAGTTTAAGAAATTATTATTTAACTCGTTTACATCAAAATTTTCCAATTTTCCCATTCGATTTTCTCTCGCAATACCAACCTTTGATGCATTAGACCAGAAATTTTTAGACGATAGACGTGGATTAAGTGAATTCGAATTGTATCGTTTTTTTGCTTTTCTAATGCGTAGATTCACATTATTCCTAAGTATGTTAAAGGAAGTTCTATTGTTAGAGGTTTTAGTGTGCTTCCATATTTCATAAGCAGCATCCCAGTCATTAGCAAGTTTAACACCTTCGGGATTAAAGTGTGGAATGAAGTTAGCACTTGTGGAGAAGGAGCGTAATGTGATGTGTTGATCAAACAGAGTGAGAACCAATTTGTTAAACAAATCAATTTTATCATTAATATTACAAATAGTAGAAATCGTACGCCACGAAGTAGTCCAGGAATGTTACAATTGTTGTAATCTCTGTAGGTAATTTTTAGGTATATAAAATCATGTTCTGAAGACCCCGGAATTGAAACCTGCCCAAACTTCTCTACTAGTTCACGTTTATCATCAGATATTAATAATAGATCCAATAGAGATGATCGGGATTCATTAAACCGAGTGAATACTGTCTTGTTGACTAGCTTTAACGAAAAAAATGTATATATTTTATATATAAGAGAAGCAATTTACCACAGCAAAATTCAACCTACTTAATTATAGTCTTACAGAACAAAGTTATATAAAACTTTTTTTTATATAGAGTGAGAACAGGTCCTACCTAAAAGCAAATAACAAAAATAAAAATAACTAATAATAAATAATAACGTCGAATTCTATTTAATTGTCAAGGTCAATATATTATTTATAAATGAAGTTGTAAAATTTAACATACTCCAAGAAACATAAATTTTTTTTAATATAACCTACAAATCGTATTTTTTTTTTTTTTTTTCAAATTGACAACTTCTTAACCTATAATATTTTAAATGTAAATAAAATACAAACAACAAAGATAACAATTTAATCTGATTAACATATCTTTTATAGCTATAACACTCCCACTTAAAGTAACTCCTTGTTGTTTATTGTATTGCAAAAATCATACATTGTTAAAAATGGGAAAAACAAAGGCAACATTTTGTTTTTATTATTTAATCGAGAATAATTCTTTAATGACAGTTTTATGTTCATAAAATATTATCTTTTTTGTTTTTTTTTTTTTTTTTTAATAAAGGAAGGATAACATGATATAATTCATATTTGCATATATATATTACACTTTAAAAAAAATTAATCTTGCTCATTTTTCTCTTAAATTAAAATACAATGGTAAAAGAGTTTATATATACATATATAATTATAAATATATATACATATATATATATATATACAAATACCGTAAACAGCAAAAATTATAGCATCAAAATCGATTTTTTCATTCCTAAACAATTGTTTTTAGTTAATTTTTTTTGGTTTTATTACAGTTGTAAACAGTTAAAAATGAACAGTTAAAAGTACCGTGTAAAAGCACGTTCTCTAACATTATTATCCTTTACACTTTCAAACCAACGAAATATTATACTTGTAATTTTACATTTATATATATATATACATATTAACAAATGAAATTTATATACTTATTTCTTACTATTATGTACACCATATGCTTTTAGCAATCCATTTATTTGCAGGCTTTAAATTTTTATTCCTTAAAGCTCTTCATCTCATCACCAAAAAAAAAAATTAAATAAAAAAAAGAACAACAACCGAACATAAAAAAAAATAAATAAAAATAAAATAAAAAAATTAAGAATTAAAAATCAACCCTATGTCACCACAATAAAATGTCCTGACAAAACAAAAATCTCTTTCAAAAAAATTAAAATCTCTTTTCCATATAAAAACATTTTAAATTAAAAACAATTTAAGAAAAGCAATAAAACATAAAATAAAAAGGATAACAAAAAATACAAAAACAAAAAAATTATATCCATGATAAGAGTATGATGACGCCTTTTAAGTAATTTAAACCAAACTGAATAAAAAGGATAACATAAAGGATATCTCCAATATTTTATTATTATATTGGTCCACTATTCCAAAAACAAAAACAAATAGTTTTTTCATACTATCCAATTATAGAGCCCCTGGTCAGTAATAAATCGTATTTGGTAAGGGTATACTTATATAAGGGTATCATATTATATAACACATTAGTTTTGAAAACAAATTCATAAAAAATTAAATTGAAAATAATAATTCAAGACGGTCTATCGCAATCCTGCTCCATCAGTTTTTGAAATCTAGTTTTTAAAATCCAGGGTTTGTTACAAATTTATTTTTAACGATATACAAACAACTGACTACACACAGTAAAGCTTCAGCGAATAAACTTAGTTTCAATAATCTTGTTAAGCAACACTAGTAATAATTTGGTTGAGTGTAACTGTTGTACTTTGGTTTGGTGTCACATTTATTTTTACTTAAATTGTATTTGTATGAAAATTTAACAGAGAAAAACTGTAGGTACACAGCGCAGCGCATTGGTCAGTTTGCAACATACTATTGCTGGTCGATAATATGTGAAAGTTACTAATGTGAAGCACCAATTACTTGCATAATATATTATGTATATGCACAATATACAATCTTGCAATTGTACCGTTATAATTACGCACAATATACAGTATTGCAATTGTACTTGTACTGTAAAAGTAATTTCTATTTAAATGAAAAAGTTCATAAAACGATGTCAAGCGAGTTTGTAATATATATATATTAATATATAAAATATAACATGTTTGATACATACAGTATATATATATACATGTAATAGTATTGGTCCATGTTTAGAAATATAGATAATGTATCAAATTGTTGGAAAGAACTTTAAAAGCATGACATACAAATTGAGTCCATTAGAATTAGTTAAAACTGAGTGGTACAAAAAACTTCTAAAGCTATTAAATTGTAATTCAGCGTGTGAAATAGAAACCCAGTAATTTAATGAATTTTTGTTAATCCTCTCAATGACAACGCTCCTTATAACAAAAAAAAACTTACGTAATTGCTAATATTTCATATGTTTTCATTCAACATAGTAGTTAAGACAGTATCATAAACAAAACACTTTCTTCATTGCATTTCCATAATTCGGCTGTGAAAGGATTAACAGTTTTATACAGTTTTTTATTACACATTTTTCTATTCAAATTGAAAATGATTTTTTTTATATACCAACAATTATTCAATTATTGCTCATCTAATCGAAAAGTATTGTTTCGGAAATTCTAACCAGACTCAGTCTTTTCTACATATAAGCAGAAGACGTATAACAACCGGAATATTTCAAGTTATTAATTACGTTTATAGATTTAGTAAAATAAAAGAAAATTATGCCGTTTTATTTTGTTTTTAATTTATGAATTTTTAATAAAAACCAACAAAGCAAATAAATAATGGGTGGTGTAATGGATTTACGATTGCGCAAATGTTTTTAAACAAAAACATAAATAACAATCGGGCATATATTTATGTCCTACCACACAATAAAATATTGTTTACATAATTATGCCGACAAGCATACTTATAATGTTTGTACTTGTAAATAAATTATGAGTAACAGTAATTTAAGTAATGATAATGAATAATAAAGAGTAGGTATATATATTCTTATAATAAAAAAGTAGCTCTTCACTATTGAAAATCTCGATTTCGGCTAATTTCGGTGATTTTTTAGCTGAAAAAAAACCTTTTCCGGTCTTTCTCGGAAAATGAAAATATCACCAATCGATAGAGCATCCCCGATTTTGTTAATAAATTTTTATTTTAAATTTTAAAATAACGGTTCCTTCCCCTCTCAGAAAGCTGATACGCATGCTCTGGAACACCCGGTATATGTATTCTTAAGAGAATATTATGTTTTGTATAAATATAAAATTATATGGTTCGTTGTCATCAAAGCAATCATCATATCTTAAAGCAAATAGATAGTTTGAGATTGTGTCGTTGGTTCACGAAACAAAACTAACAGAAGAGCAGCGAAACACAAACAAACTAATTCACAAAATTGAAAACAATAATTTTTTACTACCATTTTTTATTTCTTTTTAAATTTATAATTCAAAACGAAAGTCCGAATATATTTTTTTACATAATTAAAGAAAATTTAATTTCCTTCAAAAAAATCTTCGAAAGACTACACGGTGAACAATGCTTCACAAGTTATGACCGTTTTTTTCACTACACATCTTTTTTATTTGTACTAAGTTTTTTTATTTTCATTTATTTTTAATTTACGGATTTTTATTTTATTTATAAAAAAAAAAAAATTTCATTTAGTAGGTAGGTACGCATATGTGTAGTTTTTTTTTTATAATTTACTTTACTTCTGTACTTCATTTCTTTTTGTTTTTTTCTAATGAACATGCAAAATCGAAACTGATTTTTTATCTATGTGCTAGAAGAATGAAACAAAAATTTTTAAACTATGTCAATTTTATTATAATCGTATATATCATTTCGCTCTGCCTAATACGCTAATAATATTACGAAACTATTGTTGCGAGATTTTCAGCTAAAACTTAGCTGCCTCATAAATTGTCGCTCATTCCATCCACTTACTTAGAACAGCCATAAAATGTTTTAACAGGTCAGAGAATTATTTATGTTACACACGAAATTATTCTCATGTTAAGAATTTAAGAAAAAATATCAAATCGGCTGGGCCAAAACAACTGGGCTGGGAACAAAGTAAAATAACAACAAAAGATCATTAGACATTTTGTCATTTATTAAATTTATGACAAAATTATTTAATTGGAGGGTAACTAAATGATTTCAAATAAATGTAGCAGGGATTTAAATTTAAATGTGTAGATATGATTAATGAAAATAAATTTTTTTATTTTGCTAAACTTCAAATAAATTTTTTAAATGTCAAAATAGAAAATATTTTTTTAATTGATTTTTATTTTTAGTTTATTCTATTGTTTTTGTAATTTTTTTTTCTATACATAGCCAAAACACTAGGTTGAGACCTTTTATACCGATTGAAACATTTGGATAAATTAAGACAAGATGGAATTTTGTTACACATTCAGGATCTTGAGGCTATAAACGAATTTCTATAACTTGTCTTTTGCCATCGAGTGATTTCAACGGTGTAGGGACGAGCACATGCGCCCTTCGTGTTTCTCGAGGAAGGTAACATAGATTAAATTTCCACAGAACATGTGCCGATGCCTGCTAGATATCTATAAAAAATGAGAAAGCTATACTATATAGAAAGCTAACTATACGACGATTTCCAAGAGGAGCAAGATGAGCCATGATCTTTGGGTCATTATTTAGACGAATAGCCCGTTTTTGGACTTTATCCAAATGTTTTAAAGTGATACTAGAAGCGCCAGCCCATATGTGAAAATTGTACTCCATTTTGGGTCGTATGAAAGCTTTATAGATTTTCAAGAGGTCACAGGAGGAGAAGTAATCGTTACAGCGGCTAAGAAAAGCTAAACATTAGGCTTAGTTTTTTGCACCATCAAATATATGATCACTCCAGATCAATTTTCAATTTAGGTGCTTGCCTAATATACTTAAGTTTTAAAACCGCTGAAATTTATCTTCCAGAAACAAAAGTGTAGGATCAAAAATTAAAATTTTCCTGTAGATTGTACAGCTCTGAATTTTGAAAAATGTTAAACTTGACTCTGTTTTTAAGCTCCAATTAGCTATTGCGATCAAATCATGGCTGAGAAAACTGACCATTATGTCTCTTTTGGTGGACACAGCGATAGATGTAGCTTCAGAAACTACTAGAGTTCTGTCGTCTGCAAAGCTGTGGATTGGATTGAAAGTGGTTTAAAGCATTTAGGCATAAGCATAAGGAATAGAGTAGGTGAGAGAACTGATCCTTGGGGAGCACCAGCGTTTTTTTGGAATTGATGGGACTTAAATCCATCAACCAAGACTTGAATCGTACGATTCGGAAGGAAACTCTTTACATATATTAATTTTGTTTTTGACGTTCTAGCAAACTAGCTTTGAAATCTAACCCTGAACTAATGTTTCTCTAATCGAGACTGATTTCGGAAATGTATAATCTATTGCTAATTGCAGTTCCAATAGTTTCATAAAACATTCAACCGACTTGAAAGTAAATAAAAAAAAAACAAAAAAATCAGTCCCAATTTATAACAGTTAAGTTCGTATATATAATTTGTAAAATTTAGTACTACTACACCCACTATTTCATATACATAATTATATTTTTATTTATATTGTGAATATTACAATCATCAGTATACCTTTTAGGCCTCCTAAAAATATATTTTTAGAAAAATAAACTAAAATACCATCAAATATTTTGGTTGAAATTCTTTTAAACATCTTAAAACAATTTTCCTTATTATATTCTTGTTTTGAGAAATTTTTCCATCTCTTTCTTTAATTTTGTTTTCTTTTTTCCTGTCATACACCGCAAATCCCTCTCCCTTAACTTACTTATATTTTCTACATTAAAATGGTAAAATTTTGAAAGGAGCAACGACAATATTTTGAAATCAACAAAATAAGGATATCAATGAAAAAAATCTTTTAAGGATCAACATTGATTATGTAACACTTTCAATGGTTTTCCTTTGTTTACTAATACAAAAAAAAAAAAGAAAAACAAAACAAAACATAAATAAAGAAAAGAAAACAGAAAAGGCATGTTTCACAAGGATATATACATGTGTAATGTATATATTATTTAGTACACGGTCATTGTGCCACGTACAGCTAATCAAACTGGAAAAAAAAAATTTTAATGAAATTTTCTGGCTTTTCATCTCATTTACCATATTTGTTCATGTCTCATTTTAAATTACATTTACAAGTATATTTAGAAAATGTTTTTCCGTTTTATTATTTTTTTTTTCATTACTAAAATTCGCCGTTGAATTATACTTGCATCCAAATATAAAGAATCCCTATTTATGTAGTTTTAGAGAGTTGGAAACACAACACAATCCAGTTAGTAAACAAAAATGAAAACAAAAAAAAAATAAAGTAAACAAAAATCCCAATGCCATAAAATTTGCGGTCCTCATGACACCAAAAAAAAAAAAAAAACAAAACAAAACAATGATAAGAGAATATAATATTGATTAAGAAAAAGTAAGATAGATGGATGAAGAAAGAGAAAGAGGCATATATAGTATAATGATTATAATACAATGTAAAGAAGAATATATCGATCGGCTTGGGTAAGTACCCTATTTATTTTGGGTTTGAGCTTATATTCTCCACTTTTTATTATGTTTGTACTTACAACAAAAATCCTATACGGTAATAATATGAAAGAAACAAAATTTTAAGCTTTAAATTTACAATAACAATAACAAAACAATAATAACAAAATACGAATATAGAATGAAAACAAATTGGAAAAAGGTCATAATACTTTCTTGTAAAATAAAAACAAAAAAATAACAATAATACATGTAAGTCTGTACTCCCAACTGTATTTATGCTCTGCTCCAATTTTATGTATTCGTATAACCTATATATTAGCATTACTAGCAAAATGAAAACCCAAATATACAACAATACCTAAAATATATATAGATAAAAAAATATATGCATATATACATAACTAGTTTAATATAGAAAACGGCGCGAAAATTACGAGCAAAATAAACGGTAAAATAAGATTTTGGGTAAATAATATTCTAGAATGGAATAGAGATACACAAACAACCACAGTTAAAAATTAAGTACAAAAAAAAATAAATCGTAATGAAAGCTTTTTATTATTGTTTTAAAGGGGAAAAAATTATTTATTATTCATTATTAACTTTGTTGTACAACTTTTATAATAAATTATGAAAAACAAAAGGAAAAATAAAGTAAATAAAAAGCTTAGAAAAAGTTTTCCATTGAAACGGGAATTTTTTTTCCATAAGTAAATTAATTTTTGGATCAAGAATTTTTAAATTTATGATTTGGTTTTTTTTTGTTTATATTTTACGACTCTCTTCTTATTTTTTATCTGTACTAAAAAAAAAATAATTTTCTTTTGTTTTTATTAATTGAATGCATGTTATACTTTTTTTTTGCGTAGTATGTTTTTAATATTTTCAAATAAATAAAAAAAAATTTAAATAACTGCGGTAAATTCTAAATGTTGATGAGAATTGCATATATTTAGGAGGAGTAATATAATTCAAATTCAACTTTAAAACAAAAATAAAACTGCTTGGTAGTTAAGTAAATATAGACTTCACAAATAAAAAAAAATAATCTGAACTTTGTTTAACATTGAAGTAACTACATTGAAGTCAGTTGTTTAACATTGAAGTCAGTCAGTATTCTACAAAACCAACTTAATTAGGAGCATAGCATAACTACAATTCGGAGTACATATTTTTTTTTTTATACTGACTGACTGTATATCGTAAAGAATGAATTGGCAACAGAATGTTCAATGTGCTCAAATAAAAAATGATAAAATCTGTTTCCATACTCAAGTACGATAACGGTTCAAAAATGAAATTTAGTACAATAAATGAAATTTATTAGCTCATAATAGAAACTGGCGTCAATGTGGTTATGGGTAATTTAATTTTTATCGTGAAATGTTTGATATCAGGGTATGTATATGTACAAACAAAATACAGTCAAAACACAGACATTTTTATTATTTATTTGATTTATTTAGTCTATCTCAAAATGAGCTTTAGTAGCTCGTGTAGGGTAGAGTAGGGTATTCTAATAAATCTACATTTAAAAAGTACAGTTAAATTCAAACAGATACAAATGCAAGATCAAATAGTATGCAAAGATAATATAATGTGAAAATATAATTTCTGATAACCCAATATTCACTTTTAAGACTCATCTTAAGCTCTAAATTAATATTTCAATAAACTGTAAATTCTGGCATCTAATAATAGTTGTAAAGGTCAATGATAGTGGAACGCTATTATGAATAAGGTGAAGCTTAAATGAAAGGAATCTTTCATTGACCAACGCACTACTGGAACTCATCAGTAGGTATAGTAGTGTTCAATTATCTATCCAACCCCTATAAATAAAGTAATCCTTTATATTAATCATGTTCATAACGTTGGGAAAGAAAAAACCGATACCATATCCTTAGAAAAAAGATAGAGACCGAATTTATCGTTTCAAGGTTTTGAATAGGTTACTTTGAAAGCTAAATGAACTTAGCTTTGGAAGTATATGGGACTATATGAGCATGGATATGCTTTGACAAAATGTTAAATTACCAGCCTTTTTCAAACAAAAGAATATCATAATTGTTAAAAATAGTCGAATGTTTTCCTTTCAAATGTTACTAAATATGAACTTATCATACAGATACGCGTATTTCGTCTACTACTTGTAGACTTCTTCAGTGTTTTGTACTCGACTGAGGAAAGAAATCTAAAATCGTATTATTTATTCTATATACACAGGTAGCAATTTAAGCTTTTTTGCAGCTGGATGGTTGTTTATTATCCAATGAGGTTGACTAATAATATTATTACTTATTTCATTGTTGATGTTTGAAATAATATTTCCGATAAGGGTGGTGTTATTCGTTCTATGAAATTTAACTACAAGTTTTAATAAAGAAGAAGAAGAATATCCGTTGCCTTAGTTTTTATTTAGAAGTGAGTCATTTTTAGTTTTGTAGATTTCGATGCTTTCAGCTGAATCTAGTTTCCTAGAATCTCTAAAGTAATTTACCATTACAATGTCTTCTTTCGAAATACTATGATTCTCCTGGATGATATGTTCTGCTACATTGGATCGGAATTCTGCTGAATTCTTCCTCTTAGCTAGTTCTGCTTCTTTCATGTGTTCATTAAGTCGTGTTTGCATGTTTCTCCTAGTTTGCCCAATATAAACTTTGTATCAATGACAGCAAGTGATCTTATATATATTTGATTTTTCCATTTGTTAGGTTAGGTCTTTAGTTGAGCCTAGAACAGACTTGAGTTGGTTGGTATTACTGCTATATATGATATCTAACCCGTGTTTTTTTAATTTCGCTCTGAGTGGGAGAGAAATCTTCCAATGCTACTCTTCTTTTGTGTTGTTGTTCAGTGAGGGTTGATCAGTGAGGGAATTCCGTTGTAAACTTCTTTTCCATTTACTGAGTAAGTCCGTGATGATTTTTTCTGGATATCCGTTTATTCTCGTAATTTCAAGTATGTGTTAAGTCTCTTTTACTTAACCTTTTTGGGAGATGGGAAGTCTTAACATTCGATGGATCATGTGGTTGAAAGATGTCATCCATATGTTGATAGAAGTGGTTGGAGGTATTCGGTATGACTCTGTCAATATCCGTAGGCTTCCTGTAAATCTCTAGTTCTAGGGATGTTCCTGTTTTAGTTAACAGAAAACCTAAGAACGGTAATTGAATATCATGTGTGTACACATTTCTGTATTATAATGTATTATCATTGTGCTACCTGTGTATTGTAATGTTCCACAAGATTCGTTGAAATATCTAAGAGAATATGAGTATATCTATGGAACGATATTCCAACAGGACTAATGGTCGTGATGACATTCGAACTAAAGGAATATACTAATTGTTAAAAATTGATTTAAAATTCTATCAAATAATACTAGCCCATATAATGAACAATGGAACAAAATGAATGTGTTGGATAAAATTGGTTTTGTTAGAAAAATCGCAAAAATATAGTTTTTAGTCTTTCTTAAGAATATTACAACAAATTAATACATATTATATTATTAATTTGTGATATTACCTTGTGCAAAATCTTTTGGAATTCTAATTTCATTAATTTTTAGTTGGGATAATATACTTTGATGAAAGAATGATATTTATATAATTTAAAATCCACAGATCAGCTCACCAAATGGCTACTTCTATTTCAGAGATCACAAAATACCTGCATTTCTTATTAAAAATGGAAAACTGTAAGCCCGGTGTCTACAATATTCACAAAAAGCTTTTTTTAAAAAAGATTTCCATTTTTAATGAAAAATTACATCATCAACAAAATTAAATCTTAATTTTCTTAACTGTCTATTAGTTATAATTTAATTCCCAGATTGATTCAATCAAACAAAAAAACAAAAATTTCCATTCTACTCCAAAAATATAACTTTTGTTCTGTTTCTTGTTTCTGCTAATTTAATTATCTTCTTGCTAATATTTTATATTAAAAACGGAATAGTTTTAAGTCATGTAAATAAATATAAAATATATATTTACTAAATTATTCTTTAAATTAAAAATAAAATTTTCACAGAAAAAAAAAAACAAAAAACAAAAAATTTTTAACATAAAGATGATAATTGAATATTGGGCGCACGGATCCATCCACTTTTGATAATTGAATCAATTTAATTTTTATATTAATTAAAATTAGTCTAATAAATTATGGTAATTACTTGTATTAAAGTCCTCCTAATCCGAATGACCTTTAAAATATATTATAGAGGTTACAAATAAATAGATTTCATTAAATTTTTTCGTTTAATTTATTTTTTTATTATTTAGGATTGATTTTCTATTAGATGTTTAAATATTTAATATTACCTGAAGAGCTCATTAACAACAACTTTTTTTAATGTTTAGAGCATGTATTTTTAGAATCAAATTGTAACTAAAAGTTGTATAGTCTGACAAAAGGTGGTCATAGTGATGTGTTCTAGTAGTATTGGAGAACGAAACGTTTTCTGCAATTCATCCTTTTAGAGTATCATGTATTTTTATACTAAATATGTTTTATATAATAATTTATATATTTAAATTAATGATTTTAATATATCACTAGGTATGAATTACGTATATTCAAGCTATTCGATAGAATGTCAATAAAATAGACCTCTATATAAAAATGTTATATCAAGTCATATATAAAAAATTTAATTTAACTGTTGAAAATAAATTATTAAAATTTAAATCCATTTTTCAAAGCATTTTATTATAGGGGTTCCCCGTATGGATGAGTGCTGCCAAAACTCATTTTAATTTGCTACAATGAAAGAAAACTCTGTTCTTAAATTAATTCTAAGCAAACCTTTTTATTTCTCCATAAGCAGATTGCATTCATAGATCAACAGCACCTGCCTTTTTTGAAAGCTGTTTTAATTCCGAAAATCCGCTTATAAGAGCGATAGTAGATTAAGATTAAGTATTAAGATCGTTTTAGTTAATAGACGTTAGTTAAGATTTAGGTCAGGTTTCCATTAGATTTTATATTAGCATAAAACAATTAATTAAATGTTTTTACTAGCCACTTTGTCTTTGCAAATTAAATTTATTCTAAATATTTAAGTCAGGTTAGTCTAAATAAGTGCAAATCAAAGGTGTAAATATTCTAGTAATATAAGCTCTTGAAATATATAATTAATATATATGAAAATAACATATTGTCCAAATACATTAAGGCAATAAATAAAACAATAAAAAAAGAAAACAAAAATATTTGTAGATCATTGCAAAAACTATCTAATTACTAAATTGTAGGTAATCAAAAATTTTTATTTTTTAATATTAAGGATTTTTATTTTTAGTGATTGAATTGAAAATTAAATAATTTCAATGTTGTCAGGTTTGCATACCTATTGTAAATATTAAAATGTTATTATTAAATAAAAACCTGACAAAAATTGTACTTTGACTCAGTTATTGATGAAAATCTATACGTCATAGTTTGTTAAAAGAATGAATTTTAATGGACCCATTTTAATCTTGACACTTTCTACTCGGGTAAATATTTACATTTTGATTTTAATATAACTCAAAATATTTTTTTTGTTTTACTTTATTTATTTATTTATTTCTAAACTAGTAAGTCAGCCCGCTTAAAAACGGGTTCCGAGTAAGAAGATACCGAATTTTTTTTCGAACATAACCACTCAATGGCCTTAAGAAATTTTTTTTCTAGAAACACGTTTTTGTTATAATTTAAAACAAATTAATAATTTATTTTCCATCCATTTTATTTTTTATCCATTTTTCTTTTTTTTCACAATTTAATTGAAAGAAAAAAATTTAAAAATTTAAAAATCAAAAAATCATATAAATTTAATTGAAAGGAAAAATATTTTTTTTTAAAATTTTTTTAAATTTTAAAATGTCAAAAAGCGTCGTTTACAAACATACAAAATGGTTCTCTGGTCTTTTATATAAATAATTCAAAATTTACAATTCTTTTTACTTTTTACATAAAAAAATTTTAATAAATAATTTTAATTAAATTTGACAAATTTTAAAATAATATTCTATTCAGAGTCTTAAGGTTAAATAGAAGTTGGATTTGTTCCTTGTATTGTAACTATGGATATATCTATTTAGAATAAAATTGTGTTTAATAAAATTGTCAATAATTTTAAAAGGTGTCATATATAATTCATTTCTACAGATATCATGGAGACTCATATATTTTTCAATATAGAGCAGAAGTGTAGGATGTCTTCTTTGTTATTTATGTATTATTTTGATTGATTTTTTTATGTATATTGTCCAATTTATTCAAGGTATATTGATCAGCCTTGCTCCAGAAAAGATTTAGGTAAGTTATATATTTGATGAATAATATATTGAACAATGTATTACTATCAAAATATTTGCGCAGTCTTTTCAGAATTCAAATATATGGAGAGATCTTTTTTATTACATGATCTACATGTTCGCACTATTTTGATTTACTGTCTAGCTAGGATTAGCCCTATTGAAATTTGGGTTCGTAAATTTTTTATTTTCGAATAACAATATTTTAGTTTTTTTAATATTTAGTAATAGGTAACGTTTTTTTAACCATTGTTCAATAATATTAAAATCATTTTTGATGTCATTACTTAAATTTCCTTCGTCATTCGACTGATATTTTGGTACAGCATCATCAGCATAGAGTTGTATTTGACCTTTAAGATTTAAGCATGCCATATCATTTACATAAATTTTGAATAGGTCTGGTCCAAGTATTGAACCCAGTGGTACTCCTTTTTTATTTATTATGGGTTTGCTTGAAACCCCATTAATATATACTCTTTGTTGTCTATTGTTTAGGTATGATCTAAAAAAGTTTATTTGATTAGTGCCAAAATTCATTTTTGCAAGTTTATATAGAAGAATTACACAGTCGAAAGCTTTTTGAAAATCAAAATACACGCGACATAATTCCCTTCATCAATGTTTGTGGAAATAAAGTCCGTTAAACTAAGGCAAGCGACTGCCGTATTTGAATTTTTTTTAAAACCATATTGTTCTTTATCTAAGAAGTTATTTTTTAACATGAATTCGTTTAAACGCTGCTTAATAATTATATCAAAAATTTTCGATATTTTGATCGGATCTTGAAATTCAATCGACAAAGAAAAATAATTCGATTTATTTAAACAAATGTGAAACAAAGTGTAAAAATTAATTTATAATTCTGTATTTTGAACATTTTGGACCCGACTAAATAAACAGATTTTGTATGGAATTTTTCGTTATTTATCAAAATAGGTAATAAAGTATTGGAAGTCATCAATTTGGCTTTTTTTGATTTCAAAATGGTTTACTGTAGTTTATTTAGTATTGAAGATATGGTAATGAAGATAATTTAAGTAAATTGGGTTTTAGACAAACTACTCACACTATAAACATATATACACTATATCGCACGCACCAACAAGCACTGATTAGTTTAGATTATATTATAGAAACGACTTCACTTATACACACTTATATTCAACCCAAAACTAAATTCTCTTAACAAAATAGAATTTTTTTGACTCTTTGTATTCGTTTGGCGCTTTAGTTTGTTTTGATGTTTAATTGTCATTGATATAAGGATATATAAACAAGTTAATATTAACTCATTGATGTCTTTGTTAAAACGTTAATTCTAGAGATTAATGAAAGCTAAACAAGCCAAAAGTTATGAATTAAGGAATATTTTCGTCTTTTTTGTGTTGTTGAAATTTACACATTTTTCAATGCTGTCTTACTTTAATTCCTATAAAGTTGGAAATATTTAAAACAGGTAAAAACTACAAAATATATATTATATATATATTGTTTATATATATTTTTATATTCTGGATGTTACAGAGAATGCGTATCAGTTTTTTAAGAGGGAAATCAGCTGTTATTTTAAAATTAAAAAAAAAATTGTTTAACTAAATTTAGGGTGCTCTGTCAATTGGTGATATTTTCAATTTCCGTCAAGGACTGGATTCGGTTTTTTAAACCGAAAATTCACCAAAATCAAAATTTTCAAATGGAAAGATAAGAAAATTTTGTCTTATTGAATTTTTCCTTTTAAAAATTTAAAAAACGGTCCCTTTATCACGATTCTCGAATCGAACGTATAAGTAGGCAAATTCGCTATCATCCGATTATGATTAAAGAAGCGAATGTAATAGGTTCGATAATTTGCCGAATGAAAACATTTGTGACAACCGTAAAACAAAAATAAAAAAAATATTTTTGTTGCTTTTCGAGTGATGGGAGGAATGGAGAGGATTAGACAAAATGTAAGAATATTATTTATAAAATTTATAAATAATGATATTATTTGCAGCATTAAGAAAACAAATAAAAAACAGTTTGTTGAAAATGATGGGAAAGAGAATCTTGATGGGTGGCTTGTGGGTGCAGCAAATTCGGTTGTGATAAAAATGCATTAAAAGGGTTGTGCGATCGATTTTCAATCAAGTTAAGACCTCTACAACTATAAGCCAAAAAGTGGAATAAAGTATTAATTTATTTATTTTTTCATCTACGACCATCAATATATTTTATTTTCATCTTAGGTCTAACGAACAAAAACTGAATCACTTCAATTATTACATACATATTTTACTTAATATTAGAATATTTAAACAAAATTATCCTTTCCTATTTAAATTTAGATACCTGATGCTTTTCTTAGGTGCAACTATTTTAATATGTGTTCCATCGACACATCCGATAATGCCTAGAAAACAAGTTCTAACAAAAAAATGAAATTGAGACCGTTCCTTTTCTTTTTTAGTCATTTCTGCTTTCACCCATTAAGGACATATATTTTCTTCTATAACACTTATAATTTCTTTTAGCACATAAATTATAAATTTTTGCGGTGTTACTAGTACTATACTATCCCATCCATCATAATAAGAAAGATCCCAGGTTGTACTCATTATTTATTAATTTGTATTTTGATTGTTTATTTTTTTTTTTTTTATTTAATTTAGTTAATTTATCTATTTATAATTATATAATTCAGTATTGTACAATATAATTTTTATTATTACATAAATTTATATTTAACATATTCTATTAAACAATATTGAAAATTTTAATTTTGAATTGTGTTACTAGTCTTTTTTAAAAAAATGAATTTATGAATTATAATAATGATAAAATAGTTAATAAAATAAATAAAAAAAAAATATTTTAATTGGTATTAATAAAATGTTTAATTTTCGAGTGTTAAGTTAGCAACTATTTTTAATAAATTTATGCGCTAATCGTGATCGATTCGTTTCGACTCATATTTGATTGGAAAATCTTGATAATGGCATTAATTAGTATAAAACAAAATTTAGTTTATTAATTCAACAACCTTTGAGGCCCACTTAAATCCAATATTTTGACTTATCTCTTATTATAACTCTTTATTGAACATAAATGAACGGTTATGTTACAACATAAAAATTAATTCAAAACAACTTCCTACATAAAATAAAAACCTAACTCCAATAAAACTTATCTACTAAAAACAAATTCATATTATTTCAACTGTATCGAAAAACTGTTTAATCAATACAAACTTTAACAATAATTAAAAATACATACAATAATGTTGAAATCCTCAAATTTAATACCAAAACACATTATTTTCAACAATAAAAACAACAAACAAAAAATACAATTTATGAAATACAAAAATAACAAAACAGAAAGCTTTCAACTTCAATTTTACCAATTTAAGAATTTAATACTCCAAATATTTAAATATTTTTTTAACAATTCCGTTATTTTTAATTAGAAAAAAAACAACAACAATATAAAAAATAAAATATATTAAAAATAATAAATAAAAATTTCGTAATGTTTTAAGTCTTCTAAGACGCAAAATTTAGTCGTCTTAAATTTTATCCTATTTTATTAACTTAAATAACCGCCTACAAAATATTAGAGAAAATTAAAAATTTTAAATTTTCATAGTTCATAAAAAAAACAGAACTACAAAGAACTGTTAAAAATCTAATATAATTAATGTAAGAAAAATGGTATCCTAATCTCAGTATGGTTTCTACTTTAAAAATCAAAATAGCAAAAACAAAAATTCATTACTTTATTCATTCAAAATATTAAGAATGAAAATCCTAAATATTAAAAAAGCTTTCAAATGGTATAAAAAATTTCCTTTTTTTCTTTTTATTGTTTTTGTTTTCTTTTCTGTTTACTTCTTCTATTCTTTATTCATCTCCTGTATTTAATTCAGGAAATTTTCATTAAAGATTCACATACATATTAGCATCGTTATTATATTCCTGTTCCAAAAAAAAAAAAAATACCCGTTACATAACTAAGTGTATACTTTGTATATAGTAATCTCGAAAGTACGTCTATGTATTTCAATTTGAATTTATATTATATATATATATATATTATATATTTTGGGTAAGATATACACAGTTTGAAAATATCAACTCATCTTTTTATATGATTCTTTCATTTGTTTCTACATAACTTTATGTTTTTTGTATATATATATTCATCCCCTCTTTAATTCTAAGAGAAATAGGAGAATCGGAAAAATTTAATATCAAAAGTTATATTTTAGAAAAGCTTCATTCGCGCCAGTTTAAGCCGAACTATCGTTGAGTTTACATCAAAATTTTGTTACAAAAACAAAAGTTAAACGAATAAAAATTATAAAAATCATAAATATAAAAATAAAAAAAAAAATAAAAAAAAGGAAAATTTCGAAAAATTGATTACAAAAATCCTTAAATTTATGTAAAAAGGAATAATTTACATAAAAAAGAAAATAAAACCAACAAAAATAAATATCTGATTTTTTTGTTGTTAAGAGATCATTAAAAGAGAAATTTTCTTACCGTTATTAAATTAAATCAAAGGTGAAGAATATTAATAAAACTTTACGGTAGTGAGAGCAAAAAAATTTTTCTCTTTGTATTTGTGTAAACAATTTGTGTGTGAATATCATTAATTTACGTTTTTCTTTTTTTCGTCTGTTTATATTAATATATATACATATATATATATACATATATATATATATAAAATTGTGTTAATTTCTCAAAACACGGTTCTAATTATATTCTTGATTTTTGGTTTTTTTTTAATCTTAACACGAAAAGGATAACAACGAAGTAACGACTTTTTGCGTTTTAAAAATTAAAAAAGAAAAAAAAATTTTTTTACTACACATATATTTGAATACATTGTTATCTACGTGCTTAAACCAAAAAAAAAAAATATAAAAAAATTCCTCATTGTGCTCTTGAATTATCCAATTTTTGGGGTTTACTTAATTTTAATAAAAAAATAATAAAAAATATATTAAAAAATTAAAAAGAATTAAAGAAATATAATTCTATTTTGATAATAATAACAATAATAATGGATCCACCACCACAAGAAAACCAAGAAAATCAAGAAAAACAAGAAAAACAAGAAAAACAAGAAAAACAAGAAAAACCAGAGAAACAAGAAAAGCAAGAAAAACATCATCATCATCCGCATCATCATCATCTTCATCATGGTAACAATAACAGAGTCAGTGTATGTATCTCTTCCCATTTCTATTATAACCTACCCAAATTATATATATATATATATTATATAATAAAAATAAAACAATAAAAGAAATAACAATCTATAAGATTTTATTACTTTTTTGATTTATTGTTTTTCATTTTGTTATTTTTTTTTTTTTTTTTTCATTCAAAATTGTAATTTACGTTTCTTGTTTCAGCGCATTTTTAAAAGGATTCATTCGTTCTATTTTTATGTTTTATGATTTGCGGATATCAGTGACAGGTATTATAATCGCTAAAGTCGACTGTAGCTAAAAATGAAATAACTACACTATCGTTTTCTACGCATTCAAATGTAATAATGAACTTTCAAATTGTCCTACTTGAATTTTTGCAAAATTTATTTTAAAAAAAATAAAAACCTAATTTGCTATAACTTCCATCAGCAAGTAGAAGTTTTATTTTTTTACTTTTTTGTAATATTTATTAGTTTATATATTTATCTATTTATTTTTCTGTAAATTATTATTGCAATAATCGCTAATTTAAGTTAATGTTGCTTAATCGTACGACTGTCCGTCATATGTAATAAAGAAATTATGCTTATGCTTTTTTACATAAGACGCCTAGTCGTCAAATTATCATTTTGCGATTAAGCAACATTAGCTTAAATTAGCGACTATTTCAATAATTCAACTTTACTCACTCATTTATTTTATTATTTGAAATACCTAAGGAGACTATACATGGCGTTTAAAACATTAGTATGCACTTTTGATAGTTTTAAAACCTAAGTATTGCTAATTTGTTTTAAATTAACAAATTAAAGTTGAAAAATTGAAATTTGTAAAAATTTGAAATAACTGTAGAAAAAAAAACCAAAACGAACTTTAGACATTTTTCTGTGTTCATATTTTTAAAAAATTAGCTTTCTATTTGGCTGCGGCGTTTATTACAAATTACAAAAATTCATGACTTCCAAAATGCAAGTGGAACTGTAAAATTTACAATGTAGATACTTTCAAAATGTACATCAAAAGCTCATTCACCATTCTTTTTAAAATTTATTCACCGTTCCAAAATGTTTAAAATACGTTGTTGAAACGCAAAATAAGAGCAGAGGGTGTAGCGAAAAAATTTAGACTACATTTTGTATACATATATATCATCGATAAAAGTTATTAGAATTAATTAAATTATAGGTTAGCATATATTTTCGGCGGAAAAATAAGTTTATTGTCATATTTTAGCAAAATATTATGTTAATAAAATATATTTTAAACCCGCCGTAAATATTTGCTGTTCTATATGAAGGTCTGACAATATTTATTTTCATGTAAAAAAATGTCGAAAAATTTATCGAAAGATAAGTAAAAACTCAGATTATTATCAATTTATATTACAAAAATACAAAATTATAAAATAATGTCAAAACGTATGAATGTATTTATTATGTTGTCAAAGTGGTGTTCCAAAATACCAAAAGTTTTATTATATATTTTTTATAATGAAGTGGTTATAAAAACTTTAAACGGTATAGTAGAACTATGTAAAAACTGTATTAAAAAATTTTATACTGTATTTTGGAAGTCACTTAGTGTTTGTTTATCATTCCATATTTTTATATATTTATCAGGCCTGCAAATAATTTATGATATAATAATTTATGATATGTCACCTAAGGACCCTTTTTCATTTTGGAATATGGATTTTTTTAATGTGCTTTAGTTTTTATAAAACTAACTTTAAACAAAAACTATAAAAAAATTGATTAAAATAAAATAGTATTAGTATTTCTAAAGGAATAATGAGAAAAATAGATTTTTTATGAATTTGTGAACCCTTGAACTGAAATTTTACCAAAATTGCAAAAATACTGTAAAACAAAATTTATCAAAATTTTCAAATTACTCTGATTTCATTGGTTTCGAAAATCGACTTTAGCGTTTATACCTTATTGCCACACGTATCCTATCATATTTTCTATAAAATATGTACGTTGAATTATATATTTGTATATATATAAAAATTTTCATATATATATACTATTATGTATATCCTGTATTTGTGTATGTTAGTCCTTAGGGATTATATAAAAATAAATAAAAACGAAAAAATTAATAAAAATCTAATATTTAATAATTTCTTTTATATAAAATTGAATTGAATTGAATTAAATTATTTTTTTTTTCTATACGTAATTTGTATTATCGTATATTTTATTGTGTCCTGATACAGATTTTGACTTTATTATAAAAATGTTTGAAAACAAATTCTTTTGACTCAATAGATCATATAGCTACCACTCTATATTTTATAGGTACTTATATATTTATTTTTATTTTATTATTTGTTTTTTTTTTTTCTGTTATCAAAAACCGCATTATACTTTAATCCTAATATTAAGACTTACTTCACATCCAAAACAAATTTTATACCTACATACATTTTGTATGTAGCTCAATTTATTTTTGGAATAAAAATAAAAACATTATTACATAATTACAAAAAATAACATAGAATTTCAGAATTTAAAGGACTTAAAAAAAAATCTGTTTTTTTTTTGGAATTTTTCTGAAATTTTGATTTTTTAACGGGTTTTTTTTTTTTTGTTGTTTTTTAAACATACATTTTGCAAATTGCGTTCTTTAAAATTCGAATAAGTTCACAAATTAATGTTTTACAGTAAAATGAAATTAAAAAGAAAAAAAAAATCGTTTTTTGGATACTCTAAAAAAAAAACAAAAAATAAACAATTAACATAAAAAATATTTGACTTTCTCATTAAGGACTTTAATTACCAAAAAAACAACAAACAAAACAGAAAAATATAAATAAATAAAAATTTTTTAGTTGTTTTTTTTTAGAAATTTAGAATATAGTTTTTTAGAAAAAAAGGTGAGCCCGGCGGATGATACACATAATTAAATTGTTTGTTATAATAAAATGTCTGTTTTGATATTTTACTGTTGTTATTTTGTTACATTTTTTTTTGTTTCTCTCATATTTTTGTTGCGTTGGTTACACAAATGGTTAAACAATGGTGAAGTATGTATTATTTAGGTATTTAATTAGCAAGTTAGCAATTATAAAATTAAATTATTTTGAAAGGTGTAAATTAAGTTTTTACGTTTTTTTTTTTGGTTTTTTAATTTAGAAAATTAATTTCAATTTTGGTTATGAAGCCTAACGCCTTGGCTGATAGTCCACACTTTTGTTATAATTATTATAAGTTACTTAGGTGGAACTTAAGCATTACAATTTTAACCCTATACATATGAAGAAGTGGAACGAGTAATGTTTTTGGAATGTTTATCAGTTTTAGTTTTGTCTGGTTTCACTCTGTTTATTAAAACACTTTTGTTTTGATAAAAATTGAAGGTACTTTGGTAAATTTATACCAAGAAATATTTAATTTCAAAAACTTTGTAATTTCCATTTTAAAATTAAATAAATTTACTTGATTTTTAAAATATTTAATTTGTTAGTTTGTCGAAGTTGAATAGTGACATTCCTTTAATGTTGTTTTGGGTTTATTTTAATCGCCTGTACAATAGCAGTCTAAAGTCTCCAGAATTTTTTAAATACTAAATTACATCTTCCTACCAAATTCAAATTACTCTTTAGATATTTGGGGAAGATATCTTTAATATTTAAAGATGAATACTAATACATTGAGCTTTAGTTTTACTGAATCAATTAGTCAGTTCAATATCCGTTATATATATACATATCAGTGGCAATAATATACCGGGTGTTCTATAGCATACGTATAAGCTTTTTAAGAGGGGAAGGAGCCGTTATTTTAAAATTTTTTTAACTAAATCGAGGGTACTCTATCGATTGGTGATATTTTCAACTTCTGGGAAGGACCGAAAATCGGTGTTTTAAGACCAGATATTGACGAAATTGGCTGAAATTCAGATTTCAAATGGGAAGGGGTACTTTTTTATGCAAATTCGGATTCTACGTCAAAAAATAAGAAACATTAGAATTGTCACATATTTATTATTTATTTATCTACAAATACAACTCTTCAGGAAGTGTTTCTGTAACTTGGAGCATTCAAAAATAAACTAAATCTTACCCTGAAATCTGCTATACTTTCAGTTAATAAACTTGAAATTTAAACAAACAAAATTTTTAAAATCAATAACTTTTCTAAGAGCTCCATATTTAAAAGATGTTGTGTTATAAGTAGACTTACCATAGTCCTGTATTTTACAGGATTGTTCTGTTTTGTCTCTCATATGACAGTACAATGCCCCTTTTTTTTTTTTTTTTTCTTTATTTATTTGTGTTCACTTACAATTTTATTAATTCAAAAATAGTTACAAATTAATTCAATATAATTGCAAAACAATTTTAAAGTTGTAATTTTGACACACATTGTACATAAGAGTATTATGACCTTAGCCGAAGCTGTCTGGTCTTATAATTTATTAATAATATAAAAATTCAATTGTTTGACAATAGTTCTTTTTTCTTTTAATATAAAATAAATACAATCAGTTAGAAATTCATTAAAAATTTACATTAATTCAAATATATTTAAAAATTGCACATTTAAACATTAAGAAGTTCGACGATTTTTTTTTTTATTGACAGAAATTATCAATTGACTTAATATTACCAGGTAGATCATTAAAATTTTTTAAACAATTGTAGAGACAGTTTGTTTTGAACAGTGATAGATAAAAATTGCATTTGTTTCGAGTGTTATAATTATGCACATCTACATATCTTTGCAAAATAAAATAATGCTTAATTTGATTATTTATAATTTTAAAGTCCAGAATGCAAATAGCGACGCAGAGCCATTGAGATTAAGCCGCAAAAGTTCGTCAATGTATATTTTAAAGAGGTCAGGACCTAGTCTAGAACCTTGTGGTACACCTTTCTTTATTGTTGCTGTTTCACTTAAACAATTAGCAATGCGAACCAATTGTGATCTTTCTGTTAAATATGTTTTAAAAAAGTTAACTTGATCGTTTGTAAACTTTAAGCAGGATAGTTTATGTAAAATGAAAAATAAAAAGTTTATGACATGATGATCAACGCAATCGAATGCTTTTTACAAATCTATAAAAATACAACCAGTATATTTACCACTATCTGTGCTTTTAGTTATATACTCCTTTTCTGTATATATATATTGCGTATAAATATTCTCTTTTTTAGAATTATTAATGAAATTTCATGTTCTTCAATTATAAAAAACAAATTCCACGAATACAAAAAAAATAAAATGTAACACTATGGTAACACTACTCATATAAAAAAATATCATAACCCAAAACTACTTAAATTGGAAAAATTAATTTTTAATCGAGTTTATTAGGTTGAATTTATTGGCAAAAAAAAACTGAAAGGAGTTAATTGTTCATCGGGACATATTTTGAAAAATTGCATACAAACTGTAATGGAATGCTTACCAGATTCTTTTACAATTAGAGATTGGAATACACAATTACATACAATATATCTTTTCTTTAGATATTTTTTTGATGGTATATCTACTAATTCAAATGTGGAAAACTATATCTACTGTAGAGTACTTCGCCTTCATAATAGCATCACATTATTTTTAGTGATAACCAAAACTCTCGACTATTTATCATTTATGTTATCCCATAATGCTGAAGGAGCACTGGACCAAGTCGAAAAATCCAAAAAGCATTTTTTTGAATTGCACCACCTAGCGTGTGCGGGTGTCTGACCCTTAAATTATTTTAAATTGAAGAGAAGAGTTAATAGAAGTTTTGTCAATTTGACTATTGGTAGACTATATATCTACAATTCATTTATTTACCTCAATTCTACTATTCTAGTTTTCACTACTTTTCACAAATAATCCAAATCGTTCCACTTCTTAAGCAGAAGGTCATATTTGTAAAAGTTTGAAATTAGTCAGCCTTCTACATTATTTTTGTAAACTGTTCTATTATACAATATAGTTCTGAATAACTGCATAGATCCATAATTATTTAATACATTTTCTCTATGACATACCAGTTTAACATCACATTTATTTTGATATAGCTATTGTTCTACGACATAACTGCCTTCATTTTAAAGACCCAGCTAATGTTAAATTAAAATAAATAATTTTTTTGCACATTATTTCATTGATTCCGTTAGGAATAAATTGAATCTGCATTTAATTAATAAAATATTTTTTTTTATCTTCTAAGCATATTTTTATGTTGTGACAGCTATAATACACATTTTAATTTAAAACTTAAGTTTATAAAAATTTCTTTTAACAAAAATAAAATAAATTTAAATTATTTACGAAAAATTATGAGACAACTTTAATTAATTCTAAAAGTTTGTTTGTATTTTTTTAGCATGTGCCAGTATTTTCTTTCCAACTTATATATATACTTTTTATGTCTTTATATACACACACATAAACTTGATGATTTTATTAGAAAATCAATAAATGCTTTTAATAATTTTGTTAGTTTTTCCAATTCGATTGAATTTGATTTTAATTTCCCAATTGATTTGAAATTCTTATACCTACCAATCCAATTTCTTATATCTCACAATCAAAACACTGTTTTTTCCCTTGGCAATTTCTCATTTACGTTAAATTTATGTTAAGAATAACAACCAACCAATTGCCAGATGCCAGTATTCTGATTTAGGCCCACACTTTAAATTAAATTTAACAAGAATGATATTGTATACTCCTCCGTCATTTATAATTAAAATTAAAACAATAAAAAAAAAAATTTAATATTAAAATGAAATTAATTTTAAATGAAAGTAGGTACATAACTTTAATTTTTTAACGTATCTAATATTGAATTTTAAGTGAGAATATTATAGTATCCAGATTTATTTTTAAGGTTAAAGTTACAAGGAATGTATTATTTATAATCATTATTTATACATTACTTGTCTTATATATATAATATGTATTGTGTTATCTTTCACAGGGTGATCAAATGCGTTGAGTTGAATAAGATATAATGTTTTTTTAATAGTCGAGAACTGAACCATAAATTAAATGGAAGAATTTTATTACATATATAATTTAATATCCTATTTCCATTGGCTCTATCACTCATACCCGAACCTACAATAGTTTTGTATATTATTTCCTATAGTGTTTGGGTAGTGTGTAAACAAAAATTTTTAATAAAAAATTTGTTATCTTAAAATTGACTAGTACTAGTATACTCGTCAGTAGACTTTAGAGATATTTGTGCCTCAAATCAAATTTAAAATTTAAAAAAAAAAATGGTATAAAAAATATCAAATTTTAAATTTCATATTCCTTAATTTCATTTTATTATTAATACTGTCAGATTTATGCTTAAAGCAAGCACATCAGACGTCTATAACAAGACGAAGGCTTGCTTCATTTAATTGTGTAAAAGAGTTGATTATTCAATAACAAAAAATGTAATAAACTGAAACATTGCTCAGCCCTAGTAGAAATTAAGTCTCTAAACGTATTATTGGAGTTTGGATAGATAAATTAAATCTAAAATTTGTATATTATGTACATTGTCAATTAAAGAATAAATCGTATCATCAGAAATGCACCATATTTCGAAATTCAAAGTTCCGAAGAGTTAAAATTTAAACTTTATCTAAATTTTGTACAAAAAACAGACACAGCAATAGATATCAATAATAGCGGTATTTTTCGAAATTTATTATTAAATTGATAGTTATTTTAGTTAGTTAGTTTATTCAAAAATATATAATTATTGTAATGCTAATTCAATAATAATTGTTACTCCATTCTGTGTATAAACAAATAAATCGGAACAGTCAACATAATACAATAATTGTGCGTGATAGAAAATCATTGATGTTCTAAATCCAAACCACATATTTGTATTGATTGTCCTTATAGACTTTTTTTTATGTTTTAAATGAAATTGCCAAACGAATTGAATTGAAACACATTTGTTGAAATAATTGGTATGCGGGGTAATAAAACATTTCCTCCTTTGTATTTGACATTTATAATTTGTACTTAGATTTCATTACCTTAAATTTTTTAAACAGATAATCTTATCCCGAAGCAAGGTATTGATCCATATTTATATATTATTTTTTTTACCCCACATAATAGAAAATAGTATTTTATTTGTAAGCAAAATTAACTTTTAAAAAAAAATAACAAGGTGACTCGATTCTATTTGTTAAATTAAATAATGAGTGTTCCTATATTTTTCTCTTAAGTATGTAATTATTAAGGTTAATATAATTTATTTTTATTGTAAAGTGTAAAATATGAAATGAAAAATAATAAATAAAATAAAATAAATAAACTTAAAATAAAAAAATATATCAATATTGTTAATACATAATGTTATTTAATTATTATGAAATTTAAATTATATTATATTTTTCAAATAAAATTGTTTATAACATTCCAAACAAAAAATTATTTTTGTGCTGTACGCACATTCTAACATGATTCGATTCATGAGTTAAGAGATAGAAATACATATACATATTTTCATATCTATAATAATTGTATTGAACAAAATTACCCACAGATCATTTTTTGAAAAATAAAAAGTTTATTAAACCTAAACCTTAAGCTAACCCATAGTATGAATGTATTTATTTTTCGCCGAAAGACATGTGATTTGCGAAGATAAATTTTATTTGCGAATTTTGTTGTCAAAAATAATTTAGATTCAGCATCGGAAGCCAATACATAATTATATTATATTAATTATTTATATATATAATAAATATTTTAATAGTTCTGGTGGTGTATTCAATGAAACCAATACAACCTTTCTATATGAACAAGACCTTTCTATATGAACAAGACATTAATAGCATATTTAGGTTGAATATATTACTTTTTTCTGGACTTGTTTGTGATATGGTATACTCCTGTTTTTTGTTTTATGTTATTATGTTATTACTAAATAATACACTCTCAACAAATTTGATAAAAAATTAAAAATGCTCCTGCGGAATTAAAGTCTAAAATCTTTTAATTAGTGGCCATTTATTTATTTTTTTATTTTATTTAGTTGGCTCAAACATTATTACAATAATTATTATTAAATTTTTTTTTTTTTATGTTTTTACAATACAACATAACACATTCAATTTGCAAATAAAAATTATATCTAACTTAGAACTAGGTAAAGTACATTGAAATAAATTGCACACATATTTTAATTACTTCAGATTACTTTTATAATTTAAGTTTTTGAGTCTGTTTCGAAAATGTGAAGTCAATATAGTTTATGTGTTCATTACCAATTAGTAAAATTCTATGAATTGGCTCATAATTGCCATAATTGGTCCTATGGAAACTTAATGTAAAGAAGTTTGTATTTCGTAGACGATTATTTGAATTAATGTTGATGTTATTCAAAATCTGAGGAGAAGCAATGTTTCCTTTAATAATTTCAGTAAACAAAATAACATCCGCCACTTCTCGTCTTAATTTCAAAGTTTTCAAATGAATTAAGTTCAACCTATGTTCATATGGAGGTAAAATTAATGGAGTTGACCATTGGCAGTTACGCAAAACAAATCTTAAAAAATTAATTTTGCACTGCTTCAATCCTATTAATATGAACATCATAGAGAGGTGACCAAACTTGACTAGCATGCTCAAAATTTGGTCTAACGAGACTAGAACACAAAGATTTGACAACATACGGATCGTTAAATTTCTTTGACCAACGTTTAACAAAACCTAGCATAGAATTAGCTTTATTGATAATATTACAAAAATGTGATTTAAAGTTAAGCTTGTCGTCAAAGTAAACCCTTGAGTTTTTAATTGAGCTCGTTTTGGAAAGGCTAATACCATTTAAAGAATAATTAAAAACAAACCGGATTACATCGACGGGTGTAACACATATAAGTGCACATTTATTAACATTTAAAAGAAGATTATTATCTGTACACCATTTAAAGAAGTTATCTCACTATTTTGACAATTTTCTGCTCACTATTAAGAATTACTGAACAGACATCATTAACTGAGCTTATAAAAAAAGCGGTCCTAAATGACTGACTTGTGGGACTCCGGAATTAGCATAAAAAGATTTAGTAGTATTTTTTCTAAATAAAATACTACAAGATCTATCTGAAATGATATGAGAATGATATAAGAATGACATTTAACATAACCAATACGTACATTATCTAGACCAGCATCTTTTTGTTGTGAACGTTTTCCAGGTGTTAAATTTTGCACGGTGTTTTTAGACATTTTAATTTTGTTGAGTATTTCAGTTTATATGTCATTTTAATGCAGGATAAAAATTTGTCCACATTTTGAAAATTTATTAAAAGTCTATGACCATGATGTGCCAGAAGTAAACAGGTAAAATGAATCACTTTCTGAATCACTTTCGGATAAAAAAAAAGCTTGAATAGCAGCTTTGAACATGTATAGTATGACAGCATCGGAAACAAAAAGTAAAACACGATAACCCTAAAAAGCCTATTATTTATTTTATTTTTCGACATATAGTTTGGGTACAACTAACATTTTGATATTTGGTTCGAAACTGAATAATTTCATTGTATCGTTAAAAAGTTTAGCAATTAATATTGAATAATTGATTACGGTTGTCGATTTCCGCAACATTTATTAAAAATGTTTGCCTTGACAGTTCTGCATCCTTGTGTAAAACAGCAATAGTAGTATTGGCAGTCATTCTACCTGTTGCAACTGTGGTCTCATTAGTCGAAATTCACAACTTCTTATTACGATAAACTGAAATTATTTTTTGAATTTCATCATTGTACAAATTTTTGATGTATGTTTTACGAATTGTGGAATTTTATAGGATTTTAAATTCGGATTTTGTTTGCAGACATTTTGAAAATTTGGTTGAATTTCTTTTAAAATTCAAAATAATGAAAAAAGTACAAAAAAATATTTTTTTATCTTAAAATATGCAAAAATATTCCCTACTACATCTATGCCGTTTAAATTAAAATTATGTAAGTGGTACGTATATACCGGGGGTTCAATAGCTTTTTAAGAGGGGAAGGAGACGTTATTTTCAAATTAAAATTTAAAATTAAAAAAAAAATGAATAAATTAAATGGAGGGCGCTCTATCGATTGGTGATATTTTCAACTTCCGGGACGGACCGCAAATTGCAAATCATATTTTTTATCTTAGTTTTGGGTGCCTACAAACTTTAAGTTAAAACAAAAATTTAATAAAAAAGTACCCCCTTCCATTTGAAAATCTCGATTTCGACCAATTTCGGCAATTTTTGGTCTTAAAAAACCCTTTTTCGGCCTTTCCAGGAAGTTGAAAATATCACCAATCGACAGAGGATTCTCGATTTATTTATTTATTTATTTTAACAGTTGATCCTACAGATAAATCTGTAGGCCAACTTTATAGGTCCCTTTTCCTTTCGAAATGTGTGCCTTTTTATTAAATTATATTAATTATTTGGTATATATTTTTGTATTACATATTTATATTATTTTGTTTTACTAGTTATATTATATCTTTATTAATTATTAAATTATATTTGAACCGATGTGGTTGTATTGAAAATTACTTTTTTCAGTAATTTTCACCATTTGAAAATTTTTTCGGTTCTCACGGGGTTTGAACCCGTGCTCCTTCGGTCGTTACATTACTACACTCGAGTGCTTTACCACTCGACTACCGAGGCCACCAGAGCATTCTCGATTTACTTTATAAATTTTTTTTAAATTTTAAAATAATGGCTCCTTCCCTTCTTAAAAAGCTGATGCGCATGCTTTAGAACATCTGGAATAATGGTCTAGATACAATAAATACGAACTGAAACAAATATGCTCTTACGTAAGAATACTAAGCTTAATTATAAACAACACTAGTATCTAGGCTTGTTTTACAAATGAAAACTATACATTTTCATTTTTAAATATTTAACTTTAATTTATTTTATATCAGTCCGTAATTGAGATTCTCAAGATATTTATAAAATTCATAAAATCATCAATAGTATTCATAACAAGCGATGATGAGTATAGCATCATCCGCAAATAGAACTAATTTTGAAAATTAAATGAATTTTTCCATGGCATTGATGTACACTAAAAATAGCATGAGTCCCAAAATACTATTTTGAATCATCATAACCAACAAAATAAAATCACTATATATAAATATACTTATTAACATTAACACCAGTATAACAACGTACAGAAGGAAAATAGAAATGTTTTAGATGCTTTCTTGAACATAACGGTTAGTTCCAATGATTTGTATATTTTTTTCTATTTTTGATGGATTATAAGATTATGGATAGCAAGGTTTAAGAAAAATGTCGTTGTTAGTTCTGCTTTTTAAAAAAATAATTTCATAGACAAACCATACTAGATATACAGGTACATATCAAGGACAGACAAATAAATAATTCATTATTATTTTAAGGTATATACAAACATTCTTTTAAATTGTAATTACATCAAAACGCATACAGTTAAAGTGTTATTTTGAGTAGCTTTATAAAAATATATTTGCCTTGGATACTTGAGCTTCATGAAATATTAATTTATTTACTTTTTTCATAAAATTTAATTAAATTACAAAGTTAGATTTTAAAATATAAACAAAAAAACATCATTAATAAATAGGAAAAACTACGTAACGTAATGCATTTTTTTTTATTATTTGAAAATAAAATTTTCACGTTCTTCAAAATAATCTCATTCCAAATTAACATAATATTCTTCTTTAAATCTTTTAATATGCACAGCATCATGTCAGTGTCTTAATGTACTCAGTTTAAAAAAAAACACAAAAATTCATATTTTTTAAAGGATTTTTTCTCCTTGTTACTCTTCAATGGAGCATAGGTCGACATTTGTAGGATAACTAAAAAAAAAAAAGAAAATTCGCATTTTTCTATTTCGAATTATCTTTGTTGCTGCTACTAAACTATCTTCTAGAATTTTTCACCCAATTTTCTTTGTCTGCTGTTTTTCTTTCAATTCCAATTCATTCATTCTCTTCGTACCCCATAGAATAATTCTACAAAATTTACTCCCTGGTTATTTAATATTACAATATACTTGACTGTATATAGATATACAATATACATGCTTGTGTTTTTGTCTATATCATTGGGTATTTCTAAATATAGGTTAAAAATAATATAATTTCTGAGAATTTTAGCACAAAACTGTACAAAAAAATTAATGTGCGAATTCTGGTGAGAATTATAACAACTGTTCATATAACTATCAATTAAAAATGTTATAAAAACTAAGAATTAAAAAGTAGTGGAGTTTAACATTTGTGCTTCCCCTCTTATCTCTTATCTAATGAATTCTCATTAAAAGAAAATTTTTTGTTTTGCAAAATTTTTGGTCAATTTTGTTAAACAACTTTATAAGCAAATAATTATTAAATACAGAGTGTTTCATTTATATATAGGTATTTGTTTTTTTTCAAAGAAATTTTTAGAACCGGAATAAGCAGATTTAAGACATGCTGCTCATAAATAAAATAAAAATATTTTGCTTTGTTTGTATTTTAAATTAGCTTAGTTTAGTTTGAAAAAGAGTGAAACCTACAACAATCCGTTGTTGCAACAAATTTAGGCCTCGCGTAAGCCCTTACGAGTCTCGTTCACCGCATCAGAATGCACTAGACCATTAACTATTCTCCAAACAGACTCATAGCTATTACGAATTTATGAATATTCTGAAACCTTTGGGATCTATGTTATGTTGTCAAACATGTGTCTTCTCAACCACTTAAGTCCTGTTTTTGGTAGACCCGGATAGTTACAGATAATATTCTTGATATCTTCCTGTTATAGTTCAACGACCTTCCGAGATAGTTATCATTAGAAATTTCAGTCGCATTGCATATACAATAACCGGCATTAAGACAATAATGGATATATTACTTTATCGTTCTAATACTCCTTCTATTTAAGTTAAAGCAATTTCCTAGTTTTCATTTTATAACTAATAACTTTCCGTGAGTTTTACAGCGCCTGATATTATGCTAATCAGAGTTTAACAATTTTCTGATTACCGTGTCAATTCTACAATAAACCTCTCTTATGGTGGTATATAAATTCTTGCATCCACTGAATTGAGACCGATTTGAATTACTTCTCTACCGATTCCATCATTACTCTGCTACTTCATTATTTCTGTATATTACAATGAAATGGAATGGTGCTTTACTCTTTTTATTTCACTGAGATCATCTAGTATAGTATCTATAGTAAAATGACTTTAGTGCCTTAATTATCACTTGACTATAGATGGTAATGTTCTTAGCTGGGATATATTTTTACAACTGTTTAATTTAATTTTACGTCTAAAATTAAGTTCAGCTGTGTTTAGTATGAATATGAAAACGGACACTATAAGTGAAGAATCCTGAGAATCTTTACACTAGTTTTTAATTATTTTTTAGTTTTATTCATGTTCTGTGCACCTCCATAGTAGGTTTAATTACGCACACCTTCGTGGTGCGTTATTTCCACTTCATTTACATTAAAAATTTATTGAAAGAAGTTAGTTTGGGTGGTTTTAAATTATTTTGAAAAAATATTTTGTTGTTTTCGCTGGTATTGCCTTTGACTGAATAGTTTTAGAGCTCTTTTCTAACCGTATTATTTCTAACGATGAAATCTTTCAATTATTTCAAAATTTCATTTAAAAATAGAGATAAAAAATATCTTAATTATAGAAGGCAGTATTTGCTTACTCAAGTCACCGCCAACAGACCATGTATGTACTAGGCCTGTCTCATCAACGTCCTACATTTTTTTGGTCACGGGCGGCTTCTCTACAGTTGAAGATGCGAAATTATTTCATATCTACCGATAGTTTCTCGCTAAATGAGGTTTTGTCTGTTCCGATATTTAGTACCTTCGAGTTTGGATTTTTAAAGAATTTTCTTTTATCCGCTCTAGGTGTGTAAGCCATTGTAGTCTCTTGGCTTTAATTATCGTGGTACAGAAATGAAAGAAAGCAGTCGAGTCTGCAATAATTGATTGAGATGTATAAATAAGTAATACGCATAAAATTTTGGTTTTGATATACTTTTAAATTTTCAGACTGTGCTACATGCATTAAGATCTGTAAATTTGGTTGTATCTACTGCATGCGCTCGGGTTGTGGACTAAATCCACAAACTGAAATCCACAAAAAAAATATTATTTAACTAAGACAGGATTACCAAACCGTATTAAAAGAGATATTGCCCTTTTCCGGAAATAAATATAAAAATTTAAATAAATTGATTCCGTTATTATTTATTAATATTCTGGAAAAGGGCTATATAATGTTTTTCAGACTTCTCCTCCTTATTTCGACGATTTTTGTGTTTTTCGATCGTTCTTTGCGGATTTTTTTTTTGTGACAAAAGTCATTATGGATTTTGTTTTTTGTGGATTTTCTCACCAGCCCCATGCGCTCAACTATTTTCGTTTTAAGTCTTGGAAATATTTTCATACCTATTAAAAATTACAATCGGAAATGTTCAGGACAATCTAAAAAGATTGCACCGAATTAGCCTAACAATTTTTGAATGATTGTCATTATAAATAATGACTTTGGAGGTGACTCTGTCCCCTCAAATTTTACAAAAAGTGTGGTCACCGGGATCCAAGCTATGTTCAAAAATTTAAATTTCTAGTTTTATCGGGAAATGAGCTGATAATCGGAAAATTAATCTCTAATAAATCCAAGATGATAAAAATTTGAAAATAAATCAACCTAGTCATAACTAAATCATTGGGTAAAAGCCAGATTCAATTTCAGATACATTTTGAAAAAATGTTTTCAAATATAAAAATGTATCACCCTGTAAATCTGTATGAATTTATGTATCACATATAGTTCAAGGATATAGCATCAGCTATATAGTTATATTTACAAAAATATTACATCTTACACATAGATAACATAGAAAAGTAGGAACTCATTAATTAGCCTGTGCAAAAACGAATATATCGAAATTTGTTTACTAATTCAAACTTATGTAAGGGATGTAAATAAGGACACGCTCGTTGAAGAATTCAAACACGATTTTTGTTTACATATTATATAATTTTGTTGTTTTTGTTTTCGTTTCTTGGGCAATTGACATTGTATGACACCAATTATAATGGTTAATGAAATCTCAGTGGTAACGAGATAGTCACAGGTTCAACACACGCTGTATAACCCATATTATTTAATTTTTTTTTATTATTATTTAAGAAAAGTTAGTTGTGAATATTATTTGGTAAATCCCTGGAGTATATACTGGAGCAATTGCTTGTAAAACATACATATGTCGTTAATAAAAATACTCCTTTAAAATTAGTGATAAAGCAAATTTAAAAATATGATTAATATTTTTATACGTCAATGAAATCTTAAAGTTCAAACTTATTTGTTTTTCCATTTTAATTTTTTTTATTATACCAAACTTGTTTGTACTCGGAAATATTAGCTTTTCAACAACGTCCCAGATATATATAAAATTTTCCTTCAGATTTTGTTCACTTCACTTCACAAATAATTTAGATTTCGTTCAGATTAATTTTTTTATTAAACATAATTAAATAACATATCCATAGGTGCTTTGATACACATGAAAATAGAAAAACTGCACCTTTGGAAATAGAAACTGGGGAATAGAAGATATAGGTTTAGTAAGAAAATTAAAAGTGAACGAAAATTATTTTCCAATAACTCTCGGAATTGGTACCATTTTAAAAATGAATACTTTCAGCCCGACGAAAGATGTGTCTTAATGTATATTTATAACAAAATTATGTTTTTTTTTTGGTTTTGAAATTATGTTTTTTTAATTTTACATGCCAGAATTGGCGGAATGTCAACTATAATCGATTAGAAAACTTAAGATGGTTTTGCATTGCTCTGGTCGCAGATAAAAATAACCATGTTGTATATATATTTTTTTTGCTTGATTTAATTTTATTTATAACCCTAGCATATAGCAACACAACCATATGGTCTAATAATTTACATTTAAAAATTTAAAAACTTTATCTTTGATTAGACATCATTTCAGTTAAATAAATCAATTACATCTTTTTGATTTTTTGGTTAATATTTATTTAACTATCTTATTAGTTTGGTTTACTTGTTATTAGACTTAGAACTAATACTATCTACTTCCTAGCACATTATTTTAATTTCAGTTTTAACAATTTTACATCCAATATTAATTTCAATTTTTCTGCCAAATCAACTTTTTAGCATCAGTTATAAAACTATTATTTTTTTAATGATTAGTTCTGATACTATGATTGAGATTTATTTCTGGTACTATGATTGTGGATGTCTATACTTCTATTTAATAGGAAATTGACTAGCAACACCTGTGCCAATCATCACCAACAATCTCCCGCGACTTATTTTAGAGGTTATTGGTCAAGCTATCAGCATGCTAAAAAACAAGAAACTGATGAACCTGATTGACTCTCAACTGAACTATTCAAAGTTGGAAGCGATGTTTTGGTTAAATGCTGCATCAAATTATTTGTGTGCGACATGTATCGAGTTCCCGATATAATCGATATTTTACTTACATTATATCAATTTTAAACTCGACATTTTTGTAAGCGATATTTGAGTATATCGATATTATTTGACTGCATTCATCTTTTAATATAGAAATTTATTTTGCGCTTTAAAAAAAATACTGACACTTTGACAGCAAAATAAATGTACATTATGTTGTAGGTTGTATTGTATTTTTACGCCATATGTTGTTAATTTTTAAGCGATTTCAACTTTTATGTGGTAGAACTGAAAACTGATGTAGAAACATCAAGTAAGTTGGAATTTAACAAAGTAACAAAAAAACACAAATTTTAAATTATTCATTTCGTATCTAATGAATCTTCCTTGGCTAGCCTCAAATTAAAATAAGTTTTTATAAATTTATATTAGATTGATAGAAGTCAAAAGTAATTTAATACTTAACATTTAACATTTTCTAATATTTTTGAAATTTGTATAAAAATTAATTTAAGTTAATTAAGTTGGTTGGTTTTTTATTTATATATTTCAATATTGGCATTTGTATATTTCAATCCACAACTCAAAATCTAAGATTTTTATTTTCGCCATTTAAATCGATACATTTGAATATATTTGGTTTCGATTTTTCTATACATCGATATATTTGCTTTTGATATGTATCGATCGATATATCGATTTGTTTTTTATGATGTCGTACTTCAAATCATTGGCAATATCTGGATTGAAGAAAGCATGCCTAATGATTGGTGTATCAGCTATGTATGTCCCATTTACACAAAGAACGACGTCCCCTAAAAAATACAGAGGAATATATCCCTGCTTAATATCGCATATAAGATACTACCCAACATTTTGTGAGAATGTCTGAAGCCTTATTGCGGTACTTCGTCCTGGAAAATCAACAAGCGACCAAATGTTTCGCGCGTAGGCAAATGCTGTAAGAAGCCCATGGGTTTCAAATCGATACACACCACCTATTTATCGAATTTAAAAGTGCATATGATATTCAAATGATACGAATTTCCATTAACAATATTCCAGCAAGTTTTGTTAATCTTATATAGCACTTCTAGAGTTTCAAGATTCACCACTTATTTTGTTTTTAACTTTTTAGGGAACCGGTTTTGTTTCGACAAAAGTATATTTTGCAAAATGTTATTTATTTAGGTATTTTTATTTTTTTTATTAGCGGACTGGCAGATAAATCTGTAGGCCAACTTCAGGTCGAAAATTTTTATTTTATAATATATAAGTTTACATATAACTCTCACTATACTTTTTGGTAAAGTTCTTGAGCCTACTAGCGTTTATCTATTTTACCTAAATTTGTTTTTATTTTGATTTATTCACAAACTATATGAACAACCTGGGTGACGTAGGAGGTAGAGCTTTTCAACCGAAATGTCCCACCGCAGTTCAATTTTCGATAAGGGAAGAAAAATGTTTTATGCGTTGTTCGAACTGACCCAATACCCTAGTAATTGGGATTAAATAAATGATAAAAATTAGTTGATAGTTTTGGTTTTTAATAAAAATAAAATAGAACTAGGCTATTACAAAGGCGAAATTACTTTATAAGACATAGTTAGTTCTCCATATTTAAATTAGGCATTATAAAAATTATAAAGAAAAAACTATTATAGGTATATTCCAAATCTCTGAGTAAAAGCTCTGTAGTTAGGGTGCTAAGAAAGAACTCCTGCTTTCGTAGTTCAATACTCAAAAACATTCCATTTTTAGTTCTTGTGTTCGTATCCAATATGATAAACTTTTTTTTAATTGGTAAAATTAACTTTTATTTAATTTCATCATTTTATCTATCTTTCTTACTCCCTAATTAGGTATATTTTCATTATTATTTTTTATAAGGATATGTTTGGAAATAAACATTTATTCAAAATAAATCCCCTCATCCTTAATAACGAAAAATATATAAAAAATTATTTTATTCAATTTTTTATTCATAATATTTTCTCCCTAAGAACATAAATTATAGTGTGTGTGTGTGTTAATTATTTTTAATTTTTTAACCCTAGGTACTGGTCTTTTTTCTTTTTTGTAAGGATGTTCCTTTATTTTTTTGTTGCTTTTGTTCTTAACAATTGTTGTTGTTGTTTTTTTGTTGTTAGATTACGATGTGCCGTTTAAATGGCCTCAATAATTTATCTTTTCTAATATAATAAAAAAGTTTTTTGGTGAATATATTTTTATATCAGAAATTTAATATTATTTTAGTAATTAAGTCAAATCCTAAAAAAGTAATCTTCAACAAAAAAAAAAAAGACAAAAACAATTATTTGAAAAATATTTTTATCGTAATCCTTTACAAACACTTCCCTTCCATGTTGAATAAAAAAAAAAAAAATTGGGTAATACTAAAAATACAAAACAAACAAGATACCGATTAATTAAAAAAGGACTATATCTAAAATTTCCCAATTGAATGTATCTTATTTAATGTGAAAATTAAATAAAATTTTAGATTTTTTTTATCTCCTCTGTAAATATTCAAATCTATAGTAGGATTTATTGTTTCTTAATTTTAAATTTAAATTTAGTTTTTATATAATTTATGTTTAGTTTATGTTCGAGAAATAACTGGACTTAAAACACTAAAATGAAACAATACTTTAAAACAAAAAGTTTAATAAAAAGAGTTTTGATCAAAATTTAAAATGAATGTGCAAATTCTAATTTTAATTTTGTTCATGAAGTTTGGAAAATATTTTAGAATTTTTAATTACCATAAAATCCAATAAAATTTAAAAGTGTATTTTAACACAGTTTTTTATTAAGATTAAATTTAAATTTGTTTTGAAGTACTAATTATTTATATAAATATAGTATAATAAGCGAGTTAAATATAGGAATTCATCTTTCGAAATTAGGATATAAAAAAAAAGTAATATGAAAAATTTAATTCCCAATAATTGAAGCACAAATTTCAAAATGTTAGCACATTATTCAAAATTCTTGAAAAAACTTTCTTAATATATTAAAGCTCTATACAGATCTACTCACCAACATAGTCATTTTGCATTATAACATTGAGCAGATTTTGTCACTATTTAACATTAAAAGTACTAAAAGTAAAATATTGAAGTTAATCAAAGCAGATGTAAATGGAATATGGAACATGAGAACACTTATATATAGATATTCAGTCGGAATATCTAAACAATATGAGTAAAAAAGTCTAAACGGAGGACGTAGCAAGAACAACCGCGGACATGTGAAACCGGTCAATTGTACAAGATGTGTACCAAAAGATAAGGCAATTAAAAAATTTGTCATTAGAAACATTGTGAAATCCTTGGTTTAACGTACTTATGTTCTACCAAAACTCTATGGAAAATTACGTTACTGTTTATCATGTGCTATTCAATCTAAAGTTTTACGTAATAGATCTAAAGAAGCATGTCGTATTCGTACAACACCTTCCCCAAAAGATATTGAACGCCAACATCAACAATCTAAGAAATATGGAAAAGCATGAAATGAATCTTTTTAAAAACTTTCTATCTACAATATTAAGTAATTAATATTTCCAAGTATAAAATAACATGTTTTATCATCCCACATTGTCCATTCAAGAAATAATATCTTAAAATAGTAAAATTACAATTAGAATAATATAAATTTTACAAGTAAGAAATATATCTGCATATTTTTTTAGTATAATTCAACTACGTATCAAATATATGCAGCCTTACCGGCGAATTCGATGGAACAAAAAACGAGTACTCGTTCGTAAATTTTCCACCGGCGAATTCGATTCGAAAAAAAATCAAATATTTTTAATTTTAATTTTCTCTTTCAAAATTTTATAAGCGAATAACCATTTTTGTTCTTGTGTTTATTTGACATTCTTATCGATATTCACTATCACCATATTTGACATTCACCACCTAATGTGTTTTACCTATATATGCAATATTTAAATCTCTTGCTAAACAACTAATCTCTATATGTATTTCTAATTTAGTATCAAAAAATAAAAACACTCAGCAAAGGAATAAAAATGAAAAAAAAAAAATAAGTAGCTATGCTTTCGATTCTTTCGAATTTACGAAAAAAATGTTCTCTTTTTAATCACTTCGTATACCTAAACTAACACTTCCCAATTTGCAATTCATTTCCTTAAGAAAAGCTAAGACATTTATTAATTAGTCGCAGAGTTGTTTAGATTTAATTGAATTTTATTTTTTTTTTATTTTAAAGGGTATTTGAATCAAACATATTTAACAAATATAATTAACAAATAACAACAACAAATATAATTATTGTGGTCTACTCCAATTATAGTTTACTGTGGTCTGTGGTTGACTATGGTCATTTATAATTACTGTGGTCCCACCGAAACATGTAAATTATCTTGCCAATATATATTAAATGTTAAAATTATCAAATTTACGAACTATACCGAACTTGATTTATAATCTATAATTATAATTGACAAGCATTTAAGGTCCTGCGCAGTAGACACCTTTTCATTTGATTTCGATTCTCCTACTCCATAATGAACTTCTGATGTAATATATAAGATGTATATATAAAACAAAAATGCGCACACAGTCGAAAATTTTTTACTCATATAATTTTATTATTCAGCAAATACATTATACATATGTGAGATCTTTTAAAAATAATAAACAAAAGCAAACAAATCAGTTATTATACTCTACTACTCCTTAATGAACTTCTAATATATATAATATATAAGATTGTATATAAAACAAGAATGCGCACACAGTTGAACATTTTTTACTCATATAATTTTATTATTCAGCAAATACATTATGCATATGTGAGATCTTATTAAAATAATAAACAAAAGCAAACAAATCAGTTATTATAATTTTGATTATATACTTGCAAATGAATCTATGTACATATGCTAAAAAAAAAACAAAAAAACAAATTCATCTAAAATAAAAAACAACAAAAAAACAAATCACTTGAATTCTTCATTTTTATCTTTTTAAGTAACTGTTTCTAAATTTTGGTTATTTGTAGTAATAATATAGTTTTTATTAAAATTATGTATTAAGTAGGTATATATATACATACCTTTTTAATGACAAAACTTTTTATTTTTAGTAATTTTATCCACTAAATGCCACTTACTATAGGGAATATATCGGAAACGAAGCAGTATATGAGGGATGTGTATTTATGTGTTCTAAATAAAACTTACTAACCACAAAACTTTTTATTAAACACGAGTGGTTTCTGCTATATCGTGCGAAGTCTATGTCAGTACGTAAATTATTGTTTTTTTAAAAACTTTAAATTTGACTTAAACTTGAAATATAATTACTCAACAGGTGCCACTAGTAAGCCATATATTTTTGAAAAAAATAAGCGTTTTGAATTAAAAATTTCTAAAGAACATATAGATAAGTCTGCTTAATTTTGGCAAAACATTCTGTGGACGGATGAATGTTTATTTTTACTACACGGTACATGCGAACTATACCGAACTTGATTTATAATTTAAGACTTATAATTATAACTTATAATTATAATTTAATTTAATTTTTCCAAAATTTCCAAAATTTGCCATGTACTGAGACTGACATTTTCGAATTACATTATTTTATAGTTTAGATTTTAATTTGGTTAAATATTTTAATTTTCCTGCTATTTAAGTAATTAAAATCTATTCGGTTAACCAAACATGCCATTTGAAAGTTTTGTGGAAACAGGCAAAAATTCCAAATGTTCTGTTCTTTCAAATGTTATTTAACAAATATCCATCTTAAATTTCTATTCCAAGAGTGTTATACTTAAAATATGGAAATATTTCATGTAAGAGCAGAATGAAAGAAAAGTGGTTGGTCTCTTACAGCAGTTACTATTCGTAAACGTACACAATTAAATGATTTTGATTGTTTCAAATTCGGTTATGACAAATATCAAGGTAACAAGGTCTTAACAGTCGCATTCAATACATTAAAGAATAGGTTAAAATACGATGATACACTATTAAGCTTAAGAATGACAAAGCTCTCAAAACTTAATTACATTACTTAAATTAAATTATTAGAAATAATTTCAAATAATTGAAACAGAAAAACTAAATAAGAATAGTTTTTCCTTGATCAATAAGTAAGTAGATACCCAAATAAGCAATTTTTGGAATATTCGACACAAATGTTGAAATTTGTTTGTCTACTGTTGATTTTTTAGCTATCGAAATACTTTTTGATCACAACACATATTAGACTTTGATTCCAAATTAGATTTAAAATAATTTTCAGTACCTTGTTTTGGGCAATTTAAAACTTTTTTTAATTGTAGTTGACGCAGTTATAACCGAATGGTTTTCATTTTATTTATTACAAGACATACGTAAGATAAAGTCCATTTAAATGTATATATATTATGATTTATTTAAATTCTTAGATTACCTATAATATATTATTTATAATGTATATATATATATAAATCTTAATTTATAGCTACCTTATATATAATACACAAGATGAACGACGTATCGAACGAACGTGCATCTTTATAACAAAATTCAATAAAATATCTTTCGTATAACAATTTTAAATTTTATTTTATTCATAAATAGCAATTCTGTGATATAATCACAAAATATATATATTTGTAATAGAGAACAAAAGGAGACAATACTATAAATCAGCTTTTAATAAAATAATTCACTTCTGACTTATTTGTTTATCTTTTATTGAAAAAATTGGCGTTATATTTTAATGTGACTATAAAACTACATCGATTGTATGAAGTTTATCAAAAAAATTGTTAACTATAACAGAATTGTGACTATAAACGAATTAAAATACATAAAAAAATATTTAAAAAAATGATGACAGTAAAATTGTTAACTAAAAGCGAATTGTGCCTATAACCAGTAGTGACTATAATAGATTTTTACTGCAATTGATGTCAAATTGATAGAGATAAGGTTTCTTTTTTATGGTACATATTAAGATTAAAGAGATGTAAGGATAGGCTAATAGCAGCAAAAATTTAAGAAATTCCAATATTACGACAAAATACTAAAAATACAAAAATACATTCATTTTTTACACTTTTATATTTTATTTCATTTTTAAATCACTTTTTTAAAGCTCTTAAATAATATTAATTTAAAATTTACTTTAATATTTTAATAAAATTTAATTAATAATACAGAAACATAACCACAATTTAAATTATGTAAAAAAACATATAATTTTTTTTCTCTGAAAGTAAGAATTCATTATTCGATATGAAAAGCAAAAAAGAGGTGGTTTTAGTGGGTTTAAGGCCCTTAATACCATTTTTTCTTTGCGCGTGCGTTATTGAATTATATTGGTGTCCTCAGAGGACTCCCACCTACCTACAGAAACAAAAATAAATAAGATTCGATAAATTTATATGCATCATTGATGATGTTGTTATCGAGGATTTTTTAAAGAAAGTTACTACTGTGCAATTGCACAGGGGCCCACTAGTGGTTAAGTAAAATTATAAAATAATCTAAATTTATAATATTATTTATTTAATTAACGCCACAAACCATGAAAATAATTCTTGAATCTGATTTAACTTCCTTTATTATTTCTGCCTACTCAAATGGCTGTTGCTCATCAGTTAGAAGTTAAAAAATACATCACATCTGCAAGTTAAATGGTTGATAGGCAAAAATTTAATTTGCAAAAAATTTAAAACTATAAACTAAGCAAATAAATATAAAATTTTATTTTGAAATTTTGCTAAGGAATATTTTTTTATATATTATTGTAAATTATTGAAAATGTGGTCTTCCCTTTCTAATTTTTTGACTGAATTGTTTTTGCAACACAGAAAAATCAAAATTTAACTTTTTATATTTGGTTTAATTAAATTTTTTAAATAAATTATTTTTTTTACATTAACATAAAAGTTGAAGGTTACAAATAATGCTTAGAGTATAATAATGGTATAAAAGTAATTCAAAAGTTATTTAATTTAAAATAAAGTTTCATCTTGAAAATAAAGAAAGATAAAATATATTAGATAATAAGATTGACATTGTTAGATGGTACCATTCTTTTGGCCAATTTTTACATTACATTTCTGCTGTATAAAATTCGCAGCAAACAAAGATTGATTATGATTTTTTTAGTTTTGAAAATTCATTTCACCATAAGTAAATTATAAAATATGTAAAATAGTAATAATTGTAAAATTAGATAAATGTAAGATCATTCTGTTATTCCTGAGAATACGAGATGAATTAAATAACAAGAGTAGAAATAATAAAATTATAAAATAGATAATAAAAATATTTATTAAATTTATATTATTTTGCAGCCCGTCAAACCATTCTATATAATGAGAATGGTCGAAATAAATAAGAATGGAATGTATGGATTATTATCTAACAATAATAATTGTGATAGTAGGTCAGCAGTAATCCAAAATTTTCAATAATCCTCAATAATCTAAACTCAAGTTTTCATATAATAATATGTCTCTATAATTCGGTCACCTATAACTTTTGTTCAATAAAATTATTGTTGAATATTATAAAAATAAATAATTAGATACACTCTAAATTTATCGTATTTTAACTTTTTGATATTAACTCCCAACACGTTAATGTTTCGTCAATCTAAACTATGATGAAAATTGTGAGTTATTCAATACAAAACTTACTTGTAACCTATATTGATATCTAAAATGCGTATATATTTTCTAGAGAAACTTGAAAGTTCATGATTCGAAAATCAAAATCATAATAAGTAATTCAAAATTCAACGAAAAATTATATTTCAAGATTTTATACAAAATTAGTAAAAAATGTTAAAATTTGAAATATGTCACTCTTAATTAATTCTTTACAAAGAACTCTTAATTGAATACTCAATAACTTTAAGAGAAATGAAAATTCTTGAATAATTCCATATTTTTTAGAAGTAAACTTCTTCTGAATTCCAATGAAATACTTCCATTATATTATCATTATTGTTACCATCTCTCATTAAATTGCTTTAATTTGTTTTATAAATTTATTATCAGTTTCTATTTTCTATTTTATATTATTTATCTATCAAAATATTTAATTTAAATCCATTTTCTATTCTTTTTCTCAATACATTTTTTTTTGTTTTGTTTTTTTACTATTCCAATTGTACATAGTTTTGCACTTAAAGTTTACATTGTCAATTCATACACATTCACACATACATATAATATTTAAAGTGTAATTTTAGAGCAATAAAACTTTACAATCCAATAAAGCATATACAATTTAAATTTGAGTTCAAACTTTTTTTATAATACATTAAAGATTAATTTATTACATTTATTAACAATAATTATAATTTTTGGTGTATGTCCAACATAACTCTGTATCACGATATACGACTAGCTTTAATAAATCGCCTACAAGTTTAATTTTAAGCAACTTTTTCAAGCAATCGAGGCATTATTTTCTATAAAAAGGCGAGTTTTGTTGAATTTTCGAAGATTCATTAATTATTATCCAGTCTCGGATTAGAAAATAACCCAATGGTATGAAATTACACAAACTTGGGGCCAACCCAGAGGAATATTTCTGAAAATAATGGTATCATGAAATTTATTTTTCATTAAATTGATATTTCACATTTTCGAAACGGAAAAGGATTTACCGTGGATATATTCAGACCTAATTTTTTAAGAAGTAAGAATTAATGATGTGTCCAGAATGTAAGTTACACCAAAAATAACATTTTTCGAATTGAATACCAGATAAACTTTTTCAGACTTCTTTTTCAATAAAAAAGTACAATTACATTGCAAGAAAATTGGCGCACCCAACTTATCATCACAATAAAAGATGTTTTGTAGGTAATTACTATCTATACAAAAGATTTGATTATATGGGAAAAATGAGAAAAAAATGCAAGTAATCATTATGCCCGTACTGAAACGCATTATAAATATTAACAAGATATATGGGCCAACTTTTTTTCAATAGAGTAGTATAATAGCTTCTAATTGACTTTTAGTCCGTTAATCATATAAAAACGACCTGAACGATGATGTTGAGATCTTAAGCTAATTATATCTGATATCGGTGTAGAACAAGATTTTTATGAAAAATTTTTTAGATTCAATGGAATAACAAAGTTGAAAAACTTGAGAACGGCAATAAATACACTGATTTGGATCTTTCCGATTGTCACCCACACTTTCAGTTAAACCAACTATTTGTATTTCTGTCTACTACGTTTCTTTTAGTTCAATTGGATTTTCATTTTGTTTTAAAATAGTATTTGAATCCCTTGATCACGAATACAACTACAGGCTCATCCATATATGTTAATTATATCGTTAATATTTTTTTTACTTTGCCTTATTATTACTCTTTTGTATAGAGTTTAGAATAGATGTTGTTCAAACGAGCGGTTATGGCTAATTTCACAAATTGCTATATGAATTTAACAAGCAAAACATTAATTTTGGAATAAAAATTTCCCTAATTTGTAGCCTTGCAGTCTAATATAAATCTCACCATATCAATTTCTCAAACGTTTATATTATAATCCATCTGTCAAATGGATGCTCAACTATCTCTATCATAGGTTCTATCAGTATAATAAAAGTCACCCTTTCACATTATCTATAAATATAAAATAATAAAACTAGGTATTTTATTCAACAGTTTATACCTGTAACTTAATTTGTTTTTCTAAAACTAAAACTAAATCAAATATAACAAAAACTATAACCTAATTAACATTTTACAATAAAATGTTGAGTTAAAAATTTACAACTCAATGTATCATACGAGTATACATGCATAATGTCATGTATTAGAAAACTCACAATAAGAACATCTACAAAAACCTGAGATAAAAATAAAAAAAATATTTTTAATAAAAAATGTCAATACCCTACAACATGGATTTATTTTATAAAAATTTTTGCATTTATAAATTTTTACTAACACAAAAAAAATGCTTTCCTTTCTATACCTACTAAAATGTCAATGAACTTTTAAATACATTTACAACCATGTTCATTGCAATTTCCTACTAATTTATAAATGCTAGAAAAGAATTTCCCTTATACCAATACATTAACATTTAAAATTCTCTATTTATGATTCAACATTAATTCTATTGTATATTGTTTGCACATTATAAATTATGTATGTATAAATTTATTTACAAATACAGGATTAATATTACCTCCTGATGTATATGAAAAGAATATTCAGAAAAAAAAAAACTGTCCTAAGGACCTAGATGATTCTATAGAGCACTGGATATAGGTTGAAGCTTTTCTGTTTTATTTTTATTTGTTATATTTTTCTGTTTTTTTTTTTCCTTTTTTAGTGTGTGTATGTATGAATGCATTTACAGAATGTTTGCAACAATTTTATAGAATTCAATGGAATTAAAATTTTGTAAAATGGAAATAGCAAAAAGATATACAAAAAAAAACCCTCTTGACCTGAATTTGAAATTATAAGTTGTAATACTCTCAGGTACAGAGATGAACTTCTCATTTACATTTGAATATAATAATAACATCAATATTAAAATTTATGAGTACATTAGGATAGGATGCATACATTTATACTGGGGTGGAGTTCTCTATACTTATTTATTTATTTATTTATATGCGGATGTATGTGTATAAATAAGTTCATAGTTCAAATCAAAGAATTGCAATTCTATAGAAAGTGCTCTTTTAATTTTTTTTTTTATGTTATTATTGTTATTATTTTTTTTTTTTTGCAAAATGAAGAAATCATGTTGCATACCGAAATGGAAAATATTACAGAAATATTATTACATTGTTGACATTCTTAAATTATCTTAGATTTCTGAATTCAAAATTTATTTTTGTTAATTTAATTTATTTTAATGTTATTTATTGCTAACTATAAATTTGCAACGTGATATTTTTCCTCAAAATAAAAGAAATCAAATAATAAAAAGTTAAATAAAAATCACATCTGCATCTAGAAACTAATTTGATTTTACATCAGCATCATTTAATATTTTGTCGGGTACGTTTTCGAAATAAAAAAAATTTCAGTGAAAAGCAAAGGCTTTCACTATTCACTATAAGAAATCGACATGAAATGCATACGAAAGTTATCTACAAAACTCAAGTAAGTTCTTTAAATGAAAGGATTAATGAAGAGATTTTTGCAATAAAAAGTTGAATAAAAAATAAAACAACTTAACAAAGCTTCTAAACCTTTTTGGTAAATAATAAAAGTTAAATAAATATTAAAACATACCTAAAGTTTAATATTTATTTAATTTTAATAATATTTCACCTAGAGCCTGCAGCATATTCTATAAATTATATTAATAAAAGTCAGTAAAAATAAACATCAGGTATAGTTTTAGATATTGAGGCCACTTTAGACATAGTATGGCGGAAGGGTTTAATACACAAACTTAATGTAATCCGTCTTCTAATATTTTTAATCAAAATCATACAAAACTTCCTGAGCAATAAAAATTTCCATTAATAATATTACATCAGAACTATGACATAGAAGCAGGCGTACCACAAGGTTCTGTATTAAGTCCTGTTTTATATTATAATATTTAACCTCATGACATTACTGTAATAGAGAAAAGCTTTATCTAAATCTACCCAAATTATACTGCTATATAAATATAATTCGGACTCCTCCCCGCAAACCGTTATATCAAATTTGCAGATGTCCTTAATAGCTTTAATGACTATTATTTCAAAAGGAAAATTCAGAAAAAACTAATGCCATATTTTTACAAAACAGAGAAAACTTTATTGTTACTACTACAATCCAATACCTTTCTTAACAATAACTAAATAAAATGGATGGTTATCGTAAGATACCTCCTCGCTCCTAGATACGACGTTAATACGTTTCATTATCACATATACCGAATGTGCCAGAACATTCGCATCAGTTTCGAAAATTTCGATTTCGACTAATTTCGATGCTTTTTAGGCTTAAAAACCCCTTTTCCGGTCCTTCTCGCAAGCTGAAAATATCATCAATCGATAGACCACCCTCCATTTAGTTAACAAATTTTTTTCAAGTTTTAAAATAAAAGCCTCTTTTTGTCATAGGGGCTAAAAGCTGATACGCATAATCTGAAACACCTTTTATACAAGAATTGACAAAATTAATATGACCATTAAAATATTGCACCCATTTACAACTCGTATGTCATTTCTATCCTTAAAAAAGAAAATATACATATTAAAAACCATTTTTTCCCCAATTTTAACATATGCCAGTCAGGGCCGAATTGCAAATTTCACAAAATCTATACTTATAAAAGGGAAAGTTTGTTTGTTTGTTTGTTCGCTATACACCGAAACAGTTTTAAAGAGAGAGTTCTGAAATTCTACACAGCTTATTTATGATCAAAAAAGGCACCCAAGTAAAAGGAACGCAGTATACAAAGTCATCAAATGACAAGTTTGAGTAGCTGCAATCTTTCAAAAACTAAAGGTGTTATAGATCTGAAAATCTACACTTGGGTACTCTTTCACAAATAAAAAAATACGACTGTTGCCGATTTCGTATAAATAACATTTGCAATAAGCTAATCAACTTAATACAGCTTTGGTGAAGGCCAAATTTCAGAAGAAATGTAAAAATTGAAATAGCAACGACCAGTACAATTATAGAAAGTAGTGAAGAATTGACTGAAAAAGTATTTCCGAATTTTTACAAAAAATGTGACAATTCGTTTTATTAATCCGAAAATACTGCTGAGTATTCCAAGAGATCCAGGTCCATGTATACAAATCGATAGAACAGATACAGTTATCAATGAAGATATTAAAATATTTTTGATAAACCATTTTTTTTTCAATTCGCTTGATAAATCAAACTTCATTGAAGTAAATTCTATACATTTTGTGTTCGACTCGGACAATGTCGGGTATCTTTGCTAGCCTTCACTTGGGCAGGATTAACGTATGTTAATATTTACTTTTTTACTTTTGCATAAATATTTGGCCGATCTTAATGAAATCAGATATCAGTGCCTAATTTATTTAGTAGATATTGAATATATAAAGAAAAGTTCGGAAAAACGTGTCTATTCCCAATTTTTCGGCAATTTAATTTTTTTTCTTCGTTGTTGGGCAAGATTAACTTATGTTAATATTTTTTTTATTCATACAAAATTTATGGTATTCTATCAAATTTTTGTAATTATTTCCATAAAAGTTGAAAAATAAGATAAAAGGTTCTGAAATATTTTAAATTGAAATAGAAATATACTAAAATTAATATATTTTAAGACATAAAGTAAATAAAGCACCAAAGGTTTTTTGAAAAAAAATTTTGTTTTGAATTTTGTTTTTGGTATGTTAGAAAAAAGAAAAATTCTGTTACGAAGTTAAATTAAAAATTTATGTCAACCATTGATGTATTGAAAATAGCGGCGAATATTTCACAATCAGTTAAACTTTTTGTTAATGGATAGCGGACCTATCGTTTTTTTTCGGAAAATATTTTGTTGTTTAGCCCTTTAATATGTTGACGGAATTTTATTCTACTTAGGATGGCACCCTTTCAATAAAATATTGATTTGAATCAACAATGTGATTATTTTCTTCTTGTACTTTTGATTCATTATCTAGTGACTCATTCTCAGAATCATGACCATCACTTACGTCTAAGATGCATTTTTTAAGCATCTGATTCTTTATTTTCATTTTGCGAAATACAATACTTTTCATTGTAATCATTATCATCACTTTCGACTCTTGAGGAACCAACAACTGGTTCAAATACCATTTCTTCCGCTGGTAGGACCTCATCATCTAGCACATGTTTCACCAATCTACAGAAATATGCTTGTTCTTCCTCAAACGATAACCTGTAAAAATAAGTTTTTTGTATCTTATGTGTGAATTTTTTTTTTTTTTTTATGTTTTGTGTTTCTCATAGTAAAACTCAATAAAAAAAGTGTTATATACCTGTAACGGCATTTTTATTTAAATTTCATATATTTTGAATAGTTTAGCTTGATTTCGAAGAAATTTATTAATATTTACACCAAAAACATAGTAAATTTAAAAAATGAGGTTTTTGAAGAAAAAGACTCATTTTTTGTTTTTTTCGCACTCTTACTAAAAATTACAAAATTTACTTACCTGCCTACCTGAACGGCACATAAAATTTTAAACTCTTCCATATTATTACAAATATTGAAAATTCAATAAATAATCTTTCCAAAATAGAGCTATATATTTTATTTTTTTTTATTTCACTGAAATAGATACACTGTCGTTGTTGCAACTGCTAACTCTGTTATAAGTACCTTGTAACAAACGGAAGTCCCTACCGGTATTTCCAAAAAAATATCTTAGAGGATATATATTCGCTGGTAATAAAAGCAAACATAAAAGTATTACTGTTACTGCGCATACAAAAATAATCATAAAAACATAAAAATCACTTATTTTGATCAAAAAATTCTCTACACAAAATATAAGGAAAAACCAAAAATATTAACATATGTTAATCTTGCCCGCTTACGTATATTTCATTTGTCGACCAAGCGAAGGCTAGTAAAATAATAAAACTGACGTTGAACCAGGTTGAACTTAAATTTTAATTTTTCAACGAAAAAGTTGCACGATAAGATCAATGTGAATATGATTGACGAAAATATTAATATTATAAAGATAAATTCAACATCAAATTGCAATATTCTCAAACAATAGTATAGAAAACTTGTATGTTAAAAATATTTAAATATAGGTAATATAGGATATTTATATAAAGTAAAACAAATATATATATCCAAAATGTTATCAATATCAGTATGTATTATATTAGTGTGTTAAGTTTAATTGTAAGTTTAAATGTAAGTTTTATATAAAAAAAAAAAAATTGAGTACAAAACACAGAAGATGTCTGCAAGTAGTAGACGAAATACGCGTATCTGTATGATAAGCATATCAGGAAAATTAAAAGGAAAATATTCGACTATGGATAAGTTTTTTACTATCTTGTTCTTCCTTCAAAACTTGATATTAACATCACATCATTGATTTAATGCATTGAAAAATTAAATGTTAATAAAAAAAATATTACAATGAGTTCTCATTTTCAATCCTAATCACCTGACAACCGGAGATCAATGCAATATTTTTCATTATCACGATCATTTTAACTGTCAATTCAATTCCACACAGTTTTTCGATAAAATTAAAAATTTAAAATATTACATTGATCTCAGCAATGTCGTTGAAAATGATAAATCATTGCAATATATTTTTTTTCATTACCATTAAAAATTTGAATTAATTATAACATTTTTCATTATCATGGCATTTTTCAATGATAATGTAAATTCAATATTAATTTTAAACACCCATATCTGTGCATCCGAAAGTATCCGAAAAAACTAAAATCCTGTAGATTCGAAAGGTCTCAGATTGAAATGATTTTTTTCATGATGACTGTCCAGTCTGTTTTGTTGTTGAGAGAAAATAAATGGAATCAAAGTAACAACTCTACATTCCGAAAACAAATGCGCCTACACATTAATAAATTAAAGTCTTCTTCTTATTTTCATATTAGGTGTAATAGTGTTTTGTTTTATGAATCTATGTGTGCAAAATTTTTGTACCTTTATATAGCCCACTGAGGAGGTTATACAGAACAGTGATGAGGATATTGAATCAATATTCTATGATGTACTATTTTACCGATTTACTGATTATTGATTTTGGACACATGATCATTCCAGACTTTTCTTTTATACTTATCAGATGGATAGATTATAACCAAAAATGCTACACGTTTATTTGATTTCATTGTATTTGATGTTGTATCCTGTAATATTTCTAAATGTTCTCAATTTTGCAGCGTAAAAAATATTTTAGCTATACTAGTGTCAGTTCTGATGGTGACCTGATTTTCTTTCTTTCTCATTTTTGTTATTAAGTTTACAGTTATAAAGTTTTACGTAATTAAAATTCATTAATATTAAAACTGATCGAAAATATGCTGTAGGTATATATTTTGAACTTAGTTTGTCAGTTCATAATAGTTAATATTTCTTCTTTGGAATATATTTTTTTAATATATACCTTCTTCGGATTAATTATTATAGCTCTTTTATAATTACATAATTTATTATCTATTCAATATTTTTTTTAATATTATCTTATTTATAACTATTTTTTTATTTATTATTCCATCTTTGGAATGTATTTATTTGCTCAATACTATTAGACGGCCCCATGAGAGGGTGAGAGTGAGTTTTAATTTAATAATGGTGTTTTACATTTCCGTACGTGCACAGGAACCGGAAATAATAATTGGCTTAAATATAACCTAAAAGTGCTTTCAATGATCTTCCTTTCATTTTTACATCTTTTTAAACCATCGAAGACGGAAGGAATTGTTTAAAAATTTAATTCAAACTAAGTTATTTTGTTGCACTATCACTCGATTTTCTTTGAAATATACCCAAGTCAATGGACATTTTGCTATATCAGATATGTATAGTAAAATAATACGTTTGGAGCCTTTGGAAACACTGTTAAACACATATAAAATTTTGATATTTACTATAAATTGTTTAGCATTTTGAACAATACTGCAATAAATTTGAAACAATAATAGTTTACTACAGCGTGTAATAAAATATTGGTCTATAAATTCAATGAAGATAACAACTTTGATAACGCTTTCGAAGTTTACTTTCGATTTCTTACATAAGTATTTTTTATTGGAAGGATAGATGTTGTTTAAAATTCAAGATGTTACAAAAACGATTAAAACCAGGAATAAAGTCAAAAATGAATAACAAAAAATATATTTGAAAGGTTGGACTGCCTATTAATATCATATTAATAAATTAATCTTGTCGTAAAGTTCAAGTGTTTACAAATTACAATATTAAAATTTAAAATAAAACCATTTTACAATAATAAAATATAAAACGAATACAATTAGTAATTTAAAATAGAGACTGTAAAAGTTATACAATTAGTTTACACAAAATTCCTAAATAAATAAGGATTTCTTTACAACATCTTTACTCATATCAAAATTTATTGTTGTGTTATATTGGTTTGTGTTTATCAGTATTCTGTAGGATCATATTTTCCGTAGTTAGTCCTGTGAAATGTAATAGAAAATATGTTTTCATGCCTAAATCGTGCTCTTGTGTTAATTGTATTTCTTAAAATGTTATCAATATAACATGAATTAATGTGTTTATTCAGTACTTGGGTTATAAAAACAATACCTAACACAGTTCTCCTACCTTCTAAAATATACATATTAAGCAGCTTAAGACGTTCAATGTTGGGGGACAATATTAAGGGATTATTCCAATGTGTTGGCGATAAAAAGGGGACTAAACTTGGTTAGCATATTCAAGAATTGGTCTGACTTATGTCGTAAATAAAGCATTGAGTTTGCTTTGTTAATGATCTTATTAATATGTATGTTAAATGTAAGTTTGGAATCAAAAGTCACGCCAAGATCATTAAATTCGATGACCGTCTAATTATAAAAAATCATACAATATTAAATTTACAGGAAAGACTGCCATTTACAACAATGTGTTATTAACCAACATTTTGTTATTGGTTAAAAAAAAAGTCAAAAACCATGTCAGTCCTAACAATTTTATTGAAAGCAAAGCAAATTCACTAGATTAATCAAATCATTCATGCATTTTTAATAAACAAAAATAGTTTTCTTCTATCTGATGTTTTTCAACCATAAATTTTTCTTTACACTATTAACTGTAGAATTTGGTACTTATCAGAGTTTATCATTTGTAAGCAAAGTAAATCAATTTGGGTATTTTAATAGCTCTCACTACTTCTAACTCTTTCTTAAATTAATGATGTTCTTCCGGTTTTTAAATTGATACAGTTAGAATTGTAGTTTCTTATTTTCGGAGATAAATTTTTCTTCTTTTTTTTGTTGTTGTTCTTTTAACTCTTTCTTTAAGAATCAAAATTTGTTACATACTCTTAAAAATTCGGTAAAATTTGTTAATGTCATCTGAAGTACCATACTTAGAAACATATAAGAACGGGTTGGTGAGTAAATCCACAAAAAACAAAATCCAAAAGTCATTATGGGAAAAAAAATCACAAAAAAAAAATCTACAAAGAACGATCGGAAAACACAAAAATCGCCGAAATAAGTAGAAGGTTACCATTCTGAAAAAAATTATATTGTAGTTTAGTAATCCTGTCTTAGTTAAATAATATTTTTTTTGTGGATTTCAGTTTGTGAATTTAGTCACCAACACTCTAAGAATATTTTAATGATAAAAAAGCAGAGGATGAATACACTTTTTATATTAGTCATCATCTAATTAGACTACATGATCCCGATCTTAATTCTTAATCTTATTTGATGTAACATTTTTAAGACTTTATACTTTTATTATATACTTTAATTTCTGTAACATTTTGAAGTAAATTTTACCAACATAGAAACATTTGTATTTCAAAAGATTCAGAAATTATCTTCAAAAGAATTTCTCTACCACCCACTTTCTCAAAATTTATTTTCCAAAATTTAATTTTTTTTCTTTGTTAAATTTATGTGTTTTTTTTTTTTTTTTTTTAATTTAAATATGAAATAAGAAACTAACATTAAAATATTACGTCAGAAAGAAAATACATAAATTGCGTCATGTTGTCAAGTATAAAAAACCGAAATATTTATTATCCTTATGCGATTTCTTATCCTTGTAGAAAACAAAAATAATAAATAAAATAATAATAATCATATGACATTAAAATTCCAGAAATGGAACAACAAAATATGTGTTTCTACCAAAAATTATCTTTTCTCAAGTCAACCTACTTGAATGGTACTTCAACCCCAATTGAAGATGACTTTTTCAAGTGAAAGAAAATTTTTGTTTTTGTTTTTTTATATATACATGCATACATAGATGTTGTATGCGAGACTTTACGTATATCAAATAAATAAAATAAAATAAATTAAATCTAAAATGTGATGATAATTCAATAAGTACAAGTGAAATATTCTCAATATTTAATAAATTTATTAAATCTTGAAAATATTTTATGCAAATGGAAAATTTATTTATTTATTTTGTTTTTGTTCTTTTTGTTTTTGTTTTTTTTTTGGAAATTTCTAAAGAAAAATTAAATTTTCAATTCAATGAATGAGTTTTGATTTGTTGTAGATTTTCAAAATATAAATTTAAAATATTTATAGAATTTTGTAAAAATATCATATAAGTAAGAAGTATAAGAGAGAATTTACATCTCATGAGGTTTACGTAATCAAATTTTTTAAAGTAACCAACAAATTAGATTGTTATATATTGAATTGAAGAACATGTCATATTACTTGTATATTTGTATAATACGAGTCTATATTTTCTTTCAAAAAAATAAAATCTAAGATAATATTCTATAAAAAATTAAGATTTCAAATCACGTTTTTTATAAGTATCTTCGAAAAACTCAAAATCATAACATGATTTGGAATAATACGAATAAATTCAATTTGTTATTTTGAAAAATTTTAATTCAGTTGAAATTTTTGATTATCATTGAAAGTTAAGCACAAATTAAGATATTAAAAAATAAGCTAGATTTTTACTAACAGCTCTAAAACAGAATTAAGTTTTTATATTTTACTTAATTAAATAATTGAGACAAAATTGAAGGTTGCCCCAAAATCTGTTTTTCTGTGTTGAGAGAAAATCCGTATAATCCTGTACACTAACAATGTTTTACAATAACAAGTTTGTAGCTTTTCTAAATTAGTTTTGTTATTTAATCGTCAATTCATACTAATTTATCTTCATACTGGAAAATATAGACCTCTCTGATAAATTAAAATATATCGGAGAGGTCTATATTTTTTAGTATGAATATAGGAGAAGTCTATATTTTACTAGTAAATATATATATATTTTTTCATATATCGGAGAGGTCTATATTTTCATAGAAGATATGAGTTTAACAACTTCTTTGTTGTTTTTTTATATTACTAGCAAAGTCACCCGAAGTTGTCCGGGTCCAATTCAAAATGTATAAAATTTACTTCAATAAAATTTTATTTATAAACCAATTGTTTATTTTTAAAAAGCTATACAATCACAAATTTTCTGGTCTGTAGCGCCATTGGTTTTCAAATATTTCTCATGTGTGCTAGGAGTTATATGGCAGCAACCCGAACCAGTGTAGATTTCGAAAAACGATAAAATACATGTATGTTTATTTTTAAAAGGTTATTCAGTAACAAATTTTCAAAATTGTAGCAACCTTGGATTTTCAGATAGTTCAAATGGTTGCTAGGAGTTGTATGGTAAGTACCCAAAGCTGTTCGAATTTTGGGAAACGATATAAGACGCATTTCAATATTTTTAAAAGGCTTTCCAATTAGAAATTTTCAGATCTCAAGCGCCATTAGTTTTTCAAAAAGTTGTCATGGATGATAGAAGTTGGATTGAAACTACCCGAACTAGTCTGAATTTCGAAAAACGGGAAAAGACATGTTTGTTAATTCTTATGAAAATTTCCAAGTACAAATTTGCAGGTCTGTTGTTGGTTTAGTATTTGAAATATTCCTAATGGGTTTTAGGTGTTAAGTTGTGTATTGCAGCTACGTGAATCTGTCATCTGACAGCGTTATAGATAATAATAAGTTAATTTTCATTTTCATTATGATTAACTAAGTAAAGTTGCTATTTTTAAAACTGTGGAGGTGTATAGCGAACAAGGCTGAGTGAATTAATTCGGGCGAGCGAATGAAAGGTGGCATAGATTAAATACCTGTAAGACCTCGAAGAAAACATGCCCCGAAGAGTAGTAGCCATCAGTACGGGTCATTGGCCAATAGGAAGCCACGCTGCCAAACTAGCTATTCCTTTCAATCCCCACTGTCGCAGTGATGAGAATGAGGCAGAAACTCTTTACACTTCAGACAATTCAACAAGTCAGACTCCGGACTTTAGGTGAAGCTTTCCCCAGCAATATAGGTTTTACCGCGGAAAGCAAAATAGGAAATCTGATCAACCTTTTCAATCTCACAGGGTGGCTCTAGTATTGAATCCCTGGGGAGAGGGAAGATGAGAGAACCTCCACCTATAACCACCGACAACACGAAATAGGTCACTCGAGTCACAATTAAGTGCTTTTAACTGCACAATAAAAAGGCACAGTTAAGTGCTAATTGCTTTTCCAGAAGTAGCTGGAACGGCCAATTCTACCTACCACCTATAGCGAAAAAACTTCACTTTTATAGATTAATGATAGATTATCCAAAACTTAGGTCAGAGAAACCTTTATAATTTGGTATCATTGGCTTTTTAAAAAGGAAAAGAATTATAAAATAGGAAATAAAATGTAAATAGAAGTACTAAGTCTTACCTTTCTTCTATTAAAATAGGGTACATTAAGACTAATAAACAATTTTATGATGGTTTTGAAATACTTTTTCAAGCGAGGAAACATTTTTCATTCCGTTATATACCAATCGATTTCTTTGGTTTACTGGTTACCATAAAAGTAATAATTGTTTTCCAAAAACATAAATAGAACATTTTATTTTCTAACCTTCTTATAATTACCCTTTCTCTATCCAAAATCTAATATCATCTACCTACCCAACATTACACTTTTCTTCCACAGAAATCACAATCTGCTACGCCTTTTTTTCAAATTCAATGTACTAAGTACGAAATAGAATTTCTAAAAAAAAACAATTATCATAAAGCAGCAGTATAAAAAAAAACATAAGCTAGTTCTAAAACAAAAGCAAGAAGAAAAACAAAAATAATTTCCACACATTATCATTTCGAACTTTGAATACAACAACAAAAAAGAAAAATATAAAAATGTTAAATATTTTCTCAAATAAAAACACAAAATTTCAGAAGTTGACGATTCTGATAATAAAAAAAAAATAATTTTCTTAATAAATTTCATTTTTTACTTCAACATGAGTTTAGCAAGATTTTCAGAACCTTTAAATTTTTTAATGTTTCCGACCGAATCCCTAAAAAAAAATTTTCCAACTTTTTCATACAAAGTTTATATTTGAAACTTCAAATTTTGATTTTTTGCTTTTGTTTAACATTTTTCACTCAATTTAATTGTTTTCTTCAAAAATTTCAAAATTCTAAAACATGAGAATATAAATTGTTTTTATCTTTTTATTGTTAATTTTATAATTTTGTAGAAAAGTTTAAAAGTATAAAGGTCAACATTTCCTTCAATCAAAAATCATAACTTAAACCTTTGAAAAAATAACTGAAGTGAATAAAATTCATCCACAAGAAATCAGTTAAGAATCATGAAAATTTATTTGTGTTGTTAGCAAGAGAAACTTTTAGGTTTTTTCCCTTGTAGGTTAATATTTATAAGATAATATTTATTTTAATATTCATTGAGTTTTAATCATTTTAGAGAGAAGTACATTTTTTAATATCAACATTCAAAGGAAATTTCAATTGGAAATGGACTTAATAAAATAATTTTTAAATAAACTTTCTAACAAAAATATGCTGAAATTGATTAAAAATTATAAAAATTACAAAATTATTAAAAAAATGGAATTATTTAGAAAATGTTGTTAACAAGTGCAATATTCCTTTTGATAAATATTTTATTTGAAGACAAAAGAAACTGAACAATTCCAATTTTGTTTTGTTATCGGTTTTTTTTTTTATCATTGATTTTCAAAATTTTGCTTCTTTTTTAAGAATCTTTTTTATTTTAAAATAATACAAAAAAAATTATAGAAAAAGGTGATACCCCCCCCCGCCATCGTTTTTATATTCAACAGCGGCTACACATAAAAATAATTAAAATAAATATTCTGGAATTAAAACGCCTTCATTAATCACCTAATTCATTTCTTTAATAACAAAGTATGATTAATAATATTAATTTTGTTATAGAGCTCATAATACTTACTTACCTAGGTGACCAACAGATCTTATGTAAGTCTTGGGTCTGACCCATCAACGTCCTCCATTTTATCGGTCACGAGCGGCTTCCCTCCAGTCTCCATACAAAATTTTTTCATGTCTGCCGATATTTCGTCTCTCTAACGTAGATTCGATCTGCCCGATATCTCTTGTATCTTCTGGACTCGTTTGCATTCTGGAGCATTTTCATCCATCCACTTTGAGAGTCCCAGCCACTGTAGTCTCTTGACTTTAATTTTTGTGACTACGTCGTACGTCTACTATGGTGTATATTCAAACATTAAATACGCATCCAAAACATTTTTATCTCTTTGTATAGAGGTCAGTAGTTCAATTTTTTTTATAAGTATTAAATATTAACACTTGTTGTTATCAATTGGGATGGATGAACGAACATTTTTGGAGAAAAAATCCGTTAAGCTAATTCGATTACTCAACAAAGATGTATTATTTAATTGCAGTAACAATTTAGAAACTCTACTGAGTGTACACTGACTGTCAGAAATAAAGGTAAAATTAATAAATTACATAAGAACAACTAATTGTTATTACGTATTTCAAATCTACTACTTTCTAATACTATATTTTTCTATAGTCTAATTAATAGGACTCTAACTACAAAAATTAATCCAACAATAGGTATATATGGTAACTCGTAAATTTATCCAAATTCTTATATGGCTACATTTCTATTTGCAAGCTCATTTTTAGAAATTTAACAGAATTTAGAGTTCAAAACGTAAGGTCAGAACTCTCTTTTATTTATGCAAATATTTTCATTTATAAAAATTTGGAAAAATTCGTTGGAAAATTGTTGTTGTTATTTTAAATATCAAACCAATATTTTTCATGTAAATAAAAAGTAGTATACCTAACCTTGCCACCCCTATCAATACTTGTCAATTAGTTGTAAATTAATTGATGCCAAATTAATTTATGGTAGTTTTATTCTCATAAATTTTCCATCAATCTTATGTCAAAATCCACTTTAAATTTTTGGGAATGTTCGAATCATTTTTTGAAGCTTATTTTCATGTGAAAAAAATTTCAGTTGGTATTTAAAAATAAATATAAATAAGTATTTTTTTTGTAATAATAAATATATAAAAATTAAACAAATTACGTGGAAAAAAAATTAAATGGACAAGAAAATGAAATTTCAACATGGATGTGTAATTGACCATTAAATTGACCAGAAAATTAATGTATAATAGGGGTGTAAAATTTATTTTTATATAGTTTTTACTGACACAAGACAAATTTTTTACAACAAAATCCAGTTAATTTATTTATTTATTTATTTAACAATGAACCTACAGCTTAATCTGCAGGCCAACTACGGACCCCTTTCCCTTTCGGAATGTGGAATCAGTTAATTTTTGGCATAAAAAAATTTTACATTATTTTCACAGTTCACGAAAAATTAGTGATCATAAAATGTTTGTCAATAAAAGTAACGAGTAATCTAACCTAACGTTTTCAAATCGCGTGAGAGATACAATTTATTTCTTATACCCAGAGTATAAATGTAACGAGGTAAAATAACACTAGATAAAATAGCAATCATAGTAAGAACCTACTTTATGAAAAATTAATTATTACAAAAACACAACCCTGGAACCACCATTGATCTCAGCTTTGCCTAAACCCTGTACTCTCAAAGCTCGTAATAATGATAAATTATAAAACTCCCATTTGAATAAATTGTAATAAAAAAAATTTATTCACACTTCAAAGATGTATGCATCATCTAAATTATCCGACAACATAATATGAGTAACTTATGAAATGAACGATCTGAATTTCTACTTCAATAAATCCTTCTTATTTACAAAAACAAACAAGGGTTCATCATTTATACTAAATTTAAATAATATTTACATTATTTTAATTTTTTAAGTAGTCCTATATTTTTCTAAATAAAAAATTTACATTTTTCTAAATCCTCCATTACATCAACATTTACAAAAATAATAATCAAAAAACAAAAAAAAAAAATCCATTTCAAACTAAGAATCGTTTGACAAGGATAACAAAATCAAAGAAAAATAAATATTTTTAAAGAAAATCTTATCTTTTTTTCCTTAATATATATATAAAAAAAAAAACAAATTTTCAATAACACAATATTTCAAGATCAAACGAATTTGACTTAGTTACCCCAATCCCAAATATAGTACATCTATATCCCTTATAAATCAAATGACTTTTTGAATTAAGAGAAAAATCTAAGAACTAACAATTAGTAAAGAACAACCTAAGATTGTATATTCTGTATGCATATATATATATATATATATATTAGCTTATATATATATTAACGATATATGATGGTATATATACAAAATTATTATTTATTATAATGTATATGTATATAGAAACAGATGGAATCATGGATACAAAATCGTTCCGTTTGGTTAAAAACTTTTAAATTCATTTTTAAGGAATTCATCTGACCCTATCTATAGTCAAGCCTATATACACACATATGTACATTCTAATGTGCAAAAATGAAAATGAAAAAAATAAAATTAGATAACATAAGTAAAAGTGTTGTCCTTCTTTTGGATCTGATAATGAGTAATAGAATTTTTCACTTGTCATTTAGATATGTTAGAGTTTTGAAAGGTATAAAAAACAAATCCTTATTTTACAGTTGAATAAATATATCAAATTGTATAAGGATCCTTTTTTTTTGTTCTTTTTTTGGTGTTCAAAAGATTTATTTTTTTTTCCTTTTCAAAGCATAAAAAAGATATCAAGATTAATTCTTTGAATTGAACGACTTACCTTAAAATAATAATAATTATAATGGTAAACGTTCTTGCAAAATATAATTTTAAAAATATTGTTTTAAAAAGATAAATTAGTGTCCCTGTGTCCTTGCATTATCGTTTTAGTTAGAATAAAAACCATTTTAATATAATTTTATGCGAAACAGTCTTAAAATGTTATGAAAATGTGAAAGAATATTGAAATTTTGATTTTTCAGATCAAAAAAAATTAAATGTGACGAGATGATTTAAGAAAATAAGTATAGAGAGACCTTAGAATGTTATTAATACCTTAAGAATAAAAAAATCAATGTCTGGAAGAGAGAGCCATGGCACAACATTTAAACCTAATTATTATGGTTTTAAATTATTAAGGGTAAAATATTCAGCCCAGTCAAAATCCAAAGTTAGTTTTAAGTTAATTTTAAATTGACATAAGGTGTGTTGTGTTTCATGTTGGAATTTAATATTTTGTTTTATCACTCAAGTTGAGAAAATCAATCAGTTGAGAAAATATAACTTCATTTATATACTATGTAAAAAACATGGTCAACCAACACACTTGTAAACCCATATTTTAAACATTTCAATAAATAAATAAATAAAAATATTTAATATTAATCTTAAACTTAATATTTGAAACAAAATGTTTGTATATATGTATAAGAATAAATCATTACCAATTCCTAAAATTAGGGGGACATTATAAGCAGTAATTATAGAAGTACATTCTACATTTTTGATCGCTGATATTAGCAGAAAGTCACAGAGCTATAAGTACAATTTTCAAGTTAATTTAATAGTTGTTAATATTAGCTACTCTTTCTTTAAGAAAGAGACAATTAATTGTAGCTATATTTCTGTTAGTAAAAATCTTCAAAATTGTATTTCAGATTATTTAAAATATTCTTAACTAATACATTTCATGATAACGTTTGCTCAATGATCATACCTATACTAATGATATATACTTAATGAATTTTATTAGCCTTTAAATTTTTTTTTTGTTTTTTTAATATAAATTTTATTTTTTCGCACTATTTTTATATTCCTACACTAGTCTAGCCTACAAAAATTTACAAAAACAGCTATTTATTTTCTAATTTAATTAACGTCTAAGCAATTTTTCGTTTTTATGTTAATTATACGCACAATTTTACGAATTTTTTAATTATGTACAAACTTTACAAAGTGTTTTTGTTTTGAATTATATTATTGGAAAAGTAGGCAGTAAAAACCAATACTCATTTATTAAAAACCAAACTTAATCTATCTTAATCTAACTAAAACTGCTTAACCTAATTAAAAAAATAATATATATTATACTTTGTGCTAATTATAATTAGAGTTTACCAACCACCAATAATTTGCTTTAATTAACTCGTCCTTATCTGGTACGGACATTTAAAATTTTAAATTCTCTCCGTTAATTTTGCCCGGGTTATAAGCAATAGCTTTACATGTTGCCTGTCTATTATAATGGTATAAAAGAGAGACATGATTACGGTTTTGAATATCTAAATAGATAAAATGCTCCGGAGCTAGCCTTTCAATTGCATGCCCACTAATTGTGCTAACCCAAATCATAGTCTTAGACAAAAATTCAGATAAAACTCTGACATTTCTGATATTAATAGGTAACTTTATAAGCATTCTAGGTGCAATATAATTTTATAAAAATTACGAATCTGAAACTTATTGAAACTAAATTATTTATATTAATTCATAAAAAAAATACTTCAAAGTTCTATAAAAGTACAAATTTCGAATGGGAAGAATACCTTAATTACTAAATATGTTAACATTGTGTGTAAGACGGCTAAACTAAAAAATTAGATTAAAAGTTGTTGTATTTTGTAAAAGTGAGCACCACCTTAACAGATTATACCATACTGAAGTTCTAATAAACAATAGTTCCAAAATAAACAATATAATAGATTTTAATAGAGTTACGACATAGTAAAGTGTAATTTGTGTGTTCCCTACAATCAAACTTGGAATCAATTAAAAACCCCTGTATTTGAAAGTAGAGACGGTTTAATTTAAAATTCAAGATTCCAAATTATTTCATACACTCCCATATTTCTAAATCAACCATCTGTGCAAAAAGGAATTATCTACTTCAACGTCTCTCTAGTATACAAAAAAAGGTCAGGTCAGCTTTTATTTAGTTGCCATAATGAGCCAGTTTGCTCCTACAGAGTAGGGTATACATTCAATGTACACAGAGTAGGATAATAAGTTTATTATTATTATTTATCGTATTCGTAAAATAATATACGTTTATTTCTCTTTTGAGTTTTTTTAAACCATACTAATTTATTTTATCTCACTAGGGATTGTATTGTACAACTTGTACGCTCTGTTATATAAAGTACATATCTAGAACATTGAACTGGATATTGGAATATTTTATTTTGATATTTCCTGCTGATCTTAATGCGTACCCATATGTATTGCATTGTTTTTTCTCACTAAGATATTTGTATTTAAATTTTTTGTGCCCATCAGATGTACTTGAGTAAACAATTTGCATTCTATATAACAAGCTTAAGTGGGAAGATCTTGTCGGTATTATGTAAGCACTTGGTAAGACGTCTTGTGGTCAAATATATTTTTTATATAGCTTTATTTTGCATTGCTTGCATTTATATATTTATCAAATCTATTTCACTAAAATTGTATAGCATATTTGATGAAATTATAAAACATATATTTAAGAGTAAATGTAAAAAAATGCTAATTTCACAATATTGAACTCGTACTTTGTAATTAATTTGTTTTTCATTTAATCATATTTTTACTATTGTCCATGAAATTATTCACATATTCATCATTTCTGTTCTATTACCATGTAATATTTTTTTTTCTTTCTTTCTTAATTTGATATTTTTTGCCATTATATATTATTTTATATTATTTGAATTTGTATAAACTTGACTAAGCACTTTAAAACGAATTGTAAACACTCTATACGAGCTTCGTTAGCTCTTTTTGAGAAATTAAATGAATAAATAAATAAATAAAATAAACATATTGTATTTATTTATTTATTTGAACAGTGGATCCTACAGATAATCTGTAGGCCAACTTTATAGGTCCTTTTCCCTTTCGAAATGTGGGAGTTTTTATTAAATTATATTAATTATTTCGTATATATTTTTGTATAATGTTTCGTACATATTTTTGAACATACTGTAATATACCGATTTTTTTATGTTGTTTGGCACTTGCCTGCCAATTAATTGAAATTTTCCTGGAATTTTCCTTCCTTTACATATTTGTTCTTTAAAGTGAGGAATCCAGCTTGATTTGCTTATATATCTTTTACTACAATTTCTAGATAATTCTATTGATGAACCTTTTCAATATTACAGTTATTAAATATAATGTCAAGCATTTCATATTATGTATTATACATATTATTATTATCTCTGAAAATCGTTGATTCTGTTGATTTTTAAGGTATTTTTGTGTTTATTCATCCATGCTTCTTTACCATCGTTTTGAGGCTTATAACATTTTTTAGAGTTTTGTAAAGTTTGCTTCTGCATAAACTATAACTAAATCATCCGCAAATGGCTTCTAACACAAATCCACATTATTTTAGGTTACTTATGTGCACATGTATTTCAAGACTTCCTACAAAATTTACTTCAATTTATTAAACGTATTCGAAACAGTATAAATTTTTTGCTTTTAATTTTTATAACTATGTTCATATCATATGTAACTCATAGATAAAATCTTCTGTTCTCCATACCCAATGATCTGTTTCAAGACCATACATACTTTCATATTTGAAAATATTGAAATAAATTTTTATTTAAAAACTTTAGAGTGTTGTTTAAGTATAAATCAATTTCAGATAATTTTTATTGTTTCTGATATACACACATACCCACCCATCATGAATTGAAAATATTATTTTATCAATTTAGTTAAAGTCTTTTGTATCCTTTTATCAGGAACAAAAACAAAAAAAAAAAAGTAATTTAACTTTACAAACTTTAAAACAATTCCCTATCATTGATAAATATTTACTTTACATTTTAATTTTTATTATTTTTGTTTTTCTTTTTTTTATATTTTCTTTTAATATAAAATATTCTCTACATTTTCATGCTACAGTGCTTCCAAATTTCTTTTTTTTTTTCTTTTTTTCATAAAAAAACCTTTAAAATCTAGAATAACTGTTTATGGATTATCATTTGTATGTATATATTTGTGTTTTTAAAACAAAAAACTCAAACGAGAACATTCATTGCGTAAACATTGTCTTACCAATTGAATATTGCTTTTATCATAAAAAATTATTTTTGATTACTTTTTCTGGTGGGCTTATTTTAAATTTGGTAAATTTGGTATGAATTTTTTATATATAAAATACGTATGTATTTTCTTTCATGTCTTATTATTCTAAAAATTCAATATTTCTCAAAGTAGAATAATTGTTGGTTCAGGTATAATACACATTTTGTTTTTTTTACTAAATTACATTTTTTTAATGTTCAACAATGAAAAACTTTTTTTAAGTTTTTCATTTTAAAATTACTTTTAATCACCAGATATTATTATTCGATATTTTAAAAAAAATGTATTAATAAATAAATAATTCAATCGTCTAATAGATAATGTTTAGCTACAATTTAAAATTGATATACGATTTAATCAGGGAGAGCTGATAGTTTTAATTATAGTTCGTTAGTGAGTTTTTTTTGTAATGTTTTTATAAATTCCAAAACTGTAGGATGAATACACTAAGTGATGTATGTAGAGTTTTTACCGATTAACGATTAACAAATAAGTTATATCTGAATTGTTGGTATTTACATATAGCCAGGGCCGGCGGTTCCATAAGTGCAAACGGCGCAATTGCACAGAACGTAGAATTTTAGAGCGGAAAATTATAAATTTTTAATAAGATTTTGTTGTTTAGAAAAAAAAAATAAATACAGAAATACATATTATGTATTTTAAAAAATATATTCATATGAAAACATTATTTTAACTTCCTAAAAATAAATAATTTGCAATACTATCGTCAAGTAAATGTATTATGATTTTGAAAATCAATACCTTATAATTAGAGCACTGAAACAATATAACAATGAAGCATGCGATATCCATTTATAAAAATATATTTAATAAGTAGATTTAACCAAAAATTATATATACAACACCACAAATACACAATAACACAAAATTAATATATTATTATTTATCCCTTTTTATATCAAAAAATACTTTAAATTACCATTATCAATATACCCGCATATACATACGACATACATAGATTGTATCCAAACAAATAATAATTATCGCAAGATAGAAATTATAGCATGCGAAAATTATTTATAAACAACAATCTTTCACTAGGAGCAAAATAAAAAAACTGCGCACTTCAGTATTCCACGGTATACGTTTGAAATGCTTCTAGCGTATTCATGGTCGTTATTTTCAGTGTCCACACTTTCCATACAATAGAGAAGTATCGACTACATGTAGCGTTTAATGAACCGAATTTTTGTTTCGAAATCACGGTTACATAAATTTTTTTTATATTGTACAAAACTGGTACGAGTATATTCTATTCGGCATTTTATTTACATATATGAAAATATCACGGCTGTCGATTTACAAAATAAAATAAAATTATACACAAAACAAATATAAATACCATAATTTAATTTAAACACAAACAAATTCTTTAATTAAACTTTCAATAAAATCAAATTAAATAACTAACCTCCAAAATATCTAAGTTAACTCAAAATAAAATAACATACAAGTTATAATACCATCCTCTTTCTTAACTACCGGCATACATGTACATATAATATCTGAATTATATTTTAATTATATTCAAACACACAAACACACAAATTTAATAATATAATGAGTATAATTGTTGTTAATTATAATTAAAAAAAAAAAAAAAACATAATATATTTTTTATATATTTTTTTTTTCATTTACATAAAACTGAGTCGACATTTTCATATATGCTAATAATATTGTGATAATAAGGATGAGGTTTATATATTTTTAATTTCATTTAATTACCAGATTTCTATGTTTTTATTTTTCTTTTTGATTTTGTTATTTTCTTACTTTCGATTTTATCATAAATTTAAATTTTTAATTTATGATGTAACATTTGTAAAATCATCACCTATTTTAACTCACATTAAAAATTACATTTAATCCCATCAGGAAAGTAAATTTTCTGTTATGAAAACTTCTTCTTGTTCTATTTATGAGACATGTCGGCTGATTACAGTACGATCCATACATCATTTAGTTGGAACGGAGATAATCAAATTTAAAGTTTATGAGCATTTATTTCAAAAATTGTACGATAGCATTTTTTTTTTTTTAATGTTGTTCATCTTTTGACAGGTTGTCATTATTTTATCCCATACGCCATTCAATACATTTTGAGTAAATCGATTTGGAATGTTTAAGTTGAAAATAGCAAAAACCAGGAGAAAAATATTTACATTTTTAACTTTATACCACCTCATACATAGTTTTTCTTATTTTTTCCTGGTGTATGGCACAAAGTTTTATGGATGTGACAATATAATATGTGAGAGGTCATGTTTTTGAAATAATGGTTACGAAGTGACATAGCGTCAACCCGAGATTATTTTGCCGCATATCCAGAAAATTGGCATGTACGGCAAAATAATCAAGAATAATCAAAGAGTTTTTATTTACGTATATGGCAAAACAGATACTGATTATTTCGGAATCTATAAGAGCCGTCGATTACAGTAATCGATAGAGCTCGAAAAATTACTCAAGACCTCATTTTTAACTAATTTTTCGTCATTTTGTGATGTAAGGTGGTATGGTAGCGGGATCGACGATGGAATAAAATAATTTTATATGGATTTTTAATACATACAGCTTTTTTGATATGAATAAGTCGAAAGAAGTAGGGAAAATTTATTCAATAAAATACAATGAATGAACAATTTAAAATGGAAATTGCAGAAGTTTTTCTACAAAAAGTAAAATATAAGTGTTTCAATAAGAGCCAATAGCCCCAATATCTTTAAATACTATAATACTATAATCAAAGTAATTTTTAAAAGATTATGATTTATGATTCATATAAACTTATCCAGCTTGACATAATTTTTTATTGATGTTTGATTTCCATATAATATTAGGAACTTTAGACGTCTTCGAAGCACTCGAACTCGTGGTATATCTACAATGTACAGTTTAATTATTGTTAGATTAAATTTAACTAATTTGTTTACAAACACCATTTGAAGAGCTGATGTAACTAGATGACAAACCATAATATCATTCGGTTTCTACCATAACATCATTCGGTAATACATCTTATATTAAAAACTGAATTATAAATTCAATAGGGTACATATTACAGTTACCAAACTTTATATTTATTTTTACCTGAATTTATTACAAAATCAACACCAAGAGTAGAAGAATTTTTGTCCGGTAGTGTACAAAATCTGTATATTTATATAAGTCGTCGTTATCTTTAGATAATATTTTGTTAACATAATTTTAAGCGGGGAAATTAACATATTATTTTAATAACTCTATGCAAAGTAAAAAATTTAATGTTTCATGCTAATAAAATAAGTGATTAAAATTTCTGCATAATCCAAACCTTGTAAGCATTATCTCAAAAATTACATGCCTTTTCTTTTGTTTATTTAATGCCCTTTTTATGAAGTTTGGTTTCACAGTTCAATTTCACGATGCGTAAAATATGTTTTCACTTTAAAAGATCACATACTAATGATCAATGATCATATCATACCGTAATTTTCTCTATGAATTATTTTTTTAAACTTAAATTTTCTATGGATATTGTAAAATATAATTTTACGCAAACTCAACATTATTTTGTTCGATATCCGTGTAATTAAAGTTTTATATGCGTATGGGGGCAAAATAATGTTAACATTTTTTTTAGATTATTTTATACCGAATCCAAGGGCAATGGAAGTAGGTGAAAATAATACTAACAAAATATTTTTGCTTTTAACATGGCATATATAGGATAAAATTTACATTCTATGGCTTATAGGATAAACATTTGTTACCTACTCGTAAAATAGATGGATATTGAACAATATCAATATACTCATTATTTCATAAACTAAATAAGATATATAAGAACGGGCTAGAAATTCAGAAAGGTTAGAGCTTAAAACCTCTAGATTAATCGTTAGATCAATTTATCAAAATATTATATGAGATGGGAAATATGTTTGAGATAAAATAATGCTGATCCGATGATGTGTTTATAGATTTTGTTTCCTATCATTCGAGTTAAGGTATGCCAAATTAAGTATGAGCATTTCACAAAAATTGAAATAATTATTTTGGTTCACATCCAGTTTTTTGTACCACTTTGTAACATTTGTATGCATAAATAAAAAAAAAATATCTTAGGCACACCTCCCAAAGTATATCTTAAATATAAAAAAAAAACATAATTTTGTTTATTTATTTTTATTCAAAATATATTATTTAATTAGCAATACAATAAGGAATAAGTAACAAAAATAATAAAAATAAATTTAAAAAACAATAACAAAATGTAATACTGTAAATACTATATACATACTCCTGTAATTAGATATGATAAGTGATAGATAACTCATTTTAATGCGTTCAAATTAATTATATTGTCTTATCTTAAGTACATTTTAATTCAAATAAATAATTAGTTTGTTCAGTAAACTGTTCTAGAACGATCCAGAACTTTTTTTGTCCAAATCGTTAATTGATCTCTTTTGGTCTGATTTTTTTTTTAAGACAATTTTGGACAACTTTTTTTGTTATTGCTTTTTTAATTTTGACAGTCAAACAAAGAAGCTTGAGAATATACACAAATTAGAATAAAATAGTTCAAAAAAGATCAAGAAGGATGTTCAGTAAATTTTTATGTTCTAAAAAGTCCTAAAATGTTTGACATTTAATTGTCATTGTCCAAAATTGTCCGATTCTGTTTTAAATCTACTAAACAAACTTAATATTAACACAATATATTTTTTTTAATGTTTCAGTCTTATTGAATTCACATACAGAAAGTTCAGGAAATTCAGGAAATAAAAAATATCATTGTAGTGATATTGATACTACATTTTTGCCTCAAGTTAAATTGAATTATTGAGTATGTAAATAAAGATCACTATCTGGGGTGTTGTATTTAATGAAACGTTTATGTGGAGTGATCACATAAGTCTTATCTCTGGGTGTGTTTTCTCACGCCTTCGTAAGCTTTGGAAATTCTCATATTATTTGAATAAATGGACAAAGAAGTAACAAGTCCTGTCATTAATTATGCCATTTTCTACTTACTGCGATGTGGCTTACGTGAGTATGAGTGATGTGAGTTGTCTAGATTAAATGTTATCTTTAATACCTCTACCCGTTTTGTTACCAATCGTCGTAGATTTGATAGAATTAGTGATATATCTAAATTTATACTTGACTGCTCATTCGCAAATTTCTTGAATTACAGATATATCTACTACATTAAGAAAATTTCTAAAGCCACACCTATACACTTACACAGTAAGTTGATATTAGAAGATCAGCCAGGGGTATAAATTTAATTGCTCAGCATCACAATGGTAAATTTAAACATATATCGTTTTTTGTAAGAGTTGCAATATTATGGAATTCACTACCAAGTACTATTAGTTGTGAATTATCTCTTAACAAGTTTAGTCAGCCGTCTTGGGAATACTTTGAGCTAAAACCTTAGATAATAGTTAATATAGCAACAATATATTGTTTTATTTTTTATAGTTGAAGGAGGAAAGAATGTAAGGTCTAGGTTAATGTTTAACTTGGCTAATAATAAATAAATTAGTCGCCTATCCTAAATAATAATTAAGTCAACGGTGGGAAAACAATAGTAAAAGTTCTAAAAAAATTAGAGTTATTATATATACATATATTATATATTATATAATAATATTAGTAAACAATAAATAATTTAGTATAGCACAAGTATATAATGTTGATTGTTGTGTTGGAAGATTAATAAGTTAACATTTGTTTTCTCTTTCAGGATAGTCCGTTTTAAAAAAATATGTACTGGATAGCTCAGAAAACTCTCAGGAGTTACTAGATTTTTTTTTTATTTGCAGGGCTTATTAGACAACATGCTTCAAAAATAGCTTCTGAAAACGATTTTTTATATTTTAATATTACAAATTTTACATCACACTCTCCATGTAGAATTATTTTCATTTTAGTAAATGGAATAGAAATAGTTTTTAAAATCAGTCGAACTTACTTGTAAAATTTTTAGAGTAATTTTTTGACTCTATACATATTTAAGTAACTGAACAAGATGTGTAAGGATATAATATATCAAAATTGACAACTAAATATCTCTTAAATCCAGAAAGATAGACGCAAATATAAACTTTTATTCGATAAACCCTAGAAGAATAATCTACGTCGAAATGACGTACAAAAATAAATATTTTGTCTCTTATTAACCGTTCCGTTGCATTGCACTGGATTGGGGATTGCAATACCGGGATCCCGAATACCGAAAAACCGGTATTCCAGACATTTTTCTGCGGTATTGGATACCGGTATTCACGAAAAAAATACCGGTATTTTGGTATTTTAAAAAATATTAATTATTTTTTATATTAAATCAATTTTAACATAATATCTATGTTGATTTTATAAACTTTTGATCGGTTTTTTAAAATTCGATTTTGCTTTTCTATCATCCTAACACTTGCCATTACGATTTATCGAACTTACATAATTATGATACATGTCAAATCAATTTCAAAATTTACATATAAATATTTTAAAAAATGTGTTAAACTGTATAAACTCAGAAACAATTGTAGAAAATTCCAACGACGTAGATGCAAATAACAACAATGAGAATTTTATCGTCAACGATATGTCCTTAAAGGAAAAATTACAGATAGCGATCGATAAAAATTTAAAAAAACCAGTTTCATCAGTAAACAAAAGTTCGTTAAGACTCTAACAAATAATTAAAAAACAAATAGCTTTTTTTGAAATAGAAAGAAGATTAGGACTGAATCTACAGTGGGTGCATGATCATTTATTAAGTACCCACCAACTAATGTATTAGCGGAGAGAGGCTTTCCAACGTTAATATCATTAAAGTTAGATGCAGAATGACTGATAAAACTTTAGATAAATCTTGTTTTCTGCGAGCTCATTTTGTAAATAAATATTATTGTTCCAATGTGGCCATTGAAAAGTTTTGCAATCTTTACAAATTATATATTACATAATATAATATGTATACTTAAGATTGATGAATTATAGTGATGGTCTGGTGATTTTAAATAGTTTAGAAGTACATGTTTTTTTTAATATGAACTTTATACTTTTTTGTTTTTATAGTTTTTATAAAAACTTATTTTCTAGCGTTAGAGTAAAATGTTTGTATAATTGTCTAAAATTAGTCTTGTACATGATTGGTCAGTAAAATTAAAAGGAAAATATTCGACTATTTTTCGACAATTATTGTTTTTATAGTTTTTTTTTATGTAAATGAATTAAAACAATTTAATTTTCTAATATGTTATATAATTTTCTTAATACCGGTACAAAACCTGTATCCCGGTTTTCATAAAGCATAATACCGATTAATGTTTTCGTCCGGTATTGCAATCACTACTGACTGGATGTTTTGTTTTCTCTAATATTTTCAGTTGTTATTTTGCTCTAGGGTATGACGGTTTTTGTTTTGCAATAAACCTACTACGTCTATACCACGTATGTTTATCATTTATGATTTTTTTATTGTTGTTTAATTTGCGATTTTATAAATATTGATCATTTATTACTATAACATAAATTTGCCAATATTTTTGTATAATTTATTGTCCTAATGTACTGGCCAAAAATTAAAAACCTTTAGCAGAAGAGGCTTTATTGAAATATTAGCATTGATTTCACCTCAATCTGGATTGCAAAAAGGTTAGCAGCGATTAACTTTAACCTAATTTGTTTCAAAACTATCTGCTACAATGTCCTTCACTGAAATTTCACCTACTGGAATATTATCTGGTCTAAAATCAGGTGTTGCTTTGTCATCCACACATGAACCAGGAAAGAAAAAACGTGGCTAGTATCAGTATTGTCCTTCAAAAATACGAAAAATGACAAAATCAAAATGTGATAAAATGTGCTTAGGAAAATTGTGCAGTGTGCGGCGAAATTTGAAGCTTGCCACTATTGTACTTAAAGTTTTTTTTATTTTTTATTTAAATGTTTTTTAATAATTCATAGTCAATATTTTATGAAATAATTTGAAAAATTCCGAGGATTGTTATTCATTGTTGATTTTTTAGTGACATGAATTTCAAGCTTTTTTTTGTGTTAATTTTTTAATAAAATCTTGAATTAATTAATTTACCATAATATGACTCAATTTCATTGATTTTTTCAGTTTTTTACAAATGTACAAAAAATGAACAGACAGAATATAATACGTTGAATCAACGTATGATTATCTTTTATAGAATATAAAAAAGATTATCTCTCTAGGGTTAAGTAGCCTCAAAAACCTAAAAATCAATTTTCAAAAAGTTCAAAAACATAAAAGTAGAGTATGGATCAAAATAGTACTCAGCTTACATGGGTATCTTATCTTTGTATTCTTTAATAGTTTTTTTTATTATTTTTTACTATTGATTTTAACTAAACTATCACTTTCATTCAATGCAGACTCCCTATTTAATTGGCTTGGATGTTTAAACTGAGAAAAGTCTCCATATTGGTTGAAAGGTTAGGTATAACATAGAGCAGACTTTCAAGTCCATATTCTGTTTTATTCAGAGTTGCCTCGGTTCCGTAAATTACAATTATTAATTTAAATCTTTGAAATAAAATTTCAACAAAATTTACATTTCGATACCATTTCTAATTTTATCTTTCTTAAGTATTCAAAGTGAACAAAGTATTTTTTCACAATAAAATGAAATAAAATTAACTGGGTTTAGTAATGTAATACCAATAAAAAGTATATAATTTCACCTTAAAGGATCATTACGATGATGTAAGAGTAGGTATATACATGGCATTAGGATTAAAATAATATTTTTGTTAGAAATTTTAAGGCAATTTTTTACTTATCTTTTGAATTTCCAGGAATTAAATTTTCAGGAATAATATCAACTCTCATTTATTTAACTTATATGGTATACTCTGAGTACTTTTCAATGTCTTAAACCTTATTTAATATTACTCTCATATTTTCAAATACCTATACATATACACCGATATCTTTGTATAATATTATCTTTAATTATTACATATCTCTTAATACTTACTTCTTATAGTATAAATTTTTAAGGATAAGTTTATGAATTTTGAATTATTTTTATTATGATATTCAAAATCCGTACACAAAATTTGCTTACATTCGCAATTCGGAATATGTATATTAAGATATTGAGATTCAAATGAAAAAAAAATATCAAATTCATTAGCATTTTTTCATCTTCAAATATGAGCAATTGCACAAGACATTTTTACAAGAAATTTATAAAAATGGTAAGAGATTAGATGGTCTAAAAAACTTTTAAAAAAATACATTCAAATAGAGACCTACATTAATTTAGCCAATCAACTAGCATAAAATATACAGACTATATTACGTTAGATTTTTTATATTTCTGTCCATTCAAAACATACAAATATTTTTATCCCAGTTAGTTAGAAATAAACTGATCGGAACATCATATTGTGGTTCAGATGCATCAACCTTGACTTAATTTATGCTCTAATGAAATTGGCATTATAGTTTTATGTTAGATTTATCTACTCTGCATTAGTCAGTCTCTTTTTTTTTCACCTATTCACGTTTAGTATCTTATATCTATACTTACTACGTAATTGAAAAATTTCTTTATTCTAAACTATATTTACTGTTATATGCAGCACCAGTCTGGGGAATTTGTTCAGCTAGTCATGTTAAAAAATTGCTCAAAACAAACTTTTTAAAGTTGTACTCAATCTTCCCACATGGTATACAATCAAAAACCTGCATGATAAAGCCAGTATCAATGCAATTTTAGAAAAAATAATTTATTTAACTGCAAGGTTCCACTCAGGAACAGGAATTGTTCATGTCAGAAAATCCTCTGATCAGAAATTTAAATTAAGTCAAAAAATAGGTTTTACTGTTTAAGTTAGTGTTCAGATAGGACAAAACAAAAATTCAAAGACAATTTTTCTTCTCCAATTTTCCTTTAAATTTATACTCGTATCTAAACTAAATTACTAAATAAAAAATAAACAAATATAAATTAACTGTAGTAAAGATAATCATAAAATTTATATCTAAGCAAACAGTTTTAAAAGAATTAACTGTAGGTACCATAGGGAGCATAATAAATAAATAAAAACTTCCAAAATGCAGTAAAATCGTATAATCTACAATGTAGCATCTTCCAAAAAGTATTTCAAAAGCTCTTGAATTTACAGACTTATTCCAAAATGTTTAAAATACGTATTGGAAATGTAAAATAAGAGCAGAGTTTGTAGCGAAAAAATTTAGACTAAATTTTGTATACATGTCATAGCGAAGGTTACCAGAATCAATTAAATTATAAGTTAGCATTATTTTTTGACGAAAAAATTAGTTTTATGCCAAATTGTAGCAAAATATGTTAATAAAATGTATTTTTCCGCCGAAAATATATGTTAGCCACTGGAGGTCTGGCAATATTAATTTTGATGCAAGGAAAAATAAAATATTTTAGATTCAAGTTAAGAAATAATTATTACACTTCTTAAAATTACAATAGTTATTACAATCGTTATTTAAATTAATTAAATTTTTGGCTAATATATTAATAAAAACATTCATTTTTAAAATGATTATTATTATTGTTGCCATTTGATATTACAAAAACACAGAACTACAATTTAAACGTCAAAGTGAATGTATTTTATTTTTAAAATAGTATTCCAAAATGTAGCAAAAGCTTTTATTTTACATTGAAGTCGATATAAAATCTTTAAACGGTAGTTGAACTGTATTTAAACTGAATTAAAACTGTTTTTACTACTACATTTTGGAAGTCACCTTATATTTGCATTCCTTAATTAACACCTTTATATTTACTATTCATTATATGATTTACTTTACAAATACACTCTGTATGATCTAACAGTTCTTTTAAAGATACCGAAAATAAAAATAAAATAAAGTACCTATAATGGATTGTATTATACACTCTGTGCGAACAATTGAAATCACTTGAGAATTGTCAAGTAAATAAATAAAATAATCTTTCTTATGACACAAAATGCAGACACTGTCACAGAATATTATTAAACCTAGTCCGGTTTTATTACAATTGACTACTTACGTTGATAATAATCAATATGGTATATATTGCTTGATCAATTGATATAATCATTTGTTATCGGATAAATTACAAATTGACTTTCACAAAAATTACCTTTCAGGCTATATAGATTTCAAATCTTTTATATTAAGCCTCACCACCATTATTATTGTTTTTAACATTATAAACTGTCAATTAAATTCATAATACATTCTGAATTAAATTCGTAAATTCTTACAAGTAAAACAAAAAATGAAAATTTAAGCCTTTTGAAATCTATACAGATAAATAAACTTCAAAGTATTAGCACAAGAACAAAAGTATGCCCTTACGTTATTGTTTTTACTTTTCATTCACTTTTAATGTGTTTCGACACTTTTTTTTGTTTTAGTGTTCGTTTCGATTAAATTTTCATTTGTTTTATTAAAAAGTGACAAAGTAAAGTTGTAAACTTTTAAAAAAAGCAAAAATATGATATTTTTCACGTGGAGGATATTCTTAAACTAATCCAACAACCAGTCGAAAATAAATTTTCTATACAACAAAACAAACCAATAGCAAAGTTATTCGAAAAAAATTTATTTTTCAATATTTAACCTCCTGAATTTTACCTGTTTTTTCAATAATAAATTATCAAGAATTTAAAATTTATTCATCATACTATTCTTCTTGATTCACCACAATTCACAATAACGACCTACTCATAAATTTATTTGAATAAAAATAAAATTGTATATTTATTCCCGTTAAGTAATACTCGTTCGCGTTAAATAATCACCATTCATTATTTTAACACCAGCCACCTCTTACCTTGGTATTTTTTAAATTTTGAAAAAACGTAAATAAAACAAAAACAAAATGGCACACGTTTCGAATAATAAGAATTTGAAAAACCTGAACAGAATTTACTATTTACTATGGTGAGGTAGGTTAATTTTTCAAAAAACTTCAAAACAAAATTAAAATTAAAATTAATGAACGAGACTTTAAGTCTATTTAAAAAAAAAGTAAAAACAAAATTTTCATGCATTTTTTTTATTAATGATGCAAGGAAAATTATTGGAGTGAAATTTACATTGGCAAAAATACATCTCAACTCAAAGCTCAACTTTAGTATGGAATATTTTAAGATAATTTTAAAAAAATTTAAATAAATTAATATTTTTCACGTTCATTATTATCCTTTATTGAATTTGTAATGCTGGTCACGAAATATCACTCTACACTGGAATATTTTAAAGAAAAATTTGATTAATTCTAAAACATGAAATTTTTTTCTTTTTCTCAAAATTACTCTCAAAATTACTTCTATTCTTTTTAAATAGACCCAGTTAAAACTTATACTAACTTGTTAAACTCTTGATTATAGAATAAACCAAGCCAAAGAACTGATCAACTTAATTATAATCATTATTCACTTTTTTAAGCACAGAATTATATTTAGGGGTTAACAGGCCTTAATGAGGATTAAAAGATCAAAATTAAAAGTTAAGTAATTATTTCTCTACACACCGCACATAATTCCAGTCTAATATTCTACAAACATGAAAATAGTTTAATATCTGCGAAGGTCAATTTGGGTAATTTTTTTTTTCATTTCATATAAATTCAATCCACTAGAGTAGGTAATTTTAATTGTAGCCTATAAATTAAAATTGTTATACAAATTATTTCATTTTATATCTATACAGGCAAAAGAACATACAAATTAAAAGACATACAAATTAAAACCATATAATCTCGGACCCAGTTCACACAGAGCCATAAAAATTTATACATAAAGTCCTTCTAGCTTAATTAAGAAAAAAAATAACGTATTTGATATCACATCCTGGAAAAGATATATAACATGTTTCGAAAACGAAATCTCAGGATCAAACGATATAAATTTAAAAAAAAAAAGAATAAAAAAGAACAAAAGGAAAGGAAAAAAGAATGAAAAAGAATCTAGAATTTTTTTTTTCTGAAAATTTTCGATATCGATTAAGCCTGATGTTTCGTTTTCGATACACTTCTTGAAAAAATTCACCCTGTAGGTACAAATTTTGTTGGATTAGTTTTATATTGTGATTAAATTATAACTATGGCTTTGAATTAGTTTATTTAAAAGATTTTTTTTTATTTTTTTTTTTTTTTTATTTTAACAAGAATTAAAAAACTCTAAATTCGGACTTTCCAAGCTATCGGCAAACATTCTTTTTGTCACATTTAAAAAAAAATGTAAATTAGATATCCACTATTCCACTATTCCGGAAAACGTTATATGTTTCGTTTTCAACACTCTGGTTTATATGGGTTAAACCGACAAAAAGACAGGAAGCATGGGGCCAATCAAACACATTTAGCTGACTACATACAACAAATGCCAACACAAAAACAATATTAACGACTGGAATAAGATAACTAAGTGTGAAACTAACCAGGATCCGATTGGGATGTACAAAAGTTAGCCACTGGTACATGGAGTACCTGCTAAATGAAGTACCTAGGCCAACCTGTACATTATGCAGCGAAAACTTAACAATTCAACATACACTACTGGACTGCCAATACACACGTAAAAACCAAATGAGAAATTAACTAACGAAAAAAAAGTTAATCAAAAACCGACTTACAACCACCGGCATATAAAACGACGACCTTTAACGCAAGGGCTTCTTTCGGCTAAAAAATATTTTTAAAAAAAATAATTAGTATTATTGCTAAATGTATGTATATAAAACGAACTTAGAAGTCTTTATTCCTAGTCCTATTTAATTTTTTGTTGCATTATAATTGAATATAGTACAAATTTGATAGTCTTGCTGTTATTTCCATGTATATTTATACAATCAAAGATATTCTGGTGGATAATTATATTTTTTTCCTCAAGAATAACAGTTTTGTTGAATGGGATTATGCAAAGGCTTGTTTTTCAAAATAAGATACAATAGTTTTTTTTTCTTTCGATTTTCAATTATATATAGATTAAGTTCGCCTTCATAATAGCACTATTTATTTTTAATGATAACACAATTGCTTTACAAATTAATTTCAATGAGTTCATAACTCCCTTAACGGGTTTGTTTGTCCATAATTCGTGATTATTTTTTGTCGATTACAATTCCGTGAGCGGAATTCAAACCCGGGGTTTTCTGATTAGTTACCAGATTGTATAACCACTTGAATCATATCGGTTGACTTATAATTAAAAAAAAATTATATCCAAACATTATTTAATATTTAGAAGCTATGTTTAAGCTTTTAACAACCTTTTAAAATAATCCATTTAATTATAGTTAAAATTAATGTTCAATCATAGTGAATTATTATTATTTGAACACAAATTCTTGAATCAAGTATCGACATGCAGCATTTATTATTTGCCAATAATATATTTTATTAGTTAGGTATTATTATGAATAATGAACATTTTGTATTGTCAATTATTGTCAGGGTTTTGTGTAATCTTATTTAGAATTTATTTATTAACGATTTAACCGGGTTTCAAGTGGAAAACTACAGAAATATAAAACATATAGGATAGTTGCCAAGGACATACGCAGTTTAAAGCCTTTTCAAACTCAGTATTCACCGATTAAATTATGTAATCAAGACAAAAAGATTCAATTTCAAAATCGGTGGCCATTTTACAAACATCTGTTCAAGATTGGTTCGATCCCTGTGTTCGATCAGGCAGAGGCATATTCTGCTTAAAAGAAGAATATTCTATTTGAATGCAACGCCATAGCTAGCTAAAGTCATAAATATTTCTACACATAGCCTAATTCTGAAATTGACATCAATATAATAGTAACGTTCATCAAGGGCATATAACTGCAATTCTAAGATAATAAATGGGGGAAGTACAATAGATCTGAAGAGGTTGTATTTACATAGAACTCCTCGTCACAGCAAACAAAAAAAAAACTTTGGCCCAGAATCATTTGTATAAGTTCAGAGGTCATTGCAGTTTTCATCAGTTTGAATAAACCCAGAGTTGTGTCACCCTTGAATTCAACTTTTTCAAAATTTAGTATAGTCAATTATCTTTCAGAATCAAATTTGGTTTTTATAAATTATTTTCAAAACATATTTAAATATCTTTATGATGACAATAATTTACTTCATTTTATATTATAATTAATCGCAGATGATGTCTTATTATATAGGTCTAAAAATGGGAAGAGACTTATTATTTCAAAAGAAAAATTTTAATAAAAATTTAAAAAGCATACAAGATTATTAATGTTTTCAAACGAATCTTTTAAAAGATTTTTTAATCCCAAAAGTTTTCAAAAAAGGTAGAAAAATTATTTTTATTTAAACCTCCTACACAATATACAAATTTGATATAAGAAGGAACTAAAAGCTAATGTTGTTAATTAATTTTGATTTTAAAATAAAACTAAAAATGTAATATATACATGTTAATTATACTGCACGTCAATATACATCCCCACGAAAAATGAAAGAAGCCAACACTTCATTTGCAGGTGTCCAATAGTTGATTCAGTCAGGTTTCAGATCCTGTGTACATTTTTGCCAAATAATAATAATGTGTTATTTTAAAATGGCTTACGAAATTACAATTTTACTTTCTTAATGTCGTAGAATAACTGTACATGATGAATTTAATAACCTTGATTTTCCAAATTTTAACTTGTAAATAAATTTTTTTTTTTCCTTACTCCTCTTAGGAGCATATTAGGACCTCCACTTGACATTTCTATCGTACTCGATTTCTAGACGCTGATGGTGCCGATAGTTGTTACTATGGTATCATAGATTTTAGATTTAGATTTTCAATTCATTTATTCATATTATAGTAAAATACAATACTTGAAATATACATTTACTAAATAAAAAATAATAAGAATAAATATAGGATCATTCGGATATTCATTAGAATATGTGATGAATGAAACTGCAAGCAAAAATACAGCAATAAAAATATAAAATATTGTTGGGTACATTCATAGTAAAGTAGAAATTTATGTTTCCCAGCCAATGTCTAATTTCATTTTTAATCTGTTTGTACTGGCTAAGTAGGGAATTGGCATATTGTAGAATACCACTTTAATAACTCTGGCTGCGCCTACGCGGTAAGACAACGTCATATTTTCTGCAAGTTGTTGCTGCGATTTTATCCATTTTTGACGTTAAGATGCCTGATGTTACTATGTTTACTGGGTACGTCATGTTACATACTTTTGTCAGTTGTTGACAATAATTGTGTAATTATTATTAGTGTTTGTCAAGATTTATTTATTGTGTTATTTGGTTATTGTGTTGTATGAGATATATTGATATAGATATTGATATAGGTAATATTTTTAGTTATAAAGTATTGCTTATATTAATTATATTTTTTTTTTTATATTTTTATTGAAATTTTATATAATATTTTTGCTATTTTTTTTTAGTTATATCTTATACCATAATAATCGAAACACATTTCTATGCTCCAACATATTAGGCCACGGAAAGGATAATAATAAAATTACACTTTAACAACTTTGGTAGATATTCCAGATAACCTGTAACTAGCTCTATTTATAAGCAATTTAATAGTTGTTATCATTTAAAAATGATACACTAGTTGGATGTCACCAAGAGGAGAAAAAAATGTAATAACAAAAAATACATTTTTATTACCTTGATCATATTTCGATTGGGGTAGCTTTTTAATTTATTTTTTGGATCACCCATCCTTGTATATCCTAATCTGTAACACCCAATCTATAATTCTCTAATTTCTCAATTTTCTGATGTTGAACAGTGAAGATTCATCAGCTATAACCACATCAAATCATTTCAGTTTGTGTCATCCAGCTACTATATTTTTTGATGAAGTATCCCATAAAGGACTTTATGAAGACTCGGATCCCTAGGTATGCACCCCAAATGTCCCGTCCATCGTAGTTTATATAATTTTATGTATACTACAATGGGTATGGTTTCTTCTTTATTTATATTTCATGATTGTACCTCATTCTCCAGGAATTATTTTCAATTTAATTAATATATTTCAATATATCAAATCAAATTTTATTTATCAAATCAATAAAAAAATAATAATACATATTCACGAATTAACCCTCTACAAGCTGAATAAAGCCCAGAATACCTCATTGACTATAAGAATATAAATAAAAAGTATAAGCAGCTCTAAAAAAAAAATACAATAAAACTAATAAAATTATTGCCAATCAAGACGATCTAATAATTCTATTTAACAATTTAAAGTAGGAGCAACCGTCATATTTCTAGCTCTTAACAAAAATCACCACAAAGCAATTGTAGGCATACAATTTAAATCCCCTTATTAATTATTAATCTACGACTTACCAATCGCTCATAAGAAATATTTGCTACAAAAAAAAAAACTTGAGAAACACAAAACATGAACAATCATTAAAGTATAAGCTACTGACATTCCTCAGAAAGTTAGTGTTATTAACTTAAAACAATACCTACATGGGTAACAGAAGAATAAGCAATTAAAGGTCTTAAATTTCATATAATAATCTAACTAAAACATCCCCTACTAAACTAATTCTTACTCAAATAAAATTAAATTTGGACCTTTCAATATGAAAATTGAAACACAACTTGAAATTTTTTTTTCGAGTCTGGCTTTCTTCTATTGTCTGATTTAATATTCAATTTACTGTATAATATTGACTGCCATAACTTAATACTGATGGGAATTATCAAGTTGTTACAATATATTGCCAACCGATATTATGACCTGCCGACCGATATGGTCGATTATATCATCTGATTACAAAGCAAAAGGTTTCGAATGTTTTTTAGGTATGTGATTGCATATCCCAAATCTCTCCATACAAATCACTCATAGAATTAGAATTATATTAAAAAAAAAAAAAATTGGATAAGTTTTTTACTATCCTGTTTTCCCTTAAAAATTTAATATTAATATGAGAATGTAGTAATGTACCATTTATTTCAAATTTAAAATGTTTCAGCTGTAAAGAGAATATCTCTAAACTCTGTAAAAAACTCTATATTTAAAAAAAATATATTGAAGGAAATAAATGAATTTAATTGAATGGAATATAGTTTAATACTTGTAGTGTATAGGATATCATAAAGTTAAACCATGTTTAGCAATAAAATTTCACATTTCAATATACGAAGCATTACGATTAATAAAACCATGAAATTAATTGCAAATCAAATCTTATGACATCATATGAAAGTACTAAAACAAAAACCCGAATCCCCTTCAACCTTCATCATTGTTTAATATACATATACAATTTGAGTTATACCAGTTATGCATAAACAAACTTGCACATATCAATGAACTCTAAAAAGGATTAAAATTTGTACAAAAACAAACTGTTCACCATTGTAACCTTGAATATGCTTCAGTATACGGCGGTTTGAAAAAAAAAAGATTTCAAATTGTGATTAAAATTAAATTAAAATAAATGTTAATTAATTAAATTGGTGAATAAAAAATTATTATTATTGTACTTAATTAATGTATCGTAACATAAATACAACTACAAAGCGAAAATTTTTTTAAAAAAATAAATAAAAAAGGCCTTTCATATAAAAATAATTATTTTTATGATTATATTAAATAGTTTAAATTTAAAGTAAATAAAAATGTATATATGTTTTACGTTTCAGAATAAACAGAAATGTGTTAATTGTTCTTGTATTTGAGTTCTAATTAAATTTAAATAAAAGCACTGGCAAATCAAATTTATTTTATATGTAAAACTAAAAATATAGTTGACCCAAAAGAGCTAATCCGTATAACACAGTAATCAGACTGCTATTTCGCCACTTAACAGCGTTCCCCAAACAATGGAAAGTATATCTAGTATACCATTGAAGAATATCATAAGTGTGCAGAAGGACCAACTAGCACTAATAAAAGCGGGTAATCACAATAAACAAATTTGGAGGTTGCGCGGTGATAGAGTATACAGATCCCCTCCCGAATGTACATAATCTAATCTATCTAAGTCAATACTAGTTTTTCCGTTTCTTATTCCATTCTGTATATTGTTTTCTCTCTTGTAAATAGTTTTTGAATCCAATCATATTTCGTACTTGTTACACCATATTCAAATAGTACTTAGTAGTACTGTAGTACCCTGGGCAGTATTATTCTGTCTACTGTGTCAAAAGCTTTTAATTTTCAAAAACTAATGTTATATTCGGTTTAATCTCATGTTTCATCACGGTTTATCGTTGTAGTTCAAATATTTCACATAGGTGTAATAAAAATGGTGGTAGCAAATTGATATCAAAGACCTGTGCTTACAAGCAAGTCGTGTTATTGAATGACTAAGTTGTTAAGAGTGTCGTATACGAAAATTAATTAAAAAAATTATTGCATATTCAATTTCAAGGATAGTTATACAATTTCAAAATAAATGAACATGATACTTAAAGCTGTCATTTACTCAAATTTTTAACATTTAAATTGATTCATTGTTTAACAAATGAGTACATTTAGCACAAACATTTTTTTAACCAGTCTTTACAGTTCCTTAAAAAAATATATATGCTACTTACTCTAACTGGGATTAATCTCAAAAAAATATTTTATAAAATTTGAATGAGCTTGGAATTGTATGAAACTTGGTTTTGTAAGATTTAACCAATTTTACTTATTTTGTATTTAGCGCGTGTCTATAGCATCCATATCAGTTTTTTAAGAAGACAAGGAACCGTTATTTTAAAATTTAAAAAAGAAATCGAGGGTGCTTCATCGTGATATTTTCAATTTCGGAAAAGGTTATTTAAGATTTAATTAGATTTTTTCTTCAATTTAAGATTTACCAATCGATTAATCGAGAGGACCTAATCGATTGGTAAATCTTTAATTGCATCGAAAAATTCTTCTTGCCGTTTGAAAATCTCAGTTGTGGCGAATTTCCGGTTTAAAACAGCCTATTTCCGGTTCTTTGCGGAAATTGAAAATATCACGATGGCGCACCCTCGAATTTTTTTTTTAATTTTAAAATAACCAGTCCTTCCCTTTATTATCCCGCGCCACCCTGTATAAAATTTGAATTTTTAAATTTGACATCAAATATTTTTGGATTTCTGTTTTGAAGAATTATTTATGATTTCCGCTAGATCCACAACGTCAATTAGTATTTTTTTTTTTTTTTTATGTTTTTTAACTATTACTTAAAAACTAACTAAAAACATATTTTATATTAAATTATTTAAATAAAAAATATTTTAACAAATTTTGTATTTTGTAATAAAATCTGTTAATATTATTTAAATAAATTTTTTCCTGAAACTTATCCGAAAGACAAAATTTATTTCTTCACATTTAATTTTTTTTAGATGATAATAACTTTAAAATATGTAGATATTTAAAAATTAATAATAGACCCTATAATCCTTAATGATTCAGATTTTAATTTCTTTGTTTTCTTTTATAATATTTGAATAATTTTGTCATTTAACATTTTCAATATTGTTCAGTATAAGAAAAGCCAATTAAGCCAATTAATTCTAAATTCCACTCAGAATTGAAGGAAATTTTTTTCAATTTCTTACAAACATTTTGTTTTTAACAATTCCTTTAATAAGGGTAATATTTCACGATTATATTACTATATTTTATTTATAAGGATAAACCAATAAACATCAACAAACGAAATCGTCCTTCAAATTTAATTTAATTCATTTCCAATTGAATTTTATTGTTATTTTCTGTTTTAATTATTTTTAAAACTGATGGCCTCTTTCCACAATGATTAAATTAATTTTTTTTTTTTTTTAATTGAAGTTGGGAAAGGATTTTATTTTGTTTATTTTTTTTCAAATTAAGATAGATTTTCGTATTTGTTTTACCTTTTATTTCAATTCAAGTGAAATCAGTTCAATTTTATGTCAGCGAAATATGGAAAGTTTATCAGGAAAATTCAAGATTACATCAATAGATTCTTCTGATCCCTAACAAATATTCGCTGGCACCAAACTATTCCAATCAAATAGACATGGGGTTCCCTCAGAGGAAATAGTGTTGAATCGGACATACTTTGATGAAACTTGTCAGCAACATCGTATTTATAATATTTTTTTAATACATATCGTATTGTCATTGGGAGACAATATTTCGTAGTCGACTCGAAAGACCAAGAAATATATGAAGGGCAACACTACTGTCTTAACCCAAGAAAGCTCAAGAAAGTGACCACAACTGAAGAGGTTAACTGAAAATAGGAGATGATGAAAGATTTTTATTTCCACCCTATGCCCTAGTGATGAGAGTGCAGGACAGTGGTGATGATAGCTTTGTAGACATAAAAACAGTTTTAAATATTTTGTATTATATTTTATAAAAGTGGTTACGATTGCAGAATGCCATAAAAATTTAATTTCGAAAATTCATTCAAATGAAAAAATTTTATAGCAAAACTGTAGTAGAACTGAAATTAACCTATTAGTGACTAAAGCTGAAAAATTATTAATATGTATATGAAATCTTAAATGTAGGTGATTAGATCAAATAATATCGATTTTTAGTCGACTCTAAAAGCCACTCAAATAGGAATTTGTAACACTAAAAAATGCTAACGATCACCTCCGATAGCCAAAAACTCATACACAATGTTAATCACTAATAGTTTTCAATAAATTATTTATTTTTATTTCTTAAAAGCAGTAAATATATTACAAATAATGTTCAAGAAACAACAACGTTACAAATTTCCAATTATTATAATTTTCATCTTATTTTCCGACTTTATTTTCCCCTACCAAATTTTATGGCATTATTTAATTTCATATTGAGAAGCTATTTTATTCCATCCAAATAATAACCAAATATTATTTAATAGTTAAAAAAAATATTACAAAATAAATAATTACACCACCTGTTCCAACATAAAGTCACTTAAATTAGAAAACATTTTAACTATAAATGCTCACTCTCTGTATAAATACTATTACCTCAATCAATTCGAAATCAATTCAATTTGATTCATTAAACGCCTACCTTAATAAAAATCAACGAACTCAATACCAAAAAATTAATTAAATAATTTTATTTGTTTGTGCATAAAGTCAACATTAGTCACAATTGGGTTAAAAAAAAACTTTATTGATGGTATCTAAAGAATATTTATTTTAATTTTGAATAACAACGCAATTTTCTTTTATTTATTAGTTAATTTAATTAAAGTTTTAAGAGGATATAAAAGGACACTTTGAAGTAAAATTACCAAAAAAAAAGGAATGGTTTAAATGGTTTTAATTTCAAATTGTAAATTTCTTTTATAAATTACTTCAAAGGATTCATTTCTATTTTAATATTACAAAATTTCAAAAAGAATTCTTATTGACAGTTTTTAGTGTAGAATTATGGAAAAATTTTTAGAAAATAGGAATTATTGCATCGGAAGAAGTTCATGTGAACTTAATACTAGGAATTAAGATATGCAATTTAGCCTATAGTCAAATTGCTTCACGAGCGTGTAATCCTTATTATTATATTTAATATGTAAATTTTTTTTTTTTTTTTCTTTATTAACAAAAAATAATGTTTACAATATATACATACATATGTATTTGTATAACAATATTTTATCATTGAATTATTCATTATTCGAGAAAATATTAATATATAGAAAGATTTAGACCTTAGCCTAAGCTGTATGGTCGTATAGGTAGTTACATTTTAAGAGTTATCAACAAAAAATAAAAAAAATTAAATTTTAATTTTAAATAATAAAAAGTAAATTTTCCTAAATATTCAATAATACTAAATTTATTAATACTAAATTTAATAACTACCAGCATTCTAACATTCCTTCCTTATTACATTATTTAGTCTATTTGAATTAAGTTTTAAAGTTGTAAAGTTTGTGTTCCTTATTAGTTTTTAGTTTTTTCCTATTCCTTTCACACTTTATTTATAATATTTATTCTTTAATTTTTAATTTTCATTCTTTATTTTTATTTTTTATTTTTATTTTTATACCGCAAGTAAGTTTTCGATTTTCCTTTTAAATAAACCGTATGAATTTATATTTTTTAGGTCGTCCGGTAGAGTGTTAAAAATGCTTAAATTGTTGTATACGCAGTTTGCTTTTTGTATATCTGATCTGAACAATGAAAGAAAAAATTAAAAAAAGTACGGTACAAACATCTTAACCAGTTCACACCCGATTTTCATTAATAGTCTTTTAAATGATAGGTATTTAAAAAAAAATTTTTTGATTTCCAATTAGAATTTTCAATTTAAAATTTCATCTCATGTACCATTTTAAAGCCATTTTAATATACAAAAATTTCAATTTATCAAATTGCAGCAAATTGGTGACGATGGGAGGCCAGAATCAAATTTAAATTTAATTTTTAATTTTTAAATAAATTATACCGATTGCGGTTGTTGCCTAAGATAAATCAATAAAAAAATAAATTATAATTCAAAGTATAAATTAAAATGATGGAAAAAAATTCATAATGGAATTGAAAAAGATTTTTTTTTATCAATATTATTAAACTTTTCTCGAATATTAGTAAGGCTTAATATGGTAAGATAGCTTTTTTTAAAGAAATTTATGAATTAATAAAACTGTATATCAGTAACCCAATTTTTAAGAAGTTATTAAAAATTTAATATTTTATACCAGTTATATTAGGTATTATGTCTACCTCCTAACCTAACAAAATGCAATAAAAACAAATAAGTACAATGTTAAAACGTTAAAAATATGTAAGAATGAAAATATGTAGCAAAACTTAATACTTAAAACCATATTTTCGTAACTATTATAGTAATCGTACGACGTTGTATGCACTTATAAAGACTAATTGTCTTATGTATGCTAACATTAGGAATTGAATAAATAAATAAAATAAATAATAATAAATGGTAAATGTTAAAAATGTTGTATAATCTACTTCGCATAATGTGTTTGTTTTATTATATTCAATATTGAATTGGAGTATAATATTAAATTAAATTAAATTATATTTCTTCTCATTGCCACCCTTATAACTTAAAATAAATTTTTCTAATAAAAATAAATCTCAAATGCTTATGAGGTACATGGTTTCGATTATTCGTATAAAATTGAGTCATTTCAACTTTATTTAATTTCATCTGAGTCATTTCAACTTTCATTTATAGGACGATAATGAGTATATTGAAAGGTCACTGATATTTAGTTAACAATTAAGTAATGCAACAAAGACCTGTCAATCGAATCTGTGACGGTCTTGACATCATATATATTCACTGCAAATCCCCTGGTCTGGCAAAAAATTCGTTCTGGTAGTTAAAAGATTTAACTTTTAACAGTGGTCTCAAAGGATGTTTCAAATTTGTCTCAGCTTCGGATCTTCTCAGAGAATAGATAATTGTTAATTTATTTTTTATAATCTGATTAAGGTATAGACACATTCCTGACCTAATATTATGATGTCGATTGATTCTCATGATTGTCTGTAACTTAAAAGGCAGCTTAAACTAATCAATTCCCATTTCTCATTTATTTCTGATTCAAAATTTTTATTTTCAAATCAGTTCACTAATTAACTTTTATTTTAAATCAAATTCAGACAAACTAATTACTTAGTAAATTAATAGTTTCTGCAGGGTACCAATTTAATATTACATATACATAGATACATATTATGTAGTATGTTCATACATAAAAAACTTTTAACTTCAAAAGATTATTAAATGAACAAGTTCAAATTATCTAAAGGAAATATAATAATTGAAAGTTTATTAGAAAACTTTATTTTAAGTTAAATTATTATTTTAACTTTAGATTTGAAAACTTTTTTTTGAAAATAAAATCTTTGATGTAACCAAAAAAGTGCTGATATAAAAAGAGGCAAAAGTAAAACAACAAAAAAAATATTTTATTAAACTTTTCAATTTTATGTCTGTTAAATTTTATTACGAAAGCATTTCTTTTTAATTTAAGGATTATTCACAATAAATATATGAGTCCCTATAGAACTATTTTACACATATTCATAAACAAAAACTATTAAATAACTATACTACTACTCACACAGCAATAAAAGTTATTAAATTTTACCTGAAATAAAATCTACCTTGAAATATGCATGAAATATTTTTAATTTTTAAAATTTCCTGTATTCATAGACAACAAAAAAAAATGTAACACTAAATAAATGTTTGTGAACTTCATAAATGAAAGTTGAATTTTCTTCGGACAACCTCAATAGAATTTCATGGTATGAATTTTTCTTTTTATTGACATCTTTACCATATGAAATCTTGACATTAACACGTAATGTTTTTGAAATGAAAATTTTTCAATGATAAGGTCATGAAAGACTATTGATGTCACAATTTTGAAAAATAATTTTCTTTAGAGATGAAATTTAAAAAAAAAATTTTTTATAGATCAGGATTAGATACATAAAAAATATAAATTATAATTTTAAAGTAAGAGCTTTCAATGGAGTATTTCTACATTCTATCTCGTATAATATTTTATTTATTTATTATTTATTACAAATCAATATCATCAATTTTTATAACTGTATTGAAGTAACAATACTATGGCCAAGGTTGTTGTTAAAAATATTGAACTAAAAACCTTAAATTTTGATATTATCAACATTCAATTTATGAAACAAAAATAACTCTTAAATATATTGTTATCAATATATATATTGATGATTTTCTTCTATCTCGAAAAAAAAAATATATCGTACTATTTTTTCTTTTTTAAAGCTACATGGAGTAATCTTCAACACACTAATTGCAAGCTAAACAAAATTCAAATCTTCATTAAGATTTATTTGAACCAAATATTTTATCGATTCAAAATCTGAAAACTAATTCAATTTGGCTTATACCAACATATAACGGGTGTTGCAGAGCATGCGTATCAGCTTTTTAAGAGGGGAAGGAGCTGTTATTTTAAAATTAAAAAAAAAATTATAAATTAAATGGAGGGCGCTTAATCAATTTGTGATACTTTCAACTTCCGGGAAGGACCGGAAAGGGTCCTCAAAAGACCCAAATTTTGCTTTTTTAGGCTCAAAGTTTGCCGAACTGGACCCAAATCTAAATTTTTTAATGTGAAGATTTTACGGATTTTACGTCAAAAAATATTTTTTTTTGTAGTTTAAACTTTGTAAGAACCCAAAACTGAGCTAAAAAATATGAAAACACGAAAAACCAATTTATTTAGAAACCAATGGTTATTATTAATTATTTTATTTTAGCAAAGGAAAATATGCAGGACTTTTGTTTATTTGTATTAATTTTAAAGAGAAATACTGTGAAAACAAAAAAAAATCATTTAACATAAGTTTGAAAATCTCGATTTCGGCCATTTTAAGCTTAAGAAACCCTTTTCCGATCGTTCCCGGAAGTTGAAAATATCACCATTCGATAGAGTACCCTCGATTTGGATTATAAATCTTTTTTTTAATTTAAAAATAACGGCTCCTTCCTCTCTTGAAAAGATGATACTAGAGTTTCTCATACCGAATAACACGAAATCGGATTCAGCGAATCTTTTCGGGATTCGTTTCTGAAATTCGCCGAATCCCGATTCTCCAAAATTAACTATTATTTTAAATAAATAATCTTGATTATAACAAAAAATACGATATTAATTGTTCCATCCGTTAATTTTGGTAACTAAAAGGAAGAGCTTAACAAGTGATCAAATTTGAAAAAAATAAAGCTTAGTCGGTTCTGTTCTTTATATAGATAGTAGGTCGTGGCGGCGAAAATTATTTTAGAATTCTCAATTATTTTAGTTCCAATTTAACTTTTAAAATATAAAATAAAAATACACGTATAAATTTGAATATTTAGTTGAAAACTCGATGGAGCTCTATTACAGATATGATTGATAATTTTTTGAAAGTACGAATTTGATTGAAGATATTGAAGAAGCTCTTTTCGAATTTAATTCAACCGACTTATTAAATAATTTAGGATCTGAGCAATACACTTAAGCCAATAAAATTAACAGTAGAAGCTACGTCGTAAGGATGCTACCTTACTTTCTGCTGAGTTAGCTATTAATTTTCTGAAAAAAAAAATTATCTGAAGCTAATGCGGAAGTAAGTTCTGAACTATTACTAAATTTTACGAAAAGAATTGAACAAGATTAAAATATAAATTTAACGAAGCTATTTAAAAGTTTGAAAGACCAAAATAGTACTCCATCTAAAGATGTGTTGAATTTAGCTGGAGAAACTATAAACTATATATTTTTTGTAAACTAAAATTATGATTTTTTACTTAGAATCGGAATCGGATTCGGCGGATCTTAATTTTAAGAATTTGGATTCGGCGAATTTGGATTCGGATTCGGTCTAACTCTAGCTGATACGCATCTAAACTATAGCTGATACGCATGCTCTAAAACACCCGGTATAGTGAAACTAATAATAGAACAATAATCTGATAAATACAAGTAAACAGCCTTTATATGTCTCTTTATCGACCTCACTCTAGTTTTAGATGTATTAAAAAAAACATTAAAATAAACAATTCATCTGATAACCAAAAGTATTGAAAAAAGAAGCGAAGTATTGAAAAGTGAAATTGAAGCGGTCAATCAATACCATAGAAATTAAAGTCTATCTAATGTTATTAATTTACCTTACATTAAAGAATTAAGGACACAATTGAATCTGATTAAAGAAATCAGATAAGATCTTACTAAGAAATCAGAAAATTAAAGTCATAAATTAGTTTTATTATATTTAATATTTTAAAATATTATCAATTATTTATTTACTTTCAATTATTATTTATTATCGTAAACGTAAATCGTTAATCATTTAAAGTGGTATGTTATAAATCGGATAAAAACGCATTATTTTGTTGTATATTGTTTTATTTTTAAATACTGATATTTCTGCAAAAACATTGTTTCATTCTTCAAAGTACATAAATGTACGTATTTTTAGCAACAGAATAATAAATCTTAAATATATATATATTTATTTTGAAAGCTTTAATATAATTAATACAATTTTAAATATACATACACATATCAACATGCAATTTAAATACTTGTAATATTTGCCTGCCAACAAAATCAGGTAATATCTCGTTTTGCAGAAAGTTTAGCCTAATTTTCCTTTCAATCGACCATTTTTATTTTGCGTAGACAGAGTTTTCGTACGAAATAAGGGTATATCACTTTTTCCAGAAAATCTATATTAACTTAAGATTCCTATTGATTTCATAAAATTGTTCGTCTTGTTTTCTATGGTCTTAATACACTGTGCCATAAGTTAAATTAGTTTTATAAAATTATTTTTATAAATTTTGTTTAGGTACTGACTGACTATTGAACTTGTGTCATGTTAATAACTGTGTAATCTTGTTAATAACTGTGTAAATTTAATTAAAGTAGGGACCCCTGTTAAGTAATTATAATTCAAGTTTAAGTATTAGCTTTTTTGAGAAAATTGTGTACCTACAGGTTTTTTTATCAGAAAATCGCATGTTAAATTGAATGAATGAATGAATGAATGACAGGGACTGCACAGATCTCTATGTCAAACTTTGATTTCAATAAGTTGTTTTTCAACTGAAAATACTGCTAATGAATATTTTAATGCAATGTGAATTTACCGTGCTAGTCTGTTTTATTTGTTTTTTTATTCATACTCCTAATTATAAGTTATTTTAAACCCGATTGTCATTGTACAAATCAAGATGTGGTACTCTATGCAGAATAAAATTATTCCAACGATCCAAGAAAATTTTAAGAAAACTTAATTTTTGTCTTTACCTACCTTACCTACCTACATTAAATGTACCTCATATACACTCTCTTAATATTTGTAAAAAGTATGCGGTGTGGTGTGTTGGTTTATTTTTTTTATTTTTGTATTTTCCCTTATTTTTGGTGAATAAAATTTGTATTGTATATTTTGAGGTGAATTGTTGCCAACTAATTACATTATAAAAAATAAATTTAATTAAATAAATAAAATAAGTAAGAGTGGGAAAAACTGTTAGTGTTGTTTGGTGGCTACATAATTTGGTTACTAACACCATGGTCGTTAATTTGAATTCAGCTTGTGACATGAATGTTGTAAGCTAAGTTTTTTTTTATTTCTGCCTTTAAATTATTGCTAAATATTTTTACATCACTATATTAAATTAATTAAACTGTTATTTCTGTTATTTATACAAACTGTGCAATACTAGTACACAGTATAGTTAATGATTCATTAGATAGAATATTTCAAATTAATATCATTTCACAAGAATTTACCGTTATTTTAAAAGAAAATCTATTGTGAATATATATAGACACTCTAGGCATTTTTTTTTTATATATTTATTTGTAACATAGTCAACTTATTTCTATCTCAAATCATACAAAAAATTAACAAAAAAATGATTCACATTATGACTCATAAACTAACTTATTGAACCCATTACGATTACTCTACAGTTATTACATTACACTTAAAATTATCTTAGTACTTTTTACATATGTTTTATCTGACCATCACTTTTTTGAGTTACAATTTTCTTATTAATTTTAACAATAGTCAGAAAAGGCTAGAAAAAACCGACTTTAATTTTAAATATTTGTAAGCACTCTAGGCATTCATCCGACGATGTTGTCAACTGCAAAAGAAACAAAAATTTAAACTTTCATAATATCTATACAGTAAATAATATATTTTGGGTGAGCATTCTATTTTTGGGTATATGATCTATACAAGTTGGTAGTTTTTTTTATTGTATTCTTTATTAATATAAAATACATTCTCATTATAAATCCGGAGACAACGATAAAGCAAAGTTTTAAAAAATTCGATTTTATTTCAATTCTCTATAACAAACTTAAAACACATATGCATAAAGTAGACCTGAAATACGATTTTATGTAAAAACTTCACAAAAACAAAGAAAAAAAACAAAAAATAATACCTACATAGATAAAAATAATTACGTAGATAGAATCCTTTTTGTGTAAAATGGTATAAAATTTAATTTTTTAAACAGACTCATATACATAAAATGTGAAAATTGTGTAGTATATAATTACCCGCATCGCATACCCAAACACATAATAATATATAATATTATACTTTACACATATATTAATACAATTTTAATATAAAACATTAATATTTAATATTTTCCATCTTTAATATTGATATACATATACATATTAATTTAATATCCTGAATTTCATTCAGATCAATGATTAATGAAAATCATTAATTTAACAAAATAAAGACCTTCAGTACGTCTTATTAATTATTATCACATCCGTTAGGGTACATTAAAATTAAAAAAAATTATAGTATAAAGACAACACGTTTAAATATTAAAAAAAAATGTCATTAAAGGATATAAGTAAGCACAATTTTCATATTACACCATTATTTTTCATTTCAAAAAACAAATTTTCAATATCTGCCCTAATTTCTTGACTAAAGTACTTTAATTTTAGTATTGATAATACTAAATGGAATAATCAAATAGTATTGAAATAATAAAGAAATTAAATGAATAGCTTTACACAACTGAATTCTGATTTATGATATTGTCTAAATATCTAAAATACAACATTTAAAATTAAACTTTTGAATCCTTTAAATAATTTAATCCTTTAACTTTGATACAAAACAACTCATTTTTATTACTACTATAATTTATGCGTAATAAAACATTTTTTTGTTTGGTTTTTTTTTATCATTTTAAACTTGAAATCTTTTAACAAATTCCCTCATACCCAAAATTTTACTTAAATCACTTTGACCTTAATAAATTTATGGTGACATTATGTCTGGAAACAATGGTATTTCTTTTTGTGTGATAATATTTTTCCAAACAAAAAACCAAAAATAAATATAAAATAAAAAATAACTAGAGAAATTTTAAATTGTCTTGATGAAAGGATTTAGATATAGTAACTAAAGTTAACGAATAAAAATTCAATCGATTGATTTTGAAGAATTTTTTTAAATTGTAATTTGTAGAAATAAAAAAACGGAAGTTTCAGAAAATTTAAAAAAAAAAAATTTGAAACTCCACTTACATAAATAGAAAAGTATACGTTAGTTGTAGTAATGTTAGTAATGTTAAATGAGTGGGTGATGTCACAGCATTCTAATTGTAAGATGATATGATACTAATCATTCATTTAGGATCAGATTATAGCAATCCATTTTCAACTGAATTTGGACTAAACTTTTCTTATCCAAGTATTCATATTAAATTTTGAAATATTCACTCGCAGACCACTATTTCAGATATACATACTTGTCTACTCCTTCAAATTTTTAATTCTCTTGAAATAAAATTATTAAGCATTTTTTTTGGGTTTCAATTTCATGGGAACAGTTTATAATCGAAACCATGTTCCATACAACAATTTTATCAATTAATGCAGCTCTAAGCATTGGTATTGTGATAATTTACAATACTTAAAACTAATAAGAACTACATAAAGTATATAGCTACAATGCTACAACTACAAATATTGGCAATTAAAAAAACTTCAAAATGTAGAATTGCCAGAGCAACACACTCCCTACAACGCAAATTTTAATTTAAACCAAGTCGTTTGCGTTTCATACATCCTTTAAATTTAATCTTCGCTAAAGATTTCGGTAAGACATTCGCTGGCATTTAGATTTCATATATTTCAAATTAATATCACCTCTGTCTCAATTTTATTACGAATGAAATGGTGTTTAATATTTATGTGCTTACTTCTAATGTTTATAAATAGATTGTTTGGGATGTGTCGGGCACTGATATTATCACTGTGAATTGTAATTAGAATATTCGATCTAAATCCGATCTCATATAAGAGGTTTTTCAGATAAATTTCTTCTTTTCTGGAATTTATTTTTATTTTTTATTTATTTATTTATTTTATTTATACTGCATAGCACAAACAGTTCACAAAAAAAAGTTATTACATATTTGCTACAAATCACATTAAAAATTGAGAATTAAAGCTAAAATTAAAATTGAATAAACAATTACATACACTCTAATAAAACAACAAAACATAAAAAAAGAATAGCAAATATCCTAACAATAGCGATTGTACATTTTTTGTTTTTGGGAATGTTTTGATAGTATAAAGCCTATAATAAGCATTATATTAATAGGTTCATATTTGCCATAAATAGTCCTATGATTACTGATATTAAATAAATTAAATGAGCGAAGACGGTGCAGATTTCTAATAGTGATATGGCTGGAAATGAAAGTTGATTTGACATTGGCCTTTACAATATCTGTAATAAAAATAACATCAGAAATTTCACGTCTAAGGTTCAATGTACACAGATCAACTAATTTTAACCTTTGCTCATAAGGTGGTAAGATAATAGGATTAGACCATGACCAAGTGTCGTAAAGCGAATCTAAGAAAGTTTTTTTGTACTGCCTCAATCCTATCAATGTGTACTATATAAAACGATGACCAAACTCGACTTGCATGTTCAATATTCGGCCTTACAAGGCAGGTGTACAACGACTTAAGAACATATGGATCTGAAAACTACTTTGACCAACGTTTAACAAAACCCAGTATTGAATTAGCTTTATTTATAATGTTATTACAGTGAGTTTTAAAGCTAAAATGAGAATCAAAATCCACTCCTAAGTCTTTTATTGAGGTAACTTTAGGTAGACCAATACCATCTAAGGTATAGTTAAAAGAAATCGGACTTGAACGACGTATATAAGATATGAGTGAGAATTTATTTACATTAAGTAAAAGGTTATTAATCACTCATATATTACATACATTCCACTTCGGCAGATGATAACGGCACGGTTTTTTCGACTCTCAACTTTCCACGATATTGTGATATTAGCTAATATAAAAATGTAACCTGTACCAGCTTTTCGGTAGTCGACATTTGACGCCAATTGACGACCATCAGCATCTTCATATCCCATTATGTCATTATCGGAACTCTTGAAGCTTAAGCCAACATTAATCCTTTGTTTAAGATATCTTAATACCCGCTTTCCTGCTGTCTAATGTGCAAAACCATAATTTGTGTTGTATCTACTTAAAAAGCTGGTTACGAAGGAAATATCTGATCTAGTCGTCACCGATAAGTACGTATAAGTAAGAATAAATCAATTAAATTTTGATACGGTATTTTTCACATTTCATATTTTAGCCCGAGGGGATTAACACACATTTCTTTTCACACTTTTTCACCTGGATTCATAGGTACTGTTACGGTATTAGCATTTTCCATTTTATATTTTTCCATTTACTATTTCTTAATCAATTTTATTTGATTAAGGTGAATCCATAATTTATAAATATATAAATTCTATACCCAACAAGTAATTTACTTCACCAGTTTCTTTTATTTCACCTTGTTTCATCGTTTCATCTTTTACTATTTTATTTTATTTTTTTTGTGTGTTGCCATAATTATATCGTCGAATTGAATTGTAAATATAATCAAGTTATTATCTAATTTTTTTAGTACATATAGACATTATTCTGCTTTGTTTTAATTCGTAAATTGTTTTCCTGATTTCCAAAATCATTATAAAAATCTGGTATGCTTAAATGGTTTTATATATATGGTACCGCATTTACGTAAGCTGTTGCAATATCAAACTGGTATAATTCTAAATCATATTCAATGGCAATGAAAATACGTATTGACTTGTAATTCGACATAGAAGCGTATGTTTCCTTATAATCAATACCAGGTCATTGACTACATCATTTGGTATGGCTAGTAATCGAGCCTTTCTTTTTATTGTTTTTGTGGTAAAAATCCATCTACATTCTATTACTTTTTGCCCATAACATATTGTTGTAATAACCAGTGTTTATTCAGTAATCATTTTAAATACTTAACCTAATAATATTAATAACTAGATAAAGCTGCAATGCTACAATTATTACAAATATGTTTTTGGTTTTTTTTTTATTTTAAGGTTAAATCTGATTTTTATATTTAAATAAATTATTACTACTTTTAAAATATGCTTATAAGTAGAACTTGTTTGGGATTACAAAAATCAATCTTTTTTTTATGCTTCCCTATATTTTATTCTATTCCACTAGACCATGCGGTTTTAGCCTTTACAACCTTCTTATATCATAAGATTTAGCTAATAGCTCAATAGCCTTATGGTTAATATGTTGAAACAATCGATTTTAGTGTTTAATAGCATAGTCACTATATACGTCACCTATTTTTATTAGATCTCTGTGAATATCTTCGTTTGAATCATAGCGATATGCGTTCGTTATAGTTATAAGAAATTGATTTGGACAGCGCTGTATAAATAATAAATCAGATATTTTTGTGCATCTCTACAGTTGGATACCGTAAGTAACTACAAACATTAAAAATTAAAAAATTTCAAAAATTAGAGTTGTCAAAATAACAGGTATTAATGAGTGAAAAGTTGTTAGAACCACCCTGTAAATAAATGAAAGCACATTCATTAAGTTTAATTTCATTCCAGAATCAAATCTAGAATAGAATATTTTTATAGAATATATGCAAAAGAAATTAAGAACGATTTTCAAAATATTTTATACAATGGGATTTCCTCTTTTCACGATATCACAATAAAATTCCTTCAATCCATTTAAGAAAAAACAAAGGTACCTACTTATGTGAAGCGCAAAGATATAAAGCAAATCATTTTTAGAAAATCAACTAGAAAATTTAATATTTGAAAAATTATAATCACCATATTTTTGAAATTTATTGAAATTGAATATCCTTAATGATATCCTTTAAAAAAAATCTAAAGATATTTTTCTTAAAAAAAAAAAATTTTCAATCTAAAAAACTAAACATCAAAAAGATTTTGCGAAATATTTTTTGTTTTATTTTTAAAACTTTCAATTTATGTACTTTGAAATTTTGAAAATTAAATTTATTAAAAAGTTTTTCTATTTAGTATAAAAATGGTATAAAATCCTTTGTCCTTGAAAGTAGAAAAAAAATATTTACTTCGGAAAATACAAAAGGAAGTTTATTTTGATAAACGAATGAATGCGACAACAAATAATTCCATTTCTGTTTTTGTTCTTATTTTTTTTTGGTTTTTTTGTTGTTGATGATGAAAAAATTAAACAATTCATTTGTTTTTACTTAGAATAATTACCTTCATACAATTCCCGCCCCCTTGGTTCTACTATGTTATCATTGCCAATTAAAATAAAAAAAAAATTCAAAATATTTTTTTTTTAATTGTTAAAATGTTTTTTAACTTTTTTATTCACTTGACAATGTTAACTTAAATTTGTGTTTGGAAAAATTCCATAATGTAAAATTAATAAAAGTTTGTATAAAAAAGTTTTTTCAAATAACTTTGATTGATTTAATGAATATAGAAAAGCACTTGCATAAATTAGATACAAAATGGAAATTAGCAACTAAAATTTAATTTCTTAATTTATAAAAAAAGTTAAAAAGGAAAAACAGTGAATTTTACATATTTTGTCACATTATATATTTTGGTAGTTACTGTGAGGTTTTCTAACGCCTATTGGAGCATAGAGAAGAAGAGTTTTGATTTATATGAGTTTATAATTCTTTTAAATTAAATTAAATTTTCTGAACCTGCCTCGTCTGGAATTTGGTTTACTATAACAGGTAATGGAAGTTACCAATCTGTGAGGTGGGTTAGTCCGAAGATGTGGGTTAGACCGTAGATCTACCTACTAGAAGGTATTTCGCTATATATGTGTGACTGTAGCATAACAAGCCATACAAATAATTAGTATAAAGTGATAGAATGTGGTGTGTATGTAAAGAAATACGTTTTAGTAATTTTATATTTTTAAATACTGTAATTACAGTTTTGTTGAATGTAATCTGCACTCGCTCTATTCAATTATCTTTTATAACTTTTCAATGTCCTTTTATGTACCTAATTAAAACAAGAAGAATTGCATACGAAATTCTGGTAGTAGACCATTTTCGAACATTTTATTTAAAAGCTTTTTAGTCTTACAGTCGAATTAAGATATATTGGGAGATTTATTTTGGAATAAAAGTGTGATATCAATAATGCTGTTTAATTCATCACAAAATATGTTGTTTATATATACTCTATATTTCAGGCAATCAGAAATGAAGATATCTACTCCTCCGCCTCTTCTATTTTGTCTACATGAAAATATTTTGTCGTAATTTTTTATATTGACGCTATCCAGGCCATGGTTTAGAATCCAAGTTTCAGTGAAAATTATTAAATGTATTGTTGTTTTTAGTGAATCTAGTATATAATTTATTTCCATTAATTTGTGCTTTAAACTTCTGATATTTACGTATAAGATTTTTAGTGAGTCTTTTTGTTCAAATTTGACATCCGTAATATTGTAAAGATTTTTTTTTACATGGGACTCAGACAAAACAGTTATGTTAATATTTTACCACTTTTTACCCATGCATACTCTAAAATGTTTTCCTATTTTTTTATCACCAGCTTTATTATATAACAACGAAAAGTAGTCAGTAAGCTTTTCATTAATGAAAATATTAGAATAACTCCCCAACTTTACATCAGTATTCAGGTTAAAAATACTTTTTATATTTAGAGTTTTATTTTTCTTAAGTTGGGGAATTTTCATTTTTACTTCTCTACTTTTTAATTTCACTATTACTTTTTGTGGCTCACCTGAGTATTTTGATTGCTGTTTACCTCTGTATACTGATTTTATATCCTCCTATCCTAGCTTTACTCCTATTTCTTCAGCTACTTTATTCACTATGCTGTTTAAGGTCCAATTGTTATCTGGTTAATTTTCGAGGTTAGGAATCGCAGTTAGTTCAATAAATTTGTCGTAACGAGTTTGCCTAGTCCTTTTAATCAAAGTACGGTTGTACTGTATTTCTGCCTTCAATATACTGTTTTCAGTTCTTAGAAATACATTTTCATCTATCAAGCTATCCAAAGCCTCTCTGTAATTTCGTAGCTCATTGTTTAGAACCTCAAATTTTGATTCGAATGCTGACTGACTATTTATGATACGATCAAGTTTTGCCATGATAGTATCATCACTTTTATCAGATGCTTTGTTATTTGTGTCATAGTTTGAAGTTCTAATGCTGGAACTTGATGTTGTTTATGAATTTAAGTATGTTGATTTCCTTTTTTGCCTTACAGTACTACAGTTTCGACAAAACCAAATTGTCTCATTGCTACTTACATAATGAGTAAAGTTCTCATTATTTAATCCGGTGCACAAAAAAACTTTTTGCAGTCACTATCACATTGCAAGCTTTGTTTTTCCCTTAAATTTAATTTTGTTTTGCACTGGTTGCAAGAATCACCTTCATTTCTTTTTGACATCTTTGACGTTATTCTAATAATAGTGAAATAAGTGAAATATTTTAAATACAAAAAACCCATAATATTACCTTTTGCTCCGAAATGTGGAAATGCTTTTGGCACAAATGCTAATGGCACAAAATATATTCGAACAAAATAGTAATACACACCTTGTATATCAATATCATAATTTTATTATCATGATTAAAATAAAATATAACTGACCTTTTTTAATGTTCTCCTTAAATGAGTATAATAGTACCGGATATACAAAGTTCATTTCCTTTTTTGTTATATAGGGGCGATTTATTTATACTCGTACGAGACTACGATTATGTAATGAAGACTTTTTTCTCTTAGATATAGATTTAGATTGATTTCTGAGATTGAGATGATAAACCTCTAAATTAGCGGAATTGCTCCAGTCTAGTTTGTCACCAACCCATTCTTACTACACTGAGGTTGGTTAGTCAATTGTACAGATTGCTGTGATTATTAACGTAAAACTATTGGAAATTGAATCGAAGAGGCTATAATGTGCTTATAATATTAATCAGAAATCACTAATTTTATTTCCAATTAATATTAAAAGCTGTAATATTCTAAACATAATAATTTTGAGTAGAATTTCCATTCATCTACAAGTTTTTGTTTTCAGTTTAAGAAAATGCACTACCAACCAGTAATTGAGAAAAATGTAAGTTTGTGATAAATTGTCTGTAACACTGATCAAATAAAGGTAAACAATAGAAGTAAATGAAGTAAACAAGACATCAAATCAATGTTCTTTAGTTCGGTTTTTGTAAATCATGCTTTTAATAAGTATCAGTACGTTTCAATTTGCTTAATACCACCTTAATAAAACTTTTAGACACTCAGAAAATAGTTGTTTCAAATCAGTTATATATTCAAATACTATAGCCCAATAAAATAATTTAAAGTTTAAATGAAAACGTTTTTTTTAAAACAAAAAAAATCATACCGAGCTTCCATAATTATTTAGAGGAAGACCATACATTGTATTAAAACTTTTAAAAATCAATACAAAAACAATACAAATCAACACATTTTTATAACTTTAAATGTGAATTTAATCCCACCTAATGTATAAAAAATACTTTCAATTCACTTTTCAATTATTATTCAGTATTTCCATACAAAATTTTAGTACCTACATTCTCGTTGTTATTATCACATTTATTATCATACTCCATTTACATATCTTTTATTGTATATTTTACATTTTGTATGCTCAAAACTACCGTTAACTTTTTCCTGTCATCATTATCACCATTTTACTGAAACCCAACGAATAATAAAATGTAAAGGGCACAACACACTCTATAAACTTGATTTTGATATCAATCAAAATGACATTTTCAAAATGTCCAAATGTAATTATAAAAAAACAAAAAAACCAAACAATCGCCTTAATCAGTTCTCTGCGTGGTAATTATATAGTTGTATATGTGACCACGTTATAACATTACAAATAAATATTGCAATCAAGTTATATAGTTCGTGGGCAGCAATGCTCAATTATGAAAACTCAATTTAAAAAATATTTTTTAAATATTTTCATTTAATTTCATTTTTGTTTTTTTGTTGAACCTTCAGAATAAATCACAAAAAAAAACAGAAAAAAATATTTCTTAACTGGAAAATAATTTATATTGGATCTTCCTTGCAGCAAGAAAAAAAAATGTTCATTGTCATTTGTAACGAATACAAATTGGTTCAAGGCGAACTAATCGAAATAAGGATTGAATCTATATGTATAAAAAAAACTACATATATTATATACAAATGAACATATATACATACATATGTATTTATACACATAATAAATATATTTGCAGAGATGGAATTTGCAATGAACCCTTAGGTTTCCGAATAAATTTATATTGTCTTGTAATTGTGTATATCCTTCATTAATCTAACTTAACCCAACCAACGTACACAATCATCTATTTTAACAAATTTCCGAACATAGTTTATTCTGACTATAAAATAGGTACATACATATATATATATAGTATACAGTTTTATAATGCTAACACTCGACTGGCATTTTCAATGGTTTTTTTTTTCATATAAAATAAATGAAAAACATTTTTTCTATATAACTCAATAAATTTTCTTTTTTAATTATGAATTGATTTTTTTGATTATTATAATTTTCCAATTATATTAACATAGAGAAATCTAAAGTATTTCTTCAATTTTCTTTTCAAAATATTGTTTTTTATTTTATTGATAAGATATACACCACATAGACTAACACCAAACCATACCATAGTAATCATTGAATTTTATCTTATTATTTATTATTATTTTATAATGGAAGCATATGTCGCTTGAATTCATTTTAGGATAACTTGATCCTTTTGAAAACAAAAACAGAGAAAATCATTATTTTGGGTTCTGATATACATAATAGAGGGGAGTTTTACATATTGACCACAAAAGTATATACTCATACATTTCATGGATGATTGAAAAGGAAAAAAAAATTATTTTTTTTAGATTTTTCTTCTACTTATATATGTATTTATTCTGGAATAGTCTGTTGTGCCCAAATTCATATAATTTTTTTTTTTTTTTTCAAAATATTTATGTATTACCAACACTGGAAATACTCTTATATACTTATATCGTAATTATATTCACTGAAATGCCTGTTATAGTGTAAATGTTTCACTTCCTCTTCCATTAATGCTTATATAATGAAACTAATACAAAATCTTATCATATGGTGGATCCATTTATCCAGCAACAATTTATATCCAGTAAAAGTCCATTTATTTGGCATGTCAAGTCTTGCTTTGAGAAAACTAGATATCTCCAGGCTATTCTACTTTTAAATTGAACATTTTTTTACCAAATTTATCTTTGTTTTGTTTTTACTTTTCGTTAGCCATGGCTCTCTGACTTTTCAACATCTTTTGCATATATTGTTCTATATAATATACAAATCTTACAGGTTTGATTTGCAAATGTTTTGTAAGCTTGACGAATGTTTGTATTTGCTTGGCAATTTTTATTATTCTATATTTGTCTTATTGATTTGATGATTGCAGTATAAAACTTCATATTCTAAAAAAAATTAACAGAACAGTTACAAATTCTGTTTTTCTACCTTTGATTCACAGATTTAACAAAATACTGTACAAGACACAAATTTAATGTGCAATAGATTTTATCAATTGTTGAAATATAAATTTACTTTTGCGCCAGAAATCGAATTATATTCAAAATCGTAATTGCAAAAAATCACTATGAACTTATGGCAGCCAGCTTTGGGATTGCACTAAGAAATCGAACTTATTAATTATAGAGCGTTGTCAAAATAGATTCCTTAGAACTATAACAAACGGATACCGGTATGATTCAAATGATGATATCCACAGAGATCTCAAGGTAAAAACAATCAATGAAGTCCAAGCAATGAAAGAACTAAGCTCTGAAGCACGAACACAGATTGATTCAACACATCAATTCAAAGGCGATTGAGATATTAAATAGAACAGAAGATATAAGAAGTCTGAAAAGGCTGAAACCCCACAATTTAGTGGGATAAAATAAAAACATAGGGGAGCAGAAATATTGATTCCTGTAAACCCACACGGGTCTTGCTTTTTAAGTACTGTTTAAATGTAGTAATAACTTATTGTAATATGTAATAAGATTGAAAAAACAAATCTATTTATCAAATTTCTAGCTTGTCAACTCAAATGTGGTAAAAAAAATTATTACTATTGTCAGTATCCCAATCACAAAGAGTAATGGACCAGGTTGAAAAACCTATAAAGCAATTTTATTTTGGTTCGTCGGGAATAGAAACTGTGCCATTTCGGTTATAAGATATGTGCTCTAAGTACTGCGCCACCCAGCGAATAATTAACACTAGATTTAAAATCAAAATTGTAATCCTAGAACGGAATGTAGATTATCAGAAGTCATGTAATTTTTTGTGATATTGTATGAGTTCTCTGCAACAGTTTGTATCTACCTATCAATCATTCTTATTATAATAAGAATTTCACAACACAATTATTTAGTGTTTATTGTAAAACAGATTGTAGTATTGATCTTCATCAATTTATTATTGTCAGATTTATGCTTGGAGCAAGCACATCAGACGTGTATTACTAGATGAAGGCTTGATTCATTTAATTGCGCAATAAGTCATTATCCAGTAGGGTTAGTAAAACAGCGCCATCTTTGATTAGAAAAATCTAAAAATAAAATAAACCAGATACATGTGTTAGTAGAAGGGTAAAAGTCATAAGTTAATACCTATGTTAATAGCTATACATTTATTATAAATACTTCCAAAAGTTAGGCCGAAAGTATCAAAGCTAAAAAGAATAACAGTTGTTAGTTAGTCTCAGTTGAACGTACATTAAAACGTAATCGTTTTTTAATAGTTAAAACACTTAGTTGTGGATCAAAAGAACTAGAGTTGGAATTTACTTCACGAAGTATTCTAGTGATTGGCTCGAATCTACCATATTCAGTAGGGTGGAAAGGAATATGGAACAACTCAACGGTTCTGAGATTATTTCGATTGGTTATTTCAACCAAATAATTTGAAATTTCAGGGGCTAACGTGTTACCTGAAAGGATCTGGTGAATAAAAGAGATATCTGCAATTATTCGACGATCAGACAATGACTATAAGTCAATGAGTTTAAGACGGTGGAAATAAGGTGGAAGTCGCAATGGATTCTTCCACGAAAAGTTACTCAAAACCAAACGTAAAAACCTTCGTTGAACCGATTCAATTCGGTTAATGTCAGTCAAGTAATTTGGAGACCACACTTGACTGGCATATTTAAGGGTAGGCCTTACATATGTAACATAAAGATGTTTCGTGAGGTAGGATGATTTTATTGTCAGAGTGGTTGTCAAAAAACCAATAGAAACTTAACGTTAGTAAAACAAAATGTAATTTGATAAGTTCTCGAAATTAAAATTTAAATTTAAGTATGTATTAATAATGAATGATTAGACTGTGTTAGCCATATTAATAATCTAGGAGTGATGGTATAGATAAAGGGCATAAGTTTAACATGTATTTTGATAATATTTTGGCAAGAATCAGAAATGAAATATTTATAATACAATTATTTTACAATATTTTACATGTAATTCTGAAAATTGAAATAGATTGCAAGTGCTTCAATCATATAGCTATTAAAATCTGACAGAACAACAAGAATTAAGGATATGCTAAATAAATTGAAATCATTATTGATCCTGCACGCTACCCGTGGGTGCATATGATATCAAAAAACTTCCTCCTCCGAACTCGATTTTGGGTAAGCGCTTGAGCTTATTCCAAGTTTTTCTACATGATGCACTTGCTTTGTTCATTACCGTTCAACGATACGTTGTTTTAGGATGGGCACGCTTTCTTTGATCCTATGAATTTCATTCAAGGGTGTTTTTGCTTCTACAGGCCGGCGAAATATGTGGTGAATCCATTTCTATTTTCTGCGTTTAATAATTTCTCTGTTTGAAATTTTTTCTGGTCAAAATATCTGGATCTGCCATCTGTACACTTTCACAAATGTTTACTTGTTATCTTTAATATGCCTTTTTCATATTCGTAATTTATCAGCTAGTTGTAATATAATCATAGAGATAAATAAAAAAAAAAATCTGGAGAATCCGTCTCAGACATTTATTAACAAATATCTGCATGCACGAGACGATTCTTGCTGTTGTTTTCCAAGTTTCATATTAATATAAACAGAACTGAGAGATCGTTATATCTGAGTGTATCTTTCGGATACGGTTTTCAACATTCACGTCCGCGCGACCATCCATAGTAATAAAACTGCCAAGATAGCAGAACGACGTTCCATCCTTTACATTTCCAAATCACCAAATAATGAAATAAATTTGAATAGAGAAATGTATATTAAATACTATAATTTGATACAATAATGTTTGTACATAAGATCAAGTATGATGGGATTCCACAATATTTACAAATAAAAGTGATTTCAGACTATCATTATACAAGAGAACCAGAACATAGAATAGGGGTTCCCTACTCAATAAGGGAACACAATATTTTAATTTGTTACCTAATACAGTTTAAAAACAAAAAAATCATTTTATTAATAAATTATTTAAATTTTTTATTGTTAAAAATTAAAGTTTTGAAATTTTAATGTTTAAATTGTTTTAAATATCAATTTTGTAATCGTTTTTAATTGAACTAATAAAAATAAACTAAACATAAGGTCTTACAACTTTTTTCATTTACACACCTAATATTTTACTTACTCTAATCATAAAATCTGACTGATATTACCATCAGTTACACATACGAATATTGATATCACCTAAAGTTTAAATACTTAAAATTTCCTAGTATAAAAACCAACCTCAAAATAGAATTTTAACCTCACTGCACTTCACTTCACATTAAATTCATAACCAATAATAATAACAACACCACACGTACTACACATAATTGAGCATTATTTTAAGATGTACACCATCAGAATGTCTGCAATTAAAATTTAAATCAAAACCTAAATTGATTCGATTAGATTCGAACAAAAATCGTTTTGCTCAAATACCATTACAAAGTACTTATTTTATTTCTTAACGATTTCGTTTTATTTAAACAATATAATGAATTTTATTTATTTTTTTTTTTTATTTTATAAGCGTGTTTCAATGAAATGTTTTAATGAGAAAATATATTTTTTTTTATGTACGTATAATTGATCGCCATATACAATACCAATTATATAATGATACAGCCAACAGCTTTAATTGTTTATTTTACAAAATAACAACAACAAAACAAGAAAAGCAATAAAAAAAATGTGTTTATTAATGTCATTTATCGTCCTAGAATAGCATATTTCCTTATTTAATAAATAATATACAGCAATAAATATATATATATATATATATAATATATATATATATTTGTTTTTGTTTATATAATAATATGTATATGTACATAATGTACTTTACTTAACTTTGTTTGAACAGAATTATTATTAAGACCAATTTAATAGGCAAACATCCTACAAAAAAAAAAAAATGTATACCAATAAAAAAATAAAAACATTGAAAAAGAAGAAAAAAAAAACGATTCTTGTCATGAAATATCTTTGAAAAAAAAAATTGGATGCTTTAATATCCACAAAGGACAGCAGTTAATAAGAATCAATATAAGTCATTTGATTCGATAAATTTCACAAATCGTGTACTCAGTTGAAATTAGTTTATAGAGATCATTGCAGTATTAGGGCCGCGTATGTGTTCAATTATGAAATTTCCCATTCCAGAAACGTAACGATTAAATGTTGTTTTGATGATTTTCTAATTTTTATTTTTATTTTTTTTTATTTTATACATTCTGGTAGGGGTAATGTGATAACGAATACACACAATATATTTACGAAAATGCATTAAATAGGTCATTATATTACTAAATAAAAACAGGTTAAGAAATGGCATTTTGAATGCCACAAATAACATTTAATTTGCTAAAAATAATTAAAAAATTAAAAGAATAGTAATCGTCCGTAAATAGAATACGCGAATACTAAGTGTAATTTTCCCAGATATTCAAAAAATATCCGACAGCTGTAGCAGCAAATTCTTGTTGTTGTTTGTTTATTTTTTATTTATTTATTTATTTTATTATGTACATAAACATGAGACGGTAAGTCTCTACAAGAGTATACGATAAAAAAAGAATGTAAATTCATTGTACTTAAACTAACTTAATCTATGGAAGTTAACAGTAAAGCAAAAGTTAATTTATAATCTAAATTGAAATGTCTCTTTAACACGCTGGATGGCGCAGTAGGTAGAGTGCCTGCCTTTCAACCGAAAGGTCCCAGGCTCGATTCCCGATGAAGCAAAAAAAACAAAAAAATTCTTAATGGGTTTTTCGACCTGACTTGCACCCTTTGTCATTGGGATATAATAAATGCCAAAAAATAATTCAGAGTATAATCTGGTAACAAATTAAATAAAAATGAAACTATTCTATTTAAGAAGGCTTAGTTCCTGACAATAGCAGTAGTTTTCCACATTTAATGAGTTGATAAGCCAGTAATTTGATAAATAAATACTCGAAATGTTGTAGATTGTAGTGTAAAATTGCAGTACCGTACTTAATTAAGCACGAAAAGGTGATTCTACCTAAGTTACTGTAGAGTGTAAAAAAAAAAAAAAATTCAGTTAGTTAGTCAGAGTCATTTTTTATGAAATACGAATGTTTCAATTTCGATAGTCGTAAAAAATTACTTTTCTCACCATCGATATTGGCTTATTTTCATTTTTAATGATTATAAAAATGAAAATAAGCCAATTTCGATAGTCGTAAAACTGTCGATTTTTTGTCATTTTGAAATTTGTTAAATGACTTTAAAATGATTTTGAAATTATTGTTAATTTGTTTTGGTCATAAAATAAAAATGGGTTCAATAAATTATTTTGAATACTTGTTTTGTAGAAAACGAAATAAAAACAAACAATTTTTATTTATTTTACATTTTATTTTATATTTTTTAACATTTTTCTAATATTGTACAACCTCGAAAATAGTTATATTTTCACTAACTCGTAACTATTTACTTTTAATTTGATTTTTCACCCATATATACATATTTAACTTTAAACTCAGATTTTATTTACTACATAAAAAAAATTTAAAACATATGACCAAAAAAAATTTTAGAGAGTGCTGTTTGTTTATTTCAATAAAATTTCATATAATTTTTCCGACTATCGGAATCAGAAAACGCCATTAAAATGATATGAGAATCTTTACGGTCATTTTTATTAGATGACTATCAGAAAATATGCCTCTCAAGTACCTTTAGAACTGATGCACCCGCTTTGTTTAAATTGGGCAGGATAAGATAAGAGATTGAAATAAAGGAATGAGACAGATTAGTATAGAAAGTGAAAGAATAAAGGTATTAGCAGTATTACCTTAAATTTCTGTTGTTGAAAATTGTATTTTGAATGTGGAAACATATTAGAAGGGATATAATTGTTAAAATTCGAACTCTGAAGACATTTTCATAACCTGTTTTATGTTACCTTCAGGTTTTCTAGTGTACGGGTGAACTCTTACTTCTACTAAGATCTTTCGCAATCTGAAAATTGATCAATCCAAATCTTTTTGTTCTCTTAGACATTCCAATACATCAAATTTAAGTTCAAAAAACAATCCCGAAGATCTTTGTTTCCTTTATTAAAATCTAGTAAGTATGGTTATCAACATTGTTTTTATATACAATCAGTAATCAGCTCTCTAATAAACAATTGAATAATAATTTTTATAACATTTTCAAACTTTTATAGAACGTTTTCCTTGTTGATTTAAGAGGATGACTAAAATTAAAAACTATCGGATAACATTTTCTGGTTTAACAGAACATCAAATAGAGAAAACTAATGAAATAAGATGATCGGTCAATGACAGTTGCTAATCACACTTCTTCTTCTTGTTCTTTGAAAAGAGATTTTCATCTTGGTTTGCTTTCGATGCGCTCAATCTCAAAAACAAATATCAAAAGTCTATTTTTGCCCATTCTACTAACAAAATCTCGCTATTCTATATTACCTGGTCCTTCTTCTTCAATTAGAGGAAATACAAATTATGTAAAATGTAACATCCAGGACATAGTAGAATTGAATGGTTGCTAATATTTCTAATTTCATCACTTCTTACATTCATTTCAGCGAGCTTTTCCAGCAATTTTCCTTAATCAATTTTTCATGTCAGCAGATTTGAGCGTTGATTTGCTTTGTGAAGTGTCCAGGCTACATTTTACAGGTTACTAGATTAAATGTCATAATGCTGACATGGTTTATCACAGATCATGACCCATTCAACAAGCATCTGTTCAAGATTGGTAGATCGAGCACAATACTATGCAGATTCTGCTTAGAAGAGGAGGAATGTTGCTCCCATGTTTTATTTGGTTGGGATGCTATAGGTCTACGATATCATTGTTTCCAAATACAATACAAATTACCTGATTCTGAAATTGACATCAAAGTAATAATAGAGTTTATCAAGGACATAAACCTACAATTCTTACAATAGATCTTAAGAGGTCGCGGTTACATAGAACTCCCCAATTTAAAAAAAAAGGCTATATTTTGTCGAAATTACACGCATTTTATTTTGTCACCTTACCGGCGGTTAATTTCATAAATTTATTTTTCCAAATTACCTCCTGCAATTATTTATTATAATAGAGTTAGTTGTCAGCATTTCACCTCAAAATTATTCAATCTATTCACCAAAAATGAGAGAAAATCACACCACAACCACACCTACACCAGTACACCATCATATTTATACAAATTTCAAGAGAGTGCATAGCAAAGGTAGCATTGAGTTTTATTTTCATCATTAAATGTAGGTAGCTACTTAGATATAGACTATGTAATGTGTTTCGTAGTAAGTTGTAAACAAAATTATTATTGTTTTTTTTTCATACCTATTCATTGATAGTGAAAAATATCAGTATATTTAAATCCCTGTTCAGTTAAAAACGTTAAAGTTGGCTTTAACTTGAATTATAACTAATAAATGGGGGTCTCTATTCCCTATATAGCCTTATTTCTAATTTCTTTTTTACTGTTCCGCTAACCTTAGTAAAAAATGTTTAAACACAATTACAGCCTCAATATACCAAATTAAAATTAACATAAACCAAGCATACACAAACACAATTATTTAAAATTATGTTAAAACAAAATTAAGGAAAAGAGCCTGTAGTTGGCCTGCAGATTAATCTGTAGGTCCACTGTTAAATAAATAAATAACCAAAATAACTAAAAACTCCAAAATCTACCATTAAGTCAGATCTTTAAATTTTGTTAAGCTTTGATACTATACGATATAAATTATTTCTGAAAGTAATAAAGATTTCTTTAAAATATCCCATCAAATGGGCATTTATTTGAATTGCTGATAACCTTATTAGTTTAGTTAAGAAGTTTTTTTTTCACTATTGACAGTAACTTAGGTTGAATCACCTTTTCATGCTTAATTAAGTACGGTACATATGTATTTTACAATACAATATCTACAATATTTCGAGTATATATTTAACAAATTACTGGCTAATCTACTCATTAAATGTGAAAAACTACTGCTATTGTCAGGAACTAAGCTTTCTTAAATAGAATAGCTATTTGCTTCATCAGGAATGGAACCTGGGACCTTTTGGTTAATACGCAGGCGCTCTATCCACTGCGCCACCCACCATGTAAGTGAAATGACTCTCAGAGCAATCGAGATGCTAAACTAATGACGTTCCGCTTCACCACATCACAAACGCGAATTTGATTGTTTTATAACTTCACATCAACTCACCTGCTACCGAAATCAAATTGCTTACACAATATTTTAATTTTCTATTATATGATGTACCAACAGACAAAACTTACATGTCATTAGTAAATTCTCCAATGGTAACAAATTTTCTACTTCTAAAAACAATGAAAAAATATTATTTTGTGTATTTTTTCTTTACTTTAATTCTCGCCCACATTTAATGTAAACATTTCCCTAACTTATCATGCATGCAGATGATTATGTCTAAATAAATAAATAGTAGGTCTCGTTTCTCTCACCATAGTACACCAGTATTATACACCAAGTGAACTATTATTTTTGCCACTCCTGAATTATACAATAACAAAAATTAAAAGAGACAGCAGAAAAAACTTTCGACCCAACAACAAAAAAACAATAAGAAAAAAAAATGTTGTTTCTACGCAACAAAACTTTTGACTACGGCTTTTTTTTTTGTTTGTCTTCTTTATTTCCATTTTGTGTGTGTGTTTTTTTTTTTATTGAGCAATAAATAAATTTCCCAATTTCACATTCAAAACAAGGGTACTTTTATTTTTTTTTTTTATTCTTTTACACTCCAACTGTGACGTACTTATTTCTACGTTAACTTGATCTTTTGGAAATATGTATGTATGTATGTGTGTATGTAAATTGTAGATATTTTGTTCTCAAATAACATCATACCCAAATCTAACCATTGTAGAGGAATAAAAGAAAGCAAAGAATAATAATATAAAAACGTGAGAAACGTGAAATACAAAACTGAGAACAAAAACAATAAGAAAAACAAAATACAAGACATAAAAAAAAATTCACAGTCCCTTCTTAGAAATTATTTTGAAAAATTACGTAATGAGAAGAAGTTTAAAGAAGGCGCAAAGAGAAGAAGAAAACTAAAAGTTTCATATGGAGAGCAAAAAGAAAATTTTCATTCGAAATCAGTTTCTCAGTCAATTAATAGACTCCAAATAAACGGTAGAAGGAAATTCGAATATAATAACAGCAGGAAAGTAAAAACAAAAACAAAAAAGAACAAAAAAAAAGAAATAATGAAAACCAAAATAATGATCTTGGGTCTAAGAGTTTTAAGAAAGTTTTTTTTTTTTTTTTTGTTTTCAAAATGAGAATAAAATATGAATTTTTAATAAATGATTGACATTAAAAATTTTTAAATTTATAATTTTGTTTTTGTAACTTTAATAAATTAACAAAATTTAAAGTATACTACGAAAGAATCCCTGAATACCAATAAATAAATCTGAATTAATTTTTTCAAATAATATTGAAACATAGAAGATCTCCAGGAGGACTTATGACACAATTCTAATATGCAGGATAATATAGACCTACCAAAATTCAGCAGGTCTATTATACATATTTTTTCACTCTACGGATGAACACAGTCAATCATTTGAACATCTGAAACAGTATTTATGTAGGATACTCCTTTCCTAGATGTTGCGTGGTCTACCCCAAATTCTATACTAACTTGTAGGTTCCAATGAAGAGCTATTTACGCCATATCTTTCGTATTCTTTTGCAACTTATATCCCTCTTTGTATATCGATTCATGAAGTCAAAGTCCGTTGCGTTATACAATTTAATATTTTATAATAGGAAGCGGTCAAAATGCTCACCGTATTCACATTAAATTTATAAATGCTTGGATGACATTTTTATCCTTACAATTTTTTTCACATTCCACAGCCATATAACTAGATTTAAATGTTTACATGACAAAATAACATATGAACAAAATTTCATATTTAAAAAAATTACTGTGCCGTATGCGTTCACCTGCCAACAACAAAAACAGGGTTCCAATAAATGAGTAGCGGAGGCGACTATAAAAACAAGAGGTCCGGCGTCCCAAGTGTCGGGACGGCTTGAAACTTTTTTTTTGTCATCAGTACAATATTACTTAAATGTGATGAAGGCAATAGGCCCAGAGTCTAAGGAATTAGGGCCGAAATTCTATATCACGTGTTTCAATAGTATTTTTGTGGAAAAAGGTTATTAATAATTATTAAAAAAATTTCGGATTGGTCCGAAGGTCCGAAAGTCCGGACCCAAGACCTTGAACAGAAAAAAAATGTTTTTTATACTTATCTACATGTTGGTTCTTGGACAATATTTTGTTGAAGATGTTTGGTTCCGACTTCTGAACCATGGACCTGTCCGAAAATTTTGAAATTTTGTCCACATGTTATTTTGTCTATGTGTTATTTTATTCATATGTGATTTTGTCTCTATGTAATTTTGTCCATATGTAATTTTGTCTCTATGTAATTTTGTCCATATGTAATTTTGTCTCTATGTAATTTTGTCCATATGTAATTTTGTCTTGTGTAATCACAGAATTCTGCGCTTATAGAATTCAATGACTTTATAGCTGCAGCCTCTGTTGTTTATAATTTCAGAATTTCTAACCCTGTGGTACCAAGTTCGATTTGTACATTGTTGTAAACGAGACAAGTCTCAAGAATATGGTGTATTGTGATAATGAATCAAACACTACTACATGTATAGTTGTTTGTTTGTAGATATAAAGTAACTGTGTGTTAGCCTGCTGTGGCTTATGCGCAGTGTTGTGTTTATGAGGGTGGTTTTATGGTTTAAAATTTGAATACATTAGTTTTGCAAGTCTTAACTTTACTCATAATATTTAATCAAGTTATCATGGCATCCAAGTATTCTGATTTGAGTGAAATTAAGCTCAATTTTGTTAAGATTTGTACATTTTAAATCTTAAGATCCTATTAGCTAATATCAGTTCCTACTTCTTTATGTTTTGATATTTAGCTGCCAAGGTAACCGAAGATGTCAAATTTTTATTTTATTTTTTTTTAATTTAATAAACATTGAACTTATATTGAGTAAGAGTACATGATCCATAGATGTTCACAATCAATTAATCTAGTCTTTTCGGTATGTATTTTAGGTTTGACTTAATCATTATCAACTTCTATTAAACATATTGTAGATTGTTCTTTAGACGTTTGACATGAAAAATAATGAATAAAATAAGTATGACCCATGCTTTTTTATATCCAATTCGTTTTCTAGTTTTTCAGTGAAGGTTCTCTGAATTTCAAAATGTTCATTGTGTACTGTAACCCAGTTCAAAAACAAAATAAACAAAAGCGGAACTACACGGATATTTGTGTGTGAATATTTTTTACCAGATTGAGAATATAAAATTCCGAAAATTAGAAGTATACGGGTTTTAAGTAATGAGTAAAAGTTTGTACAAAAAATTGAATGTAAAAATATAAGTACTTTGTTTATAAAATTATATAATGTGCCTCAACTGGGTTCGGTTATGTGATTATGACTTAAATATTTTTCTGCTTCGCAAACTCAGTATTTTTCAATATTCAAAAAGATAAATCAACTTCAGTTGATTAGAAATGTTAAATTTATCATATCAATTTCAAAAATTACTGTGACTTCTTGGAAATTAACCACCATACTTTGTAATTTTTAGGTTATAATGATTACTTCCTTCCTTATTAAAAATAAGAAAAATAAAAAAAAAATTATTTTAATAGCAATTAGTTTCAAGACTCCTTATTAATAAGCTATTTAGGTGCTGTTCCAATACCATTGAAAAAATTATTTACTAATCACACTTTTACATAATTTTCACCAGTGACCTTTTTACATAATAACATTTTCAGCAATGAACCATTTTGATCCTTGGAATTTTTTTTTTTTTATATTTAGTACGTTTTTCTAATTTTTAAGAGAGTAGACATTTTTTTTATTCAACTTGTTGTCCCCTCTCTCTCTCTCTTTCTCACTTTCTTACTTTTATTCGTCCCCAAAAAAACTTAAAATGAACATGACTGATGTTATTTTTCTTAGAAATTTTACTTAATTTCTGAAATGACAATGAAATAAAGAATAATTTTTATTAATTTTGAAGAGAATGAGTTTTATTTTTGGATAATTTTCAAAAACAATTGAAATAATGATTGGCCCTAATAATGATTGTAGGAGTCTCTGTAAATAAAAATTCCATTAAATTTACGATCTAATTTTTTTCAATTTATTGGTTAAAAGAAACTATAGTAGAATTTTTAAATATTTTTATGCGAAATTCTGTTAAACTAATAAATTATTTAAATAGAAATGACCACCCAGCAATTTATTTACGTTTTGAATTAAGACTATACCATTCTGTTAATATATAAAAACTTTGTATAAAAACTTAATAATTAGCAGAGAATACCATAAAATAATTTTAGTTAAAATAACGAAGTGAATGCTATAAGATATACAAACTGTTCTGTAAAATAATAAATATACACATACTAACTGCTATGAAATATGGAATAAACGCCTTATGGGTTAAAAAAAAAAACCCATGAAAAATATATAAAAATTAAGAAAAATGGCTAATAGACCATAACATTTATACATTTAGACATATAGAGCCCTACATTTGTCTTTAGAAATCAAATTATGATTCTCTATAATGCGATTCTATTAAACCTAGCTCAGATTATGGAATAATATTAGGTATTGTTAAGAGGAGGATATATGAGGCTTCAATAGAAGGTGACTGTCCATTGATTAGAGGAAATAACCTAGAACTTCGAAACGAAGTAAAATATCGAAAGATTATGTTTGATGAGAAGTTCAATTGGGTGAAAAATATCGAGATGAAAGGTACTAATTCCGTGAAAGTCTTATTGTAGTGAAGAAGGCCTTTCGTAACAACTGGGGCCCAATAATACCAAAAATAGCTTTAAAATGTAAGTCAGGCCTATTGTTAGTAAATAACAGCAAATGCCACCAGAAGGAGTACAGAGACGTGCATATGCCTCTGTGCAACAAGTGCTTTTAGAATGCAAATACTTCTTGGGCTCCCACCTTTTTATGGATTTTTGTAAAAATAACATATTTTTGTAAGAAGGTTGCAAATTCTAGGGATTACTAGGGGATGTAGGGATACACATCAGAGGATATGGGGAGGAGCAAAAAGAGATCTTAAGACCAACAGATGGCATAACTACATACGTATCCTTAAAGAAGTAGAAATCCCGACAAAAGAGACATGGCGTGATTCAAAAGAGCAAACAAGGTCCTCAAACACCTCGGACATTTTCACTAACGGATCCGTTACGGGAGCTGGAGTGTTCTTTGAAAAAGAACAATTTGAACTCCAGTTTCATCTTGGCAAACACTGCACAGTCTTCCAGGCTGAAATCCTTGCTATAAACGCAACAGTAAATATAATATCTAGGAATTATATTTGACAAGAAGCTCAATTAGGTGAAAAACATATCGAGATGAAAGGTGCTAATGCCGTGAAAGTCTTATGGCAGTGAAGAAGGCCTTTGGTATAAAAAAAGAGCAAATTTAGTCTAGAAAAGTCATTAGAATCTTTAGTGATACACATCAGGCTGCCTTAAAAGCACTTGAAAGTAACGTCAAACATTCTATGGGAGCGTATTGAAACTCTCAATAGAGCAAACGGCAGGAAGATGGTGGGTATACTTTCTATTCATAACCACATAAATAAGCCCATGTGAAGACTAGCACTAAGGGTGAAAAAAAATTAGGTGTTTTTAAAAAGCTTTATAATTTTGCAATTAGGGAAAAATAGTTAAAACTTAATTTGAAAACTAATTAATAATATTATTTATTTTCTATTTAAATAAATTGTAAATTAATATATTATTATTTGTTTCATTAGTTTTTAGGTATATTAATGTAAATTTTGGATTTGATAGAATTACCATGTAAAGAAATTAACAATTTTTTTGTTTTTTTTTATTGAGATCTTGATGGTGTAAGAGAGAAGTCATTGAAACTCTATAGAAGAATAATTAATAATCTTACATTTAATTCCTTGACAATATCATAGACGTATACTAGAAATAGATAATATACTGATAATTACTAGACCAATTTAAAACATTTTTGCTTTTTTGTCGACTCCAATGAACAATGAACTTTATATGAATAAATTTAAAAAAAAAAAAATTAAATTTAATAAAATATCAAACATTTTGCAAAAATTAAAATAGCACCACATTAAAACTAAAATCTAAAGTGTCAAAATAATTTTTCCCAAAATTTGCCAATTTTTGTTCAAGTTTATGCTAATTTACAAAAATAAAACAAAATTTGCATGCTGAACACCATTTAAAAGGCAACAAAATCGCATGCCATCTCTAATAAAAAAAAAAAAAAGAAACAAACAAATAAAAACAATATTTAATGTATTCCATTTGTAATTAAGCTATTTTCTTTGTTTTAATATTTTATTTTTTGAACGTTAAATTAAAATAAAGACGCAGTATAAAAATTCATAAACAAATCGGTTTCATATTGAGAGAGACACAAATCGGTTCTACAAATTTTTCTGTTCCATTTAAATTTTGGATAATTTTCTAATTTAGATTTTGGTTATTATCGTGTTTTTACATAATAATTGAAGTTAATTTAAAAAAATTGTTTATATGTAAATAAAATGTTTTTACATAAATTGTGTTAAATTTCAATAGGCATCGACGAGTCAAATTTTATTTTCATATGGTTTTCAGTTTATCCAAAATTTCTTAACTCTTTTACTCGGTTTGAATTCTATTACTTTTTAAAGAATAAAATGATGAGGTATCATAAAAGTTACATAAAAAATCTTTAATTTGACAGTATTTACAAAAAACTAGTAAAGTAATGCAATTTCTAGATAAAGAAAGAGGTTTTATATTCAACAAACGTTAAACTTATAATAGAATTGGATAGTAGAACGCAGGCACGTTCGAAGTTAAATAATTTAATTGAATTTACCTCTTTTTTAATGTCTTTATGCAATATTCGGTCTTATTGCACTTCGGTGTCGGTTTGTAAATCCTAATCAATTAAGGATCATAATCTGTTTCCGATTGCGTATTACACATCAACGAATGATCAATATATTGTCCATATATTGATGAGAAATTTTTGATGGCGGTTCTATTCTCATTAATAATTCAATCAGTTGAACCATCAATAATCTCATTAATAAATCCGCTGATGTAAAAAAGTGGCTTTTTGGGGAATGTACAAATAATATGATAATGCTAATTTATAAAAAGAACATTGTTTACATTAATTTTAATAATCATAGCAATTATTGTAATTAAGAAAACTGATATATCATGAAAATGCGCAAAAAAATAACTTTTTTTTTTTTTACCCAAAATTTGCTTTAAAAATTCAATTGAAATTGAAATCAAAAACATTCTTTTATTTTCAATATTCATATGCTTTAAAATTATCAATATATTAAGAACACTTTCAAAACATGTCATTGCCAAATTTCTAAATATGGAAAAAAAAGTAATTTAGTGCATTATTGATGTGTCCAGTATTATTGTCCGTATAATGTCAATTGAATATTGAGGAAAACATTGATGTGTAATAGGCACCTTATATTTTTATGGTATACTGAACTAACCCGAATAAATTTTTATGACCAGGATTTTGCATGTTGTTATGTACATTTAATTTGTATCATATACATGTCGATTCTGTCGCTCATTTTTACTGTTAGAAACTGTTGATTGTTTGTGGAAATCAACTTCTTCTTATTTTTCGATTGAACCTGTAATAGTAATACCATCGTATTGAAAGTAAAATCCACACAAGATGGAAAATATCAAAATATTTTTCTGTTCGTCCTTGCTGAACACAAAATTAAAGTCTGAAACTTAATCTAATAGAAAATATGTAGAACATAATTTTAAAAAAATATTAAAACGATAGGCTTAAACAAAAGATAAAAAGAGGCAAAGATTGGTGTGATTGTCATCTGAAATAATACCAGAAGATTTCCAACAGCTGTACCAATCTTTACAAAAACTAATGGATTGTGTTGTCAAAAGTGATATATATAGTATTAATGTACATCGTAAGAACTTTAATGAATTAAAAAATGTTTTGACATAAATTTGACAATTATTTTATATTCAAACTAATTTATGATTAAACCAATACATTACTATAGCAATTATAGCAATTACATCTCTTTTAACTTACTTACTTAAGAGGTGTACAGATCACATAATATGTCCTGGGCCTGACTCATCAATGTACTAATGTACTCCATTTTTTTCGATCACATGCGAATTCTCTCCAGTTAAGAATGCGAAATTGTTTTAAATTTGCTGATACTTCGTCTCTCGAACGAAGGTTTGGTCTGCCCATATCTCTTTTAAGGAGAGACTTAAATTTATTGAAATAACATACATAACAGCTTCATTTGAAGATAGTACATGACAAAATCAAATATCAAATATTACACATTCAAACTCCGATCAATGAGCGCACTAAGTAATTACTATTCAATATAAGCCCCTGGGGTTTATACGCTCAGAACTTTATGTTCTACCAGGAATATTTTTTATATAACTTCTTATCAAAAATTACAAGACATCATAGTAAAACAACATTTTTAATTTAATTTTCTATATATTTTTCATTCTATATTCTTCTATTTAAAATTTTTGTCTGAAACAATTTCAATTGGAATGGTTATCATCAAATAAAATATTATATTTAATGTATTAAATTAAATGTCTTTGTTATAACAAATTTGATATTATTTTCGTTTATATGTGCCAATCCCTTTATTATTTTTTTGTTATCATTAATAATTTATCAAAATAATATAATTAACTTTAAAACCTATTTGTAATTCAATATAAAAATAACTGTTATTTCAAACTGAACTATAATTCAATAAATTTAATCACTTAATTGAATCTTTAAGGGATTCTATTATCTAACAATATTTCATTAAAGCCAGTATACAGAGAAAAATATTTTTCTAATATAAAAAAAGCAAAAAATAAAAAATAAATAAACAAAAAATTGCTAACGTCTTTAAAATTGAACATTGAATACAGCCTTATTCAATGTTGTGCTGACGGTTAAATTTACTTCCTTAATCTCAAATAAAAACAAAAATATTATTTTATACTAAAAATTAATAATTCGTATAAAATATTTATAAATACTGTTATGTAACGTTATTATTATATGTATATAAATATATATTCTTATCAATAATCCCATACATATACACACACATACTTAATATAATTCAGTACAAATTACACTAAGTCAACTTTAATATATAAAAGCACAGTAAAATAGTTCGAAAATTTTGTTGACAAAATATTTTGGTTTTCAGTTTTTGTTTTTTGTTGTTTTTGTTGTTTTTTGATATTAACAGAAGTAGATAATAATATTTACAAATGTAAGGATGTGAATATGTATATATATATATTCCACTTGATTTACTTTAATAAAACAAGATGTCTCATCATAAATTTTTTTTCATATCATTGTGAAAATATCTCAACTTAATAAGCAAAATAGCTTTACAAATGTTTCGAATTGTAACACCATAGTGTGAGTAGAAATAATTTATGGAATAAATATTATTGGAAATGATTACTGAAATTTTAAACCACATCAAAATAATAACATTTTTATTTGATAGGTAGAATTGGATGTTATGTATAGGTAAAGTTAACTGTTAGAATTGAAATTCGATAAGAAATTGTATGTCAATGTAAAATGCCGATAAAACAGTCTTAGCTGTAAATTTAAATGGCCTATATCATCTGGCTGAGGAAGTAAACCGGTACAGCTAACTTCATGGTCTAAACATTAATCTCAAAAATCAAAAACTAACATCGACACCATTACAATAAATTACATCACAATCCAACGAATGTCTAGTTTTAAATTTCTGATTTATTTGGTTTCAAATTGTTAACTTTGAGAGAATTGAAATCCGGATCAGGAGAATAGAAATTACAAGACCTTCAAATTTGGAAATATAAAAAAGTTATCTGTAACCGGAATATAAACATAAAACTCGGATTGCGTTATTTAAAGTGTTTTGTTAGTAGTACTTTTGTATGTTGTAAAAACGATAACATTAAAAAAAAATAGAATCTTTTAAAATTTGGTATTTCCCAAGCTTATTGCGAATATCTTATGTAGGCAGAATCACAAAAGTCGAGACGACATTCTCAGAATGATTGAACACGATAGAGAATTACTTCAAGTCAACAAATGCATAAAAACAAACTATTTTATCGATATAAATTAGGAATAACTAATACAAAACTGCTCCAACTGATTATCAAAGAAAAAACTGACGTAAGCGAAAGGTCGGTAGGAAATTTTCATAAATCAGATTAATTATATATGGACCATAATGTGAAAATGTCATAATCAATTTTCCAGTAATACAAAATAAATCCCGAAATTTAGTTTTTGATTTGAATTGGTCTAACAATTAGCTTATACAATATTGGTTAATTTAGCTTTTTTACATTAAAAACTGTAGCTCATATAGAAATTTTATACATTTTCATTTACATACGAATGATGCTTGCATGCATCGATTGGATAGTAATATTTATACATGTAAACTAGTACACACATGTAAACACAATTCAAATAGAAAGAAGTATGTGAAAATTCATATTTGGCATTATATTGATATTAAAAGAAGAATTTTGTTGTAAAAATCAGACTTTCAAATTTTTACCCAATCCGGGTTTTATTTGTGAAAAAATTTATTATCAAAATTAAAAACAAAAGAGTTGTGTGAATTGTAATTATTTTATTATTTATTTATTTTATTTTTATATTTATTTAAATTATTATCTCAAAAGAGCTATAAGCTCGTACAGAGTGTATTTTTTTTTTAATCGGTTGCATATATCTAACTTGAACCAAAATTGACACAAACCAATTTGTGGGGTACTTACGACAAATAATTTTGAATTTACACTAACGGTAACCTCTATATTTAAATTACTAGTTTTGTAACCTGCTATAAATGACGGAAGTGAAATAAATTCTAGCATTTCTTCCTTCATTAGAGTTTTCATTTCAAGTTTAAGAAAAAATACATACTTCCTTACTAATTTATCATACCTTTATTTTTGTATTATAACGCTTTTAATTACCATATTAACAGAATATTTGTAGTAAGGTGCAACATTTTCAATTCCCTATTTACTAGATCATTTTAACGACATCTTATTTGCCATCATTCAAAATTTAAACATATATTATCCTAAGACCTCAATAATTCTAAATAATCAATATTCTTAGACATTCTATTTAATTCAATTAATTATAATATAAGTTAGTCAAAAAGAAATAATAGTAAAAAGTTCTATGGCGCCACCTAAATTTAACAAATTACACAGATAACAGATGACAGATAACAGATGACAGATGACAGATGACATATATAAGCAATAAAAAGCAGATACTATGTTTATGACAATTGCATGATGTTACAATTTGTATATATATTTAAATTTGTATTCCATCGAACTTACAAACATCCAGATAAATATAATATAATTAAATTACAAATAATATAATTTGTTATTGGACATTAGGTTGTGTGACCTCTAGTGTCAATTGAAATTCATTGGTTAATTAATTTGAAAAAAAATTTAAATAGTGGTGTATAGAAGGACCAGTTTTCATCCAAAAGACAACTTTATTTATTTTATCATCAAATACATAATTTGTCTACTTATCTTTTTACTGAACAAACACCCTATAAATTTACATAATTTTGATCTTAATATTCTATTAACTCCATATGAATATATAGGCCAAAAACTTACATCCTCAAAAAAAAAAAAGGAAAAAAAACAAACAAAAATAAAAAACAAATTCCTAAGATACGCATGTCTAGTACCGTAAGGATGCTATTTTGAGGGATGTAAAGTGACAATTTATTTTTCCGCTTTGACTTTAGTATTTCATTTTTATTGAATTTTTTTCTTTTTTGGTTTTTTCTACTTAAATGTAAATTTGAAGAATTTTTATTTGCTCGAGAAAAAAAAACTGTTTGTTTTTTTTATCTTTTAATTTCCTTACAATAAAAGGGTTTTAACGGCATTAATCTTAACGGTATAATAAATTTTAATAGAAATTTTTGCAATTTGTTTTTATTTTACTTTTTTTTCTGTTAATAAATTCCAAAATCGTGTTCAACCGATTATTAATTTTAAGATTTATAAAATGACCTAAAGCAGGTATTCAGACAATGTCGCTACCTACATGAATTATGGAATAAGAAATTCCGGAAAATTTCTCATTAAACAAAAATGAAAATACAAAAGGGCAAACTGTAAAAATATAAATTAAAAAATATAATATAATTTTCTGATAGAAAAATATTATTACCTAAGCGCTTCACTTCTACTAGTAATTTCTAAAAGAAATTTTTTTTTTATACAATTACACTTTTATATTCCAATCAAAATTTGAATTTACAAAAATTCTAAATTGAAGTCGATCTAATGTTGTAACAGCTACCATCTATGTGTGAGGTAAAGGGATTGGGACACAACAATAATAACTTTGCCCATAATTACTTGCCTATACTGAATGTAAGATTTGGTTTTATTTATCAAATTATAGTACACTCTTATTCTAATGTCCTGGTCCATTGATTGACTTTATAGTCTGGTAAAAAATTTTCTTAAAAATACTTAAACCAATTTGATGTTTCTCTCTTTCCTATATAGCTTATCCTAAATACTATGCTAAACATGGTTGTTCTAATTATTATTGCAAAAAAAAACGAAGTACAATGAAAAAAACGTACAAGAAAATTCAGTCTAGAAATTACCAAGATAAAAAAATATACATATAAATATTGCCTCAGAATTATAGACATGAAATTATCACACTAAAACATATACCACGTAAAACATCTTCCACGTGTATGTTGCATAAATGCAAGCATTGTGTAAAATTTCTTTTTATATAATACTTACACTAACGCAAAACACTAATCTCTTTCAATATCCCTTATTGACTCCTGAATATTAATTCATTCTCATTGTTACATGACATTAATAATCATTTTGTACAGAACATTTTTTGTATAATTCAAAACTCATGGCATACTAAGTAATAAAATTTGTTCTATTCTTTAACATATATATGTATAAACTAGATATTCCCGCCTTCCGGCCTAACATTTGCCCATCAAGCATTAAAAAAATAATTAATTCCTCTTCATTTAAATATATAAGTCAAAACAAAGTGTTCTATTAATGCAAAACAGTTTCATTTTTTTATCATAATATCGTTCAATTTAGGCATACCATTTTTGGAATGTAGGGTATTTTTTTCTTTCTCTAATCTCCTTGTTGTCTCCTCCGTGGAGTCACTGATGTATAACTCTCCATTCTGATTTAAAATTTTCTTGTCAACGGACAACATTGTGGCGACGAAGAAGATGCTATATAATTTTGTAATTTGAACACCAATTGGAGAAATAATCAATATTGCACTTGATATGTTCTCTATAATATCTTACTTCTGCTGTTAGAAAGATTTTTAGCAAATCTGAAGAATTTTTAAAGGTGAAAAAGCACAGTATTGTTACCACTATGGCAACAATAGGAATATTTTTGTCTGCTTATCGATAATTTGATTTACAAAATAAACATTTATTTGAACTTGCAGCTGTACCTGCATTGGTCAATTAAAAACATTTCGCGATGGATAATTCATAGACACAAACCAGGAAAATATTTTAATAGGTACTTTATTTTTTGGATAATTTGAATTGTTTTGATGACTTTAAAAAATACTTCCAATTTCAAAAAGATTCATATTTTATTGATTTTATAATGTTTTCTTTTTATTCAGATGATCTTATTTGGGTCTTGTATTCCTATATTAAAGTTTTTCTATATGGGTTTAGAACTTGGATATGTCTTTTTATAAATGAATCATTTAAAATATGGGCACAAAAATCAGTATTTTTTAATTATTTATTTCTCAATCGGTAATTGTTTGCGGTAATATTTTGAAAAAGCTTCTTATCTAAATTTTTTGGTTCATATCACTGTTTTTTGCTTTAACGCACCGATATGGAAAGTTTTAAAGACATTATTATAGCGTTTTAATATATTAGATGTTGTAAATTTGAATTGTTTAACTGCTTGATAAATCTTCCGATTCTATCACATAGATTACATCATAAAAACTAAAAAGATATACCAAGTAAAGCAGACAATCATAAAAAGAAATACAAGAAATGTAAAATTACAAAAAGAATTTATGGGTTAAATAAATATACACTACTTACCGGTTTAATGAACAAACGATAAATGCGAACAAATGCAAATGGAAACGACGTCGATAGACTGCGGGAAAGTCGTATTTTAAACATCTAAGACCAAGTCGGTAGCTTAGTATCCGATAGAAAGACCTAGGGAAAGACCTAGGACCCATAGTTTGAATAATATGTTTTATGGAAATCAAATAATTAACTGGAAAGAACAAATATAAAATAACAAAGAACAAAACAAATGATTTATTTATTTATTTTAACAGTTCATTCTACAGATAAATCTACAGGCTAACTTTAGAAGTCCTTTTCCCATACGAACTGTGGGCCTTTATTAAATTTTATTAATTATTTGGTATATATTTTTGTATATTCTATATTTATATTATTTTTATTAGTTATATTATATCTTTATTAATTATTAAATTATATTTGAACCGATGTGGTTGTATTGAAAATTACATTTTCAGTTATATTCACCATTTGAAAATTTTTTCGTTCTCATGGGTTTTTAATCCGTGCTAAACAACTCGACTACCGAGCCCACACAAAATAAAGTATGGTGCCGAGGATTCAGATGGTTTACTTGATATCTCAAATCTACGTATATGTCTTTCTTTCTCTACATTTAAACCCAATAATATGATTATTTAATTTGAGAATTTATAGTTTTAAAATGCCGTTATCCATTTTCATGCTTCATATCCGTCCTTTTACTTCGAATTTTAATACTTCAGTTTTTTGTACAACATTATTTTTAATTTATATTTCTAATCTATATTCCAATCAGAATTAATAAATTTTCCAATTAATTCTCCTCCACATGATCAAAGTAATTTATTAGTTTAATTTAATATAGACATGGTAATCTAAATTTTATAATGTCTACTAATAATAGAACTGCCATAGTCAAAGACAGTTTTTCTTTTAAACAAAATAAATCACAATTAAATAAAAATAAAAAAAATAAATAAATAAAAATTTTACAATATTCTACAAACTTCTAGACGTATACAATAAAATTTTATATCCATATACATCATATATAGATGTGCTTTAATAAAAACCAAAATTCATTCAACCCAGAAATTTCGAAATTCTAAAGAAAAGTTTAATGGGTGGGATAACAAAAGAAAATCTGTTCAGATTATTTAAAATTTATTTATTTTCTCGGAAACATTTAAATGAAAATTTTTCTATTCTAATCTTTTCTCACCGATAAATTAGAAAATACAAAATTCTATAACAGAAAAAAAACAAAAACAAAAGCAAAAAAAAAACATGTTTCCATATTTTTGTGGTTTTCAATTCCTATATAGGTTACCTTAACCTATTCCAATTCAATTCATATTCCTAAAAACAGACCCATATATTTATTTTCTTTTTGGATTGTGGTAATGAGGCGTAAATTTTCTTTTAAAAAATCTATTTTTAAAATCGTTTTCAAAATTTTCATTATACTGTTTGGGCCTATCTTCAATTTCTTGTTTTGTTTTTATTTTCCTTTTTCATTGTTTCTTGAGATGATCTCATTTTAAAATGAAATTTTATTAATAGTTACAAGAAATAATATAGAGGAGGATATCCTTAAATTGTTGCAATATCAAATTAAATTGGAACACCTAAATTTAATCTGTGAACATAAATTAAAAAAGCAATATAGTCTAATTAAATGAAAAATTTTCTCCTTCTTCTTTCTTCTGTTTTTCAAAACAATTTGTTTATTTTTCTTTGACGTTGTCTACTGCGGTAATGAAATCCAGTTGCCCCCAATATTTTGGGTGCTCTAAATACATATTATTTTATATAGTCTTACATCTCTTTCTATTTTTAAGGTACATAATTATTGTTGTCAATTCTGGTTTTCAATCCTCAAAAGACTATATTTGTCTTATACTTATATTATTAGAATTTCATCTAGTATGAGCAATATTTTTTCAATATGGACTATCATTTCATATATGCATACAGCTGGAAGACAGCTTTAAATTTGGTGTATTTTTGTTCATAAATCACAATTAAAAGCTATAATGAGCAGCTCTATAGTGTATGCGGCGACAACTAAATAATAACAAATATTAAAACGACTGTTAAAAGTCTGATCCTGAAAAGTAATTAAAAAACGTATGCCTAAGACAATTTTTAATAAACAAATAGAAAAGAAATTACCAATCCGAAAACCAAGTATGGAGTTGGCGGCTTAGAACAGATTTCAAATGAAAATTTTAAAATAAAAATTATCATATAAAGAAGAAAATAATGGTGGAAGCCAAAGTCTCTTATCGGTATGAATATCGAAAATTTCCTTTCTACACTTAACAATATTTGAAATTTAACTCCCTAAGTTGACACATTCTATAACATTGTGTTTAACAAAGGACTTGAAAATTATATAATTGATTAAATATAGTTCGAGTTAATAAAATTAAATAAAATTCCGAGTTACAAAATATTGATTTTTTTTTTTAAATTAGTCAAGCCAAATTTAATTTATTAAATCAATAAATTAAAAAAATTAAACAAAAATGGTCAATAAGAATTTCGTAAGCCATCAGAATTTTGTAATTCAGGATAAAGTACCTAACACTGTCAACTTTGACATTTTTGCTATTGGTATTAGGGCTCATACTCATCCCAACTGTCATCTTTGTACAAAATTTTGAGTTATTACTAAATATTTAAAAATTTTACTAACACCAGTTGTGTGATAAAGACTAGTTCAAAATTTATATTAGTGTTTAATAATGGCTTATTGGCTCTTACTGCCACATCATTTTCTGTGAAAGCATTTTCTCCACAATTTTATTATTAAATTAATTAACTATTTATCATAATTATTATTAGTGTCATTAATAATATTAGTACCACTTAAATGTGCTACAAAGAAAACAAAATGCGATCCTAAAATTAATCTTGGCTAAACCTTTTTATTTTTCCACTAACATATTGCAAAGCATAGCAAATATTAATAATGTTACCGAGCAAATAGCAAAGATATCGCCTGCCTTTCTAGACAGCTGCCTAAATTCAGTAAATCCGCTAATAACAGCGATTGTAGATTAAGCTTTTACCAATTAAGTTTTTTTATTTTTTTTTTTTGTTCTTTTTCTTGATTTTTTTTTATAATTAAGTTAGTTTTTAAGTCTTAGGTTAAAAATAAATTGATCAAAAAGGTTTTTACTTGGCATTTTGCCTTCAAAAATATATTAATTATTAATAGAAAAGTTCAGATTAGTCTATGTAAATTAAAAGTCATAGGTGTAAATACATTAGTATAAGCTCTTAATTATTAAAATTAGAAATAAGGAAAATTTTAAAATGAAATTAAGGCATAATAAAATAATAATAATAATATTTTACATTTGGCATTACTTTTTATTCTGTCACATGTCTCCCAATGGAGTATCAAGACAATAATGATTATTGATTTTATATGACAGTCGAGTTAAAAATTATTTTAAATACAAATACAAATTAAGTAATTTCATTATTGTGTCAAGTTTTCTTTCACTAATAATTTTGTTTATATTTGGTTACAAATATCGATATTTCGAAAGGAACATACTAGGACTAATTTGTCTTTAATTGTTAAAAATAATCGAATATTTTCCTTTCAAATGTTACTAAATATGAACTTATCATACAGATACAAATATTTAGTCTACTACTTGCAAACTTCTTCAGTGTTTTGTAATCGACTGAAAGATATATAGGTATAACCGACACGTAGAAATTTGATCTTTCTCACAGCTGATTGATTGTTTACTTTCCAATGAAATAGCACAGGTAGAGAGTTGAATTATATTGTTATTATTCATAATTTTATTGTTAATAATATTTTTATTGTTTGAATTATAATTTCCAACGTTAGAGTGACAGTTTGGGGTGGTTTTGTTGGCTCTATTGAATTTTACTTAAAACAAAAATTATACAAGCTTTACTCTAACCCTCTAACTTTAAAAACAATTTTTTTTTTTAAAATACTAATTTTTCTTCATTAATGTTCTTTTATAAAAATAATAAAATAAAAATAAAAATTAAAACAATTAAAAAGTAAAAGCCGAGCTGACCATATGCTAAACGACTCATTCTTGATATTAAGTTTTTTTTTAATACATTTTATGTAATAAATAAATCAAATCAAATCAAAAATTGTTCTTTTTATATCGTAACCCCTCTAACAATTATATTATATTTAACCTGTACTATTGCAAATTAATTTATACCAATTCAAATAGCGGAGAGTAGAGTATCCATTTTCTAAATTATTCTATATATATATATATATCTATTATCTACATACAGATTTATAAGATAAGTATAAATACATACTGAGGATGGATTAGAGTAGCTTTTTCAGCTCAGGATGTGAATCTGTAGCACTATTATAATATCTATTACCAGGTAGATCTTTCGTAAGCACTAAATTTTCGTATGCTAAGTCTAAGATGCTTATTTTTTTACCTATTTTATTGATGATAAATTGATTTTACCAAATTTATGACGTTCTTCAATTATACGATTACCAAATGTTAAAATTAAAAGTAGTTCTTTACCGTTCTTTTAATGTTTAAAATTAAATAAAAATTTTATTGACTAAATCGAGGGCTCTCTATCAATTGGTGATATTTTTAACTAAAGTAAAGGACCGGAAAATGGTTTTTAAAACCTAAAACCGCCGAAATTAGCCAAAATCGAGATTTTCAAATGGGAAGGGGTACTTTTCTTTGCAAATTCGGATTCTCCGTCAAAAAATAAGAAACTTTTGTAAAGTAAATTTTTTTTTTTTTTTTTTTTAATTTAAACTTTGTACCCAAAACTGGGATAAAAATATGCTAATATGAAAAACAAATTTAGTTATAAAAATAATTATTATTAATTTTTGTTTATCAAAAGAAAATATGGTGGATTGTTGTTTTATTTTAATCAATTTTAAAGAAAAATATTGAGAAAAGAAAGTATAAAAAAGTACCTCGTCCTATTTCAAAAACTCGATTTCGACCAATTTCGGCGAATTTTGGTCTTTAAAAACCTATTTCCGGTCCTTCCCGGAAGTTTAAAATATCACCAATCGATAGAGCATCCTCGATTTAGCTAATAATTTTTTTTTTAATTTTAAAAATAACGGCTCCTTCTTTTCTTAAAAAACTGATACACATGCTCTGGAACACCCGGTATATTCGGACAGTTTTTTTTAATATAACATATTAAATTATAAATAATATAATTTCAAACAATTGTGGCATTATATTTTGTATATGTCATTAATTTCTTCCATGTCCTTTTTATCTTTTGCTGATGCTGATCCAAGTGTAAGGCTTATTTTTTGACTTCTACTATAGTTATTACTAATTCCCAAATATTTTTGAACATTTCCCCAAACTTTGCAATGAATGTTGAGTACGTTACATAAATTCGTCTATTTTTTTATACATCATTATATTGAGTCGGGTACAAATACTCATTTTACAAAATGTCGTTTGACCAAAATCTCATTTTTTAACCTTTCATTTTTCAAACTTTTTAAATATTGTTGAAAAAGCAAATATCTTCCCTTTTTCAAACAGCGGCTTCGCATAAAAATAATTAATGTAAATATTCCGGAATTAAAAATTTATTTTGAAAAACCGAGATCTTAAAAGACGGGATTTTGTTACGCTCCCTCTTCTTTTATTCGAGCTATTCATTTCGATACGGTGCGATTTCTTCATTATCACTTTATCCATGATCTGATCATTATATCAACATTTTCTTGCCGTATCTTTTATATAGCGTCTATCTTTTTCAAAGATTTTTTCTTTTTAGTAAATACAAGGCTCGCAATATCATTTTCATTCCAAAAATGTACATTAAATTACATTAATAAACCAAAAAATGTTTATTCAATATGCAAAGAGGAAATAAGAAAAATTTCTATTAAAGATTAAAAAACTTCTCTAAAAATGTTTATAGCCTAAATAATTACTAATATCATACTTTTAAATTTAATCTCTAAATACCTAATAAAATCTCCTTTGATATTCTCTAAAGTAGAATATAAAAAAAAAATAAATACATTTTCTTTTCTATAATTTAATTTCTTTCTTGTCTCATATAACAATAATAACAAAAACAAAAACAACAACAACAACATGAATAGAATGAGATTCAAATTTACTCTCCATAAAAACAAACTCATTTTTGTAAATTTTAAACTCAAAAGAAAAACACCACACCATGCCAACACCACAAGTCTAAAAACGGTTTATCTCTATCAAGGTAGTAAACTGACTTAACCCGAACAATTCTATTGGCTTGGCATACATTATTTTTATATAGAATAAAATAAAGCAAAATTCATTTTTTTTTTATATTTTGTATCCTATATCCTGGTTGGTATCTACTTTAATATTACTGAAGACAGCATAAAAGGACTCTATTTTATTAAATTTTTATGCAAATGGTGTATTTTTGTTTAGGAATGTTTGAACTATTCAAGTGAAAAGAAAATGATTTCTGTGAACTTTTTGTTAATCTTTTATGAGTATTTTGTTTTTTTTAAGAGAAATTTGAATTTAATGAAATTCCAAGAAAAACAAAAACAAAAAAAATAGTTATCCTTGAGATATATAAGTTAAAGTCATAGTTGATATTTCATAACATTTTAACTAAAAGTTAGCTTTTACAATTTTTTACACTATATATACAATTTCATAAAAGCATATATTAGGTTGATTACTCACACTTATAGTTTGACAACAGTCACATTACATTTATATTCTAGCCATTTGTTTTACTTTAGACACAAAGAGAAAATAGATTTTTGATCGTTTTAACAATTTGACATTTTTTTACATGTGTTTAATGGAAATTTATTTTCTAATAAATATTTCCATTCAATTAATATAAATTTATCTGTAAAAGAGTTACAGATCCAGACTTGGTAAACGTTGCTGGTTTATATAAAGACTTAAACTAAGTATTTGAAGTGGATACAATTTGTTATAATTTAATTTTTCTTCTCTCTCTAGCTAATATTCTATATATTGTCGAGACTAACTTCAATTCAACTTTCTAATTTTTTCTCAATTTTTAGTAGATTTAAATTTTTTGCAGACTTTTTAATAAAAATAATTTTTTTATAAATTCTTGTATTTTATTCAAAAATTGTTTGGATTTGTAGCTGAACACAGTGTGTTGGGGTTTTACCCACCAAAAAATACCAACACACCTTGCTACTCACCGTCCAAAACTCTGTCCTACTACTTTTTATTTTTCTTATAACTGTCCCGTCATTTTCGTCTAGCCAACGGTGCGAAAGTATAAACTTTTTTCTAATATAACCGCTATTAACATAAAAAATAATAAACTACTCTTTCCTTTATTTGTTTGATAAAAGAAACAATCAACAATTTACAATTGTGTCGGTCAAATGAAAACGTCTATAAATACATGTTAAGTCAATCTCAAGAAAATTCGAAAAACCTATAACTTTTTATTTAAAAATAATTGTTAGCATATTTGACAATAATAAACAAGAGCAAACAACATAATTCATTGGATTGAAGTATAATATCACAATGAAATTTGTAAATATCGGGTTTCGAAATTGATACATATTTGTATCGGGAATTATATTTTATATATTGTAATGTATCGGCGTTTGAACTTTACCAAGTCATTTTAATTATAATTAAATACATTTTTGTTGTTATTTTTGTTAAACAAAAAATGCTACTGCAGTAAGTTATCAACATCATTAATATTGGCCGAAGCTGATTTTACGACAGGGTATATTATAGATGAATTCATTTGGGATTTTTTTGTAATTGTTTAACCTAAACGTTGTTTGTAATTATTTAACCTCTCCTCTGACTAGAACATTTTGATTTTTTAAATTTTTAGCTTTATTAAATTGAAAATGTCACCCTCCAGGTGGCTTCAAAATTAATTTTATTTCTATTTTCCTACAATCAGATTGCCAAGATAACACAGATCGCAAAAACAAAAAATTATTATAAATTTCCATATATTGTTTTGGATGAACTATGATTTAATTATTTGTAACCTTTAATGTTATAATAAAGTAAACGCTTTATTAAAAAATAGCAAAAATTTGTACATACCATTTTTTCCATTTTGGGGAAAAACTCAACCCGGTTGTATGTAGTAGGTGGGAACCCGGTATTGTAAATACGAGTTTTAAGGTTGTTATATTTTTGGGCATTTCTTCAATGAACCAATATATGCACATACCTATCATGATTGAATTTCGGCAATGGTACACGATCAAGCACTGACTACGCTATCTAATTTTAGTTTTTCGGAAAACGATTTTCAGTCCACGGATATTAGTACACATTTGTTTTGCCAAACAGATTCTTTTAAATTTTGGTGCCAAAATATTTATTTTAAAATATCGGGTTTCGCACCTAACCAGTAAAAAATGTTTTAATAATATATCGCTTTTTTCTATAGAATAATACTTTCAATGCAAATATCAAGTTTTGAATTTAGTTTTTTTTTTTTGCAAATATCGACTTTTGAATTAAACTATAATTTTAAAACAGAAAGAAACTTCAAAATATCTGAATTTGATAATAAATAAGATCTAAAAAATTACGCGTTTTTAAATATGCAAATGTCAACATTTTTGTTAAACGTAATTATCGATGTTTAAATTTCAACGACACAATTGAGTATTAAATCTTAATTAATTTATTTTTAGGTCTCATTTCAATCTCAATTTCAAATATTTGGGTGTAAATTACATCTATAGGTTCCGTAATTACGAAACAATAATAAGAATCAAGCAGGAAAAGCCCCAGTCATTTCAGGTTATCTCGGGGAAAACTATAATTATATGTGCTAATAGAAAAACCAAAAACGACCTATGTAGCCTGCCAATACTAATGTATAGTACTGAAAAAGCAACGAATACATTTAAACCAAATATTTGAATGTACAATAAGAGATATAAAAATCATGACCACAAAATCACGGACATATTCAACGTACAAGACCATGTGAATATAACTTCAGAAGATTGGCTAGCAAAGGTAGCAATAAATGTCCAAAGCTATATCAAGGCATCTATCAAGAAGACCTCCGAATACATGGTATGAACATTGGATATTATGTAGAAAATAAAATAAATTAAAAAGAAGAAGATTATTCAATGTTAGTGAAAATTCACATAAATTGTCCCAATTTTTAAATTAAATATTGAAATTTTGCATCTATTTAAGTATTCTGTTAAAATGACAGTATATTTGTTATACATTAAATTTTTCAATTCTCATTGAATTCAAGTCATAAATTTCTTTCTAGAATTAAATTTCCAAATTAATACCGTACAGTATGCCTATGAAATATTTTCCATATAATCAATTATGTTGTGTTAATTTTCTTAATTGGCATCCTCCAACAATTATATTGCAGTCACTCTATGTGTTCATACCAGACCGCAGCGTACAACGCCAGCCAACCTATAATAAAGAAATTAAATTCACTGGAGGTTAATTTCACACGTACATTCTGCCAATAACAATTTTAACAATTTATAATCGATTTTTGTATTAAATTATACATATACCTTGCGAATAAAATAAAATTTTAACAAAAAAAAAAAAAAAACTTGTACTTCTTGAAATAGACTACAATCCATGTTAGACTGGGCCTTTTATATTTTTTTCAATTCTAAAAATAAATTCACAGCAAGTATCTACAGTGTAGTAATTCTACATTTACTACTTATAATACTCCTTATAATCTATAATGTTAAATTTTTGTAACAAATTCAATTTCTGCTAGATAATGTAAAATTTCATTTTCTAAATTTGAAATACTCTGTTAAAAAATATCTGCAAGATATATTATATTATATTTATTATATATGTATATAAATCTTCCTATTAAAAATTCTAAGCAATAAATTTCTTAATTCTTTTCATCCAAATCTTTTTTAAAGTATAAAATTTTGTAACATTTGGTAGGGTGATGGAAAGAGCATTAGAATAAATAAATATCTTCTACACAGAGAAGGAGATCCACAAACTTGTAATAATCTTAATAAAATAAGCATTTAACGGACAACAGCAGTTGTTAATCAAATTAATATCTATAGAGATAAAAAATATTTTTTTGTTTGTTTTTGTTTTGGTTGTTTTTTTTCACGTTTCGTTACTCATTGATTTTGAATCAATTACTGAAAATGATAATTTTATTAAAACTCAACCATATTTTAGAGATTGATCTGGTTAGTTAAGAGATTAGATTATTTCCAAAATAATAAATTAAAAATTAATATTTTTAATTTAATTTTGAAAATAAGTAATTAGAAATTATTTTTTGAATAAAAAAGAAAATTGTCCATCTTTATTATAGGGTTTATTAAATTTGATGAGGCAGATTATATTATGTAGGAGCTGTAAACCTCGTTGACTACAATTTAAATAACATAGGGTGTATTCGTTATATTTACAAGCCAACCGACTAATACAAACTCTATATTAATAATAATAATTTATTTTTATTTGTTAGCGCTTTAGCTTTTAGTATTAAATTTTCACATGTTAAACATACGGTGACGTCGTAAATGTCTTAAAAAAAATTTCAACCTGATAATATAAAATAAACAAAAAACTAAGTTGTTAATGTTATCCGTAAAATAAGTTGGCAACATTGTGTAATGACATAATGTGTATACATGATAGCTTGAGTACTTGACTTGAATTCTTCTTGAAATCTCAAGCTGTGTATTCGGTGGACCAGCTTGAGTTGCTGTCAGCTAGAAGATAGCTTGATAGTTTGACATATGTATGTATTTTCGGTAACATTAAAATTGTTCTATAAATTTAAAGATATAAAAAATATAAAATTAATTTTTTTTTATTTATTTACTCTTTTAAATCTTCTATATTTTACATTTACCCTAAATATTAACAAACCTTACACGCTGGGCGGCGCAGTAGGTAGACCGCCTGCCTTTCAACCGTAAGGTCCCGGGTTCAATTCCCGATGAAGCTAAAAAAAAATGCTTCATTGGTTTTTCGAGCTGGTCTAGTACCCTTTGTCATTGGGATATAATAAATGGCAAAAAATAATTGAGAGTATAATCTGGTAACAAATTAAATAAAAGAAACTATTCTATTTAAGAAGGCTTAGTTCCTGACAATAGTAGTAGTTTTCTACATTTAATGAGTAGATAAGCCAGTAATTTGTTAAAATAAATACTCGAATTATTGTAGATATTGAATGTAAAATTGCAGTACCGTACTTAATTAAGCACGAAAAGATGATTCACCTAAGTTACTGTCAAGATAATCTTAAGTTACTGTCAACTCAAGCTCTAAAGCTGCGTATTCGGTTGAAATTTTGAAGTCAAGTAAGTACATTTATGTGATTGGCTTGAGTGAAGCTGATTTCAAGAAACTAGCGTATACATGATGTTGAAGGTTTCTTGAAGCTTACTTGAAGCTATTATGTATACGGGATATACGGGATAATTGTGTTTTAATTCATTTGTGATCAAGCAAAAGTGAACAGAAAGTTTTTGTTAACACTGTACAACATTCAGTTTTAATCATTTTTGTAAGCCCAACTGCCTATAAAACCCAATCGCAAAGACATCGTCAACAACAATTATGATCATGGAGTCAATGTCTCAAACTCTTGTGAGCTTTTGTAGACATTAAGGACCATCTAAACGTTGTATTTAACTTTGTGTGGAGACATTTACGATGTCAAGGCTACTACAAACAACTAGCGGCATATGGAACAACATTTAACAATAAAAAAAAAAACAGAATAATATACGAGCAGAAGTAATGTCGAGGAGAAGTATAGGGAATTATAAGGGAAGTAAGAAACGGGATAATATCCTAAATAGGAACTAATAATTTATTAGATATATGTACATATGCATATAATTAGATTTAGATTAGATTTAGATTGAAATCGTTTGTATTTAATGTCTATTAGTACCAAATAAGTAGCTATGAGGCTTGTAATAGCGACTGCCCCACCCACAAATTACCCGGAAAACTGTCCTAAATTTTGGCTGTACATTTATGTGCAGTTATAATTTAGTTAACAAATCTAATTCAAAATATTTAAATTTTTGTATTTAAAAAGAAATACAACATACGTGGTCCAAAAAACAGAACAATTGGTTCATAGTAATTGAATATTTGAAATCCTATTTTTTTTTTTACTAATATTTGTGATGAATTTTAAATTTTGGCAATCTGAAAATGCTGTTGTACTTTAAATGAATAATCCAAACATAATTATCTGTAACTTTTCAAAATTTTAACAGAAGTTTCAATATAAATAAAGTTTTGGTAAATATACTTAAAACCAGATATATTCCTATATTTATATTATATATATCCTATATTTTATTGTATAGCAAAAATCCGAATCGAATTTTTTTTAAAACTAGATTTTTAATGTGATATGAGTACATAATTTGGCTACCTATAAAATTGTCCAATATCAAAACAACTTTAAAGCCTGATTGTAAAGACAATTGATGGAGTTGAGATCAAAACAATTGATCACTTTCAATTTCCTTACAGGTACTACAAAAACTTAACTTGAACTAAAACCAGAATTTACAAAGCAATTAAGGTAAAATGTAATATATCAAAGATGACAATTAAATCGCGTTCGAATATCATAATCTTTCAAGATGAATCAGATTATCTTATATAACAGTATTTGATTTTTTGGACATTTTCAATTCAAAAGTTTAAATCCATGCAGCTGCTGAAGGACTTCAATAACGGAAATTCAAATACTCATTGATTTCACTGTATTTAAGTACATTTTCGACAAGTTCTATCCAATTCCGGCACAGTCAGAACAAAAACTTTGTGAGCACACTTACAAATATATTTGATATTTTGAACATTTGCATACGACTCAACGTTTATGTGGCAGTTAAATATTACAGACATCTCTTTTTTCTATAGTAGACTGCACTATTTTGGACCGAAAGATTAATTTTTACGTCTTTTTGACGCCGTCCGTATAGTCATTTAAATAGTACATACTATCTCACTACGAAAAGCTTTTGGCAACAATTTACAACATTTTCCAGTATCGTCTAAACATGGAGAATTAGATATATATGGGCAATGAACATATGTTTGATAATGATATCAAAAAATAGATCTCTTATTAGTTTCTTCATTTGTGTATAATTGCATCTACATATATCTTCAGCAGTTCGAGACTTATCTCGTGTTGATAATTCGTGAATATAATGTAATTGTAATATAATCCCCTGTTCTCAAACTTTGTTGTATAAACATTAGATCTAAACTATGCTGAACTTTTAAATACAAACCCTGTTATTGGTAATGCTGAATTGACGATCAATCAATTAATTTTCAAATAGACATAAATCAACTGTCAAATAGACATAATATGCCTTCTTTTGACGATATTACACGATTGATTGTGATTTATTGTATTTTTCCTTTTTATTAAATTTTTTGTTAAATTCAGTTATACAAATTACAAATAGATAGAAGACCATCTAAAATTTAAAAATAAAGAATATCTAATAAATTACTTATATTTTATTTTATATTACTGTTATATGTTTCATATTACAAAGAAGTACTTTAAAATAAAAAAGCGTTATTTTTCAAGTCTTTTTCATAATCCATCACTTTTTTTACCGGTTCTCACAACTGAAATAGCAAATAACTATCAAATCAATCACTAATCATAAAAATTATTATTGCTTTGTATGCTCAAATTTGACTGCCATTCTACATAACCGAAAGCATGACTTCATAACTGAAAGTGTGATGACAATTGATTTTTTTTACAGAAGTTGCTTGGCAGACGACATAACGAAAATATTTGCTATTAGGTCCGGTCTATAATGAGCAGTTTTTCCAGATGTTGTCTAGTTTAAGGCCAATTTCAATTAAACAAATCTTAAAAAATAATTAATCACTTGAGTAAATTGTAAATCGTTATTATTTACCACTACAAAATCATTTTATTTCCAATTAAAAATGTTTTAATTAAAATCGGTACAAACAAAAAAAATTATTATTCTTCTTATTTTGAATTAAGGATAAAAACAAATATATACATCATATCTCTTTATCAATGACCTTGATTTACTTTATAATTTCTACAAACGAATTAATATTTCAAATTTTTTTGTCTAATTTTGATATTGTATTTTTAATTCCTATTTTTAGAAATTTTTTGTTTTATTAATTGAACTTAATTGTAATTTATTTACAGTAATATATTTTTCCATAATGAATCAAAATTAAATTTGTTCTACATAAATATTGGTGGATTTTAAGAAAAATAAATAAAACAATAATAAATAACAATAATAAGAAAAGAGAAAAATAATTAGAAATCAAAATAAAAAAATTTTGTTGCATCATGCATTTGTACGTGCTTCAAGTCACCCATTTTAATTATTATTCATTTTTTTGTTTATGTTATGTTTTTTATTGATCGAGACTTCTAAAATAATTTAAATAATTGAAATACTTCGCAATACCACAGAATCATCAGAATTTTTTTTTCCCTTTTCTTTGTTTTTACTAAATTAATTAAACAAAAAAAAAAAAAAAAAAAAACGAAAGAGAAAATAAAACTTCAGAATTCATTCATTAAAAAACCGGAAATAATCGATTTTTACTGGATTTCATTGAAAACCAAGTCTGTAACCGAAAATAGATTGATTTCACCCAACTCTACCCATAAATAAAATATTATATTCATCAACTCAATCAATGAATATAAATAATTTTTTATATCTGTATATATGGTTTGTATATGTGTATGTATATATACATATATCATATATGTACTACTAAATTTAGCTTTCATGATAAAAAAACATTTTCTTTCTTCTTTTTGTTTAGTTTTCACAAAGTAATTCATTTAAACAAAAAAAAAAAAAAAAACAAATATTTAACATCTTTTCAAAACGAATGAATTTGTTTTGGATTGAATTCAATTAAAATCAATTGAAAACTAATGTCTTTTCTTGGATTGCCTTTGTTTAAGTTTTTAAAATTGCATCCATAGAAAAATCAATACCGAAAGGTATTACTATTATTAAAATTTTATATTAATTAAAATAAATAAATATATTAAGAAATTGATGTACGGTGTTGTGGCAGGTGGGTAATCCAATATCTGCTGGCTAATTTACAGCTTTTTGTCCAATCTAATATCCTAATATATTAATACGCTAATAATGCCTATAAAAATTTAAATGTGAATTTTTTTTTTCAAAATATTACCGTAAAAAATTACCGATTAAGAAATAAAAAATTAAAAAGTACTAATTTTTGTATCCATCTTTCAAATAAATCTTTTATCGGAAGACATATCCAAGTTCTAAACCCATATAAGAAAAATATATATCTAATACCAAATACCAAAACATCATAAAATCAATAAAATATTAAGCTTTTAAAGGTATTTTTTAAATTCATTAAAACAATTGAAATTACCCAACAAACAAAGTATCTATTAAAATTTTTAAATTTCCCTGGTTTGTGTCTTTGAATTAGCTATCGCGAAATGTTCCTAATTGACCAATGCAGGTAACCTCTTCAAGTTCAAATGATTGTTTATTTTGTAATGCAAAATATAAATAGGCAGAAAAAAAATATTTATATTTTATCCATGGTGATAAATCTAGCTTTCCCATCTTTAAAAATTCACTAGATTTACTAAAACTCCTTTTAATAGGAAGATATACCAGAAACAAGATATTTGACAGATAATATATTAAGAGAAATATTTATTATTTATTTAATGGTGCTGAAATAACAAAACTACCATCTTCTTCATCACCAATGGTGTCTCCGTTGTATAAATAATGACCAGAATGGACAGTTGTACATCAGTGACTCCATGGAGATAACAACAAGGAGATTAGAGAAAGAAAAGTATACCATAATATGTAACAAAAATTTTATACTTAAATTGGATTATATAATAAGAAAGATTAATTGTTTTGCAGTAATAGGCTATAATATAGGAAACTTTGAGTTAAATATGAAGATGAAAGAAATATTTTTAATGCTGGAAAAAAATATTTTTTTAATAATTTTTGAATACTGCTGTGAATAGCTAGTATTTATTTACTTGCAATCTATCCACTTTAAGCGTTTAAAGTGTATGTTCCTTTAGATTACAATTTAAATGATGAGTGATGAAGTAGGTATTCATTGACAACCTTGTTGAACTAAACACTTACAACTACTATTGACAGTTATTTGACGATTATAAATTTTATCTTAAGTAGAAACATTTTTAAGTTGAGTCTCTTCAGTTATTTCCAACAAATTAGTGGCAGACTATTTCCAACAAAATAGTATAGATTTATAAATCAAATTTTGTAAGCTATGTAAAGATTTTTTGTAACACAAACTTTTAAGGCATTTAATTGTGTTCCTCAATTTCAAATTAAATTCAGATTAGATTCAAAGTAAATTTAAATAAAATTTAAATTAACTTTTTATTAAACTCCAAACAATATTTATTTAATATTAATATACTTAATATATTAAGTATTTATATGTTACTTACATTTTTTAAATATTGAACTTCAAATTTTGACAAAATAAATAAATTTTTATCATATGCAACCCAGACTGATTTACTTCCACCACTTTTAAATTAAAACATTGTATAGTCTTTTGAAATATCGACCGGCGGGCTATAAAAAGCTGAAATTTATATTCGACACAAAACTCTACTCAAAATTTGAGCTTGCTCAATTTGTATTACATCCGAGCAAGCTCACGATTAAGTCAAATTTTGAACTAGCTCTTAGATTACGGTTATTGTGTTTACCTCAACTTTTAACTTAAAAATTGAATTCAGTTTTGGATCAAGCTTGGCAGTTCAAGCTTCTTTACAACTCTGGATAAGTTAATTAAATTGAGATCCAGAAGTTCAGCATATATAACATTCTAAAATACCCAGGGATCAAAAAAACTTAATTCTCATAGATGATCTGGACAAATGTGGGAAGAGCATTATATAAACTGATATTAAATATACTAGAGTATACATTGATTTGTGCCCTCAAATAAAAGCAAAACTGAAATGAAATCAATTCGACAGTAAAATTTAATATAGAAATGGAAAATTACTAAAAAGTACCGCTTTAAACATACTTTAATTAATTTTTGTCCGAAAATTAATTTCAATATTTGAATAAGAGGAGAGTGAGTAAATAAAATAAGAAAAGCCCTGAGAATATTAAAAATTATATTTTATTTGTTTTTCTTCTTAATTATTTTGAAGTTGTTTAGGCTATAATATTTTATTGATTCGATTTTCATTAAGTATTTTCTATTGTATAATATAATACATATACAATAATAATATATATATAGATATATGCTTATAATTATTGTTTTACATATAATTGTATACTTTGGAAAAACAAATACAGTGATACTTTTTTATTATTTGTAATTTTTGAAGAAAACAAAAAACTATATAGGTACTCTTAGACATCTTGGCAGTATTTTTTTTAAATAGTAAATCTAGAAAACAAACAAATTTTTAGTCCATTTTTTTTTTAAATTGTCAATTCAGACTTAGAATAAAATGTCCCTTAGTAAATAAAAGCATGTGTGATAAATTATCATTATCCACTGGGGTTAGTAAAACTGAATATAATCAGTTTTGGAAATTTTAACATTTTGAAGCGGTTCTCAAAGGCCTTTAACCTTTAATAACATTTTGATATATAGTGATAATGTAGTAATTGTATACTAGATATAGTAATTGTATAGTGATAATCTTAGTAATTATTGTATGTTAATTAATTTCACCAAAATTAGTGTATCCGGCCAAAATGTGTAAACTCATTGACAATTAACACTGCTAATTAAAATTAATACTGCTAGTAAAAAAAATACTGTTATTTCCAACAATATTATGTTCCAAAAATTAAAACTAAAAGTCATTCTAAAAATGGAAAAAAATACAGTTTAAAAGCAAAATAAATAAAACTATGCGCTAACTGGTGCAATAGGAAAAGCCAAGACTTAAAGTCTTTATGACTAAATAAACAAACCGGAATACAAAAAGCAAAAAATATTTCCTACAACCTATTTTGTTGTTTCATTCAGAAAAGACAGAATTGATTTTAAGGTTTTAATTAAAATTTTCTACTATTTTTTGAATTTTAACATTCTTTGTTCTATATTTAATCTGTTAAGGTAATTTTTTTTTTATGATCTTGACAGTAACTTAGGTAGAATCACCTTTTCGTGCTTAATTAAGTACGGTACTGCAATTTTAGACTACAATATCTACAATAATTCGAACATTTATTTTAACAAATTACTGGCTTATCTACTCATTAATTGTGGAAAACTGCTACTCTTGTCAGGAACTAAGCCTGCTTAAATAGAATAGTTTCATTTTATTTAATTTATTACCAGATTAACTCTCAATTATCTTTTGTCATTTATTATATCCCAATGACAAAGGGTACTAGACCAGCTCGAAAAACCTAAATACTTGCATCACAAATTTGTTAAATTTTCAAATTTTATAATTTCAATGTACAGAAATCAACACCGTATATAACTATAAACAATACATAACATTTTATAAAATCATAGATGCTAATATTTCGTAATAAATCGTACCCCGATGCTAAATCGCATCCACTTATGCTAAATCCATCATTTATATTAATATCAATGTTACGTATGTATGCTATCTAATTGCTAAAAGTATACTTGTTAGCATTTTTATTCGGTATTTGATCTTCTTATATAGTTGTACCAATCTTTATTAAACCACAAAATTATTTAAAGCTAAAAACTTGCTCTATCGGAGTGCATTCAATTAGAATCATTGCATCAATTTTTTATTTTTAGTTGGTTATCGAAAATTTCGGTTTTTTTCACAATTCTCAAATTCATCAAAAGCTCTCCTTGCTATGTATATCGATCAAATGACCGTATGTGTTGTGTATCTAAACTTATCTCTTGTGTAATAAAATCTCACGAGTAATACTTTAATATTCATTGTTTATTTGAATTATTTAACTGCTTAATTAATTGTTTATAAAAGTTTAATTTTTTTTAAAGTTTTAACAAACTTTACATTTAAAGAAAGTTTTAAAAACGTATAAAGAATTGAATTAAATTGAAACCATTGTTGTCTTAAGTAACCGCTAATTAAACCGTTTCATTAGTGATAATTAATTGTAATTGTAACTACTTCCATTATTTCCATATATTCCTTTCAATTCGGCAATTGTGACGTCCTTTAAATCGTACAGGATTATAAACGTTTTAGCTCATACAGCATTTTTAATTCACCACGTCAACCTTATTTACTAAACGTTTATTTAATTAAGTTAATATAACTAAACAGCTAATTCAATCCTAAACCCTTTCTTATACGAATTTCACTACTTTTTATAAATCGTCTTTAATTTTTTTGTATTTGTGCCTGAGTGAAAAACGTGAAATAATTGTAATTTTCCATATTCAATAAAATAAATGTATCTTATACATAATACACAAGATGAACGTCGTGGTGAGTAAAAAAGCAAGAATAATAGAACAAAAAGATAAACAAAAACAAAAACACAAACTAAAATTGAAAACAAAACAGAAAAACAAAAATCAGATCAGATCATACTTTGCGCAAATGATATAATAAATGTTAGTTCATTTGCTATTTTTAAAAAAAATATGTACAGTAAAACACGGTTATAGTCATTCGCTAAATTTCAGTAATATTTATTTCTGACTATAACCGTTTTGTGACTATAGGCGTAGTCAAAAAATAATGGCATTTTTATAAACAAAATCAAATTCAATAAAATATCTTTCGTATAACAATTTTAAACTTTATTTTATTCATAAATAGCAATTCTGTTATATAATCACAAAATATACATATTTGTAATAAAGAACAGAAAAAGACAATATATAAATCAGTTTTTTAATAAAATAATTCACTTTTGACTTATTCTTTTGTTTTATTGAAAAAATTGGGGTTATTTTTAATCTGACTATAAATGACATCAAGTTTATTACCTTCTTTCAAACAAATTGTTGACTATTTCTATAACAGAATTGTGACTACAAACGTTTTTGACTATAAACGAATTAAAATACATCGATCTACTACGTTGAGAATAATGGAATTTTATTGTGTTAAGTTATATTGAAATTAGTATTAATTTCGTAATAAAGTAGGTATAATACTTCAATTTCATTAAATATATATTCAATAATCAAGCGATTCAGAAAACAACTACAATTATACCAAAACTAATTTTTTTTTTATATAAAATCGTAACTGAAAGAATTGTGTGTGTACAAATGCACAGGGGATTCACTAGTATTCATATAATATAATAAATTTACAACTCTTAATTTATTCTTTTCAATCCTTTTTATTTTAATATTTTCCCCCATAATCACACACATTCCTTTGCCACTATATTATTTTGCCAAAAAATAAGTAAGTAGTGTATAAAAAACTGCAAGTAAATCAAATACGCTAGTTGTAATCTAATAATTAAGTTACTTCCAAATTTTTATTTTTCAAAATTGTGTTAAATTTTTAAGAACCAATCATAAATTGGATAAATTATTGATGAAATGACACAAAACTATATAGAATCTGCTCAAGCAGCTAGAGTCGTTGCTTCACTATATTGGAAATTATTTTTAGTTTTGCTTCAGTTTGTTTAAAAATTTAATAAAAGTTCTACTCTAGTCCTCCGAAATATTTTTTCATTCAAATTCTTTAATTATTTTTCTGTATACATTCAAGATCATTTTCATAAAACCCTCTATTGAAAATCGCAACTCTAATAGTCTAAAAAAACAATATAAAGGTCTATAACACACACTCACAAAAACAGTTCCATTTATTATATGAATATAAAACATTTAATTATTTTTAAATTAAATATTTTAGTAAATTTTATAATTATAAAAAACATTTAAATTTCGTGCCTGATTTTACTAATAGCTCATATTCTAATTTTAGTAATTTACAAATCCATTTTTAATAATTGAATGTTTTCAAATTAAATTTATCATCAGCTGTTGTAAATTAAAATTAAAAAAAACAACCTTTATTATAATAGACTTTTTTATTGTAAAAAAAAAAATCGTTATAAAAAAATGTTATTATTAAAAAATATTTATTAAATCAAAATGAAAGGATTATTATTATCCTTAATCATAAGCAACTCTCTTCCTATAATATTGTATTATTAAAGGCTTAGCATTATTATTACTTTAAAAAAAATAAAATTATATAATTTAAATAAAATATCCACCATACCAAAATTACCTACATCCTACACACATTATTAAAATTCTACATAAATAAATATTATTCAAAAACAAAATAAATAAAAAAACATAAAATTGCATAAATGTAGATAAATATCCTATTTATGTATGAGTATGTGAAATTTAAGAATTTTCAATTTAATAAATATTATTTTTTTTAACAATATTAAATTCATATATATACTCTTACCCCTACGTGACGAAACTGAAAAATATTTTCCTCTCATTCTTCTTGTCTCCTTAAAATTGAAACGACAGTCAGCAAGGTATGTAACCGTATGTAACAAAACATAACATAACAAAAAAAAAAAAAAAACTAAACACAAATGATTCATAAATAACAAAATGAGAACGTGTTTTCCATTGACAGTTATCACTACTCCATATACATAATGTATATGTATAATATGTAATATGTGTTGGTTTGTACGAGGAATAAAAAAAAAAAAACAAAAACAATGAAAATTCGGTTCCTCGAATGCTGTCTTGTTAAATAAATATTTTGGTTGTTGTTTTTAAATTTTTTTGTTTGTTTTTTTTTTTTTTTTTTTGTTAAATATTTGACGGTTTTGTTATGAAATATTTAAATTCATGTGTATCTAAAATATTTACGTTCTTTTTTTCAATAATAACATTTAATATTTAACTACAGTAAATGTCGAAAATAAAGTAATAGTAAAATATTTTTTTTTAATTTAGCTTTTCTTATAACTGGGAATATATTTAATATGTGCTTTATGTTATGAATGTACCAATATCATATCTGGAAAACTACTATAATAGAATTTTTACATGGTCGAGTACATCAGCTGACTTATTATTAAAAATTTAATATTCAAATTCATGTAATGTACCTAGTTATGTTTATATTTTATTAATTTTGAGCTAAGAAAGCAATAATAATCCAAAAACAATGGTTTTTGACTATAAACAAATAAAAATACATAAAAAAGTATTGAAAAAAGTTGATGACAGTAAAATTGTAGATTTAAATCGAATTGTGCCTATAACCAGTAGTCATACTACAACCGATTTTTACTGTTAACACATTTCATACATAAATTTTCAGTATAGTTACTTTTTTTAAATGCAAATGACAATACAAATTTTATAATTATAGTCATAAAATAAAAGTATATAATAAAAATAATAATTTGCTATTTTAAATTAATTTTAAATATTTAATATTTTTTTTTTTACGTTCTAGACAGAAACTTTGGTAGGAATCACCTTGTCGTGCTCATTACAAATTACTGGCTCTACTCATTAAAAATGGAAAACCACTGCTATTGTCAGGAACAAAGCCTTCTCAAATAGAATAATTTCATTTTATTTAATTTGTTACCAGATTATACTCTTACCCCATTTTATATAATTTTTTGCTTACAGAAATTTCTACTATGCAATTCTTCAATATATATTTTTTTGTTTGTTATACAATATGGCTGATTAAAATGATGTCAGAATTATATTCTACGTTGACATTCATGATAACAATTATTGTGTTGAAATTGTTCATGACAACTGTGTTGTTGTCAAGCCTTCAATAATAGTGTAGTGAATTTTTTTTACAATATTTTGGCTGTTTAAGTTTTTGGATTAAAATACAAAATCAATTTACACCATAGAAGCAATCGTGTTGATGAAAATATTGTTGATTAACTTGAAAATATGAAACCTATTCTTGATGTAATAAAAAATGAGAAAAAAAATGTGAATACCGATAGAATAGAAGCATTTGTACTTCACACCAAATTGTCGTAATTTAATACGTTTTTATACTACGCAGAAGAAAGTGTGTTTTCAATTGACGATCCTGTAAATTTGTAAATATTTTATTGTTGTATATTAATTTTCATGTATTCGATTAATTTAATTTAGAATAGTAACTCAATAGTATATATACAACCATTATTATTAATGAATTTAAAATTTCACAAATTAGGATAAACCGAAAAAATCCATATTCCAATATTAAGAAAATTATTTCCGTTTATCTACATTTGTTAATCAAGGTGTAGCAAACTAACAATAAAAATCAAATCCCTTACTTTTCATAAATTAACGAACTGACGATATAATTCGAATCGAAATGTTAAGATAAAAGATACCCCCACAAAGCTATTCAATTTCTATTTCATATTTTAAGTGTTCGTATTATTGACGGTATTGATTAGTTTTAATATAAATTTCTAACCTAGTACATTGACATGCTCATTCTATTCTAACACAACGATTGTTGTCTTAAGTGGCCGCTTATTAAACCGTTCCATTAAAGATATAATTGTAGTTGTAACTACTTCCATCATTGTCCTATATTCCTTTCAATTTGGCAATTGTGACGTCCTTCAAATCGTATAGGATTATAAACATTTAAGCTCATACAGCATTTTTAATTCACCACGTCAACCTTATTTACTAAACGTTTATTTAATTAAGTTAATATAATTCATGCTAATAAGCCATTCTACTACATATTAACTCAACTAATAACTTGGTATTGGCATGATATTTTTTCAAGCTAGTGAACTTGCAAATAATATGCCACAGTCATTTCGTATAAAACAATTATCAAAAAAATTATTTTGCTTACATTTACGAGAGTACTGAAGCAAAAACAAAATATTATGATATTTCAGACACAGGCATATCCGTATTAGACGTTCATTTCTATTTGCTACAACAACATATCCTGTTAAATATAAAAAATTTAATCGTATGGTGTAGTTGAAAAAACTGACTTATATCGTATTTACATAAACTGAAGCAGGAACAGTAATTGGACGATTGCAACCGATATTAAGAGAACAGCCAAAAATCCAAAAATACTAAACTTGGAACATTCCGGTCTTTTGTAAAAATCAATCCTAATATGCGGCAGTGAAATTTGCATCAAATATCCTCAACTAAAAGTTACAAGTCTTCATTAATAAATTTCTCAGAACAATATGCCGAATATTCTAGCCCAACACAATAAGCAACAAGGACTTCTGGATACTTACCTGAAGAACTCATATCGAAACAAATCAGAAAAAGGAATTGGAAATGGATCAACCGTCAAATAAAACCACGAGAATGAGCCTAGAATTGAACCCACAAGGTGCAAGAATACGCCATCGTCCAAAGAATACCTGGCGGATGATCATAAAAGAAAATCTACATAATATGGGAATAAGCAAATGCAGCAGCTATCAATAGAGTACGATGGAAGTGACAAGTGGAAGCCCTATACTTCAAGAGGAATAAGCAAAGAAAAAAAAACTTGAACTTCAATTGAACACTAACTAAAAGTACCAATATTCATTTCTTAGTTAAGTTATTAAACAATTACAGTTTAAAAACGATACTTAATGTACTGAAAATATCACTTAAATCAAATTTTACTAGGCACTTAAATCAGTCATTGAATTATAAATCAACTGGTTGTTGTTGTTCTTCTTCTTGTTTTCCATAATATTTACTTTTATTTATACAATTTATATTTTTCTTCTTCTATACCTAATTATGAACTCATCTTTCTCTAGACAGCACATCTTGTAATTAGAATACAAGTTAGAAAAATATTTCAAAAAAAATAAATTAACAAAAATATACAAATCAAATAATTAACAAAATAGGTAAATGATAACAAATCTATGTCAAGTCATTTATTTAGTATCTTACAATCTATTAGTGGTGCATTAACACTCATGAAACTGTGTGATATTTGTATAATATAATTAACACGTTGACATTATTGTCTTACATTTATATACAAATACAATACAGATTTTCATAATCATATACATTCCTGTTACAGACTACATAGATAGATAGATAGGTAGTAGTGATGCCAGTAATATGCCGACACACTTAGACTTAGATAAGGTTCGTTGTAATATATAAAATCTAGAACAATTAACGTTGCATCAAGTTAATCACTTAATTTGATATTAAAAATAAATCTGTTTATGCTTTATGTTGTCTAACAAAATTAATTATACAATAGTAATACTAAATCGCTATATAGAGAAAGAACCATTAGACAAGAACGATATTAGTAATCTCTGTTATATATAAAATAGTTAAAATGTAAACTAAAAAACAGACATAAGGGGTCACATATATATATAAACAATTAGTGTAATAATAAATCTTCTCACGATGACATGTAGAGGTTAATTGTATACTGTGTATCAATATTCTGAATCGGTATTAGTAGCTCAATGTCAAATAATTCTAACTTTTTTTGAAACAATCTTTTAGCTTTAATTTTATCAACAATTTGAACAATTTTATCGTTATATTAATGATGATAGTTTAGAAAATTAAATGTTACTGCAACTGGAATAAGTTTAAAAAAATCGATTAAAAATTAAATTTAACAAATACGGTAAATCAAATCACTTTGTTTTTTATTTAACTCCAGATTTGTGACTACTAAAACATCCAATAAGTCCTATAATCCTAACTTGATACAACGTTAATTGTCTTAGATTTTATCTATCACAATAAACCTCACCAGTCTAAGTGCGTCAGCGTATTGCCGACAGCCATTAATACCTACCTATATAGTCTATATAGCTTGTAAAATGTATGTATCCTTCCTCTATGACTATCTAGTCTTAATAAAGTTGATAAGTAATTCTATTCCATTTTTTATATAGATACTCTTTTTTTTAGTCTTCTTACAATATTTTGATTGCCAAGAAGTTGAAATTTAAAACCGAAATGAAAACCGTTCTTCATTGCTTTTAACTTTTATTTTAATCTCTTATTCCACCGTTGTCAATTGCAGGACTCTACAGACACATAACTAGTTCAACAGTAAATAAAGCTTAATAAATTTTGCTCACTGTTGAACCCATCAAAATATTTTGAATTATTTTTAGTACAACCCCATATTTGACAATCATATTTACAACTTGTTTACATGAATTCGGTTGTATAAAACAATCTTGTTATATGTTGACAATAAAGGTGATGTTATGGTTGAGACGTATTCTATTATCCATGTGGTTTTCTGATATTTATTATTAAGCTCTGCTTTTAAATTTCACATTTGCTGTCCAGCTCAGGTTCATGTCTAGGATAAGATCAATATTATATCAGATTGTGATTGCGTATAGTTAGTATACTTTCAATCTATTTACAAGCATCGCAATTCAAACCATGCAAAATGGAAATCATAATTTAAAAAAAAACATTTTATCAGTTAAAATTTAATCTATGATAAACAGGAATATTTAAACAAGAATATTCCTAAAAATAAATCCTAATAACGAAAACAGATTTCCATCAGAGAACATTTCCATGAGTCAACCCAATATCTATATTAAATAGAATTATTGATGAAAGACTTAAATTGAGTTGTTCCATCATAATATATGGTTTGAATCATTAAATTGACATGATTCATCACGATTCAATATCAAAAATTATTTCGTCAACATCACTTAAAAATTCATCAGAATTGTTGGGATTAGAATTAGGTAAAAAAAAATTTGGAATAATAATGTCGTCCTTATTTAATTTTTTTTTGTCAACACTAAAATTGTTATGTCGTATTTTTTAACATTTTTATTATTACTTTTTTTTTTTTTTTTTGTTTCTCCATGACTACCTTTTTGTTATTGAAATATTTCTACTCGGTATGTTACAATGATGCGTAAAAAAAAATATAAATTGTATTTATTTGATACTACTTTCTTTTGTGTCCAATTAAAATTTCAACAATGCCTAACAGGAATAATTACAACTTTTTGAAATGAGTAAAATTTCAATATTCTTTCTTTTTCTATAATAAAATTTTATGTTCGGTATGGCTTAGTAAGTAAACAAAAATGACTGTGGTATTGGCATTGTCATTGGGAATTATTCATTTAATGACGGTAGGCCTATACTATACAATAATCAATTAAGGTAAATTTCAACAATTTAATTGTTGTTGTTGTTCTTTTAAGTGTACCTTTATAAAATTTTATGCCTAGTCATTTTATTTTTATTTCGATTTTTTTGTTTTTTTTCAAAATCATGTTTTTTTTTTGTATGGAATTGATGATTTTGAAAATGGACTTCTTTTAGAATTGTAATGTCCCATCTGATTGAATTTAATAGTCGCTCTGGAAAATAATCAAAATTTCATTAATTGTTACTGTATGATTTTAGTCTTCTGAAAGCGGCTCACTATAGTTTGAGAACGGAAAAACTGCTTTTAAACTGAAGTGAGCAGCACTGCTTTCTGTATCGGTATTCGTTTGCTGAAATCGACTCCAGTACCTTTAATAAGAAACCCTAATTTTAATCAGAAGAAGATTTAACAGTTTAATTTTAGTTGTAATAAAAACATATTTCAATTGCACGATTCGGTTTGGTTATTTGAAGAAAGTCAACTTTCTGGTTTTGGTTTCGAATATAATATACACACTCATACATATATAATTTGAACAAATTTAGTTTTGTATTCGCAGTCTTACTACATAACGCATTATTTTCGTAAAAAAAAATTTCTTTGAAATAGGGTTTGTTTCAAAATATTATTTTGGCTTTAATTAACTCTCATTAATTTTATTTACCTTATTTTTTAATAAAGTGCAATTCCTTAATCTTTTTTAAGTACACTTTATTAGATAGAGAGATTTTAAGTACACATTATTGGATCTTTAACAAATGTTTACCTTATTTGTTATCGTTTTTATAGAAATATGGACTTTGTTTACCCTAGCATAGAACTTTTCTTGAAACGTTAAATAATTTTTACAAAGTCAGGATTTCAGTGAAATCCTGAATTTTTCTAAATCACTGGATCGCATTTAATTTTCTGTGTTCCTATCGATTAGGCTAGTGACAGATAAATAGAAGTAGGTGCTCTAAATTTATTTATATGTTTTCACTGTATAAAGATTATACACCACTAATACTATTTATCATAATTGTGCTGTAACACCATCCATGGGGCATAGGGTGGACCAATACTATTCCAACAATAATAATTATTAGTATTTGGTTTATTAGAAATCTAGCTTTTTCAAAATATCGTTTTAATTCCAGAATATTTACTTTAAATATTTTTATGTGTTGCGGCTGTTGGATACATAAAGGAGGGATATCTCACTTTTCCAGAAAATTTATCCCAAATATTTATCTATAGTATTACTAGTAATTAGATTAGACCAAATAGGACTAGAATAAAATTCCAAAAATCAGCCAATTTTTCCTTAAAAAAAAAAACAATAAAAAACTTTCATTTGTGTTGATTACGTTGGACAGCAATGATGAATGTTCATTAAAAAAAATCACGTGATTAAAAAAAAAATATTTTAGATAAGTTTTTTTTTGTTATTATTTCTTTGTTTTATTTATTTAGACATTTTTCAAGTTGTATAGAATTTCATCCGTAATGAACCAATCATGACATTTTATATAACCGATATAGCCTAAAAATTGAAAGTAACAAACATTAGAGACACAAAAACAAAAAAAAAGTTTTCTTTCACAAATTCAATATAATGAGGGTCCAGACAAAATAAATAATCAAATGATGATATTTTTTTTTCTATTTTCTTTAGATATATTGTGTTGTTCTAATAGAAAAATGTAAACCAATATTTTCTAATGGCTACGAAATCGATAGTTAGATTCTTTGATGATCCAAAAAAAATAAAAATAAAACAAAATTATGTTATTGAATTTCAGGATATATTAAAAATAGAACAACATTTTCTAATAAAAGCTTTTGCTTTTGTTTTTATTATGAACTTTTATTTTAAATGGAAATGTTAATTAACAAAAATTCGTTAACACAACTTTGTTTTGATGTACGTTGTGTTATCATATTTGAATGATAATAGATGTATATTATAAAACTTTAATACATCAATGACTTTATATAGAAACATTTCCATTTAAAAATCTTTAAAAATAAATATGTTGTACATTAAAACTAAAATGGAAATATTTTTAATCGATTTATTGACTCAATGATCCAACATTGAGCTTTTGCAAACAGATAGTTTGAAAAAATAACAATAAATATTATTTGTTTTGGGGAGTTCTTAAGCTCGAGGCAAACTCGACAACATTTGTACGACGTATGATCTGTGAACTGTCAAAAACAAGTTAAATGATATGAAAGCTGACGCCGATCTTCGGCGATGCTCGGTTAAAAAAAATAAAGTTGATCCAATTTAAACTTTTTCGACGTAGAATGGTATTTGTGATTATCAATTGCAAACTGTTGCAAGTGTTTTGAAAAATGGTAGAAAAAAACGTTAACATTTGGAAAATTCAGTTCTGCGAAAGATTTACTATTTATAACAAATTATAAAAGTTTTAAAACAACAATTCATTTTACAATGTCCAAAATGTTTTTTAAATGTCATTTGACGCAGTTCAGTTTTCCTTGTTAATTTAATTTTCACCACACAAGTTTGCTCGATGGAAATTATCATAGCATATTGACAGTATATAAACATTGTCACTTTAGTCTCTCATACTGGAAATATTTGAGAAGTAAAATCAATAATTTGAATAGAATCACTACATCAGACATCACAAATTATTGATTTGCTGGTAGTTAATGAACTGCAAATTAGGTATTGCTGTGCAAGGACGGGAGCCTATTTAAGAAATAAATATTTATTCTAATATTTGAATTGAACTTTTAAAATTAGAAATTATCATTATATTTTATCTGTAAATTGAAAAAGTACGGTACAAATATCTGATACATTCCACAACCAATTGAATATTTCATTATAATTCTTTTGAATGATAGTATTCAATCGTAATTAGAGACGTAGCGAAATCAAATATTTTCAGAAATTCCAATTTAACACTTTACCCCATCTATAAATAATTTTAACATGCATGCATAAAAATTTTTACTTTATAAAATAGCCGCAAGCCACCCATCGCTAGAATTAAATTTATATTAAATTTTTTTTTTCAATAAATTATTACGTATGCGGTTGTTGTCTAAGTTAAATCAACACAAAACAAATTATGTAGGTAGTACAAAGAATAAATGATGAAAAACAATTCATAATGAGATTGAGTAGACGATTTATGATCAAACTTCCTCAAATTTCGAGAAGCGGGCGAATACTAGTTTTTTCTTATTTTATTCTTTCCGTCTGTGTAAAGGTGTTAAATAAAAATAAAAATTTAAATTGTTATATTAAAAATAACTTTTAATCAGAATTAATAAAATATTCTTGATTATTTAAATTTAATTTTTAATTTTCCCGAAATAATCTTAATAGTTTTAAAAATTTAATTTTTAAAAAATATTGTGACATAGATAAAGCAGTTAAATTTAACTAATATTATTATAGTAAAAAATTTATTTTAAGTTTAAATCAAATATTTACTGACATTTATGTACTTGAATTGAAAATATAAAAAAATAAAAATTTATTTGGATTTTTAACAAAATGTAATGAAACCGTACTTCCAAATTGTAATAAAACCGTAAAATTTACAATGTAGGATTTTCCAAAATGTATATCAAAAACATTTGTATACTATTCCAAAATGTTTAAAATTCGTTGTAGAAATGTTGAATAAGAGCAGAGTGTGTAGAATACATTTTGTATACATGTCATAGATAAAGTTACAATAATTCATTAAATCATAGGTTAGAATATTTTTTTGACGGAAAAATAAGTTTATTGCCAAATTGTAGCAAAAAATGTTAATCAAATATATTTCCCCAATAGATGGCAATATTAATTTTCAAGTAACGAAAGATAAACAAAAAGGCAGATTTTTACCGATTTATATTGTAAAAAACCAAACTTATAATTTAAACGTCAAAATGTATTATACTGTCAAAATTGTACTGCAAAATGTAACAAAAGTTTTATAATATATTTTACAATGAAGTGATTATAAAATGATTAAGCAGTAGAAGAAATATATTTAAACTGTATTTTGGAAGTCACCCATTTCTTAATACTAATGAATGCTGTAAAATTAAGATCTGTGAAAAAATAGAGAACAAACATATCTTTACTCAACTTAAGAGCTCTGAAATTAAATTTCAAATTTCTCAAATTACGATAGAATATTATCTGAAAGTTAGTTGTGTTGTGAATGTCATTTAAAATGTCATTTAAAAAAATAAATCTATTAACGTATGTCATAGAATAAGTATGTATGAATATTTGAATTATAACTTTGCCAGCCGTATATAGAATATTAAATATAAGTATTGATAAATATAAAAGATATTTGCATAACCAACAGCTGATATTGCTATTAGAACCATTAATTTGTTTTAGTTTTTTTTTAATAAAAAATGGATTTTTTTATTGACCACAAAGCATTTTATGCTAATCCGTTTATATGATTTTATTGTATTTTAATGATATTACAGTTGTATTTTAGTATTGTATTCCTATGTGCTTCGATTTATTTCGATTTTGTATTGGGACTAAAAAATTATATTCCAGAAATTTTCTTTTAGGAGATGTAATTTTAGAAAGTACCAGCAGCCTTAGAAATAGTTTTAACCGGATATTTTTAATTTTATAAAATACCATCGTACTTAGAATGAGACCAAAACTGATGAAAAAAAACATTAATTATTGGAGAGTATTAAAAAAAAGCAACTTACGTTAAAATATAAAGAAATATTTTTTAAACTATCTTTTAATATAGAATAGGGTCTAAAATGACAACATCAATATACATAATTGAAAATGATAACTAACGATAGTTAAGATGCGATAACTAACAAAATATGACAAAAATCCTTTTATATCTCGCTGAAGAAAAAAACTATAAATTATTTCACGAAAGGTATCTCACCAACACTATTTACTGTGAAATCAAGCCTCGAGCTGTCTTCAGATCATGCGCCTATCTTTATCTCTGCCTCAACCAAAGTCGTAATAACTCAAAATGAACAACGATTACATACAAGGAAAACTAACTGGGGTAATTATAGAAACGAAATTGAAACAAAAACTTCACTAAACATAAGATTGAAAAACCCCCAAGATACTAATGAAGCTATAAAAAACCTAAATATAACCATGATTGAAGCAGCAATGTCATCAACTCCGACACAAGAAAACATCCGAAAATATGTTATTTCTCCACCTGAAATAATATCCAAAATCATGGAAAAAAGAAACCTTAGGAAATATTGACAAGAAACTAGATCCTCAGAAATCAAAGCCAGCTTAAACCGTGCAATCAAAGAACTTAAATTTTTGTTAAATAAAACCAGAGAAAGTCCGTTGAAGAATTACCTTGAAAGACTAACATATACCGATCTTAATGGCTACACACTGTGGAAAGCAACAAAAAAATGAAACGGCCACAACAAATTATACCTCCACTAAGGAAATCAAATGGTAATTGGGCCAGAATCGATGGTGAGAAAGCAGAGCTTTTTGCATCACATTTACAAAAAGTGTTTTTACCGTATCCACCAGTAATTTCAATCGACGAAAACAACAAGATTGAAAACTAACTTGACATGCCTGACATGAAAAAAATCTGTGTCAGAAGGCTCCTGGGTATGATGGTATCACAGGCAAAATGGTAAATGATTCCGTATTGCAGTATGAGGTTCTTAACTCACATTTTTAATGCTAAATTAAAAACAAGCTACTTCCCAGATATCTGGAAAACTGTTCAAATCATAATGTTAGCTAAACCGGGGAAAGAGCCAAATAATACTAGTTCATATAGACCAATAAGTCTTCTGCCAGTAATATCACAATTAATCGAAAAACTAATAGCCAAAAGATTGATTAAAATAAATAATGAACGAGATATCGTACCAGCTCATCAGTTTGGCTTTTGTCACAATCACGGGGACAATCGAGCAAATATATAGAGTAATCAACCATATAAATAATTTACTTGACAAGAAAAAAATACTGTTCTGCAGTTTTTTTTTTGACATTTCGCAAGCCTTCATCTTAAAACAATGGAAAACTGTGTATGAATATAAAATGATTCATTATCAACCAAATTCAATTTGAATTAGAGTATCTTAAAATAAAAACGAAAATTACAAAAGTTTAAATGGATAATTCCTTTTCATTAAATTTTCTCTTTTAAAAAATTATTTACAAATAATTTCTGGATATATCCAAAAATTAACAAGCACTATACACACACAATTCTATATTGAATCTAATATAATTGAATCCTTGGAAAATTCCTAATTGCTTATATTAAGTGAAAAACTTTATGATGATCTTTTTCATTATAAAATATTATAAAAATTAACATATACAGATATATATATATATATACACTACACACATCAACTTAAATACAAAACTTTTATTTATTATTATGACATTATTCTATCAGTCTATAATAAATATAAAGTATGGCATTGGCTAAAAATATCCTTATTTATAACAAATTTAACCTAAACATAACTTTTTTTATAAACATTTTTTTTTTTTTTTTTTTTTGTTCTATAATTGACATTTTGATATCATTTTTATAACTTCTAGAACTCATTAAAATATCAAAAATTACAATGAACATATTATTATAACGTATATGACTGACATTAATCCTTATTTATAGAACGTACGTACTTATATGTGGAAGATGGAGCGAATAAAAAAAAAATATAAGAAATTATTTCGTTAAAAGGCATCGTAAGCGAATCATTATTTATGGTTGGACATCTTAATATACATTATAGTTAATATATAAAATGTTATGTTGAAATGTCGTGAGTTATAAATATTACTGTGTTATGGCGTACAACTCTTTAATTGAAAGTATGTATGCAAATTTATATGAAAAAAATATAATATGAGAAAACTATACCGTCTGTTGTTTGTTTTTGAAACCTAATTGTATATACAAGCACAAGAGTATTCCACTCTGCTTTCTTCGATTTTTAAATTGTTGACACTTCCATTCAAACTTTAATCAATATTGCGTTAATTAACTTTAAGTGATTAGCGTGACATATAAACAGAACTGTTGGGTATATATGGTGATATCATTCATAAAATTATTTTATAATGTGGTTCTGTATTAAATTACAAATTATGGATAATGAAAGAAATTAGAATTGGTATTTGTACAATAATTAAAGTCTTTATTTTATATGTTATAAAAAATTCGAATTTAAAATCTCAGTTATTATTTAGAATGCTTCCAACGCTATCGTAATTCTTTTCCCACACATAAAAATAATACTTTTCATAGCTTTTTTTTTAGCCTGATAGTTACAGGAATGTTTTGTAAGCCTCTCGCCAAAGGGTTAAGGTGTTGAACCAGTTTGGTTGCATATCTGCTTTTAAATTTTTAGAGTTCTCCAAGGGTATACTCAAATCTTTATGTAAACTAATATTTTTAAGATATCAAGGGGCCTGGGTTATGATACCTAAAAAATAATGAAATTATATAAAAATGGTTGAGAGTTTAATTCGGTAATAACTTAGACAATTTGGAATCATATAATATTTAAGAAGACCTAGTTCCTGATAAATATGTGTAAATTTTCACAATTATTTACTTTTCATATTGGAGAAAATTATTGAATGGCCCATATTTCGATAATCATCTCATAAAAATGAAAATGACATATTGTGTCATATCTTTTTAATGATTTTTTATGATTTCGATAGTCGGGAAAAATGAAATGGGATTTGAAATTTAAATGAGATAACAGTGAAAATAATCGAATAAAATAGTCGACAGTGAAAATAGTCTGTACTCGAGTACAAAACACTGAAGAAGTCTGCAAGTAGTAGACGAAATACGCGTATCTGTATGATAAGCATATCAGTAAAATTAAAAGGAAAATATTCGACTATTTTCACTGTTATACCAAAATTTTACTCTAACGCTGGAAAACAAGTTTTTATAAAAACTAAATGAGATAATTTTTTTTTTTGAAACCGGCAACACTTTTCGTTACTATCTCCTCCAGTAGCTTTAAATTCTTTTTTGTTATGTCCAATGTTTTTTTTTTACTTTTTTCAAATCATGCCAAACCTTCAAGTTATTAAAAAGAGAATACACATACGACCTAACACAAAATAATAATAGAAAACTTTATTACCTTTTCCCAACCTTCACTATCCAGTTTGTGCTGGTCCAATAACATTTAGACGACTTGCAAAACTATTCTATTTTAATTTATATTCATTTTTCCCTATATAATGGCAATTGCCTCTAGCTAAATACTTGTATGTGTTCCTCCATTATATTTCATAATAACTCAAACTGGGGTCTTGAAGTTATAAATTTTTAAATTTTTTCATGTCAATTAAAACATAAATTTATAAATTTAAAATAAAATACTTACAATTTTTTGTTGTAAGTCCATTTTTAAAATTTTAAACAACAAAATTTTACAAACAAATATAAGCTGTCATTTAACAATTTCAAAATGATAAAATTTGTCATTTTATCGAAGTATATTCATAAAACGTGACTATCAAAATTTATTTAGGCTTAGTTTCTATTTTTTATGATTTTTGTAATTTTTTACGACTATTGAAATCGTAAAATTTGTTTTTCATAAAAAATGACAGTGAAATGACTATCGAAATATGGACCAATATGTTTCACTTTATCTAATAAATTGTAATACCATACTTGTAAATTGTAATACCATACTAAATGTGTGAAAAGGTACTGCTACCCTAAATTATTGAACATTATCAAAATGAAAGATATCTTTGTATATATTTTTAAGTTGGTTTATATTACTTCAATTTATGTAAACTTAAATAGGATATTTTTTTCTTGTTGTTACTTGACTCGTTATTTACTTAAAATGATGATTATTCTAATTTTGTTAGAGTGTAATCGATAAATAGAAATTTGATACAGTTCACTTTTTCTATCGTCTTTAGATTAATTTTACCTCCCATCGTATTTTAACTAAAACTTGCTTACCAAAGCTATAATCGGAAATGTCAAACTAAGATCAAATTCAAATAAATTTGATGAACTTACAACCTATTATATAGATGGATAATATTGATAAAAATATAATATAATATAAATATAATAATTAGAACAAAGTATAGTTATTGCAATTATATTCATTGTTGCATTTGTCATTTGTCGTAATATTTTAACTACTCATTTTTTTATATTATAGTTTATAAACTTTATTTGATATTTATTTCACATAATCCGATCATTCATTTTAAAATTTTATCATAAAATTTATTTCTGCATCTTCAAATTGTTTTTAAATTAAATTGCGAGGTCAGATCGTGCAAATTACATTGTCGTCAATTAAATTATTTTTGTCTGACTAAATAATCAAATACACTGCAAAAGTAGTTGTCTATAGGGTCCCTTCACGTTCAATGAATATATCAAGTAACATTGACAAGTATTATTGTCAGTAACAAGGATGAAAAATTTTCCTTTCAACGATACATGATCATTGGCAATGTTTTTTGAATAATTTTCTTCATTCGAATTTTAAAAATTGTAGAGTAATGAACGAAAATATTTCTTTAGCTGTTGATATATGCGCTAGTTTAATAATTTTAAAAGAAAGAAGAAAAAAATATGGATAAGAAGCAAGTGGGTGCTAAAAAGATAAGATTAATTTTAAAATTACAGAAATACACAATCAATGTTCTTATCAATTATTTATATGTCCATATATATGACAATTTAAATTGATGAGCCAACACACACGAATATTGAACTCATCAATTTTGTATCCATTTTTTTACATATTAGAAGTGTTCATTTTCTTACATATTAGAAGTATTAATCATTTCGAAACATTATGTATATGAACATTATAATTTCTAGACAAATGTTTTTGACTTCAATAAAAATTGAATTTTGAAAGTAAATGTAAAAACCAAAAAACTGTTTTTTTGCACATTTTAATAATATATAAATTTTTTTATTACAATAATTGCAATGATTATTAAAATTAATGTTCTTTTTAGAATTACAATATACGTAATATTTTAATACGTATAATGTTAACTTGTACAATTACAGTATACAAGTTAACATTATCACATTATCTGAACATTCCCAAAAAAGGAGTAATTTTTTTAAATCTAGATTTTGAGACTAGATTATAAGCTGAGAACATTGATAAGTGGTGGAAAATTGATGAGAATTGAACGACGATCAATTAATTTCCCATCCATTTCTCATCAATATATTGACAAGTATTGATGAAAGCATTGATGTGTATTAGGGGTGTTGAAGTTGATTATACTACAAATCTATATTTAATCTTTATTTCATATTTCAAATTACACCTAAAATTATTGATTACCGTATATGTATATGATTTAAATATAGAGAGATATGCATTTAAGCATAGAATTATCACTTTATTTTTTTGATTACATAATCATACTGTCAACTAAATAGTACATTTTTAGCTTTAACGCATTTCTCTAAAAATTCACTATTGTGCGAAATATAAAACTGACATGAATTTTTCTCACACTTGGCGCATAGAACATTTTCATATTTAATGATTTTATGCTAAATTGTATGTAATTGTACTTGAACTTTTTTTTTGAATTTTTGATGATTGATTTTTGTTCAAAATATTCGAATATTTTCCTTTTAAATTTACTAAATATGTATATATATAGAGATATATGTATATCGAATATTTTCAACAATTGTACAAATCTTACTCTAACGCTAAAGTTTTTCTAAAAACTTGTGATTTCTATTTTTGTGTTCAGTGCATTTTTATTCTCTGTAATGACAAAATGTTGAAATTCTGAAGAAGCCCTCTAATCCTGTTTACTAAGAATTATTTCAAGATTGATTAGTATACAAATTTTCATATTTAGATCAATGAAGAGTTCTTATTGCGTTCTGGACGATGATATTGAAACTTTTTAAAACAAACTTTTCTTATTACTTTAAACATATTTTCAACTTTACTCTCAATCATTTTTTATTCTCTTTATCAAAAGGCCATAATATTTTAAAATTCCTAATTTCAACAGATTAAGTCCTTTTTTAAAAATTTAGCATAAAATTTTTTAAAAGCTTTATCATTTCTGAAATGAAATATACATTTTTTATTAATGTAATTTGAATTAAAGACATTTTTAAAATAATAAATTTATTCAAATTACAGTCCGATAATTATCATTATGAAGAAATTGTCAGAAAAAAAAAATGTTTAACGATCTCTACAAAATCAGTACCGAGATTCGTATCACTACACAAAAAAAAAAAAAACTTTCATCATTTTTCATCCTGAATTATTGCGTATTTGAATTATTTCAACACATATATAAGCTATCAATAGAATTGACACGAACCGAATAAATTATAGTAAAAAAAAATGTATATATATTTTTGTCCTTTATGATCCTTGTGTATATGTATACATTGTGTACAAGTATATGTATATTCATAGTATATTTTTATTTAACTATAAGTTAGAAAATTTTGTTAAGTAAAGTCATAAACAAAATTATTTATTCTGTAACGAAAACTTGAAATGATAATAATTGACTAACTTAATTAAATTATATGTGGCAATTATTTTGTTTCGATAAAACTATGACAAAATAACAAAATTTGTTATTTGTTTTTAGATTGCAGTATTTTTCAAACTTTTAGTTTTAGTTTGAAAACTTTTCTATAAATATATTTTAAGAAACCTTGGAAAACTTAAAAAAAAAAAATTATTAGAAAAAAAATATTTTATTTTAATTTATTTACTTGAAAAGCTTACTTAAGACGACCAAACTGTTTTTGTTGTAAGCCGAAATAAATTATGTATTTCTTAAATAATTGTAATGAAATGAAATCGAATCCAATCTACTTCATAATTAAATTTATGATACAAGATAGATAGATACTTGAAGTGTAACATAATTCGGTATCAAATTATTAAATATTTTCTTCGTAAAAAAATAGCTTTGCAAACGGCTTGTTAGCTTCAAATGGTGTTAGACAACTCCAATGTCACAGCATTCTGCAAATACCCAACGGATATAAATCACCTAAGGTCTTGCAATATGATACAATATAACTGGGTTGTTGTATATAAGGTGTCTTTGCATTGAATTTTCGCATCCGCTTTGTTACTTTCTTTCTTTTTTTATATAATTCCAAGTCTCATCCCATAGACACCCTAACTGCTTTTACACAGAGATTTGGAATACACAATCACATACAATAGCTTTTTCTGTAGAATTTTTGTGGTATAGACTAATTTAAATGTGAAAATAGATAAAAAAACAGACGTATTAATTACTGAGTGTCTACATTACAGACAGATTGTAGGATATCATAGGGAAATACAACAAAAAAACAAAAAATAAAAATTCATCAACAGCAAGAATTTAAAATTTTCCAATATTGAATTCCAATTATAATTAAAAATGAAGTTGCTAATATTAATAGAATGATTTCTATTTAATAAACTAAAAGATGAAATATTATTCGCCCCCTTACCGAATTTCGAGAAAGTTTGATAAAAAAATCGTACTCATTATGAATTATTTCCCATCATTTCAATTTATTCTTGGTCCTATATAATTTTTTTTATTGATTTATCTTAAACAAAAACCGCATACATATTTAAAAAAAAAAACAAAATTAAATTTGAATTTAATCCTGGTGATGGATGAGTTATGACAATTTGATAAATTGTGTTTTTTGTATGTTAAAAATGACTTATACCTGGGGTGAAATTTAAAATTGAAATTTCTACTTGAAAATTAAAAAATTTTGAAAAAATATTTAATTTCGCTACGTCTCATTTTAAATATTAATCATTTAAAAGACTAATAATGAAAATCGGTTGTGAAATAGTTCAGATATTTGTACCGTATTTTTTTTTTTACAGATTAAATGATTTTATATTATTTTCTCACAGAATTTGTGTGCAACACAGATAGCACACAAATTGAATAACACCGATTTAAAAGTGTAATGTTCAAATCTCGATAACATAAGAAAAGATACTACATTTCGTATATATTTTTTATTTACCGATTATATGAACTTTGTACAAATAAATTTGACCACAACTTGCATAACAGCTTCACGAAAAAACGAATAACCCCCCGAAATATATGACAGTTGTAGCTTTACTTCACTTTAGTTTTGGTGTGTCATTCCCTGGTTTGGGGTTTTATTTCATTTAATGTTATAGTACCGAAAAAATTATAATTCGTGACGCTCTTTCCGAAATCCTCACACTTATTTCATAATAATATACCTTCTGAAAAAAGGAATCCTACTTTTTTCAGAAAGTTTATTATAAAATATTTTGTCAACACACGCTGGGTGGCGCAGTAGGTAGAGCACTTTCTTTTCAACCGAAAGGTCTAAGGTTGATTCCCGATGAAGTTAAAAAAATGCTTTAATTGGTTTTTCGACTTGGTCCAGTACCCTTTGTTTGTATTGGGATAAAATAAATGAAAAAAAAATAATTGAGATGTATAATCTGCTAAACACTTAAATAAAATAAAACTATTCTATTTAAGTAGGCTTAGTTCCTGACAATAGAAGTAGTTTTCCACATTTAATGAAGCCAGTAATTTGATAAATGAATCGAAAAACATTGTAGATATTGTAAAAATGTTATTCTACCTAAGTTACTGTCAAGAAAATAATAAAAAAAAAATTATTTGAATGTTAATACTTTTTTTTTGTTTCTTTGACATTATTTCACTTCATTGTGGGCTTTATTCTATTTTTTACGTTATATCATGGAATCTTACATAACAAGCAATGAAACACCCATTGATGATCTCCCAGCAAACCAAAAATTCAATATACAGTGTAGCTGACGGCTATTATCAGTACACAGTGAACAAATATTAAATTTAGATCATCTGGAAAAACCAGATTTAGTCTATATACTTTTTTAGTCTATATGCTGTATTTGAGTTGATCTAACAAGCTTTTAACAAGGATGTTGGGATGATTATTCAGGAGGTACCTATTTTTATTTTCTAATAAAAATGTTAATAATTTCTTCTTGCACTGTAATCATTTTTATAAACGGAAATAGAAGTTTGTGAAAAACTAAAAATTTTGAAATATTTCATAGATAGATTTAGAAGATTGAAGCTTACATAAAGCCACAAAAGAAAAGATTGGAGAGTTCTTCAAATATTTCTAAATTTTCAGTTTGTTAGTACTTGCTGTAAAATGCAATTTTAGACTGATGAAAGTTAAAAATTAATATAAATATGCAAAATACAGCTTTATCAAATAATTAATAGAAATGACAACTCTTGAAGTAAATTTCAATTATGAGATCGACAGAAATTTAATGACGTAAAAATATTGCGTTTCATAGAACTTTTATTTGATGAAAAATCTTAAATTTGAGATTATCTTAAGATTAAGAACTATATTATATATACTAGTTCTTGAAGAAGTTTAATCAATTATTTTTTCATAATACAATCAACACAATTCTGCAAAAAAACCCGTATCGAAATATATTAATGATAAGCTTACATCCTTCCAATACAAATAATTTGAAATTCAGCGATCTTAATTGGATTAAATTTAAAATTTATTCGCAATCATTAAAAACAGTTTACTTTGTACTTTTGTATTTTTTTTTTAATTACTGGGATATTAACATGCATTTATCAATTTGGAAATTGATTATTTCTAATCAATTTTAACGAACAATTTAAATTTTCTAAATTCAAAACTCTTTTAAGGTCTTTTAACTTTCCTCAATTAAACCAAAAAAAACAAAAAAATGTTATTAAAAGAAAATCTTGCGCAAATCAAAAATTGAAGAATACTGTTTTAATCTATATTAATCTAAAGATTTTCTTCGTTAAAAGAACACAAAAACAATATTATTATATACATACTTAGATATATTTATAATACATATATACATACATTTTTTTTTAAGATGGTCAGAGCTCTTGAAAAACTCATTCAGTAATTAGAAAATTACTTTTAAGAAGCTTTTATCGAATCCTATTCTTTATTACAGTCATTATGATTGAGGAATTATTTGCACATATACGCACACATATACCAATACAAAGGAAAAATAATCTTGTTGAAATTCTGAGAAATTTCTCAATAAAAGGATAAAAAATATTTTGGAAAATCTACAGATGTTACAAAAATAGATAGAATTTAATAGTATAGGTAACAGAAAAAAAAAATACCTTATAATATGCAGCAGTGTTAAATTATTTTTGAAATTCGATGCGTAAAGGTGAGTCTTAACTGGTTAAAATTTTAACTGTGAAAATATTTTGTTGGCTCTAAAGAGCAAATAACATGAAATGACATTATTTTATTTGAGAACGTACGCATTGTGTTCTAAAAGTTATGAGACAAGAGCAGTAAATATCGTTTACTAGGAATATTTAGGCCCTTAAAAATTAGTTCTCTGTCAAAATATTTGTGGCTTTGATTTTTACCTATAAAAATCGCTGTTCAGTAAGGTAAAATAAAATTAGCTTGAAGATGATTGATGTGAATCAAGAAGAATCCATATTTATGTCCTCTTTTTATCGAAAATTATGAGACCCTACAATCAAATATTATTAAACTAGCTTTGTAGCCCGTCATAAATGACGGAAGCAAAATAAATCCTAGTTCTTTTTTTCTTCAATTAGATTCTTTATTCCGAAATTACAGTACTTATGTTTATATCACTTTTTAATTTTCTAAAACACATAAAAGAAATATTTTTTTTGTAGTCAAAACTTTACCAATTTTTTATTTTTTTTTTATTTTTCGTAGGCTGGTGGGGATCTTCAAAAAGATACAATGAGCCCCGTAGATTGACACTGTATGTAGGATTCTTACCTACTAAACCACACCCTTCCTTAAAAAAATAATTTTTTTTGAGTGAAGTGAGTTACGCACACAATAATGACTAAAATAAAAGGTATAAGCAGATATAAGTAGTATAATGTATAATATTATACAATTCAAATATGCTGAAACGCATGTATATTATTAATAGATGAATATATTCGTTCAATATATTTTCTCTCTTTTTAATGGAAATTATTTTGATTGCTAGTGTTAGTACTTTTTGAAAATTTCATATATTCATATATTACTAACTACTGCTACATTTTCAATATTTCAGAAACATAAATAATTATTGTTTTTTTTTCAAATAATTTAACAACAATAGTTTTCTGTGTAATAATAGAATACGGTAATAAAGTAAAAGTAAGTTTAAATTGAAAAAACATTGTTATTTTTATTAAGATTGATTTTGATTCCTTTTATATTATTCATACACAAAGATTTTACTAATTTTCTATTTAAAAAAACTATATTGGCCTAACACTAATCTTTTTTTTTATATAACAGAAAAAGAAGTACCATACCAACAAATTTGTATAAAATGTTTGTATTTTTGTATGGTATACTCGTACTCACTTCCATTTAGTTATAATTCGTTAGTTGGGTTCCATTTAGTATAAATTATACCGTATTAGCGTTATTGTGGCCTCTGGGAGAGCAAATTTAAAAATGGGATCTTATTTTCATATAAATTTTGTCTTTTGTATACTGTATAGGGATCTTATTTTGCTATATGAATAAACTGTTATTATGGTATTGTGTTATTTTTAAAAAAATATTCAAAATTTTGTATCTAAATTGGTAAAATTTACAAAAAATACAAAAACATTTTCATCAATAATTTTCAATTTAAAAAAAACAATGTTTTATTATCCGACGTAGAAGTATAGTTTATTATCCTACTCTACTTCTATCAAGTTCTATTGATTGAACAGTGAACCTGAACAGTGAAGTGAACAGTGAACACTTAACACTGAAAATAAAATAATATTTTTGGAATGGATACAGAATACAGATACAGCAAATAATAAAAAAAAACAAAAAAAAAAACAAAAATAATTTTTTTTTAATGAAGTGAGTTACGCACACAATAATGACAAAAATAAAAGGTAGAAGCAATAAAGTAGTATAATTTATAATATTATACAATTCAAATATGCTGATACACATGTATATTATTGTGTATAATTTTAAGTAATAAGAATAACCTTTGACTGAATTATGTTTTTTTTGTGTTAAATGCTGTTTGCCTTTTGGTTATTATACCATATTAAACTATTGATTAAATTTCTATTATTCCTTATTATTATAAATCAAAAAAATTGTTTGTTTTATTTATATTATTATTATTATTTTTTATTTTTCCTTATTATTTGCGAAGAAGACTAACATTAAATTAAAAAAATATAGTTCATGTAATCAATTTTTCCTGCAAAGGTTCAGCATGGTAGACAGGGGTTAAAAAAAAGCACCAAAGCAATTTGTATATATATGCATCTGTATCAATATGCAATTTGTATATGTGTTGGAGCGTTCCGTCGAACTTACAAACATCCAGATAAATGCAGAATAATATATATATAATTTTTATTAACCAAATATCATGTTTATAAAAACAAAAAAACGGTATCAGTAGTTACAAGTTTTTTTTTATCTTAATAATTTCTATATGTTGAGTAATACAACAAAATTCGAAAGGTATAGCACAAAAAAGTGTTTCATTTCGACAAAATAATAAATTTTTGTGTAGTGCAAAACTTTACAAAAAATTTTAAAAAAGACCCAAACATTTTTACCACAAAAAGCGCGTACAGAAAATTGTAATCATATATATAAAGCATATATAAAGTATTTGAATTTCAAATAAAAAAGATGCAGTCACGTTAAAAAGGTTTAAAAATTTATCGTAAGATTTATGTATTGACAGATTTCAAAACTTCCATTTTTTGTACAAAGTTTATTAAAATTAGGAAATGATTTGCCTTGTTCTCTTCTCTCAAAAATTTGTATCTTAGTATATCTCTATACGTACTTTTGATAATGCAACATAATGTTATCCATGGTTAAATACTATCTCAGATAAACAAACTTCAACTTTTTCCAATGATTGACCTTGTGCCTTATTTATGGTTATAAAAACTAGGAATTCTCAATGTCTGAGAATAAATGACAATTCTGTGATAGTTGGGGATAAATCTATATTCTTGAAATAAATATAGTTTCCCTATCTGCTTTATAATTAACTTTTTAATATAGTTTATTAACTTATTTTTATTTATTTATTTAGTAAAATTTTTGTCTATTTTAAATTAAAACAATTTCACAATTTGTCAAACTGGTTATAATTTTTAACTCATATGGCAGATAATTAAACATATTATATTTAAGACTTTGTATAATAACATATTTTTGGTTTTTTTTTATTGTATAAATAATTAGGACACATTATGGGCTACATTTGTATAAACTATTTTATTAACACACTCATCAGAATACTTTGGTTAACTGACAGCCACCTTAATACTTCAATAAGGCATTTAATAACGTCTGGATTGTTTATTGGACAGCAGCCATTTAAAGTTTCCACGGGTTAATTGTTTTCATCGTTTCACTGCCATCGTCAATAAAATCCATGTTTAAATAAGTTATTATATCTCCCTCTAAAATGTTTAATACTAACTTGTTCGTTAATTGTATCGATATCAGAATTTTTAGAGCAAAGTTTTTACTTTTTTGAATTTGTTGCCTAACTTATCTACATTCAGGCTATTTTCAAAAATTTGTTGTATAATTACGCACATGTGCTTGTTTTTTTTTCCTTTTTACAGAAACATATACACAATATATCCATTAATATATCTATTTCTTAAATCGAACAGAACAAAAAAAATTAGATTCAAAAAAATTTTTTTTTGTTATTTCCTATCGATATTATCATTCCATTCCCATTATGTTGATGATATTATTATTCTCTCTTGAAAACAATTTTAAAATAAAAAAAAAAAACCAAAAAAAAAAATTGTATGTATACTATTTTTCAAAAATGTATGTGATGGAAATGATTAATCTTTATGCTGCTATATAATTTCTGTTTTTGTTATTGTAATACTGATAAAATGCCACGCTAACGCAGCAGCAGGACTATGCCTTTAATTATATAAGATGTTTGTAACACAGCTTCTATGATTTTTGAACAAGAAATATTTGAAAAATAATACTGTATGTTAACACCTTTATTTTTTTAATAAAAAAAGACCTTAAATGGTAATTTAGTACTAAATAATTCAATAAAAAATAAATTTAAGGTCTAACCACTTTTGATCGAAGAGACTTAAATTAAGATATTAGAGTATACTTTTAACATCATTTGCAGGGACCCAGAATAAAAGTAGTACTTTGCAAAATTATTTCAATTTATTTAAAAAGTAAAAATTATTTCAATTATTTTCCTATCTTTTATATGGTTCCAAGTGTATAGAAAAAAAACTATTTAAAAAAATATTTAGACTTTTTAAAAATCTGAACTTATTTACACACAATTTTATTTAATAAATTTTGTACTCATACTAAAAAACATCGAATTATTTTTTAATGTTATTTTACTGCAAAATTTCTGTTAAAAAAAAACAAAATAATCCTGTTTAAAAAAATATTTTCAATTTTTTCCTAAAAAAAAAAACATAAAAATATAAAATCGCATAAAATTATTTTAAAGGTATACAAATGTTTGTAGAGGTATCATAAGATTTATATGGAGCTAGACAACCTCATATTTTATACATGTCGCACAACAAGTGAAATATAATAAATGAAATTAAGAAAAAGAAAAAAAGGTCCAATTGGGATTAATAAAATTTTTTATTATTTTCCTAGCAAAAAAAAAAATTTAATTTTAAAAATTATAAAAGGTGTTCTAAAAATTTTAGTAAGATAATTTAATAAAAGAATTAAACAAAAATAAAATTTCGTATGAATGTACAATATTTAACTTTTAATATTGTATTATACGGTCTCGAATTTTATGAGAGAAAAATAAAAATTGTCAATAGCTCTATACATTTTTCTTAGAATAATTTGTTAAATATAATTAAAAAAAAATAATAATATAAAAATAAAAATTTTTAAAATATACTTTTATCGAAACCAAACCAGCCCCCTAAAAAGTAGAAAATAAAACTAGTGGTGGATGTTGAACAAATATATATTTTTCTTAAACTTGAAATGAAAACTCTAATGAAGGAAAGAAATGCTAGAATTTATTTTGCTTCCGTCATTTATGGCGGGTTACCAAGCTAGTATCAAATATGAGAGTATGTTAAAAAAAATCATTTATTGTTTTAGTGATCTTTAAAATTGATTTAGAAATGTTAGGGCTGGCGTTACGTAATTGTCATCAGTATTTGTCGTAATTGTCATCAGATTTAACAGGCCTCGTGGTCGAGTTAGCAAGCCACTAAAATGTGGTATATAATATTATATTTCTTGAGCGTTTTCCTAAAATTATTTATATATGTATAATATACATATATATTTTTTTATAGTAATATAGAATTGCTACCAACATAATAGGTTCCGTGTAGGATATCTTTGTCGTAGAATTTTTCGTATTGACCAGAATCTGGGGTTTCATTCTATTGCGTCAACGGACATTGTTGCCAATATCAAAATCGATATATCGAAGGATATGTATTAAAAGAAAATAAATTGAAATGTACAAAAATCGGAATCAAATATATATGTTAAAATCAAGAAAATATCTATTTAAATCAAGAAAATAAAATTTCAAGACTGGAATTGAGGAGTGATATATATAGATATGCAATTTCCTGAAAAAAGGCAATATTTAAATAAAACCAACCAAGTTAACTAACTTAAATTAATTTTTATATTGCTATAAATTTTAAAATTAATTTTATTAGTTTTTATCATAAATATTAGAAAATGTTAAATTATGTATTAAATCACTTTTGACTTTTAAATTAACCTAACATTATTTAAATTAATTTTTATTTAAAAAAAAACACATCAGCCAAGGCAATAATGAAAAATTTAAAACAGTTACAAAACAAATGATTTTCGATGAATGTGTTGTTTTGTTTTTTTGCTAAATTGCTACTTGTTTAACATTTTTGTATATCAGTTTCCAATACAATACCTAAAATTTTAGACCGTTTACAAATTAACAAAATATAGCAATACAAACTACAACTCAATGAACATTAATTTGCATATATTTATACCGCTAACAAAAATATCAAGTTCAAAAATCGATATAATGTAATCAAAATATCGATTATATCGGAAACTCGATGAATATCGCACGCACATCACTACAGTATTACTGTTCAATTTTTAAAATCACAAAAAGTTATTAAGTCCATTCTGAAAATTATGGTAATCTTATCTTCAAGTGAAATAACGGTAATCGAAATCCTGAACAGAAAACGTAAGTAAATTTGCCTATACTTGTTATCATATGTTATCTTTGTAAATTATCAATTTTATCCTGTTACCCCATATGTGTCTTATTCGTATTGATATTACGAACTCTATTTTCATTCAATTTAATTACATGATCCTGAAAAATAAAATAATTTCATTTATAACTCTTATTTTTCTTCACCTCATAAATTTTAGTACTTTAATGTTTCTACTGTAGAGGCAGTCTGTAGAAATTTGTATTAATATTTTTTCTATCAAATATCTTACATTAATATTATTTTGATTAGATGTTATCAGTATTGATAACATTCAATATAAATACAAGGCGTTTTGCTAATTTTGTTTTTTAATAATAAATTTTCTCAAGTAAATTATTTTTCCTCATTAATTTATAATCGGAAAAATAACATTTACTTGGAGGCGATATTCTCTATTTTGTAAAGAATAATGCATAATATTATTTTCAAGGAACGGTATACATGCATAGGAATTTCAAATGGGATTCTCATTTACTATATAAATTTGTATATAGTTATATTTATTGTTATATTTTGTACAGTTATATGTTAGATATATTTTAAGGTCATCTTCCTTCTTCAGGCTTTAAGATATAAAATTCAGAATTTCTATTTATTATAGTGATCCAAATTAGAATAAATTAGGTTAGAAATATAAATCTTAACCTCTTAATTAGATTTTTTTTAATAATTTTTTTTTTTTTGTGAAACAAACCAAATATGTTAATTAGAATTTTTTAATAATTAAATGTTATTTATTTTAATATTTATAATTTTTTTAATAAAACTAAAACAAAAAAAAACCACTTTTATAAAAAAAAAATATATGAGTATAATTAAAACTAATTACAGTTACAGTCAACGTTTACAACAACAATATACAAGCACAAAAGTCTCCATTTTGGTCATTTTATCATGCTACCTCATAGAGCTTTGATAAAAAAAAATAAATAAAATTATTTTTATTTTTGATTTTTTAATTTTCTTTTTTATTTAATTTACTTTTTCACCCAATTTAATAAAATTAAAAAATTATAATAAAAATATTTTATATAGCTATTTGCCCAGGAACAAATTTAATTAATTTTTGGTTTTTCTTCTTTTTTAATTTATTTTACAGAAATACGTCATAAATACAGAAAAATCTGGTGAATTGACTGTTACTGTTCAGGTAATTATTATTAAATTTATTTTTATTTCATTATACTATTATTCAGTTAGTTTGAAATAATAACAGTTAATTGAAAATTATAATATTTGACCAATAATCATAACAGTTAACTTATAATAATAACACTCGATTTAAAATTAAAAAAGTTAATTTATAATGATTGCAGTTAATTTAAAGTAATAAAACAGATAAGTAATTATAAATTGAAATTATAATTATAATTATTTATCTGTGTTAATAAGATATAATTTAAAATAATAACAGTTAATTTTAATTTATAACGGTTAATTTAAAATGATAACAGTTTATTTACTGTTATGCAAAAAAGAGAATAAAATTTAATAAAATTAACCTTATTCCAATGATTTCATTTTGGTTTTTAAACTTAACAGGGAGATTTGTCACAGCAAGAGAAACGTGCAGTATTTTTAACAGTTCATGATCTCGGATGCAATCGTAAGTTTTTTTTTTATAAGTAAAAATTAAAAGTTTTATATTTTTTAGATATCATTATATTAAATTTAAATTAAAAAGTTTGCTGTTTAGAAACTATATTAAAATAGCAAATAAGAGTGTAACTACATCAGTCATATTAAATAACTATTTCTAAAAAACAATAATAAATTAGAGGAAATTAATTTATTAATTTCTAAATTCAATATATATACTATAATTTATCAAGTGGGAATTCGATTTTGTTTTTATAACTCACATATTGGTTTCTGTCAAGTCTATATAATATCAGTTTTAAAAGCTTTCAAATTCAAACTGGGAGGATAGTCCAACACTATTATACCAACTGATGAGTTCCAGTTAATTGCCATAATTTAATTATTCATTCATATCTATCGATGGGTTCTTAATTTTGTTTATTCAACAATACCTATAAATAGCTTATTACATCTTGGTTTTGTATTGTATTCATTTATTCATTCATTCGACAAAGTCTGATTGGTCCCTGGTCCCTTTTTTTACATGTATTTTAATGTTACCTAGTTCATCTAACATATTATAGGAATTCTTTATATCACAATATTATAATCAATGATTACGAATATAGTAATTACAGCTCATTTTAACCCATCTAAGTATAATTTTCTACATTATTGTTTGATAACGGTACGATTATACGTTTACAAAAATCAAACTAATATCCGTAATGTATTAAATTGAAACGCAATAACTCCTTAATATCTAATATTATAAGTCCGATTCTGTAATTAGTGAAAATCCCCCTTACAATATTAAAATTATACTGCTGCATTCCTCATATTTTGCTTTATATTATTTATTGCACCTTATTTCAATTACAAATTATTTTGATTTTTGCAGATATAATTTATAGTTCGAGTTTATACTATGTATTTACTATATCTGAGATAATTTTACTTTTAATATGTATAATTTTAAGAAGAAAGTGGCTTTTTTTCTCTTTAAATTTCCGTTATGAAAAAATTACTTCAACTTAATACGCAACTATCTTAGAACTTGTAATAAGTCAATCTATAATCGTTCTTATTATGAATGGATTATCATTCTGAATAATCCTAACTTTCTAAAAAAGCATATAGCGCATCTTATCGCTCTAATCATATGAAGTACCTATATTTGGTATAGTTCATATAATTTGTTAGATTTTATATAATATGTAATCTCATTAAAAGAATTACGTTCAGCTACCTTTGTGAAATTTCTAAATTTATTTTAGCTGCCACGGTTCATATGCCGTAACTGTAACCGCATCTCAGATAAAAGAAAAAATTGCTCTGAACAATAATATCAAATTTGATGTTATGCATTAGTTAACGTACATTATTTAACAGTTTGAAGAAAGATGCAATTTAAAGATATATTTTCTTTTATTTATTTAAAAATTGTTCTCCAGAAGAATCTAAGCTTCATAACGATTAATAAACGGTATAAAAATCTAATATCAAAGTGTATTTTGTTTGTTTATTATTGCTTTCATGATGTGGGTCTGAAAAAGCATTTTTTTATTTAAGTGAATGTTTAGATAAGCACAATGTATTAATTTTCCCAAAGTATATCGGATATATTTAATCTTCGGCTTGTTAACCAGATAAATTTGCCGACATACATGGTATAGGGGTTATATTATCGGACTATTAATCAGAAGATCTCGGATTCGAATCCCATTCTATGAAAAATCCATAAATAATAAGAATAAATTTAATTTTCAATTCAAAATTTATATTTTCAATTAATTTTTTTTTTTATAAATAAATTTCAAAAATAAAATAAATTATTTTTCTTGTGTTATAATCCTCTTTCTGACATCACTATCTTTATCAGATCAGATGTTTCATTAATATGGAAATTTTATGAAAAAAAAAGATTTGTTTATAGCTTAATTTGGTTACCCACGTGACAATTTTATTGTTATAAGACTCTTGCGGACTCTTGTAGCAGTATTAGTGTTTTAAACACTCTTATTACTATTTTAAGCACTCTTATAGCAGTATTAGTGTTAATTTGAGTGTTTTTGAGCGCAATTGTTGCGCACCGTCATAAATACCTTATAGCACTAAAATGGAGAATCCTATAAGGCACCGGAGCAATTGCTGTAATATTGATGTAGGATTATTATAGATATGTATTAGTGTATATGTATATATTTTGAAATGAAATTTATTTGAAATAATTTATGTTATGCGAGAGTGAGAAAGGAATTATATTTTATTTTAAAATAATAACTTTATGGAGTTTATATTTATTTCATGAGAAAGAGAGATAGATATTAATGACATATTTTTATATTTGTATGTAAATGATTTATAATACAAAAATACCTTACTATTTAATATTCATACCCCCTCATAATGTACATCATTTTTTACGCTCATTTTTAGCAATTGCACCTCGGCTTTATAATTTATTACCTCCACCTTTAACTGACAATTGTTATGGTTCTAAATTACTCAGTTTGGTTAAACTCTGGCTTTTTAATTTCAATCATGATCAAGTAAATGACTTAGTACGCATAGTTACGTAAATTTTTTGTATTTAATTAAACTAAATTGTTTTTTTTTTTTATAAGATATTGGTTTTTATTTTTAGTTTTTTTTTAATAGGGCAATAAGCTCTTATTATTGGTTTTTATTCGTTATTATATTTCTATTTTTATTTTGGTCAAATATTTTTTTGTAACTACACTCGCTACTGCATGCTTTTTGCATAGAGTGTTTTTAGCTTTTATTTTTATTGTTTGCTTAATTTAGTATATAATATTTTGCTTTTGTAGAACACTTTTCTTTTCGTTATTTTATAATTCTTAATATATAATTATAAGTTTAATTGATATTTTACTCTCTAACTTTATTTTTGAATACAATTTTATAAGTTTCTTTTTTTCTTTTGTTCTTATGATTATATTAAAATAATTACTTACTTAAATTTTGTTAATTTTGTTAATTGTTTAATTTATAAATTATGTTAATTGGTATTTTTTTTTATTTATTCTCTTAAATCATTTAAATTAAAAAATTTTTTTTTATATTAAAAACCGCTTGTCTATAGAACAGTTATTATATTTTAATTAAACAATGAAATAAAAATAAAATAATAATAATAAATAAATAAAAAAAATAAAATAAATTTTGCGATTAAAAATAACTTATTGCAATATTTATAATTATTGTCACCAAAATGCAAAATTTGGCTGGAAAGAAATTTCATTAACATTTATTATAATATAATACTTCGAAAAAATACATTGGCCTTCAAAAATAACCAATTTTTAAATAAATAAAATAAATATTCATATTTTTAAAATGCATCTTTAAACAGTTAAATAATGTACGTTAAATAATGTATAATGCGAAAAGAACGCAAAATAAAAATTTTCAGTTTTTGTTTATTTAAAAAAAAAAATTTTTTTGACCATGTTTGTAGAAAATAATGGCTGTCGCAAAATATTTATTCTAAATATTTATTCAAAAGCCACAGTAAGTTTATTAGTAACGTTACAGGAATACATTAAAATAATAACATTATTACTGGTATTCTAGCAATTCTATTCGTATAACAACACTTTAACTCTTGTTATAGGACTACGCACTTTTAGACTAGCATTGCTGTAGCACTTGCTGAAAATTTCATTATAGCTATTCCTGCAATTGCTATAAGAACATTCTTATAGCAATATTAATCACATTATTGCCATAAAAACATCATTATAACACATTTTGTGCTTATCGGGAGTCATATAGGAGCCTTATAGCACTAATTTTGTTTTTATGACAATAAAATGTTATGTGGGTAAGTTAATTAAAATTAAATTATGCTATTTAAGAACACTGATATAAGTTACTGATACTTGAAGCCTTTATTTATTCTTTATAATAAAAATAACTTTAATAATAAAAATTGCAGTGCCGTCCTTAATGTACGAAAAGGTAATATAACATAAGTTAGTGAACAAAAACATAAAAGAAGTCTTGAATATGTGAAACATTATTAAATTTGGTTACAGACTCGTTTGCACATTTGACAGCAGACCATAACCTTACCTTTCAGCTTTAGCACCTCCATAAAGTTATAATTCATAATTTGTTGGCTTAAGTATCTGATACAAAAATATCATATACAGAGTTCTTCTCTAGCACAATATTCTCTAGTGAGGAGAGATTGACTTTAAATATGTTTCGCTACATTGATTGGATATTACAAAATATATTAATTTAACAATGAAACAGTCATAAAAAAATATTTTGAAAATTTTTTTTCAATAAGTCATATGCAGTATGTCATAATCTGAAATTGTATGTTTAGGTTGTTTAAGTTGTCATAATTGTTATAACCCAAATAACAACTCCAAATAAAATTATACAAATTCTTTAAAATTTTTCTTTAAAAATATATAAAAAAAATTTAACTTATGAAAAATTTTAGAGGTATCAGAACCAAAATTACTACATAAATAGAAAAAATCGCTTCCAGATATTTCCAAACAAAAAACTATAAATAATTTTGGAACGTTCCCAGAACAAAACATTAAATTAACCTAGAAACCGCATTATTACATATTTTGTAATTATTTACAATCAAATAAATAAGTACTAAAATAATATTACAATAAAAAAATTCATTTGACTTTCTATAGTAAAGCCTGGAATAAATTATTCGATTCATTGAATGTCAGCATAAAATTATTTTTTGATAGTGATTACACAAGCGTTTAAAATCCACACAATTTTTTTTAATAAATCCTCGAATATTTTAATTGAGCATTGTTGAACTTTTGAATATTTTAATTAAGAATTGTTGAGATTTTCAATAAAATTATCTCCATAATTTTTTACAGTTTTACTACATATGGCTAAAAAAATTTAATTTTATTCTGCTTTTGACAGAATCAATGTTAAGATCTAAAGAAAAAAAAGAAAGATTTTTTAAATCGAAAAAAATTATTAAAATTTTTTATTTATTATTATGTATAAATTCCACAATGATTAAAAAATTTTAAATTTTAAAGGAGCGTAAAAACTTTTTCATATCAAAATCATGCAATCACAAAATCTCCTATATAAAATTTTTTTTTTTTAGTTTTATCATTTCTTTTTTGTCTTTCGGACTTTATATTGTTTTTTAAGTCTTGTCCTGTTAACAGGGAAAGCAGAGTTTCAATAAATTCAAGTTTCGTCTCTGACAAAAACAATTCTTTTATTATTTTTTAAAGCCTTGCCGTCACAGAAAGCACAATTTCAATAAATTATAAATGAAACTACGTTCAGGCGGAGCGTATTAAAATCCCATAGTTATCCCAAGTCATAGAACCATAATAATGAAAAACTAACTTTTTCTGTTACTTAAAACTATCCCTCTTTGAAATAATATCAATAGCAACTATCGGTTAATAAACAACTAAACAACTATCGGCAATAGTAACTAATAAGCGGCTCTGATTTGTTGAAATGAGCAAAAAAAAATTTTTTGAACTTCTGTACACTAAAAGCTTATGATAACGCTTTGTTCAGCTTTATATTTATAAAATAACAACCATATAAAATAAAAAAAAAAATACTCGGTTTCAAAACTTCATTTCAGTCTTTTTCACAAGGTTTTTCAACTATATAACGGTTGGTCTCTTTAATCGGAAGGACCTCTAATAAAATATTTATTTATTTTTGTAAACAAAACGCAATTTTCATTAATCAACATTACCAATAGGGTCTGGCTCTGCAGATTCAAGTGACAAGAGTGTTCTGCCCTACACTATTGAGTACAATATTTATTTTTGTATAGCCAAAAAATTATAGCGCAAATATTTTACTCGTATATGTGAGATTTTGTGGTAGATATAATTTTGAATGCGAGACTTTTTATTAAAATTTAAAAAAATAGATTTTATAATAAGAGAATATCACCCTAACTCAAAATTTAAGATTATTTTGTGATGATAATTTTGATGAGGAAAAATCTTATTCAACATAAATTCTCAGAAATTTTATTAGAATATTAAATTCTTTTGTGTACACCAATTTGTACATTTTTATTGAAAACTTTGTGTTAATTGTGTTAATATCTATAAGATAAATTATATAATAAATAAGAAAAAAAATAATTAAAAACATAAATAGCAATCATATCTAAAAGAATAGAATTTGAACCTACACCAAACTAGAATGACTGTTCCTACCTGTGGTATTACCGTAGTAAATACCCTGCAGTGCTGTGAATTTTGGTCCTAAAAATATCAACAAAAAAAATTAAATGTTGTGGATGTTACAGTAAATAGATACTCTATTTGTGAGAGTAAAAATAAAACTTGCTATGTCCACATTACACCATTTAAGCATGTTTTCATTAATATAAATAGCAAAAATGTTAAATAAAATATGAACAAATTTATAAGGAAATCAGATATAGATTGAAAATATACTCTAAATTAATATAAACGAACTTAGTTCACATTTCGAAACATAATATAGCTTAACCAATTAACTTAACGTAGGGCGGATTAACTCCACAAACAATCTGAGTACACAGATTGTCTCTGTCTGTGAAAAAAAAAACAAAAAAACGACATCATAGGCGAACTTTAATCACATATGTCATCAGAGCAGGACACAAAATAACAACCAAAATCAGTTTAAGTGAAAGTGTTTTAAAAAAATAAAACAAAACTAATCAAACAAATATAGTATATAGAAGAAGAAAATTTAGAGAATAGTATAAAGCATAATATCAGTATTTTAGGTGAACATATTCGTCAGAGATGATAAAATTGCATAACTACCGTATAAAAATAATTTTACAATAGCTTTATATGGTCTGACCAATAAAATTTTTAAAGTTTAAAGTCACTCCACGTCGATATTTAAATGATTTCACACATTATAATTTAAAACAACCTGGTACATTTAGAACACTCAGTCGAAATCTCCTGCAACTCGCATAATGATAGTATAAGTTATCAATCACAGGCACTTCACCACCTAAACTAAAAAACATGACTTTTGTCACTCAACAGAATTTTATGAGCAGCAAACCAATTCCTTATTAATATTACATACATTTTTTAATATTGTGTTGCTACTGCCAAAGCAACCTACATCATCCGCGAATGCAATTGATTTACCTTGAAACTTCTGTTGCAAAATTGAATTAAAGAAGAATAAAAACAAAATTGGGCCTCAAACTGATGCTTGTTGACTGACGCCTGCATGAACTAATGTAAATTCACTATAAACACCATCCATAAGAACCTTTTGCTTCCTATTCGTTAAATTAGACAAAATTAGATTGAATAAATATATTACTTCGAAACTCTGCATTATAAACTTTTCTCAACAGAATGCTGTAATGAACAAGATCAAAAACTTTTGTTATGTCAAACGCAACCTTTTGGCATTTAGGCCTTCATAAATATTTGAACAAAACTTCAACAAGCCATCTTATATCGATCTACCAGAACCGATCTTATAACCGATCTTATAGAACCGAATCTTCTGTCGATCTGTTTACCGCTTAACCGTGATCAACTTCTTGATTAACTTCTTGTTTACTCATTCAAAAGACTTAAGCGTGTTTAACATTATTCACGAAGATAAACATCCCTGCTTGTATGTTATATCGTAACTTTGATCGTATTTTTTTAATGTTGTGCAGTGTTGACAATGACATTTTTTACGTTGCAAATGTGTCTCTGTACATTAGTATTTTCACTGCATGTACTACAGCGCAAGTGTACATTAATATTATGAGATTTGATATTTGATATTTCTTTTCAAGAGAGAAATAAAATATTTTGTAAATATTAAGTAAAAATGTCAATACATATATGATTTGCTTAATTTATGTATTAAAAAAAAAATCAATTAAAACAATTTTTTTCAAATTGTAGTTTTTATTAAAGTATAAATTATTTCGTAGTTTGTAAAAAAAGTTGTCAAAATTTAATCAAGTTATGTACAATTTCAACGCTATTTTTTAAACGTTTTACAAATTTTAATATGAACATAGCATAAAAAGAACGTAAAACGTACTTGTTGGGTTTCTTATGGAGCTTCGATTTTACAGAGTTAAAACTATATTTTGATATAAAAAATGTCTGAAGCCATAGGTTGAATTTGTTTTTGGAATTTATTTATTTTATTTATTTATTCATTTATTTCTCAAAGAGCTCATTTGCTCGTACAGAGTGTATATATAAAAAATACAAGATAACAAAATTAAAAATTCAGTGCTGTAGAAAAAAAAATGAATTGTTCAATCTGTTTACATAAATATTTAAATTTTACGTTCTCTTCATCATTATTGTAAAATATTTCTTTTACTGTACTACAAATTCCGACATTCCTGTAACAAATTTCTCTCACTGTAGTCTAAATTCAAACTCCCAATTGTTAATCATTTTTTTGATTTAGTTCAGCACCGGTATGCTACTCAACTCAAATAATATTATATCAAGGACACTGAATAATATTTTTTTTTCTTTATATTCAAATCAAAAAAATTTCAAGTTCGAAAACAAATCCAATTTAACTCTACATTGTATTTCTCTATTCAAAAAACAAATAAATGTGAAAAATGTCAATAATGGTTATAATTAAAGCTATCATAATACTAGCGCATTGAAAATCTTATGCGTACTCAATACAAATGTTATTATTATTTTTTTTTCTTTTTTTTCTACTTCGATAAAGAAAAATTTTTATGACAGCAATTCGAACATTCAAACCTGCGACAGCTAAAACCAAAAAGAAGAGAAAAAAATATTTCCACTACATATCAAAAATGTTAAAATTCAATTGTATTTATTCAATTTTCACCTACCACCAGTCACCACCCTTTTTCACAAATTGAAATAAAATTTTCATTTCCTTCCGTTTTATAAATTCTCATTTTCTCAATTTAATATTTTCTCTTTTTACCGTTATTGTTCTTTTATTATGATATTATTATCCTACAGGGTTTATTAAATTTGATATATGAGAGCAGAAAATAAAAATTTGTTCCTATACTTTTTTTTGATTTTTTTTTTTTTTTTTTTTGTAAACTGCCGGCAATGTCAAAACCCTGGCATAATAAAAATATAAAATTACCTAAAACAACGACAACAACAACAAAATTAATATAATACGAGTACTACAAAAGAATTTTTTTTTGTTAAAGGAATTTAAATTTTACTCGTTGAATTATCCTGCAGAAAAAAAAACAAAAAAAAAAATTTAATCTTAAAACGTCCATTCATTTTGGTTATACGAAAGAAATTTTCTGAAAGGATTTTGTTGTTTTGGGTTAAAGAAAATCCAAAATAAAATAAACCCAAAAAGTAGACCATTGTTGGCAATTAATTTATTCGAATTATATTAAAATTATTATAAATGACATTATGAGGAGGCCTCGATATTATAATGCGTACTAAAAAATTTTTTGTTTATATAGGGAAGGAATTATATTTAATTTTTATTTTTATTTATTTTTTTTTATTATTATTTTTGTTTTTTTTTTTTTTTGGGGATAAAAGAAACGAAAAGAATGAAATATTTCATCTAGATATTTTACTTGAAGGAATTTTTCTTCTTAGAAGTATATACAAAACAACAAGAACAAAAGAAAAATGAAAGTAAAAATGAGCAAGACACTTTCATCTTTGTTATTTGGAAGATTTACAAGATAAATTCAAGAAATTAAAGAATGAGTACTGGAATATTATTCTTTAGATATTATTTAAACTATTTGAAAATTAAATTTTTATTCGAATATGAGAGTTCAAAGTTTAATTTTCAGTGAGTTCAAAGCTTAAATTTTAAGTAATTGTAATTTAATAAATGAAATATTTTTTAAATTTTTTGATATGACACAACACAAGTAAATAATTAATAAGCGAGTTTTGAGAACTGAATAAGAAACTATTTCATCGCTGAATATTAAAAAAATAATTTATTTAGATTAGATTTATCTAAGCACGTATAGATCTGGTCTAAAATCATTGTAGCCGCAAATAGGCTTATTTTGATTACCTTTTTTACTAATGCGAATTAAATGTATGAATCGCTAAGGATTTCCGTTTTAGTAACGACAGTCAGGGTGTTTTTCAGTGATATGCTGGGTAGCTCATATTGTTTTGGGAACGTTGTACCCAAATGACGAAGAGATTGGGTAGATCTTCAATAAACTTTTCCTCTAATCTACCTAGTAAAATAATCGGTTATCGCAGCCATATCTCACTTAACGATTAGTAATGGAAACTACTTTGAGGCTGCTAGTACTCCAAAAATGTTTTTAGAGCTGAAATTCCGCAGTCATGTTTTGAGCTCGCCTCATAAACTTAATAAAATTGTGCGTTCAGCGTTAATATAGAGGATAATGCGCTATACGCTAGTGAAATAGAGGATAAATTCAAAAAATTTATATCCAGTACATTATAGGGGACATTTTGGAAAAGTGGCATATTAATAATTTTGCATGTAGAGGATACCGCATTATCCTCTATTTCACTTTTTCTGCACAAGATGTTATCGGTAAGTCCCATTGTTAGTATGTAAATACTTCTTCACTGGGCAGTAGTCAGTTATTACACCGGGTGTTCCAGAACATGCGTATCAGCTTTTTACGAGAGGAGGGGGAGGAGGAGCTGTTATTTTAAAATTTAAAAAAAAAATGGAAGGACCGAAAAGGGGATTTTTAAGCCTAAAAATTGTCGAAATTGGCTAAAATCGAGATTTTTAAAAGTGGAGAAGGCACTTTTTTATGCAAATTTGGATTCTACGACAAAAATAAGAAGCTTATGTTAAATGATTTTTTTTTTATTTTCTCAGTATTTCTCCTTAAAATTAATAAAAATAAAACAAATTTATTTTTCAATTTATCATCTCTTTTATCTTAGTTTTGGGTGCCTACAAAGCTTAAGTTAAAAAAACTTTGAATAAAAAGTACCCCTTCCCATTTGAAATTCTCGATTTCGGACAATTTTGGCGATTTTTGGGTTTAAAAAACCCTTTTCCGGTCTTTCCCGGAATTTGAAAATATCATCAATTGATAGAGCACTCTCGATTTAGTTAATACATTTCTGATACACATGCTCTGGAACACCCGTTTTACGTGCATTTGTTTCATTTTGAAATTTAAATAATTTCAGTTTTCTTGAGCGAGCATAATGGTATGAAAAAATACATAAAGAGTACTCTTTGAACTAAATTCAAATAATTTAAAACATTTTTTCTGCATCAACCGTTATATATATTTCTATATATACATTACGTTAATACAGGAACCAGAATATATAGCAACATCTAAACAAGTAAAAAATATATCAATCTACTAAATTAGGTACAGTTATTAAAATCTAACTAAAAAAGCTGAGTTTGAGTATATCTAAAGCTAATTTTAAAATGCTATCACTTAATAAAAAAAGTTATGTTGTATATAGAAAAAATGTATACAACAGTCACAATGTACAAATTTTCCATTCTGATTTAAAATTTTCTTGAAAGAAGATGGTGGTTTTATGATTTCAGCACCAATTGAGGCAAATTCCAATATTGCCTTTGATATGTTCTCCATAATATCTTGTTTCTTCTGGTATTTTTCTTATAAAAAGGATTTTTAGCAAATCTAATGAATTTTTATAGGTGGCGAAGCAAGATTTACTACCATGGCAACAACAGGATTATTTTTTTCTGCATGTCTATATAATTTGCTTTACAAATTAAACATTCATTCGATCTTGAAGATGTGCCTGCATTGGTCAATTAGAAACAAACATTTTTAGTGGCTAATTCAAAGACACAAACCATAGAAATTTAAAAAATTCCAATTGATATCTTTAACCTTATTTTTAATTCGAAAAAGCTTCATATTTTATCAATTTTATAGTGTTTACCAGAACCTAATGTATTAAATATATAGTTTTTCTATATGGGTTTAGAACTTGGATATGATTTTCTATAAATATAAACTATTTACTGAAAAATGGGCACAAAAAATAGTCTTTTTCATAGTTTTATTACTTAATCGGTTTTTTTTGTGGTAATATTTTGGAAAAGGTTCACATTTAAACTTTTGAATTCTTGTCACTTCTTTTTCCTTTAATTCACCAAGGTGAAAAGTTTTACAGGCATTATTAGCATTGCATACTGTTATTTCTGATATGTATCAGAGAAATAAGTTGTAATGTTCAAATCAATTCGCCTCACAGATACATAGATTAAAGAAAGCAATGCTACATCTAAAATTAAAATGTGCTCAAATTCATATATTATAATAGAGTTAGTTGTCAACATTTCACCTCAAAATTATTCAATTTATTCACCAAAAATGAGAGAAAATAAATCACCACTCCACGATCACACCTACTCCAGTACACCATCTTATTTATATAAATTTCAAGAGAGCGTATAGCATAGATAGCATATGAGTTATATTTTTAAATGTAGGTACTTATGTATAGACAATGTAATGTATATCGTAGTAAGTTGTAAACAAAATTATTATTATTATTATTATTATTATTATTATTATTATTATTATTATTATTATTATTATTATTATTATTATTATTATTATTATTATTATTATTATTATTATTATTATTATTATTATTATTATTATTATTATTATTATTATTATTATTATTATTATTATTATTATTATTATTATTATTATTATTATTATTATTATTATTATTATTATTATTATTATTATTATTATTATTATTATTATTATTATTATTATTATTATTATTATTATTATTATTATTATTATTATTATTATTATTATTATTATTATTATTATTATTATTATTATTATTATTATTATTATTATTATTATTATTATTATTATTATTATTATTATTATTATTATTATTATTATTATTATTATTATTATTATTATTATTATTATTATTATTATTATTATTATTATTATTATTATTATTATTATTATTATTATTATTATTATTATTATTATTATTATTATTATTATTATTATTATTATTATTATTATTATTATTATTATTATTATTATTATTATTATTATTATTATTATTATTATTATTATTATTATTATTATTATTATTATTATTATTATTATTATTATTATTATTATTATTATTATTATTATTATTATTATTATTATTATTATTATTATTATTATTATTATTATTATTATTATTATTATTATTATTATTATTATTATTATTATTATTATTATTATTATTATTATTATTATTATTATTATTATTATTATTATTATTATTATTATTATTATTATTATTATTATTATTATTATTATTATTATTATTATTATTATTATTATTATTATTATTATTATTATTATTATTATTATTATTATTATTATTATTATTATTATTATTATTATTATTATTATTATTATTATTATTATTATTATTATTATTATTATTATTATTATTATTATTATTATTATTATTATTATTATTATTATTATTATTATTATTATTATTATTATTATTATTATTATTATTATTATTATTATTATTATTATTATTATTATTATTATTATTATTATTATTATTATTATTATTATTATTATTATTATTATTATTATTATTATTATTATTATTATTATTATTATTATTATTATTATTATTATTATTATTATTATTATTATTATTATTATTATTATTATTATTATTATTATTATTATTATTATTATTATTATTATTATTATTATTATTATTATTATTATTATTATTATTATTATTATTATTATTATTATTATTATTATTATTATTATTATTATTATTATTATTATTATTATTATTATTATTATTATTATTATTATTATTATTATTATTATTACTATTATTATTATTATTATTATTATTATTATTATTATTATTATTATTATTATTATTATTATTATTATTATTATTATTATTATTATTATTATTATTATTATTATTATTATTATTATTATTATTATTATTATTATTATTATTATTATTATTATTATTATTATTATTATTATTATTATTATTATTATTATTATTATTATTATTATTATTATTATTATTATTATTATTATTATTATTATTGTTTTGGCAATGTGTGAATTAACTTCCAATAATTTTTCAATAAATTCCAAAAGTTTTTTATTTTGCGTAATGGAACATTATTATTAATTATTATTTATATATACCTATATGTAATTAAAGCAAATTTAAATATAGCAATGGGCAAGGTAGCTAGAGCTAGAACATGACTGTTTACTGATTGATAGTGAAAAATATCAGTATATTTTAAGTGCCTGTTCTGTTAAAAACGTTAAATTTGGCTTTAACTTGAATTATAATGAAAACATAGGGGTCTCTAGTAAATTTATAATATATTTTATATTATATTTTTGAAATCTATTTGGTCAGTGGGATTTCCCGTTCAAAGAATATGCTCGTGTATAAATATTAACTTCTTAAATATTAACTTTTAGACTTTAATTTAAAGTCCAAATTAAAAAACTCTCAAACTTTAAACTCCAGGTCCCCGACACGAAAAGTTATTTATTATTGGTTTAGAAACAATTATGTTATTAATTCCCGTTTTTTATTATAACAAAAACAAAAATATAACAACTATCTTGATTTGTGAATTTTTACTATTGGAACTATTCCCATTAAGCTTTTGAAAATTTCACTGATTTTCTAAAATTAATTTTGGTTGTTTTCAATTTCTACATTTCAGATCATGCATTCCAAGAATTCGTTAACAGTCCATGTATGGTGGAAATAAAAGAACGATCATGTTTCATACACATCGATGTACCAGGTCATGAAGATGGTGCTGGAACTTTACAAGACAGGTAATTTTAAATTAAGATTAATACAAAATTTCTATTTAAAATTGAAGATAAAATATAAATATTTCAAGCATAAGTAATCGTTGAATTTAGCAGCTCCTGTTAACAATGGTCCAAAGATTTTTTTGTTTTTAAATTCAGTTGATGCAAACTCAGAAGTAAGACTTAAATATAAATATGTCTGAAACTATATTTAGGGCGTTTCCGAACCTTTCGCACTTGCACTTTATACTCGCACTAAAACTGTCAAATCGTCCTAAATTATTTTTTAATTTTCACTTTTGATAAATTTAATTTTGCGATATCTAGTGTACTTGAGACAACACTAAAATTTTGACAACAAATCAAGTGCGATTTGACAGGTTTAGTGCGAGTATCAAGTGCAAGTATGAGAGGTTCGGAAACGCCCTTAGAACTTGGTAGCTATCTGAGGACTTAAACGAAATCTAACATATTTGCTTCATCGATGAACTTCAAATGCCTTTAACAAGTTCGACCCACAGTGATTTAGAGTGTTTATTTATCTTCTTCTAAATAGACGCTAAAAACTTACCTTAGGTTACAATTGTTAAATTGTAAAATTACTCATTTGCCATTTTATTATTATCTTTATAAAATTCATCAATATTTAATGTAGCAGCGACAGATGGTGAATTATTAAATAAAATGTGGTGAAATTCGTGTTTTAATAACTTGTGACAAAATTTCATAATTTCACTTATTTTAAAAAATATCTCTGCATGTAGGAGGACTAGTAAGATTCTTTAGAATTTCAATTGTTTGAAATATACTGAAGTGGAGGATTGTTTGAAGTTTGAATAATTCGTTTGAAGTTTGTTTCAATTCGATTGTTTGAAGTTTGAAATTTATTTTCGTATGAAATAAAATATATGCTAAAAATTTAATTATTTTGAAATTGTTAATTTTTTTAATTTTCACCAATATTTTACTGCAACCTGCAATTACTTTAAATCACAAGTTTTTAAATAAATAGTGATTCTGATTAAAAAAATTTTTAATTTTCTTGTTGAAGTAAAGTAAACACATAATTCCTTCAATTTTTAGACACAATCCCCAGGTTTTCCAAAACAGTTATAAATTTGATAAACCAAATTTTCCAAAGAGTATTTTAACCCCTTAATACCAAATGGGATGAGTTCAGAAGCTCATTACATATGATACGTTTTTTTTAATGAAAAATTTTGAATAAAAATTTGTAAAGGAAATATTCGCCAATGGAAATGTCAAACATTGATATGAAAAACATGATACAGATTACACACATTCACGATATCTATACAAGCAATTTGATCTGTAATCATCAAATCCATATACACAATACGAGATATGCTAATCATAGCCGGAAATCGATACTTATAATAAAATGCGCAACCTTAATAACGAACTTTAATATACAGTTTTTTATTATCTCTGAAAGTTTTAGTAGAAAATTAATCTCTTGAATTTGTAATATAGTGAAAATACATCGAATTAAATGTGGTGCAGATAGAACGAAGAAATGTTTCATTCCGAATTAATGAAACTTTTGACTTTTCCATAAAATAAGACAAGCTGTTTGATATTAGATTAGATTAGATATGGGCTTATTGATTATGGGCCACAAATGGGCTTATTGTAATAACTCGCGTTTACTAGTTATTATGATAACCCGTGTCTGTGTTAGCATACGCTGGATAACTCCCATTCTTCAGGAAACACTGTTTGAAGTGACGGAGTCTGCTATGAGTGACCCCTTCACAGAGCATATGTTTAATAGATTCTTCTTCTATTTCACATATTCTACGTAAGTTGTTTTCGGTATGACTAGTGTTTTATATAAAAATATATAATTTTTTAAACGCTCTACATTTTGTTTTCTTACTCCTCTTGACATTTCCATCGTACTCGATTGCTAGCTGCTGTTTTTACTTTTTCCACGTTATGTTTTTCTTTCTAGTTCTTGTTTTTTATAGTCATCCGCCAGGTGTTCTGTGGCCGGGTACTCTTGTACCTTGTGGATTCCATTGTAAGCTTATTCCCGCAATGATGTTTGACGGCTTTTTGAATGTATGATAAGCCATACATAACAAAAAAAAAATCGAAAATTGAAATAAGGAATGACTAAAAGTTAAAATCGAAATCAAAGGTTTAAAAAAAGTCACAAATTTTAGTTTGTTATTTTATTTTTTTTACTTGTATAATTGGTATGCACTAAACATAAATGAAAAAGCAATGATGCAAATTGTTTTTGACATTGTTAAGCCTTTTAAAATGATATGGCAATCGATCAGTATCGAAAACTTTAAAGTTTTTAATGAGTTTTACGATACTGATGTACATACATATATACGATATATATATTTGATTTAAATGTTAAGAATTCAAAATTTTCTATGAAATTTAATTAAAATTTACAGACATTTTGATGTTTAATATGTTCAATCACATGTTTTGATTTAATATGTTTTGAAATGAAATTGAGCGATTATATGAGAAAACTTATATACTGTACAAATTATACATTTAGTGAGAAAACTCATCAAATATTGCTAAATTTAGAAACTGAGTTTAAATATAATGTTTCACTTATTTAAACATTTAATAATAATAGCTTCCTTTTTTTTGATTAAATAGAATTTTCGAAAGGGCTAACTACAAAACGAGCTGTATATATACATTCACTTTTTGACATTTGTGATCAGTTTACTCTGGAAAATCATCATGAATAGAGTCACGTTAGACCAACGTTACCAAATTATTCAAATTTACTTTGAAAATTAGTCGTAGATTTGTGCCACTTAGAGACGACTTCCGGAGTTCTTAATCAAGCCATCTGTCGAATTGTGAATAAATTTCATACCACATACTCTCTAAATGATGCAATAATACCCACACCTCAAAAAAAATGCGTACTTAAGAAAATGACGCCGGTTTAAACTATAGTGTGGGAAAAAGGACAAATTTGACGACTCGTTGTCGAAATTGGAGTTGGAATTAGAGTACTGTCATTTTGCGCAAAGATCTAGGCCTATACTCGTTTCTACATGGCTCAGGAACTAAAGAAACAAAGCGAGACCATCATCTGCATCGTTCTTTCGTCAATTGTACTGTAGCTCACTTGGAAACTGACCCGTTGTTTTATCGTAAAATTGTGTTTAGCGATGGGGTTCATTTTTGATTAAATGGTAAATGGTTACCAAACAAAATTGCAATATATGGAGTGAGACCAGTCTACAACAGAATCCAGCAAAATGCTAAACTCACTAGATCCAAATCTAGATGTCATCTCGATTTCTTTTGCCGCGTAGTATCCAGAGGTCGTTGTTGCTTATTGTGTTTGGCCAGAAACTTCGGCATATTATCCTTAGACGTTTATTAATGAAGACTTGTAACTTCTGGTTATTTTGATGTTAACCAAGTTTCAATATCGTATGTCAGTATTGGATTTACACAAGACCGGAATATTCTAAGTTTAGTTTATCTTTGATTGTTCCTCCTTTCTTCCATATCGGTTGTAATTTTCCAAATGCTGCTCTTTCTTTAATAATCTGTTTTCTACGTCTTCTTGAGCCCCTCCACAAATTGCTATGATACTTTCCAAGTAGCAGAAATTGTTCACAAATTTGTTCTCCTTTCAACATTAGAAATCGGAAGTCTCCTTTCAACATTTGGTTTTGTCCAGGTCGATTTCTAGCCCGAAATGTTTGGAAATTTTTTTCAGTTGTTCTAAATTGCTCTGCATACCGCCAAATTTGTGCGAGAGAAGACAGATATCATCTACGTAATCGATCCGACTCCAGCTCGATTCCTCTCTTTTCTTAGCAAGCCATTTCTAGTGCATTATCTAGAACGATTATGAAGAGGAGTGGTGAGGGAATACATCTTTGTTTGACTCTCGATATGATGGTGAAGTAAGTGTTTTTTTTTGTCCCTTGTGTATTACTGAGAGTTCGCCTTAGAGTTCGGCGGACTTTTGTTACTGCTGTTATTTTGTCCCTTAATGCTTTCCATACCTATTCATATATTATATGCAAATGCTCTACATTATGAAATAAAAAACTTTTATCGAAAATAAAATATCAAATCACAAAATAAATGAACTTTATTTTACAGTTTTGTTTTCCCATCACTTCAAGTTCTTGGCGAAGATTTAGTTACTGTATTGGATTTCTTACATGTTAAATTTGTTATCGGCCTAGGTGAAGGTGCTGGTGCTAATGTTTTAGCCCGTTTTGGTTTAGCACATCCAACTCGTGCACTTGGTTTAATTTTGATTAATTGTACCGGAAGTGCAGCCACAGTTTTGGAAACATTTAAAACTAAAGTAAGTCAAGTAGATTGAAAAAAAAAAACTTAATTAATTTAAATAACTTTATTATAGTCCTTGCATGCATTTTACTCTATTTTATTTTTTCTATTTTCAGTTCATTAACTGGTCAGGAGATCAAGTTGCTCATTCAGCTGAAGAGTTCTTAATGTATCACAAATTCGGTCATGTAAGTTAGAATTCATGTTATTTTGATAGAACAAGAAAAAAAAAACAATTTTTTTCGTTTTACTTTAAAACTTTTTTTTACTTTGAATAAAATCCTTTTTTCTTAATAAATAAAATTTAATATACATTTTATATATATATATAAATATTTATATACGTATACAATACAAGAAGAAAGGATATAAAAATAAAAATTCTAATTGGTGGTAAATGTGCAATCAGTGTATTACTAAAATGTATTTTATTTTTATTTTTTTTATTTTGTTTTTTTTTTTTTTTACTTATTATTATCCTTTGTAATACTACTATACTATGTATGATTTAAACTTATAAATAAAACTTAGAAACACGAGAAATACTTCAAAACTAGGATAGAAATTTTTACGTGTATATATACACATATATATATATATATATATAGAATAAAAGTAATTCTTAAGGATTTCTTTTTTCAAACTTCTTAAGAAATATCTTAATTAGGTCATATTGTGGTGTGTGTGTGTTTTGAAACTCATTTCATGAAAAAGAAAGTATCAAAGGACAGGAAAGAAAATGAAAAAAAAAAAAACAAAATTTTTAAGATAAAAACAAAAAAATAACATAACTGAAAAGTTGAGTTGAATATGTTAAAGTTAACTTTTCAACGCTATAGTTTTAAACTATAATTTTCCTTCAAAAATTGCTTTATGGCATCTTAGAAGTGTTCATATATAATAAATGTGGTGTGTTAGTTCAATTTAGGTTCAGTATCGGTGTAAAGAGGTCAAGGACCGATATTGAACTGTAGGATCATTGAAAATTATTGTGTTATAAAATATTAACGCTTTCGAATGAAGCAGGCCAAGTACCAATCGTTTTTTACAATCAATGTGTCGACATGATTTGTCAGTTATGATTGAATTGAAAATAAAACCAATTTTAAAATTTATTTAGATCAAACAAATTTATGTCGTTTAATCATTGTGAACTACTTTAACAAATTACAATTTTACAAATACACAGAACTATTATGAAATTGTAAAAAATATTTAATTTCACCAAATTTCCTTTTTGCAATTGCATGTCACACTGCAAATTACAACATGTTACAGGATGTTCCCAACTCAATGTTATTCTGTTATTCTGTTGATGAATGATTGAAATAAATAAATTATTCTCAATTATAATTGTTTTCATAACGATTAAAAAATAATAATTTGATCGCTAGCTCAGCTTAGTATGAGGTAGATTTGATTGCTCGGTCTTTTTTTGTCGCCTTTTATATTTTTACGATTTGATAGAATTAAACCAAGGTTTAATAAAACATGACAAACTGAAAATAAACTCTTCATCAAAAATAATTTTTATTTCATTTCAACAATCCTATTTCACAAATAGGGTAGGAACATAAAATAATCCATATCTTAAAGTTTCAACCTAAATATTTGTGTATTCAAAAACTCTAAAACCCTTGTTGTTGATTATGTGAGAATTCAAAATTATGAATTTTACAATTAAATCCATTCTAAACAAATTTGTTCGGTTCAATTTAAAAAATTTCCATACCACAATCAATGATAACCGTTAGAACTTGAAAATACTTTTATTATTTAGCCAAATTATTTGTCAGTTTTACAACACTGAACAACTGTTATAAGGACAGTTTTAATAGCTTAGAAATTTAATAGCTTCAGTAGGACTGTGGATCGCTTTTCACAATTTAACAAACAATTAAATTTACACAGTTTATAGTTTAGTTTAGTTTAGTTTAAAAAGACCAAATAAGGGGGCTCGATATACGATTCAGATTTGTATCTATTCTCCAATGATGAATCTGGTATCTATCTCCAACGAAATTTTCAAAATTAACATTTGTCAGCTTGTCAAACATATGCTCTTCTAACCTTGGATATCACAAGTGGATTCGACAGTTATCATTATTGACAAATCCTAGTCTGTGGTTTACTCATTCCTCCATTTTTTAACCATTTATATTAATTACTAATTCGTCGTTGTTAACTATTATCGTATCGAATAAGCTACCCAATCTGATCTAAGTGGTATGCAAATGAAAATTTTTTGGCTGATATTAGATGTTAAATAACCTATACATTTGGTGTTAGTTCCATTTCAGTTATACCACCGAACTGATTCTTATTTATTTATACGACCGTACTACTTAATTATTATCATATTTTTTATTTTTGTTAATGATGTAGGTCAAAAATTATGAAATTATGCTGACACTAGTACCCAAATAAAATAAAACTTTTTTTGTTTTTGTTCTTTTTTTTTTTTTTTTTTGTTAGGTGAAGTTATTATAAATATAGGTCAGAAATTATAAAATTAAATAATTATGCTGACACTACTAATAAATTTATGGGTACACTTTTTGTAATAATAAAAAGAAAAAAAAAGTTTTTGTTATAATTTTAACCGTATGCGTACACGTTTTTGCTTGGCGAATATTGAATTGGAATTGAATTAAGTAAGATATTGTGTCCCATTGGAAAGCTGGTCTTCAGAAATCCATTTTCTTTAAGTCGAAGGATGCTTTTGACTGCCATATTTTTAACGTGTTTATCAAGTGAAGTTAATAATATCACTGAACTCCTTTGATCCAATCTATACTAAATATAAAATTGAATCTATGTTTGTTTGCACCCAGAAAGTATGATCAGCATTAAGTTTTTTAATGATATTTTTGTAATAAAGCTAATATGATAAGATATCATCAAAGTGCATTCACAATCGAATCCTTTTTTACAGGTTCATCATTTATATTGCATTTCAAATTAAATGGATTTGTTTGAAGTGTTTAGTTTTCACTTTAGTTCACATCTACTAATTTTAAGTAAAAGATTGTTAAGTACTATAGGCTTTTTTATAAACGCAGTATGACGTGACAATTCATAATGACTTAATCTTCATATGATTTTAACACTATACAATAATTTATTGATGTTTATTAACACACATTTTAAAACTTAGCTTTCAGTGGTTTAAATTTTGTTTACAATTTCAAATAAATAAATAATACCTACAATAAAAATGGAGCAATGAAGAAATTTCATATTGTGTAGCTGACTTTGTTTTGCTAATGAATTTTGTGTTACATGATTGTTGCAATGTAGTTTATGAACTGTAAAAAAATGTATAAATCATTTATGAACACATGATGCGATTCGGATAGTGACGAAATCCTAGTTTTGAAAATCTGATTTCTGAAAATCTGATTTCTGAAAATCTGATTTCTGAAAATCTCATTTTTTGAAAATCTTATTTTTCCCTGTAAAATTTTTTTTCTCGTCCATATTAATCTTTTTTTGTTGTAAAATTTAATTTATTTTTATGATTAGCAGCTTTCGGATGCAAAAAGGGGGATATGTCGCTCTTACAGAATATTTACCTTAATTATTTTTATAATTAGCCGCTACTGGATGCAAAAAGGGGACATAACCCACAAATAAGATTTTCATAAATAAGATTTTCAGAAAATAAGATTTCAACCCCAACCCGACGCGATTAATGTATTGCATTATGCTTTTTTGAAAAAGCCTTATGTACAAAATTAGTTTAAGTGATCTTTAATCATATACATATGACCATCTTGTACTCATGTTTTTTTTTTTTAATTTTCAAGATAATTATTAGAAATCAAAGACAACTAGTTGACAAAACCTTTAGGATCAGTAAGAGAGAGTTTTGAAATTGACCTATTGTAGCACACTTATAACAGACCTACCGCAAAGCAAAACAAACATATGTTATCTACATTGCAAATTCTATTATTAAATATAACTCATTCTTTAGCATACAAAAATTGTTATTAAACAAAGACTATTTTTTTTTTTGTATGTTTAAATACTGAGCATCAAATTACTGTCTCGTGTCAGTATAATTTGTTGTTGCAATATTATGATTTGTTTTTAAGTAAATCATTTGTTTTAGGTTTGTTATATGAGTGCCATTAACCCCAATAAATAAAAATAATTTGTGACATATTTTTAGAAATTTTTCAATTCTGTAAAATGATAATATTAAGATTGTTCGGAATTATTCGGAATGCATTTTTGTAAATTTATTTTACGTTTTTTTATATAGAGTTCAAATACATTACATAAGAAGTAATGTTGAATATTATATACACATTTTTTTTGTTTAGAGTTTAAATAGCGTCCATAAGAATCAATGTTTTAAATTTAGTATAAATAAGATGGAAAATTTAAATAAAGACAGAGTTAATTTTAGTATTGAAAAATAACAACATAACATAAAAAACATATACTTGTCTTATTTAAATAATATTATTGTACAAGCTAGGCCTTTGTGGCCAAACTTTGTTAAATATAATAAATACACATTAATTATTGTACGAACTAGGACTTTGTGGCCATATTGGTGATTATAATTTTGTAAGAGCGACTTAAAAGCCTATAAAAGCGGCAAATCTTGCCAGACTTGACTGTAGGCTACATCTCCCCATAACTGTAGGTGACATATATAAACAAATGGTGTGTATTTGTGTATATAAAGCTAAATATAATAAAAGCACATAAATATAACACTACATCATTACTAACATCATTTCACAATGACTTTTGAATGACTTTGTCCCCGTACTTATAAGACATGTTGTAATTTCAAATTAATGAAAAGCAAATTCAATCGTATTTCTAAGTTATTTCATATTTCTTTTCTTTTTAATTTTATTCTTTTTTTATTTTTATTTAATTTATTAATTATTAATACTAAATGTTACACAAAATTATATAGTTGTTAAAATTCACCCAGTTATTAAAAAAATAATTTATATTTTTAATTTTTTTTTTTTTTTTTTAATTCTGTCTTGAAAGTTATTTATTGTTATATATATTATTAATATTATTAAAATTTAAATATATATATATATTTTTTTCTTTTTTTTCTTTTAATTTCTTTTCTATATTTACATGCCGACATCAAAAATATATTTAAATATATATTTTTGAATAAATTAAAATATTTTTTATATTGTAATTAATAAATAATTAAAATAATAATAAAAACAAAAAAAAACTTATCTAATAAATGTTGTATGTTATTGTTATTGTTTTATAATAATTAACTTATATTATAACTAACAAAAATAAAAAAAAAATAAAAATAATATAAAAATAAAAACAAAAAAACAACAAAATAAATAATTAACTAACTATGGGTGTTTTTATGCTACACATAATCTTATATAACTTATTAATATATAATTATGTATTTCAAATGGTGATATTTAAAATGAAAAAAAAAATAATTACTTTTATATTGCACATAACCAAAGTTTATTGAGGTAGGATAATGCTTTTTTTTTAATTATATTATTTAATTTTGTTTATTTCACCTCACCTTTTTTATATGTATTTCCTATTTTCACCTATTAATACTATACTTAACATAATGATCATTAGATTTTTAATTAAAACTATATAAATTTTGTAGTTTTATTTATTATTATTATTAGACACTAATTCAACTATATTCTGCAGTCACTATTGATAGTTCACTTCGATTAAAGATTTTCAATTAGGAATTTTTCTATCTATGTATATGGTAAATTAAAATAAGGATAAATTCAAAAAGAAAAAACTACACCTTTTTTAAATAATTTACAAAATTTTTAATAATCATTATTATATTTTAATTAAAAGCTATTTGAGATTATAGTCTCTCACTCTCTACACTATCGAAACATCGAAAATCTACAATCGAACATGTCAGATTCGAGATTTGACTACAATCTAGTATGTTCCATAGCGAAATATACACAATGTAAATGGTTTCAAAATCCTTGGATACTGCTTTAACTATGCAGAAAGAAATAGAATATAAGCATTTAAGACATAATTATGTTGTATATAGTACATTATGGAACATACCAGATTGCAGTTAAAGCCCTAATACTGCTTTTTCGATGTCTCAGACTCTCACATAGTTTACTTTAAATAAAACGAAAATTTTTTTTACTTTATCTGCTTCTGCTTTGACACATTTTGATGCATTCGTATTGTTATTACGGTTGTTTTGAAATAAACTTGCCATATCTTTAGGGGTCCACTTTTATATGAAAATAATTAAATCAATCAGTGTTTTGACAGGGTTGAAATTTTGAAGCTCCATAACTCCTTAATGATTAAAAAAATATACACCACCAACACAATCTTTTGTTTGGTATAACCAAAGCAAATTATAACAAGTTATTGCGCAATCGAACCTGATATAGATTAGATTAGATTTAATTTATTTCGAGAGGGATCTAGTCCCTTCATCACTGCAGCCGCAAATGGGTTTATTGTGATGACCCGGTTTTTTTATTAAGTCTCTCTGAGTCCTTAAGGATACCTAATTTTGTAATGACACTCAGGATATTGTTCAATGGTATGCTGGATAGCTCCCATTGTTTCCAAGTTGCGAATGGTGAGCTCTTCGCATTCACAGAGCAGATGTTCAATAGATTCTTCCTCTTTACCACTTTATAGAGGTGTTTCTTTATTAGGCAGTGGCCTGATATACATATAGTTATACTTTTTAAATAATAAAAATTATTTTTTTATTTAAAATCTTATTTTTAAATAATAATTTATTAAAATGAACATTGTGTCAAGGAGATAAAATTCGCGCCTGTTACTTTACTAGACGATAGGTGACACTCAGTGGAATAAAACAAGTAGATTAATCACCTACTTTATGAAAATATTGATTACTGTAACTGTTAAGCGTAACTGTAACAGTTTCAGAAGCACAATATATGAGCTAGGCTTAAACCCTATATGTACTCTCAAAGGGAGTGAAAATCATAAACAGTGATGATACTTACTTTTCCGCTATGTTTTTACCTTTAAATGGCAAAATTACAATTCAATGGGTGCGATTCAATAGAATTTAGAACTGCAAAATTACTGTAGCACTCGAGCAAATTTTCTACAGAACGGTGGTCTTTTGTAACGCTGAATTAAAGCAGTGAATTTCCACCCAATATCCAATATCATTTCAATATCCAAAAAATATGCAATCAAATAAATTACTTGTTCCTCTCACAATTTTCACTACCGGAATGTTATAATCTGGACACTTTCTATCACTTTCGCTATCCATTTGCAATCTATCTTAGAAACTCAAAAATTATTTTTAAAGATATTCGGTAAATATTTTTAATGATTATTGAAGAACTTTGACATATCAAAAAGAGCTTCCAGACTAATATTTTTGGAATTTCTGAACTATATTCCAAAATTTAATTTACTTTGTTTATTTGCCATATGCTTCTGTCAAATTAATTTTCAGTCTAAATAAATGTAAAACTAAATGTCGTCCTGCTTCCTGGTAAAAGTAACGTGGAAATCTGTAAATTGAGATATCATCCTAATTACCTTGAGCACAAAATAAATCAATTCAACGATGTGCCAAATATGGGCTCAAATTATTCAAGCACAACTGAAAATTTAACGATAACAAAAACTCCCCATGCGCTTGATGCGTTCATATACCTTTTTTCTACTTGTTACTCCTCAGTGGGACATAGATCTTCAATAAATTCATTGAACAAAATAAATCTATTAACCTTTGGAATATCCTTGACTTATCACCTACTTTTCCCAATTCTGAAGTGCTACTTCAACAATCAAATTCAACACTGTGACCCCATGTTTGTTTTATACTTCGACCTTGTTTATAGTATCCCTCTCGATTCCAGGACTTCAATTTAACATCATCTTTGCTATAGTCCTATCGAGCATTCTGATAGTAGTAATCTTTTTAATTTGGGTCCAGATTTGATATATTGTCTCATTATTCTCCACAGTTCCGTATTAAAGCCTCTTTGCGGTCAGAATATTCTACAGATGAGTCAATTTAACAAATATTTGTAGCTTTTTCGTGATTTCTTTCTAACCAGGTTGCGTTACTATAAAAAAGAGTCGTCCTAGCGCAGGAATTAAAGTTTTTAAGCTTTGGTAAAATTTGGGTTTTACCAAATTGACTTCAGTCTTCAGAATGAAAATCTTGTTTACTTTACCCTGTTAGTAATATCTATCGCCGCACCTCCATTGGTCGCTAATGTGCTTCTGAACAGAAATAGGTCACATATTTTAAAGTTTGATCATTAACATGGAAATTTTCTGTATTGACGACATAATTTTCATAGATTTTATATTTTTTAAATATATATAAATGTCAATGTCTATTCCAGATAGTTTGTAAAATTGTAAAGAATACCTTTTTTAACAGAGTAAACGTGTTTTCAGTACTGCGTCAAGTATTAATACAAAAATGTGCGAAAGTGAGCGTCTTTCGTTCGTCGTCGATATAGCCTTGTTTTGTACTGTTATTTAGGCATTTTCGTACAAGACTTTAATTATGTTTACAGTTTTCAACGGTACATTTGTCTTCCTTAACGCTTCCCATATAATAATGCTCTATTAATAGTGTTAATGAGATCAAATCGAAATCAAATCGAAATCAAATCGATGAACATAATGCCACTCCACTGTCTATTCAATCATAATGCGTAACATATTGATTTGATCTACGCAGCTTCTGCCATTGCGAAAGCAAGTTTGTTCATCTATTGACTTTGATTCTGTTTTTATTTATATTTTGGCCAATAAAACTCTGGCTAGAATTTTTTAATAGGTGTCTAGCAGTGTTCAGGTAGTCCTCCTTTTCATATAAGATAAGTTTTCTTTATATGAAAAAAACTTCACATACTTAATTTTCCACTATTTCAGCCCCTGTTGTAAATCATCAAAACTGTTTCGCGGTTTCACAAAAATTGTGTGAAAAACACCTTAAAATTTTTATTTTTCATTATAATTTTTCATTTAGAAGAAAAAAAAACAACACTTCATTAAATTTAATTTTATACTATCTCTATTCACATTTGAAACACACTGTAATCAATGTAATTTATATTAGACCACACACAGTAGATACTTAAATGTAAATTCACCAAATTTAATTTGATAGTAAATCCTTTAAGTATTTTTTTTTTTTTTTTTATTTTGAAATCAATGTTTTTTGCATGCTCGCATTGATTATTAATCAGCTAGCCAGAAAATAAAAATCCACCATTTTATTTATATTTTTAAGAATTAATTAAATTTTAAATAATAAAAAAATTTAAATACAAATCACAATCAACCAAAAAAAAAAAAACAAATTAACAAACAAAATGTTTTTAATTAGTTGTAGAATAGATTTTGCCACTTTAAAAATAAAAAAAATTTCCAATATATTTAACTAAAAATTAAATTTGATTTTTTTTTTTTATTTATTTTTATACATATTTATACATATATATTGTATCCTGTGTTAACATTTGGTATTCGGAATTACTGTTTATCCTTTAACAAATCCCGAATAATTTTCCAATTTTCCAATATTTTCTTAATATCCTTTAATGAATTGATAAACTCTTACAAAACATACCAACACACAAACACACCCACACATACCATATGGGTACAATGGAAACAAAAACAAACTATTTTTTTTTTTGAAAATTAATTCATTGATGGCGGATGATGGTATGTCTATGTAATCGCTTGTATTTTGGATAATATGAAATGAATATAGCAATTGACTGGTGATAATCCTGACAAGGAAAAAATTGTTACCGAATACCAATCACGTCTCCGTGAAGCACTAAACAATAAAAATGTTGGACTTTATGTGAAAGCTTTTATGAGGTAAGTTTATTACTATATATATACAAATATATATTTTTTTTATGTTTTTATTTAACACCCTTACTTTAAGTCGAAATAAATTTATATATTATTAAAAAAAAATTTACAAATAAATGTACAATAAACAGGATCGGCATTTCTATACATATATTTAAATCCCATAAACAATGGTGTATTATTATAAGATATGCCTAATAAAATAAAGCTCTGCCCTAAAACTTAATTTTATATAATATACAGCATTTTACACCAGCTCTTAGAATGTTTATTAAAATTCAACCAATGTTTTACTGATAGCCTTGTGTTTTAGTTTACACTGTCCTGTTTGGACTCGTTGTCACTTTCTTCTTCACCTTATTTTAAATTATCATCAACGTAAATTGTTTTATGTTAAATAATTCAAATATTATTTGCCGATCAACATGATGTATTGTCATACTAATTAAAAAGTCTGTTCAGAGCATCGTTGTTAAATTCATAAAATTTGTTGGAAATATAATTTTGTAACATTTTAACTAATTCTATTATTTTCACTATACATAAATATAAAGTCAAAGCTTGGGCCCTTTTCCTGAAGGATGTGGGCCATCCAAATTATGCTAAATTCAAATACGCCATTTAAGAAGGTATATTGTTCCTGACAATGAATTGATTAGCAATTGATATATATCCTAGAAAAACAATAAAAAAATAATTAATCGAATAACATTACCAGTTTTCTTTATGTTGTAAAATTAGCAGTACTGTACTTAATGTATGAAAAGTTATTCTACCTAAGTTAATGACAAGAACAACACAAACAAAACTATATCTTCTTTACTCCCAAATATCATATTTTGTAATAAATATCATGGCACTACCGCTGCACTTTCTAAAAATTTTATTGTAATTAATTATTTGCTGCAAATTATTTGCAGCGCAATAGTGAAACCGCGTAATAAAATCCAGGGATTATGCAATTTAAAATGTTAAAGTAGAATAAAATATACATCAAAGCTTAATGTTAAAGCTTTTTCCTTCATTAACAAAATTTTGAATCATGAATAAATAGGATCTCTCCGATTCATTCTCTTCGGTTATACTTTCAAATTTTCTAATTTCTGGAACCATTGATCGCATTACTTTGGATTGAAACCCTTTCAGTATTTTAATGTTGGAGTTACTTATTATATAGTTACTACGTACCCCATAATTCTATAACATAATACCAAATTAAATGGCTTTCGAAACAAGCTTTGCATAGTATGATCTTGCACTCTATTGAATAGCTGATTTTATTATTAATCAGTATAATAAACTGTTAAACTTCAATCTAAGTTGCTCATTTTTGTTGACAATATGCTCTCTCTAATTTAAGTGCTCATCTAAATTCATTTCAAAGTATTTTGCAGAGTTTGCATGTACTAATGAGACATTATTTAGTGTTTCAGCGGGGAGGGAAATCTCATCTTATAGTGGTGAAAGTAAAATGCACTGATTTGTATACAATGAAAGTTTTAAATGGTCATAACATGTGATCTCAAGCAACAGGAAAGAATGGTAGTTAAAGTGATTATATGAAAAAATGAAATAAATGAGCTTGTTAAGACTAAATGTAATTGCGCTCCTTGCAAAACTCTACACCAATATTTTACCTGTTTTTAGTATGACAAGTGTAAATAAATATCACAAATTAACTGTCATATATTTTTTAACAAACAAAATTTTGTGCAAAAAAAACGCATAAAGCAACTGTTGAAAAGCTTGAAAAGCATAAACTGTGAAAAGGATAAAAGAGCTGTATAATAACCACGTGTTGAAAAGTGTATAATTTAAAATATAAATTGTAAAATAGTATAAATTTATATAAAAACTAATAATAGAAATAATAATAATAATTATAAATATTCCATAACTAAAAATAAAAAACTCGTCTTCAGCATCGTCAGTAAAATTTAAAATTGAATGTACAGTAAAAAAGCAAAATATGGAAAGTTCATTCCAGCCGCCGACTCATATATTTTTAAATTTAAATTTTAAATTTATTTATTTCATTTTTAATTCAAACAGTTACAATATGTTCTTAATCTAAATATAAATTTGTATGTTTTGTATTTTGTAAGCTATTACTCGTTTACAAAATACGAGTAATAAACGAGTAATAAACGAGTGCTAGTATTTATGTATGAATTAATAAAAGTTTAAAGGGGAGGCATGTGCATTTCTTCATTAAGAACCTGTATAAGGAATATAACATCTGCAACAGTCCTTCTAGACTCTAAGGTGTTCATATTTAAAAGTTTTAATCTACCAATGTAAGGTAGAAGTAAAAAAGTTTTGAACCATGGTAAGTTATGGAGCGTGAATATAAGAAATTTCTTTTGAATTTATTCAGTTCTATTTATATGGCTTTGGTAGTGAGGTGACCAAATTTGACTCGCGTATTCCAAATTAGAGCATGCAAGGGAAATATATAAGGATTTAAGAACGTAAGGTTCATCAAGTTCTCTTGCCCATCTTTTAATAAAATTTAGTAATGAGATAGCCTTGTTTATAATCGAGTCGCAGTGTGGTTTTAATGTTAGTTTCTCATCAAAGAGAACTCCTAGGTTTGAATTCAGAAACTTTACAAATAAAATTGTTATTAAGAGAGCATCTTGTTACTAATGGATAAGAAGAGCGAGTATAGCTCACTAAGGCGCATTTGGGAATGTAAAGAGAAAGATTGTTGTAATTACACCAGTTATTAAAAAAATCTAAATCTTCTTGTAGAGGGTGAGAATCAAAGGTTGAACAAATTCTTTTGCGGATTTTCATGTCATCAGCGTAAATAGAGATTACGGAATATTTGATGATGGAAACTACATCCTCTACAAATAGAGGTTATAAAAAATAAAGGACCAAGGTGGCTATGTTGTGATACACCAGAATTGGAAACGAAAGCATCAGTGATAATTGATCTAAAGTATACACTATAAAACCCAATTCAAAAATCCTAATTTTTTTAGTTTGAACAAAATTATATCATGTGGTAAAAAATCAAAAGCTTTGGATAAGTCAATGTATATATCATCGGCTTGTGATTCACTCTACATTGTGTTAATTAGATCAGTGGTTGTTTCAATTAAGTTTGTAACAGTAGATCTTTTTTTCATAAAGCCATGTTGGTTAACAACTAATCTATCAGCAAAACAGTTATAAATTGAGTCATATAAAATTAGTTCAAACACTTTAGGTATAGAAGAAAGCTTAGCAATAGGACGGTAGTTAGTAACGGTAGCAGTAAAAATTTTACAGTATTTTTTATGTACCGGCCAAATAAAAGTACTCTTCCAAATATTTGGGAATACTCCCGACATTACAGAGTTATAAAACAAGGTAGCTAATGGATATGATAAATTGGTTGAGCACTTCCTTAGAATGATTTCAGGAATATTTTCAGGCCCCGGAAACGTGTCCATATTCAATTTATCAAGATAGGTTTTAATTTTATCAGTTGAGAAATCTAAACGAAACATAGAAATTTTAGACCGATTATGAATATGATCAAATTGAGAAGAATCATGAGTGAAATTATTAATATTGTATGAACTGGAGAAAAAGTCTTTAAATTAGACGGCTATAGTTTCAGGAGTATTAGAATTTTGATTGCGATAGAACTAAATAGATTTTGGGAATTGATCAGATTTACGTTTAGAGTTTATAAATTTCCAGAAATGTTTGAAGTCATGTTTTATCTGAAAAGATAGCTTTGAACTACAATACGCCAAATTTAAACTAGAGCTGGAAAATACGGTTACAAAAATTTAACTTATATTTAACAGCAATGGATATGAACGAAAAAAATTATAAAAGAAAGATTACATGGCCGAAACTGGAATCACACACACCTAATATTATGTTTTAGGTATAAAATTGTAATTGTTTTTTCCAAAGGATAAAACGCGCAAAAAGGGTAAAGTGATGAAGTTTTAAGAGAGCCAAGATCAGAAGTAATTTAAGAAGAAAACTGTGATAAGCTTAAACTAACTGAAATTGATGTTAGAATAGACAGTACTAAAAAAAAAAACAATGACCACACTGACCAAACTAGTAACCAACAACACTTATATTAACATCAGGAAAACGTGTTGGTAAACAATGAAATAGTAATATAAACGTTTGCTCTACTCTACGTATTAGGCATAACAAATAAAAGATTTTTATTGCATATTTATAAGGGGCATGTTATATATATTGTATATTAAAATGTCATTTATAACAAGGCTTTCCTTTTTAGTATAAGAGTATAACACTGGAAGTATTCAGTTGTTCTATTTTATTACTTCTTGTACGCAGCAACCACAACAATACAATATTAAGTGGTCGGAAAAATGAAAAAAAAAAACAGTGCAAATCAATCTTTTTATATATATTTTTAAAAAAAATTCAAATTTCATACAACCTTTAAAGTACTTTAAAGTGCATTTTTCATGTACCCTACTTACTATAAAGGTTATATAAAGAAAATCTACGACGTAGGAGTAGTTACATTAAATTTTCTGCTTTTATTTGCCGACAGATGTATTTTTATGTAGAGTTTAATAATGTCATATTATTTATTTCTAGTTTACTTTCAAAATGCCCATTTTTATTTATTGTTCGAAAATTAAAATTGTTTTTTGGACATTGTCAGTATTAACCTATAAATTTATTTTTTTTTTAAATTAAAATAATTAAAATATGTATTTATAACTAATTAAATTGAATTTGAATTGATCTTTAATTGAATTATGTAAATTCATAAAGAAAGACGACAACTTATATAACTTACAACTAAATAAAACAAACAAAAACATTTATAGTAGTTTTTTTCAATGAAGAAAGCCTGCCGACCCTGACAACAAAAAAAGTTTTTTTTAACCAAATAATAAAATTTTTGTTAATTTTATTTTTATATTATTGTTATTCTTATTGTTATTATTATTTATATTTCTTTTTTTGTTTTCTAGCCGAAAAGATTTACCTTTGAAGAATGCCAAAATTGATATCCTGTTGATTACTGGAATGCTTAGTCCCTATGCAACAGTTGTTGAAAAATTATATCGTGAAGTTGAAAAAGAAAAAGTTACATTATTGAAAGTTGATCGTGCTGGTGATGTTCTTGCAGACGCTGTAAGTATTTTATTTTTTTCTTATTTTTTTTTTTTGTTGTTGATTAATCCTTGTAACAAAGTTGAATATAAAACTTTTATATTTTATGACTAGTATACAGGGTGATTCGACTTAAAGCAAAACTCTTTTAAGGGGTGGTCCTTGAATTATTTTAGGATAACCTTATACCTGAAAAACGACAAGTCTGATATGAAAGTTGTTTTTGAAAAATTTGTAGGTTTTTTCAAGATAATCAACGCTTTTTATTAAATTTTCAGTTGTTAAAAGCAAAATTTATGTTTGTTAAAACAGTAAGTCTGATAGTCATCCAACACATACCGTTAATTCACTCACTCACTCACTGTAAAAGCTTATAAGCTCACTTGAGCGGAACTAATAAAATAAATAAATAAATAAATTAGGTGTATTTATTTTAAAAAAAAAAATTATGAAGAAGATGTTGCTGTTCGGAGCTGTAGTGGATATTTTTTAGACATAATTTTTCTAATCCTATTTTCTTTAACCCTTTGTAGCCCAGGTTAAATTTAAAGATAGAACTCTCGTCTAGAACAATTTTTTTCATAAAATAATGCAAGGAATCACTCCTTAAAATATTTTTGTTCTAAACCGGACCACCCTGTATAGTATGTAGGTACCACAGCTATGTAGTGTAATTAAATCTTTTTTGTAAATTTAAGAAATTTAATAGAAAATTTTTATTTTGTTCAAGACTTTTGTAAAACTTTTAAAATTGTGAAACAAATTTGTGGATTCTGTTTTTATTTTTTTTTTACTTATCCTTTTTTATTATAATCAAGCTTAATTTCATTTATATAGAGTTTTATTTAAAATTAACCTAAATAACAGTAAAATAAAAAATTATAATTTTTGTATTAAATTTATTAAATATTTCGAAATCTATAAAGTTTTTGCACCATCATTTTGTAAGATTTGTAATTTTATAAAAAAAAAACATATTTTTTATAATTTTTTTATTAAACATTTTAATTTTGCCATTTTGATTATTGAAGCCTTCAGAGCCAACTACTAGATAAGATATTAGGTTCATTCGGCTCTTCTGAGGGAGATGTTGTATCGGCGTAGGATCTAATGACCATATCTAAAGGATAGCTGAAATTGCTAGCTTTCCAAAAATATATGCATTCAGTGGCGCGTCTTATCGACGAAGGACGAAAAGGACATTTGAAAGTATCCTTGTTGTTTTGATGTTATTGTATAAAAACCGTTATACCTATTGACCCATTAGATATATATATATATATATATTCAGTGGTATATTCTAGAAAGATAATGGTTTGGAGCATACTTTAACATTTATTTGATGATGATTGGTGCTGCCGTTCTGGAGATATTGTAGTTCAAATTAGAAAATTTTTTAAAAAAGCAATCTCTATTCTCTTTCTCGAAAAACCAAGTACGTCAAGATTTTATCATAATACCTTCTCCAATATTTTTATACTGTTGTGGAAAGATCTCATTTTTTTCAATTACTCGTACATACATACTTTATGTCTACGTCGAATAGTTTACCGCATATAGAGAATCCCCGTTCATTCAATAGCAAATAGTTTTCGATTGTAATAACTTTACAATCATGTTTTGTTTGTTCAAAAACTTTTCAATCACTATTTTGGAGGGGAACTTTATGATTGAAACTGATTTTATCTTGTTCAATAGACGTGATTGAAAATGATATTTTCTGATATTTTGTGATTGTACTCAGAATTAAAATCACAATCAATTGATAATTTTTCATTAAACACATAAAATGGAATTTGGTTCTACATTCGGGATATTAACGAATTTCCATAACTGGGACTCTCCGACTATTTGATGATGTCCAAGAGTAGCAAGATGAGTAATGACATTTGGATCATTGATTATATCTTCTTTTGGACTTTATTCAAATGTTGTATCCCAATATTAGAAGCGCAAGCCCATATCGGAGAATTGTACTCCATGTTGCGTTGTATGAAAGCTATATAGATTTTCAAGAGGTCACAGGAGAAGAAGTAAACCTTGCAGCGACTAAGAAAACCTAAACTTTTGGATGTATTTTTTGAAACAACAAATATGTTATTATTCCAGATGATTTTTTAAGTACATACCTAATATGCTTAAGTTTCCAAACCGCTAAAGTTGATCTTTCCTGAAACGAAAGATCAAGATCAAAAATGTAAATTTTTCTGTAGGTAGTAAAATTCTGAGCCACTTGGGAACAGGGTACCCCGGACAATGGACTATCCCTAAGGACTCAGAGAGACTTAAAATTTTTTTAGGAAAGATGTAACTAGACTAAAATACTATCGTCTGCTGTACTGTAAATTGGATTGCAAGTAAGACTGATAATGTCTGTAAAGAAAATTAGTAAATTTAATGAAACAAGCCTAGCTTATGTTTCATCTATAAAGATCATAATATATTCGGCAAAATATTATCATTAATTCAAAATAGAAGTAATTTTTCAACATTTAATATAAAATTGGTATATTTTAACATACAAAGAACAACCTGAGGTATTAAGTTGAAATCGTTAATTCAATGCTTTTTTTATTCTTAAAATAACCCCGAATGGAATATCTCTTAATATTTAGTAACGCTCTTGATATTTAGCTTTTCGTTTTAAATTAGTTATTTTAACAATTGCAATACCAATGAAAATTTGGTAAAAATCGTGACATTTCATAAATTCACATTTATGTTATTATTTCTAACATATACTGGGTGGTCCGGTCCTATAGGAAAAACTTTAAAGAACGATACCTTGGAGTATTTTAGGTATAAAGTCGTTCTGTACAAAGGATTTATATTTAAATTTGACCTACAGAGTACATGGGTTAAAAATAATCATACCAATTACTGCTCCGTACATATACAAATTATTCTAGGAACAATTATTAATAAAACTATATAATTAAATTATATATATATATATACCAAAAACTAATAATTTTATTTTTTTTTACTTTTAATTTCAAATAAAATTAGCCAGCAAAAGTTGCACAATCTATTTTATTATTCTGTAAGGGACAAGGTCTATTAACATCAGTTATAATGCCAGGTGTTGATCGTACAAGAGCATTTTCAACAAGTTCTGGTGGATCATCAGACACTTCACCAAATGGTGGACCACCACAAAGCGGTCATACAGGCAGATTATCACGTGGAATGTCAATGGAAGAATATGACAAACCAAATATTCGACGACTCAGTATCACCGCTAATAATGATATACCACCACATAGAAAGTAAGAGATAATATATATATACACACACATATTATTGTATATATAAAAAAAAATTACAATAAAAGAAATAAATAAAATAACACAATAAAAACAACAAAAAAATAAAACAAAAAAGCAAAGAGAAGCTTATTGTGGTCCTTTTTGAGTTTTAAAAATTTTTTAATTTTTTTTTTTTGAATTATATAAATATTAAATTTTTCTTTAATCTTATTGATATATATATATTCTTTATGTATAATATATATATATATATATACATTTACAAATTGTATGTGTTTTAATTTTTCTTTTTTTTTGTTTTCTATTAATTATGTACAATATTGTTTATTTTTTTTTTATTATTTGTCAATTTTTATTATTTTAGTTATATTAAAAATATATATAAAAAAAAAAAATTATTATTTTAGAAATGTATTTTTTTTTGTTCTAACGTTACAACATAAAATATTAAAAAACAAATTAAATTAAATTAATTAAAAAAAAAAAAAAAAATATTTAAAAAAAAAATGATGAAATGAAAATTATTATTAATATTATTGCATGAAAAATAAAGTAAAATTTTAATGTAATTACATTTTTTTTTATTGTTTTTTTTTTGTTTTTTTTTTAACGTGTTTTCAAAAATTATTATTTGATTTTCAATAATATCAAATAAGACATTTTACAAAATTATATGTAAATAAGAACTAAAAAAAAAAACACAAAAAAAAAAAACAAAAAAATTATTCGTTTGCCTTGTAAATTTATTTTTTATTTTTTGATCTTAGCAATCAGCCTAAAGTTACGCAAAAAAAACAATTTTTCTCTTTATTTTAAACAAAAGAAAATTAATTGTTGTTGTAAACTGTTTATAATTTTCAATTTTATTATTTAAAAAAAAAAAAAATTCAAATTGTTGCTTTGCCATGCTTTTAATAACAATTTCATTTTTTACCCAATGAAAGTAACCGCAAAATATTACACTCAAGTTACTTTCTTACTAATTATTAATTTCAATTGCTAAATTAATATTGGATTGTCATGCTAAAAATGCTTCAAACAAAAAATACAAAATAAAGAATAAAAAAAAATAACACAAATGCAACAAATTCACAAAAGTAGCTTTTCAAGTGAAAAATATGAAAACAAATGCCACTGTCAGTGTATGCCTGCCATATTGGCTATAATTTCCAGTCAAATCTGACTAAACTGTAACTATCGTTAGATGAAATTTTTTTTAAAAAATTCAACTGACATTTCACCTGTTAAGACAATTAAAAATAAAACACAAATATGAGACATTGATGCGATTCGAATACATAATTATTTTTCCAGCTAACATCACGCAGTCTCTGATCTTCACGTGGTATTAACAATAAAAATCGTATATACCTCAGTATAGTGAAATTGATAGGAGATAAACGAAAAGAAAATTGTGTCTATGTCTGAAAAAAAAAAACAAAATACAAATATAAATATCGAAATAATTTATTATTATGTTTACACATTTTCTCGCACAGGTGTATTATATATAAATTCGCTTTAATTCGAGTACTTACTTTCTAAAATCGCATGATAACCTTTAATAGATTATGATGACCACATTCAACATTTTTCGCCAACTACTTTTATTTTGGTACAACGATGATCTTATTTTAGGTATAGAAATAGAATGTAGACTACTCAAATTTCAATAAGAATTTTAGTTCTAAAATACTTTAAGAAAAAAAAATGTCAATTGTGTAAGACTTACAAATCTGAAATGGGAACTAATGCATTTACATTAACATTATTTCGTAATGAATTAAAATATTCCATAATTTTGTCACATAACTGGATTAAAATAAATTCTATGAATTATTTATTAAAAGGAAAGCATTTAAATAATGCATTATATTAAAAAATAATGCATTACATACTCGTATAATGCATTACTTTGAAATTAAAAAAAAAAGTATTCAAGCAATTATAGAATTTAATGTTGAAACCACAATAACATCATTTCGAGAAATATTCAGAAAATTTGTCTTTTACGCATTTTTAATTTTTTTTTGCTTCGATTTCACAAATTGGATAAGTTTTTTGATACTATTTTTTTTATTCATTTTAGCCAATATTGTAGCCAGTGATGGCTGTAGCAAATAGCTAAAACGAGTACAATTCTCCCCTTGTAAAAAATATTTTTCAATCCAATAAATAATTCATTGAATTATTTGTATTATTTTTAAATTATTTTTTTTTATTCAAAAATAAGTCAAATAATTTTAATTGTTTTTCGAAAATTTTAATTTAAATTAATTATTTTAATACATTGTTAGAGAAATTAATGCATTACATCCAGGGGGTGTGCTGCCAAATTGGTAACACCCGGCTCGCATATAATTAATGTAGGTAAAAACATAATTCATATGAATAAATATCGAAACAAGAACAATATTAACAATAAAGAAATTTATTGAGCATAAAATATTACAAAATTAGCATGAATAAAGTTCATTTTGAGAATCGGACTTCTCGCTTCTTTGGCGAACTCTTATATCTGTTGCCAATCTATGGTTTTCATTCATCCACGAAATAACAATGGGAGCTGCATCCCAGTCTACTATCTGCTTCCCCAATAAATTTATTGTCATTGAATTTGATACATGTTCCATACTCGTTCTCATTTTTGTGACTATCAAGTTCATTAAGCTTCTGAACCACTAATTGCAATAGTACTTAATATTTTTTAGCTTTTAAAATTGAATCAGGTAATTGAATATTTTGTGATTTGATATTCTCATCAACAAAATCTCGGAAATCATTAATAAAATTTCTTCCACCTTCTAGCGGAAATAGAATTTCCTCCAACGACCGAGTAGACGGATCTAATATGTTAAAAAGTTTTAGAAAATCGACATAATTACCATTGGTAACATTGTTATTCTAATTTTGCATGGTTGACAGACAAAAGCAGATAAAATTTATCCCTAGGAAGAATATTAAATTTGTTATTATTTTCAAACGGTATAATATTTAAACTAAATTCGCAATTTTATGTTCATAGATACCTGCACTATTTTTGAACATTTTTATTGATCATTTAATTAATTTATCTGCTTTCTGTATATGTATTTTTCTTGATTGAAATGCATTTGAAAGTGTAGAAATTTAACAACCGAGCCGGCTCCATCACACACCTGATTACATTTATCTAATTAATAATTACAAAAAATAATACATTGAAAAAATATAATGCTCAATTTCGATCTCTGTTACAAATAGTAAAATGAAGTGAAATTATTCAAATAACAGGCATCATTAAAGAAATATTTACAAAGTTAAATTGTAAGAGCAAAGAAGTGTTTACAACCCCTAAAGAAATATTTACAAAGTTCAATACAATTTTTACAACAAAAATAAAAGTGTTCAACACAGAGGAATGAATTTTGATGTTGTTTCCTGTAAGATTTTCCTTAATTTATTCGATTTGATTCCAACAAACATTTTAAAAAATATTTAACAATTTTGTTTTCATATTATGCCATCAAGGAATAAATAAATATAATTTGTTTTTTTATTTTTTTATTTCAGCTATTGCATGGGTGTTCGTACCTTATATTAATTTCTTCATTTCTTAATTTTAACATTTTCTTTATCCTTTTTTTTAGTTCTAATTTTTTTCTTCTTTTTATTAAATAATAATTTGTCACGTAAGTTCTTAAATACAATAAAAATTTTGAAGAAATTAAATCTTTCAAAATTTTCTTAAAATTAAAATAATATATAAAACTATAGTAACTGAGTTAGGTAGGTAGGTGGAAATAAGAATTCCAGTTGATACTGAAAAACCAATTCATTGTGCCTTTTTGATACCAAACTAGAATTACCATGTTTTTTTTTTTTGATAGTTTAGGTATCACTTGAATAAATTGATCAGCTCATCAATTTTATTATTTTTAAAAAAATTCTACATTATTGCGGAAGGCCTCATCTCATGAAAAATTGAGCATATTTATAGTCGAAAATTTCAATCAAAGTCATTGAATAACAATAATAAAAGTGAATACAAGTTTTAGACAATTATTTCAAAATTTATTAAATAATTTCGAAAATGTAAATATTTTAAATTTCAGAATTCAAATCAAAAACAATTATCTATACTTAATCGATTCCGAAATGGCAGGAAAATGTACAGAATATGCTTAAAATTTAATGTAAAATAATCAATTTATAAACGGTTTTGTTTCAGTACAATATTTTTTTTATCTCTTGACAGTAACTTAGGCAGAACCACCCTTTTGTATGGTACTGCAAGTTTATACTACAATATCTAAGATATTTCGAGCATTTATTTAACAAATTACTGGCTCTACTCATTAAATGTGGAAAACTACTGCTATTGTCCTGAACAAAGCTACATAAAGCTACTCCTATTGTCCTGAACAGTAGAAGTATACTCATTATTATCCTTCTTAAATAGAATAACTCCATTTTCTTTAATTTGTTACCAAATTATACTCTCAATTATTTTTTGTACTGGACCAGGTGGAAAAAACCAAAAAGCATTTATTTTTGCTTCGTCGGGAATCGAACTTAGGACCTTCCCATTGAAAGACAGACTCTACCTGCCTACCTGTAACGTCTCATATTTTTATTTTATATAATCACTTATTCAATGGGACACTTCACAAAAAAGCCTCATTACAAATCATTTGGTAAAAAAAAATTAAATTTTATATTTATAAAACATATCTTTTTTTTTAAGTCCGCTTTGGAAGTTTTGCAGTGTCCATTTTATTTCAGCCCTGCCGTTAGGACTAACAAAGTTTCAACAGACTGAGGCAGAAGTCTGCAGTTATAGTTCCTCAATTACCGTATATTTTCAATTATCGGTAAACGGTAGATTTTCAATCGTACTAGCGGTAAGCACCGGTAAATTAATAAGCTTTTTAAATAAATTAAAAGAAAATCATGGTTTAATTGAAAAAAAAAACATTAAAATATGTTTATTTTATACAAAAAACGAACAAATAAAAAAATCATTCAAGAAAAGAACGAATACAAAAATCCAAATTATAAATTTACCCAACATCTGTTAATCTATTTTGTTTCAAAAAGAAATATTTAAGGAAAACGATAATATTAAGATTTTCATGCGATAACCTTGTTCTTATTTTAGTGCAAACTCGGCTCGCTATGAAGAATGTTCTTTCGTTGTCTGTAGATGTTGGTTTTGCAAAGCTTCGAACAACAGTGTGAGATTATGATTTTTTTCCCCGGATACTTCCAAAAATAAAAACTCTTTGTGGAGTGATGATGATAATCCTACTGGTTTACTGGAAATGGAAACCATAGCTGTACAAATAGCTTTTTGAAATTGCGATTTCAATTCAGTATTTAAAAGTTCGGGCTCGTCCTTCTCTTCTGAATCTGAATCTGATTCTGTTTGCTCATCTGCTTTGAATAATCTTTCAATTATTTGTTAACCCCAGTAAATGCCTCTGTCGATAACTTTGAACAGTAATCAAAGTGAACATTTCGTTTCATTAAATTTTTGGATGAAGCATGTATTGTGCAAGAGACAATAATTTAATATTACGTCTTTTATCAATTTCTCTTTTCAAACAAACTAAGAAGTGAAGGGATATTGGTGAATCGCTATTTTTTCTTCAAAGTTGAACAAAACAATTCATTTACACTTTCTGCGATAAATAGTGTAGCATCATTTCTTGCTAAGGCTTTTGGGGAAATCTAAATCGAACTGGTTCTAAAATTTTTTGAATGTTTATCAAATATTTCTCATCTATTTTAGCTAAAAAATGAAGAGAATTAAAATATTCTAAAGTTTTTTTTACTACTTCTATTACTAATAAGTATCTTTCTATCATGGGATCGATGGAATTCTAACGTTTCAAGTCGGGTTTTTATCTTCTCTTGCAAAAAATCATTTTTCAATGGCGATAATCGAAAATATTTAATGACGCTGGTTATATACATCATTTTCAATTGACTCGTTTATCTTCTCAATTACCATATGGTCATCTGGTTCAACCGAATCACTATCATCAATACCAGTGTCACTGTCATATTCTAAAATAATGTCTTCCGAATACGAAATTCCATCACTGCTTGTCATCGTCGCAGTATTTTGGTTTACAAATTTTATTTGTTTGTTCGTTCTTTTTTATTTTGCACAATAACCGCATTCCCGTTAAAGTGGTAAATATTTTTACCGGTAAACGGTAACGTAAAAACTGTAAAATTTACCGGTAGAGGGTCACATCAAAATTTATTTTGCTTTTAAAATCTTACCGTATTATAAAAATAATAATTAATTTCGGTGTGATTATCTTATCTTAATGCCAAATATTTTTGGTATTTTTATTAAATACCATACAAATTAATTGATTATTGCTAAATGTTCGTCTTGTCAGGATATTAGTAGCGGCTCATCCTAAAGAACAAGTTGGGCACTGGCTCGCTCAGTAATATTTAGATACAACTAAAAAAAAATTTATATTTTTTAAGTTTAGAAGCCATACAAGAAAACTCCTGTGCAAACTCTTTTTTACTATTTTTATTAACTATTACTATTTAACATAACAATGTTGGAAATATTCTTTTTATTACATTTCAGCTAGCCCATTCGCAGTCTTACACTACGATCCGCTACTGTATGTCATTATCTTTTTTGTAAAATGACTTTTTGATGCAAGCAATTTGTATCAGCTTTAGACTAAATCTGCGAGATAAATCCAAAATGTATTTAAACCTAATGTAGATACAATATAAATATTCGAGCCACTACGATCTACGTCAAAAATCAAATTTCATTCAATTTAAAAAAATTGGAAGGACTCTAATCACAAATTACTTTTTTCACTGATTTATTTGCCATGATCTCGTTCATTTTACTATCACACTGACTACGATCAAATAAACTTTTTGATGTCCCTTTACACAATATTTTGTCCTACTATACCTCTCTATATTTAACAAGAAATAATTTTAGGTTTTACCTATTGGAATGATTCTTCTGATGATCATCTAGTGTCATTCCAGAAGAATCATTATAAAAACATGTTTTGACCTAATTTAATTAATAAACACTCTAAATTTCCTTGAACTCATAAAAATTTAAACCTTTTTTAGTATATTTAAAGAACTTACGTGACATAATTTACATTTTTCCATTCGGCTTTGTATACATCAGGTAAAAACAAACCAAAAACAAAAACTTTTCCAAATCTTAAGACAAACCTAGACACAAAATGTAAAAAACAAAAAAAAATCAATTTCTTATGATTTCTTAAATTTTCAATTCGATGTGATTTTTCAATTCGATAGAAATTTAAAAGGATTTTTTTTCTATTTAACGAAAATTCTATGAAATTTTATTATATTCCCAAAATCTAGAGATAAGCAAGATTGGATTTCAGAGGATGCTGAAGGTGAAGAAACACACAGTTTAGTAGAATCAACAGAAGCAGAAACGGAACCAGTTAAATAGATCTCTGCAATTAAATTAAAATAAACCAAAAACAAAAAAAAATTAAATAAATCTTTAAATAAGATATAAAATTAAAAAAAAATGCAGTGATTTTCCTATATTAAAAACAAAAATAAAAAAAAAAAAATAAAACATTTTTTTAGGTAATTTTTTTATTTATTTTTTTCAACATAATAATTAATTAATTCGTTTATTTTTTTTGTTCTTTAATTAATTTTTTTAAGAATTATTATCCTTATAATTAATTATTTCGATATATATTAATGTTATATTTTATTATTTATATATTTATTTATTTTTAAATGTTAGTTTTGTGCCACAATTTATTTTTATTTTACTCACCCGAAAAATATTTTCAAAATTTATTTTGTATTAGAATTTTTTTAAAAAATGTTTTAAAGCTAGATAATTTATTCAAACTAGCCAATAATAGAAAAAAAAATGTTTTTTTGTTGTAATTTTTATGCTAGATGTTGTTGTATTTAATTTGATATGTATGGTAATTGCACAACTACAAACAACCAACAGTCATCAACATAATTATTATATTATAAAAATAAAAATTAAATTAAATAAATAGAGATCTCCAATTAAATATTTCGAATGGAGAGTATATATTTTTAAAAATATATACCGTTCGCGGGCAATGGCGGCAACAACAACTATAACTTCTACTACAGAAAAAAACGATGTGTCGTTTCCATTGAATTAAATTTAATTTTAATTTTGTCGTTGTAGAACCATAATTTTGAAAAATTTTACAAAGTTAAACTGATAAAAATTATTGGTTGTCGGATTATAAATCATCAGATGTTGAAAATTTCAAATAAATTTTTTATATAAATACTTAGAGTATTAAAAATAGCAAAACAACACTTGTCAGTTTATAACAATATAAAATTTGGTCAATTTATGTAGAAATAGAATCTAAATACAAATTTGGTCAAATTATGTAGATATAGAAATATATACATTTAAGCAACGAAATAGAATACCATATTGGAAGTAATGCTAATGTTCGCATTTACCGAGTTAACTATAATTTAGTTCCTAGCCATAGTGTAAACATAATTTAAGGGTGTGTTTTCATATAAAACGGTGGCATGTCATAATTTTCAGAGTTGGGCAGACTTAAGTCCCATCAAAAAGAGTAAAACATCCCATGGGAGTTTCCAGTGCCGGCGCTGACCTTTACGGCGCCCTATGCATTTTTAAAAAATTGCGCCTTTATAAATCCTTTTTCACATCATCTATGACGTAGGATTGTTGACGGACCATTTTTAGCAAGGTGTCCGACGAAAGTAATTCTCACTTTAACAAATAAAGCAAATAAAATTAAATAAATTAAAAAAATTAACACTATAAAACTTAAAATTACTATTATAATATTTAAAACATATGTATATATGTATAATAGTACAAAACAATTTAAATATAATATTAGTAACATTACCCCTCTTTCCCTTTCCGAAAAAACTGTAGATTCCTACTTTTTTCTAGAATATTTTACAACAAAAATAGAATGCTGCATATTTAGCACAATCTCTTTTTAGTTTATACAATCTTTCCACTAGTAAGACATCTATTATAATAATTTCAATTGAATTTCCCTGAGCTGCACTTGAAGGAAAATATAATATTTTTATTTATTTGTTTGGGGCTTTTTCTAATTAAAAACTTTAATTTGTTTCAAACAACAATCTTAAACTAAATGAATAGGTTATTAACTTATTCAATTTTTAGAAATATTTTCCAACCGCATAAATCAGCCAGGAAAAAAATTTTTTATTTAGTGCGCTCTTATACACATCACATGATTCAACTTGAACTTTGCAATGCAGTCGATATCAGCCAGTGTGTACTTCATATGTGATTTACCTTATGCCTATAATAACTGTACCTTTCGCTTTATATTTCATATCTTATTTTTTGTCACCACACAAAACAAAATGATTTAATAATTTCTAATCTATTTCTATTAATTAGATATAATTATTAGGTATAATATAATATAATATTGATATAGATATCTTTCTGTATTCTTTACTGTGCTGTGCCTGGCTACATATTTATATATAATATATATGTATTATATTAGAAATGAATAGAAACTCTCTTATTCCACAAACTACTCATTTTTTTTTACCTAAAATAAAAATCTAATATGATATATTGATATACATCCATACTTAATATAATAATGCAGTAAAAAAATTGTGTTTGTATCATTCATTTCATATTACATCATATATCAAGGGCGGGAAAGGCGCAGATATAAAATTTTGCGCACTTAGCGCCCTAAATACTATATATTTTCTTTATTTTTTTTATTGTAAAATTACAAATTACAATTAAATCTGAATCTGATTAAAATCTGAAATGTAAACATTAAACGCGATCTGATCTGATAACGTACGTTGTCTGCTAATAAAAATATAAATTTATCCGAATGGCATCGGAAATTTTATCAGATTTGAGATACAATATGTCAAAAATGGATTTATTAAAAATTTTTACGGATCTACTTGTACATTTTTTTTTTAAAGAAAAAATCTTACTGTTTTCTAAAATTTATTAATTTTATATAATACTAGCTGTACCCGGTTTGCGTTGCTGACCCAAAGTCCCTATAAAAGTACCTAATTTAAAATAATAAAATTTAAAACCAAAAAAAAAATCTGCTTATTTCTTTTAAAATTACAAGCAATTTTGGAAAACGAATGTCATTGTTGTATTTTTGTGGAGTTCGGCTTCGGTTTTTCCAAATAATTTCTTGAAAAAAACAACTATTTTTTAAGTTTAAATAATAATAAAGTTATATAATATAATAAATAATAATAAATTGGCTAATATCAATTAAAATTCAAATTAAAATCTGTCAAAACAAAACGAAAAATCTCTCAGAATTTATATATGAATCTCTATTCAGATTACTCAAAATTTTAGAAAACGTATGTCATTATTTTATTTATGAGGGTACCTGAACAACAATTTTCAGTTACATAAAAACTTTAATTTTTTAAATATTCTGGATAGGTATTGCAAGTTGTGCGGCTGCTACCCGAACCACTCATGTTATTGGAAAACGGAAAAAGATATGTTTGTTCATTATATTTTTAATAGGTGTTGGGAGTTGTATGGCAGCTGCCCGAACCACTCAAAATTTTGAAAAACGGTAATAGACGTATTTATTTCTTTTTGAGGCAGCACCTGATTACAAATTTTCAGCTCTGTAACACTCTTGATTCTTAATATATTTGTGATTTTAAAAATTTAAAAAACGGGTAGGCCTATAACCTTCCCCTCTATTCCAGTAATATACTCTGAAAATTTCATCCAAATTGATTCAGTAGTTTTCGACTCTATTAACACATAATTAACAAAAAATTCAAAATTAACTACAATTTGACAGAACAGGTCACATATAGTGTAAATTACTTCCTAGACGGCAAAAAATGGAAATGTAAATTAATTTATTATCAGATGCATGCATGTTAAATCAGATTACATCCTACATAGTATATGTGTTACCAATATCAAATAAAATCCATATACATGTGTGTCTTATATGTTATTTGGAAAAATTTAATACTACCAGTAATAATTTTATAAATAATTTTATTTATCTTATATTTTCGTTTTTTTTTTTTCCTACCCCTTAAAATTCAGTATTTGGTTATATTCTTTTTAACTATCCTTATCTTCACAATAATTTTCAAAATAAACTAACTTTATAATTCCAAACTCAGCGTCAATTACCATTTAATTGCTAACAATTAAATTGAAAAACTGTCCAACACCTATGCTATACCTGCATTGGTCTTTATTATAAAAGGAAAAACCCTCAAGGCCTTCTTTCTAGACTCGCTGGGGGACCTCACTGCTTTATAAAAAGGACGAAATGGTTCAAAGAATACAGTCTTATGCCAGGAAAGTTTCCGTGGTATCACAAGGGACACTGCTGATCTAAGTATGCCGATGTACTGTCAACAACCAATACAACCTACCTATTTACCTTCCAAATACATATCAAATCTTAATTCTATGAAAATAAAATTAAACAAAACAGTCACTCAAAGCAAAGTGAAACAAAAAAGAAGTATCAAGCCCTGAAGTAATTTATTATAACCCTACTATCAGTAACCGAAATAATAATTGGTTACAAACATTACTAATATCTAGTCAAATATTGTTATCATTATCATTATTATCACAACCATTGTTCTGAAATCCCATCAATGTGATAGAATTAAATTAGCCTAAGTTAATTTACATAATTATTATTTAAACCTAAGTACATATAGCTTCAAATAAGAACTATGTAAATGACCACACTTAAAGAACACTTCAATTGTTTCTCTGATATTAAATGCTGACATAATCAAATGGAACATTAATTTGGTAGATATTTAAATTATTTCCCTTTAATCCACCTAAAAATATAAACAATTTCAAACTTTATAAACAAAAACATAATTTTAAAAAGTGCTATTTTAATTAACATTAATTTATAATAATTAATTAATTAGAAATTTTTTTTAATAATATTTTAATAAATATTTTTTAATAAAAATTTTATTTAAAATTAATTTTTCTTTAATTTTTTTAATTAATTAACATTCATTTTAAATAATTCTAAAAAATAATTAGCATAGTTTTGTAAAAATAATAAATTAATTTTTTTTCTTTTCTCTAAATATAAAAATTTCTCTTTCACAGCGATTAAGGACAGCGTCTTCAAAGCTTTGTTATAATTTTTGAACTAAAAAAAAAATTTAAAGGAAAAATAAAAATCAAAAACGAAAAAAAACGCATATAAAAAAAATTAATTATTAGTATTAATAATAATAAAAAAAAGGAAGCACAAAAAAAATAATAATTTAACCTTCATCACAAAGTCACATCTGTATCTATGAGCCTTTCAAAATACAAAAAAAAAAAAAATAAATAAATAAAATGCAAGCAAGCATATACATACTAACATTTTGCAAAATTGGACACTTATTTCTGAATTTGAAATTAAGTTATTGAAAAATTTTTATATTTTACGATTTTACTATGGTATTTCTGAATAAAACTGTTTATACTAGTATTTAGTACTAAAATTGTATCAATATTGATACATTTAAATAATTCAGTTTTTCATTGTTTTTATTAGCCTATTCTGATAATATTTGTGGTTAGCATTTTATTATTATCAAATATTTCATATTTATAATTCAACCACAAAAATGATTTAATTAAATTATTTTCAATTAAAATATTTTAAATTGAAAAATAATATTCACCACCATAAAATTTTAATCCGCTTGAAACAAAATATTTTTGGAATAAAATTTACTTAAATATTCAAAATTTAAAACCAACAATTTTTTAATTGGAAACAAACTTAACTTCAAATTTTTTACTATGATTTTCATGTAATTTGTATGTACACATATATTTTAGAAAACAATTACAAATATTTAGTTAATCACCCTTTGTACAGTTATTATTGGAATATGAATAGTTAGTAACAATTTTGAATATTTTTTTAACTAACAACTGGAAAACTATAGACTTGTAAATGAAACCGCAGATTTTAGTAATAAATTTTTCATTTGCATTAAATTATAATATATAAATTTTATTTCAACAGAACATTATTTATTTATTTATATGATTTAGTTTTTAGTTTTGTAGTGGTGGAATTATTAATATATATACAATACATATGTATGTATATATCAGGATAGTAATAGAGCACATAAATATTTATGTCAATGTTAATATAGAGCTTCACATTTTAGTAAAAATTGATTACAAAGTACCGAGTGGACAGAGTACAAAAGTATAAAATTGATAACGAGTTACAGGGTATACATTGTACAAAATAAATTTACTTAACAACAACAAATACAATGCAATTGCTACAATACAATACCACACTTTGCACAGTTCAGTTATTTGTAAATTTTAAATTAAAATCGTTAAATAACGACTTTTAAAAATTATATTCAGAAATACCTTCAAATGCATTTGAACAATTGAATATCCATCGATTCAAAATTCAGAAATAAGAATACAATTGTAACAATATGGCATATAAAAATTGCAAATTTTGCATTTAGAAAATTATAATATAGTAGACAAAAAATAGAAATATTATAAATAATCTTGAATAACATACAGACTAAAAAATAGCAGCAAAATATTTAAAAAAAACAACAATTTTTTTTGTAGCTTACAGCATTAAGTGTAAATTAAATTATTAATTTTACTGTAAAAAAAAATCAGCAACAAAAAATAAGCAAAATAAAAAAGCAAAAATATTATTATTTTCCTTTTTCAATTTTTGTAATCACTAAAAATGCAAATTAACATTATGTGTGCCAAAAACAAAAGCAAATACCAATACATTGTGTATTTGAAATACTAAAATCTATAATTAATTTTATATTTTACATATATTTATATACATATAATTCTTTTTTATTGTGAAAAAAAAAAATAACAAGTGAACAAAAATAAACAAAAAAAAAAATTTGACAACCATAATTTATACAAATAATAACAAATCAATTATTAATATTATTATCCTTAAAAAAAACTATATATACACACTAACCCATACAAATGTACCTTAATTTACAATTATTATTGTGTAGAATTTTTCTTTCTTAAATTGAGAAATTACTTTTCAGAATGGATTCATCATCTAGACCATCACATTATACAACTGATCATAATCAACTATCAAAATTACCACCACTCCCACCAATACATTCACACAAGTAAAAAAAAGATAAATAAAAACAAAAATAAATAAAAAAAAAAATAATAAAAAGGTAAAAATTAAATTTTTAGAAAAAAATCCATATACAATTATTAAAAATAAAAGGTTTCCAGGACAAAAATAAAACAAAAATAATCAATCCCAATATTTTACATCTTTACAATATTAACAATAAATTATATAAAATACAGTATCAAAAATGAATGAAACAAAAAAAAATATATGAATAAAAATTAAATTGATTTGAAAAATTTTTAATAAATTAGGTATTCATAATAGGTATTCATCGTTTTGTAAATCAAATTTTTCTAAACAACGCTATGTAAATTTGTCATCAAAAAGTGCTTAAAATTTTGACGAGTCGATAATTACGAGTTGATAGATCAAACGTTTTTATCAAATATTCAAAAACACAATTGATAAAATAAAATCTGTTATTATGTTCCAAAAAATTTTTTTTTATTATTCTTAGATACTTGCATTCTTCATTTTAAATACTCTAACTTCTAATAGGCAAAAAAGCTCATTCTTAATACTTTCAGGTAATAAAACACCGCCTTCAATAATTAATTCTGCACATTCACACTTTAATTCTGCATATTCTCGAATTCTGTTCATCACACTCAATTTAAACACTTTCTCTAATTTCATTAGATTAACCAAATATCCATTGAGTCACATAAAAACGATTCTGATATGATAAATCTTTATCAGTAAATGAACTCTCTATATTCGTCCCAAATGTATGTTATTGATTCTAAATTAAAAATAATTTAATTTCATAGAGTACATTTGTTACATTTTCTGTCCATGAATTTTTCTTTGATAGAAAAATATATTTTTATTTTTATATTTTCAACTAACTATGATACTTTTTTGATAGATAGATTTATTTGATAGATATATTACAGCAATTCCATTTAAACAGCAAAATATATTTAAACAAAAACATACAAGGTTTAAAAATATTTATGTAATTTGGATATTACAGGACAGCTTAACATAAAAGAACAAGTATAAGTCCATCCTTAAATAAAACTGTCGTTATATGAACAATTTTAACTTTAAATTTTGATCTACAGAAATATTTGAGGTATTCCGAGACAGCATACACATAATATGGATTAATTCTTCCATTTTTAAATCAAGTCTTCACGCCATTATGATTGATATTATAAATTTATTATTGATAAAATTAAGAAGAAAAAACGTTGTAGACATTGGGAAAAATATTGGAATACAGTTCAACAAAGTTCGACTAAGAACAGATTTCACAGGTCGTTTAACACATTTGTGTTTTACTAGTGCACTTTACATGAACCTTTAAATACCTAAACTGAAAATTCATTTTTAAAATCTAAAAAAAATTTAAATACAAAAGAGCGGAAATACAACCTCTACAGTATCATTTGAATGGCAATGATTACTAATTTATTTTTCTTTTTTTTTTCATAATATAAAATTTTGAGGTATACTTATTAAAAAAAAAAAAACTAAAAAAATAATTTTCTAAAATCATAAAATCCAACTGGAAATTAAATGTTATTTTTAAAGTTTATTCATTTTTGAGACTCACTGTTCTTCGTTCAATGTTTAATAAAAATTATATTCTCTAAGAAATTATTTTATTAATACATAGATACCTACATACCATATTAAAATATAAAAACCAAATCCTATCCTATTCAATCAGTAAACAATTAAGATATTACAAAACCCACCAGACAAAATTACAAATACATTTTAATAATATTAAAATATTAATATGAAAAGAAGACAATTTAAATAATAAAAACAAACAAAACAAAAAAAAAAAAATTTTAAATCTTAAAACAAAAAAAAACAAAATAAAAAACAATTTTTTTAAACTTTAAAAAATTTATTTTTGAATGGCTTACTAGAGGATATCAGAACAGTAATGAAATGTTAAATTAAATTTAAATAAATATTGTATTTATAAAAAAAAAAACAAGAACAACAAAAACACAAAAACAAAACCAAAAAGCAAATGGTTTTTTTTTTGATTAAAAATTTAAAAATGTAAAGTTATATAAAACCAAAAAAAAAAAAAATTGTAGTAAAATATAAAAAAAAAAAATTATTATAAATTATTAAAACAAAATTCATTATTTAATTATATAATTCAAAATTTCAAATAAATTGTAGTTTGTCAATTTTTTTTTTTTTATTAATTATTATTATTAAATAAAATTTTTAATTCTGTACAGCCCTCAAAAATTTCTACTTTGTTATTGTTATTTTAAAAATATAGGTATAGTTATACAATATTGGATCACAATATTAAAATAGGTAAGTATTTGAACAGTAAATAATTGATGGTATATGAAACAAAATGTATATAGGAGCCTATAGTTTGTAGAAGTAAGTATGCAATAACGAAAAACAAACAATTTTTTTTCAATTTTAATTTCATCAAAAATTTTACATCTCCCTAACAACAGCAGGTCATTCTGAACCTTTGCTAATGTTATGCAGAATTTTTGTGAATAATCATGCGCACATTTGATTAATTACTTATTAATATCAGATTCAGTTGGAAAAGTAATTACAAAACTTTTTACAGCAAATTCCACACTTCCTCCTACAGTCCGAAATCCTCCATCAATCCCTGTAGAACACTTTTTCTTAGGAAGGGTTTATTTCAGAACAATGGCTATAGAGAAAAGATCTGAAGGTTCTAAATAAATCTACCGGTCCAGATATTATTCCTGCCATTATCATAAGACATATTGCCTCCAGGCCATTCGAGTTTCAATTGATGGAATCAATTTCAAAATAAGGACTCTATCAACTCCTTTCTAATATTTTTTAATGACCTCCTCCAAACAACTTTCAACCTTATCCATAGTTTTGCAAGTGACAGCAGTCTTGTATTGTCCTACGATTTCCTTAAAAGATGTAATACAACAGCTACCTCAGCTTACGCAAAAAAAAAAAACAATAAAGGGGCGTCATGGTAAGCCATGACTTAGACAAAAATTCCGACTGGGATAAAGCAAACAGAGTTGCGTTTATCACTTCCAAAAATGCTGTCCTGTTACGCAAAAACTCGATTTGAAAATATTCTAAAATTTCAAGCTGAAAGCTTATAGTGCGACTATAAAACTTCCATATTTTTGGAAATGAGAGTAAATTAAAATATGCTCTGGAATGACAATCGATATTGCGAAAACGCCGAAAAATATTTGGGTTTTTTAAGTCATATTTTTGACCAAAAGATCTGCTTATTATCTATAAAACCTAAATCCAACCCAAGATGGAGTGTAATTCGCATCTATGGGCTGGTGCCTATCCAGAATATTTTTCTTAATTATTTTAATGCGTAACCGATATTGGATACAAAAAGGGGGATATCTCCTTTTTCCATAATTTTTATTATATTTTAAAAAAACGAGATATTTTTAAAAAAAAAAAGGGAAATTTAAAAAAAGGCAAAAGGTAGAAGTTGTTTTATTGGTTATATTACATTTTACTGTATATTGCACAAGATATAATAATTTATACAGACTTCAGTCGTTATAACATAGATATTCAATTATTATCTACATGCCAAATATTCTATAGAAAAATATAGCAGTTTATATTAAGTATAGCGATTATATTAAATTTAGTTCTGGTATACCACTTTTCTAAAATTGACTTAAGTGCTTATATCGATTTTTTTTTTGTGAACTTATAGCTACCTAAAAATTAATAAGCGCTTATAGTTTAATTTTTGGTCTTATATATTATAGCAAATGTTATCTATTCAACCCAATATATTTAAAACTTTCAGTTAAATAAAAATAAACATTATGAATATACACTGAACTTTTTATGCCTTTCTAATTTTTTCCCAGAATAATTTTAAAATGGTATTATTACAATTTTGACATGGTCATACTGAAAAGTTTTAAATTTCGACTTAGACGGTTATGTATTATTACCACAGATATAATTATCTGTTACAAAGGGTTTTCCAATAGTTATGATACAATTTAAAATGGTTAAACATAATTTAACATAAGTTACAGACAATTAGATAATTTTTCGCTTCATCTAGATTAAACTCTTTTAAGCAGTAGTTATACCCACTTTTATAGTTTTTTTTTAATACTCAAATTTGTGATTAGCTCTTCACTCTAAAGTAAATAAATAATATGAAATTCTGCATATATAAAAGTTTCTGAAATTCAAAAGACTTAGAAGAGGAACCTGGGGGTGGAATTCTGTATTGTGGATAATCACGCTGCGACTGTCGCGTATCTATAATTGGTATTCTATATGGTGATTGTCACAGTGAAAGTCCCTTTTTTTTGTGATTTTAGGGTGACACCCAACTTGGTGTCACTCATTCATGATAAAAATAAATAAAAGTTTTTTGTTTTTTAAGATTTAAGATTTTCAAATTTTTTATGTTTTGGTTTTTTAAGATTTAAGTTAAATTTTTTATATTTAAGTTTATGTTTAAGTTAATAAATTTAATTTGTGTAATAAAATTATTAGTTTTTAAATTTACTATTAAAAAATAAGTTTATTAAAAATTTTTTTTTAGAAATATTTGCCTTCAATTTAAGCGTACTAAAACTTCAAAAATAAACTTTAGAATCGTAACTTGATATAATGTTTTCATAGCAAGTTATGATTGTAATTACGAAAAAAGCAAATTAGCCGAAATTCTAGGAAGTCTTGAGATGAAATTAAGAGATTTTGTAAAAAGTTCGGCTAATTTGCCTTTTTCCGCAATTACAATCATAACTTGCTTTGAAAACCTTATATCAAGCTACGATTCTAAAGTTTATTTTTGAAGTTTTAGTACGCTTAAATTGAAGGCAAATATTTCTAAAAAAAAATTTTTTTTTCCTTATTTTATTTTCGACTTTTTAGTGAAAATATTTTTTTAATGAAAAATAATATATTTTCAAAGAACCAACACATATAATCAAATGGCACTAAAATGCACTCTAACGCAATTTGGTTATTATTGCTCATACTTCAAATGTGTAATTATATTTTATATTACTGTAACAAATTTTATAAAAATATGTATATTTTTAAAAAAATTTCGGAGATTTTTGATTAGATACCTTTGAATTTTTTAATTTACGTATTAAAGAATTTTCACCAATAAAAAATTATGCACTTTATAAAAATAAATCCTGTTAAATACAAAAAATATTTGACGTAAAATCGTAGATAAAATCTGAGAAAAAGTCTGAAATGTAAACACTCATCCGACTTTATCTACGATAAAATTCGATTTTGTCCGACGTGTAAACGCTGCCGAAGCATAAATTGGCATATAAAAGTATAATATATACATGCATAAATCGAAATTGAACTTTTTTACATTCGAGAAGAGTAATATCTAACTGAGTGGTAGATAACTGATAGGTTCAAATTTTGTTTTATTCCATAAATAATGTTTGCATTTTATTTTCAATTAAATCAAGCCATATGATTATGTATGTAACAAATGCAAGCCCTATATGACACATGTACGTACATTTACATATACTTAGTGAGAGAAAGAGAAATAATAAAAGAAAGAGATTAATAAAAGAAACCAAATTAAAAACACAAAAAAAAATATAATGAAAATGATGATTGAAAATAATTGAAATTTAATAATAATAGAAAATGATTGAAATATAATGATAATGATTTGTATTGCACACATTTATTTTGTATTACTTTTTTGTTTTTGTTTTTTTGCTTCTTTACACCATAGAAATGTCATATGTAAATTTCACCTTAGTTGAATGCAAAGAATATCTATAATCTATATTAACAAGAATACGCACTCCCATTTTACGACAATCTAATTTTTAAGAAATATCAAACCGAGCAAAATATCATTAGTTAAAAGAGGTAAAATTTACATTTACCAAATTTATTATGAGAGAGAAAAGGTACAAAATAGATGTTTGCTGTTTGCTTTATACTCTAAAATAATTTTGCGTTCTCATTATTCTCCTTTGGATTTGTTTCCGTTCCCTCCCATTATTTATATGAAGCAGGGTGGCAAAAAATGTTAGTTCTAATTTAGTTTGTTCCCTTATACTATGATTAATTCTGATCTTTTATTATTTCAATATTTGCATTTTAAACATTATTATTTTCTTATATACCTACCTATTAAAAATATTAAATTATAATTGCATTACAATAATATAAAATATTATTAATATTTTTGTCAGTAATAATTTGCAGTAATAATTACAAACATTATTATTTTTTATTAATTATATTAGTAAACCTAAATATTTATTATATTGGTATACGATTATAAAATAATACTGAGGACAACATCTATTTACAAATCACAGAATTTAAAGAATATGATAACGGTGTTTTAGTTAGGTCTCCTAAAAATCTTATGCATAGTTGATACAATTTAGAAAATAATATTGTTAAATATTTCAACGAAATTTTTGTCGAAAATATTTTTCAAAATTGTAAACTTTATTTATTTAATTTCAGCCAATTTTTTTGTTACTCTCTTTTGTTTACTATATTTTTTCTTTTTCTTACACGTAAAATTCTTATTATGTCTATTTCTGACAATGTTTATCAAATTTGCATATGAATTTGGGTGCAAACAAATGAATACACACATGAGTTCATACTCTTTTTATGGATATACTTTGGTTAAATGGTTATTGAAATGGGTATTTTGTTGAATTGAAGCAAATTGAAACAAACATATAAAGTCCAAGGCAAGTTAATTAAGGCAAATATAATAAGAAATAAGTTTATTGATTTCAGTTCAAAATGTAAGTATTAAAAAATGCGAGTTTTAGAATTAGAAGTCGCTAAAATTGCAAATGACTTAATCCACTTTATGTTTTTTTTTTAGTATTGTTTTGTCACTTTGACATTAAATAAATCACTTGTACTGCCATTTCCGAATTGTATTTTTTAAAATGCTGCCGTTTTTTTAAATTATTCAAGTGATAGCAATACAGAAGACCAACATTTTTTACAGGGTAACAGTCAAAGTTGTCACTCCTGTTAAATTCTATTCAAAAATAATTAATTTTAATTTTTAAAAAATTTATTATAATTATTTATTTATTTACTATCTAGTATTGTTTTTTCTACTATTATATAAATATTTTATAATTCATATTATTATTCATAATAGTCCAAAGGTATGTTTAATTTATTTATTTGTTTAGTTTTAGTGGATCCTACAGATAAATCTGTAGACTAACTTTATAGGTCGTTTTCCCTTTCGAAATGTAGGCATTTTTATACAAAAATTTTTATATTAGTTATATTAATTATTTGGTATATCTTTTTGTATATACTATTTTTATATTATTTTGATTCACTTTTTTAATTATTATATCTTTATCAATTATTATATTACTAGTGAATCCCCTGTGCAATTGCACAGAAGCAGTTTTTTCAGGTACAATTTTATATAAAAAAAATATTTGTTTTGGTATAATTGTAGTTGTTTTCTGAATCGCTTGATTATTGAATATATATATATATATATATATATATATATATATAATGAAATGAAAGTATAATAAATACCTAATACTTTATGACGAAATTAATACTAATTTCAATATAACCATTGATTAATAATACTATAAAGATAGACATTTTCATACAACAGAAAATGTTCAGCTCAATTTTTCCAAGTTTTCTTGATTATATATATTTTCTGGGATATAATCAATGTGTTGGTGCATTTTCTATATTCAATTTGAATTTTTAAATTTTTGAGCGTTTTATACGACTTTATTCTCTAAATAATTTGTATGTGTTTAGTTTCTCTATACTGTTCTTGAATATTATTGTTTTTAACTTTTTGTTATTTGAATTTGTATAGGTAATTTGAATTTTTTTTTAATTGATAGGTACAAAAATTTCAAATTGGATAGCATTTTTATCGAGTAGTCTTTTAAGAATATTTTTTTTTTATTTTTCTCTCAATATACATTGTAATACAAGGATTTTTATAATTGTTGATATTGTGCATGTATATTATTTGTAATAATAAATTATAAAATTATAATATAATTTTATAATGTTTAGGAAACGAAAATATTTTTCTTGTTTTAATTGAATAATTTTCAAAAATAAAACAATTTCAATTCAAATAATAGTGAACATTCATCCACGTAATGATTTCTAATATATATTCATACATACATATACATATATGAATAGAATCAAATTTTTATTTTTAAAAGAAGTTTTTAAATACGGTTTTCTATTCCATTGTTATTTGATTTTCTATAATTTGACAATTTTCAGTGATTACAGTCCGTATATAGTACAGCTTGTCGCTATCGCTTTTTCTTATTATTTGATTTATATTATTCTTGTAGCTTTGAATTTATAATATTTTCTATTGATAGTAATTTTATTCTTGAATTCTATTTCACTTTTATTTTTCATTATTATATAATGGTAAAAGAAAAGTATTTAAAATGTTTAGTAACGAATTGTGTTTCAAATTTGAATAAGAACATAGATAGAAGTTTTTATTCATTGCCAAATAATCAGGAAAGAAAAAGTGCATGGCTTAAAGCATTAAGTGTATCCACAACAACTTTGTCTAAGAAAAGGTAGCGTATTATATTATTTAGGATTAAAAATTTACTTTAACTCCACTTATTCTTTTTTGCTAAGGTATCATGTATGCGATCTTCATTTCCTTCCGGAAGATCATAGCACAGTAACATTAAAGAGAACAGCTGTTCCTTCTTTGAATTCAAATAAATATAAAATGGGTTTAAATCAACCCAATAAAAATTCTAGGGATATTTATAATTTTAAAATTGACAAAGAGGTTTTAAATATAAATAATAAACAGAAAAAAATTGTTTCTGAAGCATCAGAAGTCCATATTGAAGGTATTAGCTTGAATATTAGTTGTAATAAATTTTGCAAAGTAAATTCTAACAATTCTGTACTTTCAGTTATAAATGATAAAGAAACTGAAGTTCAAAATTCAATTGAACTTCTATTAATTGATAAATCTTTTTCGTGCAACTGCATGCATTTTTATAACAGAAATGAATCATGTGAAGAGTGTGTAAATAGGCTCAAAACGCTAGAAAAGTATAGAAAAATCCTAAATGAAAGAGATAAAACTAATGTAAAATTGAAAGAAACCATCAAAAAGCTTAAATTAAAAAATTTTAAAGTCAAGAATCAAAAAAAAAAATTAATAAAAAAAAAATTTACTTTAAATAATTATATTCAGAATCTAAAACATGTAACTAAAAATAGTAAAACACTTGCAAAAATAATATTGAAGAAGAAAAATAGATTTAATGAAACAGAAAAAAACCTTGCGCAAAATATTTTTTATAAGTCACCAGCAACTTATGGATTTATGAGAAATACCTTGAACATTACTTTGCCAAGTAAATCATCAATAAAACCATGGACTAAACTAAAATTTATTGAACCAGGATTAAATATTGAAATTATTAATCATTTAAGAATTAAATTAAGTTATATGAGTGAAAGTTCAAAAATTATTGTTTTGTTATTCGATGAAATGTCTATTAGAAAAGACCCATCTTACAATATAAAAAGAGATTGTTTAGATGGTGTGGAAGATTTAGATGGAGATAGAAAACAAAAACTTGCAACAGAAGCCCATTTCTTTATGATTCGAGGTTTATATGAAAATTATAAGTACGCATTAGGTTACAATTTATCCAAAAATAATTTGAAAGGAGAAACTTTAAAACCATTACTACTAAAATATATTAAAGAGCTAACACAAATTGGTTTCAAAATTGTTGCGACTGTTTGTGATCAATGCAGTACAAATCGACATACTTATGAATTACTTGGTGTAAATAAGGTAGAACCTTTTTTTTATGATTGGAATGGAAATAAAATTTATGCTTTGTTTGATATGCCACATCTTATAAAATCTATCAGCAATTCTTTTATAAAAACCGATTTTGAAAACTGGAATTATGATATTATTAGCTGTGATATTATTAAGAAAATTATTGCCGAAGATGAAAAATGCTCATCAAAAATTTTACCTAAAGTTCGCAACACTCATATTAATCCTAACACGTTTGAAAAAATGTCAGTAAAATTAGCTTTTCAATTATTTAGTCATAGTACATATGCAGCCATAAAAGCAATAAATAACACTGATTCAAATTTTTTTAATTTATTAAGTAATAAAGTAGATCCAACTGCTGATTTTGTTTTAAGAGTTAACTATTTAATTGATTCCTTAAATTCGTCAAATTTTAACACAGAAAATCCATACAAACAACCATTAAAAATAAAGAATTCTCCGTTTTTATTCTTAGAGGAAATGCTGGAATATCTTAAAAAATTAAAAATTAAAAGTACCAAAAAAATTTTTTGCATTGATGGAATGGTTCAAACAATAACTGCTGTATTATCTTTATCGAAAGATCAAATTGATAGCAAAAATATTAATTTCTTGATGACGCGCAGATTGAATCAAGATCCGTTAGAAAATATGTTTTCTCATATAAGATCTTCTGGTGGTTATTGCAGAAATCCATCTGCACAACAAATTGGGAATATTTTTGCTAAGATGGCCAGTGTCAAATTTATTTATAATGAAAATACATCATCAAATTGTGAAACAGACCACGACAATTATTTGGACATTGATGTCAATGTTTTAGCTGATGTAAATGATGAAAATGTTGAAAATGACGAACCACAAATTGATGAAGATTTTATTATTGAAAATTGTCCTGGAGAAATGGAGAAGGAAAACGTTTTAGCTTCAACTTCAGATACAGTCCAATTAAATAAATCAGTTAGTAATTTTGAAGAATTAGCAATAAGATATTTTTCTGGATTTTGCACAAAAAAAGTGTCAAATTGCCATACATGTACATCACTATTTTTAAAAAATGAACAGATAAAGTCATCATATAGTGAAAACTTAATAATTGCCAAAAATTATAATATATATGCAAACGACTTTGGAAGTTTATTAGCTCCAACAGATGAATATTTTGTAGAATCTTTTAAGTGGTTTAAAATTTTTGAAAATTTTTTCTATAAAAATTTTCATGTTTTGAATTTAAAAAAAACTATTTTGAAATTATGCTCTGAAAGTTCTGAAGATTTTATAAACAAATTTAAAGAAGAACATGAAGATCATTTGCTAAAAGTTTTAAATCAATTTATTATTGTGCTAATTAAATTTAGTTGTAAAAAAAAAATTGAAAAGATGGAGAAATCATTTCCTAGAAAACAAAAAAACAATGTTAAAGAAATGCATTACAAAAAAAGCAATAAAAATGTGCAAAAGTTATTATTATTATAAAGAAATAGGGTTCCTATTTTAAGTTATTGAAAATTGTTGTAAAGATAGCAAATTATTCTAAAGTAGGCTAGTTTAGTTATAAGTTTACTAATTTATGCAATAAAAGTTGAGTTTCATTTCACTAATCCTTTATTTTTCTTTTGTAAATATCGAAATTTCGGAAGCAACTTACTTCCTTCATCAGTGCTTGTGACTAATCGAGAGATTAGTCACAATAATTTATAATAATTTTTGTATACAAAGTACATGTGTTTGTTTGGCACATCCCCATATTTGTATGCCGTACAACCATATTGGTTTGAGTATCTGATTATATAACAAAATCTTGTTATGTATAGGTAATTTAGAATTACGACCTAAGAGCCAGTACATTTCTCTATACTTATTTTCAAGCTCAAATTTTTTCTTTTTAACGTGCTCTTTCCATCTAAGTTTGACATCTAATGTCATTCCTAGGTATTTAGCATTGTTTTCTTGGGGTATATTGACCCCATTCAGATTTACCAATGGTGGTTGATTTTCTAATTTTTTATTTGTAAAATTTACATGTACTGATTTTAACTCATTGAGTTTAATTTTCCATTTCTTTGTCCAGAGGTATAGCTTGTCGCTTGCTCTTTGCAATTTAATTGTAGCCTCGTCAATATTTGATCCTACTGCCATCAACGCAGTATCGTCAGCGAATGTAGCTACAGTTATATTTTCCATTTCTGGTAAATCATTGGTGTAGAGCAAATACAGTATGGGACCCAGAATACTACCTTGAGGCACACCCGTTTTAATATCTCTTATAGTAGAATACTCTTCGTCTTGTTTTATTCTGAATAGTCTGTTTTCTAGATATGATGAGAGTATATCTACGTATTGTTTAGGTAACATATTGTTTAGTTTATTTATTAAGCCTCGATGCCATACTTTATCAAAAGCTTGGGCTACATCTAGAAATATGGTAGAGCATACTTTCTTTTCCTCTAAAGCTTTTTCTATTATGTCTGTTATTCTATGAATTTGATCGATTGTCGAGTGCTTAGATCTAAAGCCAAATTGATAATTTGGAATCAGATTACTATTTTCTATGATCGGTCTCATTCGAATCAATAATAGTTTTTCAAATAATTTTGATACTATTGGTAGTAATGATATTGGTCTGTAGGATTTGACCTCATTTATGGGCTTACCTGGCTTTGGTATCATAATTATCTCTGCTATTTTCCACATATTCGGCACATACCTTATTCTTATAGCAGCGTTTATAATGCGTGTTAGCATTGTTATAGCTTTTTTCGGAAGTTCTTTCAGGACTTCCGATGTAATTAGATCAAAACCTGGAGCTTTTTTATCTCTGAGTTTTTTAATTTGTTCCACTATTTCACTCTCTGAAAATGGTGATATAACATTTTCTTGCCAATTATTATTTTCTTCAGTGAGATCATCCGAATCTGTCTCGTCTGGACAAAAAATTTCTTCAAGATGATCTGCGAATGTTTCAGCTTTATTTTTATTATCTCTCGCCCATTCACCGCTTTTCATTCTGATTGGCGGGATTTGAGAGATCGAGGTTTTTGTACTCTTTGTTGCTTTCCACAACGAGTAGTTATTTTCTCTTTTAGCTGATAAATTTTTTATATATTTTTCAAAATTTTCATTTTTAAGATCTTTAATTTTTCTTTTAAGATTCTGAGTTAATCTATTTAGCACAGTTTTGTCTGCCGGATCACGCGATTGTTGCCATCTGCGTCTAGCTCTTCTTTTTATTTTTATCATATTTAATATTTCTCTAGGGTAGTTGAATCCTACCGATTTATATTCACAATTTTTTGTATTATTCCATCCAGCATTTTGAATAATTTTAATAAAATTTTCTACTTCAGAATCTATATCACATTTGGATCTTAGTTTTGTTTTTATGTTTATTTTGTTTTCTATTTCTTGTTTAAAGCTAGCCCAGTCAGTTGTCTTGCTCGTTAGCAGAGGTTTCGACTGTTTCTTAATAACCTTTTCATATAGATTTAGTATGACTGCAGAGTGATCTGAGTCCAAATCATGGTTATCTTCTAGCTTAATATAATTGGGTGAAATTTTTTTTGTTATATAAAAATCAAGCAGATCAGGAGTTTTATTTCTATCAGTTGGCCAATATGTTGGCTTACCGGTAGATTGGTAAATGCAGCCTTTTTCTTTTATAGCTTTTCTTAGCTCTCTTCCTCTCGTAGAGGTTACTCTAGACCCCCAATCTATGTGCTTGGCGTTGTAGTCACCTCCCAGGATAAATCTATCGCCAAGTAGTTTAAGAATTTCTTCAAACATGTTATTCTTTATGTTGTATTTGGGTGGACAGTATAATGCACCGACACAAAGGCTTTGTTTAACAGACATAGTTCGTAGCACGATTAGTTGGAATTCATCTATTTCTAGACTAAGTTCCTCGTGGTGCTTAATATCTTTCTTTATTAAAATTGAGCTACCACCTCTGGGTGTATTACTCGGATGGTTTGCGCTGTAGCATGTATAGTCATTTATTTTAAGCGATGACTTATCTGTCATATGTGTTTCTGTCAAGAGACATACATCAATATTTTGTGTTCTCAATAGAATTTCCAAATTATTTTTCTTGTTCAGAATACCATTGGCATTCCACGTGACTATACGAAGTGCGTTCTTAACCATGCCTTGCGGATTTATTTTTTGGTGTATACATATATATTTCATTATGTTTGTTTTCTAATGTGCATAGTCTTGTTGAGATTTCATTCATTGTTTTTATCATATTTTGCATCATCTGCATAATGGTATTTTCAGTCAACTTTTGTGTAGAAACTTTATTTTGTTCTTTCGGGTTTCTTTTTTGACTTAGGTTATTTTGTGTTACCTGTGAATATGATAAGCCTTCTACGACTTTTTTCGACGTAAAAGTTTTAGGTTTCTCTGAAGTTTCAATGCAATTCTGTTTCTGTGCAATAGGTTGCCTAGGTTTTGTCTTTTGTTTTTCTTGTCTATGTTGCATTTGTTTTGGGGCATTTTTTTGTAGCTTCTTTCTTTTTTGCAACTCTCTAGCCACCTGGCAACCACGATAACTCGCTGGGTGTGCCTCAAGGCAATTAGCACATTTAGGCTTAATATTTTTTTTTTCTTTGCAAGAAATTGTTAAGTGGGGACCAGCACATTTAACACACTGAGCTAGACGCTGGCAAAACTTTTGTGTATGGCCAAATCTTTGGCATCTCTTACATTGAGGAATGGTAGTCGTTTTACGAATAGCCTCCATTTTAACCCTCATGTGCTGGATAAATTCAATTTTGAATATTTTGTTTATATCTTCGGAGTTTTCGAATGTTAGCATAAAGAGAGGAAGACGTACCGTAGATTCTTTGTTATTTTCCTTTTTCTTTATTATTTTATTTGTGACTTCTAAAATTTTGAAGCCTCTATCTTTCAATTCATTTTTTATATCTTCAGGTTGGCATGACGGATGTAAATACCTAACCATTACTTTAATAGGCCTGGTGCTCTTATTTTCATAAGTGTGCCATTCAATATTGGCTTCATTTATTGCCTTAGTCAACTCTCTATATTCTTTTTCTTCTTCAACATTAATTTTTAGTTGTTTATTGTTAAGCATATTAACTTTATATTTAATATTGCTTTCTTTTAATTTTTTGTTTACTTGAGGGTATTCCACTACATTACTAAGTATAACTGGAGGAGGTTTACCTTTTCTTTTACTTTTACATTTCGCAACTTCATTTATTTGCACATTTTTCTCTACTTTGTCCGCAACATTTTCTGGGCTTAAAGTAGGTGATTTTTCTGCTTTTCTTTTTTTACAGATTCTTTTTGTTTTAAAGATCCAGTCGGTTTCTCGAGCTAGTTCTTCATCATCTGTATGAAATTCTTCAGCAGTTTTTAGTACTACTTTTTTAGTAGACATGTTTTGTGAATTTTTTAGTTTCACATTTTCTTCTTTAATTATGCAGAGTTCATTTTTCAATTCCCTGCATAAGATTTCTAATTCTGTAACTCTGGCATTAAGTTGATTATTTTTTGCCTCAAGTGCCTTTTCGTTATTATTACCCTCGTCGGGGTTTCTATATCTGTCTTTTTGGGACATGTTTTCGTAGATATTTTGAGACCCTGCTGGAGGTGTTCTCTGGACCCCAGATTTTCTTCTGAATGGGTCAATTAAAGCAGCTCTGCTTTCGTGGTTTTGCAATAAGTGGTCTCCCCCAGAATCCGTGAGACCTGCCTCGAAAGAGGGTGGATTTTCCAGAAGATCTGGATTACCACCTGGGGTATACAATCTTTGAGTTTTATTCATTGCATACTTTTTTTTTTTTTTTTGTTTTAATTCGGAGTTCCATCTCCTAGCCTAAGGATAATATTTCCCTTGTACAAGGCGGTACCTTTTATTCCTGCCGTCCCTCTGGGATCAGTCGCAGACCAGAAAGCCGCCCATTCTGGGTCAGTCGCTTCTGGATTTTTCTAGGCTTTTAGTGGACTTTTACCACAAGCATGCCTTACTGCGGATATTTCGTACCCCAACCCGCCGGGGAATTCGTACCCCCGTACCCCCGTACCCCAACCCGCCGGATATTATTACAAATAATATACATGCACAATATCAACAATTATAAAAATCCTTGTATTACAATGTATATTGAGAGAAAAATAAAAAAAAAATATTCTTAAAAGACTACTCGATAAAAATGCTATCCAATTTGAAATTTTTGTACCTATCAATTAAAAAAAAATTCAAATTACCTATACAAATTCAAATAACAAAAAGTTAAAAACAATAATATTCAAGAACAGTATAGAGAAACTAAACACATACAAATTATTTAGAGAATAAAGTCGTATAAAACGCTCAAAAATTTAAAAATTCAAATTGAATATAGAAAATGCACCAACACATTGATTATATCCCAGAAAATATATATAATCAAGAAAACTTGGAAAAATTGAGCTGAACATTTTCTGTTGTATGAAAATGTCTATCTTTATAGTATTATTAATCAATGATATAACTTAACACAATAAAGTCCCATTACTCTCAACATAATAAATCGATGTATTTTAATTCGTGTGTAGCCAAAAACTTTTGTAGTCACAATTCTATTATAGGCAACAATCTTTTTGAAAGAAAGTAATTAACTTCATAAGTTCATGCAATCGATGTCGTTTATAGTTACATTAATATATTAAGGCCCCTTTTTTCAATAAAACAAAAAAATAAGTCAAAAGATAAGTATTTTATTGAAAAACTGATTTATATATTGTCTTTTTCTGTTCTTTATTGCAAATATGTATATTTTGTGAAAACATAACATAAATTGCTATTTATGAATAAAATAAAGTTTAAAATTGTTATGAGAAAGATATTTTATTGAATTTGACTTTGTTTATAAAGAATTTTTTTTTGACGATGCCGATAGTCACAAAACGGTTATAGGTAGTCAGAAATATTAATGAAATTTATCGAATGACTATAAGCGTGGTTTACTGTTCATATTTTTTTAATAATAGCAGAAGCAAATGAACTAACATTTATTATATCATTTTTATAGATTTTTGAAGAGTATGATCTGATCTGATTTTTGGTTTTCTGTTTTGTTTTCAATTTTTGTTTGTGTTTTTGTTTTTGTACTTTTTTCTATAAGTTAAAATGACAGAATTTTTATGAAGCCTTCTTAATTTCGATGATTGAAATTTATTTTAGAATATAGATGTCGCTCAACTTGGAAATAACCGTCATTTATTTGGTGTAACTATTTGAAATGTTTTAAGTATTCAGAACCAAGAACTTAAGTTTTAATAATTTTTTGGTGTAACTTACTATTCAATTATTCTTGTTTTTGTACTCACCACGTGCTTCATCTTGTGTATTATATATAAGATATTTGAATTTGAACCGATGTGGTTGTATTGAAAATTACCCGTGCTCCTCGGTCGTTACATTACTATACTCACGTGATTTACCACTCGCTTACCGAGCCCACAGGTATGTTTAATATATTTAACTTTTTTTTTACATTAACATCTTAAGAGTTGTTCTAATTAAAAATATTTCTAAAAAAATCTAAGTGATTGGTTCAAGCAAAATAGGCTAATGTTACATGTGAAAAAATCAAAAGTAATGGTACAAGTATTGGATAACAATTGTTAGATTTGACACAACATGATACTGGAAAGTGTGGATGAAATAAAATATCTAGAGCTTAGGATAGACAATAAATTAAATTTCAAAAGTCACATTGATGGTATATGTAAAGAAAGAATACAAAAAAAGTAAATTTTTTATGATCATGAATTGTTTACATACCAAGTGCAATAACGATTTATTATACTATACACTACACTAAAACCTTATTTTGATTATTGTTTCACAGTTTTTGCTTTTACAACCAATAAATGATTAATAGATTACAAAGGTTATAGAATTGGGGAATGAGAGTAATTTTGAATAGTAGTAGATACGCATCAGTCAATGGCATGTTGTTTACATTAAAATGGTTAAATATTAAGCAGAAGTTTAAGAAGTTTGTGTATTTAAAATAAAAAAAAGGATGCTTCCTGAGTATTTGTTTAAAAAATCTGAATATTTTTAATTTTAGATGAAATTTCTCTAGAAGTGGATCAGCAAAAAAGAATGTATAATGGGTTGTAAATGTTTTACCTGATCAAATTCAAAATTAATCAAATATTAATAGTTTTAAAATGAAAATAATTTAATATACATATAAGAATAAACTGTGAAAGTTTTTAAATTATAATGAATTATTTGCTTAAAGTTTTTTATTTTAAAAATTTTATTTTAGTATATAAGTATTATTTTTTAATGAAAATTTAGTTAATTGTATTGTTAAATGAAATAATATAAAAAAAAAAATAAATAAAAAAAAACTGATGGTGTACATCTCCAATATATAATATACTGCTCGTGAAATATACAGGTCAGCATGTTATTTTTATCTGAATCAGTAAATTTACATCGACGCTTTGACTGTAACACATATCCTCTTAATACAATCTACTTTAAAACTTTCTAAATTATTCTTGTTCTTATGGAAAGGTGAAGGTAAAATAATAGAATAATACTTACAGTGTTTCGTTTCCGAATCAAATCAACCATGAGTTTGCATAAAATAACAAAATTTTTAGTATTACTATAAAATAAAAATGTTCACAAAAATTTCACCAATATTTAAAAGCAACATTTATATTTTAATAATCGAAATCCTAATATTTTATCACTGTATGTAAATTGCAATAAGACTAAACTTTTTATTTCTCGTTTTTTCCCTAATAGAAATTTCGTTCAATCCAATTTAAATATCACTTATACAAAATTTGTGCCTTAAATCAGCTTTATTGAACCAATCACAAATAATTAGGCTATAATTGTATTCTTGTGTAAAAAAAAAACGCTAAATTTTAAGTCAGTCAAACGATTTAAAAAATATTATTTTTTTCATTACCCCTGGTTCAAACTTAATATCAAAAAAATTAGAACTGATGAATAGTTATTGAAAATTCAAAATCACATTTTATTATTTTTTATAAAAAATATATTTTTTTTATCATACTTAAAATTACATACACAAAAAATCATACTCTTCACAATTATTTTCATTAAATTATTCATTAAATTTAAACACTTTCATTCATTCATTTTACAAATTACTAAAAATAATTCTATAACTAATATAATACCTTTAATTAAATTTTATTTTCCGCCTTTCGCATTTTTTGCACTTCTACCAAATGGAATACCTCCACCTATACCACCAATTCCAGGACCACCAATTCCATAGCCGCCAGGAAAACCATAACCTCCACCGCCAATACCACCAATACCCCCAATTCCACCAATACCAGCAATACCACCGATTCCACCAGGATAACCACCAATACCTCCGCCATAACCTCCACCATACCCGCCACCATAACCACCACCATAACCACCACCATAACCACCACCATAACCGCCACCATAACCACCAATTCCAGGATATCCACCATAACCTAAGCCAGGTGCCAAACCTTAAATTAATAATTTTTAATAATCAATAATTATCATTTTAATCCAGTTATTGATATAATAATTATACCTCCATATCCACCATAACCTCCATAACCACCTTGATATGATTGATAACCTTGATAACCATATCCGCCACCATAACCACCATAACCACCATATCCACCAGGATAACCAATACCAGGATAACCTCCTAATCCACCCAGACCTCCACCCAGACCTCCACCTAATAATCCAAATGTTCTACCTTGAGCTTTTTGACCATTACAATTAGGTATTGTTGTAACAAATAATATTAAAAATCCAAATATCTATAGGTTTATACAAAAAAAAAAAACAAAAACAATAATCAAAATTTACAATTTTTTTTTTTTTTTTTTTTTTCAAAGAAAACCACAAATTAAGTTTATTTTATTTTACCACTAAAAAATTCATATTGTTTTTATTTTCGTTTTCGAAAAATCTCAAATTATTATTTAATATTATGAAATTGAGATTACAAAATCCGATTGACCGATATATTTCGACTGTTAAAAGATTCTAGTTTGCATGACATTTTTATATCATACCCAAACATGGGGAGAGAAGGAGAATATTTAAATTAATCACCATCAAGTGCACCTCCAACTTTTCCCCCAAACAAAAAAAAAACAATAAAAATAAAATAATAACATTAAAAGTAGATTGAATGGAACTGCCTATATAGTATGAAATTATTTTTACGCAACAGACATGGCAAGATTATTTATCAGAATTGAATTCGTTTTAAAATGCTGGTTGTCGGATAAATAACTTATATTTTATTATTTTATTTATTTTTAGTTTGGAATAGCTGAATAATCATCGATGTTCATAGATCTTATTTATTTTATTGTATTCACCTCAAATAAGTTCATTTGTTCGTTTCAGAATAGAATTATTCTAGAATTCATTATAACTTTTTCCTTTTTTTTACCATCTGTATGTGATTATAGTACAATCTTATTACATATTTGAATAAATCATAATTAGATTTAAGCTGTGGGAGTATATATGAATCAATATTTCTGCTCCCCATATTTTCCTATCCCTATAAATCGTAGAGTTTTAATCTTTACAGTATTCTACTGTCATCTGATCTGTGCAGGAATTCAATCGTAAATTGCTTTGTTGAATCAGTCTTTTTGTAGGATGTCTTCATTTTAATCACAGCAGTATGCGTCTATGATGATTCTGAGAAACTAGCTTGGACAATGGTGTAAAAATACCAAGTTAGTTATTAGCGCAGCTCAAAACTGGATGTTAGTCCTGGTCAAAACTTATCTGGAAGTCCAGATAGGTTTAACTTTTTCTAATTTAAAAGTTAATATAGAAAACCAGTAATTATCACTGTATAACACAATAACTATTGTTAAACATAATTCAAAATCACATTTTATTATTTTTTATAAAAAATATATTTTTTTTATCATACTTAAAATTACATACACAAAAAATCATACTCTTCACAATTATTTTCATTAAATTATTCATTAAATAAAAGCCAAGCAAATGCAAAATTAATTAAACTATATTTAAAATTTTAATCATATTAAAAACTCGAGCTACATTATTTGACTTATATTTTTACACTTTTAATATATCTGGGGCTCATTTAATCTATCGATTACTGCAATTCGATGTCCTGCGCCAACTAAAGAGAAATACCCCTATTAAACGTTGTGTATAAGATCCTTTCCAAAATTCTGTGCGAACAATTGAAGCCCTATTGTAACGCTGTGATAGGAAACTATCAGTGCGGCTTCATTCCTGGTAAATCAACTCCCGACCAGGAGTTCGCATTAAGGCAGATCCTGAAGCAGCCCCTCGAATTTCAAATCAATACGCACCATTTTTTATCAAATTTAAATCTGACTATGACAACATACATCGATCTGTGCTTTCGAAGCAATATCGAAATTTGGTTTCCCAGCCAAGCTTTTCCGTTTGTCAAAAATAACTTTTAATTTAAGAAAACACCCGAGGGTGATTAGGAGGCAGATTTCTGAGTCATTTCGAACCTGCCTCGGATTCCGACAAGCAGGTGCGCTTTAATGCTTTAATTAATTTCTTTAATCTGGGCATATAATGCGGCGTTCGGTGGGAACACACAGTATACTTTACAAATCGGTGTAGCTCCTACATTTCGCTGATGACTTCGATATTATCGAAATATCACGAACAGCAGTCAACAAAAAAGCAGGTAAAACGGGTTTTTTAAAAAAAGTAGAAAGCAAACGAAAAAGCAAAAATTTAAAAAAAAACAGGTAAAACGGGTCTTCTCAAAAATGAGAATAAAACGAAATATATGCTGTCAAATAAAATATCCTCACAACATCACTGTCGGTTCATATACTTTTGAGGTAGTTCCGGAGTTTATCTACCTTGGAACAAACATAAACTCCACCAATAACATCGATGTTGAAATTGTTGGAATAATGCAAAGAATTACCCTTGCTACTTCTATTTGTCAAAACACCTGGACTCAAAGCTCCTATCTCAAAATACCAAGGCACAATTATACATAACGCTCATCCTTCCGGTGCTGCTATATTGTTCTAAGTCGAGGAACTTACCAGAACCAAGCGACCAGGTCTTGGTATTTTTCAGAGAAAAATTCTTCGACACGTTTACGGTCCTGTGTCTGACTAAGGGGCTTTGAGAAGAAGATATAATGCCAAACTATACTAGCTGTTCAACGACATGGATCTAGCCAAAAAAAAGTCCGAATAAGTCGTCTCGTCTGGCTAGTCCATGTAGAGCGTATGGATGAAAATGCTCCCGTTATGAAACTCTTCGATTCCCAGCCCCGGGGAACGCGTCGTTTAGATAGGCATAAATGCGACATCGTATATTTCAATAGCTTTTCAAGCCTCTTAAGTTTTTGTTGTTCTTGATTTTTATCTCTCAGAAATTTATTATCATTATTCATACTAACATTTTCCTAATATTTGAATACATTTGATCATAAAAACGGACTTGAATTGAACATTTCTAAATGCCAAGTCGTTTCTTTTTCTGGAAGAAATTCTGATCGAACAATTTTAGCTATCAATTAAATGTCTGTCGCTAACAAGGCTTTCTATTACAAATATTGAGATCCCACTTTGCCCTAAACTCACCCGTAAATCACACTATAATAAAATAGTGAATAAAACCACTTCTTCTTCATCAAACGATGGTTAAAACGAGAAAGAATTTATCTCTACCTCACAAAACATTTTTATTTTATAATATCAGCAAAAGTTTTTTTTCTCCAAATATACCAGCCAAATATGGTTTCCTCATCACTTACTGACGATAACCAGACTATTGATAGATAGATAGTTCGTTTATTTCCAAAATTTTTTAATATATAATTTATAATGACAGTCTTCTTATACTTAAGTATAGTTATTTTATTCTAATTTTTATTTTGCATTACATTTGTTGTTTGATTTACAATTTATTTTAGTTGATACAAGGAAAAATGGTGGAAAATTACAAAAACCTTGTGAATATTTTTATTTTTAAAAATTTTACTTAAAAACTTACGACTAGACTTAAACTAATTTATAGCTAAACCAAATAATCGAAAACAAAAAAAATAGATAAAAAAGAAATGATTAAAGCAAAAAATTACAATTTAATTACATTTAGTAATATCGACCAATTGCCTAATTAATATGTTTTCGGAGCTGGAGCAGTTAGCAGTTGGCAATAAATTTGTTGTTCTAACAGTAATTTTGTCTGATATCGTCGTACTTTTGGATTTTAAATGGATATCTAATGTAGTGTGATACCAAGGGAGGTTTAGTAGCATTTTTAGTAGTTTATTTTGCATAATTTGCCGTCTTTTTTTATGACAGTATGCGCCAGTTTGACCAGACCGGAGCACCATATAGATACGTACTTTGGAAGATGGATTTGAAAATTAGAATTTTGTTAAATTTAGAGAGAGAGAAGATTTCCTATTAATTAGTCTGCATAACAATTTGATTAATACTTGATTTTTTTTAATTTTGTCGTAGACTACGGATTTAAAAGTTAATTTGGGATCCAGGATGATCCCTACGTATTTGACAGTAGTGCTCCAGTCGACGAAATTGCCATTTAGTTGTAAGTTCCTGTCAGTAACCAGACTATTGAATAAAGCAGATTTAAGATGAAACATTTTAGTAGTTTTGACAAAATTTAAATCTAACATTAAAAACGTCGAATTTTTCATAAATGCAGAATTTATTTCATGAAATAATTTTATAAGTCAATTCTAATTCGAATATTTTAGTCTCCCTTATACAAAACAACATTCAAATTGGCCATGTCTTTTATCTATTAAAATATCACGATTGAAAATTTTATTGTCTCAAGATACAAGTTAAACATCACATAAAACTCAATTATATATATAGACATGTACATATATATATTTATATATGAATATGTACATGAAAAAAATACCTTTTAAAATATCTTCAAAAAAAGTGAAATCCCACAACTATGTTTTTGATTTTTTGAATACTCAATGACCTTGAAAATATTTTTTTTATTTTGTTTTATTTATTTTTCTTCTTTTTTTTAGTTCTTTTTGTTAGCTTTAAAAATTAACATTTGAACATGATGCCATATATAAATTCATCTTCAGAAAATTAACGTGTATATATTGCGTGTCTCTGAAAAACTGTTTGTCGCACAGACTTCAGATCTTCAGATTTGAATTTTTAATAAAAAAATTATGACAAAAATATTTGGAATTTCTGAAGTTTTCATTCTTTTATTTAAATTTTTTTTTCTTTATAATTAATTGGACAGATGATGAGCAGTGGTTTTGAAAATCATCAAATAATAAAAGCAAAGAAAACTCAAAAAAATAACAAATAATTGGAAAATATTAGCAATTGAATTTATAGTAAATTAAAATTATGTGCTAAAATTATTATTTAAACTTCAAAAATTGTTTACTGAACATAGATAAATTTCCTGCGATTTACACACAGATATATTTGTTAACATAACCTGACACACTATTAACTAACATGAAAGTACTGCATTGATCTGTAAAACTTATCTACATAACATGACAAATCTAACAGGTATCTATATCCACAGATAATCAAATTAATAAAAGCAAGTGAGTCAAATTACCGAAACAAACTAGATTACACTATTCAATGAATCAGAATTCAATTAATCTTTATCGATAATTATGCAAAAAACTACTGTCTTGGAAACAAACTTGTAAAAAATGTTGACGTAGATTCTGCGCAATCTACAGGCAGTAAATGTTATAAAAATATTTTTAATGACAACTTTTGATTCATTTAAAGGAAACTGGAAAATGATAAAAATATTTAATCTGATGAGTTAAAACAGAAAATGTTATTCATTAATGTATATTAAATAAATACGAAATATGACTCTCTATACCAATAATTATGAACATCTGATTAATCATCTACTTATTAGACAAGCGAAAGAGCACCAAATTGATTACAGTAATTTTTTGCTATTTTTCCCAAAAACAGTGCTGAAATAAAATGGAATCTCACAAGAAGACTTGCAGACCTAGAATACGTGAATGATATTGCCCTTCTAGCATATACACACAATGACATGCAGGAAGTTTGGAAAAAAGCTGGTTTCAAAAGCAACACCAACAAATCAAAATGTCTAAGAATTAACGCAAGAAATAGGGACTCCCATCAGTACAATCAACAACGAAGTAATAGAAAATGTCGCCGAATTCTGTTATTTTTATTTATTTAATTTTTATTATGTGCCTTTAACATACAAACTTAAGACTATCTTAGCTTATAAAACGTTGAAGAAAAACGGCTTTAATGGAACTAGTTATTATTAACATTTAAATTCATTTTAAATTTTTTTGTTAATTCTAATTGATTAATAATTTGTTTTTTGTACATTCATAATTATTATTGTATGCTTACATACTACTTTCTTAGATTTACAAAATATTGCAAAAATAAGGCTGAATAAGGCTAACATATACCTATAGCTATATTTAATCTAACTAAACCTAATAATTAACCCTATCTAAAGTAACTTAAACTAATTCTTAAGCCTAGAATGTACATGTTTAATACCTATTATACTAATTGAATGTGCTTTTTAACCATTAATATGCTTGGATATTGATATGGACATATCATATTGAAGATTATCTCCATTACTGTTGCCCAGTTCATATTCTATCATAATCTAGCATTTTATATTTCTTGACCAAAATGGGCTTATCCAAAACCAAAATCATGTCCCCATGCTATATCACTATAGTAGACGGGTCAGATGTTTTACATTATGATTTTGGTTTTGGATAAGCCCATTTTGGTCAAGAAATATAAAATGCTCAGGGGCTTCAAATCCTGTGCGCAAAGTTTTTTTTATGTATTCCTCATTGCGGTAAAATATAAGATATTAAACCATTTTCTGGAGTATTTGGTGTTCTTACATAATTTATCATAAATTGTCGATTCTGTTTGATTCCTTGTACAAATGTTTATTTGAATAAAAATGTTTGTAATCGGATTCGGGCTTGCGATTTTTATTAATAGAAACTCTTATGCACTTTCTTTGAAACTTTTTCAATTAAACTTGCATTGATATTATACCATACAGGTACACCATACACAATTGTTGGCCTAATTAATGTTTGATAGCAAATTATTTTTACCCTATTACTTGTGTTTTTATTGTAAAAAAAAGTTTGTTTGCTGCCATGAAGGATTTGTTACCTTTGGAAATTGTATATTTTACATGCCTGGAGTAATTCAAGTTGCGATGTAGAACTGAACTATGAGATAATATTTAACGACTGTTTTGTTAGCTAGAGGTAAGTTACTTGGCGATTTAATAACATAGTTTTACCAATTAATGTTTGAACTTATTTTGTCAACCGTGTTACGAAACAACACGGTTTCACATTTTGTATAGTTCACTTTTAATATCCATACCTTACAATAGTCCAAAATAGTATTGAACAATAGTATTGAAATAGTACTGTACCATTAGCAGAGTACACTATAATATCATCAGCGAAAGCCAGCGTGTACGAATTACCTTTGATATTGTTTAATAAATTTAACAAGTCTGCTATATAAATCGAACATAGTATCGAGGCATGAAACGTACCCTGTAGCAGCCCGTTTTGAACAGAAAATGTATATTTAAAGTATTTTGTTCAGCCTGAATTACAAATTTGTTGTTATATATCATGCTTTGTATAAGGGCAATTAACTGGAATGGGAAGTTGTATTTATGCAACAATTTATATATTAACCCATCAAACCATACCGAATTGAATGCTTTTTCTAAATCAATTAGGCCGGCTCCAATGCCATATTTTTTATTTACAAACGAACAAATATCCGATGTTAATTTAGTTATGGTGTGAACAGCTCCATGCTTGTGTCTAGAACCATACTGATTTTGTGGAATAAGATTATTTAGGTTTGAAAACATTGTAATCTTGTCATTGATAAGGGTTTCAAATACTTTACTAATGTTAGGCATTAAACTAATTGGCCTATAAATACTAAGATTAGTTGGATCTTTACCTGGTTTTTTTTAGCAATATAGTTTTCGATGTTTTCTAAATTTGCGGAAAATACAAATTATTTATTGCGTTATTGAATAATATAACGTATTTTGAAATTATTAAGTTGCTCAAGTTTTTCAACACTATATTGGATATTCTATCAATACCACATGAAGTTATGTGGACTTTGGTTACCTTGGTAGGATAATTACTCAAGTGGATGTAGTAACGGAGACATAGAAAATCGATTAAAATTAGACAGAATGAGTTTCGGAAGACTGTGGTCTGTGTGAAGACAACCTCACATCGCCAGAAGCACAAAACTTAGAACATATCATACCTTCATGGACTCAACCCTATTGTATGGTAGCGAGATATGGCTGATAAACCAGAATTATATAAGTAAAATGCAATTGTTCAAACAAGAACCAATAACCACACAAATAAAGCAAAGAAAATGGAGGTGGATAGACCACACCATTAGAAGACCTACGGACAATATTACAAGCCAGGCATTAGCTTGGAATCCGCAGGGTAAAAGTGAAAGAGGTAGACCACCAAAAAGACGGCACAGATCAGTCCATAAAGAAATAGAATAGAACAATAGAACAAGAAGTGAAATTAAACACCTAGCACAAAACAAAATCAGATGGAAGCGCTTTTTGTGGAATCCCTATGCTCTAAAATAGAGTGAAAGAAAAATTTCTCTATATTCAAAAAATTAGTTAGGATAAATTTTGTGACAAATACATTTTTGGAAGCATAAATCTTAATATCGTGAAAAACAGAATTTTTTAAGCGTCTTTAATTAGACGTTATAGTGAGCCAACACAAATATTTCACAGAATTTGTTGCTTATTTTAATTTGTTCAAAAAACAAGCAAATCAGTAAATTGGTTCTAAAACAATTTTTTTCTCCACATTTTTATTCTTAATATTTCAATTTAATACCAGTAATCATATCATGAAATGTTTGTCCGTTCGATTGAAATTGGACTGATTGATATTAAAAAAATGTATACACTAGAATCTTTGTACTTTTGTTTTACCAAAATTTACAATATGGCTCAACAAATTTGTATATCAGCACATGCAGATATGAATCAAATACAAACACTATACTACTCATAGAGTAAAAACATTTAATCTCAAGTATTTTAATAAAATATTCAAAGATTTATACAGTACAATAATTATAATTCAGCAGTGTTGCATATTAAATCAATACTGTCGAAAAAAATTGCATTCCTGATTACGTTCACAATTATTTTACTGTTGATATTCATAGTATAGATTAGTGATAGAATTATTGATGGAAAATAGTATTCATTAATTTAGGAAATTTAATTTAATCACTAAAAATGTTGTTGCAATTCAAATTAATATTACTAAATTATTCAGTTATGATACTACTACTGTAATTATGCCAATAGATGAAAATACTAAGCTAAGATACTAAATATAAACTAAGCTGCAAAGAGCTAATAACAAAATATCCCTTCGGTGGTAAGACATGGAAGATAAATTTAAATAAGGCGAAATTTATACACATGTAAACTTTCTCAATTGAAAAATAGAGATCTCGCAGTCAAAGTAAATACAATCGTCATATCCTACAAAAACAATACAAAATACCTGGGTATGACAATATATGCCAAATATCGTTTTTTTTTTTACATTAATTCAGTTTTTGTATTTTCAGAGAACTCCACGAGATATAGAGTGTTAATGTGACTATGTTCTAGCCTTTAATGTTCAATTGAAGAAACTTTACGTATATCGTTCTCCACAATGTTTAAATTAATTACCTTTGCTATTTTCATTACAGCATCTTTACCAATTTTAATATCTGTTGGTAGATCAGCAATTAATATGTTGTTCTTATTCTTTTGCTGTTGGTACACCTTCAAAAGTAGATTCTAGTTGATCATTTTTTGTTCAAAGTACCTGAATTTATTCTCTGCTTTTTGTAAACGTTTTTTCAACATAATGTTTTCTTGGATAATGTTGCTATTTAGTTTTACAATTTCTGTTATTCATCTGAATCGATATGTAAGTTTGTGGTTTTTTAATTTCAAAGACGACTGATCCTAATGTTTTCAAGCAGTTAGCCATATTCTTTTCATAAGTCAATTTGCTAGATCGAACCAGAAGAAAAAACAGGAACTTAAACACAACTCCAGAGATGTGGTTTGTCTGATAAGTTGAAAGTCGAATCTATCGACATACAACATAATTTTGATATAAAACGAAATTTCAAAGCCAGTCTAGGCTCTTGCGATAATCAATGTTGTGCTAAACAGCTCTATAATCAATAATCAATAATTGGAACATTTAAAAATAAAGTATTGTCCAATATGGTTAATGCCACTTGGTATATTTTGTATACTAATATTCATAAAAATTTAAAATCCCTTAAATAACAGACGAAATCAAAAGATGCGCTGCCTGGCATAAGATTTATATATTTCAACATGTTACTATTAAAACTTAACATTTAGTTGACAATTAAAGCTTTGTTAGACCCTTCAAACGGAACTGTGTTAAATTAAAATCCTTAGTCTTCCAGAAAACCTTTTTACTAAGGTCTTAGTTTAGTTAAAGATTATCTTATAAAAATAAGGACTACAGAAAACTTAATGTTTAATCATACTTGAACTATTTTAATTGTCAATTCAGTGATAGTTTGAAGTCGGTTAGCGATTAGAGTCCACCAGTACTCTAGCGGCTGCTAAACTCGATTAAGTGCAGTCTCTCCATCAAAAAACATATATAATTCAGTCTCCAAGCAACTCATAATATCCATAAATGATGTTTATGAAAAATTTATCGAGGTTTTTCCATTAGAAAATCTTATCGAGAGTAGCAGGAGCGATATAGAAGAGACTGGAAAGCTTTACACGTTTAATTTTAATTTTAATAATCGGATACTAGAGAGCTACAATTTCAATTAATATCATTAAATATAGTCGTAAATATTTAATGTATTGTAGAACAAATTATCTTCAAGCGTTACTTCTGCTGTAAATATGATAACAAAGAAAGAAAAAGTGATATTAAATTGATTTTTGTAATTTTGTTCCCATAATTAACGAAATTTACACTTGGACAAATCTGATTTAGTAAAAAAAAATTTACATTATAAAGAAGCCGTCGAAATTATCACATTCTCTGACCAAAAAATATTTCCTTTTTTCGACAAATTGTATGTATATACAACAAAATATAACGGACAAGGTTATGCAAATATTTGCAAATTTCCATTTTTTAATAATTAAGAAAAAAAAAATAAAAAAAAAAGATAAATTAGTAGTGCCCAAAAAAATTTACCATTGTTTAAAAATATTTAGAAAATATAAGGAAATACAAAAATAATTCTTAATTTCCTTCCATTTCGCAAATACTAATATTTATTTTAAAGAGAAATTATAATTTCGTATATTTCGACTGTTTGTCCGTCCAATTGTTACTCTCTAAAATGTTATAATACCGTTACAGAAATGAAATATCTAATATATTAATAAGCTAATAATGTCCGAAATTGAGTAGAAAAACCACTAAAACCATAAAACCAAATAATATATTTAATATAAGAACCAAATAAAATAATGAAATAATAGCCAGTCAAATAGGGTAGTTTATATTGATTGACCTAACTGCATTTTAAAATTCATGCATTTTAGCACTCAAAAGTATATTTTTGATTTTTGATTTTTTTTTCTTTTCACATTTTCCACTCTATGATCTATTGGCAGGAATGTATAATTTTTATTTGTTGTTGTTTTTTTTTCTTTTTTTTCTTCTTCTGGCTCTTACATCTTATCTTTATACTTCTTTCAATCCATCATAAAAAATATAAAATGTAATTAAAACAATAGAAATAACAATAGAAATAGCAATGCAAAAAAAAAAAAAATAATTGGTAATAAAGCAATAAAATTAAATGCAATTAAAAAGTATGAAACTAATTAAAATGTACTTTTGCATATATTTTACATTAATTCTATATTATTATTGTATATTCATGGGATCGTTCTAACACGTATTAGGAAAATAAAAATTGATTTATAATACACAATTCGACCAGACAGCTTAGGCTAGGTCTTAAACATATATTTTTACATTTTAAATTAATTAGTATATAATGTTAATCTTCAATCAAATATAAATATTCTCTATACTTAAGATCATGTTACTATTAGATTTAATAATAGATTTAATAATAAAATTGAACTTTATCTTATAAATATTTGAATAAGATTATAATTATAACAAAATTTGTATTTTATTCGTTTGAAATAATAAAGAAACAAAAAATATAAATATCAAAAAATATAAATTTAAAACTTTAAAGTAGAAGCATTTTTTTAAAGTCATCAAACAATTAATTAAAATTACCGATTAGACACTTTAAATTTTAAAAAAAATATTTTTAAACGTTTTTAAATTTAACATTAAGAAATTTCAAAAAGTAAAATGTCAAATAATAGCTATGTTTTTTATAGGCAGCGCTTATAGATCAGATTTTGTTTAATCAAAAGTTTAATGTTTACACTAATTTTATTTCATTTATAAATTTTATTACAAATACATCAAATTTTGTTTCAAAAGTTTTAATTACATTATGCCAAAGGTGTAAATAATTAGATAAAAAAATATTAAATGTAAAAAAAAATATTAACATTGCGTCAAAATATGCGCACCCGAGAAAATGAACAGCAGTTTGCGAAATGGCTACTTTATGTTGGTAATGAAATAACCCACAACACGATAACATTACCTCTACAATACTTTCCAGAAAATCAGGACCAAGTTGCACAACTATACGATGACATAATTTTAGCTACAATAGATCCGGAAATATTAAGAACAGAGCAATGTTAACATTAACCAATGAAATGATGACTCATTGGAAATAAATAATAAAGTATTGCAACGTTTAGATGGCACAGAAATAGTTTTTAAAAATGTCGATACAGTGGTCAATGATGATTAGAATGCATATCTAGCATATCCAGAACTAGCATGTCCAGAATAATTTTTGAATAGCCTCTCTCCAATTGGAATGACTCCAAATATATATATTTTTTTTTTTTTTTTTTCCAGATAGTAGTAAATCATCGAAAGAGGCTTCAGGGACTACCTATTACCGGGGAAGGCAGTTTGAAGGACTGTGGGACTTTAACCCACTAAAAACTCCTATCATTATTGCAATATTAAAACTAGTCTTATAGACTAACCATTAATTTACATTTAACTCAAAGAAACATAGATACCTTTGATCTACCAAAATCCAATAAGGTTTTAATAGATAAAAGGTTTTAACCTAACTCAAGTGGTCTTGTTCGTTTTAGTCGCTTCACAAAGTTTTGATTGTCAATTAAGCTAGAAGCTTCGGTATTGACATGTTGGATCAGACGAGTTTTATGCCGTGCAGCGCATTTAATTATTTCGTCTTTTATAGATGAGATCTTCAGATCTCGATGAATATCGGCATTGCGAACATACCATGGAGCATTGACTATGTTGCGCAGTACCTTATTTTGGAACGTTTGGATAGAGTGAATATGGATTTGTTTAGCACATCCCCATATTTGAATATCGTATGCCCAGACTGGCTTCAATATTTGATAATACATCAAAATTTGTTATAGATTTCCATTTAAGTTTTGCATCCAAGGTCATGCCAAGATATTTAGCTTTATTCTCGTATGGAATCACGACATCATTAATTTTAACTGAGAGAGGAGTTACTATGTTTTTATAGGTGAAGTTTACATGACTAGATTTGGCTTCATTTAATTTAATTTTCCATTTTTTGCACCAGTTGGAAATTTCGTCATTAGCTTTTTGCAGTTTGTTTGTAGCTTCTTCTATAGTAGAACCAACTGCCATCAACGCTGTGTCATCTGCAAAGGTTGCTATTTTTATATTTTCTACATCGGGTATATCAGGTGTATAACAAATATAAAATTGGACCCAGTATACTACCTTGCGGTACTCCAGCTTTTATATCTCTTAGAGAGGAGTATTCATTCTCATTTTTAACTCGAAAAACTCTATTTGAGAGATATGATGAAAATAATTGAACATAATTTTTAGGGAGCAAACAACTTAGCTTTTTGATGAGTCCTTCATGCCAAACTTTATCAAAAGCTTGGGCTACATCTAGAAATACTGAAGAACAAATTTGTTTATTTTCCAGTGCCCTTTCTATAATGTCTGTTATTCGATGTACTTGATCTATTGTTGAGTGTTTTTGCCTAAACCCAAATTGGTGATTAGGTATTATATTCCTGTTTTCTATGAGGGGTTGAATCCTTCTCAATAGTAACTTTTCAAACAACTTCGATATTGTAGGGAGCAAAGATATCGGCCTGTAAGATTTGGTGTCGTTAGCAGGCTTTCCTGGTTTTTGGATCATTATTATCTCGGCAACTTTCCATATACTAGGTACGTGAAGCTTAATACAGGCATTCATTATATATACCAAGAGTGTGAGAACTTTGTTGGGTATATTTTTTAGCACATTTGAAGTTATTAAATCAAAACCTGGGGCTTTATTTAATTTTAAGTTTTTTATTTCTTTAATTACTTCTTTTCGACTTATTAAGGGAATATTTATATCTTCATGGTTATATATTTCAGTTAGATCAATAACAGTGTTCATTTCATTGGGCTTAAAAATTTCAGCGAGATGATCTGCAAAAGTGTCAGCTTTTTCTTTATCGCTTCTTGCCCATGAGCCATCATTTTTCCTCAGTGGTGCAGAATGCACAATAGACTTCTTCATTTTACTCGTAGCTTTCCATAAAGAATAATTTGTTTCTTTAGTAGCTGTTAAATTTTCTAGGTAATAATTCAGAGATCTATCATTTAATTTCTTTATTTCTCTCTTTAGCTCCTGACTTTTATTATTAAGATCCGTTTTGCTGGATGGGTCATTGGGTTTGTTGCCACCTCCTTCTCGCTTTTCGTTTCTCTTTTACCATGTTAAGGATATACACCGGATATCTAGGGCTGATTTTTTTTGATTTTTTTGTCTTAGTACTACTCCAAGCTGCAAACTGGACAGCTTGCATAAGTTTTTCAGTAGCAGTTTCTAGTTGTTCCTCATTATCTAATGTTACTCTTAAGTTAATTTTTTCTAGCAGAATCTTTATTAATTTTAGGATGACAGCAGAATGGTCGGAATTGAGGTCATAGTTATCTTCTATAGCTGTGAAATTAGTTGATACTTTTTTCATTATTCAAATATATTGAAATTAAAAATAGAAGCTAGATGCTTCTCAGAAACCTTATGACATTAAGATGGCTATGTAATGGCACAAGACTGATCATTACATGTATAAAAACTCATTATATCGAAGCCAAGATTTGAATAGTAATAACTCAGATACAGTTTTTATTCCATATATTCCTCTAATTTCGTCCGATACAAATCTTTCCTTTATTTTCAAAGGGAAACAATTTCCAATTCGACTAGCATATTCAATAACAATTAATAAGTCACAAGGCCAAACTTTTGGTGTCACAAAATATGTCTTTCTCTTCCTAAGCCGGTGTTTACTCATGGACAATTATAGGTTGCTTTATCTAGAGTAAGATCTTTTGACAGTCTTACTGTCATCTAAATAGAAATAGAAAACTGTATTTCCAGGAAAGTATTTTAATGGAAACTATTTCTTTAATGCTAGACCAGCGAATATTACAAAATAAATAATGTTCTTGCTAAATATTTTCAGATTTAATACAAAAAATAAATAAATCGTGTAAATAAGGTAGATTCATTATTGATGATGTACAAATCGAAAAAAGATGTATACACCTCATAATGACTCAAAATAAGGGGATTCTGAGGGAGATATTGTATTGACGTAGCACCTAATGACCATATCCCAAGGATAACTGAAATTGCTAGCTTTGGAAAAATATATGTCTTTAGTAGCGCATCTTATCCTTTAAGGACGAATAGGACATTTCACAGTATCCTTAGTGTTTTGATGTTTTTGTATAAAAACCGTAATATCTGTTGATCTATTAGATATATATTCTAGGAAGATAACGGTCTGGAGTACATTTTAACATTTATTTGATGATGATTGGTGCTGTCGTTATGGAGATATTGTAGTTCAAAGAAGAAAATTTTGGAAAAAAAACTTTATTTTCTTTCTTGAAAAACCAAATAGCTCAATATTCTACCACTAAGCCCCTCCAATACTTATATACTGTTGCAAAGGTCTGTTTTTGTTCTATAACTGCATGCATACATACTTTATGTCTATATCGAATAGTTTAGATAAGATTTTTTTTTACACTTTTTGTATATAAAACTAGGAATGTGCCTGTTACGAAACAACAATCTTCTGAAGTAAATGTTACACCAGCTTATTACATTACTTTGTTAAAGGTTCAACATTATTTTTTTTATATAAAAACATTATAAAATAGATAACTTTCTTTTGAAATAAAGCCGAAGAGAAACAGACTCTTCTAATGTGTGAAATATCTGGTTTTTAAGGAAAAGGTATGAAAGATTGTTTTTTTTTTCCAAAAATTGTCAATTTTGAACTACAATATTTGCTCAATGGCAACATCCGTTGTCATCAAATAAATGTTAAAATATTTTTCAGATTGCTACCTTACTTACTAGATAAAAAACCGAACACATATAAATAAAAAAAAAATATACTATATATCTAGACTAGATCAACAGATACAAAAACCCTAAAGCAACAAGCATGTTACCAAATGGTAAAAATAATTTGATTCGCCACTAAAGATATATATTTTTCAAAAGCTAGCAATTCCAGCTATCCTTGGTCATTAGGTCTTACGCCGATACAACATCTCCCTCAGAAAAGCCCAAAATAATATTAATTTTAAATCATAGTTTTCTTCTGCCCGAATATTAAAACTATAAGAAGGAAGGTTCCATACGCTGGTTCACAATTACATATGCTATTCAACTATGGGGAAACGTCTATCTCAAAGAATAAATTATATACAAAAGCTACAAAACAAAGCAATAAAAAATCTTTATGATTAAAAATTGAGAACTTCTACAAAATTTATACAGTGCAATCATAAGCCTTTACCAATTAACCTTTTCGTTAAATGCAAACTGGCACCCAAAGCAAACTTGATAATAAAAAAAATATAAACATAATCATCACAGCACAATCAATTAATGAAAATTACAATTACAACACCAGAACAGCTGATCAGATTCCATAATTATGATGCCATCCACAATTTACCATATAAATGCTACAATGAAGATATTTTTTTAGATTTCAGATTTTTAATTCATTTATTCATATTATAGTAAAATACAATACTTATAAAACATACATTTATCTAAATAAATGAAATAATAAGAATAAATATAGGATCATTCGGATATTCATTAGAATATGTGATGAATGAAACTGCAAGCAAAAATACATGAAGTACCTAAAATTATAAAAAAAAATTAATGGACCCAATTTGTTATTAATATAGTTAAATTTAATTTAGGGTAATAATTAATTAATGCATTAAAAAAAAAATTGTTTTTTTGTTGTTTTTAAATATGTTTAAATTTTAAATTTGTTTTACAACTCACTGTACTACGTAATAGATTACTATTACTATATTGTTACTAAATTAAATATGTACATATATGTATTTGTTTGCACATAATACACTCTATACGAGCGACTGAGCTCATTTGAGAAAAAAGAAAATAAAAATAAATAAAAAAATAAAAATTTTGATAAACTTAATCATTTGTGGTGACTTTATGTAAAGATAGTCGAGAAATTCAAATACAAAAGGCAACATCAGTCTCCGGTACTAATATATGAATTTAATAAAGTCTTAAAACTAAGAGTAAAAATCTTAAAGCAAGAGTAAGTAAATATAAGTAAATAATGTGATTTAGTAGTTGTAATATGTAGACAGATATAAGAAAATAGTCTAAATTGAACAACCAGAACATTAGTTTATAATATGAAAATAAATAAAGTTATATAAATCACCTATGATCTTAGCTATCACAATTTTACTTGGAAAATATAAGAGTATCATTTATATTGTATGAAGTACAAAATTATATAGTCTAGCAACAACATATTCAACCTGAACTGATTTCATATAATTTAATAATTTTGATTATTCTATAGACTTTTCAAAGACATTCAACTGTATCAACCAGGATTATGTTGGCTACAAACTAAGAGCTCAATTCTAATATGCTATCGGGTGCTTTTCTAGTAAATTAATATATAATAGTATCATTACTACAGAAAAGAAACAAATAATGTTTGAATTAGTCGAATTTAAACAGAAGCACAAAGTTTCTAGTATAAACATAATTTTGGGCAGGCAGGCCGTCTTAAAAGCCCGAGCTTTTCCAATTTTTAACTCAGTTGACACACAACAAAAAGACATTTGGCAAAGTGGACACCTAACATTTGGATATTTGCAATTTGGTATATTCTGGAAAAAGCGTATGACTATGATTTTTAATGCAACTCTACAATCCCAACTAATTCAGAATCTCACATATACATAAGTAAAGTACCTATATATAAATATTCTGTAAAAGGCGAATACCCTTGATTTTGTAATCCAACTCTAAAGTCTCTGAAAAAATTTTTTACAACATTAAAATTTGATATATTTTTTGGAACAACCGGTTTTGGAACATAATTTTTTTCAACATTGTATTTTCCAATATTTATGCTCCTTGACTAAAAAAATAATCCTGAACCATAGAAATATCTGGATTTCATTTGTTTTCGTATTTACATACATGTAATTATTGAAACAAACTGAAAAGGAACATGCAGAGAGCATTTGAAAATTTCGATCGAGATATCTTTCTAAAAAATGTTTGCCTATACTTCAATGGCAGCTCCTGGGCCTGACTCATTAACGTCTTGATTCCAACGAAGTTTTAGTCTGCCCCAAAATCTTATACCATCGGGTCTGGATTGGAAGACTCTCTTGATGACAATCTAGATGTTCAAGCACCCTTAGTGCTTTTTGACCTTAATTCTCGGAACTACGTTCACTTTATTATGCCGAAATTATTAAAATCGGTATTAAGCCTTCTCCTTCCATGATTTTTGCTTGGTATTCCGTTTTTATATTATCAAAAGAAAACACAAGTGACGTTTTTTTATAACCTACCTATGTTGTAATAATTTCATTATGAGCAATTTATAATACGATACCAATTTATTTATTTTATTATTTTAATTTTATTGAACTTGATCATTTTAATTTTTGATTTTTTTCTGTTTTTGGAAAAACCAAGAATTTATTCTCAAATCACTTCGCACATATTTACAAAATTTTCAAAAATATTTATATGTACATATATATATTCAATACATACATATATGAATATGTATATAATATTTTAAAATAACTTGGTTGAGTGATCTAGTAATTATTATCTGTATAATCATCTGTAAGTTAAGCTTAGCATCTTAAACAAAACAAAAAAAAAAACTTTTTGCGAAATAATTTTAAAATGTCGGTCGATAAACTTTTCAAAGGTCAACATAAATAACAATACACTTACCTATACCACTAAACACAAATCTAAATTAAATAATAACAATAAAAATAACATAAACAAAAAGAAATATAAATAATAAATATTTTATCTACTAATTTTTAGTACCAGTGGTTTGATGACTTTTTTTTTTGTTTTTTTGATTTTTTGTTAGTTAATATTCAGAAGCATGACGCGTCGTTTTGAAATTTTTGAAAGAAATTTCAATTTTAAATACGGAAGAGATTCCCCTTAATTTAAACGAAATAAAATCAAAAAATAATTAAATTTTCAAAATTAGTTTAATATGTATACAAGTTAATTTTTGGTAGTTATAGAACATATCCAGAAAATAATAATAGGTGAACTACTCTACAAGTATTATAGTTACTCATTGATTATTAATTTGTGAAATAAACATATTTTAACAAAATAATTTTAGAAAAACTGCTGAGCTCAGTTAGCTTAAAATATTTTAAATAGCATAAATTTTGTCATTATTGGCGGTGTCTAGACGGTCAGTGAACACTGCCAGTTTTCACTAAAGTCCATGTATTTGTTGTTGTTTGAAAAGAATAAAAAAAAATTAAAATGCTTTTAACTTGTCAGTTTTTCGATTTCAATCGTTCCGAATTTCATAGCCAACGTTTCTAATCTTAATGTCAAAATAAACAGCATAACCATAAACACAGTAAAAAGCGTATTAGAGAACCAACATTTGAATTTTACATTTGAATTAAGGAATTTAATAATATAAGCATACCTATTCCTTCTTAAAAAGAACCGAACAAACAAAAAATGCTGCAATTTCTAAAAATTTCTTTTTATTATTGTTTAAGTTTCACTTCCACTTGTGACATAAATGATAATTCTCAGTTTTCTCAGTTATCTGTAATTTTTTTCATTCAAAACTGAACGTGTAGATACTTCTCTGTTTTAACTGACAGTGAAAACTGACTGTATAACTGATCGTTTAGACACCGCCAATAATGACAAAATTTATGCTATTTAAAATATTTTAAGCTAACTGAGCTCAGCAGTTTTTCTAAAATTATTTTGTTAAAATATGTTTATTTCACAAATTAATAATCAATGAGTAACTATAATAAAATTATTAACAACAAAATTCTTAAGTTCCTAACCAATATTAATTTCGAAAAGGGAAATCAACAGAAGATGCTCTACTGGTATTATGTACAGAACTTTATGGTAATCTTGATAAAAAAATTAAACACAGCCGGTTTATTTATTGATATCACAAAAGCGTTCGATATGGTAAGGCATGATAATATATTACTTAAAAACTTGAAAATACTGGATGCATAGAGCTCGCATAATTGGTTTGCCTCTTATCTTAATTTTAGATCGCAAAGAGTTACAATTGTAAGTGATGGTATAAGTGATAAAAAATTTGTAAGCATTGATGGACCACAAGGATAGGTGTTGGGCCCCATTTTATTTTTGATATATATTATCTCCCTACTAAAACCAAATTTTAAAGGGAAGATAAGTACATTTGCTGACGATTTTGGTTTTGCGTATGAGTCGAGAGTCCGCTCAATTTAATTTCGGATATTAATCATGACTTATATTTATTAAGCAACTGGTTTTTTGTACATAGACTGGTGATTAGCAAAAAAACTAAAATTATGTATTTCGTAATTTCAAGTTTAAACGAAGTTGAGGCTGATGTCTTGTTTTATGTACCTGAATACGATAAATTTAAGATTAGAAATAAATTTTGTTCTGTGTGTAATAATGAGTAAACGTGGGTACAGCGTTTGTACTGTAGTGACAAGGTTTGTAGTATGAATTGTTTTAAGGTTGAGATTGTTAAAAACTATAAATATTTAGGCTTAACTATAGATAGCAGATTAAGTTGGGTAGATCATACTAATACATTATTTCAATATTTTCGTTCAGATCTAAGAAGTTTATTTCGCTTGAAAAATGTCTGTTCTTTTTACCAAATAATACCAAAGTTACCAAAGTTTTGAAAATGGTATACTATGGTATTTTTCAGTCGAAGTTACAATATGCTATAACGTGCTGGGGGGGGACACATTCCAACAGACTTCAAATATTGTTTATCCTTTATAATCGTTAATTATAAAGTATATCGTTAATTTATATATAATATTATATAATATATGCGAAAATTTGTAATAAAGATCGTTTTTGTCATTGTTTTCCGTTATTTTTCAATTTGAATATTCTTCCTGTGCGTCATTTGTAGTGTTTTAAAGTTTTTAAAACATTTTTTTAAAGTTGATAAATCGGGGCACTTAAATTACAGAATTTTGAACTCTCGTCACCTGCGTGCCAACTTTAGATTTCATGTGGCTATTCCGGATTTCCGTACTACAACTTTTCGTAATTTCTATACTGTTCTATCGTGTCGACTTTATAAACAATTACCGGAACATATCAGAAAACTTCAAAATTGTAATGCATTTCATAAAACCACGAAACAATGGCTTCTTAATTTTTATTTTGATGAACTTAGGGGTTTACTTAGGGTTATTATTTAGATATTAGATTGATTTATGTTTGTATTTAAAACTTTTGAATTTAATTTAATATCTTTTGGAATTGATTTTGAAATTTTTATTTATTTCTTTTTTACTTTTGAAAAAAAAAATTTTCTTTCTTTTAAATTTTAGTTTTGGTTGAATTTTGTTATTTAAGTATGTTCAGAAATTTTATTTTCTAATAATTTTTTTTTTTTAGTTTTTAATTTACCTATTTATTAACCCAGAACTATTTTTTAAGCTATTTTATGTTGTAAGAAGTGATGTTTGAAACTATTTCTTTTTATAAAAATAAAAATGTCACTGTTTTCTTTAAATTTTGTAGATATGAGTAGTTTTAAGTACTTTGTAATGAAATACGAGAAGAAAATGAATGAATAAAATTGAAATTGAAATTAAAATTACGCAGGTTGACTTTTGTATTTAATTTAAACGAATTATCCTTTAAAAAACAGACAACAATATTGTGTCATTTTAGTCTATACATCAAGATGCAGTACTAATTGGTTTTCAAAAAAAAAAATTAGAATAGCCATTTCTATTTTTATTTACCTATATACATACCTATGATTACATTTTACCCTGAAATTTAATTATTTTGACGTTAAAATTAAATGTTGATGTTAACAATCGAAATTAATACTCAAATAAAAATTATATTAAAATAAATTATTATTATTTAATTATTTTTTGTGCTTTCAATTTATTTCATTATGGTCCAACATAAATTTTTATTTTTTTAATTTCATTATTTCAAAGTGAGATTTTTCGATATGGTTTTCATAAAATCGAAATAAGATTGGAAGATGGAAATGGAACCCTGAAAATTTTAATACTTTTCAATTAACATTGTTTCGAAGCAATACCCTAAATGAAAATATCACACTGAAATATAATGTGGGCTTAATTTTTGTCAAATTCAAATAAAATAATTAAATTTAGATAACATAAAATTTCAAGTTTGAATCGCTTTTAAATATTATCGTCTATATTAAAAAAAAAAAAAAATTAAGTAAAAAATAGGCCTGTAGATATCAAAATTTTTAATACTATTAAATTTTCTAATGACAATTTAAATAAATTGAAATAATAATTTTTTTCAGTTTGTCTTTAATACTCCACTCTGTTCTCATAATTAGAATAAAGCTGTTTAAATCATATAATCCACTTTTTACCCAACACTCTTAAATTAAGCACATATCATGAAATTTTAAGTGTTGCTTATGTACTTTTTTGTGTATGCCTTGTCGCGGGAGGCATTCATTGACAACTGAGGTACATGCCTACAGCCTAAACCGTTATAATTCGTTTATTGTGATGAATTTTTGAATTATGAATTCGGTGTTAAAATGCACTATTTTTGACTAATAAATCACAATATCTGGAAAAATATACAGAGTGTTAAGACAATGAGTGTAGGGTTGTATGTCGTTGCATAGAACTTCATTAGTTAAGTAATTTAATATATATTAAATATAAACTTTAAAATTAAATTAAACTATAGGTGTCTTCAAGAGGATAAAGTTGCAAGGTTAAGTCGGTTCGATTCCCAACGATACAACAATAAACTTCGTGCGAAACAAACAGTATCATCTTCATAAAGCTGTTGGTCTTTAGAGTTTAGTAAAGTGATATCGTTAATGTAAATTTTAAAAAGGTCTGGTCCAAGGATTGGAACCTTGTGGTACCCACTTCAAATTAATTTTGATTAACTGACTTTGCCATTTGTACTCTCTTTACGTCATATATTTTGTATGAATATGATTTAAAAAAAATCTATTTGTTTTGAATTAAAATTCATCTTTTTAAGTATTCCATGATACAACGGCTTTTTGAAAGTAAAAAAAAAAACGTGTGCAATAATATATTTTCCTTCATTCATTTGCCTGAATTTCCATTTGCCTGCATTTTCATTTGCCTGCATTTTATTTGTCTGCATTCCATTTGACTGCTTTTCATTTGACTGGATATGATAATAATATTCATAACAAATATTTCATGTAGCAAGTTTTTATCAATCAACGGGTATCAGAACTATATCTTCTAGCATGTGAGTGGTGGAAAGTGCCAAGTTCAAGAAATTGGCAGCCTCCACCATAAATAGGTCCAGGTCCCGTCTCACAATGCCCTAGAAAAAAAAATAGTTTAATGAATAGCTTTTTGTATTTTTTTTTTAACTTGTCTTTACTACAATGGCTCAAAAGCACGATTCAAGCAAGAGTTCCGGCGTCCCAAGTGTCGGGAGCAAAGATTTTGATTTTTTTTTTGTCATCAGTACAACAATTTTGGTCTTAAAAAACCGATTTGTGGTCCTTTCCGGAAGTTGAAAATACCACCAATCGATAGAGCCCCATCGATTTAGTTAACTAACTATTTTTTAAATTTTAAAATAGCGGCTCCTTCCCCTCTTAAAAAGCAGATACGCATGCTCTGGACAATCCGGTATATCCAGTCAAATGAAAAGCAGACAAATGGATTGCAGGTTAATAAAAATAGAAGCAAATTGCAAGAAAACAGGCAAATGACTCGCGCCCTAATAAACAATAATTTTTTAATAAACTAATTTAACAATAACTAATAACTTAATAATAAAATAACTAATGTTAGTGATAATAATAAAACTTTAACTTATATTATTGAATTATAACTTATATTATAAAACTTATTTTATAATTATAGAATAAGCTTTTAAAACAAAACAATTATTGTTATTCTTATATCAGATTTCACTATTTCAAAATAAATGTTTTGGTTTTATTTTTTGATGTTTAAAAAAGTTGTCAGAAATGTCAAATCCAACTACCAGCGAAAAAAATAGAAAATAGCATTATTTCGACGACAACGAAATTGTGCGAATTTTTCGTCGGTAGTTCGAATTGTGTTTACCACTAGAAATTATTAAAATTTCCATTGCATTTTACTTTTAGTAAAAAGAACCAGTTCGATTTATTAATAATAAACATCTGAAAATTGATATCAACATGGATATAAATTTATATCGCCATTGTATAATTAATTAATAATTTATTATTACTTACTTATAGTAAGATGTTTAATAATTTTTTATTTATTAATTTTTTAATTGATTTTTCTAATTTCCAATTTAATATTTTTTCATTTTTATATTATACTGAAGCTGTACTACAAAAAACTCAGAAAATATTGCATACTGTTAGGCAAACATCATATTGTTAATGTTAAGACAACTGTTATTTACACAGTGATTTAAAATAAATAGTAGTGGATTTCTTGTACAATTGCACAGAAAAAGTTTTATTAAAAAAAAAAGCTTTGTTAACACATCATCATTTAAATAAACTAGGACATAATTAGCTTAACGGGAGATTAGCTTTTCTAAAATACAATTTTTTTTATTACTGTAAAATATAGAACAAAATTGCAAATACAATTTTATATGAAATAAATATTTAATTTGTTATAATTATTGTTTTCTGAATAATATCACTTGATTGAAAAATTGTCCTATGTAACGAAAACAATGCCAATTTGTTTTTGTAAGTATATTGAATTGAGAAAAGTTAGGTATTTACAAAATTTCAAATGAAATTTAAACGTAAAATAAATTGTTTCATTTAGAAGAAATTAATGGTATCAAAACGAAAAAACCAATCCAAATATCTCTTGTATAACACATATAAATAAAATGTCCAATATGAAATGGACAAATTGCTAACTTTGTTGTTTTTTTAACTATGAATGAGAAATAATAAAATAAATACGAAAAGGTACATTAAAAGGAATATATTTTCCAGATTGATTTATTAAACTAAATATGAACTGAAGTAAAAATATTGTTCAATATTTCTTTTTAAAAGTTTTATACTAATGGATGGTTCGGTATAAAACTCGTTATATTTTGTTTTGGTAAATAAATAAATGAAATATTTAAAAACAAATGTTAAGGAAGTGATTGAAAAACCGGGCCTTATTTAATTGCTTGTATTATGTTCGCTTTGATGTATTGACTGATCATATATCTAGCTCTGCGCCATTAAATATCTTCTATTCTAAATATCTTGTTACACGTTCCTTATCATAGGACAAACTATGCCTTACAGGAACCAGTAACTAATTGCACAATTAAATTCAATTCTACTAAATTTCTTTTTGGTTTTAATCAAGATAGAATTAAATTTAAAAATGATCTTCGATCACATTTTTACTAAATGCTAAGTCAATTTAATGTTCTTTTGTTTCTTTTTTGTTAACCTTGTTGTCATTTCCAAATTTTTATTTTTTGTATATTTTAATTTTAACGTTATTGTTTTCAAATTAAGAGAAAAATTATTTTGTAATTAGATTTCATAATATGATGTAGTCTGTTGAAATTATTTTCGTAGACGTAAATAAATAAATAAATCATATGATTAAAAAAGTGTAATTTTATATTTAAAAGTCTATGGAATGAACACCCTAACTACTTATATGCAAACACTTGACATATACAATCCCACACAATAGATATTTCTTTAACATGGAAAACTTTATTTTTTATTCATGGAATTTTTGATTGGTAGTCAGATAATATAACCACCACACCACACCACCATTGGTTGGTCACAACTACTTCAATCTTGAAATAATCGCTTTTGAAATTTTAATAATATATGTTTGCCAACGGTTTATAAATTGTTAAATAAATCAGCAACATTCGAAGAATATTGGTTCTGCTCCGCCATATTCCTCGATATATCTCAAGCCTTCGATAAAATACGGCAAAAGTCTTATTCATAAAATAAGGAATTATATGCCATCATCAAATACAAAACCTACTCCTCATTTGAACATTCAATTCAAGTTGGAAATGTCTTTCAAGGTAGGGTCCTAGGTACACTGCTATACTTATTGTATACGTTAGATATGCCTATACCAACAATCAATCGATCATTTCTACTTTTGCAGACAATACAGCAATTTTAAGTTCTAACACGTGCCCCAAATAGCTTCAACATAATGTTTCCAATCATTTAGAAGTAGCATAAAAATGGCTAAATATATGGAGAATTATGTTTAAAACTGGGGAAATCATTCCAACTCAACAGTAATAAACCTACTATTTGTCATACGTCACCACCAATTAAAGAGAAAAAATGTGCTAAACCACAAAATAAGACCATAAAACTGTTACAAAAAAACTAATGATCTAGCATTGGCACGGTTCATTAATAAAGCTAGAGTATAAGATTTGAAAACAAATTGTTTGTTTCTATATAAAAGAAAGATAAATAAAGGAAAACTGAAAAAAAACAATCAGCAACAAATTAAGATAGTAGGTGGATATGATTGCTATTTCGGGACATGACTTGGATGTTAATGGAGATTAAGATTTTCTATTTTTAAATTCAAGATTCTTAGTTCAGATAATAGAACAATTTTACACCCACTTCTTGGCTCGCATAATTATTTGCCGTGTACGTAAAATTGGTTTCCGGCTTAAAATGAGTTTTGAAATTGAATATAAAATATTAATTATACTAGTCGATAGGATATTTTTTGTTTTTTATATAATATTTATATCTGAAAGATGAAAAATTTTAGTCTAAAATCTATAATGGCATACTTGTGGGCATACTTAACTCAAAAATTCTGAAATAGCGTATACGGCAAATAATTATCCGGACGACGACTTGCTTAAGCTACAAAATATTTTATATCACCCAATTGGTTTTTATAAATAATAAAAAAACTAAAACTTTAATTATAAAATATAATTATAAATATATTAAATTTTTCTAACATAAAGTTTAAATTTAACCAAAAACAAAACAAAAAAAAAACAAAAAATAAATTAAATTTTCAATTAATCAAAAGCTTGAACCCAAAATACTACTATCTCTAATCAATTCCAAAATATCATTTTCAGCAATTCGATCTAGTCTTACTTGACTTGATAACATCATCAAATCATTTTGATCCCTTAAATCATCAGCTCTTAAGGATATCGTTGAATTTGAAATACTTGAATTACTATATTTTTCTGAATCATCAACAACAGATTCATTCGGTGTATTATTGGTATCCATTTTTATATCAAAACTCATCGAATTTGGCATTTCATGATATGGCAAGGATGGCATAAAATCTGAATTTGTATTAATTGTATTTAATGTGGCTGTTTCTGAATTATCTATAGATTGTCGTTTTTTAATCTTTTTTATTTTTTTAACAATTTTTATTTCTCCATCAACATTATCTTCACCATCATTTTTAGTTGATGCTATTGAACTTTTTCTTAATGATTTTTTTCTTTTTGGCTTTTCTACAATTTCAGAATTTTGATTTGTTTCTAAAATTTGTTGAACATTTTCTGTTTTATTAAGACTTGCTGTTGAACTTCTTCTAACTTTTTTTTTAGTTTTTAATTTTTTACTGATACTTTCGGTTTCTTGCTGTTTTTCATCTTTAATTTCAATCTCGTTTTCATTAATTTCAATCGTTTCTTTAACATCAATACAACTGCTGTCTGTTTTTGTATCAATCAATATATCTTCAAGAATGTTATCTGTAGATATTGTATCTAATTTAAGTAAGTCTTCAGTTTTTAATTCAATTTCTTCAGTAATTTTAGCAAATTCTTTATCTATACGAGATTTTCTTCGACTTTTTAAGACATCATCATACATTCTATCAATTTTTGTATTCAAAATTCCTTCTACCAATTGATCTGATGTCAATTTATTTTCTACGTAAACATTTTCATTGCCATTCAGTTCTACATTATTGTCAATATTTTCATAATCATTTTCACGTTTCTTTAATCTATGATTTTTTCTTTCAATATCAACATCTTCGAAATCATCAAGTTTGAAATTTTTTCTCCAATTATATTCTTTTCTAGGTATATAAGATACTGAAATGTCATCAACATTTTCAAAATTTGCAAATTTTCCTATTGCTGGAGCAATTCCATATCTTGTTCTTAATCGATCAGATTTTATTTGTCTGGCATGTGATATACCTTTATATTTTGATCTAGTACTAAAAGAACCTTGACTTAATGAACTGTAATTACTACAAAAACTATCTTCACTACCTAATCGTTCATAACGTGATGGGCTTAAATCTTTAAAATATATTTTTTCAATCATTTCATCGGTTGCTGTAGATGATGTACCATCATCATCATCATTTGTTGTATTCATTTTTTCTACAATACCATCATAATCTTTTTGAATACGTGATTCTCTGCGATCTTTAATAAAATCATCATACATCTTTTCAAATTGGATTTCTAAATTTGAATTTACAACTAAATTTTCACTCTTTGTATCCATCAGATTTTCTTTTTCTTCTAAATTAGATGGTGAAGATGAGATTATTGTATTATCCAATGATTCAGTTGAACTATTATTGTTTTCATTATAAATGTTATCATCGGATTCATTATTATCTCTTAAATAATTATAATCTTCTAAGCTCTGTTGTAGTTCATTAGCTCTTGCTTGCTGATATTCTTCATTATCATAATTGTTATTTTCACCATATTCTGATTGATTGTAAGATTCATCAGGACGTTCATTATAATCATATATTACTTCATCAATTCCATCATCAGGATCAACAATAGTATCTGGATTATCATCATCATCATCTGTTGAAATATTTCCGTTATCATTATTTAAATTTTCAACAATATTCAAATTATTTTGCATGTTAATTTCATTTGAATCGATTCCATTATCATTGTTAACATCTTGATTAATATCGCTATAATTGTTACCAATATTAAAATTTGTTAATTCTATTGCATCTTCATCATTACAACATTCTTCTTCTACGCTTAATGTTTCTAATTCTATAGAACTATCTATCTTTTTGTTAAAAATATTTTCTGATTCCAAAATTTTATCTTTAGTTTTGATTTCATCTTCTTGAAGATCATCTTCCACAACTTCTTCTTCCAACTCATTGTTATGTTTGTCTATATTTTCACTTGAATTATTCTTCTGAATTTCTTCATCATTATCTGATAAAATAGTGTTTTCGAAATCTAAGTTATTTGACACTTCAGTGCTCTCGTTATCATGCTTCTTGTCATGACTTTCATTCGTTTTCATCATCCAATCATTATTTTCATCTTTATTTATTTCTGTATACCCAGATTTTGTATTCGGGGACTTATCTTCTGTCTCATCATCATCTTCAATTTTGAAATTTTTTCTCCAATTATATTCCTTTTTTGGTACGTACGTCAAATCAACCTGATCTAAGTTATCATTTTTCAATATATCATCATTAATAATATCATCACTAATATTATTTTTCACATCATCGGTCTCATCTAGAAATTTTAAAAAATTAGAATTAAAATAATTTAGTACTTAAATGTAAAAATTAATTGAAAAACTTATTCTGTAAATAATATCAAAGAACAAAATAATAACAAGAAGTCTCATCTGTATATTTTTTCTATTTTTTCAACTTAGAATTGCTTACGGCCGGGTACGAAAATAAAAAAAAAAATGCAAATTAAAGAGAGCAAAAAAGACTGGTTATAACTTTGTAAAAACAAAAAATAAAAGGATTCTGAAGGAGATGTTTTATCAGCGTAGAACCTACTGACGTAGGACCATACGCCAAGGACAGCTGGACTTGCTAGCTTTAGAAAAATACATATCTCTAGTGGCGCATCTTCTCCTTTCAGGACGAAAAGGACATTTGAAGGTATCCTTGATGTTTTGATGTTTTTGTAAAAAACCGTTATATCTGTTGATCCATTAGATATATATATATATTTAGTTATATATTCCATAAAGATAACGGCTTGGAGAATATTGAGGTATTTGGGTTTTGGGTGATAAGATGTGCCAGCTTTCGAACCTGCTCTCCGGTTTCAAAATGAAGGTATCCAGCGACTCAAAGACCTGAAAATTCTCGGAATGCGAGTGAATCAAAAGATGCACTGGAATGAACATATTTTCGATATTGCGAAGAGTGCCGGAAAATATTTAGGCTTTTTGAGTCAGGTGCACCAAAAACTGCTTTAAATTTTTTGGACAAAGTTCAAAACCGCGCCATTCGTCTTATAGGCGACATAAGTGTGACCTCATCCCTTATACCACTTGGTCATCGTCGTATTGTTCAAGCTTTTACTCTATTTTATAGATATATGCTTGGTGTTGGCACTTGTTTCGAGGAATTAAAATCACTTCTTCCTTCTCTTAAGCAATTCCATCGCACAACACGAGAGGCATCAAGTGCCCACCCTTGCACAGTGGAAATTCCGAGATGGTTTAATTCCGGTTATGGAAATTCTTTTATAGTAAGAACATCTCGATTGTGGAATCGCGTCCCAATCGAAGCATTCTCAATGAGAGAAGGATTTTTTATTTATGACTTACAGAGGTTTAAGATGAATATTAACAACATTATTCGCTCTTTCCCACAAAACTTTTCTTCTTCCTTTTTCTGTCCTTTCCTCTAACTATCCTTTCCTTTTTCAAATAGTCAACGATACGCAAGTACTTAAAAGTTCAAAACCTAAGTTTTGGCTATAATATATATAAAAAAAAAAAAAAGAGATATATATTTTTGGATAGTTAGCAATACCACCTATCCTTGGGGTATGTTCATTAGGTCCTACGCCAATATATCTTAATATACGTTTCATACCCTTTTGTCTACAAAAATCCCCTCTTCAAAAATTAGTTTTGTAGACAAAACACGTATGTTAAACATTGGGATCGCACTTTTCGTGGAATATAGCACATTATATTACAATATTTTTTCAAATCAAGCTTCAGAATAAGAAAAATGAAAAATGTAAACACATACGATCTCGAAATAAACTTATGAACTTACGTTATTTCTTTATATGGATTTTTATTTGTATTGAAAAGTATACTAAAAAGTAATTAAGCTTTCAGCAAAGAATATATTTTGATTTTGTAATTTTTTTTATTTATCTCGCACAATAAATAAACAAACAAACAATCTATCAAAAAATGGATTGTTGTCAGTTTTTATTTCAAAAATTAAAATAATCAAATTGAAATAGAAATACGCTTTTCAACAAATTTTTGAGAAAAAGAAAAAACAAAACGGTATTTCGTAGACAGTTCACTTGTAATGCATAAAACTATATATTTTATTCTTTTACTATACTATAACTTTTTTAATACTTTAGATACTATGATTGGTTCTATTTTTGTATATTTAACTACATAATTCACTATATATATACAATAGTACCTACATTGATATTCTGAATTTCTAGCATTTTATTATTATTTAAGTATGAAGCTATGTACATTCATATCATATTCGTATGAGATTTAAAGAGCAAAATTATTGTTTTAAAGAGCGAATTGTTTCGAAAATAAAAAAGGAGAGCGGGTCGTAATATTGAGACCGCTATATAAAAAATAAAATTTTAAAAAATTGTATTTTATTTTTTTACTGTTCTTTGCTAATATTCAGAGAATTTTGAAATAAAATAAATATTTTTCTTTACTTACCAATTAATTTTTGGTTTGATTCCGAAGTAACATTTTCAGATATTACTTTAAAAATAATTTCCTTCGATTGGTCATCATCATTTGAAATATCTTTAATATCAATAGTATTATCAGTATAATTATTTCCTTCTGGATATTCTGAGTTCATGAATTTCGACAAATTTTCATCCATATAAATTTCAGTATCATTTGGATATTCATCAACTTGATAGTCTTGTTGTAATGAAAATCTTCTAAAATGATGATATTCTTCAGGTTCAACTTCAATATTTTCCTCAAATACATCATAATCTCTATGAGAAGCAATAATATCAGGTTCATCTTGTATTTGAAAAATAATTTCAGTTTTTTTAATTAGCGCTGAATCAGATTCACGTCTCTCACGTTCTACAAATGTATTATTATCTATAGATGAATTTAAACTTTTTTCTTCCAATTCTTTTAAAATATTATTCTGTATTTCTTTTCTATAGTCATCTAAACAAATAGGTTTTACATTGTCATCGAATGAAACTGAAGGACTTCTTGATCTTATAAAATGTCTTGTTTGTTCACGTAATTCTTCAAAATCATAAGAATAATCTGTTGATTCACCAACATAATTTGATCTAATAAAATGTGGATCAAGCCTATTCAATTGAATGCTATCGGTTAGAATATCTGGACTTTCATCATCATTCGATATGATGTTTGATGTTTCTTTCCACAAACTAACAGATTTATCACTAAGTAATTTCAATTCTCTAAATATATGATTAAAATTTGGTGATGTAATTCTTTGTGATTCTTCTCTCATTGATAATATACTTTCAGAGATTATAAAATCATCTGCAGTTGTATCTGATGATGATGATTTAAAAAAAATTTCATTTTCATAGGACAATTTTTTTGGATAAATTTTTCTATTCATATTAACATTAAAATCATAAAAATCACTTAGATTTTCAACATTATTTGGTGATAATTTGGTTGTCGGTGAATTATCATCTCCAACTGGAGATATAGGTCTACTAGATGATGCTGATGCTGTGTCTAGTGGTTGAACAGACGGACTTCGTGAAATAGATCTTGATGGTGATGCTGTTTCTAGTGGTTGAACAGAAGAACTTCGTGAAACAGATCTTGATCTTGATGGATTTATTGAAGCATTAAAATCATAAAAATCACTTAAACCTTCCATTATATCACTACTTGGAGTAAATGGTGGATTTCTATCAAAATTTATTGCAGGACTTTTTTGCCCACTTTCATTAAATAATTCTATTGTTGGTGTTAATTGTTGGTCTTTACTAATAATATCTTTTACAATATCTAAATTCAATTTTCCAGTTGAACTACTTGCTACCTCTTCTCTTGATATTTCTATCTCTTTCTCAGTTAATGTTTCATCTTCTCTCATAGCTTTTTCTTCCTCAGCTTGTATCTTAGCTTCTCTTATAGCTTCTTTCTCAGCTTGTATCTCAGCTTCTCTCATAGCTTCTTTTTCAGCTTCTCTTTCAGCATTTTTTTTATCTTCTATCATAGCTTTTGTATCAGCTTCCCTAATAGCTTCTTTTTCAGCTTCTATCTTAGTATTAGCATCTATATCAGCTGCTTTTTCAGCTGCAATGAAATTTTCATTGATATCTTTTCGTTTTTGGAGTTCATTTTCTTCAACATCCCATAGTTCTTCTTGATGATCTAATTTGGTCATACGTGGACTACGTCTTAAAGGTCTGCTTTGATTTGAATACTCATCATCATAATAATTTGACAAATCTTCCATAGCCTGTGATTCCTTTAATTTCTTAATTTTTAAGAATGAAATTAAATGAAAGAAAAAAAAAATTTAATTACCCAAGAATAAATTAAATTTAAAAAAAAATTAAATGTTGTTAAGTCAGTATCAGTTGTCAGTAAGTTGTGTTTAATTTGAGGTAAATTCTACTGTCCAAAATTTTTACAAAAATCTTAAATTTTGTTAGATTAGTAAATTCTTCTCTAGTCTTATGGTTATGAATTTAACTACCCCCCTAAAATGTGTGTGAAATTTTTAAATATCAGATACTTGAATTACTGGAAAAAGGGACCGCAGAAGGTAAATTCAGTACTATAAAAGTTTACAACAAATTTATTAAATTTAAAATGTTCTATCTTATATCCTATTCACAGTACGTTCTATGACATGGAATTAGCGGGTCGGGTAAGTTATGTCGATTATTAAAATGTCGACTCACAAAATATAGACTAAAAAATATCGACGTCAAATATGTCGACTTGTACAAAGTAAAGAATTTTAGACTATAAATGATTTTAGATCTGACTTTGTAGCATATTATAAACTGCATGCCAACTTACAATCTAGCACATACATATATATATATATATATATATATATATATATATATACAAATTCTGGGAAAAGACGCAATCCTAATTTTGAATCCAACTGTATACCCAATACTTATAGTATGTCAATCCTAATACCCATTAAACTTTTACAGTTTCATATGAAAAATAAATAATTTGGAAGAAATGCAACCATGCTAATGCTATTATGAAGGCGAAGTACTCTAACAATAGATATAGTTTTCCACATTTAAATTTAGTAGATATACCATAAAAATCCTATATTTTGTATGTAAATAGTGTATTCTAATCTCTGTGTAAAAGCAGTTAGGGTGTTCATCCCATAGTCTTGGAATCATATAAAAAAAAAACCACCCACGTCAATTTATTGAAACCATGTTTTTCATAACGGCAGGAAAATGTACACTACAAGACATAAAAAACATTTAAATATAAAAAAACTTGGACTTGATAAAAAAGTACAATTTTATTTCCAATTTTCGTACTACCACACCAATGCCAAACCGCCGCACGAATTTTTTGAAACCCTGTTTTTTCCATTTTCTCAAAAATTACAAATTGTAAAAATCGATGTTTTTGTTGATATTCTAAAAGTTGACATTTTATCAGTCAAACAATTTGGAAGTCGATCTTTAGCACAATCAAAGTTTATGACAAAAAAAGTCGACATTTTGTCAGTCAAACAATTTGGAAGTCGATCTTTAGTGCAATCAACATTTTTGGAGAAAAAAAATTGAACATTTTGTGAACCGACTTAATGAAAGTCTATATAACGTGTTAGGATCCCGTAACTAGTTATGCATATTATAACTATAAATTTTGTATATACATAAATCAATCTGTTCAGTATAACATGTTTTTCGAGAAACACACAAAAAAATAAAGGGTTTCAGATTTTTATAAAACAAAAAAAAATATATTTATGGAAGTGAAGCAAAAAAATAGATCTCAGCAGAATATAAAATTAATTATATTTATTAAATCAATCCCAAGATATTATCATTATATGATGGTAACACTCACATTATTTTAAAAAAATAATTAATTAAAATTATGTTAAAAACCTTCTCCTTCCTTATAAAAATTTTAAAGAACTCTTAAAACAGTCATACCTAATCAGAACAACAATTAAATTAATTTCAAGTATAGAATTGAATAAATTTTGAATGAAAAAATTATCTCATTTTCACTAATTTAGAAACATAAGCAGTAATTAATCATCGTACGAATAATTCGAATAATGGTGGATAGAAATTATATAGATAAGTTAGCAAATTATTGTGTCCGTAATACAGAATTGTGGTTCAAGCACTAAAATTAATGGAATCGTTTCAGATGCTCTTAATATAATGATTACAAGTATGGTAATGGTACCACAAGGTTCGATTTTAGCAGTTCTGCTGTTTATTTTTTACATAAATGGTATAAAAACATCTTCATCATCTATTTCTTTATCAAAGCTAATGCTACTTACAAATGCATTATTATGCATTATTATATGTTGTAAGTGATAATATGAATGAATGTGTAACAAAAATTAATTCAGATCTGGAAGAGATGGGTGAATGGTTTATGATGAATAAATTAAAATTAAATATAAACAAAACTATAAATATATCATAATAGTGAGATAAATAGTAACATAATAATAGATAGTAAATTTAATAGAGAAAGTTGATGAGATTAAATATATAGGTTGGATAATTTTTACTTTAATATTATAATTTAATTCGTTTTTCTTTATTTTGATTTAATTTTAAGTAAAATGTAATTAAACTTGCTTTTATTTTTTATTTGTTAAATTTGAAGATTACTTCAAAAATGTTTGGAGCCACTGATATTATAATATGTAATTTCATTTGATTAATTTTAATAATAATAGCTGTTAACTTTTTTCCCTCATTATTAATTTTTGATTTCTTAAGTTTTATATAATTAAATTTTCTTTCTTCTCATTTTGAACGTTGAACCAGTAAGTCGTATTTTTAATATTAAAGAATTTAAAAGACATTTTTTGTTTAGAAATTAACTTAAATAAAAATTATATATAAATTATTAAGTTATTATAGATAAAAAATTAGATTTAAAGAGTCATGTAGACTATATTTGTAAAAAAAATTAAACACAATTTTTTTTTCTAAAAATAGAAAACATTTAACTTTTTCAAATGCTATGAAAATATACAATACAATTATACATAAAGACACATTTTGAGTATGCTTCATCAATTCTTTTTATGTCAAATAATTCTAATGGAAATAGACTACCAAAATTGCAAAATAAAGCGACGAGAATTATACTTTAAGTAAATAGATTTACGCATGTAGATTATCCCTGCTTTCGGTAATGTCGTCTGCGCTGCAACTGTATAAAAATCAACTGTCATCACGACTTCGGTTATGCAAAATGGGCGTAAAATTTGAGCATACAAAGCAGCAACAAATGTTATGATTAGTTATTGATCGTCATATGTTTTGTTTTTTGATTGTATAGTGTCACAGTTGATCGGTCACATCAAATGTTAATTAATTTATCGTCAACTCAGCATTACCGAAAGCAGGGTATGATGTTAAATGCTCTAAAATGACTAAGTGTAAATCAAAGAATAATAATGAATGTATTAATAATTATAAACAAATTGAAAAATAATATATATCCGTTAATTTGTGTAATAGATTATATTATTATGTCTGTGATATTATATTTAAGTAGTTTTTGATTAGATTTTCTCCGAAATGAAAGAACAAAAAATATGATTTAAATGCAGTGCAGTTGTACAATGAATTACCTATATTAATAAGAAATGAAATTAACACCAGATTATATATACTCTCAGTAGTCTCAGTTAATTTTTGTCATTTATTATATCCCAAGGACAAAGGGTACCAGGTCGAAAAACCAATAAAGTATTATTTAGCTTCATCAGGAATCGAACCTGGGACATTTTGGTTAAAAGGCAGGTGCTCTACCTACTGCGCCATCCAGTGTTATATTTTAATGTGACTATAAACGACATCGATTGTATGAAATTTATTACTTTCTTTCAAAAAAATTGCTATAACAGAATTGTAACTACAAACGTTTTTGACTATAAACAAATTAAAATACATCTTATATATAATATACAAGATGAACGACGTGGGGAGTATAAAAGCAAGAATAGTTGAATAGTAAATAGTTGAAAGCCAAAAATAAAAATATACAAAACGGTGGTGAATACTTAAAACATTTAAAATAATTACACATCCCACAAACCAAAAATAAAAAGTATACAAAACGGTGGCGAATACTTGAAAACATTTAAAATTAAATACCAAATACCAAAAATAAAAAATAGAAGTAATAATTAATATACAATATTGCATATTTTACGGCATTGAATCAAGGGGTTGTCAAATATTTAAAAACGAATTGTTAACGCTCTGTGATGCATAGGTAATACAAAAGTACAAGAAAATTTACTCATTACAGAAGTAAACAAATATGGTATAAATAAAATACAATCACATTAAAATTATCAGATTGTTTATTTTTATGATTTCGAGACTGAACGATTAACATCCTAACTGTTTCAACAGTTTAGTATTTACAATAATATCTACTAGACATGGCCTAGACAATAACATTATATTGGTATAGCAGCCAATTTAAATGTGGAAAACTACATCTATTTACCTTCATAATAGCAAAGTTGCATTTTATTTTAAATGACAACGAACATGTATTCCAAATTAATTTCAAAGAATAATTGAAATACTTTGTATTTACGTACATTCATGACATAAAGTAGGATTCGAACTCGAAATTATCCTTTTGCTATTACATAACATTGTGGATAACATAACCACTACATTATCTTAGTTCATCTAAATTAATGGCTATTTTTAATGATGAATATTTTTTGATTATATAAAGAACCAAATCTGATGAATCTAATTTTTAAATACGCTTCAGAATATATTCTACAATAAAATCCTAAGACCCACTTTAATATCTTATGCGAAACCACTGATTAATTGATCTAATACGTTTAAAGTAATAGGATTTTATTGTGTTAAGTTGGTTATATTGAAATTAGTATTCATTTCGTTATAAAGTATTAGGTATTATACTTTTGTTTCATTATAAAGTATACTGTAAATTTTTACATAAGGTTTTTTTGTACACCTAATGCTTGGTCTAAACTCTGTAAAATAACGTACTTAAGCAATCTTGTAAACATATATATTTTTTTAAGAAAAAAAATAAATAAATATAAAAATATTATAAAGTATAAATATTCAAGAATCAAGCGATTCAGAAAACAACTACAATTATACCAAAACAAATATTTGTTTTGATATAAAATCGTGCATGAAAGAACTGCTTCTGTGCAATTGCACAGGGGATTACCTAGTAAGTATAATTGCATATGTAAAGAATAATTTTATTTAGAACCAAATGTATAGTGAATGAATTTGTAACTTATTTGAAATCAAATGACTACTAATAAAAAAAATAATATATCAAATCAATTAACGTTTTCTTTTTTTATGAATAATCAATTCGAATAGTAATAAGCAATCAGTAGGTACCTACCATATCTTCACCGTAAGCTTCATCTTGTAATAATGTTTCTACAACATCATCACGAATAACTTCTGTGGCATTTAAAACATCAGATAAATTTTTAAATTTCATATCATCATATTTTGAATTGATTACCAAATCTTTTTCTTCTTCAGTTAAAATAATTTTATATGGATCATCGGTCTTTGTCATGATTTTCTTTTCAATAACCGATGCAATTGAATTTTCTTCTTCATCACCACTAGATTCTGAATCTTCTATAGCTAATATTGGTGACCTGGATGTATCAGAATGATACAAGGGTGTTTCTATATTTTCTAAATTATTATTTTCTAATTCTGATTGTAGAGATGATGGTGGATTGAAAATTGAATCTGCTTCAGAATAATTTAATGGAATTTCCGTTTCAAGAGACTGACTTATTTGATTATTCTTTTCCAATAATGTATTTTCTAAATTAACAATCGGTTCAGAATATTCTTCTAAATTATCAATTTGATAAGATGGAGTTTTATTACTAAATTGTTCACTAATTTTTTCTTTTTTAATTAAATTTTCAATTTGATCATCAGATGAAATTTCAAATAATTTTTCATCTGAATGCGATTTGTTTGATGAAGATGATAATGATTCTATATTAAAATTTTTATTTTCAATTTGTTCTGAAATTTTATCAATTGATTCGTTATTAATTATTTTATTGTTATCATCTAATTTTATTTTATTTTTGGTCGCTTCTTCATTTGAATTGATTACTTTAATTGACTCATTTAATACACCATCCTCATTTAAATTTTTCATCAGTGACCCATCATCGATTATATTTTTGGGTACATTATCAGCTATTCTGGCATCATTATTTTGTGTGTCATTGAATTCTTTTGATGTAAACGAATTTATTTCATTATTATTGGCAGCAGAAACATCAACAGATTTATTTTGATTGAAATTCTCATTATTCTCATTTTTATCTCCAGTTGATTTTATTTGTGATTCATTCTTGCCAATTTTATTTTGTATAATTTTCTCTTCACTTTGTGCATTCTCATCTAGTTGTTTTTCATTTTTATTATTTAATTGTAAAGGAATTTCATTTAAATTTTTTTGATTATTTGTATTCTGTTCAAGGATATTATTATCATCAATACTACTATTACTACTATTTAATAATTGATTAGAATCAATTTGACGTTTACTACGTTTTAACGGTTGTTCTTCGGTATTTACTCTATAACCATCCTTATATAATACACCATCTTTCATTACTTGATATCCTTCAACTAGGTTTTCTTCACTATCTGTGACTGCTTTTTTTAATTGTTCCTGCAGATCATTTAATTCTTTTATACGAGTTTCTTCATCTTCAAGTACAGTACACTGATGACTCATATGATAAATATGCTTTGCCACAAAGCATAATTCTAATGCTCCTATATAACCTATAACTAATGTATAAACTATTTCACCAATTTCTTCGATCATTTTGAAAATTAAAAATTAATTTGATTATTTAATAAAAAATCAATTTTCTAATTTATTTTAATTATTAATTTAATAAAATTTCATTATAATTATAACCACTTTTATGATTTATGCATTACGCATAAAAGCATAAAAATCAATTCACTTGCGTAACACAATTTTTTTTATCTATATGTACAAGTATATTTCCTTATGATGTAATCACTTAAATAATCTTTTTTTATTCTTCTTATTTTTGTTCTATTTTTTTTTTTATAATAATTTTATGATAATTTCACTTAATTAATTTATAAGAAAATTTTTAATTTTTAATATTTATTGTAATTAATTAAAATAATTATTTTATTTTTTTTATAATTAATTAAAACTATTATATTGTTTTCGGCATTTGATCAATGATTAGATGATTCGTTATTATCGATCGATTAAGAACTAAATAATTAGTGATTACTCTAATTAAAATTTAAATTAATAGAACTGAGAGAATAAATTATAATAACAGGAACAACAATAACAATAAAAAATCTCTTAATTAATATTAATTCGAAATAAAATTTAGTTTACCAAATTTAATTGATTTTTGTAATAGAAAATAAATTCAAAATTAAATGAATAAATTAGTAAAATCGTTTTATGTGGCCTGTACAAATATCAAAACGTTTGACAAATTTTAATAAACTTGTAAGTACGCGATATTTACTGATGGCTTATAAAACTGTTTCGTAAGAAAAATCAAATTTTTTTCTTCTAACTGACAAACGCGTTTTAGTGTTTGGTGATTATTTTTTTATTACTTATTGAATGAAGTAATAAAAAAACCTACTATATATATAAAAAATCAAATTTAAGGTTTTTAAAAGTTTCCTTATGAAATCGTATAAAAATGTAAAAAAAAACCTTAATGTAATATTTCAGATATGTAGATGTAAGTACATCTGAACTATGAATATAAATGTAATAAAACTCAAATGTAAATGTAAAAATTAAATTGAATAAACTATGTATATAAAAATATATATACAGAATACTAAAAAATTTTATTAAAATATTTTGCTGTAGCTCAAATTTTCGACTAGAGAAAAGCAAACAGAGTTGAGTATATCACTTCCCAAACTCAAAGCTGTATAATTACGCAAAAACTAACGTCATTCGAACCTGTTCTAAAATTGCAAGATGAAAGCTTACAACGACTAGAAAACTTAAATATTCTCGGGATGCGAGTAAATCAAAATATGCTTTGGCATGACCATATTTTCGATATTGCGAAAAGCGCGCAACACTTGCTCCACTTGATCATTGTCGTATTGTTGAAGCACTAACTCTATTTTATAGATATCTCGTGGGAGTAGGCACGTGCTTGGAAGAATTAAAATCACTACTTCCGCCTCTCAAGCAATTCCGTCGAGGAACACGAGAAGCTGCAAAAGCCCACCCCTACACTGTTGAAACACTAAGATAGTTCAAGACTGGGTATGGAAATTCGTTTATAGTTAGAATTTCTAGAATGTGGAATCGCATTCCACTATAAACATTCTGAAGAAGGAATTTACAAAAATTCAAAGTGAACATAGTTCGCAACTCTCCGCTGAACCTTTCAACTATTCTTTTTTCTCTTTTTCTTCTCTCTAACAATCCCAAAAGCCAACGGTGTAAAGGTAACGAAAATATCAAGGTGTATTTGTTTTGCATAAGTTTTGACTAATAATAAAAAAAATATCAGAATTATTTCAAATTTATGTTCCTTATGAACCGGAAATTTCATTTCGGGGCTCTGTATTATTCAAAAACGAATCGGAAGCTTCGACTATACCGATTAGCTAAGTCGAAATAATCAAAACTGTTTACGGAAGAAGTTATATTCTACAAAATATTTTTTGTTAATAAATTAATTATTAATAATGACCGGTTATATACAAAGGTTAAAATCATTAATTTGGACAGAACTTATTTAATTTATCACATAAGCCGGTAATTATTAATAATTCCCACCCATCTTAGGTAAATGTAATAAATATTATAAATAAATTTTAATTTTTTTTTGGATAGGTCAAACGGTCCGGAAATTAGGACCAAGGGCCTAAGATTTTTATCTTTTTTATCATCAGCACAATGGCTCTTAAATGCGATGCGAAACTATATATCACGTGTTTAAATTGTATTTTTCTGAAAAAAGGTAATTAATAATTAATTTTATATACTTTTATTTTATCTTGCCCGTGTCTATATGTATATATGTATGTATATATGTATATATATATATATATATATATATATATATATATATGTTTGGTAGGTAGGTTGGAATTGTTTTGTTAATATTAAAACCAAACGCAAAAAGAATAAAAATAATTTTGTTTAAAAAACTTAAAGATAGAGTTCTGAAATTTTGCACAGTTACTCATGATAAAAAAAACCGCCCAATTCCAAATTTCATAAAAGTTCTTCCTGTAAAAATAAATTAATTAAATTCATAGAAATAAATGATTATTTTAACCATAAAAATATAACTTTTGTTTTATAGTTTTTGTTTTGTCTTGTCATAAGTTTTATTAGAAAATTAAAAGAAATAGTTTTAGTTTTAATCACATTTACCAATCAATACCAGTAATTAATAATAATTATCGGTAAATGTAATAAATTCTACTTATTTATCACATTTACCAAAATACGAGGTTATTATTTATAATTACCGAATTTATCACATTAACCGTAACATATATTCTAATTTAATATTTATTGTAGGCGCAGATAATAACAAAATAGAAAATAACAATAATGAGTGAAATACAACACCTAGCGCAGAACATAATCAGATGGAAGAGGTTTGAGGAAGCCCTATGCTCATAAAAGAGTGTGAAGAGAAGCTTAGTCAAAAATTTATCCAAAAAGTTTGTTTTTATCGCGTATCAACGAATATACATGTTTCATTGGTCAAGAGTTATTATAAAGTTCTAAAATCAAATATTATTAAAATTATCCATGCAAGATTAATCGACGTTGTTATCAATGCATTACTTAAGAAACTATTACAACTAAATTATTGTATTATAATTAAATTTTTCGTAAATACAATTAAATAAAAAAAATAAAATAATTAAATTAATAGTTGTTCATGCATTTAAATTATCTAGTAAATATAATGCAAAATAATTGCAAGACGATAGAAAACTAAAATTAGAATTGATCCCCCATTAATTTTATTAGATTTTGTTTTATTTTTTTCTTTCTTTTTTTTGTTCTGAATTAATTAAATTAAATTTAAGGTATTTGGGAAAAACATTCCAACTTGAAAATTATACAAATGCTAATGAACTAAGAAAAATTGGCACAAAATTGTTTGTAAATATTACTCAGATGGTTGTAAATTTAGTAAAATTTTTATAATAAACGCCATTTAAAACTAAATTAGAGCACCAAGTTTGTATGCCCTAAAAAATTTAAATAATTTGTTGTTTTTTTTTCAATTTATAAAATACAAAGTGGAAGAATGCAATTATTGTACATATTAACGAAGCGATTATTTAGATATTAGAAAAATTGATACAAGATTACTATGTCGTAACATACGGAAACAAATTTAAAAACGAATTTCATGGTCGTCGAAATAAAATCAAAAACTAATAACCAAGATTTTATTATGAATATCCAAGTTGTTTAGAGAAAATGAAAATAACAACGAATCACTGTTGTTTACACTCACACATTTTCATATACATGTACTTAGTTGCATTAGGAACATTTTGTCTCTGCTGCTGTTTGAGTTGCTGACTAAGATCTGCTCATATGATGTCGATGATCTGTATTACATAGAAACCCTACATTAACTTTTCCTAAAATTTTTGTAATTGGAATTCGTGATAAATCTTTGATTTGGTCTTCTTAATTGAATTTATTGTCATTAAATGTAAGATTTTTTAATTTCGTAAAATAAACTGTTAATTTTCGTTAATTTTATTATTAATTTTTTTCTTTGTTATTTTTAGATTATTTAATTTTATCTTTTTAATTTAATTAAGTATAAATCATTGTAACTTGCTTGAATTAAGCTCGTAAATAAATAAATTGGTGAGCTTTGATAAATTTGCTTTATTAAAAAGTTGAATTATTCTGAAAACAATCTCTTTCAAATTTCATAGATTAGTAGGCAAAATATTATAGTTCTGTAGCGCCCAAAATATAGGTAATTATTATAGAAAGGGTATTTTTGTTATAGAGTGATAGAACTTTAAATTGAAATAAATCACAATTAAGTTAAGATGAAAGCCAAATTTTTTTTTAACTGCAATATAATTTTATGACATTTAGGTTTTAAAAATAATTTCCGGCATATCCGATCAGCCATGGCAGTTTTGGGCCACTTTTTCGAGTAATTCAGACCTCATTTCATCAATAGCACGGGTTACACTAGCTTCAAAAGCGTCTGTTGTTTTTGATCTATCAGTATAAAACTCTCAATAGAGGAGACTGTAGGAAGATGGTGGGCATACTTACTGGTCATAACCACATGAATAAACACATGTGTAGACTAGCACTAAGTGACGACCCAACCTGTAGACACTGTCTGGAAGAGGAAAAAACCTCCACACACGCTGTAGGAAAGTGCTTAGCTCTTTCAAGGCTGAGACTCAGGCTGCTGGAAACGCACTACATAACCTCAGAAAACTTCTGCAGGATAGATCCCCCAAACCTATTGGCCTTTATCAAAAGGGTCGACTAAGTTGAGGGGTGGAGGACGGCATAAAGGGCTAAAAAGCCTACATGCCGGCTCTGACATATTAGGGCCACCTCCGTAGAAGGAAAAAAAAAATAAATAAAACAATAACTTGACACAACCCCAAAGAAAATAATCCACTGGAGTTACGCCGCATGATCATGGAGGCCAAATAATTGGTCCATTTCTCGAAATAATGTTATCACCAAATTTTTCTTTCAATAAATCAATTGTTACGGTACCAGTATGAGGTGTAGCACCATATTGTTGGAAGCTGAACACTCCGGGTCAATACCATTCAAATTCTGAAACAAAAAATCATTAATCATCGATCTGTAACGAGCACCATTCACTGTAACATTAGCTCCAGCATCATTTTTAACGAAATATGGACCGATGATGCCTTCAGTGTGTAAACATTCCCATTCCCATTTTTCAGGATGGAATGGAGCCGTATTGTTTACTTAACCGTTATACCAAAAATGAGCTTCATCACTAAACACAATTTTTCCATAAAAAAAAAGTGGATCAACTTCAAGTTGTTCTAGGGCCCAATCAGCAAACAAACGACGCTTATTATGGTCAACTGGCTTTAACTTTTAAACCAGTTGAGTCTTGTATGGGTCTTTTACGTAAAATTTTCCAAGTGGTGGTTGCACACAGTCCAACTTGTTGTGAACATCTGGACGAATAGACAACTTTAGATATTCATCAACACTATCTCTTACAATACAATCTTGTTGTTGTTGTTGCATCGAGATGAAAAAATTATGTCCAAAATCTATCGAAAGTTCGACGAATAATTTGATCTGATGGACGATTATGTAAGCTATAAATTTTACGAAGTGGTCTATAAGTTTGGCGTATAGAACACTTATTTTGAAAATAAATTTCAACAATTTGTAAACGTTGTTGAGGCGTGAATCCATGATAATTTGTCAATGTTTACTAAAGTGACATATAAACAAACTTTGGCTTCAATCTTAATTTAAATGCGGCTTATTTCAATTTGTAAAATTTTAGATCGTTCTGTTTTTTTATTTTTTATTTCTAATGTTGTACAACTTAAGAATATTTTACTCTAACGTTAAAAAATAAACTTTTCGAAAACCCTAACAGAAGAATGTTCAAGTTTTAAATTTAACTTAAGTCATTATATCTGAAGCTATAAACTTAAATATTAACATAAGCCACAATATTTTTGATATTGCCAAAAATTTCAACCAGGATGTTTAGGTTTTCCGAGTCGTTTCAAGACGACTCTGACAAAACTTTTTCCTTAAATATCTATACATACGACTCAAGAAGGAATACAATTCAAATATTTGAGCCTGCAAACCTAACGGACGGTGTTAAATTATTTTAACATGGTTCAGAGATGTTCCATTTATTTTATTGACAATCCAACATCCTCCATTGTTCACTGAAAAACCGTTGTATTGATTTGCGCTTACCCTATATGTTATAGATATTTAGAAAGTGTTGACACTTGTTCTAAAGAACTTAGCACGTTAATGCTCCCTCTCAGACAATTTCGCTGAGGAGCAAGTCAGGCTTCATGTGCACATTCCTACAACTGTGTACATTTTTAGGTGGTTCAAACCCGGCTATAGAAATTCCTCTGCAGCCAAATTTTACCGTATGTTGAACCATATTCTATCAAGCCCAAAGTCCAAAATCCAAATGTCAACCCACATATAATTTCCAATGATTCAAGAAGAATATAAACATCTTCCTCCAAAATATCCCTACAGGGAGCAGAGATATTTTCTTTCCTCCGATTCTTCGATAGTCCAAAACTCCAAACTATGCATTCTTGTATATAGGTCTCTGAGGTGTGGTATGAGCTATATTCCAAAATCTTATGCTTACAAAGGATATAGGATGATGAAATGGAGTACAACTTCAAAACTAGTCAAATATTAAAAGTTTTTAAAAAGTAAAAACGAATTTCATTTTTAAAAGATATAATTTTTATTCAACTTGAGAACATTTAATTTAAAATTTTTACTTATTATAAATATATCTGGCCAAATCAACAAGAAATGGTGTAGGTACTGATTGATATTGACCTTGACTGTTAGATAAATAATAATGTGGTATATACGGAGATTGAGGTGATGTATACAAAGGCGATGGTAATATATATGGTGATTGAGCTAATTGATTTCCTGATATTGGCAATTGTTCAGATGCCATAAAGTTAGCATATTGAGGTACGTATGATATTTGATGTTGAAATTTTGGAGTATATGAGATGTGTTGTGGATAATATGAACTTTGTGGTGTATTGTAGAATGAATTTACATATGAATTAGATGCAATTTGTTGTGGATAATTTTGATTGAATGGGAAAAACTGTTGATATTCTGGATGTTGTTGTTGTTCTTGTTGTTGTTGTGGCTGCTGCTGATAAGGATAATAAACTGGTGTATATTGTGATTGTATTGATGGTGATTGAACTGGATAATAGGGTGATTGTATTCCTTGTCCCATTTGATATTGATTAGTTTGTGGCATCAACATATTTAATGGTTTTTTTAGGAAATTATCATAAAAAAATGATGGCAAAGATGATTGTAATGTTGCTTGAAATACAGGTGTTTGTTGTTGTTTATCAAACTGAGGTGATGGATTTATAATATAAGATGAATATGGATTTTGTTGATTTTGTGTATATTGCAAATAAGCATTAAAATCTTTTTGTTGATTTTTTGCAACATCAATTGGTGATTGATTTGTAAACAATGGTAATGCAATAGGATCATTTGATGGAGAAGATTGTATAGTTTCAACAGTATTTGCAGGTTGATTACTTGAAGCAACAACATTTTGACTTGATGTCACAGCAAACAAACAAAATACTGCAATCATTTTTAGTATCTGAAAAAGAATTATAAATTTTATAAATTAATTAAATTTTTTAAAATATATATGTATGTACTAGGTATGTATAACTAAATTACCATTTTAAATATGTTTGATGAAATGTTTTTGAATGCGAATTTCTTTAAATACTATGAAGCTTTGTGAATTTTTGTAGAATATTTATAGTAAAATTTTAGAAGAATATTTCTTTTTTAAATTCTAGTTTTTATTAGGAAAGTATTTTGCAAATTTTTTTAGTTAAAGAAAAAAAAAAGAAACAATAAATTTTTGGTTAAATTCGTTGTACACACAGAAAAATCAATTTTAGGTTAATACGAGTAGAAAATTGAAATTAATTTCAACTGAATAAAAATTAAAAAAAAGGTGATTAGGAATATAAATGTCTTTCTATACACCACACAAAACTAACATATGTACATATATCATTGTAACGGAATTTACTTTATAAAATTTCGCTGGGAATTTTAATTTTGTTTTTTTTTTTTTGTAATTGCCAATTTGCCATTTAATCTTATTTAAGAATTGTGGTTTAACAATCACATACAATAAATTTTTAAATATTGTTTTATCCTATTTTTTAAATTCTATTATTTTTCTTCACAAATACATCACTAAATTTACTAAGCTTTGAAATAATTTGATTTGCGATTCTGTCTAAATCATGCTGGCCAACTGAGTTAACTTGCGGCCACCTGCTAGATGTTCTTCAACTAAACGAACATGTTCTAAGTATTTGGGGTTAGATTATGGTTTTGTAAGCCTACCTACAATAATCCAATAATTCAAACCTACAATAATGTGATGGGTGAACTCCATATCCATTACTCGCTCGTCCACTATATATTTTATTGATTGAACCAACACCACCGGAACTGGGATGATATAAATATCTTAAAATTGATGAATATCTAATATAAAACCAACCTGGATATGTTGGTGGTAATTTTTTTTAATTTAGCTGTTAATAATATCTATTTGTTCTGGTACCTTTAGTTTACCAGTCTTTTAGAAAAAGACGGCTACAGCTTTAACAACTTAGTGTTGATCAATATCTTTTATTGTTACTCCAGACATCTATCAAGAGTTGAAACAAATAGCTCTTTTAAAACTTTGGTATTAATTTAAATGTTAAAAATTCGATTGCAGAGTAACTTCGTCTTTATAACAGCATAGCTAGTTATCAAAAATAATAATAGAAAAAAACATCATCCATATCGTGAACGTAATTCGAATACCAAATCATCTGATTAATAAGTGAGATAACACACCAATATCTAGACCATATTGGTTGGCTATCTTCATTTTCCTTCTGGAGAAAATAGCCAACTTCAAAGTAAATTATTTGACTTTTTCAATATCCTCAAAAATTCTGAAGAACAAATTAATCTATTTTTTTTTTATATTTCAATTAAAATTAGGTTTTCTGTCACTAATTATTTATTATTTATGTATATAAAAGACCAGAGTTGTATGTTTGTAAACAACGCTTTTTGACATTTTTTGTTTTTACTAAAAAAAAAATATTTTTCCTTTCAATTATTTTTATATGATTTTTTGATTTTTAAATTTTTAAATTTTTTCCTTTCAATTAAATTATGAAAAAAAAAGAAAAATGGATAAAAAATAAAATGGATGGAAAATAAATTATTAATTTGTTTTAAATTATAACAAAAAAGTGTTTTTAGAAAAAAAATTTCTTGGGGCAACTGAGTGGCTATGTACGAAAAAAGTTCTGTATTTTTTTGCTCGGGAGCCGTTTTTAAACGGGCTGACTTACTAGTATTTTTATATTTCATTCCAAATATCGGTATTTCTTAACTAAATAATTTTCATCATCAGGGCTTGCAACTAACTCTATTACTCGCAATTCCATTAAAATTAATATTTGATGATACTTTGACCTGTTTAAACAACAAAACTCTCCTCCATATTGAATTATCTTTGCTTTGCGAAGCTTTTTTCTAATCACTAACCGCTTAAAAACTGCTAAGCGATTAATTCTCCAAAATAACCATCAATCAGGCAATTGTAGTATGCAACCATACAATAATAATTATGAATGTACAAAAAACAAATTATTAAGCAATTAGAATTATTATAAATATGTACAATTAATTTAAATGTTGACAGTAGCTAGTTCCATTAAAGCCGTTTACTTCAACTTTTTATGGGATAAGATAGTTTTAAGTTTGTATATTAAAGGCACATAATAAAAGTTAAATAAAAAAAAAAAATCAGGCAAACCATCGAAGCGTTGTAGGGATCGTTTGAGACTTGTAACATCTCAAGGTTTGTAGTATGATTCAAACCTGCTTGAGGCTAGTATCTACAACTTGCAGAAAAATAAAATTAATTCGTTTTCACATATTTGTTTTACAAAGTCCTCTTCTCTGCAGTGCTGAAGCTTATTAAACAAATTCAACCATAACCGACACAGTATTAAAAAAATATATTAAAAATGTTATCAAAATAATATCACGAAGATAATTTTCATTTTAATTGAGATGCGAATAAATAAAATTGCCAAATTTGGTTAACAAAAAATTCAGAAACGATCCATTAACAACCAATTGATGACCTGTTTAACAACTTACTGTTTGATGTACATTCAATGCTAGATAATTTGGATAATTTTGGTTGGAAAACAAACAAAGAAACACCATTATTGTTAACGGCAAACGTGATCGGTTCAGTAATAACAAATTATTTATTTTTCAATCAATTGGATGATATTGGCTAGTTCGGAAGAACGGTTTTAGCAGAATGTTGTTTTGCAGAATATCAAACATCAACTAAAAATATCAAGCTATTGAATACGTGAACTTCTTTTTAGTTTTATAATTAAACCTGTGAATTAACCATCAAAATCCTGTAATCTTCAAACTTCTTTATAGATGTTTTTCTTTTACAGCAACACACATTAAATACTGCTCTATCAAAAACTTCTCTAAGCTTTCTTGACAAAGTAAATAAATGCAACATTCGTCTCATGAATGACATAATTGTCTCATGAAAACTTCCTGCTCTTGGCCATTGTCGAATTAATAGAGCACTATCCCTGTTTTACAAATATCTTGTAAGAAGTAAGCTTAATTTGCTACTTCCACCTCATAGCAATTCCGTCGGACAACGCGAGAGTATTCAAATACCAACACCGGAGAGATATCAAGATGGTTCAGGGCTGATTATAGAAATTTATTCATGATCAGAGCTTCTAGAATGTGGCATCACATTCCACCGCAGGATTCCCACAAAGAGAAAGTGTTTATGTGTTTGATTTGCAATTAGAAGAAGCTTAAACAATTTATATGTTGTAACTTTGACTGAGCCTTTGATATATTTTTACTAAATATATGTTTTACTTATCAAAAATTTGGAAATTAAAATAGCCTAAACATTGTGATCAAATTAAAGGTGGATATTAACTGGTAAATATTTTTACTGTGAAAATATTTTCTTGGGTCTAAAGAGGGAGATAACATTAAATTACTTTATTTTATACGAGAACTCAAAGCGTACGACAAGAACAGTAAATGTCATTTACTGAGTTTATCCCCGATATTGGGATATTTTTCACACTATTTTGGGATATGAAGATGGATTTTAACTTCTAAACATTTTTTAATGGTTATAATATTTTGTTGACTCTAAAGAGATAACATGGAAATACATTACTTTATATGAAACCTCAATACATACGATAAGAACAGTAAATATCATTTAATGGGGATATTTTCCCAAAAATTGGAGACATTCTTCACACTAGTTTGGAATTGTATACTTCGATGAAGTAGCAGTAGTATTTTTTTTAACAAACCATTTTGACGGTTTAACGACGTTTCTTTGGGTATAAAATAAATTTCCCAAATAGAATTCTACACCCAAGTATTTAACTACCTACTGATTCAATCTTGTTGGCCAACTATTGATATTGCACAAAAATTTTCCACATGAATGGTTACCTAAACTGGGTTGCTCACATTTCGAAGCATGAGCTCAAAATTGAAATTAGGGAATTGTTTAAATAAAAATTTATCATTTTTGTTTTGTTACTAATAATAAATTTGTGATATGCAAATCAGTTTTTCAACAAATTCATATCTAGTTGCATAATTTCCTTTAAGAGATCAAACATTTTTTTATTATAAGAAAGGGAACAGGATCGCAAATCCAGGATATCCATTAAATGATTAAACAAATCGTCGCCCCGCAATTAAACTGATGTACATCACAAAATCGAAAAAAAAAATTAACTGAAAATGCCATCTTAATTGATTTTTGATGCTCTATCGATCGGTGTATTCGGAATTATCCTATGTAGCATAGATGCAGAGATATTTCATTGCTACTTTGACTGTAAAGCGATACCGAGATTGATGTTTTTGTTCTTATTTTGACTTAAATTCCAAATTTCTGGTTATACTACAAAAGGCAGTGTAAATTAACGTTTTCGAATTCGTGCAATTATTTTCATGTATAGGTTGACAAGCAACAGATTGTTAGTTGTGTTTAATTTCATTATTCTGTCGTATGTGTTTGTGATATGTGTGTATGTGTTGCGTGTTTGTTTCGGATTGTTGTTGTTATGTGCAAAAACATAATTTTTTTTAGTATTGTTCAAGTGGTTAACAGTAGAATGGTTAAATTTTTAATTCAATCAAGAATTAGCATGTGATACTTTATGATAAAAAATATAAGTTTTGATAATAAACATTATAAAAATTTTGATTTATGCCTAAAATACATGTGCAGAGCTATGCATGCATCGCAGCAAAAATAAATTAGAATATATGGTTTTGTATGGAACCAATTACATGTAATTCTGCACGCAGAGAATTTGATGCAAGATATCTCTATTTCTAATTTTTGCTGCGCAGCGGCAGAGCTACCAACACGAAAGATTGTAAAAATTGTTATTTTACTCATACTAATAAAAAACTAATGACAAACGTCATAAAATTTGTTTAATATTTACATATTTATTATTGTTTTTTGTGGTAAATAGGTTATAATCAATTTTGTAAAAATTTATTTTAAATTAAGTAATTGAAGAAAAACTAATTAATTTGAAATGAACGAAAATTTCCCTAGTCCATAGTCTAGATTTTCTTTCTTTTTTGTTGCAATATTCATCATAAATTTTTAAAATATTTAGATATAACAAAATATATGCACAACAAACTAGCATTAATTTATTCATATAATTATATTTTGTTACATTCATTTTTCAAAAATTATTTTATTTTGTATTTTATTACTATACAAACAAATTGTATGTGTATCAATGGCGGCAATTATCCACATTATTTCAAAACAAAACAATTTTTGACAAATAAAATATGCACATGTGTTTGGCACGCATCATGCAGCGATGCATGAGAATTCTACACATGTATTTCCCGCTTTAAGTAAACATTAAAATTAATTTTTTAAGTTGATAACACTGGTTAACACTGTATAGTATTTTATACTTAAATTGAAGGTGGGCTTTTAGTTTTATAAAATTTTTTTTTATGTTCTTAAAGTTTATTATTAACATTTTTCAAGTAAAAAGTTAACTAAATATTTAAAAATTAAATATCAAGTTATCTAATGGTATAATATGAAATACAAAATTAATTTTGTTGTATAGTTCTTAAAATAAATTTTATATTTTGCTTAATAAAACAAAGATTGAATTTCAAAACTATTTTTTTTTCTTATAAATTTAGATATTTCAGATTAAAAAATAAAAGACTAAATTTTGGCGTATATACAAATTTTTTTGTCGTTTTGCATAAAAATGGCGTATACGGTACGATGGTTTTAAGTAAAAGGTACTTAGATAAAAGATAGCTTGTACTACTACTAAACATTTAACTAGATTGACTGTTATAACACACGTAATAAATGCAATTTCTATTTATCATTATTAAGAGATAATAATTGTTTATATTAGGTGTCTCAAACAATTTAACGATTTACCAAAAGTGCTTAAAGAAATAAACGAAATTCGGATATTTAAAAAACAAATCAAAAAATATATTTTAAATCCACAATAAACAATAATAGTAATAATTGTACTTAATAATAATAAAAAAATTAATAATAATAGTAATCATAATAATAATAAAGGCTATAAATATAATTATTTTATAAGTCTGTAAAAATTCTTGTAATAAATAATTCTTGTAAACCTAATAATTTGATCACACAGCAATCGCTAAGATCAATAAATTTAATTTATTTTAAGAAATTGTAAACAATTTGAAATGTAATATTATATAATTGAAATTAATAAAGAAAAAAAAAATAAAAATTTTTCGGCCCAATTTTGTTTTATTTCGTCTCAAACTGCAAACTTTAAAATTTTTTTTCGAAGTGCCATAGTTTTTAGAAAATAAGCTCAGATTTGAGAATCACTGAGAATTTTTTTTTCAAAGGAACCCTTTGTAAAAATTAACCACATTTTGAAGCAAAAGACCATCTTTACAAAGTGATAATAAATCTTTTTTTTTTAGCTTGACTGATAGCCAGTTTTTTTTATATTTTTCTTTAATATTAGGTCTTCTTTAAATGATGACTAATGGTTCAATGGCTTCAGCCGATAACGAATTTGAGGCGCATTAATATCAATACATAAAAAATCATAATGCTCCCAATCTATTTTATATTGTATTATATCAGGCTTTTTTTGATTACGCGAAGCCACTTGACTTGAAGCCAAGGAATTTTTTCTCCGTTTGAGTTTTTTTTGAGTCCAAACTAAAAAGTAATGACTTTAAATCAAAAAATCTTAAAAGGTAAGTTCATTCACTTTATACGGATTCTTCCGTCTAGCAATTTATAAAATTGTTGACCCATCTGTGGGTGACCAAATAGTTATATTTTTTTTAGCTTTCTCATTTGCGGAATGCATACTATCTGCTTCCATTTGTGTGTGCCCTGATTCTAAATATTTTATATTGATTGAATCTATTTCCATATGTTCTATTTCGTATTATATTCTTGCATGGACATGTTTAAACAGAATTATTCATTTTACATTACTTTATTTTTTTTCACTTACCAAACCATTTTTTATTTTTGTTAAACTTCGAAATAACGTATAAATGTAATTGAAATAACTTATACAGCGTATACATCATTTCAATTTCTTAATATTAGATAAAAAATTTATTTTTGTTAAACTTTGAAAAGGTGTATTATTGCAATACATAGTTTATAAATTGAAGTGTGGAAAATTTATTTTAAATTGAAGTAATGTGAATAGTATATACATATATACCATACTTTATTTTTTTTCTAAAAATATTAAAATAAAAAATTTTTCCTACTGTAAAATTGTGTATACATTGTTAAGGCATTTTCTTTTATTAACAAAAAAATTATTTGAGATATACAATATGGTATATACATTTACCTTATTCTTTTACTAAGCTTTTTGCTTCATTGCATATACGCTAATATAATTTTTCGCTCCAAAAATAGTATTTGACAATGAATAAACATAAACTCGAAAGTTTTTCTAATAAAATCGAGGACGTAGAATCCAATTCTGCTATAGTCGTAAAATAGTGTATAAAGTATATGCACCATTTCATTACTATAGGGACGATTTTAAAACATCACTAATGTGAAAAGCAGCATTAAAGCAGCACTAAAATATCTGCACATTCTGTCCGACGCTGACGCGACAACAATTACTATGCGCCTGCTTTTTATCTGCGCAGAATTTTTGACGATATGCAACTACGATATACTTGTCTATATTTAGAGTTGTACTGAAATTATCGTTTGCCATGGAGGAGTCAGACGCATTGTAAACATTAAATCAATTTTTAAACATAAGTGTGGCTTCTTAGCTTAGAAAAATCAGTAACAGTTTTGAAATTTTCATTTGTAACGTTTTTCTTAGTTTTAAATGTTACCGACTCACATTAAAATGTTTACCAGTTTAAACACAAATTAATACGGCATAAGATATAAAATGTGAAATATCAAAAAAAATAAAAAAATTAAATTTAAAATTTTTTTCAGTGTACGCTAAATCAAAATTGTGATTACCTCCAATTTGACTACATATTTAAAATACAAGCACACGGCTTAATCACCTACAATCTTTTAAAATTTATTATAAATCTTATTAGTAATAAAATTTGAAACCTATTAAAAATCAGGTACTACACCATTAAAAGAAACCCAAAAGTTTTAAAGAAATTTTCTGGAATACTTCATATCGAATAAAATTCAAAATACAATTTTACCGTTCTATAATTAATTAATTTTATGATTTTGCTATTCTTACTATTACAGTTTTGTTATTTTTATTTTTTATTAGCAATTTAAAATCAACAAAGTTTATTGTTCCAATGAATTTAGTATACGTCAACACACATTCAAAACGATAATTTTTTTTTTTGTGCAAAAAATCTAATTAGAAATTAAGTTTCTTCCATACGGATACTGTTGATATGATGGTGCTCCATACGGATATTCTTGATATGATGATGAATAGTATGGATGGTATGGATAAGATGATGATGGATAAAATTGTGGATAATATAAAATTGGTTGTGGATGTGATGTTATTGGTCTATGTATAACAGGTATTTGTTGTACTATACCTGATGCAGGTGTAATTGGATGAGGTTGAATTATTGCTGGAATTGGTTGTGTTGTTAAAATTGGTTTTTGATTTTGATTATTATCATGATGATGATGATGATGAATTGTTGGTTGTGATTGACCACGAAAACCAAGTAAATGTCCTAAAAATCTGCCATTATTTGTTTCAGGATGAGATGATTGTAATTCATCCGGATATTCTGATTTATTGGATATGTTGGAGTTTGTTGTATCCTCATTAACTTTATCATGAGTTTCACAATAAATTGAAGTTGATAATAAAAATATTGCAAAAATATGGAAAATCTAAAAATGAATAAAAATTTATTTAAAATTTTGAGTCACTATTTTTCTATTAAAATTTACCATGATTAAATTGAAAATTAATTTTTGCAGCGTGTGCACTCAAAATATTCGTTCGTCAGTTTGAAAATAATATTTGAATGCAAATGCTTTTATATTAAAGTTTAATCTTGATGAAAATCAATAAACAAAAAAATGATATCATCAAAATCCTAGACAATTTTTTATTTCCTTATTGATATTTTCATGAGCATTTCCTGTGGAAGTAGGAAAATTTCATTACAAAAATAATTTTTTTGAATTTTTTGTGAGTGTTTAAGAGTTTTGAAAGACATTAGAAAATTACAAGAGTTAATATGGTGCTACAGTGTGACATTTTACGTATAACTGAGTCACCAGAACTGAACAGTAGTTATTGAATAAACTTTGTGTCTACAAGGATGGAATAAATTTATTTCTCATTGTACAGTCATAGTTGGTTGAGTAAATTGGCAGACTGTCAATTGGTTAACTTCGTTCACTTAAAATTGTTTTTTCCTGTTAACAGGAATGAACAAAATTGTCTATTTTGTTCAGGTTAAATATATATAATGTGAATGACAATAATAAATGACAATTTTTAACTCGTTTTATTTTTTATCTTATTTTAGTAGTTAGTACAAAAGTACACAAAAAGTAAAATTTTAAAAATTTATGAATATATGGGTTGTACAAAAATGGAATATCAAAGTAAATGAATCGAAATCAATACATATAACTTCTACTCTGAAGAAACGAATATGTCCTCAAGTCGTTTTAAATAAAATAACACAAAAATTCCGTAGAAAAATGATGTTCAATACTTAGACATATGAAAAGTTGAGCTTTACTAACATCAAAACAATACAATGTAATTTTAAGGATAGTAATAAATTTATCTTGGTTTGTGCCATTAAAATCATTAAACACGACTTAAATATTGAATCTTAATGATAACGGGAGAGGTCAGAAGATGAAAACAAAAAAATGCTTTTCGTTTTGATCTTATGACCTCCCGTTATATATCCCTTTGATCGTCATATTATTTATTTTGTAAATAAATCTAAGGGCAACAAAAAAAAGATTAGTATCGGTAACTATATATGGCTAATCTATATAGCCATTAAATTAAATTTAAATAAAAGTATTGAATACACCAGTCCATATTGTAATCAGAACAAGACTGTTCTTTCTTTTTAGTTTTTCTAAATTCAAAACTGCAAATGTGAAATAAAAGTAAATGTGAAGTAACAGTAAATAATAAAAAAATATTGATTAAATTTAATTATTTAATAAAGGGCACCACATCACTCCCCTTTCAGACTAGAACACATAGTGTTTATCAACACGTCAACGTACAATTCGTATATACAATTCGAATGTTGGTTGTGTTCTAGTCGCTTGCTGTTTCCGAATTATTATTAATTTTGTAGTTGCATTTGTTGTTGAGTTTGCTGTGAAGGGGAATTACATTCCCAATGTTTTTCATACGCAGGTTAATTGAGTCTTTCTACATTAATACATTATAAACAAGTTTCGGTTTGCCATTGACATTGCTGTAAGATTTCGTAAGGACATCTTCGTAAATTGGTAACAACGATGGTTTAATGGAATCGTTGCGAATGAATAAATGGCTACAATTGAAGGGAAATTTTTGAATAAACACTTTATCTTTGATGTGCGAAGCAGTGTCGGTTGGTTTAAGTGATGACATTATTTTACGAAGTTTTTTTAACTTTTCGTCCGAATTGACAAATCGACAAATTGTGCGTTACAATCGAAAAACTGTTTAGATAGCCTTAGTGTTATTCCATATACAAGCTTAGATGGCGAAGTTTTTAGATCAGTTTTATAAGTGTTACGTAGACCATGCAATATCAGTAGAAGACTCTTTATTCAATAGTCCGTACCTGCTGCTAAAATAACGATTTTGAATGTTCGACGCTATTTCTCAATCATTCTATTGGCCTGGGGATGATAACGTGATGTTCGACCTCTTTCTATCCCAAATTCGCTTAAAAAGTGAGAAAAAACTATTGACGCAAATTGACGGTCTGTAATTTTTTTTTTGTTTTTATGATCTTGACAGTAACTTAGGTAGAATCACCTTTTCGTGCTTAATTAAGTACGGTACTACAATTTTACACTACAATATCTACAATAATTCGAGCATTTATTTTTTTAACAAATTACTGGCTTATCTACTCTTTAAATGTGGAAAACTACTACTATTGTCAGGAACTAAGCCTTCTTAAATAGAATAGTTTCATTTTATTAAATTTGTCACCAGATTAATTATTTGTGGTACAACAAATTTAGAGTTCCACCCATTCAAAAATGTGTTGATCACAGATTTTGATGAGATGTCAGGATTCTGTATGGCCTCAGGTATAACAATCCATAATTGTTAAACAGTACCTTTGATTTTCATTTATTGTGGAAATGGACGCACTAAATCCATGTTAATAACTTTAAATCGATGTTCTGGTTTCGGTATTTTTTGAAGCTTTCCTTGAATGTAATTTTTTTCATATTATAATTAACTTACACTAATCTTAACCTAAACATTACAAACTAAACTTAAACTAACTACCCTATTCTATCCAAGCTTAACCTACTAATTTCCAAAAAATAAGAACTTTTGTTAATTTTGCAGAATTAGGAATAAATTTATCAAATACAAATATTTCACAATTATTGTTTATATTATAGGTGTTTAAGTCTAATAGAAGCTTTTTGTTCGATGGGTGCCTTTTATAATGATAAATAAATAATAAAAACTAAATTCTATGAAATTATATTTGTCTAGAAATACAAATGCCTCAGGTGGAATGTTCTGGTCAATGTATTCATCTGTTTCATACCATAGATAACTTATTAGCGAATTTTCTGTTGATGCACAACTTATTTGGATGTGATTACGTATGAGACGAATGATAAAAATATCAATTCTTATTATTTTTGAGTTTTCGTAAATTGTTTTGTTGGAGAAATAATGCGTGTAGTTAGATGATGGTTTTCTATTCAGGTTTGTTCATGTGCCTCAAATAGCCTTAAGTTTTCAATAGAATTAACATTTATATTAAACCATATAGGACAACATTATGTTAACATTGGTCTAATAAAGATCTCTTAGCAAAGTAACTTGACTTCGCTACACAGAATTTTAGAGAAAAATAACCTTTTTAGAGCCATTGAGGCTTTTTTAGCTTTTGAAATTTGGTATTTAATATTTTTTTTTTTTTTTTTTATGCATAGCCAAAACACTAGGTGGGGACCTTTTATACCGATTGATACGTTTGGCTAGGGTGGGAAAAGAAAATTTGGAAAGGAGGATGGTAAAAGGAAGGAGGACAATTACGAACGAAAGTGTTAATGTTCGTCTTGAATTTATATAGGTCATAAATATAGAATTTGTCATGTTTTGCAAACACATGAATGGAAAATTTTTCGGGAGATTGTACAGCTCTGAGTCTTAGAAGTGTTAAACTCAACTCTGTTTTTTAAGCCCCAATTAGGTATTGCGCCCAAATCATGGCTGAGGTAACTGGCTATGATGTCTCTTTCGGTTGACACAGCGGTGGATGTAGCTTCAGATTTTTTATGAAAATCGTAGGATGCTACTAGGGGGCTGTCGACTGCAAAGCTGATTGGATTGAAAGTGGTTTGGAGCAAATCATTTATAAATATAAGGAATAGGGTAAGTGAGAGAACTGATCCTTGGGGAACACCAGCGTTTATTTGGAATTGATCGGACTTAAATCCATCAACTAAGACTTAAATCATACGATTCGAAAGAAAACTTTCAATCCAATTGAGAGAAGAGAGACCCAGGCCTACTGCTTGACATTTTGCTAATAATGCACTATGCCATACTCGATCGAAAGTTTTAGAAATATCTAGAGTCACAATATTTGCCTCACCCGAATTGTGCAAGCAAATATTTAGCTTCTCGTTAAGGTATGTCATTAGATCACCGGTGGACTGGTGGGATTTAAATCCATATTGCCTATCGTGGACAATACCTTGGCTGTTTAGATATTTGATCAACTTTTTGTTTATTAGGATTTCCATCACTTTGGAGAGGATCGATATTATAGCTATAGGCATGTAGTTGGAGGGATCGCTTTTGTCGCCTTTTTTGGGAATTGGGTTAATATGCACAATCTTCCATTGAGTTGGGTATACTCCTGTAGAGTAGGATATATGAAATAAGTTTCGCAATGGTTTGGAAATAGCGAAGGCTAACATGCTCGTTGAATTTATTATTGTTGTATAAAACTCCTAAGTATTTAAATCTTCTGGAATTCGGTAATTTATCCGAATCTTTCAGGTAAAACTTTCTCCAGTTTCTTTTTATTGTGGTCTTCGACTTATTTATTGTGATTCTAAACCAAACAGACTCGCATTTTTTATAGTTAATTTTTATAATTTTTAGATTCCAGTGTGTACTATATGCAACTATGTTATTGAGTGACTGCTGTAGGTTGTGGAACAACTTTCAAATTGAAATTCGGCTTATAAATTGTTAAATCGGACTTAGATATGCTATATACAGCCAAGGCAAAGCTGTTATTATACTCTGAGCTTTTGCTTAGAGAATCAAGCTAGTCACTTACATATATATTGAATAGTATTGAAGAGTATTGTTTCTTTCTGCAGGCCATTAGTCAATTGGATTTCTTCAGATGACTATTCTTATTGAGGAAGGATACTCTGAAATATTTGTTGCGTAACACATTGTTGATTAAGTATACTAGATGTGGAGGATAATTATATTTGAGTAGTTTGTATATAATACCATAAAGCCAAATAGTATCGAATTCCTTTTCGAAATTTATAGAACAATTTGCTACAACATTGACCATTTTTTATATGCCAACGCATATCTGTCGATAATTTGGTCATAGTATTTATAATGCTGTATTTGTGGCGAAATCCGAATTGATTGTTTGGTATTATATTTTTTTATTGTTTCTGTATTAAAAATTTAGCAATTAATATTTCATAAATCTTACTGATGTTCGGATTAAATTATTAATAATATATAATATTGTACAGTTTATAATTGGATCAATGTAAATCAAAAAGAACAAAAAAAATATATGTATATTATACTAATAAAATTATCATATAATTTTTATTTCAAAAATTAGTAAACTAAAATGAAAAGATTTATAAAAGTATTAAAAATTGAGTTGATTGCGTTTTGCTTACTGCACTCAATTTAACACTCAATTATATTATTCATCTGTATTAATAATTTAATCATATAATTTGCATAGTTTCAGGAGAATCTTTTTCAAATTTGTGTGGTTGGCATAAATGTTTTTATGGTATAATTAATCAATTGGTATAAAATAAATTTATTTAACACAATCATCATGATAATTGATTTCCATCAAACGATTTAAATAAAGATCTTATGTCTTATATTATAAAAATACAAATCAAAAAAGTATTAAATAGAAAATTTCAGAAATTTAATACTATAATCTGCTAAACAGTCAGAATTTTAGTTTTTTACACAGCATATTTTTGCAGTACTATGCTGCTCAACTACCACTATAATGGACATTTAAAAAAAAAATACTGGAAATTATTAAAACAAATTAAATTTTTTAGCTTTGAAATTGGTTTAAGTAGAAAAATATCGTTTTTCTCTATTAGCTTAGACTTTGTAGTGAAATGGGTAAATTTAATTTAAAAATAATAACAATTTATTTGATTGATAAATTTCTACAACAATAATATACATAAATAGAATTACATCTCAACAACACATCAATTACAATATAGTTTAAACATCTCTAAAGTTCTAGTTTTAGTTCTAATACGCAAATTTAATACGTACAATTTTTTTTGTTTTCAATTTTACTGAGTTTTATAAGATTTAAATCTCGTTGTAGCCCTTATTACAGTTCATACTATAATTTTTATTTTTTATTCATTTACAATAAATTCATGTTCATATTACTTTTATAGTTATCAATAATTAAAAAAGCAAACTGTAAAATTGTTAATTTTTTAAAAAATGTAATTATAAAAAAGAGTAAGAAACAAGTGAAAGAAAGAAAACAAAATTAATAATAAGTGATAAGTTAAAATTAATTGTAGTACCAAGTAAAAAAAATGTTAATACATTTCAATTTTATGTTAATACATTTGATAAATAATCTATTTTATCACTTTAAGATATTAATACGTTTCATAAATAGTCTATTTTATCTCTTTAAAGCGGAACTGGCCAACTCACGACTCATTGGGAGATAATTTGGGGTTCACAAAATAATTTATAAATATTTGTAAAATATTCCAAATATAAAAAAATTTAGAGCTACTTTGTTAGTATGAATAAAACATGATATGTACCTATTCATTTTTGTTACCTGATAAAAAATTAAAAATCAAAAACAGCATTAGTTTTTTGCTAAACGCGCCATGTATTGATTTTTTAAATTTAATATCGTGAAATATTTTTTTGAACATATTACTGGTGAAATAAGAAAATTAAAAATATTGAAGCTGGAATAGAAATTGGACTTACACATTTCAATAGGAAATAGAACTTACACATTTCATTGCATTATACATCAAGAAAACCTATGTAGCCAAACATTAAAAATGGATCATGTAATGAATGTCGTGGTTAAAACTGGACCAGGGGACAATTCCATCGTCAATTTCAAGAATATTTGGAAGAAATAAATTCACACTACGGTGACGTTATTTGTTTTGTCTAATGTCTGATCTAATGTACGTTGGCAGATGTTTAACAAGATTTTTATATCTGAAAAAAGAAATTAAGGTTTTTATGGAGTTCTGTCAATTGTCAGGATGATAATTGGTTGCTAGATTTATGTTTTATCGTAGACGTGACTGGTCACTTCAGTAGCTTAAATTTAAAACTTCAGGGTGAACCAAAACTTAGTTGCTGAAAATATTGGTGAAAATAAATTTTTTATGCTCAAATTACATTTATAGGTAAATTAATTAAGGAAAGGATTTAACATTTTAAAATATTTCAATCACTATTCAATGTTAATCATATCACCCAGCACAGCACCATCTGCTTTGCATATGGATTTAATTGGTCTCCAATGCCATCCCGAATTAAAAACCATCTTTCTTGAAACAGATGATAAAGTGTAGTTTTATGCAAAATTTATTCAAAATTCTAAATCTAAATATAAGAAATCTTTTTTCTCAAAAAGGACGTTTACTAAAAACAAATATCGGGATCAAGTACTAATAAGAATTTGTACAATCAATTACGAATTGCCACATAGAAATTGATATCGACGATTTATCCCAGCAAAAGTGAAGAAACAAGTTTCCCATTAATGCATTTTTGATATTTGATAATAATTTTTATATTTAATATATTGCATAATAATATTTGAAGAATTTCATTTTTATAAATTATAGCTTAATTATAATTTATATGTAATAATTTAATGCATTAAATCTTACTTCCAAAATTTATTTCGTAAATTTTTTTTCGACTCATCCAATTATAGATTTTTTTTATCTTGGCTCATTATTCATTTCGGGTTGGCCAGGCCTGCTTTAAGGGAAGAGTAAAAATTTACAGGAACAATAATAATGATATATTTTTTATGTTAAATTGTTGACTTAAAATATTAAAAAATTTTTAACAGAATTTGTTTTTTAGAACATTTTTGACAATTCTTATAACTTCATTTTGAAATTTGGATCCACCACTGCAGTAAAATTGAAAACAACATTTTTTAACGTATTCATTTTATAAATCGTTATAACTGCAGTCTAAGATACTCTTTGAGATATTTCTTCAAACTCTACTATACTTTTCGTTCCTTATATAGCCAGAGGATAAAAGTGTATATAATTCAAATTAAATAAATATTAAAACTCTGAAAATACTAAAAGTCTGATAAGTCTTCTGATGATAGTGTAATAACCGATTCAATCGATCGATGGAAAATCAATTAAGATATTTAATAAAATTTGTGAAGCATACCCAGAGTTTTAATATTTATTTAATTTTAATAATGTTTCACCAAGAGCCTACAGCATATTCTATAAATTGTATGCAATTCACTTCATTAACAAAACTGTACGAATAGATATAAAGATCTCAATAATCAAATTAAATACATTGTTAAACCTAATTTTTTGGCGAATGTAGAAGCGAAGAACATAAAACAAATAAACAAATGCTCATCAAGTTTCAATTTGTTTTTTGTTTTCTTTTTAAAAGTGTATCTTAGTCATTTCATTGACATCCAAATTTAGACTAAATTTTATTATACATTTGTCTATATTCATTTCATAATATGACTATGATGAATCACCTTGAATATGTTTACAATAACAATTTTTAAAATATTTACTAAATTGTGCCTAATTAATTTTATTTTGCAAAAATTTAATATTACAAAAATGGATTATTAATCTCTGCAGCAATAAAAAAAAAACAGCAACCAACTAACAGATTGACAAAAAAAAATAAGGTCCAAATCAACAAAACTTTTAAGACATCAACAACCAAACAATTGCTTTATGGTAACTTAATTGTATCTTTTTTTAATATTTCAAGTGAAAATGAGTTAATATTAAAAATAAAATTTCCACCAACGCACAAATTCAAGGCCATTGTTACATCAAAAATTGAATTTCTTCCCTCTTTCTCAAAGCTTTCGATATTTTTTTTTTTTTGCTATGGAAAAATTATTTCACACCTAGAGGAAGATTTGCAAAATAAAAAAAATTCATAATTTATATAATATGTATTGTGAATTGATTTAAGAACAATTGGATTGTATGATTAAATCGAATGACAACTCCTGAGAAAGAAAAACATTAACCAGTTTATTTAAGTTTTATATTATACTTGTAATCGCCTATTACAACTATAATAAAATGTTTTCAAGTCTATTTTTGATGTTGTGGGAATTTTTCAATGTTCAGACATCAAACAAATTTGAGTTATTCATGATATCAATTAATTATAGCTTCTGTTTAATTTTTAAGATGAAATAAATCCCGTCTTTTAAGCAATCACAACCCTACTCAATTACAATTGATCAAGTAAGAAGTGTCATCCACAAATGGGGCTGTTTATATTGACTATACGACTAGTTATACCAACGAGCGTTGTGAAACTAATGCTTTTACTTCATATAATTCTATGTTTAAAACTATTAAGTTTAAATTGTATAATCTGGTAACATTAAATTAAACGAAACTATTCTATTTAAGAAGGCTCAGTTCCTGACAATAGCAGTAGTTTTCCACATTTAATGAGTTGATAGCCCAGTAATTTGTTAAATAAATACTCGAATTATTTTAGATATTGTAGTGTAAAATTGCAGTACCATACTTAATTAAGTACGAAAAAGTAATTCTACCTAAGTTACTGTAAGATTGTAAAAAAATGATAAGGGTCATTACGTCTTATTGGTAAACATTCCAAAAGACTTGAACTTCCGTACTCAAACGCCTTTTGTAGAACATGTATAGAGAGGAAGAAAATGAAGCTGTCCTACACTCACTCTGTATTTACCCTGGTTTTTTCAAAAAAGAAAAACCCATCTAATAAAGTTTGTTGTAATTGAGGAAAGTCTCCGTGGTATCAAAATGGGCTCTACTTGTCTAAGTGTATTTTCTTCCAGTTCTATATATCTCTTTTCGATCGTAGGGATACTAAATCTTTGAGTATATTAGCATTTTCTACATACCATGGTGCAGCCGTTATGGTTCTTAATATTTTGGATTGAACTCTTTGTATAGTTGTAATCCACAAGTCCAAATCGGCTTGATTATGCGTTTATACATAAAAGTACTTTGTTCAAGATCCAGCTCATTTTCTTGATTTTGAATTTCATTTGACTTCTTTTAGTTTCAATGTGTTTTCTTCATGTAAGTCTTCATGTAAGTCTAAATGCATTCCGTGGTATTTAATATAATTGTGTTGTGGTATAATTTTATTATTTATTTTAACAGAAGAGGATATAGCCTTTCTTAGTTGAAATGTTGTTTCGTAAACTTTGTTTCACCATAGATTTAATCGTTTTTCTATTTCTTCTTTCTTATTATAAATGATTGGAAGCATATGTATAATCTACTTTGGGACAGGCGTCTTAAAGAAAGAACTTAAAATTGCTGTGTCGTCTGCAAAATTAGAAATAATCGTTTGATGGTTGATACACAGAGAGAAAAGATATTCTAATTTCAAGAAACACCGATTCATAATATATGAAATTTTGAAAAAATACATATTTAAGAATTTTAATCTTGATACTAGTAAAAAGAAACTTAATTAAAAAATTTTACTCTTGTTTTATGAAAACATAAATTTTCTTAATTTATGATTCGATTCTTAATTTAAGATTTATTTTGATTCATATTTTATGAAATTTTGTACTTGATTTAAAACCATAATTACAGAATTTATAAAAATATATTCATGATTATAATTTAAGTAAAACATTGTCTTGACTTTTGAAAGTTTTGCATGAATCATGAAATTGAATAATACACAAATTATGACTTATTTTCTAAAAATAGGATTTTCTAAAAATGTTTAACTTTAAAAATAAGTTTAAGAAATATATGCAGAATTGGTGAATTTGATAAACATAATATCAATTTAAACAAAATAAAATCTTGATTTCTGAAAATTTAATTATTGATAGTTGACTCAAATTAAGTTTTTTTTTCACAAATTTTATATTTAAGAAAATAATAATCAAGCTAAAAAAGAACGCCTGTGACTCCGTTAAGCTTAATAAACTGGAAATTTATTCAGTCTGAATAAAGCATTGGATTCAACAAGTTTGTTTTTATTTATATGAAGTACTAATAATTTTCAGTGATAAAATAAAATATAATTTTCAAAATGGTAAGTCAATTTAGTGATAAAATAAAATGCATAATTTATTTTTACTATTTAAATTAAGTGTCATTTACTAGTATTTTTTTACTATTTAGTAATAGCTGCGAATTTAGATCAAGAAAAAATTAATACTACAGAATAATAATATAAATACAAGCTCAGCAGAAATAATTACTTCTTTTAAAATATCAGATTTAGGAGTAGATTTCTATACTTTAAATAATTAATGAAATAAAGTATAGCCATAAAGAAAAAACTGTGTTGGTCCTGACGAAAAATAAGTCCTTAAAAATTTTGCAGTTTATACCAGCTGAAGAAGGTAATGTCGTTCTTATTATTTTTGAATTGAAAATTAAAACAAAATTAAATTGTGTGTATACATTCAATAACTATAAATTCAAAGTAGAAAATAAGGTAATGTTTAAATATTTATTTTACTTTTTCGTTTAGAAGTACTATTTTCTGCTTGGATTGCTTCGTCCAGCTTTGCCACCCAATGGACGAATCAGCAGAGACAACAAGGAAACGCGTAGATTTTAGAAACCATAGATTGAAGATTTTTTAAATTTTTTTTTCATAGAGGTAAACACAGAAAATGATTTACAGCCCCAATTATATTTTTTAAAAATCATAACAACGAATTTGCTGTAACAATAATGACTATAAATTGTTGTTTCAAAATATTTTGCACCTTAAATTTAAAGTTTACAAAAATATTTTTATAAAAATGATTCTAATTTAAATTATACTGTAATTTCCGATTTAAATAAATAGTTTTATATCTTTTTAATAATATTTTTCAATACTTTCATATCAAACTTATTCTAAAAATAAGGTTTCTTTGTAATGTATGTATAGTATTTGTAATATTTTAGTTGATAAAGAAATAATTAATGTTATTTTATTACATAAATAACCAGATGGAAAGAACAATTTGTAAGCCACACTTTATGTAAATACTTATTTTTTTGTATATTTAAATATGTATGTTAAAATGAATTTAAAAAAAGAAAATAAAATTATTTAATACTAAAAAAATGTAAAAAAAAATTTTATTTAAAAAAAAAACTAATTTCAGAGAATATTTAAGTATATACATGCTTAATTTATACTATCAAAATATATTGAATTGAGAAAAAAGTAACTTATTTCGTGCTAAATCTTTCATGATTTTGTTTTTTACTAAAATAAGTAATATTAGACATAATTCAATCAAATTTTTTCTTAAATTGTGAATTTTTTTGTGTAATTGTTTTTTAATTTTAGTATTTTTTTTCTTAATTGAAGAAAATATTTTTATAAAGTACTAAATTTTTGAAATTTTTTTTCTTGATATAAGCAATATATTTTCACATTTTATGTTTTAAAATACATAATTACAGATAAAGCTAATTCTTAACTGAAGAAATAAATTCATGTTTTAAGAAATCACAGTTTTAAGAAAAATTTATTCATAAAACGTGAATATAATTTCTTGGCCCAAAATCAGTAGGAAAATTTTCATGATTCATTCAAAAAATACTCAATTTTAGCAATATTTTCTCTCTGTGTAGGCATGTCTGACATATACAATAATTATAACAGTGGACATAAGACATTGTCTTGGGAGACTCCAGCTTGAATTGGATGTGTAAAAATTTGTATTTGACCATGAATTTGTTCCCTATGATGTAATTTTTCAGTAACTCATGGACACCACATGACATATACTATATAACTCGTTATTTTATGAATAAGACCATCATGCATACTTTATTGAAAGCTTGAGATATATCCAGGAATATGGCGAAGTAGTATTGTCTTTTTTCGAATATTTTGTTAATTTGACTGACTATTCGATGTATTTGTTCTGAGGTGATATGCTTTTCTGTGAAACCAAATTAAAGATCAGGTATAGTTCGGTTTATTATCAGGGTTGTAATTGTTTTATTATTAATTTCTCAAGTATAGTTTTGAGAGAGTTGGTAGCAAACTCATAAGTCTTATGAAGCTACCTCGTATATAGTGTATAGTGTAGTATATAGTGTATATAATATATACAATTTTTCTTTCAAAAATACGTTAAAGTTTTTCTAAATATATCATACAGTATTATCAAGTTAGTTACAATGTTACTCATACCTAATTCGAAATGATGCAATAAAAGCTTCAAACTTCAGATAGTCAGTTAGACCAGACTGCAACATCACCAAGACAAATTTGGCCTATGTTGAACCTGAAGCGATCCCTTAACCTACTAACCATGAAAAGGTGTGACATTAGCACTATAGTAGGGGTCATTACGGGTCATTGTCTGATTGGTAAACATGCCAGAAGACTGGGACTCCCATCAAACGACTTCTGCAGAACTTGTAGAGAGATGGAGGAGGATAAAACTGTCCGACATCTACTCTGTTTCTGCCCTGGTCTCTAACTTAAAAGGAAAACCCATTTAGGAGCCTTCTTTCTGGACTCGCTGGGTGATCTTGAAAACACTGGTATCAAAAACCTCCGCCGCTTCGTTAAAAGCTCAAATTGGTTCAACGAGTAGGGAACTACGCGAGGAAAGTTGCCGTGGTATCACAATGGACCTCACCGGTCTAAGTGTGTCGATGTACTGTCGGCAGCCACTACTACCTACCTACCTACCTACCTACTCATACCTAAAGTAATATATTTGAAATTGATTTATCCAAAAAAATAATGTGACTGTCACTTAGGTAAATTAACACTTAACATAATTTCATCATAGTAAAAATCTAGTAAATGACAAAATAAAAATTCAAAAAAATATTCCCACTCCAGCTCAGCCATTAAATAATAAACATTTTTATACAAAACTGAAAAACCTTTATAAAATAACAACAACAAAAAAGTATATAAATATCCCAACAAATTCTGGATAATTCTAAATTAATAATTATTAAACACTTAAAGTAGCTAAATCTATATGTTTTTGCAAAAAAAAATTAAAACAGAAAAAATATTTAATTATAATACAATCTGTATATTTTACAGGTTTTTATGATGAAAGTTTTACCACTCACTAATACCAAAGCCATTAAATATTTAATGTATTTGCTAATACATTGTTATTACAGAAACAAAAACAATGTCAAAATAAATGTTTGTACAAAAACTTTGAAAAATTCACCTTTACGGGATTGCAAAAAAAAAAACAAAAACAATAACAAATAAAATAAATTTTACCGGATAATTATTACGGATAAAATTTAAATCTGGGTCAAATGCTGTGGGTGCATAAAATGGTTTCTTGTTTTTATTTCTGTCTTCTTTCTCAAAACTTGTATAAAATTAAATTTAATTTTAAATAGCAGTAAACTGGTTATTTCTTAGTGTTATTCACCTTTGAGATTGTTTTATTTTTATTGTTTTATTTTCTACTATGTATCATAGACTTTGAAATTAGTATTTAAATATGTAAGTATGTGCAAAAATTAATATTACTGTCTCTGTCTTTCTATTTCTATCTTTCTTTATGTTTTTTATTTAATATTTTCTTCATAGAAATTTGTTTTGTTGCATCTGATGAGTATAGTAGAATAATTTTTGATGTCATGGTGAAATGATTTCATGAATATCAGCTTCCGGTTATCAATAAAGATTCACTCAAAATTGGATTAATCAAGGCAGATTTGAATTTTATGATAAAAAAAGATTTATTTAAAAATTGATTTATCACATAAGAGGAAGTAAGGCAAACAAAATCATCGTTTAAATAAAAATGTGAATAAAAAATAAAATCTCATGGTTTTTGTTATCAATTTGTCAATTTTTATTAACTCATCTTTAAAAAAAAATTATTACATTAAATTTAACCATTTTTGTTTATTAAAAGTGTTATAATTAATAAATATAATTTTAAATTTAGAAAAGCATTTAGAAAGAAAATCCTTATTTAGAAATTTATAAGTATATTTTAAAATATAATTTAAGAAAATTTTTTTACTTGTATAACGTAAATGATATTTCCTTAATTAAATTTTATGATACTTTAATTTTACTCATTTACAAAATTTAATTTATTAACCTGTGAAGAAATTAATCAATATGAATTGTGTATATATATATATATATATATATTATATATATATATTCAATTTATTTATAACCTTAAAACTAAATCATTTATTCAAACAAGACAATATAATGATCATCATTAGCATAATATCAAATATAGCAATGCAACTGAAATAAATATAAATAGATTTTAGATATTTATTATTAGAATTTCATAGACAACATAAAAATAATATAATTTTCCCAATCAATAATATAAAAATAAAAAAATAACGTATAATGTACTACACGTGCTTGTTCTTATCCATTTACTTATATTATATGTATTCATTTAATGGTGAATTATTATTTGAATGTATTTTTCAACGGCATTTTAACGTTTAAATTACAGTATAGATATATTATAACTAAGTAGACATAGTACACTTTATAAAACGTTGAGTAAAGGAGTTTTCTGATCCTTACATATTAAAGGCCTTTTACACAACATTATTTCGACGTAATTTAGAATATACTGGAAAAATATGGTCTCCGTTTTATGATGAGTAGAATTGAAGTTATACTTTAATTTTTTTCATTTAGAAATTTTTTAAGATATACACTCCCCGCAAATTTTTTTTGGGTAACATAATATTTGTTTGTCTCCTTATTAGCAACCGATTAAACTTAATTCAACTAGGATATCGTACAGAAAAGAAGGGAAAATGGAGATGTAACGTTTATTGTTGAAATTGTGAAACATTTATTCTAAGATATTCTAAAAATTAGTATGGTAATTCCTATCTACAAAAAATTAGGCGATAAAAATTATGTGAACAACTTTAGGCCGATCTCTATTTCGGCAGTCTTCAGTCAAATAATACAAACACATATATCAACAATCAACTAACTCCATTGTAGTCCACCTACGACACCTACGACAAAATACACTACTGTGCGATATTCAATATGAGAATACAGATGGTTTAAAAGTTACTTCGCCAATAATAAACAATATTCAGAATGCGAGGATATAAAAAGTCAAGAAGAAAATATTGAGTATGGTGTGATACACGAAAGCTCGTTAGGACCAACCCTGTTTTCATGTTATATAAGTAGCCTTAATAACATGCAATTGTCAGGAAGGCGTTTTTGTATGCAGATAATCTAGCTGTAGTATATTCAGAGGACAACTATTTAAATCTCGAGCTAGAAATGAACTGAGGCATACTGCAAATACACGATTGAGCGGCGCTGCACAATCTCACAGTAAATGTGGCAAACAACAATATATGATGATCAAAGCCAAAAATGAGCAAATCACGTTAACCTACAATGGAATTAAAATAAATAAGATTATTAACTACAAATATCTTGGTGTTTAGTTCGATGATTAATTAAACTGGAATTGTCATGTAAATGAGTTGATAAAAAAATCCAGAAGAAACGCAGGTGTATTTAAAAAATTGGAAAATGACCAGACAAGGTTAAGCTATCCACATATTATAGTCTATTTCATAGTACGATAAACTATATGGTATAGGAATTTGGGGTCAATCAAAATAAAGCAATTAAAAATCTATTTGAGTTGCCTGGCTGAACTTCAGCCAATTATATACATTTCAAAAATAAAATTTTAAAAATAAAAGACTCTAGAAGTTTAAGCCAAACATCCCAATTATATAATATTAAGAATAATTGTATAAAAACAAACACTAAATTAGTCGTTAATAATCAAATACATCGGCACAATACGAGATGAGCAAATCAACTGCGATATAGTATTGGGACACACTTAAATGGACTAGAACCTATCACGAATACAGGAATCATTACTTTAAACAACCTCCCTGCGAAATGCCTGCTGGACATGTCCAGACAAAATTTTAAGATGGAGCTTAAAAAATTAATGTTATCTAAGTATAACTCATACTAGGGGCCCCTGTTGAGTAATTATATTTCAAGTTGAAGTCAAATTTAAAGTTTTTAAAAAAACAGTAATTTACGTACTGACATAGACTTCGCACGATATAGCAGAAACCACTCGTGTTTAATAAAAAGCTTTGTGGTTAGTAAGTTTTATTTAGGACACATATAAATACATGTCCCTCATATACTGCTTCGTTTCCGATATATTCCCTATAGTAAATGGCATTTAGTGGATAAAATTCCTAAAAATAAAAAATTTTGTCATTAAAGAGGTATGTATATATATACATACATAATACATAATTTTAATAAAAAGTATATTCTTACTACAAATAACCAAAATTTAGAAACAGTTACTTAAAAAGATAAAAATGAAGAATTCAAGTGATTTGTTTTTTTGTTATTTTTATATTTTTTATTTTAGATGAATTTGTTTTTTTGTTTTTTTTTTTGCATATGTACATAGATTCATTTGCAAGTATATAATGCAAATTATAAAAACTGAATTGTTTGCTTTTGTTTATTATTTTAATAAGTTCTCAGATATGCATAATGTATTTGCTGAATAATAAAATCATATAAGTACAAAATTTTCAACTGTGTGCGCATTTTTGTTTTATATATAATCTTATATATTATGTATATTAGAAGTTCATTAAGGAGTAGGAGAATCGAAATAAAATGAAAAGGTGTCTACTGCGCAGGAACTTAAATGCTTGTCAATTATAATTGTAGATAGCTACTTTGACTCTATTATGTAAAGATGAAATTACCCGTCATATGAATTTTTTTTGTTTTTGTATTTTTTTTGTTTTTGTTTTTTTTTATATTTTTGTTTGTTTTTATTTTTTATTTTAATAAGAACTCACGAACAATGTATTTGGTGAATAATAAAACCATATGATTAAAAAATTTTCAACTGTGTGAGCATTATTGTTTTATATACAACTATTATATTAGAAGTTCAATAAGGATAATTATATATACTCCAACTCTACTATATAAAAATAAATTTGCTCGTCATATGAACAATTCAACTGATTTTTTTTGTTTTTGCTTTTTTATATTTTTTATTTGAGATGAATTTGTTTCTTTGTTTTTTTTGGCATATGTACATAAATTCATTTGCAAGTACATAATATAAAATATAATAACTGATTTGTTTACTTTTGTTTATTATTTTCATAATATCTCACTTATGCATAATGTATTTGCTGAATAATAAAATCATATGAGTACAAAATGTTCAACTGTGTGCGCATTTTTGTTTTATATATAATCTTATATATTATCTATATTAGAAGTTCATTAAGGAATAGGAGAATCGAAATAAAATGAAAAGGTGTCTACTGCGCAGGACCTTAAATGCTTGTCAATTATAATTGTAGATAGCTACTTTGACTCTATTATGTAAAGATGAAATTACCCGTCATATGAATTTTTTTTGTTTTTGTATTTTTTTTGTTTTTGTTTTTTTTTATATTTTTGTTTGTTTTTATTTTTTATTTTAATAAGAACTCACGAACAATGTATTTGGTGAATAATAAAACCATATGATTAAAAAATTTTCAACTGTGTGAGCATTATTGTTTTATATACAACTATTATATTAGAAGTTCAATAAGGATAATTATATATACTCCAACTCTACTATATAAAAATAAATTTGCTCGTCATATGAACAATTCAACTGATTTTTTTTGTTTTTGCTTTTTTATATTTTTTATTTGAGATGAATTTGTTTCTTTGTTTTTTTTGGCATATGTACATAAATTCATTTGCAAGTACATAATATAAAATATAATAACTGATTTGTTTACTTTTGTTTATTATTTTCATAATATCTCACTTATGCATAATGTATTTGCTGAATAATAAAATCATATGAGTACAAAATGTTCAACTGTGTGCGCATTTTTGTTTTATATATAATCTTATATATTATCTATATTAGAAGTTCATTAAGGAATAGGAGAATCGAAATAAAATGAAAAGGTGTCTACTGCGCAGGACCTTAAATGCTTGTCAATTATAATTATAGATGACTAAAAAAAAATTTTTCATTCATTTTTTTTTCTTTTATATTTATTGTTAATTAATTGTCATTGTGAGCTTTATACTGCTTTGTTTGTTTTTTTACCATTGTATAAACTTAAATACTTTATACTAATTTTTGATTTTGTAACTGCTTATATTTGCCTTGTTTTTATTTACAATTTTTTTTTCTCACTGACATTCAAATTATTCCTTGTTCATTTAATTAAAACTATTTTATAAATTATAAACTCTGTACGAGCTACCTAGCTCTTTTTTAGATATGTTTGAATAAATAAATAAATTGTTAAACATTATTTCTCCACCTATTTCTAATAATATTGTTATTAACACCAATTTTCGACTTCAATTCGTTAATCTTTTTACGCTGTTGCACCCATAGAACTAACTACCAAAAATGTAAGTCCATTAACAGAATGCATAATATTGGGAAATAAATACCAAGCTTTAATGGATTTCTCTTTTAAAATCTGTTTTAAAAAAATAACTACGCCAATTAAAATAATTACACACCGGTATTTCTGCTAACGCTTTGAAAATTTTTAAATTCAAATTGTTTATACCGCAGTAGGCTATGGAAAATTTTATTTTATGAAAATTATTGTTTAACAGGAAATGCAAAATATTAAAGTATTATTTAAAGCTTAGTATTATTTAAAGTTGTAGTAAAGGGATAAATTAATCTAAAGTTGGAAGTATTTAAAGTTTGAATTATTAAGTGAAAAATTAAATATTAAATTTGTTTTTTTCATATCAATCAACTAGGTCCCTATAACTTTAATAGCCAAAGAACTTTAAATTAATTCAAAGTAATTCTAGCTAAGAAATGAGTGAGGTAGAAGGTGGTTCCACAACAAAGAGAAGGAAGTGCAATTACAATGCAGATTGACCAAAAAAATATACTTGGGTCAGTGAAGGCTATGTTGGAAATGAAAAATCCAACAGCAAAGCAAGATGCAAACTGTGTAATATAACGTTTACTGTTATGTATGATGGCATTAAAGCTATAACTCAACACGCAAACTCAAAAAAACATATTGAAGCTAAAACTGCTGCAGCTTCTTCCCAACGATTAAAATATTTCTTTTCACCGCAAAATAATTCCCAAAACGATGCAGTAGCTATTGCTGAATTGTTGCATATTTATCATGGTGTAAAGCACCATTTATCATGCTTGGCTCAGGAATGCGGAATTAAAATTATAAAACAGGCATTTTCTGATTCTCAAATCGCTAAAAATGTTACAGCTGGACGTACTAAAGCTTCGGCAGTTGTACAAAATGTTTTGTACCCTTTTTCAATTGAACTTGTGATAGAAGATTTGAAAAACAACGTACCATTTTCTATTTCTACTGACGCGTCGAATAAAGGTAATCGTAAGTTATTTCCTGTAGCAGTTCAATTTTATTCTCTATAGAATGGATTGAGTTTTAAAATATTAGATTTTTATGAAGATGCTTTCGAAGATTTAAGATCGATTAAAAATCAACTATGTCGAGTATTAAATGACAACGGATTAATTTGGAACAATGTAACTGCATATGGAGCTAATAACGCTAGTGTGAATTACGGAATAAACAATTCGGTTTTTCAAAAATTAGTTAATGAAGAAAATAAAACCATTATTGCAGCTCATTGTAATGATCATATAATTCATAATTGTGCTAAAAATGATTTGAAATTATTATCAGTCGACATTGAAAACGTTATATTAAAAGTGTTTGCTGAGTTTTCTAATTCAGCCAAAAAGCGAGAAAATTTGAAAGAATGTTATGAGTTTTACGAATCAGAATTTCATGAAGTGGTCCGACATAGTCCTACTAGATGGCTGTCTTTATTTAAATCAGTTGATCGCTTGTTACTAAGCTGGCAGCCGCTCAAATATTATTTTTTAGCTTTAGGTAAAGACGAATGTTCACGACCAATATGGACAATGCTATCTGATCAAGAAAATGAAATGTCGCCAGTAGATGAACCCACAATTTCCGAAATTTATATCTATTTCGTTCACTCATTTATGTCTTCTTTTCAAAAAATTTTACTAATTCTAGAAACTCGTACAACTCTGGCATGTGATCCTTTTTTAATATTGGTAAAATTTCGAGAATCGTTGAAAAATAACATGGACACCGAATTTTTTGGCATGAAAGTAAAATTTGCCATGATGAAAAACTATTTAGATCCATGTAAGGTGAATAAATTTAAAAAAGAAGCTTTAAATGTATATGCTAGAGCATTGAACTATTTGGAAAAATGGTTTGATTTCCAGAATTCTCCTTATATGCACTTTCAAGCTATGAGCCTTGCAGACGGTAAAAAAATATAAGTCTGGATGAAATTTTGAAAATTGGGGTGTTGTCGCCATTGATGGATGAAGTTCCATCAGACTACTTACACGCCGAAATATGTGCATTGAATTCGGTAATGGAGACACTTGAAGGAACATCTTCTCTTGAAAAGTGGAACTATTTCTTTCGAAAAGAGTCGGCACCAAATTTATTGAAAATAGCTCAGTTCGTCTTTTCGATTCTACTTTCGAATGCAAATGTTAAAGACTTTTTAGTGTGATGAGCAATCTATGGACTAACCAACGTAATCGGATGTCGCTAAATTTAGTAAAAAGCGAACTTGTATCTTCTTTAATATTCCTTATACATGCCAAAATGTAAAAGAAATATTTTCTAATAATAAAAAGCTGCTAAAAGCTACTTCGCCGAATGAAAAATATAAAAAATAATAAAAATATCATATTTTTATTTTAAAATTTAGTTTTATTTAAAAATAGCATAGTCTACGGTTTATTTTAAAATTTTGTCCGGTATTCTTTAAGGTTTCACCTGGCAACCCTATACACACCAGCCTATTTATTCCAAAAAATTACAAAATCGAGACAAAAGAAGTAGGCTTAAAAATCAACGAAGACAAAACAAAATACCTAAAACTGTTCAGAAAAATCCAATAATTAAGTAATCAGAATATAACAATCGAAGAGTACAACTATGACTTACAAGCTTCACATAACTCGGAACACCAATAACAAGCGATAATAGGATGCAATATTGCATTCATAACAGAATTAAAGCCGTAAATAGATGTTATTATGCAAACATAAACTACAATTAACGTCAACATCAAGAAAAGCAAAGATAACAATATACAAAACTCTAATAAGACCCAGAGTGACGGATGATTCGAGGTATGGACTATGAATGAAGCCGTACAAATCTCGAATTGGAGACAAGCGACGCAAGATCAACCCTTTTGAAGGAGTATTGTGATGAAGAAGTCACCCAAAGCTATAGCGCTATAAGATGATGATGATGATGAAGTTGAAAAACTTTTCTATACTTTATAAGTGAAACAGTAATTCCCCGTAAACACAGATCACTTTCTTTGTTTTATTGTCTTGTTTGTGTTATTTTTTGTGTTACAAGTCCACATTCTGAATAGAATTAGGTCTTACATTTACAGAGTAGGTATTTAATTACACTAATAATTATTACAAACAAATAAAATAAATCGAACCAAAAAAATTAGGTACACTGAAATAAAATTTAATAATGACTAGAAAATGTTACCGAAAACAAAATTGAATAATAATTCAAACAAAACAAACATCTTTATTCTAGAAATATCACCATTTTTTAACATAAAAATAAATAGGAAATAACTCATAAAATATAAACGATACAAATAAATCTGAATACAAAATTGTTAATAAATAGAACAGTCTACTTAAAGAGTTCAAAATATGATGACTAACTCAATTTTTATTAAATTCATTTTAATGCCAAATTTTGAATGAAAAAAGATCTAAAAAATTTCTTATAAATAATGACGAAGTTTTTGTTGTTTTACTGGCATAAGGTCTTTTTATTGATATTTTTCTTTCGATTACCTTAAAATGATATAATGTTTGTTTTGGGTTTTTCTCACTTAAATAGTAAGTAGGTGTATTTAGCGAAAAAAAAAAATATATGTATAAAATGTTTATGCAAAAATTTATATGATAATAACATTAATAAAATATGTATTTGAGTATATCTGACAAAAACCATTTGCATAGTTTTCTAAAATAGAGGTATTCAAATTGTATTACTTTTATTTTTAATGTTATTTATTTTAATATGTACAATTTAAATTGTTCCATACCCATTTATACAAGGTAACTCTTAATTTTTTGTCATCTTATTAGTTTAATTTAATTGTAAATATCATTTCTAACTATAGTTATAATTATGTCTCAAATATCGAACTATTTTTTTATATTTATTTTATTAAATTAAGAATTTTAATTTTATTAACAAGGTTTTTTCTTTCAGAAGATTAGAAGTAGAGTATCCGGCTTGAAGAATATAATAACATTCATATATATTGATAATTTATAAATACTTAAAAGAGTTATCTGATAATCTATTATACTTTTTGTCAAACAATCTATCACTCAATAAGCTTAAGAATACCGTCAAAAGAATGTTATTCTATCTTATATAAATAAAATGATGAGCTTACATAATTCTTTGAATAATATTAATTTTCAATTTGCGCAATCTATATTTTTATGTTATAGCTATATTTCTTAAACAAATATTGTACTCGCATAGAAACAAATGACTATATCTCACGTTTTCAGATATCTTGCATAGAACTCTAAATGTTTATATCTTAAGCATGAAAAGGAGATTTGAAAGCATCCTTATTGTTTTAATATTTTTATATATATAAACCGTTATATCTGTCGATCTGTTAAATAAATGTTTATTTGTACAGCCTATAACTTACAATTTATAAATATTTTGGGGTCGGTTTTTGGTAAAGTCTTAAGATATTTGCTTGTTAAAGAAAGATACGAAACATTGTTTTTTTCAAATATTTTCAACTTTGAACTTCAGTAACAGCAGCACCGTTTATTTCGTTATTTTACTAAATGAAAAGCCAAATAATCATTTATTTAACAGATCAACAGATATAATGGTTTATATAAAATATTAAAACAACAAGGATGCTTTCAAATGTCCTTTTCGCCCATACAGGATAATATGAGGCATTAGAGATATATATTTTTGGGAAGCTGGCAACACCAAGTATCCTTAAAATACAGTCATTTGGTCCCACGCGGGTACAACATTTTCTTTCCTTTTGAAATTTTGGCTTTTGAATTTAAAATAGATACAAGAAATATAATATATACAGAAAGGAACACACAGGGTGTTTTTCATGTATTGCTATTTGGTTTTGGGTTTGAATCTTCATTAGTAAATAGCATTTAAATCTGGGTTTGCTTATGAACAATAGTCCAAAATATTGATGCTTAAAGAAAGTTTTTAATTTTTTCTAGCAAAGCCACTCACAAGATCAAAAAATATTTACTTCAATAAAATTTCATTTAGGAACGGAATGTAAAACATTGTTTTACAAAGATATTCTACAAGATGCATAAACAGATACAGAACACCTGATGGATGAAATTTTTTCTTCAATAACATGAGAATGAAAAATTAATGTGATTTATTATTAATGTGGCACATTTGGTACATTGTTTTGGTTAATTGAAATTTCGTTGAAGCATAATTGCAACTCTTACTGGTGAGGTTAAAGTGTCAAAAATGTACAACAAATTTATAAATTCCAGCTAACAGTTTCATTGTCATTGGTAACTGTAACGTCGGAAATACAATTTTACAATTTAAGGCTTCAAAAATTGTATTTTAAACGGAAATATTAGTAAATTCCAAGCTAAAATAATAATATTAAATTGCACTACACATTCTTCCAAGCCACTCAGAGTTTTGGGAAAAGACAAAAAGCGTGTTTCGGGGATTCTGAGGGAGATGTTGTATAGGCGTAGAACCTAATGACCATATTTCAAGGATAGCTGGAATACCTAGGTTTCCAAAAATATATATCTTTAGTGGCGCATCTTATTCTTTAAGGACGAAAAGAACATTTAAAAGTATCCTTGTTGTTTTGATGTTTTTGTATAAGAACCGTTATATTGGTTGATCTATTAGATACATATATATATATTCAATTATATATTCTAGAAAGGCAAGGGTGTGGAGCATATTTAAGCTTTTATTTGATGATGATCGGTGCTGCCGTTATGGAGATATTGTAGTTCAAAGTAAAAATTTTTGGAAAAAAATACAATCTTTATTTTCTTTCTTGAAAAACCAAATACCTCAAGATTTTACCATAAAACATCCACAGTAATTATATACTGTTGGAAAGGTCTCTTTTCTATAACTAACACATACATTATTTATATCTACGTCGAATAGTTTAGAAGATTTAAGATATTTATTTAAAAAAATTGTTTTTGTTACCCTTTTTCTATATAAAATTATGAATGTGCCTTTTATGAAGTAACAATCTTCTGAAGTAAATGTAAAACCAGCTTCTGACCAAATAACTGTATCTCGAAAATAATTGATGTTGCCGACTTTTAAAATATATGTTCTGAATGGTGCATTTATATTTTAAGTACAAATAGGATATTTGGTAACATGCTTGTTGTTTTACGGTTTTTGTATCTGTTTTGTATCTGTAGTATATAATATAGCATATAATATTATATGTGTTCGGTTTTTTATCTAGTAAGTAAAGTATAGGTAAAGCGTAGGTAAACAGTATAGGTATAGGTAAATAAAGTATAGGTAAGTAAAGTATAGGTAAACAGTATAGGTAAAGAACCCGCCCTTCAATCGAAAGGTCCAAAGTCCGATTTCAGACGATATAATTGCGAATGCTGATGTCATCACGGTTAATGATATTGAATTTCAAATCTCCAACTATACAAGTGAATTATTTTTTTTCCATTTAATTCAAGTAACAGTCTAGAATATTTAAGAATTTGTTGAAAGAGTTTATGTCACGCTCAGGCGGTCTATATATTGCTGTTATATCAAGTTTTTTTGTTGTTAATGGGCAGTTTTAGACTTGCAATGCTGTTGATTTACTTCTTTGACAAAATATATTTTTTTGAATACTTCTTTGACAAAATATTTTATGATATCATGTATAAATATACCAGCCCCTAACCTTTTCCCATTTTTCCGGCAAGACATTACTTTGCTGTTACTCATTATACTGATTAGGATCGATTTCATGTTCCATTATCCAAGTTTCCCCGAATTTTAAAATGTGTATTGTAACTTCTATAGAGTCTAGCACTTGTGTGATTTCTTCCATTTTATATTTAAGTCTTCTAGCGTTTAAGTATAGTACTTTTATTGATTGTTGTTTTGGCTTATGATATTTCAGATATATTTTGGTAATTACTTATATATGGGTATTTAAATGTAATTCAAAATTATTCAAATATCAAACATTCAAATGGTCAATATACTAGACTCTCATAATCTTGCTACTATCAGTTTTTCTAGTAAATATTTTCTTAATTCATATTTTACCCAAGCAAATTGAATTACCTTATTTCCTTTTAGATCCCGTGCTTTTTTGAAAAATAATCCAAAGTAGTTCGTATTTTTTTTATTTATGAAGATTTGATTTATTTTGTCTTTAGTATTTCCAGTAATAAATAAAAAAATCCGACATATAGGTACCATAATTTTGTTTGTTATGCTTTGATAATTTCATTCTTGATAGTTCTATTTTTCAGTTTAACAATTAATTTGCGAAGTTTACCTGATTTGTTGATAATAAAACCTTCTTTCTCTGAAAATATTATGTCTCCTCAATCTAATTCAATACCTTTTTTTCTATAATTTTTTAATATAGTAATAGTGTCAAAATTTGGAATATCTCCATTCTAAAGATTTCTGCTACATTTTCTTTGTTTTATTTTTTGAATTTCTGTTTCATTATGAAAGATCTCATCTTTCAGACATTTGTTGTCGTTCCTTAAGGTAATATTTTTCTTCAATAACTGTATCAACCAATTTTTTGAACATTTTAACCTCATTTTGTTGATGCAGTTATTATAGTTGATGTTTATTAGTTGATGCAGTATGGTATCATGAGATGTTTTTATATATTCTAGTTTCCTTTAAATTGAAGATTCTTCTCCCAATTCTTCTGTCTCATCTTTGTTTATTGCATATTTATTACTCGATTTACTAGATGTTGGTATACTTACATATTTTCGTTTTAGTCTTGCTGGCTTACAACTTTCACAAAGCCAGAATTTCTATGAATCTTTGTGATATTTCTTCAATAATTTCAATGTCCAAGCCAGAAGGTGAGCACGAGAACCATTTCTTGCATTCTCCATCACAAGGTACTCCTGAATTATTTTTTGAATTAATTATCTTTTTTCACCGATTACAAAGTATGATGTTCTGATTTGACATTTTTGACGTTTTTTTATTGAATACACCAGGACACAGTCTTCGATTAATTATTGTTTCGGATACATTGCAATTCAAAATTTGTATTCCATGTACTTTTTGAAAAGATTATTTAAAACATTCACACATTAATAATTTTTTCTATAATTAATTTTTTTTTAATTTTGTATTTTATTTCTATTGCATATTAAATTTATATGTATTGTTCATTATGCACAATAGACCTATTCCGATCAATGTCTTTAAATAAAATTTTACTAATTCATTCAAGTTAAATAAAAGGTACAAAATCCCTCTTATACAATTATTTCCTGCATAATGTCCCAATAAACAAGTTTTGAAGTAATCATGATCAAAATATCTCTCATTAAATTGTATTTCAACTAAACAAAATAATTATTTCATAATCAGTTTCTTCAATTATATTTCAGTAGTAACTATAAAAATTATTATTACAACTCATTTTTTCAAACTTTTAAATATGGTTATCCTCTTTTTTAATATTTCAATTGCGTAACTTCCTAAATAAAGTCATATGCAAGTTGCATTATTTTACACACCATTAACACCCACTTGCTCTCTTACATTACAATTTACATTGTATACGTATTTTTATTCATTAATTCTATCATGGTCTACGAAATCGTTTTTTTTATTTTGTAAACAAAAAACAAATAACTGTAAATATCATTTAGTCTTTTTAAGCGGACCTTAAGAAACGGTTTATTCGCGAAATAAAAATAATAATAATTAAATATGAAGCCGGTTTTATTTACAATTTTAACATTTATTCTTTTCAATAACTGTACATCACAATACTATTCTAATAATTATCATAATAACATAAAACGAAACGAATATCCGTTACGAAATTCAAATTCATATTATAGTCGATTACCAGCAAATAATTATTTAAATCAAGAACATCAATTCACCCCAACAACACAAAATGAGAGTATCGAAGAAACAAAAATAAATCATAAACATAGATTGAAAAAGAAGAAAAAGAAAATAAATCAATATTCAAATATATATCAACAACCATATTTACAACAACAACAACAACAACAGCTTCATTCCCTTTCAGATCCTTGTCGTCAATATCGAGCACGCAACAATCAATATGATTCTGAAGATACTCCACAAAGTCGATTCTTTTGGGATTTAAATATTTATAATGTTTATCCAACAGCAAGACCTCATCAAACATATGTAAGACCCATTAGTTATCCAATTTCATTTTTATTAAATGATTGTAATAATATTGGAAATTTTGGTCATACATCACCATTAAACAATCAATTTAGTTTAGCTGGATTAAGTAATATTCAATTTAATGATGATCGAGAAGGACATACATTAATGCAAAATACACAAAATAATCATCATAATAAAAAAAAGAAACCATTATTGAGCGCATTATTGAATAATGTTGCCGGAAGTAATAATTACAATGACAATTCTGATATTTCAAATCCTATTTATAATGATGATGTTAAACCAATACAAGAAGATACTGATGAAGAACCAGAAAATACGGTAAAAATTTTAAAATTGATAGATTAACAGTTTTTTACTTTTCATATTTGATTGTGTATAGTTTTAGTATGATGTTGATTTTTATATTTTTAAGATTGTACTCATAGATTGTAGATTTGCAATTGCACCATATAATTTCAATGGTAATAGTTTCTGTTTTTTTATACTCTTTGCCATTGACTCAAATGTTAAGATGTAATGAAATAATTTATTTCTATTTTAGGCTCTTATTCAGCAAATTTTTTTATTTTAATACACTTTTATTTAGTTATTTTAGTGTGACTGTGTGTTTGTCTGTTTATTGGTCCGTTTGGTACAAATTTCGCAATCGATTTAAGACTAACTTGCCGATGAGCTAAAGACTTAAGCACACTTTGGCAATAGGTGATAACATTTTTTATTAAAATTTTGAAATCCTGGTCCCTGCCAAGGTCATTATTTAAACTAAAATTAATATCACAGAAACTACTAATACAAAACCCATTCAATATTTTGTGTTTTCCCAATACAATTTACTTGACTAAAAATGTTAATAAAATTACAGAGTTAACCTAATTTGAACTTAACATTTATTTTTTCGGGATTAAAAACGGTAAAATAATATTTAATATTTTTTTTAAAGTAAAATGCGTTTTTAAAACGGCCTAAATGGTATCTAGTACCATACAAATTGCCCTGAATAATTATGAAAATACTTGTGAAAGTTCATAATATTAGTAAGAAGTGTGGAGAGTATAGTTGTCGCTGAGAAAAACTCACACATCAGTTCATAAATTTTGCAATGCAATAAAATCCTTAGTGGCTTAGGTGAACTACTCATGCATCAAATATCTATTGCAGTAAGAAGCAATACCTCACGTTTGTTTCGACGAAATACTGCTATCTAGGGGAAAAAATATCATTTTCCAGTTAACTGTATATTAGAGCTCTAGTTGTCACCATGGGCTCAAGACCTTGTCGATTATTTAGCTGCATATCTTATATGATGACCCGATTTAGTATCATACTGGTTTTGTATTATATTTTACTTGTCTGTTTTAAATATTATGTATTTGTACTGCTTTAGTTAAATTCCTTAAATCATTCAATTTTAAGATATCATATAATTTCTATGTACTAAATTTGTAACATTTTATTTACTAATCCAAAAAAAATTTTTTATAACATTATTTTGCATTAATTGCAGTTTCCCTGTACTTTTTGTAAATTTATATACAAAATTAAAAAATTACATAACTCATTGCATCTGCAGGCGATTGCCAAGACCCTTTGCATAAAAAACAGTTCAGGTGTTTCCACCATCTAGTCTTGCACCTTTAAAAAAGAAAAACACTTTTCTAATTCCGTTTTGGTTTCATTCGGTTTGATTGCCAACTAATGCTTCAATATTAACTTATTGATCCAATCGAATCTATTTTTTTGATTCGATTGTCAATAATTTAGTTGGAATACGTTTTCATACATTAAATGTGCTTTTACACTCAGATTTGAACGTTCGGAACACGTCAATACTATTGAAAAACGATTCAATATTTTTAATTAAATTTAAGTCTCGGCACTAATATTTTAAACGCTTGGGCATTTGGACCAGGTTTTACAAAATACTATATGTGATAAGTGATAACTAACAATTTATTCACTACTAGCAGAAACTCAAATTGTGTAATCTGTTACGGTCTAAAAAAGATAAGATAAGCATATACAAAATATCATGCCAAGGTTGTACAAAAAGTTACATAGGATAATCCAACAGGTTATGACTACGGTTAGATTCCAGGAATATATTATAAGAGAAGCAGAAGTGGCTAGGGAAAAAATTTATACGAATTTGAGATCAGCAGTAGCGTAGCATAGTGATAAAAAAAATTAAAATTGATACAAAAGATTAATATAAATAATAAATTAGACACGTATGAGAGTTTGGCAATATCCAGAGAATACGACGTTAACAACAAACTTAATAATGAAATTATATAGATAGTGGGTTTTTTCCATTATTTAGATTAATTTAAAATTAAAATTATGTACAGGTAGATATGTGATAGATATGTGATCTAATATTTATAAAACAAATTAATTTTTCCGTAATTAATTATAGACCAGTTTAAATTTAATAAAAAATAGAAATAAAAATTTGTAGATCAGGTACCACAATTAAAGATTTATGGTTGTACACAAAATTAATTAGAAATTAAGTCACAAGCACTGATGAAGCAAGTAGGTTACTTATAAAAAATCGATATTTGGACAATGAAAATAAATTATTAGTAAAAGGAAATTCAACTTTTAATTAATAAATTAAATATTTCAATAAAAACAAATCTGATTATCAAAAATAATCATATCCTTTTTTTCATAAATGTTCAACTTTTGGCATAATTTTAAAAGAAAAGACTAGTAAACTATTGAAATGTTAAACTATTTTTAAGATATTAAATAAAGTGAATTATAGTTTTAAGTTTTTCGATTTAACTTATTTATTATGTAATAAAAAAATATGTAAAAGATTCTTTTTAAGAAAATAAATAAAATAAATTTTTTCATTTATAATGCTAATGCTAGACCGGCGAATGTTACACCGGGAATAGCTAGTAGTAATAGAATATAATAAAATAGAAATGTTAGTATATGAAAGTTACCGACAGTTTAATAGAATGTACTTTAAAAAAAAATTTTGTTTGTACATATTTATAATGTAAAACTAAGTTATACCGAACGCCCGAACGTGAGAGAGAAAAACACCTTAAACACACTGTACTGCAATTTATTTATTTTATTTAATTAAATATTGAACGAATACTGTTTTACGATTCTCTATTTATTTATTTATTAAATTTTAATTAATACTTAATTTTACCATTCATATTAATTAATTTCTATTTACTTTTATTTAAATAGAGTCCATCATCTGCTGTTCCTATTCGTCAATTTGCTCAGCTAGTTGGAGGAGTTTCAAATCGAGTTAATGATGTTATACAAATTTTATCAGGAAATGGACAACGTGGACCTTTAATAAAATCAACAGATGTAACCAATTTTAGGCAATATTATTAATTCAATTATATTATAATTAATAAATCATTTTATATTATTGTGTACAAGTATTATAATATTTCTTTTGTTTATTTTAATATTAATAAATAAATTATAATCATAAATCACCTTATATAATAATTATTGTTTGTTTATTTTGCAATCAAAAATTTTTGGATATTTTTGGAAATTTTAACATTGGACTTTTTATGCATTTGCAAAATAAAAATAATGTGTTCTTGACAAGATTTGTTGTTTTTGTTTTTTTTCATGTTTTTTTTTTTTTTTTTTTTGTATATTATCAAAAATTTCAATAGTGGGAAAGTATAACAGAAATATTAAGATGTTATTGCAAAAAGAATAAAATAAAACATATAAAGGTTAAAGGTAACAAATATTGCAGAAACATTACGCAACTTTAGTTCTCACGATAAACAGCGAAAATTTAAAAAACAAAATAATTCAAATCGTTTGATCAAAAAAATAGTTCAAAATATTAATTTCGACAAATATTCATAGTGAATTTAACAAAATTTAACAAAAATTAATTCTTTGTTTCGTGATTGTTATTGTTTTTTTTTTTATTTATATTTTTGAATTTATTTTTATGTTAAAATTCGCATAAAATCAACCTACCAAAAATTTAAACATTTTATTATAAAACTATCTAAAAGGTAACAAGTTTAAGATATATTCAATATAAAATTAGTTTAAGTTTGAAAAACGAATAAGTTAGATCAAATTATTTTGATTTTAAAGGCGGTAAATCCGCGATATATATATTTTTATATATTATATATTGACGCAATATATTTTTTTTCAAAATCATATAATGTGAATAAAAATTTAAAACAAAAAGGAATAAATATAAAAATTTAATTAAAAAAAAAAATTTCAATTTAAAAATATTAGTTTAATAAATTTAAAAAGTAAGTGTTTAAATTCTGAAAAAAAAACCAGAAAAGTAGTAAACATTAAAGTGTTATAATTTGAGGACATTTATTAAAATTTAATTCTCTAAATAATAAAAATTAAAAATGACTTTTTAAATTAATAAATAATTAAATATTTTATTTAATAAAAAAAATAACAAATAAAAGGAATATAAGGGACATCTACTAGGGATGTCTATTAAGGGTTCGGTTGATGCTCCATTAAAAACACAATCTATTTCTTATTGGTTTTATGTGGTGCTTATATGTCAGAGCTTTTTATAAAACCAACAGAGATTAGTACTGTACTGTTCAATAAAACTTAAATTAAATTTATCATAAAAAAAATTTATCAATTCCGAAGATACAAAAATATTTTTATTATCCGCAACTGTCAAAAAAATATTACATATTAAAATTTAACAGGTATAATCCAATAGAAAGCTATTATGATATTTTTATTCTTCGGGTTCTACAACGAGCACCACTGAAATAATTCTCTTATCAAAATTTTACAAAACTTTAATATCAAGAAAATATTTACCAAACAATTTTTTTTTTGTAGCCGATAAGAGCAACGAAAATATGAGAACAACCGGTGGATTTGGTTTTTCAAAAACTTATTTGTTAGTGTTAAGTGTGATGACGTTTTCCAATGTCAGGGATAAATATCTCCAGTAAATGATATTTACTCTTCTTGTCGTACGCATTGAGTTCTCATATACAATCAAATCATTTCATCTTGTCTTCCTCTTTAGAGCAAACCAAATATTATCACGTTTAAAATGTTTGTCAACAAAAAACCCACCTTTAGAGTAAAATTTGTTTAATTATTGAAATATATTTTTATATATACAAAATACACGTATTTCGTCTACCACTTGCAGACTTCTTCAGTATTTTGGACCTGACAAACATTGGTCCAGTGTTTTGGACTTGATGAACATGAATACTTATTGTTAGTGAAAGTGTTTTTCAATATAAAAACAACATTTAAAAAATAAATATAGTTTTAATCGTCTACACTTCGATACTATCACCGTTTATCGACATTTCCCTTAATAGTTGTTTATCAAAATTTATCCGTACGCTTTCATTTGAATTTATATTTCAAAATTAAATTTCTTAGACGCACACATAAATAAATCACGTAGAGTAGGGACTGTGAAGGATAGTGAATTGTTGAGTTGGTTCAACAACTACTCGTGGAATATGGACCAATGGACCAATGTATCGACAAGAGGATAACTAGCAGGAGAGTAGATACACATATGTATAGATTGTCAAAAAATATTTTCACGAAATGTTAAATCATTATCAATGGAGTATAACTGGAAGGAAAAAAATTATACCCAGTTCAAAATAACAGTTCAGAATAACAGTTTTTTTTATACATATATTTATTCGCAATCTATCCTATTTGGACAATAAACAAATAGATTTGATTAAAATATTACAAACGGGTGGAACCCGGGTACGGGTAATGGTGGTATTCTATGTAATCCTTCTTAAGTTTTCAGATCCAATCTGTATCCAACAATTTTATGGCAAGAATTTTTGGATGCTTTTGCAGTCTCTATTTTTATTTCATACAGTGTTTGAAATTTTATATTAAATGCGCTCTTATTTTTATCTTAAAAATTAAGTCTACGAGTAATAATATTATTGGTAACATATCAAAGCGAATGCATTACCATTTGTAAGGCTTTTGACTGGAAGCGTTGCATATAAGTGATGTTAGACAATGTGGTTGAGCCCCACAAATGGGCTTGATAATGGCTTTATTTATACAAAAAAAACTTGTTATGCATTGCAAGTTAGAGCTTGAGTCCCATAATCTAGTATAAATATCATTGATTGAAAATCTTATTAACAGTAATTACTTAAAAATAATGCTCTTTAACAAATTTTTTTTTTATGTACCTGACGGTACCTTAATTTAAGTACGGTACTGCAAGTTCATAAGCGTAATTAAATAAGCAAAAACGTTGGATTCAGCAAATAATTTCAACAAAATAGAATAACCAAATTTGACTAAAATATCAGATAGTTGACCTCACTGTTTTACCAAACGAAATGGTATACACTAGTAATTAATTATGAATCTCATCTGACTAATATTCGGAATTTAACGGTTTTGAATTCCATTTTTGGCAAACATTTTTTATTAACTTATTTTCTCTTTCATTATTTCGTAAAAAAAAATTTAAAATATTATTTTGGAATCTCTAAAAATGGTAAAAACTTATGTAATTAAAAAAAGTCATTGTTACTAAAAAAAAAAAATAGTAAATTTTCAAACTTGAATTAGTTAATGTTGAAAAAATAAAAATCCTACTAGGTTTTCGAATAAGCTCCAGTATCATAATTTAATATACGAATAGGTGTTTCTAGTGAGTAGTGATTAAATTAAAAAAAACATAAGTAATGAGTTTAGCAAAGCAGCTACGACTTTGGTTTAAGCATGGCAACTTTAGGGTCACTTAGATTCAACCTGAAATATCGATTAATTAATTCTTTAATCATTTTAAAAAAAAAATTTAAGTTTATTAAGGGTAGCCGAATCTCTTATAAATTTAAATAGAAAATCTTAATATTTGATATATAATATAGATTACTATTATATCACAATAAAATATTAACATAAATAAATACTTAATTCAATTTCAGATGAAGCTTCTAAATGTTTTATTTACATTTCAATGTATAATTTTGATATGTGAAATAACGAATGTCTTAGGACAACGTTCATTATATGATAGAGATGGTCAACAATTTGGTGCTGAAAGATACCGTCGACAAAAAAAATCCCAACGATTACCTTCCCAAGCCCAGTATTATGCAACACCAAATCTAATTAATCCGGATGATCCACATCCAAACTCATATTATAATCGAATGCCATCAAATAAAAATTTAGCACCCGATGGAGTAAATTCAAAACGTATTTTAATTGATCCAACTGAATCAAGTAAAATATTCCATCATCATCATTCACATCATGGTCATCATGGTCATGGTCATGGTCATCATAATCATTTAAAAAGAAGAAGACGTCCGCAACAAAGTAATTATGCTGCTCAAACAAGTCCTTGTTATTATAGGAATGCAAGAACAGTTGGAAGACCAAATCAATCACAAGGAAGATTTTTCTGGGATTTAAATTTATATAATATTATACCTGGTGCACAAGCACAATATTCTGATAATGATTGTGATGATTATAATGGTGGTAGTTCTTACAATGATTATGGTGGGTCATATTCGGGATCAAATAATGGTGGACTTTTAAACAATTATTTACTTAATTTGGCAGGATATGGTGCTAGACCGCAAAACAGACCATCACCATATAGACCACTTTCATCTGGTGGATTAATACCAAATTCAATACCCAATTCACCAGATTCATCTGGAAATGTTTCACCAACTGGAGGTAGCAGTGGAGGTAGTCAAATTAATCAAAATCCAGATATATATGATCCAGTTTATGATGAAAGACCAGTATATGAAAATCAATTTGCTTCACAACCCCAAGTAATTATGGTATGTTATAAAAAGATCTCTAATAGAAAGAAATAAATTTTATTTTGTAAATTTTGTTTTTTAGGGTCCTAATTTATCACCTGGTCAAATAGTTGGTGGAATTGCCCAAACAGTTAATGGTGTTATACAAACATTATCAGGTAACACACAACAGGGACAATTTCTGAGAACACTTTATAATAGAAATAGAATTAGAAGATATCGAAATTAATACATACATAGTTACATAATACGAGTTCGCCGCATATATATTGTTATACGAGTTGGTATAATACACAAAATTATACCATTATTATATTATTGTTATTTGTTTTTTGTTTTTGTTATTTGTTACTTAATCATTCATTTTTTTATAATAAAAATATTTAAAAAATTAAAAAAAAAAAAAAACAAGTTTGGTTTATTTTACAAAATTTAGTAGCAACTGTTTGAACACACACGAAATATGTGATTTTTGATGATAAATTAACATTTAAATTTCACTATAATCATATGATAAATAAAACAAACTCTTTATTAGGATTTATAAAACGGTGGGGACTGGAAAAGAATTTTCTGATTCTTATGTATTAAAGACCCTTTATACAACCTTGCCCCGACTTAATTTGAAATATGACAGCCAAGTATGGTTTCCATTTTATAATGTGTATATATTCAAAGAATTGAAACTATTCAAAGAAAATTTTTAAGATTTGCGCTTCGTAATCTTCCTTGGGAAGATCCTATTCGTTTACCTACTTATGAAAATCGATTAAGCCTAATTCATTTGGATACCTACAGAAAAGTAAGGAAATTACTGATATAACTTTAATTGCTGAAATTTTTAAACGTATCTTATTATTTCTCCACATATTTCTGACAAAAATGTTATTAACAACAATTCTCGACTTCGATATGTTAATGTTTTTACTCTGCCACTGACTATGGTAGATTTGAACCTATAAACAGAATGTTAATATTGGGAAATAAATATTACTTATATACTTAGATTTAGATTTTTAATTCATTTATTCATATTATAGTAAAATACATTACTTAAAATATACATTTACTAAATAAAAAATAATAAGAATAATATGTGATATATGAAACTGCAAGAATGTGTGATGAATGAAACTGCAAGCAAAAATACAGGCATAAAAATATAAAATATTGTTGGGTACACATAGTAAAGTAGAAAATTAAAGCTAAATATGGAAAAACTAAAATAGCTTAAAATTAAAATTATATAATGAAAAAATAAAATTTAAAATAAAATTTAATAAAATTTAAAGCAAAATTTAAATAATAAATGAGAGTATGCACAAATAAATACAAAATTATTACAAGAATAAAATATAAAAATATAATAGACCTTAATCGACTTCTCCCTCTAAAAGTCTATTTTAAAAAAAAAAACCTACACCAACTAAACTAATTACACACTTACTCATAACATCCCTTATACCAAACTCATTTATTTTATCCCAATGACAAAAGGTACCGAACCAGGTCAAAAAACACATAAAGCATTTTATTTTTCTTTGTCGGGAATCGATCTGGGACCTTCAGCTGATAGGCAAGTGCTACCTACCTACTGCATCACCCAGCGTATTGAATTACCAGTGTTGGATTACCAGTGTGTTACAAAAAGCAGTGACATGAATTTTAACATACGAAACATAATTGGTTGAAGATCAGTTATTGAATCCATAACAACCGATTGCAGCCATGACTCTTGAAAGGCTTGTTCAATTCAATTTATGAATGCACCAGCAGTAAAATATCCAGTAACGGTTTTTGAATCAGTATACTTGGAAAATTTCAAAACAACGCGTTCACCAATTGGGCGATATGAAATTCCGTATACCAGTGAATGCAGCAATTGCACAAGCAGCTTTCATGTTTCGCCTAAACTAATTATATCCTAAAATAAGGTTAACACCATCAGGTCTTTTATAAATATATTTTTTTTCACTTGGAGGCTCACACTTTCTTGTTATTAACATTATTTTCTTTAAGAGCTGGTAAATCAAATTTTCAAGATATCATAACGTTTAAAGGTGGATTTTCATTGAGCAATATTTAAAACCTTAAAAATTTTATTGACTCTAAAAAGGGAAATAGCTTGTTGAATTTTTATGTAAGAAAAATAAAGACCATTGCAAAGAATTCTCTAAATTTATATTTGGGAAATTTATTTTATACACAAAAAAACAACAATTCTTCCCTTAAAACCATCTATTGAAAAATTTATTTAATTTTTTTAAATACATTTACTCAAAAAATTGTTAAAAAAGTGTTGCCGGTATAAAGAAACTATCTCCGATACTTTAAAAATATACTTTATCATAGTATGATATCCCAAATTTTTTGAAAATATCCCCAATTTTTGTAAAAATAGCCCCGGTAAATGATATTTTCTGTTCTTGTCGTACGCATTGCGTTCTCATGTAAAATAATGTCATTTCATGTTATCTCCCTTTTTAGAGCCGATAAAATTTTTAAGATTTTAAATATTGGTCAATGAAAATCCAGCTTTAGTAAGGGGCAACGAATATTCAGTAGATTTGAATGATATATAAAACATCTCAATGATTCTGAAATTATATTGATTGGTTTTTTCAACCATAAATTTTGCAATTTTAAGGGATTTAGCTGAACGGATCTGCTGAATAAAATATATTATTAAATAAAATGATTATTTCTGCAATTATTCGACAATCATACAATAACTGAAGTCAATAAATATAAGAAAGGAGGGAAAAAATTTAAAATCGTAATTGATCATCTTACGAAAATGTTAATCTTAAAAATGTTCACTCAACAGATTCTATTTAATTATGTCAGTCAAGGTTAAGTTTAAAATTATCAACAATTTGATCAAGCACAATTTCATTTTAAATAGAAACATCGATATCCATAGCCACAATACGAGAAACAAGTCTAACTTCTACTTAAGCTTATTCAGAACCAAAAACAAAAACAATAATTGCCTGTATAATTGCTTAAAGATTTGTAATGAATTGCCAACGAAAATAAAAAAAATTAATAATATTGGTGTATTTAAAAGGAAAATAATAGAAATGTTGATTCTATAATGTAAATAAATTCTTATATTTAAAAAAAAAAAAATTTTGGATTAAGATTATTTGGAATGAATTAAGTAATTATATTATTATATAAGTAATTAATATGAATTAAGTAATTATATTAAGTCTAAAAATATTAAAATGAAACTATATAATTTACTAAGCTTATAATTTAATAAGCAAAAAAAAGAGCAAAATATATATGTATAAAAAATATTTGGTAACCAATCAATAATAAAATTTAGTAATTTAGGAAAATAGAAAATATATTATATAAAAACATGTCTAATAGTCAAAAAAATATAAGACCAGGCAGCTTATGCTACGATCACTATAAAATTAATATTTAGATTAAGAATGTAAACATCTTTTTTAAGTATTATTATAAATTTAAATTACAAAATTACATAATAAATGAATTGTATGTCACATTAAAAAATATAAAAACAAAAAAAAAAGGAACGACCACTGATAAAACAGAGAAATACAATTTTTAATAAAATCAAATCAACGATAAAGACATGATCCATATTAAACACAGATAAGACCTAGATCTTTTTTTCCAAACTTGACCGTGAACCGGTAAAAAATGCACAACTAAAAATAAAACAAATTGTTGCTTATGCTGTAGTTTGCTCCGTCAGAAATTGATGACATATTAATTATTCTAATAAGGTTCAGTAGATATTTATTTTTAGGTGTGTATAGTGTTCATTTATTTATTTATTTATTTATTTCAAGCTCTGATCAAGCAATTACAAATAATATTTATTTAAATTAAGTAAGGTACATATATAAAAATTTACATATTTTAAAAAGAGAAAAAAATCGTAATTAGACAATTTAATTTTATTTATAAATACTGAACATAAGTATATAATAGGACTTACGATATAATAATTACATAATACGAAAATTATAAATACCCAAAATTGTTCTAATTTTGTACAGTACCAGTAAAAAACCAGTAAATCGCATATACTGTAGCGAATACGTATAGGAGTAAAGCAAATATCCATCATCTGCATTATTTTCCAGTACACCTGTATTTTTGTAATTTTTTGATATTTCAAACAACAAGACAAAACATTGATGAATAAACTTAAGTATATAATCATAGATTAATGTACTAAATAGTAAACATTGATGAATAATCGACTTAAAAGCAACGGACCCAATATGTATAAACCTTTGAGCTACACCAATATTTTTTTTTGATTCAATATTTTTATTTTCAGTATTTTCTCAATCTATGATATAATATAATTTGATATGGTAGATATATACAAATAATAAATTTAATCTTATAGCTAAAAGTTATATTAATTCAAAATTATATCTAGAGTATTATTGGTTATTAGACTTAACGAATGTAAGATTTCAAAGACAATTAGAGTAATTTAGAATTTATGAAAGCTAAAACCCAGAACCCACCCAAAGGTTTAAAGCTATATATATGGTGTATTATTTGTATTACATAATCAATAATCGTATACAATGAAATGGATGAAAATTTTTACGATCAATTTTAAATTTTGCTGAATCTTTTTTATACATATTACTATTTTAATAACATAAATCTATAAAAATTATTACTTTTTTTTTGTTTTATTTTTTTTTTTATTATTATTATTCTTTTTGTTTTAAATAATATTTCAAATATACTTTAGTAGATGGACCTTACGCAACAGTATATTATGAGATAAGAAAGCTTTTATATTTTTTATTTCATTCAACTAACGCTATGTTATTGCAATTTAAATTATTTTTAGTAGCGGAATTCCTATCTATCTATAATAATAACAACAACAACGACATTAATTAAAATAACTTTAAATTTAATTTTTAAGATCAGTAGGTAGGTGGTGGTTGTTCAACAAAACTGAAATTAATAACAATAAATTTAAAAGCAAAAAAAAAAACAAACAAATTCAAATGCATTTCAGAAGTGCTTCTAAATCGCGTTTAAATAAGTTTTGAAATCGAAAAAAAAAAATCGAAAGAATATGTTGTTTCATTGGTTAATTATCGAAACGATTCTAATAAGTTGTTTTAAATTAAGTGGAACAAAACAAATAACTGATCTGAATAATTATAACAAATTCAGCTATAACAGCCAAAAAAATTTAGAACATAAATGTTTGAAAGAAGTGCCGTAAGTTAGTTTAAAATTTATGAAACTGTTGTTGTTTTACTTATTCTTTTTTTTTTTTATTCTACTAATTAATTAAATTTTATGCGCAGGAAGCCCTTTATGATATATTAATTATTACATTATGTATACATTATGTATATATGTATATATTTATTAATTAAAAAATTTTAAAAAACCAACCAAGAAGCTGGTGTAAAATGAATAATAAAAAAATTTATTTTGTTTTTGTAGAAAAATATATTTAGAATATGATCGTAACTACACAATGAAATCAGAAGAGGGTAATACAACAAAAAATTATCATTCACAAATTGAAGTTTGTTGTGATGGCTACAAACGATCAAAATATGATTGGAATAAATGTGTTCCGGTTTGTACCAATTGTGAACATGGTATATGCTTAGAACCAGGAAATTGTGAATGTTTTCCAAATTATGTTAAAAATCATGAAGGAAAATGTGTTTTAACATGTCCAGTTGATTGTTATAATGGTAAATAGCTTTAAAAAATATATAAAAAGAAAATAATATAGTAAATTTAAGTTCATTTTTATTAAACCTATATAAAATTTAGTAAAAAATATAATCCTATTTATTGAAGCGTCAACAAAAAGTTGGAATTAATCAAAACATTACAAAATCAAAAACGATCGAAAAGGGAATATCTCAGTGGACGATTCTGGGACTTACTCTCTTCAAGTTATATATTAATGATATTTATCATTTAGTTCTTAAAGTAGCAATACAGCTTTTTTCTGATGATGCTGTACTAAAATATTGACAATTAATTATTTAAATAAAATGTTTAAAAAAATAATAATAATATAAAATATCTATATTATACCTCTTCATCAGACCGTTTTAAAACTCTAATATCATCATCACTGTCCTGCAACCCCATCAGTTAGGCAAAGGGTGGTAATCTCTAATATACTCAATGATAAATTTTAACAAAATGTAACTCAAATATTTATAATAAAAGTCTTAGTTTTCGATAGAGCCTTCATCTATCGTTCTATTTTCCAGAGAGAACTAGGTGAAGGACTTTAACAAGCTTAAAACTTCCATCCTTTTGTTAAAATTTACAACTAGTCTTGTCAGCAATTTTAACTCTATTACTTCAGATATCTTCGATCAATCATTAGGAATACAATCCCATTAGGAACTATTGAGAGACAAAAGATTTTAGTCTCACGCAGTACAAACAGCTTCGTTCGTTTAAGTCGCTTAACAAAGTTTTGAAAATTTAATTAAATTTATGGAACAGAAATGTGATAAAATAAATACTCATAAAATACTAATTTAAATTTATGTAACATACAGTGTCGACTTAATAGATGCAATACCAGAAAAAATCTCAATAACGGTTTCACGATATTACAAAACAATACCGGGATTTTCAAAAAAAAATATTTAGATCTATACTTTGTTGTAAAATTTATTATTTCCCTGAAACACACTCGTAGGCAATTTGTGGGGGATTTGCGGGCGTAGACGATGTGTGTAGGTGTGTTCCTGGAAGACATTTGTAGGCGATTTAACAAAATGTTTCAGAAGAGAAATTAGTATAGTATAACTTTTTCTTCGTAGAATTTTCTAATTTCACAGTTAATAGCTTTATTTGCTCGTTCTTTCAGAACTGCACTTTGATTCTAAAGACTCTGATTTACAAAAGCCCAAAAGTGATTAGAGAAATGGTAGTACAGCATGAAGGTTTTAAATTGTTATTGTAAGGTTCTAAGTACACTTAGCCCATTAGATCAGATATATCTATTCTTTTTTCAAAGATGTGTTCTATAATTGCAATGAGAAGTTCTGTTCTCAGTGATGACTTCACTTACACTATAAAAAATAAATTTAATCGCATAAATAATACAATAAGTCGTATCTGCAGAAAGTAAGTTAAAACCTTTGAGGAAAACTGCTAGCTTTCTATTGGTAATTGTGTTGAAATTTTCAATGAAAATATTTCAAGGTTAATATGTCTCAATTTCAAACTATACCTGGCTTTTTATTACATGTGATTAAATTTTGAAAACTTTTGAGCAGTACTAATAGAATATTCTATTTAATTTTGAAATACATGATTAAACAATATTCAATGCCTAATTCGACACGTATATAATTTTGTACAAAAAGGAAGTTTATAAAAATTTTTATCTGTTTATTGTCAAATGAAAAGAAAATTGCCGTTATTTCGTTGATTTATTTTTACCGCCTTAAGGGTAAAAACAAATATAAAAAACTAATCATAAGTACATAATATCGTTTTGGTCAGATTCAATACCGGTATTTAATACCGTAAAATTGTACAGTTAAATACGATAAGACCATGGGCCGGCATGGAGATTTTAGCCCTTAATGCATTTCCAACAGTCTCAGTTTCAGCCTTGAAAGAGCTAAGCCGTCTCATGCAAGATATGTGGCGGTTTCTTCCTCTTTCAGACGGTGTCTACAGGTTGGGTCGTCACTTAGTGTTAGTCTACACATATGCTTATTCAATTGGTTATGACCAGTAAATATGCCCACCAAGATGGTCTGGTCCACCTGCAGTCTGCTCTATTAAGAGTTACCAGGTAGTTGGTTATTTTGGTATTATTCTTGATATATATACTTTGGAGACTCTGTGGCCTTCAATACGCTCCCATAAAATGTTTGTTTCCCTCTTCATGATGTTTCTATCGACAGTTTAATATTATCAATATATATTAGACATATACCAACTGCCGGTTCCAGTCCATAAATGTTGCCCGTCTATGATCTTGATAGTAGAAATGAGATGAGAAGAACTTGAACTTGAAATGAGATATAAGCTCTCTCATTTTCAGGCACGCCACTATGTATCCAAATCAATTGTACTTTATTTCGGATCCCTATGAGGCTTATGCTTCCGAGCATTCTCCCACCATTCTAGATTTGATGAGATTACTTTCAAGAGCTTTTAAGGCAGCCAGACTGTCACTAAAGATTCTAATGACTTTGTTAAACCATCTTCGCTCTTTTATAATATTCACTGCTGCGTTTATAGCAAAGACTTCAGCTTGGAAGACTAATTTAGAAATGAAATAACACCGCACAGATATGAAATAACGTCCCAATTTATGCCGTGTTATTTCATTTCCCCCTTAAGTGTGGAAAACTACAACTATTATCAGGAGCTAGGTCTTCTTAAATAAGTAGAATATTCATTTTCTTTTTCAATTTAATTAAGTTATCTAATTAGACGGAATGAAGTAACGCCGCAAAAAAATGAAATAACACCGCAAAAATTAGGGTGTTATTTCATTTCTTGCGGTGTTATTTTAATTACATATTTTGGTAGGGATCATTAGGTTAAGCTAAATACTCAAAAAGCCATTCGCACAGTAAAAAATTAATTACGTGTATTCAAATATCTGTTTTGTGCTGCCATCAGCAAAATGGTAACAAAAAATAAAAGAAATGGTTTAATATTTAAATACAATTTTTATTTTAATGCCCTAAACTTTCCCTGTAATTATATACAAGCTCAAGCTATATCTGAAAAATTATCATTATTGACCCTCCATATTGCAGAACAAAAGTTAATGATACAATACTAGTGTACTCTTAAAAAAATAAAAATTTAAAATAAAAGAATTTAATAAAATAAAACAACGTCCCAATATTATGAATAAAAGCCGCAATAAAATTAAATAATGCCACAAAAAAAATTTTAAATTTGCGACGTTATTTTATTTCATGCTACACAAATTTATTTTAGATATTATTTTCATAGTTCTCTTATATACTTTAAAGCTCAAGTCTAATATTTTACCTAATTTTTAATGATTATTTTTAGGTCGTTGCAAATCTGATGGAACTTGTAAATGTAATCCTGGTTATAAATTAGATGATAGTGAAAAATTTTGTTTACCCTATTGCGATATAAGCCATAATTGTGATTCAATTTATTATCAATATTGCAGTGCTCCAAATGTAATTTTTTTAAATTAATTTTGTAAAAATAAAAAATTGATTTTTATTAAGCTTAAAATATAATATAAAAATAAAAATTATATTACAGACATGCTCTTGTATAGAAGGTTATCAAATTTCAAGATTACGATGTGAACCAATTTGTAAATATAATTGTGGTATTAATGGAACTTGTGAAAGCCCCAATTTTTGTAGATGCCATAGTAATTCAGTTTTAAAAGATGGTATTTGTCAAGCTAAATGTTATCAGTAAGTAATAATAATAATAAATTTACTATATGGTATAATATAATACATAATATTATTATTATTTGTTTTAATTGCCTTAATGTAATGTATTTATACAATATGTTTAATTTCATATATTTTAATTCTATATTTTAAGAGCTTATATTACTAGAATATTTACACATTTGATTTGCACTTATTTAAACTTACTTACTCACTTATTGGGCGCTACAGACCTTAAATGCCTGGGGCTGACGAATTTAAACTAACCTGACATAATTATTTAGAATAAATTTAATTTGTAAAGGACGAAATGGCAAGTAAAAACCTTTTAGTAATTATTTTTATGCCAATATAAATCCTAATGTAAGCCTAACATAACGTTTATTTACTAAAATAATCTTAATACTAAACCTTAATCTTACAAACGGATTTTTGGAATTGTAACAGCTTTCAAAAAAGATAGGTGCTATTTTTTGGATTTTTTTGAAAATAGTGTTAGTGTTTACTAGGCACTAACACTAAATGTATGAAAAAAATATGCGTTACGAACATACACGATTGAACAAAATTGAGCATATTTACTTAATTCCCGAAGCTTATATATTTAATACCCAGCAGTGGTGGAAAAATAAAAAGGTTTACTTAGAATTAATTAAGAACAGCGCTTTATTTTCTTTGAAGCAAATTAAAAATAGTTTTGACAAGATTTCCTTTTTTTTGTAAAGTAAATCGATTGAGTTTTTTTCCATTTAAAATTACCACTGTCTTTAATTATTTTGAAACCATTTTCAAAGTTATTTATGATTTCATTTGAACAATTGGAGACAGATAACAACGCAATGTCATCGGCGTACAAACTAATGCAGCAATTTGGAATATAGGATCGATCTGTTGTAAAGATGTTATACAATAAAGGAGAAACCGTAGAGCCTTGCGGTACACCTACTATAACAGTGATTTTGTTAGATTGTGCTGATCCAATTTTTACTGAGGAAAATCGTTCGCTCAGAAAACTTTAAATCAACTTACACAAGATAAATTGGGAATTCGTGAGAAATCAATTTGTGGATTAAGGCTTTATGCTACACTGGTCGAACGCATTTTCGATATCAAAAGTTATTAATCCTATAAATTTTTTGCTATTTGAATTACTTTTAATAATTTTTTTTATTTTGTAAACTTGAGTGTGCTTGAGTGCTTATTTCTAAATCCCAATCGCTCGTTCGATAGAACATTTTTATCTAGCAAGAATTTTTCAAGACGATTTTTAATGATTTTTTCAAATATTTTACCTATAAGGAATTGAGTAAGCTAATTGGACGATCTTAATCTTTGTAGGATTCTTAGATTCTTAGATGATATCTTTCCTTGTTTTGGAATACAAATAACTAATACTGCTTTTAAATAGTTACCTGGATTTCAGATCATTTTCAATCAAGTTAATATTTAAATTAAAGCTTATCGGATTTTATTCAAACAGTGGAAGAGAAATATTCTGAGTTCTGGTCATATTTCAGCAATTTAATTTAAATCAATAATTATTCAATTGTATTATTTGCTTTTTTTTTTTGGTTTTCTACAATAATACCAAGACTATATTGTATGAACAGCCTAACTACTTTTAGACAAAGACTTGACAGGCACAATTACATATAAAGGGTATCCACGATTAAGTGTAGAAATATAGTAGGTATAGATCTACAATGATGATTTGTACAACGATTTCGTGAACGCACCATTGTACTTTAGATATTGTATATGATAATTTGATTTATAATAATCAAAATAAGTGAGAAACACCTTTCTTTTTTCACTTGTAACTACATTTATAAAATAATTCAATTAAAATTTTATTTCAATTTAAATTTTTTATTTAAAAAATTACCCCTATTTTAATTTCAGTCATTTTCCAAATATAGATATTGACTTTACAAATGTCAAACTTAAGAAGTGCAATGACAACTAAAGTACAATACTAAAAGTACAATAGGTTTAAGTTTTGTAAAAATCTACAAGTCTTGTAGAATATTTTTTCATATAAAAATTTCACATTAGTAATACACTTCTAAACTTAGTACAATACTACACCATCAACCTAAACCTATTCGTGAATACGCTTATAAAATAATATTTTTCCATATGAAGAAAACTATATCTCGTATAGAGTAACTACACCTTCATAAAGCATAGTCTTATTTTATTTTAATGATAAATCAGTTGTATTTGCAGTTTAATGCAGTTACAAAAGAGAATGAAAATTAATTTAGGACATATGTGCTAAGCAAAGCAATTTATACTAAACCTTGTGATATTATAATCATTTCACCATATGAGTCGTTCGTTACTAATGATTCACATAATTTGAACTCTAAAATTTTAATATTCTATACTTTCTTAAGTTTATTCAAGAAAGCGCAAATTATAAATAAATCCTACATAGTATGTCATATCAAACATTTAACAACATAAGTACAAAAAATTTCTTTGTTACAAAAACCCCTATAATATTAACCTCGTCATAAGATTAAAACTAAGAAAGTAATATCATTCTTAAATTTTAATTATTACGAAATTATATTTTAGCTATGTCAGCACATATTCATTCACACGTTTTCTCTATGAACAATGGGATCCGAAAAATAATTTACTAGGTTGCTTCTAAACAGAGAAATTATAAAAAAAAACATTTAAACATTTAATTAAGCAAAGCATTAAGCTTCAAACGACACCTTTATACACGAATAGTACACCTTGGACTGATTGAGGATTTGAGATAGAAAAATTTCTCTGTGATCAGTAGGGACATTTTGACTACAAACGAATTTCCATAGTCAGTTTTGAGCCACCTAGGCTCAACAATGAATCTAACTCAATTCAATTAAACAGTAAAATAGAATTGCAGTGTATATGATTTTAAAAACGATCACATTTCTATCCTTATGTAATTTGGTAAGCATTAAACCTTATCTCGAATAATTTAGAGGTAAATATGAATTCTACTCAAATAAAAAAATTATGCCAAAGTCTCCTCAGATTATGAAAAGAAAACATTTAATTGTTTCATAAATCATGTATTCAATTTCTTGGTTTACTAATTTTATTTAACATTTGTTTCTATGTTTATAAACCATTCTTCAATTTATTTAAAATTTGTAAAAATATTTTTAGGAAATGTGACAATGGATTGTGTGTTTCACCAAATCGATGCATTTGTTTTGAAGGATACAATTATGATCAAAGGACAGCATCTTGTATACCAGAAAAAGGTTTATTAAGAAATATCAAAATCGAAGTTTTAGGTTAAAATAATAAACCAAATTAAAATTATATTTTAAATACAAAATTTTATGAAAATAAAATAATATAAATTTTAACAAAATGTGTTAAATAAGAGTAAATTAAAATTATTTAAAAATTTTTATAAGAAAACAAAACTATATTCAAAACTACATTCATTTACCTCCTCATATCCATCTTATCTTATAAAACAACATTCCCCCTAAAATTATTCAAGAGCAAAATAATAAATATCTTCTGAGAAAACTGTTTTGAATTGTCCTTTTTTATTATAAAACCTCTTTTATACTATTCAATCCAAATTATTGTACCTGAACTAAACCTGAACTACCTGCGCTGAGACAATAGTGCATAAAAAAGGTAGATTGTAAAGGTATAGGTACCACCTAATGTTATATTCCATATGATAACCCTATATGATATTCTTTAATTGTATTATGAAAATCAAATAAAAAAAATAATGTTGAACCATATCTATATCTTCTAGCCTGACCTCTGGGAGAGCAACTTTAAAAATGAGATCTTATTTTCATATAAATTTTGTCTTTTATATAGACATCTTATTTTACTATATATATCCTATGAATAACCTGTAATTATGATATAGTATTATTTTTGAAAAAATATTCAATATTTTTTATCTAAATTGGTAAAATTTACAAAAAATACAAAAACATTTTCATTCATAATTTTCAATATAACAAAAAAAATTATTTTCCGACGTGGAACCTACTTACTTTTATCAAGTTCTAATGAACAGTGAACACTGAAAATAAGACTGGTGGATAGTGTGGGTGGAGTGGATGCAGTAAAATTTTTGAGACGAAATTAAAATAACATGTAAATTGTTGTTGTTTATTTTTTTTATCTGAGCAAAACCTTTGATGGTGTTTGTATTTAATTTCTGGTATTAAATTTTTCAGAATATTCTTGTTTGTGTTAGTTGTATTTTTCTCAAATTTTATTTTTATTTAAAAAACTTTATACACAAAACAAAAACAAAATTTAAAAAAAATCGTAATTCGATATATTCCGGAAAAATCATCGTGTAACTTGGCTAGAAGATATAGAGGCATTGGTTGAACCAATGCCTCTATACTTCTATACTAACCCTTGTCGTCTGGTGAGTAAATTAAAAAAGGAGAAATTACTTTTTAAATATGTAATTTTTGAGATGGTATTGAAATCGTAAGTAAATTGTTGTTGTTGTTTATTGTTGTGTTAATTTGTGTTTTATATAATATTTTGCTGTTGTAAAAAAAAATTTATACTAAAATAAAAAAAAAAATTTAAAAGGAAGGTAAAATTTCAGTAAATTACAGAAAAATCATCGACAAGCTAGGCCAGTACCTTAGAAGCATTGATTGAACTATACAACACTTATTCAAAAATTGTTTTCACATTATAATATGTACCCTACTCATTTCATCTTGAAATGGATATAATTTTTGAATATAATTAATACAGTATGTGCCAAATAAATAAATACAGTGATTTTTTTAATTTCTAATTTTTCTATTCTTTGGTACTTTTTATTGCTTTAAGAGCTAGACTTCAAATTTATTTTTTTTATTTACAATAACCGAAGCTTCAATTGATATTCAGTAAATTCAATAAATAAAAAAAACTGTAAAAAAATAACTAGTATATTAGCTCGTGTTGGGATACATTTACGCAAATCCGCTACTAAAGACACCTCGATTTGTCTGAGAATTTTATATTTTAAAGATGTATAAAAAAAATTTAAGCTTTTTTATTAATTATATATTTAGTATCTTAGTTTTTGAATATATTTTAAATTTTTCGAATCTACTACCAGTATATTTTATTAACTCTACTAACAGTGTGACTAACAAAATATTTTCTATTTTTTATCTAAAGTGTATCGGGTTCTGATAGCCTCACTGAATCATGATAAATATTGCACAAAAATATGGCAAGCCTTCGTCTCTAATAGTCTGATGTGCTTGCTGGTGCTTAAATAAACTATATTATTGCTTGTAATACAAAATTTGAATTATCCAAACGATGTGGCAGATTTGACCTACAAGAACATGAACGAATAACTTTCAAAAATTAAAAGTTTTCACTAACATTAACGCATCACCTAAATAGTATAAAATAGTTTGATTAAGAAAATTTTTAAATATATATTTTTAAATAAAAAAGTTATCCTCAAGTTTTTCCATACGGGCCTTGTTTTGTTATGTTCTTATAAAAGAACTGAAAGAGCTTTCTCTTTTTTGAAAGAGGTTCAAATACGCCGGCACCATTTTTCTCCCCGATTTCTGAACCATCAGTATACCATACTGAAACTCCTGTAGGTAAGGCTCTTATTAAGCCTTCGACTTCTTCCCTTTTAGGTATTAGTACAGTGAAGTTCATTCGGCTTTTGTCATATAGACTGACATTGCATTTGCTTCGGTTCCTAAGTTTAATTTTCTGCAAGATCATGCCTGGTCTTTTGTGTTTGAGGTTGTTTGTTAGATGCAGTCTTGTTGCTGTAATTCCTGCCTTCTTCATCAGGTATAGATGAATCGGTGAGAGTTCCAGAATTTTTTCTAAGGGTAGAGTAGGGCACGTTTTAAGAGCTCCAGTAGCCCCAAAACATGCTATTCTTTGTATTTTAGTAAGCTTAGAACATTCTTTCCTCTGATCTATTTTTGACCACCATACAAATGTCGTGTAAGATATTATAGGTCATATTACAGACTTGTAGAGCCATACAGTCATCTGTGGAGATAATCTCCATGTTTTGCCAAACATACTTTGACATGAAAAAAATACCCTGTTAGCTTCTTTGTTTACGCAAGCAAGTTGCATTCGTTCCGCAAAATTTCGAGTTACTTTCGATGTTAAAAGATTTCAAATATAAAATATGTTAAATTATTTAAATATTTTTTTGGCATATCGCAAGGTTTCACATTTCTGTAAATGAAGAAAGAAATTAGAAATCAGTTAAAATTAAAGTAAAAAGAATTAAATTTATAGCATCGAGCTAGTAAATAAATAACTGATAATAATACGTGAATTATCCTTCATTTATCACTTAGTAAGGCATACATCACAACCTACAATAACAACAAGCTATGACATCCAAAATACTGTGAAGTGAATGTATCTTTTGAAAAATCAGAAAAATACTTGGAAAACATTTTTTCCAATGCATATTTAAGAATTTTTGTTTACTAAAACTAAATGATGTAAACAAGATGGAAGGAATGTTTTTACCCATTTATTTTTTAGAGTTATCATTTGAGTTTTAGTAGATTTGTAGTGCTACTACTATAATTTGCCATAAGACTGTGTGTAAATTCTTTTATAGTGGTAGCATTGTTGAGTTTTTTTTGTTTGAGTGTCATCATGGCTATTTATAATGTAAATGGTGCACATGGTATGTAAATGGTATAATATATTCATGTTTTTCAGCTATCATTATTATATTATTATGATAAGAATACAATTAATCTAAAAATATAAATCAAATCATAGCACGATCTTAATATTTTAACAATTTATTATTTAAATTTATTTATTTATTTATTTGTTTACAGTGGACCTACAAATTAATCTGCAGACCAACAACCCTTTTTCCCTTTTGGAATGTGGGCCTTTATAATATAAAGATAGACGAAACAATATATAAAAATTTAAAAACTATAACACTTAATATCTAGGAAGTATAGCAAATAATCTAAAACAGAAAAAATTAAACAATTCAACAATATAAAAATTTAATATCAGCTTAACAATTTAACAAATTAACAAAATAACTATTATACAATTCAAAATACAGATACAGGCCAAGATAGAGATTAAAAATAGCATTTACACCTTCTGGTCTGCGCCCCATTGGTTGACTTGTAATCCAAAAATACATTTTATTAATTAATTTACAATATAATAATATTATAAAAAATTGTGTATTTGTGTATTTGTTTTTGTAATTTAATTTATAAAATTTATAATATATGTTTTTTATATATTTGAATATTTAAAATATTATATAACTTGTTTTAATTTTAAATATATTTTTAATTTGTCAAATATTTCAATATAAGCGTGACTGAAATCAGTCGCATGTAGAAATCGTTCTGACAAAGCCATCACAAAAAAAAGCGATCGTGACGGTAAATCGGCACACATGAAAATCCGGTATTATCTCGTAAAGTTGTTTTTCGCTTGCCTGTGAGTTTTCCAACATAATTACAAATATCTAATTATGTAATCGCTAACATACAAAAATGATTTTGTACAAGAAAAATCATTAAACAAAATGAACATATGCAATTTACAACGGTAAAATTCATATAGATAATTGTAATTCTAGATAAGTTTTAAAAAAATTATTTTATTAGTATGCCAAAACTCTCTAGACTCTAGAGTCTAGAGTATTGGAAATTTCCATTGTATTGGAAATTTAAAATAAAATATATAAGTAAAAAAAATAAAAACACTTTTTTAAATGTACAAAAACTAAAAAATAAATTTTATTTTTTTCGACAGCACTATTAGTAAAAATTTGTATATTGAGTTTATATAACTGTTGAAATAATTTGTTGTCACAATAAAACCGTCAATATTACTAAATATTTATCTAAAGTAAATTTTTATGTTTATAGTACCAAGATTTTATTATAATAATTTGAACTGTATAACTCTTTAATACAGTTCTATGGATGAAAGTAAAATATGTTTTTTAATTGTTAGTCTTCACATTTTGTATCGTTACAATACCGTTCTGTAAAAAAAAAATGTCAATTCAGAAGACTCAGATGAAAACTTTCCTTCTTAAAATAAAATTTCGTAATTCTATAATTTAACTGAGCATATCGAACCCAAAATGTATTTCGCATCTTTATAACTCTAAAAGTTCAGTTTTTTAGGTACTTGAGAAAAATGTTAACTTGTTTTAAATCAAAAGACTTATGTCATAAATTTAATTTGGTTGGTGAAATTTTTGTTGCCGATTTCTGTATTAACTCTCACATTGGAGTTGTATATCAGCCGATTTGAACAAAATGAGTCACAATATTTCACCCAAACCAACAAATAAGGAATCAAGTTAAATAAAACAGTATAAAAAAACAAATTCATTATGTTGTACGAATTATAAGGCAGTTTCCTTAGAAAATAAATTAAATTTAAATAGACATAATTAGATACATACTTCTTAAGCTATTTATTTACAACAATCTATCTAATATAAAAAGAATTAAATTTGAGTCACTCAGGCAAATTAAGTTAAATGAATCATCATTATTTATTCACAAATAACTAAATTAAATTTTTTCTACTCAACATATTTTTATGTTTTTATTCATGTGATGTTGATTGTATGTACATAAGCATGCATTCATAGTAAATATAAAAATCTCCAATACACATTTAATTATCTGAACAAAAGAATGAGTAACGTAACGAGTCATTCATTATAGTTTTCTTATTCTACATTTACCAATAATAATATTGTATAGTTTGATCTGAAATTGAGATTTTGTATTTTAATTTAGTATTAAAGAATCGTTCAGTGTTTGATTATTAAAACGAATTTTGTGCTTGAAAACAATTTTCAAAATGATTTTATTTAATTTTTTCATTATTTATACAATAATAATAACAACATCATTAGTGTTGGGTGAAAAATTAACATGCCGTGATGAAAAAGGTAAAAGTGTTGATTGGTATTATCTATACAAATTACCACAACACTTTGAGTCTATATGGCATTCATCAACAAATACAATAGTTGATAAAACAGGATTACGATATATTTTTATTACATCGGATAATCATGATAGTTGGCAATTATCAAATATACTTATTAATGATAACAAAAGTTTTCCTGGTCAAACATTAAAAATGATATTTGAAAATAAAACTGATATAATGTCATTGTTTTATAATGATGAGAATCCAAATAGTACAGTGAATTTTATTGAAGGTCATACAAAAGGTATTATAGCTTCTAATGATCAATATGGATTTTGGTTAATACATTCTGTACCAAAATATCCAAATTTAATTAAATATGATTATCCAAAAAATGGTTTACATTTTGGTCAAAGTTTTCTATGTATAACTTTATCATCAGATCAAATAAATTTAGTTGGAGAACAACTATTGTATAATGAGCCAACTGTTTATTATGAAAATTTACCAAATATTTATAAAAATAAATTTCCAAATATTGAAAAAGTTTTAATGAAATCATGGAAATCGAATGGTGTTGGACCATATTCAAATGAAATTGAAATTATAACATTGGGTGGTAATAAATTTCGTTCATTTGCTAAGGGTAGAAAATTTCAAGAAGAATTATATGAAGATTTTGTTGCACCACAATTAAATTGTGATTTAATGGTAGAAAGTTGGAGACTTGGTGAAGGTAATTTACCAAGTGATTGTAAAAAATCAAATCATGTTTATAATATAAAAAAAATTTCATTAAAAAAATTTAATATACAATTTAAAACAACATCTGATCATTCAAAATGGGCTGTATCAAATGGTGATCCATGGATATGTGTTGGAGATATAAATCGTCAAGAGCATCAATTAATACGTGGTGGTGGAACTGTTTGTCAATTAAATGAAAAAATCACAAATCTATATAATATATTAATAACAGAAATTGAAAATTGTTCAAAAAATTCAACATATCTAATAAATGATAATAACGTTTGAACGTTATAAAAAGTATAGTTTTAAATATCATATATTTATTTTCAATTTACAAAAATATGTTTTTTTTAACAAATTCACAAAAATTCATTAAATATTGTTTTCTTCCTTAAATAGAAATTAATATTTTTAGGTTAGGTGATCAGTTATAATTTTGATAACTATCAAAAATAGATTATTATAGTACCTACACTATTGCCTGGATATCTATTTTCAAAACTATCGTATGAGGTAAAAACACAGTATGCAATAAAGTATGGTTTTCTTAATAAAAATATAAATGTCGAAGGTTAGAAGGTTGCCCAAGATTAGCAATCGCCAATCAGAATTCAGTCATATAAAACTTCTTTTGAAACAGTATAATTGAGATTTATTAGGATGATTTACCATACAAAAAAAAAAAAACAGTTTAAGAACGCCTGCCTGTTGTGAAATTATATTAGTAATTAATTTTACAAAAAAAATGTGTTGTTTTCTCATAAAAGTGTGTAGAAAGAAATATAATTTCATTATTATAAAAATGACTGTGTAAGATTTAATTGTGTAAGAGTCTCATAATTAATTGTTACATATTTGTATAATAAAATAATTAAATAAATTATTATGAACATAATGGTTCTACCTTGTGCAACTGCTCTATCTTCCGAAGCTGTTCTCCATCTATTTACTCCAATCTTTCGAAAATTGTCCTCGATTTCGTCCAGCCATCTTGATCTTAGTCTACCACTTGCTCTATTTTTGAACGGTATTGCATCTAATATTCTTTTTGGCATCCCTTGAACATTCAATCCTATCGGTTCAGTTTCGAATACTTATTTGTTTTCCTTTCGTAGTAAGTATGATTTTATGGGCTAAGCGCTAGGCTAGTAATAAAGATAAAGTATAAAAACTTGGTTAAGAATTTAACAGTTACAATACTGTATTAGCAACTGATCAGAGTCTACCCTGTTGATTCTTATTCTTATTACTGTTCACAGTTGCATGTTGTCAAAAAAAAACTTCCAATTTAGGCATTATTGCGCATAGTAATTATAAATTATGTCTTAAAATAAACGGAAATGACGTCAGAAAACATGTAAAAAATATACTAGATATATATGAATTTGCGCAAATTTATCCAAATTTCTGTATGTTCACTTTTTTATTTGAATGTTCTTTACAAATTTTTGAAAAATTTAAGAGAATTTAGAGTTTAAAAGTCTCCCTTAAATAAAGTTTTGTAAAATGAATTTCGATTTGTAAAAATTTTGTGAAAAATTTGCTGTAAAATTGTCTGTTGTTATTGTTTTGTCAAGCCAATATTTTTCATTTAAATACAGTGTAAACTGACAAAAATACCAAAATCGAGAAAAATTGTTTAATTTAATTTTCTACACTAAAAACATTGAATAATTCTTATAAAAATATTTCTGAAAATTGCTAATAAATTCTAATAAAAAAAAAAATCTCATAACCTAAAAATCAGTTAATTTTTGATATAAAAAATTTTGTAAAAATTTCTGCAAATTTTACGTATGTTTCCTTTTTTAATAAAAGAGAATACTTTCGCTGTTCTCGCAGAATTTTATGACCATATAATTTTTCCGGGAGCGGTCCGGTTCGCCAAATCTATATATTAAATTCCCATTTCGCCTAATGCTATTTCGCATAATTTCTTATTTCCAAAATTTCATTTTAGCAAAATTACCATAATCCGTATTGCAAATAGTTTATTTATCAAATGAGACATCTTGCAACTAAAACTTTACACAAAAATCCACTTAACCATTAATAGTTCACAGAACTTAACTGAAATTACACAAAGAGCAAAACGCTGTGAAATCTTCAAGTCCAGCAAAGATATAAATAAAATATTGAGGGCTTTCACTACAATTTAAATAAAAAAACGAAAACAAATTTTATTGGGCTTGTGACTATAGGAGGTTAGTAGAAGTAGAACCTTATAAATGTGTGTTCGTTGTGTGACAAAATTGCATAAATCGGATAAACACGTCTTGCAACACGAATGTTAAACACATAACCACGATTTAATTTATTTCGAAGAAGATAATTTGCGCAAATATTTCTTCTAATTCCTAATACTATATTTGCAAAATATATGTTTGCCAACTATTTGTAAAATGGTCAAATATGTCAAATGGAAAGTTGTGGAATGTCCTTTTTGTCAAAAGATATTAGGTAAAATGACGTTTTGTAATTTAACATTCGGCTAATTGCACACAAACCGACTTTCCTCTCATTTGCAAATTTTTGCAAATAAAAGTAAAAGTACAGACCTTGTTACTTGGGATATTATACCGGGTGTGCCAGCGTATGCGTATCAGCTTTTTAAGAGGGGAAGAAGCCGTTATTTTAAAATTACAAATTTTATTAAGTAAATCGAAGGTGCTCTATGGATTGGTGATATTTTCAACTTTCGGAAGGACCGCAAATCGGGTTTTTAAGACCAAAAATCGCCAAAATTGGCCGAAATCTAGATCTTCAAATGGGAAGGGATAGTTTTTAATGCAAATTCAGATTTTACGACAAAAAACAAGAAACTTATGTTAAATGATTTTTTTTTGTTTTCTCATTATTTTTCATTAAAATTAATAAAAATAAAACAAAAATCCACCATATTTTCTTTTTTTACCAAAATTAATAATCCAAATTAAACCAAAATTAATGATGATCATTTTTATAAATAAATTTGTTTTTTTATATAAGCATATTTTTTATCTCAGTTTTGAGTAACTACAAAATTTAAATTAAAAAAAAAAAAAAACTAAAAAAAAAAATTCACTTTGCGAAAGTTTCTTATTTTTTGACGTAGAATCCGAATTTGCATAAAAAAGTACCCCTTCCCATTTGAAAATCTCGATTTCGGCCAATTTCGACTATTTTTGGCCTTGAAAAACCCTTTCTGGTCCTTTCCGGAAGTTGAAAATATCACCAATCGATAGAGCACCCTCGATTTACTTAATAAAATTTGTAATTTTAAAATAACGACTTCTTCGGCTCTTAAAACACTGACACGCATGCTCTGGAACACCCTGTATACAGGCCCCGGAACAGACGGGGTCATGAGCATCTTTTGACATTGTCCTCTTAATTTTAGGAACTCCAAATAACACTATTTGATACTACACCAAACGATTAAAAAGTTTATTTCGCACTTTACATAGGCAACAATTGTTTTTCTAAGATAAAACCTAATTTAACTATAGAATAGTAGGCCTTATTTTTGGTGTAATTTTGTTTTTCGTTTTTCTTGAGATATTCATTTTTCATTGCACTAGCTACTAGCACAACTAACTGCCGATATGATTTCAAAATATTAGAGAAAAATCATTAAATAATAGTAGGCTTTGTTTTGTTACATGAGTTCTAATTATTATATAAAAGTTGATTAGCAGTTTGGCTTTGACGTTGTTGAAAGTGAAAGTGTTTTATTTGTTTTTTCTCTATAATTGAATTGAACTCTACAATTTGAAATTTTTAAACTACATAAAATTAGGAAAACTTGTAATATTTTTTGTTTGGCTTTAATTATTGATAATAAATAAAAATAAATAAACTAGGGCTAATTTGATTTTTCTTTATATTTCGCTTTATATCTTTTGATGATTTTTCGGAAAAAACTGGTAAAGAAATTGCTAGTCGCTTATTGTGTAGATTAAAAGACTTAAACTTGAATTTTTAAAACTGTCTTGGGCAAGGATATGATAATGGTGCCAATATGGAAAATATGGAAAATATAACGGCGTGCAAGCGCTTCTTTCGGTCGAAAATTCCAATTGCACGTTCAGTAGCTGCGGTAATCATACTTTAAATCATGTTGGAATTTACTCAGTCGAATCCTGTAAAGAAGCAATAACATTCTTTGGAACTATTCAGCAAGTATATAACTTTATTAGTAGTACTCCAAAAAGATGGGAGGTTTTGAAAAAACATCTTCACGGAATTTCTTTACACAACATTTCAAAAACTAGATGGTCTACAAGAATAGATGCTGCTAAGCCAGTGGCCCTTCATTTAAAATCCTTATTATCAGCCGTAAACGAAACTAAGCTATGCAGTCTTTCGGCTGATGCTCAAATTCAGATTGAATTATTTAAAAAATATTTATCATTGATTCTATAATATATGGACTTACGCGCAGACTTAAAGCTGTTTCCACCATATGCAACATATTTCAAATTTTATGGAATTTTGATGAGATGGATAAGATGGATGTAACCGTTTAAAAGAGATAATTGAAATGGGGTTTTTGAATATATATCCAAATATTGCTATTGGACTCAAAATATTTTTAACCTTGCCAGTTAACGTAGCAGAGGCAGATAAGAGTTTTAGTGTACTCAAACGAATAAAAAATTATTTAAGATCAACCATGCTACATGACCGTGTAAATGGTCTGGCAACGCTAAATATTAATTACGATATTGCAAGAAATGTAAACTATTCTGAAGTAATGAGTTCGTTTGCAGCTCTAAAGGCTCGGAAAGCCTTAATAATTAATATTACGTTTTGTTTTTATACTCTGATATTCGGAATAGATTTTTTTTATTTTTGAAAAAATAATTTTTTTATCAGTAAAAAGTACAATTTTTTATATTGTTCATTATATATAGGGGGCCACATATGATGTTAAACCTGGGCCTCCAAGGAGCTCTAACAGGCTCTGCCGGTATACATAGGTATATTGAAAAAAAAATAGTTATATATTATTAATTATTATTAATATGTTATTAAATAATCAAATATTAGGTAATTAATAATACATAACAATAAAAATAATAAATAATAATAATAATATTATTACATAAAGAACACAAGAACCTTCTAAAATTCTTTATTTTTCATCTTAGAGATTTTTTTATTTTAGACAGACACGCCGTGGAAAGCTGGAAAAATATTTTTACTTAATTCCATCGCTCTGAAAGTTTCTGTAAACCTCCACTTTCCATTTAATATATTTGAAAGTCGTTCTAAAATTTTGTAACATTATCAATTTTCTCAAATTATTAAACGGGAATAAATTGTGATCAACTTTTCGTTTTCGTATAGAATCTCCCAAATTTTTTACTTTAAATTTTAATAATTTATAGTTCGTTTATGGATGATATGGATATGTACAGTAAAAATGATTTTTTTTTTTTTTTTTTTTTTTTTTCTCCTATTACTCTGCGTGGTAGCATAGGGCTTCGATAGTGAACCTCCATTCCTCTCTGTTGAGTACTACTTCCTTAATATCGTCCCAGGTATAATTGTTGACTGTTAATTCTTGATCGATTGTGCGTCTCCATGTGTTGTATGGTCTGCCGGGTCTCCTTTGTCCTTGTGGATTCCACTCTAGAGCTCTTCTTGCTATATCACTTTCTGATTTCCTTAGTGTATGACCTATCCATTTCCATTTTTTCCTATTTATCTGTCTGTTGATAGGTTCTTCTCCAGTTATCATCCATAAATCCTCGTTGCTAATTCTTGCCGGCCAGAATATTCTGCATATAATTCTCAAACACTTGTTGATGAATACTTGTAGCTTCTGTTTGATTCTGACCGAAGTGAGCCATGTTTCACTGCCATATATTAATGTTGACTTAACACATGCTCTGAATATTGTTAGCTTTGTTGTTCTCGATATTTGGTTGCTCCGCCATATCTTCATTAGGCTCCCAAATGTTCTTCTTGCCTTATTTATACGGCTGTTGGCATCTTCTGTTGCACCTCCTCTTGATGTTATAATGCTCCGGTAGTTGAATTCTTCTACGTATTCTATCTGTTGTCCACTCACTGTTATTGGCTCACTATAACTATTGTTTGTCCTCATTGCTTTGGTTTTCTCGATATTTAATTCCAGTCCCGATATCTTTGCTTCTTCCTGTAATCTGTTGACTTTGTTCTGTAGGTCCCTTTGATTTTTTGATATGAGGCATACATCATCTGTGTAATCTAAGTCTTCTAAGTTTCCGAAGAGATCCCATTCTATTCCGTTTATTCCAGTGCAAACTTCTCTTAGAATGTCGTCTAGTATTGTGTTGAAGAGAAGTGGAGATAGTGGACATCCTTGTCTAACTCCTATATTGGTGTAGAATGGATCACTGATCTTACCTCTGTGTTGAACTGTTGTCTCTGCATCTTCATACATCGCTTTGATGATGTTGATGATTTTTTCAGGAACTCCCTTCTTTGTAAGTGTTCTCCATATTGCGCATCTCTTGACTGTGTCGAATGCTTTCTTACAATCTATGAATAGTAGATATAGTGGGGCATTCCATTCTACTGATTGTTCAACTATGACCCGTAAAGTATTTGCCTGGTCTACACAGCTTCGGTTTGGTCTGAAACCTGCCTGCTCTTTCCGTAGTATTGGTTCTAGTACTTCTTCTAATCTTTTCTTTATAATAATTGCTATTATCTTATGAATAGTATTTAGAACCGTGATTCCTCTCCAGTTGCTGCAATTTGCCAAGTCTCCTTTCTTAGGTATCTTGACAATCATTCCTTTCTTCCATGATGGTGGTATATTCTCCTCTATCCATGCTTTCCTGATGTGGGGTTCAATTGTTTTTGCGAATAAGTCAGGGTCCAGTTTGGCTATTTCTGCTGGAATTCCATCTTCACCGTAAAAATGATTACATGACAAAATTACATACGACAAAGTTATGAACAAAATTACATATGGAAAAAATTTCATAAATTATGGTAAATAATTTTAAAATTATAACACCATAATCAAATATAAGCAAAAAAAACCATGTTTTAACATACCTTAAAAATTAAATTTTTATCAATTATAATATTAAACTAGGGGCCCCTGTTGAGTAATTATATTTCAAGTTGAAGTCAAATTTAAAGTTTTAAAAAAAAAACAGTAATTTACGTACTGACATAGACTTCGCACGATATAGCAGAAATCACTCGTGTTTAATAAAAAGTTTTGTGGTTAGTAAGTTTTATTTTTATTTAGGACACATAAATACACGTCTCTCATATACTGCTTCGTTTCCGATATATTCCCTATAGTAAGTGGCATTTAGTGTATAAAATTACTAAAAATAAAAAATTTTGTCATTAAAGAGGCATGTATATATACATACATAATACATAATTTTAATAAAAACTATATTATTACTACAAATATCCAAAATTTAGAGACAGTTACTTAAGATAAAAAGGAAGAATTCAAGTGATTTGTTTTTTTGTTTTTTTTTATATTTGTTATTTTAGATGAATTTGTGTTTTTGTTTTTTTTTTTTGGCATATGTACATAGATTCATTTGCAAGTACATAATATAAAATATAATAACTGATTTGTTTACTTTTGTTTATTACTTTCATAAGATCTCACTTATGCATAATGTATTTGCTGAATAATAAAATCATATGAGTACAAAATTTTCAACTGTGTGCGCATTTTTGTTTTATATACAATCTTATATATTATGTATATTAGAAGTTCATTAAGGAGTAGGAGAATCGAAATAAAATGAAAAGGTGTCTACTGCGCAGGACCTTAAATGCTTGTCAATTATAATTATAGATGTTGAAGAATAAATTGCCAAAACCTTTAGTTAAATAATAAGTGTGTCTCTATATTCAAAATAGGATTTTTTGTTTTATATTTTTAAAAAAATAAAAGAATTAGAATTCTTACTTTTTTTAAGGAAAAAAAATATTTGATAATGAAATTTCGTCCATATGAAATTTGGTCCATATGTAATTTTATCTTATGTAATTTTGTCCCACACCAGTAAAAATACCGAATGAAGAATTAAATAATTATAACAATATCTAAAAATAACTGGGTCAGTATTTGTTAGTGACCTCCACTAATCCAAAATATATTCCAGAATAAAATTTTTTCTTAATTAAATTTTAAAAAAAAATATTGCATGCACACTTTCTTTTTTTACTTCCATATTTTCAAATTTTCATTTTAATTAATCGATTCAATTAATTTGTATACTAAATGATGCCGAATATGTTCAGAAAGAAACAAACTTACGCAATTGTATTTAAGATAAGGAAGCTTTTTCTTTTTTGTTTTGTTTTTTTGTTTTTATGAAAAAAATTCTTTAATTTTAACATACTGGGTAGATTTGATAATTTAATGAATGAATTTATTTATTAATTATATTATAACTTATAGTATTTTTGTTTTAATAAATTTAGGCTCAGTTGTTAATTGAACTTGTTAGAGAAACATTGAACAAAAAAAAAAATAAATATATTATTTGGTTAAATTTTTTTTTATTTTGATTTTTAAATAATAATAATATAAAAATGTTTTTAAGTTGCATATTGATTATATTAATTTTATTTGGAGATTTGAATTTAAATAGAGCAAGAATTATCAGTAATCAAGAAAACAATAACAACAATATAAATAGTTACAATAATCGAGAAGATTTGGAGCATAAATGTCTAAAAGAAGTGCCGTAAGATATTTTCAAATGTTTTATTTACATTCATTTTTATTATGCTGAAATAATAATAAAAATAATAATAATAGTAATGATAGTATAATAGTAATAAGTGAAAATTATCAAAAAAATTTTATTTAATAACTTGGCTAAAAATAAATTGATTCGAAGGGATTAATTTACGGTCGTTTTAGCAAATATGTTTTTATCAAAACAAAAAATAAAAAAAAAACCCACTTTGGATATTATTTAAGAGTAATTATAGTAGTTTTAAGGAATTCTGAAAATAAATTAAATATTGAAAACTGTATGAAGATCCAATGAAATAATCAAAATTATTTTAAATAAAAAAAAATATAAACTATCATAAATCAAGAAAATTTTATCAGTGTATGTAAAGAATTTTACAAAATAGAAAGAAAATTTTTTTTTATTGTCCTAAATGTTGAAGAAGTTTCCAAATGATATAAAAAGAAGTGAACCTTTAGCCGATAAGTAGAAAAGTGAAACAATTATTATTATCTATTAAATATATTATTTCGTAATACTTGAGAATACTCAAACCAACAACTGAATAGATTTTTTAATCTTTAAAAAAAACTAATAAACTTTATATTTTTATTTTATTGAAGAAAAAATAATGGGATAAATATATGAAAGAAAGCTTGATCTGATATTTCTACTCACTAAATATTTTGTTTATTTTTTTTGATAATTCTCTCAAGTCAATGGAATGAAAAGCAGAATGATGCTCGTGAGACTTGAAATGCACATAATAAATTTTCATTCGAAATTTTGTTATATTAACAATTTAGATCTGCCTATAATTAATTATCAAATTATATTCTAAACTAATTTTAAGGAATAATCAAAATAACATTTTACAAAACTCATCCTACAAATGGGATTTGAAACCACAATCTTAATGTGTAATAATATAACCAGAAGTGATAATCACTATTCTTTGACAGTCAACTTAATAATAATATATAGTATATTAATAGTGGGCTGGGTCGACGAGTTAACTGGCGAATTCTCGATGGGTAGGTTTAAAAAATATCAAAGAGGTGCAATTTTAAAAAAAAACTCTTTGTATGAAGACGTATTCATTTCAACAAGAACAAGACGTATTAGCACTTAGACGTATCGTATAAAAACATTTTTTCTATTTTGTTAAACGTACGTATGTAAAAGTTTTAAATTGATTTGATGACAAAAAATTTGCGAGTACTACCAACATAATAAAATTTTCTATCTGTCTTACGATTTGATTTTTATTGCGTCAGTCATTTGCTGTCTTGTGATATTTTTAATATAGGTACTTATTTTTTTTTTTATTAATTTTTTTTTCTTATATTTGTGCAAAAAAAACACTTAAACTAAATTAATTATCTTATTTCTTATTTCCAAAATGAATGACCTTTTGAGGAAGGTGCACCTGTAATATTAAATATTTCTTAAATTTATTAATTTAATTGATCAATTGATTAATGCGTACCTTATACAAGTACATTCTTTCTTTGTATAATTTAACTGGAAAATTCATTTTTAATTTGAAGTTTTTATAACCTCCTACCCATTTTAATCTAACACACATTACCCTAATCATAATTAACTTACAACTATCCTAATCTACCTTATATTTACCGTTATAATAACCTATATACTATATGTTTTTATGAATTTATGCATTATTCATTTTCGCCACCAATACTTATCAGTGCTTAATAGGTCTTTATTTATTACATACATGTATGTAGTACCTTAACAGTTCCCTATTGTCTTCAGTTTTAAAATTTGGTTGGTATTCTATTTTTTTATTTGTAGCTCTCCTTAAAATATGGTACTAGCCAATCCCTTGTGCAATTGCACAGAAGCAGTTCTTTCAGGTACGATTTTAAAAAAAGAAATATTTGTTTTGATATAATTGTAGTTGTTTTCTGAATCGCTTAATTATTGAATATATATATATATATATATATATATATATATATATAATGAAATGAAAGTATAATAAATACCTAATACTTTATGACGAAATTAATACTAATTTCAATATAACTTAACACAATAAAGTCCCATTACTCTCAACGTAGTAAATCGATGTATTTTAATTCGTTTATAGTCAAACACGATTGTAGTCACAATTCTGTTATAGCAATAGTCAACAATTTGTTTGAAAGAAGGTAATAAACTTCATAAGTTCATGCAATCGATGTCGTTTATAAGTCACATTAAAATATAACACCAATTTTTTCAATAAAGCAAAAAAATAAGTCAAAAGTAAATTATTTTATTAAAAAACTGATTTATATATTGTCTTTTTCTGTTCTTTATAACAAATATGTATATTTTGTGATTACCTAACAGAATTGCTATTTATGAATAAAATAATGTTTAAAATACGAAAGACATTTTATTGAATTTGATTTTGTTTACAAAGATGCAATTTTTTTTTGACTACGCCTATAGTCACAAAACGGTTATAGTCTGAAATATTACTAAAATTTAGCAAATGACTATAACCATGTATATATTTGTTTTAAATAGCAGAAACAAATTAACTAACATTTATTATGTCATTTTTGAAGAGTATGAACTGATCTGATTTTTGTTTTTCTGTTTTGTTTTCAATTTTTATTTGTGTTTTCGTTTTTGTACTTTTTCTTACAAGTTTAAATAAGATTGAAATTTATTTTAGAGTATAGATGTCGCTCAACTTGGAAATAACAGTCATTTATTTGGTGTAATTTTAATTCAGCAGCAAGAACTTGCTAAAATTTTAATATTTTTGTGATGTAATTAATTTACTATTCAATTATTCTTGCTTTTTTACTCACGTCGTTCATCTTGTGTATGAACGATATTATCGTCAATTTGAATATATTTATTTTTATCCAGGTAAATCCATGCTTCCGGAAGTATATAACCAGCGCTAATTGTCATCTCAATGTACCCAACCCATCACCTGGATATATTGAGTGAGCAATCAGACTATTTTCTGTCACAAATTCTACACTAGAAAAATGCTTTCTTGTTAAATTAATTATGAATAGATCTATTTTATTTATTTTCCAAGATGCTTATTTAAGTACTAAATTATTTTACTCCAGTATTTTAAGAACAGAAAGAAGAGAAAATTATGTTTTCTACCTCTTGTAAAATTTGCTTGTTGTGGGTTATAAGCATATGCATATTGCCATCAATATAATTATGTAAAAATTTTTATTTTATGATGTTTACCTAATTAATTTTTTTAATAATAAAACTGTAAAAAAAGTAATAGTTGGAACAATTTCTGAAAGAAGATAATTTTTTTATTTTGATATAACGAATTAATATTCAATTTTTTTTATGCTTAAACACCCTGTAACCTAATTACAGTGGCTTACTAATATTTACCGGGCTTTCATTTAAGGAATGAAAAATATTTACACCATTTCAAATAAATTGCCTTCATTTTATTATGCTAATTGAAGCCCTTAATTCCCTTTGTAATTTTTGTAAAATAATACCGAAATTTTTTGATAACTCCCTAAAAATGGTGTAAACGTTATTTTTATTGTTTTTTTTGCTCTTAATTTTATTTTGATATTTTATTGAACAAAAGTCTTGTTCTTTTTGGGAACTTTAAAATGAAAATATGAATTTTGCACTTCAAAAAAAAAACTTTTTATACTCAAAATGTAGGGAAAAAATTGAAATATTGGAAATTAAAAAAGGACTTAGAAAAAGATTAATTTTGTAATTTTTGCATTATAATTCCCTATTCTGGAACGAAATCTAGAACAATACTTGGTAATGCATTAAATAATCATTAACAATGTATCAGTTTTAAGACACCTTAACCAAAGTAATTTAACAAAGAATATCTAAGGTCTTATTACATCTAAAAAATCTAAAACATACTCTGACGCTGACCCCTCCTCATATAATGTTGTTTTGTTTTTTTGCTGTATGGATTAATGATCAACTAAGCTTAGAATTAATTTATATTCAATTTGGGGGTTGATGAAATGAATTTTGTTGAAGCATGGTACCTACCATGTTAATCGTTTCAAAATCAATTTTTCTAGCATATAATTCCCAACACAATAAAGGTAGACCTTAGTTTAATATTTTGTAGATATTTTTGTTTGGCTTTCGTATAGGAAACATAAAACGTGTTCATAGCGGTCGCGCCTGCTCAATAAAAAATATATTTTGTTTATAGTTGCATTTGCATGCTATCAAAAAACCTGCGCAGTTAAAAAGCAGGCTCCAGTATTCATAGCGTTGCTGTGTTGCACCGGCGTCGTACAGATTAAGAATGCATTAATCTATAACTATAATTGACAAGCATTTAAGGACCTGCGCAGTAGACACCTTTTCATTTTAACTCTCTTCTCCATATTGAACTCTGAATATATAATAAGTAAGTTGTAAATAAAACAATAATTCGCAAACAGTTGAAATTTTTTTAATTATATGGTTTTATTATTCGCCAAATACATTAAGAAACAGGTAGAAACGAAACAGAAAATGAGAAGTAAGGTATTTATGTTTTTTAACGAAAACATACTAATTCCAAAGCTATTCATTAAAACATGAGTGTTTTCATGGTTTGTAATGAGAAATCTATGTCAGTACGTAAATTACTGTTTTTTTAAAAACTTTAAAATTGACTTCAAGTTGAAATATAATTATTCAACAGGGGCCCCTAGTAGTTATTATAGTACGCTTGTTTCAAAATAACAAATGGCTTTAGAAAACATGCTAGTTTAAATTGAATTAAATTGAAATAAAAAATAAATATAATTATGTAAAATTTATAACTATTTTAAAATACAAAAATTTTTAAAAAATAATTTTATGTATGAAGTAAATCAAATTTATATCTCAGAGAAATGAATATGAATATGATACATGCTGTAATAAAATTTGTAAACCAGAATTAATTTTTGTCTTGAAATTAATTATCAAATTTTTTTCACCTGAATTTCATTAAACTTTCAAACTGAATAAAATTTTTCATATACGATGTACGATAAAAAAAAATCTACTCGTCTGAGAGAGTTTTTTGTTCGTAGTTGTCAGATAGAAATGTTTGCACGACGCTGACGCATCTTTTTCTGTAACTATGTATGAACATACGAATAGTGAGTATTTTAAAAGTTTATGAATATTGTTCCTGTGCTGTACCGTAATTCGATATATTCAGGAAAAATCATCGTGTGGTATAACTTGGCTAAAAGATATAGAGGCATTGATATATCCCGTCCCTGTGTTATATTTGCTGTATAATGTAATTTTGCTGTAGTGATAAATTTTTAATTTGAATATGTGGATATTAACCACAATGTGGATGGATTATCCACAATTTTATATGATATTTTATGAAATTCAGGGGTAGTATACAACTGTATACCCTAAATAAACTAAAACCATTTTCTAATTTATTAATATTAAAATTTAATTTAAAAAAATTGTTTTCTTGTTGCTATATTTTGTTATATCAGACGTGCCAAATTGTAAAGGTCGGTATGATTTTTGAGCAATATTGGATTAAATTTGTGGAGATAATGTAGTCGTAGTGGATAATAAATGATTTTGTGAAATTGTTTTAATAGTTTCAATATGAAATAATGTGTAATTTGTTGTTAGAACAGTGATATTTTGCCAAAGTGCATTTATTTATGTGAGGAATAAATCTGTAAATCCTTAAATAGTTTATGTAAGTATAAGGAGACTATACCATCTCGTAACATACTGACCTGATAGTACTTCAACATGTTGAATCAGTTTCAGTCCGACATTGTTTTTAACCATCGACAGTGTTTTTTTGCCAAATACACGAAATGATGGTATAATGATTTCTTTTCGTAAGTAGTTTATGAATTTAGGGTTAAAAATGTTTGGTTGCAATTAAATGAAAGACTTCTTTCGGCATTATTGTAATTTTTTCTTTTTTTTATCAAGTGATATTTCCCCAACTTTCCTATACAAATTTCCAGTATAAGGGTCAGTTAATTAATTAAAATTTTCAATCAATGTTGATTTTACTTTAACCACTTTCCTTAATTGTGACTTTTAGTAGTTTTAAAATATTAACTGAACGATCAGTGGTCAACAAGGTACTTCAGCAAAGTTTGTGAAAGACTGATTTTCTAATTACTCTGTTTAAGCCAAAGAGTACTCACTTTCTTCTTTCCAATGAGGTAAGCATTCAATTTTCGCACAAACAAACAAATTAAAAATTAACAATTTTGATGAATCCATTTTCTAGTCACAACTCACAGTTCCAAAAAATCTATTTTAAAATTTTTTTTTATTATTTTAAAGAATAGATTTCGAAAAATTTTAAATAAATTTTTAATTTTATAATTAAGGACAATCTATTTAGAGTTCGATAAAAAATACACAAATATCACAGAAGGTACAACAAATAAGGAATATTATTCAAAAATTGAAGTCTGTTGTGATGGTTACAAACGATCAAAATACGATTGGAATAAATGTGTTCCGATTTGTTCAAATTGTGAACATGGAATATGTTTAGAGCCAGATAAATGTCAATGTTTTCCAAATTATGTTAAAAATCATGCAGGAAAATGTGTATTAACGTGTCCAGTTAGTTGTGATAACGGTATATATTTTTTAATTTTAATTTTAATTCATTTTTTTATTATTGTTTTTATATATATATACATATAAAAAGGTCAATGTAAATCTGATGGAACTTGCAAATGTCATCCAGGCTATAGATTAGATGATACACAAAAATATTGTCAACCAATTTGTAATCGATACAGTGATTGCGAACGAAGCTATAATCAATATTGTAGTGCTCCAAATGTAATATTTGAAATTCAATTACCGCTTTTTTTTTATTACATATTCATTTTCAGACTTGTTCATGTGTCGAAGGATATCAAATCAATAAGTATGGATGTGAACCAGTATGTGATCATAATTGTGGAATTAATGGTACCTGTGATAGACCCAAAACATGTAGATGTCATAAAGGTGCTATTTTAAAACATGACATTTGTCAAGCACAATGTTATCAGTAAGTAATGATCATTCAATAATGATGATTTAAATTAATTTTAACATCGCCTTCCTATTCGTATAACAAGAATTATTAAATTGAAATTTTATTAAGTCAGTCATGTTTTCTTTTGACTGACTTAAGTCTGACTTCTTCTGATTGACTTGGAAAACGATCACTTCTTCCTCTAAAAACATATACCTTCCAATTATAATTCATTCATTGAAGAGATTTATTAACTTAATTGGTTGTAGTTGTATTATAACTGTTCAGTGTTTATAAAAAGGTACATATTTAATTTATTCCATTTTCAGAAACCTTGTGTATTCTATTTTAATGACACTTTTTTTATGCTTTAAATGTCTCACTTATTTGATTTCAATTCAAATATTCGCACTCTCCATATTTAAGTAATTTTAATTCTTGTTTCATAGGATGAATAAATAATTTCAATGTATGAATGAACAAGAAAATATAAGCAATCAGACTATTCATCTATACTTTTCCTTCTAGAAAGTTTTCCTGATCTAATGAACTTAAAAAAAAAATTCGACAGAACTTTGAGAATTTAAATGATTTGTAGCCTAAGATGGACGAACGGAATATAATTAAAAAAAACTATGCTTAGTAGTTCATTAATACCTTACTCTATTTATACTTCTTGATTTGCGACAATTTGACTTTGCCAAATGTGTTAATGTAGTCACAAAATAACAATTTTAAACATCTTAATATGAATTTAAGAGCCAATAACTTCTAATATATTACAAAGTTATTTTGTCGTGATGAATTTACTATGCAGGATACAAATGGATTTCTAAAGATATATTATTTTTTGCTTATTGTTAATTCATTGAACTAATTGGGCATCAAGGACTAATTCTAATTATTTACAATTCTTTGATAACTTAAATTGGCAATAAACAATACAAGATTTTAAATTATAATTTAATAATAATTGTATCTTTTAATAGTTTTAATTAATTTTATCTTGGATTTAGAATTGAACTGTACCATCAATTAGAAACATTTCATCTTCGCTAATTCCAAGACACAAACCAGGGAAATTTCAAATTAGTTTAATTTTTATGTCTAATTTTGTTGTGTTGAGTTTAACACCTCCAAAACTCAAAGCTGTATAGTTATACAAAAACTAACGCCATTCGAACCTATTCTAAAATTTCAAGACGAAAGATTACAGCGACTAGAAAATTTAAATATTCCCGGATTACGAGTAAATCAAAATAAATATGCTCTCGAAGGACCATATTTTCGAAAATTGCGAAAAGCGCCAAAATGTTTGGGTTATTTAAATCGTTGTAAAGCATATTTTTCACCTAAAGATCTGCTTATTATCTATAGAGCCTACATACGATCCATGATGGACTACAATTCGCATTAATGGACTGGCGCCTCAAAGACTGCTCTAAGATTTCTTGACAGAGTACAAAAACGCGCCATTCGTCTCATAGATGACGTAAATGTTTCATCAACACTGGCTCCTACATGGTCATCGTCGTATCGTTAGGGCAGTAACTTTATTTTATAGATATGGCCGTGAGGCCTACTGCACATGCTCGGAAGAACTAAAATCACTACTTCCGCCTCTTAAGAAATTCCGTCGAGAAATGCGAGAGACAGCAAACTTCTACACCGTGGAAAAACCAAGATGGTCTTTCTATTTTTCTAACTACCTCTTTTTCCAAAAGCCAACGATACGAAAGTATAAAGCTTTCTCTTACCTAAGTTTTGACTAATAATATAAAAAAAAAAACAATTCTAATTCAAATTCTAATTAATATGAATACATACCAAAACTAGTATTAGTCATTTCATTAAGGATCCCTTAGTTTTAATTATCTTACCTATACAACTGATATTAAAAAACAATATCTAACTGTCGTTCAGAATAATTACAAGTTAAAATTTAACTAAAAGTTAAAATTTATTTGATGGTCCAGTCCAGATGTACATGTATTTCTTTATTTTCAAAAAATCAGTTAAATTTGAATTTCGTTTTTCTCCCTATGCAATTTTAATTTAAAAAAAAACAGAGTTTTAAACTGCTTAAACGAAAAAATCGGATCGCGCTTTTATCAAACTTATTTTACTAATGTTAGTGAATTGTTATTTATTGAATTGTTCTAACCAGAATTGGTAGCTACACTATATTTTTGTATATAGTTTTAATTTTTCATTCCCAGCATTAACCCACATTCAACCTCAAAGTTTCTTATCTATAACTTATGTTATAGTGCCCCTACTTGTAGAACACTAATTCAAAATGTGAAAATATTTTTATTTTATTTTTAATGCTTTTAGAAAATGTGAAAATGGCTTATGCATTGCTTCAAATAGATGCATATGTTTTGATGGATTCGAATATGATGAAAGAACAACAACATGTATACCACAAAAGCATTTATTAAAAAAATTTAATATAGAAAAAATATTTTAAATATATTATTTATATTATATAATTATTAAATTAATTAATTTTTAAACGATAATCTATGCAATTTTTAAAATATTGTAAAAAAAAAGCAAAAATTAATATGTATGTATGTATATGAAATATAATGTTTTGAAAACTTTTTGTTCCAATCATTCTTTGATATGAAACATATTTCGACCAAATTCATTTAATTTTTTAGTATACTAGCAAAGTTACCCGACGTTGTCCAGCGTCCAGCACAAAAATGTATAGAATTTATCTTCAATAAAATTTGATTTATGAACCGAGTTGAAAAAAAATGGTTTATCAAAAATATTCTAATAAATTTCACTACGATAACAAAATCAATAATACTACATTTTAAACTATACAAACACGTTCCTTTACTGTTCCTACCCATGAACAACCCACATGTAAACGACGTAAAAGTTATAGAGTTTACCCCTGCGATTTATTAGTGAACATGGCAACACTTGATCTCACCGGAAATTGTAAGCGTTTAAGTTTAAACGGTACTTCTAATGATATTAGCGGTATTCTAGGAATCGAAATATGTACATCATTTCCACAACCAGTTGGAATTTATGCTTCAATGAAATGAAAATACAAAGTTCTTAATAATAATCAAGTACCATAGTTTTGTCTACTTCATATTTCGTAGAAGAACTATTGCACCTGCTACTTTTAATTCCAATTGGTAAGAAAGAGACGCTGTCAAAACTAACTATTAAAGAAACTCCCTTGGGTAGTTAGTATCAGCTTCATTTTCATTGCTAACTGTATCTATCGATTTGTAAATACTTGGACCCTCTGAATACTCTGCCGTAATTTCTGATTAATAAAACGAACTGTCACATTTTTTGCGACTAACTCACATAGCCATTTCACATGTAAAATTTTCACACCGATTTCTATAATTCGGAAATACTTTTTCAGCCAACTCTTCAAAACTTTGTATAGTTCTACTGATCGAAATTTCGGAAAACGGTAAAAGACTTGTTTGCTTTTCAGAAAGAACTAAAGCTTCCAGCCTGTAACATTTTTGGCTTTAAAAATACTTGTAATATGTTTTAGCAGTTAGGAAAATAAATTGAGAAAGGCTAAGTGATTAGACTCCTTATATTTAAAATTTTTGTGGAGGATTGTGGCAGTAAGATGAAGACGGCAATTTATTACATAATCGGCAAATTATTACATTTTACGTTAGGGATTACACGTTAGGGATTATGTCATTACAGGTTAAAGTCATTACGCAATTATGTGGTAATACAAATTAGTCAATGCGGAATTTTCCTCGCAGAATATAATCGTATGTTTTTTTTTAAATTGCGGAAATTTTTATTTGATTTTGTGCCTGGGCGTATCCCAAAAAAACTGCGTCGGTGACTGACGTGAGTCTTAACTGCTAATTGGAAACAAAAAATATTTAGATTAAAGAAATTGTGTTCAAGTAAAATAATTTACATACGTAGTAAAAGAGAAGAAAAGTGAGACGGCTGAACCGGAAGAAGGTGAAAAACGAAGAATAAAGAAAAATAGAAGAGAGAAATTGAATCTTGAAAGATTAAAGTTCAAAATTGAAAAAAAGAAAATCAATTATTATATAGATATTTCGTTATTAAAATAAAAATCCTATTTTCGAAATTAATAAAATATTTAATAATAAAAAATAGCTTTAAACTTTAACAATTTTATTTAAAAATTTTTAAATTTTGGATTGCGTGTTGTAATAAAATGATGGAAAAAATAAATCTTAATATACTCTTTTGACTCTAAAAATAAAACTTTGTCTATTGACAAACTCTTCACTTAACCATTTAAATAAATATAAATAAATAAAAGAAATTAATATATTGTATATAAATATAACATATACAATATAAATCTTTAATATACGTATTATACATTTATAAATGATTAGTACCTATATATTATTATAACATATCTTATTATTCTTATTATAAGTACATAATTTAAAATTTAATGTAAACAAACATTTATATAAATTAAAATAGAGTCTCAAAAAAAAAGAGTCAATATCTGCTCACTGCTGTCAAATCACCATCCTTACGCTATCAACTTTAAGTTGAAAACCATTGAAATTTTTTCGTGAACTCTTAACTAATTTCGAAAAATTCAAGAGATGTCGCCACAAATACGTAAAAATGTAAGGTTTAAGCATTATTTCAAAATATTGTTTTTTACCGAAATGAGCACATAGCTAGTTTCAGTTTTCAGTTTTGTATTTGTTTTTAAAAAATAGCTTAACTAAAGTTATTCTCATCACAAATTGCAATATAATGGAAATAAACAACGTCGAAAAATTTTACATTATCTAACCATTTTGTAAAAAAATTATAAATTAGATTTCTAAATTATTGTGCTACATTTTCTACTTTTTGTATTATTTTCATTCATTTCATTAATAAAAGAACAAATAACATATATATTCTAAAAATTTATATATAAAATAAAAATAACAAATCCGCAAATGAAAAAAGTGAAATTCCAGCTTTATTGAATTGAAAATAAATGTCTACTTTAAAATTTACTCCAGCGGTAGTATGCTGCGTCAAAAAAATTTCCCTCAAATATTAGCTGTCAAACAACGCGTTCAAAAGATACAAAAGTATAACAAAAGAAACAAAGTGAAACCAACTGGTCAAGTTAAAGTACTTGAAAAAAAATTTAGTTCAACTATAATTTAATTTTAGTTTTTTCCCGTATTTGTTTTGTGACTGTGGTTATTAAAATAATATTAAAAATGGATAAAAAAGAACCATTAGATACAAATCGAGCAGCACATTTGGTATGTAAAGTTTTATCAAATTAAAGCAAATTCGAAGAATTCCACTCGTATTAGTTTTAAACACGAATACAATTTATTTGCATCAAATTTTCAATTATTCTTTGAACCATATTTTTACTTGTAGATAACTGATTTAAATTTAGAATTAAAAATGTTTTTGGACAAATTTATTAACTTTAGAAGAGAATTTAATATCATCGACATTAATTTGCTCAATAATTTGGACACTGTTCACAAAGAGGTACGTAAATTGACAATTACACAATTGATTTATTGTTACGAGAGAATAATATACATTTTAGATAATAAACTTTATTAATGGGAATCCCGAAAATGTAAACACAGAAGATCGTACAAATATCGATTTAAGAATTTTAAAAGATAATAGAATTTTAAAATTATATGTTTGTGATATATGTCAGGTTAGTTCTACACAAAATATCGTATTGAAGCAACTATTAAAATATTATTTTTAATATATGTAAATAGCTTGAAGTAGGTGAAAGATCTCGTGATATAATGAAACACGTTGATTACTATCCAACGCACCCGAAAACTAAAACAACCAAAATATATGCTAAAGAGAATTCGGAGAATTCAGAAAAAATTGAAAATAATGATACAAATGCAATACCGAGAATGGGAAACAAAGAAGCTAAAAAAAAGAAAAAAGAAGAAAAGGCATTAAAAATCATTGAAACAAAGTTTCCTAAGAGTACGGTTTTTTTACTTCGAACTAATTTAATTTTATATAATGATAAAATTTTCTTTTTTAGAAGCAAAATCCTTTATTTCTGGTAATTTTGGAGAATTTTTAGACACAGCAGCACAAATTGGAAAAAAACTAATGCAAATTCCAGAATATACTTTAATTGAAAAAAATTTATGCGAATCACTTAAACCTACTTTTCCTGATTTGAAAATCTACTTTTTCGGATCAAGAATGAATGGGCTTAGTAATCCATATTCTGATTTGGATATACTCCTAGATATTGGAAATATATATCATTCGTATAAACGAAATGAAAATCAAACGAAAAAACTTAATAAAGTAAATGAGTTATTACGTAAAAATTGTGCATGGAAAGAATTTGAATCTGTAAAAAAAGCAAGGGTTCCAATTTTAAGAGCATTTTTCGTATCTGATAAATTCCAAATTGATTGTGACATAAGTTTTTCACATGGACTTGGCCACTCCAATACGCTATTAATGAAATATATATTTGAGCTACAACCAATATGTAAGTAAAAATAAATAAATTATAAAAATATTTTTATATAAGTATTTAATTTAATATTTTAAGGTCATAAAATGTGTTTATTTTTAAAGGAATGGATAAAAAAGACAAATCTAAATGAGGTTATTTCGACTTATGCGTTTGTTCTTTTGACAGTATATTTCCTCCAAGTTAAAAATTTATTACCACCTATAAAATTGTTACAAGATGAAATAGAGAAGCCGGTTCAAATAGGACGTAATTAATGCATATTTATTGAAAGACTATTTTAAGTTAATTATTTTTAATTAAATTTTTAGCTTGGCAAGGAGACTTTGTTGAAAAATCCTTGATCGATTTAAATATTGAAAAGATAGATGATTCAAATAAAACTTGTTTTCAATATCTCAAAGATTACTTCAAATACTTTTCTCTATTTAAATTTGATACTTTAATTGTATGTCCGTACTTAGGAAAACCAATTGCAAAAACAGATTTACATAATAGTGAGCTAGAAAACTTTCCTAGGTAAAGAATAATTACAATATTTTTTGTATGTATATTTAAAATAATATTTCTTTGTTTAGATACAAAACTTTTTATTTAATGGATCCAAAGGAAAATTCATTTCAAACTAATAAACCAGTTTGTATAATGGATCCCTTAGAACTAAATCACAATGTTACAAAAGGTATTCCAGATAAATATCTTCAGTTAATAAAAAGACATTGGACAATCACCTATGAAGAATTAGAAAATCGCAAAATGGCTGTTTAAATTCAATTTATATTGTAAATCGTGTTCTGTTTCGTGAATTGTTTTTTTTTTTTAAGTTTTGAATAGTTTAATAAATTTAATTTTAATTAAAAATAAGAAAACATAAAATTTAAATTTATCAAATAGAGTAATAAAAAAATATAATAACCTTCAATCTAATTACGAAACAAAAAAAATGTTTATTTTTTAAAATTATGTGAATGTAAAATTTTTTTTTTCCTATGTGAGTATTTCATTCCTTTCTTGATTTGATTAAAATGCTAAATGGAAATTTTGTCAGAAAAAAATCAACCATTTGAGTAACCAAAAATTTAACAGATTTAAATTTAATTTTTAATCAATTAATGTAATAAAATAAAAAATATTTTTAAAAAAATTAAATACGTTTTATTATAAATTTACTAAACTTTTTAAATACATCTGCATTCAATTTTAACAATATACAACAATCATATCATTCAACTTAATACTGAATTTAATTATAAATACAAATTCCAAAAGTTTTTTTTAAGATTGATAACCTTCAAAACTATATTTATGTTCATTGGGAACATCTCCAACATTATGATTTTGAGAAAACTCTGCTTCATGTCCACTCACTTCTACAACAGATTCATGAAGTCCTATTGATGCATGAAGAGCAGCTTCATTTGCATTATTCTATAATCAAAAATATTATTTTTTTAACATTTTTTATAAAAAAATATTTTAAAAAATCCACCTGAGCTTCTTGTGCTGAGTTACTAGCTTTCTGTGCTGCATCACGTGTTGCTTCATAATCTAAACGAGCATTATGAAGTTGTTGTTCAAGTTGTTCCAATTTTGCTTTAGCTTGTTGAACCTACACAAAACAAAATTCAAATTATTAATTTAAATGAAATTTTATTTAAAATATGCTCAATTTCTCACCATTGATGTTTGAGAAGCAAGTTCATTTGCAGCTTCACCAGCAGATTTTTGAGCCTATGAAAAGTAAAAAAGCAAAAACAAAATAAAAAAAATTTAATATTAAATTAATCACTATCTTAATAAATTAACTAACATGTTCTGCTGCTGCTTGTGCATTGTTTAAAGCAGCTGTTAAAACAGCTACATGATTCATTGACTGTTGAGCAGAATGTTGTGCCGATTTAGCTGATCTCTTAGCTTGTTGTAATTGTGTAATCTCTCCTAAAGTCGAGTAGAGTATATTAAAAAAAAATTAATTTTATTTATTTAGAAAATTATAACTATAAAATAACCTTCTAAAGACTGATGAGCTTCTATAGATTGTTGTTCAAGCCTTTGAAGAATAATTTCTTTTCCTTGAAGAGCAGCAAGAGCAGTACTAGCTGTAAATATTATTTAGATTAATATTACATTTGTATAAAAATAAATTAATTGTATTGTAAGATACCAGCAGATGCTGCTGCTTGGGCTAAAGTATTTTGAGCTAAATATGCAGCTTGTTTCGCAGCAGCAGCTTGATTCAAAACTGCTGTATTAGCTTGATCTGCAGAGCCTTGAGCTATAACCTGTTTATAAATATGTAAATAATTTTATTTTATATTATAATATTTGTATAAATATATTATAATCTTTCTGAGAAAGCCAAAAATCAAAAAGTTACTCTTAATCCACTTCCAGAATTATATCCTTTGTTTCCATGCTTTCCATGATATGCGTGATATTCTATAGCATCACTTGGAAAATTATCACCTTTTGGTGATGGTGGTGTTTCAAAATGATGAGGATGTGGTGGTAAAGAATGATGTTGATGATGATGATGATATTCTTTCCTTTTAACCTTTTTAGAAGATGCTGGGAATGAGAAAGAATTTTTTTTTTAAAAGTTATTGATTTCCAATTAAAAATAATTGATTTGAAAAATTATTACACAAATAAAATTACATATTAATGTTGGATTAGAAATCTTTTGCACAATTGTACAATTGAATTGGAAAAAACTATTATGTATAAAAGTTAACTCAAAATATAAAATTTAACATAATAATTGATGTTACATTGTATGTCATATCCTCTAATCTAATCGATAGCTTAAAAATGCATATTAATAATGTCCCATCAAAATAAAACCATTTTCAAGCTAATAATGTAAAAAAAAGTCTATTAAATAATAATGCTCATGAAATAAATAGTATATTCCAGATTTAAAAACAAATATTAGATGCTATAGCTATGCAACAACCAGTCTTAAATTTGTTACAGGTTTTTTTGTTTTCAAGAGAAAGTTTCTTCTTAATATACAATTCAAGTTAACCTTGATGATCTAAGATAGTAATGATGGCATTGAAAAATTTCTCATATTTGTTTTTCTTTTTTTTTTTTGTAATAGCTACCGAATTATATTTCACTCACTAAGAAGCCTATACATATTTATAAAGAAATTGTAATTTACATTACGTAAGGTAATTTAGTAATAACCAAAATTATTATTATTTATAGCATATATAAATAACTGGCTCCACTACTGTATATATACTACATATATACTTATATTACGTGATTTTTTTTTATGAAATGAGAATAATTTTAAAAATAATTAGCAATATAAATTAGAATTAGCAAATAAAATTAAAAATTTTATAAAATATAAAAAAAAAATAGTTGACTTCATGCTCCGGGCAAACATAACTTCTTTGTGCTCAAGTACCTATACAATGGTCCAATAAAAATACCTGATTCATCTTCACTGCTCAACATCAAAAACTAGAGAATGACTCTGGCATTTCAAATGAACCATGTATGAAGTGCATTGAGGCAACCAATGCTCGATTTTTATCAAAATACAGTTGAAGGAAAATAAACGATGTCTGATTATTTATCAACATACACCATATCGTCTACCAAAAATTCCAGAATAATCAAACATACACACATACATATATATTTCAGTATCTTACAAAAAAATTAAAATAACAGGATTTAATGGCTGATGATGACATAAAATCTGAAATATTAAATAAAAGATAGATTTCTAATCGTGTAGCCAGCATTTTTTTATTGTAAGAAATAATGAAAAGAAAATTTTAATACATCCGGATACCGGAAACAACGACTTTGACATTACTACAAGTTTAAATCGTGAGTTTAAAAAAATATTGCCTTCTACAAGAAAATTTATTGTCTTAAAGGAAATTTATTCATTTTCATTTTTATTTTAGTTTTCTTTTTTTTTTGTCAACTCAAATCAACCTTTAAATATAGGAATTATGTTTGTCCTCTATTGTTGTTTCATTAATGCCTAATGGTAATTCTTATACATATACATATGTATGTGTACATGATTAATTTATTATTAATTTTTCTTCATTTTAATAAAAAAAAAAACTTTCTGAATATGTGTACAGTGTACATATATGGAGATGATAATGAATTTGTCTTATGCAAACTTAATTACTATATATGAATTTTTTTTACTTATTACTATATATGAAAGAGATTGACATACCAGCAATGAGTACTAAACAAATTGAGTACTTAATTCTGTTTGAGACAGATATTTTATTCTTCAATAATTGTGTATTGAGACTTGAGAGTAATAATCATTGCTAATTCTTAATAATTTGATATTTGAATTATAATGTGCTAAAACTAGATCAAAAATAATTAAAACAAAAGCGACTTCATGTGCGCAGCCGAATTGAAAATCGAAAAATTATAAATTTCGTATTAAAGGATAAAGTTTCAAGCATCGAGATAACAAGATCAAGATCATAACGTCCAAGTTGTGATAAAATGGACCAGAGTCAGTAGATGTTTTTAGAACGAATACATCTTTAGAATGTTATACAATTACATTATGAAAATTGTTAAAGACGGAAAATCAAAGAACACCAGAGGTTCAAGCAGATTACTGACGAAATGGACCAGATTATGAACAATAGGTTCAGAAAAAGCGTGTCAATTTAAAAATAAAAAACGTTAAATTAACGTAAAATAATAGTTCTGCTGAAAATTTATCAAGATTAAAGAGTTCTTACAATTTAATCTATAAATTCAACTGATCGATATGATATTGTACAGTCGTTCTTTCATCAGACTATTTGTACTGATGTTTTAAATTATTTAAAATAAAAATATTTGAAAGTACATACATACATACATACATATGCATATGATTAATTTTTGATAAATTAATTTATGAAAAAAAAGTGGAAGTTAATAGTTAATACTATTGAAGAAGTTCTAATTACTAAGATGTGGTACATTAACTAATTTTAATAGTTTATATTAAAATTAGTTAATGTACCAAAAATATTGAAGAGAATTACATAGGAAAAAGAATAGTTATATATGATTATGATTACTCTGTGATAATCTATACTTATAAAAGGGAAAGTTCATTTGTTTGTATGTTTGTTCGCTATACACGCTCACAGTCTTATTGACAGAGTTTTGAAATATCTCAGACCCGACAGAAACAAAACCAAAATAAAAATGAAAATGAATCAATTGTGTTACAGACATGAATATTTACACTTAAATACTTTTTAAAAAATAAAGAAATACGACTTCTACCGATTTCAAAAATTTGGACTGACTCGGATCACTGCCATACAACTACTAGCACCCATCAGGAATGTTTCAAAAAACAATTCTGGTGATTTAGACATAAAAATGTGTACATTTACAAAATGAACAAAAACATATTTTACAATTTTCCAACGTTCTGGCTAGTTTTGGTCCAAATAAGTAACATACAACTTCTAAAACATAGCCAAAAGTATTTTCAAAGCCAAAAGCTTTACAGGCTCAAAGCTTTAGTACTTTCTAAAAAGCAATCAAGTCTTTAACCATTTTCCGAAATTCTGATTGCTATTTTGGAATAAGCTTATGAATTTAATACAGCTTAGTGAAGGTAAAAAATTTCAGAAGACTTAAAATCACAAAATTGAAATAGCAGCGATCAGTAGAACTATACAAAGTATTGAAGAGTTGGCTGAAAAAGTATTTCCGAATTATAGAAATCGATATAAAAATTTTCAACGACTATGTGAAATGACTAAGTGAATTAGTCCCAAAAATGTGAGAATTCGTTTTTATTAATCAGAAACTATACTGCAGAGTATTCAGAGAGTCCATATTTTTACAAATCGATGGATACAGTTGGCAATAAAAATGAAGCTGATACTAACTACCCAACGGAGGTTCTTTAATCGTTAGTTTTGACAGGGTCTCCTTCTCACCAATTGGAATTAAAAGAAGCAGCTGCAATAGTTCTTTTACGAAATTTGAAGTAGACAAAACTATGTTACTTGATTAATATTAAGAACTTTGTATTTTCATGTTATTGAAGCATTAATTCATACTGGTTGTGGAAATGGTGAACATATTTCGATTCCTAGAATACCGCTAATATCATTAGAAATACCGTTTAAACTTAAACGCTTACAATTTCCGGTGAGATTAAGTGTTGCTATATTCACTAACAAATCGCAGGGATAAACTCTATAACTTTTACGTCGTTTACATGTGGGTTGTTCACGGGTAGGAACAGTAAAAGGAACGTGTTTCAAACCCGAAATATTGTATAGTTTAAAATGTAGTATTATTGATTTTGTTATCGTAGTGAAAAAAATATATTAGAATATTTTTGATAAAAGATTTTTTTCAACTCGGCTCATAAATCAAACTTTATTGAATTAAATTCTATACATTTTATGTTTGACCCGAACAACGTCGGTTAACTTTGCTAGTATGTAATAAAATAGACATTGATATGCAAGTAAAATATTTTCTTTCATCTTTTCATCTAAAGGTGTGCACCACGCTAAAATGCATAATATAAAAATAATTTTTTAATAGCACATCCATTGATGTTAATAAATTTTAGTTGGAAATAACTCCCAAAGTAAAAGATCTAAATAATTACAGTGACTGTATTCCGAAATAATGTTCGAAAGTTTTTTAAAATTCATTTATTTGAATTTTTTTAAAATCTACTTATTAGAAAATCAAAACATAATTTTATTAATTATATTAACAATAATTAATTACACTTAACAAATTATAACTTAACATAATTTAAATAAAAATTGAATTATTTTAGAAATGAAATCAAAAATCAAAATAATTAATTATCACAATGACTTGCATTTAATTTGATTTGCACCGATTATCTTATAAAGCATCTATAAATCCATACAAACATAATAAAATATAGCTACATATGTATCACAAATAAATGAATGATAAAATGAAAATTTAAAATCCACATATAAAAGAGATCATTCAATTAAAAATCATAAATTAAGAAGCAAAATCTAAGGAATAATACATAATTATGTTTTAAAAATTTCTCGTCATTTCAATTTAATATTTAATACTTAATATTGAAAAAATTAAATTTCATAGGAGTTGAATCATCATTATTTTAAATGAGTCATTATGATAAGTAAATTAACGTATGCATACGTACACATAATTATTAAAAAAAAAATAGAAAATAATAAATTGGCAAGAGGGGTGAATGAACGAAAATTTTGAATAGAAATTATAAAAAAAACGAAAAAAGATGCAATACAATATTATCACTAATTATAATTAAACCTAAGTTACACCTAAAATTTATCGCAAAACAAAATAAATTTATTTTATAGGCTAGTATAATTAATTAAAGAAAATTTTGTTTATATTTTTTATTTTATATTTGTTTTTGTTTTTTTTTTTAAATAAACTTGAACTTTTGTTATAAATTTTATGAGTTTCTTTTAATAATGTAATTTTAATATGAATTTAAGGAAATACTATATTATGTATTATGTATTTTTTTTAAATATCATGTTAATAATTGAACTTTCTCGATATTATTAATTATAATTTTTAAAACTCCTCCCCATAACTATAAAAACAATTAAATTTTGAAAATTTACTAACTGTTGAATGATTTTTGTTTAAATAATTTATTTTATTACAAATTAGCTAATATAAAATGAATGCTAATTATTAATAAAGTATAATTACTTTAAAAAAAAAATCCCATTGAATTTATGTATATGTAACTTCAGAGGATTAAATCCATCCTCTGCGATTTTATATCTCTATAAAATAGATTTTGTTTGCTAGGTACTGTTACTATCATTAATTTTACATCGCATTGCGTCCAATTTGATTTCTATTCGAAATTAATGATGTGTTAATTTTTTTTTATGTAATATTGTATTTTGTAAATGTATTGCCATTTTAAACAATTTCCTATATAAATCAGAGTTTTAAAAGATATTGTTTTAATTGTTCGATTTTTTAATAACCCCGCCGACCAAAACTTCATATCATATCATTATATTTAATCTGTAAGTTGTAGAAAGTACTATACAAATATCTGAATCATTTCACAACCGATTTTCACTATTATTCTTTCAAATGATATATATTCAAAATGGAATGTAGCGAAACTAAATTTTTTTTTTCTTCCATTTAATATTTACAATCTGAATAATTTACAATTCAATAAGTTAAATGACTTTGTATTTTATACTGGCTTGAAGAGATGTATCCTAATGAGGTTGTTGTCTAAGATAAACCACTAAAAAAAGTTAAGTAGTGCCAAGAATAAATTGAAATGATAAGTAAAAAATAATAATATGAATGAGTACAATTTCTTATGAAGCTTCCTAGAGTTCGACTTTTTATCAAACTTCCGAAATTCGAGGACCGGGTGAATCAAAATACTAGTGTTATTAAACGATTGTATTTTTAAAGTTAGTATAGTACAAGGAACATCTTAATAATTGAATGTGAACATTTTTTCATAAAACTTAATTCATGTGAATTAAAAAAAAAAAATAACGCATTAAGTAAATGTTTTGTACAGTACATAAAAATATTATATTAATTATATATATAATTAAATAATTAATATTTATTTCCTTAACATAAACAGAGTCTTCATAGATTTTTTAAAGTAAGTGAGAAATAAATCAATCAAATTGAAGTGGAATTAATTCTCATTACAGTGGGAAATAAATTCACCATCAATTTTGATGGACTTACATATATCCCATTGAACATAGAATAAGTGGAATAAGTTTCCATAAAAGAAAATCATAAATCCCTTTTTATAGAAAAATTACTACTATATACCAACTATATAGTAGCTTAAACTATATACCAACTTTTACAAGTAAACAAGGGAAGAACTAAAACTCTATATGAACAAAATCAATCTAAAAAAAAAGGTATGCCTATTAGTTAACATAAGCTTAAAATACTACTAATAGTAAAGTATTAAATAGGTTTTTAAGTTTATATCAGTAATTGAAGACTTGTACATAATAACTTTCTCTTATATTATTTTTGTTCATCATTGCCTGCATATAGAACGCGATATAGGTCTAGTTAAAACCTGTAAAGTACCGAGTAAATAAGTACTAATTTCAAATGTACTAATGATAAAGTACAGTAGTAAATATCATTATCTGGTAATGATTACTTGTAAAGTTTCAGTACGTTTTCAGTACTGGTATTTTGCAAACGATACTGGTACTTTATAAAAGGTAAGTATGTACGGTACACACCTAAATGTACGTACGATTGGCCTTAGCCAGCACACTAAGACCAGAAATGTCTATTGTGATACATTTGATTTTATACATTGAACTCTAAAGCTTTTTAGAAACAGATGAAGGTTCTTAATTTTGATAATTTTCAAAAAATCAGCTATAGATGGGGTTTTAATAAGATATGCAGTTCTATACAACCACATCGGTTCAAATATAATTTAATAATTAATAAAGATATTACTAATAAAAAAAAATAATATAAATATATATAAAAAAATACATACCAAATAATTAATATAATTTAATAAAAAAAAAAAAAAAAAATGCCACATTTCGAAAGGGAAAAGGACCTATAAAGTTGGCCTACAAAATTATCTGTAGGATCAACTGTTAAAATAAATAAATAAATATGCAATTCTGAGCTTATTTAGAAAATCAGAACAGCAGAACTTAAGTAAATATAGCTACCTATTTATTAGAGAAAACTTAATTATATGGGAAGAGTATAATTAATGGAAGTATTACTAACAATTAGATTCGTATATATGTAGTGATAATATAGTGAACTCTATAGTTATACTTGAAATTGATTCTCAGATACGATATATCTTTTAAGTCCTAATTCCTTTCTTAGACTTGCTTCAATATTTCAGTTTATTCAACAAACACCGGGAAGTCATTCAAAGATCAGGTCTAACATGCAGTTGCATATAATATACACGAAAAGTGTCACTAATCAATCACTAAGACTAATAATTTAAATTTATAGAATAAGAAAATCGAATGAAGCTACAAATTGAAATATATTTTTTTAATAGATAATAAAAGATTTAAAAAATAACTACACTATAAGATATAAAATTTAATTACCACACTATACTCTATATAGAATTGAAAATGACCAATTTAAGTTGTTATATTTGATTTCTTTAGTAGGTACACTACTTAGATTTTTTTTTTTTTTTTTTTTTTTTGAAACAATTCTAAAACTTCATCATTGATTGAGTTAATCCTAAAAAATAATATTTGTGTGGAAATATTTTATACCTTCTAGTTGTATTGTGCATCACTATAGAAATTTAATTTCATGCTCGTATTACAATACTGACATTCCATATAAATCTACCACTATATCTTTCTTTTATAGGAATGATAATAGACAAACAATTTTCATCATATTTACAATATCTGATGGATTATATGGCATAACATATAAGTATATATCCAACATATAATAATATGTGTTCATTTATAATGTACTTTACTCTTGGGACCTGCTTAAGATGTCGTATGACAATACCGACACTACAGATAATTCTACCAGAATTATATGTATACTCTGATCATAATCATGATCATAATCTTCAAGCACAAATAAATAACATACAGATGTCGCATGGCCATATAACAAAATAATTAAATTATTTTCTCTAGCCGACATATCTCTAGCTGACAAAAAGCTTTAATGAGAACAAAATCATAAAAAAAAACAACGTAAAAAAATAAGATGAGTAGAGATGAAGAACCATGATGGTATAATACAAATAGTGGTACAAACAGTTATTTTTTTGGGCTTTAAGTCTCTAAACCAATATATTTGTAGACATAATAATGAAATAAATGCTATTTCAGTAGTTTTGTAATTTTTTACATAAGAATAATAACGGAAAAAGCATTGAATTGTGTAAATTGTCATTAGACATTCACATGAACCAAAACATTCCGGATATTACATTATATTACGAGTAAAACATGTGAAGTGAAGTTTTAACTCTTTAATATTTAAAATTTTCATAAATACTTTTTTGACAACAAATATCGTGTAATCCATTAAATCATAATTGTTAACACTTTAATATAATGAAATCAATTTAAATTAAAAAAAAAAAAACGTTTACTAGATTATAATGCAATTTAAGAAAATTTTTTTTTTTTTTTTGTTATTTCTATTTTGGAAATTTGGATGGAAAAGTTATTAAATTTTCATAACAATAACAGATTACGTATAGTTCAATTTATAGCACTTACGTTGAATACAAGATACAAGTGATACAAGTACATTTATATCTACATACATAGTATTATTTAATTTAAAATACTTATGTTAAAGAAATAATTAAATAATTTTCTTGTCATAGTTATACGTATGTAGGTTTTACACATCACTTTTTCTTTCTTTTTAAATTCTTGTATTATCATTTTTATTTTTTCCTTCTTTTTGAATATAACTACTTTCTTCAAAATAAAACAAAACAAAATCATATTCACTCGAATAGGAATTTAATTTTTACAGTGATAATAAATTTACAATACAATATTATATAAATAACACATATATATATATATATATATATATATGTATGTACGTATGTACGTATATTTCCAGCTATCTTTTGAGTCTTCAAAAAACAATTTACAAAAAATATCACAATTCAAAAAATAAACAACCAAAACAATTGAAATTTCCAAATTTTGTTTTTCAATTAAATAAATGTGACATTTAAATAACAAAATCTTATAAGTTTAAGTTAATTTTCTTAAATAAATTATTTTCTTTGATATCATTTGATTCATGTCTTAAGTTAAGTTTATACATTTAAGTCCAAAAAATTTTAATTAACACAATTCTTCTTCTTTCACAATACTTTTAAAATGCATATACGAATTTTTCATTATCATTACCTACCATGTATACTAACTCTCCTATTCTATTCTATTCTATTATATTATATTTGTATTATGTACCTACATTCTTTTCTAATTTTGTTTATTATCCTTTATTATCCTTTTAATATTTAATATTTTAAATGGCTTAAGTTCTGCAATTTTAAAATGTCAATTCAAAAAAAAAAAAATATTCCGAATACCTTGAAACTATTTTTTTAATCCAATTCACAATTTGATGTTCTGATGGAATGATTCTACATATAATAAAAATGACTTAAGTAATAAAAAAAATAATGTAAAAATAAAAATTTTTAAAATATACTTTTATCGAAACCAAACTAGCCCCCTCAAAAGTATAAAATAAAACTAGTGGTGGATGTTGAGCATCTAGAACTACTATAAGATAAAACACCAAAGTATATAATGAATCTTGCTGGAATATTGTTAATGGACATTTTTAATATTTGCCGCTTGACAAAAATCACGAATATTAAAAGAACATCACAAAGCGTTTCCAAATTCCCGTTAACAATATTCCAGCAAGATTAATTATATTTATAATATTCTTATCTTTATATTTTATAAAATGGATACTGCTGGACACAATAATCATTTCAAAATATTTGAATAGATTTAGCAAATCATAGACCTAGCAAATATTACTTTTAATAATCATATATTTTGGGAAATATGGTAAAAAACTCTTTTTTTATAGCTATCGTGTACGCTGGAACTGATGATGTTCACTTCAAATAATATCAAATATATAAGTATTGCTTTACCGCTGATCTATGAAAATTTTCAGATGGAAAAATATTGAAATGTCTAGACTGTGGAAATTTGGATATGGAAATAATTCCACGAAGAGTGATAACGATATGGTTTACATGTTAACGTTAACATACAAACATAAAATATCCAACTCTCGAATTGTCTGGATATATCCAACATAAATTTGCAAAGCAAATATTTTTTAAATTTAATCCAGCTACACTCAATAATTGACCTTGTGATTTATTTATTGTGATATATATCAAAAGCCAAACTTAATAGAAATTGTAGCCTTTTGAATTGAAATGGCGTATCACTTGCAATTATTGTGATATGTGGAATAGAAAGAGTAGGAAAGAGTACCTGAATTCCAATTTTCAGTTTTATAACATCTTTTATTTTTGAAATATTCCTGATGGGTGCTGGGAACTGTGTGGCACTTACTCGAACCCCTCGGATTATTGGAAACCGGTAAAAGACATGTTTATTAATTTTTCATAGAGTAACGAATACCAATTTTCAGCTTTGTAACATGGTTCGCGGTAATAGACATATTTGTTTTTTTTTGAAACAGTACGTGACTCGTGAGTACAAATTTTCAGCTCTATAATAACCTTTAATTCTTGAAATATTTGTGTTGGTGCTGAGAGTTGTATGACAGCTACCCAAACTAGTAAAAAATTTTTAAAAATGGTAATAGGTTTATTTTCGAAACAGTACACCTGGTTCAAAGGTTAAGCTTATAAGCCTTCCCCTCTATTCCAGTAATACACACTGAAAATTTAATCTAAATCGATTAAGTAGTTTTCGAGTTTATAAATAGAAGACATACAGACATTAAAAAAATCATTTTTATATATACACATATACAGATATTATATTTACTCAATGGTTGAAACTAATAATTACGACTACTTGCCAAGTTGGAGTTTTCAGTCACAGAAAAACCTTATTTTTTGAATTAACTTTAATTCACCATTGTTTCCATTGATTCATATTGGCAAAATCTATATGTATTTATTTTACAAAACAGTTACAAATTTTTCACTTAAAAGTCCAATTTCCTTTCACTAATTAATTAATTTTCATTATGTAAAAATCAATATTTCAGAAAAAACTTACTTTCTTCATTAAACATTGATCGCAAGTACTAATGAAGGAAGTAAGTTGCTTTCGAAATATCGAAAATAAATATAATGTTCTGATATAATATAATGAATATAAATTCAAAATAAATATGAATTTATTAGTGAAATAAAATTCCACTCACTTTTATACATCACTAAAAACAAATCTGATTATCAAAACTGATGTATTATTATACGTCCGCACTAACCTAGTATTGTGACGGTAATTGAATGCTACGTGAAATACTAGCCAAGTCACAATGCTAGCCTAGTATTGTGACGGAAATGGAGTCTTTTGAACTAACCAATTTAAATCTAATTTCATCCTAACTACTAATTTTAAAAATGAAAATGCATTCATACATAAACATTACGAGACTTAGAATTATAATTAAAAATTCTTGTCTTCTGTGGAGCACACAAAAATCTCAATAACTTGTTAATACAAAGCTAAAATATTGCATTACAAAAAAACAAATAGGATTTATACACTATATAACACTACATAAAATTTGTCAATGAAAAAAAAATAGAGATAGACCAGATTATCTGCTTTGCACAAAGTCTTGTTCGTATACAATCAATCAATCACAAATTAAGTTTTTCTTTTAACAAATAATTTTTTTAATAAATATTTTTATTAGGAGTTATTATAACACTTTTTTGACATTTTTGTCACAATATATTCTAAAATTTCCTGTTACTTTAAAATAGTTGATAGTAGTGTTTAAAAACAATAAAAACTATCACGATTATTTGATTGGAAAACTAGTTATTCAAAAATATCAGCAGCAATATTATTTCACCACTATATGGTATTTAAAATCCAATTAAATGTTTTTAAATAGTGTAGAATACATTAAATCGAAATTAGTTAAAAAAAATTCTGGATTAAGTTTTTAGCCTAATTTTGGGATTGAGATAAATTTTGATTTTATTCAAATTTTCACTTAATTTATTTAAAATATATTTCAATATCACAAACACCCCCAAAAGGACTCCATCAAATTCAAATGAAGTTATGAAAATGATATATACTTTGTCTTTTCAATTAAAATATGGAATTAGTTGTTGGCTCAAAACCGCTAATCGCTCAAAAATATTGTATTCGATTGATCCTGAAGAAAAATAAACTTACGATATTCTACCTATTAGACTGCTATATTTATTCAAAACGTTAAAAATTTAATTTATTAAATCAGGTTATCTTGCTCCACCAATTTAGTTCTCACTACAATCTAAGGATTAATAATCTATATATATATATATATATATATATGTTCCTAGAGCATATATACATCACATTTTCGCCCTTTTATGATTATTTGACTCCCAAATCCTTTTTCACATCACATTTTCGCCAATTTTATGATTATTTGACTCTTCTTCAAAAACTATATCTCACTTATTGAATTTTAATCTCTCTCAAATTGAGTTGTTGTTTAATTTAACTTAATTCTATTTTTCTCTTAGGATTGTATTACTTTGTATTCTAGTAATACTATTTTTGTCATATTTTTTATCTCGCTTATTAGTTTTTCTCTTTTCCTATTTTATTTTTCTTTCCTTTTTTAATTAAATAATTATTTCTAATGTATGTATATATTGATATGTTTTCATTTTCATTTATTTAATCCAAAAAATATAATGTTTCTCTTACAACGCTAATTATTTATTATTTTAAGACTAAAGAAAAATGTTATCTTTATCTTTACAGCTGAAATATTTACAAACTATGATTTGAATAGATATTTAGAACTATATACGTATACATTATTTTAAAGGAAAAGTGAAAAAACGGTTTTTGAAATATGGATATTAATTAGCTATAAGCTTGTATTCTATTTTATATTTAATAAAATTATTTTATATTCCTTTCTTTTACTTAATTTGATTTTTTTTGCGGTATTTTTTGTTTTACTTTATTTCTTTAATATTGAATTTTTTTTATTTTTATTTTTGTATTCTTGTAACTGTATTTATTTTGGCTTTGAAATATCAACCTAATATTGTTCTATTATTTAATTTTATTATTTCTACTCTGTTTTATTATGATCTTACATTCATCTAATTTTACCATTACTGTTTTTGATAAAAAAAATTAATTTACTTATGATAATATATACTAAGATAATAATAACGCAATATGTAACATATGCGGTATAAATAAATGAATTTAAAAAACTGAAAAAAAATAGAACTGATTAATTTGTTGGATTTCTAATTATTTCATAAACAAAAATTTTCATTATTATTTTGGTTTTTTTTTCAAGAAAACCAACAAAATGTTATAATATAAAAAATTATAAAATGCGAAAAGTATATGAGTACAGTTACACTCAGTTGAAAGTTCAATTCAATTTTAGTTTATTTAAGTCTATTTTGATGCATATTATATGTTAGAGAGTTTGACTAAAATTCAAAATATTATAGTCATCTTTATTATAGTACTTTTATGTTATTTTCTACCTTTACCTAGCCATATTTATACTATAGCTACACTATGCTTACATTTACGTAAACTATAAAAAACTTCCTAAAAAATACAGTTATTTAACTGAAAGAGGTCAAAATAATAAAATTTTTCAATTAATAAATTTATATATAGTGGCCTCGGTAGCCGAGTGGTACAGCACTCGAGTGTGGTAATGTAACGATCGAAGGAGCACGGATTCAAACCCCGTAAGGACCGAAAAAATTTTCAAATGGTGAAAATGTAATTTTCTATATACAACCAGATCGGTTCAAATATAATTTAATAATTAATAAAGATATAATATAACTAATAAAAAAAATAATATAAATATATAATATTCAAAAACATAAACCAAATAATTAATATAATTTAATAAAAAAAAAAAAGGCCCACATTTCGAAAGGGGAAAGGACCTATAAAGTTGGCCTACAGATTATCTGTAGGACCAACTGTTAAAATAAATAAATAAATTTATATTTTAATCCCAAGTAATTTTTTCTTAATTCTATCTGTAATGGTGTATGGGCAACATCCTGATATATGTGGAAACCAAGAAATCATTTGAAAAAAAAAAGATTGATTATGTTGTGAAAGGCTACATTTAAAATAATTTCAAATTATTATTATTATTATTTTTTATTGAATATAATTTAAATTATTCACCATGGTTATTTACAAGCACTAGCTGCCAGTTATTATAATTCATAATAACTATTAAAAATTTAATTTTAGAACAAATTTTTTACACTTCATACACTTGAACTTAGAATGCATTGCAGAAATGATAAAAAAAAAACAACACAAAATCAAACACCCTGAAGTAAATAACCAGGCAATTAATCCTATTATTTAGGTAGCCCTATAAAAATTCCTACACAATATTTTCAAAATCAATAAAAAAATAAAAAATCCTTAATTAAACTTTTGGAATAGAATTTTGTTTGTAAATAAAATATTTGAATTAGAGGCTGAAGTAGTAGTAAGTATTATCAATGGTATTATAATAATTCCCTAAAGATTAAGTATAAATGTTTAATTTGGATAAGTCCCTATGTAGGGATATATCTATCTAATCTATTATACATTGATCTATTTATATTGTATCAAAATTTGATTAAATGTACAAAATAAGGTTTATATTAGTTCATTTAATTTCAACCAGTAATGTATACAAACAAATTTTTATTTTAAATGTTAAATAACAAATATGTTGACTATTTTAGTTCATATATGTACATAAGTTTATATATTATTTAAATTTTGTATTTCTAACCAATTTAAGCTGTAGAAAGAATAGCTTTCGTTTTCATAATAATATCGTTCAAATTTATTTTAAAAATCTGATAACCAAATTGTAATGCCTAAAATTGTTGTACATACTGTACTTAGAGGTTGTTATAAAATTTAGTAGTTAATACGTGTAAAATTAAGAACAGTAATTGATCTTGAAAATCAAGGAGAGAATAAGTAAATAAAGAATCGATTAGAATTGACATAACCCCTACATCATTTCAGTAGACAATCAGTGTACCATAATGCGTTAAGTATAAAATTATGGCACAGTGTTTCCAGATAAAACTGTTTATTGATATATAATGAGAAAAACTAAAACTGAATCGAAACTACAAAGCCACAAATAATTTACAACAATAAGGATTGAATTGAATTACATAAGTAAATGTAAATATTTTAAACTATTAACTTTTTGTTAATTTTTTCGCACCATATAATTGTTTTTATGCCAATACGATCAAAAAGACCCAACAAATCATATCTGGTGTATTTTTGAGAAATAGAATGAATTTTCTATCTTATTCCTTTTTACAACAGAATTTCCCATTTTCCGAACGGTTGGTCTTTGGTTTTTTGAAATTTTCCTGTAGTTTTCATCACTGATTATACAAAAAAAATTGTATATCAAAAAGTTGACCAAATAATTTTAAGAAACATTAAAATTACGATATTTTACGATATTATATTAAACTGATGGATGTAATGTAATGTAACATCTAGGACTCTTCATTTATTAATAATCTTAATTATAATTGATAATTTAAATAAAAAAGTATATGTACATTATACTATATAATATTTTTGGATTATTTATTATTAAAAATTTTAAATTGCTTACCCATTACAACGAATAATAGAATGATTCCAAAATAGATTTTCATTTTGTTTTTATATTTGTTTATTCAATTAATAAAATATAAAATAAATTCAAAATCACCAATGTTTAATTATATTTCCTTTTTTATTATTTATTTTTTTTTTTTAATTATTATCACTTTTAATTATTTATTTTGATAACAATTTATTGTTCAAAACTTAAACAAAGTGAAAAAATTTTCACTTTCAGTTTTATTTTGTTTTTTTAATACTTTTTTTTCGTTGTAGTACAGTAACTTGTATTTTAAATGGTAATTTAAATAAAATCGAAAGCCAATTAAACTACCAAACTGTAAAAGGTCAATAATATCTGGGCAATGATTGTATATAAATATGAAATTTCACCACACTATGTTAAAATACAAAAAAAAAAAATTATTGTATTTAATTGCAATTTTGTGTTATGTTATAATATTTAACGAATAAATAACGAAAACAAACAAGTACCTAAATAAATGCAATTTTAACGAATGAAAACAAATTAAAATATGTATAATAACTATGATTATTCAATTTAATTATTTTAAACTCAAAAAAATTAAAATTTCAAAATAAAAACAAAATATTTTACTTGAAAAACATAAATTTTGGAAAATTCATAAATTTGGAATCTTTTAACAAAATTTTTCTTAATATGTATACGTACAGCTCGTTCACCGGTCCTGATACAACTAATATCAGTTTATTCAACAAGTTCTCTTATATAGCATTTTTAATTTCTTTTTCAAAAAACACATGTAATTGAAATGATGATATTGCATTATTATGTGTTGTGTTGTGTTGCCTCTGATGTTGTTTAACAACCAGCCAGTATATATGACGATGCACATAAACACATAAGTAAATGAAAATGAAAATAAAAGTGATAAAAAAATAAAAACAAAAATTAAATCATTTCTTCAACCGTTTTATAGGTAACAAAGCATTACCTATTCCAAATATTAACAACATTTTTTTTTATTTTTTATTTTAAAGGAAAATATGAAAATATTAAGAGAAATTTATTCATATAAAATTTTAACTTAATTTAAGTACAATCAAACATCATCAGTCTGTAAAACATTTTCAATGTTGTATTGTAAATTTTTCATTTGTTTGCAAAGACTTAACTCATGTCACTCATATACACAACACATATACGTCCAATTATTTAATATGGAAATTTGTCGAACATTTTATTGTACAATAATTGCACATAATGTCATAATATATTAATATATAATATGTATAAATAATCAAAATCTTCATTTAAAGAACCAAATTCATAATAACAAAATATGTTTTTTTAGTATAGCTATTTATCATAATTGTTATCCTAACGGATTAACCCCTGTTTTTCATTCGAGAGCGTATTAGATGAAAAAACTTGTGTGGAAACATGTGCACATAATGAGCGAAAATTGTAACAAACAGAGTTCAAAAAGCCTAAAAGGACGACCAAAACAAAAATGGGTATGTCCAGTTAAAAAAATTAAAAATACCAAAATTTGTGGAGAATTTCGTCCAATCAATGTTACCAAAATGTAAAAAAGTTTTGGAAAAAGTAGTACAAATGCAATTGATAAACTATCTAGAAATAAATGTAATACTGATTGAAGACTGCGTTTCGATGTAAACACTCATGTGAAAGTGCATTAAATTGGATGTATTTAATTGGATCCACCAATACGAACAAACAATCAACATATTTGAGCAAGTTCGAGCAAAAGCATTCGCAAAACACCTCAAAGAAGTATTTGAACCATTTACTTCGGAAAGCAAAAAACGTAGACGCAGAAATATATAACTTCCTCCGCACTCCACTTCAAATCGACCTACCAATTAAGAATTTTATAATGGCAGAAATAACCAAAATGATTAGAAATAACACTAAAACAAAAAAATCCAGATTATAATGTAATTAGTGGTAGAATACTGAAAGAACTGCCGGAAGAAGGTTACAAAATATTAATGTAGATTGTGAATGCTGTGTTTCTAGAAGGGTTTTCTTTTCATGGCAAAAAACTAGGACAGGAACAGAGTAGGTATTGGACTGTTTCATCCTCCTCCTCCTCTCTACACAAAAGTTCTGCAAAAGTCGTTTGAGGGGAGAGTCCCAGTCTTCTGCCAATTGCCAGCTCCTACCATAGTGCTAATTTCACACCTTTTCTGAGTTAGTAGGTTAAGGGGTCGCTTCAGATTCAGCACAAGCCAGATTTTCTTGATGATGTTGCAATCTGGTCTAACTGACTATCTGAAGATTGAAGCTTTTATTGCATCTTTGCGAAGCAATAAATTACAGGTAGCTAGGAGGTCCACCCAGATTGATCCTTTCCGGAAGGATTTCTAATATAGTACCCTCTCTAGCAAGTTGATCTGCAATGCAGTTACCCGGAATATCACTGTGTCCTGGCACCCATCGTAACAATATGTTAAACCAATCCGCTAGTTCGTCCAAAGAACTACGACAGGCCAACAAGGTTTTTGAGTTGATGGTTACCGACTCCAGTGCTTTAATTGCGGCCTGACTGTCTGTGAGTATACAGTTCCAAAATATTACTGAGTGTATACGTTATTCAATACTATAACAGGTGTCTATTCATTTGCTTGCTCATTCTATTCATGTACGCTTGTCAACATTGATCAAGCTATCCATAAATACGGAAATAAAGAATTGGACTTTTAAAAGTTCTGAAGTGAGTTGAAAGTCACATCATTTTAGGAATTAGAAATCGGCCGTATATTCAAGAATTGACGGTACAACCGTTTCTTTCCATGTACTTGGAAATAATCTATGTCTGATTGATGTGTTGATTATAAGCACCCGCACATCACAGAAAATATTAAAGGAATCTCTAATTATATTTGAAGTAATGTATACCCATAAAAAAAAAATTTTTATTAATTTTTTTAATGACCTCTAATAATTCATCCTTGTTAATTTTTCTAATTTGAAAATATTTATGTGTCCTTCTATTTGATATTGATTTTCATATTCAATACTATATTGGTTTAGTATAATATAGTATTACTGATTTAAATATTTTCAACCCCTTGAATTTCTACATTGTCAATAACAACATGATCTATGTTTCATTGGATTTTGTAATATATTTTTATAATGGATTTCCACACTGATTTATAATAACCTTTATGAATTTTTATTTTATTTTCAATATTAATCCTATCTTTGGTCTTATTTATGGTAATTTTGTACTAATTTCTAATATTCTTGTAAACTTCCCATGATTAAGTATAATTTATAAAAGACAGCATTTTTTTACTACTTTATTATTTTTAAGAATTCTGAACTGAATTATTGAACCTGTTGCTCAGTATGTTTAATTACAATTGTTTTTTTTTTTTCAAATAAATTGTCAACCTTTTTCATAATAAATTTAAATATATTTGCACAAGCTGGTTATGCTTCTATTGAACATACATTTTGAAAAGTTTCAGATCTTAAAAACTCTTCTAAACTTTCTTTATTTATTTTAACGAAACTTAATTTCAATTGACTTAAATTTATTCTGATTAGTATTGCTTATACTTATGCAAATCATGTAATAAAATCTATTTAATGCAATAATGTTTGTAAACAATTACTTAAAGTACTTAAAGTATAATAGGAGGATGCTGAAATATTTACAAAGGAATATCAAATATAGTCAATTATTACTTTCTTATAGAAATAGAAGAGATTTCCAACTCTCATCAAACATGAGAACCACAATTAGATGAATACTTAACATATATAAAAACAAGTTGTCCTATATAATGTTCGTCATTTTATAACTCGAGAGCCATTCAACCGATTTACAAGCCAATACTTGTGTTGAAGGGGTCGCTAACTTTCATTAATGGTTTAAAAAAAAACATCGAAAACTGTCGGAATTCATTTACATTTTTTGGCTCTTCTGATGGAGATGTTGTATCGGCGTTGGACCTAATGACCATATCTCAAGGGTAGCTGGAATTGCTAGCTTTCCAAAACTATGTACATATCTTTAGTGGCGCTCATGTCCTTTAAGGTTGAAAAGGACATTTGAAAGTATCCTTATTGTTCTGATGTTTTTGTATCTGTTGATTTTGTAGATATATATATATTCAGTTATACATTCTAGAAATCTAACAACGGTCTGGAGCATATTTTAACATTTATTTGATGATGATTGGTGCTGCCGTTATGGTATAGGTATCCATTCAATTGGAAATTTGCATCGTGCAAGTTTTAATTATGTTCATAACATTGATTACGCTTTGCATGCACCCATTCAAATTGGCAAAATGGATAAAGTTTGTATTACGATGTCGCAATGCATTAAAATTTAAAAGTGAAACCGATAAAATGTGTTGTGCTGGCGGAAAAGTTAAATTAACACCATTAAATCCACCACCTTAGCCATTGTTTTCTTTGGTTTCTGACAGAACATATCGATCAAAACATTTTTTGGAGTTCATTCAGTCGTACAATTGCTGCTTTCAAATAACATTTGGAGCACAATACCTGGTTCATGATAGATTTATGCCTATATATATATATAACTTTTAGGGTAAATAATATGAATTTCAATTCAAATATTATTAATATATGTTTTGATTTATACAAAAATTCTAACCAATTTGTTGAATATGAATTAAAGATTCAAAAATTGTTTCGTTATTGCCATTCGAAAACCAAGAGTATCTTCCTTTCTATCGAAAAAGTTGATCGGCGTTATTCAATAATTCCGAAATTAAGCCAAACCAATTATACCGGGTGCTCCAGTTTTTTAAGAGGGGAAGGACCAATTATACCGGTATTAAAACTTAAAAAAATTTGATTAACTAAATCGAGGGTCCTCTATCGATTGGCGATATTTTCAACTTCCGGGAAGGAACAGAAAAGGATTGTTTAAGCTCAAAAATCGTCGAAATTGGCCGAAATTGAGATTTTCAAATGAGAAGAGATACTTTTTTATGCAAATTCGAATTCTACAATAAAAAATAAGAAACTTATGTTAAATAATTTTTTTTGTTTTCTCATTATTTTTCTTTAAAAATTATAAAAAAATAAAACAAAAATTCTTCATATTTTCTTTTCGTTAACCAAAATTAATAATAAATATTTTTATAATTAAAAAAAAAAAAAAAAAATGACTTTACAAAAATTCCTTTTGAACGAACGTAGAATTCGAATCTACATAAAAAAAAGTACCACTTTCCATTTGAAAATCTTGATTTCGGCCAATTTCGGCAATTTTTGGTCTTAAAAACCGATTTGTGGTCCTTTCCGGAAGTTGAAAATATCACCACAGAGCACCCCCGATTCAGTTAATAAATTTTTTTTTTCAATTTTAAAATAACGGCTCCTTCTCCTCTAGAAAAGCTGATACACATTCTCTGGAACACCATGTATATTATTATATTAATTGGTAATTGATTTTTAAATCACGATAAATAGATAATGTATCTGCTGAAAATTATGGAATAAAAATAAATGCGGATGAAATGTCAGCTGGCCAACATGTAGGCAGGTTCAATTCACCAAGATTTGAAGATGAAGTATCGACTGTCATGGTTGAAGAAGAATTCAATAGGCGTGACATTATTTTGCAACGTACAAAAGATCAGTTAAAAAATGTTAGTGAAACACATCGTTCCTATTATTCGTTGCAATATTCGCCAGTTTTTTGTCAACGTAAAGATTGGTAATTTTAATTTCAGAATGATTAATCATTCAACCGGTGCGTACAAAATAAAATAATTTTAAGGAGTGCAATCTTTTTATGGCAGATGGCAAGCTTTTTATGGCAGAAATTATTGAGCGTATATCGATTAATGATTTGACAAAATGAATACAATCACATTTTGCATTGCCGTAAGATTGTTCATCAATATTTACATTATTGATATATGTATATGCAAAAATTGAAACTGAACATTTAAATTACATCAAATTTAACCAAACAAAACTACGTTTGGAAGAATACTTTCATTGATGTTCTCAATGTATTTTTTGTACTTCTTTTTCAGGAAAATTTCAATTCTTTCTGAAGATGAAAAGATTTCATTTTTAATACAAAGATGTAAACGCATATTATTGTATTGTCCAGCAACGCGGGCAGGGTTACTCTAGTTTAATATAAATTATAGTATTAATTTTTGTTACGAGAAGTTGTTATTTGGGGAAACCGTCTCCCACAAGTCCATTTCCTTTAACAAAAATTTTACTTATTATCTTTAATATACTTTCTATATTTACTTATAAGACATTTGTAATATTATAGATATGAAGAAACAAAATCATAAATAAAGTAAATATTGAATATTTTTGATAATTCTTTTAAATTAAAATTCATGATTTTAACAAGTCTTATTATATTATCTACTTTTATCTACTATATTATTTAATTCTGAAAAATTTTATTTAAAATTTTTATTTTAAAATAAATTCAATCACTCAGATTTTAAAAATCGCTACATAGTTACATATTTTTAAACAAATTAAACAGAAAAAAATAAAAATATAATGGGGCGCATCGAAGTATTTCGATTTTTATTAAATGAAAGAAATTTAATTGTACAATTCAAATTCACAGAAAATTACACGCATTATCCATATTGAATTTTGTGAGTAAAGAATTAAAATAAATGCAAGTTGTATTACCAACAGTGATTTTCATAAAATTATGTACAGTCAATTAAATAAAATTTGAATTTAAAATTGAATTTCGACGTAAATAAATATATTGTAATGACCATATGACATGCTCTGAAATACACCATTCTTGTATAATTTAAAGCAACATCTCGAATCATTCGTATTTTTATTCATTAGGAATTTAAATTCCAATTTGGTTTAACAGGCTGAAAATACAATTTGCAACCCCATCTAGTTAGTAGCCAATATTAGGCTAGTACATAATATATAATAGAATATATCAACATATTATATGCTATTTGGTTTCTATATAGTTAGATCAGTCTTCTACACGTAATAATATTTCAATTATTTCAGCAGTCGAATAAATTTTTGTAAAGTTGAATGCATTAAAAATTTGCAATTAAAATTTGTAATAAAGAGCTTTAATACAAACATTTAGATTCAACGAATACCTTTGTATCACGAATGCACAGTTTTGGCTATTGGAGCAGGATTGGAGAAAAAAAAATGTCTTTATGGTCCATTAGGGACATTTTAAATGAATTTGTAAATATTATTCTTGAACTTTTCAAATTTATAATTCGGTACATTTTTACATTGTGGAAACATGTTCTTTGAAATATGATTCCATATTCGAGAAAATTTGACTATATACAAACGAATTTCCATGGTCAGTTTTGAGTCACCTAAGAATTTCCAATGTGCAGGAATTGTCATCGAAAATATTTTAGAGTTTACGAAAAATTTTCATATCGTCTGAACTAGTGCCTATTCTTACGATGTATCTATAAAATAAGGAAATTGTTCCAACAATATAATACATTAGGTCGGTGAGTTAGACAAATGGAATGTTTATAAACTTTTTCGCCATATGTGTGAATTGTATTCTAACTTAATCGTTTGTTTATAGATATTTAGCCTGCTAACCTTGGAGAGAAAAATACGTCTTGCAGCAGTTCAAAAAACCAAACATCTCGCGGTATTTTTGCCAATGTCAAAAGATTATGATCATTTCATATAATTTTCTTATTTACTTACATTATTTCTTAATATACCTGAGACAAAATTCATAGTTAAACTCAAAAGCTATTTTTCATATCCAATTCAAAGTGGAGTACTCCAATCCAAGGCAGTGTCTTTGATCTACTTTTATTTTTGTTGTATATGTCAAATATATATGCCTACCAACAGCTTCTAATACATGTCCCAAAATAACATCATCATCATCTGTTGGTTCTACAGCTCGGTGTGAGCCTTAACCTCGTCCACAACTTTCCTCCATTCTGCTCTATCTTGTGCAACTGTCCTCCATCCGTTAACTCCAATCTTTCGACAGTTGCCTTCGACTTCGTCCAGCACTCATGATCTTGGTCTACCTCTTGCTCTTGTATTGTACGGTACTGCGTCTAATATTCTTTTTGGCATCCTTTGATCATTCATCCTCACCACATGACCTGCCCATCTTAGTCTTTGTGCCTTAATAAATTTAACAATATTGTGTCCTTCAATTAGTGCTTCTAGCTCCTCGTTTGATCTGATTTGGTATTCACCATCGTCATTTATTTTGGGACCAAATATTTTTCTCAGTAATCTTCTTTCGAATACTTTCAATTTATTTTCGTCACTAATTCTCATGGTCCATGCTTCGCATCCGTATGCTACGACCGGTTATATTATGGTCTTGTACATTCTTAATTTAATTGCCCTGGCTAAAATTTTTGACCTGAAAAGGCCTTTGTGTGCGTAGAAACATTTTTGTGCTGCTTGAATTCTATCATTAATTGTCAGAGGCATGTCATTTTTATTATTTATTAAGATCCCTAGATACATAAAACTATTTACTCCTTCAAAGTTATAATCATTTATTGTTATATTTTTGTCTTGTTTCCGTGCGCGCCATCTTCATATATTTGATCTTAGCCTCGTTAATTTTTAATCCTACAGTAGCAGCTTCTTTTTCTAAAGTCAGAAATATTTCTTTTAATTCGTCAAAGGATGTTGCTACAATAGCAATATCGTCAGCATACGTACTTATTATAGATGATTTTATGAATATGTGTCGGCCTCTGTCTAACTCTTTTATTGCGTGGTGAAGCATTAGATTGAAAATTGTTGGTGACAGGGCATCACCTTTTCTGACTCCTGTTTTTATTTCAAATTTGTCCGTTATTTTATTTTGCACTGCTACCTTGCATTTAGTGTGTCTGAGTGTTAGCATACTTAAATTTGTCAATTTTCTTGGGATTCCCATGTTATTAAATACAGCTTCTACCATATCTCTTTTTATTGAATCAAAAGTCTGGTGGAAGTCAATCATTAATAGGTGGAGATTTTTGTTATACTCATAGCATTTTTCCATGCTATGCCTCAGTAGAAATATTTGATCGGTAGTAGATCTATTTGGTCTAAATCCACTTTGATATTCTCCTAGAATATTTTCGGCTATACGTCTTAATCTGTTATTTATAATATTGGAGAGAGTTTTGTACGCTGTGTTTAATAATGTGATACCTCTATAGTTGGCGCAGTCAAGTTTATTTTCCTTTTTGTAGATGGGGACAATAATGCCTTTTGCCCATTTGCTTGGCAGAATTTCTGATATTCTATTCTGAAATCGTAATGTTGCTATTTATAGGTATCACTGTTTCCAATTCCAGTAATTGTTCAATATTTAATTCGTCAAAATATTCTCTAGAATAAATCTTTCTAGTATATCTTTCTCTTCACTCAGTATTACTTTATTTTTGTTGTAACAATTACTTAGTTTGGGTTGGAATCCATTTTTAATTGTTTTTATCTTCCTGTAGAATCGCCTAATTTTATTTTCTTCAAAGTCCGTACATATTCGTTCTCCTTACTTTCTTATTTCCCAAAATAGCATCAAAATATGATTCAAATGTGGCAAATCTATGAAAATTTCTCGCATAACGTTTAGAGTAAATAAAATATATCCCCTTAAGATAAATGATCAAATTATACCACAACATACCATAATGTCAAATACCTCATAATTCACTTGGATCAAAGCCTCACATCGAGAATTTCGATATGCTTTCTAAATAAATTAAATTAAATTAAAAATAAAAAAAAATAGTTGACTTCTGAATCGAATAAATAGAAAAGTCTAAACTAAAATTTGAATATAAAGTAGGTACTCTTATACCAAAGTTTATAATCAAGCGAATTTAGACTTACGAAATACAAATATGGGGAATGGCAATGCCATCAAACATTGAAAAATTACAAAAAGCACAATTTAAAAAATTAATAAACATGACGATACATAAGAAATACTAACACAAGCAAGAATTGAAATATCCCCAAAACAGAACAAGATTCCAAACTATTAAAAATATTTTTTTGTTCAGTTTGATCAGCCTATACCCTGCACTATGTATAGTAGTAAAAAAATACCAATGTCAATAAATACCCTGTAAATTACCGCAATCTACGGCTCGCATTGAAATTTAAAAAACCAAATCTAGAAACTTTAAGAAACAATATGTCACAAAAATGAGATTCGAACTTACCACCATTGTTCATTCATCACAACTGTCCTATAGCCCCATTCGTCGGTCAAAGGATGGTAATAAAATCCTTTCATCATCTCCTATTTGCGAACTAACCTCTTCAGTTGTTATGTTTCATGAAATATTATCAATTGGTATTGGTATTCAAATAACATTACCATCTTTAATAGAACGGTCTTCGAGAACGTGAATATTTTATTCGACTATAACTGTATACATAATATTTACTTTTTTAAAATATATATATATATGTATTTAATTTTAATTGAATTATGATGAATCAAAATAGGGAGTTATTAAAGGTGAGATATTCAAAAAATATTTTGTTTTATTCACTGATTTTTAATTAAAAAAAAGAAAAAAAAATTTTACTATCATTTTTACAATAAATGCTCAAATCTTTTATCTATTTTAAACACATTAGTTGGACTAGCCTAGAAAGTAGAAAAAAAAAATTATGTTAAAAGCAGATTTCAGCATGACTTCTAAAATTATTTTAATTTTTTTTTTTACTTTTCTTTTTTTCAATATTTTAATTTTGCAATAATTTTAAATATAATGGTTAGCTTCAGTAAATTTTGACCATACAAAGGAAGTAAGTTGCATTTCAAGTGAATTTTGTTAAAATTAGTTTTTGATATATGTAAAGTCTAACGGTGAAAAATTAATGTAGTTTTTATTTTTTATTTTTTGTTTTTTTTTTCACTAGACTTTAAAGCATAACTTCTTTTAATCTATATACACAGATCTAGATTCCTGAAGAAAATTTTTTTTTATATTTTGTTTAATTAAATTCGCGGTTACTTAATTTTTGGTAACAAAAAAAAATAAATTGAATAAAAATATGAAAAGAAAAAAATTGATCCACTAACACGATATACATATGTATATGTATATACCTGATGGGAAGCATAATTCCAACGGATTTTTATGCACAATCTATCGTGATTGTTTAATATTACTAATTTTGAGTGATTTTTTTTTTCTATATTATTTTTTCTAATGTAATATAAATATTTAACATTAAAATTTGAACATGTCAAATTACATTAACCATAAGCTTCCTCTTCTAGAAAAACAGAAAAAAAGATGTATGCATACAATGTAGATGAGTGACCATATTTTGTTTTAAATATATATATACTAGGGGCCCCAGCTCAGTAACTATAATTTAAGTTGAAGCCAAATTTAACGTTTTTAACATAACAGCAATTTACGTACTGACCTACACTTCTCACGTTATAGTAGAAACTACTCATGTTTTCATAAAAATTTAGAGGTTCGTAAGTTTTATTTAGGAAACATAAATACTGCTACCTCATATACTGTTTCGTTTCGACATATTCCTATACTAAGTGGCATTTAATGGATAAAATCACTAAAAATAAAATATTTTTGTAATTAAAGAGGTATATACATATATATATATATATATTTTCAACCAAAACTATATGATTACTACAAATGACCAAAATATAGAAAATACTAATTTGAGACAGTTACTTAAAAAAATTAATAGAATAGATTTCTTTAATTATGTGTACAAATAAAAGATGTAGAATGACACAAAATGGATATACATATTTTATTTAAAAGTTTGAATATTATAATACCAAATCGATTTTTGTTTAGCCCGTATGCGCATTTCGCACGTATATACAACTTATTTATATATTAAGAGTTCATTAAGAAGAGGCGAAATAAAATGAGCTACGCAGGTTCTTAAATGCTTGTCAATTATAATTATAGATAGCTACTTTAACTTTATTATGTAAAGATGAATTTGCTAGTCATATGAACAATTCAACTGATTTTTTTTTGTTTTTGTTGTTTTTATATTTTTTATTTGGCATATGTATATAGATTCATTTGCAAGTACATATGTAAATTATAATAACTGATTTGTTTGCTTTTGTTTATTATTTTAATAAGATCTCACATATGCATAATGTATTTGCTGAATAATAAAATCATATGAGTAAAAAATGTTCAACTGTGTGCGCATTATTGTTTTATTTACCTACAACTTATTTATTATATTAGAAGTTCATTAAGGGGTAGGAGAATCGAAATAAAATGAAAAGGTGTCTACTGCGCAGGTCCCTAAATGCTTGTCAATTATAATTATAGATATATAATATGTACTTAAATGTATGTAAATTGATTATAAATATGTACATAACGTCGTAACTAAATAAGGTTTTTCCAGTGTCAGGGATGATACAATTTAAAAATTAAAAAAAACACAAAGCCACAAATTTTATTTGAAAGGTTACATTATGCTATTATGTATGGAAAATAACATCATTCAAATGACCACCATGACTTCTCCGTACGTACTCCATTCTGTCAACCCAATTTTCCATCACTCACATAAATTTGTTGTATTTCATCAATAGCACCGTCAATGTTGATTTTTAATTGCTCAATTGTTGGTGAATTATGAGCATAAACTTGTGACTTAACATATCTCCAGAGAAAGAAATCACAAGATCTTAAATCACACGACCTGAGAGGATAAGTAACTAAACTATTTCTTGACACTGGACTATTAACAATGTTTGACTTACAGTCGTTGTTTGGTCGTCGGGTAATTACAGATATCTCTTTTATTCACCAGATCCTTTTAGGTACGCTAGTCTCTGAAATTTGAAATTATTTGGTTGAAAAATCCAATCGGAATAATCTCAGAGCCGTTGAGTTGTTCCACATTCCCTTCCACCCTACTGAATATGGTAGATTCGAGCCAATCACTAGAATGCTCCGTGAAGTAAATTCTAACTCTAGTTCTTTTGATCGACAAGTAAATGTTTTAACTGTTAAAAAACGATTACGTTTTAATGTACGTACAACTGAGACTAACTAACAGGTGTTGTTCTTTTTAGCTTTGATACTTTCGACCTAACTTTTGGAAGTATTTTTAATAAGTGTATAGTTATTAACATAGGTATTAACCTATGACCTTCTACTAACAGCATGTATCTGGTTTAGTTTATTTTTACTCGATGATGACTTATTGCACAATTAAATGAAGCAAGCCTTCGTCTAGTAATAGACGTCTGATGTGATTGCTCTACAGTTTAACCATTTTAAATTGTATCATCACTATTAGAAAACCCTTTATATATAAATAGGGGGGTTTGGTTGGTTGAATAGTGATACTATATTTAGCGTCCGATTCTCGACGATACCAAAAAAAAATAAATGCTTTATGGGTTTTTCGTCCAGTATCTACCCTTTCATATGGTACCGTCCAGTACCCGTCATTGTGATAAAATAAATAATAAAAATAGTTAAAAGTATAAATTGGTTATGACTACAATAAAATGGAACTACAGTCAAAATCGGTTATACCGACATCTGTTATAACGACATATCGTTTTTTACGACCAATTTTAAAAGTCCCGGTTTTAAGTTCATATAATTTTAAATAAATTGATATCGGAAATAACGGCATCGCTTACAACGACATATTGTTTATAACGACTTATTTTTATTTACAAAAAGAAAAAGTTATCGGTTATAACGTCGAAAAAGTAAAAAATAAAGAAAAATATCATACATTTACTATTATTAACTACAAAAAAAAGCATCAGACGATTGACCCGTTCCTTTTAATCGCCTGATTGTCGCCTCGCTATGGTGTTTGATATTTCTGAAATTTTTATTTATGTATGTATGTTATTGTGTTGTATATTGTGTGGTGACTGGAGAATCAAATAAAGTAATAGCCAAAGAATTAAGAGTTTCGCATTCTACAATTTCGACAATTTTTAACAATAAGGCTAAACTTGAAAATGTTCTTAATGATGCAAATTTAAACCGCAAAAAAAATCTCCTAAGTAAGCATGAATCTGTAGAAAACGCTTTGCTTTCCTGGTTCAAACAATCTAAGCATATTCCCATTAACGCCCCCATATTACAAGCCAAAGCAGATGAGTTTGCAAAAGCAATGGAGAAAGAAAATTTCACTTGTTCAGCGGCATGTATATAGCGCTTTCGGTCACCAATAACATCGTAGTATCCACAGTAAGGGGTGAAGCCAAAAGTGTTCCTAGTGACGAGATTGAACAATAGTTAGAAACTTTCTAAATTTTCTGTTTTAAGTATGTTTGATTTTTTATTTTGTACTTAGATGTACATATGTGAATTTATTTTTTGTTATGTGAATTTATTTTTATATATGTGTAAACAAATATTTATAATTTTGCTTTTTAGTTAAAAACTGTGAAATAAAGATTTTAATAAATAAATAAATAATGCTCCTTTTCATTTATAATAAAAAAAAATTGATATTGTTTATAACTACCTATCGGATATAACGACCAAATTTGGTGGTTTGCTCAATGTCGTTATAACCGATACCGACTGTATATGGATGCAATTATGAAGGCGAAGTTACTCTGCATTAGATATAGTTTTCCCCATTTAAAAATTATGTTAAGAACTTCGTAAAAATATAAATATCTTGAAGAAAGTAATCCTAGCTTTCCGAATAAAATAAAACTTGGAGTCCTACGATTAACTTTGCAAATAATGCGTATATCATATTTTTGTTTGATCAGCAATCCTTCAATTTTGTTAAAATATGTACCACACCAACAACAAATACCATAATTCAGTTTAGACTTAAATAAAACATTATAAACCAATTTTAAAATCGTAAGGCTGAAATGATAAGCTGCCTAACTAGACTATTTAAATAATTAGTTAAATACGAGGTATTATCCTTCCAACTTAATCTAATATCTAAAGTAATACCCAAATATTTAAAACAACACGCTGAATTTTGAAACAATTTTCAGTACAGCTTACTTTATCATCATAAACAGCCAAAGGCACATCATGTTCACAAAATTTTACAAAGATTTAGTTTAAAACAAGAAGGAGAATGGTTTAAAAGAAATCCTAATCCTCACAAATCGTTCCCGTAAGATTAGTTCCAGCGGCGTGAATCTTTTTAGTTTGCGTGTCTGCTGAGCAATTAAAAATTGTGTGATTTTGAGGTCTTGTGAGATATGATATTTATTTGGATATGACTGTTTCTTTAACAGATGGAATATTTAGATCTTCTTGTATTCTGTCGTTTATTACAAACCAGGGGGTTATTTACAATGGATCGCAGTACTTTTGACTGAAAACGTTCAATTATTTCAATGTTTCAGTTACTTGTAGTACCCCATAGCTCTAGACCATATTCGCTTCAATATTGATTTGTATATCATTAATTTGCTGTAATTTGATAGCTTGGAATAACGAACAACATCCAGTAATAGCCAGTAGAGTTGGTTGAACTTTATTCAGAGTTGTCTGTTCTTTTGGATAATGTGAGTTCTCCAAGTAAGTCGGCGATCTAAATGAATGCCCAAGTACTTTACTAAATTCAGCTGTAGCAATAGTGAATCGTTTAATTTTACTACAGGACAGATACCTTTACTATATGTAAACGTAATGTTCAAAGATTTTCAGAAAGCCAATTTTCAATTTTAAAAATAAATATTGCAATATTTTAGACGTTACCATCGGATTTGTATGGGATGCTAAAATAGCAGTATCATCAGCAAAAGTAGCTAAAATAATTTTTGCGATATTGGAATATCGGCTGTGTAAATGACATATAGCACTGGTCCTAAAAAACTTCCCTGTGGGACATCTGATTGTATTTGTCTAATATAAGTAATATCGCTGTTGTACTTTACTATAAATTTTCGATTACTTAGGTATGATTTAAAAAATCGTAGCAGTTTTTTCAATTTAAATAATAGTCCTTCGTGCCATACTGAATCACAAAAGCCTGTTGATGTCGAGAAATGCTGCAGAACAATATTTTTTACATTAATATGCTGCACTGCTCTGTTGATTTGTTGTATGGCCGAATGCTTTTGCCGGAAGCCGAATTAATTGGTAGGTATGATATATAGTTCGGTCATTGTACAATCTTATGACAAACAATTTCCCAAAAATTTTTAACATAATGGGCAGCAAGCTAATCGGTCTATAGGATTTAACATCTGTGGGCTCTTTACCTTGTTTGGGCAGTATTATTATTTCGGCTAGTCTCCTTTACGAACGACACAGTTCTAGACTTTACAGTTTTCTCTAGACTAAAAGCTTAGAGAAGACTTATAAAAGAGAAATAGGTTCGTAGTTATTCAATGACATAGTGGCAATGATATCGCCTTTTTTATTAAGTGGAATTACCAGTGCCGTCTTGAAAGATTCAGGAATAATTCTTTTTTTAATACTGAGATTGAAAATGAAACACAGGGCATATGCCACTGTTTAATTTAAACCTTCATTTCATCAGTCATTGAAACTTCCCCATGAAACTCTGGTTCATGTTAGCACCAATTATGTTATGTGTTCTTAAAAGCTATTTTTGCTAATTTTGGTTATGTTTACTTGGGTTTAAATGCGTATTCTTAGATTTCTTAGAAATTGAATCATAATTGCGTTCCAAGAAACAAATATGAAACCTAATTGTTATTAGAATTTAAGTTTTTATTCGTTGTTGTTCTAACAACGATATTTTTCCGAAAATCCTCTGTTTGTCATTTTTCTTCTTGAAACAATTGCAAAACATTAAATTAAATTTTTATACAATATTTTTAGATATTTTTTTTTCTTTATTTATTTCTTGTTGTCATTTTCGGTTACATTGAAAATTTATAATTGAGTGGATCAAAATAGTAGCATTGTCCACAAAATGGTTTTCTGAAAAAACTTTAAAAATCATTTCAAAATGATCCAAAAGAGATTTCTCTGCACTTTTTGTTTTTTTACATTCTCTTGAAAGCAGAGCTGTTCATTTTCCAATATTTCGCACTCCAGTACCAGTACCAGTAAAATATTTTTACTGGAAAATTTTAAATACCAGTATCAGTACGGCTTACTGGTATAAAATACTTACCAGTACTAGTAAAAATACTGGTACATGTTGGTTGCTCCAGTATTTTTCTAGTAAACCAGTAAAAACAAGTACGGCGAGTAAATCACCACTTATACCTTACTTATAACTTACTTACTAATACTAAATTCTAATATCGAAAGGCGATGTTCTTGCATGAATAGAGTACAAACGTATAAGGCAATCCTGCCGTAATTTTATGAAAGGTTTTAACTACACCCCTTTCACAGAAACAAATTATGACTCTTTTTCATACGAATTGTTTCAACACATTTAGTGCATTTCTAATTATTTTTATTATTATTTATTTATTGAAAATGAAAGTTTATTGACGATATTTTTTTTTATTTTCCTTATAAACTGTACAATCTGTCTCTAATGGATTACTTTTCGGATGAAAAACCCAATGGTAAGTTATCCATGACAATCTAATTATATTAATCAATCTAGTGTATCTGTTTGGTAGTTGCAGAATGTTGTGTCGCTTGAGTCGATTAGCACCATTTGAAGCGCGTGTGTACGGGGCTTGAAACCAGTTGCAAGCTGCTTGGATTTTTTATAAAAGTTCCGTACTTCGCCTGTGTCTCGGTTTGTTTCTATATCCAAAAGTTGAGCATTTTCAAATAAACGTTTTTTGCGCCTTATTATTTTCTTCTCATCTCTTCTTTTCGCTTTATACTCTTCTTGAGTTGCTCTTGTTCGTTGTAGCGCTTTCCTTTTCACCTCTATACCGTCTTTGCTAAACATGGTATGAGTATGGTATGGTATGAGACATGAGTAGCAGTCATCGTGTTGATGTTTGCGCATTGTTTCCATTTTTCGTTCACGGAGAGATTATGTTGTAGAGGTGTGGTATGAAGTATATCGCTTATTCGCTTCTTGTACGCTCTGGCTATCTCAAGCAATTGAAGTCTTTCAATGTTAAACTTCCTATTTTGGCTGGTCCTTTTTTAATATCAAAATTGGATATTCGTGCTCTGATCTGGACCACAACTACGAAGTGGTCAGAGTCAATGTTACCCCCTCGATAGGTATGTACATTCGACACACTTGTAGAATGTCGGGCATCAATCATAATGTGGTCAATTTGATTCGCTGTGCGCCCATCCGGAGGTAGCCAAATTGCTTTGTGGATAATTTTATGGGGGAAATTTATGCTAGTTATAACCATATTACGTGCTGCTGCAAAATCGAACCATTATTCGGTATCCATTATATGTGTGGGTAGGGGTGTAGACTATGGTTACCAACCATTTTGCCGAAAATTCCTTACCGATTTTAGCATGGAATTCTCCAACCACGATTTTCGCATCATACTCAGGACAGAACTCAAATGTTTCATCCAAGATGTCGTAGACTTCATCCTTTGTGGAGTCCTCCGCTTCATCGATTGATGCGTGCACACATGTTAGGCTCAGGTTGAAGAATTTGCCTTTGACGGCTAGACGTTCATTAATAACTGATTATACTATTCTGATTGTAAACTAATCAACCGAGTTTCTCATTTTAAAGACCTTGGCGTACTTTTTGACGATAAACTCACATTTAAACTTCACTTTAATAGCATAATTAACAAGGCAAATTCTATGTTAGGTTTTATTAAAAGATGGTCTAAGGGATTTGATGATCCATACATTACTAAATCTTTATTCACTACTCTTGTTCGCTCCCACCTTGAGTATGCAAGCCCTATCTGGTCACCTCACTATTCCACTCATATTAATAGAATTGAATCTATTAAAAAAAAATTTGCGATATGCTCTACGTAATCTTCCCTGGTCTAACCCAATAATCCTCCATCCATACATTAATCGCCTTAAGCTTCTTCAGATTGCATCATTGCAATTAAGAAGGGTTGTTGCAGATATCTTATTCATATCTCAAGTATACAATGGTGAAATATAATTCCAAAATTATAAAAGATTATCAGATTATCAATTCCTGCATGAAATCGTTCTCTGACAACGGAATATTAATTAAACGATGAACAAAACTATTAAAAGACGCCAATTTTATATTGTAAGATTGTTTAGAGTCTGCAGGAATAACTGTATATGTATAGTAGTTGGCTTCCTATATATTTTGTATGTTAGATAATTGTTAGACACACCTAAGGTGAGGTCTAAAAAGTTTAGTACATTTTGGTGTTGAATTTCCATTGTGAATTGAATATTGTTGTCGAATTTATTAAGATGTGTTAAGAAATCTGATAATTGGCGACTTGTACCTGTATAGATACAAAAAAAAAATCTTGTCTGTACACTATGTTAATTGAGAATTTTAATAATTAAATCGTATTTAGACGTTTGTCGTGTCTGTTTCCTACAATTTCGGTCGTATCTCAATTGCGTGTCTCAAAACTATGTAATTTTTACAGGTAAGGGAGTCAGCCTTACGCCAACCTCAAAACTTTGAAGATTTTGGCGCACTTACAATTTTGGCCTGCTTACTAGCGGATGCTATGTAAGACAATCCCCAGGGGTCGCCATGTGGAGGTAATGTAAACAATTGAATAGCAACTCCAGCGATCGATCAAATGTTTCTCTGTCGATCTCAAACCCGACTCCCCACGAAGTGAGGATTGTTTAACCGAAATTTTAGTGATTGAACTGGAGTTACACAATAACACATAGTCATAGATAATAAACAAATAAAAGAAGTGGAATAAAAGATACAAAAAAATTGTATATTTGCTTGATTTATTCTTATTTAAAGAAAAAAAAAAATTATGAAAAAGTTTTTGTTCTTTGTGTTAATTTATGCGCTTAATTCAAACGTACCATGGCATTCAAGGTGGATTTATTTCCTCTTAATGGACGACCGTCCGAACAAATTTTTGAACCAATCAAAAAATTTTATTTTATTTTTTTTTTTTTTATGTTCTTGACAGTAACTTAGGTAGAATCACCTTTTCGTGCTTAATTAAGTACGATACTGCAATTTTACACTACAATATCTAAAATAATTCGAGTATTTATTTAACAAATCACTACTAACTTATCAACTCATTAAATGTGGAAAACTACTGCTATTGTCAGGAACTAAGCCTTCTTACGTATAATAGCTCCATTTTATTTAATTTGTTACCAGATTATACTCTCAATTATTTTTTGTCATTTATTTTATCCCAATGACAACACATACACAAAAAATCCTCTCCGGGCAATTTACTTCATCCAATTTTTTAGTTAAAATATTTTTAACTTTTGGCTGAAGGAGGAACTAAAAGAAAAGGATAGATATATAATTATTTGATAAATATTTATTGCTATCTCGATTTATATATGAACGCTTTCAAATATAGAATTTCAAATGTTTGTTAAGAAAAAGACATGGAAGTGTAATTTTTTTGTTGTTTTTTGTTTTTTAGTATAAGATTATTTTGTTTCTAACAAATTATTTATATTTTAAGATAAAAGCAAAGCGCATATTTTATTTTTTCGAAAATTACAATGTTATTATCTATTATTACTCTAAACTAAATTTTAAATTTTTTTAATAAAAATAATATCACCGCACGTAAACAAAAACTTTTCAAACGTCAACCTTTTCTGACTACATAACAAAAATGTCAGCCCTTCGCGCTTTGAGAGGAAATCATAAAATTTTCTTTAATGGCATTTGTGTTTCAATTATAGTGTAAGGTGGCATTTGTGTTTCAATTATTCGGACGTTCGTCCTTGAAGAGGAAATCCACCATAACTTCAATTTTTATTTTAAAATCTAAATGAAACTTCTCACATACGCATACATAGATAAGAGTGACGCTGAATATTTAGTTTACTGGAAACACAGTAGCAAATTGATAAGTCGGTTCGATACAGCCGTGTGGAATCTAAGTAGCGCAATATTTTATATATCTATTGATTATATTATTCTCTTTTTAAGCTTTTATTTATGTCAAAAAGGAAAATAGACGAATATACAACTTTATTTTCTTATTTGACAAGTAAACATTTTTTTTCCATTAGCGGTACTCTTGTACTACGTTTGAAAATTTACAGACAAGCTGTTCAATATTTCAAAAACATGAATATTTTTTTTGTTTTGAATAATTTTAAGTACTATTACTAATTTTTGACATAAATTAATTCAAATAAAATTAAAAGAAAGAGAAGTAAAAAAAAGGTGATCATATTGTTTGTATTTTTATTTGGCATAGGGCATAAAAGCTGTTGCATTGTATTCTAGTTCTTATAAACAACGTGCGAAGAATCCGCACTAATTTTTTTGACATTTATTGAATTTATTTTTCTTTTCTTTATTTCTTCTATTTAGTACCAACATGAACGCTGCAATTTATTTAATTATTCAATATTTATAATTTTATTAATTGATTGTCTAGGGTCGATGATCTACAATTTTTTTTGTTTCATAATTATATTAATTTAATTTTAAAAATAATTTTATGGATCTAGTAGCAAAAATTTATTGTTTTTTAAAAACCATTTCATTTCAAATTTCTAAACGCTTTTCAGCTATTCAGGGCTGAAATTGAAACTTATTATAATTATTCAGTTTCAGTTAGCAGAAATACATATTTCAAATGTCAGTACAAAGCAGCATCTTTTTATAGAAAATAAAATTAAAAAAGGTTGAAGTGGTGGAGAGAAAGACGAGTATTGATAATAGTTTTTTAAACTTTGTAATAAAAAAATAAAGATAATTATAATATTTAAATATATATTATATAGAAATTAAACATTTTAAATGTGAACTATAATTTTAAAAACTTTTCAATTTAAAAAACAATTAAACATTTTGTGAAAAAAAAATTAAAATTTATTAAAACTGTGCTAAGAACTTGTTAGAATTTTGCAAAAAAAAAAAAGAAAAAGAAAGTGAAAAAGTTCTTGAAGGTTTTTTTTTGAACAAAAGGACAAAATCTAATTAGCTCCTGCCTGGAAGTAATATGAGTAATGCTATTAACCAAAATGGCACAGGTCTAGAGCAGCAAGTAAGCAATTTAATTAAATAAAATTAAATTTAGTTAAAATAGATTCCAAAAATGAAAATTTCATTTTCAACTTTTCATAACCAGTGTATGAATTCTATTTGTCGGCCATTATTTGCTTCATTTTGTGGCAAATCAAGTTTCCAATATATGTAAAAAAGAGAAAAGATTATACGACAGCAAAACGTCAAATTAAATTGGTTCTTTTTTTGTTTTATTGGTTGTTGAATTAGGTAAATTCAGCTATCAATTCTCTATTGAGGTTCTTGTCTTAAAAATATAATTATAAAATATTAAATAAAAAAAAAACAAACGTAATGGTGTCTTCTACTTCTAATCCACATTTTAAATCTTGTCAAAAAATAAATTAAATTTTTTTTCATATTTTTAATTGTTAGCGATAAAATTTAACTTGTAAAACATTCTGATTGTAATTATTTAATGAATTTTAATTTTTATCTTCTGATAGAGATCACATTTATATTTTATTTTGAAATGAATCATATTTGAAATATGTATTCTTTTTTATTGTAAATAGTTTCGAAATTATTAATATTTACTTAAGATGATAATAATTCCGAATGCAAGGGAAGCTTCTAAAAATGCGAAGGCTAAACACGAGGCCTTTATGAATGCCAACTAAATATAGGTGATTAATGAATTAAGTGTTTCTTTTTCCCTTAACAATAATAGATAGGTAAAACCTGCATAGGCATACCTATATGTATGAATTTTTGCTTTTCCTATTTTAAATTGAGTACTTAACAATAAAAAAAAAAAAAAATCTGCGTAGGTTATTCTTTTTAGTTTTTTTTTCTATTAATAATTATATTGAAAAATTGTGTAATTGGTAACTTGACATTTGCTTAAATGAATTATTTTCCTAATGTTTTGAAAGAATTATAATGAAATCCTACAGGTTCTACAACGAATTTTATATAATTAAACCTAAAATACTAATACTTTACAGGAAAAAATGTAAAAGTATATTAATTTAATAGAAATTAAAAAATATCCCGTATATGTTGTATTTCGACCTAAGTATCTACATAATGTACTTTTTTATCAAATAAAAATAAATTGTAAATGTTATGCTGTTTTAATGTATTATTTGTTGTCTATTATGGGCATCACCCGAAAAATATTCAATATTCAAAATTCTTATTACAATATACAAAGTTACTATTGCATTTTCTATATGTATATGTATAGTATTTAATACAAAAATGGGTGACTGAAAAGTGTCAACAAAATCAGAAGAGAGATTTAAGTTATTGAAATATGTATTAAAAAGTATGTATGTTGGTATGTGCCTTGACAGATAGCAATTCTTTTCTTTCATTCGATTTTATTACAAACTAAAACGTATAGTTTTCATTTTTCATCGTTGACATCTCTTCCTGGACAAAATGTTGAATTCATATTGGTATTGATTGATTTTTCTACTTGAATCAACAGGTTGCTGGTCTGGACTTGAATGACGGTACAGCCGATAACGGCATTTCCGTTACTAAAAATTCTTCTTCATCCACAACAGCACGTTACGTGCCTCCTCATTTAAGAGGCGGAAATAACAACGCTATTTCCAATTCCAATACTTTTGAATCCAATAGGAATCGTGATCGAGATTCTGATAAAGATCGGGACGTTAGAACCGACAGAGAATATCGTAACGAAAGAGATTCAAGAAATAACAGTGATTTTCAACGAGGGTAAGTTGCATTTTTCTTTATTTTGAAATATATTAAAATTGTAATTGACTACACTTTTTAGTGGGAATCGAAAATTTAACAACCGTGATCGTGGTTCCGATTTTGGAAATTTTTCAAGAAGAAGGGACGATAATTATCAAAATGGTAAAGATATATTAAAATTGCTATATATTTTTATTTACAAATTTATATAATAATTTACACTTATTAAAAATTGATTAAAGGTGATAATTTTGAAAACAGAAGAGGAGGCGATTGGAATCGTAGTGATATTAATAACAGTCGTCCTCAAGGTAATAGAGGGGGATCTGAAAGACGAGATGACTATCGTAACAGAAGCGACAGAGATGAATATGTGCAACCCCGTAATGATCGCTGGATCGAACCAGCAAATGATAAACGGGCAGAATCTAATACGGGATTGGGAGGTAAATGGAAAGAACGTACTGAGTTGGATTACACTTCTCTGGGTCCACGAGATGAACGTCTTGAACAAGAATTATTTGGTACAGATAATACTGGCATCAATTTTAACAAATACGAAGATATTCCCGTGGAAGCGACGGGTACTCAAGTACCAACCCATATTACATCGTTTGAAGACGTCAAGCTGACAGAAATTATTGGAAATAATATAAATTTGGCTAGATATGATAAACCAACACCGGTTCAAAAATATGCAATACCTATAATAATTAGTGGCCGTGATTTGGTAAAATTTGATTAAATTATTTTATACTTGGATTCAATAATACAATATTCTAATTTTTTAGATGGCTTGTGCACAAACTGGATCTGGTAAAACTGCAGCATTTTTAGTACCGATTTTAAATCAAATGTATGAACACGGAATACCAAATCCACCAAATAGTAGTAGACCTTATCATAGAAAAAAGCAATATCCTCTTGGTCTGGTTTTGGCACCAACTCGAGAATTAGCTACCCAAATCTTTGAAGAAGCAAAGAAATTTTCTTACAGATCAAGAATGAGGCCAGCCGTTTTATATGGAGGTAATAATACTGGGGAGCAAATGAGAGAATTAGATCGTGGTTGTCATTTAATTGTTGCAACACCAGGACGTTTAGAAGATATGATTACCCGTGGCAAAGTTTGTTTGGACAATATAAGATTTTTAGTTTTGGATGAAGCCGATAGAATGTTGGATATGGGTTTTGAACCTCAAATACGTCGAATTGTTGAACAGTGTAATATGCCGCCAACTGGAGAACGTCAAACTTTAATGTTCTCAGCAACATTTCCCAAAGCTATACAGGAACTTGCTAGCGATTTTCTACACAATTACATTTTCTTAGCCGTTGGTCGTGTAGGCTCTACATCGGAAAATATTACTCAAACAATATTATGGGTAAATGAACATGATAAACGATCTTATTTATTGGATCTTTTGTCATCATTAAAGGAAGGAAGTCCTGATTATTCGAAGGATAGCTTAACTTTGATATTTGTTGAAACAAAAAAAGGAGCTGATGCTCTTGAAGAATTTTTATATCAATGCAACCATCCTGTTACATCAATCCATGGTGATCGTACCCAAAAAGAACGTGAAGAAGCTTTGAGGTGTTTCCGTTCGGGAGATTGTCCCATTTTAGTTGCAACAGCTGTTGCTGCTCGAGGCCTGGATATTCCACATGTTAAACATGTTATCAATTTTGATCTGCCTTCTGATGTCGAAGAATATGTTCACCGAATAGGACGTACTGGACGTATGGGAAATCTTGGAGTGGCTACAAGTTTCTTTAATGAAAAAAATCGAAATATTTGTACGGATTTAATGGAATTACTTATTGAAACTAAACAGGAAATTCCAAACTTCTTAGAAGAAATAATGGCATCGGAACGCTCTCATGGTGGTGGTAAAAGATCAACTAATCGCGGAGGTGGTGGTGGTGGTGGTGGTGGTGGTGCCCGATATGGAGGTAATGGTTTTGGTTCACGAGATTATCGTCAGCAATCTACTGGTGGTAGCAATCGATCCGCAAACAATCGAAACGTTGGAGGAGGTAATAGCGGTAATACAAGAAGTAACGGAAATTCTGGTTATGGTGGTAAGTCAATACTAAAAAAACATCACAAGCTAAAAATTTACACATTTTTTATATTTGAATTTTAGGAGGCGGTGGTGGAGGAGGAGGAACAGCAAATTCTGGCGGTTACTACGGAAATGGGGGGGGTTCTGGTAATTACGGTGGAAGCTATAATAATTCCTACAGCAATAATTCATCTGGACCAGGACCAGATTGGTGGATGGAAAATTAAGCAGAAACTGAAAACAAATAAAAGTTATATATGGAATGGAAAACGTCTTAATATCTAAAATATTTCATCAGTTTTTCCATTTCAAATGTTTATGAATACATAAAAAAAAAAAAAAAAATATATATATATATATATTAAAATGAAAAAAAAAAGAAATATTTTTCAAAATTTAAAAAGGAAAAAAAAATGCTAAAAAGAAAAGTTACAAATCTTTAAATCTGCATTAACAAAAATAAATTTGTTTGTTAAACAACATTAAATTCAAGCACTCTAAGAAAGAATAATTTGAATGGATTAGAGGAAAAAAAATTAAAAAATTGTTTCCAAAACTTTATTCACATTTATTGTAGCCTACTCTTTATACAAAGAGAAAATTTTATTAAAAAATAAAAATAGTTTCTCTTTTTTGTTACTTTAATGCAGTATAAATATTTATTATTTCCTATAATTTTTAATTATTAAATAAAATAGATAGAAACAATACCGATTATAAATTTTATTTTGAAAACAAGTAGATTTTCTTTTAAAAAGAATTAAATCAAAACTTGAGTATTGAACTGGGTTGAAATTGTTGAATGGAAAATGAATTGATATTGTGAAGATAATAAATAAATATTTATTTTAAATCTTTTACAATACCGTGATATTAATTAAGGACTTTATTATTTTTATTATTTTTGTTTTTATCTCTTATTAAATCCAGAAATGTACAGTTATTGAAATTTAAAATTTCAAAACTGTGTTATATAATTTATCACTTACTATCCGTCAATTCAAAGAATTGAATTAATTGAAATTTTTTAAATGAAATAATAAATGCCCATATATAATACAAAATTTATGAAAATTAATATTGGTAATTATTTTAATAAAATGGTTAACAATTCACTACTACATTAAGTGTAAAACATAAGACAATGTGATAAAAATTAATTGACATTTGCCTTCCTATAAGAATAATTTCGTACGTTTTTGCTATTGGCAATTTTCAGTTTATCTGAAAAAAAAAATAATGGAATTTTAATTTATCAAAAAGTATAGTTAATTCCAAATAGAAGGATTAATTTATAGTTTGGAACTGCATTTGTAAAAGCAACTGATTGTTTTGGTGTTTATTTTTATTTTCTAATACACAATTTTTTTTTTAAATAATTTTAACCAGGAAAGTTTTCTTATTTATGTAGCACTTCTACGCACATCACTGAATAAACAAGTAAGTATTCTTCTCGGACGTTGTCCATAGATCATAAAAAGTATTGTCGAAAAATTTACATATATCCGTGAAGCTTCAAAAAGATTTTTGAAAACAAATGGGTTCGTTGGTCTAAAGGGTGAAAGAGTAATTTATCCTACGTACTTAAACCTTTCGATTCGTTGTTCGTTATTTCAGCGATTTTACTTCCACCACCGAGCCAGCTTGGTTCACCGAGCCAGCTTGGTTTTTTGCTTTTTACTTCTGAAAAGTTCTTATAGTTGTAACTTTGCAAGATGGTTGTTCTATTTCTTCTTATTCTCTGCGTTGAACACACAAAGTACATGCAGATCAATTTTCTTTGCATCGTTTAAGTAGGTTCAATTCTACATGTAAAATTTATCTGTTTTATTGTTCTCCAATGCCAAATTGCTGAATATCCAATTAAGTAATACATTACTGGGGCATTCCATTCTACTGATTGTTCTACTATGACCCGTAAAGTATTTGACTGGTCAACACAGCTTCGGTCTGGTCTGAAACCTGCCTGCTCTTTCCGTAGTATTGGTTCTAGTACTTCTTCTAATCTTTTCTTTATAATAATTGCTGTTATCTTATGAATAGTATTTAGAACCGTGATTCCTCTCCAGTTGCTGCAATTTGCCAAGTCTCCTTTCTTCCATGATGGTGGTATATTCTCTTCTATCCATGCTTTTCTGATTTGGGGTTCAATTGTTTTTGCGAATAGGTCGGGGTCCAGTTTAACTATTTCTGCTGGAATTCCATCTTCACCTGTTGCTTTGTTGTGTTTCAGGATATTGATTGCAGCTTTGATTTCTTCTATATTTGGAGCTTGAGTAGATATTGGCAGTCCCTCAGTTGGGTAGATATTTGCATCGTATCTGTTTCTTATGTCTGCTTCATTATTTATACTTTCTTCGTTGCTCAATTCTTGGAAATGTTCTCTCCATCTCCTTAATTGGTCCTCTAAGTTTGTGAGGAGCGCACCATTTTTATCTTTAATTGGTTTGTTTTGTTGTTCCGACTGGTTTGTTAATTTTTTAAGTTGTTTATATTTATTTTCTTCTTTCTATTTCTGCCTCTTCCTTGTTGACTTAGTTTCATTCTGAAGTCCCCAGTTAGCAATTCATCGCTGTGTATATCTGCTCCCCTTCTATTTCTCACATCTAACATTGATTGTTTCCATTTCTTGCTAATACATATGTGATCTATCTGATTTCTTGAGATCCCGTTTGGTGTATTTGTGGATATCTTTGTGTGAGAATAGACTCCCTCCGATTACTAGGTCGAAAGTCTGACACAACTCTATCAATCTTTCCCCGTTGTTGTTTCTTTCTCTCCCTAACCCGTGTTTGCCCATTATCTCCTCAAGTCCATTGTTGTTAGATCCTATTTTCGCATTCCAGTCACCCATTAATATTATATACGGATGTATATCCATATTAATACGGATGTATATCCATAAAACTGTTTTTAGATATATGAACTCCACGTTTTTTCAATTACATTTCTACAGAACTAGTATGTTCTGGCAGCTTTATTTTTCCGTTGTATTTATCGTTGTAATCCATAGTAATGATTGTAGTATTTACCCTTGAATTTCTTCGCTCTCAAAACTAGACTGAATATTTTTGTCTGAGTATTGCGTTGGCTCATTTCACTAAAAATCCTTCAATGACTTTGTTGTTTAGGCTATTATGCTTTTAGTTTATGCTTTTAGTCTTTATTTCGCCTATATGCATATCTAAGACAGGTCCATTAAATTTTCTAAAGATTGTTCGTCCAGCCTTAAAGTATTATATGATAGATTCGAACGGAATTATTTATTATCATGTGAAGAATAACAAAAATTAAAAAGACTGCAAGGTGTGTTATGCAACTATAGGACAAATTTATTTATTCAAAATTGAGTGAAAAATATACAATTATTAATTTACAACAAAATATGAACGATAAATTTATGATGGTAAAAATAAAAACATTTGTTAGTGGACTATTAAAATTTCCAAAATAAGAGCTAATCCTAAAATAAAAAAAATTGAAAATCCGTTAGTATCATTTAAAGTTATTTTAAATTAGTTCCTATTTTTTAAATCAGTTAGTACGAATGGAGAAGTAATTGCTCTGGTTGATCTGGGGTTTCGTAGTGATAATTAATTATTTACAATAAATTTTATTTATTTACCGTTATTTAAACGACCTTAAAAATGTTAAAAAATTAGATCGGAGAGATAAGCTCTCATTCGTCGTCCTTAGATCTCACGACTCGTTGTACCTGAAAATATTTCACTTTTGAAAACAAGCCATATAACCTTTAATAAAACTAAGTACTGTCTTCTATTTTTTTTACTTCTGAGAAGTTTTTCCAATGGTAACCTTGAAATATTCTTGCTCTTCTTGTTTTTTGCGTTGGAGATACATCAAGGGAAGGTCCATGAAGGACTGTTTCAGCTTTACCGCATCTCCTACAAACGTTATTTTTTATAAGCCCTAGTCTTCCAGCATATTGTCCCCTCAGTAGAAAATACCCTGAGTTGATTTGCTGTACTTGAAGTAAAATTTCGTTAGATCATTCAGAGTTTAATACTTTTTTACAGTTAGTGTTTTAGCTTTCGTTTTGAGATTAGTCAATGCTTTTTATAGTTATACATTTGCTTAAAATTATTGCTACTTTTATTACCATATAATTTCACATTCACATAATGTAGCAGTTCCTTCAATTTTATTTCATTCTATAATTTTAAATTCAGTATTCCTGTGGAATTGGAATATCCTCCTCGTCGTGGATCTTGAGCCAATTTTCATTTTGTGCTATTTTTGTCTTGAACTTTTTATCCGGGTTTTGTTCTACAACATTTAGTCTCAGTTCATTTTTTGTCTCTTAAGCTACAAAATTTAATTGTGTGACGTTTTCTTCCATTCACCACTCATAACGTAGTCGTATAGGAATTATTCACTATTTTGTATGTATTTTGTGGGATATTCAACATAGTCTCTAAACACTTTGTTGCACTAATGATGTCCTATGGGAGTCATTATGGGAGTTTTATCTGCATGATAAATTGTTTTTGTCCAAGACAGGTTCACTAGGCAAAAAAGTTGTCTCAATATAGTAGTTGGAACAATAACAAACGTTTGATCCATGAGTCAACAATTCGGTTCCGACAAAATTAAGCTTAATTTCTTTCATAAAATTATTATATTCTTGTTTTCGAAGCTATTTTCGGACAATGCAAATAACTCTCTTTCGAAATACACACATAAAATTCTACTTATATGCCAATATTTTTAGATCATTTTTATAATACTTTATTAGATTAAACATAGTTTGTCTGATTTCTTAGCATTCTTGATTAAAGCTATCATTTTTTAACATCAACTCACATGTTTTCATATTCTTTTGTAATACAGCCCTAAACAGTATTTTGAACTACAGTATGTCCCAACCTTTTCAGAACATATAACCAAAACGATAAAATATTCGCTAAATTTCATGTTTCATTCGCTTCGTGTAAAATACAGAATCTTACAAAACAATTGCAAATATTAATCTTTTAAACGAACCTTGTTTGGTTCGTTTGGCTAGGGTGGGAAAGGAAAATTAGGAAAGGAGGATGGTAAAAGGGAAAGAGGAAAATTACGAACGAAGGTGTTCGTTTTGAATTTATTTAGGTCATAAATATAGAATTTGTCATGTTTTGGGAACATATAAGATGGAATTTAGTTCCACGTTCGGGATGTTAAAGTTATAAACGAATTTCCATAACTTGTCTTTTGCCATCTAGGGATTTCAATGGTTTAGGGATGAGCACATGATGCCCTTCGTGTTTCACGGGAGAAACGCTTAAGTGGAGGTAATATAGATTTAATTTCCACTGAGCATATGCTGATGCCTATGAGATATATATAAAAAAGGAGAGAGCTCCGACTATACAACGATGTTCAAGAGGAGCAAGATGAGCTTACACATTTGGGTTATGATTAGACGAATAGCCCATTTTTGGACTTTATCCAAATGTTTTAACGCAATACTAGAAGTGCCAGCTCATATGTGAGCATTGTACTTGATTTGGCTCGTATGAGACTTTATAGATTTTCAAGAGGTCACAGGGGGAGAAGTAAGCCTTGCAGAGGCTAAGAAAACCTAAACATTTGGCTGCGTTTTTTACAACATCAAATATATGATCATTCCAGATCATTTTTCGATTAAGGTGCATACCTAATATTCTTAAGGTTTCAAACCGCTGAAGTTAATCTTCCAGAAACAAAAGAGTAGTTATCAGTGTCAATGGAAATTTTGCGGGAGATTGTACAGCTCTGAGTCTTAGAAGTGTTAAACTCGACTCTGTTTTTTAAGCCCCAATTAGCTATTGCGACCAAATCATGGCTGAGGTAACTGGCCATGATGTCTCTTTTGGTTGACACAGCGCTGGATGTAGCTTCAGATTTTTTATGAAAATCATAGGAGGCTACTAGAGTGCTGTCGTCTGCAAAGCTGTGGATTGGATTGAAAGTGATTTGGAGCAAATCATTTATAAATATAAGGAATATGATAGGTGAGAGAACTGATCCTTGGGGAACACCAGCGTTTATTTGGAATTGATCGGATTTAAATCCATCAACTAAGACTTGAATCGTACAGGCCAACTGCTTGACATTTTGCTAATAATGCACTATGCCATACTCAATCGAAAGCTTTAGAAATATCTAAAGCCACAATATTAGCTTCACCTGAATTGTGCAAGCAAATATTTAGCTTCTCGTTAAGGTATGTCATTAAATCACCGGTGGTCCGGTGGGATCTAAATCCATATTGCCTATCGTAGACAATACCTTGGCTGTCTAGATATTTGGTTAGCTTTTTGTTTATTAAGATCTCCATCACCTTGTAGAGGATCGATATTATAGCTATAGGCCTGTAGTTGGAGGGTTGGCTTTTGTCGCCTTTTTTGGAAATTGGGCTTACTTGGGCAATCTTCCAATGATTTGGGTATACTCCTGTAGAGTAGGATAACTGGAATAAGTTGCACAATGGTTTTGAAATAACGAAGGCTATATGTCTTATAACCATAGCAGGGATGCCATCGAAACCGGTAGATTTCAGGGGTGGCAGCACGTAACTTGTTACAAACATGTTGTCACGCTATTTTTGAAAAACGGTAGTACGTAAAATTGTTTCGCCAATTTTAATTTTATTTCGCCACATATAATTTTGTTTCGCTACTTTTGGCTGCACGTAACATTTGAAATGTTTCGTAAATTTTTTTTTTGTTTCAATCCCAAAGTAGTGTTTCAAAGTACATGCTGCTAATAAAAATTTGTGGCGCTAGTGTTTTGTTACAAAAAAAAGCATTTGTAACAAGTTACATGCTGTTACCCCAGATTCTTAAGTACCTTAACAACGGCACGAGTTCTGAAGTAGACTCTTCCGAAGGATGAGTTATTTATAGCAACTGAAGGTGGATTTTGAAAAGGAACTGAAGGTGAACTTAGTCGTTGGGGGAAGTGTGGAATTAGCAGAAAACAATTTAGCAAATAAATTTGCTTTTCCAACCGAAGCTGATATTATTTTATCATGGTCTAGGAAGATATAAGATTTTTTTTCTCAACCTTTGAGTATGTAAAAACTTCTGTTGGTTAATGACCTTTTTACAAATATTCCCGACGATGTTGTAATTCTTCCTTGATTCCTCTGACTCATTGGCCATGAGATTTTTAAATGCCACATCTTTTTCTTACCCCTTGGCTCGTAAGGGGTACCATAGTTCTAGTCGTCCTCGTTGGTTTAGCCATGAAGTGAAAAAGTTAAAAAATAACTAGAATAAAGCATGGAATAAGTACTTAAAGACCGGTTTTAATTTTGCTGATATATCGACAAATGATTAGAGCATAGGCAGAAGATACAAAAATTCCATAAGTGTCATAGAGAAAGAATGATAAAATATCGGGAGACTGACAAATATTGAGAGAAGTCATAAATATCGGAGAATCGCCATAGATATCGGAAAATATTTGAAAAAACATATCTTCCCAAAGATATTATGTTTCCTATAATTATCGTCTATATTTTCAGTACTAACATAAAAAATGTGTACTTAGACAAAAATTTGTTGAGAAAATTTCGCATACTAACGACTGCATTTTATAGATACAAATAATATATCAATTTTGTTATAATATAAAAATTGATATATAAATATTATAATTTTACTCCCCTCATACGCAGTAACGGTATACTATACTCCTCTCTTTCTAAACTCCAATTTATCAGCTAAAAATTCCTCATGAAAACCTGAAAAAGTAAAAACCAATACCAACGAGAAACTTACTTAGATTTCAGTTATAACAATTCTATTTAATGAATATTAGCTCCTGAACTAAAGAAGAATCCTAAGTATTTTTGGAAATTTGTTAACTCTAAACGTAAACCTAATCAATTTCCCGTCACTATGTCCAATAATGATGTTAGTGCCGACTCTCCGAAATCTATTGCGCATCTCGTCAGACAGACAAGCTCCTTGAAGTTGATCAAAATAATTTTACTCACATAAAAAACTTGATCCTGAAAATCAAGTTATTTCAATAGATTTCTCTGCTCAGCAAAGAAAGAGTTATTTGAATCAATAAGCTTAATAGTGATGTATTTCCTTGAGCTGAATTAGTACCATCTTTAATCTTAAAAAACACTGTTCTGAATCTTTTGCGTTACCATATATAAATATATCGAACACCGAAAACGAAAAAGTAAAACGGATGATAACACATGAAAAAATAAAATGAGCAATTAACTCATTCAAGAAGTACAAATCCCCAGGAATTGACCAAATATACCCAATAATGCTCCAAGAAGGGTGTAACCTTCTACTGAACCTTTCGGAAATCTACAAGGCATGTCTTAGGTATTGTTATATACCTAAGAAATGGAGGAAAGCCAAAGTAGTATTCCTACAAAAACCAAATAAAGTTAGTTATAGTAAAGCTAACGCATACAGACCAATAAGCTTAACATCCTTTCTACTAAAAAGCTTAGAAAGGATCGTTGAACTTGAAATGAGAATCAAGATTGACAAAAACATTAACGTATGTCAACACGCCTATATCAAAGGCAGATCAGTAGACTCTGCACTTCATAGCGTAGTGAACACAATAGAAAACGCCTTCATGACAAGGCAAACGCACTAGGATGCTTCATCGATATCGAAGGAGCTTTCAATAATATAAAAACGGAGAGCATAATCAATAACCTAAACAACAAAGGTATTGAAGGATACTTAGTAAGATGGACTAACTCTCTACTAAGGGACAGAATTATCCAAGCAAATTTTGGTAGCGAAAAAATGGAAGCAATAGTGAGGAAAGGCACGCCTCAAGGAGGCATTCTATCACCACTTCTATGGCTTACAGCAATTGACTCACTTTTAGACTCCCTAATAGAACAAGGAGCTAAGATTACATGTTACGCTGATGATCTGGTTATAATCATAATCAACAAAAAAGACTCAGTTCTAGGAGATAAAATGCAGGAGGCCATAAATCTCGTATCGGTTTGGACACAAGAAAACGGCCTCAAGCTAAACCCAGAGAAAACAGAACTATGCCTTTTTAATAGAAGAAGGACAGTAAGTAATATGAACACCCCAAGCATAGGGGGAACACGGCTTAACTTATCACAGAAAGTTAAATATTTAGGAATAATTTTAGATATAAGACTAAAATGGAACGAACACTTAGAGGAAAAGAAAAATAAAGCACTAAGAACTTACTGGTTCTGCAGAAGTGCAATTGGAAAAACGTGGGGCTTATCTCCAAAAGCAGTGCACTGGATTTACACCTGTATAATAAGACCTATGGTCACTTACGGGTCGATAATCTGGTGGACCGCTCTTGAGAGGAAAAAACACATAAAAATACTCACACAGATACAACGCCAATGCTGTTTAGGCATCACTGGCGCAACTAAGACAACAGCAACAAGATCCTTAGAGACAATGCTGAACATAACACCTATAGAAATTCATACAAAACGTACAGCAATGGATACAGCTGTACGTTTACGTATAACAGGAGAGTGGAAGGTCGTAAGTAGAAAGACACCACATGAACGTAAGCGAAGAGTTCCGAAAAATCTTCACAGAGGAAGGACAATGGGACTACAGTAACGTAGAACAATGTCCAGACAGAAGGTTTAAGATAAAAATACCACGAAACGGTGAAAGTAAAATCACCGACGCAGTATACGAAAACCATATAAAGATATACACAGATGGGGCTAAGAAAGGTGAGAATTGTGGAATTGGTATCTACTGCGCAGATCCTTTCTTAGAAACAAAAACAAAAATAAATAAGAATGCCACGAACATCCAATGTGAAATCATGGCAATTAAAAGAGGAGCAGTAATGCTTCTAAACAGAGGTATAAACTCAGAAAACATAATTTTTTGCTGCGATAGACAAGGAGCCATCAAAGCAATAAATAACGAACAAACGAAGGCAGCAACGACTATCTGCTGCAGAGAAGCACTAAACTCTTTAGGAGTGACAAATGAAGTTTTACTCTACTGGACACCGGGCCACTCCGGTGTAGAAGGAAACAAAAAAGCGGACAAACTTGCAAAAGAAGGCGCTAGAAATGATGAGTCTGAGGAGTTAGTGGTTGGACTAACAATGCAGGCCATGAAAATAAACACGATAAAGTGGGAAAAACCCACATAATTGAACACCTGGAGAAGCTCGGAGCGGGCTATTCAGACAAAGAATTTCTGGGGAATACCGGATGCGGAAAAAACAAAAGTAATTCTGGCGCTGAATAGAGCCGACCTAAGGTTATATGTAGGCGTAGTTACAGGGCATCTCATGCTCAGAGGACACGCGGCCAGAATGGGTCTTACAGAAAACAACATGTGCAGAGGATGTGGAGAAGAGGTGGAAACGGTGCTACACGTACTTTGCATATGCCCAACGCAGAGAACGAGGAGAGCAAATATCTTAGAGGGTTACTACTGGGAGGACTTCTCGGAAGTGAAAAAGAAAAAACCGGCAGAAATCGTTAGATTCATAAGAGGTATAAATTGGCTCAGTAACGGAGTCTGCTGAGAGGCGGAGGTGAAATTGCTTAGAGGGGGTACAACGGGCCGCGAGGACTAAGTGCGAAGGAAATAAGACAGTCGGATGACAGACTCTTATATCCACCCTAATAACCAACCAAGCAACCAACCAAGCAACCAACCAAATCAGTTTTATTCAATATAACGTGTATAGTGTAATGTCATTTTTGAATCATTTTGTGCCACCTCTAGTGTAGTACAAGGCAATCATCTAGGTCCCTTACTAGTCATTGGGCCTTATTTTGAGAAGCAAATCATTTTTTCGATGCGTACCGGTAGAGCATCACATTGCGCCACATTTGGTATTCTGAGAAGCGAATGATACGACATTTTGCCAAACTTCACTTTAATAGCATAATTAACAAAGCAAATTCTATGTTAGGTTTTATAAAAAGATGGTCTAAGGAGTTTGATGATCCATATCCGTACATTAATAAATCTTTATTCACTACTCTGGTTCGTCCCTGAATCTATTAAAAAAAAATTTCTGTGATTTACTATACGTAATCTTCCCTTATCTAACCCTACTATCCCTACTAATATCCTACTTCCATACATAAATCGCCTTAAACTTCTTCAAATGAATACATTGCAATCAAGAAGGGTTCATATCTCAAGTATATATAATGTTGAAATTTATTCCAAAATTATAAAACATCAGATTAACTCGTACATTAACACCAGTACGCGTTTTAGCATAGAAAACCTTTTTAATCTTCCTTTTCATACTCACCAACTAATTTTGGTAAAATTGAGCCAATTAATAGAATATCAATGGCAGTTAATCAATACAAAAACAGTGTTGACCTTTCTTTGAACAAGACCAGTTTAAAGAAAACCCTGTTTCAATTGCTCCCCTAGTCCTCCTACTAATCTTGTATTCTCGTTTTTTAGTAGCCCATTTGACTATCATGTAAAAAATATTGTTTTTAGCTTTTGAAGATCAAATCAACACAACACTACATGATGGTATGTACATAACTTTGTCTTATATGGCATTACAAATTAAATTGATTTTTTGTTTGTTTATCTCAACCTTAGGTTTCATTTTTAATATTTTAGAAACGAACTCTTTCATTTCTTGCTTATAAGTTTCAGTCATCAATGAGGAATTCACTATTCCGATACATATTTAATTTTTTCCTGATATCCATTATGTATTGTGCTTATTCTGTATCCAAAAAATACGTTTAAAAAGACATAATGCAGTAAAATGGGTGAGAGCACACCGAAATCCATAAAAATTAAATCCGTAAGAATCAAAATTCATAATTTCAAAATGTGTAAATCACAAGTGCTCTAAAATAAGACAAAAGATGGCAGTGAATATTTAATAATTAAATTTTCAGCACTTTTCACATAATTTGTATATGGTTATTGTTTATGCCTGTTTCTGACATATTTCGGGATTTTCCCGTTTTGAAAGGCAACAATATGTGTCATTTCTATTATTTGAAAACAAAAGATAGTATTGTTACTTATTGTTATTTGGAAGTTGTAAGGAAGTTTTACTTGGAAAAATATAGAAGGTAGTGGGTTTCGGGGAATTTTGTTTATTTTTTTTATATTTTTTACTAAAAGCTTGACGTCTGCGAAAACAGGGTTTCCATAAATAAGTAGCGGGGTTTTTGTCTCCCGATCTTAAAAATAAATTTTGTTTTTTTGCTATTTTACTAAAATTTGGATTTTGTCGCATTTGGATTTTATTTATTGAGATTTTGGAATTCTGGATTTTATCATTTGTATTAGTACATTCGGCTTTTCACATTAGGGATCTGGTAGCTATTCCACCTAAAAGCTGTTTTTGGGAATTTCCCATATTAAGTGCTGACAAGGATTTTTTCTGAAGTTCTGAGAACCTTATGTTATTTTTACTGTTCCTGAAAGTTTAAAGTACATTAGCAGTAGTCGCGCGGGCTTTTTATAAATTTTTTACGGATTTTGTACGTATGGATTGTGAAATTAGAGATTTTGATTTATGGATTTTGTTTTATGGATTTCAATACCAAACGGGTATTTTCAGAAAAAAAATCTATTATAGATTTTTAGGTTATAATTTATTTGTTTTTTTGTTACTCCAGTGTATTTGTATTGTATTGCACATGTATTAAAAGAGATGTATTAAAACGAACAAAAATGTATTGCTTTGAATTATTGAACCTCGTTAGATTCGTTAAACAGAAGAATCGAAATTGACTGGATTAAGACATCTCTATATAAAGTACAAATTTTTCCAAATTGAGATTTGATTAAATTTTTCGTACTATGTAAATTATATATGCATAATGTATACTCAAAATGCAAAAACGTATTCAATACAAACTTATGCAATTCTAAACTGACTGAAATCACAAATTGCATACAAAAGTATATATCTATAGGTAGACTATAGTATAGGAGAGATACATATTTGAAATATAAATGTTTTATGTAGTTTTAAATACAGGATATTTTTAGTTTGGAGCAGGAAAATTTACATATAAATTAAAAAGGCTTACAAAAATAATAAGACATGTTTAGGTATAGCTTAGGAATAAAAAGCAAGAGGAGGCAGGCAATATAAGAAGAATAGACAACCACAATAAAATAACGAACTCAAGATTTTTAAAAAAATCCTTGTAATTCCGTATTGTAAACAAAAAACCGAAAACTTTTTACAGCTTTTTACATTTCTGATTGTATGTCAAAAAATTTCACAATGTAACTAATTCTGAATTGCATAAAAAGGGTTTTTGAGAGGAAGGAAGAAATAAATCCTTTTTTATTAGGATAGCGGCAGCCCCTGACTATAAAAATAATATTGGTTTTTTCTTTATATTTTACTTTTTCAGAATTTGATCAGAATATTATGATTTGGGATATAAATCTGGAAACATGAATAACAAATATGTATAATAAAATGTTCTTTTTTAATTTTTTCATCAAAATTGTACAAATTTTTTTTTTTATTATTAATTATTATTATCTAACAATACAATGTAATAATATAATATTTATATAAAATTTGTTTTTAATTTTTTTTTTTTTAAATAATTGAGTTTAATTAACAACTTTTCTTCTAAAACAGTTGAACAATTACTTTTGAAGAGAGGTTCCTCCTTTCATTCTCATTTTTTAATTTATATATTTTTTAATAATTTTTACTTAAAATATCTTCCTCAAATTAAAATCATTTATCAAATTGTTTTTTAGGCTTTACATGTTTAATATAAAAAAAAAATGTTCATCTTAATAATGATTTCATATTATAATTTAAAAAAATTTATTAAAATTTTCTCTATTAATTTTTTTTTAACAATTCAATGGCATAACATAAATAAAGTCAAAAAAAAAAAAAGCAAAAAGATATGTGTACAAACGAAATTTTTTATCTTTGACTGTGATACTGGTTTCTATTCTATTAGACAATTTTACCAAAAATCTTCAAAATTTTCGGTCGACTCTGTTTGTTGCAATTGTCGTTTTAAATCGGTTTCTAGCCATTGTTGCTCCAAATTGGTTTCTTGCAGTTGTGGTTCCAAATTGCTTTCATCGCCAACTTCATCTTTCAATAGATCAACAGAATCAAATATTTCTCTAACATCACAATCTTTGTCATGGCGTAACCGTCGAACAATTTGTAAAATATTTAAATCATTGCTATTAAAATCATCATTGAATCCTTTAATTAAAGTTAATATTATAATTTATTATTTAAATAAAATTGAATTTAGGTTTTTTTTTTATTTACCGATCACATTAATTAATTGAACTACATATTTGGCAACAAATAATCTAATATTTGGTACAGAATCATGTGACAATTCTTCTATACTAGGAAATACTAAATATAACATATCAGACACATCTTTGATATTATTTTGTAAATTTGAATCGGAAGATGATGATGCTGTAGAAGATGATTTTGATAGTAGCTGTGGTGATTCAGTTTGTTTCGCTGACATTTTGATTGGATTCAGTTTTGAACATGTTAATAAATTATACTAGAATTAAAATTAACATTTAAAATTTTTTTTATTTGTTTAATTTTATTAAAAAACCATTAATATACCTTATATAAAACATTTAAGAATGTTTGACGATTTCTCCATTTTTCACTATCTGCAAATTCATGAACTAAAAAGTACTTTACAATGCCTTCTTTATATTCTGGATTTGAAATTCGAATTATTTCCGCCATCTAAAATATATTAAATGAAGATATTTAATAAAAACAAAATTGTTGAAACATTGATAAAAATACAACAATAACGTACAGCATCAGCAGCAATTTCTCGTACACAACTAACTTTATCTTCCAAAAAATAACCAGTTAAACTAGTTAAATTTAATAAAATATCACAATTCTCAACTGAATTGTACATTTTTATAACAAGACACACTTCTTTAGCAAGATCTTCCTTAATACGCCAGTTTGTTCGACTATCGCAACGCAAACAAGTACCAATGTTCGAAAAAATTTCTTCATGTTTGGATTTATCAATTGCCTATTAAAATTAAGTGAAAAATTAAATTTTTAATACAAGTGTTTAATTAGATCAAAAATTTATTTACCTTTAAAAAATTAGCAAAATTTCGTATAGCTTCAATTTTAACTTCATCTAAATCTTTAAAAAAACCCAAATAAATTGGCACCAAGTCTCGAGTTGCTATTTCTTTACCCAATATTAACGCCAAAAAATTAATTGATAATGCAATGGTTTTACGTACTTTCCAATCAATGTCATCACATAAATATTGTAGAAGAGATTTTAGAATATGCCAATTACTAAGATTTAAAAAAAAAAAAACAGTTATTTATTCATATTTTTATATACATTTGAATTTCAAGTTATAGATTAAAAAACCAATATATAAATAAATAAATAAACTAACCTTCTTCCTATGGTTAATACAACAGCTGGAAAATTATATGCACAAGTTAATTTTACTTCATCATCTTCCTCTAATACCATTGTAACATAAGATTCAAGTACACCAGGAGGTACAATATTTTGTTCAAATGACGTTGGTGGCTGAAATTTTGAAGCCTTTATAACAATATCATCATCTAATATTGATGAGTTTGATGTAGGTAATGTATCATTTAACGATTTCATATTCCATGTTTTCATATTGCCAACAATATTTGAATCTAATGGCATTTCGGGACTTATATTCCAAAATTTATATGAATTAAATTCACTTGATGCATCATCTTCTTCATTTCCATTTTTGTCTTTTTTCTCACATAAATTTCTTGATGCACTATACAAATCTGTATCAATATTAGATATATTATATAAATTTGAATCATTGTTCATGTTACTACTATTATTATCACTGGAACTAAATATATTTTCATTGTTAGGTTTTGTTTCATTAAAATCATTTTCAGAATTTTTATTTGTAAATGACAAAGCATTATTTATTTTATCGACAGAATTTTCTATGCCATTTGAAATTGCCTTTTTAAATGCTTCTGGTGTTAGTTTTTCTTGTAATAATTTATCGAAATTTAACAACTCATTTAAATCAGATTTCATATGATTTTCCATTTGTGATTCTGAAGTGTTTGTACATGAGGAGGAGCTGGTTGTTGAAATAGATGAATTTGTTGTAGGTAATTTTAAAGGATGTGGCGGAGGTGGTGGCAAACGTGGTTTAAAATTTTCTTCAACATCATGTATAGCTTTTTTAATAATTAATTGTAAATCACTTGGTGTATTTTTACGCCAAAAATTATATACATTACGACGATGATGACGTCGACGATGTAAATTTACTTCTAAAGAGGAATTTTCCGATTCAAAAATATTATCTAATATATTATTATCATCTGATGTTCTTGTGGAATTGCCATTTGAACTATCAGGTATTACAGGTTTTTCTTCTTCATTTGTATTCTGTTCTTGATTATTTTCTGTTTGCAATTGTTCTAATTCTTGATTTGTTGATGTATTCATTTCATTTGTTGTGCATTTATTTATCTCAGATATTTCAGATTGTGTACCAGGAGAAATTAAATCTAATGAATTATCGTCTTTTAATATAATTTCAATATTTTTAATGTCTGATAATTTACGCAAAAGTCCATCAGAATCTTCATTATCATTATCTTCATTACTATTATTTGTTAAATTATTGTTTCCTGAATGTAAATCTCCATATTTATCATTAATATAATTTTTAAATACCAAATCTTTGAAATATTTTGGTTTAAAACATGCATTTTCAAATATTTGTTGTCTTAATTTATCTTTATTTTCTATTATCAATTTTGCAATATTCTCAGGTGTTGAATTTTTATTTATATTATTACTATTATTTGTGTCATTAGTATTTTCTGAATTATTTAAGTTTGGTGTTGCTTCTTTTTGAATATTTTCATCTTCAAATGTTTCATTATTTGTAAACATTTTTAAATAATGTTCATAATTAGCTAATGTTTGTGGATCAGAGTGGTCTCTATATAAAAAAAAAAAAAATTTTATTTATTGAAATTTATACTTAATTCTGAAAAACACTAACCGAAAATCTGGATCAACTGGATTGGTAATTAGTAATTCACCATTATATGTATACGCTAATCCAGTTATACAAGGTTGAGCAAATGATGAAATAAATTGTCCTAATATTTTAAATGTTGTCGATGTGACCCATTGACTACTATCTTTGGCTAGTTTTAATATAACTGGTGCTATCCTATTTCGTCTGCACTCTAAGCTACATATCAATGAAATTAAAGCTATTGATTGAGCACATGCTTTGCGTACACCCCAAAAAGGGTCCGAGCATAATTGAAGAAAAATGTCCAACTAAAATAAAAATAAATAGGAGAAAATGAGAAATTATGTTTTTAATTTTTTTTTTTTGTAATTAATTTTTTTTTAGTATAATATTTCTTAAAATTTACCAATTTATCTTCTGTTAATTTTGGTCCTAATACATAACATATTGTTGGAAATATTGTAACACATGCTTTACGAACGCTATTTATTGAACATTTGCACAATTCTATAAAATTATCAAGAAAAAGTTCTTCAGTTTTTTCTGGTCCAATTATTGGTGCTATTCTTCTCATTAACTAAAATTCATTAATTAAAAATTTTTTTTAATGATATACAAAATAAAAAAAATTTATTAAAAAGTTTCATATGAATTAATTTATTATATTTTAATAATATGGAATTTGCTGAAATATATGCCTTTTCTAAGCTCATCAAAGCTGGCTGTGATATGAAATTCATAATTAAACATTTCACAGTCACTTTGAGAGTTAAGTAAAGGATTTATTTTATATGTATATTTAGTATTTGTATGATATGAACGTACTATTTAAGTACATTCCATTAAAAATTTAACAAAATATTTAAAAAAAAAAAATGGTATCTAAAAATGTCCTTATCGCTCCTCAAAGCTGGCTGTGATATGATTATTGAATTTACATTTCACAGCCACTTTGAGAGGCAACACAAACATTATTTTTTTATTTTTTTAGGTAGGTAGGTACCTATACAAAGAGCTTTGAATAATTTATTTATAAATAAATAGCAGCATGAATGCGGCCAGATCGATGAAATTTCTTAAACTAAACTCGTCAAAATGGCTGTGATATGAATTTTATAATATAACACGGCACAACCATTTTTACGATTTAGTAAAAAGAAAGTTAAAGGATAGTTTTCCATCTAAGTATTCAAAAAGCGATGAATGATACTGATATTTAAAAAAAATAATGTGTAGGTAGTGGAGTGGTACCTATATCTATAAAAAGAAATTAAATAATATTGTTGATAAAAATTTCCCACAAAGCTCATCAAAATGGCTGTGATATGGATAATAATTTTTTAAAACATTTCACAACCATTTCGTGAGCTATGTAAAAGATTAATTTTTAAATTGAAAAATATATAATAATTAAATGCATTTAAAATATAACAAAAACAAACTCAATAATTTTTTAATTCATGTTGAATATTTGAAATTGTTTTGCTCATCAAAGCTGGCTGTGATAGTTCTTTTCGTAAACACATCCTAAAACAACCAAGTTTGATGCGAAAACAATTCCTATGTTGTTGTTTTTTTACCTTAATATTATTCACTTAATAATAGGTATCATAATAAAATACAAACTGTATATACTTATATAAAACTTATATAAATTACTTACCAAAGTTGAATTTAAATTAGATTCTTTTAAAGTATCATAATTTATTTTATGAATTGGACATATAATTGCTGGACAAATTTTTTCTTCAATACGTTTTTTATCTAAAACATATTTGTCTAAAAGAGCATAAAGAGCTGAATAAGCATCTCCGCTTACCTAAAAATATTATTAAAAACAAAAAAAAAATTAAAGATAACCTAAAAAAAAAAAAATTTTTTTTTTTTTTCTTTGACATTTTAAATATTTAATGAAATATTACATTCATGTTTATTATAAAAACAAAAACAATAATAGTATAACCTAAAAATTTTAAAACAATTAACTTACATCGTTCTCCTCATCCCCTAAATATTTTATTACAATTTGCAACAGGCGGTCGTACAAATAATCTTCGAGATCTGGACAAGCGTGTTCGTGACATTGTAAAAATATGAATGGAATATGTAGTACTAAACCGGCCCTAACTTTACTACCTAAAAAATAAAAAAAAAATTAAAATTAAAGTAAAAATAAAATTTAAATATTTTATTTTAAATTCTTATAACAAAATTATATAACAGTGTGAAAACAAAAATTGTATATTACATATATACATACATAATATATAAGAAAAATTGATGTTTAATTTTCTCATATTATTTTATAACATAATACATACACAAATTTTATCAGAAAAAAAAAACAATTTATTTTTATGCATATGTATATATAATTTATGTAGAAATGTTTAAGCAATGTCAAGAATTATATTAGCGGCAGGACACAGAAATCCTTAGCGACACACCCTTATGTGATTTTACTATTATTATTTATTTATTTTTATTATTATTTTTAATATTAACATTACTGTTGCTATTATTTATTACTAAATATTTTAAATTTTATTGTACTTTTTAAAAAAAAATATAGGTAGGAATGTAACTACTCTATACTAAAAACCGGAATTTTAGTCATTCCATTTTTACTATTGGGTTTTTTTTTTCATTAAAGTTTTTATAATATTATATGCATATGTATATATGAAAATCACATAATATAAAACTAATTGAAAAACGTTAAAATGAACAATTACAATTTTTTTTTTCAATTTAACAAAATTTTTAATTCACAGTCAAAATTAAATGAAAAATGAAATTTTTCATTTAAATGTGTTTTTTTTGTATCTAAAAAATATCCACTGCAAAGAACAAAAAATTAAAGATAAAAAAAAAAAGAATCATTTACGTTTCCGTCTTTCTTTGCATAATTCATAGAAAACTCCATACATATACGAATTTCATCTGCGATGTGACGAGTATAGATACAAAAAAAAAAATAGATATAGTTTTTTTTGTTCTCTTTTTCACGTTATGTTTTCTTACATTTTCTCAAAAAAAAAAAAAAGCCCACGAAAAAAAACAAAACTTTAAAAAGGAGTTCGTTCTTCGGAGTATAAAAGTATAGCAAATATTATATATTTGTATGTAGATGTATTAATAGTATATTATTGTGTACGATTAAGGAAGGAGCAAAGGATTAAGGAGCATTTTTTATAATTTGTCATAGTGGTACAGTAGTAAGTAACAAAAACAAAAAAAAATAGAAACTCAAAATATATATAAAAAACAACAACAAATAATTACAATAGAATGCAATAAAATGAAATGAAAACATTTAATCGAATTGAAATTATATTGAATTAATTTGAAATTTGATAATAAAATAAAGTTTAACTTCAAATTCAAAAAATTAAATAAATTTAGAAAAACAATAGTTAGTACAAAATCTTTAGGAAGTGAATATTTATTGAATTATTATTAATATTAATTATTTGTGATTATTAAGATTGCAGTTATAGCAGTATTTAAAATGAATGTGTACACATTTTTTTTTAAATTTTAGCTGCTGGAAACTGCAACCTTAAAGACTGCACAAAATGATCATACGAAAACAGTTCTCAAATTAAAACCAAATCTATTAAAAACACCTGTAGGAGGCAGATATTATGAAAATGTTGGAAATATCGCAACAAACGGTGGCCTATCGGTAATCGAGTGATAAACCATTCGAGTATAGTAATGTAAAGACCGAGAAGCACGTGAGAACCGAAATATTTTTCAAATGATGAAAATTACTGAATTTCTATTCTGATTGATGATCTCCATCGTGAAATAATAATTGATAATAGTAAGTTAGGGATGCGTTTTAAGTACATTTTGACAATATGGGTACCCGATTGCTATTTTCTGATAACATAAATGTTTATTAAATCAACAACATTTGTTTTGATATATGTGCTTATGTAATTTTGGTCGATTTTTATAACTCACAGATGTATCAATAAAATCTATAAATAAATTACAAAATCAATCAAAGCAAAAATCAGTAGTTGTATAGATAGCCTAATACTACAAATACCAGTAGGTAAGTTATCAGTAGATAAGTTTAAGTAGTGTTTTATGAACGAAACAACTCCTAAAACTTATTGTTATTATGTATATATGTATTTTACCTTATTTATTTTAATTATATAAAAAAAAAAATTTTCTCTCTAAATGCATATTTTAAATTAACATAGTTTTTTAACTCTTCAAACTTAATTTAACAACAAAAAATAACATAACATTTTCTGCGTAGGTACCTACTTAGTTATTTTCTCATACTTTTTTTTAGGAAAATGCTAATTTTTTTTTTTGTTATTTGAAATATATATTTGTATATTAAGGAACATATTTGTAGTAAGGGAACCTATTGTGCAAATGCGCTTTTCCATAATATCTTAAAATATTTACTTTTGAGAAATTTTTAATCGATCGAGCGCTCACACTAGTTTTTTATTAAAACTTTTTATGAAATAATATAAAAAAAATTTTATATTATAAATTTAGTGGCTGAGCTGGTCAAATAAAAACATGTAGTATAGTTATTACTCTATCTGTGGTGAAATTAGGTTATGTTAAATTTAAAATTTTCAACGCATAATTGAATTATAAAAATGTATACCTAGGTACCTAAGAAATATATAATTGTATTTAAAAACTACCTACAATTTAATATTTTCACAAATTTATTAATTATATTAAAACCTATTTACATATAATTTTTGTCTAACTGTATTATTTTTATTTTACACATTGTTTTCATATTTTACATAGTTTATGTAGTAAAACAAAAATGTCTTTCACGGCAAGCCGGCTCCATATTAATTTAATTTATTTTTTCATAGAAAATTTTATATATGTACCCTATATACATTTATCCGTATATATATTATATACATTATTCTAACATATTATTTATTATATTCAATACGAAAAATATCCTAATATTATTATGTAGTAAATCAAAATACGTATGTATATTATATGTTATAATATATTATATTATCAACATTTTTTTTAAAATAGATATAATAAAATTTAAATTTCATTTTTCATCTTTTTTTTTTATTTTACTAACAAATCCTTGTATAAAAAAAATTAACACCAAAATAAAAATAAAAAAAAAAAAAAAAAAAATAAAATAAAAACTTTTCTATTGTATACAATAAGTAATATATTATATGAGATAATTTTATATAAGATAAATATTTTCTAAGTTTTAAACTATCGCTTATATATATAAAAACAAAAACAAAATATATTTATTTACAATTTTACTTTACATATATATATATATATATATTTACAAAATGTAAGTACAAATGAATATGGATCTATATAAAATTATGTAGCGCAAAATCGTCCTTACTTCTAAAACTAAATGATAACAGTAAATATATCATATGTACCACTTTCATATAATATATATGTATTAAATGAGTATAATATATAATAAATAATTTATACAAACCAATAAATTTTATATATTAAAAAAAAAATTCAACTTAGTTATTTTATATAATATATTATATATATTTTTTTATATATTATATATTTACATTTGCATTAAAAAGAAAATATTTATGAATCTATGGATGTACCCAAGGTATATATAAAATAAATATAGCACAATATGCATACATGAATATTGTATTGAAATAATATGATATTCGATACACTCAGAAAAATTGAATTAAATAAATCAATTTAATTGTATGAAAAACTTTCGATGCTCGAATAAACATATAACTATGCATATGCCTGCATACTACTCTCATTCAAATTATGTATGATTTATAATTATTTTCAACTACTACAGGAGACATTCATCAAGTGGTTTTTATAATAAAAATAAAAAATTTTTTTTATAATATTGATTGTAAATGTTAATATTAATTTTTTTTAATTTTAACCATTTTGTTTTAATAAGAATTATTCAATTTATGATTGTTAGATTTATTAAATTAAAAAAAAAAAAAAATCATTTAACGTTGTCTGTTATTTAATTTATATTATACCTACAGACAATTAAATTGTTAATTATTTTTTATTGTTTTAATACTGAAATTAATTTAGAAATAATTTGATTTATTAAATTAATTGTATTTCATTTAATACCTATATCTCTAAAAATAAATCTGATTAAAGTAATTCAGTTGTATTGTTTTTTTTTTTTTTTTAACTTTGCAAATTAATTTATTTTAATTAAAAATTATGTTTTTATATCGCCATATGGGCAAAGAAACCTATAGTAATAATAATACATATGTCAAATAAGAAAAACCTATTTGATAATTTCGACCCGATCCTCGAAGGTAAATAACATAATACATAATGTACAAAGATATGTATATACTGGCATAAACTTTCATTTTGTAAAACTCACTAGAGTTGGGCAATATAGTTGGATAGCTATAAAATTCAGAAAAAAAAATTTTTTACAGGGAAATAAAACCGAATTTTGAAATTCAAAAAATGACAGCAATATGAAGCAACAGCTATCAGTTATTTCTGCTTTATAGCGAAACTATAAAAACCGGAATAACTGTTGCCAAATTTCTTTTCAATTGAGATCAGTGATATTTTTTTGTAATTTGAAAAAATGCTTTCTTAGGCAGGAAATCATATCATTCAATCTTATTATTAATCAGGTATTTTTGCTGACTAAGTACATACTAACATTTGTTATGAGTTTTTTAATGAACATGAACGAATTCAATCGATTAATGATCTTGGGATGATTTCATTTAAATAAAATAAGAATGTATACAACAGTATAATATATACGAATCCAACATAAGAATTAATATATTGACCACGATCTACATTAATTTATATATGTAATATAATTATGTAATATGAAAATTATATAAATTTTTTATCATAATGTTCCACCTCCACAAAAACAAAAATGAATAAAATTAATTTGATATAAAGAAATTATGAATGAGTTTTTATTATACATTATAAATTAAGAGACATTCATTAAAAGCTTTCGTCTAGTTATATACGTCTGATGCTTCGTCTAAACGTTGATCTGACAGTATTAAAATATATTGAAAAAATATGATTTTTTTTAATACATAATGGTAAAACTCGTAAGGCTCAGTTACAGGATAACAATATTGGATATACAATTTTAAAATTTAATTGAAAAAGTTATGTGTAAAATTGTTCATAGCAAGCATATTAATTAAGTAATAAGTTCAATTTAGATTTATGTATTACCAGAGACTATTCTAGTTACCGTCTTCAAATTTTAATTTCCTAAATTGAGATCCAAGACTTCATATACACAGTGATCATATACATCTAACAATTTATACATAGAATATGTGAAGTAAAGAAAGAGTATATTGAACATCTGCTTTGTGAATGCAAGGATCCAGATCCAGGTCCCAGGTTCAATTTTTGATGAAGCAAAAAAAAAAAAAAATGCTTTATGGGTTTTTCGATCTGGTCCAGTATCCTTTGTCATTGGGATAAAATAAATGACAAAAAATAATTGAGAGTATAATCTGGTAACAACTTAAATAAAATGGAGCCATTCTATTTAAGAAGGCTTAGTTCCTGACAATAGCAGTAGTTTTCCACATTTAATGAGTTGGGCCAGTAATTTGTTAAATAAATACTCGAAATATTGTAGATATTATAGTGTAAAATTGCAGTACCGTACTTAGTTAAACACGAAAAGGTGATTCTACCTGAGTTACTGTAAAGAGCATAAATAAAAAAGTATCTATATATGTTAATTTTAACTTATTATTTTCAAAGTTGAATTATTTCTTCCTTTGTACAATAATTTACTAATCATAATTTTATTTGAGTACAAATATCGATATTAAGAAAGCAACATTCATTTCTTCACCAGTAAATTGTCAATAACCATAAACATTGTTCAAATATAAGAAAACATGTTATAAACAAACACAAAATAGATATTTAGATAGATTTAAAAAAAAAAATTATCTAAAAACAAAAATTAGAATTTTAGAATTGTTTTTAAAATCCTTTTAAGTTGTATCAAGTAATTTTTTTTATAAATACGATGATTTTTCAATTTCGAGAATCGATTTTTATTTTTAGAATGTTAAGTCAACAAAGTGACATTTTAAACATGACAATTATAATTTCAATTACAGCTTATTTTTTACATTTATTATTTTTTTTATGCATATATTATTATTTTTTATTTATTATACATATTTAGAAAAATTCGAAATTATTTAAAAAAAATAAATAGAAAAACATTTTTTGGCTGCCATTTTTTTTCTTTTACTTTCAAAAATTCAATGTTAAAAATGAAATTGTAGTAGGTGGTATGAACACCAGTTTTAAGATCAAAACCTTTTCGTGGTCATTAGTTGTTGACGTTGTAGTGTGAATACGTTTAAGGTACGTTAACACATAACATAACAAATAACACAAATTAATTATGTGTCGGGATGGCTTTGTATAAAAATACTTTGTTTTTCTGTAACTTGATATCCTTAAAAAATGAATTGGCATTATACATTCAAAATGCTCGAAATACTTAATACATTCAGTAAACGATTATTTCAACACATCGGCTACCTAGGCAATTAAGTGTTTTACCTATCTGTTATTATTTCTAAAAGGATTTTCATTATCTTCTATTTTATCTATTCTTAATTAAAACATTTTTGCTTTACTTTTAGGTAGGTAGGTACTTATTTTACTGTTTTTATTTTTTATTTGAATTATCATTTAATTTGTTTAAATGTATTTCATCAATGAAATAAAAACTTTAGCCATCATTAAAATTTTGTAATAAAAAAAAAAATAAAAATATTCCCAATATTGTTTAAAAAAGGTTAATGTTGTTGTTGTTGCTTTGATGTAGTATTAGGAAAGGATGCGCATAATTATTTGCGCTCAGTTATTTTTCTGTACATTTTTATACAGTATGTTTGTAAAGAAAAACAAACAAAAAATAGGTAGTTATAATAATAAGAAAAATAACTGAATTAAAACAGTTTTAAAAGTAATATAAATTTACAAAAGAGAAAACGTGACGGATATATTAGTCCACACAGAATATAAAAAATAAAACGAAGTAATTCTTTACCATTCTTTACTTTCTCTCACCAATTTGTTTTTTTTTTTTTTTTAAACTAATAAATAAAATAAAACGAAAATCCATCTTAAATTTATATATACATATGATGTATATACAAAATTTTAATTTTAAATATTACTTTACTATACATAAACAATATAAATGTTTATATATATATATATATATATATGTATATAATATTTTTTAAAATTCACTATTGTTTCTTTAAGTTTATATAATTTATAATTATATAAATTTCATCATTATCATTATCATTACTATCGTTACTTACTACCATCATCATCAACATCAGATGCGATTTAATTCTCTCCTATTTTGATTTATACAGTATGTTCAACACACCCCCAACAGTAACAACAATTATTTTTTTTTATGCATAATATTTTTGTACATAATATACATTTATCGATATACAAATAAATATATAAAATTCATTATCTATTCCCCTTCTGTTCCATATATATATCTATATATATACATTAAGGATTTAGACAGAGTATTGCACACATAATATACGACAATTTTGCTTTTACGATGTCCACGACTTTTATTGGTTTTTTTATTGTTTGCATTTTTTTTTTTTGCTACTCTAGTTTGAAAATAATAATGTATTATAAAGAATATAAATTTACACTAAAAAGAAAGTATGTAATTTGTTTGTAGAAAATTCCAAGAAAAGAAATGCATAACTATAAACACATGTTAGTATATAAATATTATCTCATATTGGAATTTTATATGAACGTGCATAAACTCACACACTTATGCATAAAAATAATAAAAAAAAATTATTTTTTTTAATTTGTACGTGACATTACATTACAGGCTGTAAGAATCAATTTGTTTTACAAAAAAAAAAATAAATTATTTACAGTTTCATCTGAGACTAAAATTTAAACTTTTTTAAAGTTTTAAAAAAATTTCAAATTCAAATTTTAAATTTTTTTTTTAATAACACTAAAAAAAATATCAAACATAATTTATTTATAATGATGTATATAATATTTTATTTGCTACGCCCTAATACCTTTTTTTTCTATAGAAGAATTTTCACTTTTCTACATTGTATTTTTTTCATTTCTTTTTATAATTATTTAAACTGACTTTTGGATTATAGTTTTTAAAAATTTTAATTAAAAATTTGTTTTTATTCTTTTTTAAATAACATTTTTAAAAATTTTATCCCGGTAAAAATACGTCACTTTTTGGAGAAAAATATTTTAAAAACATGAAAAAAAAAAACAGAAGAATAAAATTGTTAGGATACCGAAAAATAAAAACAAAACCCTCCCCCTCCACAAGTTCTTTGGAAAAAATTTCAACAATTTCTTTATTTTAAATTATAAAATATATATATTTATTTTGTTATATATAATATATATAAAGGCTAAAAATACTATATACACTATGAAAAGATAACGAAAATAAAAAGAGATAGAGAATAAAAATAAGAAATATTAAAAGAAAGAGAAAGGAATATTTAAATAATATGTGTATAACAACATTATCCACATCATTGCAATAAATTCGTCGTAAGAATCAAACTTTTATGAATGTGTAATTTAAACTTTATATAGCTATATGCATAAGCATATAGGGATTTACATGGCTGCGTGTGTGTGTGATTAATTAATTATATTTCAAAGGATATATTCGTTCTTCTCTTATTTGAAAAGGAGAAGTATAAAAGGATGTGTAGTAAATGCAAGAGAAAATAAGATAAAAAAAATTAAATTTGATAAGAAATATTGTATATTATATACATTAAGTAAACATGCCAATGCCACTGTAAGCACACATCAAACCAACACATCTAAGCAATATAAAATAAAAAGAAAATAAAAAAATAATTGAATATATGTAAGAATAAGAAAAGAATACAAAAACAAAAATTCCTTTGCATTTAATTTTTGGCGGCAAATTTTTTAGTTTTCGTTTAACTGATCGATTCTCCATGCCATAAGCATAGCATATTATTTATTTTTTATATTATATATTATATTTTTACGTGTAATACAAGCTTCTTTCTACATTGTATTTTTTTTTTTTATTATAATTTAATTTAAATTATTTTAAATTAGGATTTCAAATTGAAATGGTGAAAATATTTCTTGTTACATTTCAAATTATTTCCAGTGATGTGCAAGCAACATGTTATACATTATTTTTATTTTTGATTGTGTTTTGTTTTTAAATATCTCTATTATTATATATACGCATATGTACATATATCGAAGGTTTAAAAAAAAAAAGCTATTAGAAATTTAATTTACATTATATTCATTAATATAATACTAGGGGCCCCTGTTGAGTAATTATACTTCAAGTTGAAGCCAAATTTAAAGTTGTTAACAATAAAGTAATTTACCACATAGACTTCTCACGATAAAGCAGCCACTCTTTTTTTTAAAAAAAAAAGTTTGAAGGTTAGTAAGTTTTATTTAACTTACTCCTCCTTCATATACTGTTTCGTTACGACTTATTACTTCGACCCTATAATAGTAAGTGTCATTTAGTCGATAAAATTACTAAAAATAAAATATTTTTGTAATTCAAGAGATAACCTATACATATTTTCAACCAAAACGATATGATCAAAGTATGATAAAGTAACAATAATTTGAGACGGTTACTTAAAAAACTCAATAGAATAAATTTCCTTTAATTATTTATAAAAATAATATATTGAATGAGACAACTTATTTACATATTAAGATCATTAAAGAGAAGAGATAAAATGAGGTGTTTACTGCGCAGATCCTTAAATGTTTGTCTAATGTATATATCAGTGTTACCATTTTATTACAATTGTATTAGATGCAGTACTTTTTGCCGTCTCTTCAAATTCTCAACGTACCTGTCTATTAGTTATTAATGCAATATATAGAACTTATTTTTTTTATAATGTTGAAATTTATTAAAAAGACAAATCTGTTTTCCATTAAAATGTTGATCACCCAAAAAGAAGTTTATTAGACCTTTACTACATTAGATTTTTTTGAATGTAATGATCACCAATTAAATTAAATCAGATCTCTGAATGATGCCATCTATTCAATTCGCCACAGAATATCATTTTCACTCTCTGTGTTAGTATTTTTGAAAAAGCAATTAAGGTGCGAATTATAATTTTTGAGAAAGCAATTAAGGTGCGAATTGTAAGTTTTCTCGATCTCACTAACTTTTTCAGTAATAATAAATTTGGATTTAGAAAAAAGAAATCTACAGAAGATGCGCTACTGAAACTCTGTTCTGAAATTTATAGTGGTCTCAATAATAATAAGTGTAGTGCGGCTCTTTTTATTGACATTACGAAAGCGTTCGATACCGTTAGTCATGAACTGTTACTGAAAAAGCTCTCTAATGCAGGCTTTAGAGGATTCATTCTAAATTGGTTTGAATCTTTTCTCAGACAGAAATCAATTAGTTAGAATAAATGGCACCAACAGTTCTTCTAACAATATTAAAGTAGGCGTTCCTCAAGGCTCGGTTCTTGGTCCTATTCTATTTCTCATTTTTATAAATTCTTTATTTCACCAAAATTTTAAAGGTAATTTGACTGCATTTGCGGATGATACCGCCTTTTCTTACAATAGTAATAGCCTACTAAATACCTTTATAGATCTTAATTATGATTTAGATTTGATTAGGAAATATGGTTCTTTAGTCACAACCTTGTTGTTAGTCACAAAACTAAGTACATCTTATTCAACTTAAGCGGTAATATTCCACTTGATTGTAAATTATTCTATCACTCTCCAAGTTGCTGTAAATTTTCTCTTAACTTATATGATAATAATATTTATTCTTATAATGACTCAATAGCCTGTGACAAACAATGTTTTGAGCTTGAACTTGTTGAATGGTTTAAATATCTGGGTATTGTTCTAGATAATAGATTAAACTGGTCTAATCATTCACGTAATTTAAAGAATTATTGTACAAAGGTTACAAGATATATGTACCATCTAAGTCTATATTGTTCAACTAAAGTTGTTTTGAGAATGGTTTACTATGCTCTTTTTAACTCAAAACTTCAGTATGGTATCGCCTGTTGGGGAGGTGCTTATTTCAATAAAATTTCCCCACTTCTTGTTTCACAAAAACATGTAGTAAGGATTATTCTCAAGAAAAATCGACTTACTCCTAGCTTCCCTTTATTTGTTAACTTTGGAATTTTACCCCTTCGCCATTTATATTTTTATAAGTCTTTGAAAGTATTTTTTATTAGGTCGGGCTATTTAAATCAGCGATTTGTATTAAATTATAATCTTGGAATCAATAACAGGAATTTAGTATTGTTACCTAGAGCTCATACCGCTCATTTTCAACATTTCTATACTTCTCTGGCTCCCAGAATTTTTAACAGCCTCCCTGAAAGCTTAAAATTGGAATGTTGCTTTTCATCCTTTTCTAAAAATCTTAAGAATTGGTTATTTCAATTTGACAATTCTCGAATTGAATTATTTATTAACTAAATTTTAATTTCTCTCAGACTTCTTGCTTACTTTTTTCTTTCAATTTTTATTTCATTAATTTGTTTGTTAATTTTAATTTTAGAATCTGTAAAATTTTTGTTACTTTATAAAAACAAAAAAAAACAAAAATTAAATTAAATTAAAGTTAAGTATTTTTATATATTTTTTTTCTATTGTCGTGAAACTTGAATATAATTATGTTTAAAAAATTTTTAAAGATCATTGGAACTGTATATAAGGTCATTTAACTCTTGCTTGTTTGTAGCAACTGAATGATCTCAACTTATTTCTAATACATACTTTACATTCTTGATTCTTATATTTAATAAAAATAAAAATTTTGGTTGAGTGTAATTATATAAAACGTTTAAATAATTAATTTATTAGTATGCATATTTCGAATGATTTCTTGGAATCTAATAATTTGTTAATTTATTAATTATAAGTACTACATTATGTGAATAATATTTGAAATAAATGGATTATTTTAATAATAAAAAAATAATAATAATAATAGTATCATGAACACTTTCAGAATGTAATCATTAATTATGCATAAATCAAAATGTACTCATCTATTCCATCGGAAGTTGGTCTTAACCGTATAACGGATATAATCGTTTATTAAAAGAGACAAATTCCAGCTTTCACGAGATTTACACATTTCTACATTGCTCCTATGGATAAGGCAACCTCTAGAAATATTTTAAGCTAATGTAATAAGCATTCAATATATGTGTAAAACATACAAATAACACTTGTTTTGAAATAAAATCAATAATGCCTCCCTTCAAACATTCCCAGCGAAACACTAGGGAGGCTTCAAGTGCCCTTTTTTCTTCAAGTATTATTTTTACTTAATTTACTTTACAGTAGAATTCCTTAAGTAACAATAACTAATAATAACTTAACTGTTGAATATTTTTCTTTCTATTTGGACAGCTATCAATAAAATCGATTTTTAATTTCTGCATTTGACTTCAAAGCGGATTAACCGTACAGATAATCTCAAATATTTATTTATTTATTAATTGCAAATATCGATATTTCGGAAGCAACTTATTTCCTTCATCAGTGCTTGTGACTTGCAATCAAATATTAAAAATTATTAGAGAACGGAGACCTGGCCACAATTAAATTATTTAATTTAAATTATCACTAAAAATAAAAATGCGATTAATAAATTAAATAAATTTATTATTTAGTTTTAATAAAACGTTTACATCTTCCACAACAAATGCTAGTACATATTTAAAACAACTGCTCACAAACTACAGAAAGGTTAATTTTACAAACTAAAAGCAATAGCAAAAAACGAGATAAAACAAAAACAAGAAAATTTATTAAGCAAAAAAATACAGTTAAAATTATTTTTTTTTTTTATTTCTCTTTAATCTTTTTTTAAAACAAAATTGTCATTTTAGTTCGCAGGGTTGTGTTCAATTTGATCAGTTATGGCCGAAAATATAAAATTTACCTTCAACATTTTTATTAATTCTATTTCACGGCGTTAAGTAGAATTAATTCGATTGCGATGAATAAAACCAAAAAACCATCTTAAAGAGAAATTTATTTTGAAAACATATTACAAAACATAGCTGGCCAAATAAACAAACTAGAAAAATTAAAATTATTCACATTATGTTTATTCATTTAATTTTTCAAAACTTTCGAATACCTTGATTGAGCACCTTTATTTTAACAAATATAAATTATGAAATCAAATTTCATCGAACACAAGACACAAAGTAGGTACAAATTCACAAATTCATTTTTTCTATATTTGCCTTACAACTATTTCCATCTGCAGCTGACATAACAATTATTTTATTAACACTAAAATCAATTTTTTATTAACAAAACAAATTTAGAGGTCTCGACAGCTGAGTGGTAAAGCACTCGAGTGTTAAGCCTAATGATAAAACGTGGATCGGTTTTAACTAATTGATGTCGATCAAATTTCTGAACGATATCAAAGTACATAACCTATAAGGGTAATTTAACATTTTTATATTTCGTTTGATTGTGTAAATTATTTGCTATACAATGAGAGTAAGAAAGTCAACTTGTTTGTGTAAAAAAATTTAAAACGGTAAAACAGGTGTGAATTAACTAAAATTTCGAATTCTGCTAAATTATCTATGTTGGCTATACAAGTTGACTAAAAATTATTTCATCTATTTAAAAACGTTCCAAATTAATATACCTAGTTATGTACAATTATTTTTCTATTCCCTTTGAGTTAATTTTACTGTAATAATTTTTTGCAAATATTGTTTTAAGCTAAATTTCTAAAACAAAAATTTTTTGAATCCATGAATGTTTAAAAAAAAAATGTATGCATAAGGATTTTCTTAAAAAATAAAAACCATACCTATACAATTATATATTTTATATATAAGAAAACAGCAATATGAGTACATATATACAGTTTTATATAATATGGAATGTCAAAATATAATATTTGACTTTATATATGGAATGACATTTCAAATATAATATTATTTTTATATACAAATATTTTGTGTACATGTTATAAAAATTTGTATCCTTAAAAATATTACACAATAAAAAAAAAAAAAGACGTTTGTGTTAAATATACACACACTAACTTATGAAGTACAAATAACTTCTATATAAAAACAAAAATGGATAATAAAATAACAAAAATATTCATTATGAGAACCGCTAAAGTTCAAGATCCTTTTTTGTATATACACATATTATCATTTTGAAATAAAAAAATTCAAGCTTCGTGCAATTTTTATTTATTACTTTTTGAATTTTAAACATATAAATACATTATTATTTATACATATTGTTATTATATTACACTACACATATTTACATCTTCCAATATTTTTTTCAAAAGCAGAAAGAAAGAGAATAAATGAATTAGAAAAAGAGAGAAAGCATATAAAATAAAAATCTATTGGTTTGTTCAATTATCATCTTATAAAAAAAAATAACTAAAAACAACAAAAAAAAGACGCCACAACGGATGGATTCTTCAATCTTCATTATTTTATATACTCCACCAAACATACCTTATACAAGAACTAAATAATCAGGCAGGGTGTCATTATTTTTTTTGTTGTAATTTTTGTACTTCTTTAAAAAGTAACAAGCTATGAAAAAATAAAAATAAATTTCTATACGCAAACTCAAGAAAATTTTTATAACATCTCTTATTTTTTTTTTTTTTTAAAAGAAAAACAAAAAAAAAACATAAAATAAAAATTAAATGAAAATCTGCAAAAAAAAAAAAACAAATGTAACCCTCTCTCTGATCACCCACACCCATTTCATTTTCCATTATATGTGTTAAGTTAAAAGTGGTGTTGTAGTATTCAAAAAGAAAAACACGACAAAAAAAAAATAAGCATATTTAAACAAACACAAACATAAAGAAAATGAAATATTTTTCTACCTCTAAATAATTTTAATGTGTGGCGCTGTAATCTTTAAATAGAAATTAATATAAATTTGTTTCATATTTTTTCCGCTATAAAAAATTTGCGCTGTTCTTGAATACAAAATTATAAATTTTTAACCGTTAAATATGCTTTATTTAATTTTCAATGCTATTGTTTTTTGTTTTTTTTTTCTTTTTGTTTAGCACATGTACCTGCATAGACGTACATAATAATATAATAAATTATAGTATATATTCTATTTTATTAATACATATTAGTATATTACTCATCATAACAACAATATGGTTCTTTACAGGAGGTTATGTTATACAAATTTATTAGGAAAATTTGAGGTTATGATTTTTTTTTAAAAAAACAAAGAAAATTATTTCAAATTTAATTAAGTTTTAAATAAAGTAGGTATAAAAAATAATTTCATATATAAAGTATATAAAATAATTCATATTATAATTAAAAATATAAAATTAAAATATTACCATTATAGAAATAATATAAAAACATATTTAAAAATAAATAATATGTATGTATGTTAATAAATATTATGTGTTATATTATATAAATTTAGAGAAAATAGAGGAGGACAAAATAAATTAGATATTAGAAATTTAAATTAAAAATTAAAAACAAAAAAAAAAAAAAATTAGTTATCAAAAAGTTTTTAATTGTATTTAAATATGTATATAGTGGTTATGTATAGAAAAATCATTAGATTTTGGGTACGTAACCCACTCAGGAGTTCAACTACATGATAATATGTAACAGTAAAAACGGAACTACGCTATTTGAGAAAATATATAGTTACTGACAATTATAGTAGTACTATAGTTACTGATGTTTTCCACATTTAATTATTTTATACTAAAACTATATACTAGAAAATAATAAACCAATGCATACTAGAAAAATATTACTTTGCAGTAAAAATTACAGTACCGTGTATAAAAGGTAATTTTATCTAAAGTATACAGTATTTTTTTTTTACTAAAATTTGGTAAACAGAAATTAAGGAACTGAACTGACACTGAACTGAAATGTGTAAATATAAATATTTGGAACTGAATTAACCTATGTAGGAATTGAGACCTTTAGAGTTTTATTTTAATATTTTAGATTGAATTTATTTTCAAAGTTCAATTATACAGAAAAATTTATAATATATATTTTTTTATCAATTTTTGATAATTTTTCCATATATTAATAAAAAATATTGAATATAACCTGAATTAAAAAGAAAAATAATTCAAATCACAATAGATTTATTTATTTCTCTAAAATAGCATCATTGTTTCTCGTACAGAGTTTTACATAAAATAGTAATTGTTTGAAATTTAATTATGTTGTATTTTACTATTATTACTTATTATGAATTTTTTATTATGTTTTGATATAAAATGAATTTTGGACAATGGAATTTCTAATTATTTCGAGACTACTTACAAACAAGGAAGAAAACATATTATTAGAGTAGTATGTAAAAATTGATTTGATATAGAATTCAAATAGATTCGGTACCTTATCCTAATGTCAAATACTCTTAAATACTTTGAACACGACCATAGAAATAGTACCTACGCCTAAACATTTGACAAAGTTTTATGACAAAAATATTTAGTTTTATTTGGTAAATATCAACATTTGAGAAGTAACTTGTTTCCTTCATCAGGGTTTAAAACTAATCTAAATATATCACTAAAAATAAATCAGATTAACGAACTATCAAAATAAAATAAAAATATTCCTATATTTTGCATTTTGGCTATGATGAAATTACCTTGGCACGAACAAATTTCGTATGTTATAAATAAATAGGTTTTATTTTATTTGTTTGATCGTGTCCAGAGTCTTTAAATATAAATTTGTTAAATATGGTTTTTTGCTATCCATTTTGGAATAATTTTTTTTTTATCAATTTGTATTTTATGACAAATGACCATTCTGTGTTTTTTGTCAACTGCCATTAGAACAAATGTCTGGTTTCGAAATTATATCCTATACATATAGCACATACTCACTCCCATCTATGAGTTTCACATATTTACACACGAATAAATAGATTTCCTAGGTTTAGCATCAGTATCAAAATTAATGTATATTTCTATAGGTCAGAAGTTTAATTTTACTGGATTCGATTCATATCGAATTAAATTTAAAAAAAGGTACATGTACAAATTTATATTATAAAGAAAAAATTTGTGTTGATGTCAATGAAATAATTTTTTTTTTTTTAACAATTTTACGCTTTTACTATTATTGACAATTTATACATTCATAGTTTGAAAAAAAAAATACACATTTTTTAAATTCCTCCATTTAAATTATAAATTAATGCAAATTAATTTTTTATTATTATTATTGTAACGTATTTATTATTTTATAGATATTATTACATCATTTACACACAACACCATGTAATATCATATAATACGTATTTTAATGTAATAAAAAAAAATTAAAATTAAAATTAAAAAATATTTATGAAAATTAATTAAAGATATAGGATTTTAAATTTATATTATAATAAGCATTAATGAAGATAGAGCCTATATTCATATATATGTGTATATATATATATATAGATTATTAAGCATTTTACATCATTTATTTATTACTAATTCCAATCATTTGTATATATATATTTTCCACCTTGACGAGGACGTCAACGTATTATTGCAGAATATTCTAAATAAATTTTATTTTTGAGATTGATTCTACATATGTGCAGTGCATAGTATAAGCAATGCATGAATATTGCGTTCATAATATATTATTCATACACAAATACATAACATACTTATATCTATTCAAAATTATTACTATTATTATTTCAGTTTTTTAGTGAATGAATTTAATTTATGACCTCATTCAAAAGTTCAAAGCGCGGTATGATTATTTTTAGAGAAAATAAAAAAATAATCAAAGAAAAGTCATATGCATATATATAAATTTTATAATTTAAATGTATACGTTTGTATATATATATATATATATATATATAAATGCATCAAATATTAAAGAAAATAAATGAAATAAATAATAATAATACTATTAGGTATATATATATATATATATAAATCAATATGTAAGTATGTTAAAATGTATGCATATTGAAATGTTTGCTCATGAATGGGTGTACTACAAAGGTGGGCTATTCAATTGATATGTCGCCATGTACAAAATCATTTAAATCAGGCCACCACAAACTAAATAAATGCTGGCTGGAAATTTATTTATACATACATGCATATCTATATATATGCGTGTGTATGAATCTTCTTGAGGTATAGTAAACAAGTGTAAAAAACAAAATCAAAAAATTAAATAATAAAAAATTTTTTTCATATGACGTTATTATAACTAAAAAATTTAAAAACCATTAAAAAAAAAATTCAAACGCGTTTTTGTTTTATAATTCTCTTTTTGATATTTTAAATTTTTTAAATTATTCAATTATTCTAATGCAATATTTGTTGTTATCTTCATAACATTTAAAACTCAGTATTTTTAACAAATATGTAGGTACGTTTAAAAACAAAAATTATTTTCATTTGGATCACCTGCTAAACGGTAAATATATCAAATATTATTCAAATAAAATTAAGTACAATGTATAAATATAATACAGTAGACTCGCGATATAATGACCATTCTAAATAGTGACCAAACACTTAATTTTTTTAAAGTTCGAAATGGTGAATGGATTTTTTTCGATTTCTTTGAATTCGGTACATCTTGGATAACCGTTATTTTGAGATCTATTTTTCAATCTGTTTTCGAGAATTGTTTAATTGTTTTGGCTATTGAAGATAATTAATTTTTCATGCAGGAATAAATGCAGATCATTAATGATTTTTGTTTTTTTTCTTGTAATAAAATGGCATTTAAAAAATACAAAATCAAAGTAGTATTAAACATAAACAATAAAAAATTATTACAAACATTTTTTCCAATATATGAAAATAATAATTTGATATTAAATTTTTACTAAATTTCAATGTACCTTGTACTTATACGTATGTATGTAGATGTACACAATGATTGTAAATTGAGTTTAAATTTCGCTTTATTTCAGTTCAGTTTTTTTTTGTATCAAAATATGTAAAATATATAGAATTAACAAGTGGTTTGTTCGTTATAAATAATGATTAATGATTTAAGTTAAATGGAATATTAGAAAAAAATTTTGTAAACCCAAATATCTGTCAATACGGTCGCGAAGACATTGTCAACAACAATTGTGATCATGAAGTCAATGTCTCAAGCTTTTGTGACCTTTTGTAAACATTTAAGATCATGTGGACGCTGTATTCAAGTTTGGGGTTGAGGCATTTACGATGTCAAGGACAGTGTACATTTTGAAATTATATACCTGACAGCTATTGGACAAAAATATAGCTCAACGAAAAATATTTAATGCGCTGAATATGCAATTCTGTTACACTGTAAGCGGCGCGATAGAAAATTTTATTTGTTGGTAGTACTGATCATTTTTTACTGTCAACCAAAATTATTGGTATATAAACAAAATATGGTTTATAAAATTTTTGGAAAGCATTAGTGTGGTTTAGTTTTAAAATATTTTTTAAATGAAAAATAAATATAAATGTATTGTTTTAAATATTTTTTAATTTAGTACAGAAACAGTAGTAAAACAGTAATAGTAAAGATGGATTTTTTTTCAAAACAAAAACACAATTTTAATAATTATGCAAAAAAAAATTTAATAATAATGAAAAATTGTTTATTAATCTTTATTTTACTATTTTATCTATTCAATTTATTTATTTAATTCAATTTTTTGATAAAAAAACACAAAATACTTTGAAGAGATACTCTATCGCTTACAATTTTTGACGAGATGAAAAATGGCTAACTCGTCTCGTCAAAGGTCTAACAGAATACAAAACTATCTCGCCAGAGATATTCTCACGCGATGAGTCTAACAGAGTATGAATGTATATCATAATAGAGCAAGGGGAAGATCAATAGCAAGACACAGAGACCTTGGTAATACGAAATTGGAAGGCAGTTGTGGTAGATCGAGAAATTTTGTAAAAAAGACCAAGGCTCACGTCGAGCTGTAGTGCTACAATATGATGATGATGATGATAATACTTGGTAGATATTTAATTGATCACTATATTTCGATTCTACTGTATTATTAGGTCATTATCATTATGTTATGACGAATATTTAAAAAAAAAACTACTTATATATTCGCAATTAAAAAAAATCTAGCAAGGTTTAAAAAAGTTTATTTTATGAACTTTAGTTTACACAAAAACAAAGAAAAAAAACACGTTGAACTTGCGAAGAAAAAAAAATTAAAACAACAGACTAAAAGATAAATAATTTACTTTAACTTGTCTTTTTGTTTTTTTTTTTTAACATATACAGCAGCTTTCTTATATAGAATATAAAAATATTTTTAATTAGAACTGTTGAGGTTATTAATGTTAACGGCTTATTAATAATTTGTTTTGGATTTTTCGAGAAAATAAAAACTTAAAAAAAAAAAAAATAAAAATAAATAAAATAAAAAAATAAAAATAACCCAAGAAAAAAAAAAAGTTAAAAAAGTTAAAAAAAAAAAAAATAAAAATAAATAAAATAAAACAATAAAAATAACCCAAGAAAAAAAAAGTTAAAAAAGTTGAATGAATTTTGAGTTTTGTTTTTTTTTTTTCTATTTTGTCTTATTTTATAAACGTGTCTCTTAATCACGTACCTAAAAAAAACGTTAATTCTAATGAAATGAATATACGCAATATAACTAAATATAATATAAATATTAAATATATACAAATTAACACTAAATGAATTGTGTTAATGTATAATATATACTTATATTATGTATATATCTACTATAAATGTAGATTTCATTTTAATGTCACACTCAAATAAAATGTAACTACGTTTTTACAAGTGATTGGTAATTTTTTAAATAAATAAAGGAAATTAAATTAAATTCCAATTTCAAAATATATAAATATTAAATTTGAATTATAAAATTAACTTTCGTATTACATATTATTACATATTACATATTATTATATTATTATATATTATTACATAACTATTCTGTAAGTTTTAATTTATTTTTTTCAATTAACCATTGTATTTGCGTTACCAATTCGTTTGTCTTTGGTGGTATTTTTATGTACGCGCGAACATATTCGGTAAAAAAATTAAAATTGTTTTGATATTTGAAATGCAAACATTTGTGTTTGCGCGAACGAACATGTACGAGTTTCTGTATAGTAATTGTTCATAGAACATTTCAAATTTTGCTATGTACTTCCTCACTTATAAATTTCTTGTGAATTAATAACATAAATTGTAAGCTTAATATAACTTATATACACTTATTTATGTGGTTTACTAATTGCTAAAGCATATACATATATACAATTAATACATACTATAGCCATTCTAAAAGAAAAAATGTTCAGATTTTACAGATAAAAATAAAACCCCAAACGGTCGACCATGACAAACCTATCGAACAAGTTAATCGATTCAAATAGGTTGTTAATGAAATAACATCATCATACTTGAAATGAGAGAATAAGTAAATGTGAGACGGATATTAAAAAGAAAGTAAACAAAATCTTAAGTAGAACAGTACACACTGAAGTAGTAGATGACATCATATGAAAAATCGAATGAATGAGTCAGTAAGATCAAAATATATAAAACATTATACAGAATTCGAGTTCGAACTGTAACACCATACAAGAAAGTTTAGATAATTCAATAAATGTCATGTGTGACCTCCTAAAAATGCTAGAAAAAACTTTGTCTAAAAATTTGTAATTTTTAACTAACAAAACACATTTCAATAAATTAAATAATTTAGAACCAATTTATTATTTTCAAATGTTAAAGCCGGCCTATGTTCTGCATTGAAGCTATACATTGTTTGGATTTTAAATACCTTTTGATACTGACCCTGATGATTCTCATTTTTTATCATTTTTCCTATACAATCAAACCTTTATATCTATATAATTACCTACACAACATTTTTTTTTTTTATTAAGATGATAAGTTTAAGGATATAACTCTTTTGTAATAGAATAGTATCTACATGTATACAAAAAAATTAATTTTAGTTCGAGAAATCTTATTTTAATTAAAATCATACTTTTAACAATACTTTCCTCTACTTCCTAGTAATCTAATTCTACATCTTTCAACTGAAAAAGGAATATATTATAATTTTAAACAAAGTACATATAAATCATATCTCAAGACAGTAAATTTCTACTGTTTCTTTTTTTCTCATTTTTCTCTTTTACAAATCCCATTTTTGAAACATTCATAAAAATAAACTTAAATAATAATTCCAACGATGATAAGACAGACATCCATTTTACTATTGCATACACTTTGTTCAATTGTTTTTCCTCTTTAATTCGAATACAACCCATCCCATACACATTACATATGTGTATATGCATTTTATGTATAGGTTATTATGTGTATGTAGTATAGAAAAAAATTTATGAATGAAATGAATAAAAAAAAAAAAAAATAAACCACTTATTGCAACATCAATTTGTGTAAAAACAAAAATTAAATAACAAACTTTTATGCTTGCCTAAACGATAACACAACAAAATTTGTATGTAATTTATAGATAGATAGCATTAAAAAAAAGTAAAAAAAAAAACAAAAAAAAAAAAACTATGAATGACTTTTAATTCAATATATGACGTATGTATCTATATATTTGTATATATGAATGTTTGCATTTATAGTAAAATACTATAATAACTATGTTTCTATATATAGATATGGTACATACAATATACTACAAACTATAAATGAATAAAAACTTAAATGAAAATGAAATGTATGTTAGATTGAATTAAAAAAAAAAAAAAAAAAATTGTATAAAAAAGCACTACTAGCTAATGCCTATTCTATTTAAGTGAAATATGCGGTAAATAAGCGCATTAGAACATATTATTAATATAATATGTAATCTCAAAATACACATCCGTCTTTAATACACATGCATATATACGATCTATAAAATATATTTATTTATTTATACAGTTTATAAAATTATGTTGGAGATATTATTATGTATATTGTACAAATTTTTTATCAAGTTACTAAAGAAAAGCAACAAAAAAAAAAAACAAATATATATAGAAACAATTCAGTTTGTAATAATACGTTAGCTACAGTTAGTATTGTTATGGATCTTTGCTCTTAAGTTATAGTTTGAGTAGGTTAATATGAATGAATTTTATGTTTTCTTCTTATTTTTACAAACAAACAATTTACCTACATTTTTTTTATTTAATATTTCCTATATTGTTTGATATAAAATAAGGTTATGAAAATTAACAAATATTTGTATTTGTTTTGTGTAGGTATTATTAATAAAAAAAAAAAAAAAAATAATAATAATAATAAAAATATTAGTAAACTTATATAACCAAATAATTATTATTACTTTTTCATGACGTTTATAATACCGTTTTAATAATATCTGATGTGAAAATGCACAAGTTCTCTCCAATAAATTTATTTTATATGATATAAAAATCTGAGAGTCCATAACTTCTATACGAAAACTCTCTTAGTCCCATTGTTGTCAGTTTAGAAATTATTGTACAATAAATCTAAACTACACAAACCACTTTAACCTCTAATGATTCTTAATAAGTACCATATACATGAAAATGATCAGAAACGTTATCTTTGCTCCTTGACAACTTTTCATGTATATGTACTTCAAAATGTTTACTCCATGACGGTAGTTATAAAAATTCAAATTGGCAACATTTTCATTTTATACGGTTTACTGCTGATGTTTTTTGCCATGACTCATTTTCATGGTAAATACATTGCTGTCCAAAAACAGCTATATGCATTTTAAAAACAAAAATCTTGTAAAGAATAATAGAATCGCTTTCAATTCATGGTCAATATAAAATGCAAAATTTATAGAACAAACAAAAAAATTAATGACAATAAATTGTAATGGAGAAAGACGAAAAGTAAACTATAAGAAAAAATTTGAAAAAAAATAGTTACATAATATGAAAATTTTGTATTAGAAAAGAATTTAAATATTAGGTCAAATTCCAACAATTGAAATATTTTTTGAATTCAACAAGATATGGAACAGATAAATAAATGGATGAATCGACATAAATTATAAATAAAACTAAATTTATAATATTCAAAAGAAAACCAAGATTATCTTGATGCTAATTTCAACTTGAAATGAGTCCCTACTACTAGACGGAAATTTGACTTGACAAATTAATTTTGCATGCATATTAATATGGGAAATAAATATTTAATTAAATAAAATTGACTTGACGAAGTCAAATAATTAGCATAAACAAAAAAGGTGAGAAAAATAAGAGGTATTTTCAAATTGATAGGGAAAAGAGTGCTACATAATGTGAAAAGGGCCAATATATTACAGTATGTTCCATTTGGTCGTTACATATAACATGCAAATTTGGGGAAATACTTATGATAAATATTTAAGATTCTTGCGAAGAGTACGAAATTAAAAGCGATTAAAAACTTATTTAACTGAAAACACTGTCAACACCAATATTCATGTTGAAAACAAAATTATACCTTTGAGTCCCTATAAAAAGTAAATTGACAACACAATGTTCATATAATGCATAATGATAATATAAACACAAATATTGCCCCAAAAAATTGGAGGTCAATTATCAAAGTCCACTGGGATTTGACTTTTTTTCCACTTTACAAAGTAAATTTTTGTTAGTTTTTATAAAAAAGAAAATATTCGGCTATTTTCACAATTAAATTTTATAATATTATACACAATTTATAATATTAAAATTAAAAGAAAAACTATTTGTATTATAAGTAAAAAATCAAATCATCCTTTATATAATATTAAAATATAAATCATTAAAATATACCTAGCTCAACCAATCTTACTCTGCTCTACAATGGAAACATTTCTAAACCAAATTCAGTGGACTTTCATAATAGTGATAATTTTTGTTTTAGTTCTTTGAAAGTTAATTCCATTTCATTTTAGTGGACTGTCATGATTAACCCACAAATAAAAACTTATACACGTACTAGAATTGCAAATGATATCAAGAGTTGTTTCATCTATGGTAAAATTTAATAATTGTGATTCAGTTTACAATACATATTGCTTTGAAGTTATTTAATGATTTGCCAAATGAAATAAAAAAATTTAAAAAAAAAAGTGTTAAAATTATAAAGGTTATTATTTAACTCTCTCATTCCCATGTTGTTTATATACAACATGTATTTTTAAAACCTTACAGCTAAAATTTTAACCGTTATTTTCTCAAAATTTATTGAGTAACTGAGAAATTATTTTCGTCATCTCTATTGAGTACTAGTTTTTATGTATTTAGCGAAAGTTATCATTTAATTATATCAGTTATAAATCAAGTGGTCAAAGCAAAAATATTGTTGGTTAATTTTGTGATAATTCAAAGTGATTTATTTATTAAACAGGTGTTTTTTATTATTTAAAATAATTTTTTTTATTCATTCTCTAGATATCGATAATTTTATCTTTGTTGTTTGTATACAACATTGGGTGTCAAGTGTAGTAATTCTTTCACACTTCTACACATAAATTTTTTACTATGTCGAGACAAAGGGGATTGACAAACGACGAAGTACAAAATATTATAGAATTTCAATGGAGTGATTCAGAAAATGAAGCAGATAACAAATCAGAGGTAAACCGACCATTGGAAAAAGTCCTAAATCACATTAGCGAAGAAATAACTGGTGATTTTCAGAACTTAGTCGACGAAGAATTAATACATGAAGATGTGATTGAGTTTATTGAGGAGGTATACATTTGTTTAATTGCCTAAAACTTCTAGATACATATTAGCGCGATCATCTTTTTTTAGAGAGACACTCCCCTACTTGAAGGATCCGAACTGGACACTTCAATGCTAGATGTTTCGTCAAAAATTGATCTCAAAAAGTTAAAATGGCGTAAGAAGAGTAATACACCAAGTAATATTAATATATTAGTAATATTGAGTGGAAATCATCACTAAATCCAAGTAGTGAAGTGAAAACTCCGCTATAGTACTTCAAGGTGTTTTTTGACGATTTGATGATTGCTAATATAGTAGATCAAACAAATTTATATGCCACGTAAAGTAATTTCGCTAGAATGAATGTAACGGTAAAGGAAATGGAGCAATATATCGGCATTCTACTTTATATCGGAATTCTCAAATTACCTGAAATGAGAATGGTTTGGTCAGATGATCTTCGTATTCCGTTCTTTGCCAATGTAATGTCCAGAAACCGGTTTGATAAAATAAAACAATATCTGCACTTCAACGACAACCAAACATGTCTTGGTAAAGATCAAACTGGTTATGACAAGTTACATAAAATTAGACCGGTGTTAGAAGGTCTCCGTCAAAAATTTTTAAAGGTGAAACCAGACGAACACCAGTGTTTTGATGAGCAAATAATTCCATTTAAAGGAAGACATATTTCAAAACAATACAATCCCAAAAAGCCTCATAAATGGGGTTTCAAAATGTTCACCAGAGTAGGCAAATCAGGAATAATACACGATTTTGATGTATATTGGAGATGGCAAATTAAAATATTAAAATGTTACATAAATATTGTTGTAAACATAGATTTTATTATCTTAATTTGTTGCTATAGTATTATAAATTTTTTTTACACTCTTGACAGTAACTTAGGTAGAATCACCTTTTCGTGCTTAATTAAGTACGATACTGCAATTTTACAATATATACAATATCTACTATATTTTCGAGTATTTATTTAACAATTTACTGGCTTATCTACTCATTAAATGTGGAAAACTACTGCTATTGTCAGGGACAAAGCCTTCTCAAATAGCGTATTTAATTTGTTACCAGATTATACTATACTCTCAAATATTTTGTCATATGTGGTTTTTTTTTTTTTTAACACTGATGAATAATATTTATTAATTATAAAACACTTTATACGAGCTGTGTAATAGCTCCCATGAGTTTAAAAAATTGCAAATAAATAAATATATACAAAAGTTGAATTTTATGACCGAAAAATGTATAAATTTAGGTTGATTTTTTAAATATACTTTTCTCTTATTCTTATACGTTTTCTTTTTTTTTTCCTCAATTTTATAGACACGACCTACGACAGATTAACCTTTTTTTTGGTTTAGCATTTAAAAAAAAAACCGTTTCTGGTAGGTTCAAGGAGAAAGATTTTATTTGATTTAATTTATTATTTAAGATATTTCAAAATAAAATATAAGGACATGTGCTCAGTCGTATATGATTATAAATCATAATAAAAAAGCTGAAATAACTTTCATTATATTTGCACTAAATTTTTAAACATCACAAAAATTATCAATTCCAAAAAAAAATAATTTCGAATATAAAATTAGAAATTACATTTATTATAAAAAAGTATATGTAGATGTTACATTTCGAAATATATTTGATATCTATCTAAAATCTAAAATGAAGACATTGTAAGGTTTACCCAAAGACTAAGATGGGCCATGTAATTAGAATGTATAAAACTCGAAAACAGGCAGTGGTGTTAAATAAAAAGAGAGTTATCGTGCTAGAGGAAAACCAATGAAAAGTTGGAAAGACAATGTTTAAAATAATGCCCAAGGCCTACAAATCCCAAACAGAGACAAGCGGTGCAAGATCGACCATTTTGAAGGAGTATTGTGATGAAGGCCAAAGTTCATTCAGAGCTGTATTGGTATAAGATGATAATCTAAAATCTAAATATTTTGATTATATAATAAACCTCAAATTTATTTCAAAGTTAAGATATAAGTACTGGTGTTAATCATGAAAATCTACAAAAATAAAATGGTATATTTTCAAAAGTCAACAAAAAAAATCACGTAATCATAAAAGTCTACTAAAATGAATAGATTGCCATTGTAGAAAAAATGTTCGGTGTCAAAAATCATACCTATCGTCGAATGATCGAAAATCATACCAATTTTGTATTTTGAGTTGATCGATCTATTTTGTTTTTTCAAATCGTATTTTTAAATTTTTTGATAATAGAGTTTTGTAATTGAAGAAATTTTTTGTTACTGAATATTTTCCTATATGATATTTTTTTTATTAATTTTTGATAAATAAATAAACGTTTTTTAATTTAAATTTTTAAATTTGAAAAAAAAAAAAAAATATATTTACTTAATTTCTACTACAGAAGTCCGAATGACTTTTAAGTCTGAATCTAAAATAATGACATATGTCAAAACTCCGTAAACTTTCATGATAACGAAAATTGTTTTTTTCCATATTAAAAAATTTTATTCGCAGTAGGCTTTCATGACTGTGGTAAAAGTAAAAAAATTTCAAAACGTTAACTTATTTTTTTTAAATTTTTGTTTGTTTGTTTCGCAATAAATAAAATGGTTTTAGGGTTTAATAAATTAAAAAAAAAAAAACATCTTTAACATAAAAAAGCAAATATAGGAAGGTTATTTATTAATTTTAATAAAAATATTCGTCTGTACAACTCTGTATACACACGAAGGCTTATAACTCCACAATATGTAGAATTATGTAGAAACTTGTTTTTGTATATAGTTACATTACATATTAGATACCGGATTTGTTTAATTAAACTCAGAAGTAGAGAATTACAGTTTTCATTCATTTTTGTTTTTTTTTGCAGCTCAACTAATTTTAATGCGAAAAACTATAAACCGGCACACTTCTTCATAATAAGTGTTTTATTATTTTTGATTAGAATACAACATAATGCAAATAACAAAGATAATGTAAAAATTTTTTAAAGTAATATTTTAATTAAAATCTTAAGGTCACTGAGGCTCAAAAAATTTAGTAACATAGGTGCTATACAAAAATAAAAATACAATCATAGGTTATAAGCTTTTAAAATTCATTAAACCAAAAATAAAAACAAAAACAAAGGTCATAATGTTATAGGAAGAGAAACTAAAGCACTAAGATATTAGTTTTTGAATTTTTTTATCTACAGAAAAATGACGCAAAGAAGAGATATATATATATATATATAAAATATATATAAATACATTTTTTTTAAATGCTTGACATAAATAACTAACTTTCTATGTCGCAATCTAACTGTACAACCGAATGCCATTTTCAATTTTTATTTTATATCTTTATTTGTTTCGCCTTATTTTTTTTTCTTTATTTTTTTTTTTTACCTCACCTTTTTCTCAATGGAATAGTTTGTTATTATTATTATTATTTTATTGTAAAGCTACAAACATTTCGTTTATTGGTATAAATCATTTGTATATACATACTATAAAATGAATATACTATAGTTAGATATAAATGTATATTACTAAAATAGTATAGTATATATAGTAAAACTAAAAACTAAAAAACAAAAAAAAAAAAAAAAAAAAACAAAAAAAATAGTAAATTTTTTTATTTTTCATTATTTTCATTTAATTTTTTCATTTTTATTTTAAATCAATATAATAATTTATGCATAGATATGCATATTATATATGTATATAAAAATATAACTAAGAGGAAATAAGAGAATAACTAAAAGAAAAGAATGAAATAGGGAGACAGAAAATTAAGTATGTATTAAAGAACATTATGCATTTTTTTTGTTTTTTTTTTTTTATATTTCAAGTTGCATTCGTACTACTGCACACACTAATAAAAAACAAAAAGTATACTAGAGTGTACTGGCACTCTCTTATTTATTATATATGCATTTCTAAAAAAAAACAAAAAACAAATATAAAAAATAGGGAAAAACAAGAGAGGAAATAATATGAAATTCTGGTACAGTATTTGTGAGTGCATTCTTTGTTTTTTTTTTGCTTATGTTTTTGTTTTTTCAAAGGTTTACTACAATTCAATGCACTTTTACTTGTTTTTTTTTTTTTTTTATTATTCCAAATTACAATAATAACAACGATTGAAATACGGAATATTATTATAATAGATGATGATGATGATGATGAAGATGATGATAAATAATATTTCCCAATAGGAAATTTTTGAACCAGTGCAAATTTCATAGGATATTATTCCTTAATGAACAGTGAACAGTGCTGAAACTCTCATACATTACTTTTTAGAATATAAATATTATATAGCATAGAAAGTACATATATTTCAAAAACGTACATTATCAATTTAATGTATATAAAACTATTAGTTAGTATAGATGAAAAAGAAATGCATTATAAATGTTGGGAGCTGAGTTGCAGGTTAATATTACGGTTTTTGCTAATATATGTAAAATTGAGAAAAAATCTTTTAATTAAGTTTAAATAATTAAGAATATTACGAGAAATGTATTTTATTTATTATTATTTGTAATTCACGAAATTTAATAATTTAATAATTTAAAATTATAGATTATATTTTTTCTGCTACGTTACAGAGAGTATTTCTTTATGAATTACATTTTCATTCATATAGAGAAATACCACCTTGTACATTATAATATCTTAAAGTAGAAGAGTAATATAGATTGGTAAGCTTGAGATCAAAATAATTATTGTGAAAATGTAAACGGTGAAATTTCCTATTTGGGACATTTCTTATATACAATAACTTCTTCAGGTGGATATAAATTGTATTATATTCATTTATTTAGTAATAAAAAAATACCAAAAATAATTTAATTATTTAATAAAATAATGGTATATATATATATATATATATATTACTTAGAAATCAAAAGGTAAATTTTATGCTAATTTGCATTGTAGAATTTGTATTTCTGACAATTGTTCCTTCCAGTTTGAGGTGTTTTGACAAATTCCTATCCTTTGAATTTGTTTAAATTATAGTTAATCATAATCACATACTTATAATCACTCTTAAACAGAATTTCTTTTGATTGAATTATTTTCAAGAAGTGTACTCTGCGTTACCTATTGAATTATTTATTGATCCAGATATAGTTTTATCATTAAATAGAATACATATTAAGGATAATTTGATACAGATGAAAAGTTAAAAAGAAAAAAACAAAAATTTCCTCAATATTATTTAAATAAACATTTTTTTGTTTTAAACTGCCAACTAACATAAATTCATGTTATGACAATCAGCTATGTAACAAAATTAAAACGATTTTGTAAAACCAACTCATCATAAGTCAATCAAGAACTAACTAAACTTTCTTAAATATACATCTTTTTCCATTTTTCAAACTGTTTAATTACCGTACTGATCATCCAAATTAGTTGTCAGATATATATAAACTTCAATTAAATTATCAACTGTTCGTTCTTAAATTCGACATTGAAACTAACATGCACTACAATTATGTATACTACATCATATACTTCAATATATTATGTTCTCATCTATCACAATCATGTAAATGTAATGATAGGTTCAAATCTTTTCAGAGATAAAAATTTGTTATCCTATTAAGAATGACAATGAATCCGAACTACGTCAAAGTCCTATCTACTTCCAAGCGGAGTAGAAAAAGTACAAAAAAATATTATATAATTAAAATTTCACAATGATCTTTTATATGTAATAAATTGTGTAAAAAAGAATTTGAAGTCATTTAATTTTTAAATTTGATATTTAATTTATTTTAATTTTGTCTAAAAATTATTATATTTTATATAAAATACTTCAAAAGTCAATAAATTTAGATAATTTTATGTCTGCTAAAAAAAAAATTCCAAATTTTTATTGTTATTGTTATTTGGTTAGCATAGCATCAGACTCCTCAGTCCCCAATAATCATTATCATCACCTTCTACATATTTCTATATACCACGTTAGTTAAAATAACAAAAACAAAAGATTTGAAAATAAAATAAAAAAAAAAAAGTAAAATAAAATAAATGAGAGATAAAAATAGAAATGATAAAATATCTAACAATATACCGGCCGGTCAGTCACCGACTGGCGCATTTCTCGACATTATAGAACATTTATATACATATGTACATACATATATTAAGCTTTTTATATACATATTAAAATATAAAAATGATGGCCAAGAAAAAAAAATAAATAAAATAAAAAAAAATGTCGGCGTTACACTTTATTCAAATAAATTAACAAAAAACAAATAAATTCGCAATTATACGGTCGCTTCCAGTTTTTAATTTTTTATTCTTCTTTCTTTTAAATATTATATAAAAAAAAAAAAATGATTCTAGTACTTTCGTTAGTTAATTTTGAAATTTACTTATAATAAATATATTTTAGAATTAAAAAATTACCGTTTTTATTTTAATGATTACAAAAATATTAATTATCATAACTCTTTTTAAATAATGAAGTAAACAAAAATTACATAAGTAGATGAAGTACATAAAAATAATGTATTTTGAAATTTATAAAAATCTTTTACAAATGCATAGTTTCAATAAAAATAAATTTTATATTGTTAGAAAAACTGGATTTATCAATCTTTACTGCCATATCTAGCACCTCACCATAATACGAACTCTAGACCTTTATTACTGTCAAAGCAGTTCCGTAGCTGTGATAAATCGGTGAATATCCTGAAAAATCTTTTGAGAATTCAGTGTCAAATTATGAAACATATGATCTCCCAACCCCCTAAACTTAGTTTTCGCTAAATCTGTCAAGCACCGACAGTTACCATTATTGACAAGTCACAGTCACATTGAGTGCTTGTTACACAATCAGTGACTTGTCAATATACCCATAATTTTCATAACTTCCAATTTTCCTCTTTGCCAGTTACGAGTTCAAATGTTTTCGGGTTACCGTGTCAATTCTATAATAATTTTACCTCACTTATAGATATATGGATGCTTCCATAAACTGAGCTGACATTTATTTAAATCCTTTATTTAGCGAGTTCATTCGCTTACTTCATTAGCCTGTCGATTAAAATATTAAGGTATTTTATTCTGTATATATTGTACTGAGATCCTCTCTAAATAGTGTTCTACACTTGCCTATTCAAAGTGACTTGGTGTTAATTTACGAATTAGTTTTGGAAAAAATATCAATTAGATGGCCATTAGGAATGAATAATTTACTTGAATTTGTTAGGTGGAGATATATTGTTGGTATGGAGGATGTGATATGGAAGAGATGGATTGATAAGACTTACATTTGGTATGTAGTAGCGCCTTCAAAAGAAAGAAGGTAAAAACTTTTTATAGATGTTTAAGGATTATTATTTTAATTGAATTGTTTTTTTTTTTCTATGAAGATTCTAACACCCTAATGTATACCCTAATTACTTTCTGCGCAATGCTTGGTATACCAACAATCATAAAAGTTTTTCTTTCGAATTTTGTATACAATTATGAACTATTTTAAATGTGTATAGTGCCATCTATTGTGAAAATGTATTTCTATTCTTAGTTAGCTATTAAAAATAGATACATGAATGATTTTTTTATTTTAAATGCACAACAGATGGTTATTTAGAAAACCATACTAAAGTTAATTCAATCCAATTTGATTCAAAATTTAATTTATAAATTTTATTCGAATATAAAAAATATTTCCAATTTTTTTATTTAACATAATTTTCTCTTTATCCGTTTGCAAAAAATGTAATAGTACTAATATATAAAAGGTACAGGTCTCTTAGATACTTAACTTCTAGATATACAAAAAAAAAAAGTTTTTTTTTAATCCAATAATAAAAAGTATTGACAAAAGGTATTGTGTCGTAGCAGAATGCGTAACTTAAAAATTACATATTTCAACATACATACACTCACATAATATATATATAGTGAAATAGTTACTCTAGTTATATAAAACAAAAAAATTAAGAAAAAATGACAAGCAAGTTATCAGTATTTTAATCACTATATTTGGCAAACTTAACTGTATATAGATACATTCTATTATCTCTAAGATAACAAATTCTGAGTTAATTCCAATTTATATATCAGACTATATAATGTATTTTTGGAAAAAATTCTGATAGTCTTTCCCGCCCTCTACTCGTAAATTTTTTCTCAAATGTGTTACGAAATTAAATCCTGCACAATTTCGGTTTCTAATGACGCCATAATCTATGACGAATATGATCTTATTAAAGAAAAAGTGTTGCTATATGCCAATTTTTTTTCTTGTCTTCTTACGAATGAAATTTTGTGATTGAATGGACCAAAAAATAATAAGAAAAAATTTTCTTTTGCAAAACAAATTATCAATAATTTAAAAATAAATTTAGTAAATTTAATAATTTATTTAAAATAAAAATATTGAATTGTTTTTTAGAAGTACAGTTGAATAGGGAAAATTTACCTATATAGGATGTTAAGTTTTTTTTTGTTGTTTATGCTAAAAGATGTAAAATGTTTAACAGGCTGTAGTTCAATAGGCTATAGTACATTGAACTACAGTCTCTAGTATATAATATAAGTATATTTTGAATCTTGCTTAGTAAAATAATGCCTTATTTTAGCAGTGTTTCGTCGATCTATCACCACTGGATATCATTATAAGTAAATACTGTAGTGTCAGATCAACTAGACACTCCTTGCTCCTGATTATTTATATCGGGAGGATGAAAAAACCATCGGCGAGTTATAAAAATCATTTAAAATTCAATTCTGTAAAACCTAATACTAAAACTGAAGCCTATAATAAAGAATTTGGATATTAATTTCGTAATTCCATATTATTGTATACATATAGTTCAACTAATTTTATCATTAGCAAAATGTATATTTAAGTAAATTATGAAATTATGGAAAATGTATATATGAGTAAGTAAATAATTCTCTTCGCGAATGTAAAGAAAAAACATTATTTGATTTCGTTAAAAATCGAAAAATGTAATTGTCATTGCATTGACATTTTTTTTTAGATGCAATATTTAAATCTAATTTCAGTTGTTTGGTACTATCAAAAAGTGGAAAAATATAACATATAATAACATAAAGTAATAATAAATAACTAATAACATAATACTTTGACATAATTTTAATTAAGTGCAACTTTTTTTCATATTATCAGTAACTTATCAGATAGAATTATATTTTGACACATTGAGTTGACATTAATGTTTATTACTGAATTAATTGTGGAAAAATACTACTATTATTAAGAGACCTTCTTAAGTAGCTTATTTCAAGGTTATTTTAAGCTATTACCAAATTATATTTTCAACAAATTTTATAACGTTTCATTGTCGATTTTGGTAGGTTTTTATAACTCAAAGATGTATTAATGACATAAATATAAATAAGTTGTAAAATCAATCAAAGCAAAAATCAGGAGTTGTATAGGTAGTCTAACACTACAAATACTAATGAGTTCAAGTAGTGTTGTGATAAACGAAACAATTTCTAAAACTTATTATTTTACTGTTTATTTTTAATATAATAAATAATGAAAAATGAAAATACTTTAATTTAACATCAATTTTCTGAGCTGGATTTGAACCTTCTATTTTTCACAAAGTAATCGAATGTTATACACACTATATACCATAAAGGTGGATGCATACTTGTTATACTGCAGTACATAAACCAAAATCGACGGTCAAATTACACTAAAAAAAATATCGATTAATTTAGACTTTGTATTGTAGTCAAAAGTTCGTAGGTATAAAATGTATAAATTCACCTCAACGGTTTAATTTTAGTAATAAATTAGTCCTTACAAACTACTAAAATTCTAAGTAGTATCGCGAATTAGTATTAAAATCTATTGTATAATTATTTTATATACAAATATATATATATATATATATGAAATTCTATTTCTATCAAATTATAAATATTTGAGGTCTATTACCTCTTGTAGTTTTACATGTTGTGATGAAGTGTAACATGATAGATTGTGATTCAACACTCAATACCTATATCTTTTGTAAAAAAAAAAAAAAGTTATATATATTTTCTATTAATGTTATTTTTGGTTTAAGTTTTATTATTATTATTATTATTTATAATTTTATTTTTATATCCGTCTGGATGTCTACATTTAGACTAAAAAAACATAAAAATAAAAATTAGCAATGTTTAAATTGGCATCGAATTATAGAAAATTATCTAAAAATATTTGCAAAACTTTAATTATACACAATATTATATTCAAAACAATCTATAATATATTTATATTTATCTAAATATTTATATATTATACATCAATTGAAAATTAATTTTAAATTTTGTATACATTATAATATGATTTTTCGATTTTTTAATCTTTTGATATCAAATCAAGCATTGAACAACACTCCAATATTTAAAAGAGAAATTAGTAGAACAACACTCCAATATTTAAAAGAGAAAAAAAATAATATTTTGTACAGCTGCTTTTTGAATATTTTTGACAATTTATTTATTTATATATATATATAGTATATTCTTTTTTAATAAAATAAAATTTTGTAAATTAAATGATTAAGTAGTTTTCTAAAATATTGAATTTATTTTAATTTTGAATTTATCTTTCAAAATACAAATAATTTTCTGTTTTTTAATTATTATAACACATTAAGATAATGAATTTCAATTCGATTCCATATAAAAACTGTAGACTTTTTTTATATATTAGATTAAATTTTAATCGAAGATTGGTCATATAGTCACTGTGGCTATTTTCGTCTACTTATTTTAACATGGAACTTTGATTTTCCATTTCTTTTGAAATCACCCATTTTACAAATTCAAATTGGGCGGTTTAATTAAACAATTTTTCTTAGGTACGGATGTCACTACCATTTACACTATTGGTCTAAAAAAATATTTAAATTTAGGTTTCATTTGTTTTATATTATTGAATGCAATGAAATACATATTTATAATCTTTCTATTCAAGTAACATTTCCGGAGCTCATATCCAGTACAAAAAAAAAATAGTTAGTTATATAACATAATTTAGTTGTGTATGAAAGATAACAGAAACCCGAATCTTACATAATAATTTGAAAATACAAGCTTCAACTAGTTATATAAATAATAAAAAAAAAAAAATTAAAGAATAAAGAAGTATATTTTTAAATTCATCCTCAGTATATTTTTACGTTGCCTTGCCTACTGTAAATACGTTTATCAATAAATGCAAAAGTAGTAAAAATTATTGTGTATATTGGATAATCTCAATTTGGTAAATGAAAGATAAATATGTAAATGCGATATGTAGATGCATTTTGAAGACAAGTAATGGTAATGGTGTGGTGAACATAATAATATATATATATCTATATTAAGTCTTTAATAGCATCAACCTTATTTGGTCCTTACTATACCCAATGATAGATTTACAAGACAAATATTAGTTATACAAAGATATGAAAATATATGAACTAAGTATTTTGTGATCTAATTTTTGCGAAAATAATTATCAATGATTTGATCTATGATAATCCTTCGAAAATTAACGAGTTTTAAAATATAGAATAGAGAATTAAAATTTTGATTCAAACCATTTATAATGATAAAATATATATACTTAAGTATAATAATGAAAAAAAAGATTTTTTTTTAAAATCCTTATGTATGTACCTAGTTACCTAATATTTTTGTTTTTTCATTTGACAGTTCATGATTTGTGATATGATGATAAAATCATGAACTGTGCTGTGCCTATTCAACGATTTAAAAACATTTCACCATGACAATTAAATTACAAAATAGATACCTAACTAATATTTAAATAAAAAACACAAAAGCCAAATACCTACATAATCTTATATATGTCGTTGATGCAAAATGGATTTACGTTATTATTATTACTTTTTATATTATAAAAACATCTTTTAAAACATCAATTTTTCTATTATATAATATATATATGTATAGGTATATATATAAATATTATTATTAATTCAATTCAAATTTATTTAACTTACATTTATCTTCTGAAACAATTAAAATTGCGGCAATAAATTCATGAATATTAGTCAATATATCCTCTAATGATTGTTTTTTCAATATTTGACATAAGGCAGATCCAAATTGTTTTCTATAAATAAATAAAATATATATATATATATATATATGTAGGAATATAAGATAAATAAAAAAAACACATAAATTAATTTACAATTATATTTTAAAAAATATTAATATTCTTTTTTTTCTACATATTATATGCATTTATATTTAACAGAAATTTTCATCTATTACAAATAAATAAAATAGTTTACATTTATTTATACTAATTAATTTTTCTTTAAATAAATTAATATAATATGCATAAATATGAATATAAAAGTATGAATATGTTTTCAAATACTATTTTAGAACAAGTATAAATGAATGTAAAAAAAATTAATAACAATAATAATCGTTATATCCGGACCACCCAAAAATTAAAATTTTTAAAAATAAAAAATTCATAAATTTTGTATTTAAAAAAAAAAACAACACCAAACACTATAATCAAATTTTGAGTTTAATTTAATCATGCTCAACTCTTAAATTCGAAAACCCACGCATACAGATATAATTAAATTAATTTTTCTACTCAAAATATTTTTCTCTTTTAAATTCTACTCATTTCTCTTCTATCGATATTTTCAATTCAGCCAAACATAATATCTATTAAGTATGGATAGAAAATGTATATAAAATGTAAAGGCAGAAATTAAATAAATAAAAACAAAAAAAAATTCTCTTTCATTGAACTAATTTTTTCTCTTAATTTTTATTTTTAATTTTTATGTTTTAATTTAATTAAATAATATATTTGAATTGTAGATTCTTATAGTGGTATAAATGAATATCCATATTCCATATGGAAGTTTTTTTTGTTACTTCCATCATCATTTTATCAAGTTTTTAAATTTTCAATCATAAAATATTTCAATCTAACAAAATAATTTATGCCGAAATTCTCTCTGTATTATGCTATGCAACAGCAGCACACAAACACACTTAAATAAAATTAATCTAGAATAATATTCTCTTTTAACCATTTGAAGGGTGAGTGAGAATTTGAGAAAGTTAATATTTCTCTCGTTCGGAACTTTATTAACAAAAAAAAAAAAAAAAAAATAAAAATGTATGTCGTTCGTATTGTAGGTGAAAAAAATCAGACAGGTCAATGCAATTGAAATAAAAAAAAATCTATTCAAAATAAAGGGAAAAACTAATTCTAAAAAGGAAGTAATGAGAAAAAAATTAAAACAATCGTAAATTGTAATAGGTACAAAAATTGTGTATTATATATATCAATATATAACATTGTATGAATGAAAAGGTTAGGATGAGAATAATATATATGCATATTTTTATTTGTTATTCATTAACTAAAATTACGCATTTTAATATACGTGGATTACTAGTTAATTTAAGATTCATTGTAAACAATATACACAACAGGATATGAATGTCATATTAACCTACAAAAGAAATGTTAACCCTTCGATGTTGCTCTATTCAATATTTTAGATAAGAAAATGCTTTTACAAATTTCAATTTCAATCTCAATTTTTACAAGTGGTCCTGTCCCATCAAATCATCATATTGAAACATCGAACTAGAACTAATAATTTTCCTAACAATGTGATTTTCATAAGCAAAATAAGTCTTTATAATTTTATATACCTACTTTTATATTAACTCAGCAGTGTCTATTTTTTTATTATTAAATAGAATAAAATAATAATTATAGGTAGGTAAACCTAGGTAGGTAGGTTATAAAATAACTAAATTTTGTATTTAAAATAAAAAAAATATAGGCACACATTTTACCGCGCAAATTTAAATCATAACACAGTTTTGTCAAAAAAAAGAAAAATAATAACAAAAAAGTAATATACTATATAATAACAATAATATATATGGACTAATAAAAATACTAATAGCAAAAAAAAATGTTAAAAACATTTTCTAAGCCATTATTGTCTGGTATTTTTATAGCATTTTTATTTTATTATATGTACCTATTACCTATCTATATACATATGTAGTCATATAATATTATAAATAGCTGAATATATAAGAATAGATAATACAATAATTATAATTTTACAGTTGCATATGTATAGTTCAGAAAAATTCCAACAATTTTTATTACATTAAAAAAATTATTTATATATATTATATATATAAATTATATTTAACATATTAGAGAAACCCAGCTACACAAATAATATTATATCCAGTGATAGTTGCTATTACAGTGCTGGCAATAAAATAAGTAGCAAATTATATTTATTGTACATACCTGTCACTACTTATTTTATAATATTCTTAGATATGTGGTAATACCGTATAAATGAACATATAATTAATGAATTATTCACAAATAATTATAATTAAATATTAGTTTTTAATTATTCATAAATAATTTTGTTATACACATGTACACAAATGTATAATATTAAATACATAAGATAATAACACTTATCTAATTGTTTGAAAATTGAATAATCTTTAAAAAATTTAAATTATATTATTAAGTAGTAATTAATATTAATATTCAAAAATTCGATAACAAAAAAAAAAACAAGATTCTTGCATTCAGTTCAGTTTGCGTCAATAGATGTCTCCATCAAGGAAATAAAATTCCTTCATAAATTCTTGAAAAGCTAAAATCATCATACTATACAAATCTATATAAATAAAAATGTATATATCTATCTGTAGTAAAGAAAATTTAGTTATATAAATGAAAAATTCGTTTTCTGCACCTAAGAAGAAGCATAAGAACTTATACAAATTCGTACTTAAACTATATATATATATATATATATACATATATATATAGTAGTTGTATGCATACATGTTCATCATTATTGGATTTATTATTTTTTACACTAATGTGTATAAAAAATATTTTCCCTAACTTGCCAGCGTACTCAAATAACAGCTCATATGACTTTTTTTTTTTGTATATCTATATATCCATAATTCTGTTGCGGATGAAAAAGATATATATCTCAAATATATATACCTACAGATTTTTTTTTTTTCTTTTAGCATACAAATGTACAAATTTTTGTATACAAATTATTTAATGAATTATTAGTAGTAGTAGTAGTAGTAAGGGCAATGATCGATTCAAAAACAGAACATTTCGTTTTTGTTTTGTTATTATATTTTTTTTATATAACATTCCAATACACATTTCCCTTAGATAATTTTAAACAGGGGTATATTTATTTATACTCATTTATGTATATAGTTTTATAGGTATGTAAATAAAGTTTATGTATGCATATGCAATTTGCTTTGGCAAGAGTAAAATTATCTTTTAATGAATTAAAAAAATAAAATATGATATTTATTGCAGTGTGAAATTTTCATTTAAAAAGAAAAACAAAACAAAAATTTGTTAAAATTAAAATTGTTTACTTTTATTATTTAATTAAATTTTAAATATTTTTTTTGATTATGATTATAGAAAATGAGAATTTTAAATGTCATTCTTGCAAAATTTATTTAATTTTTAAATTTTTTTTTTTTAAAATAGACATGGTTCATTACTATTTTATTTAATTAGTTATTTATTTAATTAATTAGATATATAACCATAGATAACTCGTGGAATCTTACATCATTTTGTTCAAGGTACTCTTCTATATTTTTTTTTGTAGAGTAAAAAAAAAAGCAAAGGTGTAGTGTAAATCTAACCTTTTTAAACTACTACTATTAACCAATAAATAATACTACATATAGTTTACTGTATGTATATTATGTATATATGGATATATGCATATATAAACTTCATACTACTTTTTTTTTATAAAATTTGTAAAATAAATTTTATTTAGGAAATTCTCTCAAATAAATTTATTCCGATAGTTTCAATTTTCAAGATAACATACATTTTAGTTAAATTTTGCTAATTTTCTCTTTAAAACATAAAAATACTAGTCTATATATATATATATATGAATATGAGTTTTTTACTTTTTCAGTGTGTATTTCGAAATACTCAAAAAAACAATACTACCTAACCTATACATTAAAAAATTAATTTTTAAAAATGTGATGTATATGAAAAAAAAAAAATATAATAATATAATTAATATCAATTTTTTTTTAAATTTTTACCGGCGCGCCGCACCATCTATGTTTCTAATATAACACAACGCTTTTTTTAGTTATAAATAATCATAAAAAAAAATCATTTTTTAAATAAATAAAACACGGCTTTATGAATGTGTTAAAATACTGTCAAATGTATCTTATATGAAAAAATTTATATTTTATTTTTTAAATATAAAATCGTATATATGCAGATATAGAATTGCTTTGCTATACTAAACAACCCACACAAATACATTTATCTAAATGGAATTCTTGGAATTGCGTTCTGAAATGGCTTGGTTTTGATTCATGATTTTTTTTAAACCAAAATAAAATTAAAATAATTTTCATAAAATAACTAAAAATTTTATTTAGTACCGACATATTTGACATTTTTCAAATTACATATGACAATTATTTTCACATAGGTGTACATATATATTATATTTTTTTTCACTTTTTTTGTTTTTTGATTTTACATTTGTATATATATATTTTCATAGCTTCCTACATACATATCTACCTATATAAAAAAAAATCTTCATTTAATAATTAATTAATTAATATTTTCCTGTACTTGTTTATTTATATGAGAAAAAAATGACATTTAAAATCATATTTTCCTTTAAAAAATATATCTTAGCACCTAAATATTTTTTTTATTTTAATAATTATTTTCTTAATAGATAAGGTATACATTATATAAATACTTTATAATAGGTAGGCTACATGCATTTGTTACATAGGCATGAAGTTATTTTTGAAGCTAATAAACTTGGACCAGGGTGTGCGCGCTCTTTTCAATTTTTTTTTTATTTTCTTTGTGTTTTTCTTAATTAAATTAAATATTTGTCGCTAACACACTTTTATGAAATTTTTACATATTTATGAATAGGTAGGTTATAATAGAAATAAATTTGAATAAGAATACAATTACATTTAGGTAGGTAGGTAAGTAGGTGCATAATATTAAATTTTATCAACATTCTGAGAAATTAAATCGAAAAATCGGATTTTAAATTATATAAAATTAAAAATTGCATAGATCTCTTAATAATTTTTATTTTTAATTCAAATATTCAGTATCTATCATATAGTTAATATATCTATCTATTGTAAGTACAATTTTAGTTCGTTTCTTTTAAATGACAAGTTTGTTTGTATTATAATAATAAGTTATGTCTAATCTATGTAAATGGGGGGAAATTATATGAATTACAAAATAAGAAAAAAAAAAATAGAAAAAATAAGCAAAAAGGCACCTAAAAATGAATGATTGAAACACCCAAATTCTAAGTAAATTTCAAAAGATTTAAGAACTCATGATTTTTTTTTTTTTTTTACTATTTTAAAGCTATTATTTGTGTTGCTAGCTAACAAGTTTTAATGTGTTTATCTAATTTGGCTAAATTATTATCGGACATGACAAAATTAAATCTACAGATATAAATTTGTATATAAAAATAAGTATGTACATATATAATACATATAGGTATGCATATAAGAAGTTACATATGTGTATTTATATATTAAAATTGATAAACATTAGAAATGCGTAAGATTTTTCGTTTGTTCCTTTTTTTTACATCAAAATTTAAATAGTTTTCACATGTGTGTACGGATGTCGAAGTTAATATTATAAAAATTTAATGATTATTTTGACAGCTGTCAAAAAATAAATTTACAAAATAATATTTGAGCATTTCCAAAAATATTTTAATTTTCAAGATTTAAAAATTATGTTTTTAGTATCCAACAAAAAAGTTATATATGTGTATGTACTCAGTATATGTTTGTTTTTGTGATAATTTTTTTTTATTTTATTTTATTAAATAGGGGTGTTGAGTTGGATATGGGTTTAAAAAGAAAGAGAAAATAAATATTTTCAGATAAAAATATTAAGAATATAAAATGTAAAGAGAAAATAAAAATATAATAAAAACAAAAAGAAATGTGTATGTAACAAAATGGCGGGCCGTGTAAACAACCCGACTTCGTTGAAAAATGTTTCCTTCACACCCAAATAGAAGTTAAAAAAAAAAAAATTTAACAGCATAAGATTGGTAGTAACTGTACTATAGTATTTTTTTTCTGTTTTAATTTTTATGAACGTAACTTTTTAGTTATCCCATACATACATTTATGCATATGTATTTATGTTCATATATAAAATTTATTATACACATTTATGGATATATACATTTCTATTAAAAACAATCTATTTGTATTTATATCCATGCATATCCATATGTATATATATATATATATATATATATATTTACGATGAATTTTTATCGTAAGAACAGCATATAGATATTGTATAGTATGTCTGTTAAGGTCTTTTTTTATTTTTTTATTTATTAGTAACTCTAATATAACAAAATATGTATATATGTAACTTATAAAAAAAAATTTTTTTTGTCGTATCATTTGCCTTTTCATGCTTGTTTAAAAAAATAATAAAAAAAAAACTGGCTGCTTCCTTTCGCCGTTGAACAAACGCGACATCGGCAACGAGAGCAACAAAAAATACAAACGACAATTGTGACGACCACGAATTGAACTCATACAAATTTTTATACGGGGTACAGTTGTTAATTTTCTTTTTTTTTATTTGAATATATATATATATATTTTTTATTTTTTTTTAATAGAATATGTATGCATGATTATAGTATAAAATTTGTACGAATTTATTTTTCTCATAAAATATTTGATATATTATATTTGTTTTCGGAGAAGATCAGGTAGATAGATATTTTTAATTTGAAACATACAGTTTTAATGTACGTATGAATTTCCAAATATATTGTATAAAAAAAAAATAGATATCTATTCATTTTGGATGTGTTTTAATTTAATAAAAGGGTTGAATAAATAAATACAATATTAATTTGCTTATTATTTTTTTTTAACAGAATATTGAATATAATCTACATTATGTAAATATATGTATCCAATTTAACTAAACATTTATGTATCTAAATTTTTTTTTTTACTTTTGTTAAGATTTTGTCTTAAATATTTTTTTATTGAATAAAATTTATTAAATTTTTGATGTAAAATTATGTATATAAAAATGTTTGGATATAAATTAAAAATTATTCACTTTAGAATAAGTATAAGAGGATGTACACTATGTACGTATGTATGCATCTTGGAACACATTAATTTATTTTCACAATAAAACTCATATTATACAAATACTTAGTTTGAAATTGAGAATATTTATAATTAATTAATATGAATTGAAATATTTATTTGAATATCCAAATTCTTTATATTAAATATAAAATATTGATTTATTTTTCTTTTATAAAATATATTATTTTTTTAAATACGCACCATTTTTGTTTTTTTTTTAAATGAAATTCTTAATATAATATTATAATCTATATATATACATATATGTATGGAAGTGTATTTATATTATATATATACCACATATTTGTGTATTTCATTTCATGTATTTCCTGGATGCTTTAAATATCTTCTATAATCATATTTATTTTATTTTGTATTTAGATATAACAATTTCAAATAATCTTTTTTCTATTATGGAATCCATTTTTATTTTTATTTTTGATGTACATATGTAAATTATTATTCTTTTGATTAAAATAATATGTAATTTTTTTTTTTTTTTTAATTTCAGCACTTCGATTTTGACACTTGCACGAATTTTTTATTTTAATTTTTAAAATTTTTATTTCCTTTTTTACTTTTTTTTTTAAATTTATTTATTCATTTTATTTTTGTTTAGTAAAGGGCGCCGACAATAATTTTTTCAATATTATATGTTATATATATATATATATATATATATATATATATATATATATATATATATATATATATATATATATATATATATATATATTATATATACATACTGTTGTGTGTGAATACATACTATTTTAATTTTATTTATTTTTTCAATTTATGTAGCTTATTTTTTTTCCATTTATATTATTATATATTATATATCCCATGAATATATGTATTCAAAAATTCACGTCAGACAAATATGAGAAAAACACTATAGAGAAGTGTTTTTCTACGCGCAATTTCATTCATATTTTTTTGTTTGGTTTTTTGCTTATTTTTTCCACTTTTATTCCGTATTTTACGAAAAAATAAAAAAAATAAAAGAACGAAATAACTTTTTTGTTCATTTATATAAACATATATATATCTGTATATCCATATGTACATATATTTATATATACAAAATTTTTGTTCAGCCAGCAGGCATAATAAAATATGAAGCCGCCGCCGTATTTAAATATTCAGCCGCCGTCATTGCCTGGTTTTTTATGTTCATAATTTTTTTCTTGTATATTAAAATTATTATCAAAAATTTACTTTACGAAAATAATATAACAAAAAGCAACGGATATTAAATATTATTGCTATGCTGCCGTATTTATTTCTCACAACTATTTTTTGTTTTTTTTTTTTTTGTCTCACAGAAAATTAAATCCAGCGCACCATTCGTTCATTGGTTTTTTCATTCCGACAGCAAGAACGCACAAAATCATACTGCTGAGCTGATGGAATTAAAAGCATAAAAGAGTGAACAAATGGAACCGAACAAAATAATACATAGAAAGATAACAAATAAAATAAAACGATTCGATATCACACACACATATGAAAATTCAAAAAAAATTATAAATATCGTTTTTAAAATGGAATTTTTTTTATATTTATTCTTTTTAGATTTCCAGCTCTTTTTAAAACCACAAACCAATACAAAAATAAAATTCTCTAAAAAATTAATAAAACAGAAATTAATAAATGAATTAATACAAAAATTCAAATTACATCTTCTTCTATATGAAAGCATGTTTGTGTTGGTCGAATTTTTTTTTTGTTTTGTATAGTTCTTAAAAGTTATTTTATTTAGCTCTCTAAAAATGAAATGAACCTAGGCGAGAGAGTTTAGGATAAATTATTATACAAATGGTTAGGTTTGGTTTTGATATAAGTGCATAGAAAGATTTTTTTTTAAATAAAATTCTGTATAATTCTATATATTAAAACATTTTAGAAGAAACTGCCATGAATAAACAGTAGAAATTATCACTAAATTTTTAACGTTATTTTCTTAAGTAGCAATACGATATATTTTTTCGATATCATTTACATTTTTGAAATATTGTTTTTATACTTTATTACTCATTTTTTCTTTTACCACTTTTATCATATACTCATACTGGCTGGCTATCCTCATATACACAAAATACACATTCACATAAGATCAAATTATTGTTAATGTATTTAATATACGTATGTGGGAACGTTTGAAAATAAAAAGAACATCTTCTAAGGTACATACTTATGTATGCATTCTTTTGCACACATGAATAAAAAAAAATCTATAAAATTTAAATTTTAACTAAGTTTAATAAAAAATTAAATAACAAAAGAGGAGAAAATAATTTTTATAAGATTCTTAAAAATAATTAAGCTAAAAAAATATCAATCCTAAATTACACGACTCTCTTCTCAAAAATTTTTTGATCATTCATTTTCATTCTTTCATAAATCTTTCAATTTATATATGCATATGTATGCAAGAATGCCCATAAGTTTAAGTAAAGGTACATCCATATCTATCTATCTATAAAAAATATTTAAAATTCTCTTGTTCTCAAAATTAATTATTTAATTAATTCTCTAATATAAAATTTTAGTATATAATTCCATAAAATGTAGTTAGCGCATTCAACAACAATTCACTATTCAAATTCAGTCAAAAAGGAAAGTTATAACGAAAAAAGGAATACCTAACCTATAAACTGGATAAATGGCAAGGAAAAAATAATAATTTTAGCAATTTTAAGGGTATTTTCCATATTTACGAAATGAAACAAAAATACAGAGAAATACAAAAGAAATATTGAAGTTTTTTTCTTCTTATGTTACCAACCCCTACCGTAAATAATAAATTTTCATTAGATTAATAGATTTTCCAATTAATTTCTGTAACAAACATTTTTTATTAAAATTTAATTTATCATCAATAAAAGATGTTTTTGGTGCAAGTGCACCGACTAAAAGTAATTACTTTACTTTATCAAAATAACTATAAATTTATTGAAATCTTCATTTTTACTTATATAGCTGAAAATGTATGAAGGTTTGTATTATAAACGTTAACTACAAGAAGGATGATAGAAAATTTCTTAAGAGTTCACATAACCATAATGAATTGATTGAAATTTCGAATTTAAGAATACATTTTTAAGCACGTTTTTAATAAATTATTTGTTATCTTTTGATCGATATATATATATATATATTTTATATATGTCATATTCGTTTATAAATAAATTATTAAGTAAAGTTTTATAGTATATGTATAGACTATACCAATCCAAAATAAAATTGTCTTCAATCTAAATTTTTTCAACCAATTTGCCATATTTCACATTATTTTTTTGACTAACTCTTTTTACGATACAATATTGGGCATTTTGTTTGGGTTTAGAATAATTAATGAAGTTTCACCTCAGCAATTAGAACGATTTATTACTAATTAATTACACTTATTTGTTATAGGTATACATTCTAAAATGATCATGAAATAACAATTTGAACCTGTTTTCACGAGTATTCATGATGACAGCCTTAACGCTTTCCAATACGTTTCATGCCTTCTCACCAACACATTTTTTTTGTGAAAGTAATATTATATTCTTGGAGAGAGGCCTTCTGTTGAAATTGCACAAGTAGATAGATATCTTTGAGATTTTTTCTATTCCTTATAAATAGCACATTTCTCAACTAACTAATGCATGCATACATGTTTTGTGACATTATACATTCATATATGATTTTCTACATTTTTAAAATAAACATAATTACTTGTATAATATATTGTCATGGTTTTATCAAGTGCCTGTCTAACCTAACCTTCCAACTTCTTTCATTTCACTTAGGACAATTTCTCTACTTTTTACTACTGGTTTAATTAGGAATTTTACTATTTTGCACTCAAAATGTAAATATTTTATACAGTTTTTTTAAATCCTGTTGACTTGACTTTCACTTCTTATTCTATCAGTTCAATTATTGTTACTCAATTAAATTCTAAACAATGAACATATCAGCATAATAATTTTTGTATATGCATTGCATAGGTACCTAAAAGATAATTTATTTGATGTCAGTATGTAGCAATATGCATCTCGCAAAAATAAAAACAAAAAAAAAAAACTGGAATACCTAATTCTGTCTCTTTCTCTTTAAACAAAAAAATACCTCTCCGTATATACGATATGCAAGTAAAAATGGAACTATTATTTTAAATTCCGATACCGATCATAACTATATTTTTAATACCGCATTTCAAACAAACAAATTCTTTTCATAACTTTCATTTTGAGCGAACAGAGATCTTCTTTTTCTTATTCTTTCGTTTGTGTTTTTATATATTTGGTAACACTGTATTGTATGCTGATGGGATTTTTTCTTAAAACATATTTCCGGTTAATTTAATGTAATATACATATTAATATTAAAATTATCTTAATAAATCCATTTATCCATTTATGAATACGCAAATTAAGAGTTAGGTATGCGCTTAACAAAAATACCTATGGAAACATATATACATACGTATATAAACACATAGATAATTTATTCATCAATTACAAAATAAAATAATATTTCTTTTTTTGAAAACAATTAGAAATAAAAACCTTTTTTCTTATTTACATTATTATTCATTATTATATTATGTAAATACAATTTATATGTATGGATGTACTTTTACAAATATTTTATTTATATTTTTTTATTACATTAATTAATAATTTCATTTATAAATAATAATAATATTATGTAGGTAGTAGGTATATGATAAGATCATGTTGAATTCTCAATTCAATAATAATAGTTTCTATTTCCCGACTTCACATTTTTTTTTACAACGTGGTATTATAGTTGTGTAAATATACACATATGTATATATATATTATTTATATATAACGGATTTGGAATGGAATTTATACCAAATTTATCTTAAATAATATTATATATGTATAAGCTACATACCTAATATAAACTATGAATGTCTTATATGAACTATGTATTTTTGTATTGTAGGTATACTAGTTAGGATGAATGTAGGTAGATAGATAGATAGATATATGTACAAGATTGAATATAGATTTTCAAAATTTTGCCGGTCATCATTGTTGTATTGTGAATAAGTACATAGTTGTAAAAAAAAAAAAATAGTAGAATTTTTGTTAATACTTTTTTGCTATACATTTATAATATGTAAATACAAAACTCCATGTATGAATTTATTCAATATTTAATTTACTCATAGCAATAGCATATTAAGCTTTATTTATGCATTTCAATTCGCAAATTTTTTTTTTTAACTCTTTTCAAATTTATTGTAAATAACGGACATGAGTATTTAATTGATTAAGAAGTGAGCACAAATTTTGATTAAATTAATTAATTGTGTTTGTAAAATAGAAAAAAATAGTAAAAAATAAATAAATGGAAATGGCAAGTTACGAGTATTAGAAAAATTTTACGTTACAATATAAAATATAAATAAATTAATAAAGGTATTTACTATTGCATGTAGGTAATTAACCGTAATTTGTTTAAAAAAAAAAAATTCGTAATTTTTATGAATCAGAAAAATTTATTATGAATAATATGAATGTCATGTCATACAAAATAATGAAAATATATAATGAAAACATTGGGTATTTTCACACTTGTATTCTTTGAGCACATTTTTCTTTCAGCTTTTTTTCTCTTCTTTTGTATTAAAAAAAAAATAAAAACAAAAAAAATTTAGAATGGGAAAAAGGCGCAGAAAAAATACCAGTGTGAATATGGATAATAAATATGCTTACTTACTTAATGCATATTATGATATACAATTTACCGATGTATATATATGAATGTATAGTGGCGCTATGAATATTACTAAGTGAATAAATATGAAAAACACATGGTACACATGTGACTCACTTTTTTTTTTGTTTTTTGTTTTAAGTACATACATATAATATTATTAGGTATATTTAAAGTTAATATACAATATGGATATATCTAAAGAAAATTACGTATTTAAAGTTAATAGTTTAATTAATAATTGATTTTTTGTTTTAATTTCATCTAATTTAAACAAATTTATGAAATCAAATAGGTGTGTATATTACATGTAGGTATCAACATATTAATCATAATATCAATACATGAACACAACCATGTGCACAATATATGAAAAATAAGAAATTACTTATGAATATTTTTTAGTTTGTAGATGAATGCTATGAACAAATAAAATTTCAAAAAAATTTTTAATAGAAATTCTGATATTAATTGATAGCAGTTCGATTTACCAATCCAATTTGTAAGTCAGATCGATTATGTATTTGGTATGTTTTATAATATTAGAAAAAAACAGTTTATGCAAAAATGAATGTTTAGTGAAAATAATTCAGACTTTCTAAAGTATTGTTTTAGATAAAAAAATTTCTTAAATATAACTAGATACATATTTTTACATATATATATTGCTACAAAGTATGACCAATCGAGTTAACCAATGTAAGAATAATTTTTCTTTCATAAAAATGTGTTAACATAATTAAATTATACTCTGTATATTAATATAACATAATTAAATTATACTCTGATTTTCAAATGTATCTACATAGTAAGTATGGGTAGAATAGGTTCACCTACATGTATGATATTAAATTTTTTTATGTATGAAAATTAAGATAGTATCAATAACTAAATACTATAGGGTAACTATATAGGTGGAAGTGGTTGCTACTTTTAGTACATACTAGAGTGTGAATTTATGATGTGACAATTTTGATGCCCATATCATATCTAATTACATTTCTGTTTGCTTCAAAGGATTATTCATTCAGTCTCAACTCTAGAGGCAATCCATGCATGCGGTTGAGAAAATAAATCAAATCTCTAAATTATTGGGTTATACTAGAGTTTAAATGCATACATATTTCAAATTCAATTAGAATAATTTACCTTAATATACCTAGAAGCGATTTTTTATTCGAAAATATAGATGTAACTGCCAGCAGTTGACATATGCTACAATTAAATTGAACTTGACAATTCGTTAAATTTTTGCTAAACAGAATATTCTTATGTTAAATTTCATCCAAACCGAATTCGACATATACATATATAATTAATTTTTGTTTGTGTTTTTCTAATAAATATTTTATGTTACTTTATGTCATTATGCGTCGACATATGCTTTGCCAATAATATCATATCTATGCCCATGTTTATACGAGGCAAAAATTTGCCGCGGATCTGCCGCAGAAATCGCCATCATGTTCATACGTAAAAAAAACTGGTAGATTTCTGCCATTGTCCCTGTCAGATTATTGAAATATCAAGATGGCCGCAATTCAAATTATTGGCAAAGAAATAAATAAATAAATTTTTATTATTATTCTAGTGTCAATTCAACATTATTATTTGTAAAATTTATATTTTTTTATTTGATTAATATTCGATCCGAAAATTACGTTGTCAACAACAATTTCCTTATTTTTTGTGAATAAAAAATAATAAAAATATTTTGACACTGATATATTTCCAGAAAAAAAATTAAAACGTCAAAAATCTACCAGAAATTTAAAATTTTGATAGATTTGCTTACCTCTTATCGAAATGTCCCCTTACCAATAAATTTTGGTAGATTTCTACTACTTTAACCGTATACCTATATTTCTACTACTTTAACCGTATACTTTAACCGTATAAGAGTGCATTATGTCAGCTGCCTTAGGAAATTTGACATTAACATATGATGTAATTCTATGTGATTATAGTTAGTGTATATATTTTTAAAGATTTCAACGTACATGCGGCCAAATTTATAAAATATCATATCATTCGCTATCTTCTCAGAACACCATGTGATGACGATACGCAACGTTCTGAGGATAAGGTCCATAATGTTACATATTAACTAATTTCTTATTTATTGATAAAATTATATATTTTAACATAATTTTTAGAAGTTAACAATTTGTAGGAGAAAAACTAGGGGTAATACCAACAATTATTGTTAAAGTGGTTGAGGTGCTGTTACATGATACAAATTACAAGGTACCGAAAAAATTTTAATTTTTGGATAATAATAATCATCGAATATAATATGGCATCTCTTCAAATTTGAATTAGACAGTTTTATTTCAAACTTTCTTTGGCTAGCAAACTGAAAAATTCTAATATTACAATACTAACTGTATATACATAAATTAAACTTATTTGTTCAAAAATATTTACTCCTAATTAATAAAAATATTAGATATATGTATGTAGGTACACATTTTGCTATTTAATAATAATAATAATAATAATAAACATAATAATAAATAATAACAATAATTTGTTTAGTGAAATTTAGTATAAAATTAGTATATTTGAAACAATTTAAGAATTTGAAAATAAAATAAAAATGGCGCCATTTTTTAAGCAACATATCATTTCTTTTATAAACATCATCATTGTGTGCTTTATAATTCACACAATATATTTGTTGCCATGTTTTTATCAAATATAGATAAATAAAACTTTATATAAATGAATACAAAGATACAAAATAATAAAATAATAACAATAACAAAAAAGTAATAAAAAAAAAAAGAGAAATAACCTCAAAAAAGCGTCATTTTTAACCTCATGTACTGAGAGATTTTAATAGTTTTGTACTAAAACGCTTTTTTTTTATTCTCTGGTTCACTGACCTCTAAACTCATATTGGGAAAAAAATCAAGGACGTCTGTTCATCGCAATTTTGGTTGTTTTTGTTGTATTTTTTTTTTTCTGTTTTCTTTGTTCTTTTCTTTTATTTTTTTATTTTTTTGCTTTAATCAAGAAAGCACAAAAAGCCCTGGAGTGTTAGAAAAAAATTTTATTCGTTTTTTTCCAATTTTTTTTATACCTTTTAAAACATAACCTAAAATAAAATGGGATACTATGAGTTATAAATTTTAATAAAATTTTATTTTTTAGATTGTTTGAATGGGGGAAAGGGAACAAGAAAATATAAAAATTATTATTTTTAATTTACTCCGATTATTTAATTATATTATTTAATTTGATTCTTAAATATTTTAGAAAATTAGGTAACATGCGGTATTACTTACATAACCTATTTTTTCACTAGATCGTTTGTAAATTGAAGCGTCAAAATTTTAAATTAAAAATTATACAAAATAAGTAAAATATCAATGACAGTTCTATTTCAAAGCAAAAAGTTGTTCATAATTAACTACACTTAATAAGTCCAACTTTCAAGCAGATGAGTATGTTGCCATTTAAGTTTTTTCAAATTAAAATTAAGGTACTTTAGAACTTTTTTGAGAAAATAATGACTTAAATTGAAATTGTTTTTTTTTTTTAACCGGAGGTGTTCACCTCTCAAATATAAGTAAAAAAAGCCATTTATAGATTTAATAAATGTCAAACTGTTAGAAAACTAGCCTTTAGAAAAAATATGTAAGTCGCAATCACTGATGATAGAATTAAGTTGTTTCCGAAATGATTAGTGAAAGCTAATTTTACTTTTACTTCATAAATCAAAATATACAATTTGACATATGTCAAACTGTTAGTCGACTAACTATTATATAGATACTTTTATAATGAACAAGTATAATTTTTTAATTTTATATTAAGGATATTGATGATTAGGTTGAAGGTATAGTCTTGTACTATGGTGTAGTAGTGTAGAAGTATATAAAAATATTTTACAAGACTTGTAGATTTTTACAAATCTATAAACCTATTGTACTTTTAGTATTGTACTCTAGTTGCCATTGTACTTTTTAAGTTTGACATTTGTAACATACATTTTTAACAGCAAAATGGCTGAGATAAAGGCAGAGGTAGTTTTTAAATAAAAATTAAACGAAATTATAATTGAATTATTTGATGAATGGTAGTTACAAGTGAAAAATAGAAAGTTCTTTCTCACTTATCCCCATAATTATATATTAAATTCATATTAAACCAACCGTTGTCACAATTCTACATCGAGTATAATATCAAAAGTGCAAGGGTGTGTTCACAAAATCGTTGTACAAATCATTGTCGATCTATACTTGCTACACTTCTACACTTAATCGTGAATACCCTTACTGGCTTTCTTTTATATTAATAAAAAATTAAATTAAGAAACAGTATCACTAATTTTGGTCTTTTAATCGTGGATTATAATATATGTGTTTGTATTTTTAGCCGTTTCACAGATTGGTTTCTTTAAGAGACAATTTAAATTGATGTTAAGACATATGTGTACATATTTCAATTGTCAATGTTTAATGTACTACTATACAGGGGCTAGGTGGAATCTTAGATAATTTTTAGAATTTTTAGCTACACTTTAGCTTTTTATGATTTTAGAATTAACACTAAAGATGAGATTTCGTTGTTTACATTCGTATGAGGAAAACGTATGCACATAAATCCTTCAGAAGACATCATTATCACCCATATTCTGTTAGACCCATCGTTGACGAGAAGAAAAAATTCATCTCGTCTCGTCTCGCTGAATATGCCTTTCTGTTAGACACTGTAAGCGGCGCGATAGAACATTTTATTTGTTGGTAGTACTGATAATTTTTTACTATCAAAAATAATTATTGGTATATAAACGAAATATGATTTATAAAATTTTTGGAAAGTGTTAACCCCACTAACTTAGTATTAGTTTTAAAATATTTTTTAAATGAAAAATAAATATAAATATATTTATGTTTTAAATATATTTTGTAGTTTAGTACATAAACGTAGTAAAGCAGTAAAGTAAAGATGGTTTTTTTTTCAAAAAACAAACACAATTTTAATAATAATGCAAAAACAATAATGAAAAACTGTTTATTAATCTTTATTTAACTATTTTATCTATTCAATTTATTTATTTAATTCAATTTTTTGATAAAAAGAACATAAAATACTTTGACGAGATACTCTATCGTTTACAATTTTTGACGAGATAAAAAATGGCTATCTCGTCTCGTCAAAGGTCTAACAGAATACAAAACTATCTCGTCAGAGATATTCTCACGCGATCTCGCGAGATGGGTCTAATAGAATATGGGTGTATGTTAATATAAAATAATTTTGTTCTTCAGGGTTTAAATATATTGTTTAACAATATGTAAGTAACCTTTGTTTACTTTGTTATAATATGTGTAGATATGTGTACATATGTATGTTAAATTATTATTTATTTTCTCATCATCTCATTAATTAAACTGTTTTGTTGATTAAGTTAAATATTTTTTATTGAGCAAAATAATTTAAAACATTGAAATTTTCTTAATTAAAAAAACAATATACATATGTATGTGCATATATATATATATATATATATATATCTATATATATATGTATAGAATTTGATGAAAGTTAATTTTTTGGTAAATTTAAGAGGTAACAACTACTATACAATAACAATTCACAAACAAAATACTTTATCAATTTGTTCTATAGAAACTTATTTTTATTTGTATGTTTATCTTGGCTTGTGCATTATCAAGGATTGAGAGTTGAGGTGTATATTATGCTAACAAAACTAAAATAAAAATAAAATAAAAATAAAATAAATAAGAAAAAAAGTTTCAAAAAGGAAAAATACTAGAGCAAAAAATTTGGTATTTGTGTGTGAGTGACTCGTGTGAAAGCTTTCGCAATTTAAAAAAAAAATGTGTGTAATATATATATATATATATATATATATATATATATATATATAATATATATATATACATAAAGAAAACTGTAAGAAAAAATATTAAATTTAAATTTTAGTTGTAATCTAATGAAAATGTAATTTAATGAAATTATTAGAATATGGGTGACTGATGATAAAGTAGTGTGTTAATTTATTAATTAATTAGCGTGGTAGATATTAAATAGATACGAACTAACACATACACGAATTTTTTTTTTTATTTGTGGAAGGTTTTTTTTTATGAAAATTTTCCTTAGTGTATAGTTTTTTTGATCTTTTCTTCTTTCTCTACTCTAAACGATTATTCTTTGCAAGCTTTTTTTTGTTCCAAATAATTTTTATGTTTGTTTTTTTTTATTTTTTTTATACTCTTGTACAAATATATATTTAAATAATATGTATAGGTATGTATGAATGTATTATATTAAAGAACTAGAGATAGATAGAGATACCTTTTTGTCCATCTACATCTAAAAGGAAAGTTTTTGAAAGCACAAAAAAATATCCGTATTTGCTTATTCTTGATTGGTTATTCTAGGGTGATTTCGTGATAAAAAAATGTTTTTTTGAGTGGGAATTTTTTTTTATGTTTTTGATCTTTTGTTTTTTTTTTTTTAATGGAGAATTTAAATTTTAAAATTAAAATATAAATAGTTTTTTTAGTTTAAAAATATATTTATTTAATTTAGTTATTTAAAAAAAATTTATAAGAATGGAAAATATATTATATTTATATATATATATATATATATATATATATGTATATGTATATGTATATGTATATCTACATACATTTATTTAAATAAAATTTAATTCAATCAGAAATATGAACATTTCTTCAAAAGTGTAGTTATAGCGATACGTACATTTTTTTACATTTTTACGTTAAAAAAATAAGTTCAGGTCATATAAGTTGATCAAAGAATGATAAAAAAAAATGTTGCAAAAAACAATTTCTGTTCCAGATTTTAATATTTAAAAAGACGTTTTCAACTAACTATTCATGTATGTAACATGAGATTATGACAACAGACTAACCGTTTTTAATATGGTGTCACAGAATATAAAAAGAAATATTAACTGAAATATTTTAAAATTTTCTGAACTGTAGTATTCTTTGTGAATCGATGACACTTTTTTGTGTTTTAATATCGTTTTTGACACTTTTGACTGTCAAAGTTTGACTTTTGTTTTTTATTTACTGCAGCCTTTGTGAATCGATGACACTTTGTTGTGTCTTAATGTCGTTTTTGACACTTTTGACTGTCAAATTTTTTGACTAACGTGAAATATATGTATATGACATTTAACATATATGTATATGTCATAAACGCGAAGTAAAAAATTTCATAAAAAATCTATTTTTACACATCTATTTTTATAAAAACTCAAGGAAATAGTAAAATAATAAAATTCAAGATTTTATATCAAATATTGAACGTAAATTATTGTTAAAATTTGAAATTGATTGAACAATATATATTGCACAATACTTTTTATGTTCGTCCATAAACATTTATAGCCAAACAATTATAATCAATAAAATAGTATATAAAATTTCACAATATACTACAAAAACTGGTTATTAATATCAAAAAATCAATATTAATTTTAATTAATTTGAAAATATTGCGCAACCATATCAAATATTGTACAATATTATCTGTGGGTCGATTAATAATTAAATTATGAGATACATAATAATTAATTAAAGAATTTAATAAACAAAAAAATTAAATTAACGAAATCAAAAGAAACATATTTCATGGGGTTCCATCAAAAAACAATAAATCAGAGTTATATGAACATATGAAAATGAGATATAAAACAATATAATTAGGTTGCATATATTGTGACATCAGTACTGAGCTCTCACATAAATCAATTATATACTATATATATTGCACTGAATTTTACACGCATTTAATTTTTAGCTCTCTTGTGTTCAAAAATGAAATAAAATAAAAAGCAAGTGATGAAAATGATTGACACCATTGAAATAAAATATTTGAAGAAAATTTGTCAACCCCCATGCAAGAAAGTACAGAAGGCGATCCTGTTACAACAATTAAATGTATAAATATTTTTAAAAAATTTGATCTTATTGATTCGTAAAATGAATTATGGCAATTGGGATTTGTGTTACTTCTATTTTAAAATATGTACTATCTTTTTAAATATTCAATTCGAACTGGATGGTATATTTATTCTATGCTTAATATATTCATCTTTATTCCAGTGTACACCAATTCATGTTTCGACTTTCGAAGTTGACTTATTATAGTTGTATAGTTAAATTCGAATTTATGACACTTGCTGTGTTTAAAATTACAGTTTGTTAAATCCAATTATCTAGTATGAGTTCGATTAATTGTCATTCATTATCAATATAAATTTTTGCCAAGTTATGCACATTTAATTAACTTAATTATTTTAGCTTACAAATTGTTCAGTTATCAGAAACTATACTATTAAAAATATGGTGACAAAAAAAATAACTTATCATTTAACATTCACTAATTTATCATCTACTATTTATAGATAAAATTTACTTAAAAAATATGTGCTGAATTAATACTACTAGAAAGCTTTTATATATATATATATATATATATATATATTTATACTCAAATAAACTTAATTAGATTCAAGATGAAAATAAAATTCTTTTTTTTTTTTATCATTTATTATTCAAGCAACAAAATACATATTGAAAATTAATCCAACTAATAATATTTTTAAGATTGTTAATAATAAAAAAAAGGAGAAATATATATGTGTACATTCAGATAAAACTATAATATTATAAAAATACATATTTCAATAGCTGAATTCAATCTTGTGGACTTCAAAAATTAAAAAAAAAAAACGAAAAAGGTATACAACTTATTTGTATAGATTAGGTACATAACTTTTTGGTGTTATTCTTGGTGAAATATGGTATGTAGCATGAAAGTCAAAATAATAGAATAATTTTGGATTATATAAACATACTACAATATACATATTCAGTATATCCGTTAAAGACAATAATAGAAATATAAAAATAAGAGTAGATACAGTATATTTATTTTTGGCTGTCAGTATTATTATTTTTGAGATGATGTTAAGGGTTAGCATGATGAATTGATAAAATTGGATAAAATTGATTTTTATGGATGAAATATAACTGATTTAGTAAAATTCCATCATTGTATGACTGAATTTAGTTTTTTACACGTCGCTGGCGCCCTCGAAAACTTTCCTGACATACCAACATCAATGAATATCTCTCTACAGAATTCCAAAAAATTTTAATAAATTGTTAACGCCATTCATCAATTATATAATCTATAGTAGTAAATATTTTAATTTAAATTATTTAAATTTTTACTTAATATATTTTGTACAAGGTGTTCTGAGAGTATCGAATAATAAAAACCAAATGGTTATTGAAAAGATCAAATCAAACATGGGAAACATGATGCATCTATTCTCAACTCTATAGGATTTTTTAATTAATAAATTTAAAATGTTATATTTGTAAACATTTTATAAAAAAATTGATATTATATGGACCTATAAAAGTCTCCTTATCCAAGATATTTTTCGTCTAACCAATTTATTATTTAATATATATTATCTGTGTGAAAGCAGTTAGGGTAGGATGTTCACCCCATAAACTTGGAATTATATAAAAAAAAATTAGAACTAATTATCTTATGTATAATTTATGTAAATAAATAAATAAAAAAATAAATTTCAGCAGATAATAAATCCTGAAGACCCACCAACTAATAAAAAGTTGAGAATAAACTTATTTCCATATAATTTTTGTTTGTTTCGGTATCTCTAATCACTTTTGCGATCTGTAATAATCATTGGTTCTATGATTTGATGATAATGGATCACCCTGTAGAAGTATAATTTATAACAAAAAAAAAAAATGCTCAACTTTCTAAAGTCATATACAATTTGCTAGGCTTCAATTTAAGATAGATATTGAATAGTTTTAGAATAATCTGCTTCAATTCATTTCACACAACAAATTTATTTAAAATAAAACAGTTTTTTTTTTTTAAATTGTACTTACATTTGATTAATATTTAGAATTATAAATAAAATTGAGTATGGCTTACCTGTAAATAAATGATAAAAATTAGATTAGATTTTTATATTTCAGAATATATATATATATATGTATATATAAGTCAAACACGTTTATTTTATTTCAATGTATGCATGTATTTGTGACGAGCTTTTTTCAATAGTTTTGATTCTATTTTGTAAGAAATTTTTTTTATGTATATAAGTGTTAGTGATAATTTCAAAATGGCGATGTATCTTTAAAGTATTTTGAACAGTTTTAATTTTAAATTTAAAAGAATTTTGCAATTTTAAATATATATTCTAAGAAATTTTTAAAATTTTTTTAATTAATTTAATATATTTTTTTTTTTTTGTTTTAATCACAGATTTCTATTTTTTTGTTTTATTGATATTGAAACAATTTCAGACCGATTTCACAGACTGTTTTAGACTGAGTTTAGACAATTTTAGAATTTTTATATATTTATTTAAAATTTTATATTAACTTTATAGTTATATAATAAACAAAGTAAAGTAATCACAAAGAAATGGGTTTTTAATTTTATTTAAAGTTGGTATTAAATTTTAAAAAATCTTTGAAAAATGTGTCAGTTAGCTAACAAAGACAATTTAACTATATTTAACATATAAAAATATAATGCGTGTTTATAATATTTTTCGCAACATTGTACCAAACGCTTCTTTTTCTTAAATCCTCAAAATAAAATAAAAATATCGATATATTCACAAGCTTTGCAGAACCCTCAATCAAATTTAAAGTTTTAAATAATAAAGTTTCATCAGATTTGGACGACATACCAAACATTGTATTAACAAACTTAAGCGAAAATTTTATTTTTCAATACCTAATCTTATTATTAACAACGCAATAAGCTACTTCTATTTTTTAATTATATGGAAAGAAGCTAAGGTAAATATGATAAAAAAAAACCAAACAAAGGACCTTCAAGCCCTGGAAACTATAGCTATAGACCAATTAGCTTACTTCCGAATATTAGTGAAATATATTAGACTCTGATCAACGATAAAATAACTAAGATTGTGAATAGAAACAATCTTTTACCCGAAAATCAATTCCAGTTTCGACATAAACACAGATCAATTCATGCCATTACTAAATCATCATCAGAAGTATGCTGGTTTGTGAACAGAAAACAGCTGGTAGAAGCCTGTTTGATAGACCTTGAAAAAAGCTTCAACAGTGTATGGATAAGACCGTCATTATCTACAAATTATTAACTTACAACTTCCTAATTCATTTAGTATGCTTAATACATGACATGATATTAGAAAATAAATTTTGCTTACCCAAACGAAAGAAGCACAGTAAATAAATTTTTTCACATTAAAAACGGATTATAACAGGGCACGATGGACTCACCAATATTATTCTCAATCTATGTAATAGTTTTATTGAAAAGATTAGACATGCGCAGATCATTTATTCAGCAGATAACAATATGGATAAAATCAATCTCAAGTACAAAAAATGTTTAATGTGGTAAAGAGGTATTTTAGAGCCTGGATTTTAAAAATAAATGCCGATAAATGCAAAACGATTTTTTTTTAGAAATACAACTGATATTAAGCTAACTACAATATAAAAAAAATTTGAATTTTTTTAAAATAAAAAGCCAAAGTAACGTATTATCAAATACCAAAAAAGGGTCAAATATGTAGGTGTTACACTTTACCATACAAAGCTGCAGAAGACTTTAAATAGGGAATGCCTTTACATTTATATGTTCCAAAAACTTTTATTCATAGCTTTTAGCTATTATTTTAATCTCTTCTTCGATAAGTTTAGAAATCTCTGATTAGAGATTATTGTTAACAGTACCAATTATTTTCAATCGTAGTTCAATCGAATTTGGTATATTGTTTATTACATTGCTTCTGATGGTTATATAATATTGTTTTGTTAGATTTAAATAAATTCGATATAAAATACGAGTAGAGGAGTAGAGATATGTATTTGTTTTTGTAATTTGTCGACAATGAACAAAATTAATTATTCAAAGTGACAGTACATAGATAATTTTCTAGAAGAGTAGTAATTCTGCTAATTAAATAAATAATAAATTAATTTCAGTCCGAAGTCGAGTATTTGGAATCATGTTGATTATTAGAAATGTGTTGGGATGTGGGGAACTATCAAAACAAATTAAATAGATGTTTTTAAGCCCTTAACAAAATTTTACCAAATAAGTGAGGTAAATTTTAAAACCTTTTTTTTTAATATTTTCTATTAATTGGATGGAAGTATTATGAGTATGCCATACCGGACTGGTATAGTCATTATGAGTTAGATTAAAATAATGTCCTAATAAGTCAATTAATTTAAGACAAAAATGACCTAAACATTTATGGGGACATTAAATGTGAAAAAACAGGAAGGCAAATGAAGGGTCACTAACTTAGATATTCTAGTATTCATCCATCACCACACTAGTACTAGTTTTTTCTACTGAAATTTTTTTTTTAAGTCTATATACTTTGATTTACTGACACTTAAAATTTAGAGAGTATAGTCAATATAAAATACTCGTTACGTTACGAGATCATCACCAGTATTTTTTCTGTAAACCAGTAAAAATTCACCAAATATCAGAATTCATTTATAATTTTACCGATTTCTCAACGCAAAAATTAAAATGTAAGCTTAACAATGTGTAACAAATTAAAGGCTAATAATGGATTATATTTAATGACAATTTTTATATAGTGAAAGATTTTTCAATTCCCGTATATATCGAATTTTATTGGAACAATACTGGTGGAGACGAGTACCAGTATATTTGTGCTGGTTACTGGATATTATAAGTACCAGACACCAGTACATCATATTAGTAAATTAGATTATCACTAACTAATATCATCAGACATCTATTTTAGAACAAAGCTAACATTTTTGTGCAATATTTATCATCATTCAGTGTCGAATCCAACACCGTTAGATAAAAAAATAAAAAACATGCTGTTAGTAGATTACCAAATTTAAAATATATTAAAAGACTAAGTTAATACTATTAAATAAAAAAAAAAAAAACAAAAGATGAAAGATGAAAGAAAAACGAAAACGAAAAAGTAACCAATAGAAATGCAAAAACAGGTGTGAAAGGTCAATTCTTAGGACCATATCCAAGTATTGCCCGTTCAAACGTCTACCTACAAAGAATATTGTTTCTATGTTGGGACTACAGAAAGCCAAAACATCTGGGATCGTTATCAAGGACTTACGTAGTTCAAAGCCTTTTTCAAACGAAATACCCAACGACTGAATCAGGTAATCAGGGAGACTAGATCCAATGTCAGAATGCTGATATGGTTTATCACATATCATGGTCGATTTAACAAGCATCTGTTCCAGATTGGTAGATCGAACACAGACAGATGCAGATTGCAGATTCAGATGCAGATTCAGATCCTTCTCTCATATTATATTTGTTTTCGACGCCATCACAGCTACCAACAGACATAAATATTTCCAGGAATATTTCCTATTGCCTGATTTTGAAATCGACTACAAAACAATAATAGCGTTCATAGACCTACAATTCTAAGATAAACGGGGAAGTACAATAGATCTTAAGAGGTCGAGGTTACATAGAACAAGAAAAACAATAGACAAGAAAAAAATAAAACGACAAAATATTCATTGAGTTAGGTAGCAATGCGTACATTTCATTCTACGTTGAATTAGAATTTACTTCACGAAGGATTGTGACTGAAATCTGCTATATTCTGTATAGGGTGAAATGGAATGTAGAATATCTCAGCATCAGTTATTAGATTAATCCGATTGGTTATTTCCATAAGAGAATCTTTAATTACGGCGACTAACATTTTGTCTGTGAGTATATTTGGTGGATAAAAGATTCAAATCGATGTTAAATTTTATTTTCAACTTTAGAACTCTTTTTGATATTTATAAAATATTTATACCATTCCAAGCAAGCTTGATATTTTGGATTTCAAACAGTTTCGTCCCTTTCCAATATTGTGACAAAAAATCCGAAATGATCAATTTTATTATTATAATAAAAAAATTGTTTCGAAAATTTAAATTTTTCGAAATTGAAAAATTTCAAATCAAATTTTTAATATTCCAATTGCAAAATTACTCAAATTAGCGCCAACATCCATTCCATCAATCGCAAGGAAAAAAAAAAGCTTTATGATTCACTAATTTCCCCCAAATCTAAATAATTTATTCTACGGTGTTCTAAATAAAAAAAAAAAAAAATAATAAACCCAGTTATTAATACCATTTGTAGAGCAATTTATAAATATAGGCGCCATCGATTGTTAAAAAAATAATAAAACAAAAAATGAATTAAAAAATATTTAATTTGTAATGTATGTAAATATTTTGGTTATATAGAATTATGTTAACTGACCACTACAATAGAATTATGCCGCAACAAAAAACAAAATAATTTAAAAAAAATCAGGGATTGTTAAAAAAAGGAAAATATGAGCTACAACGACAAACGAAAATATGAGCTATACATTTAGTCAAAATAGGTTTTTCTTTAGAAATTTGGAAGGGTAATCTTGTTGATAAACATAAAACACGTTTTTGCAATATCCACTTTGCAGCCAGCCAAAGCTAAAATTGAATTTTTCATCCCAAACAACGGTTGCTATTCATAATTTGTATATTTTTTATTTTTATTTTTTTATCAGCTGTTTATATCAAATTAGACTTTTACGGAAAGCAGGTTAAAAGATTAAGAGCATTAAGAGAATTATCAAGCTAGAGAACTTCATTGTAAACCAGAGAAGTGCACAAAAATAATAAATGCATGTGTTAGTCTACAAAATATTTGTATTCAACATGGTATAGATCTTGAAGGCGTAGTAAAAAGTAATGAGCCTGAGATAGGCGAAAATGAATCAGTTATAAACGACCAAATTTAAAGATTTTTGTACAATAACAAATAAAGTTAAGGGTGCTAAGGTATTCTGATTCACAACACAACCTAATTTTTAAGTTGACTTGTGTACAAATTATAGCTATTCCGATTGAAAACAGTTTATGTTGAAGTTGTTTGAGATACAGTTGTCGTAATATTTTGGTAGAATTAAAGAAAAAAAAGAAAAAAAAAGAAAGAGAGGGATGTAGTAATATTTTGTTCTTTTTATACATTTTTTTTTTTGTTAATAATATTTTGTAGGTTTTTTGATTTTAAAATTCGTAAAGAACAAAAAAAATCGAAAAAAAAATTAAATTAAATTAAATTAAAAAAAAAAAAAATATGGAAAAGGAGAGTTATAATAATATTTTATTATTTTTAATGGCAACACTGTTATGACATACAACCTCTTTACAACAGCTAAAAGTTGTTATTTAGAATAGCAAAATTCGGTTGTGTTGTCTATTGGGTTGAGTTGTGTAAGAGACAACTCAACTAAATACTGTTGTGGATGAGAATAGCACCCTAAAATTTTAAAATAAAAATTATTTATTGCAAAAATTCATTATAAAAGTAAAATATTCAGCATATTTCAGTCATTTTATGATTCTTAAAACTAAAAAAAAAACTTTTAAGCCAAAGTCCATCAAAAAAAAATGTCGCAGACTTTAAAAGTTTATTAATAGAAATATTTCCTATTCATTAGACTTCTGCGAATACCTCCAATAGAAAAAAAATTGTTGGTGGAAAAAAACTATCCCTATAGACTTCCGCTATTGACTTTTTTCTATTGGTTTCCCAAGAGACTTCCACAATTGATCCCCCTAAACTATAAAAAAAATATTTTTTCATAAATTAAAGTCACGCTCCATTTTCTTAATAATGGTCTTATTTATATGATCGTTTTTTTCTGTTAGATAAAACGAAAATTTTCCAAACGAAGTAGAGCTATTTGGAAAAAACTTAACGTTGATATAAGGGGTACTATTTAGTTTTTTAAGCATCAGAAATCATTACACAAAATCAACACAAAATTGTTTTCTTCAAAATTCATTCTATTAATTTGAAAAATGAGCTTCAGGTATTTAAAGTACATTTTACAATACGGTCCGGTCCGATCTGAAAACATTCAAGGCTAAAATTCTTGTAGTATATTTTAATGAATTCTATTTTTATTTTTTAAATTTTAATTGGGCTGTAGAGCTTTGAAGAAGTCCGATTAGAAAAACAACGTCTGAACAATCCGGTTTTAGGAAAAATGAATAACTAACTTAATTATTTGTAATCGGGAATTGGAAATAGATATGATGAAAAAGTTATTATTGCAGATATTTTCCTAGATTAGAAAAAAAGCTTTTGAAACAGTCGCCCCGAACATACTGTTATAAAAATTAAAATGCTATATGGTGTTAATGGAATAGATCTTGAATGGTTTGAATTGCTTGAATTGCTTGATCTGAAAAACAAAGGACAAAAATTAACGGAGTTCTTTCTAATGAAGTAGATCTAGTCCTTGGAGTGCCGCAGGGTAGTATTTTGGGTGTTCTACTATTTCTGCTATACATAAACCATATCGAGAAAACCATACGGGGGCAAAATTAGCATTATTTGCACATGCTACGTTAACATTGGTCAATACTTGGATATTACAGGTACATAAATGAACGGTTTATAATGAATAAGTTGAAGATAAATCTTAAGAAAACAAGAGGCTGGCGATAATATGAGATGTAAGGATCAACAATGAAAAAATTGAATTGATTACTGAAATGCAGTACTTAGGTGTAATTCTAAATAATAAGCTGAATTTTGATAGTCATAGGAAATAGTTAAAAAAATTAATTTAATAAGGCAATGACTCAAGTGCATTAAGAATTTTCAATTTTATGATTAAACCACATTTTGAGTACTGTTCGTCCTGTTTTCGCACGAAATTATAAATTGTAAACATTAAAATATTAAATCTTTGATATTTTTTTATTTTTAACTTGAATTAAATAAAAGTGGAACATTTGTAACATTCTTTTGTAAAATAGAAAAAAATTTGACTAAATAAATAAATAAAAAAAAATAACAAAAATCCACTACAGCTCATACATATATAACTTTTTCCAGTGTTAGAACAAAAATTCCAATCATAAAAATTGATTTTAATTAGAATTAAAAAAAAACCAACAAATAATTTTGGAATTTCTATAATAACAAAATAGAATTTATGAATTAATATTCGAAACAAATACTCCGAAAGTTGCCTAAATACCCTGGCAGACAATACCATTATTTTTTAAATAAAATTTCATCAATACATAGTTGTTATGCTAAATAAATCAAATAAGAAATTTTTTTACATTATTGTTTTTGAAAAATATTAAAAACAAAAAATCCAATTTTATGTACATACGTTGGTAAATGTACCAATTTCAGCCTCTTTAAGAAAAACTAGTTTAAATTGCCAAAATAGGAAAAATATAAGCATTTTTTAATTTTTTTTTTAAATTACAATAATTAGTATATTTTTAAATACAATTAAACTGTTTTGTTTCGATTATAATTGAATTTTTTCTAAATAAATAATAAAATATTAAGGTGCCTATTACAAATCATTCTTTTCATCAATCTTTTTGTCCATATATTGTCAATATACTGATTAAAAGAATGATGAGCGCTCACACATCAATAATGTACTCATCAATATTTTTATCCATATTTTGACATTTTTTAAGGACATATTGTGGAAGTGTTCTGAATATATTGATAATTTCGAAATATATATGAATATTGGAAATATAATTTCTGGAGTAATGCTTTTGACTTCAATTTAATTTGAATTTTTAAAGTAAATGTTGAGTATAAAAAACAACAAATTATTTGTTTGCGCATTTTAATAACATATCAGTTGTTTCATTACAATAATTGCTATGATTATTAAAATTAATATAAAAATTGTTCTTTTTTTAAATTAATATTATAACATTATTTGAACATTCCCCAAAAAGTCTTTTTTTTTTACCTCTGCTGATTTTGACAGCTTAGCTTTGATGAGAATAGAGAACCATCATCAATCATTTCTCATCAATCAACGGTCAATATATTGACAATTGATTGATTGCACATATTTTCGCTAAAAATTTTCAATATGAACTAATTTTGCCCAAAGGTATACCTAATTCCATCTTTTGAACCTATTTGCGATTCGCGTCCACCAATTTACGATTTTATTAAAGAAATCCCTTTAAAATAATTAATAAGAGTAAAATTAACAATTACTTTTTTAAATAATTTAATATTATAATAAGAAAATAAAAAGTAAAGAAATTCAATATTACGTAATATAATTTGTAATAAATAAATAATATTTGAGTAGAATTATTTATTATCATTTATAAAACAGACTACAGCTCCTGTTGAGTAATTATAATTCAAATTGAAGCCAAATTTAAAGTTTTGAAAAGAACAGTAATTTACGTACTGACACAGACTTCTAACGATAAAGCACAAACCACTCATGTTTAATAAAAAGTTTTGAGGTTAGTAAGTTTTATTTTGAACACATATACACACCTCCCTCATAAACTGATTTGTTTACTGATAAAATTACTAAAAATAAAATATTTTTGTAATTAAAGACATATGCATAACATTATACATATATCCATATGATTACTAAAAAATTAACAAAATATAGAAAACAATAATTTGAGACAGTTACTTAAAAAAGTTAATAGAATACATTTCCTTTAATTATGTATAAAAATAATACGATGTTGAATGACACAAAATGGTTATATTTTATTTGTAAAAGTTTGAATATTTTTTTTTTTTTAATATTCATTACTTTTATTAACAAAATTGTATACAAACTAAAAAATATTTAAAAAATTCACATATTCAATTTTTATATTTTACTACTCTAAATAAATTTAATTTTCTTTAACCGTGATATAGACAAAACATTAGTTTTGGTATAAAACATCACAGAAAAATCCATTTTTAAAAATAAAAGTAAGATACTTACAATCTAAAGATTACATATATACATATATATATATATACAAAAAAAAAAAACAGAGAAAAAACAAATATATATATATATATTATGTGATAATTCAATCTTTAATTAATCTGTCCATTTCTGCAGGATTATTTTTTAATAAGTACTTTAATTTTTTTACGAAAAGATCTAAATTAAAACTATCATTTATTTCCGGTGGTAATTCATTATATATCCTTATAGCTGATGAAAGGCAACTGTTCCGTGATAACTCTGTTCTTGGTTTTGCATAGTTGAGATTATTTAACTTTCGTGTATTGTAATTGTGTACATTACTCCTTTTTGTAATATGAATATTTTTTTTGTAGATTCCCTTTTCTAGTCTGTAAATCAGTTTAGCTTTTTCCAAAACAATAATTCCTTATAGCTTCAGGTAACCCGTTCTCTTAAAAATTTCATTTGTAGGAGTAAGCCAATTAAATTTATGCAAGCCTTTTATAGCCTTGTTTATTATGATACCGATTTTATCTTTTAGCCAAGAGGAACAACTAGACCAATTACGTATATTATATCTAATATGTCAAATAATATGAGAATAATATAGACTATCAACGGATTGTCTACTGAGTATGATTCCACTTCTTTTGATAGCACCTAATAAAGGCGCAATTTTTTTTTCCAATTTATTGATATTATGATCATCCCATTTCAATTTTTCATCAATTACAACACCAATATATTTATATGTAGCAACTCTTTAAATTTCGGTATTATTTATATCGACTTTATTTATTATTTTGTACACTATGTATTTGGTTTTTTCAGCATTTATAGATAATTTATTACCTTTGAGCCAATTGTTGTATTTTCTCAAATTTGCATTTATTACTCTTTCTAATTCATCGCAATTTTTGGCATTGCATATAAGTAGAGTATCATCAGCAAATATCTTATATTCAGCTACTAAATTCGCAAATTGTATATTATGAATATATAGCAAATATAATGTAGGACCTAACACAGACCCTTGAGGAACACCAATATTTATTGAAACTTGATTGCTTAGTACTTCATTTATTCTTGTTATAGTTTTCCTATGTTTAAGATAAGAGTTAAGTAAATTCTGAGCCGGTCCCCGTATACCAATTTCATATAATCTATCAAGTAATACACTGTGATCCACCGTATCAAAAGCCTTTTTTAGATCAACAAATACAGAACATACATAGTTTCCTTCATCCAATTTACTTATAATTGAGTTAGTAGATTTCACAACTGCTGAATCAGTTCCAATTGATTCACTTCATTTGGAATCCAAATTGATTCACAAATTATAAAACCAAATAGATTTTTTTTTAACCCGTATGCGCATTTCGGCCGTATATACACAACTTATTTATATATTAAGAGTTCATTAAGGAGAAGCTAGATAAAATGAAAAGGTGTCTACTGCGCAGGTCCTTAAATGCTTGTCTATTATAATTATAGATAAATTTATTATGGTTATAAGGTATTCCAAAAATAAGGCATATGCATTGCAGTTTTTTCTTCATTTGAACTACGTTGATCTTCAATATTATTTTTATTTTTAAATTTCGTTTAACTTTTTTCGAATAAAACAGTGTTAAGTTATAAAACACTTTTAAATGGTGTTGGTAAATTTCTTCGAACGTCTTTTCTCGAGTTTCTTGATTATACGATTTTCTTCCAGTTTTTTTTATGAAATATTGGTGATTAGGGTTTCCAATTATCCGGAAATTAATGAATATCCGTGTATCGAAAATTCAAAATATTCCGAATATACGGATATTCAAATAACAAATAAGAAATTAAAGATAATAGATTAAATCCAATATTAATAGTGTTTTAATAATGAAATGGTTTATTATTTAGTTTAATTTGAGTTTCTTTTTAATTATTTACATTAAGAATTCATAAAATAGTAATAAAAATTATATAATACCCTTGACAGACTATACTTCATTATGAAGAAAATCTGGTTCATAATGAGGTTCATTATTGAAGTAAAATCTACTTCATTTACCATTAAAAAACCAAATTATTATTGAAAATCTAAATATTTGAAAATAACAATTCGAATTGACATTTTAATATTTTGTTTTGAATTATAATTCGAATTATCATTTTCCTATTTTATTTTGGTCAAGTGGTAAAGGTCTAAAGACCAACCGGGTAACATTTAATTTTCAAAAGGATAATGTTCTATCCTAAAAAAAAACTTCATTACATTATTTTGAGTTATAATTCTGATAGAAAATAATCTTATCAGGGCCTAATTATTCATCAGAGAGGCCTAAGGCCAAATGAGTTCTAATTTTGGTCCTTGTTAGGTCTACAATTGAAAAAAAACGCACTCTGCTGCAGTAGATGTTGGTTTTATTTTAAGAAGTGGCATTAAATAATATATTTAAATTTTTAGATTTATTTTGTGTTTGTTAAAATCATGAAATCTTTTTTTCAATAACGAATAGTAGTTACATTGTTCTGCTCTTCGACATGGATAATTGAAGAAATTGCCACTTCCAATTGTTGCTGCAGAGAATTCGCTTTTATTTTGGGATGTTGTCAATTACTTCATCCACTTCATTGTGCTTAGTACTGTTATTGTCATAACCAGATACAAGGAAATCCTTTAAACATTTTTACTGCCAAAGCAATGGCGGCAGCTTTTGAAGCATAATCAAAATATTTAGTATAGAATGTGGAATATTTCCTGTTTCTACGAAGATTAATAATGTCAGAAGAATTTTATTTCTACGTTCGTCAATTCGTTTTTTTATCTTTTTCGATAATTTTTTAGTCATATTCGTTTTAAACTTATTTAACCGTTCAAATAGAAACTTATAAAAAAACGGTCAAAAGTGTCACAGAAGCTTTACTCAATTCCTTTACTGCAGTTTCTAGAGGTGTTAGGATATCTAACAGTTCATTTAAAATTGATAAATTCTCCTCTGAAATTTGTTGGGCCCTAATTTTTACTCAGTATAATTTATTTGAAAGAATCGTTTAAGCAAGGTTATCAATGAATTCCACTGAATTTTAATATCTAGCATCGATTGCAATGTCTTGTCCTCTTATTCTTTAAAATAACCTTGCAAAATTTGCACAAAAGGATTTATTAAAGTAAATAGAAAAATATGTTTTGTTACATTACAGCTTTTCACACGGGTCACATACTTTTTACAAAATTTTTTATTTATATATTCTTGAAAATCTTCGTGTAAAATCTGGGATTTCGTTGTGTTCTTTTAGTTCGCAGATTGTGTTAGCATCATCAAAATTATTTGTATTAATGGTAATTGTTAATGTTTTCGACACCAAATTCATTTATTACATCTTCATTTCCTTGTCTTCATTACAAAATGTTGATTGTTGTTTTTTATACAGCACATTGTTTATTGCTAAATGCAAACCGGGATTATAGCAAAGTTGAGATATGGTACCTAACCGTTTTCCATACTTGACCATCAATTTCAAATTCTTCCAACTTATTTTCAACGTATAATTCTGTTTGTTCTGCATTACATGTACCTTTGATGTGAACTAACCCCAATATATATCAAATTTTTTTAAATTATCGACAAGGGGGTGTAGTGTAACATAGAGTTATCGTCCATTCGTTTACTGTGACTAAAAAATTAACGTTGTTTTTCTTTAGTTCCTTGATAATGTAAATTGTTTCACTTATTTTTATTGCATAAAATCTTATAGAATGTATTTCATTAGAGTTGTAGCATTATTAGTCATATCAAAATATTTACTTTTAACCTACCCATTTATTGCTTATGATTTCACTATAGAATTCATTGAAAAACTATCGAATAGTTAACTAACGAACCCTTATCGAATAGTTAAATATGGTCGAATGGTCGGATAATTCGGATAATTAGGTATCCGGATATCCGAATTGGAAACCCTATTAGGGATGTATTGATCTGGAATTAATCACTTTCTTGACCTATTAATTCAACTTGCCCATTATATTGGGTATTTAGATAGATATCATTATTATTTTCTATCGAAGATTGGCATCCATGTTATGTTATTTAAAGATACATATATCTGTAATATTTAAATTGCTTAAAATGTCTGCATAATCCGTAGAATAAAAAATATGTTTCAAATGTAAACAAATCGTTCTGGTAATTCATTTTAGATAAATTCAGAAATTGCTTCTATTTATAAAAAACAAGTAATTGGTATAAACATTAAAATATAAAGACAAGAAAAAAAATTAATTTACTGAAAATATTTTACAAAAATTTAATTCGCAATTAGGACACAGCACATATTACCGACCCCCGCTTTTTGATACAAATTTTTATCAAAGTTCAAAATTTAGTTGTAACAAAAAATACATATGCAAACTTAAATATGTAGGGTGTAATTTGGTCCAGTTTAGTTTGTTCAATTTCAATTATATTTTCCAATTGTGTCCTTATATGATCAAAAATAGTTGATTTTAATTGAGATAATTAATTATTTCGATAATCATATTCCTAATTATGCCGGGTCGATCGTAAATACGTACAACATAAATTTACGTGGCTCTAATTCCCGCTCAAAACAAATTACCAATTTTAAACATGCCAGTTTAATTATTATGGTCTTAACAAAATAAAAAAAATCTCAACATTTCAACTAATATTTGCACTAAAATGTCTACCTAGTTTAGTTTTCTATCAACAACTTATTAATTAATTATGAATACAAATGTGCATTATATTGCATTACAACGAGGAGATAATATTCTTTTCAATTCAAAAATAGCTAAATTAGAAATATAAAGCGTGGTGGTATTGTATTTACAAAAAAAGGGTTTGGACGGCATAAGGTGCTAGGGGGCGGTGATAGGTAGAACACAACTATAAAAGGACAATATTCATTTTCTATAAATAGAGCACAACTATAATTCTATACACATGCAATCTTTCGGGCTCAACTCCTGCTCATGGGTATGGGTATTTAAATGAATTTTTCGTTTATTATTGCTCCTTTAAGTAATTGTTCTGGTATAAACAATCTTTTTTGTCTGTTTCAGTGATTTTTCGCTTTTTAAATTGGTTCAAATTTTTATCTATTTTTTCTTGTAGTTTACAGCCTCCGTTTCACAATTGCAATAAATATATATAATTGTCCTGGTAGGTTCGAATGCCTTAGTATTGCCATTTTATTTAATTTTGCTATAGGATATAATGTATCTAATACGTTGTAATGCAAAAAATTAATCCTTTCAAAATTTGCATAAAAATCGGTTCTTATTGCTCTTGTTTGCTTACTGGGTCATATTTGAATTTTGACGTAACTGATGCTTATCTTTTATAGAACATTCAACTTTTATACATACAAACTTACATATTGTACAGAACGTCTACCTTACTTGACTACCTTACATCACTCTTTCCTAATCAGAATTCAGACATGGAAGTTTTCTTCCACATAATTTGTAAATATGTTTTTTTATTGTTTCTTAATTATTTATCATATCATCTCTAAACTAATTCCACACATTGTATTTTCAATAGAAATATTGGGATACCAAATATAGTTTAATTTTGTTTAATCACAAAAAAATAATAGGTTGAACTTATGTATTGTTCCACTGACGTCATTATATTCATTTTTATTAATTACAACTTCTAAAAAAAAAACGTTTTTTCTACCATTTTTTCCCGCCAAAATTTTATTGTTGAGGTAAATAACGATCAATACAGTTTTTGAAGTTAAATGTTAAAAAATAAAATAAAATAATTAAATCTAAACAGGTAAGAAAGCTACAGACTTTTTTTTTTTAACAGGTAGAAAATGTGATTGTCCTTCAAATTATTATTATTGTGTTAAATTTTGAACCTTTCAAAGGATGAAATTTTTTTAAGAAAAAAAAAAAAAATACATAAAACGAAAAAAAAACAAAATTAATCTTAAGGAAACCTTTAAGATTTCTACGGAATTTCAAAATTTATTCAGGCAAATAGGATTGCGGAATTTGTCGATTTACTTTAATTTTTTTTTTTATTAGTTTCTTTTTCGCCGAGGAACTAACTGCATTATACATTTTAAATTTCTGTTTTTCGAAATTGAATTTTTATAGTTTTAATTTGTATTTATTTTTAGAAATAAGACTCTATATACATAAAATGACAGAAATTCAATCTTCGGTATTCAATCATAGTGAGTATCAAAAGTAGAGCACCAGAAGAAAATTTTATGAAAACAATTTGAAATAAAAAATATAGGGTTGATAAGATAAAACTTAATATTATTTGCAGCTATAAGAAAACAAATAAAAAACAGTTTCATAAACTGGTGCGCAATTCATAGAAGAGAGTTCTGATTTAGCTTCTGAAAACAACAAATTCGGTTGGAATAAAAGTGCATTAAAAGTGTTGTGTTGTGGGATCAATTTGCAATCGAATAAATGCATTAGGATCTCCAAAACATGAAGCCAAAGAGTGGAATAAATTATTGTTTATTTATTTATTCATCTATGTACTGCGTAAAGATAATAATATGATTACAGGTATGGCTTGATTTTAAATCAAAAGTTAAAACAGCAAAAACACAAAAATATAGAAACCATCATTGCTAAATATCAAAAAGAGAGTAGGCCAGAGAACTGATCGTTGAGGAACACCAACGTTAATATGATGTTTGTCGGAAATGAGCTCGTCAATTAAGACACGAATTGAACGATTCGAGAGGAAATTTCCATTCCATGTTATGAAAACAGAACCCAGACCAATAGCTTGGCACTTGGATAAAAGAGTGCAATGCCAGACTCGATCAAAGGCTTTTGAAATATCCAGGGCTAGAGTAGTAGATTAAGTATCAGAGTTGTGAATGCTAATATTGAGTTTCTCGCTAAAGGAAAGTCATTAGATCGCCAGTGGAGCGTTGTGATCTAAAATCATATTGTCTACCACTAATGATACCTTTGCATTCAAGACACTTCATTAGCATTTTGTTGATAGAGTTTATTATCTAAAGCTAATGAATTTATTTTAATTAATTTGGAGACGATCGACGTGATAGCTATATGTCTGTAGTTCGATGGATCGCTTTTGTCAGCTTTTTTGGGAATAGGTTTAAAATTCATCAGTTTATATTATTTTTTAATTTTATTTATGAAACAAGAAAAAATGGCAAAAAAAAAACCTTATAATTCTTTTTAGTTTTAAGGTAGAGTTTGGGAATTTGATTTTGTTGAACTTGGAACAATTTTATATGTATTGTTACACATTGACCCAAAACCTCAAACCTCATATCCATAAAGCAAAATGCAAGCAATATTTATTTGAAAATGATTAGCTTATTTTCAATGTTAAGTTTCGATTTCCGATGGATAAGGTTGTAGAGTAATTGAATGATTCTTTTACTGTTTTCTATTGTTTTTTCTATGTATGTATGTGTTTTGGAAAGGAGCTTTTTATCGATATGAATACCTAAGCATTTAATAGAATTTTCCCATGGTATTTCCTGTCCTGACCATTTAAATTTAGTTTTGAACTGGGAATTAAGGTTGTTTTCCTGTTTCTACTAAAAATATTTGTTGCATGAGTTTTTTTTATTGGTATTAATTTTAATTTTTCATTTAATAATTTTTTACTTTTTCAAAAGTAGTATTTAGGTTACTCATAATTTTTCTTGGGTTTGTTGATGAAGAAAGAATGGTAGTATCATCTGCATATTATGCAGTTATTTAATTTGGAAAACTATGAGATGTAGAGTTTACATAAAATTGGCGATATTAGTGAGCCTTCTGGGGTACCAGCACTAACGCCAAAAGCCGCTATTTCAGTTTGACAAAATATTTCTTGATGAGAGAAATTGTTTAATAATTTTGTTTAAGTAAATAAGTATACAAATTTAAATAAGCTAACAACACTAACATCATCATATTGTACTTAATTATAAGTTAATTATAATATTGTTAATATAATATAAAATTTAGTTAATATAAAATAATTAATATATTGTAAGTACTTAATTAGTTGTTGTTTTTCGAAGAAGGTTTTGAACATATTAGCTTTTTCTGAGTTTGTGAATGCAATCTTTTATCCTCTTTTAAAGTAGTTATTCCAATATTTTTGTTTTTTACTACCAATACTATTAGTACAATATTGTTGTTGTATGTTTCCACTAATTTTTATTTTGTGATACTGTTATAATAGAACACGCGCTTTCTCAATATAACATCATTATTGAGATCTATCTATTTTCCCATTTTGGATAAAAGTACTTAATTTGACATAAGTTTTAGTAAAATTGATTAGTGATGACTTAATTATTTTTGTTTTAAAGGCAATAAAAATTTAATATTCAAATTTATTATAAATAATTTGTTCATTCATTTTTGATACTCAGTGCAAATAATATGTTTATGTGATCGCTCTCTTTATATGAATGAATTTGAACGAGTATATAGGTTAAAAGGAACGCGCAAAAATAAAATTCTGAGAAAAAAGGACAAAATCCTTTTTTTTTTGTTTTTTTTTTTAATTTTGAAAAATACTTTGAAATCATTTTTTTTTCCCACCACAAAATTTATTTAAGAAAATTGAAAAAACAACGATTACAGAAATATTTTATTTTTATATGTTGTACAAATTTAAAAGTAAATAAGAAAATTATATTTTATTAAATTTATATTATTAATAATTAAGAATGGATTTGAAAATGAAAATACATTAAAAATAAAATAATATATTATTTGAGGGGGAAAAACCGAATTAAACCGAATAAATCGATTAGATGGTCTTTACACGTACGATTTAATCCATGGATTTGATTCAAATATCAAAAAATCGTACGTGTAAGAGCTTAATGAATTAAATCGTATGAATTTCGTGAATCAAATTGGATGGCCATCCAATTTCCATCCAATCAAATTTGACAGTTCAGAATTAAATATGGCGACTTCATTAATTTTTATTTCAATCCTATGTTTTCGACTAAATTTTGATAACGATTTATTTTTGTTGTATACATGTTGATTTTGATAACAAATTGTTTTTTTAATTCAAATCGGTTATTTCAAAGTACTGATATTTTTTTTTATTGAATTTGATTTTGATTTTGTTTAGTTGAAAGTGTAATATTTTACATGGAAAGGAGTTAATAAAATTGATCAGCTTCTATGAAAAAAAGAAGGTTTGTGGAACGTTGTTTCGAAAAACTATAAAAATACATTTTTAAGAACCAAAGCCTAACGAAGAAATTGAATTTAAATTTAATATTAGTACGGAAGAAGCGAAAAAACAATATTTTTTTGTGAAATTAAAAATGAATGTGGATTTTATTTGTTATTTTATACGAAACATTAGATTTTTTAAGAACTTAATGCAACACTGTACTTTTGTGATAAAGTTTTGGCATTTACTTTAAAAAAATTCATGGATTTTGTTTAACGTATAAACGCTAAATAGATTTATTCGTTAATTTAATTGTGATTGGATTGGATTAATTCATTTCATATCTTAATTTTATAATTCATTTAATATGTATTAATATTATAGCAAATATATATATTATCCAAAGATGTGTATTTCATTTCAAACTATAGTTTATATTATTTATATATTTTTGTTATTAATAATGTATTATTTATTGGTATATCACCCCAAGTATACCTGATCATCATGAACTAATCAAGTACTAAAGATTTCTTCAATTTTGACAATACACACGACAGCAAAATATATAAGAGTGTCTCAGAACCAAAGTGGCCTAACCCACTTACAATAGATTTAAATTTTTACGGGAGGGGGTAGTACCCCTATATCACCGCAGCCGCAAATGGGCTTATTGTGACCCATTTACAAAAAAAACAGCTATTTGTCGAAAAAACATATTTTGGCTTTATACATTTTTTAACTTTTTTAAAACCGAAAGTGGTTTAACCAAAACTAAGTGAAAAATCTAAGTATAAAAAGTTTTTGTTGGAAGTCAGAACCCTAAAAAAGAAGATTTTATAAACATTCTACCGTATTTTTTGCAATAAAATGTTAATGTGGCCACGTGGGTTAGGCCACTCTGGTTCTAAGACACTCAATATTATACAATAGAAGATATGGTAGATGATTGCATCGTTAATTTTTTAAGAATCTTAACGATAAAAAAGATAAAACCTCTGTAAATTCTACTTTTAATTTTTTTTTATTTTAATAATCAAAACGTTGATTAGAGGACCCTTTATACTAACTCCAATATTTATAAATAAACTTACTGCTTCGAACATTGGATTACAATAACAAAATAAATGACATTTAGTCACAAAATGTCAACATTGCAGGGTAATTGAAATAATCTATTCTATCTGGAATTAGAATATTTATAAGGCATTGGATAATTGTGTAGAAGAATTTGGTTTCGCTCACATTTTAAATATCTCTACAAAACAAATTTTTTTTTTGAAAATGCACAACCCTTAGCGACAAAAAGGAAGAATTACAGGAATGTTCAGAAAATTTAAATTATGTGAAATAATATAGAAGAAAATTTATTATTCTGGAATCTGGCTACTTTTATTTAAAATTTCAGCAAGGCAAAGTAAATCATTTATGTTCAGTTATATTAGCTGTGTTCTTTTCATACGGTTCAAAGTCTAAGTTTTATTAAATTCAAAAGATCTTATGAAGATAGGTTAAACCTTCTTCATCTTAAGTATCTGTGGAAAAGACGTGAAGTATCCTACAGATCTTCGTGTATACTACACTGAACTCATAATTAAGTCTAATTCACTCCACATCACCGATTATCAGGATATATATAGTGCGTGGTTATATCATAGGAGTACTATAGGAAAGTTAGGGCTTCAAATGCCCGCTTGGGATAGTTATTGTAAAAAATATTTTAAATTATTCTTCGAAATTAATTGGAAATACAATTTGACTATCAATAAAATAAAAATGTAAATTTAAATGCTAGTTACTCTACTAAAATAGAAATAGTTTTCCAAATTTGAATTATAGATAAATAATAAAATTTCAAAAGAAAAATTTTGTGAAAGAAAAATTTTGTGTGTTAGGATGGGAGGGTGTCATATGCCTGATGCATTGCTTGCAATTTGGCTGTATATTATTTGACTGGATATGTGGGTTATGATATATATATATATATATATATATATGTAATGATTAATGAATAACTATATATAGCCGCTGTTGTATATACAAAAGAGATATCTCGTTTTTTCAGAATAATTGCTTAAACCATTTTTATGCGTATAGTCACTGTTAAATAAAATAAAAATAAGAAAATTATTGAATTCGAAATAAATGAATTAAAGTTGGATTATTGAATTTTGAATTTTTGGGATTTCGAATTTTGTGATTTTGGTATTTTGGGATTTCCGATATAAATACTTAATGGAAAATGACATACTGGCAAATGAAATACAAACATGTTAAGTAATCCTGACAAGATTATGCTGGATCACCATTGTCTTAGAAAATTTTGCAATTGTTAAGACATAAAAAAAATACTGATGACGATTCAATATGCAAGCATAACTCCATTTTACTTGTATTTTGTATTCTTACAATCTCTCACTGTATTAATTACATTCAGAAGTCAAAAATTTACGAGTAACTTAAGTCGAAAAAATATTTCTTACCTTTTGACATGAATTTGTTTATCGCATTTTTTTCTGCTGATTTCTGACAAAATAAGTATTAATATTAATATTACATCATAATCAATGGGGATCAATATAAAATTATTACGCCATCGACCGATTGATTGCGATCGACCTAATGGTCGACACCACGTCGGTCTATATTATAGGTATATGTATGTTGAGGTTTTAAAATAATTATTTTTAATTTGAAACAATATGTCGGTTGATTTCAATCAAATTTATAATATTCAGCCTAAATAAACCTAACGTGTACAGAATAAATTATGAGCATTTTAAATTATAGTTAACTATATGTATATGCATATATTGAAAGTGGTAAAATAAATGTATGGAATTTGTATTTACTATTTAGAAATAAAAATTCCAAACAAAAAAAAAATAGAAATGTGAGGGTCTGATAATGATTTATCGTATAGCTATTTTATATTTTCATTGTGTATTTACTTGGAAATAGTTAAGGTTAAACCGTAAAATAAGATATTGGGTCAATTATTACTTAGTCAATTATTTGTTATTACTATATTAATAATTATTGTATATATATAATTGAGAGAATTTCCAATTTGAATATTTAAATAAAAAACGTTCACAACAAATTTTTTAAATATTTTGCAAAAATACTACTAAAAACATCACTACTGAAATTTGCACAAAAGCATTTGTTAAAGTAAATAGAAAAATGTGTTTTGTTACATTACAGCTTGGTACGGGTCACATACTTTTTACAATAAAAAATAAATTATTTTAATGTTGTAGCAAAAGCTATTGTTAAGGTTCGTTTTATCACTCTCCTAAGTCCTAAAAGAGTGACAGTGAAATAAAAGAAATTTCTAAAAATGCTAGGGCTAAACAAATGCAATGTTTTTGAGATTAAACTGCATTATTGCTTGTTATAATTACCTCTATAGATAATAATAATTATTTTATTAGAATTTCACATTTGATATTACAAAATTATTTTGACTAAAAAAAAACATTTTATTTATTTTTTAATTTAGTTTCCCTTGAGTTTCTTATAATATTTATCATTTCTATAATACAAATTAAAATTTCAATTGATATCCCATAGTTGATCTTCGATACAAGCAATAACGAAATTTTCAAAACATCTCATATATACAGTCGAACTCGCTTAAGAGCAAATCGAAGATAACAGGAAAATTTATGCACTTAAATGGATAAGTCCTGAACATTTTTTTTTTAAATCAATTTTAATATGTATAGCTTTGTTGTAAAAAAAAAAGTATGAATGAGAAACATAGATTTTTGGTACATAACATATTATGCCATTTATATTTGAATTTTTGTAGCTATGTATGCATTTGTACATAGTATGTATATTAACATACCAACACTGCAATATTCAACACTGCAAAAAAATTGCATTCGAAATATATATAATGCACTTAAAATCGTTTATGTTTTTAAGCGAGGTGCTCTTAAGTGGACTCGACTGTACTAATTTTGGTTTTTGTCTGAAGCCTTTTATAACACAACAACAATAATAATGAAAAAACAGCTCATTACTAATGAAAGAATTAGAATTAAGAAAATAAATCAATTTTTTTTCAATGTATTATGGAAGTAGGTGGGTATGGTATGGTATAAATGTAGTGAGAAAATAATATTGGGAGATGAGAGATGAAAGAAGATACATATTTACTTGGACTTCTTATTGGTGTTTTTATTTGTAATGTGCACACGTTCTTAAATTGCACCCACACTTTACTAAATTAGCAATGGGATTTAGTTTAATAATAATTTTCTTCTATATTAACTAAATTATTGCATTAGGGTTATCGAAGACCAAAGATCAGTAGCCATTGGTTACAAATTTTTGTTAAATTTTTTTTTTAAATTTCCTTATTTTATTTTACTGTTTTTGTACTGGGAATACAATTATAAAATATTTTTGTTATGTAGAGTAGTACACACAATTGTCCAACCACATACATACGAGGGCAGTCAGAAAAGTATACTGTAACGGCATCTTTTTGTCAATATTATAAATTTTTATAATTGCCATTTCAAAGAACAATCTTTTATATTGTCTGTCTTAAATTTTCAAATGGGTCTGTCAAATATTTTATTGTGAAAAACTCATCTGGTCAAAATCCGTTAAGTTTTGTTCTTTTCAGATAACGGATAAATTACAAATTCGTGTTGCGTATCATTATCTTTTTTGGAAAAGGTTTATCAGCAACCGATAACCAAAAGGATATGGATAGTACCTTAGGTATACCAATACCTACTACATCACCATCATATGAAACCATTCGTTTTTGGGTAGCTGAATTTAGATTATAAAAGTGTAAATTAAGAACCAGACCAAAACCAAGCACATCCATTGAAATTATAAGAAAACTACATGATGTAGTGACAAACGATCGCCGATAGTTCGTGAGCTGACAGACATATTAAAAATATCAAAAGATAGTGTTGGACCCATTCTATATGATGAACTCCTTATGAAAAAGCTATCAGCAAGAGGGATGCCGCGTTTATTAATATTGCCACAAAAAATAATTCATTGGACACGTTGTGCGGAGCTTTTGGCAATATATCATCGTAATCCAAATGAATTTTTATGTCGATTTATAACTCTTGATGAGACTTGGGTCCATTACTATACACCAGAAACAAAAATTCAGTATAAATAATGAATAGAGCCTGGTGGAAGTGCGACAAAGGAAGCAAAAGCAGAAAAATGAGAAGAAAATATTAGTAATTAGCAACTGTTTTTTGGGATGCACAAGGTAGGTATTATATTCATCGACTATCTTGAATAAGGAAAATAAATGATATAATGTGAATTATTTGACCAAATGAATGACGAAATCAAGAAAAGACGACCACATTTAGCAAAGAAAAAAGTGCATTTCCATCTAGACAACGCATCATCACCACAATCATCACACACATCAGGTTTGACAACAGTAAAATTGAATGAATTACGGGACAAAATTGCTCCGTATATTTCATATAGTACAGATTTAGCTCCACTTTTTGTATCCGAATTTAAAAAAATTGCTTGCTGATGGAATATTCACATCAAATGAAATGGTTGGTTATCGCTGAAACTGAAACATATTTCGAAGGTTTTGAAAAATCGTATTTTTCAGACGGAATTGAAAAGCTTTAAAAATGTTAGATAAATTGTGTTGGGTTGGAAGAATATTGAAAAATAAAAATAAAAAATGTAAAAAAAAAACGTTTTTTAATAATTCCGGAAACTGCTCTCGTAAGCTTAACAAATTTAAGCTTAAAACATCTTCTGAAAAACTTCTTTTGACTGACATACAACATTTTTTTTTACTATTTTTTGTTTATTGTTTCATAAATAGCCAAGCGTTTGAATGTAATCTTTAGTACTTACGTACCGCTTGGTTGAGATAGATCAGGAATCAGGAATTTGCAGAATGAAGTTATTTATGTTTTTCTTGAATTTTTGGAAGTTATACTCTATGGTGTTGTTTGCATTTGGATTCCACACTGGTGAAGTTCGGACAATAAACGAATTTCCGGAACCTGTTTTATGTCATCGAGGTAATTCTATTGTGTATGGGTGAGCATCTGTGGCTCCTCTTGGTTGGCGTTGGATTTGTTTAAGATAAAGGTAGTTCTCTGATTTCGAAAGAGCATGTGTCTACACCTACGAAGTATCTTTGAAATAGATGAAGCACTTCTACTATACGACGATCTCCATGGGTTGCCAATTGGACCAATTGGACGAATTGTACAAATTTAAACACGATCAAGATAGCCTAAAGTTAAAATGGAAGTGCCAGTACAAACATGTGAATTTTATTTCATCTTAGTTTTTACGATTTATAGATATTAAGGAGTTCCGATGGTGAAAAGAGAGCTTTACATCGACTCAAGTATTCCAAACACTTATCTGTATATAGATTTATTCTGAATTGTTGAATGAGTTGTTCGTTGGCTCTACATCAAGTCAATGAATTCAGACTGCTTTCAGCATGGAATTATATACCACAAAATTATATTTTCTAAGAAAAGTTCTGATCTTCTACGTACGAGCCAAGACATGGTTTTACAAATATATATATATATATATAACAGTGATCTAAGCAAAATTTAAAATTTAAAATTATAGGGTAAAATCTGGTAATAAAAAAAAGTAACCAGGTGCACTATAGATCCAATGTCAGAACATGAAATTATTTATCACAAGCAAGATCATTCCATTCAGCAAACATCTGTTTAAGATTGGAAAGAGGAATCGATCTCTTACCTACTATTTGCTGGCTATTTTTCTCCTTCTATTTGATCTATATGTGTTAATTTTAATTTACATCACAAAACAAGTGTTCGAGCTCAGCAAGATCATTTGCAAGTTGTTGCAAAAATAAGCAAAGATTTTAAGAAAAAGAAGCATATTTTAGGTACAAAGTATTTCATTCAGATACAGGGTGATCTGTATGGCTCATTCAATTCAAAGTATTTATGTATAACTATTAAAACTCAAAGCTTTTGAAAACTTAACATAAACCTAATAAAAAGCCTTTTATTAGAGAAATTAAAACGTAGGTGAAACACTTACTGTACAGGGGGATTTGAAAAATCTAAAAATATAATACAACGTATATAATAGTAGCAATACAACGACCCACTTAGACCAGTGCGGTTCATTGTGATACCACGAAAGCTTTTCCTCGTATAAAAACCAACTCGTTAAACCACTTTAAGCGTTTTACAACTTTGCGCTTTCAAGATTACCCAGTGCGTCTAAAAAGAAGGCTCCTAGATGAGTTTTCCTTTTTTAACAATAACACAATGCCAGGTACAGAGAAGGCATTTGGACGTTTCATCCTCGTTCTCCTCTCTACACGTTCTGCTCTGCTAAATTGGTTTGAAGGGAGTCCAAGCCTTCTGGCATATTTTTCATAATGACCCGTAATGACCCCTATAATAGTACTGATATTACATCTTTTCAACGATAGTAGGTTAAGTAAGGTTCAACATATGCCAGATTTACTGGTTTGTAGTCTGGTCTATTTCATACCATATGAAATTTGAAGTTTTTTTTCTTTACGAAGCACTGGGTTACAGGTAGGTAGAAGTTGCTCCTTTACGGGAGTATTTCCAAGATAGTACCCTCTCTAGCAAGTTAATCTATATTACAGTTACCGAAAATCTCATTGTGTCTTCCCACCCATTGTAGTTGTATGTTTAACTTATCCGCTAGCTCGTTGAGTGAACTGCCACAGTCCAGCACGATTTTTCGATCAGATCAGTCCAGCCTGACTGTCTGCGAATATACAAATATTTCTAACAGCTCAATACGGAGTTATGGCAATTTTGAAAATGGATATTAGTTTCAAGAATATTTCGTAAATACTCTTATAACTTAAGTAGTTTAGACAATACTTTCATTTAATTACTCATATTTTAACCACTCAATATCAAATGCTTTTACTGGAACTCGTACAGAAAGAAACTCATTACATATCATGAGGCATTATTTGTAAAATTTGAAGTAAATCGAATAACAGGACTTTCCGGAACTATTGCCAACCTTAGTAATAAAACCGAATTCAAAAAAAAAAATTTATCTAATTTTTTCGACTCTGCTTTTTGAAGTGCGTGTCTTTTATAATAAAAAAAAATTTTGATTCATAATTTGACAAGTCGTTTCAATGTTTCAACTTTTGTCACACCATTTTTTTTTTTTATTATTTTTAATTCTTCAACAAGCTTTTATAACTGATCCCAATTTTTAAACACCCTGTATAGTGTTATATAAATTTAAATATAATTTCAAAAAAAAAAAAACAATAATAATAATTCAGACTTCATTTATAATAATTAACGACTTAAATATTCTGTTTTTATAATATTTGAAATACAAAATATTGAGTTTACATTCTTTAAAAAACTTAATATACAATAATAAAAACAAAAATAATTTTTAAATATATTTCTAAATATATATTTTATAAAATATCACGAGCAATCGCCATTTATAAAAAGAAACTATTAACTCCACCCACATTAAATGTCGTCAATTTCACTTCTTTAAATATCATACAAACTTCATTTTGTTTCATTTTTATTCTACACATCTAAAATAAAACAAAACGGAACATAAAAATAAAAGCTTTCACCAACTGATAAAAATCTGCTGATGCTATATAGAAATAGAATTGAAAATGAAATCCACTTAAAAATGTGATTAACAAAATGGCGAATCATAATTATTTTGAAAGTAAATAATTATTATCGATTGCGTTTTATTATTTATATTTTAAGTGTAAAATTATATTAATAATAGTTTATTGAAATATACATTTTTTAAAATAAATTTAGATTGAATTAATAAATATTTATATTTAAGAAAAAAGCGTTGAATGAACACTTATATAGTATTAAATTATTAGTGAAACTTATTGACATAAATTAATCAGCATCATAATCAACACGATCAGCAGACTTGAGACATAAAGTTTGTGCATAGAACTCATTTCGAGATTGACGAGTCTAAAATTAATTTCATTGGGTTTACATCAAGTATTGTGGATGTATCATTAATGTCTATTCCAGCTTTGATATCAATATTAAAGAATTAACAATACACAACCAGCCGTTAAGAGAAAGATGAATGAGTGAACAATTATTATCTCTATAGCCATTTAGCAAGATCAAATTTAGGCAATAGCCGATGTAAATGACTGCTTGAGTACACGTGACTTAATTTTATATAGAATAAGTAGAGATAGTGTGTGTCCATTTACCAAGATCACATTTAGGCAATAGCCGATGTAAATGACTGCTTGAGTACGCGTGACCAAAGTGTATATAGCATAAGTAGAGATAGTGGGTGTCACTAGAAATGTGTATGGTTCCCATAATGGCAACAAAAGTTTAAAATGAAATATGCTACCAGATGACTAGGGTAAGTTAGGAGACGATTATTGAGATGGATTTTACCTGTGCTAGATCAACTTCACTTTAGAAGCGCTGAGTAGGAGAAGACCATCGATTCTATTTCCAACAAGGAGATATTCGCAGTTCAATTCTGCTCAATATGATTTTTTTTTAGCTGTGAGATTATAAGCAAAAGGCATGAATACAAAATTGTGAATATTTAAATCAAAATTGTGTGTTCTCTCGATCATTTCTGATAATGAAGATGATCTACAACGTCTTAATTTTATGTTCGACCCACTGGGAAATTCAACATGGAAATCTTGAATAACAAAATCAAATCTATGGAGTATTAAAAAGCAAACTCTTTGATATGGGAACTAGCAAGATTTCAAATTACATATAGGTTGTATTTTATCTTTCTTACCCTTTATTTTAATTTTGGATTGGGTGATTAAGAAAATAAATCGTGGAACACAATACTGGAAGTGAGTTTATAGCACAGTTTATAGCACTTTGGAAAAAATCTCTCTTATAACCTTATACTCTGATTCTCCAAAATCAAACGTTCTCTCAGTTATTTAATATGGATACGAAAAATGGAAAGTATAAGATAGAATCATCTCACACATCTGGGCATTTTTTAACAAATACCAAAGAAGAATTTTACAGATATTCTGTGCAGGAAAACATTTTCATACACGAAACTGAGAAAAAGAACATGAATTGAAAAAAATCAGTAAAATGATTAAATATAGAAAATGGAACGAGATTGTTCATAAACTTTGCAGACCAGTAGGAGACCTAGGAAAAAAAAGCTCTTAAATGAAGTCCACACGGTCACAAGAAACGTGGTCGATCAAAAACAACGTGGCGCCGAATAGTAATAAGCCATAGCAAATGCATTTGAAAACCTAATGGTATATGAACGTAAGGTGCTGGTCCAAAATTAAAGTCGGTCGAGTAGTTTGTTTATGTTCTATGCAACCACGAGAAACAACAAGATCGATGATAATTGTAATCTTATCAGATTCAGTTGAATCACAAAGATTTCCTATTTACATAAATCTATACATCTGGAAATCGCTATATGAATTACAATAAAAAAAATTTTAATTATCAGGTTTAGATTTGAGAAACTTATCGACAGAAAAATAAGCATGGTGTTCGCAAATTAAACTGTTCAATATAACTGGAAACCGAGCTAAGCAAAATTATTTGATCAAAACACCTATTCTACAAGATTTCAAAACATTTATTTTTATTATAAACAATATTTTTTATAACGATATTAATCAAAATTTAGTTAAATAAACAGAATATTTTAAAGAGTATACATAAAGGATCAAACCGTTCTTGAAAATTAAAAGTGTTAGACATTAGTCAGAGTTTAGAGTATAGCCATTGCAATGTTGTTGACATCACAATATACAGTTCAAATAAATCATAAAAATTAATTAAGAATATTTTCGTAGAATGAAAGTCAAGGCTTAAAATATCGTTACAGAGCAAATAAATGTTTTATGATGAATATAAACTATTAAACAGCACGAATCTTTTCCAAACTGAAGTAACCTCTAGAAACTGGCGAAATGAGGAGATAATAGCATTTCCTTACACAGCGACAAAATAAAATTGAATTGAATTTTGAAAATTATTTCATTGCAACTATAGGATTGTAAAATATTTTATAAGTAACTCATTTTTATTTATTCCATAAAATCTCATGAGAGCTTAAAGCTTCTATAGTTAAAGCTAATGCAGTTGAAACCAAAAATACTATACTAGAACAAAAGGTATAAATATCAAAATAATAATCCAAGTAATAGAGGACCAGTGTCAATAAAATGAAGTTAACGCATAAAACAGATTAAATAGGAGCACGATAATCATTAGTACGAGATCAAGACTACTAATGAAGTTTTAGCACGAGTAGAAGATTATTCTCAAATTCAATCTAATTTAGTTTAAAGGTGGGTTTAAAATAATTTATGCTCATTAAATTTTTACATAAGAAAAAAATAAATTGTTGCAAAAAATGTCCTAAAGTTCTATTTGGGAAATCTATTTTAAACACAAAAAACATTGTTAAACCGTCAAATTCAAGTGTTGAAAAAGATATTTTATTTTTACCTACATTTTACATACTTTAAAAATTGTTTAAAAAAAAAGTGTTGCCGGTATAAAAAAACTATCCCTGATATTTTAAAATATACTTCATCAAAGTATAATGTCCCAAACTAGTCAAATGCCAGGGATAAAGTATCCCCATCAGTAAATGATATTTACCGTTCTTATCATACACAACACATTGAGCTCATGTTATCTCCTTTTTTATAGCGACCAAAATATTATCACACTTAAAATGTTCACCACAGTTAAAACTCACCTTTATTCTCTAATTTTACAATGTCTTAATATCTGTCAAAATTTTTATTTTAAGTTTGACGCCAGACCAGCCATAAAACAAATTAATTTGGCAGTATCCAATTTTTGAATATTTTTTGCACATATATTCGTACATTATATATATAAAATTATAGATATATATTGTACATATACATATCTATATACCTACTATTGCTATTTTTATAATATATTATCATTTCTATATGATCTCCCATATAGAGGAGGCTATCGTGAAGAAAGAGATAACACTCGGTGCATTCTTGGACATTGAAGGGGCCTTTGACAAGGCAACTTTTAAGTCACTTCTAAACGGAGCAAGAAAGCACGGAGTAAACAACACAATACTGAGATGGATAGAAAAGATGTTGGAACTAAAGTTCAGGTGAAGGCGGTTAGAGGATGCCCACAAGGAGGTGTTCTATCGCCTTTACTATGGAACATGTTGGTAGACGAACTCCTAAGTATACTGAACGAGGAAGGATTCAACACACATGGCTTTGCCGATGATGTTAGTATTCTTCTAAGAGGAGGTTATATGAGGCGTCTATGCACACAAATGCAAAATGCCATTGACTTAACCACCGAATGGTGTCAGGCGAATGGATTAACCATAAATCCCAGCAAGACACATTTAGTGGCCTTTACCAATAGAAGGCGACTGAACAACTATGTTCTTCCTTCCATTGGAGGAAATAACCTAGAACTTCGAGATGAAGTAAAATATCTAGGGATCATACTTGATAAGAAGCTCAATTGGGCAAAACATATCGAGACGAAATGTGCTAATGCCGTGAAAGTCCTATGGCAGTGCAGAAGGACTTTGGCAACAATTGGGGCCTAACACCGAAAATAGCCTTAAGACTATACAAAGTGTGTATCAGGCCCATTGTTAGCTATGGGTCCATTGCATGGGTTCCCAGAACATTCACAGCAAATGCCATAAAAAAACTAGAAGCAGTACAAAGACTTGCGTGTCTCTGTGTAACAAGTGCTTTTAGAACCACACCTACAGCGGCTATGCAAATACTTCTTGGGCTTCCGCCCTTACATCTTTATGTAAGAATGGAGGCCCTCAAAGTTGCAAGAAGGTTGAAAACTCTAGGGAATACTAGAGGATTTAGGCACAAACATCAGAGGCTATGGAAGGACTTAGAAGAGGAGCAAAAAGAGTTCTTCATGCCAACAGATGACATCACTACATACGTATCTTTGAAAAAGAGATATGAAGTAGAAATCCCGACAAGAGAGACCTGGCGTGGTTCAGAAGAGCAGGCCAGGTCCTCAAATACCTCGGACATTTTCACTGACGGATCCCTTACGGCTCTAGGCGCGGGAGCTGGAGTGTTCTTTGAAAAAGAGCAACTTGAACTCCAGTTTCCTCTTGGCAAACACTGCACAGTCTTCCAGGCTGAAGTCTTTGCCATAAACGCAGCAGTCAATATAATAAAAGAGCAAAGATGGTCTAACAAAGTCATTAGAATCCTCAGTGACAGTCAGGCTGCCTTAAAAGCTCTTGAAAGTAAACTCATCAAATCTAGATTGGTGGGAGAATGTTCGGAAGCCCTAAACCTCATAGGGCTCCGAAACAAGGTACAACTGATCTGGATACCGGGTCATAGTGGCCTGACTGGAAATGAGAAGGCTGACGAACTAGCCAGATCATCGGCGGAAAACATTTATGGTCCGGAACCAGCAGTTGGTATATCTATTGGTAATATTAAACTATTAATAGAAAACACCCTGAAAAGGGAAGTAAATATTCTTTGGGAGCGTATGGAAGGCCAAAGGGTCTCCAAAATATATGCACCAAGAATAAACACCAAAATAACCAACTTCCTGCTAACTCTCAATAGAGGAGACTGTAGGAAGATGGTGGGCATACTTACTGGTCATAACCACATGAATAAACATATGTGTAAACTAGCACTAAGTGACGACTCAACCTGTAGACACTGTCTGGAAGAGGAAGAAACCTCCAGTTGTAGGAGAGTGCTTATCTCAAGGCTGAGACGCTGCTGGAAACGCACTACATAACCTCAGAAAACTTCTGCAGGATAAATCCCCCAAACCTATTGGCCTTTATCAAAAGGGTCGACTAAGTTGAGGGGTGGAGGACGGCATAAAGGGCTAAAAAGCCTACATGCCGGCTCTGACATATTAGGGCCACCTCCGTAGAAGAAAAAAAAAAAATCATTCCTATCATAATTGACTAGACAATGGGATTCACATAAGTAAAATCGTGTCACTTGAGCATGAAATTGGTATCATAATAGCCTTAAAATACGTCGAATAAATTGAACCGGCAGCACCTTTTTATTAATACAATTTGGTATTTGTTTATATTTTGGATCGCAATTTTTGAATTTTATAAAGCAATTTAGTAAAATTAAAACATTAAAGTGTGAAATAAGATAAAAAATTTAGCACTATACATACCTTCATATAATTGTATTTATTTATTTATAAAGGTTCAAGTGTTATTATTTTAAAATTTGTATTTAGGTTCAACCATAGAGTAATCATATAAGTAGAGTATTCACGTAGAACAAAATTTGCTAGTCACTTTTTCAAATATCAAAATTCTGTGTTCACTCAAAATTATATTACTCAATTTTTAACTGCTTATAAGTTGAGCGCAATGTATTTTGTACTCATAAATAAAAAGATTTTGTGTACCTACTACTTATGAACATAGTTATTTGTTATTATGCTGCCAACAGTGTCAACAATATAAAAGTTGTATGTATAGGTACTCAAAATTGTATAGTTATATGCGAATGTGCATGCTAGCTACAGTATATACATACTTCTTTATTTCGCTGCTCGCATTTCTACTTTACTTTTGTGATAAAAATTAAAAATTACACAATGTGTATAAAAATATATATACATGCATTTAAAGTCCTTTCAATAGACCACAAATAATATTACAAATCAAAGTATTGAATTTTTTTTTAGAAATTGAAAGAATTCAAGATTATTGCTGGATTTGTTGTTATTTTGCTTTAATTTTTAAAATTTGAAGAATTAATATTTTGTTTTGGACTTGGTCAATGTGATTTATGAAATTTGTGATTTCAAATTTTATAGAAGAAAGGGACAAAAAAATTAATATTGGTTTTGTAAAATTAAAAATAATTCAAATTAATTTCTATTGAAAAGTATACTGAAAAATAGGTACCTACATGTATTTTTAAATTTTCAGCAATTTTGGTTTTGTTAATTTTGTCTGTTTCTTACCGTAGATAATAATATGAATAGTATATATATGAATACATAATATAATTATGAATACAAACAAACAAACAAGCTATCAAAATTTAAAAAAGTAGGTAAAAAAAATAAAACTGGATATTTTATTCTTTATAAGGATTGTTGGCTGTTTTTATTTCTTCAAAAATTATTTCATCTGAAATAGAAATACGATTTTTAACCAACTTCTGAGAAAAGAAAACAAAACGGTATTCCGTACAAAGTTCACGATTTGTAATGCATTACTAATAAATTTCATTCTTTTATTAGCATTATTTTTAAAAAAAATTTCTGTATTATGTGATGCTATCATTGATCTATTATTGTATGGATAGAATTTCATTCATTGCCTTTGCGATTAATTGTGTTTTTTTGTTTACATTTTTCTATATACATATATTTTTTGTATTGAATTAGACATGTAAATGTATGGTGAACACATATACGATATTACGATACACACTCTTCATATAAATCAAAAGGACATACGTATGTAAATACTTTTCAAATTATCAAACAATGCCTCTATACTCCTAGCCTAGTCACTGGGAGAGCAAAACTTTATACACAAAACTAAAACAAAACTTAAAACGAAATCGTAATTCGATAAAATTCCGAAAAAATCATTCTGTGAATAGGCTAGAAGTATAGTGGCATTGTATGAAATATTCTTCTCAATAAAAAAAAAATTTTTAGTAAAAATAATTGAGTTTCGAAAATTATATTTGAGTGTTTTGGGGTATTGAGTGAAAATGGGACGGCATTTTCGTGTTTTGAGTAAAAATGGGACGGCATTTTTAGAAGAAAATGATTAACAAATATTGTTCTACGTGAATACTCTACTTATATGATTACTCTATGGTTCAACAACAAACAATTTTAATATTTTAATTTTTATTTACAAAACTTAGCAACAATTTACTTTTAACAATACTTTTATTTTTCAAAGCTAGCACAAAATTATTTAAAAATTTTAACCGTCGCCTAATAACTGAACACGATTGAAAATACAAAAATTTTTTCATGTATAATGTCAAAATTTTCATACTAGATTTTTGCCAAGACGGAATTATTGAGCACAAAAAAGGTTTAATATGATACCAAAATGTTGTATTCATCGCCACATACGACAACCGTCATATTTTTAGTTTATTATATGATAGATGTGTATATAAAATATATTTGTGTCAAACGAGCCTAATTGCACACAGATATGTTTAAAAAGATATCAGTTCATAAATGGTTCAAAAAAACTTCCAAAAAATAGAAAAACAACGAAAATCGAAAAACATCAGGTACAGAGAAGATCCATATAGTTAACATGGCTCTATATGAATAAACCCATATATTAACAAACGAAAATCAATTATGATAAAAATTATGTAACCAAGAACACGAAACATGAACTTGTATACGCTTTCAGTCACCTTAAAAGGATTTAAAAGGTCATAGAATAAAGTCATTAATGTCAGTCATTAATGCACATTATAAATGTTATTTTCTCATTAATAACTTAAAATTAATAATCTAACAAGAAAAATATAAAAGAGGACAAACATAAATAAAATCTCATTTCAAAAAGAAAACTTAAAAATAAAAACCAAAATTATACTTTTAGATTTAAGACACCTAAAGTTCATAATTTAAAAAAAATTGCGATCGAAGAATTCAGTGATTATAGATTCTTGAATGGTTGATGGTATAGCATAACTAAAATCAGAAATTATTGAAACGACATGCTGAACGTGATAGTCAAGAAAAATATTCAGAACTCAAAAATATAACACGTTGAGTAAATCTTTCGAAACATTTATTGTACGTAACCTGACCCTTTATAGTTGTCCACATGTGAACAAGAAACATTTATTCATTAACATGTTCGAGATTGTGTTCAACATTATATAATATACAATTTTAACCTCTCATAGAAATAAAAATTTGGATAATTAATCCATTTTTATAATATGGCCATGTTAACATTGTTATAGCCCTGTTAACAATTTCACTTTTGATGTTGTCATTAAAAAGTGAAACTTCAAAAAATATTGACATCTGTATTTTTATTCACTAATTTTTTTTTGTGAAAGCTTTGTTTCAGTTCGTTGTTGCAGTGATTTTTTTTAAAATTAAAAGTGATAAATTAGTGTTAAAAGTACAAAATAAGTTTTAATTAATTAATTTTTTTACTGTAAGTAACAGTATAGTTCTACCAATTTGTCCATTTGATTTCTATTGCTAATTTTTCTCCTAAACATATACATTTATAATAAAAAATTTTTTATTAATTGCGTTTCTGAACCTAGCACTAACTAGCACTTTACACTACATAGTTGCACTATTTGTCGCAGTCGCACTATTTTAATAAATTTATGACAATTAATAAATTTTTAGGAGTGAAATCAATATGGCCATAATACATATTTTTTTAACTTTTTATGTCAAATTTATTTTGAAAACAACAACAAAGTACTTATTTCAGCAATTTTTAGTATATAATATTAGCAATATTTATTGTTATGATGCATGATTATGGCAACGATATAAATTTTAGATTTTAAGCAAATGTCATTATTGTCATCTTATTTCAGTTTGCTTTGAATTATTGTTTCTGTTTGGTTAAAAGACAAAAATGCATGCACAATAAATTAAAAAGAAAATTTTAAATAATTTTTTGTTGCTAAATTAACTTTGAAAGGTAAAAAAACAATAATTATTTATATTTAAAATACGGACTTAGATAGAAAAAATATTTATTTTTTAGTTTGTTTAATACAAAAAATAGATTTTCAATAGTTGTATTATGATTTTAGATTTTGAATAATTATTTATTTATAATTTTCGTGACAATTTTAATTAAATTTTTTTTTATTTTCACTTTTACTACTGAACGAACTATCTTTTTTCACTTTTTTTTATATAGGTACAGGTACATATATTATTTCTATTTATTTATTTATTTTAACAGTTGATCCTTTATTAAATTATATTAATTATTTGGTATAATATATTTTGTATATTATATACTTACATTATTTTTTTAATATATAATTCTTCTTAAAATAAAAACACAAATTTTTTTAAAAATACTGAAAACAAAAATAACCGTTCGTTCATTCATAATTTTGTCTTTTTTATTCCTTTTTACTTTCTTTCATATTTTAGTGACAATGATAATAGGCGCCATATCATTTCTCAATAGCTAGGTATATAGAATCAGATTCACAAGTGTAATTCTTTTCATGCTTTTCTCTTTTTCATTGCGCCCTAATTCAAAATTAATTTTCGAAGTTAGAATTTGTGAAAATCGATATAACTATATAAAAAAAAATTATATATAGTTGAAATATTATCATTTCTAGTTTAAGAGCAGATAAACTAGTATCTTAATAAGTTAATATCATATTTCAAATTTTATACCAATTAAATTTGGTTTGTACATGAATATATAAAAGCATTTTCATTCACAGCAACTATTGGATTACCTTAAAATTTTTTCCAAAAAAAAACGAGTTAATAAAAATTCAAAATAATAGGACTGAGCCTTGCGAAACACCTCTAGAAATTTCTAAAATATTAAGAATAAATTAAAATATTTATTATATATTATCTATTTTAATTTTTTGTTTCCTGTTTGCTAAAATATGATTTGAATTAATCTAAAACAAAACTTCTAAATCCAACTCTATACACAATTTTTTAATTAAAATATTATGATCAACTATAGATCAGAGACTTTGGTGATGTCTATAAATAGTGTAGATGATACCATACTATTGTTTAATGACTCATTAGTTTCACTACAATTTGCAAGGCATCTTCTGTAGATTTTCCCTTCAAGAAACCATACTGACAGATATTAAAGAAATTACAGACATATAAAACAAGCTAATATTTATCTTTTGATCGCTTGTTCAACGACCTTTGACAAATCAGGTATATAAGGAGATATATATAAATTCACAAAGAAATTCTTTTTTCGTTCCTATAGTTGTAATATCAAAGATAATATTATTAATTATTTACTTTCAAAAGCTTATACCATAAATTCGTTTTATACATATCTGCATAACTTCTAAGCATAGGTATGTGAATTAACTTAATATAGAAAATTAATGGCTTTAAGTTGTAGAAATTCTAAGATCCTATAGACATATATTATTCGAATGTCCAAATCCTATTATTAAATTTTCAACATTCTTTGAAAAATTACAATGTGCACATTGAAAGTAAAAACAACAATTTAATAAAATTTCAATAAAAAATCCAAAATTTTTAAAGAATGAGCATAATGTAAAAAACTTCCAACTCCAACAGGTTTAACCTATACCATATTCTATTTGAAAACGTAAGTTGATATCCAATTTCATTATGTTGTTCAAAAGCTTTTTTTTTAAATATTTTAATTGCCTGATTGTAAGTAGAGCTCTATTACAGAAACATTCATTATTCAACAAGTCCAAATCAGTAGGTATCTCTACTATATACCAGGAAAGACATTATGAAGATTGCATATTGTTAAAAATTTATTTATAATAAATTAAATCAGAAAGAAAAATTTAACTCTCAACTCTCGGAATAGGAATAAAAATAAAAAAAAAACCCTAATGCGAAAAATTAAAACTTTCAAATTCTGAAAATCATGAAAATCACACGCACCAAAGTTGGCGCCTCAATCAATTTTTTTTTTTTTGTTATTGTTTTTTTTTCTTTTTTTGTAAATTCTTTTTGCATTTCAGGTTATTTGTATTTCTGCGTATATGCAATCAGTCTGCATACGAAATTTGTAATCAAAATATATATAAAAAAAAGAAAAAAAAAACAACAAAAGAATGCAGCCTGGCGAAGAATTTTCAAAAAAAAAAAAAAACAAGAATGAAAAGAAAAATAATTATTCAAAATTTTCTTATTTTTTTTTTTATTTTTTTGTTTAAAGTAAAGTTCAAAAGAAGGAAGGAAGAAAACAAGGGAATTTCGGCAACAACTAAAATACTATTTGCAATTTTTTTGTTTTATATTTTATTTATTTATTTTAGGAATAAATTTCAATTAGTTTCGAAAAAAAAGATAACTAGAACTCTTTATGTATATCACATACTTTATTTATAAACATGTATAACCAAAAAGTTTTTTATAGCTGTTAATTCTCTATCCAAAATGCATAACATCTTATTACATCTAAATTAATTTTATATTGTTTTTGCAGAATTTTTCAAAACACTATCGAATCTTAAGTACACATAAGATATTTTACCCCGTGCAAAGCTATTTACTTGTCGTACTTATGTGTACTTAAGATAAAATTATGCAAGCTATCACCGAAATTCCAGTAAATGCATATCATCTTATAGACTTAAGATTTTTTGCAAAAATACGATTTTGAAATAACCTATTTTTAAGTACATATAAGAGCATTTGGCCCGTGCATATAATGCCATCTAAATAAGATGATTTGCTCTTGATTTAAATCAGTCAGTGCAGTAGTGTATTACTCTTGGAGTAAACGGTATTGTAAAGTTTTCAATATGGTAATAATAATTAATAAATAAATGCTAAACATGTAGCTACCTAAAATTTTGTTTAGGTACATAGAATAAATAGGTACTAGAAATATCTGTATTTAACTGTACATTTTGAAAATGAATTAAATTCACCAAAGAATTGAGAGAGATTTTTTTACATTTTATTAAGCACTGATTAATAGAATAAGTTTTATGAACATTTACTATAATAAGAGAAAATTGAGAAAAAATCAATACATTCTATTTTTATATATGTATATTTCTATAAAGGTCTACCAACAAGTACATGATATTCATCCCGTCCCGATCTTGTAGATTCATCCGGTGTAGAACAATAAAAAAGTTTAGCTTTTTAATTTAAATATTTTATTATTTATAGGTACTGAAAATGTTACACAGACTGAAATAAAAATGTTGATTTTATAAAATTATGAAGTAAAAAATGTTAATTTGAATTTAAATTTACTTTTATGTTAATTTTGGTTATATATTTAAATTGAAAATGTTAATATATATTTTTATTATGAAAATAACTGAATATTTTAATTCCTTGAAATACTAAATTGTAAGTGCTATAGAATAATATCTTAACTGTAATTGCATGAGATTTTATGAAAACACTAACTCATGTCGACATAAGATGTTTTGTTGCAAGACATATAAGCAAAAAAATTTGTCAAACCATCTTATTTCGACATAAGGTGTCCAATATTATAATACCGAAATAAGATATAACACCTTATGTTGTAAATGTCACGTTACTGACTAAAGTAATGAAGATATTTTCCTACTTTTTATGGTAACTTATTCGTTTGGTAAGTATTAACCATAATTTTACTCAAAAATATCTTCGATTTCGAAAATAAGTCTTATATATAAAATTTTTAACTAAAATGCTTCTCCTGAACAATTTACTTTTTTGACTTAAGGTGTTATGCCTTTTATGCAGCCCACTCACCAGTTGCAAGTTTCAATGAAACTTAAAGTTTCATGTTTGACATACACGCAAAGCCTTATTTAAAAAAACTTATTTTGAAGTTTGTTTTATTCATTTATAATTTGTATTTGTTTACATGGTGACAGAAATATTTTTTAATTTTTTTATTAAAATTACGAAATAATTAAAATACAAAATGATAGATAAAACAATTATTCATCTCATTTTATTTATTTTTTTTTCAAACTGTAAAAAAGAAAAAATACGTCACTAATTTAAATAAAAAAAAATAGCTTTGTTTAAGTTATAGCTTCACAACATTTAGCTTCCCCCATACACGAGAAAAATATATAAACTTAGTTTCAAGTTTTCGAAAAATTTTGAAGACAAACGATCAGACTTGAAACCTTCAAAATGGTAGTTGAATATGCCCATACATTATGCAACATCAAGTGCAACATGGTAATGAAACGGTCATTTTCATTCATAAAAATTAAGTTTCATGAAACTTGCAACTGGTGAATGGGCTGCATTATGTAGAGAATTTAGAATATTAATCTGAAAGTCTATGTTATACAGTTAAGTAATTAAATTCCAAAATAATTCAAAAATCAAATTTGGGAATACCGCGCTATACCTCATAATTGTTTAACCTGACAACTATAAACTAGGTATATTATTAAATTTATTATTTTAGTAGCTATAGAACTATATATGTAGTTTACTAAATATATTTAGCAAAATCTTTGAAAACAATTATTAAAAACAGAGCAGTCAAATTTTTAGAACAAAGTAATATATTATCTGAAGAACAGTTTCATTTCAGAACTAAACATTCAACTATCCATCAGTTAGTACGCTTCAAAATTTTTATACATACTACATTAAATGAAAACAAAAACCTGTTGGTATATGGTGGTTCTTGATATAAACTCGTCATTTGATACAGTTTGTGATAGAGGTATAGTTTACAAACTAAGAAAAATTAGCTTAGATAACGACGTAATTGAAACCATTGAAACCTTTCAAAGGTAAAACGGCTTCAAATACTTATTTCATACCAGCTGGTTTATCTCAAGGCTCTGTTCTAGGTCCAATACTGTATAATATCTATAAACATATGACTTTCCCAGAACGGAAAATATTCAAATATCAATTTTTGTCGACGATACTTTGTTATACACTTCAGGTATACTTACAGTGCCGACATAGTCAACAAGTTACAAAATACAATTAAATTTACTGCCACTAACTATTTCTATAAATGGAAGATATCAATTAATATTTGATTGGGTAGATAGCGTAAAGATTAACATTTAAAACTCATATGACTAAAACAATATCCGTTTATTAATTGAAAATTTTGCCTATCAAATTAAGTTTTAATAATGTTTCACCTTGAGCCTACAGCAGATTATATAAATTATATTAAAATAAGTTAATAATAATGAAAGTTAAATTGCGGCCGATAATATTATATATATGTCCAGTCTTCCATAATATTGCTAAAACGCATATAAACACTCTTAAAGGCCTTCCCACATTACAGCTTTTTATGCTGTCTTTTAAAGCCAACCTTTTATGACAGCTTTTTTTTAATTCAAAACATATGGAATCGTGAATAGCATCCCACAATGAATAAGCGGCATAAAAAGCTAAGAAAAAAAGTCAGCATAACAGACATACAATATGAAGTTTGATTTTTTCAGAAAAAGAGCGGCTTGTTGTTAACGAAGTGTCAGATTTAATGTTATAAATATATTTTTTCAAAATGGGTAGTAGACTAAATATTTTTTTTATTTATTTATTTTAAGATTTTAAGATATATTTATTTATTTTATAATTTGTAAAAGATATTGTATGACATAGGTCTATTCTATATATATTTATACATAGGTCTATATATATTTAAATTTCAGACAAATCAATAAATAAAAAATTAATCGAGTTGGTTAAACAACAACAAAATCTTGTTTATACAACAAAACCAACTCTGATTACAAAAATATAATAAAAAGGGAGAAGGTATGAAAGAACATTAGTATTGCTCTGAATCAAACATGCAAAAGTTTTTAAGAACATCTCTGGATCTGAATTTTTATTTTGTAAATATGTTGAATAATAGCAACCAGTTTCCTCACTGTCTATAAATAATGGCCTACCCCAAAATTCCCGTTGTCGCTTTTTCCTTTTGTGATTCATAACGTTTTGTTACATTATGAACAAAATCGATTATTCTTAAATTTTCCAAAATCACTTCTTGACTACACGACATTTTAATTTAAAAAAAAAGCCGTTTTAAAAAAAGCTTAATTCTGTTTTGGTAAAATTTTTATGCCAGCTTTTTTTGCTGTCATAAAAATTTTTTTAAAGCCGACTTTTTGACTTTAAAAGCCAACATAAAAAACTTAAGTGACTCAAAATAAAAATTTTAAGTTAATGTTCAATCTTCCTTTATTTTTATTCAACTAAAAAACTTCATGATAAAGCAAATATGAGCTTGGTATCGTTGATAAGAACACAGAGAACAAAATATTCTTTGTTGCAAAATATTCATTTTCTGAAAATTCACTTAGGTATAAGGAGCTTATATCAATAAGTTCTTTATTGTTTCTTTGCTAATATAACAAATTTAGGCTAAGTAGATTACTTAAGTTAGGTTAGATGCAAATTATGTATAAGTTTTAATAAAACTAAAATCAAATATAAGATTTTTGAAAACTTCCTATAAATTTTTTAATAATAATGAACCAAATGAAAATTTAAAATATAAGAAATAATTAAATATTTTATTTGTGTACGGATAAGACTATAATGAGATGTAAATATCTTGAAAATAAATATAAATTTTTTTTTAAAATTTAAATTTTCTTTCATTATTCATTTAGTGTTATTGTGCAAGTATATATATATATATATATATATCGATATTTCGGAAGCAACTTACTTCCTTCATTAGTGCGTGCTACTAATTAAACTAACTAAGCTATTATTAAATATTAAAATCCAATTTGGAGTACAGTTCCACAAACATTTGTTAATAAGTTAGATATTTTACATAAAAAAAAACAATAAAATTAATTCATTATTACCCCAGGTTACATCCCACCAATATGTTGTACACAGATAAATTTATCTTTTTTTCATCAACATATACGCTAAATAATCACATCAAATATAACTTCATCTTAAATAGAAATATTGACATTCATAATAATAACACACGAAATAAATAAAATTATTATCATTATTTTATTAATATTATTATTTATTTATTTCATTTCGATCTACAGGAATAACTTACAGATTTTGCTTAAAACTACAGTTTAAAACTGATAATAATAATTAATAAATAACAAAATACAATTCAAATTTTGACATTTTATGATGAGAAAAATATGGTTTGTCTGCTATAATTAAGATCTATTATAGAAGAGCATTTACATATTATATAATATTTATATGAATTAATGATGGGTTCCGAAAATTCATAGTTCGTACTAGATGTTATATAAATTTAAAATAAAATGACGTTTATTTTAGCTGACAAAACGTCATACGAGAACATAACAGCAGTCACATTTCGCCTAGCTTCAAGTGTTAAAATATCTATTAGTCTAAATAACTCGTTGTATAGGGTTTCCAGTTGAACTTACGAAAACAAAATTTGGTACATAATCTTTTCAACTGATTCAATACTTTTTATATGGCTATAGCATAAAACGCATCCAAATGGGAGATGCATATTCAAGGTCAGGACGAACAAGATAAGTACATAATGATTTAAATCTATAAGGATCAGTAAAATTTAGGGAATGCAGTTTAATAACACCTAGCATGGAAAAAGCTTTTGCTATTATGAAATCTATATGAGAATCTGGTTAATTCAGCTGTCAAGAAGTACTCCCAGATCTTTAACCGCACTGACATGTTCTATAACAGAATCATAAAATTTTATTATATCAAATGACTTTGATATGTCTATGTGAAAATGCTATCAACTTGATAACCTTTTTGAACTGAATTAATGGTTTTATGTAGAAAAATAGATAGAATAGTAGGTGTAGGATCTACCTTGAATGAAACCATGTTGATTTGGAGATATGTTTTTCTTGGTTAAAAATAAAATTTGTCTGTGACAATATAGCTTCAAAAAGTTTGGGATCGCAGATAGTTTAGTCGATAATTTGCAACTAAAATTCTTGATCCAGATTTAAAGATACGTACAATATTTTCAGTCATTGAGGAAAGCATCATCATTTAACGATCTATTAAAAATTTTACAAAGATGTTCAGTTATGCTTAGTTATCTCACGCTCCCAAATCCAAGAGTGGGGTTTTTGATTAAAGTTATTCATGTTTGGATACACATTAGAAATTAATTGCTTTAAAGATTGAACACGATATCCCATGTCACTGATGGTTATATCCACTTCACCAGAAACTTTCACTATGATTCCATCACAAATTTTTAAAAGAAGACCAGCAAAAGCTTCCGCTGATCTCATATTTACCGATAAACGTAATATTTGAACATGATTCCAAATGTGACACCATATAATTAAAGCGCTTACTTCATCAGTTCTCGTTCCTCTTTGGAACGACTGGAAGAATTAGCCTAAAATCTCCCGAAAGCAAAAATTTTACTCTACCCATAATGTTGTTATTATTTCGCAAATCTCGTAAGGTTCTATCTAAAACTTCAAGCAATAATTTTATTAGCCATTGTGCACTCATCCCATACGATTAATTTACACTCTTATAGAATTTTAGTCAATTTAGTTTCTTTTTTGATACTACAAACTGGACTCTCGGAATTCACTAAGTTAAATGATAAGTGTTGTTTGTGCCCCCCATTTAGAAGTGTTGCACATATTGATGAAGACGAAATAACTATAGCAATTTAACCAAAATGTCTAACTTTTGATCAAATTGAATAAAAAGGTTTTTCCTGTGCCGCCAGAGGCATTTAAAAAGATAACCTTCCCATAAAAATTTTGGGTCAGAAATTTGGCAAAATGCTAAAATAATTTAAAATAAATCTCTTAACATTGTTGCTGATTTTGACAACGTAGCTTCCTTAAAGGTTTCATTCCAGTGACTATCATCCTCTAGTAAGCCAACTGCTTTTGCAAATGCACTAGCTAAACGTGAAACTTCGAAATTGACATGTTGAGAAAGACGACTGTTATGACGTACAGACAATTATTTTTATTTCGTCTTTTATGAAAGCGATCCTGAGATCTCTATCAATTTCAGCATTGCGAACAAATCAGGCGGTATTAACAATACTTTGTTTTGAAACGTTTGGATAGTATAAATATGTAATTGTTTAACACAAACTCTTATTTGAATACCATATATGCCCAGACTGGTTCCAATATTTGATTGTAGATCAAAACTTTGTTATACGTCGAAAGCGTAGATGTCCGTCCAATAATTAGTCAATACAACTATTTGTGTTTCAAATCTAGTTCTAGCTTTTTTTCTTAACGTGTTCTTTCCATATTTAAGCTTTGCGTCTTATATTTTTGCGTCAATACCAAGATATTTTTCAGAATTTTGATATGGTATGATGACACTGTTTAATTCTTACTGAAATGTGGTGGAAATATAAAAACTTAAAAAATTAAAATGAATTAATTCCTATACGTTATATAGATATAACTGGGGATGTTGAATCTATGCAAATAATGAGATAACATATTAGCAATATACTCGTTTTATATGACAGTCTAAACAAGTTAAATTAGTTAATTTGTCACAATCAGGAATCAAAATTAATCCGGAACTATTCACAAAATTTCATTCTTTAGACTAAAAAGCATTTTATGTCATTTTATATCATCTCGTAAAATTGGCACCTACAGCAGTAAATCAAAAGTTCAAAGAAAATTATTTAAAAATGTTTTTGACAATATTCCCGGATAACTAAAATGGACTAAATCACTCAGTATAAGTCATTCAGTCAGTAATCGAACTAAAATAGAATTTAAATTTTGAAACTAACACTTTTTAAATGGAATTAAATTTATTTATTTTATTTATTTATTCAAGTAACCCAAAAGAGCATAATGGCTCGTATAAGGTGTATATATAATTAATTAATATAAATTATTTATATATTAATAATCTGTTAGTGATGTGAAAATATAAGATACTTGTAAATGTTTAGTATAGATACTTTTTTTTAAATAGATTCAATGTGCATTATTATGAATAATTCTTAAATAATATAAAAAAAAACGAAATTATTATGAAATAAATTGAGATTGAAAATAAAATTAGCTAAAAAATACAGTAGGTATGTAATATACATATATATTTAAACTTTCTCAAAATGATCTTCACTATCAAATTTTTACCACTGTCTATTCCAAATAATTCACATTAAAAAATTTAAATTTACAAGTATACAAGTATTATACTATTCTGTTATACATCCGTATACAAAACCTACAAAAAAAAACCAATTTTTTTTTAAATAAAAAAAAAACTGCATTAAAACCCCAAATCAAAAATGTGGTACATTTTATGAATGAAAGCTTTACTTGAATTGCATTCCATGAATATCTTAGCTCACTTAAATGAAAACAGTTATGTGCAAACACTCATAAAATCACCGTATAACAAACGTATATGATATATATAATATATATATATATATACTGATAAAAATAAATAAATATATATATCTTATATGTGTATGCATATATATAAAAGTGAATAAACGAATATAGAATTCAAAGGTAGTAAACAAGGTTGCAACGCCAACAGCAACAACAACAACAAGAATTGCATTACATTACAACAAAATAGGACTGAAAATTTCAAGAATTTAAAGATTTTTTTTTTCATCAAAATCCAATTTTTTTTATTTGTTTATTTATTTCTAAATCAGAGAAAAAGAGAAAGCTTAAAGAGAGAATTATAAATTAGAAAATGTGTAGAGAATGAAAGAGAAAAAATATATTTTTGTCACGTGGTTCTTTTTTTGTTTTAACGACTTTGTTATTTTTCTTCTTCGCATTATTTATACAAAACACCTACCTATCTACATGAATATACATATCTACATAATATTTGTAATTTTTATTTGAAGTTCAACGTTCTCTTGAGGAATTTTTTCATTAGTTTTTTTTTATATATATATATATATATAGGTACATATATGTACATATGAATGTACTAATAATATAAAACCTACCGAACAACACAAGAGAAGCACAAGGAGCTCAACATTAAGATCTATCTAGAGTCCCAAGAAGATGTGAAAACATCAATTTCTCGAAAGTAAAACAAAAAAAAAAGTTATTCCAAAATATATGGGTATAAAAAAAACAACAACAATAACAGTAAATAAAATCAACATCTATCTAAATACATAATATATATATTATATGTATATATCCATATATATGTATACATATCGATACATTTCATTTGAAATTTTCATTTGTTTGTTTGGTTGGTTGGTTGAATAGTTTGTTTGTTTGTTTCAAGCCAAGTTCACAAAGTAAAGAACAAACGATCTTGATCACGTCGTCGTCTTCATTTTTTTTTTTTTTTAAACTTACTACTAATACTTTAACAATATACAATAATATATAATATGATGTATATTAACAAAAATGAAAAATAAATTATGGAATTTTTCTTTTTTATATAATATGTAAGCACACATTTGTGTTAATATGCATATATTAACATAGTAGTGTGCGTGCGCGCCTATTATTCCTATAATATAGTATGTGATAAGAATATTTTCATTCTCTTCAAAATTGTCGTTTTTTTTTGTTTTGCTTTTTAAGTCTTTGAAGCTAACTTGAAGAAATTCCATTTAGAAACAGTGTGTACATGTGTATAATAATATTTTCCAATAACAATTGTAGTATATACAGAGTGTTTCATTTAAAAATAAAACAAAAAAAAAAAAAAAAACAGGATAAAAAATTGGATAGTATCAAGTCTTCACATGAAGTTCAATTACTTGCCTTCGATAAATTAAAAAAAAAAAAAAATTTCATTGAATTAAAATAAAATTGTTGGAAGATGAAAATTTTGATATTTAAATTTTTGTTCATGGCATTTTGTTCACCATCCTTACGCTCAGTTCACCCATATTGTCTTAAACATTAAATTAATGAATAAGTATTTTTGTTAGACGATGTAAGCGATGTGATAGATCATTTTATTATGTTTGTCTGCCGTACTGTCAAAAAAGATTATTGGTGCAAACAAAAAATATATATAGAAATGACAGCATACCATCATCCAATGATCAACAGATCGGCTAACTTTGAAAAGGAAAGTAGCTACATAAAATACACGACAAGGAAAAATGGATATAATGAACATAGACCGAACAATAAGGAAGAAACTGCACTGTATCGACCTTGTTCCAACAAAATAAAGATGCAAAAAAATTTAGAAGAATTTTCGAAACGCACTCAACATTCACTTAGAAGTTTAAAATATTTTTAAAAAAACACAATTTGGAACTATAGTAGAAGTCAATTAATGAGCATCATACGATCATCAAATCGGCTAATTACGATGAAATTCCAAGAACATTTAGGGGGAAGTCGAATTAGCAAGAATAAGAGATATTACCAATTTTAGGTCGGTAATTACTAAACAGATTATAATTGAAGAAAATCATAAAATTAATAAAATCAATTTATCAGCAATAAAGGAGGTACACAAAATAAGTAAACTACAGACACATATGAAAGTTAAACAATTTTGAGGGTACAGGTATGGGTCTGTTCGGAAATGTAGCATGCACATGCACAGCCAAATCTAAACTAAAACAAAAATATTTTTTTTTGTATACTGTGAAAACTTTAAGAACTTCAAATTTACTAAATTACAACTACAAAAAGCTGCAAATCTGCAAGGTTAAAATTTAGTTTGATTTGTAAAATTTGTTTTGATAAATAAAAATTATTCGCTTTTTTTGTAATATTTATTTTGCAGAAAAAAAATAATACTACAAATTTGCCACTATTTTTTTAAAAATCTTGCAAAATTTGATCGCAAATCTGTTGAGTGTTGATAGATACAAAAAAAAAATAGTGTACAAAAAAAAATACATATGTAAAGTCATTCCATTTCTTCAACAAAGAAAATAGTATAAGAAAAAAGTTAAATTTTTGAAACTGAATGAACAAATCAGAAAATGACGTTGAATGACATCTTAAAAGTATACATACAAAAACGAGTAGATATGTAAAACTCAGAATTAAATTACTTATTATTTTTATGAACTAGATTACAATAGAGGTCGGGTTTTATCCGACATTTAATCACTCTATCAACAAAACACATAGACAGTCAATTTTATCGAGTTTGATACGCAGCCTTAATAGGCGAATGTCAAGCTATTGGTCTAGAGTCTGTATTTTCTAAATGGATTGAATGCTTTTTTGTTTTTTTTTTTATTTTTAAATTCGTTATTCATTATTATACATTTTAGTATTGTTTCATCGCTGGTTGGCATTATAGGTTTGCTTTCGAATCATTCAATTCGCGTCTTAGTAGACGGCTTCACGTCTGAAAAACTTAATATAAATGCTGGTGTTCCGCAAGGATCTGTTCTTTCATACAATCTCTTTTAGAATTACATCAACGTTTTACTCCGAACAACCTTTAATCCAATCCACAGTTTTGTTGATGACAGTACTCTGGTGGCATCCTTCGCTTTTCTCCTTAAATCTAATGTTACAACTACCGACGTTGGCAATAGAAAACAAATAATGGTTAACATGATTAACCAAGATCTGACTAAAATTGCTGGCTGAGGCAAAATAAACATATTTGATATTAACTCATCTATAACTCAAAACTGTCTTATTTCACGTAAACTTCCACAATTTCACCCTAATCTCTCCTTTCAAGGTGTTACTTTACAGAACACGGATAGTCTAAATATTTTAAGCATGCACGTGAATTAAAAAAATATTTGAAACGACCATATTTTTGATATCGCGAAAGGAGCTGCAAAGTGTTTAGGCTATTTAAGTACATGTGAAGTGGTCCTTTCACCTTTGTAACTCCTTAATATCTATAAATCATTTACACGTCGAAACAAGACGAGCCGCTAATGCTCACCCCTGCACTGTGGAAATGGCAAGACGGCATAAAGTAGGTTATGGAAGTTCGTTCGTAGTTCGCACTTCAAGAATGTGGAATCATATTGCTTCTGATATTATGTTTTCACGTCCAACTTATAATTTGCAAAAGTTTAAAGAAAATATTAATACCTTTATTATCTAACTTCCTAATACTAATCTATCTCATTTTTTCTCTCTAATTTATCCTATCCTATCCCATCCAAGCAGCACATACATGTTAAAGGTATTTTCCTGCCTAACGCTTTGTTTATATACAAAAAAGGTAGTTTTGAATAATATTTAGTATACCCATACAAAAATTTCGAATTGTCGGTATGTCAGTAATGACAAAATTTTTGAAAAATTAACTTTTTTTATTTTCTAAATTTATTGTGAAGCAACTTGTATTTATAATAAATTCAATTGAAATACTCATATTAAATATTTACTATCAGACTAGTGACTCTTTCTAGTAATTCTACCTCCCAACCAACCGAAAAACAAAAAAAAAAGAACAAAAAAAAATAAAAAATAGCAGTAAAGTGCAACATTTTTTTCCAACCAGACATAAAAAAAAAAATAATAAAAAAAAAATTTTTTGTTTAAAAACTAATCTGGTGGGTTTATGCAGCTTATGCACTTAAGTATATATCTAGTTACGGACGGTATTGTTGTTCATTTATAAAAAAAAACACAACAAACAAACAAACAAACACAAAAACATAAATGCATCTTGGGAATGAATTCTTTCAGAAAAATCTTAGGAATTTCATTTGTAAACAAATAAAATAAAATTCAAAAGAAAAACAGAAAAAAAAAAAAATCTACAGAATATTATTACGAGTTTTGTTATTTTTTCTATACCTCATATATACACAAACATACATATTAATGTGACAATTTTGAATATGTGAATATAACGTTGATCTAAAAAAAAGTGACATTTTTTTGAATTTTAAATTAATTTAATTCAAAAATATATTCAGTAATTAGTTACGTCAATTTAATCAATTTTAAACTAGATTTACTTAATCTTAGTTATATAACATTATAGTTTTTATACAAGATAATAATTTAATGTTATAATCGAATTTTTTTTTTTTTTGCTTCTACGGAGGTGGCCCTAATATGTCAGAGCCGGCATGTAGGCTTTTTAGCCCTTTATGCCGTCCTCCACCCCTCAACTTAGTCGACCCTTTTGATAAAGGCCAATAGGTTTGGGGGATTTATCCTGCAGAAGTTTTCTGAGGTTATGTAGTGCGTTTCCAGCAGCCTGAGTCTCAACCTTGAAATAAGCACTCTCCTACAACTGGAGGTTTCTTCCTCTTCCAGACAGTGTCTACAGGTTGGGTCGTCACTTAGTGCTAGTCTACACATGTGTTTATTCATGTGGTTATGACCAGTAAGTATGCCCACCATCTTCCTACAGTCTCCTCTATTGAGAGTTAGCAGGAAGTGGGTTATTTTGGTGTTTATTCTTGGTGCATATATTTTGGAGACCCTGTGGCCTTCCATACGCTCCCAAAGAATATTTGCTTCCCTTTTCAGGGTGTTTTCTATTGATAGTTTAATATTACCAATAGATATACCAACTGCTGGTTCCGGGCCATAAATGTTTCCCGCCGTTGATCTGGCTAGTTCGTCAGCCTTCTCATTTCCATTTCCATTTCGGTATCCATATCAGTTGTACCTTGTTTCGGAGCCCTATGAGGTTTAGGGCTTCCGAACATTCTCCCACCAATCTAGATTTGATGAGGTTACTTTCAAGAGCTTTTAAGGCAGCCTGACTGTCACTGAAGATTCTAATGACTTTGTTAGACCATCTTTGCTCTTTTATTATATTCACTGCTGCGTTTATGGCAAAGACTTCAGCCTGGAAGACTGCGCAGTGTTTGCCAAGAGGAAACTGGAGTTCAAGTTGCTCTTTTTCAAAGAACACTCCAGCTCCCGCGCCTAGAGCCGTAAGGGATCCGTCAGTGAAAATGTTCGAGGTATTTGAGGACCTGGCCTGCTCTTCTGAACCACGCCAGGTCTCTCTTGTCAGGATTTCTACTTCATATCTATTCTTCAAAGATACGTATGTAGTAATGTCATCTGTTGGCATGAAGAACTCTTTTTGCTCCTCTTCTAAGTCCTTCCATAGCCTCTGATGTTTGTGCCTACATCCTCTAGTATTCCCTAGAGTTTGCAACCTTCTTGCAACTTTGAGGGCCTCCAGTCTTACATAAAGATGTAAGGGCGGAAGCCCAAGAAGTATTTACATAGCCGCTGTAGGTGTGGTTCTAAAAGCACTTGTTGCACAGAGACACGCAAGTCTTTGTACTGCTTCTAGTTTTTTTATGGCATTTACTGTGAATGTTCTCGGAACCCATGTAATGGACCCATAGCTAACAATGGGCCTGATACACACTTAGTATAGTCTTAAGGCTATTTTCGATGTTAGGCCCCAATTGTTGCCAAAGGCCCTTCTGCACTGCCATAGGACTTTCACGGCATTAGCACATTTCGTCTCGATATGTTTTGCCCAATTGAGCTTCTTATCAAGTATGATCCCTAGATATTTTACTTCATCTCGAAGTTCTAGGTTATTTCCTCCAATGGAGGGAAGAACATAGTTGTTCAGTCGCCTTTTATTGGTAAAGGCCACTAAATGTGTCTTGCTGGGATTTATGGTTAATCCATTCGCCTGACATCATTCGGTGGTTAAGTCAATGGCATTTTGCATTTTTGTGCAAAGACGCCTCATATAACCTCCTCTTAGAAGAATACTAACATCATCGGCAAAGCCGTGTGTGTTGAATCCTTCCTCGTTCAGTATACTTAGGAGTTCGTCTACCAACATGTTCCATAGTAAAGGCGATAGAACACCTCCTTGTTGGCATCCTCTAACCGCCTTCACCTGAACTTTAGTAGTTTCATCTACCTGAATGAACAGATGACGTTGTTCCAACATCTTTTCTATCCATCTCAGTATTGTGTTTTTTACTCCGTGCTTTCTTGCTCCGTTTAGAAGTGACTTAAAAGTTGCCTTGTCAAAGGACCCTTCAATGTCCAAGAATGCACCCAGTGTTATCTCTTTCTTCACGATAGCCTCCTCTATATGGGAGACCACTTCTTGAAGAACTGAGTCAGTAGACTTACCTGCCTGATAGGCATGTTGTTTACGGTTCAGGGGTACCCTGATCAAACATACATCCCTAATATACCTGTCCACCAGTTTCTCTAGGCATTTTAACAAACACGAAGAGAGACTGATAGGTCTGAAGCTAGTAGAGAGTGCATAGTTTGTTTTCCCTGGTTTAGGGATGAAAGCGACCCTCACTGATCTCCATACTTTTGGAATATATCCAAAGGCTATGCAGGATGTGAAGATTCTTGGGAGCCATTTGCTTATGCTGTTCCTGCATTTTTGAAGCATAATAGGCCAAATTCCATCCGGCCCAGGAGCTTTGTATGGTTCGAAAGAGTTAATAGCCCAGTCCAAGACCTCAGGCCATACTATCTTTCTTGCCATAGACCAATCCGAACGGAATTATAGTCGAATTTATTAACTAACTATGTAGAAGTATCCATCACATAATCGTTAGAATGGCAGAAAAATGCAATTTAACGATGTGTCAAGCACAGTATCTGCCTAGTAAACCAAAAGTAGCATAACCAACTAAGTACTTTGTGAAAATAATGATTATTGAAACTAATACACATCAGTCTTAGAACCAAAATATCTGAGTTATGCTGAATTATTAATATTTAGAGAGTCCAGATTTCTGATGAAGTCGAATAGGACATGAAAAAAAGTATGCCAAATATTTTGTAGAGCTTTTGAAATATTTTTATTTCTCTGTAAATTAATAAAAAAAATGTAGAAATGTCTAATCTATTACGCTCATCCGTCCATTGAATTTATACCAAAGAAAAAACGTGTTCGCAGTGACCATATTGTGAGCAGATATTGCAAATAAATATTAACACAGTTTAATTAATCCACTCTTGTGCTGAAAGTAAGTAATTTTCTTAAACTCTAATTTGCATCCACTTCTGATTGCAATCCATTGATTTTCAATTTTTATCGTTTTATTTCATCACGAAAAATCGAATTAATTTTCCGAAAATACAAATAAAGAATTTGCAATTTTCCCCCACATTGGCATTGTCTTATAAACTATTAATTTTAACTAATCGTATTGGTTCAAAATTTTGTCAATTTTTCTAAATATTTTTTACATTTTTATTTTACCAAAAAAAACTAATTTATTATGCTTTAAGCTCTGTAAATTAATTGAAAAGTGGAATTTTTAGTTAAAAGTGGGGCTTTTTGGTGGCCTACTCATTTTTTTTATATGGGGTCAGTACGAACAAATTTTTCACTTAAATGAGCTGAATAGATACCCTACCTATACTCGACTCCCATAGTGATAAAGAAATGTAGGTAGGCAAATTATATAATTAATAAAGGAACATGCTTTCTGACCTTCTTTTAAACGTTTTAGACAAAAATTGTTCCCAATTTCTATATTTTAAAGTCTCGACGAATATTATATTGTGTTTAATTTAAATAAAAAACGGGCCCGGTATAAAAATGTATGGTAGTTATTTACTATCTATAAAAAATTTAATTTTATCTCGCATCTACTGAGATTTAATTGGCAAAAATGTGAAGTCCTTATGACATTACTGATGAAATGGATTTAAAATACAAACAAGATGTGGGCCAAACAATATAAATTACAATTCTCCTTTTTAATATTTCTATACATATTTAAGTTAGATTGTGTGCAATGCCGAGCCATTACACTTCTAACTCACATAGCTTGTCCATTGTTCATATATGAACAGTCTTCTTGTATTTCTTAATAATTTGTAGCCCATAAACGCTTCTCAAACGAAATTGAAGATATTTCACAAGGAATAAAATTAGATACCATCAAAATTGACTTCCTCAATCGCACAGGTCTGCTCTAGAATCGAGCATAAACGAATAATTTGCATTTTTATTTTAAGAATTTCAAGACTATGATGAAATTTAGATAATTGCTTTTTACGCAGAAATTTTGTATGTTTACAATAACATATACATAGGTGCAATAAGTTTTTCTTTTTTAATTTTTTTTTCTTTATATATTAAGTAATTTAAATGTGAACAAAAACTGTATTCGAGGAAGTTTGATCAAAAATCGTACTCAATTTAATTACCAACTGTTTTCCATCATTTCAATTTATCCTTACATTTCAATTTATCCTTAATACTTCACCAAATAGTAAATAAGAGAAAACTTGCAAGCCGTAAAGCACTCGAGTATAGTAATGTAATGACCGTGGAAGCACGGGCTCAAATTTCGTAAGAACTGAAAATTTTTTCAAACGATGAAAATTACTGAAAACTACATTGTTCCAATTGGTTCTAATACAATAAACACCTCTAATATAATATATTAATTAATAAACATAATAATTAAAAACTAACAAAAATATAATACAACATATATTGTAGTACAATCATAATCATTAGAAAGAACGTTAACATGAATCCAATATATTGCCTATTCATCGTTGGTTTAAAAATATTACATATAAGATATGTGCCGTTAGGAATCTTTTCACAATATAATTTAGATTCTAATTGATTCTGATGTTAGCGCTCTAATGGTTATGAATGCACTACAATGTACCAAATAATTACTATATAGAAGGCCACAATCCGAAAGGGAAAAGGACATGTAGTTGACCTGCAGATTTATTTGCAGATCCACTGTTACATAAATAAATAAATAACGAAGTTTTAATTTAATTTAATGTATAGAGTGAACCACATGTGTTTTGTCCGGCCCTAACCAAATTTTATACCCAACCAATTAATTCCAAAGACAAATTTTTCACAACATTCATGCTCTGAGGGGATAGGTTTTGAATTCTGAATTTTATTAGTAGTCAAATAACATAACCACGGCATCACTAAAAATAATAAGTATTAGAAGAAATAGTCCACCTTCATTTTGTAGCATCAAGAAAGGGCAAATTAATAATGTTTTCCAGAAGCAAATTGTAATAGATGCTTTCAACGATTTATCGACTCTATTAGAGAACAATTGATTTTATTTTAAATTTGAAAGTATCTCGTTTTCATAAATATCGATTTCGATTGAAAATAAGTCATTGGAGTCATTGGTGAGAAATGGCTTTTTCCGTTTTGACTAATCTACAATAAAATTAATTACATAAAGATTGTTCTAATGTAAAGATGCACCTAGTGTTTCAACATGTAATAGAAATTTAAATACGACTGAATCCTTATTATTAAATTTTATTAAAAAATTGTCAGCAAAGTTATACCAGAAATCAAAAGTAATTTTCATCATTTTTTGATACTATAAAGTTCGATGTGAATAATTTGTCTATGCAATTTTTTTACATTTCAATCGGTACTAGTATTCACTCTTTTCTCGAAAGTCGTTTAAGTTTGATAAAAAATAAAATCTTTCTCAATTTAAATATGAATTATTTTTCATCATTTCAATTCATTCTTGGTACTATATTTTTTTTATTGATTTATCTTAGACAGCAACCGCAAGCGTAATAATTTAAAAAAAAATTAAATTTGAAAATGGAAAAAAAATAAGCCTCTCTGCACTTTGGTGAATGTATTCGGTGAACACTGTATACTTTGGTGAATTTGATAAATGTATATGTATACACTTATACATGGAATGGAATTTCAAATCAAATTTTTTTAAAAAAAATATTTAATTTCGCTACGTCTCCTTTTAAATATCTATCATTCAAAAGAATAATAATGAAAATCGGTTGTGAAATGGTTCAGATATTTCTACTGTACTTTTTTCAATTTACTGATTAAATAAATAATGATTGAATTTTAAGAGTGTTGCCCTCGACTTCATTGAAGCATATTGATCTTTGTATTTTTTTATTAAACTTTGTAAAATTATAATACTGGGTAGGTACTGTTTATTAATAAATTAGAGTAAAAAAGAAATATATAACTTTATTCATGACTAAAATTTTACAGGTAATTTATACATATTTCAATCTGTTCTTATAGTATAAAAGATACGATACAGCCAGAAAATGCATTTTTACCAAAAGAAAATATATATTTTTTTACATCCATTCAAAAATGAAAACAACACATTGGAAATAAAATCTAAATTTACAAAATTTAATTTTTCAAAATAAATAAACGAACTTGGTGCAATTGAACTTAATTCGAAATAAATATTGCGAAAATAAAAATAAAAATTAAAAACAAAAAATTTGTGTTTGTATTAAAGAGAAAGAAAAAAAAAAGTATTACATTCCAAAGAGGACAAAAACAGCATCTCAAACTTTGATTTTAACTGGTTTATTTCAATTTTTTTAAGAACACAGCCTCAACAATTCTTAGAAAAATAATAACAAAATAAAAAAACAAGAACAATAAAATAAAAATAATAAATAAAAAAAAATGCAATCATAACAATACATCATGATATACATATGTAGGTATATAGGCAATAGCATTAACCAAAATAAAAACTCTCATTAAATTGTGCGATCTTTATATTTTAAGATACATCCATGCATTCAGTATTTTGCAATTTGGCGCAATTTTTAAACTAACACATTCAAAATACATGTATTATAATATTAATACAAAAATAAATAATTTATAAATGCAGAGGTGTATTTTCATTCAATTCAAAAATTTGAATTTTATTTGTATTTATAATGTTTACCTACTTATTTTTGTTTCACATAATATTCATGTGCACACAAACATATTATATATGTATACATATTGGCCGATTTATGCCTGCATGAAATTATGTTATTTTAATGCATTTTTAAATTGAAATAAAAAAAAAATCTTTATATTACAATTATTCTAGTTTTGACAGAAAACATGTCATATGAAAAAGCAAATGAGATTAAAATTTAAATTCTTCGTCTTCTAAGGAGTTGTATACAAATTCCATAGTCCTTTAAAAGAATTTTGTGAATTATTTTCATTTTTGTTTTCAATTTTAATATCTTTTCAAGTTTTATATTCATTCGATTATTGTCAGTGTTGTCAATAAATACTTTTTTTTTTCAATTCAGTTGAAATTGAACGATTTATAGCTTGAATAGATATTAGGCTTTCATTAAGTGTTTTTAAAAACAGAATTTAATAAATAGTGTCAAAACAAAGTGTCACGATTTTTAAATTAGATTATTGGTTTTGGTACATATAGATATTTTTTTTTTTACAATTATTATTCAATATTTTTTTAATTTAATAATTTTTTTATTTTAATTTATATTATTTTTTTAATTACTAAATAGGTCTAGTTTGAGAAATATAAATGAATATTTTTAAATTCAATTTAAAAAATAGAAGGCCAAGCAGTGGAGTATGTTGAAAGCTTCAAGTTTCACCTACCTTAGCAACAAACGAAAAGAAAAGGAACAGAATCAGTTGTCAACAATAGACTGTGTAAGGCCAAAGGTACATTTGGTCAATTAATTCCAATATGGAAGAGTGACCAACTAACCAGATATCCTAAGGTTAGAATATTGAAAACTTGCGTAATGTCAACACTTCTGTATGGTAGCGAAACTTGAATGACGACAAACAAAATAAATCAAAAAATTTAAGTATTTACAAACAAGTGCTAGAAAACAATTTGTAAAATATTCTGCTACAAACTAAATCAATAATAGGGACTTACAGGTAACAGGTGAAGAACTGGAAGTAAACCAAATTAATCGCAAAATATGGAAATAAATAAGTCACACAGTGAGAAAATCAATTAAACATATAACGAAAAGGGTTATAGAATGAGGCCCTCAAGGCAATAGAAGGAGGGAAAAATCCAACAACACCTGACGTCGAACCATAACAGTTGATTTAGCTAGTTATGAACGAATTTGGGAGGAGATCAAGATCACTGCACAAAACAGAGAACAGTGGAGGAGGCAAGTTTATGTCCTATGCTCACGCGCGGAGTAACAAGAAAAAAAAATGAATCTTTAATTATTTATACTTTAATTTTTTGAGATTGTTTAAATTTAAAATATTACTCTACCGCAAGCACCCATATAACACTTTGAATATCGGAAATTAAAGAACATTTTTAACAAGAGCTTGCAGTCCTAGAATTCGTATACTCTTAATTATTTTTTGTCATTTATTTTATCCCAATACAAAGTCATTTTATTTTGATTTTTATTTTAATTCATTAAAATAATGCATTATGTTCAAAAAGTATGCATTACCAAAAATAATTGAAATTAATTAATTATTTATTTGATTCAGAAATATGTTTTACAAGTATATAGAACATTTAGTATTATGTATTATGAATATTTGCTACCCACAATGACTAGAATTCTGGTTAAAATAAATAAAAAAAAAATGTCATCAAAAGAGTTATCCATTTAGGAAAATGAAGCCAAATACATTGAAAAGTGCGTTCCTAAACAGATTTTATTTCAATTTATTAAAAAGTATAAATGATGATTTTGTGGTTTTAATATTACATTCTGATGGATGAACATTTTTTTTTAAATTCAAAAGTAATTTACGTAATTTGAATTATTTTTGGTAAGGCATTTTATATGCAATGCATTATTTTTTAATATAATGTATTATTTTAATGCATTACTTTTAATAAATAATTTATAAAAATATAAAAAAAAAATATATAGTTAATAAATAAATTAAATTTAAAGCCTTATATGAAAAAATAATGGATTATTTTAATTTATTACAAAATAATGTTAATGCAAAAGCAATTTATTAGGGAAATAATATGCATTAGTTCCCACCTCTGACAACCATCACTATAGCGGAGGAAATAAAAGTTAAAGAGAAATCATTCTTTTTATCTGCATGGATTTTAACTATATAAAGAGAGTTCTGGATAGCACATAACTATAAAAGATGTTATGGAAAAACATGCAATACATCTAAACATGCATTTGTAAACATAACTAATCTATTCGCAAAAAAATATCATAATATCAATTTGATATCCTCAGACGTTTACAAAATGTATTTATAAGTAAATTATTACCCAATATTATATTACATGTTCCTGCTAAAATATGTGGCGATAGATCACCATCCAATTGTAGTCAAAATTCTAATTTAAATAGCCACAATAAAACAATATCAAAAATGCTGTAAAGGAATTTAATACCACTAAACTAAAATATTTTATTAATTAAAAAATTGTAAACGTTTACATAAATTACATAAATAAAAAGTCATAGGTGTAAATACATTAGTATAAGCTCTTAATTATTGAAATTAGAAATAAGAAAAAGAGTACAGTGAAATGAAGGCATAGTAAATAAATAATATCAATAATTACATAAGTATAACATCAAATATCAAATTCAGATGAAAAAATAAAATAAAAAAAGGCGCAGATGAACGGACAATTCAATATGATCAAAAATATTATGATTAATTCAAATTTTTGATCAGGTTAAAAATAAAAGAATGATTATAGGATGAGAATAATGGGTTTTAGTGGAAAAACGAAAAGAAAATCGAAAACAAAAAAAATCAAAAACTGCAATTGCATCAGTCGCTCATTTTATTCTTTATATGGATGTGAATCAAAATTAATATGAGAAAAAAAATGAGTGACTTAAAAAGTTGCTGCAATAGGCATCTATATGTTATTGAAACTCGTTGGAGTAAAGTTGTCAAATTTCATATAGTTTCATTTAAGATTCGTTAAAATAATGTAGGTACCTATATATTTTTCTTATATTTCTAAACATTAAATTTGATCAAATTTACCATTTTTTATGTAATTTTAACTTAAAGTGTTTAAATTTGAAGTTAAACTTGTTTTTTTTTTAGAACATTCCTATAACTTTTCACATTGTTTCTACATCTGCAGTAAAATTGGGGAAAAAAAAATAACGTATTCATTTTACAAACCCAACTTGCCAACCCAAAAAAATAGAACCTTATAGAATTTATTAGGTGCCTATTATGTATTTCGATCGACTATCATTGAATCGTTCATCGTTATCGTTAGAGTTATTCGATTGTAATCGTTAGTGCCATTATGTATTTCTATGAAAATTTGATCGAAAGTGTTTTAAAATGCTGCCATTGTAAAATTCAAATATACGATGGAAATGACATATGTTTGATTCTTTGACTGTCAAATTCAAATTATTATACGAAAAAAAGCAAAACAATAGTGTTATAACTATTTGAAATTTTTAAGTTGAAGTTAAAAGTGTTTACATAAAATAAAAATTATTAAATTAAAAGATTTTATAAATAAAATAATTTCAGTAGAGTTAAATTTTTCAGTTTCTGATAGTGCTGAAAAACGCTATCAAGTTGCAGAGTTAAAAAACAAGCCAACATATAGTCGGTATTATTTCAATCCACTGGATTTGGAAGATTAGACGTATATAATTATACATGAAATTGATGAGGTTATTATCTACAAAACTTAATTTTATTAACAGTTTTGATCAAAATTTCCTGTTAAACAACATTGCTTTTATGGATTTATTAGAAAAATTAGGGTAAAAATTAAAATAGCCAACAAGTAACACGTCGATTCCAAATATAATTAAATTGGAAAACGTATTAAGATTCTGTGGGTTTGTATCAAGGAAATGATTTGCAGCGTAGGAAATGATTTTCACGTCGGACTGGCAGAGCTAATTTTTTCTGTTGTGTTTTAGGAAGTTTCATATGAAATTTGCAGTTTATACTTATGTCCAAAATGGATCAAATTCTACTACGCACTAGAAGAAAAAAGTCAGTAATTCTATTTTATGATTAAAGTAGAATTACTGAAATAATTTATATACACTAACTTTCATATTGCAGTTTATTTGTAACTGGCCTTTCATTCTTCCTATTAAAATTTATTTCAATACAAAATAATTATGAAGAATAAAGTAAAATACCTACTAACATTTCAACTTTTAAATTTATTTTTATTCCAAAAAATATCGCAAATATAAAACAAACACCAGGTGTCCAAGCGTCACTCTTTTATTTTATCCTTTCAATTCAAAATTGAAATAATTTGTACAAAATCTCTCTTTCGATGTCTCTTTGGGGATAAAATTTTACATCGATTAACTTTATCGATTTCGTCGACAATTTCTGAACGATATCAAAATACATAATAGCAATTTTGCATTTTGACATTTCGTTCGATCAAATCGTAATCGTTATCGAAATGCATAATAGGCACCTTAATCTTAAAGTCTAATGTCAATTTTTGTTTAACAAACGTCAATTTTTATTTTTTGATAAATGACAAAATTTTTAATTTTACGACTACTACACTAGGTATCCACAAAATAAAATAGTTAAGGAAAATAAAACAAATTAAAAATTTATGTTTTCTTTTTTTCAATTATCAAAAACAATCTAATTAACGTAGTGTGAAAACTAGGTTTAAAATTTTTTTTTTTTTTTCAAATTGAATTCTGAAAGTGTTTTTAAGTACCTCAATGTCTCCAATGCAAGCCTTATTAACATTCTTAATTTTTATTTAAATTTTAAAAATTCTATTTAAATTTTATTTCTTTATAAAGAAAATATTATTATTTAAAACGGTAACACTATTTATCTACTCTTCACATTTTTTGTCCATCAATTTTTTATTTGATTGTTCTTTTATTTTGTTGTTTTTGCAACAATATTTAATTCTCATGAAATACGTAAAATAAAATATGCACATGCAATTTTATAAATTGTATATTCTGTTGTTGTTGCACATTGAAAATAAAACCAAATTTGTCTATGTTTTTTTTTGTTTTTTTGTTTTTTTTTTGGTAAGAAAACAGTGTAGATGTGATAATTGATTTATTGCATATTTGATTTTAAGAAAAAATCACTTGGATAATTTGAATTTATTAATTTTTCTGAGAATTTTTACAATTATGAAATTATGCTTTAAAATTTGAAAAATATAAAAAATTAAAAGTTCAATGTATTTTTTAAATTTACGGAAATACATACTTATTCGAGTATGTAATCAAATAATTTTGGACAGAGTAAAACTAATGAAGACTCACCCGTCACAGAAATACTGTGTATGAATATTGTATACTTCAAAATATGAATAATATAAAAAAAAATATTTTTGTTAATGAAATGCTTGTATGGAAGAAGTGTAGGAAGTAGCTGGCTTTGACTCAAACAACAGATCCTAATATTTGCAATGCAATAATGCTTTTTGTTAGTAATCTTAGATTAACTGCCCCAAGTTTATCGTTTTAATACTTACAATTATTTTGCAGCTTTAAAAAATTCACATTTATATACAAAAATATTCAGGACAATCTGCATGGGACTACGAGAAATTATTTTAAAAACATTATATTAAAAAAGAAAATGTATGCAAATATTATTCTATCCTTTTTATTCCCGAGAAATAAATATTAAAGCTCAAATTATAAATTCTATTTTATTTCACTATTGTGTAATGTGTAGGTGTACCTATTGAATGGGTACGTAGAATAATTTCTAAGAGATGGATTTTCGTCCACACAAAAACTCTGACAAGGAGCAAGCCTCCCAAACTTTATCAAAAAGTGTTGTCATCAGAAACTGCAAGATGTGTACCAAATTTTAATTAAATTAGTCCAGAAGTTTCTAAGATATTATTTTGGTTTAAATGACATTTCAAAAAACACAAGATGTGCTGTGGTGATTGGTAATAACAAACCTGACTTCTTTCAGACGTGTACCGGATTTCGACAAGGACATCCACCATCAATCTAATACTGGAACGTATAGTGCGACGAGCCGAATCAAACATGGCCGGCACCTTATTTTTCAGATCTGTTCAAATACTAGGGTATGATCTAGTATACCAGATCACAACGAGCGGTCATCGAAGCGTTTACCCAGGTTGAAGAAAAAGCGGAACGAATGGGTGTCAAAGTAAATGAGAAAAATACAAAATACATATTGTCGACAAATAGAAAAACCTGCCAACATCATGTTGGTCAAAGCATCACTGTCGGCACATATAAATTCGAGGTAGTTCAGAAGTTTACCTACCTTAGAACCAGCGTTAATTTCAGAAACGATCAATGTGGAGGTACGACGAAGAATAACCTTTGCAAGCCGTTGCTATTTCGGTTTGTCAAAATATCTGGGGTCAAAGCTCCTTTTCCGAAACACCAAAGTACACATTTACAAAACAGACATACTCTCGATTTGCTTTACGAATTAAAATCATGGACTCTGCCAAAGGCAAGTGAGCATTCACTTGGTATCTTCACCGGATATATGGTTCTAAAAATGACGATGAGGTCTGGAGGAGAAGATAAGGTGGAGATGAGTTGGAAGTTGTCACAGAAATTAAAGACAAGAGACTACAGTGGCTAGAACACCTAGAGCGGATGAACGAAAATGCTTTAGTCAAGAAAATTTTCGAATCCAGACTCGAAGGCTTGTACTAACTTGGCTTGTAACTATTAACTTGATTTGTAGATAAGGGACAAATTATTTCATGTAGATCTTATACGTAGTATAGTTTTCTACTTGTAGATATGTCTACATTACAAGGCGGAACCTTCTATGCACACCCTTAGTACACAAATTAAAAAGAAACATCTTAGCATAGTTTTAGTGTGAGTGGCTTGAATTTATTGCTGTCTAATTACTTGCATGTCTTTTAACTTATTTTGTAGGATTAATTTAAAAAGTAAAATTATTGTCAATTTATTAAGGAAAGATTCAATTTAAGCCACTTGATAAAGATATTAGTTCTGTCTTCTGTCAAAATTTCCATTATATTTTTCGTCTCTGTTCAATTCCTTTTCTAAACCGGCTATATTTAGTTTTAAATCAGCTATTAGGCTATATATATATAGGCTGTCACTACCTTTTCTATCTCGAATAATGTAATAGCATTACAAATTTCTATATATTTATGCATAGGTATGTATGTACATGTAATTTGAAATTATTGTGATCTAATATCAAACTTACAGAAAAGTATTTTATTATTAATTTTGTGACCAATCTTTCATTCAAGTCTTTTTCAGCTCAATATTGAAAAAGAATATTCAACTATTGAATTCCTTTGATCTCATATTTTACTTCTGATATACACAACAACAATTATTCATAACCGAAATCCTTTCTTTCTTTACTTTCTCAATTCATCTCCTTTTGATTTTCTTTTTTTTTTTGTTTTTGTCTCTCTTTTTAATAAAATTAATTTGTCGTCTGCTACGAAATTACATTTCTATATTTGCAATTACAAAAATAACAAAACAACAAAGTTACGAGACCCAAGTGTCTTCAGATTGTTGCTTCATCTAATGATGACTTTTTCATGTTTTCTTGGTTTGCCTTTTTTATACACAAAACTATATATAAAAAGAGCCATACAAATAAATAACATAATGTGGTACAGAACTGTACTTTTCTATATTTTCAACATTTTATATATGTAATTATATATATATATCGATGGATGTATATATATATTTGAATATATTTTTAGAGCTATTGTGTTGTTTTTGTTATTTTGTATTCTATGTAATATTATTATCATGATGATATTCCTGTAAACGAACTTCAACGATGACGAACGGCAACAAAAACAACATAATACCACACCATCAATAATAATAATAAAAATAATAAAAAAATATAAAAAAAAAATGTTTGATAGAGACGAGACCGGAAGTAATAGTACATTTTTGTGTTTTCGTTTTTTTTTTTTATATTTTTATATTCATCATTCATTATACCGTTGCTGTTATGTTGTTTGTCGTTTTATTTTTCGGCTGTCGTTTGCTGGATAATATACATACATACATACATACATTACATATATTTTATAAATATAAAAAGAAAAAATGACAGCTGCTGCAACAAATGCGATTGCTGCTTTCTTGCAGTAAAAATTTTTAGAAGTAATTTTTAAGTTTTCATGAAAAAACCGTCTTTCGTTCAAGCAATTTAACTCAATCAAGCAACAGCTCTCTTCATTCTCTTCTAATATTTAATAAATAAAAAAAAAAAAAAAATGAGATGCAATGTCATCAAACAAATTAAATAGAATTGGAGAGCTGGAGAATGTTTTATTTTTCCTGTTGTGTATTGACTATTGAGGAGATTGAAATGATGATGCCGATGATGCCGATGACGGCGACGACGACGACGACGACAACAAAAACAAAAGTCGATTTTTTTTTATTCAAAATGTCACTTGCTTAAATATGTGTGGTTGAATGTTATTTTTTATTGTGTTGTGTTGTGTTGAACTATTATTATAACGTACCTATTTTCCTCTTCATTTATTGTTATAGTTTTATTTTTAATATAAATAAAAGTTATATATAAGTATATGTATATGGAAATTTCTATGCGTGGGGGAAAACTTGAAATATAATAATAGAAAATTTTTTGACACCTTTCTGGTATCAAAATAGAAATCGGTATGTGGATATATGGGATGTATAGGCAGAAGTGTCTTCTTTATTTTTTTTTCTTTTTATTTTTTTTTTTGTTCTTTTTTTAACTTAACTTACATTCTTTAGATATTTATTTCTTTCATTTTATGAATTTTAAATACGTACATACTTGAATATTAAAAGGAATAAGGAATCTAATTTGAAGGTGAAAGGAAGAAAGAATAAAGAATTTTACGTTTTATTTGAAAGTGATGTCGTCATGTTCTTGTTGTCTTGTAATATAACGGCACTATATGCAATAATAGGTACTATATTGATGTATTGTCAATGTAAAAGATAATTTTCTGCACTTAAGTTATTAAGAAAAAGAAAATATATATTAAAATTTTTTTTTTGTATTGATGACGAGAGGGGTGCGTCTTTTTCTGGTTCGTTTCTTATTTCTTACTTAATTTAAATTTAGAGAAAAATTAATTTTAGGGTTTGTAGCCCGGAGCCCATATAATAAATTTTGATGGTGTAGAAAGCAATAATAATATATTAATTTAGTATGTTGCACGATATATATGTATAGTATATATATATATATATATATGGAACATACATATAAGTCAAAAATAACTTAGTTTAATATACAGCCATTGTTAAGTTATTCGTACCATACAATTTCCTTGATGCTACTTTCAAAAATATTTCATTGATTCCACGGGTTTTATATTATTGGTATATGACAAAATTAATGTTAAAAAAAAAAAAAAAAAAAAAAAATGGGAATTACAGGGGTACGTGCATTTGTCAAATCCAAAAATGAATTTTGATTTTATTCCTTGGTGATTTTTTTGTTTTTATTAGAAACACAAAAAAATGTGAAAATAAAAATAGAAAAATAAAATGGGAATTTAGGATAAGGTAATAAATTTTTATAATAAAGGTGGTTTTTTTTTTGTTGTGGAAATATTATAAAATTAGAAACAAAAAAAAAAAATAAATAATAAAAATTAACGAGGGAAGAAATTGAATAAATAAAAAAAATGATACTTTATTTATTGGTTATAATTAAAAACTGATAATTTAATGCGAATAAAATTTAAAAATTAACACTTTAAAAAGCGTTATAAAATTAGAATTTTTTAATATTTTATGAATATATTTACATTTATTGTTAGGTATTGTTTAACTAGACAATTAAGTTGATAAAAATTGACCCAAATTAAAAGTTGTAAAACAAGTAGTTATTTTTTTTTGATGATCGGATTTGTTTTAAGTTATATATTTAATGTTGTATAATATACCTATATTTATAAAAATACTAATGTATGTATATTATATTCCTTTTCACTAATATAATATCGATTATTTGGAAGCAAAATACCTGGATTAGTGCTTGCATTAAGTGTTAATTACATAATTATAATGTATTTGAATATTTACTAGTAGTTCCCCTGTGCAATTGCATAGAAGTGGATTTTTTCAGAAACGATTTTAAAAAAATTATTGATTTTATATAGTATGTATTGTTGCTTTCTGAACAATGTCACTTCTTAATTTAGGAATACTCTACTTTATAATGAATTCAAAATCAATATTGTTTATATCTTACATGTAACAAATTAATGAAAAACAGCTAGGAAAGTAATTACTTACTAAATTTCTAATTATAATTTAACGTAAAATAATAAACTCATATGAAAAAAAATCTGTGCCAAAACGAAGGAAAAGCGTTGTTAACAACTCTTGTCTCTTGTATAATATATAAGATAATAAGATGTTATAATATTAGATGTAGATTTTTGTTGTTGTTTTTTTTTTTTAAACTGCATTCATTGTTCATTCAAAATCGTTTATGAATATGAATGTGAATATAGGAAATTTTGATTGGAAATTAATGTTTTTTTTTAAATGTAAAGCTAAAACAAATGTGTGCATTTTCATTCGGTATAATACTGAAAATATGTATGAATTTCAATTTGAAGTTGGAATATTCTTTTCAAAAGTTTTGTACTAAATCGTTTATACCGTTATAGTTTTTTGTATTTTTTGTAATTTCGAAATTAGAATAGATAAATAATTAAGTGAAATATCACTTATTGCTTCATCTATTATCTTTACATATATATATATTTTTTTTTTAATATTCATTTTTTATTCTTTTAAGTTTATAATAAACAATGTGTAAATTCTTTAATTCGGTGAGTAGAGAACTGCCATTTCAGAAATTATTTAATTAAATCTGTAAATTTAAAAAAGTACGGTACACTAATATCTGAATCTATTCACAACCGATATTCGTTATTATTCCTTCAAATTATAGATATTTAAAAGGAGACGTAGCGAAACTAAATATTTTTTCAAAATTTATTAATTTTCAATTTAAAACTTCAATCCATGTATAAATAAGTTTAACATATACACATTTTTTTTTTTTTTAAATAAATTATTACGTATGCGGTGTTATGTATTAAATAAATCAGTGAACACAATATACATAGTGCCAAGAATAAATTAAAAACAATTCGACCTGTCCAATACTAGTATTTATTTATTTTATCAAATTTTAATTTCACAACAAGAACAACGAAAATTTTTGTATATTTTTGCTATATTTTTTGTTTAAATCTATGAAGTAAGGAAAGCTTAACCTGAAAATAAATAAAAATTATGTAGTAATGTTATTATAAAATTTTACATCTTTTTGATAAGATTTATAAAAGCTTTATAAAAACAAATTAATATGTTGGAAACTGATATTAAAATTTTGTTAAATTGTAACTTACTTAGTCTAATACAATTTGACAACAATCTAATTACATATTTGAAATTTATTTATATAATTTATTTATGTTCCGCGTTATTTTTTTTCTTGCCATGCAGATATTGATATTGAATTCCCAACGTTTTACTTGTACTAAATTTGCAAATATCAAGATCTCAAACCTAAAAACAATTCAAAAATAAAATTGCTCAAGAATTATAAAATGTTTCCTCTATATCTTAACGGTGAATGTTAAAGGACTTACCTAATACCTAATCGTGATAAATAAAATATTTCTTTCCTATTTTAACACAATTTTTAATTTTTTTGTTTTTTGTTGACTAAATTGTGGTCTAATATTATAATTCCTCAATCTTTTGATTTATATCACATAGAATAGACAAATTTGTTTTCTTTTAACAACTAATATTGACTTGAAAAAAAAATAAAGAAAAAAAATATTGTACAAAAATTTTCATCTTCAATTTTATGGATTTTTTTTATTTACCAAAGGAATTTTCCTAATTTAATAAATTCTAATTTTACTACTACAATGTATCAGTAGTTCATCAAGAAAATTGTTCATTTACAGCGGAAATAGATGAATATAACAAATAAATATATATATATATATATATATATTTATATATCTCAAATAATCTATGTACGTATATATATTTACATGTATGTGCAGATGCAGTAATGAAATTTATAAAGAAAAAAAAACAAAATAATTTTTAAATAGGGAAGAACATCGTACAATGATCTTTTCTTTAAGTATCTACAACAAATCTTTAGATATAATTTTCAATATTTTCATTTTAATTTTTTAAAACCCAGACGACACGTTTTACTGAATGCAAATGATTTTTTTTTTCACAACTAAGCAAATTAACAAAAACAAAAAAAAAAAACAAAAAAGCGAAAAAAAACCAATATTAAAAATAAAATTTTTATGTTACACATATATACATATTTGTTTAAATTTATGCATATGTTCCGATAGATAAATAGATAGATAGATAGATAGACAGATAGATACAATATTTTGAGAAGGGGAAAATACAAAATATTTTACGCGACAAAAATTCTTTTCCGAAAATAGATTAAGGCCCCCTTGTAAGTTTTTATTTTAATTACGGTTTAACTATAAAAATTTGTGCAGTTTAAAAGACACAAGTATGTACACAAATATTTCTCACTGCACCCAATATCTATTTACACACTGTATGTACGGATGTGTGTGTATATATATATATATTGTAATGTTATCACCGCCACCGTATATTCTTATAATATTACTGTTCTCCAACATCCTCTAAAATTCAATTTTAGAATTATGCATAAATATTATGCATATTTAGAAAAAAACAATAATAATAATACAAAAAAAAAACAAAAACAAATGCACATTGAATTCATGAGACGTTTTAAACTGTAATCCGAAAATAACATCCCCCCAATTAAAATTTTCTACTTTAGGTGTACTATATATAAAAACAAAAACCCATTAAATTACGACATTTATGATCAAAATTTGTATTTCTATTTTAGAAAATTTCTAAAAAAAAAAAAAACAAAAAAAACAACAACAAAACAATGTCTTAAAATACATTTTCAAATGAATTACTCACACACAGTAAACAAAGCTTAATTAAATTTTTTTAAAAATAGTTTTGTTTTCCGCATCCTGTACCACAAAACAAATAAAAGTGAAGAAAAAAAAATAAAAATTAAAGAAAGCATGTAAGTCAGAGCCATAAAATTTAAGATTTATGTCTGAAATTTAAGACTTAATATACGGAAATTAAATGACTTGAGGAAAATAATATAAAATAAGAAAATAACCCCTTCTGATCATCATAATAATATGAACTTTGCAATTGTATAACCCCACCTTAAGTATTATTTCTTGAAATATTTCTACACCTTTGTTCCAAAAAAGATTTATGAATAATTTTAATTTTTAAAGTAAACTAAATATTCCAAGATATATATATATTATATATATATATTTAATTGAGATTTAAAACAATAAATTGACAGTAGTGACTGATCATCATCATTTTATGCGAAACAACCACAAAATAACATTAAAAAAATATTCAATAATATTTCAAATGAACATGGCTAAAGTTTGATTTGCATCTGCCTTTATGATCCCGCTTTGAACATGAAAATGACGTAGGAGTTGTAGTAGAGAATAACAAAAATCTTCTTAAACATCCACTAAAACACTAAAACTCGGCAATTTATTGCTTTTGCCATATCCTAAAAAATTTTTACAAACTCGGAATCTAAATTTGTGTAAACATTTTTGTTTGCTCCAAATTGACCGCTTTTGATTTAGTATTTTCATAAACAACTCATCCTCAATGTAAAAAAAAAAACATTATATATATATGTAATGGTATTATGTATATACGTACTCTATAAATATAAATAAAGTGACCATATGTAATTTATTTAACTTTTATTTTTATTTGTTGTCCTTTAATTTTTTTTTATCAACTTTTTTGTTTGTTAAGATTAATTTTTATACTCCATATTAAGTTTGAACATTTTAGTGCCCCCATAAATGCTTTAAACTCCAGTATATGTAATTGTTGTTGATATTGTATTTATTTTACAGAATGAGATAGTTTGTTCTGAAATGATAATTGATCATTCGCTCAACCGAAATTTACGTTTTAGATTCGAAAATATTTTTAATTTTGCCTTTCATCGCACCAACTATGGTAAATTTGATTCAATTAACATGGAATATTCATGGAAATTCGCCAATATGAAATTTTAATAAAAAATTTTAATAAAAAGATTTACTATCGTATTAACCTTAATTATATTGGTTAAGATCTGGATTCTGGACTATAATTTAATTAATAATTAATGTAATAATATCGATATTAGTTAATAATAATAATAATATAATATCAAGTACTTTAGGTGTAATATATTTATTTCAAAGCCTTTTTCTTTATGTTTGTTTAAATTTGAATTAGTTTTATTTAGTATAACATTGGATTTGAACGAAAACAATATAATATAGCTGATTATAATGGTGTAACGATTGATTTTCCAAAAGGTCAAATACCTTGGAATCGTACTTGATGAACATCTGACTGGAATGCTCATCTAAACAATACTCTAAACAAAGCCAGAATTGCCCTCTGGACATGTAAAAACTTATGTGGTGTTATACACCGCAATAGTGAGGTGGAAAAAGGTACGCAAATCACAGCTCTAAACAGACTCAACAAACTACAGCATTCAACTTTTTTGATGGTAACTGTGGCAATGTGAACAACATTTACCGCATCTGATTCACCTAGAACCGCTTCATCTCTTCATACAAAAAGAAGCAATGGTTCAAACCTACAAATGTATTGCTGGTGATGATCCGTGAATTAAAAAAGTGGTACACCCAGAATTAATTTGTGTACTCGAGGAGGGTAATACGTTTTCGATGGCATTATTCGACTATTGGTTGCCAAGAAATAATTTTCAGAAAACTTTCAATATAGTCACGCCAATCAGAGACGTGGGAAGCCTGCCCACCCTCTTTCGATAAAGGATCATTAATCTGGTATGCACCGCCTCCAAGAAAATGAATGTAGCAGAATCGGGATTATATGGAAAAAGCCTAAATGCCCATATTTATTCAAGCCTAGACTCTACAATTACAGTTTTCGAAGCCAAAGTACATGCTATAGAACTCTGTGTGCGAGAGGATTTAAGAAGAAATTACAAAAAAAATAAAATCTACATTCTCTCGGATAGTAAAGCAGTCATACTAGCTATTAATTCATATACCTTCACATCAAAGCTAGTATGGAATTGTTTAAAAATACTTAAAATCCTGACAAAAACAAATAATGTTACAATCCAACGTTCCTGGAAATCGTCAAGCAATTATGCCTAAACGCTCGCTGAAAAAAACCAAAAAAATTATAATTTTTTTTTAAATTTTCCTTTATATTGCGGATTATTATTTCGTCATCTTTACCACGTGCAGTGGTACGTTTTGTAAGTTTTTTATATTATCGTCATTCGGATCCATATAATCAATATATTCGACCAATTCACTTTCTTCAACCACTTAATCTGTACGTTGTTCTGTAATTTACTCTATATCATCAAAATTCTCAACAGCATCACAAATTCATCTTCACTAAAACTCCAACCTTCTATATTTTTTTTTCAATTCTTCATCAATAATAGTCCTTTTCTTTTATTCTTTTGTAAATGGTCACCACTAAATGTACTTAAATTATATTCTTTGATCTCTTTAATATAAAAGCATGAAATAAAATCTAATTGAATATTATACCGATAAATAATTATTAGACATTAACAAATGTCAATCCCAATTCTTAGAACCTGAACACTAACCATAATTGAAAATCGATTAATTTTATGTAAAAATCTATTAATTGCTTTTCAATTTTCTTTTTATATCAAATTTTCTGGATCGGTAAATAATTTTATTTTTTACAAAATAAAATAATTTTTATTATGAGTATAAAGTCGGGTATCAGAAATTTTAAAAAAATATTTTAAAATTAAAATTAAATTACTTCAATTATTTTTAATAAAAATAATTTTTTTTTTCTTTTTATAAAATCAATTGTCATTTAAAAATTAATTCATAGTTCTGTCTAATAGTCATTATTACAATCGATGTCAAAATGCTTAATATTTTTGACAATCGATGTTAAATGTTAAAAAATTTCTACAAAAGAAAAAAATTAATTCATTGATTTCACTGTAGTAAATTGTCCGAAAAAATATTATATCTAAATATTTAAAAAATAATTATCGTGATATTTATTAAGTCATTAAATTGCCCAATTGTAATTGAAATTGTTCATTAATTGTCTACCAATAGAAATTAATCAAATGTTTTTATAATTTTCTTTAAAAATTATAATTATATGCCATTGTTATGTGTTTATGAACCATTTATTTATTAATATAGGTAATATTTAATAATATTGAAAAATATTTAACACCAATAACAATTGACTATCAATAAATTGATGAATGACTTAACAAAATCAATAAAAAATTCGAAATTATTTTTTTTTGAAATTTTAAAATTTTTTTAATACCTGTCAACAATTCTTATTGAATCTGGAATATAGATCTATTTTATTAAAAGTGTATAGATATATGTATGTATTATTCTTCTATTTTTTTTTAAGTTAAAATATAGGTAAAACAAATCAGTTTGAATTAGTATGTAACTGTAATGTAACTGTGTAAATCCAAATTTTGAAATATTTTTGGTGGGTGTTATAAGAGTTGTATAGCAGCTATCAGAACAATTAAAATTTTTAAAAACAATAATAGATGTATACGTATGTAGTATTTGTTTATTTTTAAATCTATTAAAATCATATTTTTTTAAACCTATGTAACCTTTTCCTCTACTTCAATCATACACTAAAAATTTCATCGAAATTGATGAAGTATAGTTTTCAAGCTAATAAATAACATCCGCACACAAAATTGATTTATATATATATAGGCATATATGTATATAGATAAAAAGTGCAAAGATAAATTTCATTTATATATTTTAAATAAAATTCTAATATTTTAAAAAATAATGTATATATATATATTAATTTATGTAGTATAGTTAAATTATGCATAATATTAATTGTCGTCGTAATTATTATGAAATTATTATTTTTATCACTTTTTTGAAAGCACGATATTTCAGAAGAAATATTTATAAATTTGACTTAAAGGTTCAGACAACCTTCTGATAAATTTAGTTGATATTTTGTCATATCCCATAGGATCCCATAAGTAAGGTATTTGTACAAGTTTCTATACTTCTCTACAATTAGTCTTTAGCATATTAATGTTAAAGTCACCTAAAATAATAGAGTAGTGGCGGTGCTTCTGAATAAATTCATCAAGTTTGTTGATGAAATCTTCAACTCGAGCTCTGTGAAGTCGACATATTGATATTACATTAATACCTAGCTTTGTTGATTTGACAGTTAAAAATGTTGAGGAATTAAAGTGCTGCTATACTTAATGACTTAAAGCAATTTCTACAGTTTGTATTGAAGCAAAGTGAAATACCACATTTATCACGTTTAACGAATGTATAATGTTCGCATTTATGTATACTTTGCACTGTAGCCTGTGGAATAGTTCGAAGTAATCTTATTACAACGTTTGCACTAGCTCCTAATTTTTTTTTGTTTGTTAGTCTGTTGTGTATTTTATTTTCATCTCCAGTGTATATTTCAAAAGTATAACAAAATCCTGAGATACCACAGAGTAGATATATAATTTAAATCCCCATTTATGTGGTTTCATGTGGACTATGTGGGGATATTGTTTTAAGTATTGCTTTAACTGATAAGCATTACTCGAAAGGAACAGTTTGAAATCTTTCTGGAAGAGTATTTATTAGTGGACGAAATTTAAATAATCTGTAATGGCTTGGGCTTGCTTTTCATACATGTAAATCGTTATTATTAAAATGTAGCTGTTGACGTATTCTTTCAAAAGTGTTGATAGACATTGCTTTTCGTATTAAATCGTTCCCAACAGTTGGAGACCAGTATCGATGCAAATTTGATATATTAAATAACTGATATCAAGATAAGTACGCCAATATATTTATTCAGTTTAGTTTTCGTAAGATTTTGTGGTTTATCATCCCTTTTCTAACAACTGTACGAATTTGATTGTTTAATAATTAACTTACATATTTCATCCGTATAAAAAATATTTAAAGAAACTATAAGGAGTCTGTAACTACATAAACATAAACGTTTGCTGTTGAAATAAAATTTTGTGACACTTTCATCTATTGAAAAATTCGTTATTTTCCACAAAACATTGGGAATACAGTTTTTCATTTCCAAAGCAATTTTTGTTTCATATTGTTCGTGAATTATTATTTCGTCATCTTTACCACCAATAACGTGTAGGGGTACGTTATGTCGTTATCGTATTATGTCGGATCCATATAATCAATATATTCCACCAACACACTTTCTTCAACCACTTCATTTGTATTTTGTTCTGTAATTCATTCTATAATTATATCATCAAAATTCTCAACATCATCACACAATTCATCTTCACTCAAACTCCAACTTTCTATAATTTTTTTCCAATTCTTTATCAATAATAGCTCTAGACCTGTAGAAATTTCAAAGATTATTTATAGATAATCTTGCATATATGCAGCTCTTGCAAATATGATATAAATTTTACAAAACCTGAGTAATGTAATTGAAAAAAAAGAGCTAAATTTGGTTTGAAATAGAGAAAATAATAATTTCTAACTCTTTTGGAGAGAATTTTGAAAAATATAAGTGAATTAAACACAAGTTATACTTGCATTTTTAGCAACGGTATGCAACGAAGGGTTAATATAATTTAGCACATTTTATTACAATTAAAAAGTATTCAAAAAATTTTACAGATTTCTTAAGATTTTAAAATTTAATAATGGAAGCTTTTAAAAGGCAGTGGAAATTTCAAATTTACTATATACTATCATCAAATATGTTTTTTAAAAAAATTGACAATTATGTTTTGAGATCAAAAATGTCGGATGTCGTTTTTAATACAGCAGTGAAAATTTTGAGCCCACAATTTTTAATAAATATTAGGTGGTGTCGCGAAAATCAATTCAATTTATTTGAATTGATATTTTTCAATTCAACTAAAAAAATTCACGGTGTCGGGAGAATCAATTTTCAGCTATTTGAATTAAGTTCAACTAGTTGATTAAAGTTTGAATTTTTGACATTTCAAATCAAAAATTTTGTTTGCTATACCAAAATATTAGTTGTAGTTAGTTTTGTTTTATTAGTTATTTATTTAAAAAAGTTTATAAGTGTACAATAAATATTAGGTTCTTTTTAAATTTTTCATTTCTTTTTATACTTGTTAATTTGTGGGCTATTTTTGGGACTTTTTTCATATTTAATTTTAGTGTTACTTTTTGTTTAGTGAAATTTTCTTACTTTATTTGAGGAGGGAGGCTAAGGTTGATATAGGCCCTAGGCAGAGTGTACCCCTAACGTATAGCTCTGATAAAACCTAGGAAAAGCCTTCTGGTTTAACAACTACAGCTCTGTCAACAAATCCGACTCTCACCTCCCCGAAGGTAGGTAACATAGTTATCTGTCGGGTGCCTCCTGGAAACTTACTTTGTAAGGCGGACGAGAGCGGGTGAATGCGTGAACTTAGCGCAATAACTAAGTAAACCGGTTAGGCTGGATCAATCCGCGCAAACGAGGACGTATGTTTTCGACGGGCGCGAACAATCGGTTAGTTAGGCGGAGACGGAAACTCCGTCGTCAAATGACCTGGCCCTCCTGGTAGGGGGTTTGTGTGTAGTTTTATCTGCCCTACCACAATAAAATTAATGCAGTAATCAAAAATGTAATGGACAAAACAAAATATACTATTACCCCAGGTGGCAGACCAGTTGCACTGGAAAATACACCCTTTTCGGAGGTCGGTCACACGGATTCTGGGGGGGACCAACTATTACATACAAAAGGAAATTTCAACAGGAGTTCGTTAACATCAAGAACTCCCCCTAAATCAATAAACAAAGAGAGTAAAACAACAAGAACTCCTTTGACGTAAAACGTGCCAGTAGAAAAGCAAACAAGAGTCGAAAGCGTTGGCGATAACAAGATCCATCTAGACTCTGTATGTGTAAATTTCTACAACGAATGGAAAAAAGAAGTAAAGGCACGGAAAGAAATGGAACAGATAGTGATCAGTCTACAGGATCACATTAAAGAACTAGAAAAAAAGGTTACCTTATTAGATAGAGGTAATTCACCAGCGCCAAGTAATTGCAACATCTTCAATTACTTCACGGATGAAGAAGAACTCACGAGAGAAACGGATTGGATTCTTAAAAAAACAAAAAGATCATCCAAAAAAAGGAAAGCAGAGGATAGCCCCGAAACTGCCCAACAGAAAAAAGAATCACCAAAAACAAAACAAGCAGCACTTGGAAACAATACTGCGGATAAAAAAGCTAAAAAAGAGGAACATAAACCACCACCTATTATGGTTCATGGGTTAGGTACCTTTGGTGAGCTAAATAATTTAATAAAGCAAACCACTAAAAATGAATGCAAGTACACATCTTATAATAATAACGTCTGGAAGATCAATGTTACTGATAGTGACACATACAGATGTATAACAAACGATTTAACATCGAAGAAAGTTCAGTGGCACTCCTATGAGGACAAATCTACCAGACCAACAAAAGTTATGGCCAGGGGATTACATCCTTCATGCGATGAAAATGAAATAGTTCAAGACCTGAGAGATAACGGTTTCCAGATACTAGAAGCCAAAAACATAATTATTAAAGATAAAATCGAAAAGAACGATGGTAGCTTTATCACTCAAAGAAGAGGATTACCATTGTTTATGTTAACATTCGATAATAGAGAAAATATAGAAAAAAAGTTTTCTATTAAAACAATAATGAAAATAGTCGTTAAAATTGAACCACTAAGAAAAAACAAAAAGTTAATCCCACAGTGCAAGAGATGCCAAGCTTTTGGGCATACACAAAGTTATTGTAATAGAGACTGTGCTTGCGTTAAGTGTGGCGGTAAGCATTTCACAAAAAGCTGCATTTTAAAGTTGGGAGAAAAAGCCAAATGTATTAATTGTCGTGGTGATCATCCGGCAAACTACAGAGGATGCCCAATTGCAAAAGAACAGCAAGCCAGAAGAAACAAACAAGCAAAACTACCCCAAATTCAAAAGATTAATACTTTTAAAAATGAAAAATTTGTTGACACGAATAGAAAACCTACAGTAATAAATGCTGTACGTAATGTAAATGTTAAATCATATGCCCAAATTGTGAAAAACTCCCGTAAGGAAGATGATTACTCAGTCAAGGATATATTAAGTCTTATCCTACAGAGACTAACAAACCAAGACGAATTTATTAAAACATTATCTGACGAGATTACAACGATAAAAAACCATAGCAGAAAACCACCGCAGTCACATAAAAAATAAGCCACACCCTTAGAGTTGCTACATGGAACGCAAATGGACTCTTCCAACACATTTTAGAACTCGAAATTTTTCTGAAGGATCAAAACATAGATATATGTCTAATTTCTGAAACACACTTCACAAAGAAATTCAGTATTAAAATTCCTAATTACGTTTGTTATCATACTTCCCATCCAGATGACAAAGCAAGAGGAGGAACAGCAATACTGATAAAAGGCAACATTCAACACCATGAGGAGCAGAAAATAGAAAATGCAATGATGCAAGTTACAACTATTAACATTAAGGTCAAAAATAAGGACTTCAAAATCTCGGCTATCTATTGCCCACCAAGACACTCACCTACTAGAGTCGACTTCATAAATCTCTTTCTTCCGGTGCCCCAACCTATTGGCCCACTAACCCAGCGAAAATACCTGATTTGTTTGATTTCTTTATAACAAAGGGAATAAATAGAAACCACACATATGCCGTGAGCAATGATGACCTATCGTCTGACCATACTCCAGTGATCATGGTTCTAAGTGAAAAAGTTGAACACAAAAATTGCCTCCCAAGACTTACAAACAAGAAAACTGATTGGGATATGTTTAGAGAAAAACTTGAGCAATTCATTACTCTAGGATCCGTGGAATCAAGGAACCAAATTGATGCAGAAGTCGAGCAATTCATTGTAGACGTGCAGAAAGCAGCAAAGGAGAGCACGCCATGTTTTGACTCGAAACATCACTCGAGAGTGAGCTATCCTCCAGAAATAAGAGCACTGGTTATGGAGAAGAGAAGGGCACAACGAAAATGGCAATCAACGAGGTACCCAGGTGATAAAATTATATTCAATCGCTTAAATAATCAACTAAAACAGCAAATCAGAAATATAAAAAATAACTCATTTAATAAATTCTTAAACAATTTATCAGCCGATGCTTATACTGACTACTCGCTTTGGAAAGCAGCTAAACGAATAAATAGACCACAGGTGCAAGATCCACCTTTGAAAACACAGGCTGGTAGCTGGGTCGGTAACCCAAAAGAAAAAGCTAAGATTTTTGCTGACCACTTGGCAGAGGTCTTCACAGCACCAACACAAAATCTTGCAAATGAAAATATAACTCTCGAAGTTAAAATAGATGAAGCGGAAATTTCGCATGTCACTCTAAGAGAAATTAAACAAATATGCAGACACAACCTGAGTGTCAAAAAAGCACCAGGTTACGATCTCATCAATGGCCAAATCATGCGGGAACTACCAGATCTAGCATTGTTAAAGCTACAACATATATTTAATGCATGTTTTAAGTTCACATATGTTCCGAGACAATGGAAAATTGCAGAAGTAATTGTAATACCGAAGCAAGGAAAACCGCCTTCAGAGGTAACTTCATATCGACCAATATCGTTGTTACCTATTATATCAAAAATATTTGAGAAACTTCTCCTCAAAAGACTTGCCCCGATTATTAAAGAAAGAGATCTGATCCCGAACCATCAATTTGGATTCAGAAACAAACATTCTACAATTGATCAAGTGCATCGGATCACAAATATAGTGGAAAAAGCGTTCGAAGAAAAAAAAGTCTGCTCAGCAATCTTCTTAGATGTTGCTCAGGCTTTCGACAAAGTGTGGCACCAAGGCCTTGAATTTAAACTACATCGTGATTTACCAAGACAATTCTATGAAATATTAAAATCATATATGAACAATAGATGCTTTCGTGTACGTTATGCCAAAGAATATTCAGAAGTAAAAGAAATATCTGCTGGAGTCCCACAGGGAAGTGTTCTTGGTCCAATACTTTACCTGCTATATACAAGAGATATCCCACAAATTGACAACATTTTTATGGCTACCTTTGCAGACGACACTGCGATTCTTGCAGTTGACGTATCTGTCGAAAACTCCACAGCAAAACTTCAAAATGCAATGAATAAAATAAGATTATGGACCCAACCGTTGGCGCATTAAACTTAATGAAAGCAAATCAACTCATATAAATTTTACATACAAAAAGATTGCAACCATTCCTATCTCAATCAATAACAAAATAGTACCATATGCCAATACAGCAAAGTATCTGGGAATGACACTCGATGCTAAGCTAAGATGGAAGGAACATATAAGAAAGAAAAAAGAAGAGCTAAACATTAGACTCAAAAAATTTTACTGGTTACTTGGGCGTGGTTCTGAGTTATCAGTACAGAACAAAATATTGATATATAAGCAGATATTAAAACCTGTGTGGACGTACGGTATCCAATTATGGGGCTGTGCAAAGAAAACCAACATTGAAATGTTGCAAAAATTTCAAAATAAAGTGCTCCGTGGTATAGTAAATGCACCATGGTACATACGTAACAAAGATCTCCACCGTGACTTGCGCATTGAAACAGTCACGGAAGAGATTAAGAAACATGCAGTCAAACACGAGCAGAGACTGCAAACTCATGTGAACTCGGAAATGGCAGCAGTTCTTCATATCGACAGCAGTATCCGTCGACTCAAGAGAACGAAACCCCACGAGCTGGTCACGACCTAAAATGGAAAATTCTACGATAATAGTTTCCTTTACGGAAATTTTTATTTCAATAATTTTCCTTTGCGAAAAAATCTAAAAAATCTTCCCACGCGGAGCTATTGCTGTGACTATCTCCTTCACGGGAAATATCATAGTGATAAAGTTCCTACACGGTAATTATTATGATGTTAGCGATCCTCCACGGAAACTATCACTATAATAATTTCCTAAAGACGCGACCGAAAATTTACGAAAAAAAAATTCATTAGTCGATCTTACGTAGATTGGTTATAACGGAAAAAGATAGGTGGGCTTTAGTGGGTTCGATTCCTACACTATCAAGATGCACACGCGGCTGGAACTCTTGATGTCCTTCGGGGATTACCTCCTATCTTTCGCAAAAAAAAAAAAAAAAAAAAAAAAAAAAACTTTATTTGAGGAGTTGAATTTCAAAAGACGTTGAAAAGTTATTTAAATCATGGTTATATCAGTATAATATTTACTTTTTAACTCATTCTAGTTTGTTTGGCCAACATTTTTCTTTTTTTTAGTTCCTTTATTAATTATATTAACTTGCACTATGCAAATCCATAATGTGTTTTGTGTGTTTACTGTTTCTTTTAGTAATTACTGGAACTATAGCTATATATATATAGTACGTAAAATAAATATATATACTTAAGTAGTTATATTTCGTTCTATTCGTAGAATTTGTTTTTGAACTAAGAAAAGAATTAAATATTTTGTTATTTTCTATTTTTCTAAAGCACTTTCAGATGTAAGAAAATCAAGACATTGTATAATAGCTGGAAATAATACGTTTTGTGAGTAAATTATTAAATTTCTTACAAACTTTTCAAGAAATAGTTTGCTTTGAAATGAAATTTAAATTAATACATCTTATACTTTTTTGATCCATGGAAATAACGTCTATTGAAATTCAACTCCTCATTTACAAATTATCCATTATTACAATAAATTTATCACAACAAACCACAACAAATCAAAACGAAATTCAAAATTCAACTAAAAAAATTTAGTTGAATTTCAAAATCAAAAACAGTTGAAAAAATTCACAAAAATTGATATACGCGACAGCGACAATTGAAATATTTCGATTTTAGTTGAAAGTCAAATCAAAATTGAATTTCGCGACACCACCTATTATGTAAAAAACCTACGGCAATCGGTATTTCGAAATATAGCAAATTTAAAAAACATGTCAAAAAGGGTTTATTAAGGCAAACTTTAGTCATTTTTAGTTAAAATTTTGGTGAAAAATTTCACTTTTTATGCAATTTTGGTAATAATTTTAATATGCCAATAAAATTCAGTAGGTAAGCATAATTCAGTGAGAAATTAAAAAAAGGCAAAGTAAAAAAATTTCATATCATCAAAAGATGAGCTTTGCAAATCAATTACCTAAATATTATTTCAAATAATATTAACAAAAATATTCTAATTCATTTTTTAATTCAAACAACCTTTTTAGTCAAACACAAATCAAAAATGTCAAAATTATGCTCTGTACTGCATTATCGATGTCACGGATCCTCCTCATACATATTAAAGTAAGAGTTATATGAAAAAAGTTTTTCATGTAGTAGATAGTGTAGTTATTTAATAAATTAGTTTTTAGATGTATAGTAGATCTACAATTACAGTAGAAATAGAAAAATAAGTTATATAGTACTGCGCAAACAGCTAAATGACTTATGCCATTATTTTGGAAACTAAAAAAAAAATTTCAAACAAAACGGAACCATATGAGAATAACGAAAGTTAAATTATTATAATTTATTCATTCTATGTCCCACGGATTGGGTTACAGGCACAATTAAGAAGATGATTATGCGAAATCAATAAGTCACACATTAAACAACTCAGTGTCCAATGTTATTGAACTAATGGTCTACATTTCTTTTAAGCCAAACTAATCAATATTTTATGATAATAGGCCTTATTCTGAGAAGCGAACTTTTGGGTACGTACTAAAAAATATGATAAATTTAATTTTTAGTATTCTGCGAAGCTAAAAATTCTGCGAAGCTAACAAATAGCGATACTGATCGGTTTTTATCGAAACGTTTCGATTTTCATGGTATTACGAGGATCGATTTTTTTTTGTTCGCTGTCAGAAAAAACAATAATTATATCATTATAGGAAAAGGTAGTGAAAGATGGCGATATATATATATTTAATAATATTTATTAAATATTATTTTACATTTTTAATTATAGAAAAGTTACAAATAAGAGGCAGTTTGAATTTTTGATTTTTACTGAATGTGAACCAATTGCAGGATTTAAATTATTGTATAATTTATCTAAATCATTGCAAAGGCTTCTTTAGAGAGCCTGAAATAATTAATGAATTAAAAAAAAAAAAAACAAATATAATTGAACACATTTTTTTATTATATTTTGTTTCGTAATATCAAAATGAAAAAACCTTTTTTAATAGTTATAAAATTTTAATTTAACTTCACTTAATTTCACTTTTCAAACAAAAAACTAAATTAAAAAAAAAATTTGACAGTTTTAACGAGCAATGCTGCCAGTTTTGCAAAATATCGTATCATTCATTCGTTTTTTGCAGGTCGAAATGTTATTTGATGGGTACTCAATCGATGTTATTTAAAATTTTACAAAAAAAAAAAAAACACTTTTTAACTTTTGTACAAATAATTATGACGACAATTATATTATAATAAATTAATAAAACTTAGATTTTTACCTTATCAACAGATCTTTCAATTGAATTTTGAATATAGAACTTACCTGAAAAACAAAAAATATGTATATATATATATTAATTAAAAGAAATAAAAAATATTTTTTACATAAAAATAAATATTAAAATATTAAAAATATGTATGAATATATGATAGAGAAATCTATTTCACAGGAAAAATCTCAAATACAATTTGGGAGAATTAAAATTGTGCAAAGTTCAATTTGAGACAATAGATTTTTTTTGTTAGTGTATAAAAGCAGAATATATCCACTGATTTCCTGAGACCCTAAATTTATTCAAGGATTAATTCAATTAATTTTTTATGTTTATTGTTTATTGTGATACCAATCAGACTTACTTTTTTTTTTAAATAATTCCAAGTCTATAGGATTTGGAACACTCTAACTGCTTTTTATACAGAGATTTGTCAAATTAAAAAAAAAAAAAACCAATAATACGAACTATGCTCAAATCAAAAACAAAATTTCAATGAATGCAATGAATGCTGGCCGGGTAACATTCACTCCAAACAAAACCAATTAAATAAAATTATATTTCACAAAACGAAAAAGTCACATATCTCAGAATATACCTTGATCCAAAACTGGCATAGAAAAACATGTATAGAAGATGCATATGAACTAGCATTGAAAAAGCAAAAAAGGATAATAATTCAGTAGTTTGCATTAACTCCTAAAACAAAATTTTAAGTTCTAGGGGTCAATCACGGAAGACATTATAGGAATAGACTTTTTCTAATATGGAAAAAATTCAATTTTCGTTATCATGAAAGTCTACTAGGTTGACATATGTGAGTATTTTAGACTTTTAAAGTGTACCGCATTTTTGCAGTAGACTCTCAACATTTAACAATAAAAATGGGAAGTAAGTAGGAAAATAAATAGATATTTTGTTAAAAAATTATTTTTTTTTTGCAAATTTAATATAAAAAAAAATGTTTAGAAAAATATTCAGTTACAAAACATTTCTTCCAAAACTCCGAAACTCCAATTGCGAAACACATCAAAAAATTTAAAAACACGATTTGTAAAAACTTTGTTGTTGTTAATTTTTATTATTTAAAAATACACCAATCAATTCAAAACACAAACTAGTTGTAATTTCCGGTCAATCATATGTTTTCGACACTGAAATTCCATTTTTTCCTGCAATGGCAATATTTTTATAATCAAGTCTATTCATTTTATTCTTCTGTTGATTTTTGAAAGGCTCTTCTATTTCATTTTTGTAAACTTTCATGATTGACCTCCTATAGTCTAGAATCTTGAGTACTCGCATACAAAATTATTACCAAAACTGGAAAGAACTCCAAAAAACTTAGTTTACAATCTTAAAGGTCATTAGGGCCAACAATGGTGCTGCATGTTACATGAAAAAGAAATGCATTCATAACGATCTTAGGATCTCTAAAGTTAAGGTCCTCTGCAATCAAGAGGGAATACAAAATGAAATTGAGTACCAACTCTCATCATATGAGAATAGCTCTATAGGTTAAAAAATATTAATCCGTCTCAAACATCATTTAAAAATCGAAAATTTCCCCTTACAACTTCACTTATTTCATTATAATGTGTAACTTTACTCTCAAATTCTACTCTTATACATTTAACATTTTGATTTTGTTTGGGATACTGATTTCGGGATGTTCTCGAAAAATTTAGTAGGCAAGCAACATACCTCTCCACACTAAAATCAGGATTATCAATTCAAATATAAAATCTATTCTCTTGTAGACCTATGAAAGATTGAAAGTTTCGCTCAACATCACCACGAAATTTCAAGTGCATATAAATAGATGTCTCCGGCGCATTCTAACATTCGTCGGATTATTTCCTCAAACCATTTTTAATAGAACGCTGTGGCAAAAAACGAATAATAGGCAATGGACGTGGAAATCTGTCAGAAAAAATGGCGTTGTATCGGACATACTTTAAAGGAAACCTGGCAACAACATCGCGAAACAGTATGTTTAGAATGGAATCCGTCAGGGTACATGTCGCGTCGGAACACCGAGAAAAATATGGAGAACAACAGTCTTAGTCGAAGCAAGTACAAAACAAAGAACGGGACCAGAATTGAAGAGATTAGCCGTAAATAGGAGACGAAGGAACAATTTTATTTTTGCTCTATGTCCCACACAGATGAGGTTACAAGACAATGATGATGATGATGTAGAATTTAATTTTTTGTTTTGTTGCTATTTTCTAAAAAGAAAGAAAGATAAACAAATAAAAAATTCATTAAAAACAAAACAATTTGATTTTAATCTTTTGAACTACATTATATTCAAACTTTAATAATGTCATAAATAGTCCAAGAAAATTAGATAGAAAGGGAGGGAAAGTTAAGTAACAGATACGAAAATTTTATTTTGTTATAATTTATAGGAAATAGAATGCATTAAATTCTGCGATCCCAGATATTTGGACCTTGATAATCTGATTACTGGACATAATCGACCTGGACTGAACATAATTAATGTATAAAATTTGAAATACGTGTGATAAATATTGATATACATACATAATAGCAAACTAGGTAGATAATAGATACTACATAATAGGAAAACAGAATCTGTGAAGTCGAAATTTAAAAAAGAAATTTGGATTTAGGCCGTAGTGTTTAGTAGTCGCCATTGAAATATGTTTTTTTTTATTAGAAAATATTATCAAGCAATATTATCAAACAATTCTATATCTTTATTTTTGATAAAATAAAATAATTTCACATTTCCATTCAATAAATTGAAAAATAAAAAAAAAAAATTTAATTTCAAAAATGATTTTGATTTGATATTAAATATCTAACTTTAATGTTCGTCCTACCAAAAATATTTGTTACTTTTAATATGTTTTAAATGTCCGTTGAAAAATTTTGTACGTTCAAATCAAAATTTTTAAATCAATTTCAAAATTAAATTAACTTTATAATGTGTGTTATCCTTTAAAAAAATACTTTTTTGTTTTTTATTTTTTAAATTAAAATTATCATTTTATTCAAAACCAGTCTTGAAGTTTTCTCAACTCATCTCTTAATTTAAAAACTTGAAAAACAAATAAAACATAAAAACATAATAAAATCGAAAAATTCATTCTCAAATCATTATTATCAAAGCATCAACAACAACGAAAACAGGCAACATCAAAAACATCACAACAACAAGTAAAAGAAACAAACGAAACAACTAGCCACCATCCAAACAAACAAATGCACAAACCATAAAAAACGCAGTCAACAAATAAAAAATAGCAGCCGATGAATTTGAATAAAAATTTTCAAGTATATATAAGTAGTTTTGTCCAACTAGTTTCAAAAACAAGAAAAACAAAAAAAAATTCTTCTTTATTATTTTTAAGAAAATATCTCCAAAAATTCAAAATAACAACGAATAAAAAACAAAAACAACAACAGTTAAAAATAAATAAATGTTGTTGTTATTTTCATTTCAATTTTTTATTTTTTTATTTATTTTTTTTTATTATTATTATTATTATTAAATTCTTTTCCTTGAAGTAAGCTCATCGAATACCAAAATGAAATGACCAAACAAACCAGACCTAACCATTAATCGGTTCATTCGGAATAGCATTTGATGTCAGCCGACTGGGCAAAATTTCTTGGAATTGTTTTTCAGTTTTTTTTTTTTATTTTTTTAATAACAACATGAAACAACAACAAAAATAAAGTAAAAAAAAAAAAAAAAAATTAAAAAAATGCAGAATGAATAAAAAACAAAACACATTCACATCATACATCACTTTTTCAAAACAACATTATAATATACCTCTATTAATAGCAACACTACACCACACATACACACACACATGTTCATGAGAAATGGAGGGAAACGAAAATATAAACAAAATCTAAATACAACTACATACGCAAACCCCAACATAATATACAGGACATAAAATTAACTAGGACAGCTTATTGTTGATGCACTGAGAATATTTATTTGCCTGTTGCAAGTTGTTTATTTTTCTCTTCTTTTTTTTTTGTTCAAGATTGTTATTGATGGTGGTAGCTGAAAGGTTCAAAAATACATCCTAAATGGTTATAAAATTCTAAGGTTTGTTTTGTTTGCTTCTTGGTTTCATGTGATTTAAAATTGAATACATAGGTAGGTAGGTACACTATATTGTGTACTCATCCACAAGAATATTATTATTTAGAATCAAAATTACGGTAAGTTTAAGAATGCTATATTATTTCACGTTATTTTAAATGCTTTAGAAATATTCAACGATTGTGAATCGGGCCATTACATCAATATTGAATTGGAATGTTTCAGATAAATTTTCAATTTCACTATAGTATGTAGGATATCAATGATATCGGCCCTTCTTACTATCCGCCAGCTCGTTTGCATGACAAGCGACTCAAAAGTTTATTTATTTACTTTTTCCAATATCTTTATACATTACTGCAAAGCGTAGTGGAAGGTTATGAAAGGGAAAATGTTGCTATAATCAATTTCAATTTCAATGAATTTGTTAATATAGAAAGAATTTATAAGAGAGATTATAAGAGAGAATTTAAGAAGAAATTACAAAAAACATAAAATCTACATTCTCTCGAACAGCAAAGCAGCCATACTAGCTATTAGTTCATATATCATCACGTCAAAGTTAGTATGGGATTGTTTAGAAATACTTAAAACCCTGACAAATAATGTCACAATAATGTGGATACCAGGGCACTCTGGCATAGCAGAAAACAAAAGTGCAGATTCAAGAAAAGCGGATGCGCCCTTTATAGAACCAAGTCCGTTCTGTGGGATTCCCCTGAGCACAGCTAAAATGTAATTAAAAGCCTGGGGAGAGCAAAAAGCTGAGGATTTCTGGGACAACGTTGCTGGAAACCGTCAAGCAAAAATGCTCATCCCTAAACGATCGCTAAAGAAAATGAAAGCTCTTCTAAATTTCAATAGGAGACGTATCTTGGCAGGTATAATAACAAGCCACTACCTAAGAAAGAAATACCTTTATAAAATGTGTCTAACCGAAAACAACTTGTGCAGAATATGCCAAATAGAGGAAGAATTTATCGAGCATCTGCTTTGTGAATGCAAAGGGCAGAGACTTACGAGTTATCTATAAAATGTCGATAAAAGGAGAATGTTACTTTAGGGTTATTGATAAGATGAAATGCACGGTTTTGAACTATGTAAAAAAAAAACTAAGGGCGATTCGTAATGCACTGGCCCATATATGTGAGTTGTATTTCGACTTGCGTGTAAGAATTGTAAATATTTAGCATGCAATGGGAAACAAATACGTCTATGCGCAGCTATAAAAATACATTTAGCGACATTTTTAGGAATGCCAAAAATACTGTCCATATTCCATATCACTTTTTTTAAGTTAGGAGAAATATTCAGTTTTAATACTTTTATACACGAATACACAGCTTGGCCTAATTGAGTGTTGGGTGAAAAATGTCCCTTTGATAAGTAGTGACAATGTGAATAAATTTGTTAATATTACTTTTGAGCTTTTATAGATTGTATGTAGGTATATTTTTGCACAAAAAGGAGGAGGAAACACGTTTGTTGAAATGTGGTTCCACATACAAGAAAATTTTCTCACGCATTAAGACGGAATAAATATACCTATCACATATTAAAGAATATTATAGAAGTATTTAAGATGTAGATGAGTGTAAGCTACATTTTTATATTAAAATCGGCAAGCATTAGATTATAAACTTTTTTACCCGAATAAACAGTTTGATTTAGATAAATTTGAAGGAAAATTCCAAGGAAATAAAATCAAATCCAGACCTTAAGCCGAAGAGAAGAGAAAAAATTTATAAAGTTTGGCATGATGGTCTAAACTTTAAAATTCAAACTAATCTACCATTTGAATTTCATCAAATTATCAAATCGTACCTAACTGATAGGCGATTTAAAGTAAAATACAATGATAATTTAATTGAAGAACATGTTATCGAAGCTGGTGTACCGCAAGGTAGTGTGCTTGGTATACTTTTAAATATGAAAACGTTTATGTTTAATATTTAATCTACACTGCCGATCTACCAGATAGTAGGCAAATACTAACATCCACATTTGCAGATGATACGGCTATCTTCAGCTCACATATAAACGCTTATGTTGCTTCCAAAAATCTGCAGGTCCATATTAAACTTATTGAAAATTGGCTTAGTAAATGAAAAATAAAAATAAATGAAAATAAAAGTGTTCATGTCACCTTCACTCTAAATAAAGACAAATGTCCCCCAGTAAAAATAAATGGAATCACCATCCCACAGGCAAAAGAAGTAAAACATCTAGGAGTCCATCTTGATAGAACGCAAAATGCTAAATTATTGTCAATTTCTAATGGAAAGATTCAATAAATACTTAAATCGTTTAAATAAAAAAAAAAAAATATCTTAAACCGAAGAAAAAGTGGCCACTATGGTCAGCAAAATTTCACAAATATTCTCATTTTATTTTTCAAAATCGTCTCATAAAATCAGAAAATAAATCTAAAGAAGAAATTTGATCTTAAATAATTTCATGGTAAAATTTTATCAAATTGAAAAAATGCTAAAATCTCGGAACTTAAATACGTTTTTATAAGTATATTCATCATACTTACTATAAATATGTCTGTATGTGTATAATAAATATTTGCTGATTATGATTTTGTTGAAAATATTTTTATTTAATATGCAAAGTTAGTGCATCGGTTCGAATAAGCATAATAATTGTAAATCATGTGTCGGAAATACTGTTCAGCCGTTTTCATACACAGAGCTTACGCCTTTGACAAGATATGGCATGAGGGCTTAATCTTCAAAATAAAATAATGTCTGCCTAATGTTCATTAACTTCTAGAATACTATACTTATTTAACAGGTAGTTTAAAATTAAGTATAACAGTTTTATATCACATACACAGAATATCCAAGCTGATGTTCCCCAAGGAAGTGAGTTGGGCCTAATCTTGTATTTGCTATATACATCTGACATGCCACTCAGCAGTAAAACCTTAACATCTACATTCGCTGGTGACACAGCAATATTAAGTAACCATTCTAACCCTAAAACAGCTACTAAATATCTACAGGATCACCTAAAACTGGATGAAAACTGGCTGAATTGCTGAAAGATTAAAGTTAACGAATCGAAATGTATTCAAGCAACATTTACAAGAAAATGTTTCTAAGAAAAGAAATGTGGCCAATGTTAAAAATCAGCAATGATACTATCGCTCAGAGCAACGAGGTTAAATACCTCTCGGTCTTCACTCAGATCGCAGATTGACATGAAGTAAACACATCGCAACAAAACGAACTCAAATAAAACTCAAAGTAAGCAATATGCACTGGTTACTTAATAAGTACTCAAAACTGAGCTTAGAATACAAAGTTATTCTGTACAAAGCAGTCATTATACCGATATGGATTTATGGTATTCAAATATGGGGCACTGTTTCACTAACCACAAACAGGGGTTGTATAATAATTTTATTTAATCTATATTTAATTTTTGTTGTTTTTACTTATATAAATCACTGTTATAAATTAACTTACTTCGCTAAATTGAAAAATCAATTCAATGGCACAGTTATTCTAATTCTTTAGGTTTAGATTTGTACTATAATAACTACACAAACTATACAAACAAAAAATCTGTCGGAAATCTGTTATAAATTGCCAATTCGCTTTTTTAAAACTTTTGACTAAACTAAACGGAAAAGCTTAATTTTTCAAGATTCTTACTCGTGGCATTTAAAAATAATTATCATATTATAATTTCGTAACAGCTTCATTCGATTTCGTACTCTTCCAGTGATAGAACAAAAATAGATAGGAAAACAAATAGAGCAAAAATTCAAATTGATTGTCATCATTACACTTCTACTTATTTCGTTGGTTCACAGGTCCAACTGAAAAGATAATCCCAATTTATATTATATTTAGAAATTAACCTTCACAGCTGCACGCAACAAACATAACTCTTTATAAAATCACTTTTAAAAGCTGCCTGTACTCAGTAAGCATATTGACTAGTATTTAGATTTCATTATCTGTAGAATCTATCTTAACTATATAATTTTGGAAAAACGAAATATTTTTTTTTTATTAGAACGGCTCGCTAAATTATTGATTGTATAAAAAAATTTAATTGGTATATCCTGACGAAAGGAATGTGCCATACTTAGGTATACATATGCACATGTATATACAATATAATATATATAAATTTTTAACTTTTTCCTCTTAATTTTAAATACGAGATTAAGAAACAAAAAAAAAACAAAAAAAAAATTAATTTCCAGTTTTCTTAGTATTAGTTAGTGTTGCCGCTTTAAGTTGTTTACTTGTTATTTTATTATTTCCAAACTGATTTAATATATTATTTTCTTTTTTTTTAAATATTTTTTATCGTTTTCTTGACCAGTGCTAGTGACCTATAGATATATATGTATGCAAATGTATACTACTAAAATAAGTATCATATAGTACGGTATATGAACGGTATAACTATTCAAAAATTCAAGATCTTGTCGTTCGTTTGACTTGATTCTATGTTTTTTTTTTTCTTTTTTTTCGCTTTATGTATAATTTTGTTTTTGTTCCTTGAAGCTAGATTCTTGCTCTCGGAATTCCTTTTAATTTTCCGTATTTTTTTTTTTTGTTATTTATTAATTTTTTTGTTATTTTTCTTTTACCTTTTTATGGCGCGCAATTTATCCATTACTGGTATTTTGAAAAGTTTTCCTTTTTGCTGAATGTAGTATTTCGATTGTAGTAGCAGCGAAATAATCACTGAGAAAAACGATTTTAATTTGTTTGTGATTTGATGTAAAGATCAAATTGGAACTTAAATTATAAGAATTTTTGAAACGGACCCGATGATTTTCGAATTTATATAATAAAAAAAAAAATATATATAAAAATGAAATTTAATATTACAAAAGGCGATCAAAATCCAGTTTTGGCAAAAAAAAAAAACAAAATGGCGATAAATTTGAATTACTTTACGGAAATATAAATGTTAATAGTATATAAAAATATTAAAAATTTATGATATATGATGAATTATAACAACCGGAAAAGCATGTACAAAGGATGTTTTTTGTATTTTTATTTTATAGAACTATTTTAAGTATTAAATAGAAAAAAATAAAGTGTATAGTGTTTGCAGAGCAATTGGCACATAATTTAAAGCAAAAATCCAAGAGTTCAAGTTAAATGAAGACTCAAGTAATTCCGGTAGTTAGATTCAGTCGTCTGAAACGCTTTAGCTTACACTCGTTTGATTTTTTTTTTATTAAAATCGAGTGTGGTGAATTTCAATTAATCTGAAGTTATATATACGCTTATGTTTTATGTATCAAAAGATGGGATATTTAAATCCAGATTCCGTTATTCCCTCATTGACCATAAATTAGATAAGATTAAATTAGATACTTTCGAAACGGAGTTTGGCCCCTATATCACCGCAGTCGCAAATTGACTTATTACGACTACCCGTATTAATGCTATTAATTATCAGAGTCCTTAAGGATGCTGGATTTAGTGATCGTACTCGTGATATTCTTTAATGGTACGCTAAATAACTCTAAAAAGGCGAAGTGTGCTACGAGTGAATCCTTCGTATGATGTTCCATAGATTATTTCACATATTCTGCACAAGTTGTTTTCGGTTAGGCTCATTTGATATGTATCTGCCACTGTCTCCTATTGAAACTTAGAAGAGTTTTAGTTTTCTTGAGCGAGGATTTTGGCAAGACCATTTTGGATTAACGAATTCTAGGGGTGTTGGCTTACAAATCCTCAGTTTTTTGATCCACACAAACTTTCAACTACATCTTAGCTGTGTTCATCAGGGGAATTTCACAGAACGGACTTGGCTATATGAAAAGCGTATCTGATGCCTTTCTTGATAGATAATCTGTAGCTTCATTTCTTTCTATGGCAGAATGTTCTGGTACATTATTGTAACGCATTAGCAATAAATCTTTGGACTAGAATGGTTCAAGAACGTCGATGCTGAATACTTTAATTGTTGTCAGGTTTCCTTTCTCTAATAACTTTTTAATATTTGATTGCAAATATCGATATTTCGGAAGCAATATACTTCCTTCGTCAGTGCTTGTGACTAACTGTCGATGCTGAAGTTACTAAAACCTCCTTTGTAACTTTAGTATGTAACTTCAGATTAATCTGATGATTGATTTATATACCGCTAATTTATATTCAAGTGACAAAATGATTAGCAGTTATATTAGACAATATAGTTGATCTATACTATAGTAATAAGGCTGAAACCAGTATAGTTAAATTAAATTTTAGTTTAATTTTGTTGAAAATGTGTGTTCTGATAGTGGAATGCCATCATGGAATGCTTACATTTGTATCAATTTCTCTATTATTCACCCATATTTTTGAAGGCTCATCACTGACGCGATCAAAAATTGATCCCCGTTCACGTTTAAATAAAATTGTATTTCTGGCAGAATTGATTTTCTGGAAAAATTTGTCTCTCTAACTCCAACATGACGAAATTTTTCACAAGTCTTCCAGAAATACAAATTTATTTAGATGTGGATTATATGCTTAAAGCCAGGACAATTTTTCTTTACAGTTGATTAAAAGTTAATATCTTCGATTTTGAGAATGTATACAAAAATAATTTTTCTACCACTTTTTCATAGCTTACCCTCGTCTATCAACAGAGAAATAACTCCGAAGAACATTTTGTATGACTACTTCTATATAATTACGAAATAAATGTACATGTTTTCATCAAAATTAAATTTATCATTTTAAGATAATAGTTAAGAAACTGAAAATTCACCAATATAACTCATGTCTTCCAATTTCTATGACTGTGATTTGATTAGACCAGATGTGTATAACTCTTCATCAGTTATATAGGAATAAAATATTTTATTAAATTTAATTGTTTGCACATTTTGATTGAGGACTCGATACCAAATATACATATATACATATTTGAATTACAAAACAACAATTAAATAATTTGACAGTTTATCAATACGTCAAAAATTCTGTTATTAATTCAAATTAATTTTAGACTTTTAAATTAAAAAGCGATCTAATTTAAAAGTAAATAAATTTTTAACCATTAAGCCGAATAAATATGGCAAGATTAAAATAATTCCATTTCATTTTGTATTATAATTTATCATATTTTTTTTTTATATTTCTGTTGTATTTTTAAAATTAGGGCAAATTTAGAATCCCTTTTTAATACTCGTATATGAATTTTTGTGTGTTTTTTTTTTTAATTTTTATTCAGAACCCCTAAAAAACAACAGGGTCAATAAACTTTCATAGGAAGCATTTAAATAAAATAATTTTTAAAAATAAATCAAATAACATTTTTCATTTTAAATCTTTTTAGGGTACATAACTATGCCCATGTATTTTTATACGAAATGTTTTCGTTCCGGTTTTAAGCCCCTTTCTCTAGATAGAAAAATTTGCTGATTTACAAAAGAAAATGACAAAGGAAAAAAAATTGAAATTAAATTCAAAAAGGTTACACCAAAAATTTTACTTTTTTTCCAGTGTACCTCTTTTTTGCCACTTTTCAGGTAGATCAATTCGTTAAATTTTTTTTTTTATTTTTTTCATTTATTGTTTTGTACGGATCTTTTTTTATTGTGCAGATTCCAACTGAAAAAAAAAATCCGCCAATGTACTTAGTTCGGTCAATGTTACTGCTGCTGTTGTTATTGTTGTTGTTTTATTATTGTTATTATTATCATCATCATTTCGCATACATTGTTGTATATTGTAAATTTATGCTGATCATGTGGGTCTGGGAATATTTTTTTTTATGTAGTTCGTTTCTTGATTATATTATCCGATGAAATGAATAAAAGGAAAATATATATGCATGAATAAAATTGCAGACGAAGAACAAAATAGAAACAGAGGCAGACAGAGGAGAACAAAAGCAAAAAAAAAAAAAACAAAAAAAAAAAAAAAACAAAAATAAATAAAAACAAAACACAAGAAACAAAAAGGGGCATAAATAAAAAAAAAATTCTTAAAAATCAAGAGAGATAGGTGCTTAAGAAGTTGTAAACAGTCGCACATGCAATATATAGAGGAATGTCTGATCAAAAAAGGCTTTTTTGTTTTTTAACGAAAGAGCGCCGAAATGTACAAAATAAAATAAAAAACAAAACGAAAAAGGGATTTTTAACCTTTATTATTATTATAAATTGCTTAAAAAATATTATTATTTGCTTAAAAAATATATAATATTTAAAAAATTATTTATTAATCAATTCTTATGTTACAGAATCAAATTGTTGTCTTTGATATTCGATAACAAACACCACATACAAGTCATATGAATTAGCATAAGAGTGTGGGTTTGTAAAATGTTAGTAAAGTGTCAGCCGACTGATGGGGTGTAATAGTGTGATTGTGAATTATGTCATTTAAATACTAATTTTTACTCTAAATAAATGTTCGCATTAAATGTAAAAATAGAATGTTCAAATTATACCAACAACAAAAAATGTGTGTGACTGTTGTTAGTATGCTAAAACTGTATTCAATGATTGTCGACTACAGTGTTTATCTCATTGCTAATCCCAATTTAATTAATAACAACGAAATTATGGCAATTTAATTAATAACAACAAATTTAAGTAGGCAAATCTTATATAAAAATGATTCTATAAAGAAAATTAATTATGTACACACCAAATAAAATTAAAAATTTTGAATCAAAAAACAAACGAGATTGCCCCTAACTATAGAAAGGTACAGATTATACCCATTATTTTATATAAATTCGGTTGTTTATTACGTTTTTTGGGCTTTTTTTTAAAAATACGTTTTTTTTTTAATTTAAATTTTTTTTTTTTTGCATTTGGAATAAAACAGAAATATTTTCTTTAGATGCTTTAGAAGTAATCAAATTTTATTTTTATTAAGGTCAATCCTCTCTTTCTGTTGCAAAAAAAAAAAAAAAAAAAAAATAAAAACAGAAAAAACTTAAATGCATTGAACTTTTGCATTTTTTAAAATGTTGCAAATCGCGATCGCGTATAGTCATCATTTCATTAGCGGTCTTAAAAGACTTCTCATCGTCATCGATGCTCTTCTTATTGTTAAATTGTTTTTATATTTTGCAATTGTTGTTGCTATTATTATTGTTTTTATTATTGTTGTTATTCGCCGTTTTGATTGTCGCCGTAGTATTTACGTTATTTTTATTTTATCCTTAGCTTTATATTTGCCTGCTGGGCTGGATTTTCCTCCTTTTTCTTTTATAAAAGATATACAAAAACACATGTATCCATATTATTTTTCCTTTTTTTCTTTTTTGTAAATTGAAGTCTCTTCCCAGAAATCAGTGAGAGAGATTTAAGTTCACCGCCGGTCGGTTCTGTAATTTTTTTTTTGTTTTGATTTCAAAAATATAAATGCATCCATATACACATGCGTTAATATAAATTGTAAGTTATTTAGGCTTCACAATATTGAATGAATAACAAAACAAAATAGATAGTTGGGAAAGAAGAAATAGGGGCAATAAAGGAAGAGAGAAAGAGAGAATATAAAAAGAGAGAATGTTATTGCACTTTTTGGTTAGATATTTTTAAAATATAAGTATATAGCGGTTTTTAATAAAGATACAAAATTATTGATGAAAATAGTATGATGATGATGATGATGATGATATTGATGATAATGTGCGGATGCACAAAATAGTGCGAAATTCTTTATTAATAACGTCATATCCGGTGGTGGTTTAATTTTTTTTCTTGCTTCTTAAAAAATTTTTCCCTCGTGTTTTATTTCTTGTTTATTTGAAAATATCGAATGAAAGGATCACTAATTAAATATAAAAAAAATTTTTTTTGTTTTTTTGGGTCATCTTACAATATTTATGGATTTTTAGTTTTCTTTATAGTTAATACAATCGTTAATTAAAAATGATTAAGAAGGTTCTTTATAAATTGACTTCTTAATATTAACATGGAAATTAATATAGAAGAGAAGAGATGCAGTATAAAATATAGAAATAAAATTTAAAAAGGTCTTAGAGGTGATTAAACTTCTTAGAAGAGTGAATTTTAAATTTTTGTGAGAATAAGTTCTTTTATTTAAAGAAAATAATGTATTAGGATTTAATAAAATAAATTGCATGATTTGAAATTAAAATAGATATTACGGAAATTTCTATTTTAAATTAAATGGTCACTCTACTTTTATGATATAAGCTAAATATAAATGATAATTTGATATATTTTGATAACATTTGATCAAGCAAACCTAGAATAATGGTTAAAAATATTTGAAAAAAGATCTAAAATGAGCAATCATACTTATTTTTGTTCTATCTTATATACCGGGTGTTCCAAAGCATGCGTATCAGCTTTTTAAGAGCTGATTATTTTAAAATTTAGAAAAAAGTTTGTTAACTAAATCGAGGGTGCTCTATCGATTGGTGGTATTTTAAACTTTCGGAAAAGACCGCAAATCGGTTTTTAAAGATCAAAAATCGCCGAAATTGGCCGAAATCGAGATTTTCAAATGGGAAGGGGTATTTTTTAATGCAAATTCAGATTCTACGACAAAAAATAAGAAAATTATGTTAAATGATTTTTTTTTTGTTTTCTTAGTATTTTTCTTCAAAATTAATAACAATAAAACAAAAATGCTCAATATTTTCCTTTTGGAAACTAAAATTAATGATAATCATTTTTATAAATTAATTTACTTTTCATGTTATCATATTTTTTATCTCAATTTTGGGTTCCTACAAAATTTAAACAAAAAAAAAAAAAAAAAAAAAAAAAATAAAAAAAATTTACTCTACAAAAGTTTCTTATTTTTTGATGTAGAATCCGAATTTGCATTAAAAAGTACCCCGTTCCGAAAATCTCGATTTTGGCCAATTTCGGCGATTTTTGATCTTAAAAAACCGATTTGCGGTCTCTTCCGAAAGTTGAAAATACCATCAATCCATAGAGCACCCTCGATTTAGTTAACAAACTTTTTTCTAAATTTTAAAATAACGGCTCCTTCCCCTCTTAAAAAGCTGATACGCATGCTCTGGAACACCCGGTATAGTAGCAACTTTATAAGCATAATATTAGATGTTTTTGCGAATATTTGAAAATTAGCTCTCATGACTTCTAAAGTTAAAACTTCTAAAAAAAACTCTCTTCTCCTCATGACTCCGTATGACTCAAATAAGAATTAAACTCAGTAATCTCTCAGTACACAGTTTACTACTGGGTTTGAAACACCTCTACAATCGAATTAAAACAAATTATCGAATAGCTGTAAATGAAGTATGTAGCTCAAGCCAAATCAATTTGTATTCAATATTTTATTAAGTCAATATAATTAATTTTAGTTAAAATGCTATCTTCACAATAAGTTATTTTCCATCATTGTGGAAACAGTCTATAATAATAATGATCTTAAAACCAAGTATAAAGATTCAACAATGGTCAACTCATATAAACACATCAGACTATTGCCTATGCTGTCAAAACTATTTGAAAAAATTATAGTACCTACATAAAATGATGCCACAAATAAAAAATGATGAAATGTTTCCCATGCATCAATTTGGTTTTCAAGCTGAACATAGCACGATCGAACAGGTACATAGAATACTTGCCCAAATAAAACAAGAATTTGAAGAAAGTTCTGTTCAGCAATGTTTTTGGAGTCAGCTTCGGCCTTTGACGAAGTGTGGCAGGACGAATTAATCTATTAAATACAACAAAAACAAAAGCATTTGAGTCTCATCTACTACTAAATTTTTATATAACCAATAGGCCCTTTAGAATTAGATTCAAATCCTATGTAATAGAAGAACATGATATCAATGCTGGTGTCCCACAAGGTGATGTACTAGGACCACTTTTATACCTAGTATATACATATACAAACTAAAGAATCTGATTTATTTAAACAGGTCATAAGGTTTTGAATGATATATAATGCCTCCAACATGTCAAGACAAATCAAAGTTATTAGATTTTGAACCTTTTTTTCCGTTTTAGGGTTTTATTTTTGTTTTTGCTTTTATAGTATTCTATTTATTTATTACTAATTTTACTTTCTTTAATCGTGTTTGCTAATTCTCCTTTTTTTCATGCTTGTGTTAAGCATTTCCTGACACAATTCTCTCTTTACTAACACGTTCTTCATTAAGGGTTAGCACGTGCTTGTATTGTTTATTGGAATAAAATTAAATATATAATAATAAATGTTAATGTTTAATTACTGGTAGTTCATTGGAGTGTATATGCTCGTCACAGTATATACTGAATAAATAAATAAACTACTTTTAATAAGAATAGCTTAATTCTTCCAAGCACTGTGATGACCTAGTCATATGCTAAATAGTAATAATAATGAGAATGGCGATTTTCCGGGTGCGCGGCACGAGAGGAGTAAATTGGTGGTTGGGACATTATTATTATTATTACATCTGAACAACTTGAACTCCAGTTTCCTCTTGGCAAACACTGCGCAGTCTTCCAGGATTCAAGTCTTTGCTATATGCGCAGCAGTGAATAAAACAAAACATCAAAGGTGATTTAACAAAGTCATTAGAATCTTTAGTGACAGTCAGGCTGCCTTAAAAGCTCTATAAATTTGTTGTAAAGTAACTTCATCAAATCTAGATTGGTGGGAAAAAAGCTAAACCTCATAGGGTTAAGCGTCATAGGACTCAAAAATAAAGTACAGCTGATCTGGATACCGGGTCATAGTTGCTTGACTGTCAGTAGTGATAGTCAACATTTATGAACCAGAGCCGGCAGTTGGTATATCTATTGGAAATATTAAACTATCGATAGAAAACACCCTGAAGAGGGAAACAAACATTCTTTGGGAGAGTATTGAAGGCTACAGAAACTCCAAAATATATGCATCAAGAATAAAAACCAAAATAAACAACTTCCTGCTAACTCTCAATAGAGCAAACTGCTGGAAGATGGTGAGTATACTTACTGGCTATAACCACATGAATAACCCCATGTGTAGATTAGCACTAAGTGACGACCCAACATGTAACACATCACTGCAAAAAAAGAGCAACTAAAACTCAAGACGAACAACATTTGCTTATTTTCATTTACAACATTTTGGCTTATTGGGAAAAATTCTATACTAGATTTGGAGCACAAACTATTGCTATATGAAGCCATTCTGAAACCAATCTGGTCCTATGGAAAACTGCTTTTAATAGTAACATCGAAACAATTCAAAGGTATTGCATTCAAAAATTTTACGTACCATAACCCAGGCCCCTTGGTATCTTTGAAATATTAAAAATTTGAATATAACCATGGTTACAGAGGAATGGGAAAAATGTAAAAACAGATATGCAAACATCCCTCAAGCTAGAGATCTACAAAACATTCAAATAACCAGCAGGTTAAAAGAAAAATCGCATGTAAACAGAAAATTGGAATGAACCAGCAAATATGAAGTGTCAAATCAATGGATAAGATTTGAATAAACCATAAAGGTAACAACTGTTTTAAATTTTTGTCATTTTCGTTTAGAAAGATTCAATAAATTCAGTTAAGAGGGGAAAAAAAATTTATTTAGTTATAATAATACAATTACTAATATTATATTCAAATTGTGTACTATTACTATTACAAATGAGATTGTGGATCTGAAATCTTAAGATTTGATTAAAAATAGTAGAAAAATTTAGTGTCATCATTATCTTCTTTACTATAGGTAAATATTTTTTTATAATAACCTAATTTTGAAAATAATCTTCTTTAAATTACTCTACCCTTACTAATGTTAAAATTCTGCGCAAGTAACTAAAATGTATTATATTATTTTAGTAAATTATAAGTAAACTGACCGAAAGTTGTGGGGTAACGCAGATTTCCTTATTGAAGCACGATTTGAAACAAAAAAACAAAATCTTTAAAAGAATTACCTTTAGTATAGATTTAAATACCAATACAAAAAAAAAATTAATTATACAATACGCATTCTTTATGTTAAACAAAAAAACAAAAAAAAAAAATGCAATAAGTTATAACATTGTTGTTAAAATAAATTTTTTTTTTGATTTCATTTAATATTGTATGAAAAATGTTTTGGTGAAGGAAGTAAAATTAATTGTAGACAAGTAAATACACTATCAGAATATGAATTACCTATGATGTTGGTATTTACTGTAATAAATTATCATAATATATGAACGCATAGATATAACATATATATATATATATATATATATATATATATATATATATGTATATACACATATATTTAAAAATAAATAAAAGTAAGTTGAACTTACAAGTATTTATTTACTTTCATTAACTTATTTTAAAATATGTACATTCGGTTAACTATTTTATAACAAGACGGAATGCACGAAGAACTTTGATACAAGATACATAAAATGCCATTTAATATTTCAATATAAATATGTAACTTCTAATAACGAAGTTAAACAATATAAGAGTGCGTTTAAATAACCCGATAAATGACAAAATTATTTTCTGTTACGATTCGAAATTTACCATAAATTATTTTCTGTTATACATTTTATTATTCGATTTAACAGTATGACCCGCAGAGAAATATTATATTGTTATAATAAAATCGATCAACATTTTTAATTCGACATTTTGCTTTTCAACATATCGACCCACACCCGATACCACCAGTATCAATCAAATATTAAATTTTTTACCATCATTACGCTGACAATTTGGGTTGACTGCCCTCATCATCAAAAATATGATTCCAAACACTTTGATGAAACAAAAATTAAGGAACATTTAACAAATTTTTGCCAGACCTGTATTAATTATACTTAAGTCAGTGTGATAAAGCTTTTAGAGATGTACAAGTTTTTGATTGGGTACGATCTTACGAACTGTTCCATCTTGTGATATTACTGAAAAAACTTATTATTATCTAAAAGGATTTATTAATGTTTGTGAATGCAAGCATTGTGGAGAAATTCTAGCAGACTTGTGTAAAATCGAGCTAGATGGAAGTAATTTGTTGATGACCAATAGGACCTTGGAACAAGACAGTGGATAATATAGTGATATTTTAACCCAAATCTGGATTAAAGTATACAAAAAGGCAAAATGTTTAATTTTATTATACTTAAAATATAATATAAGAAGCTTACAAACACAAATCAATTTTTTTTTACAAAATCGATAGATAATTGTATGCATTTTGTAAAGATTGAATACCAAAAATCAAATTTATATTTGAATACAAATTGAAATTTATTTTAAATTTTCAAAAAAACTATTTTTAAAATAAAGTTTATTAGATAAGATTATTTACATTGTATAGATATATTATTGATTTTGCTTTATACTCTTATTAGTAACTTAGGGTAGACCAATAATATATAACAATAATTAAAATTGTTGTTTAATAGTATTAAGATAACTTTAATTCACACAAAATAAATATTGTCTTCCCTTTACTTCTTTAACATAGCTATCCACAAAAAATTTTGATCTATTTTATTCCAAGTTTTTAACATTTGAACATTTTCATTTTTATTCAGGTAATTGGCAATACATATACATTTTTTGGAATAAAATACAATTTTACAATATAGCAATTATACACAAAGCCTTCAACTATTCTACAATTAACTAGTAAATCACTTTATTGTCTTTTTTATTTTATTTATTTTTTTTTCATTTTGAACTGAACACAACAAAAGTTCATTATACTTTCATTGCTTTCCCGTTTAATATTACAATATTTTCGATGAAACTGAAAACCCATTGAGAGAACCCCCTGTTTATTACGCCTTATTTGATTTAACATGCAAAATATAGATGGGTATAAGTGCATACTTATAAGCGCATGTAAATAGTACAAAGGTAGGTCAAAAAGTTTGTGAATATGTAAATATAGCTAAAATATAATTTGAACTTAAATATTTTGAATGATCATTAAACTTTTAGAAAACTACAGAAATAGGGTTGGATTTTTACGATAGTTAAATTGTACAAAATTGAGACAGTTTAATTAGATTTAAAAAATAAATTGTTTTTATCTCAAATATTTTTAAAATAATAATTTTTCAATTTAAATTAAATTAAATTTCATTTTAAATTTTTAAAATTTGTAATAAATTTATTTATTACGATTGCAAAAAAATGTTTTTTAGGATATAAATTGCAGTTGGTATATTTTCAAAAAAAAATGGAGTAAATTTTGATAAATTCTAACAATAATTAAATTTCACTACATTTAAAAATTTTTGTTCCAATTTAGTTAAATTTTCATATTAGTCAAAGAAAATTTGATGCTGTACTTAAACGTTTAATATTTTTTTATAAATAACAATTTTTGATAACATACATTCTGCTCTTATAGCAAAATGCAACGCTATACTTAGGCCTTGGTTCAACCTATTCAAAATGAATAGAAAATAATTTTTCTGACCAACTTGAAATCAATGCTGATGTTCCACAAGGCTCTGTCCTTTCATCACACGCTATTTTTCATTTTCATTAATAACCTTCGCAAATTAACTTCATAGCTTCTTTATATTCTCCGGTTTTAAAATGAAGATATTCAGCGACTGAAAAGCGTGAACATTCTCGAAATACGAGTGGATCAAAATATGCACTGGAATGAGCGTAATTTTGATATTGCGAAGAGCCCGATTAAAAATCTATAAAGCATATATACGATCCAAACTCGAGTATAATTCACATTAATTCACATTTATTATAATTCAAAATAAAAAATAGAAAAAAATAAAAATTAATTAAATTATAATAAATGATTCTAATTAGAAATATAAAATATTATACTTATAAATTAATTTATAAGTTTTCGAATATCGAATATTGTGTTATCTATAATGTACGAAATATATAATATATTATTGTGTCACAAAAACTATTTTATCGTATCATAGGCGACATAAATCCGACCTGATTCGTTTCATCACTCGGTCGTCGTCGTCGTCGTATTATTGAAGCACTTTCTATTTTTATAGATATCTACTTGATGATTGGCATTTGTTTTTAGGAAATAAAATTTCAATTTTTCTTTCTCTCGAGCATAACATATCGCAACACATTTCACAGTAGAAATTTCGAGATGGTTTAATTTACGATTATGTAAATTTTTTTATGGTTAAAACATTTCGAATGTGGAATAGCGTTCCAATCAAATTCCAATGAGAAAAGGATTTTATATTTATGATACAGAATATTAAGACAAATATTGAAAAACAAACAAAAACTTGAAAACAATCAAAAACTAAATTTCTTTACTAAAATCTTCTTTACAATTTTATAAAAACTAATTCAGTTTGAATAACACATTTTGTATATACTCATATATACATAACAAATAAAAAAACAAATTATTAAAACCAATTAATATAAGTTATACAAAATTATTTAACCATCCTTCGTAACACTATAATTTTTCAGTAATCCCACCATTCTTTTTTAAAATAAATAGAATCGAAAAAGTGCATTTTAGCAACAACCACACTCAAAATTAAAAATACTGTTATTAAAGAAGTGTAATACATAAAATTAATTTTTAATCTTCACTGTTTTTAAAAATGTTATTAGTACTTTAAATTTTATTTTAACCTCTGACCTCAACTGTCAAAATGAAACATAACGAAACACTATGATAATATTAAAGGCGTCAATTACATTCAAAATAAACAATAAAAAAAAATATATGAACAAGTAATATGGATGACTTCCAAAACATTAAAAACACAGAGAGAAAGAGATAGGATGAACTTTTTAAAAATTGTCATAAATATTAAATCGAATCGGAAAATTGATTCGCATTGTTGATTGATATTTGGTTTGAAGATGGAATGAATTTATTTCGACTAAATACAATATTTTTGGGAGTTAATGGGTGTTTTAAAAATTTAACCGAATTTCAACTTTAAAATAATTTTAAAAATTGAAGGGTTACAATATAGCTAAAATTATTTCAATATGCATTTAGTTCTAAAAAACTTTAATAGAAACCAGTAAGTAAGCTTTTAATTTTAATAAATATGCTTATCATACGAATAGGCGTATTTCGTTTACTACTCACAGAATTTTTCATTGTCTTGTATTTGTAAGTGGAATTCAAAACACTGAAGAAGTAAAGTTAAAATGAAAATATTCGACAATCGCTGACATCGTAAATGTCTTTAAAACAAAACTTAAACCTGATACAATGTCGAAAAACTAAGTTTATCAACTTTATGCGTAAAAATAAATTGGCAACATCGTGTAATGAGAGCTTTGTGAGACATTATATTGTAATACATTTGTGATCAAAAATGAATAAAAAGTTTTTATTTAATTTAATTTTAAGCCAACTAATTGATGATTATGGAATTTTTGTGGATTTAAATTTAATTAAATTAGTGAAATTATTAAAAACAAACTAAAAAAGCGATATGTTTGGTTACTAGTCAAAAATAGTATGAACTATTGCAACTGTTGGGGTTTCCGACTCCGTATATGTCCCAAGAAAATTTATTTCTATTTTATTTTGTAATATTTTTTTTAATTTAAGTTTTTTCATGCCGTTGCACCTAAAGTTTACAGATGTCATTATAGGGTATGCAGGGAACTATATAATTATAGTAGTTATATATTAATATAACTATAAATTAAAAAAATACATAATAGCTATCTAATTGGGGGTGCAGCCTACCCTCTTAAAAAATTCCTAATGGTGTTCTACAAAAATAATAGTTTTCTTTCTTGAGAAGAACCTCGATACAATATTATATACCATCCTGAGTTCATCACTACGTATACATATAGAAAAGGCCTTTGGCCTTCTAAAACAAAAATTTTGAATTTTGTATGTTGATATCCAGAATATTAAACTTGCTAAATATATAAGCATGGCTTGCACTATTTTAAATAATATTATAATTGATGATGAACATGGTGAATTATCAAACCTCGAATATATTTTTTATGTTTGTTTCAATTTCGTTTTGATCACAACGTCGCTCATTCCCTTCTCCCTTATACAGATACAAAACTTAAAAAATAAAATAAAAAGCACTATTACAAAAAAAAACATCGGGTTTTTTAAAATATTTTATACCTATCAAAGCGGTCGTCAAGACATCGTCAACAACAATTTTAATCATGAAACAATGTCGCAAGCTTTTTTGAGCTTGTGTTTACATTTTAGATCATGCAGACGTTGTATTCAACTTTGTGTTGAGACATTTACGATGCCAAGGTATCTTTAACAATTATACAAATTTTACCACTAGAGATCAAGTTTGTCTTAAGAAGCAATGTTTAGTTCGATTAAACGGCTGAAAGTTGTAAACAATATTGTTTATGTTCGTTTTAAGTTTTAATATTTGATTTGATTTGATTTGTTTATTAAATTTTTGCATAAATGTAAAAAAGTTTATTCTAAGGATTCTGCACCATGTTGCATGTGGACCAGCTCGGTTGTGAGGTGCGTTTAATATTATGTTTTTTTAATTTAATCTAATTTTTAGTCTTAAATAACTTACATTTATAGTTTGTTCTTATTACATTATTTGTTTGTTATTATTTTTCTTTATTATATTTTTGATTATATATCTAATGTTTCCAGGTTATTTGCTGCTCACTGTGAACTAAATGTTACTCTATAAAATAAAGTTCTGAAACGACGGTCATCAAGTGGGGTGATCTTGATGTATAATTTACATCATTTACGAGGCTAAAGGCTTTTCATAAACGCAGTATGACGTGACAATCGCATTATACATTGCTGAATTATATTCATATGTTTTTGGTTAATGACGCTTTTTAAAATTTAGTTTTAATTTTGTTTACAATTTCAAATTTGAAATAAATATATATTACCTTCAATAAAAATGGAGTAATTTATCTTGCCTCTCAGCTATTTTAAAAATTTAAACAAATCTATCTTTAAAAAACAAAGCTCTAAAAAACCAAACTGACAAGAGGAAATTTTTTGTACAGTATGAAATTTTTATAATGCGTAGTTGACTTTGTTTTGCTAATGAATTTTGTGTCAGAAGATTGTTGTAATGTAGTTTATGAATTTTAAGCAAATGTATAAGTCATTTATGAACACATGACGATGACATGACGAATTTTCAACACCTTCACTATTATTTTCGTATTGTCTTTGCTTATTATAAATAATAATGAGATGGGAATTTTGAATTATTTTTTTAATGCATTATTTTTCGTAATTACTAATTAGATGAAATGCATTAATTTCTTTACCAATGTATTACAATTTGTTTAAACTAATTAAAATAATGCATTATATTCAAAAAAATAATGTATTATTACATATATTGCATTACAAAAAATAATTCAAGTTATTTGAATTTCTTTTGAATAAAAACAATAATTCAAAAATTTCAAATAATTCAACGAATTATTTATTTGATTCAGAACTATTTTTTACAAGGAGAGAATAGTATGCATTAAGGTTCATTACTACCAACCAACACTGGCTAAAAAAAATAAAAAAATTTAGCATCAAAAGAGTTATCCACTTTGGAAAACGAAGCCAAATAAATTGCAAAATGCGTATACATAAACAAACTTTCTGAATATTTCAATCTATCATCAAGCATAAATGATGATATTGTGGTTTTAACATTACATTCTGGTTTAACACTTTTTTTTTTTTAATTCAAAAGTAATTTACGTAATTTGAATTAATTTTGGTAAGGCATCAATGTAATGCATTAGTTTTTAATATAATGTATTATATCAATGCATTACTTTTAATAACTAATTGAAAATATTAAATTAAATGCATTTATATGAAAAAAAAAATAACGGATTATTTTAATTCATCACAAAAAAATAGGAATGTAAACGTAATGCATTATGTAAACAACCATGGAAAAAAATTTGAAAATCACTATTACAAACCCGATTTTAAGTAACTCACAGATGCACTATTGACATCTTCTAATAAGTTATAAAATCAATCAAAATGAAAATGGGAGTTGTATAGGTTGTCTAACACTATAAACACCTTATACTGATGAGTTCTAATAGTGGTATGATGAACGAAACAATTCCTAAAAATAATTTTGTTTGATTTTGAATATTTGTTATTCGATATTATAAATCCGAATATCGAACCGAACATTAACTACAGCAAAAATTCGTTTCGAATCCGATAAACAAATAAATAAATAAATAGATACTCGTAATTGAATAGATTTTTAAAATATGAAGATATTTTTAAAACTAATTCCTTTTTTAGAGAACCTTAAAAAATATCATAGTCCTCAACCCACAGATGTCGTATACTATACTAATAATAAAAAAATATGTTTTAATGATTTAGTTTTATTTAAAATAAAATAAATTTGTATATTATCATTTAAAATAACAATAATCAACCTAAGTTAACAACAGAACAAATTTTTCAATTATTGAAAATTATTTTCTGTTATCACTATCGTATTAAGTATATGTATATATATGTAGTACATTACATACAGTCTATAAGCTTTAAATGTTTTGTATATTATAATTTTATTTTAAAATAATGTTACACAAAAATATAACAAAATAATAATAATTGTATCTATAAAATTACATATAAAAATTGAAATATTTTTGATATAATGTACAATTATTATTTGTCAAAATGTCGTATGTACATACGAGTTATTATGAAGAAGGAAGCGCCACACAATGATATTCATTTGAAAGTTTTTTAGTAGCATTATTTCTTGCCAAATTTACAAAATATTTTTTTTATCTCTTCAATTATTTTTTCTTTTTAAATAAATACATAATTCTCGTAAATAAATATTATTATTGTTAGAGGTTAATAATAAGAAATGTAAATAAACAAAACTTATTGGGTTATTTCCGGTATTTGAAAAACGACGCCAGGAATAAGTTTTTATTTTATTTTATTTTTTTATTTTTTATTTTTTAAATATTTTTGCATTCGCATTCATTATTTTTTTCTTAGATTTTTTTTTATTGAGTTCACAATTTCGAATATTACAGAGAAGACAGTTTTATTTTAATCTTTCTTCTTTCGACTGTATTTTATTCTTGCATTGTTTCGGGTCCGATGTACAGATTATTTAAGGTTATTTTGTTGTATATCTACAATTATAACTTCAAAAGATGAAATTTCAACTTATTTTGTTTCTATTTCTTTGTTTTATTCTATCGTATTAAACTTTATTGAGTTCAGTCCGAATCAGTGTTGTCACTTTACTAGAATTTAACTAATTCTATTTCGATTTCAACATTTAAATTATTTACAATGTCCTAATCAATTTTAGTACCTACATTTTTTTTTACTTTTAAATGTTCACTAATGATGTTTTCTTAAAATGTTTCAAATTACGTTTTTTCCCCAATCTATTTATTTTTAAGTCATCTTTAAAATCGAAAAATATAATTTCAAAACCTTTTAACAAGATTTTTCTAAAACTTACGCCAACGCTATTATGAAATTAATAAGCTGATTAAAAGCTAATGAAAAATTACGCCAACGCTATTACAAAATTATTATGCCAGGGCAAACTTTGATTCACAACACCCACTTCATAAAATGTATTCAAACATCCTAAAGAACAATTTCCCTATATACAAAACACTATCCATAAACAAAACGATTCCGCTGGTTGAGCCATTGGAGCTCTACCTGTACGACTCACCTGAGCCATACAGGAAAGAGCACCTATGAATCAACTGGAAAACATTTATTACATCCCATATCTATATTATATTCTAAGCCAAAACATCTTCTCAATAGTATTGACAGCTGTAGATGCAATTAAAATAGACACTCCCCCACGCATTTCAAAATCTTCACAAATGGATAAAAGAGTCCACAAGGCGTAGCCTGGGCGATAATTAAAGATAACTCACTTTGCAAGGCGGAAACGCTACCGGACGAATGCTTCATCTTCATATTTGAGCCGACCGCCATATACAGAGTAATCCAAGCCACCGAAACATATAATCTAAATTATCTAATAATAACTGATAGCCTCAGTTCAATCAAATCTATCAAAAATCCTAACAACAGTGAATACCTGTTAACATATATCAGAAATGCAATATTCCAAAACAAACCGATCATAACTAATCATAGTGTATTGTAATTCTTTTGGCCGGACTTAGCAATACCTCATTATGAAAAAATGGCTATAGTGGCTAGAATGATGAAGATTGTTTATTTATTCGAGACCATCAATATAGTTTTTCATAATAATAATAAATAATAATAATCAATTTTAAATTGTGGTTTTATTTTTATACTCGATATTCTGTGTCACATTTTTTTTCACAAGATAATTTTAAAACGAATTTTGAAAATTTCAAATTTTGATTTTCGAAATATTTTACTGTGACCCCTCGGATTTATTTTAAATACTTTTATGTATATATATATATATATATATAATATACGTAGAAATAAATAAACAATTAAAAAAAAAAACTCAAATTTTTTTCCTTTGCGTCATAACGTAAAAATTAAGTGTTAAGAAAATAAGTTCGTATAAAATTTCATAAGCTATGCCCATATCAAATTATGAAACGTAACACAAATATAAGCAATCAACACGGAAAGAATATTTTTAAATATTGTACTTAACTATAACGTTTTCAGAATTGATTTGTAATTGTGAAAATTTAAAAATTTATTTTAAATTTGTTTTTTTTTTTTTTTTGTTAAATACAACCTCGTCTGTTAACGGCTAAATCATTTTCTTTTAAATTTTTTGTGTTATTCGAAGTAAATTTTCATTTGAATTGAATTTTGATTTTTTATATAGTATTAAAGAAAATGTCATTGAATTGGACATATTCTAAGAAAACAACATCGTGATATGTATAATGAATAAAATTGAATAAAATTTTGAAAGGGTAAAATCCAAGCTAAAATTGAAAAATATGCATCAGTATCAAAAAACACGATTGCAACTGAAGAGGCTAGCCGTCATATATGAGACGATAGAAAGATTACAGATCCTGATATGTTTTATAAAATGAATATTTTACTTTAATAAATATTGGGAAAAAATAATTATAGTATAAAGATATTGACATGAAAAATATATCAAAGATGGAGTTAATTCAATAATTCAGTAAGATAGTAAGCCAATGTATTATAAAATGGTTATGCTAAAGTCAATTTTTACTTTACTTTACTTTCACCCACATCGTTGATAATATCATTAACAGAATTATTATTTGCTACATTTAATAGGATAAAGATTTACTCAATTAAATATTACGTGTACGTGGTACAATTTCGGAAAATAATATTTGGAAATCCAATTGAAATTCCAACCAATTTGGTCAATTGGGAATATCTTTTGAAAAGAGTATTTAAATCCAATTTGAAATGGAATTAAAGTTAATGCACTTTATTACACTTTCAAATAGGTATTAAAGTTCGTGGACTTATATTTCACCAAATAATATAAAAAATCGGAATCGGAATCGAAAATCGAAAAATATCGAATACTAATTCGCTTCGCAGAGTATCAATTTTTTTATTAGGTATAACAAAATTCGATTTTCAGAATAAGACGTGTCTTTGTTTATTAAGTAAATAATTTTTTTTCACTCGCTTTCATATCACAGAGTCCTTAATCTGAAATATTGTTCGATATATCACAAGTCTCCGTTTGATATATTATTATCCTGAAAACGACGATGGAATCTGGAGGAGAAGATATAATGTCGAACTCTATGAGCTGTATAATGAGGTGGACGTCGTACCGAAAATTAAAGTCAAGATAATACAGTGGCTCGGACACCTAGAGTGGATGAGCGAACATCTGAAAATGTCGGAGCAGACCCAACCTTCGTTGGAGGAACGAAGTATCGGCAGATTTTAAGACAATTACATCTTCAATTGTATAGAGAATCCGCTCGTGACCGACAAAAATGGAGGACATTGATGAATCAGGACCAGGAACTACATGGATATTTCGTGTCATTTCTCGTCTTTTTTTACTCTAGCAAATTGAATAAAATGAAAACAAAAAAAAAAATTTCTAGTGAGTCCGAGTTATCTAATTTTTTTTTCATGTGATTATAAAAGTATAAAAAAATTTTTTTTGGTTTTGATTTTAAGAAAAATTATACACAAATATTTTTAAGAATTTGATTATTTTTAAAAATATTTTTAAAAAATTTCTTTATAACTAGTTATTGTAATTTTTAAAAAAAAATATTTTCTAAGTACTTTAATAGGGACGTGTTTGAAAAAATCTTTTATGTACATAACCTACTTTCATGATTTTATCCTTGGGTCACCTTTCAGTCACTTGGCACTTGAATGCTCAAATACTAAATGACTCATTCGAGCAAAAACATAAAAATGAGTTAAAGGAAAATGTAATGGACACTTAAATATTTAATTATCAGCGATAGATCCCGAACAGGTATGTATAAAAAATGTGTTCGTCTTAAAAGAAGTAGCAACAAATTTGTTGAAGTACTATTTGGGGTTAAAAAAAAAACCGAATTAATATAAATGCAAATAATATTACAGAAATAATAATACCCCCAACTTGGTATTCTAACACATAAGCTTCATCTTAATGAATTGTTACTATATCAATTTTAGTTTGATTTTTAAAAACATATTTTTTGTTTGCAATCTCTTATAAACGTAAAAATTGTTTATTTCTGGCAAATTAAATCAAATAAAATCCGAGAAAAGATTTTCATTCTTTGACAAGTAATGGAACATGAAGATCCACATCCGAATAAATTTATGTAAACAAATAAATAAGAAACCAAATACGATTCGACATTATATTTCTTAGTATTTTTACAAAAATTATTAAAAATTTGATAAACAAAAAAAATTAAAATTTGAAAAAAAAATGCAAGCTAATCAATTCCTTAGAATATAATTTAAATATGAGTAAGAAATCAAAATATTTAGTAGATATATGTATATATATATATATATATATATATATATATATATATATATATATATATATATATATATATATATATATAATTATATTAGCCGTCGGGGAAATACCAAAATAAAATTATTAAATCGATTCCGAAAAAAACAAACGTTTTATTTTATTGTTCTTGATCTTGTGAATATTTTTTTTTTTAGTTATTCTTTTTTCGAATTTTGAATTTCGAAATTAAAATAGAAATGTTATAATTTTCTAATCAACAAAATTAAGTGAGACGAAATATTAAAATTTTATTATAAAAATCATTAGACTGATCCACAATTACAAACACTAGGTCGAATTCTTAGAACTATACTATTATTAAATTAAATGATAAGTCGAATTCATGAGAATTGCAATGAAATTTCGGTATAAATAATATTACAACACTATTTTACTAAGGGAATTGCCAAATTCAATTAATACAATTCTAGCACATTGTTAATATAGTTTTCCAAAAAAAAAAAAAAATTACAATAAATTAAATATTTCTATTTAAAAACAAATTCTATTGAGTTCTATTAACAATTCACCTTTTTCATTTATTTGGAAAATATCGATATTTCGAAAGCATTGTACATATTTCATTACTTGAGCTTGAGACTAACCGTTAACAAAATTATTAAAAATTATAAAAATTTTAGCAAAAAATTTATTTTGATTAAATTCTAAGTGGCAATGATAAAAGATTTACTTACATAATTTACCATGTTTTTGTTATCTAAGGACTCAACCTAAATAAACGTGTACTGCATATAATTTTTATATCCATGTACATTGATATGTCGCTGACGTATTCCGAAATTGATAAAAAAAAATCCAGAACTCTTTGACAAATCGATTCGTATGACTTACGATCAATTTAAATCACTGTTAGAATTAGTCTAATTTACAAAATATTTCTAGAGTAAACCAATCAATGCTGAACAAAGATTATTCATAACATTATACTTAGTATATGTAGTTGTAAATATTTTTATGCATTCTTGTGTTATTTAGTTTTCTTCAACTTAGATATAGCATGCACACATTGTCTATGAAATTTCGTCCGAGTTTGGGAATGTCAAGATCTATTGTCCTAAAAATATGTGAAGTCGTATAGCGTGAGTTACATGAGTTTTATGTAAGCTCTGCTACCAAAAAAAAAAAATAGTTAAACAAATAGCGTCAAAATTTCTATCGACAACTATGGTGAACCTAATTGTTTAGATGGATGGAAAGCAAATAAGGAAAAAAATGTTTACATTTATTTTTTTATCGATATGTTCTTAATAAGTACTCAAAAAATGTATACAAATTATTTTATATCTATTTACTTCTAATTAACTACAATACAAATCACAATTTTAATAACAACACTCGAAATTATTTAACTACAAAATTTTTATTTAAAAACAATTCCGCAGTTAATAAAAAGGGACAAATTTCGAAAGGGAAAGGGACCTAAAAAGTTGGCCTACGGATTTATTTGTAGGATCAACTGTTAAAATAAATAAATAATGAATACAATCCCGTAACAATTGACATAACACAAAAACAAAAATTTTTTATAGACGTTTTCACTGTTGTCAGTTTTTAAATTTTAAATTCGCCCATTTTGGATACTATCATCTAAATATCTACATGTATTTAAAAATATTTTGATAGAAATAATTCGCGTTGATTTAGGTTGAGGCCTAAAAATATGAGCACAATTTTACAAAAATCTAACATCTTAACTTCAGCAAATCGATAACTAAGCAATTCATTAATCTATTGCTGCTATTATAACTGCTCTACTGTGATTCACATCACATATTCACACTTCGTGTTGTAAAAGCTGCATTTTTTAACGGGATTTGAATCCACATACTTGCTATTTAGATAGGATTAATTCCTTTTTTCGTTCTTACGTTAGATGCCTCCGATGCATCCTAAATATTCGTTGACCACAAACCATTTCTAACAGAACGATGGCAAAAAACGAATCAAAAGCAAATAAACGGGAGAATCCGACAAAGGAAATGACATTGGATCGGGTCGGGCATACTCTGAGGAAACCTAACAACAACATCGAGAAACAATATTTGGAATGCAATCCTCAGGGTCAGAAGACCAAAAAAAATGGAGAACAACAGTTTTAACCGAAGCAACTGGCCCAGCAAATATCGTGACCACAATTGAATAGGTTAGTCGCAAATATGTATTTGAAATACGAAACTTATCGAAGTTTTGCGATCTTTCAAAATTACATGTAATAGGTATACGAAACTTTAATTCATTTCATGCATTCAAGTATTTGTTAACAAACATCTGAGATGAATTCTACTCTGATCAAAAATAATTTCCAACGACGAAGTAAGGAAACGAACAAGAATGAAGAAATTAGCAAAATAAATAAGTAAATATCGGCTACACCCTTCGCAACCCGGAAGAACTACAAGAGCAGTTTTTGAATTGAACTCGCAAGATCAGAGAAACCAATGATTGATCAAGAACAATGTTTGGCCGAACAGTAATCACGGGTCAGAAAACGGACGCTAAACTCAAGATGGTAATCTAAAATCGAGTTCGATGCACCCACGAGGATCAACTTGATCAATGATGATGATGTATACATATATGTTTACACTTATGTTATAGAGATAATTTGTACAATACAAATACAAATTTAAAATTTAGAATACAAATTTCACATATATATTAAAGTTTGAAGGTTTTCGTTTTCAAAGTGAGAAATAGATCAAATTAGATTATGTGCTTTCGCAGCCGCAAATGAACTTATTGAGCCTACCACAGCTACGATGCATGCTATTTTTGCATTTATGCAAGCTTAGGGAGCTATTCTGATTCACAACACAACCTAACAATACAGCTAAAAGTTGTTATTCAGAATTGTAAAATTCGGTTGTGTAGCAAGAGACAATTCAACTAAATACTGTTGTGAATGGGAATAGCACCATTATTAACTTTAAATGAAATATCATTTTTGTGTAATGCTAATTGTGTCTATGACGATTCCCACCAACCCAATGCAAAAAAATTTTTTTTGTGTAATTATACTAAATAATTATCAAAATGATTTGCAAATACAAGTTGTTTTAAAAAAAAAATTATAATTTTATAATGGTAATATAATTAAAAATAAAACAAAAAATTTTAAACAAAGAAATTAATTATTGTTTTTTTTATTATTACATATTATTATTATTTATAAAATTAATATCAATGCAAATAATATTTTTAATAAAAAGTCATTTCCTCCTTAAAAATATAAGGGAATAAACAAAATAATTTCATCATCAAAAATTCCTCAAAAACAAAAAATAAAAAAAAGCAAATAAAAACACAATCGTATATGGCTAATCAGTTTTTTAAGGTTCATTCATTCATAATTCATTTATTCTTTTTTTGAACATTAATGTACCTTTAACAAAAAAAACAAAAAACAAAAACAAAACGAACAAAAATAAAAAAATATAAAAAATACAATCAATATTATAATATGATATTTAAGTTCATTTCAATGATTACAGTTTATTTTTTGAATTTATTATATTAATGAATGTCATAAAAAATGATCATGTCAATGGCTACTGTCATAGACTTTTTACAAAAAATAAAAAAGCACAAAAAAAGAAAAACAAAAAATAAAAATTTTATGAATGAAATTTTGATTCTTTATTTTTTATTCATATTTTTGGGATTATCTACTCAATGCTCAAAAATATTATTACACACTTCCGTTGACTGAAGAGATAAGAAATTTAAAGTATACTTATATTATTCTATACATTATATATATATATATACAATATATATATTAATATATATATATGCATGTGTATTTTAAAACCTATATTAAAAATAATATTTTGAAGAAGCAAAATATAAGACAAAATAATAAAATAATTCATCAACTTTATCAAAATATATGTATATATACATACATATATACATACACCCATAAAAATATAGCTCTATACAAATTGTTAAAGTCGGTGGACTCAAGAGCAAATATTTACTGTAATAAAGAAATCGTTTAAAAAAAAAATATCATTTTATTCATTTTCTTTTTTTTTTCTTCAAATGCGTTTAAAAATTTGTCCATTCACTTTTCAAAAAAAAAAAAAAAAAACAAGCAACTAAAAAAAAAATTCATTCAAAAATAAATTTTTACGATGTAAGAAAAACAAAAAAGAAAATGAAATGAAACGAAATAAAATAAGAACGAATTAGACGGAAAAATCTTTAACTTAATTATATACATAATATAATAATATGGTACCTCTACACTACCTATATATACGTTATTATATATCGTATCATATAAATAAGCCAATATAATAATATTGTTTATGCAATATCAGCCTATATACATAAAACGATACGATTTGTAGATGCTCGCAAAATTTTTAATTAAATAAAAAAAAAAAAAAAAGAATAAATATATGTAATTACAAATATAAATAATGTAGTACATTAGGCTTGCCATAAATTTCTAAAAACAAAAAAAAAAGAATTATTCTAAACACATAATTAAATATTTTGAAAAAAAAAAAAAAAAAATGCATGATGCAACAGAACATAAATAATGAATCAAAAAGTCAAAAAAATTTTCGTACAAGAGTAAATTTTGCGAATAACTAGGGTTGTTACCGCTGTGTTATATTTTTCTAAAAAAAAATTTTTATATAAAAGTCTGAGCTGAGATTTTAATGCTAATCAGTTGAACATAGAACTCAAATTATAAATATTGATTTTGATATTAATATTGTCAGTTAACCGATACAATAAGTAGTATTTATTTATTTATTTTAACAGTTGATCCTACAGATAAATCTGAAGGCCAACTTTATAGGTCCTTTTCCCTTTCGTAATGTGGGCCTTTTTATTAAATTATATTAATTATTTGGTTTATATTTTTGAATATTATATATTTATATTATTTTTTTTATTAGTTATATTATATCTTTATTAATTATTAACTTATATTTGAACTGATGTGGTTGTATTGAAAATTACATTTTCAGTAATTTTCATCATTTGAAAATTTTTTTCGGTTCTCACGGAGTTTGAATCCGTGCTCTTTCGGTCGTTACATTACTACATTCGAGTGCTTTACCACAGTTAAAATATAAAAAATATATTAAACATTTTTTTTAAATAGCAGTAATATACAAGTCGGTAGAATTACGTTTTAGTACATTAATAATGGAACTGCAATTTTTTATTACATAAAATTGGAGAAGCGTTATCCGAGTATTTATTTATTTATTGATTTTTCTGACATTTCAAATCATTAAATGTGAAAAACTACTTCTATGGTCATAGGAACTTGAAGTAAGTCTTCTGAAATAGCACACTTACACTTTTTCTGTTGTTACCAAATTATACTCTATTTTTTTTTTTTAATTTATTTTATTCGCTGAACAGGTCGAAAAACTCGTAAAACGTTTTGCTTTCATCGGAAATCGAACCCGGGATATTTCGATTGAAAACCAGGTGCTCCAGTTGCTGTGCAACCTAGCGTATTTTGTTCTGTTATGCTGACATTAAATTTTTGTAGTATATTTTTGAAAGTGTAATTAAGTAGAAATCGATTCAGCAATATTTATAATAATAGTGTATTGTGTTCTATAATATACAGGAATTATAAAAGATTATTAACACGCTGAGTGGCCTAGTAGGTAGAGCGCCTGCCTTTCAACCGAAAGGTCCCAGGTTCGATTCTCGATGAAGCAAAAAAAATGCTTTATTGGTTTTTCGACCTGGTCTAGTACCCTTTGTCATTGGGATATAAAAAATGACAAAAAATAATTGAGAGTATAATAGGTAATGTAAATAAAATGAAGCTCTTCTATTTAAGCAGGCTTTGTTCCTGACAATAGTAGTAGTTTTCCACATTTTATGAGTAAATAAGCCAGTAATTTGTTAAATAAATAGCACGAAAAGGTGATTCAACCTAAGTTACTGTCAAGAGTGTAAAAAAAAAAAATTAACTTGAACAGATTTATTTAATTTCGATTATTCCTTGTTTTATTTTTTATAGTTTGTGCGTACACTACTTACTATCTTTATGTAGAATTCTGAATTTTTTTTCTTCTGATGGACGTTTTAATTTCAACACTATGTGATTTCTTACTCTAGGTGCTTTATTGCAGTTTTGGTATATTAAATATTATTATTATTTTTTATTGAATATAATTTAAATTATACACAATAGTAATTTTCAAGCACTAGCTGCCATGGCTATCGACTTGTATATTATATAATTACAATGTGGTACGCTACATTTATTGTGGATTAATTTCATAATATGGTAGTTCCAAACTAATTTTAAGGGACAAAGAAAATTATTCACAACATCCATGCCGTCTATGGAACTGAACCCCATGACATTAATGCTAGTAATATTAAATTAGAACGTTAAATACTCTTACTAATTACTTAATAACATAGAAATAACCAAACATTAATATGTATTTTTCTACCATGCAATAAACACATAAGAAATAGGGGACCCTTTCCACATTCCTATTAATTTATCTTGCAGCCCTTAGCATTACAAATATATTTTCCACCCTAAAACTTTTAATCTTGTTTGGTAATTCGTTCGAATACATGACTTCGGTAAAATAAATTAAAAAGCTTAAATTGAGAATATTTAAAAACTAAGAACAAAATTTTCGAGTCATTTTTTTTTTAAATTTTGGATTAAACATTCACGTATGGTAAGTCTAATTTATATATGCTTATATATATATATATATAATATATATTATGTATACTTATCTGTTGAGCACATGTTAAATAAGTACGGAAATAATAAGAGGCGACTTTTATTTTTAGTAAAGCATTCCAAGACTATGACTAAAAAAAAATTTGTTGTCTGGGATGAAATTATTTTAAAAAAAAAAAGTATAGCAAGCACACTACTGTTAAGTAGATGGATGAACTCTTGAAAATATTTTTAATGTTAGAATTTGAATTTTGAATTATTCTTAGAAAGTAAATTGGTAATTTAAAATAGATTTTTTTTTTATTTTTTATTGTAGTCATCAAAGAGTTTTTAGACATAATAAATGTTAAAAATAAATTTAAAGAATGACAGCGTTAAAAGATTATAGGACTGATAGGATTGTATTATACATAGGATATGTCTGTATTTAAAAAAATGCAATTTAAAATAATTATTTTCTAAAATTAGTTTTTCAATTTAATTTTATTAATTTGATCGTTAATGGAGGAATTCAATGCGAATTTTTTTTTTTCTAAATTAAAAATTTATTTTGAATTCAATTTTTAAATTTGAATCAACATAGACGTTTTGGATCCAAGTTCAAATATAGATATTCTAATATAATTTTTGCTTTAAGAATAGAAATATATAACGTTAGTAGGAAGTAAAAAAACTATATTGCAAAAATTGTAAAATATAACAGGACTAAAGAATATCAAATCTTCAGACAAATGTTGGATATCAACTTCGGGAAACAGGTTAATTAAGAATAAAATAAGCTCAAGTCTAATAAAAAAATAATTATATATATTATTCTGATATACAATATTCTGAACATCCTAATTAACATTTGTATGTACCTGGTTCACATTATGCTGATACTTATGCTGATACATGTTGCTGATAAATCAGCAGCTGTTAATCAGTATAATGTAAACCATCAGGCATCAACACGCAATTGATTTCTTCCAAAATAAAACTATTATATTTGGCTTCTTGGGAAAACAAACTCAACAATTAATGTAACTATTTATGATTATGTACGGCGATTTCTAAAACAAATGAAACAAATGATAAAAATATATTTTGTTGAAGGACTCCTTAACTCAAATATTGCTGAAATTTTGTTAATTAAATAAAATAATCAAAATCTCCACGCTTAAAATTTCAAGCGAAGTCAAGTGAAATTTAAATAGGTATTCAAAGCTTTTGTAAATATAAAAAACGTTAAAATGTATGTCTAAAACTAAAATTTTCTGGCTTCACTATACACATATAACTCAGTTAAATTAATTTTTTTAAAATTAATACTTAATCTTACAACTTAAGCTCTACATTAGATTCTTCATATTATTAACTGATGGTTAGATCTATTATTCCCAATGTTATAACTGCCGTTAGACTAATATTGCATACTTAGGCCTTTATGCCTGATTCAATGCTTCAGAATATTTGTTCCGGACATATGCGCGCGCATATTTTTTATATGAAAATTTGGATTCTCTTAATTTTCAAAAATGTTCGGAACCATTTTTTTTTTATATAATTTTTATTTATTTTTACATTTCTGATAGTTAAAAAAACATTCAGACATACAAATATTTTTTTTTGCTTTAATTTTTAAATAATTGACTTTTAATATTATTTATATTGCTGAAAAAAAATTTTAAAACTACTTTATATATGTCCATTGGAGCTGTTTAAATTTTTTTGTTCGGAACACAATGTTCTGAAGCAATGAATTTAGAATTATGTATTGTGATGTTCAGTTTTCAGTTGGCTGAGAATTTAGAAATTTTTTCAATTGAGATTTTTTTTACGTTTAAGCATTGTGCATGATACTGACAAAATTTTATTCTATTGTGAATACTGAGCAAATTCACGTGTTTTGGACAATTAAAATTTTAAATTTGTAGATTATTTTAAAGTTTTTTTTTAAAAAAAAAATAGTTATATAAATCAAAGTGTTTAATTAATAAAATACAAATCTGTCGTCAATCGATTTTTGACAACTATTAAAAAAAAACTATTTTCTTCACAATATATTTTGACATAAAATTTACCACTGAAAAAAACTGCTTGAAAATGTCGAACTGACTTTTACTGACCTTCACAATACCAATTTTTGTCAGGATTCATAATTTATCAGTAGTTTTCTGGAAACTGATAATCACAATACCGACTTTGAATATCTGCTGACACTTCAGACATTTACTAATAACTGACACTGCACAATAAGGGTCTTACACACCCCTATTACAGATCATTGTTTCCATCAATATTTGTCAGTATAATAATGTATTGACAACATATCGTCAATATGTTGATGAAAAAATATTGGTGGTGGTTCTTATGTAATTCTTATGTAAAATGTAATTCTAAAAAGAACAATTTTGATATTAATTTTAACAATTATAGCAATTATTTGAATAAAACAATTGACATATTTATTATTAAAATGTGCAAAAAAATAATTTGTTGTTTTTTGTACACAACATTTACTTTCAAAATTCAACAAATTGAAGTCAATAGAATTCTATTTAATTTACGTCATTGTAATTTGGTTAGTTCAATTCAAATGAATAATGCCATTATATGCGATAAAATGATTATCTAAAACAATTCTATAGCATAATAATAATCTGAGATATTAAGATTAGCACAATAAATATTGAGCTATTGAAATGTTACTAATTTAATTAAGAAATATATAAGTACTTAATACTTCTAACAAAAATACGCAAGTAAGTATATTCACCTACAAATTAAGATGATATTATATAATATTAAAAGTATACGCATAATAAACAAACTATCAATTTCACATTTTATATTTAACAAATATAGGGTTGTTGAAATTCAAAACACAAACTTAAAAATAATCCGATTTGAGTAAAGGGTACCCAGGAAAGATTATAATTAATCTAGAATCTATAATTTAAATAAGCAATATAACTTTTAAAATAAAAAAAAAACATTAACCAGATTTTTTTGGTATTTAAAAGAAGTTGAAGAATAAAAATATTAAACTATAAGACAAGAATTCTAAAGTAAGTTACACAATTCAAGTTCCAATCCAATTAAATTTTTTAAACTCTAGCATAAACAATATTTATCATTTTTTAAATATTATCCTTTTTATAGTACAATATATAATTATTACAATAAACAGTTAAATTAATACAATTCTAATTTTAAATAATTGTTGTAAATCTTGCTAAAAGCAATAGTTCCGAAAAGTTCTCGTGCTCGATTTTCTTAAAATATTTAATCAATTTCTGTGAATTTTTTTTAATGAAATTTCATCGATAGGTATATATATACATAGAAACTCTACCAAACTACTAAACTACCAAAGAAAGGCAACATGACTTACTGCGATACTTAGAGAGGCATTGCATTACTCAACATAGCATATAAGATCATAACAACAATAATTTAAGGCCGCTTGCAAGAAAAACTGGAAAAAACAATTCGTGAAGAAAAAGCTGGTTTTCATCCTTATCGAAACTCATCAATCAAGCAAACACACTTCGAATAATAGTAGAACAATCAATTGAGAATAGAACACGAAAGCTTTCGGCACAATCAAGCGCACTGTTATATGGAAAGCACTAAATTACAAATGAACCACCATAAAAAATAGTCCACCCAATACAAGAATTATACGAAGAAGCCGAACTGTCAGTAATACACAAAAGACAAAAAAGTGCTTCCTTCACCACCACGTGGGAGTCAAGCAAGAATATCCGCTTTTTTCACCACTCTTCTTCATAATCGTCCTAAATAATATACTAAAAAAAGCTTGCGCAATAAAGAGGTATAAAATAGGAGTCTCACACGGCGACTTGAAGACCTCGACTATGCAGATGATATCTGTCAATTCTCTCGTAAAAACTGAACTAGAAGAAAACCAAATCTATAATAAATAACACAAGCACAGAACATCTAATGTTGAAAGAAGAATAATTAGAATTTGTTAAAAACTTCTGCTACTTGGGAAGTATCATAGCAACTAGTAGTGGGGTTCAAGAAGATGTAGAAAACAAATTAAAGAAAGCACGAGCAGCATTTGGAAGATTGCAGTCGATATGGAGGACAGTCAAATATTCAGAGCAACTAAACTTAGAATATACCGGTCTTGTGTAAAATCAATCAAAAATCCTTAACCAGAAGTTACAAGTCTTCATTAATAAACTTCTAAAGATAATATACCGAATATTCTAGCCAGAATAAGCAACCGGCGAAGAACCCATAGCGAAACAAATCAGAAGTATAAAATAGAAATGGATAGGCAATACACTCAGAAAGGCATCAAACAATAACGCGTAAATGAGCTTATAATGGAACCCACAAGGTACAAGAAGACCCGGTCGCCCAAAGAACACCTGACGGACGACCATAAAACAAGAACTAGAAAAAACAAACATAATATGGAAACAAGTGAAAACAGCAGCTAGCAATCCAGTACGATGGAAATATCAAGTAGAAGCCTTATGAAAAAAGAAGTGGAAGCCTTAAGAAAAAACTGAACTAAACTGTTTTAAGTTACACGATCATTTAAAGTTAAGTTAATTGTTTTTTATTTAAAATATGTAAGCTAAAAATTTAGTTTTGTTTTTTACACAAAAATATTAATTTGGAACTCTATTATCTTTCCAAAATGTCATTAATATTTTGTAGTAGTTAATAGCTCAATAATTAATAAGATCAAATAATGTTAATATTTAAGAAGTTTTTTGAATTACAATAGATTCGAAATTAAAAAAAAATTGTTCATCATCTTGTAACAAAACCGAAATAATTCAAGCTATGCACATTAATTTGAAGGCAATTTCATGAATTTTTGGTAGTTTCGTTTTACTTAATTTTATTATGTAATTGGGACCGTACTCATAAAATTTGGCAAACAAAAACAAAATATTTTAACCCCTTAGTCCCGAATGCGTATATTAGGGCCCTCCCAGAAATTCGACACATTTTTTTTTTTGTTAAATTTGAAGAAAATCGTAAGTTTTTCGGAACTATTGTCTTACAAAATTATTTCATTGAATTTAAAATTAATTTATTTTACTCTCACAACACAAAACAAAAAAAAAACAAAAATATTTTCTTTGTGCAGACTGCACTACTGCAGACGAACATTAAAAATAAATAAAAAATAAAACCAGTCATTTAGTCAGCCGACTCGAGTTGCAACTGAAATTCTACATATTTTGAATTAAGTTCACTGCTTATTTTTTTATGCGGCTTGAAATTATCGCTTTGTAATGAAATTTTTTTCTAAATAAATATAAAAGAAATTAATCAAAAATTCAAAATTAAATTAAATACATAAAATCAAGTAAAATAAATTATGTAAAAATTTACAAAAATAATCATTGATACTAATAATAAAAAATATTTAATAAAATATTTTAATGATAAAATGTTGTGAAAATTAAATTAAAAATTATTCAACAAGTCCAATAATTAAAATACTCTTAGTTTAGGTATATAAGAAATAAAATTGAAAGAAAAATAGTAAAATTATTATTTTTTAACTTTTTATTTCTCTTTTAATGTTTTTTCAAAAGTTTCGCGCTCAAAATTTACGTTAATGTTTTTATATTTTCTTCTTTAATAAGGATTCATCATAACCTTAAAATACCTTGAAGCACCTAACCTCAATAAATTCTCAGTCAGAGCATTGTATACATTCATAATAAACATTAAAATGTATAAACCTAGATGGAATTGTAATAACAAAAAAAAAAAACAAAAAAATCCATTTTCAAAATAAATATGTATAAAGGTAAGAAAAAAAAACAACTACAAAAACAATAATAATAATAATAATAGTAAGAATATCGTACCTACATAAATGTAGTAAATCTATTAAAATTACAACGTAAAAAATAAGAAAACTCTCGAGTTCTCATTTCTCATTTAGAAAAAGAACGAGACAAAATATAGTAATAACTAATGCCATTTCATTTTATTTTGCTTGAAAAATTCCTTTTTTTCCTTTTATTATGAAATTTTATTTTGTTAATGATACCATGTTGTATTTATAATATTATATTGTTGCAATAGTGTGCTGTAAAAATTATATATTATATATATATGAACATGCCTATATATTAATTATTATTAGTTTAGTTTAGAGTTGTATTTTTATCCGATTGTAAACATAAATATAATATATTGATGCATGTGTTTGTGAGTTTATATGAACAAATCTGAATGCATGTCAGAAAATGCATTAAAATATAATGTTATATGCATTCAAAAAAGAATACACAATATAATAAGCATGAATTGAGGTGTATGTCCTATAGTATATATATATATATATATCTAATAATATAGATTATATAGTTATAGTATAGCATAGATTATATTTTTGAAAGAAAATATGCAGTATAACAACTTTACAAAAAGAGTAAATGTGTTGCATAGTATTAAATTAATTTTTTTTTTTTCAAACTTATGCATACATACGTATATATAATATCAAATCCATACAAATAATATGTATCTACAATTTTTATTTTTATTATTGCATATGTATCTGCACAAGTTAATGTCCTCCGTTTACCCGCTCTTACGTCTTCATTATTTTGCTTCATATTTCTCTAAAGCAAAAACAAAATAAAAAAAAATATTGTTTTGACGGCGCTGAAGGTTAAAGAACCCCTTCAATAAAGATCCTTGAGAAATTTGTACGCATAACTTTTTACAAAGATATTATATTATTATGTTAGTGTATGCAGGTGTTGTCAACCTTTTAAGTTAATTTTATTTTCATTTATTGATTTTTTTTTGTTGGTAAAATAGATATAATATATTTCATATTTATTTTTATTACAAGTGCCATACTTATTACCTAGTTATGTTATTTTAAGACATTTTAATGTTAATAAATTAATTATTGAAAATTTTTTTACTGAAATTATTAAAATAATTTTAGTATTGAAAAAATTTGTATACAAACGCTTTTTAATGGAAATTTGAATGAAATAAAATTGATTGATTGAATGAAAAGACAAAAAAGGATCAGAAAATAAATAATATACATATATGTAGTATGTATGTACAATATACATTAATATATGCAGTACGCAGTTTTAAATTAATCCATTTATGTTAAACCCAGACTTTTTCTAATATATTTTCTATCAGAATAACCCATTCTAATAATAATAATTTTCATAATCAATTTCAAATCAAATATTAATTATTGCATTATTAAAAATTATTTATTAAATTAAATTAAAAAAAAAAAAAAAATGTAATAACCTACCCCTGAACTTATATTTTCATTTCCATTTACAACTATTCTTTCGATTGCCTCCTTTATTATTTGAAAAAACTTCACTTGTATTACACTATTTTTTATACAATTTAATTTTTTTTTAAATGCCTTGTTTGATTTTATTAACTTTATATCATGGAACTATATAATATGATATTTATATATATATATATATATGTATACATATTGAATCAAGAATTTATCAATTACATATGTATATTAAATTCATATAAGTTTTTTAAAAAATTTCAAAAAAAAAAAAAACAAAATAAAGAAATTTTATAACAATTTCCCACAATAGCAACTTTATTGGAGGTCGACATTTTTTTTTTATTATTATTTCTTATTCTCTTTTATTATTCTTATTATTTATATAAAAAAAAAAGTTAAAAAATAAAAACATTCGTTTTTTAGTTTTATTCCCATTAAAAAAAAAAATTAAAATAAAAAAAAAGTAACATTGTACATACAAACATATAAATATGCTCAAAAAACTTGTCTTCTTTTAGTTGTCTCACAATTGAGACGGTGTGGTCAAATAAAAGAAACGAAAACAGGAACAAGAGATGATGATATCTGAAACAACAACGACAACGATGTTAACCTAAAACAATTTTATATACATATACTCGTAAATTATTAAGAAAATGATTATTTAGAACAGTGTTGAATTGAAGGAATGAACTTCACTTTATTAGATTGGAGTTAATTTTCTTAATTTTTCATTTAATTTAATTTTATTTCCTATCATTTTCTTTCATTTCACATACTAGCTCTATATACATATATATTGAACGCGCACCTCAGGTTAAATTTAACATTTTTTTTTTTTATTAATACCATTTCTTAATTGTAATGCTAGTGTTCGTATTTCGTGAATGAAAATATATCTTTAAAGAATAACATTCAGAATGCTGTGTATTATATTTTATATATCGAGATTATGTAAAACGAAATTCTGGTACAGTACAACAACAGACAGATCGTAAGTTTTATATTAATACAACAAGACAATAAAATAATGTTTTTTAATAAAAATTGACATTTCTTAACAGAAGTGGTGAATTTTGTTGAGTACGTTTGTGTTGAATATTTTTTTTAATAAATTGTCTTTTTTTTTGTTTTAATATTTAAATTAAATGCAATTAATAAAATATTAGAAATTTACAATTTAATAAAATATTGGAAATTTAATATTTAGAAGTGCTGATTTTTTTTTTTTATTTATTTCATTTATTTGTAAAAAAAATAAACTATTTAAAAAATTCATGCACATATGTAATACTATATAGTATATAAACAATAAGCACATAATTGAAAATTTATACAATTATCCTATATATTTAATTCATAATAATTAAATTTTAATTATTTAAATTATTTCAATAATTAAAATAATTTAAAAAAATACTAAATGAACGCATACATTTTTTTTAAGTTAAGCCAAACATTAGGTTTAAAACGATACGATTTATTATTTATACTCGAATGCAAATCTTGGATAAACGTTTTATCAATTTATTGAAAAATCAATAAAAAATAAAAATATAAAATAAGTTACTATATATACTGAAATCGATTATCGGAGGAATCACAACACGATTTTCAAATTACTGATATCTATGTACAATATTAATTACCAAAAACTATTTTGTAAAAAATAATGAATTTAATAAATATTTCGGCGAAATATCGGGTTGGGGTAAACCTGTACGAAATTTTCTATAAAATCACAGTCAATATACATAATGAAAGTTTAAAATATAGCCAAACACAAAACGAAATGTTTAAAAATGTTACATGGTTGGTTTATACTTAACTGAAAGACTGAACCCAAGGGGTAATTATAGTTTGATAGATATTCAAAAAATTTCATTACATCAAAATGAGGTCCTGTTAAACAAAATGGATATACAATATGTAAAACAAACATAGGATCGATAGTTATATATACGTGCGAAACATGAACGCTAACAGCATCAGATGAAAAACCATTTAGAACATTATTGAAATAAAACTATTACAGAAAAAAATAACTTTAGGTGTCAGAATATTGCAGTCATAATGTTAAAAGAAATTGTAAAAATCACAAAATTTTAGAAACAAATAAATTATATTTCAGTTGTGCAGATTAATTAGTATAAGATTTGATCTCAGTAAAAATAAATGTACATGTATATAAATGTGAATATTTGGATAAAATAAAAATATTGAGTTGAATTGAAATTTCTGAAAATATCTAATTCGTTTGGTTAAGGTGCCAACGTCTTTGATTGGCAGAGTATTTTAGTACGAGTTAATGAAAATAGAGCACATATTAAATTATCATATATCGATACGTTCATATGTACCCTACAAATTACAAAGAGTATAAGAAACAGAATATAGAGCATTACCACACTGAAAGCGGAAGATTTATATTCTGAATCCAATCAATTTCACTGAATTAAATTTAAAGGCTTTTTCTGTAACTACGTTTTGTATTTCCTCATACATGTCAAATTTGAACTTACGGTCAGATCTGAATTCATTTGCAATTTTTGCTATAAAAAAATGAGATTGGATTTGAAGGTGTGGCATATTTCATGTGGTGATTTGAAACAATACAATCGAACTAAAAAAATTAGAATGAAATCTGCGAAATCATCTCGTACATGCGAATTATTCCACCCAATTCTCACAAATGGGTCAAGATGGGCTGATAATATTGAACAAGATACCGGGATACAATAATACATATAGAATAAGATAGATAAAAGATACAAAATATTAGGACAAGATAGGTACAATATATCAGAACAAAATATAAAATATTGGAACCTTGGAAGTCATAAATTTTTCTTCAATACGAGCAAAAATTTGAAGAAGAAGGATAAAAATTCATATCGAATTGTAATCTTACAACAAATTAAAAATAAGTGGGATAATTAAATTTATAATATCAAAATTGCATAATTTTGGATATGTACACTTTAACTATTTACTCATGTTCCGAAAAAAGATTATTTTAAATTATTATTACTACCTATAGTAAATTCATATTTTTAGATTTTGAAAAAACCCCTTAATACCTAATTTTTAAAAGTACAACTAGAAATACTGATTTTTTATGTTTCCTTCCTTATATTCTTGTTTTCTCTTTTTTTTTATTTTTTATATAAGGACAATAATATTACTACATACATTTTGTAAGTAAATATAAACGGAAATAAATTTTAAATTATATATGTATCTCTATCTATATATAGATAGATACATTATCATTTTTTATTTTCATATTCATTTTAAAATACAATTCACATTTTATTACTATAATAATTGAAATAGAATTATTGAATTACCAACATATAAAATTCGTTAATTTGTATTTTACAATACTCATTCTTTAACTTGTTCAACCAAAAAAACATATGTAAATATACATATATATATATATATACATACTATATATTTGATGAACGTTTTTGGCAAGGAACAGTTGTTATAAGCAACATAGTAATGTTGATTACATCAAAGTAAAAAAAAATTTAATAACTAATGTATGTAAATATAGTATATATCTATATATATAAATATATATATGTACATAAAGTCTTACAATGCATGAGTCTATTCATAATATTATGTTTGCATTAAAAGTAAAAAAAAAAAAAATAATCCAAAAAATTGTATTTATTAAAAGTAAAGTAAATACGAAAAAAAAAATACATCATACATTACTTAAAAAATAAGCACAAGTCCAAAAAAAAAGAAAAAAAAAGAGAATTTACATCTGCCTATTCTGTTAAAACCAACAAATATATATATATATATATATATATATATGAGTACAAGGAAATAAATATATGGCAGAGTAGTGCAATTTAAAATGACTAAAAGAAAGCCATTTTCAGGAGCAGATGTTTAAACTTTGCTTTTCTTAAAAACAAATTTTGAAAAGAAAAAACAAAGAACATCCCAGACATTGAACCAGTCAACCCAGCTAAAAAGTCAACGATTTCAATTTTCTTTGCAAATCGTCTTCAAAACAAAAACAACCCATGTGCAAAAATGGTACCTACAATTACATATATGTTTGTATTATTTATACGATAAATTTATCAACTTCCCAAAACAAAAACAAATAAAATATACATATATACATACATATATATAGAGCGGGTTCTGTGCCCTGACTATAATATTTTAATAATTTCAAAAAATTTTGAATTTTATTTATAAATCTTTGTATTTTAAAATGTGTAAAACTGGTAAGTATATTGAAAAAAAAAATTAAAAATCCTTGAAATCATTATAAAATCATTCGTTGATTATTCAAAACAAAACAAGGATATTATATACATACAAATATAAATATATAAATACATAATATGTACATAATTATAATATACAGATTTTAAAATAAATTTGAAATAAACGCCTTGAAAATTACTTAACTATCTAGTTTATGATTTATATTTTTATACAGCATAATATATATAATATATAAGGAACTAAAAATCTTGGTATATATCCTTTTGCACTCTATTGTTTTTCTATTATACCTTTATTTATTTATTTAATTTTTTATTTTATTTTGTATTTTTGTAATACAATAAAGGAGAGGAACAATAGAAAATTGCAAAATTTCTTGGAATTTAAAACAGCAAGATCTTTAGAAATTTTAGTCCAGACAACGACGACGGGTTTATTGTTTAAAGAAATTATCAGTTTTTTCTTTTTGTATATTTTTATTATTGCTATTTTTAATTTTTTTTTCCTTTTATACACACAGATCGAATGAAGATTAGAAAATTTATTTTCTATTTTTTGCAATATTTTTTTTTTATACACATGTTTCACAGGATATTAAAAATATCATAAAATATGTATATACAAATGCATGTAAATGTGTATGTGTATTTGCAAGGACAAATATATAAATCATCTATTTAAAAAGGAAAAAAAATAGCAACGAAGAAATATAGATAATATAAAATAGAAAAAAAGTAAAATGACTACAGTTGAGAGTACGCGTGTGTTTGAATTAGTATTAAAAAAAAATGTTTATCGTTGTGTTAAAAACTCAACATTTTTTTTTTTTTTATTTCACCCGTTTATATAATATTGAATAATTATTTGCAATTCTTTTAAAAAAAAATACATAAATAAAAATTTTGAACAAGAACAGTTCGAAAAAAGCGAATAGAAAAAGAAGCAAAAAGGATTTGATTTGATTTTTGTTTTCTATTTTATCTAATAAAGGACAAAACTTGAATAGAGAGAGAGAGAGAGAGCGAGAAAAAAACTAACATTCATTATTATACCAAAATATGCACGCACATCCTTACTTTTAGTTCTTCTATTTCAAAATGAAATTAAAAAAAAAAAAGTGAATTGAAATTACATAAGATGTATATTATATACAGGTGCGAATAGAATTTGTGAGATACCACAATGAACCTAAATGAAGTGTGATGAATTTGAAGCTCACCTATAAGTATAGGTGATATGATTTTTATAAACGCGAAATACAAATTATCGTAAAGACATAAACGGATTTACAATTTGTGAATTGGTTTTAAATGAAGTACCAAATCCAATTTCCAGTATACACTCAATTTTATCACTCCAGTATGTCAATATGTAGGTATATGCCAATTTTTTCAAAATGTAAATAAATTTAAATAATATGTATTTATAATATTTCGCATTTCAAAACAATAAAATACGGAGTGACATTGAAATAAAAACTATGTATTTTTGTTTTACCAAAGACTGCAGTGCTTATAAATTCGAATTTCTAACCAGTAAAATTAAATTCGAAAAATGTCTTTTACACATGCCAAAAGGTTTAGACTCTCCTCAAATGATTTTTACAGCACCTAAAGATCAAGAAGAGGATGGAAACTGTTCTATATATTTTGTGCACCTGTCCCTACTCTATTACTGGGCACTTTTCCGCATCAAACCTTTAACATCACTTTATTAAAAGCTCTAATTGATTTGAAGTAAAAAGATCTATATATGCAAAGAAGATTTTATCTATCTAAATCTTATATTATTCCAATTTATAAAAAAGGGCCACGGTTTGAGGTTTCCAATTATAGAACCATTGCAAAATATTTTTGCATTCCAAAGCTTCTCAAATCCAATCTAATTAATTATTTTTATTCTTATTCAAAATCATTCATTTCAATAGACCAACACGATTTTCAGAAAGGAAAGTCAAAGATTACCAATTACCAATTTAATAGAATTCGCTCGAGAAACTCTTAATGCTACGGAATTCGGGAAAAAAGTTGTCCTATTTACAGATATTAGTAAGGCTTTTGAAAAAATTTATCATGGGTTAATACTAATTAAACATAAAGCAATAGGTTTTTCTGATCACAATATTAAGTGGATGGGGTCATATTTAATCTAATAGAGATTATGAGGTCTGCTTATGTCCTCACTTTCTCACCCTATCTGGAATATTTATGACAAACTCAATTTTAAAGTACATTTCAATTTCATTATTAGTAAAGCTAACTCTATGCAAGGATTTATAATGTGCTGAATCAAATAGTTTATAGATCCCTACATTACAAAACATTTATACATCACATACGTTAGACCGACATTTGAATATGTTTCGCAAGTTTGGTCTGCATATCGTAATGTTCATATTTCCCGTATTGAAGCAGTTTATGGTAAATTTTTACGCTTTACACTACGTGCTTTTTCATGGTCTGACGCTTTTCAACTTCATCCTTACGAATATAGCTTGCTTTTGATAGACCTGCAATATCTCCAACAACGTCGATTGGTCGCTGATATTACGTTTATCAACCAAATTATTGCTGGGAATATCCTGGTACCTAAAATTAGTGAGTGTACGAACCATAATATTGACGTAACGGTAAATTTGAGCCTGTGTCTACAATGTTACGTGAATCTAATTCGAGAGCAGCTTGTTTTTATAATAACCTTAGTAAAAGAAGCTTAAATTAACGCTGTATAATTGATAAATAGTTATTGTAATTGATATTTGGGCTTTTTCTCTTTTTAATTTGTAACATTCTACTAACTATAGCATGTTAGTTATTTATTTTTATCGCTTACTAACATTAGTTACTAACGGTGATGATAATAACCCACTGGATGATGATCTCACCGCTTAGCAATATGATGCAAGCTTTCGTCTATAATAGACGTCCGATTTGGTTGCTCTAAGCAATATTTGACAGTATTACATATCTGATATCTACTTTAACGCAAATGTTCCAAAATTCCTTCCTAAATAAAGCTAAAGAAACGTAAAAAAAAACAATCGAATACTGAATTACTAGAAATTTGAAAAAATAAAAATTATCTAATCACAAACAGCATAACACAACTGGACTAGTATCACTATATTTAGATAGGGCATTTCGGGCAATTTATGTATGTATTTAGACGTAGAGTTGTCAAACATTAAAGGCTTATTATCAACGCTGTTTATCGTACGATACGCGACAATTTACTGTAAAAAACAAAGTTGTTTATCGGATTATATCGTATACTTTTATCGTATATCAGAAGAGCTTTTTTATATATTCTGTTTTCAATACAAGCGATATTCAATCGTTCGTATTATGAACTACAGAATCTATCGTAATTGTGAATATCTTTATCGTTTAAAATAATTGCTACAATAGAGCAAAAATTGTGAATTATTTTTTTCAAATTAAAGCAATTAACGTTTAATGTCAAACGAAATTACATTCAATAAAAAAAATCAAACGTTTTCATTAACTATATATTATTATTATTTTTTTACGTATCGTAGGTTATATCACAGAGAACTTATACATATTATATCAAATTATTTTTTCAATGGTTATATAAAACAAAAAAAATAAGGAAAGCTTTTTCGGTTTATATGTGTTTATCGTTTTTACCAGTTATCGTTTCATAATATAAAAATAAAACGATAACGATACGATAACGCATCGTGCATCGTACATCGTCATATATTTAGGTGCCTATTATGTATTTCGATAGAAATTAATCGAATCGTTCATCGTTATCGTTAAAGTTATTCGATTGTGATCGTTAGTGTCATTATGTATTTCGATGAAAATTTGATCGAAAGTGTTTAAAAATGCTGCCATTGTAAAATTCAAATCTACGATGAAAATGACATATGTTTCATTCTTTAACTGTCAAATTCAAATTATTATACGAAAAAAAAACAAAACAATGTTATATTTAAAATTTTTAAGTTGAAAATAAGTTGAAGTGTTTAAATAAAATATAATTATAATATTATAAGTTTTTATAAATAAAATGATTTGAGCAGAGTTAAATTTTTCAATTTCTGATAGTGCTGGAAAACGCTATCAAATTGCAGAATTAAAAAACAAGCGAACATATATTCGGGATTATTCTAATCCACTAGATTTGGAAGATTATACGTGAAATTGAGGACTTATTATCTACATTGTGAAAACTATTAAATTAAGGCAAAAATTGAAATAGCCAATAAGTAATACGTCGATTCCAAATATAATTAAATTGGTTAGTGTATTAAGATCCTGTGCGGTTTGTACCAAGCAAATGATTTTCAACGTAGGAAAGGATTTTCATGTCGGACTAGCACAGCTAATTTTTTTTTTGTTCTTAAAGAAGTGTTATATGTATTTGCATAATTATATGCAAAATGGATCAAATTCCATTACGCACTAGAAGAAAAAAGTCAGGCAAACATTATTTTTATGATTTTTTGAGCAGAATTACTGAAATAATTGGAGCAGTAGATGGAAAGCTTATTCAAATTAAATCACCGAAGCAAAACGTACAACATTTATGTTATAGTAGAAAGGGATTTTGTAGCATTAATGCAATTCTGATAAGTTTATACTTTATTGTAATTAGTTTACATTATTATGACAGTTTTTGTTTTTAGATATGTGATCATAATCAGGTATTTGGTTTTGTGAGTGCAAGATATCCTGGTACCTCTTTTGAAAATTTATAATGGTGTCTCATTATTTACACTATAACTTTTCATATTGCAGTCTATTTGTAACAGGTCTTTCATTCCTATTAAAATTTATTTCAATAAAAAATTATTATGTAGAATAAAGTAAAATACCTACTTTCATTTCAACTTTTAAATTTATTTTTATTTCAAAAAATATCATAAATATAAAACAAAACACCAAGTGTCCAATATAAATAAAATATATTTGTATCTCTTTTGTTTTATCCTTTCAATTCAAAATTGAAATAATTTGTACAAAATCTCTCTTTCGATGTCTCTTTCGTGGTAAAATTTTACATCGATAAACTTTATCGATTTCGTCGACAATTTCTGAACGATATCGTAATACGTAACGGCAATTTTGCATTTTGACATTTCGTTCGATCAAATCGTAATCGTTATCGAAATACATAATAGGCACCTTAATAGCCACGATTATTACCGAAAGTAATACATAAATAAAATATTGACCGTACTGTAGTATTTTCACAATTCTATCATTTACTCCCAAATTTATAATTTTAAACTAGCTTTTAAACAACAAAACATATAATCGCAAATGTATTTAAGTAAATTAAAATTGAAGAGCTGATATTCATGCGTTATACCAAATCTATCTACATATTTGTATATTTTGAAATTTTGAATTAAAATTTGTTAATTAGACATTTTTAATAAAATAATTTTTTTTAAATTAATTACTATCAATTATTATATCAAGTAGCAGAAAACGATGCACAAAAATATGACAAACAATCAAAATCTTATTACTTTGCTGTATCAAAAAAAAAACATGTGGTTTAAAAATATAAAAATATAAAAATTACTTTAAAACGATTTTTAATTAATAATTTCAATAAATATTGAATATAATTTTACATATATATTTTATATCCTATATAAATATGTAATATTTTATCAGAGGATAATTAAACTTTGTAAGTTATATAGTTTGGTATCTTAGATTAAGGCTAGGTTCCAGATATCCCAATCACTACATAGCACATATTTGAAGTTTGCCCTTTATACACTGGTGTAAGAGTCAGACTTGGAATCATGGGACTAGATATGAGATAACATAGTAAATGTCTTAAATGAACTTCAACCTGATATAATGTAAAAAAGGGAAATTAATTTTTAGTAATAGTAAGAATAAAAAATACTCTGTACGAGAGAATATGTCCTCTTGAGATGAATGAATGAATAAAACAAAAAAAAAAAGTTGTCAATGTTATCCGTAAAATAAGTTGGCAACATTGTGTAATGAGAGCTTTGAGACATTGTGTTTTAATTCATTTATGATCAAACAAAATGAACAGAAAGTTTTTATTAACACCGTACTACATTGAGTTTTAAAATTTTTTTTGTAAATCTAAATAACTGTCAAACCAGTCGTGAAGACAACTTTTACAACAATTGTGATCATGAGTCAATGTCTCAAGCTTTTGTGAGCTTTTTTAGACATTTAAGATCGTGTAGACGTTGTATTCAACTTTATTCACAAAGGATACTACAGAAGCAACAACTAAAATCATGGCATTCTTTAGATTATCACATTAAAGAACTTATGAATAAATAAAATATCTATTCGAAATACACACCAATTTTTATAGTACTTGGTACAGTTTATTTTTCTTAGTAATTTGAATATCCAGCATCGATTAAAGTACGTGTATGAATTCTATCGCAACACAATTCAGTGCTTAGGCATAATTCACTACTTTAAGCACATTTTCCTGTCCTACATTCTAGATAAACTCTAGTACATGTATTGTGCATTAAATATTAAATTTTCAACTGATAGTGTATCAATTAAACATATACAATATGTATGAAGTAATAGACTACTTTATTACTATAAATTTCATTGTCATTTTATCCCTTCATCCCTTAGTTTCCTTAAAAAAAATTTAATTTTAATTTTTTTCTATCTATTTATCATAGATGATCATAGTTTTTAAAGGCATTAAACTTAAATATCGATGGAAAAAATTTTGTTCATAGGGAAGGACATTATTATTATTATCCTCATTTTATAATACATTTTTATAGTTTTGCAGCATGCAATTTAAATACAACCATGATATAAAGGTACATATACATATACATAACGTATAATATGTAATGTATGTATTTGTTAGTAATGATGATGATTATGATGATTGAACAACATTTTTAAAATTTTGTTGTAACAAACACATCTGCCTTCTGTTCTGTTCTGTGATGCTCTCTGATGTTTGATGCTAAGTTAAATTTAAACAAAAACAAAAAAAAAATAAAACAAAAATAAAAACAGAACAATAAAGAAAAAAAAAACAGAATTCAATGACCTAAAAACTGACCATCAACACTACAAAATGCATTGAACTTCAAGAAATTACAACCATGAAACAGCAGTAACAAACAAATAAATGAAAACAAAAATCTGGATTTATACAAACATAAATACATATGCATATATATATTATGTATATGCATCCCATATATATAATTACATATACACAATTACCACCCATGTATGTTAGTTGCATTTAGTTAACTTATGAAAAATCTATGACAATTCCATCCCTCTGTTGTAGATTGTTGCCTTCTGCTGATGTTTACAGATTGCATTAACACATTTTTGTTTCTATATATAAATATATATGAAATATAAGTCAAAATCGTTAAGTGTTTAATGGCCTATTAAAAGGGAGATTTTCTTTTTATTATTATTTTGGATATTATTCATTTTTTGTTATGTTTCGATATTTATTGTTTCATTTACATTAAATTCAATGAAAATCCACGAATTGGATGAGTTTGACTGTTCAAAGTTAACCTGTCGATTTTTGTTTTGTAATGAAAAAATGCAGCAGGCTTTTGACGTGTTGCCATTTTTTTTTTATTACAATTTTTTTGATAAGTATTGCTCAGAATAATGACTTGTAATAATAAAGGAACGTTTTTTTCACCAATGGATTGATTGTGATTAATTTACATGTAAATTTTAACTTTATTCATATAAATTAATAAATTAGAGTTCATAAGAATTTGCAGAGCATTAAATATGTCAAGGTATTTAATACATTACACAAGGGTATTTATTAAAGGTAATCTTTATTGGTGTTGAGTATTGAGAACATTGACAAATTTTGATATTTATTAGAATTGCTTTTGATTTTAAAAAATGGAAAATATTAGACCACCTACCAAAAATGAAAAAAAAACAAACAAACCAATCTGGTGACGAAAAATGGTTGAAGCATGGTTGACTGCATTTTATGATATTGTAATTTCTTGAAATTCAATGAATTTTTTAGCGTTGATGCTAAGTTTTTAAGTAATTGAATTGTACCTACTGAGTACCAAAAATAACTCAAATTCAAATTCATATATAAGATTTTTTAACCTACAACTTACGTATTAGTAGTCTGAATAACTATGGTGTACCAACTCGGTTCACAAAAAAATGTATTTCCTTAATAGTTCAAGTGCGTTTGCAGAATTCTACATGATGTACTGCGTGTAAATATACAGCAGCGCTGATTTAAACATAACGCTGTTTTAAGATATTTCAGATTATTGTGATGTAATTTGACATATTAATTCTCTAATTGACATACTAATTCTCTAAATCACATACAATGAATTGAAATTGATGAAAAATAAAACATTATTCCTATATTATTTGCAAATCATTGAAACTTATCTTATTCATAATATAAAAAAAAAAATACAATACAGCTGCATTTTTCAAATAAATAGCAAACAAATAAAAAACTGCTTATTTTTTTCAATTTTAGTGATGCGCTACGTAGCGAAATTAGGTTTGAACTTGCAGCGCAGAATTATATCATAGTTAGTTATATTATGTTCTAAATAATTTTTGCTGCTCTTAATGCAGAATTTTACACAATGTAATTATACTATAAGTGTTGAGTTCTTCCAATTAAATATTTTATTAGCATCTTCTTCTATAAATTTGTTCTATCGTAAATTTTATACCGTACTACACCGCTGAACCACTATCTATCTTTAGCTGCTATAGCAAAAGTTAATTTTAGATTACAAAAATAATTTATAAAAAAAAATTTTCAATAAAAATAAAAATAGCAGCTTTTTCGATGACCTGAAATAAAGCCAAACTGGTAGGTAATCAAATCAATTATGTTTAAACAAATTAGAATTTGACTTTTTTGACCCACTTGAAAATGAAATAAAACCAATTTGATTTTATTTCTTCTTTTTCCAAGAAATTCGTCGAATTAAACTAGCTGTAGTTATAAAAAACTATCAATAAATGCATATATACATACATACATACTTATAAAAAAAATAGGGGGCATAACACTTGGGAACATTCAGAAAAAAGCCTACCTTAAGCTTAAATTTTTTGACTTAAGTTTGAAGAAAATTATTAATATAGAAGACAACAGAGATTCGAAAGTTGAATTAAATCGAACTTATGACATGGACGCCAAAATATACATGAATTTTAAAAATTTAAAATTTTAATTTTAACAAACGTTATAATATTAAAAATTAGTTTTAATTTAATATGATAATTACATTTTTTTTCTCATGGATTTATAATATAAGTTCAAGAAAAGGATTTATTTTTTTCTATTTCAAAATTAATTCAAGATTTACTTAATCATCATCTAATTTCAAAAATATTTAGGTACATATGTATATATATATATATATATATATATATTATATCTCCAGTAATTACTATATATTATGATACTTTTATCAATGTTTTAGAACATACTAATGCTGAGTCGCAAAATCATAATTTTGCAGGGTAGCTATTTGAAAGTTTGATAGCTTGCCAAAATCGTACTATTTATTATATTTGCGTGAATCAAAATATTATTTGGAACGACCATATTTAAACTATCTAAGTCGATGTAAATCTGTCCTTTCACCTTTGGAACTCCTTGATATCAATAAATCATTTATACGTCCCAAGATGAAATATAATTCACATATTTGGGCTGATGCTTCCCTTACAGGCTTAAGCTACCTTGACCGCATTCAAAATCGCGCTGCTCTAATTTTTTTCTTCCTAATTTATCCTATTCTATCCCAACCAAGAGATACGCAAATGCTAAAATTATTTTCCTACCTTTGCCTGCTTATAAAAAAGAAACCTTCGAGTTAAATTTAGTAGAAAATATAAAATTTAATATACCCTTCTTTGAGGGCCTTAATTTGGTTAAATTTCGCATAATGATTATTTTTATATGACAAAATAAAGAAGGGATTTCAATAAATATCATGAAATATAAAGTTACTTATCTGAAACGTTCACAATATCGTCCAAAGTTATATTTTCCTTAATTCCTATTCACATTTTGTCATTTTTATTTTTTTATATATATATGAAAATACAAATAAAAATAAAATTTGACGTTCTTGCAGTAACAACAAAACTGATTTTCCGAACAATTTGTCGAGTCAAAATATTTATATTCATATTATATTTTTGATTTTGATTATATCGCCATGTTTTCGACATTTTAGAAAAGTACTAAAATAAAAAACAGCCGACGATAAACATTCGAATTGTTAAAAATATTAGATAAATATCAAGATCTAGATTATTAAAGAAAGAAAAATAGACAAATTAATCATACGTAATTTCATAATCATAACTAACATTACAGTTTGAAACTCAGCATAAAGAAATCTCTTAAGTGTGAATCATTTAATTAGAATCCAATCGTTAAATGACTGTACACTTTTATAAGTTTTTTGAACTGATCCTATTTTTTTATTTAATTTCAATGGTGTCATGATAATACTACAAAAATAATTTATTTTAACTTAAAACTTATCAAGTTTGTTACCTTTATATATATTAATTAATTTTTTATAATTCAAATTTAATTAAAATTATTCCTAGATATTTAGATATTCAATGTTCTCTGCCTTGAGACTCGAAAAGACAGAAAATAATTCCAATACATAAATATGAATTTCTTACAAATTAATACAACCTTGTTTTGTTTTTGAATGTTATCCAAGAGTTCTGGGTTGGTGTGAAGTTGCATCGAAATAAAGAAAAACATTTTTTTTTCTTTTTTTTTTTTTTTTAATATTTTTAAAAGTTGACTGTACTTTTATTTTGAGTTTCAAGGAGACAGATTATTTCTTTCTTATTTTTTTTCCTTAAAATTTTGCTGTTTTTCTTGATGTTTTTTTTTTTTTTTTTTTTAAGAAATCCAAATTAAAGAAGACCTAAACGAACTAAAGAAGAAATTGTACGTCCGTACGAGTATTATTATTATTGCAGTTGTTTTAAAACTATTGAAAGAAAGAAAGAAATTAACATCTGCCATGTGTAGATCATGCCAGTTTAAAAGAAAATATACATATGTATATATACATATCTATATACACATATTATGTATGTAAGCAAATGTGTATATGTTTATAGTACTTTTAGTTTTTTGTTTTCTTATACGAAGGATATAAATAAGGATATATTGTTAAGAACAACGACATATGGTTAAACACGTAGCGCAGCCGTTTAACTTAAAAACCTACAATTTAAATCAAAATTTAAAGAGTGAAAATAAATGAAAAATTTAAAATAAGAAAATAAATTTAAATAACACAGCTATATGTATGTACGTACATATATATAAATATACATAATATTTATAAAGATGTGTGCCTATGTCAAATGGAAGAACATTTTTTTTATTTCATTTCAATTAATTTTTGAATTTTTGTCTTTTTTTTTTGTTTTAATCCTGATACTTTACAAATTAAGGACTCGTGCTCAACTGAGCAGGTGCAAATGCATTTAATTTATGTTATTCATTTTTGTTTATTTTATTTAGTTTTTATTTTTTCATATGAAAATAAATTTTAAAATAACTATGTTTAGATTGTATTTTTATTTTTAATTAATTATTCCTAGTATAGCTTCAAACAGCAAAAACTTAAGTACAAAAATATGTATCTAAAGTATATTTTACATAAGTATATGCTTCACAAATATGAGCATATATATATATATAAGATGTTGAAAGGTGCCCTAAAAAATGTTCAAGATAATCATTTCAAAGCACTCGAGTATAGTGAAGTAATGATCGAGGCTAAAATCACGTGAGAATGATTCTATTGAAAGCCACATTGTTCCAATATATATAATATACACATTGGTTTTAATATAATATAATAATTTAAAAACTAATAAATATAATGTATAAAATATATGCCAAATAATTATCATATAAAGACCCACATTCCGAAAGGGGAAAGGACCTGTAAAGTTAGCCTGTTATATCATTTGCGTACACATATCATGTAGAGAATCATTTCGGTACACTAAAGGTGGATTCGGACGAACGTCCGGACAATTTTATTTTACACTATAATTCAAACACAAATGCAATTAAAGAAAATTTTATGATTTCCTCTCAAAACGCGAAGAACTAACATTTGTAATCGCTGGTGACACAGAAGGTAGAGCGCCTGTCATTCAACCGAAAGATCCCAGGTTCGATTCCGGAGGAAGCAAAACAAAAAAATGCTTTATTGGTTTTTTGATCTGGTCCCAGTACCCTTTGTCATTGGGATAAAATAACAAAAAAATAATTGAGAGTATAATCTGGTAACCAGTTAAATAAACCAAAGCTATTCTATTTAAGAAGGCTTAGTTCCCCTGACAATAGCAGTAGTTTTCCACATTTAATGACTTGATAAGCCAGTAATTTGATAAATAAATGATCGAAATATTGTAGATATTGTAGTATAAACTTGCAGTACCGTACTTAATTAAGCACGAAAAGGTGATTCTACCTAAGTTACTGTCAAGAATATACAAAAAAAAAATACCTTCACGTTTAAAAATATGTTTACATGCGCGGATTTTATTTTTATTAAAAAAAATTTTAAATTTAGTTAAGAGTAATAATGGATAACAACATTGTAATATTCGAAAAAATTAAAGTTGTGTATGAAAGTAGCGGATGTAGTGAATAACGAATTTTTCTCGAGAAAACCAAATTTTTTTTTACAAAACTTTTAGTTGGTAAAAGCAAAATTTTAAGTTTGTGCAGCTATTATTCAAAAACTGTAAGTCTGATACTCATCCAACACATACCGTTAATTAGGTGTATTAATTTTTAAAAAAAAGTTATGAAGAAGATATTGCTGTTCTTTCAATTCGGCCAACCCTGTACAAAACATGATTGTTAAAATTTGACACATACGCATAAATCGACAGATATTACAATTTTAAATAATTATATAAAACAGATTTGGTGGGAAAATTAACGAATAAAAATGTTCAGAACCTATAAGTTAAGGTAAATAGAAAATACAATAATAAAAATAATAATATAAAATAATTCGTACAGAGAGCTCCAAAGTTGTGTCATTAGAATAAACAAAAATGTAATAATGCCAAAGCAAAAGTAGAATGAATGCTTTGTTGGGTAAATATTTTTGTTTTTTTTTTTTGTTTTAAGCTCTTGACAGTAACTTAGGCAAAATAACCGTTTCATGTTTAATTAAATACGATACTGCAAGTTTCTACTACAATATCTACAAATTTTCGAGCCTTTATTTATTAAATTACTGACTTGTATTGACAAGCTCATCAAATGTGAAAAACTACTATACTATTTTCAGGAACTAAGGTGGTTATGATGAAGTCCGAAGCGGAATTTCTCCGAAAAAAAATTCCGATCCGAATACGAAAGAATTGGTATGCTGAAGTCCCTTCGACTGCAAAGTCTGTGCAGAAATCAAAATTCCGAATTCCTAAATAAAAAAAATATTTTTCATAAATGAAAAAAAAATTGAAAAAAAAAACTATTATTACATTTTCTACTTCTCCTAATATTCTAAATACAAAAATTGTATGCTTTATAATTCATTTCCGAACCATTCTAATACTTCCGAGTGAGAAATTCCGGCGTACAATTTTCAAATTATTTTCCGTTCCGACGAACTTCATCATACATAAATTTTAAAATTTCGGATAAATAATGACATTTGCAGACTGCGGAATACTTTCGGACTTCAGCATACCAAATTCGGAATGTAATCGGAATTTCACATTCCGACGAACTTCATCATAGCCACCTAATCGTAGCCACCTTATTAAATATCGTAGTTCCATTTTATTTAATTTGTTACCATATTATACTCTCAATTATTTTTTGTCATTTATTTTGTCACAATGACAAAGGGTACTACTGGACCAGATCGAAAAACCCATAAAACATTTTTTTTTTTGCTTCATCGGGAATTAAACCTGCGACCTTTCGATTGATAAAACAGGCGCTCTACATACTAAACCACCCAGTGAGTAAATTTTTGTTAAAATTTTTTAGAAAATTAAAAAGAAAAAAATAGACACACGAGAGTCAAGACAAGACCACTTCCTCTTTTAATTTTTTATTTAAAAAAATATAAGAAAATTTACAAACAACACAAATTGAATTTGTTGGAATCAAACAAACTTGGGGCAAGAAAAAAAAAATATGAAAATAATTCAAATTTTCCAGAATTAAGTTTTTCGGGGACAATAGTAAAAGCTTCTGGGTACGTGAGAAAAATAAACGTTTACATCGTGATTTACAAATGAAAATTGATGAAATTAAAAAAACAGTTAAAACAACGCCTTTAAATAGACGAAAAAATGATGATATTGAATGTCCAATAATTAAATAACACTTTACGTCGCCTCAAAAGAAACCTCAATGAAGTTTTATAAACAAATTTGTCCGTAAATCAGAGATACCCTATAAAACTATATTAATAAAAATGTTAAGAAAACTTATTTTAATGTTCGATTTCAAATTGAGTAGAATGCATTTTAAATTAGTATTTAGATATACTAACAACACTAACTGATATATTTTTATTGAAATTATGTCCACTCTTGTTCTAAATAAAATAATAAGTTATTTGCACACTCCACTCTTATTTATGCACACTCATTGTGCATTTTTTTTTTTTATGATGATTTTCAGGCAAAATAGAGTAAATTTTCAATATAGTTATCATCGTTTCAGTTATTTTTAGTTTCTTGTTAAGTGCTAAAGTCATCACAAAATGGTTAAAAAGCAAGAATTATCCGTTGAAATTAGAAGGACAATATTGTAACAGAATTATACATTACACGAAAATATCATGTTCATAGAAAACTATTAGATACCAAGCCAAAAATATAAAAATATAAATGTTGTTGTTGATTTTTTTGCCAATAATCGAAATGGATTATTTTAATTGTTTATGCAAATATTTTTTTTTAGTATTAGTATTAATTTGATAAATTTATAGAACTAAATCAATTTAATTTACTATTAAATTACAGTTTAATTTGTTAGTATTGTATACAAAAATCTTCTATGCACAAATAATTTTTGAGACAACTGTATGACATGTATTTTTTTTTTTTTATACTCTTGACAGTAACTTAGGCAAAATCACCTTTTCGTGCTAATTAAGTACGGTACTGCAATTTTACACTACAACATCTGTATGTATACAAATATAGTTTTAGATTTTAACTAACGAATGTCATAATTATACATTTTGTAATGGACTAAGTTTGTCGTTAACTAGCCCCAGGATATTCAAGATCCACACTAACAGTTATCATTTACATTTTTATATGGGTCCGATATAACTTTAGTATTATATCGGCAAAATTATATCTAATGCTTTTTATTCCCTTTTAAACTAACTAATTAAATAATAGGTACATATATAAAATATCTGCTAATTTGTGATAAGTTTAAAGACAAACTCTAAAAAAGTAATTATAATATTTAACTCGTATATTTTGTAAACTACAAATAGATTTTGAAATTTTATTAAATTACATTATCTTTTTGATTCTATCATTTCAATGCAATGAAACAAATATGTCAATGAAAATTTGATGCTTATTCTATAAACAACCATAACAGATTTTTCAAATATACTCGTATGTAGTAGAGAAAATTTTGTATTAAATTTGTTAAGAAAATATGAATCCAACCCAAGGATAAATCTATTAAATTCTATTTTCTTTGCCATTTTTTTTTGTTTTTTTCTTTTTAATTTGAAATAAAATATAAAGAAGAGATATTATTCTCTAATATAGATTCATTTTTGATTAATAGATAACTTTTGGTATTCCTTAACAGGATTAAATTATTTTAGATTAAAATTACTTTTGATCTAATTCAGCAATTTAAATTATTAACCTATCAACCAACTACAATATCGATATATTAGTTTTAAATAGATTTAAGAATATTAGACCCAATAATCTCCTTTACTATGCAATATCAATAGAAATAAAAAAAAGAGAAAGAAAAAACAAAAAAAAAGTAATTTAAAAAGGTTAAATTAATATAATTTGAAACAAAGAACTTTTTCTTGAAATGAACGTAAGATTTTGTGTTCTATTTTTCTATTTATAATTTTATTTATAACATATATCTATATATATAGATATATTTGTATACATACACTATTGAGTAGTGTACAAAAAATAAATAAAAATGAAACAAAATACAATGAAACCAAAATTGTTTGTTATATTTTTGTTTGAATTCCAACAATAATTCAACATCAGATACCCAAAAACTAGTAGACACTACTTCGACTAGGAAAAGGAAAAAAACCAAAGGATCGTGCTATTTTCGATAGGTCACGACACGATTAAAAAAAGTGTTGGTTGGTTGATTAGATGGCTGGAATAAATTTGTATCCCTCGCATTTAAGTCTCACGACCCCTTATACCTCCTCTTAAGGAATTCACTTGTAGTGATCATAAGACTTCGTCATTGAGCCAGCTAACATCTTTCATGAAATACAGTACATACTCTTGTAGGTTTCTTATGATATAAATTATAAAGTGTTAATCTTTTTTTTGAATATTACTTTGCGGTAACGAATTTTAGATGAAACATTTGATTTTAAATTGTATTTCGTATTATATAAATTTTGAACTTTCATTGATTCAATTATGAACATGAACAGTCTTTTTAATTCAGTTGGTTGTTGGCTAGCGACAAACAAATACTTTTTCGATGGAACAAATCAACCAACCTGTACATTCTGCAACAAACCCCAAACATTCAAACACATATTTCTGAGATGTGCAGAAACATATCACTATTGGTATGATATAAGGACTTCTCCCATCCATCAGGCGTTATCAAATAACGATCCTGATAGCCTCCTTATAATGAAAAACCTGTTTAACCAATTCCAAATATGGAAAAACAAGTATTAGTCAACAGTAAACAAATAACAAATATAACAAGAAATAATAAGTCATGAGCTACATTAAACTTTCATTCACTTTTCAGAAAGTGAATGCAAAGTGAATAAAGTGAAAAATTAATGTTGACATACATAATGCAGTTAAAAATAAATTTTAACTGTTTCTATTTATGTAATTTTTCTATAAACACTATTAAGCTACCAAGCTCTTATTAATAATAGTTAAACTTACTATTTTATTATAAAATATTTAATAATTTTTATATATTCCTTAACTATATTTTTCCACTTTGTTTAAAACACCAAAAAATTTTATTCATGCAGATTTCAACTTTTGTATGTTATTCTCATCAAAAAATCAACCGCATAGTATTCACCGGGATTGTTTTTTTTCCATTTTTTTACTTTTACTAGAGCAAAAAAGTGAAAATCTTTTAACACTTTTTCTTATGGTAAATATGAGAACTTTACTCAATAATGTCCAAAACTATCAATATTTATATTTAACATACTGGAATAAAAGAGTTAGAAAATTTATATTAACATAATTTCTTACCATTAACATAAGAAAAATAAGAGGCAACTACTCAAAACTAAACTACATTTTTTAAATGTTGCTCAACATTTTTTCTTGTGAATATAAGGCGTTTTCGTTTTTTAGTTCAGAGCAGAGCACGAACTGTCAAAAACAGATTCGTATTTTTTTTGCTCAGAGCGTTCAGAGCTTGAGATCCGTATTTTTTATGCGTTCAGAATGCACTCAGAGCGTGCTCTATGTGCTCGATTTAAATTAACAGAGCACGTAGAGCGCTTGAATATTAAATGTTAAAAAAGAGATGTTTATTTTAAAACAAAATAGATGACGCTACTATACGATAGTAAAAAAAAGTAAACCATTTTAAAATTTAAAATAAATATCCACAGGGATTTTTACAATTTAAGAAATAATGGACGACGATATAAACTTTTGATAGTAAATAATTAATATTTAATCAAAAATAAATATTTTTTAGTTTAGACTTTTTGTAAATCTTAACTTTTGTAAATTTCAAAATTTAAAGTTTAAATTTGATATATTATGACAAATGACAATTTGAAACAACAATAAAATAAAAATTACAGTTTACTCAAATCGTGTTTTTTTATTAAATATAAGCGCTCGGAGCTTTCATGCTCTGCTCAGAGCGTGCTCATTTAAGTCAGAGCGCCCTCAGATCTATACTCCGAACTAAAAAACGAAAACGCCTATAGTAAGCGAAACTTGCGATACCGATTTATTTCTCAGAAGGGTGAAAAATGAAATGAAGGGAAAAAACAAAGTGAATGTTGCGATATTCACAATTAATATAATAAGAACAAACTATAATAATATAAATAAATTAAAATTAAAATTATCTTAAATTAAAAAAATTTTAAACACACTTAACAACCGAGCTGGCTCACATGGTGCAGGGTGCTTAAACTTAAGTTTTTACATTTATGTAACAATTAAATAAATAAATCAAATCATTAAAACGAATACTAATATAATATAAAATTTGTCTGCATAATAGAATAACTGCCCCAAAACATCATATTGTAGATGAAAATTAAAAAAAAAATTTACATTACATTTATAAGTATATATATATATATATGCATATTTGGTTAACAGATTGGCTAACTTTATCTTAAAAGTTTGTGAAATAGAACTCAATTTTGATCTTCGTATCATAATATATGTATATAGGATAACTCAGGAAATCTAAACAATTGATGACTTTTATCTTCATTTGATTAATATTTCCAGAACATCGCTTAATTCTGAAATTAATATCAAACCAATAATACCGTTCATTAAGGATATAGACCTGCAATTCTAAAAAAAAAAGGGGGAAGTACAATAGATCTGAAGAGATCTCTCTATCAAAAAAACAAAAATATTGCAGTTATACATTTTGAACCCCAATTTGATCTTTCTAATAATAAAAACCGAATGAAGTAATGAATGAGCAAATAGTTTTGCACTATTTAGTTTTCTTGAGCAAATAGTTTTGCACTTTCGAAATATGTATCGAATGTTAATTCTGTATTTTTTTTGTTTTCAATAATTTCGATAAGGTCATGTTTATGCTCAACTGTTGATGATGTTGAGAGCAAAAATTTTAATTTCAAATAAAATAAATTAAATTTCTACAAGAGGACAGTCCCCAACAAAACATAACGGGTCAAATATTTATTCAAAAATTCAAAATTTTAACACAATTTTATTTTTTTATCATGTGAATTCAATTTTGGAAAATTTCAGTTTCACTGTACTTATAGATTGTACTTGATTACTAACATTTTTACTACATATGCAACTACATATGCAACTACATCCATACAAACATACATAAATTTATTTCATTTCCAATTATATAGTCCTTCTACGAAAAACATTTTTTTGATGATTGAAAATTGAACATTTTTTTATCGTGAATCATTTTAATGATTCATTTCAATTAGGAAAATCAATACATTGATAGGAAAATATATGAATGAATATCGGATAAGTATATAGAGTTCTTTAAACTTAAATTTCAAAAAGGAAGAAAATTTATAAAGAAAGGAAATGAAAATGGTTAATGGTTCTTTTATAATAAAAAAACAAACAAAAAAAAAATAATCAATAATTTTTTATAATAAATTTAAAGTGAATGTGTATTATGGAATTAAAGATTTTTATGAGAAATCAAATGTTTGCATAACCGATCAAATATCAATTAATAAATCAAATTAATGATTTTTGATAACAATTATAATTTTAAAAACTAGAAAATTTATAAAAGTGAAATTTCAAATTTATTTACAAATGAAATTTCAAATAAGCAATAAAGTTTTACCTCTAACTAGGTTTGGTAATTATTTTTTTAAAAAATTTAAAATGCATAAATCTGGTGGATTTAAATGTAAAACCTATTACAATACTCTGTATTCTAACATTTCAAGTAAGAAATTTGTACTTTATTATATTATATGTAATTTGTATTATACATACTACGGATAGGAATGTGCCGAATATAGGAAAATTGGTATTCGCGAATACGAATACGAGTAATGAATTCAAATATTCGCGAATATGAATATGAATAGTTGAAAAATACTAATAAATACATTTCTTTATGAAAATTAGATATTATAATAACGAAAAACTTGTCTTTTTATTAATATTATTATTATTATGTCTAATTCTAGTAAATAATCTCCACAATTATACACAAAAGTTATGGAAATATTTTACAGATTTACTGTGTACTAATTTATATGATATGATATGAAATATTTTATATATACGTTATGTTTTGGGCTGAATTAGTAAAAGAACGTCATACTGGGTCTTATATTTCAAATAAATTCAACGGAATGCTAAATTTGAAATATTCCAAAGAATAAAGTGCAATGCGCTGTGAGAGATGTTGCTTCAAATATGAACCGGACAATGTATACTTATATCGAAATTAAAGTATATTGATCGCACTGTCAATTCTTCACAATTTTTTATTAGAGTTGGTTTGAAAGCAAATGAATCTATTATCACTTCATTGAAAAAATGTAAAAAAATCGTTAAGTCATCTCCATCATTAAATAATGACAATAAATGAATTAAAAAGGATTTAACAACGAATAGAGCAACCAGTACTGAAAATCATTCAGAAGTGTACAACTGATGCAATACAACTCTTTATATGATGCAAAGAATGACTGAAATGGCGAATACTAATACAAATAGTGAAATTTAGCGCATATTCGCGAATACGAATACGAATATTCGGAATATATCTAATACATACTATTTAAGAAGGTGCATGTCCGGAAGTAGTAGTTTTTCATATTTATTTAGTTAACACACCAGAAAATAATAAACAAAAATAAAGTCGAAAACAATACGTTCCACTTTATGTAGTAAAAATTACAGTATCATACTTTATGCATGAAAAGATAATTATATACCTAAGTAAATGATTATTAAACTTGGGGTGAGCCTTAACCTCGTTTAAAACTTCTCCCCATTCTGCTTGATCTTGGGCAATTGTTCACCATCTGGTAACTCTAATCATTCGACAGACACTGTTGTTGTCGACATCGTGTATTCATCTTGATATTGGTCTACTCCTTGCTCTAATATTGTACCGTATTGCGTCTAATATTCTTTTTGCCATTCTTTGATTATTCATTCTTACCAAATGTTCTACCCATCTTAGTTTTAATAAATTTTACAATATTATGTCCTTCTAACTCCTCTTTTGATTTAATTTAATATTCACCATTGTAGTTTTTTAATATAATAATATTCAGCATTGTAGCATGGTTCGCAGTTATAGGTTATAAGACCGGTTGTATTATGATCTAATTTTATTTTTATTTATTTATTAGTCTCTCTAAAGGAGCTCATACAGAACATTTACAATTTGTTTGGTCAAAAATCTTTGTGTTTGGTCAAGAAACAACATTTTGGAAGCTGCTTAAATTCTATTATTAAATCTCAAATTCATGTAATTTTTATTTTTTATTAAGACAGGTAGGTAAAACTATTTATTGCTTCAAAATATAATCATTTATTGTTATAATTTGGGTGGCCTTCTCTTCTCTTCTTCTTGTTGCTAGAGTCAGAAGTATTTTTTTAGTTCGTTAAAGGAAGATTGCAGATGAATCCTCCTATGACTAAATCCTTTATTGTGTGATGAAACATAACAAATGTTACTTCTTTTATTTCTAATTCGTCTGTTATTTAATTTTGCACTGCCACCTTTTACTTAATGTGCGTGTGCCTGGGTGTTAATTAAATTTGTCGATTTCCTTGGGATGTTGTTAAAAATACATTCTACCATATATATATTTTATTTGAACTCGTAGCAATTTTCCATCTCAGTAGAAATATTTGTTTATAATATTGAAAAAAGTCTTATCTGCCGTGTGATATAAATAGTGTGGTGTGATATAATTGGAGTGGTCAAGTTTAATTTCGTTTTTCTGGATGGGGACAATGATGCGTTTTTCCCATTTGCTTGGTAGAGTGTTTGTGAGTGGTAGATAACTTGGAGAAAAACATCTCATCCGTATTTTTAAGTATCGCTCCCAGCTTCTTTCGAGCTTTGTTATTATTCATTTATATAGTTGCATTTTATTGTTTGACGTTACTTCGTCTGTATATTCTCAAATCTTAATTTCTATGCAGTTATCAAATTTCATATCATATCGCGCTGAATATATTTAAATGGCAAGAACACAAAAAAAAACAATTGCTCTATCAACCATAATTTTATTGAAGTCTTCAAAGTTTAAAATAATTATACTGAACAACAATGATTGATCAAATTCGAGGTGATCGAAAATAATAAATTTTTAGAAATAATTCTTTAATAATTCAACTTTCTTGTTTTTAGTTAAAAAAAATAAATTTGACACATAAGCTAAAAAAAAAGTCAGTTACGCATCTATGCATACATATTAAAATTATATATTTTACAGTTTAAAAAAAAAAAAACAAAAATTATAAAAATAGACCTAGTAGACACAATCTCCAAGGTATCATTGCTGTTTTTTTTTTCTTTTTTTTTTTTGCAATTTATGTGTGTACAGAAAATCGCAGACTTTGTAAGCAAAATTTGCTTAAATTTTTTTTTTGTTTTTATTATTATTCAAATGCTAATTCTATTTTTAAAAATCAAATAAAATTATTTTTTTCTGAAATTTTGAAAAAAGAAAGAGCAAGAGATATATCAGTTTTTTAACCTTAAACATTGATAATGACGTAGGTGAAGAAATTTTTATTTAGATTCTAGACAAAAAAAGGTGAAATTTGAAATTTTCAAATTATTAAATAATTTATGATATTTTCAAAAATATTTTTCAATGATCTTTTTAAATGTTATTTATATAAGATATGAAATTGAAATTTTGTAAAACTGTGCAACATTTTATTTTAAATGAATAAATTACATCTACAAAATTGAAATATAAAGTTAATATCAAAAATTTGCAGAATCATAGAAACATTTTGGGTATTCAAATATTTAGCAAATATGTATGATATGGAATTAATTGGATAAAATTGATTGGAGCAAATGGATTTGAACATAGAAAATTAACAATAAAAACAATATACAATACACTATTTCTTTTCATCCTATCATAGCAGGTTATCTTACAAATTATACAAAAAATATGTACTTAAATCTCTTTTATTGGATTCAACAGACGAATCGAAAATGTTTAATAATAAATTTCAATGTATGAAAACCAATTCTGTGATTCAAAATTTTTTTCCACTTACTAATCGGGTCCAAATCAACAACAACATCAACAAAAAGTATAGTAAATATCAACAAATCAAAATTTTAGCAAAGGACCAGATATAGAGTATATTGTATGGCTCCTTAAATTTTTAAGATTTATCGTTTTTCTACCATTTAAAACTACAATTAGATTAATGTAGGTACTAACTGTGCTAAAATTCTTCGAAACAGTTATTTTTTTGACTTTATGTAAAAAAATGTATCTATATATAATAATTCAATATGTATCTAAATATAATAAACCAAAAAAAAAATGCTTACCTCACTTCTGGATCAGCATTAGTTACATAGCTTGTCAAAACCTCAGGAATATTTATTACCTCTTCCCTATCATCCGAATTATTGGTATCTATGAACGACACAGCTGTAAATATTATGTAATAAAAAAAATTATTATTTCACATAAACTACGTACATAATGGTACATAATAAAATAGAAAAGATAATCTTCAAAGTTTATTCAGTTTTTCAGTCTAATTGTCATTTAAAACAGGTAGTTAAATATTCTTATATGTACCTACCTACATATTTGTAAAATAAATATGTAATTTTTCATTTCTTAGTACCTACTAACAAGAATGCTTTATCAATTAAATTAAATCCTATGAAGCTGCTTGAATTTAATTTTCTCATTCTTTCGTTATAACGTTACAATCTAATATCGCCCTGACATTGTTTGGCCTTGTTTTGTTTTTTCACTAGGATCAATGACATGTTAAAAAATTAACTAATATTGAAACATCCATTCAAAAATTAAATAATAACGTATTAGGTATTAGGTAGGTATTTAGTATAATTTAGAGAAAAAAGTTTGACCAACATTTCATTTTTTTACAATTAGATTTTTATTCAAATAACTGAAATCGAAATTTCGTTCATTGAATCATATTCATCACACTAATAAATTTGAGTAAAACCTAACTTTTATAAAAATGAAATCTGGATGTAGTTACATACATAAATAAATATGCATTAAAAAAGAACCGTTAAATCTAATTAAGTCATTTGAATTTTCAGAATTCAATTTCATATGTAGTACTAATTAACTTCCTGAACACCTAATACGGAAATATTTGAAATAGACATATGATGATAATGATGATGATGATGATTGTGTTTTTAAAAATAAAAAAAATTAGAAATTACTAGAAAAATAAATAAACTAACAAAGCAACAACGTATTTGTTACTATTATAGATTTTATTAGTCATCCATCGTACAGTATGTGTAGTTACGTCATGAAAATTATTTAATATATGTATATATGGATGTACAGTACATGATACATATGTATGTATGTACTTATTTCGTTTTTAAATTTGTTGATTTAAAAAAAAAATACGATTTTAAATTTTCTTCAAATTTATATGTAAAAACGAAAAAATTAACATTTTATAAAAATTACAAAAAAAAAAAAAAAAAAAATATCGAAAATTCTCTTTGATTAAATATTATTATTTTCATTCTTTTTTGATTTTTAGTTCCACTTTAATGGAGATGAATTTATTATGAATGTGTTCTTCTTGCATGAATGTGTATACATAATATTTTTAGATTCAAAAAAGTAAATGACTCATTTCCAAAAATTGTATTCAACATATTCCAATATTTTCCAAAGAAATTATAGAAATAGTACTAGTTTGAGAAACATTGAGTTTAATTTATTTTGAGTGTTTTGAATGTTTTTATAGTTTGAGAAAAACTTGTACGAAAAAACATTTTATGTAAGTATTTTTATTGTATGTACATACATCATGGGAAATTTACAATTTTCGCTTTTAAGTCAGTAAATTGCTTTAAATATCAAAAAATATGTATTATATGTATTTTAGTATATGTATTATATGTATATGTATTCGAGAATTATTTCTTGAAATATTATTATAAGTACATTGTAATAATAATAAATTTCATCTATAACAATTTAAATGCATTTATTTATATAATAAATACATACTCCATATTACCAAGGTATGCTAGAACAATCAATAATTATATACAATAAATGACTAAATAATAGCAAAAATCCAAACCATTGGTAAGCAAAAAAAAAACCTGAAGTTTGAGAGCTAGTGAGTAATTTTTATATCATTATTCTTATATACATATATCTGAAACAAATTTTTTATTTTCGCTTGAGTGTAAAATTAAAATAAGGAAATTTGAGCCATATTATTATTATTTGTCACAACATTTAACTAGATGTCACTATTCACTTAATTCAGAAAATAAATGTTACGATATTGAATTTAATTTTTAAATAGAATAGAAAATACTGAAAATACTTTTTTAATTTATATGCAGTTCTTAATATTACATTTATTTTGAATCGAAAATTGTTTTAATTTATTTGTGTTTTAAACAAATAATCAACTTAACCTATCAATTCAATAAAATTTATAAAACAAATATAGCAATATGTACTTATGTATGTAATAATATAATGTAATAATATAATGACTAATTGGATGGGTCTGTAGTTTCAAAACTAAAATCTATAAATTTAATTATATTAATTCACACACATTAGAAGTGATATTTTAATTTTTTTAAATTAAGTATTAATTTATATGCTCCAAAACATTTATTTAATGGTTTTCTTAATTTTTTCAAATTGAGCTGGAGTTAATTAAAATAATAAGAAGTTATAGATTGCATTAACTCATACATAGTAAAATACGTAATGTTGTCAAATATAATGTAGACGTATAAAATAATAATATGTTGATCTCTAGATCAAAATCCAACTTATTTTGACGAAACTAGATTTACGTAATTTGATTAGTAATAAATTTGTATGAATGAATGTACAAAATTAAACTGAATTGAAATTAATTAGATTGTTTTAAATAAGTACATGACTCAATAAATATAATACGAATACCTATGAACTTTATATTTAATTCATGTTTTATTTAATTAAAAACGTTGATAGCCTATTAAAATTTAATAATGATTCAGTAATGAATCATTTATATTTTATGTAAAATTTGTTTTGGAAATTTAAAAATTAAAATAAACGACTTTATAAACAACAAATCGCTATAACTCAGCAGGATTTGGCTTAGTACTTTTTATACACTTTGCTTAAAAAAATTGCCTCGATTAGTTTTAATTGATTATTTTTATAAACAAATTACAGCTTTTAAATAAAACCTACTGCTGACTTTAATTTCGACTGAGTTGAAATGATAAAATTTTAAAAAATGAATATTTTTAGTTGTTCAAGTTGGGGGTTCAATTCTTCAGTAGTAGTATTTGTTTTTAATTTTTCTTCTGGTTGTGTGAAAGTAATCCGTACCTAATAGAGGATTTAATATTAAAGAACTAGGTATGTATAATTTGACAAAATGATTACAAAACCTTCAACAAAAATGTTCAATCTAAATTTAACACTTGCCAATTTTTGCCAATTTAAAGAAAACTTAACACCAGAAATAAATTCAGGTTTTGAATTAAGTAAAGTTGGAATTATGATTCAATTGTTATTTTTATGTGTTACAAATGTAAAATATATTTGTTGATGTCTATTTGTAATAAGGACAAATTTCAGTATAAATTCAAAAGGTTTGAATTATAGGAAATTACAACTACAAAATACAAACTTATTTGACTGTAATTAATACATTCAAAATTGTTGCTATCTAATTTTTGTTTACTCGATTGTTAAAATTTTTAAAATTGGACTTCTCATAGTAGATTTATGGTGTAAATGAAATCAAAGTATGTCTTTGTACATATTATCTAAAAGTTTACAATATAAATATATATACAAATAATAAAATTCTATGTACATACTATCTCTATATGATGTTAAATCTAAAATGAATAAAAAAAAATGTAATTATTAGGATATATCTTATTTTTGAATAAAAGAAAAAATTAAAACAGTTATAAAATTCTAAATTTCTTAAAACTTATTCTAATTAATTAAAATATTATAGTTATGTAAATTAACACACATATTATGTATATGTAGTAAGCATAGTTAATTGATGTCAATTTTACATGCAATCTATCAAAATATCAATAAGTTGCTATGTAAACTGCACAGAAAAAGTATTGGGGTCGAAAAAGAACTTTTTATCATTCTAAATAGAAACTTATATTTATTTACTTTTACAGAAAAAAATAATTTATTTTAAAACATTTACAATTTTATTGAAATTTGGAAAATTTATCTACTTATTCTTATTAGGTAAAAAACTACCTATTCATATCAAAAAGATTTATAATTTCAGTGTCAAATTATAGTACTACGTACCAATATAAAATCTTAAGAAAGTATATAAACTATAATTATGTATTAATCAGAAACTTTTGCAAGCACTACATTGATATTTTTTAATTTATTAACAGTTATTTAAAATTACACCCAAAAACGCGTATGAAATTATTTAAAATGGATGAATGTTTCTTTTAATTTATTTTTGTAAAAACAACTTAATATTAAAATTATGAAATATAAATTCTTATGAAAGAAAAATAATATAAAATACCTTTAAACATCCTTTAACATTAATTAGAAAAATTAATTTGCATTATAGATATTAAATTTCTTATGTCTTATAGTTTATTTACATCCATTGTGGGTATATTGAACTTCAATTATTAAAACCATATACATTACAATAATGCACCAGCATAAAACGCAAATTTTATAATGAGAACTAATTTAGCACATAAAATTATAAGACAATAGTTTTGTCCAGTACTAACTATTTTAAATTGATAGTTAGGTACATATATTGACGAGCCATTGTAGTGCACTGTCTTTTGTTGTTTTTTTCTTTTTGTCTTATCGAATAAGAATTTTTTGCGTATTTATTAAGTTATTTAGCTTAAATTTTTGATAAAATTTTATGCAATGAGTTAAATAATACATTTAAAAAAAAAATTCATCCTTTAGAAAATATATCCTTAACTCATATTTCCATAAATAACACTAACAACAACATAATTTTCGAAAATAAAAACTTTCATTAGAAAAAAAATATTCAAATTTATTTTATAACCCATCCCGTTTTGACAAGATATAAGGCATTCAAGTTTCAAACATAACCATACTTTTTTATCATTTTAATTAGTAAATACTTTAATTATTAAATATAAATTTAAACTTACCACTCATCCTTTTTATAACAATTAGTTAGTTATTTAAAAATACTTTTTGGTATATCAAATATAAAATTTTTTACAAAATCACTGATTTAGTATTTTAAAAGCAAAAAAAAAACCTCTATTTTCACAAAGGTCCACTAAAGTGACAATTTAAATTAGAAAACAATATCTATCTCTTTCAAGATTTAATTAAAAAAAAACTATGATTTTCTCTTTTTAATAAAGGTGTTGACGTGTTGTCGTATTAAAAAAATTCTCAAATTATTGTTGTACTTAACTTGTATGGTATGAGTACGTTATAATTTAATTTATAAATTGCATGTAACAATTTTTTAGAATTTTTGGTAAAATAAAAACTTAAAATCATACACGGACAGTATTATGAATTTTAAATCAACTTAACTATTAAATTTGCATCAATATTTTATTTAATGTTATTAAAAAGCTCAATTTTACATTATTGTTAAAATATTTTCAATTTGTTTGTTTTTTTGAAAATACAAGATTTACATATATTTCATAAATTGTAAAACGTGGTATGGCCTGGCAATGATACATCATTACATAAATTGATGATTTTATACAATTCTATTAATTGGTGATTAAATTTTTTAGATCTATAAATTTCACCAAGTGTCAGATTAATTTTATTGTTGATTTTTTTCTATGATTTTGTTTTTTTGCACATTTTGTGGGAAAGCTAGAAAAGTATATCAAGTGTTAAAAAAATAAGAATAAAAGAAGTATACATATTACATAGTTTAAAAAATTGTGATAAAAATTGAAAAACAAAATAAAAGATGCATGATTATAGTAAAATTTGTAGAATTTGTATGTCGAGTGGAAGTCGTGATATATTTCATAGGTCCAACATAGATCCGAATAGCCCACTCGAAAGGCTTTTAGAGAAAATGAGATATGTCACAATGATGAAGGTATGTACATATTATAAAAAGAAAAAAATGCCAATACATATAAGAAAAAAGAAAATCCAAGGAAAAGGAAGGAAAATGTGTATTTAAAAGCAATAAAAAAAGTAAACAATCAACTGATCCTTATGCAATTATGAAAATGCATTAGCAATGCTCATACATTATTTTTTTTTTCAAAAGAATATAAAAATATCTAAACACCAATTCCAAATAGTTTAAAAATTTCATGAAACCGAAAAAATTATCAATTAAAGGAGAAAATAAAATCCTTAGATGTTGGTGTTGAATTTATTAAAAAAAAAACTTAATGGAATCGTTGATGCCTAACAAAAGCTTTCTAAAAGGAACTGTGTAAAAAAAAATGTTCTCATTGTTTTGTATTTGATTATGCTTTATTTCCAGGTTGTTGACTTTTATCTTCTATATGTCTTATGAATTCAAGACTGGTTTAATGCTAAGCGATTTTGCTTTTTTTTTTTTTTGTATATGAATCGTTATTACTTTATGCTTAGAACTTTTAAAACTCAAAATTTGTAGTTGATTAATGCGGAGGAAAACAACATTTTTTTTTAAATAATTGTTTTATCATTTTTTGGGCTTAACTCTTATATTAACTCTGATTTAACTTATCAATTTAGTAATATTTATTGGCACACAAACAAATTTATAACGGTTTTTGGTGATATTATATTGAGAATAGATGTAAATTATAAATCTTGGATTATCTCAGGATGTATATGATTTTGAAATATTTATCATACTTTAACAAAATAATAATAACACTAGCTATTACAATATTTATTTTTAAATTAAAAGATAATATAAATATTTTGTTTTGTAGATAGAAGAAAATGATGATTTACCTAGATTAATATGTGATCTCTGTATTGTACAATTAAATGTTGCCTATAACTTTAAACGTCAAGCTGTTGAAAATGACACTAAACTTCGACAATATTTTATTGAGCATGGAATTACATCTCATCAATCACCGGGAAGCGGTGATACATCAAATAATTCAAATATAATTAATCCAAACTCAAGTAAAAATAATAATTCAAATAATTTGAATAGCAATCTTAACATTAATATAGCCGCCAGTAATGCTGAAACAGCTAGCGTACGTAGTAATTTTACTCCCTCAAATAATGCAGCAATGTCACCAATTATTCGAAGAGTCACAAATAACTTTCCAATTATGCCAATAATTGTTAAAATCGAACCAGATAATGATATACTTGCTGATGATTTATCAGATAGTGTTTTAGATAATAATATTGTTAATCAAGATGATCCTTTGAGAGCATCATCAATATCAACTAGAAATAGAAATCATGTAAATAATTCGTCATCATCAATGGTATACTTAAATGGGTATACAATAAATACATTAACACCATCAAGTGAAGTAGAATCATATCATAATATCAATACAAATAATCAAATTACCAGTAATAATTTAATACAGCTTTCTAGTGGCTCATCATCATCTCATAATTCGTCGCAAAATATAATTGGCTCTAAAAGTGATAATGCTCAGAATACAAATACGAATAAAACAAATAATATCTCAAAAGAAATTACTAAATCTCTAAGTCCTGCAGAATTAGCTAGAAAAAGAATAGCTCAAAAAAGATTAGGAGGACAATTGAAAACAAGGAGAATAATGCCTGAAAAAAGAAACAAAAATAATCTTCAAACTACTTTGTCAACATTAAGAATTGATATGGTACTAATTACTGTTATATAGCATGTAAAAAAAATTTTTACTTATTATTTTTTATTTATTATTAGGCTCCACCAAGTGGAAAAATATCAAGAGAAGAATTAAAAAAGAAATTATATTTTGGAGTTGAAAGAAAGCAACGTGATTCTTTAGAAAAATCAAAATTGATTTCAAACGGTATCAATCGTAATAAAAACGATAAATCTTCAACAATTGTATTAAATCCTTTTAATAGTAGAAAACCGAATTCTATACCAACTAGTACACCAATAAATAAAAGAAATTCAACAGCAAGAAAACCAATTTCATTAGAGAAAGCTAAATCTATTAGATCAAACCAAATGAAAGATATTAATAAATCGATAAATAGATCAACAAAAAAATCTTCTACAGATATACAAAAATCACAAATTAAATTGATCAAACCTAAAATTGAACCATCTTCTAAAAACTAAAATATACATTAAATATACTAGTTAAAAAAAACTAGTTAATAAATGTTTATATTGTACAGCTATGTAGTACATAATACCATGTAGTACCCAAAAATTTCATATATAAATTTTAAAACTAAATGAAATAAATTTGGTAATAGCTATAGCTTTAAAATAAATCTGGTAAATAAATATAATGAGATAAGTAGATAATCATATTTATGATCTACAGGTATTTTAATTAAATTTTTAAATTATTTTCATACCATGTATGATCAATAAATTAATTATTTTTAGAAAAGAAAAAAAAATATAAAAATATTAATATTTTCACTAATTGAAAGTGATTAAATTATAAATGTTTACCAATTTAATTAAAAATATGGTAATTTTTGTTGAAATTAAATAACAATTTCAAATATTTGAGAATAATTCTAATAAAATAATAAACAACACCAAAAGTTTTATTAAATAATAAATCTTCAATATTTTTAAGTTTAAAATATCAATTATTTTTTTTTTGGAAAATTTATCAAGTTGTATTAAGTTTCTATTTTATGAAATTCTTATTCCTTTTATTATAATTAATTATTGTATGCGTTAATAAAAAATCCTAAACTTTATTAGAATATCTGAAATAATTTTTATCTATGTTGTTGTTATTGAAAAACTTTTTACTTTTGGAATAATTACAATTATTAATCATTTTTTTTTTTCTCAAATAATAAATAAAATTGTGGATGCTAATATATTAAATGAAGGGAATTGAAATAACCTACATACTAATATATATATACATACATTTTTTTTTCTGGTTCACAACTAATTTTTTTTTTTTTATTATTTTTTATCATTATAATTTCTTTTAGTGAATAAAATTTGAGTTTTCTTCCATAAAATTGTTAGTAAAAATAAATTCGGTTTTTATCTAAATTTAAGAAGAACTGTAAAATATCCCAAAATAAAAAAAAATGTTTAAATTGTTAATAATAGAAAATAAAAGAAAACCTATTTTTTTTATAAATATTTAAAATTTAAGAAAAAAACAATGTGAAAAAATTTACTTTATTATGAAAATTTTATTAAAAAAAAAAAAAGTATTAATCATTTTTAAACTGAAAATTAAATTGTTAATTATGTAATTAATTACAAATGTAAAAAATATTTTTGGAAGTATTTTCAGAGGTGCATATAATTTAATTATTAAAATTTATATATGATAAAATGATATATAAAAAAAAAATACAAACATACATAAAACATATAAAAATTATTCTGATTTTAGGTATATTAAATATACAAAAATTGACAAAAAATTGAAATCAATTCAAATTTTTTGAAAAAAAATCTTAATATATAATTTAGTTTTATTTTTTGGTGCATTAAATTTCGAAGCAATTTATTTTTTTCGAAATTAATCTAAAATTTTGCCTTATATAAATTACTTATATATTTATTAAAATTGAATATGCATAATGAAAAACTTAGGAAACAAAATTGAAAAATAAACATAAAAGAAAAATATAAAGTAATTATAAAATTTAATATATAATTTAATTTAAATTAATTACTTCACAATTTAATATAACTAAAAAATATTTTCATTTAATTTTTACTTTTTAATAATGATTTAATGTTTTTAATACATAATTCAATTTAAAAACTCCACAAACTTAATACCTTCATTTAAATTTTCAAAACTAATTAATATTATCTTCTTTAATATTATTTTAGTAATTATAATTTAATTAAGTTAATAGATAGTAAAAATAGTTTACAAAAAGACACTAAATGTTTTTGAATAAATTTTCAATTTTGTAATTTGGCTGAATATTAGATTCATTGTAACAATTTAACATTTGTTCATTTATAATGCCTTATATTACAATTTACAATTATTATCATTTAGTTGCTTATATATTTATTATGTGCATATAAAATTTTGTTTTAGAGGCTGTTAAAAAGAATTTGAATATAATATTTCGATTAAATATGTTAAAAAAAAGTTATATATATATATATATATATATATATATATATATATATATTTAAACACTTTTTTTAAATAAAACATCAAAAATAGTGACAAATAATTTATTAAAGAGAAAATTAAAATATTTTAGTAAAATATTAAAGTTTATTTTTCTTGTAGGAACATTAATAAATGAAAACTATACCTTGCGATTATTAAAACAAATAGTAAAATAAATTAAATTTTGATTTGCCATACCTAATGAATGTTATATAATATACAATTCAATATTTATAATATAAAGACAAAATAATAGTTCAATTTAATCTTACAAATAATGTTTTGAAATATTAAAATAGAAGAGATATTATGTTAACAAAAAATAACAAATAGTAAAATATATTAATTTTTAAAACAATATACGTACATATAATTGAAAAATTACATTTAATTAAAATAAAAAACTAGTTAATAAAATTTTTATAGAATCTGTTTTAAATCTCAAAAAAAAAAAAAAAAAAAATCATTAGTTAGAAATTTTGGTCAAATACAATACTTTGTATTTTTTTCTTTCTTATAATATGTTACAATTTTTTTTAATATTTCCTTTATCCTGTTTTTAAAAATAGTTTAGTTTTTAAGGAAAACCTTGCTAATACAAACTATTAATATAAAGAAGTTTTTAAACTAATAAAGATATTTTTTTGATATCTAAGAATGTTCTTTTCCTGAATATTCTGTAATTAATAAGACTTTAATTTGTCTTTTTTTGTTTTAGAATCTATCCCAATATCAATTGGTTGTTCTACAAGAAACAATCATGTATACCATACAGTAGAATGGGACTTTAATCCACCAAACTCCCTTCTTTTTGTAACTTAATAGAATGTAATGTAAGAAATAGTGTATGTATATAATGAATTTATCCTTAGTCATAACGGAATAGAGCAAATAAATGGATTAGATCCTTAGTCATACCGGAATAGAGCAAATAAAGCAGATCAACTCGCAAAAAGCAGATTTAAAAACAACAACCGAAAAGTGCTATGCGTAGAAGTTACAATAGAAAGGCATACAAAAATTGGAGGTTGTGACTCTGAAGATATGGAGAAACTCTGAAGGAAATATCCAAACCAAAAAATGAATCTTCGAAGGGACCTTCGGCTCTAATGCTTGTAGTTACTAAGGGGACCTGATGCTAGACTAGAATTTGTAGAGGATAGGAGAAAATGGAAGCGATTTCTAATATACTTTGAGTTCTGCCCCACTCACAAAAGACAAGAATCCTGTAAGGTTAATAGTGAGAGAATAGCAATCGAGAAGCTCCCGTTTACAAAATATGCTTGACGATGGAGTCTGATAGTAATTAGATTAGAGGTGATCTGACTGGAACAACGAGCAGAAGACTTAAGTGTGAGATTTATGCAAAGAGTTTCGTACATATTTTACCAAACCAACAAAAATATCATCGATATGGTGATAAATCTTGAATAGAGAATAATGCATTTATTTAAATAAAAGTTTATCGTTGTGTCTAATGACTATAAGCCGGCTATTTCCTTACCTCTTGGCCGGGTGATATTTTAACCTATTGCCAGTATTTTTGATAACATACCTTTTCATAAATTATGTACGGTACTACAATTTATTACATAAAGTCGAACGAATAATGTTTCTCAACGAGTGTATTTATTTTATTAATTTTGTGGCATACCAACTAATTAAATGTTGAAAACTACTACTATTATCAGAAACTAACCTTTCTTAAATAGAATAGTTTCATTTTATACCAAAGAATACTCTCAGCAATGTCGTTATTTTTGTAAATAAAAGGAAAATTAAATTTGAAATTCATGTCCTATATGGGTTTCAACCACTGGGAGCTTCTAATAGTTAGATGACATAACCATTTTACCATGCAGATCGATTTGTATGTAAATTTGATTTTTAGGTTTACATTTATATTTTTAGATAATTGTTGGAAATATTTCTTCAACTGCCAATTCACTTGTTCACTTGATCGTATTGTTTTAGAATTAACTTCATTTAAATTAAACTAACTTTATTAGACTAAAATGATTATTCGCATCTATTAATTTCGGATGAGGAACGCGATTGAAGAATTTCTCTTAACAATTGAATACTTATTTTGTGTTAACTTTATTGAAACTTGGTTGGTGGGTTGGTTAATAGGGTGGAAATAAAAACCATGATCCTTGTGGCATATTGTACACCCAATCAGCAATTTCGCCTCTCAGTAGACTCCGTCGCTGAGTCAACTAATACCTTTAATAAACCTAATAATTTCTGCTGGTTTTTTTTTTTTGCTTCCTAGAAGTCCTCACAGTGGTAACCTTCTAAAATGTTTACTCTACTCGTTCTTTGCGTGGGGCATATGCAAAATGTGACACACCGTTTCCACCTCTTCTCCACATCCTCTGCACAGATTGTTTTCTGTAAGACCCATTTTTGCAGGCTTTTTAAAACTTAATCATTAACAAAATAGAGCCGACATTCTAAGAAGCTCACTGGTTAAAATAAAAAAAATAATAGGAAATTAAATTAAATTTTTAACCTTTTTTTTATTTTTCATTATTTTCTAAAAATTAATAGTAATCTTCTTCAAAGTTAGAGTCATCTTGCTTATTTTTCGAATCAGTTACAGAACTAGTTTCATCATCTTTTCGCTTTTTTTCAGAGTTAGAATTTGATTGTAAAACAACTCCAGGACTTGGATACGGTCTCTGTTGAAATGTTGTACCAGATACTGTAGGATCAGCAGCTCCAGACTTTTGTGAAGAATTTTCACTTACTAATCCATCAGACCATTTTCCTCTTGGAATATCAGAATATGCAGCTGGATCCATTGGATCTAGGGGATTATCATTTCGTCCTTTATCATTTTCTCTTTGGTCATTTCTATCATTTCTTTCTCGATGATCTCGAAAATCATCTCTTCGCGAACTTCTATAATCATCGCGTTGTGAACCCCTAAATCTTTGTGCCTTTTGTCTCAAAGTTTTATCCAAGTCACGTGATTTTGGTTTTTTTAATGGTGCTGGTGATGATTGATTTTGTCTTTCATAACGTGAGGGAGATTCAGGACGCTTAAACAAATATAAATATAATTTAGTTAATTAACACATAATGATAATAATATGTGTATGTATTTAATACTTTTGGAATTGGTGGCATTGGGGAATTTAAAATTCTTTCAATATCTTCGTCTGTTAATTCCTTGAATTCACTCTCAAAGTCCTCCATATTTTGAGGTGTAATTTCTTCGAGTTCTTTTCTTAAAGCAGCAGCACTTTTTGATAAAATAGCTTTTGGATGTGTTGGTGGTAACCAAGAAACCCTAAATATTTATTAAAATTGCTTTTATAAAATTTACAAAATGAATGGTAAGAATGTACTAACATATCATCATTTTTGTTCCAATAATAATGAACCCCTAAACCGTATTCATACATTTCAACCCAATGTTTTTGTAATGGAAATTTTTTTAATAAACGATCTTTTCTTCTTAAATATTCTCTATCAGGATCAACAATACCATCCATCCATTTTGTGACACAATAAAGAGTACATTTATGATAGATATTGTATTTATTTGGACATCCTTTATAACCAGTATTATTTCCTTCTACAATGCGACGCTTCATTCTTTCTTTCCAAAAGTTTTCTTCAGGTTTCTTAGTCGGCTCATAATCATATTGAGATGGATCTTCTACTTCATCGTAATCTTCAGCAATAATTTCTTCATTCTAGGAAAAAAGGAGCTTATTAAATTTACCTTAAAATTAACTTTCGCAACTTACCTGATGAGCTGGTTTCAGTTTTTGAACATTTTCTGAGCGTTTCTGATTAAGTGGAACCAGACCGCGATTAGCTAATCGTTTTAAAAGAGTAGGAGGTAAAGACATTCTAACAAAAATATTTTCTTCAACTTTAGAAAATTAATTATTTTTAGTAATTTTTTTTATTTTGGGTAGCAAAGCAAAACAATGGAACAGTCAAAATTCGTAAAAAAAAAACAAAAAAAAACAATCTCAATAATTTGACACTAAACATTTGAAAACTGACAGTAATAAAATTTGACATAAAAATAACTCGATTTTCCTTCAAATACAGTATTACCAGCCATAGTAAAATGAATTCGTTACTCAAACATTTGAGTGGCAAAAATGAAAAAATTGCACTTTTGTCAACGATTACTTTTCTGAAATTAAAATATTAACCTGAAAAAAGTCAATTTAACTTTTTCACTTTTAGCCTCAATTTAAATACAAAAAATATTTTAATTTCAAAATATTTTTATTTTGTATTTCTAAGGGCCCTATTACACATCAATCATTCGTCAATCTTTCATCCATATATTGTCAATATGATGAGAAATGATTGATGGCGGTTCTATTCTCATCAATCATTCGTCAATCACGCAAGCAAAATTCCCATCAATCATGTCATCAATCATTTTTGACAAGTTCAGCTGAGACAAAAAAAATTGCTTTTTGGGGAATGTTCAGATAAGGTTATAATATTAATTGTGATATAATTCAAAAAGAATAATTTTTATATTAATTTGAATAATTATAGCAATTATTGTAAAAAAAACGATTGATATATTATTCAAATGTGCAAAAAAATAATTTGTTGTTTTTATACCCTTTACTTTAGGGCCCTATTACACATCAATCATTCGTCAATCTTTCATCCATATATTGTCAATATATGGATGAATGATTGATGAGAAATGATTGATGGCGGTTCTATTCTCATCAATCATTCGTCAATCATGCAAGCAAAATTCCCATCAATCATGTCATCAATCATTTTTGACAAGTTCAGCTGAGGCAAAAAAAATTGTTTTTTGGGGAATGTTCAGATAAGGTTATAATATTAATTTGTGATGTAATTCAAAAAGAATAATTTTTATATTAATTTTAATAATTATAGCAATTATTGTAAAAAAACGATTGATATATTATTCAAATGTGCAAAAAAATAATTTGTTGTTTTTTATACCCTTTACTTTACTTTAAAAATTCAATTTAAATTGAAGTTAAAAACATTCCCCTAAAAATTATATTTTCAATATTCATATATGTTTCGAAATTATCAATATATTCAGAACACTTCCACATTATGTCATTGGAAAATGTCAAAATATGGGTAAAAAGATTGATGAGTGAATGATTGATGTGTAATCGGTCATCATTCTTTTCATCCATATATTGACAATATATGGATGAATGATTGATGAAAAGAATGATATGTAATAGGCACCTAAATAAAAAAAAAATTATTTACTATTTTACTAATTGTTTTGCTGGAGAAGACCAATTATTTTTTAGAATAGAAAGAAAAAATGTAACCTTGATATATGTATCTGTAGATATTTCAAATAAATATTAATTAGCAATATTTTTTTTATTTAACTTCACAATTGAAATTGTTGGAAATTTTGAAAAATTTGAAAAATGTTTCTAACAAATTTTTCCGATAATTAAAATGATAATTGATAATTTTCCTATTATTACAAAACTTTTTTTTTTTAAATATATATATTTTATTTAAATATTAAACCGTAAAATATTATACTAACTTACTAATTAAATAGAATAAATACAGCAACTTTAAAATTCTCCTGTATTAGAGAAAAATAAACATAAAGTCTTTTCATTATCATATTTTCATACATTTGCTCTGATAATGCCATTAGTAATATATATTAGAGATATATTTATAATAGAGAAATTTAGAGAGAAACTTTCAAAATGTATCTTATTAGTGTATGAACCAGGGAAAATTTAAAATCGACGGATTTTATTTGCTTGTTAGCAGATATATTTTAAAAATATATTTAAAATATATATATATATATATAATTTTATCTACCTATATCGAAAGTTAATTTAAGACTAATTAAAATTTCACTCGAAATTTTGATTTAAAAAAAATATCTATTAAACAATCCGACATAAAACTTATCAATAAAATAAAATTTTTGTGTATCATACAAAAGAGAAGGGAAATTGGTTTTCAAGATATAAACATCATAAGACATAGCGAACAACGAAAATGTTTGAACAAAATTGAAAAAATCTGTAGTTTTTGCGTTATTGCAAAATTATTTGAATGCTCGAATAACTCTTATCAATGCATACACAAGAGCAATAAAAATAATTTGGTTCAGATTATGGCTTATGACGTTTATTTCTGGTTCCAGTGGCAGTGAAAATCAACGAATTAGAATTAAATGGAAGTGGCTATCCATACAAAAAAGTGTCCAATGTTTTGGGTATATTCCTCTCTTTCTTTGGTATTTCCGATTGTCAAAAAACAGAAATAGACGAATATATTCGTTCAATATATTTTCTCTCTTTTTAATGGAAATTATTTTGATAAATAAACAGGATAGTGCTCAGAATTTAATATGCCTCAATTTGTATGTATTTTGACTTAAATTTTTTTTAAAAATATGATGAGTAAAAATATCTAACAATAATGGATAAATTAATCAAAATTTATTATTAATACATATATGAAAAAAATATGAGAAATACAGCGCTTTCTAGTTTTGAATTTTAAAATATTTATTCTTTTTTTTAGATTTTAAATTCTTTTCTATAAGTTTTTTCAATAGATTGATTATAAAATTTTTTACATATTTGATATTTATTATATAAAATTATATAAACTTATTATTGCCGATTGTCTATCCTATACTTATAAATATGTAAATAATATGTTATTAATATATTTGTATCAAAACATTTTCTTTTTTCCACACCACCATTGAGGTAAAGAAATAGGAGCGTTTTTTTTTAAAATGGTTTCCCCAAGAGGCTTATTCCACTTCATTTTACAATATGGACTATGTGCAATCATTTTTTACACTTTTAAAGTTTCTTTTAGAAAATATAGATTAGTGCCCTTTGAAATGGATTAATTTTGTTAGTTTATTTCTTACACTGTTTCTTTCATTATGTAGTTTTAAGGAATAATGTATTCGTGTATTAAAATAAATTTCTGCAATACTTTTTATTAATAAACAAGCAGTTTGAATGCCTTCAATCCATCGTTGTTTCAAACCATCGTCTTTTGGGAAACTAAAACATACATATACATTTTTTAAAATTATATCAAATATATTCAAATATATATATAGTCCAATATATTCAAAATAAATATTTAAAATGATATTCAAAAAAAAAATTTCTTTGTCCGGATATTTAAATTATCCTAATACTACACTGTTTTGTTTAGAAGTTTTTAAAAATTCAAAAGATATAAAATATAATACTTAAATATGTAAAGACACGTAATTTTCTTTTTCCAAATGAGACTTACAGCCTGGAATGATACAAATCTTCCTTTTACGTTCCATTTTTCCTTAAAATTTGTAATTTTTTAACAATTTATAATAAAAATCAAAAATTTTATTGACTTTTTTTAATATTTATTTGACAATAACAAATTTTATTTTTGCCTACTTCATTGCTAGTGTTCGTACTTTTTGAAAATTTCATATATCCATATATTACACACTACTGCTACATTTTCAATATTTCAGAAACATGAATGATTTTTTTTTTTTCAAATAATTTAACAGCAATACTTTTCTGTGTAATAATAGAATACGGTAATAAAGTAAAAGAAAGTTTAAATTGAAAAAACATTGTTATTTTTATTAAGATTATATTTTGATACCTTTTATTTTATTCATACTCAAAGATTTTACTAATTTTCTACTTAAAAAAACTATATTGGCCTAACACTGAAAAAATTTTTTTTTTGACAATTGGAAACCAAACAGAAAGAGAAGTACTAAAAAAATATGGACAAAATGTTTGTATTTTTGTATGGGATAGCCACTTCCATTTAATTCTAATTCGTTGGTGAAAATACTAATGTACAGAGGCACAATTATAATATTATGTTTTTTATATGCATCGAATATTGATTGAGGTTGGGTTCTTATGTATTAGCAAATTAAAGTATTGGCCTAGTTCTAATATTTGGTTGTCAAAACTTTTTACTTTTAACTTTAGATCTATCAATTTGTCAAAAGAGAAAAAATCGTAATTTTTTTTAAATTGATTAAAAATTTTAAAATATTTTAAAATATGTTAAAATTTGTTTGTAAAGAATTTTTATTAAAATAAATATATATAACGAAAGTTTTCCAAAACAAATGTCTATCAGATAAATTCAGTATTAAAAAAAATACAAGTAAGAAAAACTATTAGTAATTGTATCGATTTTCAGATCTACCATAACATAATTGTAAATTTAATTTTTAAAAACAGTAATTGTTTTATAATTATGTATATTAAATGCAATATTACATATTAAAAATATTTTAATGGTTGTAATTTAAATGAGAAACTTGACTAGGGTTCAAAACAAAATCGGAAATGAATCACTTTTTTGATTTGCTATTTTCACAAAAGCAGGTCATTTAAACACATAATTACTTCCGTGAATTATTTTTGTTTTATATGTACTAAACTAGTTAACAAAAAATATTGAAATATAAAAATATCACAACATATTGATTTTAATAATTTTTAATACGAGAATCTTCTCATATTGAAAAGTTCCATACGAATATTAGATATAATTTTTAAATTCAAACAAAATATATATATATATATATATATATATAAGTATGTATGTGTTATGTATTATATAAAAAATTGATTTATTTGATTTTAATCAGCCTTACATTAAAATAGGTAACAAAAATGGAACATACATAATTATCTTAGAAAATTATGATTAATTAAGAACTAAATTCAAAACTGCTAGCACTATCAATGAATTCCTTCTAATGGGGTATAAGCTTTGTAGGTGTATAATTCGGGACCCCCATATCCATAAAGGAGTTTTCCACGTCCGTTTTCATCATAATATGGATAACGATATGATGGCCTTTCAAAATATTGAAAGTTTTGCCCTTTAGGTTTAATAGCTGCTCTACAATAATTCATTTGTATTATGATTACCATTCCAATTATCAGTAAACAAAAATTTAATTTAACCATTTTTCAAAAAATTAAATATTTTTTTTATTCAATAAATTATAATTATCTGCAATATTACACAATAATCTTGCTTATTTTACTTTTAACCACACCAAAGGTAATATAAAACTAAATATAAGAGTTAAATATAATTTTTATATTTGAATTTAACCTAAATATTCCCACTTAAATTTTTCAAGTATTTGTATGTGGTAATATACTCGTAAGTCGTACTTATCTACTACCAGTTATATGAAGTAACTTTCTCCGGTGTAAAACAAAATAATAAAGTATACAAAATTACATTTTATTGTTATTATCCAAATTACATTTGATTCTGCAATAAATAAATTATTTTTAAATTGTTTTAAGTACATTAAACAATGAAATTTCGGGTTAAATTGATAAAATTGCTCGATTTAAAAATTTAAGTCAAATAATTGATTACATAATTATTTCCACCTCTTCGTCGTCTTCAATAGTATTTTTATGTAAATTAATTTTGTTGTTATTTTATATGTACTAGAAATATGGAAGAATTTTCTCACAGTTTAATTCTTAATGAAGAAGCATTAGCTCAAATACCGGAACAGAAACGTCCAGTTTTTATATTTGAATGGTTACGATATTTAAGTAAAGTTTTAGTTGCAGCACAAAAGTCTGATATTAAAGGATGCCAAAAGAAATTAGTACAACAATTAACAGCACATATCCAGGGTTCTCCCGGGCCACCAACACGAAAACTAATAGCTGATTGCTTGGCTACTTTGTTTTCAGTTGGTGATACTTTTCTACTTTTTGATACAGTAAATACGTGCAATGATATTTTGAAAAATAAAGACGATTCACCAAGTTTCCTACCAACAAAACTGTAAGTTTAATTCATAGTTATTACTTAAATTATTTTAATTAAATTTATAATTACAGAGCTGCAATATGTGTATTGGGGAGCATGTATGAAAAATTGGGTCGAATGATGGGCCGTTCTTATGAAGAAACGGTTCAAATCTTGATACGATCATTAAGGAGTGCGGAATCTCAAACTCGTATTGAAATAATGAAAACATTAGAAAAAGTTTGTGCTGGAATGGGATCAGCAATATCAAATGTACACAAGGATATTTATAAAGCGACTAAACATTGTTTAACCGATCGGGTAATGGCTGTTCGTGTTGCAGCGTCAAAATGTTTATTAGAATTGATTAATCATGCTCCATTCCTATATTCAACTGAATTAGAAAGTCTTGCAACCTTATGTTTTAGGGCTTTTGATGGTAGTAATTATGAAGTTCGATGTGCTGTAGCCAAATTATTAGGTACATTATTGGCATTTACTCAACAACCAGAAGCTCCTAAGAACGGTAAAAAGATGCGGCCATCACAGTCAAAAAATCAACAAATAAAAAGCATTTCACTTGATGAAGCATTTGGAATTTTGATGTCAGGATTTTTAAGAGGTGGTGTTTCGTTTTTGAAAGGAACGGGAGAAATTATTAAAGGAACATCAGGCATAAATCGTGAAGTTCGTGTAGGTGTAACTCATGCCTATGTAATATTTGTACAATATATGGGAAGTGTTTGGCTAGAAAGAAATTTGCAAACATTTTTAATTCATGTCTTAGACTTAGTAGCAAATCCAAAAGCTGCTTCTTCGCATGTTGATGCTGTTTATTCGAGGAAATGTATTAATTTTATTTTAAGATCAATTACTGGAAAAATGTTGGGAGAAAAAGCTCAAACATCAGCATGTAAAGAACTGATTCATATTATTGCCAAACAAATGAATTCTATTGATTTTAATCCGGAAAATGCAAAAGAATCAAATCAAGAAACTTTATTTAGTCAACATTTACTGGTTTGTGCTTTGCAAGAACTTGGAAGTTTAGTATCTGGTTTAGGAACTACAACTCAAATATTACTTCATGACCCTTCATTAAATTTTATTGATGCAGTTTGTGCTGTTTTATTACATCCATGTGCTGCTGCAAGATTAGCAAGTGCATGGTGCTTAAGATGTATTTGTTTTGCTGTGCCAAGTCAAATTACGCCATTAATTGATCGTTTCATAGAAGCAATTGAACAAATGAGATCTTCTCCTGAGGCAATTTCAGGATATAGTAGTGCCCTGGCTTCCGTATTGGGAAGCGTTAGATTTTCTCCATTGGGTATTCCACACACAAAAGGAAAAGTTGTATTTAATACGGGTGAAGAGCTACTAAGATCTGCAAGTCAAAATAGCAGGTTGTCTTTACATCGTACTCAAGCGGGATGGTTATTGATTGGAGCAATAATGACTCTTGGATCATCTGTTGTCAAAGGCTTGCTTCCAAGGATGCTTCTACTATGGCGTAATTCATTTCCAAGATCTGCCAAAGAATTAGAATCCGAAAAGGCAAGAGGGGACTCGTTTACTTGGCAAGTTACTTTGGAGGGTCGTGCTGGAGCTTTGTCAGTTATGCATAGTTTTTTGCTCCATTGTAACGACCTTGTTACTGAAGATTTAACACGAAGAATACTTATTCCAATTGAAAGCGCCCTCGCTATGTTAGTAAAGTAAGTTACAATAATTTTCTTAATTTAGCGAATATAATATTTTTTTTTTTAATTTTAGCATTTCCTCAGTTTTAAAAAATTATGGACAGCATTTAAAAGCACCGGCTGCTATGGTTCGTTTGAGATTATATGAAACTTTAACACTATTACCGGCAAATGCATTAGAGTCATCTTATACACATCTTTTGCGTATGCTAGTTTCGGAATTCACTTTATCTGATAACCCAGCTAATACAACTAATTCTCTATTGAGAGCACTTTGTCATGGCGATGATTCAATTATTTTAGGAACTTGGTTACAAGAAACAGATCATCGAACTATAGAGGATCAGGTAGGTTGAATAATTGTACATTTTTATAATGAAAAAATATATGAATACAAAAAAAATTTATTTACTGCTAACAAAGATGGAACCTAATCGAAAATCTGATGGAGATCATGTAAGTTAGGAAAACATGAAAACTGACCGTTTTGCTAATTTTTTGAAAGTTAATTATTTTGATTTTATTTTCATCGATTTTGGACTTGTTAATTTTTTTTTTTTTTTGCGATTATAAAATAAATATTTTATGTATTTTGAAGGCTGCTTGACTAAAATTTAGTCATAAAATAATTAATTTGATTTCAGAACTTATTTAATATTTTGATTTTTGATTGTTTTGATTTTTTAAATTTTGTTATTTACTGTGTTCACCTCTAGCTAACTGAAATTTTCTTTTCAGTTACAACCCAATAGCGCATCAGGCTCAGGAGCATTGGAGCATGATCCATGCTGTTTGTATCGTCCATTATCAAAGAATGAACAATGCCCTGGACCTCTTCCATTAGGTGTTGCTGTTATTGATATGTCTGTTACTCTATATGGGTTAATATTTCCAAGGGTTGCTAACAAACATCGTCTTCAAATGCTAGAACATTTTGTAGAATGTATTAAACAAGCGAAAAGCTCAAGGCAAGAAGCTGTGCAAATGAATATTTTTACAGCTTTGTTAAGTGGTCTGAAAGGTTTAACAGAAAGTAAAAGTGGCATTGGACAAGAAGAAGTGAAAAAGAGTGCTACAAATCTAATAATAGCAGCTTTAGTTAGCAATAATTCTACATTACGTTGTGCTGCGGGTGAAGCTTTAGGACGTATAGCTCAAGTTGTGGCGGATTCACGGTTTACTGCCGAATTAGCTCAAACTAGTTTTGATAAATTAAAATCTGGTAAATATAAATAAATCATAAATTTTAATAATTCTAATATAATTTAAATATTTTAGCAAGAGATGTTGTTACAAGAACTGGACATTCACTGGCATTAGGTTGTTTGCATCGTTATGTGGGTGGAATGGGATCTTCACAGCATTTAAATACAAGTGTATCAATATTATTGGCCTTGGCTCAGGATACAAGTTCTCCTGCAGTTCAAGTATGGTCTTTATATGCTTTATCTTTGATAGCGGATTCGGGTGGTCCTATGTTTAGAGGATTTGTGGAAGCAACATTATCTCTTTGCCTAAAACTATTATTGACAGTACCTCATTCAAATGTTGATGTTCATCAATGTATTGGACGTGTTTTGAATGCTCTTATAACAACAATTGGACCTGAATTACAATGCAATACACCATCTGTAACTGCAATGCGTTCATCCTTTTTATGTTCAACAGCAGTGATGCAAGCTCATTCTGATCCTTTGGTGAAAGTTGAAGCAATTAATTGCCTACAAAAACTTCATTTATTTTGTCGTCATGTTAATCTATCTTCTTTAGTACCTACATTAGTAAAGACGCTTTCAAGTAATTATTTGATGTTACGGAAATCTGTAGTTTCATGTTTAAGACAATTGGCACAACGAGAGGCTAAAGAAATATGTGAGCATGCTTTGTCAATACCAGCAGAAGAATGTTCTGAATTGAGTTTAACTGAATTTGGTCTTCCTGGAATACTATTTAGTATGTTGGATACAGAAACGGACAACGAAATGATAAAAAATATTCACGATACTTTAAATTCTATGTTACAAATGTTGGCATCAGACAATTTGACGCAATGGCTAGGAATGTGTAAAAATGTCTTGACAATTGCTGTGGATTCTACTTCCACTGACGATCCATCAAAGAAAAATTTAATTGATAATGATGATGAACTTGAAAATGATGATGATATTACAGAATATCATGCCGAAGAAAATGTTTCTACACATCCAGCTGTACAACCCCGCTGGCCTACTAGAGTTTTTGCTGCTGAATGCGTTCGCAAAATAATTACAACATGTGAAACAGATAATTCTATACATTTTGACTTATTGCAAGCGAAAGAAATGCAAATGACTAGAAATACTGGAGATTATTTGATTTTACATTTATCAGATTTAATTCGAATGTCTTTTATGGCGGCAACTAGTGATTCAGATCAATTACGACTCGAAGGTTTAAAAACTTTACAAGAAATCATAGAAAAATTTGCTGGCGTTCCCGAACCAGAATTTCCTGGACATTTACTTTTAGAACAATACCAAGCACAAGTATGCTAAAATTCTTTGTTAATTTTTATTTAAATCCTAGTTTAAGTTATTTACAATTATAAAACTTTAATTTTTAATTTTTTTGTTTTAAGGTTGGAGCTGCTCTTCGACCAGCATTTTCACTCGATACCCCAAGTCATGTTACTGCAGCAGCATGTAAAGTTTGCTCAGCTTGGATTGGATCTGGAGTTGCACGTGATTTAAATGACTTACGTAGAGTGCATCAGTTGCTGGTTTCGAGTCTATCAAAATTGCATACAAAAACAAATAGTACACATTTATATAACGAAAGTATGGCAACATTAGAAAAACTAAGTATACTGAAAGCATGGGCAGAAGTATATGTTGTTGCTATGATAGATAATGGATCAGCACCAGCAAGTTTATTACAAAAAAAATTAATTTCTAATCAAACATCTTTATCAGCTACAAATTCATATAATAATAATAATAACAATGAAGGAGAGCTTGGAGATAGTGAATTTGGTCAATTTGAATCCCGCGGTGAAAGTTTATTATCACTAGTGAAACCAGAATTAGGCAATTTATCAGAACATTGGTTAGCTGCATTGAAAGATCATGCATTATTATTATTACCTCAAGAGTTTCAAAGCCAATTACCCCATGATGGTGGAGCATTTTATACAACAGATACGATAAATTCATCTAAACCGCATTATTTAGCTTCTTGGCCTCCAATCTTATATGCAGCATCACTTTGGTTAAATAATGGTGGTTTTGATACGACAGAAGACTTAAATGACAATGATAATTCAAAATTACATCAAGAAAATAATAATACAGTAACTCATGGTAGTTTAAGTGCTGATCGTTTTCATATGATATTTGGAATTTGTATGGAAGCACTATGTAATATTAGAACAAATGATGATACAAAAAGTTCTATAAGTTGTTTACAATCTTTATATACAATTTTTGATTCAGAATGGTCTCGCAAAATGCTTGTAAAAGACAAATCATTAACTATAGAACTGTGTAATGTTTTGCATCGACAAATTTTAACCAAAGACAATTTATTAATTCAATTACTTTGTATGGAAATATTGAGACAAACAATAAATGCTGCAAAGACCTCTTTAGAAGCAGAAAAATCAGAACGAATAAATAATTTTAATAACCAAGACAATGCTGATACTGAAATTAAAATTGATTTAATGAAAGAATTGGATAATTTAGGAGAAGGTGGGGAAGACGGTGAAATTATTCCAGGAAAATCTCATGTATATGCTGTTCTTGAAGTATGCTTATGTTTATTTATACGACATATACCAACTATTAGTCCAAGTAGTTCTACTAAATTAACTACAGAATACTTGAAAAAAGAAATTGCAATGAAGAATTCTACTCTAGGAATAATACAGCTTGGAGAAGATAGTGGCACATTAATTACAAGTGGACTTCAATCTGTGGAAATATTAACTCAGCTTTGCTCACCTAAGGGTAAGTCAAAATTAAAATTTACCCATAAATTCAAAATATTTCATATTATTCATTAAAATTAATATCTAGCTTAACGTAGGAAATTAATAAAATCATCATAAATGAGATTTTAAAATCTTCCAAACACATCTAATCAAAAATTATTGATTATTAATGTCACTCACCAGATTGTTGTCGACAAATCACATTTACCGATTCCTAGAGGCATATAAAATTCTTCTTGTTCTGTTAATTCTTAAAAAATAATGCTCAATTGCGTTAGCAATATTGTTTTTCCATATATTTCTGTAGCTAAACTAAATTGATTGTTGAGTGATCTTATTCCCTCCGAACAATATGTTACAAATTAATGTAATTTTTGAGTTTATTTTAACAATTTAATAACTTTTTTCTTATTTAATAGCAATGTCCGTATAGGTACATGCAAACCATGTAAAATATAAGACCTAAAGTGTATGTAAAAATGTTAAAAGTACTTTCGAATATATTTAAGTAAACATTCACATTATAGATTTGACAACTGTGATTTTACATTTATTATTTTAAATATTTCTAGGAGCATTGGCAATTCTTCCTACCATTCTTTTTATGACTACAAATATTATGAAAGATATTGCAGTAAAAAGGGTTGATGATCAAAGTGTTTTGGCAAATTCTTCACCAGTTCAAGCTGCTTTGCATTGTCTAAAAGTTATATGTACAGATAAATATGCTGCTGACGAAAGATCAACTCAAGAATGGAAAAAATATCTTCAAAGTACTTTAGCAAGTGTTATTGATTTGACAAAAACTGGACAAGAAGATACAAAAATTGATGAAGTAACAATGATGTTATCAATAGCTGTTTTCTTATTACATACTGGATCAAATATTGTTTCTACACCATCATTGCAATATCCATGCATAAATTTATATCGTCAATTTTTACAAAGTGAAAATTTAATTGTAAAATTGAAATGTATACAAACTATCCGTTCAATATTTTTAAATTCGGATTTGAAAGTTTCAACTCCTTATATACATTCATTAGCACCAAGAATTATCGAAGGATTATATATTGAAACAGCTAGACAACCAAAAAGTGATTTGGAATTGGCAATTACATTGGAAAGAATTAATACTGTTGAAACTCTTATTGAATTAGCTGAACCACAAAATCGTAAGTTATTAATCAAATAACACTTAATTAATTATTTATATAAATATTAATATGATTAATTGCATAATTTAATTTTTTAAATGCTTACAATTAATTAATTAAAGGGAATTTAATGCAAGGTACTTAAATTACAAATTTAACTTTTATTTGTTGTAAGATTGTTTTATTTGTATTTAAATATAATTTTATACTATAGTTTCAAATTAATAACTAAATAGATAGATAGATAGTTCGTTTATTTACAAAATTTGTTAATACATAATAGATATTTTTTTAATTTATTTTATTATTTTAGGAATTCAAATGCTTACATTATTAGTTCCAGTTTTAATAAATTTCCTCTGTGATCCAACAAAATTGAGAACTTTATCAAAACCAATACGTCAATTACATGATCAATCATTATCTTGGCTAATGAAAATAGGTCCAAAATATCCTCAACAGTTTAAAAGCTTAATTGGTCAAACACCGGAACTAAGATTAAAATTAGAAACGGCTATACGTCATAATCAACAATCAACAAATAATTTAAATAATAGAAATGGTAATGATGGACAGAATGGTGGATCAAGACAGTCTGCAAACTTACAATTGAAACCAACAATTAAATTAAAAACTGATTTTAGTAATTTTTCTTAAAGAAAAAAATATATATACATACATAGAAACATATTTACTTTATTGTAAAAATTCAATGATTTTTTTATGCTTGATTGATGGTTTCACTCAATTTTTTGTAGGCTGATTACTATAATTAATAAAATTAAGTTTAAAAGAAAAATAGAAACAAAACTTATATTGAAATAATATGATTATTAACAATTATTTACATATTTTATAATTTAAAAAAAATAACTTTAATTGTTTTTGATAAATTTCTAACAAAAGTTATTTAATTATTACATATTATAAAAATTTTATTTGAATAAACCAATTGTGGAAAAATATATATATATTAATAAACTTAAATATTTATGATTTAATTATATAATTATATTAAAAAAATAATTAAAGAATGTGGAAATAATAAATTATTTAAGAATTTATAATTAAATGAAATTAATGAAACGTAATATTTCATATTTAACAGGTTGTATAAAAGGAAAAAAATTTCGATAATTACTTGACTTGTCGAAAATTATTTATTAGTTTTTGCTTCTTAAATAAAATAATGTGAATTGTTTTGTTGAATTGCAAAACATCTCAAAAATTATATTTAAGAAATTAAAACGATTAATTATTATGAAATGTTTTGGCAAAGTAAAGTGAGAAAATGATCACAAAAAAAAAACAAAAATTAACTTTGTAACTATTTAATAATCTTTAAAGAACTCTTAACCATTTTAGGAATATATTCTCATAAAAAATATTTAATTCTACCTCCACTCTTTTATGTGTTTAACATTTTATGAAAGAAAGCTAGTAAGAATATCTTTTCAAATCTAAATTAAAAATTAAAAGATTAGAAACTCTTATAAACAATTTTTAAAAAAATAGTTTATTTAAAAAAAAATCAGAAATTATAAACACATTTATAGCCTATTTTTATATAATTAATTTTACAATTTTAATTTTTGAAAACGATGTCTATGATTTAAAAATATAAGATTTATAAATTTAAATTAACCAATAAAATATTAACCATACGTATATATGTATTCAAATATATACTTAAAACTCCGTCTAAAATTATTATATTAAACCGAATGACAATATTTTTATTTTTATTTAAATAAAAAATAAAATAAAAGGAAATATATTAAAACAGAAATAAAATAAAAATGAAATGAATGCAATATTTTTTAGAATTTACGCTAAAATATGAAAATTATAAATTAGCATGCATTAAATATGTAAAAAAAAATTAAATACATACATAAAATGTTGAAATTCATTTTCTATAGCAATATTTATTCATGAATTTATATTATAGGTAAACAAAAAAACTTCCTTGAATTAAAAATTAATTACAATTTTTATTTTTTAGATTTTAAGTATTTTAATTTTTAAAATTATTAAAACTATACGTAAAATGTTTGTTTAATGAATGTTAAATGAAAATTATATAAGTATATGATCTGTGCAAATTGTATCAGGTAAAATAGATTTTGATGTCGATATAAAGTCATGAACCCTTCTAAAACACAAATTTAAATTATAATACGATATAAATGAAAAAATAGTATTACTTCATAATTATTCATTTTTTTAATTCTTTATTTTTACTAAATAAGAAAACAAATTAATGAATTTATTTATATTTTTGTCATTTAGTACCAAACAACCCAAAATTTTTCATTATAAATTTGTATCAGTAAATAAGTAAAGACAGTAAAATATTTCAGTGGCAATAAAGTCAAACCTACGAAATCGACTTTAGTATCATAAACGAATCAATCTATTCTGCGAACATATTTTTAATAATTAAAGAAAATGTTTAAAATTCTTTCTAGCGGCTGTTCTAAAATTTAATTTTACTTGAAAATTTTTTTTTGTACTAAATTGAGAAGCAACAAAATCCACTTTACTTGTTATTCCACACAACAAAACTGAATAATAACCGCTAGAGTAAATTTTGCGATCTATGATATATAAAATAAATTTTGAATCTGTAATTTAAAAAAAAAAAAAATGGAATAACAAAGTCCTAAACATAATATATAGAATTACAGTAGTTATAAAATCAGATACTTTACAAAAGTTTTTAACTCTAATTTGAACATTATAGATTCGATTACATTAGTTCCAAAAAATTAACCAGTTTGCCATTTCACTGATAATTGATCAAAACAATAAATCCTCTAACTCTAAAGACATGAACGTATAGTAATTTTGGTCATTGATCGATTGATATATACTATAGCATATCGTATTCTGTCAATAAAGTAAACAAACGAACGAAATATGAACTATTCTTCAAATTCATTATAAAAATTTTAAAAACTCTACATTATTGTCAGACAAGATAAAAATATATATCGAGGGTCTATCAGAATAAATATGTATGTATATGTATTTTAGTTATTCAGAACTTGTATTTAATTATAATAAATTAAAATTTTGATTATTTAATAGTAACATAAATGTTAAAAAAAATATATAATTAAATATTAATTTTTATTTTATTATTTTATAGTACAGGTTTTTAAACTGAATAAAAAGCATTTCAAAATGTTTAAAAATTATAAACAAAAATTTGTTATTCGCCAGATGTATTTACATTATATTTTAAAAACTCTAAACATTTTTATGGTACTGACATTCAAGTAGAGAAATATATATATTTAAAATTTGATTTAATTATTTATTATAATATAATAATGTTAAACATAACTTGAAAGCAAAATAAATAAAAAAATGTTTAATTATAAAACACAAATACTACTAGTTTTTGTTTTTCAATAGAATTCTAATATCCTAATTTACACCTTAATTCTTGGCATAGATTTTTTACCTTAAAATCAAAAATTAAATAAGTAGTTTTTGTAAAATATTAAACTTCGATATTGTTTCTATATTAACAATTTGAATTTTGAATGAATTTTTGTAAAGAAAAAATATCAAGTGTAATTTTTATATAGCATATTCAATCTATATTTGTTTAATCTTAAAATTGGTTTTTTTTTTTTTTTTTTTGTTTTTTGAGACAATTTACTATTCTTAAACTAATTTATCAATCATTCTTATTCTTTGTTTCTCTCTGGAGTATTTGATCTTGATGCTGTTTTTGTGGAAGATGATGTGCTTCTTGGTGAAATATCTTTTTTGTTAGATGATATTTTATTAATTGGTGAAATTGATTTTCTTGAAGTTGATATTACTTTTTTTTCTCTATTATTTCTATTATAAGATTCTTTTTGCCTTGATTTTGATGAAGATCTACTACGACTATTCGATGTAGATAAACGTTTCTTATGTTTTATATTTTCTGTTGAATTTTCTCTTGAGTTATCTTTTGTTAAATGGTCTTTATTTGATTTATTATTTTCATGGTTATTTTCATTGACGTTGTTTTTGTTATTCTCTTCAATTTCGAAACGTTCTTGTAATTTTTGTTGAACTGATCTTTGTATTTCTTTGGCTGAAAGAACAAGTTTCTCTGGTTCTAAAAAGTTTTTCTCTACGCTTTTTGAACTCGTACGTTTCTTATTTGTAGTTCCGCTATTATTTCTTGAATTAGATTTAGATCTTCTTGACCAAGAACGACGATGTCTACTTCGACTTCTAGATCTCGTTCTAGATGATGCAGACGATGAAGGTGTAGATTTTGAACGTCTTGTTGAAACTAATTTTTTAGATTTATGTTTTGAATATGACTTTGAACGAGATCGAGAATGTGACCGTGATCGTGACCTTCCTCGTCTTCGAGATCTATGCCGAGATGAACGAGATCTACTGCGTGTTCTTGAACGACTTCTGCGCGAACGACTTCTTGAACGTGATCGTCTCGATCTTGAATGCTTGTGATAGGATTTGGAGCGACTTCTACAATTCCAGAAATAAAAAAAAAAAAAAAAAAAAAAAAATTAGATATTGTCTAATATAATAAAAAAAAAAGTAATATACCTAGATCTGGATCGAGAATACGACCTGGAATCTTTTTTTCGATCATCTTGATAATGTTCGTCCTCCTCATAACCATCTTCATTGTATTTATTATTATATTTGTCATTGTTATAGGAATTATATGTATTATTGTTATAATGACCTCTACCTCGTCCGCGACCTCGTCCACGAGGTCTACCTCTAGAAAATCCTCGGTTATAATTATTTATTGGACCTGTAAAATTAGGCCTCATAGGAGGAGGAATTCCTGGAAACATATGCGCTCCATAAGGATAAAAGCCCATTTGAAACCATTCAGGTGGGATCATTTCAGGATTAAACATTCCACTATATTGATTTGTTGGTGCAGATTGTTCCTCATTAATTTCTTCATCCAAAGAAAGTCCTGTGGAAGAATCATCACCCTTTTTTCTTTTCTTCTTTAATTTTTTCTTTCTATCACTCAAATTAGAATCGCTTAAAACATCACTCAAATCATCAGAACTAATTGTGTTCATACTTGGTGAACGATGTTTATCTTTTTCTTTTAATAAAGCTAAAAGTCCCGTTTTTCCTTTGACTTGAGCTAATTTCGATTTTTGTTTTTCTATTATTTCTTCATGCGCTGATTTATAGCGGTTAATTAATTTATTGCGTAAATCAATAGTTTCTAACTTTGAATTATTCGGCTTTGTTTTAATTTTATTACCTTTGTTGCTTTTATTAGTCAACGATTCTTTCATCTAAAAATTCAAAAAACATTCTAATATGCTAACAATCATGTACATTATTTATAAATCAACAAAATACATACCTTAATTCTTTCAAATAGAGCTTCTAAAATTCGAATGCTTTCTAATTTTCTCTGGGCTATCATTAATTTTCGTTCTTCCATCTTGATTTTTTGATTAATTTCCAGACTCCCCTTTTCTTGCAATTTTTTTAAATGTTTTTGTTTTCTTTTTTCTTCTCTTTCATGCTGTTTTTCTAGTTCTTGCAATTTCACTTCTTCTTGTCTTTTCCTGAAATATATCGCTATCTCTTCAAATGGGATATTTAATTAAATTTAAAAGAATTAAAGAACCCATAATATTTGTTTGGTCACTGCAATTTGCAATTTATTAGGGGAAACCTTTTGATTATATATGAGATTTTATAATTATATAAAATTTCATACAAAACAATGGTTTAATTTAAATATAAACAACTTTAATCATAAGCAAATCAAACCTTTCTCGCTCTGCTTTCGCATGTTCTTCTTTTTTCTTCTTTACTTCATCTTCTTGTTTAGCACGTTCTTTAGCCATCAAACGATCTCTAACAATTGTTCTTCGTTTAATGCTAGCATCACTTAGATGTTTAGTTTTGTCAAAATTTACTAAAATATTTACAGATTGATTTTTATCACCGCATTTCTTAACAAGTTTCATTCCTCGAAACTCATCCATTGTTTTGACAAAACCAACATATTCACTGAATTGAACATATCTATAAAAACAAAAAAAAATCAATTTTTCAAATTATTTTCGGTTGTAAATAATATACGTACCCTTCAAACATGACTTCATTGTCGAAACTAAAAGTTTTCATTCCTGTAATTTCAGTTTTCATTTGTGATCGATATGGATCACAAATAGGTATATCTACACATCTAACGCTACCAAATTTCTCAAATATTCTCTTGAAAATATTTTCACTTGGTTTAACATTCTCATCATTTTCTAAATGACGGGGACAGAACCATCTAATAGGTAAATTGGTTATATGTATAGTATCAGGTCTTTCTCCAGCTTTCATTTCATCCATATTCCGAGCATCGCGAAAAAATGAGTCCCAATCATGACGACTAGGGAAATCATCTCTACATTCGCTTGCACGAACTTTGAATGATTCAGAAAAACCATTTAATCTAAAAGACAACCCGTCCAAACAACTTAACACTTTTCTTAATTTTTGAAAATTTTCAAGTTCCCCGTCAAAGCGTATAAATTCAATTGTACTTTTAGAAACCTAAAAAAATATATATTGTTATAAATTAATTTGATCTTACTTGTTGTTCAAACAAAAATAATTTAAACGTATAGTTACTTTGAGAACAAGGAACTTGTCCGGTTTGATTGCACTGTTTAATTTATCCATAATATCATAATTTGAAATAGTTTTTCCTAACTTATTAGTAGGTAATGACACTGATATTTTGAACTTTGCCACTGGCTTAATATATCTATTAGAAAATGTTTATTTTATTATTTCAAACTTTTCTCACTTAAAAAAGGATTAAATTTAACTCACAAGCTATGTGGCAAATATAACGGCACACAATCGGAAACATCATGTATAGTCTGTATATTCATTTTTAAAAATAAATTTATTTTTAATTTATTATTTTAATTTATATGCATGTATGTACATGTATTAATAAATTTAATCCCAAGAATCAAAATTCACAAGGCAGACATTTTGAAAGAAAAAATTAAGTCGATTCAATTAGAAAAAAAATTTCCTATTAAAAATTAAAATTAATATCTAACAAAAATTAAAAAAAAAAACTAATAAAAAATAAGATAAAATTGTCCCTGAATAAAAGTTCACTAAAAATATTTTTAAAAATAGAAAAGGAGAAACGCGATTTTAATTTATATAAAAACTACTTCGATGACCGATATACAAAAATTTGCAATCACACTCAAACTCAAATTCAACTCTTCTGGAAGTGGAATCTGGTGAAAAAAAAAATGTGACATTTGAATTGAGCGTTTCTCGAGTCTCTAATTGAACCCACCACGGCGTCACTCTTGGTTTACACGCCTTAGTGTTGGGTTTGTGTTCAAATTAAATTATAAACCAAATAATTTGTATTAATTATGTACTTTTATTTTTTATTTCAAAAATAAATATCTGTTAATAATCATACCAAAGCATTGATTTTCATTTTAAATAAGCATTTAATAAAAGTTAAGAAATAAAAATAAAATAATAATTTCATGAATAAAATATTTTATTAATTAGATTATGTAAACAGAAATTACAACTGTCAATAATGACATTTGTGGTTTGTACAGTGTACACGATCTTCGTACCGAGTGCAGATTTGCCGAAAGTTGAATAAAAAAAAAGTCGCGTTTAGTTGACGCCATGGTTAAATTATAGAAAATCGATTTTTGTAATAAATAGATTAAAGTGAAATTTTATTTATTTAATAATATAAACCAAATAAAAAGTAAATATGACTCAATATCTTCCACCAAATTTGCTGGCACTTTTTGCACCTAGGGATCCTATTCCTTATTTACCACCAACAGATAAACTACCACACGAAAAAAAGTCTCGTGGATACATAGGTGTCGGTGCGTTTGCAAATGCATTTGAGGTAATAAAAGTGAAAAATTAGTTTTGATAAAAATTACGAATACATATTGATATACATATATATATTTTAATAATTTTAAGGATCCAAAAGATACACCTCCACCAACACGGGTGGAAACTCGTGAGGAGCGATTGGAGAGAAGGCGTAGAGAAAAAGCTGAACAAGTAGCATATAAATTGGAAAGAGAAATTGCTATGTGGGATCCGAATCAAGTATCCGAAGCAACTGAAGATCCATTTAAAACATTGTTTGTTGCGAGAATAGTACGTATAATTCAAAGAACAAGTATTGGATAATCAATTCTCTTTTTTTTTGTACTTTTATTTTAGAATTATGATACTTCCGAATCCAAATTACGCCGTGAATTTGAAGTTTATGGACCTATTAAAAAGGTAAACTAATTAAGCTAATTTTGATTAAAAATATTTTCCAAAAACATATTCATAATTCATATACACCCATTTCTATATATAGATTTAAATATACATAGTCAGTTTTATAATTGAACAATTATGAAAAAATGATAATAGAATTAATTGACTTAGAAAGTTCAGACCATATTGAACTAAAATTTATATGTACCAAAAATTCTTAATTTGATTTTTAATAATATAAGAGATAAAGAAATAATAAGTCTAAAGGTAGATGAAAACCTTGTAGATAAAAAAATTTCATAAATATTTAGAAAAATATGTAGAATAAAGGGTAAATTCGGAAATGCATCAATTATCATCAATTTTATTATTGCCCTTATTGTAAATTTAAAATGGCATTAGTTTAATAACTAATTAATTAAATTTCAATAAATTAATGATTAATAATTTGAAAAATTACTTATTTGCATCATTAAATTTTATAATTGGTAATATTGATACATTTCCGAATAATCGAACGTTTTAAAAATTTAAGAAATTTGAAAAATTACAATAAATTTGTTATTTAGGATTTTCTTTTAAGTTAAAAATCAAATAACGAATTTGTGGTATATAAATTTCAATTCAATATAGTAAGAACTTTTGAAGTCATTTCTGTTTTGTTTATAATTCGAACTGTGTAAAATACATATTTAAAACTACTAATTAGAAAACAATTGAAATGATTAATGCATTGTTTTATTGAAAACTAGCATCAATTTAAATTTAAGAATTTTTTTTCTAATATTTTGTTCAAATTTCTAAATATATTTCAATTTAATTTATTTTAGATAATTATGATTCAAAATTCTGAAACTGGAAAGCCGCGAGGATATGCTTTTATCGAATATGAACATGAAAGGGATATGCATTGTAAGTACAATTATTTTTGAACAAAATCTGAACTAAGTTCACGACCCTTAAAACTTTACTCATAAAACTGTTCAAATTGTATACGCTTAAAAAAATTTTTTGAACAAATACGTAAATGATTTTCAATTTACCATGTTAATATATAATATATGTATAAATATATAAATTTATATTATTAAACTAATTAAAATTAATTGTTTGTTAAATATTAAATATTAATTTTGAACAGTTTTATGTATTTATCGAAATTTTAACTTTGAAAAATTTTCAGATTTTGTTTAGAAATTAAAGTAAAATATTAAAATTAAAGTTTTTAAAATATAAGATTATTAATATTAGTACTTTATTTTTACACTAATTCGCGTTTCTGTTCTTGTTCCAATACAGTATATTGCCACAACTGAATGATAAACCTGCCAAAAATCAACTGTTGTTGCTTCTAAATAGTATCAAAATCATTAAAATCCCAGATGTTTTGTTATAGAAGTAAATATAAAAAAAAAAATAAACAATTAAAATAAAAGTAATTCAGTTGAAAAGGTTCAATAGGTTTGTATGTGTTTGGTAAGAAACACCATACATACAAGTGGTTGTATTTAAATAAATGAAAAAAACATTAGGTTTTGATAATAATATTTTTATTACGTAGAAGTGATTTAATTTTGAAAATTAATAATGGGTATATAAAAAAACAAGAATGGTAAAACTGCAACTTCCTAAACCTTCAAGGTTTTTATTTTATTTGATTATGTATTATTTTTGGTATTTTGAAATAAAAATTTTTAAAATATAAAATTCCAAAGAAAAGGGTAAAAAATTTGTTCGATTTTGAAATTCGAGTTAGTAGGTATTATTAAACTTTAAATAATTTAATGGAAGCGTAAAGGTATTTTCTAAGGTATTCGTAAGTTTAATTAAAAAAATATAAATATTTTTGGTTACTTATTTTGTAAATATTGGTAATTTTTTGCGCATATACGTAAGTATTAAAGCGCACCAGGTAAAGTCCTGAAAGAGTTTCAATACAATTATGAACATTCATAAATATTCATAAATATTTTGGCTTCCCTTCATTTAGCTTCTTGGAGGAAATTATAAAAAATAAAATGTTAATTCTTAAATGTTGTTGTAAGTGCCTTTCCCGTAAGCAAGATCGGGGTAGGTATATATATAATAATAACTTATTTTCAACAGCCATTGAATTGGTGAAAACGTAGGTATATTTTTTATAATTTTTTTTTGTTAAAATTACAAAACTGTTAACTAAATATCGGTTCCGGTAAATTTAAAAAAAAAAACGATATTAAAACGAAAAATCAATGGGCCTATTTTTAATATAAAACAAAACTTGCTTTTGTGTTCGAATCCATAGGATTTCTGTATATTCAAATGTAATAGCAATCAAACGAAGTTTTGATAAAAAAAATACTTGAGATTAAATTCGAAACCTATTTAACTTTTTTTATTACCCTTTTCACAAATATTTTAATACGAAATTAAATAATATAATATAGAAAAAAAACTTCCAATAATTCTTTTAAATTTTTTTGTTTAAATTTAAATTATTTGGTTACTCGCAAAACATTGGCAACAATTTAAGCTATAGAATTTGAATTATGTAGATGGTACATAAATCAATATAAAAATTTCATTTCTAAAAATTCTCAAGTGAAAGAAAATTTTTATATTCAAAATTTCGTTTGTTATGCAAATGCTATTAAAACTTCTGAAAAACCAGAAAAAAAACATAAATTGGTGATTGTTATGATTTTCAAATGCGTATGATGTATTCTAGTAAATATTTTTGATATCAATATAATTTTTCAGCCGCTTATAAACATGCAGATGGTAAAAAAATAGACGGTAAACGTGTTCTAGTGGATGTCGAAAGAGCTCGGACTGTCAAAGGATGGCTTTCTAGACGATTAGGTTGGTAAATGTGTGTTTATAAATTTTATTAATAATTAAATGTTAATTACAAATGTAGGTGGTGGTCTTGGAGGTACACGTAGAGGTGGTGCTGATGTCAATATTAAACATTCAGGACGAGAAGATAATGAAAGAGAACGAGAAAGATATCGTCTTGAAAGAGAACGAGAGGATAGAAGGGAAAGAGATCGTGATCGTATGTATTTTAATGATATAAAATATATTTGCTTAGATTTCTTAAAATACTAAATATTATAAAGTAATGCATAAAATTATTGTTAAAGGATTTGATCGACGAAGATCAAGATCAAGGGAAAGAATTGATAGAAGAGAAAGAGAAAGATCACGTCATCGTAGTAGATCAAGAGACAGAAGACCAAAACGTAGAAGTCGAGATCGTGACGATGAATATGAAAGAAGAGAAAGACGAGAAAGAGAAAGAGAAAAGGAAAAGAAGAAAAAACGTTCAAAATCACGTGATAGAGAACGTGACAGAGAACGAGATCGTTCTGAGAAAAAACGTGATAAACGTGATAGAGATCGTGGTGGGGACAGAGATCGGGAAAAGAAAGAAAGAAAACCAGAGTTTCGTGAGGGTGACATTAAAATTAAGGAAGAACCTATTGATGGTAAATATTATTGATAAGATTATTTTTCTGCGATGTCCATTGATCAATTCAAATAATTGAATTAAATTATTTTCAATTTATTTAGTAAATGTATCGCTATAATATTTTATTTTTAATAAAGAGTTAACAGGATCACTAATCAAAAGCTTAATTTAGATGATAGTATAAAACTCGTACACACATATGCATACACACATTTATATATACATATATATTATAATATACATATTTTTTTTTTTGAAACCACGAAAAAATATATTTGTTAATTTTACTTTAAAATTAATTCTCAGATTATCCAGATTATTCAGCTCAATTGAATTACCAGCAAACAGCTATTAAATATGAGAATGAAGATGAAGAAAAATATAGACCGACAGAAATAGAAAGAGATCGAGAACGTGAAAACGGTCAAAATTATGAAAGTACTGGAGAAGGATGGTGGCGTTAGATAAACAAATTTTTATAATCCTATAACTAAACATTTTTTTTTTTTTTACAATGAATTTAAATAAAAAGCAGGACATAAAAAACTTAAGTAATGTGTGTTTTTCAAAATTTTTTTTTTAAATAAATTTGAGAATATTATTATAATGTAATTAAACTAGAAAGTAACTTAGTATTTATGAGTTAAGTAAGAAAAGTTCACAAGCGAATACGATTTTTTGCATTGTTAGAACAAAAGAAGAGAAAAAAATAGGAAAAAAACAAAACAGTAATGAAACAATTTTGTTTAAATTTTTATTTTTGTTTTAAAATAAAATTAGAAATATGAAAATTAAATTATTTATTTTTATTTCGATCCAAATTATTTTCTTACGCATACCCAAAACATTAATTAAGAATCTTATTTTGGATGGCATCATTTAGGATAGTGATTAAGGGGTAATTTAAGAGCATTAACCTCGGTGGATTTTTCGGTCACAATCAGTTGTATCACGAACTTAGCAAGAACGAAATCAATCAAGGAGAAACGGAGAAATAGAAAAAGTAATTAGGAATGTCTGAAACTTCTGGAGTTTAAGGATGTCATAAGTAAAGCAATCATTATGGATTTCTATTATATATATTGATTTTTTTTGATTTATTGGTTGCTGATAATTATTTCATTAATGATGATTTTATTTGTATCGGAAACTGATTGTCTACTAGCCGAAATACATATATACAACTGTGGAAAATTTTATCTAAAAAAAAAATTGAAGAATTTCAGATACATATTCTACTATTTTCAATTTTTATTTAACTTTCCCGGATGGAGTGCATGTATTCAATTTACTTGGGTAAATTCTGAAAGGAGCCAACAAAGGTAACATGCTATGTGGATGACCTGGTTATATTAATAACTGGAAGAAAAGAAACTCTGGAGATAAAGTTGCAATGCAACAGTTAACAGTCCATAAATCTGCTTCACAATTGGACACATACAAATTGTCTGCGCACCGAATGCGTCTATATGACTATGTATGATAGGCGGATGGAAAACATTGCAAGGAAAAACTTGGAACTACATATAAACGAATAGGTAAAGATATTTTTTACCGATGAGGGAGGGTAGGTAGGTAGAAGTTGCCATTCCAGTTATTTCTGGAAAACCAATTCACACTTATTTGTGCCTTTTTGATACAGCGACTCGAAATGACCTATTTCTTGTTGTTGGTTGTTGTAGGGGATCATTCGCTCATCTTCACTCTCCCCAGGGACTCAGTACTAGATCCACCTTGTGTGATTGAGAAGGTGGATCAGATCTCCTATTTTGCTTTCCGCGATAAAAACTATATTGTTGGTGAAAGCCTCACCTAGAGTCCGGAGTCTAATTCTAGCCAATGCTGGGCAGCTGCAAAAAGGAAGTGTTGAAGAGTTTCTGCTTCATTCTCATCTTTGCAACTGCGACAGTGGAGTTTGAACGGAATACCTAGCTTGGCAGCGTGGCTTTCTATTGGTCAATAACCCGTACTGATGGCTACTACTCTTGTTATATCAGTACGAACCTGGTTAAGAGTTGTTTGGTTTTATTGATATTATACGAGGGCCATGTTTTCCTCGTGGTCGCACAGGTATTTAGTCATAATATATAATGCCACCTTTCATTCTCTTGGGCAAAGTATGAATGGATGATCAAGGGGCCTGCCGAGGTTGGAACCTTCTCAGTTCATCGGCCCCCTGATTTTCATCAATGTTATTGTGAAAAGGAACCCATAGTAGAGAGACCGAGAACCGACTCTAAGCTTCCAATTTCGTTTCGACATTGTTAGCCCATTTGATAGCCCTTTGAAGATGGTGACTTTTGTTTTGCTCGTATGAATGTGATTAAGGGTTTTAAGTGCTTCCCTAATTGCAAGCAGCTCTGCTTGAAAGATACCAGCATATTTAATGTGCTCTGTAGTTCATTTTCAGTTCATTTTCGATCCATCAGTGAAAATTTTTTGAAACCACGCTTCCAATCAGCCCTGCCAGGAAAACCTAACTCAGGGTTTTTATTGAAGCTCAATTTAGGAGTGATATAATCGATTGTGTCTGGTAGCAGTTTATTTGGAAATTGGCCTATGGTATTACATACCGTGGCCATGTGGTCTGGAATAACAGACGCCAGTTTCCCTTAGTCTGACTGCACTAGCAGGATGCACCATATTTTATGGACAAATCGGGAGGAAGGAGATTCAGGATCACATTTAGAGCAGGGCACGAGCTTTCAGTAGGGCACGAGCGCAAAGCACCTGTGATTCTAATTCTTGCCGCTCTTTGTACTCTCCCAAGTTTGGTAATATTTTATATTTCTTATTTACCGGTGGCCACCAGGCTCGTAGCCTCGTGTGTGTACACAGTTGTGTACATCCATAGCAACATCTTTGGTTTGAGTCCCCACCTCTTACTAAAGGATTTCCTGCATGTGGAGAAAGCTGTACTCGCTTTCTCGATTCTTTTTTGTATGCTTAGTTTTCAGCATACCCTACAATAATTGAAATTTCGATATGTTATAAAAGAAATCCTAAATTTTATTTTAATATAAAATTCGGAGTATTTCGGGGAAAATTTAATTATAAAAAGTTTAAAAGAAAATAGGTAAAAATAGCCAGCCATTAAAAAACAAAAAAAAAGACAAAACAAAAAAAATAGTTTGCGGTTGTCAGTTTTTAAAGCTTTTTTCTAAAAATGTTTAAATGTATTGTCTGAAACATAACCTCAAAAAGAGTGTTATTATTGTAGGCTGTAGTTTTTAGCTAAGATTGGTATCAAGCTATTGTATGTATGTTCATCGCATAGACTTGGAATTATATAAAAAAAAAAAATGTATGATTCCTAAATATTTGGCACTATTTGTGAGTATGAGTGTTTGACCATTTAGCTTCGGGAGATTAAAGGTTGGTACCTTAGTTTTTGTGGTAAAGAGCATCATCTCCGTTTTGGCAGAATTAACACTTAGACAACAGCTTGTAGCCCATGTATTGATCCTTCCATAGTGCGTTCCAGGATTTCACTATGATACAATCCACTGACTAAGGCATATTTCCACACCTAAGTCGATCATATAATTTTTGATGGTTTCAGTTCGAACATTATTGAAAACTCCTTCAATGTCTATGAACGTGGCTAAAGAATATTGTTTGTAGTGAATGGTTTTCTCTATCGTACGCACTACCTCATGCAGAGCCGTATCGGTTGATCTTGGATTTGGATAGGAGCGTCCTGTCCCTTTTCTATCTAATGTGGTAATCCAAAATGCGTTTAAGGGGGAGACTGGGTCTTACTGATGAGGGAGACTGGGATTACAATGTTGTAGATCAAAGCTCGGACAAGTTTCAAGACAAGAATAACTCAGAATGAAAACTGGGTCATCCCACACGAGGGAAAAATGGATAACTAATGATATACACAGATGGAACGCAAAAAGGCAAAAACTTTGGGATAGAAATCTGCTGCGATGAATTAAGAATCGCAAAATCGGAAAACGTTGTAGGAGCGGCTACTATTTTGAAATGTGAAATCATAGCCATGAAAGCAGCAATGGAATTAATTCTACATAAAAGAATAACCGAAAGAAGCATTGTGCTCTATTCGGATAGTCAAGGGGCGATTAAAACATTGAACAACGCATTAACAAAATCGAAAACAGTATCAAACTGTGAAAGAATGCTAAACTGTTTAGGGGAATCCAACGAAGTATTACTTCAATGGATCCCAGGTCATGGAGGCATAGAGGGCAATAACAGAGCAGATCAACTTGCAAAGAGTATGCAAAGAAATAAGGGACCAGAGAGTGTTATCCATAGGTATAACACTTCAGGCCAAAAAGATTACGCACAAGAATGGAAGCGAGTGTGACGGAATTGAATGGGAGCTATCCATACAAAAAGATTTTGGGGAAACCCAAACGCGAAAAAACGAAGAAAATAATGTCATTTAATAGAGCCGACCTGGGACTTTACACAGGGATATGCACTGGGCACATGTTACTGAGTAAGAATTTTACTGCAAGGTTAGGGCTTATATATATATATATATATATAAACTCAAAAAGTCTAGTTTTCAAAGCAACTTTCTTACTATTCTTATTACATACATGATATATAAGAATAGAGTGCTCAAATTTACTTTCCGCCCTATGCCCCACGGATGGGGTTGCAGGACAATGATGATGATGATGATGATTGCTGGTACCTATATATTTTCTGTAACGATTTATTGTTGAATAAATTGGGCGAAGCTTGAGTTTGCTAGGTGTATTCAAGTACATAAAGGGGATTAGCCATGAAATCCCTAATGCCAAAATCCAAAGGACTAAATCCAAACGACAAAATCCAGAATTTTGAATTTAGGGAATTTTAAAAAATTAGGGATTTTGGAAAACAGGATTTTGTCGTATTACCACATAAAGGTTAACATAGGTAATTCTTATTTCGCTTTCTTAGCTTTGTGACTTAGAGGTTTGTATACCATTTAACCCAGCACTTATAAAGTCTAACATTGACTCTTATAATCTATCATCAACTTACTTTTACAGTTAAAGCTTGATTGCTGGCGTGTAAGGTAATAAATAGCCATATCGTAAATCGTAATTTATGAAAGAATTTTTGGCCTTTTCTGTAAGTACCTAAAAACTAAATAATTGTACTCACTTCAATATTATTATTAATTCAATATGCAATTGAAATGATTGAACATTTTCCAAGTAAATGTACATATAGATACATAATAGCGTTGTTATTGTATGTCACCAACTGTCAATAATTTTGCTAACCCATTGCCCAATACAAATTTAGGGAAAACAACATTTTCACTTTTTGTAAGTTATTCAGATCTTCTTCAGTCTAGTCTAGCATTGCAACGCATAGTTATTAATTGTTACATAAACTAAATTAATTGTTACTGACGGTGATGGATACTAAACCCACTGGATGATGATCTCATCGCTTAACAACATAATGCGCTTTCGTCTATAATAGATGTCTGATTAGCTTGCTCTAAACAACATCGGTTAGTATAAAAAATTGCATGAATATTTGAAAAATAATGATAAGCTGCTACTTGGTGGATCATCTCTAAGCTGAATTTTAGTCAACCCACGGCACAAATGTCGTATCAGACATATATCCTATTTTATTCGAGTTGCTACTATTTTGATTATGATGCTGAACTATATTTCTTTGTGTCAGACGATACAAACGTTTTGTTGAGCTCTGCAGAGAATATATACTTTAAAAATCAGGCGTAAGGGCATAAAGTCAATATTCGAATAATTTTCTAATTTTGATACTTGACTAAAATAAAATAGATATGTACATTTTTAGATTTGATTTTTATATAAGATGACATGACATCAAACATTTTTATTATTTTCGTGATTTTTTTGTATCTCGGAGAGTTCAAATTTCAGTATTTTCTTTTCCGAGGTTTCTCTTTTCCGGGAATGTACAATTTCGAGATTTTTCGAATTTTCCGGTATTCCAAAGAAAATTAAGTCTATTTTAAATTTTAACATAGCTAGGTAAATTTTCTCAAGTTTTCTCAAATTTATGTTGGAAGGAGAAAAATAAAACAATTTTTAAATTTTTATTAAACTTATTTAAATTAAACTTTATTTCATTTTTTTTAATATTCGTTGTTAAATTATTCTAAGTATGGGTAGACTTAAAAAAAAAAAACAAAAACAAGATTAATAGGTTTATTCGAGAATTAAGATTTTCGACCTATACAAATTGAAAACATTGAATTTTAACTATTTTATTTTAATTATTTTTATTTTTATGAATATTAAGCACCTTTAAATTGAAAATTATTAAAAAACAAAAAAAAAAAAAAACAATTTCAGTTTTAAAAAACTTTTCTTATTAGTTAATTATTTTTCTTTTTACATTAATTATGCTATAATATATTCTTAATACATACTTAATTGTTTAATTTTAATATAAGATATATGTAATGTATATGTAAGTATATAAGTGTAAAAGTGTTTAACAAAATTAACAATTTTGATATTTAAAGAATTATTTTTTTTATTTTTATTGTTTTTTTTTTCTCGTTTTTGAAGTAATTCGAATTAATTTTTAATAATTTGTAATTATTTTAATTTAATTTTTATTATCTAAATATTTTAGTAAAGCGGAATGTTCCGAATTTTCATTTTCTTGTGATAGATTTAATTGATTTAATGAACCTTCTGGAATTAAACTGAATGAAATTGAAGGTTTACTTAAATCGATGGCTGATTTTGTTTTTGGAGATTTATCTAAAAATTGTTTTATGGCAATATTCTTTTCTGTTAATGAAGAATTCATTAAATTTTCATCAAAATTATAATCATATTGAAGACTACTATCACGTTTACGTGGATGATGTGGATTAAACCATGAATCTAAATCATCAATGCTATGACGACGAAAATCTGAATAATTATTTAATTCCGATAATGTTTTATTATTATTAATATTATTTTTAAGAACTGGTATTCTTGATGATTTTAAACGATCTGGTGATTTTTTTGATGATGATGAATCACTACTTTGTGAATTTTGTCGTACAAGAATTTCACGATATTCAGATTTTAATGGTGGTGATTTTTGTATTGATTTATTAAGTGGTGGTGATAATTTTATTTGTTGTTCCATTTTAACAGATTTTTTAAGTTCCATTATAATTTTTTTATCATCATCTGGTACTATTTCAGAGAACATACAATCACCAAATTCAAATTCAATTAAATCTAAAATTTCTTGTGGTTTTAAATCTTTTTCATTTAAGAATTTTTTTAATGTATCAGAAAATTCTTGTGATTTTTTTATATCTGTTAGATTTGGATTCGATTGTTTTGATAAAGAACGACTTAATCGTTTTGTTAATTTACTTTTTGGTAATTCTGGAATTCTAGATGGTCTTGCTGGACTAGGTGATCTTGTTGTTAATGGTGATGATCTTGTTGTTATTGGTGATATAATTTTTGGTTCTCTTGGTGGTGAAGATAATGGTGAGTGATAATTTTTTTTCATATTATGTTTTTTCATCAAATCTATATTTTTTTGATTTTCATCTTTTGTTGATGGTTTTTTTGGTACTAATGGTGGTGGTGATGATACAATTGTTGTTTTAGTTTTTAAATCATTATCAAATAATTTTTCATTATTTAATGATGTTTGTGAATTTATTATTGATCTTTTTGATTCAAGTCGACATATTGGTGATACTAATGAGCTACCATCATTTGTACCTAAATCTTCTGGATCGGGCATTGATAAAATATTTGCTTGTAATGCAATTTTTTCAATTAAATTTGGTGTTAAATATGATTGGGTGCTTAAACAACGACGTAAAATTTTTTCTGAATTTACCATTGCTGGTTTATTAATTTCAGAATTTCGTTTTGGTCTAGGTGGTAATCCATGATTATTGTTGTTTTGTTCATTTTCTAAAATGTTATTTGCTGATTTGGATTTTTCATGATCAATATGAACAGCTGCAAATATTTCATTTAAAATATCTTGATTTGATGAAGCTTCCATTTTTTCAAAAGAATTTGTAACTGATTGTGTACTATTTGAACGTCTATAGATTTTTTGTTGAATTTGTGTTGGAGGAGTTATTTCAGAAATTCTATTTGGTCGTAAATTTTTTGTATTTTGTTCGACGACTTCTATTGTTGAAATTAAATTAATTTTTGTATTGCATTCTGCCGGCTTATCATTATTAGATTCTACAATACTTTCAGTAATTATATTTTCATTTTCATTTTTTAAATTAACATTTTCATTTACCGTTTTTTTTGCATATTCATACACATCATTAATGGTTTGTGAAGCATCCTTTTTTAATTCTTCAATAAAATTAGCTGTACCGTTTTCTTCAAATAGAATAATTGATGGTTTCCTTATAAGATATTTTTCATTTTCATTTGGAATTTTTTGATTGGAATTATAATTTTCTGCAAATATTTTTGGATCATTGCAAACTTTTTCTGCATATTGTACAACTTCATTAATTACATTAACAGCATCATTTTTCATACAATCAATACAATCTTCAACAGATTTCTCTTTTTTTAATATTAATCTTTTATTATTCGAGTCATTATTATTATCAATTGTTGTTGTTGTTGTTGTTGTATCTGTATGAATTTCTGATTTATTAATATTTGAATTAGGTTTAGTTTCTATTTGAATTTCATTTTTTATTTGAACAGTTTGATTAAGTAAAGATGAATTTAGTTCATCTTTTAAAGCTTGAGCTTCTTTAAGGGCCGCTGTAGTTTTATCAGATAATTTTGAAATTGGAGCCGTGATGACTTGTTGTAAATAGTCTAAAAATAAATTAAATATTTTAATTTTATTTAATATTCTATAGACAGAATAGAGAGTACAGTACACTTGCATATGGATATGCACTTTACAAAAATTAATTAAAAAAAAAAACCACAAATAATTTATTAAAAAAAAACAAAAACAAAAATATACCTTTCTATTTAAATAAAATAAATTGTAAACGTACATTTACAATAATTATGTACGTATGTATATATCTATTAGAATGAATACAAGTAAAAATAATGAAATATAATTTTGGTTTTAGTTAAAATATGGTTGAAGCTTTTTTTTTTTTTATTAAAAATTTCAAATGAGAATAGAAAATGTATATTTTATAATGGTAATTGGCAATGTGAAATTCGAATAGTTGCAAGAACAATTTAATAAATCAAAAAATGCACTCCTGCAAATTTGCTCCTTAATCCTTAAATAAAATGTCTGACTAAGCTAATTAGCTATAAAAATTTCAAAAATGGCACAACACAATGAATGTTGAATAAATGCTGAATGAAAAATTAATTAAATAATTTATAGGATAAATATAGGTAATTATTAAGCATATTATGGGTTTATGGGTGTGGTAAATGCATTTTATAAAAACTGAAAGCAAGAAAAATCCAATAAATGAAATTGAATAAATAGAAAGATTAAGAAAAATAAATTTTTAAGTATTGCATAGAAAATGATTGTTGCAGAAAAAATAAATTAAAATAAAAAAAAGAAGAAAAATAAATATTTAGAAAACATATATAAAATTTTTTTTTTCGCACTAGGAGGAGGAAAAACTTGAAGATTATAGTGTTGACATATAAAAGGCTCCACAATAAAATCTTAATCTTTACCATCAGAATTCTTTTGTGTTGTTTTAATGATAGAATCAGATTCTGTATTTAAAAACACATAAAATTTAAGAAAATTTAATTATACAATAAATAACAAAAAACAAATAAGTAATTAAAATTAAAATTTTATTATTTAATTACCTTTTTTAATTTCTGGTGTAGCATTCAATTCAGTTTTTATTTTTTTATCTTTATTTGAGAAATTCTTTATTGATGTTAAATCAATAGTGTTAGTGTCCTTTTTCAAATCATTCATTTTCACTTCATTAATATTTTCAATTATATTTTTATCATTATTAGATTTAATTGTTGATTTTTCTTGATTTAATTCCGAATGTAAATTTGCTGAATTAATACAATTTTGTGCTGAATCAATTATATTGTTAACTAAATTCTTAGCAGTATTTTCAATTTCATTAGATTTATTATCACCACCAGTATTTTGATGTAATTCATTTTGTAGTTTTTCAATATTATTTATAAAATTTTTCATTTCTACAACTGGTGAAATCAATAATACATCATTTTCATTTGAATTATGATGATTTTGTTCAACATTTGTATTTTTTGTTTGATTTATTAAAGATTTAACATTTTTATTAATATTTTCAGCTTCTTTTTTAGCATGATGTGCTTTTTCTTGTATAGCTAATTTTCCAGTAGTTTGTGTTTGTGTTGAATTTTCTTTTTTCTCTTTATCATTGCTATCATTATTATCATTAACTTTGATAGCTTCAATAATTTGATTAGTATCAAAATCATCACCATTTAATGATTTTCTATATTTAGCAAAATCTCGTTGTGGTTTTTTCGGTGCATTTGGATCCAAATTGTTTGTATTATCAGTATGATGGTGTGATGATAGTTTTTCATGTTTTGATTGAGTATGATGATGATGAGAATAATTTTGACCAGATACAATTTCTCTAATTTTATCATCATCATCGCATATATGACGTTTTACTACTTTTCTTACAGGTACAATTATGTCTTCGGTACATGGTTTTTGACCTTTAAAACGTTCATCAATAACATCTTCTGATGTTGATTTCTCTTTAGATATATGTTTTTCCATAGCAAACATTAGATTTCCACGTTCTTTGATAATTTTTCTATTTAATTCTTCTTCAATATCATCAACTAAATCAACAACAGATTCTCTTACTACTTCTATGGCATTTGGATCATTTTCTATAATTTCAACATTCTTTTTTGCTATAATATTTTTTTCATCATTATTTATTTTATTATCTTTATTTTTATTATTATCTGAATTTATTTTCTTACTATCCTTATTATTATTATCTAGATGGCTTTTTATTTCAATATGTTTTGAAAGAGATTGTGTTGAATCAAGTGTTGCATTATTTTCATAATCGGTTGATAAATCTGATAAGCTTTCACCAAAAAATTTATCAGATTTTTTATTACCAACTTTTGAAACAGTTCTTGTAACTTTTTGTGGTATATTATTTTTGTCGTTATTAGATGTGTTAGTTCCAGTTGTTACAGTTGTTATAGTTGTTGTAGCATTAGTTGTTATATGTGTTGTTATTTCAGGTGGATCTACTGATCTTTCATTATATTTTTCTGGTATTTCTTGATTTAAGTGAATCTCTTCAAATGAATTTTTATTTGATGGATCAATATTTCTTTGTAATGTTCGTTTTTTTCTTGGTGGAGCAATTGGATGATCTGGAACACTTAAATTTGCATTTTGCCAACCATTTTTATGTTCTGATTTTGGTTGTTCTTGCATTGGTGCTTCTTGAGGTGGTGCTGTTTCAAACCTATAATTATATGTATTGTTAAATAAATAATCTATTAAATAAATATTAATAATGAAATGATTTTTATTTATTCAGCTACACATAAGACAATTAGTCTTTTAAGCATGTAAATCAAATTCATAATTTTTAAAAGTAACAGAATTAAACAAATTCAAAAAATAGGAAAAAAATAAGAAAGGAAAATGTAAAAATATAAAGTGCTTAAATTATAACCACCTATAACTATATTAAATTACTCTAAATAATAAAAATAAAACATAGTGTGCAATAAAATCCGGACCAGTTTCAATTCTTATCTTACACTACAGGTAATATTTTTAATTGCTTTACCAATTTTTAGTTGTTTTGTGGAATTCAGCTAATTAGAACGTGGGAGATCATCTGCTGCCGATCTCACTAACATTTTTTTTGAAACTACTGAAAATACAGAACAGTGTAAAGGATCTGGTAGACCACGAAAAACATCAGAAGTGGAAGATAAATTTCTCGTACTTTGTTCCAAACGGAATAGATTTCGAGCATTCGCAAAACTGTGGGCAGACATTGTTAGAGCAAGAGGAACCGTAATATCAACACCAACTTTTCGGAGAAGGCTACTTTAAGCAGATTTTGTAGAACGTCGATCAATACAAGGGCCTATTCTAAAGATAACTTCAAAACTTTCTCGGCTTCATTGGGGGCGTGAACACTAGAATTGTACTAAAAAAAATGTGAAGTCACTTGGTGTTTTCCGACGAGTTGAAATTCAAGCTCCATGTCGGACCAAACCGAAGATTTAATGATTTGGGGCTGCTTCAGTAGTTGGTTTAGGTGAGCTGGCATTTTTAAACTCAAAAGTAACTGCATATATGTACATAGTGTCACTTAAAACCATCAGTTCTTGGAACTAATTGTTGCAACTGAAAGGTTCATTTTGCAACAAGATAACGCACTAACGCCACATGACGAAAAAGGTAATATAAATTTTTATTTAACTACTATAGCCAAACCGGTACACTTCGTCCTTCCAAAATACTGACTTGAAGATTCTGATTTAGTGTAAAACTTAAATAACAAATTAGTAGAATTTTTTATTTTTCTCATCTTAATTTTGAATAATATTGTTAGTGACAGGATCATGTGCATGAGCGAAAGAATGTAACGGTTTTTCAACTCGTAAACACGCTACATATAATTGGCCATGAGCATAACATAGATTTTCTGGATCCAATCTGAATATGTTCATTGTTTGTCCTTGCGATTTATTGCGTATCATTGGAATTTTCGGCAATAAAACATTTTCTCCTTAGAATTTTCCGTAATCCAGATTTTCAATATTGTAGTTTCAGTGAGATTTCATCTAATTTTTTTAATAACTAATCTCGTTCCATTCCATTAACTAATCCCTTAGTGCATTTAGATTCCGAAGCAAAATAATTGGTGAACCAATTGTCAGCCGTGCAACTTATGCGGTGGAAGTCCTGGTAAATCGAATGAATTCAAAAAGTCAGTGGTATAATTTACGACTTGATCTTGTTCTACTACTGTGTCAATTGATTTAAACTAATTCGCCAGGCATTGCTTCCTGTATTTTAAAATTGATCTCATTAATGTCAACATTTTTAGCAGCCATAATCGTCGTTTGCTGAGCCATTGGTGGCTACGATAATTGGCGCTTATATTGAGAAATACGCTTTCTATCAATGTATTTCTCGAATCAACAATGTTGAAGAAATTTGCTGGCAATTTTATCAATTGTATATTTCCTTGGAAAACAATTCCATTGCCAATATCCAAACAAACGATGCCAAATGAAGCAAGTGCTAAAGCGATTTTCCTTTGAGACCTGACTTTTGCGAGGATAAGCGATATTAAAAATATTTTACCAGTTCAACTGCATAAGCAAGCGTTAAGCTCAATGATTGTCATATTCAAGTAATTGCAGTGCAAACCACTCAGAATTTTAGAAAACGGCAAAAGGTATGTTTAGTCATTTTTGAGGGAGTATAATTACCAATTTTCAGATCTGTAATACCTTTAGTATGCAGCTACCCGAACCACTCAAAATACCGGTCCAAAAAATAGGCATAAACCAAGCGGAGCATCAATCCACCCTGTAAATGTGGTTACGATACGTCTAATGGTTTAAAAGTTACACGGTCACAAACAAAAGTGCCTAGAATTTTATATATATAGATTTCAAAATTTTTAATAAAATTTAGGTTAAAAATGTTCTCAAATTTTAGTAAAGTTTTATTTTTACTTGTGGTTGTGGGTGGTTATCACTTAAGTGATAACTGCACTATGAAATGGTCCCCTATAGTCTAAATCTCAATCGTATTGAAAAGTTTTGGGGTATTATTAAGGGGGTATGCAATGTTTCATAATTTTCTTCTTCTTTATTCCCTATTTACCAAAATTCGTTCAATTGAAGAAAAATATTGTGTTAAAAATTAAAAATCTTTTGTAAAATAAATCGCTTTTTAAAATAATTTATTTAAGCAAACACTACTGTATACATATATAGAGAAAAAAAATAAAATAATCAATGAATGATATATACAAAAATTTACATACTTAATAGATAATATATGTATATTAATATATGGCTGTTGAACTGAAATAATCCATTCAAAATATTCTCTGCTAAGCTCAGTAAACACGCAAAATGGAGTTCGGCGATTGGAGTTCCAAAGAATACTAGTTCGAACAAAATAAAATATGTGCATTAATCGACTCCTATGACGTGGAGCTATTAAAAATTCATATTTCTTATTGATCTACCAGTAGCGACTTTTTCAGAAAGGTATGATAACATAAGATTTAACAGTAACTTCATCATAACAGCAAAACATGTACCATGCTTTCAAAAAGTTACTTCTTATAACACCTAATATTACATTGGAAACATCACTAATGTGATCAGGTTCATGCCGGTTTGTGACAAAACGAGTGTAAGCGTTAAAAATTAGTTGCAGCCAGTGAAATTCAGTAGCAAACATCAATAAAGCTAGGACGAGTTTACGTTTTAATAATTCAGTTAGAACATAACAAAATTTCAACAAGTTTCTTAAAATATAGTAGATCGTTTTGAACCTTTTATCAGTGTGGTCATTCTACGTTAGGGTATTACTAAAAAGTACTCCTAAATTTTTAGCTTTAGTGACATATTGAATTGCTAAATAATTTGTTGAAAAAAATTACATAGATAAAAAATTTTGAAATTATTTATTAAATATATACTGATACCTAAAGGCCCACATTTCGAAAGGGAAAAGGACCTGTAGTTGGACTGCAGATTTATCTGCAGATCCCACTGTTATAAATAAATAAATATACTGATACCATCAACTGTACACTGGTGGATGATAAATGGGGTCAAACTGAAAACAAAAACTCATATGCCGGGTGTAGTTCTATTTGAAGTCATTTAGGAATTATGAGGCTTAATGATTTGTGAAATTTTGAAATTATTTTATTTAGTTTTATGTTAACTTTTCACTTTGAACTAAATCTAGAATATTACATGTATTTTTTTTTTATATTCTAATTGGACATTTTAATCAGATTCTTTAGTTAAATTTTTTATTTTATTGAATTAATGATTTTGAAAATTGAGACTTTAAAAAAGCGATATTATGTAACTAAAACAAAAACTCATAATTTGTTGATGAAACGGTATCGTATGTGAGAGGGAAGGAATAGGAAATGACAACAGTTATTAAAACTACATACATCAGTGTATAAAGCTCCAATTGTCATCCCTGGTCCGAAATGATATTTTTTTATAAATAAAAGTTTCAAGTTAAGTTTTTAAATTATATTCATTTATAGAATATACATAATCTACATAAGTATTTTTTTTTATGATCTTGACAGTAACTTAGGTAGAATCACCTTTTCGTGCTTAATTAAGTGCGGAACTGCAATTTTACACTACAATATCTACAATAATTCGAGCATTTATTTTTTTAACAAATTACTGGCTTATCTACTCATTAAATGTGGAAAACTACTACTATTGTCAGGAACTAAGCCTTCTTAAATATAATAGTTTCATTTTATTTAATTTGTTACCAGATTATATTATATACTCTCAATTAGCTCAGTTGGTTAAGGCGTCATGTTAATATCACAAAGTTTGTGTGTTCGACTCTCCTTTGAGCCAAATTATTTTTTTTTGTTATTTTATTATAAAGTTTATAATATTAATTTTTAAAATATAATGTAATACCTAACTAAAAACAATATTTTTTTAATAAAAAAAAAGTAATTTTTAATTATTATTCTCTTCTCAATTATTTCAACACACACGAAAACTTTAGTTTAGAATAAATCTGGCTACCTACAGACGGAGATACTTGGTGTCGCCACCAATTGTTTAATATTAAAATTTTCTTGAGTTGTCTTCAAAGTGTCTTCGTCTGTAGTGAAAAGACACTTGGTGTCCGTAAAATCAAAAATTTTTGATTTTTCGTTGGTGTCTCTTGAAGTTGTCTATAAAATATTTACGTGGGTAGTGATGTGTAGACACATTTTGGATACTTCAGTTCAAATTTTTTTTAAGACGTAAACATTTAACAGAAAGTGTACGCTTATTTCATATAACTTTTTTTGTAGTCTTTTTATTATTTTTTATTATTATATCTACATTATTAAATGCAATCTTATAATTATGATTTTAATTTGTTCTTCATTTAAAAAATTTCTAGTTTGTTTTCTTAGTAAATTTTTTAAAAACTCTTTTACAAGCAAAATAAGTTTTAAAAAACAAATTGAATGCTCATACATTTTTATCCTTTGACGGTTATTCATTCCATACTAATTTTCTTTTTAAGATGCGGTAGCCGTTCTTGTGTACAAAAATGTTGCTGCGTGTATAGACAAGTGGCTGTTTAAGTAGCCAGAATGTGGCGACACCAAGTGTCTCCGTCTGTAGGTAGCTTAAGCATACAAATTATGTATATTGTATACTTATTACTTATACATGTATTGACAGTGCAGGTGACACTATATATTTGCCGTTTTTCTTTATTAGTTTTGGGCGCGACAAATCGAGCACGAAGTGTCAAATCTATGCTCTGTATTTCTTTATTTGCTTTGAACACTTTCTGCTCTAATTTGTGTTTCTTTATTCAATCAGAACGTACTCAGAGAATGTTCACAGTGCACTTTTTGTGCTCTATCAAAAACAAAGGAGCGTATAGAGCACTACATGTAGTTTAATAGTTTTGTGGCTTAATTGTTATATGTAATTGTTTTAGTTAAATCGCAGCTGCGATGGAAAAATCAACTCGTATGTATGTATAATTAAATAAATAAATGTTGTAATTTATATGTAAGTATATTAAAAATTTTCTTCATTTTTAAAAAACAAATTAACTTTTGTAATTTCAGGGTGGAAATGGATGAACAGTGCAACGATTTTGCTGATAGATTTAATTAAACAAAATTACGGAAAAATAGAATAAATTCCTGATAACTGTTTAAATCCTGATAGCTTGATTTTGTTGTAGCAAACGGTTGCTACTGCACGTTGGCAGCAGGATTGTTACGCTTTATTATATAAGCTTGAAGGTAGCGTTTGTTAATAATATAATCATAGTAGATTTTTAAATATCGTCCCAATTATTTTTTAAATATTTTATAGTTATCAGAAATTGACAAAATATTGATTTTTTTTTTTTTTAAACAAATGAACTAAGATTTTTCAATTTTGTGTAAATTGTAGCTGATGGTGTATATTTTTAAAATGAAGAAAATATAGTAGATGATATAGTAATATATAGATGCTACATTTGAAGTAAAGTGACAACCCTTCTCATTATACTCTTAAGGTGGATTTTATTGACCAATATTAAAAATCTTAAAAATTTGATTGGCTCTATTAAATTTTTATATAAGAAAAAAATAGATAGCATCAAAGAATTTTCTAAATTTTTATTTGGGAAATTTATCTTATATACAAAAAAACGCTGTTAAAACGTTAAATCATCTGTTGAAAACATTAGCGCTCGTCACGCATTTCGTATCTTCGTATTTCGTAAATTTACGAATGTCAATTTTGCGTGAAGAGCAAATTTGTAAATTTTGTATTTTTCATTTCGTAAATTCGTATTAACTTACACATTTTAATTTAAATTTAAATTTATTTTTAATTTTGAATGTTTAAGTTTGTTGAAAAAAAATGAATTTGATTAATATTTTATTGATAATTTGTATTTGTTTTTGTTTATTATTGATATTTGACATTAACTGCCAACAATACGAAGATACGAAGATACGAAATGAAAATTAAATAGCTCAGAGGCTTCTTATTTTTCTTTCGTAAATTTACGATTTCGTATTTTATCATCCGTTCGTTTATAAAGCTTTTGTATGAAAGTGTAGCAAACTTTTTTGGCTTTTAGTATGAACTGTAGCAAACTAGCGATATAAAAGAACTAAAATAATACGAAACGTAAATTTACGAAATTGCGTGACGCGCACTATTATTTTATTTTTATATGCATTTACTTAAAAAATTGTTGAAAAAAAGTGTTGCCGGTATAAAGAAACTATATCCGATATTTTAAAAATATGTATACATTATCAAAGTATAGATAAATAAGTTGAGATAAATAAGTAGTAAAACATATATCCCAAATTTTTTAAAAATATCCCCAATTTTAGTGAAAATGTTCCTAGTAAATTATATTTTCTGTTCTTGTCGTACTCATTGAGCTCTCGTATAAAATAATGTAATTTCATGTTATCTATCTCCCTTTTTAGAGCCAATAAAATTTTTAAGATATTAAATATTGGTCAATTAAAATCCATCTTTATTGGGATTCACCTCCTCATGTATATTTACAAAATAAAATAAATGAATAAATAATAATATCTCAATTCTAGTTCTATTCCATTTTCTAGTCTGCTTCAAATATATTGAGTTCATATAAGGTAATTGTTTAACATGAATCCAATTTTGTTGTTTGTATATGTGTGTATATATATTCGTATATTAGAAAGTAATATTATTAATTTTTAAAAATAACTTTTACTAATTACTTTTTCTTAAATTGTTTATTTATTAGTTATTTTAGTGAAAACTATTTTTATTTGTACTTAAAAAGGTAACATAAAAAAAATTTATTTCCTTTATAATTACACCTCATTAAATCGTGATTTTGTCACCTAAATGTGTATTTCTCACCTTAAACTATTTTATACATCACAAAAAAAAACAATATACTCAATGTTTTTATATATATTATATATATGTATATATTAAGATAACATTAAAACAAACACTTAATATAATAAATAGTTTTTTTTAAATAATAGCCTTAAATAATTTTTAATACATAAATCGTTTTTTTTAAAATATAGTTACACTTCACTGAAGTATTATGGATTATTAAAAAAACTGAAACAGTCTGGATATACTATACTTACACTTGTTTTTCCCAAAAATGTTTCTTTTTTCTGATTCCATTTGGACATATCTGAAATGAAAAATAATTAAAAACTTAGCAGTTTAAAATATTAAATTTATTAAAAGTTTATTAGTCATATTTGCTATATTTAAGAAATATATAAATTGAAGATAAATTTGAGCTACTATAAGATACGACTTATACGAGCATAACCATAATTGAAGTTATTTTAATAAATAAAAACTGGCTAAATTTAATGGATAGGTTAATTTTTTTTTAACCCGATAGTGTAAATGCTTTTATGACGTTAAATTAAATATGATTTATTTGTTAATATAATATTTTAATTTTATTAAGCTTTAGAAAAACTTATTTTGTAGCAGATTAAAATTTGTTTAGTTATTAAAAATTGTTGAACATTTTCTTTTGAATTTAAGTATATAAAATGAAAATCATACGGATACGAGTAGGATTATTTCGTCTACTACTTGCAAGCTTCTTCTGTATTTTGTACTCGACTGAGGAAAGAAATCTAAAATCTATTGTACAGGTAGAAATTTGACCTTTTTGTAGCTGGATGGTTCCAGATAGTTAATATTTTGTTATTATTTATACTATAATTTTTAACGTGTTCGTGACAGATAAGGTATGACAGGTAAACACCTGCCAATTGATCAAATGTAAAAGGGAAAAATCGGAAATATATAAAATCAGTTGTGCTTAATGAAATAAAATATATATATAGTTTCTTACTTTTTGTCGTAGAATCCGAATTCGCAAAAAAAAAAAGTACCCTTTCCATTAGAAAATCTCGATTTCGGCCAATTTCGGCAAATTTTGAGCTTAAAAAACGCTTTTCCGATTCTTTCCGGAAGTTGAAAATATCACCAATCGATAGAGCACCTTCGATTTATTTAATAATATTTTTTTTAAATTTTAAAATAACGCCTCCGTCCTCTCGTAAAAAGCTGATACAAATTCTTTGGAACACACGGTGTAGGAGACAAACTATAGGAGCACCTGAACCGAAAGAAGCAGAACTGGTTAGGAGCACGAATTCAACTTAGTTGAGATAAATAAGTAGTAAAACATATATCATACCAAGAGAGTTATAGCATTTCCAAAGTAGGCATAATAAATGTTAATTATATGTAATAACGGTTCTTAACATAACGGCTCTGAGTATTTTATTTATCAAATTTCTGGCATATCAACTCATTAAATGTGGATAAGTACAACTATGTCAGAAACTAAGCCTTGTTGTTACCAAATTATATTCTCAATTATTTTTGTCATTTATTTTATCCCAATGAAAAAGGGTACTGTACCAGATCGAATACCCATAAAGCATTTTTTCGCCTTCGTCGGGAATCGAACCTATGAGCCTTTCGACTGAAAGGCAGGCGCTACTTCTAGTACGCCACTCAGGTTCTTCGAGAAAACTAGACTCAGTAAACATCGAAATAAATAAAAACAAGAATGACTCACTCCTGAAGTCAATAAAACTGATAAAACTACCCCTACCTGTCACTCTCACGTTAAAAATAATATAAATAGTATAGTAAATCAACCTTCAAACTACGCTATCTCTATTGAAAGTAAACTAACCAGATTCAAAAAAGTTCAAATACTTTACTCAATACAAGGATGTAATACTTTTATATTTCTACTTTGTTATTAATCTGGTATTGTATAGTTTTCACTGACTGGAATTCTACTTTTATTTTGGTTGGTGCGAAAGCCTTGTCAAATACCTAGTCAAATCCAACAAATTTTGAAATTCTGTTGACTAGCTAACAGCTTCATTTTCTTTGGACTGTATCGTCGCTATTTCAATTTTACACTTTCTTCTTACTAAGCTAAAGTAAGTTCCGGGCAAATTTATGCAAAAATTACTTTCACGACAAAGTCTTCTGAACTGGTCAAAATTTCGGAAAACAGTAAAGGCATGATGTTTGTTAATTATTGAGAGTGTACCTCATTACCGAAAATCAGGTCTGTGACACTTTTTTTTTTAAATATTTTTAATGGGTGCTGTGGGTGATGGGTGTATAGCTACCCAAACCAGTGTGAATTAGGAAAAACACTAAAAGACGTGTTTGTCTATTTTTAAAAAACTATACCCAATTAAAGATTTTTAGGTCTGTAGAAGCCTTGGAGTTTGAAATATTTCTGAAAATAGGAGTCGTGTGGCAGCTACCAGAACCAGTCCCAATTTTGGGAAACGGTAAAAAGCAAGTTTTTCATTTTTGATCAAATTTCTAATTACAAATTTTCTGGTCTTTTACTCATTTAGTGTTTGAAATATTCCTAATAGGCGCTAGGAGTTTAATTGTATAGCAACTACCTGAATTATAAAGTACTACGTTAATTATCTTTTTTAATCATTAATAAATTTCAGAATTTTATCTTTATGGACGTGTATAGCGAACAAACAAACCAACTTTCCCTTTTCTAAGTGTAGTAGATATATTTTTGTGTATGATGTTATATGGTAGCCGGATGCAGTTTCTTGGGGTTTATAAATAGAAGCTTTATATAAATAACCAACCGATGACTAGAGTCCAGGGCCCGTAAATTTTAACTCCTTTTTAATTTAAATTCCGATCATACCTCATCGAAAGGCACCTTTTAGTGAAGCATCAAAGTGTCAATACACAAACCAGTAAAATTATGTCAACCACTTTCGTTGAAAATACGGCCATATTGGCATCGCATAATAATTCATACAGAGATTCTGCACAACATAAATAAAATTCAACAATTGCTAAAGAAGTGGAGAATCAGAGTGAATGTAGCAAAATCAACACACGTAACATTTACCCTGAAGAGAAAAACTTCTCCGACGATAGTGCTAAATAACAAATTAGTTCCACAAAAAAGAACCAGTCAAGTACCAGGGTATACATTTGGATGGAAAACTTACATCGAAAATCCATATTCAAAGCAAAAAAAAACAACTTGGTTTGAAATTAAATAAAATGTATTGGATCATTAGTCACAACTCACCAATATCGCTGGAAAACAAACTTCTGATTTATAAAGCTATTTTAAAGCCGATATAGACTTACGGAATCTAAATGTGGGTTGTAGCCAGCAATTCTAATATTGAAATATTACAGTGATTACTACCAAAAGTCTTAAGACCACGTAGTGCACGTGCACCATGGCTCGTAAGTAACGATATTTTACATCAAGACCTACAGATGAAAATCATATAGGAGGAAATCAGAAGTGCAAGCTGCAAATACCAAACCAGATTAGATTCTCATCCAAATACCCTAGCAAACAACTTGTTCTCAAATCTTGGTCTCAAATTATGCTGGTCGACTTAAGCGATAAGAGTTAAGAGCCCAACAGATACTAACAGAGAATAACTAGATTGTCATGAATAACTTACCATTGGATTTTTCATCTGCAAGTCATTATATCAAACTACTGAATGTCTCTATATAGACAGATTGTTCAGTTTACAAGGGGAAAAAAAAGTTAACTGATCATATTTTTGTTTAGTCGCTGTCTCGTAGTGTTGAATTCGATCGTATCTAATTTTTAGGGTTACAAATGACAAAACAGAAATGTTATACATACTTTACAGATTGAATCATCAATTCATATAATATTAAAAATATTTTGAAGTAGATAATTTAATAATCATATATTTATATATACCTGCATACATTCTCCAATAACCCGATCAACAGGATTTTTAGCATTCGGTGTACCATTAGATGTACTATTACCAGATCGATTTGTACGATTTTTGCATAAAATATTCCCCATCTGAAAAAAAAATAAACAAAATTAAATAAATTTTTTATTACTTCATAAATTATTTTAAATATTTATTATTCATTAAAAATAATCATAGCCATATAAAAGAAATTTTACAAATCCTACAAATACACAACCAGGTCTTTTAACAATACCTGTAAACAAATTAATGAATACTTATGATTTTTTGTGCATATTTACATATATACATATTATATATATTTAAAATTTAATATATTAGATGATCACATGTTAAAAAGTTAATTGTTGTGTCATCAAATCCAATTGTATAAATGTATTATGAGTAATATGACTAATAAACTGAGCTGAAAATGAAAATATTTTTTATTTAGAAAGTTGTAAATGAAGTTAGAATAATTAAAACATCATGAAATAATTTATCATAAATTATTTAGTATAAATAACTGATTTTTTGTAGGTTATATTATCAACATAGGGGGGCATAAAGCATGATTAAAATAAATCTTTATGCTAAGTGCTGATAATTGCAATACTAACAAAAATTAGGTCAAAATTGTCGTATTTCAGAGATTCATGTAATGCCTGATACACACATGGTGGTCCGGTACCGCCTGAAAATCCTTTAAGGAGTAATTCCTTGAAGAGTATTTTAGAACAAACACTGTTCTAGACAGGTTGTATATTTTTAATTTTGAACTGGGTTACAGCAAATTGGATTGGGAAAATAATATTTCATAAATATCCACTACAGCTCCGAAGATATACATGATATACATTGCGTATGGAACAATACGTTTGTCAGAATTTGCTTTTAGAATTGATGTACCTAACTAACGTTCCTCAGGAAAACACAATACTGCAGCTTACATCTCTTTGGTTGGAGCAGTCGCTGATATTTGTTCAACATTATTTTTCTGATTTCATTTTCTTTAACCTTCTGTAGCCCAGACAAAATTTAACATTTTTTTTTTTTAAATACTAGAACGAACCACATTTTAATGTAACCAATCCGCCCTTATACATAACAAATTATTCTTACTAAAGATTGACGTTATCATATTCGATGTCTAGTATGAAGGTCATTTAAGAAGTTTATTAAGTTTTTAATTTTTTAGGCAGTCAAACTTCGAATGGGAATGATAAACAAAAATTATTAAGACGATAACTAGAAAATTGTTTCTCGTAATAGGAGAAATATTAATAACAGCAGTAATGAATACAACAACAGGTTAATTCTTGTTCAATAAACATGTAAAGCGGCTAGAATGGTCAAAACTGATAATTATCGGATCTCTATGATGGTCATTATACATCAGGAACATACCAAACATATTTTCTGCGATTGCCTAGATCTAACAAGAGTAAGACTCAAAAAGTTTGGTCTCAGAAAGTGTATGCTTGATAAACTAGAAAATATCTCAAAGATACCTTTTATAGATATCTGTAAATTTAACACGTCTATTCCTGCTTTCGGTAATGTCGTTTGCGCTGCAACTGTAAAAAAATCAACGGTCATCACGTTTTCGGTTATGCAGTTGACGACAATTGACGATCGTCATGCTTTCGGTTATGTAAAATGGGAGTCAAATTTGAGTATACAAAGCAGCAAAAAATTTTATGATTTGTAGTCGATCGTCAATGGTTGTGTTCTTTAATTGTGTAGTAAACATTTTTTTGATGGTTTTACAGGTTTTTAAATATGAAAATATGTAACTTCAATATATTGTTTGTAATTTTTATTACATTTCTTTATAAAAAACCGGATTTAAAAAAAAAATTAAACAAAAAATATATCACAAATCAAAAATTTATGTTCGGTATTATAAGAGACGCGACATCAAAAGTATGATTTGGCGATTTGTCAGTTGATCGGTCACATTAAATGTTAATTGATTGATCGTCAATTCAGCATTACCGAAAGCTATCATCTGCAGGGTTGATCGGGAAATAGTTAATGATTTAATTTGTGTTGTAAGAGGTTATTATGAATTCACATTTGGTCTAGTTCTGTGACAATAATGGATAGTGTAATAGTGTACGCAAGTACAGGAAATTTATGAGATTTATTTTTCAAATAACTTTACTCAAATTTTTTATATTTTCTTTATTTTGTGTTTGACGAAGAAAGGTGGAAGTGATTATGGAAAAAATGTAGAAATGAACCCAGCCTATGAAGAAAAAATAAATTAATGATTAGGCATGGTTAGACCACTTAGAGAATAAAAAAAAATGTTCCAGCTCAAAAAGTTTTCGAATTTAAGCTCTCCGAAACGTGTCATGTATTTGAATCCCATTTTCACAGTTGCTATGTATACTGAGTGTTCTAGAATCTAGAGCATGCGTATCAGCTTTTTAAGAGGAGAAGGAGCCGTTATTTTAAAATTTAAAAAAAATTATTAACTAAATCGATGGTGCTCTATCGATTGGTTATATTTTCAACTTCCGGGAAGAACCAGAAAAGGATTTTTTAAGCTCAAAATTCGCCGAAAACTGGCGAAATCGAGTTTTTCAAATGGGAAGGAGTATTTTTATTTTAAATTTCGGATTCTACGACAAAAAATAAGAATTTTTATTTTGAAATAACGGGTCCTTCCCCTCTTAAAAAGCTGATACGCATGCTGTAGCACACCCTGTATATAATTTCCTAAATACTTGTTTTAAAATGAACGCCAGCATCTTACACTTGTATAAAATGTGTTATAATTTTTGTTGTTGTTGTTTCTATGTGCAATTTAGTACGAATAATCTATTGTCTCATAATACACACGATTTCTTCAGATCAATCGTTTGATAAATTTTTTTTCTTTTCATTTGTAAACTAAGTCTAAAACATAATTTAAAGTATATTTGAGTATGTACTTAGGGATGTTTTGATTGTGACTACATCTACGTAAAACTTGTAATCATAATCAGTGTAATCACAAAATCAGGTATCCTTAAGGACTCAGACACTTAATATCAAAAAAAATAAAAACCGGGTTATCAGAATAAGCCCACTTGCGGCTGCGGACTGGATCCCTCTCGGAATAAATTAAATCTAAATCTTGACTGTTAAAGATGATTTGCTTTTGGTATATAGGCTTATAGTTTTTAAACTGTACTTTGGCCGTAGATAACATTTGCATAATCCAGAATTGAAAATTATAGTCCTTTAGGCCTTTTCAATTTCATTGTGAACTGATAATCAAACGAGTGTAATTATTTTGGACTGTAATAGTTAAATCGAGACAGATAGTAATTCAATTAATCTTTTTCTTCTTGTCCTTCTGCTTCTTCTTCTTTTTCTTCTTCTTTATTAAGGATGCATTGTCACGTTATTTTAACAAAAGCTTGAGAGTTTGTGTGCTTAATAAAATATTAATTCTAATTCCCTATAGACACTAAATGGATAATTTATTAGACAATTTAAATTGACAATTTTTATCTTTGATTTAAATATTTTTCAATTAGAATTGAGCTGTCATCAAATAAAAACATTTTGAGTTGACTAATTCCAAGACGCAAACCGGGGAAATTTTAAATTATTCAATTTTAATTTAAATTTTAATTTATATATGAATATATGTAACAGTTGCAACTTGTGTGACATTTATCATGTATATGTAAACTATTGAATTCGAAACCCATTTATTACAATACTTACTTATTTCTTAACCAAACTAATGTGAAAACACTTCTATGAGGACAACAAATAAATAGTAATAACTAAAATTAAACATTAAAGTACTAAAATTTATATTACAGATTCTAGTTCAGTACATTCTCAATTCCAAATAAAGTTAATTTATTTTTAATGAAAAAAAAACAACGAATTTATTATTTATGTTCAAATCTTGAAAATACGACTCTAAGAAATTCATTATATGAAATTATTAGTTTAAAAAAATTCAGAGTCACTTTCATTCAATCACAATTCACAATTAATTTGTAGTCAGGTTACAAACCTCATCAATTAAAATAAAAAATAAAAATTATTTATGGTCAAGGAAAATATACCGGTCAGTAGAGATCTTCACTGAAAATTTATTTAAATTCTCAACAGCAATTGAAAGTTTTTTTTATATATGTATCGATGTGTATGTTATATTTATAATATGGTTGAGTCGGTTATACAATTAACTAAATTAAGGTATTGTAAATAGCACAAATAACAATTTATTTTATGGGGTTAATGATGAGCATCATTAGGCTATGTGAAATTGTATTTTTTTTAAATTTAATTATTAATTTACAATTATATGTTAATTTAATTTCATTTTGAATTCCATTTTAGATTTTAGATTTTTTTTTTAATTAAATATGTATATATAGTATATTTATAATATATACAACATAAACATATTATATCCAAAATAAAGTTAGCAAATAATGAATAGAAAAGTGCTATTCGAATTAAAAAAATTTTTTTTTTTTTGTTTTGGTGAAGTTATAAGATTATTTATAAGCAAAGTTTAATATTTGTTATTGTTATTAATATAATTTGTTATTGCTTGATTTATTAAAATAAACGTTTTAAAAGTGTAAAGCTATAAAATAAATTGTATTTTGATTTTATTAATTGGTACATAAAGCTTAGTATAGTACGTTAGCTATACAACCTATTTTTCAAATTAAATTTTTTAATTGAGAATTGCTCTTCCAATTAAAAAAATATAATTTGTTAACAGTTAAAACCTTCGAATAATTCAAATTTACATCTGTGTCACAATTTCAATTTTTCATTAATTTTTCAATTTTATTTTCCGAATCCATGTTACTCGAAAATAACGTACAAATGGGTATGTAAAAATAAGGCATGAAAATTATCAAAAAAAAAAAAAATTGACACAAAAAAAAAATTAGAATAAACAAAAAAATAAAAAAAAACTGAACAAAAACAAAAAATGTAAAAAATAAAAACAAAACATTTCAGTTCCAAAAATATGTAATAATCATATAAAATATGTAAATGGTTTCGGATTTTAGCAATCTTTGGATCAAGGAATATTTCTGACAAGGTTTGTTATTGTTTAATGTATAAAAAATATCCTAGAGCAAAATGTCCCAGAGGGGATCGTAACAAAATCCCCTGTTTCAAAATCCCCTGTTTTCAAAATCTCTCAGTTTTCAAATTCCACCGTATCAAAATCCCCCGTTTCATAATCCATCGTATTAAAATGCATTTTTGTAATACGCTTTTTAAAAACCCCATGTTTTAATGGGATCGTAACAAAATCCCCTGCTTTCGAAATCTCCCGATTTTGAAAAATTTTACACCCGAACGAGTTTTGGCCATCCTAGTTTTAACAACAACATGATCTTGTGTTAATTCAGAAATGAGCTTGTATACATCCACATGTGATTTGCCCACAATGGTATTCAAGCGTCTGTGCCAAGCTTCTGCATTATTTTGTGTTCTGGGGAAATGGAATTTTTCCACATCAGCAATAGACCAAAAATTTGGATGATATCTTGGTTTGGATGGATTTTTTAGATTTTCCTGTATTACCTGTTATATAATTTATTTTAAACCAATTTACAATTTTTCTGGCGTCATTATTAAGAGTTTTAAATAAATCTGAAAAATAATCAGGAATTTTTTCTGCCGGGACAAATGCCAAACTCTTGATCATTCGAATCTGTAGGCTTAATTTTTCATCATTTCCATATTTAGCGACCAGCCCTTCAGAGTGCACTTTTCGCCAAATAATTTGTCCAAAGTGAAATAGACATCCCTTATATATAGCTGATGGAAAAAAATCGTTTGCGGCAGCTACACTAACTTTTTCGAAATCTGAAATAATTCGTATAGGATTCAAGTTTATATTCCATTGACAAGCTGTGTAACAGAAGTCATAAAAGAATTCTTGATAAGCTGCCTTACTTTTGGAGCTCATTAAGCAAAATACCAATGGAACTATTTGGTTATTGACTTGACCATGAATTGTAAATAGTTGTTTCATGATATTTGGAACTACATCAAACGTTCTATCCATCAACTAGCTTCAAACTTGAAGAATTTTGGAATTTTAAATGAAAATTGATTTTGATTCCTCCAATAGCTTCAAACTTGAAAATGTGCCCAAAATTTTAATTTTTTCATTATTAAAATTTTTTTCTGCAAGAACAAACTGTTCGCCCTCCACAAATTTCAAATTTCTGGTATCTATATTTCTTCTAATTTTTTGGATTATTTCAAAGTATTTGATCGTTGTCTTGAAATTTTTTATTTCTACGTTGAATTAGAAGGTAAATATATTCTAAATTCTTCATTACATTCTACTATACTACTTCTAATAATTTGTGAAGGCTTTGAAGTAGATGTTTTAGCAATACTTTTTACTTTCGTATTAATTTGGCAAATGGTTCTTTTAAAAGCCTGCGGATCATGTGAATTATCAGATGGCTCCTACTTGACTAAATGTTTTCCATCTACCAAAACTGTTAGAACTCGTCCTGAGCACAATAAGGACTTGCGTTGCGCACACGACCACCTAAAAGCTTTGCTACTTTTACTACTTAAGTGGTAATCGTACCCATCTACAAATAATTTGTCATTCCCCTTATTTGATTTGACTGTTTCAACCTTCATTTTTTAATTACATATATAATTTTGATTATCTTAATTATTTATAATTTTTAATTATTTAAGTTATATGTACATATGTCCTATTTTTAATTATAATGAATGACAATTGCCAATATTAAATTCATTTTATTTTTATAATAAAAACTAGTTACCTTAGCAGCGTCTTTCATAAAAACTACACTCTAATTAAATCCTTAATAATATAAAAATACTACATGTATTTTTCATTTTTTTTTTTTATGATCTTGACAGTAACTTAGGTAGAATCACCTTTTCGTGCTTAATTAAGTACGGTACTGCAATTTTACACTACAATATCTACAATAATTTGAGTATTTATTTTAACAAATTACTGGCTTATCTACTCATTAAATGTGGAAAACTACTACTATTGTCAGGAACTAAGCCTTCTGAAATAGAGTAATTTGATTTTATTTAATTTAATTTTTTAAATTATTTTTTTTTTTAAATTCCTCGTTCTTAAAATTATTTTTAAAATAATTTTAAGAACGAGGGATTTTGATACGGGGGATTTTGATACGGGAGATTTTAAAAAAGGGGATTTTGATACGGAGGATTTTAAAAACAGGATTTTAAAACTGGGGATTTTGATACGGGGTATTTTAAAAAACGAGATTTCGTATCCAATCCGTCCGAGAGGTTAAACGTATTGCATATGTATAGGCCAAGGAACAAGAGAAGCATCAAGTGCCCACTCCTACTCAGTGCAATTTGCAAGGTGGCTCAAAAATTAACAAATTTATTCAAAAGTCCCTACTGTGATCAAAGGGATATTTTTCTTTCTACAATCTACAATTAGTCCAAGCTGTCAATTCGTGTATAAAGGTATCGTTTGAAACTTAATGTTTGGCTTAACTTAAAAAAACAAAAAATATGTACATTTTTACATAAGTATATAATTAGATTTAGATTAGATTTAGATTGAAATCCTTTTTATTTAATTTCTATTGGTATTAAATAAGTAGATATAAGGTTTGTATTAGAGAGATGTATATTATATGTAAATATGTACAATTTTTTTTTTTAAATTTTATTTTTTCCCACTATATTTACATTCTTACACTAGTCTAGCCTACAAAAGTTTACAAAAACAGCTATTTATTTCTAATTTTATTAATATCTAAACAATATTTTCGTTTTTATGTTAATTATACGGACAATTTTAGGATATTTTATATTATGTACAAACTTTACATAGTTTTTTTGTCTTTCAATTATATTATTGGAAAAGTAGAGAGTAAAAACCAATATTTATTTATTAAAAACCTAACCTAACTTAATCTAACTTAATCTAACTAAAACTACTTAATCTAATTAAAAAATAATGTATATTATACTTTGTGTTAATTATAATTAGAGTTTACCAACCACCAATAATTTGCTTTAATTGACTCGTCCTTATCTGGTATTGACATTTCAAAATTTAAATTTTCTCCGTTAATATTGCCCGAGCTATAAACAATAGCTTTACATGTAGCCCGACTATTATAATGGTATATTAGAGGGTATGATTACGGTTTTGAATATAAATGTTTTCATCTAAATAGATAAAATGCTCAGGAGCTATGAAGCCCATGAATATATGCAATATTAAACCATTTTCCGGGGTGTTTTGTACTTTATCATAATGTCTTCGAATTAATTTTATAATAACATTATTGATTCTAATCATGTTTGCTTCCTTGTACAAGTATTTATTAGAGTAGTAATGCTTGTATTTGGAATTGGGCTTTCTATATATATACATATTAGTAAAAACTCGTATGCATTTTCTTTCAAATTTTCGGAGAGTTTCCATTAAGTTCGCACTGATGTTGTACTTGTTTGGTTACATTGTTTGCTCACATTGATGTTGTACAGATTGTTATTAGTGTTTGGTTACATATAATTTTAACTCTTTTATTAATAATTTTGTTGTAAAAAAAATTTTTTGAAACCATGGAAGCTTGGTTACCTTTTAATATACTAAATTTGATTTGCTCAATATAGTTTAAGTTACGATGTAATTGTACTCCTAGGTATTTAACTATTTTTTTATGAATATGTACAATATTTACTGCTTTTGATTGAACTCTAATAGAATATGTTAGTTTAATATAAAACGTTGTTGAATATTTTTTATACATGTAATAACAACAATTTCAGTTAAAAAAATGCAACAGTCCTACGATCGTGCGATGCAAGATCAGTTTGCACTTTGAAGTGTATATATATTTATATCTTTTATACCTGTTGACGTTGAGAGGATATGAGTACAATTACTAACGAAAGTGTTAATATTCGTATTGAATTTAAGCAGGTCACAAATAAACAATTATTCATATAGGATGAAATTAGGTTCCATATTATTCTGATGATAAATGAGTTTGCATAACCTGTATTTTGCCATCTAGGGATTTCGACGGTGTAGGAATGGGCACATGTTGCACCTCGTGTTTCACAATAGAAGGGTTTAAGTGTAGATAATTGGGTTTATTTTATTTCAACTTAGCATATGTAACCGCATGTCTGCGAGTTATCTGTAAAATAGGTATTTAGAGGTACAGCAGTATACGACAATATTCAAGTGGAGTAAGATGAGCAGTAACATTTGGGTCATTAATAAAACAAAAAGCCTGTTTTAGCGTTAACAAACTGTTTTATTCATCTTAGATGGTATGATGGTATGTCAGTCTGTTTTAGCGTTAACAAACTGTTTTATTCATTTTAGATGGTATGAAGACTTCATAGATTTTTAAGATATCACATCAGGAGCAAAAGTATAGGACTACGTTTTTTGTAATATCAAATTTATGTTCATTCCAGATAATTTTCCGATTTAGGTGTGGAAACAATATGCTTTAGCTTGCCAAACGTTGTATGTTATCTTCCTGAAACGAAAGATCAGGATAAAAAAATTGAAGCTTTGCTGGACATAATATATGAACTTGGGATAATTACATAAAAAAAAAAATTATTGTCACTACGCTGTACAGGGTAAATGGAAAAAGAAGTAAATACTTTGGAAGTTAGCTATTGAGATCAAATTATGGTTAAGGTAACTGGTCATTATATCCCTTTTGGTTGAGACAACATCGACATATGTGGCTTTAATTTTTTAATGAAAATCATAGGATGCTATCAGAGTACTGTCGTTTACAAAGCTTTGGAGATGATTGAAGGTCTTTTTATACTCTCGTTATATCATCTTATCACTAATACAGAAGGTCCCAGATTCGATGCAAATGCGGTAAGATCTGTTGTTATAAGACAAGCATTGCACAAATCAAATAAAACTAAAGCTTGGATGATCAACATACAAAATTAGAATTTTGGAGTTAACTTAAAGTTGGATATAAATTCTTAAGTAAATATAATTTGTGCTGGATAAAGTAGTTTTATTTTTTTGTTGTCTTTACGTCTTAGTAATAAGGTGTCTTGTTTTTATCTTGACAGTCTTGACACTTCAGTGTTACAAGACTTCATCAATTTCTATATAAAATGTTGAGAATTCTGAATTTAATGTGTATATTCATATGTTAGCAGGATAAATTAAATATATATGTAACGGGTAGGGTCAATGTCACCACAGCCACAAAAGGGTTTATTTTGACATATATACATATACATATATATTTATATGTTTTTTTTTATAAACAGCCAAGCATTAGAATGTATGTGTATAAATCTTTAGTAATTGCATACCACTTGGTTGTGATAAGACAGGATAGGATGGAAGAAGAAAGTTATTGAAAGAATTAGCAGGAATCAGAATGAGGTTATTTATATTTTTCTTGAATTGCTGTAAGTTATACACTATGGTGTTATTTGAATGCGGAAACACACCGGAAGGGATATGATTCCACATTTGTAAGTCCGGACTATGAAGGAATTTCCGTAAACGATTTTATGCCATCTAGGTATTTATACTGTGTATATGCATCTGCGGGTCCTCTTGTTTCGCGTTGAAACTGTTTAAGAGGAGTAGCATGTGTTCAGTTATACGAAGTACCTATGAAACTGAGAAAGCGCTCCTACTAAACGACGATATCCAAAGGAAGTTAAGGATGAAGTTACAGTAAGGTCGCCAATTAGACGAATTGCGCCATTTTAAACGCTACAGCCTTTTATTGACTTGATTGGTTATCTACCACGTTGAAAGTAGATTTTACAGGAATAGTTCTGACAAACTAGTTTAGGCATAGCTTCTTTTCTTTTCATATTTATTTTTTTTTTTTATCTAATCATTTTTTTAACCTAATAAATATTGTTTTATCTGAAACGAATAAATTCAAAATTAATGAAATACAAATTGAAAGATAATTTTTGTTTGTTTGTTCTTTGTATAGAAAATATTTTGATTTAATTATAGTTATACAAAAGTGTATTGAAAGAAAAAATTGCATACTAGTGTTAAAATTTTAAGCATGTTAAATAGATTAATAATAATTTTATAAATCAATATGTAATAAAATTATTAACAAATTTTTAAATTATTGATTGGAAAAAGTAAATAATGTGGAGTTTGTTTTTGATTTTTGTGAAAGAAGAAATTATCAGAATTAAACCAGAAAATGGTCAGAATCTAAGGCATAGTAAATACATTGTATAATAAAAAGTTTAGTTTATTTATTTTAAAACTTATGACTTATTTCTATTGTATTAAGTTACTCTCTAATAGACGTACAATTCAGTAATATTGTATTTCAACAACATTTTCAATAAATAAACAATCACATGATCACATTTTTATGTTCTAAAAAACCATTTTGGTTTAATTCAAAAATTTTCAAGCACAGTCCCCGACAGTTATTTCTCACCATCTTTTCATTTTTTTTTTGCATGTGTATCTGGGTTTTGATGGCATTTTAGCTGAAGAAATTTACCGCAGAATCATAGCTCGCTACATGCTGTTAGTTCGTTTTAATTAAAACTATTTATAGCCTTAAAAATTAGTACAAATTGTTGTGAGCTTTTATTTTAAAGCTATTTGAATAGGGTATCATATGGACATACGGAATCCAACTGTGGAGACTAACCAGCAATTCAAGCATTAAAATATTGCAGCGTTTTCAGTCGAAAAATATTAAGACTAATAGCGCGCGCACCACAGTTCATAAGTAATGATATTTTACATTTAGCCCTACAGATCAAAACCAAAAAAGAAGAAATCAATCTGCAAATACCAAATAAAGATTCTCATTCAAATACTCTAACAAACAACTTTTTGCTTTCAAATGGTGCTAGTCGACTTAATCGTCACAACATTCTGCAACAACCCAAACAATACTAACAGAGAATAACTAGATTGTCATGGATGATTTGCCATTAATAAAAAAATCATACAAGCTACTGAATGTCTCAATTGAAGGCAGTTTATACAGTTTACTTTCATTTACAGTTTACAAATTTTACTTTCTGACTATTAGATCAAGTTATTGAGTTTTGTCTTGTTGGAAGGTACAAATAATACATTCAAATCCATTCGTAAAACTCACATACTTAGCTAACTAAAAAGGGAAACAAGAATTGATATACATGGACAGCCTGAGCACAATTCAAACAATTAAAAACACATATAACACAGAAAACGTCATAACGACTATAAGGGACATAACAATTAAAAACAAAGGCCAGATAAAAATTGATGGTATCAGGGATCGAACTAGCTGATAAAGAAGCAAAACAAGCAACTGAAAGACCACGACTAGCGATAACACCACAATCATATGGACAGGCAAACCAACAACTTTAACCAGACAAAAAAAAAGAAACATTGGACCAATCAAACTCATTTAGACGATTCCATTGAGCAAATGCCAACTCAATTAGTGACTTAGAATAGAATAGATTAGAATATATTAAGGTTGTTAATATTAAATTATATTATATAATGGAGAGAGGACCCGGAAAAGGGTCCTAAGTTTTGGCTATATATTTATGTGCAGTCGAAATAATAAAATTAAATTAAATTAAATCTTTCTCCAACAAGTTTTTCAACTTCTCAAATACTCTTTTGACTAGCTTGATTTCGATTTTGTTTTTATTTTTTGGACATTGAACGACCAGAATAGGCAATTGCACAATTCTTTTTGATTTGATTTGATATATTTTATTTCTTAGATCAGCACAAATATTTTGACCTTTGGTTTGGCGCTTGTTAGCAGCATAACCGTGTATCTCATTGCTCCATTAGTTTCGAAAGTTCAACATTACTGTGAAGTTGAAGTGAAGCCTGCACTCGTGGTTTATAGCAAAATTTTTTGATATCTTTGTCGTTTATGTGGGTGTTGGTATCCCATATAAATAATGGTGCATTAACGATACATCGTAGTATTTTATTATAAAATTTTTATATCATTTTTTTTGTTGACCAATAGCTCAATATACCATATCTCCATATTGGCTTTTATTATTTGTTTATACTTAAGTATATCAATATTTTTCTTTCAGGATACTTTTGACATCTTATTCAACCATCAATGCAGCTTTCTATGTTTTTATTTCCATTTGTATTTTCTTTGTTTTCACATGTTTCTTTTATTTTAATTTAGCTGGCAGAGTAATGCCAAAATATTTAGTCTTTTTTTTGTTCGTGTATTGTGTTCTTGACAGTGACTAAGGTATAGAATCACCTTTTCGTGCTTAATTATGTACGGTACTGCAAGTTTTTACTACAATATCTACAATGTTTTTCGAGCATTTATTTATCAAATTACAGGTGCTCTACCTACTGCGCCATCCAGAGTGTTTTAATGTTTAGTTATTATGTCAAGATATTTACTATGTGAAATTCTGGTTTGTTATATAAAAATAAAAGTTTGTATTGCTGATTTCACTTGTATGTAAATTTGACTTCATGTCATAAGTTCGAACGACATAAGTTCGATACAAAAAATAACAGAAGATCGAAAAAAATTATTAAAATTAAAAACCACATAAGTTCGATTTAATTCAACTTTCGAGCTTATATCGTCTTTAATTTTAATCTTTATCTCTTCAATAACCATTATTTTACTCATAAATTTAATCACAGAAAATTTTTCCAATTTTTATTGTATTGAAATTTATGACAGGGAATCGTAAAATTGATTTTTACCAGCTTGATCTCATTTATTTTCCAAAAATCTATTCATTGCTTTGTGCAGTTTGCTCGGTAATTCATCTATAGTTTTAGCTTTAACTAATTTAAATGTGGACAACTACATGCATATTTTAGAGCAACTTTAACTTCCCAACTAATTTTCAGGAGTATTGGGAAATTTTGTTTACAATATTCACATCACAACCGGAATTCGAACCCACAATCTTCGTATCAGATGTCATAACTACCCATATTGTAGGCCGGAATATTTATAACTATCCCACATCTACATCATATTGGTCGATATACAAGTAGTTTATAAATTCAATGTAAATTCAATATGTCAAAGAAGTGATACGTGACCTAAACCAAAATTATATCATATTGGGTTATTGAAACTAACTATTCGATATAAAATTTGGTAAAAAAAAAACATAAATAAAAACAATATGATGTACTTATATTATAAAATTCATGTAACAAAAGTAAAAATAATAACAAAAATAACGAAAGAATCATGTTAAAGCAATTAGATTTGCACGTTCAATTTACATTCGACTAAAAATATAATTTTGGCAAAATCATCACAAACCATAGAAATTCAATTGAACGAATTGTTTTGATTTTTATTACAATATGCAACAAAATTATTATGAGGTAACAAAACGTGCTTTAATAATATTATTTAATATTATTTCTTTAATCTAATCAATTCTTTCATTCTCATCACCCTAAGTTTAAGCCAAGTGACAGATCAGGTGCGGATTTGTTGTATCCACTACCTTAGAAAGACAAAAGATAAATGTATGTAGGTAATAAGCAAAACTATATTGCATAAAAGCAAAATAAAAATTGTATTGTATTTAAAATTAGACAATAATTGTAAGAAGATAAATAAAAAATAACAACGGTTTTCCTTTTTCAACAGTTATTGTTTTCAGAAAAGCAATAGATAGATAGTAATAATATAATTTTGAATCGTAATGATTGTAGGTATATTCACTATGATGATAATGACAATTTATAGATTATAATGAAATATATTGTGATGATACTTGAAGATTATTTAACTATGAATGCAATAATATAAAATTTACAAAAAAACAAAAACAAAAAAAACAGAAAAAAGAAAAACAAAAAAAAATAAGCCTAAAGGTAAGAATGTTTCAATTTTTAGGTTTTTTTTTTGTTTTTCTTTTTGATTTATATTTTTATTATTTCAACACTTTGTGTGGTTGTATTTATTTTTTTTTTACTTTTTTTTTTCTTTTTAGGAATATTTGAAACAGTTTTGTAATCCATTTGTGAAACAAATAAAAGATAATTTTGTGTTAAAAAAGAAAATTTTTTTTTTCTATAAATAATTTAAAGTCGTATTATTGGTACCACCTTTATATACATATACAATATACATATATACGATAAGTGATAAGTAAGTACTAGAAACTCTAATTATTAAAATAAATATAAAAATAGAAAAAACAAGTTAAATAGTAACGAACATTTGAAGCAGGGTAGGATTTCTAATAATAATTAGAAAATTTATTATTTTGTTTACATATAAATGGTGAACAAGACCTACTTATATATTTTTAATTTAAAATAAAGCCAAAACTATGTAAGTTATCAATATATGTATTTTTTTCTTTATTTTAGAAATATTGGCACATGACATTTTTATTTATAAAAGAATGCCTATGGAATTTATTTTAAAAAATTTAGATTCTGGAAAACCAATTTTTGGCCACTTTTTCTGTACTTACATCATCAATAACAAGAATAACATTGGTTGTAAGATCATTAAGCGTTTGTGGTTTTTCCGTTTTGTAAGCCTAACACAACCGCAAAGAAAAAAGTCCAATGAAATTATATCGCATGGTTTTGATGGTCAGTTCATACCGGCATTGCTGGAGATTACACGGTCATTAAACTTTTCTCTCTATAAATTGATTGTGTTGATGGCATGTTGGTTGCACCATCTTGTTGAAACCACATTTTGTCCAAATCAAAATCATCTAATTCATGTCACAAAAAATGTGTACTCATGTTTATCTACCCGTTCTCCATTAACAATAGTAAGTGTAATTTTCCAACAAAATATGGTTCAATTACGGTTTAAACCATAAATCTTACTGTTTATTTTTATAGGTGTAAATTGTGAACAATTACTTATTTATGAAGTTGAAGATTTTTCCATGAAATATTGGATCTGTCCAAGTTGGTCTAAAGTCGTATCTGCAAAATTTCTACATGCAATAAATAGTCATTTTTAGAAATTAATACAAAATTTATTTATTTATTAATATTTAATTAAACTAAATAAAACACCTTGTTATTGTTTCACGGAATAACAAATTATTAAAATTTTCATATATATTTTATTTTAACATTTTCATAAAAATAAAATTTGAGTCGACATCTTTCGTCCTTCGAAGACATTATCAAGACTAAAGAAATACAATAAAGTTTAAATTTAAAAGATGAAAATTAAAATGTAACTAAGAAAAATATATATTCAATTACATCTTAATATACTATTTTGTAATAGTAGGTAAACAATAATCAATTTATATTTTTTATTTTTAGAGAAAAATTATATATATCAGTATAAAAGATAGTAACTGGTAAATTACTAGTAAAATTATACATTTATTAAAAAACACACATGATTGTTATATTAACAAAGATTGACATGTTGTAAGCGACAAAATGATTTTAAGAAAGCATTCGACACAGTCAAGAGATGCGCAATATGGAAAACACTTACAAAGAAGGGAGTTCCTGAAAAAATCATCAACATCATCAAAGTGATGTATAAAGATGCAGAGACAACAGTTTTACACAGAGGTAACATCAGTGATCCATTCTACACCAATATAGGAGTTATACAAGGATGTCCACTATCACCACTTCTCTTCAACACAATAGACGACATTCTAAGAAAAGTTTGCACTGGAATAAACGGAATAGAATGGGATATCTTCGGCAACTTAGAAGACTTAGATTACGCAGATGATGTATGCCTCATATCAAGAAATCAAAGGGACCTACAGAACAAAGTCAACAGATTACAGGAAGAAGCAAAGAAATCAGGACTGGAATTGAATATCGAGAAAACCAAGGCAATGAGAACAAACAACAGTGATAATGAGCCAATAACAGTGAGTGGACAACAGATAGAATACGTAGAAGAATTCAATTACCTGGGGAGCATCATAACATCAAGAAGAAGTACAACATAAGATGTCAACATCCGTATAAATAAGGCAAGAAGAACATTTGGGAGCGTAATGAAGATATGACGGAGCAACCAAATATCGAGAACAACAAAGCTAACAATATTCAGAGCATGTGTTAAGTCAACATTAATATATGGCAGTGAAACATGGCTCACTTCGGTCAGAATCAAACAGAAGCTACAAGTATTCATCAACAAGTGCTTTAGAATTATATGCAGAATATTTTGGCCAGCAAGAATTAGCAACGAGGATTTATGGATGATAACTGGAGAAGAACCGATCAACAAGCAGATATATAGGAAAAAATGAAAATGGATAGGTCATACACTAAGGAAATCAGAAAGTGATATAGCAAGAAAAGCTCTAGAGTGGAATCAAGGACAAAGGAGACCCGGCAGAAAGGACAAAGGAGACCCGGCAGACCATACAACACATGGCGACGCACAATCGAATAAGAGTTAACAATCAACAATTATACCTGGGACGATATTAAGGAAGTAGTACTCAACAGAGAGGAATGGAGGCTCACTATCGAAGCCCTATGCTACCACGCGGAGTAATAGGAGAAAAAAAAAAAAAAAAAAAAAGCGACAAAATTTACAAAATACAGAATTTGATTTAAAGTGTTAAAATTTATTATTAAGTAGCGGGCTCTCATTAGTTAAGTTTAACTGGTTATTTAATAAGTTGGCTCTTTTCAATTTTAATTTATTAATATAAAAAATTTCATATTTATCCAAAACTCTGCTCCCTGTTAATTCCTTTTCCAGTCTGTATCGGTAAAGTGGTTTGAAGATTTTAAATGTTGAGCTAAGACTGATGACGGATAAGAAGAAAATACCGATTTTATATGTTCGGTAAATCTAGTTTGGAGGGTCCGTTTTGTTTTGCCAACATATACTCCACATTGAATCTTATAAACTCCACTTTTTGTTAAAATATTTTCTGGCTTCGGTTGTCTTATTTTATTATTAATAAACATTTTTTTTAAAGTGTAGTTATTAAAAAATACCGGTTGTATATTAGCAGCCTTAAATGGTTTCGTTAAATATTCGCAAATGTTTTTGATATACAGTATTTTTCTATAATTAATTATTTCCTTATCATCGTCAGTTTTTGGAGATATCAAATTAAAAATGTATTTTCTAGATTTAGATTTTAAAATTTTGTAAGCCAAGTCTTTATTATATCCATTATTTCTTGCAATGTCAATTATAATACTAAGCTCCTTTCTAAATTTATAGTCAGTTAATGGTATGCTAATTAATCGGAATATTAAATTGTGGAAAGATGGCATTTTTATTGACCAAGGATGATCTGATGACAGAGGAATAACTGCATCGATAAATGTCAAAAAACAACTTGTCGTTAGAAATATTTATTGTCAAATCCAGGAAATTAATTTTTTCCCCTCCATATTCACATAGAAAACTTAATGTTTTTATCCAATTTGTTCAGACATTTTTTAACAAAAACATGTATAATTCTCTTTCCGTGCCTGTCCATAGACATAACACATCATCTACATATCTTATCCAAAATATAATATTCTTCATCAAGTAATATTCGAGATTAAATAAAGTAGTTTCAAAATCGTCCATCAAAATTTCAGCTTCTAGTGGTGAAAAACTCGAACCCATGGCTAAACCATCAGTTTGTCTATAAAATTTGTTGTCAAATTCAAAATAATTTTGGTCAATACATATATTTATCCATAAGTACATTAATTGTAAGCCTATGTCTTTATCTGAAATATTATTTACAATTTTTGATAGTTTTTTAAATACAATATCATTCATTCAATCAAGCTACTAAACTGTCGGTAGATGGTGCTCTTACCTTACTCGTATATTTTTAGTTTTGATAGCGTACCAGAATACAAATTTTCAGGTTTGTTACCGTTTTGATTTTTGAAATATGGTTGACAGATGCACGAAATATGGCAGTAGGAATTTTTGAAATACAACATAACCTGTGCTAGATTGGGTTCTGATAAAAACAATATACAAACATATTCTTCTTTATATATAAGAAGATATATTTATTTAGACCAACTTCAGGTCCTTTTTATTACTGCAATTTATTTCCTTAAATATTTTTGTTATTTATTGATTTTAATTTGTAAGTATTACAATAAAGCACATATTATAATAAAATATTTCACCCAGAACTCTTATCATATTTGATAAAATTTAAAATTACTATTTTTTTTTTAAACTTAATAACTTTTCACACTCTACTACATATAAAATTACTGTAGGAAGTTATTTCTGGTATTAGATTAATTCTATACTACTTAAATTGGAATATATCTAGTTCAAAAATTCTAACGTGAAATAAAAAAATTAAAAATTAATATTTTAAAAAATTTATTTAATTCACAACTTGTTAAATCTTTCAGGTGATAATCAAAAAATCATATCTCATAAATATTTATAAAAAAAAAAAAAGAAGAAAAATGTTTAAAATTCAAAAATTAATTCTTTTTAAGTAATTATTATTAAAATCAGTAATAACAAACGTGAAACTGATTGTAATGTCACTTTTTATTCGTTATTAAAATTGTTTTCTTAAGAATTTAACTTGTTTAAATAATTTTTCTATTAAATAGTATCTTAGAGATTGATCACGATTTTTGTTGTATTATTTAAGTTGGGTGGACCAAATTTTTAACGTAGCCAATTTAAAAGAAACTTTATTTAAATAAAAAAACAAAAAAAAAAATTAAACAAAAAAATTTAGCATATCGACTCCTACACGACGACGATTTATTTTAAAGTTAACGTTTTGAAGGTTGCATATAATAATATTAATAATAGTTAATACAAATATAAAATTATTTAGTATTATAAGTTACCATGACTTATACAAATTATTCATACAAATCAGTTCGATATTGAAAATGACGTGATGGTGTCTTCTATATATATATATCTATGTATATATAACTACTATAATTCAACTTCTTTAATAAATTGAAATTTTCTAATTTTATTTAATCAAAATTTAAACTTCAGCTTAACAATGTAAGTCTCTCCACTATACATATATGTATGCGCGCATGTACTCGTATAACTAAAAGTCGATTAGTTAATATTTGACACCTACATTTTAAAAAATTTCAATTTTTTTGACAGAAAAATTGACTACATCTAATGAATGAATCATGGTCATTGAATTTTTTTTTTTTAATTAAAAATTAATAAAAATAAAAATCAATAAAAAATACAAAGTTAAGATAAAAAATTAAGATTTGAGTGAGATTCGATTTTTCATTTTTTTTATTTCATTTTTATTAGATTAACACAATGATCAAGTTAAAAATCTAGTAAAGAATTATTTGAAACCAGCTTTTAATTAAATAAATTTGAAAAAAAGATTATGTGATATCTGTAGAAATGTAAGTTGATCTGAAATATCATAGGAAAATGCATGCAAAACAAACTTTGTAATACTGAATTCTTTCTTTTAAACTCTTTCGAATTGAAATTCAAAATAGTCAATTATTCAAAATATGTAGCAATAGTAACTATTGAAGTTACGAAATTTTATATTCAAATATTCAAAATTTGTTTTTCAAATTTTTTACTGTCTATGGAGAAGTAACCGTTTAAAAAATGAACGCATCAGAACTGCGGTATATGTAACTACATAGGCTCGACAACTATTTTGAAATCAGTTGTCAAATCGTTTTAGACACAACTGAATTTGCTAAAATTGCTTAGACCTGGTTGTCTATCACGTAATGCTACTTTTGTAAAACGAAATTCATTTCACGGAAGTAGGATTACACGGTAGACACCGAGCCCCTGACTAAAATTGATTAAATTCAACTATATGTGATTTTTTTGTTATATAAATTTCTAAATTACAAATGACTATTCTGAATAAAGTTATAAAAAGGCCTGGAGAAAAATGTCACTATAGGTTTTAAGCTTGATGAAAGGAAAATCTCAATAAAGGTCTTTTCGTAACTGGTAACTGGTAACGTGGATGGGAACCGAGAAGCTGTTGGTATAAACCGCCAGACAAGCATTGCTGGACAGGGTATTCTTGATCTGGAAATTGCCTCCGAAGACGAAAAAGCTACACATCATATGATTACCGGCATATGATCAGCCAGACAAACGGACATAATCTGATTATTTTTCCCGAGAGTATAGTTGTCGCTAATCCCGACAAGAGAGATCTGGCGCGGTTCAGAAGAGCAGGCTAGGTCCTCGAACACCTCGGTCATTTTCACTGACGGGACCCTTACGGCTCTAGGCGCGGGAGCTGCAGTGTTCTTTGAAAAAGAACAACTTGAACTCCAGTTTCCTCTTGGGAAACACTGCACAGTTTTCTAGGCTTAAGTCTTTGCCATAAACGCAGCAGTGAAAATAATAAAAGAGTAAAGACGGTCTAACAAAGCCATTAGAATCTTTAGTGACAGTGGCTGCCTTAAAAGCTCTTGAAAGTAACCTCATCAAATCTAGATTGGTGGGAGAATGTTCGGAAGTCCTAAACCTCATAGGACTTCGAAACAAGACTGATCTAGATACCGGGTCATAGTGGCTTAACTGGAAATGAGAAGGCTGACGAACTAGCCAGATTATCGACGGGAAACATTTATGCCCCGGAATCGGTAGTTGATATATCTATTGGTAATACTAAACTACCGATACAAAATACTATGAAGAGGAAAAAAACATTCTATGGGAGCCATAGAAGGCCACAAAGTCTTCAAAATATATGCACCAAGAACAAACATCAAAATAACCAACTTCCTGCTAACTCTCAAAAGAGTAGACTGTAGGAAGATGGTGAACATACTTTTTGGTCAAAATCACATGAATAAGCACATGTGTAGATTAGCACTAAGTGACGATCCAACCTGTAGACACTGTCTGCAAGAGGAAGAAACCTCCACCTCCCTAAACCTACAGGCCTTTATCAAAAGGGTCAACTAAGTTGAGGGGTGGAGGGGGACATAAATGGCTAAAAGCATACATGTCGGCCCTGACATATTAGGACCACCTCCGTGAGGAAAAAAAATAGCTTTCGCCATGCCCTAATAGTAGGGTAAATGCAAGGAAAAAAATATTCTGAATCACAATTGACTACTTTTGAATTACAATTTGGAAACGGTGTAGTTGTAGAAGTTAGTATGCATTTTTAACATTTTTCATTATTCAACATTCAAGTGGAACAATTGAAGAGAGAAAATTTAAAAAATAGATAGAAGAAAATACCAAGTGCATGTTCACTTGTCTGTGGCGGGAATATCCATGATTCCATAGCGCAGAACAGTAAGTATGAGATTTGAACTTTGGTGCTTCAGAATAGAAGCTTTGATCCGAGATGTTTTTACAAATCGAAACAGCAACGGTTTGCAAGGATTATTTAATTTGAAATATGTGGGTTGGTGACCAAATCCACAAACTGAAATTCACAAAAAAAATATTATTCAACTAAGACAAGATTACCAAACTGCATTATTGCCCTTTTCCGGGAAAAAATATAAAAATTTAAATAATTTGATTCCGTTATTATTTATTAATATTCTGGAAAAGGGCAATATAACTTTTTTTCACACTGGTAACCTTCTCCTCCTTATTTCGGCAATTTTTGTGTTTTTCGATCATTCTTTGTGGATTTTTTTTTTGTGGCAAAAGTCATTATGGATTTTGTTTTTTGTGGATTTATTCACCAACCCGAAATATGAAACGTTGCAAAACAACTCAGTCAATGATGCTGATTACCTGTTCAATTATTTAGTATTTTTGTCAGTGTTTGAGCACTAAAAAACTGAAGACTGATTACAATATCAATTTTAACTAATGCTTCTTAAGATTGGTAACAACAACAGCACAACAACAATCGAAATAAGTGAAGAAAAGTTAAATAGTAGAAAAATTTTCTATTCACGTCATTTTGAGCTTTACAACAAGAAATACTTGTCAATTAAAACTGACTAAAACGACTGAAACGTGTAATCAGCGTCAATGGTGATGATGATAGGTTTTAATATCATCATTAATATAACTGTGTTTGAATAAATCAGAATTAAATTTAAACTAGTTTTCCAGTTCTATTGTTTAGGAAACTAGAATATTTCTGCCTAAGTAACATAGTTCAGAATACAGTGAAATCGTGAGTTTTTTTTTTAATTTTAGTAGATAGTCAAAAACAGGATATATCCTAGATATTGTTCTGAATGGTTATTATTTTTAATATTTAGTAATAAATTAAATTCTGATCTAAACTTTGATATTATTGATAAAAATTCAGTAGAATGTTTAGAAAGGATATTGTGAGGGTAAAAAAAATGAATAATTGTTTTCGAAAAAGCGTGGAGTGCTAAGTCTTTACAAATTTCAAAACTGGTGTATTTTAATACGTGACATGCTAATGGTATCTGAAATATATTTTTGATGTTTCTTTTTTTTTTTTTTAACTATGACAGGACTAATTTTTCGTCTAGTCTACCAGTATAGTTCACTAATATGTTTATTGTTTCGATTTGATAGTGCTTCGTATATCAAAAGGTGCTACTCATTGACTATTTCTTTTATTTGTTATAAGCAGCCGAAGATAGAGCGTTAGGATAGAAATATTTAATACTTAAAATTTATTTTTGAGAATGACTGTGTATCTGCTATAAATCTTGTGATAATAAGATTTTCTTTTCATATTTAAAAAATTACATGTTCTTTTAAACTTGCATTTGGAGATAAGCCTTTTCGATTGCTTATTAAAAATTTTGAAATGTTCGAATGAGTGGGTGAGTGTCATATTTTTCTTGAGCGATGAAAATAATTTGTCATATAAAACGTGTTTAATAGCCTTAGGAAAGACAATAAATACATCCAGGAGACAATTTAGGGCTTTAGACGATTTTAATATTTTTAATGTATAAATATTAGAAATGAATACCATAAGTCAGTTACGACACACAAGCTATTTTAATTTCTAAAAAAAATAAAACTATTCTTGTATATGAAAAGACTTCAAATCACCAACTGGAGAGGTTCTGCTCGTGACCGAAGTCAGTGGAGGACAATTTTGCGTCAGGCCCAAGACCTTCAAGGTCTCTAGCGCTAAACAAGTAATTGCAATATTTATCCAAAATATTCGTTAACACAATATTTTCTCTTCAATTAGACGAATTTTGCGAAATGGGAAAAACGAAGAGGTAAATTTAAAAAAAATAGTAACAAAATTTTATAAATATCGAAATTTGAAATTACTTTATTATGCTATAAGCTTAATATTTAGTATTTAGAATCCATTTGCCTTTTATTACCACTTTCCGCCTATTGTTCAAGGAGTTAATAAAATTTCCAATTACGTCATCTTTTATGCTCTCGCAAGCTATCTGAATTTAATATCTTAGTCTTAGTTTAATTTTTTTCTTTATAATGCTCTAAATATTTTCAATAGCAGATCTGGACTATACAAGGGCCATTTCATAGTATGTATGCAGTTATAACTTATGTACGTTTTCATCTACAATCATAGAAGCAAAAATGGACTTAATGAAATTCGTGAACATTTTTAATCCGAATTTTATTCAAAAGTTTTAAATAGTTAAATAAAAATGAATATTATCTTTTTGGCTGTATGCGCTGGTGCATAATCTTGTTGAAAAATGAAGCTTCAGTTTCATCAAATAGTTCCATCAAAACTGATGGTTTCAAGTGACTCACCATCATATCTATGTACACATCTGCAGTTACTTTTGAGTTTACAAATACTAGCTCACTTAAACCACTCCTGCTGACACAGCCCCACACCATTAGACCTTCGGTTTTGTTAGGAACTTTTTGACATCACTAAATGTGTATACCATCTCCGATATGAAGTTCGAAAATGAACTTGACTTCACTTTTCTATTCTCCAGTTTAAGTGTTCTCGGGTCCAGTGCCCACGTGCTTCTAATAGCAAACTTGCTTGCTTCTAATAGCCTTATTCGATGATGTTGATATTACGGTTCCTCTTGCTCTGACAAAGTCTGTTTGCAGTATTGTGAATGTTCTAAATCTATTCCATTTGGAACAAAGCACCAGAAATTTATCTTCCACTACTAAAGTCGTTTTTGGTCCTTTCCACCGTTACGTATTCCCAATACTTTAAAGTTTTTTAATGAGATCGGCAACAGATGATTTCTCACGTCCTATTATCTAACCAATATCGTGTGTTGACAGTCCTCCTTCCATAGAAATCTGTTTTATCTACACTATATTGTAGATATAAACTTGCAAAACCGTACTTAATTAAGCACGAAAAGGTGATTCTGCCTAAGTTACTGTCAGGTGCGTAAAAAAATTTTTTTTGCAGTTATTTATCACGTTTATCAGTTTTTTCAACTCAGCAATTATAATTGTTGAATTACCTGAGTACTTATGAAAAATTGTAACCTGTAAGATAAGAATTTTCTAGAAATTCAAACTGTCCGGATTTTATTGCACACTACTGTATCTTGTATATATATATATAGTAGATCCAGTGGAAATTATTTCTTCCTTGGTTCATATAACATCATACTTATATACTATAGGAAATTTAATATACATATACCTACATTTCAAAATTCCATTTCGTCTAGGTTATGTTATGTGTAAAAACTCAACAAAAAAAGCAAAACAAAAATAAAATAATAATTTGATATTTATCGTACTTATGGCATTGATTCCAAACTAAATATTTTCTATCATTTTTCTTTGGTTGCATTTTAGATGTAGCTGGTACTGGGTGAATTGTTTTATTGAACGACACTCTTCTATTTTGTACACTATAGTATTTCCGTTGTCACATATATATTATACAAATAATTCAACAAGTCTGGTTTATTATTTTTCTACACTATGTATATACATATTATATACGTACGCATAAGTATATATACATATATAGATGCTACATTTGGATTCTGAGCGAAAGCGAATCTTTAGGTAAAAAAAAAACAAACAAAAAACAACAGTTTTTTTTCTTCGTTTATTAAAAAGATAAATAACACGGAATGACCCACTTTTTTGCAACTGACAGGTGAAATAGCTGCCCGAATACCTTTAAAGTATCTATAGAGTTTTGTTATAAAGATCGAAAAATTTATTTTTTTATATACCTACATACATGTAGGTATATATATATGTATATATATTTGAAATAAAATGAAGAAGAAAAAAAAATATATCATGGATAGATCAAAAAGATGACGTATATTCTTATACTAAGAAAAAGACTTGTTTTTTATTATTAATTTTTTGCCTGAGTCGAAGTTGTTTTTTTTTTTTAATTTTACTTTCGGATATGCATTTTGGAACCACCAACTAACAATTTAAATTAACTATGGTTGAAATATGTATTGGAAAAAGTATATTTTTTTTAGCTTTGTTTTCGTACTTGTTATCTTAAAATGGACTTAGAAATTTTTTTTATTTTTTATTTGAAGACTTGAGTCAACTTTTAATAGTTCAGAGTTTTTTTTTTTGTTTATTATTTTTTTTATTGTTTTTTTATTTTATAGGTGATCGTTGTAATTAATAAACTTGTGTAAGTGGAATAAACAACATTTTTTTAATGTTTGTAGAAATTTTTTAAAAGTTTTCTTTTATTGTTCGTCTGTTTTTAAAAATGCGGAAGTGTTTAAATGTCGGTGGTTTTAAAAAAATCTCGTCACTCTTATCGGTTTATATACATATATATATATATATATATATATGTACATATATAAGTAAGTATATAATTTTGAAAGAAATTAATTTGTAATAAAACAAAGTAAACACTTTTACTTAACAAATCCTTAAATATGTATATATATATATATATATATATATATACATAAATATATGTTAAAAATTATTGTTATAATTAACATTTAATAAATTTTCAAATTAGAAATTTAAGATAATACAAATTTTATTTTTGTTTAGTTTAATTTATAAAAACCATAAAAGTGATGTTTGGTTAAAGAAGAGAAATTTTTAAATTCATGATAAATTTCTATAATAAAATTTCAATTCAATTCTCACAGTAAAGAAGAATATTACCAAATATAGTCAATAATTTTGATCATCATATTCAATAATGATTAGTCGATATTAGGTCAGTAACTTGAAACTAGTAATTGATTTAGAAATTATAAATATTTATTTGACGGATATGTCAAAATAAATGGAATCTGATAATGGAATGGAGTATGATAAAATCGCGTTAATGTAACTATATTTATAAATGTTAAAAATTAAAATGACTTGCTATAGATAAAATACGTTGGGGTAAATGATAACAACTACTTATCCAGCTAAATGATGAGTGTTTGAAATGTAATTTCAAATTACTGCAGTAAATTCTTGCTGACACTGAGTTCATTTATGAGAGTTATCTCCTAACGCAACTGATGGATGTTCAATTTGTCCAACATAGAAGTACATTGTATATATCCATACTAATAAAAGTAAGGTTAGAATAATCAACACCAAATTATTTTTTATATTACATACAATTTCATTTATTTCACTATAAAGCATTGATAAAAAAGCTCCAGGTCTTTTGATCTAATTACATCGGAAGTCCTGAAAGAACTTTCGAAAAAAGCGATAACAATGCTAACACGCATTACAAACGCTGTTATAAGAATAAGATATGTGCCGAATATGTGGAAAATACCAGAGATAATTATGATACCAGCCAGGTAAGCCCATAAATGATGTCAAATCCTACAGACCAATATCACTACTACCAATAATATCAAAATTATTTGAAAAACTCAAAACTTAGTTCTTTTAAGCCTTCTGACATCATTTTGATTATCTAGCAATTGAGTGGCCTCAACGTTAACATGTCCCTCCAGACGAGCTATATGCTTTGTTGCATATCTTTTTATTTCATTTTCTATGCAAGGAATTTTTAGATCTCTGTGCAAATCACTGTTGCGAACATACCAGGGGGCATTTATCATGTTGCGCAAGACTTTATTTTGGAATTTTTGTATACAAAGTACATGTGTTTGTTTGGCACATCCCCATATTTGTATGCCGTACAACCATATCGGTTTGAGTATATGATTATATAACAAAATCTTGTTATGTATAGGTAATTTAGAATTACGACCTAAGAGCCAGTACATTTCTCTATACTTATTTTCAAGCTCAAATTTTTTCTTTTTAACGTGCTCTTTCCATCTAAGTTTGACATCTAATGTCATTCCTAGGTATTTAGCATTGTTTTCTTGGGGTATATTGACCCCATTCAGATTTACCAATGGTGGTTGATTTTCTAATTTTTTATTTGTAAAATTTACATGTACTGATTTTAACTCATTGAGTTTAATTTTCCATTTCTTTGTCCAGAGGTATAGCTTATCACTTGCTCTTTGCAATTTAATTGTAGCCTCGTCAATATTTGATCCTACTGCCATCAACGCAGTATCGTCAGCGAATGTAGCTACAGTTATATTTTCCATTTCTGGTAAATCATTGGTGTAGAGCAAATACAGTATGGGACCCAGAATACTACCTTGAGGCACACCCGTTTTAATATCTCTAATAGTAGAATACTCTTCGTCTTGTTTTATTCTGAATAGTCTGTTTTCTAGATATGATGAGGGTATATCTACGTATTGTTTAGGTAACATATTGTTTAGTTTATTTATTAAGCCTCGATGCCATACTTTATCAAAAGCTTGGACTACATCTAGAAATATGGTAGAGCATACTTTCTTTTCCTCTAAAGCTTTTTCTATTATGTCTGTTATTCTATGAATTTGATCGATTGTCGAGTGCTTAGATCTAAAGCCAAATTGATAATTTGGAATCAGATTACTATTTTCTATGATCGGTCTCATTCGAATCAATAATAGTTTTTCAAATAATTTTGATACTATTGGTAGTAATGATATTGGTCTGTAGGATTTGACCTCATTTATGGGCTTACCTGGCTTTGGTATCATAATTATCTCTGCTATTTTCCACATATTCGGCACATACCTTATTCTTATAGCAGCGTTTATAATGCGTGTTAGCATTGTTATAGCTTTTTTCGGAAGTTCTTTCAGGACTTCCGATGTAATTAGCTCAAAACCTGGAGCTTTTTTATCTCTGAGCTTTTTAATTTGTTCAACTATTTCACTCTCTGAAAATGGTGATATAACATTTTCTTGCCAATTATTATTTTCTTCAGTGAGATCATCCGAATCTGTCTCGTCTGGACAAAAAATTTCTTCAAGATGATCTGCGAATGTTTCAGCTTTATTTTTATTATCTCTCGCCCATTCACCGCTTTTCATTCTGATTGGCGGGATTTGAGAGATCGAGGTTTTTGTACTCTTTGTTGCTTTCCACAACGAGTAGTTATTTTCTCTTTTAGCTGATAAATTTTTTATATATTTTTCAAAATTTTCATTTTTAAGATCTTTAATTTTTCTTTTAAGATTCTGAGTTAACCTATTTAGCACAGTTTTGTCTGCCGGATCACGCGATTGTTGCCATCTGCGTCTAGCTCTTCCTTTTATTTTTATCATATTTAATATTTCTCTAGGGTAGTTGAATCCTACCGATTTATATTCACAATTTTTTGTATTATTCCATCCAGCATTTTGAATAATTTTAATAAAATTTTCTACTTCAGAATCTATATCACATTTGGATCTTAGTTTTGTTTTTATGTTTATTTTGTTTTCTATTTCTTGTTTAAAGCTAGCCCAGTCAGTTGTCTTGTTCGTTAGCAGAGGTTTCGACTGTTTCTTAATAACCTTTTCATATAGACTTAGTATGACTGCAGAGTGATCTGAGTCCAAATCATGGTTATCTTCTAGCTTAATATAATTGGGTGAAATTTTTTTTGTTATATAAAAATCAAGCAGATCAGGAGTTTTATTTCTATCAGTTGGCCAATAGGTTGGCTTACCGGTAGATTGGTAAATGCAGCCTTTTTCTTTTATAGCTTTTCTTAGCTCTCTTCCTCTCGTAGAGGTTACTCTAGACCCCCAATCTATGTGCTTGGCGTTGTAGTCACCTCCCAGGATAAATCTTTCGCCAAGTAGTTTAAGAATTTCTTCAAACATGTTATTCTTTATGTTGTATTTGGGTGGACAGTATAATGCACCGACACAAAGGCTTTGTTTAACAGACATAATTCGTAGCACGATTAGTTGGAATTCATCTATTTCTAGACTAAGTTCCTCGTGGTGCTTAATATCTTTCTTTATTAAAATTGAGCTACCACCTCTGGGTGTATTACTCGGATGGTTTGCGCTGTAGCATGTATAGTCATTTATTTTAAGCGATGACTTATCTGTCATATGTGTTTCTGTCAAGAGACATACATCAATATTTTGTGTTCTCAATAGAATTTCCAAATTATTTTTCTTGTTCAGAATACCATTGGCATTCCACGTGACTATACGAAGTGCGTTCTCAACCATGCCTTGCGGATTTATTTTTTGGTGTATACATATATATTTCATTATGTTTGTTTTCTAATGTGCATAGTCTTGTTGAGATTTCATTCATTGTTTTTATCATATTTTGCATCATCTGCATAATGGTATTTTCAGTCAACTTTTGTGTAGAAACTTTATTTTGTTCTTTCGGGTTTCTTTTTTGACTTATGTTATTTTGTGTTACCTGTGAATATGATAAGCCTTCTACGACTTTTTTCGACGTAAAAGTTTTAGGTTTCTCTGAAGTTTCAATGCAATTCTGTTTCTGTGCACTAGGTTGCCTAGGTTTTGTCTTTTGTTTTTCTTGTCTATGTTGCATTTGTTTTGGGGCATTTTTTTGTAGCTTCTTCCTTTTTTGCAACTCTCTAGCCACCTGGCAACCACGATAACTCGCTGGGTGTGCCTCAAGGCAATTAGCACATTTACGCTTAATATTTTTTTTTTCTTTACAAGAAATTGTTAAGTGGGGACCAGCACATTTAACACACTGAGCTAGACGCTGGCAAAACTTTTGTGTATGGCCAAATCTTTGGCATCTCTTACATTGAGGAATGGTAGTCGTTTTACGAATAGCCTCCATTTTAACCCTCATGTGCTGGATAAATTCAATTTTGAATATTTTGTTTATATCTTCGGAGTTTTCGAATGTTAGCATAAAGAGAGGAAGACGTACCGTAGATTCTTTGTTATTTTCTTTTTTCTTTATTATTTTATTTGTGACTTCTAGAATTTTGAAGCCTCTATCTTTCAATTCGTTTTTTATATCTTCAGGTTGGCATGACGGATGTAAATACCTAACCATTACTTTAATAGGCCTGGTGCTCTTATTTTCATAAGTGTGCCATTCAATATTGGCTTCATTTATTGCCTTAGTCAACTCTCTATATTCTTTTTCTTCTTCAACATTAATTTTTAGTTGTTTATTATTAAGCGTATTAACTTTATATTTAATATTGCTTTCTTTTAATTTTTTGTTTATTTGAGGGTATTCCACTACATTACTAAGTATAACTGGAGGAGGTTTACCTTTTCTTTTACTTTTCGCAACTTCATTTATTTGCACATTTTTCTCTACTTTGTCCGCAACATTTTCTGGGCTTAAAGTAGGTGATTTTTCTGCTTTTCTTTTTTTACAGATTCTTTTTGTTTTAAAGATCCAGTCGGTTTCTCGAGCTAGTTCTTCATCATCTGTATGAAATTCTTCAGCAGTTTTTAGTACTACTCTTTTAGTAGACATGTTTTGTGAATTTTTTAGTTTCATATTTTCTTCTTTAATTATGCAGAGTTCATTTTTCAATTCCCTGCATAAGATTTCTAATTCTGTAACTCTGGCATTAAGTTGATTATTTTTTGCCTCAAGTGCCTTTTCGTTATTATTACCCTCGTCGGGTTTTCTATAGCTGTCTTTTTGGGACATGTTTTCGTAGATATTTTGAGACCCTGCTGGAGGTGTTCTCTGGACCCCAGATTTTCTTCTGAATGGGTCAATTAAAGCAGCTCTGCTTTCGTGGTTTTGCAATAAGTGGTCTCCCCCAGAATCCGTGAGACCTGCCTCGAAAGAGGGTGGATTTTCCAGAAGATCTGGATTACCACCTGGGGTATACAATCTTTGAGTTTTATTCATTGCATACTTTTTTTTTTGTTTTAATTCGGAGTTCCATCTCCTAGCCTAAGGATAATATTTCCCTTGTACAAGGCGGTACCTTTTATTCCTGCCGTCCCTCTGGGATCAGTCGCAGACCAGAAAGCCGCCCATTCTGGGTCAGTCGCTTCTGGATTTTTCTAGGATTTTAGTGGACTTTTACCACAAGCATGCCTTACTGCGGATATTTCGTATCCCAACCCGCCGGGGAGGAAGCTTTTGTGTCTATGAAGATTCCCGCCAATCCACGCAAAAACTAGTTTTTATATTTTTCCTGTCAACATGTGTTTCATTGTTATCGTTTTGAAAGTGTTGGTGTGTTCTGAAATTACAACTTGATTTCTGAACGCAACACAACCAATAACAACAAATAGGTCATTCGGGTTGTGACATCAAAAGGGGACAAATTAAGTGTTAATTGGTTTTCCAGAAACAACTGGAATGGTCAATAGATAGGTTGCAAATAAATAAACTGAAATAATCATACATTAAATAAATAATTTATATTAGTATTCGCCCGCTCCTCGAAATTCGAGAATCGAAACAGCTTGATAAAAAATTGTACTCAATTTCATTATCAATTGTTTTCCATTATTTCAATTTATCCTTGTAAATACTAAGTATACTTTATTTGTTTATTGATTTATCTTAGACAGCAACCACATACCTAACAATTTATGTGAAAAAAAAAATTCAATTTAAGTTTAATTCTGGCGGTGCGACAATATGACAATTTGATAAATTTAAATTTTTGTATGTTAAAATGACTTTACAAGCGGGTGAAATTTAAAATTGAAAACAAATTAATTTCGCTACGTCTCCTATTAAATATATTTCATTTAAAAGAATGTAATAATGAAAATTGGTTGTGAATATTGATTCAGATATTTGTATTGTTTTCTATTTACAGATTAAATATAATGATTCAATTATTTCTTAAAGTAAGTGTACAGAACACGACGAAGTCTTTTAAATTGTATACAAGTGAAAATGATTATGACATGATATTGTTAATATAATTTTATACTTAATATAATTTAATACCGGAAGTATATCTACATATTCAACGAACAGAATGCTTAAATATACTCGGCATACTGGTAAATTATAAAATGATATGGGACGATTACTTTTTGATATTGCAAAAAATGTAACCAGATGTTTAGGCTTTCTAAGCCTTTGGAAAACGTACTGTTCGCTTGAAGAGATTTAAATAAATAGAAATTATACATACTACCCACCAAGATGGAATACAATTTAAGGATACAAGAGCTTATTCACCAAGCAGAGAGCTCAATTGTTATTTTTGGCTACCTGGCCATACCAATATCACACTGGCAATGACCAAGCTGATAAACTTGCCAAAAATGCTACGTGCATGATGTATCTTGATCCCCAGCAGTTGATGGCTAGCGACGATTATAAAGGTTGATTAAAAGAATGCCAATTTGAATAAATTATAATTTCAGATAATAAAAAAGAAAATAGACTAATACTATGTTCGCATTTACTGAGTTAACTATGATTTAGTCTCTAACTATAGTATAGACATAATTTAAGTGCGATTTGTTTTTTTTTAAATATAAAACTAATCATACTTGTAACTACAGTTAAAAATAAATCACAGTTAAATTATGTTAAATTCACGTTCACAACCCTGCTTTTATGTTATATCGTAGTTTTTATCGTATATTTTTATTTTTGTGCAACCTGACAATGATATTTTTGTTTCAAAGAAGTCAAAATGTAAACAAAATTAAAATATACCTAAATAGACCCGGTTAGTATACAGTTAGTCGAATGTTAAATTGCAAAACACCAATTCGCCTAATATTTTTTAACAAAAAAGACATTTCGCTACTTTCCATTTGACATATTTGACCATTTTATAAATGGTTGTTTGGAATAATGAGACACTTCGCCAAAATGTCTTTTGCAGAATATAATCGAATATAACAGAATATAAATGAATTAAAATAATTATTACTTGCAGTGTTGTTATTAATTGTTAAGTGGATTTTTGGGAAAAGTATTAGTTGCAAAGTGTTCTATTTGCAATATGGTAATTTTGCTAAAATGAAATTTGTGAAACACGAAATTATTCGAAATAGCATTAGGCGAAATGTGATATAGATTTTGCGAACAGGACCGCTCCCAGTAGACCCACATATTCACCAAGATAAGTAGACAATTAATAGTAAAAATAATTAATTGTATAATAAAAGAAAATAAATAAAATAATACAAGTAATAGTAAAACAATAAAAGAAAATAAATTTGTTAAATAAATTAATATTTATTATTTGTTAATAAATTTGTGTAATTAAAAAAAGCTAAAATATACGAAAGAAATATATATATATATATACATTATATTATATTTGCCTAACTAAAAACAAGACATAAATCAACAATTATCAAACCAAAAACTTGTTTCCAGATATTTCTTTCTTGTAAATTGTACAAATGAATATAATGTTGATTTAATTTATTTTTAAAGTTTTTAATTTTTAATGTTTTTTATTTTATTTTTAATATCATTTTGTCTTTTTGCAAACCTACAAACCCAAATAAAATTATTTTTCCAATTTTTTGAAAATTTTTTTATTGTTTGCTCCAGTATTTATTTTTTATTTTGATAAACAATCAAAACGTCAAACTTAACTATAGTTTGTATAATGCAAACACGTTATTTCAACCATTGATAACAAACGTAATTTAAATACAATGCGAACATGCTATAAACCACCCTGTACTTAACTGTTTAAAATTTCAAGAAAATCGAGCACGGAAGTATTTTGGTATTATTGAAAATTTTATAAAAAAACTATACCGAGTGATCCAGAGCATGCGTATCAGCTTTTTAAGGAGGAAGGAGCCGTTATTTTAAGATTTAGAAAAAAAATTGTTAACTAAATCGAGGGTGCTCTACCGATTGGTGGTATTTTCAACTTTCGGAAAGGACCGCTAATCGGCTTTTTAACATCAAAAATCGCCGAAATTGGCCGAAATCGAGATTTTCAAATGGGAAGGGGTACTTTTTAATGCAAATTCGGATTCTACATCAAAAAATAAGAAACTTTTGTAAAGTAAATTTTTTTTTTGTTTTTTTTTTTTTTTTTTGTTTAAGCTTTGTAGGAACCCAAAACTGAGACAAAAAATATGATAACATGAAAATAAAATTAATTTATAAAAATGATTATCATTAATTTTAGTTTACAAAAGGAAAATATTGAGCATTTTTGTTTTATTGTTATTAATTTTGAAGAAAAATACTAAGAAAACAAAAAAAAATCATTTAACATAATTTTCTTATTTTTTGTCGTAGAATCTGAATTTGCATTAAATACCCCTTCCTATTTGAAAATCTCGATTTCGGTCAATTTCGGCGATTTTAAAAAACCGATTAGCGGTCCTTTCCGAAATTTGAAAATATTACCAATCTTTAGAGCACTCTCGATTTAGTTAACAAACTTTTTTCTAAATTTTAAAATAACGGCTCCTTCCTCTCTTAAAAAGCTGATACGCATGCTCTCGAACACCCGGTATATAAAAAAAATTAACAAATAAAGGAAAGAAAGATACAATATTTATTGTGGGATGAAGCTTAGGGACAAGGTAATACCAAAAATATCAATATATAAAAATAAAATTTAACCAAATTAGAAAATAAAATAATAACAAAATTATATTTTGAAAGATATTTTAAATATAAAATTGGATGCTCGAATTAACTGCATTTGGGAATTAAACTCCCACCTTTAATTTTAACTATATTTATTGTTAAATTACTTTTAATCTTTAATTTTCGATTTTTATTTTCAACTTTCTTAATAAAAATCTTAATAGTAAGTAAATTGATTCAAAAACCTATAAGGGAAATGATTTAATTTTAATGCAAAGAAATTAAATTTGAAAAAAGTGAGAAAGAAATGAATGACACAATCAGAAAATTTATTTTAAAAACAAATATGGATATGTGTAATTTGAAGAGAAAAGATATTATTTTCATATCTACAATATATTTGTATATGTATAATTGTATACTTATATAATTTATAATTTCTTCTAAGTTTTATTCTATTATCATATTTCCAATAATAGTTTAAAAGGTTTCATTAATAGAAATTTTCTATCTTTTTCTTTCCATTTTCATCTGAAATCTGAATGCATTTGTTGTAGCAAAGAGGGTTGAGAGGATATTTTTTGGTTGTTGTTATATATTGAAAAAGCTCTCAAATTTAAATATTTTTCTTTTCCTACCTATCAAATTTCTTCCCTATAAATCAATTAGAATTCGATGTAAAAAATGTCTCCTGTAAATCGGGTTATTAGAATTGTTTTTGCACTTGAAATGAAAAGAAATGTATCTGTAAATTATGTATTAACTTACATGATTGAAATACGTGTTAATTATATTTTTAAATTTTTTATCTCGCTAATACTATATAATATTATTCCTCTCATTCCCCCCACTTACTTCAAAGTTTCTTATTTTAATTATAAATAGAAAATCTATATGATCTCACTATGAAATATGAACTCATTGCAATGTCAATGAATTGGAAATGTGAATCGGCGAAATGACTTAATCGTAAAGTAACTACGTGAAAATAATTATAATTAAAATTAACTTAAATTATGGGTATTGAAAAATTCTTTTTAAAATAAATTACGAAATATCTCGATTGTTTTAATAACAGATTAGGTATAGTTGTTAAAAACAATGACAATTGTTTAAGAATAGGTAATTTTGGAAATACTTTAATTAAGTTTATAAATTAAAAACTTTAATTGATTAAATAACATGAGCTAATGTGACATATTGTAAGATTTAATGTGTCTTCTTTGACATACAGTCATTTTCCATATTATTTACACACCAAAAATTAAAATATATATTCATAACTGCAAATGCGCACATGCTTATCGTTTCAATATGTTCAATATGTATATCGTTTTACACTTCGCTTTAAAAAGTTAAAAAGTTGAAAATCTGTACAAAAAAAAATAGTGTTAATAGCCTCAGAATTTATTAAAATAAAGATTTTAAAGCCATTTCAGTTTTATTTTTATCACAGTGAAGTATTTAAAACGAATAAAAATGCCACGAGATACATAACTAACTTTGGAAATACGTTTAGCCATCGTTACTGATTATAAAAGTGATATCTCGGCTTCTGAGCTTTCAAAAAAACTTTATCAACTTTCCAAAGAAAATAATAAAAAAAACCTTCTAAGTGTACCTGTAAGAAGCAAAAAAAGTGTAACGAATAACAAAGAAAATAATTATTATATTGTTGGGGTATGTAAAGAAAAATCCGACCGAAATTTTCATGATGAGAACCATTCAAAAAAATGATAACCGTAACAAAAGGAAAGATATAACCAAAACCGCAGTTTGAAAAAGACTAAGAGAAAAGATAAACTCAAAGCGCATATGCTTCGAAAACAGCCTTACATTTCTCCAAAAATCAAAGACTGCGGCTCGAATTTACTTTGCAGCATAAAAATAATCGACGTCATTCAAATGTAGGAAAAATCATGATATAGGGATATTATGTCTCTTATCGCATGATCGGAAAAATGAATGCAGCCCAATATTTGCATCTTTTAAATGATGTTGCACTTGATGTGGTACTACATTGATTGACCAATATTTTATTTTTGTAGAAAATTTTTATTTCAGTTGTTAAACATTCGAATAAATTTTTTGGTGTGTAAATAATTTTGAAAATGACTGTATGCATACGTATATGAAATACCTTTTAGTAACTTCTCCATTCCCTCAAGTATCTGTAGTAGTGAATGTAACCTTGATATGTTGTTTTCGAAGTTTAAGAACGATTGGATCAATGATAATAGAATGGGCTGGTAAATAGAATATCGACTAATATACAGTGACCAGGGGAAGGAGTAAGATATAATTTTGTCAATTTAGAAATTGATTTTGTTATTTTACAAATTTATAACAGAAAACACTGAACCGTTTATATATTAGAGAGATTGAACAATTTAAGTATGGATGTAGTCGAAAGTCGGAAAGGTTCTAAAACACTCTAGTCATTTATTTCCAGAAAACATTCTAGATAAGCTCATAAGTATTTACGTTTACGTAAATTTTTGAATTTCACTACAACTATTTACTAAGGAAAGTGTTTCATAAATAGAAGTAAAGAAATTTTCATTTATCCGCATTTGTATAAAAACTGAAAAACTAAATAATACTCGATATTATAATGTCAAGGTTATTTCCTGACATGTAAAAATAAAAATTATGTAGTTTAAGTTACGAGATTTGTTCATTAATGTTTACTTGTACTTAAGAATTTATAAGTTTTATTCGCTATTACTAGAGAATTATTGAGTACATATTCACTCGGCCTAACGTATTACCTAGAATGTACTTATATTTGAGCAATGTACGGTGTAATAACTAAATATAAAATATTAAAAACATTTAACAAGTCTTATCGAGTATTATCGATTAAAAATCACTCAAAAACTTGTCGGTTGATCAACGTGTAACAGTAACTTATAAAATTCTAATTTTGGAATTTATTTTAAATTAACTTAATACTCAATAAAATATTCAAAAGATAGTTATCTATATATATATATATATATATAAAAATTATATTTTTTATGTCTGTCTTTATGTCTGTCTTTATTTTATTTATAGACTCGAAAACTACTAAACCGATTTGGATGAAATTTTCAGAGTATATTACTGGATAAGAGGGAAAGGTTATATGCCTACCCGCTTTTTAAAATTCCGACGGATTCGAGCAATTACCATACAACTCCCAGCACCTATCACAAATATGTTAATAATCAAAAGTGTTACAGCGCTGAAAATTTGAACTCAGGTACTGCCTCAAAAATAAAAAAATACGTCTTTTACCGATTTTCAAAATTTTGAGTGGTTTGGGCAGCTGCCATACAACTCCCAATACCTATTACAAATATAATGAGCAAACAAATCTTTTACCGTATTATTATTTAAATTCGTTTAAAACAATTTGTTGTTTTTTCAAGAAATTATTATATATACCTACATTTGGTGAAACAGAAGTCGATTATTTTTATTATTCAAATATTGTTTTGTAGAATCCGTTTGCAAAGTTCGAACAGGTAGACGTATTTACGTTACCTTAAAGACAATCGACATGTGAGTTACATACTTATACCTAAATTGTAATATTAATGTAACAAAATATAAATGAATGTAACACCCTAATTAAACATCTGCCACCCAAATAATATTTTTTCCAATTATTATTTAAATTCTTATAATTGTTTTAAAGTTATATTATAATAAAAAATAACTATAATATCAATTAATACTTAAAATAAAATAAAGAAAACAAAGTTTTTTTTAGAAATATTTGCCTTCAATTTAAGCGTACTAAAAAAAAAATTAACTTTAGAATCGCAGCTTGATATAAGGTTTTCAAAGCAAGTGATGATTATTACGGAAAAAACAAATTAGCCGAAATTCTATGAAGTCTTGGTATGATTTCATTAAGAGATTTGGTAAAAATTTCGGCTAATTTGTTTTTTCCGTATAGGGACTTTGGGCCAGAAACGCGGATCGGGTACAGCTATTTATTTATATATTTTAATTTTTCTAAAGTTAATTTACTATTGAGTATATTTTTTACTTTTTTAATCAAATTTTTATGTTTAGTGGATGATTTAATTATTGTTAAACTTACGTTCACTAATAATTTTTAATCATTTATCGCAAATATCGATATTTTGAAACCAAGATACTTCCTGCATCATGACCTGCTAATGACTAACTAATTTTCTTAATTATTTTGTTCCCTTTTATATCCTAATCACCAACAGTTTAAAATATTTGATAAGGTCTCTTGTAAATTAATTTATATTGATTTAAATAACGGTCCATTTCTTAAATCGAATGTTCAATATATTATCTAGGTGATCTCTCGAAATTGCCAAGCTTTTATTTGTCTCTAATTTGCTTATTTTTTGTACCTCCTTTATTACTGATAAATTGATAGCTGATATCAATTTTATGATGTTCTTCAATTACATGTTTAGCAATTGCCGACCTAAAATAAGTAGTACCTCTTATTCTTCCTAATTCGACTTCCCTTAAATGTTCTTGAAATCACACTGTAATTAGTCAAATAGTGATTAAAAGTATTAAAAATGATTAGTGAACGGAAACCTGACAACAATTAAATTATTTAATATAGTTAAATACTTAATACACACTGATATTTTTATTCAAATTTACTTAATAAAACTTAATGATACTCATTTGAAGTAATAAGAAATGAAAGTAATATAAATAAATATAAATAATGTGACATGTATTACATGAGTTTTAAGTATGAGCAATAGCTGGTCTGAAATAATCAATTTTTAGTCAAATACAGGGCCCAATTTCTTAAAATCGGACAAGTCGACAAGTGACAAGTTTACAAATTTGTCAATTAAAAGTCGACAATTTATAATTTTTTTTTTCATAAAAATACCAAGTGAGATTAGATTTATTGAAATAAGATTTGTCACGATTTTTCTATCATTTGAAATTTGTTGGATTTTTATTGATGGTTCATTCATTAAAATTGATTCACAAATTGTAATTAAGTCAGCATCAATAGAAATCGAAAGTAAATAATATTTAATAAGATTCCATCAGCAATCCTTAAATTAATCTAAATTGATTTTATCTAAAGTATGTAAGCTTTCAAAAGTTTTTTACACTAAAATACTACTAGCTTTAAAATACTACTTTTTACACTAAAATACTACTATTTTTTTTATTATTTTAATAAATAATTTATTAAAAATAAAAACATCGTTTAAAAAAAAAATGTTGCGGTTAGGTGTCTTAACAGTGTTATTAAATACAGGTTTAATTTGAAGAATTACTTATAATAATCTAGTTTTTTGTTACATTACAAAACTTTAGAAAAATACATCAGTTTTAAATATTAACAATTACTTTTATTATAATAACGAAAGTAGTATAGTTGCACGACATGACAGCTAATTTCAATGATATTACGTTCAATCTATTTTTAATAGCAATTCTTAAATAATATTTATAGGAAATTATCTAATTTTTCATTTATCTATTTAATGTAATAAATTTAAATTATAAATAAATTAACTGAAACTTAAACGGGTATTATAGATGTAGATAGATATGATCTTGTATTCAAATAACATTAATATAGCGTACATGGTATTTTATAACACGTAAATTAAGTAACTGATTAAAATTGTAATTAATAACTAGCTTCATATTGAAATAATTCATTTAACTAACGTCATAGATAGTCTTATTAGATATATGTATACTTCTGCAATACTACTTTCTTTCTCACCCACGTTCATCACTAAAATAATAATTGTTCAGTGTAGTTTAGTTATTGTATGAGATTTAGTTTAGTTAAAGTAGATTTTTGAAGTCAAATATATATACATTTTATCGTCATATCGGAAGCAAATTTTTGGAATTGAAAAAGTCCAGGATTTTTGAGATGTTGTTTGCCCGAAGAATTGGTGTTTCTTTACTATTTTTTTTACTACTATTGTTTTACAAAAATTTAAAAAAAAAATAACAAACATTAAAAAAAAAATTAACAAACATTAAAAAAAAAATTAACAGCAGCGAATGATTTTTCATATTCAAGATATAGTTAGTTATACTTACTAGCAAAGTCACCCGACGTTGTCCTGATCCAACACAAAATGTATAAAATTTACTTCAATAGCATTTTATTTATGAGCCGAATTTAAAAATATTTAACACATGGTAGATATTTAAACACATGGGTCAAATTTAAAATCTGTAGTAGATTTAAATTTGTTTGAATTTGGCTTCAACTTCAATAACATAAGTAATACTTTTATATTTCTACTTTATTATTAATCTGGTATTGTATAGTTCTGCTAACTGTGATTTCGTAGAAGTCTAACTGAACCTTCTACCTTTGGATTTGGCTGGTAAGGAAGCAAGTAATATCTTTAGTTTATAAAAAAATCATGATGGGTCCTGGGAGTTGTATGATATCTTAACTACCAAAACCAGTCCGAATTTCGGAAAGCGATAAAAGCCGTGTTTGTTTATTTTTGGGAAGTACAAAATTATAAATTTTCAAGCTAACACTTTTAGTTTTTGAAGTAGTTTTCGTGTGAACTAGGAATTGTATGACAGCTGGCCGACCCACCAAACCAGTTCGAATTTCGAAAAACGACAAAAGCCGTGTTTGCTTATTTTTGGGAAGTATCTAATTATAAAACTTCAGGTCTGTAACATTTTTTGTTTTTGAAATATTTATGATAGATGCTAGAATCTATATGGTAGCTACCCGAGCCAGCCCAAGATTTGGAAAACATTAAAAAATATTTGTTCATTTTTGATAAAGTTTCAAAGTATTAGTTTTGAGGTCTGTTACTCCTTTAGTGTTTGAAATATTCCTAGGAGTTGAATTGTATGGCAGCAACCCAGTATGAAGCAGAAGAAAAAATTTTGGTTTACGTTTTTTTTTGTTTTTTTTTTTTATAAAGAGGTAGGACATAAACAAACGCAGCAGAGAATAAAATTTTTTTGTTTACATATTTTTTATTTTTTTTTATTTTATTTTGTTTTGGTGGTTTGTTGTGACAGGACTGTTACGTTTTATTATATTAGATATAAATAGTAAATAAGAGGCATATTCACCATCATTTTGTTTGTTATCACATTCCGATTATTCCTCAGGCTATGACTTATAAATTATTCCCAAAAAAAAACCCTGTGTATACCACGAAATCCAAAAATTATTTACTACATATATTTACTACAAAATAATACTTTTAGAAAACCCTCAAGATGATTTTTTTCTATCAATATACTAAAAAACTAAACCATACGTAGCCATTATTTTTATTAATCAAATATTTGGCTACTAATTAATATCAAATATACTTAATTATAATTTAAAATTTTTTATTATTTACCTCCTTAATTCGAAATTATTTACTTAATACATTTTATGCTATTCATAATTTCTTAAAATTTGTTTCTAACACAGTTGAATTTTTTTTTAGCCTGTGTGAGTTTAACTTTATAATTGTGTAATTATTATGCATGTACTTGATTCCTACTGCAAGGTACAAAAAACAATTTTTTTGATTATGTAATTCAGCTGATTAGAAAATGTAATTATACATTATTGCAGTTTAACACATTTTCTATGATATTTTGCAATATCGGAAATTTGTTACAAAATGAAAATGTCTGTAAAATTTAACCCTTTAAGTGACAATATAATTTCAATAGATTTTTAGAAAAAATGATGCAATAGATAGAAACAAATATCAACATTTTATAAGCAAATTACTTCCGTCATCAGTGCTTGCTTGCTTAATAGTATGTACATACTGATACTAACTTAATTAATAGCGGTAAAGATTAACTAGCTATTATCAGCACTATTAATATAGTTAATTTAATAAGTTGTAAATATTAAAATATTGGTTTTTGAAATACTTCATTTATTTCTTATTTATTAATTGACCACATATTGTTCAAGCGAGTCGAGAAAATTTTCAATTTGTGATTGTTATTTTTAATGTTTTTGACAGTAACTTAAGTAGAATTACCTTTTCGTGCATAAGTACAATACTGGAATTTTTACTACGTTATGTTTTTTTTCGTGATATTTTTTCGTATCGTTGGAGCTCGTTATGTATTTGATAGATATCTCTTAGGCATGGGTACAAACTCAGTTTAAAGTAAATCTGTATTACCTCCTGTCACGAGCTTCTATTGTAAAACACGAAGGGCATGTACTCATTCCCACTTCGAAATCCTTATATATGGCATAAGACAAATTATGAACATTAATTTATAGCCCAGAACATCGCGAATGTGGAATCTGAGTATAATCTGGTAACAAATTAAATAAAATGAAGCTATTCTATTTAAGAATGTTTTGTTCCTAACAATAGCAGTAGTTTTCCACATTTCATGAGTAGATAAGCCAGAATTTGTTAAAGTACTCGAAATATTGATGTAGTATTAAATTGCAGTACCGTACTTAATTAAGCACGAATAGGTGATTCTACCTAAGTTACTGTCAAGAGTGTAAAAACAAAATCCATCTTAGGGTGGTCCCAAACATGAACCATTTTATATTTATGACCTCTGAATAATTTCAAGACCGATTTCATTCGTAGTTGTTGTCCTTTCCGTTCATCTTTCTTTTTTCCCCAACTTCTATTTCTCTCCCTAAACGTTCTAACCAGTATAAAAAATCTCCATCAAATGTTTTGGCTTTATTTATATAAAAAACAAAATTTATGATAGCCAATAAACAAGCACTAGCATCAGAGGTCTTTGGCTTGTTTAAATATTCTAATTATTCTCTTGTTTTCAATTTTTACTTAACGCTAAAAGTGCAGTTATATTAGTTATTAATAGAAAATAAGTTAAAAGTTATATTCTTAAATAACCCTTCTTTTAAAAAATAACTTAAATAGTACACAAGTCAAGAAAATTTATTGACTTGCCTCCAAAATATTTCAAATGTTACTTGAGATTGAATTGCTATTGTATAAATTCAACAATCAAACTCATCATCCTAACTGTCCAGTAAATTCTACTAAAGGGGGTATACAATAAAAGTTGAACAACATAATATTAAAATACTAGAGACCCCTATTTATTAATTATAATTCAAGTTAAAGCCAAATTTAACGTTTTTAATAGTATATTATATATAATAGTATATCAGTATTAGTATATTAAAATACTAGAGACCCCTATTTATTAATTATAATTCAAGTTAAAGCCAAATTTAACGTTTTTAATAGAACAGGGATTTGAATATACTGATATTTTTCACTATAAATTAATAGGTATAAAAAAAACAATGAAAATTTTGTTTACAACTTACTACGATACCCATTATATTGTCTATACCTAAGTACCTACCTAAATTTAATGATGAAATAAAATTTATATGCTACCTATGCACTATCTTGAAATTTGTATAAATAGGATGGTGTACTGGCGTAGGTGTGGTCATGGTATGGTGATTTATTTTCTCTCATTTTTGGTGAATAGATTGAATAGTTTTGAGGTGAAATGTTGACAACTAACTCTATTATAATATAGGATTGCAAGGTTTTCAAAACAAAATTCTGCTAACTCTATAACTATGTACGATTGTTTATATACAGTGTGGTCCATTCTTGATTAATAGAACTTTGACATATGATAATTATATGGACAGCTTGCGGAACAAAAAATTGTATCGTAAACAAAAATGGACAAAACCAACTTTACGGCTTATATTTTGGTAGAGGTTTAAAATGGACCCCCACTCTTCTATCATTTCTTCTATCAGTTTTATTTTTCCAAGGCGTCCCTATCCGAAGTTCTAATTATCAAGAACGGAACATCGTGATGTAGACCAAATGATTTAATTCATAATTATCAAAAAATATTAACTGTTCGAGTTGAAATTTACTGATAAGATCAAAGATATTAAAAAAGATTGGGCATACTCATCCGAATAAATAAAATATAACCATGCTAAGCTCTGTATCTATCTATCTAAATAATTTAAAAAATTTGTATTTTGGTCTCATTAATTGGTTGCCTAGATTTTATGTTTCTATCAGCATCGGATTTGGTTTTGTTTGTAAATGGGAAAAAATATCTAAACAGAAACTAAACGAGGCTGGCGAATTAATATAAAATTATATAAAATACCGCAGCAGATCTGTAAAAATTTATTGAAATTTATTGCAGATATTATACTCACTGGGTTATAATTTTACAAGATCGTTTAGAAAGTTATGGAAATTTTGTTATCGCTAATTTTGTGAATGACCATATTATTTGTTAGACATTTTACTACATCTAGTTTTTGCGTAGAATTTTTGTTCCACAGAGTAAGATGGTAACGAAAAAAAAATTTCATTCCATCATAATTTGCTAATAAAAGGGTTAAGCAATTTAATCTTGCGCAGTTAAATTTTAACTTATTAAAATAGATTTAAATTTTACAAATTTCATAAAAAGATGTATAAAACCAATTGTTATGAGCAAAGCAATTTCCAATACAAATTTAGGAAGTGGTGAAAAATAATTATTAAAATTGATTTTCAAATTGATTTTTACGAGTATTTTGAAGTTAAATTTTAAATTTTTGTAGTATAACCAATGAAAATTTCCACTACATATTATATTTCAATATATGCTATATATCTATATACCTTTCTATATACACTGGTAAAATATTATAAAAATTTTAATATTATGAAAGGTGTGTAAGTATAGTTTAAGTCACTTAAATATATTTAAAATAAGATTTAAAGGGAGAAAATCGAAAATAAAAAAAATTATTTTATTCATGTAAAAAAATTGATCTAGTAAGTTATCTAGTAGGCTATCTTAAGACTTCAACGAACCAATCACTAATTAAATAAATTTCTCAACTCTAGATGATTAAATTAAAGAAGTAACCAACCACTTTATTATTACTAAAATTCTTACATATTATTTCTAGATAGTAACGTATCTACTTATGGTAACAGTTCGACGCAACAAATTCAATTCAAAATAACAGTAAAAAGTAAAATAGCGAATGAATTTGAAATTAAAACAGGTGTTACATCACGAGAACCTCTGTTAAGAACAATCTTCAATCTTATAATTCAATTTAATCGTACAAAATTTAGACAAAGGAGAACATATTCATAACATCATTTAAAATAAGCGTGTATGTTGACGATATTGTAATTGAAGCAATATCATTTATTAATTATACCCTAGCAAAATAGGATCCTTCTAAGAAAATTTGATTGGGGAATCAAACGGAAATACTGCAAACATTTGATCCCAAACCAAACGACAATTGTGAATATCAAATTAGATAAAAGACACTAAATATAGGCAAAAATATTGTACAGACGTGGTGCAGTACAGTGGTGCAGTACAGTGGTAGAGCAAATGCCAGATCCAGATTACAGTGGTAAGGCAAAGTCGAAGAAAATGGTTGTAAACTTTGAGTTATCGAATGAAAGACAAATCTACAAGACAGATCAGAATAGAGAAAAAATTTTAACGGACTTACCCCGAGCTTTAGCATCAACAAATGATAATGATAGCTTTAATCTACTTACCTTTTTTATAATTGAGTTTACTAATTTCGGTAAACAATTTTCGCAATTTGAAAATTTCGTATGCTCTTACGCGAAAGTACCAGATTTAAAAAAAAAATTCTAAACTAACACATTTCCAATCTAGTTTCACAATTATAACACAAATAAAATGTGGTCGTAGGAAAAAAGGTTGATTTCATTACCAAAGATGCTGCGGTAATGCTAATTCACCTCAAAAATATCAAAAATTCGAATTTCAAAATAATTTCTATATCAACGGTTTTTTTCTGCGATTTTATACATGGTAGAAATTTATTTTCGCATCGAATCGAAACGTAAACGAAATGCGATGTAAATTTATTACGCGGTTGGGCGCCAGTACTTTAAATAATTATGCCCAATTAAAATTAAAAAAAAAAAAAATTACTTTAATTTTCAGCAATAAAATCATATATGAACATAAAATTAAATTGAAAATCTAAAAGATAATTAAATCTGCTATGTATTCTTGTATCCATACACTAATGTTTCCATAACAAAATATTTAATTCGCATTTAAACAAAACGAATTCCACATAAAATATTTAATTCGTTTGTTTTGAAATTCTATTTTGTAAAATTTGGGAAAATTTATTATTTTTAATTTAAGATTTTTATCTACTAGATAATTAGGCATTAAGAATTGTTTATGAAATATTGTTTTTCCGCTTAGATAACCAATGGCAATTAAAACAAGAAGCAAAAAAAAAAGCGAAAGCTAAAAGTGAAATACACTGTAAGAAAGTACCAAACTGTTTAGCAGTATTGTAATAAAGTAACATTTTATTGGATTCCCAGCCATGCTTTGATAGATTGTAATACCAAAGCAGATGAACGTCCAAAAAGCAGATCTAGAAATAGCTACAAAAAGATGTAGAGACATATGTGTGAAATATGTGTATAGAAACAATAGTCCAGAACTAGAAAAGAGATACACAAAAGATGGGGATAGATGACTCGCATAATATGCATGAAAAAACCGTTTAAAGAAGCTGTCCAAATCTAAAAATGTTGAGGAAAACTCAACGCACAAATAGGACAGTTATTCTTTCATTAATCATTAGAATCGACCCAACAAATTTTGTGGGCAGAATACCATTAACTAAGAGGTTAATATACATGGCTCAGATCAGTATAGAGCTCAATCATTATGTAGGATGCGAAGAGAGAACTGAAACGATTCTTTGTAATTTATAAATGTGCTGCACAAAGAACAATCCAAGCCAGAAGTTTACAAGGATTTTACTGGAAAAAATATCTCAGCATTAAAAACAGAAAAAGTGTTTGAAATTTGTCAGCTTATAAAAAAAATTGATATGAAATCTTCAAGACAAAATCCTCAAGCCAAAATCATCTAAACAAAATCTTCAACGAAAAAATTATCAAAGACAAAATCTCTAACCAAAAGATTTCCAACGACAAAATCCTTAATAACAAAATGGAAATATTTTTTCTTTTGTGTCTAATATCGGGTAAATAAAATAAAAGTTTAGGCAATTATTTTTTTGGTGGTTTCGGGGATTTTGTCTCTTAGGATTTATTGTTATTGGGAATTTTATCTTACTGAGGATTTTTCGGTTTTTGGGAGTTTTGTCCTCCTATCAGTTTTTGATCAACCAAAATTAACCATTACCGCGTTTATATGGCGACTTGAGTACTTGGCTGGACTTAGCTCGAAAGCTTGAAAATGACATTGGCTTCAAATCAACTTGAATTTGACAACGTTTGAAATAGTTTACACAATTGTTAATTAAAGAAAATGAATTCAATTATAAAAACAAGTGTTGCGGTGGAATATATTGAAAATTATAAACATTATTTTGAAATACTATACTTACAGTTATTATAGTATATATTTGTTAAAAAAAATAAGAAAAATCGAATCAAATTATAAAAAATTAAAAATAAAATAAACATTCATTTCCAAACTTCCAAAGGCATAATGAAATAATGGGGAGCACACCGAAATCCATAAAAATTTAAAAATCCATAAATATTTAAATCCGTAATAACAAAATCCGTAAATATCAAAATCTATAATTTCAAAATCTGTAAATCACAAATGCCGTAAAATAAGACAACAGACGCAAGTAAATATTTAATATTAAATTTTAAGCCCTTTCACATAATTTGTATATAGTTATGCCTGTTTCTGACATATTTCGGGATTTCCCCGTTTTTAAATGCAACAATATGTGTCATTTATATTACATATTTGAAAACGAAAGATAGTGTTGTTACTTATTGTTATTTGGAAGTTGTAAAGAAGATTTACTTGGAAAAATGTAGAAGGTAGTGAGCTTGGCGGCATTTTGTTTATTTTTTATATTTTTTACTAAAAGCTTGCCGTCTGCGAAAACAGGGTTTCAATAAATACGTAGTGAGGTTTGGGGGCAGCAGCCCACGACTTTAAAAATAAATTAGTTTTTTTTTTAAAGTTTTTACTAACTTTGCTATTTTATTAAAATTTGGATTTTGTCGTATTTGAATTTTGAAAAATGAAATTTTGTCGTATTTGGATTTTGGAATTCTGGATTTTGTCGGTTGGATTTAATCCATTTGGCTTTTCACATTAGGCATTTCGTAGTTATTCCACCTACAAGCTGTTTTTGGAAATTAATCCCATATTAAGTGCTAATAAAGATTTTTTCTGAAGTTCCGCCAACCTTATGTTATTCTTACTGTTCTTGAAAGTTTAAAGTACAGTAGCAGTTTTTCGGGCAAATTTTTTATAGATTTTTTATGGATTTTTGACGGTTTTTTACGGATTTTGTACGTATGGATTTTAATTTTTACGGATTGTGAAATTAGGTTTGGATTTTGTTTTTATGGATTTCAATACCAACAAATGGTTTTCAATAATCCACAATTTATTAAATAGTTATTTATAATGTCTCCTTTGTTTGTTTATTACTCAATATTAGTGATGTTCCGAATATTCGTATTCGTATTCGCCAAAATGTACACGGATACAATGTGCTCGAATACTTTTTTTGAAAAATACAAAAACAAAGCGAAAAAATCTGAAAACAAAAAAAAAAATCGAAAAAAAATTATTCTACTGACAGTTGAAACAAGAAAATTATTCAAAAGTACTTAATTTGACTGAGAAATTTTGTTTTATATCTGGGATCAAGAAAAATTGCAATTGCATACAATATTTAATATATATATATATACATATATATTATATCTAATATATCGACAAATCATTGGCATAGGTCGTTCTTGAATTTGAAATTAAAATTTGTATAGCTTTGTTGAATTGCGATGCAGAGGAGATTTGATTTTCCAAAGAAGAAATACTTGTTTCTGGGCCGCACAACTCTTTTGTAATTTCCTCAAATGCTTTAAGTAATTTGACACATTCATTTAATTAAACTCCACATCATATAATCTCATATTATTAAATAGGTATGTGATTGATTTTGAGTTATGAAAAATCGCCCATTTGCAAACATAATATTTTTAAATAATATTGCTGTTATTTTCATATAATGTTCCATATGGAATTCATAAAATTTAATTTAATAACAATTTTTAATCGGCCTATAAAAAATTGCCTTGTACGCCATAATTTTACCCAATTAAAAATCTTCAATTTGACTTACATAACATAAGTTAAACTACATTCTTTACTTAAATTCTATTTAAAATCTGGAAAATAAATTTAAAAATAATATATATATATATACACATAGTTATGTATTTAAAAGTTATTTTTAACACCAACATTTTCTTTTATAATTTAAAAAAATTATCTTAATTATAAACTAGAATATCATAAAATATACACATAATAACATATTTTTTAAGAATCTCATTAAATCCTTAAATTATTTTCTAGAATAAATTATGCGGCTATTTACAGAATGATTGTAGTGCAATGCACGTACTCATACACACATATCTGAAAGAGCGGTACGTATAATAAAATAAATTACAATCATTTTAATGTTCAGTTGTAATTATTAATTTTCTCGTAAAGTTAATAAAAAAAAAATTATTAAGATTATTTAGTTTTAAATAAAATTTAAATTTTTATGTGATATTATACACCTCAATTTATGTATGTAAATAATGTTATATACATATATATACATACTAGTGTTCCTGTATGTAATAATAATAATGGATTCGATAACAAAATTTTTAATTAAATGCGAAATTTATAATTCAAGGTAACCTACGCTAATAATAGTCACTCAAATCATTATTTTAAATTCATATCCATTTGAATATGTATATATATATTTACATATGTACATATACATGTGATGTAATGTGTATGTTAATATAGGTATATCATTCCATTTATTTAATTTGAGTATCATTTCAATTAAAAATACAGGTTCAGAAACTCCTTAAAAAGATATTGAGTGCATTTGAACGACACATCTACCCATAATATCATATGGAAGATATATTGTAATTCAATGTATAGTAATAGATATTCGATAATTTTTTGATTGTACTTTTTTTTTTTTAAAGGTGTGAAAAAATTTGTTAAAAAAGAAGAAAAATTACAAAAAAGAAAAACCTTTCCTTCTATTGCATCACAATTATTATAAAATTTTATAAAATTGATATTGTATTGAACTTATGTGTCTCTGTTCAACAGTTTTTAAGTTAGACCTACGCCAACATTTGACGAAAAATTGAAGATAAGGTATGTTGGAGGTATTTTTTGTTTTTCTTTTTTTAAAGAAATTTTAATATAACCGAACCGAACCCAGAATTTTGAATTTTTATTTTCTTCGGCCGTATTGAATAATTTGTTTTTTGTTGTTTTTTTTTACTTTGTTTTTGTTTACTTTCAATAATACATATTTCAATGGTTCTACGTCGAGTTGTTATACAATTTGAAGACTTTGATTTGATTGCAAATGATTGTTTTTAATTCATAAAAAAAGTGATTCAAGCATAACTTATAACTGTTTTGCATAAATATACATATACTATACATAAATATATATATATGCAATTATCTATGAAATAGAAGTAAATTAATATATTTAAAAAAACAAAAAGGTAACATAACAACTAATTTGTTTAAATAAAATTTACAAAACAAAATATTTAATTGTATACCATGCAGTCACATCTTAAAACTGCATTCCATTGGCATACAAAAATAATCATTTTCAAAACGAAGATCCCTTATTTGTCAATGAACTTAATGTTTGGTTTTGGTTACACTTTATTGTATGAATTTACTTAAAAGTTAACTGTGATCAAAATGTACAATTTTATGTACAAAATGTATTATACATTTGAAGTGAAGTGAAATGATTGACAGTTAAGTGTGCTATATAAGCGGAACCTTCTATATAATTGTTGAGAGGGAGTTAATGTTTATCTATTTTGTGTGTGCTTAACAAAAAAAATGTATATATATATATTTTTTTTTTTTTTTTAATAATGTCAGAATAATATTGATTGTTGTTGTTTTTTTACTATAGGTATAACATTATCTATATATTTTAGGAATTATATACAGAAATTTTCATTTGAAAGCTTTTATTTATTTTTATTTATTTATTTTTTTTTTAAATAAGGTTTCAACTTTAATGGAAGTGTTTATTGAAAACTTTCTTAATATTGTAAACACAATTTTGATTGTTTACTTTTTTTTAGAAATTTTAATAATGTTAATTTTGAGCACATGGAACACATTGTTCAAAAAAAAAAATTTAACTATAAGTTGATTTGAAATTGGTGAAAAAATAAGTATAAGTGTATCAAGCCGGAACCATCAAATACATGGAATTGTATGATCTATAATCTATTTTATTATTGGCTTATATGAAAATGGATTCAAAAGAATAATTGCGAATTAAAATGATAAATTTGTTGAAATATTGAAAACTTTAAAACAGTACGAATCCTTTGAAATGGAAATAAATAGTAAACATTAGAGTTAAAATTTATTGAGAGGTGCGTATACATATATTCAATTAGAAACACTTTTGAATGAGAACAATATTTAATATTCAAATTTCAGTCAGATTTTAGGAAAAATCACAGTAGTGAAGCAGTTCTAAATGTGATTGTCGCAAATTGGAAGCAGCTTTTAGATGAAAAGCAAAATATAGCAGCGGTCTTTCTTGACCTTAAAAGAGTGCTGAAAAAAAGTTGATAACATTAGGTTAGATTAGATTAGGTACTCTCGAGATGGGATCTGGTCCCTATATCTGTTGCTGTAAATGGGCTTATAGCAAAGACATTAAATATACATTAATATTTGATGTCTTTGCTTATAGTGATTACCCGTATTAATGCTATTAATCACCTTAAAAATACCTGATTTTAGTGATCACACTCAGGATATTCTTCAATGGTATGCTGGATTGCTAGGGAACAGTTGTATAAAAACATTCTATTATCAAAATGAGAAGCATTAGGCGTTGAAAATTTAGAACAAATCAAAAAGTGTTATAAAATAATGAAATAGGTTCAAATCCTCTTTAAGCAATCCAAGTCAAAAAACTAAAGTCAACGGTGTAGTCTTACAGGCAATTGAAATTTTTTTGGGAGTTCTACACGGATCTATGTTAGGGTTATTACTACTTGTAATTTAATAAGTGATATAGAGATAGGTAACTGTAATATAACTAAGAGCTAAAATGCTCTTGTTTGCCAATAATGAACTTTTGTATATTTCAGGAAACTCAGCAAATGATTGTGTACAGAAAATAAAAAAAGTATTTGAAAAGAATCAACATGATCAAGAATCAAAACTGATATTAAATAATATAATTGATGGTAATTGGTTCTAAATAAATACATATACATAAAACAAAGTATACATGATAACAAATGGTTGTTCAGAATATCAAGTAAAAATCGACGATGAACCTCTTGAAATAGTTAGTTCGACAAACAATTGAAATTCTATAAACATCTTGGTTATATATACGTGCAAAAACAAATTTTAAAAAAACATACTCTTCTTTAATAAAATAATTATGGATAAAATGTCTAAAAAAATGTGCAATAGTATATAATACAATAGTTAAGCCTAATTATGAACTATATTCAAGTATAACAGCACTCTCACAAACATTTGAAGCATCTTGAAATGTAACATATTAACACAATATAGATGATATCATTATATTATAATGAAATCATTCAATTAGCCGAATATTAAACAAGGACTATTATTTAACATGCTTGTGCTCGACTTCAAAGTCAAACCTAATATGATGCTACTTATTAATCAGAGCAGTAGTTTTACGTATGTTCAATATAGTTTAAGAAACACCTCCAAGTTTTTTTTATAACAAATGCAGCACAACAGAATTTTATGTATTAAGGGTTAATGATATTTAATAATTTGACAAAAATGTTGATACGAAGGCAAAATTGGATACAAAAAGCCAAACAACAACCACCATTCCCGACTCCTACACCAGTGCGAAAAGAAAAATCACAATTGAGAGTATAGAACTGAGGCAAAGATACTGACAGAACTCAGTCTCGTTCAGAGTACTGCACTACCCAAACGATAATAAGACCAAGCACATTAACGACAATAGACAACTAAGAGTAATGATAGCCAAAATCAAGGTTCGCGAGCGATTCACCAACCTATTTTCGATGGAACAAATCAACCAATTCAATCATGTATTCTTGAAATGTGTAGAGACAGTTTGTTATTGTTTTGATTGCGCAGGGTATTTTGAATGAAGTTTTTACATTTATGTAATAATTTAATAAATAAATCAAATCAAATCAGATTTACCTATAAGGCATAAAAACGGAAACAAATTTTGAAATAAATAAAAATAATTTATATAAGTATATATATAGTTAAAAATATTAAAAGATGTTACTTAATGGATTAAAATTAATATAAAATATTGTAAATAGTATTGTAGTAGTTTTTATAGATGTATTAAACTAAATAAATTAAAAAACCTAAATGCAGATCTAATTTTAAACGTTCGTCACATGATATTTATTTAATGCGAAAGATGCTGTGAAGTGTTTGAGCTTTTTAAGTAGAATTAGAAAATATTTTATACATTTTCCAATATTTTCTTAATGTACTCATACAAGAAATACATTCGAGTATAACGATTTGAATATAGCTCGCACTTTGGAAATGATGTACCTTACAGTGCCCTCCATAATGTAAATATGTTACAAAGCGAATCAATAAATTTTATTAGAAAGCACCATACATCACTAACCTTTTATTTGAATGCGAAGCCATAGCTGGCAAAAGATATAAATATTTCCATACAAACCCATCTCGCCACGCCAGAGACTTGAACCTGCATCTTTAAAATGCATTTTTAATCTTTCCCTGCCTAAACGGGGAAGTACAATAGATCTGAAAAGGTCGCGTTTAAACATGGAACACCCCATAGTAAAAAAAAAAAAAACACCATTAAGTCATCGCTCAAACGTAAAATTCACTTTGTTACACAAATATGTTAGGTAAAAATTGCTTTGTAATGATTAAAACTATATGAAGTATGTGAAAAATAAAACCATTTTAATGTAATATTGGCAGAACAGTTTTTTCATACAAATTTTCTAGTAGCTAATCATCTTCGAACCAGAACTGTTACATTATTACAACACAAAAATTTTAATTTGAAACACCTCTCTCTACTATAATTAGATGCAATATATAATTTTATGTATTTCGTTAAATATATTTATGACTTGAGGATTAAAAATTAATATTATTTAAATGAAAAATACTATATAGTTACAGAAATAATATTAAAACAATATTAGGATGTCGAAAACAGGTTGAAAACAAAAATACTTGAAGCTGATAAAGAGTAACTGTTAGTTATACATCGAGGAAAATAAAATTCAGAAGATTCCAGTTTAGTATGAACTTCATTCTTACATAATATGGCAATGAAATTAGATTAGTCACATTCACAATCAGTCTTTATTTACAAGTATTACAAGTATTTCAGGTTAATATTTTGATTATTCTAGCAAAATTCAATAGGTAACATAGTCTTATAAGTAATACTTACTATAAAATGGAGGTCGATGCCAATGTTCTGTAATGGATGGATGCAAATCGAATGTTGTTTCTTGGTTTTTTGAGCAAACACAATCAACAGCTAATGAAGGTTAATTATAATACACCAAGAATGAACTAAATTGAAAAAACATTGGTAAAATATAATAGTTTGGTATCATCATTAAGCTACAAAAAATGAATTTCTTTCAACCTGGGATGTAATAAAGTTAACAACTAAACATAGAATACTATAAAGATGTTAAAATGAAATGTTATGCTTCCAATAGAAGTTAGAAAAAAAATATGGAAACAATATTAAATAAATCTTATTCAATTTTTATTCCATAAACTAATAGTTTGATTGGTTGATTTAGGCAGCAAAGAGAAAGATCACATTTGCTTACACTTCCGACTAGTAATTCTCAAAGCATTCTTCTCGACATATTTCTCAACTGTTGAAGTAAATAAACAAGAAAACTATAGCAAAATCATACAAATACAATAAAAATATATTTTTGGATTGAAAAAAAATCAATTTCAAATTTTACGATAATCCTTTATTTGAGTTTAAATTAATTACAATTAAGTATACAGTAATTAACGCACAAAACATAACTAAGGGATTCAAATATGGAATAAAAATCCAATAAAATAAAATTTCGTCACGTAAACGGTCCTACAAATGATTTTTCAAAAAATCTTATAAATTTAGTTAATTAGCGAATAATTTCTCGTTAGAAGATGTCCGAACTATCAGAAGCGGATTCGGGGAAATGAGAGTACGAATTTACAAAAGATAATCAGTTATGGGCGTTTTCATAAAGTAAATCGGAAAAACTTACTAAGTATAAAGTAAAAATATCAAAATAATAATACCTTCTTGGTACTACACTAATAAACGAATACATTAATTTATGTAGAAGATGTTCATCACTATTTAAGAAATATTTGGGATTTTATATTAAATTTTTTTAATAAATCTGAAACACAGAATATGCTTATGTAAAAAGGACTAAAACTATTTAATAATTTACCACTTAATTTAAAAATGGAAAAGTTTGTTGCCAAATATAAGAAAGGCTTGATTAAGTACATTATTTTTTTTTATTAGAACTTTATATATTTTGTTTAATTAAACTATTTACATTAAATTATAACAATATAGTTAATATTATAATATAAATTAAGTTTAAATACAAAATTTTAAATACAATTCAAATATATCACAATAATATAATATTACCCAAAAGTTCATAGAAATTATTATTCATTTAGATTCCTATTCAAATTTTTCTTTTACATAATAAAACAATTTTTTTTAAATTTATAAATATTCTCTTCAAATTTTAAATCATCTGGTTAATCGTTAAATAATTTTAAACCATTATACATTATGGTTTTCTTTGAATTTTCTGTTCTTAAAAAGTCTAATCTGAAATTGAAAATATTCCTCAAAAAGTAATGTTGAACATCTTCTACATATATCAGCTTTCTACATAAATAACTTGGAACTAGGTTATGTTTCGTTTTAAATACAAGCACTAAAATATTAAATTTGAAACGTTGTTTTACAGTTAACCAATTCAATCTATCAAGCATGGTACTAATAAGGGTATATCTGCTGCATTTAAAGATGACTCGCATACCACAGTTTTGTAATTTTTGCAACCTGTCATTTATTTGGGTATTAATGGTTTGATTGGAATATTGTGTAATACAAAATAAATTTTGATTTTTAAATATGAATTATTTTTTTTATGTTAATTAAATTCGGATTTAAGTAGATAATACAAAATAGATTGCTTTAACTAGGTACTTAATCATAAACAAATTTATAATTGTAGATTGTATAAATACATAAATAAATAATTTAACCATGTGCCTTTGTATATTTATTATAAACAGAATAATAACTAAAATAAAAATATATGTATAATAAAAATTAATTCACAGAGAAGAAAATATTTTTTTTTTAAATTAACAAACGCCAATAGTTCAACATTTCTTTATTAAATTTCAATCAATTTTTCGACTCAAATTTTCCCAGATAGTAATTTGATGTTAGGAAATTTTATGACAAGTTATGAAAACGTTCAATTTTTCGAATAATGAACAATTGTTCATCGATTTACCGTTCATAATCTAACTATTTAGTCTTGATTTTCCAAACCTACGATTTTTTTGGATACCACAACTTGTCGATTGACACTACAACAGCTAATACGGTATGTTTTTAGCAAGTTATTATCTTTAGCAACGTACTGTAAATCTGTAATCCTTTTTATAATTTTAATATCTGTACGTATAATATCATATATAACAACTATATACATATTACGTATAAGTATATGTATAAATAAACAAATATAACTTGTTTTTATTTTGCAAAAAATTCTTAAAACTGTTTGAATTGATGACCTCTATAAAAACCATCTATTTTGGCTTGTTTTTAATCCAAATATAGTAAATAACCTAAATTACAAATTTTGTCATTCTTCATTTTAAAAATACTTCAATTCAATATTGAAACCAAATTAATGAATTGGTCAATCAATGACTCAAAAATATTATAAGATGACCAAAAACAAAAGTTTTTTCAAACCAACATAATCAAATTGCGAGTTTTTGCATACTACTTACTATATATAGATTTTTAATTTTTTTACGTACAAAATTAGTATCAACAATTTAAAAGATATAAAAAAGTAAATAAAAGAAAAACTGAAAAATTACCTCATACTGATAAATGTTACCGGACATAATTTATTCAAAATTACGAATTTCTTTATTTGTTCAAACTTTATAAAAACATTTTAACAGAATAAGACGTTTTGGAATGTATACATATTAACTATATGTATGTATATTTATTTATTATGAAATTTAGTACGAAATTAGGAGATTAAATAATTTATTGTGAAATTTTGTAATCAGCTGACAAATTACAGTTAATTTGAAGTGATTATATTTTAAAAAATTAAATTAATCTATTCTTTTTTATATTCATATAAGCAAATTCATATATGTATAAGTATTAGACTAATACTTTTTGATATGAGCAAGTGTTGCGGTTATCATCACTGTCCTGCAACTCCATAAGTGGGTCATAGGGCGAATAGGAGCTGCAAATACCAGTGCCAAATTAGCAATGCTATATAAAAGTTTAAAAACTTTAGCCCTGGCTTATAAATCGCTGGTTGCTTTAAATGTTATCAAAATGTATTAATTATTAAAGAAATGACAAATTTAGAAAGCATAATCTTTCCATTCTGTTAAATTTGATATATTGAATAATAAAATAGCATACCAATCAAAAAAATACATATTTATAGATATTTAGATCCCAGTTAATAAGATGCTTTTTCATTTCAGATGACAAATCAGCAGATTACAGAACGGTAACCAAAAATCATGAGAACTTCGTAATAATATTCGTTTTTTAACCTATAACTTAAATTAATTCAACAAAAGTAGAAAAAAATGCTGAGTAAGAAGATAAAGCAATCAATAATAACGTAGGTAAAGCAATTCAAATAAAGTATAAGAAGGCAAAGCCAAACGCTATGTTTTAACATCCAATTCGCTGAGTTTCATTTACTCAGCAGTAGACTATAGTTAAAGTAAAACAAAGTCTACAGGATCAGAGAATATTGCAATATAGCGGATTTGTTAAATGTAAACCAAAACAAAACCGCACAAATATTAATGCCAATTCTTTTCCAGATATGGAACTTTGAATAAATATAACATTAAAACTATAACTATATACCCATATTCTGTTAACCCATCTTGCGAGATCGCGTCAAAATATCTCTGAAGAGATAGTTTTGTATTCTGTTAGACACCACAGACGCGATAGCAAATTGCCGCGATGGCAAATGTCAAAACAGTCTCGTGAGTAATTTCCGTTAGACCTTTGACGAGACGCGATAGCCATTTGTTATCTCGTCAAAAATTGTAAACGATAGACTATTTCGCCAAAGTATCTTGTGTTTTTTTATTAAGAAATTTAATTAAATAAATAAATTGAATAGATAAAATAGTTAAGAAAAGATTAATAAACATTTTTTCATTATTTTTTTTTGCGTTATTATTAAAATTGTGTTTTTGTTTTGAAAAAAAAAAACCATCTTTACTATTAGTGTTTTACTACTGTTTATGTACACTAAAAAATATTTAAAACATAAATATATTTAGATTTATTTTTTATTTGAAAAACATTTTAAAACTACACCCCACTAATACTTTCCAAATATTTTATAAACCATTTTTGTTTATATACCAATAATTTTTTTTGACTATAAAAAATGATCAATACTACCAACAAACAAAATGTTTTATCGCGCCGCTTACAGTGTAAAAGAAATGCATATTGAGCGAGACGAGTCGAGATAAATTTTTTCTTCTCGTCAACGATGGGTCTTAGAGAATATGGGTGATAATATTTGGTATCTTTATTAAGCTACCAAAAAATTTAATTTCTCTTAAAAATTCGAAAAAAAATAACAGTTCTTATTACTTATATGCAGTATATTGGCTATTATCATACAAAAAACACTAGCCAATATACATCTACTAGCGCCACCAATAACTAAAGCACAATGGTAAGTCTGATCACAGTAACATAGAGCGGAACCAAAGAGCCAATGAACTGGCCAAGCAAGGTTCCGACAATGGGAGTAGTCCAATCAAACAACCAACAACAACAACAAATATTTCACTCGAGTGGTCAAAAAGGCATAATTTAATACTAATATGTTTTCTAGAAGTAACTGGAGTGGTCACTTTCATTTATCAACCTACCTATACCTACCTACCTAGACAAATATAAAAACACTGAAAAGTCTCTGTATACAAAATATGCCGTTCGTCATTAAAATTTAAAAAGTGAAGAATATTATCTCCGTAACGCGAGACATACAGGCAGCAGAATCACGAACCGATGAAGAAAAAGAAGTTTGCAGTTTGATTTGATAAATGGAAATAACTAAAAATAATGTTAAAACTACTGAGAGATTAAAAATAATTATACTCTTATGACAGTTAGGCTAGGCGCAGCCATTCAATTTTTAGTTTTGTACATAAAACCAATTGCAGGTGTGCGCGCTTTCATATAAACTAATGGAACACAAATGTACAATCATAAAATCTGCATGTCTGTGCCTAGTCTTGCTTGAATTAATTTTTGTGTTTGAAAAATGAAGATAATATGAATTCTCTTTATATATATTTCTTTTCTTCATGTCTCTCTCCAAATTTTGAGTAGCTATCTAATAGTATAATGTATAAGGAAAAGTCATTACACTCATTACCATTAATTACGTTTGAAATAAATAAGAATGAAATTAATTTTTAATTTTTAAGATACTTATTTACATACTAAAACACAAAAAGAAAATATAATAAACGATTTTATATTGGTATATGTAAGTTAAAATGTAATTTTACTTTCATTACCTAGTTATCTATAGTTAGAAATCGGAGTTCAGTGGCGTGTCATTATCATTGATAAATTCATATTTAAACGAAGGAAGGTTATGTTATGATTAAACAAATAGTTGAAATATTTACCATATTTATTTGTGTATCATCTTGCATAAACATATACATACTTATTTCATTACAGATATATATATTTATAAATCTAATCACCTCCATCTTCTAGAAATATCGAATTTGTATAAAATTCAATTGGCATGTGACATAAATAAAAACCATTTCTCTGACTCTACATGCTTAAATTTACTTCAAAATTACAAAACTATGACATTACATAATCTTCTCTATAACTACTAACGATAGCTTTCATTTCCACTACTTAAGCGAATATTATTTATAAATATTTCTGATACACATAAACTTCAACTTTAAGAAGTTTAATAGAATTTATTAAAACTTAATTGATTTTTATTAAAAATTACCATGATTTTTGTGTTTTTTTCCTAGAAAAGTACAAAAAATACAAATCGTAATTAGCAAAGTGACCTAATTGCGATTTTTATTCAATTAGTGTGAAAACTTTCACAAAACAAGATGTTGTTTAGAAGATCTAGGTTCAAGAACTTGTAAATTTCGACAGGTTAATAAGTTTGGTTTGTAAGAGAAAAAAAGAAAAAAATTAATTATAAAAATTTTGAGTTGGTTAAACGTGTTAGTGATGCAAAAAAAAAATTGCAAATTAAATTTTTACTATAACATTCGTGGGAGTTTTAATTCTAAATTTTTGGAGGTCAACAAAAATTGTGTTAATCGACTCGGAAATTTATAAAGTTGAATTTACTGAAGGTCCAATTTTGGTTGCATTAATTTACAAAAAAGGATTTAACTAGATTTTGCAAAAAAAAAATCAAAAAAAAAAACTGTTCGATATTTAGTTACGTTGTGTAATTAACCCACAATTAGCCTTGTTGTTTTTTAAAATTAATTTGAAATAGTTTTGTCTATATGTACATACACACGTATATAGTTTTATTTATTGTGAATAGGTTCTATATTTTCTATTTTTATTTGAGTGATTTATATCTAGTTATAGTTAGACTTAATCTTTAAGTTTAGAAAATTATTATTCCTTCACTTGATGAAATAAAAGAGAAATACATGGCTCCCTGTCACAAGTTCGATACAAAAAATGTTATAAGTTCTGCATTGTCAAACTTATGACATATGACATAAGTTCCGCAAAAAATTTCTAAAATTGAAAACGTAATAACTTCGAAAAAAAAATGTTTAAGGTAGATTTGCCATCTGAGTTTCGCCAGGTGTTACGCCACCTATTTTTACTGTATGTATTGTTTATTAACATTAAATGGTAAATTATTTTTTTATAGTTTAATTCCACAAATTTCTGGAAAAAATAGTGCCCTCAAATAAACCCATGTGAAATAAGATCAAATGGGTTTTATTTCCTTTTCAAGGAGAAAATAAAGTCAAATTCTAATTTTTTTTTTCATTTTGATTTTATTACCTTCTTGGTTATTTAATTACCTACCAATTTGAATTTATTTCAGGTCGTCGGAAAAGCTGTTACTTTTTCTTAATCGAAAAATTTTATTATAAAAAATTGTTTAATCTCAAATTAGCTTTTGCTGTATCAACTAATGATAGGTAGATCCAGCGGTGCGGAACATTACTAATAATTTTGACGTCCAGCATCTTTGCTTTTATGTATTTTTTTACCCACAAGTCATATAAAATACTAAGTACATAAATATACCTGCTCAAAATGTTCTATCTGTACAATTAAAAGCTGTTTAAACCCGCTTTTCGGATTGCATCTATCAAATATTTCAATTTTAATTATATAGAACTTAGGTAGTTATGTAATATGTCATAAGTTCGACAAAGTTATTAAAACTAAATGCGATATAGGGTCGACAGAAACTTTTGTCGAGTTTTTGTAATTATTCGTATTGAAATTATGTCGTTCGAACTTATGTTAACACATAATACAAATAAAACGTTTGATTAAATAATTTTTGATGCACCAGCTTATAACAACTTAAAAAATCCAGTTTTGTGTAAATTCAGTTCTTCAGGAGCCTAACCGGGTACTGTTACTTTCGTTAAAAAAAATTTTAATTGAAGATTTTATACTCTCTAATGCTAAAGAGATTTGGATACGGATTTTATTTCACGGTTTAGGTCGCAGTAACTTTAAACAGATTTTAGATATTGTAATTTGAAAATTGGATTATTTTTTTTATTTCCAGAAGCAGTTTACTTTTACGTCTCTGTATGTATTTATTTATATGCAAGTTTTTTTTAGCAATATTTACTGTTAGTATTTTCGATGGAATATAAATATATTATGTATGATGGGTTATTATATCGGGTGTTCCAGTGCATGCGTATCAAATTTTTAAAAGGGGAAAGTACCATTATTTTAAAATAAATAAAAATTTTATTAACTAAATCGAAGGTGCTCTATCGATTGGTGATATTTTTAACTTTCGGAAAGGACCGGAAAAGGATTTTTTAAGACCAAAAATGGGCAATAAAATTGGCCGAAATCGAGATTTTCAAATGGAAAGGGGTAATTTTTTATGCAAATTCGGATTCTACGTCAAAAAATAAAAAACTTTTGTAAAATAATTTTTTTTTTTTTTAATTTAAACTTTGTAGGACCCCAAAACTGAGACAAAAAATAATATGTTAATATGAAAACAAAATTTATTTATAAAAATGATCATTATTAATTTTGGTTTACCAAAGGGAAATATGGTGGATTGATGTTTTATTTTTATTAATTTTAAAGAAAAATAATGAGAAAACAAAAAAAAAATAATTTAGTATAAGTTTCTTATTTTTTGTCGTAGAAATCAAAATTTGCATAAAAAAATGAAGAATGGTACGACAATGATTGTAAAATAGCGATCCAAAAGAAAAATGAAGCAAGAAATAAGTTATTAAACAGAAACACAAGAAATAACAGACAAGTATACAATAGCTTAAGAAAATATGCCAAAAAGATAATTAATAAAAAGAAAAAGGACGCCCTAAGAAAGAAAGTAGAACAAATATGTACGGACTTTGAAGAAAATAAAATAAAACGATTCCACAGGAAGATAAAAACAATTAAAAATGGATTCCAACCCAGACTAAGTAATTGTTACAACAAAAATAAAGTAATACTGAGTGAAGAGAAAGATATACTAGAAAGATAGAGAGAATATTTTGACGAATTATTAAATATTGAACAATTAGTAGAATTGGAAACAGTGATACCTATAAATAGCAACATTACGATTTCAGAATATGCAGACGAAGGAATACCAACAATACATGAAGTAGAAGATGCAATTCTACAAATGAAAAATAACAAAGCCCCAGGAGAAGATGGCATTGTAGCGGAAATGTTTAAAAATGCAGGTGAAATGTTCTTCTCCAATATGGTGTAGTATGGTGTAGGAAATGTTCTTCTCCAATATTTGGGTAGCCCGTGTTTTAGGAAGAAAAATAATAACTGAGAGTTGAATGTTGTAATAATTTTATTTTTTTTAGTCAAAATTACTGAAATTAGTTTAGGTTACTGAAATTTTATATGACTTTACCTGAAAAACGGCAAGTCTGATATGAAAGTTGTGTATGAAAAAGTTGTGGGGGGTGATGTAGCGCATCACAATAAAAAAGCAAATTTTTTCGAGATAATCAAACGTGTTTTACAAAATTTTCAGTTTTTAAAAGCAAAATTTTAAGTTTATGCAGTTATTATTCAAAAACGGTAAGTCTGATACTCATTCAACATATACCGTTAATTAGGTGTAATAGTTCTAAAAAAAAAGCTATGAAGAAGATGTTGCTCTAGTTTTAATTTCTTCTGAGCTGTAGTTGATATTCTTTAGACATAATTTTCCTAATCCGATTTTCTTTAACCCTCTGTAGCCCAGGTAAATTTAAAGATAGACCCCTCTTCTAGAACAATTTTTTCCCTAAAATACTCCAAGAAATCACCCCTTAAAAACTTTTTGCTCTAAACCGGATCACCCTGTATATATAATATGTTAAAGATCCAAAATGGATTTTTGAAAGCTACATTGGGACATCTATACCATATTCTATTGTAGTTGAAAAAGTATATGGTTAAGTTTTTTAAAACATATTCGATTCAGATCTAGATCTTGTATTTATCATCGTTCATGCCAGATTTGTCAATTTTAAACCTAAAACGAACTTTATTTATTTTCTGATCCATTTCGACGAGTCTATTGAAAGAGTCAACAATAAAGTTTAGTTTTTATTTTTGGTAAATAACTACTGTTTTATTCAACACACTAATTATTTCTATCCAGATGCGGTTGAAATGATTTTTTTTTTTAAATTAGTGAACTTAATTTTACATTTTGATCGTAAAGATTGTTTGTGTTGTCACTCCAAATATAATAATATTAGAATTTATGATCTATCTATTTAGTTCCGTCATTTCGGACCAAAACATTATATTGCTTATTGTTATAATGCAAATTTACTCTATAACTTTAATTTTTGAAAAAAGTTTGTATTGCAAAATTAAAAATTAGATATGAAGACCAGACACTTTAGAATTTCACACATTTTTTGTAGAAGATACCAAATTAAATTGTATACAAATCTTGTTATAGCGTTTATGATTTTTTAATCTTCGTTTTATACATTAATTATAACTTATTCAGACGTCAATTTATACGTCAAAATAATTCCAGGAGATATTAATAAGAAATATTCAAAATAGCATAGCAGCAAACCGTTTACATGTCATTTGATAACCCTATGCTCTAAATAAAAATAATTAAGTAATTAAGCTTATCTATACTAAAACTGCTACCTAAACTATATTGAACTAGCCTTGACTTGATACCTCTTATTTTATAATATTTCGTAATTTATTAAATTTTTTGATTTTGTTTTTATAAATAAGTAGACATCATATATATACAAATACAATATTATGTAGTTAAGTATATCTTTAAAAAATCTGGTAATGAATATTTCAAGTGAATAATTCTAAAAATAGTATTTAATCAAAGAATAATAGACCACAAAATAGTTGATTGCCCATAAATGTATGTACATAAAAACAATAGATTTTTTTTTTGTATTTATTTAATTATATATATTTTTGATTTATTTAGATACTAAACTATATTGTATAAGATATATAAACATATATTTTATATGTACTTATGTAGTTCGAAACTAATTTTGTGTATTTGATCAAATAAATAATACATAATAATGTATGTTTTGAAACAAACCACATCATAATACAAACACAATCAAGGTTAATGAGACGTCTAAACCTAAAGAGCTTAAAATTTTAAACAATACTAATGTTAAATAGTATATATACATGTATAAGCATAAAAAAAGTCCCAATGAGAAGTTAAATTACGTTTTTAGAATTTTTAAAAATATTTTTTTATTTTTTATATCATAAATTTATGGTTCTGCATTTTATTCAATTTATCTTGAATTTTGCAAAAGAAAAAAAAACGATAATTTTTGATATAGAAATTTATACTTTTTAATAATTTACACTTTTTAATAAAAATAAAAAAAAAATGTAATTAAAGAAATACATATGGATGTGTATAATTAATGAATATATGTGTGTAGATATGTACTCTTGACTTTTTGAGTTGAGACTGTTATATTAAAATTTGAATTTAAAAACAAGTAAAATTTTCAATCGTTCTTAATAATACCAGAATCTCACATTTGCTTCTAGAAGAATTCTATGGTATTAGGTGCTTAGTATTTTAAAGGTTTAAAATCATTTGAGTGAAATCAATTTTTCAAAAATTTGTTATTCAATGGGTTTGCAATTTTTTGTTTGTTTTATATTTTCATAGCTTAAAGGTGGGTTTTAGCTGGGAAAATATTTTAAGTGTGATAATATTTTTTTGGATCTCCCTCTTTAGATATAACTTTACAGCGGGAGATATTTTTAGATAAGAATAGGTAAATTTCTATTTGGGAAATTAATTTTATACACAAAAAAAAATGTTAAACCGTCAAAAACCGATTACCTTATAGTAGCAAGTGTTTACTTTTATGGTATTATAATTTTAATTATAGTAAGTAAAGAAATAATAATAATAAACCATCAAAATCACCTGTTAAAATGAAAATAATTATTTTATAATTATTTTAGTTGCCGATATAAAGAAACTATCCCTGATATTTAAAAAATATAGGTACTTCATCAAAGAATAATATGAAAAAGTCAATGTGAAAAATATTCCAATGTCTGATATAAATATTCCCAGTAAATGATATTTTCATTGAATCGTCATATAAAAATAGAAATCATTTCATGATATCTTCCTCTTTAGAGCTAACAAAATATTATCACACTTAACATGCTTACCAGCTAAAACGCACCTCAACAGACTTAAAATGCTAACACCCACCTTAATCGGTTGAAAATCAAATGATTTCAAGAAACTAAAATTCAGTTTCGGAATAATATTGGACACTAACAACTTAGTGCTTGTAATACGAGCAGTGGAAATAGAAAAAACTAAAAAAAAATATTCAAGCTAATCAACACGGTACTTATTTTGGTAGTTTTGTACTATTTTTTTTTCATACTCCTTTCAAAACAGAGCCTCTTTTATTCAAACTGTCATAATTATATTGGTTAATATTGAAATGGTAAGGTATTATTTTAATATCTGAATTTTTAACAAATAAATTACAAAGTTACTTATATAAAAATCTTATCTTTAAAAATATATTTAATCAAGGCTAAGTAAATTTTAGTTTAAATTTTTCTACCGAAGGGTTTAATTACTCATTTGTCAATTGCTTAAGAAATTTTGAACTACTACAGTCCCTTTTTTTTTTTGTATTTGGGCAACAGTATTTTTGAAATCTTTTTTAAGACCTACATTATTTAATTTATTCCATCAAATTTATTTGGTGATATTTATTTTCACAAAAGGGTATAGGTAAACTTCGAATGATATACAAGATAAAATATTCAAAAAGTTGTGGTGGAAAATCAATAGGAATAAAAAATACCTACTTTTGCTTAATGTGAAAAACTAATGGATCATACTACTGGTAAAACCTATTGTAAAATTGCTCTTACGGATTATTTGAATTGTTGCAACATTCCAGGAAGAAAGGTCAGTTTTTCAATTTGTTGAAATATGGTGTTTATATTAGCTAATTCATGCAATTTCTTGGTTAGCGAAAGTCCTAAAATAATTTTCCACATAATTAAAGAAAATTGAGTTTTCTTCACAAAAAATCCTCGAAAGGCTATACGGCGATCAGTGCTTCAGAAGTTATGAGCTATTTTGTCTACACACTTCCTGTTTTTGCACTAAATTTTGTTATTTTCATTTAATTTTATTTTATTCCTAAAAAAAAATGAACATGAACAAAATCGAAACTGAATTTTTTGTTATCTGTTACAAGAGTTTTAATGCTATATAAGAGACTGAGAGTTCTAATGCTATGAGAGGTCATAATTTAAATAAATCAGAATTGTAATTATATAATATAAATAACCTTAAGTCCGGAATACCTCTTTTTGACATTCGGCAATCTGGCAAACTCCATTCATTACCGGCTTTTACTGAATTTCTACCCATCTTAAACACAATTTTAATACACATATTTTTTAATATTAATCTAAATTTCAAATGAATTTGCTGAAAAAGAATATATTGTTTACAAGTTTATAATTTCTTTTATTCTTAAATTTTATGAGTTGATGTAATTCGTAATAATTTAAATGTTTAAAAAGAAATAGACATTTAAAAAAAATTATGATGAAAAGTAAATAAAACGGTACCTATTCTACATATTTGCAATTCCGGAAATTGAATAGCAACAATTATATATAACAATTTTATAGATAGGAATCCGTATAGTTAACAATCCTACATTGTATGTATACAGTATCAAGCTACGGGGCTCATTGTATCTTTCTAAAGATTCCCACCAGCCTACAAAAGTTAAATATAAAAAAATTTGGAAAGTTTTAAGCCAAAAAAAAAATTTTTTAGAAAATAAACGAGTTATATAAACATAAGTAAGCATTTTTGTAAATTTGAAATAAAAAATCTAATGAAAGAAAAGAAGAAACTGGTATTTATTCTGCTTTCGTCATTTATGACAAGTTACTAGCATGAAAATAAAGCTTAACAAATTAAGCTTCTAATTTTTTGGTACACCGAAGTATAATATTTTTCATGAATTCTGGACAGCAAGACAGACGAAAATATAAAATATAAAAAGTTAAATTTTTGTTATTGAAAAAGCAAGCTAAACTTCTTTAAAATAATGACAATAAATATTATTGTGTCATCTATTCTCTTTATAACATTAGGTATTCGAATTGTAAACAACATTTTTTTAAAAATAAAATATAATGTGACAAAATATTGATTTAACTTTCGATATAAATATCATAAACAAATAAATTCCGTCAAATTTATATTGTTAAATGTTGATGTTCTCGTATTTCAACATTTTTTTTCCAACATTTTCATTTATTTATTTAGAAAATTAAGATAATGAGTAATATGTGTGTATATAGCGATAAAACGACAAGCATTATTATAATCATGTAGTATATGTATATATATACAATTCCTTGAGATTTTAAATTATATACTAAAAATATAAGTATTTAATGTTTTTCATTAACTTAATATGGTGTGTTCATAAGCGTTCATATGTGTTCAGCGAATTGCTTAATACGTTAACTATCACATCTACAAAAAATAGTTAATATAGATTGAATAGATTTATCATATGGAAACCGGTCTTTTTATTAATAAATAAAATTGATTGATATATCAATCCTTAAATATAAACAAATAATTTGAAAAGCAAATAGTAGTGAACAATATAAAGCTAAGAGCAAAGGATAGACCACACAATAGTTTTCAAAAAAATTTATACGAAAATAAATAATGAAAGCCTGCTTAGTTATAACATTAAGAAAATTTTATAACTAACTTTGCAAAAATAAATATTTTTTGAGTAATTAAAATCTTAAAAATACTAAGTATTTTCCCAAATAGAAAAACAAACGAACTTAATTTTGATCGCAATTACTTAATTAAGTATAACAAAAATAATTAAAACGAAATATTCTACTTATAACTAGTATCTAAGTTTCTACTTTCGTTAAACAATTTTCGTAAATTTGGTACTCTATAATGTACTCTATAATGTTAAATTAGCAGCGATTAAATGCGAATACCTATAAAAACAACATTTTAGAATCTTTGATACAGTGTTAGTGTATTGACTTTCCAACTATTTTTACATATTTTGTTCTTCATTTTCGAACTGACTAATTTCTAACGTTATTAGGGCTCGTACATTTGTATATTTTTTAAAAATTATTATTTTTGTCTTTTTTAAAAACACTTGTTAATCATAATAAATCTTTGAAATGTATTTAGAGGCATGACCTACCAACTCCAGTAGACTTTATTGAGGCTAGAAACTAATAAGTGTAAGGTAGTTTAAGAAATCAAAAATTTATGTCTTTCCCATTTATTTTTAGTATACATAGATTCCGCTGTATATCCATGGATGAATAGATGGACATGGATGGGTTTACAGGACAATGATGATGATGATGATGATACAGACATTATCACACAGTGTTTCATATATGTTAAAGTTATGTCATTTTTCAGGCTCTCATTATATAGCTAAAAGTTTTGTATTGCACACTTAATTACATAGATTTATTTTCGAATGGGATATTCAAAATATTTAACCTTAAAGATAATTTTTACTTTTTATTTTAGTTTTTATAAATTAGATCGTAATTTCGGTTCACATAGAGAGAACAAATTAATTGATAAACACTTTGAAGTTAAGTCTAAGTTCATAGGAGCACCTAACTACCAACTAATCAAGCTTTAGACAACGGCATATAACAGTGCATAGACATAGAAAATATCCTGTAAAGTATTACTTTAGAAAAAAATCAGCTTTGAATAATAATATAGATTATTTCATAAAATTTATTTTAAATATTACAATTGAAATTGATTGTATAGAGCCAACAGAGTTAGTTAAAAATAGGAGTAAGAAGGGTGGTATGCTGAGAAAATGGTACATTTATAAAATATCGTATATTTTTTCGATTAAGTATACTTTTATTTCCCATTCAAAAGCGAAATAAGACCATTATGACTTTATTACGTATGACGTTGTTTCACGGCGCCCTAAAACAATACAAAACAAATGTTAACGAGCTTCTCCGAGATTATCGACGTTTTTGACAAATATTTCAGTTTTTTATAACAAAATTTTAAGTTTGGCTATTACTCAAAAACAGTAAGTCTGAAATACTTGTCCATAAGTACTGTTAAGTTACGTAAATCAATTCTAAAGAGAAAAATAAATAAAATACATTGCTGCAGCTTCCATTTTTCATTCACACTGTATATAATAAGTTATATTGCTGATGATAATGCTCCAAAGCACCAGCCTAGTTCTCCTCGTTTTTAAGAATAGTTCAAATTGAAGCTACAATTTTCATATCTAATATATGACTATAAGTATTAATACGTTAATAATGTCTGTACAACTTTCCACCTCGATGAATTAAAGTAAAGCAAAAAGCAGTGTCAGAAATCCAAAAATTTAAATGTAAAGCTTTTTCAAAATATTACCACAAAAAATTACAGATTAAGGACTAAAAAAATTAAAAATTACTAACTTGTTTTACTGTCTTTCATCTACCTAAACAATTTATAGAAAAACTCATCCAAGCTCTAAACCTATATTTAGGAAAACGATATATGTAATACGATAACCAAATAGCAAAAGATCATAAAATCAATAAAATATTAAGCACTTTTTTAAATTCATCAAAATTCAAAACAATTAAAATTACCCAAACATAAAGTAAGTATTTATTAAAATTTTTTTTAACTTTCCCTGGTTTGTGTCTTTGAATTAGCCACATCGTAATATTTCGAATTGACGAATGCAGGCACATTTCCAATTCCAAATGTATGTTTATTTTGTAAAGCAAAATATTGGCAAACAGTAAAAAAATATTTCCATTGTTGCCATTGTGGTAAATCTTGCTTTGCCATATACATATATAGAAATTTATTAGATTTGAAAAGATAGAAAACATATCAAGGGCAATATTTATTATTTATTTAATTGGTGCTGAAATTACAAGACTATCATCTTTTTCATCTTAACGTGGTGTCTTCGTTGTATGCAAGAGACAAATTTAAACCAGAATTGACAGTTGTACATCGATAACTCCACGGAGGTAACAACAAGGAGATTAGAGAAAGAAATAAATACACTATGCAATAAAAATGTTATGATTAAATTGGACGATAGGCTAAGAAAAATAAATTGTTTGGCGGAAATAGAAAACTTTTTGTTGAGTTAAATATTTAAATGACGAGGAAAAAAAAAATTTTTAATGCTGAACCGGCGAATGTTACGTCGGGAACAACTAGTTAATTATTATTAGGTGTAGTAGTTAACACTAATTATATAGTAAGTTTAAATTAGTGATGAGAATTGATAATCACTAATTGTTAAGAGTAAGAATAAGTAATTATTTAAACGCAACAGTAAAGAGAATATTTTTAACTTTTTTTTTTAGTAGAATTAAATTTTCATTCAAAAATTTGTTAACAATAACTTCTAAATTTGTAGTATTACTGCATTACCTCAACAAAATCGTTTTAAAAATTTGTAATTAAATTAAAAAATTAAAAATTCAATTTAAAATTTTTATTAATCAAATTCACACAAACTTTAATTTTATTATGAAATTGTGGAATATTTAATTTGCGGTATTTGCGGAAAAATCCTATTTTAATAATTTATAGACAAATATAATTAAGTAATTAAAATTTTAAACTTTTCAAAATATTATTTTTAATTTACTTAAAAAATACTATTTCTAGAAGGAATTTATACATAGATATATCTATATAAATATTTTAATTTTTTAATTATTTTATTACTTAAAGTGAAAATTTCATTTTATTTTAATATACAAACACATCAAGTATTTCTATCAGTACAATACCCAATACTGAATCCAAATTTTTTAAATAACGTCAATTTTAATACAATTTTAAAAATAAATTTAAAAATAATTTTGACAGACTGTTTTATTAATAGTTGCGAGTTAATAGCTTTTACCCGGTATTTAATTATTTTTTCTTTGGAAACTACTTATTATAATTTTATTAAAAAGCCAAATAATAATAATAAGAAAAAAGTTGTTATTTATGTATAGAGTTTTCAATTATTTATATATATACATAAATTCGAATTTATATATCAATAAATATGATTTATACCTTAGGAACATATAAATACCTACTTATATGAAATGTATTCATCAGTACTAATAATTTACTGCTATATATCTCTGAAAATCTTGACAGACCCTTAAAAGACTTAACACCTTCAATCTTTTCTATTTCATTTTTTTTTGTTAACTGGCTTTCAATTTTATTTATAATAATAATTTATTATTTGAACACATTTAATTATTACTTTTTGAATATTATTGTTAAGCTGATCTGATTAGGTGAAATATGTTTTTTTTTTTTTTTTAAAACTTTGAGAGCTTCATTTACTAACAATAGAGAAATTTAAAGAAATTTTTTTATTTTTTAAATTGATTTATGATTACAATAACTGAAATAGGACAAGAATCAATAATGGAAAATTTGATAGGTAAAATTAAAAAATAATAGTAATAGTAGAAATAGGATTAGAAATTTATTTAAATAAATAGAATAGCTATGTACATAGTTGTGAAATAAATTTAAACCAGTATTCGCCTGTAACTCGAAATTCGATAAAGTTTGATAAAAAATAATCGTAATCAAATTTATTAAGGCATGAGCAGTATAGAGTATACGTATGTACATACAAACTGATAGTGTATGGTGTTGATTGTCGGTTGTAGTTTACAGTGTGTACATGCTTGCATGCGTAAGTAGTTATATGTTTAAATGTCACATGCGTAATTATATGTTTAGTGCCACATTTCACCAAGTGACATTTCACCAGTTTCAAAAAGTGTGCATGCTTAATTATATGTTTAAATGTCACATTTCACCAAATTTTTTTGTTGCGTTAACAACAATTAAAAAAAAAACTTTTGGAGCTGTATAAAAGTAACTACCATGTTTGTGGAAAGTTAAAAGTGAGGAATATTCAAGGAAAATATTAAAAAATAGTGCATATGAAAAAGTGGTGGCTGAATAAAAAGAAGTTGACGACAAAGACGAAGCTAAGTTGGGAAAAGGCAATTTGAAAAATAACCACATTTAGAAGTGACTACAGAAGAGATTTAAGGAAAATGAAAGCTAGCAAAAAATCAGAAGCCAGCGCAGAAAATATATTTGAATCTTTATTATGATATTTTGCGTTATCTACCTCAAAGGTTTTTAAGTCGTGTTGCAAGGAAACGCAACGTTATAGATTTTTAAACGTTCATAAGGAGAAATAGGTTATTTCCTATTTGTATTTTTTTTTTTTTAATTATTGGTGTAATTTTATTCAAAAGTCGCTTTATCCATTCTCAAAAAACTATTAAATTTTAAATATAGATGTAACTATTCTTATAATTGATTAAAATAATTTGCAATACCCTAGTACATTTCGTTTTTTGTACGATTCTTTCATACCGATTTTGCTATTGTTAGAGTTATTAAAATAGCTACACACTCTAGATTAGACAATTTTGTACTGAACGAAAAAACATATTAGACATGAGCAAAAATAGATGAATGGTATATGGTGACAATATATGTACATGTGCAGTTTAAAATGAGCATTCATGCATGTGTCCATATACTAGAACGACTTATGACTTTATTAATCATTTCAATTTATACTTAGTAATTTATTTTATTTTTTTATTGATTTATCTTAGACAACAACCGCAAATTTAATTATGGCGAACAAGAAACTTTGTACTTTGGTAAATTTAGGGATTGTATGTGTATAGTTACTTATAACTGGAGTGAAGTTTCAAATTGAAATTGTTAATTGAAAGTTAAAAAAAAATTTAAAAAATATTTCATTTCGCAACGTCTTTTTCTTATATATTTAACATTTAAAAGAATAATAATAGAAATAGTTTGTCATACTTTGTCGTCGTTGTCAATTAGGGACCACTGTTTATTAATTATATTTCAAGTTAAAACCAAATTTAACGTTTTTAGCAGAACAGGGATTTGCATGGACTAATATAGACTTTTCACAATCACCCAGTAAGCAGTAAGCCCTCATGTTTTTATAAAAAGCTTTGAAATATTGTTTAGTTTGAAAAAACTTCTCAATTACTATGCATTTTCCCTATATTAAGTCAGAATGATTTAATTTTTCTACAAATTATTTTTCAACTGTGAAGTTCACCTTTAACTTTTGCCAATTATTAAATTTATATCTTTTTTTTAAGTTCATGTTTAGTTGTATCTATGCATTACACTTCAGTAAAGCCAGGAGGAAGCAGCCAGATAGCAGCTTTTGAAGTCCTAAATATTAAACTCGTTGTAACTATATTATATTAAAACTAGTACCTACCCTACCTACATAAAATGAAAAAATAAAAAAAAAAATAAAAAAACTTATATGCTATGTAGTTACTCTCTTATATTTTTTGTAAATGGGAAGGGAAGGAGTGGTGGTGTATTTTTTTAAATTTTTTATTTTCTCTTATTTTTAGTGAATATAATTTTTATTGTATAATTTTTAAGACAATTAGTTACTTATTGTTGATAAATAAGTACAATATAATGTAAAGATTGCAGATCAAGGGTTCTAGAATAAAATTTTTGGAACCAAATGATATGTCACATTTTACTTAATAAGTATTTTTGAAGCTCAACGAAATTTTGTTTAATTATAATTTGCATGGACGATAGTTAATATAAAATATTTAATATAATGTTAATAAATTAAAAATAAAATAAAATATTTTCATACTTTATAGCTTAACACAATTTTTTAATTCCACTAATTACAAAGATTAGAATATTTTACAAGTATGGGAAAATACTACCAACACCAAGTTAATTGAAGGACGAACATTTAAAACTCTTCCAATATTCAGATTCAGCTATATTTAGTAACGACATATATCCAAATATTATTTCAAAGAATAACGAATAGACAAATTATTCAAATCTTATGTGTAAAATATTAATTTTCAAAACAGTTTTTAAGAAAACGAAGTGTTTTCCTTCAAATGCAACAATTTTACATATATATATGTTTATATACTTTCATATTAACTTGCCGGTAATATTTAAATTATTCTAATTACAGTTGAAAACAGATCGAAATGATTTAGTGATTAGGATTACGTTATATGACTAATAACACAAAAGTCGTGAATTCTAATACCATTTCAGGTATACACGTTTTTTAAGAGTATATAGTTAGTTAGTATATTTATATCTTATAGTTTTCTAATTGAATAATAATGTAGATAGATAGATACATTATACTATTATATTATATATATATTGTTAGGTATACAATTAGAAATTAGAAATTTCAAAACATATTGATTTTGTATTGTTTCGATTGTTTATGTTGGCAACTCAAAAAGTTTTAAGTAAACATAGTTGAGAATTTTGTTAATGATTAGCATTGGTCTTGGAAGTAAATGTATAGCTATATGCAAAAACTAATAAATTCTCCTGTTTACTAACGTAGCTGGAATTTTGAAATTTTGGCACAGACAAAATCATAAATTTGTTTTAATTTTTCAAAGTAGAACAAAATATTTTGGATATACTTATTTACAGAAAGCTAAAAAAAATGTGCTTTCTGGAACAATAATAGAAACTATCTAATAGACACGGGCAAATATCTTCTGTGTTAATTCAATTTAATTTAAGTTTCACTTTATAGTATAGATATACTTCTAATCTGTTGACTAAAAATGAAAAAAAAAAAAAAATCCCTCAATAGAATTTTATTTTTCAATAAGAGTTATCACTGAACACGTTGGGTAACGCAGTAGATATAGCGTTTTCATTTCAACCGAAAGATCTCAGATTAAAGCAAAAAAAAAAAAAAAGTTTCCAGATAAAAGCAAAATACTTCATAGGACTTTTGAACTAATTCAGTACCCTGATGTATCATTTAGATAAGATAAATGACAATAAAAAATAAAGGACCAACATCTCGAAATGGAAAAGAGTCTGAACGTTTGGCTGCATATTAATATGTATAGTTAAATTTATATATAAATAAATAGTTAATTAAATAAAAGATAACTAAATTGTTAACTATCACGGGCATTATATATATTACATGTAAGCTGTTCAGCTGTTTCAAGAATAGTTTCGGGTAAAATTCCGCTATACTTAAGTATATTACTGCGTTCTTTGAGCTTCTTAGGATTCACTAAAAGCAGATTTTACTGTTTTTATAATAAAAACTTTCTAAAACTTGGTCCCGCTACCAAAACTATTGAGCCTAAACTTTAACTCAATAAAATTATATTTTTTAATACGATTTTGCATAGCATTGAAAATATTAAATGGTGTAGATAAAGTATTAGTGAAAGCCTGATACAATATGGGTTTAAAAAAATATATAAATAATTTAATTTTAGCTTTAAAAATATTTATAATTATAAACTAATTATATGTAAGTAATAGTTTTGAATGACGATAGATATGGAAACAATATTGACATTTTCTTTTGTATTTCATTGTTCTTTTCACCTAACTAATCATAATTACTACTAGAGTTCAAAGGAAATCGGTAAATGATTACAATTTTTGTTATAAATTTGTGTGCATATGAGTAGCAATTTATATTATAGTATTTTTAACAATTTTATTAATAAAAAAAAATAAAAGAAATAATTTCCTTACCTTTAAGTTTTCAATGGAAGTTTTGTATTTAAAGTTTTATTGATAAACACTTTAACATGCACTGATTTTTTTATTTTTTTCTTATTTTTTAATTTATGAGAAAATAGGATTAAATATTCACATCAATGTATTATTTTATTATATTATTATTATTAAACACTGATGATAAATTTTCGGTTTTTTTATTTTTTTTTTTTTTCAATTTATAAAATTGAATTCACTTCGTCTTCGTAAAATTATATTCTATTATTATTTTATTATTATTATTATTTTTTTCAATTAATTTTATTCAAATAATATTGAAGCTTAATCATTCATTATATAAACACAATTATTCAATAATCGTTCAGTATTCCAATATTACGTAAAAATTGAAAACCAGCTTTAAATTTAAAATTGTTAAATTACTTATTAAGTACCTACATGTAAATTATAGTTAATATAAAGTAAGCAATAGAAAATGAATAATAATTATATAGAATGGAAATAAACTAAAATAGCTTATGAGTATAGAAAAAAAATAATTTTGAAATTTTTTTAAATTTAAATAGTTTTATATATATATAAACATATTTAATATAATAAATTTAAAAGAGAAATTATAAAAATTCATGAAAAGCAAATAAATAAATAATAATAACAATACATATATTATATAGGTATTTGAAATTAAATTTTAAAATAATCAAAAAATATAATAAAAATAAAATAAAATCAATTGATGATCTGAGATATTATAGAAAAATAACATAAAATTAAAATAAGATAAAATCAAAAATTCCACTTTACACCTTTATGAGGTGATCATCATTAAGAAAACAAAATATACACATAAATCATATGTTACTGAATAACAATAAAAAACAATAAATTAATTTCCAAAGCTCATACGAAATGACAAATTTTGGTTTCACCACATTTATTTAAATACATATAGTATTATGTATTATTATTATTTTTATTTTTCTAATATTCAGAGATTATTTTTTTATTATTTATTTTATTATTTTGATATTTTTCTTTTTCTTCTTCACTATTATATTTTTATCTTATAATTTTTGTTTTATTCTTTGAATAAATTATTTTTTAATAAATTATTATAAATATATTTTGTTCATTAAATTTTAATTTCCAATAATTGACGCCTTAAAAATGTGTCGCTAGTTTAAGTCATCACAAATGACTGACAAAAAAAAAATTGACAGATTTTTTGAAGCGATTTGTATTTTGATTCAATCGTTTTTTACCGTGAGTATTGTTATTATTATTTTTATTATATTATTGTTATTATTATTATTATAGAATTATATATTTGTATATTGAAAATACGTGATTTAATGTTGATTTCCTTTCATATTATAATTATTTAAAAATAAAAAAAAAATTGATTTTCTTTTTATAATTTTAAAGTAAAATAAATTATTAATAAACAGCGATAATACGGTATCGCTTTCTTATTATTTCATTTTTTTGACAACTACTGCCGTTATATTCTTAATATGTAATATGTATGTAATTTATATTATAAAACAATTATTGCATCTAAAATATTATTTAATTTTTATTTAAAAATATAAATAAATAAAATGAAACCAAACCAAATTACGTATTTTGCCGTTTACACTTTGTATATCGATTAATTATTCATTACATTACATACTAATTTTAACAAAATTAACTAAATAAGAAACTATATATGTAATAATATGCATTCGTTTTCGGTCAATCGATGTCGAGCTTTAAATTGTGACTGATTGACTAAAAAAAATCTGTAGAGTCAAATAGTATTATCTGGAGAAGAAAATATCTTGTAAAACCGTAAAACTTTGAATAATAATAAAATAACTAAATAAGAAAAAAATAAAAACGAAATAAATAAGAAAAAAATGTTTTTATTTTCAATATGAATGTATATAATTATATATGTACATATATTATATAAATATATACCTATAAATGTGTATATTTTATTCGTCATAATTTTTTTTTATTCTATACGATACCTATCTATAAAATGACCATACGTACAGATTTATTCAGTATAGTACCGATTTTGATGGATCTGTACTGATTTTAAATTTGTATTAAATATTGTACTGATTGTGAAATTAATTTCAAATATTTCAGAATTAGCTTTTTATTATTATTATTTTATTTTTATTGCCTTATTGTATTTGTATATTTATTGTACAACATGTTTAATTTCTTATGTTATTTTAATTCTATATTTTAAGAGTTTATATTACTAGAATATTTACACCTTTGATTTTTACTTATTTAGACTAACCTGACTTAATTATTTTGAATAAATTGTATTTATGAAGGAAAAAATGGCATGCAAAAATCTTTAATTAATTATTTTTATGCTAATATAAAACCTTATTTAAACCTAACCTAAAGCTTAACTAACGTTTTTTACTAAAAAGATCTTACTAAATCTTAATCGCTCTTGTAAGCTTATTTTCGGAATTGTAACAGCTTCCAAAAAAGGCAGGTACTGTTTTTTGTATCTTTTTCGAAATGAAGTGTTAGTGTTTGCTAATAATGTAAGTGCACTCTGCTAGTGGAGAAATAAAAAGGTTTACATAGGATTAATTTAAGAACACCGTTTTGTTTTCTCTGAATCAAATTCAAATGAATTTTGACAGCACTCATTCAAACGGGGAAACCGTATAACAAAATATTTCGAAAAATAGATTTAAATATTATTAATTTGTTTTCAACATTTAAACTAATTTTTTTATTTATGACTGAATATAATTAACTTTTTAACTTAAACGTATACTATCACTTCTGAATTTAAATATTTTAAGAATAATTATCGAGAAGATTCATTATTATGTTATATAAACCATCATATTATCATAATTTTATTCAACTTTATTAAATTACGATAAAGCAAATAAAATAAATTAATTAATTTATAAAAAGCGAAAAAGTTTTAGAACCGAATGAAAAAACTCAGACAAACATAAATTATTGTGAAGCACAACTAAATTATGAAGTCATTTTGAAAAAGGCATTAATATTCAAAGCTATTTCTTCAACTAAATATAATAATTAATTAATATTAAGAAACTGTTTCCTTGATATGAAATTTTTAAAAACTATTCATTCATTGAATAGAAATACGAAATCAAATTTTGTTCGTAATGAAGGTAGGAAAACAAAATTTCAAATATTGCAAAATAAACTTAGGAGGGTTATTCTAAACAGCGATAGAAAAACAAATATTAACAAAATGCTGGGAAGGAAAGTAAAGTAAACGTTATAGTTTATTAAAGAATAAATTTTAACGTATTGGTATTTGCATGCAAGCTTAAAAATAACATGTTGCCTGAGCATTTGTCAAATGGTGTAAGATATGTTAATTAAAGTAACTTGAGAGCTTCAACAGCCGTTATTTAGAAGGACAAATTGAAGAAATAATCTTTTTTTATAGAGGTTGGACTACCAATGTACTAAAAGAATTTGGTAGCTGAAATATTTTTAAAATTATTTTAGTGAGATTGTTTATTTACAATGAATTGTAAATGAAGTGTAATTTGAAACTATAGTAGAATTTTTTGTTATTATTGTAATGCATATGAAAATAACAAACCTACCAGCTAGCGGATATCAAAACAAACAAATTATCACATGCAACCTTTATTTTATTTTCACAACAACAAAATGTGGTACAGGTAAAATAGGTAACTGGTAGGGATTATTAGGACATAAAATGGAAAAAATAGAATTAAGATAATTAGTTAATCACAAGCAGTGATGAAGGAAGTATGTTGCCTCCGAAATATCGATATTTGCCATCAAATATTAAAAATTATTACTGTACGGAAACTTGACAACAATAAAATTATTTACAATGTGAAAATTTAAGTCAAAATATTATTCAATGAAAACATCCTTTTTTATTTTTAAATACAGAGCATCAATGTACTAGGTACTACTATCTCGTATCAGTATAATTTGATGTTATATTATTCTGATTATTTTGAATGCATAATTTGTTTTAGTTTTAACCCTATAGACTGACCTTAATAAATAATAATAATAAATGTTACGTAACTTTAGGAATATACAATAATTATGTTGTAATATTTATATTGTAAATTGGTTTTACATTTTTTTGTATTGAATTTAATTGTATTCCATATAAATTTTATATCATAAATGATATAAAATTTTTTAATAAACTCAAAATAAAAAATGTACCGATTTTACCTTAACGAACCTGGTCACCTTAGGAATGTATAATGTGATATTTACTTGAATGTGGTACTGGTGATCTTTCAAAATAAATACAACTTGTTAAAATATAATACAAATATATATATATATATATATATATGATTGGTTTAATTTCAGTGAGAGTGAAGGCTCATACTTTGCCGTTTTATTTTTGGGTGTTAAATTAAAGTTTATAAATTAAAAATGTAGAAAGAAATTTGATCATTGATATATTGCGCAGATAATAGTCGTGTCTTTTTAAACGTGATCAGTATCGGGGGTTTCAATAATGACATGTAAATAATTAAATCTACATAATTAAGTAGTTCAGTGTCATTTCATTGTTAATTTTTTACATGAACTCATCGTATCTTACGGTAAAACAAAATATGTAAATATGCGATACGTAAAGTGAATAATCTACAGCGGTAGACACAAAATTTTAATATAAATGTATAGGAGTTATAATTTAAGTTAAAAATTTAATAAAAAATAAATTTTATCATTTTGAGGGAACAGCAAGAATTTATGGGAATGGTAAAATTTATCATTCGCGTGCGACTGTAGAGCTTATAGTTAAGAAAATGGAAACTAGTTTACCAATAATGTGACACAACATCTGCTTCGATCAAGGTTATTCTCTCTCGTAAAGAGAATACATAAATTATCACTCATATTCTCTTAGACGCATCGCGTGTGGACATGTAAAAATATGACTGAAACGAGAGTTTTGTATTCTGTTAGACACAGTTTCAATAGTTTAAAATTGGCGCGGATGGCAAATCTCGAAGCTATCGCGTGACTGATTTCTGTCAGGCTTTTCATAGAATGCGACAACCATTTTTTATATCCTTACAAATTGAAAACGATAGCGCATCGAGCTAAATTGATTTCGGTTTTTTGATAAAAAAAAATTGGTTTAAAAATTAAATAATATGTATAAACAGTTAAGTAAGGATTAATAAACAATTTTTTTTAAATTTAGTTTTTGTTTTGAATAGGGAAAAAAACTCATATTTACTGTTACTGCAAAAAGGATCAGTACTACCAACATAATAAACATTTCGATCACTTGGCTTACAAAATCTAACAGAAATGTATATTCAGGTAAACGTGATGGGATAATTTTTTTCTTAGCGTCAGTGATGGGTCTAAGAGAATCAGAATATGGGTGTATAATTTACAAAATAATCTGGCATTTAGGACTATTAGAAAATGTTATAACTTTAAATACATAAAAGTCAATATCGTTAGTTGAAAAAGTATTTTCAAATTCGTTTATAGTTGGTTTTATAGTTGTAGTCTTAAATTTGACCAGTATATTAAAAGATAAAATATTCATCAAGCAGTTGGTTTAATGATAGGCTTTTTAATTTGCATTTTACGACCGCTACGTGCCAAAAAAAAATAGAGCAATATGATGTGTTTTTGATGATAACTATAAATATAAAATATATTTGCAAAAAGCCTCTGCAGCTGGAGCTTATAAAATTGGCTATAATTTAAATTATGGTCAATTCAATAACAATAATAATATTATTAATAATAATAATAAATTATATAGTTTTAAAAAAATTAAAAGTAAATTTAAATTGTAATTAAATTTCTAAACTATATGTATTTCCATTAGAAGTAGTTTTGCAATTATTATTTAAATATACCAATTTAAAAATAACTTTAAAAAATTCTTAAAAACATATAAATACATACATACAATAATAATATGTAGAATTAAATCGGTTCTACATAAGTACATAATAATAATATTATGTTCTATTTTAAGAAATTTCATTTATTTAGATTGCATAGAGCTTTTAATATTTTTAAATATCAAATTATTCTTTTTTTTTTTAATTCAACATTAACTATAGCACCGTTTGTCTTTCTTTTGTGAGAATAACGAAATTTTGGTTGTTTCATAATTATGACGCCAATTGATTTTTTGCCACAAATATTATTCTGTTTCCAGGAAAATAAATTAAATATAAAAGAATTTAATAAAAAGAGTGTTTATAATTGATTAAATTTTTAATCAAATTTGTATCAATTGAAATTCTACTCACCATAATCTTTCTGTCGATCAGTAAAGAATAGAACTCTCCGCAATCACCTTAAAGAAAAACATGATGATTAACTCACTTAACAATGATCTAGCAAAAATAGCTGATTGGGGTACGGCAAACAGAGTTGAGTTTAACACATCCAAAGCTCAAAGCTATTTAATGTCTTGGGATCAGCTCGCTCCAACCCTGCGAATAATTTCAAGGAATCTACAACGATCTGAAAGTCGAAAAGTTTTAGGCATGCAGCTAAACGAAAAAATGCCGTGGAACGAGCATATTTTTGATATAGCTATAGAATACTGCCTATATAGAGAATACTGCTAAATGTTTAGGTTTTTTTTCGCGATTTAAGGCCTACTTTTTTCCAAGAGTGCTGTCTAATAGATAAAAGGCTTATATCCGACCTAAGATGGAATACAATTCTCACATATAGGCTGGCGCACCCCAAATTTCATTAAGTTAACTGGACAAAATTTTAAATCGCCCCCCTACGTCTAATTAGTGATTTCACCGTCCAGGTAATTCTTACTTCACTGAACACACGTTTAATCGTTGGAAGTCGCGCTCTATTTAATAGATATTTTGTTTGGAATGACACTTGCTCTATTGAAATAAAATCAAAAATTGCTTCCTTCAAACAAGTCCAGCATAATACAATTGGGAGGCTTCAAGTGCACATTTTTACACTTTAGTCAGGTGATCCAAAACTGAAATACTACAGTCAACTGCTAAAATATGTTAATAAAACCTCTAATATTTTCATTATACATAATATAGACTAAATCTCTTATATAAATGTTTCATTATAAGCTTAATACACAAAATACTTTTGAAAATAAAATGTGAATATGGTATACAATATGGTGAACATGGTATTGGTCACGTATGAAATACCTAACTAAGTATATATATATATAGATGGTAAACTTTATAAATAGATAACTGTATACAGAAGGGCTCAGACAAATTTGAAATGCTTGAAATGAAAAATTACTTTCAAAATGACGGTATTTACAATTAAATAAAATTAACAGAACTTTATTTAAAACAGATAAATTCATTGGATTGAAGAGGCGAATCTAGAGTTTTTAGTGATATTTTAATTAAAATCGAATTTCCCTTCACTTTACTAATAATTTTTTTTTTAATATTTGATTAAAAATATCAAAATTTCGAAAAAAAAAACACATACTTTCTTCATCAGCCTTTGCTACTAAATCTGAGATAATTGCACCAAAAACAAAAGTTTAAAATATTTAGTCAGGTTAAAAAACATTACCAATTCACATGAAAACCAAATAAGCAAATTGTAAATTACACAAAAATAAAATTTTTAATTTTATTATTTTGAACCTAGACCTCTTTTTTATATAGGTGAAATTCTTCTCAGTATACCAGTTTACAAAATCACAATTGTTGTTTTGTTTTTGTTTTGCTGTAATGGAAAACTTGTTTTTTAAGAGAGAGAAAAAGAGAGAGCAAAGGGAATTTAAGATAAGAGATAGAAAACCGCAGTCGGTGTAAATACATTACTATACATATACATGCGTATTGCGTACCTACAAATTTATATGTACATTTTTATATCCATATCCAATCCATTAATATTGTGTGCCTAGAATCTAGATATGTACATAAAAAACATATACAAAAAATAATTAAATACCTTAACCTGAAACAAGTTTTCTTTACGGAAAAAAATTACTTACTGAAATGAGTTTGTGAATTTGTGATATGCGTGATCATATTACTATATAATATGTATATGTATAAATAAATATGTACCTATATGGAAGTGCATCGTATAGTTCTAAAACTGGGTAATAATGTTAACTTTGGCTCGTGTAAATAGTAAATATACTAAAAACAAAATCAAATTCTAAAAACTATTACAATAATTCTAGTGATTTCGTTGCAATAAGAATACCTGAATGCTGACAATTAAATGCTTCAATCATTTTTTGTTTTATTTTTATATTTTCATAGTAGGTACAGTGTTGTATAAATAACGTCCCTCAATAGATCTTTTGAACTGTGAAGTTAAATAAATGAGATTTTTCAATAACAGTATATAAGTATGTAGTATTTTATGTACATATACATATATAAATACTAGGTTGACAATTAGAATAGTAATTGTAAAATTAAAAAATAAATTAAATTTAACTGCCATTAAGATAACATGTTGGACATGATGTGATATCACTAAACCAATTAACATTCAAATCGTTTAAAATACGTAACTGAATATATAAATAAATAAATTCTATTATGGGTCCATTCTGATTTGATAAGACAGATAGATCCCAGAACAAATTATCGAATAAGGGTTGATAGAACATATTAGGATAAAGATCTATGCAAACTTACATCATTCCAAGTAAAAATACGTGAAATTGAACTATGTGTGAAAGATAATACAAAAATGGACTACAATAACTATAGAAAATTTCATTCTCTTGAACAGTAAAACAGCTAAAATGAACCGAACAACTTAAGTAAAATCTAAACTTGTTTAAGACTGTTGTTTAGCATAACAAAAAAAGTTACATACATTTGGATTTGCTAGGACCTAGTTTGTATTTAATACACACGAGAGATTTTCCAACAACAGAGAACACGCTTGTGGCAACGTTTTTTGACGACACAGTCGTATTAGTAACAAACACAAGCCCAACTGCTGTCTCAAACAAATTGCAACAACATTTATCAAAAATTGGAGATTGACTGAAAATTTGGAGAATCAATGCCAATGTAATCAAATCAGTGCATGTTATTTTCAACACTAGAAGAGAAGTTTGACTTGTTGTAACACTAAATAATGTCCAATTAACACATGCAAACTCTGTAAAATCCTTGCCATGCATTTGAATAGGCACCTAAATTGGAGACAGCATATATTTTCAACAAAAACAAGATTGATATTTAACACCAGTATAGAGTATAGAATTAATAGGACCTCATTATCACAGCTATCCATGGAATGCATGATCCGGCTATAGTAGGCCGTCTTCAAACCCATCTCTGGTGTTATGGTATAGAACTGTGATTGAAATACTGGAAATATTTCAAAGTGCTCTAATCAATAGTAAAAGCAGCATGATTCGTCAAAAATGAAGAAGTTAGAAAGGAAGCTACTGAGAGAAGTAGAATCAGTTAAAGAAGCCATCGCAACAAGAAGTTCAAAATACTTTACCAGTTTGGAAATATATACATCCACAATTTCTAGCATCACGGCTGCAGTATACGGACCAACATGTGTGAAGGATAAAAAGGTTTCATCCGACACATCTAAACAGGAGGTTTATGAATAGTCTAATGAAAAATACTCACTTGCTCGGTCAGAACTACAAACCTCGGAGTGGAGTCAATGGGCTCACTCACCACTTGTAAGAATTCCTTGCCAAAATAAATTACTGAATATCATCTAATAGTGACATACTAATTATTAGATTTAAATAAATTAGATTGTAGTTTAATAATAATATACACAGGGTGGCTCTAGTACTGAGTCGCTGGGGAGAGTAAAAATGAGAGAATGATCCCCTATAACAACGAACAACAAAAAATAGGTCACTCGAGTCGTGGTATCTAAAAGGCACAATTAAATGGTAATTGTTTCTCAAGAAGTAACTGGAATGGCTACTTCTACCTAACCACCTTAATAATAATATAAAAGAAAAAAAAAATGGATTTCCAGTTATAGTAGAATTAAATAATATATAAATGGAATGCCTAATGGGTATTTTTTAGTGCCTACAGAGCTAAAATGAAACCAAAATATTTGCTTGAAACTCAATTAAACTTTAATTAGCATCTGTACAGGCTGCAAAAATAATTGTAAACCATGTGCAGATTATATTATGAAATAGAGTAAACTCATATATTTGACACAACATATTTTTTAGTTACTATAACTAACCCCCAGACAAAAATTTTAATCTAATCTAACATATTGCACTGTATTTATATAGATAAACCATGTCATACCAGAGAACAAGATAAAAATACATGTTGAAAAGTGTTAACGATAGAGTGTAAAACAAAATTTGAATATAATTAAAATTTTAACAGACATATCTCTTACGCTCAGTCCAATTCGATATAATCATCATAGATTAAATAATTAATTATGTAATTTAATTAATAATATATCTATAAAGTAATTAAAAAATCAATATCATTATCAACTACTGAATTATCTATTTAGAGAAAATTGTCTAGAAGATTGAAAAATGATAAATAACAGGGATTTTTCTAGTAGTGAATCACAATGTAATATCATAATTTCCTTGTCAAAAACCCTAATGTGACGTCCTTCTTTGTATCACTTGAAAATTATCGTATTGTTGGAGCACTTTCCCTATATCAGATATCTCAAGAGTCTTGCTCAAACGAAATAAAAATCGTAATGCAATATCTCAAACAAGAACAAGAGAGGCAATAAGTACCAACTCCTACACGGTGAAATTCCTAGTTTACTCAAAACTAGTGTATAACGGTATCGTTAAAATCTAAATAAAAAAAAAACAAAAAACAATAAATATAAACTAATAAAGCACGAGCACTTTCATTCTTAAAACATGTCCTAATCAGCGCCAGTTGTTTTATTTGTATTTGATTATGTTGAAAAAACTTATGGCTGTACTGAATTGTATTATGTATTATGAAACGTATTATGACTGAATTGGTTTTTGATGGACTAAAGTAATAATTTTTAGGTATATTTTTAGGTTCTTCATTCGTTTTTGTTTATTACTTTACTTATTAAGGTGAAGCAATAGACCTAGTAGGTCGAGCGGCTGTCATTTCATCCTTTTTCACCAGTTAAAGATATGAAATTGTTTCATATCAATCGATATTTCATCTCTCAACGAAAGTTTGCTCTGCTCCGACGTCCTATACCTTCGAGCCTGGATTCGAATATTTTTTGGCTGGAGCATTTTCATTCATCCACTCTAGGTGTCCGAGCTATTGTAATCTCTTAACTTTAATTTCGTCTATTTCATTATACATGCCCACGCCCAGCTTGGCATTATATTTTCTACTCCACAACCCATTGTCGTTTTCAAGACCGTATTTTGGACGAAGAATTTTCTTCGCAATAACATCAAACTTACCTTGGACGGTGTCCATGATTCTAATACAAAGAGCAGAGCCAGGAGTATGTGCATTTTGTAAATAAATTTTAGTGTTTCGGGATAGGACGTTTTGGAGATATTTTTATAACATCAACGGTTGGAAAGGGTTATTCTTCGCCGAAACTCTATCGTATGTTGACTTAAAAATCGATAAATCGATAGATTTGAAAATCATGGTTCTTTTACAATTTTTTGTTAAAATTCGAACATCTGGTCTCTTGTTGATTTTTCAGGGCGAAAGCCACGTTGATAACTGCCAATTACAGCAGCGTTGTAATAGGGTTTCAGAGATTATAGAAAAAACCTAATATCTACTTACACTGTGATTTTTTTCTTTGTCTCAAGTCATCAAAAACTTATAATACAGTAAGTAATCACTAAAATAAAATGGATTTATTCTATTTATCAATTATTTATTTGCATATTAAAATTTGTCTAAGTTTATATACCAAAAAATTCAATAAAAATATATGTACATAAGTATGTCACCTGAGTCTGCTATATAATATACAAAAAGGTGTTTTAATCAAGTCACTCGCAATGATATAAAAAATAAATAAATAACAAAAATCAGAACTAAGTTGTGAATTATGCGCAATTGAATATTCTAATTAGAATATCTTGGCTGTTTGTTGAACATAAGTATATATACTTCATACATCGTATATAATGTATACCATTATTGTATAATTTACTTAATATAAGTACTTTATTTTATTATATAATTACAGACATTTATATTTTGTCAGTAATTAGGTAGACAATACAAATTATTTTTATTTCTCATATAATTTAAACTTCCTCACTTTCAATATTTAGTATTATTATTACTACAGTATGGTCCACAGGTGATTAGATCCGTGACATAAACAAAACTTTTGAGATAAACAAAAAGTTGAATTAAACAACAAGATATATTATTCTACAACGTTGTTGAGAAATTATTACACAACAATAATAACAATAATAATAATAGTAAATAATAATAACTATAGAAATGTTATTAATACACAAAATTCTGTTTAGATTTACAAAAAAAAAGCTAGAGATTCTATATCTGTAGATTAGAGTTAGAACATGCTAAGTTTCAATATATGTACATAATTGTGTATATAATAATGTATATTGTATACATATCTATGTTCATTTATTGGATCTTTAGTTTTATAGAAAATGTAAGTTGAATATGAGTTAATTGTAATGTTAGAGTTAAAGCAATTGCTATTATTATTTTTATTATTATTCTGAGGTTTAAATTATTATTAACTAACAATATTTCTACATTTATGGATTTGTAATTTATAAATTTTTATTCTTATTTACATTTTGCATTTTTTCAGTTACTTTGTGGCTTATGAATTGACGGTTTGAATAATTGTTGGATAAATTAACAAAATGTTATTTATAATAATATCTATATATTATATATTATATTATGTTGTTATATACATAATATAATAATGAATTTTATTCATTATTATTATTTTTTATTTATTCAAAATTCCAATTATATTTAAAAATAGTTATACATATATGTACAGGGTGGTGTTGTATTGAACCGTAAGTTAAAAATTGAATGCATTATTATAATAAGTTCTAAATTATAATGTATAATATACATATATATACATATACAACATATCACCCAACGTTGTTCGGGTCCAGCATAAACTATATAAAATTTCAAACTGTGAAAAGGTTAATGATTTGCTTTAATGACTCGGTCAAATTAAATCTTCTTTATACACAATATTTTTTGTTTTATTTCCTGAAGTTAAAATAAAAATATATTTACTTACTCTCGAGCAAGCTACATAAAATTGACCATGAGAGAAGCATGGCTCTCTTAAATCAATTCCTGCTACACTTAAAGTTTGCCCTTGTGCTTTATTTGTGGTAATAGCAAATTACATTTTAATGGAAAATTGAAGCCGTTTAAATTGGAAAGTGTAGTCAGATGGAATTAATGGTATTCTGAGAATGGAAACATAACTCCCAGAAGAGCATTACGTCATTTGCGTCAATTGCGTCATTTGCGTCAATTGCGTCAATTGCATCATTTGCGTCAATTGCGTTAATTGTCAATTGCTTCAACTACGTACATTGCGTCATTTGCGTCATTTGCGTCAACTGCTTCAACTACGTACATTTCGTCATTTGCGTCAATTGCGTCATTATAAGTTTTGAATTTGGTCATTATATTCACACAGTGAAGTCATGAAAAAAAAATTTAAAATAACTCCCTTCCCTGATAACTTTTTGGAGCTTTTCGATTTTTCTCTATATGACGACCCTACCATTGTGGAAAATTTCAAATCTCCAGGTCTGGAAGTCGGAAATACTTTCTGAGGATAAACATACATTCAATTTTATATATAGTATAGATAATAACCCGTAAATATGCATAATTAATTACCAGGCCAGTTTTGTGATAAGTTCAAAATCATTTTGCAAAAATAATCTTTATCTCTTCTTATAAATCGGCATTATGCCCTACTGATAGGGTTACAGGACAATGATGATGATACTTATAAAATGGAAAGCTTGTTTGTTTTTTTTGCTCACTATACACGTCTACAATTTTAAAAATAGTTTTAAAATTTTGCACTGTTATTAATAATCAAAAAAGAGAGCTAAAGCGTTAATTTTCAATGCTATGAAATAACAGGTTCAATTAACTACGGAGCTCCTTTCATCAGGAATATTTTAGAAACCAATTGTGTCACAGACCTGAATATTGGTCATCAGGAACTACCTTAAAGAAAACAACAAAAATTTATTTTACCGAATTCCAAAACTTTGACAGGTTCGGGTAGCTGCAATACAAACATCTCCCAGCACTCATCATGAATATTTGAAAAGTCAAATGGTGTTACAGACCTGCATATCTACAATAAGTTACTCTCTCAAAAATAAATAAAAATGTATTTTATCGTTTTGAAAAATTATGACTAGATCGGTAAAATTTATAGTGAAAATACAAGTTTTTAAAAATTTCTGAAGACTTAAGTATGGTAAAATTGAAATAGCGACGATACAGTTATTAATGAAAGTGAAGTTATGAAGTTATTAATTTCTTTTTCTAAATTATTTGAATGATTTAACAAGTTTTTTGACATTTCTTCCTCATAGGCTGAATTAAAAGTAAAAGCTTCAATTGTTTTATGTTTTAACCCTAATCATTACTTTATTGTAACACAAAATATGTAATAAGATTAGTCGCTTGAACTCATGCATAAAATGGGAACATTTTTGAAGAGAATATAAATGATGTATCTTCACAATGGTACAGGAGAAGTCGAACTGAGCCAAGATTGTTCTAAAGTGGCAAAATTTCACTCAAACAAAAATATTTTCATTACATGCATCGCAATCTTGTTCTACTTTAAAAACAAACCTGATTTTACCCAACCAATACATTTAATCAAATATTCCAAAATATATTTTTTTCAAGCGAATTTGCATAAAATTGAGTCTTAGGAGTTTATCATTATAAGGTATTTAATTTTGTGGTTAATGGTATATAATATGGTAACCATTGAAATTATTATAAATTAAGCTGAATTTTGATGAATCAAACCTATTCAGCCAATAAAGAAAGTTTGCCTTAATTTACGGTCATGTGTCTCAGACAAAGAGCTTTTTAATGACATGAATATAGCCAAAAAAAAATTAATCGTGTCGATCGTCGTGTGCGATCATTCATCTAAAATAATTTTAAAAGTCAATCCCTGCGAAATCCACCATCGAGAGAGACAACACTTTTGTTGAAAATATGAACTATCATTTGGTATTTAACTTAAAATTTCCTATTAGAAAAACACTCTATCCTTAAATTTTCTTCAATGACATTACATCAAAAAGAAAAATAAAAGTTATAAATTTTAAAATTAAATGAAAAATGTTCACCAGTTGCAGAATTTTCACATACAAACAAACATACATACATACATTGTTTTGTATCCATAATATGAATTTAAATTGTTGAGAAAATAATAATTTCGAATCTAATCGTGTTAAAGAATTTCAAACATTTCTGAAGGTTCAAAGAGAATAAAAAATAATAAAAAAAAAACACAAAAACAAACAAAAAAAAGAAAAATGCAATTTTTTTCTTGGCCAGACATTAATACATGCAATTGATCTTTTCAAGTTAAAAATCAAAAGACTACATAATGATATCGACTAGTTTGAATTTCTGCACAAATCACATTCGAATTTTAATTACTAATTTATTGTAGACTGCTATTTTCATTTATGATATATCACGATGTATGTATGCATGTATGTATAAATGTATGTTTATAGTGTGGGACAGTATTAAAAAAAATTAACTTTTTTTTAATATTTTTTTTTGTTATTCCTAAACATTATAAGCTAAGTTTTCCAAATTTAATTTTTCAGAGTTTCATCGTCTGTAAATAGACAAGATACAAGTTGCAAAATATATTGCCAAAAATATTTTTTTAAATTTCTTTTTTTAATTTTCAAGCTTGGCTTTTTTTTTTAAATGCAGTTAACGTTCATGAAAACCAAAACATATGTATGTGCAGACAATTTGTAACTAAGTACAGAAACGTGAATCGAAATACGTGTCTGTCTCAAAATATTTTATATTAGTATTTTCCATTTTTACTGTTTTACTTAGACCATGTCGTAAAAGATTAAATACACTTTAGAGAATATGAATTATAGAAGTCTTCTTTAATTTCTGCCAAATTTAACTTAATTTTGATCCTATTCAATTTCTCCTGGTCAATTATATGAATTTAGAATCCTCAGTTTGTTTATTCGCTCCTAAATGTTAATAATATAAATAGTCAATTGGCGAAGTAGGTCTATTATTAATATCTCAAGGATTTTAGTTTATGATTATTTAAAAAAAAAAATTACAAAACAACCCTATTAATACACCAACTTACATGGTATAGTAAAAAAAATATATATACCTAAGATTGGGAAATTTGAAACTCAGATATAAGTTCAGTGTATCAGTATGAAGCCATCACAACAATCTATGAAAGTTTTTTCATTTTCATATTCAAATGTAAGAATTACTTTATTGTAGTAGCAAGTATATATTGTCGACCTAAGTACTCTTTTAATAACCATCATTGTTTAGATTTTGTTAACTAGCTAGGAAAAAAGTTTGTTATAGGAGGCGATTTTGTCAAAAACGCACACTGGATCAGGGCTAACAACATTTAAAGGCAGGGAATTGTTCTAAGTTCCAATTAACAAGCAAATTTGACTGTGAAATCATATCAATAGGAAAACCTACATATTGGTCTACAGATTTAAATAGAATACCTGAATTATAGATTTTTTCATAATGAAAAAAATTTCGAATAATTTCATACAGATAGAAGATAGGCAGGAAATGGACTCTGACCACTCTCTCCAATACTACTAACTATAAGTTAAAACGTTATTCAAAAGAAGAGCAACCCGATTATCGCCAATAAATACACTGAATGGGAAAGCTTGAAAGTGTGTCTGGAAAGAAAAATCCAATTAGCTGTACCGTTACAATACAAAGAACAATTGGATGCAGAGGTGGAGAAATACATTAAAGATATATGTGTGGGAAAATGATCCAGTGTTAAAACAAAGAGTAAAAAGAAATAAATACCCACAAGAAAACTTAGAACTAATTGCAACAAAGCGCAGAACAATGAAAAAATAAAATCAAAGTAGAACTCCACAAGTTAAACTAGGCTAAATAATCTCACGCAACAACTAAGAATAAATAATTAAGGAAGTGAAAAAGAGATCGGTTCATATATATTTAGAAAAATTAACGAATGATAAAAGTACTAATTACTGTCTTTGGACGAAGGCTAAAAATCTGAAAAGGCCTATTGAACAAATTATGATGTTAAAACTGATGTTTGAAAAAATTTATCTAAGAAGACTAAAACCTATTATTGAAAGAAAGAATATAATCCCGGATCACCAATTCGGTTTTAGAGAAAAACATGCTACAATAGACCAGGTACACAGAATAACAAATAGTATTGAAAAAGCTCTAGAGGGGAAGAAGGTCCATTCAGCAATCTTTTTGGATATGACTCAGGCATTCGATAAGGTGTGGCATAAGAGGTTGAATTGTAAAATGGAAACAATCATTCCAAAAGAACATCCGGAAATCATAGGTATCAGACATATCAGAGAGATACATACATAAAACAAGAAGGATCATATTCCGATCTTAAAGTAATCAATACCGGAGTTCTCCAAGGAAGTCTACTTGGTCCTTTACTGTACCTGCTGTACACTTGTGATTTTCCTACCCTACACAGAAAAAAATAGATTATAGTCTTTTCAACTAAAGCAAATTAGTTAATTTCACTTTAGGATAATTAACTAAAAAATTTGAACTTTTATCAATTTTTTTAGTTTTTTCGAATTTTTTCTTTAGCTAAATCGTCTAATTTAAAATAGTTGAATATCCAATTAGCTTCTTCTTAACATGTGTAGTTACATTAGTTGCACGTGTTTTGTTGATCGGTTTGGTATATGAATAAAATTGGCTTCAAATATATATAAAAAAAATTATAGGTAGTATTTTTTTTTGTTTTATTTAAAAAATATATATATAGCTAATTTCTAAAAAAGAAAAGATAATTAAATTTAAAAAATGAATATGGTTATTTAATAATTTCATTTCATTAAAGAGTTAAAATCATATGCTAGTTCTATTATATCAAGAAAAAACATAAATCTCAGTTTAGCTGTCCAGATTCAATTAAATTTTGCATCTCAACTACTTAAGAAAACTAATTCTGTTACTAAACATCAAACCGAATATATAAATTTAATTAATATAAGTAAAAAAAAATATAAACTACTTAATTGTTAATGAGCCTTTTGATGTATCTGCATTTAAAAATATAGAATGCGTTAAAAAAGATATTATGTTTGTGAAATTTAGTTAAGTATAAAACTATAATAAATATGTTAAATAAATAGAAAGTAATTAAAAATGAATTTCTTTATGCGTAAATGTGTATATATATTATAAGTAGTGTGAAATAAAAAAAATTTGATATTTAATTGTAATAAATACATGTACTATATTGAATAATTAAATAAAATAAATATTATAAATAAATCTTAATTAATTTCATTTAAATTTTTAAATCGACAATCAGAATTTACTAAACTTATCTAATATAGTAGTCCGTTTTACTCGATTTTACTAAATAATTAGGTAACAGAGCCATTGAAATTACCTAATATATTAGTAACTTTGAATTTTTTTTACTAAACTATTAGGTAAACAGCTATTCAATTTAAAATTTTGAAGAAAAAAACACCTAAATGAGTACATAAATTTCTAGTTCTGTTAGCTAAACTTTTAAGATCAAACCAACTAATTTAAAATAGTAAAAGCAACTAATCAAAATAGTAGGCTGAAATTCAACCACTTTTTTTTAGGTGAATTGTACTATTTCTTTAAGTGGAATAACTTATCTTAGTAAATAATATAATTGCGACGTTTGCAAATGATATAGGGATTCTGGTTGTTGGAGAAAATAATAAAGAATCTACAGAAAAGCTGCTATAACAAAATCCAAGATTACACAAGAAGAGGGAGGCTAAAATTAAATGAAGCTAAGTGAATTTCACAAATAAAAAAATTTACCATAAATGGTCAAAAATACCCCATTCAAATACTGCCTTGGTATGATGTTGGATTCGAAACTTCGCTGGAAAACTCACATCGAAAACAAGAAAGAAGAGTTACAAATTCGGTATAGAAAAATGTACTAGCTTATAACTCATACCTATTACCTTGACAATACAAAACAAACTTCTCCTGTATAAACAAATACTGAAACCAGTATGGCATCCAGCTATGAGGATGCAGCTAAAAAAGTAATAGAGATATTATACAGAGGTTTCAGAATAAAGTCCTGAGAAATATCGTGGAGTGCGCCCTTGGTTCATCAGAAACTATGACCTACATAGAGATTTGCAAATATAAAAGGGAAGATAAAGAAATCCAGAAATTTGCAAGAAGTCATTAAAAAAAGGTCTAGCATCATGATAATCTTGAGGTAGTCCTTCCGGACAATAGAAATATAGCCAGACGACTCAAAAGAGTAAAACCTTTTGACTTTGTACTGCAATAATATATCAAAGGAAAAGTTAGATAGACATCGCTGGATTATTGTGTATGAAGTGGTATTTTCAAAAATTCATATATGGATCACATCACTATAAATTAAAAATAATATAGAATAAAAATCTATCTTATAAGTTAGCATTAATCATCTGGCGATTCATATTCTAATAAATTTTGTTGAATTTATTATTGTTTGTTGTCATAAATTAAAGTTATACTATTTATCTCTGGTTATACTGATGTCATGAATTTCTTCTAGATTTATATTAATACTAGAGACCTGCGGCACCTTCACGTCTTCTACATCGTGATGCCCACAAAGCACCTGCTGTAGTAAGGCTAATCAGAAATATTTGATTTTTTTTCAAAAGTTCTTATAATAATTTAGGAGGGTCAAAATTTCGATGCCTGGAACCTATTCGGGAGAAAACATTCTAAGAAAAGGCCGAAAATTCGACTGAAAATCGTACAGGACAAAAATTTAAATTTCTACAGTCAGAATTCTTGTAAGAATTCAAGCAAAATATGTACCACTTTCCAATTAAAAAAAAGATTGTTTATTAATATTTACTAAAACTTAAAGTTCTAATAAATAATAATAACAAACTTTCAACATAAAAATTAATGATTTTAATATTTTTTTTTAATTTAACAAAAATGTACATACATTATAAATATAAATATATGTATGTATTTCTGCTATATTAATACTTTCAATTATTAGGTTTGTTAAGCTGTTCTAGAACACTCTAGAACGATCAGATAATTGTACCATACTTTGATTATGATTTTCATATGTACAGATTAAAGTTTATATGTATTTTTAAAATTTAATTTATAGTCCAATTTTGACCTGAAGAGATGTACAGCATTTAACAGTATTGGCATCGAAACGAAAGTCGTTATTTGATGCAAAAAATATATTTTATTGAACAATGAATGGTGATGACTTTGAATTTAATCATTTGTTTGGTTTTGGAGTTCTTGATGCTGTAGCTATGGTAACTCTAGCAAAGCAAATGGCATATATATCATTTGTGAAGCAGAAGCTATTACACATTCAAAGTATGTTTAATTATTTAATTCGATATTTGTAAATATAATTTTATTAACAAAAATAAACTTATTTTACTTTTGCAGTTCAATTATATCCGGAAAATCATTTTATTTAGAAATTAAAACTGACGCATGTAAAGGAACTGATACTGAAGTTAATTACTTAGAACATGTTGTTCAAGCAGTCTACTTTCAAAATTCAAATAAAGCCAAGAAAATTTGCTCAATAGTCTTATAGGACTTGATCGCAATATAGGAAGGGTGTGGTTTAGTGGGTAAGAATCCCACACGTAAAGTCTTCACTCATTGTGTCTTCTGATGCATCCCATCAGCCTACGCATAAAAGAAAGAAACAAAATGCATATTCGCGTCAGTGTTATGAAAAACCGAATTGAATGGACAATTTAATGCGGGTGAACATTAATTTTTTAGATTTTTCAGAATTTCTAGAATGTGGATAATCACTACAAATTCGAGAATAAAATTTAATTTGTTTTTATCCATTATAATCAATTTTTTAATTTTTAGAACTGAACTATCTAAGTATAAACAATGAAAAACCAAAATGTATTATTTTTTGTAAACATTAGTTTTTATATTAATTTTTTAAAACAATTGTTGTTTTTCCTGTGTTTTTCCTGGTACTCATATATTGTGGTAAATTAAGTTCAGCTAATGGATTCTATGTAATTGCTCATGGATTATAAATCTCTCTTCAATATCAAACGAACTTCAAAATTCAACTGCTGAACCTGAATTAGCTGAAAACCTAGTTCACATGAATGGTTATGGCGATTTTGAGGTAGACTTAAACAAAATCCTGTACAAATTTTTTTTGTTTTTTATTGTTTTTATCTCTTAACAGTAACTTAGGTAGAACCACCTTTTCGTGCTAAATTAAGTATGATACTGCAATTTTACACTACAATATCTACAATATTTCGAGTATTTATTTAACAAGTTACTGGCTTATCTACTCATTAACTCTCTTTACCTACTGCGCCAAACAGCGTGTGATCAGAAACTTTGACAATACAAAATCTATCTTTTCTGTAAACTCACAGGTTTTAAATATCAAGTACAAAATCAATAATATGTAATTTAATTAATAATTTGCTTTTTCCCTAATTACAATCATAACTTGCTATGAAAACATTATATCAAGCTGCGATTCTAAAGTTTATTTTTGTAGTTTTAGTACGCTTAAATTGAAGGCAAATATTTCTAAAAAAAAATTTTTTTTTTCCTTATTTTTTATTGATTAGATCAATAACACTTTTTGAACTTTAACGGAATATTACACATACACACTTACAAGTTCTGTATATATTGTACATCAAACCAGTAAGAAAGATTATTGATTGAATTAATTAATTTAGTTTTTTTTTTTATAATGAAAGGAATTCAATGCATTTTTACTTAAATTAATTTTTATTCCTTTGTACGGACATATATGGAGAACATTGCAATAAACTAAAAAAAGTTAATTGGTAATTAATGAAACAATGAAGAGTTGTTCATATTTGCGCAATTCGATCAAATTTAAATTTCAAAATGAAATCATAAAAATTTAATTTGTTAATGTTCATAAAGTTGAACATTTTTAATTGAAGATACAAAATAAAAAATTTTCTTTTCCTTTCCTTGAGGATTTTTATTATTTTTAGGAAATCAATAGACATTTTTTTTTTTGCAATTAAATGAAAATTTTATTAAATTTAATTGATTTAATTATTCCATTAATAGCAAATAAATTCAAAATTAATAGTATACAAATTTTAATATGATATTTTAAATGTCATTAAAACTTGTACTTTAATTGTTCTAAGAGTGATTAAATGTTTATCTATAGTGTTCTTAAAATATTTTAGTAATAGCAAACAGAGTTGGGAATTTTGCATTATTTTTTTCAAAATAAACATTTTGAATTATTTTTTAAACTAGTTCATTAACAAAAATAATTCAAATTATTTAAATTACTTTTCAATTAAAAAAATAATTCATGCAATTACTTTTTTAATATGTATAAATATTTCAATGAATATTCGCCAGGATGTTAGGATGTATTTCCAATTTACTTTGGTACTTTAAGCAATATTTTGATATTTCATCATCATGCACTGAAAGAACCTGCAAATCTTTTTCGATTAAACTATTTGGGACGAACCACGGAGTATGTACCACCATTCTTAGAACTTTGATCTGGAATCTCTAAATTTCATCAATGTTGGGTTAAGTGCCAGCACACCAGAGTTGGATTACGTACGACCATATATAAGTTTAAGTATAGCATTGTACAGTAGCACCTTGATTTCCAAAGATAATTCTGATCCTTTAACCATTAACCAATGAAAGCTTCTCAGCTTTTGTCCCAATTGAGCGCTATAACAAATTATGTGCTTCTTCCATGTCAAACGCCTTTCAAGATGAATCCCCAAATACCTGACAAAATACTCTTGTGGTATGAGTGTACTGTTCAAAGTTACTGGAGGATGTAGTTACCTCTCCTCAGTGTAAATGTCACATGGGTTCACTTGTTATCATTGATACACGCTGGGTTGCGCAGTAGGTAGAGCGCTTATATTGTAGTATAAACTTGCAGTACCGTACTTAATTAAGCACGAAAAGGCGATTCTACCTAAGTTACTGTCAAGAACCTAAAAAAAAAAACAAAAAATTTACTTTTATTTGCCAACTGTGAAGCCAGCTTTGAATTTGATTGAGGGGCCATTTGAGAAGATTTGAGGCTCGTCTGAGGCTATAGTTGCTGTATCATTAGCAAAAGTTGCTACTTTTACATCTGGTGTCGTTGTGTTATCTGCTGTACAGATGAGGTTGAGTATTGGTTCAAGAACGCTTTCTTGGGGCACGCCATATTGAAAAACGAAGAGTTTTGTGTAAAAACCTTGTTGTCTGACATGGAATGTGCGATTTGCTTTATAACTTCTCAAAAATTAGTAGAAATCGCACGCTAAATATTTTTTCAGCTTACTTAATACCACAACTTATCGAATGCTTGGCTTATATCAAGAAATGTGGCAGAATAATATTTTGTTTGCTCCAAATCAGAATTTATGTGATTCACAATTCGATGAACTTTTTCTATAGTGCCATGTTTTTTTGTAAAACCGAACTGGTGTTTTGGTATGAGTCTTCGGCTTTATATAACTGGGTTGAAGCCTTATTAGAAATAGTTTTTTCAATTAGTTTGGTCAATATTGGTATTAAACTGATTGGCCTGTAAAATGATGGTTGTTCTGGATTGTATGGCTGCATTGTATATATATGTTAGTAACTTTAAAGTAGTTTCTGGCAATTCCAGTATAAATCTTTCGGTAATCAAACAATAGCCAGGTGATTATTTTTGGGTTGATATCGTTCTTAATAACCGTTACAGCTTCATGTAATTTAATTTTTTTCCGCGTAAATCCATCTCATCATGATGGGACTTTCATGATGTTGTTAACTTTTCCATACCAGTTGAGCTGGATTGTTCATCCCATGATTTAAACACATTACATAGATATTCAGCAAAAACATGAGCTTTTTCATTTTTATAACGCGCCCAGCTGAATTATTTATTTAATCCAAAAATATTTATTATATAATATTAATTATCTGTAAAAATTTGATGTTTAAAATTTGGTAAAATTTTGAATAAATTTTTTTTTTTGGGTATAAGAAAATCATTTGAATTATCAATTAGCTATTGGGGTAATTTAATAAACTGAGTAATTCAATTTAGAGTTCAAATAAATATAATAACACTAGGGGCCCCTGCTGAGTAACTATAATTTAAGTTGAAACCAAATTATTAAATTAAAGTTTTTAACAGAACAGCAATTTACGTACTGACCTACACTTCTCACGTTATAGTAGAAACTACTCATGTTTTCATAAAAATTTAGAGGTTAGTAAGTTTTATTTAGGAAACATAAATACTGCTACCCCATATACTGTTTTGTTTCGACATATTTCTATACTAAGTGGCATTTAATGGATAAAATCACTAAAAATAAAATATTTTTGTAATTAAAGAGGTATATACATATATATATATATATATTTTTAACCAAAACTATATGATTACTACAAATGACCAAAATATAGAGAACACTAATTTGAGACAGTTACTTAAAAAAATTAATAGAATAGATTTCTTTAATTATGTGTACAAATAATAAGATGTAGAATGACACAAAATGGATATATTTTATTTAAAAGTTTGAATATTATAAAACAAAATAGAAATTTTTCAACCCGTATGCGCATTTCGGTCGTATGTACAACTTATTTACATATTAAAAGTTCATTAAGAAGAAGCGAAATAAAATGAACTGCGCAGGTTTTTAAATGCTTGTCAATTATAATTATTAAGATATAAAATAAAAACCTATATTATGTAATATGTATTTTATTTATATAAATCCTATATTATTTTTATTATACATATCTAATGTTATTTTTTAATTCAATAATAATTTAAACTATTTTTGGTAATGCATTACATATATGTAATGCATTATTTTTTAATAGAAAGCATTAATTTAATGCATTACTTTTAATTAATAATTCAAAAAACTAATTTTAATGCATTATATGAAAACATAATGCATTATTTCGATACATTAGAAAACAAAATAATGTTAATGTTAAATAATGTAAATAATACATTTGTTCCCATCTCTGATAACGAACAATTATTCTTTCTATTTGGAAGGAAGTTTTCTAATCGCTTCAATAGTTTTATTTTTATTTTTTTTTTATAAAATTGGATATTTAAATTAAAATTAAATCTTTAATTCTCTACATTTTCTTCCCAAGATTAAGAATTTACATATTTTTGTTTAAAAATTGAGAAAATAATATATTATCCAGATTATGAATGTAATTAAGTATTGTACGTACTACGTACCATAAATATTTTTAATATTGTGTGAGTCAGTTTGAGTTTTCTGTGTTGTTAGCATTATAAATTCAACGTAAGTGGTTTCAATCAAAGTTTAAAATGATAGCTTTCAACAACACATTTACAAAATAAATCGGTGAACCACCGCACATCAACTCGTTAAAATTATTCAATTTAATTTTTTTTTTTCTATGGAACTAACAATTCTGATCTACGAACTTTCTATCGAAATTTACGAGAAAGGTTAATTTAATCGACTTACTGAACGAACAATCCGCAAAGTAGTACAAAAACAGTTTGAACAACTGAAACCATAAAAAATGGAATAATTTCTAGTGGGTTCTTTCTCTATCATCGAGACGTCCGTAATGAAAATGTAATTAAAAGCTGGGAATTATCAATTTGTTAGTATTTTTATATTTTACGATTTTCTTATGTATTCCATTCCATTGCAGAAAGATCATGAACCACAAATAATTTAGGTAGATTGGGTATTAGAGCAGCAGGAAATTAACGCTGATTTTTTAACGATGATCTTCTTCTCTCAACATTATTTCATATTTTGTTGATTTCAACTAGTCTCATGTGAAAATCATGCGATATAACGCTGTTGAATCAGTTTTTTTGTGGGATTATGCTTAAAGTCTTGCTCTAATTATCAAACATTGCAGCACCTAAAAACCAACATCCAGTAAAGTAAAGCCGAGATACTACTTTTGCATTGACTATTACAGAAGCTTCAGATGTAGATGTTTAATCTATATTATGTTTCATAATTAGTGAAATACTGAACACGATTAATAAGGAAAATATTTATAGTTTTCTTTTCTTTTTTTTTTTTTTAGTTCGGAAACAAAAATTAAATTTAGTTAGCCTAAGTTAACCTAGTTAGGTTTAGATATCAAATCATTTTCGACTCTTTTTGAGCACGCATAGGTTAACAGATACTGCAAATCTTACAGGTAGAGCAACACCAAATACTATTTAAAACACCTAAGAATAGAACGGATGAAAATGTTAAGCCAGCAAATACGGTCTGAAATATCTCTTGTCAAATGGCGCTGAAAAGTACATTTTTCATATTTATTAATAGTGACAATATATTTATCGCTAAAATGAAATGGAAAGATTATATTATGGAGACAAGGCTCTTCTACATTTACTGTAAAGAGTTTAAAAGTTTAGTCAAAACTGTGCTAAAGTAGTTAGATTATTCATTCCATTATCATATATTTACATACATTCCATTATATTATAAAAAACAAAAAAAAGGAACTTATTGGCAGTATTTACGATAATTTTTTTGAAAGTAGATTGTGATAAGATATTGAAACAGCTTACATCACCAAATGCATAAAAAAGGGATGAATCGGATCGCAGACATTTCCAGACTTCCCAGCGTCATAGCGAAAATATCGCTAGATTGCAACCCATCCTTAACATCAAAGAAAACGTGAGTGTCTAAAAACGAGTTGGCAAAACGGGTCTTATGGAAATGAGCGCATCGGAGCCGAGTTGAAAGCTCTTGTGTGAAATTAAGTTGAAAGCAATTGTTTTGAATGATGAGTGAGTGACTTTAGATTTAGACTTTGTATAACTTAAATTTCTTCTCGACTTAATTAAATTCCCACCTAAAATCGAACCTTGTAACTTTATTAAACAAAAAAAAAAAACTAGTTAGTTTTTGTATATATATGTACAAGGTGTGTATTCAAAATAATGTTAGAAGCATAGAAAATTCAATTTGATTCCATTTTTTTTTTCATAAATTTTAATTAATTTCTTTTTTATTAATCCTAAAAGTAGTTTTGACATGTCTGATATAAGTGCATATCAACATGGTATACAGTGTATATTATATTATGTACACATATATGTACATATACCTATGTTACAAGTACAAATTTAATTTCGTGACACAAATCGATACGGAAAATAAATTTCTCATATTAAAGCTTACAAAAAATAAACAAACCAAATTAAAAGTTACAGTCACATCGTATACACATTACACACCAGTGTTGTAATAATGTTAGTTATTCTAAAATTTTACTTCCCATTTTGGTGAATAAAAATATTTGTTATATATAAGTATATTCCATATGTACTTATATCACTAATTTTAAATTTAAATCGAATTCAAATTCCGTGTAAATTTAAATAATATAATTGCGATAATCGTTAAAATAAAATCTAACATGTTTTAAGTATGTATATTGAACGATAACGATTTCAAAAGTAACAGAACTGTATTTTACAAATATATTATATTATACATACATATTTCGGTTCTATGTTTAAATGTCAATTGTTACAATAATATTATACCAAAATTTTTTTGTTAAAAATCAACGTACCTATTCAAATTTACAGATTAGAATTAAGTAGAAAAATCAAGTAGGAATTTTAATAGAAGAAATGTACTGATTGTGCTGATGGATACTGTTTGTATACTGATATAGCCTATAATGTATCAATATACTATAACTGTACTATATATTTGGTTATTATAACAAATTTTAAGTGTCAATATATCGTTCTACTACTAGTATTTGAAAAAAAAATCAATTTGCTGTTTGATTTGTGTTTGCTTAGAATTTGTAAGATTTTTAACAAATTATGGTATATCATCATTACCATACAATACAAAAGAGCCAAAGTTTGAGACTTAAATAAAACAGATTTAATTTAACTTGTTTATTATTATATTAAAGTTAGACGTTTTTTATTATAAATTCTGTCTTTTGTAACTAAAAACCTTTTTAATTGAAAAATTTTTAATTTTGAAAAAAAAAAATAACGAATAAAGTGGTGTGTAGATAAACTTGCCACCCGTCCTCCTTTGTCCTCCTTTAGCCATAAAATGCCTCCGTACTCCCACGACACACATATGTTCTCCATACAAAGCATAAATCGTTCAAAAATTTTATTTTGAAAACCACATAAACGTTGAAATATGTTCATTTCTCTAATAGCGCAAAACGAAGAGACAAATTAATTGAATTTGGCTTTTGCGATATTCAATTTAAAGAAATAATTCGGAATGTAACTACAAGATGGTTGCCTTTATTACCTGCCATCGATAGAGTTATATTTACATGGTCAGCATTAAAGTCATATTTTATTAGTAAAGAATTGGAAAAACAAATTTTGGGGATAAAAAATAACAAAATATGCCTAAAAATTGAAATGTACATGCTGTTTTTATCACATATCCTGAAAATGTATTTAGAAACTACAAAAAAATTTGAGTCAAATGTTTGCACAGCTATTGAATTCTTTTATATTTTTGAGGACTTTAAATGCAAACTTAATGACAGAATAGAAAAAAGATGTTTTGGATACGACGTACGGCAATTGCTGCTAGAAATAGAAAATGTAAAAGAAAAATCTGAAATCGAAAATGATTTAATTGAGTTTATTAGAATAACCCTGAAATATATTAATGAACGATATAAATACAGAGTTTTTCAAATTTGAAGATATACCAGCAGTGTTGTTAACGAGCTTAATTTCAAAAAAATAATAACTGATCTTAACATGGGATATAGCCTATTTGAAGAAGTATACTTAATTGAAAAAAGTATACATGTATTAAAGCTTGAAGAGTTATCAAACATTAATGAAAAATATATGAAAATATTAAACTATTTTCCGGATGTATGCTTATTAAAATAATTTCTTATTTATTAAGTATGCCTGTTAGTAGTGCGTTTCCGGAAATAGTGTTTTCTGTTACGGATGCTAAATGAAGAAAGGAATAAAGAAAGAGGAAAGAGCTCAACTGAGTTAATTAAGAGTGAATTAATAATATATTTTAACCAAAAAGAAACTTGTCAGGAATTTTATGAGAATCTTAAGTCTGATAATAAGCTAATCAATTTAGCAAAAACTTATGAAAAATACACCTACAAAAAGAATTAATATTAATTAGTTAATACTTCATTATTATTAAAATTAATTTATATTTATAAACAAAATTTCTAGTCTAGAAGAATATAGTTTTGTTAATTTTTTTTGTTATACTTATTTGAATTTTGTTATTTTTTTATAATCTTTTGGTCCTACTCAGAGTGAGTATATTTAGTTGTTTTGTAATTTTTTTTTAATAGTAATCTTAATCATAATTTTTATAAATATTTATTATACTCGCAAAATAAGAGCATTTTGTTAATTTTTAATACTTAATAAAAACATACTAATAAGTTTATGATTTTTTTTTTTATGTCTTCCCCTAGTATTACTAAAAGGTGGCAAGCCTATGTGTAGGCCATGATTTTTTTTGCATTTAGATATTCCAATATCAAACGTTTTCTTTAGTTTAGAAATCGATCAAATTATAAATGAATTCCGATATTTAGTAAATTTTACTGATTTACTGTCTGATTACTATGGTGGTAACCAGTTTTACAAATCTTAGGTACCAGTTAATCATGCCTGGGGGTCTATCGATTTTAATATTCGAAAAATTGGTATTATATAATAGAAAATTTGGAAGTTTGACAACTCGAAAATCGTATATGGGAATTTCACAAATCCAAATTTAAATTTTCGTACCATTTCGAATACTACTTTCGAATATTTTTTGACATATTTTATTCGAATGGAGGCACAATTTTTTTGAGGTTTTAAAATTAAGGAAATTATTTAAAAATGTAAGTAACCAAAAACTGGAGAAAACAATTCGTGAAAAACCAGTCGGTTTTCGTTCTCATCGAAGCTGCATCGATCAAGCAAACACATTTCGGATTATAGTAGAACAATCAATTGAGGATAAAAAACACCATTATACATGCTATTCATTGACTTCAAGGAGGCCTTTGACACAATCAAGCGCTTTGCCTAATGGAAAGCACTAAGGGACAAAAGAATACTAGAAAAAATTATCCGGCCAATCCAAGCATTATACGAAGAAACCGAACTCTCAGCAATACACAAGGAACAAAAAGTGCTTCTTTCACCACCACATCGGGAGTCAAACAAGGATGTCCTCCCTCACCACTCCTCTGCACAATCATCTTAGATAATATACTAGAAAAAACCTGCTCAATAAAGAGAGGAATAACTTGGAGTCTCACTCAACAACTTGAAGACCTCGACTATGCAGATGACATCTGTCTTTTCTCGCACAAATTCAGCAACATGCAGAGCAAACTAGAACACATGGAACAACTAGCCAGAACATGCCTGTGCTCTTAAAACTATTTTCATGCTGCTATTAGAGTATCCTATACACAATATTCTGGCTCGATAGATTCAATTTGTTCTCCTGTTGTAACTAGATTATCAGCCTTTTCATTACCAATTCCATTAATTTATATTCTAATACACAAAAGCTATCTGTGTATATAAAAGCTTGATATATTAAAATTTTAGAATTTTTCTTTTAATTAAGAATTCCATAGTCATCCCACGGTCAGTTTAAGTACTACTCTGCTTAGCTGACCGTGGGATTCCGACTGTGAAAACTACTAGCAGCATTAGCACTGGCTTAGTCTCTCTCACAACCCATTATCTTACCCAGGAATTGAATTAAGAACTCAAATATTGAATATAAAATGTTCCTCTGTACCCACTACATAAATACATTACCTATTTATATGTATACTAATTGTTCAATGTATAGGATCTGTTAAATAATCTTATCAATTGTTTAAGTACACCATAAAAATTTTCACTTAAAATTAAAAATCCTCAAATTTTGTTTTAATGTTATTTATTTTAATAACTAAGATAGAATAACATAGATATAGTTTTAAAATAAAATAAAAGATGAAATAAACTTTCCATTTCATAAATAAAATTTTAATTGAGATGAGCCCATAAGTTAAATCTTAGACCGGTTATTGTTTTTGTTTTTTTTTATTTGAATTGAATACTTTTGTTTGTAGCTTAATAAAGAAAGAATTTAAAAAATTAACTTTCGATATCTAACGTTGATAAAAATGATTGCCGCACGCACCGAACCTCTGTATTACCGTCTACCGACTTGAATGAAACTCTTACGACCAGATAACTCAGTTAAATGCGTGTATTAAAAATAATTTAAAAAATGTTTTTGTTTTTTTGTTTATTTTTTATTTTTTTTTTATTATTATAATTTAAATTAAGGTGAAGTTTTCAAATTAAAGTGTTTCTTATATTTGTCTACATTATTTTATGATTTTATGAATGAGGTACAGAGTGTTGTTGTATCACCGTATTATTTGGAATTAGTTAAGTTGTAATGAAAATGTTTGTTCCAGCATTTGAAGTTTTGATCTGAAGTTTAGGTAGTGGGAATAGTTCTTTGCAAATTTTTTATTGAATTACCTGAAGTCCAACATCTTCATTTCTACATCAACGGACTATATCAGGGTAGATTTGAATAAAACAAAAAAGTATAAACTTGTTATTACAAATGTTTTATTTTGTATGTTACCAATTTTAGATTTAAAAATTTTGAATTATTTTTTCCAGAAATGATAAATTTAGACCTCTTTTGAAAATGCAGCCATTTTTTTTGTATATTACCATAGACTAAATAACATAATATCCTCAGTATCCACTTTTTCGTTACCACTGCACACCTACCTGACCAAGGATATCTTTTATTTCAATCACACAATTGGACCTTATACTCAATAGAGGTATTTTGAATTTGTGTTCTGTTTTTGTTCGATTATAGTTCATTTATAACACTTAGAGATTGTCTGAGTAAATTATTTAAGGTTTACCTGGTTGCTTGGCTATAACGATGGCTTCAAGTATGACCTGTTATTGTTTTTATTTTTTTTTTCGATTTGAATTGAATACTCTTGTTTGTTGCTTCATAAAAAAAGAATTTAGAAAATTAACTTTTTTTATCTAAATGATAAAAATGTTGATAAAAATGTATTATTAGAATGACAGTATAGTTTGGTAGCGTCGCTGTCCAGAAAAGTGTCTGTCAATTGCTAGTACACTTTTTTCAACCGATGCATCAGATTATAGAGCGGTGTAGTTGACTTTTTCTAGCCAATAAATTTACTTATATTAATATAATTGTTATCTATAGTCAGAAGACTCTTATACTTATTTGTAAAAAATAATATTTTACGCGATTACAGATATCACACCACTTTTCCAGTCATTTTTGCCAGTCACCCAGAATGAAATTTATTTTAGTATTACAAGTTCCATCCGACAGCAATAAATTCTAAATAAATCCTCTCACATATAAATTGTAAGTGATTTTTCAGTCGGTTCGTGACAGTTGTAATAGTAATTTGTGTAATAACCTGTAACAGGCCCGATGATAAATGACAATTGTAAATCTACATGGATTGTGGAATATCGAGTAATGAACTTTTACTTTTATTTATTTGCGAAGTTTTATGTCTAGTCTTGAAGGCTTATTGTTTTTTTTAATGTATATTTGTTGATTTTATTTAATAATATTTTTATTTAGCTTATAAGAGAACTATCAAAGTTACCCGACGTTGTCCGGAATGTATAGAATTTACTTAAATGAAGTTTGATTTATGAATGGAATTGAAAAAAGTTGGTTTATCAAAAATATTCTAATATTTTTTTTCACTACGATAACAAAATCAGCAATATTACAATTTAAACTATACTTATATCTTATATTAAAATTATTTCTTTGTAAACAATATTTCTTAATAAACAAAGATGTTCCTTGCTATACCGGTATTCCTGAATTAAAGATATGTTCGCTTTTTCCAGAATCAATTTGAATTTATGCTTAAATGAAATGAGGATGCAAAGTTCTTATTATTAATCTAGTACCATAGTTTTGATTATGGATATTATATTATTATTCTTTATTTATGCTTAATTCAAACATATTACAAGTTACAATATCTTAATCTAGTAAAATAAACAAAAAAAAAAATTAAAAATTTAAAAATAACAATTAAAATTACATTAAATATTATTGCAAAAACTTAGCTTAGAAAAAAAATAAAATAAAATAAAATAAGAAAAAAAATAAAAAGTCTTAAAATATAGAAATTACTGTTAAAATTAAATTACACACATATATAAATATTATTACAAGTACAATATTATAGATTATGGTAGATGTAAATATAAAGTTTTCTTTAATTTCAATTTACTGAACAAAAAATCAATAAAATCTTTATACTCATTAACAGCCATAAACATTCTATTAACTGGTTCATATTTCCCGTAGTTAGTTCAGTGAAATACCAAGTTCACAACACTTTCCGAACGGAAACGAGTACATACTTGTATTTAAATTAGTGTCGATCAACTGCTTAACAGCCTGCAAATCAATTTCCCCATTTAGAAATTGATTTACAGGCTGTTAAGCAGAACTGGTATTAAGATACAATATCAGAAACAGTTTTTCGGGACTCCAACGTATTTAATTGTAATAGTTTTAGCCGGTCTGTATAAGGAGAGAGAATAAAAGGGTCAGACCACGGTAAACTACGAAGAGTAAACCGAAGAAACTTTTTCTGAATTGCTTCAAGTCTATTTGATTACGATAAAATGGTGGCCAAACTGGACTTACATATTTCAGATTTGAACGAACAAGGCAAATATATTAAGCTCTAATGATGTATGGATCATCAAACTCTTTGGACCACCTTTTGATGAAACCTAGTAAGGACTTAAATTTGTTGATAATGACATTATAATGGTGTTTAAATGAAGGTTTTTCATAAAAAAATACACCTAAGTCCTTAAAGAGGGTCACTTTTTTAATATCCTTGGTTTCAAAAATGTATTTACTTGGTATAATAGAAGATCGCCAGGTAAAACTAATCTGTGCACATTTTTCAACATTTAGTAGAAGATTATTTTGTTTACACCAATCCAAAAAAGAGTTCAGGTCTTCTTGAAGTAAAGCAATATCACTAACTGATTTTATTGTTTTATAAATTTTTTATTTCGTCAGCATAAATTGAAATGCAACTATTATTGATATATGAGTTACATCGTTAATTGCTATAATAAATAACAAGGGACCCTGATGACTTCCTTGAGGTACACCAGAGTTAGCAAAAAATGGATCAGAGATACTTGACCTAAATAGTACACAATATTTTCTATTTGTTAAGTATGAACGAAACAAATTAATTAAAAATTGTGGAAAGCCAAATTTTACAAGTTTCAAGAGAATTATACTGTGTGGCAAAATATCAAATGCTTTACTTAGGTCTATGTAAATAACCTCCATTTGAGTACCTAATTCTATTGAACTAATAAGAGTATTGGAGAATTCTACTAAATTGATCACTGTAGAATTTTTTTTCATAAATCCATGCTGATTGGGTATTAATGAATTACAACATCAGTTATAAATTGAATTATAAACAATTAATTCAAATAATTTTGGAGTACACGATAATTTGGCATATGGTCTGTAACTTAATATTAAATTTTTGGAATCTTTTTTATGGATAGGTCTTACGAAAGAGCTTTTCCAATATAGTCGAAATATTCCCATTGAAAATGATAAATTAAATAATAATGATAATGGTGACACCACACTCTCTGAGCAATTTTTTAGTATGATTTCTGGTACGTTATCTGGACCCGGCGATGAATTATTGTTTAACTTATTTAAGTAGTTCTTTATTTGATAGACCGAAAAATCAATTGATGAGATATGGATTATATATAGAGTAGGGGCCCCCCTGGAATACTCTTCAATATTTTCTGATTAATAAAACGAATTCTCCATTTCACATTTTTTGTAGCTAATTCACATAGCCATTTTACATAGCCATATAAAATTTTCATACTGATTCCTAAAATTCGGAAATACTTTTTCAGTCAATTCTTCAATACTTTGTATAATTATTGTACTGATCGTTGCTATTTCAATTTTGGCATTTAAGTCTTCTGAAATTTTGCCTTCATCAAGCTGTGTTAAATTCATTATGTATTACAAATGTTATTGAAAAATAGTGAAAGAGTATCATGCCTGAAACACAATTAGTTTTGTAAATATTTCTGAGGCGTGCCAGGAGTTGTACGGCAGCTACCCGAACCATTCCAAATTTTCGAAATCAGTAACAGTCGTATTTCTTTATTTGTGAAAGAGTATCTAAGTGCAAATTTTCATGCCTGAAACACAAATGCTTTTGAAATATTTCTGAGACGTGCTTGGAGTTGTACGACAACAATCCGAACCATTCCAAATTTTCGAAATCAGTAACAGTCGTATTTCTTTATTTGTGAAAGAATACCTAAGTGTAAATTTTCATGCCTGAAACACAATTCGTTCTTGAAATATTCCTGATAGGTGCTAGGAGTTGTCTGGCAGCTACCCAAACCTGTCATTTGATTTGAATTTGTAAATTTTCATGCCTGAAACACAATTGGTTCTTGAAATATTCCTGATAGGTGCTAGGAGTTGTCTGGCAGCTACCCAAACTTGTCATTTGATTTGAATTTGTAAAGTAACGCGTCCGGTTCCTTTTTTTACCACAAACTTTCCCTTTCATAAGTATAAGTAGATAACAAAATTCATATTAAATAGAAAATATTTTTGAATTGTTTTTATTCTAATTTTTGTGACATAGGTCATGGTAGCCATGCTGCATAATATGGTAATGAAAATGTTGAAACTTAAGTGAATAAGTTTTCAAATAAACCAAAACTCCTAAACTAAACTATGAAAAAGCCCTAGCTCCAAACTATTGAACTAGATCTAAACCTAAAACGTTGGAGCAAACGTTATTCAGTGCAACTTTAGTTCTGCAAAAAATAATACTCTGTTGCTGAAACACTCTGTACATTTATGTAAATATTTAGGTATATTTACGTACAATTTTATGCATATTTAAATAGATAAACCTACATACATATATATGTACATTGTACATACATAATAGGTTTTTTTATTATCTACATTTGTATAAAACTATGTATGCTTAAGATTAGAATATGGAGAATTAATTTTGTTTGATTTAAAGCGCATCAACATTTTTTAATGAAATTATTTTCTTTGACTTTTACCTTTTATTATTGTAGTTCTTGTCATTTTTTTTTTATTTTTTTTTTTTATTTTTTATTGAATGAAATTTTAAAAATAAAAAGTTTTAAAATGCATTCGATCGGTACTGTATTAATTAATGAATCGTATAAAATAAAAAAAAAAGATACAATATAAATGCGGAAAAGAAAAATGGTGCAAGTTTAACTGTTTGATTTGATATCTATAGATATAATAATGTAATATTATTATGTATTTGAAAGTGAAAATTTTAATATTTTAAATACAAGTTTAACATAAAATTTTAAGAAATTCTTTTCTTTATTAATTTTTATTTTATTTTTATTCATTTCAAATGATGCATCCGACAACTTTCACACAATATTAAATTCACAAATAATTTTTATTGACTGGTTGGAACTATAATAGGTGCATGTTTTAAAGGTTTATTTTTTTTTTGTTTTCCTTTGTTTTTTTTTTTTTGTAAATAAATTGAACTTTTTCTAGTATGTATAACTTTTACTTTTTCTTTTATATATTTAAAATAAAAATAACTTTCATATTATATTACGAGTAATTCTTACTAAACGATTTAAAAATAAATTGTCCAACGAATGGTAGAAAATGGTGTACCTATAATAGACGTTACTATTAAAAAATTTTGTAATTTAATTTCATTTGTTTATAGATGAATACATACATTACATAGATATATATTTGGGATTTAGATATTTATTTATTTAATATATATAATACTATAGGTTCTATATATATACTAATAATAACAGTTTATGTATATGTGTACATATTTATTGTTTTTACTTTTTTTTTTAAATTTAGATAATGAGAACAATAAAATTTTGTTATTTTAATAAAGATTTAAAGGTCGTCTTTAGGTAATATTTACCAACGAACCCAATTAACATTCTCTAATCACTTTTATTCAAAATCGGACAAAAAAGAATAAAAAAATATTAATACAAACTCAATATCGAAAACAAAGCTATAGACGGAATAATTAGAGAATTTAAAAAAAAATGCAATCGGATTTGGTAATTGGATTGAATATTATATTATACTTCCTATCCGTTTGAGGTATTATGTAGATTCTCCTAACATTTCTGATACTACAAGTTCTTACTCCTACAATTTTTAACTACAACGTTATGAATACATTTGCAAACAAAGATATTGAAGTAAATTTTCAGAAGAAATCATTGAAGAAGGATTAAGAAATATGCCCCATTAAGGAAAATTAAAGAATATATCATGCGTTCGATATCATCAAATTTATCGTTAAATCAATCATCCAATAATATGATTGACAGTATTCATTTTGACTGCTGCAAAATTTTGATTACGGTCAATTGATTTTACCGAACGCTTTAGTTTGCGCATGTTTTTAAAATATTTTCAGATATTCATTAAAAAAAAAATGAATAAAATAGTCTTGTGGTATTACTTGAATAAATTTGTGGAGTTCAACGAAGGGGAAAATGATAAAAAAAGCAATATATCTAAATTAACAGAAAAGATTGCCTATAAAAGAAAAAAAAGCAAAAATTTAGAAGTAGGAGATGAACCAAAACTTAAAATACTAAAAGGGTACAATTATGTCCAAATTATGGAACAATCTTGTTACAACTAGCAACAATAAATGTGATTGTCTCCAACTCTTGTAAACAAAAATATTTGATTGTCAAAAAAAATCATTTGGGTATCTACTATTTTTCTAAATTTTCTTCTGTATTTCTATTATACATATTTTTTTGTTCTTTTCCCTTTTCAATTTAAATTTTAAGAGTTATTAGCTTTCTCTACAATATTTTTTAATATTTATGAATTATTAATATGATATAAAAAATGTACAGATTAAAATAAACACTTTCTTCCATCCAGCAAAAAAGCAACAGAATTATTTTACTGCGCTTTTGACTCACCTATGACGGTCAAAATGACAAATTTGATAAAACCGAACGAATGACATTTGTAATGTACATTGCCGAACGCTCGATTGTTGCAGGTTGCGCTGCAATTTACAATACCGAACGCATGGATAGTTCCAGTCAACCATGGTTTAATTACCATCTTAGAAGACCTAGAAATAAAAAGAATAAAATCTGGCATAAACATCTAAAGAGCATATAATATGAATCTTATAACAATTTTAAGCACATATATGAGTGTCCTAACCCACAATGATATTTCCATATATAGTGAGTTAGGCCACTTTGGCTCTAAAAAAAATATAAATATTTTATGAAGTCAATATAAATTCACTATTAAATTTTTTTTTGAATTAAGTAGCTATATGCTCCCAAAACAAAAAAAAAATAGTTTTGTAAGAGATAGATATGATCGGAAGAAATTAAACTACTTTTAAGTTAAAAAAAAAATACAAATTTAAGCCTTTTATTAATTTTAGAGTTTCTTTGTTTATTTTTAATTTGTAATTTTTAAGTTGTTAAGGGTAAAATGATTATTGTGTAATTTTAAATAATAAAAAAAAAAATTAATGAAAAATTTGAATTGTAAAAGAAGAACATTTATTGAAACTGCCTAAAGAGTATGTAATTTTCTGAACAAGCAAAAATTATCAACAATGATCTTAATTTTTTTTGACTTAATGAAAACGCTTCCGATACCAATTCTTACCACGAGCATTTGCTATTACAAGCAAAAATTATGGGCATACTACCTATGTTTTTATTCTAAACTAAAGTAGTCTACAATTTATAAAAGAAAAATAGAAGGAAATGGGAAAACTCGAACTACGTATTAACAACAAATGGTTATTAAGTGTGATGATAAGAGAATGTGTTTTTTTTTTTTCTTTTGTAACCATATATCATATATCATAATATATTAAAACTCGAACTCAAATATGCAATTCCAAGAGAATTGTAGCAATAAAGCCTTTTTAATTTGACTTCCACTTAATGAAAGATCAATTTAGCTTTTATATTATTTATTAATAATATTTGTAGCTGAACTTATAAAACAAATTGAAACAGTGATCAATAAAATATGTACAAAAATCGTTATTTAAACTGGACCACTGCGAAAATATACAAAACAGATAATTAAATCAATAAGTCTTATCAAATAAAATGTCTATATAACCAATTTGAATTCCATAATTTCATCATGATTTGATGAGAAAAACTCAATTTTTATCTCTAAACAGCAAATTGGAAACAAAATTCAAATTATGAATATCCTGTGGTAACAAATTAAAAAGCCTGAGTGCGAATGATCATAAGGACACGACATCCTTCTCTACAAACTAACTTCAATAATTGTCAGTTATCCTTCTTTACCTCGTACTTAAAAAACCGCATGCAAAAGATACGTTGTAATAAAACGTATAGTACTGCCAAAATTTGTAAAAAAGGAGTCCCCCATATATTCAAAGTTAATACAAAAGGCTCTATCCAATTATACGCAGATGATGCAGTATTAAAATATGCTGAAAACTCGGAATCGGACTTAAGAAGCGCAATTGAATTTGACTCTCAAATTCTTCAAGAATGGCTAAAACAGCATAAACTCTCATTAAATGTGAAAAAAAACTGTTATTCTTTGACGACGTTTTTTATTCATTTTATTCACAAAAGCAATAGTAGTACTCCATGATAGCTGACAACTATCTGAATTTTTTTCGTACATGAATCGGGTGTGATTTCTGGTAAAAATCACCAATAAGATACCAATAATAACCGAGAATTGTACAACGGGCCATTAGGCTTACGTGCGAGGATTGGCGTAGAAATTAAAAAATCAAATACTAAAATATTAAATTTACTTTACCTACTATGAATATTAATTTAATTGTATATTGTCTGTTAGATTTGAATTAACGTCCAACTTTGTTTTTAACAAAATTAGATAAAAGTAAATACCTATAATTATCGACAAAGTTTTAATTTGATATCCTGATTTGTATTCTTTAAATTCTGATTTGCTTGTTTATGGCAAATATGGTCATCTCACAGCTATGTAAATGCATATTTAAATGCTTTAGCACTGCTTTCATTTGTTAATCTTTTCGATCAGTCATACTAAAAAACTGTAAACACTGTAAAATGAAAACAAAAATGTTTTTTTCTGCTATGAATTTATTAATAAGAAAAACCTTGTAATTTTTTTTTAGTTTGAATCATGGAATAAATCTATATTATGGTTTCAAGTATTTGAAAATCAATTCTGAAAGTATATTTTTCAAAATTCAAAATTTTTATATAAGTTAAGTTTAATGATGAAATGTTAATCAAATAACCACACACGACTTAACAATAGTGTAATTTATGCTTACAAATACATTTGAGTCATTAGATTAGACAGAGACCTAAGATCGTTATTTAAATTAGATCCTATTATGAGTTATTTGGTATTACAATTTAAAAATAACAAGAAACCAAAATATCAACCTTAATGCAAAGTTAATAACGGGAAATTTAACAAAATAGATTTTACAAAAGTGAGGAATGAACTCAAAGTAGTTACGGATATTTCATATTGCAAATTAGCTAATGAATTTACAAAAGAAATATGAATGAAACAAATATAGCCTATAAGAAAATTGTAAGTTAGTAAATACTTTTCTTTTGTTACATCTAAACAAGTTACATTTAAAACTGCCCCATTGAATGCTTCAATAAAGATAAATCGTTTCTACTTACATTTACATAGCGCTACAGTATCGTTAAAAACATAAACATATTTAAAATAAAAAGAAAACAAAAAATAAGTAATTCAGCTTCGAAATTTCCTTTATTATTTCAAAATAATGTTTTTCAACAATATTAATTCGAACATTCTGGTAACAATATTTTAATCATCAATTTTATTTTATTATACCTTGCCTATGGAAGAATCGCTCGTAAAATAACAAAACAAAAAGTAAAAAACTTTAATTTATTTTTATTTATTTATTTTCTCATTTTTTTTTTATTTTAGCAAGGGTGCGTGAAGAGCTTCGATAGTTTGGTTTTGGTACATTCATTCTTTCCTTACTTTTTAAATCGCAGCATAAAAACAAAAACACTTTTTGTTCTTAATAAAAACAAAAAAAAATAAATAAACATATCCATTCCATGCCACAATACATTTACCGCCTTTAAATTAATCAACAACTACATATGCAACTATTTCAATTTTGCTATTCAAAAACATAATTTTATACTTTTTCTCATAGTACGAACGAGTGTTAAATAAAATGAGTGGAAATTGAAAATTAATTTTAGTTAAAAATTAAAATTAACAGAACAGACTTCTTAAGAATGTGGTTGTTTTTATTTATAATGATTTGCTGACTATTTGAGAGAGTGTGTAGTTGTTACTGTTCCTTTCCTCATTGAGTTATTACTGTGCTGGCTGACTGCTGAGTTTACTGAGTGAGTTAAATTATGAGAATTGAGTTAAAATTATATAAAAGTAATTTATACAAGGAAACTCAACATCAGCACTACATTTTACAAATAAATCCTACATTCCTACATAGAAATATGTAATTTTGTTTTCTTCTTAGTAGTAGAAAGGGGTAGTAGAAATATATATGTTTGTGTGGGGATTGGATATAAATTTTTGTTTTTATTTATTTAAAAAGTGAAAATTGTTTTGACCAGAATTTGCTACTTTGCCTTTGCTTCTTTTATGCTATAAAAGAAGCTAAGCCATGACATTGGAGCATTGAATTAGATCTGTTTATTTATTTTTTAAATTATGCAAAGTTAATGTACTGAAATATATATGTATTTAATTGCTTACGTTATCTTCAATTTTAATTATTTACAAATTTATAAGGGAATTTTTTTTAAAAAAAAATAAAGTTTTGTGTACTTTATCTTTATACAAAAATGTTTATTTAACTGACATTCGGACATACATTGTTAAAAAATTCGAAGCTTTGAAACTTATTGAAAATTATTTTTTTGACCAATATTTCAAATCTGGAAAATTTTATCGACTCCAAAAAGGGAGAGAGCTTATTATATAAGAAAAAAATAGATCGCTGCAAAGAATTTCCTAAATATCCATAAAAAACCATCTGTTGAAAAAAATGGTTTTTTTTTATAAATTTACTCAAAAAATTGTTAAAAAAGTGTTGCCGGTATAAAGAAACTATTCCCGATATTTTAAAAATGTACTTTATCAAAGTATAATAACCCCAATTTTTGTGAAAATATCCCCGGTAAATGATATTTTCTGTTCTTAAAATAAGCTGTCATATAAAATAATGTCATTTCATGTTATCTCCCTTTTTAGAGCCGATAAAATTTTTAAGATTTGATATTGGTCAATTAAAATTCAGCTTCAATGTTTTTAATTCATTCGGCAAATCATTATAAATTTTGTATGCTGTGTTATAGATTGATTCACAATATTGTTAAATCTAATTCTGGATGGTGTTATTAGAATTTCGTGTACTATATGTGTGTGTTTCGTTATTTATTTAATTCTGGCTTCATATTAGTATTAATAATATTATTTGTCATCATTAAGTGCACTTGAACGTAATTATTTAATGGCATTATTTTGTTGTTTTGATATATTTTTTTGTTGACGTTCTATTATTGTACCCATATACATTTTTTATTGCCTTATTTTTAAATATAATTTAATAATTTTGTTATATGTGTTTCGTTTCCCCATACTTGTATGCCATATGCAATTGTGGAATGAAACATGCAGAAGTATAGATTTCTCTTTATTTGATATGGTATACGTTTACTTATTAGTTTGAAAATTTCTGCTGTTTCTTATATTTTCGTCAATGATAATACCTAAGTATTTACAAATAATAACTCTTTCTAGCTAAAAGTTATTATATTTAATTACTAAATTGTCAGTAGGTTTCCTCCTTCCGTTTTTAATTTTATTCATAATATCCTCTTGAATTTTACTTTGTAACTCCTGAATGGGTGCTTCCTCATATATAATCATCAACGTACATGAGTGATGTTCTATTCAATTTCAGATCTACAAAACTACTCATATAATACAAAATAAGATTGGTCCCAGAGAAGACCCTTGTATTACTCCATAATTATTTTCTTCGATGTTACTTTTTATGCCATCATATTCTGCATATTGAAACCTGTAATTTAGATAGCATTTACTAAACCAACAAAACTCCTTTCCACGAACTTCATTTTCTATTAGAATTTTCAGTAATATATTTCTATCCATTGTGTCGAACGCTTTTTTTACATCGAAGAAGACAGTGATTACTTTTTTATTTTTATCAAGTCCCGATTGTACTTTCGATAACATGTCAAATAAAGCTGCTTGTGTATTTAATTTTCTAAATCCAATTTACTGTGGTTTATTAATTAATCTTTTACTTTCCCAAAAATCTGTCAGCTGACCGTTTACAACTGTTTACAAATTATTTTTACAAATATTAGTGATATCGCAGTCGCTCGAAAATCTTCTTGTTCATTATAACTGTCTGTATTTTTTGTTATTAGTATTATTTTGAATATTTTTAGAATTTTAGGTATATCAGCTTGATTGAGGATCATGATTATTAGTGTTTTAGTATTTTCAGCTAATTCTTTTTTGTATTTTTTTTACCACTATAGCTCCAGCTAAATTTGTACTTGTTAAATTTGAAATTAGGTTGTAAAAAGTTTGTTGATCTATTCTTTCAATTTATTTTTCGCATAAAATTCATTTTCTTTTTTTGACTTCACTCCGATTAACTTTTTTATGTGGGTTTTTCTGGGGTCATTGCCTGTTATTATACAAATATTGTCGTCTTTCATAATCCTCTGTTTTTTGTCTTTTAATTTTGTTGCTTTGTTCAACCAATATTTGTATTTGTCCTTCAGAAATATTGAAGACCTATTTTAAAATTTCAAAAGGTGACTGCTACCAACCTTAGTAAAAAAAACAGAAAAATAATTATATGACGCGGATCGTTTTTTGGTGTCCTTGATAGTTGACGCATATCGCATATACATAGATCATCAAAAAAACAACTATAGCTCCGAATATTTTGCTACATTGAAGAAACTTAGTAATAACTTAATAAAAACACAATAATAGGAAACAATAATTAAGAAAGTTAATAAAAACACAATAATAATATCTGATGATAATAATTTATAACATTAGATTAGGGTGAATCTAAAAAAGACTAGACAAAATTTGATTGAAACAGATATTCATACATAAATTATAATTTGAAATAAAAGTGACTAATTTGAAATTTCCCCGGTTTGCGTCTTGGAATACCCAACTCGAAATGTTTCTATATATTATTACCTATATATTATCTATATGTTATTATGTTATATATTATTAAATGATAATTGCAAACCTTGTACTGTTTATGGTAAAATGTAAAATATAAACAAAACAAAATATTTTTTCGTTGTCGTTTTATTGTGCGCCAGTGCACCACAGACTGATTGTCGTTATCGTTGTCGTTCTCATTGTGTTATGCGTGAGCAGTTAATCCTAAGTATTTGAATGTAGAGACAGGTTCGACGCAATTAGTGAATTATATTAGACATACAACCGCATATGCAATAATTTATTTATTATAAATTTATATAATTCCTCGCAAAAAAAAGATAGGTGTACATTCAATTTGGTAATTTGACATTTTTACATGTGGTGATGTGTCCATGTGTTGTGTACATGGGGTGGGCATTAGTATACATGGGGTGAAATTTCTAATTGATAATTAATGCAGTTTGAAAAAAATATTTAGTTTTTACGTTTCATAATGAAAAGAAAATCGGTTAGGAAATTGTTCAGTTTTTTGTACAGTACGTTTTTCAATTTACAGATTAAATGATTTGGTTTACAAAAATTGAGTTAAAACCAAAATTTGAAAATTTAATACCTATCTTATATATAATACACAAGATGAACGACTTGCTGAGTAAAAAAGCAAGAATAATTGAGTAGTAAATTAATTACACCACAAAAATATCAAACTTTTAGCAAGTTCTTAGTGTTGAACACTTAAAGCATTTCAAATAGTTACACCAAATAAATGGTCGTTATTTCCAAGTTGAGCGACATCTATACTATAAAATAAATTTCAATTATTTACAATTTTTAAAAACGCTTCATAAAAATTCTGTCATTTTAAATAGACACACAAACTTATAGAAAAAAGTACAAAAACAAAAATACAAACAAAAATTTAAAAAAAAAAACAGAAAAACAAAAATCAGATCAGATCATACTCTTTAAAAATGATATAATAAATGTTAGTTCATTTGTTTATGCTATTATTAAAAAAAATATATAGTAAGACACGGTTATAGTCATTCGCTAAATTTCAGTAATATTTCTGACTATAACCGTTTTGTGACTATAGGCGTAGTAAAAAAAAAATTGCATCTTTATAAACAAAATCAAGTTCAATAAAATATCTTTCGTATAACAATTTTAAACCTTATTTTATTCATAAATAGCAATTCTGTTATGTAATCACAAAATAAACATATTTGTAATAAAGAATAGAAAAATACTATATACCTATAAATCATTATTGAAATTAGTATTCATTTCGTTATAAAGAATAGGTTTTATACATTGATTTCATTATAAAATATATATATTCAAGAATTAAGCATTCAGAAAATAACTACAATCATACCAAAACAAATATTTCTTTTTACATAAAATCGTACCTGAAAGAACTGCTTCTGTGCAATTGCATAGGGATTCACTAGTATTGAGTGTAATGGCTTGGTATAAAAAGAAATGATTGTACATACTAATTTAAATAACTTCTGATTTCAGCAAGGGTATTTGCTTCATGAACCGAAAATATGGATGTATTTTGTAGTTAAAAATACTGCTTCGCTATGTATAATTTTATATTTTTTAACATCTTCTATAGACTTCTACACTACATGAGCATTGAGCAACACAACGATTTTCGCTTTTTAGTATTTTTCTGTAGCATTTTACATTTTAACTTTTTAGTTTTTGGTGGTAGTGGAGAAAAATGTTAAATGTAGTAATCAAAGAGGAAGTTATATTATTGAATATATGGACTAAAAGCAAAAAAGCGCTAAGTATATATACATTCTTATATACGATGAGGGTACGCTACAACCGTACAACTGTACAACCAAAAGATAATTTACATTATAAAATGTACATACAAATTCATTTATGCATGTATTCAACTTTAAAAGAAATTAGTTTAAATTTGAAAGCAAAACAAAAAAGGAAAGAAGAAAAACATTCGCAGAGAAAAAGGACAACGACAAAAGAACAACGAGTTTTTGGCATTTCTTTTTATGATATAGAAAAAGAAAAAAAAATTATTAAAGCAAATTTTTATAAACACACGTAAATTATATACACAATTATATATATATATACAGCCATGGAGTTATTTTGTGCTGATACGACGCCGTCCGTACGCGTTAAATCCTTTTTGGTTTGTACTTTGTGTAATATACAGTTTGTAGTAGTATCTTGTTCTTGAATCAACTTTAAACTGTGAACTCATCCTCGACTTCGCGAATTTTGGGGAAACCTTAGAAAATTAATTTAATTTTTATTTGTAAGTGAATTTTTTAAAATTAATTTTTCAAATTAAAAATTAAAATTGCAAAATTCAAACAAAAAAAAAAAAAAATATAGTTAAGAAAAAAAATTTAAATACTTATTTAAGAAGCACAAAAGAAAAAAAAATCTGTGAATGGTCTTTGAAAATGGCGCTAATGTAATATTTTTTCTTAGTATATATATGCATATGTACATACATATCATATCATAATCAATTTGTAGTTTTTGTAAAGGGGAATTTAATGTGATTTTGATTTTGGGTGATATTCGAAAAAAAATAAAATTTTATATTTTTTAATAATTTAGTATTTATAAAATAGAAAACATGTTTACTTGTAAAAAATACATATTTGTTTTTAATTTGAAGTTTAATTAAATTATTTATGCCGGTAGAATGTATGCATCTGTATATATAGATATAATATAACAAATACGTACATATCCATATATTTATCCATTCATCATTTATAACTCATAAGCTTAGAGATGTACGGTAGATGAGAATATATACATATATCATATACGTATGCATATAATATTTTATTTAAATTGAAAGTTTATTGTATTGTAAGTTAATTGATTAAAAAAATTTATTTTATATATCTATGCAATGGCGACGAAAATTATTAAGAAGAGACGTAAAGTTAATATTAGCGGTATATATCCATATATGTACACCCTTCCATATATACAATAATTTTTAAGCAGTTATCATTTATATTGCATGCATAAAATTCTGTAACAAATTCTTGTAGGTACATAAGAATTTACAATCGAGTTGACTTTAATAAAAATAAATAAAATATTTCAATTTCATAAATGTACATACATATGTATATTTTATTAAGTAACAAAAAAAATTTAATATTTTAAAATAAATAAAAATATATACGACTACGAGTATACGAAAAAGCTTATATAAATATTTAATTTATAACAGGGATAATAACCTAATTATGTAAAAAAAAAAAAGACAAAAATCGATGTTTGTGTTTATGTCTTCCGTTCATTGAGTTTTGTTCATGATGGTTATCAATTTTCATATAAATAATTGTTTACTCAAATTTCCTACATGAACATACATATACACCTATCTAATTTTGTAAATTCTTATAATTTCATTAAATATTTATATTTTGAAATATATTAATTGTTTTAAAATAATGTTCTACTAAATTATATTTTAATTCTCTCTTGAAATAAAATACATGCAAAATTAATTTTAAATTAGAAGTTGACAAAAATAAATTTGCAAAAAAAAATACAAAATATAAAAAATTAATTTACTGTTGTTTACAAAAAAAAATTGATAACTTGCAAAAAAAATAATTAACAACAATAACAACATGTATGAATAGTTTTATCTTTTATGGATATTGGATAATATTATATGTATGAAATGAATATGTGCACATATATATTTCATTGATATTATTTATGTGGCTGTGATGTGACTGTGGTGTTGCTTTGTGGCATTTGGTATATCCATTCCACACACTCATATAAGTTGCCAGAAAGAAAAAGCAGTAAATTTGAGAGATGCTTTTCTTATTTTTGTTTTATATGCTTTGATTCTCTATGAAGGAAAAACAAAAACGTCTTTGATTTGATTTGTATAATAAAAGAACTCGAAAAACACTCAAAAATAGAAATTCTATTCTGTTTTATTTCTGCCTGCTGAATTAAACTTATATACTATAAATATACTCATTACTCAGTTCAGCCGTATAACTTTTATACCATATACATTTAAATTGAACACATTTCCAATTTCATTCCATTTCATACATGATAAATTATTATTAAGCATAGCAAAAAGCAAACAGCTTTAACTTTGCTTCAAGAAAGGATTATTAATATTATTTCTTACATTTTTAATTTTGGTGTTGATTCGATATAAAACTTAAAAAGAAAAATTCAATTAATTTAGAAATAAAATTAAATATTAATTATTTTCAAAGTTATTTAGGTAGTTATGAAAATTTGATAATTAAATTGATTAATACATAGTGAATATATATTTTTTTGTGAAATATATATATGTGTTGCGTTTTTATTGATTCTGCGAAACACATTTGAAAAAACAAGTGAAAAAAAATGAACTATGAAAAAGCATAAAAAATATTAGGATACGCGCGCAAAATCTTTTAACTGTTTTGCTTCTTTTTGTGATACCTAAAAAATTACGTTGGAAAAGTTTATTCTATTTAGTTTTCTTTAAACTTAAAATATTTGTTGTTTTAATTTTTTGTTTAAATTCAGTATTAATTCTATATATATATTTTGTTTTATATACCACATTTACATCAAATGAATTTTCACTCACATAAGTAAGAGAAGTTTAATATGTTTAAAAGCGAAAGCTTTACTTCCAAATTCAAAACAAATTAAATTTTTGAATTTTAAAAAATCCGTTACATTCAAAAGCATATTTCATAGCATAGTTAATTCAATTGTTATTTTCACCTATATTGTATTTATTTTTTGGGGGTTTTGTTTTGTTGTGTTGTGAGATGTTTGTGTATGATTTTGTATAAAAAGTTTACCAATTTCAAAATGAAAAAATATTTGTTTTTGTAAAATAATTGTAATTTAGCTAATTTTGTGGAATAAAATTTTTGTTTAGACATGGACTTAGAATTATTTTCGATAATATTTTTATTTGACTACATTTTAAATTATTATAGGCTTTATTCATTGCGACATTGAATCTTGAATTTTTATTTATTGTGAACTGTTTTTTTGCTTTTTATTTTTTTATTTTTTAAAATCAAAAATAACTAAACTTAACTTTAACTAAAACAAATAATTTAATTTTTATTACAGAACTATACATTTTAATAAAACAGAAAAATGTCTGACGTTGAGAATGTAGAAACAAAAAAAAGAGGAAGAGTAGCTGCTGGTGATAAAGTATATATATATTTAATGTGTTGAAATTATCATTTTAATTGTAAACCTATTTGACTTTGCTTTTTTAGCGTTTAGCTTCCAAAAAAGATGAAAAACCAGCAGTAGCCGATGGCGAAACTGTAGCTAAAAGAGGTAGAGGAAGACCAAAAGGTTCAACTAAAAGAAATGGTACTGTAAAAAAAGGAGTAAAAAAATCAACAGCAGCACCACCAGCATCAGGTAAAGGTCGTGGACGTCCACCGAAAAAGAAAGAAGAATCAACTGAAGAAGAAAATGAAGAGAATGATGATACTGAGGGAAATGAAAATGAATCTGGTTCTGATTAAATATATATTAAAATTAAACGATTTAACATTAAAACAAAATTATTCAAGACAAAAACAAACAAAGAAAAAAAAACAAAAAAAAAAATAAACATAAAAGAAACGAAAAAGTAATGTATCTTATAATTTAATTTATTATTTTGTCGTAAGAGAAAACATTATTTCAAAATTGAAATCTAAATAATATTTTCACATTTTCCAATATAAATCTAAAGATAAAAAAAAAAGAAAAAAAAAAAAACAGAATTAGTAGAAGTATTTTATACATTTCAATGTAATGAGTTTATGTTACTTTTTTTCAAAAACAATTATCGTCATTTTGATGAAAATCAAATCATGAATTAGTAATAATTTAATAGTTTTACATATTTTTCCAAATAAATAAATCAAAACTATACAGAAAAGGAATAAATTAGACATTTAATTTAGTATTAAAACATGATTTTATTTTTATTAAATGAAAATAATTTGCTATTGAAAGAGTACCTATGTTTAATCGTAAATTATCTAAATGATAAGAAATTAAAATAAAAAAGTATATAATAGATTAAAACTGATTGTTTTTTTTTTTATAATTTGGTTTAATACATTTTCTTAATTTAAACTGAAATTTTTTATCCTGGAAATTCTGTAAATATACATACTTTAATAATACATTTTAGTATATATTAAATAAATTGTATTGAAATTATTTAGGACTTAAATTGAAATACTCATTCAATTTTTTTTTAATTGAAATATTTTTGTAGTTAGAAATTTGGATAGTTAACAATATCAGTTAGTGAAAACTTTTAGATGCACATAATATATATATTTAAAATAGGAAGAACTCATAATTTCCTTTTTACCAAGTTTACTGGTCGTCTTTTTTTTTGAAAATTTAATTTGTTTTATGACAGATAGGGTTAAAATAATTTGAACTTGAATTTAAATTGGGTAAGTATTTCTGGAATATTTACTTTAAATTTTTTCTCATTATTGTAAAATCTACAAAATTGTTAAGTGTTATATTATAATTGTTGTGCTTTTAGCTTTAGTAGAAAATTTGATAGGCTCATTAAATTTGTTAATTAAAATAAAATTTTTCCATGGCTATGAAAACAGTCAGTTCAAAAAGTAGTCACAGTTTAGCAATGCTACGCTATTCTTTTTTTTCTGTTTTTATGTATATTTTAGAAATTTATAACATGGATTTTGTTTTATTCTAGTTTGAATGCAATGAATTTACTTAATATAAAATATTTTTTTATAATTAAAAAATATAGTTATAGTTACATCAAATTACTATATCTCCACTCCACAATAGGGACATATTCATATACTATTTCCATTATACGTTCACCAGAAAAATTATGTATTTCCATTATAGGTGAATTCATCTTATTTACTTTAAATGCAATAACTAAATATTTATTGAACTAATTTTAGAAATTAAAATCAAAAATATTAAAGTTAAATAACTACAAAAAACACTTCAATTAAATAAAATTATTTTCCGGTAATATTTTTATTTCTATTAACAATTCAAAGTCTTAAGTTGGAATTATATTTCCATCATTGATACATTTACCTTAATCCATTTTTGATACTTTTAAAAACAACAGTTATTGTTTTTTGTCAAATTTTTGTCATACTCTAATTAAATGTTTTCAAAATGGTTAAGTAGAGAAAAAGAAATTTGTAATTAATTTAAAGATATTTTTTAAGATATGAATCATATTTTTTAAAATTAAGTAAAAAATATCTGATATAAATAGATAAGTGGCCTCGGTAGTCGAGTGGTAAAATTCAAGCCCAGTGAGAACCGAAAATTTTTTCAAATGATGAGAATTACTGAAAGTAATTTTCAATACAACCACATCGGTTCTAATACAATATAATATAATAAAAAATTAATAAGCATTATATATATATTTATAAAACAAATAAAAAATAATATAATATACAATATTTACACATACTTACCAAATAATTAATACATAAAAGGCCCACATTTCGAAAATCGAAAGGGAAAAGGACCTGTTATTGGACTATTTATCTTGCAGATCCCACTGTTATAAATAAATAAATAAATAAATAGATAGATAATGCACCAACTTTTTATGATAGATTTTTATTTTAATCAAATTTAAATAATTTATAATTGCAATTCAATAAAAAAATAATTGGCTTATTTTTTAAGTGGATAATTTTATGTTGTGAAATGATAAAAATTACTTAAACATAAAATATTTCTTCTTGATTGAAATAAAAATGAATTTAACCGTGATTAAATAAATTAAAAAAATTAAAAAGAGATGTGTAACAAATTTTTTTGCAAAAAAAGTTTCTAACTTATCTTTTCCGTTCTCGACTGTAGTGTATCTTAAATATTTATGTAAACTATTATTTACATAAATAGGTTTAAAATATTAACATAAATCTACACAAATATTGTAAAGAAGTTATATATCTATTTCCTTTGTAAAAGATGTATCATTATTTACAAAATTGTTTGCTTCAAAACACCATAATTTTTTTCTTTTTTTTAGAAAGTTCTGAAATAGAAAGATCAGATAATAATAGTCAGTTTACTTTAATAATTATAATCACATTTTGAATTAACAAGACCATTATGCACTACTCGTTTTCTTTTTTAAATTTTACATTGCGCTTCTGTATATCTACCACATATTTTATTTCAGTTTTATAAAAATTTGTATTTTTTTTAAACCGAAAAATCCGTTTTTTTTTTATTCTGTACTTTAGTTTTATTTAGACGAACGTTCTATGAATACTGCGTAATTGAAAAACAAACTCGTTCGCACGTCTAATGTTTTTATGACACTTCCAGAAATACAAATTTATTTAGACGTGGTCGAGGGTCAATTTTTTATCATTGACACGATAAGTTTTCAAGAATATGGGTGATTATTAAAGACTTATCGCGTCTATCAACTTATCGATTATAAAACTAAGTACATGTACGTATATCGACACAGCATTAAGGAATTCAAATATCTGGGTAAAAGTTTGTCAAATGTTCCTCAATATTTATTTCATCGAAATCATCTCTAATTCGCGATTTTGGATGGTGAGAGACAAAAACCAATTCTTTTTGGGTTCAAAAAATTTTCATTTGAAATATCTTGAAATAGTTGAAAGCTCAGGCATTGAAATAATAAATGTTCCAATGTACCATTAAATAATAAATTCAACCCAATTAATTCTATTGAAAATTGATTTTTATAATTTAAATAGTGTTGGGTCAAAATAATTACCATATCGGTATTATCATATCGTTACATTTTTTTTTTGAAATCCCATAAAGATGTAAGAAAATAGGACATTTTTACAGAATATTAGCAAGGGACATTAATTCTTTAGTCCTGTGTTTGGAAAACAATCTTAAGGGAAACAAGTCCTATAAAATAGAGGACAAATGATCAGCAACTATAATCAACATAACTTCTCATATTTTATTTACGAAATTTTATTTTACTAATTTTATTTCTAAGAATCAAAGACATTAGTTTATCAGTTTTCAAATGAATTCAATAAGCAATTTTTATTATTACATATAGGCAATTAGGGATAAAAATCAACTCCAAAAACAAATTCATTAATATTGTATTCAAATTCTAACTAGATTCAGAACCTATACAGAACAATTTAAAATTTCAAAATTATTAACAGTTTTACAGGATGACCAACAATAATGTATGAATGCATATTGCATAACAGTAAAAGAAAATGTATATACAATTTGTTTTATGTTGATAGAGTTTTTTTTTATTTAAATAGCAAGTACACAAACCATATTAAAAAAAAATTATGTTTTTATCATACGAAATGATTTTAACTAAAAATGTAACACAACAGATATAATTTTATAATTTAAATTCATATTAGTTTTTTATTTTGTAATTTTTTTAATTTTATAAAATATTTAAATTAATTTTGATAAGAAAGTTTTTCTAAACAGGTATTATACCAAATCTAAATTATTGAATTGATTTAATTTAATTAGGTATTTTTCTTTTATAAAAATTATCTTTTTAATAATGTTAACTAAATAAATATATATATACATTCTGAGTAAGTTGAAGTGAGCATTTAATATGCAAATTTTGTGAATTGTATTTATGTATATAAATTATGTGGATATTATGTATATGTAACGTAATAATCTTCCAATTGAGGGTGGCTTCTATTTAATGACAAAAATTTAATTCGAATGAAAATTTTCTGTTTCCGTCTGTATTAGAAAAATGAAGAACAATAGTACAAACAATAATGCTGTAGGGTTGGGATGAACTAACTAATGAAAGTATATTGTATATATATGAATGTATTTATTGTGTGCTGCTATATAATAAAAATTATTTTGCCTATTAATATTGCAATGTTTGAATTATATTTTTTTGTAATTTTAATTTTTAGAGATTCTACTGGAATTTGGAAATATTTTTGTTCCATAGAAGAAGAACAATAACAAACAATATAGTACAATTGTTTTATTTAACTAATAATGTCATTAATAAACTGTTGTTAATACAATGTATCTAACGAACGTGATAATATTAGGACTCTTGAATTAACCCTTATATGCTGTTCTGCTGTTCAATATGATATAGTGGTTATGGTATTCGGCTAGTTCACTATAGGTAATAATTTAGCTTTATTCAAATATCAGTTGTATAAAAATGTTAATGTGGTTATTTTTTTATACTGTCAGATATTGTTTAGACTTTAGAGCAAGCAAATGAGACGTATATTATAGGAGAAAGCTCATTATATAGCTAAGCGGGGATATCATCATCCAGGGGTTAGTATCCATCACCGTTAGTAATTAATGCTAGTAAGAGATAAAAACAAATAGCTAAAATGCTATATAGTTAGTAGAATGTTAAAAAAATAAATTTAAATACAAAAAGAAAGTAGAAAAAGATCAAATACCAATTATAATAACTATTAGAAGGCCTTGTTGAGTTATTATGATTTAATATAAGTTTACACTAAATTTAAAGTTTTTATAAGAACAGTATATAATTCATGTACTGACATAAACTTCTCTCGGTTTGTTTGTTTTTGTTTTTTTATTTAAAAACTCACATAATGCATAATATATTTGGGGAATGATAAAACCATATGTTAATAAAACCAATTATTAATTAACATTTAAGGGAGTGTTCGACGAGAGCTTTCTCTGGTACTTTTTGATAGATAAATAAACTTACTTATGGATACAAGTAATAATATTTTGAATGACACAAAATGGAAATATTTTATTTAAAAATTTTAATATTATGAAACAAAATAGAAATTTTTCCAACCGTATGCGCATTGCTGTTGTATATACAATTTATTTATATATTAAGAGTTCATTCTTCATTAAGAAGAAGAGAGATAAAATAAGAAGGTGTTTACTGCGCATGTCCTTAAATGCTTGTCTGTCATATTATAACTATAGATTTATTATCGATTATACAGCTTTAATTTTAAGCTTTCAACATTTATTAATAATATGGAGTTGAAAGTTTATAAAAGGATATTATTCTACACAGATTTTAGTAAAGTTTTTGAGATTTTATCACATACTGTATTATTGCTGAAATTACAAAAAATAGGTTTCCCGTTAACCTTTTTAAAATTGGTCAACTCATATTTAGCCAATGGACTTTATAGTGTTTTGTTCAGGTCATCTATTTTAACATCATTTTATGGCCAAAACAGGTGTTCCACAAGGTAGTCACTTTAGAACCTTTTTCATTTATAATTTCTGTTGCCTCAGTATAGCAGATTACAAATTTACGCGAATGGTATGAAATTTAAAAAAAAAAAATTAAGTCCAAAAGTATAACATGGTGTTACTTCAAAATGATCTTGATAACTTTTCTTTCTGGTGTACCAATAATAACTTACTTCTCAACATTAAAAAGTGCGCATTAATGCGTTAAAATCGCCGTTTTAATCCATTCACTTATAATTATTCTTTTGATGATGAATTATTATACTAAGAGTTAATTCTATTAAAGACTTAGGTGTGATTATCAAATTACACGATAATCAGATTATAAATAAATCTAAGGGTTCATAACAAAATTCCGACTTTTATAATTCAGATGGTTCAAAATTCAGACAAATTTGAATTATTCAGAAAAATTAAAATTCAGACAATTTAAAATTTAGGCATTTCTAAATTCGGAAAACATAAAATTCAGGATATCAGAATTCAGTAATTTAGAATAATTTAGATTTTGACATTTTGGTTATAAAATCAGGGTTTCAATAATTTACCTATTTATCGAGGGTTTGGGGCGATGGCTTCCTCTTTTTAAGTATGCATATAATAAAATTGGTTAGTCTGGGTTTTAATACCTTGTTTATAACAACAATTTATTAATTAGTTTTTGCAGGTACATATCTAAGCAACAAAGTGTTGAACTTTGCTCGAAAAATTAAGGTATAAAACGAAATTAAAACTAAGTATAATTTTATTTTGAAATTATTATTTATTCATAGGAAGTTCAAGGAAATTAAAGAAAATTCATTTTTAAATGATTTTATAAATTTTTTAAATTAATATACATGAATCCATATATACATTTTTGATAAATAAAATAGGTATATATATTTTTAAGCAAACTAATTAAAAATGGTATGACCTATTTGCTAACCCTCCTAATAGCTCCTGCTTTGTTATTTCATTTTTCTTATTCAAAAATGTTATCAATCTTTCTTGTTTTTGAACTATATTTTAGTTGTTATCGATGTATGTATATCTTACTAGTTTCGATATATAAAACTTCTTTTTGTAATTCTGATATTAATTTATATACACCACTATGTGCCTGTAATAAATTGTTGAGCCTTCTGTGCCACGCTTCAAATTTGTTTTGGGTACATGGAAGATTGAAATTTAAATTTTCTTTTACCGACCAAAATGACGGTGGGAAATTTAGCTTTGCTCATCCATCCATTTTTTTTAACTTTCCGTATAAATAATTTTCTCCTAAAAATTTCTGAATTTTTTGAACATCAGGTTTATTTGATCTGCAATTCTCGAAATATATAGGTATATCTTCCTTTGCTAAATACGCAAGTGATTTTAATTTTTTAATTTCTAATACGATACGATATGAATAGAAGTTTAATTTCTAATGCAAATTCAACGTCGTGGCCGTATTTATGGTGAAGGTGTTCTTTTTGTAATCTGCGCCGAAATAAAATTTTTCCGAAGTGAAAAAAGCAGCCTTGAAATTTAACATCCGGGAAAAATTGCTTTAAAGCTGAAATACTTAATAATTCAAAATCACATAATATTATTTCAGGCTTCAATTCGATATCGATCATTTCTGTATGACATAACAACGATTGATGTCATAAGGCAGTAGATCAGTGGAGTTATCTCTTTATTATCAATCAGTGCATAAATCACATACAACTGCCGAAAAATCTTCGGAACTACCTTAAAAGTACCATCAACAAGCCAGCATTTGTTTTTTTGATAGAAATTTATTGTTTGCTGATGTACCAAGCAAAACTATACAATCCTTGGCAAATTTCTTTTCTGCAAATAAAAATTGTTGGTTTTCAATATATGGCAAATTTAAGGGAATATTATTGTCCTTTATTGTTCGTGGTTCTGTGGTAACTGTTTTTTTTCTTTTCCGATTTATTCTTTGTTTTATGGCTAATTTTGTAGGTAAATATTTACGGCTATTCGTCTCACAAATAGAACTGACATCATTAATTATTATCGAAGGGATTTTATATGAAGTATTGGCTTTGTTTTTAAGCTCTTTACATGCTTCATAAATATGAAAATTAGTTGCATCCGGTTCATGTGTGTGACTATTTTCAGTTACAATGGTTGTTATTCGTGATTTGCATTGTTTCGAAATTCTATGCTGACATGACCAATTAAAACTGTGTTCTTGTTGCTTATCTATATAATAATGATAGCCATTTAATTCTAATTTATGACCTCATTTGTTAGTTAACAAAACAATGGAATAATCAAATTTTGTTTTTTTCCTGCCGTCTACATCTTTCTGTTGCCAGCAAAATCAGGGTTTCAATAAAACGGGGCGGGGGTTTGGGGGCGGTAGCCCCCTACAAAAACAAAAAAATGGATTAATATTTAAATTTTGCAACTTCATAATTATATTTGAAAAAAAAAAAAAATTTCGCGAAAAATTAAATCTGATTTTTTTCTGAATTTTTGTCTGAATTTTGAATTGTCTGAATTTTGAATTGTCCAAATTTAGAATTGTCTGAATTTTAACAAATCTGATTTTTGATTTATATTTATCTGAATTTTAATTATCCGAATTATGATTATCTGAATTTTGATTTTCTCAATATCCCAGTAAACCCTAAATCTAATTCCTTATTAGGGTATAAAACGTTGGACAAAGGAATTTTCTGATCATTATATTTTAAAGACCCTTTATACAACATTGCTACTACCTAATTTAGAATAATGCCAGCCAAGTCTTCGATCTCTCTCTTATTCTAAGATTTTTTTAAAATTTGCCTTCGTAATCTTTTCGCTGGGAAGATCCTATTTGTCTGCCACCTTATGAACATCGATTAAATTTAATTCATTTGCAACCTGTAGGAATGGAGGGAAATTGCTGATTTAATCTTTATTCTTAGTTTTGTTAAACGTCATCATCATCACCATCAATGTCCTATAACCCCATTCGTGGGGCATAAGGCAGAAAACATATCGCTCTACGTTAAACGTTTGTTTTTTAGTTTAGTTTTTTTAGTTTTTAAAATTAATTTATTTATTATACCTATACATACCTATACATGTTACATATTACATACCTTAGTACATTATCACAAATTAAATTAAAAAATTTGCAAAACAGTAATGGTAAAATTAGATAAATGTAAGATCATTCTGATATTCCTGAGAATATGTGATGAATGAAATAACAAGAGTAGAAATAATTAAATTATATAATTAAACAATATTAGGTTGATAATTCAGAGCTAAAAGTAATACAGTTACAGGAATACAAAAATAAAAATAAAAAATTCAATATTAAAGTAATAAAGTAAAGCAAAACGTAACGCAAAAAATTTAAAAATTATAAAATAAAATACAAACTTGTAGCTATTAAATATCAATATATACATTAGAAATAATTAAAATTAATTAACCATAATTAAACAAGCAAAGAAAATAAAATAGGAAAAAGAGAAAAAATTAAAATTCGAGATAAACGATTACAACAAAATAATAGAAGCCTCAGAAACAAAACTTAAAAGATATAAAAGAATTAGGTTAAATTAGCAACAACTCAATTTGAGAGTGATCAAGGTTCATTAAGTGAGATCTAAGATTTTTGATAAAAGTAATAGAAGTTCTATCCGATCTTAAAGAGAAAGGTAACGTATTGAAAATTGAAAATATTATTTCTCCTTCTATTTCTGATAAAATTGTTATTAACACCAATTCTCAACTTCGATTTCGTTAATATTTTTACACTTGTGCACCATAGAAATAACTATTGATAGAAATAATTACGGAAATGTAGTAATATAACTACAGAATGTTAATATATTGGGACCTTGTATTTAGGTCTTAATCGATTTCTCCGTTTCAAAATTTGTTTAAAAAAAAAACTACAGTATCTAAACCACATACACATATAACACCCATATTAGTATTATGTATTGTTGTTAAATTATATAATTTGAAATATAACTATATAAAATATAAATAAATTTAATTATATTTTTTTGTTCTCAATTGTGGACTTTTATAAAAATGTACCTTTGCAACTGTTTGATAGCTTGAAATATATAAATTTCATTTTCTTACAAAAATTATATAAATCAGCTGATTTCATTAACTGTTATGTTACGTAATGTATATACATATATGAATTTTTCCACTACTATATATGTAGCTCTTTTTAAAACTTATTTTTGGCACTATGTACTAACTGCAAACAATCATTTTGATAGTTCTACGTTTACGTTTACGTCATTTGCCTCTAACTCCCCAGAATAATAGGAATGGTCATGTCTGTCTAGTGTAGACTGACATTATATGAATGATTTTAAAAAATCTAAAACAAATTTTTTCATTAGATAAACAATATGGGCATGTGAGTCCTATGTTTACAAAAAAACAAAAGGAAGATGTGTAGTAAATAAAGATGAAAAATAAAAAAATAAATTTCTTGTTTGATTCATTCTTTACGCATTTTAAAATTATTTAAAATTTTGTATTTTTCTTATTATTTTTTTTTTTTTTGTAAATTTTCATTAATGAAAAAAATATTTATATTATTAATAATATTATCTAATTCTATTATATTCACGTTAAATTCTAAAGTAGTTATTTACAAAATATCACGAAATTCTTCAATAAAATAAGAATTTAAAAAAATTTAAATTTTAGTGACGACATTCGTTAAATCAAGTTAAAATAAAAAAAAACAAAATGAAATAATTTTGTTTATTGTTATGAGGGTTTATTTGTTTCTCCTCATTATTAATAATATATATTATAATGAATTTCACCCGAACTACTCTGTTGTTAAACTTTAAATTACATTCAAACTTTTTCTTTACAATATAATTTTTTTTTTTTTTTTATTTCAAATAAACTGCACAAATAGTAGACGATTGGGGCTCTGAATTTAATTTTTTTTTTGATATTTACGTTCATGATTTTGAGATCAGCGCCTTATTCCATTATTGTGCCTTTAATTTTTTTTTAACAAAATTGATTTAAAATTCAATTACTATTGTCAGTCCATACGAAATGCTCTCTTAATTAGTTTATTAGATTCAGTTGCTTAAATTGCATGCATTCAAATAAAATTTCTTTTATTTGATTAAGCTGCAAAACTTATGTATTAAAGAAATAATACTAAATATTTTAAAGCTGGAAAAAAATATAAAATTATAAAAAAAAAATCACTGCGAGAATAAAAAATATTCATGTGCATTTCCGCATTATAAAAATTTCAATTAGGGTGTTGACAATGTGAATATAGTAGGAAAAAATTCATACATTTTCACGGTAAATTTAATAGCAAATAAGTAAAGATCATCACAGTTATCGTTACAAACTCCATAACATTACAAACCCTTACATTCATAATTTTCATATATAGCTAATAAAATTAATTCTTACGTACTATGGTATCTGGAACAGATTTAAATAAACCTAACAAAACACAATTCGCCCTTTGCCTCATGGATGGTGTTACAGGACAATGATGAAAACAACACATACATAACCTAACACAATAGATACAACACCCTAACTAAACCACATATATAAAAACATAATGCATTAACTGTATATTTCGTCCTAGTGGCCATTATGGTGAAAGCAGGATGCAAAAATTTTGAATTGGTTGATTATGACTGAGAATGCATGCTCTTAAAGTTTCTGTGTAATTTTATAGTATACATAAGTTAGACAGTGAGACTCAATCCAATCCTAATTCCACTGCAAAATCTTTCAAAACAAACAGTTTCTCATAAGTGAATATTTTGTTTAAAATTTTGTTTGTAGTGTTACTAGCACAGGTACATTAAATAACCATAAAACATTGTTTTTTCTGTTTGAAAAAAATGTAATGTGTCGGTTATAGGGCTCATCAAAGTCAATATTCTTCCAAATAACTAATATGCACTATGATGAAGGTGATGAAAATTATGAAACAGATTATGAGGATGATGCAATAGGAGATATATTTGAAATATAATGAATAATTCTTTTTAATGATGATATTTTATTACTTAAGTTTGTTACATTTTTAGATCTTGGTAGCTTTTTTTATCTCTATATTTCAATCATACATTAAATTTGATATAAAATTTAATTAACTTAAAACTAAAGTGTATGTAGTAGATCTTAGCCTAGGCTGTCCGATCTTATAATTTAAAAAACTAAAGTGCAAATAAAAACGTAATAAGCAAAGAAAAGCATATATGGAACTATTTTATAAGAAATAAAAAAAAATCACATTATAGGAAAACTTAAAAACTAAAATAAAATTCAATGCTTAAATTTAAAAAACAAAAAAATAAAAAAGACAAAAACATTAAATATAAACTATTTAAAACTACTTATGAAATTAACATTATTATTCTTACTGCAATTACTACTATCAAACATTTTTATTATTGTTATTGTAATAATATTTCTTATATTCATTTACTTTTATTTATTTGTAATCTACTATTTTTTGTTTTTGTATCAACTAATATTCTAGCTGACTTGGTGTTTGCTGGCTTGAACCGTTCTATACGGGATTAAGATTATACAATACGAATTGTATCATTATAAAAAACGAATATATTGCGTGTAATATGCTTCGGTTGAGATAAATTTCCGTAATCTACGCAATATGAAAAGATAGGATGATATTTTGCTAATAATATGGTGAACGTGGTCAGTTCATTTCAACTTTTTATCGATAATTAGCCCAAGATAGTTAAAGCTATCTACAGTTTCTAATTAGTTTGTTGTAAATTGCAACTAAGAACAATATATATATACTCTATATGAGTAAATTGCTCTTTTTGAGATAAAAATTAAATAAAGTTAAATAAATAAAATAATTAAATAATTTAGATTTATAAAAGAAGTTTTCCGTGCTATATAATTGGTTTCCAAACAAAATAATTTTGTTTTTGTTTTATCAAATTTAGATCGTTTTCAATTTCGCTCCTCAATTCGATTTCGCTTGTTGCTGAATATCTTATTACTGCATATCATCTGCATACAATTGAAATTGAGACTTTTAGCTTTAGTCGGGGTATATTATTAATGTAAAACTTAAACAGGTCTTGTCCCCCTGCGGGACCCCTTTTTTAATAGGAAGGTAATTACTGAAAGAATTTCCTATTTTATTTCTTTGTAGCCTATCATTCAAATATGATTTAAGAAAGCTTATATCAGATGGACTAAAACCAAGATTAATCATTTTTAATAAGAGTATCTCATGGTCAACAGAGTCAAATGCTTTTTGTAGATCCAAAAATATACATGCTACAAATTTCCCATTATCCATATTATTGGTTATAAAATTCGTTAAACCGAGACATGCAGATGTTGTATTAGAATTATTTTCAAAGCCATATTGTTCTTCATGTAAAATGTTGTTATTTGTGAAAAAAAGTGCGGCGTTTGATAATTATTTCAAATATTTTCGATAAAGCGTTTAGTACAGAAATCGGTCGGTAGTTTGTTGGATTTGTTGTTGAATCTGATTTGGGTTACTATTACTATTTTGAGACTTTTAGGAAAAACCGAATTTGGTATTGCATTCTTTATTAATTTTACTATTAATGGTGATAATTGAGATGAGAATTTTTTAATGAATTTATTTTTTAAGTATAACTGTCTCAAATTATTGCTTCCTATATTTTGCTCATTTGTAGTAATCATATAGTTTTGTTTAAAAATATTATAATGTATAATTACAAAAATATTTTATTAAATACCACTGACTATAGGGAATATATCGGTAAATAATTACTCAACAGGGGCCAAAGTAATTAATAATATTGTCATTCTGATTAGTTTTATAGTAATTGTATCCTTGCATCCTGGATACACCAGTAATCCTGATATCAATATAATTTATTTGCTTTTGTTATTATTTTAAAATTGAGTTTCAAGTTTAATTAATGAAAAATTTGGAAATTGACTGATCTGATGAGCCAGAATTTTGAAAAATAAATGCTAGAAAAATATTGGGAGGATATATTTAGTAAAAATTGCAGTATCGTACTCAATGTACCACGTACCTCTACAAATGAAATACATAAAAAATTTAAAATTTTGATGCTAATTGTTATGAAAAACATGATTCAGTGCATACATTCACAATATATATAACTGTTACATCAAATTCAACATCAATTTGATTCATAATCATGATATTCATAGTTATAATACGAGAAATTAATGATCATATCCGATTTCACGCTGCCTTACACCTCAGTGGCTTTTAGAACCTATATTGAATTCAGGAATCGATGCTTACAATAATCTACGTAACCTAATAACGAATTCCAATAGATTTTTTTTCAACAAGAACATTGAAAAATAAAATCAAAAATCTGTATTTAGAGAGTTATGACTAATATTATTAATATAAATTTCTTTTTTAAAATAATATTGTATTATATGTATAAACATAGCTTACCAAACTCTGTGCGAGCTAGAAAGCTCCTTTTGTGAGATAATTTGAATAGCTAAAAATAAATAAATAAATAATCAATTTGAAAAAATATTATCTCTCTAATTTTAGACATCCTCTAAAGTACTTTGCAGAATTTGCATAGGGTTAATATAAGATCTTATTTAAAACTAATTTTCTGACTGAAAGTGACATGCATACCGATTTGCCAACACTTGCTTTAATCTTCCATACCTTTATTCATACCTCAATATTCATTAAATGCTCCTGCAGAGAGTTTGAAGCAGCAGTTGGGCTTTAGTATGAATGTGAAGCAGTTACTTATATAGGATATTTGTTTTTTTTTTAGATGTGAGCCAATATTGTATTAAAATATTTTGTTTAGGCATTAGGTAAGTAAACAATTTTTTTTACATTGCAGGGAATTCGCATTACGATGGTATATTTAATATTACTACTTAAACTTATTTAAAAACTGTAGATATATATAAATATATATATATTTATTTATTTCGTTGCCTTTTATTAAACAATTTCTGAGCAATTTGATTTGATTAAACTTATTTAATACAAAAATTTATTTATTTATGTTATGCATGTACATTTATATAGTACATACCTTTTTATAATATTATTTTTAAAGTGATAATGTATTATAATAATATAGTGTATAAGAGAATTTTATATGGACTAAATCATTCTGATTAAGCCTGAACTAAGAACGAACAGGCACAGATTAAATTAAAAAAAATATATAAATATATATATGTATGTATATATAGTTTAAGTGATGATTTAGTAACATTAAATATATAACTTAAGTGATCTAGAATAATAAAATTCAAATTCAGTTTCATTGGGACGATCGTTTTATCAAGTTGTATAAATAACGGAAAAAAAAACATTGAGATCGGATCGGAAAAAAATAAAATAAAAATAATTAAGTGTAAAGGTAGTGTTAATAATTATACTTTAAATTAAATTAATCCATATTTAAATATTAATAATTAATTAAAATAACTAAAATATATAAATTAAATTTGAAACGATTATTTATATTCAGTGAAATCGAAAAATAATTATTATAACCAAATTGGATTTTATAAAAATTAACAAAAAAAAAATAAATTTTTTAATAACTTTAGGAATATTAACTAACTATCTAATATCAACTGAGTATATTAAATATAACTCCTATATATTATTAAATTTAAAAATATTAATTAAAATTAAGTTTATAGTGGAAAACTTGAATTTAAAATTTTAATTAAAATTTAACAAAATAAATTTATTTAGTACCTACCTACTATCTTACAAAATTGTGAATGGATTTTATTGAAATACAAAGAGCCCAAAAAATTATGGGATGTTATAAATAAATATGTATCAACTTATATAAACAACTTATTTCCATTTTTTGTAAAATACCTAGTATTTTTTTAAATGATTTTTTTAAGGCTTAACATTTGAAATAATATTTAAAAAAGGGTTTTAAAAAAAATATTTAATGGATTTTATTATATAAAATATTTCAAATTTTTATTAATGTATTTGATTAAATTTATAAAAATGTATGTATAAATGTATAAATGTATGCATATTTATTAACAACTTTATTAAAAAAAAAATTTAAAGAATAAAATAACGAAACAAAAACTGCTTTTCAAGTTTTGGATTGAAATTTTTTAAAGTTATAACAGTTATAATATTTAAATCTGTATAAATTGTGAAAAGAACGGTAAAAATATTTGACCAGTTTCACAACCGATTTTCATTGTGGTTTTTTTATACGATATGAACTTTTTTCAAAGTTAAAAATAAATTAAAATAAAAGCAAACAAAACATACAATTCAAAAAAGATTGAATATCTACGTGTTTTATGAAACTTTCTCGAATATCGAGAATTAGGCGAATCGCGAATACTACTTATAGTTATATTTTACAGTTCGACATAGTATTTTCATATTAAATAAAAACAATCTTTAAATATTATTATTAAAAAAATTACGGTATGAAATATATTGTTTTTAATATCGAATCTGTTTATCTTCTGCCTCCGTAAATTCTAAGGATAATCTAGTTCGAAGATCGATTCTAGATATAGAAGTTATAATACAAACACTTTTTGATAATTCTCGAAAATTTATAGTCGAGAACTTTTAATTGTCCGGAAAGGAGAAGTTGAAATTTAAAACTATTCAGTATAATAAAAATATAATTTTTTCAGCTTTGAAAATTCATTAAAGTCTCGTCAGTTTTTGGGAGGATAGATTTTAGCATATAGAATGTGATGCTAATAATATTTAATTTTTCATTTTTATCGACTTAATCGGCTGTATATTATTTGTCACAAAAATTTTACAAGTTAATATTATAGAAAATCTTCCATTCCAATCTAAGTGAATGTAGATATTAAAATTATATGAAAATACAAATGAATAGATTAGTTTATCTATCTGTAGAATTAGATTATCTATCAAATCCGGTTTAGAAAATCAAAATAAATTATTCGTTTAGTTTGATATTAGAAATTTTATAAGGGGTTCCACAAGGTTCCGTTTCGGGATCTATCTTGTTTTTAATTTATATTAATTCATTATTTTATCAAACTTTTAAGGACATTTTTATTGTTTTTGCGGATGATATAGCGTTCAAATATTCTTGCAGAAACTATTTTCATACAGTTGTTAACCTGAGACTTTGGTTCTCTAAACATAAATTGGTTATGAGTAGTAAGACCAAATACAAATGTTTTAATACTTATAACTCGATGCCCCATGGTTCTATTTTATCAATCTTCGAATTGTTCGAAATTTCTAATAAATGATTTTGATCATTTAACCAGTTGTATTTGTATTTCTGAGTGTTTCAAAATAGAGAATGTGTCGTCCTTTAAATATTTGCGATTTTTATTGATTTTAGAATGGATTGGTCTGAGCACACTATATTTATATTTATTTAATGGAAATAAAATTATAGTCAGGCTAATGTTTTTTTTATATAGAATTGTATTTTAACAGTACCTTTTTTTTTATTTTTAAATTTAAGTTGAGTGATCTTTTGATTTTTTATTTTTTTTTTTTTTAAACTTTTGATGATTGATTATTTTTCAAAAACTCAATCATATAATTTGCCAGTTTCTCTGCTTCAACTACAGTTATAGCATTATAGAGAGAAGCACAAATCCCACCAACACTTCTGTGTCCTTTTAATTGTATCATATCATATGATTCGGGACCTTTAAGAAATTTACTTTCTAAAATTTCATCACCTTGAATTGAACCAATTCTAAATGGTATATTCATTCTAGATCTTGCATCAATTGATACCGGACAATTATAAAAACCTTTAGATTTATCAATTACTTTATAAATTAATTTCGATTTTGTTTCAGCATTTTTTGACATTCCATCAACTCCACGTCCCATTAAATTTAAACAAATTGCTGCAAATAGACCGGTACCATCACCTTGTAATAGAAGAACTTTATAATTGTCAGGAATATCTAAAAGTTCTTTAAGATTTTTTATAGCATTTTCATGAATGCCATTGTAAAGAGCACCATGGTGTGGCATTTCCATAACACTTAACCCATTTCCTTGAAAATTAATCAAATTTTTCTGAACTTCCACAAGCACCTCTTCAGGAAGTTTTATGGCCCAGTCGCAAGATTAATAACCATTTTGTTATATATTTATATTATCTTTAATAATATGAAATTAAAAATAACTTAATTAAACAATAACTGAATAATATTTAATCAAAATAAAATACAACTAAATTCAATTAAAAATTCCAATAGACTAAATTCAGAGTTTAAATTGACGGCAACGATGATCCCAGTACACGACACGAGCAGTTATTAAACATTATTTTAATAATGTTATCAGACAACTCTATACCATGTTACTCTTTATAGCTCTAAAAGTGTGACAACTATAGTTTATTATGAATTTTTCCATTCTAAACTTCAACATGGAATAATTTGTTGGGGTGAGGCATACTTTAATAGAATATAGCCTTTACTATGATTCCTCAAAAACATGCAATAAGACGTATTTATAGATGTAGTCGCATTTCGCATACAATATACAATCTATTTCATGGACTTAGTGTTTAACCAGTAAGCAATCTTTATTCTAATATATAAAACATTATAAATATTTTTCCTTAGGTTAGGGTATCTTAATTTAAGATATAATATTATTTATGATCTGAGAGCTAACAGTAAAAGATTAGCTGATGTTGCTGGGTTCATTAAGTTTCACTTTAGCCGTTAGATAGTTTAATCAACAATAACAAATTCTAAATATAGCCAATTTTCCAGATATACAAATAAAAATTTTTGCAATTAAAAATGGACTCAATCTACTTGTTAGAACTATTAGAATTATTAGACAGAATAAAAGGAATAAATTATAAATTAGCCTTTGTAAAAGATTTATTCAACATCTAACGCTGTAGAAATGGTACAAAATAAAGTACACGAAATGTTTAACATAACCGTTGATTACTGCCAAATATGGCTCTTAAAAATAAAATTTAATAAATGCGAAACAATCCTTTTCCGAGACACAAACAGTAATCTAATCTCAACCACAACATAAAAAAAAACTGGAAAAACTTTACAATAAAAACAGAAAAATAAAAAAACTGTAAAATATTTCGGAGTGCTTCTTAATCAAAACCTGAAATTTGCAGATCAAGTTAAAAACGACGTCAAAAAAACTATTTTACAATAAAACTATACACACAAGCATTAAAGTGATAAACTATCAAACAGTAATGAGATCTACTCTAACGTACGCGGCTCCTATTTGGTACAATATCAGTGGTAGTCTAATGGAACAACTACGCAAATTTGAAAAAAAATGCATTAGGGCTTGCATAACCAGATCCCGTAAGACTGAAATTGGATATATCTATTATTATTCAAATATATAGTATCTATAATTAATCTAAAATAAATAGGATCGACAATTTTATTATAAAATTGATTAGGAATCATTTCAATAGAGCTCAACAAACCTCAGAAAATGGTTTAATATTCCATGTATTTTACCATAATGAGGAATACATAGAAAGTACATTAAAAACGGGTTTTATAGCACCCGAACATTTTATTTATCTTAGATAGTAAAGGCTATATCCAAAGCCAAAATTTCGTCCCTATATTATTTCATTATAATAGACGGGCTACGAATAAAAAAATAAAATTTACTCCAGACATTATTAACAGAGACTAAATGAAATACGACATTTGCATTCCTTTTAAAGATACATTTACAAAACGAGAGTTTTGGTGGCTAAACAACAGCTAGAATCTCTTGTTGTCAAAAGACAAAGCCTAGTAAATAGTTTTTGTAGACTAACTTAGATTAAGGTAGGTTAAGTTTTATATTCAAACAAAATAATTAATTTGGTTTTTTCAACAACTTTTACCAAAAACTTGTAACAACACAATACATGAAATGTATAAATAACAAGTAATACCTTTTTAAACTAAACTTGAGATGAAAAATTAACAAACAAGGAGCAAACCGATCTTTACGTTAATTGCTTAGAAAGTAATCAAAATTCAATCATTTTTATAAAAATTTTTAAGATTTTTTAATTTTTCATCATTTTGAATTAGAAAAATGTTCGCTACAGATTTATACTACTAAGGAAAATGGCAAGGGTAAATTATTTGTATTTGTTGAAGCTTTCATGCTAATAACTCTCACATCGAAACTGTATGTTTATATTATTAGAAGTTCCTCTATTTGTAAAAAAATTTATATTTTAAAATTATTTTATTTCAACACGTTTACTAATCGAATATACCAATACCGCGAATATACCAAATATGTAGATTCTATCTTTAATTGATTTATTAATTTATTAGATACAACTGATATCACCTGGCACTGGCATTACATTTTATGGATAATTTCACAACAATTTAAAAATTTTAATATCTCGCAATCACATAATTATCTACATAAATTGATGAATTAATTTAGAATTATTAACTGAATTAAAAAAAAAAGAAAAAAATAACAACAATATGCTGTTTTTTATGATACTATTTAGAATATTACAAACTTACACAAAGCTTAATTTGTAAATATATACTTATAGATAATTAAGTTTACTTGGATCAGTAAAATGATCATATTTTTTTTTTTTTTTTGTAATTCTAAAGTATAATTATGTGATTTAGACTTGAAACAAAAAAAAAACTAATATTAAAAACAAATTAACATTAAAATTCATTGAAATAAAATCATTGGAATTGGCTCCCATAATATTTTGGCTTTTTTTTTTTTTTTTTTTTTTTTTTTTTCTCCTATTACTCCGCGTGGTAGCATAGGGCTTCGATAGTGAACCTCCATTCCTCTCTGTTGAGTACTACTTCCTTAATATCGTCCCAGGTATAATTGTTGACTGTTAATTCTTGATCGATTGTGCGTCTCCATGTGTTGTATGGTCTGCCGGGTCTCCTTTGTCCTTGTGGATTCCACTCTAGAGCTCTTCTTGCTATATCACTTTCTGATTTCCTTAGTGTATGACCTATCCATTTCCATTTTTTCCTATTTATCTGTCTGTTGATAGGTTCTTCTCCAGTTATCATCCATAAATCTTCGTTGCTAATTCTTGCCGGCCAGAATATTCTGCATATAATTCTCAAGCACTTGTTGATGAATACTTGTAGCTTCTGTTTGATTCTGACCGAAGTGAGCCATGTTTCACTGCCATATATTAATGTTGACTTAACACATGCTCTGAATATTGTTAGCTTTGTTGTTCTCGATATTTGGTTGCTCCGCCATATCTTCATTAGGCTCCCAAATGTTCTTCTTGCCTTATTTATACGGCTGTTGACATCTTCTGTTGCACCTCCTCTTGATGTTATAATGCACCCCAGGTAGTTGAATTCTTCTACGTATTCTATCTGTTGTCCACTCACTGTTATTGGCTCACTGTAACTATTGTTTGTCCTCATTGCTTTGGTTTTCTCGATATTTAATTCCAGTCCCGATTTCTTTGCTTCTTCCTGTAATCTGTTGACTTTGTTCTGTAGGTCCCTTTGATTTTTTGATATGAGGCATACATCATCTGCGTAATCTAAGTCTTCTAAGTTTCCGAAGAGATCCCATTCTATTCCGTTTATTCCAGTGCAAACTTCTCTTAGAATGTCGTCTAGTATTGTGTTGAAGAGAAGTGGAGATAGTGGACATCCTTGTCTAACTCCTATATTGGTGTAGAATGGATCACTGATCTTACCTCTGTGTTGAACTGTTGTCTCTGCATCTTCATACATCGCTTTGATGATGTTGATGATTTTTTCAGGAACTCCTTTCTTTGTAAGTGTTCTCCATATTGCGCATCTCTTGACTGTGTCGAATGCTTTCTTAAAATCTATGAATAGTAGATATAGTGGGGCATTCCATTCCACTGATTGTTCAACTATGACCCGTAAAGTATTTGCCTGGTCTACACAGCTTCGGTTTGGTCTGAAACCTGCCTGCTCTTTCCGTAGTATTGGTTCTAGTACTTCTTCTAATCTTTTCTTTATAATAATTGCTATTATCTTATGAATAGTATTTAGAACCGTATACTATTTTGGCTTAAAATTAACATATTGTAATAAAATAAAGTGACTGTGGTCAATCATATAAAATCGCAACATCACCGAAAAATTTGGTTTTCTTGCTTCTGATTTACGTTTTAAGGATTTGGAACAATGATGTTCAAGCTAATTTTGACTTTGGTTAAAAAATGAAATGTTTTAGAGTTGATGAGCTGTAAATGATTATCTGTCAGCTGTTATTATATTTTTGTTTTTGAATACGCTTGCTCACATATGTATGAGCTGCCAAAAATTTTTCTATTTTATTGTGTCATGCAACATATTTTATTTAATGTACACATACTAGTGAATCCCCTATACAATTGCACAGAAGCAGTTTTTTCGGGCCCGATTTTGTATAAAAAGAAATATTTGTTTTGGTATAATTGTAGTTGTTTTCTGAATCGCTTGATTCTTGAATATTGTGAATTCAAAGTATAATACATATTCTTTATAACGAAATGAATATTAATTTCAATATAACTTAACACAATAAAATCCCATTACTCTCAACGTAGTAGATCGATAAATCAGTGTTTTCGCATAAGATATTAAAGTGGGTCTTAGGATTTTATTGTAGAATATATTCTGAAGCGTATTTAAACAATCAATTCATCAGATTTGGTTCTTTATATAATCAAAAAATATTCGTCATTCAAGACAGCCTTTAATTTTTTTGTACACTATTTACAGTAACTTAGGTAGAACCACCTTTTCGTGCTTAATTAAGTATGGTACTCCAATTTTACACTACACCATCTACAACATTTCGAGTATTTTCGAGTATTTATTTAACATTATTAGACGGACCAAGATAGTGTAGTGGTTATATTATCCACTATGTCATGTAATAGCAAATGGATAATTTCGAATTCGAATCCCGCAAACAAATTTTCATCTTTATAAACAAAATTTAATAAAATATTTTTCGTATAACAATTTTAAACTTTATTTTATTCATAAATAGCAATTCTGTTATTTAATCACAAAATATACATTTTTGTAATAAGAACAGAAAAAGACAATCAATAAATCAGTTTTTTAATAAAATAATTCACTTTTGACTTATTTTTTTGTTTTATTGACAAAATTGGCGTTATATTTTAATGTGGCTATAAACGACATCGATTGTTTATGAAGTTTATTACTCTACGTTACTAAAAACGTTTTTGACTATAAAATACAAAAAAAAATATTAAAAAAGATGATAACAGTTAAATTGTTGTCTAAAAGCGAATTGTGCCTATAACCAGTAGTGATTATAACCGATTTTTACTGTAATTGATGTCGAATTGATAGAGGTAAGATTTCTTTTTCATGGCACATATTAAGATTAAAGAGATATAAGGATAGGCTAGTAGCAGAAAAAAGCAATTACAATACTATGAAAATATCCCAAATAAGCCCATTTGGACTTGCGGTGATGTAGGGACTGAATCCCCCTCTGAATAAATTAAATCTAATACTATGACAAAATACTAAAAATAGAAAAATATATTCATTTTGTACACTTTTATATTTTATTTAATTTTTAAATCACTTTTTTAAAGCTTTTAATTAATTTTTATTTAAATTTACTTTAATATTTTACAAACAAATTTTTTTTAATTATTCATACAGAAACATAACCACAATTTAAATTATGTAAAAAAAAATATAATTTTTTTTTCTGAGAGTAAGAATTCATTATTCGATCAATCATGGATTTGTTATGTATGAAAGACAAAAATGAGGTAGTTTAGTGGGCTTAAAGCCCTCACTACTATGGTTAGTTTGCGCGCGCATGACTGAAACCACTTGGTGTCCTTTGAGGATTCCTTGGTTTTCTTCGAGGATTCTATCTACAGAAAAAAAAATAAATAAGATTCATATAAATTGATTTGAATCAATGATGATGTTGTTATATAGGATTTTTTAAATAAAGTTACTACTGTGCAATTGCACAGGGGCCCACTAGTACAGTTAGAATATTCTAGATGCAAGTTAATTAATTATAGGTTTTTCTATAATAATATTTTTGGTTTTCTATAAAAAGCATTTAAGATTTCGAAATGAATCACTAATCAATATTGAATATTCAGTCAATAAGAGAAGATCCAAGTAAATAATTTTGTATTGTAATTTATTTTCACTAATCATTTATTTTTATTGTGCAAATATCAATATTTCGGAAGCAGCTTTACAACTCGTTCATCAGTGCTTACGACTAATTGTAAATTGTCTTGTGTGATGTGATGAATAAAGATTAAATTAGGCTATAATTCATATAGTATTACTGAGCTGATAATATGCAACATCATTATTATTATTCTTTATTTTATTTTAATATTTTTACATAAATTACAAATCGGAATACTATTTTAGAGTTATAGGTTATGCTATTTCAATTTATAAATGTCAATTATTGTAAATAATTCGATTACATATTTATTTTCTTTGTGTTGTTTAAATCTAACTAGACTATATTAGTATAGAAGCAACTTTTTCAATAAATTTTGATATAAGGTTGGAACCCCCAACAGTATAATATTTATAATTTGTACTTTAAAATAAAATTGCAATAAAAATTAATAAAAATTGTAAACTTAAATAAATATTAACACGCTGGATAGTGCAGTAGGTAACTTTTACACTATCTTACAACTTAAAAATTCAAAATCGATTTCCAATTAAAGCAAAATACTTTATATAGATTTTTTGAACAGATGCAGTACTTATTGCGATTGGGATAAAATAAATGAAAAAAATAATTAAGAGTAATTGAGGTGACAACTTAAATAAAAATGAAACTACATTGATTAATAAGGCTTTAATTTATGAAAATAGTAGTAGTTTTCCACATTCAAAAAGTTCTGGTATAGAAAAATTAATACATAAATATTCGAATAACATTGTAGTTTCTACATATTGTAATTTAAAATTGCAGTACCGTTTTTAGGATTAGAAAACGTATTTTTATATAAATTACTGCCAAAAATATTTATTAAGTAGATATTTATTAAGTAGTTTTTAAATTGCGATGTATTGACATCCACCAAAGACAGGGTGTACAAAAAGTAGTCGGGTATAAATGTGCATCAAAATCTGAAAGCAATGCCTCTATATAACATCTCTATATTTAAAAAGCCCCGATTTTATTTGTATGGAAAAACGAAGATTTACGAAGATTTTCCATACAAATAAAACCTTTCTTTAACGAAGCAAAAACTAGTTTCGAGTCTTTTTAAATATAGTGGCGCTGCTCTATATCTTATACCCAAGTCACACTATGATTTTAAAAATAAAATTTAAAAAAAAAACACAACTAACACAAACAAGAATATTCTGAAAAATTTAATACCAAAAATTAAATACAAGCAGTATCAAAGGTTTTGCTCAGATAAAAAAAATAAACAACAACAATTTACATTCTAATTTCATTTCGTTTCAAAAAGTTTACTGTATCTAATTTATATATAAATTCCCAACAAACAATAGGAAGAACGTGTTCTTCAAGAAGAAACATATACAAATCCCCTGGATGAACTTTATGCGAATGTTCGCCTGGAAGAATTAAAAGCGAGTAAATTACGTTTCAGTAAAAGAATGTTTATTTTTGTTTTCTCCATTTTGAATATATTTTTCATATATGTATAATGTATATGAAAATATTTTCAGTTATTTTTTAAAGCGCACGTGTTAAGTACAAACTTCAAAATTTTTTAATGTATTGAATTATAAAAATTTTAAATAATAATTAAATTAAAAAATAAAATAATCTTAAATATTTATAATAAATAAATATTAATAATTAAATTTTGATGAATTTTATTGAAAATTATTTTAAGTCCCTGAAACAGATATTATCCTCTTCTAAAAATTCTATTTTTATTCTTCTAAACATTCGTATTTTCTTCTTCCCGGGGAAGCTAATGCGATTCAATTTACGATTGTCGCGGCGATGTAAACCTTTTCATAATACTAATGAATCGCAGAAGAATAAAATATGAATTCGCGGCGAACAAATACATTCTTCTAGGGGATACTTCCGCGATAATTATGCGATTCTCATGGTTTGTTGGGTTATTGAATATTTCTTTTTTAAAATAACACTATATTATGATAAAAGGTTATTCATATAGCAAAATGATAGATCCCTATTCAAAAGACAAAATTTATATGAAAATAAGATCCCATTTTTAAAGTTACTCTCCCAGAGGCCAGACTAGAAGATATAGAGACATTGCTGGAAGCATGTAATACAATTTTATTAAAAAATTATATGTTAAGTAAATATTTGAGTTTAATCCTACGCTTAAATTTAATTTTAAATACATTATATAGATATATGAAGGTATTATTTTGTAAACTTTAAATAAAATGTTAAAAATTAAATTAAATTTTATTTTATTATTCAAATGCATATTACTTCACATCTAAATCTTTCTTATAGCGATGAAAATGAAAAATGAATGAACAAGATATATATAAAAACAATAACGTAAAAGTAACAATATCCACCATCGATAAATTTCGACATAAAATTATATTCCAATTAAGTCTCTGCTACTTTCACGTTAAGTATACAAAATTCTAAAACTCAGAAAAACCAATTTAGAATCAGCTCAGCTAGATCTATAGTTATATATCAATAAATTGAAACGTTCCATAGGTTGAGGCGTATTAAATATTAAAAAGAAAGAAAAACGCATAATCCTTTTATTTTACTAAAATCTTTATTTGTCTATTTTTACAACTATCGATATTTCGGCAATAATATGTTGCCTTCTTCAGTGTATTGGCGTAATTATTAATAATTGGGATTAAATATGTTTACATGACTACTACATAAATACAGCCTTCTTTTTTTATACTGCTCTATTTTACTTCTAGAAGTTAAAAGATCACCATTGAAATTCCTTCAAGACGTCATCGGATACAAAATAAACTTTAAATAGAAAAATCAAATTAAATCACTCTATATTGGAGTTTATATACTTAGGATAATTTTTACTTACCATCTAATAAGCAAGCTGCTTAAGATTTTATTAATGTTTATATTTTTTTTTGTTTTTTTTTTTTACTTAAATCTGAGAGAATCTCAAGTTTTTATTTAATCAACGATAAGAGAATTTTTCGTATTTTTTTTCATTCTTTTATTTTAAGATTTACACTAAGCTATGAAAATTTTAAAAAATTTGTTATTAGAAGATACTTCCCATAGCTTAGGTATAGTCTTAATTATATATCCGGGAAAATATTTGAGAAAATTATTATAAAAGAAATAAAAGAAGAAGAAAAGATTAAAGAATTAAAAATTTAAAAATATTTTTTAATTACATTTTTATATTTAATGGCGTTTTCAAAATCATATTTAATTATTATTTATTTGATATTTTTAATCAGTTTTCAAATTTATTGTGATTCTAATGAAAATTTGAGTAATGGATTTAAAATTTTACATTTGGTAAGTTGAAATTTTAGCAATTGTATGTATCATACAAAAACTTCTGGGCAAACAGTCTACGCTGTTAAGCCTTGGCAATTGTGAAAATAACAAAAAAAAAATAGATTAGAATTTTCTAAGTATTAAAATTTAAGTTTAAAATATAATGTATATCTACTATTATAATTTTAGACAAAATTTCCAGCTCCATTATGTCAAATGGAAATATATAATATAAATGATACGCAAATAATATGGCCATTAACAAGAGAAAAATTTTCAATATCAGAACCACAATGTTTTCATAATAAAAATAAATCATTAATTATACGTGAATGTACTACAAATGGATGGATACCAAATTTTAAATCAGAATCATGTAATATTTTATATAAAAATATCTATTGTCCTGAAGAATTTAATGAATTTTCATCAAAATATGGTTTATTATGTGTTAAAATATCAAAATTTAAAGAAATATGGAATGATAAATTATGTTATGGTTCTGATAAAACAATTTTTGATTTAAAATTAGATGAACAATTATTATTATTTAAATATTTTATTGATAAATTAAATACAAATGAATTATGGTTACCAGCAAAACGTTATATAAATGATATACATTTAAGTAGTAATTATTTACCAATATCATGGAAATTACCCGGTAAAAATTGGGGTAAAATATTTAAAAAATATGATATAAATTTAAATCAGTTATCTCATTATGAATGTTTGGCAATGAAATTTAATTATACAAATATAAATACACTAGAATTAACTAATTGTACAGATAAGCAAAAGGTGAAATTTAATTTATGTATATATGATAAAATAATAACAAAAGTATCATGGTGTCCAGAATCTACACCATATATACGTTTAGATAAACCAAATTATTGTTTTGGTATTGGTAATTATGAAATTAATACAAAATATCAAAAAACAAATTCATATGATTTTTTTTTTCAAAATAAACCAATTGTAAATTATTTATTTAAAAAGTATAAATTAAAAGATAATAAATTATTTTTACAAAAATTTAATATTAATACAAATAATAAAATAGAAGAAGAAGAACAACAACAACAACAAAATTTATTATTAACAAAAGATGGTAAATTAAAAATAGAATTGAATAATATAGAAAATATAAGAAAATTAAATTATTATTATTTAAATATTCGGTATTTAAATATAAATATTCATATGATATCAATGAAATTAGAATTTTATGAAAGAAATGAAAAATTAATATTAACTGTATACAATCGTAAACAAATTTTTCGTCTTAATTCAATTGAAAATGAAGAAAATTCAAATCCTGATACCGATGAATATGGTATTAATTGTTTTACAAATTCTGATTATGATTTAATACGACAAGTTAAAATAAAATATTTAATATGGGAGAATGATGATGAAACTGAATCATTATTTGAATTAAAATTGTATGGTAAAGGACCTGGTTTGTATTGGTGTGAAGCATTTACAATTTATAATTTTCAATTGATTACAACTGAAAAAGTATATGCTACCAAAGAATTTAAAGGTAATATATTTGCATTTTTTATTGAATTACCATGTAATTATATTATTGAATGTAATCAAATCAATTCAAATATGAAAGAGAATACAAAAATAATTGAAAAAATTTTAAAAGAAGTAAAAACATATAAATATTTATTTAAAAATTTTATGAAACCATATGAAATAAAAAATATTAAAATTATGGCAATTGAAAATATTATACCAAATCAAATGATAAAATTTATTTGTCATGTAATAATAAATGGTAAAAATTTCTATTCATCTGCAAATAATGATGATAATGATAATGATAATGATGATAATAGTTCATCTGAGGAGAGTAGTGAAGAAATTAATTTTTCACATCCTGGTGTTGATTACAAAACATATAATAGAATACAAATGAGAAATTATTTAAATGAAATTCTTAGTTATATAACAAAATATAATCATAGTTTAATTGTTAATAGTACTGATTTTTGTTTTACTGATATTACAATAAATAAATGGAGAACAGTTGAACGTGGTAAAATATCAACAAGTCATAAATTATGTATTTTAAATAATGGTTTACTTAATATAAGAAAATGTATTGGTAATTTTATATATGGTGCAATGTGGGATAATGATAATACAAATTTTCAAAATATTAATACAAATTGTATTAATAATAAACAAAATTCTTTAATAACAGATCAACTTTATCAAATTGAAAAATTTAATCCAGCTAAAAATACACCAACAGAAATATTAAAAAATATTAATAATATATTACAAAAATCAATACAAATAATACCAGCTGATGTTTATTATTTAGGACAAATATTTCAAAAAATTAAAAATCAAATAATTAAAATTAATAAAATAATTGAAATTGGTCGTAATGATACAACAATATTAAAACGATCACATAATATAACTAAACAATTTATAAATGATTTTTCAAAAAATACAATTGAATTTAGTAAAATTTTTGATTCTTTAATGAATTTAAATAAAACAATAATGATTCGATCAGTTAAATTAAATTCAACAAATATAATTTTAGATTCATTTGAAAATATTATTGATGAAATATCAAAAATACGAGATGAAACAACTAATTCATATGGTATAGAAACAAAAATTGCAATACCAAATCTATCATCATTACATTTATTAAAAAAAAATTATTCATCATTAGGAGTTTATTTACAAATCTATTCAAATGTTATGATCTTTACAATTGATCCATCTATAGCAAATATAACTGGAATTGGAATTTATTCAGATAATTTAAATAAAAATTTAACATTTTTAAATTATGAATATGAATTTTTATATATGAATCAATCTGAAATAAATTTATTAGAAAATGAACGTTTAGAAATTGCATCATATTTTCCAGAACAATTATGGAATCGAATTGGTGAAATTGATTATTTAACAACAAATAATAATAATACAAATGTATATGATTATATAAATCCAAAAATCATATTAAAAATATATCGTAGTGATATATTTTTTATTGAAAATCGTGAAATATCAAATTTTAAAGTGAATAGTAAAATAATGAGTGTATCAATACCAGGATATTCAAATAAATTACCAGATTTATTACCAATTTTTATGCGAATAGATAATGTAGAAAATCAATATAATAAAAATGTTAGTAATAGCAGTAGTAATAATAATATTGAAAATAATTGTCATTATTGGAATTATGGTAGTTGGGAAAATGATGGAATGAAATTTATAGAATCTAATATATTAAATAATGATACAATAATTATTATAAAATGTGGATGTTTACATTTAACACCATTTGCATTTTTAGTTGGTGGTACATATAATTTATCGGTATCAACAGATGAAGTACAAATAACACCAGTTCATGAAGAAGCATTAGATATAATAACATTATTAGGTTGTTCATTATCAATAATTGGTGTAATTGGTATATTAATAACAGCATTAGTATTTAAATCTTGGCGTGAAAAGCCATCAACGAAAGTTTTATTACAATTATCAATTGCAATATTATTACAAATGATTTTATTTTGTTTTATTAATACAGAAGTACTTGCAACACATTTAATTCAAATGCAAATTTTTTCAAGTTGTATAATTTTGGGTGCATTAATGCATTTTTCAATATTAGTACAATTTTCATGGATGTTTATTATTGCTTATTTACAATATAAACGTTATGTCAAAGTATTGGGCAATACAAGACCAAATCGTTTTTTTTTAAAAACATTTCTATTTGGATGGTTTGTACCGTTTATACCAGTTTTATTAATAATATTAATTGATCGTGATGCATATATACCAGTTGATGGCTCAAAAATATGTTATCCAACTGGTTTGGCATTATATTATGGTACATTATTACCAATAGCAATTGTTGTTTCAGCTAATTTTATAATATTTTTTATTATATTTATAAAATTATTAAGTGGACCAAGTGAAAATTTACGACATACTGAAACAAAATTAGCAATATCACAATTAAGATTATTAATTTTATTATTTTTTTTATTGGGATTAACATGGATATTTGGTTTTTTATCAACAATGCATTTTGGATTAGTATTTTCATATTTATTTTGTTTAACAGCAACATTACAAGGATTTGTTCTATTTATATATTTTGTAATATTAGATCCAATAACAAGAAAGCTATGGATTAGTTATATTAATGAAATGAGTTATTTAAATAAATCGAAATCAAATTCTTAATTTCAAGTATATAAATGTATAAGTTATTATATGCTTATCGATGTGGACGACGGACGTACGTTATTTAAAAATATATTTTAAATTATTTTATTTTTTATTAGATTAAGTCTATAATATTGATTAATAATTCTATTTATATTGATATGAATTATACATATATAAATACATATATGTGTACACTAAATGAAAATTAATAAATTATTTAATTTTGAATTACTATTATTACTGTACTCTAATTTTCTTAATTTTATTTATTATTAGGGATGTTATTCAGATTTCAACTCAAAATGTATAAATTTTATTTTGATAAAATTTTGTTTATGAACCGAGCGACGTTGTCCGAGTCCAACTCAAAATGTAAACATTTTATTTCTATAAAATGTTGTTTATGAACCGAATTTAAAAAAAGTTTCTAAGAAATATTGTAGAAGTTGTATAACAGTTATTCCAACACATGGCCAACACATTTGTATTTATTGAATTTCAGATTCAATAACGTAAAGATGCAATACTTTTATTTTTAAACTGGTACCATAGTTTTGTATGATTGAAATGTCATAGAAGCATTCTTAGAACTCCTATTTTTAGCTCTGACTGGTGTGGAAGAAATGCCAAAAATCCTGTTAAATCATAAAGTAACTTTATACAATTATATTTACTTTATGGTTTAATGAAACAAATTTAGAAACTCTATCGTTGCTATTTTTGTAGCATTTATTATAAGTCTTCAGAAATTCTTCTTTCTTCAACTTGTAGTAAATTCCGAGCTAATATATATAAAAATTGTTTTCACTACAAATTGTTGTTCGAAGTGATATTAGTTTCAATTTTGGTTGTCACTTGTTTTTTTTACTATTATTTAATAGTCACTACCACTAGGTTTTTAAATTATTTTGGTAGTTGGTAAAAATAATGGCCTAAAATAAAGTAAATTGAAATGTCGCGATTCTTTGTTAAGATAATAAGCTGAGCTAGATCACTATATATAATAGTAATATACATACTGTAATTTGTATATATTTGTAAATACAATTCATTACATTAATGAATTGATGTATCATTTTCCAACCCAAACTCAACGAAATTCATCACTTTTATTAAAAATCTAATTCAATTCAGTTCAATTATCCGTATAAATTATTGTAGTCTTAGATTTGTTACTTGTTCAGCCTGTTGATAATGATTTTGCTACAAATCCTCTTCCAACATTCGTTATTATATTTTTTGTTTTCATAGAGAGCAAAAACTCTGCTATTCATTATTAATCTAGTCCAGGACCATGAAATGCTTTCTAAGTTTTATGTGGTTTTATCATAGATAAATAATATTATTCTTTATAATAAATACTAGATTAAATATATTATTAAACATAATAATATTCAAAGAAATAATATGGCTGTTACAAATTGAACGTTTATTCAAATTTTGATATTAAAATTTACAAATAAAAAAATAACGTTTACTTTCGCCGAAATGTATGCAATATTTGAAATATTTTTATATTATTTACGATCAATAATCGTTTATTGTTTTAATGAAGTTTTATTCTAAAACCAACAGAGGACTCTAAAAACAAAACTATCTAAAAAGGTATATACAAAAATTATATACGATAATATACGATATTAAAAAGTACCAATTTTTGGGAAAACGATATTATTAACGTTATTTTATTCAAACAAAATTTGAATGTTTGAATATTGAATAATTGGATATCAAACAAGTATTTTGGAAAATCGGGTTAAAAATTGAATTTATCTGCACTTTAATTAGAAAAATGTTTTTTGTAATTCTCTTTCAGTAAAGGACTTTTTCTATGTTAAGTTTTAACCGCTAAAATTAATTAAATTAGAAAAATCAAATTAAGTTATATTAAAGTTTAAAAAAATAAAGATTAAAATTAAAATACAAATAAATAAATTATATTTTAATTTTGTATTATAAAATCTGTAAAGTTTAAAAAAAAAAACTTGTACTTAATTTATTTGTGTAAACAAATTCATTAAATTGAATTGATATGAGACTGTTAATGAATTAAATGAAACTGTTAATTGAAAGATAGAGGTACTTTGTACCTGTACCAAACTGCAAATAAAAGGATAATGGGTTGTTCATTTGAAATTTAATTTTTTTTCCTAAATTGTTATTCGGGTAAACCCCAAGGTATGAACATTTCCGAAGAATTTCAAAAAATGTGTTAAAATTTATTTAATAATAATGTCTATACACAGTACCCATCAGATAATATATTACATATGAATATTGAATATGTATTTTGAATTATTCCGATGATAATTATTTTATTTTTGTAAACCCGTTTCCATAGATATCCAGAGATTTGATGTACGTGTCACGTGACCTGAATGAACTTCTTTTCAAACGAAAGCTGTCAAGATATTTCAAGATATAAAAAAAGTTTTGGTAACGCAGGTTATAAGCTATAAGAATACTATATTTTCAAGTGTTTTGCTAATTAGCAGGCATGACTCATGATGTAAACTCATATCGATAGCGAAACACATATACGAATTGTTTCAACAAGGCATACAAAAACCCGAAACGACGAGAAAGTCTCCTATGTCCCCTGGTGATAATCGTGTTAGCAGTTTTTGGGATTCCAATGGTTTATTAACTCAATAACATTATCTTGTTTTTACAATTTACATTTTTATTAGTGCTTGAGTTTTTTATTTATTTCACTGGAAGCTATGAGTATTTAAATACTCATAGAATTTCTCAATCAATTTACACATTTCAATTTATTGAATATTTTAAAATAAAGTGGTGTCCACCTTTCTAGCAAAGCAAAGTCCACTTAGCAAATGGACATTATCACAAATTTCATTAAAAAAAATAAACAATTGGTAAAAAACTTTTTTGGTAAATAAACATATTCAAATGGACACTTGACAAATACAAATAAACTATTCACAATTTACTTTACAACTCTTGAATTTCAATATATATGTAATGTAGGTAAATAGCAAAAGTTAAGAGAGGGAATATTTGCTTTTTCCAGAACTTTTATTAATTCATTTTATTAATTAATTTATGCGTTACCACTACAACTAAAAGAAAGGTCAGTGCAGTCTACCAAAATAAAGTTGTTCATTTGCTATTTATCGATTTTGTCAAATACTTGTTTCCCAAATTAGGTTTTTCTTTTTGAGAAATACCCGCCGAACAAATGTCCATTTTCGAAATGGTTTTTAGCTAAATATGCTGTAAACGCTTCTAGTATATACACACTAGGCCTCACTAATAGGATAGGGTTACACCACAATGGTGAATGATGATGATCATACACAAGCTTATATTACTTTACCTTTGCTACATTTTTTGTTAATATATTAAACCGTTATATTTCAGGTATAATATATTAAATCTCATAAATTTATTGTTACTGATCACAACACGATAAGAACGAAAATATTATCAGTAATTATTTCTTAAATGCCATTCACAATTGTTTTTTTAAATAAATTGAATTTGAAATACTTAATTAGTGTTAATATTTTATATTAATATAATGTGAACCACGTGACATTCCATAGAACTTCAATTTTAGCATAATTTTTTTTAAAAAATTTTAAACTATTTTTTTTTTGTAATTTTATATTTTTAGGTTTTAACCTGACATCATGAAATCGTTGCTGTTTTTCCTAGTGATAGGAATAATTCAAACATTAACAAATGGATTTAAAATTGATGTAAGATCTAATTTACGATAATATTGTATTATCGATAATTAAATTTATATTTTACGATATTAAAAAAAAAAAAAAAAAATAGACCCGACAGAGAAGAAGCATAGATTTATCAGCATCACATGCTCTCATCCCAGATGCAAGACTATCAAAAGATGTTATACCAACAAGTTATATTGTTAATATACGACCCAATTTAGATGATGGAACCTTTACTGGTGACATAAAAATGAATTTAAGTTGGAATGATGAAACGAAAAAAATTTCTCTACATGCACATTTCGATTTGGAAATAAATGAAAAAGACATTAAAATTAGAAAATTAAAATTAAAATCAGATGAGTAAGTCCAATATGAGTCTCAACATACAAAATTAGAGTTTATTAAAATCAATGAATAGTAATGAAATTTTATGTTTTGAATGAATTTAGCAGTACAAATGAATCTGATGATAAAAATGAATATATTGGTATTCAAAGAGCTGATAGAGTTCTAAAGAAAACTGTTTATGTTATTCATTTGACAGAACCAATACCACAGGGTAGTGAATGTGAATTGGAATTGAAATTTAGTGGAAAAATTTGGGAATCAACTGAAGGCTTATTTAAAGGTTCATATCTTGATTTAACAGGTGAAAAACAACAGTACTTTGCAACATATATGAGACCACATAATGCTAGAAGATTATTCCCTTGTTTTGATGAACCTGGGTTTAAGGTGATTTTTAATAAATGATTTTTTTTTCTTATTTACAATTTAAATTTTTTTAGGTACCATTTAATGTTAGTATTTCTCGGCCTAAAAGTTTTGTAACATTATTTAATACACCAGTAGAACGTTCAATTGAATTGTAAGTTTATAATTACTGTTTCAAGATAGCCATTAGTTCAATTGATAAATTTTTATTTTCTAGAAATGATGAAAAACTTAAAAATTATGTTGTTGATTATTTTGCACAAACTCCACCAATGTCAACATTTACATTTGGTTTTATAATATCACAATTACAAGAAGTTCCTCTAAATATTACTAAAGTATCTGGCGAATCAAAGAAACCCATAATAAAAATGTGGGCTAGACCAGATATAAATGAAGAAATAGCAGTAAATATACCAAAAGATTCTAATAATGATGAATTCTTTAAAATTTGATATTATTTTTTTTTTTGTAAAGGGAATATTTGAAAAAGTTGAACAAGTCTACAATAGTTTAGAAAAATATTTTGATGTTCAAGTACCACTTACAAAAATCGATATTGTTGCTGTTCCTGGAATGGCTTCTGTTCGTCCCGCTGACAATTGGGGTCTTATTTTATTCAAGTGAGTTTATTTTTTTTTTTATTAAGTATAATTAAATAAAATTTGTTTTTGTTTTTTATTAATTTACTCGTATATAATATAGGGAGAGTGAATTGTTAAAGAAAGGTTATTATGGATTGTCACAAGAATTAATTTATCAGTGGATTGGTTCATGGGTTACTCCATATTGGTGGAGTGATGCACATGTTAATAAGGCTCTTGCAAGTTTTTTGGCTTCATATAATGTTATTGAAGTGAGTGACTACTATTTTGTTTATAAAATTTTCAATTCTAATACGGAAATTTACAATTTTATTCATAGATTGATAATGGTTTAGAATTTAATGGCAAATATCCAATGACTGTTCTATATTCTTTGTATTATGAATTTAGTAAAAGATATCCACATTCAAGAATAACAGCAATGAAACAAGAAACAACATCATTTAAAACTGAATTAGTTATGAGAATGTTAAATTATACATTGGGTAGTGAAACATTTAAAACTGGTTTAAGAAAATTCATTGCAAATCGTCATTTTAGTACATTCTTTGGTGATGATTTGTGGGATGCTTTAACAAAACAAGCTCATGAAGATAATAAATTGGTAAATAAATTTACAATTAATGAAATTGCTGCATCATGGATAACAAAAGATCGTTTACCAGTTGTAAATGTACAAAGAAATTATGAAGATCATTCAGCTAAAATTACACAAAAAGTTTATTTACGTGAAAGACCACATGATGTGCCAGAACAAGATAAAATGTTATGGTGGATTCCATTGGTAATTGTTGAACAAGATAAACTTAATTTTTCAAATTCAACACCTAGACTATGGATGGAAAAAATTCGGGAAGTTACAATTAAAGATTTACCTGATAATAAACATTTTGTAATTGTAAATCCAGAAGAAATTGGACCATTCCCAGTTAATTATGATGAACAAAATTGGAATTTATTAGCAGAATATTTGCAAACAAAAGAAGGTAGAACTAAAATACCAATTTATACTAGGTTTGTTAATAAAAATAAAAATTGATAAATTTATATTCAAATTTAAAATAAATGTGTAAATTTTTTAGAGCTAAATTACTTCATGATGCCTGGAATTTAGCGTACGCTGGTGATTTGAGTTTTGCAACTGCATTCAATATGACATTATTTATGTTGTCGGAAAGAGATCATTTAGCTTGGAATCCAGTATTTACATTCATTGATCATATTGGACGTCATATTGATATGTCAGCAGTACATAAAAAATTTGAAGTAAGTCTACAAGTCTATATTCGTCTACTGAATTTATTCAAATGTTATATTTTATATTTAGACCTATGTAAGAATTTTACTTACACCATTATATGAAGAACTTGGTGTACAACAAGATGGTGAAGAAAATTGGAAAACTGATTTGAGAGCATTAGCTAAAACATTTTTGTGCAGAGCTGGATATCGTCCATGTATTGAAGAAGCTCAAACTGCATTTAAAAAATGGATGGAAAGTGAAAATCCAGATGAAGGAAATCCGTAAAAACAAAACCAGAAAAAAAAATTATATTGTGAAAATTGCAATTATTATTTTTCTGTTTTTTTTCTTTTTGTTTTTTTTTTATTATTTTAATTTTAGAGTTCCAAATCAATATATTTGCCCAGTATTTAAATGGGGAACACAAAAAGAATGGGAATTTGGTTTACAAAGAGTTATTAATTTCCCAGTATCACGTGTTCAAAGTGAAAGAACATATTTATTAAAAACATTAGCTGGATGTCCAGTACAATCTGAAAAAATTGAAAGACTATTAAATTTAACAATTTTAGAAGAGAATGGAAATTTCACTGAAAATGATGTTGTATTAATATTTAGTATGTTAACTGGTGGCTCAAGTGGTTATACAACTCTATTTAATTTCTTACAAAATAATTGGGATGGAATTCGGGAAAGGTAATTGAAAAATTTTGATTTTTTAAATTGACGGCAACCATATCATATCTATTTGTATCTCTATTGTGTATCCAACTAATTACTTTACTTTATAATTATTTAGTTTTTAGTCTATGAACTGTAAAATAATAACTAAAATTAGATTTAATATATGATAACTGTAAGTTATAAGATATGAACTGAAATAACAAAAAATAGCTTTAACAGTTTATGCTCTTTTCATCCGGTTCAAGGTCTGAGTCAATTGTTTAATATGAAAATACCATAACGACTCAAAACCCAGATATGTATTTGATTTTTATGCAGTAATGATAAATTTCTGTGATATCGTAAATGTATTTAAAAAAAACTTAAACCTGATACAATATAAAAAAAAAACTAAGTTTTCAAATTTATCCGTAAAATAAGTTGGCAACATTGTGTAATAAGAGCTTTTTCAGACATTGTGTTTTAGTTCATTTGTGATCAAGCTAAATTAACAGAAAGTTTTATTAACACTGTACAACATTGGGTTTTTAAAAAAATTTTCAAACCCAAATACCAGTCAAACCGGTCGCGGAGACATCGTCAACAACAATTGTGATCATGTAGACAATGTCTCAAGCTTTTGTGAGCTTTTGTATACATTTAAGATCATGTGGACGTTATATTCAACTTTGTGTTGAGACATTTACGATGTCAAGATTAGTCACGAGTGGCGCTTAGGTAGTTTTGTAATAGAAATTTGTGATAATTCAATGAATAACTGTGCCTACTTAAAATTATTCAGATCTTGATGCAAATCATTAACCTATATCGGTCTTTTGAATTTAAAAAAACCTTCACCTTGAAGTGTATGAAAATCTGGGGCGTTTCTTTTGAAAGATAGACAAACCTATTACGACACCCAATATTTGTTTATAAGTTTATATTTTAGTTTTTTAATTCCGTAATAAAAAAACAAATCTGTAAAATCTGTAAAATCTGTAATCTTTTAAAATCTGTATACTTTACTGATTCCATATAAAATAAATTAATTTCAGATTCGAAAATAAAACAAATCTTTGGGACAATTTAATTAGTGCTGCTACTGGTGTATTTACAACACAAGAAGGTTACGATATGGTTTCCAATTTATATGTACAAAAACAAGGTGAATTTGGTAGTGCCGAACATATAATTGAAAAATCATTACGTAATATTAAAGAAGAAACAAAATGGAGCGATGAAAATTTACCAATAATTGAGAAATGGTTAGACAATTTCTTAAAAACTATGAATAAAGATGATAATAAATTTATGGGATAAAATAATGATTAAAATTATTTATTAATAAATAAATAAATAAATAAATAAAAAACAATATTTAAAAATTTCAATTCATTTTGTAAGTAAAAAGTTTACACATAACTATGATAAAAAAATGTATATTTATATAATAACAGATAATATAAGAAAATAAGAATAAATATAAAGACAAAACAATTTTGTAAAGGAAATTAATTATACGAAATAAATAAATAAAAAAAAAACACTAACATTGTATTAAAAACAGAAATTTTTAAAAATAAAATTTAAGTAAAATGGTTAAATTTGTATAAATTGTTTAAAAATAATCATAATGATGTGAAATAAAATTTTTGTGTAATTTTTAAGTAAATAAAATTACAAATTCAAGTTATTATTATGAGAAATTTTTATTCAATTGAAAATTTTACGTTTAGGTATTATTAGTAGTAAGCCTCAATACTTTGTGAATTGTGGATCGGAATGGTTATTCAAATCAATACTTTGATCTAGTTAATCTCAATGTTTAACTTAGTTCGTCTATGGGTGAAATCAAAAAATAAACAGTGCCGCAAGGGGTGACATTATATAACTTTGTTTCAAATATTTCGATCGAAACGAAATGTTGTCAAAACAAAATTTGGATGAAATTACGTAATTTGAAACGTTAATTTATTTTGAAACGCTCGAAAATAAAGTGAAACATTTTACATAATTCCATTTTTAATTTGTTTCGTTAAAATTTCAACTGATAGAAAAATAATATTGAAAAAAATAATTTAAAAAAATTGCAATTAAAAGATTTTGCAACTAGATACAAGTAAAAGAAACTAGTAATAATACCAGCATTTTTTGTTTTATTCTGAAGATGTTTTTTCTTGAAAGGAAATCATTATAAATTTACTTAATTTTTAATTTGATTGGAATTTTTATTTCTGTGCGTTTCTAAGATAAATATTCCAATCACAAAATCATGTATTAATTTATTATTTTTTTTAAAACTTACCTAAAAGTGTCAACTATTTTTCAATCGCCAAAATTTAGTCGTATCAAACGTCAAAAAAGTAGCGTTGCCATTTTGCACAATACCAAATTTGAAAAGATTGAAACAAAATAAAAATGGCCGAAACAAAATTATGCAATGTAACCTTTTGAAAAGGGTCGAAAAAAGGTTATTTTTTTTAACACGACGTTTCAAATTACATAATGCCACCCCAGTGTTCATACCGCTGGTTTTGAGCTCAAACACCATTATTTTTTCATTGTATTCATTGAGTTTTGATTCTCAGTACTGTTAGCAAAAGTATTAGAAATTAAACAAAAATTTTATATGTGATGAATACTCAAATTTCACGGTAGTCAAACTGTAAAATTTAATCATAAGTTTTATAATAAGTTTCCCAATGAGCTACAGATTTGATATTTTCATTCTTGCATAGCTTGCATCTTATCAGTATACTTCATATCAGTCAGTGACTTTGGAACCTGATAACCACCAAAGCAGCTATTAGGGTTAATTTGATTCAAATCTGATACAAATCTTGGTGTCTGATCATAACATTTTTTGTTAAAATTGGATAAAGAGTATGCTACTTGGTTCTTGTATCCCAATGCTAACACTTTTTGTCAAAATTTTGGGGAAATGGTCACCACCAAAGCCGTTATTGAAACCGAAATTCATATTTTTTTTTTTTAATTCTTTTAAATCTTAGAAAAAATTCACAATCACAAATTCGCAGGACTGGATCTCATTAGAATGAATTGTTTTCTACTTTTTAGTTCATGTTAAAAAAATGATTAAGAAACCTGTTTTATTTTAGTTATTTCTCAATGCGAATATGGACAGATGCTTTCCAAAAATGATACAGGAAATGCACCATAGAATAAGAGAGATGTCAGCTATGAAAAGAAAAAAATTTAAATATTTCTGAAAAAAAATAATAAAATTTTGATTTATGTATAGATTTTTGGAATGGCCCAAAGCTCTATAATTTGTATTTTAGGTCGTTTACAAAAAAGAAAACAAAGAGACATTTTGAATAATTTTTTTTCCGTGTTTTTATTAGTATTCCTTTTTAATAAAAAAAAAACGCTTCAGAAAAGCCTTTAATAAAAATAATAATTGCAAATGTGAGTGTATATAAAAATGAGAAATAATAAATACCTACTATTAATAATTATAATATTTCAAATTTAAATCTTTAGATAAATGTATATTATGTACTTAAGAAAAAAGAAATATTAAATATTTAAAAAAAAAAAATTTCTCGCAAATTAAGAACAAAATGAGTTCATTGAATTTTCTTTCTATTCAATTTTTTTTTAATAATTTAATTTAAGAAGACTTCAAATTGATGTTATCCTTGTCATCTTGTTCTTATTTTTCTTTTCTTTTTATTTTATTTGTTCGTGTTTTTTTCTTTTTTGCTTTTACTTTTTTTTTTTTTTTAATATTCATCACCTTCTCCAACTTCTTCAGTTGAATCAACACCAACTTCTTCATAATCTTTTTCCAAAGCAGCTAAATCTTCACGAGCTTCAGAGAATTCACCTTCTTCCATACCTTCACCAACATACCAATGAACAAAAGCACGTTTAGCATACATTAAATCAAATTTATGATCTAAACGAGCCCAGGCTTCAGCAATTGCTGTTGTATTTGATAACATACATACAGCTCTTTGAACTTTAGCTAAATCACCACCTGGCACAACAGTTGGTGGTTGATAATTAATACCAACTTTAAAACCAGTTGGACACCAATCAACAAATTGAATTGAACGTTTTGTTTTAATAGTTGCAATAGCAGCATTAACATCTTTTGGTACAACATCACCACGATACAACATACAACAAGCCATATATTTACCATGTCTTGGATCACATTTAACCATTTGATTGGCTGGTTCAAAGCATGCATTTGTTATTTCAGCTACAGTTAATTGTTCATGATAAGCTTTTTCAGCTGATATAACTGGAGCGTATGTTGCCAATGGAAAATGAATACGTGGATATGGTACAAGATTTGTTTGGAATTCAGTTAAATCAACATTTAATGCACCATCGAAACGTAATGAAGCTGTAATCGATGATACAATTTGACCAATTAAACGATTCAAATTTGTATATGTTGGTCGTTCAATGTCCAAATTACGACGACAAATATCATAAATAGCTTCATTATCAACCATAAATGCACAATCTGAATGTTCTAATGTAGTGTGGGTTGTTAAAATAGAATTATATGGTTCTACTACAGCTGTTGATACCTAAAGAAAATTATTGAAATAAAAAACAAAAACAAATTGATTTTTAATTGATAAATTACAGGTTTTTGTGTAAAAATGTTTTTTTTTTTTTTTAGTTTTCAATTAAATTAAAATTAATTTGAGTTTTAAAAATTAAAAACTATGTCATAGTATTTAGTTGTCTCTATTGTTGTTATTAAAGACCTAATTTATAATTATTTTTGAAAATTTTAATTATTATTTACGCAACATTTTAATGTTCAATTCTAAAAGGGCAAAATAACTTTAATCAATTCTGAATATTTGATAAATTGTGAGAAGAAAATGTAATGAAATAAAAAAATTATCGTAAAAATTGGGTCAATTAATTTGCAATTTTTATAACAATTATAATTTAACAAACGAATCTTCAAAATGTGGGTGGATTTAACAAAATAACCAAAATAACCATTGCGTGTTTAACCATTTAATTTACCCTTAATAACTGGATTTATTTACAGCACAGAAATCAAGTAATCTAATATGAAGTTTTTGATATACGAGTTGGTGTATAGATGTTATGTTAGAGTGACCAACATTTTTAAAAATTGATGCGGATTACATAACATGCGGATACATACATTTTTGACCAACATTTTTAAAAATTGATGCGGATTTGCATAAATTAATTTTGAAAATAATTTTTCTGTATTATGTTAAATCAGTTAGTCTGGGAATTGAAATAGTTTCAGCATATGAAACAGAAATTGACGGCAACAGAAACTAATACTTTATATTATACTACTAAAATGTTTTCGTATTTATTAACTACAATATGTCTACAATAAAACAAGGGTTCTAAATGCATAAACAAACATGTATGGTAGATAGGTGGTAGTGGCTACCGGAAATATGCCGACACACTTATTAAAAGAATTTACTCGTTGAACCATTTTGAACTTTTCACAAAGCACTGAAGGTCTTGGATTTTAGTATCTTTAAAGTCACCCAGAAGACTTCTTAATAGGTTCTCATTTTCTGATAAAGAAAGAGAAGATGTTGGACAGTTTCATCCTCTTCTTCCTCTCTATAGTTTTTGCAAGATTCATTTGAGGGGAGTTTAAGCGACAATGACTATAAGACAATGACTCGTAATGACCCTATACTGATATCACACTTTTTTAACGATAGTAGGTTAAGAAAGCACTGCAGCAGGTTCAGTTTAGGCCAGATTTGCTTATAATGAAAATGTACTTTAGAGCAGTATTTCTCAACCCATGGGTCGCGAAGGGTTTAAAATGGGTCGTTTCTTATACGTAAAAATAATACATAATTACCAATAAAAATATAATGTTTTATTTTTTCTAATTTATCTATCTATTCATATTCATAAATTGCATAATACAAGAGCATTTAAAAAAAATTAAAGTCAAATTTCTTATTTATTTTCCTTCTTCTACTGATTATCAGATTGGGTAATATGTGGATACAAAATCCACATTATCAAAACAATTTATTATCTTTATCTTAGGAAGAAAAGTTAATTGAACTGTCCTGCGATAAAACGCTGCAATTGTAGTTCAATAATTGGATTCAAATACGAAATGAATATCCGATATTGAGTAAAAAAGCGATAAAAAAACTTCTTCCTTTTGCAACTACATATCTAGCATGGATTTTATGCATTAGTCGGTACCAAAAATAAATACAGAAATCGACTTGAAGATGTGGGTGCTATTTTAAGAGTAGCATTAAGTAAATCTATTGAAGTAAGAAGTAATAAGCTGGTAAACGAATGTCAACAGCTAATAAACTATTAAAAATAAAAAAAATATAAAAATTAATGCTTTTGTTTCTCTAATTTTATGTAAGACATCTTAGAATCGGTCGAGTAATTTTTTGCTCATATTTTATGGGTCGCAAGGTAAATAAGGTTGAGAAACGCTGTTTCAAAGTATTACATTCAAATACAACGTCGAACATAATATACAACTGGTAATTATACCAGGTTGAAAAATAATTATAAATTTGTACAAACTTTTTAAAATTAAATCCAATTTATGAATCGTTAATTCAAAATACTGATAGCACCTGCGCTTCTATATAGAACAGTGATATCCAAACTTATTTTGACTTCGGCCATAAAATTAAAACTTTAGGACTTAACGGACGAAATTGTTACTATATATTTAGTGTTTCATTTTTATAAAATTATAAGTCTTAAATATAAATATTTAACCATGCGAGCATATCCATGCGCTTGCATTTTCGATGCGAATTTCATAAAATTATGCTCTATTTTCGACGTTGCAATTTTTAAAATATTCATAACTATCCGTCCAATTTAATTCTGCTGCTTCTTCTTTTTTATTTTTGAATACGTTTGCTCCCACTATGAGCAGCCAAAAACTGACAACATTTTTGATGTAAATTTTAATAGATGGGTTTGAGAAAATGAAGTGTTTAAACAATTATAAGGAAAAATATTAATTAATTAAATTGGATATACTAAACGAGCAGAAATACTCAAGCTTGTAGGCCGTATTTTGGTCATTAATGTTTTCGATCATATCTATATGAATTTGTAAAATTAGTTGAAAATCTTTCATTACAAAAAAACTCATTCATTTAATTTTTTCTATAGTTGACTATAAATATTTTTAGTCACCATTGAACTATATATTAGAAAAGATAACTATAGAAAATAGAAGTGAAGAATAGGTGAGTGATAAAATAGCCAAATAATGATTATAGGTATGCTATTTATCAACATATCTCCCATAACGTCAATTAAAGCTCATCAGTAACTAATTGTAGATAGCGATATTTTATTCAATAAAAAAGCAAAGCTTGGCTTAGTGAGTAATAATCTCACACACAGTGTTCAGGTACGGGGCTCACTGCGCCTTACTGAAGATCTCTTCCAATTCAACAAAACAAAAAATAAAAAGGGTTACTTTTCAACGTTTGATGTCAGATGGCTCAATTTATTGTTAAGAATTACACAATCGAGACAAGACTAAGCTTTAAAGAAATTTCACGAATGGTATTAATTGCTCGCTAAGTATATTACGATTATTTAATCTTCCAAATCTAAGATATATTTGATACCAGATAGGGTTAATTTGTTATTGAGTATTTGTCATCATAACTAGTGGTGATATAAGTATACAAAATTTAATTCACTTTAATATGACAAAAAAAAAAATGAATTAAGTTATCTTTTTATGCTTTACTGTATTAAATCAAATGAATAAATTTTCCTCACAAAAATAATTATAAACAATTACTTATTTATTTTTTATGTTTCATTTTATTTCCCTCAATTATAATCGCAAAAAGAACAACAACCATAAAACAAAAATAAGAAAATTTCTACCAAAATGAAAACTCTATAGCCTATACACATTTTATATTCATTCAATTTGTTATGGTTTGAAAGGTAACTTTTTCTTTCCTGTTCTTTATTTTTAACCTCAAAATTTTATCTCTTCTTTTTTTGTAGTTTACTGAGGTGATTGACCATCTGACTTTTTACATTATTTTGAAACTTTTCAGTAATTCCTGCTGATTATTTAAACTCCCATCTATATTGTACTTCATAGGTATACATATACATATACATATCCACACACATTAACATACTATGTATCTGAACATTGGTTGTTGTTGTTGTTTAATGTTTCAACTTATTTGTCTAGCTAGATTTATCTTTAAAAAAGAATTTAACGAGTTCTAAAAAATGATTGTGCAACATTAAAAAAAAATTCAGTAAATACATTTATAGGCTAACTACTTAGTAATATTTATAAGAAGACATAACAAAACATAAATCTGGCATGTAAAATTATACTACACTGAGAGAAAATATTAGAATAGGAAAACAAATAAAATTTGATTTTTTGTCTTAGTCATTTTGGTGTTTTGAATGAATAAAATGCAGGGTTTCGAATCGAAGTCAGTAACGATTTATAAAAGGTAAATAATTGTAAAGTAAAGTTGCAAGGTACAACTTCGTTTTAAAATTGGTTTTGTTTTCGTCAATACTGCAAAAGAAAATATAAAATAAAAGAAAATCAAAAATAGTTATAAGTCTAGGTAGGTAGGTAAGTACGAATTGTAACAACTAACTAAAAATAAATTGTAACAAAGACCTGAATAAAAGATGGTGAATGTGTAAATCTGTATAGGAAGAATAGAAATAATAAATTAAGATCGCAATTCTATAAATAGTATTTTCATAGTACATAGCTGTATACCGGGTGTGCAAGAGCATGAGTATCAGATTTTTAAGAAGGAAGGGCCGTTATTTTAAAACTGTAAAAAAAATTTATTTACAAAATCGAGGGTGCTCTATCGATTGGTGATATTTTCAACTTCAGGCAAAGACCGCAAGGAGATTCTCCAAACCAGAAAATCACCCAAATTGGCCGAAATCGAGATTTTCAAATGGGACGGGGTACTTTTTTTATGAAAATTCGGATTTTATGACAAAAAATAAAAAACTTATGTTAAATGATGTTTTTTGGTTTTCTCATTATTTTTCTTTAAAATTAATAAAAATAAAATAAAAATCTTCCATACTTTCCTTTGGTAAATCAAAATTAATAACGATCATTTTTATAAATAAATTTGTTTTTCATGTAATCATATTTTTTATCTTAGTTTTAGGTCCCTACAAAGTTTAAACTAACAAAAAAAAAAAAAAAAATTTATTTAACAAAAGTTTTTTATTTACGTAGAATCCGAATTTGCATAAAAAAGTACCCCTTCCCATTGGAAAATCTCGATTTCGGCCAATTTTGGCGATTTTTGGTCTTAGAAAACCATTTTCCGCTCCTTCCCGGAAGTTGAAAATATCACCAATAGAGCACCCTCGATTTAGTTAATAAAATTTTTATTTAATTTTAAAATAATGGCTCCTTCCCCTCTTAAAAAGCTGATACGCATGCTCTAAAACATCCGGTATAAATCTTGCCCATCTCTACACCGTAGTAGAAATGCATAGATGGGAGAAGACAAATTGTAGACATTCGTTTATAATGCATCCCGAATGTGGAACCATTTTCCATTTTATGTGTTGTCCAAACATGATCAGTTCTATATTTATGACCTACATAAATTCAGAACGAACATTAACATTTTCGATTTGTAATTGCCTTCCTTTCCCTTCCCTCTCTAGCCAAACCTACCAACCGGTATAAAGCGTCTCCCTCAGGCTATGTGTAAAAAGAAAATGCTCTTTTACTTCCAACTCAAACAATAAATGTTTTTTAAAGTAAAACAATAAATGTTTGAGAATATTGAAGGATAGAGAAGAAGAACATAAGAGACATAACATCTTTACAAACGCTATATCGAAAGCTTAAAACGTTTGTGAAAATAATTTTAATTATAATCTATAAAATTATTTCTTTCAAGTAACATTACTCTAGAGCGTAGGGCATCACTGAACAATCGGAAGACCAAGACCTTCTATACATAAATGATATTGGTGAGTTTTGACATAAAAGTCTAACGTAGATTTGTGTTAGATAGAAATTGTTAATCAAATCGACCTTAAGATGACGAAAAGACTAAATGAATGGTTCTCAACATCAACGGATTATGTGCTTTTACATTAAATAACAGAGTATAGAGTAAGCTGGCACATTCGGCTACCTTGATAGCCAAATATAAAATTATTATATATTTTTTTATTAGTGTCTCTAAAAAATCTTAAAGCTTATACAGAATCCTAAAGAAGCTTAAGATTCATAATATAATTTGGAAATCGGTTGAAGCGATTTCAGTTAAATCGTGTTATATTAGTGACTTTAAACTAATGAGTATGACAAAAAAAGTCATATCGAAATTACTTCTCTCTTCAGCTTTTAATTGGAACGAACAATTGGTGGCTAAGAAAAAAAGCTCAGTAGATCATCAAAAACCTTGAAAATCATAAAAAAATCACGAATGCAATTCAATCAATGAATTCTGGACTGAATACTAAACAATCGTTTTGGATTGTAGTAAGTAAAGGTAAGTAGTTAATATACTTTTTTTTTGTTTTATATAAATAGCCTAAATTTAGGTTATACGAAGCTACGCATTTTTGTACCGTTGGCTAGGAAAGAGAGATGGAATAGTTTAACAAAACGGAGGAAAAATGGAAGATTGCGAAATGGGGACGTTGCGAACAGTGTTGTTGATATTCGTTTTAAATCAAATACGTTGAAACTAGCACATTTAGAGAATGCCTGCAATTAAAATACAATTCCACATTCTAGACGTTCTAACTATGAACGAATTTTCATAACAAGTTTTAAATTATCATAGTCATTTACTGCTTCCCACGCGTTCCTCGACGGCATTGGGAAAAGAGATGAAAGTAGTAACTTCTTTACTATACTACTAAAATCTGATAATTATGATGATTACTCTAAAAATTGCATTGCACCTCTCTTGTCCACTCTGTTTTTTTTTTTTGAGTGTTCATAAAAACTTGAAATTATGCATGAAAAATAATCCACTTTAATGTACAGTACAACAAAAACTGATATGAATTGTACTGAAAACTTTATTCCCTTTAAGTTCGATTCAAATTGTATTTTTATTTATTAGAATTTTTAGTGTTGCGTGTGCCACAATAACATTTTGTATGGAAAAATAAATACCTAGCTATTATAATGGTATGTTATCGGTATTGCATTGAAATGGTTAAAATCTCAAAACAATAAAAATAAAAAAAAATATAAAAAGCATTATTGAAAAATTAATTTTCTTGATAAGTTGATTTATTAGAGCTTTTTTTTATCCTTCTCTCTTTCCAAATATAATTTTACGAAAATTTATAAAATTTTAATTTAATTTATAGAAATAATATAATAATTAATTGTAATGAATTTTTTTACATACCTGTGGGGCTGGATAAATTGAAAATTCTAATTTAGATTTCTTGCCATAATCAACAGATAAACGTTCCATTAATAATGATGTAAAACCACTTCCAGTACCACCACCAAATGAATGGAATACCAAAAAACCTTGTAAACCAGTACATTGATCAGCCAATTTACGGATACGATCTAATACAAGATCAACGATTTCTTTGCCAATTGTATAATGTCCACGAGCATAATTATTAGCAGCATCTTCTTTTCCAGTTATTAATTGCTCTGGATGGAAAAGTTGACGATATGTGCCAGTACGAACCTCATCTGTAGAATTGAATTAAAAAAGAGTTTATTATTAAATAAGTTTTATTTTTATTTTTAGAAAACTGTAATATAAATTTTTAAATTTACTAATATAACCTATATATTGTCTCCTTGTGAGGGTAACTAGTGCATAAATAAAATAAAGAAATAGATATTTAGAGAATCTAGATATGTTTCACAGTTTATACTTATTATTAAACCATCATCAGAAGACTGATAAAAATAATAAGACTTATGTTAATATTTATAGTATTTCAGTTTTTTTTAAATAATACCTGTGATTTTATTATTTATTACAGTTACAAAGGCTTAATAAATTTTAAAAGATTTGATTTTATTAGGTCTACCTGTTCGTTCATAAGATTTTTGTGTTGTTTGTGGGCTGATAAAATTTCGTATGCTTCCAGGTATGGTAACCACCTACCTTTTTCTGCAAAATGCAAAATTTTCAAATTTTTTTTCTGATGATTGTGCAATAACCGAAGTCGATTAAGATATTTGATAAAATTTGTGAAACATACCGACTTATATTTTTAATATTTATTTAATTTTAATAATGTTTCACCAAGAGCCTACAGCATATTCTATAAAATATATTAAAAATTTGACTTAGAGATATTTATATAACAAAGCTGTAAAATAATGCATTATTTTCGTAATGCATCACCAAGAGCATTAGTGTTACAAAGTAATTCAAAATAAATACATTGCCATCATTAGCATTACTTGTACTGGTACTTCAAAAAGAATTAGAATTATTTTGTTGAAATACTTTTGAAGTATTGAAGTATTTTTGAAGTTCTTTATGGATATTGAAGAACATATTATTTGTTAGTACATAATCTTTGTATTTGTTAAGTTTTCTGTGTATAAAAATCATTATTTTTAACATAGCAATTAAGTATTTTTTTAGTTATTATCACGGTAAAGTTTATCTAAGGTTTTTTTGTATTCAATAAAAAATAATTGATACTAATTAAATAGCAATAAAATAATTATTTATCGAATTGCGTCTGGAATGTTCAATACGAGTAAATCATTATTAATAAATACCATCTTCTGGTTATTAAAATATAAATTAAAATGCTAATCTATAACAGTACTATTAATGCATATACTCCCATTCAGTATTCAGAACTGGGTAAAATGGTAAAATACAAGTACTTTAGTATGAAATTGAATTTTTGTTTAACATGACATTCTATCTATAAGATACTATATTCATAGAATAAAAATGTTTAAAGTCAATTTTGTAAAACAAAAAATATTTGATTTGTTATGATGTGATATTAAGAATAAACATTTTTTATTTGGAATAATTTTCCTCAAGTAAAACTATTTGACTTAATTATTTCGAATATTTTTTCAAATATTTGAATTTTACATGTAAAATTATTCAAGTACACATATCCGAAAATAATTAATCTTTCGTAGTGTATACTTTCTCAAAAAAAAAAAACTAGTAAAAATAGCTACCCTAAAAAATATCTTATCTGGCATTTACTATGATGCCATTCTTTCACCAAACAACCGATTTTTTTCATTTTTCCATAAACATATCTTTGCAAAAACATTTAAAAGTACATATAGGAAATTCCAAAAAGTTTAATATGGATTTGTTTCAAACTCTTATCCTTAGCGGATTCGACTTTACTACCCATAGCCCATAGGTAGGATAACCGAACCATATACATACCATACCTATCTCGGTTGTAAGTCGAGCAAGTTATACAATACTAGTAAATTATATACTAATACTGGAGCCTATATAAAAATTTCTAGTAAATACAATTTACCGTTTTTCTTATGGGTACTTCAATTTGAGCAAATCTGAATGTAATTTAGTAGTTAAGTATATAAAACTAGCTTTGTAACCCGTCATAAATGACGGAAGCAAAATAAATCCTAGTTTCTTTTTTTCTTTCATTATTTTCTTTATTCCGAAATTACAGTACTTATGTTTATATCACTTTTTATTTATTTTTATTTATGTTTATATTGACCTAACACTAATCTTTTTTTTTTTTATATAACAGAAAAAGAAGTACCATACCAACAAATTTGTATAAAATGTTTGTATTTTTGTATGGTATACTCGTACTCACTTCCATTTAGTTATAATTCGTTAGTTGGGTTCCATTTAGTATAAATTATACCGTATTAGCGTTTTTGAGTCCTCCGGGAGAGCAAATTTAAAAATGGAATTTTATTTTCATATAAATTTTGTCTTTTGTATAATGTATAAGAATCTTATTTTGCTATATGAATAAACCGTTATTATGGTATTATGTTATTTTTAAAAAATATTCATAATTTATATATTCAAAATTTTGTATCTAAATTGGTAAAATTTACAAAAATACAAAAACATTTTCATCAATAATTTTCAATTTAAAAAAAAACAATGTTCTATTATCCGGCGTAGAAGTAGAGTTAATTATCCTACTCTACTTCTATCAAGTTCTATTGATTGAACAGTTAACCTGAACAGTGAAGTGAAATGTGAACACTTAACACTGAAAATAAAATAATTTTTTGGAATGGAGCATATAGAACATACAGAATACAGATACAGCAAATAATAAAAAAAAACAAAAAAAAACAAAAATAATTTTTTTTGAGTGAGTGAATTACGCACACAATAATGCCAAAAATAAAAGGTAGAAGCAATAAAGTAGGATAATATATAATATTATACAATTCAAATATGCTGATACACATGTATATTATTAATAGATGAACATATTCGTTCAATATATTTTCTCTCTTTTTAATGGGAAATTATTTTGATTGCTAGTGTTAGTACTTTTTGAAAATTTCATATATTCATATATTACAAGCTACTGCTACATTTTCAATATTTCAGAAACATCAATAATTATTGTTTTTTTTTCAAATAATTTAACAACAATACTTTTCTGTGTAATAATAGAATACGGTAATAAAGTAAAAGAAAGTTTAAATTGAAAAAATATTGTTATTTTTATTAAGATTGATTTTGATTCCTTTTATTTTATTCATACACAAAGATTTTACTAATTTTCTATTTAAAAAAACTATATTGGCCTAACACTAATCTTTTTTTTTTATAATAACAGAAAAAGAAGTACCATGCCAACAAATTTGTATAAAATGTTTGTATTTTTGTATGGTATACTCGTACTCACTTCCATTTAGTTATAATTCGTTAGTTGGATTCCATTTAGTATAAATTATACCGTATTAGCATTATTGAGTCCTCCGGGAGAGCAAATTTAAAAATGGAATCTTATTTTCATATAAATTTTGTCTTTTGTATAATGTATAGGGATCTTATTTTGCTATATGAATAAACTGTTATTATGGTATTGTGTTATTTTTAAAAAATATTCATAATTTATATATTCAAAATTTTGTATCTAAATTGGTAAAATTTACAAAAATACAAAAACATTTTCATCAATAATTTTCAATTTAAAAAAAAAACAATGTTCTATTATCCGGCGTAGAAGTAGAGTTAATTATCCTACTCTACTTCTATCAAGTTCTATTGATTGAACAGTTAACCTGAACAGTGAAGTGAAATGTGAACACTTAACACTGAAAATAAAATAATTTTTTGGAATGGAGCATATAGAACATACAGAATACAGATACAGCAAATAATAAAAAAAAACAAAAAAAAACAAAAATAATTTTTTTTGAGTGAAGTGAATTACGCACACAATAATGCCAAAAATAAAAGGTAGAAGCAATAAAGTAGGATAATATATAATATTATACAATTCAAATATGCTGATACACATGTATATTATTAATAGATGAACATATTCGTTCAATATATTTTCTCTCTTTTTAATGGGAAATTATTTTGATTGCTAGTGTTAGTACTTTTTGAAAATTTCATATATTCATATATTACAAGCTACTGCTACATTTTCAATATTTCAGAAACATCAATAATTATTGTTTTTTTTTCAAATAATTTAACAACAATACTTTTCTGTGTAATAATAGAATACGGTAATAAAGTAAAAGAAAGTTTAAATTGAAAAAATATTGTTATTTTTATTAAGATTGATTTTGATTCCTTTTATTTTATTCATACACAAAGATTTTACTAATTTTCTATTTAAAAAAACTATATTGGCCTAACACTAATCTTTTTTTTTTATAATAACAGAAAAAGAAGTACCATGCCAACAAATTTGTATAAAATGTTTGTATTTTTGTATGGTATACTCGTACTCACTTCCATTTAGTTATAATTCGTTAGTTGGATTCCATTTAGTATAAATTATACCGTATTAGCATTATTGAGTCCTCCGGGAGAGCAAATTTAAAAATGGAATCTTATTTTCATATAAATTTTGTCTTTTGTATAATGTATAGGGATCTTATTTTGCTATATGAATAAACTGTTATTATGGTATTGTGTTATTTTTAAAAAATATTCATAATTTATATATTCAAAATTTTGTATCTAAATTGGTAAAATTTACAAAAATACAAAAACATTTTCATCAATAATTTTCAATTTAAAAAAAAAACAATGTTTTATTATCCGGCGTAGAAGTAGAGTTAATTATCCTACTCTACTTCTATCAAGTTCTATTGATTGAACAGTTAACCTGAACAGTGAAGTGAAATGTGAACACTTAACACTGAAAATAAAATAATTTTTTGGAATGGAGCATATAGAACATACAGAATACAGATACAGCAAATAATAAAAAAAAACAAAAAAAAACCAAAATAATTTTTTTTGAGTGAAGTGAATTACGCACACAATAATGCCAAAAATAAAAGGTAAAAGCAATAAAGTAGGATAATGTATAATATTACACAATACAAATATGCTGATACACATGTGTATTATTATGTATAATTTTAAGTAATAAGAATAACCTTTGAGTGAATTATGTTTTTTTTTGTGTTAAATGCTGTTTGCCTTTTGGTTATTATACCATATTAAACTATTGATTAAATTTCTATTAGTCCTTATTATTATAAATCAAAAAAATTGTTTGTTTTATTTATATTATTATTATTATTTATTATTTTTCCTTATTATTTGCGAAGAAGACTAACATTAAATTAAAAAAATATAGTTCATGCAATCAATTTTTCCTGCAAAGGTTCAGCATGGTAGACAGGGGTTAAAAAAAAGCACCAAAGCAATTTGTATATATATGCATTTGTATACATACGCAATTTGTATATGTGTTGGAGCGTTCCGTCGAACTTACAAACATCCAGATAAATGCAGAATAGTATATATATAATGGTTTAATGAAATAACGTCCCAAAAAAGAAATGAAATAACACACCGAATGGCAGTTAGGGTTTTAATCCTAATTAAATAACACAAAAATTTAAGTATTATTTCGTAATTTTAAATCACTTAATTTTTAAGGGCCTTTACATAATGGAATAAAGCCTCTAAAAATGAATACGATTCTTTATCTCCTATATACGAAGAAAACACAGTTGCTATATTTGGTAATGATGCAACAATTTTAACCATTGGCGATAGTAACACCGATCCAACATCAAAATCACAAACAATTATTAAAAAGGTTCAAGACTGTACCTTCAGATGGCGTATTAAATTGAATGAAGCGAAATCAGTACATATTGATTTCACCAACAAGCATATCAAACCTCTGTATATTAGTGATCAAATTGTTAAATATTAAATACCAAATATATAGGTATCACACTTGATGTAAAACTCAAGTGGAAACCACACGTGTAGAAAACAAAAAATCTAAATTTAAAGTATATAAAAATGTTAAAAATGTTATTAGGTATAGACACTCTGTGCTATCAACTAAAAACAAGCTTCTGTTTTATCAATTAGTTCTGAAACCTGTAAAACAATAGAAACATAGTACAACGTTTTCGAATAAAATATTAAGTGGTATAATAAATGCCGCTTGGTACATACACAATAATAACCTACATAAGGATTTGGGTGTAAAAATGATAGACAGCGTCGTTAGAAAAATTGCACAAATTCCCCAAAAAACTACAAAAACACATCAATGCCAAAACTATCAAACTCTTGGGCAATGATGATACAACACAAAGATTAAAACGAGTAAAATAAGTATAAATTAAAATTATAATATACATATTTAATTTTATAAACAAATATAAAAAAGAGACTGTCATATAATAAGATTTTGTAGTCTAAAAACATAGACAATTAAGATTTAAAGACAAATAGTTTATCAGTATGTATTTTAATTACTAAATTACTATTAATAAATTAAACATTAAGGGTTTTTTTTATAAAAAAAAACGCCATAAATGCACTTTATGTTAGTAAACATAAATGCACTTACAGTTAAATATGGTAAGTAAGTAGAAATCAATGCCTATACAATACTTTTAGCCTAGCCTCTGGGAGAGCAACTTTAAAAATGGATTCATATAAATTTTGTCTTTTGTATTGGGATCTTATTTTACTATATGAATAACCTGTAATTATGGTATAGTGTTATTTTTGAAAAAATATTCAATATTTTGTATCTAAATTGGTAAAATTTACAAAAAATACAAAAACATTTTCATTCATAATTTTCAATTTAAAAAAAAAAAAAAAATTTATTATCCGACATGGAACCTACTTACTTTTATCAAGTTCTAATGAACAGAACACTGAAAATAAAACTGGTGGATATGGATACTCAAACTGGATAGTGGTTACAGTAAAATTTTTTAAACGAAATTAAAATAGCATGTAAATTGTTGTTGTTTATTTTTTTTATCTGAGCAAAATCTTTGATGGTGTTTGTATTTAATTTTTGGTATTCAATTTTTCAGAATATTCTTGTTTGTGTTATTTGTATTTTTCTCAAATTTTACTTTTATTTAAAAAAAATTATAAACAAAATAAAAACGAAATTTTAAAAAAAATCGTAATTCGATATATTCCGGAAAAATCATCGTGTAACTTGGCTAGAAGATAGAGGCATTGTAGAAATGCCCTTTCACAAGAAATTGTTAATTTTTTTAAAAATTTAATATGAAAATCAACTATTTTCAGTAGTCAGAACTTTTTTGATGGTATAAATTTCACTTTTTATTTTAGATTAATACTAAATCATACTATGATATATTTTTTAACAAATAATGAAATATCAAAGCTTTATTTAAAAAATTCAGAACCATATACATAACTAGTTACGAAACTGAAGTTTTTTATTCACATATTGTTGACATAGGTCACATATCATAATTACTACACCATATTCCTCTAGATATGTCCAGATATGGTGTAGTATAGAGGTGGTAGGAGCTTAAAAAACTAATGTTGTCTAGATACAACTCAGATGACTAATTGCGTTTTTTGTTTTTGATATCTATTTTTAGTAATTATCAATGTCAAAAATTTCGTTTTGTATAACTTTGGTATTTTTTCTCTATAACTTAAGTTAATAGATATTGTTTGATTTTAAATTTTATTTATTTTATTTTATTTATTTATTTTATTTATTTAGTTTAGCTCAAACTTCATTACCTTTATTATTTTTTTTTTGTTTTACAATACAACGCAAAACATTTAATTTACAAATTAAAATTATAGCTAACTTAGAACGAGTTAAAATAGTTTATTATGTTTATTACCAATTAGTAACATTCTATGAATTAGCTCATAATTGCCATAATTGGTCCTATGGAAACTTAATGTAAAGAAGTTTGTATTTCGTAGGCGATTATTTGTATTAATGTTGATGTTATTCAAAATCTGTGGAGAAGCAATGTTTCCTTTAATAATTTCAGTAAGAAAAATAACATCCGTCACTTCTCGTCTTAATTTAAAAGTTTTCAAATGAATTAAATTCAATCTATGTTCATATGGAGGTAAAATTAATGGATTTGACCATTGGAAATTACGCAAAGCAAATCTTAAAAAATTTCTTTGCACTGTTTCAATTCTATTGATATGAACATCATAGAAAGGTGACCAAACTTGACTAGCATACTCCAAATTTGGTCTAACAAGACTAGAATACAAAGATTTGAGAAAATCAAAGGGATCGTTAAATTCCTTTGACCAACGTTTAACAAAACCTAGCATAGAATTAGCTTTATTGATACTATTACAAAAATGTGATTTAAAGTTAAGCTTGTCGTTAAAATAAACCCCTAAGTCTTTAATTGAGCTCGTTTTGGAAAGGCTAATACCATTTAAAGAATAATTAAAACAAACCGGATTAAGTCGACGTGTGTAGCACATAAGTGCACATATATTCACATTTAAAAGAAGATTATCATCTGTAGACCATTTAAAGAAGTTATCTAAATCCCCTTGTAGGAGTACAGCATCTTCTAAAGAAGTAAATTTTAGGCGTTTTGTATTTATCGACTTTTTTTTTTACTCATTATTAATTTTTGTACTGAAATTCAAATTCTTATTCAAATTCTTATTGATCTTTTCTTTTACTAAATAAAATAAGTAAAAAATTATAAACTTTGCAGGAGTCATATTTTGAATTTACTTAATAAAAAATAAATAGTATCGGTCAGTCAAAAAATAATATAGGTATTGGAACTGATCAAATATTTTAATAATACAAAATAAAAATTCAAATAATATTTACCAACAACAGTAGGTTCTAAATCAACAAATACAGCTCTTGGAACATGTTTGCCGGAACCAGTTTCACTAAAGAATGTATTAAATGAATCATCACCACCTCCAATTGTCTTATCAGATGGCATTTGACCATCAGGTTGAATACCATGTTCGAGACAATATAATTCCCAACAGGCATTACCAATTTGTACACCAGCTTGGCCAATATGAACTGAAATACATTCCCTCTGAAAATAAAAAATTAAAAAAAAAAAAATGCTATAATTAAAAATTGTATTTGGAATTAAAAAAAAACAAATTTAAAGTTAAATAACGCATACTTTAAAAAATGTCAAAATAAAAATAATTTTTAAGTATGTGTATGTGTATTGTATTTTTTGCAATCTCTATTTCAATTCAAAACATTTTTAAAAATTACTATGGATTTTAAAAATTCGTTCATCGAATTTATTCATAGAAACAAAAGTCAACAACTGTATTAAAAAAAAAAAACATGAAAAACTAATCCTGGAAACTACAAGGAATATTTATAGAATATTTTTTTAAAAATTTATCACCCGTATAGTTGACAAAATTAATTCTCTGGAATAGTCAAATAGATGAGATTTTTAAGTAGAAAACTTCATATTTTTAAAATTACCAAAAAAAAAAATAAAAAATTTCATCTCTTTTGAAAATTAAAAGAAAAATTCTGACGATTTATTATTTTTAAAATGCATTTAAGACACTCATCGAATTTATTCAAATGTTTTGAAATACATATAGCGGACGTTCGTTCCTTATAATTTTGAATGTTCTGGTAAATGTTTTTAGCAATTAAATTTTTTAATTTTTTTTTTTAAATAAGTTGATGAATGTTCTTTGTTCATATTAGTGATTAAAAAGAAGAAAATTTTAGTTTTGATTAACATATAAAATAACAATATTATGTGTATATTGTACATAATACATATATATAAACATATAAATGTGGTCGATGACTCTTAAATGAACAAATTTATTAATAGAGAGCTGGCTGTAAAATAACAACAAAAGAACAACAAAACAAATCATCATTTTTTTATTTTGATTTTCTATTTCAGATTTCTGATTACATGATGGATTGTGATGATTGGTAGGCATACTCACGAGTCACGATGAATTTATATCCGTTGTGCATTAAAAATATTTTTTTTCAAATTTGTACTTAAAATAGGTTTAAAAATGTATACATATATATATATGTAATGTATATATTTAGCACATTTAAAATTATATTATTTTAAAAGAAATTGCATTTCAAGTGATTTTCCATTGGTAAATTTGTAATGGTAAATTTTGCAATAACCCAGTCCTCTGCAACATTTTTTATACGTATCCATCATTATCAAACCATTTTAGTTTCAAGTACGTTTATGAAACTAAAAAAATTAAATCCAAGTGAATTCACAAAGAAAATACATTATAGCTCGGTCAGAGTTAGCAATAGAAACAAAACTAGGTATCTAAGTATGTAGTAATAAATAACTGAAGAAATAAATTCTTAGGATTTAGATTTTTAATAATTAAATGACGTAAATTTAAGCTCAACTCTTTTCTAATAACTGACCGAAAAAATTTTGAGGTAAAACATATTTAATGGAGCATCACAACTCTATTTTACTGATGACATTTGCTTACTGAGCAACACCAAACCTGATATAGAAAACAAACTGAAATCACTAATGGACAGCAAGTACGACCGTTGACAAATGTAAACAAAATCAAACTGACGACCGTTATCAATTTCTGTGCAATTTATAAACTGCTGATGAAAATATAAGATTATTCTGCTATATTGGTGTGTTATTTATTACTGTGGATGGCGGCGGAACATACAAAATCGTATCTGAAATGCATGTACAGTCTACAAAACTTTAAAAATTTATAGATGTCCCAACATTTTACGGAATCTGAAATTTTCTATTCATCAAATAAAATATTGTCTCACTTCTTTTATATGAATTCGAAAGGTAACAGAAAGAATCATCCCACGCATCCATGTGTTTAATAATAAATTTCTGGGGCGAATTTTACAAATATTTTAAGTAAATAAAATGCATTTCGGAACGAATAAGAATTGAAGAAATAAGTAAAATGATGAAGCGTATAGAAAATAAAATGAATTAGCCACATTTCGAAGAGCTGTATAAGAATTCTTCAAAACAGCTCTTTTCAAACCTAGCTCCGCAAGGTCACGAAAAATTTGGTCAACCAAAAACAACGTGGCACCGAGCAGTGAGAATGCATATGCCAACATATATCACAGGAATCAGTGTTTAATTATTATAGGTCTATCCGATCTTCAAAGAAAGATTATCGAAGATCTAATTTTAATTTTTATAATTTTTTTTCTCGATCGGCAACGTTTTAACAAAAATCAAAACGAATTTAAACCTTGTTCAAGTAGTTATAAAATTAATCTACAAAAAATGAAATATAAGTGGTTAAAATATGGGTTCACCACATTTCTATCTTTGCTTAAATAAATAATTTTTACAAATAATTGAAACTGTATATCTCAGTTGGAAAAATTAAAATGAGACAGAAACTCTGGAACATTTACTTTGCAGTTGCCCAGCATTAGCTTTCAAAACTTAAAATTTTGTATTGTTAAGTTTTGTTAATTTTGAAAATTGAATTTTAAATTATTATTTTAATTTTTTTTTTTTTTTTTTTTTTTTAGACTATCTCTTTGATGTACTCCAAAACGCACAGCCAACATGTCACTGTGTTCCAGATACCCCAATTAATATACAACACATTTTTGAGGCTTGCCCTTTATACACTGATGGAAGAGCCAGGCTTGGAATCACGGGACTTGATATACTCACACAGAATACTATAGAAGCAACAACTAATATCATGGCATTCCTTAGAGAAACTGACATTTTCAATAAAATATAATAAAATTCAATAAAAACCAATAAAAAAAAATTTAATTTTTCTAATATATGTAATATAAACTAGGCTAAAATTAAAATTATAAAATTAAAGAGAAAAAAAAAAAATGAATTTGAAATTACAATACAAAAAAGAAACAAAAAGTAAATCAAACAACATTATGTTAAAAAATAATAATGAAATAAATTTAAGATAATTATGTAAAAAACTTTAATGAATGAGGGCTTGACAAAAGCCACATGGTTGATAAGCCCATAATAAAGATCTTATAAATAAATAATAAATAATTTTTTTTTTTGGAAATATTGGAACAAACTGTGTACATCTAAAACAGATGATTATATATATATATATACAATTGTAGAGACTGTATATATCGTCTTATATATTATATTGAATTTGAATAAATTGAAATTAGCTAGAGTCAGACTCCGAACTTTAGGTTAAGTATTCACTAACAATATAGTTATTATAACCAACAACAACAAATATTCACTCTAGTCATAGTATTCAAAAGGCACAGTTAAGTGTTAATTCGTTTTCTAGAATCAGCTGAAATTGTCACTTTTTCCTATCTATACCTGAAAAAGTATTGCCATGTGAAAAATTAAATATTCTAAAAATGAATTTAGAAAATTATTTGCCGCGATCTACAAACAAATTTTGAGGGTAAGTGTGAATACACAACACAGGTAGCGGACGGCGAGCGAATTTATGTGTGTTTGTAGTGTTTTCACCTTTATGTTTCCAAGCTTAAATCCACCTTAAGTCTACTATTTTTTTTTTTAAATTTGACTTATAATTACATTAATTTATTTATAATTTTGTACTTTTGTAAAATTCATAATTTCTTATCTCAAGCATAACTGATTTTTTTTTTATTTAAGACATAGATTTAAAGTCAAATTTTGTAATATGTAACTGTCTTTGTGAAAACTGTTAAAAAGACTCAATAAAACTATTTTTCAAATAATTTTATTTTACAAAATAATAATAATAACAATGATTATAATAATAAATATTTAACTAAAAAACAAAAAACTAAGGTTAATGTGCAGTATCAAATTCGATTGGAGTCCTGTTAGAGGTTCCACAAGGAACAATTTTAGGCGTTTTATTATTCATACTTTACATAAATGATATGGGAAAAGGAGTTGACTTTGTAAAAGTTATTTGCTGATGATTCCCTATTGTATTTCATAGGATGGATGCAATTGATGAATGCATTAAAAAAATGAATAATGATTTAAGGAAATTGAATTTATGGCTTAAGCAAAATAAATTTTAAAAAAAATATTAAAGAAACAATGTTGTAGTGACATTTTATGGTCATTTGGATAGTAGCTTATCAATAGGTAACAAAATATTGGAGAAAATGGATGAAATTAAATTAAAGTAAAAATTTAAAAAAAATACATTTTCTATTTATAATTCGAAGGCAATTGTCTCTTAATATTGCAATTAAAATTTTCAATACAACCGTCATGATTAACAAATTACAAAAATTTAAAAAGTTGGGGAATGCGAGTAGTTTTGAAGTGTAACAGATTACATACATCCATAAAATGTATGTTGAATTGTCTTCAATGGCTTACAATAAATCAAAAATTAAAGCTGAATGTCTTATTATTTGTATATGTACATATATAAAATGAAGCACAATATGGTACCTATAGTTATTTGTGTAATGGATTAATAAATTTATGTTGAGAATGTGCACTATTTAAGAAATAATATTCAATTTCCGACTAAATTTTTATCGTTATGATAATGCAAAAAAAATATATATATTTATGTATACTTAATGGTTTAAAAATGTAAAATGTTTAATGATTTACCATTTGAAATGAAAAATGATATTAGTTTTGTTGAATTTAGGAAGATAATTTTAATTAATATACAAAACCAAATAACCCGTGAATTTAAAATGGAAACGGGAGTACGATAAGGAGATGCTTATCCGCATTATTAATTCAACTTAATACTACATTACGCCATAGGAAAGTTAGAAAAGAAAGGCAGTTTATTCAATATGACAATCCAAATAGTAGCATATGATGTGCGGATAACATCAGGGCAAAAAATTATAGATATATGGCTGACGTATTTGTACAACTGGAAACCGAGACAAAAAAAGTAGGTTTAAAAATCAACGAAGACAAAACAAAATATCTAAAAATGTCAAGAAATGAACAAATAAGAAGTAATTAGAATATAACAATCGCAGAGTACAACTTTGAAGGAGTTACAAGCTTTACATACCTCGGAGCAACAATAAGAAGTGATAATAGTATGCAATGCTGTATTCATAATAGAATGCAGGTCAGAAATAGATGCTACTATGTAAATAGAAAGTTGTTTCAATCAAAACTAATATCAACAAAGGCCAAAATGTTAATATATAAAACTCTCATACGACCCATAGTGACGTAAGGATGCGATGTATGGATTGTGAACGTGGCCGAGGAAAATAGCCTGCGCATATTTGAAAGAAAAATACTCGGTCCAAAAAGAATGGATAATATGTAATCAGAAGCAACAGCGAGCTCAATAGTATGATTGATAGTGAGGACATTGTATGGTTTGCAAAGGCCCAAAGACTAAGATCGCCATGCCACGTAAGTCAAATGCACTAAAGTCGAAAACAAGCAGTGGTGCTGAATAGAAAGCCCGATAGTAAGTGATCAAGCAGATGGGCAGACAACGTTAAGAACGTTGCCCAAACACCACACTGGAGACAAGTGGCACAAGATCGACCTTTTTGGAGGAGCATAGTGATGAAGCCCAAAGTTCACCCAGAGCTGTAGCGCTATAAGATGATGATGATGATGAATTTTAATTATTTAGGCATATTTGTACTAAATTGTATGTTTAGTTATATTGTAATTAAAATAGCTGTTTATATAAATACTACAACAATTGATCTAATCAACTTTGTAATAGAAATAAACATTTTGATAACTCTACGCTAAGAAAAGGAAAGAAAATAAAAATATTGTGATCATAACCAACTACACGTTTGCAATCAATAAAGCAATCAAAATATATTAGAAATTAGAAATTTTCAACAAAGAGACTTAATATAGGTTTAATAATAATTTAAGGAATCTATAGTGGGAAAGTGGGAATTTCGTTAAGTTCTTATAACTCACATATGAATTTATTTTTTAATCTATATAATACGAGTTGTTAAACTGATCAAAGTTAAATTAGCAGTTGTCTAGATAGTCGAACACTACTACTATGCATCTAAATTATATTAATTACATCAAATATTTTAATTTTGTTTTTGCGTTTAGTGTACATCTATACTGTACCACATAACATATTGATTGTATAGCCCTGATTTAAACTAAAATAAATTTAAAAAAGAAATTAAAATCCATGACATTGAAAGATTTTTATTATCGTGCAGCAATTCATTCTGATATATTTTTAAAAAAAAATTATAAATTGAGAAAATTTCTTTGTTTTTTTATGCACACTTGAATTGAAGTTGTATATGTGTACGCATTGTAATGGATGAGGTAATGCATTGAACCAAATTTTAAGTGAATGTTGCTCTTGAAATTGTTTTATTTTAAAAACATTTTCTTTATAATCGAGTACATTAGAGTCTTAGTATATAGTTAACACCGCATTAGAGTACTTTTTATAAAAAAAAAATGTATTCGAACAAGTTTGGAAGCTTTCAGTGGATTTTTGAAAAATAGAGTTTGATTAAATTGAAATTAAATGTACATATATACATTACATAAGTATATAATTTTGATTTTTTGCATTCTTAAATAAAATTTCTTGGAACGTGGTTAAAAATAGTTCTTTTTTTTTTGTGATTATCTAAAAGAAAATACATCAAAAAATCTTTTTTTTTGCAGTTTTCTTTCCACAGATGATGATAAACTGATTATAGATTGTGCTAAAAATATATAGTTAAATCAAGATACGTTAATGTTGTAGTATAGTATCAGCAAATATGTATAGAAGAAAATAATTTTAAAAATTTATAAAGTAAAAGAAAGGATTATTTACTAGTTCTATTACCCTTGAGAGTCTTCTAAAATTCTTTAGAAAACTTTAATAGTAAATTGGAGTGTTCATTTAAGAAATTACCACTTGAGTTGTCTGAGTTTTAAAAAATGTCATAGAATTTTTGATCTATGAATGTGCATTATACAATTTAATTATTAAGAAGACAATAGATTGAAAAATTTAACATATTTCTCTAGACTATCGTACATTTTATTGCGCTCGTAATATGGCAATGCTCGTCAAACGTTTTAAATTGATTCAAGAAGCTTTTCAGGAGTATCGAGTATACAATTAGCTTATTTTACGTTATAGAGATTTAAATTCGAGAGTAGGCTAATTGCTATTTTCCTCCGTCCGATAACAGATTCGTTTCTTCCTATTTATTTATTTATTCACGGGAGTTAATCAACTTCAAGTTTTCTAACACATTTTGGATGATTTGGTTTAAACCTCTACCATCTACGTATTTCAGTTTTTATGTTTCTGCATATTTTGAAGTAAAACTATGATTTAAATTCATCTTCACTTTGAGATCTGTATCAAATTAGATATAATTATTTTTATCTTTATACTGTCTTACAGCTTTTTGTTTGTAATCTGATGTTTTTCTAAAAAAAAACACCATTTCCAACTTTATTTACAAAATTGGTACATAGTTCAATCATAATTAATTCGAAAATACTGTAATCACCAAATTTTGAACTATTCCTCTCAGAAATGTTTTCCAATTAAAAATGAGTTAATACTTAAAGGTTGTACTACTTAAAATTACATAATATCGGTAAGAAATCTAGTAAAATAACATGTAAAAACGATTTGCCACGAGATGGCATGTACAGACATAGATAAAAACCTAGGTCGCGGTAAAAAATTCAAATTATGCGAATATGAAATATGTATCCGTACTAAATGAATATAATTTTGCGAAATTAGCAATATGCGATTAGGCCCCTGGTGTAGCAAACCCTTACAGTTTCCAAAAGATTATGTAAAACTTATTTAAGAACTATTTCTATCACAATTTCTGGATTAAATTTCTGGCAAAATTAAAAAGGTATGGACCCCAATAAAGAACAGAATCAGAAATGTTAACATTATGAGGCAGTTTAAAATATAAATCACTACTATCGGTACCGAGTAACAGTATAGATGGTTTGAACTCTTTAAGAGGAAACCGAGAATAATATTATTAAAAATGTTTACAGAAACATTATTGCAAAGAGACTTTTGGTAAACCATTAAAAATCTGACAAAGTACAACAAAAGTGAAAAAAGACATTCAAAAATTAAATTAGAGACAACATAGTACAAAATATTTTGGTATTGACACATGATAAAAGCTAACTCCAAATAAAGAAACTAAAGACAAACAACGTTGTCCGGGTCCAACACAAGATATATCGAATTTACTTCAAAAAAGTTTGATGAATCGAATTAAAAAAAATTATTTTATCAAAAATGTTCTGTTAAAAGTTGTAAAACTTCAATGTAAACAAAAATATACCGGGTATTCCAGAGCATGCGTATCAGCTCTTTAAGAGGGGAAGGAGCCGCTATTTTAAGATTAAAAAAAATTTGTTAACTAAATCCAAATGAGAAGAGGTACTTTTTTATACAAATTCGGATTCTATGACAATTTTGGCGAATTTTGAGCTTAAAAAACTCTTTTATGGTCTTTACCGGAAGTTGAAAATATCACCAATCGAATAAATAGAGGGTGCTATATCAAAACTGAAATGAAAATTTATTTGATAACTGAATTTAACTAAGATAACAATATCAACAATCTTAGAACTTAAACTACAATATTTTTTTGCAAACAATATTTCGGGTTTTTTCTTATGGATATTCCGACTCTACAGTATCCCACATCCCATATAATTAATTGTCCATGGGGGAAGCAATGTTCTTTTAGTTACAGATTAACAAATCTTAGAGTTTGTTCCTGCGATTTGTTAATAAATATATGGAAGAATTCAATCTCACCGGAAATTGTAACCGTTAAACGGCATTAACGGTGTTCTATAGGAATTAAGATATATTTATTTTTCCACTTTTTCACACTTTTGATAGAGTACCTGAGTTCAAATTTGCAGGTCTGTGCAATACTTTCAGTTTTTGAAATATTCTTAGCGGATGCTAAGAGTTATATGGCATCTTTGTGAGCCAGTTCCAAATTTGGAAAACGGTAAAAAAACATATTTATTTATTTTTTATAGAGTATCAAAATACAAATTTTCATGTTTGTAACGACTTTAAATATGGTTGGTGCTAGAAGTTATATGGCAGATACCCACACGAGTCGTAATTTTTGAAAGCGCCATATCATGTGTTCCATTTTAGGTAACAAAATAACTTTCTGCAAAATTTGGTTGAAATTGCTTGATGCGTTTCGAAGGAGTTCCGATATACAAACATTCATTTTTACATATAAAGATTACGAAACTTAATAGAATTTAATTGCCTACTAGATAATAAATATTATTAGATAGATTTTCCGAAACCTAGACGACATCAGTATCGAGAAAAAACTAAAACCATTGCATAGTAAAATTGTTATTATTATTATTTTTTATTGGATACAATTTAAATTATATATAATAGTAATTTACAAGCACTAGCTACCATGGATATCGGTTTTAAAAATTTTAAAAACCAAAGGATGGTAAAAATTCTATAAAATATAACAGTCCTCATGTCAAATATTTAGGTTCACCGAGTGTTAGACATAAATATTGATAGGAAGATGAAATGATGATTGAATCAGATACGATAAGTCTAGAAATAATAAATTAGAAAGCCATTGCAAAAGAAAGAGACAACATCAACTGGCGGAATTAATTTGTTTTTATTAAATAATTCATTTATTCCTCTCGTCATTTTTCGATACTTGAAATCGACTAATCGACTAATTGGACCTATTTCTACATAAAAATATAACATTTATGGTAACATTTATGATAACACGTCGAATTGTGATACCCTTATATATACTATCATATTTACTCTAATTATAAAAATACACAAGTTAATCTAATTATTAATTACAAATAAGTATTTAAGCATTTATAAATATTCAAGCAGTTGTAAGATGTAAGTACATAAATAATAAGATAAGGAGATTAAGCTCTCTCTCTCTCACACTCTATTCACGACTGTAGCCGAATAAAGCACAAACCTATAAGTAAAACATTACTCCGAGTTTTATTTATTCCCTCTACAAATAACTATATACAGTGTTAGATAGCCCTACAAAATCAAAATTTACAGAATAAAATTCTTTTGTTGTGAGGCGCGCCAACAAAACTTTAAATGCGTTGTGAAGGAAGTGAAATATCTAGATTTATAATTCTACATGATGATGACAGAAATAATGTAATAAGAGGAAAATTTCGATGTAAATTGAATTGTAACTTCATAAAACAAATATAAACTTTGTTTTGAAATTGTGAATGTGATAAAAAATTTTGAAGGAACTGAGAGTAAATTCGAGCATAGAATTAAATTCTTCTACGTTATAAACAATTTCGGTCAATATTTATTATTTATTTATTTATCTAAATTTATAAAATTTAAATGTTCAAGTTAATAAAATTAAAACTAAAATTAAAGTAAAACAAAATCTAAGAAAACAAGTTCAAAATTTTTTGTTCGTATTTAACTATTACATCAACCCACAAACTGAACTACCAGATCAAGAGATTGATCATATGAACTAAAGCTATTCAATAAAACATACACACATACATATACACAGTTGCAAATTTTTTTTTCCCCTTTAAATCTGAAAAATTGCAACTCAATAAAAAAAACATATCATCTGCACATCACCATTCTATCATAAATAAAAACATGATTCATACCTATGAATATATATAGCATAGATCATTTTTTATTTGTATCAAAAACATAAAATGTGTATCTGATAATCTGAAAAGGGAAAATCAATTTCCTTTCAAAGTCGTAGATGATTTTCCTTTTGTTTTTTTTTCCAATTCAAAATTACTTTTTTTTGGTTTTTTGTTATATAATAAGTACTATTAAGTTGTTTTTAATATTTAAAATAATATGTAAGTATATGTAATGTTGTTTAATAGCTGATACGTGCGCGTAGGTACCAATTCAAATATGACAGGGGAAGATGCAAAAAATCATTGTAAAGAAAAGAAATTAAAAATTAAACTAAAATCTTAAATGTCATGGTTCATAAAGCAGTAACATGAAATTGTCTATAGCAAAGGTTATAAAAGGTATAGTAATAGAAAATTATATTAATAGTATGTTATAATAGCAAGCCACGCTTAGATTAGACAATAATTTAAAGATTAAATTAAGGTTGGGATTAAATTTGATATTTTTGAATGAACACAATATGTATGGATGTACGTATGTATGTATGTATAATGATTTTGAAAATAAATAATTTTCTTATTATTTGTAAATTTTCAAGCTTCATTAAGTAAAACTTCTGGGAGTGTCAACATGAAATGGTACAATTACTGTACAATATTGTATTATTTTATTTCCGTTTAAAAATTTCTATCTATTTTTTCATCTTCGATTTTTTATTTAGAGTTGCTAATTTGGAAAAGAAAATTTTATTTTTGTATAGAAATTTGGATTCAATAAAAATGTAAAATAAACTTGGAACGTCACATTCTAAAATTGATCTTTACTAAAAAAGTAAGAATTGATTGAGAATAATGGATTTTATTTTTGTATGTTTAATTTATAGTTGATTATAAATGCATTGCGGACCTTAATAGCGTTCCACTAAGCTGTGTAAACTACTGATGAGTAGATATTATTAAAGGAACGCTCATCTTATGCTCATGAGCAAAACATAACCTAAAAACATTTTGATATAATGTTAATATCAAACTTCAAATTATAGATGTGACACCATATAAATATTCAGCACAAAAAATTTTATTCAGCAACTAACGGAAAGTAGAGCGTTACTAACCATTCATCACAAAAATATATAAAAATTGTTAGTTTACACAGCATAATGGAACTATTGTGTTACTTATAAACTTATAATAATGACATTTCATTTGCAATTTTTGTTTAATTGAAATTTTTGTCCTTTAAGAAACTATCCACAATAAAAAAATAAAATATTTTGGGAGAGTATCAAAATCCCAGATTTTAAAATCCCGAAGTAACATAATCCCGGATCTAAAAATGTCCCGTAAATCATAATCCCGGATTTGAGAGCACATGTAAAATCCTGGAATTCTCTATATGAAAAATCCCGGAAGTTTTTTTAAAACTACTTTTCAAACATTTATCATCCGTAAATAATATTTTTATCCAACAAAATTAAATAAAATTTCATAACTTATAGAAAAATATAAATAAATTTATTATAAACCTTTTGGGAATTCCCCTAAATTTCAGAATTTGAAGTGTTTGTTTTTCGTTCAAAATTCTAACTGAAATATTTTCAATACCTAGCTGTATAAAAATAAAATTGGTTTTTTCTTTATATTTTATTTTTTCAGTATCTGATATTATGATTTGGGGGTTTAACGGCATATTGGCATTAGTGTAGAACGAAAAAAAGGTGTAGTAAATTTTAAATCTGCGTAAAAAAATTTTTAAAGCTGAAGCTGATAGTACTGGGATTTAATATAGATTTAATATAAAAATAATAATTAAAAGTGTGGCACTTTTAATTATTATTTTTATATAAAATTCCGAGATTTTGAAACTTCGGGATTTTGAAATCCGGAATTTTGATTTCCGGGATTTTTATTTGCGAGATGTTGATTTCCGGGATTTCAATACCAACCCAATACTTTTCGTAAATAAGACACTTGATTACTATCACGAACTTAATAAGCTTCAAGCATAGTTCTTCAACATTGTTTTAAAAGCAATTTGGAATAAAGGCAATATTCGAAATCTTTCATATATTCAAAATTTGAACAAAAAAAAAAATAATTCCACAATTGCAATTAATTAACTAATTTTATGACAGCCAAGTATGGTGTTCTAATTTTTTTTTTTTTTATGTAAACGCGGCTTCTTCAGATGTATTGTACAACTTTTCCTTGTGCTATCTTAGGATTGCAAGTCTATGTCCTTGATGAAGATGGTCAATCAGGTTCAAAACAATCAGGTATGAGGTCAGGAATATGTATTGGAATTATAAATTTGTATGGAGCTATTAGACACTATTTGATTACTTTTAGTGTTGCGTATGTGAAATTTTACAGAACACTTAATAAGTTAAATAATTTAATTGTTGTTAGGTTTCCGTTCACTAATAATTATTTTAATATTTGATTGCAAATATCGATATTTCGGGAGCAATATACTTCCTTCCATCAGTGTTTGTGACGACTAACAAGTTTTCTTAATTCTTTTTTCCTGTTTATATCCTAACCCCTAACAGTTACATATTTTAACTGTACTTTTGCAAATTAGTCTATGTTAATTTAAATAACAGTTAGTATCCATTTCCTAAATCTAAAATTACTAAACTTTCGTATGTGACTGATTTGCTTATTTTTTATACCTCCTTTATTCATAATAAATTGGTTGTATGGTGTTCTTCAATTATATGTTTAGTAATGGCCGACCTAAAATTAGTAGTACCTCTCATTCTTAGTAACAACTAGTAGAAGTCAAAAAATGAGCTGCATACTTGGATTAACAAAAGATAATGAGAACATGTTAACGGCATATATAAAATATCATGCCAAAATTTTGTTCAAACTTATAGGATAATCAAAAAGATTAATTACAGTGAGACTGCAAGAATATTTAAGGGAAGCCGAATTAGCAAAAATAATAGGAACTACTAATTTTAGGTTTAAATAAAATGTTTCACTGTGTAAATATTAAATATGAATTTAGGTCTAAATAAGAGCTTGGGACTAGATCGTCTAAACCGAAATCCAAGCTCAACGGGAAATAAATCTAAAATTACAAAATTTATACCGAACAGATTTATTCCCACAATAAATTAAAATAGTACAATTTTTGAACGAAAAGTTTTTAAAAAAAAATGGAATTATTACGGTTAATCGAGAATTTGATACAACAAGGAGTTCTACTATACTTATGTCAAAACTGATTTGATAATATATCAAGCTAATTCTGTATACTAAACAACTATACATTTCTAAGAAAATATTCAACTAAAAGATTAATAAGAAGCTGAGAAATCAATGTGTTGAAAAACGAAGCTGCAACGATTCTGCATGATCAAAATTTGAAAGCACTGCACAATTGGTACAGTACATTTGGCGAATTCCACTTCGCAAATGGATATATAAAAAACAAAAAAAATATATAGACAGTTTTTGTACCCAACATTTTTTACAAAAGTAAATTTGGTTAAAAGTGAATTTGTATTTGTTAAAATTCCATTTTGTTAAATATTTACTTGTGAACATTTTGTTTGCAAAATCGTCTTTTTGCTAATTGGAGTTTGTTAAAAGGGTGGACGGACACCTTGCACACCATTAAAGTATATAGTATTTTTTTTCTGTTTATGTTCTTGACAGTACCATATTTAGAATTACCTTTTCGTGCTTAATTCAGTCCAAGTACGGTACTGGAAATTTATAGACAATGTTGTTCGAGTATTTATTTATCAATTTTAACTTTGAAATTATATTTTTGGAAGTTATATAGCGATATAAATAGGCCTTAGTTAATATTTAGGTTAGGTTTAAGTTAGGTTTTATATTAGCATAAAATAATTAATTAAAGGTTTTTGCCCTTTTATTTTGTCCTCTGCAAATTAAATTTATTCTAAATATTTAAGTCAGGTTAGTCTAAATAATTATGAAATCAAAGGTGTAAATATTCTAATAATATAAGCTCTTGAAATATAGAATTAAAATATATGAAAATAACATATTGTACAAATACATTAAGGAAATAAATAAAATAATAATAATAAATATAGCGATATAGTAAATTGAGTACAGAAACTGGAACACTACCAAAATAATAATATAAAATAACAAAATTGGGGATGAAAGTTATCTTCAATTACTATAAGGGAGCAATATTTTGAATATGTATAAAATTAATCCAATCTAATATGCAGAAATCTCATAATATTTAATTGTCACAAATTATCATACAAATCTGTAGGAAGGAGAAGAGAGAATGCAGATTACAAATGACAGAATTTAAAGAAGCATTGAAATACAATGTATTACATTATATGTACTTTTTACATTGTTTAATTAATGTTATATTTACTTATTCCAAAAACAATTCCCATTATGAATATTAAATAAATTTTTAAAACAATTTCATATTAAAACTTTTAATCAACAATATAAAATTATTTATTAAATGAGTATGCAATTCTTAAACAAAAAATTTTTTTTTTTTATTTGACTTAATTAAATATTCAAATTATACTTATATATATACATTCATAATGTATATGTATATTATGAGATAAACAAAAATTGTTACAATATTGCGTGATTTTGTTCTCAAAATTTTATATTTTCATATAAAATATAATTAAAAATTATTTATATGCGTAGTATTTCCGTTATTTTATTTACTTAGATTGTAGGTACCTATTATTTCGTTTAATTTAAATTAAATAACATTTTTAGATTCAAGAAAATGATATAGAGTACTTCCCCCTCAGACTAATTTCTTCATAATGTTGAACAGGAAATTATTATTAATATTTATAAGAATTTGTTTTAAGCTTTTTTTTTAGCAGAAATATGTTCAAAATACATAAAATAAAATACTCCACCTTATTAATTTACAAATCTAATTATAATACAATATATCTATTATAAATCGAAATATTAGTCCAAATTAAGAAAACAATAAAATAATTTCAATTTACTAATTTGGCAATACAAAAGAAATCATTCATAATTAATTGATATCATATTAAATATGAAATTTATTAAGACAAACAACAAGTTTGGGAAAAAAAATATTGGAATCAATTACTTAATATCGTTTTAATTAATTTCAAAAAAAACATCATCTGAATATCAATTACAGTGTTGTATTTTTTCTTTGGCTATACAGTTCATTATCAATCAAATCCATGACTTTGCTAATTAATAAATAACTAATCAGTTAGGTCTAGATACCACTGTTAATAAATAGGATTTTCAAATTCGAAAAATTAGTGGAAGTACATAAACAGTTATATTATTAGTTGTATTATAAGTAATGAAACACTTGTTTTAGTTTTATGTGTACACTTATGTGAAGATGGGGTCTGGAGGAGAAGGTATAATGCTGAACTCTATATAAGCTGTAAAATGAACTGAACATAGTCACGAAAATTAAAGTACAGCGAATTGAACACTTAGAGCAGATGGAGGAAAATGCTCTAGCCTAAAAAATCTTCGAAACAAGACTTGAAGGTACAAGACGTCAGGGTGTTAGCGTTGGGGAGATGAAATATCGGCAGACATGAAACAATTTCATATCTTCAACTGGAGAAAAACCACCAGTGACCGATAAAAATGGAGGACCTTATTGAGTTAGGTCTATGACCTACATGTTCTGATCACCTAAGTATAAGTAAGTAAATATACATTTTTAAGGTTGAAGTTAGAGAGTGGGAAACTTTGATCAAATACATTTTAAATACATAGTGGTGCTTAGCAATTAATAGCGGAACACGCAGCCGGATGTTGTTACCGGATGTAGAACAATCAAGTTTCACATAGCACCACATGAGTTATCCGTTGACTACTTTCACCATTCACTGCCTACACAATCTATTATTACAATCACTTATATAACTATATCAATAATTTCTAGTTAGGCATAAAATAATCATAAAGTATGTTGTATAATCCACTTTTTGTGAAATGAAATGGTGAATGCGAAATTTGGTGTTCTGCAATCCGCGTGAAATGAATTGAAATTAAATTTGTGAATTAAAATTTTGAAAGTGGAAATTGGTAATCCGAATTCGTTAAATTTTTATCGGATTCAATTCACTCGTACTTTTAATTGTGATTTGGTAGTAAAAAGACGAATTTGTATAGTCTATTAGGAAAATTTAAACAATGTAGGTATTTAATTATAGAGTTTTTACGATTTTTTCTTAAATTTATAAATATATTTGGAATATCATATATATAGAGAGACAAAGAAAACAGCTAACAAATATAATAGAAGCTTTGTGACAAGAAGTTACTATATTACATGTTATTATAAATATAATATTATATTTCATTCAAGAAACAATTGTCCTTTCGACTTAATTGCTGCACATTGTTTAAAATTTTAGAAACTGTGAATCGTCTCATGCTTTGCTAGGTCACATTTAAGGGACATTGTACTGATGGAAAAAAAAAAAATTCGAGGTCGTCGGTCCCGACACATGGGACGTCGGTCTCTTATTTGTATCGTGCTTAAGAGCCATTGTACTAAAGACAAATTAAAAAAAAAAACTAAAAAGTTTTTTTCGATGGCTTTGTGAGACAGGACTATGCACTATTGAACTATGCACTTTTCAAGAAGATGTAGTTCTGATACCCATTGATTGATACAAATTTGCTACATGAAATTTTTATTATGAATATTTATAATATCCAGTATCCAGCATATCCAGTCAAATGAAAATATAGGCAAACGAAAATACAGGAAATTGCAAGAAAACAAGCAAATAATACTATAGGCAGGCTGAAATGCAGGCATACGACACGCTCCCCAAATATATCTGCCTGATGACGTAAAATTCAATAAAATATTTTCTCTATTAATTTGATTTTCTGTTAATATAATATGCATTTTTGTTTACTTTTAACAAATTTTAAATTTAAAAATTACTGAATTGAATTGAATTAAAACACATCAGATGTTTTGACATTTCACAAATTGAATTTGAAATTTTTTTAATCACATGGCATAAAAATATATTTTGTTGATGAAAATTCAATATTAATTGTCTCTTTTGTCTCATTTAATGACTCCCGATCACAAAGTCCCAGTACAATGGTTAATAATATAATTCGTTACAAACATACTTTGATAATGTTTAATTAATTAAAGCTTTTTTCATCCATTTTCAACTTTATACAGTTACGACTTTATATATAAAATTTAATCAAAATATTTCGATAGCAAGCAAATTTTTAAAGTCCTATAACGAAATCAATGATTAAAAATAAACTCCTTTCTCTCGTAAATTTTTTTGGATGTTACTACTTTCCCAATCATTCCTGAGGTTATAGAGGCTAGGAAACATTTTGCATGTATGGGTTTGGTTTTAAAAGCATTTGAAAATATTTGTCGTTATTTATTTGTATTCTTATTATTTCTTTTTTTCTATTTTTTTAGATACATATATATATGTATATAATATTTTATAGTTTTTTTTTTAAACAAAATAAGAATTAAATATCCTTTTATATCTTACGTCATTTTTGAAATATTAAGTAAACAAGCCTATAAAGCCATCCATTAAAATATCATAAGAAAATCCTTTCATTATCCATAATCCATAATAATTCCATTGGAAATCTAATTCTCTCTTTCTTTGATAAATATTTTTGAATACACATAGCTATTGTGTATATTTATCACATATGTTCGTTACATTATTTCTGACGTAATACAATTCATAAATTATTAATAGAACTCTGAAACTTGAATTACACCATATAGCAAACATATTGATTTGCTTTGTTAATTTTTTCATATTTAGAATGTAGCCTAGCCTAACCTTAATTGTTTTCACACAAGTATAAATAAACCTTTTTTAAACTCAGATACAATTTATCAGAAATTCGTTTATAATACTTCATCACTTAGATGGTACAACAAGATTCATTAGTCTATTTCATTGGTTTTTTCTACATTCGTCCATCTACGACAAATGTTTTATTCTATCTACGACAAGCTGCGGTGTTTATAATTTCTACAAGCCATTAGTTATTTAAATTACACAGATTACTTTTAATCCTCTTTGTAACAATTCTAATAATAGACTGTCTTATTCTAATTCTAAAACTAATCTTTTTTTATTTTATATATTAGTATATTAAAGTAAAATTAAAGAATATAGTCCCGGTGCCTACTGTTCCTTTACTGACTAAGTATACAAGTGGTTAAGATGAAGTAAATAAAAGAAGAAGTAAATAGGACAGTGAAAATTAACATTTTCAGTAATTATAATTTATATGTGTATTAAATACATATAGAAAAATAATAACTCAATTAGAAAATTAAAAAAAAAATATGTTACATGAATAACATTTTTCGAAAATTCAAATATTATTTTCAAACTCATTTCAAATCGACATGAAAATTTATATTCACATGACAAATAAAATGATTTTTTTTCTTTTATTCTCTTTATCACGCTAATTAATCAAATTACCTGTTAACTAATTTTCTATACTTAATTATTTATTTACTTTTTTATTTTTATGAAAAATTCTACATTTAAATTATAATAGAGTTCTAATTTAATCCTGTATTCTAATTAATTTAATGGTAATTTCAATAAAAAAATATTTCTTGTCATTTCAATAAATAATTTAATAGATAGTCGATAAAATTATTATATGTACATATATAATAAATAATATATTCTATTTAATAAGTAATATTAAAAAATATAGTCTTGCAATAATTTTTAAATATACAGGTGAGTTCGTTTTAAATGTAAAATCGTTTAAGAAAAACTTTGTATGTTAAATACCTTAAAATTTTTAATAATACATTCGTCAAGTTATATTTTCTTAATAAAAATATTAAACAAGAAAATACTTTAAAAATTGCCATATAAGGTTACGACTTTTTAGCTAAAAATTTAATGAAAATTATTTCGATATTAGAAAAATATTTAAGGCTTCTATTTAAAGCTAAGTATGCTGTTAAAAATTTTTGCATGTCAAAAAATGAATGAAAAAAATACTTCAAAATCGGCAGCAAAATTTTATCAGAAATTCGTTTAATCAATAAGAGGTCAAAGTATTATTTGCTCATTTGACAACAAACATCGTGTGAAAATAAAATCTAACTATTTATCTTAAGTAAACCTATTAGTATTAATTAATCTATCTGTTATTAATCTATCTATTATCTTAAATAAACAATTTTAAAATAAAATAAATTGTAAATAAAATAAAGTGAATCTAAGTATAAATCTAAGTAAAATAAAGTGTAACATAAAAAATATTATTTAAAAACGGAACCTTAAAATAATATTTTAAATAATATTTTTAAATAATACCATTTATTTTTAAGATTTACTTTATTTTACTTAGATTTATAGCTACTTAGAGATATTTTATTTTACTACTTATGTATACTTCGATTATTCACTTTATTTTACTAGATCAAACGTTGCTGATTGTCTAATGTCAAAATTTTGTCGAGCAAAAAAATTGTTTATATACCCTGGTAGCAAAAATTTTGAAGTTAAATACGTGGTGGTCAAAACAAGAACCTCATTTTTTGTTTTGCTCAGCACACTAACAGCATACTACAAAGCAGCATTTGAAGCAAAATTTTTGCTATCTTTTTTCTACAACAACAAATTACATGAAACGATGAAAAAATTTTGCACAGCATACTAACAGCATACGTAGCTTAAACTCTTAAATTGTTGATACAACATAGACAGACTTTTCCAATTTTCCACTTCATTACAGCCACTTCAATCACCCCAGAAGCTGTGGCAGGTTGTTCTGAAAATACCTGTATAATAGGATTACACCCTATTACACCTTATATATATATCTTATATAATAACCTGTGATACACCCTATAATCTAGTTATTTGAAAAAAAACATCAGAAAATATTTTGTAAATATTAGTTAAGATCTTTGTATTCACACAAGAACATTGTAGTTTATTTTATTGGTTTACTTCATCTAATTATGTTTCGTTTTAAAATCAAAGAGAAAATACAGTTACAGTGAATTATTTATTAATCGGTTTTAAAAGATTAGAGACTTAATTTGAAATAATTTGGAAGATATGATATGGTTTCAATTGAATTTTCTATATAGGAAAAGTTTAGTGAATTGATAGTTTCGAAAGATACAACTGTTAAATGGGCTCTAAGGAATCCTTTGATAGACAATTTGTGATTAAAAACAACCAAAAATTTATGCATTAACATTTATCACACTTTCAAAAAATCATCGAAAAATTTACTTAATAGAATTTATTACTGTTAAACGAATTCGTGTCATTTGAATTATGATGTAATCACTTTTGATTCAGTTTTGTTTATGAATAAGATTTCAATTATGCTTATTTCAAATACTATCTATTTGTTTTGTTTCATTTTGATATTGTATCGATCATAATAAAATACCCGACATCTACTTATTGTTATAAAAACTTACAATGGAAAATCCATATCCAAAGCAAAAAACAAATAACTGGGGTTGAAATTACATGAAATGTTTTGGATGATTAGCCGCAACTCACTAATGTCGCTGGAGAACAAGCTTCTGTTTTATAAAGCTATTTTAAAGCCGATATTGAATACGGAACCTAACTGTGGATAGTAGCCAGCAATTCATATATTGAAATATTGCAGCAATTATTGTCAAAAGTATTAAGGCCGGCGGGCTCTTCTTAGGGAGATGTTGTATCGGCGTATGATTTAATGACCAAATCCCAAGGATAGCTGAAATTGCCAGATTTTCAAAAATATAATCTTTAGTGGCTTGTGGCAACCGTTATATCTGTTGATTCATTAGATAAATATATATATACATTCAGTTATATATTCTAGAAAGATAACAGTCTGGAGCATGTTTTAACATTTATTTGATGATGATTGGTGATGCCGTTATGAAGATACTGTAGTTCAAAGTAGAAAATTTTTGGAAAAACAAAAAATCTTTATTTTCTTTTTTTAAAAGCCAAATACCTCAAAATTAAAAAAAAATGTTTCTTTTTATCCTTTTTCTATATAAAACTAGGAGCTTGCCTTTTACGAAATATATAATTGATCAACAGCTATAACGGTTTTTATAAAAACAACATCAAAACAGATACTGCCTAACTGCCTAACTGCCTAACATTTACTAATGTATAACTAGATTGTCATGGATGACTTACCATTGAATTTTTCATCCGCAAGTCATTATATGTTGGTTATATATAAAAACAAAAACATCATACAAACTACTGAATGTCTCCATTTGAGATAGACTGTACAGTTTACAAGGGAAAAAAAACTTATTGTTATTATAATTATTATATGTGTCCGTGTCAATATATAGTTTGTGTTTGATAAGTCCTCTATTCCAAAACCAAAGAACTATTTTAACATTTTTGAAACCAAATATTAATGAGTTTTAAATGTACACAACATAATAGTTCAAAACATATTAAACTGATTACTGTGAAGTTTATTTTTAATACTAATATTTTTTTTTTTAAATGGCTTGCAAATATCGATATTCTTCATCAGTGCTTGCGACTCTTTCTCGTTTGTAAAAATATCGATATTTGTAACCTATATAAAAAAATTTTAGTCAAAAAAACTTGACAGCAATTAAATTATTTATTTTAAAATATGTAGGTATGTATCAGTAAAAATACTTGAATAAAAGTATCAGTAATAACTTGAATAAAATGGAGCTAAGAAAGCTTAGTTCCTGACAATAATAAATGGCAGTAGTTTTCCATATTTAATAAGTTGATAAGCCAGTAATTTGATAAATAAATAGTCGAAGTATTGTAGATATTGTAGTATAAACTTGTAGTACCGTACTTAATTAAGCACGAAATTCTACCTAATTTATTGTCAAGAACATTTAAAAAAAATCCAATTAATAAATTAAAAACATTAAACTGATTTCTTTCTTGTTATTTTTCCTCAATTATTCAATACGTAATTAACATGGTTATAGCAATTCAATTTACTTTTATCTTAAATTTTTTAATTATAAAATTTGAAACATTTTAAGATAATATTTTCGATACATTGTAGTCAATATTTAATGAAGATATTTTTAAAATATTTTAACGAATAGAAGATCTTTTTTTGTCACCAAGCATCGACAGAATAAGAAAAATGTTTTAAAAATGCATTCATTCATCCCATTCACAACCATTGATGGAAATATCTTGTAGGTAAGTGTTCATACCAATAATTAATAATATCAAATAATAAAATAAGTAATGTGTAAATAATAACACCCAGTATAGTATATATAATATATGTATATGTATGAGGATTAACCACGTTATTATCAGCTTGTTTTAGTATAACTCCTCTTCAGAGAATAAAACAAAAAAATAAAACAAAAAGTAACAAAAATCCAATAACTAAATACAAAATACCACCTATAGTTAAACCTCATATTATTTTTGGTAATTTTTTTTTTTTTTTTGTATTTTAGATTTCTTTTCTATTTTTCATTAACATTCAGTCATTAACCCTTTTTCGATTATGTTTTTATTTATTTTGTTTTTAATTTTGTTTTTTTTTTTGTAAATCAAAAATTTGACAAATACCTCAGAAGTTTGTATAGCCAGAAAAAGAAAAGAAGAAAAAAAATTGGCATTACCTACTTATAGAATAAAAATAAAGAAGAAAGAACGTAAAATTTACAATGATACTCAATCCTATGTTATTCACACAAAACACAGAAAAACATGTAAACCAATACCTACTCATCAACGTTTCTTTTTTAGTCATTATTCTTGCAAATTTTTTTTTTTAGCAAATATTTTTCTATCGTAAAAAACAATAAAAATATATGTACTAATAACGTAATGACTACTGAATATAGTACAGTACAGGGTGTCGAGATAATATTTATGGGTTAATGCTCAAGCAATGGTTGTGATCAGAGCTGGGTAAAATACAAATACTATACTACTGATTGAGTATAAGTAGTCGATTTCAAGTATTTGAGTAAAATTATTTAAGTAAACAAATTTTAAATGCTATTTTCAAGTACTTTTTAAATAAAAGTATTTGACTTAATTTTTTAAAATACAGGTAAAGTTCATAAACAATGTATTTCAAATCAGACCCATTATATCAGACCCAGCTCTGGTTGTAAATCTTTATTTCAAAACCAGATTTTTCCAGCGTTTTTATAATGTTGTTGTCCCTAAATTATTTAACATTGTTCCGATTTTTCTAAGAAATATCACAGTCAGGCGAGTCGAGACAAAGAAGAAGAAGTCTGCAAGTAGTAGACTAAATACACGTGTGTCTATGATAAGTTTGTAGAATAAACGTGTGTGTATGATTAGTAAAATTAAAAGGTAAATATTCGACTATTTTCAACAATTATACAAATTTTACCTTAACGCTAAAGAATAAATTTCAAACAAACAACAATCAGACTATTGTATCTATTTATATATATTTCTTTATTCTTATTAAATATATTCAGTTCTTATTAATTATATTCAATTATTAATTATGAACAATAATGCTATGTTCACATTACACCATTTAATTATGTTTAATGTTTAACCGTGATTTACTTCTTGATTAACTTATTGTTTATCATACAAAAGACCTTAACATGTTTAATACTATGTTCGCATTTATTGAGTTAACTATGGTTGACATAACTATAGTATAAGCATAATTTAAGTGCGATTTGCTTTTTTTTCATATAAAACTAATCATACTTGTAGCTATAGTTAAAAATAAATCAAACTTAAATTATGTTAAATTCACGTTCACAACCCTGCTTTTATGTTATATCGTAGTTTTTATCGTATTTTTTTATTTTTGTGCAACCCGGCAATGGTATTTTTGAAGTTTCAAACAAGTCAAAATGTAAACAAAATTAAAATATACCTACATATTCAACAACGATATATTTCCAGACAACAATAGTAAAAATTAGAAAAAAGAAAATAAGTATGTTATATTTTGTCAATTTTAAATGTTAAATCTTTTAAAAAAATTTAATTTTTCTATTGATTCGAAAAATAAATTATGTTAACAATAAATTAATACGAAAGGAATATACATATATACATCGTAGTATTGTTTGCTCCATTATTTATTTTTTATTTTGATAAACAATCAAAACGTCAAACTTAACTATAGTTTGTATAATGCGAACACTTTTTTTCAACCATAGTTAACAAACGTAATTTAAACCATTTTAAACACAATGCAAACATATTATAACTTTAATCACGAAGATAAACACGTTATCACCCCTGCTTTCATATTATATCGTAATTTGTATCGTATTTTAGTACAGCTTTCAGACTATGCACAAAATGTACAAAATAAAATGTAAACAAATTTTAAAAATATTTTAAAAATATATATATACTAGTATAATATCATTGCTAATTTAGCGAAGTTTGGGTGTTTAAAAAATCATATACATCTACTTCCATATTGGATAAAAAAAATTATTTATTCTCTCAATTCGCATTCTTTCATTCATAATGAACTGTTTTTTTTTAATTATTGTGTTGTTATAAAAGGCTTCAGACAAAAATAAAATTAGTATATTATATATAAGATAAGATGAACTACTGTTATGTACATATATTATATAATTTTAATTTCCAATGTAGTTTTTTTTAATTTTTAATAATTTTTTTTATGTTTTTAGTTCTTCATAACTTTTGCTTTAATCATAACCATAACTTATAATTAATCAGAAAATAGATTAAAGCATTGTCTGTTGTCAATTATTGTTGTTTTTAGTAATTGAACTATTTTATAGTTTTTTAAACAAAGTTGTCAAAATAAATCAAGTTATGTACAATGTGTACACAGTACACTGCTACTTAAATATAATTAAAATACAGTTAATGGTGTAATGTGAACATGGCATTTAGCATTACAAAAGACTATCGTTATGACACAAACGAAGATATTCACCGAAATCTCAAAATAAAGCATAACTGATAGTGTGCAATTAAATTACATTAAAAAACATACCAGTAAACTGCATCAGCCTATCATAAATGATCAAATGTTCATCAGAAATACATCTCAATTGTGCAACGATGCTGCATCCATAGAGCATCATAATCATTTTTTTAATTTACCTATTGAGATATTAAATACAACACACAACAGATTGAAACTAGTGATCTAATATGATGAAAGTATATTAGGGGAGCAGATATACATAATTCTATAAATCCACACAAGTTTTGCTTAATAAGCACAATATCAAGTAATTTTTTAAAAGTAAGTATAATAAGGTATGACTACTTTAAAGGTGTAAATAAATATAAAGTTTAAATAATTGCAAAATAAATATTCAAGAGAGAGGGATAGATATTTAAAAACTAATAGTCTACAGATTTTTAAGAGAAAGATAATAAATTTACTAAACTGTACAAAACAATTTAAAACAATAAATGAAATCAATAAAATATGAAATGTTAAAAAAAAAAAAATATATGTATCATTAATAATAACTTCATACAATTAGTATCATGATGTATAAGAAAAATCGAATTATTGAATTATTTCACATACTCTAAGAATAAAATATGTAATTAGAAAATAAGAAAAGACAAAAAAATAATGTAAAGACCCTGCCTGAAAAAACCTATAATGTGTTCAAAGGTCAAAGGTTCAAAATGTTATATAAAAAAAATGACAAAATAAATATCACAAAAAAAAACATAATTTCAAACAGAACAGATTACAGACGTTGTTGAAAAATATTTTATTTAACTTGGCCAGACAATCACCAATCCTGTGATAAATAATATCATACCGACACACCCTGTATATATATTTTTTTATGTACTGTACATATTATTTCTATTCTTAAAAAGTACATAAACATAAAAATTGAAATAACTTGAAATTGGTATGTTAATAAACTGCTCGTATATTCAGTAAAATTAATGAATAGTAAGAATAATAATAAGAAGGAGAGAAAAAGGAGTTTTTGTTTTGTTTTTTTTTTCAAGTGTATTTTAAGTACCCGTCCCGTCATCGTGATACAAAAATTTTGATTTGGCTGGCTCATTATTTAGATTTTAGAAAATAAAAAACAAAAAAAAAAAAACACAAATTAAAAAACAAATCAAAATTAGTATGTAGGCATTATAGAATTTTGTATACCCCGGGACAAAAACATAATAATATTATGTATGGATTATGCAATATATATATTTATGTGAGTCTGTACGTAACGTATGTATGTAAAAACAAAATATTGTCATAAAATTTTCATCAAAATTTGGAGACATTGGTCTAGAATAATTTTATTTTATTATACCTACAGATTTTGTCATTAAAATCTCGAATTACTACTTTTGCATAAAATTTATATAATATAGTAGTGGGAATAGTATACTCGTATCTACAAAGAAAAGTGATTTGAAAAACAGTTCATGGGTATTTGGAGAAATTGTTCAAAATTTATTTTCATAAATATTTATCAAATCTTGTCATTGGACAGAAACAAATTTGTTCGTGCTGTTAAGATTTATAAAATAGATTAATTCTATGATTCTTTTTTTATAAATATTTCCGATTTTTAGTTTTTCAAAAAATTTATAAAAAAAATTCTAATAAAAAAAAAAAATTGTTGACTAAAAAAGTTAAAAAAATTTAATAAAGTCAGCACAAATTGCTACACAGAACACCAACGATTGAAAGTCGACTAAATTTAAAAGTTAACTAAAAGTTGATTTTCAGAACACCACCACTTAAATAAAATCTGTAGTTGAATTCGAATACCTGTAAAAGATTCTGTACCTACAAAGTGTGTTTTATAAGTCGATATTGTTGCAGCTGTTATATTAATAAAAATTATCAGCTGATTAAACGTAATGAAACAGACCAAGGTTTTCTAATAATAACAAAAGTACACACATTTCTTTAAAATTTGCAACAGAAAGTATTGACTTTCGTGAGGAGACATGGAACATTGAAATTTGAATATTATTTAATTAACTAACATCTCCGAATTTATTTTCCCTTACATATTAAGTAAAGTTTTCATGATAGTTAAATTATAATATTATGACACCCTGAATATGAAAATTAACCGTCACGTAGCTTACTTAACTGTTTTATTTCTTCTGACATTGTTATGTCAGTTTAGAAGAAATGTAAACCATGAATTTATGAACATAGCTGCTGATATGTTGAAATGAGAGAGACTATTGAACAGCTTTAGTTAGAACTATATTTCGAATCTTAGAAAAAACCTTGCCGATGAGTACATAGGGTCATTGGAAATTTGAGTGACTTCCTGATTGTGCAGATTGATTCTAAAATCAAACTTAAACGAATAGGTCCCTTAAAATAATTAATACCAACAAATTAGGCACTTGGTGCTAATTTTCTTTCCATAAATAACTAAAATAGCTAAACTTCTACCTACCCACCTCAGAAGAAATAGATAAACCTAAAAATACATACAAAAATTGATTGGCATCTCATTTCATATAAAATAAAAAGCAAATTTCTTTAATTTTTAGGTGTGTTCCTCTGTAATTGTTCTTGCAAACAATAATAAAACTATCTAGCATAAAATCATAAGAGTTTAAATTATTTATAATATTATTTTCATCTATATATTATAAGTATACATACTTTTATTACAAAAAAAATCATAAAATTATGTATCAGCGATTTTTATTACATTGTTATTTCTTCTCAAAAGCATAATAAGAAATTTAGTCAGCTCATTTCTTAACGTTATTATTCTCCTTTTACATATTCTTTCTCTCTTCTTTTATAATCAACGTCAAGTTACAAAATGAAAATTGGAAACAATTATGTATAAAAAAGTATAAATTACTTTAATATCATATGGCATGTTAACTATTTATTTTTTAGAGCAGTGCGTCGAAACCAGTGAAATTAACGGTTAAATAAAATATGAAATTTTATAACTTAAACAGTTTAAATTTTTGTAGTTTGTCAATTAAATAAATTTATAATTAGATTTAATTTAATCTATTTATAAATAGATTTTACTTTTAAATTTTGTTCGATTTTTATAACTCACAGATGTTGTTTACAACATCTTGATATAAGTTATGAAATCAACCAAAATTAAAATCAAGAATTGTATAAGTATAGATAGTCTAACTTTATAAATACTTACTGATGAGTTTAGGTAGTGTTATGATGAACGAAATGCACCAAAAAAATAATTATTGTTTATAAATATAAGCAACTTACAATAAGTGAGTATAATAAATATAGATACTATGTTAATATAGGTGGTTATGATGAAGTTCGTCGGAATGTGAAATTCCGATTACATTCCGAATTTGGTATGCTGAAGTCCGAAAGTCCGCAGTCTGCAAATGTCATTATTTATCCGAAATTTTAAAATTTATGTATGATGAAGTTCGTCGGAACGGAAAATAATTTGAAAATTGTACGCCGGAATTTCTCATTCGGAAGTATTAGAATGGTTCGGAAATGAATTATAAAGCATACAATTTTTGTATTTAGAATATTAGGAGAAGTAGAAAATGTAATAATAGTTTTTTTTTTCAATTTTTTTTTCATTTATGAAAAATATTTTTTTTTATTTAGGAATAAAAAAGCGCTTCAAAAGAATAATATATTTTATTGTTTTTAATATTATAACATAATATGTATATATATATTAAAAACGATACATATATATTTTACATTCTTTAGAGAATTTTAAATTTTCTCTGATGTAACAAAAAATTACTATTATTTTAATTTGTATATATATACATACTACAAATATAATTTAGATAGTTGTATCTTTTACTTTTAATTTATGTATGCATATTGTATATATACATTATGTCATATGTATACATTATCTATTAAAAAATTTTTACAAAATAAATAAAAAAAAATTGAAAATAAAAATGTTTGAAATAAATATGAAAACAAAACAAAAAATCTTCCGAAACATATGATTTTGATTTCTGCACAGACTTTGCAGTCGAAGGGACTTCAGCATACCAATTCTTTCGTATTCGGATCTGAATTTTTTTTCGGAGAAATTCCGCTTCGGACTTCATCATAACCACCATAATCTCTGTATATCTCTGAATAAATAAATCGGGCTTGTCCTTTTTGTATTAATTAAATTGTTAAATTCATAAGAAATTTATTTTTATCTAATTAAAAAACTGTTTAAAAAAATTACAATTATGGTTCTGTCTGGATTTATGTGTAGGTTTGAGATGTAGAGATGTAGGTGTGAGTCGTTATCGTTAACAAGTATTCATATATTTTTTATAAAGTAGGAATTAATAAGTTTTTAGAAGTCTATACTAAAAAGAAAGTCAAATCTTATCTAGATCTATACTATTTACAAATGGTAGGTAGGTAGTAGTGTACTGGAATATTTTAAGAAAAAAATTTGATTAAACAAGTGAGAGGGAAATAAAAGTAATTGAAACGAAACCAAAAAAATGTGTGTTCGGACAAACCACATAAAATAAATTATGCTTTTTCTGTGGCAATACAAAACTTATATAAATAAATAAAATAAATAATACATAATATAAATTTTACTTATTTTAGGAGTATAATACTAAATAAAACTAACGGTATATTTTTTTCGGACATTTTGTTAGTCAAAAAATTTTTAAGATAGGTTAAACTCTTAACCTACGACAATAGAAATTATATTTGGTCCACCATAACTTAAAAACATTAAAAAAAAAAAGTGGCTCTAAATAATTGTGGCAAACTGTATATATTTTCAAAAATTTAATTTTCTTCATATCGGTCAGAATAAAATAAAAAAGTTTAAGAACCCCTGTAGTTGTAGAGTATATAAAATACATGGTTCAGTACCAAAAAAAACTTTTTTTGTTTGTGCTCAGAAATGAGAAGACTGTATACTTCTTTTGATATTACTTAAAACTCAGTTACTACAATTATTGTAGGAGAAATTTAGTGGATTTTTTTTTTTAATATAAATTTATTACAGCTGCTTTGAGCAATGTAGATTGAATTGTGTAAGAAAATTTGTATATGTATGAACGTATGGTTGGTTTTTTGTTTTTCATAATAAAGTAGAAAGTTATTAATTTTGAATTCAAATGAAATATAATTTTTCCACTAAAACTCATTTTAGATTTGTTGAACCAGAAAGTTGTCTGTCATACAATTATTAGCTTAGAAAAAGTTATAAAAAAAAATTCTTAAAATATGACTGACTCACTTAAACAAAAAAAAAATCTATATTTTTTTCGTCACAAAACTCTGAATTTTTGCTCTATATAAAAAAATTGTGTAAACATAAAAAAAAAATTCTGAGTTCCAAAATTTTTTTAATTTTAGTTAATATTGGTAGTTCAGTAGATTAACATTGATATACTACTGGATAGTAAAAAAAAAAATACAAAATGCGTTAGATCCTAGTTGAATTCGAAATTTTAGATTGGAATTGGACTTGATTTATATTTCTTATATAAAATGAAAAATATTGGTCTCTATAAAATTTTAAATTCTAATATTTAAATTCAAACTTTGTGTCATTTTCTTCTTCTCAAAATACCTAATCAAAATACATTTAGTTTTAGTTGTGTAGATAGACTAACCAGTATATTATGTTTTTTTTAATTGATACTGACGATTTCCCTAAACATAGCCAATTTACGGGTCGGGGTGAAAATTTCGCTTTTCAAAATGTCGTCTGATCAAAATGTCGTTGTCGTTTTTTTAATTATATAGAAATTCTAGATAAAGAAGATACCCCATTGTAAATATTCTGATACATTGTGATATTCTGTATCCAACAACGACTACGCATAAAAATCGGTTGGTCAGAGATATCTGGCATCACAATAAACGAAGCTGCAGATTACCTATAGCAAAAAAGCATTCGCTCATAATAATAACATAATAAACTTAATTGCGACAACAGTGACAGTTGCGACCCTTTTACCCCTTATAAATATATATATCTATCTTAATTATGCCCTTTTAGCTTTTATATGCAGAAATTGATATAAGAATAGTTGTATACTTGGGTAAAATCAATTGAATTACTTTCACGGGCTATTTTCAATGACAGAAATGACAGAAATGACAGAAATCACTTTAGATAAAGATAGATAAAATAAATAAAAATAAAAAATTTTAATTGATTTGAAATAATTTCTTTTATAAGACGATTTGGTTTTCACAAACAATTCAATTTTTAATATCTATCATCTTTCATATTCAATTCAATTTCGCCCTATTGAAATATCAATCATTCATATTTCATTTATTCCATTCCAATATAATTACTTAGACAAAAAAAAAATATTTTTGTAAAAACTGAGCGACTCTATTGTGGATAATCAACTATTACAAAATAAATGTTAAATTATTGATTTATGTTAGAACAAAATTTGGTATTAGTCTATAAAATGAAAAAAATTAATTTTTTCAAATCAAATATTTTGTTGTTGTTTAGAAACTTAGGTCATTAACATAAGTAAACTTCTTAAATTAACTATATTTGTGGCTATATGGAATATTTTATACTACTTGATAAATTCAATTTTACTTAATTATTTTTTTACTTGTATTCGTTATTTTTTTAATAACTCACTCGATTCTTTATTTTAGTTTTGTATAAGCAAATTTTTTTATTTTACACGCCATCCCCATCTATCTATACATTTTAGTTCTGGACAAATAAATTATACACCAATTAAGCAAATAATTAATAAATTATATGAAAACATTTTTAACATTTTATTGCCTAAAAGGACCTAAAAGTATTTGCTTTAAAATAGTTGAAAAAAAATTTGTTTTAGATTAAAATAAATTAATTATGTAGACTTTTTATTACAAAGATAAAATAATAAAATTTCTTACAAGATGAAAAATAATTGAAGAAAAATACGAGACAATCAATAATTAAATAATGAAATTTTTTAAATTTATAAAAAAATTTAATTTAACCGAAACCATTAATGGAGAATATGTGATAAGTACAACACTCTCATCCATTAGTTCATAACCATTGACTAAAAATTAGTATCATACGTATCATATGAAGTGATATTTTTCTATTCTGTTGAACGTAGACGTGACAGTTTTAAATTGTATCAATTACCATCATAAAAAAATGTTTGTATCACCCGCCTTACAGCGTCCTACAAAAATACATATTCAGCTAGGCCGTGTAACATATTCAGATATGTGTGCTATTTTCTATAGCTGTTTGTTTAGCCAAAGAACCTTAGCAAAACTGTGTCTTTCAATGTGATATGATGACTTTATTTTTTCTTTATGTTATTCAAATCTTGACAATCTCACTTCTTCAAGTTCCTTCAATCTTGGATTAAACCAGTGAATTCTAATCAAAATGTTTGTCTCTAGCTTTCATTTTGTATCAGGTATACAATTCTGTATTCTTCATCCTATTTAACCATCATATTTTATAAATTTGACGTAAGTAAGGTTCTGACAAATTTTGAGAGTTTATTACAGAGACTGTAAATGAGTTTTACAGTTCAATTCATTGCTAACTCATAAATTCAAATTTGGAGTCAGCTCATTGTTTGCGCAAAGATAGTTGATCGGAAATTTGACTCTCTTTTTCAGTAATTGTCAGTTTAGTTTCATGCCTCACATAAATTTTGTTCAGAGATTTATATTTCATTAAACAAAGGTTTACTCTGTTCTGCTGTATCCATTGATATAATCAAGCACCAAGGCTTTTTATATGGTTGGTCACGATATTTTAATGTTAAAGTTATTTAGAACCGGATTCAGGGGTTTTAATAAATGATTGGCTAAAATATATCTCTAATTGTATAATAAAGGGGTCATAATAAAAAATATATTTTTAGTAATGTGTCAGCCTTGAAGTGCGGTGTACCTCAGGGGTTCAGTTTTAGATCCAATTCTTTTTCTTATTTATATAAACTCCATTTTTATTCAGCCTTTTAAGGGCAAACCTACAGCTTTTGCGGATGATACTGCATTTGTTTATGAAGGAAATTCCAGCTTTCTTATTGTTAATAACATTAATTTTGATCTAGTTGGATTTATTTATAGGGATTTTGATTTATGGATTTTTTTTTTATGGATTTCAATAGTAGTTTTATTATCCTACTACATTGGAATATAATTTAATAAGTTATTCTTTAAAATGCATTAATACCTCTACTTATATTTTATACTCATGTGATGTAAGCTGTTTCAAGGTTGAAAAAGTTTATTGTTTCAAATGTCTAGGCTTATTAATGGATGGAAAACGAAATTGTTCGGCTCATACCAACCATCTGAAGAACTATATTAATTCTGTTATCAGACAACTATGTATATCACATTAGTTTATACTGCTCTTTAAATATTTTAACTATAGTCTATTACGCAATATGGTATTATCTGTTAGGGAGAAGTGTACTTTAATAAATTGCATAAAATTTTAGTAAGCCAAAAACATGCAGTTAGATTGATTTGTAAAAATGAACCTTTGACTACCAACTTGTTTAAACTAGGAAGATGCTATAAGAAATTTGTATTTATACAAAAATCTAAAAAAAAAAGTTATTAGATCTGGGAATCTAAATATTAGATCTTCTAAAATTAAAGAAAATTATGGAGGTTGGTATTGAAATCCATAAAAACAAAATCCATAAATCAAAATCCCTAATTTCACAATCCGTAAAAACAAAATCCTTAAAAATTAAAATCCATACGCGAAAGCTGCTAATGTACTTTAAACTTTCAAGAACAGTAAGAATAACATAAGGTTGTCAGAATTTCAGAAAAAATATTTATTAGCACTTAATATGGGATATTCCCAAAAACAGCTTGTAGGTGGAATAACTACGAAATTCCTAATGTAAAAAGTCAAATGGACTAAATCCAAACGACAAAATCCAAAATTCCAAAATCCAAATACGACAAAATATCATTTTTCAAGATCCAAATGCGACGAAACCCAAATTTTAATAAAATAGCAGGATTAGTAAAAACTTAAAAAAACACAACCTTTATTTTTAAAGTCGGCCAAGCCAAGCCCCCGTTACATATTTATTGAAACACTGTTTTCGCAGACATCAAGCTTTTAGTAAAAATTTTATTGCCTATGATTTGAGTGTTAATTCAAGTCGATTTCTAATTATTCCTAGTCATTAAAATAATCACTTCTGCAACTTTTATGATGTGATTGCACCGACTTTTACAATAAGCTGCCTGAGAATATCAGAAATGCTTAAAGATTAAATAAATCTCTATAGAAATCTCAAGACCTGGTTACAACATCTGAATTTTGTAAAGGTTCTGAATTTTTAAAAGTTTTTGATAGAATGTATTATAAAAGATAGAAAATTTCACAGTTTTAAATTTTTTCGTCTAATTTTTTAATTTTCTTGTTTTTTTATTGCTTTTTATGGTAAATAATTTTTTAATATTAATGGTATAGTATCTTTTTAATTTTGTATAATAATTTACCTCTATTTTTTATTTAATTCGAATATTATATAAAAATATAATAGAATAGAACAGACTTGACGTTAAGGATTACATTTTTTAATCTTTGTTTCTACCCCTAGTGAAGATAGCTGAGAAAATCCAAATTTTAGAAATAAATTATTATGATGATACAAGATGATACTCTTAATTAATTGAACTAAATTTTTAATTTAATCAATTATATTCCATGAATGTCTTGTTTTTATTTCTAATATCGTATTTTTTAATGCTAAAATTTCCACTTTCATTTTATTTAAAAAAAAAAAAAACAATACTTTATTATTATTATTACCCTTAATTTAACCAAAACTCTCAAAAACGATTTTTATGTCAAAATGTCAATAATATATAGATATTATATATGTATCTACATATTCATTTATATTGATCTTGCATCAAAAAATTAACAAAACTTATAATCACCTAATTTTTTTGTTAAAAGAAAAAAAGTGTAAAAAAAAAAATAATTTATGAAATGGGTGTTTTTAAAACCATTTAAACATTTGGACTTTAAGCCACTAAAATTTCAGTTAAAAAATCATTGATATTTCAAAGAAATTCTTTTCTAATTTGTAATAGAAAGTATGTTTTTATATATATGTATAGTACATATATATTTATGTACACGAAATTTCAAAAAAATTTATAGTTTTCATGTCATGTTATTATTATTAAGAATTAGTATAAGACCCCCCCTTTCGCTTACAATTTTTTTTCTGTTTTTTATAAAATCTCATAAATGGGTTCATTTAAAGAATTTTCTTTTTAAACGTTCTTAACAAAAAAAATTAACCCAAACTGGTCTTCAATATGAGGTTTAACTTTTCTTTTCTGTTTTAATACATAATATCATAAATTGTACATATACAGTGGCTACCAAAAACATTCAAGCACTTATTAATTAATTTTAATTAATACTTACGTATCGTATGTACATAGATATTATTACATAAAGTTGATGGGAGGGTAGTACGATATCTCTCTTTTCAAAATCTTGTTTCAACAAAATTTTGCGTTGCAAAATTTATCTTGTTCTGAAAAATTTAGTTTTTGAAAATACCTATTTTTTGGTTTATTTTTATTTTGGAAAACGGTTATGTACACCTATTTGGATATACCAGGTGTTCCAGAGCATACGTATCAGATTTTTAAGAGGGGAAGGAGGGTCGAGGGTGCTCTATCAGTTGGTGAGATTTCAAGCTTCCGAGAAGGACCGGAAAAGGGTTTTTTAAGCTAAAAAATCGCTGAAATTGGCCGAAATCGGGATTTTCAAATGGGAAGAATTACTTTTTTATGCAAATTCGGATTCTAAGCCAAAGAATAAGAAACTTTTGTAAAGTACAATTTCATTTTTGTTGTAACTTTGTAGGTACTCAAAACTGAGATAAAAAATATGATAATATGAAAAACAAATTTATTTATAAAAATTATTATTATTAATTTTGATTTACCAAAGGAGGATTTTTGTTTTATTTTTATTAATTTTAAAACAAAATAACTGAGAAAACGAAAAAAAAATCATTTAACATAAGTTTCTTATTTTTTTTACCCTTTTTCGGTTCTTCCCGGAAGTTGAAAATATCAAATAACACCAATCGATAGAGCACCCTCGATTTAAATAAATTGCGCCTTAAATAAAACATGAATAAAATAAAATTATCGGGGGAGCAGAAATATTGATTCATGTAAGCCCACACAGGTCCTGGTTTTTAAGCACATTTTCAATATAGTAATAATTTATTCAAATATGTAATACGATTGTACTATATTAACCTAAAGGTTGTAAATAAAAATTTGCATTAATTTAACATCGAAAAATTCTCTTCCTGTCTTCAAAAATCCAAACAATTCTCGAAAAAAGATTCAAAATAACGATTATCCACGATGCCTATATATTCAAAGAAATCGAAAAAATCGGGTAATTTATTCGAACTCAAAAAATAATATTTCCGTCACTGTTGATGGATTTTAATAAGTTTGATCACTATTTAGATGGATCACTATATCGGGAGTCTACTGTACTTGAATATAAGGTTAATTAAACCATCATAGTATAATGATTATGATTTATCGCATCTAATCGTTAATCAAGAAACTGTGAGTTCATACATTTTAGTAATTTTTTTCATTATTCATATAAGTTAATTGCGTTTATAATTTGATAATCAACTAAAAATGAAAATAATATCCTATTTATGAAAACCTAGTTATACAGAATATTATAATTTATATATTTAAAATTACATAAAAGTTTTATAATTTCCAAATTGGGTAATAAATTTAATTAAAAAATATATTTTATAAACCATAGGAAACCTATGAAAATTTATTTGTATACTCTATTTTAGAATTTCAACAGTCAATTGTTCTAGTTGGAGTTGTTTGACAAAATCTAATACGTCCTTTGACTTTATATGATCTGGCAGAGTTATAGCAAATAAGTTATTGCTGATTCCAGAATCATAATATATGCTATAGGATAAAGTAGAAAAATACAGCACTGATGAAAGACGTATGTTTGATTCCGAAATTACGATACGAGTATTTGCAATAAAAAATTAATTATGTATAACTGAACAGAAACTCGACAAGAGTTATTTAAGCTAATCACTCGAATGTTTCAATCACTAACACAATTTCTACAAGGGATCATCACTAAATATTTCGATAAATTTGATTTAATTGATTAAAATGTGAACATTATTTACATTTTAAATTTCAGAGAAGGCAAGTGCAATAGCATTAATCGATGGCGACATATAAGTAAGCCCTAACCACAAAAAGTAATTTTTATAGGTGGAGAAAAAAATCATTTTCCTTTCTTTCGCATATTATTAAAATTGACAATTTAGAATTTAAATAAGTCTGTAAAAAAATTGTATATGAAATTAAATTTCTAATTAATTATGTGAGGTAGTGCTAATATAAGGTCTGTTACAGGGTGTTTTATTTAAATGTCAATTATTATTAATTCACATATTAATTTTCTTCTTTTGTTTTTTTTCATTACAATATTTTTATAACAGGGTAATTAAGCAGATTTATCAAATAAATTGCAACATGTGGATAAGGGCTTATCTTCTAATATATTAATATGCTAATAATGTCTGTAAAACTTTCCACCACCAGCAAAAAGCAAAAAGCAGTGACGGGAACTCACAAAATTTAAATGTGAAACTTTTTCAAAATATTACCGCAAAAAATTACCGATTCAGAAATAGAAAAGTCAAATAAATCATATATATAGAAAAACATATCCAAGTTCTAACTCCATATAGGAAAACTATATATTTAATACAAGAACCAAATAGTAAAACATCCATAAAATCAATAAAATAAATAGTTTTTTAATGCTTGACCGGCGAATGTTACGCTGGGAATAGCTTGTATACATAATAACCATCGAAATAATATTTTTAATTATTAAAATTGTTTGTTGCAGTTTTTTAAGGCAAGAACTTTAAATCAATGAAAAAATTATGGATTACTATATGGAATAAAAGTCGAGCTTTCTTTCACTAATCATTTATATTTATTTTGCAAACTTACGTCCTTCATCAATGCTTGCGACTAATTGCTTTACGTTTGGATATTTTACTGCCCATATGGCCACAATACTAACAAAAACTAATTATAGATAGATAGATAGTTCGTTTATTTCCAAAAATTTTTAATACATACTTTATAATGGCAGAGTCTTCTTATACTTAAGTTAGAGTTTAGATTATTAGTATCCTAACAGCTGCGAGTTTTATTTTATTCTCTTTTTTATTTTGCATAACATTGTTGTTTGATTTATAATTTATTTAAATTGATACAATGAAAAATGGTGGAAAATTACAAAAACCTTGTTACTACTTCTATATTTAAAAATTTACTTAATGACTAGACTTAAACTAATTTCTAGCTAAACAAAGTCATCGAAAAAAAAAAAAAAAAAATTGATAAAAAATAAATAACTAAAGCAAACAATCACAATTTATTTACATTTAATAATATCGACCAATTGCCTAATTAAAATGTTTTCGGAGCTGGACCAGTTGGCAAAAAATTTGTTAGCTCTAATATTAATTTTGTCTGTTATCGTCGTACTTTTGGATTTTAAATGAATATCTAATGTACTGTGATACCAAGGGAGGTTTAGTAAAATTTTATTAGTTTATTTAATGTAATTTGCAGTTTTTTTTATGACAGTATATGCGCAGTTTGACCAGACCAGATCACCATCCAGATACGTACTTTGAAAGATGGATTTGAAAATTAAAAATTTTTGATTAATTTAGAGAGAGACGTTTTCCTATTAAACCTTATTATAAATATATTAAATTAATAATAATTTATGGAATATGCTGAAGGCTCTAGGTGAAATATTATTAAAATTAAATAAAATTAATTTAAAATTTTAATTAATTGTATTCGAATATTTTTGTTAAGCAATGTATAACACTTTAAGGTCTGCATTCGTTTCCTACATGTACAATATAGATAATTACTTTTCAAAATTATAGAAATTATATAGTTGAACTGATATAAAGCAGATATTATTGTCCAGTTGAATTATAAAAAGTAATTTAATTTTTTATGGAAAAAAGCACAAAAAAAAGTGTTTTCTTTTAAATGTGAGGTTATGTTATTACTCTTTTTTGTTATGATTGTTGTTAGTTATAATTTTGTTGATTAAACATTTGAGTTGTGAACTTTAATATGAAATAAAATTAATAATATTTTTTAGTCATATTATATTTTATTATACACTTATATGTATATAGTATATATATGTATATGAAATTGTTAAAGGGAAATATAAAATAATAGTAATAAAGAAAATTAAGGTCATAGCAGTTAAATGAATGTAATTCTACACAACAATAAAAAATAAAAAATAAGGGAATACTTCATGGAATAGAAAAGAAAATTAAATGAATTTCTTGAGACAAAAATATTTAAAATAATTAAGATTTTTTATTTTAATAGTAATTAGTTATGATGTGAATCTTTTGATATTGAAATTTGATATGAAATAAATAGATTAAATTGTGTAATTAATTGACTATTTTTAATTGTGTGCTTATGTATGTATGCACATTTGTTTTTGCTAAAAATTTTCTTGTGTTTATTTCCTTGCTATTTGATTTGTAATAATATTTTTAGTATCTTACGAATCTTCTTACAATCGAAATGTACGGGTTATAGCTGTGTGTTTCGTCATGTTTCAACTTTAATTAAAAATGATTGTGCTTTATAATATGTGCATTACTGTATGTATTATATAATTTAGTTTACTTTAGTTTAAAAGGGAATGACGGAAATATCTATTCGTTGCTACGACAACATTAAGTATCATGGGGCTCCATTACGATCCCCTTTACCACATAACAATACGAACTGAACGGTACTAATTTTCGGAGCTTTGACGAATCTGTGGATATGCTGAAACGAACCTTTGAAATCTCTGTCAGGTTGTGAAACGTAAAAACTCTCAATCGCCTAAGCCAAATTTTCGCTAGACGTAGGAAGTCGCAGAGTTTATACTTGATTCGCAGATTCGACAGTTATCATTATTGACAAGTTTCAGTCACATTGCATGCTTTTTAAACAGTCATCCTAATGTTCTATCAAGCTGAAGCGATTTCCTAGTTTTCCCTTTGTTGATTTCCCGCCATAGTTTGTTAGAAGTGTTACAGGACCTAATCTTATGTTAGTCATACTTCAGCTACTTTTTGTTTAACCTATCTTATGGGCATATGGACTCTTACATCAGCTGAGCTTAAATCTATTTTATTTCCTACTCGTAAGAGTCCTCCATCACTTTATTAGCCTGTACATTAGAATGTCCAGGAATCAAAATGAACTTTATTCTATATATTCTACTAAAATTCTCTACGCAACTGTAGGATGGTAAAATCTGCATTTTGATTAAATGATAACACCAATTCCACAGTCTAAACTGTTGTCAGTACTTCTCAGGTAGATTTCCAGTCTTAATTGCAAATTGTAGAAAAAATTGTAAATATTTGAATTTAACTTGTTGGGAGCAACTTTTCATTTGGAATTGACAATGAGAGTAAAATCGCACTTTAGGTAAGTAAAGTTGACTTAACTCTATACTCATATTAGTTATAGATATGCATATAGACAATATCCAAATTTATTATATATTAAACAGTTATACCGTTATACTATTTTGCTTTTGTCTGAAGCCTTTAACAACAACAATAATAATCACAAAAAAAAACAGTTCAATAGGAATAAAAAATGAGAACTGAGAGAATAAATAATTTTTTTTAATGTACATCATGGAAGTAGGTGTAGGTAAAAGTAAAATGATGACAGATGGTATATATTTACTTTACATTGTTGTTTGTGTTTTGAGTTGTAATGGGCATACTTTTTTAAAGTATACCCAAGCTTTACTAGATTAGCAATGGTATTATGCTAGTGTAAATATATATTTATATTTTCCTAAGTTGACTTAAAGCTAGCTTGCATGAGATATAACAGAATTGAGGAAAGTTAAGTAAACAAGGTTAAAGCTTATCATGAGCTGTAGAACCTACAGATGATGCCTTAAGCCAGCTAAATTTTATTATTGTTGGGGCTTAACTATTTATTATTATGTAACACCTATTTTATAAACTATATTAATTATTAATTAAAAAAAAATAAAAATCAATATTAGTCTCATTCTGTTTCATTTGCATTACTGTCAAATTAATTCTAATTACATAGTTAATATTTCAGATATACATTTAGTCTAATTCATTTTAAAAATAAATAAAATTCAAATTTTCAACGAAAGAAACACCCAAAAAAAAAAACAAAAAACCACAAAAAAAAGCAAATCAATTCTTAAGGTGTGTCGTAGACATGAACTAACTTTTTTTATATTTTCTGTTATCAAATGACAATTAATTTATATATATATATATATATATATATATATATATAAGTAGCCGCTCGCTAGAATAAAAAACTTTTAATACTTTCATACCGCTGGAGTGGACTGAGCTGAGATAGGAACTGAGAACGAAGAAAAAAGTATATACATATACATATATATACATTTAATGGAAGTAGGAGCAAAAAAGGTAATATAATTAATTTACTTCTTTTCTTTTTAAATTCGTGTCGTTGATTTTTATTTATTTTATTTTTCATTTCTGTTTTTAATTCATTAAATATTTTACTTTTATTATTATTATATATGTACATACACATATTACATATACATGTTTAAATAGCACATATAATATAATAATGAATAATTTCATAACCGTTATATTAAAAGTCCTCGCAGTTAAATTATACGATTTAATAATAATGCAAAATACACGCAATTTTTAAATTAAAACAATAAAAAAAAAAAAAAAAGTATTTTGTGTTTTTAAAGAATTTCAATTGCTGATGATCTAAGCCAAATTTGAAAAAAAAAAAGAAATCTGCTATACATACATGTTAACCACCCATTTATTATTGTTTTAAAATTTATTTGAAATGATTTTTTATAATATACAAACGTAATCTACCCCGTGAGTAAGGATAAAGGATAAAATTATGTATATATTATATATTTAAGTCTATGTATGTAAATTTGGTAGGATTTGATTTCGTTACATGAATATTACAGGGCAGTGCACTTCAACATTTTTAATTTATCAAAATATATTCCAAAATTATTCACTTTAATTTTGGGATAAAAAAAAATGTTCTAATGTTCTTAATATCAGTTACATTTAGTTTTATTTAGCTATTTTTTAGTTTTTTCCTTTTTTTATCTTATTGTTAGGAATAATAACTTAGGGTAGAATACCTTTCCGTACATTATGGGGCTGCAATTGATTACACAAATTGGAACGAGAAATTTTTGTCAACGATTATTAATTTTTTTCTTTTTATTATTTTCTAGTATATTATTATTAGCTTATTAAATGTGGAAAACTACTACTATCATCATCATCAGGAATTAAGCCTTCTTAGATAACATAGCCTTATTTTATTCAATATACCAATATTACCAATATACCAAATTATACTTGTAACAAATTTTATTTTATTTACTTTAAGAGTAATAAAAGTACAATTAAACTTTTGTTTATTAGTGGCCTCAGTAGCCGAGTGGTAAAGCACTCGAGTATAGTAATGTAACGACCGAAGAGCACTGGTTCAAGTTTTGTTAGAATCGACATTTTTTTCAAATGGTAAAAATTACTGAAAAATATAATTTTCAATAAAACCACTCACATCATATCCGTTTTAATATAAAATAATAATTAATAAAGATATAATAATTAAAAAGCTAATAAAAATAATATAAAAAATATATTCCAAATTAAATACTATAATAATTAACAAAAAAAAAGGCCCACATTTCGAAAGGGAAAAGGACCTACATAAAGTTGGCCTGCAGATTTATCTGTAGGATCCACTGTTAAAATAAATCCATGATCTGACCGGGATTGGAACCCGGGACATTTTGATTGGTATTCAAATGACATAACCACTACCACCATGCAGTCGGCTCGTTTTTCTGATATGACATTTTTCTATACGTATTATTTAATTTAAATATTCTTGTTAGAAATGCGCTTTGGTACACAAATTGTTGTTAAGAACTACTGTAGAACATAAAATTTGCCACTATACTCTTATTGTATATTTTAATGAATTATATACATAGGTATATACAATATATTATGTATAAATATGTAATTATAAAAAAAAAATTGGTCTTGTTTATTTTTAATTTTTATTTTATTTTTTATTTTATCCCCTTTTCAATTATTTTGTACCTCGTGTGGGTATTATGTTACCAAACCAACCACAGATGACATCATCACCATATTTTAATATTTGGGAGTTGTTTGGTTTAATTTTTTTTTTTGGCATGCAAAAAGGACATGACCACTTTTTATGCAAAATTAAAATTAAAAATTAAAATTGAAAAAAAAAAAAACTTGAAAATAATTACTTGTATAATTACTTTCAAGTTATGAGTATTCCTATCACTTAGATCTTAGATCATATTTCTTTAATAAAAAAAATGTACTTAATAAAATCAAAAGTAGCTAAAAAAATTTAACCGGAAATTAATTTGAAATATACAACGGTTTATTTATAAATTGCATTTTTTTTCTTTTTTTTTTGTAAAAATGAACTTAATGCAAGTTCAATTTTTCATTAACACGCACGCACTTGTATATATATATAAATTCCATACAAACATTACATATGTTACACGATTTTATTATTATTTTATTTTTTGACATGTTTAATATATATAAAAAATTTTTTAATGTTTAAGCACCATCTAACATCATTTAAAATAAGTTTCGAATTTAAAATTTCAATTTAAAAAATATCGAAATGAAAAAATTAAATTCAACTTACCATGATGAAAAGATTTACGTTTTTATTTTCCTTTTGTAAATTTAAAAATTTAATTAATTAAATGTGAATATTTTTTTCACTAATGGATTTTTTTATTTTAATTTAAGAAATGGTATATAAAATTATTACAGATTTTTAAAAAATTTTTTTTTTATATTTGTATATTAATAAGAAAATTTGTCACAAAAAAAATCTATCCGTATATTTGTCCGCAATGCAACAAATGTGGAGATGGACTGAAATAATTTTTGAATGTTATTCGGTTTTTATAACATTCTGTGGTACCGTAGTCTAACAAAATTACAATCAACTTTTATTTCATATGAAAATAATTTTATTTTTATTTTTTTTATTTCTTCATATAACAGAGTACGTATATTATATATGTATATATAAATATTCAAAATCAACATGACATAATATTGGTATTAATTCGGTTGGTATGGGTGTGTGTGTGTGTATATAAAAATGAATGAAAAATTTATTGTTTTTCTTTCCTTTTTGTTGTGGAATCTATTTTATGTACTTTATCGGTACTTTTCAACAATTTTCTACAATATGGCAGTTGGAAATTTTTTTATTAATTCAAAAAAGACAAAACAAAAAAAAAACACAATAGCTATCATCACATCCCTCTTTCTAGTCGCCGTCTTGTCGTCCATCCACTATAGAAAGCTTTTTAGTTTTAATCCTCTTTTTTTAATTTCAAATTGTATAAATTTAGTGTTGGCAAATTTTTATAAAGCAATTATTTTGTTTTTATGTACCATTGGTATTGGCTTTCGGTATTATTTATTAAACTAGCTTTGTAGCCCGCCATAAATGACGGAAGCAAAATAAATTCTAGCTTTTTTTCCTTCATGCCACAGAATTTTCAAAAATTAACTTTTTATATCATTCTTAAAGCTTAAATTTCTTTGGTGAAATTAAATAATTTAAGTTTTTACTAAAATTTTAATTAATAATTTAAGTTTTTAATGTTCTTCACTCTGGGTACCCAAATATCTCTTTTTTATGTTAAAAAATAGGCCAAAGCAATTTGTATATGTATTGAAGCGTTCCATCAAATTGACAGATATATGCAAGCACATTATAATTTATAATATATTAATATAATATATATATACTAGGGGCCCCTGTTGAGTAATTATAATTCAAGTTAAAGCCAAAATTAAAATTTTCAAAAGAACAGGGATTTGCATGGACTTGATATAGACTTCTCATTACAAAGCAGAAAACATTCATGTTTAATGAAAAGCTTGGAAATTGGTATGTTTTCGTTAAAAAACATAAATACCTTACTTCTCATTTTCTGTTTCGTTTCTACACGTATTTCTTAATGTATTTCGTGAATAATAAAACCATATGATTTTACCATATGATTTTTAAACCATATTTCAACTGTGTGCGCATTATTGTTTTATTTACAACTTACTTATTATACCGGGTGTGCCAGAGCATGTGTATCAGCTTTTTAAGAGGGGAAGGAGCCGTTATTTTAAAATTTAGAAAAGAGTTTGTTAACTAAATCGAAGGTGCTCTATCGATTGGTAATATATTCAACTTTCTGAAAGGACCGCTAATCGTTTTTTTAAGATCAAAAATCGCCGAAATTGGTCGAAATAGAGATTTTCAAAGGGGAAGGGGTATTTTTTAATGCAAATTCAGATTCTACGACAAAAAATAAGAAAATTATGTTAAATGATTTTTTTTTGTTTTCTTAGTATTTTTCTTCAAAATTAATAACAATAAAACAAAAATGCTCAATATTTTCCTTTGGTAAACTAAATGATAATCATTAATGATAATCATTTTTATAAATTAATTTGATTTTCATGTTATCATATTTTTTATCTCAGTTTTGGGTTACTTCAAAGTTTAAACAAAAAAAAAAATCTCGATTTCGGCCAATTTCGGCCATTTTTAATCTTAAAAAACCGATTAGCGGTCCTTTCCGAAAGTTGTAAATACCACCAATCGATAGCTCCTGCCCCTCTTAAAAAGCTGATACGCATACTCTGGAACACCCAGTATATTAAGAGTTCATTATGGAGAAGAGAGATAAATTGAAAAGGTGTCTACTGCGCTGGTCCTTAAATACTTGTTTATTGTCCTAATATGCTTGCTTGTCAATTATAAATATAGATATAATATTAGCCTTAAAGTAAATTCAAATTTCGATATTACTTTAAAAAAAAACAAGTTGGAAACGAAAATAATGCAATTTTTCATAATTTTCTTTTTCCTTTTTCCCTATCTCGCAAAATTCGTCTAATTGAAGGGAAAATATTGTGTTAACGAATATTTTAGACAAATATCGCAATAAATAATATAAAAAATATACATTTTATTATTATTAAAAATCTTTTGTAGAAAAAATCACTCTTTGAAATCATTTCTTTAAACAAACTTTAGCTGTCCGGATTTTGCTGCATACTACTGTATAAATATGCATTTGAGCCGGGACCCTTTACCTTTACTGACTGGGTTATCTTAACTTAAACTTACTTAAACTTACAAAATTAAAATAAAAATAAAACTATTGAAACTAAATAAACTATTTGGCATTTTTGTCTTTCTGAAGCTTATCCTACTGATAATGATAATGACATATTGGTTCATATAGATGGTTATAATATCTTCAGAGTTAATACAATTTCAGGACATACTTGGTGTAGTGTTTTATGGAATTGTGCCAAATAAATAAGAGCCTGTTGTGTCTTGTCGTGTATAAATATTTACTTACGTACTGGTTTCCCTATAAATTCTAATTCTAAAAGACGTACTAATTTGGTACGTACTAATTTACCTATGACTCTAATAATATATTCTATATTATACTATACTTGGGGAGTATATTCATTTATGCTAAAATGGTCGTGCATACAATAATTGGTAGCGTTCAGCGAAATTAACCTTTGGATCTGAAATCCACAGATCCATGGATCTGTTTACTGAACAGTGTGGTAAATGTACCGGTTAATGTATCGCGGTTAATGAAAATGGATCTGAAAAAATTCTAGATACATTTCATGGATCTCACTTTTTATATGTAAAAACAACAACAACAATTTTTATGTTGAGTGTTGTGACATCTACTGTAAGAAAAATTAAATGTTTATATTTTTTATGAAAGTTTTTAAATTTAAAACGCCATTATTTTTTGAATTAGTTTGAAATTTAAATTCTTATGGAAGATTTATGTACATAAAACTTAAATTAAGAGTTATTAAAAATAAATTATATGTATGATAATAAATATTATTCCATTCAAATTAAATTTATTTTTAGAAGTACTCATTATATTTTCCGGTGATGGCGCTAGTATTGCGGTAAATTTTTGTGGTGAATTGCGTTCAGTGGCCAGATATATGGTACATAGATCCAAAATGGATTCCATTTTGGTTAATGCTACTGAACGAACCCTGTAAAAAAAATTGGGTTGAATCTATGATATTCCATCATAAGAGTAAATTAGAAACGACATGTTAAACAGTGTTGGTATAAGTTTCCATATCAGTCATATGCATTAAATGAATTTTCTGAAAACAACTTTAATACGTCTAGTTGTAGCATATACTGCTGAAATATTAAAGAACCATGACAAATTATAATTAACCTTAATTGTTATATAGCCTTCTTATGAGCATTATGTCATTAGGCATAAGTTGTTGAAATAAAGAAATAAAATAATAAATAATATAAGCCAGCACCTAATATTTGAAAGTACATTTTTTAAGCAGAATACATGGCCCAAAGCTGCTAGAAGATGATGGAATCAGATATAGTAAATTCATATACCAATTTGGCTTTAGCATTATTTATTAGTTTATACATATAAATATGCTAACCTAATATTTGGGTCCTTTGATATGTGGCTCGTCTAAACTTACAAAGTTAAAATAACACTAAAACCTAAAACTATTAAAAATCAATTCACTCAAGTTGACATTTTTTACTTCTTCAATTATTGTTCTCCAACTATTTTGTCTATTTACGTAGACATCAAGGTTTGAATTGGTTATATTTAAATATACAAGATGTAATTATTGATTATAATGGACCTATAACTATTACTGAAGTTTATATTATATCATTAGACTTTCATACGTATCTAATTTACTATTATAGTTACCTGTTTTATTATTTAAAAATATTGAAAAAGCTATAAATCAAACAGCAAGCTGTTGTGTACAAATATCGATGATTGAAAAACCAAATTAAATTAAATGGAGAAATATATAAAAGTAATTTCGGTTAGAAGACAATTTTCAAAATGTTCTTCAAGAATTCAGGGGTCAATTTTTCATCGTGTCCGTTGTCTAGAATATTGGGGATAATTTATAAAAGCTGGTTGAATGCAATTTTCTTTTAAATGCATATCTGTTTGCAATTCTTACATGCAGTTTTTATCCATCAATATATTTTGCTGGATCACAAATATCTTAAAAATTGGTTACAATTAATTTTTACGGTATTCTTCCCAAATTTTGTTGAAAGAGAAAAGAAATGGAAAGTTAGGATAATTTCAAATGAAGGTGACACAAGAAGAGCAAGATGAGCAGTGACATTTGGATCATTGATAAGATGAATAGTCCACGCTACCCAAATGTTTTAATGCATAACTAGAAGCGCCAGTCCATATGTGAAAATTTTATTCCATTTTGGATCTTCTGAAAGCTTTTTAGATCTTGAAGGGCCCACAGGAGGAGTAGTAGACCTCATACAGCGATTAAAAAACCCCAAATAATTGGATGCCTTTTTTACGACATCGAATATGTATAATCATTCCAGATCATTCTTCGATTTAAGTACCTAATATAGCTAATATTCATAAGCTTTCAAACCGCTGAAGTTTATCTCCTGTAACGAAAAGATAAGGATCCAAAATGGAAACTTTTCTAGAGATAGTACAACTCAGAGTTTATGAAGTATTAAACTCGACTCTGTTTTTTAAGCACCAATTAGCTATTGCGATCAAATCCTGGCTGAAGAAACTGGCCATGTTATCTCTTTTGGTTGATACAGCATTAGATGTAGCTTCGTTATGAAAAACGTAGGATGGATATCATAACTATAGGTCTGTGTCGTTAGACGAACCGGCTTTTGACGTCTTTTTTGAGAATTGGGTTAACATGCGCAATCTTCCATTGTGTTGAATATAGTCCTGTAGAATAGGATAAATGGAATAAGTTGTTCAATGGTTTTGAAATGGCGAAGTCTATTTGTTTTAGAATCATGCCACCGAGATATATCTTTATTTTAATAAAGCTGATTTTAAAAAATTTCAAAACTAAAACTACGTTGCTACTTTACGTATATTTCCATTGAACAAAAAAGGAACAAATAATTGCGAACATTGTTTTCTCAACAATATAGTTTACCTTTCCTGAAATTTTAAACGAAGATTCTGAAGATAATTTAGTTAGTGATATTGATGAATTTGATATTTTGTTAGATAAAAGCATTGAATATCATAAATTTTGTCCAAATGAAGAAGAAATTTTAGATGAGAAATTATTAGAAGAACCAGTGAAAGATATTGCAAAATTTGAAATTTTTCATTCCATATCTCCACTATGCACATATGTAAACCAATCTCCAAGAAAAAGCCGTTACCCCTGGATAGTATAAAATTCATATTTTATATGCAAGTTGGAGCTAATAGTTGTGAAAATATTGTAAAAAATTGTTTTGACCGTTTGGCTTCATAATTAGTGAATGAGACGATGAAGAAGGATTCGTTCCTGATAATAGTATTACATATTATGAGCAATCAAAAAAAATAATAAATAAATTTTGGAATAATATCGTAGCTCCCACATGTAATCAAAAAGTTGCAGCATCACGCTACATGTACGAAGAGGTACTTATACCTATGTAACTGCAGAGAACATTAACAAAAAAAAATCTGGACTTCCTTCAACATATAGTGCGCCTTATTTTGATTATTAAATGAGTAAACAGATAAAATACAACGCGTTCATTATTAATCTCAATCAACAACCAACAACGTTAATTCCACTAATATAAACAAAAGGCTGAGGATTTTTGGGTCATCATTCCGAAAAATCGTCAAGCAAAAATGTTCATGCCTAAACGCTCGTTCATGAAAACGAAAACTCTTTTTGGCCTCAATAGGATTCAGGTACTATCTTGGCAGGGATAATAAAAGGCCACTGCCTAATAAACTGCCTATGAGACAACAACTTGTGCAGAATATGCGAAATAGACGAAAGAATCTATTGCACATCGGCTTTGTGAATGCGAAGGGCTCACTCGCTGTAGACTTCGCCACTTGGGAACAGCGTTCCCCGAACAATGGGAGCTAACCAGCATACAATTACATATATTATTAATTACTCAAACACTAGTCATAATAACTAATAAACAAGGGTTATCACAATAAGCCCATTTGCGGCTGCGGTGTTGTAGAGGACAGATTCCTTTCCGAGAAATCTAATCTAATCTTTCCTCTTAAATGATATTAAATAATTCCAGTGAATATCTATCGAATAATATATCGATAAATATATATTTGATATGAATGCGTGCGGAAATGATAGAAAACGCTGGAAAAAATTTCATAGAAGATTACGTAGCCTAATATGTACCAATGCGCAGAAAATATTCTAGATGAATAGCAAAGTAAATTCAGATTGGGAAGATCCACAATTGATCAGATTTTTTGTTATGAAACAAAGCATGGAAAAAATTAACTGAATTCACTTGTATTATTCGTAAACGTTTAAATAAGCATTCGACAGTATAGGAAGAAACAGGCTATTATATCTATACCAGAGAAGCTAATGATTCTTAGAAATCCAACGGCAAAAGTTATTCTACAGAAAGAATCAGTTGAGATAAAAATAGGAGTTAAACAAGGTTATACATTTATCAACCACGTTATGTTATTTATTTATTTTGCCTACATATATGCAGACGATCTTCACAACTATATGCTTACGCAGATGATATTACGATAATAACCAGAAATCTATACCAACAATGACAAAACATTTAAATATAGATGTAAAAGGCTAGGTTGACGAAATGAGTCTTAAAATAAATAAAAACAAAAGACCAGGAAAATGTCAAGAAAAAGTAGCCGCAGAACATATAAGAATAAGTAAACATAGGCGAACATAACTTTGAAAGTGTTAATAATTTCTAGTATCTAGCTGGATACAAAATCGAATCCAAGCGATGCTATTATGCTTACCAATATTTTTCAAATTCAAATCACTTAATAAAGAGTGTAATATGGAAATGTTCAAACTTTAATACGTTCAGTTGTAGTATTCAATGCTGAAACATGAACGAACATTGACAAACTATGGTATAAGCAAGCGAACGCATTTTTGAAAGTAAAACCTTACGTATAGAATACATGACTCAAAGCTGCTGGAAGATGGTAATGCAACAAATGAAAAACTTCTCAGCTTTATAAGAGAAGAAAATATTGTAACGCATATGAATGAAATAGGCTGGACATGTTATTAGAATGCCAGGGAAAAGATTGGAGAAATTCATAATTGAGGGAAGTCCATAATGAATACGATACAGAGGCTACCCTAGAGAAGGATGGATAAATAACATGGACGAAAATTTCATTGGATGAATGGGGATTCGCAACTGGAAAAATTAGGTCATCAATACAGATGATTGGAGGCAAATCGGGAACGAGGTTAAGGTTCATTCAGTGGATGTAGTACCAATAGATGATAATGATGATATATTCTTTTGAACAGAATATCAGAATTTTGTTTATTGATATCGTAAGCTTTAATAAAACCTTTTTAAAGATCATTTTAAATAAATTTGTGTGTAGAAATCCGATATATTCGTGTACATATTCTACAAAAAAATGTTTTGAACAATTTGAAAATAAAGCCTTGAGTCCTCTATCTTTATCTAATGCTTGTGTTACAACATTACCTAATCGAACATGTTTATTTACAACATCTTTTTCTAATCAATGGTCCACAATTAACCGTGAGACCAATACAAAATTTGATTTTGATTTATTTTGCCGAAAATAAGAAAATTACGGTTGATTGCACATTAATCTATTATTGCTATCCTTGATATTAAGAACAAAATATTTAAATTCTAATTCTTCTTCTTTAAATTGGTTTTTTTTTGTTTCTTCTAAGAAACTCTATTGAATTAAATTGAAAATAGGAATTACTAAACTTAATTGAAACAATATTATAAATTAATGATGCAGAACTTTTAAAAACTAAGTTTTTGTTGAATAGATTTTATATATAGAAATATTTTTTTGAAACAATAACAAAAATTTAGAACGAGAAAATCATTAAAATTAAAAATAATTCCAGTTCAACCATTTGAATTACCTATGTATAAAAAATAATTCATGTTACCTATAGAAAATTTTAATTTCATCATTATTTATTAACAACATAATGTCACTAGTTTCATTTGTCTCAATTAAATAATATCGGTTCGATACATGTTTTTGATATTAACGTAGACCTACAGATTAACATTTCTAATGCTTCTAAATTCAATTTTCTTCTAAAGTTCTGAATTTAAGATAAGGTTTTTTTTCTTTCCATTTAATATTTACAATCTTAATGATGGTTTCCAATTCTATAAGTTAAATAATTTTGTGTACTATACTGGTTTGAAGAAGGGTATCCTATGAAAGCACTTCACTGCCTATTATATAATCTTGCAGGTCGCATTGAATTTTAAGTTTCAATCTTGTAGAACCTGGGTTTCTACATGTATGTATGTATATCCAATTTAGTTTTGTACTTTGCACAATATTTTTAAATTTCATCATGTACTGAAGGAACCTGGATACCGTTGTGGACTAAACTATTTGGCATGAACCATGGAGCATCAACCACCATTGACTTTGAAATATTTGAATTATATCAATGTTGGATTTCTCTTCAGCGCCACAAAGTTGAATTCTGTGCATTCATGTAGGTTGAAGTATAGCTTTGTACAGCAGCACCTTGTTTTCCAAAGACAATTAAGACTTTAACTCATTAACCAATATATTTTTCTTAGCTTTTACTTCAATTGAGTGCGCTTACAAATTATGTGTTTCATCCATTTTAAGCACCTATCAAGATGAATCCCCAAATATCTAGAAAAATACTCATGTGGTATTACTGTACTGTTCAAAGTTACTGGAGGGCAGTTACGTTTTTTCAGTGTAAATGTCGGACTTGTTTTCATTGACTTTTATTTTCCAACTGTGAAGCCAGCTTTTAATTTAATTGAGGTTCCGTTGAAGAAGATTTGAGGCGCCCGTCATGAATTGATGTCTGGAGCCATATTTGCTGTATCATCAGTAAAGTTTGCTACAATTAGATTTAGATTTAGATTTATTTTATTAGTCTCCAAGAAATTTTATAATTTTTACAACTAATTTAAAATTTTATCTACAATATACTCTCTTATTAATTTTTTAAATATACTAATTTTGATTTCTTTTTTTATGTTATTTGGTAATTCATTGTTCTTTTTTTATGCTATTTGGTAATTCATTGAAAATTTTTATTCCTCTGTCCATGGGTGAGTTTTGTGCTATTTATTTTGTATGACGGCATTCTAAGATCTCCCCTGTTTCGTAAATAATAATATTCACAAACATAGTCAATGAGTTTCTGCATATAATCCATTTCAATGTATTTAGTATATCTTTGATACCGGTTCTAATACCGCATTTTAAAATGATCTATTCCTCTAGATTTTAAAATGGAACTTATAATGTCGCTGGGATACCTGCCGTATAGATGAGGTGACGCTTCCTTGGGACATGCCAGATTGAACATCGAAAAGTTTTGTGTGAAATCTAGTTATCTGACATAGAACGTACGATTTTCTGAATCTCTCAGATATCGCTAGACCTTTTTTCAGCTTACATAATAAGCCCACACCTTATCGAAGTAGTTAGCTTAGTTATATAAAAAAAAATGCGGCAAAACAGTTATATTTGGGCAGAACAGTTCTTCAGTTGTTTTTGCGACAGAACAGTTCTTCAGTTAATTTTGCTCCAAGTTAGAATTTATTTGATTCACAATTCGATGAATTTGTTCTGTAGTGTAAGTGTAATGTTTTATTCTAAAACCAAACTGGTGTTTTGGTATGAGTTTTCGGTATTTTAAAACTGGTTGAATCTTATTAAAAATAGCTTTTCAAGTAGCTTGGGCAGTATTCGCATTAAACTAAGATAAGTAAACGAGCTTTTTTCATTTTAACATTTTTAATTTCGGTAAAAGGAAAAATAAAATTGAATTCAACTTTGGTATGAAACATGATAAATGTAGTAAATTTATAAATATGACACTAACGTAACTAAACTAGAAATTTTCCTAGATTACAAAATAGGTTACAAAAATAATTAAAACAAAAGTATTCAAAAATGTCATCAGTCTTAAGTATATGATATTAAGAATTAAAATAAAAGAGGGAGCTGTAGAACAAAAGAAAAGAGGAAAAGAAAGAAGATATGAAAAATGAAGAGGAATGGGATTGAAGGTTTAGCGGTTGACAAATAAAGTTAAAATAAAAAATTCCTATGGTGTTTTAATTATAAAATAAGTATAAAATTATTACATAAATAATACGAAATTATAGAAGACGAAGAATGGTATACAGAGAATTAGACGGTAACATCGGAAATGGATCCAAAAAATATCAACCGATACAATGTACACACAAATACAATATGTCAAATTTTCTGAACTGACAATACTGTGTTGGTGACACAATATACTTTGTTGTTACAATTCCGATTCATTGTTACAATTCCGATCACTCTGAACTGAACACATTGTCTCTGAAATAAACGTCAAATCAAATTGCCAAATATTATACTCTTGCGAATACCTATTTTGTGGATAAATTTTTAAAATATTATGAAGATTTTATATGGACAATTGCGTAAAAAATTTTTTTTTGGTTTTTTAAAAGCATCTTTCTTTCGTGAGTCCATTTCCTATTAAAATAAAAAAAAAAAACATTTTTAAATTTAATTTTGATACACGAAGTATAATTTATACTTACTTTTCTTTAATTTTTAAACTTATTGCTTGATTATAAAAAAACTCAACATAACTGTACCAAACTATACTGTCAACAAATTTTCGGATACACAATTTAGCAACCCGTGTCGTGAAAATGAGTCGCGGATACACTGTAAAATAAGTTACCGATCATGAGACAATGTAAACAATTTTTTTTTGACATTTAAGATCATACGTCAATATGTTGGCGACGTTGTCGATACATTTACGATGTCACGGAGATTTATGAAAGTCTTTATAGTACAATTTTCAGGTGGGTAAATAATTTGGAAGTTGCCAGTTGCTTATGGAACGACAGTTAACTAACTTAAAACAAATAATAGCATTTTATTTTGTGGTTGCTTTTTTTCAGTTTACGTTTTTTCCATTCTATTATAAAAAAAAAGATGTTGAACTGAAAATTTTTTTTTTGTTCTTTTCTGAATAATTTTAAAGGCAGAACTACCTCATGTCTTTTTTTTTTTTAATTTCAACTGGAAATATAGACTTGTGTCCATATTTTCAGTAAGTTTTACTCTTTTAAATGTCTTTAACGCCTTATTTGTCATTCGAGTGGACATTCGATCTTATTTCCAAAGGCTTTATTTCACACCACCATCTAAATGGATTAATAAACAAAAATATTTGTACAATTTCCAACAATTTGACAACAAGAAGAACAAAAAATATTCATCTCTGTGATATTTCCTGTGTTCTACTAGCGTGTTTGTTTGTAGAAGTCGCAAGTAAAATGATCGAAAATTTAAAATAATCGAAGACCAATTCTGTGGCTCTTGCGTGATTCCATATAGTGTAGAGGTAAAAACTCATGGGGTGTCTACGTGGAGTATTTTTAAAAAAGAATTGTTTTAGACTAGGGTTCTATTTTTTTTCATTAAGAGTAGTATCCATCAGAATACGAGTCACTTGCCAATAGAAAAACAAGTTAAATATTCCATCGAACTCAGTGGAAATTGACGATCTAAACGAAACACTGTAGCTACGACCAGAAAGGTAAGAATGAACCCAATTAATAAAGTAACTAGGAAATTCTAATTTATTTAACTCAAAGATGATAACGTTATGTGGAAGCAAATCAAAAGCTTTGCTGAAATCTGTATATGTATATTACATCCGTTTGAAACCCATCTTCCATGTTATTAATAAAGGTAGATGTTGACTCAACAAGATTAGTAACAGTAGACTTAAGCTTTACAAAGCCATGTTGAAAAGATGATAAGAAACAAGTAAAACGATCATAAATAGAATCAAATACAATAAGTTCAAATAGTTTAGGTATAGAAGAAAGTTGGACGATAATTACTTACATTATTTTTTAGATTTTTTTTGTGAACTGGTCTAATTAGGGCAGTTTTCCAGATTGAAGGAAAGATACCAGAAGTTAAAGAAGAATTGCATAATACAGAGAGAGGACCACATAGTGAAGAAGAATATTTATTTAAGAATAGGTTAGGGATGCCCAGTACCAGGACTAGGATTATTATCAAGCTTTAATAAATAATTGAGTACCACATTAGAATCGATATGAATATTACTCAATGTAGTTTTAGAAAAATTCGATAAATGGCCAAAATTATCTTCGTTTAATGAGAAAGCAGCCGTAGAATAACTAATAGAGAAGAAATCACGGAAAAATTCAGAAATGACATTAGGATCACTACTACTAGAGTTTTTATAATTCATACACAAAGGATACTGATCACTTTTTCTTTTCGAGTTAACGAATTTCCAAAAAAGTTTCGGATTAGCTTTAATATTATCAGACATATCTTTTACATAATTGGAATATAAATTATCCGACATCATTTTAAATTCATTAAATAGATTCAAGAAAGCATTATAATCAATGTTATTATTGCTTTTAATAAATTTACGCCAAGCTTTATTTTTCTTATTTTTTAACTTTTTTTAAAGGTTTTTGGTAAACCAAGGTGGACTAGATTTATCACTATTGTCAATAACTAATGGAACATATTGTGAAATAGCAAACTGAATAGTTTTATAGAAATGATTAACTGCGATATTTAAATTAGAAGAGGTCATAAATGAAAAATCATAAGAACTTAGGTAATTATTAATAGCGTCGAAATTAGCTTTAAGAAAATTAAAACGATAAGAAAGTGCAGAATCAACTTTGGGAGATGATAATATACTTACTCATGGCTTCTTAAGGAGTGCATTTACTTTCTACTGGGAGCCATCAAGAAAATCATTTATTTCTATTATCCTCGTGTATGATCAAACTAAACAACTTCAGACCAGGTTCTGTATTGATATATCAAGTGATAGTGATTAATAAGGATATTTATATTAGTAGTGACTAATACGAGGCGACGCAGCCAAGTTAGGTCCTTTATCTAAGCTACAATGATATGTTATATTTTTTTTTTTCAAAAACCATTGATTAATCTACTTAATTATAATAAATTTAATATTAATTTAACTAAATTTTGCGTTAATTAACTTTGTTAATAAAGTTATGGACATACTTATATGACAACATACTTTTTAAACATACTTAGACAATATTTACGAGCCTTAAGCGTTAAAGATGATTAAATTGTGTAATGTTTTAATTGTGTCATAGCATTGGAGCAGAGCTTGACACTTTCAACTTTTATCAAACCTTTGAATTTTATCAAAACTAGATAACTAGTTACTGATCCAAATTTATTTGACGTGCAATTTTTACTTTATTATCAATTAAGTAGTGGAAAAGTATTTATTTTATATGTTTAATTTAAAAAATTTATAATTATTATTTATTTAATTTATTTATAAATTATTAATAATGATTCTGTAAATTAATAGGTAACTATATTTACTAATTTATATACATCGCAATTATTTTTTACTTATATAATTTAATATTTATAATATATATATAATATTATAATATAATATTTTAATTTATATAATATCTACAATTGAATAGATCGGATACAGGCACCCTAGTGATCGGTATTAGAAAAAATGTATTTAAGTTGTTTTAAGTTATTTAAAATAGATTATTTACTAAACTAAATTTTTTATTAATTAAAAAAAAACACCATAAACTAATTGATAAAATATTTACATTATATTTTGCGAAATTATAAAGTATCTTTCGAAAAGTTGATTTTTACTTATCTATAGGTGGTCGGTATACGGTGCCTTTGCATTATAGCTCCTACGATATACAAGCTGAAGCAATACGTTCTTCAGAACTTATTTTTAGGATAGATATACTTAATCAATGGTATTTATTTGGTAGATATAAGACTTACTGTTTTTTATTTATTTGAGCTGTTATCTGTTATCGCTATCTCTCTGAAAGAATACCACCAATACCGATTCTAGTGATCTTATTGCTGCTTGACTATCAGTGAAGATTTCTTATAGATATTTTGCTAAATTTAAACAAGTTTAAGGGTTCTCCTTTTATGCCTCTGACTTCCGTCTAAAAAACACATGTGTTGGAACGCAATGTTCTGTAAGACTACAAGATAGAAAACCTCCTTGAATTATAAAAGACAAGATAAAACAATTTATTATTATAATAAACAAATAAAATTCTAATTAACCACCAATGAACATTTTGGGGATTTTTCTTATAATGAAACTCATTTAATAACTCTTATTTTCATATAAAAAAAAATAAATAAATATTGACATTGACTATACCAACAACTTAAATATTAACTCTCATAAAGTTATTAATAATAACTCAATTTTTGTTGTCCTATTTTTACCATTTATTGTTTTTAAGAACACAAAAGAGAAACAAAATTAATTTTGCGTAAAAATACGTAAACATTTTGTAAATTCATTTCACATGGAGATGGAGGAGAAAATAAAAGACAAATTTGTTAATTTGTACAGTAAACTTGTTTTGATTTATATTTTATCAATATAATTCGCATGTTTTACAGGCATCTCTTTCCATCACAAAAATAGAATTTTTTTTTTTACTATTAAATAAAACAATTCACCTTGTAATTAACGTTTTTCATAATTCGAAATTGAATTGTTAGAAGGCTTATGGTATTTTAGTAGAAGAGAAAACTTAAAATAGTAAAATATAAGTGAAAATAATATTTATAAATTATATTCAAATTTCAAATTATCAATGTTTATAATATTGTCACAAAATCTGTATAAGCTTAGAAAAAGTGGATTAAATGAATAACGTGCACAATTAGGCGGTTTCTTGCTCTATGATTTATCTGCGGAGTGTGGCACATCTAGAAACTAAATATAATGAAGAGGAGCGTGTAAGTACAGTACTATACCATAATGCAGCATAGATGGGACACACACGTAAGATAAGTCAGAAAGATCCATATCAAGACAGGCATTTGAATGGAATCTACAAGGACAAGTGAAAAAAGAATATGATGTCGATAAATATAACGCACTAAAAATATGCAAGCTAAATCAATACAGTCACAATAAAAGAAACCAAATTAACGGTGAAAAATCTGGTCCAAATGAATACATTAGAACAGCATATCAAGTTAATAAAAATTAATAAAACTTATATTTTTATTATGCCATAATTTGAAAATATTTTTAACGGTATTTTTTGAAGCTTATCAGTGCCGGCGCTACGTAAGTATCACCAGTGCGGTTGTTGGAATGTGGGTACATTTAATTAATTTATGAAGTAAAGAAAATTTTGTCAACTTTACGAATACACGAATTGTCTAATGACTAAAATAAATACCGACGTTACTGGTCATGCACAATGAGAACGCCAACGACAATCGTCTGGCGTACCATACAACAACAACGACAACGACAAAAATATTGTTTTTGCATATTATATCTTATAGGCCTCATACACGATTAAATCTGTTTAAAAACTTATTTCGAAACTAATTTCTCTATTCGCCACACACTAAGAAACTTTTGCTTAAACAAGCAGAGAAACTTCACTATTTATGTTTATAGACAAGATATAATTAAATAAAATGGCGGGTAAAATTATCGCATAAATAATAATTGTAGAAATTTATAACAAAAAAAAAAAGGAAATGATTAAAATATTGGTTACAAATACATATTATGAAAAATATAAGTTACTTCTAACAAAAAAACATAGACAACCGATTTTATTTACATTTTGGTCTCGAAACTGCACCCATACATATTTAAACAATTTCAGGAACTTATGACTCCGCCCATTAAAAATCAAAATATTTTAAACTGTTTAAGAAATTGTTTCGAAACAGCCCCACCCACGATTAAATTTCACAAATTTCACAAGTTTTTAAACAGATTTAAACGTGTATGGGGCCTATTACATTTTACAGTGCTGACACAACTTTATTTATTCTTTTGTTACATATATGTAACCTAGTTTGGTACATTTGATAATTGAAATTTTTAATATCGAAATAACTTTTTTTTTTGCAAACAAAGTATCAATAAAAAAAATGAACACGTTTTGAATTAATTCTGCTTAATAATTTTGGTAATGCTTCGTAATAAATTCAAAAATTACCATAACAAATATTTATTGTAAATTTGATACATTTTTGTTTTCGAAATTACAATTCTACACATCTGATAAATTATAATCTGACAACCAAATATTTTTCAGTTCAACTTTGGGGAATAATATGACAATTAAATTTCATTTCAATTTAGGGAATGACAATTTGTTTTTGTTTTGCTTGAATGAAAAGAAATTTTTAAAGTAATTATCCGAGTGAGCACAAGCAAACCCAACATGGGTGGTGTAGGTGGATGTTCACTTGAAATATCAACATGACATTCGGCGAAAAATGTATACAGTTTATAAAAATTGATGAAAATACATGTGTAGTTGCATACATTTTCAATTTCAGTATTTACCAAGGTATTTTTCCATCTGCCCTTAAATCAGCTGAGCTTTTACCACTATTTAACAAAGGTAACAAAAAGAATATGAATAATTATTATAGACCGATCTCCGAGACCGAATATTGCCATCCTTTTCTAAATTATTTGAAAAAGTTGTTAAAAAGAAATAAGTTGATTATTTATATAAATATAATTTTTTGAGCAATGGTCAGTTTGATTTTAGGGACGGTAGATCGACTGAAGAGGCATTATTAGAATTTTCTGGTTCAGTTTATTCCAAATTAGATGTTAAAAAATCTACTATGTACAGGTTTATTTGTTGACATTACCAAGGCATTTGACATGGTAAATCATGATATTTTGTTAAGTAAATTTTACAATATGGGTTTCCGTGGATTTATGTATGATGGACTTGCGTCTTGAAAATTTGAAAATTGGAAATTCTTTCGAGTTCTGAGAAAACTCTAAACATTAAAGTACCTCAAGGGTCAGTGCTTGGACCAATTTTGTTTCTAATTTATATTAATTCCATTTTTAATCAAAAGTTCTATGGTACTCTAACAGCTTTTGCAGATGATATTGCTTGTGCTTATGGTACATTAAATCTTGTTGCTGAACTTAACCACGATTTGGATTTATTTAGAAATTGGTTTTCTCATCATAGATTAATAATTAGTAATAAAAAAAGTCATGTTCTTTAAAATTTCTGGAATTAATTTAAAGGTATGGGTTTGGAATTGGTTTAAAGGTTGTAATTTCAAATACCACTCATCTAATTGTAAAAATTATCTGAATGACATCGTGAATGACATCGTGAATGACATCGATTCACTGCTAACTGTTAAATTGTATAATGAAAATGTTAACTGTTCTGATGAGTTTTTTTTCTGTCGAATTAGTTTTTTCTTTTAAATATCTTGGTGTATTGATTGACTAAAGGCTGAATTGATCTGATCACACCTTACAGTTAAAACAATATTTTTTGGCTTCAATTAGAATCATTTTTTAATTAAGTAAAGTGTGTTCACAAAAGGTATTGCTTATGGGGTATGCTTATGGTATTTTTGAATCTAACCTTCGTTATGGAATAACGAGTTGGGGAGGAGCTTACTTTAATAAAATCCGACCATTATTGATCTCTCATAAGCATGTGATTAGACTTATAAGTAGAGAGAATCGTTTAATCATAGTTTTGATTTCTTTAAAAGGTTATCTATTCTTCCTATAAGGCTAATATCTGTATTATTTTAAGGTTTTAAAAATTTTTTTCAGAGAGGGGGTTACTGGCGAACCAGATTATTCTTTAACCATAATTTACTAGTTAACGCTCATTCAATGGTTGTGGTTCCTTTTTTCAATATGACATTTTACAAGAATTTTTATGATGTTGTTGCACCAAAATTGTTTAACATTCTTTCTGGTGCTCTTAGAAATATTAGATTGTTGTCTCTATTTGAATATCTATAAAAATATTTAAAAATTGGATTTAGGGCTTCGAGTATGATCATGTTGAAAACCTACTAAATGTTATAGCTTAGGATTTTGTTGTTTTTCATTTCTTACAGTGTTGAATATCTATCTATTTCTGAATTTTAGTTCCTTTGAAGTGCTTTTTATTAACTGTTCGTATGTTAAACTTTCATCAATGTATAACAGTGAAAATAGTCGAATATTTTCCTTTTAATTTTACTGAAATGCTTATCATACAGATACGCGTATTTCGTCTACTACTTGCAGACGTCTTCAGTGTTTTGTACTCGACTGAGCAAATAAATCTAAAATTGTCTTATGCACAGGTAACAATTTGATCTTTCTCGCAGCTGCATGGTTGTTTATTATCCAATGAAATAGCACAGGTTGAATAAAAATATTTTTATTTATTTTATTGTTGGTATTTGAAATAATTTTTCCGACGTTAGAGTGACAGGTAGAGGTGGTGTTATTCGTTTTATTGTATTTCACTAAAAATTTAAATAAAGAAGAATATCCGTTGCCTTGGTCTTTATTTAGGAGTGAGTCATTTTTAGTTTTGTATATTTCGATGCTTTCAGCTGAATCTAGTTTCCTAGAATCTGTAATGTAATTTACTATTACAATGTCTTCTTTCGAAATGCTATGATTCTCCTGGATGATGTGTTCTGCTACTTTGGATCGGAACTATGTTGAGTTCTTCTTTTTAGCCAGTTCTGTTTCTTTCAGGTGTTCATTGAGTCGTGTTTGCATGTTTCTCCTAGTTTGCCCAATATAAACTTTGTTGAAATGACTGCAAGTTACCTTATATACATCTGATTTTTCCATTTGTTCGATTGGGTCTTTAGTTGAACCTAGAACAGACTTGAGTTGGTTAGTTCTGCTGCTATATACGATATCTAACCCGTGTTTTCTTAATTTCGCTCTGAGTGGCAGAAAAATCTTGCTAAACTCCAATGCTACTTTTCTTTTGGGTTGTTGATCAGTGAGTAGGTTAGTGAGGGAGTTCCGTTGTAAACTTCTTTTCCGTTAACTAAGTAAGGCCGTGATGGTTTTTCCGGATATCCGTTTGTTCTCGCAATTTCAAATATGTATTTAGTTTCTTTTACTAAACCTTTTTGGGAGATGGGAAGTGTTAACATTCGATGGATCATGTGGTTGAACAATGCCATCTTATGTTGATAGGAGTGGTTGGAGGTATTCGGGATGACCCTGTCAGTATCCGTATGTTTCCTGTAAATCTCTAGTTCTAGAGACGTTCCTGTTTTACTTAACAGTAGATCTAAGAACGGTAGTTGACCTTCTTTTTCTACTTCAACAGTTAACTGTATATTCCTGTGAAGTCCATTAAGAGTAGTTAAGGTTGATTCTAAGTCCCTTTCCCTTATTACAACAAAAATATCATCTACGTATCTCTTCCATAATCTTGGTAACATTTCTTCTGCTGCTAAATCTGACTCCAGTTTAGCCATGAAAATTTCACTGATGAATGGAGATAGGGGGTTTCCCATTGGAGCCCCCTTCAATTGCTTGTAGAAATCTCCTCTAAAGGTGAAATAATTTTCTTCCATGCAAAGCCGGATCAGCTTTATGTACTGTTTTACTTTTGTCCTCCACGGCATTCCTTGATAGTGTTGTCTACCCGCTTGATGATCTGTTGAAGAGGATCGTTTCTTAATTTCCTGTAAGGTCCGTTCGTGATCTTATCCTGCATCCTATTATCATAATCTTCTTTGTTTAAAATACGTGTATCTGTATGATAAGCATATCAGTAAAATTAAAAGGAAAATATTCGACTATTTTCACTGTTATACCAAAATTTTACTCAAACGCTGGAAAACAAGTTTTTATAAAAACTTTCATCAATGAGTTCTGTAGTTAATTAATTTTTGATTTGTTTTAATTGTTTTTTTTTCATATGGTTTCTTTTAAATTATATAAAAAAAAAGTTGGTAACTATATATCATTTCAAAAATATCCTATTCTATCTTATTCTATTCTAATTTGGCTTGTTATCATTCTTCCTATTCCTCATTTTCTTCCTTTAATCTCTGAAATGGCTTGAATTCTGTAAAAGCAGTTAGGATGCTTTAAGTGTTAGGGTACCATTATTTTGGCTTCAAATAAAAAACAGTTTATATATTAAAACAGATATAACCAATATTCCAAAGGTCTAGCATTTTTTCAAAACTAATTAAGTACTAATTGTTAATCAGTTTGGTCTCTTCAATATTGAGATATTTATAACATATTTAATTATCTATAAATCGAATTATCAAAAGAGGAACAAACATCGCTATGTGATTTCTGGACTTGTCTATTCATGTAAATCAAATTTTAAAGTAAAGCTTTGATTTTTAAGTGTTTTAAGGTAGGATTTGTTAATGCTCCGTTCATAAGGTAACATTTCTTTATCCGTCACAGAGAACACAAAATTAAAACATCTAAGAATAATCTAAGATTCAAATTTAAAATGAAATGAACATACATAATAATACAATAATAAAATAATAAGAACATTAATTAAATAACATATGTTTGAACTTATGTATGTATAGAAAAATAAAAAGTTATAATTTTTGTTTTTTCTTAAAAGAAAAGATAATACATTGAATTTCTATTTGTATACTAACCATAGCTCTAGCATCTGATGAGATCTTTGTTGGCTATTCAAATTTAAAACAATTTTCAATAAGAACATTGAGCTTTTTGTCAAAAATTCAGTCAACTAATACTTTATTGAATTCGCAGTCATCCCAGTTATGGATGGCTCCAAAAATAGATGAGTTTGTAAAAAGTGAATCTAGGCATATCGATTAGGATTAAGTGATAATCTTGATTTTCTAAATGTTTCATATATTTTATTTCATACACATATTTGTGTTCCACAAAATAATGTAGAATCATTTAACAGTGTTTGTATGTATGTATTCTAGAATTTAAAAAATTCAAAAAGTTTATTCTTTACCATTTATGTATACCAGTAAATAGCTATATATATCATCTGTTATATTATATAAATAATTATAATAATTAATAAAAAATATATATATAATTATAAATAAAATATCACATCCATATAGGAATATGACAGCCTATGTATATATTTTACTTACTTATTAATTTTTTTTATGCAGCTTAGCTGAACTGGTATTTAATTTTTTTGGCCGTTAAATCCCAATTCAGTAAACACAATTTTATTAGATTTTTTCATATTTGAAAATTGAAAATTTTGAAAATATTATAATCATATCTCTATAATATACTGACTAAGTGATTGCTAACTGATTTGAACTTGATCTTAATTTTATTCTTTCAATTACTCATAAATGTTTTGTCTGCCCACGATGTGGAATGGAAAGTTGGGTTATAATATAATTTCTACTCTGAATTTTACCCCTAACTTTTTTACGCTTTATATATAACATATTTTAAAATAAAGAAAATGTTTATTTGTAAAATGTTATGTTAAGTAAAATTAATAATTGTTATTACTTTGAAAATATTACACTTATATCTCTCTATTTTCACATAATGTTGAACAAAATTTTTAAAAATTTTAATTTAAAATAAAAATTTAAAATTGAGTAGTGAATATTGAACCGAACCGAATTTAAAAAAAATTTAACTGCGAATAAACAACGGTAAACAGCAGATTATAAGAACTGTCAAAAAAGGGAAATATATATATAAATTTTCCACTCTCTGTAATGACATGTTTTAATTCGATTTGGTGGCCAAAAATAGCACCTTACCAGATTTGTAACATTAGAAAAACGAAGTAAATATTAAAAGTTTTGTTAAGGTGGTTATGCTGAAGTTCGTCGGAATGTTAAATTCCGTTTACATTCCGCATTTGGTATGCTGAAGTCCGTAAGTATTCCGCAGTCTGCAAATGTCGTTATTTATCCGAAATTTTAAAATTTATGTATGCTGAAGTTCGTCGGAACGGAAAATATTTTGAAAATTGTACGCCGGAATTTCTCATTCGGAAGTATTAGAATGGTTCGGAAATGAATTATAAAGCAAACAATTTTTGTATTTAGAATATTAGTAGAAGTAGAAAATGTAATAATAGTATTTTTTTTAAATTTTTTTTTCATTTATGAAAAATATTTTTTTTATTTAGGAATAAAAAAGCGCTTCAAAAGAATAATATATTTTATTGTTTTTAATATTATAGCATAATATGTATATATATTAAAAACGATACATATATATTTTACATTCTTTAGAGAATTTTAAATTTTCTCTGATGTAACAAAAAATTACTATCATTTTAATTTGTATATATATACATTCTACATATGTAATTAAGAAAGTTATAACTTTTACTTTTAATTTATATATACATATTGTATATATGCATTATGTCATATACATTATCTATTAAAAAAATTTTACAAAATAAATAAAAAAAAATTTAAAATAAAAATGTTTGAAATGAATATGAAAAAAAAAAAAAATCTTCCGAAACATCTGATTTTGATTTCTGTACAGACCGTACCATACCGATTTTTTCGTATTCGGATCGGAATTTTTTTTCGGAGAAATTCCGCTTCGGACTTAAGCCTAACCACCTAAAACCCATTTTGATATATTCATATATTCAATTAAAGTGAATATTTTAAATAATATGTGATATTTTTATTACAAGAAAACATAATAACACCATTAATTATAAAAATACCATTAAAGCTTTTTTTTCATTTTATTTTTAAATCTACTACATTTTTAAAATTCATTTTTCTCAAAAATATTTCAATTATAAGATTTCTAAACGCTTTTTATGTTTTTAAAAAATTTCCGCTAGGTAACCAAAGCAGAACGAATTTATGTAATTAACAAATTTTGACATTTCGCATTTCTGCAAAAAAAAAAAAATAATAATTCGAGGAAAATTTTGAAGTTGATCATTTCTTGATTGTTTATTTTCCGTGTGTAATTTTTTTAGTTTGTTTGTGAATAATAGATTTAATATTTTAATTTAATAGAAAATTTCAATTTTATTTTTCTCATCACAATTAAGAGACTTAAAAATATTATAAATTAATTTTAAAGTAATGTTCATTTATAACAAAAAAGTCAAGTAAACTTTATAGTCAAAATGAAAATCGAATTTGAAGAATGCTTAAAAGATACACCGAAATTTAGGTCGGTCTTACATATAATTACAAGAATAGTTTAATACTGAGTCATCATTTACATTAATATAAACTTATAATAACTAACTTTGTTAATAACATTATTTTTTGTTTTTTTTTTTTAATTTTCATTTTAAGGCAATACTTAATTAAAGAAGAATGTGATATTGAGCATTTAGAACAAAAGCTGGATAAAATAATTAAAATGTGCACCGTGGCTGTTGACTCTGGAAAAGAGTATATAAAAAATCAAAGGTATACATTACATATACATGTTAAAATATTTATATTAATTTTTTTGTTAATAATTATGTGTATAAATAATATGTTAATCCAAAAATAATTACAGTGCATTTGCTACATCATTATGGGATCTACAAAAGCATTTTTCAAATGATAAAAATGCACATAATGCATTAGGAAAAATTATTCATTGTTTTCAAGTCAGTATTCTATTATTATTGATAATAAATCTTTTAATTATTTTGAAAATTTAACTTTATAGGAAATGAATAAATATCATACAATTTTATTAGATCAAGCTAGTAGAACTGTTTTAAAAAATTTAAGTGTTTTTGTTAAAGATGATATTAATCATGTTAAAGATTATAAAAATCATTTTACTAAAGTATCAGAAAGTTTAGATAATGCCTTGATAAAAAATGCTCAAGTAAGTTTACAAAAATTTAAAATAAACTAAGTATAAATTGATAATTAGTATTTTAAAGATAAAAAAATTTGCACCTACTTATCTTTTGCATAAATTATTTTTGAATTTCTGATATTTTTTATATTTAACGTGCATTATTTTATTTTGTTTTTATTTTTAGGCTAGCAAAAATCGACAACAAGAGGTACAGGAAGCAGTAAATATCTTATCAGCGTAAGTTATTATTATAACTATAGAAATTTTTATCAAATTAAATTGAAATTGTTTTTTTTTTTTAGAACTAAATCATGTTTTCAGCATACTGCTTTAGATTATGTCAATTATATAACATTACTACAGTCTCGAAAAGTACCAGCGATTCTTTCAACGGTATACTTAAATAAGAAATTAAATTAAACCATTTTTTTTCAATTATTTTTTCAAATATTTTAGTTATTGGATTATTATCAAGCATGTGGAACGTATTATCATCAAGGATCCGATCTATGCAATGATTTTGATGAATTTTTTAAGGGCATTTCTGATGAAGTTAATTCAATGCGTACAAGTTATCATCAACTTGAAAAATCAATGCAAAATCGGCATACAAGTGTAAATGATTATGCTGAAAACAATCTTAATCAAGCTGGTAATCGAATAGAAGGCTGTAAGTTATAAATTTTTAAAAATTAAATTTCCAATTTAATAAATAAAAAATTATTTAGATTTATTTAAGAGAAAGTCGAAAGGATTTAAAACATGGTGCCGCAGATGGTTTTATCTATGTGATAATCAATTGGTTTATAGGTAAATATTTTTTTGATTGGAAACAGACTAATTTTATATGAAATGTAAATTTTAAAATTAGAAAACGTTCTCACGAAGAAACTTATACAGTTATGGAAGAGGATTTAAGAATTTGTACAGTACGACCTTTTAATGATAGTGATAGAAGGTTTTGTTTTGAAGTAATCTCACCGACAAAGTAAATTTATGCAAAATATTTCATAAAATAAATTTTTAGTTTAAAATAAGTAATTTTAGGTCGCATATTTTACAAGCTGACTCGGCAGAAATGTTAAGTGCATGGACATGTGCATTACAAAAAAGTATTGGAGCTGCTCTTCAATTTGGTTAGTTTTAATAAAAATCTGTTTTCTTGACTTTTGTCAAAATATATCTTTATTTTATAGAACCGCAGCCAAAAAGACCATCTTCTTCATCACCTAAGTCAAATCTTGGCAGTAATAAGAAGAAAATGTATATATTACACTTTTACATATATTTTTTTAATGTCAAAATTAACAAATTTTTAATTTTGAAAAATAATTTCAGACATTGGGAAGAATTTCTTAAAATTCCTGGAAATTCAAAATGTTGTGACTGCAAAAGTACTGAGCCACGTTGGGCATCTATTAATTTGGGTATAACACTTTGTATTGCATGCTCTGGTGTTCATAGAAGTTTAGGAGTACACTATAGTAAAGTTCGTTCGTTAACTTTAGATGCATGGGAACCAGAAAATGTTAAAGTAATGATGGAACTAGGAAATGAAATCATTAATAAAATTTATGAAGCAAATTATTCTGAAGAAAGTGGTATTATTGAAGCTAGTGAAAATTGTGAAAATGTTGTAAGAGAAGCATACATTAAAGCAAAATATATTGAAAAAAAATTTGTGTGCCAAATCGATTCAATTAATATAGATTTAAGTTTAAATGATGGAAGTGAAAATCAAGATATGATTCAAAATGATATAATTAAAAAGTGGGGTGTAAAAAAGTTTCGAAGACGTCAAAGAAAAGATTCAAGTTCAAAATCGGATGATGATTCAATAAATATGCAGTCAATGAATTTAAATTTATCAAGGGAAGATTTATATGTAGTTGGTGAAAATTTGAATAGTGCTACTATACAATGTGACAATCGTGGTGTGTTAGGTTCTGATCAAGAATCAACTGAGGGTGAAGACAATATCATTGAAGAAGAACCACTAGCCACATTTAATACTAATTTATTATTGTATAAAGCATCAACTGTTCATAATTTACCTGTTATGAGTATGGCATTTGCTTTAGGTGCTGATAAACTATGGAAAAATTCAGAAGACTTAAATCGAACACATTTACATCAAGCTGTTCTATCCGTAAATATTTATTTGATATTATGTGAAAAGCTAGAAATATAATTTACATTTTTATGTTAGGGATCAGTTATGGCATGTGAATATTTATTATTAAATGGTGTTCCAATTAATACATCAGATGATTTAGGTATAATTGATGACAATATGATATTTATAAAATTTATAATGAATTGCAATTTTTTGAATTCTATATATGTAGGCTATACACCTCTTCATTTAGCGACACAAAAAGGTTGCATTGCACAAACATATTTGCTTCTTAAACATAAAGCTCAATATGATTCAGAAGCAAAAGATGGAAAGAAACCAATTGATATAGCTGTGGATAAACGAAATGCTGATATAGTTACTTTGTAATATTTTAATTTTTTTTAATTAATTTGTTAATTGTAAAGTTTTTTTAATATTCTTGTTTTTAGATTAAGATTAACAAAACTAAATGAAGAAATTGGTGTTAATGACGAGGGTAATGGTGAAGATGAAACTTACAAAGATGTTATGAAAGACTTTTCTAATTTTGCATCAAGTCAACCAAGGCTTTTAAGGAATAGAAATGAGAATGCATCACCTGAGAGAGACGATAAAGAAGAATGAAAAGAGAAAACATGTATATTAGAGAATATACATTTAGAAGTTGATGTTAATTTTCTATTTTAGTTAATAACTAAATTCATTTCAATTTGCACTTATTCGTTTTAGAAATCTATATTCTATCAATTGATTTATTTCACTTTGTTTTTTGTTATATATATATATATATATTATTGTTATATATATATAGATATATTAATTTATCATAAGTGAGCATTTACGTCTTTATTATTATTATCATTATTGATTTGTTTTTCCAATACGATGTACGAATAATTTCCATATCCATGTCGTTGTATTTTAAGTTAGTTAAGTTAATTACAGTTATTTAATTTAAAAATATACAGTTAAGTTTTATGAAAGAAGTTAAAAAAAAAAAAACAAATAACAAAAAATATCAAAAACGAAAAAAAATGACTTAAATAATTTAGAATAAACTCTTAAATTATATTTATTAAAGTACATATTTACATAGTATATGTTATATACATATTATATTATTAAAATAATAATTTTTGTTGTCTTGTTACATGCACTATTGACTATATTATACAAAATATTTTGAAATGAATAATTGTAAAAAAAAAAGAAAAAGTTAAGGAAAATTTACAGTTGGATTTTAAATATTGCATATTGTATTTATATAAATAAAAAAAAACCCCAAACTTAAAAACTTGTGTCAAAGCAAAAGAAAAATCGATTTTGTTATTATTTAATTTGGTTCTTGTTTTATTCAAGGTCGGGTATGAAAAACAACAAAGTTAGGATCCATAAAGCCAAATAGATATGCCAGTTTCAACCCATAAATCTTCAAATTGTAAGTTAGAATTGTTCAAGCTAAATGCATACAGACAGAAAGGAAAACAGAAGTTATTTTCAATCTAAATTGGTGTGAAGTATTTATTTATTCAAATTATGTTGATATTTTCAAAAAGTGGACTCTGGATTTAAGAATCTCAGAAATATTAAACATCATTCATTCCTTATAATTTGTTGAATTATTTTTAAAACTAGAATATACAGTACTATTTCACATTGAATTTCGCTGTTTATATTTTAATAACTGTTGTTTGATTTAATCAAAAGTAAAACAATAATAAACAAAAAACGTTTGAAATTAAAAAATAAAAAACGTAAGCTATTTTTAAAAAATTAATAAATAAAAAACATTTTAGCTATTTTCAAATTTACAATTTTTATGGTATTCATTTGCTTTAAAAAATACTAATTTTTAATTACATTTTTTCCATTTCTTTATTTTCAATTGAACATCTTCGACAATTACCGGTGTTGGAACATATTCGACACCTACGTTTACGTCATGATCTAACTTTGAAATGTGTTTCGGTGTGACGTTTTACTGAACTTTTATCCGTAAATTTTTTTTTACATATTGAACATGAATATGTCATACCAGTATGTAGAAGAAGATGTCGACTCAATCCAGAAGAATGAACGAATGCCTAAAATTATTTAAGAGTAATAATAAATAATTATTTTTATTTTACATGTATGTATGTATGTATGTACATACTTTAGGACAAATGTCGCAACTAAACATTTTTGGAATTGGATTATCAGAATGTTTTGTCATTATGTGTTGCTGAAGTAAATTTTTTTGTATAAAAGCTTGATCACAATGGTTACATGCAAAGGGTTTTTTATCAAAATGTAAATATCGATGTCGTTTCAGTATTTCATTCTGTTTAATTAAAAATAATGGTTATTATTTATTCATAAACTTTACAATATTGCCTTTACCTGTATGAAAGCTTTTCCACAAATATCACATTTGTACGGTTTTTCACCATTATGAATTCTAGAATGTCTGAAAAAAATTGTTTTACGTTTTCATATTAATTACATATTTCAAAAATTAATTGGTATCTTACCTCTCTAAACAACTTTTTGCTGAGAAATGTTTTCGACACACTGTGCATACAAAGGTTTTTTTCATTTTATGTAAATTTAAATGTTTATCTAATAAGAAAATTCTTGAAAAAGATTGTGGACATATATGGCATTTGAATAATTTGGCATCTCTATTCTCACAAATGTTATTTTCGTTAGATATATTATGTTCTTGTTGTTTCTCAACAGAATTATCTTCTTCGTCATTTTTTATTGACATATTCATTTCATTTTCATTAATTATCACATCATAAAAAGTGTTCTGAAATTAAATTAAATATTAATTTTCATTTTATTCGAAAAAAAATAATGTTTTAGTCACTAACTAAATTTTCTTCCTCTTCTAAAACACTAGAATTTTCAATCAAGTCAATAAAATCTGGAAAAAATATATATATATATATATATATTAATGCATATTAGAAAATTTATTTATTTATTAGTTATATATATAATTGTGTAAACTTAATAGTTAGACCTACGGAAACTTATAAAATTAGGATAATATTGAAAATATAAAAGAAAATGTTTTCTTAAATTGCTCTCAACTATTTTGTTAGAACAGCAAGATACCCAGTTGGTATTTTTGATTAAATTTATTTTAGTTTATAAAATATATTCAATATTAAAAATAGCCTTGTTTTAGATCGACAGTACTAGTACACTGGCATAAAAGTTACTTAAATCCGATGTCCGATATAGAAATAAAGAATATTAACGTGTAAAAGATCGTATCTAATCCATGACAGTTTAAATTGTTCTAATTGTGAAACGCCACATTGTATTAAAAATAAGTTCATCGGGAATTAGTTAAATTAATTTAAATATATATATAAATAAATAAAATCCTGCTCTCTAATCATTCTTTTTACATTCAAATTACTTAACTTTCAAGATAAACAATTAATCTTATAACGTTCAAAAACAATTTATTTTAATTAAAATAAAAAATTAAAATAAGAATCAATTTGAATTTAAAGCTGTGAGAACCAAGATTATGAAACAGATGGTACTGCTTTTAAAGGCAATTTTTAGCTATTTATTAAGCCATAAATTATAATGCAAGCACAAAGATTAAAAAAAATATAACCTGAACTTTCATCAATACTTTCTGTTGGTTGATTTTCATTCGTATCATTTGCGCTATTTTTCAATATTAACGATTCATCTTCTTCTTCAATATATACGTTAAGTTCTTTAAGATGTTCCTTATCGATATTTTCTTCATCAGAGCAATCTTTTTCTATTACAAATATTATCTCATCGTCGTCATCTTCATCTACCTTGAAAAATTCTTTTTCGTTTTCATTTTTATTTGTCGAATCATTCGTATCACTAAGATTATGAGATATATCATCAGTAGATTTATTTATAAAGTTTTTCATAGATTTTTCATTATCATTATTAATTAGTGTAAAATTATTTTGAACAGTTTCAGATTCTGTTTGCGTGTATTTATCAAACATCATTAATTCCCTAATTTCTTGTTCAAGTTCAATTTTTTCTTTATTTTGACGAATTTCTTCTTCCTTTTCATAAGCTTCAATAAATTTTTGTGAATTAATACAATCATCATCATCATCATCTTCTTCATCTTCATCTTTTTTTTTACAGAAAACTTTTGAAACTTTACCACTATTTATTAGTCTAATATGTTTTCTTAATTTTATATCAGCACTCTGACATTTCTTCCTAAATAAATAAAATCTTTCTAATTGTATTCTGCAACATTTACAAACATTTGGTGGTATATTATCCGATTCTTTTACTTCTAAAGTTGTACAAGCCACTACAATATTTAAGGAAAAAGGTATTAATAGAAATTATAATTTGAACTCTTCCTAAATCTGTTCAAGTAGAAAAGTAAATTCAGAAATTAAATTTTCTACATGGCTTCTAAATTCTTATAAGTAATTTTTTTTAGGAAAATTTAATATGGTAATATCATTTTTTCAATCAGTTATTTTGTATTTTATATTACTAATAGTTAATTAAGTTAAAGTTAAATTAGTAATTTTATATATTTATAAACATGAACATACTTATACGAAGAGGTATGGATAATTCTGAATTAAATATGTTCAAAACATATTTAGATTCTCTTAAACATAAACGACAAATTTCTGTTAAATTTGGATAGCTATTCATTTTCATGAGCAATTATAGATTCTTTTAATTAAAAAATGTAACAAATATTCAATAAAATAATTAACGTTTTCACACTTTGTACTAAAAAAATTGTATTTTTGTTTATCTTAAATAAATTTCTAGAATTTGACAAATTCAAATTACCCAATAAACAAATGTAATTCTAATTTGTAATACTACTACTCTATCTGGTGGAAAGTAATGTTAAATTATATTAGGCCGCATACATGATTGAATCTGTTTAAAAACTTGTTTCGAAAAGAATTTCTCTCTTCGCCACACACTAAGAAATTTTCGCTTAAACAAGCAGAGAAACTTCACTATTTTTATAGACAAGATATAATTAAATAAAATGGCGGGTAAAATTATCGCATAAATAATAATTGTAGAAATTTTTAACAAAAATAAAAAGAAATGATCAAAATATTGGTTACAAATACTTATTATGACAAGTATAAGCTACTTTTAACAAAAAAAACATAAACAACTGATTTTATTTACATTTTGCTTTCGAAACTACATAAGATATCCAGAAACTTATGAAACCGCCCATTAAAAATCAAAAAATTTTCAATTTGTAAACTGTTTCGAAACTACCCCATACATGATTAAATTTCACAAGTTTCGAAACAAGTTTTTAAATAAATTTAAACGTGTATAGGGCCTATAGATTCTTTCAGTTGTAATTTTTGCATGAAATTTATAAGGAAAATAAAATTGAATACTCACCTACCTACCTCACCTACAAGCCAAAAATTTAAAAAGTAAGTTTTTACCTAAGGAAATATAAATAATTCAGGAAGCGATTTTACTGAGAAGGATTGTAATATAAACGTGAGAATTAATACACGATTTACGATAATCATTTCTTCGTGTTATATCCATTTTTAAAAAAGTTAAGATTAGAGAGAAAGGGTTATTTAAGTTTAAATTTGACAAAAAAAAAAATGCAAATAAAAAACAAGGGGTGATTCCTTGCGAATTTTTTCGAGATAATCAACGTTTTTTACAAAATTTTCAGTTTTTAAAAGCAAAATTTTAAGTTTATGCAGTTATTATTCAAAAACGGTAAGTCTGATACTCATTCAACATATAACGTTAATTAGGTGCATTAATTCTAAAAAAAAGCTATGAAGAAGATGTTGCTCTAGTTTCAATTTCTTCTGAGCTGTAGTTGATATTCTTTAGACATAATTTTTTTAATCCGATTTTCTTTAACCCTTTGTAGCTCGGGTAAATTTAAAGATAGACCCCTCTTCTAGAACAATTTTTTTCCTAAAATATTCCATGGAATCACCCCTTAAAAACTTTTTGCTCTAAACTGGACCACCCCGTATATTAATAAACAAAAAATTTGGTTGATTTGCTTAGTGTGAAAACACAACACCGGCGGCAAACGGCGACGGAGAACGAATTTCGTCGGTAGAGCACAATAAGAACGGCATTTCGCGTCGGAAACATCGGTTTTTATTTTTTTTTAATATAAAATTCTTTATCCAGTCGATATATAATCGATCTTCTTTCTGTTTGGTTTATTTATGTAAAAAAAAAAAAATTTAGTGTTAGGCCAATATAGTTTTTTTAAATAGAAAATTAGTAAAATCTTTGAGTATGAATAAAATAAAAGGTATCAAAATCTAATCTTAATAAAAATAACAATGTTTTTTCAATTTAAACTTTCTTTTACTTTATTACCGTATTCTATTATTACACAGAAAAGTATTGTTGTAAAATCATTTGAAAAAAAAATAATTTTTTTTTTTTGATATCACAAAATTAATCCATTTCAAAGGGCACTAATCTATATTTTCTAAAAGAAACTTCAAAAGTGTAAAAAATTATTGCACATAGTCTATATTGTAAAATGAAGTGGAATAGGCCTCTTGGGGAAACCACTTTAAAAAAACACTCCTATTTCTTTACCTCAATCTCAATGGTGGTGTGGAAAAAAGAAAGTGTTTTGATACAAATATATTAATAACATATTATTTACATATTTATGAATATAGGATAGACAATAATAAGTTTATATAATTTTATGTAATAAATATGTAAAAAGTCTATTGTCTATTGAAAAAATTTGTAGAAAAGAATTTAAAATCTAAAAAAAGAACAACAAATATTATAAAATACAAAACTAGAAAGCGCTGTATTTCTCATAATTTTTTCATATATGTATTAATAATAAAATTTTATTAATTTATCCATTATTGTTAGATATTCATTATTGTTAGATATTTACTCATCATATTTAAAAAAGAATTTAAGTCAAAATATATACAAATTGAGGCATATTAAATTCTGAGCACTATCCTGTTTATTTATCAAAATAATTTCCATTAAAAAGAGAGAAAATATATTGAACGAATATACTCGTCTATTTCTGTTTTTTGACATAAAAAATAACAAAGAAAGAGAGGAATATACCCAAAACATTGGACACTTTTATGGATAGTCACTTCACACTTATGGTTTGTATGGATAGTCACTTCCATTTAATTCTAATTCGTTGATAATTACCAATTTTTTATCTGTATGAACATACAATGCAAATTGAAAACCATTTTTATTTGAAGAACTACGGTAAGTCATAAATTTAAATTTAAAAAATGTTTACTGGGTTTAATTAAACATGTTTTTGCACATGAATAATAATGACGTTTAAAAATAGTGACATTCTTTTTTAATTATTCCATGTCCATAAAAAATTTTTTTAACTGAAGTTTTTCTACTATCCATTACTGTTAAAATTAGTGTATTTTAAAATTTATTTATCATTTTAATAAAAATTATACATATTTTTATAAAAAAAATTTGCTAAGAAGTTTTTGAAGGTAAATATAAAATATTGAAAATAGATAGATATCATATAATTTGCAAAAACATTTCTAAAAAAACAAACGATTGGTATTAAAAGACCGGCGCCAATGTAAACATTGAAATTTTTTGCAGACGAATCTTTGCATAGCTACATTTTGAGTACGGTCAAGATTTTGTGAAAAATATAATATATTTTTAAAGTTAAATTTAACTAACAAATAATATAAAAATAATATAATTACTTATAATAACAATCGGTAATTTTATCAATTAATTTTTAACAGTATATAAAAATGAAATATAAAGTATGTGTGTATATGAAGATTTCACTAAATTTGTATCCAATATTATCCCATAGGGAAAGTTATAAAATCTAATTTAGAAGAAAGCAAATAGAGAAAATGTACTATTTAATTTGGGTTTGCCACCGGATGCTTTAATTTGTTGACGTAAGATCCAAATTAAAATCTGAAACATATTTTAATAAGTTTTAAACATTTTCATTACAATTCTTTATGTACATATTATCATTTTCATTTTCTAGTTTTTTGTATTGCAATTATTTTATAATAAAAACTATAATAGTTTTTTAAAATATTCCCTGATTTCTCAAAATTTAACGTACATATATTTATTAAGAATTTTTTTTTATCTATGTTTCAGCATCATATTTAACTCGCAATCGTCTGCAATCAATTTCTTATATTAAGTAAATTTTTATTTTATGAATGAAATTATTAATACGTAGCTTAAACTAACATTAGCAACAATGTTTTTTGTTTTTGCTTTAGATTCACCAAATAAGTAATTTTAGTAATAGAGAGTTATCAGTAGTTAATTCTAACAAAAAACTTATTGTATATTTTTGTAAAAAACAGGAAACAAAAATATCAAATACGAACAACAATGTAAAACAAATAATCATTAAAGATTTTAATTTGATAATATCAACTTTTAAATAATTAAATTAAAGAAAAAAAATTATGAACTCTGCATAATTGACGATTTTCATTAATTTTTAGTGCTTAATTGAATATTATAAAGTATTTTACTCATTTCAAATAAATTAAAATTTAGATTTCTCTCAAGTTCTATTTTCATTTAATTAAATTAAAGAAAATAAACTCATCGTTATCTCATGTTATGGATCTTATTTGTTACATACTCTCAAAGCTTTTTTTTTTTATTTATTTTATTTTAATAAAAATAAAAATTTAAACTGAAGATTGTGCTTAATTTTAGTCTTATTAATAGTTTATTTGATTGTAGATCATTATTAAAAAAAAAAAAAAAAAAATTACTGAAAACTAATTTTATACATCCAGACAAAAAAATACAAAAACAGAACTAGCAAAAAATAAACAATAAATAATTATATTAATGTTATTATTTTATTTATTAGAAATTAGAAATAACATAATTCAAAAGAAATGAGCCTTCAATCAATAAAATATAGTAACGGAAAATTAGAAATCTTAGATCAACTTTTGTTACCACTTACTTCTAAGTATATTAATGTCAAAGGTGTTGAAGATGGATGGAAAGTTATCAATAAAATGCAGGTAAGTTGCTTATTTAAGTACATTGTTATACATACATATATTTGTAAGAGTATAAATTAAATTTAATTTAATTATAGAATTTGATATTCATATTATAGTATGTATTTAGTATCAATGCAAAATAGTAATATTGCATAATATACAAAGTTTAATTTTTAATACAACCGCAATATTTGTTTTTTAACATATTTTTTTAACATGCATATAATTAACTATTCCAACTGTATTTGTTTATTAAAAATCTGTATTTAATATGTTACCAAATGTTTTGGAAGAAATACTACAATATTTAAATATACATTTAATTGATATTTAAACAAATTAAAAATTTATTTACTATTTCTTTATAAACTTAAAATATAAATTAGTGTAAAATATTCATGATATGACTATTAATAGATTTTCACGCTACCGTGATTTGTTGACAGATTTTTAAAAGTCGATTCTATTCAATTTTAATAGATTTTCGCGCGATTGACCTCAAAGTATACAACAATTTGATATTATTATAAGAATAATTATAATAAGCGTTTTGTTTTTTTTTTTTTTAATATTAAATTAGTATTAAGAAATAGACACTTAAGTAGAGAATTAAATATGATATAATATTTATTGTACTTCAATTTTCTTATTTAAAAATGAATCTATTTTATTCTATTGAATTTATCTAGGATTAAAGTTAAATTATAATTTTGTTTTACTTAATTATTAATAATAATAAAAAGTTGTCGTCATGTTATTTTGTTTGATTAAAACATAATTAATCATAAGTAAAATTCTATGTGATATGAAAATTCTAAAATTATTTCAAACCACAAATTATTTTAAATTAGTGTAGAGTTTGAAATGTAAACAAAAACAAAAATCGGTTATTGTTTAATAATTAAAAAAAAAGCTGTTTATCTATTTAATATTTAAAATAGGTGTTAAATTTTTTTGATTTATATCTTTAAAATGTATATTTTAATATTGTAAGTAAAATATTTAAATAAATTAATTTTTTTCTTAAACAATGTTTTAGGGGGTATATAAAGGCGTTTTTTAAAGGAAGATTAGGTTGTTCCATTGAAATGTGACTATTAGAATTTCATAATATGTAATTGTAACAATATTTTAATAATATTAAAGCGTAAATTAAAAATATTTTTGTAAATTAACGAATACTGCTCACATACGACATGGTCTTTAGAATTAGGTTTTTTAATTTATTTATAAATTTTATAAATAAATCAAATCAATTCAAATTAACAAATATTAATAGTTAATAATTTTTAAAAAAAATTTATCTAAGATTTGAGAAAATGTATACATTAATAAATTTTTTATATAATTTTTTTATACAACTAGAGATTTTTTATCAATTAAAGTATTATTATGAACCCTCAATACTCTACGTACAAAATTTATTTAGCTTATTATTAAATAACAATTGGTGGTTTTTAATTGGTATGTAATTTTAACAATTTCATATAAGATCTATGGAAAAATAGGATTTCAAAACGTGTACTCGTATTTAATAGTAAATTAAAAAACATTTGAATTTATTTTAAAAAATTTTCACAAAATCCAAATGTGGTTAAAGAGGTACTTTTTTATTAAAAAAAACATAACAAAATTTAATAGTTTAATTTTGAATTTTTAAGTAGATCGTACTCGAATTTAAGAAAATCATTACATTAAAATTTGGTTTGGTTTGATCTCTTTTAAGATTTATCATTCAAATTGGTAGTATATATTTAATGTTTAATCATAGGTCTAATAGGAAAATTATTAGATACTATTAGGAAAACTATATTATTTAGTACTTATCTGAATCAATTTATTAGTTTTTGCTATGATAATAAATTCATTATTTGGGTATGTATTTATAAACTAGCCAGGTTTAATTATTAATATTACAAGTCTAAAAATGCTTTCATAATGTTTTATTTAATTTAAAAAAAAATTCTATTTTAAAAATAAGATTATAAATAAATAAATCAAAAAAAAAATAAATATTTAAGATTGACGGGCAATTTTGTCTTTCAAAATATATACATAAGTATAAAAAACATTTAAGTGATTTAAATACATTTCGTAAGTTTTTTTGTACATAATAATATTATTATTTATTAGGAAAAATTTTTGTTTTTATGTAATTTTAATTATCGAAAATTACAAATTTGATTGTGGTTATTTTTACAATAATTGTTGTATATTTTGTTTGGTATATTTTGCCAAAACATCGATTATATTAATTATGCATAATATAATGGAAAACAACTGAAATTATTAAATATAATATGTTTCTTGTTTTAATTATAAGAATACCTATGTACATATACATATAATAAAAATATAATTTTCAATAAATAATCTATACGGGAGTAAGAAACTTTCATGATAATCTTAAGAAATTTAATGTTTTGACTGAATGGACACTGAATGGACAGACTTTTTAAAATTATTTAAATTAATATTATGTAGGTACAAATAATTTGATTTTGTATATATAACAATAATTAACAAAAAGGTCATAGGTTCAAGGTTTTTTCAATAATATTATTTTTATTTCATGACCAATAATAAAACTATTTATTAATTATTTATAATTTGTGAAAATTAGTCAAAAGTAATGTACTAGTATGTACTAAAATAATCTGTACATATGTATTTATTTCTAATAATAATTTGTAGTCATTTACTTATTTAGTTTAAATTAAATAAAAGAAAATTCGGCATGTACCTACATAATATTTATTTATTTATTAACTTAACATCTTGCTAAAAATTTGGTAAGAATTTAAAAAAAAAAATTAAATAACTTTAATTTAGATGAAAATTTTAAGCTCTAGGAAAGAATATTTTTGATTTATTAGTATTTATCTTGTTTGGTTGGTTAAATGACTGGGATAAGTCTTTGTTTCTCGCACTTAGGCTTCGCCATCCATTGTAACCGTTATCAACGATTTCACTTCTGGTAATCAACAAACTTCGTCGTTGAGGGTCATTTATAGTACTTACCTAAGTCTCTTTTTAGCTTTTGTTAAAATCTGAAGCTAAATAAATTAATAATCTATACGTAATATATAAGAATAAATATATTTGTTCTCAAATGATAATTCTAATAGAATATTTATAGAATCGATAAGACTGTAACTGTAAGAGCAATTCATACCTTATATACATGTACAAATAATTTTCTTAATTTATTATGCATATATTATTTTTATTATCTCTAAGAGTCAATAACATTGAAGAAAGTAAAAATTTGATAAAGAAAGGTGGTATACTCACGTCCACGTCCTTTATAGCCATGAGAACATTTTTTTCCATAATTATGTGAATTAAAATTTTTGAATTATTTTATGTTACTAGAGTTGTTATAGTCAGTTATTGAATCGTGTCATCTAAAACTTTAATTTGGGATTTAAATTAATCATGATTGGCCAATAATTTATAAGAGTCATTCTATTACCAATTATAGGAGTCATTCTGTTTTTCTAAAAATATTTTTAATCTTTAAATTGTTATTGACTGATTATTAAGGTCATTTCTTATGTACTTACAACAACCTAAGTAGGTGATTATAGTTATAGATATTTTACAAATTCTAATAAATCAAGTTTTTTTTATATTCTATTGGAAAACTTTTTTTGAAGAAATTAGATATTTAGCTGGCAAAATATCAATATTATTTTTTATTTTTTTTTTCTTAAATAAAATTTTCTTTATAATTGATCTATTGAGACTAGAAATTATTAATATTCTTTTAGTTCTTAAGGTGAAATGTTTTCAATTTGTTAAAAAATTGAAGACAAATAAGTCATGTGCATCTTAACTATAATTATACAACTATTAATTTTAAAATTTGCAATTAATTTAAAATTTAAAATCATTAATAATGAACTAAAATTCAAGGGCGCTTGACCATTTTATTAGAAATATATATATATATAATATATGTATATATATACAAGAGTATATGATATATTTATTTAATTACATTTTTATTTCTGACAGGTGGTGCAATTGATTTTTAAAATCTTATGAACTTATTTATCTACTGTATTTACATACATATATTATTTATAAAGATATAGTATGTATGTATATTTTTAAATAAATTTGAGTATTGCAATTTTCATATTACAAAAAAAAAAAGCACGTGACGAAACATGTTTATTTTTAAATGCTTTAATTTATCAATTTATTTTTAGATCACTGCCTGTATTTACATTTAGAACACGTGGGGGTATGAATTAATTTTTAATACATATGAATAACAAAAGTTAATAGTTCTTGTAGTTTGTGTTTGTAAAAGTTGGAAAATAGATAGTTCAAGAGAAATAAAATATTGTACGGAATGGAACAAATTCGTCTACAAATATTGTAAAATTATAGTTTCCAATATTTAGTTAATTAAACTGACTGGAAAATTTAATTTATGAATATTTATTTGTTTTTTACAACTCGTGTGAACTTTTGGTTTGTTTGGTTGGTTGGGTAGATGGGTGGGATAAGCTCACATGCGACTATGTCATTTAGGCGTCCGTCCCGGTTCATTGTACAGCTTCCCAAAAATCTCCCTTCTAGAAATCATCAGAGTTGAGTTAGCTCACACATTTGATAAAACGAAGTATATCTGATCTGTATTAATCTTAAGTGTTATAATGTACTTATATATATATTTAAGTAGTTAGCCGAAGGCCTTAGATGCTAGTGTTTGATTAATATAAGTAAAATGTAAATTTATTTTATAATTTTTTTCCTTAAATAAATAAATATAAACCTTCCAGGATTTTTGTTTTAAGAATTGATTTGCTTACTGTGCATTAATAAATTTTTTTAGTAAACTAATTTAGATTTTCATATTTTGTTTGAAGCTATATTTTAAATGTTATATGATATATCTCACCCTGGCGGACAAAAGCACATAAGTCATTTTACGCAATTTTACAGGAGAGCGTTTTTTTTAGTTTTTAAATTAATTCTTTCGATTAGAGAAAATTGTGGTACGCAGTTTAATTACTATTTGCTATAGTTTTCAATGCGCAAAGATAAAATTTAAAATTTTGCAATAATTTAGAAAATAATTGACTTAAGTGCTTTTGTTCGAAAAAGATATGTGACTTATGTTCTATTTCAGTAAGTAAAAAAAAGAATAAAAATATGGTAATAAACAAAACATTTTATTATTTCAGTCTCAAAAAAGTTAAAAAACACAAATAAAACAAATTAAATACTTTCTTATGTTAAAATTAAAATTAAAAAACAAAAATATCAACAAATTAGACATTTCTTTTGTTCAAAATAAGATGAAAACAAAAAATCAAAAAATAATCACAAATAAAACATTTTCCTTCTATCAAAATTAATATTAAAAAGAGAAAACTCTAAGCTTCCTATCCAATTCAAACTTGATCCTCATCAATTTCAATCAAATCAAGATCGATATCAAGTTTAGTATTGATTGCATCAGGTAGAGAAGTATAAAATTGACGAAAAATTTGTGGAATAAAGTCAAGCAAAGATATTAAGTCTTTCTTTTTATCAGCACTTATAGATATCAAATTGTTTGAAATAACAGGAACCACGCTCCTAGTTTTGTTTCTTCCCCTTCGGGTTAAATCAAGTTTTAAAAAGTTTTCTTCCTTTCTGTGTAAATTATTTTTATACAATATTTCCAAAAATTTGTTCTTAATATCATATCGAAACCATTTCACAGCATGCCATTTAAATCACCCATAGTATTTCTGTTTCAAATGACCAAATGCTTTTAAAATTGATGCAAAATTTAAGAAATCATTTGATGACATTTCAACTATTTTAAATTTAGAACTACACGATCGAACATGCTGCATCCAGTCATGAGGGTGAAATTTTCAAATTAGTTTTCTTTTTCTTTTTTTTATGATACTATGATCACCGTCAACTTCCATATGGCTGTGACCTGGAACTATAAACTTGTGCTCAATAACCTCTATATTGGTTGATTTTTCTTCTAAGAGCATAGAGAGCATTGCAGTAAAATGCGAATTTTTATTCTGCCCACCACAAGTATCAGAATAAAGAATCACATGTTTTACCTGGGCTGTCAAATTTTTTAAATGCTTGTACAAACAAGAGGCTATTTGGTTCGCTCCTCTGCCTGAAATACACTCGTGCCACATATAATGAGTTGAGTTACCATTTGCGTTATCGTGAACCGTCAAGTTAAAAGTCCAGAGTTGCCTTTTGTAAAATGCGAAAGCTGTCGTCAGCGATGGTGTTGGCAAACATTGCTGAAGGTCAAAGGTGAAACATTTGATTTGGTTGTTTGATTCTTTCGATAGTTCTTTATCAACGCGCTTTTCGCTATAGGCTTATTCAGCTTCAATATGTGTTGATCTCTTTTATTTTCGATTTCGATTTTCTCCTGCGAGTCTTGTAATAGTAGAAGTTTAATTTTATATTTGTCACACGTGCTGCCGGTGTCAAAAGAACGTTTTTTAAAAGAAAGTTTCAATTTATGAAATTCGTTATAATAAATTTTGGACCCAAATGGGTTACTTACTGATTTACAGTACAAATTATGCATTTAAGATACTGTTAAATCAGAACCTAGATATCTAGTGTTGTTATCTTTACGTGCATAATGACTTTCGTACATTTTAATAAAATTTTCGCTTTCATTCAAAGTTTTTAAAAAACAAGTTCTACATATCGGAAGCCTTTCGCCATTATATTCGAGGGAATAGTTATAGGTTTTCATTCTGCACTTATGTCCTGTACGTGGGCGATTTGATTTCTTATCTGAAACTGTATCATAGCAGAAATGAAAGCCGCAAGGTAATTCTAGTTACCCATGTTCCAGTATTCATCGAAAATTGATTTTTGCATTTCAAACGAAGATCTGCTATTACATTTTAAACGACAGTTTTCTAATGAAACGCCTTCTTCGATGCTTTTATTTTACCAGTAATTGTAATGTATTCTTTGCCGCAATTTCGATTTTCCTTCCTTATCCTTTTATCGTTTTTGCTCTTTAGGGAAGTTGTTGCTACATTTCATGTACTGCGACCAACCAGCATGCTTAAATCTGGTTCCGCATCAGTTGTATTATCAGCTAGAATGTTTGATTCTGCTTCTTTTTCAATATTATCGGGAACATAAGATGGATCTGCAATATAATCGTCGTCTGAAAATGGTTCTTCAATAATATTCTCATCCTCTTGCTCTGCAGTGGAGATGATATGAACAACATACTCCAAACAATTATATTTTAATTTTTATTGACTGGTTTAATAAATAAAATTTACCCTTAGAAGTATTAGTTAAAATTTTGTAGTTTTCTTTTAGTTTTTCTGTTACTAATGTAAAAAATAGTCTACCACGGCTAAGTGACATTTCGAAAATTAATTCTTTTTTTTTCAAATATATTTTTCAGTAATTAAAGTAACATATTTTTATTTTATTTAATATTCACAATGAAATAATAAAAATACACATAGAATCAAAAAAATATCGCACCTGTTTATGGTGCAACAGTTAAAAAAAATACAATAATATTAATCTAAGTCTATGCTACGCAACACATTTTTTTCTGTTAAAATCACATAAGTCGACTTATGTGTTTTTATACGATAGAAAAATTTAAAAAATTTTTACGTTGATTATTATTTTTGTAATTTTCAAGACGAAATATGTATATTTTGACTTAGGTGTTTTTGTGAGAAAATGGATATTGAGAATATCATGCGATTGAGTCAATAAAAAAAAATCGGATTTTTTTGACTTATGTGCTTTTGTCTGCCAGGGTGAGATATATCACTTTGTTATTTGGTTTGATTCTGATTTTAAGATTAATCGTAAAAATTGTATAGTAAAAATTTAAAACTGTAATTGATAGAAAAATATTCATATTTAGCTACATATTACAATTTGAATAAATTTCATTTCGATTTTTGTTATTTACTTATTTTAAATAGATATTTAATTGAATTGGAAATCTTTCTCAATTTATAATGTTATCTTATTCCATTTCATTACATGTATTCGTAGGGCTTTTAAAAAGTAGGGAATAAGGAAAATAATTTTATTAAATTCAAATTGAGATGTAAGACCATTTTTTTTAAAAATTTATTTTACTTCAGAAAATTATTATATAAAATAAATTAGTAAAGCAATTAAAATATATATTAGTTATAAATATAAATTAATAAAAAATATAGGTATATGTATATGTATGTAATTTATTTTTATTTTTTCATTTTGAAGAAAATTTAATTTGAATCAATAAATATCAATTTTATTTATGAGAATTAATGAAAAAGGAGATCTCCAGAAGAGGATGTTTGCATCCACATATCTAAATTTGAAAATTATGTTATAAATGTATATTATTTATAGCATAAAAATAAAATTAAAATTATTTTCCAATCATCGATTTCGATCGAACTTATTTCATTTTATTGATTTCAAGATCTTAAAATATTTAAGGAGTTTCTATCATCAAGATCATAAAATTATTTCTATTACGAAATATGTTGTTATTTTCTTCACAAATTTAAATTTACTGATCGTAAAAGAAATTTAAAAAAAAAAAATATATTTTTTTTTTGTGAAAATATTAATATGAAAAATTGTATGTGTGCATGTATTTAACTATACATGTTATTTAAAGGTGGGCCGAAAACACCATTGAAAAAAAATTTGTTAATTTTTTATCAGTAATCAAAACGTATAATTTTCTTATTTAATTTATTACATTATCTAGAATAGAAATCCGAAATTTATTTTAAATATAAATTAAAAGTATATTTAAATATTATTAAATAAAAATGATTTAATTCAGTATTAAAATATATTACATTATATATATATTTTTTATTAATTTTAGGTAAGAGGTGCACCTGCTATTGCAATTGTCGGTTGTTTGTCTTTAGCTGTTGAGTTGTACGATGAAAATTTTGATAGTAAAAAGACAATTCGCCAAGAGATTGAAGGTAAATTAAATTATTTGGTATCAGCAAGACCAACTGCAGTTAATATGAAAATTGCTGCTGATGAACTAATAAATCTAGCTAATGAATTGACAAAAGATGAAAATTATAATCCAAAAGAAATGAAATCAAAGTAAATATAATGCTTAAATTGTATTGTATAATAATTTGATTTTCATTTGAGGTTTTTAGAAGCAACTGAAGCAATGTTAGATAAAGACATTTCGGATAATAAATCTATTGGAAAATATGGTGCTATGGCCATTTTAGAGAATCATGGAAAAGAAAGTTCTGTTAAAGTTTTAACCCATTGTAATACTGGATCATTAGCCACAGCCGGGTAAGAATATTATATTGTTGATAAATTTTACAGGAATACTATTTGTTTGAATTGTTGATAATTTTCATGAAATACATTTTATCTATTCATTTTCATTTTATAATAGCTATGGCACTGCTCTTGGTGTAGTTCGCAAACTAAAAGAAATGGGTAGATTAGGTAATTTTATTTAAAATTAATAAATGAAAAAAAATTTTTTTATTCTTTTATTCTATTAATAATATTAATTTTTTATTTTAGAGCATGTTTTTTGCACAGAAACACGTCCATATAATCAAGGTGCTAGGTTAACTGCATTTGAATTAGTTCATGATAAATTGCCGGCAACATTAATTGTTGATAGTATGGTTGCAGCCTTGATGCGTTCAAAAAATATTGCAGCCGTTGTCGTTGGAGCAGATCGAGTAATAATAAAAGATATCTTGTGATAATTTAAAATTAATAATTTAAATTTATTACTTTGAGGTTGCTGCAAATGGTGATACTGCCAATAAAATTGGAACTTATCAAATAGCTGTTGTTGCTAAACATCATAATATTCCATTTTATGTTGCTGCACCTTTAACGTCAATTGATGTTAATATAGCTAATGGAGATTTTATTGTTATTGAAGAAAGACCTGACAGAGAAATGACTCATATAGGAGAATATAGAATAGCTGCTCCAGGTTAGTAAGTTCATTTTATAATTAATTTATTTTGGAAAACATATCATTCGATACAATGGTTTTATTTGTTGAAGCGTTCGTTATGTAATTCACTGAATCATTGAAACGTTTAAATTAAATAAAAAAATATATAAAAGAAATGGAATGTAATTTAAACAAGAAAAAAAGCCAAAATAAATTAAAAATAAAATATGTTTGATTTTAACTTTTTATGTTTTTTTTTAAAAGTAATTAATCATTTTTTAATATCAATTTTAGGTATAAAATGTTGGAATCCATCTTTTGATGTAACGCCTGCATCTTTGATAAAAGGAATTATCACGGAACATGGAGTTTTTTCTCCAGATAGTCTTGTTGAAAATGTTAAAAATCTTCAAAATGCTTAGTGTCTTGTGATATTGGTATTCGTTTATTTTTTTGTAAGAGATTCTTTATAATTAAAAACATTATGTTAAGTTTAAAATGCGTATAAGAAAAGAAAGAAAAAGAGAACAATTCGATTGAAAGCATGGAAACGAATTTATATAATTTTAAAAATTCATTTACACATACCTTATATTTAATTATGATTTTTTATGCAAACAGTAAATTACTAATTTGAAAAAAAAAAAAAAAAAAAAACAAAGTCTTTAATTTATTTTGCTATTTAATAACAGTTTTAGCAATAAGACATTCAATTTGCCAGCAAAGTTCACCAAATCGTTCAGTGCTCCACTCTTTTTGGTATGTTAATGATGAGTGATACTTTTTCTTATGACTCCTGTTAACCTAGGAATTATTTGATTGCAGAATAAAGGTAGGTAGAAATAAGGTAGGAAACAGACCACAGTAGATGTAAAATGCGGAGCATTCATGTCAGGAATTGAGCGATTTTGACATATTGAATTCAAGGATATTTTATATAATCATGTCAATCTAATTAATCACGGTTAATCTTGCTAAAGCTTATGCTTTAAGAAACCGCACATTGGGGTATGCAACATATTTCATCAGGTGTTATTGAGTGGAAAAATGAGAGGAACTCCAATACAAAATTATCTTCGCACATCGAGACACTGGTGTTGGCATGGATCTACTTATTTATTTTCAAAGCAGATCATTCCAGTTTATTTTGATTTTATACTATAAAATCGTATTTTAAAATCTTGGTATAACCTCATATAATATTTATTGTTTTCTTTTTGTAATTCCCAAATATATCAGAAAATTGTGTTTTACTTTTGAATAAGTTCCCAGATAGACCTAATTTCGTTCCCGCATTTTATTTGCGAGTTATATAAAAATTAATTTTGCCTTAGAAAATAGTATAATTTTTCTTTTTTTATTTGAAAAAAAAAACAAAAAATGATTTTAATTTCATTAAATTTTTTAAATAATTAATTTTGTACTTTGAAAATCATTAATGAATGATGAATCATCTACAAAATACTTAATGAATTTAAAAAAAAAACAAATATTATTGAACACATTGTTTTTATTATACTTTGTTTCGTAATATATGTAAATGAAAAAACATTTTTTAATAACTATAAAGTTTTAATTTAACTTCACTTAATTTCACTTTTCAAACAAAAAATTAAAACAAAAAATGTCAAAATATAAAAAAAAAAAATTTGACAGTTTTGCAACATATCGTATCATTCGCTTCTCAGAATACCAAAAGTAATGCAATGTGATGCTCTACTGGTACGTAGCGAAAAAGTGATTCGCTTCTCAGAATAAGGCCCAGTGTACAGCTAAATAGAACATTTTCTGTCTTTCTTTCTTCATATATTCTAAAAAATATATTGAACTTTTTTTAAAATTTGGATTTTAGAGTTGGAAACTTATTTTTCAATCACATAGTACTAAAGCAAATTTTAATTAAATTAAATTTTGTTTTTAAACAATAAAATACTGAGAAAAGTCAACTTGTGGCAATCTTCGGCCACAAAGTTTGCTTATATCGCTATTGGTGTATCAGAGTTCGGCATATCAAATTGCAAAGTCAATAAATAGAAGAAAATGTTAAAATAAAAATGTTTCGGTAAACTGTTGGACACATTGCAAAACTTGTTTCATCGCCATAAAGAATTCTAGAAGGATCTTCAAAAATATCCGAGTTACCACTTTTACTTATAAAATTTTTAAGGTCAGTAAACCATTTTCTTATTGACTCCTCAGTTACAATAATCCTTCCATTTCGAAATACCTTCCAGTATCCTCAGAGATAATGTCGGTATTCTTTTTAAAAATTGCCTGAACCAGGTTGTTCCAGGGCGATCATCCTTGAAAGGTTTTTTTTCTTTTGTCTTCTTTTATGATCTTTTGTACTGTATTCAGTAAAACATCCATTTTAAATGAAAACCCTCACTTAAGATCTTCGCACCACTTGGCTAGAGATTCTTCCTCGTGTAAACTAAGAAAAGAACTTGGATCAAGAACAGTCGGACCATTAATGTTTCCTGTTTTCATATGACTTTGTATTGTTTGACGTGGAATGCCATACTCTGTGGCCACTTTTTGTATACTCATTCTCCGATTGATCACCTCAAAAGGCAATTTCATGGCCTCTGAATTGACCTGTCGGTTTTTTTTTTGGTTATTATGAACTGTGTGTAACTATTAATCTTAAAAATTCCTGATTGTTACATTATTGTTTATATGAAATATTTCTAAAAAATATTACTGGCCCAATACTGTAAAATATTCACATTAATTTTACTCTTCAGCCGCTTGTGACCATTTACTAAAATTCTATATAAATTTTGTTCTAGTGAATAGTCAGTAAATAAATAAATATCAAATTTAATTTAAGCCACTTCGCCAAAAGTAAAAGTTTATTAATAAACTATTAAATTATAATTTAAAACTTATTTTATTAGAATATATCGTTACATCCTACCTGAAATCCTTATTTTCTACACTATATTTTTTTAGTAAAATACTACTTCACTAAAATAACTTTTACAATCAATTGCACTCTACTTTCACAGATTTTTAAGTGTAGAATAAAAAAATTTATAACGACCGAACTTTCAAAAAGTACTCGAGACATTATAGGGAATTCTCCGATTTATTTTATTTCTAAAACTGTTGAGAAATTTTCTTATTACTTGCAAAATGTAACAAAAGTGGCTGTACACTAACAACGGGCTGTACAGTACACTACCCAAGTAACAATTTGATCGCTATAAGACTCTTGCGCACTCTTATAACACTATTATAAACACTCTTATAGCCGTATTAGTGTTCATTTGAGTGCTCCGCAATTGCTGCGAAAGGTTATAAATACGTTATAGCACTAAAATACAGAATCCTGTAAGGCACCGGAGCAAGTGCTGTAATATTGTTATAGGATTAGTATACATGTATTAGTGTATATGTTTTTATTTTGAAATTATATTCATTTGAAATAATTTATGTTATGCGAGAGTGAGAAAGATGTAGTTTATGTTTATTTCCTGAAAAAGGGAGATACATATTAGTTAATAATATAAAAAATGTCTTACTAATAAATAATATGTTTCGGTCAAAAATAATTGTATTAATATTTATTTATCTGGGAATGAAATTTCATTGACAATTATTATAAAAATAATTCGAAAAAATATATTGCCCTTCAAAAATAACCAACTTTTAAATAAATAAAAGAAAATATATTTTTAAATTGCATCTTTAAAATATTTAATAATGTATGTTAATTAATGCGTAACATCAAATTTGATATTTAAATAATTATTCTTTTAAGTAAAAATGATATTTTTGCGAAAAAAATGCAAAATAAAATTTTTCAGTTTTTGCTTATTTAAAAAAAATTTACCATGTTTGTAGAAAATAATGGCCGTCACAAAATATTTATCTAAAAGCTACAGTAAGTTTATTAGTAACATTATAGGAATACAGTAAAATAATAACTCCACTACTGCTATTCTAGCAATTCTATTCTTATAACAACACTTTAACTCTTGATATAGGATTACGGACTTTTAGATTTATAACAACATTGCTGTATCACTTGCGGAAAATCCCATTATAACAACTCCCGAACAGAATTATCTTATAGCAATATTAATCACATTATTCCCATAAAAACATCATTATAACACCTTTAGTGCTTAGCGGGAGTTATATAGAAGTCTTGTAGCACTAATTTTGTTTTTATAACAATAAAATGTTAGGTGGGTAGTGCACCCAATACTATTCAAAATTCACAAGAAAAGTTATTGCGTGTGTACCAAGACTCTGTGTTAGAGTTAGGGTGTAGTTTCAAATTGTTTTTTTCAGTTAAAGGACTAATACAAAAAAATACAAAAAATTAAAACAAAGATTTACAAAAAAAAAAAATCTTAAAATTAGAATAAAATTAGATATAGATACATATATGTTATATGATTATCTTTACTACGGTTAATTTATATTTTTTTAGTTCAGATACGAGTATAATTTTAAAGGAAAATTGGAGAAGAAAAAACCTTTTTGAATTTTTGTTTTGAAAAACTTACCAGTAACTTAAACAGTAAAACCTACGAACCAAACTAGCCTAAATTTTTTATTACTTAATTTAAATTTCTGATGAAAGGTTTTTCTGATATGGACAATTCCGAGTGGAGCCTTACAGTTAAATAACTTATTTTTGCTGAAATTGCTTTATCATACAGCTTTTTGATTGGGATAACATCTGGGAAGATTGAGTACAAGATTCAAAAATTTATTTTGCGCAATTTGCAATTTTTAATATTACTGGTGCCGCCAGTAGTATTAAACAAATTAAAAATAGTCCACAGTGATCACCATTGCAGTATTACAGTCACAAAATATATGCATATATAAATAAATTAAAATAGTAATGTCACTTATTTATACTTAATTATCTTGTATATCTTAATTTTTAAATTATCTTGCATATCTTATTCTGTAAATTTAAGTATACAAACATGAATGAATGTATATATATTTGATATTTTTATTACCCACACGAAATAGCTCCTACTTTTTTATGAAATAACTGCCAACCAAATTTCATACAAAAGTGGGACTTATTCCATTATGAAATAAATCCCGAATTGTGTGAATTATTTCATAATGAAATAAGTCCCAATTAGTTGGAGTTATTTCAGTTTTTAAGATTGGGAGTTATATTATAATGAAGTAAATCCAAAAATGTGTGGGAGTTATTTTATTTTTAATTAAATGGTGGGAGTTATTTAATTTGCTTTAAATATTAAAAAGTATTAATTTTAATAGTTTGTAAACAATTATTATTGTTTTGACTACAAAAACTTATTACTGTTATAAAATGATAATTATATTGAATCAGAATCAGTTTCATTTCTCGCGTCGCCATTCATAATAAAATAACTACCAATATTTCATTCTTGGTTTGTGAATTATTTTATTTTATAGTGGGAGTTATTTCAGTAGGAGTTATTTCGTGTGGAAGTTATTTCGTAGAGCCATAAGCTATATATTATTAATAATTTATTTTTGTCTGTTTTCTAATTTCTAAATTGTTTTTTTGAATATTCTAAAATTAATCTCTAATTCAATTTCCAGCCGCAATTTATTAAATTAAGACTATTTTATTATTTCATTATTATTATTATTATCTCTTAAGTCCTTTGTAGAATAGTGAATTTTTGGACTATTAAAAAATCATTATATTTTTTGTCATTTACAGAAACCACTTGATTATTATGAAAGAGTTAAAATATATGAAATAATACGGAATATATTTTGAATTCCTTCGATATTGTTCAAAATCAACATCTATTTTCTATACCAGTTATAAAAATGTTGATCTATAATTTTTGTTTTGGTAGCAGAGTTTTAACCCTATTCAATCCGTCATATAAATTATTTATTTCTACATTATTTTGTTATATATCTATAGCGCTTTCAAAAATAAATGAACATTTGCGAAGTTTTTATATTTCAATTCCGGAAAATTCCAATCTTTTAGTAAAAATGTAGTTAAAAAAACCATTTGTTCAAGTATTTTAAACTACTTACTATTTTAATCTATTTACTATTTGTGGTCCAAAATTGGTAAATACTCACGTTTCTGTTACTGTACAGTTATTTTTTTCAATAACTAAACTCTTTTCTCTCCAACAAAGGTGTGGCCTCTCAAGGTTGAGCGATGAGGTTATTATTTTGTATAATTGTGCCTTGGTATTTTGGGATAGGAGCTTTGAACCCAGTTTGAACAAATCGAAGTAGCAACGGTTTGCAAGGGTAATCCTCCGCCTTACTTCAACATCGATGTTATTGGTGGAGTTGATGTTGGTTCCAAGGTAGATAAACTCCTTAACTACCTCAAAATTATATGAGCCGACAGTGATGTTATGTCCTGTATGATGTTATGAGGATATTTTATTTGTCGACAGCGTATATTTTGTTTTATTCTCATTATGCTTCCTCTTCAATCTGTGTAAAGACCATTATGCGCATCTTCAATAGACCAAAACTGCCGATTGAATATGGGTTTTTTATTTTTTGTGTTTCCAATAAATTAATATTTTTGAAATCAAGATGTTAAACATTGTCAATCTTTACCCAATATTTATATTTATGCGTTCAGTAAGAAAAAAACCAAAAAATATTTCAGATTTATGTTATAATAGTTATTTTGAATTCATTCATTTCGATTTTAAAATTGTAGATTTTTGGTATATGGATTTTAGGTATTAGGGATTTTGTCTCATTTGGCTTGTGGAAATTGGACAATATTTTTTTTCATTTATCTCTATGATTGTATTACAACTATTTTAGAAATTACTAATATGCAAAAGCCATATTAAAGATAACAAGTAAAAATTTGTGAAAATGTACAGATGGCTTGTGAGAGACGATTCCACTGAATCGACTCCTTATACCACAAATTAATACTTATTTTAATATTAAATATTTATGACTCTACAGTTACTTACAGAAAAGAAAAAAGAAAGCAATAAAAGAAATATAATATGAATTTGACTTTAGTTTTAGAATCTACTTAAAAGATCTTGAGGCCTGAGGCGTTTTAATCTTCTTATATGGACGGTATTCAGTAGGTCATCTGTCAGCTGGTTTGAATGGAGCTGCAATCTTTCGTGGTATCTTTTGCTGGTCTTTGTCACCACCTCTTTCACGGAGCATATGTTTAGATCCTTTCTTATATTTATTGCTGACGTACCAACCGGCATTGACAATTGCACGAAGAGCTTTGGCTTGAAATCTTTCAAGCATTTTGATGTTTGGGTTGCTAGCTGTATCCCATAACTCAATTCCATATGTCCAGATGGGCTTTGATATTGCCTTATACAGGAACACCTTGTTCTCCAATGAATCGCATGAACGACGTCCCATAAGACAATGCATATTCCTGAACATTAGTTCTTAACTGCTTATTTTTATTGAAAATGTGTTTTTGCCACGTTAGTCTACGATCCAGATGCAAGCCTAAGTACTTTATCGAATCTTCCTGCGGTAAAATTTTGTTGTTTAGGGTTACTTGGCGAACATGTGTTTCTTCTGGTGGTAAATGTAATATGCACCGGTTTGGATTCGTTAGCTCTTATTCTCCAAATTTTTAGCCATTGTTGAACTATATTTAATTCCATTTGAAGGTGCCGTGACATCAGCTTTGGAAATTGGTCAATATAAAAAATTAGTAATTTTTTCCAATTCGAATTTTGTCGTATTACCGCATGCTATTGGCACCTGTAATTCACCTCCATTATCGTGTACTAATTTCCAATCTTTTTCATATGAACAAAGTTGTAAAAATTACATTTAAAAAGTTTTGTAAAATTAAGAAATAATTTTCTACATGTATTAATTATGTTCTAACATTTTAGAGGACAAAAATAATTCTAATAAAACTTAATAGATTTCATAAAAATAAAAAAAAAAAACAAAAAAAGAACTATATTTTAAATTGTTGCAATTTGGTAATTCAAAAGACAGAAATGAATTTTCATTATGATGTAATTTTAAATAATTGTTTTAAATTTTTTTTTATTTTTGTAAATATAAACTAAATTCCTAATCAATCTACCTTACCTACCTTACTATAAGAAAGTATTTTTCTACAAAAAGTTATTTAAATTATGAAATAAAATCAATTTATTAAATACAAAAAAAAAAAAATATTTTGTTGTAAAATTAAATAAATTCACGTCAAAGAAAAACCTATATAATAAATATTGTGTTTGTATTGTAAGTATGTAAGTAAATTGTAATATTTATAGTTGTATCTATAAAATATTTTAGTTTATTACAAAATTTAATGTGGTTTCTCCATAAAATTTTTTGAACCTCTTTATTAAATTAAAATTGTTATAAATTAAAAACAAAAACTAAATTTATTTCATCATTCATCCCTAATACATTAGTTTTGATTTTCAAAATATTTATATTCGAATACTATGAAGTATACCCAAACTTATGTACTCTAATTTAAAAGGGAAAAAGATTTACTACTATACAATCATGTCTACATATTTTCAGTACATATTTTTATTTCACAATTTTTAAATTTAATTTTTGATTGTAATTTAAGTTAAGTTTGGTAAATTTTATATTTTATATACCGCTTACCAAATGTATCACTTTAAATTACGCAATCGGAGTTTGATGTTTATGTCACGACTGCAGAGTACTTTCTTATATTTCTAAAATTACGATCGTGCCATTTGTCCACTCTGTAATCAATCTAAGATTTTCGTTCTTAGTAGATATAATTGTTCTACCCCAATTCAGTACTCATCGGGCTTGACATTGCTTGACTTCGGTGATTGATCAGCATTTCCCTCCACGTTCTTAAACTATATTCTTCTTTTGATTGATTCCAAAATATCTTAATGGCGTATAAAACAAATTAGATTTCAATTGACCATCATATGATGTATATATACATATATGAATATATATATATAAATTTAAAAATTTGGAAATTTATTATGTAATTGCTGGAAAGACTTATCTACTTTTCTATTTTCACAATCTTTTATATGAGAGCCAAACTATCAGATACAAAGAACAGGCGCTTGAAAGCAATGCGTACTACTTTGATATTTTCGTTAAACGGTTCTCGTATTCTATAATTTTTATAATTTCTAATGCGAAATTAACAGAGATTTAATACAAATATGCATACGAATTAGTATTGCTACTTTTACATAATTTTTTATCTATTTTTTGGAACCTCACTGAAAAAATTCAGAAACTTTTGAAATACTCTGCTATCGGCGAATGTTTAAAATCTGGACACAGAGAGAGAAATGACAAAACGAAGAAGTTTTGTTATACGGACAATGAAGGAAAAAGCATAATAATAACGGTAAGCTGGAATATTTCGGCCATATATATTAGAGAAGAATATTCCTTAAGATAGTTCTAGAAGAAATAATTGAAGAGAAATGAGGTCGAAGATAAGGAATAAGAAGATGGCTTGAAAAATCGGTGCAATGAGTGCGGTTTCTATAAAAAAAATATTATTTCGAGTAAAAACCCCATTATGTCCAATTTTTTTTGCATATATTTAAAACTTCCCCCCTTTTTTTCTATCTCATTATCTCTTACCAAACATTTTGATGACGAACTGTTGTATTTTTTTTGTATGTCTGTAATTCATGTAAATTTCCATCTTATTTTTAACTTAGCTGACTTTTTTTTTGATTTGTCATTAAATATTGCGTGTATGGCTATCATTGATTCTGGTGATGTTAGTGTTGCCAACTAAATTTTTTCATGTTAATATATTGAGGAACTTGTCCGGTTATTATACTCAATACTGAAGTATTTTAGCATGTTCGCGGATAGGCAGTTTATGTGGAAGAATCATATCCATAGTAAAAGGAAATAGCTGCCCTTGAAACTAAATAAATTTTGTTGGCTAATTGGATACAATTCCCTTATGACATACAAAATTTTGATTTAGAAAATTATCCTAAAGCCGATATTAACGACCTACGGAATTCTGTCGCTCGAAATAGCTGTTTCGGAATTTCAAATCCTTAATAGTTGATAAAAAGTGTGGTTACAAAGAAAGCGTTTCCAAATTAAAATATGAATTTTGGTTCAAAAAACAGCTTCAACTTTGATGTGATAGTATTAATAGCTAGTGCGGCTGTTTTGCTGTCCGAGAAAATGTAGATTTTACGTTTTTTGTAATTTCTTAAATTCTGTCGAACACAGAGTTCTATAGCATGTATTTCGGCTTAGAAGACTGTATGTGTTTGTAGAATCTAGGCTTGAATAGATATAGGACTTGAGGTTTTTTTCATATACTCTCGATCCTACTCCATTAATTTTCTTGGAGCCATCAGTATACCATATTATTGATCCTTTGTCGAAAGAGGGTGGACAAGTTTCCCGCGTCCTTCTGCTTGGCAAGCAGTAGTCGGATAACGCTATCGAAAGCGTATCATCCTTCTGAAGTACCCGAACTAGTTGTGATAGAGTAGCACTTTTTTGATTTGTGGATAATTTCTAGTTAAATGGGAAGTGTATATAAAATGCTTTATCAGATTCCGTACAAGAAAATCAGTAAATTTAACAAAAGGTTTTAAAAATAGAGAGGTGATTGGGGTTAGTAGTCAATCAATTATTTTTGTGTATGATAGAATCGAAATAAAATGGAGTTTTTTTAAAGGTATAATTTATATATAATTGGTGATAGCTGGGCAGAGATAAAAAATTGAAAAAGTTAACAATTAACTTTTATTTTACATTAATTTTATTTTTTTTTATCTTGTCTTCAAACTCGAAAACTCTTCAATTATTTCATTTGGATCTTTCTTATCTTAAATATAAATAGTATAGATAGCCGCCGACCAATCGCTCCTGTAAATACTCAATTTCAAATAATTTATAATTTTGAAAATGATGTTTTAGCACTTGCTACTGAAACTGGAAAATTTAGAAGAAGCATTCGTTAAGCAACCGTGCGTGTAGTATTCACCATTATATTTTCTATTAAAGTCTAATACTTATCCCGCACAGTGTATAATGGGTCACCATTATCATGATTTATATATTTTAAAATGTTTAATTCATTGAATAGCCTCTCAATTGATTGAAGAGAATATAATAGATTGAATAGCGGTTATTATGCTATCTAAAGAGTTGCAATATTTGTTCAATACCTCGTCATTTGTATAACAGATTTCCAAATGAATCTACATGTGTTTTATGACTTCAAATGATTAATATTATGAACTAATAATTTCATTTAAAATTGGAAGTGGGAAAGAAACTTTAAATTTAAAACAGCAGACCAATCGGAGATTCATTGTATGGTTCGTCATCAAATTGTCTTTTAATACGTCTTCGCAATTCATTCTTTTTAAATTGGGGAGCAATTTCAAAATCCAAGATGATATAATCCTTTACTCATACAAGATGAAAATTGTTTATTTAAATCGATCAATTGAATCATTTATATTTTTATTGAGATATTTAAAAATTTACACATCGTCATTTTGAGGCAAAGTAGTCTATCCAATTAGATATTTAAGATCATATTAGAAAAATTGTGCAAAAAATTATGCAATTTTAATACATTTAAATTTTGAAATATATTTTTTGTATATGTATGCATATGCATAGTACAAGAAAATTGTTTTGAAAAAAATGTTATGATCAAATTTTGAAAATTTGTGTAAAGACAGTTTGTTTTTTTGTTTCACATGAAATAAAAAATTATAATTCCTGCACCTATTCAGCGTAAATTTGACGTTGTACGTTGTATGCTGCCATTGGCCCATGTTGAGGTCTATACTTAACATTACAACCATCTGGAGCTAAATGTCCACCATTACGTAATTCTTCAAAACGTTCACGATCATATTTTGTGAAATCCCAACGTTTGGAAGTGAAAATTTTTTGTCTACCTTGAAACTTGAATTTGGCACGACGTAAAGCTTCAATAACTTGTACCTTGAATTTATCAGTAGAACGAACTGACATAATTGGTTGTCCAATATGAATACGAGCCACTGTACCTTGAGGTTTGCCAAAAAACCCCTCTCATTCCTGTTTGAAGCCTATCAGCTCCAGCACATGACAACATCTTGTTATTTCGGATAACGTGGAATGGATGTAATCTCATTCGAATATGGAACTGATCTTTACCACAATGTTGAACTAAATATTTATTGGCGCAAATACGTCCTGCTTCTAAAGCTTTAGAACTCAGCTGTTCATATTCAATAGGAAATCCTCAACTGATGTCTTTTTCTTACCCAAATCAAAAATACGAATTTTAGGATCTGGCACACCACGACAAAATCGAGATTTTGGATATGGTTTATTTTTGCAATATAGATAACTTCTTGCTGGACGTCGACCCATCTTGACTTTGTTTGTCGACAACAAGTAAAAGGAATAACTCTTTTAATAACTCTATGGTAATTCTGTCTTGGCCTGAAGCTTTATTGTTATTGCGTTTCGAGCTTCAAGATGTTTAACGGTTTTCAGATGCCACTGTTTGAATTATTGAATCTTCCACAGCATCCAGCATTATGGGTAATACATTAACTAACTCATGGAAATACTCAAACCAACCCTCTTTTAACAGTTTATTCTTCTTCGATAATATTGTTATTTTTATCCTTGAAGATATTTATCCTTGATTGAAAACCTTGAGTTTCTCTTCTATATTTTCATAAAGATTTCTTACGCTATTTCGACCTTATTCCCCTTTTATTTTTATTATTTTCTCATTTATTGTGAGTTTATTTTTTCTTTTGCAAATTTTTGTTGCTATTTCCCTGTTTTATTAACCCTTGTATTTGTTTGCTACATTCTTTTTTGGCTCTATTTTTTTATTCTATTACGATAGCACATTGCAAGTCGAACTAACCTAAATTTCTTTTGGAGGTTTTATAGCAATTACTTCTCTTGCAGTTTCTATAAGACTGTCATCAATGGATTGATTTTGTTCTTCATACATATTTAATATTAAGATTAATTACTTCTTGATACTCCCGAGTTATGTTATTGTCTTTAAATTAGTCTGTGTTCTGTTTTAGTCTTTTTTCTCCTCTTCTCTTAGTAACATTTGAGATTCCTTGGCGCAGTCTTGAGACAACAAGGTAATTATCGCTGTCACAATAGAACATATGCAGTATATAACATATGCAGTAATATATTCTTAATTCAGAAAGATGAAAAACGTTCCCTAACATAGCCTTGCTCCCATGAAGTGCAAGGTCTTCTTTCGAACATTAGAGGAAAATCCTCTTTAACTCAAAATTTACTTAAAGGCGTATAAAACATATTAGATTCCGATCGTATAAGAATTAATTTTCCTCTGTTAATTTAAAGAATTTAAATATTTAATTTTTTTACATAAATCTCATTTGGATTGTTGAGTAACAAAAAACAAAAACAAAAATAGAATAAAAAATGATATTTGAAGAAGAATTTTGTAAAATAAATGGAGTTGCATACGCAGCATACTTTATTATATTTTATTATTATTATGTGAAGTGTATTCAAATTTGTATAAATGTATTTGTAGGAAATACGTACAACAATCAACCATCATCATAAAATTATAATGTATGTATGTACATAAATTGTTTTATATATATTTAATATTATGATGTCTTTATAATACATCTGAGATGAAAACAAAATATAAAATAGAATTTTCTCAAATAAGATGAGGGTGGCTGAAGTACTCAATATGTTCTTTAAAAATAAAAACTAAATTTGTTGTTTCTTTTTTTTTTATATATTTTTTATTTTTTTATATATTTTTTTTTTGTTTTTAGATCATTTGCACCAAAATAAAATTAAAAATATACAATCTTTTAATATAGTATTGGTTCGCTTCTAATTGAGTTCTCTTAATTTAAAAGCTTTCAATAAATTAAAGAAAATTATAATCTTTTTATTTATCTATTTTTTAAATTTGTTAACAGTATTCAACGGTATTTACGGTACCATTAGATGATATTGAGCCAATTACGTTTGATAATTAAATTTAACAAATTGAGAGTCATACCTTTTAAGTATCTTTTAAGTTTTGTTATGCCCCTCATGCTTATAGAATTATTTTGTTTTTAAGCTTCCACACACATTTTAGCTATGATTTGTAATATATAATAATTGTTTTTTTTTTACACTCTAGAGTAACTTAGGTAGAATGATCTTTTCGTGCTTAATCAAGTACGGTACTGCAATTTTACACTACAATCTACAATATTTCGAGTATTTATTTAACAAATTACTGGCCTATCAACTCATTAAATGTGGAAAACTACTGCTATTGTCAGGAACTAAGCCTTCTTAAATAGAATAGTTTCATTTTTATTTAATTTGTTACCAGATTATATTTACTCTCAATTATTTTTTGTCATTTATTATATCCCAATGACAAATGGTACTAGACCAGGTCGAAAAATTCAAAAAGAGGTGTGGTATATCAAAGCTTTATTTTCTGGAGAAGAGATCAAAAAGAAGAGGAAACGTTCAATGAATTTTACATGGATATAAAAAAATTAGTTAAACTGTGTGGTTATCCTGAATTGGAAAATAGAGTGTTACGTGATCGAATAATTTTAGTTGTTCGAGATAAAAAACTTCAAGCTAGGTTATTAGAAGCAGATGAATTAACAGTGAATAAAGTTGTAATTGTAGACTCAAATAAAGTGTAGCACATGGTGTAGTTGGTAGGATATTAATTTTATGCTTAATGTTTTCGAATCTGCTATATCGGTCTTGTGAATCCGAATGAGTAATGTATGGTAATACTACCACAACTGACGTTTTTATTTTATCTTGTGAAAATGCAAAAATAAATAATTTTGGTTATTGTTTAGTGAAAGTATGTAAGTATTTTATTTTATTATTATAATTTTTTGAATATAATTTTAATCATACACAACTTAATTTACAAGAAGAGAGATATCGGCTTATATTATTTTAATTAAGTTTAAGTTACATATATATACTTACAATTAAGAAGGAAGATTTTTATCAATAATTGTAATAATAGTTAAATATTTTAAGTTTAACATCAATGATGATCGTTTTCTATTTATGGTTGTCCGCTATGAATGCTAATACTTCTTCTTCCGAACAGGAATTATGTCAAGGCAAAACAAGTTCCGCCCAATGCCCCAATGAGGTTGCAGGACATTGATGATGATGAAAACAAGTTCAGAAATCATAAAATGAGTGTGCTTAGAAAAATAAATTTAATCTCAATATGTGAGGAGACAATTTTAAAGTTAGTACAGTTCAATTTTAAAAATGTTATTGCAATGTAATCAATTTGGTATTAGTTCTGGGATAATACGAATGTGAACATCATTTTTAGAATGTTTTGATAAGTGACAAAAATGATTAATGGACGAGCCATTATTGAGTTCACTTGAGATGAATATAAGGGAAATAGAAATTTATTTCATTAGAGCGATGGAAATATAGCCATAAGGTTTCAAAGTGGGGTCCTGAATTTGTAAAAAAGTCCAAGACTAATGACAGCTCAAGAAACAAATCAACAACATTTGAGAAAAAAAACTTGGAAAAATTGTTATCTTGGTTAGATTATTGGTCTTCAGAAAGATGCACAGTTTCGAGTTACTTATAAATTTAGTGACAGCAAGTTGGAAAATGGAATTTTATGACAGAAATGTGATTGTTGCAGTTTTTTTTTTAATTTAAAAAGAGCTTTCGAAACGATTCGTTTTATATACTTCTAAAAAGGCTTAGAAAATAGTTTTACAATATTTAGTAGAGTATAAGGTAAGAACTATGGAGTAGAGTTAAAATTGTTTCGGTAACATTTAAATAATAGAAAATAAAACGTTATGTTCAACATTTTGTTTGCGGATGATGGCCTGGTGTATAATATTGGTGACAATGCAATGGAATGTATATATGGGAAATGAATAATGGTCTGAATAATATAAGCAGATGGTTTAAAATGAACAAATCAAGAGCTTAATGTAAGAAATAGTAAAGTAGGATATGAAATAGCATAGCAGAAGATGTTGTTGAAGTTGAAAGTGATCTGGGTACGAAATCTCTCAAAACAAAATCTCCAATGGAGGTATTTTCGATTTTGTATCCAACAGAACCTTGACGATTTTTTTTTGGAGCTTAAATTTACAAATTCAAAATCGAATTTCCTTACATTAACAAAATATTTTTTATTTTGCAAATATCAATAATTCGAATGTAACTTACATCTTCTTCATTAGTGCTTATCGATAATTCAGTGAAAATTGGATTTTGATTTCAAAATTTGATAAATACTAAATTCGGCGAATAAATAATTTTGATATGTAGAACAATAAAAACTTGCCCTATCTTATCATCATCATCTACATTGGTTCTACAGCTCGGGATAATTTGTTCTTAACGTCGTTTACAACTTTCCTCCATTTTCTGTTCTATCTTGTACAACTGTCATTCATCCGTTAACTACACCCAAGTAGCATTTTTTTTACATTGGCACGTGCTTTGCTATTTATTTTGCTACAATAACGTAACTGTGACGAGTAATAGGAACTAAGCAGGTTTGTTTTTGGAACGTGGTTGGAACCAAAATTGGGAAAATTTTTTGTTGAGTAAACCTTATGTTGCAACATAGCTGGGTGTGTAATAAAAACGTTCTAGCTAAGTTCCAACGTAGTTCGAGAAACTTTCACTTCATTAAAAAAATTTTACTGATAAATATGACCATAAAACTTTTAAAAAATAAACCGTGTATAAAAATGTCAAGTATTCGCTACCATTGGAACTATAGAATTTACCATGTAGTTACCATTGGTTTTTAAAGTTCCAAATAAAGTTCGATGAACGTTTTTTTCCCTTTCACAAAAACGTAACCGTGTACAAAAATTTCAAGTATTCGCTACCATTTTTGGCACTATGGAAGTTACCATGTAAACACTACAACTGGTTAGTAGAATTTCAGTAGTTTTCGTTATAATAAGGTAATAAATATAGTAATTGTTACTTTTAGAGTTCTTCTAGCTCCTCGTTTGATCGTATTTGGTACTTACTATAGTCATTTATTTTGGGAACAAATATTTTTCTCAGTACATTATTCTTCTTTCATACTTTTAATTTATTTCCGTCACTTATTGTCATTGTCCAGACTTGGCAGCTATAGATTAAGACGGGGGGTGTATTATTCTTAATTTAATTGCCCTGTTCAAAATTTTAGATTTGAAAAGACCTTTGCATGCGTATAAGCTGTTTTGTGCTGATTGGATTCTATTATAAATTGTTATGTGTAATTGTACGCTTGCGAAACATGGAAAGTTTCAGCAAAGGTCACCAGGAAACTTCAAGCGTACATCAATAAATGTCTCCGGCGTATCCTAAACATTCGTTGGCTACAAACCATTTCCACTGTGGCAAAAACTGAAACAAACAGAAATAGACGTGGAAATCCGACAGAGAAAATGGCGTTGGATCGGGCATACTTTGAGGAAACCTGACAACAACATCTCAAAACAATGTTTCGAATGGAATCCTCAGGGTACACGTTGTGTCGAAAGACCGAGAAAAACGTGGAGAACAACTGTCTTAGCCGAAGCAAGTACCCAGCAAAGAACGTGGCCACAATTGAAGTGGTTAGCTGCAGATAGGAGCCGATGGAAAGAATTTACTTCCGCCCTATGCCCCACGGATGGGGTTGCAGAACAATAATGATGATGATGATGATGATTAATTGTTAAGTGAATATAATTTTTATTATTTTTATTACAAAACTGTTTACTTCGTCAAAATTGTAATCATTTTTATTGTAAAGCTAGGCGCAGACATGCAATTTTTAGTTTTGAAACTGTTTGATTACACATTTGTGTTCCATTAGTTTATTTGAAACCGGGCACACCTGAGACTGGTTTTATGTGTGTGCGCTTTCATATAAACACAAATGTACAATCAAACTATTACAAAATAAAAAATTCCATGTCTGCACCTTATATATTTTGGGATCGTCTTGCTCGTTATATGGTTGTTTTATAAATATGTTTATTGTCTAAATCTTATATTGCGTGGTGTAATATAAGTTTAAAAATTATTGGTGACAGAGAGACTCCAATTTTTATTTTCCATTTCAAACTTAATAATTCCCAAACTTTGCGAAAACACTGTATTTAGAAGAAAATTATTAAGAATTTTATATTAGACTTTTTTAAAAGTTTTATTTATATTTTTTGTTGTTCTCCAACAGATTTTTTAGTATTTAAACAACTTTTGTACTAAATAGAAGACAATAATTACCTATCGATAATTTTCAATTTCTATAAAAAAATAAATAATAGAAAAAAAATTAAAATAAAAAACAAAAAATAAAACATAATTTTTTTTTTTCAAAAACATTTAAATTTAATTATGATCCAAAAAAGCTATATAACGTATTAATTTTATTTCAATTTAATATTTATTTTTTTTATTTTATTTTGTTCATGAACTTCAAATGATCTAAATAACTTTATTGTAAAAGTTGTGAATAATAAATAAAAAAAAAAATAAGAACAACAAAAAAAAAGAAACAATTGTAATCAAATAGACGTCCGCATTCAAATAACAATTTCAATTGAGCTCGATAGTACATTAATTTAGAAAATAATTATTATGTATGTATCATAATAGAGTTATAAATAAATTCTGAACTGAAGCTTAACTTAAGTTTTGAATTAAAACAAATAAAAAAAAAAAAATGAAAAAAAAAACTTTACATTATAATTAGTACGCTAAGCACGGGGATGACATTCAGATTTTTAGTTATTTATTATTTGTGTACGAATTAATTCACGGTTCTTCTTCTCTTTTTCCATTTTTCGTCTTCTATTAGAAAATGTTATCTAAATAAGAAGTTCGGGTGGGCAATAGTATTATTACATACATGTTAAATATATATTTAATACATATTTAATATATTCAGAATAAACTCTTTTTATTCGATGATAAATTCGAACAAAAATTTGATTAAAGAATGTTTTTATTTTTGTTTTTGTTTGGGAACCCACATCGATGAAATAGTTCATATATATATATATATATATGTATATATATATATATATATATATATTACATACTACATCAACATCCATACATATCCCCAAATAAAAATTATTGTTGAATCAACGACTGGTGTAATTCGGATGCCAAAAGCCAAACTTTTTATTTTTTTAAATAAAAAATAAACAATTTTCAATATTTCTTTAAACTTTTTCTTTTTATTTGTTGTTGTTTTTTTTTGTTACAATATACATGATATACAGGGTGATCTAAAGAGCAATTTTGATATTTGGGAAAATTTTTTTGGAAGTCAATTTGAGTTAAATGTTGTATGTATTTTGATAGGGGTGCCTAATTTTTTGATTTGTTATTGTTATTTGAATTCATGTAATTGCATTAGGACATTGAGTTGTGTTATAATGGTTTTTAATAAGGCTAATATATTGTTATTGTCATTATTATCTCGTCTTATTACTAACACAAAACTAGTGGGTTAGATACCCGCTATTGCCTATGTTTAAATTTTGATTTTGATTTACATTAATAGTAAGCATACATTTTCATACCCTTTATCATCAAACTAATTTTGTGAATGATAGTTTAGTTAATCAAAGTCTAAACGTAAATGCAGTAAAAATCAAAGTCTAAATACATCAGGCATTGTATGTTGTATGGATGTTGTGCAAAGTTTTAGTTTGTTTTAATTTACTCCTTAAAATTAGTTTGCCCAAAAGAGAAAAGGGTGAAATTTTGCTTGCATATAAATTGATATAAAAATAAATAATAATAATAACGGTTATTTCCTTAACATACATATAGTTGCCTGATATAATATAGATACATATGTATATATTTTAAATTTTCGTTTAGATTGTTCAAAAGCCTTTCCATCTATGACTTTGATATTGGATTCTATTAGTTAACGTATTTATTCAGTATACCAGAATTAGAAAAAAAATATAATATATGATTATTAGTAAGGCGAAACTCTGTACAAAAGCAGGTGAGATGTGATGTTCATCTTTTAGTAATGGCAATAATTAAAAACAAGAAGTTATTATAAGGAGAAATTTGTACTTTTAATTACCACAAATTTATTATAATTATTTATTGTTTAATTAATTAATTATTTGAAATATATTGTTAAATTGAAGTCGGGCCAATTCACATGCCTTTCCACACCAGTAAAATTATTAAAGCTCAAAAGTAAAAAATTATGAAAAACATAAGAATAAAATTTATGAGATTGTTTTTAAATACAATTAACTAGTAAATTAATTTATTAAATTGGTCAGTCTAATCCACTTACGTGAGGTGATTAGTCAACATTTGCAAAATGGCCGATTTTTCAAAATTTCTTTCAATAATTATTTTTTTGCAATTACTACACTTACATTGGTACAAATTGAATCCAGATTAAATTGGAATTACAAAAGTGGATCGAATAGGATCAATTGAGTCCGATCCAACTCTTAAACTCGGACCAAATTGAATATGAGGGGAAAATTGCAAATTGAATGATTGAATAATAAATAATAATTTTTACAATTAATTTTATTGACAAACAACAGCTTTTGGTATAGTACATATTATTATTGATCTTTAATTCAATCTATTAATAATACTTTCTTAGTAATAATAAATAAATTTATGCAATCGAAACAGATTGTGATTATATGTAATTAAAATATATTCAAATAACTCGTCCTTTGTAATGTACGGGTCAGTCGCAGAAGTCTATTGATATTCAATAGAATCGATATTATCTACCAAAAAAATGTAAAATATAAAAGTCTATCAAAAAATTTTTTTGTTAACCTGGAATGTGTTTTTATTAAAACTAATAGATTTGTCAAAAATATTTCTAAATGTATATATTTACTGTCAAAAATATAAATTTTTCTATTTCGAATATTTTGAAAATACAATATATACCTACTTACCTTCGTACATTTATCATCAATTTTTGTTAGATTGGAAGACCTATGTATATATATTAGTATCCATATCGAATGATTTTTAGTATCAAATCAATTTAGTAATTTTAATATCCAATAGACTTATGTGATTACGATCAATAGACTTTTTTCTATTGTAGACAAAAGTATATTGCAGAAAAAAGTCGATTGCAACAGACTTTCGCGATTGACTCCATAATTTTCTTTTTATTATAATTTCGTAAAGTATACTACACAAATTTTAAGCACCCTGTATATTAGTACATCTACATAGATTTTTCTCAATTTTTTTTTTTTCATTTTCTGTTATTTGCAAATTTGAATTCATTGTGTGTTGTATGGTTTTTGAGATTTTGATGGAAATATAGTTAGCATGCATAATATAGCATAGATATATAATTATGCTTGTACGTAAATATATATGCTTTTGTATTTGTATGTATGAAATAATTTATTTGTAGTAGTAAATTTAATCATTTGAATGATTATAAATATTTTAGTATTCCATTTAAAGGTTCTCTAGTTTTCTAAAAAAAAAAAAAAACAAATAAATCAAAATAAAAAAAAAAACAGAAAAAAATAAAAGAATTTTCCTGCAATTTACGTATTTGAAAAATTTCTGTTTTTATTGTTATTATTTATTTTTTAGTAATACTAAATATCTAGTGAATTTGCGAAACTATTAAATTGACAAGTGTATACATATTTATTAATATGTTTGTATGTATGTACGTACATGTGTAATAAACAGTAATTCCATAGAAATTTTTTTTATATAATTTTTTTTTTGTTTGTTTTATATTTTTGTTTTTTTTTGTGGTTGTTCAGTTATTAATTCGCGGCTTTTGTGATTAAATAAAAGAAACTATGTAAAGCAAAAATAATAAATAAAATAAAATAAAATAAAATTAATATACCGAAAATATTTTATTAATTTGAATATAATTGTGTTACAATAAAAGTGAGTAAAAGAAATAATATTTGTATAAAAATTTTGTTAATTTTAATTTTAAGAATCGACATTAATTATTGTTGAACCAAGTGAAATATATATTGATGTAAATTGTAATTACATATGTAAATTAATTGAAAAAATTTATAATTTTATAATAAAAGAAATTATATTTATAATAAAAAAATAAAAAAAAAATAATAAAGAACAACTTAACTTCGATGTTTAATTCGACCTAGAATTTAAAAGTTTATTTTTACATAAATTTGAAAAGTGAATTTATTTATATGTACATAAATAAGTACAATATATGTTAACCATAATATTGTATATTATTATATATAATTATATATTTAGAAATGTACTAATAAAAAAAAGCCAATTTGGATTAGTGGCACAACAGCATCAACATTTAAAAAATGTATCATATTTAAATAAAATATAAAAATTAAATTAGTGATGCTGTAAAACATTTTATTGTTTTTTTGGAAAAATTTATTTTTAAATATTTAATAATAATTTGATTATTATTTAAATTAATAATTTAATTGAACTTAGAAACAAAAAAAAAAAGTTATAAATTTAACTTAACCTAACTTCGAAGCATTAAAATAATGTATTATGTACATTGAATTGTTGTTAATTTTGTTGTTTTTATTATTATATGAATTTGTCTCTTTATTTTTGTTATTTTTTTTTTATTATAAAAATAATCTCTTAAAAAAACGATTCTGATTCATTTAGAAAAATAATATTATTATCAAATTATTTATTAAATATGTAATTGGAATGTGAATTCATCTGATTTGTGATTTGATGATTTTTATTAATTTATTTAAACGAATAAAATTGGTTAATTTTATTTATTCAATTTTTTTTTGTTTTATATATTTTTAAATTGTCTTGTATGAAAATAAGAGATTCTGCTTAACTTGGGTGGCAATTTTCAAGATTATGATACAGAACATTTTTTTTGCTTTGTGTATAGATGTTAATGAGTTGACTTTGAAAGGTTTGAGTGCATTGCATAGGTGCAGTATAATGTATGTAAATAATAAATATCCAATGTATGTATTTTTTTTTGTAAAAAGATTTTATTGTATTTTTAACTGGCGACTAGTCAATTGATAGTATCGGAGCATCGATATTTGAAAAAAAATAAAATATTTTGTTAGTGAAGGGGAATTCGACTTTTAACAGCTAAATTTTATTATAACGAGTGCTTCAGAGTATCTGTATTGTATCAGCTTTTAAAGAGGGGAAGGAGCCGTTATTTTAAAATTAAAAAAAATTTATATTGATTAAAAGAAAAATACTGAGAAATATTTTTTCAAATAGAATCCGAATTTGCATAAAAAAGTGCCTCTTCCCATTTGAAAATCTCCATTTCGGTCAAATTCGGCGAATTTTGATTTAAACTTTAGATATTTCACAAGCTAAAATTAAGCCTTTGAAACTAATTTTGTATAATGATGACATAATTCATATAATTTCCTTAAAGTCAATGTGCCAATTTTGTGTACAAAGTATTCCACTCGGATACAAGGTAATCTGAATTGGTTCACTTAATTCAAAATATTTTTGAAACTATAAGAACTACTAAAAATTTTAGAAATTGAAAGAATTCTAATCAAATTTTCTTTTTCCAAGAAATTAAGACTTATGAAATAGTTAAGGTATAGGGTGACTTATAGAAGTTTGTTTTTCTTTTTCAAGTTTAAGTTAATATTATTTAATATTAATTAAACAATATTGTGCAAAAATGTGTTTTATACAGGATGTGTCAGAGCATGCGTAACTGCTTTTTAAGAGGGGAAGGAGCCGTTATTTTAAAATTTAAAAAAAAGTTTGTTAATTAAATCGAGGGTGCTCTATCGATTGGTGGTATTTTCAAATTTCAAAAGGATCGCAAGTCGCTTTTTGAAGACCAAAACTCGCCGAAACTGGGTACTTTTTAATGTAAATTCAGATTCTACGTCATAAAATAAGAAACTCTTAAAAAGCTGATACGCATGCTCTGGAACACCCAGTATAATCTTAAAATGCTATCAATATTACAGTAGTTATTATAAATCACGAGTACTTAAATAAAATTTTCATTCTGATTGAAAATTAAAAATAAAATATTTTAATTTGAAAGCTTAGAAAGTAAAATATAGGCATTTTTAATTTAAAATATATCTGAAACTCTAGAAATGATGAAGCTCCAAAAATTAACACTTAAAATTAATAAAAAAGAATTGTCTCAAATTTTAATATTCAGGACTCCCAAAGGGTCAATAATCGGGTATAGTATAACTATTATGCTTTTATCAAAGTAAAGTTTATTAAAATTAGTGTTATTATTAATATTTTGAGCGAGCAGCATTTGAAAGAAAAGTAGAAGTAAAGAAAATTAATTACGGTGAAAATATACTGTAAATAATGTAAAATAGGGGCGGAGGCGTTATACTGTGATATATGAAGTATATTTTCAGCTTTTCCAGGGTGATAAGTATCTTTGAATAAAAACACAATAAATGTACATAAAATTTTACATGCATTACAGTTTTGAAATTTAGGTTAGGGGCTTAGGTTTATCGTTAGCCAAATCATAGCATTTTGTTCTGCAATGAATCAGGGTCGAACATCCCTGCTGACGACCAAATATTCATTGATGATAATTTTTCATATGCTAAGTAGATTTCATTAGTTTTTTTTCTGGTTTATGTATATTTAAGTTGAAATAGTTCGGTTTACCTTCGTTGGGTCGATTTTTAGTATTAACTAGGCTACATCGCATAAACAGAAATATATTAGCAGAATAATATTAATGTTTTTTCTAAATATTGTATCACCATGAAACTAGGTGAACTTTTGATATTTGAATTTCTCGTAAAAATTAACAAATTTAAAACATTACAGAATTTTAAAGTGAAATCAAAAACTTTAACATCCCATCTCATTTATAATTAATTATTTTGTGAAATTTATTTTAATTGAAACGTGTGTACCTACTTTTTGAACATAAATTAAAAAAAATATTTTTATTAAAGCAAATTAATATCATGGTATTTAGTTTTCTAGCCATTAATTGACGCTGAAAACACAATAGCGTGATCGGAAATGCATTTTTAAATATTATAATTTTGGTCACAAAAACAATAAGTGTATATTTCCTCTTTCATTTAATTTTTTTTTTTTTTAATTTGAATATATGTAAGTAATTAATCCAAAAGTACATAAATATACAAATATGTAGTGTGCATAGATGGGTAGTTCTACGGAAAGTGTCTGAAATGGAGTAAAAAGCTTTTTTAAATTTAAATTTTAAAAATTTTGAATTGGGGCAGTAATCAAAAAACTACTTATAATTTTAATTAGTTTTAGAAGAAATACAAAATCATGTTAATTTTTTATAGTATTTTGTTTCAAAATTTTGTACAACACACCGATGACAGATTTTTCAATAATTAGGAAAGAGGTTTATTTCGGTAAGATAAGTGAAAGTTTAGATAATTAATTTTGCGACAATTTTCAGAATTGGCGTAAGATGTCCATGTAGTTGGTGTTAAGACTCTGAATTTTATTTTGGACTTATTTCACATCCAATTTGAATATTTTTATTATATTACTAGGTGATAATCTAAAATAAGCAATTAAGACTAGAAAGGTCATATTTTTTAATATGAGAACTGCATTTCACCACGACAATATACATTTTTTATGTGACCAAAATTTTTTTAACTTTTCACATAGGTCAACAAAAAGAGCAAAATATACTGCACCTGTACTGTGCAACCCTAGACTTTAGTGTTGAAGCCTTTCAACTTTATTTAATAATTTAATAAAAAATGTAAATCTATACTGCAGTGTTTTGATATTAAATTAAGGAGTTATCAGTGCAACTTAGTTAGATAGTAAAAATTTTCAACCCACATTAAAGATGGATGTTCCAGTGAAAACTGGTATCAAATCTGTCAATCTTTTAAATTTTATCATTGTATAATTACAGAACTAATTTCAAGATTTCGAGGAGCAACGCAAATAAAATAAGATAAAACACGAATGGAGCTAACCGTCAATTTAAAGACTGTTATTGACTGCCACATATATCTCAGCGAGATTACAAATCGATGCAAAATTCGGCTGCGTTTGGTGTGGGGAGAAAGGCAGTTTTTTTTTTATATTAGGCCAAAATAATGGGATAAGCACCCTAACTGCCTTCGCAGAATTTAAGCCATATTAAGATGAAGAAAAAGAAGGATAGAAGAACAAAAATTAGAAAATAATTAAAATAGAGTAGAATAGTTAGTACGAAATTTACGAACATAGGTTAACAGATATTTATATATCTTGACAACTTCTAAGTTATACGTTTGTTGAAACACAAAACATGGTAAGGCGTTCCATAGTTAAGAGGTTTGATTGATGAAAGAATTTTTATATTTCACAGTTTTGGTTCGAACTGTGGCTCTACTACAAATTTATGAGTGAGGGATATCCTGAGAATATTACGTTGGAATTGTTGTAATTTGGGCATAATACTTTTTATTTTGTCAGAGCAATTACCCAACAGATATTTATAAAACAGAGTGGCTGCTCCTACATTACGGTGATGACTTAATGATGTTAGGGGTTGGTAACATCTCACTCATTGATAATTTTGATGGCTCGCTTTTGTACCTCATCTAGGTACTGTAGACTGGTATTTGGTGCACCGGCCCAAATATACGAATTATATATTATATTCAAGTCGAGGCTGAATGTATGCCTTATATATTAATGGGAGGTTGGAAGATGTAAAATATTTTCTACTTCTGCTTAAGAAACCTAAACATGATTGATTGTGCCACGAAAGTTTGTTGTTCATTTCCAATGCAAGAATTCTTAGAGTTTCAAAGTTTTCGATATTTACATTTCCGAATAGAATATTTGGTATTGATGGGTTTTGCTTTGTTGATAAGAGGTAACTCTGGGTTTTTTAAGCATTAAATTTTACCGTATTTACATTTCCCCAGTCATGTATTTTTTGAAGGTCGCTGTTTAGAGAACACCATGTATTATTTCGTTCTCTGTGAACTGAGGTCTGGGTCGTTTCAACAGCTTTTTCAAGAAAACACAAGGAATTAAGGGTACCATGCTCAGCAAAGCTGTGAATCTGATTTGAAGTCGTGGATAGGAGATCATGAATTTTTGAGACATAAAACCATCCAATACAACTTGTATTGAACAGTTTGAAAGGAAATTTTCAATCCACGTATTGAAAATGTTTCTCAATCCAATTGCTTCTAGTTTTTTTTCAGTAATGAAGCATGGCAGACCCGATCAAAAGCTTTGGATATATCTAGGGCTATAGTTTTGGTTTAGCCGTATTTTTCTATGCATCAGTGCTATTTTTTCGTTATAAATCTTAACAGATCACCAGTTGCCCTTTTCGACCTAAAGCCGTATTGGCGGTCATTTATAAGACTGCTCTCTAGATATTTTTTGAGTTGAAAGTTAATGATCGTTTCCATCACTTTTGATAATACCGAAGTCAAAGTAATGGGGCGGTCATTTGAGCGATTGCTATGGGCACTATTTTTTGGATTGGCTGGATTCATGAAGCAATATAGGATGTAATTCTAAGTAAGACTAAAAGAAGAAAACAGTGTAGATCTAAAACTAAAGCTAAACAAATTATATAAAATGAACATTATAGAAACTGAATACTGTAAAAATTTAAAGATAGAAAAAATGAATATCCCATGAATCTGAAGCTGTGCTTGACACATTGTTAAGTCACAATTTTCTATAATTCTACGGTTTGAGATGTAGAACTATAATAGCTCTCATATATCCAAGTTGAAATTTGCTTGATGCAACAGAATTATGATATTCTTATCAGCGGTGGCTCAAAAATATTTTTTTTTCTCGCGCCCTAGGCAATCTGTTTTGTGGCGCCCTCTCTACTAATGAAAACAGATACGTAAAGAAAATAATCTTGCTCCATGAAATTGTTCTTAGCTCCATGAAATTGTTATTTAGGGTAAAAAAAATTAGAGTTTAAAAAAAAAAATGAATACATATAATTATTTATTATTAAAAATATAAAATGGCATAATATTTAAAATGATATATATTTTTCTCAATTTTTTTTTTCTTATTTGATTGTCTATTCTTTTAACTTTGTTATTTTATCTATGTAAATATGTAATAGCAATAATTAGAATTCATTTGTAAATAATATATAATGTATATTAGAATACTTAACATACTGTAACTTACATTTTTACATAACTCACAACAGTTTAACTTTTCGCGCCTTTTGTTCGGCGAAATCAGAAACGTAATCTTCGACATCAATGTCTAGGGCTATCTCATCTTCAATTGATTGTGTTGCCAAGCCGACAAGCCATTCTTGAGCCATTTTTGAGCGAAGATAAGTTCTAACTAATTTTAATTTCAAAATCTCGAATTTTGGCGCCGTCAACAGCTTAGCGCCCTAGGCGACCACCTGAGCTGCCTATATGGTAGAGCCATCCCTGATTCTTATTCTATTGCTTACATATTTTGGTGGTAAATTTAAAATTAATTGTATTATGAAATTTGTTTTGTTTTTGTTCAAATTTTTAAAAAATATTCCAACATGATTACATTTTTAAAATTGTTTAAATTCTTATTTACATGTCGAAATTTTTATTTATTTATATTCATTTATTTAGTTAAGGTCTAACTATTAAAAATAAATTTTTATTTTAACTAAACTAAGCCTCGTTATGCAATTGCTACTGTACGTTTTAATAATACAAATAATTTACTTCAAAACGTCATCACGGTAAACCAACGCGAATATCGACAAGGGGATTTGTCTAATTAATTTCAATTCTGAACATTGAAGGATTCACTCATCACATTTGCGTTTTTTGTAATTGGAGCTCGTATTCTGTAGCTTTTGTTTTTTACTTTTATTTGTTATTATTTGCTACAAACAAAATTTAAGAACAATGTTCAATTGAAATTGTACAATTCAGTCATACACTGTTATAACGCATGAAAATGACATTTGTTTTCTTATTTTTGAAAAAAAGAAAAGTTTTTAGAAATTATTTTCAAATATATTCAGTATATCTTTTTATTATCAAAAATTACTTTTAAATACTTCTAAATTTATTCCAATATTTCTATTAGCTTATCATCTATTTTAATCACTTTCTATTTCAATCATTTTGTTTTGTAGATATTCAAACTAAGCTCATTCGTTTTGAACCAAACATTTTATAGACTTTCTAAATCAAAATTAATTTTTTTGACGCGTTTCACTACACTGTCTACAATTAAGTGGTATATCAATAGACAGGATTACCCTTGAAAATACAACAACAATTTCTATGCTATTTCTTATTCTTCTTCTTCATTTAGCGTTACAGCTCGGGGTGAGCCTTCTTCGTGATATTCCTCCATGTAAATCGATCTTCCGCAGAACTCTGCCAATTTTGTACATTCATTTTTTGGCAGTCATTTTCGATATTATCTTTCCATCTGATTCTTGGTCTGCCTCTTGCTCTATTATATAGTGGTCTTGTTTTGAAAATTCTTTGTTGAGGGCGATTTTCGTTCATTCTTATCATAAGCCCTGCCCATCTTAGTCGTTGTGCCTTTACAAACTTTACAATATCTTCATGTTTTATTATATTATTGATTTCTTCGTTATTCATTCTTTGGTATTCTCCGTTTTGTAATCTTTTTGGGCCAAAGATTTTTCGGATTATTTTTCTTTCGAATATACGTAAATGTTCTTCGTCTCTTAATGTAAAGTGTCCAGCATTCACATCCATTATGTTACTATTGGTTTAATTATTGTCTTATATATCACAATTTTTGTTTGTCTAGTAAGAATTTTGGATTGTATTAATTTTTTATTAACATAGTAATTTCTATTTCAGCATTTATTCGCTCCTGTATGCACGAGTGCATACTGTTGTAATTTTTTATTAGTACATCAAGATAATTAAAGTTTATAACACCTTCAAAATTAAAGTTGTTGATGTTAATATTTTGTGGTATTCTTTGATCGGTTTTCCTTGTCATTTTCATATATTTTGTCTTGTTTTCGTTAATTTCCAGACCAATTTGCCTTGTCTTTTGTTCTAGTTAAATGTTTCTGCCATTTTCCTATAATTTTTAGCTACAATTGCTATATCGTCAGCGTAGGCGATAATTTGGAAGGATTTTGTGTCATTTGTGTGATCTATGTCATTTACAGTTATTAAAAACCGAAGCCTTGTGACAGGTCATCCAGAAGAACATAGAAATATCCGACAAAGATCATTTACATTTATTTTTTATGTTCTATTGATTACAATTTGATTTAAATCATTGCCATTCAATATCACGAACACCATAACTCTTTAATTTGCTTAATAATAAATTTCTATTTACATTTTCGAAGACTCTGTGGTCTCATTAAATCCAACCATTATATAACTTTATTATCACAAATTTATAAATTTGTATATTTATCAAGTTAATTAACGATTCGCAGCTATGATTTTTTCTCCTGATCGGTACTCAAATATTAAATTATTATTTTCAAAATATAGTTTAGTAATTGTCCATTAACAAGTTTTTATATTATTTTTGCTTCTATCATTCATTATGTTATTAACCGTTCGAACTTAATTTGTGAAATTTCTGAAAACATCGTATATGGACGCTAACCATTATAATTACGGTCACTGCAAATTTTGATTAAATTTTTTAACATACTTACAAACTGTTTCATTGCAAGTTATTACACTTATTTGAAAGCTTGGTTAGTTAGCAACATTATAATCAATTTTAAATCGAGGGTGCTCCATCGATTGGTGATAGTTTCAAATTCCGGGAAGGACCGGAAAAGAGTTTTTTAACCTCAAAACTCGCCGAAATTGGCCGAAATCGAGATTTTCAAATGGGAAGAGGTACTTTTTTATGCGAATTCGGATTCTACGTCCAAAAATTAGGAAGTTTTGTTTTTGTTTATTGTTTTTATTTTTTTTTCAGCTTAATTATTGTTATTAATTTTAGTTTACTAAAGGAAAATATGTAGGATTTTTATTTTACTTTTATTAATTTTAAAGAGAAATACTGATAAAACAAAAAAAAAATCATTTAACATAAGTTGCATAAAAAAGTACCTCTTCCCATTTAAAAATCTCGATTTCGGTCAATTTCGGCGATTTTTAGTCTTAAAAAATCAATTTGTGGTCCTTTTTGGAAGTAGAAAATATTTCCAATCAATAGAGTTCCCTTGATTTAGTTAATATTTTTTTTTTAAAATTTGAAATAACGGCTCCTTTCCCTCATTTAAAGCTGATACGCATGCTCTGGACAATCCCGAATATATTTATAGAAAAAAAACTTACATTATAATTAAAAACAAAATTTTATTCATATAAAATAATAAAACCTCAGTTCAGAATAATTACGATCATTTTAGATTCGGAAGAAGCATTTAATATTGCGTTACGTCTCCTTTCGCTTTAATCTACACGTTTTGGCATTGAGTCAATAATTATCTGAAATCAGCAGTAATTAAATTCTACGTTTGCTGAATTGTTCACGTAAACCATCGTGGATTGTGGATTATAAAATAGAGTTCTGTTCATTGATGCTCACACACTTTCAATTGGACTTAAGTCCGAACTGCTCGATGGCGACTCTAAAATGGGGATATTATTATGCTGAAGCCAATTTTTATACGTTAGTTGTATGGCATGAATAGTACTTCTGATAAAATGTAAATTACATACTTGTTAATCGATCAATGAACGGCAGTAAGTGTCGGTTGAAAATATCCATATATAATTTTTTTTTAAATTTACAGTATCCGAAATAGAAATGGTTAGGGCTTGTACTATGTGACATACAATTATACACTTTCAATGGAATGACCCACATACATTTTTTAATTTGTATTTATTAGAAGATCAAATTCGTTGAAATGTAAAATTTTGTAAAGAAATGATATGTTGTCAAATTAATTTGTATAATATATGTAATTTTTATTCTATTGATGATAAAAAATATTAGATCATCTTATGATGGATTAATTAACTGGAAAACATTAATTTTTGCTTAAATAATATGGTTCAAACAGTATTTGAATTAAAATTGATTTTCTACATACTAACCAGCAGAGTAGAGATGGGAACTAATGCATTACGCTTACATTAACATTATTTGGTAGTAAATTAAAATAATGCATTATTTTTTCATATAATGCATTAAAATTATTTTTTTGAATTATTAATTAAAAGTAATGCATACACTTTGAATAATTCATTATATTCAAAAATAAATCATTACACATATAATGCATTATTAAAATTAATTCAAATTATTTGGATTTGTTTTGAATTTATATTATTCAAATTATTTGAATTATTTTTGGTAGTACATTATATTATGTAATGCATTATTTTTTGATTATTTTATTTCATTTAATGAATTTGTTTAAAAAAATGATTCAAAATAATTATTTTAATGCATTTTTATAAAATTAATTCATTGCATATAATTATTTATTACAAAAAATAATGCATTAAAAAGATAATTCCCAGCGCTATCAACCAGATCCTGCAATTTTCGAATCTCGAATTAATTTGTACTAAACTCAAAAATGCTTGTTTTCAAGAAAACAAAGCATATTAAGTAGATACTCGTATACCTTTTACATACACGTATACCATACACGTAAACGTACTATGTATATAATGTATGTATGTACTACCGTATATAATGGTCGACAAATCTTATGTAATTATCACAAAATCAAGTTTTTAAATTGTAGGTTTTCGTTGTTATTTTTGCGTTCAATAATTTGTTTTTATAACTAATAATTTATAATTAATATTATTTAAATAATTAATAAATTAATAAATTAAATTATAAATTTAGAACCGAAAATTAAAGGCCCATATATGTTAAATAGTTAAAATATTTTTATCATATCTCCAAATTGATTTCATTATTAAAAAAAAATGAATTCTAGAAATACGTTCCTCACATGTACAATTATAAATTTTTCAAAGTGTATATGGGGATGGGTATAGATAGGTTTTTATTGGAAATACATCAATGGACCTACGCTATTTAAGAAGGCTTAGTTCTTGACAATATAAGCAGTTTTCCATATTTAATTAGTTGATGATGATGTTAAAAAATAAATAAATAAATAATACTCAAAAAACATCGTTGTTCTCTTCTTCACTTAATTAAAAATTGCAATACCGTACTTATTGTACTCTGCAAGTCAAGAACATTAAAAAAAAAATCAAGAACTTTGAAAGTAATCATTAATATTTTTTGTTTTTCGTCCTATCATCATCATTACAACATTATATTATTACACATCTGTATATGAGAGTATTATATATTATCATTTTGACTTTTTTTCCACATTTCTTTTGATTGTAACATCTATTTCCGACCAGCACTGAATATCTATATCATGTTCATAACATTTCTTCATGTTTTGTTTTATGACGATCATATCTGGTTAATTATTGATCTTTGGCTTTGGAATCCTGTCAAACGTTTAATTTATGTCAGTAAATATGGCGTCAATTTGAAAACCATTATTCATTGATGTCAACATCTTGGAGACAAAGTAATTATGTTAGTATTTGTTGATCTACCTCTTTGCGAACCGTATTGCTATACACAAATAAAGCTTTTGCAGTATTCATATAAGAAGTCATATATTATCCGCTATACAGTTTGGAAATAAACTGGAGCTTGGCGATAGATCTATAATTGATACAATCGTTTCTGTACTCTATTTTGTGACCTGAAATAATAAAAAATTTTCCATCGAAGAGGGAAAAATGCCCGATTAAAGGGATAAAATGAACAGAAAGCAGATGGGATGCAATAAGCTCAAGATTGGTAAATCGAACGCAGATAGCGACAGATTCTACTTAGAACAAGAGGAATCCTACTTTCATATTCTATTTGTTTGCAACGCCATGGCTCTAGGGATACACATCGCCTGATTCCGAAATTGACATCAAAGCAATGATAACGTTCATCAAGATAACGAACGGGAAAGTACAATAGGTCTTTTGAAGAGGTCGCGTTTACATAGAACTCCTCATCAAAAAAAAAGAATGATGCATTAATTAAGAGGGATCGTAGTAATTCCATCTGGACAAGAAGACAAACAGTCTTTTCATAGGAAAATTATATTACAACTTCAGTTATAAATATTATTATTGATTTCAAAGTTAACACCAATATTGTAACTAGAGAATTTATTTAGATTTCAAAAATCAAATTTTCCTTCCAAAAATGTTATTGGTAGAAAAATTGTGGCTTGTTGTTTCAAAACCTGAGGTTATATGTATGTTAAAAATATAAATCTTATCTATTTATTACCATACAGTCATACACATGTTTTTGTTTTTCTAACACGTTTTCAACGTTCTAATTTCCTATCCATATTTTAAGATCTAAGATCACTTTAAAAGATATTCCTATCTCACTCTGCCTATCTTACATTGTGTAGGTACTTATTGTTTCTGAAGAGTTACCATAAGTATTGAAATATATTAAGGAAGAAAATAAATTTGATTATTACCTACAATTATTGTTATTATTTTTTGTTTAAATTTCCATTTCAAAACAAAATATAGTTTAAAATTTAAAAAAAAAAAACAATTTAAAAATATAGAAAAAAAAACAATACAAATAAAATTTTGTTTTCCAATTTTAGGGGGAATGAAAAATGAATGCAAAAGAAATAAATTAAGAAATCTTTACACGGAACTGTTCTTTATCCGGCGGAAGTAACAATTAAAAGAACAACGGTAGTCCCTTTTTAGGCAACCATATACCACCATACAAACTATAATACAAAAAAACAAAAAAAAAAATAAGTACAACAATAATAATAACAACAATTGTCATAACAACAATAAAAGAATACACAACAGTTTTGAAACGTTTTAAATTTTTGATTTTTGTTATTAAATAGGAAAATTTTATAAAGAAGAAAACCTAAATAGTTTTGTTTATGACAGAACTGTACAATTAAAATTCTGAATTAAAATAAAAAAAAAAAGGAAAGAAAAGAGGAATAAAAGTAGAAATGTTCTCTGCTGGTAAGTACTTTATTTTTTACTATTCAATTTTTTTTTATTTAAAAAAATATACCAAAACATTGTAAATAGAAAAAGTTTATGTCCACTGAGTAATTTAGGATGATATTTTTGAAAGACTACCATCAGTTAGTTTTAAATGGAGTATGGAGTTAGTTAGTTATAGTTTAATAATTATTATTATTATTAAAATATGACTAACTAATGTATTCTAAATATAATGGCGTTATGAACTAATCTCCAAGCCAAAAATGAATTAATCTCTAATATTTTTGGGTCTTAGTTCATTATGAATTAACTTCCAAACACCACAAAAATGAACTAATCGCAAAAAGAAATGAACTAATCCTCATAATTTTTTTTCGAATTTTTGGGGATTAGTTTATATAAATTAATCTCCGAATTTCAAAAATTAACTAATCTCAAAAATAATGAACTAATCGCTAAAACGCATGTACATTTATCCCAAAACCCGCAATTTTTCAGGAAATAAATAATAAAAAATCAAAAATTTTAGTACAAAACATTGTTGTTATTTTTTAATTGTAAAACTGAATGGTGCTTGTAATAGGAGTGCGACAAATCGGGTACAAATATTTATTTTGGGATTCAACCAAACATTTCGATTCAAGTTTAAGAGTACTACATGCCAAGGAAGCTTAAGCACATTGACGCTACTGTAATGCCATATCACACACAGTTATGACAAAGAAGAACTGGTTAAATCAAACATTTCGGTTAGTGAGTTTGGTTCTACCTATTTTCATCATCACTTTCAATGTTACTGGCTTGGATTGTGTTTACCGAGATTCTGAATTAGGAGAGACTTTAGAATTTGTTACAATAATTTACAATTAGTTTAGTTTATTTTAGTTTATATGAACTAATGTCCAATTTCTAAAAATTAACTAATTCCCAAGTTAAAATTTTGAAAAAATTTTGAGAATTAGTTAATTTTTGTAATTCGGGGTTAGTGACTTAAAATTAGTTCATAGTGTCAAATACAGTATTCACATTTCACATAATAAAGTAAATAATTTAATGTGATCGTGGATGATCTTTAGAAAGAATATTTGTTTTTCATACTGGTATCTTAATTATAGCTACATTTGCTAATTGGTTGAAGTTAAAAATAGAAACATGATCTCCCCAGCTATTTAATTTTGATCGGGTTCATAGTATATGGCGATTAGAATTTTAGACGCTTCTCTAGTATTTGCTTTACATTTACTATATTTAGGATGTGGCCACATACTGTGTGATTTCTATGGCTTTGAGTGTTTGCTTACTCTTAGATGTATCTGCTATTAAGGTTGCGCATTTTATCGATTCCCTTTTGAAATCTAATAAACAATGTTTTTTTGCTAACCTTTATCTTTAACATAGTTTTTTGCTTCTTATTTTTATTATTGTCAGATTAAGAGCAAGCAATCAGACTTCTATTACTAGACGAAAGCTTGCTACATTTGATTGTGCAATATATCATCATTCAGTAGGGTTAGTAAAACACCGCCACCTTTGATTAGAAAAATCTAAAAATAAACTAAACCAAATCCATGCTGTTAGTAGAAAAGTAAAAGGCATAAGTTAATACATATGTCAACAACTATACATTAATTAAAAATACTTCAAATAGTTAGGTAGTACTAGTAAGTATCAAAGCTAAAAAAAATAACCGTTGTTAGTTAGTTTCAGTTGTACGTACATTATAACGCAATCGTTTTATATACTTTTATTATCGTTATTTAGTTATCGATCAAAAGAATTAAAATTAGAATTTACTTCACGGAGCATTAAAGTGATTCGCTCGAATCTACCATATTCAGTAGGGTGGAAGGGAATGTGGAACAACTCAAATGTTTTGAGATTGTTCCGATTGGTTCTTTCAACCAAATAATTTGAAATTTTGAACTAACGACTTACACGAAAGGATCTGGTGAATAAAAGAGATATCTGCAGTTACCCGACGATCAGACAATAACTGTTAGTTAATGAGTTTAAGACGGTGGGAATAAGTTGGAAGTTGCAATGGATCATTCCACGAAAAATTACTCAAAGCGAAACTTTCGCTGAACCGATTCAATTCGATTAAAGTAAGTCAAGTAATTTTAATTAGTAAATTCAAACGATGACAATAACTCAAAAATTAACTTACTTGTTTACTTACCTGGATGACTCAATGAAATTTATTTTCTGAAGAGAATTTATTCCATTGGTCTGTTTTTGCAGCAGTTGTTCTCCATAGTTCTTCAAGATCGAAATTAAACTATACATTTTTTGAAATATTTTCTTCACCAAAAAGCTTACAGACTATAGTCATTTTTGAAACTTACTTTTTAGGTTGGTAAATCCTCTTGAATTGTGTTTGTAATACCGGTGCTATCGTTAAATTTTTTGTAAAATGTAGGTATAATTTTTATTATATCATTCGAATATTTGTTGATAATCTACACTACACACATTCAAATTTAATAGTAGTTATTTATTAGAATGTTTTGTTAAAGCTGTTAAACTGTTGTTTAATTACGGAAATCGTTTTTATATGCGTCAAAACAATTATCAAAAAATTGTAACAGAATCCTTCCATTAAAATATTTTCAAGTATAATAATACCTGATTTCCCTTCATGTTATAATACAATTCTTTATATTATACAATTCTTTATTTTGAAGTACTAATTAGCATTTAATTGTGTCTTTTCGCTACGACTCTAGTTATATATTTGTTGTTGTTATAGTTGTATTAGGGATCAACTTTCCCAAGAAACTCAGTACTAAAACCACCCTGATGTGCGATTGAGAAAATCAGATTACCAATTTTGGTTCCGCCAATAATTTCTATATTGTAATGTAAGAGAAGATCTCACCAGAACTCCGGAATCGAGCTTTAGCTTACGCTGGACTAAAACTATATATATAGATATGCTATTTGTATACGATTTAAATACTGATTTAGATACGATTTAAACATTGATGTTATATTGTTACCCAAATTGACAATAATATATTTTCTAAGTGCATTGGATTGGATGTAAACTTCTTCTAAATAGTGTAGTAAAAACAAAAAAAAATATGTAAAATTTTACTACCTGGTTTCATTATGCATAATACGTGCAAGTAAGAATCTAGGAAGTGAATTTCTAAAAATATAAAATGGTATATCTTAAGTAATAGAAATTTTTTTAATGTCGTAGAACAAAGTTCAGAATTAATTTTTCAAGACATCTAACGCCTACACTTAAAATTACATAAATACATAGCAACATTGAATTATTGCATTGAATCAATAATATTTTATTATTGGTATCTATCACTTACATCTATATATATATATATATATACCTATACCTACATATATTATGCAATTAATTCAAGATCCATAATCGATTGCATAAATTCGCAATTCACTTGTGATAATTACTTACATAACCATTTTTGTTATGTATTTTCAATTGTAAAAAACCTTGACTTGATTATTTAATTAGAGACGTTCATTCTTCATTTATTATCGTTTATTTTTATTTTTTTAATTACAATAAGAATATATTTTTTTGTAAATTTAATATCACTATTATATTTCTGTATAGGTATATAATATAAATATATATGTATGCTAAAATTCATCCTATTATAGCTTGTTTGGAGATTTTTCAAATAATTTATATGAGAAAGTACTAAAAAGGAGACAAAAACATTATAATTGTATAACAGTAAATGTAGGTGTTATCCGGTATTTTTTCCAAAAAAAAAAATTGTCCGTTTGTAAGAATGAATTTGAACTGAATTGAAATATTTGACTAGATAAATCATTTTTATGTGATGGTGAGAAAATTTATGTTTTAATTAATTTGATTCGTTGGTGGTCCTGAATTTCCTTATAACAAAAATAACAAAAACAAACTTCTTTGGTGGTATGCATATAATATATTTATACATGTTAGATTTATTATTAATCATTTCTATAATACATAATAATTTTTAAGAAATTTTGCTTTTACAATTTGTTTTTTTTTCTTCTTTAGGGTCATCCCTTAATATTGACCTTGATTAATTTTAATTTTTCTCACGAATGTAGCGCCACATAAAATTTTTTTTTTATTATTATTATTATTATTATTTTTTTTTAAATATAAAAATGTGTGATGATGATTTGTGTGTATACTTTGTATACATATGGATATGAATATTTAATTAGACAAATTATGTTTGTATTTATATATTGTATTTATTTTAATATAGGTGTGATTATTTTCGGGGTAGTATGGATAAGGATTGCAATTTAGAAATTTAGAAATTCAACCAAAGCGGATGTTGATTTGCGTCATAACTATAGTGAATTATTGATTTTAATTGACGACTTGTTGATATATATATACATTTAGAACCAAAATAATTACATATATATAATAATGAATACTTGTTTGAACGATTATTGATTTATTTATCCAATAACATGTCATGTTTTAAATACAGTGATTATATGCAGTAAATAAGGCAACGTAATAAATACATAAATCAAGAACATTTAGTTTGACATTTTTTTTTTTTTGTTTTTATTATATTAATGGCAATCCCTGAGATAAATGTTTATTTCAGAATTGTTGCAGTGGTTACAGACTCTTACAAATTTAACACCAAGCTCTTTGTTTTTTTATTGATTGTTTACAATTATATTTAAATTATCAGATTCTTTAAAATGGTGTATGCCTACTACTGTGGCTGAAATCTATGCCCTTCATCAGCATTAACATTGTCGGAACAGAAAACTTATCAGTGGAGAGATAGATGTGAACAAAATATGTCATATCAGCTGTCTTTTCTATTGATTCCTAGCTGAAGCATCTATTGATTCCTAGCCATGGCAGAAACTTTTAATATTACACAACCCTAAAAGATAACTGATTTCACATTTGATTCGTTTCTATTTTAGTGAGCAGAAATACGTTTTTTTTTAATTGAGGCCAAGATAATGAGATAAGCAGAAATGATGAAATAATAGAATAGAATGGAATAGAATAGAATAGAATAGAATAGAATAGAATAGAATAGAATAGAATAGAATAGAATAGAATAGAATAGAATAGAATAGAATAGAATAGAATAGAATAGAATAGAATAGAATAGAATAGAATAGAATAGAATAGAATAGAATAGAATAGAATAGAATAGAATAGAATAGAATAGAATAGAATAGAATAGAATAGAATAGAATAGAATAGAATAGAATAGAATAGAATAGAATAGAATAGAATAGAATAGAATAGAATAGAATAGAATAGAATAGAATAGAATAGAATAGAATAGAATAGAATAGAATAGAATAGAATAGAATAGAATAGAATAGAATAGAATAGAATAGAATAGAATAGAATAGAATAGAATAGAATAGAATAGAATAGAATAGAATAGAATAGAATAGAATAGAATAGAATAGAATAGAATAGAATAGAATAGAATAGAATAGAATAGAATAGAATAGAATAGAATAGAATAGAATAGAATAGAATAGAATAGAATAGAATAGAATAGAATAGAATAGAATAGAATAGAATAGAATAGAATAGAATAGAATAGAATAGAATAGAATAGAATAGAATAGAATAGAATAGAATAGAATAGAATAGAATAGAATAGAATAGAATAGAATAGAATAGAATAGAATAGAATAGAATAGAATAGAATAGAATAGAATAGAATAGAATAGAATAGAATAGAATAGAATAGAATAGAATATAGAATGGAATATAGAATAGAATAGAAAAGATTTAGCATATGAAAATTTACGAACAGTTTAAAAAATATTTATTTACTCGTCTATATTACTCGTCTATATTTGTGTGCGAACTTCAATATTCAGTCTTTCAAATTTCTACCTGTTAACTCGATGCCCATCAAATATTTATAATCAGTTTTAAATTTGATAACTAGGTTGTTTTGAGCTCCATTTAATGTAGTTGGGGTTTCAATATACTATGAAATTGTTTAAGTCAGAACAAATTTACTAATTTTTATAAAATAAAATTTTCCAAAATAATTTTATTTAATAAGGTCAAAAATAAATTTTTCATATAAACGAAAATAAAATTTTTCTAATCTTAGCTTCAGAGTTGGTAAACAAAAAAGTGTGTGGAGGCTTATTTTTAACAATTGATAAGAGCCTTAAAAATTTATTAACGATGTTAAAAAAAATGTGTACCTATGTATACTATCACTACTTTTTGCTACATATAATAGTCTGAAATGATATTTTTTTGCTAAAAATTCACTTTTTAGACCCATAAGAATAGAGTGGAACAATGACTGACAATACGTTAGAACAAAGACTTAAACTAGCTTTTATTTTATTTTACCTGGCTGGGTATTTTAGGTAAAAATTTAAATAAAAATATTTCAACATTAAACAAAATAAAAATAATGCTTCATAACTCCTAAATGGTTGAATATTTTTTGTTTGTTACGACCTTCTCACTGTTGACATTATGGCTTAAGATATACCCGAAACACCCTGCAATACTAATTTTGATGTTTTGAAAATAATTTAACTTTCTTATCGGTGATTTCGGCTTATTTTAGATTGTGTTGGGCTCGGTATATACAACTTGAAGGTTGTTTGGGTTCAGTTCAATATTGTATTGAGATCAACAAGTACTTTTAATGCGGCTGTTTTTGGATACAATCGGTTCCATTATAAAATTCAGTTCAATATTTTTTAATTTTAATTTTTAATGTTATTTTTGTTTTGTTGTATCCAAAATCATTTTGTTGTATCCAAAACGATTTTCAATACTATCCTGATTTTTAGCCTCCTTTAATCAGACCTGAGAATAACACAAATTGTTCAAGCATCTAACTATAATTATTAAATTTTTATGTATCTGTAAAAAAATTTGTCGAAATCAACGAAGTGTTACATTCTGCTATTAATGTTTTTAATTAATAAGCCATTGATGTTCCTAATGTCGTTTAAGAACGTGCCATTCCTAAAAATTATAACCCTAAATTCAAATGATTTTATTTTATTCAAAATATAACTGTTATCTAACGATTGTGCCATACTGATAACATCAATCAATTATATGAAAAATAAATAAATTTCTTGCTTTCATTTATTTTGTTGTTGTTTTGTCTATTGCAATAAAAAACCAATGCATCCTTTACATCCTGAATTGCAAGTGTGTTTACTGAATGTGAATCCACTATGATCTGATCATTTCTCTTATTTTGTTGTAGGTATATTTTTTTAATTTTGTATTTAGTATGAATGGATGCACACTTCAATGCAACATTATGATTGTTGTTGTTACTTCAAATTGAATATACCCTCATAGATTTCAATTGAATACTTATGTATAAAAATAGTAAAACAATAAAAAAAAATGTTACGAAGAGGGAATAAAAATTTGTTTTGGTTTTGTCTTAGAATGAATAACGATCGAACTCCTTAAAGAGCCTCTGCAATATGAATAAAAGATTTTTTTTTTTAAATTTATTTTGTTTTTTTTTTTTTTAAATTCTGTTATAAAAGTACGTAAATTTTAGTTGTTATTGATTGTTGCTTTTGTATGTGTTTCTTTTTTATATTCTGTTAAAGAAAAACTGAACATAATAATAAACGCATATTAAATGCACTTCCTTTTTGCGCTAGCAATAAGCAATCAAAACTATATAATCGGGTATAAATTTGAAGTTTATTATTGTTGATGTTCGTTGTTTGTTGTTCGCATGTATTTTATGCGTTCCACACCAAAACACTGAAATTATTATTATTATTTTTATCATTCTCTACATTCATTCAATTTTTATTTTTATGAAAATTTGTAGCCGCGAAGTCTTCATAAATATAATTCTTTTAGAATATTTTATTATACATCATATTTGTATTATAATATAAGGGGGTGAGCGCACATTAGGCTTTAGTAAAATAATTGCGGCCGTAATTTTATAGAAATTTAAATATACTTCTACATATACAAATGTTATGTAGTAATTGGGTTGTGTAAATAAATCAACTATAGGATAGGATATAGATAAGTCTCTTTTCCGATATAGTTTTAATTCATAAAATTTTAATTTAGGACTTAGCGAACTCCTTTTATGGCATCCAGATCAAAGAGCAGTAAATTGTACCTGTAACAAAAATGAAGAATGTTTACAGTACTATTATAGACGGAAAAACCTGTGGAAAATACGCAGCTATGAATATAACCGAGTATCATGATGACGTTCGAAATTTTAATCTATATCTGGGAATATTCGTGTTCATCATATTTGTATCAGTTTTTTAAGTTGATCAAGTTAGTAAACTTTTAAAGATGGCAAAGCAAAATTTACCACCATGGCAACAATAGGAAAAATTTTTTCTATACTTGTCAACATTTTGCTTTTACAAAATAAACATTCATTTGAACTTGAAGATGTTCCTGCATTGGTCAATTAAAAACATTTCAAGGTGGCTATCAAAAGAAGCAAACCAGGGAAATCTAAAAAATTTTAATAGCTACTTTATTTTTAGGGTACTTTTAATTGCTGACTTTAAAAAATATTTCTAATTTGAAAAAAGCATTATTTATATTTATGATGTTTTGCTATTTGGTTCTAGTCTCGAATATATAGTTTTCCTATAGGGGCTTAGAATTTGTATATATATTTTTTTTTATAAAAGATTTATTTGAAAGATGGGTACAAAAATTAGTACTTTTTAATTTCTTTTATTTCTCAATCGGTAATTTTTTGCGGTAATATTTTGAAAAAGCTTCACATTTAAATGTTTGAGTTGGATAGTTTTACAGACATTATTAGCGTATTAATATATTAGATTAATGTTCTTAAAGAAATCAATAACGATGCAACAGTGCTTATAATTGTAATATCTTGCGAATGTTATCCAAGATTTCTTTTAAAGTTGTTTAATTTATTCTCCTAAACAATTATTGAAGTTTAAGATAGCATCTTAATAATTTGTATTATAATTTGTAATAAGAATACAAATAAAAACTCAAAATTAAATTATTTTGAAAAATATTTTAAGCTATTTGGAAATTTTTGTAGATCATAATTTGAATCAGTTTTTAGAGGATGTTGAATGCTACTATGCTTCAATATATGAACTTTGTGTAACTGAATTTCGGTTTTTGTTTTATTCTTCGTATCGATTTGCATATTTTTTTTTTTTGTTGATAAAGCTATTGAAAGACTCGAACATATCATGCATGAGCAAATATGCATGAATATTATGGAGTACGAATATGAATGTGCAATCAAAAATGAGCATACATATGTATGGGCTCCTTAAACTAATTAATTTTTTACAAAAATTAAAATATCGCTTTCTTGTTTTTTAAAAGATGCAAAAAAATATTCGACAATTCAAATGGAGCCTTTAGATAATAATTTTAATTTAATTTTAATTTATGCAAATGTATTGAATAGGTCTGAAGGGCAGTATTTTAATTAGCGTTCGATTACTACAAATATTGGGTTTGAATCCTGCTTTAGGTATGAATATTTAGTAAAACGATTTATTTTTTATTAAACGTCAGTTGGGAAGTATAATTTAATAATCTCTAAAAAGTAAATGAAACTAAGTATGTTATTTACGGAGTTCCGGAAAATACTTACAGTTTTATTTTATTAAATTTAGGTGTCCGCTAAAATGGTATGTGTCGTATTTAGATGTGACGATATTATTTCCTACCGGCAATAATACTTTTATCTTACTGGATATAACCTAGACTGGATAAACAAAAATTAATAGTGTTTGATATATGCAATTTATTTGAGATGTTTGATTAGAGAAATTTACATTTATATCCTCTTATTTCTATTCATTAATGTTAACTTTGCTAAGAATAATTATTTTTATTGCATCTTCCATTTTTATACTCTTCAGTTATAATATTCTGTTGTGCATAATAATTTAAAGATTTTCTCTATTGTAGTTCAAACATAGTATTTCTAATTTTAGGTCTAAATCTTTAATTGTAAAATTCTATCTTAAACTATAAGGTTTTTTATGTAAAATTGGAAATAGGTATTTGATTGATGGAATTGATCGTTGGATATATTTATACAGAAATTGTTGTTGTTTCATGTACAAAAAAAATTAAACGGTATTTTATGCTAGACTAAAATATTCTAGAAATCAACCTTATTGCATATTTTTAAATATTTTTCCTACGATCCTAGAGAAGGGTATTCTTTTACATAAAGACACTTTATATATTTTTATTTAATTCAATAAACATCTTATTGTTTTTTAAAATTATACTAAACTCACTTTTTTGATATTCTTTTTAACCATCAATGAGGTCATAAGAATTTTTATATTCAATAGAAAATCGTTATCACAAAACAATTATTTAGAAATTTGATATTAATTCGAAATTGAGGATGTATCTCAGACATGGTAAATGATGACTAATATCTATGGTGTTGTGATGTATTAAAATCAAAACTGCGAAATGGTTTACGTATTCATATTATCTGGGATATACTTGTATTTTGCTTCTAAAACTTGATTAGAATGTATTTTTTGGCTTGATTTGTTTACATTAGGATTAGAGTAACATTCAGCAAAGTTCTTGGAAATATATTTATTTTTTGTAAACAACATTGATTTTAAAAATGCTGATTTATTGTGATATTATGAGCTTACCTAATTTGTAAATAATCCGAATACGTTCAACAGATTAAAAAACATTAGAATAATGCCAGTGAATAAAACATATTTATCGATTTGTCCAATAGTAAAATGTAAAGAAATTAATAAAAAATCAAAAATGAGATATAAGATAGATATATAAGATAACTAATAAAGTCCATAATTTGGTTTGAGTGAGAAAGATGGACTTTCACAAAAAGAAGACTGTGGACAAATTTTTAATAAAAAATTTAAGAAGAATTATTGGCCCTATAAATAAGAAATGGAGTTGTATAATTTTCTTTTTTCCAAACGATCAAATAAACGGTCTAACTACTTTTACGCTGAGATTTGACATACACAATCGCATAAATAATTATTGAATTTATGACATATCAAACTAATTTACATTTATATCTATTGCAGAGTAACTTCCTCTTCATAATAGCATAGGTAATTCCATTTTATTTCAAGTGATAACTAAAATGTATTCCAAATTATTTTTTTAAAGAATAATTGATAACACTTTTTACTACATCCATGCTCTGAGCGTGATTCCAATTCGGTGCCTTCTGATTAGTCAAATGTCATAATCACTACACCATATAAGTCGGCGAACTGAACGAATCAATGTATATGACGAACTGAATATCTTGATAATAGTGCAATTGCAACAATTATATTGCGTTAAGAATGTGAAGAGAAAAACTGAGCACTGAATGACAAAACGTGATCAAGATCAAGTTGAAACCAGAGTTTAAGTGGAAAATTGGTGGGAAAGCCAAGAAAGATCTAGGAAAACTCTGTAAACGAAAAATTCAAGTCGCTACTAGAATATTTGAATTGAAGGATGCGGTCTTTAAACCAAAAAATTGTAAGTGTGCAGCCGGACATGGCTACATTGGACTGTTGTGCAAATCATGATCATAATGACGTTCAGTTTTTCATATTTGAATTGATTAGAATTATTGATGAATAATTTGATTTTTGTACAGTATAGCTTAAATGTGTATGATGCACACTAAACACGAATCATAAAAATCTTAATTTTTTCTAATTATTAGAAATTTATTTATTTAATAACTTCTCAAATTTATTGAATTATTTTATACTTCTGACACGCCTTTTATTTTGATTTAGCAAAATATTCGTAAACAATTTGTTAAATAATAAATAATATAAACAATTTATGCAGTTTTGATGAGTGGATCTTGAGTTGAATTTGTCTGAGAAGTTATTTACATAGTTTTGTTTACTATAGAGGTTGTATAGAGTAAATATAGAGGTTGTGTGATATAGAGGTAAGTGTGGTATTAATTATTTCTACATCTATTTTGGAGCATATTAATTTTTTCAGGTTGTTCAATAAAACTGTTTAATATGTGTTGATATTTTTTGATCGTAAAAAAGTGAAATATGTGTTGCTTATACAAAATTGTTTTTTGACAGTTCTGCTTAGACCAATTTTTGTCAATATAAAAACAAATGACAATAACTTTACATGACATAATAATGAACAATTGATAGAAAATTTTTAATACACGATAACAATAGATTGCAAGAAAAGAGATGTATTAATTATGAAATGATGAGAAGCGCTAATTAGAACGTAGAAGACAGGATTTGATAATGTAAGTTAATTAACAAATGTGAAGTTATTAATTGGTTGAAATCTGTAAGAGATAGAAATAAATGATTACAGTTATTAATGAAAAATAAATAAATTAATAAAAATTTTGACAACAGCCTAAGTACGGAACATAGAATTTATTGCGTGAAGCAAAATTGGTGATTTAATTGACTACCTTAATCGCACAGGTTAACATTTTTTTTTGTTTTTCGGAAGAGCACGGCTTCACAAAATTAATCATTCTAAACGAAAAACGAAATTAAGAATAAACTGTGAAATTTGTCTCATATAGCAATATAAACAAAAATATGAAAAAGTTTCCCTTTAATACAACTAAAAGACCGGATACTCGTGTACAACACTGTAATGCAATTATTTCTAGTAGAGTTCATCGAATATTTTTTTTTCTTCCTCTTGTAAATAACATAAAAAACATTTGTTTGTAAATTTGTGAATATGTGTATTAAATCATAATGTACAACTTTAGAACATATACATATTCAAGAATATATATAAAAAAAAAAAAATTGTTCGCGGTTCTTTCATTCATTAATGCAAACTACAATTTTTGATATTTTATCAAACATTTATTTTCTCTCGTCGTAAACTTTTTCTTTTAATTTTCTGCAGTTTGTTTTGTTTTTTTTTTCTCTTAAAAATAGTGGGAAAAAATATAAGGAAATATTTGTAGAGTTATTTAGTACAATTATAAGATACATTTATATATGTATTGTATAAGAGTGGGCATCCAATGGCTTTTAGGAGATTCTAGGCTCAACACATTAAAATTTAATTGTAATAAATTGCTTAAAGGTCTGTTTATAAATTGCACATCAACAAAACTTACGGAGTGATTGACTTTATGTTGTATTCATTAGGAGATACTAAATTATGTTAAAATTAATATTATTACGATATACTACGATGGTAATACGATATAGGATACTACGAATCGTATGTCAATTTCGTACATTGTAAGATTAATTATTTTTTTGAATTTAAACGAGCAGTAGCTGGAACCAGACTCCGAACTCTAAGTAGGCCATTGTCAACATATATTTTATAGCTAGAATCAAAATTGGTGATTTAATTGATTTTCTTAATCGCATAGATTGTTAATAGTACTGAGTTTGGACGAATAATAGTAACAGATGGAACCAACGATGGGTCGCGGTTTGGCTAATTGGTTTTCTAGAAATAACTGGAACAGTTACAACTTACTTCTCTAAATTTAAAATAAATTCTTTGATTAAGACTTTATTATTTTTTACACAGATTGATTACACAGTCATAATCCAAAAAAAAAACCCTTCCAGCAAAAAAACAGATTGTTTAGTATAAAAAACAAAATAGAAATAGAAAATGAAAATGACATCCTATCTGAATATTTGGATTTAAAAAGAATTTCGTAAGTCTGAAACTTTGAAGTCAGATTTTGTAAAATCCTTACGACAATTTTGAGGAACTATACGAAAGATCCACAAAAAAAAGGAGTTCACACTGCTTGGGGATAAATAGATTATCTATCACTTATATTCATTTGAATCTTCATTTGAATCTTCAATGATTATAGGTATATCGATTTAGTAGCCAAGGATGTATTGACTTTTAACGATATACAAGTATACATACAAGCATAATTGTATATAAGTTTACATTACAAGTTTACAACACTTATATACAAAAAAATGGGAATTTCAAGTAAAATACTCTCAGGATTAACTCAGTAATAGCTCTTTATAAATCAAGTTTAATTTAACTTAAATCTATTAAAGATATTTCAGTTAAGTCAGTCCCCAATTCGAATGTATCAGAGGGTGTAAAATACAATTTAACCTCTTATAATCAATCAGTTGATATTCTTCTGTGTTGAATAATATCATTATTAAAGCAACTATTGTAAATCAGTGATTCAAAATGATATTTTTCAAAAACATAATTTGATGTCCTAATTTACTGCAATACACTCATTAGAATTACGCCAATTAGTTCTTACATAGATTAATTGATTCTATAAAATATTTTTGGAAATGTAGTAAAATGATGAATTTTCTGAAGCAGTGAAAGTGCATTAGCTGTGACCGGATCGAGCCATCTCAGTCTGAGCCGTCAAGTTGGTCGTGTTCCATGAACTTTTGATAATATAAACAACCTTCCGAGAAATTCAGTTCTCACAATCCAATTTCCGCCATTTGTAGTTTGTTGAATTCTAGATACTTTGATATTTCTGGTAATACCTTATTTCTAGCTCATGTTTTTTGAAAATCAGGCACCTTAACTTAGGCACCAAAATATGCACCTTAAAACTCTTCTTTCGAATTCGTTCAGCTTTTCTTTTGTTGTCTGAGTTAATATTCAATTTTCCGCCATATAGGTTAGCACTGGAATGATAAGTATTTTATGGAGATTGAATTTGGATATTCTGTGCACACATCTTGATTTTAAAATTTTTCTGATGGATAAAAATGCTTCATTTTTGTTTGGCAGAGCTCTGGTATTTGAATTCTTCCGTTCCCGCTTTGAAGTATTGCTTTTTTCCCCCTCATTTCTCCAGTCTGCGATTTTTGGCTTTGCTTTCCAGTCTCGGATAGCATTTTTTGATTCTTGCTACAGATTGGCTTATGATGTTCAGAAATTGTGCATATTCAATTATTTATGTTACTTTTAAATCGACCCTCGAAGCAGTAATTAGGAAGCTCGGTAAATCTGTACTGATTCGAGGGCTATTTCAAATAGCACGGAACGGGTACATTTCCTTGATTAAGGTCTTGTTTTATTTAAATTTTATGGAGTGATTGATGCCTTGATGCTTATACATATACATTAGATTAGAATGTTTTAGATCAAAATATTGTAGCAATCATGTCCCGGTCTATGGCGTCATAGAAGGAGAATAAGAAATTCTTATCCAATTAATTTTTTTTCAATAGTTCTAATTTTCAGTAATTGCAGTTAACTGCCGCTTCAAATGTTCACAACTATTTCACTTTGTTAGATTGTTCTAAACGGAATATTAAAATTAAATTTACATGAAATAGTGAGGGCGATAAAAAAAATACTATATAGATAAAATAAGTTCAAAATTTTAAAAATTAAATATGAAAAATATTTTTGAATTTCCCTTCTGTTTAATTTAATTTAATTTTTTTTTCGTTTTGTTTTTTTTCGGTAAGGGACTGTATAATAAAACTAGGGAAACAATCAAAAACAAACTATACACACATGTGCGTTTTTTTAAATTATTCTTCAGTTTTATTATTTATGTAGAAAATAATAAATATAATATGTGTGCGTGTGTGTATGAATATAGATGGGCTGATATAAAAAAGAAATCTATAGATATATTTTTATAACAAAATTCGAATGAACAGTAATGTTTACATTGGAAATGTTCACTGATCTGCGAGCTACATTTTTCTTTTTTTTTGTTATTTATTTTGATTGTTATTATTTTTGTTATTGTTTTCTTGTATCATTTTGTATCTTTTCATGCATTGCATTATTACTCCTCTCACTGCCTCGCTCAAATAATTCCAAAATAAACTATCCATTCCATTCCATTTCATAATGTGTATGAATATTTGTTTGTAGGCTACACACATGTGTGTGGAAATTTATTATTATTTTTATTTTCTTTGTTCTTATTGTTGTTGTTTTTGTTTTTGTATAGTATTTTTGTTGATATACAGTGTGTTGCATCGTTTTTCAGATGTTGTTTTGTTTTCAGTTTTGAATTCTGTTTATGTTTTGTTTTTATTTTATTTTTTTTTGGTAAATTCAGTCAAGATTAGATTAGCAATAGAAAAGGATCAGTAAAATAATGTTTAACGTTAAACCCGGGAATATAAAAAATTTAAGATAGTTTTTTTTTTGTATACCTATATATATAATATAACATGTGAATCTTGTCAATAAAGTATTAAAAGATTGTATTAAAAAACAAATAAATAATAAAAAAAAAAGTTCGAATTCAAATTAAATTAAGAAATTTAAAAATATTAAATCGAAAAAAATAATAAGAAGAAAAAACAAAAAATAAATAAAAAAACGAAAGTGAAAATGTATGCTAACATTTTGGATAATAGTACATTTGTTTCGGGTAATTTAAAAAACTAATAAATAAATAATTTGTGTGTATATATAAATTTAATTGAATTATCCTTGAATTCAGTTATTTTTCTTTAAATTGTTTTCAATGAAATATTAAACTATTAGTCAATACTATTTTTTTTGTTGTTTTTATTTTTATTTCCTGTTGTTACAATAAATTTTAGTAATATTATTCATTTATTGAATTTTTATTGTTATTTTATGATGTACATCATATATCAGATTGCGTAAATTTAATATAGAGTTGTTGAAAATAATTGAATAGATATGTTAAAATTTAAATTTGAATTTTAAAATGATAATGTAAATAAGTTGTAGTTGTAATAAAATAAACATTTTGATTTACTTTTGAAAAACGGTTACGAACGACTTCTTTTGTAAACACAATGTAGTGGAAAGATACTCTGTATATTAATGTACTTCAAGATACTCTATCTGTATCGTGTACTTCAAGATCATGTTGGCATATATTTAGTATCAATGATATTTTTACTTCAAGATCGTGTTGGTATATATTTTAGTATCGTCAAGATTTTGTTAAATTTTAAGCTCTGTTAATTTAGTTTTTTAAAAATTTTCTAAAATCGGGATCAAGAGTGTAGATTAATACGAACTTCAAGATCTAAAAAATTTAATTCTTATATTTTCACTTTAAGTTGCCTATAATTATGTATTTCGATAACGATTACGATTTGATCCAACGAAGTGTTTTTTGTTTTTTTATATTTATTTTTATTATTTAAAAGATAGTTACATTTTCCAAAAACAAACTTAAAGAAGGAAATATACTTAGTTATTTTAATGATCCTTCTAGGATACTCAAACATTTACATTTATAATTTTAACAATAGTTTATTAAATATTATATTCAATTATTTTTATACATTCAGTTTTGTATATATTTTGGTTTCAATTTAAATTTTTGCATTATGAAAAAAATAAATTATTGAATCTAACTATATATTCAAAATTACAAACTTATACTTAATACCAGAATCTTAAAACTATATCTTATAATCTAGGATGAAAAATGAAGGAAAAACAAAACAAAAACAAAAAAAATTCAGAATGAAGGATGAAGAAATTTCGGATGTGAATAATAACATCCAATATTCTTTCATCACGCCCATAATACCCGCATGGATAATTTATCTTCGGTAGTTAAATTCATATCAAAATGTAGATGTTTTCATTATTTTCATTTGCAATAAAAGTAATTTTATGCCTGATTTACTGCTTCAGAACATTTATTCGGAAGATATGGGCATGCATGTTTTTATATGAAAATTTGAATTCTCTCAATTTTCAAAAAAAAGTTCGAAACATTTTTATCTCTCCGGAAAAAAAGTTAATGTAATTTTAACTTTTTTGTTCGGCACAATTTTATTGTGCTCATTTGTAATTTTTTTGACTTTTCTCACGTTAAAAAAAATTATTAGAATACAAACCGAGCGGGATTTATAAAAAATTATTAAAAAATTCACCAGATGCCCATGCTAAAAGGTTGATTGCAATACGCGCCAAACAACCGCCAAACATCCTGGAATTATTGTAATCGTTTTACCAGATTATAAAATTCCAATGCTAACATTCCAGGACCAATTAAAAGTAAATCACGAGTCCTAGGTGTCAAACTTACTAGAATACGCCTATTGGTATACCCTACCTACACATAAGCACTTATTTGACAGATCCACACCTCTGATATATGCATTCACTTTTCAGAACCCCTAACAATAAAACACATGCTAACAGCCTAACAGTCATCCTAAATGCCTTCAAATAACACAATTAAATCTCAATTCACATTCACTCTACTACAAGCTCTGCGAATCCATACCAATACACACTTAACACTTATAAAAAACCTTCTGCTACATCACAACATCTAGGATGAAATATAATTTATTAATACCATTTTCATTATTATACTACTATCATAATAATATTACTAAAATGATACTTGGTAGGAATAAGTCATATCAAACGTTTTACCTTTTCTTATAGTTTTGTCTATCTGCTAAAATCACTTTTTGTAAATTTACTTTTATATTTGAAATACCTACATCCAGTAAGGGAAAAGGGTCTGTAATTGGCTTGTAGGTCCGTTGCTTAATAAATTAATAAATTCACCTGATGGAAATAAATAAAAATTTTAAAATATCTCAAATATCAATTTCAATTCAACTGTTTCAACAGTTTTTTGTTCAGAACCCAATGTTCTGAAGCAGAGAATGAAGCATTAGTATTGTTCTTCTGCTTATATAATATAAAATCGAGACATTACAATCGATTGGTATGTGTATTGATATGTATCTCTTAGAAGAAAGTAAAATACTTCCGGTGGTACAAAGCCACTCTTGAGTGTAGATTGAATGCATTTACTATAATTCAATCATAGATAAATTTAAATTATTAAAAATGTTCATAATTAGTCTTTGGTTTTCGGTTCTTCTTCAAAAAAATATAAGACAATTTCTTTCGAAAGATCTGAGCTTTTCCATTTGAGATGCACTTTATTATACCAAATCGGAAACTCATAGTTCAATATTGGTCTAATCAATAGTTTTTACTATTTCATTTAAGACAAAAAAAGTTTTACGGCCATAACCTCCTTAAAAATATTTGACTTTTGATGTCATCTTCAAATTTTAAGTTCTGGTTTAAGATAAGGTTTAAGAAAATTATCATTATGTATTTGGTTATATCATTCAAAAATTGAATTATTGATTAATTTATTAAAACTGATCGACTAACATTATAACATCAAAAGATGTTTTTTTCAGTATGATTTAGTTTAGATAGGTAGTAGTTGCTGCCGGCTTATACCGACCCACGTAGATAATTGGGATCCATTGTGGTAAATGAATTAGACCATTTAGGTTCATTGTGTTTGATTTAGATAATTAACTTATACATTTAAAAAAAAAAATGGATTGTTTGGTGGAATAAAAATTTGTAAAAATAAAAGAAAGTTGCAATTTAGACTTTATTTAGAATTCAATTTTATTTTTATCAGTTTCAGTACGAAAAAAAACAATCTAAAGTTAAAACTATTCGTTTTAGATAAGTGAGTAGTAAGTAGTATTGTTGAACATCCTCTACATATATAAGCCTGTTGCACAAATGATCAGGTAACATATTATTTTTCATTTTAAAAACAAACAGATAAGGGCTAACTTAAACTGTTGATTCCCACTCAACCATTACGAAGTTGCCAAATTTACAGTTAATGAAGTATATTTACTGTGCATTTATTTTATATATATGAGATTTAACTTTTAAAAATGTTTCTATATCATATTTTGCTTAAAATTCTCAATTCTGTTTTGACATTATAATGTTAATTACAATTCATGCCCCAAGTCAGCTTTGAGTTTTTCTTTTCAAATTTTATTTTTATATATTTAAATATTCGATTTTTTTTTTATAAAAATCGATTTGCAAACATTCAATTACTTTCAACCCGAATAACGAATCGAGTAGCTTACCAAAGATTAGTTCGCATCTGAATCCGAATGATTCGTTTAAAAACCCCTAAATAGAATATTGACAAAATAAATATTTTGTTGTGGATACGTGTAAGTACAGAAACTATTCAAACTAAATTTAATTTTTTTTTAAAAATTGTACAGTTTGAGGGTTTTTGTATTTTGTATTTTGTTTTGATTTGTTTTGTTTACTCTTTTATTATATTCAAAACTTAACACGTTTTCCGGAAATTGTATGTAATACAAATTTATTTAAGCATTAATTTTTTTTTAAAAATTACTCTTTGTTATTAAGCAAAAGTGTCATTAAACTTGTAACTATTGTCACTTATACATTTCATATACATACATCACTGGATACACTATTTCATCTCTTACCATTAGATATCCATGGAATAAATCCAAAGAGATGGCATCCACAACTGCAATCAGGCTAAAAGCCAATTTCAAGTGGAAACCACAATTAAATGGCCACTCATCTATTATGGAATACAAGAATTTGATTCCAGTAAAACCTAGATCTGACTCTTACAAGATACTTCTTTGAGAGATCATATCAAACCGATATTCCGTCTAGGGAAAGTTGGAAGATAAGCACGGTTCTAACCACGGAACACATACACCGATGGTTCAAAACTGAATGAAAGAGTGGGGGAGGGGCGGAGTCTACTCGGAAAATCTAAATATAAGTATATTCTTCAGCCTACCAAGAAATAAAAGAAGCCTCAGACTGGTTGAGATCCAGCGTATTATCTGTTAGAAATATCTGTATACTCACAGACAGTTAGGGCGCAATTAAAGCATTGCAGTCTGTTACCATCAGAGGATACTATCTTAGAAATCCTTCCGGTAAGGTGCAATCTGAGTGCACCTCTAGCTGCCTGTAACTTATTGCTTCGCAAACATGCAATAAAAGCTACAAATTTCAGATGGTCAGTTAGACTGCAACATCACCAAGCAAATCTGACCTATGCTGAACCTGAAGCAATTTTTAACCCACTATCTTTGAAATAGTGTGACATCATCATTATTGTCTAATTGGTAAACAAGCCAAAAAATTCGGACGCCCCTCAAACGACTTTTGCAGAACGTGTAGAGAGGAGGACGAGGATGAAACTGTCCAACACCTACTCTGTTCCTGCCCTAGTCTTTACCATAAAAGGAAAATCCTTCTTGGAGCCTTCTTTTTAGACTCGCTGGTTGACCTTGAGAGCACTAAAATCAAAGATCTCCACCGCTTCGTTAAAAACTCAAATTGGTTCAACGAGTAGAGTCTTACGCGAGGAAAGATTTTGTGGTATCTTAATGGACCTTACTGGTCTAAGTGTGTCAGCATACTGTCGGCAGCCACTACTACCTACTAACCTACTTACACATTTGATTTACCTGGTGTCAACATATTTTATTTAATATCATGTTATAGAAATTATTTTGAAAATCTAAAAAATGTTGGAATTAAGTTTTAGTAAAGAAAAATATTTTTTAAATTTTAAAATAAACAACATTTTCTCTGGATTGACTTCGTACTTACACTCATTATTTTATGAGTTTTTAAGATGTAATTTTTTAAATAATTATAATTATAATTTTTAAGATATCTTAAAGAAATTTTACTGACTAAAATAATAAAAAAAGAAAGAGAAAAAGAAATTTTACTGACTAAAATAATAAATTAATTTATAATGCATTTTTATTTTTGGAAATATTTTGAACTTCAGTTCTTAGGGAATCATTAAAAAATAACACTTTTTATAAATTTATATAATTTTTATTTTCATAGTCGTTTGGTGGAAGATCTTCAAAAATAACACGATGTGCCTAGTAGGCACACAGTTGCATTTAAAATTGTTGAAAATTTAAGTCTATGTCTTATTTATTTTTATTAGAGCTAGGACAAAATACAAATATTTAATAGATTTAAATTTATATTAAGGGCGTTTCCGAACCTCTCGCACTTGCATTTGATACCTGAACTAAACCTGTCAAATCGAACTAAATTTAATAAATTCAATTTTGCGATATCTAGTGTACTTGAGACTACACTAAAATTTTGACAACAAATCAAGTGCGAGTATCAAGTGCAAGTGCGAAAGGTTCGGAAACGCTCTAAATTTTTTAAATTTATTCAGTTAAATTTTTTTTATTGTCATGTGTTATTATTTTTAAAAATTTGGTGTTTATAGTGAGAAAACAGTCACGCCCGTCACGTCACGCATTTCGTATCTTCGTATTTCGTAAACTTACGAATAATAATTTTGCGTGAAGGGTTAAATTTGTAAATTTCGTATCAACAGCTGATACCTAAAATGTCTATTTAAATTTGAACTGGAATAAAATAATTTAATTATTTGTTATTACTTTAAAAAATATATGGAACCAAAATTAAAGAGAGGATAAAATGCATGACGAAAAAATGGTCATGTATAGAAGAAAACAAACTTTTAAAATATATTTTAGAGCATTTTATATTAAACTGTATGTTATTTCTTTTTTGCTTAACATTTTTTTAAACATAATGGTCTTAATTGTCCAAAATAGTCAAATATTTTCCTTCTAATTTTACTGATCCTACAGATACAGCATATAAATGGTCTTTTTTTTAAATATTTATAAAAAATTGATTAAAAATTTAATTTTGGGTCACAAAATATTAATAAAATATGTCACAAATATGGATTGATTCACTAAAAGAAATACAAAAGAAATTAATTATTTCTAGTTCGGTTAAATTTAAAAATTGAATTTTTATTTATTTATTATTTCTAATTTCTATGTTTGTTATTATGTTATTATATACACTCGTATCGTAGTGCGAACAGTATATAAATAAATGTGGAAAACTAGAACTGTCATCAGAATCTAGGCCTTCTTAACTAATATAGTACAATTTTATTTAAATTGCTACCAATACCAAAGTGTACTTTCAATAAATTTTATAAAATTTTATTATATTGAAATTCTGATTAGTAGTCAAATGATATAACCACTACACAATATTTGTTGGCACTAGATAATATATAATATCAAAGCTTTGAAATATTTTTAAATTAAATTATAATTAATGGGGATCAGTTTCTAATTCTAGTGCAATGGAATTTTAACTCATCGTAAATGTTTATTTTATTCTTCTTCCAGGAAAAATAAAAATAAATTAATTTTAATATCTAGATATGTTAACTTTCTCAGTTTCAACTACAACTAGAGAAAAAATTTATTTCGAAAATTAAAATGATGACAAAAATTGTTACGGTGCCGGACGAATACAGACTTTTCCAAATCTTTTCTAATAGAATATTTATTGTATGTATAGCCGCTTTTGGGGAATATCAGCCTTTTCCAGAATATTACTTATTTGAAAAATTAAACAAAAAAGGGATATTTTGAAAAAAGGTGATTTTAAAAAGAAGGTTTAAAGGATAAAACTAAATTTTTCGACACGAAATCTCGTACCCTCCCTAAAATAACAACTAAAAAAGCGGGATTTTAAAAAGCGGTCTTTTGAAAAAGCGGGATTTGGAAAAGTCGTCATTCGAGGAAGATCCAAACTGTTAATTGATTCGAAGTAAGGTTCAACAAGTAGTTTAGTTATATTCAGTTTTGTGAATATTTCTTTTTTCTTACCATCATAGTTCGAATTGCTTCAAGAATTTTTCAAATGTACCTACTACGCCAAACAGACTTCTTTTCAAAAAAAAATTTTTAAAATGAACAATATTCTGTAGTATAAGAAAAAACTGGAGAAACTCGCATTCATTGTATATATGGAATTTGGTTTTAGAATCAATGATGGCAAAAATGTTTGATAGTTCTGTGTATCTGCCAAATTTTGATATTTCTTCCTTCATACTAAGTTATATTAGATTAAATTAGAAGTTAAGGTTGATTTCTGTTTCTATATCACGTTACGTTTATGTCCTTTTATCATTTCATCATTTATTAGCTCTACAGCTCAGAGTAATTGGTCACGCAATGGCAACGACAACTTTTACAGAAAAACAACAATTTGTCGTTGAAATTAGATTAAATATTAATTTGATCGTTGTGGAACATAATTTTGAAAAATTCGACAAATAACTGTGTACAAGTATTTGGTTGTCAGATTATAAATCATCAGATGATGAGAAAATATGTTTAATTTTTCATTGATACTTTGTCTACAAAAAATGATTTCAGTATTAAAAATTTCAATTATAGGCAATGTAACAAAAAGAATAAAAAAGTTGTGTCATCACTGTAAATTGTAAAAAATAAGCAAAAAACAAATATTTCTGTTGTTGTCGTTTTATGATTTATTTGTCGTTGTCGTTGTCATTGTACGTGAGCAATAAGCCTTAACATCGCTCAAATTTTTCCTTCATTCTGGTCTATCTTGTGCAATTGTTCTCCATCCATTGAATCCAATATTTCGACGTTCTCCTCGATTTCGTCCAGCCATGTTGATCTTGGTCTACCTCTTGCTCCAATAAAACTCTTTTGATATATAATATATCAGGTTTTCTTTATTATGTTAAGCATCCAAATAAGCTTTTAGTTTATAGTCTCTCAACTCGAATTTCCGGTTTGTTAAGTTGTGTCGCTTTCCTTTGAATAATGATTAAACTTTATTTATTTTTCTAAATATTTTCCATCACATATTAAAAGTTAAAATAACATAGCTAATTTACATTACAAAATTAATTTTACGGTTATCATTCCAGATATGTAGCCGCATAAAGCTATATAGATAGTTATTTTAACAATAGTGTTGATTTTTCAACCTTTTTGATATGGCTTTAACTTCTTAATCGCATATCCTTCTTTTAAAAAAGATAAATAAATAGTGTTGGATGGTAGTAGCTATAGGTAATTTGCTCTAACAACTAAAATGAATCGGCTATTATATATTCATCTCTAAGTTATATAGCATATCTCTTTTAGACATTCCATGCAACTCGGTTCTTTCAGCCGAATTACTATTACGGTAAATCAAAATTGTTTACTACACCTGATATTGAAGTTTAATCGGTTGCCTGATTGTGTAAGTTGTTACATTTTTGCCTTTACGGTATTAGTTGCGAAGTCCAAGCACAACTGTTTCAGGTAAATTACATATAGCTCGGTTATATTACGTACAACTCGGCTATCGGGTTTATTCTATTATTTTAGTCTAACAAAAAAAAAACCAAATATTAGTTATAATGTTTGGCTGAATATAATAAAATACATATCACTTGGTCCCTTACTTATTTTAACTAAAGAGTATAGTTGTTTTCATTCATAGTCTTTCATACAGTAAATCATTTCGTGGTCGAATAACAAGGATTTCGCCTTGTACCATATACGGATGGGGTTACAGAACAATGATGATGATGGTGAAAAACAAAAATTGGTCACTAGAATTGGATCGTAAATAAAAATATATATTATTCTTATACAGGGTGGTCCGGTTTAGAGCAAAAAATTTTTAAGAGGTGATTCCTTGGAGTATTTTAGGAAAAAAATTGTTCTAGAAGAGGGGTCTATCTTTAAATTTACTTGGGCTACAGAAGGTTAAAGAAAATCGGATTAGAAAAATTATGTCTAAAGAATATCAACTACAGCTCAGAAGAAATTGAAACTAGAGCAACATTTTCTTCATAGCTTTTTTTTAGAATTAATACACCTAATTAACGGTATATGTTGAATAAGTATCAGACTTACCGTTTTTGAATAATAACTGCATAAACTTAAAATTTTGCTTTTAAAAACTGAAAATTTTGTAAAAAACGTTGATTATCTCGAAAAAATTCGCTAACTTTTTTTTTTTATTGTGTTGATGCGCTACATCATCCCCTACAACTTTTTTATACACAACTTTCATATCAGACTTGCCGTTTTTCCGAGCTGTAGTTGATATTCTTTAGACATAATGTTTCTAATCCGATTTTCTTTAACCCTCTGTAGCCTAGGTAAATTTAAAGATAGACCCCTCATCTAGAACAATTTTTTTCCTAAAATACTCCAAGGAATCACCCCTTAAAAACTTTTTGCTCTAAATCGGACCACCCTGTATACTATATATATAGCATTACTAGAAGATTTTTCTATGGAAATTCCAACTACGCCAATAATAATTATGTTTATTTTCTTTTCGAGGGAAATTGCAAACTTATTGCTAAAACAACTCTTTAGGATAATAACTTTATCATTTCAGATTTATTTCTTTGTCATTTTTTACAATAACAAAAAAAATTAAATTATTCTTGTTTTTTTTTTGTCAAGTCAAAATTATTTTTACACATGTTTTATTTAACATATTTTTTTTTGTTTAAGTAAAATATTTTGTTTATTTATCTTTTTCAGAAAATCCATACTATTTCAATAACAACAAATCACCGAAAACACCAGAATCAAGTAGCAAAGGATTTTCATTTTTTCGTCGGAAGAATTCTAAAAGTAGCAATAATAACAATTCACAACAATCGATAGTCTCATCACCAACACAATGCAGTAGATCAATAAATTCAGCAACACTTGGTCAAAATGCTAATGTTTCTCTTGGTAGTCCAAGAGGAAGTTTTGGTTCTTTGGGATCATATCCACAGGTATAGTGTAGTGTAAAAATAAAATGTTGTCATGATAAAGATTTAAAAACAAATTATTTTTAAATATTTTTAATTAAGGTCTTTGAGTTTCAAAATGGAAATTACACAATATACAGACAATCAGGTATCAAAGATAAATATAGAGAACGTCTTGGTTCATATAACGAACCATTTACGAATCATCATCAATTCGATAATCCAGATGATGTATTTTCATTACAATCAAGGTAATTTGATATTTTTTAATAGTTCAGTTTTTTATGAATACATATTGTGAGAATGGTTGTATGTATTTGAAAATGCATATTTTTTCAATTACATTAATTGAAATATTAAACCTTATATAATGTATTTACATATATGTAATGTGTATAATTATATCCTATTTGTATTTAGGACGAACGGATGTAAAACATTACCATTGAATTCAGATGGGAATCGAAGACATTCTATTGGTAATTTTAGTCATAGGCAAAGATGTGCATCACTTTCCGATGAAGTTCCTAAAATGGTTGCACCAAAACCACCTGTTACAATACCAACTAAATATCGTCCAAGTAAACGTAAAGGTATGTTAAAATTTATTTTTATGAGTATCTACATATTTTTTTGTATAATTTTTTTGTGGGTATAAATTTTGTAATTTATGTTTTAAGGTTTCTAATCTTTTTTTTGTTGTTGTATTGAAAATCAATGAAAATTTTTTTGTTGAATGAACTTCCAAATCATTTTTAAAATTTTATTCTATACTGCTGTTCTAAACGAAAGTAATAAAAAACTAAAACGATAAAAAAAAACGTTTGCATACACTTTCTACTAGAGAATTTTTTTGGAAGATCTTTTATTAATTTTGATGAGAGTACCTACTCAATTACTTTAATAGATCTTAGTAGAGTCGTTTTTAAAGATTTTTTTTTGAAAAGATCTTTCACGCCAAATTACTTATATACATTTGTGAATTTTGATCTTTCAGCTGTCAATTTTTATTTTTAGATTATATTAACTTCAATAAAAGACAATAATCTTTCAAAAAATTTTTCCAACAACTTTTTTGTAACAATTTTATTACTATAAGACTCTTGCGCACTTTTATAACACTATTATAAACACTTTTATAGCACTATTAATGTTATTTTGAGTGCTCCGCAATTGTTGCGAAACGTTTTAAATATACGTTATAGCACTAAAATGGAGAAACTTATAAGGCGCCGGAGCAATTGCTGTAATATTGTTATAGGATTAGTATACATAATGTATTAGTGTACACAGGTACATGTTATTATTATGAAATGAAAGGCATTTGAAATAATTTATTTTGTGCGAGAGAGAGATAGGTACTATTTTTTATTTTAAATTATGTAGTAGTTTTATGGAGTTTATATTTATTTCATGAGAAAGGGAGATAGATATTAAATACATATTTTTATATTTGTATGTAAATGATTTATAATATAAAAAATGTCTTACTAATAAATAATATTTTGCGGTTAAGAATAATTGTATTAATATTTATGATTATTGTGACCAAAATGTAAAATTCGGTTGGGAAAGAAATTTAATTGACATTTATTAATACTTCGATAAAATACATTGCCCTTCAAAAATAACCAATTTTTCAGGTTGCATATTTAAAATGTTAAATAATGTACGTTAATTATGCATAACATCAAATTTGATATTTTAATAATTATTCTTTTCAATAAAAATGATACTTCTGCGAAAGGAATGCAAAATAAAGCTTTTCATTTTTTTTTATTTAAATAAAAATTTGTTTTACCATGTTTGTAGAAAAAAGGGCCATCGCAAAATATTTATTTCAAATATTTATTTAAAAGCTACAGTAAGTTTATTAGTAACATTATAGGAATATAATAACAAATAAAACATCATAATATTCTACTCCTATTCGAACAATTCTATTCTGATAACTTATAACAACACTTGAACTCTTATTATAGGATTACGCACTCTTAGACTTATTACAACATTGCTGTAACATTTTCTGAAAATTCCATTATAACAACTCCGCAATTGTTAAAAGAACATTCTTATAGCAATATTAATCACATTATTCCCATAAAAATATTATTATAACACCTTTAGTGCTTATCGAGAGTCATATAGGAGTCGTATAGCACTAATTTTGTGTTTATATCAATAAAATTTTACGTGGGGAATTTGTTTTGGGCATATTCATGGCTTCTTATAATCATTGTATTATGATATATATTACCAACGTCCTACATAAATTTGTTTTTGATTTGTTTTTAAAACTGTTTGCTTCCATGTGGCTGTTCAATTAATAAAAGTATTGTATTTGCTTTTGTGTTATTGATTGTCTATCTGATTAATTTGTAGATTGATATTTTTGTTCTTGGTCTATAAAACTAATATAAGACTAATGCAATCGGTACTCAGTTATATCGTTTTTTTCTGTTTCACAATATTCCAAACACGCTGATAGTCGAGGTAGTTAGAATCAATATTTACTTAACTTAATATATTTAGACTAGTTCGGTGTATAAGTCCTATAGTTAAAAATTTGTTTTATGTAGAGTTCTGATTGTTATTAAAATCTTCCGAACTTTTTTTGTTTTTTTCGTTATTTGATTTAATATTAAAATACCTACAAAAAGTAGATATCTTAGCTTGATAGGTAAAGAATTTTTTAAATGTAAATGTTTTTTTTTAACAGTGAAAATAGTCGAATATTTTCCTTTTAATTTTACTGATATGCTTATCATACAGATTGTTTTTGTTGTTATAGACCCAAGAAGAGACGGTAATTCTTAAGTCATATATAAGTTTTATTAATGTTCATTAGAAATCGTCAAATATTCTTTATTATCTTATGGATATTTTAGCACAGTGTAATCAGCAGTATTAGATTTTTTAGATTTTAGAATTTCTTTATTTCAATCCTTACAATTCTTACAAATCTGCATGTACAAAAACTGCATGTTTTTGACTTATTAAAATTTGATTCAAAATAAGCTCCTCCGCAACATATAATTCCATACTGAATTTTCGAATGAAAAAGGGCATAATAGACAATAGTTGAAATTTTTATAGAGCAGTATAAACTGATGTGATAAAGTTGTCTGATAACAGGACTAAGATAATTCTTCAGGTAGTTAGTATGAGCTGACCAATTTACTTTTGAATCCACTAATAAGCCTAGGTACTAAAAACAATCTACTTTTTCGATCTTGAAACAGCTTACATCACAAGAAGTTAAAATACAAGTAGAGTTATTAGTGCATTTTGGGGAGTGGCTTATTAAATTATAATCAACAGTAGTAGGCAAATAAATACTAAAATTCATGTATTTAGTTTTATCACTAATAATTAATTTATGTTTCCAGAACCAATGTTTGATAACAGCCAGGTTAAAATTAATATCATTAACAATAAGAGAAATGCCAGTATAAGCCAGTATCATCCGCAAAAGCTGTAGGTTTGCCCTTAAAAGTAGAAGAAAAAGAATAGGACGTAAAATTGATCTCTGAGGTACCTAATACTTCAAGACCGACTCATTACTAAAAATATTTTTTATGTTAACTCTTTGTATACGATTAGAGAGGTAAGATTTAAGCCAATCATATATAAAACCCCTGAATCCGGCTCTGAGTAGCTTTACCATTAAAATATCAAAAGCCTTGGTTATATCAATAAACACAGCTTTTATTTAGTGAATTATAAATCTCTGAACAAAATTTATGTAGAGCAGCTTCAGTTGACTTACCCTTCATAAAGCCAAACCGACATTTACTGAAAAAGTTTAACCTTTACTAAGTTTTATATAAGAAGGCCTGAGGATGTAGTATTACTCACTAAAGACACCTATGTTCAATTATTACATTATCAAGACAAATGCTTGGTGGTTGATATCCTTCGGGGATTACCTCCTTACCGGGGATTTATCTTTCGAAAAAAAAAACGGAAAAAGCTAAAGCGTTTGTTTAAACTCTTATACTTGACCAACCAGTCTTCTCTTCCTATTTATTTTTTATATGTGGTGAATCACTGGATTAACCACGAATGTTTCAGTATATCCCAATTATACTTGTTCGAAAAATTTTACTTATTCATTTTTCTTTATTATTGCTTTATTGCTTTACTGCTCTATTGTTACCTCTTTGCTTGTTTGATTTTTTTGTAATCTCGAAATACTTTTTGAACATATGTGTCGGAATTTGGTTCAGCCCCACAACTGTATCTTAAATATTTTCAGACAGTTTCTATCATCATTTATGTTTTTCTTTGTCTTTTGGAGTATAGGACTTTACCACAGCTGAAATATTGTATTTTTGAGTTGATGAGTCTATTATTCTTCTTATTATATTACCCTAGTGGAACTACAATCTAGTGGAAATTACCCTCTACTTTCTACAATTTAGAGACAATTTAAACCATTTCAAAATAGAACCTCTGAAACCAATATCATTGATTTACCATATCAAATGCCTTCTTAACATCGACAAAGAGTCCAGCACAGATCTTTGTACTATCCCAGATTTTTATTAATATTTTAACAAAAGTTAAGTAGAGCATCTTGAATAGAAGTAGCCTTCCTGCAATCAAACTGTTTCGAGCTGAATTTTTTTTTAAATATTTAATGTTTTAATTATTTAGTTTTAACTCTCATCATATATATTTCAGTATTTGTAAACATCACTGTAATAAGTTTTATTTGGAATATATTTTGGAAAATTTGGTACTAAATTTAATGAACATACCTAGGTTATAATTTGTACTAACTATAATCATATCTATATTATAATACACAAGAGCCGAATGAGTGAAGACACACTTTTCGTGGGGTTTCATGTGCCTTCGTTATTTTCGTTATTCAATCAATCAATGATGTAGGCTGTGGGGGTCAAAATAAATGTATATTTTAGCTCAGTTGGTTGAAGCGTTATGTTAATATAAGAAATTTTTGTGAGTGAGTTCAATTCTTTTTTGAGTCAAATTTTTTATTATTGTTTTTGGATTATTGCATTTGGTTTTTTGCACTTTTAGTAGGAAAAAGCAAATAATTTGTAGGATAACATTAATATAGGTTTTGAAGGAAAATTTATTAAAGATAAGTATTTCCTTTTCAAATACACGAAATTTATAGAAATTTAAAATTTTTTCAGATTAACACATTTTAAGAAACGTATATTCACCAATACAAAAAAGAGATAACTGAAATGATGTGATATATTATTATGTTTATCGAACCTATATTAAAATTCTATTATTCAAATTTATTTTACAGATTGTATAATAGTTAATTTTAGTAAAAAGGAATAGCGGACATTTGATTTGATGATTAAGTAGTATATACATACTAGAAAACCCCCTGGTAAATCTTCGGTCACAAAAAAACAGGAATTTTGCTGTGTAACGGCACAATAAAATGATTTTTAATTTAATTTGATATGTTTAAATTATCTGAAAACTATGTATAGAATAGTAGTATTAATAGCAAACCCCAAAAAAATAAAAATTGTTCAAGGTTTAAGTTAATCTTTATAAAATTAAATCTTTTATTTATAAAATAAAAAAAAAAATCAGATTGAATGAAACTTTTTTTATAAGACTTTATTAGACATCGATTTTCAGTAAGTCTTGCGTATGCAAAATCAATCATTAAATCACAAGGTCAATAGTATTTCAAAGAGTCAGAATTTTTCTCCTTGAACCTACATTTACCCATGGTCAGCTCTGAACAGCAATGTCAAGAGGAATAAAATCCACTGCTCTAAAAATTAAAATTCTAGCAGGACCAAGGCAGGTGAAAACTACTGACAGGGACAGTGCAACTGAAAATGTTGCATACCAGGAGATTTGCTAGAATATTCGATTTTAGCCAATTTTTTCTATATGATAAATTTTAAAACTAGCTCATAATAATTGGGAAACGGTAATGAATGGTACATAGTTATGATTAATTGTTTTAATAAAATTTGCGGAAACTATTTTTTAATAATATTTCAACACATGTCAATGTTTAATTTTATGAAAAATCATTTTATTATCGTTGCACAGAAAAATTGCTTTCTTTTGTTCGGCCGGGTATGTACTCGGGGGTTTCTTCTAGTTTATTATAATTGAACAAGGTTTACTTCTAATGGTTTTATTTGAAAAGTTCATTTTTACATATTTCATATGTTAAGTTTGATCTTCCATTTTTGTTTATCCTCTGGTAGATACAGTATTACATACTTTTTATATACTATATATATAAAATATGCGATGTGTTACCACATAAATTATCCTGTCAATTATAGTCTTAATTTTCTCAATGAAGAACTACATTTAACCTAATCTCTTCCGAAAATTAGATAATCTCTTCTGTTCACAACCTACGTAGATTTAAGCCAGGCATCTTTTTCTAATCCATATACTCAAAAAATTTCTCAATTTTATAAAGTAAAAAAAAATAGTTTAATCGTATATGCAATTTCTTCCTACAATCACATGACTTCAATATATCTTGTCTATTTTTTTATAATTTTTTTTTATTCATTTTAATTTGAAAAGTAAATGAACACCTCTGAGTCAATTATGCCAGAATTGTTTGATTAATAAAGAACAATAAAAACATAAATTATATTTCATAAACTAGGCTAACATTAAATATATAAATTACAATAAAATTACAATATAAATTACATATCTACATACAAAGTATGTGTATAGAAACTGCGTGAATTATTATTTAATATTTATGAAATGTCATATATTCACTATTTAAATTATGATTGATGTTACAAGGAATTTATTTTCATTGCGAAATTATAATATACTTGTATTTTCTTATATATTATTATATTATTAAAGAATATCTCGCGCCTTCCTTACATCATTGAAGAAGACGCGTTTATTCAGATTTTTATTTATTTATTTATTTTATTTATTTATTTCTTTTTTTTTTACGTTAATAGCTTGTGATTAGAGGAAGAAGAATTTCAGTTCATATAAATTTTGCAAATTAAATATTTAAATTTTTAAATCTTATCATTATATGGTGTAGAGTACATAGTAGGTATTATTTATGATAATCTTTAGGCCGACAAAAATTAAAAAGTCAAATCAAAACTAAAATTTTATTTCAACATATTATATTTACATTATAGTACAACTTTGTTTTATCATTTTAAATTAGTTGATTTTGCAATAAGTTATGTTACTATAGTTAATAAAAAAACATAAAAATAAAAAAAAATTAATAAAATCTTTCAACATCAACATCATGAATTTAAAAAAATTTATATCATAAAATTTTTTGAAATTTTTTCATTATACCACTTATGAATACAATCAATATGTACTTAACTAGTATCTTATTACATACCTACCTAATCAACTATACAGTATATATTTTTTTTAAAATGTATACAAAAGCATCTTCATACGCCTAATATAGAATAGGCGTATTCGTTTTTGAAATCAGAATATAGATATGAGAACACTCTGACTCAAATGAGCCCGCTCTGAGCAGAGCTTGTACAGATAAGCTCCGAGTGCTCAGATTTAATAAAAAGAAATCGATTGAGTAAACTGTCATTTATTGTTGTTTCAAATTGTCAATAATCGGATTTAACCTTTAAATTTTGAAATTTACAAAAGTTTAAGATTTATAAACAAACTGTTTCAGTTACTTAATAGTAATTAGAAAAGCTCTTTATTTGCTTTTCGATGACATTTATTTAGAAGATGACATATCTGATGCAATTGTGATGTACAAATAATAAAAAGTCATGATTATGCCTAAAATATTGTGCCAAGGTTTTCCAATAAAACTTTTAAATCGTGCTTTAGAATAAAAATCGTGGTTTTCGAAATTCTTTGTAACGAAATACTACTACGATGCTAGAAAAATGCTTAATGTGTTAAGCAGATCTATTAAGAGGAGCTTTCAGCTCTTACTCCACTTAAACATTAAAATTTAATAATCAAAATATTTATTTTAAAAAACTTTACATTTAAAAAAATATTTATTTTTAATTAAATATTAATTATTTACCATTTATAATATCGTTCGTCGTCCTTTACTTCTTAAATTCTAAACATCACTTTGTTGATATTTATTTTAAAATGGTTAACTTTCAAAAATATTTATTTTTATTTTTACTATTGCATACAGTAGCGTAATCTATTTTGTTTGAAAATAAAAATAACTTTTTGACATTTAATATTCAAGCGCTCTACGTGCTCTGTTAATTTAAGTCTAGCACATAGAATACACTCTGAGCGCGCTCTGAACGCATATGAAAATACGGATTTCAACGCTCTGAGTAAAAAAAATACTAATCTTTTTTTGACAGTTTGTGTTCTGCTCTGAACTAAAAAACGAAAACGCCTGTCGACAAAATTTTTTTCGAGTTTTATAAATGTTGACACAGTCTTAGAAATCTTTAGCTTCACGAATATTTGAGTTCGGCAAATTTTAATTTTAAAGAAAATTTATTTGTTATAAGGCAATGTATAATACAAATATATGTATAAAATATAATATATATATATATACAAATAATGGGCATACTTCTTGTATACATTCCTAGAATATGATATCTAAACAGAATAAGCAATTTAAACCTGTTCCGACCTAGATGCTGTACTGGATTTGTCATCTAACTACCAATCAGAAAGCCACTTCTGAATCTAGCTTAATTAAGTCTTTAAGCTAAAGGGGAAGATCCAATGAAATGTAAAAAAGGAAGACAATACCGCATTGAATTGCAAAACTTTATTCAAGTTCAATACTACAATTAGAGTCTAAGAATCTATGGAAATTTTTGGTGGATTCAGAAAAGTATTTTAGCTTACATTTTAATCGAAACTCAAGACGGAAGCATATTAGTGATTAAGAGCCAAAACAACTGCAACTGTATTGATTGATTCATGTTGATTAACCGGTGGCAATTCAAAGTGTTTATTAGAAAGCAAAGTATTAATTTATAAATGCATGACCAGCATATTGTAGTATAGGTTTGCGGGATTAAAATTGAAAACCCTACAACAAATGACAACTTAAAAATATAGTGGAAAAATGCTTAAACATAGTGTCTTTTCTCCTTCCATTGATATTGTTCAGAGAGGATTGATCTTTTGTTTTGTTCTATACAGTCAGGCTTTTCACGTGCTGTTTCCATATTGAAATGTTTTGTGTCATATGTGTTGACTCTGCACCGGTTCTTTCCACTAGAATATGTAGTTGGTCTGTCCACTACAGCGAACATAGTAATTTGTGTCATATGTATTGCATCTGCACAGGTTCTTCCCACTAGAATCTGTAGTTGGTCTATTCATTACAGGGAAAATAGTAAGATAAGATTTAAGGAAGACAGTAAGATAAGGTTAGGGAAGCCAATAATATAATATTTAAAATCATATAATTTGGTATACCAACAATTTGGTCTTTTACAACATTCAATTTTTGAATGTGTATATATAGATGATTTTATCATTGCATGTCAAAAACAAAGTCGTCATCAGCCTTGAAGTTTGATTGCGGGAATGAGGACTTATCTTATTCATCTTACCAACTAAGTCGTCATCATCAAATTAATTGTTTTGAAACAATATCAATTTGAACGATTGTTTTCTGATTAGTATTAACTCAAGGTTGTAATCTGGAGACTGTCATACTTTACAAATGTATGTAAGAAAAACTCAAGATTTTTGAAATATGATTCCTCAAAAAAAATACCTGGACTATGAGAACAATATTTTCAAATATTTATATTTCATTTAGAAGAAATTTTTTGTAATACTGATAAACCACACTTTTGCTAACTGATTTATAAATGAAGGAATATTTAAACACCTCAGGATCCACAGAAAAGAATCGTCGCTCAGAAGTAGAAAAACAAAACATTTCTGTGTCCCTGATTCCCTTGGTGTTAAAAATTCTAATTTATTTTATGCAATACAATGTTAGAAAATAAATTTAAAGTTTTGCTGTGCTATATACAGGTCGAAATCCTGTGATTTAATGATGATAGCAATTCCATTATTAGTGATGTTTGTAATTGTTAGTTTTCCCGGCTTCTAACTGATTTAAAAAATTTACATATGATAAAAAATAACCATTTTCAAAAGATCAATTAGTGAAGGAGTGAAAATATAGCTTTTATGAATGTTTCTAAATAATTACTGTGAGTATAGTGCCTGAATAAAAGTCCTTCTTAAATTCATAAGTAATTTTTCATGATAAATCTTATTGAATTTTTAATGTATTTATTAACTGTACAGGACAATATGGGACATGAACATTTTCGATCTCATTAAAATTATTTTCAATTGTAGTATTTTGAAAAAGGGTAACTCCCCATTTCAGTATTAAATAAAAATTTAACAAAATTTTGGTAGAATAAGAGCGAATGAAACGACTAGAATATAAAAACATCATAAAAGCTATCGTAAAAATTATATTTTAAACAATTTCAAGCAAAATTTTTTGTCTTAAAAAACCATGAACGAATTCGAATATGGTAAAGTGTATATTTTATTGTTTTAAATGCATCTTTTTAAGAATGAATCTTTTCATTTTAAAATTAAACACCAAATTGTATGAATATGTACATAAGTATGTGTGTAATGTATGTAAATCAAATGTTCATAGTACTGGTATTATATAAAGAATTATGGGTTCAGGAAGTTTTTAAATGAATTTGATTACTCGGTCGGGTCTTAAGTAAATTTAATTGATTAAGATTAAAATGTTGAAATGACACTTCTTTAAATATGTGGTGTAAAATATTTATTTTTTGTTTTTATTTTTTTTTATTTATTTTCCGCCTTTTTTAAAATTACAATATCAGTTAAAACCAAAGCACCTCTCTAAGAAATTACGCATTTTTGTTGTTGTTGTTTTAACTCATAAAATAATAGGGGAATATTTTTTAATATTATCATTCATTTTTTCGATTTATATAATGAAATTTTAAATAAAATTTTGGAAATAGAAATGGACATACAAAGTATATTAAATTAGTAACAATAAAAGTTGATTGAAAAATTAATCAGGCCAGTGTATCTCATACTAATAATAAGTATAATGTAAAATATGATTGTTGAACTGATTATAAAAAAATGTTGCTTCTAAATCGATAAGTATATCGCCATTAAGTTCTGGTAAAAGATAAAGGAAAACTTTATACTAGGATTGTGGCGTAGTACTGTATATGCAGGGTAGTTGTATACTTTATTTATCATTAATTATTATATCAATAAATACCCATTTTTAAAAAATTTCAAATACTTCAGCGAATCAAGTTTGTATGACATGTAAACTTTATGACCCTTATTAAGCTTAAATTATTTTGATTTAATGAAAAGGGTAATAGCAATCAAATATTTAAATTACTATTTAGTATAATATGGTAACAAAAATCTCTATATAGCCTAATCGCTACGAAAGGCAAAAAATGTTATCTAATGATGTGACAAGTAAAATCATCTAATCGATAGATGGTACAAGTGACACTAGGTAGAATAGCAAGAGTAAGCTAACTAACTAATTTTTGAAAATAATGATTACTGAAATAGAACCACAGTCTCAAAACCACACAATATACATATATAAGTCCTATACTCCCAAAGTGAATGAAAATGAAAAATGATGATGATAATGTGTTAAAAATTGTTTGTTATAACATTAAAAAAACCATACAGTTTTTAAGTCAAATCTGCTCTAACAAACAGGGCTGCAATCTATTGGACCAGTTACATATTCCAATATTCAACACTAAAGAACTTGTGGTTTTGATAGGAATTGATTTTATTAATTTTTTTGTTGAGCCTCAATAATAATTTTTTCGTTGTCAAGCCCTTTTTTTTATTTCATTATTTTTTTTGTTGAGTCAAGCATTTTTTTTTTTAATTTTTTGGTAATAAGAAAAAAAGTAGAAAGAGGACCAAAATCTCAAAAAAATTTTTTTTTATTAAAAAAAAATCTCTATAAGGAAGAAATTCTGCACAATAAAACTTTCACAGACAAACTGCCCAAAGTTTCTTTTTACGAAGTTGTTTTGGATACAAAAAAAAATAAATATCTTCATTGAGAATTTTGTTTTTGGATATTTTCTCGTTGAAGATTTTGTATTTGGGATTTTGTCTTTGGGGATTTTGTGTCTTACGATCTTTTCTTAAGTAGTTTGGAATGGGCTGGTCTCGTATTTTATAACATTTTTTTTTATTAATTATTTTAATGAATTGAACTCTACATTTTCATATCAGACTTGCCGTTTTTCAGGTAAAATCATAATTTAAATTTTAATAACTACAATTGATTCAGTAGTTTCAATTAATTTTGAATAATAAAATAAAATTGTTAAAGTATTTAAAAAAATATATAAAAATGGAGAATTAAACCAAACGAAGTCAAATCTGTTCACATTACTTTCAGTACTAGGAAAGAAATCTGTCCTCCAGTTAAAATCAATAACAATACGTTAACAATGGCGGATTCGGTCAAATATTTGGGGATTCATTTGGACAAATAATTAATCTGGAGAAAGCATATTGCAGCAAAAAGTAAAGTACGTCTAAAATTTTACAATTCATACTGGTTAATTGGCAGAAACTTACAACTCTCTCTAGAAAGTAAGATTCTAGTCTATAAAAGTATACTGAAACTAATATTACGGTATCGACTTGTGGGGTACGACAAGCAACTCAAATATAGAAATTATTGAATATTTTCAAGCAAAGGTACTCACAGCAATTGTCAATGCGCCTTGGTATGTTCGAAACTCAATCATAAGGAATGACTTACAAGTGAGATCTGTAAAAGAGGAAATAACTGCTATCAGAGGAAACCACACAAAACAGCGGACCTTCCGTCTAGGTTTATCATTTAATGCTATCAAATATAATGTAAAACCTAGGAGTATATTTGTTGAAATGTACCCTCACAAGCCAATACACTACTCAAAATTATATACATTTGTCATAAAAATTTACCGAATATCTATTAGAAGTTTTTGTCAAAATTTTTAAAATATTAAGATAGATTGTAAATAAACGTAGAAGAAATAAAAAAAAAAAAATATTTAACCCTGAGATTTTTCTAACTGATACTCAATTATTAGACTTGACTTGACCTGAGAAATTACAGATATAGAATAGTTTAATTCATTAAAATAATTAATAAAAAAATGTGTTAGTAAAATTTTTTGAAATAATTAACCTCTTTACTAAAAATTCAATTTTATTGTACCAAAATTTGAAATTTGGGTAAATTTTACTTAAAGTGTGAAAAAACAAATTCTAAAAAAACATTATACAATCTTTACCTAAATTTTAGGACCTCTAGTGGATATTTGCTATACTTTATTTTTCCAAATAAATTTTTTTAAACCCCTTGTATTCCAGGTTAAATTTAAAATCAGACCTCCGTAGAACATTTTTTTCCAAAAATTACACCAAGAAAAAATTTTAATATTCAAACGGACAACCCTACATATATGTATGACTTCTATGACGATTTAATCTTTGACTTTTTTCGTTGTAATGTTTTTAACATCGAGCCTCTTCGAGTTATTGACCCCTTGACATATAATGCAACTTTTTCCTTAAGTCGGTTTTTCCATTATTGGCTTATATAAAAAAAAGTTAATTTCGTAAGATGATTCTCTGCTTGTTTCGCTAACATAATTTATTTACCCCCCCCGCACGTTCTTAAATCAAAAACTATAAAATATTTGATTGAATGAAATGAAATTCCTATACAAAATATCTGTCATCAATCATCGTTTATTCTGCAATATTGCTCATTCTAATATGCACTTTACTATAATTATGTATAAAAAAATATAAAATAATTATTGTAAAAATTATTTTGAAATATTTTTAATTAAAATTAATTAAATCTATTAATTGCGAAATAATTTTCAATTTATTATTATATTATTATGTCATTAAATTGGATAGTCTTACTGAAATTGTAATGTCACAAGAAATCATTTTAATGCCAACGGAAAAAATGTATTTAATTTACTGCTACATTAATTTTTTAATTATACGTTTAGAATAACTCATTTTCACGGAATCATTGAAAATTTTTAGTTACAAAAATTAAATTAAGTTTGATAAAATGGTATTTTTTTATTTTTGTAGTATAAATTAACTGTTATGTAGACATTGACATTGTTAACAAAAGAACAAACCGCATATTTCTAAAAATGGATCATAAATTATGAAGCGGTTTCGACATTTTGTCAGTGACAAGTTTAATTCACATATTTTACTTAGTATCACACTTTTTTGAGTTAAGCAAAGATCGAAAGTATTTTAGTATTAAAATAAAATTATTAGATTGGCTGACTTTAAAAAAATTTCAAAATCTACACCACTAGTTCCAGTTGCAGTTTCAGTTTCTAATATACAAAAATGATATGGAGATAGCTGTAATTTTTGAGCAGCTGATTTTGTTTGCGGATGATGCACTTTTATATGTTTTAGGAAAATCAACTGATGATTGCATAGAGAAAATAAATAATGATTTGGAAAGAGTCAGCAAGTGGCTAAGAATGAATAAATTAAAACTAAACATAAATAAAACAAAGTTCATGATAATAAATGGTAGTTCAGAATACCAAGTAAAAATCGATGATGAACCTGTTGAAAAAGTAAGGGAAATTAAGTACTTAGAGTTAATACTAGATGAACAATTAAAAGTTAAGCCTCTTATACATGCAAAAAAGTCTCGAAAAAATATACTTCTTTAACAAAATCAGGGATAAAATGTCTCAAAAATGTGCAATGCAATTATTAAGCCTAATTTTGAACTATATTCGAGTTTAAGAGCATTCTTAAATAATGAACAAGTAAGTCGATTGCAAAAGCTACAAAATAAAAATATGAGAAGTATTTTGTAATGTAAGAGATTAACACATATTGACAATATGTTGAAATTATTAAATTGGCTGAATATTAAACAAAGATTAATATTTAATACACTTGTGCTCATCTTCAAAATTAAGCACAGTATGATGTCGAACTATTTATCACAAAAGTTAACTTGTGTAGGTGATGTTCAACAATATAGTTTAAGAAACATCTCCAACTTTAGAAAAGAATTTAATGTATGAAGGCTCAAAAGAATTTAATGTATGAAGGGTTAAAGTTATTCAATAATTTACCTCCGGAAATAAAAATTGAAACTAATATTGAAATGAATTATTAAATTAAAATGAATATGAAAAATATTGTAAGTAGTATTGTAATAGTTTATATATTTACATGTATAAAACTAATTAAATTAATAAATCTAAATCTAAAAAATCAAAAAATTGATGATATGTTAAAAATGCAATAAACTGCCAAATTATTTTTTTTGATAATAATAATGCTTTATTAAATTAATTTTCAACTTATAGTTAAAAAATTTATTTTTTACTTCTTTAAATCATACTGTTACGAAACTGTTTCATACTTTTTAACTTCTTCAATAAAAGTATCTAATTTTAACAAGTCTTTTTTTCAATTCCTCTAGATTTTTCTAGAGCTTATAATAATTTCCCATTAAGTGAATCTATATCTTACATTTGCAAATCACATTAATTTTACATCACAATTTGTTCGTACAAAATACTTATCGACAATACTTGATCGAAATCGGGACACACAGAAGTTCAATAAATATCACAAGTTTTTTTTTGTTAAAAAAATTAAGAAAATCTCACGCGAAAAGCTTTACGGAACTATTGTCTGCGAATCGAAATGATAGAAGTTAAGTGTTTGGAAGAATTTGAGCGAAATTTGTAGTTAATTCTACTGAATTTTTAAATTTAAAAAGTATTTCGTTAACACTACTGTGAATTGATCTGTCATCATTATTATCTTATAGCGCTACAACTCTGGATGGGTTTTGATCTTCATTACAGTACTACTCCAAAAAAGTGTCAGTCTTCAGCGCCGCTTATCTCCAATTTGATAAGCGTAAGGCTTGGGCATTATTTTGAACATTGTCTTCCTAACAGCTTCATGGTCTTCCTCTACCATGATTAGTATCGGGCTCTCTATTTACGCTACTGCCTGTTTTCGAGTTTCATATATTCTAATTACGTTCCCATGTTAGTCTTTGGATCTTTGCATACTTTACAATGTCTTCATTTTTAATTATATTATTAATCTCGCTATTATTTCTAATTATATATTCTCCAATCTTCATTATTTTTGGGTTGAGTATTTTTCAATGAATTTTTCTTTCAAATAAACGTAGGATGTTCTCCTCGGCTATATTCACGGTCCATACGGTCACTATGGGTCTTATTAGACCTTTATATAGCGTCATCTTTGCTTTTCTTCATATTAACTTTGATTGTAGCAAATTTCTGTTTGCATAGTAACATCTATTTCTGGGCTGAATGCAGCACTCTATACTATTATAAGCTTCTTATTGTTGTTTCGAGGTATGTGAAGCTTGTAAGTCTTTCAAAGTTGTACTCTCCGATTGTTCTATTCTTATTACTACTTATTTTCTGGTGATAATTGATGTTTACTTCACATTTTTAGATATTTTGTATGTTTTGTATTGTAATTTTGTTGTAGAATTCAATTTTAGGAATTGTAATATTAGAATTGTCTAGACGACTTGATTACAACTTGAACTTGTTTGTTTTTGATTAGTTTCATTATCCATCTACAGATCTCAAAGAATATCATAATGAAAGTTAAAAAACAAAACTTTTTTAATTCTGTTACTTTATAATATTTTTTTTTGTAATTTAAGAAATTTGTATTTGTTTTCTTAGTAATTCTAAATGTAGTTCAAATTTGTTTATTGTTATGACACTGCTTCGGTACATTGTAGTGTTATGTAAACATTTTTGTTTTGTTCAAGTTATCTAAATTACCGTAAATTATTAATTGCAATGTATTCCATGGTTAAATGTGACAACTACACATTTTTTTTAAAGCATTAAAATTAAAAAAAAAAGAAGAATTTTAATTTAGATGTCAAGATTTAAATATTTCAATTAAATTTTTGGCAAACAAATTTAAACTGTTTTTTTAGATTGAATTGAATTACAAATGAAGTGACAGCATATTGTCAAAAATTAAAAACAACAAATTAATATTTTTTCTATTCAATTTAAATTGTTGTGATTTGTTTTTATAAAGCTATTCAGTGAAAAATATTTGGGCATTAAATATTAAACAGCGACAGTGATTTTATTCTCAGAAAGTTATTTTAATAATTAAAAGCTTTACAAAACACATTTAAAAAAGAGTTTTCTAGTTAGAGATACTGAAGAGATTAGGTGACAGGTGATAATTGATTTTTCTGCATATGCATTATAATTTAATATTTTTTCAAACGGGATAGTTTAATTTATATATGTATGTATATTTATATATAAATAACATCACCACGGAACATCTGAGGTTGAAAAAAGAACAAATCGATTTTGTGAATAATTTCTGCTACTTGGGAAGTATAATAGCAGCTAGTGGTAGGGCTCAAGAAGATGTAGAAAATAGATTAAAGAAAGCAAAAGTAGCATTTTGAAGATTGCAACCGATATGGAGGAACAGCCAAATATCCAGAGCAACTAAACTTAGAATATTCCGGTCTTGTGTAAAATCAATCCGGACATATAGCAGTGAAACTTGGTTAGCATCAAAAATTATCAATCAGAAGTTACGAGTCTTCATTAATAAATGTCTAAGAATAATATGCTGAATAATTTGGCCAAACACAATAAGCAACAAGGACTTCTGGATACTAACTGGCGAAAAACCCATAGCGAAACAAATTAGAAGAAGGAAATGGAGATGGATTGGCCACACTCTAAGAAAGCCATCAAGCAACATCGCGCGAATGAGCTTAGAATGGAACCCTGAAGGCACAAGAAGACGCGGCTGCCCAAAGAACACCTGGCGGAGGACCATAAACCAAGAGCTTGAAAAAACAAAAATAACGTGGGAACAACCGAAAATAGCGGCTAGAAATCGAGTACGATGGAAATGTCAAATGGAAGCCTTATGCTCCCAAGAGGAATAAGGAAAAAAATACATATATATTATATTTTTAAATAATTCATTTATTTTCATATCTGTATTTTTCAATTATTTACATTGACTAAGTTATTATGGCAGAAGAATAGTTTGTGGTATAGTTATTGGGCTTTTTCAGTAAACTGTTCTAGAATGTCCGTTAATTGAACTTTTCTGTGGAAAAGTTGTTAGATCGGTGTTCATTAGATTGTGTATGTTCTAAATTGATCTTTTTTGTTCTGAATTTTTTTGAGAACAATTTTTGATAAATTTTTTTGTTGTTGTTTTTTTTGAAATTTTGACAGTTAAACAAATAAATTTGAGAGTAATGAGAGTAAAGAAAAATTAGAACAAAAAAGTTCAAGAAATATCAAAAAAAGGGTCCAGTAGATTTTTCTGGTCTAAGACGTTCTAAAGCGTTTGATAGTTAATTGTCATTGTCCAAAACATGTTCTATTCGATTCTGTTCTAAATCTACTGAACAAACTTCTTATATTATTAGAATATTGTTAGATATCATCTTTGGATTGGATATGTTTGATATGATCTAGTTAGTATAGCTATTGAAAATTGATCTATTTATGATAGATGCTATGAAGTATAATACGATATTATCTTACTCAATAGGGTGTATGGAATAATATAGTATATAGAACCATACTTTAGTACCATTAAACCATAGAGATAGTGTGTAACATACGCATTCCAACCTCCAATCCTCAATGAAACCTCCAAAATATTTTCTTTAATCATTACGAATTATTAGAGTAATTGTTTTTTTTATGTTGAATTTTCATTCTATAATTTGCCTGATTACCTGATTCAAATGTTGGATACTTCGAAAAAGGCTGACTGCGTGAGTCATTTGCAACTATCTCATATGTTTTGAGTTTCTGTGGTTTGCACTTGGAAACAGTTCTTTGTATATGGTAGGCGTTTGAACGAGCAATACTTGAGTCTGGATATGTGGCAAGTGCCACGTTGAGTACCGAGGTTAGTGAAGGTTATTGCAGGTTAATACAGTGAAGTTCCTGCGGCATTCAATTGTTTTCGTCATATAGTCTGACATTGAAATTGCTTCGGTTCCTACATTAATTTTCATCAGGGCCGCGCTGTGTCCTAGTCTTTCGGTGTTTGAGGTTATTTGCTAAATGCAGTCTTGTTGCTGTCATTCCTAACGTCTTCATCAGGAATAAATGAATTGGTGGGAGCTCCAGAATGTTTTCTAGGGCACGTTTTGAATGCTCCAGTAGCCCCAAGGCATTCTATTCTTTGCATTTTAGTAAGCTTGCAATATAGTTTTGTCTGTTTTATTTTTAGGGCATCATACAAATATTGCGTAAGATATTGTAGATCATATTATAGACTTGTAGAGCAGCCATACAGTTATCTGTGGAGATAATTCGCATGTTTTACGAATATACTTCCTGTTAGCTTTTTTCTATGGCTATGTGAGGATTCCATGACATTTTAATGTCGAGTATTATTCCTATAAGTGTTTTGTTTAAATTAAGAAGGTTGGTAGTTTACTTTTGTTCGATAGGTAAAAAGGATGTTGTTTATTTTGCTCAGACTCACGTTTTGCATTTATGCGCAATGCTTATAACAAGGTGCATTTCTTCCGAAATTATTTACTTACTTTGGTGGTCAAGAGAACATGGTTATCATTGTAATCTTTTTTCAAATTGTGTAAAATGTTCATAAAACTGATAATTGATTATTCTACTGTTTCTGATCTACTTATTGTCGTTCGCTACGTTTTATCTCCCAACGGATTTAAAACTCAAGTTTTCCACATTGTTGTATTGCATTTTTTCTGCTTTCCTATCAAATAGAGCTAAATATCGAGATGTGTAGTTGAACTCGACATAAGTTTTTTCACCTAATTTTTAATTTAATTGTTAATAAAACAAGAGATTTAATCGATAAAAATTTGACTGGTACTTATTTATTTATAAATGATAATTTAATCTTCAAATTTAGGTTATGTATATAGATTACCATTTTTGTATATAGGTATTTATTCAGTGTCTAAAAATTAAAAAATCTAATACAAATCATATTTTGTGCCTGTAATAGAAATCTATAATAAATTTTTATTATTAAATTTTTTTTTTGGAAAATACCCTTTATAATTCGATGGTTATATGGCTTACCCTTTATAATGCTTATCTTGTCCAACAATTAAATTTGTGTGGCATTATGATCATAATCAATATTACATAAAGCCTTATATGCTATTTCATTTGATCAACAACAAAAACTTGAATAGAATTTTAATAACATAATTATTTATTCAAAAAAAAAAACAAAAAAAAAAAACCAAAAAAAAAAGACAAAGCAAAAAGAAATTAAGGGACTTCCAGAATAATAACTACAATACATTTTTGATTGGTATTAAAATTAAAAACAACAATAATTTTATAAAGTTTAAAGATCAATATCCTTAGTTAGGTTCCTTTAAATCAGAATAAGGAAAAAAAACAATTTGTAGGTAAGTATTTATGAAAATTTCATATTTCATAAAAACACAACAATATTCTTTGGTTTTGAATAGTCTGTCAGTTTTTCTTTTTTGATATTAAACAAAAATCTGCATTAAATTGTAAATCTAAATAGTCGATCGGTTAGATAAAATCGACTATAGACAAGCTAAGACTAGAGGAAGACAAGTTATTATAGACAAGGTTAGCCTAGAGGAGGAAAAAAAATGTACAGCGATATTTTTGAATATTAGTCAAGTAATTTCAAGTTTTTGATAAGGAATGACATGACAGACTGCTGTACAAACTTAAACAGTTACTTCATCAGTATTACAGTTACTTGCTACAATCATACTTTTAGGAGAATCATGAAAATGTCTATACATCAATCAATTAAAATAGGTCAGAATTGTAAAAGGACAGTGTATTAGGTTTTTTTTTTAATTTTTTTTCTTTATTATTTCAAATGAGCTATATACAAATTTTATAAATAAATTTTTATTTTTCTAATACGTGTTAGAACGATCACATCAATATATAATAATAATATAGAATTAATATAAAATGTATCCAAAAGTTTAAAGGCTTAGTTTTATACCTTATTTGTACTGCAAACTTAACAATTGAGATTACCATCGCCACATTTGTTGCTAAAACGGTCATAATATTATTTCATTTTAATCTAGCCTATATGCTTATGCTATAAATGTAGCCTAAATAAAGTTTAGCAATAGTTACAGATGTGAAAAATCAGAGTTAATGAAACACATATCACATTATTTATACTGAAGATAAAAACTTGTCCGGTTATCGTGTGCTAAATAACAAAGTAGTGATGCAAAGTGCAATTGTAAATTACGATAAACATGCAACTGTTATGCAAAAGCACTAAAGTGAAAATTAGTTTTACTTAAAAATTTTAAAAAATATAATTGACAAAGTCACGGCTATGCTTAATCCATAGTAGTACCTATATTGACTACAATTTTTGTGTCAAATGAACTTTATAATTATGTAAAACTAAATCTGGAGTTAAACATTTTTTTCCATTTAATATTTACAACTTGAATGATTTACAATTCAATAAGTTTAATATGTTATACTGGCTTGAAGAAAAGTATCTTATGACATTACTTCACTACTTGTAATATAATCTTTTGCATTGAATTTTACGTTTCAATCTCCTAAGTCTCTTATAAGACTATTTGCCAGGATGTTTAGATGTATATCCAATTTAGTTTTGTACTTTGTGCAATTTTGATGTCTCATTATGTACGAACGGAACCTGCAAATCCTTGTAGATTAAACTGTTTGGCATGAACCACGGAGCATCAACCACGGAGCATCAACCACTTTGTTCTAAGATCTCAGCGTCCCCGAGTTGCATTCCGCACTACCATATAGGTTTAATTATAGCTTTGTACAGCAATATCTTGTTTTCCAAAAACAATTCACATCTTTTACCTATTAACTAGCTTTTACCCCAATTGAGTACGCTTACAGGGGTTCAAATAAACAATAAAATATGCTTTGAGATATCTGGTTCGGGCTACCGCAAATAATTCAAATTATGTTTACATTATAACGCTGTTTGTAATATTATTTTTTGACCAACACTCCAAACTCAAAATTTGACTTCAGACTGTAGTACCATTAGATAAAGAAAATGAAAAATATATTAATAGAATGTTTTGGAGGATGAATGTTAAAAAGAAATAGTTTGAATCTCTTAATTTAAAAAAATAATCGATTATACAAGATATGTCTACCAAAACTTAAAATTGAATGTAAAGATATTTTTCTAAAAACTACTATCATTGTTATTTTTCTATCATACGTCCTTGGCTATTTACACTGCGTTGTGGTGATCTTGATCCATCATAACTGAATATGGCAATGATAAAACATGTTAAATATGGCTTTTATATTTTTGACAAAAACAAAATTTTGCCAGAATTAGGTTTGCTTTCTTTATAATGTTAATTCAACTTTTTTTAATAGCACTGAAATCTTTAGAGACTTGTTCAACAGGAATATTTCGAAGGGTTGTTCAACAAAATGAAATAAAATTGTTTTTGACTTTGGAAACATCTTGAAAATGTTTTAAGAGGATGAAATTGAAGAATATAACTTGTTCGTAAAATTAAATTTGTGAAACAAAAATGGATTACGATATATTAAAGAAAACTTATCAAAAATAAGAAAAAAATGTATTTCAGTTAATTGAATAAAAGTGTTTTAGATTGTTACATCGTAAAAGGCACATTCATAGTTTTATATAGAAAAAGGGTAAAAATAAAACAAATTTTTTTGATAAATGCTTATATCTTCTAAACTACTCGACGTTAGACATAAAGTAAATATGTATGAGTTATAGAAAGAAAAGATACCTTTATGAGAGTTTTTAAGTATTAGGGGGAGTTTTATGGTAAAATCTTGAGATAATTGGTTTTTAAAGAAAGTTAATAAAAATGGTTTCTTTTTTCAAAAATTTCCTACTTTGAACTACAATATCTCCATAACGGCAGCACAGCTATCGTCATCAAATAAATGGTAAAATATATTCCAGACCGTTATCTTACTAGATGAAAAAATTTAATATATATATCTAGTAGATCAACAGATATAACGGTTTATATACAGAAATATTAAAACAACAAGGATACTTTCAAATGTCCTTTTCGTTCTTAAAGGATGAGATGCGATATATATGAAGATATATATCTTTGGAAAGCTAGAAACACGGGTACACCATCACGCCCAGAATCCCCAAAAATGTATTTAATTTAATTGAATAAAAGTGTCTTACCATCAAGTCAAACGAAAAAATCTATAGATTTTATATTAAAAGTACTGTTTAATTTTTTTTATAAATATTTTATAATTTTTATTTCCTTTTGTTTTTGATTGGTTTTATTTAATTTGTATATGTTTTTTTATATAGAATTTGCGAATTCAATTTGAAGTTATTTGAAAATAGTATAATAATAAAAAATATTAACTTTTAAATAATAACACACTCCTTTAGAAAAATGAAAAAAATTTGAACTCGGTTTTATACCTCACACAGACTTTTTTGTTTTTAAATGATGATGAAGGGTAAAACTTGTTCAAAGTTAGTTATTAGACGTCTAAGCAATCTATAACACTTCAGCCTATATTCCAGTAGTGTTAATAGGATTTCTATGAATAATTTTATTTTAACTCTTATTTGTACATAAATAGATTTTAGATGATTTGGTGTATTACTAATAATATGTATGCATGCTGTTTGTCATATTATATGCATATTATTTGTCACATGACACAAATGTATAACAAAATGACATAATCCATAAATGTTTATACAACAGCTTGTATGTACAGAATAAATTTTCAGTAATGTTGCTGTCACCATAATTTTTTTCACTCACTTCTGAAGTAAAGAACTTTGTTATAGTTTAGATATTGTGGTATTAAGACTGTGGATAATCATTATTGGCATAAAGTAGTTTAAAACTTTGTATTTGTCTTAAACATTAAATAGTAATATATATACCCCAAGATTTGACCCTCCTATACCTCTTGATTGATGCAATCTATAATTAAGCGTTTGATCACAATTGGTTTTCGGATTCACACTTACACTATTACAATTCTATTCTTAATTGTATTATATACGATTTAATTAAAAATAATTAATATAGATGGTCACCAACCCGCTTTGGGTCAAATATAAATAACGAAAATGTCTACAGGTGTTTTTAATTTCATCTCCATGCAATCGAATGTATATATACAAGTTGTATTATTGATTATTTTTAATTTAATTTCTTAACCTTAAATAACAGGCTTAGCTAGCTTTATTTTAGTTAAAATTTTCTATACATATAAATATACTGTACACATATATGTATATTGCGGATACCTAATTTATAAAAAGTATATCTGTTATAATATATAGTTTTACTTGTTCTATTTACTTTAGTCGGAAGTCACGTTTTATTCTAGACGTTTTTATAGAACTTATTTGAGAGTACTAATAATTATACTGACATAAAAAAGGTGAAAATAAAAAAAAAAGAATAAAAAGAAAAACTTTTAAAAACGATTGTTTTTTTTTAATTTTCATTAAAAGCCGGAAAGGAAATATTTTTGTAGGTGAAAATTTTGTGTCAATTTGTTATATTTTTTTCCTGTATTTAAATAAAAACTGTGATATGGTTAGAATGTAATAGAATATAATTCAAGTAATACGAGTATAATTGTAAATATTTCAGAGCTTTTCATATTTCTGTATCCAAATATTAATCATTGCAATGTGAATTCATCAAAATTCACAGTTCAAAATTAGCCTTGACCTCGTTTATGTTTTTCCAACATGATGTGTTTTAATCAACTGTCTGGTGTGAATTATTTCATACGTCGATCTAAATTGTTCTTCGCACATGTACATTTTGTTGTGTATGTATATTATTGTACGGTATACTACTCATAGTATTATTTTGTTATTTTTTTTTTATTATCATCTATCAACAACTGCCCGGTAAACAAATGAGAAAAAAATTGTTAAAAAAAGCCCACTGACATTACCTCAATTTGGACTTATATATATTTCTATGTCGGTCTACTGATTTATAAATATATACAAGTATATAAATAAATAAAAGTCCCCTCCCGTATATAAATAAGAGTCCCCTCCCATAGTGTATTTAATAAAAAAAATTTTACACAATCTTTAAGGTTGGGTTTCAGTCTTTAAAAATTGTTTCAAGGACTTACACTTCATTTTCACTATCAATGTCGTTTGGAGTTAATTGATAATAAATTGGTTTTTATAATCAGATTTGTTTTAGTAATGTATTATTAAATTTAGCAATTAAACATTTGTTATTAGCAACATTTTTTTATTTTACAACTATCGATGTTTCAGAAGCATTTTACTTCCTTTATGAGTGCAGTCGCAAGCACTAAATAATTTATTAGTGAAAGTAAATCCGAATTTTCATTTCTAAATTTAATAATAAATATTATAGAAACCGAGTCAATCAAAGAACTGAAGTTGACATTTGAAGTTTATTAGATCAAAAACCATTAACTAACACTGTAGTCTAATCGACAGACATGGGTGGAATGCATTGTTGTTCCAATTTAATTAAACTGCTTTTTCAAAATTTAATACTAATGAAAAAAAATATTGCATTGATTTCTCATTTTCAATGGTAATAATAAAAATATTACATTACATTTTTTTAATGCATTACATATTTTTAATACATTGAATTTCTTAATTGCATTAAATTTCTTAAAATTTTTAATGTTTATGAATAAAAATATTGTATTCATTTCTCATTTTCAATGATAATAACAAAAACATTACATTTTTTTAATGCATTACATTTTTTTTAATGCATTAAATTTCTTATTTTCGATATAATGTTGAGATCAATAGAATATTTTTCATTTTTATTATAAATAGTTATTTTATTAAAAATAAAACTAAAATTTAAAAATATTAAATTAATCGCAGCATTATCATTTAAAATATAAAATTCAATGCAATTATTAAATTTAATGCATTAAAAAAATTTAATGCATAAAAAAAGTTCAATTCAATATTTTTTCATTATCATTTAAGCCTACGATGACACATTTTTATACTTTAATTTGCCAGAGCACTACAATTAATGCGATTAAAAAATTCAATGTACGTATTAAAAAAATTCGATGCATTAAAAAAAAATCAATGGGTTAAAAAAATTCAATGCACTATTTTTTTCATTACCACTGAAATTGAGAAATTCATGAAATATTTTTTTTTCATTAGAATTAAAAATTTAAAATCAATGCAATATTTTTTTTACTTAATGCAAATGCAAATTCATTGATTATACTTAAACGCCTAAGTATGACAGTCAAAAGATGACAATGGACAAATCAATTCATTTTAGGAAATTGGAAAAACTTAATAACAAAAACAACTTTTTTATATTTATAGGCAATTCTTAATACGATATAATATTTTTCTTAACAAAAGGATACAAAACTTCAAATATGTATACAACACCACCTACACTTTGCAATTTATTAATTTTTATTTTGTTAAATTTCCAAATTTGAATATCTCTGACCACCACGAAATCAAAAATTTGAATTTTTTTTCTTTAAACAAAAATTATTCTCATTTTAGTCTAATAATTTATCAAATTAATCAGCCTTAAGTAACTCTGATAGTCCTTAATTATTGTGTTCTTTTTTTTTTTGTTTTTGAAAAATATCTGGCTCGTTCCATTAATGCAAATATTTTAATATTTGAATATAAATCAAGATACTTAGTAAGTTGAATTGCTATTTCATATACTCGTACACACGCACATAAATAAATATATTTTTTTTATATTCAATATATTAATTCATATTATCGCCAAGTTGTCAAAGAATTTATATGCCTCCCATTTGAAAACAACTTCCAATCCAATAAGTAGATATTTACAATAATTATATTTATTTATAAAATATTGGAATATGTGGTAGTAAGTTTAAATAATAAAAAAAGCAACAAAAAAAAATGCGATATCGTGACAAATGTTTTTTGCGTAACATAATGTATGCATTTGATATTATTATGCGTTAGTGTGACTGTATGTGTGATTTGGTATCAATAACTTTTCTTGTTTTTCTTTCTTTTTGTCACGTACCTTTTTTTTTATTTTTGTTGTTTTTTTTATTGTTTTTTTGTTTTGTTGTCCTTTTATGCAACCATATTACATTCGAATATAATTTTTGTAGGAGTATGAATGTATTTTTTATAATTATTGTAGGTTTTAAATGATTGTATGAATCCAATATATTATTATTATTTTTATTATTATGGTTGAATGGAGAGAGTTTATTATGGTCTTATAAAATATTCTAATGAGAAATAAGTTTGAATATTCTTGCGATCAATCAATTTGGTTGCGATCGATTGATTATAACAAATAAGAAAAAGGAAAAAAAAAAAACAAAAAATGTCCAATATAAGAAGTTGACAACAGAGTGAATTTCTGTTTTTGCAATATGGATGGATTTAGAGGTACATTTATATTTTGGTTTTATAACGGCTATTTTTAGTTTATGTTTTTTTTTGATTTGTTTTCGTTTTTAGTATTCGTGCATACATTTTAGGTTGACTTTTGCTAATTTCTGTTTTTTTTAAATGACACTTTTTTAAGACATCTTTTGGACTTTAGCAGTTAGATTTTCTGTTATTTGTTTATTTGAGAGTGTATTTTTTATGTAAATAATAATTGTATTTACCTACTATATATACTTGTATACATGTTTGTGGATATTTTTGAACCTTTTGTTCGTTGACATTTCTGTTTATTATTTTTCTTTCCTTTTAAATGTATATACATGCATTGTATTTATAAGATATTGTACGTATGTAAGTTAAATGGGGTCCTAAATTATAGAGAATATAACGTTTAGAAAAAGAGAGGAGACATTTTAGTTATCGTTGTTGTTGTTATTGTTGCATTGTAGTTTTGTGTATTCAGTTGGTGGGTACCTTTTTTTTTCTTATATTATTTTTGATATGTTGTTTTATTGATTGTATTTTTATTATTTGTTTGTTTTCTTATTTTTTTTTTTATAATATTCTTAAGTTGCCATATGCGCGAATATTATTGCGCTATTTGAATATATCGCTGTCAGATAAAAATGGTTGATATCAAGTTCAATGTTTGCATACTTAATGAGGAAAATAAATATTAAAAAAATCAAAAAAAATAATAAATTAAAATTTTCTTGCACTTTTCTTATGATGATTTCTTTTTTATTTATTTTTTAATTTTATAAATATAATTTTTTTTTTTGGTTTTGGTTTTAGCTTTTTTTTTTTTATTTTTTATATTTATATTCTACATTTGTTTATATATACATATTTGTATTTTTAATAATTTAAAAAAAAAAAAAACAATAAAAATCTAGAGGGAGAGATAAAATTAAAAAAAAATATTTTTGTACAATTCAGTTTGATTATTGCAATTTAACTGGTTAGATTTAAAAAATTAACTGATGATATTGAAAAGTTATTTGTATTTAAAATAATTTAATAACAATTATTTTTAGTAGATTTAATAAAAAAGAAATTAAATTAAATATGTAATTAAATAAAAAGTGAAATTTAAAATAATTTGATATTTGAATTTGATAGTTTGAATAATGCAGTTAAATTAAATTAAAAAGGTTTAATTAAATATATATAGTGAAGTTCAGAATACATATTATTTTGTTTTTAGATTAATTTAGAAAATAATTTCTATTAAAATTATATTAATAAATAAAAAAAAATAATCAATAAAAAATAATATAAAAAAATGGTTTTCGAAATGGATGATGTTTTTTGTTTTGGTGAGTTTAGTTGTAGAAATTTTAAATTAGTATAATTATTAAATAGAAGCCGGCAATTGTGGTGTTAAATTTAGAATTATTTTTATCTTACTGAACAATATACCATTTTAAGTAAAATATTTACATACAGGTATAGGATGAATAATTTTTTATTTAATTTCCAATTATGTTTAAATATTTCATATGAGTTGTACGAATGATTCATATGAGTCGTACAACATGTCGTTTGGCCTAAGTGCATAGGATAAAGTAGATCGACTTGTTTTTCTTTTATCCGCTCTTTAGATGAACCAAACATTTCAATGCACATTTTTATAGCTTCTTACTTTGTGTGTTCTACATGTGGACACGCACACGACCTTTCCAGGTTTATTGTAGTTCTCCATTTGGTCGTTGTAGGTTCAAGCTCTTGGCGAACGATGTTATTGTGTTAATGTTCATTTTTTTTTGTAATTGCATCGTTTTCTATAATTGAAAGTGAGAGAAAGATGCATCTTTTCGTTTCAGATTTTGCATCTATATCTGTGTGGGACTTACTATTTTGAATACAAAATACATAATCATCCTCAATAAATATATTTAATTAAGAAAGTGTATTCGAATAAATAGAGTTTGACCATGTTTTAGTATTTGAAGAAATTTTTAATAAATAAAAATGAGTAATATCCAATTTATTTATTAAAAGTCTCCCTTTTAGGGGAATTGGATACATAGATGTATTAATATACCAACATTCGTATCCATAAATGCTTACAATATCGATGCAAGTTTTTGAAGCTGCTGAAGGAGTATCTCGTCAGATCAATACTACTGAACTCGTCAGTAGGTGTATACAACTACAAGTAACCCTCGATTTATGACCACGATAGGTCTCTAGACCTCGGTCGTACGTCGATTTGGTCGTAAGTCAAATTCCACCAGAAAAAATAATAAAATCTATCTGTTTAAAACAAATTCATAATTCAATCTATATTATTGATTAATTTGGCGAAAAGCTTTAGCCATATCCTTTGTCGTTAATTTTTTTTCTGTGAATTATCTTTATCATCTGGATTACTTTCACCTGCGTCCTCTGTAACATTTTGTTTTTCAATATTCTGTGAATTGCCATTCTATTCGGGTTGAATGGTATGAATTGGTTAATATCATCTTTGTCAACATCTGAAGCAAGCTGCTGGTCAAGCTCTCTTAAGCGAATAAAAATTTAAAAAAATTGGTCGTAAGTATGAATGGTCGATGGGGAGTCGTAAGTCGAGAACTAACTGTACATATTTACTTTGAACTTCAATTGACTTGCAAACTTAAATCGATATGGTAAAATACCATCTGCGAATTATACAAATCAATCAAACTTAGCCGATAAAACCTGTTTAATACAAATCGTAAAATTCCAATTCTACAAAAAGAATTAAGAGAAAAATTAATTAAATTAACTTTTAGTTTTTTCAGTGATTACTATTGAAAAATAAAAATTAATTTCTTCACACCACAACAACAGAAATTGCAGTGATGAATAGACCTAACTAATGATTGGAGCTTACTATGTAAATATATTATATTTTAATATATTTTTACAATTTATATTAAAAAACAAAAGGGAACAAAATCATAAAACAAATGAAAAAATAAACAAAAATTAAAATGTACCTACCGTAAAATACAGGTGAGTAGGTAGGTAGTAGTGGTTTCCAACATAATTCACTTAATCCTTCAAAACATTGAAAATATTTTAAATGAAAAAAATTGAAATATTTATTGCAATACAAATACAACTGATGCCAGGAAGTATTTTAAAGCTTAAACCCTGAAATTTTAATATTTGACAAAAACAAAAAAAAACTTTTAAAACTGTTCAATTTTTAACAGATTATATTTTTCTCATTTTCTAACCGATCCTGTGATCAAATTCAATAAAATACATTTAATTAGGCCATTATTTCATAATCAAACCATGTGCTAAGATGAAGCCAGTGTTTTTAAACTACTTAATATCTATACTAATTAATTTCACACTAACTTTAAGAACACTTTTAATTTTTTAATAAATGTATTTTTATACGCAACTAAAAAGAGACTGATTAATTTTTATTATGATTAATAAATAATGTTTTAATAAAGAATAAAAATAAAGAAGTAAAATATTGTTACTGACACAATAATTTTCCATTGTTGAACTCCACTTTTAATTATTTACCTTAACTCAGTCAGTTTAGAAGTAATCGGTAATCGGTAATTTAGATAATCGGTTTTAACCCAAAATTTCGGCTCTTTCTTTTGCTAGTAATGGCATCGCTTTATATAGTAGAAGGTGAGTGAAGGATTCGTCTTTCCGTAAATAGATTCTACATCTATCTTTGTTGGACTGTGTATTGTATTGACACAGTACTAATCCCGTACTAATTACATAGTAATTCCTCATAAGTATTAATGTGTATATTTTACCAATTATATTGACATAATAATCCTGCAGTCTGAAAAGCATGTACTTTGAAAATTTTTGAAGTTATAAAATATATAGGTAATTAGTTCTCGCAAGCCCCAGGCATTTGTAGATCAGCTGACAAATATTTTCCGAAATATTTAAATTTTTACACATCCACAGTGCTGTCCGTACTACTCACAATAAGTCAAATTTTTTACATTTTAACATTTACTTTTGTTTAAATTATGAATGCCATCTTAACACACCAATGTTTAATTTTCAACTTTTTTCTGCTAAATAGAAATTAACATTTTGTTCCTCTTATTTTAAAGTATAAGTCATTGGAGTCAAAATTTATATGTTTTAATAACAATCATCAGCATTTTATGTTATCTTATAATAATGAGCTATAATTTCATATTTATGGTGTAGTAAACCGACCATTTTTTTTTATGGGGAACTCTATATAGATTTGACCTCTTTAGATCGATTGTACTTGCCCGTTTATAATCTTAAAAGTGTAGGTTTATGCCCTCGATAAACGCTATTATTGCTTTGATGTCAATTTCATAAATATTTCATAAATTTTACGTCTTTTATATATATTTCATAAATATTTACGTCTTTTATTGTCCGAGCTATAGCGTCGCAAACAAATAGAATATGAGAGGAGGATTCCATTTCTTTTAAGCAGAATCTACATCTGTCTATGTTCGATTTACCAATTTTGAACAGATGTTTATTAAACATCATACATTATATTTGAATTAATGAAATTTTACACACCATATACATGTCATACGATTCATTTTAGAATAAATATAAGGAATATCATTATGTACTCTGTATACGATCTCCTTAGCTCATTTTGAGAAACATAAATAAATAAAAAATAAATGGATAATGACTCGTGATAAACCATGTTAGTGTTCTACAATTATGGATCTACATAGTCTCCTTGATTACCTGAATGAATATTGATTTTGAAAAAAGCTTTAGACTGCGTTAACTTCAATTGTCTTGTCAACTTCTTGTCAACTATCAATTTTCTTGTCAAATTTGCTTGCCAACTATCCCATATGATTTGAGTTTCTATCCCACTTGTGAACAATTCTTTATAGGTAGAGGTAGGCGATTGAACGAGCAATATTTGGTCCTGGTCCTAAGAGTTGACTCTTCACGACTGTTTTTGCAAGGACATTTATTTTCATTACCTTGTATTCCTTCACAGCACAGGGGTCGACATAAGAGTGTTTCCTTTCGCTAGCTTTATTAAGTTTTTTTTAACAGCTACTTATATATTTGATTTAGCAATTAGGAAATTGGAGCTTTTAAAGTCGTTTCGATATCTGAAATTATGTATATGTTGGGACCTTTGTGCCCTCTTTTACTTTTAAGCTGACCATATACCTATCCATTTCATAAATAAAAGGTATACTGTCAGGTATTTACATATGTATCAGTTGATGTAATATCATGTAATTAATGAAAACAGTTGCTTACAATGTTTTCTTCGATATTTCAATATACTTGTATTGGTTTTAATTAAGATATTAAGATGAATGTATTCTAATAACATACTTCAGATATTTTAAGTTATCCTATATCTCAAATTCGGTTTTCAAGTAAATTATTTTTTTCTCAGTTATATTAACAAATTTTATAGAATTAGGGCATGGTTTTCGGTTTCCAAAAGGTTATGATATGTCTTGCATATATTGAATTTCTAATGTTATCTTAGTGATTTTCTCTTGATGTTTTTCTAAATTTTCTATAGCATAAAAATAGCATTTCCTGCTTTCGTTTTTGGTTTTTAAATTAATTTAATGTGTTTTGAAAAAAAAAACAAAAAATGTTTAAATAGAAATTATTTTGAAAAATTATTAATGTAATTCCATTAACTTGTCCCCATTTCATATAAAATAAGTGTTATAAGTGAAAATCTTTTAATTCAAGTACCGAATTTGAATTGAATTTATTATTTTGAAATATTTTTTTCTTTATAATATTGTCTGTCGGCATTTTTTATTTGATGAGATTTTGTCACTCTAAAATTATTTTTAACAAATACCAGTATTTAAATTTTCTTATTTTTTAAGTAAACACTTAACAGTAGATATAGACATTAAAAAAAAAATAATAAAAACAAAAACAAAAAAAAATTATCATTCAGGTCTCATTTATTGCTTTAAGTTTTTGAAGGTAGTTCTTTAATTATTTTTGTTTTTTAAATTTTTATATTCAAAAAGGATACTTTCTCCATAAAATTAATTTTCTCTATATATACCTAATATTTAAATTATCTCATAATATTCTCATATTATAAAAAGTACCTACATTCTACATGTCTTATTAAATAAAAAAAAAGTGTTCAACCAGAGTTGAGTTATAATAAAAATAAATGTATGGACAAGTATACGTACTGCAAATGAATTCAAAAGATTTAAGGTTTAATTCAAAACGCATCCTGAATATTTTATGTACACTACTGTCCAATAGATTAGAATCAAATAAATATAGAATTAATTATTAATAACAAATTTTATGAACATTAACTTTGTGTGATTATTATTTATTTTGTTTTATTTATTTATTAATACTATTTATTTATACTATTTAGCTAAAACAGTTTCAAAAATTTTACAATTATTAAATTACACTTAAACATTATTTACAGTAAATACAACAAATTTTAAAACTAAATTTATATATTATCATGTATGAAGGTCGAGTTGATACAATGTTTAATTACTGTCATATAATTTTCGTCTGATACAATTTTTTGAATAAAAAAGTTAATATATTCCTTATATATGGGTGTTCCAGAGCATGCGTATCAGCTTTTTAAGAAGGGAAGGAGCCGTTATTTCTAAATTAAAAAAAAAACGAGGATTCTGAGGGAGATGTCGTATCGGCGTAGGACCTTATTATAGCTTCCAAGGATAGCTGGAATTCCTAGGTTTCCAAAAATATATATCTTTAGTGGTGGATCTTATCCTTTAAGGACGAAAAGAACATTTGAAAGTATTCTTGTTGTTTTGATGTTTTTGTATAAAAACCGTTATATCTGTTGATCTGTTAGATAGGGTTTTTAAGCCCAAAATTCGACAAAATTGGCGAAATCGAGATTTTTAAATTGTATGGGATACTTTTTTTGCAAATTCGGATTCTACGACAAAAAATAAGAAACTTATGTTAATTGATTTTGTTTTGGGTTTCTCAGTATTTCTCCTTAAAATTAATAAAAATAAAACAAAAATCCACAACATTTTCTTTTGGCAAATTAAAATTAATAATAATCATTTTTATAAATAGCTAAATTTGTATCCTATTTTTGACCTCTGATAATTTTTGACGTAGAATCCGATTTGGCATAAAAATACCCCTTCCCGTTTGAAAAATCTCGATTTCGGCGCAATTTTGAGCTTAAAAACCCTTCTTCAGTCCTTGCCGGTAATTGAAAATGTCACTAATCGATAGAGCATCCTCGATTTAGTTAATAATGTTAATTTTAAATTTTAAAATAACGGTTTCTTCCTCTCTTATAAAGTTGATATGCATACTTTGAAGTCTGGACCACCCGGTATATTACTTACTATTAACATTCTATTAGTGGGTTCGTATTCCCCATAATCTGTTCATAATTTAAATACTTTAGGATGACGTAGACGAGTATTAGTGTTAATGTTGGAATTAAAGAGGAGATAATACCTTCATCGGTTTGGAAGGTAAATAAAACATCAGCGTCTTTTCCACAAACTCTTAAGGTGAAGAAGGTTTAACCTGTCTTCATACGGTGGAAATTTAGTATGGTTAAAGTAAATTTCAAAAATTTCTTTTTAACAGCTTCAATGTTCTGTATGTGTTGTGTAGGTTATATAATGGAGACCAAACCTGACAAGCATATTCAAGATGAGGTCTAACGAGGCATGTATACATTGATTTTATGGTGTAAGGGTCGTTAAATTCTTTTTACCAATTAACTAGGTTTGTTAATGATATACTTATATTGGAGTTTAAATAATAGTTTATCTTCAAAGTGCACTCCTGGATTTTTAATAGAATGAATCTTTTCTAAAGGTTCGCCTTTGAGGATATATCTCTAAAGCTTAAATCGTTGGGTTCAACGTGTATAACACATGATAGCATATTTACTAATGTTAAGTAAAATATTTTTATTAACGCGTCAAGCAAAAAACTTGTCTTGGTCTTCTTCGATGTTATTTTTTTTTTTTAAATCTTCATATGATCAGTATATATTTTTAATTTGATATCAGAAATTACGGAAACCATGTTATTAATGGCAATAATGAACAAAAGTGATCCTAAATGGCTTCTTTGTGGAACACCGAAATTTGCCATGAAGATGAGGAGCGGAATAAAACAGTATAACTTCTATTACATAGTTACGTATGAGTTAATACATTGTTATAATCTAATTATACAGAACAAAAAATATTTACAGATTATAGTTTTACAGATATATTTTGAATATTATGCTAAATTAGTATATAGCAAAGTTTCTTTTTTGATGGCACAACATTTTTGATGAGAATTGCATGAAAAAAAATTCTTGTCGTATATTCTTTTCTGTTCACTTTGAATATTTTAAACAATTTTGTTCACAATATTTGTAATATATTTAGTATATATTTTTTGTTATTTTTATTTTAACTACTATATCTAGGTAATGAAAAACTAGATAAAAATATCATATAGGTAAAAAACATCATCGTTAAAATGTCTGTGTTTTTGCTTGTGCGACTAGTATTAATTTATCAATGGTAACCATATACGTCACAACCCTGTAGCAACAAATAAATTTTGTGGTAGGTAAAGATGTATGAAACGTGTGCTTTCCATTGATGCATGTTTATTTATTTATTAATCAATGTCTGCGAAAATAATTTTCAACAGATTGCAGAATACAAAAGCAATTTACAAAATACATTTTTTAAATTAATAAATAAATAAGTAATCTGTTCGCAACACAGATATTGATAGTAATTATGATCAAATGAACTATAACGTACAAACTCTTACCTTTCAAGCATTAAACACAGTAGTTATACAAGCTATTTTGATACCAAATTAGCTACAAAAATCAGGTCGCCCCTGTGTTTTTGAATAAACATTAACCTAATAAGAATATAGCTACAAGATATTGATACAAGATACAGATACATCTAATTAAAATATTTTTAATATATGAAATTAGTAGATGGTACAGTTATATTTTTTAATTTTATATCTTGTAGATGTCTAAATGAAATTTATAACAGATATTGTGTGTATTTTTCTTGCACTCGGGTTTTCCAATTGGAATTTAAAAATTAAAAAATATTTTTTTAGTTTTTATTAACAAAATTAAATAATGTCTTTTAATGGGAGGTTAATAGATATTTCAAATAAATATTAATTAGTGATATTTTTTACTTAATTGCAAAATTGGAAATTGTTTGAATTTTTTTTTGTATCCTGTATCATGTAACACAATTGTGTTCGTTGAGACGACCATATTTTGTGTCCTGTAACTGTCTTCCCGAGCAGCTAAATGTCACAAAAAGTGAAAATTTTTGTTGAAAAAAGCTCGGTAAGGTTGACTCCATTTGTCACCATTTTGTTGACAATTTTGTCAACGTATTTGTTAACAATTTGTTGATAATTTGTCATCATTTTGTGGCTTATTTTTTCGATAATTTGTGAATAATTTGTCATCCAAATTTTGACAACAGTTTGTGAATAACTTGTCATCAATTTGAAGATTTTTTTTTTACAGACAGGACAGTTTTTTCAGTAATTTAGTGGTGGATTTTTAATAATAAAAAAAATTTATGTTTTTTATATATTACATATTTTCTTCTATCTATAATTTATTCTATAAAAATAATTAAAAGACAAGTTATATTTCAATTATTTTTTAATTACAAAATTCATTCATATTTTTAAATAAAGTTTGTTGTGTTTTTCAAAATGCAAATGTCAAAACAATATCGTTTCTCAAAAGTGTTAGATACACTGATGAATTTTAATACTATACATATAAAAATAAATAAAAAACTTAAGAACCCTATCAACCAATTGTCACATATTGTTGACCAAAAATTGTCATGACAAATATTTGTCCGCATTTTGTCGAAAAAATGTGAGTGGGCTCACAACCACAATTTTCTCGACAAATTGCTCTCATAATTTTGACGACAAAATGTGCCTACAATTTTCTGACAATATGTTGGCAAAAACTTGTCATGACAATTTTTGATTACTGGGGTTATTTTGTATTTTATATCTTGTAACTCTATTGTGTTTAAGTCTTCAATCTTATTTCCCATGTTTATACGAGGTAGAAATTTACCGTAGATCTGTCGCAGAAATTAACTTTCAAGCCCATACGTAGAGAAAACTGTTAGATTTATGGCATTTCTGTCAGATTATTGAAATATCAAGATGGCAGATAATGAAATTATTGGCAAAGAAATAAATTTTGATTATTATTCTTATGTTACAATGTTATTTGTATAATTTATATTGTTTTATTTTATTTATATCCGATCCCATCCGATTACATTTACAACAGCAACTTCCTTGCATTTTGTGTATAAACAATTATAAAAATATTTTGACACTTACATATATTCGCAGAAAAACAAATTCAAACGTCAAAACTCTACCAGAAATTTTAAATTTGGGTAGATTTGCTCACTCTGTACCAAAATTATCCCTCCTTAACAAATTTAGGTAGATTTTTACCACTTTTCTACTCGTATGAGAAATTTTTACGCATATTAACAAATTACAAGGTAATATTATGGATGTAGGTGTTACACGAATACCTAATTTCAATTTACAGGAGCTAAACGTAAAATGTAAACATCTGAAAATAAATAATCTAATACTATATTAGATATTTTGGACCATTACTAAGTAAACAGGTGAAGTATTTCACTACCAATATACTAATAGCAAGGGCAGAACTGGCTTGAAAATACCAAGATAATATAAACTGCAACTTCTCATACGAAAACCCGTATTATAATTCACATTTTTATAAATCATCATAATATATATAAATCATACATCATAAATCATATCACTACGCACTGAACACGGCAGTCGGAAGAACAAAAAAAAACACTTAAGATGCAAACTATTGTACTTTTTGATTATGCTAACTCTATCATTACCATACATACAGATACCTCTCATATTGTGTATTAAAACATTAACTTTTCGCTAATCATTATTTAATTTTTATTCATTCACAACATTTCTATTTGCTTCTTACCTGATGGTTCTAATTTAAAGAACAGTAGTGTATTTTGAAATAATAATTTAAACCTATGTGACTTTAAATATCTTCTGGATTAAAAAATAAACTAACCAACTGACATTTTTTTTGCATATAATTTTATTTACGAATAAATTAGGAGTAAATAAGAAATTAATTTCGAATTAGAAAAATTAAATACACATTATTATGCATACTGATGTTTGTTCTTTCGAATTCACCATCACAACCATTCACATATGCTCATTTAAAATAAAAGATAAAAAATTAAACAAAGAAATACGAAAAATAATCTCAAGAGTGTTCTGAGTTTTGTGAAAAGGAGTCTCTTCCTGCACCTTTTTAAAAAGATCCTTTTTGTGGAATGAATATACAACATTAAATTGTTTTTGTATTTGTAGGTATCTCGTAGCAGAATCCCATTTTTTTTTTTAACAAAAATAATCATAAAACAAAATAAAAAAATAAATTTTTTTTAGAAAGAAACATGTGTCTAATTTGTGTTAAAATTGAAGACATCATTTTTATGGTGACAAAAAATAAATGAAATTAAAAAATAAAAACAAATGCAAAACAAAAAAAGAGTGTCCTTCACTTGAAAAACTTATCAAATTACCAAAATTTGTCATGATTTGGTGGAATATAATAGAATGAATCGCATTCGTTTTATATTCGAGACGGAGTGTTCTATATAAATGGTTTGGTTATTGAATATGGTTGTAGATCTAGAATGTAATGGAAACTGTCTCTGTTAATTTAAGTAGCGAATAATTTTTGAATTGATTATTTTTGTATTGATTAAAATAAAATCATTGGGGTCGTTTTTTTTTGTAAACTTTGTTAATTAAGTCAACTGTCTTTTTTTTTGTTTTTTGATTGCATCATTTTTTTTTGTGTTGCAAACAAAAAAAAAAAAACAAAGAAAGTATACAGGGTGCTTTTGTAATGAAATAACATAACTTAAGTAGATGTAGTTTAGATGTTTGAAAGAAAATATAGAATTATTTGTAAAATAGGTAGGTAGAGTAAATAGAAAAATATGGCAAATATGACTGGTTAATTTTTTCAGGAGTCTTCATTTCACATTATTAATGTTTGATATTGCAATGTTCGTACGGTGTTAGGTCTATAGGAAACTCATATTATTCTCTTATATATCATTTCGATTGCATATGTGACTATTAGGAATATTGGGAGCATTCTCTAACCTTAGTTTTATAATTTTACTAATGTTTCTATCTTTCCATATTGTCGCTATTTTGGCTGTTTTCGTTTTTGCCCATGTCAATCTTATTTTTATTATAGTCGGTAAAATAAATAACACAAAATATTCCTTTTTTAAGCTTTTTAGTATTGCTATCAATGGCGGTGTCTAGACGATCAGTTATTCAGTCAGTTTTCATTGTCTGTTAAAACTGAGAAGTATTTACACGTGCAGTTTTAAATGAAAAACTTTACAGATTGCGAAAACTGAGAATCGTCATTTATGTCACAAGTGAAGTGAAACTTAAATAATAATAAAAAGTAATTTTTAGAAAGTGCAGCATTTTTTATTTGTTTGGTTCGTTTTAAGAAAGAGTATAGGTATATTTATATTATTAAACGCTTTAATTTAAATTCAAATTCAAATAATGCTTCTCTAATACGCTTTTTCTGTGTTTATAGTTATGCTGTATATTTTGAAATTAAGATTAGCAAAATTGGCTATGAAATTCGCTACGATTGAAATCGAAAAACTGACGACAAGTTAAAAACATTTCAACATTTTTTATTTTTTTCAAACAACAACAAAGTACATGGATTTCAGTGAAAACTGACAGTGTTCACTGATCGTCTAGACACCGCCAATGCCAATAACAAAAAAATCAATTATATGACTTTTAGTCTATGTCAGCATAAAACCTCCTAAAGGAAGATAACTGCTGATAAGCTACATTAAGATGATAGTCCTTTTTTTTAACTATAAAACTAAAGTTGCAAAGATTATTTAATCTGGTTTATTTTATTAAAAATCTTATCTTACTTTGGTTCGTTCTAATTTTAAAGACATAAAACTAACTTACTTTCCTATTTTCTGGGCACTACAGACCTTGAAGATTCTGATACTGTCATTATATTTTGATTTATCGACTATGAAATATGATTGTTTTATTATGCCACGTTACTTTATCTCTCCTATACAATTGTTGTCTCCCCATGATGACGTATTTTCTAGGGTTTAAATTCGTAGAGTTTCTGAAGTTTTTTTTAATAAGCTGAAGCATTCGCTATACATAACCTTTCCAGTGAGGGCGTTGTATTTTGATTTTTTTTTTTTAACTAGGCCCATGTCTTTAAGCAGCTCATATAATTCGACGATATATTTTCTCCACAGAAATGGCACAGATTGGTGTTAAATTAATGAGCGCAAGTTAATAAATGGGCATTACAAAATTAAAGGATCACTTACTTATATTAATAAAATATTTTATTTCTTCTTCTACAGTTAAATTTGCTTCTGATAGTCTTGATCAAACCATAAATTGGGCAAAATCTTCTCTTAAATAAAGTTAATATTGCTAAGCTGCATTCAACCATTAATTAGAGATCTAAATCCGAGGTGTTCAATAGATTTTTCATCTACTTTACATATTCTACACACATTGTTTCCGATTAAGCCGGCTTTATAATGCTGTAGTGACCAATTATTACCTCTGCCATAATGCGTTTCTGTTTTCAGTTGAAACTTAAGATAATTTTAGTTTTTGTGAACAAGCGGGTTGTCATGAGTGTTTTTGCTTGAGGACTGTCAGTTATTTTAACCCAGAAATTCTGGGTTGCTTCAACGGTTTGCTTCAGCGGTTTATTAAATTTTTATCTAAATTTTTGTTGTACTTAGGGGAATTCCGTAAAATTAATTTGGCGCGATAAGAAGCTAAATAATCTGTAATTTCATTTCTAGCGATCCCAGAGTAGAATGCTTTGTCATCTATATTAGTGGGATTTTATTTATATTCGAATTTTAGCATGTTCTATACTACCTGCGTAATATAACCATAATGCCATTTTTGGTTTTAATTCTCATTTACGATCGCAAAGGTTCAAGAGTGCTACTTTGGCCTTATTCATAGCATTATCAAAATTAGCATTCCAGTTTAAATGTTTATAAAGTATGGATTCAAAGAATTTGAGCTGTCTGGAAAAGTTTGATTAGGTCCCTTAATATCATTTAGAGTTTTGCCTTATTCTATTGCTGGTAAAAATCACAAAAGTGCTTTTATTCGGATTCATGGAAATATTAGGCACCTCTTGAATACTATGCTGAATGTCTGTTGAGGTAATTAAGCTACTAATGAGTCAGATACTATTTAGTCATATCAGATTTTAGTAATTGTTCTTATGTAATGTATTTTAATTATAGTAGGTTCAAATTTAAGAAAAAAATCCTTATTACATTTCTTTTTAATAATTTAGTATATAAGAAAAGTATAGTGATAAGAAAAATCTGCAAGGGCTTGATCCCAGTAAATTGTAAATAATATTTCTCTTCTCACCAGTAGAATAAACTACAACTACTTTTTTTTAAACTACAACCGATTTCGAACATATTTGAAAGTTTGTAATGAATTTCCAATAATTTTTTTTTTTGTGATTTTTTAATCTTAGGAATTAAAGGTCATAATAAATTTTCTTACATTATATTCTGATATTTCAATAATTATTTACATTATGATTTCTATATTTGACTGGAAAATTTTTAAACAATTCTAAGAATGCATTGTTGATGTTTAAATAATTAAAATAAAAAAAACGAATTCCATCTTAATAACAATAAAAAAAAAACAAAAGAAACAACAACATGCCACCATCTCCCATCGATATGACGATTTCATATAAAATTTCAATGCAATGCATATTAGTGCTGCATTTAAAATCATCATAAATTGGAATACAAAAGAAAGACGATTTTTTTTTATTTTAATTTTTATTTTTATTTTTAGATTTTTCTATTAAGGGAGAGAAAGAAATGATTTTCTTTTTGGTTTTTTTTGTTTTTTTTTTTTGTTGAAACGGAAATTGTCAGAATAATAATAAAACCAAAATTTATATTTATACAAAAAAAAAAAAATAATAACAATAAAATATGAGGGGCGAAACAAAAAAAATCAAATAAAAATGGCTACTGATGGAATTATCGAAGAATTATAAATTTTGATATTGAAAGTAGCAGTTGAAAAACAAAAACAACACAAAAAAAATATAATTTTTAATTTGCTTTAAAAAAGGAAAGTGTTGTTTTGAAAGGAAGGAAGTGTTGAATAGCAAAAAAAAAAAAACAATAAAAATAAAAAATCGAAATTAGTTTTTCATAAAATTTACAATCTATTAATTTATTGTTTAGAAAGATGTAAAATTAAAACTCATAAACAATAAAACGATATGTAAATGCAAAAATAAGGAATAAATAAATCAAGAAATTGCAATTTGCATCCATATGTTACAATTCTGGAACTAAAAATGTTCTATGAATTAAAAAAAGTGTTCTTAACATGAAATTAAATTAAATTTAGCATATCAAGAAGCAAACCTATGTAATAACAAAATTTTAATAGCCAATCAAATGCTATAAAACGTAATATTGGAAATGCTATAAGTCTTTATTCACAATACTGGTGTTTTGGTACAATATACTAGACATAGAAATGTATTTATTTACTTTGGAAAGGATTATAACAACCGGAAATACGTTTTTTTTTACGTACAACCTTTTCCATACAAATTATTGGTATCAATTTTTGATTTAGAATCAATGGTTTCCATTGTTTGATATATATATTGATTTCCATTGTTTGATATATATATATATATACAAAGTCGTTACTATTAGCAGACCATGAGTTGATTTGGGTGTTATTACACAATTTTTTTTTTAATGTTTATTGACAAAATAAATACTGTTTCACTAACTGAGAGTGTTTTAATGTCAGTTCGAATTATGTTATCGGTGTAGCATATTGAGTTGACGAATGGGTCCAATATTTTTGACTGGATTTTTTCAATAATTTCTACATCGGTGTTACTTATTTTCATTTATTTATGTATACATTTACTTTACTTGATTAAGTATAAATAGCCAGTCAAAGGATTAGGCTCTTTGCGCTAGGGATATAAACCATTTGTACCGTATAACCGTATATATTCATGTACAATGTATATGTCCATATTAGAGTTTCTGAGTTATAATTCTTTTGTTTACAATAATACTTTATTTTTCAAAAATAGCGTTGAAAAGATTAGCATTACTTTATTTTTCATAGATAGGTAATGTCTGGCTTAGTTACCAATTGTATTATGTAAAATTTTGATTTTAGAATATTTATTTGTCATTTGTTGTCACAATGTAATCACAATATGATAAGGGCGAATTTCGACTACTTTGGATTAAACGGAATAGCTGTGTATAAATAACGTCTTCAGGACTTCTAAAGTGAAATGTTAAAGAAGGACATTATAAAAATAAAAAAAATATTATAGAGTATTTTCTTTCTGTCTATAATAGTTCCTTCAATTCAATTCATTTATTTCCTTCAATATACTTTTTTTTTTTTTTAAATACAGAGTTTTTTTTACATCTATATTCCTAATAAAAATTTATCTTACTAATAAAAAAAAAAATAATAGTTCTTTAATTTTTTTATTAGTAAGATGATGTAGATTTTTCGGTAAGGATAAATTTGAAAGTTTAAAACTTAAATTTTAAAAGTTTAGTTTACTTAAAACACAAACAATTTAAAAAATTTATAAGAGTCTATACCAGTGTAAAAGGGCTTAATTAAATTTGGTTGGACATTTATATGTTCATTGAATAATAAATTAATAATTAAAATTTTGTATGACTATGAGTTAGAATTCGATCAGTACGGATCACAACTTAACATTCTATTCAACCCCCATTGTCGCAGCTGCAATAAAGGAGACGAGGCAGAAATTCTTGAACACACTCTTTTGCAGGTGTATAGCCTTAGATATTTGTTTTAATTATTTATTTCAAAATTCAATGTTTAAAGAGATTTAACTATGTCATAGATGACTATAATGGTACAATAAGTAAATAGCAAATCCAAGCTATAGTAGGATTCCAGACTTTTGGTAAGGCCTTTCCTAACATATAGAAACTATTGCAAAATTGGTGATCTGATCTATTTTCTTAATCGCACAGGGTGGCTGTAGTACTGAATTCAGTGGATTCAGGAAATACTTAAAACAACCAACAACTATTAATAGGTTTTCCAGAATGGTCACCAATTGGAATTGTCTCATCAACATATTTACCTATTAGTTGTAATAATATATTAGTCTCGTTCTTACACATATTAAGAAAAGTCCGCGAACTAACAGATAACAGTCATTGTGTCTACATCTGCCTAATGTTAAATGTGTAACAACCTTCATTAACTAATTATCAATATAAAATCTTTAATTTGGCATTTTAATAATATAATTATTAACTTCTTGATTGCTTTGTCATACGAAACACGCTCTAAGTATGTAAAGATCAAAAAGATGTTGTAAAACCATGTAACGAGTCTACTGATAATTTTGTAAAAAAAAAATTAGTTCATTATCATTGAAGAATATTCAATTGCTCTTACAATAATATTGATAGGATTTCGCAATTTAACGGTAACACAATTATCATGTATATAATAGTTGTAAATTGTTTAAATGCACAAACCATTATTATTCTTTAAAACAATATTATTTTAAAAATTTCTATTCCTTTTTTGGAATAAAAATGAGAATTTAATTTAAAATGGAATTTTCAACAGAATAATGCTAATAATAAATAAGAAAAATATATAAAAAAAAAACATCCTATTTATTTCGCGTTAAAATTAAAAACTTTAATTTTCTTTGTTTAAATTTTATGTCAGAATATTTTGTTCAATTGTTTACTTAAATTTCAAAATATCATTTTTACTATGAACAAATATAATTATACTATTCGTTTTTGGACAGTAACGGTAATTTAATTGACAACATATTGACTGAGTTTGTTAGAATATATTTAATGAAATTAGATTTTTATTTTAAATAATGTAAATTGAAATAGTTTAGTTGCAAAAATTTAAATGTTTTTGAAATGTTTTATGAATTTTCAGGATTTAATTCAATTATGAGAATCAAAATATTGTGATATATATAGGATAAGTAATGTATATAATATATTATCAAATTAAAAATTAGAGATTTAATCTTTTCAAATTAGAGATTCAATAATTTTTTTTTTGTTTATTCTAATTTTCATTTTGATTTGTAATTGTTTAATTGCAAAAATTGTTTAATTTTAAAATATGTTAAAAATTTAAATTATTAGTAATGGAATATTATGAACGGATATATTTTGTTCATTTATATTCTTCTCCCTTCTGTGACCTAATCGGTTGGAGCACAAAAATGTGTTTCAATTATGATGTTGGAGTCACGGGTTCGATTCCCATGGGGGTATAAAATATAATTAAAAAAATAATAGCAAAAAGATTATATAAAATTTATAATCAATAAAAAAATAAAAATAATTAATATAATCAATACTTTATAACTAAAAATATTACCTATATCAATATCTATATCACAATACTCATATATCTCATACAACACAATAACCAAATAACACAATAAAAAAATATTGAAAAGCAGTAATAATAATTACACAATTGTCAACTGACAAAAGTATGTGACATGACGTACCCAGCAAACGTAACGTCAGGCATCGTAACGTCAAAGATAGATAAATGCACGTAGGCATTTACAATCAGATATAATATATCAAAGCTCTTACCATAGGCGCAGACAGAGTTCTCAAACAAAGTTCTCTACAGTAGGCCACTCTCCTACTTTCAGACAGTACAAACAGATTAAAAATGAAGTTAAACATTGCCATAGTAACAAGTGAAATCAGCAGCTAGAAATCGAGTACGATGGAAATGTCAGGTGAAGCCCCATACTCCCAAGAGGAGTCAGGAAAAATTAAAGCATATTTAAAATCATCTAAAGTCCTTAGCAAATGTTGATCATCTTAATAATGATTTCTCTATAGTTTTATTAAATAGGTAGTTTTAATATATGTAGGTAATTCTCTAAGCTTTATTTAGAGTTCGTGATTTGTCAGGATTCGGGGGGAATCGTTATTTTCTAATGACAGTTGTAATTTGGAAATTTTAATATAGCAGATTGAAATAGCAGTTTAAAATAGCAGTGTGCTTAAAATTGTGAATATTTATAACTTGTAACAATATATATATTTATATTTTTTTCATTTTTCCTTTATTTATTGTATCTTTCTTTTATATAGAAACTAACAATTTGTTTTCAAATCTTATAATCTAACTTTAATTATTGATCCCGGCCATTGTTGGATCATTAGTTTTTTATTACAGTTTTATGGTCTTATTTGATTATTTAGCACATTTTTTTCTCTTTAATCGGTGGTGACCTATGTCAAATACAATGTTTCTTACTAATGAGTAGAGATGATTTCCTAATTTTGATGTGCATTTTTTCCAATTCTTTCTATTTCTTCTTCGATTGTAGTAATATTTAAAACTTTGTGTATGTTAGCATTTCTACATACCACGGTACAGTCGTTATGTTCATATTTTGAATTGAGCTCTTTTAATTTTTCCAATATTAGAGGGCATTGCCGTTCTCCATAGTTTTAATCCATTAGTTCAAATTGGCTTGATATGCTTTTATTAAGAAGTACTTTGTATTGTAATTTTAGTTTAAACTTTCTATTCACGAACCAACTTATTTTGCGGATATTAGTTTCATTTGAGTTCTTTTTGTTTCAATCCTCCATGTAAGTCTTCGTTTCAAATGTATTCCGAGGTATTTGACATCATTATGTTGTGATAAAATTTTATTATTTATCTTAACAGGTGGACATGTTCCTTTTTTTAGTGTAAATGTTATGTGGAAGCTTTTTGTTTCGTTAACTTTGATTCTCCGCAACAATATAGAATATAGATTTATAGAAAAAATTCAATATGTATTCATGCATCAAAATACATGACACCAACACACAATTATTCGTAATTCTCTACCATAATTATATTATTTATATGCTCATTATCATCAAAGCCTATTGCCACTGCTATTTTTCATACAATACCAATAAAAAAAAATACTGATATTGGAATTTTTATTTGAATTACTGTATAATTGCTATTTTTAAATAGAAGTTAAAAAATATCAGAATAGCAGACAGCATACTAGGGGTTTTCATAAACCCATACCGCAAAAACAAAATATTATTGACAGAGTTATTAAAATTTGAATTTGATACATTTGCAGTTTTGTGTTATAAACAGTAAATTATTGCACAAGGAATTGACCAAGACTGGCACAGTTTTCGATCTTTAGTTCTAGATAGAATATAGCCCCGATATCGTCGCCTGAATTCTCTTTTGCTCTATACGTACAAAAGTATATTCCGAGATAATCGAAAAAGAAAATTTGGACGTTAAAAGAAAAAATTGGGCCGAAAAACTATATCCGTAATTTTAACCTTAAGTTTATTGATTATTTAACTAGTTATATGCTAAATTTTACGGATGTCACTGAAATACTTTTTGAGATATTTGATATTTTATCATAAAAGTCATAGTGGACAGTTTGCTCCATACCATACAAATCGATCACAGAATTGCTTTCGATGTGCTTATGTGCTAATTGTTTTTACGTGCATGAGCTTCTATTGATATGGAACAAATAAGAATTAAAAAGTTTATTAGGTTAAAATACACGATAATGTCAAGTACATGGACTATTTGGACATGGAAATAATTTAAAAATATGATTAACAATAACAGCCGTTTCATCAGAATTAAAAAGGATTCCATTTAATATGAGAATTAAAAATTTTAAGTTTTTTTCGCTTTTTAATTTGAATTTTTATTTTGTAATTCATTAATTGTATTATTTTCATCATAAATATAATAACATAACAGCCATTTAACAAAATGTTTTTGAATTGAACCTAATAACAAGAAATTTCAATTAATTTGAAATTTTTAATATTATTTTAAAATAGTTTTGATTTACTGGAGTTAAAAAAAGTTATTAATGATTTTAAATCCTGTGTCTTTTCTTTGGACAACAACGGTTGCTTCTGTAGGACTAAGAATTTAGAAAGGAATAGATTTAAAGGTGTACCCAACACTTTTTTATTTGTTTTTTTTATATTAAGTTTTTTAAAGTCCAAGTTTGAAAAAGAATCGTTATATTCGATTAGAAAAGGTTCGGATTTTTGATATCGAACAATTTTAGTTTTTGAAAACGGAAATTTCATATAAATTAATTTTGTTGTAGGTTTGTTGTCCTGATACGCAATCTTTTTCTACTATTTGAAAAATTTGTAGTTTAGTTTTAGAAGTTTAAATTTAATAATAATTTTAATAAATGAACTGGAATATGTATATACAGATTTTTTAAATATTTTTCTGAATGCACACAGTCAACTTCTTGTAACAGTGAGTAACCGGGTTCAAGAGAATTTTTGGATCAACTCAACGATATTATATTATAATTGTGTAAAAACATTTTTAAGGTTTATTTAAAATAATTACATTCTGTAAATCGATGATACTGCAAATGATACAGTGATTTGGATCTATATATTTTTTTTTTCATTACTTATATTGACAAAATTGTATACAAATTAAAAAATATTTAATATTTTATAAAATTCACACATAAGAGTATATATTTTTTTTTTTTAATATATTTTACTACTCTAAAAAAATTAAATTTTCTTTAACCATGATTATAGACAAAACATCAATTTTGGTACAAAACATCACAGAAAAATCCATATTTAAAAATAAAAGTACGATACTTACAATCTAAAAATTACATATATACATATAGATATACAATTACTATACATCATAGCATAAACAAAAAAAAAAAAATATATATATATATATATATATATATTATGTGATAATTCACTTTTTAATTAATCTGTCCATTTCTGCAGGATTATTTTTTAATAAGTGCTTTAATTTTTTTACGAAAAGATCTACAAAATTTGTACGATCCAAATCCCTTTTTCGACTTTCGTCATATATTTTCCTGCCTTGTGTAAATAATTAGAATGAATCTCATCAGCCGTAGGATTGGAATTTATTTTGAACAAAACACATTTAATCCAAAACGACAAATTAAACTCGTCATTAAAAATTTTGCGATACATATTTTGTTTTAATGGCATAGATGTTACCTCCATGTAATAGTTGTATGTTTTGGACAACGATAAACCTGCTTCTAGATATTTTCTTTCACTTGTAGCGCTGCAGTAGTGAAAATCCATTACAGGGAAATTTTTATGTGCCTTCGAATTTCATCCAACTTTTCTTCAGGTGTAAATGTTTTCTTATGTTTTCTCTTTTTACGAGCGACAGGTGTTTTAGAATCAGGTAGTTATAAATTGCTAAAACTATGATATACTCTTTTTTGGTTTATTCCTAGAGTATTTACAAAGAACATTCGCCATACCCAACGAATTTTTTCATTCAAAGTCAAATAAAAGTGATATTTGTGTTCACGTGAAGCAAACAAGCATTAAAAAATAATTTTCAATGTTTGCTTCATAAGTATAGGTAACTTTAATGGTAATAATAGTAATCTTAAATACCTATGGAGCAAATCAGTACTGAATATAATTCTAATTATGTATTCCTCATAGCGCATGGTAATACATATGGAGCAAAAGACAATTAGCAATATATAAACACTGATTTTTTCATATAAAAGTTCATATACAAGTATATTTCGAAAACTAAAACAGATAGGATAATTCTGATAACCGCATTAGAAAGAGAATTTTTCAAAACCTATAGATCAATGGAGCAACTCCATACGCCAATTTTTGACTTTTTGACTTATGAATTGATCTATAGGTTTTGAAAAATTCTCTTTCTAATGCGGTTATCAGAATTATCCTATCTGTTTTAGTTTTCGAAATATACTTGTATATGAACTTTCTTCTTTCTTTAAGAGATTCAGGCCACGATATGTATGTTTAGCATTGTAGTCACTTGCTGTTCCTATTCCTATCCTTAAGCTAATCACCATCAGTTTAAATTTAAAGTAAGAACGTTACGTATTCGTGACATTAAATTTTTATTATTTCAAGTGTAATTTTATTTATCTTGCTTGTAAATAATAAAAGTATAAAAAAAGGAAATACTTGCATTCATCTTGTCTAAAATTTTGTACATATAAAAAACGCATTAATGTTGAGTATACGGTAAAAATTTCAAATCATATATCTCACGTATTAATTGTGCAAGAAGTAACAAAAAACAATAATCGGAAACAATTGAGTAACTTGAAAAAAAATAATGTAGAAAATAAAATGCCGAAACTTCCGGATATTTTCTTCGACTTGTTCAACCATTCAAAATTTCATTCAAAAAATTATTTTGTTATTGTATTTCCGGATTTCGGTATATATACGATATTTTGTTTTGTGTCTGTGGAAATTCATTAGAATAGAATTATTATTTGTGTCATTTAAAAAATTTGTAACTACAAAATGTGATTCCAATATTAATAAAGGTAGTTTTAATTAAAATTATGAAGTTACTGTTATGTATATATATACAATACAAATACAACTTAGAACAAATAATTACAAACATTTAAAAATATGTCATACTCTGATGTAGGGTTAAGTCAACCTACTCTTTAATTAAGCAAATATTATAGAAAAGGGTATATTCAATACTGGTAGCACTTGTGCTAATTGTCTGTCAAATAAAAATGTTTACGGAAAAAAATTTCCATACTAACTCTATGAAATAAATTTTTAATAAAAAAAAAAAATGGAATAATTATGCAAAGTGTGGTTAAAGTGATGTGATAATATGGTCAGAACTAATGAAAGAAAAATTTTAATTGCTTTATATGGGCTAACAAAAATAAAAAAAAATTGTACATTATGAATTTGTTTTTACGTTTTGAGTTTTGTTCAATTTTATTGTTATTTCTTTGTAAAATTTAAACAAAAAATACAAATGGGTTTTCATAAACGCTGTACTGCACAAGAAATGGTAATACATACATTGCAATAATGTTTTATTTTGATTAAATTAGATTTATTTAACTAATGAAAATGTTTGTAAAAGTAGTACAGCTGGTGGTACTGCTATCTCTCTACAACTATAACTTTGACTAATAATATTTTATGAACTTTAGCAGTAAGCGTTGCTTATGAAAATTTTATCTGTGGTTTTTTTTGGTTGTTAATTGTGCTTTATTCCAATTCATTACATTTTTTTTAACTAAAATAAAATCATGGTTACACTTCAAAAATGTGTGAAAATATAAAAATTATGATTTGTGCTTGAATCAAAAAGTATTACAACTTCTATAGAGCATTTTCTTTTCAATCATCAATATGTTAAACGCTATAAAGGTGTTCAATAAAGCTAGGTTCACATCGTACAGCTCGTACAGTTTTAAATTATATCTTTTAAATGTTTTGAATATCATCCTCGTTAAACAGTAAGCACAACGTAAATTCAAATTATAACCCATCTGAATTGAAAACTAACATTAATATGTTTGGTTGTATTTTACAGTTTAAGCCAATTTCAAATTTAAATTTTTATAATAATTGATAATTGAATTGGTTTATTTTTAATAATTAATATTTTTGTTTAGGAGGTTCTCTGAAACTGTATCATCAAAGTTCACATTATAATATTATTGTTATATTTTGGTATATTTTTTAATGCTACGCTTAGGACTTCAATAACCATCAATTTTTCTAGATAACCCTGATTTCTATTGTGGTAAAAAAAATCTCAGCATTTATGCCCTTAGAGAAACTATTTCAGTAGTATTAAATGATTTTTATGTTAAAATGATGCAAATGAAATATTCTATACGAAAATATGAAACTACGATTTATATTCGAAATTTTCATAATTTTACATTCAAGGCAAGCTTTAACAAAAAACTTATTCTTATTATGCTCAATAATGACATGCCGGAGGATAGTAAGAGAAAATATTTATAAGGTTCTCTTTAAAAAGACAATTTCCGATTTTTTAATGAGCTGGAGTGACGAATTTATGTTTGCTTGAGTTTATACGGGTGTAATGATTTTCAGATCCGATTCTTGAATCGGAATATTGACATTGTAAACATTGAGACAGCTTTTCCGATACTAGACAGTTTTGTAGACATTCAATACAAATTTTATACTTTGTATTATGTATTTTTTTGCTTTATCATACTCTTTTACTTCGTTATGATCTTCATTCTACTTTCAATATACCTGAAGTCTGCTCAAAAGAGACATTTAATTACTGGTTTATCATTTATCAATCATGGATATTAGCACCTACGATTCACAATAAAATTATCCTTACAGAGAACCCGAACAATTTATGTTTAGTTAAGTTATTTGACATTCCTAACAATAACTTTTTCGTGACTTAACCGTTTAATGCTTGAACTAAATATTTATCTGATAACATTAATTCTTTTGAGACCTTTCAACCTATAGTTGGTAATTGGTTTTAATTTTTTTTGTTTTTTTTTTGACTTGAGTTCATTTACGTAAGTTCGTTCATCTAGTAATTTAGGTTCATTTATAATTCTGATCTCAAATTAAATTGCAATTTTATACTTTTTATTGTGCAGTTGCACTTTTATGGTGTTGTATGTTGATTTGTTTTTTTGTTGCTTTTTTTTTTTGTTTTCATCTTGCAATTAATACACTTGAAATTAAAATCAGCCGTCGTCGTATTAAAGGCGTCATTTGACTCATTATAGTTTATTTGTTTTTACGTTGTTTTTTTTTTGTTTGTGGATTGCATTTTTATTTTTTTTTATTTATTTTTGTTTTTTATCACATTGTTGTATTATTTATTATTTTTATTAGCTTCTTGAAACAAAATCCAACAACTGAAATCATAAAAAAATTAAATAAAAAAATATAACCAGAATTTTGCACAATAAATAATTTTTTGTTGTTTTGTTTTTGTTTTGTTTTTAAATATGAAGTAGGCACTCATTAATTAAAATGTGCTAACTGTTAACAACTATAAAAAGTTATCATCACAATAATACAATATTACGTCTCATAGTTGAATTGTTGGTTCTCCTCTATAGAGCAATCTTCCTTTTTTCTTTAATGGTTACAAAATGATCCAATTTTTTGTAGATTTTTTTTATGATTTTTTTTTTGTAAATTTCTTAATCTTGTTTTTTTGTCATTATGACAATAAAGCCAGAATTAGAGAAGTTGATATAGTTATAACACGAAATTAAGAACAACAAAAAATTAAAACAAAAAAACTAAACTAAATTTAAATATAAATGAGGAATGATATGTGCACATAAATGTACATGGGTATATGTTTGTAGTTGATTTGGATATCCTAGGGTATGCACTAAACATTACGAAAGAATTTGCTTATCTGAAAATTGTATAAAATCATGTGTTCAAATATCAAGTAGACTAGATCCAGTAACACAACAGAAACATGGTTTATCTTTGGCCCTGGTCCATTCAACAGACATCTGTTCAAGATTAGTAAGTGACAGACTTAGTAAGATGCCGATTCTGGTTGGAAGAAGAAGAATCTACTTCTAGCATGCTATTTGATTCCGACGCCATAGCTCGCAAAGACATAAATATTGTATATATGTTATATACGGAAGCTGCAGATTATCTAGCAAAGAAAGCAGTGGATACACCCTTCATAGGGCCAAGTCCGTTCTGAGGAATTTCCTTGAGCACAGCGAATATGCAATTACCAGCCTATTCAGAGCAAAAAGTTGAGGATTTTTGGACCAATGTTCCTACTTACTTAATCAATTACTTACTACCTTAATTACTCAAAATCTAGTCACAACAACTAATAAAAACGGGTTATCCCAATAAGCCCATTTGCGGCTGCGGTGATATAGAGGACAGATTCTCTCCCGGAAAAGTTTAAATCTAATCTAATCTACATATATATTGATTAAAATTAACTAAAATTTCTTACACTGGGATAAAGTAAACAGAGTCAAGCTTACTAGCTACAAAACTGTCTAGTATCGGAAAAGCTTACGCCTTTTGAACGTATTTTCAAGTTTCAAGACGTAACGCCTAGTACACAGAAATAAGAATGCAACTAATTCAAAGTATGCTCAGGAACATTTTTGATATTATAGAAACCGTTGTTTAATGTTTGCGTTTTTTATGCCGCTGTAAAATATATTTTTCATTTGAAGATTCAATTCATATCAATTAAGTTTTAGTAGGACCCAAAATAAAGAATAATTCGCATTTCTGGACGAGCACTTTAAAGACTGTTTACAGGCTGCATTGAAAGAGTATAAAAGCGCTCCATTTGTATCTGTAAATGTCTTCAAAGAACTCTTATCTGAAATTAATACTTGCTACACTTTGGTCATTGTCGTATTGTTGGACTACTTACTGCCCTTATTGCATAAATATCTTGTAGGAGTAGCCAAGTGTTCGAAAGAACAAAAATCACTATTTCCACCTTTGAAGCAATTCTGTCGAGTCATTTATTCATTTCTGTATGAGACGAAAACGATTATTTTTTGATAACATTTCCAATGTTCATTCAACCAATGTCTAAAGTATTTTATGCTGGGTATGCGTAGTAAATTAGAAGTTACTATAATTGGTAACTGTGGGTATTTCATATATTGTGTTTTGAATCTTCTGCTGATAAACTTTATTTTATTGGTCTTAATATTTATGCCTGGATTAGTGCTATGGTGAATAATATGTTTAATATTGTATATTCGAATTATGTGTGAAAAGTGTTGTAAGATATAATGTATTGAATATTATTGATATAAGTGTTTCTTTGTTTTAATACTTATTTCAGTTGATTCTATTACTTCTATTAGATATCTATATATTTTTTTTTAAATTGGGGAGTTCTATTACACTTCTCCGTTTATCTCAGAATTGTCGGCTTATGTCCTTGGTAAACGCTATTATTGCTTTTATGTCAATTTCAAAATCAGGCGAGGAAGATGTAATGGAAAATAATTTGGAAGATATAATAGCAATGCATCAGCATTGAAAATTAAAGGTTTAACGATTCAGTTATAACGAAATTTTCGTTAAACTACAATGTTTTTGTTCATTTGATTTCCTGCTTTAATACGAGTACTAGCTCTGTTATGTCAGTGTAAAGTTTAAATACATCGAATGATTCTTCATCAATATCTACCGTTAGTAATTTTTCAATGAGATGAATGTTATGAAATGCTTGATTTGATGTTCTTTTTGGATTGTATATATATATGAAAAATTAGTTCTTGACAACTTGAATATAAAAAGGGCTGCAATCGTTGTACCCGCTCCTCTTTTCAATTCAAATTCCCACATGAAGTTCATATTTTAAAATCGAATACGTAGCCCATCAAATTTATTAATGATCATGGCATGCTTTATAGTGTTTATTGTTTTTGTAGGCTTCAAATAACTCCACTATAGGTACTTTAGCAGAATAAAAATTAAAATTGTGATATAACTAAAATGCTTTACTACTACTACTTGTACTCCTGTATTATTCTTTTCAAAAAATTATGTTGACAATTAGTACCATTCGAGTACAAACGAAATATAGAAATTTGATCCCGAAATTGGAGTTTGATTAGTTTTGTTTTTGTTAGTGTGTAAATGTGTGTAAATTACACATTACTAAGCCTACTAGATATACCATATATTTTATAGATGTATTTTGCATGATGTAGGCTCTATATCTGAAACATTTTTAATAATATAGATTAAAAACTCTGATAATGTTGTAATAATTGAAATATATCAAGATATCATGTATTATAATAGAGTTAGTTGTCAACATTTCACCTCAAAATTATTCAATCTATTCATCAAAAATGAGAGAAAATATATCACCACACCACAATAAAACCTACACCTACACCTACACCAGTACACCATCCTATTTATACAAATTTCAAGAGAGTGCATAGCATAGGCAGCATATGATTTTTATTTTTATTATTAAAGGTAGGTGTACTTGGGTTAGGTATATAGTTATAGACAATGTAATGTGTATCGTAGTAAGTTATAAACAAAATTATTATTGTTTTATTTTTATACCTATTTATTGATAGTTAAAAATATCAGTATATTTAAATTCCTGTTATGTCGAAAACATTAAATTTGGCTTTAACTTGAATTATAATTAATAAAATATTACGGAAACATACCTATAGAGCTTTTAATTCGTATTATTACACGCACGTTCATTAAATTCCGTTTTTATGAATTAAACACTTTTATGAAATTTGACAAAATTTAGTTCTCCTACCTGGTGACCCTAAAAACACAAATTTTAGTTTTCTTTACTGAAATACTGGATAAAAACTGATAATCTGATGCCACACTGCTATTTTTATTTGTTACTGTTGCATCAGCTTCTTTATATGGCATTTTTCACTTAATCGAAAATAAGAAACTGATAATTTTATATTTTTTTACAGTTTACCTAAAACTCAATTAACTAAATGTAAGTTTACTGAACTAATTAGTAATTCACAAATGATAATCAGCTTAATTTGAATGGAATTCCCAGCTTGATCTAAAAATGGGAAGTGATAAACTGATGGTCAAGCCTATAATACTCTTCAAGTAAAATTCGCATAGAAAATAAACATAAAACATTTTTTTTTTGTATGTATTATTAAACAACACCAGCAACAATAACAACAAAAACAGAAAAAAAATATGTACACATCTGTGTAACAATAATATCTTGCCAAATAACATAATTTCATTTGTGCTAGTATTTTTTAATGAATTAGTCACACACAAAAATTAATATTCTAAGCTTGATCTTCTTTTAAGCATACTATTAAATAATTTTTTAATTGCATCATGATTTTAAGATAAATTTATTTAAAATTAAATTTTATTAACAATATCATAATGGTACTAATAACAAGAATAGATAATTTTAAAAGTTCTTAAATTTTTACAAAAATTATTTCATAATAGTCGGATGTAAACAGTGTGTTAATAATTAACAAGTATTAGAGTGTAGAAAAACGATACGGCAGTTGAAATTTTAAATTATTTAAATATTTTTTTTTTAATATTATTATTATTGTTGTTGTTGTTGTTTTTGTGTTATTGAACATTAATTTAAAATTAAAATTTTTATATTAGGAATTTTATAGTATAGGACCTCGATATAAGAATTATGAAATAATATTAAATTTGATAATTGATATTTTATAGTAATTTGTGAATTTTCTAAATTACAAATCAATACGTAATAATTTTATGCATGTTGAATTTTATATTCTTGTTGGGGTCTATTCTCAAGAATTGGGGTGTTTTAAAATTGTGTAAGTATAATTAAAAAAAAAATGTAATTAATGTATTTCAAATACATAAGGATATCTAATTAATAATGCCTTTTTGGAATCATCAAGATAAAAAAAAAAAAAATTGGAAACCAAAACAAATTTTAGAAGAGTGACATCAATTTTTTGAACATCAAATTTTGTGTAAAGTTGTTTCAATTCAGGACATTTAATTAGAAATTGTAGGCTTTTGTTATTGAATTTTTTTTTTGTTTTAATGCAAAAATACTAAATCGTGTAACTATGATTAGTTTGTCTTTGATTAAATTTTACTTCGATTTAGTTTAATTTGTGTTAAGAGCGATTAATGCAGTGTAAAGGTTGCAATTATAAAAATACATACATTGTTTGACAATTTATTAATAATTATTATTATTTTATTGTGCCTTAATTTCTTTGTACCATTTTTCGTTATTTCTAATTTTAATAATTAAGAGCTTCTACTAATGTATTTACACCTATGGCTTGGAAAAAAAACCCAATTGGTAAAAGCTTAATCTACAATCGCTCTTATTAGCGGATTTACTTATTAGGAATTTAGACAGCTCTCTAGAAAGGCAGGTGATATCTTTGCTATTTGTTCGGAAATAGTATTAATATTAGCTATGCTATGCAATCTGTTGGTGGAAAAATAAAAAGGTTTAGCCAAGATTAATTTTAGGATCGAATTTTGCTTTCTTTGTAGCACATTAAAGTTTGTTTCTTTAAATATTATTAGTTTGTTTTCTACAGTTAGCCTGAGTTTTTTATTTATAATTGAATATAGCATTTTTATATATAGATCTATTTTATTGACTGTCTTAGTTATATGTGCTTTAAACAGTAACTTTTTGTTCAAATGTATACCAAGATATTTCATATTATTTCTTTCCCATATTATTTCATTATTATTTAAAAATAAGAATTCAGTTAGGCAAGTAACATGATTTCCTTCTTTTTGTGAAGAAAATCGAGTTTATTTTTTCGCCATATTTGGAAACCATTTTCAAGATTATTTATTATTTCATTTGGACATATGGAAGGTGATAATAGGGCAGTATCGTCTGCGTATAAACTTGTATAGCAATTTGGAGGTCTCGGTAAAGCTGCTATGAACATGTTGTATAAAATGGGAAAAAGTGATGAGCCTTGTGGTACACCAGCTATAATTCTTATTTTGTTTGATTGTATTATTCCGATTTTGACTATGAAAGATCGATCGCTAATTTAAATTTAAAATATTTTTTTTTTTTTGTTAAATTTATTGTGAGGATTACAATTTTTTTTCAGTGAGGCAGTCTCAAAGAGTTTTACCACAAAATTTTTATTTATATTTTAAAGAAAAACGATGTGGAATCTGGAAATGTGGAATTTTTTTATATAAATTTATAATAATAATTGATTATTTTTTAAATTTAGTTAAAAACAAGAATAAAAACAGAACATTTTTTGTTCCTTTAATTATGTTGTTTGATATTGATCACCTTTCCAATTAAGTTCATCATTCCAATCAAACTATTAGTGGTTGGAAAACTCTAATTACAATAATTATTATCACCAAAACATAATTTTGGTTTTTGATTATACATTTTTAACATAGATTAAGCTAATATTTTTTTTGTAGTTTCCATTAAAATTTTTTTGCCTTTTACTACCTTCTTTCCCAATATTATAATTCAGAGATAAATTTTTGCAAAAACTGTACGTTGCAATAGCATTAAAAATTGTTAAAAAAAATTGCATAAAATTAATATAAATACTAAAAATTTGTTTAGATGTTAATAAAATATAATGAAATAGTAGCTGTTTTTGAAATTTTGAGGCTAGGCGAGTTTAAGAATGTAAAAATAGTGGGAAAAAATAAAGAAATTTATAAAAAAAAACCAATTGAATTTACATGTTATCCTGCAAACATTTCTTGAATTGATATTTTTATTTTGCATTTGATTAAAAAACACTATTATATAAACTAACTACTAATATTACAGATAATACCTTAATTTCACATTCTGCATTATGTGGAAAATAAATACATTGAAGGACACACTAAAATCAGGTTTCATTCATCCAGAAGCATTTCTTTATCTTGATCAAAATAATTAGATACAATCGAGTTATAGCAATGTCCCCATTATTTTTAATGCCTTCAGATAAAGCACACAAAAACGAATAACTCGTGAACTAAATCTTCGATTCTATCGATTCGATCGAAGATTCTCTTGGCTGGAGCAAATCTGGAATGTATTATTTAAGTTTATTTTAATTCAAACTAAAACCATGACAATCTCTGGCTTGGTAATTGTAGGTTTATTAGTTTTAAGTTAGTTTAATTATAGTTTTAAGGTTTTATACAATAAGTAAAATTAAATCCGTTTCCCTAACCTTTTCCGACATTCTAAATGTTGAACACAAAAATGAATTCAATACAAAAATCTAAATATATAATAATATAAAAAAAAAATAAAACTAATATTTATAATAATTTAGAGTAACCGTAATGGGTTCCATAAGTTAGTGTCAGTTATAATGTGAATCATTTTTGTTTAATAATTTTTTGTATGATTGAAGTTAGAAAATAAGACACTACAAACTACATCAGGCTTGTGAATTTTTTTTAATATACTGGGTGTTCCTGAGCATGCAGAGGGGAAGGAACCGTTATTTATGTTTATAAAGTTTAAAATTTTTTTTTTAACTAAATCGAGGGTGCTCTGTCGATTGGTGATATTTTCAACTTTCGGCAAGGACCGGAAAAGTGGTTTTTGAGTTCAAAATTCGCCTAAATTGGCCGAAATCGAAATTTTCAAATGGGAAGAGGTACTTTTTTATGCAAATTCGGATTTTACGTCAAAAAATAAGAAACTTGTAAAGTAAATTTTGTTTTTTTTTTGTTTTAGTTTAAACTTTGTAGGAACCCAAGACTGAGATAAAAAATATGATAACATGAACAACAAATTTATTTATAAAAATGATTATTATAAATTTTAGTTTACCAAATCAAAATATGGTGAATTACAAATTTTTGTTTTATTTTAATTAATTTTAAGGAGAAATACTGAGAAAACAAAAAAAAAATCATTTAACATAAGTTTCTTATTTTTTGTCGTAGAATTCGAATTTGCAAAAAAATGATTTCGGCCAATTTCGTCGTTTTTTGGGGTAAAGAAAGCCTTTTCCGGTCCTTGGTGGCAGTTGAAAATACCACCAATAAAATAACGGTTCCTTCCTCTTTTAAAAACTGATAAGCATGCTCTGGAACACCCGGTATAGCTTAAGATTGGAAATCATAAATTATTGCTACTAGAACTATGTGTCCTATTGTCCAATTTTTCTTTTCGTGCTTATACATTTTAATTTTATTTGTTTTTCTAATTCAAAGAAGCATCGATTATTTAGCACATTGTTACGATTAATTTTTACTTTGTGTTGACGTCATCTCCGTTAATCCTACAATCATAATTTGAAGCCCCTATCTATTCATTGAAACCATTCGTATATGTTCGCACATTCGTGTGTTTTGTTTACACTGAATAAATATAATGAATTAAAATTATTTTTTATGAGTTAACCACAAATGCTTTAACCAAATACGTTCCATTTGGCATATAATAAATTATATAGAGAAACATCTTGTATATACCATTCAACAAAATATTTTAATTTTATAATTATTAAATTTACAGAAATGTGCCCTGACGGTTCCAGTATGGATGATATTTTAATTTTAACAGTTAAAAATAGTGAACGTGCATTCACATGGGCTAGCTTTTTAAGAGCACGTTTCGATAAAATAACAAAACAAAGAGGAAGAAAGCCATTTAAGTAAGTAATATGTACAACAATTAAAACAAATCAATAAATTTTATTTTATTTTTACTAAAAATATATTTTTGAATTTTCATTATAGCTTTCTCCATTTAAAAATTGATGATGGATACTTTTCAACTGATTTAGTGAAAAAATGCCAATCAACAGCATTACAAATTTTAATTTTTTGTCCAGCAGTATTAGCAATGTCTCAACAACAATTAATCACACAATTTTCATCAATTTTAAATCATGATAAGGTCCTGGCTGTATTGTTGGAAGTTGAAGAAAAAAGATTATTAGAAATTCATAAAACAGGTTAGTTCCTAAATCTATTAAAGTGGGATTGAGAGGATATTTAGTTATGATTAAGCATAACTGCTTCAGAACATTTTGTTCCGAACAATTTTGTTAAAAGAGAATTCTGAATTCTTACGATTGCGATTCATTGCTTCAGAACATTTAAAAATATAGCAAATTTAAAAATTATAGCAAAAAAAAAATTGCTCCGAAGAGAAAAAAATGTTCCGAACATTTTTAAAAAAAACGAGAGAATTCAAATTTTCATATAAAAGATATGCGCGTGCATCGTGCATGTGTTCCGAACAAATGTTCTGAGGCAGTAAATCAGGCATTAGAGAATGAAATTAGTTGTAGGTAATAAATCAGTTTCTTTGTTTAAAAATTCAATATATAAGTACATAATACTGATGTATGTTTGAGAGTTTGAATCAAATTAAATTTTTGGAAGCTAGGAAATCTATCGGATAAAAACCATCGAATTGGAGAATTAGGAGTATATCTTATTTATTATTTATAAGTCGGAAATGATAGTATACACTTTTCATTCTATAATACAAAAACATAATGGTAAAAAAATTTACTTGAAATCAGAAATAACACGATAGTAAAAACAAAATGCTAGATTATAAGTCTTAAGACCAAATCAAAAGTAATCATTTTTTGCTGTTGACATGTTAATCAATAGTAGTTTTATTCGTTAAATGAAACTAATATTTGATTATTGTTATTATTTGTACGTTTAATTCAATATTTTCAAAACTTACTAGAGATTTACACCTTTGTTTGATTTGTACTTATTTAGACTAGCCTTTGTAAAGAATAAAATTGCAAGTAAACCCTTTAATTAATTACTTTTATGCTAACATAAAGCCTAATTTTTATACTGTCAGATATTGCTTAGAGCAAGCAAATCAGACGTCTATTATAGACGAAAGTTTGAATCATGTTGCTAAGCGGTGAGATTAGTATTGGTAACTAATGTTAGATGTAAAGATTAAAATAAATAGCTAAGATGCTGAAGTTAGTATTAGAATGTTAAAAAGATAATTCGAATACAAAAATAAAGTAGAAAAAGGCCAAATATCAATCACAGTAACTATTCATCGATTATACATCTTTAACTTTGAGCTTCTTCTACTAAGCTTAGTATCAAAACAAGCTACTTTCGAGTTAAGTTCACTTAAAATTCACATAACGGATCAAATTTACTGTAGAGTATATAAAACCATGGTACTGATTATAGCAATATTAAACAGATCAACGGAACGGATTACCTAATCTAATTTAAACCTAATTTATAAGCTGGAAACATTATCATTTCAGTTAAAATGAAAAAAAAAAATTCTAAAATGAATCAACATGAAAACATAGAACTTTTGAAGTCATGAAACAACGAATTTGTATTGAAGTCATGATGTATTCAATGTTTTTGTAAAACTAATTCTAAATTGCCGACTACCTCTTCTTCTAATAAACCTCTGTTATTTATTTGGATACACTAGATTTTTTATTAATTATTTTTAATCCATTTTTAGCTCTTCCTTACTTCAAAATATGGAGGAAATGTTATGTACATCAAAATGATCAATCAGCAATTGGTAACATACTAGGAGTAGCTACAGATATCTTAGGAAGAGCATTATGTCATCGACCTCCTTGTAATGAGCTCAACGGATTAACCAATAAGATACCTTCAGATGCATTTACGGTAATACCGAAAAAAGTTAGAATTGGACAAAATAAAATTTTAGCATTGTTAAATGAACCTTTGTTAACTGATGATTGCATTCGGATTACAATTGATAAATCTGGTGAAATAATTGAAGTAAAAACTTTTAAACAAAGAAATCCATTTACACTTCAATTTAGTATTCCGGGTGAGTTTAATTTGGAATTTTACAGTTATTTAAAAAAATAATAAGCCCATGTGGGCTTAAGTACTTATTCAAAATATACGTATTAATTTCATATTTTCTGTTTTTTTTTTTAGAAAACTGTATGGAAATTTCCACAATGATAGAAGTACAAATTGAAAAAAATGGAAAAAATTTAGGAAGTCGTCCTATAAAATGTGAAAGTAGATTACGTGAAATGGAATTATTACTACGAACTCAAGATAATCCAATTGAATTTATGTGCACATCATTGGGAATGAGTGCAACTGATAGACCTGCATTAGATGATCAATTAGTAAAATGTTTTCATAAAAATATGCCACCAAATTTTCATTTATTAGCTGGGCCAACAGAGAAACAATTTTTTGCAATTAAAGATAAACATCCAGAAGAGTTTCCAACTTTATTACATTTTGCAGCCAAATATGATTTAGAACAATTATCTATGCAATTGTTAGAATGTCCAGGTGGTGATAGTGCGTGTGAAGTTAAAAATTATTTGGGAAAAACACCTTCAGATATAGCCGAGCAAGAAGGTTATCAAAAGCTGGCGAATAGTTTAAAAAGTTTCTCGGTAAATATAAATTAATTGTTTTTTTTATTAACTGCAGTGGATATTTACAAAATATGTTTTCTTTTTTAGCAAATGCATGAATTCTCTACCATGTATCACTATTTCAAAGGTATCACAGATTCATCGAATGATTCAAAAGTGGTAATTGATACAAGAAATTTTGATTCATTCTATAACATGAAAACATCATCGTTGCCAAAACATATTGATAAAAAAATGAATCAGAAAATTTCAAAATCCCATAATAGTACAAAATCTCAATTGGAGTATATGGAAATGAGTAGTGGTAGTGAAAATGAAAAATCTGAATCAAAATCTGTAGCAGTTGCAAATTTGAATTATATAAAAATTGATAGTGTAAACGATGATAAAAATATTGATGAAATTGATGGACCATTATCTAGAATTAATTTAAATAGTAATAATTGCATAAATAATGAAATGCATAATGAATTAAAAATAAACGAACCCCCGTACTATCAATCGAACGAAAGAAATAATAAAATAAATATTAATGGAAATGAAAATAATCGTTCAGGATCTGCTGATCAATTTAGTCAAGAATGTTCAAATGTTTTAGAAAATTGCAGTTTATCTAGTCAATCAGAATATTTGTTTCAACCATCTAATATTCCAGTTAATTTACTGGCTGATTATTTAATGCAACCATTAAATCGACCTATTGATGAACAATTGATTGTTGCATCATTAAGAAATGCTGATAATATTAGTGGTAATGGAAATCCATCTAGTTTTAGTGATTCACATGTTAAAATGATTTTTGATAAAAAGAAATCATCTGGAACACATATTGTTAGTGGTGGTTGTGGTGGTGGTGGAACTTTAAAACGTAGTCATAGCGATGTATCAAGTAACAATAATAAAGGAACTGTTGATGATGAGTTGGCTGAAATAATGAATGATTTTAAAAATAATGTTCTTTCGATAAAAGAAGTTGAACAATTGGTTGAAAAATGGAAGAATCGTAATGATGTTAAACAAAGTTTTGTAGAAAAACAAGAACAAATTGAAAAATTACGTGAAGAATATGAAAAAATTCAAGAGAAAATGAAAGAGAAAATGAAGCGACCAACACCATTTGAACGTGTTAAAAAATTATTTTCACGTAATAAATCATCCCATCATAAAGATAATATCGAAATAAATTCAATTAGTCATCATCATAATCAGCATGAAGATTTGGATGAAACAAAATTATCAGTTCGATCATCACAATCGTCAAGTCAAAGACCAATAAGTAGTTTAAGTACACAAAGTGTTTCATCATCATCATCATCTTCAGGTCGTATGAGTACTGGTAGTGCATGTAGTGGTGCAAGTTTAGGTGACAGTGGAACACATTCTGATCATGATGATCGCCATCGTTTACAAATGTTTTCATCATCATCATCATCAAGTTGTCGTATTGGTTCACCAGGTAGTCTTGTTGAAAATTATTTAATACCACCAGCTCCAAGACCTGTATTAACACCAATAACTACAACATCAGCTGACAAAGATCATATAACATTTTCAACAGGTTTTCGTTGTTTAAATACACCAACAAGTCCATTACAAATAAATAATAGTGCTGCTGAACATTATATTATATTTCCATCAAATATTGCAGTATATCCAGATCAAAATCAATCTAATTCACTTAATACAATCATCGAAACCAAAGAAATACCAAATGATAATCATCAACATCATCATCATCATCATCATAATCATCATAATAATCATAATAATCATGGTATTGCGATACCAACACCAATTAAATTAAAATATTTACAAGAAAAAAATATTATATATGGTAAATTAAGTAAACATAATTCCAAAGATGTATTCACCAGCTTTAAACCAAATTCAAATAATCAAGCTCAACCTCAAGCTCAAGTTAAAATTCAACAACGAATACCAAAAGAAAATTCTTCAATTTTAATTGATGTTAAAAAAGAAATGAATGAAGTTTATCAAAATATTAATAGTTTAACAGAAGAGAAAGATAATAATAGTACTAAAAAATGTGTACAGAATTCAGTTGAATCTGATGATGTCCTGAATTTAATTAATAAGAATATTTATGAAAGTAATTCAAATAATAAAACTAATGATGGTAATAGTAATGATAATAATAATGATAATAATAATAATAGCAGTAATAAAAGTAATGATAATAATGATATTGATCATAATTATATAAACATATAAGTTATATATAAAAAAAAAATTATATAATTATATTTATATTATTAAACTATAATAGTCAATTATTATGTAGTTGTAGATTTTTTAGTTTTTAAGTTATACAATTTTTTTATATATATGTATCTAAAATTATTATAAGCAAATAACTGAAAGAATTGTACAAGAATTTTCCAGAAATAATTATTCATAATTATTGTTTTTAATTAAATATTAGGAGATTTCATTAAATATTATATTTATTATCATTTTATTTTTATTTTTTGTAATATTTAAAATAATCACGACCTCATAAATTTACGCTGTATATGTGTAATTGTACTGAATATTATACTCAAAATTGGAAACGAAATATTTTTGAAAGAAAATTTTATTAAAAGATTTTTTTTTATTAATAACGAGAAATCATTGCAGTTTTATTATTTTTAAATTTATTCGAAATTTCTATATTTTTCAGAAGTCGAATTTATTGGTGTTTGTATTAATTTTTGATACAAATCATCGTTCATTATTTTTAAAGCATAATGCTTAAATGGATTTATTCGGATAAGATAAGATGAATTCGTGGCATTTGATGTTAGTCGTCGCAACTACAGAGATAGATGAAATTATGAATCCACAATTATTAAACTCAAATAAATGAGATGATCCATTCTTTGTTAGAAAAGCATGGACAGATTTGAACTGGAGAAACAAATGTCTAATAACAAAACTGAGAACAGGACAGATGCAGCTGACTCGTAAAACCTAGTTGACAAATCGACCAGAAATATAACAATCAAAATCAGTGTTCGGGACGCATATGAAATCTGTCAACGTTCTAAAACGGAGTCTGATCTTATTTCCTAAATTCGTATTTTATTTCATTAATTATTTTTGGGCTTCATTTCAATATTTTATTTTCCTTTTTTGGGGTCTTATTACACATTTTTTTTTTTAATACTACTTAAGTTAGCGATATTAAGTAATTATTAAGGCCTTATGAGTCTTGATATGTAGGAAGTGTATCCATTGATCCATCTTCTTCTATTGTTTTGAACTACTTTTTGTATAAATACAAATTAACAATAATTATTATTCATTTCGAAATCTATCTATATTAAGACTGAAGGCTTATACCTTTTCAGCCTGCAGATTTCTTCATTTGTGTCTAGAGTAGTTTTAATGCCAGTTCGTTTGGGTGATGACTTTTAAAATAATTTGTGCTCCTCGTTGTTATTCTCTCCCTGACAGACATAATATTTAGGTCTGATGCTCTTATTTGATCGTTTCGCACAAACTCACGTGTATCTACATTGGCCTTAATTCGCCAAACATTTAACTATTTTTCGATGGTAAATCATCTTTCTTGTAACAATCTTGATGCTATGGAAGGATTTGTGTTTGATGCCAGTATAGCTGTATCGTCTGCAAATGTAGTTGTGGTAGTATTTTCTGTTGTTGGTAGGTCGGATGTGTATATTAGATAAAGTATAGAAAGTATAGACTGCCCAGCATACTCCCTTGCGATACTCCTGATCTAACTGCCCTAGCTGTAGGGTATTCATCCTCAGTTGTGGTAGTATTTTCTGTTGTTGGTAGGTCGGATGTGTATATTAGATAAAGTATAGAAAGTATAGACTGCCCAGCATACTCCCTTGCGATACTCCTGATCTAACTGCCCTAGCTGTAGGGTATTCATCCTCAAATTTTACTATAAATTTACGATTGCTTACATATGATAGCAGTAGCTGGTAAAATAAAGGAGGACTTCATGCCATACTTTATCAAATACTTGTGCAACATCCAGAAAAGCAGCAGAACAATATTTTTTCCTTTCTAGGGAATTGTTTATTTCTTTTACTTCGAATCCAGACCCGAAGGTACAAGACGTCGGAGCAGACCAAACCTTCGTTGGAGAGACGAAATATCGGCGGATTTAAAGCAATTTCGAATCTTCAACTGGAGAGAACCAGCCCGTGACCGGCAAAAATGGAGTATGTTGATGAGTCAGGCCCAGGACCTACATGGTCTGTTGGCCACCTAAGCAAGTAAGCATGTATTTTATACTTATTTGTGGAAGTTCTTTTAACATCTTTCCAGTTATCTTGTCATGCTTTTTTTTGGGTCAATGCGTTTGTTGATAATTGCTTCAACTTCATTATAATTAATTTTTTATTGGCACATCTAGTTGAAGCGGTGTTTCAAGAAAGTATATTATTTGTTGGTTTTCTTCATCTGGTTCATACGGATACGGTGTGAATGTACTTTCCAAATGCGATGCAAATAGTTTTGCGTTTTCGATTTGGCTTCATGTCATTCATAGGGTGGGAAAAAAGTTCTTCCATTATTGCCACTTATCTTCCATTAATCTCTTCAACTATGGTCACGTTCTTTGCTGGGTGCTTGCTTCAGCTAAAACTATTTATATTATTTTTTCCATGATTTTTTTAGTCTTTGGGGATTTCATTCTTTATGTTAGAATAGGACACACATACACCCATATTCTGTTAGACCCATCTTGCGAGATCGCGTGAGAATATTTCTGACGAGATAGTTTTGTATTCTGTTAGACATTTGACGAGACGAGATAGCCATTTTTTATCTCGTCAAAAATTGTAAGCGATAGAGTATCTCGTCAAAGTATTTTGTGTTTTTTTTATCAAAAAATTGAATTAAATAAATAAATTTAATAGATAAAATAGTTAAGTAAAGATTAATAAACAATTTTTAATTATTTTTTTTGCATTATTATTAATATTGTGTTTTTGTTTTGAAAAAAAAAACCATCTTTACTATTACTGTTTTACTACTGTTTATGGATACTAAACTAAAAAATACTTAAAACAATATTAATTTTAAATATTAAACAAAATTTATATTTATTTTTCATTTAAAAAGTATTTTAAAACTAAACCCCACTAATACTTTCCAAAAATTTTATAAACCATATTTTGTTTATTTACCAATAATTTTGGTTGACAGTAAAAAATGATCAGTACTACCAACAAATAAAATGTTCTATCGCGCCGCTTACAGTGTCTAACAGAAATGCATATTCAGCGAGACGAGACGAGATGAATTTTTTCTTCTCGTCAACTATGGGTCTAAGAGAATACGGGTGATACTTTTCGAAAATTTAGAAAGTTGTCAGTATATTTTATTGAATTATGTACTCATATTCGTGCATAGCTTTTAACCGTGTTGTAATGAGTTTGTGAAAAAAAAAAACAAAAATATGGAAATAGAATATAAAAGATATAAATTTATATATTGCTATGACTTTGTCAAAGAAAATATTAAGAAGTAAGAATAGAAATATAAGCAAAAAATGAAAAATCATGGGCAGTGGGTAACACTTATTCCATTCAAGCCTTACGCGCAAGTATTAAAGGTCTACCATGCGACTGCTTATTCAGGAAAAAATAAATCAATTCTTGATGAGAACTCACCGGTTTTAATGTAAATGGAATATTGTTCTTTTGAATTTATTTTGTTAAATATGTTAATTAAAAAGTTACTTTCAAAGAAAATTCGGCCGATTAGAAATTTTTGTGCATAATTTGAAATTCTACAAAGTATTTAGAAGCAATCTTGGCAAATATAATCTTTCAAGGTCGATAGAAAGTAAAAAACCATTCTCGTATTACAAATAACGTATTCTAATGATATTTTGTTCTTTTAGGGAAAAAATGTCGAACTAAAAAAAAACAAAAACAGAGTAACAAATAAATTTATAATAAATATTTTATTCTTCTACCATTCACTTTCCTTATGGCTCCTATTTTTATCCTTTTTATGGCTCCCACTTCTATCCTAGTCCAAATAATCCTTGGAATAGAAATTCCCCAACTGATGTTTAGGATCATACAATAATGCCTATACAAACTTAATTTTCAAATTTAAAATTCAATTAGAATAAGTAAAGATCCAGTACTTGTAATAAAAGCAATATTTGAACTTTTCCAATGACTTTGTTTTTTATAAATTAACAATTTTTTAATATATTTTAATAATTCTTTCAAATGTCCAGAAAATATAAGATACATATACCTTGAAATTTTTCATTGAAATGAAATAATTTTTGCCCCTCATAATGAAAATTTTCTAAATTCAAGAAAATTTCATGAGGTCTTTCACTGTAATGAGCGTCAATTAAAAATTATGATCTTTATGATGACAATTAAAAACGTTTCTTCATTGCGTAAAAAATAAAAAAAAAGGTAAACAAAAAAAAATGTTTAGATTTCTGGAAATTATACTCTACTGACCTTCTTTATTCTAATGGAATCATCAAAGGTAACCTTCATAACAACAGGTAAGTACCACAATAAATTATTAAGATTTTTTAAAGATATCCGTGGTTTTGTATTTTGGTTTTAAAGTTTATATATTTGAATTAAATTAAGAAATTATTTTTATTTTATATAATATGTTGTATGTAGGTACAGTATGTTGTAAAATTGTATTAATAATATTGACATTGGTTTTTGTATAGAACTAACTTTTACATTAACTACGGTACTGCTGTTTTCACAAAAAAATGTGGATATTATTATTGTTTTGAATTATTATTGATTTATCAGTTTTCTGGTTTTCTGGTAACTACAATTATTACTAGGAACTAAGCTTTTTTTAATTACAAGGAACTATGAACTTTTTGAATAGTTAAGTTTCATTTTATATAACTTATTCCCAAATTGGACTGTAAGTGTAGCTGAAGACAACTTAGCTATAATAATTCAGCTTGTTTGATGGTAACTGTGCTTACAACATTTACATTAGAGACTTAACTTCACCTAGAACCCTTTCATCTCTTTGTACAAATCGAAGCAATGAATCTATATCCTACAAATGTATTTTTGATGATGACCCAAAAATTTAAAAAGTGATATCTAGGTACCTAGGAACTAATTAGATTTTTAATTCATTTATTCATATTATAGTAAAATACAATACTTAAAAATATACATTTACTAAATAAAAATAATAAGAATAAATATAGGATCATTCGGATATTCATTAGAATATGTGATGAATGAAACTGCAAGCAAAAATACAAGCATTAAAAATATAAAATATTGTTGGGTACATACATAGTAAAGTACAAAATTAAAGCTAAATATGAAAAAACTAAAATATCTTAAAATTAAAATTATATAATGAAAAAAATAAAATTTAAAATAAAATTTCATAAAATTTAAAGCAAAATTTAAATAATAAACGAGAGTAAGCAGAATTAAATACAAAATTATAACAAGAATAAAAATTAAATTAATAACTAGAAGACTGAAAGAAAATTAAAAAAATTATAGTTAGAAAAAAAACTAAATTAAAGTTAAAACTAAATAGTATTAAAAACAGATTCAATTTGAAGGTGATCCAATTCAAAAAGCCAAAATCGAAGATTTTTGCAAAATGAAACAGGTGATCTGTCCGATCTTAAAGAATAAGGTAACATATTAAAAAATTTTGGAGCTATATAATCATAAAAGTGGCAAAAATGAGAGGTACGGGCTCTTGGAACATTTACAAGGTATAAATTATTAATTCTAAGATGATATCTAGTAACAAATCGGTGAGCGAGATAGCCCGACCTATTGAAAAAAATTTTCAATGTTTTAAACAGATATAAATGTCTAAGTGGTAGAATATCCAACTTTTTAAATAAAGGAAAACTAGGCAATAGTCTATTTTTTTTTAAAATTATCCTTATACAGTGTTTTTGAGCGATGAGAAGAGGTTGAATTTTATTAAAATAAGAACCACCCCAGCAACTAATACCATATTGCAGCTTAGAACTGAATAGAGCAAAATACACCATTAGCATAACTTTTAAAGAACAATACAGATATAAGTGGTAAATGTTTCGCAAAACATTCTTAAAATAATTATTTAAATAGGAAGTATGTGCAGACCAATTCAGTTTATTATCAAGTAAAACACCCAAGTACCTAAACGTATCTACACTTTCAATGTTAAAACAAGAAATACTACAAGGCGAAGAGAAGACAAAAGAGTTTAGAGACTGTATAGGAAATAAAGGAAATTTAGGACAATCAGGAGAATGATACCAAATACTAAGATTCTCGAGGAGACAATTATTAAGCCTAAATTGCATAATTTTAGTTTTATTACTTATAACTAATTTATGAACATAAAACCATTTTCGAATTAGGTCCAAGTCAAAATTTAAATCGCAAAATAAGTCAAGTAGATTATTATTGTTGTATGAAAAAGCAGTGTCATCCGCAAAAGCTGTAGGTATACCCTTGAACTGTTGTTGCAATAATGAATTAATAAAAATAAGAAACAGAACAGGACCTAATACTGAACCTTGGGGTACACCAACCTTGATACTAAGAAGGTCACTGAACTTTCCATTCAATTTGACTCGTTGCTTCCTATTATTAAGATATGACTCGAACCAATTAAAAATAAAACCTCTAAACCCCGCATTATAAATTTTAGTTAATAGTAAATCATGACTTACTGTATCAAACGCTTTAGTGATATCTATAAATAAACCACTACAGAAATTACCATTGTTAATACCGATGCTAATACGCTTTCCATAATACTATACTATTGATTGTCAAGAAATAATTTGGAAAGCCATTCAATATGACCATGCCAAGCGGAGAGACGTGGAAAACCTGCAGACCTTCCTTCGACAAAGGATTATTAGTATGGTATGCTGACGGCTCTTAAGAAAAAAGATAGAGTATGATTGGAGTATTTGGAAAAAGCTTCAGAACGCATATTTATTTATAGACTATACAAACACAGTTTTCCAAGCCGAAGTATATGCTATAGAACTCTACTGTGTGCAAGAGAATTTAAGACGAAATTACAAAAAACGTAAAATCTACATTTTCTCAGATGGTAAAGTAGCCATACTAGCTATTAATTCATATACCATTTCATCAAAGTTAGTATGGAATTGTTTAGAAATGTTCAAAACCCTGAAAAGAAAATAAATAAAGCCACAATAATGTGGGTACCAGGGTATTCTGGCAAAGCAGGAAACAAAGCTGTAGATTATCTAGCAAAAAAAGCATCGGATACGCCTTCCATAAGGTCAAGTCCGTTCTGTGGGATTCCTGTGAGCACAGCTAAGATGCGTTTAAAAGATTGGGTGGAGCAAAAAGCTGTGAATTTTTGGGTCAACTTTCCTTGAATTTTTGAAGCAAATAGGCTCATGCTCAAACACTCCCTCAAGCAGGTACATATCTTGGCGGGGATTTATTAGCCACTGTCAAATAGAGAAACATCTTTATAAAATGGGTCTAATCGAAAACCACTTATGTAGTATATGTGAAATATAGGAATAATCTATTGAACATTTGTTCTGAGAATGCTAAGGGTTCTCTCGTAGCAGACTTGGCCACTTGGGAACAACGTTCCCCGAACAATGGGACCTATCCAGCATTATATTGAAGAATATCCTAAGTTAGTTCAATAGATCAAGTATTCTGAAGGGCTCAGAGGATTAATTAGAACTAACAAGCATGGCTAATCACAATAAGTCAATTTGCCACTGCGGTGATATATGGGACAAATTCCCTTCCGTAATTACACATTTTAATCTAATTTAAATGCTTTATTATCATTTAAAAGAATAAAATCAGTTAAGAAATGGCTCATATATTTACAATTAACTTAATTTTAAAGATTCTATAAATCGTAGAGTACTACGATTAAAAATTATATAAACTAATAATATACTAATTACACTAATATTTAAATAATAAATACTTATACAATATATAAAATAATTGAGATCGGGTTTAGTCCTTCTTCCGTTGCTTTTACCCTGCAACTATCAGTTTTTCCTTTGTCCGCCTGATAATATTTATTAGATACGACTAACAAATTTTTGTAGGTGTATGGATTTAGTATTCAGATCGTTTAATATTGAAATATTCGTACGATTTTGGGTCCATTAAACTCTCTATTCTCTTACACAGGATGTTCCAGAGCAGAGCTATTTACGAGAGGAAAAAGCCGTTATTTTAAAATTAAAAAAAAAAATTATTAAATGAATCTATTGGTGCTCTATTGATTGGTCATAATTTCAACTTCCGGGAAGGACCAAAAATCGTCGAAATTGATCGAAATCGCGATTTTCAAATGGGGAGGGTTTTTTTTTTTTTGCAAATTTAGTTTCAACGGCAAAAAATAAGATTATTCTAAAATAACGGCTCCTTCCCCTCTTAAAAAACTGATACGCATGCTCTGGAACACTAGGTATATCCATAACTCAAAGATTTCTATATTCTTCTCTTATCTGTCTGTTTTATTATCCACGTTTTTGCTGAAAATTTTTTTATTTAAATCTTTAAAAATCAGAATGTCTTATTGTTTACTTAATTTTGCTACTCATTGTAATTCCATACATATACAAACACTGCCATACATACGAGTATGTACACAAATTCTTATCTCATGAATGCACATTAAAAATCTCTGAATTAAAATGATAAAAATCTATATTATATAAAATAATTACATAATTTTTGTTTTTAATTTTAAATTCTCATTTCATCACAATGGTAATTATGCAAAATAAGCCTATAAGCAAGCCGGATGAATTGCGCAATTATGTGGTTGGTTTCCGTCTATAAAAAAAATATATATTCTCAGATATGAACTGTTCTGTTTATCACTTAATATATTTTATCGTAAATAAAATTAAAATTTTTGGACAAGAGTATATTATGTATATTGTTGTACATAATAACATGTATGTTGTAATTGAAAAACAAAAGCATCTAGAATAAAATAAAATTTTTGTTTAGTTAACTCCATAGTAATTAAAACAAATAACAAAAACAAATAAGCTAACTATGCTCATCGTATTCTTAAAATTAATTAAAAATGCAGAAGGTCATTTCATCATAATATCACTAATTATAATAGAAGTTACTGATGTGACACGATTATTTTATTCTTAAATTGCTGAATAATTTTTTGACTGTAGATCAGTTTTATTGTTAATAGGTACCACATTCGCATACAGGTGGGTATAATAAATTGGTATATATTCAGTTGGTGTTAATCGACGATAGATATTTACAACTTAAAGACATTATTTAAATTTCTAAATAAAAAAAAATAAAAATTGTTTTTCTAATGTTGACGATTAATGGATAAAAATTTAAATATTAAAAAAAAATTTAAGTGATTATTATTATTATTAATTTTAGAGAAATTAAATTTATTAGAGCAAATCTCTAGATAGTCGAAGCCAAGCCTATGTACAATACCTATCTATATGTTTGTATATTATGTATGTATCATTTTCCTGGTTTATAAGAAATTGTAATAATAAAGAGAGTAAAATATTGTTGATGATAATGCTGATGTTGATATTGATGATGATTAAAATCATTATGATTATAGGAAAGAAAGTGATCTATTGAAAAACTAAAATGTTATAAACTATAGATAATGAAAATGTAATAACTCCATTTTATTGGATTTAGAGAAAATCAATTTTTTATTTCTATTTAAGAATTTTAGATAGAGAACCAGAATTTTTGAAAATTTCTGAGTGGAGATAGCTGGTCGTCGAAACAAAACATTGGCGTAATAGATGGGCCTCAAAACAGGTAATGACTTCAAATATGAAGAAAAACTGGGGTACAGTGACGTAATATCCAAATACTGTAAGACAACTCGAAGCAGAAAATAATTTAGAAAATCTTACTTTATCGGACATGCATTTTCGAACTTTCAAGTTTTTGAACACAATTAATTAATCATTTAATTTTTTAATTAAGGGAATTTTCTTAAACTAAACTCTAAAATTTGTCTCTAATGTAGCCATTCAGTAGGTAGTTTGTATGATATTTGTATATGTAAGCAACATATAATGACTTGTGGATTAAAACCCCAATGGTAAGTTATTCATAACGATCTTGTTATACTTTTTTAATATCTATTGGGTAGTTGAATAATGTTGAGACGCTTAAGACTAACAAGTCTATCAAACAACTTGTTGTTTGTTTCTACTTGGTATTTGAATGAGGAAAAGCCAATCTTGCTTGGTATTTGCAGCTTGTATACTTTTGATTTACTACTTTACGGTTTTCATTTGTAGGTCTTGATGTAAAATATTGTTACTTATGAACTATGGTGCTTGTGCTATTAAGGTTAATACTTTTGATTGAAATCGCTGTAATATTTCAATATTAGAATTGCTGGCTACTCCCCACAGTTGGATTCCGTAAGTCTATATCGGCTTTAAAATACTTTATAAATCAGAAGTTTGTTTTCCAGCGACATTCGTGGGCTGCGATTTCATTAGGATCCAATACATTTTATTTAATTTCAACTCAAGTTGTTTTCTTTTGCTTTGAATATGGATTATATAAGTCTTCTGTCCAAATGCATGCCCAGGTACTTTAATGTTTCTTTTTGTGGAACTACTTCGTTATTTACTGGAAGTGGAACTATTCCAACTTTAGTGAAACTACTTCGACACTAACGTCAGACAAGTTTTTCTAAGGGTAAATGTGACATATCTTGATTTTTCTCCATTCACTCTGATTCTCTACTTCCTAAGCCATTGCGGAATTTTATTTATGCTGGGTTGCAGAATCTTCATGTACTGGGTTATTATGCGATGCCAAAATGGCCTCATCATTAGCGAAAGTGGCGGTGATTGTTTAGTTTATTGTTGGTAAGCCCACAGTATAGATGAGGTATATAACAGAAGAGGATCTAGAATTTATAGCCCTATGGTACCCCTGATATAATTTTATTGATCTGTGAATGTAGGATTATTCACTACAAAGTGCCTTTCGATGAGGTATAATCGCAGTAACAAATAAGAGTTCTCCCAAAAAAGTTTCAATTGTATATATTATATACCATAGATTTAGATCGGTTTTTTATGATTATGATTTATGATGTCATTTTATACAGCAACATTTTATTTTCTACGAGTCAATTCATTCGACGACGGGTCGAATACAGTTCATACAGTTGTTGTTGTTAAGTAAAATTCTTTTTGTCCAACTGTCTTCTGTCTTTGGTCCAGTTTTACTATTTAAAAGTACTAGAGTGGAGGTCGTATATATTATCTTAATGTGAACGTAACATGCTTGATTTCATTTCAATGGCTTGAATGCTTTATTTGTAATATCATATTCTTTTCGTGTAAGCTGCAATTGATTGACTGATATCATTTGATATTTTTAGATGTTTTGCCTGGCTTTAAAATTATTTCAATCTCAGAAATAATATATTGGGTCAGTTGGAAATAAATTGTATAAAAATCCTCGGTGAAAATGAAGAAGTTTCGAAATTAACTGAAGTTTTATAATAACTAAAGATAACATTGTTCATTAGTTATTTGTCAAAGATTGTAATTCCATTTCAATTTCTAACCATAATTCTAAAATACATAATAATGGGAACTTTTATATAGGAGAAGAAAAAACGGTGGTTGGAACATTTTACAAATTAAGCGCCTTACTAGCATTCAAAACACATTTGAAATGTCTTGTTAAACTTGTTAAGTCCAACTGCACATACATTATCAATTTGATTGATTAGGATGTTTAGTGATTATTTGATTAAAACTATATATTTATAAAATTATTCAAAATTCAATTTATATTCAAATTATTCAGTATTAATATTTTTAGATAAAACATATTTAAATTGATAAAAATGATTCAAGAAACAAAAACAGTGGAGATATGCGAATTTTACAATTGAGATATTCATTTGTTGTCTTCCATTAGTGAAAACTGGGTAAAAATTTGCATGAAATGGGATAAGTTAATTTATATTAAAAGCAAGTAAATCGAAACCAATCCAGCGGAACCAAGTTTTTATTTCTTTCTTTTTTAATATTAAACATTTAGTATATTTAATTACAGTAGATGCAATAATTAGTATATTAAAAAAAAAATTAATTTAAAAATTAATTTGAAAAATTACTTTACCATGAAATAATATTTCACTCTATTAGAATGAAAGGTCTTGAAAATAGGTCCACCAAATATAAATAAATACAAATGAAAGAAATTGAAATAGGTACATTTTTTTTAATAATGAATAAATTTTTTCTATTTATAAATATTAACACTTTTTACATAGATCATCAAATCAATAGAAGTATTATAGTATTCCATAAGAATTTTTTAAATATTAAGTTTAAAAAAAATTGTTTTGTGATATTGATGGATAATATTTTAGGTGCTACATGTTCTTGCAGAATTATTTTGTATGATGTTCATTTATAGGTGTTTGCTCAGATAAACGAAAATCTTTTATGAAATTTTTTAGAAAAGTTCAAAACTGACTAAGACTATATGGAATTCATTTTTTTTTTTTTGACATAACACCAAGCTGTTAATTTTTTAGTCAGTGTGGTTTCGCCAGTTTATTCGTTTATATTTATTTATTTATTTATTACTATGTTTAAATCAAACAAGTTACAATAATGAATTTACTCTTACAATAATATTTAATGTAGGTAGCCGTAATTTTTAACGTTATTTTCTTGAGGAATATTATTATTGTTTAATCAAAATGGAGCTCCATTGCAAATATTGTTTAATACAACTAAGGAACTCCAGAGTAAATTGTAGTGAAAGTAATTTTTATAAATATAAGTTACGATTAACTTACTATACCTTAGTGAAAGAAGAATTTCTAAAAATTTATATGGTAAAAAATAGCGACGATACAGTCACTAAAGAAAATTAAACTGTTAGTTACTAAATTTATTAGATTTGGATTTGACATTTCTTCCACACAAGTCACAACTAAAAGTAGAGATTTAACCTTCATTTGCGCAGGATTAACGTATGTTAATATTTATTTTTTTACTTCTTAATAAAAACTTCATTATTTGGCCTATCTTAATGAAATCAGAGATCAGTGCCTAATCCTTTGAGTAGATATTGAATATATAATATTCGGTCATAGAACCGAAAATTATTTTTTTTTCTTTGTTGTTGGGCAAGATTAACATTGTTAATATTTTTTTATTCATACAAAATGTATGGTATTCTATAAAGTTTTTGTAATTATTTTGATAAAAGTTGAAAAATAAAATAAAAGGTTCTGAAATATTTTAAATTGAAATAGAAATATATTAAAATTAATATATTTTAAAACATAAAGTAAATAAAGCACCAAAATATTGAAAATAGAGGCGAATGTTTCACAATCAGTTAAACTTTTTGTTAATGGATAGCGGACCTATCGATTTTTGTCGAAAAATATTTAGTTGTCTAGCCCTTTGATATGTTTATGGAATTTCATTTCACTTTGTGCCATCCTTTCCAATAAAATATTGATTTGAATCAACAATGTGATTATTTTCTTAGTGTACTTTTGATTCATCATCTAGTGACTCATCCTCAGAATCGTGACCATCACTTACGTCTAAGATGTATTTTTTAAGCATCTGATTCTTCATTTTCATTTTGTGAAATACAATAATCTTCATTTTCATCATTGTCATCATTATAATTACTTTCGAGTCAGGAGAGCCGGCAACTGGTTCAAATACTGTTTCTTCCGGTCGTCCTACATCAGCATGTTCATCATCTAGCACATGTTCCACCAATATAGAGAAATATGCTTGTTCCTCCTCAAACGATAACCTGTAAAAATAAGTTTTTTGTATCTTTTGTGTGTACTTTTTTTTTTTTTTTTCTTTTGATTTTTTGTGTTTTTCATAGTAAAACTCAATGAAAAAAAGTGTTAGATAACGGCATTTTTTTTTTAAACTTCATATATTTTGAACAGTTTTGCTTGATTTCGAAGAATTTTATTAATACTTATACCAAAACATATGAAATTTAAAAAATGGGTTTTTTGAAGAAAAACACTACTTTTTTGTGTTTTGTACACTATTACTAAAAATTACAAAATTTACTTACCTTCTTTAATTTGAAACTCCTTTATATTTTGCAAATATTGAAAATTCAGTAAATAATCTTACCAAAATATATATATTTTTTTTTTTTTTTTTATTTCATTGAAATATATACACTGTTGTTGTCGCAACTACTAACTCTGCTATAAGTACCTTGTAACAATGAAAGTGTCCAGTAGCACTTTCTTTTTCTAAAAGACCGGTATTTCCAAAATAATATCTTATAGGATATATATTCGCTGGTAATAAGAACAAACATAAAAGTAACAGTTAAATGGACATACAAAAATAATCATAAAAACATAAAAATCACTTATTTTTGTCAAAAAATTCTCCAAACGAAATATAAGGAAAAACTAAAAATATTAACAAATGCCCGCTTACGTAAATTTGGTTTGCCGCTCAAGCCTAGGTTAAATTATGTTTCACTGAAATTTAAATAAATAAAATAATGCAAAATTATACAATACCATCAGGTTAACAATAAAAACATTGCATCCTTATGTTATTGAAGCATAAATTTAAACCTTCTTCTGATTTTGAATTGATTTCAAAATGTGTTCAAACATAACTACTAGAATATTTTTTAGAAATGATTTTTTTTAAACTCGGTTCATAAATAAAATTTGATTCAAGTAAATTTTTAACATTTTGTGTTGGACCCGGACAACGTCGGTTGTTTTTACATTTTATTTATTTATTTAAGCATTTTCAAATGACCCCAATTGCTCGTACAGGTCAAAATTTAATTATTTTTGATGCAATATTAACGGCATATATGAGATTTCGAAGCAGTTCAGAAACACTTTAAGAGTCGACGACGAACGAAGCTGTTCAAAAATATTTTAGGAGTCGATCTAGGAAATAGGGGCGTTCAAGTAACAAACTTAGTATCTTCTTGCTTTAAAATATGTACATACAAATATGTTTTGGTTCTATACAAATTTAGACAATATCACATTATACTCATTATAGTTAAGGTAAAAATATACATATTATACTTTTGAATATAGGGTAATTTTGAAAATTGAGAATGCTTAGTCCACTATATAATTAAAGACGGAACATGACGGAGAGTATACCGGGTGTTCGAGAGCATGCATATCAATGTTTTTAAGAGGTGAAGTAGTCGTTATTTCAAAATTTTAAAAACAATTTATTAACTAAATCGAGAATGCTCTGTCGATTGATGATATTTTCAACTTCCTGAAAGAACCGGAAATATTTTTTTTTTTTTAACTAAAAACTAACCGAAATCGAGGTTTGCAAATGGGTAGAGGTATTTTTCAATGAAAATTCGGATTCCACCTCATAAAATATGAAACTTTTGTCTTAATAATTGTTTTTTATTTTAATAGTTTATAATTTGTGGGTACCCAAAAATGCGATAACAGAATTTGATCATGTGACAAACAAATTTAATTTTTTATAATTAGTTTATTAGTTTTTTTTTTCATTTTAGACCAATATGAAAGATTTTTGTTTAATTGTAAAATCCGAATTTGCATCGAAAGATACCTCTTCCCATTTGAAAATCTCGATTTAAGTCAATTTGCCGTTTTATAAAATCCATTTTCGTACAATACCAAAACTGTATAGTTTCTATAATGAAGTTAATGTATTGATAAAAATTGACTTCAAAACACTTTGCTAATAATTGCATGTTGAATGAACGAAAAATTCTTCAGTGAAAAGTATTTTCGAATTTAGATCTAAATTTAGAATGAAGGTACAAAATGGACACATCAACATTCGGCTCACCAACTAGAAATGGAATATTTAAACCAACAAAAATGTAAATGATGAATAAAACTGTAAGTTTCAGATTATTGAATTATTTATTTATTTGTTTTATTCTCAAAAGGAACGTTTTTTTTCGTAGAATCTGAATTTGCATTAAAAAATACCCCCTACCATTTAAAAATCTCGATTCGGCCAATTTCGGCGATTTTTGATCTTAAAAAACCGATTTGCGGTCCTTTCCGAAAGTTGAAAATGCCACCAATCGATAGGGCACCCTCGATTTAGTTAACAAACTTTATTCTAAATTTTAAAATAACGGCTCCTTCCCCTCTTAAAAGGCTGACACGCAAGGTCTGGAACCCCCGGTACATCATAGTAAGCAACAAGTAGAAAGTATAAATATCCTTGTTGAAATTTTGTGTTGGTGATTATTTGTTGGTGTACTATTTTATATATATGATTCTACACTAAACAATGTGACAATACAGTAAATTTGAGTGAAATAAACTGAAATTTAATATTTTTTTGAATATTCTTGCTGCTCTTCTACATAACTTTAATGAAGTGTACATTCCATGAAATATCTCTGTCAATTAGCAAACCAAGATATTTAAAGTTTTCAACTTTCTGAATAATATTATTGCTATAGAATAATTTTAAGTTTTGACCGATTGGTGCTTTCAATAACATGTATTTTGTTTTATTTACGTTAACGGTTAATTTGTATTTGTTGATTGCTTTAAATAAGATTTCATTATCTAGGTTGATTTTACTTTCCAATTCCTCATAGTTATTCTCGGAACACACAATTGCTAAGTCATCAGTGCCCATTCAGTTCTAGTTTAGCAATTTCGTTTACGTAACACAGAAAAAGTGTTGGACATATAGCGAGCTGCCTTGTATTACACCGTAGTTAACTTCTTTAGTCTTCTTTTTTACTTTTAAGTTTATGAAGTTCCGAGAATTGTGATCTATTACTTAGATAATTTTTGAACCAATTATATGAAGTACATCTGACGGTCATATTGAGCAGTACTTCTACAACAGTATCCCTCGATCTACAGAGTCAAAAGCTTTTAGAGATCATAGAAGAGAACTCCCACCTTTTTTTTACTTAAGTTTTGCTCAATTAATGTTATCAAATCAAATAATATTGCTTCCGTATTTGAATTTTTTCTAAACCCATACTGCTTGCTACTGTTTTTGATATGTTATGAATTATGATATTTTGAATTGAATAATTAGAGAGTTGTGCATTTTCTAATGTGTCAATAAATTTGCTGAGGATTGGGGATATTGTGATAGGTTTAATTTATTATTGCAGAAGAAAAAACAATTAGAATATATAATATTTTTATATTCATTTATACGTTGGTTATTGTTTTCTAAGATATTAAAGTTAAAATCCCCAACTATTAGTGTATTAGAATTATTTTTAAATTTATTCAGTTTGTTGTCAAAAAATCATCAATAAATTCTTTGCTTTGTATAGGAGGTCTGTATACTGCCATAATGTGAAAGTGTTTATTAGTTATTTTTGAATTAATTTTAATTGTTATAAAACTAGTATAATTAGCACAGAGAGTTTCTTCTGTTAAAAAATGTATTGTTTTGTGAATAAAAATTCCAGTACCACCACATTTTCTACCAGATCTGCAAGAAAGAGCTTTTTGGTAACCTGGAATAATTATGAATTCTTTTTCTTCATCATCTATCCAAGTCTCAGGAAATATAATAACATGAATAGTATTGGCAGCAGAATCAAGTAAGTAGAATACATTATCAATTTGGTCTTTTATGCTTCTAATATTCTATATTATCTTTACAAAAGGTTTTTGGAAGGAACGGCAAAGAGAAATCGATGTTAAGATTAGATTGATATCATCAAATTATATTATATTGTAAATTCTGATAACATTATTCTTGTCCTCTTTTTTTATAAAAATTTTGCCGTCCTTTACCCATTCAAATTTTATTTTTTTTTCTCATTTCAATTCTTTAGCTTTTTTAAATAGATAATTGTTGTTTTTGGTTAGTTTTTCATTAATGTAAACAAAAGAATCTCTTATGGTAGGTAGTAAGCCATTGATTACAACAGGCAATTTAGCTTCTAACATCTAAACCTATTATACTTTTAAATAAATTATTCATCAAAAGGACAACTGGATCTCATCATCAAGTATATTCATTTTTTTAGTATAATCAGTATAAATAAATGAGTTCAATGAATGAATGAATGAATGACTTAATGACTCAAAAGAGATAAATGAATGAATGAATATTTAAATATGAAATGAATATTTTTTTAATTTTAATATCTTAACAATGCTAATGGCCACGGATTGATAATTTCTCATAAGTTATATTGTTTACAAGAATCCAAAATGTATTATGTTTCTTTTTTCCAAAGTTGTATTTGTTTTTTTTTTGCAAATGCAACTTTAATAACAGTAGCAAACAAAAAATAAAAACAACAATAAAACACGTTCATAAATTCAATATACGAAAATTATACTACAATAGCTCTTGTATATAGCTCGTAGCATTTCCACTAAACTGTATATATATATTTAGTATATGCAAAATAAAAAAGAAAATAATAAAACAACAATACAATAAACAAGCATGGCACAACTTTACGTTTAATTGATGAAGTAAGCAACAATCATAGCCGCATATCGCTCGTTGTGAATTCTTTACTTCTGTTTTCATTTTTGTTTTGTTTTGTTTTTTTTTTAGTTGTTATTATATTTATTTTTTACCTTTACAAAGTGGTAGTCACTGATGACTTCTATTGCTAAGTAATAATTTTCAAAAGTTTCAGTTTTAATTGAAACATTCACAATGTAACACCGGTCGGTGGTAATAGCACAAGATGAGCAAATAATATGAATATTAACGATAATTTGGCGGTTGGTTTTATTATGTGAAAAATAATAATATAAGGATAAAAAAATTATCATATAGTGTTTATTATTGTGCTAAAGAAGACACTCACCTGGATAATACACCTGGATTATTTTTTTTTGTTAAAATTATTTGTATTTTTTTTTTTTTTTTTTTTGTATTTAATTACGTTATGGACTAGTGACGCTCCAATTTATACATTAAAATTTGTATCATCATCATTCTGTGACCTCTTGGATAGCAGTTTAAAGTTCTAGGAATACACACAGGAGTCACGGTTCAGTTAATTTCTTACTGTGTTTCTTTTAATATTGGTGATTAGAATAAGAATAAAAAAAACAGAACCAGTAAGGTGCAGTTGAATATAAAAATTTGTAAAAAGTAGAATTAAAAACAAGCCAAAAAAAACAACTGTTAACAAAAAAAAAAGTGAAGCTAGGTATTGTCAAAATTTCAGTACTGTTAAGTTTAGAGTATTGAATTGGCCATAAGAAGGATAGAATCATTAAAGAAAATTTTATTAAAATTTAAATAAAACAAATTTTACAGTAAATTCTAAAGTGAATGAAAAAAAATACAGTTTAAAATAACGGTAAATTAGGTCAAAAATTACCATTATTGCTTTAAATATAGGTATTATAATTTAACAACTACAACAAAACACTCACATTAACAAATAAAAAAAAAATATTTCGAGTGATTTTTAAGTGAGTAATTTATTTGTTCCCAGATTTAATTCAAATTTTAATGAAGTTAAAATAATAAAAAAAACAAAAATAGTGTGGTGTAAGCATTTTTTTGTGAATATATTTTATTTCTGGCGGAAATAAGATATTAAATTAAAATATTGAAGAATCAGGTAGGTTTGTAGATATTCATATTAAAATTAAAACAAAAAGAAAAATTAAATAAAATTTTAAATTGAAAAAATCGGATATTTGATATTGAAAACCTAAAAAAAAAATGTTTGTTTGGAAACTTTGTAATTTAATAGAATAAAGGAATTAGAACAAATATTCATTTCATGGTGTGTACAGGGTGATAAGCAATAACAACTATCAAAAATTTAGTATGAAATGATATTTTACTTGTATGACTAGGTATTCAAATTGAATAAATTGTTTGCAAGTGGGTATTATATAGCATGCGCAGTAGTTCCTAACAATGTTTTGGTCATTATGGTCATTGGTTTACATCTAAAACTGAAGCTTATAAATTCATTTTAATGATTTTAATAATATGTATTAAAAACAAATATGTGTGTTAATTGATATAAAAAAAAATAAATAAAAATTTGTTTGAGGTGGTGGCCTCAGGTGTTAATATTTTCTTTTTACTAATAAACGTCGAACATTGTTATATATTTTTAAATTATAAATTTTTAATTGAAATTCATTATAAATTTCCAAAGTTTTTTGTCGTAATATTTCATGACCACTAGTATCTAAACAAAAAACATAATTATCATGCTTGTATATAGTTTAATTCAGGATAATTAACCATAGATTGAAATTATCTGTATTAACATTTTAATAAAAAAAAAAAAAAACAAATAATTATCAGGTACAGTTTCATTCAGGATATTGAAGAGATTCAATATACGAATACGGTGTCTCTATTTACGATGACAACAAATTTTTAAATATGTTTTTTTAACTCTGTTTTTTCTCTTGGAGGTAATTAGCTGAAATAATGTGAGTAACATTATAGCTTTATTAGACCTACCTTATATGAATTGGTAGTTGCATTTACAAAACATTAAGTTTTTTTTTTGGAAAATTAGTGTGAAAATATGCATTGACAAGCTTTTTTTCTACTATTTTTACATTCTCATTCTATAGGTTAGCCTACAAAAATTTACAAAACCAGCTATTTCTTTCTAATTTTATTAACATCTAAGCAATTTTTTGTTTTCATGTTTATTTTACTCACAATTTTAGGGTTTTTTTATATTATGTACAAACTTTACAAAGTTTTTTGGTTTTTGAACTATATTATTGGAAAAATAGAGAGTAAAAATCAATATTTATTTATTAAAAACCTAGCCTAACTGAATCTATCTTAATCTAACTAAAACTGCCTAACCTAATTCAAAAAATAATGTATATTATACTTTGTGCTAATTATAATTAGAGTTTTCCAACCACCAATAGTTTGATTTAATTAATTTGTCCTTATCTGGTATGGACATTTCAAATTTGAATTTTTCTCTGTTAATATTGCCCGGGTTATAAACAATAGCTTTGCATGTAGCCCGTTTATTATAATGGTATAATAGAGGGACATGATTACGAGTTTGAATATAACCGTTTTTATCTAAATAGATAAAATGCTTAGGAGCTATGAAGGCCGTGATCTAGGTCTTTTTGATGTACTCCTCATTGTGGTAGAATATATGCGATATTAAACCATTTTCCGGAGTGTTTTGTGCTTTATAATAATGTCTTCGAATTGATTTTATAATAACATTATTGTTTCTAATTATGTTTGCTTTCTTGTATGTACATACATACATGTATTTATTAGAGTAGTAATGCTTGTATTCGGAATTGCGCTTTCTATATATTATATTAGTACAAACTTTTATGCACTTTTTTCAAATTTTTGGAGAGTTTCCATTAAGCTCACACTGATGTTGTACCATATTGGTGCACCATATACAAGCCATAATAATTGCCATGAAAGCTTTATTACCTTTTAATATACTAAATTTGATTTGCTCAATATAATTTAAGTCACGATGTAATTGTTCTCCTAGATATTTAACTACTTTTTTATTAGTTAAGATAACATTTTCTGCAGATTTTATTTCAAGTTGTTCCAGTGTCTTTTGATATCTACACTAGTTTTATCAACCGTGTTACGAAACAAAATTGTTTCGCATTTGGTGATGTTGATTTTCAGCAGCCAAACTTTGCAGTAGTCTCGAGTAATATTAAACATTTTTTGTACTTTGTCTTTGATGTAATCTACTGAACTAGCGGCAAAATAGAATATGATGTCAAAATCGGCAAAAGCCAATGTATAATTATTCCCTCTAACCCGGTCTAGTGAGGACAATAATTCGGATAAATATATAAACAGTATTGGTGCATTAACTGTACCTTGTAACAGGCTATTATCTATCGAGAATGCATTGACAAGCAAAGTTAGTCAATTACTCTTTTAATTAATTAAATTTCTATTACAATTAAAACAAGTAGACAGAGGGAACAAATTTAACTTCATTAAATATACTTTCATTATATCAGTTAAAAGCTTTAAGTATTTGCGAACAAGAACCAAAGAAAATATGCAAAATATTTTGGCAAAACACCATCAGCAATAACGCCTTATGTCAGCTTACAGGTGAAGAACCAATAATGAAACAAATTAAAAAAAAAATTAAAAACGGATATGGCTTTAAAATGGAACCCACAAAGTAGCAAGAAGACGAGGAAGACCCAACAATACCTGACGTCGAACTACTGAACTAAATATAGATATGGAAGAACTTGAGATATATAATAAAGATCACTGCGTACAATAGAGAATAATGTAGGACGCAAGTTGATGCCCTATGCTCCCACGAGGAGTAAAAAAAAAATATTACTTTAATTTAATAGAAAACAAAGTTGGCCGAATTGTTCTAGAAAGATAGATTATAAAAAAATAATACATCACCAGCAACAGCATGATGATATAATGATAACAGCATGATGTTTATAAGTTATCAACAGCAAAAATAACAACTTGGAATAATATTATTCAAAAGTTAGCTGAAAGCAATTGGGAAGACAATGCAAATACTACGCACATCATTTTTATCACTAATAATAGTGTACTTAGGTATTGAATATTGCATCTTAGTTTGTCCTTACTCTACATCGATACATTTATTTATTAATTTAATTTACTGAGAAAAAATTCCTTACAGAATTAAATAACAACATTAAACATATTAAGACTCAGTTGAAAAGACCTATAATAACTATATTTGACACATCTTGATATGTACTCTTTTGGCTACCTTTGGAGTTAAGTTATATTGAACCAGCTGAATTATGATGAATGAAAGCTATTTTTGTTTTTTGAAATACTGAATTAACTATAAAAACTTATATTTCATCAGTAATATAATGGATAGAAAATTATGGTCTACAAATTTCTTTTACGTTCTAGTAGAAATAAATCCATAATCATTGAACCACAAAAAAAAAATTAAAAATTTAATAAAAAACATTTTATTTGTCCCACTAAATGGAGTCAAGAGTTTAGCACAATTCTATATCGATTCATTTCTAGTCTAATACAATCGATCACCGGCTTCAATCTGCCTACGAAAATGTTGTTCATTCTTAACTCTTATTAAATTAAGAACCGCCTATTAACGATGTCACTATATGCTAATATATAGTATATATAAGTTACCAATAAACTAACAATAAATAAATTCTAAACCATTGTCCAAAATAGTGCGCTTAATTTTCCTCAATCCGAATATTTTCGTTATTTTTAATTTTTCCATTACCAATCGATATTATAAGGTCTTAAAATCCAAAATGTCATCAAAAGCCGTTTCCACTGAATTCGGTAAATATTACCATAGAAAAAATAATGTATGAAGAGCAGATAAAAGTAAAATGATTAAAGCAAAAAAATTTGAATATCGCAAAAACAAAATTCTCTTTTAAATTACCAATACATATAAGGTGGAGCTGTACCTGTACTTCTTGCAGTTTTTCTGAAATCTTAAAATAAAATCGTACATATTCTTTGTATGGAGCTTACGCCTCTGTATATAAGTTCTGTACAAAATTACTAATACAAAATTAACTAGACATAATCAAAAACCCAAAAAAACTAATTCGTAAACTTTTCCATTGACAAAAATAAACATTTTACAAGGAGGAAAGGACATTTAACAAAAAGATGATTAATTGATTAATGTATGTTTAACCAAAAATAATGAGGTCCTTCCAAATCCCGTGAAAAATTATTTTTTTGAATATGTAACATTTTATTACTGACATAAATATTTTTTTGCGGATTTTATGAAAATCTAGATGCCAAACATTTCCAAACCTGTGTCAAATGAAAAACCTACCACCGTTTTGAGAAAAACTAACACATTTTCTTTTTATTAGAAGCTACCAAAATAAATTGTTTTTATAAAAAATTTTAAATGTGAAATATTTTAATATTTATAATCCATATCATTTTTACTTTTTACAATGAAATTGTGATAGATTTTTATGACTCACAGATGTATTGATGACATCCTTTAATAAATTATAAAATCAATCAAAATGAAAACTAGGAGTTGTATAGGTAGTCTAACACTATAAATATCTACTGATGAGAACTAGTAGTGTTATGATGAACGAAACAATTCCTAAAAATAATTAAATTATTTTTGTTTGAATAAAATAGTGTGACGAATTTATGTCCCATTATGTCCCACATAAAGGTGGGTTATAGTAACTAGATATTTGGGTTATTGCCAATAAATTTCTGGGCATTTCGGCACACTACTGATGGAACATAATTGTGTCCAAAATTTATAGTGATGATTATATCCCATCAACTGTTAAATATAGGACTCATGATGAAGATTATTATAATTCATAAGATTAATACACGTCGTGTGTGTTGCAATTGTCATCATATAATACGATCTTCATTATATTTCAAATTATTTTAGCACTAGAGGCCCCTGTTGAGTAATTGTAATTCAAGTTAAAGCCAAATTTAAAGTTTTTAAAAGAACAGGAATTTGCATGGACTGATATAGACTTCTCATTACAATGCAGAAAACACTCATGTTTTAATGAAAAGCTTTGAAATTAGTATGTTTTCGTCAAAAAACATAAATACCTTACTTCTCATTTTCTGTTTCGTTTCTACATATTTCTTAATGTATTTGGTGAATAATAAAACCATATGATTAAAAAATTTTCAACTGTATGCGCATTATTGTTCTATATACAACTTACTTATTATATATTAAGAGTTCATTATGGAGAAGTGAGATAAAATAAAAAGGTGTCTACTGCGCAGGTCCAGAAATGCTTTTCAATTATAATTATAGATAATATTGAGTTGAACTTTAATACTTGATTTGATCAAAATCAACTGTTAATCAAACTATACATAAGTCATAAAAATTCCCAATTTAAAAAAATAGTCATAAAGTTTCAAAAATAATTTTCATTGTACTTTTTTTTGTTCTTTTTACATATTTTGAACTTTTTTTGTATATTTTGCCTTGTTTGGCTAAATTAATAAATAAAATTAATAAATAAAAATCAGAGTTAGAATGTACCACAACTGTTCGGTAACTTAAATAACTCAGATATATTTTTACATATTTCTTTAGTTCTATATTGTTGTTGTTAGTATGAGCCTGTTGGTATACTTTGAATACTTTGAATGTATGAAGGTTCAACCTTCAATACTTAGATATCGCTTGACTGAAACAGAAAAGGGGAAAAAGGAAAGTATTATGTATGTATATATAAATTAAATGGAAGTTGAAATAAAAAATAAAACGGATAATGTTAACTTTGACCATAAACAAATTTCCCAAGTACCTTTTTTGTCAATATTATTCTACATTGCCATGCGGTTGGCTCTGACGTTCAGCATAAACAAAAAAAACTTCTAACTATCGCAACAAGTTCAACCAATGGAAAATAAAAATTAAAATTGTGCACTGCACTGTAAATAATTTACTTTTTTAAAGTGATTTTCATCAAAATCATTGCACTAGATAATTTGATTCTCTTCATAACTTTTCAATTAAAAAATTAACAATACAAACTAATAAAAAAGTTGTATTGTAAGTTGTCCAATTCATATAATATTTAAAAAAAAATTTAAATAATTTTGAAGATTAATTTTTAATCCCAAAATTATTTTAATAAACCAACATACGTCAATTTTTAATTTTAATTAAATTTTAATTAATTGTTTTTTACTATCATTAAAATTTTAATTGCAATTATTTAAGTAATTTAATACTCATTCAGAGAAAATATATTACATTACATTATTGTAATCTTATCTATAGCTATATTCATATTATCATTTTAACTGTTGAGATAAAAGATAGATTTGTGAAAGGTTCCAATGAATTGGCACTGAAATGTTTTGTTTAACAAATTTTCTTGTTCAGTTCAAAAATTTTTCTTTATATTACTTTCTTCTCAGTATTAAATTTCACTTTTGTTATTTTTAGGTAATACTTTTTGTTTTTTATTTTTGTAATAATATATTATTAATTTAATATTTTTATAATTAATATTTGTTTTTTAAAATGAATTGATTTATATTTAATTGATTTATAATTGGTTTGGGTTTTTTTTAATTTGTTGTCAAATTAATAATGAAAAACAGGTTCTATAATACTGTCCGCTTTTCGGTATCAATATGTTATAGAGGGCTTCTATAAACTGATTACTTCTATGAATAAATTACTTTTTATATAATTTTGTATGATAATTGTATTGAAGGTAGTGTGACAACATAATTTGGTAATAGTTTAAAACAAGTGGAACTGTATGCGAATTATAAAAACATGAAAATAAATTTCCAGAATAGTTATTTCGATATTTGAGTTAATGTAGTTATATCAAAATAATTAACAGGCGTAGGCAGGAACTCCCATAATATTTTTGTTTATATATGCTCTCTAGTTATAGGTTCAGATAATAAATTAATGAAAAAAAATATTTATATCAAAATAGGGTGCATCAAATTTATTTGGATAAGAACTGAATTAAAATGAATAAAATTTTTACTTCGGGTCTTCTTTCAGGTTTTTCAGGCAATGTATTTTTTTTCAAAATTACTTATAAATAGGAACTAAATTGCATTAAAAAAAAATGAAATATGAAAACAATCAATGAAAAAAATAATTAATAATAATTAAACTAATAAATTAAAACTAAATATAAATAACTTATATCATGATTATATTAAAATTTGTAAATTGAAAAAATACGGTACAAAAATTCATTATTATTCTTTCAAATTCATACAGGGCTGATGAACAATTTTTTCTTGGCTTTATTTTAATTTTAAATGTAGACTACATCCACCGATGTCTATTTAACTTTTCCTTTGACGTATTCACCCATATTCTTGAAGACCCACCGCATCAGCGATGAAAAACCGACCAGTTCTCCAAACAAATTTGTAATTCTTGAAGACTTATGCAGAACCTCGTTTCGTTGGTTGTCAACATAACGACATTATTCCAAAACCCTGAAAGAACAAATATATCTAATTGTGGGATCGGGTCAACACCCCATCACCGACGCGACGATTGCTCAAAAATGTGGGTGATTATTGCTACACTAACTCAAAAGGTTTTATTCTTCTGAGTCGTCTGGCTGTATTTCTATTATCCAGCAGCTGGACTACCTCGACATTTACATGGTGCTGGAGCCTTTTTTCGTGACTTCCTCGTGAATTTCTGTATTTTTTTATCGACAGATTCTATTTCCAAATTTCTATGTACGTCAGAGTTTCTGATGAACCAGGGCGCGTTTACAATGTTTCTTAGGACTTTATTCTGGAACCTCTGAATAATATATCTATTTTTTTTGCTGCATCCCCATAGCTGAATGCCATATGACCATACTGTTTTCTCATATGACGTTCTTGTTTTATGTAGAAGTATCTCTAGGTAGCTTGCTATGATTTCTGAATGTTCTTTTGGAAGGATTGTTTTCATTTCACAATTCAACCCCTTATGCCACACCTTATCGAATACTTGAGCCACATCTGATGACTGATCACATCATGAACTGATTCTATATTTAGATCTTCACCTTCATTTCCGTCGTTTTTCCGTCGTGGCGCGCTAGGATAGGACGTTTGATACTTACGTACCGCTTGGCTGGGATAGAGAAGGAAGAGGAAGAGGAAGAAGGAAAGTGTGGTACAAATTAGCAGGTAGTGTAAGTAAAAAACGATTAATGTTTGACTTGAACCTATGACATTTATAACAAGCTGTTCTGTTATTATTTGATTGTAGAAACGCGTTGGGAGGGATGTGATTCCACATTCGCGACGCTCGGACTATAAATGAATTCCCATAACAATTTTTTTGCTATCTTGGGATTTCCACTGTGTAGGGGTGGGTATTTGCCGCTCCTCTTGTTTCGCGTTGGAATTGTTTTAGAGGAGGAAGTAGTGATTTGATTTCTACTGAGCAAGTGTCCACACCTACGAGGTATCTATTAAACAGAGAAAGTGCCCCTACTGTACGACGATGTCCAAGAAAAGTTAAGGATGAAGTTGCATTTGGGTCGCCTATGAGACGAATGACGCGATTTTGAACGCGGTCAAGGTAGCCTAAGGCTGAAATGGGAGCGCCAGCCCAAATGTGAGAATTGTATTCCATCTTGGGACGTATAAATGCTTTATAGGATTTCCAAAGGTGAGAAGATAACTTTACAACGACTTAAATAGCCTAAACACTTGGCAGCTCCTTTCGCAATATCAAAAATGTCGTCATTCCAAGTAATATTGTTGTTTGAAATATATTTTCTAGGTGTTCCGAAAATAATTTGGCTCTTTATTTAGCCTAGTTTTATTTTGTGGAGCTCTAGTTTGATGTAATTTTTTCCTTGCTCTGCGTTTTGTTGCAATTAGTTCTAAGATTTCTGGTGGGTATTTATTTCCTTTTACTCTTTGTTTTAATACTGGAGTATTTTCTCACACTATGAGTGATCTTTAATGTATTTCTCCACCTCTGCATTAAATTGTTATTTGTATTGTAACGGTACAACTAGTTGAATTTTTCTTTCCAGACATGCTTTGAAGTTTTGCCAGTCATTATTGGCGAGAACCGAATTCCTCTTCTTTCGAATAGCATCTTCACCTACAGTTAGTAGTATTGGAGTAGTATTGGTGAGTGGTCAGAGTCCATTTCCTGCTTATCTGTATGAAATTAATCGAAATGTTTTTAATTATAAAAAAAGTCTATTAAATCAGGTATTTTATTTAGAACTGTAGGCCAATATAGGTTTTCCTGTTGATATCAATCGGAATTGGGATGGGAATAGAATGGGAATTGACTGTAAACATTATTACAATAACTAAACAAGCAAACAACGATGATGATAAACATTAATTTTATTTACCCTAAATAATAACAAAATTGAAAAAGGTTGCAACTAAGACTAAATAACCTTAATTTAAAGTTACGTGACTGCCTAAAACAATAACTCCAAATATTACAAAATATTGTCAACTTTTTTATCTGTAAGCACATCCTTTCTATTAATACACCTATCCTAATATCATTTACATAAAATAATTTAATACAATAATATTCAATCAAAAAACGTTCATATGAATATAAAATTAAGTTAACTCCCTTGCATTACAAAATCACATCCTATATAGATCTATACTCCAATTTGAAACTCTTATAAGAATAAAATACAAAAATTTCAATAGTTTGGAAAGGGTCTTATCACCACAAAATATACTTCCAAGCATCAAATATAAAAAAAAAAAAAAAAAAAAAAATAATAATGAGCTGGTATTGTTCCTGCTTGAGTTATTCTCATATCCAAGCTATATTGAAAACACTACCAAAAGACTATATAAGCATTTTGCACACAAAGATATTGGGGAACAATAACAATACCTAATAACTGCCGTCATGGTGAAATAATTTTTTCCGTCATAGATCGTGAAATATGTTATTCTGTAAAACAAAAACAACAACAAAAAATTTATTATACAAAACACCTGATGAAAAACTTAGGTGAGACATTGAACTTTATTTCACACAACATCAAAAAATAAAAAAAAAAATATGTAAAATTATTTAATGTCAAATTATGATTCCATTCATAGGTGCTTACATTTTATTTTTGTTTTTTTTTTTTATTTGACGTTTATTAATAATATTAAAAATGTTTAAATTTATTTGATAAACCCAGGAACTTGATTTCCTTTCCGATGAAAACTTATTTCAATTTGATAAGAAAAATAATTTGAATAAATGTGCAACAGCAGCAAAAAAATAAAATAAATAAAAAATAAATGTTTATAAACATATTATAATGTTGCTAAATTTCCTAAAAATGTTGCGAATTTTATTTTTGTTAATTAATTGCAAGTGAGCTAAGATATTTCGTTATTTTTCATTATTTCAGGTAAATTACGAGTAATATAATCTGAAAATTGTAAATAATAACGGGATATTTGGGAGGAAGTCGATTAAATTTTAAATTCTATCCTTGTTACTCTGAATATTTTTCAACACGATTAATGCTACAAAAATTTTAAAACTTTTAGAAATTGTTGTTTTATAGGTGGATATTTATTTACTTTTAAAGTTTTGTTTGGTCCGGTTAACTACGAATCTAACCACTATTATTATTTGGTACAGTAAGATAATTTGATGTTGAGTAGATAATTAATATTGAATTACATCATCACCCTTCGTATTAATCGAAATTTCTAAAGACCTAAAGTCAGCTAGATCAAAACAAATATAATTAAATAGAAACTAAAATACTGGATTTATGAAGTCTAATGAAAAGGAAAGAGGATGAGTAACAAAATTTACACAACGTGATAAAAGAGAATTGACTTACGTGAGACTTACGTCTTCACCCATAAAAGAAAATTGAAGAAGTACAGTTCGTGATATATCACAAAAGTGGTCAGAAAAGATAGGGTGGGACGTGAATTGACACATGTTAACATGCACAAACTCTAATTCGGATTTTATAAGTATCAAACAAGCTTTCAAATAAATAAATTTAAAAATTACTAGGTTAAAGCGAAATCCCTATTAGTGATTTTACAAAAGAAAAACCGTTTATTATGGACTTAAACGAGAAGATATTGTGTGACTAGACAATGGGGACTCCATAAATTTTAGAATTCTTACAAGTGTTGCAAGAAAAAAAACTACAAAAAAAAGAAGAACCATAGGGACTATCTTAAACGGACAGTTTAATTTCCAGCTAGTGTTATGGTATAATAGGGTGCTTCTCTTCCAAATGTGTGGGTAATTTAACTTTGATTGAAATCATAATAAACGACCACAAACAATGTAAATATTCAATAACTTCGATATCAAATTTAGCAGCACATTGAATTTACTTTCGAGTAGTACCATCCTGCTCAATTCAAGTCATACTGCCTGAATTACTAAAAATGGTACGAAAATAATAATATTAACAGCTAATAATCTTCTTTTAAATGTGAATAAATGTGCACGTATGTGTTACACTAATCGACGTAATCCGGTTTGTTTTAATTATTCTTTAAATGGTTTAGCCTTTCCAAAATAAGCTCAATTAAAGACTTAAGGGTTTACTTTGACGACAAGCTTAACTTTAAATCACATTTTTGTAATATTATCAATAAAGCTAATTCTATGCTAGGTTTTGTTAAACGTTGGTCAAAGGAATTTAACGATCCCTATGTTCTCAAATCTTTGTATTCTAGTTTCGTTAGACAAAATTTGGAATATGCTAATCAAGTTTGGTCACCTTTCTATGATGTTTATATTAACAGGATTGAAGCAGTGCAAAAATTTTTTTTAAGATTTGCTTTGCGTAATTACCATGGTCAAATGGTCCAATAGTCAAATCCTTAATTTTACCTCCATATTAACATAGATCGAACTTAATTCATTTGAAAACTTTGAAATTAAGACGAGAAGTGGCGGATGTTATTTTTCTTACCGAAATTATTAAAGGAAACATTGTTTCTTCTCAGATTTTAAATAACATCAACATTAATTCAAATAATCGCCTACGAAATACAAGCTTCTTTACGTTAAGTTTCCATAGGACCAATTATGGCAATTATGAGCCAATTCATAGAATGTTACTAATTGGTAATAAACACATAAACTATATTGACTTCACATTTTCGAAACAGACTCAAAAACTTTAATTATATAAGTAATCTGTAGTAATTAAAATATGTGTGCAATTTATTTCAATGTTTTTAACTAGTTCTAAGTTAGATATAATTTTAATTTGTAAATTGAATGTGTTATGTTGTATTGTAAAAAAAAAAAAAAAAAAAAATAATAATAATTGTAATGAAGTTTGAGCTAAACTAAATAAATAAATAAATTAATGTTTTGGACTGATCTAGTCCAAATCTTAATCTCTTCGAATCATTTTAATCAAACGATCCACAACTAAAAATCGGAGCTTAAAAACAAAAAATTCAATAAATTCCTCCGGGTCAATGTTAGAAACTAATATTAACCATGCTTGATAGAATGCAAGCATTGATTAAGACGACGGCGGATTAATTATCTATTCAACATCAATTTTTCTTTTTCTTCCAATTAATAATGGTTAAGACTTGTACTACATATTGTAGAAATTTATAAGCACTACTTGTATAAAATCTTTATTTTTTTTAGATAAAATTAACAAAACATAAATTACAAATAATATAAACTACCGGCTTGGAAGAAAAACCTAACGGAAGTCTATTTTCAAAACATGTGGAAAACATGTGGTTGCCAAGAGAAGATATATGTAGTTTGACAGTGGAATAGTGTTGTCGTGCATAGTGACTAATTGGAGTGCTGAGCTGTCAAAATCCTACACTATCATTATCAAACCTAGACTTTTCATTATCTGGATGAAGCAGAATATCGTTTCTTTCATTTAGGATAATCTTTTTTAAGAACAAATACACAAAAAAAATCGACAAAAAGTTTCTGAGAATCTAACAGGAATTAATCACTTGTTCAGAACTGATTTACTTATAATAATTTAAATTGCAAGAAATGTTTTATTTTAATCTCAGTCAAAATTCCTTTCAACAATAACAAATAAATGTAAAGATTATTAAACTGCAGCAAAAAAAAACCTCAGGACGTTTAGTCTATGGATAGCTGCATAAATTATTCCTGCTCTTTTTTTATGTGTTTTCACTGTTGTAATTAACAACAATTCCTTTTTATCTAAATATTTGATAGAGTGAAATATTTGTACATGTTCTTGTGATAACGAGATTCCAATTAGTGTTCAGCGCATTTTTAAGACCTTTCTGCGCTGAAAAATATATTTATTTATTTATTTTAATTCGTCTACAAAATTAGATCTTACAGACTAGCAACAAAACAACAAAAAAAAAGTAATGAGTATTCAACAAGTTCTGCGATCTAAGTGGGCTCGGTGGTAAAGCTAAACCGAAATTTTGCAATAAATTTGATGAATCAATATGCGACGATGTCAAAATACCGCGAGCAAACATAACGCAGAAAACAGGTCTTCTATTTGACAACTTTGTTAAACCTAACAACTTACATCTTGCATCATATGAGGGTCTTCCTGTTGAGAATTAAAATCTTGTCATGGCGAAACGAGTAAAATATTTTTTGAATTTTTTCAATTCTTATTACGTGGATATTGTAATAAGGATTCCAAATAATTATACCGTATTCTAAAATTGGTTTTACCAGCGATACCTATAACTCTTTAAGCGTATATGGATCTTTAAAATCGATAGAATTTCGCTTAATAAAACTCAGCATTTTATTAGCCTTTGCGATTATGTAATCTACGTAATCTTTGAAGAAAAATTTTTGATCGAAATAAGCCCCCAGATCTTTTATATTATTTGATCTATTTAAATTGTTGCAATTTATAGAATAGTCAAATGTTATGGGTGAAAATTTTCTAAAATAGGACTTCACGGTACACTTACTATAGTTTAGTTCTAAACCATTAATTAGACATAAAATGTATTCAAGTTATCTTGCATTGCTTCACAATCATGTAAGGATGATATTTTTGAGAAAATTTTAGCATCATCGATAAAAAATGAGATATGAGCAAATTTTAGTAATATATCACTTATAAAAAGAATGAACAGCGTTGGTCCCAAACTAGAGCCCTGGGGTAACTACTTCCGATTCTACAGAAAAACTGTATGAGTAAAAATTGCTGACCTTTACATATTACACTCTGTTTCTTAGATATGATTCAAACCAAAAAAGAATATTAGAGTGAAAATCTAAGCTCTCCTGTTTTGAAATCATAAGTAAGTGGTCTAATCTATCAAATACTTTTACAAAATCAGTATACACAACATCCACCTGATTAACTAATTCCATGTGATTTAACAAAAAGAGTTTACAAAAACAGTAAGATTTGATTTGTAGTGCTAGATCTTTTTGTAGTAAAACCATTCGGATTATTCGGAATTTTATTTTTAATTAGAAATTTTAATCTGTCATTAATCAATGCTTCAAATATTTTTGAAAAACAATATAGTTTAGATATCGTTGTATAATTTTTAATATTATTTATTGGGCTGGATTTGTAAATTGGTGTGTGGCTAGATAATTTCCAGCCGCCAAGAAAATGACCACTGTTGAGAGAGGAATTAAATATTATTGTTAACGGAACAGCTAGTGAAGGACAATTTTTCCTTAAAATAGATGGTATGTCACCGGGGCCACTGCTTTTGTTCCCATCTAGTTTACTAAGAGCTACTAAAATTTCGTCTTTTTCAAGTATTTTATTACCTAAGTCAACAATTGGAGTAACATTAGCAAAACTATTCCTTACATCAGCTTGTTGAGGTGCAACAAAATTTAACCTAAAAAAAATCGGCAAATACAGAGCAACTTGTAGTTATAGACAAATCACTTAAAAATTTATTTTCGAATTCGATGTGTCGAGGAAAACCACTTATATTCCTCTTTTTGTTTATTACTGACATTATACATGGTAACATAATACTTGGTAACAGTGGGTTAAATACTCTTGCTGAGGACACCGACCAGTTACTGGTTCGTATTATTTAGTTGATCAGAACCATTATGACATCTTAGTTACATCAAGTTATATACTTACAGCTGGTTGACTGAAGTCCAAGATATTATATATGAATATTTGAATAAAGTTCAATAATAGGCAATTTTTATTGTAGCCGATCCAAATGTTAAAATTTTTCATCATTATCGTTTAGTTAAAGGTTTTTTTAAAAATGTGTACAATGTAGGTATAACCTATAGGAATATGTTTAATCGAAACTAAAGCAAAGTTCTGTCACAAAATAATATTTAATCAGTATTATATTTAATTATTTAACAATTTAATTAATAAATAAGATGTTTAATAAGCTTACCGCTATACTGTAAAAAGCACAAAATGCCTTAATATATATAGCAATGCCCCTATGGATTCTTTAAAGATTGTGAAGTGCTTATTGGATTACAACAATTGAATTACTCTAATAAACAAATCTTGACCGTGACTTGTAGTACCCTTTGTTTTGGTGGCAAGTTTATCTGAACATGATTTATATTGTAGAATTATTCAGGATAGTAAGATTGCCACTTGGTCTTATGTAGGAATATTAGGTCAATTTTGACTGACTATTAACAATTTAAATAATTCACAAATTTCCAATACTTTGATTTAGAGCACTTACATGCACCTTTTAGTTATTTTTAATTTTCTACCTAATCAGTAAAGTTTTCTAAATAAACACCATTACCACTTCTTTAATAACCTACATTTACCATTAATCACATTTAGCGCCATTCATTATTCATTTTATTATTCAAGAACAAATATATTCTTCCATTTAAAACCAGAAATCGCATAAAATCTAAAATCCACTGAAACTGAAAGTTGTCTTAAGCAAGTCAAGTATACATTTACAATATTTTAGAATTTTATGCAATCGAATTGCATGCAGTCGAATATAATTTACAAAATTAAACTGAATTGTTCCAATTTATGCAGTACTATCGGAATATAGGTGTAGATATCATGATTTTTCAATTAAATAACTTTTCTGTTAAATATTAAAAATTCCAAATTAAAATTCCACCTGGAGCATCAACATTAAGTCCCAACATATTATAACATACAATAAAAAGTGAAACTTAAAAATTTTCTTATAAGCACACACATCCAAACACACAACAAAGTAAATAAATTTAAAAAAAAAAAAAATAGGAAAGAAAAATAGAAGCACCAATAGAAACCACCCAGCCAGCCAGCATCATCATCATTATAATGATTATCATCATCATTCATCATCTGATATAAGAGTATTGTAAATAAACAATGAAGTCTCTGGGAATTATTTAAGATATCCAGATAATAATTGGTAATGTTAGTGATGTACCTATGCGCGATGATGCACTTTTGAATGCATTTAAAACAATTTTTTTTTTTTATCTATTTGAAAAAATCTCACGCTTTAATCTCAGATAATAGTGATACTTTAGAGGAGCAATTTTTCGAAATGATGAAATATTTAATCTAAAGGATTTCATAATTGATTTTGTAGGTGTTGTTATGTTGGTTAAGTTTCTTTTGTTTTAATTTTATTAGTTAAGAAATTTTAGATATTTTTTCTGCTTGGTATGATTTACTTAATATAATAAAAATTTATTTAAATGTAAGTTATATGGTAACAATGGGGTTAAAAAAACATTAGCATTCATAAATTTGTTTTAAAATGTGAGGTAAAGTTGAATAATTTAATATTTGCCAGAGTTCCACATGTATCTTATAATTTTAGACTAGGTTCACCGAATTGGCGGGGCGGGGTGTACAATATTGCCATATTTCAGGTCATATATCATTTGTTGTCTTATTTCATAACGAAAGACGAGTACATTATTTTTTCACGGCTAGCTTGAATTTATTTACATATTTGCAATCCTGGACGTATTTAACCAAATTGTATAGTTTCGTGATACTCATTTAGAGTTTTCTAAGCTAAATGGGGGTTTTCGATTTTGGTATACACAAAGTTTATATTTACTCATTGTGTTAATAAAATCAGACGGTGTTGTCCGGGTCCAACACAAAATATATAAAATTTATAAATTTCAATAATTCTGAAAAATATTCAAATAGTTTCATAACAGAAATTTAAGCACATGGGTAGTAGATTTGAATTTGTGCTTCAATAACTTAAGTAATACTGTTAAATTTTTATACTTTATTATTAATCTGGTATTGTATGATTTTTTGCAGACTGAAATTTCGTAGAAGCATAACTGGACCTTCTACTTTTGGTCCTGGCTGGTGAGGAAATATTGTCAAAGACCTTGTCAAATTCAACAAATTTAGAAAATACGTTGGGTAGGTAACTGCTTCATTTTCTTTTGATGTATCGGCCTTATTTCAATTTAACATTTTAAGTCTTCTTCAGTTCAGAAATTCTTCTTTCACTAATCTTAAACAAGTTACTGGCAAATGTATACAAAAATTTCTTTCACTATAAATTCTTCTAACCCAGTCAAAATTCCGGAAAATGGTAAAAGATGTGTTTGCTTATTTTTAAGAAAGTACATAATCATAAATTTTCAGGTCTGTAACACTTTTAATTTTTATATATTTCTAATGAGTGCTAGCAGTTGTATGGCAGCTACTCGAATCTTCCGAATTTTCGAAATCTGTATCTTTGAAAGAGTACCGAGGAAGTATAAATTTTCAGCTCTGTAACACTTTTGGTTTTTATAAATACTCTTTATGGGCTCTAAGAATTGTTTGCTAGCAACCCGAACCACGACGAGTTTTGATAAACTGTAAAAAATTGTTCATTTATTTCTGCTAGAGTTGTACAGGTATAAATACTCATATCTGTAACATAATTGGTTTTTGAAATATTTCTGGTAAATTCTAGGAGTTGTGTGGCAGGTAGGTACCTGAACTTTTCATTTGATAGCTTCATCAAGTAGAGTGTTCTTTTTTGATCATGAACGTATGCTCAGAACTTTATTTCTAAAATTATGGGCATGTTATAACGATTAACGAACAAACAAATAAACTTACCCTTTTTTATAAGTATAAAAAGCTATTTATGTTTTCTACACTGACAGATACACTGACATATAGTAATATGATTGTGCTGAAAATCGTTTCTTAACATACCAATTGGGGCTTAGTACAGAATATTGATTTATTTCCTACGAGAAGAACTTTTACTGACAATGTGTGTTACATTTTTCGTTTTTAATAAAAAAAAATGTTCTTGATTTGTTCATCATCCGTGGCGCATAGTAGTCGCCCTATGCTTTGATTTATTATTCAAAAAAATTTGGATTAATAAAAATAGCCCATAAGGCCCATAGGCCCATAAGGGTAGAAAGACTTCTGATGAAATATCGGTTTGAGTTATAGGTCAAGGTAATGCGTGAGGTACGTTCGTCTTTAGTGCTCTGGTTACGAATAAATTATCTCCGATAATTTGATTATCTAAAGTGATGGACTCTATTAAAACGCTGGGTGGCGCAGTAGGTAGAGCGCCTGCCTTACAATCGACTTACAAACACTGGAGAAATTTGCAAGTAGTAGACGAAATACGTGTGTCTCAATGATAAGAATATTTAGTAAAATTAAAAGTAAAATCTTTGACTATTTTATTCCTGACAGTTAACGATTAGGACAAACATTCATCAAACATTTGTTACTATATGAAAGCTTGCATTTGATTGTGTAATATATCATCATTCAGTAGGGTTAATAAAATACTTCTACCTGATCTGAACTAGATCGATCAGATAATGCCTGTAAGTCAATGAGTTTAAAATGGTGAGAATAAGGTGGAAGTTGCTACGGATACCGAAGAATTACTTAAACCGACTTAATTCCATTAATGTCAGTCAAGTAATGAGAGGGAAATACTTGGATGGCGTATTCAAGGGTAGGTCTTACATATGTAACATAAAGATGTTTCTTCAGAAAATTCTTTAGACCATCGTTTAATGGACCCTAAAGAATAATTATAGATTTACTCACTATTTTATTATAATGTAGCTTTAAGCTCAGTTTAGAGCCAAGGGTTACCCAGAGATCTATAGTAGAATTTATTCTTGAAAGGCAACGGCCATTTAATTGGTTTTTGAACTAACTGTCCGAGCAGAAATTCTCCTAGAAAAGGTAATGACTTTGTATTTAGAGGTGTTCAATTCCAGTCTTATTTTGACCATGAAGAAGCGAAATTGTTTATATCATTTTGAAGGTTTCACCAATCCGATGACATAGGAGTAAAAAGCTTTGTCTGTAAAGCTAAGAAGTTTAGAAAAAGTTGTCACTCTTAGGAGCATCAATTGTTGAAACTATAAAACTGAGAGGTCCTATATGACTACCTTGAGGAACTCTAGAAGACGCTGGGTATTGATGAGAAATTGCAGTTCTAAATAAAACTGAGTACTCACGAGAAGGAAGATAAGACTCAAGTCAATTAAGGCTATGTGGTGAAAATCCTATGATTTCATGCTCCAGTAAGTTGTGATACTATGAGGAATATTCTGTCAAACGCCTTACTTGTATCAGTAAAGATGTTGTCAATTTGAAACCCATTGTTTATTGAGGTTATTGTCTTGGAGACGAATTCAATCATTTTAATAGTTGTTGACCCACCTCTTTGTAATAGTATTACTCAACATAAATAAAACGTTTACAATAATCATATAAGAAATCGTCGACTGAGTTTTCAAAAGCTCCATATGCCATCAAATCGGTTTCGAGTAAACGCGATTTGAAGTTTAAAGTTACTGAAAAAATAAACTGTACGATGCAATTTAATGCAAGTTAATACTTATTTTGTTATTTTAATTACAAAATTTCAAGTGCTTACGCCTTTTAGTTTATAAGTTATAGGCATTTTTGTTTTTCAAAATCGATTCCCAAACGACCATTTGCTTTTTTGAACAAGTTGATTTTATTCCATGCACGTGGGTCAAATTTACCTGTATATGGGTCATTTTATCACTAAACTTTACAAATAAATGTATAGTCTACATATTAAAAAATATTTATGTTATTAAAATATTTCAAAATTAAAAATCAGTTTATTTCATTGAGATCACATTCTCTTATCTATAATTATAATTGACAAGCATTTAAGGTCCTGCGCAGTAGACACCTTTTTATTTTATTTCGATTCTCCTACTCCTTAATGAATTTCTAATATATATAATATAGAAGATTGTATATAAAACAAAAATGCGCACACAGATGAAAATTTTGTACTCATATGATTTTATTATTCAGCAAATACATTGTGCATATGTGAGAACTTATTAAAATATTAAACAAAAGCAAAAAAAAACAGTTATTATATTTTACATTATGTACTTGCAAATGAATCTATGTACATATGCCAAAAAAAGAACAAAGAAACAAATTCATCTCAAATAAAAATATAAAAAAGCAAAAACAAAAAAAATCAGTTGAATTGTTCATATGACTAGCAAATTTATTTTTATATAGTAGAGTTAGAGTATTTCATTTTGATATAGTGGTTCACTTGAATTCTTCATTTTTATCTTTTTAAGTAACTGTTTCTAAATTTTTGTTATTTGTAGTAATAATATAGTTTTTATTAAAATTATGTATTATGTAGGTATATATATATGTACCTCTTTAATAACAAAACTTTTTATTTTTAGTAATTTTATCACTAAATGCTTCTTACTATAGGGAATATATCGAAAACGAAGCAGTATATGAGGGACGTGTATTTATGTGTCCTAAATAAAACTTACTAACCACAAAACTTTTTATTAAACACGAGTGGTTTCTGTTATATCGTGCGAAGTCTATGTCAGTACGTAAATTACTGTTTTCTTAAAAACTTCAAATTTGACTTCAACTTGAAATATAATTACTCAACAGGGGCCCCTAGTCAATATTATAACATAAAACAATATTTCTATTACTAAAAAAATAAAGAACTTAAAATTATTTATTATATACCTTAGCTAGCTATACCTTAACTTATAACTATTGAAGACGTACGGTTCTATTATGGCGAGAATAATCATACGTTTTTGACATCAACGGTTATTCCCCCCATAATAAAAGCCTACGTTTTCAATCACAATTGTTTTATTTTTAAAAATGCTTTTAGATAGTTTTGATCATTTGTTGGCAATTAAGCCAGCAAATTTTTGATATCATTTATCAATCAGGCATATGGATATGGGGTATTTCAGAAATAAGCCAATTTTGACGTCAAACTTCTACAAAAATGAGCCATATCCAAAAAATAGGCGTATATATATTTTTTATATACATTATAATTAAATATTACAAAGGTGGATATGTGTCAATCCGGAACTAAATATCTCCGAAACGGTAAAAGATAGCGAAAAGCGGTTCGGACCAAAATAAAGAGCGTGTCGCAAAACTAAGAATCTGTTCCTGTGCGTGTCCAAAACTAAGTAAAAAAAAGTGAAAATGGCTTATGGAGCCCTTCAGATCTCTGCCGAAAAAATCACATTTTATTCGCTCAAACAGTTTAGGACTAATATTCTACAGGTATTTTGCCCACAAAACTGTCTTTATTCAACATAATTTTCTTAAAAATAATTTCAGTCTTTTTTGATTTAAAGTTATAACATTTATTCTGGATTTCAATTTAAAAAAACATTGAAATGGAAATTATTTTTATATTTTCATTTAAGAGAAAATTTAATTTAATCCTAAGTTATTGTCAATACTTATAGTTAACACTTTTCTATAACATTATATTAATAAAACAAAAACAATAACAACCAACAACAGCATAACAACAACAATAACAAAAAATGTATTCGTATCATTGTACTTTGGCTGACATGCAATTCATGTTTTTCAATGGAACCGTAAAATTTGTAAAATGTTCATTCACATCTTTTTGGTGTTTTATTTTTTTTTCTTCTTCTATTAGATAAATCTACAAATTCAACAGATGATGCATCAGCATACAAATTTTCCGTCTGGAAATGTATATTCAATGAAAAATTACACTTTTTTTATTTTGATAAAAAAAAGCTAAAAAAAAAAAAAATAAAAACAAAAAAAAATTTCCTTTTCAATTAATTTTGAATTCATGCACGAAGTTCAAGTGCATCATTTCACTTTTTATATGGAATTTCAATCTTATATGCGATGATGGTTTGGGTAGTAAGGAAGATGCATTTGATATCATTTGAATAAAATCATTGAATTTATTTATTGTTGTGTTTGGTGGAGTTGAAAAGGTCGAATTTATTGATTTTGGTTTTTATTATTTTTTTTTTTGCCGAGTATAAACCTAAACATTTTGGATGTGCATTTAGAAAATACAGAAACACCACACACTGCTGGGAATCGTATTTCGTACAAAAAGTTCAATGACTTTTGCAAGAGACAGATTTTCATGAATGGTTGCAGGATTGTTTTAGCTGAACATTAAAAAAAAAATATTGTTTTATTTAGTTTTGTTTTGTTTTTGTTATTGTTATTGTTTTTTTACAACAGAAATATTAAAGATGAGAAATATTAATGGTAATAAATAACTTTATTAAGAGAAATTTACATTTTGACAAATTTTAAATTTATTTATTCAAATGCATTTTTTCTTTTTCTGTTATGTATATGTGAATGAACTTTTTTACCTATGGAGATGATGAAATTTTAGTAAAATTCATTTTGTATGAAAATTCTTATTGAAATATAGGGAAAGAAAACAGAAGCCGTATAGAAGGGAAAATTAAGTGAGATTTTGGTTTTAGATATTTAGTTTAGTTGCACTCTTCTCATAGCAGTAATCATTGAATCAAGTATTTCGTTTTTCTTTTTATATTTTTGTTAGTTAAATTTAAATCTTGGTCTATTAATGTTTTTTGTGAAAAGGATTAAACGAGCCCAATGATGAATTTTTGATATATGAATGAAATTTTTTTCACAAAAAACAATTGGTTCATCTACTAAATGGATAGCTTAATTCAAATGGAAAATGTGAAAAGATAGCTAACACTAATGAAAATAAAATTTAGGGAGCACCTGCACCTGTTGCTCACTAACAAACCAAAATTATCAAATGAAAACAAAATCTTGATATATCAACAAATAATGAAGCCATATTATCTAATATACAAAATCGTTGGTTGTTGACCGTAGCCCTAGATCTCGGAAACTACTGAACCAAATGTTCCCATAAACTTAACATATAGGCTACTTTTTTCTTCAATAGATGGCGTTGGGGTGGCGTTTTTTTGAAAAATCGAATTTATGGGCCAAATGGGCCGAAATTGGGAACATATATATTTATTTTATAAAATAAAATGTTTTGTGAAAATTTGTACCCGATAGGTGGCGTACAAGTTGAGATATTTAAAAAAAGTAATACTTTTGGTATTTTTTTCAAATTAAATTTAAGTATGGTGTGAGTATTTACGAAAAACTTCAATTAAAAAAAAATAAATAATTTAAATTTAAAATAGCAACATAATTTAATTTATTGACAAGAGAACTTACAAAATGGCACGAGTTACACGTTTAAGTCAGTATACTCGACGAAGTACAAATCAAAAGAGACGTCGAACTAATTTAACATCATAACAACAACAGCAAGAAACAGAAGCAGCAAGAACAAGAATGCAAAACTTATATGCAAGAGAGAGTGAAATGCACGAGTACAACATGTAAGAAATGCAAATAGAAGATTACGTCAACAATTGAGAGATATAAATAGGAATTTGAATCAAGTAAACAATATAAGAAGAATGCAAATATGTAGATTATTAACATTATCATCATTTGACCGTATTGCATTTGGTTATGATGCTGAAATTGATTATGCTTCTCAACCTAAAGTTAATATTGGGGAAATGGACAAAGTATGTGAGTATAGTCATGATTTAAAATTTAAATATGAGACAGCTGGGATATGTTGCTGTTCCGGAAAATTTGATTTGCCGAAATTAAATCCACCACCAGAACCTTTAAAAATTTTACTTAAAGGAGAAACCGCAGAATCGAAATTATTTTTTAAAAAATTAGGAAATTTAATCAATGCTTTCAAATGACAAGCTTCAGAGAAAATTAAATTAGTAGTAGTCACGTTAATCAAAATGCGAAGAGGAAAATGTATTATTACCCAGAATACCAATGATACAAAATGATTCACCAATTCATATCAGACGGTTACAATTTCCAATTCGTCTAGCATATGCTATGAACATCAATAAAGCACAAGGTCAATCTATGCAAGTTTGTGGCTTAGTATCATTAGTATCATTTTTTACTTAAAATAATAATTATTTAAATATCAAATTTGATGTCATGCATAACATACATTATTTAACATTGTTTGTTTTATTTTTTTTTACTGTCTATTTTTAAAATAATGTACTTTTTTTTAAATTTATAATAAAATAACAAAAATTTAAAAAGCGAGTTTCATAGTTTCAGAGTTGAGGTGAAATTAATGTCAAATTTTTTTTATGAGATTAAAAACAATTAAGAATCAATTGTTTTTTGATAATTTTTAGCTTAAACATGTCTGTATATATAATAGTGTGTACGCGTGTGCTTATAAAAATAAAAATTGAATTGACTTGAGAGATACCATTACATTAAAATTTAAAACGGGACGGGACATATTTTTAGTTTTGCATTTATTAAAATTTGTTGTCTATTATACTACAAATTAAATTAATTATATTATTCTGGTCTGTGGTTGTATTTATTGGCGTAGTTCAAGTTATTGGACAATACTTCAATCTAATGTTTGTCTGTGATTAAAACAAACGAAAATAATAGTTCAAACAAACTAGGACTAACTTAACTTTAGATATCAATTGTTAGCATTTTAGACATCACAGCTAATAGTGAGAGCTCCAAGAATTTAATATGTTATGTTCTATTATAAAATATTGTTTGACACATGTATAACGTAAGAATCTATATTTCGATGTTTGTTATGATGTCAGAATAGTAACATACAGATAAAATGGAATGAAACTAAATCAATCGTGTGGGTGTACTATACAATTAAAAAATTTAGAGTGATAGGCATTCTGAAAGAGAAGAGTGATAGGCATTCTGACTTGGCAACGCAAAATAATCTTTGGCTTTATTAACAAAAACTGAAACCTTTATGGTTATATTGTGTCTATGTGTGCATAAAAAAAGTAATAAATTACGCTGGCTAATACCTCAACATAACTGGATATAAGTTAAATTTAAAGTTATATTTAAGCTGGTAAGAAACGTTTCGTTCAGTGGGGTACAAAACATCAAAATAGTGAGCTCAAAGTACTTTTTTAAAATGATTTTTGCCAATTGTATCGACTACAGCAAATAAACCAATACAAATAGTTTTATAAAATATTCCCCAGACTTTAATGAATTCCCACTCCTAAGTCATGCAAATTCAATTCTAACATTTTGATGTACTCCCCTTACAATTTGCTTTTTTTTTAGTTTTATGTAGGTATTTCATATTAATTTACAAGATAAATTTCTCTTTCGATTATCATTTGCAACTTCGGAGCAAAAAAATATGTTATTCATAATATGCAACAATATCAACCAGAGGTCATCTAAGATCACTAAATCACACATTTACGTTACAAATGCATAGTCATGAAAAATTAAAAAGCTTATTGCTTTTAAGTACTGTTGTATTTGAAAGCTGTAAGCTGTTAGGATGTTTATACTGTAAGATAATGTAAAATTGATAAATGCAACAATAGAATCAGCTTATCAATATTTATATTTTGAATTTTAGTTGAAAAACCATCAAAACGGAGGTGAATAACAAAATTACACTATGTAGGTCTTCTAATATAAAGCTAATAGGAACTCTAATTTAATATTTCGATTATTTTTTTTGTAAATGAGTCCCTAGAATATTATTACTTAATAACAAATTAAATAAGAATCATTTATTAAGATTTATTTATTTTTTGCATATTTTTATAATTATAGAAATGACCTAACACAGGTTATCAGGTAAGATTTTTCTTATATTTTTTAAATTATTTCTTTTTTTTTGTATTTTACATTTCGAGTAACTCGAAATTGAAATAAATTTACTTTTGAACTCCTGTAGGGAATCATATTTTAGTCTTAGGCTTACCTCCGAGTAGTTTAGAGGTTTATTTTTAACTTATAATCTAATTGTGTGTTAATTAAAAAAAAAATGTTGAAATTAACAATTTTTGTAATTTGTTTTTGTGCTGGAACTTTGGTTAGTTTTTATTTGTTAAATTATTTTTATTTATTTAAATTAAATATTTTAATATCTACTTTGGTACATCAATTTTAAATCTAAAGAATTTTATTATACATAATAATTGAGTAGTATGTACAGAGTGTCGTGAAATATTTATTATACCAATCTCAGGTGATTAAAAAAGTCAAACCAAAAGAAAGATTTATATAGCTTAAATTATGAAAAATACCGCTTATTAAAAAAGTAACGGTACCAAATACATATTTTTAGTGGTGTTTATTTATACAGTTGAAATATAGGAAAAAACAAATGAATTTTTATTAAATTGACTCGAAATTACACCTTGTTTGCACCAGTTTTATAATATTTTACTTTAATTGCGAATAAAAGATAATGCTTGATGGTCAATAATTAAGCCAAGTTATTTGGGCAGATATATTGCTCCGGTGCTTAGGATTCTCCATTTTAGTGCTATAACATATTTATAACGTTTCGCAACAATTCTGGAGCACTCAAATTAACACTAATACTGCTATAAGAGTGTTTATAATAGTGCTATAAGAGTGTTTATAATAGTGCTATAAGAGTGTTATAAGTGTTATAAGAGTGCCAGAGTCTTATAGCAATAGAATTGTTACGTGGGAAGACAAATTTTCATAGTGTAGTAGCGATTATATCGGCTCCCACTTATAATCCCAAAATAATCCCAAAAATCTAAATGCATAAACCCAAACTGTTTTCAAAACCTCAAAATTAAAATTCAAACATATTCAAAAGCCAAACAAGTGGAGCCGACGATATATATATATACGGACGTACTTGGTTTTGAAAGTTTTGGATTTTGACATTTTTAATTTTAAAATTTGGATTTTGAGTTTTGGATATCTGAAGGCAGATCTGATTAAAAAATTTACTGATTAAAAAATTGACTGCTAACTTGAAGACAGTGGTTTCGAATTGAGAACGGTTTCAGGTATTCATGTTTTCTTTAAAATAAAAGCAAAAATGTTTCTTCATTTATTGCTTAAAATTAGCAGAGACCAATTTAGATTGGTCAATATACTAAGATTTGATATATGAAAACTTATACTGTGTGTATGCCTTTATACAAGCTGTACAAAAGCTACACAATGGGTTGTTTATTCTATTGCCTTAGAAATTGCAAAAAAGTATGATAAACAAGGAGCGCTACAGAAGTGGTTAACTGCCCTCTAAGTAAGATTGAATGAATGCACTTACGAGCACTGGATATAAAATTCGACTTTAATACGATTTCATACGATATTTATTACAGCAAATAAGAAATGATAAAATTTATTTATTTTTTGATGGTGGTTGTAGTATACAGGGAAATAATGTACAAATTAAAACCATTTTTTGTTTTTACAAAAAAAAATTGTTAATTTCCTTTATTGTTTTCTTTTTCTTGGTGTTTTTTTTTTGAAGTTCTAAAATTATGTAGGTTAATTTCATAAAATAATATTTTAAAATTTCTGAAATCGTCAAATAAAAATTAAATTCTGTTAAACCACTTAACTAGTAAACCAGAAAGAAAGAAAAATAACTTAACACGGTTACAAAATAATTCAAGATTTAAAAGGTTAAAAGCTAAAGCACGTAAAATACAAACTACAGTTGAAAAATCGAATAAAAAAAGGCAGAAAGTTGAAAAATTGTGTTTTGTGTGTACATTTTTAATATTAATTCTAGATTCGGGTATTTAAAATTGTTCTTTTTACGAGCCCATAAAGCAAATAATTCTTGGTTGCTTTAAAAAAGGTTTTTTTTTTGTAAATTGTAAAATATTCAATAGTTCCTAGAGAGTCAATTAAAAAATGGAATCAAATATATTTTTTTTTCTATATAAAACAAATAGAATATAAATGAAGAAATTTATTTTGGCAGTTACTATCAGTCGGAGGAAATTTGGAATATATTTTTTTTTCTTTTTTTTGTTCCTCTCGAAATGAGTAACAACCATATTTACTAGATACTAGAGAGATGCAAGGCCCTATTCTAATCTGAATGAAACAACATAACAAAAAATGTGAGGTATAGTGTGCAGAGAATTATTTATGAGTAACTTTTAATCCTTAAAAAGTTATGATGATCATTTGGGAATCGAATCTGCACTCCCTCGTTTGGTTGAGAATATTTATTAGCTGCTTTACTTTGTTGTCATTATATACAATACAGATACCAATATCAAGATAATTATATAGTTCTTTTTTTCAAATAGAAGAAGATCATCAAAAGAGTCTTCTACTTCTGTTCTAAGTGCCGGGGAAGAGCGAAGTGAAAGACTGTGCCGACTTTAACGAACTAAAAACTCCCATCCTTTTGTCAAAAATTAAAACTAGTCTTTCAGACTAATCATTAATACAATTTTGGCTCTATTTCTTCAGATATCTTTGATAAAAAAAAATTCCATTAGGATTTATTGTAAGATAAAAGATTTTATCCTAACACAATTCGAAAGGATTCGTCCGTTTAAGAGTCTTCTAAAAAAGTTTTGACAGTCAGCTAAACGTGAAACTACGACATTGACATGTTGAGAGAGACGACTTTTATAGCGTTCAGCCAATTTTTTTATTTCGTCTTTCATGAGAGGAACCTTGAGATGCCTATGAATATCAGCATTGCGAACAAACATGAGGCATTGCCAATGTTTCGCAATACTTTTTTTGGAACGTTTGGATAGTTTGAATATGTAGTTGTTTAGCACAACCCCATATTTGAATACCGTATGCCCAGACTGGCTTTAATATTTGATTGTAGATCAAAAATATGTTATACGTCGAAAGCGTAGATGTTCGTCCAATTGGCCAATACAAATGTTTGTATTTTAGATCCAGTTCTAGTTTTTTAATTTGAAATATAGTTCTGAGTATTATTTCGGCATTTTCTTGTTTTATTTTTTTTATTTAGTTAATTTAACTTTTTATAATTATAAAATTCATTATTGTACAATATAATTTGTATTATTACATAAATTTATGTTTAACATATTCTATTAATTTATTTTTAAATACATTTGTATTAGTTTCACTGCTTATTTCGTAAGGCAAATCCTTGAAAAGTTTTAAACCATTGTACAAAAGCATATTTTTGGTTTTTTCCTTTATAAATAAATTTAATCTAAAACAATTAACATTTCTTAAGTTATAATTGTGAATATCAGATTCATAAACTAGACGATTACATAAATAATTTGGAAATTTACCAACTTTCCATTTTGTGAACATTTACTAATACATCCATTAAAGGTCTTGGATTGATACTTAACCATTTTAAAGCATTTAACATACTGTTTACTTTAAGTATCACCCTCATAGCCTTATTCTGTAATACTTGTAGCTTATTTTTATTGGTATGAGTTGCCATAATAAAGATGGATGAGCAATATTCAAAATGTGATTTTACAATTGTTATAATATATTGTATAAGTATATAATATTATTTTATTTTGTATTTTAATATTTTCACTGTTTTAACCATTGATAATTATACATTTTACTTTATCAGTATTGACGACAGCACTCTAGTAGTATCCTTCGATTTTCTTCGAAAATCACATGCTACAATATCAGTTACTGATAGTAAACGTAACATGATGGTCAGCACCCTCAACCAGGACTTAGCCATTATTTGCAACTGGGGGAAAAATAATAGAGTTAAGTTTACCACCTCCACAGCTCAAAGCTGTTTAGTCTCGCCCAAAACTACCTCATGTAACGCCGTTCTATTATTCGGGGGTGTGTGTATTCATCAAGCCGAACACTTGAATATCCTGGACATGAAGGTCAACAATAAAATGATATGGATTGACCATATCTTTGACATTGCTAAAAATGCCGCGAGATGTTTGGGTTTTTGGGTCGCCGCAAAACGTATTTTTCTCAACAGGAAATGATAAATATCTATAAATCATACATACGACCCAGGTTGGAATACAATTCACATATATGGGCCGGTGCATCAGGAACCGCACTAAATTTTCTTGTCAAAGCTTAAAAGCGTCTTATTGATAACCCTAATGTGACATCCTTCCATATACCACTTGAAAATCGTCGTGTTGTTGGAGCACTTTCCCTATTTTATAGATATCTCGTAGGTTTATTAGGCACTTGTTCATGAAATAAACATCCTAATTCCACCTTTCAAACATTTCCGCCGAGCAACAAGAGAGGAATCTAGTGCCCACCCCTACTCAGTGCCAATTCCAAAGTGGCTTTAATATGGCTATGGGAATTCGCTTTTAGTTAAATTTTCACGAATGTGGAACCATATTCCAACAAACGGGTTTCCCCAATGCAAAAATATACCGACGTACAATCTACAAAAGTACAAGAGTAATATTAATTAATTTATTCAAAATGTCCCAACTGATCCAAGGGATATTTTTCTTTCTACAATCCTCAATTAGTTAAAGCTATACATTCGGGTATAAAGGTATCGTTTGAAACCTAGTGTTTGGCTTAACTTAAAAAAAAATGTAGTTCAAGTTTGTTCATTTTACACCAAAAGTTTAAATTACTTAAGACAGTAAATTGTATTAATTAGAATTCTACAACAGAATCATCAACAGCATAAAATAACTAAATTAAGTATATATACTAAGTTTTTGGAACCTATGCTTTTTGTGAACCTATGTCCTATTTCTAGATGTAGATGCTATTTTTTACTTATTTTTTTTTACAAAATAATTCACAAAAGTTATTGAAATTGACTCAACAATTAAAACTATTTAATTTCTTTTAATTACAGATTTTCGAATTGATGTGATGTGTGCTAATTACGATTCATCTTTAAATAATTGAAATTTATTTTTATTAGAAGATTATGTACAAATCTATAATAGATTCATATTTAAAATGGGAGAATTTAAAAATTTTACAAGAATGTATAAAAATTATAAAAAATACAAAAAAGTTAAGTTAAAGCCATTTTTATGCAAAAATATTTCATTCAACCCTTCAATTCTACTATTTTTACTGTTAGTATTAAATATAAATTTAGTAAATGCCAATCGTCCGCCACGTTTTTTAACTAAAGGTCAAGCAGAAATTGTTTTAAGATTGAAAGAAACACCTGAAACACCTGTTGGTAAGTATAACTTCTTCCCATGATATGTATATATACCGGGTGTTCCAGAACAGTGCGTATCAGTATTTTAAGAGGGGAAAGGAGCCGTTATTTTAAAATTAAAAAAAAAAAAAAAATATTTTTTGATGTAGATTCCGAATTTGTATAAAAAATTAAGTCTCGATTTCGGTGATTTTCCGGTTTCAGAAGTTCCGGTCATGTCCGAAAATTTTCCGGTCATGTCCAAAAGTTGAAAATATCTCCTATCGATATAGAGCACCCTATATATAGTTAATAAATTTTTTTTTAAATTTTAAAATAACAATTTCTTTCCCTCTTAAAAAACTGATACGCTTGGTCTGGAACATCCGGTATGTAATATATGTATATATACATCTCCACTGATTCAGTACAATAATAACTAGTGTTTATTATATTGCTTTTTTTGTTTTTAGGAACTCTTATATACCATATTAAGGGCTATGATCCAGATAATGATATACTAACATTTGGAGTTAAACCATCTCAGGATAGTGATGTTATTAAAATTGAAAATTCAGGACCAAATGTAGCAAATATTTATTTAGCAAAGGAATTAGATCGGGAGGTAAGTTTTTTTTTAGTTTTAAAGATAAAATTCTGAAAGCAAAGTTATTTATAATCAAAAAAGAGAATTATACGTAACACTTTTTGATGCAGTTGGATGCCAAGTTCGGGTAACTACCATACAACTCAACCCCTAGCACTCATTCGGAATATTTCAAACAGTAAATGAGTAACAGACTTGAAAATTTGAACTTAAAAATTTTACGGAAAATTAACAAACATCCTTTACCGTTTCACGAAATTCGGATTGGGTCGGCTAGCTGTCCCAGGACTCCTACAACCCAGGAAAACTATTTCAAAAATCAAGAGAGATACAGACCTGAAAATTTGTGTTGCTTTTTAAAAATGAACAAACACGTTTTTCATCGTTTTCCGAAATTCAGGCTGGTTTGGGTATAGCTGCCATACAGCTCCTAGCACCCATAAAAACTATTTCAAAAACCGAGGGCGCTCTAGATATGAAAATTTGAAATTTGGTAGTTGGTAATTGGTTAAAATATTTACCATATAACTCCTAGCACTCATCAAGAGTTTTTCAAAAACTTAAAGGCGTTACAGTCACAGACCTGATTCTCAATACCTTTAATACTAAAATTATTTTAAGTAAGTTCCGTATATGAAAATTCATCGTCATAATTGTTGTACTCTAACTCCTCCGTGGAGTATAGCCACGTTACAAAGGACGTGAGTACTTGCTCCAGCTAAAACTGTTGTCCATCGTGTTTTTCGGCCTTTCGACATGACGTGTACCCTGAGGATTCCATACGAAATATTGTTTCGCAATGCAACTTTCCTCATGGTATGCTTGCTCCATTCTCCACGTCTATTTACTTTTAATTAATTTTTTTGCACAATGTTCTGTAGGAAATAGTTTGTGGCTGTTTGAATGTTTTAGGACGCGCCGGACGACCGGTTGATAATGTTCCGGGCTTTATTATCCAAATTGGCTACTTTGAATACCAATTCCAATACATAAGAACTTCAACTATGACTATTATATACTTTTATATTAAAAATGTATCCTCCACTTCAAATGCATAACTTTTGTTTGTTAAGAAATCCGACAGCTTGAAATAAAAATAAAAATTATCCAATGGATACATCTGCCCCTTCTACTGCAGTTTTCATCGAAAGTGATATAATATTTTTTTCATTAGAATGCAATTTTATTGTTTTGCACTACCAATTGAATTTCTTTTTGATAATTTTTTTTTCAGACCAAAGATGAATACTCAATTGTGTTAACGTTAACTGACAATCATTTTGGTGAAGATAATTACGTAACACAAAGTTTTCTATTACTAGTCGAAGATATAAATGACAACGAACCAATATTTCGTCCATATCAAACAGCTATTGAAATACCTGAAAATAGTCTACCAGGTAAAATAACTGAATTGGAGGCTACAGATCGTGATGAAGGTGCATACGGTCAAGTTGTATATTATTTACAAGAACTTGATGGTGATAATGAGATGTTTTCAATTGTAACCTATCAAGGTAAAGGCATTTTACGTTTAGTTGGTAATTTAGACTATGAACGTAAAAATCTTTATCAATTGCGTGTGTTGGCAATTGATAGAGCGAATCAAGGACGTGTCAATACCGGAACAGCAGCAATTCTAGTCAAAGTAAAAGACATTGAAGATCAACCACCAGAATTTATTCATACACAATCAGTTGCCAGAATATCAGAAGATGCAGTACCTGGTTCAAAAGTATTACAAGTTAAAGCTATTGATGGTGATCGGGGAATAAATAATAAAATAAAATATTCAATTGAAAATAATAAAATTTTTAATATAGAACAAGATACAGGTGTGATATTTACAACAACGAATTTAGATCGTGAAAGTGATCAAAGGTTTAATGGAGCGTATATATTTAAGGTTTTAGCAATAGAAGTTACCAAGCAAAATGTAAGATGTTGAATTTTTTTTTATTTTTTATTCAATTTAAAAATGTTAAATTTTATCGATTTTATAATAGCCACCGCCATATGTTCGAACCGAAGTTACAATAATTATAACTGATATTAACGATGAGACACCAACATTTAAAGAAAGTGTATATAGGTGTGAAATAAATGAAAATGCACAAATGAATTCACCTGTACACTTCTTGAATTATGTTAAAAATGAAGTTTTTGATTATGATGTAGGAAATAACGGAACTTTTCGATTGTTCATAGAACCTGAAAATGATATATTTAAAATAACACCTGAATTAGCTGTTAATGAAGCAAGCTTCCTCATAACTGTAAAAAATCCAAATTTACTTGATTACGAGTATTTAAGTGAAATGAATTTTACGATAGTTGCTGAAGAACTTGCACCGGAACGTAAATGGAGGTATATTATTAATTTTTTTTTTTTTTCATTTAAATATTTACGATATTTTATTTACGATATTATTTTAGTTCTGCTGAAATTCAACTTTTTATAAGAGATTTAAATGATAATTTTCCAGAATTTCTAGGAGCCCCATATGAAATATCAATTTTAGAAAATATCGATCCTGGTACAGCAATTGCACAAATTCATGCAATGGATAAAGATTCAGGAGATTATGGAACTTCTGGTATTAGATTTACTCATTTACGAGGTGGAATATCAAATTTGTAAGTGATTTTCTCTAATTATAATAATTTCAATTTTTGTTTTAATCCAATCAAATCAAATCATTTTAGACTCAATTTAGATCCAATTACTGGTGTAATAAGTGTACGAGCAAATGATGGTACTGCATTTGATCGCGAATTAATTTCACGACATTATTTAACTATTGAAGCTCGTGATAATTTAGGTTTAGGAAATCAAAATACAGCTCAATTGATTATAAATATCGAAGATGTAAATGATAATCCACCGGTATTCCTTCAATTAAAATACGAAGCAAAGCTATTAGAGAATAATGAAGATTTTGAAATTCCATTGATAATTGAAGCAAGAGATAATGATTTAAGTGGTACTGAAAATAGTGATATAACATTTGAAATTGTTGATGGATTATTAAAAGAAAATTTTACAATTAATTCGAAAACTGGAGATTTAAAACCAAAATTGCCAATTGATTTTGAAAATTTAAGTGCAGATGATGAAAATATTCGTTCTGTAAATTTAACAATAAGAGCACATGATTCTGGAATGCCAAGTTTATGGTCAGATGTTAATGTAACAATATATATTCAAGATGTAAATGATAATTTACCAATATTTGAAAGAAAATATTATTTTAGAACTATACCTGAAGATTTACCAGCTAGTAGTTCAGTTTTAAGTGTTCAAGCTAGAGATAGAGATGGTTCAAAACCAAATAATGTAATTGTTTATAGAATAGAATCGGGAGCTGCTGATAAATTTATTATTAATTCTGATACTGGTATTATTTATACAGCAGAAGGAGCTAATTTAGATCCGGATTTTACAAATCCTAGAAAAGTTGTATATTCATTGATTGTGGTTAGTTAAATTAAATTAAATTAAATGGGGTTTTACATCATAAAATAATATATATATTTTTTTAATTACAGGTAGCTTTAGATGGAGGTTTAGGCAATTCACAATTAAGCTCTAAAACTCTAGTTAATATTACAATTAAAGATGTTAATAATAAAATTCCAGTTTTAGCTGATTTTAAAATAATTAAATTAAAAGAAAATATTCCTGTTGGTACAATTGTATATAATGTGAGCGCTACAGATTTAGATGAATCGCCAATATTGAGATATCGAATAAATAAAAAAAATTCTGAAGCTAGAACTGATGAAGGAATTTTTGTTAAATTAAGTGAATATGATTTTGTTAGTGCCTTTGAATTAAATTCAGTTACAGGTTTGTTGAAGGTGAGTGCAGGATGCTACGAAATTATAATTTGTATTTGAAAGAATTTAATTCACAAAAACAAATTGTATTATTTTTATTTAAAGGTTGCAATTTCAAGAATAATTGATAGAGAAAAAGTTGAACAAATTAAATTAGCAATAATAGTGGAAGATATAGCTTCAGGCAATGGTCGTCAAATAAGTGAAGGTAAGATTTTGAATGGTTTTTGAACACTGTCATATCACATATACGTTTATAGTCCTCACTCGAAATGAAACATATAGTAACAGCAAATTAAAATAGTTGTGTACGTAGTTAAAATTGACAAAATGTTAAATAATATTGTGAGCACTGATAAAACGATTATCGGGGTATAGACAAAAACAACTACTCATAATAATTGAATACAAATCCGTATAACAATTAAAATCTGTAATTAACATTAAATTTTTATTTTTTATTAACTTTGGTAACAAAGCCAAAGTAGTATTAAATCTAATATAAATGTATTATATGCATAATAACCTACCTTTAGTTCGTAGTACCCTTAGTTCGTAATATAGATCTTACTTCCAGTCCTCCTTGTTCAATTATGAGTTGAAAAATTAAAAAAATGGAAACAATAAATCATGAAACAACATAGAACAGTCAACTAAAGTGTATTTGTAAAACTCTCACAAAATACCATAAGATTTCAATTATAACACCCATCTCACGAGATCGCGTTCTATTCTGTTAAACAGAGACGCGATAGCGAATTGTCGTGACGGCAAATGTCAAAACAGTTTTGTGAGTAATTTTTGTTAGACCTTTGACGAGACGCGATAGCCATTTGCTATCTAAATCAAAAATTGTAAACGATAGACTATTTCGCCGAAGTATCTTGTGTTTTTTGATTAAAAAATTGAATTAAATAAATAAGTTAAATAGATAAGACACTAGTAATACTTTCCGAAAATAGATGATTGAACTGCTTTACTATTTCAATAGTGAAACTATTTATTGAAACTACTAATTTGAGTTCGTAAATTTTTTATTTTCGAATAACAATATTTTAGTTTTTTTAATATTTAGTAATAGGTAATGTTTTTCTAACCATTGTTCAATGATATTAAAATAATTTTTGATGTCATTACTTACATTTCCTTCGTCATTCGACTGATATTTTAGTATAGCATCATCAGCATAGAGTTGTTTTTGATCTTTAAGATTTAAGCATGCCATATCATTTATATAAATTTTGAATAGGTCTGGTCCAAGTATTGAACCCTGTGGTAATCCTTTTTTATTTATTTTGGGTTTGCTTAAAATTCCATTAATACATACTCTTTGCTGTCTATTGTTTAGGTATGATCTAAAAAAATTTATTTGATTAGTACTACAATTCATTTTTGAGACTTTATATAGAAGAATTTCATGGTCTACACAGTCGAAAGCTTTTTGAAAATCAAGAAATATACACGCGACATAATTCCCTTCATCAATGTTTGTAGAAATAAAGTGCGTTAAACTAAAGCAAGCGGCTGCCGTATTTGAATTTTTTTCAAAACCATATTGTTCTTTATCTAAGAAGTCGTTTTTTGTCATGAGCTCGTTTAAACGCTGCTTAATAATTATTTCAAAAATTTTCGAGAAGGCACTGAGATCTGATATGGGTCGATAATTAGATAGGCTTGTTGTATTGCGACTTTTGAAAATTGGAGTTACAATTACAGTTTTGAGCGAATCGGGAAAGGAAAAAGTTTCAAAAGTATTATTTATAAATTTTACTAGAATTGGGGCTATATTATCAGAAATTTTTTTAATAAATTTTGAGGAAATGTTATCATAAACAGTCACTGCTCCCGGCTTTATGATTTATTATGAATTATTGAATTACTAATTTGACCTCTTCAATATTTGTAGGAGACAGATTAAAATTCAAATTAAAATTAAATATGCGTGAAATTCTGTTTAAATATTGATAATCATACGGAAATTAAGCTCATTGGTTACATTAACAAAAAAATTATTCATGCATTAAGTATGTCGATTTCAGTAGTATAAGTATGATTTGCATGTTCAAGAAGCTTAATATTGGAATTATATATTGAAATAGTTTTATTAAACATAATTTTCTTGTACAAGTTCCATAAATTTTGGCTGTTACCATGGTTTCTTGCAACTTCTTCAACACAGTATTTCTTTTTTGCTTCAATAATTAAGAGTTTAATCTCTTTTTTAGAATCATTATATAATTTTTCAATGTGAGTATCATTTTAATAATTTTTTCTAAATTTATTGTATGAGTTCCTGATTTTCATTTTTTCTAGTATTTCATCCATTATCCAATCATGTTTCCTTGTTTCAGTTTTTTGTAATATTTTTTTTGTATTATTAGTGATTAAATTCTGAAAATCATTAACGATATCGTTAAAACTACTATAATAATTTAATTTAGACCAAATATCATCTCTTTTTACATCATCATAATCTAAAATTGTTTTAAACTTTGATACGTTCTCTATCGAAGGCCGCAGATTCATACTTATAAGGAAATATTGATGATCTGACAAAGCAGCATCTTAAATTTGGAAAAAGTACTAGTTTTTTAGGATGTCAGTAATAAAGTGATCTATTATAGTTTTTGGTATTTTTGCTATTCTCGTAGCAAATTTTGAGGTCAAAATCCATTTTTAAGTAAAGTGTTACTATAACGTCTTGTATCAATATCGTTTTCAGTTAAAAGATTAATATTTAAACCACCAAGAATAAATGAGTTTGTAAATTTAGTTGTGTATTCATCTAATTTATTGACGAAATCTTCTATATGAGTTTCGTGAGATCTATAAACTGAGATTATATTTATGCCTTGCTTTAGTAATTTTACAACTAGAAAGTTTGACTTATTGAATTCCTCTTCCATAATTTGCGTACTACTAATTCCCTCTTTTATAAAAATTAGTTAAATACCCGTTACTACGTAACTTTTTGCTACCGTTATATATGGTGAAAAATCAAAATTAGAGCATTCTAGGTTGTACTACATTATAAATTATCGAAATCAAAAATTCCCCTATCAACAATATTTTAGTAATATTTGATACTTTAGTTAAATTAGTAGATTAGTAGACAGACTATATAATTGGATTTATATAGATTGAAATATTTAATCAACTAATATTTCATTAAAAACTATATTTCTAACAGTTCTATTCTCTTCGGTGACAATTTTCAAATGATTTATATTCCCAGTAGTTCGCGAAATCCCGACATATAGTTGTCCATGTGAAAAACCTGGTGCATCAAGTAAAATACCAACCTTATTGAGAGTTTGACCTTGCGCTTTCTTGATGGTCATTGCAAAGGCAGCTCGGACGGGAAACTTGCGTCTTACTGTTTCTTTTTTTTTATAAATTAGGAAAACCAAAAAATTAAAATCTACTGTTTTTTTTATTTTAAAATACAAAAGACTACAATATCAAATATCAATAAATAGATATAGGATATATCATATATTACATATAGGTACATTTATTATTTATTTTTTTTTTTTAAATAAAAAACACTAAAATATTAGAAATAAAGTAAACTTAATATAGCTATTGTTTTTTATTTACAAATAAAAAACCGCTAAAATTAGGTACTTACGATTAGGTAACGTTTAGACATCAAGATTTAGTTTGTACTATTGAAAGTTTGACTGTCCTGTAAACGTTGTTCCACAAATTTTGACATCCGACTTTGTTTAATGAAAAAATAGAATATTATCCTATTATCATCAAACATTTTTGAAACAAAAAATGCTGGAAACTAATTTTTTCCTTTAAATCGAAATCGACTTTTGTCATTTGTTAAACTTTTTGTTTAATGTTTATTGTGTTTGATTATTTTTGTTGTTATATTGATTGTTATAAATAATAGTATTGATAATAACAATTAGTAGATACTAAACTACCTACATTTATATGATTTTTTCAACTTTTTCTTAATTGTATTTTTTATTTATTTAAAAATTTAATAGGTAAATTTTGTTTTTCATTTTGTTGTATTTTTTACTTTTTATTTTATTTGTTTATAATTTTTAATTTCTATATATTTAAAATCATTGTTTTTTATTTGAGCCAAACAAACCTTAAATAAATAAATAAGTAACTTTTATCAAATAAAATCTTATGTGTAAACGTTGCTCTTATGCCAACACTTATGTAGTTGATTATATAAATTGATTAAAGCTTTTTTGGTTATTTTTCATAAAAAAATACGTAATAACTTACTCTAATCAATGTAGTCAAAAAATTATTTTAAAACATATTTTTCAAGTAAATAACAATGTATTCAATAGCTTTGAAATTATTATTCTAAATATTTTTAATCCATTTTGTTTTAGCAGGGGAGGAAACAGAAAGAATTACGTGCTAATTCGACATTTACTTGATTTTTTTGTTGCTATTTCTTTTCTCTTTCGTTTGGGTTAAAGAAATGTATCCATAAAACAAAACCAATTCTCAGTAGATTGAAATAAAAAGGGGAAAGATTATGTACATAAATTATTATATAATATAAAGCCGCACACGCATCTACTATCAAAGGATAGTAGGTAAAGGATCCATTATTAAGAAAATGCACTGGAATAAAATTTTATAATTTGTGAATGATTGATTACAATTTTTCTAGTCGATTTCCAAAATTGTAAGAAATAGAAAGTAATAAGAATTTAATTTGTGAGAGAGAGATAAAAATTCAAAACACAAAGTGGGAAAAAAATTATCGAACAAATATCGAGATGTGTTACATTTAAAAATGCATAGTAATAAGAAACATTATTTATTCACTCACTTTCAATATTCAAATTGCCTTCCTATTTATAAGTTCTAATATTATTAATAATTAATAAATTATCATTTATTATTAAATGTCAAAATTTAATTTTGAAGGAAATAAAAATGCATCGAGTCATTCATAAAAAAAAATTATTGGTTCTTGGTATTAACTACCTGGCTCAATAACTGAAAAAAATTATATATTGAAAATACATCAATTATAATCTGTTTGAAATAAAAAAAATTTTACTTCCCTTATAAGGCAATAAAAGAAAATAATATGATGTTTAAGAAATAAGATATGTTTTTGAAACCAATATTATGTTATGTAGGTACCTGGAAAAAATCAATCATTCAAAATTTCTTTACTCTCATACCCTAATAAATTTAATACGTTGATTTCAGACGACCATGTACATTAGAAATCTCTTCTCCCGAGGCCCGTGGGCTATTTAAAATTAAATTTCAAAATTAAATGGCTTTTTAAATCATTTATATCGCACTCTTTCTTTCTCACAACTTATTACATAAGAAAAACAATAGCTTTTTGCTTCTTTAACTAATGGAGTTTTTTTGTAAATGGAATCTTGACTTCCCCAGTGCATATCTTCTTATTAAAGAATATTCTTTTCTACTATGATGTATTAAGAAGAAAAACAACAAAAGAAAATAACAAAAAATGTGTACAGTATATTCCGTTTCATTTAAATCAATTTGAGTAAAGTTTGATTTTTTTTTCTCCTATATTAAAGGCATTCTTGATGAGGTGTAAGAAAGAAAGAAAAAAATTTCTTCCAATTTGATTTCAAATAAATTCTCTTCTTCATTTATGTTAAAAACAAAATGTATGCATGAAACAGAAACAATATTTCACTTTCAAACAAAAAATTATAAAGGTACATGCTGACACCGGCGAAGAATTATATATAGATTGCCACACCTCCATAGGAGTTTTGTCTGTTTAAAAAATAATCTGTATATCCTTGTAAGTTAAAAAAGATATTTTCACTCTTTCTTAACCATATTTCAGTTAACACAACACAATGTATATCACACTTATAAGAATTTATAATTAGTTCTAAATTATCTAGTTTATTTCACAAACTTTGTATATTACAATATAATATGTTTAAATTATTTTTATATTTATAATCAATATTAAGGTTGTTCACCCCTGTAAAATAGTTTACATTAATATTTTGATAAATAGTTATTGTATTATTATCTATGTTGAATATTTAAAAAATTTAAAAATTTCACGTGGCGTCATTATTAAAAATAATAATAAAGTTATTCTGTATTGATATAGAATAGTTTGTTACTTCGCGTCGTACTTGCAGCATCGGGAAATATATAAAGAATTGTATTTTTTTTTTAAATAACACATATTTTGTTTATATACCAATAATCTTTTTTGGAAGTAAAAAATGATCAGTACTACGAACAAATAAGATGTTCTATCGCGCCGCTTACAGTGTCTAACAGAAATGCATATTCGGCGAGACGAGACGAGATTAAATTTTATCATCACGTCAACGATGGGTCTAAGATAATATGATTGATAGTAGTTATCTCATAAATATGAATTCAAGTCTAAAGAAAAACCTTTTGGAAATTTATCAATGCTAAATGTAGATCGGATCAATTTCCCGTCACTATGACCTATAAAAATGAATCTAGTAGTTTTTCTCAAGCTAATGTAGACTTTTTAAAAATATTTTTTTTCCATTTTCTGAAGTTTTCGCAGGTACATTTAATTAAACACACATTTTATATCTTTACTTGCCTTAAATTAAGCGTGCTAGAGTTGAGCATCGGCTGTATTTGCACAAGATTGTGTGCATACAAAAATATTTGTCGGTGTAAATGTAATGACGAGAGCTATACTTATGTAGCGGGAAAACAATGATGGTCCTAGTGCCGTTCCTTGAATGATACCAAATCCAATATTATTTTGCTTGCTTTTAATTCCTTTACATTCAGAATACTATTTTCTATTTTATATACTTTCATATTAACTTGCCAGTTTATATATGTATATATATGTATATTTATATGTTTTCGTGGTAGGTTTGAATTTTTTTGTTATTAAAACCAAACGCAAAAAGAAAAAAAATAATTTTGTTTAAGAAATTTAAAGATAGAGTTCTGAAATTTTTCACAGTTACTCATGATCATGAATTTTTAATATTTGTCGCTTGAACAAAATCACGAATTAAAAGAGCATCACAAAGCTTGGTTCTTTTGACATCACAAAGCGTGTGTTTTATCTTATAGTAGTTCTAGATGCTCAACATCAACCACTAGTTTTATTTCCTACTTTTTAGGGGGCTAGTTTGGTTTCGATAAAAGTATATTTTAAAAATTTTTATTTTTACATTATTATTTTTTTAGTAAATTATTTTAAGTAAATATAAACCCAATTTTATTCTTACTCCTGTATACCCCAGTCAAACAGAATAACTCTAAGCAAGATAATTCTATCTAAAGAAAGGTCGAACTTCGTTAGGTTGAAGAAAATTACTTCAACTTTATTTCCACTGCTAATTACAAATTTAATATCCCACGTAACAATTTGATCGCTATAAGACTCTTGCGCACTCTTATAACACTACTATAAACACTCTCATAGCAGAATTAGTGTTAATTTGAGTGCTCCGCAATTGCTACGAAATGTTATAAATACGTTATAGCACTAAAATGGAGAATCCTATCCCGGAGCAAGTGCTGTAGTATTGTTATAGGATTAGTATACATGTATTAGTGTATATGTTTTTATTTTGAAATGATATTCATTTGAAATAATTTATGTTATGCGAGAGTGAGAAAGATGGAGTTTATGTTTATTTCCTGAAAAAGGGAGATAGATATTAGTTAATAATATAAAAAATGTCTTACTAATAAATAATATGTTTCGGTCAAAAATAATTGTATTAATATTTATAATTATTGTGAACAAAATGCAAAATTTGGCTGGGAAAGAAATTTCATTGACATTTATTGTAAAAATACTTCGAAAAAATACATTGCCATTCAAAAATAACCAATTTTTAAATAAATAAAAGAAAATATATTTTTAAATTGCATCTTTAAAATATTTAATAATGTATGTTAATTAATGCATAACATCAAATTTGATATTTAAATAATTATTCTTTTAAGTAAAAATGATATTTTTTCGAAAAGAATGCAAAATAAAACTTTCTAGTTTTTGTTTATTTAAAAAAAATTTACCATGTTTGTAGAAAATAATGGCCGTCGCAAAATATTTATCTAAAAGCTACAGTAAGTTTATGAGTAACATTATAGGAATACAGTAAAATAATAACACGACTACTGCTATTCTAGCAATTCTATTCTTATAACAACATTTTAACTCTTGATACAGGATTACGCACTTTTAGATTTATAAAAACATTGCTGTATTACTTGCGGAAAATCCCATTATAACAACTCCCGAACAGAACATTCTTATAGCAATATTAATCACATTATTCCCATAAAAACATCATTATAACACTTTTAGTGCTTATCGGGAGTCATATAGAAGTCTTGTAGCACTAGTTTTGTTTTTATAACAATAAAATGTTACGTGGGATCTGGGATGTGATACGACGTCAAATAGCAGTTATATAACCAATATTTGGCAGTTTTGTAAAACTATATTGCCGTTTGCAAATTAAATTATTTACTATACCAAATGATGTGCGAACTCTTCATCACATTGTGTTTCAATTATTTTTCCAAATACTGAAGTATTGATATTGCTCTAATATTATTAACATCGGGCTTATCACCTTTATTCTTATAAACAGGTATGACTTTGCTCATTTTTAACATTTTTGGAATATCACCTTCATCTAACAACTTATTTATCAATAAAATAATAGGTACAGCTAGTTCGGATTTTAGCAATTTTATTTTTGATATTGTCCGCGTCAGAATTGCTTTTCATTGCTAGTCCTTCAATTAGTTTTTTTTTTTTTTAGATACGGGGATACTTGTAAAGTGTATTCTATTATTTTATTAGTTTTTATTGGCGGTAAAAAATTTGTAAGAAAGTTTAGGGCCATATTGTTGCATATATTAATGTAGTATCCATTAAGCTTATGTACTTTATTATAGCTATTTGCCATCTAATATATCTTCTCCTTAAAAAAAATCATTATTATTATTATTTATTTTTACTATCGGGAATTATATCTTTCATTGCACTCCAAGTTTTATGCGGATTACTAAAACAGTTATTAAATTTTTGTTTATCATATTTTTGACGTTTGTTTCCGTTTCATAAGAGGTTAGTTTATTTATTCAGTAACGAACATTTCTTTATAGTAAATATCATCATTATTATTCAATAAATGTTTTTTTTATACAAATAGTTTTTTATTTTAATTAATGGCAAACCTTCTTTATCTATCCATGGACTACTACAGTCGTCTCAAAAATTATTTGTGAATAGAACAATTTTATGCTTATCACAAACAGAGTTGGCTGTTACTTTCTAAATAATAAAAATAATTAACGCATTTTTTAGAATTTTTAAGTTTGAACAAATCTCAAAATTTTACAAAAAGAAAAAAATGATTCGCTCAGGGATTTCGCAAAAAAGGCAAAAACGAATATTGTTCTATGCACAAATAATTTTTGAGACGGCTGTATGTTTTATTTTCATTTTCATTGTTTTTGCACTGTCGATAATTCAGTACATTTATGTAGCACATCTACTACATTAATATAAATTACCTCATATTGCATTAAAACAAGGAGAACAGACCGTAACGTTTCTCTGATCTACATACCAACATCTCATCAAAAAATAAATAAATGTCACAGTTTAATTTAAACTTTGTAATATTTTCAGCTCCACTCACCATTCAAATAGAGGATGAAAACGATAACAATCCTAAATTTAAAATGCCATTTTATAAAAGATCGATACCAGAAAATAGTATGAATGGAGTTGCAATAGGAAAAGTTGTTGCATTTGATATAGATAAAAATCGTACTATAACATATTTTCTTGAAGGTATATTTTAGTTAATCTAAATGAGACCGATTTTGTTTTAAAAATAAAATAAATTTTTATATAAGGTAATCCACGTGTAACAGGATTGCTACATTTAGATCCTGAAACTGGTGAAATAGTAGTTGCTAATAAAATTGATCATGAAGAAAATCAATGGTTAAATTTTACAATAAGAGCAACTGATTCTGGTTATCCACCTAGATCATCTTTAGTGGATGTTTTTGTTTCAGTATTGGATGAAAATGATAATAATCCATATTTTATTACAAACACAAAAAATTTTACTGTTCATGAAAATTCTCCTATTGGTACAAGAATTGCTGCTATTCAAGCAACTGATGCAGATTCTGGTGATTATGGAAAAATAACATTTTTAATGGATCGTATAAGTTCACAGGTTCATAGAGACGAAAAATACATATGTATTTAATTTTTCTATTAATTGAATTTTTTTTTTTAGGGAAAATTTACAATTGATGCAGACACTGGAGTACTAGCAACATCTGATAAAATTGATAGAGAAACAAAAGATTTTTATGTTTTAGTTATAGAAGCATGGGATAATTATCAATTTGGTTATGCGGCTGGTGAAAGTCGTAATGCATTTAAACAAATATTGTAAGACATTATCTACACATCTTATTTGTATTCTACATTGGGTAAAGTCGGGTATTGTGGACTACTTTTTTTCTTTGTTAAATGACTTTACTTATTTTGTTTATTTCGAAAACAGTAAAATCATAAAATGAAACGAGATATATTTCTATTCCTATAAATATACTTAAGAAAGTCATTGCAATTTCAGGTGAAAAATTCCCAATATTTCCAAATCACTATTTTAGAATATTGGCGTCTAATTTGAACCACCCTCTCGTGTCTCGGGTATAATGGACTAGTAATTCATATTAGCCAACAATTTATTTAATAGTTTCTTTAACAACACTTACTCGGACAAAAATGATGTAAGTTTTTAGTATGGCTATTATCATCATAATCATTGGCTCTGTAACCCCATTCATGGAGCATAGAGTCCCATCCCCATCTAATATTAATAAGACTCGGTCTTATTCAGAATGAAAATTCGACTTTGAAGGTTTAACGAATTTTAGATAATTTTCAAGCTATTCGGTAAAAATATAATTTTGGAGACATCTGGACTTTTGAAATGCTACAGCTAAAACGGTAGGGCATTTATAGGAAATTACATCTTCCTAGTTTTTCTGGATAAAATAAAAAATGGTGTTACAAAAATACCACTAATACTCATACATGAAATTATCGTTACTAAAAATTCTAGTTCGGCCATTATAGTTGCTCTATTTTGTGTTTACCCTTTTTTGCTTAAATTTGTTGATGGTGGCTTTGAACTACGGACACACAAGTTTCATGAACATTAAGAATACGATTTGCAGAAACCTTAATCTTTAAAGGAATGAACTTTAGAAGCACTTTCGAGGCTTAATTCTACTCGTTGAAGATCCTGTTTATTTGCGGAAGCTAACAATGTGTATATGCCTATACTTAAGAAGCCATAAAGCCAATCTTTTCGTCGAGTCAAGAAAAGTATTTGCCAATCCATATCTCACCGCTAACTTATATGTTAAGATTCTGATATTTTGCCGTGTGAGACACATTTCGAAAATATATTTAGTTAAGCGGTTAAGTCTCTTTCCATTTCTTTAGAAAACGGTGGCTTGGCTTTTTTCATGAATGTTTTGGTTCAGATGTTACACTATTATATTCGTATGATTACAGTAACTGAAATCCCATTTTTCCATTTTTTACGTCTTCGGCAGCTTATGGATGTCATATTGGCCGATATTACTTCTTGCAATTTCAACCACTGGTTCATATTAGCCATACTAAAGTGGTTCATCTTGTCCGCAAGAACTAACGCTATTCGAACCTATTCTCAAATTTCAAGATAAAGGCTTACAGCGATTACGAAAACATAAATGTTTTCGGAATGCGAGTAAATCAAAGTATGCTCTGGAATGACCATATTTTCGATATTGCGAAAAACGCCGCAAAATGTTTGGGTTTTTTAACTAGGTATATACGTTTTCTTCACCTAAATATCGGCCTAAATACGACTTAAGATGGAGTATAATTCTAATCTATATGAGCGGGCGCCTCAAAGACTACTCTAAGCTTTCTTGACACAGTACAGCACTTGCTTCATAGATAATGTAAATGTCTTATCCACACTTGCTACACTTGGTTATCGTCGTATCGTTAGTTCACTAGTTCTATGCTGTAGTTATCTTGTAGGAGTAGGAGCGTACTCGAAAGAACTAAAATCACTACTTTCGGCTCTTAAACAACTCCACCGAGGAACGCGAAAGACTGCAAATAATAACCCCTACACCGTGAAAATAAAGAAATCAAGACTGGTTATGCAAACTCGTTTATAATCAGAAGTTCTAGAATGTGGCATCGCATTACACTATACAAGCTTTCCCAAGACGGGGTAGCTTTTATTTGTCAATAAACTAGTTAACTTAGTTAACAATTTTCTCGCCGAACCTTTCGACTACATCTTTTTCTTTTTCTTTTCTTTAACTATCTCTTTTCTTTTCCAAAACCTAACGGTACGAAAATATAAAGGTTTCTCTTACTTAAGTTAAGAAAAAAAAGTGTAGATTTTTCAAAACAAAAAAATAAGACAATGTAAAAAATAACATAAGCAAATTTTTACCTTCGCAAAAAATGTTGTAAAACAGAAATTATTCAGTTTTTGAATTAAATGTGGAGAGCTACCTCTAAACATTTTATTATTATTACACCTGTTCAAAATAGAATTTCACTCAAAAATGTAGCTCCTTAATAGTCAAACACTAAAAAAGGATTGATCTTGCAATGAATATCGCCAAAATTTGTATCATAGACATTTTTTTCTTCGTATTTACCGTTCGCTTTGTTTTTATGTTTTGTTTTGTGTTATTCCGATGTTAAAATAAATTTAGTGGCTTTAAAAACTTCCCTCAGTATGGACAAAAATCCCCACCATAAATTTAATATCTTAGTAAAGAGGGAGTGCCTACATCCCGTCCCTGACATATTAGGGCCACCTTCGTTTTAATAAAAAAAAGAGGGCGTGAAAGCATTTGTAAACCTTTCAACATGTTGATCCAATTACGTCGACTGATTTACATGTTTTGACATCAATGTACTTATGGCTTTCTCTAATGTTAATTTTGAAGACTGGTCCACATTAACCGAAACTACTGTACTAAAGTTATTTTTTTTTTAATTTCTTTTTTTTTTATTAAAACTTTTGAAGTGTTAACATATTGGATGAAAACGATTCACCACCTGAACTATCATTACCAATTGGATGTGTTCAAATTACAGAATATCATGATATGAAAGAAGTTGTAGCAACTATACGAGGTAAAGATGCAGATGACCCACAACTTCCGAATGGTAAAATTGAAATGAGTATTATAAAAGGCAATGAAGAAGGTAATATTGACAAACCGTTACAATTATAGCATTTGTTAACAACTTTGAATTATCTTAGGCTTATTTCAACTAACTCAATCTGATCCATGGACTGGATATTTGTATGCGAAAAAACCTCTAAAGAATAAATATGGTAATCATTCATTAACAATATCAGCAAGAGATTTAGGAACACCATCGAATATTATTAAAAGTTCTGTAGATATTTGTGTAGCTGATTTTAATGATCATCCTCCAGTTTTTGTTTATCCAGCACAAAATACAACAATTCGTATACCGGAGGTAATTATTTGATTCAAGAAACAATAAATATAGAATTAAGAAATTTTTATTATTAGAATGCAACTATTGGATCTCTTATTATAAAAATTTCTGCAACTGATGAAGATGTTGGTTTAAATGCTCTTGTTAGATATCGACTCAAACCAGATCCGTTAGGAAATTTTAAAACTTTTGAAATTGATTCGGAAACTGGCAGATTATTTTTAAAAGAAAATCTTGATCGTAATAAACAGAAAATGTATGAGGTATGGTGTAAACAATTTTAATCTCTAATAAAATGCTATTCTAACCATTTTTACTGTTATTTTAGATAAGAATTGAAGCTTATGATCAAGGTGTACCAACTTCATTAAGTTCTGATTTAGATCTTGCAATATATATTAGAAATGTTAATGATTATGAACCACAATTTCTGGTCGAACAATTACTAGTTAATTTTACGGAGCATACAGAACCAGGTTATGAAAAACTTAAATTACCAGATACAATTGAACGGGATGAAATCGATGATTTGGATGATCCACCCAATACAGTTTGTTATTTTATTATACAAGGCAATGAAGATAATTTGTTTGATTTGAATCAAGAAACTCATATTTTATCTGTTGTTAAAGAATTGGATAGAGAAATAAAAGCAAATCATACTTTATATATTAAAGCTACAGAGAGTTGTTCAAATTCAAAAAATAATATTCAAGAACGAAGTTTTCGTAAAATTGATATTAAAGAAACAAGAGAACCTATTGAAATGTATCCATTGCGTCTGACAACAAATTATCGAAAAATGAATTCAAATAGATTTCATAATTATTTCGATAGATACAAACAATCTCGAAAAATGAGACATATTGTAGAAACAACTGAAATGGTAGAAGAAGATGAAGAAGAACAAGACGATTCATCATCTATAATGTCTGATGAAACTTTAATGTCAGATGGAACTGTTGTTAGAGTTTTTATAAGTGTTCTTGATATCAATGATAATCCACCGAAATTTACATCGAAAATATTTACTGGAGGTTTTACAACAACAGCTGATTTTGGTACAAAATTTATGAAAGTTGAAGCAAATGATCCAGATGATGGTGCTAATGCATTATTAAATTATTATCATATTGGTGAGATCAGACAAACACTTACTGAGGGTTTAGAAAATGCTGGTAATTCACCATTTGTAGTTGATCAAATAACAGGTGAAGTTCAATTGAATTTTGATCCACAAAAGGGTATGAAAGGTTATTTTGATTTTATGGTATTAGTTAATGATACCGGTGGATTAAAAGATACAGCACATGTTTTCATTTATTTGTTAAGAGATGATCAAAAAGTTAAAATTGTTTTTAGACAACATCCACAATTTCTCAGAAGTAAAATTCATAAATTTAGAGAGTAAGTTGTTATAATTAATAATGATGCGATCTAATAAATTAATTAATTTTTTTATTTTTCATTTTTAGTAAATTAAGTAATGTTAGTGGAGCCATTGTGAATATAAATGAATTTAAAGTACATGAAAATAAAGATGGTACTGTAGATAAAACAAAAACTGATTTATATATGCATTTAGTTGATAAAGAAGATAATTCTATTTACGATGTGGCTGATGTTTTAAATTTAATTGATAAACATATTGAAAAATTGGATGATTTACTAAAAGAATTTAATGTACTTGATATTCAGCCGGCTGAAACAGAATCATTAGTAGCAGGTATAAGTAAAGGGCCAATGTATATTTGGTTAATTTTTTCAAATATATTAATATCAACATTTTTGGTTCTTGTATTGATTTTGTGTATTTCACAAAGAAGTAGTTATAAAAGACAATTAAGAGCTGCTAAAGTCAATATATATAGTAAGTGTAAAAGGATTAGAGTTCTATAATAAATCGATTTTAATAATTATTTTATATTTTTTCAGATCAATCAAATTATGAAACAACACCACGTGATCCAAATACAGGAGTACCAAATACAAATAAACATAGTATGGAAGGTTCTAATCCAATTTGGTTGAAAGGTTATGAAAATGAATGGTTTAAAAATGATGATGAACAATATAAAAGTGCTGAATCATTCGATGAAAACATTATTGGTGAAACAGCAGTTCCAATTAAACCACCAAAAATGTTTGATGAAACAAATGATTTAAATCGTAATTCAAATATTTATCATCCAATTGATAAATTAACAAATAGTGCTCAAATTTTAATTAAACGATTGGAAACAACAGAGCTATAATTTTCATATTGTAAAAATTAATTATTAAATTTTTTGTTTATTATTTTTTATTTTTATTTTTTTGTTAAATTACATTGTAATTTATTTTCTGTAGTATTTAATTTAGTTAGGGAGTATATAAAAAAAAAATAAGTAGAATAAAATAAAAGATAAAAATAATTAGGAATTATTTGTGTTTTAATTACCTCATGGTTTCAGTAGTTTTTATAGAATTAATTTGTCAGACATTGAGTATGGCACTGCAATTTATTACAAAAAGTAGAGCGATTAATGTTTTTGAAGTACTTATTGATCAATGTTCTGGTATATAGGTTTAATACTTACTTACTTAGGTGGTCAACAGACCATCTAGGTCTAACTCATCAACGTCCTTCATTATTTTCAGTCCCGGACCGATTCTCTCCAGTTGAAGATGCGACATTGTTTTAAATCTGCCGATACTTCATCTCTCCAAGGAAGGCTTGGTCTCCCCGACGACTTGTACCTTCGGATCTGGATTCGAAGATTCTCTTGGCTGGAGTGTTTTCATTAATCCGTTCTAGGTATCCAGGCCAGTGTAGTCTCTTGACTTTAATTTCCGTAGCTACGTCCACATCATTATATTATTATCTCCCATTATCTCCGTTTTCAGAACCATATATCCGGCGAAGAATTTTCTTCTCGATGATACCAAGTGCATGCTCACTTACCTTCGACAATGTCCATGGTTCTAATCTGTAGAGTAGAACCGCTAGTATTAGCGTTTTGTAGATTTGTATATCGGTGATTCGGCAAAGGACCTTAGACCCGAGATGTTCTAAAACACCGTAGCAGCGACGATTTGCCATGATTATTTTTCACCGTACCTCCACATTCAAATCATTTGTGGGATTAACGCTAGTTCCAGAATAGCTAAGCTCCAGAATATAAACTTTTATAAATGTGAAAAACTACCAACATTATCAAGAACTAGGCCTTTTTGAGTACCGTGTATTTCGACTTAATTTAAATTATTACGTAATTTTGGCCTCAACAAATTTTTGTAAAATTTCATTATTTTTGGAATAATGAAAAATTGAAAAAAACTTTAATTAAACTTCCATGCCTTGTACAGAATTCAAATACGAGACCTTTTGGTTGGTAACCAGATGATATTAGAATGGTATAAGAGGTCGGTCGATATACGTATTATTTTTAATACTATCATCTATGACTATTGCTCTATCAATGACTGGCTTCTAATGAATTCCATCTATTCTTTTAGTAAAATTTCAAAATAACCAATTCAGTTCAAGTGTTCTTTAAAAAAATGGAGGATATTTTTCAAACGGTCGTTATTTACGCTGATGACATTAGCAAAGCTTTTGATCTTCAGTCGTTCAGTGTAATTTTCCTAAAATTATTGAATTTAGGTTTCCCTTGTTTCTTTATTAAAAGGTTAAGCTGTTAAAATTGGGATCGTAACAAAATCCCCTGTTTTTAAAATCTCTCAGTTTTCAAAAATCCACCGTATCAAAATCCCCCGTTTCATAATCCATCGTATTAAAATGCATTGTTTTGTAATACGCTTTTTAAAAATCCCATATTTTAATGGGATCGTAACAAAATCCCCTGCTTTCGAAATCTCCCGCTTTTGAAAAATTTTACACCCGAACGAGTTTTGGCCATCCTAGTTTTAACAACAACATGATCTTGTGTTAATTCAGAAATGAGCTTGTATACATCCACATGTGATTTGCCCACAATGGTATTCAAGCGTCTGTGCCAAGCTTCTGCATTATTTTGTCCCTTCAGATTGCACTTTTCGCCAAATAATTTGTCCAAAGTGAAATAGACATCCCTTATATATAGCTGATGGAAAAAAATCGTTTGCGGCAGCTACACTAGCTTTTTCGAAATCTGAAATAATTCGTATAGGATTCAAGTTTATATTCCATTGACAAGCTGTGTAACAGAATTCATAAAAAGTATTTGATCGTTGTATATCATAATATCGTTGTAGATCGTTGTAGATATTTCAAAGTATTTGATCGTTGTCTTGAAATTTTTTGTTTCTATGTTGAATTAGAAGGTAAATATATTCTACATTCTTCATTACATTCTACTATACTACTTCTAATAATTTGTGAAGGCTTTGAAGTAGATGTTTTAGGAATACTTTTTACTTTCGTATTAATTTGGCAAATGGTTCTTTTAAAAGCCTGCGGATCATGTGAATGAGCAGATGGCTCTTTCTTGACTAAATGTTTTCCATCTAACAAAACTGTTAGAACTCGACCTGAGCACAATAAGGACTTGCGTTGCGCACACGACCACCTAAAAGCTTTGCTAGTTTTACTACTTAAGTGGTAATCGTACCCATCTACAAATAATTTGTCATTCCCCTTATTTGATTTGACTGTTTCAACCTTCATTTTTTAATTACATATATAATTTTGATTATCTTAATTATTTATAATTTTTAATTATTTAAGTTATATGTATGTCCTATTTTTTTAATTATAATGAATGACAATTGCCAATAGTAAATTCATTTTATTTTTATTAGCGTCTTTCATAAAAACTACACTCTAATTAAATTCTTAATAATATAAAAGTACTACATGTATGTTTCATTTAACTTTTTAAATTATTTTTTTTTTAAATTCCTCGTTCTTAAAATTATCTTTTTTTTGTAATTTCGGGCGCCCGAACTAAACAGGGGAACTAAAACAGGGGATTTTGATACGGGGTATTTTAAACAAAGGATTAACGAGATTTCGTATCCAATCCGTTAAAATTATTTTGGCATATTGAGTATTTTTAAAAGAATGGAACGGATTATGATGGATATGAACTGATTTGAATCTCTCACTATACAATTCAGATAATATTTATTTTTTAATGAAAAGCTTTGAGATTAGTATGAGATATAAATTCTACTCACAGACTGTTGCTGAGATCTTGTTCAATGAAAAACAAAAATTCTAATTTCATAACGAATTATTGAAAAGTTGAAAATCTATATAATTTAGTATGTATGCTATATATTATTTATCTGAACTTGTTGTCTACTAATAATAAAGATGATGAAAATATTATTATTGTTATTGAAATGACCATAATTTAAATTATGGCTTATAAAATTAAATAAATTATTATATTTATTATATTATATTTGTTTTGTAGATGTTATTTTTACCACACTAAGTTGCATTTCATTGTTTTCTATTTTACAAAGCTCGTAATGTTTAATTTCATCTTTAATGATAATTGCGCTGCCATCTTGTGCTGGATTATCCGGATTCAGAGCATAATAAATTTTGCAACCCGGAATCTTCATTTGTTCGCTTTTGTGGCTTTCAAATATGAGGATTTTCAAGCTAAGATTTTTATACTCTCAGTGTTATTAATTTTGTTTGTCCTACACGGGACATAATTAGTATCATGTTTCTTGATACTAATCAGTACTTTTTTTCTAAATTATCCAATCTATTAGTGATTTTGTCTAACATCCCTGGTACTTTTTCCATTGTTTTCCAGACAATGTTGTTATTTCAAGTGCTTAGCGGTTGGTTTTGTTTTGGAGTAATATTTTATTTTACCACTTCTAAGCGGTGTTTGATGATTTATTGGCTTAAATTGGCTCGCCATGTTGGCATATGTGACACCTTTAACTACATTGCTTGATGTGCATTTTTTTGGTTGTAGATTTTTCTTCGGTTTCATCACATTTCTTCTTTCCTGTAATTCCTTGGCTACTATACATCCACGATAATTCGCTGAATTGACTTCTCCGCAGTTAAAACATTTCGGTGCAGTTGTTTTGGGTTTAATGCAATCTTTTGTTAAATGATTACCAGCACATTTGACGCATAATGCTATTCGCAAAATTTCGTGGTATGTCCATAGCGTTGACACTTCCGACATTGGGAAATAGCTCTACTTTTTCTTGGAGATTCGATATTAACTCTTACATTTTGAATATGTTTGATATCATAAATTTTTTTATTCTCTTCATTACAATCGAAAAAGAGCATGAACAACAGTGGAAATGGTACTATGATATTCTCTCCTTTTCCTTTGACTTTTTGCTTAATATTATTCGCTGCGATAATGTTAAATCCCCTGTTTTTCAGTTTTTCGACTATATCGTCTGGTAAACACAATGGATGCAAACCTCTCGCTATAACTTTGATTGTCCTAGATAGTTTATTCTCATAAGTATGCAATTGAAACTATTTAAGGTAATTTTATTATTTTTTTTTATGTAGGACATACATTAAAAAAATTTTAAGTTTATACTTAACACGTGCACTTTAAAAAAATAATATACATATATGAAAAATAGATACAAAATGTAGAAAACAAAAATAAACATTCTTTTAATGAAACGTAATTAATTCACTTTTAATTCTTCCAAGCGAGCATTCCCATAAAGTTCACCCGTGGGATTTGTATATATTTCTATAAGAAAACATTCTTCCTATAGTTCGTTGGGTAATAACACAAAAAAACAAAATTTAAAATAAAATATTAATTCATTATATTCGCTAAGATTAGCATATAAATTAAGATCTAATATGCATATCGGATTCAGATGTAGATTTTCTTAAATAACGAAACCAACCGAATTTTAAACTATAGTTTTTTTTTCAAAAATTTACTTAAAGGCTTTTAACAGCAACAAATAATTGATATTTTGACAGTATGATATCACACTAATAAATTATGACAATTCAATTACACGACTAGATTTTCTCAAATTTTAACACATTAAAGAAAAAAATCTATTTTTGACATTATTAAGAGATTTTATGATATAAAAAAAACCAGCCAAATTTAAATGAAAACAACCAGAATAAATAGAAAAAAGGAAAATGAGTCGCGTTTGGCTGTTTTAAGCCAAAGTGATAACCCTGGTCACCTCTTCCTTTATTTATTATCTTTATTATTTGTTTGCTTTTAACAATGCGTAAATTGTTTAATTCAGTGCGCAGAGATTTGCTATTTAAACATATTTAGCTCGTTTTACCACATGTACCACAGCAATGAAAATTTTTCTCTATGATTTTTCGTCAAAATTTTCGTTAAAATGTATGGAGTTAGAAATTTTTAATCCAAAAATATTTGATTTGTAGATTTGGTGGTGTCATTTACAGTTTTTTTTATTTGTATGATATTTATACGATAGATAACCGTTGCAAAAACTATATTACTAAATATATTGTATTTGGTTGGACAACCAGACCAAAAAATTGGCTTGGTTTGTTTATTCTTAATTAAAATGATTAAATTCGTCCACTAAACGAAATATTTTGTTCTTCATTTTCTGAAAATATTTGAAAATGTGGGGGAAAAAAAAGAAAAATAAAAAAAATGTTTAATAGTTTTATAAAATATTTATTTAATTATAACACAACCTTAAAATATTTCATTCAAATTATGAAATCTACTAAAAATTTATGATAACAAATCGAATAAACAATAGTAAATTTCATTAGATTAGATACACACTATCCTTACTATACATATTTAGTATGTCTAGAAATTTTAACACTTATATTTACGCAAATAATATATTTATATTTAATACATATATATTTTAAAACGTGTCGGTACACATTTTGAATTTTAAATAATTTAAATAAATAAATAAATATAGAAAATTACTTATAATATTTTGTTTTTTTTTTTCAATTAAAAGAGAATAAATGTAATCAAAATGAAAGCAAAATTCCAAAATCTATATTCAAAAAACAAAAAAAAAAACAAAATATCACGTTTGGTAATGAAAGAAATTTAAAATAAAATTAACTAAAAATATTAAAATTCCAAACGACACCTCCATTTTGACTTTTACTGAACGCATTTTTATTTTTTTTTTGTTATTTTTTAAAATTTTGTTAACGGTACTAAATAAATTGTATTGTTCCAATGATGGTATTGATACTCAACTGATTGTACATATTTGGTTGCATTTAACCCCATTTCAAATACTTAATAGTATATTTATAAGTAACGGTTGGCTTGTAACAATTATTCAATTACTAATTTTTGCTTTTGGTAGGTACAATTTTACAATTCTGTTATAATAGAAAATAAAAAAAAAAATAAAAAAATTATAGTATGTGTGTGCGTAAATAAATACAAATAAATGTTAATAAAATTTTACGACTTACTTTTCATAAGGGTACTTCTTATCAATCACATCAAATGTACGTTGAAAACGACACCAAATTTGATCACGTTTACAACCATCATCATATTTACGAGAGAAAGTTTCCATTGCAGTTTTTGCAAATTTTGTAATTTCATTAATTCTTTCATTTAAATTTTCTAAAATTGAAAAATTTTCATTAAATTTAATAAAAAAAAAATTAAAAATTGAATTATATTCTACCTTTATCAGTATTAAAATCTCTTGCTTCACCTGATGATGCATCTTCCATCATATCATCAGCAAATAAAGCTTTCAATTTTGGTAAAAATAATAATAACGAAATCATGGCAATAAATTTAATAATTTTTTTAAAAACTAATAATTTTATAAGAAGTTTTCCAATTGTAAACAAATCAATTTTCAATTTTAATTTATCTAACCAAGTTTCTTCATGTGGATGATGATGATAATAAGCTGGAACATGATGATGATTGAAAAATACTGGCGGTGGTGGTGGTGGACCATATATTGGTTTTGATGGTGGACCATAAACTGGTGCTGGTGGTGGACCATAAACTGGTGATGGTGGTGGACCATATTCTGTTGCTACTGGTGGATATTCATATCCTTGACTTGCATGAAAACTAACATCACCACGTTCGGATGCTAACATTTAATTTAAAAAAAAAATATGACAATCAGTAGTTATTGTGAATTGAAATGATAAAAAAAATAGTAATATAATAAATATTATTCAAAACAGTAAATCGTCGGGATAATCCAGAGCCCTTACAAAATAAAAGTTTAATCCAATCAAGTTTTATTTATGATTGTTTAAAATAGTCGAATATTTTCGCTTTAATTTTATTAAATATGCTGATCAGGTAGAGAAAGGCGTATTTCATCTACTTGCAGCCTTCTTTAGTGTTTTAAACATAACTGGCAAAAGAAATCTAAAATCGTCTTATTTATTTTTGTTAGAAATTTTTTTTTTTGCCTGTGTCGGGAATCGAACCTGGGATCTTTCGATTGAAAGCCAGGTACCAACGTGATTTCGTTGGCTTAATTTCTTTTTTTAAATTTGTTGGACTTAAAACAATTTTTGATATTTGTTCCTCAATAGCTTGAACCAAAGCCATTGTATTCGGTTATTGAAGCATCAGACTCTTTACTTTCATTTATTTTTAATGAAATAGCATTGTTGGTTGGCATTATTCATAATATTATTTTCAATATCAGAGTGACTATTTTCAACAATTATGGGTACTAGCTTTTCTTCTAACGCTAAAGTAAAAGTTTTTTTAAAAATAAAAAAAAAATGTTTACTGAAAAAGTGTTCTAGTAATTGAATAACACATATTCGAACATACGGTGGTAGGTTCAATTGAAATTTATCGCAAATTTTAATTTGGGCTTTTATAATGCTTTTATTATTAATTTTTGCAATATTAAAATTTCTACCTTTAGTTTACCTGTCGATAGAGAATAATGTTCATGACCTGTCAAGTCCAACAAATTTAAAAGTAAAAGTTAACAGCTTCTTCACTTTTATTGATGATTATACCGTTACTATTTAAATTTTATCATTTAAGTTTTCAGAAATTTTTCTTCCACCAAATTGAAGTCTGTTCCGACCTGATGGATGACAAATACTTTAACTACAAATTCTTTCTCTAAAGGGCGTGTTTATTTATTAATTTTCAGATCTGCAACACAATTGGTCTTTAAAATATTCCTGATGAATGTTAGCATTTGCATTGCACACAACTGAACCTGTTATCAGAAATCACTATAGACACTATCCGTAGTGCACTTTCAAAACTAAGAGAAGTAGAGTATAAATAAAACCAAAGAGCGTTAATATTTTGAGAAAAACATAAATTAAAAATTGATAAAAGATAAAAAAACTTATTTGTAATAAACTTGTTCGTAAATAATTAAATTTCAATATAAAAATAACTGATTAATATTTTTGTTTAATCTGATGCAGACGTAGAACAATGGGTATATATATATATATATATATATTTAACATTTTAATGAATATTTACAAAAGCTTTGAGTATTTTAACGAATATTATATGTGCTTTGATCCATATACAGTTACTTTTATAAAAATATTTTTATATCAAGAAAAAATCGAATGTGATCTATTCAAATGTAAGCAGTTATACGGTAGTTTAACTATTTAAAAAGATTTCAATTTCCGACATGAGGTATTTGTAAAACTTATAAATGACTCAGTTTATTTGATTTCTGAGCTGGAATATTATTTAGAAGTTTTAAATGAAGGTGATGAAAATTATGAAACAGATTATGAGGACGATGCAATAGAAGATATAATTTAAATATAATGTATAATTCTTTTTATTGATGTTAAATTTATTATTTAAGTTTATTTCTTACATTTTTAGATTTTTATGGCTTTTTGAATGGTAGAGGACAATTTATTTGAAATTTTATTTCTAAAAATAAAAATAATTTTTTTCTATTTGAAATTTTTTTGTGAATTAAGTATATTCATGATATTCATTTATTTAATCAGAGTTAAATAAATAGAAATATTCAACCAAATTCTAGTTTTTATAAAATGTGGAAAAATATAAAACTATAGAAAGAATGATAAATTTTTAATTTTTAATTGAAATATTGACTGAAGTAGATCACAAAAATTGTCTAAAAACTATTTTTTTAATAAAAGATGCTAGTTAGAAAATTTAATTTAATATGTACCATTAAAAATTATTCATTTAGGTGCTAAGATACTTTACATATTATAATACTTTAATATTTAGTCATTCGGTGAAGATACTTTACATATTAGGAGAATATTGCACTGAAATTTACTAATTTACTGGTTTTGACTGGTAGTACTGGAAAAATACTGATGATGACCAGTACCAGTATTTTTACTGGTTACTGGTAATTTTAAGTACGAGTAAATTATACCGGTACTTGAAAAATTTTCCAGTAAGTGTACAATACTGGTTTTTTACTGGTATTGGAAAATGAACAACTCTGGCGACGTACCATGATAGCTGTACTTAATTTTTGTCATAAACAACTGTGTAAAGTTTAATAACCTTATCTTTAAAGCTGTGTACGGGATCGTATCAAGTCTAGCTTTTTGAAAATATCGTTTCAATTCCAGTATATTTATTTACCTTAATTATTTTTATCCGTTTTCGCTGTTGGAATAAAAAACTTGATATTTTTCCAAGAAGAAGAAACAAGATTTTCATCAAATGACATTTTGAAAAGCAAGTACATCTACAGCGGCCAAAAAAACTTTTCGAATAAGTTTAGCGACCAAAAAAATCGAATTAAGTTCCAACAAAGCCACACAGTTAACACTAAAACCAAAAATTTTAAAATAAATTTCACTACAATTGGGTTTCGAAAATGCGTCATCCGATTAGTAGTTCAGTCACATAATCACTACTCTATACCATAAAATAATTTTTAAATTAAATTTTTCACATTTATTCACCTTCTTTGATTTAAATATTGATTGGTTGTCCATAACATTCAATTCGGATAATCACACAAGTAACAATAATATAATTTTGAATGAAACTACTTTTATAAATGGAAAATTAATAAATGGAATCCATATATTTTTCACATACAAAAGGAAGCCATGTTTTTTACTTACTATCAACATCAAAATGTATAATACTGACATATTATGGATTGACTCAGTAAAATATCTGGGAGTCTACCTAGATAAAAGATTAACATTTAAGGAACATATTAATAAAACCTTAGACAAAATACGCCTTTATCAATAGAAAATCTCATCTGTCAATAGCCACTAAAATAATAATTATGAGCGATAATTATATATCGATAGAGATAGAATAATTTTCCAGCTATCAGTGCTCTATGCGTGTCCTTCGTTCCACAACATCGCTGACACCCACATCAAAAAATTGCAGACAGCGAAAAACAAAATATTAAAATTAATGTTAAATCTACCTTTTTATTACTCGACTAAGAAACTTCATTACCAAACAAAAGTCGAACTAATTTCTGATCAAATTGAATTAAAAACTAGAAAGCTTACAGACAAGTGCCTATTAGCTGAAAATGATTTAATAAAAAATTTATACCAATAAATTGTAAAACATATAGTTTTAAATAATAATAATTTGTTTGAGTAGTCGTAAGTAGCCGTAAGTAGTGTAAGATAATTAGCTGTAAGTTTTATTAAAGCCATAAATTTTAGTGAGGTTTTCCCATTTTTCTCTCGGAATGAAATATTAATAAGTACAATCTTAGAATTAAGAAAAAAAAAAAAACATATTTCAGTTGTGTAGATTAATTAGTATAAGATCTGATCTCTGTAAAATTAAAAGTACTTGTATGTAATGTAAACGTAAATATTTGGATAAATAAATGAATTGAATGAATTAGCCAAATTTTACCGGTAATTGCGCAAAATTTTTAACCTCTATGTTAACTGGTAATGGGAAACACTTTACCGATACAAACAAACACACATTCAATTTTGTATACATATAGTAAATGTCTATCCAAATAAATGTCACTCAAGTTTTGTTTTACATGTCTTCTGATGTTTAATATGGCATTCACCTTGATAAAGGGCATGTATCAGCTCCGATATGATTGTTGAAATGTTTCATGTTGCAGCAGGGCGTTGGTTATCATTCTGAAAACTTTAATTTGATTGTTCTGCAACAATTTGATATTTGAGTACACAAATCAAAATGTATATATAAGAACTTTTTTTTGAATTAGTTTATTGTTAGTTCTTCTTTCTTCTTCTTTACGTAGGCATTTAGTGCCTGTTTTTCAATATGTACATATCTCATCCTCAATTTGGTGATTGATTACGTTTTTTATGCTCTTGAGAGTAGCTTAGTTAGAATCACCTTTTCATGCTCAATTGAGTACTGTACTGCAAGTTGAGTACTGTACAACATCTACAATATTTCGAGCCTCTATTTAACAAATTACTGGCTTTATCAACTCATTAAATGTTTAAAACTACTACTATTGTCAGAAACTAAGCCTTCTTAAATAGAATATAGCTCCATTTTATTTAATTTGTTACCAGATTATACTCTCAATTTTATTTTTTTGTCATTTATGTTACCCAAATGGAGAAAGGGTACTGGACCAGGTTGAAAAATGGGACCTTTCGGTTGAAAAGAAAGCGATATACCTATAGTGCCACCCAGGGTCTAATATTCAAACAATTTTTTCAGAGATGACGATTGATATCGATTTGCCCATTCATTACTACATCCGTCATTAGATATTCTGCCATTCTATTTACGTTGTCTTTTTAGTTTTTTTGCCCATTTCGACTCCAACGGATCTTGAATGTCGCATGCGTCCCTGATTTCTTTCTTACGTTTCTCATCTCTTATATCCCACATATTTTTTATTATCATCTCATCTCATATATTTGCCTCAGAGTTTGCATTTCTATTGTTAATATTTTCTGTTTTAATTTAGATGTGTCAAAAAATTGTTAACTAAACAGTCGAAATCCAGCTGATTTTCAAAAAGAGTTTCTATAGTGTATTTACAAACTGAGCGCATTGCTCAATAAAAACTTAAATATTGTTTCAAGCAATATCTGTAAAGTTTATATAAAGAAATTTAGCCGGTTCAGCACTTCTTATACATTACATGCTATGCTGTACTAACAGTACAAGTTAGTAGTAACATTATAAGTCAGTATATACTGTTGGGACAGTATTCTATATACTGTTAGGATAATATATAATATAATGTATAGCATAAAAAATTACTATTTTATTGAAAAATAAATTCTGTGATTATAAGTGTAAAGTTTTTTGTTTTTTCAATTTGCAAGTCACTATTAATTTACCGTGTTATGAAAAGCCAGGAATATACATTTTTTTTATTGTCTTAGAAATAGGGCTGAAAAGCGGTTTAAATTAGTAGTACATACATATTTTGAAAGTGGAATTACGACTGTAAAGTACACCCAGTGAGTCAAAATTGTTTCAAATTATATTACGTACATATGTTCAGGCTAGCGTAATATAATCTAATAAATCCCTACCATTGATAAATTTCAAATATTGATAATTTTTATGGAGCACATAATGACCGTTACGTCATACTAGATTACACTTTATTAAATTTTAATGTCAACGTTAATTAATGCAACTATTTCTATGTCTTAAGACTTAAGTAAGGCTTATGTATATTTTGTTCATAGATCGAAGTCTACAACGTATCTCTGACCCATGACATACTTAAGTTTGCGAACTATACTGAAATTTTTTTGACTCAAAGTCGAAAATATTGTTAAAATCTTTTATTCTACTATTCGTTTTACAGGCGAGTAGATCATCAGCAAATAATAAAAGGATATTTTAACCTTTTATTATGTCTGATAAAATTTATATTGAGAACAGGGTTAAAGCATTCATGGTGCCTTGTTGTAATTGATTTTTAAGCTTGAAATTGTTGCTTTTATAAAAAATTTCTCAACGCAATTCTCTATATATTTTTGATTTGTGCCTGTTCCATAAAAATTTCATGATATGAATTGGAAATTTGTAATTATATATATAATTTGACAAATAAGCTGTCCAAACTATACATTGTCGAAAGCTGACTTCAAATTTACTAGTACAGCATCTACTGCATTTTTACCTTTAAATGCCCAGAATACATTCGAGCCTGTTGATTACACTATAGGTTGAATGATTTTCACTGAAACCAAACCGATTGCTTGGTATATTATAATTAGAGCTCCAGAAATCCGTTAAAAATCGACTAATAGTAGACTCAACGATTTTCTTAATAGTGGGAGAGAAGTAGTGATGTATATAATAGAAGTATATTCAGCTAAATAGGCGTGTATATACATATAACCAAGGAATGGAAAAACATATAAGAACAATCAAAATACCAGAAATTACACTATAAATATTAACTGTTAACAACGTAAAAAAAGCCGTTGTATATTCATTAAAAAAAAATATACCTCATACTCAGTTCATATAGTGTATACAGTTTTTTCTTTATTTCTTGACTGATGTTGTAAAGGTAACATACCTTTTTATTCATTAAATACGTACAACAATTTTAACTACATACGTCTAATACTTTTCGAGTATTTATTTATAAAATGTCTGGCATTTCAACCTATTAAATGTCAAAACTACTGCTATTGTCAGGAACAAAGGCTTCTTAAATAGCGTAGCGTTGTTGCCAAATTATACTCTCACTTATTTTTGTCAGTTTTCTTTATATCAAAATATTAAGTTTTGGCAGCTTTTATTTGGCACTCTACAGCGTCTGCCTGGAACAATTTTTTTCCTAAAATATTCCAAGGATCTTAAAAGATTTACCCCCGTTACATACACCTCAAATATAAAACAAAAAAATTATCCAAAATGTCATGAAAAAATTCTCAAAAATAGATTCAAAATAACGGTTTCCAGGATCCAAAGAAATCAAAATTAATTTTATTTTTTAATTTTCTTTTTTATATAAAATTTTTTTTTTTTTTATATTTTTGTTTTTATATACCGGGTGATCCAGAGCATGCGTATCAGCTTTTTAAAAGGGGAAGGAGGAGCCGTTATTTTAAAATTTAAGAAAAAATTGATTAACCAAATCGAGGGTTCTATACCGATTGGTGATAATATTTTCAACTTCCGGTAAGGACCGCAAATCAGTTTTTTAAGGTCAAAAATCGCCAGAATCGGCCGAAATCGAGATTTTCTAATGAGAAAGTGTACTCTTTTATGCAAATTCGGATTCTACGTCAAAAAATAAGAAACTTTTGTAAGGCAAATTTTTTTTTGTTTTGCTTTTTTCAAACTCAAAACAGAGATAAAAAATATGATAACATGAAAAACAAATTTATCTATAAAAATGATTATTATTAATTTTAGTTTATCAGAGGATTATTTTTATTAATTTTAAAGAAAAATACTAAGAAAACAAAAAAAAATAATTTAACATAATTTTCTTATCTTTTGTCCGAATTTGCATAAAAAAATACCCCTTCCCGTTTGAAAATGTCGATTTCGGCCAATTTCGGCAATTTTTGGTCTTAAAAAACCGATTTGTGGTCCTTCGCGGAAGTTTAAAAATAACTCATAGAGCACCCCCGGGCAACACATCGTCAAGAATCTTTATGAATCTATATAGAAATATAACGCCTTTTCACGATAAATAAAGCTTAATCGAGAAACTTCACGTTCGTTGTAGAGTTAAGGATTAATCTTTTTTATAACCATATTTCGTTATAATGCCTTTAACTACAAACAACGACAAATAATGCTGTATATAGCTATATAGCTGTCAATATAGCTATATCGAGATAAAGATATTAAACGATTTTTGTTTTAAATGTCTTTAACGATCAATATTAGAAGAGCAACGATTAATAACGCTTCTATAAAGAATTACCTCAATAAAATGAAAATTCTATAAAGAATACCCTCAGATAACTTTATAGAGTTATGTATCGTTTTCTTTAAGTACAGGATAACTAAATTCGTTATCGATCTTTAGCACCATCGTAATTATTTTTTATAACGACCTTCACCCACGTAGGTATCTCAATATCGTTGAAGAATTCTTTATAGCTTGGTTGCTCGGGGCCTCGATTTAGTTAATTATTTTTTTTTAATTTTAAAATAACGGCTCCTTCCCTTTTTAAAAAGCTGATAAGCATGCTCTGGAACACCCGGTGTATAAATCCAAGATCCATCCTAAAATGAATCCAAAGAGACTTGTCATACAGAATTACAGATATATTTCATATATATAGATGGAAAACTATATGGATTGTAGAATAATTTTGTCTTCAGCCTAGTTCTCCTTTTATTTTTAGTGACATACAAATTTTATGACTAGGAAATACAACCCATTCTGAATTAGATTCTGTCATACTGATTTTGACTGAGCCAAGTCATTCTTATTAACAACATAGTTAAATGATCCAACCCCTAACAACATATCGGTGGACAATCATTATTAAATATATATATGTGTATAGTTTCATCAAATAAGGTTCTAATCTAAATAAATTATATATAGATCCTTTTGACAGTTATTTTAATTCCTATATGCTGTACCATCATCACTTTACATAAATAATAATAAAAAAAAGGACAGTCTTGGCCGCTTGTGCTTGTAAATCACTATTCTGTATTATTTAAATTATATTAAATAAAAAATGATAATAATAATAATAATAACGATTAATAATATAATATATTTGGATTGTGTACGTAATCCTGGATTTAAAAATTTCCTTGAAAATATTTGTTTATAAAATTCAGAACTTTGAAAGTAAGTAATATTGTAACTCACAATTTTATAAACTCAGAATTGTGCAAAATCAAAATTTGAAAAAATAAAATCAGAATTTTTATACGATCCCTATTTTATTGTACACACTCTATATACAAGCAATATTAAATATTATTTCGAATCATCAATTCAAAATTTCTTTAAATAATCACTTTTCTTTTACACTTCAATTATCCTTAAAATGATTGGTAGGATTGAAATTTGACTATTGAATTTTACATAATTATTTTTTTAATTAATATTTTTATTTAACCAAATTTTTATATCCTTTTTTTTTTTTTTATCACTTTAAATTTATTATTATTATTATTTTATTTATTTATTTACAACTAATTTCTAAAATTTGAATAATTTTAAAATAATTTTTGTTTTATTACCACTATTTGTTTGATGAGAATTTTGTAATGCATTTAAATACGTATCCTGATTTGTAACTTCACTATTAACAACGGTTGTTAATATAAGAACAACAACAACATAACATAAAGTAAAATTTACAAATTTTAACATTTTAAAACTTTTTTTTTTTTAAATTCTATAACTATTAATTTTAATAAGAAAAAATAAAAAAGAGTGAAGTTAACCACCGGAATTGATAACGTTAACTAATCACTAAAATAATTTGTCAACGGTATTTAAAACTAATTCGGAAATTGAATTTTCTGTTATATTGACATTAAGTGTAGTTGCAAACCAATAATTTTTATTTTGTTGTTTTTTTTGTTTTATTTTTTTTTATTGTTTTTTGTTTACAGCATGTTTTCGCGTAATTCATTTAACAAAAAAACAAAATAATAATATTAATACAATAGAATTTAAAAATTAGCCTGCATTTAAAATGTTTTATTGTTGTTGTTCTTTTTTTGTAGGGCTTATTTATTATATTCTTTTTTAAACAATAATTGCCTATAGTTGAAATTTTATGACTGATTTTCTTGTATTATACATAACATGTATATATATATGTATACATAATATATAAAATATAATATGACTTCTGTTCCGGCAGTCTATCTTTGTTTCCCTCCCATTATTGGAAAATATAAAAATATAAAAATACGTGATTTGCATACAATATGTGAGACCCAAGTTGTATCAAGAGTAAATTCGAAGCGTGTGTTTAACAGTAGTTGTGGTAAATTTTATGTATATCAAATTTGGAAGAAGAAGAATGTGTCATTTAAAAAACAAAAATGTATTTAACATTCTTTAATGCAAAACCTATTAATTTCTCTAATTATAGAGGGTAATCCAAATGACTTTTGGCAATCAATATTTTAGTAAAGAAAAAGCTTAGATTTTTCATAATATTTCATTTGTTGTTTTTAATGAAATCAGATTAGTTTCGGCCAATTTCTTTCCAAGATGATGCCAATTATTGTGTTTGACTACTAGTTTTTATATATAGTACTATGTATAATACTCCGTAGTAAAGATTGTGGAGACAATAAATTTAATGAATGGAATAATAAACTTTTTTTTTATTTTTGTTACCGTAAATTTTATGGTTACTTCCGTTTTATGAGTTTTTTCGTTTTAAATAATAATGAAGATTATCAGTTTAAGATATAATGATTTATTTAGTGAAGCTGTATTGTTCTTCCAGTTGATGTACATGTCAAATATTTCTGTGTAATTTTTCATACTTAAATTAAACATATTTAAATTGTGGTACAATGCATGTCAATATTAGACCATTTTTCTACAAATTTATTATTGGAAAAAGAAATGATGCATAAAACTAAATCAGATCAAATCAAAGAAAACCAATTTTACATAAATGCCAAATCAACAACAGAAATTTGTATTAATATAGAAGAAATAAGATGCTAACGCGCCAAAATAAATAACTTTTTATTATTCTTAACTGGACCTTTAAGTAAAATGTTAGCACAAATTGAAGTTAAATATATCAATTTTATCATCACTGTCCTGAACCACAAACTGTAGGACATAGGGCGAAGATAAAGTCCTACCATATCGGCTACTATCTGCTGCTAACCTTTTCAATTGAGGCCAAGTTCTTTACTGGGTACTTGCTTCGGCTAAGACTGTTATTCTCCATACTTTTCGCGGTCTTCCGACGCGACGTGTACCCTGAAGACTCCATTCGAAACATTGTTTCGCGATGTTGTGGTCAGGCTTTCTCAGGGAACGCCCGATCCAACATCGGACTGCCAAGTCTATTGGCTTTGATCCAACACCATTTCTTCTGTCGAATTGCCAGGTCTATTGCCAAATCTATACAGATGGCAAAGTCTATTGGTGTTTTTTTCCACAGCGTTCTGTTAAAAAGTGTTTGTGTCCAACGAATATTTACGATCTATTGATATACGTTTGAAGTTTCCTGAACCAATTCAAAGTACTATTTTAAAACAAAATTTTGATATACAAATCAATAGTAAAGTAAATATGAACATACAGGTGTGAGGCTGCACAAGTAAAAGTAACAAAAAAAATAATGTAAACATTTAAGAAGAAAACTGCTGCGAGTAATCGTAAATTTATCATGATTTATACGAGACTTTAACCTCCATAAAATCTTATTGATGTCCACAAACGTATAAACAGACTTGCTTGACATTGCATGAGTGTAGGTCTTCCAAAAATAAAAATAAAAAATTGACTTTTTGTTTTTTGATTTATTCCGGCACAAAAATATATTTTCAAATATTCATTTTTTAAAAAGCCACCCGCTAGGATAGGAAATATCTGTTATACTTACTTACCACCTGTCTGTGACAGAGAATACTGTTGAAGCTTTAAAATTGCTGGAACAAAAACATCTGATCCAGGAGCCTGAAAAGAGTCACTCAAATCTTTTAAGTAGGTCCAAGAATGAAAATATATGTCAAAATAAAAATAGCTGTTCTGCAGGGTTAATTTTTGTTTCAACTTAAAAATATTGTATGGAAAAATTTGGTGGTTAATTCAAGTGGTGCACAAAAAAAAAATTAAATTTTCATCTTTGTTTTGTCATTAGACTTTTATTTGACCTATTTCCACAATATTTAAAGGTTTAATGCAAAACTAAAGCTTAGACTTTAAAAAAAAGGATCCTAATTAATAAAAATTAAAAATTTGATTAAATAGACTCAATATTGGAGACTCAACTAAACCTGGTTGTTAAATTCAGTGGTCTGAAACATTTTAATCTATGCTGGTTAAATTACATCTATTATTACTACAATCTACTTAGATAAACATGGATTTTTCTATTTAAATACAATAATAACAAAATAATATAAATACAAAAATAAGTACAACTTTTTTAAAAAGCTTTTTCAATTTATTTATACCACTTTATACCCTAAAATCTAAAAACTTAATAAACTTATTATTAAAATTTTAATCTAAAACGTCCTTTTTTCTAAATTTGGACAGTTTTCCACAAAGGCACCTATTAGTTATATTTTTACTTTTTTTTCGAAAACAGTACTTACTATTTTTGCTAGGCTATGTAATCTGTTAAAAAAAGGTAAAAAAATATGATCAATCTTGGGTATACCTAATCTTAATCTTGGGTCATATGTCATAAGTTCGATATAATTAAAATTATGATGTTGAACAGACACATCATATACTTATTATTTATGTATTTTTACATATTATTTTGTGGATGCAAAAATACATAAAATCAAGGATGAGCCCGCGAAATCATGCCGCACTTCTCCGTGCAAGCCACCACGCCGCTGGATCTACCTATCACTAGCTGCTACAGCAAAATCTAATTTGAGATTGTTTACAATAAAATTTTTCGGTAAAGAAGAAATATGTATCTTTTTCGATAACCTATAATAAATCCAAATTGCTTGGCAGGCAATAAAACCACAAGAAGATAATTAAATGAAAATGACAAAGAAAAATAGAATTTGATTTTATTTCTTTCTTGAAAAGTAAATGTAGGCAATTTGGTCTTATTTTAATTGGCTTTATTTTAGGGTACACCTTTTTCCATAAATTTGTCGAATTAAACTATATAAAAAAAATTTGCAAAAAAAATACCCCTTCCCATTTGAGAATCTCGATTTCGGTCAATTTCGGCGCTTTTTGGGCTTAAAAAACTCTTTTCTGGTCTTTCCCGGAAATTGAAAATATCACCAATCGATAGAACACCCTCGATTTAGATAATAACATTTTTTCAAAATTGCTAAAACTAATGGCTCCTTCTCCTCGTAAAAAGCTGATATACGCGTGCTCTGGAACACCCGGTATATACATACATATATATATATAAAAATGGGGGACGTAACACTTGGCAAAACTCAGAAAAAACCTACCTTAAATATTTTTAATTTATCGAACTTAATTTATCGATACAAAAAAGATGGATTTAGGTTGTTGTTATTTACACCTTCCTCTCATAAGTTCAAACGACCTAAGCGACATAAGTTCGAAACAAATTGTTAAAATCAAAGATGACGTAAGTTTGAATACTGAATTAAATCGAATTTATGTCATATTTAATTTTAACAATTTTTTTCGAACTTATGTAATTTTTTGTATCGATATGTCGCTTATGTCGTTTGAACCTATGACAGGAAGACGTAAATAACAACAACCTAAATTCATCTTTTTTGTATTTGTATTTGGATATTTGTATTCGGATTTAGGTTATTTAAGTTTGTAGTCAGAATATTTCTATATTTTAGGCTGATTTTATACCAAATTTCCTTATATTTATAAGCCTCTACAATTAATTTCTCTTCAAACATTTTTATTCAAAAATTTAAAAAGTAGGTTGTTTTAAAAATTTAAAAATCAACGTTCAACAAACTGTCAAAGTAAGCAAAGCAAAGAATTGAAATGAAAATTCTTCAATTCATTGCTTTGCTTTCTTGGCTTCCTTTGCTTACTTTGATTACTTTTTGCATTTGATCAAGTACAGTAGAAAATAATGTAATTTAATGCAGTTGTCAAAGTCGACAAAGGAAGTAAAGAAAGCAAAGCATACATTGGGCCATCACCTTTATATCCAAAGCCAAAATCATTTTGTGAAACACAAAAACACGCTGGGTGAAGCAGTAGGTGGAGCGCCTGCCTTTCAACCGAAAGGTCCGGGTTCGATTCCCGATTAAGCAAAAAAAAAAAAAATGCTTCATTGGTTTTTCGAGCTGGTCTAGTACCCTTTGTCATTAGGATATAATAAATGACAAAAAGATAATAATTGCGAGTTAGTTAATCTGGTAACAAATTAAATAAAATGAAACTATTCTATTTAAGAAGGCTCAGTTCCTGACAATAGTAGTAGTTATCCACATTTAATGAGTAGATAAGCCAGTAATTTGTTAAAATAAATACTCGAATTATTGAAGATATTGTAGTGTAAAATTACAGTACCGTACTTAATTAAGCACGAAAAGGTGATTCTACCTAAGCTACTGTCAAGATCATAAAAAAAACAAAAAAAAAACATATCTAAAAGTTAATAATTAAATTAGTTATGGAAATTAATTAATTTTCAACAGGATCGAAGAAATAAAGAACTGGGACTTGCATTCAGTAGAGGAATACATTTTCGGTTGAAAAAATTTGTGTCTGCATATTTATAGGGGAAATTTGTAGGTAAATTTTTGCTAAGGAGTATTTGTTTTTTTTTTACATTTTCTAGTATATTAACCAATTACCATTACCAAATACCATTTTCTAGTATAAGCATAGTTAAATTTTTTATTTAAGTTAATACGAATTTTATACTCTCCTCAACGAATTTGATAAAATTTCATTATTTTGTAAATAATGAAATAAAAGTTCAACTAAACATACTTACCCTGAGCCAAATTCGATTCGGGAAAATATTCGACTATTTTCAACATAAAGCTAAATGAAATATTATTATTAAATTTTGTTTTCCGCCATCAGATTTTGCTAGACATTGTACATAGATAATGTGATCAAGAAATTGATCAATAATTATGTCAACTAAATAATGATCCAATATATTTTTCTGTTTTAGTGATATAATTTTTAACTATCGCTTTTAATTTTCATATTACATATTTAAAAAAAAAATCATAAATAATTTCAATTTTTTCACATCACAGATCAACACAGATTAATGAAATTTCTACTTTGTAGTATTTGTACATGTCCAATAATTCGTAACAAAGTACGTACAATCGCAAGGCCGTCGTGTATCTTCTTGCAATTTCAATTTCATTTTCATTTATTTATGTAATTCTTTTAGATTATTATCATATGTGAAGCACGGACCAATTCAAAACAGAAAACCAATAAAATTACATATCCATACATTTTTTTATTTCCATATTCATTGCGTAAGTCCAGCTGAATATTTGAAAACATAATTTTTTGTCGGAATAAATCAAAAAACAAAAAATCAAATTTTTTATTTTTATTTTTTTTTTTTGTATTTTCAATTGTCTTCCGAATTTTAATTATAACTCGTTCAATTATCAAAATATTTAAAAAAAAAAATAATAATTTTGTTAGTTCATCATTTATAGGACAAGTTTAGTAGCATCACGTCCATCTCATTTAAGCTCCATAAAACACTTTCCATTTTTACTATGTTTGTACACTAAACTACAACCAGAGAAACTTTCCATTTATTGGAGTTTTTACGGCGAACAAAAAAAAAATATATTTTTTATTTTTTTTATTATTATATTTATTTTGAACAATAGAACAATTGTTAAACAAATTTTAAGTGCTTACTTGTTGGAATCTTAAATGAAATAATCATAATGGCATCCTGATGTTAATTTTTGGAAGAAGAAAAAGACTAATCACGTATTTTCTGGAAAATTTCTTTTTATATGATTTTTTTGTTGTTTTATTTTATTTTTGTATTTTAACTATGAAATTGTTTTTAAATTATTACTACTCGCCTTTATATTCATTGCTTCTTGGTCTTGTGGCTAATATCAAAGTGTAGTATATATCTGTTCTTATCATCTTAACATCTGGTATACTTGAAGAAATCACAAATGTCAACCTGATTTTTGAAAGTGGACGGAGTTCTAATGGTTTACTCCACTTCTGTCACGGCCCACGGATTGGCCTGATATTACAGTACCGCCAGGATCGGGCCAAATATTTAAAAAAAGTAATTGATGTGGCATTCTAGATGAAATATTCAGGATACTTAAAGGTATTAAAAATTTGAATTATCAATACCTTTAACACAAAATTTCCAATTTTACAGACTCTTGACATACAAAATCTTTATCCTGATTACTTTGAATATTAATTAAATATTTTCAAATTGTCTATGTAGTCCTCGTACGATACATGACCTCAAATGTTATTGTTTTGATTTTTCTTGCTTCCTTTTATTCACTTTTGTTAATACCATCTGAATTAACCTTTCAATTTATTGTTGTTGAATTGTATAGAGTGTTTGACAAAACAGTTCTTGCTTTTCTATTGTGTTCGCGTCAGTAGTTGTTTGAGAAAAAATTTGAGCTTGAAAATAAATAACAAAATATACATAACAATAACAATATTTATAACATAACAATATTTTGTTATATAATCAGATAATCAAACCGATATGTTTGTACGGCATACAAATATGGGGATGTGCCAAACGAACACATGTACTTGGTATACAAAAATTCCAAAATAAAGTCTTGCGCAATATGGTAAATGCCCCTTGGTATGTTCGCAACAGTGACTTGCACAGAAATCTAAAAATTCCTTGCATAGAAAATGAAATAAAAAGATATGCAGCAAAGCATATAGCTCGTCTGGAGGGTCGTGTTAACGTTGAGGCCACTCAACTGCTAGATAACCAAAATGATATCAGAAGGCTTAAAAGAACTAAGCCACTAGATTTAATACGATAGAATTTCGTAACCTTTTTCTTTAAGAAAATAACAATAGAAATAAATTAATGGCTAGTCCGTCGGACTAGTTTTAATGGAAGGGGTGTGGTTTAGTCAGTAAAAATCTGACACACAATAGAAGCAACGGTGCTCATTGTGTCTATGAAGATTCCCACCAATCCAAGCAAAAAAAAAAAAAATGCTAATAAATCACAAAAATTTAAAGTGTATACATTTGTATACTACAAAACTTAAGTATTAACTTATAATTATAATTATAATTATAAAATTAACAAAAAAAAAAATGAGAGAAAAACAAAAACAAAAAAGATTACCAAAGGACAAGAAAAACAAGAAAAAATTAATTTAGATATTTAGCATAACGTACATTAATACGAAGTCTACTTTTGAAAGTCCCAGCCGATTACGAGGGGCTCAAAAAAGCTTGAATTCGAGTGCTGAACATCTCAACCGTCCTGAAATTATTTCGATTGGTTCTTTCAACCAGAGAAATCGAAATTACGTGGCGAACATTTTGCATTTTAGTGAATCTGTCGGATAACAGAGACGTTTGCAATTATCCGACGATCAGGTAATGACTGTAAATCAATAAGTTTCAGATGGTGGAAATTTTAATTGTATTATTTCACGATAAGACTCTAAGTGCAAAACATAACAAATTTCACTGAACAAATTTCAACCGATTCATATCAGTTAATTAAGGAGGACTATATTTGGCTGGTATATTCAACGGTAGGTCGCATTTATCTAACAGAAAGATGAATTAGCTTTACTTACTATCTTATCATATTGTAACTTCAAATTAAATTTTGGGTCAAGTGTGAGACCCCTAGATCTGTTATGTAAAATTAGCTGTTGTAAGCGAAAAACCATTTAATTTGTAGTTAAAAGAAAATGACTTTAATTTTCTTTGAAATTTGGTTAATTCTTTCATTAGGGTGCAGTTTTTATTAAACCAAATTGGAGCATCGTATGTTAGAATAGATCTTATTAGTGTTTAATTGGCTATCACTTTAATTCTTTTATGTTTATGGTTTTATTGTAAAATAGTCATGAATGTTTTTGTTTTTACCTTTCAAGACTCCGTTTTTAATTTCTTCAGTAAATTTGAGGTTTGGATTAAGAAACACTCCCTTATATTTTACTATTTTTCTATTTTTTATTTTTATGTTATTGTTGTTATTGTAAAGCTTTTCCAATTTTTCTTGATATTGTGGCTTAGTTCAATTTGATATTTATTTCCCATGCATATAGCGGAATAGAATTGTTTCGCATTCATTCAAATTTAATTTTCAAAAGCAATATTTTCTATATTTCCTATTCTTCTACATTTCATATACTGTTGGTGTCATTTCCATAGAGTTAGCAGATGAGTAAAAAGTTTTATAAAGGCTAATGTACCTATTATTCTGTCCAATAGTTCTAATATAAATCTTTGTATAAATTTGACTAAGATACTCAAAAATTAATTGAAAACATTCTATACGAACTTCATCAGCTCTCTTTGATAAACTGAACTGCTAAATAAAAATAAAAAATGAATAGTCCTAATAAGTAGATTGACAAAACGATTGGTGAACTTATCCTTCGTTCTTGGAGTACGTTTTTTGATTGCAAAACATTATTTTTTATGTCTGGGATAGCATTTATATATCATAATATCTATTTGTACCAAAATACTAAAATTGTCATATTTAATGTTCCATTCATATAATTCGTATACCTTCATAACTAATTTTACCATACATGTTGTACGTATGTATATAAAATATCCCTTACGTAAACGAAACAAAACATTATTTTTACTTTCTCTTTACTTTACCCAAATCAAATACGTACTAAAAGTAAGCATAATTTAAGCACACACCCATTTCGTTGATGCTCAGTCTAGAATTTCAATTTTTCACAACAGATGATTGTAAATTTTTTTAGGTTGGTCATATTATTTTTAAATGATGGCAAACAGAAATTATTACAACTATTTGTGATGGAATGCTGAAAATTTTATAAATTAAATTGATAATATTGTAAAGTAGTAAAACAAAATTTATGTTATTTTCCATAATTTTTTTTTTTGTATTAATGAAAACATCGATTACTAAACGAACAAAAATACTTGTAAAATAAAATTCTGCATAAACCCAAATCGTAGCTGATACAATTAAAATTCTAACTTAAGTATAAATTGTTGTGTTCATGCCGGTACTAAAATAGTAATGCTAAGCTAAATTGACATTTGTAGCAACGGCATGAACACGACATTTTCTGGCACTGCTAACTAAAATAGCAACACAAATTTAGCTCAGTTACGTGGAGCTGACTGAGCTAATATAGCACGGTATAAGTTCCGAAATTGCTACAGATGTAAAAATAAATGTCAAAGTAAAAATAATTTATAAAATATATTTTTATAAATTCGTTTATTATTTTATTATACCGGGTGTTCCAGAGCACGGGTATCAGATTTTAAAGAGAGGAAGGAGGCGTTATTTTAAGATTTAAAAAAAAAAATTATTAACTAAATCGAGAGTGAAGTCGATTGGTGATAATTTGTTTAATATTAGGACCTGTATAGAGGGTTGGGGTTCGAAGTTTACAAAGCGGAAAACTAGGAAACATTTTCAGCTTAATAGATTTTCAGGTTTTTAGACAGTTAATGGTCCAATTTGTATTGTGATATGATGAATGAACTCCCATACGTGATCTAATTTAACAATCCATCCCCTTTCAAACTTTTAAAATTAGTATAGTTTATGACTAAATCATGTTTGTTCATCGATGATTCATTGTTGGAGAAAAAATTAAAATTAAATGAAGATATGCATCCTCTGTACATAAATGACTATGTAGAACAAATTGTAACCGAATATTTCTAAAACAAAATTTATGTGATATGTGAGCAAATAATGGACGTACTTGTCAGTAGTAGATCATTTTCTTCGGAATATTGTATGCTTTCGGTTCAATCAAGTTGATCTGTATGGACCTCAGGGATGGGCTCTTCTCTGATAATATTATGAAGCATAAAATTTACGACTATTTCCTATTATTCATTCGCATATTGAAAACACTTTTTCAATATGCCGAACTCCTGTTCCACTTTTGACATTTATAGCAACGAGCGGTATAAGCCCAGGCTTAGTTTTTTTCAATTTTTTTTATTGTGGAGTTCTATGTTTTACCGTGATCTCTGTAATCCTCCGTTTATCTCAAAATTGTGTGTTTATTTCCTTGAAGAAAGCAATATTAAAAACCTTGTCAAATCTAATAAATTTAAAAATTTCGTTGGCTAACTAACACCTTCTGATTTTCTTTGGATTGTGTCGTCGCTATTTAAATTTTTCAATTTAAGTCTTCAAAAACTCTTGTTTCAAGCTAAAGTGAAGTTACAAATTCTTCTGAGTCGGTCAACATTTCAGAAAACCACGTTGACGAGAACCACGGTGACCCATCGTTGACGAGAAGAAAAAATTCATCTCGTCTCGTCTCGCTGAACATGCCTTTCTGTTAGACACTGTAAGCGGCGCGATAGAACATTTTATTTGTTGGTAGTACTGATAATTTTTTACTATCAAAAAAAATTATTGGTATATAAACGAAATGATTTATAAAATTTTTAGAAAGTGTTAGTGGGGTTTTAGTATTAGTTTTAAAATATTTTTTAAATGAAAAATAAATATAAATATATTTATGTTTTAAATATTTTTTAGTTTAGTACATAAACAGTAGTAAAAAAGTAATAGTAAAGATGGTTTTTTAAAAAAAAAAAAAACACAATATTAATAATAATGCAGAAACAATAATGAAAAATTGTTTATTAATCTTTACTTGACTATTTTATCTATTCAATTTATTTATTTAATTCAATTTTTTGATAAAAAAACACAAAATACTTTGACGAGAAACTCTATCGCTTACAATTTTTGACGAGATAAAAAATGGCTATCTCGTCTCGTCAAAGGTCTAACAGAATACAAAATTATCTCGTCAGAGATATTCTCACGCGATCTCGCGAGATGGGTCTAACAGAATATGGGTGGGTAAAAGATATATTTGATTATTACCGATAATCACGTTCGTAACACCTTTAGTTTTTGAAATATCGTCGATGGGTACAGGGAGTAATATGGCAGCTACCCGAAACAGTCCAAATTTTAAAAAACGGTATAGAACTTGATCGTTCATTTTTCAGAAAGTACTTTAGATACAAATCTGTAACACCTTTGACTTAGAAAATATTCGTCAAATGTCTTTAAAGTTGTATATGGACCTTACTTGAACCACCCAGAACCTTGAAAAACTGTAAAATACGTATTTGTTTATGTTTGATATATTTCCTATGAATGTAATTTTGATTGATCGAAATTTTGGATTGAATAAGTGTCAAAGTGTGCAAAATTTCAGAGCTCTATCTTTAAAATTATGGTTGTGTATACCAAACAAACAAAGCATATAGCATAGATTTGTAAATATAGATTAATTAAGAAGGTGCCTGGGAAACCACAATAGAGTTCGAAGGCCTATAAAATGAAATTGTGGACATAGACATGAATATATACGTATACGATATATACTTTTTTAAATAAAATAAAATAGAAATACTTTTATAAAATTAAAATTTTTATTCAATAATTTCGTTAATTTTGTTTTCAGTCACTTTAAGGCTTTTAAAATTCTTTCTTTTTGAATTCATCGATATTTTTTTTTGTTTTTGTTTTTTTTTTACAAATTTATTTTATAACATAGGTACATTAACAAAATGCATGTACACAAAAAAATTACTAATAATATAGTTTGTATAATAGAAAAGGATTACGTCTCTCTAAAGCGCCTAGGATTTTGCTTTTTTTTAAACTTTTCTAATAATAAAATTGTTGGTGCTGTTAAAGTTGAGTATACAAAATAAGTAACGACAAGCATTGTGTTTAAATGGATGGATGGATGTTGGCGGCTGCTTTGTTATTTATTTTTCTAGTTTCTGCTCTTGTTTTTTTTTTTATTTAAAGTACATTAAAAACTATAATTGTAATTTAATAATATAAAAAAATAAGTATGTAAATAATAAATAGTAGTAATTTAATAAGCTTTTTGTTTGAGTTTCTTTAGAAAATCTTTAGCTTGTTTATCTCCTTGGCGATGTTCTAAGGCACGTAAACAGTCTGTATCTAAAATTGAAAAAAAAAATTAAATTTTGGGATCCAGAAACAGATGAAAAATTAAAGTGAGTGAAATACGTGTACATACCTTTATATTCTGGTCTACTCAAACCCAAAAGGATTTGTTCATCAGGTGTAGATTCAAAATCTCCAAGTGTCAAATATGCTTCAGCAATATATTGATTTGACATACCAAATAAATCTTTATCTTTAATACTAAATACCAGTATAGATCTACTCAGTTTACGTTGGTCATTTGATAGAACTCTAAAAAAAGAAATAGATAAAATTTTAATTAGTTTGTCTTTTTTATTTAATAATAAATAATTTTATTTAATATTGTAATTTTGGAAACATTTACAGAGTTACAAAGTTAAGAAGTTATAAAACTGTAAATATTGTAAAATATTTGAGTTTTGATTAGCGGGCTTGATAAATACTAATCCTAAATGATAAGTCCTTTATAAATAAATTTATAAATAAATAAAAAAAAACACTTCAGTCGAAAACGACATAAATGAAAAACTGATAAGTGACAGCTATAATGTCCAGAACTGTTCTATATAAAACTGTTCCATCTATCGGTCTGTGTTCGATTTACAAATTTTGAACAGATATTTATTAAATGGACCAACATGATCTGTAATAAACTATGTCAGTGTTCTGGCAGTGGATCTGATCTTCTTGATTACCTGATTTAATCAGTAAATACTGAGTTTGAAAAAGGCTTTAGTTTGCATAAGTCCTCCGGAACTATCCGATATGTTTTGAGTTTCTGTACTTTCCCACTTCGAAACAATTCTTTGTAGGTAGGTTTTTAAGCGAGTAATACTTCGCGTCTATTTTTGCATGAACTATATAGTCCCAGTTGACCAAACTTGGAGTTTTTGTACCAGTACCAAATTGTACCACGTATATTTCCTAACTCAAAAGGTTTTTAGATGGAATTTTTCCGAACTTGTACCAGTACAAAACATACCACATAAATCTCCAGATTTAAATTAGGAATTTTACATGGATTTTTTCAGAATTTGTACCACAAGGAATTTTTCCCACATAGTACCACTAATTTTTCCTTACGAATACAGAAAAGTAGTGGTACACCCTTTACAAGTACCCTTTAAAATTCTGTATGACGTCAAAAAAAATTTTTATTTTAAAAGTACCATATTCTTTTCCTACAAAAAATCTTCAATTACGTCATATCCAAAAATAAATGTTTTCACATTAATTATACCAGCAATGTTTCCAACAATTATTCCTTGTACTGGAAAATATACTGAATTAGTATCCAATGATATTTCAAACCAGTATTCCAATGAATAAGCAAATACTTGTTACCAATAGGAAAATACAATCGAAAAAATGTTGGTAGAACGATTTACACGTTTAGAAAAACATTATCAAACAAAATGTAGCAATAATATTTCCAACAATTAAAACGTTGGAAAAGTTATGGGAAAACTATATGAAAAATATAGGAACAATACAAGGAAAAGAGGGTGAAATAATATTGGAAAAACGTAGGAAAATTTATAGGAAAAACAATATGAAAATTATAAGAATAATACTTGGTACAAAGTGTGGAAACATTGTTGAAAAAAAGGTTAGAATTCCTTTAGGATGATAGGAATTTTTTACGGAAAAATAGTACAATTGAAGGTACATGTTCAGATAAAAATTCCGACATTGGTACATTTTAAAAAAGTGACCACTTTCATAGGAAAAGACATTGGAATTCAAATTAATTTTCATTAATCATTGGTACGTAGTACAATTTCGGAAAAAATATTTGGAAATTCAATTAGAATTCCAACCAATTTGGTCAATTGTAATAGATTGGTAATATGAAATTATCTACTTCACCATTACCTCATATTCCTTCATATCCAGAAGTACAAATACATATAACTCTATTTCCTTCTCCTAGCTTTATTAAGCTTTTGTTAATAACTATAGATAAATTTTGATTTAAAAATTGGGGAAACATTTAAAGAGCCTTGGCTATCTGGAATTATATGCATGTTGGCACCTTCGTGCTCTCTTTTACATTACCTATAATTTAATATACTAAGTACATAGCAATATTATTTCTTTACAAGTAGCTTTATATAGTATTATTGTCACTACGTCCTGAATAGGGTAAATTAATGAAAAATAAGTAAAATTTCAAAAATTAAATGATTAATTATCGACTGATCCTAAATTTATTGAGTTAATATTGTATGGTGTATGGTTCAATTTATTATCAATGAAAAACATTTTTGGCCCACAATCAGCATGAATATATTGATCAAAAATCAAAAGTTGACTAATTTTGTTTCAACTTTTACTGAGAAATATTGAACTAGTTTTCAAACAGATGTTATTTATGCTGTACTTTTTATGTTCTACTACATTAATTAATACTTCTAAAAGAAATGATACTTAATTATTTATTAGATTTTTTTGTTTATAAATGGGTCAAAGATTTTACAGTATTTTATTTAGAAAAATTATTTGGAAATATATTTTTGCTTAGTCAAAAGTCCCACACGGCAGTCATTTAGGTAATCTTTTCTTTATAGCTCCGGTTAATGATGTCTTTTCATTTATTCTCAATAGTGAACTGCAAATTTACGCTGATGACATGACAATTTAATTTAATATTACTTCTTTGCCAAGATACTTTAATCCTATAAAGTAATTTAATCTTTTTTTAAATGTAAATAAATGTGTACTAATATGACGTGTTACATGAGTTAATTAAATCCGATTTGTTTTAATTGTTCTTTAAATTATTAGTATTAATATTAACAACATTATTAGCCTTCATAAATGAACTAAATTAAAAACTTAAAAGAATATTGAGAACTTGAGTGAAATTTAACGATAAGCTTAACTTTAAATCACATTTTTGTAATATTATACAATAAAGACATTCCTAAGATATTCGATTTCAAATATTTTCATCTACACAAATCTGAATTTTGTTCCATAGTGATATATTTCAGGTTGTTGAGAAAAAATATACTAGCTAGTCTGTGAATATTGAGTAATATTGCAAATTTAATTACAATTTATATTTTACTAAAAATGCAATAATAGAATTTAAATTGGAAAATCGATTTATAAAACTAGTTTTGAAGTGACCCTAAGATCATACATAGTGATAGTAGCCAATCATTTAACTCTTTACTAATTTCTGAATCATACATTTTCAAAGGGGACACTACACAATATCCAAAATCGTTTGCAAGACTTCGTCTTACTTTTAATTTAAATATGAAAATTTATGTATAAAAAAAAGATTTGAAGCTGACTAAGGTTGCAATTTACGGCTATTCATTGATGATAAATTGAGCCATACACCATACAATATTAACTCAATAAGTTTAGGATCAGTCGATAATTCTGTTCTAAGCGCTAAATCCCCACAACTATGAATTAATTCACATTGAAGCAAACTGATCTTATACCAAACTCATACTATAATATTTTGACACAAATATCCCTGATGTTTTTTTTTTATAATTTTTCATACATTATAATAAGTTTATATTTCCTATCTTACTAATATTTTTGTCATAGATATGATGGGAACATTCATAATATAAAACCCAAATTTCCAAACAGTTGTACCAAATTATTTTTCTGCAATAGGAAATTTTCGTGCAAACTGATCTGGAATGGATTTTATGAAAAATATTCAAAAATATGCAATAGGGTTAAGATAAAATATCATTGTCGATTCTCAGCAATAGAATAAAATATCATTGTACATTTTTCATACATGAAACAACAATAATTGCTCTTTGCAAAACATCCAACAATCCTACGATACTAGACCAGTTTATTTGCAACTATCAGAGAGTTCTACAAATTCAAAAGCACTTCATACCATCATACTTCATCAATATTCTTTAAAATTATTGATTTTTTTTTCAATAAATCAAACTTACATCGTAAATTTCTCATCATATAAAGGATATAAAGTTTTACTTTGTGTTGATGTTTTTGGTGTTGCAACACCTAAAAATTTATCTGTTGGCATAAAATGTACTTTAACAAATGAATCACATGTTCCATCTGAATCCATTGGTACTAAGTTTCTAGCATTCATTATTTCTAAATGTAAAATATTTCCAACAAAATGTCCACGTACTGTTAATTGCCCATAGGGAAATTCTTGCATTTTTTTTTGATCTTCCAGTCTTACTAAATAATACTGATGTATTAATTCAGCTGTTTCATAAGCATGTAATTCCAATAAACGTTCAATATTCTCTAATGTTTCTTTATCGGTTGAACATGAATTTGAACATGTATTTGTTAATTTAAAGCTATTTACCATTACATGTAAAGTATCACGTAAATTTGAAAAGAATGATGGTGGTCGACGTTTATCCAAATTGGATTGAATTAATTCATATAAAATCATTGAAATTTCACACCAAATTGCTTCAAGAATTCTTTCAAAATTCACTTCATTTAATTCGGCATGCAATGTGGCTAATGCACTTTCTAAATACATCATTAAACGATCCATTGAATTTGAATCTTCATGTAAAACTTCAGCTCCTTCTGTTAAAAATCTTCTCATTGCTGGTGACATTTTACGTGCAACTTCTTCAATTAATTCAATAATTTTATTACGTTCTGTATCAATTGCATTTTCAATAACATTTTTAATAGTTGCTGAACAACGTTGTGCTTCTAAATCAGTTCGACATTCACCTAATTTAACAATAATTTCATCAGCTCCAAGTTCCTAAAAATTCAAATTTTTTAATGTTAATTTTTTACATTTTTTGTTTTTATTTTAAAATTTTGATTACCTTAATGAATGGCGTTAAACTTTGTCTAATATAATCAATATTATTAATTGCTAAACACCATTCTCTAGTAACTTCAAATCTATCTTTGCTTTCAATTAAATGAATTTCTTCAACTCTTTTTGACATTCGATCAGCATAAAATACACAGCATCGACAAATATCCTAAAAAGTAAAAAAATTTAATAATTTGTTTTTTTTTTTTGTATAGAAAATAAAATTTACATCAACAATTTTGGAAACAAATATATAAGCTCCTTCAGCATCTGGCCAACCAAGTTGTTGCCAAAAAATTTTTATTTGATAGAAAATTGCTAGAGTATCAACAGCCGATGAACTGTATTTGACTGTTTCATCAACCGGTATCAATTTATCCAAATCAATGGCTTTTTCAATTCTTATTAATGCTTTATAGACAGAAATATCCAACCAATGTGATACTCCAGTTGTAAACCAATCATGATATTTATTAATAGTTAATTCATTAGAACCTGGGCATAATGCACTACCTAAAAAAACACCATTCACCATACTACTTTCTAGTATAAAAGTTTACAAATCCTAAATATACCTAATGTAGTGAACCGTTTTAGAACTAAGTACAATTCAAATAATGTTGTTCCCATATTTATTTCTTCATTTTCTGGTAATTTTTCCCATCGATCTTCTGAAACATTTATTCTTTTGATATTCTTACAAACATCTTCAACAATAGATTGAGAAAATTCTGCCAATTTTTTTTCATAAAACAAATAAAGAGTTTGAGCATAATTAAAATGCATTTTCCTAAAAATTTAAAAATAAAAAATTTTATTAAAACCTTCATCTCTCTTTTTTATATTATTATATAAAACTTACTGTGTAAATATTCTATCATAATATTCTATAGCTTGTTGTAAGTCCGTTCGTATTAATTGAGTTAATTTAATCAAATGCTGTAATTGATCTTCTTCATTACCTTTACGACAATTACTGACTTCATTTACATGTTCGAACCATTCTAATGCACCTGCATTAACCGAATCACGTAATGCACCTCTCAAATCCCAATTAGGACTTGTATCATTTGGATCTCGTACAATCCAACCATAAATATTTTTTGGTAATAAATCAGTTTCTGGTGGTGGTTCTAACATTGCTATTTTTGACATTATATCCAAAACTTCAACTAAAATTTTTATACCATGTTTGTCACCAAAATGTTTTTGTCTTAATTTACGAATAATTGAAAAACATGATGGTAATAAACGTTTAGCTCCTTCCCAAAATAATTTCACTTCATCATCATCATTTGGTAAAGTTTGAAGTGTTGGAATAATTTTATCTAATAACGAATTGAATAAAACAAATGCCAAATGATGTTTTTGATTGATTTGAGCGTATACAGACCATTGTGCCATAGCACAATCTGTTGCTGATAAACCACTTTGTGCTGAATGTTGTGTTATAACAGCTTCAGCTTGTGCACTAAATTTACCTCTCCACCAGTATTGTGCTACTTGTGATGTTTCCAATTCATGCATTAATAAAATTTTTAAAAGATGACGATGCTCTTGAGCTGCAACACGATTATTTTTCTCAGCACTAAAACTCATATATATTAAAACAGATCCACGATTTTTAGATGCTTTACCATTTTTTTCTAAGCTATACCATACTCTAATTCCAGAGGCTGGGATTGACTAAAATTAATGATAATTTATGTATAATTATAGTTAGATTAATTAATTTTTGTTTTGTACTCACTTTTAATGGTATTGAAGTTCTACCAATTAATTCATTGTCATGTTTACCAGTTGAAGCAGTCACAGCAATTTCTTTCATTAATTTTCTAAAACCTTTTATACCTTTTACTTCAAATACTTTATTCATTTTTTCTCCAACAGTTTCTGCTGCATCAAAATCCCTAAAAAATTTATTAATCCCAATTAGGCATGAGTATGTGAGTGTGCACATTCTATGAACTTACCAAACTTCTAGTATAAGAACTTCATTGTTTGGGCTGTCTGGGATTGGTCTGAAATAAAATAATAAAATTAATTAAACTTGCTTCGAGAAGAACCTATAATTAGATTAGATAATGAAACAATTAATCTTAAAGTGACAATTCTGAAAAGAATTCTCCCGAATATGGAAAATAATATTTAAAGGATGAACGGAAAGAATATGGAAATAATATTAATAAATTTGTAAATTGAACATTTAATAGATATATAGAACTAATACACAGGACTCAGGGTATTTTTGAATAAATTTTAGAATTTACTCATCGAAGGATGGTTTAATCAAAATATGAAGAAGCTGGTAAGGATTGACTAAAGTTAATAATTTATGTATTACAGTTAGGGTAAGAAATTAAAAATTTATTTGATCAAAATGTGAAATGAAATTTCAAAAGCCTTACGATTTCTAACTAAATCAAAATAACTTTTGAATTTAATTGCTTGATTACAAATTATGTGAATAAGATATCTATTTTAAAGATCGGTTGCGTTGGAAAATATATAGAAAAAGGTGTATAAATAAATCTAAGTATTTTGGTCAATAAATAAATTTAATTGACAAAATAAACAATATTCAATGACGGAAAATACTCAAGTTTAATCACATTTTTTAACTTTCTTTAAGGGTTTGATAAAGTCTGACATCTTTGCTAATGAATAACAAAATGGATATTAATAATTATTAAATCAGTGGTTTTGTTCATCATATTTGAACTCATCAATAGGTATTTATAGTGTTTGATTACCTCCTAATCTTTAATTTCCACTCCTAATTTTTAATTTGATTCATTTTACAACTTACTACAAGATGTTATATAAATACATCTGTGAATTATAAAAATCAACCAAAAATGGACAAGGTCAGTGTTATTAGCAGTTAAAACTGGATATAGAGGAAGACCACGTTTATCTTCCGTCCTATGACCCAATGATAAGGTATGGTGATGATGAAGAAACTACAGTAAGCAAGTGAGAATATTAATCGAGGGGACGCAAAAGTTGTAAATCAAATTGAACGAATTCAAACATAAACGGTTTATTGCTTCATTGTGAGAATAAAAACTATAATAAGTTGAAGCCGTATTCTTAGGTTTAGTTATAGTTTTAGTCATAGGTATAGTGATATACTTAGTATTAGTCATATTTTAATCTCTAGTTCAGTTGTATATTTAAGTAGCTTAGATTAGATTAAGTTCTATAATAATAAGAAGAAAAAAGTACTTGTAATTGCGAAAATATAAAAATATTTAGAATAAGAAAAAAGTTACCTCCAAAGGTTGGAATGAGAAAATTAAATTGGTGAATTGGCTTCCTAGTTTGACACCAATTTAACTTTAAGGCATAGTAAGGACTCATAAATATAATTATAAGAAAAATTTATCTATTTAAAACTCTAAGATATAACACCCTATCAGACCGAACAGCTTCGGCTTGGTCAAAATTTAACTTATATAATTAAAAAAACAAACCAAAAAAAATGTATATCATTACATATTTGAAAAATTCTTTTTAAGCGATTTAAAAATTTAACGATTTGTAAAGTAGACTTAAGTATAAAAAAAAGAAAAAAAAAATAAAGAAAGAAAAATATTTACCGGAATCTTGACATAATAATATTATGTAAAATATGAAATTAATTCAAAAACGCATCATATTAATATCGAAAATACACTATTTTGCTTGATCGAAATCTATTCGAAAGGAGGAAAATAACAAAGCCTTTCGAACTAGTGTGAAATAAAATCAATGAGTATAGTTTAACATAGATTAGTTTTAATGTAAATATTGGTACAAATCTGAACTGAAGTAGAATAGATTAGCAGAAAATTAAAGATTTAGTATATAGATTAGCGGAATCGCTGGTATAAAAAAATATTTATTACAGAAAAAGTATGAAAAAATTTAACACGCAAAAAGCGTGTAGCTTTGAGTGCAATAAGTTTTTTTGTGTTTATTCAAAACAAAACGTAAAAATATCGTTAATAAAAAAAATTCAGTTTTGAATTTTTAAAATAAACCGGTTAGATTACTCTAGTTCTAGTACAATGTAGAAAAAATTTAAAAAAATATAAACAGCCAGGATAAAGGACTTCTTCCTTGGTAACAAAAACTATTTTGATAATTAATCACATTTCTGCACTAAGAGAAATAATATGTTTATCTAATGGTTGAGACAAGATATATTATGATTACTTTAAACTTATTATGTGAAATCTAGTTCAAACAAACATTTGATATGTTAATGAGGAATATAATATTATAAGAAACATATTACATTTGTGTAAAAAATTATGATATTTATAATAAATTATAATTGTGTAAAACGTTGTAAACAATTATGGTTAAAAAATATATATTAAAAAAAAACTATGACTCAACTACAAATTATATTTCTTCCAAAAATGTAATTGTTATGATATTATATTATTTTGGTTGTTGATATCATGATATGGTTAAGCCAACTATACTCCACTAGTTTTATCCAACATATTTTGGTTAAAAAAATCATATTATAGTTGTTTTCCAAATATTTTAAGTAATATTAATCATATTATAATCGAAGCAATCATATTATGGTCTTTGTAATCATCTTATACATATGGTTAAAGTAATCATATTATATTTATTTTTACAAACAATTATAGTAATGGACATTGAACAATTACATTATGATCGTAACATTCATATTTATAGTCAGCGTTAAAATAAAATTTGTGTATTCCAATCTTTGTGTAAAAGCAGTTAGGGTGTTCATCCCATAGAATAGACTTGGAATTATATAAAATAAAATAAAAAATGCTTCAAAAATAAAAAGCCATTTTTAAGTTCAGTCTTCTGTTGTTCTTTGCTAAGTCAAACGTGTTTGCAAATATAAGCGTGATATAAAATTTCTGAGCAGATCGATATAAATTGGTATGCTTACTTCTATAAATTTTTATTTTACTGATATATTTTTCCATAACATTATAAACTAACCACTAAATTTTCTTTAGATTTTGGTAGAAATAGAAGTGAATGCTTTGTATTAAACTGGGAAAAGGGTTAACAGTGCAAACAGTTTCAATATAGATTCAAATAAATTAATTAAATAGTAGCACAAATGAATAAATAATCTAAGAAAAGATTTTAAGGGTAATCTTAACTATTTTTACAGTTGTTAGAATGTAATGTTATCTATAAACTCTGATTTGAAGAAGGAAGCACCATAATTTAACCAAATCTGTTATTTACATGTAACTTTTTGGAATTTATCTGTTGCAAATATATATTTACAACCATATTATATTATATTATAAATTCTATAGAAATTAACTATAGGGATTGTGTTTTTATTTTTAGTATAATATATTTACTTCAATCATTTTTGTTTCAATTAAAAATAATGTTGTTGCAAGTATAATTCAAGTTTATGAGAATAATATTATTATTAAATGTACTACATATAAATTATTTTTGTTCCAACTATATAAGAAACATTTATCACTATATAAAATCCATAGTTACATGACGTAATACTGGTAATGTAACTATATTTTCCAACCATATTTATTGTTCTTTAATTTTACACTTGAACCAAACATATTTTTTTTGCTCAGTGTGGCAGATGACTGAAATTTTGGATGCCCCGATTTAAAACAAAAAAAGTATCAGGATAAGGTTAAAATAGTTTCTCATGAATTGAAAGAGCACTAATTATAGTTATTGTCTTCTAACTAGTACTTATGGAATACTAACTATAGCTATTAAAAAAAATATAAGTTAATCTAAAGCTCTGGATAATAAAGTGAAATAGTACTAGTGGATTTAACTTTAACAATATCAAAAATTGCTCGTAGTTACACCAGTCACAGTCAGGTTCTGACATAGTTCTAACATCTTTCTCAAAATATTCAAAAACAAAATATATAATATTTTGACAGAGATGGATGTTAACAATGAAACACTTATATTCAGTGTTATATTGACATTCCCACAATAATTACAATTTAATCTAAAAAGTTAATTAATATTTTAATAAGAATAAAACTTACAATGAAAAATGTTCTTCCCAAATTGGACTTAAAGTCGCTGACTTAACAGATGTATTGTAACGATGTGTTGAAAATGATTCTAAATACATTGTTACAAATGGATCTGATAAGCCGTTTGAATCTTTTGGTATTAAATTTTCAGCCTTTATTATTTCAACATTTAATCTGATTTCGGGTGGTTCTTTTGTTTCAGCTGTTTTGAGTATTTTTTCATGGACATCATTTGTTATTTTAAAAGCATCTTGAATGAATTCTAATAAAGCTGGTTGAGATACATCATCTGATGTTTCACAGCCAATATTATGTAAAATTTCATGAAGTACCTCCTCATAAAGTTCTTCAATCTAAAAATAAAAAATTTTATATATGTAATATATATATATATTTTTTTTTTTAAAAAAACTAATAAAATTTTATTTTAATTGATTATGAATTGTTTAGAGAGTTTCAAGTGATTATAGTTATATATATATTTTTTTTTGTGAAACATCACTGTAGAATCAAAACAATTAACAAAACATTAAAAAATTATCGTTTTAGGAACACTGTCTTGCATATTATGTTGTTATAGAATACAATATTTGATTTGGTCTGTGCATTTTTAATTTTTAATTAAATTAAATTTTATTTATTTTCTTTGAATAGAATCTATCAATAGAAGTGGAAATTTATATGTAATAATATCAGAACTAAAAATATAAATTTATTGCAATTGCACAAACTGGAATTTAATCGCAATTATTTGAAGAACAATCACTGCCGCAATCTTTTGTTGGCGTGTCATTCAAAATTCAAATATTTTTTTCCATTGAATCAAAAAAAAAACCAATCAAGTTGAAAAATTAAAAAAAAAAACATATTTAGAAACTATATATTATATACGCGTATATGTACTTATATACTTATATTTATATAATATATAAATTTAAAAATGAAGTGCGAAAAGAATTAGGAAGTGATAGTTTAAATATGCTAAGAATAATGGCGCATTCCATGTCCAAATTGATTCAAGCAAATGTGTAGTTGTTGTTTCCTTTATTTACTTTCTCATTTTTGATGATGTTAGAAGATTTATTTTGCTTTAAGTGTACACGAACAACTACATGTAGTGCTTAATTTTTTGATGTAGAATTCTGCAAAATCTAAATTGAATTTATTAATCGATCAGAGTTACGAGAATAATTTTTAATGAAATAAAATTACGTTTTAATAAATTAAATTACTTTCAGTTTCGTTGTTTTATCATTTGCTCGTAATTCTTAAATATATTTTGATTTTATTATAGTTCTTAAATTTATCGTTTCCAAAATTATCAAGAAGTTTTTAAATCAAAATCAAAATACGTGGTCGGCTTTCAGAATTTATTTATTTACACTAATATATACAGGCAAACTGGCAGGAACCTTTTTGGGTTGTGGGTCTATTATTTTTTTTTTCTTAATGTCAAAAAGTACTAGACCAAGTCGAAAAACTCATAAAAAATGTTGTTTCATCAGAAATCAAACCTATTACTTATCGATTGAAAGACAGTTTTTATTCTATTACTATTTTGCAGAACAGATGAATATTTAGAAAATTGCTTACAGTAGTGTTACAGCAATGTGTTTTAAGCTAATGCAATTTATTTATAACAATGTACCTATTAATATGCAGACAAGCTTCAGTCGAAGGGTATGATACCAAAAAATCAAAAAAAAATTGTACGTTCGTTTGAATCAATCTAGACATGGAATGAGCTAATCCACTAATGTTAGAATATTTTAAATACTTTTATATTAACTTACCAGTGTGTGTTTGTTTGGTATTTATTTATTTGGTAGGTAGGTATTTGGTATTTATTTAGTAGGTTGGTATTTATTTGGCAGAACCAAAAGCAAAAAGAAAAAAAATAATTTTGTTTAAAAAATTTAAAGATAGAGTTCTGAGAACTGAAAGCAACCGGACACGGTACTTTACAAAGCTATCAAATGACAGGTTCGGGTTGCTGCCGCACAACTCCTAGCACGTCTCAGGTATATTTCAAAAACCAATTGTGTTATAGACAGAAGAGCTAACACTTATATACTCTTTCTGAAATTATAATACCTATAGGTTTCATTTAAAACTAAAAAGTATAAAATAAAATAATGATGTAAAAATAAAATTTTTTAAAATATACTTTTATCGAAACCAAACTAACCCCCTAAAAAGTAGAAAATAAGACTAGTGGTGGATGTTGAGCATCTAGAACTACTATAAGGTAAAACACAAAAGTATATAATGAATCTTGCTGGAATATTGTTCCAAACATCCACAACTAGTTTTATTTTTTACTTTTTAGGGGGCTAGTTTGGTTTTGATAAAATTATATTTTAAACATTTTTATTTTTACATTATTATTTTCCTATTTCCTACTTGTTTTCTCATCAATCAAGGATTATTATTCCAACCACAATTCATCAATTTTCCAGGTTTTGTCATTTATATGATTTTGCATTTATGTTATTTAACTACTACTCAGAGGGTTTTGGAAAAAAGTGATTTTTCCAATTATTTTTTAAAATTAATTAAGAATACATTTTGGTACTAAAAATAAAAATGGAATTAAACTGTATAGGAAAATCAAATTACTCTCTCTCTACGCTGGGTGGTGCAGTAGATAGAGAGACTTACTTTCAACAGAAACGTCCCAGTTTCAATTCTCACCGACGAAGGCAAAAAATGTTTTCCGAATTTTTCGACCTGGTCCAGTACCCTTTGTCATTAGGATAAAATAAATGATAAATAGTTGAGAGTTACTAAAAACAAATATCACTAAAAATAAAATGCAACTATGCTATTATGAAGGCTATTATGAAGGACTTTCATTGAACGTGGAAAAAACAAAATTATTGTTCTTTGATAATAAAGTATTGTCAGACACCAGTTTTGTTATAAATGGAGTTTCAATCGATGCAGTGAAATAATTTAATTATTTAGGCTTAATCATCGACAGTAAACTTAAATGGAATCTCCATATAGAATTTATTATAAAAAAAAATAACGCAGTACATATTTTTAATAAAAAGACTTCGGAATTGAAAAAATGCCATATTCGCTATTTACTCATCCTATATTCCCAACTTAGGGTATCTTAATTCAATTTGGAGTCGTGCATCACCAGCTTACATTAATAAACTTGAAATTTTAAACAAAAAATGAATTACATGCATCAATTTCTATCCAAGTTTATTATACTCCGGAAATTTAAGTTTTTCTAACATTTTCAAACACGAGCTTTATATGATGGCTTTTAAAATTGAAATTGTTAACAACTTAATAAAACACAATTTTATTTTAAATAGAAGGATTGATATCCATAGGCACAGTACTATAGAAACAGGTCTAACTTCTATTTAATTTTATTTAGAACCGAGCATTAGAACAATAGTTGCCTGAAAATCTTTAATGAATTGCCAATGGAATTAAAAGAGATTAATAGCATTGGTGTTTTAAAAGGAACATAAAGGAGATGTTGATTCGATAATAATATGGTTTGTTTTTAGTTTCTTATTTTAGTTTAAAAAAAAAACTGGTAGATTTCTGCCATTGTTGCTGTCAGATTATTGAAATATCAAGATGGCCGAAATTAAAAATATTGGAAAAGAAATAAATAAATTTTTATTATTATTCTAGTGTCAATCCAACATTATTATTATTTGTATAATTTATATTTTTTTATTTGATTAATATTCGATCCGAAAATTACGTTGTCAACAAAAAAAAAATATTTTGACACTGACATATTCCCACAAAAAAAAAATGTAAAAGTTTTCTTGGTTCTTTTTATTCTTATTCTATTTCTTTTTTTCTGTATATTGTTACTAAAATTAATTCCATAACATAAATCAGAACATATATCTTTATAATTCGGTTTTATTGTTAACTTGCACTAAAATTTATTTTCTTTATTGTTTGTGCCAATTTTTAATTTATATTTATTATTTACATCCTATAAGAGCCATTAGACTCTTTTGGGCTACTTCAATAAATAAATATGTATACACAAAAATAAAAATATAAAGGTAGCTACTCCGGTCCAGTATTCCCACCAAAATGTTTGTATATATAATATTTATTTATGTAAGTAATGCATAATGCTATAACAGTTGTAAATAATTATTAGCAGTGTTCTTCATCCAGTTCACGGTCTAGGTCAATACTTTAATATGAAATTACAATAACAACTGAAAGATATTTATCTGGTTTTTTACAGGTCTCAAATATTTAATAATTATATTTATCACGAGTTGCGCTTGCGTAGTTTTTCAATGGAAATTTTTGTTAATTCAATTAACAGGTTGGCCTACTTACAACAATTATCCATAGCATTAACCTACATCGTTCTTTTGAATTTAATAAAGCCTAGGCCTTGAACCGTATGAAAAGAACACAGCTATTGTTTCACAATAATTGCTACATTTCGATGGCGGTATATGTATTAGCCTTTGCCTCCAAAAAATAAATGTCAAAGGATATAGAAAAAACATTCCTCCCCCCCTTTAAAATCATATCAAAAATAGCGTATTTAAAATAAATGAGTATCTTAAAAAATATTATAAAGTTGTATTAAAATATCCGATAATATTCAAACAGATTTATCAAATAAAAATAAAATATGCCTACATGAGTGTTAGGGTTTATATAGATGTTACCGTTGATTTGTTACTGTCCACTTTATATCTCAATACTATACTACACTCTTCAATTTCTTCGTTTTACTTTAATTTTTAATCAAAACTATTAAAATAATTTTCGAATAGCGCGCAAATAAAAATATTGTTTTCATTAAAATAGAACCGTTTTATCGCACAATTAAAATAAAAAAAAAAAAAAAAAACATTATAGTCTAGGTTAACTTAAATAAATATATTTATTTAAAGGTCGAAAAATATTACTTTTTGGAATATAGTCAACACAACATGAAGATGGAGTTAATAGGTCTACAATCTAAAATCTTCAAAATCTACCTTTTTGACAAAAGACAAATACCAATATTTACACTCCAAAAACTATACTTACCATGAAAACTTAAAAATTAAAAAACCAAACTTTAAATAAATAATAAAAATTGGTAAACAAAGATTTAAACAAAAATATAAATCTTAAATATACTTATGGAAAATAAAAAGACAATTCAAAGAAAGATGCTACCATTCGGAACGACTTAGTAGACATCAAAAATATCACTAGGTATTTAAATTAAATTAGTTATTCAATTTTGATTGATATTTACATTGGTCTAAGCATTATTAAAAAAGCTTAAAAATATTTTTTATTGTTCTTATCGGTCTTGTAATAAAAATAAATTGATAACAATTCTGGAACAACAATTGTCCAAACAACGAAATTAATTCAAGAAGTAGAATATTTCTATAGTTTTATTGGTAACCATATAAATAATAAAGTTTTATTTCGTAGAGAATTTTTTGTTTTGTGATAAAAAAAAATAGTTAGAAGAACAGAGTATCGAAAAATAAATAAACTGAATAAACAAAAATAAATCGATGTTGTGAATATTTGTAGCCTATCTATTACCAGAAACTGAGATAATCATTAATATAGTTTAAAAAGTTTTTTTACGATATTAATAACTACATACTTTGTAAATATTATTTTAAAATAAATCAACCTGTATTATAAATACGAGTAGGAGTTAAAAAATATCAGTAAAACTCCAAATTTTATTGTAGAAAACTAAATTCTTGAGTTCTACTGATATAAACAAAAGAAATTAAACTCATACAATACAACAACAGTCGCACTGGAAGTCAGACTGATGATGAATATAAACTAGACCAAGTTCATGAGAGTTAATGCAGCAATGATTATATTAGATTATATTTAAGAGAACGATTAAAATAATCGTTACAGAACCGTATAATACGCATATAAGTATGATACGAATGGACAGGATCAAAAGAATATGTTGAAAATAGTGTAATCAAAACCCTATGTCAGTCACCGTTGAATTCTCATTCAGAACAAACGTGATTTTTTTCTTCGAAAAATATAATTAAAATAAAATTATAAATAAAATTTATCGAAATAATATACATATATAATAAAAAAATTTTTTTTAAATATATAAATATTAAATAATTATTGTGTAAATAATATAACTAATTTTTTTTGTTTTTTTTCTTTTAATTAAAATTAAAACAATAAATTTATAAAATTCTAATATAAGACATATTTACAAAAATTAATTTTTAAAATATTAGAAAAATAAGTGTTAAACATTAAATTCTCAGCATACTGTAATTAATCAATATATTAATAAAAAATTTTCCTAGTTAATTTTAATTAGAGCATAAGTGAAACTAACTATTTAATTAATTCATAGTGTAACCTAAACTAAGTAAAAACTAATTTATATTAAATTATCAAATTAGGACATAAGTACATTTATTAAATTAAACTAGTGGTAAGTTTAAATAATACTAGCTCCCATATGGGGAGTAAAAACATGTTTTCTGAGCTGGCCTTCCTGGAGGAGGATACAAGGGTAAAACGTAAACGAGGTAAGACTCACATTTCTACCGAAAAAACGCCTATGAATTTTCCAAGCATTGATGCTAAGCCAACTGACTTGGAAAGAAAATTCCTTCTTGTGAAATGTAAAGACAGCAATATTACTCCTAGAAGTTTGAATTGTATTCTAGTCAATAAGTACTTACAACAAACTTCAAGTCAATTCAAGGTTCAGCCAAACAAGGATGGTAATCTTATATTAGAGGTTCCCAACAGAAAAATTGGCGATATGTTTGTACAAAGGAAAAAACTAGGTAACATTGAAATCGTATGTGAGTATTATGCCTCACTTAACTCTTCGCAGGGCATTATCTACTCAAGGGACTTAATTTCACTTACGGATGATGAAATTTTGAAGGATTTGCAAGATCACAATCCAAACATATTGAAAATTTATAGATTCCCAAATAGAAATCCAATTAATAATAACAGTCCAAAATATTCAGGAGCTATTTCTATCACTTTTGATTGCCTTGAACCTCTCAAAGAGGTAAAAATAGGCTACCTTGTCTTGGAGGTTAGGAAAAGCTATCCTTCGCCAAGAAGGTGTTTAAAGTGCCAATCTCTAAAGCATATTGCTAAATATTGTCAAGAGAAACAATCATTATGTTCAAAATGTGCTGTTCCGGTATTGAACGAAAAAGATGAGGAGCATATCAAAAATTGTATTACACTTAAGTGCGTTAATTGTGCTGAAGAGAAACTATCTACTGAACACGCTTCAAGTGACAGAAACTGCCCGGCTTTCCAAAAAGAAAAGGATATCCTTAAGATCAAAACAGACCGCAGATGCACTCGCAGAGATGCTATCTTAATATATTACCAAAACCTTAAATCTTTCTCACTAACAACAAGTTCACCCACTATAAACAAATCATCCACCATTACTCCTTTCAATTCATATAGCCTAGCACTCCAAAGTAAAATAAACCTCACTCAATCACTACCTCAACAAACAGAAACTCAACCTCCACAGCCCCAAAAACCCACACTTATCCAACAAACTCAACAACCACCACAACCAAAAGTACAGATAACACAAGAACAACCACAACTAAAATTCCCACAACCACAAAAACAATCACAACTCAAAACCCAACAATCACAACCACAACAACCACAACAACAACCTCAACAACAATCACAACAACCTCAACAACAACCACAACAATTACCTGCAGGACAAATAGTTCCTGTCATTAATCTTTTAAATAAACCTACTAACGTCGAAACTATTAAGACAGGAATTATTAATCCTCAATTAACATCATTATTTAAAAAAACCAAGACGCCTAAAGCAGTAGATGCTGAAATGGAGATAGAAAATAACTCTATCTAAAGATAAGTTATATATATCCCAGAACACATAACCCACAATCCACCACTTACACTAATCCTAACACAAATACGAATTCCCCCCCACACTCCATCCTCCAGTGGAACATCCAAGGGTTCCACACAAATAAACACTACTTACATTTTTTGTTCTCTAAATACAATCCACTCATAATAGCCATACAAGAAACAAATATACACGTTCCATATCAACAAACAAGACTAGGCCGATATGATTGCTTACTACCACCTATCCTGAACAGAATAGGTGGAGTAGGCTTTCTTATCGACAGAGGCTTGAGGTATACGGAGATCGTATTGAATACGCCACTCCAGGCGGTTGCCATAGCGGTTGGACTACCTGGAATCAGGGAGCAAGTTACGCTTGTTAACTTGTATCTGGAGCATAACTTAGTACTGCGTAGAAGTCACTTGAATGACCTCAAAAACCAATTAACAACACCATATGTCATCTTGGGTGACTTCAATGCAAGAAGTGAGACCTGGGGAGATCATCTAACAACCGTACGCGGGCAACTGCTTGATGATTGGACTGATGACAATCCTGATCTCTGCATACTTAATAGTCCGGTATCCACACACTTTAGTACTAGGGGCACACACACAGCACCAAACCTTTCAATATCACACACCACAATAGCATACAAATTCAATTGGGAAGTAGGTTATAACCCTAAAGGTTATGACCACCACCCAATAGTAATTACTTTACCAACAACAGTCACACAACCCAATACAAAACGAAAACCCAGATATAACGAGATGAAGGCAGATTGGATTAATTTCCAATTAATTATGACAAATTTCCTAAATGTTAACCCAGCATCACAAAATATCAATAAAGAAGTAGCAATTCTTACCAAGTCGGTACGAATAGCAGCCTCCAGAGCTATTCCTATTAAATTCCAATATAACATTAGTAGAAAACCAGCTTGGTATAATTCAGAGATACAGAAGCTGTCTAAGGTAAGAGACGGTCTCTGGAGATCTTACAAAAGATTCCCAACGACGGACAAACTTTTAATTTTAAAAAGAACGAACGCAATTCTCCGCCAAAACATAAGAAAACAAAAAAGGCAAAACTGGGTGGAATTTGCCAACAGCCTGAACGGCGAAAATATCTCTGAAACTTGGCGTAAGGCCAACTATATACTTAAAGGAAGTAGGAACTCGAGCAACTTAATTATCCAGCAGGGGGATGTTCTAGTGGCAGACTCTGCGCTGAATGCTGAATTCCTTGCCTCTAAATATAATTCAAACAGAACAGTTCCTCAAGAATTTGACCTCCCTGATTCATTAAATACTAACTCAAGACTAGATTCCAAAATTACCACAGATGAAATCCTTGAAACTCTTGCTCACTTTTCGGGAACTTCACCGGGCTTGGATGGAGTCACCTACGGCATGATTAAACATGCCTCAGTAGACTTCATCTCAAGACTGAGAGGGCTTTATAACAATGTTTACAGCTCGGGCCAACTTCCACAAGTCTGGAAGATGGCAGAGCTGGTCCCATTGAGAAAGCCCCAGAAGGATCCACAAAACTGTGAAAGCTACAGATTCATCTCATTGCTCCCTGTACTATCTAAAATCCTGGAAAAAATTGTAGCCAAAAGGCTCTACTGGCACATTGAAACTAAGCTAACACCAGAGGTTCAAGGTTTTAGAAAACTACATAGCACGACCACCCTCCTACATAAGCTAGACTTCGATGTTGGAAAAGCATTGGACAGTAAACAGCATTGTGATCTTATCTCTTGTGACCTGGAGAAAGCTTTCGACAGAGTACCAAGAGATACGGTCATCAAACAGCTGATAAATTGGCAATCGGGCCAATCTGTCACTCGCTATATTAATGATTTCCTTAAAAACAGGAAATACATTGTGCAAGTCAGTGGTCATTACTCGACTTGCAAACCTCTCACACTAGGCATCCCTCAAGGTTCACCCCTTTCTGTTCAAATATTCAACATTTACATAAACAGCCTCAGTACTGAATTATCCACTATCCCGAATCTAAATCACCTCATATACGCTGACAACATCATACTTTACACTACAAGAATTTCAGACACTCCATCAAACACCTTGGAAAACTCTTAACAATGTATTGATCGTTGGACTCTGGCCAGTGGTGGCAGCTTGGCTCCGGACAAAACTGAAGCTATACATTTCTGCAGAAAACACATTTGTTCCAAATTTACAATATCCCATAATAGCATAACCATAGCCCCAATAGATAATATTAAAATCCTTGGCATCCACTTCAGCCGAAATTTGAAATTCAATTTACATGTCAAAAATTTAGTATCCCAAATTAAACGTTCGAACCATTTACTCAAGTTTATCTGCAGAAAAAAGGTGGGCCCTCCTGTCGATGTAGCTGTAAGGATAGCGAAAGCTATTCAGTATGGTAAAGTCGACTACGGACTCACCTTATACGGCTTCATAACCAAAGGAAATGTCCAAAAGTTACAAGTTGCTATCAACCAGGCGGCTCGGATTGCGCTGGGTGCATTACCGAATACAGCCTTAGAATCTTTGAGAGTAGAGGCAAACTTCCCCTCCATAGTGGAGAGAAGAAATGTACTGTCGACAAGGCTTATAACCAGGGCTAACTTTGATCCAAATCACCCTCTTCATAAAATTTACTCATACATTCTACAAAATAAATCCCCTCCAAATATAACTTCCTCAATAAATAAAATGACTCCTCTGGTTGAACCATTGGAGCTTGACCTATATGCCTCCCCAGAGTTATATAGACAAGAGCACCTTTGGAACAACTGGAAATCATTCATACATGATCACCTATCCTTACATCCCAAAAGCACAACACCTTCTGAAAAGTACAAACAATTGTACATCCAACTCAAACAAGCACTCCCAACACACTCCGATATCTACACAGATGGATCAAAAGGACCTCACGGCGTTGCCTGGGCGATAGTCAAGAACAACTCTCTCTGGAAGGCGGAAATCTTGCCGGGGGAATGCTCGATTCTCATAGCTGAGCTTACCGCCATATACAGAGCAGTCCAAGCCGCTGAAACACTATATGAGAACATTATTATATTTACAGATAGCCTTAGTTCAATAAAATCAATCAAAAACCCTTACAATAGTGAGTATATGTCATCTTACATCAGAAACTCCATATCATACAACAATGGCAAATTGCGGTTGGGATGGATTCCAGGCCACGTAGGCATAGATGGAAACTATAGAGCTGACCTTGAAGCAAATATAGCGGCCAAAAGCCCTCTTACAAGAGATTCATTAATGTCCTACTCCCATGCTAAAAGGATCATTGCAATACACGCGGCGCACATCCGTCAATCAGCCTGGAATTCTTCCAATCGCTTTGCTAGATTACACAATCCAAATGCAAACATTCCTGGCCCAATAAAAAATCAATCTCGAGCCCTAGGTGTTAAACTTACAAGAGTGCGCCTAGGGTATACTCTTGCCACACATAAACATTTATTTGACAGATCCACACCTCCGACATGTATTCACTGTCCAGAACTCCTCACTATCAAACACATCCTAACACAATGCCCCTCAAATAACACAATTACATCTCAGTTCACATTCACCCCATTGCAAGCCCTACAATTCCATACCAATACACACATAACTCTCATAAAAAACCTCCTACTACATCATAACATCTGGGATGAAATATAACTTATCATTACCAATTTCTCTAATAATCTACTGACATATTACTATTATTACTTGGTAGGAATAAGTCCTACCAACCATTTACATACACTATTGTTTACTTACTATTTGTTGGATTAAGTATTCTAGCGAATGGTAAGTATATTTATACTTAATTTTTATACTATTTTATACTAAGCACTCAAATACACAAATATACAACTTTTTATAATATTAAATATTGTAAATTAATTTAAAAATGTATTTTTGGATTCCAAGTCAATCAATGGGGCGCAGACCAGGAGGTGTAAATGCTACTTTTGCACTTCCTGGTTTGTACCTCATTGGCTTGAGTTTATCTCTATCTTGGTCTGTACTTTGAATTGTTTAATTTGTTAGTTTGTTAAATTGTTAAACTGAAGTTAAAATATTGTTGAATTGTTTAATTTTTTCTTTTTTAGATTATTTGTTATATTTCCTAGATATTAAGTGTTACATTTTGTAAATTTTTAAATATTGTTTCGTTTATCTTTATATTATAAAGGCCCACATTCCGAAAGGGAAAAGGGCCTGTAGTTGGCCTGCAGATTAATCTGTAGGTCCACTGTTAAATAAATAAATAAATAAATAAAAACCCTATGTAAAATTAGAAAAAAAAAATTCACTTTATATAATATTAGGGTTGAAAATAGCTCTACACCATTTGAGATCTGCAATTTTAAGTCAAATTCAGTTGATATTTTATTCTGGCTCGAACCGCCTCATTTATAGTGGCTCTGTAATTAATATTTAAGTAGTACAATAATTAAGAGATGCTTATCTCACATTATGTCTACAATTTTAAAATACTTTTACGAATTTGGTTTGTTTTTATAGCTTCAAAATTTATGGATTTTGTTTTTATTGATTTTGATGCCAAACCAAAAAAAAAAGAATGGAAGTAATATTTGAAAACTACCAACTTATAAATCAATACTAAAAAACTATCCCAAAAAAAAAAAACAAAAAGTCAGGGGACGTACCCACCCAAACTAACCTAATAAGTGCATTATTTCAACTACACAAATACGTTATAACACATCAGAAAATGACGGCATGGGCAATAAGTCCACATAACATTAACTCCACATGGGAATTTATTGCACATCAGGGAGAAATAAATCCATCAAATTGAGTTGTATTTAATTCCCACTAAAGTGAAGGGAAAAAGGGAAATAAGTAAGTGAAAGGGAAATAATTCTACTTAATAAATTCATCTTCAGTAATTATTTTACAAGAGTGTAATCAAAATACTCTCATTGGTGTCATATTGTCCATCTGTTAATTGTTATAAGGTTCATCCTGGTCCATTGGTGTCATATTGTACTCTCATATTGTTATAAGGTCCATCTGTAATTTTTTTGATAAATTTTCCTTTGCTCCTCTAATGTTGTTAGTAAGTACCACCAGCGCTTTGAGTAACGCCAGAATGAACTAATTCTAAGAAAAGGAGTTATATCCCGTTTTCCAGAAGTCTTCTCAAAACTATTTTGGCTCTATTACAATTTGTTTTACTTAAGTCTTTTGGAAAATGGACAATTTCAAAATGGACATTATGACCGTGGACATTATGACACCCTGCCTTCTCATTGATTTCTTTGTTCGTGCCGTCGTAATTTATCGTATTGTAATAGGCGTTGTGAATTAAGAGCGCATGAATTAAATTTAATTGGACATAATGATATTATTTCAGGACCTACCTAAAAAATATAATAAATTTACGGATTTTTAAAGGGATATATGACTCCTTTTCCAAAAGATTTAAGTGAAACAAATTTTACTAAAGTTAAAATATTTTGATTTAAATTTTCTGTAAAAGATATATTTATAATTTTTTTTATGGAAATTTATACCACTTTTTCTATGTTCAATGGAACTTATGTCCATCAAAATTAAAGGTGATTTTCTTTCTCATTGTAATGAGAATTAAATCCACTTCAATTTGATACGATTTGTTTTTTGCTGATGTGAATAAATTCCCATGTAGAGTTAATTTTATGTGGACTTATTGTCCCTTACCGAAAATGACAACAGAGATTTTAAACTACTAAAAAATATATGAATAAAAGTTAATTGATTATATCCTAAGATAACATAGAATCAAATTATAGACGACTATATATTATTTTATAGGAGAAGTGAAACAACTAACATTAATTAGAGTTCGAAAAGAAACATTATCCCTTGTATTTTCAAATATTTTAAAAATAAATATAGTTTATTTATTTCATATAATGTATTAGGAATATCCTTTATGGATTTCCAACGGATGAAAAATAAATTTCGAAGTTATAACTGTACTTAATACAAATATCACATCTACAAAGTGACATCATACTAAATTAATTAACTAAAAATGTGTCTATTTAAACTAATCTATCTCTTATAATGGTAATCAATTATTGAATAACAACCATTAAATTACCACTGCGAATTAATTATGTAGGCTTTGAAAAACATCATAGTTAGTTCTATGGGAGTCAAGATACAAAAAAACTAAGAGAACATATACAATTCCGTATTAGTGCGTACAAATTATATAAATTTTAAATAGAAGGACAACTTATCTTAGTTTATGGAACATCATTAGGGGACATTTTTGACACTATGATACGTCTTGTATCTGTTTGAAGATTTATAAATAGAGTTGACATTTAGCAATATTACCGGTGGTATAGACTTCCAAGTTAAATTTTCGAAGTCAAAATGTTATCATATTCTTTTCTATGGATTCAATTCTTTATGTTTAGTATACGCAATGACCATATGTATGTATATGACTATATTTATATAGTCATTGGTATAAAATAGCACCCAACTAGGAGAAGCGTAATCAAGATGTGGACGAACTAATGCAGGTTATAAATGCTTAAATGTTAATGGATCAGTAAATTTTTGAAAGTTTCGTTTTAGAAAACCAAGCATACTAAAGGCTTTAGAGGTTATAAAATCAATATGTGGATTAAAAGTGAGCTTACTATGAAGTATAACTCCTAAGTCCTTTATTTCATTAACATCAATTCAGAAGCCCGATGAATGAATATGATTGAATGTTGTAAATTATTACTGACAGCCTACAAGCTACAACCAACCAAATACGACATAAATAAATTGTACTAGATATTATATTTGATTTAAAGAACTGAGAACTGAACTTTTCGACCTATTTTATTTTAATTTTAGTTTTTTGATCATATCAATAGAAAATTGATTACGCCTCTAAAAATTACTAGACTATTACTAGATACCATAAAAACAACAGAAAATAAATTATTTTGATCATGTGATGCGAAATCCAAAATATAGCATCTGTTGCAGTTAGTTATTCAGAGTCAAATTTAAGGAATTGTCCGGAAAATACTTGATAAGCTACGCAAAAAAGTTGTAACCATGCATATATCCTCAGTTAAGCTGAACTACTACACCGTCACATAATGAATCGATTTCTATAATAATTCAACATTTGGGATAGATTAAAAGAAAATTTGGATAATTATTTCAGTTATGAAATGAAACATTTTTTGATTGACGGTAACCGATACAACAACTAAGGAAAATTATGTATAAATTGACTTGCCTGAACATAACGTTTTATTAATCAATATGGACTGTTTAAATATGTTGCAGTTTTGAAAAATACGCATTCAACTTATACACTATGACGGGCTATGATTTTATGAGTACTGGTTCGTTTTACAACTTATTAAGGGTATTCATGATTAAGTGTAAAAGTGTAGTATAGGTGTAGATCTACAATGATTTGTACAACGATTTCGTGAGCGCATCCTTGTACTTTTGATGTTGCACTCGATGTAGAATTCTGACAGCGGTTTCTTTACATATGGATTTAATTTATAATTATGTGAATCAACTTTCTTTTTTCCACTTGTAACCATATTCATAAAATAATTCAATTAAAATTTTGTTTCAATTTAAATTTTTGACTTAAATAATTACCTCTGTCCTCATCTCAGACATTTTCCAAATATATGTTTGTATCAACTTTACAAATGTCAAACTTAAGAACAATACTAAAATTACAATTGGTTTAGTTTTGTAAAAATCCAGAACCCTTGTAGAATATTTTTCCCACATAAAAATTTAACAATGGCAATACACTTCTACACCTAGTACAAGACTACTTTTTCATTATTCTAATTATTTTCAATTTCAAATTAATTAATTGCAAGTTGTAAGATAAAAAAATAAAACTTGCTCTTGTTAGGTTGAATGCTTATCCAAAAAAAAGTTTGTTTTCACCAGACTGTACTGTTCAGTGAACACATTCACTAAACTATAAATTTCAGATCCACCAGTTAATGCCACTCAACGCTACTATTATTTCCCAGCTATGTGATTTTGTTCAATCAACATTCATCATCGTTTAACTTCCAGCTTAGCAACATTGTTTATAAACAACTAGTGGAATACTTGGATCGTGTTGGTTTTGATTCTACTACTGACCCATAGGTGGGTTTCTAACTTCCATCAAATTATAATGAACACTGAAAATAAAATAATAAGCGTATTGCAGAAGTGTATTGCCATTGTTAAATTTTTATATGAAAAAATATTCTACAAGGTTTGTAGATTTTTACAAGACTCAAATCTATTGTACATTTGAAAATGGTTTAACCAGCATGAACGTATTATTAGTGACAAAACAAAGGTCATGTTTTATAATCTGAAAAAAAGGTTAGCCATAAAATAAATCTCGTATATCACTCTGCTGAGTGCAAAGCTGTTAGAATTTTTGATAAATCCTGTTTATTTATCAATGATAAAAAACCGTTCTGTTTTTTTGGAAAAATGTAGTTATAAATGTTTTAATATTGAAGAAGCCTGTAATTTTAAATACTTAGGGGTTAACTTACATTCCCAGCTTAACTGGGTTGATCACTGTGTAAATGTACAAAACTATTGTAGGTCTACTCTGAGAGTAATTTCTGAATTGAAAAAAAAAACCATGTTCTGTACAAACTATTAAAACAATATACTATTGCGTATTTCAATCCAAAATTCAATACGGTTTAAGTGGTTGTGGTAGTAGTACATATAATAAATTACACCCTATACTTACTGTTCAGAAACACATACTTTGTATTTTATGTAACAAAAATAGATTTGGAAGCAGTCTTCCACTGTATTGATTTAAATACCCGCTAAGACACTTATATTGTTACAAAGTTCTCAAAACTTTTTTTCATTAGATTCGGCTATTTGAATTTTAGAAACCTAGATCAATACAATATATGAAATAACAGCAATAAAATGTGCCTTGTACCACAGTTTAGAACTACTAGTTTGCGTAATTTTTATTTTATATTTTCATGTCATTTGTTTAATAAATTGCCACCTAACATAAGAAAAGTCAGATTACTTAATGTTTTTTGTAAAAAAGTAAAATCATGGTTATTATGCTTAGAATATTCTAGAGTTAAACCCCTTCTAATGTACTAAGTTAAAGTTCTCAATTCCTGATTTAATACTTTATTTATATACACTTTGCTACTATCTTCTTAATTTCCCTTTGCTCTCATTATTTACCAAGCTCAGATCAAGGAGTTTTTTTTCTCTCAAAAGTATGAATTTTTTAAATTTTTTACCTAAATTTTGCCTTTGCTAAAATTGTTTATTATAAAAAAAAATTTTTTTGTTTTTGTAATATAAACTAAAATTATTTTTTTAATGTAGTATTTGTAATTACCCCACATAATAGAAAATAGTATTTTATTTGTAAGCAAAATTAACTTTAAAAAAAATAACAAGGCCACTCGATTCTATTTGTTAAATTAAATTAAGAGTCTTCCTATATTTTTCTCTTAAGTATGTAATTTTTAAAATTAATGTTATTTATTTTTATTGTAAAGAGCAAAATATGAAATGAATAAAAAATAAAAAATTTAGTGTTGTACCAGGTACTTTAATTGGCTTGGCATTGTACTTTTTAAGTTTGACATTTCTAAAGTCAAAATTTGGAAAATAGCTGAGATAAAGACCCAGAGGTAATTTTTAAATCAAAAATTTCAACTGAAGCAAAATTTTGATTGAATTATTTTATGAATATATATTTAAAAGTTAAAAAACGAAAGTTGATTCTCATTTATTCTCATAGTTAAAAACCAAATCCCTATGTAAACAAACCATATTTTTTGAATTTAAAATTAAAATTGCATGTAAATTGTTGTTGTTTATAAGTTTTTATCTGAAAAACTGTTTGTATTAAATTTTTGGTATTAAATTTTACAAAATATTCTAGTTTGTGTTAGTTTTGTATTTTTAAAATTTTATTTTTATCAAAAAAAATTTATACACCAAACAAAAACAAAATTTAAAATGAAATGGTAATTCGTTAAATTCAAAACAAATGTTCGTGTGCCATGGCTAGAAAGTATAGAGGTGTTGATGTTACTCTAATAAAAATGATAATTCGATACTCGAAATTTAATTTATTTTTAATACCGTTTGTTTAACTACAGGTCAACTTAAGCTTGATGTAATATCAAATGGTACTTCCATTTTATTGTAATTTTACAATGTGGTTAGTTTAATTTGTTTTAATAGAAAGTTTAAATTTAAATTATATTAATATATTTTTGATTTTTATTAATATAATTATTAAAAAGTATTACAAAATAAGAAAACTAGTGAAAGTTTAATGAAATAATCAGTTATTATTAATATTAGAAGTTATAATCAGAATTCATAACTTCTTTAATTGTACTTCTTTATTAAAGGTTAAGAAGCCATTAAATTAAAACCATTCATTGTGTACATAAAATGGGTGGTTATTAATGTATTAAATAGATCATCAGTAATAAAATATATTGAGAAAAATATTTTGCTATTTTAATATAATTTGAAATATTTTGTGTATAAAATAAAATAAATTTTGATCATAAAATTTGATACTGTACCTATGTAAGTGAAATAATTGGTGTATTTTATATTGCAATATGCATACACACATACGTACATACATATTAATTCTAATGTGTAAGTTCATGGATTCATTCTTTTTATTTTGTACATATCTAAATACATATTACATTATATATATATGCTTATTGATTTGGATGATGGTTACTTGAACTTGTTATTACAATAAATTATTAACATTCTTTTGGTGAGTATTAACAAGTTGTTATTTTTATTTGAACACATTTTTTAATATTATTTTAACTTACAAAACTATTAATAAATAAGTAATATTAAATCAATATCAGTAAGTATATTTGACAAGTTAATGGAGCTAGGCTATAATCAATAGATTTGTAATTGTATGTTAACTCGCTAATTTATATAAATTTACCTAAATTTATTCAAATTCCTGCATGTTAAATTTTTTATTTACATGTTCTTTAAAAAATTTTGTAAAATATAAGAGAATTTAGAATTTGAAAAGTGACGTCAGAAGAGCTCTCTCTTAAATAAATTTTTGCAAATGAAATTTCTATTTGTAAAAATTCTGTAAAAATTTGCAGTCAAATTTTTGTTGTTGTTTTAAATGTGAAGCAAATATTTTGCATTTAAATCAAATAAAAACTATGTAGTCTATTTAACCTGAAACCATATTTAAATATAGTTTTTACTAAAAAATACCAAAACCAAAAAAAATCATTTTATATAATTTTTTCCAACAAAACCATTCCAATAACTTTACAAAACTTTTCTGAAAATTACTAATCAATTGAAATTTAAAAAAATCTCTTAACCTAAAAATCAGTTATTATTGACATGAACAAATTTGGAAATATTTATGCAAATTTTGCGAATGGCTACTTTGTAAAAGAGTGTATTTTAACTATTCTCCAAGAATGTTATGATCACGTGATTTTTCCACTCATTTGCAAATTTTTGCAAATAACATACGGACCAAATCTAAATGAATAATAAATAATAATAATTGATGCAGGTACTGGTTACTTAAGGCACGATTATTAGACAATAAAAAGTTCGGGTTTGTTAATAATTTCTTTATTATATTATATTCGTTTTTAATCTTAATAATTGCAATATTTATTTGACTTAATATTTTGGTTTATAATTTTTATTCTTGAATATGTACATACAAAAAATTATTTATAGAACAAAATATTTTCTAATAGCTTTGTGTGGTATTGTGAAAGATAAATTTTTTTCAACATTATTAATGATATCAAAGAATAGCTTTGGATTACCATTAAATTTTGGTAAATCATTAATGATTATGTATATAAGGATATGTAATATATATTTATATGTAGTGTATTGTATATTTTATTTATTTTTATTTATTTTATTTATTTATTTCATTATCTATGTACATATACATGAGACGGTAAGTTTCTACAAGAGTATATGATAAAAAAGAATGTAAATGTATATTGAATTAATAAAGTTAGTTTTGTATACTGATTTTTAGCCTAATAGTTAGGATTTTAAGAAGAATCGATTTGTGGAACAGTTCCACACAATTTATTTTAATTTCCCATACATTTTTTTTATCAAATTGTCACTGTCAGTTAGTAACAGTCATGAACCTAGGTGAAATACCTTTTCACATACATTATATTACGTGAACTACAATTTATTAGACAAAATGGAACGAAAAATTTTTGCCAACTAGTATTTTTTTTGTTTTCTTTTTTTTTTGTAGTATTTTGTACATTAACTAATTATATCTGTAAAACGACTATTATTATAATAAGGAATTAAATAGTATAGTTCCATTTTTAATTTCAGTTAATATAAAATTATATTATTATTAGTATTATTATTACTTATTATTTTTTATTGAATATAATTTAAAGTATACTTTATAGTGGCTTACAAGCACTAGCTGCTAGCACTATCGCCAAAAACCAATTATACTCTCAAAAAATTTCATGGCCTGATCTGGATTCAAACATCCATGCCCTGATCTGGATTTGAACACAGGATTTTTTGATTAGTAGTCACACGACACAACAACTATGCCATGTAGGTCAGCAGCTTCTATTGTCTTTATATTATATTTAAATTGCTTATGACATAGTAATTTATAAGATAGTTGTGATATATTCAAACAAATAAAGCAATGAAAAAAATGCTATCCACAAAAATAGAAAGCAAGCACATTTTTCTCAGACTTTTTACTGTGTTTCAACAAAATATATATATAAAATACTGAGCAATATATGAATATATGTTTTGAATAAAAATTAGACAAAAATTTAAATCGGTTGGAATTATTGGTGGTCTCAATTCATTAAATTTTGAGAAACTCTGATTCTAATATGCAAATTTGATACAGTTTTAATGGTGAATTTGTTAAAGTTTGAGAGCCTCTTATTTAAATTATGTAAATTTGATAGTTAGCATAAGTCATCAACATAAACAAAAAAATGCAAAATGTGATTGCTAGTAAATCCCTCATGATGGATAAGCAATGAATAAAGCAAACAATTAATTGCAAATATATTTTTATTTCAATAAAACTTTATTTGTAATAAATTTGTCATAAAAATTTACTTTATGATAATTAAACTTAATTAATTGTTTTTATTCTACACCTTAAATAAAACTTATAATAAAATCATAAATAATCATGCTTCCATAATCTAGGTTCAAGGAAAATATAAAGAATCTCACAAATTTGTATAAAAATAAAAAATTTCGAAAGTACGACTCATAAATTCACAATAATAACACCTAATATCTATTTTTATTTAATTTATTATTTTTATTATTATATTATAAAGACAACAATTATAGACATGAACTGTGTTGTAACTAAGTAAATTTCAATCTCATATTATAAAAGTCAATATAGTAATATGAAAAATTTTAACTCGTTTATTACAAAGCTACCAAAATGTTATGTTTAATAATTTATTTTTAAAATTATATATTTTAAAAATAATATAATTAAATTTAAATTCTAGGTACATCCTATATAATGAAAAAAGCTATATTATTATTTATTAGATAATCATATCATTAACTGTAATCACAATTCTTTTAATAAAGTGATTTAATTAAAGCCCTGATATCTCAAGATTACATATAATTATAGTAAATATTTTATTTATTGTTTCCCATTTTATAAATTTCAATCAACAAATCATAAAAATAAAAATGCTGGTTAATTAAAAGAAAATAAAGAAAAAAAAAAAATTCGTTCGTCTCTCTTAAGACTAGAAAAAATAAAATAATAATAAGAAAAACGTGTCATTACCATTATACTTAGATTTTGTATGTATCACCATTCACCAACAAACACAATAACAACAAAAGTTTGTTTTTTTGCCAAAAAATTAAAATTTCATTTTAAAGAATTCTGAAAAATTAATTTCAATTCTAAAGAATATCGTCAATCTACCCACCCACCCACCTTCCTACCGTTTTTTTGAATGTATGTGTGAGAGAGAAAATTGGAAAAACGTGAATACTAATCACAATTTTCAAAATACGAAAAAAAAATGGAAACGGAAATATTCTTCAACAAAATTCACCTGAATTTAAAAGATAAATTCTCAATCTCGGTCAAATGATGCTATCTTAAGTATATGTATTGATTATTAATAAGATATTTGTGGAAAAAAAAGATTGCCAGTTAACATAATAAAAAAGTATGTTTTTCTATTAGTTTACAACTGATGACGTCTATTTAAAGTAGTGTTTTGAAATTTCTAACTAAATGTCGAACACAAATCTAAGGTATTTTTCATTAAATTTAATTAATATTTCTTGTTGTTAAACCATCATCATCAGTCCTCTAAATGATGTATGAACATCAATTTTTCTGATGACAGGAACAACCGAAATCGACCTAATATATTCAAATTTAGTAAATTTGAATATATTAGATCGATTTTTAGGATCAAATTTAGTAAAATATACCTACAGTTTTCAGATTTAAGATTTAGATTATTAAAGCATTGGTGTATAAAATTTTTATATTTATACAAAACAAATGAAAAGAAGAAAATGCAGCTGGATAAGCCGAACCTCACGGTAAATCATGCCGAAAACCCACACAAAACATCGTGAGCCACTTTTGGTTAGAATCCGCAGCCTGAAAATGATGAATGCGGTTCAATAAATAAATCATGGAACGAAAATAATCGTTTTAAATTGTAATATAGGTATAGTTAACCAATTCACTGTATATGTGCTCCCGCCGAATAAGCCAGATTATAATGATGAGGATTGGTGATGATGAAGAAAACAAGAATAGAAAAGAAAACTGTTCTTAAAAACTTGTTAGAAATGGGAAATCAGTTCTTCTTTTTTATATTTCAAATAGTTTAAATGGTACCATTTTTGAAACAGTTAAGAGAACTAATGCAGGCTGAGCAATAGAAGTGGTGTACTATAAAAGTAAGAAATTATTCAGCATGTTTTATTCAAATTTTATATTTTGATTTAGATTAAAAATTGGAAATTAGAATTAATTATGTGAAATTTGTTTCACAGATTTTTTGAAATATTGTCGATGGACTAAGTTGTTTACAATTATTGTTATCGTTACAGTTTTGCAGTTTTTGCATTTATTTAAGGAATTCTTTAAAAGCCAATTCTTTAACTAGTCACTGCAACAAATATCATGGTTCATTCACTATTTACATTCAAAATTTATTCTTCATACTTATATCAAAAAACAAATATTAAAAATTTGTTTGACATGTTAACCAGGGAAATTCCGAATGTGCTATCTTGTGAATATATGGCATATCTTACAATTTCTATAAAAATTTAATTAAAAGATGTGGCAAGTTTCAGTTTATATTCCTGAATGATTCTATGAAAAGTCCTATACTTCCAAGCAAAGAACAGAGAACAAAACATTTTCTATATTTAATAACTACCCTATGTAACAATTTTTAGAGCTCTTAGCATAATTTGCTCTAAATGATTTCTAAAGCGGTATGAAAATACACTGTAAGCTCTACAATAGATAGAATAATTACCTTTATAGGTGTGTAGAATAAATTTATTCTACTTTAGAGCTAAAATAATAATGTCTTTCTTATTTAGAACATTTTACTTTAGTAACGTGTAATATTATGTTTCTTTGGAGCTGTTGGAATACTTGTATTTTTTTATAAACCAACTTTCACCTTAAGAGTGTAATTATATCTTTATATGTAGCTCTATAAAAACTCTGAGAACGGATATTAGGTACTTGCTCCAACTTTTAGCTCAAGTGTAGCACAAGAGCTTTTATAGAGCTAAAATTGTTACTTGGGGTCCATCTAATAAATGGATAGGGTTTCCCATTTTAGATCTAACAATACTTGAAATATATTCTAAAATGTATCCAACCCAGTCGGCCTCTTCATAAAGTGACCTTGAAAAAATTTTCAAAATATTATTTAAAAATTAATTACCAGAAGAATAAATCGGCTCTTGTCTGATCACCGAAGTCAAGAAACGTCGAGCGGTTAGTATTAAGATGGGGAAGAATGTGTTTTTTTTTACTGTTATTTAGACAGCTTGCAAATATAATTGCTGTTAACACAAGACATATAAAAAAAAGTTTAATATGTGACGTGAAAAAGTCAATAGCACCAATTCATCAATTTTCAACAAAGCCGAGAAGAAATAAATTATTATCAATTTTAAATCTAAATTTTTATTTCTAATAAAAACAGAACAGAGTTATTTGTCCCTTTCCTGCGATTAATAAAATTGTGAAAATATTATTGATTGGTTTTTCTCATGTTATAATTCTTATCTTGAGCTGTATATGTGACCTGCATTTGTCAAAGATTAACCTAAATTTAAAATTATGAAATGGTTAATCTATTTCTTGAATGGTAGAAAAAAAATTCTTCTCAATTGAACTGACAACCATGTCAACCATCATATATCATCATAATGTAGAAAATAAACATTTATGTAAGAATTTATGATAATTTTATTAGTATCCGGATGTTGTTTCATCAACTTAACCACATCATTGAGTAATACCAATTTATATGTATGAAAAGAGTTTCGAATCAATCAAGTGTTGAATATTATCTAGATCATTATAAGCTATATGGAAATTTTTTCTATATACAATAATTCTAGAACATATTTTAAGATACTAAAATATTTCAAAATTCTTATGAAACTATTCAAAAATGTTATGTTGACGTTGACACCTATAAAATTCTCATGTACATGAAGAACCATAAAAATACACCTCATTAGAAAATAAAAAAAAAAAAATTTATAGACTTCAGAATTCTTTGACCTGAATGATATTTTAAATACGTATATGAACTGTTTAATATATTCGAGGACAATATTTGGTACTCAAAAAAATACAAAAAAAAATTATTTTTAATTATAATTTTAAGATATAGGCAATATTTAAGGCGTTTTAATAATTTTAATTATTTATTCAAAGTACTTACATTAATTAAAAGCTAACAATAAAATTTTAAATCAAATAAATTGAAATTTGCATTTGCGGATGAGTCAATGTTTTGCAATAATGTATAAAATTTATTTTGTTTTTCTTTAGAAGTACAATGGCTCTATTATGATTTTAGTGTACAAAATTTCTTGTATACACTCCCACTATATGTTACGAATTTAGTTTTGCAATAATGAGTATTTTTACCCTTAATAACTCAAAAAAAAAATATATTAATATAATAATATATATATATATATTATTAATTTTATCTTTTACTCAAATGTTTACAATTAAAAATTAGCTGTCATCAATTGGAAACATTTCGAGTTGACCAATTCAAAGACACAAACTAGGGAAATTTCAAACCAGTAAATTATTCTAATTTAAATTCTAATTGATATGTACATGAATGTCTGTCACAATTCGAATTAGATATCTATTAAAAACACTTTGGTACTCGTCCATTTCCATTGGGGAATAAAAAATCGTTGACAGCATGGTCCATTTCAACCTTTAACGAGTTATGACCGGTTAACTTTGGTTGGTTGGTTTTGCATTTTCCGGCATATTTATTGCAAAATCTGTTAAAAGCCCTACTCCAGATTATTGGGAAGAGTTGATGGAAACCTAATAAAATTTTCTTAAAACAACAATAAATAAACTTTTTGTAATCTTCATTTGATGCTATTTGGGTTTAAAGTATATTAAAAATGTATTTGGAAGCTAAAATTAGAAGGTATTCGACATGTGATACCAAAATTTACCTAATCAGTATCACCAAAATTTTACACGTGAAAAGATGATACTTGTCGTTTACTTTGAGGGAGGGAACAGCAATAAAGAAAAATTACAAAATTTTAATTTAAGCACGATTTGAACCTGTTCAATAAACTTATTAGTAAATACATTATAGCGGGCGATTTCAATTGCAGGTATGTATCTTGGAAATGCTTAAAGAATAACAAAAAAATGTTAAATCAAAAGTTATGACATAGCAACTATACATTATTATTTCCGTCAATCCCAACCTATATACCTGTATCAGCTAGATCCAACACTGTATCCAATTATTTCAAATATGCCGAATTCTGATCTGAAATCTGAATTCCGAAATAAGTTTACCGGTATTATTTATCATCAATTAAACTGCAAAAATTAGAGAAAATCAAAAAAACATTTTTATATAAAAAAAACTAACTGGAGAAAATCCGGTAAAGCATTAGACACATCTTTGAAAAAATTTAACTTTACTAACATTTCAAATGTTCAACAGGTCAGCAAGGCTGTAGAATAATTTCATGAGAGCCTACAAGATACAATTCATAAAATAGTACCGCAAAAAGCAGATGCACTTAAAGACGAGTTACAAAAACTACCTGATCACATTCAACATCTGATTTCATTAATGAATGCAGAACGACAGAGATGACAAAGAACAAGATATTTTGGTCATAAGATATTATCTAGTCAACTGTTTGATTAAAAAAGAAATATTCGAATTTAATAATGTAAACTAGAACAGCTTTTTGTCTACTTTAGATAAAAATTCTAAGCCTTTTTGGAACGTCTGCGAAGTTTTAAAAAATAAAAAATTCAAAATACCAGCACTTTAAAATTGATTTATTGTCCACTGATAAAGAAAAAGCTAATGTACTAACAGAATATTTTGCTAATCAAAATTCTCTGACTAATAATTCAGTTGAAAATATTAAATATCAATAGGTCATCCTGGATTTACTTCTGTTAAAGAAATTGCTATGTTAATCAGGCAGTTAAAAATTAAAAAAGCTCCCGGTCAGGACAAAATACCCAATATTATACTTGAAAACTTGTCGAAGACAAGCTATAAAATATTAAGTAAAATTTTTAACAATTGCATGGAACTAAACTATTTTCCAGAAACATGGAAAGTAGCATTAGTTACATGCATTCCTGAACAAGGAAAAGACCCTTCACTGGTCGGAAGCTATATGTATTATACTTTTGCATCATTTTTGGATGTAGAAGTAAGCAAAGGTGTAACTGCTAAAATGAAGAAGATAATCGTTAAAATTTATTTAAAAATCATTTAAATTTTACAACCAATATTTAAGTTTAAGTTAACTTTAAGAGTCTAAGATCTTAGTGTAAGATCTAATACAACGGTATAGAACAGTATAACGATAAAAAAAATATATGTTTCATTGGCCCATTGATTATTGTAGTCTGAGATGAGTAGAATTATCTGATAATCTTAGTATATTATGTTTTTAGGTTCTTGTGGTCCAATCTACTTAATTATTAAAAATCTTTTTAATTCATAACTATACATAAAATAAATAATTAAAAAAATTCTGGTCTTAGTGCTCATAGCAGGTACCATAATTACTACCTTTCATTTAGTTATTTAGGCTTTACGTTAAAAAAAAATTTGTTTATTTCTTACAACTCACAGATGTGCTTGAGACATATTGAATTGATATAAGTTAAAGAATCAATCAGAATTAAAATCTAAGAGTTGTATAAGTAATTTAAGGCCCTGTTACACATCAATAAATTATTATCAATCAATAATCAATAAATTGTGAATATATTGATCATTGATTGATGAAAATCAATATTTCTGTCAAAATTCTTATCAATATTTCTGTCAAAATCAGCTGAGGCAAAAAATCGGCTTTTTGGGGAATGTTCAGATAATGTAATGATTAAACAAAAAAAAAAAAAAATGTTATACTTTTGGGAATATTCAGATTATGCTATAATGTTAATTTATAAAAAGAAAATTTTTATATTAATTTTAATAATCATAGCAATTATTGTAATTAAATAACTGATATATTATTAAAATGTGCAAAAAAATATATTTTATACACAATAATTACTCTAAAAATTCAATTTAAATTGAAGTCAAAAACAATCTTCCAGAAATTTAAATTTCAATGCATTCAGAATACTTCCACAATATGTCATTATGAAATTTCAAAATATGAATAAAAAAAAAGATGAGTGCATTATTGATGTGTAATCGCTCATCATTCTTTTCATCAATATATTGTCAATATATGGACAATAGTATTGATGAAAACATTGATGTGTAATAGGCACCTAACGCTACAATACCTACTCATGAGTTCAAGTAATATTAGATTAAAATCACTTATTTAATAACTGTTGAAATAAAAACATGTTAACTGTGAAATCTTATTGTTTTTATTTTTTCTTTTTTTTTTAATTTTTAAATTTTTTTAATTACTTTCTAAACACACCATAATATTACATACATAGTTTTGTTTACATAATATTATATATTTATGAATTATTGCAAAGCAAAAAAAAAAAGATACGAAGGAAATCATGAATTTAGTTTACTATAGATAAGTAAATATATAGTTTTTAATAATGGATTTTTAAAGACAGAACAATAATGTCCTGAAACTTAGGATCATAGGTAATAAAAGAAATTAAAAAATTAATCAGTAAAATACTTTCATTAATTAGATTAAACAGCAAGAATCAAAAAACATGAGATACTTACAAAGTAAAAATCAAGAATAAAAATGTAAGCTCAGTGACAACAGAATGAAGCTGACTATTATTTCTGTTGTTAAAATTTTCCTATTAAATATATTTTTCTTTGTATGACGTCATATCATTTATAATTATATAATTTTGATTTGTACAAAGCAAAATGAAAGAGCGAAATTTTAATTGCGTGATCACTTCTGATTCATTGTTCTTGTTCTTCTTTATTTGATATTTATTTATTTATTTAGTTTAGCTCAAACTTCATTACAATTATTATTATTATATTTTTTATTTTTTTTTTACAATACAACATAACACATTCAATTTACAAATTAAAATTATATCTAGCTTAGAACTAGTTAAATACATTGAAATAAATTGCACACATATTTTTTTAATTACTACAGATTACTTATATAATTTAAGTTTTTGAGTCTGTTTCGAAAGTGTGAAGTCAATATAGTTTATGTGTTTATTACCAATTAGTAACATTCTATGAATTGGCTCATAATTGCCATAATTGGTTCTATGAAAACTTAATGTAAAGAAGTTTGTATTTCGTAGGCGATTATTTGAATTAATATTGATGTTATTTAAAATCTGAGGAGAAGCAATGTTTCCTTTAATAATTTCAGTAAGAAAAATAACATCCGCCACTTCTCGTCTTAATTTCAAAGTTTTCAAATGAATTAAGTTCAATCTATGCTCATATGGCGGTAAAATTAATGGATTTGACCATTGGAAATTACGCAAAGCAAATCTTAAAAAATTTTTTTGCACTGCTTCAATCCTGTTAATATGAACATCATAGAAAGGTGACCAAATTTGACTAGCATACTCCAAATTTGGTCTAACGAGACTAGAATACAAAGATTTGAGAACATAGGGATCGTTAAATTCCTTTGACCAACGTTTAACAAAACCTAGCATAGAATTAGCTTTATTGATAATATTACAAAAATGTGATTTAAAGTTAAGCTTTTCATCAAAGTAAACCCCTAAATCTTTAATTGAGCTCGTTTTAGAAAGGCTCATACCATTTAACGAATAATTAAAACAAACCGGATTACGTCGACGTGTGTAACACATAAGTGCACATTTGTTCACATTCAAAAGAAGATTATTAGCTGTACACCATTTAAAGAAGTTATCTAAATCGCCTTGTAGGAGTAAAGCGTCTTCTAAAGAAGTAATTTTTTTAAAAATTTTCATGTCATCCGCGTAAATTTTCAGCTCACTATTAAGAATTACTGAACAAACATCATTAACCGAGATTATAAAAAAAAGCGGTCCTAAATGACTGCCTTGTGGGACTCCTGAATTAGCATAAAAAGACTTAGAAGTATTTTTTCTAAATAAAATACTATAAGATCTATCCATTAGATATGATTTAACCCATTTCAGAAAGAATTCTGGGAAACCAAGTATCCTTAATTTTAAAAGTATTATTGCATGTGGTAAAACATCAAAGGCTTTACTATAATCGGTATAGATAACATCCGTTTGAAAACCTGCTTCCATATTTCTCGTAAACGTTGAAACTGACTCAACAAGATTAGTAACTGTGGATTTTTGATCCACAAATCCATGTTGGTTGTGAACTAAAAAAGATTTACAGTGATAATAAATGGAATCATACAATATTAACTCAAAAAGTTTAGGAATGGAGGAAAGTTTCGCGATTGGTCTATAATTAGTGATTTCATTTTTGGCATTCTTCTTATGAACTGGTCTAATAAATGAATGCTTCCAAATAGAGGGAAAAACGCCTGATTTTAAAGAAGAATTGAAGATGAATGACAGTGGAATTGCTAAGGCACTTGAGCATTTATTAAGTATAACTTCGGGAATACCATCTGGTCCAGGAAAGTTATTAGTCTCAAGATTGTCCATATATTTTTTTATTAAAGTTTCATTAATATCAATATTAGACCAAGTAGTTTTAGGAAAATCACTTAAATGAGAAAAATCATCATTATTTGGTGCGAAAATTGAGTTAGTGTACGCTGAACTAAAATATTCGCGAAAGAAATTAGATATTATTTCTGAATCATTACTAGAAATTCCATTGTATTTCATATGAGTAGGAAACTCATCACATTTTCGTTTGGAATTGACGAATCTCCAGAAATGTTTTGGATTTGATATTAATTTAGAAGACATTCCACGAACAAAATCGTTATAAAGTAATTCCGAAAATGCTTTGAATTCATCAAAAAGGCTTTTAAATATATTATAATCGTAAGGATTCTTTGATTTAACATAACAACGCCAGGCTTTATTTTTTTTATTTCTAAGCTTCCTCAAATCCGAAGTGAACCATGGTGGACTCGAAAAAGGGTTCCGGTCTTTGGATATTGGAACAAATTGCCTAAAACCATCAAACATAATTTCATAAAACCTATTCGTCATTTGGTTAGTATCCATATAATTAAATATGGAAGAAAAGTCATAGGAAATAATGAATTCGTTTAAAGCATCAAAATTTGTTTTATTAAACTTAAAACAATAAGACTTAGTAACATTCGATTCGATTGGCGAATTTATACAAAACGTAAAACTTAAGGGAGGATGGAATTGATCAATACCCACAATAGGAAAGGTATTATCACAAAAAATCAAATTGTTCCATTCCGAGGTAAACACTAAATCAAGCTGTTTATGCTGAAAGTTACAAATTTCAGAGACTTGTTGTAAATAATTAGTATTTAATTTATCAATAAATACATATTCACATTCCGCCCTGATATGTTTCGGAATCATAAAATATTCCTCGTCATGCCTTATCCATCTTAAGTTCGGAAGATTAAAATCACCACATAAAATCAATTCGTCATTTGGTCCAAAATTGTTGCAAATTGAATCAATGGTTTCACCTACAGAAGTGTAAATATTAATGTTGGAAGCAGGAGGAATATAACAGTTAATAAGAAATAAATTTTTTGAATGAAACTCAATTTTTACAATAATTAATTCAAGACTTTCAGAACACGGAATATTAACTTGAGTTGCATTAAAAGAATTTTTTATAGCTATCAAAACACCACTCCCTTTCGGAACTATACCATTAGAAAAATTGGAAAGATCAGAATGAATAAATCTTCATATTCTTAAATAATGCGTGCATTCACTATGAAGAACACCAAAATTTCATTAAACAATAAAAGGCAGTAAACACATAATAATAACACTCCTGAACATTTCTTTTATTCTTTCTAGTAAGATGGGGTAACATGGAAACTATAAAATTGATGAATGGGACATAGATAGTACTATCGTATTCCGTATTACCCATGAATAATTGTATAGTACAAATTGGGAAATTGGGAATGAAGTGCAATTTTCCATATTTACTATTAATACACAATACGGTAAAAATATGTAGATTTTTTATAACCTGGTAAAATTTCGAGTGTAAAATATCGTAATGATTTCCTAAACTTAAAAGCAAATTATTAAGGGTATTCACGAATAGGTATAGATTGAAGGTGTAATCTTGTACTAGGTGTAGTGTAAAAGTGTATTACCATTAAAAAAAATTTATATGAAAAAATATTCTACAAGACTTGCAGATTTTTACAAGACTCAACCCTTTTGTACTTTAGTTTGCATTGTACTTTTTAAGTTTGACATTATTGTAAAGTCAATACATATAAGTATGTATTTGGAAAATGGATGAGATAAAGACAGAGGTAATTCTTTAAATAAAAATTTTAAATTAAAATAAAATTTTAATTGAATTATTTACAAGTGAAAAAAAGAAAGTTGTTTTTCACTTATTCTCATAACTATAAACTTAATTCATGTGTAAACAAACCCCTGTCACAAATTCTACATTGTGTAGCACACTTATAACAGACCTACCGCAAATCAAAACAAACATATATATAGTTATACACATTTAAAATATCTATTATTACACATATGTTTGATAACTCGTGCCGACGTTGTAGGTATGACAAAAGGGAATTCTTAGGCAAAGAAGGATTACTTTACCTCTCGAAACAAAACATTTTACAATCCAGTACAACATCAAAATCGTTGTAGAAATCATTGTAGGTATACACCTACTTACAGTTCTACAGTTAACCGTTAATACCCTTACTATTTCAAAATTTAATTTTTGAAAACGTAAAATCTAAGTTTTAGAGTCTTTATTATTTAAATTAATCTTGCAATTATTGAATTGATTTACTATACATGTTAAATATTAAAATTTTATTTAGACGAATTTTGATTTATGTTTAAAAGTTTAACTACTTAACAATTTCGTATCTTCAACTGAAGAGAAGACTCTAGTGACCGGCAAAAAGAAAATACATGATCTGTTGACTACCTAAGTAATTAAGTAAGTTAGCAAGTATAAATACAACATACTTCAATACTATACACCTAAATAATTCATTTTCAACTTACCGTCATTGTATGACATATTATTTTTGTTTGTTTATCCAAAATATCCTTATGGACACCACGAAAACAATTTCTCGATATACTACCATTACGATTAAATGTTTTTCGACGTTTTATAATTTCTTCATCTAATTTTGAATGTCGATTTGTACGATTATTTAAACTTAAATATTTATAATTGACTGTGGGATTTTTACTATAGCCACCACCATTGATAATACGTGGTAATGACAATGAACTCATTGTGGTTTAATTTCTATTCAAATATGTATATAGTAAATAAATATATATATATATATATATATATGTTAAATTATTTGAGTTTTATATATTAAATATTTATTGGTTAAGGTATATTTATATATTATAATTTATATTTGTTGCACAAAAATCTATTTATATATATAAAAACAAAAAAAAAAAAACACTTAGAATATAATAAAGAAACCTTGGTCGACTTTTTGATTATTTTTATTATTATTTTTAATTATTTATTTTTATTTAAATATTATTTAAAAATATTTTCTTATTAAAAATTTTATTTCACTGCACTAATATAGATACTTGTAAATATATATGTATATATTACAAATAAACTATAAATCTTTTGAAAATTTTCATGTTTTAACGGCCGTACGAAACCTACGAGTTTTCGAACTCAAAAGAAAATTTTCCTTGTATTTTATTTTTTTCTTTTAATTTTTCATTTCTAAATAATTTTAATGACGTAACACCTTAAATATTATTAACTTATTAAAAAAAATAATCTCTTGACAGAAATTTAAAAAAAAAAAAAAAAAAATTACTGTCAATTCGTATATTAAAATCGAATCGATTCAAAACATTTGATAATAATCGATCTATATTAATTAATTCAACTTAAAAAATCGATTTCATTTATGAAACATAATTAGGTTAACGGTTAACTAATAGATTAATTAATTTTAATTTAATTAAATTATATTAATTTTTTATTTTAATTTTCAAAAATATTTCTTTAATGAGATTTTTTTTGCTCGATAATACTCAGTTTGACGCTATACCGCCAAATCATTTCCCATCCGCTTTTATTTTGATACTACAGTACATTAATTTTTCATTTGAAGAAAAATTTCTCAAAAAAAAACAAATGATTGAAAAGAAATTTTTTGTTTTTATTTTATTTATTTTTATTTTCTATTTTATTTTATTTTTAATATATTTTTATGTTATTTTTTGAATGAATCGCTTAGAAAAATCTCAAAGAATTAAATGAGAGGAAAATTATTTGTTCGAGGACATTTTTCGTTTTTGTTTTTCAGAATAGAGAAATAATTTTATAATATTTAAATGATCAGTTTTTTAATCTGATATTTGCAGTTTTATTTAACAAAAAGATGTTTTTTTTTTTTAACAAAACAAATTTGTTGTACGAAATTTTCTTGCTGTTTGCCGAATTGTCCATGTCAAAAAACAATTGACTAGAGTAGTAAGCCTAACTCCTATTTTCTTCTTATTTAAAATAAACTATAAAATTATTAAATTGTCAACCAATATATTATCATCTAGTAATATTATTTTTTAATACATAGCCAAAACACTAGATGGTGAACCTTTAATACCGGTTGGTACGTTTGGCTATAAATGGAAATAAAAGCCAGAAAAGGAAAAGTGTAAAAGCAAAGGATATCAATCACAAAAGAAAGCGTTAATGTTCATCTTGAATTTATGTAAGTCATAAATATATAATTGATCATGTTTGGGAATACATAAGATTGAATTTGGTTCCACATTTAAGATGTTCTTTTGATGACGAATTTCAATAACTTGTCTTCTGCCATCTAGCGACGAAATGATCACATGTATTTCGTATGAAAACACCCGTGCCTACGAGATATATTAAAAAAGGAATATAGCTCCAACTATACACAACCAGCTTGGTCAAGATGAGTAGTTACATCTGGGACGAATAGCTTGTTTTTCGACTTTATCCAAATTATTTAACGTAGAAGCGCCAGCCAATATGTTAGAATTATACTCCATTTTTGAATGAAATACACAGGCCCGTTCCTGGCGGGGGTGCAAAAGGTGCCCCCGCACGTGAGCGGCCAAGTCGAAGGGCGGCCGCCGACCAACTTTTATTATGTTTAAAAAAAAAATGTAAAAAAAAAAATGATTTTAATTTGGAGTACTAAACTGTAAAAAAAAATTAACTTAGCGTAATTAAGTAGAAACAACTTTTTATAAAAACATCTTCTATTTTTTTTATGTATTTTCCAATTTACTTATTTTTTTTAACGGACAAAACTTTAAATTTTGCTATTAAAAATTTGTAAGTATGCCATGACTTTTTAACATTGCCATGACTATATAGACTTATATGTTAAATGTTACATGTATATATTAACATTAACATTAGTGAAATAGAATTATTTACAAGTGATAGTTGTGTAATACATTTTTGCTATTAGTTACTTCATATCAATTATTATAGGTGTTGATCTAACAAATTAAGTATAAAGTATAATTAATAAAGGTAAGTTTTACTATTTAGAAATTTTATTATGAATAAGAAAATATCACACCTTCTTAGATGTCAGAAAGAAAAACTAAAAGGCAATCTGGTGCTTATTATAGAAAAAAAAAAGTATTAAAACTAAAAGAAATAGAGAAACTAAGTGGATCTTTAACACAGTTTTTGGAACCCTCACAAAAATCACCTGTGGCAAGTACGTCAGGAATGTCAACTAAAGAAATTTATACTGAAGAACCTGATACATTTCTGGATGTGCTAGATTCGTCTCCAAGTCCTACAAAAAGGCCAGAACAGCCACAAGATGACTCATCATCAACATCAGAGTCAGAAAATCCCGAAGAAGAGTTTTCTAATAAAACAGAATCAGTAAGTTCGTTTTTAGTGCTGGAAGATCCAGGAACATGGCCTGAATCGATAACTAAAGAAGTCTTAGAAATTTTAGTGAAGAAAGGACCAGTGCAACTTCGGGATAATTTTCATTTTCCATCAGATGAGACAAACAGAAGATTTTCTGCAACATATTTTTTTAGAACTTTAGAAAATGGTGAAACAGTTTCCAGAAACTGGATAGTTTATTCTACTAAATTGAATATGGTATTTTGTTTTTGCTGCAAGTTATTCAGCAAAAATATTTTTAAGCTGACCAGTGGTGGATATTCTGATTGGCGACATGCAACACCATATTTTGTTCAACATGAAAACAGTGCACAACATATCGAATGTTCAAAAAAGTGGTGCGAATTAAAATTGCGGATGCAAAAGAACTGCACAATAGATAAAGAGCTTCAAACATATTATGAAATGGAAACAAAACGATGGCGTGGTATTATTGAAAGAATGATAGCTATTGTTCAATTTTTATCTGGCCAGTGTTTAGCATTTCGCGGCACGTCGACAGAGTTATACCATCCCAGCAACGGAAATTTCATGAAAGCTGTAGAAATGTTAGCTTAATTTGATCCGATAATAACAGAACATGTAAGAAACGTACAAACATCAAAACAAAAAAAAAGTCATATGCCACATTATTTGGGAATCCATTTTCAAAACGAAATCATTGAATTATTAGCAGCCTCTGTAATAAAGAAATTAACAACCATTATAATAAAAAATTCAAAATATTTTTCTATTATACTTGATTGTACGCCAGATTTAAGCCACGTCGAACAAATCACGTTTGTTGTTCGGTGTGTGAATTTGACGCAAAATAAAGCAACAGTCGAAGAATATTTTCTTGGTTTTTCTCCAATAGTTGATACGACTGGTGAAGGTTTATTTAACTTCCTTACTAACGAATTGTTGCCTAAATTTAGCTTGGATGTACAAAATGTTCGTGGTCAAGGCTATGATAATGGATCCAACATGAGAGGTAAGCATATAGGACTTCAAAAAAGATTTTTGAATATTAACCCCAGAGCAACATTTGTACCATGTGCAGCACATAACCTAAATTTAGTCCTTAATTTAAGTGGTACTAGATGGTCAAGTCGTATTAACGCTATAAGACCCTTGCAGCAAAATATTAAAGAAATTTCTGAAAGTTTAATTAATTTAAGAGATGATCAAAGTAGAGATATAAGCACAAGAAATATGGCAAATTCGTTATCTGAAAAATTAAAATCATTTAAATTTTTATGTTCGTTAATTATCTGGCATGATATACTCTCAAAAATTGACGTAGTTAGCAAAATGCTACAAAATTCCACCATTGATATTAATGAATGTAGTAAAGCGTTGGGTAATTTAAAAAGATTTTTAAATGATAAAAGAAACGATACCAGTTTTAATGAATATATAAGTCAAGCTACAAACCTTGCACAAGCTATTGATGTAGAAAATGAATTACCACAAACCCGCATAAGAAAAAGACCTCGTCAATTTTTATATGAATCAAGTGATGAGTTTGTAGAAAATCCTAAACAAAACTTTAAAATTAATTTTTATTTTCGCATTATAGATAGAGCGAATAATTCTGTAGAGGAAAGATTTACGTTATTAGATCAATGTAATAATATCTATGGTTTTTTGTATTCTTTCCATTCAATAGATTCAGATATTTTAAAAAAATGTTGCTTGGATTTGGAAGTTTTTCTCCAAATTAATGTTAACGATGTTATAGAAAAAGACCTGAATGGTTTTGAATTATTTAACGAAATATTAAGTTTTAGGGAAATATTTCCCACTGCGGCAAAGCCTATAATGACTTTAAATTACATTATACAAAACGACTTAATATCCTCATTTCCTAATTTTTCTATAGCATTAAGAATTTTTTTAACACTGCCTGTAACGGTAGCATCTGGAGAAAGAAGTTTTTCTAAATTAAAATTAATTAAAAATTACCTCAGGTCGTCGATGTCGCAAGAAAGGCTAACCAATCTTGCTTTGTTATCGATAGAAAAAGATATTTGTGAGGATTTAAACTTATCTCAAGTAATTGATGATTTTGCTTCTGCAAAGGCAAGAAGAATAAAATTGTGAAATATTTTTTTTGGTTCTTAAACTTAATAATTTGTTTTAAATGAAACTAATAATTTCTTTTGTATTTATTGAAATAAAATAACAAACCATTTTTGTTGATTTACAAATTTTAGTTTCATTTTAAAATAAAAAATATAAAAAAAACTTTTTTTTTTTATTATAGCATGTTGTCGTAAATAAATAAAAACTTTTTCTTCACTCATTTTTATTTCGTTTTTATATTCTGTATTCAATAACATAAGGGTTAATTTTTACAAGGTAATAATCCCCCCATCGGGTGATCCGCAAATTTTTATTAAAAAAAAAATTAATATGGGCGGCAATTTTGTTTTTGCACCTGAGCGGCCAGCAACACAGGAACGGCACTGGAAATACATGCAGCTGTATTATATTGCATATATTCAGGAAGAATTTGTCCTTAGCTTCAGAAAGATAGACGGTATTTTATTCTATTCTATTCTATTCTATTCTATTCTATTCTATTCTATTCTATTCTATTCTATTCTATTCTATTCTATTCTATTCTATTCTATTCTATTCTATTCTATTCTATTCTATTCTATTCTATTCTATTCTATTATATTCTATTCTATTCTATTCTATTCTATCCTATTCTATTTTATTCTATTTTATTCTATTTTATTCTATTCTATTCTATTCTATTTTCTATTCTATTTTCTATTCTATTTTATTCTATTCTATTCAATTCTATTCTATTCTATTCCTTACACTTTGGGTAAATATTTATAATTATTTTTGGGCAAATATAATAAAATTCAACAAAGGATACCAAACCACACTACAACTCCAAAATAAATTTAGAATACAAATAGCTGCAGTGATCAGAAAACTTTTACAGAGAAAGTACAAATAGACCAAAATGAAATAAGGGTCAGTCCCAAACAAATATTTACAAACAACTCATTCTACAATTAACATACATTTCGTTTCAAATTGAATTCTAGTAAAACTCACGTATTTATGAAGTATCGTTGTGTTTACGTCAATGTAAATTTGTAATTTTCGTAAAAATTAGGGTAATGATAATTGAAAATTTTCGTAAATCAATTTTATTTTATAATTGAAAAATTATAAAATACGACTATAAATTATTAAAAGTAGAAATTTGATTTCGCAATTCAATGTAATTAAATTGAAATTATTGAAATCCGAAACATCCAGTGTTTTTGATTGACCACCAACCAAACATTAGATTTTTTTTTTGTTCTTAGTTTTATTTTTATTTTTAATAGGTTAAACAGGAAATATTGATTTTTTGAGCGTGGAAGAATACAAATTTAGTTATTTTCTTCAATTCTAAAGTTGTAAACAGAACAATTAGGTCGATTACATTCTGACTATTTGAATTTGATAATGCTTGAAAAATATTTAAACAACTTTATATTTCTTTTTTTATTTTATTTTTTAATCAACAGTAATTACATGAGTAGGTAATTTACAAGAACAGAAATGTTATAAGAAAATTATAATTACTTCAATACTTATACTTTTCTTAACCCATTCACTACTTAAGTCTTTTGTAAAGGATATTAGTTTGGAAAATCTTCTAAGTAGACAATTTATTCTTATTTATATAAAACTATAGTTATATAAAAATAATTTATTGTTCATTGGATCTTTTATTATAAAGAATGAATGAATGAATAAAGAATGATGTTTGCAATAATTAATAAATTTTTAAATCTTATTAAATTAAATTGTTTTTATCCAAAAAAATTAACACTCTAATTTTGTTCACTAGAATATATGAGGCATATTATTATTATTTCATTTTAATTATACTAAAAATTTGATTTCAATTAGGGACGAAATTTACGACTAATTCTTGTGATAATCATTAGTTAATACCAACTGAATATTGTTTAAAAATTTTAATCCTTTAATTGATAGAAAAATGTTACAGGTATAAATTTTCTTAATTTAAAAACACTACATAACCCATAAATCTGTTGCCCATTTGGTTTACTTTTAAATTGGTCAACATTATGAATGTTAAATATAACGATAAATCAAGTGAAGATCAAATTTCTGCTACAATTACTTTTGATAAATCAAGCTACTTTTAAAACAATAATTGTGAAAACATTTGTTTGATTGGTTTTAAAGTGACACAAATTTATAGTTTCCATTCACTTGACGAGCTTGAAATTCTTAACTACGATAAACTAGTTATCTACAATGTAATTAAAATTCTGAATGATCAAATTCAATTTCAATTATTAGTGTTCGAAATAGAGCTACACCAAAAATATGAAAACATTATTAAAAAAAGTTATAGCCCAAATAGCACACCTTGTAATAATTTAAATGTAATAAAATAAAATATAATAAAAATACAGAATTGTTATTTAAACTAAATTAAGAATTCATGAGATTCTGTTCCGCATACATATAATATGAACAAATACAATTGCAGTTTAAAAATATTTTAAGAAATCACCATTCAACCTAAATATCATATTTTGACAAAATTAACTTTTGTAGTAGCACTGACCACTCCAGAAGCATTTACTAAATCAAATTAAGTCAAACTAATCGCAATAGAATTAATGACAATGTTGTACTAAATTTTCAATATAATTAATTATCTTCTATAATACAATTCGATCTTCCATGAAGAAACGCGAATCGAAGAGGTGAGTACGTTCAATTTCCTGGGCAGCATCGTGTTATCAGATGGAGGGGTCGTTTTGGATATTAAAGCCCGCATTAGTAAAGCCCGTACTGCTTTCGGGATGCTTTCAAAAATATTGCAAACAAACAACATATCTCTGCGCACAACAATAAGAATATTCAACACAAGTGTAAAATCTGTTCTCTTGTACGCTTGCGCGAAACATGGAAAGTTTCAGTAAACATCACCAGGAAACTCCAAGCTAACATCAATAGATGTCGCCGGTGCATTCTAAACATTCGTTGGCTACAAAACATTTACAACAGAACGCTGTGAGGAGACCTGACAACAACATCGCGAAACAATGTTTCGAATGGAATCCTCAGGATACACGTCGCGTCGGAAGGCCGAGAAAAACGTGGAGAACAACTGTCTTAGCCGAAGCAAGTACCCAGCAAAGAACATGGCCATAATTTCTATTTATTTGGTTGCAGGACATTGATGATGATGATAATACAATTCATAGCTCAGATCAACTTTCAAACCAGATCTTGTGAAAGAAGATTGTTATCATGTGAAAGAAGATCTGTTTAAAAGAATAGCTTCTTGTAATATACTTCAAACAATATATTTTTTTATATAATCTTGGGTATGGTGTTATTGAAGTTATTGTTTTATATATTTTAATTTAATCTATTTTTTAAATCCAATGGGATCTTATTTTTCGCTTTCTGTGCATTCTGCTTTGACGTGGTGGAAACGATTTTCAAGTATTAAAATAAATTCACAAATACCCATCTTACTAAGTAAGAGCTAAAATCGTCTGAAGCTTAGACTAAATCTTAAGATGTTAGAAAATATTACAAAACTTTTTTAAGTGCAGACTTTTGAATGAGAACATTTTTAATGTACAATTGTACGAGGTATAAAACTTTATTTCTCTTCCGTTTACTCTTCTGTTACCAACATTAAAAATATTAATTGATGTGGTTTTAGACATATTTTTGCGAGGTAGATCTTTTTTTGTGCCTAAACTATGAAATGATAAAATTAACACATTTTCAATATTTGAAATAAACCCAAGAGTTTGAATTAGAGCGGTAGTTCACAGTTTTTTATTTTTAAAATAGAAAAAATAAGAACTTAAATTGTTTCGAGTAATATTTTTTCACCATAGTATATCGGTTCACTAGATTAATAAAATGATAATTTAAGTAGGTACTCGGGGTCGATTGAAATTATTTACTTATAATTAGTTTCAATAAGATTTCTACCGTAAAACAAAATTTTATTTTATTTAGATACACAAATTAATCTTCTAGATTCTCCCAAAACACTCCAAATATTATGACAAATGATTTTACAAGTATATGTAATTGCACAATGGTGACAAAATTTTACTCAAAACAATTTAAGTTTTTATTTTTTCTATTTTAAAAATAAAAAACTATCTAAAAAAAATAAAATTAATTTACGTGAGAGACTATTTTGTTCATTCTATTACATTGTGACATACAACTTGTAAAAAACTTTCAGTACATATGATTCTCTAATACATAATTAGAAAGAACATTGCAAATCAAATGTAAAACAAAAAAAAAATTAATTATTTTCGCATTCTATTTAAATTTCTCCCATAGGTTAAATTTATCTCATTTTCGTAAACATTTGATGATAAAAATAGAGATGTGCCAATTCAGATGTCTGGGGCAAGTTCATCAAACTGTTAGTGAAAATTTTACATGAATATTAATGTTTTTGTTTTTTTTTTTTTTGTTTTTATTATTTTTTTTTTTCTAAATTGCATAATTAGTTAATTGAGTCAATGTGCGTGAGCCAAAAAAAAAAAACAAAAATACTGAATATGAAAATAAAATTATGTCAACTGAGAGTCTCCTTGATATTCACTATCCAATGTCATATGTATTTAAATAGAGTAAAAAAAAAAACAAAATGTAATTAGATGCCAATTATGAAAAACAAAAAAACAAAAACAATAAATTAGTTATAAAAAAAAACATATTTTTAAATAGTTTTTTACTCTGCTTATATGAAATTGAAAAGAGATGAGAATCAACAACGCAAGATAATCACTATCTTCTTATTCTATGACTACGTCATGTGTAATGAATTTTTTTATCTGAGTGGATTTCTACTACATAAGTTATATACACATAAATATACATATAACTACAAATGTTGATAATATTATTGCTGAAGAATTTAAAATAGATAGTGAACAACTACTCTATAGATTGGAATCTTAAAAAATTATTGTGCCAACCCCAGAAAGGGTGACAAAATGTATTTCATAAATTAAAAGAGTATATCACTGCTAAATCGTGTGTATAAAAATTGTATTTCAAATAATATGTGATAACACTCTGGTTCGATAGCAACTTCCAAGCTCGATTCCGGTCCTGTGTCATTAGGATAAAATAAATCAGAATAAAAGCATAATAGGTCGATATGCGAAAAGGGAAATGGAAAGCGAAAGTTTAGTTGCATATTAATATTCAGGTAAACTGATATATAAATAAATAAATAAAAATTATGGGAGAACCCTAGGGAAATTATACAGATTACTACAGAGATTTTGTGGCTGGAAAATTGTCCAATGATCAAATTTTCAGTCACTGACATATAATAAATGGATTGACATCACATATTTGTAGATTATGAAACTTAGGATAGGATAGAATAGATAAGTGAACCCGACTATAAGATATCATGAGAAAATTCGTACATATACAAAATGGGAGCAGCATAAACTACGTCAGGATATAGGATTCTATTGGCGCTGGGATTCAATATATGCTATAGGATTCTTGTAAGAACTGTTAATAATGCTTTAGTAGACTTGTCTGCACCTGCCAATTTTTTAATACGATGAAACATTGGCTTACTCCTAGGCTTATGCTTAATTATCCAAACCCTAACGGGTCTATTGTTATAGCTATCATATATTATAATAGAGTTAGTTGTCAACATTTCACCTCAAAATTATTCAATCTATTCACTAAAAATGAGAGAAAATAAATCACCACACCACGACTACACCTACACTAGTACACCATCCTATTTATAAAAATTTCAGCTGGTACCATATGAGTTTTATTTTCATCATTAAATATAGGTAGGTACTTAGGCTAGGTATAGTTATATACAATGTAATGTGTATGTGTAGTAAGTTGTAAACAAAATTATTATTTTTTTTTCTATACCTATTCATGGTTTTTTGTTTTGCCAATGTGTGAATTAAGTTCCAATAATTTTTCAATAAATTCCAACAGTTTTTTATTTTGCGTAATGCAACATTATTATTAATTATTATTTATATATGTAATTAAAGCAAATTTAAATTTCCATAAAAAGTAAGCTCTCCGTCGAACAGGTTTTTAAAAATTGTTTTATTAATAACCTTTCTTTAAGTTTTCCAAATAAAAAGACTCGAAAAAATTTTTAGTGAAAAATTACAGTACTGTAATTAAATTAAGCACGAAACAGTAATTCTACCTAAGATACTGTCAACATTAAAAAAAAACAGAAGAAAAAAATATTATTTATCTAAATGCAAATTAAAAAAACAAAAGTGAAATCACTGAAATTTATATAGGCCTACGGTACTACTTTTTTATGATCTTTATATAATATACAACGAGTTAATGTTTAGGATTCCAACAGCTGCTTTCTTGCTGCTTCCCTCTTTGCTGAAATGGTGGACGAAAAAATAAGACCTGATTAGTAGAAGTTAGCGGTGGACTTCACAGTTGAAAAATAGTTTCTAAAAAACTAAATTACATTGATTTAATATAGGGAAAAGGTATCAAGACCATGGTAACTAAGAAGTATTTTGTTTTTTCAAACCATACCAAACCATAGCTTACTTCTTATTAAAATATGAGATTTTACTGATTGATAGTAAAAAATATCAGTATATTTAAATCCATGTTCTGTTAAAAACGTTAAATTTGCCTTTAACTTGAATTATAATTAATAAATAGGGGTCTCTAGTACTGCATATATTAATTTAGCTTATAATAGAGTAACACATATCTGTTGAGACATAAATTTTGACTGATTATTATGTACATTATATGGTAATGGAGTATCATTCTCTTTTATTTGGATTTACCTTCATGTAGGACGAGGAATTTGTTAAGGATCTTATTATTTTCCTTTACTTGAATTGCCGGAATTATTTTAGTATTCCTATTTATAGTAGCAGCATTTATAGAACATGTATTACCATGAGGACAAATATCCTTCTCAGGAGCAACAGTTATTATTAATTTATTATCCGCAATTTCGTGTTTAGCGACAATAATAGTACAATAAATATGAGGAGGATTTGCAGTTGACAACGCAACATTAACTCGATTTTTTTACATTTCATTTTATTTTACCAATTATTGTTATAGCAATGACTATAATTCACCTACTATTTCTACACCAAACTGGCAATAATTTTCTAAAAGTTAATTTTACAATTTTATTTTTATATAAACATTACCTACAAGGACATTGTAGGATTCATTATTGTAATTATATTATTAATAATTTTAACTCTGGCTATTCCTTACATATTAGGAGACCCAGAAAATTTTATCCCAGACCCCAAAATTAAATCCCCTTGTTACCCCTGTCCATATTGAATCAGAATGATATTTTTGTAATTTTTTATGCTATTCCTCGCTCAATCGCTAAATAATTAGGCATTAGTATTATCTATTGCCATCCTAATTATCTTATCATTTCCCCACTTAAGAAAATTCTAAAATATTCAATTACAGTAATCAAATTATATTTTTAGAACTATATTAATTACAGTAATATTATTAACATGAACTGAAGTTCGACCAGTAAAAGACCCTTATGCATTTGTAGGCCAATTACTAACAATTGCATTGTTTATATACTTCATAATTAATCCGCTAATTAAAATTTGATGAGATAAATTATTAAACTAGCTAATGAGCTTCAGATAAAGCATATGTTTTGAAATTATAAGATATAGAAACTTCGATTAAGCATTTGCTAATTACTAAAATTAATTATTTAAAAATAGGTAAAAAATATTATCTTAATACATATTAAAATATTAATAAATTTAAAGAAAAAGGTAGAAAACACTTTCAGAATAAATATATTAATTTATCATAAGAAACTGATCAAAGGTAGGTCCACTTCAATTATTAAAATCAAATTTTCCTATGGTGTATACTTCAAGTCTAAGTTCTTTGCAATAAAAAGTGTCTACTGCTTTAATATTAAATTGCCATCCTTACTAAGCCATGTTTTTGCAAAAACGAATTTAATAGGGTATAAAATATGGGTAATCCAAAGCTTATGTTATATATGAAAACTCTCTTAATCTATTAGTTCAGAAGTTGATGAGTATAAATATTACTTTAGTCCATTTCTACAGTATTTTTAAAGAATGAAAACTAACTGACGTGAAAGTAAACAAGTAAAAGACTTAGTGAGTTTTAGGAATATGAAATAACACTACACATACATTATGTAGTACATATATATATGTATTGTTTTAAGAATTTCTTCATAATAACCAAGTCAGTTTAAGTTATTCTAGCCAAATTATGCCTGTTATTCCACTATAAAAGATAATATAAAATTAATTCAAGATGTGGCAAAATTACAAAACTTCCTGCACAACGCAACAACATTATATTCTCACGTGTACATTAACATATAACAAGTCTCTGAAGTACAAATAACACAAAACAACAAAATTTTCTGCTTACATAATGGGTGTTTTAAAGGATTTCTTAATTTTCAAGTTAGTGGCAATATAATTTATGAAGATTAAATTATATATATATATATATAGGAAAAAAATAATTAAATGTAACTTACATTCATATCAGCAGCTTCAATAAGCTCTTGTTTTTTTGTTTCTGGATCATCAATATCACTATCAGAATCTGGTAATGTATCAGTTCCACTGTCATTTTCATGTTCCATAGGAAAAGCTCTTGAATTTCTTGTAAATAATTTTTCTCTGATTTCCTCTTCATTTTCATCTCTTTCGCCTTCTTCATAATCACCTTCTTTTTCATCAATCTCTGAAAGTTCTTCTGTTAGTGCTGCCAATGGTGTTGACAATTGATTTTCTTCTATTAATGATTTTTGACGTAATAAAGATCCGAATTTCTCAAAGAAACCTCCATCTGAATCTTGAATTCTGTAAATTAAATAAACAAAAAATTAATTTTTAATTAATTTAATTTAATTTTGAAAGAAAAAGCAAATTTCTAAGTTAATGATTTTAATTAATTTTAACCACATTTAATAATAAAATATTTCATTCATGCCTGATTCACTGATTCAGAACGTATGTTCCGAACCCATGCGCGCGCATATTTTTTGTATGAAAATTTGAATTCTCTCAATTTTCAAAAATGTTCGGAACATTTTTTTCTCTCCGGAACAAAAGTTGATTTAACTTTAACTTTGTGTTCGGAAATTTTTTTTTTTTTGCTGTCATTTTTAATTTTTTTGACATTTCTCACATTACAATTTACAAAGCATAAACAAAAAAAAAAAACCAAAAATTCATAAAAATATTGAAAAACCAATATTTAGGTATAACACTTCTACACAATTTTGTATTTATTTTATATATTAACAATTATTTTATATTAAAAATTATTGTATATTAACAATATTATTTTATTTATTATTTAATAATTTTATTTATTTGAATAACAATGATTTGATATATTGAGATTGAAATAAACAAAAATTTTAAAATTAATTAAAATCAAATTCAAATGTCTGCTGTTTAAATTTTTTTTGTTCGGAACACAATTAATGTTCTGAAGCAATGAATCGCAATCATAAGAATTCTCTTTTAACAAAATTGTTCGGAACAAAATGTTCTGAATCAGTGAACTAAGCATTATTGAATTGATGAAAATTTACAAGAATCATTAACTGCAGGTTAACTTAAAAACAATAAAAGACATTCATATCGGAAATTGAATATCAATAGAAGATCTATAAAAAAAACTAAGATTTTTAAATCATAGCTTATAAAAAAAAAAACAATGGTTTCTATATAGATAGACAGATAAAAACTAAAATAGATTTATAAGTTGCCAAAAATCAATACAAGAACAATTACTTATTATAATTATAATAAATAGATTTTAATTATAAAAAAAAGCTCATTATAGTTTAATTGCTCACTAGAAAGGTTTTATTTTTTTTCTTTATTAATTCAAAAACTAAATTAATTGCGATTACAAATGAAAAATTAAATTTCGATCTTAGCCATTGGTTGCGTATGATCTTCAAAATATTTTTTGAATAATAAATAATTAAAACTAAAATTAGCAATTCAAAAATAAAAATAAAATATATACATATCTACATATCTACATACACAAAAAAAATAAGTTTTTATTCTTACAAGATACTAAAATTCGAAAAATTTAAAATTTATATTTAAAGTTAAGGAATGAAATTTTATATCCAATCCAAATGAAATCCAATATAAACTTATAACTAAACTTATCGTAAATGTACCTATCACCCGCCCTAGCACCTTAAGCGCCTAAACCCTTTTCTTTTAAATATAATACTTCCACTCTTTTTGTTTTTAATTTATTTTTGAGATAAAATAAGAATATTATCTCATGGTTGTAATGCAAAACAATGCACATTTGTATTCATATTATTAAATAACAAGTTATTGATAAAAAACTAAACTAGGTAGACATTTTAGGGAAAATGTTAGTTCAAATGTTGAGTTGTTTTTTTTCTTTTGTTAAGACCTTAATAATTAAACTGGCATGTTCACTTATTTATTTAATTCAAATAATTGTAAAATATATATTATTAAATAGTTTCTAATACATACTTTCTACAATTTGTAAATAAAAAATATTTAAGATTACTAACTTGTTTTGAGCGGGAATGAGGGACACGTAAATTTATGTTGTATGTATTTAAGATCAACCGGACGGAATTAGGAAAATGATATCTTATATAATACACAAGATAAACGACGTGGTGAGTAAAACAGCAAGAATAATTGAATAGTAAATTACACTACAAAAATATTAAAATTTTAGCAAGTTCTTGGTGCTGAATACTTAAAACATTTAAAATATTTACACCACATAGTGACGGTTATTTTCAAGTTGAGCGCCATCTATACTCTAAAAGAAATTTTGATATATCTATACTCTAAAAGAAACGGGCAATTTTTAAAAAGGCTTCATAAAAATTCTGTCATTTTAAATAAACACACAAACTTATTCAAGTTCAAAAACAAAAACACAAACAAAAATTGTAAACAAAACAGAAAAACAAAAATCAGATCAGATCATATTCTTCAAAAATAATATAATAAATGATAGTTCATTTGCTTCTGCTATCATTAAAAAATATATGCAGTAAGACACGGTTATAGTCATTCGCTAAATTTCAATAATATTTCTGACTATAACCGTTTTGTGACTATAGGCGTAGTCAAAAAAAATTGCATCTTTGTAAACAAAATCAAATTCAATAAATATATTTCGTATAACAATTTTAAACTTTATTTTATTCATAAATAGCAATTACATATTTTTGTAATAAAGAACAAAAAAAAAACAAGATATAAATGTGTTTTTTAATAAAATAATTAACTTTTGACTTATTATTTTGTTTTATTGAAAAAATGGCGGTTATATTTTAATGTGACTTATAAACGATATCGATTGTATGAACTTATGAAGTTTATTACTTTCTTTCAAACAAATTGTTTACTATTGCTATAACAGAATTATGACTACAAACATTTTTGACTATAAACGAATTAAAATTTATTATGTTAAGTTATATTGAACTTAGTATTAATTTCGTCATAAAGTATTAGGTATTATACTTTGATTTCATTATAAAGTATAAATATTCAAGAATCAAGCGATTTAGAAAACAACTACAATTATACCAAAACAAATATTTTTTTTAATATAAAATCGTACCTGAAAGAACTGTTTCTGTGCAATTGCACAGGGGATTCACTAGTAATAATAAAAAAATAAAAATAAAATGAATTTAAAATGAGAAGCTGAACTTTGTAGATTCTGAACTGTGCAGATTCTTAAATTCTTTTCTATTATAATAATTATAGATTGGTTACTCCATACGTAAATTATTGTAACTGTTAAACTACTGTTATGTAAATAGTATTAATAATATTTAGAATCTTAAAGCGCAATAATTTCAATAATATTTAAAAGAGGGTGCTAGTATATGTACATAATTACAGACAGTCAGATTGCCTTGAAATTCCTGTCATTTTCAATTTTCAAATCAGAGCTTGTTCATAGCCGTAACAAAAGCTTAATAAGGGTATCATTTATTTTCATTAATCTTATAATAATATTAAACAAAATTAATGAGAATACAATCATTCTTTATGCTAATAAGTTAAAAAGAAACGAACAAATTTTTATAATTAAAGAGAAAAATTTTAAATTTATATAAAAAATTTATACAAAAACTACAAGTAGAAAAAAAAATGTGTATATACAAAAATAAAACAATGAGAAAAATATAAATCCTTATTAGATATCAGTGCCAATAGATATATAGCCAATTTATGACATTGCATCAAAACATTAGAAGCCTTACAAAATCAAAATATCTCATATATAAAATTCATAAGTATTTCAGTTTTAATTAAATCCATGTTGAATAATAAAACATTTAATTTACGTAAAAAACGATATATTACACTTTCTGACTTTAATAAATCTGGTAAATTATTGAAAATATCCATCTTGGTGCGAGTAGAATGTAGGAATGATTAAAATATGCAGATTCTTCTACACGAAAGAACTCAAGGCACTGAGGTAGTAGATATCGTTGCAAAAACCGGTGAAAAGCCAATTCTTATGAACAGAGCCAAGGATTGTATTTGCAAACGCCTACCTATACAAATAATTGTTTCCAATTAAGAAATTAAAAAAAAACGAATACCATATGGCATATTTCCCAAGAACAATTCAGCCTAAAACATTTTTTAAATTTAATTTTAACCGATTAAATAAGTTAATCAGTGAAAGTAGATGTAATGTCAGATCACTCAGCTGGTTTAATACTAGATAGGGTTCATTCAACAAATATCTGTTTAAGATAGATTTAAATTTCACTCACAGGATGAGTAATCTTCCTCCCCTCTTCTATTTAAATATTTCCAAGTATATACACATATACTAATTTGCAAATTTAAATTATCGCAATAATAAAGGTTGCAACCAAGGACATAGGTCTAAAATTTAAATCAATGACATTGGTCAAGTTATCATAATCAAATAGATGTGAAAAAATCACGCCTACATAAAAAAAAATTCAACAAAAAAAAATTTTCTCAACTTTTCTAATATTCGGTTCCACATTTTTTATACTCCGCAATATTTTATCCTCAATCTACAACAATGAAATTTTATTAATAATTTAAAATAATAAAGAAACAATTTTTTGTGCAACTTTTAATTAAAATTCATTTTTTTTATAATCAATTATTTAATTATTCGATGTAATTTCATTGTTAATAAGAATTCCAGTATTGTTTTTTTTTTCATTATAAATTAACATAATATTTATTTAATTGAATTGATTTTAATTTAATTAATTTTATTATATTAATTAATTACTCATAAACTTTACAAGTCTCAGTATTGTTGAGAAATTTAATTATCATACAATATTAAATTACAATTTAAAATTAAGTCGTCCCATTACTTTGAAATATTTAAAATTTTTGCGTTGCAGTATGCAATTAATTTAGCTGGAAAAATTTATTCGTATTATTTCACAATTGGAAAATGACTTTAGGATTAAATTAAAGAACATTTATAGTTTAAAGAAAGTGAATTGAGTAAATTAGACATTAATTGGAAGAAATTATTATTGCACTATATATTTGTGTCGGCTGAGTACTCTTCAGCTCCATACGTCATTTTTTGTTTTTATACATAAGAGTGGATCTATATGTTTTGGTACAAGATTTTTCAATTTGTGGAATTAGTTTTCAGATAATTCTTTCAAACCAAGTAGATCCCGCATTGATGTCGCATTTTTATAGACAGCTTGTGCTCTTTTGCCCGACAAACACCACAATTTTATTTTTTGTCAAATTTGATATGAAGTTATTTTTTTTAGCAATTTCTTATTTGACCTATAGATTTACTGAATCAATGGAGCAAAATTTTTCCACAGATATAGGAAATTATAATGATATAAAAATTTAATTTTATTTTATTTTATTGTAAAACTTAGATATAGAAGTTGACTAAATTTTTATATGAAAAAAACAAATTTAGGTTTTGATTTCAAGGCAGCAGCAGTTCAATGTCAAAAGTCAGATCTAAGAAATATGAGAGTATCAGTAGAAAACAATTTTGTGAACCTAAACCGAATAGCATTAGCCTTTTTGTGACGTAAACAGTTAAAAATTAGATTTATTTAAATTCTTTTAATCTATTATGAATATTAAAAATATAATTTTAATATATACTGAGTCTGAGACATCACAATAAATTTGAATTTTAAAATTCACATATAAATTATTTTGTGTCAACAAAATCACAAACTTTTAAAATTTGTTACTAATTAACAACTAATTAACATTTATTTTAATGTTAATTAAAATTGTCTCCAAATAGATTTTTGTTATCTAAGTTAAATTGTGAGTTGAATTTTTCTTTAACAAAGTTATGTACGTAGTACAGAATCATTTAAATGGTATTACCCTATGAAAAAATGTTTAGCAAAATTTTTCTTTTATACGATCAAAGAGATATTGATTTAGGTGTTGTTGATGTTAAATGTGAAAATAAAAACTGTGTTGTATTACAATTTTATAACTTTGGTCCAAGTCTGCTGAGTTTGGCAGTCACCCGTACCTACCTACCTATTGAACTAGTATTGCTAAGCTACATCATTCTGTTTGTCTAAATTAAAAGACTATAATTATTTAAATCTAAATGTCAAAAACATAGCAAAATCAAACTTTCAAAATATTGGAGCGTTCCGTCAAACATCCAGATAAATGCAGGCATATATAATTTCTATAAACTTTTTATTTCGCATCTTAATTATCGAGTAATGATGACTTACATTTTCTTTTTCTTTGTTGCACCCAATATATAACGAACTAGTGATTAGTCCTAACTTAAGCACGTTCATCATCAACATTATACAGCATTTTAAAAAAAAATTAAAAATTCTCAAAATAAATTCAAGATTTTTTTTATTTCGAATTCAGTTTTTTTCTTCATTGATAAATTTTTGTTAAATTATTGAATATTATACACTAATTAGAATGTTATTCTTAAAGTATACTTTCGACTCTCTTACTTGATGGACAATTTACAACATGTAGGTTATAAGTCCAATTTAACATCACAGTTTTGCATTTCTGCTCATTTCATGCTATTTTCAGATTCAAAACATTCAAATTGGTTTTCCCCGTCGTTTTGTACAGTCAGGTTCAATTATAGAGTACCAAATTAATGTAATCAATATCACTGAATTAAATATAATGTTGAAGTAAATAAAGAAAAAAGAAAATTATTTTATCGACAAGTAAAAGGACCTCTGAATATTACATTAGTCAAAATATTACGGTCGACACATATAATTTCGAAGTAGGTAAAAAGTTGTTTTAACTTGAATCCTAATAACCAGCTAGTAAGGAATCTTCTCAGATTAAAAAGAAGCGCCTTAGCAGTGCTCGTATCCTAATTTATGACGAAACACGGACATCATAAATGTAATTGGAAGGATTTGAATAAGCTCAAAATTTTTAATTAGTCAAAATGCCAAATTATTGTCGATTCCTTATGAAAAGATTTAATAAATGCACAATAAAACAATTAAACAATAAAAAAATAATTTAAAAAAATTGGAACCAGAGTAAATTTGATAAGCGTTTGCCAAGTATGACTCTGCCAAATCCCGTTGCTACTTTCAAAAATTTTGTCAAAGCATATCATTTCAAAGCGCTTACATAGAAACATGAAAGTGCAAATATATCCAATTCATACTCCCAGACCCAGTTTGACTCTACGGATCAGAATCAAATACATCTGTTGTCTTCGATACATTGCTCTGAAAATTTAACAATGGAGTGTGAAGAAAGATATAGAATGCCGAACTCTAAGAATTGAACAATGACGTTCGCGTATAGCTCAGATTCCAGTGGCTTGCATTATATAAGAGAAATGGAACGCGATAAGCTAGGCCCACGATTATGGATCATAATGTCAATCATGTAAGTGAACGAGAACTGTAATTAAAAAAAAAAACTTTCGAATTTACTTCAAAAGTATCTGATCTTATTCCGAAAAAATCTGAAACTGATCGAAAACGCTATATTCAGTGGCAAGGTCTATATTGAATTTGTAATAACAATATATATTTTAATAATACTTATACTACAATAGTCAATAGTCAATAATTAAGAACACTTCTTTTCAGTTTCAAGTTTCAAGTTTTTTTTTTTTTTTTATAAACAGCCAAAGCGTTAGGTATGCAAATACCTTTATCACTTATGTGACGCTTGGCTGGGATAGGATAGGATAGGATAAATTAGGAAGAAAAAAAGGGAGATAGATTAGTAATAGGAAGTTGAAGAATAAAGGTATTAATATTTTCTTTACACTTTTGCCAAATTGTAAGTTGAATGTGGAAACATATTGGGAGGAACACATTCTTGAAGTGTGAACTATGAACGAACTTCAATAACCTACTTTATACCATCTTGGGATTTACACAGTGTAGGGTTGAGCATTTACAGCTCCTCTCGTTTCGCGTTGGAATTCTTTAAGTGAAAGAAGCAGCGCTTTGATTTCTGCTGAGCATATGTTCGCACCTACGAAGTATGTATAAAGCAGAGAAAGTGCTCCGACTACACGTCGATGTCCAAGAGAAGTTCGGGATGAAGTTATATTTGGGTCGCCAATTAGACGAATGGCGCGATTTTGAACGTGGTCAAGGTAGCCTAAAGCTGTAATAGAAGCGCCAACCCAAATGTGTGAGTTATATTCCATCGATAATAAGGAGTTCAAAAGGTTAAAGGACAAGTTTGTTTGTCATTTTGTTTTTTTATACAATTTGGTTAATTGGACTAATATATAAATTAATTAAATATAAATTTCCGAATAACATAATAAAATTAATAATAAAAATGACGCTTACAATGACACTGATGTTTCGAAGAAAGTACGAAATGGTCTTCAGCAGGATACTGTTAATTCACCCATTCTATTCAACATATTCTGTTCGAAATTCATTAGTGAATGATTTTAACAACATTTCAGGTACAGAGTAGCATTTGCTGATGACTTAATTGTATATGTAGCTAATAAATCAGTTTTTGAAGCCCAAATAGACAATAAGATAGGCTAGATGAACAACTTACTACTGTCATTTTTGGAAATTGAAAATCAACTTTAGTAAACGTAAAATGATTCTATCACCCAGTAGATACAATGAATGACTTGAAAAATTGAAAAAAAAATTCTCTTGAATTCCAGAGCATCTGATGGTTCAATATCAAACAGAAAACTATAAATATTTAGATGATTATCTTCATCATCACTTAAATTACAGCTTCCATATAAAAAACAGATCGAAAAGGCAAATAAAGCTGTTATGGCTACTAAAAGAATGTTCTTTTCTAAGCATCTAACACCGAGAGTAAAAATGGTAGCGTGAATGTCACTAATTAGATCAATCATAATATATGCTTCACTAATTTGGTTTAACATTAACCATAACCATAATTCACAAAATAAATGATAGAATCAATTCGCAAATTCAACAGAAAATGTTTAAGAATAAGTTTGAGCAAAATTAAACAACATCAGAATAATCAAGTATAATACTATTAATCAATCAAGCAATAGTGTTAATTAATCTATGGTAATATACATACCTAAGGTAATATACATACAACTTTATAATTAATATGAATTGAAAACATTTTGATACAATACTCAATATTAGGAAAATTAGTGTAATTTCATTAGTATCAAGTCCCATTTATTATTTTAAAATGAAAATTATGTTAAGAAAAGTATAGAATGTGGACTTATCCCACCAGAAGCATTTTACTATCTAGACTCAAATAAAAAATAATAATAAATCTACGGTTTTTTTTTAAAATAATTTTCCCAAGAAGATAATAAAAGATAAAATGCTAAACATAATTATTGAGTGAGCGGAAGTCAAATTTTTCATTTTGTTGTCTCATTAAATTGTTTTTATTTTCCTCCAATGTAATTTAATTTTCCCCGACATATTTTTTAATAAATCCTTTTTTCTAAAATTTTAAGTGCACAATATTTTATTTTATTTAAAAATTTACTTATTATGTAATGTGCGGACCAATAAATATTAAAATTACTAACTAAGGCAAAAGTTGTAAATATAATTTTATTTCCACAAAAAAAACAAACACATTGAATATTGGGGTACTATGCGTTTCACTATAGTAAACCCAATTTGATTTAATTTTTTTTTTTTATTAATTCTATTTATTTCACTGCTAACTGACTAACCTTCTAACCATGGTGGTATTTCAAAAATCTACAACTTGTTTTTTTTTTTTTTAATTATTACAGGAAATAAATTATTATTTTCACGCACATATGCGTTACCGGCTATTTGTCTATTAAGTATATGTAAATATAATTACATTTACAAATGAAATTTTTAAAATTTTCCGTAATGTTCCATTTTTTTTTTCTTTGTAATTTTCAACAAGTTCACAAAATTATTTGAAAAAAAAAAAAAAAAATTATGCTGCGCGAACTTTTAAAATGAAATTCAATAGTGTAACCTAAACCGAATCTCAATACCAACTGAAATCGCCTATCATAAAATCGAATTCAGATGCTTTACACAAAAAATAAAATGAAATCGAATAATTGGATTCTTATTGTTTATTTTTAATATGTATGATCTATGGAGATAGGGATGTAAACAATTGAATTGATACCTAAATTAAGGTTTCCAAGCTCAGGTTTTTCTTTTTTGCTTTTGTTTGTTTTTTTTTTTAATTATACAATTTTAAATTTTGTATTTTTCTACATCAGAAAATATTACAGTCATGAAAGGGAAATTCAAGCTTTTTATCTGTATTGTTGAATGCGTTCTGTAATGAATGAATGAATCGAGGCTGATGGTAGTAGGAAATGAAAATTTTCTGGTTTGTATTGGAATTTTAAATTTAAATTTATTCATAATAATTTAGAACTAGTAATTTTGTGAAATTTAGACATTTTGAAAATCTACAGACGTCTAAATAAATGGTATATCAACTGGTATATCAAACTGTTTTAATTTGACAAACTTTATTGGCTACATAAGTTATTGAAATTTTATTTTTTACTTTTTAGCTCAGATTTAAAAAAAAAAATTGTTATTTATTTTATTCATTCTTAAATAACTTTTCTTATAAAAAAAAATTGCTATATGTATTCTTTAATCAAAGATGGATGGATCAGTTCCAAAAGAAAGTCAATTCGAAAAAACGTTGTTGTCATATATAGGAAATATGTCTGATGTACAGTATACAATATGACACAAATATGACGACTTTGAATATTTTTTTTTTTTTTGTTTTTTCTTTATTAACAAAAAATAATGTTTACATTATTTACATATGTATTTGTATAACAATATTTTAGCATTGATTTATTCATTATTGGAGGAAATATTAATATATAGAAGGATTCAGACCTTAGCCCAAGCTGTATGGTCGTATAGTTATTTACATTTTAAGAGTTATCAACAAAAAATAAAAAAAATAAAAAAAATTAAGTTTTGATTTAAAATAATTAAAAGTAAATTTTCCTAAATATTCAATAATACTAAATTTAATAACTACCAGCATTCCAACATTCCTTCCCTATTACATTACTTAGTCTATTTTAATTAAGTTTTAAAGTTTGTGTTTCCTATTAGTTTTTAGTTTTTTCCTATTCCTTTCACACTTTATTTACAATATTTATTCTTTATTTTTATTTTTTATTTTCATTTTTATTTTATACCGCAAGTAAGTTTTCGATTTTCCTTTTAAATAAACTGTATGAATTTATATTTTTTAGGTCGTCCGGTAGAGTGTTAAAAATGCTTAAACTGTTGTATACGCAGTTTGCTTTTTGTATATCTGATCTAAACAATGAAAGATAAAAATTCGAGCGATTCCTAGTGTTATGGCTATGTATGTCTATATTTCGATTGAGTAAAAATGTGTGTTTCATCATATTGTTTATAATTTTGTATGCAAGATAGTACATTTCACGTTTACCATATGTTATTCAAACTTATGTATCGTTCACTATATAATAATTCCGTAGGATATCTTGGTGGAAAGAAATTAATAATTTTAATAGCTTTTTTATGTATGACATCCAACTGTTTGAGGTATGTTTGTGGAGCGTTACTCCAAATGGGATTTAGGTATATAAAATTAGAGGATATGTATGAAGAGTATATTGTATAAAGGTATTAATATATTTCCTCAGCCTTCTTAAAATAAAAATGTAAGGAGTGATTTTTTTAATTACATAATCAATATGTTGTCGCCATTTCATTCTATTGTCAATAATTAATCCTAGGTAATTGAAAGTTTTTACTATTTTACGAAATTATAGTGTTTATTACTGAAAAGCAATATTTTTGTTTTCCTAACATTTAATCTCATCCTATTTTTTTGTAGCCATTCATCAATTAAATTGTATACAATTGTATAAACAGTATACAATATGACACCAATATGACGATTTTGAATATTAGAATTGAAGTAATGAATTAATACAGTACAATAACCAGATTTTAATATCTCATATGCAATTTTGTGGGAAATTGTTGATTATCGAATCTTAACAGATCATTTATACACAAGATCTTAATTTTTTCAATGTGAAGAGCTTTGTAAGCCATTTTCAGTTAAATAACTTCACAATTTGGTACACTCGAACCAACCTAGCAAATTCAGGTGTATCAATCGTGTACCAACCAATTGTATTAACCTTGCAAGTCTATTTATGAACATTTTTTTTTCTTTACCAAATAATAAATAAAAAATAAAAATTAATTTTTAAAATTTTAAAACAATTTGTGTCTATTTTGGACAGGAAATTTTGTAAAATAAAACTAGGTATACATAATATGTATTCCTATTTTCTTTTTCTAATTTTTAAGACCTTATCATGGTCCTTACAAAAAAAAAAATTTTTGTTATTATATTTTTTTTAAATGAAAAATTGAATAAAGACAGTATGAGTTACGAATGTTTTGGTCAACACCGTATATTTTTTTCTGATATCAATAACGCTATATCTATAATGCTATTATCTATATTAAGAGTGTATTTATATATTGTATACGTTTTCAATAGTTAACTTAAAAATAATTTGACTCATAAAAAAAATTGTACATAAATCTACATAAATTATTCAGCAAAATAATTTAGTCGATCTTGATTTGGAATTGCATTTTAGGTATAGGTATAGGCAACCATTTCGATTAGTTAATAATTTATAACAGGGTAGTTATGGCTGAAAGATATTTTAGGGCTGATCTTTTTATAAAAATATATAATATACTACTATATTAAAATTATGTATTACTGCTAGTATTGAATTCGATATTTCCTCTTGAATTTTTTATTTACTTAATTTGATCCGGCTATTCGAAAATGACATTGCAAATTTACTCATCCGATCTCTATATGTAATAGAAAAAGTATTTTCCCGTGATATGAGTGTGTTTGTGAATAAATAAAGATATCTTCATTGAAAAATAAACTTTCAAAAGGAAAAAGAGTAGGTACTATTCATTCAAATTTTGATGTATAAGTTTTTTAACGATTACATTCAAATCAAATGAAACAGTATATTTTTTACCTCTTAATTTATTTTTGCACCATTGACAGAAATTTTGGTACATTCGTATATATTGCATATATTACTCAAATTTATTTAGGAGGAGAATATCCGTATAATTATTTTATTATTTTGCTACACTTAATTTTGAAATAAAAGTCAACTACTCTTAGTAACAAAGTTTTTTTCAATATTATAAGCTAAAATTTTATTACTATATAGACCACCAAATTATACTCTGGGCAAATTTTTCCAAAACAATAAACCACCCAAATAGAACAACTTTTTTCACTCAAATTTTCCCAAATTGAACCACTGACCTTTAGGCTAATAGTCAGATTATGCATTCACCAATATTACAAAGAGGGTATATTTGAATTGGAAATAAGAATAATTGTATTCACTTACATCGCTTATCTTATGTCATTTTAAAAACACTATCAGTCACTTTAATAAAGAAAATGTTTATATTTTTATTTTCATAATACACAAGATGTTTCAATTATTCTATCATTTTTCTATTTTATATATTTCTATTCTTAAATTACTCAGGTTGTTAAGTTAAATAAAAATATGACAATTACAATACATAATATGCAAAACCAATAAAATTTTCAGAAAAATCAATTCCATCAAATCAAAAAAGCTACTACGCCTCCAACAAAATTAAGTGTTATTGACGACCACACGCATAATCGCACTATCACCCACATCAGGAGAGACCTTAACTATCAGAGCGTTAATAGATCAAAGTTGTTCATCACAGAATAATTTTTGCTGCCGAGCTAAATAATGTTCCATATTATTCACGGAAGAAGAAACATTTTCATTAAAGTCATATACAAATACATGACGAAAGAATTGAAGTGAATCTTCCATTGAAATTCAACAACGAATTTGTTCTAGGCACTGGCAGATCGAGAGCTACAGCATTAGCACGATTAAGAGACCTTTTGGTGAATCAATTCAGCAAAAGGGAACTGTTAAAAAGGATTACTCCAAATGCATTACTGAATATTTAGAACTCGGACACATGATGAAAAGGGTAAACAAGAGTGAACTCGGCTTCGTAAACACAATCAACCAGCAAGAAGTATTATCATGTAGTTATCTGCTTGCCTCATCATGGAGTCATAAAAGAGAGCAGCACCTCTACAAAACTCAGAGTGGTATTTGACGCGACACGGGCCGTTCAAAGTGGAGTTTCAATAAACGATAAGATGTTGAAAAGACCTGTAATACAAGACGACTTAACCACACTATTGTTGAGATGTAGTAGTTAGGAATTAACCAATATTTTTTGACTGAGTTTTAACCCGAATTTGGCCAACTTTTAAAAAGCCTTATTAATCGTAATGTAACCCGAACCAAATTGATATATTTAATGAGTTTTCCTGACTTTTGAAGTTCCGGATTTTGATACAGTATTAACAAAGTATTTTAAATAAAATTGAAATAATTACTGAAATATAATTTATAGAAGTTATCAGTCTTCTGATGATGGTCCAATAACCGAAATCGATTAAGATATTAAAACAAAATTGTGAAACATACCTAGAGTTTTAATACTTATTTAATTTTAATTACTGAAAGTTCTAAATCTAATCTAAATTAGTTATAAGAAGTAAAATAGAATAACAATTAAATTTTTTTTTATTTTTTTAAGCCAAATTGACTTGAAAGTAGATGATATTAAATTGAACAAAATTTGATACTTGCAATATTCGTGGACTTGAAATATTTTTGTATTTTGTATATTTTCTTTCTAACAATTAAATTTTCTGTTATTTTGTTCATTGATTTTCAAAAAATACATTTTTTTGTAACATTTATATTGACTTGTAAATTTTTCCTAGCCACAAACCCTTTTCCAACTCGAATCGGAGCCAAACTGAAACCGGAATAAAATTATGTAATTTAGAAACGAAACATAAAATATTTTACAAAACGCAATGTAAACCCAGGGCAATATTGTTATCGGTTAAAGTCTATCATTTTAACTAAATCATTTTTTTAAAGAACAATTCCATATTAACACAAAGAACAATAAATATAAATCAAGAATTAAACAAAATATCGAACAATCAAAAAATTAATTCTAAATAATAAATTTCAAACGATTTTTTTTTTGTTACAAATAATTTAAGTTATTGCAATCTTCCTGCATCACTAGCTATGGAATAACGTCATTTTTTTATTTTCTTCTCATTATCTACTTTATATCACCTGAATTTTTAATTATTAATTCTAATGTTTATTATTTATTTATTTGTAACTTAATGACTTTGCTATGTAAACAAAATACTCAATACAAAATTAAAAAGAAATTCTAATTAAAAGCTTTAATTATTGCAATTATTAAATAAAAACAAAAAAACAAAAAAAAAAACACAAAAACAAAATGCGAAAATTCTTGTATGAATCATCGTCACAAAAATGTTTCATTTTTTTTTATGATGAAAAGCTCATTAATCTTTTATCCTCTAATAAAAGCCGAAAACGTCATACTTTATAAGTTAGTCTTAATGATATTGTTAGTAAATTATGTCATTAAATTTTCATTATATTTAGTCCACAAAAAAAATATAATAGATAGTACTATAAATAAATATTTAGTTTTACATAACAATTAGATTGTTGACAATGAATGACAACCAAATTTTTAGCATCAGAACTAATTTATTCTCACAGCATTTTTACTATTATTTTGTATTATAGAAAGCTTCCAACAGAAGCAATATTGAGTAGTATATTGATTGCACAATTTTGTTTATATTCACCGCATACATTACAACAATATTATTGCGCAATAAATCAGTTATAGTAAAAAAATATGTAATTGTAGAAAGCTTAAAATTGAAGTTAATTTGAATGAAAATCAACGAGAAGCGTATACTAACCTATCCACACTGATATTTTTGATTAACGATTTCTGATTTTGTAAGTTTTTAATTTGATGTGAGAGAGATTTGGTGTGAGAACTAGTCCATTTATAAGCGGAATTTTATTTTTTTCTTAAAATATTATATTGAAATTTGAAAGTATTTTAAAGTTAAAATAAAAATATTTCTTTGACATTGTAAATATCTCAACACAAGGTTGAATACAACGTCTGCATGATCTAAAATGTCAACAAAAGCTTACAAAATCTTGAGACATTGTCTCATGCTCAAAATTGTTGTCGACGATGTCTTCGTCACCGATTTGACAGGTATTTGGGTATTTAAAAATTTTGAAAAACTCTGTCGTCTTGCAATGTCTTTTTTATAATAGTGAAATTTTTATATGTACAAGGCAAAGAGAAATGAGCTACGTTGTGATTAAAACCAAATTAAAATAAAGATAAAAAATATTTTCGAGGTTTGATAATTCACCATTTTCATCGTCAACTATAATATTATTTAAAATAATGCAATACATGATTATACCTATATTTAACAAGTTTAATATTCTGCAGATCTGTATAAAATTCCAAAATTTTTGTTTTAGAAGACCAAAAGCTTGTTCTATATGTATGAGTAATGAACTCAGGATGGTATGCTTAAGTGATTTTTCTAAAGAAAGTAAGCAATTATTTTTGTAGGTCATGTATTAGATACTTTTCAAAGGGGTATTCTGAAAACCTAAAGGGGGTTTCTGTAAGCCTATTATAGATAGATATAGGTATTGCGTATGTATAATATATCGCTTTTTCCGTTTATTTATAATTTTAGTAATTTTATTAAATTTAAATCCTCAGCACTTCTATAATTCAATCAATCATCAATCACAAATCACAATTATGTTTGGTTCAATCACAAATCACAAATTTATTACAATACAAAGTTTTACGAAGCTCTCAATACACAATGTTGCCAAATTATTTTTACGCATATAATTGCCAACTCAGTTTTTCGATATTGTATCAGGTTTAAGTTATTTTAAAGACATTTATAATGTCGCCGCTTCTCTTTGTAAATGACTACAGAAGATTTTTGGTTAAAAAGCCCTCGCGATAACTAGAAATATCCCCACCTAAAATTTATTTCGTAGGTAAAAGGGTATGAAATGTATACTTATGTATGATTCTTGATTCTTGAAGTCCATACCTTTAAAACTTCAAATTGGGACTAAACAACTTCAAATTGGGACTAAACCATTTCAAAATGGGAATAAAAAATAAATAATTTATTCCAGTTAATTTAAAATATATTTAATAAAAATTTATTAATAAAATTATGAATTAAAAAGTTATATCATTCATATGTATTTATCGCGTCCGGTATAAATTTTTGAATATAAGGGACGTGCCGGTTACAATTAAGAACAGTAACCTTCATAGTTATGTTTTCGCGAATTATATGTTCTATATATTTGTAGTAGACGGAACTCTGTTTTGTTAAATTTAATCAATCGTCATTAGCTAGGATTCGCGGTAATTGGATAGTTAAATCGCTGTTGGCTCCAAATTTTAAGTTTGACCAAACATATTCAATTGCATTTAACATTGGACTATATCTCCAATCCTCATTTTTATTGCATTAAGTTGCTCCTCATATTATCTGCTTCAATTTTTAATGAATTGATTAAGAATGGCCCTATTAATAAAAGTTCTGTCTTTTATTTTTCAAAAGCCTGCTCAAATTTAAAATTTTTATAATACTTGTTGAATAAAATATTTATTCCCATTTTGAAATTTTTTAGTCCCAATTTGAAATTGTTTAATCCTAATTTGACCTTGTCTAGTCCCAATTTGAAGTTGTAATGGTATATAGTGTGAACAGACATGATGAAGTAAACAAATCAAATTCTCTTCCCAATCTAATATTTTTTACTATTTTTGAATTATTAATTTTTATTTTACTTTTACATTTAAAATACATTTTTGCAATAACTAAAGTTTTTATTTAATTACCATTAAATTTTTTTTCTAGATTATTATACTAAAATGTTCAGCCTGAAACCTTAAACCAATTTAAAAGATTAAGAAAAAAATATGATATTTATATTGCTAAAGTAAACATATAAAACACAACAAAACTTAATCTGAAACAAACTGCAACTTAAACCAGTGATGATAACCTATTTCATTTTCTAAATATTACTTTTTCAAAATGTTTTACAGCGTGTGATCTTATTGCAATCAAAACCTAAAACTAAACAACCTAAGCCTTACATAATTGAATGTAGTTTATAGAATTTTTGTAGTCTCTAGGAGAAACATTATTAAAATTAAATAAAGATCAATAAAATTTGTGAAACATACCTAAATAAGATATTTAATAGATAATTTAGTAGATGACTCAGAAAAAATTAGAAGTGTATGGGCTATATACTTCTCTATTAAGCTATATTAGCACGAAATTGAAACATGATCAAATTTTTATATAATGAATATTAATGTACAAGGTAATAGCAACATCTTCCACCGTCTGATGGAGTTTTATGAGGACCTATATTTTTACATTTCTAAATGTAAATAGGCTGTAGGAACAGCTTTTACAAGGAAAATTTGAATATTGGGATATTTTAATCTAGTGCCGATGTACAACCATTTTGTATACTTGTATCTTGTATCAAATAAAACTGGCTAATAACGCTAATCATTATTAACTTACATAATTTGCATTCAGAAATTTATATTATCTTTGATTTTATGGTATGTTTGATATATAAAAAGTTTTTTAACCTAACCATAATTTCTTATATGTACTCAAAGATCGAAAAAATTCTTAATTTGAATGTGGAAGTGTATTCATTGACGAGGCATTGGATTAAGCTCCAAGGTACTACGAGTGCATGATTGAAACAGAAATTATAATAATAAAAAATGTTGCTACAGAAATCTTTCTTAGAAAAAACAGACATGTTACTGACTTTTTTAGTTTGGGATTATTGGTCGAATAATTTTAGTACAAGAAAAATACATTGTGATAATTTCTTACATGGACATTTTTACGATAAGAGATCTACAAAACAAATATGCAATTAGACAAATCAACATTCCAACCCTTTGGCTTTTTTGAAACACATGAAACAGTTAGTAAGAGTAATATAAGGGGGACAATTGAAATTAATGAGCAAAATGAAGTGTCAAGTTAGTGGACTAAATCCTCTCATATTATAGTTTGTAAGATTTAAATAAATCGTTACGGTTAAAGCTGTGAAATAGATTCTTGTAAATTTCGTTTAAGATTCAAAAAATTCAACTGTAAAAGAAACAGGCGAAGAAAAAGAGTTCATATACAGCGGACTAAAGTCAAGAGGTAGTGTTTCAGGCACCTAGAGTGAAAGAACGAAACCGCTCCAGCTAAGGGAATCTTCTAATCCAGATCCGAAGGTATAAGACGTGGGGCCGACCAAACGTTCGTTGAAAAGACGAAATATCGGCAGATATGAAACAATTTCGTATCATCAACTGAAGAGAATCCGCCCGTGACCGACAAAAAAAGAGGACGATTATAAGTTAGACCCAAGACCTAAATAGTCAGTCTGTTAGCCACTTAAGTAAGGTAAGTATAATGTAAATGAAATATAATGGAATCAATAAAGAAATGTTCTTTTAGTAGACTTAAATGTTGCATTCCAAAAATAAAATGTTATTAACATGGGGTTAGTGAGCAAATCTTCAAACCGAAATCCACAAAAAAAATCCATAAATACAAAATCCATAAAATTGTGGCAAATTAATCCTGGAAAAAGAAGATATCCTCGTTGTAACCAACAGCGGCTATGCATAAAAATAATTTATATAAATATTCTGTAAAAGGCGTGGAACTTTGATTTTGAATCCAACTCTAAAATTTCTCCTAACTCAGAATTTCGCATAAAATGTCGTACATAATAAAGTGCATTAACAAGGTAATAAGGCGTAAAAGCAATAACAAGGATCGTTTTTTGTGGATTTTTTTTTGTGGCAAAAACCATTATGGATTTTGTTTTTTGGGGACTTAGGAAAAAGTAAATTGTTTGCTTTTAGAAACTACTTATTATATAATTAATTATTTATTTATTTATAAGCTCTTTATTATGGGCTTATCAACCACGTGGGTTTTGTCAAACCATCATTCTTTAAAGTTATTTACATAACTATCTTTAGTTTATTTCATTATTTTTTTTTAATATAATTTTGTCTTAAATTTAGATTGTTGACTTACTTTTTTTTCATTTTCTAATTAAGTTTTTCCATCTTAAAGTTTATAATTTTGATTTTAGCCTAGTTTATATTATATTAGAAAAATTAAATTTTTTTTTTATTGGTTTTTATCAAATTTTATTATATTTGATTGAAAATGTCAGTTTCTCTAAGGAATGCCATGATATTAGTTGTTGTTCTGTAGTATCCTGTGTGAGTATATCAAGTCCCGTGATTCCAAGCCTGGCTCTTATATCAGTGTATAAAGGTCCTATTCGGAGTTTAGTCAGAACAACAGCGATTTGCCAACTGGCCCGGTCGATACTATTCCATCTAGATACATTTCTTTTAATATACCTTAATTTGTTGGTGAGGGGTTCGTTTTCCCAACTTCTGTTGTGTATGTCCCATAAAGTTCGATCAAAAATTTCTTTATAATCTCTGTAGTGCCGACTTTGTTGTTCGGAAAGTGCTTTTAAAAGTGCTTCCTTTGCCAGTCTGCCTGCTTCTTCATTACCGGTGATATTGGCATGTCCCGGAGTAAATAGACATGCTATATGATTTTTACATACCTGCAGCTGATCTTAGATTGCAATCACTGTCGGGTGTTTTGAGGTAGCAGATAAGAAAGGTATAATTAATTATCAACAAATATTTATATAACACCACCATCAATCCATTTTCATTTAACGTGAAACACATTATTACCCGTATTCCCTTAGACGAATCACTGACGCGATGAAAAATCAGTCTAGCTGAATATGTATTTCCGTATGATTCTGTAAGATCCTGTACGATGGGTGATAAAAAATGTTATTATGTTGGTAGTACTGACAATATCACGTTATTATGTCAATTTAATACTGTAACGCCTGCAGTTAATAGAATAGAAAAATATTACATCAGTGATATTTTCATACGAGAGAGTATTGTAGTTGCTATTCATGGATTAATAGTTTGAACTAAAAAAATTTCCTAATTTGATATCACTTGTTTAGATCTTTAGATATTATTATATTATTTTCTTTAAAAATATTATTCATAATTTTTTTTTAAACAATAAAACTCTTTCATAAATATTTATTTAAATTTATATTATTTACTCTGACACAGACAAACAACAAATTTTAATATTTTTTTTTGTTTATTTTCATTTGCAATTATTTTATTATTTACTCTGCAAGCTTTTTATTTTTTCAATTTGATTTAGATCTCACATCACTACCTAAAATTATGAACAAAATTTGCAATATTTACATTGAATTCATCATGATGATTAAACATTTTTAAATAAAAATTATTTTGGAATTATCGTTGTTTATTAGGGGCTCAAAACAATCAGTTCTAAATAAAATGTTGATTGTTTCAAAAATTTATTGTCATGTCAAATTTTTATGATGTTTAAAATTTCAAATCTCTAGCTTATGTGCTTAATAAGTAAGCTTAAAATCTTATGCAAAGTTTGTACTGAATAGACAAATTACTAAACCAAGTTGATAAAAATATATCAAAAATAAAAAGAATTAAATAATATTCTTTGCGATTCAAAAATAATGCAAACGTTGAAATCACACTAGGTATGTGATTTTATTTTGCATAATCAACTTCGAAACTCGATGCTCTACAGAATTTCTCAATATATGAGAAAAATTGCTTAATTAACGTATTTCGATAGTTCGTGCCATTTCTAATCATTATGTTTAATATGTAAATTGTAAAGAAGCATGGTACAAATATCTGAACCATTTAACAAACGATTTTCATTATTATTCTTTAAAATTATATTAAACCGGAGACGTAGCAAAACTATTTTATAGATATTTTTTTTAAAAAAATTTATTTTCAATTAGCAATTTCAATTTAAAATTTCACCACCTGTACTTATAAGTATACACATCTTAACATACAAAACACAATTTTTTTTTTTAAATAAATTATAACTTATGCTGTTGCTGTATATGATAACCCAATCAAAAAAAATTATATTGTATCTAAATCAATTTATATTAAAATGATGGAAAACAATTCATAATTGTTCAAATTGAGTACCAGAGTTATCGTCCTCAAATTTAGAAGAAGAAGCGATCACTAGTTCTTTCTTTATTCGACGAAGGACATCTACAATACATGTTATTTCATCTTTCCAATTTATGTCATAAAAGTAAATTTCAAAAGGTTATAATTTTCTTAATCCTCAACCTTTAATAAAATCAACCTCAATGGCTTTCGCCATCGAAAAATTAAATTTAAAAAATAACTTAAAGCACTCACACTGATAATCTTCTGCATTCACATTTCCCTTCTCCATCTTCGAATTTTTTAAATATCATTTTGTAAACAGTCATTTTGTTAGCAGCCTTTTTGGAAGGAGCCATTTTTTATTCTATTTTTTTTATTTTCTAAAAAAAAATACTTATGAATTACAGATCACAACTGAATTATTTTTCTAGGTTTTAAAACTAATTAACTCTAGTTTCATTTTATCAAAGTGTTAGTATACTTGTCTTTTTAAATTTATAAAAATTTATTCCAATAATATTTTCACTGACGCGACGGATATTTTTCTGCCGAACTCCAAATCAAAACTAAAATTAGGATAGTTTCAAATATCATATTTTTATTTTACATTTTAAATTAATTAATATTCTAATATTTTTAAAACTTGTTTTTATAAAAGTTAAGAAGTGTTTAAACTAAAAAAAATATATACCTATATATTTAAATATTAGTTTTGAAAATACGAGTTTAAAATCATAATTTAAGAAACTCTAACCTCACGTGTTTTTTGAAATAAAAATTTAATATTTTACAATAAATTTGAAGTTTGATTTATGGTATTGTGAATACAGGATATTAATTTTTTATGTACATTTAAAATATGCGTCTGTAGAGGGAATTTATGTACATTTATAAAGGTATTTATATACATTTTAATTGGATGGGCTCATAAATCCATCAAAAGAGTTATAATAAAATATGTTAAAATTTTTTAATTAACAAAAAATTTATAAATTTTATCAAAGCTAAATATTGGTATCATTCATGACAATACGTGAAATCAATGAAACCAATAACAGATAAATAACAAAATTAAAAGTGAAGCGCAGTGACAAGACATATATATAAGTTAGAAAAGTAAGATTCACCTTTAGATACTAACTATACAAACTGGATAGATTTTTTGTGTCAACTCGAACTAAATGTCACATACTTAATATTGTGAGATTAATAATAAGATCAAGCATATCAAATATCGATTAGTAGACAATTCATTGTTGCTCAATATATTATCATTAAATGTGGTTAGTAAAGCATTGGCATTAGTTAAAGAAAGAATGGTAGTAAATTAAACTCCACCATTTTGAATTGAAATTCTGATATAGTCGTTTATAATTCAGAAATTTATGTAAGACAAATTTATATAATTATTTTATACTTTTTATTTTATTTGAGGTTAAATAAGTCTACCTAGTAGATGCTTACTAATTTGAACTGGTATCAACGTTACTGTCCCTTTTTATTACAATAATTTTTGAAAGCAGGCAGATTTAAGTGTTAGTTTAAAATATATCGGCGAACTTTCCAGTGTTTTTTTTCTATAATAAATATATAAGTAAATACATGTTGTTAGTAGAGTAATTATAAAGTACTTATATCTATTTCAAAATGTATAAGACTAGGCCAACTTGTAGTATGTTACCAAACAAAGAAGTGTTTTAATTCTTCTCAACTTAGGCTTATTAATATCAAAAAAGCACAATTATGCTAATTGGTTTTTCAGAAGCAACTGAAATGGCTACTTCTAGAGCTTCTCAAACAGGATGCTGGAGTCCAATTTTCGTGTCTTCCGGGAGGTAAAAAGACATATATAGTTATGCTGGGATATTAAAACCAGAATCTTGGGAAGTCTCTTAAAAGATTCCCACAATATTCGTAATTGAAATTTGAATGTTATAAATTACCACTCTTTTGGCTGTAATTATGAGTTTTGTATAAAATTAGAAAAATATAACAAGGCGGTACTAAATAAATTTTTCAAATTAGGTTTGTGTTCAAGATAAGGAATTTACCATACAAATTTAATTATTTTGAATTTGTATACAATGGTGTATGTTAAACTGTTTGTTTAGTAAGTAAGTATACTGTGGCTGATTCCTCTATTAATGTTGAAGAATTATACCCGTTGTAATGATGGGACTAAAATAGTATTGAAGATGCATATGTCGATTACCTCTGACTTAACACTTCAGAACACAGAGAATTGGATACAGTGTTATTTCAAATATTACTCGAGTTGAAAGTATTGAAAGTATGAAATATAACATAAAACATATATCGATAGAAATGAATATATTTGAAGCAACAGGGAAGCGCAGAAATATTTGAAAATAATTATATAAGACAATAATGATCATCACACCGACATCAATTTAATCAGAAAGTACTTTTTCTGCAACTATAGAATTTTTATTTTGTAACAAAACTTGGATCTTTGCTAAGAGATAGCCACGTTGATTATACAAAAAAATATAAAAATTTATTCACGATTTTTTTTCATTATATTTTTAAAAAAAGTTGTTATTTATGAATTTTTAATATAAATTTTAAGTTTGTTTGGCTTATCTTGTATCTTATATTTAATATTTAAGCTTTTCTTATTAAATATAATCTTTTTTACAACTCATATTGAATTTTTTGAATTGTTTTAAATTGGAAAATAAAATACTTCATCTATAATAATACAATATGTACAAATTAGATTATTTTGGATATTTTAAAAGTTGTCTGGAAGAGAATTATTATCATCCCTGAATGAAGAGGTTTGAGTTTTACGGGAAATCAGAAGCCTTCGTTTCAGCTCAGATGCGTTATAATGCAATCTATTCTTGACAGTTATAACGCTTAATTAACGGCCAAAAAATGCTCAATTAGAATTATTAAACTTATGAAATATGCTATAGTAATTGTCTTAAATCTGTCATATTCAGTAGAGTGAGACGCAAGTTGGAACATCACAATGATGCTGAGATTATTCCGATTTAAGCTTTCAATCAAATAATTTGAAATTTATAGTGGAAATTTGTTATACTAAATTATCCGTTGAATAAAAAAGATATCTGCAATTATCCGATGATCAGACTATACAGGACTGTCAGTCAATAAGTTTTGAACGATAAGATATAGATATAGAACTTAAAATAGAAAATGAGATTTAAGACAAATATCTGTGATTAAAACACATGCATTTATATACGTTGCATATTCAGTAAAGTGTATATACCGGGTGGTCCAGACCATGCGTATCAGCTTTTTAAGAAGGCCGCAAATCGGTTTTTTAAGATTAAAAATCGCCGAAATTGGCCGAAATCGAGATTTTTAAATGGGAAGGGTTTTTTTTAATACAAATTCAGATTCTACGACAAAAATAAGAAAATTATGTCAAATGATTTTTTTTTGTTTTCTAGTATTCTTCTTCAAAATTAATAACAATAAAACAAAAATGTTCAATATTTTCCTTCGGTAAACTAAAATTAATGATGATCATTTTTATAAATAAATTTGTTTTTCATATTATCATATTTTTTATTTTAGTTTTGGGTTCCTACAAAGCTTAAAAAATAAAAAAAACAAAAAGAAACAAAAAAAAAAACAAAAAAAAAATTTACTTCACAAAAGTTTTTTATTTTTTGATGCCAATTTCGGCGATTTTTGATCTTAAAAACCGGTTTGCGGTCCTTTCCGAAAGTTGAAAATACCACCAATCGATAGAGCACCCTCGATTTAGTTAACAAACTTTTTTCTAAATTTTAAAATAACGGCTCCTTCTCCTCTTAAAAAGCTGATACGCATGCTCTGGAACACCCGGTATATACATAATAAAAAGAAATTTTAATATTTATTTTTGTCATTGATATAAAATCTTCAGACATTTGACCCGAATCAACAAAGTATTATTTGATATTTAACTCAAATTGTTTTGGCTCAAAACTCTAATTTTAACTCAAAATCCTACCGAATAGATTGAATGCTATATTTGGTATTGCATTTCTGTAATAATTTATATCTACATTTGAAATTAATGTGTAATATTTATCTAATTAATTTCGAGAAAATAGTTAGTTATATTTAGTTGTAAGTATTTTCAGTTGTAAATCAATTATTTATGATATTCACACGCAAATTGTCTGGGTTCACGATATTATTTCAGAATTCAGCAAACCAATAACAGTATTGACACAGATTGAGGAAAAAATATATCGTTTTACAAAATAGAATAAACCAAAATATATTCTATCGATATAATGTATATGTATACATTATTTTCTTATTAAATAATAAAAATAGTTAGTGCGCTTCTAAACTTTGCTTCTTGAGTTGTATTTACTTTTAAAAAATCTTCAATTCCCAAATAATATCAATTAATAAAGTAAAAAACCGCTTATACATAATGGTGCAAAATACTTTCTAACCAAAAACGTTGGTCTATAAAAGAGTAAAAATTAAGAAACTTCTAAATCTAATGTCCTCACTCAAGAAATTGAATTTTGTTTGAATTTATCTTTTCTATTATTTCTAAGAAATTTTCCAGAAACTGGAATTACTTTCTTAAGCCACTCTTCACTTGTTGATAAAGTAACAAAAATTTAATTAATTTTTTAATTTTTTTTTACTTATAAGGAATAAAATAAATATTATTATTTATTAACATATCCAGAATTTAAACAAAAAAAAAACACAAAATACCCAAATCAGGATTCTGTGATTAGCAAAAAAAAAAAAAAAAAACTGCGCCATTTTTAGAATTATAAGCAACAAAAATAAATAAACATATTAAAAAATACAAAAAACTACGATCACTGAGGAGCGTTTTTTAACTTTAATTCAATTAAAAAAAAAGGTGGGGGGTGACAAATTATATAGCAAATTTTAGTTAATTTATTTTGTTTTTTATAATATCGATAATTTTGACATAAAATTTTCTCCCTTCCCTTTCGAATTTTTAATTTTTTTTTAGAATAATAATAATGTTTCGAGAGCTCACTTTCTATTCAAGCATCACAGAAACCTTCAAAAATAATTTTGCAACATTATCAATTAAATTTACGGTTATACTTGATCTAAACGGCGGATGGATCAAACTTTGATTTTTATTTTTGTGAAGTTATGAACTTTCAGAAATTTTCAAAAGTTTAAAAGCACAAACATTTTTGTTAAAATTCAACAAGTCGTTGTAAAAACAGTTTAAAATTACTTAAAATATAAAGCTATATATAAATTAGTAACTTAAATTGACCCGGTTCGATATTATAAGATGAGTATAACATCATCATTACTTTTTGGACCATTTCAGAATGAAAATACAGAGGATATATTTTTAGAACATAATATTATGTATATTTTGAACAAGATATCCTTCGGGATAACATAAGTTAAAATAAATCAAAAATATTTTTAGTACAATATTTATAGTAATTAGGAAGTAATTGAAAAGTAAAGCTTTATTCAAAATTAAACTCAATAAGAACTTCTTTTAATCTGTATTTGGATAAAAATATGGGTGATTAAGACGATAATGCTAGAATTTTCTACCGAATTCAAAACTATAGAAAATTTTAAGAAATAAAGTGTAGTATTCTAGTAAGAAAAATTGCAGAACCGTGTAGAAAACTGCAGTTGACAACGTTGAGTACGGCATTTGACAACGTTGATATATGTAAGCAGATGAAATTCAAAAATTTCAATGTAAAACTAATAACTATACGTTTTTTTACAGCTAACAATAGTGCTAACTATCAGCTGTGTTAATAAAAATATGGAAAAATAAAATGGGAAAAAACCGCAAAATAAAAAAGACAGCAATCCAAATTACAATTAAAATATAAAGTACTTCCATCATCCTATCAACACTTGGAGTTAAGAGTTAGTATATTTTTGGAAAAAACAAAAGCTTTGTTGAATAATTCAAGCTTTAATTTCAACTAATGCCAAATTTTAATTTTAAATTATTTTTAAACATCTGCCTCAATCAGTTTTAACTGTTTTAAATGAATGTTCCAAACAAATAAATTTACATCTATAATTCAATTGTAGTTAAGTGTTCTACCACATTACTTGCAACTTCCAATAAATTGAAAGGTGTATAATATCGTGTAGCGTATCACATCTGATTTCCAATCAGTCGATTCCGGACGCAGTGAGGGATGAATCATATATTTTTAATTGAATTTTTCTCTATTTATTCATAAAATAACTAAGTTTTACAAGATTTGGTGTAATAAATAAAAAGTGAAACTACACAGGTTCGAAACTATACTAGAATTGGTTCGTGATAACAGCTCACAATAAATTAGTTGATGTTCAATATATAACTAAAAAATAAATATTTTCCTTTCCATACTTTATATATTATGAGCTACGATACCAACAATACCGTACTTGATGTCCGAAAAAGTAGTCATAGCTAAATTACTGGCAATTTTGTACATAAATTTTTAATAAAATCTAAATTAAAAAGAAGTTAAATGGAATAACTTCAGTGATTTTTCTAATTCAATAATATTATAGATAAATTTAAAATTAACAAATTTTTTAAATTTATATAATTATCTTGTAGACATTTATTAGAAACTGGTTAATTTTAATTTGTACTCAAGCGCCACAAATAAAATCAAATCGTTAATATTAAGTAATTTGAATTAACAAATTCACTAAACAGATTATATATTCAGAACTGGTTAATTCTAGTTAACTTCTAATTTACTTAAATAAATAATATAGAATAAAAATTTTAATATTTGAAAAAAAAATAATAATGGATGACGGTAGAATTACATAACAGTTTTAATTAACGATCAAAATCAAAATACACGAAAAAGGAAATTTTAATTAACTGACATGTCTAACTAGCCTCACAATCAATTGAGATTGAATATATAGTAAACTATAAACTAATCAGTTAAGAACGTTTGAAGAGTATGGAAAATGGAATAATAGAATGAGCATCTCAAAAACAAAAATATTTCTAATTTACTGCGTATAAAAAAATTAATATATTTTGCAATTGACATATTGTGAGAACGGAAAAATCAAAATTTTCAAATCTATACATCGGTATCGATCGGGAATATATTTCAACAAGATGATTCTTTATAGTTGATACAATTTCAAATACTTACTTGTAAATAACTACTTTAAAATATATAAACGGTATACATAACTAAGGGTTTTCAAATTTACAAATTTAAAAGACTTGATTACTACCACACTAATTATTTCTTTACCATATTGATACAAAAAATTTTGAAAACTTAATTTACTAATACATATATATACATTGAAGTAATTTACATGTTAGTCCTTACAATACTTTTTTCAATAATTATATTAAAAATATGTCCTACAATTAATACTTGTTGTTCGTATAAATAGAAACAGAAATAGATTAATTTATGTTAGTGAGTTATTATTAATGTTATTAACATAACTATAATACATATCTATATTTTAGACTGGTGAATAAGTTTAATAAATAAGAACTACACTTCATAATAAATAGTGTAACATGATCCTTCTGAAAAAAAATAGAATGTAATTGAACTAAAATAAAAATTGAATTGAATTAAACGTGTGTGGTTTAAGTAATTAAGTATGACCAAAGATAGTAAATATATAAAAAAGATACATAAAAGTATAGTTTTATTATAAGAAAATCGAAGTTGAAAAATGCTTCATAATAAAAACACTAAAAAACAAAACATTAAGCATAACAACTTAAAACCGAATTGAAACAAATTGGTTTATCAAAAACATTCTACAACTACAACTGAAATCATACTTATATTAAAATTATTTCTTTGTAAACAATATTTCAGGTTTTTTTAGATGGGGTATAAACAAACACGTTCCTTGCTATTGCTGTATTCTTGAAATACAAAATATGTTCGACTATTCCGCAATCAATTTGAATTTATGTTTAAATGAAATGAGGATGAAAAGGTCCTATTCTTAATCTAGTACCATAGTTTTGGCTGCTTCAAGTTGTGTAGAAGCAATATTGAAGCTACTACTTTTAATTTCAATTGACGAGGAGGAGGAACTTCATTTTCATCGATAACTGTATCTATCGATTTGTATGCATGGACCCCAAGGAACACTCTGCAGTATTTTCTGATTAATGAAACGAGTCGTCACGTTTTTGTGGTTAATTCAAGTCTGTAACACAATTTTTTTTTTTAAACATTTTTGATAGAGTATGTAAGTGTAAATTTTCATACCAGTAACATTTGAATTGGTTTTTGAAATATTCCTGAGAGGTACATGCTAGGAGTTGTACGAGAGCAATCCGAACCAATCCAAATTTTCGATATCGGTAACAGTCGTATAGCGAACAAACAAACAAACAATCAAACAAACTTTCCCTTTTATAAGTATAAATATTCTTATGTACTACTATACTCAATCATCAATTTCGACATCATCTCTTTTTCTCAATCTTCCTGTGGCTCTTCCCACATTTGATCTTTCTTTATCAATTCTGGTAGTAAAAACTGTGTGATACAAAATAGTTATTTATAAGGTGAATAACAAATATCATGGCTTATATAGGTATATTTCCACATATCCGTCCTAAACCCTACTAAGGAGGTTACAGAATAATGATAATGACATAAGTTGAAGACGCAGTACTATAAAAGATATATTAGCCTGTTCGTCAGACTGAATTGACTTTTAGCTTAATGAAATGTATTTCAAGTGCAAGAAGTTATTCCTTGCTTTCAGTACTCAAGCATTGACAAATGTTTAACTGACTTGAATGAATTAATGTTCCATAAATTTTTTGAACCAATTTGATCTCGGAAAATTCCGGTGATGCTAAATATGTTCCACATATGTAACTATAGTTAAAATATATCAATTGTTGAACTTCATATAGAACGTACACCATAATTTTTTAGCTCATATTTAGTCGATCGACAACAATCACAAGTACAGACGTGCAGTAGTCTAAAAATGTGAAAAGTAGTTTCTCAAAGATCTATTTTGGCGGCCGATTTCTTCAAATTCTATATTAATAATATAACAAAATTAAAGTTTGAAAGCTCATTAAATGTCGAGTCTGAAAATATGTCACAAGATATGAAAATTATTTAAAATTAGACAATGGAAGAAGATCCCAAAATTATAAAAGAAAAACTTGATAAAAATCCACTTGCAGTAAATATCAAAACCACTAAAATTATTATATTCGAAAATAAGAAAATAAATGGGGTACCATTTTCTTCTAAATGGTAGTTCTATCAATATAGTAATAACTTTAAATTATCTGGATTTACTTCATAGTAAAAATTTTTAGCAAATTTCAAATCTCTTAACAATTTTCTACAGGACTAAATTGAGGTTCTCTAATATAATTGTGTTAGATTTCTTTGCCATAGATTTAAAGCAAATAGACAATTTTTCAAAGTTAGTATCACAGTTATAGAATAAAAATAGTGCCGTATATATTCATCCCACATAGAATGAAAAATTTTCTTTTTAATAAAGCTTTATGTATGACTTAATTACACTACTTAAGTAAAATCTCATATTTGTTATCGTAACCCCATTTAGGGCAGAAGCCCGAAAATGTACCGAAATAAGCAAGTTATATTACATTCAAAAAAGTATAAAGGTTATTAATCGATACTCCTTGCGAAATACGACGGGTGACATGCTTATACCCTAGGCCTTATACCTTGGCCAATACATTAGTCTAACAAACATATGCAAATATGAACTACTTGTTTTAGCTTACAAAAACATAAATAATTGTATAAAGCATAATTTTACCCTAAATTGAAGGACTGGCATTCACAATAACAACACTTGCAACAAGCAAATTAATATATATCATTATTCCTCACCAATAACCAAACTAATAACAGGCTTTATATATAGGTTTAAAAGAGTATGAGCCTCCGGAAAAATTTAAACAGAATGTAAATCTATTTTTATTGAAAACCTTAATTAGAGCTTAAAAAGACTTTAAGTTATTCGATTTAAGTTTGTCGATATTAAAATGAAATAAGTAATTTATAAAATTGACTAATCCATAGGTTGAATGTGTAATTATAAAGAATGTTATTTTTTCTCATATATCTAGTTATAATTTCATTTAGTTCATAAATATTTTTTCGTTTTGTTCTTCTAATAATTTCTTTAATTTATGATTTTTGTTTAAACTTACATTTTTTAATTAATTAAGTATTTTTTGTTGTTTTATTATTAGTTTTTTTGCCTTTTTTTCGTTATCTTATTTGTTGAAGTACTTTTCGTGCAAATAGAATTATTTTTATAAATTTTAACGGACCATAAAGCTAAAGCTACGGTCTAACTATAAACTCAAACCAATTGAAATTTATTATAAAAAAACATAATTGATTTATTGGAATTTATCCTGAAATATAGTTAAAAAAAATGTCTTAATTTGTCAAACTTAAAAAAAATTATCAACTAATGTTATGAAACAGCGTTGCCAAAAATTTTATAAATGTTGCGAAACATTTTATAAATGTTGCTAAAAACAATTCACACAAACCATTCAATTTTGATTTTATTTTCTTTTTTTACACTAAAATTAATTTATTAAACCCATCATACTAAAATACTTTATGATTTATAACAATAAATTAGTTTTAATTACCATAAATCTGGTTTTGAAAGAAAGCTTTTAAAACCAGTCCAATAATCAAAGATATGTATATGTTCGATCTAAAATCTATTTTTTTTTTTTCAAGCTAGAAGGTTTGCAAAGAATAGATAAACAATCGGATAAGTTTTAAATATTATACATGAATTTTAAAAATTAATTCTAAATAAATACTACTCTATTGCAAAAAACTTCGCCCATACCTTGTTTGTACTTAAAGTCCATTTCAGTACAGTACTGGCATAATGAATTCTCATTATTTTCTCATTTTCCCATAAAATCTCTTTATGTGGATTTTAATTGACCAGTATTTAAAACCATAATAATTTTATCGGCTCTAAAAAGGGAGAAAGCATGAAATGACATTATTTTATATGGGAGCTCAATGCGTACGACTGGAACAGAAAATCTCATTTACAGGGGATATTTTCACAAAAATTGGGATATTATACTTTGATAAAGTATATTTCTAAAATATCAGGGATATTTTCTTCATATCTTAACACTTTTTTAACCATTTTGTGTGTAAATGTATATAAAAGTTTTGTCAACAAATGATTTTGATGGTTGAATTGATATTTTTTTGTGTAGTAAAAAACAATTTAGAAAATTCTTTGCAGCGATCTATTTTTTTCTTACATAAAAATTCAATAAGCTATCTCTCTTTTTAGAGCCTATAAAATTTTTAAGATTTTAAATATTGGTCAACTAAAATACAGCTTTATAGATAATAATTAACACAACATTATTGTGATGATAAGTTTAAAGGTGGGCTAATTTTTTTGCAATAGAGTAGTATATATATATGTAATGTATGTATAATAAGCACAGTAAAAAAAAACTAGTTGAAATTAATGCTAGAAGTTCCGATTCAAGTTTTTTAACGTCATCAAAATCTGAGCTATTTTAATAATTTATTTAATTTTTTTGTTTTAGGAAACACAAATTAACCAAAAAAAAATTTTTGTTAAAAAAAGTACAAAAAAAATAAAACCAAAATTACGTAAGTATTGTAAGTCATTCATAAAATAAAACTTGTTATTCCTGAAAAAAAAAAATATTCAATTACCAGAATAAAATACAAGTGAAGAACATTATTGAGTCAGCTGATTAAAGTGAGAAAATGCGACTGGGATTTAAAATAATTTATCCGAGATGAATCATTCAAAAATTCGCACATTTTTTATTGCGGTAATATTTTTTTATAAGTTTATGGTAATCTTGTTTTTTTTTTGCATCAAAATTCAACACCCGTGCGAGGCAATAAAATTACTTTTATTTTGTGAGGCAATAAAATTACTAAAAATAACTACTTTAAAAGTTCAGTAACTTTTTTTCTGAATAAGAAGGAATGATAAGCATCCATATAATTTATTTTAACCTTTTTTTGTTGCAGTGATTTAAGTGATTAAAAAAATTATATGTCTTTATAAATTTTACATTCAAGCACATGTTAAAGCTCAAAAAATTTCCTTATATGGTAACCTGAAATTACTAACTTTGTAAAAAGCGTAGGAAGAAATTTAAAGAAATTTTAAATTTAATATGGATGGATGGATGGATGCCTATAAGTAAAATTGTTTTATTAAAAAATTACATTTAAATTTCTTTAATAACACTCTCTATGTAATTAAAAATGGTAAAAATTAATTCTAGACTAACGTTCTATATAGAAAAATATATACAGAAAAACATAAACAAGAGAAATTAATAAAGTATCAACATTACAAAGTAAAAACGTTAACGGCTACAATAGATTTTTTTTTGTAACAATGCCATTTAGATGTAAACATCTTATTAGAATAAACACTTTTTTAAGAGCTCTTCACAAGTTAAAAAATACTTAAAAATTTATTAGTAAAAACAAAACTTTAAAATAGTGTAGTAAAATTATTTAAAGGGGTGTTATACAGTGGTAGGCAAAATTAATTACACACTCAATAAATTTTAACATTTTTTTTTTGTTTTTCTTTTCTAAGGACGGAATTTACAAATGTGTTAAAAAAACTTTGGGAATCAATTTCGCAAAGTGTTTTTAATTTAAATTTAAATTTTCGGCTGAAAAAAACCTCAAATGACTCAGGTAGTAACAGGTTTCTTTTGCTATGTCACCCGGCAAAAGTAATTACACATTTGGTTTCATACGGCATAATTAATTACACATCCGGTAAAACTAAAAAAATATTGCTAATTTTTGAGTAAAAAAGTTGTTTACAGTTAAATAGTTTTGTTTTAGTATTTTTACATTATTAATGTTTAGTTATTCCTTGTGCATCAATAACAGTTTGCAATTACTTTCATATTGAAGTTCTTAAATTTTTAATTAATTTCGTAGGTATTTTTATCTAAATATTCAGTATTTCCTCAATCCTTTCAGCTTTTTTCTGCTTTTATCGATTTGTTTCCTTTTCATTGTTTCATAAATGCGGTTTGTTTCATAAATGCGTAGATGTTCTCTATAACATTTAAGTCAGGGCTCTTCTGTGGCCAAGTTAAAATGTTCAGTCCGACACCTTCAAGAAATCGTTTTACAACGCAACCTCTATTAAATGAAGCATTATCTTACTGGAAACAACAGTTACCATCAGGAAATATTCTGCCTCCTTAAGTGAAAGCATGTTTATTTAATATTTTAATATATCCACATTGAAATAATGTTACATCTGTTGGAAACAAAGCTCCACAGCCATAGTAGTAAATGCATCCCCAAGACATAACACTTCCACTTCATCAAATCATCAAATGATTAAACCACTTTATACTTTAACTCTTTTGGAAGATGAATGTATTTTTCTCCAAGAGCTTCCTTGGAATGTAAATTAACTTTCCTCTGTCCACAATACGTTATATCAGTATTCCAATGACTCATTAACATATTCTTGAGCAAAAGCCTTACGTTTTGAAAAAGTTTGTGGTAAAATATTTACGACTTTACGGTGCGCATAAGGTTTAATATTAGAATATTTACATATTCTTCGTATTGTTCGTTTACTCCCACTTTTTTTCCAATAAATTTTGCTGACCCAAAAACAATTTTAACTGGGCTTATATCAGGATTTTCATTTTAATTACTTAACAATTTGTAATAGCCTTCTTTGGGTCTCTTAGTAACAACTTCATTCCTACTAGATCTTTCCCTGTTTTTCAAGCTACCGTATTCCTCTTTTTCCTTTACAAGGTTCTAAATAGTTTTAAATGAAATTCAATAAATTTCTGGTAGCAATCGAGCTAGTGTTAAGCAACAACTTCTGCGCGATTTTCAATATTTAATTCGTTTCTTTTACGTATTATGGATGAAAAATGAATCAGTAATTTTAACAGAATAAAATTATTTGAAACTCTATTAAGAGCTAACTAACTAACTTCGTCACTTTTAAATATTAGAATAAAAATTCAAAAAGAAAAATTAATTAAACGCTATCAAAAAATGCACTTATTCACTTCAATAGATCAAAATGCAATAATGTGTAATTAATTATGCAGTATGAAACCAAATGTGTAATTACTTTTGCCGGATGACATAGCAAGAGAAACCTGTTACTACCTGAGTCATTTGAGATTTTTTTCAGCCGAAAATTTAAATTTAAATTAAGAACAAATTGTGAAATTGATTCCCAAAGTTTTTTTTAACACATTTGTAAATTCCGTCCTTAGAAAAGAAAAACAAAAAAAAAATGTTAAAATTTATTGAGTGTGTAATTAATTCTGCCTACCACTGTACAATATTTGAAAGCAATGCAGAAACTCATAGTTACGTGTTTTTATTCTATACTTATAAAATGGAAAGTTTGTTTGTTTGTTTGTTCAAAGTTTTAAAGATAGAATTCTGAAATGTTGCACAGTTATTCATGATAAAAAAAAGTAATAGAGAGTTTTTTTTACAATGCTATCAAATGACAGAGTAGCTGCCATATAAACTCAACTTCTAGCACTTATTAGGAATATTTCAAGAACTAAAATTGTTACAGATAATATTTGTAATTGGTATACTTTCTAAAGAGTAAATCAACACATTTTTACCGTTTTCTAAAAGTCTAGCTGGTTCATGTTCATGACAGCTGGTTCAAGTGTCATATAATTCAACTCCTGACACTGATTAAAAATATTTCAAAAACTAGAGGTTTAGCAAAAATGAAAATTGGTAATTAATGTACTTTTTCAAAAATAAACGATCTTTTACCTCTTTTTCCTAAATTTTGATTGGAAAAAAATTTGTTATAAAAGTAATATATTTTTGTGTTATATATATATTACCTTGGAACTTATTAGTTAAAGCCTAGTGAAAAGAAATTTCTACAGACTTAAAAATTAGAATTGAAATAGCGATGATGCAGTTACCAAAGAAAATAAAGTTGCTAGATACCGAATAGGATTTCTAAATTTGTTGGATTCACAAAGTTTTCAAAATATCTTTCTCATCAATTAGAACTAAAAGTAGGACACCTAACGAAATTTCAATCAGAATCTACAAAATTTCAGTTAGTCAAAGTTACACAATACAGATTATTAATATGAGTAAAATATAAAATTATTGCTTATGTTATTTAAGTACTAATTCAAGCAAATTCAAACCTGTTACAGATTTTTAATTGAATCCAGCATCTGTTCAAATATCTGTGATGTACATATTATCTCTAGAATATTTTTTAGAAACAATTTTTTTAAATTCAGTTAATAAATAAAACTTGATTGAAGTAAATTCACACACCGGGTGATGCCTGTCTTTTATTCGAAAGGTTAGAGGTTTGATTCCCGATGAAGCAAAAAAATGCTTAACGGGTTTTTCGTCCTCGGTCAGTATCCTTTGAGATTGGTATAAAATAAATGACAAAAAATAATCTGTCTATAATCTGACTATAATCTGGTAACAACTTAACTTATTTGATAAATAAATGCTCGAATTATTAAAGGTATTGTAGTAGTTATAAACTTGCAGTACCGTACTTAAATAAGCACGAAAAGGTGATTCCACCTAAGTTACTGTCAAGAGCGTAAAAAAAGGGAATAAGAACAAAAAAACTAGCATTTCCTGTTCGATCCGAACAACGTATTTGCCCTTGCCAGTGATCTATAGATCACAGAAATTTTTGAATTTACATACAAATCATAATTCGGCTTTTTATTCAGAATTCTACACAGATAATGGAAAGTATTTAAATTTCCATGTTTTGATTGTAATATTAACACTAAAATACAAAAAATTCCTACTAGTCGTATCTTAATGATCCGTAAGATCAATATACATGAATAATTAACGTATAATGTTTGCGCGAAACTTTCCTCCATTCCTAAACTTTTTGAGTTAATATTGTATGATTCCATTTATTATCACTGTAAATCTTTTTTAGTTCACAACCAACATGGATTTGTGGATCAAAAATCCACAGTTACTAATCTTGTTGAGTCAGTTTCAACGTTTACGAGAAATATGGAAGCAGGTTTTCAAACGGATGTTATCTATACCGATTATAGTAAAGCCTTTGATGTTTTACCACATGCAATAATACTTTTAAAATTAAGGATACTTGGTTTCCCAGAATTCTTTCTGAAATGGGTTAAATCATATCTAATGGATAGATCTTATAGTATTTTATTTAGAAAAAATACTTCTAAGTCTTTTTATGCTAATTCAGGAGTCCCACAAGGCAGTCATTTAGGACCGCTTTTTTTTATAATCTCGGTTAATGATGTTTGTTCAGTAATTCTTAATAGTGAGCTGAAAATTTACGCGGATGACATGAAAATTTTTAAAAAAATTACTTCTTTAGAAGACGCTTTACTCCTACAAGGCGATTTAGATAACTTCTTTAAATGGTGTACAGCTAATAATCTTCTTTTGAATGTGAACAAATGTGCACTTATGTGTTACACACGTCGACGTAATCCGGTTTGTTTTAATTATTCGTTAAATGGTATGAGCCTTTCTAAAACGAGCTCAATTAAAGACTTAGGGGTTTACTTTGATGAAAAGCTTAACTTTAAATCACATTTTTGTAATATTATCAATAAAGCTAATTCTATGCTAGGTTTTGTTAAACGTTGGTCAAAGGAATTTAACGATCCCTATGTTCTCAAATCTTTGTATTCTAGTCTCGTTAGACCAAATTTGGAGTATGCTAGTCAAGTTTGGTCACCTTTCTATGATGTTCATATTAACAGGATTGAAGCAGTGCAAAAAAATTTTTTAAGATTTGCTTTGCGTAATTTCCAATGGTCAAATCCATTAATTTTACCGCCATATGAGCATAGATTGAACTTAATTCATTTGAAAACTTTGAAATTAAGACGAGAAGTGGCGGATGTTATTTTTCTTACTGAAATTATTAAAGGAAACATTGCTTCTCCTCAGATTTTAAATAACATCAATATTAATTCAAATAATCGCCTACGAAATACAAACTTCTTTACATTAAGTTTTCATAGAACCAATTATGGCAATTATGAGCCAATTCATAGAATGTTACTAATTGGTAATAAACACATAAACTATATTGACTTCACACTTTCGAAACAGACTCAAAAACTTAAATTATATAAGTAATCTGTAGTAATTAAAAAAATATGTGTGCAATTTATTTCAATGTATTTAACTAGTTCTAAGCTAGATATAATTTTAATTTGTAAATTGAATGTGTTATGTTGTATTGTAAAAAAAAAAAAAAAATTTAATAATAATAATTGTAATGAAGTTTGAGCTAAACTAAATAAATAAATAAATAAATAAATAAATAAACGTGAAAGCGTTTTCGTTCAATAAATCGAAACAGAGCTCAATCTGTCTGGTGAATCGAACCCCTCAAAGGGAATAAATTGAGTGCGTTCATAATGTAGATACCTACAATATCACACAGTGAATCCTGAGCTTAGGCTCCCATGTAGGTTTTTCTTTTATGAATTAATGCCGGCAGATGCAGAGAAGATGCCAAATTGTTTCATATTTTTCTTCATCTCTGCTAGCTCTCCTAAAATTATTTGAAGGGTACGCAAGTCTTCTGGCATGTTTACTTATAAAATAGTGTCTCTTAATAACTCATGTAACTTTGTAATAATTTTTGATCTTTTTAATAATTTTTGATATTACAAATCATATGAGTTTAGCTATATACATTGCAGTCAAGTCTATTGAACTATCTTCAATTTAAAGCTCTAATTACTTCTGTCTTACTGTGTCCAGAGTGTTTCGAAATGGTTCCTCTTTATAAAATCAGCTTGAAGCTAATTGAAAACATGATGAATCGAATTCGGTAAAAATTTAATTATATATAAATACAATTTATTGAGAACACAAATTTTCAAAATTTGGACAAACCTTTAGATTATTATACCACAGACAGATATGTAATATACCTATATTGTAACATTGCTGATATCATAATATCACTACATATATGTCACCGAATATCATTGTACTAATCAATGTTATTGCAATATAAACGTAGGTATAATATTACGAATCAACACAACCATGTTGTTCATCAGAACAGTTTGGTGGCAAGTTAGCCAATTAGTTTTTTTTAATTTTTTGTACTAAAAAAGAATGGATCAAACAACATTTATTTTTAACAACAACATTAGCAAATCCAATTAAAAATGTATAAAAATAAAAACAAGGTAAATTTTAAAGTGAAACTTGCACGTTTGTGTCTGTCATACTACTTTTGATATTATGATACAGATAATATTAGAATATTGGTATCATAATATCGGTATTACATTTCTGCCATGTCAGTAATATTAATCAATATTAGTGATAATTCGCTCAAGAATAGTGACGTAAGTGCAAAATGATTGGTTCGTCAGAAATCGCGATTGAATTTTTATAATTTTTTATAATTACATTAACTTCGTTGAAGAATTAGGATATAATAACGGGATTATATTTTATTATAAATAAATTTACTCTAGTTTTAGGTTTTTCGAAAAAATTTAATATCTAAGGTCCATTGACGTGGAGACGTGGAAGGCCTTACAGTTATGTCATTGTGCTTCTGAAAAGTTGTATAGTATTAGCATTTATGACACAAATTATGGACGCAACAATGAGTTAATAAATATTTATGTCGTTGTTCCACTAATTAATAAACCACTATATAACTAATATATTGTATGTAAAAAATGACACACAAAAAAAATGTCATTGTTTCTCTGAAAATCGATAGAAAAAAATTCAAACACAACTGTAGTTTACGTCAGTCTTCTGTTGAGCATTTAACTGCAACAACTGCAATTTAGCGGCATTTATATTATACTACAGGTATGTTAATGTTGCACTAGAAAATTTACTACTTTTGAGGACGTTTGACGAGAAATTGGAAAATTTGCACTTACGCCACTGTTCTTCCGGGTGAGCGAATATAGTTTAATTTACTTTAAAAATTTGTTTTAATTTTTTATATTAATAATTATATTAATAGACATACACAATATACCACATACAGAAAAAGTTTTTAAATCTTGGATGTTTACGTTTTTAAGCTACATCCAGACATATTCACCAAATACTTTTATTATAGTTAACTTCTATCTAGAAGATTTGGATATTTAGAATTTTAGCTATTCAATAGCCCTTGAATTCATAATTTTTTTATTGCAAACTAGTAGTATTAAAACTACTACATTTATACATATAAATTGATATTTGCCGATATATAGCACACAGTATCGCTGACGCTTATCTCTATAAACAAATTCATAAATACAGAAATCCTCGATTTACGAAGGCTCGTCTTACGAAATTTCGAAGTTACGAAAATCATTCGTAAAGTACAAAATTCGCTATACGAACAAAACTTCAAAAACAAAAATTCGTCTGAAAAATAAAATGGTTTAAGTGAAAATTAATTTTACTATAAAAATCTTTGGTAAACGAGCAGGAACTACGCTTCACGATTACATTGGAGGTAAACCTTGATGTTTTACAACGGCTTTAGGTCTCGCTAATTCAACTGTAGTACAATCAAGAAAATCAAGATAAGATAAGAAGTATAGTGTATATAAAGAGTAACATTTTTAAGGGCAAAAAGTGTTTCAAAACAAAGAATTGTGGTGATGGAAGATATGTAAAGATTGCTTAGTGTTTGGATTGACTATCAATCCCAATTTTTCAAAAAGTGTTGCAGCTTCTAATATTCAAGAACCTGTAGAATCTATTTCTAGTTCAGATGAATTATCATTTGATGGCTCAGCCGAGAGCTCATACGACACATCAGATTAAATACAACATTTATAATTAATATTTTTTTCTTAATATGTAAATCAAATTTTCTTTTTTAATGAAGATTGTAATTTTTCTTTTATTTTCTAATCGCACTGTTTTAAATGTTTCCAAAAATAGGTTTTCGCATAACGAACATTTTGGGTACGCATCTATGTATTTTTAATATAATATGTAGTAGTATTACCTTAGTAATATAATATACTAATAAGGATCTCATTTTACAAATCGTTTTTCAATCTCTGGAACGTATCTATTTATTTCCAATAGAATGCCATTCTAATATTGGGCTCGCTTTACGAATATTCGATATACGTACACTTTCACAGAACATCTCCTGTTCGTAAATCGGGGGATTACTGTACATATTTTATTTTTTAGTTTAATATTTTTTCTAGAAATAAAATAAGCTCTGGAAGGTGCTAATTATTTTTGATAAAAACTATAAATCGATTCGATGAAGTGGGTAACAATAAACATTTTTATTCGAATATATGCTAATGAATTGGTTCTCAGATTTGGTTCTCAGATGTGAAAATCACAATAAATAATATTGAATAATAATTTTTAATGCATTTCAATTCTATTTTGAGAATTTTTATACTTTGATATATGTATAGACATTTATATTGTTCTCAATACCTTGCAATACTGAACATTATTAAACAACTAAAAATGTGAAAATATAAGATAGTTAATATATTTAGCAAATTTTTTTATTCTTTTCCACATCTCAGAATAAATTCTGGGTTTTTACATTTTATAAAAGCTTTAAGAAATCTCACTGTACAAAACTTTATTTTTTCTTAGTCAATAAATATGTAGGTCATTTTTTAAATAAACATTGATTCATTTAAAAATTTTCAAATATTGCACGATGAAGCAATGTACAAAAGTATCAAGATTCAGTTTGCTTTCACATCAATTGATAAAACGATGAAATATTTAAAACAATTTTTGCAAAGTATGATGTAGGATTATATACTGCCATACATGTATGGGTACATGGCTAATTAATATTATAATAATAATTTTAACATCCTATCTTCGAAAAACAAATTTCTAAACAATTAAAGTCAATTAAGGTCTATCTAGTGTCTTGATGTCCATCATTGCCCTTCTCTTGATATTATAAGTACTTAACACTTCATTTACGACACCTGTTTAAATTTTTTTTTTTACTTTATACCAATTCAAACCATATACACAGAAGTACAACAGGAACCATTTGTGTGTGATTACAGCATAACCTTAAATTTAAATAATTACGTTACAAAATGAAATTCATTTCAGCTTCATTTAAAATTTGGTTCTTACTACAATGGAAACTTACTGATTCAATTAGAAATTTATTTATTTTAACCTGCATACGTGATATAATCGTAGGCGCTGATAATTGAAAAACAATTAACAAAAAAATGAAATTCTCATAACTAATAAATGTGATCAGATCAGAATTGTTGCATTAATCATTTTTTTTTAAACTTCCATTTTCATATTATTTAGAATTAAATCAGCAAAACGTTTTTGTTTTTATTTTTTTTTTTATTTTTTTACTATATAGAACATGAATTCATGATTGAGCATGTTGTTTTCTTATTGAGTAGGTGCTGGAAAATATCAATACTTCTTCAATTTATTGTTATAAAATGATTAATTGAATTATGTTTTCTAATTTCGAACTTGAAATTTTTAAAAAGTCTAGTGCTTTTTTTAAAAATAAATATGTAAAAATATTAACTTTTATTTCCAAAGAAGTTATTAAGTACTTATATGTGTGTATATATATCATGATTATTAAAATGATGTTTAAAAGAAGATGTTAAAGTACTTAATAACAAGACTTACAGTAGAACTTCTGTATTTTTAACTGTTGTATATTTTAACTGTATGTACATTGTTAAGAAGATATTATATTTTTAACATAAATTTAAATTATGTATATTTTATTTATTTCTTTCATATCTCAAAAGAGCTTGCAGCTCGTATAGAGTATATACAAAATATTGTTAACATCAAAACTTAATAACTTAAGGCTAATGCGGATAATTCGAACAATTCATTTAAAAGGAAAATTCATACAATTATCTAAAAAAAATTAAATTTTCTATAAAAAAAGATCTTTTATCTTTAACAAAAACATTGATTTACTGATTTAGCAAGAACAAGAGAAGACAAATTAAACATTCAGTTATATATACATACATGTACAAATTCGAGATTTTTATATTTAATTATTATATTTTTCTAACATTAGTACTTTAATTTCTTTTTTTAATTTTTTTGGTGGTAAATTTTTTATATTATACGGTAGCTCGTTATATAGTCGGATGCTAGTGTTTATTACAGGACTCAGCCCATTTAAATTTTTGCCGGCATACAAACGCATTTTATTATAGCTCTTCTGGTGTTATGTTGATGAACATCATTGCTGGATGTTAATTGTGTGTTTGATTTTATATTACTGTGTTTTATATTGTGTATATGTAATATTTGTGTCATTTCCCGAAAGTCCTTTAGTTTAATATGTTATGTTTTTTATGTATTGTATTAGTTGATGTTCTTCTGTTTATGCAAAATATGTTTTTTTTTTGTTTTATTTTGTATTGTTTGCAACAAGTTTAAATTCCTTTCAAATGTGTTACCCAAAATGCTTATGCCATAAGAAATAGTGCTATGGAAAAGACTGTAGTAAATTGATATTTTGTTGGTGTTAGGTACCCTTTTCCCTATTTTCTTAAATACTCCAGCTATTCTCCTTGTTTTCTTAGCTAGTTCATTTATATGTGTATTCCAAGTCGGATTTTCATTCACTATAATTCCAAGGTACTTATAAGTTTTTACTTGATCTATTTTATTTTTATCATAAAATACCGAAATAGTTTCATTATTCGGCTTAATTAACATTCATTTTGTTTTGTTCACATTTACTGTAAATTTATGTATACACATCCATTTATATATTAATTTAATTCATATCTAAATTAATTATTGTTTATAGGTTTGTGTATGTGTTTTCATTATATATAACAATTATATCATCTACATATATAGATTGAAAATAGGACTGGACCAAGTGAGCTACCTTGGATTACACCGAAGTCAATATCACATTCTTGACTTTTTATATTATCACATTTAGTGTATTGCTTTTTGTTTGTAAAGTAGTTATCAAACCATTTGTATTCTTTACCTTTCACCCCATATTCGTATAGAATTCTTAGCATGATAGTTCTATCTACTGAATCAAATGCTTTTGTAAGGTAAAAAAATACCATACATACTAATTCCATGCATTCTAATTTCATCTGCACCACTGCTATTAGTATTAGATAGTTTTTCTATGAGTCCAAGAGTATCTTTTTTATTTATGTTTTTAAGATGCATTCTTCTATCTGTTCTGTTACATGGCACATAAATCGATTTAATAAATTTCATATCAAGCTACGACTCTTAAGTTTATTTTAGTAGTTTTAGTACACTTAAATTAAAGGCATATACTTATATTTCTTTATTTATTTTATTTTCGACTTTTTTTAATGTTAAAGCTATTATGTTTTTAAAAAATGTTTATTTCTCATTTTATATATTTTTATTATTATAACTTTATTGCTTTCTTTTCAATTGATTGAATACCTATATAGGTAAATATACGTATTGATAAAAACATTAATCTACTTATTTTATAAACCTGACTGATAAGGCTTGCGAACGCTAAACTAAGTGCTACTAAGGTATTTTACATATCCATATTATTTTGATCTAAATCTGTCTATACACACAAATGCCTACACAATACAAAACACATTTTTTTTTTCTTAATGCATCAAAATGGAGATGCAAGTTTAATCTTAATTCTTAATTTCTTTTGTTTTATTTAAAAGTAAAATAATTTAAACATTTCCCCTTTTTCTTTATGAATAAATTTGTTATGACTCTTGTGAGTATTTCATGCACCTTATGATGAATGCTATTCCAATGCGGCTTATAGAAATATAGATTATAGACAAGGTCGGGGCGCAAACAATTTTTGACGGCAACTTCATTCGGTACTACTCTTTATAATTTCTCTTTTTAACGATTTATAAACGATGATTGTATAATTTATTATCAAGAATAAATGTCGAAGCAAGTGAATAAAGGCGAATAATATAATATGTAAATAAAGTTTTTAAGTTAGTATAATTTGAATATAACTATTTCTCATTTAAAAAAATTGGCAATAATTGAACAAAATTTTAAATAAAATAAATAAAAATATTTCTCATTTCAACAGGTATAGTTAGAATATTTTTGTGGTAATTACCAGTACCAGTATCACTTAATGGTATAAAAAACTTACCAATAACCAGTATATTACTGGTATTGGTTCAAAATACCCTATACGATCAAAAAACTATTTTCGCATCTAAATACAACACTCTCATCATCAGGTCAAGTCGAAAGACTTCACTCTTTTGCGGCTTAGTACTTCAACGAGAAGTATGCTTTCTGATCTGACACTAATTTTGAGAAATTAGTACTCATGAAAGCAAATTAGCACAAACTAGTTATGATCCAAAAATACAAGGTAACAAAATTATAATTTAAATTTAATTCAAAAGATCTAAACGGTTTTTTTTAGAGCATAATTTCACATAATTTGAATCTATAGCTGATGTTGGTTCAAATTACAGCTGTGAACATGTATTTTAGTTTGATTCTGATTTTTATTGTACAATAAAGATCAAACTGTATTAAATATAAAATTTAATACAGTTTCAATTAATTTTTTGTTTGAAATCGATCTTTAGCCTAGATATCTATAAAAATATTATTAAATTATTTAGTAATTAGAATAATGCCATATTAACTAATCCCTTGCCCTTGCTAAGTTTGGGTGCAGTTTAAAAAAGTATGAACACTACAACTCAAAAAACCAACAACAATGTAAAGTAAATATGCATTTCTCTCATCAGAACGCATTTAATATTCTTTTCTCCCTACATTTTACTTTTATTATTTATTCTCTCAATTCTCATCCATAATGAACTGTTTTTCATTATTTTTTCATTATTAATGTTGTTGTTATAAAGGGCTTCAGACAACAATTAAATTAGTATATAATATCAGATAGGATATAAGATAGTATTAATATTGGTATTTACTCGTGCTTTACTGATCATACTGGTAAATATTAAACGTACTGGATTTTACAGACCGTACTGGAAAAATACTGCAGGTACTTTGTTGGTTACTGATACTGGAGGCTAAAATACTGAACAACTTTGGTAGTTAATAGCTGAGATTTAATTCAGGATTAAAATTTTAAATTAAATAACTAGAAAATGTTTACTTTCATTTTAAAAGAGAATATAGTTATGTCTTTCGCACTTTTGCGTTTCCATTAGAAAAAGCTCTAAGACGAATTTAACCAAAACAAAAAGACCAAAAAATTTTTGCAAATCGTTCAACTAACTTTCAAACAAAATTTAGCTGCTCCATAAATTGTAACACAAGTAAAGCAGCAATAAAAACTTTAACAAGTTAGAACACTTTATATAATATTTATATGAAATCATTCTCAAATTAGACAAAGTTCCAAAAAACCAAAAGTTCTAAGCGTAAGATATTCAAACCGATGTTGAACCGGTGGAAAAAAATGGAATGATAAAATTTACGAACTTAGACGTGTATAAAGATGCAATTGCATGTAATGTTCTCTAAACCCTCAAAGATTTTGCAATTAGATGTGAACACAAGCCCCTAAGATCACACATTTGGCTTTTCTAAGATAATTTTTGAATTAATAAATAAATAATAAAACCTTGTTCTTGATAGTAATAGCTTCTAATTAGTTGTTGTACCAGAAAATTGATAGATATAAGTACTAGAAAAACATCATTTGTTCTAGTTTATTGAACAAATTTCCGTGCCGTACTTATTTATACAAAACTGTTATTATACCAAACATATTACTGTAAGAACATAAAAAAAAATACATTATTCGGTACGTACGTATACGGTAAATTGTACATGTCTCAATTAGAAATTTTTTCAATTAATATTTTTTTTAAATTTATGTACAGAGTTTATTTATAGAACCTCTACTGTATTATGGTTCAAAAAGGAAATAGGAATTTAACATTTTTTTATATTTTGATTGAAATAAAAAAACTTTAATTAAAATCCAGCACTACAATTATTATTAGTAAAATTATAAATTTTCTATGACTTGAAAAGTATTTTATATCGAATTTCTTCTCGGAAGTATTTTATATCGGATATTTATAAACCATGATGAACAAAAACTCATTAAAAATTGCTTATTTTAATTCCAATGACCAATAAATAAATTTTTGTGAATTTCCATGGAACTGTTGACAAAGTTGTTTTTGTTATTATTGTGTGCATTAACAACATTAAAAGTATATTTTCATCACAATAAGACCCTATACCTATAGGTATAGGAAAGTTAAATAAAAATGCTTATAACTCAAAATAATTATGATATTTTTGTGTAATGAAAACACATAAAAAAAAAGATTTGTGTTATGTTAACATTTTCTAGGTCATATAATAGTGAACACTTTATTCAATAACCAGTTTTTTCAATTGAATGGGTCACCTTAGTTAAATATATGTACATAAAATAAATCTTAAACTTTTAAAATCGAAATTACAATTTTAAACTTTAAAAATTTATTATACTTATTACTTAGAGACGATTTTTAAGTCTATAATAAAATTCTATTTCAAATTCATTTACGAGCTCATAGCAGAAAATAATTGTCTTAGTTAATAATTATTATATCATCGAAAAATATATTGAACCAAAAAATCAGCAGTTCGTAAAATTCGATCAAGTTGATGGTTTTGGGATATTTAGTTAAAATAAAAACTTGATTACAACAGTTTTTAGAGAGACTACTCCACCTAGTCCTAACATCTAACCCCACACCTAAACTTTGAAATTAATTCAATAATACAAAAAATAATGAAAATTCGAAATCTAGAAAACTGTTCGTTCTAATTGAAATTAATTCTAAATAGAATATTTTAATTGAAATGTTACGGTTATGAAAATGGAAAATTGTTGATTCAAATGAAATTACCAAAATGAAAATAAAAGAAATTACCTGATGAAAAAGTTAAATAAACTAACAGACAACGGTCAAATAATTTTGTATCATATTTCAAAGAAACCAAAAATGTCAAAACATAATATGGCTTTAGAACAACAAGCTTGATTAGTTGTCATATTTAAAATGTTTGCATAACACTCAATTTTTAAGTAAACTATTATCTTAAAAATTTATCTTTCAATCTTTAAGATTTATTATTTATTTTTTTATTTATTAATCTCTTTAAAGAATGATTTTTCGTTATAAATATAATATATTATTATTTTTGATAATCAGATTTGTTTTTAGTGATATATTTAAATTATGGAATAAGTGTCGAGTTTCCTTTCAGTAATCATTTATATTTATTTTGTAAATATCGATATTTCGGAAGCAACTTACTTCCTTCATCAGTGCTTGCGACTAATTTAATTACCTACTTATAACATTACTTATAATATATTAACAATTACATTATTATGTATTTCAACTGGGAATAGTGATTTTCGGACTTCCCGGCTATTATTACACTATCAACGGTATCGGAGTTTTACTATTCCCACTGGATTTATTGCACAATCATTGCAACAAGCTTTCACTTATTCATATAGATGCCTGACGTGCTTGCTCTAAGAATTAATCCTACAGTATTAAAATGAAGGTTAATGTGAGTAAAAGTGCCCATATAACATTCTTGTTAAGGAAGGATTAATACCCCCCCAAATGTTATAAATGGGACAACTATTGCAACTATTGTTAGGGAGACGAAATATCTGGGACTACACTCAATAAATATATTAAATTAATATATAAAAATTAAGATGAACAGCATTTACTGGCTTATTAGGAAAAAGTTTAAATTAGATTTGAAATGCAAAATTACAAAAGAATTTTTAAACCAATATGATTTTATAAATGTCACTCATAACTTTGAAGTGAATTAGGGCTTCCAATCCCGGGATCCCGGGATATTGAGGTTTTTTACAATCCCGAGATCCCGGGATTATGTTATAGAAATCCCGGGATTCACATACTTAACGTAGTTTTATCAAATAGTATGAGAATTTGTGAACATAAAGTTAAAGTAGTCGAATTAACAAAGTGAAAATAGTATTTAAAATAAAATATAGTTTTGTATTCTTTGTGCAATTATAATTAGTAAATATTATATTGAAAAGGTAATGCGATATGATTAATATTTTTTGAATTAATATTTTATATTTACAGTGCTTTCTTCAGTGTTAAATTAAAATATTGTTTACTATTTCTAAATTAATCGTATTATCGTATTTCTAAATTGCATTGCAATACCCTGTAAGTAAGTATATTGAAAAAATGATGTTAGTTGAATGCGGTATTTTTAATTAATATTATTTTATATTTAGGGCTTTATTAAAATGGCTGTCTACAAAGAATATTTCACAGGAAGTAATTCAGCAGTATGGAAACATTTCCTACGCGATGAAAAAGGTGAGACTGCAACGTGTAAGTTGAGCGATTGCAAAAAAATTTTAAAAATTGGTGGTGGAACGACAATAGGTCTACACACTCACTTATTTTCGATACACAAAATCCAACTAAAGAATAAAAACGATTCTGATGTCGCAAGTACATCAGGTGAACTTCCGAAGAAAAAAACTACAACATTAACTAATTTTTTTCCTGCTTTGCAATACCCTGTAAGTAAGTATATTGAAAAAATGATGTTAGTTGAATGCGGTATTTTTAATTAATATTATTTTATATTTAGGGCTTTATTAAAATGGCTGTCTACAAAGAATATTTCACAGGAAGTAATTCAGCAGTATGGAAACAGTTCCTACGCGATGAAAAAGGTGAGACTGCAACGTGTAAGTTGAGCGATTGCAAAAAAATTTTAAAAATTGGTGGTGGAACGACAATAGGTCTACACACTCACTTATTTTCGATACACAAAATCCAACTAAAGAATAAAAACGATTCTGATGTCGCAAGTACATCAGGTGAACTTCCGAAGAAAAAAACTACAACATTAACTAATTTTTTTCCTGCTTTGGAGCTTAAGCAAAAATCGCTTGCTGCAACCCAGCCACGTTTAACTGCACTAGATGGGCTCTCACCTTATTACGGCCGATATCGCTATTAGCTTTACGTTGAAGAAACTGGAAGATGCGGATCATATTATTAGTCAAAAACTGTTTACAGCCTATTCAATTGAAGCAACGTCGTACGGATTTGAGCGGACTTTTGTATTATCTACATAATGGCTTGAATCTTGAATGAAATCTCTCACTTCGACAAAGAATTCATTATAGTACCAACACCAACTAAGGGCCGTAATTTAATTGCAGATCTTCTTGAAAGATTGAATGCAACTTCCATAACAGCATGTTCTACAATAGAAGTTGATGAATTTCAAGATGTTTCTGTGCAGAAGGAAATTGCTGAAGTTATTTCTGTACAACCGTTAACTACAGCAGAAGAAATTAATAAATGATGGCATGTCACGTCCACAAGTGATACCACATCGATGCGAATCGTTAGTCTTCAAAACCAACCAGCATCGAGTCAGAAAGAGCCTTTTCTTCTGCAGGTTTATTTTGTAATAAATTACGAAATTCTTTGGGCGATAAGGTTCTAGACGAGCTCTGTTTCCTCAGATGCCACTTCCAACAACAAAAAAATACTTAATTAAGAATTTTAATATGAATTTCTTAATATATGAATTTAATAGTTACTATATATGTTATTAGTAATTTAAATAAAAAGATTAATTTTATACTGAATTAAAAAAAAACTGCAAGTTTTTATTATTTTCTACTTTATGTTATTTTTTTCAGCAGAGGAACTCAATACCGGGATCAATCCCGGGATCCCGGGATTTGTAAAATGCAATCCCGAAATCCCGGGATCGGAATTTATGTCCGGGATTGGAAGCCCTAAAGTGAATCTAGTAGTGCAATTTAAAGGATGGAATTTAAGTATCATAGGTCAAGTTCCTTACTTAGTAAACATTCGAAATTATAATCTACAAATAAATTTGATGAAAAAAAGATATGCAATAATGTAAAAACAGCTATGCAATCAGACTGGTCTTGGTCTCGCACACCAACCCTTTGATGTACAGATTACAGCACATACATATGACTAGTAGGTTATAAAAACTCTCTAGTTCATTTATGATCAAATAAATGAATGGGTAAAAATAAAGCCTCAAATAGACTGGACCTTCCAGTTTTTTTTAGATAGCACGATCTATATACACTATAATTGTCATAATGGATATTAAGTTCTAAATTATTGTCAATTTCGGGAGAAAGATCCAATAAATGCATAAAAAAATGAGATAAATCTTCTTAGCATAATTTCACTATATAAAAGTTATTAACAAATTATTTATCAAATTATCCGATAAATTAGGAATGTCAAATGAAAAAAAATCATTTAAACACCCATTCCTTGAGCAGGACACAAACTCAAGACCTTCTGATTCGAAGTCCCTGCCATAGTCCCTACACCATAGCTGTTGACAATTGAAGTTGAACAAACAAATATAACTGCAATACTAAAACAAAACAGAACCAAAATGAATTATTTTATATAACTACCAGAAATGAAACCAAACTGCATATCAATTAAGAACAACGGCGTATTGAAATTAACTAATCTTAGTAGAAAGAGTGAATTATTAATAAAATTAAATAAACATATTTTGCATGCTAAAATAGCTAATTAAATTAAAACTAGCTATTCCCGGGGTAACATTCGGAAATAATATAAAAGCAAACCGGGTAACTAACAATAATTTTGAACTATTAGATTACAAAAACAAAATAGTTTTTGGTTCGATGGTCAAATTTTCACGTTATGTATCAAAATTTAAAAAAAAACTTAATTTTTTATCGAGGACTCGTATTTGATTACGCATTTATTATAGATTTATAACACAAATTCAAAACAAAATCTTAAACACTAATAAAAACAGATTTAAACACATACAACGAAATTCTCATTTTGACTTACTATATTATTTATTGTTTTTAATAATCTTAAGTTTTTGTAATTGAATTTAAAGATTTTAATTTAAATTTAAAAATTTATAAAAAACATTTTTTAACATATGTTCATACGTACTGTGATTGATGTTCTGTTGGTGGCATAGTTTTAGCCTCTTGAAGTTTCTCATAGAAACTTTTCCACATTGCTTCTTCTGGATCCATTTTTTCTTTTTTTTCTTTTTTTTCTTAATTCAAATTAAATAATTTAATAAATTACAATGAGATTCAATCTTTGAGTACAAAATTGAAAAAAATGTTCACACGAAATACGCTCTATATATAAATAGTAAATATTATTTATTTATAGCGAGATTTATGAAAAATTACAACTACACTTGTAAAATAAATTTAATACTAAAATTAGTAGATCACGAGCCGACAAATAAAGTTACTAAAATGTAATTTTTAATTTCTATTTTTTTTTTAATGATTATTATTTCACTTTTGTTGATTTTTTAATTACAAAAATTCATCACAAAACAATGATTTTTTTTATTTTCACTTTAAACCGGTTTTTATGCGTATACTCATTTGAATTGTACCCGTAGTAGATATTTATGTATTTGTAAAATTTCAATTTATGTTTTAGCAATTCACGCTTAAAATTTATACACAAAACGCTCGAATGACCTCGATTTAAGTTCGGAAAATTAAAAACAATAATTCAGAATAATAATTTAACCTTTAGTAAGTACTAAACCACCATCAAATTCTTAGTCATTCAGATAATCAAAGTTCGAAATTATCTCACCGACTCGACATCATCTAAATCAAAAATAACGATAGAAAAAAAAAATTTAATATTAAAGCTTTAATTTATGAAAGCTTTCGAAATTTGACGTCATCAAATGTCTGTTTAGTTTTGTAAAAAAAAGAAAACCAAAATTCAAAAGAAATAAAAATAATTTTTGCACTTTTTTTTTTATTAAATTTAATTCTTTTTCAAATTTATTATTATTATTTTCTTTTCTTTTTTTTATAATCAGACAATATGGGATTTAAAAATAAATTTAATAAAAAGAAACGAACACACAGAACCAGAAGAAAAACCCAACTGAACATCGAGTAAAATGAATAAAACTGAAAATAATTTAATTGTGAAAATCAGCAAACCAAGTTAAACATTTTCTATGGTATACTTTTTATGCAGTTTCGTTTATAATATTTTAAGAGAATAAGAAATTATTGTTTTACTGTTAAAAATGTATATTTGACTGTCAATGGAATGGACAATGGAATTACATAAATATTTAAATTTTATTTTGATAAAGTATTTTGCAGTTTCAATTCTAATGGTAATATTCAAAATTTCAATTGAGTGTTAGAAATATAAACCGGAAATAACTTTTTATATAATTATTCTTTTTCAATTTTAAAGATATAATTTAAATTTATGAATCAAATTTTTCTTTTATATCAAATCAAATCAAATTAATCAAAGTTTAATTTTTGACATTTTTAAAAAATTTTGTAAACAGAATAAGAAATTAACTCCAAGAACAGATATGACAATGTCATCACAGTAATAAATCTCTCCGAAAAGAACCTTTATTCAAAAAAATTAATTAAAAATTGAAAATTTCTTAGGTTAAATCCCTATAAGTGGAGAACCTAACATAATAAAAAGTCATTTGAATACTGATTCTAAATGTATTAATCTGTTCTCTTTATCTTCATATGGGGCCATAGGGTGTAATCTATTCTTCTAGATTGCGTTATTTTTTTCCTTCCGTCTGTAGTACCACTGCATCTGATTAGAAGAAAATAAAGGAGAAGAAGAATAATACACATGAGCACGAGTTTGAAGGCACAGTTTTCGGCTATTTTCGTGTGGCTTCGTTCTTTTGTTTCATTCAAACAATGACTATATATATATGTTTATATAGTCATTGATTCAAATAAAACAATTTCTAAATACCTTTCTTTCATTCATATTAACAATTTAAACTGTTTATTGCGTTTAAATTATATTTAATTACATTTATATTAAATTTGTTTTTAAGATCTTAAAAGTTTTAATTTAAAATTTTACCCCAACATACAAAAATCTTAAAAATTTTTTTTAAATAAATTATTACGTTCAATAATTTTCCGTTAATTGAACTTTTTCGGCCAAAAGTGTTCTAATCGGTATTCAATAGATTGTCCAAAGCATTGTCTTTTTTTTCTGAATTAGTATTCTTAGAACATTTTTGGAACACTTAATAAATAATCAAATATCGATTCTGATCAAAAATTTTGTAGATGTATTTTTTTTTAATTTGAATAGTTTTAACAAGAAAATGTACTCCAAACTGGTATACCGATGCATGAATAGTTCTTATTTTATAAACAAATTTTATTATTTCATATTTTCAAATTTCATCATTACTAAGCAACACATTTTAAAATTTATTGTAAATATCAATATTTGAAACATCAGATACTTACAACATTCCAAAAGTTCAAATTTATTAAAAATCATTTTATTGTGAAGCGGCACTCACAGAAAAATTCCTTTTTTTTTGCCCAGGCCGGGTACTTACCCGGGGGTTTCTTCCAGTTATAATTGTATTAAGACTACGTTTCTGTTAGTTATTACTTTGATATTAATTTGCCTTAATCTGAAATTGCTCCCTAAATTGGATTATCAGAAAAATTTTTTACTACTAAGCCCCAAAATAGATTTGGAATTCAAAATAATTTATTTAAACAAATATAAAGACTGATTTAAAAGATTATTTTAATTGCTGGAACTCATACATATTTGTAAAGAGAAAGTTGATACCCTGTAGTTGACAGAGTTTAAAAATTTTATCATTGTTTTTTTTTAATTCTTCTATAATTTAATATTAATAAAAAAGACAATAACAACCTACACACATTTATCATATCTTGTTAAGACATGTGATGTGCAGATCGCATCTCTTTTGTATCTCTCATAATCAAAATATGTGCAGAAAACTTAGTTTAGGGGTATGTAATGTATGTGTGTTAAGAAAAATTTATGACTCAACTCTCAACTCTTTTTTAAAATGTTTAAACTTGTAAAAACCAGAGGTACGAGAATTCGATGAAACTGAATAATTTATCACATTTAGTGCCACATCATAATAATATTGATTTTGACTGCTAGTATCATTTCTCGAAATTGAAAATTTTAACGAACTTAAATATTTTTAACGGTAGAAAAACATTTTTAGATGATTTTTTTAAATAAGATTGGTATAAAAATTTAAATTGAAATGTGATATGTGAGAACTATGTAAAATTTAAAAAATCTTTGGAAAATCTTTGTACATAGGTTAAAAATTATTTATAAATTATTATAAAATATAGTATAATACATTTGGACACTATTATTAAAAAAAAAAAGATTAATCAGTTCTAACAAGATGAAATATTTTTAGCTTACATAACATATTAATTCATTCCTAATGATGTAGAGTTCGAAAACTACCTGCTAGTAGAAGAAAATAATGATAACGGTATATTAGTATATTATGTACATTGACTTACTTACTATTCAACTTGTACTAAGCTTTTATGATTAATACATATTCAATTCAATTCAATTCATTTATTTCCTTCAATATACTTTTTTTTAAATACAGAATTTTTACATAGTTTAGAGATCTGTGTACAGCTGAAACATTTTAAAATTTAAATAAATGTTACATTCTCATATTAATTAATACATATTAATACACTAAAATGGTCACGTACTCATTTGTTACAAATCCCCGCGTCAAAGTTCAATGTGAGTGCAATGTGAGTTTTAACTCTTCCCACCCACAAAAGGAGTCCCCTAGCCACCGATTCACCAATCCATTTCTATGATTACAGTCAGACATAAATTCCATTCAAAAAATGTAATAAGTACCTTGGAAAGGTTTTGTCAAATAAAGTGTACCAGACAATCACACGTGTCAAAAGCTCACGATTTTCATAATGAGTATTTTTTGTTTTAAATTTGAAAAAATTAGAACAGTCAATTCCCGTTAATTTATAAATTGCGTTGACAATATTATTAACCCAGGTTTTGAATTAGCAGGGATTGTAAAGAGCGGTTGTAAAATCGAAAACAAAAATTTTACGTATTCATTTCAATGGTCGCTATAACTGACGCCTAATGCAAGCTTTTTACTACATATCTTACTGCATTTTTTTTTTTTAGTTATTTATTTACTAATATTTTAAATAAATTATTAATTTAAAATTATTATTATAAAATACCTGACTTATCAGCTCATTAAATGTGGAAAACTACTGCTATTGTTAGGAACTGAGTTTTCTTAAATAGAATAGTTTTATTTTATTTAATCCAGTTTATACTCTAATTTTTTTTTTTTGTCATTTATTTTATCCTAGTGACAAAGGGTGCAGGACCATGTCGAAAAACTTCATAAAGAATTTTTTTTTTGCTTCGTTGATGATCAAACCTGGGATTTTGGGTTGAAAGAAAATACAATGAAACAACAAATTTATAAATGTTTTCTGTTAGCTCACATTTTCGATATAAATATTCAGGTATTCCACAATACTGTGATAAGTGTACCAAAAGCAAATTTCACCAATCTATAGTTGAGATATAATTCTATTTCTGCTCTTTCGTTTACAGAATTTGATTCTTGTCAGTTATTGACTCTTGTGACATTTTATTTGTTGATTTGTATATCCTATATATTTATTCCACATTTCTATTTGAGTTGATTTTATAAACGTTATGAAATATGAATAATAATAGAAGAGGTGAAAATGACATCATATCCGTAGAAAATACCAAAGCTAACGAATGGTTTATCCATTCTTAATTTCGTGCGATTAGAAAATTACCGGAGTTCAAACAGTTTAATAACACTGTCAATAAATTTTCACACTAAATTTGAAATAAATCCAACCTTAATCGCAGTAAGTACTTGAGACGTATTGATTATAGAATATTTTACTATTCAATATAAAATAACCCAAAACTTTTTGAAACAGATCAATCTAGTTTACTAGAATTTTATGTACATAACGTCACAACAAAAATCATCATAGAGGCTAATCAAGTGTAATAACTGATAAGTTATAGCTGTACTTTTAAGTTTTAGTTGTAGTCTTCGTTGTAGATTAAGTCGTAGTATTAGCCATAGCTTAAGCTCTAGTTTAGTTGTATCTTTAAGTAGTTTAGATTAGGTTATTCTCTATAATTATAAAAAAGGCACCGAGTGCAAGTGCGAAATTATAAAATACAAATATTTAGAATAAGCAAAAAAATTACCTCCAAAGGTTGAAATCACAAATTTGAATGGGTATCAAACCAAACCTTATGATTGATATATTAAGACATAGTGATAAGTATACTTGTAAATTATAAGAAAAATACATAAAAATGTTAATTTGATTAGATTTAGATTAGATTTAATCTTTTCTGGAAGGGGATTGCTCCCCTATATCACCGCAGCCGCAAATGGGCTTATTGTGATAACTCGTGTTTATTAGTTATCGTAACTAGTGTTTGAATAATTAAGAATACCTGATTTTGTGATAACACTTAGAATGTTCTTCAATGGTATGTTGGGTAACTCCCATTGTTCAGGGAACACTGTTCCCAATTGTCTGCTGCGAGTGAGCCTTTCGCATTCACAGAGCAGATGTTCAATAGATTCTTCCTCTATTTCGCATATTCTGCACAAGTTGCTGTCTGTCAGACCCATTTTAAAAAATTGTTTCTTTATTAGACAGTGGCCTGTTATTATCCCTGCCAGGATACGTACCTGATTTCTATTGAGGCGTATACATCCGTATACCATATTGTTGATCCTTTGTCGAAAGAGGGTGGGCAGGTTTCCCACGTCTCTCTGCTTGGCAAGATTATATTGTAAGGTTTCTCAAAATTATTTCTTGGTAAACAGTCGAAAGCTATCGAAAGCGTATCATCCTTCTGGTGTACCCGAACTAGTTCTGGGTGTACCATGTTTTTGATTCGTGGATCATCGCCAGTAATACATTTGTAGGTGTGAACCATTGCTTCTTTTTGTATAAAGAGATAAAGGGGCTTTAGGTGAAGCAGAGAATGTTAATTTGGTACAGGCACAATAATTGAAATGAAATGAAAATCAACGCAAAATATTATTTAAAGTCAAAATCAAAATTTAGAAAAATTTTGTTCGTAAATTAAATAATTTTTAAAATATTTAAAAAAAAAACCCCCCTATTTGCAGTACACTACCAATTCTATCAAAAACAGAACAAAAACAAACCACAATAAGAAAAAAAATTGAGTCACTTTTAGAGTTATGAATTGTGATGATAATAAGAACAGTACCTACTCTTCCTTACTTCTTATTTAATGCAAAATTTATAAACGTAAACTGAACATTGATATTCTCACGTTCTAAAAAAGCTGATATTTTAAATTGTTCACAAAATCATATATTGTGAATTGATAGTGTATTTTTACAACATTTGTTTACAGAAATGCTATGATGTCATAATAAATTCCAATACATATAAATAATTTTATTTATTACAAAATTCCGAAGAGATTAAAACTTTTGAATTAAATCCCTAAATAGTAAAAATATAATACATACCTACTATATTGATATTCTAATTCTATGTATCTATACATAATTAAAATTCAAATCACATTATGCCTTTGTCTTAGAAGAATTCTAATTTTAGTAGCAATAATAAATAATTATTTTTAGAATTTATTAAAATTTCGATTCAAAATAAAAGCAAAAAATTCATATGAATTACACAATCGTTTTGTAAAGAAAGCTTTTTGGTTTACAAATATGCACGCTTGTTTCATAGAAAAAATTTATATTGTTTTTAAAATTAAAATTTACACCACAAACAAATATTAATCGCCAGCAAAAATTATGAACTTTATTGTGATGACAGAAGAAATTTCAACAAAATAACTAAACCTAAGCTTACACACACACACACACATACGAAAGATTTATTATTATTATTATTTCTTTATTCACTGTATTTAAAATTACAATAAAAGTCAGTACTAGCTATCAGGGCTATCGGCTTGCACAAGACTTAAATTTCAATAATTCGCTGCCTACTTTAATTATTGTCCAATTGATTGTCAAAATCATATGACTTAAGGAAGTAGGGTAAATTACAATAATGATTTATCACTTTTCATATCGATTTGACAAGAAATCGTTGAGTATTTATAGTTGAGTAAATCAATCGAATTATTATAACGATATTTACTTAACTATCTATGGAGAGGGGAGGTAGGTAGGTAAGTAGTAGACAGTACGCCGACACCTTGATACCGGCAAAGTCCATTGTGATACTACGGAAACTTTAATCGCATAAGACTTCACTTGTTGAACCATTTCGAGCTTGTTACAAAGGGATGTAGGTCATTGATTTTAGTGCCTTTAAGGGCACCCAGCTAGTCCAGAAAAAAGACTGGGTTTTCGTTTTGTGATAAAGACCAGGACAGGTACGTAGTTGGTGTTGTACAGTTCTCAGATCTTCTTCCTCCTCTCTACACGTTCTACAAAAGCCTTTTGATATGTTTACCAATAAGACAATGACCCGTAATGATCACTACCATAGTGCTGATGTTACACTCTTTCAAAGATAGTAGGTTAAGGAAGTGCTTCAGGTTTAGCATAGGCCAATTTTGTTTGGTGATGTTGTAGTCTGGTTTTCCTGACCATTTCAAGTTTTTATTGCAATAGATTGTAGGTAGCTAGAGGTGTACCCAAATTATCCCTTTCCGGATGGATTTTCAGGATAGTGCCCTATTTAGCACGTTGATTTGTATTGCAGTTACCCGGAATCTTATTGTGTCCTGACACCTATTTTAGCCATATGTTATAATTCATTGATAGTTCTTCCAAAGAACTGTAACATACCAACACGGTTTTGAATTGTTGATTGCAGTCTTGTTTGTGAGTGAGAACTGTATGTGAGTAGACAGATATTTCTAACAGATACAGATAATATACTGCATCTCAGTCAGTGTGAGGCTTCCTTTATTGTCCTCACCTCTGCCTGGAATACACCACAACGTTTTGGTAGGCTGAAGAAAAGACTTATATTTAGGTTTTCCGAGTAGACTCCACCCCCCATTTGTCATTCAGTTTTGAACCATCAATGTAGAAATGTATGTGCTCTTTAGTCAGAACCGTGTTATATTTCCAGCTTCCCCTAGGCGGAATATCGGTCTGATACGACATCTTAAAGTAATATCCTGTTAGAGTCACATCTAGGTTTTCTAGAAATATTTTTTTGTATTCCAGAATAGAAGAGTGGCCATTAAATTGTGGTTTCCACTGCGAGTTGGCTTTAAGCCTGATTGTAATTCTGGATTCCATCTCTTTACCATATATATATCGATTGGTAAGAGATGAAATAGTGTATCTAGTGACACTGATACACTATCCCGGATACACATATGGAAAGGGTACAATTTAAAAAAATGAAAAATGGAGGAAGAAAAACTGAATTAAGTTTTTTTTACTTAAATTAATTTTTATTGTGATAATTATTACAGTATAAGTCGTACTCATGCTTTTAATTTAAAGGTTGTTTAATTATATAGAGAATTTAGTTATACTATTATTAGTTATTACTAATACATTTTAAATTGAGAATTATTATATTTTCACTGAAGAAGGAGCCTGAGTGTTATGTCTGGTCTCGAGGAGACATATTATATATTTTTTTACTTATGTTATGCCTAGTCGAGACGGGTGAAAACCAGAACTTTTTTATGGCAAGACATAAATGTCTAACATTATGTCCTAACACAAATGTTCAGACATTTTGTTTTGACATTCTAAGTGTCAGTTTCAGAATACATACATATTTAAATATCAATTATTTGTGTTCCTGATTTGCATATCCAATTCAAGCTGAAGTCCCTCAAAGTAGGTCTACTGCCCGGCTACTTATTGTATACGTCAGATTCAGATATGCCTACCAACAATCGAACGACCATTTTTACTTTTGCATACGATACAGAAGTTTTAAGTTCTAACACGTGTTCCAAAATAGCTTCAACATATGTTTCCAATCATTTAGAATAAATTGAAAAATGGCTAAATCTATTAAGATAAATAATAAAATTATACCAGAAAGCAATTATTTTAAATACCTCGGAATGCATTTGGACCTAAGACTCATATGGAGCAAATTAGTTGGCTCTTGAATAGAAAGCTTAAACGAAAATTAGGATACAAAGTACTTCTATATGAAAGCATAATCAAGCCAATTTGAACAATGGATTACAACTATGGGGAACGGTAATTGAAACTAATATGGAAAAAATAAAAAGAGATCAATCCAAAATAATGAGAACCATAATGACTGCACTATGGTATTTAAACTGGGAAATCACTTTAACTCACTAGCAAGCAACCTACTATTTGACATAGGTCACCACCGATTAAAGAGAAAAAATGTGGTAAACAAACAAATAAGACCATAAAACTGTAATGAAAAATTAATCATCCAGCAATGGCAGGGATCATTAATTAAAGTTAGATAACAAGAATTGAAAACAAATCGTTAGCTTCTCGTCAAGACCCTACTTTCATTCCATTAATGGGCTTATATTGCTTATGGTAAAATTTTTGAAGAAAGTAAGTGTACTCCTTTGGTGGTGTGTGTTCAAATTTACATTTACAGAAATTACATTTTATCAATTTAGATTTGAAAATCTAAAATTCGAAAATAATTCACCGACTAGACTTGATCTAATCCAAAAGCAATTATAAAAACAAAATTAAGATTAAAAATTTATGAAAATTCAGTTGGTCTTTCAAAACTGACAATTAACAATTTAAAAAAGATTATTTAATTTTAATCTAGATTGTTGCCAGTCAAAAAAATGTTAATCAAAGAAAATTATGATTTTAGTCTCGTGAAACCCTTTGGTAACATAAAACAAAAAAACAATACATGCTTTGGAGGAAGTAAAAAAAATCAAAGTTTAACAGTTTATATTGATTGAAAGTAAAGAAAAAACAAACATTATTTGTCTAGACTGATAGTTAATCAGAAGATAGAAATGTTAGAAAGCTAGGTCATAATTTACAGATGCATTTTACAAATGAATTATATGGATGGAATGATTAGGATGAAGTCATCGTTACCAAAAAAAAAAAAAATATTTCGTAATTAGTAAATTTTCACCGCTGACAAAATGCAATTCCAACTAAAAAAAAATGTACAATTTTAAATCACATAAAAAAATTTCATATTTAAAATTCCAAAGTATTTTAAGTATTGGAATGAATTCCACAATATTGGAATATTTTATTTTCTTAATATATCTATATTAGCAGTGGCCAGTAGCTTTGTGCAACAGCTTTTTTTTTTACTTTTTTTTTTTATTTTCTTATGAAGTCGTTATCTACATTTTGTGCTAATAAAATAACTGCATATGGGGATATTGAAATTTGCCCTTTTGTATTTTGGAATTATGAAAATGGAATTTCGAAAATTAAATTTTTTATTGGAAATATCTATTCAACTCACAACGATTTCAATTTAACAAAAGCTAAAGTTATAGAAATACGAGCTCTAACGAACATTTAAGCGCATTAAATTTTGTTTTAATTCATTTTTTAAATATGTATAGTAGATAAATATACCGGGTGTTCCACAGCATGTTATTTTAAAATTTAAAAAAAAATTATTAGCTGAATCGAGGCCGCTCTATCGATTGGTGATATTTTCAACTTCCACAAAGACCGGAAAAGGGTTTTTTATTCTCAAAAATCGACGAAATTGGCAGAAATCGAGATTTTCAATGGGATTTTTGGAAATTTTTTGTTTGGAAAACAGAGTAAATTTTGTTTATGCACATTCGGATTCTACAACAAAAAATAAAAAACTTATGTTAAATGTTTTTTTTTTGTTTTGGTAAGCCTAAATAAATTTTTTTTTATATTAACATATTTTTTATCTCAGTTTCGGGTACCTACAAAGTTTACGCTAAAAAAAAAACAAAAAAAATTTACTTTACAAAAGTTTCTTATTTACTTTATAAAAGTTACTTAGAATCCAAATTTGCATAAAAAAGTACCCCTTCACATTGGAAAATCTCGATTTCGGCCAATTGCGGCGATTTTTGGTTTTAAAAAATCGAAAATATCACAAATCGATAGAGCACCCTCGATTTAGTTAATAATTTTTATTTAATTTTAAAATAACGGCTCCTTCCCCTCCTAAAAATTGATACGCATGGTCCGAAAACCCGGTATATATAATTTTTATACCCATTTTTAATTATATTAATAGTTATCTATATGCAATTTAAGATTTGGTCTACTTCCTATAAACTGGAATAATGAAAAACATACCAATTAATTTTCAACAGTTAAAATATGACAGTTATTTTTTTCAATTTTAGCACTAAACTGTAGTCAAATAAAATAAACAATATACTCCCTCTACTGGACATATAACGAATTACATCCGTAATTCAATAGGTTTGAGCCCCGAAATGGATGAGAACCAAGCTCTACCGTATAGTGAAGATAAATATAGAAAAATTTAAATAAGAAGTTTTATGTTTTTTATTTTTTTTTTGTCTACCACAAATCTAAATTAACAAACCTTTTAACAGTTGGACATCCGTTTCGGTTCGACTAAAAACAGAAGGTATAGAAAGGGTATATAATATAATAACATATATATAACATATATATATTATAAAAATTGGAAATAGAAATGATAAAACCCTATTATTCTAGGAAAATGTGTCGAAAATGTATTCATAAGGTATATAGATTATAAATTTTTAAAGTTAATATATTAATAATAATAATAATAATAAATTTCGGCCAAAAGCCCTAGTACGCCCCCATTAAATATTTTTATTTATTATAGATGCAGCAACGATCATTTTTGCATTCGAAGACAGTGGAACTTTATCATATACATTAGGAGAGTCTAAATTTGGTATTTATTCTATTGATTGTCGAAATAAGATAATGAAAAATAAATGAATAAGCGAGTATATATCGACCAAAACTTTTGGTAATTTGTAGTTTAGTGATGGTCCTGTAAACGTCCATTAATAGTTTACTGTCAGTAAATAATTCAGGTACTGTGGAATAGTTCTTTTTTCAATACAGCAAAAGCTACCAAAAAATAACTAAAATATCAAATTGTAATGTGTTGAAGTGGCTTTCATAAATTTGGATTCGAAATTCTAATCACTTGTTATGAAAAATCAAAAGCAAAAATCTTTTAAGTGATGATTTCCAAATATTTTTTAAAGATTAAAGAATTTGAAATTACAATACAAAAAAAGGAACAAAAATTAAATCAAAAATCTAAATTGAAAACAACATTATGTTAAAAAATAATAATGAAATAAACTTAAGATAATTATGTAAAAAACTTTAAAGAATGAGGGCTTGACAAAACCCACGTGGTTGATAAGCCCATAATAAAGATCTTATAAATAAATAAATAATAAAGATAGAAATAAAGAGATGTGAACATTGATGTGCAGTAGAAGGAGAGCCACTTTAAAGCAAAATACAATTACGTTATCCGATCTTATTTATATTATTTATTTACAATGTATAACTAAATATTTGAGTGGGTGACCTGGAAGGAATAAAGCTTGAAAAACAGAAAATGAAAAAACAGAACTATGAAAAATTGATACAACTGAAACGAGGGAAAATTGAATTGAAACATTTGTTATTTAGATGTCAAAATTTAGTAAAATTGAAGCTTCTCTTCAGTAATTAGTAATGGCGATGATCCTAAAAAAATGTTGTCAATTGAAAATAAAGACCTGGTTAAAGAATTAAATAAAAATATTATTAGAGATGGAACTTTTGATAAAGCACCAGACATTTTTTATCAACTTTATACATTGCTGACTAAGATTATAAATTCATTTTCACCCTTGGTTTTGTCATATTCATCTTTTTCATGGAATCATTTGAGTGAATGAAGTTGAATTTCGTCAAGTTCTTGTTAAACAACAATTTTTAGATTTTTTATTCTAACAAATGAAAATGTTGTGAACATTGTTCCGTTTCTCATTTATATTTATAGAAAATAGTTAAACCTTTAAAATGTATATGAATAATATAATTAAAAATGAATTAAAGTATATACATAAAAAATGTATTTATAAAAATTAGGTGTCCGAATACATAGCTGTTACAGCTCGTACATCGTAATATGTAGAAAAAAAACAATAGTTTAAATGGTCTTCAATATAATGTTCAGCAAAAAAAATTTGAATTGGAATTCGAAATATTTATTAAGAGCCACTAAACCATGTGTGCTATGTGTCTGAACCTAGTGTTTTTTATAGTTAATGAAAAATATAAATTAGAATCTTAGTAAATAAAATCGTTGGTTAACGCGCTTATGTTTTACTTCAAGTTTGCAATTACAAGCGGAATTCTAAATGGTTTGATAAGTTGTCATACAATTCTCAGCGCCCATTAGGAATATTTCAAAAACCAAAAGTGTTATAGGTCTGAAAATTTGTAGTTAGGTACTCTCTGTTCGACCATTTTACAATATACATTTTACTACGAAGATGTAGTTAAAAAAATTCGTATATTAACTCGGAGACTTAAATTGTAAAATTGAAATAGCAAAGATACAGCCACCAAAGCAAATGAACCTACCCAGCGGAGTTTTTGAATTTATTGGATTTAATAAGACTCTTTTTCCATTTCTTCCCACTAGCTAGAACTCCAATTATGTTTCTACGTAATATTAACGAGTTACAACACTATATAATTAATAATAGAACTATAAATATAAAAGTATTGCATCCTTATGTTATTGAAGCACAAATTCAAACCTACTATAGACTTTGAATTGGACCCAGCATATGTTTTGATATCTGTTATGTATTTCTAGAATATTTTTTAGAAACCGTTTTTTTAAATTCAGATTATAAATAAACTTTATTGAAGTAAGCTTTATGCATTTTTTTATGGACCCAGACAATAATTAAAAATTGAAATTAAAATAAAATTAAATAAATAAATCTATACTAACTAAGTAAGTAATAATAAATATCCTTTTGTTATATTTAAAATAAAAATTTAAAATTATGTAATTATGTAACGTACTAAATTTAATAAATTATTTTTCCTATTTTATTTCTATTTCAATTTTTAAAAACTTTTCTTCCCAACAAAAATTTTTTGTTTTATTGCCCGTCCAAAATTAAATTTCTATGTGTGATGTGGCCTCCGTCACGTTAAAGATAAGATTCGTTAATTCAATCGACTCGAGGAAAAATTGTACTGATGGTTATTTGATTTTTTGTCTGTTAAAAGCGACCTTGACGGTAAATTGACAAACGTGGAAATTTAACTTTAACCTCCCACGTAAAAGGACGATCTAATTTAATTTAATTTATTTATACGAGTAGTACATACAATACTAATGTAGACTAATTGCAAATGTTTTTTCTTTCGCTTGTGTAGTTCGGTTATACGAGTACATATCGTATATCTCGAAAAATTAAAAAAATTAAATATTTATGTTCAATTTTATTTAAAGTGTAAAAAAAAAACATTTTTGACCCATTTTACTAGAACTATTTCGTCTAAAATTTGGCATTCTATTCAAAAGCTTAAAAAGTACATTTATTTACTAAATGATTCATCGACTGTATTTTCCGATTAATACATATGTAATGTAAATCAGCTATTTGAACTTTAACTCTGAAATAAATAATGTAAAATAAATTTACCAATTATATTATGTAGGTATATATGTATTTATATTTCTATATACATAACAGTAAATCAGATAACAGTAAATTTTATTGCACACAAAGTATTTTTATGAATGGAAATGTAATGGAGAGTCTAAATCTGAAGCAATTAACGAATCCATAATAAAATACGAGTACTTTATATTCTAAGTGAAAGAGACAGGAAATTAGCAGGGTAATTACTAAAATTATTTAAATAGAAACAATCTGGTATAAGCATAAAAGTGGATTTTAGCTGGTGAATATTTTAAGTGTGCAAATATTTTGTTTGATCTAAAAAGGGATACAACTTATTACATTTTAACATAGGAAAATAAGAGATCAATTTATATTTGGAAATTTATTTTATACAAAAATCAAAGTATAATATCCCAATCTATCGTCAAAATATTCCAATGTCAGTGATAAATATCGCCAGTAAATGATATTTACTGTTCTTGTCGTACGCATTGAGTTCTCATATCAAATAATGTCATTTTGTGTTATCTCCTTCTTTCAATCAACATAATAAAGATAATGATTAATTATTAAAATAGACATTCATCATCATTGCTCAGCAACCCCATCGATGGGAAATAGGTAGCTAGCTATTAATTAAAAAATATTAAATTTACTAAACTTTATAATTATTATAAAATGTTGTATTATAACATATTTAATTTCTTGCACACAATGTAATATTGTCTAAAATTAAATCAAATAAACGAAAATAGCTCTGGTCGTCAATATTGCTACAGGATGTCCTTAAGGAGGGGTATTGTCGTCTATCCAATGGTATCTGTAGTGAATGACCTGCTACATAAACTCTGTTATATAACACCGATGATGTAGCCATTCATATCAGAGGTAAATTTGAGCCTACAATGGCTGAATTAATTCAACAAGGTACTATTGTTACCTTCACAAACAGAATAATTAGAGACATATTAAAGAAACCTAACCTTAATGGTGTAACGATTGACTTTTTCAAAGAGATCACATACCTTGGAATGGTACTTACTGAACATCTCAACTGGAATGCTCTAAAGCCAGAATAGCACTATGGACATGGCTTATGTAGACTAAACCCTAACATGACATTATCGTTATATACCGCAATCCGCAGTTTGGTGGAAAATATATACTCAAATCATAGCTCAAAGCAAACTCAACAAACTACAGCAATTACCTCGGGTAATGGTAACTGGAGCGGACAACATCTACGTTTCATTAGAGACTCTGCTTCACAGAGAACCCCTTCATCCACAAAGAAAAATAGTTCACCCCAAAAAATGTATTACTGGTAATCTACAAATTAATAAAGTGGTGCACCCAGAACTAATTCGTGTGCTTCAGAAGGATGATATAGGCTTTCGAGAGCAGTATCCGACTACTGATTGCCAAAAAATAATTTTGAGAAACCATTCAATATAATAATGTTAAGCAAAGAGACGTGGGAAACCTCCCCTCCTTGGACAGATGATTATTTATTTTATTTTTATTTATTCATTTATTTAGTGCTCAAAAGAGCTAATGCGCTCGTATAAAGTTTTAGATATTTCTAAATAATATATTCTATGGTATACTGACGCCTCTAAGCAAATCGATGGCGTAGAATCGGGAGTATAGGAAAAAAGCCTCATAGTCCATATTTATAGAACTCTGTGTGTGAGAGAATTTAAGAAGAAATTACAAAAAATGTAAAATCTATACTCTCTCGGACAGTAAAGCAGCCGTAAAGGAGCTATTAACTCATATACCCGTAACATCAGAACTGGTATGGGATTGTTTAGAAATACCTGATATACAAAACCCTGCAAGAACCTACAAAGTCCCAATAATATGGGTTCCACGGCATTATGGCATATCAGAAAACGAAGCTGCAGATTATTTAGCAAAAAAAAGTATCGAATACGCCTTTCATAGGGTCAAGCTCGTTCTGTGGGATTCCATTGAAAGCTTGGGTTTAGACTTGGGAGTGCCCCACTTGGGAATACTTTGGAACACTTGGAAGTGCCCACGGTGTTTGACGAACAACACTGGGAGCTATCCCGCATAACATTGAAGAATATATCCTGAGTGTGATATTCCCTTTAGAAGTGGCTCTGAAAGGTCCAACAAAAAAATTATTTTCTTTTTAAAATTTAGATGAGCACAAAAAAATATTAAGCAGATTTTTTAAATCGAGAACATCAGTGACGTTAAGCAAAAAAAAAATAAATTTTTTTCCCTGTTTAATTTATTTGAAAATAAAAATATTTTCCTAAATAAACAATTTTCACAAAATAAATTACACTTATCTGCTGTAGCTTATAATAAATATAGTTACCAGGTTATTGCATGACGTTATTTTATGAATTTTAACAGATATAGTGCTCTTTATCCAATTAATCAAAAAATATTTTGGATTTAGCAAATTTTTTAATTTAAATTTTTTTAAAATGACGTCACAATCACTCCTTGAAAACAAAATCGATAATCGGGGAAAAATCAGAATTTCCTGTATACTAATTCAAAACAAAAAAGGTAGTTTTTTTTTTATTTAAAATTTGTAGACTAATTGAAAAATAATACTAATAATATTTGATAAACGCTTTGATGAGTAACATGTGATATTACAATCCAATAACAACAATTTACCAAACAACAATACATATTGATCGATTTATATAAGTCTCCTGTAGTACTGCCCTTCATAGTATTTTCCTAGATCGTGTTACACTATTCAACATAATAATAAGTAAACACTTTTCAACATAATAAATAGGTAGTAGTTTCTTATATACACCGAAACACTTAAACCATAAAGGTTGACTAATTTATTGTGATATTTCTGGCTATGTCAATGAATGTACTGATCGTCGCTCACTGCAGATCACTGCAGATCGACTTACAGATCACTATAATGTTATATAATACTAAATGGTGTAAACCAACCAACATCAACTAAATTATCTCCGGTTAATACTGTATTATCAATTTTACAGTATGTCAACGATTTTAACTTAAAATTTGAATATCCGTCAATAAAAAAAATTCAAGTAAAATTTTGTTAGCACTACTAAGTATATGGTAACAACTTATTCAACATTGATAGAAAATTAAAAATGATAATTTTAATTTGTTGACATTTTAAATAATTATAAATTACAAAAATGGATTGATTGTGTGTTGAACTAAATTATCGAATGTGAAACGTAATAAAAATTAATTTATGACCAAAGTTATTCAATACCACAACAAAATACTTACTATCATGAATTTTTTAATGCCATACAGTATCGTTCCAACACTGAATCGTTACTATATAAGAAAGTAAGTAGTAGACCCTTTTAATAGGTTATAAAAGTGAGGAATTTTCAAATAGGTAATAAAAATTGAGTCGTGACTTAAAATTTTAAATGATCTAAATTTTATTCACGTTTTAATTGTAAATATAGTAAGAACTATTAATTAAATTTTTTTTAAGTTTTCTTCAATTAAGAAGTTTCCTTTATAAACCTAAATTGGGGCACAACAAATGAATCAACAATTAAACAAAAAAAAAATTACATTAACAACAGAGCGTGTTGGGTTTAATTGAAGGGATCAATTAAATAATATTATAAACGTTTGATAAACATGAAAGTAAAATAAATTCGTTAATTTATATGGTAACTATGTAATCACGTGTGTCAATAACAATTAGTTGAATGAAATAGCACATACACATAAACAGAACAATTTCTTAAACTACACAAAGGGTTTTAAGAATATTAAAATTTATTTCGTACCATTTTAGAGAATTTGAGATATTATATAGGCTATGGAAGGCCTTAGAAGAGAAGCAGAAAGAGTTCTTCATGATGCCAATAAATGACATCACTACATATGTATCCCTAAAGAAGAGATGCGAAGTAGGAATCCTGATCAGAGAGACCTGGCCTGATTCAGAAAACCAAGCTGGGTCCTTAAACTAGGTCTTTTTCCGTGACGAGTCCCTTACAACTTTAGGCGCAGAAGCTGGTGTGTTCTTTGAAAAACAACAACTTGAACTAAACTCTTGGCAAACACTGCACAGTGTTCCAGGCTGAAGTCTTTACTATAAACACAGCAGTGAACATAATAAAGGAGCGAAGATGGTCTAACAAAGTCATTAGAATCTTTAGTGGCAGTCAGGCTGCCTTAAAAGTTCTTGAAAGTAACCTCATCAAATCTAGATTGGTGGGAGAGACTTCGGAAGCCCTAAACTTTATAGGGCTCCGAAATAAGATACAACTGATCTGGATACTGGGTCATAGTGGCTAGACTGCTGGGCTACGGGAAAATACCACCAATAAATGCTGTAAACAAACAATATAATTTTGTATAAAAAAAAACGAAATATATACAAAAAAAAATAACGGATATTTTTTTGAAATTATGGTGGCGGCTGTGGGAACAGCTGTTTCTTTATCAAATCATGGAGAAAAAAATTATATTCAACTGGTTCATCGATATGGAATTTCTTCCGAATTATAAAAAATGTTTACAATATCTCTGGTAAATTATTTGGCAAATTATAAACGTGTTTGCTTAAACGACGTAGTGTGTACTACGTAGCTGTAATAATGCAAATATGTTGTTTTGAACAATAAGTCAGTGATATATCATAGTATGGGGTATCATTGATTAAAGGTCTTTTCAAAGGTCAAAGGTTTGGCCATCACCGCCGGCAATTATACGTAGCCAATTATGCGTAGACTCTGTTGGAAACAAACAAAATTATTGAATTCGATAATACTAAAGGTATTAAAGTTGAATTCTGGTATTTTGGGATTTTATATTTGGTATTTTATTTTGTATTAGGGATTTCGTGGTCAACCCATAAATTGTACATATAAATACAGGCATGTGATAGTAACTCACTGGTGGCCTCATTCTATAAGGAAAAAATCATTATATTATCAATATCAAATATTAAAGAAAATTCGCGTTAACTCGATATCTCAGAATTTTAGGAATCACTGAAGTTTCGAAAATTAATTTCCTCAATCTGTACCAGTAGATATACTGAATTTTTGCCATTACTAATTATGACGGAGCTAGCTATAATGTATTTTATTCTTGAATTTACTTGCCTTAAATCTATTGAATCGCAGTGTATAAACAAACTTACAAACTAACGTTATTTAACCCTAGCAAACTAAGAAAGAAATATTTTTTTAGAATATTATTTTCTTATATTGTCGAATACAAATTATTGTACTTTATTTATTATGGCTGTGACCCGTGAATTCTTATAAAATGAAATATTTAACATATACTTCAACATTTTGAAAGTCTGACGGAATGTCTATTGTTAGCTTGGTCTGTTATCTCTTACAATTGTCGCAATATTTATATTTTGTATTTCATATTTTGTTGTTGTTTGATATAAAGTCCCGGAACGAACATAATACAAAATTATAGAATACAAATCATATAAAATATATCTAAACATAATACAAAGTTCAAATGTTCGTTTCATTGGATATACCACGTCTATACGCAACAAAATTTGTCTATCAACTAAATTTCGTCTTACGAAATAGAGTTACGTAGCAGAACAATTATACCCTATCTTACCACATTTTGGACGTCACAAACTGTTTCTAATTCAACTCTCTTATAATAAGAAAATTTTCATTTAAATTTATTACTTAAATGTTCACCTGAAAACTCACCCTTAGAATACTGTGTATATGACTAATTTTTTAAGGCTAATATTTAGAGAGACACTGTCTATTAGTTTTACACAATTAGACTAATTGTCGCTTTAATTTATGTATAAAAAAAAACTATCCACTTGGCAAATTAACCTCAAATTTTACTTAACTAAAAAAAGGAGGAAATTTGAAGAACAAATCAAATGTGATCCTAGTAGTTATGTGATAACCAATTAGCAAATTTTAAAAATTTCTAAAAAAATCAAATTATTGTTATCAAAATTCTGAATTTTTATTTAAAACAACTCACACAAAATCTCACTTTTAACTTTTTTATAAATAAACAAATTAATAATATACACATACACTATACATCATACATAATAAAATTATTTTTAATCTAAATTGTATCACAAGTTATAACATAGAAACTGCACAGAGATAAAGTTATATAACTGATAAGAAAAAGTGAAATTTACTGAAATTTTAATTTATTTCGTAGAAAATATTTTTTAGAAGTTCATTCCTATAAATTTCTTTTAATCAAATCTGAGGTGATTGTTTCTGTATACACCATCAGTACAATATTTGTGATGTCACAACACAAAATGTTTGATAACGAAATTTTATTTTTTTCTGACTTTGAATAAAACTATTTAAGACATTATTGTGTTAATTATGGTGGGAATAAAAACTTAAGAAGCTCTTATTTTAAACTATAATGGAAATTGAATATGATGATAACCTTGTAGAATATTTTTAATACATTTAGGGCAGGTCGGTAGAAGTAGTTAATCCAGAAAATTGTTTGAAAAAAAATGTAGATTGATCAAGATTAAAACTTAATTTGTAGCTATTCGGTCAGGTTTAGAAAATGAATTGTATCCAAAATATCCTTTGCAAGTCATCTAATGTTAAAAGCTTTTATTGAATTATATAAGTACATACACAGAGTGTTTAAAGGTGAGTCCATCTAAATCCCAAAAAAAAAAAATCAAAATCCCAGAAAAATCCCAGTGATACAAATTCTATTAATTTGCCGTCATCAAAAACAGGCTTCCAATAAATGAGTAGCGGGGTTTTGAAAAATAAAATAATTTTTTCTTATATTTTTTAAAACTGTGCCATATGCATTTTTTAAGTGATATCGACCACAACAGGGTTCCAATAAATGGATAGCGAGGGTTTGTGGACGTTAGCCCCCTAGTTTAAAAATAAAATAATTTTTTTTTAACGACGCCGTATGCGTTTACCGCCGTCGATAAAAGTAGGATTCCAATAAATGAATAGCTGGGGTTTGGGGGCGGAAATCCCCGAGGTTAAAAATAAAATAATTTTTTTAATATTTTTTTAATAAAACTGTTCCGTATGCGTTTACCTGCCGTCGACAAAAACAGGGTTCCAATAAATAGGTACCGAGGTTAAGAGCATTTTAGAATTAGATTCAAAATCAGAGTTATACGCCTTTTACAGAATATTTATATATATGTGAAAGTGAGATTTTGAATTAGGAGCATTTTAGGGTTGGAGCCAAAAATCAGGGTTGGCCCATTTGCCAGAATATTTACCTTAATTATTTTTATGCATTGCCGCTGTTGGATGTAAAAAGGGGGATATATCCCTTTTTCCGGAATATTTATTTATGATATTTTTTTATTTCTAGAAAAAGCAATTATCCAGATTATCGAAATCCCCAAATTATGTGTTCGTTCTTGGTTTTAGAGAATTTTGTACAGCCGTTCTGTTCTTTAATGATTTTCAGAACCACAAGAATTTTATTCAAACTTAAAATAAAATTAGCACAAACATTTAATTAATGTTGCTTTATATTTCTAAAATAACTAAAACAAAAAGCTTTTTCTAAATAACGGTAACATAGAAAGCAATAGAAATGACAATATTGTAGCTCGGATAATCATAATTAATTTTTAATTTTTAAATGCATAAAACTTATTATGTTGTAACTTGGGATTCTGTAACATTGGGATTTTATAATATTGGGATTTTCAAATTTGCGATTCTTTTTTTGGGATTTTAGATTTGCGATTTTAATTTTGAGATTTTGACTTTGGGATTTCTAACCCAACCCGTTTCAAGTGAAGATTTGTAAGTTCAGTTCAATTAAGCCGATGAAATTTTGAATTATGATGTATAGGTCAATAGATTTCCCGAATTAGGAATTAAATGCTTGGGCTTGGGAGGGGCTTGATCCACCTCTGTCACAGTTTCATCGGTTGCTCAGATATTGTAGCTTTCACTTAAACAATTATGTTTATAAATTTTTTAATGTTAATACAATAGTTTAACTGAACATGAGAATTAACAACACAGAAAATGAGATACACAAAAGTGTTATTCTGACTACGCAAATTCTTTTTAAATTGAACCTAATGCAAAAGAGAGCGTAATTAAAAAAAAAATCCATTTTATAGTCATTTTAGCTACTTTTAACTAAAGAATGAAAACCAATATACAATACAGGGTGTTAGATATTTATATATTTGAACCAAAATTTAACGAAGCTAACTATTGGAGATGAATCTTAATCAAAAAAGTTTAATTTAACAATTTTGCGAAGAACAATTTCGTTTAGAATTTAGAATGTTTACAGTAAAACAATCTTCCATTTGAACTAAGTGGCTTAGAACTCATTCTTTATATTTTTATAATTTTATAAATGAACGAAAATGTCCTGACTGGTTTTATTTTGGAATAGTTTTATTTGAATAAAATATAGACTTTAGAGAATGAATATTAAAATTGGGTTGATTCTATCACAATTTTTTAATCAACCCAATTCATATAATATGTGCGTAACGTACTATGTTAAAATATAAAAATCAAAATAAATATCTGCAATAACCAAATAAATATGAAAACACTTGCCAAGTAGTCGATCAATATATTGAATAAATCTTGTTGCGGTGCGGTGCGGTGCGGTACTTATTATAATAAAATTCCCAATCTTCTTATTTGTCAGAAGGATTCTAAAGATCATTTTACGCAAAAATATTACTGTTAGCGGCACGCTATATAAATTGCTTTGTATATTACCTCGTCGTCATTTAAATTTTTTGTAAAGTATCAAGGCAATCGGGTCAGGCTATTTAAATTAGTATTATGATGTTAAATTATAGTTTTAGTGTTAACGGCATGAATTTGATTGTAACACATAGAGCTAGCATGTCATATGTATTTTTTTATTTATTTATTTATTCGTTCTATTCTCAAAAAAAGCATTAGCTCATACAGAGTGATTATTAGCATTTAAATTTTAAATTAAATGTTAAATATACATCATAGTAAACAACAAGTGGAAAGTATAAATAGCAATATGATATTACAAAAAAAGAGAAAATATAGTAAGAAAATAATATAGAATATTTACAAAATAGAAAAATTTAAAAATTATTGACAAATTATATCATGTATATAAATTTAATTAGTTTACATTTAATTCAGTAGGAAAATAGTTATTTAAATTTTTTTATGTATTTTTTAAAACTTTTATAATCCATATTTTTAATTGTAGTTGATATTTTATTAAATTCATTGACTGATGTACTATAAATGTTGCTTATACCTCTTCTTGCTCGAAAATCAGACGCAATTCTTGTATTATGTTGATGAACCTCTGAACTTTGTTGAAATGTTGTGTTGGTGATTATTTGGTGGTGTACTGTTTTATATATATGACTCACTTGTACTAATTTTAGTTGATACTGTAGCATTAAGGTCTTAAAGTTCTCATATAAACTGTTAGTAGACGTTCTAATATTTAAATTGTATCGGTTTTTTATAGCCTTATTTTGCAAGGTTTGGATTTTTTTTTAAATTGTGCAACGAGTTTGTTCCCCATATTATTAATCCATACACTAAACTTGAGTGAAAGGATTGAGGATATTGCGATAGGTCTGAAATTGTTTATGTCATTTTCGTCTCCATTTTTATATAATGGTCATCATTTCTTCCACATTTTGCCAAGTTTTTCTTGCATCATTATCGCATTTTCTGAATTTTCATAAATAATACATTTTTTTTTTGTTCTTTTTAGTTTAGTTAACTTATTCAGCCGTAGTGCTCTTTTATGTGACCATTTTGAAAGTCTTTAACTAACTTTTGATGCCAATAATTTTTTGTTTTAATTCTATCAAAGACTTCATTATCAATCCACGGTTTTGAATTTCCTGTTTTATTTTTCTTCTTTACGATAGTGCTACATTTATTTACTCCATTTGTTAAACAGCGATTTAACATTTCATATTTTTCATCTGATGTTAATATATATACTCTGTATTAAAGATAGGTTTCTCTGATAGTGCATCATAATTGATTCGTATAAATCGCATTATCAGTTTTTATCTTATCATTTCAAGAGAGTAAACTAGTTTCCACAAATATTATATCATGATCAGAGATGGCGTAACTTAATTGATTAATATTAATATTTTGATTTATTTTATTTGTTAGTATGTGATCCAAACACGTGTCGGTAGCATGTCTGTTCATTTTATTATTGCAGAAGAAAAAACAATTAGAATATATAATCATCATCATCATTTGTTGGTTCTACAGCTCGGGGTGAGCCTTAACCTTCTCGACAACTTTCCTCTATTCTGCTCTATCTTGTGCAACTGTCCTCCATCCGTTAACTCCAATCTTTCGACAGTTGCCCTCGACTTCGTCCAGCCATCGTGATCTTGGTCTACCTCTTTCTCTTGTATTGTACGGTACTGCGTCTAATATTCCTTTTAGCATCCTATGATCATTCATCCTCACCACATGACCTGCCCATCTTAGTCTTTGTGCCTTATTAAACTTAACAATATTGTGTCCTTCAATTAGTGCTTCTAGCTCCTCGTTTGATCTGATTTGGTATTCATCTTCATCATCATTTTCGTCATTTATTTTGGGACCAAATATTTTTCTCAGTATTCCTCTTTCGAATATTTTCAATTTATTTTCGTCACTAATTGTCATGGTCCATGCTTCGCATCCGTATGTTACGACCGGTTGTATTATGGTCTTGTACATTCTTAATTTAATTGTCTTGGTTAAAGATTTTGACCTGAAAAGGCCTTTGTGTGCGTAGAAACATTTTTGTGCTGCTTGAATTCTATAGAAGATTTAATATTTTTGTATTCATTTATACGTTGGTTATTTTTTTCTAAGATATTAAAGTCAAAATCCCCAACTATTAGTGTATTGGAATTATTTTAAAAAAATTCTTTGCTTTAGGAGGAGGTCTGTATACTGCCATAATGGGAAAGTGTTTATTAGCTTTTTTTAAATTAATTTTAATTGTTATAAAACTAGTATAATTAGCACAGAGAGTTTCTTCTGTTGAAAAATGTATTGTTTTGTGAATAAAAATTCCAGTACCACCACATATTTTCTACAAGATCTGCAAGAAAGAACTTTTTGGTAACCTGGAATATTTATGAATTCTTTTTCTTCATCATCTATCCAAGTTTCAGTAAATATAATAACATGAATAGTATTGACAGCAGAGTCAAGTAGGTAGAATACATGATCAATTTGGTCTTTTATGCTTCTAATATTCATAGACATAATTTTTAGCGAGTTGTTATTTTTGAATTTTAAAGTTTCTATATTATCTTTAGGATAGGTTTTTGGAAGGAACTTTAAGATTAGATATTGATGTCATCAAATGTTGTTATATCGTAAATTCTGACAACATTAGTGTTCCTCTTTTCTTACTGTTCCTCTAGCTTTTTTATAGATAATTGTTGCTTTTGGTTAGTTTTTCATTAATGTCATCATCTTAGCTACAAAAATCTATAATATATTTCCTGAAAGTTTAAGATTGATTAGGTTGTTTATCATCCTGCTCTGTCAAACTTAAAAGTTGTTTTTTTATTAATCAACATAATAGATATAATATAATAGATAGACTATTTTGTAAATATCTTTTGATGATAACTTACCTTTTTCGTTTCAGACTTCGTATTTAATATTTTGTTGTATTAATTTTGTATTTATTTGAAATACTCACTATTAACACAAATATCTGACTATGTGTATATATCATGATCGCAAACGTACTTACAATTTATTAAATGTTTAAATTAAAGTTCATGGATTTTAAGTATAATTGACTGTAAGTCATTTGTATGATGCGACATTTCCAGTTCATCAATGAACTCTGTTGAAATGTGTCACATTATTTTATTAATTAAAATTAAACTCAATGAAATTCGGAAAATACAACGGCAATAATTGCAGATTACAAAGTAATTACATTTTATAATTATTTATGTATATATATAAAGATAATTTCAAAAATGTATTCCAAGATTATATATCTAAGATGTCCAATTTGACATACGGCGACATATTCATTAACAATAAATTTAATTGAATCCAAAGGAGATTTTTGTACTAAATTAAAGTTCTAAGAAAAAATTAAATCATTTACTAGTGATTTTTGAAAACACTTTTTTATCATTTGGGAATTTCATTTTTATTAGAGATTCTATGAAAAGCTCTTTATTCACAAATTGTACCCAATTTAAAGAAAAAATTAGCGAGGAAATTACTCAATATATTTTATGTAATTTTGAAATTTTCATGTCTTAATTGATTTGAATTACTATTTTTTTTTTTTTTTTTTTTTTTTGAGATCCAGAATCATTTCGTTAATCGTTGCAAATGGATTTATTATGTGATTAAAATAAAAATTATTTATTTTGTTTTATAATTAAATGCGCAATAAATTTATAAAGATGAAAATGTCAAAAATACAAAAAAATGTAAATTAATTATGAAATTATAAATTTTAATATTTAATCCAACATTATCTGAGACTTTTAAATTTTACTTTTATTTATTGAATTTATATGAGTTAATTGACCTCAAGCAGTACAGCGACGAATTAAAATAATTCAGTTTTTAATTTTTATTTTTAGAAATAAAATCTTAACTTTTAATTCCAATTTTTAGTTACTATAATTTTGCTAAGTACATTTATTAATTTCAAAAATTGTAAGATAAATACATCGGGGTGATTTACAGCAAGGTGGTACGTTTTGAATATAAAATTATTTAAGGGGTAATTCCTAATAAATATCTAATACATCTCAGAAGACTAGTATTATGACTAAGTTATGACTTTTACCCTTCTACTAACAGTATGTATCTGTATAGAATTTACTTCAATAATGTTTGATTTATGGACCGAATTAAAAAAAAATTGGTTTATCAAAAAAAATATTCTATAATATATTTTCCATATGATAAAAAAATCAACAAAATACTACAACTTAAACTACAATACATCACAGGTTTTTCCAGATGGACCCGTTAACGTGAACATCCCACATATGAGAGAGAAGGTCCAGAAGTCCATGAGAGTCTAAATCTTCTTTCAGTTGCAAACCAAAGTGTTTTACAGTTTGTCACTGCGATTTGTTAATGAACATGCAAAACTTAATCTCATAACCGGAAATTGTAAATGTTTTCGCTCAAACGGAATTTCTAATGATATTTTTGGTATTCTAGGAATAAAGATATGTTATATATGGTGTTGTTTAATCTAGGTATTTTCTAGTCGCTGTAAGCTTTCAGCTTGAAATTTTAGAATAGGTTCGAATAGCGTTAGGTTTTGCATAACGAGGCAGCTTTGAGTTTTGGAGATGTTAAATTCAACTCTGTTTACTTTATCCAGTCGAAAATTTTGACTAAGTCATGATTTACCATGCCGCCTATTATTGCTCTTTTAGTGTAAGCTGAGGTAGCTGTAGCATTGGATTAAGGAAGTCGTAGGACGCTACAAGACTACTGGCATCTGCAAAACTATGGATCGGGTTAAAAGTTGTTTGGAGGAGATCATTAATAAATATTAGAAAGAGGGTTAGAAAATCGACAAAGACCTGTGGAATACCAGCATTAATTTAAAGTTGATTATATCAGTTCAGTAACTCCATTAACTAAAAACTCGAATGGCCCAATTCGAAAGAAAACTTTTAACCTATTTAGTGAAAATTGGGCCAAGACCTATAGCATGACATTTTGCTATTAGAGCACTATGCCATACTCGATCAAAAGTTTTTGAAATATCTAAAGCCACAACAGTAGCCTCACCAGATTGATCTAAATTGATGTTTAGCCTTCTTAGAGGCAAATTATAAGTTCATTAGTAGAACGGTGGGCTCGAAAACCATATTGACGATCATGAATTATACCATTGCTATAAAGATATTCTATTAACTTCTATAAAGCTGTTAGCTAGGAATAGAGATCAAACCTATAGATCTATAATTTGAAGATTGGTTTTGTCACCATTTTTTGGGAATAGGATAAATCTGGCCAACTTTCCATTTGAATGGGTTTGTTCCCGCAGAAAATGACAAAATGAAATAGGTTGCGCACAGACTTAGAAATAGCGAAGACAATGTGTCTTAGGACAATGGCAGGAATGTCATCTGTACCGGTAGATTTATTTATATCCAGATTTTTCAGAACTTTCACTACATCCCTTGTTCCTAAGGAAGAGTTTACTCCAGGGATTGTTGGAAGATTTTGGGCTGTAGGAGGAGTGTAGAATTTGCTGCAAAGAGTTTTGCAAACATGATTGCTTTTCCTGAACTGAATCTAATTAATCAAAAATAAGCAAGTTTCAAAATCATTAAATTATTCAAATAAATAATCAGTACCAAAATTTAAAAGATAATTGAAATTCAAAAATAGGTATGAACATGAGGTATGAATTATGCATAGTAGATAGAGCGCCTGTCTTTCAACAAACCAGTTTTATTATGGTTCTATTTATGGCACTATAATTCTATTTACATTTAGTTTTTACCAAATGTGAATTTTGTTTGGTTTTTATACCTCACATATATATTTCTTTGAAATCTATATATGCATTTTGTTGAAATCATTCAAATTCTAACTAGGAGCTGCCTAAGATGTTACAATACCACAACACCTACTAGTGAATTCAGTAGTGTTGAAAGAAGGAAACACTCCTTCTAAAATAAAACCATTTAATACAGATTTTAGTGTAGAATATCATTCCGGAATATCCATTAAGACAAAACCAATGATATTTCTGTAATTTTATATTTATTGAATATCCTGTTTTCTATATTAATTTAAATCATAGAAAACATCTTCCAGCATTTGAAATTTTCCAAAATAACAATAAATAAAAACCTAATGGAATTGAAAATAAAATTTAACTTAACTCGGCAATTATATTTTCATCAAATTTCAGTAAGATAATATTTATTTTTCTTCCATATCTAATTTACTTATCTAATATGTAGGTTGCTTTGCTAGATAAAAAAAAATCTTATGTTATCAAAATTTATTTTGAGATTTAATATCTCAGCTTTTATACAAGCTTATTATTTTGACCATCAAACTTGCTGATATTCTTCAACTAATATAAATATTCACTAGACTTTAAAATAAATAATTTAAATATCTTTGAGAAGCCCATGCAAATAACATGAATAATTTTAACTTATCAAGATATAAATTTGAAAAAATTTGTTATCTAAGATTTTAATTTTTCACAAAAGCAAAGAACATAAATATGAATCATAGTTGTAATATTTAAACTATGATAGTTATTTATAACTAAATAAAGACAAATCTCAATAAATAAACACTGATTTCGCTTTCACAAAGATATTATAGAATAAAAATTAAACAACTCTCAAATATTGAAATACTAAAAATTTTAGTTTATTCAAAGTAAATAAATGAAGAATTTTCAAAAATTTTGGGTAATTCTGATGAGTTTTTAGAGAGAATGACTAATGAATGAGATTCAGTAAATTAATTGTAAACAAATGGGAAAAATTGTTTGTTTATATTTTTGAAAAAATATTACTAATACAATTTATAAACAAATATTAAATTAAAAATTTTACAAAATAAAAAAAATGAATTAATATTCTCATTACTTATGTATATCCTATTCGGACTACGCTCCACAACACGTTACCAGCGATTAACTAGTTATGAAAGGTTCAGGTTTAGTTATGACTAGAAATTTTGTTATGACTAGGTTTAGTTATGACTAGAAAAAACAAAAACAAAAATTTAGATAGATTTACACGTCAAATGAAAACTAGTTATCCATAGTGTGAACGCCTATTTCTATAACGGGTTATTTGAACTCGATCACATGCTATACACTCGTAGTGTGAGTATGTTAGATTGCAGTTATAGCATGTTCTCACAACAAGAAAAGCCTACCAAATTTGGAAAAAAAATTAAATTCTACATCAAAATCTACCAGATTTTCCATACAAAAGGTAGATTTTGTATTGTCAAAGTTTGTTAGATTTTGTACAGGATTTTTTTTAAAACTAGCTTCTATCTCCATAAATTTATGTAAACTAAATTTTCAGCTAATTGAGCACATGAATTTTTAAGTTTGTTTGACATTTTTAATTTTAAAAAAAATTGGCAATCGTGTTCGTTTTGATTTGAAAATATATAGCCCACTCACCAGTTTCAAGTTTCAATGAAACTTGAAGTTTCATGTTTGACATACACACATCAGAAACGTATATTTCATAAACTTATTTTGAAGTATGTTTTATTCATTCATAATTCGTATTTGTTTACATGATGACATGGTCTCCAAAGTGTCTGATGATTCATACATCATTATATATTTGCCTTGTTCGTTCAAATCTAGAATATGCAAGTCCAGTTTGGTCACCATTTTATCGTAATCATATCAATAGACTTGAAGCAATTCAGAAAAAGTTTCTTCGGCTTGCTCTTCGTAGTTTGTCGTGGTCTGACCTTTTAATCTCCCTCCTTATACAGACCGGCTAAAACTATTACAATTAAATATGTTGGAGTCCCGAAGAACTGATATTGTATTTTTAATACAAATTCTAAATAGGGAAATTAATTCACAGCGAGTTAAGCAGTTGATCGGCACCCATTTAAATACAAGTACTCGTTTCCGTTCGGAAAGTATTTTTAACTTGGTATTTCACCGAACTAACTATGGGAAATATGAACCAGTTAACAGAATGTTTATGGCTGTTAATGAGTATAAAGATTTTATTAATTTTTCGTTCAGTAAATTGAAATTAAAGAAAACTTTATATATACATCTACCATAATCTATAATATTGTAATTGTAATAATTATTATATATGTATGTAATTTAATTTTAACAGTAATTTCTATATTTTAAGACCTTTTATTTTTTTTTTATTTTATTTTATTTTATTTTTTTAGGCTAAGTTTTTGCAATAATATTTAATGTATAATTTTATTTTTAAATTTTTAGTTTTTTTTTTTTGTTTATTTTATTAGATTAAGATATTGTAACTTGTAATATGTTTGAATGAAGCATAAATAAATAAATAGAAGTATTTTTTAATATTACGAAAAAATAAAAAATAATCATTAAAGCAATTGCTTTGTCTACCATTTTTATTTCCATATGTATACAAAATCGTAGACAAAGCAATTGCTTTAATGATTATTGCAGACATATTAAAAATAAAAATATTAAAAGGGAGGATCTAAATGAAAAAATGGCTAATGCAAAAAGAGAAATTTTCCAATCAAAGACTTATAAAAGAAATTCAAGAAAATCATCCGCTTGATTTTAAAAATTAAATGAGAATAACGGAAGAAAATTTCAATTTTTTACTTGAAAAAGTAAGCCTTTTGATTGAAAAAACGATACGATTTGCAGAAAAGCAGTACCAACGGATAAACGCTTGTATATTACACTGCGGTTTCTAGCTACTGGAAATTCATATTTCCAAGAGTTCACGAATATTTTTTTAAAAAATCTATTTTTGTACATTTCATGGGTTGATTGCCATAATTCTGGCAAGTTTTTGAAATGCTCCAATAAGTCCACATTTTCTTTGGTATTTGGCACTATTATTATATTCATTTTATTTTATTTTTGTTTGTAAAATAATCACTTAAACACTTTAAAAAGGAAGAGACGCCATTAACTTCAATGATGTTTTATCGTCACATCAAGTCATACACATTTAGTTTCACCCATACACGAAAAAGAAATATAAACTAAGTTTCAAGTTTTCAAAAAATTTTAAAAACATACGAGCAGACTTGAAACCTTCAAAATGGTAGCCAAGCATGCCTATACACAATGCAACATCAACTGAAACATGGTAATGAAACTGTCATCTTAATTCATTAAAATTAAGTTTCAGTGAAACTGCAACTGGTGAGTGGGCTGCTTAATAATAAAAATATTCAAAATTAAAAAAAAGTGTAATTTTAAAATGAAACATCAAACAAATAAAAATTAAAAAAATAATAAAGTGGACCAAGAGTGATGAAGAAGTATTGATGGGGGGATTATGTGAAGAAAACATATATGTACATATTCTCTTACCCTCACCACTGACGCGAAGAAAAAATTTATCGCATGACGTCTAGTTTAATATGCATTTCTGTAAGCGAAGTGATCGAAATTTTTATTATATTGGTAATACTGAACAATTTTTACTGTCGAAAAAGGTTATTGGTATACATAAAAAATTTTATAATATTTTTGAATAATATATTTGTGTGAAATTGATTTAAAGTTTTAAAATATTTTTTAAATAAAAATCAGTAGAATCAATAAAATTATTATAGTATAACACATAAGTGTTGAAAAACAGTAAATAAAACAGTAAAAAATTATGAAATATGATTTTTTAATCCTTACTTAACTGTTTTATTTAATTTATTTATTTAATTAAATTTTTTTCCCCAAACTATTTTACAGTACACTATGTTTTACAATTTTTGAGGATAGCAAAAATGGCTGTCGAAGACTTTAAGAAATGTTACAGAAATTACTCATGCGATAGTTATTACATTTGCCCTTATGCCAATTTAAAGCATACCTGCGCCTAAAAGAATACAAAATTATCGCTTCAGCAATATTTTTAAACGATTGCGCGAATTGCAGAATATCTGATATTTTTATTTCAAACAAAACACGTTTTGATATTATTATTTGTAAACAAATAAAAAAATGTTTAAATCGTACAAAAACGTAGTGTGGACAATTAAATCTACATTTTCAAAAATTGGGTAAATTTTGTTCAAATGAGAGCATGCTATAATCGATTTGTAAAATGAATACGCAAACAATAAATTTTTTTCAATTTTTCTGCAGCGGTAAACTTTAAAATTTTAATAAACAAATGTATTAATTGTAAAAAAAAAAGTGTTTTGAAAAATACTAGTGTTCTAATACAGTTTAACCATTTTTATTAAGTCTACATATTTAAAAAATTCTATTAAAATACTGTTACTTATTAAATTATGAGTTTGATTGAAGGTAACTTGTAATAGGTTATAAAATAAGGTGCGTCAAGATAATAAAGATAATAATTCATTACATGTTACCTTCATATACAAAAAGCCATAAATTAGAAAATAACAATATTTTAATAGAATTTTACAATATTAGTTATTAATAGGTATATAATTAAAAGTCGCTTCAAAACGAAATATACAGTATAAAGTTTAATCAATCATCATAAACTAAATTTTCAACATTATAATTTTTAAAAAAAAAATCAATTTTCAACAGAACAATTCATATTAATATAGAACTGATGTTCTAAACCAAAATGCACTAATTCAGATAATCTTAACGATATGAATTAAAAGCAAGTATGAATAAACAAATAATCATACTAATACTAGAAATTAAAAGAACTATCAATTATAAAAATTCGACAATAGTTTAGAGATAAATGATCAAAATATGAAAATAGTTATTAATATAGATTTAATAGGTGTCCACAAACTCAAAAAATTTAATTAAATAAGGTGCACAATCCTTTTTATATTCGGTATAGAGATAATTTTAATTAATTAAAGATCAATACTTTGAACGAAACTCGAACCTGCAACCTTCTGAACAATGGTTAGATGATAAAACCACTATATATAGATGGCAGGTAACTGTCGGTCTATATCTATTTAGTTTTCGTTGATGAACTATTGAAGCAGTTAAAAAAAGACATTTTGTATAATTATATTAAGTTTATTTGATCCCTTCCGTGGCCTAATCGGTTGGAGCACAGAAATGTGTTTCAAGTACGATGTGGTAGTCACGGGTTCGATTCCCGTGGGGGTATAAAATATATTTAAAAAATATAGCAAAATATTATAGAAAATTTATTATCAATAAAAAACAATGATTAATAATTAATACTTTATAACTAAAAAGATTACCTATATCAATACTAATATATCTTATACAACACAATAAAAATAACACAATAAATAAATATTGGACAAACACTAATAATAATTACACAATTGTCAACAACTTACAAAAGTATGTGTACATGACGTACTCAGTAAACATAGTAACGTCAGGCATCTTAACATCAAAGATGGATAACATCGCAGCGACAACTTGCACGTAAGCACAGACAATATTATCAAAGCTCTTACCACTTAGGCACAGACAGAGTTATCAAAGTGGTCTTCTACAACAGGCCAATCCCTTACTTAGACATTACAAACAGATTAGAATTTGCCTCGGAAAGTGACATTAGAAATTAAGCATTGCCTCGGAAAGTGAAAGAGATAGCAGCTAGAAATCCAATACGATGGAAATGTCAAGTGGAAACCCATGGTCCCAAGAGGAGTAAGGAAAAAAAAAAGTTTATTTGGTAAAATTAATTCTGATTTATATATCACTTCTTATTTATATATTTGTACGTAACGAATGATGAAAAATGATATTCTTTTGTTCAGAATTCCACAGTGTAAAAATGATACTTTAGTAATGGAAAATAACAATAATAATAACATTGCAAACACCGAAATATTGTCCTAGGTTATCACTACTTTGGACCTAAGACCTATACACATTAGTAACAGATGACATGTGCCATTAGTAGTATTAAAGTAACATGTAATTTTTTGTACACCAAAAATATTCTAAAACTTTTAATAACCCAAACAATTGCACTTTTAAACTTTTTTTAAAAAAAAAAAAATATGGCGTCAACTTTCAACAAAAATAAAACAAACAAAACTAACCATACATATACACATAATATCCTTTTTGCTATCCTTTATTACACAATACAATAAATTCGAATTCGAAAAAAAATTACGTCATCAACAAACTTCATTTTATGCCACAATATTTCATTATACGTACGTTTTCAAGGACAACGATTTTGAAAAAGTATAAATATTATTTATATTTACAACTACATTTACATCATATATATAACTAACACAATTGCATTTACATATGTTCACTGCTATAATAATTTATATATTTTTTTATGTTCGTAAAATTTCAAATCAACCTTATTTTATTATTAATGGAATTTAAATTTCGTAATAAAAAAAAAATTGATTCTATGAATAATAATTTATTTTTAGAAATGAAAATAACAGTTTTTTTTATTTCAAAGGATTAAAAAATGAAAATAATAATCAAATTAATAAAAAATTCTACTTACGTATGAGATTTTTGTAATGGTTTTTTTAATCCAGGTAAATTATTGGTAAACATTTTCTTAAAATTTTTTAAATTAATTTTACGTGATTCTTTAATTGCTTTATTTTCAGCGATTTGTTTACGATTATACAAAACCGATGGACAATAATCAATTTTTGTATTACTTAAATATTTATCCTTATTATTATTATTATTATTGCTATTGCTATTATTATTGTATTGCGATCTTTTATGAAAAATTTTTGATAAATTATTTTCACTAAAACTTTTTAAACGATCAACTTTACCGTAATTACTATTACTACCGTAAACTAAATTTTGTACACTACCGCTTAAATTTTTTAAAAAACTACGATTATTATTATTTGTATTACCACTACTATTTCCACTGATACTACTACCACTAGCACTAGCACCACAATAAAATGGTGCTGAATTTCGTTTTGAATTTCTATTATTTAATAGTGGTGTTCTTGTTGTTGCTACTGGTAATGGTTTACCATTATTATTATTATAAGAAGACATATTATTATTATTATTATTATTGTTTTGATTATTGTCACTGTCACTATTATTATTATTGATTTTATTATTATTTGACATTAAATTAAATTCATTTTGTTTATACGAACTATTATTATTGTTTGAATTGTCAGTATCAACTGAATTAAGAGCATTATTGCTACGATGCAAAATATTATCCATTTCAATTGAATATAATTGTTCTGAATCTTTTTTTAAAAACTTTACAATACTGTTATGCTGTTCAATTTGTTGTTGTTGGTGTTGTTGTTGTTGTTGTTGAATATTATTATAATTTTTATTATTACAATTTTTATTATTACTATTATCTAATTCAGTTGTTATCTGAGAATCTGTTTGTGTAAATGATGATCTGGTTTTGCCCACTTTATCTAAATTACCAGATGAGTGTGAATTTTTATTTTTTAGTGATTTATTCACACTATGAAGTAATTTAAAATCGGCCGTTAATTTTTTATCATCATCTATACTAGCAACTTGAATAATATTATTATCACCAACATCAGATTGAATAATTTTTTTATTTTGTTGATTAGCTGTTAATGTTGTTGATATTGGATAATTAACTTTTCCGTTGATCTCATTACAACCATCACCGTTATTATGATTAACTTCAATAATAGGAAGAACATGATTTTTTACGCGAGTTGAACAAACGGTACCCATTTTTATAGAATTTTCTTTATTTAACAATTTATTACTTGAATATAATTTTTTTTCATATTTTTTTCTTTTAATTTTTTCTAATGATGATTTTGAATGGCACTCCAATGACGTCAATTTATTTAGAGAAAGATTTTGTGAGTTACTTTCAGTTTCAATCCAATCCTCCTGTTTATATTAAAAAAAAAAAAAAACAAATTAAATAAAATTTAATTTAAATACAATAATTGTTTATATAATTAGTTAAGTTAAAAAAAAAAAAATTATTCGTTCTTTGATCAGTGAAAGTTGAGAAACTTTAAAAAATCTTAAGGTTAATATTTATAATAAATAACAAATAAAAATGAACAAAACGAGGGTTCTGGTTTATTTCAAATAAAAAATATTATGGAAGTAAGCCATTATTTTTTTCTCTTATTTAATGCGAGCAAGGCAAGGTCAAAGAAATTAAATTTTATTTTTATATGTACTAAGTAGTAAGTAGGTATAAATTATTTTATTTAAAATCATGTAATTTTTAAACATTGAAAATATTCAAAAAACGTAAATGAATTGAAAGTGAAAACGATCATAGTATGTACATTATGTAGTCAAATAATAATGAGGTTGTTCATTCTACATTTTATGATCGGATCAACATTATTACCATTGATAATTTGTTAATTTAATTAATTTAATTAATTAATTAATAATGATAATTTGTGATGTAAGTATGTAAAGATAGATTTTCATTGAGCAATATTTACAATCAATTTTATAAAATAAGGCTCTAAGATAGCTTATTGAAGAATATGCTTATTCTATGTAAAAATAGACCGTTGCAAAGAATTCTCTAAATTTCTATTTGGAAAATTTATTTTATACACAAAAAAACAGCAATTCAACCGTCAAAACCATCTGTTGAAAAAAATTATTTTTTTTATATACATTTGCTCAAAAAATTGTTAAAAAAATGTTGCCGGTATAAAGAAACTATCCCCGATATTTTTAAAATAAAATGTAAAAATAAAAGTAAATGAAAAATATACTTTATCAAAGTATAGTATCCCAAATTTTTTGAAAATATCCCCAATTTTTGTGAAAATATCTCCGGTAAATGATATTTTCTGTTGTTGTCGTACGAATTGAGCTCTCATATAAAATAATGTCATTTCATGCTATCTCCTTTTTTAGACCCGATAAAATTTTTAAGATTTTAAATATTGGTCAATGAAAATCCAGCTTAAGTAGAAGTATTTTATAGGTTCACGTAAAATAATTGTTATTGGTAACACTAATTTTTTTTTTTAATTTGAAACAAAAGATGGTCAATCGAAATGAAGTAGGTGCTTGTCCTCAGAACTGTATACCATAATGAAAGCAATCGAATAGAGGGTTGATTAAAAGAGTTTCACAGGCATATTAAACTAGATAGTATCGTTATTATATGAAATTTCTCTCCTAGATTCCAGAGAGATTAAGTTAACCCTCATAATATCCTCAAAAAAACTCCGCGGGTGATTTTTTACCCAATATGTAAATTTTCTTTGAGATTTTTCCCAATATGAAAATATAATTCTTGTAAATTTAAAGAAGATATTTTATAAGAAAAATAACATTTATTTCTTCACTCTATTTCATTGGTAAAAAAGATTTAAATTTATTGGATTATTGTGACACGGAGCACAAAAAAAATGAATATTTATGTTCTGCACACAATTGCTTTTTTCACACTTCACACTCTCTCACTTTGCTTTTGATGTTTGAACACCCGATGAAATTTTTCGTTTTTTACCTTTTCAACAGATGTTTGTTTCTCCAGAAGTTGTTGTTAATTCGATCCCGGAAAGCAAAAAGTTGTTCATCAACCGTAACATTTTCATAAGGAGTACATAAATATGCAGCATTGTTTTTCCATTTATCCCATACTTCTCTAATTGAAACAAGTTTTTCCTAGCTGTGCTCGATCATGTTTGTCGTCAAATCGAATTACCCGATTAATCTTTAAGAAAAATTTAGCAGACATTACTGCACAAAATATTGGTCGACCATATTTATCATTCCATAAATTCATAACAGATTCATTTCTTGATTTATATACACCTATACAAAAAAGTTAATAGTTCAAGAGCGGCAAGACTTTGGAAAAGTTTGAAAACCAGTTTGATCATACCTGTCATTCTACTTTTCCCCATACACTCGTTTTCCCTCCAAGTTTATATTATCCACCCCAATCTTTATCATAACGGAATTAAAATACAACTCAAATACAGTTTTGACGCTGTGAATTCTTGCAGCAACATAACAAGTAATTCCAAATCGATCTTTGATTACATTTTCTTTGAAGTTTTTCCACTTAACACTGGAGGTTGTGCTGATCATTTAACGGATTTGTCTTTTAAAATTGTGATTAAATTTTGGTCAATTTATTGCGGCCTACTAAAAATCCATTTTAATCCATTCAAATTTTTCAGAAAGAATTATCATTTATAAAGAAGTAACCATTTTTAACAAATAATTAAAAGGCTTTATCAAGAAAAAGCTTTAAAATTATGGAATATAAAGGTGCATAAAATTGAAAATGGGCGAAATTTTACCAGAGGATATATGAGGAATAAGAGGTCAGCCCAGGACAGATTACGTAAGACATACCTCAAGAACTTTTTCTGAATTGACTCAATTCTATCAATATGATTATTATAGAGGTGATGACCACCTTTGACTAGCAACCTCAAGATTGGAACGAAATAGTGATTGGGCGAATATATACAATGATCTGGTAACATATGGATCATCAAACTCCCTAGTCCATCTCTTAATAAAACCCAATATACAATTAGCTTTATTAATAATTGCGTTGAGGTGCTAATTAAAAGTTTGTCGTCAAACATCACCACCAGATGCTTAAAGTGGGATACTCTTTTAATAACACTGTGGCTGAAAGTATAGTTAGCAGTAGCTGGTGTTAAGCGACGAGTAAAAGAGATGACATTGCAATTGCCAAAAGAAACAATACCATTGCCAGCGTGTACAAATCCAGGCGAATAAAATGCAGTAAAATGAATTTCGATCAAATGAAATACAGACATGTGACAGCAATCCATTACCATTTCACGAAGATTCAATTCATCTTAAAGCAAAATCGTGTCATTTGATTTGACAACTTCTTTACATATTTTCATGTCATCCCCATAAATAATAACGCTGCTGTTTTTAATCAACGAAGCTATATCATTGATATGGAAATGATAAAAATTAATGGACCCAGTCTTTACTGACATCAGAATTAGCATACACTGGAAATTGTATGTCTAAAGAAAACATTGTAGGATATATTCGATAGGTAAGATTTTATCAATTTTCATAGGAATATTGATAATCCTAGTTTACGAAGTTTTATTAAAATAACACTATGAGCCAAGAGATCAAATGTCTTATTTAAATCAGTATTGATGAAATTAGTCTGAAAGTCAGCTTCTATCGATTTCAGAATAATAGAACATGATTCAACTAGATTTGTTACGGTTGATTTTCCCTTCATAAAACCTTGCTGATTAGGCACAAGTAAAGAAGAACATTTAATGGCAATACTTTTTAGCTATTGGACTATAGTTTTCGATGTAATTTTTTGGACGCTCCTTGTGAACTTGTTTGATATAGGCATACTTCCAAAATTGAGGAAATATTCCGTCTTCAAGATTGACAATGAACAATAAAATTGACAATGGATAAGCGAGTGATTCAGAACAATTTTTTAAAACTATTTCCGGACCGGGGATGTTTTGTTATTTAGCTTACTTAAATAGACTTTTATTTGGGATGCGTCGCACTGTATCAAAAGTATGGGCATTAAACTTGAAGTTGTGCTAAATGAGAAAGTTTAAGTGGGTTAAGTTGGCTACTTCACTACATTGAATTTTGTACATGTTGAAAAAAAATTGACCAATGCAGGCACATCTTAAAGTTTAAATTAACATTTATTTCGTAACGCAAATTATTGGCAAGCAAAAGAAAAATATGCCTATTATTGCTATGATGGAAAACCCTTTGCCCTCTTTAAAAACTCACTAGATTTCCTAAAAATCCTTCTTGTAAGAACAACAATAGAACCAGAACCAAGATATTATAGAGAACATATCAAGAGTAATATTGCTTCAATTGGTGTTGAAATTACAAAACTAAAATGTACAAGAAAATTTCAAACCAAAATAGACAGTTGTACATCGGTGACTCCACGGAGGTTACCACAAGGAAATTCAACAACGAAAAAATACACTATGCAACAAAAATCTTATGCTTAAGAAAAATAAACTGTTTTGCAGACATAGAAAACTTTGATTTGAGTTAAATATTTAAATAAAGAGAAAAGAAATATTTTTTTAATGCTGGGCCGGTGAATGTTACGCCGGGAATAGCTAGTAATATAATAATGTTTATTTCATATAGAATAAGAATTATTTTATTTTTGTAACGTATTATTTTGGAATGAAATGTTTTCTTAAGTAAAATAACTGTACAATATACAAAATAATTAATATTTTCATGAATTTTTCTACACACGTACTACATACATATATATGAAAAGTGCTCATATACGTTTTAACCTTTTAGTTCATCATCTAGTACGATAACCGTACATAATTATTCTTCAAATCAGTTATTTAGAATCTGTTCAGTAATACCATGGTCTTAATTAGATCGGCATAGATGGCTAACCATTGGATTTAGTCCGATAGCAATTAAAATATGAAAACAAATTTATCAACTACTGAGAGGTCCTCTTTAACACGTTGAGTCCCGCTGTATCATCGGTGAACATACATAAAAATAAACTCGCATTCAATCCCACATGTATCTCCAGTGAACATTGCTGAATTGTCTACTATTTAGTTCTGTGTTAAAATTTTTAATTTTTTATGTCTATTTTATTTTAGTTCTTAAAAAAAGTAAAAATTAAATTACTTTATAATATAAATAATGTAAAAATTGTTATTTTTTAGCTTTTATCTTCTTTCACAGAAATTATTTATCATTTATAGTTCCTTAGCTATGCAGGTTTTTGAAAACCTTTAAATCAACTCGCCGGTGATACATTGGGACTTAACTGAACTGAAAGTTTTTAATTATTGTATATCTTTATGAATTATTAAATTATGTTTGAACCGATGTGATTGTATTGAAAATTACATTTTCAGTAATTTTCACCATTTAAAAAAAAATGTCAGATTTTACGGGGTTCGAACCCGTGCCGGTCGGTCGTTTATTTACTTATTTTATTTTCAATTATCTTTGCCTAAAGAGATTTCTTTCATTTCAAGACTATACAAATTAATTTAATTCAGAATTTATTAATTTAGTTCTTTTATGACATTATAGTAATAAAACTACAAAATTTTGTAACAAGTTAAAAGAAGACGAAAACAGAAAGAAAATGGTATAGTGATGTCGTTACATTACTATAGGTACTCGAGTGCTTTACCACCCAACTACCGAGGCCACTTAACGTAAGTTTATTTTTATGTTCACCGGCGAGGCGAGCGTGGGACCTAACGTGTTCACCTGTCCTTAAGTCCTTTTAAACCTTAATGCAAATATTTAATTAGCAATAACAGGGGCTTCTAATAAAATAATATTCCTTCATATTAAAATTGAATATGAATATAATTTTCTAATGTAATGCCAATTTTCCCAATAGGTTAGACCATAACAACAAAAATTATATCATTTTAAAAACTATGCCAAAATACTATGAATAAATTTTGCAAATAAACATTGCAAATAAATTTTATTTAAAACGTATATAAATGTTTGTATGTATGATCTATGTACATAAACATGTAATGATGAAATGAAAATAAATTAATTCCAAATATATATTTTTTTTATTATTTACGATATTTTCTTCAAGATCAGAAATACAACATCCGTGCGTCATTTTATCATAATAAAAATTAATAAATGAATTTAGTTCATAAAATTTATATTTTTATTGATTGATTTAAATTGAGTTGCTTCTTCAGATTATCTGGAATCTTTTGAAAACAATGCAATGAAAATTTTACAATACTCATCACAGTAGATTGAAATTTAAATGTTTCATTTTTATTAAACAAAATAATAATAAATGTATATAACAATAAAATCCATTATAGGACATTAGGTAGATAGTCTGGGCTATAAAATTATTTAATTTTTTAATAGGGTTCACAATAATGTTGGTATACTTCTAAAAGCATTTTAAAATGTGGGTGGTCAACGAAATTAGTTCTATTTTTAATTTTAATAATTATCTATTGGCTATTATTATTCGAATAAGATTTGAAATTTATTTCTAATCGAACACAATTAAATTGAAAACAAATATTGATCGGGTCGGAGAAGAAATAGGTTATAATAATAATTTATTTTTTTCTATTTAATCAGATTTTTGCTGTACTATTTATTTTGTACTTTATGTATACTTATCCACTAATCTAAGTTTAAACTTAAATGCCCCATTCATCTTTTGATCTCTGTTTGTTAATTCATATAACACCGACTGTTATTATATGGTCGGTAAGTTACTGTAGAGTGTAAAAAAAAAAAAAAAAAAATATGGTATGATCATTCCTAGAATTGATGTGGAAGCTGTGTTAATTATGATTTAAACTAAATAGGCTCGAAGTATATTCAAAACTGCTGTTTTTTTGTTTTATTATTTTTTCTTCACCTTAAAACAAAACTAACTCAAATTGTTAACCGTGGTGGTATTCTATTATGAAAAGTACTATTTTAACATAAGCTAAATATAGTTCAGAGCTTACTGACTCTATTTGAAAAATGTAAATCAAATCAAATCAAATAAAATCATTTTTAAACAAAATTCTGTAAGAAACCATTTAAGTAAGACAAACCAATCGATCAAAAGGTCTCGGACTCGAACCTCGCTCCGGAGATCATTATTCTTAAAACAAAAAATTTAATTAATCTCTGAAATTAAATTGTAATGATTATCATTAAAATCGAATGGAATTATGTTATTATGAAGGTGAAGTTACTCTATACAGTAGTGGTGTAAAATATGCATTAGTTGACACACACAAAATATATGACAAGATTACTAGGTTTACAAAGATTGTGTAAAACACTGATAGTATTCATTGTTTTTATTTTTTTACCAGACATAAGGTTGTAAAACCATTATACATAAATATATAGTTTTGGACTATCGACAGATCGGATGAAAGAAAATATCGTTGCGACGAAACTGTCTACATTCTTCCTGAATTTCTGAAGACTATGTGGGTTGTTCATTTGAACTTGAGAATACACTTCTTCGAATATAATTAGGTCCCTTGAGGAGGCCATTCACTCTCCAATGAGAGTCGTCATCCATTCATACTTTCTGGCAGAGCGAATGAAAGGTGAGACTAAATACTTGTAGCCATCAGTACGGGTCATTGGCCGAGAGGAAGCCATGCTACCAAGCTAGGTATTCCAGTCAGTCCCCATTGTCGCAGTTGCAAAAATGCAAAGGAGACAGAAACTCTTAAACCCTCATTTGCAGTTGCCCAGCATTATCTAGAGTCAGACTCCGGACTTTAGATATTTTTAATCGAAAACTTTCTCGTTCAACATTTCCGAATAACTTTTTTGAATTAATTTAACATAAAAGGTTATATTTTTTATTTGATTAAATTTTTTTAGAACGAAGACCAAATTAGTCTTTCGATTGAATTCGCCGTTAAGAAATTTTTATCGAATCGAATCGTGTAATTTCGAATAATTTTATATCGAATCGAATTCACCGGTACTGCTGTATATTATATTATAAACTCTGTACTTGTACTGTTAAAAAGTATAATAAATTTAAATTAATTTAATTTCGAATTGCATTTTAATTTTTAGCAACACTTTAATCATTTATGTAGAACGATGAATAAAATTGTAGTGTATTTAAATATGACAATAGTGTATCTCACTTTTACAAAGTTCAAAATGTTATCAATTATAAATGATTTTAAATTATATTAGCTTCTTATATAAACAATCACAATGTTTTTTTACAATTTTTAAATTATGTATTTTATTAAATTTTAAAAAATGTATGCAATGAAAATGAATATGCAATTTGAATTCATATCGACTATACTGCAAATAAAACAAATCAAATTGTTTTAAACTCTTCCGATAAATAATAACTGATAAATACATTTTATATAATTATACACAAATATTTCCAGTGTTTCATGTAAATATTAAAATGCATTACATTTGATCTGGATATAACAGACTAACTATACTCCTATTATTTTAACCTATTTCATGCAATGACTTTAAAACCAATTAGAATAAACATATGCAAGTTTTTCCAATAGAAATGCTGCAATTTTAAATTATGGCAGGTAGTTAAATTAATCTAAATACTAGTATAATTTAAATGTACTAGGGGCCCCTGTTGAGTAATTATAATTAAAGTTGAAGTCAAATTTAAAGTTTTTAAAAAAACAGTAATTTACGTACTGACATAGACTTCGCACGATATAGCAGACACCACTCGTGCTTAATAAAATATTTTGTGGTTAGTAAGTTTTATTTAGGACATATGAATACACATCCGTCATATACGATTTCGTTTCCGATACATTCCCTATAGTAAGTGGCATTTAGTGGATAAAATTACTAAAAATAGAAAATTTTGTCATTAAAGAGGTATACAACATAATTTTAATAAAAACTATATTATTACTACAAATAACCAAAATTTAGAAACAGTTACTTAAATAGATAAAAAAAGAAGAATTCATTTTGTTTCAATTTGTTTTTTTGTTGTTTTTATATTTTTTATTTTAGATGTATTTGTCTTTTTTGGTTTTTATTTTATAGAATTTGCTTTTTTTATTTGTATTTGACATATGTACAATGTACACAATTTTTACTGCAAGTAATTAAATGACTGATTTGTTTGCTTTTGTTTTTTATTTTATATAATACGCATAATATATTTGCTGAATAATAAAACCATATAAGTAAAAATTTCTCAACTGTGTGCGAATTATTGTTTTATATACAACTTATTTATATATTAGGAGTTCAATAGAAGCGAAATAAAATGAAGAGGTGTCTACTGCGCAGGTCCTTAAATGCTTCTCAATTATAATTATAGATTTTTTAACTTTTTTTTCTTTTTTATTTGTATATTTTTAGGTTTGACATTTTATCAGAGTACCAACAACTATAACTAAAAGTTATTACGCTAAGATATTATTAAAAGCTTTAATCAAATTTCGATGCATAAACTACCAATAAGTTGTTTATGATAATCAGATTTGTTTTAAGTGCTATATTTAGATTTATGGAATAAAAGTCGAGTTTCCTTTCACTAATCATTTGTATTTATTTTGCAAGTATCGATATTTCAGAAGCAACTTACTTCCTTCATCAGCGCTTTGCGACTAATTTCAATTAAAAATTAGTGAAAGGAAACTCGACTTTTATTCCATAAATCTACCAATAAGTATTTGTTCCAAATTCAGACACTATGTGGTATGCATTTCATAATGAAGGTGTAATTGAATCCTTCTTTTTCTACAATAAACGAACAAACCACCGTTACTGACAATGGTGAACGCTCATATATCGTTCAGGTTCAGTTATAGCATATTATTTTCGGTATCAATCATGAAGAAAAAGGAATCAAGTAAAGCAAATTTTGAAAAAAAAAACTTAATATTCCAATTGAAAAATGCTATGGCCAAGGTTACGATGGCGCTAGTATTATATCTGGCGTGTACAACGGGGTACAGAGCAAAAAATGTCATATTCATAATTTAAATGAAGTTGTTAATGATAGCGTAAGTTCTTGTCAAACTGTATCCTCATTTCATACCACACTTCAAAATATTTACTTATTTTTTTGCAAATATTTTTTGCAATAAAAGTACATTTTGTGGACATCTTCAAAGCATTAACTGAAATTAATCTTAAAAGTAAAAAATTAGAAGTGAGAGAACAAGCATTGCAAATTAAAAAAAAGATGACCGCATTTGATTTTGTATTTATGAGCATATTCTTATTTAAAATTATGTCGGAAGTCAACTTTGCTTCAAAATGTTTGCAGAAACAAGATACTGATCTCGATGAAGTAACTACAGTATTAAATCGAGTTTTAAAAGAAATAATATGTGAATTAAGAAATTCATTTCAACAAATAAAGTCTATAACTCTATAGCTGAAGAACAAGCTAAGAAATGGGGGAGTCAAAACGTCATAGGATTGTTAAAAGAAATGTTGATGAATTATCAATGGACCATGTATTTGAACCATCCCATTTTAAAATTAATGTTTTCAATTATGTTATTGAACAAATGAGCTCTCAAATAAGAACCAGTTTTGCTGGAATACAATAAGTAAACAATTATTTCGGATTGTTAATGCCTAAAAGACTTCTGATAATGAAAGAAGCTGACATTTTAAATGAATGTACTAATTTAGTAAAAAAAGTATTAAAAATTAATATCTCCAAGTTTTCCTAACCAATTTATATATTTGGTTTCAATGATCAAAAACGATCTTAGAGAAGAAATGTCAATACGAAACTTTTTAGATTTACTGCTTGAAAAGTATAGTTGTCTAGAAAACGAACTGACTGAAGTATATACCGTTTTTATATTATTTTTTACGCTGCCAGTAACAGTTGCTAGTGTTGAGCGTACTTTCAGTAAACTGAAAATAATAAAAGAATATAAAAGAAATTCAATTGTTGAAAAAAGGCTTAGAGATCTTGCTTTGATAGCTATTGAGGCAAAAGAAGCTGCAAAAATGGACGTAAGTGATTTAATTCACAATTTTGCTAATGCAAAAGCTAGAAAATTGTTTTTTAAATTCTCTTATTTTTTACAATTATTTTAAATTGAAAAGAATAAATGCTATTAAAATTAAAAATATGAAATTTTAGTCATAAATAAATTAATAGGGGGCCCAATTTTTGTTGGTTGCTTTAGAGTCCAAAAATCTCGGCTACGCTACTGGAACTAACGAATCATGACCTCGTGGAAATGCAAAGACCTAACGATGACAAAAAGGATTTAAAGATTAATGTTTTAAATTATAGATCTATTGCCAAACTATCGAGCTTACCTAAAGTGTTTGAACTTATGGTATTTCATACAATCTATAATTACTGTTCTTCATTTATAGTAAATGAGCAACATGGCTTTGTAAAAAAAAGGTCAACTGTAACAAATTTTATAGACACAGCCTTAACTTTTTTGAAAACCATAGAAGCCGGTAAGCCAACAGATGTGGCTTACTCTGACCTTAGTAAGGCTTTTGATCTCTTACCACATAGTGTGATTCTCTTCCAACTTCAAAAATTTGGTTTTCCGTATTTTCTAATTAAATGGATTGGCTCTTACCTTAGTAATAGATGCTACAGTGTTCTTTTCAGAATAGAAACTTCGCCGTATTTTTTTGCGAACTCTGGAGTGCCACAAGGGAGTCACCTCGGACCAATGTTATTTATTATTTCTATTTCTATTATCCAGAGCAGTGGTATAAAAATTTACGCCGACGACATGAAATTTTTTAAAGATATTAGGTCAAATAACGACTCCTGTTCTCTTCAAAAAGACTTAAACAATTTTATGAAATGGTGTAATTATAATGGTTTATTTTTAAACTTTGATAAATGCGCCATCATATCGTTTACTCGCTCTAGCAACCCTATGTGTAATAATTATACCTTTGATGGTTCTTTAATTAGATGAGTCATCGAATTTAATGATCTTGGCGTGACTTTTGACTCCAAACTTACATTTAACATACATATTAATAAGATCATTAACAAAGCAAACTTAATGCTTGGTTTTATAAAAATGTGGTCTAAGGAAATTGATGATCCTTTATGTTACTAAATCGTTATTTACGACATTAGTCAGACCAATTCTTGAATATGCTAACCAAGAAATGCAATTAACACATTGATAGAATAGAAAGTATTTAAAAAAAATTTCTTAGGTTTGCATTAAGAGCTTTAAATTGGAATAATCCCTTAATATTGCTCCCCTACATTGAATGTCTTAAGCTGCTTAATATGTATACTTTAGAAGGTAGGAGAACTGTGTTAGGTATTGTTTTTATAACCCAAGTGCTGAATAAACAGATTGATTCACGTTATATTGATAACATTTTAAGAAATACAATTAACACAAGAGCACGATTTAGGCATGAAAACATATTTTCTATTACATTTCATAGGATTAACTATTGAAAATATGAGCCTACTATCAGAATGCTGATACAAACCAATGCAACACAACAATAAATTTTGGTATGAGTAAAGATGTTGTAAAGAAATCCTTATTTAAAGTAATTTCCTAATTTCATTAGGAATTTTGTGTGTAGTTGTATAATTTTTAGAATCTCTATTTTAAATTACTAATTGTATTCGTTTTATATTTTATTATTATAAAATGGTTTTATTGTAAATTTTAATATTGTAATTTGTAAACACTTGAACTAAATATAAGAATAAATAAATGACATAATTCATGTCATCAATCAAATACGGACTGAATTATGCAAAAAAAGTAAAAATTGGATTCAATGAGTTCATTCATACAAACACTCTATTGGTAGACAGACAGACATGTGATATCTGTTTTTTTATCTTATTGACAGTAACTTAGGTAGAATAATTGTTTTGTTCATTTAGTACGATACTGCAATTTGTGTTACTTTATATTCCATTATTAATCTTATCAATTAGTCTATGTGTCAATCTACCCATATTAGTCCCAACACTGATGAAGGAAGTAATTTGCTTCCGAAATATCGATATTTGCAAAACAAATAGGTAATACTTTACTCTTTGTCCACACATTATATAAACTTATACATTAGTTAAGTAAATTACATAAAATATCTTTTTTTTTTCATTGATTGCATACTATTGACTATATTACATTAACTATACATTAAATTTATTACATTGTAGTAATTACATTTATTTGATTACAATACATAAATACATATTGTGGACTATCGGAACGTCGCTTGAACGAAACTGTTTCATTCACATTCTTCTTGAGTCTTTGAAAATTATATGTGGGTCGATCATTTAATTGTAACAACACACTGATTGGAATATGGTGTGATTGTTTTTTATTTTCTTGACAGTAACTTAGGTATAATAATTTTTTCGTGCATTTTGTACGATACTACAATTCGTATAATATATTATACATTATTTAATCTCCTTGAATATGATTCCAAATATATGCATAAATTATATTGCACACAACAGTATATTGCTTTATTTATGCATATAAAATTGTAGCGGTGTTTTAGTAATTTAAAATTAGCACTCTTTATTCAAATATAGCTTACGCTGCTCAGTGAAATAGAAGTTAAGCGAATTTGAGGTATTTATATATCAGCTTACCTGAATATAGTAACAATGCTGGACAAGGTTGAAAAATCTATAAAGCATTTTGTTTTTATCGGGAATCGAACTTAGGAATCAGATGTTCCATCTATACTACACCATCCAGCATGTCAGGAAATAAAAATGGAAATTATTAGAAATTATATTTTTGGTTATGAACCGCCAAACACTTCAAGTTTTTTGTAATATTATTAGATAAAGAACTTGTGTGCATTTATTTATATACGGTAAGACACTAACAACAGCTTAAATCAAATTATCTCAAATATATCTTGGTTAGGAAAAATTTTGTGCAGAATTAATTGTATTCAAGTAATTTAAAAATTTTACTATTTTTATATTTATTCCATTTATTTTAAGATTTTTTGAATATATTAAAATATATTTTTATTAGATAATATCAAAAATAAATATCAATTTCTGTTCAATTTATCGATAGTTAACCTCTGATAATGTATATATCAAAATCTTTTATATCTAATAATTATAGAACAAAACACTTTTCACTAACATCATTGAAAGTAGAATGTGTAGCAGTATAGGATGGTATTTTAATTACAACAATTATTATAGATGAATGTAGAAATCTCACTTTAATTCCCGTTAGCTAGAAATTTCGTAGATTACCACAGGCTTTACAATGCTTATTTTTTTAGTTCTACTGTTACTATCTTATATTGTGTTATATTGTGTTGCGCATCACCTATCATCAAGTAACAAAGATAAATCCTATCCCCTTCCTCCTTAGCACAATTTTTTTTCTACTCTTCTTCCTAGCGTTTAGGCTATAGAGAGATTATGCTTAGCATTTGAAGTTGGTCAATGTATCAAATGTTTTATCAGTATCTTATTATATTGACTTGTTTTTACACATAATATGTTAATTTATTATATTATTGTTACCACAAACAGATTTTGATATTTATTTGAATATTTAATCATTACAATCAATTTTTATTTTTCTTTATTTTGGTCTACAATTACGGGATGTGGTCACAACCGATATACTACATAACACCATAGGCCGCTAAAAAATTAATTGTAAATTATATTATATTTATAACAATAAAGATTTCGTTAAACCTATCTTTTGCAAAAAAATATTTTATTGTAAAGCGTAATTAACAAAGTCTAACATTCTTATCAGGCTACATTACACCTTCTTCATAATTTTTCCATTTATATTAAAATTTCCATTTTTAAAAGAACGACAAAAAAAACAAATACTATTTTCAAATTAATAGTTTTCTAAGTTATAAACAACGTAAAATGTCGACCCATATAAAAATTCGAATTTAAAACTACATACCAATTTGTATAAAACCCAACATTTAAAAACTAATTTACCCAGATGGTATTCGATAAGTACAAGTGTATATAAACAATAAATAACTATAAAATTCAATTTCAATGAAGGACATTTCATTAAAAAATAAAAAATAATAAAAATACTAGCACCCTACTGAATGAAAATCTTTATAACACGCAAAATAATATTTACTATTGGACACCTACAACTCTCGAACTATTATAAGCTTGGACATACAATTTATAACAAATTCATGTTTAAATATAATTAATAAAATTATTTATTTATGTATACTTACCCTTAAAAAATCTCTAATTGTATCCTTATAATCTTTTGTTTTAAAATTGAATTTCTTTTGTTGTTGCTCTAAAAATTCACCAGGACAATCAACTGGATTTTCATTATAATTTCTATCATCATAATCATCAATATCATTATCATCAATTGTGAATGATGATTCACAATTATTTATAGTTATGGTATTACCATTAAAATTTTCCACAATTTTATTATTTTTTATTTTTTGAATAATATTATCATTATCATCATTACTATTATTATCATCATTTTCATAAATATCATTAACGTCGTCATCGTTGTTATCATACGATTTCACTTGGATACGAACACAATTGTTATCCTTTTCTTTAAATGGTAATAATAATAGCGGTTCTGAAGTTTTATTATATTCCACTGAATTATTATTATTTTTATTTTTTTTTATATTATAGTTTTTATTATTGTTATTACTAAAATTTTTTGATAATCGATTATTATTTTGTAAATTTGTTGTAAAATAATTTAAACGTTTAAAATCTTTTAGTCTTTCGCGAATTTTTGAATATTTAGAAAATGATTTTGTTTCTGCATTTTTTGATGATGATGAATCTGATAATATTTGTGATGACGCCGTCGCTGTTGGTGTTATCACCTCAACCTTATTCAATTCATTAATAATATTGTTATCGTTACAACAATTTTCAATTGCAGTACAATGAATGCGTGCTGTTGACCGCGAAGTCCTTTTACTACTATTTTCACCCCAATTCAACATATTTATTTTTATTTTTATTATTTTATTTTTTTTTTATAAAACAACTGTTGTATAACAGTTTTCTTTTGTATAAATATGTAGTTATAGAGGTACTATAAAACTTTTATTTTCAGTTGTTTATTAGAATAGTTCAGTTTTATTAATGCTTAGAATTAAAAACTAAAAAAATGAAAAATTTTAAAAATAACAACAAAAAATAGAAAACTTTCTAGGATTATTTTTCTATTAAAATAGAATTGAAGGAGAAAAGCTTTTTTATTCTAGATATTTTCAACATTTAAACGTCAAGTTATTATTGACATTTCGAAATTCACTTTATATATCGGTTACGGTATGATTTTTTTTTTTGTTTTTTTTGTTTTTGCAATTCAAATCGGAAAACTATTTTATAATATAAATAATCGCTTTTTTTTGTTTTTTTATAAACAACTACATTATTATTATGTACATATCTCGGTATGTACTATCTATATTATTATTTAAAAAATAAATATGTAAACAAATATTTATTTTAGTAGTTCATAGGATTGAACTAAATTTATTTCGATTTAAATGCGCGGATCCATTATTGAATTACTTTATTTTAATGAACATCAGCGAAAATTTTGTACTTGAATAATTGAACAAATTATTTTGTATAGATAGTGTTTTTTTTTGTTTTTTTTTATAAATATAAGCTTTATAATTTCTTTTTACAAAATTAAATTTTCTTGGAATAATAAAAAAAAACAACGGCTCGTTAATTTAAATTTTCTTTGAATTTTTCTTCTTTAATGGTATTATTAAATTAATTGACTGATGGAGAAATATTTGAATACATATTTTATTCTACTTAAGATTTACAGGAGAAGAAAAAATATATTACTTTAAAAAATATATACTTTATAGTATGGTCTCAATTTAGCTCTTAAAAGTGTTGTAAATTTTGTATTATAATTTTGGAAAAAAGAAAACAAAAAGAAATAATTAAATTGATGAATGACAGTCTATAATTGAAATTCAGTTTATAACATGACATTATTTTTTGGTAATATTTATTTATTTATTTCAGTGTAATTGCGTAATTAAATTTAATTAAGAGCTATTTCATTATGTTACATATAATATACAAGATGAACGACATGGGGAGTAAAAAAGCAAAAATAGCTAAATAGTAAACTACACCGCAAAAATATTAAAATTTTAACATAGAGTAATCATATAAATAGAGTATTCACGTAGAATAATATTTGTTAATAATTTTCTTCTAAAAATCCCGTCCCATTTTCACTCAATACCCCAAAACACTTAAATCTATTCTCAAGACTCAATTATTTTTACTCAAAATTTTTTATTTATTGAGGAGAATATTTCATACAATCCCTCTAAACTTCTAACCTATTCACACGATGATTTTTATGATTACTCTATGATTTTAACAACTTCTTGGTGGTGAATACTTAAAACATTTAAAATACTTCCGGCATATAAATGACGATTATTTCTGAGTAATACTCTAAAATCAATTGCAATCACAGACAATTTTTAAAAAGGCTTCATAAAAATTCTTTCATCTTAAATAAACCTACAAACTTATAGAAAAACGAAAAGACAAATAAAAATTGAAAACAAAACAAAAAAATAAAAATCCAGGTCATACTCTTCAAAAATGTGCATAATAAATGTTAGTTCATTTGCTTCTGCTAATTAAAAAAAAATATATACAGTGTTTTACTGTATTATGATTATAGTCATTCCATAAATTTCAGTAATATTTCTGACTATAACCGTTTTGTGACTATAGGCGCAGTCAAAAAAAATTGCATCTTTATAAACAAAATTCAATAAAATATCTTTCGTATGACAATTTTAAACTTTATTTTATTCATCATAAATATCACTTCTGTTATGTAATCACAAAATATATATATTTATAATAAAAACCGAAAAAAACAATATATAAATCAGTTTTTTAATAAAATAACTCACTTTTGACTTATTGTTATGTTTTATTGAAAAAATTGGCGTTATATTTTAATGTGACTATAAGCGACATCAATTGTATGAAATTATGAAGTTTATTAACTTCTTTCAAAAAAATTGTTGACTATGCTTAACAGAATTGTGACTACAAACGTTTTTGACTATAAAATACATAAAAATATATTAAAAAAGATTATGACAGTAAAATTGATGACTAAAAGCGAAATGTGCCTATAACCAGTAGGGACTATAACCGATTTTTTACTTTTAAACCAGTAGTGACTATAACCGATTTTTTTACTGTAAATGATGTCAAATTGATGATGATGTCATGGTACATATTAAGATTAAAGAGATATAAAGATAGGTTAATAGCAAAAAAAGTAAAGCAATTCCAATACTATGACAAAATACTAAAAATAAAAAAATAAATTCATTTTTAACACTTTTATATTTTATTTAATTTTTAAATCACTTTTTTCAACGTTTTAATTTATATTAATATTTTACAAAAAAAAAAGTTGTTATCCAGGATTTCTACTACTATTACAATTGCACAGGAGCCCACTAGTATATATATATACCGAGTGTTCGAGAGCATGCGTATCAGCTTTTTAAGAGAGGAAGAAGCCGTTATTTTAAAATTTACAGTGAATTCTTATTGAGTTTTTAAACAACTGCTGTCCAAATGGAATGCCTCCACATAAACTGAATTTGAAAGTTGGTAATATAATAATACTTATACTAGTTGGTAATATATAATATTATACGCTTCTTTAAGAAGGCTTAGTTCCTGATAATAGCAGTAGTTTTCCACATTTAATGAGTTGATAAGCCAGTAATTTGTTAAATAAATACTCGAAATATTGTAGATATTGTAGTGTAAAATTGCAGTACCGTACTTAATTAAGCACGAGAAGGTGATTCTACCTAAGTTACTGTAGAGTGTAAAAAAAAAAAAAAACTACTTAGAAACCTAAATACCAAACGCGGCCTCTGCAATGGTACTCGATTAGCTGTAAAAGCTCTAAAATTAAATTTAATAATCGCGAAAGTCCTTGGCATAGCTATAGGTGAAACTGTATTTATTCCTAGAATAGACCAAAGAACTTCCATTTATTCTTAGAGGTTGACAACTCCTTGTTAAATTGGCATTTTCTATTACCATAAATAAGTCGCAAGGTCAAACATTGGAAAAAGTAGGAGTTTTTTTGCCTGAAACAGAATTTAGACATAGGGAACTGTATTGCATTTCCAGAGTATGGCGGTCTGGTGATATTCAAATAAAATTTACTGAGGGAAGGGAGCAAGGCAAATTAATGCCACATTCCAATAAACTATATATAAAATATGTTGTATACAAAGAGGTGTTGGCATCTAATCATTAGAGAAAAAATAGTAAAAAGCTATTTCTTCTTTACCTTCTGGGTGGTGCTAAAAATGAAAATAAATTTTCAATAAAAGAATTGTTGATGTTTAACTCAATTTGTTTTTGTAAAAAACAATATTTCAATTTATCGAATAGCACGTAGGTGACGTTGTAAATGATCCCCGAAGACGAAGGCTCTCACATGACAATTTTGAGAAGCTTGTGCTGATGAAAGCTAACAATAACTGACTTTAAGTTTTTAATAAAATTATTGTTTGTCTTCTTAAATACTTTGAATAAAAATTAAAATTAAATTTTGTTGAAAATTAAATTAACATGATTTTGATATTATATACACCAGTTTAAACAATTCTGACGAAATTGGAACCATGACTTAAAATTTTTTAAAAAAGAGTACGGCGTCTGGTACAATATTTGTACCAAAGTGGCAACCCAGATTACAAATTTCTAAAAAACCTCATCCAGCGGGACGCATCCCACCAGTTAAGAATCACTGATCTAAACAATAAAAAATTTTAATTATTTTTTTAATAAATCCATTGAACAAAATCTCCCTGTATAATAGTAAACTTTAAATTATTTTTAAAAAAATAAAATCGTTATGCCTCATAATGAGCATTCTAACGATTATGACTTCTTAAATTTTTAACTAAATAAAATCTATCACGAAATTTATTTAATTAAATTATTAATTAAGTTAAACCTAAAATCTTGCAAATTAAAATAGATCGCCTTAATGAACAAAATTCTTGGAAAAATTTCTGTTAGAACTAAGCATAAGTAATGAGTAGCTATCTAGTAAATTTTAACTTACTGTATCTATTTGTAAATAAAATTGAGAATATTATTTAGCATAAAATTTAAACCAATATTTCGACAAACGATTTGTAATCATTAAGTATTAAAAGTTAAAACATTATTTTTATACTTAAATATAGAATTAAAAATATTTACAAAATTGCGTAATCTATTTTTAATTGAATCCATCTGCTGGGGAAATTATGAAATAATTTTTTTTATAAAAATACTTTATTGAGTTCAAATTTAAAACATTGTTTACAAACAACAAACATAATGAAATATGTAAAATGAATTTTTTATGAGAAACGAAAACCCGTAATATAAACATAACATAATATAAAAAAATAAATATAAACGTATTATAAATAATTGATAAAGAGATTTAAATTTGCGAAATATATTACTAAAATGAGTTTTGAAATGATAAGAGACTACATTTTTGACTAAAAAAGCATGAGGTACAAGCAAAGTGTCGAAATTAAAAAATTAAATATAAAAATCAACAATAATAGAATTTTATAAGATTAACACTTTATCAGAAGAGACAGAATATAATTCAATAGGATTGTTTAATTTAAACTAATTATACTAGCCTTAGAAAATCTGATCTTCTGTATTCAGAGTGCGGAAAAAATATCTTAGAAAACATTCATTAATTGGTATGTTTGTTTTTATATATAAGGAACACACAACTCCCTATTCCACATGGGGTTACAGGAGAGTGATGATGAAGTAATGGACAATGCTAGCGGATGAGAAAACCCAATCGTTAGCTATCCGACAATCTATTTCATATATTATAAACAAAAATTTATTTTGGGTTCTGTTGAAATATTTTGGTTCACTTAAATTTAGTTCGATTATTATAGTTCATAAAATGGACAACCTACGTTGAAATTTCAACCTGCCATCAGGTTAATATTAGATTTTAACTCCAGAAGATTTTTTGTTGGCTCAATTCAATATTGCTCTGTGAAATAAAAGGAACAGATGCTCGAAATACCATACTCTTAATACACTTTTTATCTAAATACAAGCAATTAATTAATTGAATTTTATTTTATTTTATTACTCGATGGCTTATAACATGACTCAAATATGAATTACAAAACTTAAAGCTCTCCTAAAATGATAGAAAACGATAGAAACGTTAAATCATAAATAACAAGCTATTTCGTGGCCATATAATGAGGCTATAATGAGATAATAAATACGATAAATTGTTATCCAACTAATTATCGAAACAAGAATTGAACATAATAAAAACAACAGAACGATTGATTCATACAGCCAGAAACCGTGAGAAATGTTTCAAAATAGCCGATGTGTATTTATTTATGATGTGTAAAAAAAAGATAACAGCTCGTCGATTAATTAAAAAATTAAATAACAAAAACCCCAAGTGATCGCTGAGCATCTAGGTATGTAAATAGTAATAGAAGAAGACACAAATGCATAAATATACACCACAAAATTGTTAGAAATAAATGTAGTCTTAATTTGCTGCATTTTAAAATTTAAATTTAACAATTTCAGATTAGTTCAGGATTAATTTTACGTAATCTACGTTATCATTCTCTGCGAAGCTTTTAGAGTACCTACATTTCCTAAAATCAGTAATCTTTTTAATACTCGTAATCTGTTATAGTCATTTTGATCATTTTAATAGTCATCCAAATGATCAAAATTACTGTCATTAACTAAATATTTAAGTATTCTCGTATTGTACTAAAAATTGTGCCAAAAATGACAGATGAAATATTTCTGGACAGATTTAAGCTAGGTGAACCAAAGTTGTAGGGTTATCTAAGTAAGTAAGTAATTGTAGGTTCACTGAATATAACTTTCTAACTAATATGGTTTAAGTTGTTCGCTATAAGAGAGATGAATTTTTTCTATGAATCTCAAAATATTTTTCATAAGTGATTGCATATATTTTACACTTTATTCACGAGTTGGTGTATTCTAAAGGTGTATTGTTGTTAAATTACAAACCACTTGTAATAACTTTGATATAAAATAATTTATTTCAAAATATAAATTAACAACACTATAGCCTATTTTATTTGGGAGCGGTCCTGTTCGCAAAATCTATATATCAAACTCCCATTTCGCCTAATGCTATTTCGCATAATTTTGTATTTCACAAATTTCCCTTTAGCAAAATTACCATATTGCAAATAGTTTATTTATCAAATAGGACACTTTGCAACTAAAAATCAGTGTTTTTCCTTTTTCCAGAATATTTATATATGCAAATGTATATGTGAGATTGTGAATTAGGAAGGATTTTAGAATTGGATTCAAAATCAGGGTTTTACGCCTTTTATAGAATTTTTATATATATTTATGTATATGAGAGAATCTGAATTAGGAGGATTATATTCAGCATATCTTTTTGCGAAGTGTCTCATTATGCCAAATAACCATTTTTAAAATGGTCAAATATGTCAAATGGAAAGTTGCGAAATGTCGTTTTTGTTAAAAGATATTAGGCGAATTGGCTTTTTGCTATTTAATATTAGGCTAACTGTATGCAAACCATTTTGTTTAGTATTTTGTGCTATTGTATTGTACTACTTTGACATTGTATATAACATTTTTGACATTTTGACATAAAAATGGCGGAATATAAAAAAGATTAAACCAAATTATTAATTTTTTTTAATTATTTTATAATTATAAAATACTTTACATCTTTTTAAAAACGACCTTTTTGTTTTGGGATTTTATTTAATTATTTTATAGTTTATCTACTTCCAGATTTGCAGTTGTTATCTGACATTTCTAATAGTATAACAGTACAACACAAAATTTTTACTTAAACACAAAAATTGCATTAATGACATTTAAATTTACAATGCGATGTAAACTTAAAATAGAACAATGATAAATCAATTTTTGAATACCCAAAATATACAGGGTAGTCATTATTAAGCATGAAACCCTATAAAGGATTATCCAATGTTTTTTTAGAATTTAGAATATTCATAACATAACTAACGGGTTTTATGTCGTGAAAACTAGTAAAATCTATACCCTATATCTAGTAAAATCCATATCCTAATTAAAATTTCAATATAAAAACTGAAATTTTTGTAAAAAACGTTGGATATCTCGGAAAAGCTCGTTAACATTTTTTTTTTATTAATTATTTTGATAAATTTCACCCTACACAACTTCCATGTCACCCTGTAAAATAAATCTGTTTTTTTTTTGTTGCAGTAATAATTCCTCATATCATCGTTTGTCGTTCATTGTTGCCGCCCATAAAATTGATTATACTATTACTATTTAATAATATAATGTCGATTTACTATGTTTTATAGTCAAGAACTGTTAATGATTTTGAAAGAAAAAAAATATTAAACTCTACCTTGACCTAGTAATTCATTCAAGCTTTTTAAAATATTATGAATTAATATTAGGTGAACGAACTAAATGTTAAAAATTTAATAATTAAAATTTAAAATTTTACAAGAAATTTATTTTAGTGTTTAGGACTTGTTTTTTTCTTTGAAAAATTAACGTATTTAATTACACTTTAAAAATAAGTACAAAAATCCATTATTTTAATTTTGCGACGTCATCGGATTAACAAGAGAAATATAGAATATAGAATTTGTCGTGATTTGGGAACACACAAGATGGAATTTGGTTCCACATTCGGGATGTTGAAGTTAAACGAATTTCTATAACTTGTCTTTTGGCATCTAGGGATTTTAATGGTGTAGGGATAAGCACATGCTGCCCTTGGTGTTTCACGCGGGAAACGCTTAAGTGGCGGTAATATAGATTTAATTTCTACTGAGCATGTGCCGATTCCTACGAGATATCTATAAAAAAGTGAGAGAGCTCCGACTATACGACGATGTCCAAGAGGAGCAAGATTATGACAGCCCACATTTGGGTCATTGATTAGACGAATAGCCCATTTTTGAACTTTATCCAAATGTTTTAACGCATTACTAGAGGCGCCAGCCCATATGTGAGAAATGTACTCCATTTTGGCTTTATAGTCTTTATAGATTTTCAAGAGGTCCAGGTTTATCTTTAATACAGTCTTTGACTGCAGTAAGTTTAATACAATCATCAAATGCAGTTGTCGATTTGGATATTGAAGCCCATATGAGCAAAGCCCATACTGCTTCCGGGATGCTCTCAAAAATATGAAAGACAAACAATATATCACTGCACACTAAAATAAGAGTCTTCAAGTGTAAAATCTGTTACGCCTGAAATCTTGTACACCTGCGAAACATAGAAAGCTCCCAACAACACTAGAAATCTCCAAGGGCATATCAACAAATGCCTCCGGTACCTAAACATTCGTTAACCACAAACCTTTTACGCCGTGGCAAAAAGCGAATCAAAAGCAAAGCGTGCAAATGCGAGAAAGAAAATTGCGTTAGATCGGGCATACACTAACAGTCTTATGCAAAACAAGTACCCAGCAACGTGGCCAGAATAAAAGTGGTTGGCCGCAGATAGAAGACGATGGAAGGACTTTATATTCGTCATATGTCTCATTCGTGGGACAGGACAGTGATGAATACAGTCTTTAAAAGAGACAAACTTATTATGGTCTTGAACTTAGTACCTCCTCTCCTTCGGCCATCTCTCTTTCTCTTAAATTCCTCCGTATCTTTCATCACACCTCCTGAAAACTACTTCAGTTTATTCTATCTATTCCAAATAGTAGTTCGCTCTTAATCGTTCTTTACCACAATAAATATTTTTTCATATTAACATAAGCCTATAGAACTGTATATAAACTTTCTTCCTGTTGTACTAAATCAATAGGGCTTAGTGGGATGGGCTATCTTCTTCTATATGTTTGGTTTATTGCTAACAAAATTTCTCAAAAATTTATATTTTCATTGCCTTCATAATAATTTTTACTACGATCAAATATCATAACTAGTTTTTCAATGTTGTTCTAAAAATACTATTTTTCTTTTTTAATTAGAAATTATTGAAAATTTTATTTACAAATGACTAGAAACAATATGTTGCCGGAAGGTAATTCAATTCATTTTTTATTGTCAATTTTGCTCTATGACCAAGACGAGGGTGTAATATACAGAAATACAATCAATTTTGCAAATTTAATTGTCTCGATTTCATGTTACATGTCATATTCTTAGGTTTCTTATTTGTTTGTTGTTTTTTTTTTCAATCTGTCTATGTATGTGTACTCTCATATTTTGAATTCTTGATTTTCATAATTTTAAATTCATTTTTATAAAAAACTCAAATTGTTTTTTTCCAGTCCAATTAGTTTTTTAAAACGAAATATTTTAATACCGTTACGGATAATAGTCCAATTACATTTCAATCTTAAAACATCGAAAAAAATGTTGAAAACAATAATAGTGAAATAATTTTGATTCATCAAAAAATTCTAATCGAGACGAGGAGACGATTATGTTAATATATAACGGTAAAGTAATAATTTTGTAGGTTGTGTTGTGATAATATGTTGAGAATATTGCAACTAAGTCTAAATCCAAGATAGTCTTTCAAATTTCAACCAGAAAAAAACATTGAAGTAGAATGAAAATTAATGCACTTAACTAACTCAGTAAGTACTGATGTGGATAGTGAAACTTACCTCTTTTAAATAAGCTTTACCCAAACTGAAAATGTTGGTATGAAAAACTGATATTTTATTTATTAGCTAACATTTTTTTATTAATTATTTTCATGAATTGAACCATCCTATACAAATTTCCCATACACAACCTTTATGAGCTACGAGAGTTAACTTATCATCAATAATAAACATTTAGAATAATTCAAAGATATGAACCTAATTCAATGACTATTTCATATATGAAAATATGTCACAAATGATTCATCAATTTGGATAATACACACAAATTTGAATTAGAAAAAACTATTCATTAATAGAACAAGTGCACCGAAAAAACTATATTGTTGAGCAAGCACTAGAACAGGTATGCATGTCAGTAGATTTCTCACAAGCAATTACAATTGCACGAAATCCTGATATGTAACCTATATTGTTACCCAAAAGCTATGCTGAGCTAATCTGCTCATATCTATCAGAAAAAATATTCAGAATAAAACAAGGACAGGCGTATTCGCATTCTGATAAATGTGAGCAGATAAACCTCGTCCCTCGCTTTTAAAGCTGGTACACCACAAGATAGAATACTAAACCCTATTTTATACATACTATTTACAAGTGATATTCCAAAATAATAGAATCCGTCACAATAGCAGCATTTACGAATAACATTTCAATTATGGCAATATATCAAAATGTATAAAATTCTAACCATCAAGTTGCAAAGGTCTAGTTAAACATCCGATTGGTCTAAAAAATGGAAGATAAAACTACATGAGGTGAAATCTACACAAAACTTCAACAACAGCAAAATAGAGACAAATCTCCCAAGCAAAGTAAATGAAGTCATCATACAATACGAAAATAAGTTGAAAAATACCTATGGGTTTGGGTATGACACTAGAAGCCAAACTTTCTTTGACAGAAGAAAAAGAAAAAAAAACTTGACCAGAAATACATAAAACTGGTTTGCCTGATAAGTTGAAAACCGAATCTATATATACTAGAAAGTTTGGATATAATAATTAAACATTGAATTCAGTCTGGGGTATAGTATTCAATTATGGTTTTGTGCTAAACAACTCCATATTCAAACATTTTAAAACAAAGCATTGCGCATATAGTTAATGCATCCTTGTATGTTGGAAATACTGATATTTATATAAATCTTAAGACCCCTTACACAACAGACAAAATCAAAAACCGCATTTAGTTGACAATAAAAACTTTATTGTGTCGCCTCAAACATACGAAACAGTTACAGAAAAATTAATATTTAGTCATATTTGACTAGTTTAATTCTTAATTAAGTGATAGTTTGGGGCGCTACGAACTAACTCCCAAGCACAAAAATGGAATTATCGTCAAAAGAAATGAGCTAAATCCTCAAGTTAAATTTTAAATATTGGGATTAGTTTTTTTTTGTATTTGGTACATAACGGCATAGTTTAAAGAGCTCTACGAAAAAACTCCCGCTTTTTTATGAAATAACACCCAACAAAATTTCATACTAAAAGGAGGACTTATTTCATTGTGAAATAGTTTCCAACTATTAAAAATTAAATAACTCCCACAATTTGGAATTTATTTCATAATGAAATAAGTCTTTTTAATATGAAATTTGTTTAGGAATTATTTCGTGTGGGAGTTATTTAGTAGATCCAGTTCGAAGTGAAAATGTGCAACAATTTGGTCAAATGCAGCTTCCATTTTTCTTTCGATAATTTTCTACAAATTCGAACAATGGAAATCAATTATCCGCAAGTCATTACACACCCTTAACCTCTAATGGAAAAGGGAATAAATTTTTTTATTATTATGAAATTCGAATTGTTTTAATATTATTCTTGAATATTCAATATTAGCATTGATAAAATACAAATTTTATACCATAGTCAGTTCCTAAGAAAAAAACATAATATAATGTAACGAAATATATCAGTTAATTTAATTCTAGAATGAATTATAAAGGGTAAAATAGCTTACACATATTTTTTTAAACTTTCAAAACACCATTATTTTAACTGAAAACGAAATTCGAAATAAAATATGTAACTAGTATATGCATTTATTAACTTCATACAGTGTACAATAACAACTTATTTATATTTAAAGACAAATTAATTAAAATGAGACTACACCAGTTTAAAATACAAAAATTTGACTTTATATCAAAAATCCTCCAATTGCGAGGGTTATGCTAGTACTAGTTAAACTATATTTTTAATTATGGTTAATTAAATCCATTTTATTCATTAATACCTATCGAAGAAAGCTTGACAGAAGCCCATATTTCCACTCAGTCAAGACAGGATTTTATGATTATTGTAATTATTACAATTTAATTAACTGGAGTAATTTAATTAACTGTAATAATAAATAACAAATAAATATAAAAATTTTATTAATATTCACTAATTAATTATATCAATGCTAACAAAAAGAACCAACACTAAATTTAATTTTTTAATTTCCGATATTTCCAATTTTTTAATTTTCAAAATTTCCAAAATAATCAATTTTAAAATTAATTAATTTTAATAATTTAAAATATATAATTATATTTACACAAATTAATTTATATTAATTAAACATTAATAATTTATTAATAATAATAAATGAAAAATAATTTTCAAAATAATAATTTCCCAAAAAAAAAACACACATACAAAATGCCATCGCCATTTAAAAAAAAAATTATTTTTCACCACAAATTTTTTGGTATTTTGAAATATTTTTTCAAATTTTTATGATCGCAATGAAAACGTCATTTCCGTTATTTTTCTGTTATTATAAAATTCTACGTTTTTCTTTGTTTTTCCAATTGGAACATCAAACAAATCCAATTTGTTTTTTTTTCATAGAATTTAAATTTTAATTTCAAAACAAAAATATATAAATAAAAAACTATTCCTGTTGGAATAGATTTTGAGACCGATCCGTATTCAGGTGAAAAATTAACTGATTCATATTAAATGTATATATTTTAATTTCTTTACGAAACACTTGCTATACAACAGCCCACTAGCCGCTGGTAAATTTTTGTTCTTTTTATTTTTATTATTTTCAAACTAACAGTTAATAGTATCTATTCAGTTGTAAAAGTAGATAAAGAAAAAACAAAGCCTCATCAGCACAGAATATTTTTGTATTCATACACACACACACACACACACACACATATATTAGATATCAGATCAGCTAACAAGTGAATTTTACAATTTATGCGAGTACTTTATTACCATCCATATACACATTTTTACTTACACATATATTATGTAGATAATATTTTAGTATAAATTTAAAAAATATAAATTCATGCGGTCACGCTTTACGGACCCATCACCCATAGTTGGTTACAATTTTTATTTCATTTTTTTTTTTTTTATTAAAAGGGGAACACTAACAACCCATTTTTTTATTCGGTTAAATTTTTTTTTTTTTTTAGTCTATGCTATACTAACTGTATATTAAAATTAAATATGTATATAAGTTTGTGTGTTAATAAACGAAAAAGACATACTAAAGATTCACTATTATTTGGTACTATAATATTATAGTGAACAACCACCCAGCGAAGCAACATAATTTTGATAAAATTTCAGATTTAAAGAAGTAAATAAAAAACAATAAAAATTTGTTGATGGGGGAGATTTAAATTAAAACAGAGGTGATTTTTCATAATTTTATTTTAAAGATATTTTACACGTTCATTTTTGGTGATAACGTAAAGTCGGTTGTAAGAAAAAATTTAACGTATTTTAAAAAAGTTGAAAAAATAGTTAAATAGATTTAATTTAATTTAATTATTCATCAACTGCACATAAATGTCAAAATTAAGGGTCCTTTTCCCTGGGTTATATTACAGTAGTATTTAGACAAGCTCTCGATTCTAGTAAAATTTAGTCATAGGTGGGGCGATAAAAAAAACATGTTTAGTTAATATGTACAAAACTGTATCAATGATAATACAGAATAATTTATGGAAAAGAAACAGTTTAGGTATATAAATTTTCTTGCAATGTTCTTGATGTAGTTCAAAAATTTGTATAACTTTCGGCATAGAGGACTCATTTCGAAGCTAAATCATCGAAATTGAGAATGAATACTCCTTTCTAAGAGATATATAAAAACTGAAGTGCCGCAAGGAAGTATACAAGGTCAATTTTTATATTTACTACAAATTTGCGATATACCTAAAGTAGAAAATATGAAAATAGCAACCTTTGCAGATGCAACGGCACTGATGAAGGTTATATCTAATATAAAAAACGCTACAAACAAATTATTACAAGCTAATGACAAAATTTGCAACTGATTTTCTAGATTAATGCACAATAAAAACTTTATTACAACGAAAAAGACCCTTCAGTAAAGTTAAGACCTTTTGTATTTATCAAAAACATTCTTGGAAATCCAAGGTATTTTAGTTATTTGAATTAAAAGTAAATTAAAGGTTAGCCTGTAAGACTAGACTTAATATAGTAGTTTTTAGTTGAATAAAGTCCCACAGTCCTTCAAACAATTCTCCCTAGTAAGAAGCATGCCCTGAAACCACTTTCGATGATTTACTGCTCCGATAAAAAAAATATACATATATAATATAACTTGTGTTAGGCCAATGGAAATATCTGTATTTGTGGTAAGAAAATAAACTAAAAAAAAAAGGATATATTTAAAAACAAAATTGAAAAAAAAAAATGATTTCCGAAACCGAATGAACAGAATATATCAAATAATCTTTAGTGTCAAATCTAAAACGAATATAACAACGTATATTCGTAAAAACAATTTGTAAAAAAAATTTTTTTCCTATTCGATCACACCACCCCACTACTGATCATAAAGCAATCTGTGGCATGGCACTCTCCGCTGTATCTCTTGTTCATCGATTTTAAGAAGGCTTTCGAGACGGTTCAACGCATTGCGATATTGAATACATTAAGAAGAGAAAAAGAATCCCCGAAAATTTTATGATTAACAGAAGCTTTGTATGAAGATGCAGAATTAGCCGTGCTTCACTCCGGACAAAAAGGCGACACGTTCACCACAAATTCTGGAGTAAGACTGGCCCAACACCATCAGCAATAAGGGCTTATGGCAGCTAATCGGTGAAGAACCGATAATGCAACAAAAGGAGGTACAGAAGCAGATGTCAACAACAGACTACGTAAGGCCAGAGCCATGTGTAATGTCAAAGACTTATGTATGGCAGTGAAATTTGGATGACGACAAATAACATCAGTCAAACATTTCGAGTATTTGCGAACAAGTGCCAAAAAAGAATATGCAGCATATTCTGGCTCAACACCATCAGCAATAAGGGCTTATGGCAGCTAACAGATGAAGAACCGATATTGCATCAAACTAAGCGCAGAAAATGGAGATGGATAGGGCACACTCCAAGAAAACACCAAATATTATAACCAGAATAGCTATAACATGGAACCCCCAAGAAAGCAGAAGGCGAGAAAGACCAAACAACACCTAACGTCAAATTGCGACTTCTGAGCTAACAAAATATGGACGAATTTGAGAGGAAATAAAGATCATTGCGTACAACATAAAACAATAGTGGAGTCAAGTTGATGACCTATGCTCCCACGAGGAGTAACAGGGGGAAAAAATGTGGCTTACCAGATCTATCTTGAGCTGGATGTTAATTTTTTTTTATAATCAAGCCAAACGTTAGTATATTATCTTTAGCACTTAAGTAACGCTTGATTTTATTTTTGTTTGTTTTTAAATTAAGCCAAACATTAGATTTCAAACGACACCTTTATACACGAATGTACAGCTTGGACTAATTGAGGATTTGGAATATTTGGAATAAATTTTGTTAATATTATTCTTGAACTTTATTATATGTTTCTAGGTATATTTTTGTATTAGGGAAACAATTAGGTTAGGATATTACAGAATAAAATTAGATAGGAAGAAAAATATGGTATGGGCGAGATTAGTATAAAGTGGTAGAATAAAGGTAGGTATTAATATTTTTCTTAAATTTTTCTAGATTGTATATTGAATTAGTTCGAACCATGAACGAAACATGAACGGATTTTCACAGTGCTGGGGTGAGCACTTGCGGCTCCTCTCTCTTTTCATGTTGGAGCTGTTTGATAGAAAAAAGTCGTGTTTTTAATGCTTTATGCATGCTCCAATTTGAATTAATTTATTAATTTACATAAAACTGTAGTTACAATAAAACTGTAGGGTTACTCAAATTGTAACATTAAAAAGGCTGAACATAGTGTTGATTGTCTTTTTAAAAGTAACTGACAAATCCAGTTTCATTCACACCATGTTTTTCAAGCAAACAATAATATTTTCAAATCTTTGTGCTATGAAGTAGAAACATGTGAATATTCAGAATCGTTAAATTATTGAATTAGAATAATTGAGGCGGTCCCAGCCAATTTTTAAAAATGAGTTATTGCGATTTTCTAAGCTTTCTGTCATCATGCAAAGAAAACAAGTAAAACTAAACGAATTTGGAACATGATTACAATTATTTTTCTAAATGAACTAAACTGCTTGAAGTGATTAACCTTTTTTTATTGCAATTTTATCTCTAAAGTAGTTTTTTTACTGGTCCATTCTGGTTCGGACCGTCTCAATTTTGATTAGAGAAATATTTTCTGCACAATTTTTTTAGAAACGATTCTGGTTGATTTCTTTTCTTACTACATTCTATTCTCTTGTATTGCTTTAAGGCCAACATTTGCTTACAATTTAAATCAACCGTGTAAAATTGCCTTTTATTTTAATATTTCTTAAATACTTTTATATGGCATACCCTCAAAAGTCAAAAACATACTGTGATTCAAGAGCAGCAAAAAACTTCTCAAAATGAATTTCAACAGAAGAAAAATAAAATAATTGAATCGACTCTTGTATGAATTCAATCATTAGACTTAAATTTATAGGAGTGCTCGTATATATAAGATCGCATCCTACAGGGAAAATACGTTGAAACCAACAAAAAATTTAAGAAAAAAACTAAATAAGAAAACTTTAAATAAATTTATTTAATTTTTTATGAGGGATTCAATATAAAAAAGTAAGTAAAGAATTACTCACGAGCCTACATCTATAGGGTCATAAAATTCTGAGGAATATATGAAGAAAATAAATAAATAGAGTTAAAAAGGTATCAAAAGCTTAATGAATAAATTGGGACTTTTTTCATATCTCTGGAACTAATGTCGTTATAATTGGGACTTTTTTCATCAAACTAAAGCATTCGAATATTTATGATGTTGACTAGAAGCAGAATTTTTAACTAGTCTCATTTGTCGATTTGTATTAAACTTACTTACTTAGGTGGTGAACAGAACATGTAGGTCCTGGACTTGACTCCCCAATGTCCTTCATTTTTATTTATATCTTTGGCATAGTGCCGTCGAAGAACTTACGACTCGAAGACATGCTCACTTACCTTAGCAGAACCGGAAGTATGAGCGTTTTGTCGATTTGTAGAACTTTGATGCTTCGGGATAGGAGTTTTGACCCGATATGTTTTGACAAACCGAGGCAGCAACTATTTGCAAAGATCATTTTTCGTCGTACCTCAACTTTGATGTTGTTTCTGGGATTTACGCTGGTTCTAAGATACACTCCTTGAACCACCTTAAAATTATATTTGGCAACACTGACCAAATGTTTTGACCAATGTTTTTATTATTAACTGATCATAAATTCATTTTTTTAAGGCAAGTCGTACTGTTGGAGTACTTATCCTATTTTCTTCCTATTTTTTTGATATTGATACGGTTTAATATGGATTTAAAGCTTCGTAGATTTGATACGATTCAATACGGATTTGAAGCCCCGTAAATTTATTTAAAAAATTTTAACATGATATCTGAATTTTATATCAACAAAATAATTTCAAATACAGCTAGTAAACATAATCTGCAACACAATAAAAACAAAATAAAAACCATATTTTTGAAAACACTTGTCATATCAACGTTTTGTAACAAAAATGTGTTATTGCTACACAATATGAAGTAAAATAAATTAAATTTGCTGATAGATTATTTAGAGTGACAATTTTTTAGAATACTGTGTTCGAAAAATATCAAGTATTATTTAAAAAATATAACCGATGTTAATTGGAACCGGAAATAGATTTTTATTTACGTTTATTTGTTGGATCCAACCTTAAATTATTCATCATTTAATATGTTTTTGTTGCTGTTGTCTAATGAATGGGTCGTTGACTTATACCACTTTCCGCTTTAGGCTTCCAGTATAGATGTTTTTGTTGTGCTGTTTTTCTGCTTTCAATGATGTATATCGGAGTAAGTGTACTTCAATTAGATTGCAATTGCATTCATAAGTTAATATAAATACGAGCATTTTCACCTGGGAATTAAAACCCATATCTTGTACTAGGCGATAACCGGTGCAAGCCACACTAAGTAGAATAAACACAGTAGACTATAATAAACTACTTTGTTAAAATAATTTGACATACAACAAATTTGAATAATGCTCAAGAAAATTCAAAGCTCTTGGAATAATTTTAATTCCCAACCACTGGTGCACTTAAACAACCTTAAATTCATATTAATATTCTGTTTAATGGTTTTACTAAATGCTATCAATATAAATAGTCAAATATATTTTTATACCGATTACATGCATTTATGTAATACATCTTTCACTATGTTATAAGACCAATTAAAGTCTTTTGAAAAAAATTGTCAAACAATTCAAATACAATGTCCTAAAAAAATATCATCGCCACATAACAACGTGTGGTTGCCGAAATGTTTTCCCGAATAGCAAAGAAACATGTTATCATATATGGTGTAGACATAAAAAGGCCTCTCCACATTATATTGGTCAAAATATGACTATCGACACATATGATTTCGAGATTGTTCAGAAGTTAAGCTATCTTGGAACTAGCGCTAATTCCACGAATCATCTATCACAAGACATCTATCTGAAGTTCAAATCTTCTATTCTAAAATACCAAGGGTAAAATTTGGGCAAATGGCTGTACATTATGGCTTATGATGTTTATTTCTTGAAAACAGATTTAAAATGTAATTCTAAATCTGAAATTCTAAATGAAATGATAAAGCTTTGAAAAGGCCATGAACATACCAATGTACAGAAGCACAAACAGTTCTCCAAAACATTTTTATTTCCAGAATCTTAAACTGATCTGAAGTTTTTTTTTTTTAAGATATTTTATTGTGAATTATAACGTCTTTGAATAAATTATTTTTTCAATAACAAAAAAAAATTATATTTAAATATCGTATTAACAGTAATGAAAGAAAAAAATATAAAACAATTTGCAAAGGTAAAAAATGTTGAATAGATGACAGATACCTGGAAATGGCTATTCTAATTATCTTAGTACCTAAATTCTGCATTTTTTTTAATATTTCTGCAGTTTGCTTTAATGGATTGAATTCAGTCAGGTTCTTAATGTTCCCACACAATCTTATATCCGCGAATTGATGTTCATTTTCGGGGATTGATTATTGATTTAAACTTAGTTTTACACCAGTTTTCACGAATGAATAAAGTGAAATTTAAGTACAATTTAGACATATTAGAGATATCTGTTTTCATTATTTAAATATAAACTATTAATCTACATTTTTAGGCAAATTTAGTTCCTACTTGAAATTAGATAGACAAAGTTTATTGTAAATACTATTGCCTTGTATCCGAAAAGTACTCGTCAATATTTCGGAAAATTATTCGAAAAATCCTATGATGAGCTTATAAAGCTTTGAAGACTTTCAATTTTTTATCTAATATTTTCTTATTGTTATTCATACATCACGAGTATTGCAAATTCCTTAAAGCTCTTAAATCATAACAAATTCAAAAAAATTTATATTATTTTTGACATTAACTGTTTATTTGATTTATTTGCAAAAGTTAGAACAATATATTTTAAGCTTTTAGAAAATTACAATTGGCGTTGCACCAAAGTAAATAAAATTTATATCCTATTGAAATTTACTATATTGATATACCTACATACATTATATTGTATATAACATTTCAAATCAGCTGTTGTTGTTTATATATTTTTAGAATATTTTCCTTATAGTCATAACCGTTAACAATTGTTCTGTTAAATATGAATTTCCCAACAATGTCAATAATAAATAAAACAATTTGTTTTTTTTTTTTTTTGTTTATTTTTTTTCTATGTATTACATACAATTTTATTACATATTTGAATAAATTATTACTATAGATTTAAATTGTGCTTAGAAGGCAAGATCGTGGGAAATCAATATTCCCGCTCCCGTTTAGTTTATTCCACTAAGTTGTGAGTTTTAGCCTTTTCAGTCTTCTCGTGTGTTTCCTCTGGTGTTTTTAATAGCTGAATCGCCTTTAAATTGCTGTGTTGAATCAGTCTATTTTCAAGTTAAATAGCAATAATAGTGTTTACACAAAAATAAATTGGAAAAATCAGTTGATTTTATTGTAATATCTGTGTTTTTTTTCACCGATTCAGCAGATTGAAGATTTGAAAAAAATTATAGGGGCTTATTATAGATCATATGTTTTGATGACGAAACATTATTTGAATTTTCAAAACGTTAATGTCAAGGGTGTTATTTTAGATTTGTTTTTATCATTGTATTTCTTTGCATGAGCCATGCCTATTACAAGCCGATGTCGTACATATTATTGTAAAGAAATGGAAAAAGGGTTTATTTTGCGTAAGCCTTAACTCAAACGTATTTATAACTGTGTCCAAATTTTATATTTTTATTTACAGATTCTGTATTCGTATAGTTTGTGGTGATCCTAATAATAAATATTAAAATGTTATTTTTTATATTTTTTTACTTCCCTACCCTTGTTTTTATAATTACAGAGTTCAATAAATAGCTAAAGTATTAATTTAAATACAAATTTAAATATCAATATAATATAGATCAATACCCTATAAAGTAAAATACAGACAACTAGTTATATAAGTAAAAATTAAAATAAAAAAAATTAGATTAAGTAACCTAGAAATAGACAAGTTAAAAAAAGAAAAAACATTTATTTTTGGATTTAATTGTGGAAAACCACATCACAAGTTAAATTTGTTTATTTTTACTTCTAAGTCGATGTTTAGGTGAAGTCTTAAAACTTATATCGCTATTAATTTTAAGAGCTAATTTTGTAGCATCTTCAAACAACTTCTAAAACAAAATCTAATCCGCCTTGATCCGCATTCTTTGTTTTATGTTATTTATAATATTTTTTAAATTTAATTGCGCTAAACAATGTTAAATTAAAGTATAACATTTCCAAATAAAACAATATGGAATTTATTAACTAAAACATATAAATTAAATATAATGTACATACAGATTTTAAAGAAAACGAGTAATATTTAGCACTGTATAGCCACAACTTTAAATGAAAGCAATTTGAGTACTTTAAATAAGTTGTAATATATGAAAAACTTACCTTGGACCGCATAATTGTGTTGGCTTAATTTGTTGTTGTATTAACATGTTACTTAGCTGGAGTGTTCTTTGAAAACGAACAACATGAACTCGGGTTTCCTCTTCCAGGCTGAAATCTTTGCTATAAACGCAGCAGTGCATATAATATTATATATAACAGAGCAAAGATGGTCTAACAAGGTCATTAGAATCTTTGGTGCCAGTCAGGCAGCCTTGAAAGCTCTTGAAAATAACCTCATCAAATACAAATAGCTGAGAGAATGTTCGGAAACCCTAAACATCATAGGGTTCCGAAATAATGTACAACTGATCTGGATACAGGGTCATAGTGACTTTACTTGAAATGAAAAGGTTGACGAACTAGCCAGATCATCGGCGGGCAACATTTATGGACCGGAACTGGCAGTTGGTATATCTATTGGTAATATTAAATTATCGATAGAAAACACCCTGTAGAGAAAACAAATATTCTTTGGGAACTTTTTGAAAGCCACGGAGTCTCCAAAATATATGCAGTAAGAATAAACACCAAAATAACCAACTTCCTGCTTGCTCTCAATACTGAAGAAGAACCATCACCAAGAACAGATTACAAGAACCATCTTGGGATCAACTAACGAACAAAATCTAATTTCATAATATAACAGCACATCACAACAATAAAAACAATGAATATAACTGAATAAATCGACAAGACAAGTCGATAGCTGTCAGATAATTTAGTTTTTATTTATTAGCCATAAGTCATCTGAAGTTGTCCGGGTCCAACGCAAAATGTATAAAATTTACTTTAATAAAATTTGATTTATCAACCAAATCAAAAGCAAAATGGATTCTGTCAAATATTTTTAATGTTAGGTTCAATTAAAAATCTGTAGTAGGTTTGAATTTTAATTTGTACTTTTATAACATGAAGATGAATCTGATACAACTGCATAAGTTTTCGCTTGCTTGCATAAATTTTGTAGAAGCACTATTGGAGATTCTATACTTTTAATTCTGATTGGTTAGGAAAAAATATCAAAATCCATGTCAAATTCAACAAATTTAGAATACAGTTGGATAACTGACAGCTTAATTTTTATTGATGAATGTATCCGCTCTTTCAATTTTTATCATTTTTATCATAATAGTTCACCAAACTATAGTAAGTTTCGAATCAATTTACTACAAATGCTTACTCGCATGTGACTTCAAAATTTTAATCCTATGCCACGAAGATGAAGACATGTTAGAATTCCATTAACTATTTTCCTTTCAAGAATCAGAATTTTTGACAACAACATGTCATAGAATTTTAATCCTAGCGGTAAGTTATTTATCATTAAAATAAATAACAAATATCCAAGAAGGGACATCCTGTGGCCTAAATACTTATTTAAAGTGTCCAAATTTTAACTGATACTTGATAAGATTTTAAGGCTGGTTAATAAACACATATTAAATAAATTTGAAATAAATAAAATAATAAAAATTATTTTGTACCAAAAAGTTTGAGAAACACTGAAATCCATTAATAATTTTTAATATTTATTCTTAATAGTAATTTAATTCTAATATCATATTATTTTGTAATTAAAAATATATTTTTAAAAATTATAGATTCAATTTCAATATTTTTTTTTATGTAATGAATATTGCAACAATTTAATATGTACATATATGTATACATGTGGGCATAAAAATTAACTATAAATAAATAAATTATAAATTTTAATTCTATAATTTATTTATAAAAAAAAACGTTATTTTAAACTTTGATTCTGTTATTATAGATATCTCTTCCTATTTCATTTATCTATCTGTGTTTTTTCGACCGGTATTGTCATAGGATCAATTTCATTTCATCTTGCCCTATCTCAACCAAACGGTAATTTATACTAACGCTTTGGTTGATTATTCGAGTACAAGAAAAATAAATTGAATTATGCGCATTGGAAAATAGTCAACTGTGAAGGATTGATGTCCAGAAGGATTAAATCATTTACTGAGAATATAAATTAAAAAAAATTGTTTAGAATAAAATTTAGAGCTTTAATCCAAACTGTTTTTTTTCCAAAGAAATTTTATTATGTGATAATCGTCATTTTAAGGTCCTTGGATAGGTATAAAAGCCAAATACATGAAACTAAACATTATTGAACAACTGGACACAATTTTGAAATCTCCAACTAATCATGTTGAGCAATGTGGAGAAATATTGCTATACCCATCAGAAACCGCTTTATATTGAAAGTAAGTTTTAATCCAATGGAAATCTATTTCAAATCCGCAATTCAATTTTAAAACAATTTGTTTCTTTATTTACCTAGTAATAATCTAAACTATGGTTATAAATAGATAAGGTGTACATTTCAAATGTATTCATGGAATTTTTTTTAACAAAATTTTATAAAAATATGATTAGTTCACACTTGGATAATAAATATTTACATTTATTACAATACATTTGTGTAAGTTGCATTCCATTCTGCTTTAGATTGTTTAAGCGGAACGATTTATAATTTATATTTTTTCTGTACACAATTTTAATTATCTACTCATACATCCATAAATAGAATAACGTTTAATAATATAGTTATTATTATAGTTACATAATGAATTCCTCTTCTATTAAATATTTTTATTTTTAACATTTTCCAAGAATGCAACTAACTGCAATTTAAAAAAAAATTTGTTTTGTAAATTAAATTTACTGTTACGAAATTAATTTATTCATTTTGAATTTGATTAGATTTAAATTTAGACTGAAGCGCGCAGACTAATGTTTTCAAAAATTTGTTGTATTCAAAATAATTAAAATTTGACAGTGAGGATGTATTTCTAAAGTAGCATGCAGACTATAATTTAATTTATCATTTCAGTTTTCTCATAATTTTTTACAAAATTGTCAGTCCAAATCAAAACTTTTTGATATTTCATCATTTAAACTGTCATTCCATCATTTCATCATTTAACACATTACACCATCATTTTAAATGACAGTTGCGGACTGCAATGATAAATGGAAATGATAGTCTGCATGCTACTTAATGAAAAACTAATTCTAATTATAAATAATTCCCTAGACCCTAATTAGAAAATTCTCTGACAATTCAAATTGGCAATAAATACAAACAATAAAAACAAAATTTGAATTATCAATTAGAAATATATAAATTAATTTTAACTTTGATTTATAGTATGTATATTATGTCAAGTTCACGCATGCATGCTTTACAGGCAATCTCAATACCCATGAATTGCCTACTTGAAATAATAGATGATGGTACAAACAGTCAATGGTAGGAACAGTCACCGTGTGGCGCATGTGATAGTACGTGGAACTTATTCAACCCACGTAGTACTACATCCGGTAACCATATCCGGTGGCTTGTTTCCGCCATTGATTCGGAAGTACCATTATTTAAACGGTTCTAAAAGAACTTCTCTCTCTTTTGCATTTTAACCGTTGAACAACACACAACGTATTTGTACAAGTTATACTCACCTTTAATAAAGTAATAAAAGTGATTGATGAAACTAAAATATTGTTAAAGTATTAATTATAAAATAAGATTTGAAATAAAGAAAATCAATAATAATATAATAATAATTAAAATAACAAATTTAAAATTAAAACTCCGTCTTTCATTTCTCGCTCGATGAACTTAACTATATGTTTTCAATCAAAATTGAACTGCAATCAATTAGAAACATTTAGAGCTGGCTAATTCTAAGACACAAATCAGAGAAATTTCAAATCAGTCAATTTTGTGATATGTCTTAAATAAAAATGTGTAAATGATGCATGTAAGATAAATTACATGGAATAAAATGAATTATTACACAAGTAAGATAAACTAAAAACACATAATCCACTGTTTGGATGAGCGAATGTCCAGCAATCGATTGCTTTATTGTATATCATACTTACATGTATTATCATAAAGTTTTATGGATTTGACATATAATAGTAGTTTATTCATACAAAGTAAAAATAATAAAATTGTATATTATTTAATTCCATGTGCATACAAACGAGAATCGAGATCGAGCAAATAAAGGATACTGAAATAAGGGAAAGTGAAGAGTTAAGGTCATTTAATGTTAAAGAACTTCTCTCTAGCATACCAGTAGCTAGCTATTGTAAAACTAGAGGAATGACTTAACAAAATAGATGTCAAAAAACCAAATGATACATGAATGAATGAAATTAAATAATTCTAATTTCGATACTCTAGGTATTTCAAATTTTGTTTTAAATAAAATTAGTCTTAATATAGTGAATGTTCTAGCTCATATTTTTAATCTCTGCGTAGAAATTGGAATTTTTCCTAATGCTCTGAAAATTGCCGAGGTAATACCTTTATTTAAGAAATGAGATAAAAATTGCTCAGATAACTATCGCACTATTTCTATGTTAAGTTATTTCTCTAAAATATTTAAAAAAGTGATAAAAAATAAATGATGCATTTTTTAGATCTTACTAATTTTTTAAGTTGTAAGCAATTTTATTTCCGTAGTGGAAGTGGCAGATCTACTGAAGATGTACTTCTAACTTTTTGTTCGCGTATTTATGAAGCTCTTATAAATAGCTCGTAATAATGAAGCTCTTATAAATAGCTCGTATTTATGAAGCTCTTATAATAATAAACTAAAAAGTCCTACGTTATTTTTTGATATTAAAAAAGCATTTGATACAGTGGATCATAAAATCCTATTAGACAAATTGTATAAAGCTGGCTTTCGAGGTAATTTTTTTTATTTACTTTCTTCATATTTAACGGGTCGAACTCAGAAAGTTAAAATTGATGACACCATCAGTGATCTTAAAAGTATTTCTTTGGGTGTACTTTAAGGGTCTGTTCTGGGTCCTACAATTATTTTTAATCTTCTTTAATTCTGCTCTTCTTCAAAAATTTAAGAGTTTAATAGTTGTTCAACTGCCTTTGCTGATGATGTTGGTATCCTACAATAATAGATAATTTTTTGAAAATATGTGTAATATTAATTATGACTTGGTCTTATTACGTCGTTGGTTTTACTGCCACAAATTATTATTAAGTGATAAAACTAAAGGTCTATTCCTATGGTTGATAATATTTTGTATCACTGTGCTAAATGTAGAAAATTTCCTCTTCCTCATAATAATTCTTAATTAAAACAAATTATGTAATTAAATGATAACGAAATGTATAATTGTTCCGCAGTCTGTTTTAAAGTTGATTGTGTTAATTCCTTCAAATATTTAGGTGTTACAATAAATTCTAAGTTAGATTGGTCAATTCATACACGAATTTTAAATAAGTATTTTCATTTAGTTGTCAAACAATTTTATCACCTTAAGCAGTTCTCTTCTTCCAAACTCCTTACCTCTGTACACTATGGTTTATTTAATTCTAAGTTACAATATGGAATTGTTAATTATGGGATGGTACTTTTAATAATTATTTCAGACCTTTGTTAATAAAACAAATAACAACAAAAATGTGTAATCAGACTTGAATTTCAAAAAAGCATCGTAGGGAAAGCAGCTTCCCTTTATTTCAATGTTTGAATCATCTGCCACTGAAGCATCTTTTTAATAGAAGTGGTTACTTACGAAGTAGGTATTCTGAAATATATAATCTGAGAACCAACAACAGAAGATTAGCTATCATACCCCCTCACAATGTATGTACAACATTTTTTACGCTCATTTCAAGCAATTGCACTTCGGTATTATAATTTACACCTCCACCTATAACTAACAATTGTTATGGTTCTAAATTACTCAATTTGGTTAAAATCTGGCTTTTTAATTTCAATCATGATCAAGTGAATGACTTAGTACGCATAGTTACGTAAATTTTTGTATTTAATTAAACTTAATTGTTTTTCTTAATTGATTTTTATTTTTGGTTATTTTGAATAGGTTTTTAATCTCTTATTTTCGGTGTTTATTCGTTATTATTGTTCTATCTTTTATTTTGGTCAAATTTTTTTTTGCAACTACACTCGCTACTGCATGCTTTTTCCATAGAATGTTTTGAACTTTTATTTTTATTGTTGCCTTAATTTAGTTTATGATATCTTTTTGCCTTAGTTTTGTAGAACACTTTTATTTTTTCGGTATTAATTCATTAATTCATATTATATTTATAAGTTCTTAATTGATATTTTAATCTTTAATTTTATTCTTTATAAGTTTCTTTTTTTATTTCTGTTTTTTTTATAATTATATTATTATAATAATTATTTACTTAAATCTGTTAATAGTTTAATTTTAATATAAAAAAATGTAAATTTGTATTTTTTTTGTTATTTATTCTCTTTTAAATTTTTTTTTTTAATATCACTTTAATTATATATTTTTTACATATATTAAAAATCTCTTGTCTATAGAATAGTTATTATATATTAATTAAACATATGGTTGCCAACAGTACCATTTTGGTCTTGAGATTCCAGTTTTAGAGAGATTTCTCCAGTCTCCAGTTTTACTGGTAATTTCTCAAGTAATGTCAAAAAAATCCGTAAAAATCGCTGTTTCTCAAGCTCCAGTAGCAATCTAGCGTAAGTAATCTTAGTACAAACTACAAAGCAACAATTTTCTTAACACAACCTTTAATTGACATTGATTTAAATTTAAAATGGACACGATTGTCATATGGTCATTCGTATTTTTTATTTTAGAACGAACAGATGTTGTAATGTATTTTGTTTTGTAGTATTTTTAATAAAAAGTAAGGTAAGTTCTTTTATTATTTTATATTATAGAAGTTTAGTGTTATATTATATTATATATTTTAATACAGTATTTTTATTTTAATTCGTGAAAGGGCTGATTTGACATGGACGATGGACAACAATAATACGAATGCAAAACCAATAACGAAAAAGCAAAAAAAAAACTACTTGACAAAATTTAACGAGAATTGGTTAAAAAAATTAGAATATCAGAGCTGGTTACGAAAAAAAAATGAATTCACCGGTATTTGCAGGCTTTGCGGTATAAGTTTTATTGTTAAATATGAGGGTGAAAAATCTGTTAAGCAACATGAGGCATCTGTTTGTCATATAGACAAAACATAATTGCACAACAGAGTAGCCAATTGTTATCAACTTTTATTGTTCAAAAAGAATCTAAAAATGAATTAAAAGATTGTATTGCCGAATTGGTATCCGTATATCACGCAGTAATACACCAACAAAACTGTAATAGCTTTGATTGTGGAATGAAACTGCAAACTAAAATTTTTAAAGATTCATTGCTTTCTAAACTTTAAAGATTCATTGCTATCCTTTTTATAATAAAAAAATTTTTTTTTGAATTTGTAATTGCATTTTACTAATTCTCAAGGCGAGGAGTACTCATCAAATGTTGGTAACCCTAATTAAACAATGAAATAAAAATAAAAATATGAAAAAAAGAAAAAAAAACTATTTCATGTTTAGAGGGAAATACTACAAAATCACAAAAGGTAAATCTATGGAAAATCCACTATCCCCTGTATTAAGTAAAATTTTCATGAATTTTATAGAAATAATGACAGTAGAAGTAGGAGCTTTGCCCAGGATCTCGAAGTGATATTTAAATGATATTATCACAGTAGCAGAAAAAACTAAAATGGATAGTTTAGTTATTAAACTCAATACCATCCATAATAATATAAAGTCCACAATGGAAAAAGAAGAAAATGATGAAATCCCGTTCCTAGATATGAAATTAATTAGAAGGGAAGGGAAAATAATCTATAGAAATCTATAGAAAAAACCATAACAGCTAAAAAAACCATCACTTTCAATTCAAACCAACTGATGACAGTATAATGTCATTATAAATGATGACAGCATATAGAAAGATTAATAGACTACTGACCACACCTTTATCAGAAGAAAACTTTAAAAACGAAAAACTATATATTGAGGACACAACAGAAATAAATGGACTTTCGAAAGAAAGTGTAAGAAAAACAATAAACAATTTAATAACAATTGAAAATAGAATATAAAAAACAACACAATTGTTATTTGAACTGTAAGCAATACGACCATTCAGCTTTGGCTAAGGTCTAAATAAATCAATGATTATAAATACTAACTATATCATAAGCTAAAACTTGCATTGCAAAAAAAAATTTAATAAAGAAAAAAAAAATAAGATCCATAGAGGGGAACTGGAAAATCTGTCAACTTTATTCGAATAAAATAAGGACATGCAGCAGCCAAAACGATAATGCAGAGCACATTCCGCATACACAAAACAAAATCAGTAATATATTTAAGAAATACAACTTAACCTTTCCTCTTTGCATTGGGGTCAAATTGACTCCAACCGTGTTTAAAATAAAAAAAAACAGTCCATGAAAGCCTCAATTAGAATTGTCTAAACACAAAATAAAAAACGAGATTAAATTCGATTGTATATCAAGTAGTTATCCCCGTTTGAAGAAAACTATACGCATATCTCTGCACTGGGGTCAACATGACCCCATATTTGTTTCATGTATTTTCTATGAAAACTCATAATATACAGGAAGACATCTTTATTACAAAAGTTTTTTTTATGATCTTGTCAGTAACTTACGTATAATCACCTTTTCGTGCTTAATTAAGTATGGTACTGCAATTTTACACTACAATGTCTACAATAATTGGAGAATTTATTTTAACAAATTACTGGCTTATCTACTCATTAAATGTGGAAAACTACTACTATTGTCAAGAACTAAGCCTTTTTAAATAGAATAGTTTCATTTTATTTAATTTGTTACCAGATTACATTCTCAATTATCTTTTTGTCATTTACTATATCCCAATGACACCACTGATATCCCAATGAAACCAATGAAGCATTTTTTTTTTTTGCGGAATCGAACCCGGGACCTTTCGGTTGAAAGGCAGGCGCTCTATACCTACTGCGCCACCCAGCGTGTATTATTTTTATTTTAATCATTTAGAGCCACGTTTAACTGATAATGCATTGCATTTATTTCATCGTTTATATGAACCATATGTTAACGAATGGCGAAATATAAACTTATAATGAATATAAATGGATAACTTCTTCACAAGTTGTATGTTGGCTGAACAGCTATTAGGAAAAAACAAGAATAATTGGGAAAATTCGTTCAAATAAATCTGATCTGCCAAAAGGATTTACCAGCAAGGCAGATATCAAGAAAAGGGATGTGATTTCTTCAGAGTTTTGTTTTGACGAGAATCTTACGTTAGTAAGCTACATTCCAAAGCCAAATAAGAACGTCTTGTTACTTATTTTGCACAACGATAAAGGTGTTGACTCTGGATTACAGTTTAACTAAAGACGGAGTTGATACACTAGATAAATTTGTGAGAACATACACGTGCAAAAAAAAGACTAAACGATGGCCAATGGTTTTATTTTTTAATATGATCGACATCGCTGGTGTTGCAGTGTTTAATTTGTATAAAATTGCAAACCCTCCCCTATTCAATCAGCCGAAATCATCTCAATGTAAATTTTTCTTGAAGGAGTTGGCTATGCAATTGGTGCAAAAAAATATATTAAGTCGTCTATCTAACCCTAGAGCAATGAAAGAAAAGTAGTGAATCTAAAACGCGTTGCAACAGACGAAGAAATAGCTATGAATCCAGCCAGTAAACGTCAACGGTATCATATTTGTCCTCAATCTGCTGATTTTAAGACACGGACATTATGTTGCATTTGTACTTAAGTTTTGTTTAGTTTTATCTTAATTATATTTCTTTTGCTTTATTTTGTAAATAAAATCGATATTAAAAAAAAATTAAAAATAACTTCAAAGTTTTTATATAAAATATATGACAATACATATGGGTTCAGATGAAACCCAGTGCACAAACTACAGTAAAAAAAACTATGCACAGAGGAATTTTAAATGAAGTCACCACTAGCAGAAACCTCAAATTATGTAATGTGTCAGGATCTGCTAAAGATAAGAAAAGCATAGAAGAAGTAATTGGAATACAAAATATCATGACAAGATTGCACAAAATTTATAAAGGAAAGCAGATATAGCAGGGGGAAAAAACTATATGAATCTAAAAATAATTTAAAATTAATAAAATAAGTTAATAAAAATGATAAATTAGACATGTTGGAAAGTTTGGCGATCTCCATTTAAGATTTAATAATGTTAACAAGACTTAATAGCGATATCCAGTTAACAAGATTTAATAATAATTTAGGTAGTGGGTTCTCAACATTATTTAGATTAATTTAAAATTAAAATTAGGTTCAGGTAGAATAACGATGATAAATACTAGCATAAGGGTTATTAGGTAATTAATTAAAGACTATGTAGTTTAAATTTAATAAATAATAATTTATAAAATAAAATTAAAATTAAAATTAAAAAAAAAAATTGTAGAACAGATAGCACTATTAAGGAATTACTATTGTTTACAAAATTAACATATTAAGGATTCAAATTATATAAATATAAGTTTTATTGTAAAAATTTTAATTAGTCGAAAGCACTGATGAAGAAAGTTGATATTTGCACAATAAAAATAAATGTTTAGGTAGTGAAAGTAAATTCGACTTTTATTTAATTCATAAACTGTCGTTACAACATTTCTAAAAGGAAATCTTAGAGTTGCATTTTGTAAGGGGATAATCATTAAAAAATTGTCACAAAATTTCACAAAATGCTGGAGTATCATACACAGTTCTGACCAAAATAAAGACTGCTAATAAAATAAAGAAAAACTATCGAAAAAATTTTACATACAATTTGTACGTACAAATACATGAAATAGGCCGTAATTGTCCAAGATAGAGAGTGGGCAAATATTGTGAGAATTTTCAAGTCTCGGTCAAAGCAACACATAATGATAACCAAACACAGGATCTATACCGGGTGCTAGAATCTGAATTTGCATAAAAAAGTACCTCTTCCCATTTGAAAATCTCGATTTCGGTGAGTTTTAAGTTTTAAAAACCCTTTTACGGTCCTTCCCAAAAGTTAAAAATATCACCAATCAATAGAGCATCCTCGATTTAGTTAATACTTTTTTTTTAATTTAAAATAACAGCTACTTTCTCGCTTAAAACCTGGCACACATGCTCTGGCACCACTCGGTACAATCACCTGACTTTACTAAAGAAATTATAAGAATTCAAAACATACTCTTAACACTTTCTAAATTGATGTCGCCAGTAAAATAATTTCTTTGTGATTTGAATCTAAAATAGTTATAAAATTGAAAGTTATATCGGTTTTTTTGATCGAAACTGTCAATACATTTCATCTTCAATTTGGACTCAACCTATATATTTTCTTTATAAAATTTTCTCCAAAATTCTTAATTACTACAATAACAATAATTTTCTTCATTTTAGTACATACAAAATTTATATTTATTTTGTGCCAATATTCAAGTCCACCATTATTATTGTTATTAACTACTACTCATAGTACATAAGTTTTTCATTAATGGATTTAAAGTTGGGAATGTTTTTAATTTTTGGAGTTCAAGTAATGTAGCCAACTCTAACATTTGTAAGTGTCCTGATTGTACTTTACGAATTAATTTGCTGCGTTCCATTAAAATTGCCATTCTAAAAAACTTAAAATTATTTTCAAATTGTAATTTGTAAATTCTTTTCACCTCTCTTTTTGTTCTCTTGCCAATTTTTCCTCAAATAACAAATCACGATTCAAATTCTTTTCTGTTACATCAATATTCAGCATTTTAATATTTTTGTCCAATTTTGAATTTTCAATTTTTTGTTCTTCAATTTTTGTTATGCAATTTTCAATATTTTCATCACTAAACATTACAGTTGAGAAAATTATTTTCAATTTTCCAAAACTGTCCATTATATTATATTATGTACTTACATTTCTATAAGAGATTTATTCAAATAAGCTAATTTAGCTTCAACTTTGCGGGCCAAATAAGCATTTGTGATGTCAACAACACGATTTTCAGATTTTTCACGTAACCACTGACGCATTTCAAATGAAACATTTGTTCGTTCAATAACATTTAGAAAATCTTTTAAATCTTGAACTGACATTTGTAATGCTTTGTGTTCCCATTCTTTCATTAGAACTTTTCTACGGAAAAATGCTAATCTCTGCATTGTTTTCAGTTTCTTTTGTCCGGCTCTCTATAAATGTAAAATATAAATCAAGTTTTGAATTATTACATAAAAAATTATAATGAGTGTTTCATGAATACGTTTTCATAGCGTCCGGTATGATTTATAAGGTATGATTGAAAAAATTGTAACAAGCAAAGGAACGGAGAGTCTATTCTTAACTATTTAGGAGTTATAAGGTATTAAAAATTTGGTTCACAGTCGAAATATTTTGGTTAAGATTTGAAGCCTATGTAAAGTTGTTAAATGAACTTATCAAGAACAAGCAAGGTTGCTTATAGATTTTTATTAATGAACTGGAAATAACCAATTAAAGAAGCAAAAAGGTATCTACTTGAGTGAAATAATTTTTTTAATATTTTTAGTTTTATTTTAATTTTTGTAAGTTATGTACAGATTAAATTATATAGCATTATTATAAATACTAATAGTATTATGTATGTTAATTAAATAAATACTAATAAACATATTACTTTATACAAAAATTAATTAAATTTAATTTTGAAAATAACCAATTATACAATAAAAAGACTAACCGTCTTGCGTGCAGTTATAAATATGAAATAAATAATTTATAAAATTGTAGCCGGCTGAGATACGAAAAAATTAACCAAATAGATGTGATTTATTTTTCATCTCAAGTGAGTAAAATTATGGCTAGTACAGAGTTTTTATTAAAGTGTTGTTAATTAAAGTTGAATGCTGACTGACGTTTTAATGTATTATTAACCATTATCCTATAAAGTTCTGATTCATTATGAATTATGTAATTTATTAAGCTACTTTTGAAAACATTAATGTTGTCAACATTTCGAACAACACAATTAAATAGATGAAGACCTTTATGAAATAAATTATTTTGAGTGTTGTTTCTTCTAAAAAGCGGAAGTCTAAATAAATGTGCTGATCTTAGATTATAATTATTTGATTCACCCACATAGTTTAAAACTTTCGATAGATACTCAGGAAGCATAGTTTGTTTCATCTTATATACGTATATGAAAATATACATATTAAAATTTAATCTTTGTCTAACCGACATCCATTTCAATTTTCCTATATCATCAAATTTATGTTTGACTTTCTTGAATATTTCAATACAATTCTCATCGCGCGATTTTGAAGTATTTGCAGTTGATCTTTTTTTGCTTCATTACATATGAATAATATAATGATGCGCAGTAGTCCAAATGTGGTAAATTTTTTTTATTATACATAGTTATGGCACATCTAGATGTAAGTTTATTTCTTATTTTACCTAAGAACCCAATTTTTCTTGCAATTTTATTACTACTTACATAATCTGCATGATTGTCTAAAATTAATCTATCATCACACCCAAATATTTGATGACATTCACTTTTTCAAGGGGCCCATTATCCACATATATATTAGCGGAACTATTCGAGCGATCATTTCCACTCATGCATTTTGTTTTATCTAAATTTAATTTAAGTTTATTCATTCTCAACCAAATTGATAAATTTGATAGATCTTTGTTTATTTTAGGACAGCAATCATCAATGTTTCTACCTGTTATCCCACGTAACAATTTTATTGCTATAAGACTCTTGCGCACTCTTATAACACTATTATAAACATTATTATAGCAGTATTAGTGTTAATTTGAATGCTCCGCAATTGCTGCGAAAGGTTATAAATACGTTATAGCACTAAAATAGAGATCCTATAAGGCACCGAAGCAAGTGCTGTAATATTGTTATAGGATTAGTATACATGTATTAGTGTATATGTTTTTATTTTGAAATGATATTCATTTGAAATAATTTATGTTATGCGAGAGTGAGAAAGGTATTATTTTTTATTTTCAAATAATAATTTTATGAAGTTTCTATTTATTTCCTGAGAAAGGGAGATATGTATAAGTTAATAATATAAAAAATGTCTTACTAATAAATAATATGTTAAGGTCAAAAATAATTGTATTAATATTTATAATTATTGTGACCAAAATGCAAAATTTGGCTGGGATTGAACTTTTTAGTTTTTGTTTATTTAAAAAAAATTTACCATGTTTGTAGAAAATAATGGCCGTCATAAAATATTTATCTAAAAGCTACAGTAAGTTTATTACTAACATTATTGGAATACAGTAAAATAATAACACTACTACTGCTATTCTAGCAATTCTATTCTTATAACAACACTTTAACTCTTGTTATAGGATTACTCACTTTTAGACTTATAACAACATTTCTGTAGCACTTGCGGAAAATCCCACTATAACAACTCCCCCAATTGCTATAAGAACATTCTTATAGCACTATTAATCACATTATTCCCTGAGCTGTTTAGGCATTCTTTAGACATAATTTTTCTAATCCGATTTTCTTTAACCCTCTGTAGCCCAGGTAAATTTAAAGATAGACCCCTCTTGTAAAACAATTTTTTTCCTAAAATACTCCAAGGAATCATCCCTTAAAAATTTTTTGCTCTAAACTGGACCACCCTGTATAACAAAGGGCTTACAACACCTAAAATTGTCCCTTAAGGCACTCCCATATTAATAAATTCACTTTTAGAAAGTTTTCTATCAACACAAATTTTTTGTGTTCTGAATTCAAAAAAACTTCTAAACCATTGGAGTTCCGGCCCTTGGAAGCCATATTTTTCGATTTTTTATAGAATATCTCCGCTTCCGGTTTCGAATGCTCTTTTCAAGTCTAAAAACACTGCTACAATTACTAGATTATTTTCCTTCACTAATTCCAGTTCATATAGTACAAAATTTAGAGCTGTTGCACATGAATATTTACTTCTAAAACCAATATTATTTGTTTTTATAATTTTCAACGGTTTGTACTGATTGATCAGGATCGAGAGTCTTAACCAACAATAAATAGTAAATTATTAATTTATAATCAGACTCTGTAGCTTGTGTTGACATTATGTCATCGAGCCGTGGGGAACTACCACTGATTCAAAATGGAATTCTGAAAATAATTTCACAATAAAGTTCCAAAATCAATAACTACAGGCCCACAGTTTGCAAAGAAAAATGAAGTACAAAACGGTCAATTTAAAGCAGACATTAAGTACAAGTAGAAATTAAAAAAGTTAAGTTAATCCATTAGTAAAAAAATTGATAAATGAAAATAACAAAACATAACATTTCTTTAATTTTAAAAATAGCAGCTAAGTATTAAAAATTCACTAAAAAAATATTATTTAACTAAAACAGGATTGCCAAACTGTATTAAAAGAAATATATATTGTTTTTTTCCAGAAATAAATATAAAAATTTAAATAAATTGATTCCGTTATTATTTATTAATATTCTGGAAAAGGGCAATATAATTTTTTTTCAGACTGGTAACCTTCTCCTCCTTATTTCGGCGATTTAGGTGTTTTTCGATCGTTCTTTTTGGATTTTTTGGAAAACAAATTTGTAGCAAAAGTTATTATGGATTTTGTTTTTTATGGATTTACTCACCAACCCGTATCAATGAAATATCGTGAAAATCGAAATATACTAGATATCAAAAAATCTTTAATTAAGACTTAGTTTTTGTGGCCGATTGTATTTTTTAAGACTTAGTAGTCTGACAAATAAATGGTTATGGGAATATGTACACACACATTCAGCTACGAGACTCGCTGTATATTGCCCATATACTTATAAACAGCTAAGATTAAATTAAATTTGTAATTACATAAATTTATTTTTAAAGTTGAAATTTTGATCAATTTTTATAACTCACAAATGTATTAATAACATATTTTAATCTATATACTATGCATATACATATCCAGATGTATCTGTTTGTTTATCCCTTATAGGGCAACAACCCAACAACGCGAACCGGATACAGCTAGTAATTTATAACATCAATAAAAATAAAAATCAGGAGTTGTATATGTAGTCTAATACCATAATTACCTACTGATGAATGATGGGTTCAAGTAGTGTTATGATAAATGAAACAACTCCTAAAAATAATTATTGTTATTAAAAATAGCTAAGGTACAAATGTTTTTCAGATAAAAATGAATAACAAGGGAATTAAGCAACTAACTAAAGAAGAATTTTCCAGGTAAAACAAATGAAATGGGATTCAAAGTTTTTTTCTATACTTGGACTTATATATTTACAAGTATAATACTTGAATTCATATTTAGGTAAGAGTTTAAACAAAAAAGATTTACAGAATTATTTAAAAACAAAAAAAAATGTTATGGTTCGTAACCAATTGTTACCACTGACAGTAAATTTAAAACATAACAGAGCCAAAGACCAAGATGTTAGTGCTTCTTTTCTTTTGTTTCCATATATTTTATGATTAATCAAATACTATATGTCAACAAATAAATAAATAAATTAAAATATGAGAATTAATGATAAATTCATTCAATATGCCTAAATTAAATTCCGGCGATTTTACGATATACTTTAAATATTAATCTACACTTCAAAAGTCATTGTTCAATTTACTGTTCTCCTGCAATATTACTAACTAATTATCAAAGACTATATCTCTATATATATCTAATTTTAAAATAAAATTTTTGGAAATAGATATACCTTAATAATTGCATTAATGTCAGCAATATCATTCCTACTTAATAAAAGACTTCCTTGAAAATCCGACATTTGACCACTAAATGGTACTTCTATCAGACCCATTGGCATAACAATTTGAATAGTTCGATTTTTAATGAATTCTTGCTAAAAAAAAAAAATAATAATGATTGATATATTGATTAATACATTTTTTATTAAAATAAATATTAATATATTAAATTGTAATAATTAAGTTGCTATAAATCCAACACAGAGAAAGGTATTCGATTTTCCAAAGAATAATTGAACAAATATTTAAGTAAAACAATATAAATACACTTCTCTTATTTTTAAATATGCTTAATATGCTTATTGCAAATTAAATTTGAATACCCCACATTACTAATAAGTACATTGAGTATGACATCGTCATAGGGTATGTAATCATAAACTGTATTGATTTTAAAAGGTTAAGGTAAAGTATAAGATTTAAAAGGTTATACCGGGTGTTCTAGAGCATACGTATCAGCTTTTTGCGAGGGTAAGGAGCCGTTATTTTAAAATTTAAAAAAAATTTGATTAACTAAATCGAGGGTGCTCTACCGATTGGTGATATTTTATACTTCCGGGAAGGAGCGGAAAAGGAATTGGCCTAAATCAAGATTTTCAAATGGGAAGGGGTATTTTTTTTGCAAATTCGGATTCTACGACAACAAATAAGAAACTTATGTTAAATTTTTTTTTTTTTTTTTTTTTTTTTTTTTTGCGTGGATTGGTGGGAATCTTCATAGACACAATGAGCCCCGTAGCTTCCATTGTGTGCCAGATTTTTACTGACTAAACCACACCCCTCCCATTAATACTAGTCCAACGGACTAACCATTAATTTATTGCTATTTTGATTTTCTTAAAGAAAAATTTTACGAAATTCTATCGTATTAAATCTAGTGGCTTAGTTCTTTTAAGCCTTCTGACATCATTTTGATTATCTAGCAATTGAGTGGCCTCAACGTTAACATGTCCCTCCAGACGAGCTATATGCTTTGTTGCATATCTTTTTATTTCATTTTCTATGCAAGGAATTTCTAGATCTCTGTGCAAATCACTGTTGCGAACATACCAGGGGGCATTTACCATGTTGCGCAAGACTTTATTTTGGAATTTTTGTATACAAAGTACATGTGTTTGTTTGGCACATCCCCATATTTGTATGCCGTACAACCATATTGGTTTGAGTATCTGATTATATAACAAAATCTTGTTATGTATAGGTAATTTAGAATTACGACCTAAGAGCCAGTACATTTCTCTATACTTATTTTCAAGCTCAAATTTTTTCTTTTTAACGTGCTCTTTCCATCTAAGTTTGACATCTAATGTCATTCCTAGGTATTTAGCATTGTTTTCTTGGGGTATATTGACCCCATTCAGATTTACCAATGGTGGTTGATTTTCTAATTTTTTATTTGTAAAATTTACATGTACTGATTTTAACTCATTGAGTTTAATTTTCCATTTCTTTGTCCAGAGGTATAGCTTGTCGCTTGCTCTTTGCAATTTAATTGTAGCCTCGTCAATATTTGATCCTACTGCCATCAACGCAGTATCGTCAGCGAATGTAGCTACAGTTATATTTTCCATTTCTGGTAAATCATTGGTGTAGAGCAAATACAGTATGGGACCCAGAATACTACCTTGAGGCACACCCGTTTTAATATCTCTAATAGTAGAATACTCTTCGTCTTGTTTTATTCTGAATAGTCTGTTTTCTAGATATGATGAGAGTATATCTACGTATTGTTTAGGTAACATATTGTTTAGTTTATTTATTAAGCCTCGATGCCATACTTTATCAAAAGCTTGGGCTACATCTAGAAATATGGTAGAGCATACTTTCTTTTCCTCTAAAGCTTTTTCTATTATGTCTGTTATTCTATGAATTTGATCGATTGTCGAGTGCTTAGATCTAAAGCCAAATTGATAATTTGGAATCAGATTACTATTTTCTATGATCGGTCTCATTCGAATCAATAATAGTTTTTCAAATAATTTTGATACTATTGGTAGTAATGATATTGGTCTGTAGGATTTGACCTCATTTATGGGCTTACCTGGCTTTGGTATCATAATTATCTCTGCTATTTTCCACATATTCGGCACATACCTTATTGTTATAGCAGCGTTTATAATGCGTGTTAGCATTGTTATAGCTTTTTTCGGAAGTTCTTTCAGGACTTCCGATGTAATTAGATCAAAACCTGGAGCTTTTTTATCTCTGAGTTTTTTAATTTGTTCCACTATTTCACTCTCTGAAAATGGTGATATAACATTTTCTTGCCAATTTTTATTTTCTTCAGTGAGATCATCCGAATCTGTCTCGTCTGGACAAAAAATTTCTTCAAGATGATCTGCGAATGTTTCAGCTTTATTTTTATTATCTCTCGCCCATTCACCGCTTTTCATTCTGATTGGCGGGATTTGAGAGATCGAGGTTTTTGTACTCTTTGTTGCTTTCCACAACGAGTAGTTATTTTCTCTTTTAGCTGATAAATTTTTTATATATTTTCCAAAATTTTCATTTTTAAGATCTTTAATTTTTCTTTTAAGATTCTGAGTTAATCTATTTAGCACAGTTTTGTCTGCCGGACAACGCGATTGTTGCCATCTGCGTCTAGCTCTTCTTTTTATTTTTATCATATTTAATATTTCTCTAGGGTAGTTGAATCCTACCGATTTATATTCACAATTTTTTGTATTATTCCATCCAGCATTTTGAATAATTTTAATAAAATTTTCTACTTCAGAATCTATATCACATTTGGATCTTAGTTTTGTTTTTATGTTTATTTTGTTTTCTATTTCTTGTTTAAAGCTAGCCCAGTCAGTTGTCTTGTTCGTTAGCAGAGGTTTCGACTGTTTCTTAATAACCTTTTCATATAGATTTAGTATGACTGCAGAGTGATCTGAGTCCAAATCATGGTTATCTTCTAGCTTAATATAATTGGGTGAAATTTTTTTTGTTATATAAAAATCAAGCAGATCAGGAGTTTTATTTCTATCAGTTGGCCAATAGGTTGGCTTACCGGTAGATTGGTAAATGCAGCCTTTTTCTTTTATAGCTTTTCTTAGCTCTCTTCCTCTCGTAGAGGTTACTCTAGACCCCCAATCTATGTGCTTGGCGTTGTAGTCACCTCCCAGGATAAATCTATCGCTAAGTAGTTTAAGAATTTCTTCAAACATGTTATTCTTTATGTTGTATTTGGGTGGACAGTATAATGCACCGACACAAAGGCTTTGTTTAACAGACATAATTCGTAGCACGATTAGTTGGAATTCATCTATTTCTAGACTAAGTTCCTCGTGGTGCTTAATATCTTTCTTTATTAAAATTGAGCTACCACCTCTGGGTGTATTACTCGGATGGTTTGCGCTGTAGCATGTATAGTCATTTATTTTAAGCGATGACTTATCTGTCATATGTGTTTCTGTCAAGAGACATACATCAATATTTTGTGTTCTCAATAGAATTTCCAAATTATTTTTCTTGTTCAGAATACCATTGGCATTCCACGTGACTATACGAAGTGCGTTCTTAACCATGCCTTGCGGATTTATTTTTTTGGTGTATACATATATATTTCATTATGTTTGTTTTCTAATGTGCATAGTCTTGTTGAGATTTCATTCATTGTTTTTATCATATTTTGCATCATCTGCATAATGGTATTTTCAGTCAACTTTTGTGTAGAAACTTTATTTTGTTCTTTCGGGTTTCTTTTTTGACTTAGGTTATTTTGTGTTACCTGTGAATATGATAAGCCTTCTACGACTTTTTTCGACGTAAAAGTTTTAGGTTTCTCTGAAGTTTCAATGCAATTCTGTTTCTGTGCAATAGGTTGCCTAGGTTTTGTCTTTTGTTTTTCTTGTCTATGTTGCATTTGTTTTGGGGCATTTTTTTATATGTTAAATGAATTTGTTTTGGGTTTCTCAGTATTTCTCCTTAAAATTAATAAAAATAAAACAAAAATCCACCATATTTTCTTTTGGTAAACTAAAATTAATAACCACAATTTTTCATGTTATCATATTTTTTATCTCAGTTATGGGTTCCTACAAAGTTTAAATTAAATAAAAACAAAAATTTACTTTACAAAAGTTTCCATTTGAAAATCTTGATTTCGGCTAATTTCGGCGAATTTTAAACTTAAAAAACCCTTTTTCGGTCCTTCCTGGAAGTTGAAAATATCACCAATCGATAGAGCACCCTCGATTTGGTTAATAACATTTTTTTTAAATTGTTATCAGCAGATCAGTAATTCTACAAAATTAGTTATCTATGATACAATGAACGATCTAACAAAATACTATAATTCATGATTAATTATGAAAAAAGTAGTTTTGCATAATATTTAGGATTTTTGTATATTACGGACAGCAACTCATAATTGCATCATTAAACATTATTTTATAGTTTATACTTAATTTATAATATAATCAAATATTTTCCTCCAATAATCTTCAATTAATTATTAATTTTCAACTTACATAACCCAAACTTAAATCACGTAAATCTTTTTCTAAAGATGAAATAATAATTTTAGTTGCTGATATATCTTTTAAAAATAGATTATGCGTTGCTTCTGCTTCAGCCAATTGTAATCCAACAGTTTTCAACTAAAAATAAAAAAAATATTAAAATTATATTTACAATATTTAATTAGAAAAAAATTTATAAATAAACAAAAATACCCTAAATTCACTTTCAATTTTAAATCTTCTCATTCGGCATAAGACTTCCCATATTTTTTGATCGATAATAGTTGGAGCCTGATTGTAATTATCATTATTATCTAATAAATTTAAATATTCATAACATTCATTTGGTAATGGAAAACCACTTTTTGGTGCATGTTTACTTCCAATAATATTTGCCAATTCAGCATAAATAGTTGCTGTTGCCCAAGCTTTTTGTTGCCATTTTGGTCGACGTTTAAATAATTTAAATGCAGTATCCACAACAAATGCTGGAGCAGTTTCACCAAATTGTATTTTAAAACTACGCTCTAATCCCCGGTCACGATTTTGTAATTGTTCATATTTTTGTTGACATTCAATAACTTTTTTTTCTATTTCACCACCTATCGCCGATAATTCTTCAATTTTTTTACGTTTTTCGAGTAAAGTTTGACTGTGAAATAAGAAAAAACGAATGTATATAAAATAAAAATATCCCACCCCTAGAGGTAAACTTGCGCATTTTAAAAAATTTTAAATTAAAAAAAATTGCGATCAATTTTGTATGAAATATTTTAAGTTATAGCCATTTTACATCTAATTAGGAGGCAATTTTGTAACAATGTAAATTGTGGCAATATTCATTCGCAATATTATAAAAAGCCATTTAAGTTGTGCACAACTATAATACCTAGTATTGATTTCTTATTAATAATCGATTTCAATTGTCACATTCTAAATTATGACTCTTTAAGTTTAGCTTCATTACTTAATTTTAAAATATCAAAGCGCAGCAAATTAAAGAAGTGAAAAAAAAATGTATTCAAATTTGCTGCATACGGTTAAAACTGTAATAATCGTAAAACTTAATCATTCTCAAAATCTAATATCTGTTTCAAACACAGCACTAATAAAACCGTCGTAACTAGACCAAATGTGAACTAATAACAAACCTCTAAAACAAACGAAAACGGGCCGTAATACCGATGCAGCTGTGCCAAACCTATATAAAAGGAACCTTGCGACTTCTGTCACACCTAGGCAGTCGAAGACAATATGCTTCATATCTTGTAACTTTTTTGAGCAATCATTTTAAGCTACATATTCACAAGACTCGAACCTAGAAATACGTGATCCGAGATACCTCTCTATTTTCAACAAAAGTATTCATACAAAAAATAAGTTGGTAAAAAATATTAATACGGCCGGAGCCATCAATTTCTTATGATGGTCTAATGCTGGCAGCAGTATACTAAAACTATTATCTACATTCCTATCATGAATCCATACGTCTGCCTGAATAAACTATGAATTTTTGGGTTATTATAACTTATTTTTTTGCATTGTTTTTACTTGTGGTAGTTACCTTCTGACAATGCAATACGTATGTGTACTTACTTTATAATTTCCTCTTTTTGTTTATATTTTATTCTTTGGAAATTATACAATGATGTACGTAATAATTTTAGTTCCTCTTGTTTAACAGCAGCATCATAACTTAATTTTTTTAGAAATAATTCACCACATTTCAAATTAAATTTTAATATATTATCATCTTGTATTTGTTGTAATTTTTTTTCTTCATCAGTTAACATTACCCAATAACGTTCACGTTCTGAATATATAAATTTTACTTTCTCTTCATATTCATGTATAGCCTTAAAATCATCTTTTGTATATTCTCTAGGATCTTTATTTTTTAGTAAACAATCAGGTTTCGGTACATCTTTTTTAATTTCTTCTTCCCAACGTTTTTCCAATACACCATCCATCATCAAAATTAATGCTCTGTCACAAAAATCATTTGCTAGCAAAGCTAAACGTCTTAATTCTTCTTTATGAGCGATATCATCAAGAATTTTTTGTTCATCAGGTGATACATAAGGTTTTACTTTAACTTCCCATTGTTCAACCTAAAATTTAATTGAAAATTAATTATACGAGTCGAAAGGCAAAAGAATGCGTCCATTACTTATTTTTGAATAAACATAAATTTGAATTGATCACAGATCACAGATTGAATTTGAATCGTCACAGGCTTAATAAAAAAAAACAAATTCAATATCACATACATAATAACAGTAAAACAAATAATCAAACAACCTGATTTCAATACAAAATAGATCGTCCAGCCTAATTTTGAAGCAAAATAATGGGTTTATCATAGTGTAAGTGTAACATCAGCTTTTTCTCTACATTTCATTTTGCATTAACGAAAAATGGTACTAGGTACGAAAAATGGTAAAGTTCATTATATTGTTCTGAAGTGAATGCATCCCAAACTTTCTGCAATTATACCCGTATTTCTTCTGTGATACAGGTAGGATTCGTTCTCATTTTTTTTCAATTTCATAACACAAAATTTCAAAATAGGAAAAATGTAGGCTATTAGAAGATCAATTCATTGCAATCCTTTGCTCACATCTACGATAATTTTTCATACGTGAAACACAATGTATTGTTCTGTTAGAATATATATTCATCATCAAGATTGTTTTGGTACTTAACACTATTAACTATGCGATTAATAAATGAAAGCTCTACCCAATTCCTGAAGCTAACATATATCGCCAAACATAATTGATACTAAATACTTCACAGAATGTAACAGCAGAATACAAAAACATAGCGAAACAAGTAAAGAAAGCTGCCAGAAGAGATAAACGCAGACACTTCGAGAAACTCGCAACAAACGTGGAAAGAGCTGCAAACCAAAACAATCCTGGAGAATTATACCTACAAATAGGTAAAATCACTAACCGCAGACACACGAAAATCCAATCAATCAGAGACCGGAGCGGTATCCCACTCTCTAATACGGATGACCAACGCCAGAGAATACTTTCAGGAAACAAGCAACATCAACAACATCCCAATAAATAGTTTCCGAAGTAGTCCGAGTAGTCCAGAACTGAATATCCACACTGAACCACCAAGCTTACAAGAGATTAAAGAGGGCATAATAACGCTAAAACGGAACAGGGCTGCAGGTATAGATGAACTTCCATCAGAATTGCTACTTCCATCAGAATTGGATTTCGTCCAGAAAGGAGTTGCACAGATCACACCAACACACTACGGCTGATCATAGAACAATCTGTAGAATGGCGCTCTCCGCTATATCTCTTGTTCATCGATTTCAAGAAGGCTTTCGACACGGTTCAACGTATTGCGATATGGAATGCATTAAGAAGAAAAAGAATTCCCGAAAAATTAATAAGATTGTCAGAAGCTTTGTATGAAGATGCAGAATTAGCAGTTCTCCACTGCGGACAAATAAGCGACACATTCACCACAAATTCTGGAGTAAGGCAAGGATGTCCACTGTCATCACTTCTATTCACGCTGGTAATAGATGAAATAATGAAAGAAACGGGTTCTTCCGGAAGAGGTATAAGGTGGGATCTCTCAAGTACACTTGAGGACCTTGACTATGCGGATGATATATGTCTGCTAGCGCATAGATTCTGCGACATTCAACATAAAGCAGACCTACTTCAGCAAGCAGCGCGCAGAGTCGGGCTAGAAATTAACATAGATAAAACCAAGGCCATGAGGATAAATAACACCAACACAAATACCATAACCATAGAAGGTCAAACAGTCGAATATGTGGAAAGCTTCTCTTACCTAGGTAACATTCTAACAACAAACGGAGGTACAGAAGCAGATGTCAACAACAGACTACGTAAGGCCAGAGCTGCGTTCGGTGAACTAAGTCCAATATGGAAGAATGGCCAAATAACTAGAAAAACAAAGATTAGAATATTCAAAGCATGTGTAATGTCAACACTTATGTATGGCAGTGAAACTTGGATGACGACAAATAACATCAGTCAAAAACTTCAAGTATTTGCGAACAAATACCAAAGAAAAATATGCAGAATATTCTGGCCAAACACCATCAGCAATAAGGACTTATGGCAGATAACAGGTGAAGAACCGATAATGCATCAAATTAAGCGCAGAAAATGGAGATGGATAGGACACACTCTAAGAAAACCATCAAATAACATAACAAGAATGGCCCTAGAATGGAATCCCCAAGGGAGCAGAAGGCGAGGAAGACCCAACAACACCTGGCGTCGGACTGCGACTTCTGAGGTAATAAGATATGGACGAACTTGGGAGGAGATAAAGACCATTGCGTACAATAGAGAACAATGGAGGAGGCTCCCACGAGGAGTAACAGGAAAAAAAAAAAAAAAAAACTTCACAGAATGTATATCTAAGTCTTTATGTGGCTATCTTCTTCACGAGAAATATCATAGTGATATAGTTCCTACACGGTAATTATTATGATGATAGCAATCCTCCACGGAAACTTACTATAACAATTTACTAAACACGGATGGAAAAATTTACGAAAAAAATGTCATTACTCGATCTAACGTAGATTACTCACGTAACATTTTATTGTTATAAAACAAAATTAGTGCTATAAGACGCCTATATGACTCCCGATAAGCACAAAAGGTGTTATAATAATGTTTTTATGGGAATAATGTGTTTAATATTGCTATAAGTATGTTTTTATAAAAATTACGGGAGCTGTTAGATTTTCAGCAAGTGCTACAGCAATGTTGTCTAAAGCTTAAAAGTGCGTAATCCTATAGTAAGTGTTGTTATAAAAATAGAATTGCTGGAATAGGAGTAGTAGTTTTATTATTTTACTGTATTCCTAATTCCTATAATATTATTAATAAACTTACTGTAGCTTTTGAATAGATATTTAAAATAAATATTTTGCGACGGTTATTTTCACTACAAACATGGTAAAAAAAAAAGTTTTTTAAATAAACAAAAACTGAAAAGCTTTATTTTGCATTCTTTTCTCAAAAGCATCATTTTTACTTGAAAAGAATAATTATTTAAATATCAAATTTGATGTTATGAATAACGTACATTATTTAACAGTTTGAAGATGCAATTTAAAAATATATTTTCTTTTATTATATTAGTATTTTTTCGAAGTATTATTATAATAAAATTCAATGAAATTGTAATAACTATTAATACAATTATTCTTAACCACAAAATATTATTTATTAGTAAGACATTTTTTTATATTACAAAACATTTACATACAAATATAAAAAATATGTAAGTAAAATCTCTCTCTTCAAATATCAACTCCATAAAATTATTATTTAAAAATACAAAATAATACCTATCTCACTCTCGCACTCGCACAACAGAAATTATTTCAAAAGAATTTCATTTCAAAACAAAAATATATACACTAATACATATGCATACTAATCCTATAAAAATTATACATATGCATACAAATCCTACAGAAATTGCTCCGGTGCCTTATGGTATTGTATGTATAATATTGTATTTATAACATTTCGCAACAACTGCGGAGCACTCAAATTAACACTAACAATACTAAAATAGTGTTTATATTAGTGTTATAAGAGTGCACAAGAGCAATAAAATTGTTACGTCGGTTGGTTATAACGGAAAAAGATAGGTGGGTTTTAGTGGGTTCAATTCCCACACTATCAAGAAGCACACACGGCTTGAGATCTTGATGTCTTTCTTAGATTACGTCCTATCTTTCGACAAAAAATATAGAAGTGATTAATGGCTTTTTGTGCTTAGAGATGTACAAAATTATTATTATTATTATTAAATTGACCACAATTTAAATTAAAACCAATTTTATAAACACTAGCTGCGGAGTGCGGAGGCTTTCGTTTTATATACAAAATTAAATTTCATTTATATGGTCACATATTAAGACTGCGCCAACTAAGTAATTTATATTCAAGTTTGCCAAAAAATAAAAAGTGGACGAATTCTATTGCATTTCGGCTCGTATGTTAAATTTAGTTTTAATTATTATCTAATTTTACTAATAATGAATTTAAAGAGATTTCAACTACTTGCTTGTTTGTGCTCAAAAATGAATGATTGATTATCAATGAAAATTAAAAATCACCTTTGTAATAGATTCTGGAGTCTCTTGTGGCGCCAGTTCAGGATCTTCAATATAACAAACGTACTTTGGTTCATCATTTTTTAATATCGCTAAAGCATTCATTTCAGAATGAATCTCACGAAAACGTTCATTCCTTGCTTTTACATATTTTAATGTATCTGCTTTTGTTTTGACCATTTCTTCGAAAATTTTATTAAAAGACTGCTTCAGCTGACGAACATCAAACTGCAAAAATATATTTATTTAAGTTTTTATCATTATTATTATACAAAGGGCGTTTTCGATGTCAGTACATGGCTATATTCCATTGTTTGTAGTAAAATAAAGGGATATAAAAGGTTTAATTTTTTGATGCAAAAATTTGTTATCTACTAATTATCCCTTAAGCAATGATATATAAAACCCTCTGCATATTGTCGGTATACTGCAAAAACATATCAAGCCCAATTTATGTCATTTGGAGTTATTACTAAGTCTACAAAAAAACAAAAAAAAATTATAATACCGAATTTTGCTCATATTTTGAGTCATGAGTTATGACCCAAGTCCAAATTACTTTATTATTGTCAAGAAGTAGATAGTCTTTTATTTTGTATTAATGGGCTTGAGATATTTTTTCAATATATCGACGATATATTATTTACTAATAAAACTCTACACATATCCCTCTATCTTGACTTTCAGAATTTTCCAAAGTTAATTCAGAAATATTCAATTTAATATTAAAGTACGTGACTCTTCTGAAGCCAATATTGTGCCCATAGGTTATAGAATCAAATGAATGCATGTCAAGGATACCTGGTGTTACCACTTTGTAAAAATATGTATATATTTTAAATATTATCCTTTAAGGACTAAAAGGACATTTGAAAGCATAGTTATTGTTTTTGTATATAAACCGTTATATCTATTGATATATTAGATATATATTCGCATACATCTAATCTTCAGATATTTACTTTTTAAAGAAAAGATGCGAAATTGTTCCTTTTTTCAAAAATTTTCAACTTTGAACTACAATATCTCTATAACAGCAACACCTATCATCATCAACTGAACATCATAATATTTCTCAGACCGTTATCTTACTAGATAAAAAACCGAATATATCTAATAGATCAACAAATATAACGGTTTATATACAAAAAAAATTAAAGCAACAAAGATGCTTTCAAATGTCCTTTTCGTCCTATAAAATGCGCCATTAAGAATATACAAAAATTATTTGTGCATAGAACAATTTCATACTTATAACAAAAAAAGTTGGCTGTAACTCACTAAATAATAAAAATAATTAACGCATTTTTTAGAATTTATTAAGTTTGAACAATACCTCAAAATTTTACAAAAAAAAAAAATGATTCGGTCAGGGAACTCGCAAAAATGGCGAAAAAACAAAATCTCATAAATTATTTGTGTACGTGCTCATTTTACCATCTAAGGAAGCAATACATTATTTTTTTACGATAATTTTGAAGCAAAATATGTAGATTAAATGTTCAGCAATGTCTTGCTAAGTGCGAAAGTGATCACAAAATGGCGTGAATTATCGGTTGAAATTAGAAATGCAATTGTACCAGAGATTATCGTGGAGTTTCTGTTCCAGTAACTGTCCCGAAAATATCATATTCATAAAAAATATTAGCTATCAAATCATGAAACAAAGATAAACTGGATATTTTCGAAATATTACGGCAGTGGCCGAAAATATAGACACGTTAGTGGTTGGAATATAATGGTTTGGGGAGGTATTTCTTTATTACGGAAAATACCCCTTGTCTTCAAACTACCGAATGATAGTATATAGAGTGTTATTCCGTGATGACAATTCAATAAACAAATTTTGTGCTACAACAAGATAATGCAACGATACAGAGGGCTGCTATTATTATATCGAAGTTGAAGTTTATTGGGCAAATTGTTTTAGATTGGCCACCTTAAAGATTTTTATTTAAATTGAGAACCTTTGGTATTATATGAAAAATAAAGTACCACAAGACTAGAAATGTCATTGAAAATTTTTGGGGATCAATAGAAGTTTTGAATTTTGAAAGATTTAAGCGATTGAGATGCCTGATCGGCTCTAGAAGCGAAACAATGAAATCTTTCTTATTAGGTATATCATAAAATAGATCCCATATAATTTCAAACCCTTGGATATTTTTGAAAAACTATTTTTTTCAGTTATTATTTATGCATAATAAACACGTACACAAATAATTTTTGAGAGTTTATTTTTGCCTTTTTTGCGGTTTGTTCAAACTTAATAAATTCTAAAAAATGTGTTAATTATTTTTATTACTTAGTGAGTTAAAGCCAACTTTGTTTGTGATAAGTATGAAATTGTTCTGTGCACAAATAATTTTTGAGACGACTGTATATTTTTGGAAAGTTAATAACACCAGGTATCCTTGAGACATAATTATTTCGTCCTACTTTGGTACAACATTTGCTTTAGAATCCTCAAATCCGTTATTTATCTCAACTATTTATACTTATTTTAAATTATTAATAAGACGTATTTATTATTGAATTTAATATTAAGACTGTGGTACTCTAAAATCTAATTGCAGTTAAAAATTGAATTGTTCTGAATTAAAATTGAATTGTCCAGCATGGTATTAGCTACGTAGTAATTCCTATAACTAACAGTTTACCTCCACTAAAAATTCCTGAATAAACATTTGACTATAGGAAACCAATTCAAATTGATGATATTGACTTGGATGTGGATTAACAAATAAATGTGTTGCAGTTCCTGTTAATGCAAACTCTTCATTTCTTTTAGCAATATCAACTTCAGAATTATTTTCAGTTTCTAAAGCGGATGCTGATTTTCTTTTCTTTAAAGTTTTATCACTAACACCTTTTAGCCATAATGGAAGAAATGGATACCAAACATCAGATGACATTTCTTTTGTACGATGTATTATTAATTTAGATTCAATATTTTTGAAATTTTCCAAATCAAATTGCGATAAAGCATAATTTTCACTTGCTAAATGTGAAAAAATTCCAAAAATTTTTTGATTTTTTGTTAACATATGACTCCATGTTTGGCTAAGAATTAAAGATGTAATACGATTTTGATCTGAAATAAATTCTCTCAAAATTTTATCTTCTGCTTCACGGTTTTTTTGTGCCTTATTGATAATATTTTGAGTATACTCTTTAGCTAAATTCAAACTACTTAATGGAACACGATCATCAGGATCTTCTAGAGATTCATTTTCATCCACCAATTGTTGTAATTTATCTCTGATAACTTTAAAATCTTCCATTATTTTAGATTTTTTACCAGCAAATTTAATTTTTTCACTTTGAATTTTCTTATGTGACATATCTTCGATCCATGATCTTGCTGTAAAATATAAAAATGTTGAATGAATCAATTTTAATTTATCTCAGGTTTCAGGTTAGAAGTGAGTGAATTACCTGAAATTGAACGAAAAGGAGAAATTGTTGGTGTACTGAAGTATTTGTCAAATTTTTCATTAAAATTAATCTCTGGAATATTTTCTTTAGTTACAAAAACTTTTAAAGTCCCTTTTTTGGTCAAAATAATGCAGTATCTGGAAATATATATATATATATATTTTTTTATATAAAATTATTCGAAAAGATGAAAATTATTTGAGATTAATTTCTGAAACCGAAACAAAATGTTTTACATATTAAAATTTTATCTTAAAATATTTTCTTATAATTTTTCATTTTCTTTTTGGTTACTGAAACCTGACTTCCCACTTGGTCTAAAAAATAAAATGAGATAAGAACCATTACAGTTTACTACACAATGAAAATTGTAAAATGAATATCGATTAAACTATTCCAAGTCCAAAAAAAAAAATTATTTTTAAACCTAAAAATGTCATTGAAGACGGAATAGCCGCAATTCGGAACAATATAGTTTGTTTGAGTAACAATTTAGTTGAAGAGGTTTACATACACACAAAACTTGTGGTCAACTAAACTCTTATATAGGAATTATAACAGGTAATGTTAAGTCCACAACTACACTCTATCTACCTGTTTTAAACAATATCCATCATTAAGTAAATCAAATGCCTGGTTGAACATAGTAACCTATATAAAGTACCAAAAACTAGGAAGACTACTGCCTAATTAAAAAAAATTGTTTGTTTGGATTAAAAGACAAATTTTTTTTTTTTTTTAAGTTAAGCCAAACACTAGGTTTCAAACGATACCTTTATACACGAATGTATAGCTTGAAGTAATCGAGGATTGTAGAAAGAAAAATATCCCTTTGATCAGACTCTTGAACTTTTGTAGATTGTATGTAGGTATATATTTTTGCATTGAACTTTTGTAGATTGTATGTAGGTATATATTTTTGCATTGTAGGTATATATTTTTGCATCCACACGTTTGTTGGAATGTGGTTTCATATTCGGAAAAATTTGACTACAAACAAATTCCCATTGCCAGTTTTGCGCCACCTTGGAATTTGCACTGAGTAAGTGCCCACCCCACTTGATGCCTCTCTTGTTCCTCGGCGGAAATGTTTGAGAGGTAACATTAGGGTTTTTATTTCATCTGAACAAGTACCTAAACTTATATCTAGATATAGTGCATAAACCTATATAAGATATCTATAAAATAGGGAAACTGGTCCAACAACACAAAGATTTTCAAGTGGTAAAAGGGGAGATGAAGGGGGGCACCGGCCCATATATGTGTATTGCATTCCAACTTGGGTCGTATATATGATTTATAGATATCAAGCATGTCCTAGGAAGAAAAAATAAGTTTTGCAGTGACTCAAAAAACCCAAACAAAGCGCGGCATTTTTAACAATATCAAAGATATGGTCATTCCATATCATTTTATTGTTGACCTTCATACCCAAGATAATCAGGTGTTCTGTCCGCTGAATACGCACACCACTGAATAACAGGGTGAGGTTAAATGGGTTAGTTTTGCGAGAGACTAGACAGCTTTGAGTTTTGGAGGCATTAAACTCAACTCTATTACTTTTCCCCCAGTAGAAAATAATGGCTAAGTCATGGTTGACCATCATATTACGTTTAGTATGGACTCAAAACTATGGACTATGACAGAAAGTGAAAGAAAGACTAGAGAAAATTCGAATTGCACCTATCTTATAATAATCGAATAGTCAATCTCCACAAGATAGTTCTAGACTTCTAGGGACAAATCTACTGTGACATCTAGGTTAAAGTAAATAGGATTGGAACCGGACACGAGTACTTCGCTGACTTTTTGTTCAAAGAAAATTCTGTCTCTCAAGTGCTTGCAAATACAACTGTGATTCTTCCAACAAACCCGACAAACTATATTGCCCTCACGTGATATGGGTGAGAATATCTAGAGGATATATAGCAAACAAAGTGTATGTAATTTATCAGAAATTGTTCTTAAAATATATGTAAATCATTTTTAATTTTTTAAATTTCTATTCCATTTACATATAACGATATGGAGCACTGTCATATAAATTTAATTTTTCTATAAAATTCTAAAAAGCTCAAATTTTATTTTATCAGTTTTAAACAGAATGACAAAATTTCTATTATTTATATGTATAGTGTATACAAGGATTAATTGTTTTGTTACCATGTATATAATCACTAAATAAAAAAAATTGCCTTGTACGAACCACAAATATGTAAAAAAGAAAATAGCAAGAATATAGCAATACGTGGTACCAAAAATTAGTAAATGTAGATGTCAAACGATATCATCATCATCATTGTCCTGTAAAACCATCAGTAAGGCATAGGGCAAATTGATATATGCACATTAAATCTCTTCTACTTTTCGCTTAGAGAATACTTTTGAAATACGAAAATAGTTCAGTTAAAACTCCAGTACCCTACACAGTTAGATGCCTTGTTCTAAGTTAAAATTAGATTTTATTTTGTATTTTATAATATTTAAATACCTAAAAAATCGAAATTGGTTAAATGGCCTTAATAAATTTTTATTCGAGTTTGTACCTACGAAATGAATTTCAATTTTATTAACGAATATTTGGGAACATAGTATATTCATGTTACATTAGAAATATTGTTTATCTGAAACCAAAGAACTCTTAACCAGGTCCCGTATTAATATATCAAGAGTAGTATAGCCATAGGGAGTAACGCTTCTAAGATAGGTATTCAGCTCATTTATTTATTTCAACAATAAAATACATTAAGAGATTTCTCTCGTTTTTAGGCTATATACAAAAGAATTGTTATAATTACATATCTAAAAAACTAATATTCATAAGGCAAGTGCAAATAAAGTAGAATTAACATTAAAATTAGATAATCGAAAATTAAAATAAAATTTATGGTTTTGATAATATTAAAGCAAATAAAAATTTATTGTTAAGTTTATGAAAGCTGAACTGTGCTATATTTATTTATAAATGATTGAGATAATTTTTTTTTTAAATTATAGTTGCTGAGTAGTTTTAAGTTACATTCAAGTTTATTGTAGAGCCTAATTGCAATATGCATTTATAAGATGCTGACTCCTTTTGTCTACTTGGTGATGGTCTTTTCTTTTAGTTAAGCTAGTGGTTGTGTGTATTCTTGACGACTCAATGTCGTGAATGTGTAGAATAAGTTTTAAACTTATAAAATCAGTTCTTTCTTTCCAATCATAATTATATAAATTTTTAAGGCCTTGTTTTGAATGATTTGTAATTCATTCATTAACCACATAAGCTATGAAAGAGAGCATAATATACACTTTTTTTTAGTTTCATTTAAGAAACTAGAAGATTACCAATTTTACTAAATAAACCAGCAAGTGATGGCAGTTTCTTGCAAAGTAAATTTGTGTGGCTGCTCCATGTCAGTTTAGAATCTATCAAAATACCCAAATATTTAAATTAATTTTTTAAAGCTCTAATTTTTTCCCAGCAATATTGATTTCTAGTGCTGGTGCCGATGAACCAATTATCATGTATTTGTTTTTATTGATATTGATAGTTAATTTTTGTGTCGCTATCCAAACTTTTATTTTGTCAATTTCATCATTGATTATTCAATTATTTTTTCCAGTTCACTGTAGCAGTTACCTTGGGGAACAAAACACAAGTCATCCGCAAACAAGAAGATTTTTGAATTTATTCCAGTTTGCTGAATATAGCTTCAATATATAGGTTAAATAGTAGTGACCCCAAGATACTGCCCTGTGGTACACCATAATTCACCTTTTCCTTTTTACTAACTATAGAACCAATTTGAGTGCATTGTGTACGATCGCTTAGGTACGATTTGAACCATTTGTATGATATTCCTTTAAAAACAAAACTTTGTAATTTTCTCATACTTATTTCGTGATCAACCGTGTCGAATGCTTTTGTAAAGTCCAAATATAAAAGAGTTACTTTTAAATTCTGAACATGTGTGACCATGTCAACAAGAGCCGTCTCGGTATTTAAATTTTTTTTTTAAACCCATACTGTTGTTTTGAGAGTAGATTATTTTTTTTCAAGAAAAGAACATACTTGAAACATTAAAAAAATTTTTAATTATTTTACATAGAACTGATTGTATAAATCGGTCTATAATTGTTTAAATCGCTCTTACTTCTAGTTTTAAAAATAGATACTATTCTTCCTACTTTTAGAAGTACTATTATTAAAAATAGGTACTATTTTTCCTATCTACATTGTCGCAGGTGCAAAAATGAAAATTGAGACAAAAATTTTTGAACACTTTCTTTGCAGTTTACCAGCATTAACTAGAATCAGACTACGGACCTTAAGTGAGGCTTTCTCTATCAATATAACTTTTATTGCGGAAAGCAACATTTGCGATATGAAAAACCTTCTCAATCGCACAAGGTGACTCTAGTACTGAGCTCCTGAAACAAAAAAGATATAGCTCGAATCGTGGTATCAAAAAGACATCAATTAAGTGGTAATTGGTTTTGCAGAAGCAACTGGAATAGTCACTCCTACCTGACCTACTGTTTATCTGTCCATATCGATAGAAGACTTAATTGAAAAAAGTATATAGAAACGAAACGAGAACAAATAATACTAAAAATAAATACCATGTATACTGGCTAATTAGCAAAAAATTATCCACTCGAAATAAAGTGTTTTTAATACAATGTCAATCAACTAATATATGGTCGTATGACTGTCAGTTATGGAAAAAAAACTACTCCAAAAGTAATACAAAAATTAAATTATGCAAAAATTACAATCATAAATATTTAAAATTATTTCCAAAAATCCTTGATATGTAACATAAGTTTTAACATAATCAGGGATCTGAATACACTATTCAAATCGTCGGTTTATAGATCAAAAATATATCAATTTTAGTTCATCTAGATAAGCTCAGAGCCTAATGAGGCTGGTCGATTGTAAAATAGCTCTAACATCTAACACGGTATCTTCTATATGTTATCCCTTATGAGTATAAGATTAAAAAGGACGATTTGAATAAATTGTTGTCCTAAAGTCAAAATGAAAAATTATTATCAATTTCTTATGTTAATATTCAATAATAAAATACTTAAATACTTTTTTTTTGTTACAAAATTTCAATCAACTTAAAATTACACTTACTTTTCATTTTCTGTACATTTACCCAAAATAATATAATCCAATTCGTTTTTTCGATGTTGTACCACAAATGAATAATTTAAATTTTTACCTTTAAAGTCATAAATTCCAATAAAGCCATCTAAACTCCATGTCATTATAGAATTATTTGCAGCAAACATTTTAACATATTTTATATGATGATTAGTTTTTTGCCATAGAGAATAAATAATACTGTCATCTTTAATAATTAATTCATAAATTTCATTAAAACCATATTTGGCAGCAAATAAACGATTTTCAAATGTTATTAAATCCAAAATTTGAAATTTTAACGGAAATTTTTCTTCTTTAAATTCATTTTTTTCATATTTCATTAATATCAATTCCAATTCTAATTCATAATTTTTCCATTTTATAATATACAAATTTAGACATGATATAGAATTTTCAATAGCTACCACTTTATAAATATCATAATCGGTTATTTGGAAAAATTTTACTACCCTTAAAGAACCACCCAATTTTCCTTTAACAATAAAAAATGTTCGACTAGCATCATAAGTTATTAAATAGTTTTCAGTTAATAGAATTTCCAATATTGGATAACTATTCAATTTGAAATCAGTTAAAATTTTTAAATTTTCTGTTTCCCAACATGATATTAATGTTACAGTACCATTTGATGCACCAACAACAAGAGCTGGTAGTTTGGGAAATGATTTGAAAAAAATCACATCTTTCATTTGTAAATTTGATTGAACAGTTCCCAAATTAATATCAATAATTCTTATTTCATTTGATTCCAATAAAATTGCAATATATTTTGAGAATGGTTTAATAATATCAAAACTTTTAACAAACGGCCCAGTATATCCAATTTCTTTTATATTTATTTCTTCATTATTATCTATTAATATATTTAATTTTCTATCGAATGTTAAAAAATAGATTTTTTCAAAATTATTTATTGATTTTGACCAAATTATTGATGATTCCAATTTAATACAAAATATTACACTCCATGTTTTATCTTTTTTTATAAATTTTAAATTATTATTATTACCAGATATTAAAAAACCACCTTTATAAATTTCAATATGCCAAGATTCAATTTCTGTATTTTCAATTTCATCATCCCATGTCCAAAGTTTTTTTACTGAGCATGTTGCACTTTGCACCTTTATATAAAATTATATTATAAAATAAAATAAAATAAAATCATGGATTAATAAGTATTAGTATTCTTAATCAATGACAAAATAGAATAAAATTTCAATAACACACACACACACACATATTCATATACTGAGATATATAATAACCCAATAAACCCGAGGATGAACGTATTCCTTAAATAGAATCACATACATGAATCCCACGCGTAAGATTTAGGCGAAAGATCCCTATTGTGGTTTACAGATAGACTTTTTTAGTAAGATACATACTGACCAGTTATTTTGTTGAAATTAAGAGTATAATACTCCAAAATAAAATTTAACTGGTTCTGATAAATTGTTAGTCTCTCAATAAATTGTTTTAATGGTTAGTCTTTTAAAACCACCAAATATGAAAATGCATAGTATCTAAATACAGATTCTTTTTATAATTCAAGATTGAGGCATAGTAAAGAATGCAGTGTTTTCTGATATTTATACGAACATCGAAAATATGAAAATATCAGAAAACGTATTTGACGGAAAACTGACAGCCATCGTATGGGTTTGATTCCACAAGTAGCACGTTTCATACCACCTTACCTACTGTTGATAAGGTTGTAGTGGAGAGTACTCGTGAAATCAAGCCCAATGTGTCCATACTCAATTTTTACATCGAAATTTCTTAAAAAGCATATTTTCATTCTGTCAGACTCCTAATCTGCAATACAATCAATAATTATATACAAGTCAACAAGAAAATATCGAACAGCGAATAATCTCTATTCGATGGCTAGTGTTGACTTTACAAAATAAAAATCATATTATTAACTTCCAATTGTCCAATGCATATCCGCTTACAAGGCAAAATATGCAGATCTACTATAGAGAAGAAAGGACCAAACCTACAAACACTACATCTCAATTGATTTCAGGATAAATCAGATCAAAAAATATATTGCTGAAAATTTGGAATATAATAATTTATAAAATAGAGATTAAACTAATAAATAAAATTATGTTTATAATATGTTATAAATTAAAATTATATTTACAAAATATGTTTATTTTATTTAATCCTATAAAGCTCATAACATGAGCCTATCAGGCTCATTTTTTTTCAAGATTACGTGTTTTCTAAATTTTTTGAAATATTGTAACGATTATTCTTTCTAATCTTCATTTAGGTCAATATTTACATATTTCAATTACATAAAATGAGCCTGAGAGGCTCTCATATAATATTTCATAATAATTTCTTAATAATGCAAGTTTTGACATGAATAAGTGATGATGAAGTGACTGACAACATAGAATTCGATGATGTGGCAATTGACTCTGAAGAGGATCATTTATCTGAAGCTTCAGAAGATGAATTAACTTATGATTCTGATAATAGCGGTGAAATTATAATATCTCATAGAAAATTTATTGCAAAAGATGATAAAAAATAGTCTCAAAGGTCATTCCTGCAATCAAGAACTGCCCGTCATAATATAATAGAAGGTCCGATAAACAAAGTTGTGCTTCCCCCAAATTATGAGATAGTTGGTCCTATTGATTGTTTCAAATTATTTATAGCAGATGATATTTGTTAGACTATCCTGAAATATACTAATGGAAAAATATACAATAATAATAATCGTAAATGGAAAGCTGTAGATATACACGCATTTCACGCCTTCTTCGGACTTTTAATAACAGCAGGTCACATGAAATCAAATAACCAAAGTTATCAATCGTTTTAGGAGCCTCTATATGGTTCAATTATTTCTATAAGCTACTAAACCGCTTTGACGAAATTTTAAGTTTTATTCGATTTGATGAAAAACCCACAAAAAATAATCGACGTAGATTTGACAAATTAGCCCCAATTCGAGACGTGTTTGAAGCAATAAATAAGAATTTGGGAAAATATTATAAACCTTCAGAAAATCTTACCGTAGACGAACAATTAATGCCAATATGTGCAATCAAAACCTCACAAGTATGGTATTAAATTTGATGGTTTTGTAACTCTCAGGTGGCATACCCACTCAAAGGAATTCCATATACTGGGAACAAAGTCAATAAAAGAGCAACAGGACTTGCTCAAAATGTATTGGAGAATTTATGTACACCCTATTTTGGAACTGGATGGAATATTACAATGGATAACTATTTCACAACGTTAGAACTTGCAAAAAGTTTGTTATCTAATGGATTGACGATTGTAGGAACTTTACGTCGAAATAAAACTTATATTCCAATTAATTTTCTTCCAAGTAAAAATAGAGATCAACATTATTTGGCAAAAAAAAATCCAATAAAAGAAATTTATTTCTAAGGGCTCTTGGTGAAAGTTTAGTAAATTCTCTTATCAAAGAGCGCGCTAGTGCTAAAAAACTGCAATTCAAAAACGGTAGCGTTTATTTTGTTTATTTTGTTATTTTTAAACATCTAAAAATTACTTATTTGAAATAAAAAATTTAAAAACTTATTAAAAATTAATTTTTTTTTTGTATTACATTATAAGGTGATCCTGCCAGGCCCATGTTATGAATTTACGTGACAAAATATGTTATGAGGTTTAGGGTTAAAACGTTAAAAATCAAAGGACACCAACGAATAATTAAAGTTAAAATTCAATTAAAAGATGAATGAACATTTGATTTTAAATATGAGAGATGAAATTTTAATGAATTAAACCATATACCAATGACTATATATATACATACGATCACCCTCATTTCATTCCCTTTTATAACAAAAAACTTTACTTGAATTGGATTGAATTGGATGACTCTATCATTGATTATATACATATCTAACACTCATTATTGAGCACCAATCTAGTTTTTAGTTTCTATGTAAAATTCTCATCTTAATAATAATAATAAACAAAAAATTTACCATAAAAAATCTTCCATCTGAATCAATTAAATACAAATTTCCATCAAGACCAAATATTATACTAACATCAGCTTCAGATCTGATAAATGACAATTTAATATTTTTCTTTATAAGAAAAACTTTTTCACCAGTTGGATTTATTTCCCAAATATTAATTTCTCTAGATATTAATGAATATTGAGCACATATACTTCCATTAATTCCACATATTAATTTTTGTTTATCAACTTTAATACCAGTTACATATTCCCCCATAATCATTCCTTTTCGATAATTCCAAATAATTATTTTGAAATCAGGATAACCGGTCAAACAAATTAGATATTCAGAATCGGTAAAACGAATGTCAATATATTTTGAAATATCCTCAGCTAAAATTTAAAAAGTAAAAATTATTATATTTAAATTAATTTCAATACATTTCACAATATTGAACTTAATCTGGATTTACTTTCAAGAATTTTAATTTTTTCCATATTTGGATATGTCATTATATAAATACTTGGATGATATTTTAATTCAGCAAAAGCAAATATTGAATAAATATTATGTCCAGTTAAACAAGATATTCCATCTCCAGAATCGGCATCGAATGTATGATAAAATAATTGTTTACCAGTTGTAATATCAAAGAATGTTATAACATTATCAGAATTATATGCAAATATTGTTCCTTTTATTATTGTAGGCCGACTATATGCTGTATGGTATGTCCATCTATGAATAATAATAATTTTGTTTTTTTTTTATAGTTTTTAAATTGTATATTTTTTAAATTACTTTAAAAATCCTTGATTTCTATTCATCATTTTATTTATTAAGTTTTTATTTTTCAATGTCAAAAAATTTTATAATAGAAATTCTACTTTGTTTATGAAGAATAAATTAGTTGTTGATAGCCTGTGAAGGAAACAATATTGTTTGTCCATTTCTATAACAACTCCCATTATTATAATAATACAAATCATTTACATGAGAACTCAATTGTTTTTTTTTAATACATATGATGTATAAGTAAATATTTGCGTTCTTGATTCTTGTTCTTCTTCCAATAAAACATAGATTCAAACCAGATCAATTTAAAAATCCTAGGTTGTATACTTCATCAAATTAATTTTCACACACACAAAATACAACAGTCAAATTCAAGCAAACCATAAATAACCTACCAAAACAGTTGCAGAAACCACCAGTTGCTCAAGGCTTTATAATTTACTACCTCCACATATAACTAACAATTGTTATGGTTCTAAATTACTCAGTTTGATTAAACTCTGGCTTTCTAATCTCAATCATGATCAAGTAAAGAACTTAGTACGCATAGTTACTTAAATTTTTGTATTCAATTATGCTTAATTGTTTTTCTTAATTGATTTTTATTTTTGGTTATTTTGAATAGGTTTTTAATCTCTTATTTTCAGTGTTTAATCGTTATTATTGTTCTATCTTTTATTTTGTTAAAATTTTTGGGGATTTTGAGGGAGATATTGTATTGTCGTAGGACCTAATGACCATATCCCAAAGATAGCTGGAATTGTTAGTTTCCAAAAACATATATCTTTAGTGACGCATCTTATCCTTTAAGGACAAAAAGGACATTTGAAAGTATCCTTCTTGTTGTTTTGATGTTTTTGTATAAAAACCGTTATATCTGTTGATCTATTAGATTAGATTTAAATTTTTAATTCATTTATTCATATTATAGCAAAATACAATACTCAAAAATATACATTTACTAAATAAAAAATAATAAGAATAAATTTAGGATCATTCGGATATTCATTAGAATATGTGATGAATGAAACTGCAAGCAAAAATACAGGCATAAAAATATAAAATATTGTTGGGTACATACATAGTAAAGTAGAAAATTAATGCTAAATATGGAAAAACTAAAATAGCTTAAAATTAAAATTATATAATGAAAAAATAATATTTAAAGCAAAATTTAAATAATAAACGAGAGTAAGCAGAATTAAGTACAAATTTATAGCAAGAATAAAAAGTTAAGAAATAACTAGAATTCTCAAAGAAAATTAAAAAATTTATAGTTAGAAAAACCCAAATTGACGTTAAAACTAAATCGTATTAAAAACAGATTCAATGTGAAGGTGATCCAGTTCAAAAAGCCAAAATCGAAGATTTTTGCAAAATGAAACAGGTGATCTGTCCGATCTTAAGGAATAAGGTAATATATTAAAAATTTTTGGAGCTATATAATCATAAAAGTGGCAAAAATGAGAGATACGGGCTCTTGGAACATTTACAAGATATAAATTATTAATTCTAAGATGATATATAGTTATAAATCGGTGACCGAGATAGCCCGACCTATTAAAAAAAATAAAAATTTCAACGTTTTAAATAGATATAAATGTCTAAATGTTAGAATATCCAATTTTTTAAATAAAGGAAAACTCGGAATTAGTCTATTAGATATACATATATATATATATTCTAGAAAAATAACGGTCTGGAGCATATTTTAACTTTTAAGTATTTGATGATGATTGATGCTCTCTTTATGGAGATATTGTAGTTCAAAGTAGAAAATAAAAAAAAAAAAATCAATTTTTATTTCCTTTTTTGAAAAACCAAATACCTCAAGATTTTACCATTAAGCCCTCTCAATATTTTGATGTTCTGATATATAAATTATTAAGTTATCAATTTCCAAACAATTTAACAAGATTAATAATTGATATGATGTCCGACAATGAATTCAGAATAGCTAATAATAACTTTAATATTGAATTCAAATTCGTGATTTAAAATGGTTTGTAACAGGGTACCGTTAACTCACCGATTTTCTTCTCATTGTATTTAACAGAATTGTAGGAACTGCTTGAAAACTTTAAGGGTCCATATTACTCTATAGCATTTCCCGACGATCTAATTATTTATGCAGCCGGCAGTGCGGTAGCACAAATAACAACAAACGTTCAGAATCAGTTCAATCTTACTATTGATTATTGCAAGGTATGGTTACTGAAAATTAACGTAGATAAATGTGAAGCAATTCTTTTTCGAAACACTGTTGGCAAAACCAACAGTAATATCAAAAAATTTTGGAAGAACTTATTCAAATAAAAGCTTTGAACGACACCTGATAATTGACAGAAAAAGGTCAGTCAAATACTTTAGGTGTTGTGCTGAATCGACATTTAAATTACACTGATGACAAATTTGGAAAAGGGGACAAAAGCATTTATAGCGTCCAAAAAACTTTTCTATAATAAAATTACCAATGAAAGAGTAAAAATTTTAGTATATCAAGCTCTCATTAGACCGGTTATTTCATATGCTGGACTCGTTTGGTTCAACATAAGTGCAAGTCTAATGGAGAAAATAAGAAAATTTGAACGAAAATGAATAAGAGCCTGCGTGCGTAAATCTACACAGTTAACCCGAAACGGACTACAAACATTTTTATTCCAATAAGTGTTTGTACCAAAAAGCTAGTATCGTAATATTCGATAGTTTTTTTAAAAAAACAATTCGTAATCATTTTAATAGATCTCTTACCATAACGGAAAATGGTCTAATATCTCATATATATTACCATAATGAAGAGTACATTAAAAACAGCATGAAAACGGTATTTATAGCACCCGAACATTTTATTTATCTTGATGCTAAAGGGTATATTCAAAACCACGAGAATGTCCCTCTATTATATCACTATAATAGACGGGCTACATGCAAGTGCATAAAATATAACCCGCACATTGTAGAGACAGTTAAATTCTGCCCAAATATGACATGTATATCCCAGATAGGATCAAAAAATAATAAATACTCATCTTTGGTGGTTAACCCAATAACATAAATAGATTATCTAACTTTAGAACTGGCTTAGGGTAAGTTAGGTTAGTATAGGTTTAGTTAGATTATAGATGTAGCTTATGTTATTTAGGTTAGTTCTAAGGTTTTTAATAAAATAAATTTAAACAAGTTTTGGTTTTTTTTTATGTTTTCCAAAATAAAATATTGGCACAATCTGAATTTGCATTAAAAAGTACCTCTTCTCATTTGAAAATCTCGATTTCGGCCAGTTTCGGCGATTTTTGGTCTTAAAAACCGATTTACGGTCCTTTCCGGAAGTTGAAAATACTACTAATCGATAGAGCACCTTCGGTTTAGTTAACAACTTTTTATTTTTAATTTTAAAATAACGGCTTCTTCCCTTCTTAAAAAGCTGATACGCATGCGTTCTGGAACACCCGGTGTATTAATTGAACAAAGAAATAAGAATATGAAACAAAAAAAGTTGGTATTGCAGCAAAGAAAAACTGAAATCATACACTACGGTAAAATAAACAACGGCCACAAATAGACACTTATGCAGAAACGATTTCACAGACTACTAACGGACGATTAAGAAGAAATTCAAAAATAGAAACTACCAGAAGAAAATAAAAAAAAGTAGTAGCAATATAATACAAAATAATCACAGAACAAACAGGAATACAATTTACATACAACGACAACAAAACCAAATTTAAACAACTGAATAAAAACTAAGTAGCGAAAGCTGCTGGAAACCGTCCAAAAAACAGGACAATACTATTAGCAAATACAGAAAAACGAGTCGAACAAAGTATTATGTCTTTATTTATTATACGCTGAACTTAAGACTGCCTCCTCATAATCAAACAAACAAATGTATTACCAATAATCTTATTATAACCGTACCACTGTATGTCTGTTACATCATAAGCAATTATTATATGTATATCTCTTATAAGTAAATGTTTACCCTTGTAAGTTTTGTTGATATAAGATTATATAACAAAGGACATATCCAACCATAACACACATATAAATCAAATCAAATGAAAATATATACGGACGCATCAAAAGACGAACTTAGAGTAGTGGGTATTGCTACACTGCAATTGAGAATAAATAAAAATAAAAAATATGGCTATATCATAGACCAGATCATGGCACAATTGAATTTTTATAATCAATATTATATTACTCAAAACGAACAAGAGCAACAAATATAGATTACACTGGAACACATTCTTATCATCATTTCATTTGTTCCACAGCTCAGGGTGAGCCTGCAGTTTTCCACATTTAATTAGTTTATAAACCAGTTATTTGGTAAATTTGCTCGAAATATGTAGATATTGTAGTATAGCAGTACCGTACTTAATTAAATAAAATGATGTATGTAGGTTCTATGACAAACAAGGTTACGGTAGAAGAAAAGAAAGTAGACAACGAAGCAAAATACTTTCTGAAATGACCACTACTAGCAATAACACCACCAATTTACGGATTGGCAAAAGGACAAAACGTAATATTTTACACTTCCAATAAAACACAAGAGGACAGAAAGCATTACGCCAATGTTTGATTCAGACGAAAACACTTAAAGACGTACACCAACACCAACACAAAACAACGATAAAAACAAAAATAATCCAACAAAGAGTGAAGTTTATTAAAATACAAATGATTAGATGAACAATCCCAACACTTCGGACAAATCACCTAGCCTAGGGCAACATTTCTACACTGGAACGGGGACCTACTATGATACAATTTTGATCTGCTAAAACACACTAAACAACCGCATCGTGTCGCGACAGAAAGATAAATACTAACGAACGATGAATACATAAGATTATAAAAATAATTAAAAACATAAAAAAAGACTAAATTCATAAAAAACATAGAAAACATAAAAATTATAAAAATCATAATACAAAGCATTAAAGGTTAACTTAATTGTCTGGCAACTTTTCCTTCTTATTACTTTTTGCAATTGTTTTTAAATTTATGTTAAGTAGATACAAGGAGTATAGGAATTTTACTATTTTCCTGAACTATTTACTTACATAATATGTATGTACATTATGTCCAATCGAATAAAGTAAATTAAATCAAATTAAATTTTTCCGATGGCGTTATATCCGTAGACTTGGTCTCCTGCAAATGCTTACATTCTTATATAGTTACTAGTTCGCGTATGTATAACAGCTCTGTAGGTTCTCGAACAGATTCATCAATATTTTATATTTATACCAATCCTAGGATAGTTTCCGTTTAAGTACACATATAAAATTGTTTCAGATCTGCGATTAATCCAACAAGAGTTCATTTCTTCTAATTTCTTGCAACATTACAAATCAAAATTCAAAAATTCTCTTTGAGAGCACCGTTTGACCAAATTTCAAGGCAGTTAAATTTATTTTAGCCTTTAATTTTTTATTTTGTGACTAAAAATAAAAATTAGATTGTTTTCCTATCCCATGTGAGATGTAGAGGCATGTAGAGGGATAGCATAACCGATCTCAAATAGTCAAATTGCAACTAACAGAAATAGAATTGAATTGAATAAAAGTTTATTTCGTGTAACTTTATAGGGTTTTTTAGGCCATATAATTTTGATAAACATGCACAAAAATTGAATATTAAAAAAATTTCGAATAAAAAAGGGCCTGTAGTTGGCCTAGATTAATCTGTAGATCCACTGTTAAATAAATAAATAGAATACTTAAATAAATAAAATTAAAAATTTAGATATGTATGTATGTAATTATAAATTTAAGTAACAAAAATTTAAGATGAAATGAAAATTAAAAGAAAAATAGGCAAAGTAAGAAATAATTTAAATATCACAGAAGATGTTAATGTCTTTGGTGAACTGAATAATACAGTTCAGTGAGTAATGGGTGTGTTCATCGAGGATGTTTTAATCCTTTAAATTCTGTAGTGTGGGCAGGTCTCAAAAATGTACTGAGCACTGATCGGCATCTGACCAACACAGGAACATGTAGTTTTAGTTTATCTTATGCCCGATCCATCAAATAAGTACTTATGACTAATTCGTGAGTTTTCTAACCATACCCGTTATTAATATCGTTTTTTCGACTTATAGAAACAGAATGAATGATCTTTCAACCGGAGATTAACCTTTTATTCGTTTTAATTTATTAACCCATTGGTAAGTTATCCCATCAAGCTTCATACGTGTGTAAAAAATTAGAAGAAATAATCAACCCTTCTATAATCGTCGACGATCAACTGCTGGGCATCTCCAAGAAGATCTGGGGTATCCAAGACCACAATATTTTTAACAATTTTATCCGCTACAGGGAATATTAGAGTGATATCTACTATAGTATAGAAAAAGACTTCAAAATATTGGTTGGTTTTTGTACAGCAGTTTTAAACAAAGCGTTTAGTTACTGTTATAATTTTTTGTGTATCTGGCATATGTATCTGAAAAGTGTTTTTTCCCCTACATAAAATTTGATAAAAATTTGATTTAATAAAAACAAATTCTAATTAATAATGTTAAGGCAATATATTTTATTTATTTATACATATAACATTGATAAATTAGGGTTTTATTTTACAAAAAAATAATCAATTTAATGATATGGTACAGCATTTCTCACATTAAATGTAGAATTTAATAGCTAACATAGCAAAAGCTAATACAAAATAATAATTACAACTGAATCTCATAAATAAATCTATAGAAAATACTTGTCTTTTTCTCATTCATTAAAAACATTTGTTTTTTATATATATATATATATATATATGTAAAATAATTAATTTTGTTTATCGGCTAATTGTTTCAACTGTTTTAATACAGTTTCCCAAAGCTTCTTTTTATCACGTTCACTTTTTTTCAATACAGAAAACATTGTTTTTTTATCAGCTTCACGCATTTTTTCTAAAATTATTATAATTGCTGATGGCTGGACTAAATTATAACGATTATCTGGTTTTCCATAATGATATAAATATGTACTCCATTCTTCCATAATAAGCAAATCTAATAATTGGCGAATTTTTGAAAAATATTTTGACAGTTCACCCTCTTTAAAACCAGGAACTGGTTCAGATGCAGCAAAAAATTCACATTGCATTAAATCAAGATTAATTTGTTGTAATGCACCAGTTGATATTTGTTTTATTTCATTACACAAAAGCATATCAAAAATTTTATTTGCAATATGTTCACAACTTCTTCGGCACGCTGTTTGTGCAACATTTGATAAAAGATAAACAAAACTTTGAAAAGTACTCTTTAAATACGATATCATATCAGTGACAAATGTTGAAGCACTACCATGTGGTTCAACTAAAAGCCAATCATATTCAGACAACTCAAAAAATTCATCTAATTTTGAACAAATACGTTCGGAAACTTGTTTTTCTGCATCAGATCGAGCAACATGAAACATTGCTGATGGAGCTTGTGAAATACTTTGTTCAGTTCCAGTCATTTTGCATACAAAATCATCTAAAAATGGTCCAGCTTTTTCTAAATATTGAGTATCAATTATAATTTGAATCAACTGTAACGTTAAAAAGGAAAAAAATAAAATACATAAAATCACACTGACTTTCTATTTGCTTACCTGCATCAATGCAACACTGGGATTCCTAAATACTGCTAATAAACATCCGCTAAAACTTCTTGTTAATAAGAGATTAGCTGCTTTACGAACCATTGCTGCAACTTCATTGGGGGATAATGTTAATTCTTCAGAAAATTTCATACATGCATACATAAATTCTTTTGCTTGATGATAAACTTCTGGTACCATTTTAGAAAATGGGAATGTTTTCGGAAACGCTCTACTTTCTAACACCTCAGAATGAAATGGAAATCGTTCAATAACGTCATCATATTCTTCTTGATCTTCTACTTCTAATGGTAAAAAATTGCCTTTTTCGAGAATATCTCTAAATACATGTACCCATCTTTGTAATAAAACTTCGTTATAATGATCTCGCATTCCAACTAACATTTCTAAGAACGGATTTACAGAGAATCCATAATTTTTCAGAGTATTTACAGACAACATAATAAGATTTTTTATACGAAGTAAAATATTTGGATCTGTACAAGATGATGAGCTCATGCTTAAATCATTAACAATTCGGGTCAATGATGTTGTCCATAACTCATCTAAATACGATTTGGTAACAACATCACCAGCTGTATTTTTTACATGATCTTCAACAACGAAAAATCCTACAATGGAATAAATATAAGTTTTATATGCCTCTAAATTATCATGCATTCCTTGTGGTGGCTGTAGCACAAGCTTAGCTTGATCTTTTCTTTGTTGGCGATAATCTTTTTCAAAGTACTCTCTATCATTTAATACCGTGTAAATATGTAAGCATCTGTATACTGGAGAAAAATCTATCAAATCTTGAACACTTAAATCTTCTTCATCTCCTGCATACTCGGATTTGTCATGATTTTTGAAATCTTCAATAATTTTAGATAAATTTCGTTTTTGTAACTGTTTTGTATGTCGCATTGCCACTTCACCGATTTTTGGTGAAAATTCACGAATATTTTCTAAAAACTCTCTAAAATCAGCTTCAGAAGATTTTTTTATATTTTCCTTAAGTTTTGGAACATTTTCTTTCATTTGAATTGCAAATCTATAGCCTGATACTTTTGGCAATAAATCATTTTCCAATGTTTCTAATGTTTTCAAGGCCGGATAATATCGTTTTTCTTTAACCTGCTCCAATAACTTTGTGTAGCATTCAAGAACTGGAAGACAATTTGAAAGACCATTAATTGCATTTGCAATATTACTTTCAATTTGGCGAGCTCTAACTAATTCCTTCCCTTTCGATAACACTCCGGCTGATGCAGTTTGTAAATCTAAAAAAATTGACATTTTATATTAATTAATTATTAAAATGTTTAACAAATTACCTGAATCTAATGCTAAAACTTCTTCATTTAAATGTTTTGCTTGGGTTCTAACTTGCAATAACTCTCTAATTGATTCAATAAACCCTTGATAATATAGATTGCAAATTCTCTCAATATCTTTATCATGACTTCTAATTCTCAAATCCAGTTGATCCGATAGTGTTTCACAAGCATTTCCTGTAAAACAAAATATATTTATTTATTAATATAAAATATAGTTTTACGATATTTTATGTTATCTTATTTTATACACACCCTCTAAAATGGATCTAAAAGTTGGGCCCCAATAATCGTCTACAGCTTCTATATCTTGAACCGAAACATTTGCCATCACTTTTCGTGAAGTATTTTAATAATTTTGTCAAATTGTCTTTAGTATTTATTAGTAATAAAGTAATTAATTAATTTAAAAACTGAATATATACGTTCTTTTTTTTTACAACTGACCTGACTGACGAATATTTTTATTTTGACAACTGATAAACAATCCGTTTTTCTTTGACATTCCACGTACAGTCTTTTCCAAAATATTCAACCCATGCAAATTTTGTTATAAAAATTTCTTGGAATATGTTGATAATAGTCATGATATTCAAGAAACTTGCATGAATTTGAAGCTAAAAAAATTTGTTTGCTATCACAAACAAAAGTTATCATATATCTCTAGTATTTTCTTTTGAAACTATATTTAATTCTACTAATCTAAATAAATTTTATCAACTTTATTTTCCAAAGAATTTCTAACCTTAAAATATTGTTTCAAATTAACTATGAAATGTCAAATTCGCGTCTACTTCATTTCTTGTTTATTTTATCTTAAAATTCTAATCTTCTAACCAATTCGAAATCATTGTTCAAATATTTTTAATTTGCAATTGTATAAATGTCGTAGATTAATTATGAGAATTATAAAAAAACTTTTACTATCATTACTAGCAACGCTCTGCATAATATTTTATATATTGTTTCATATTGGAACAAGCAAAGATGATATTATTAAAATAATGAGAGATAGAGGAAAATCCAGTTTTTTATTTGCTCCACCACAAAGGTAAAAGTTTTAAATTCAGAGCAAAAAAGTGAAATTGTTTACATTAAAATTTATTTTTAGTAAACCTACAATAACAATTGCGGCTGTGAGTTGTGGGGAAAGATTGAAAGAAACATTAAATATGTTGAAATCAGTTTTACTATTCAATGTGAATGGTCCATATCTTAAATTTGTTATTGTAGCTGAACCAAATCTACACATAGGATTTCAAGAAAAATTGGGTGATTGGCAGGAAATTCTTCCGGGTCAATTTTCTTATGAACTTTTTGATTTAAAGTTTCCTACAGGTAACGAAAAAGAATGGAAAAGTTTATTTAAACCATGTGCTGCGCAAAGACTTTTTTTACCGGTAAGCAACAATTCTTTAAATATTTATTTTCTAGAATTTAATTAGGTATTAATAAATTAATATTTATTTAATTAATTTTAGTCTTTACTACATGACATAGATTCGGTTTTATATTTAGATACAGATACAGTATTTTTATCACCAGTATCAGAAATATGGAGTTTATTTAAAGAATTCAATTCTTCACAAATAGCTGGTCTTTCACCAGAACATGAAGATAAAAATGTAGGTTGGTATAATAGATTTGCTCACCATCCATATTATGGTGAACTTGGAGTAAATTCTGGTGTTATGTTAATGAATTTAACTCGAATGAGAGAATTTCATTGGGAGGATCACATTTTGCCTATTCATAGTGAATATAAGTTAAAAATTATATGGGGCGATCAAGACTTAATTAATATTTTATTTTATTTTCATCCAGGTGAGTTAATTTTAACTTAAAAATCTTGTTTTATTTTATTTTTATTATTTTTATTTTAGAGAAGCTACATGTATTTCCTTGTGAGTTTAATTACCGTCCTGATCATTGCATGTATCAAAGTATTTGTAATGCATCAAATGGTATACGTATAATGCATGGTAATCGAGGATATTTTCATTCAGACAAACAACCATTATTTTCAGCTGTGTATAGAGCTATAGAATCATATGAATTAGGCAAAGATCCATATAAGAATTTTTTAACAAATTTAGAAGCTGATTTAGAAGATGATATTGTTATTAATTCAAATTGTGGTAAAGTTGAACAACAAGTGCTACTGAAAGCGAAAAAAATGTTTGTTGCTAAAGATGATTATTATTATAATTAGAATTGATATGAAATTTAAGATTTAATCATTTAATTATTTTAATATGCGAGATTTACATTATAGAAGAATTTTAATTTGCTATTATGTTTAGAATATAATCATTTTTAAAAAATTAAATTAACATAAAATGTTACATAACTTGGAATTTGTACTTCACATTGTAATACATACAATTGTATAATTTTCTTGTGATAAGATTATTCTATTAGAATATTTTGCCTAGATAAAATAAGGTTGGTTTTGTTTGTTTTATTTTTTTGCTATAAAGGCTAGTTTTTTATTTTTATTTAGAAATTTATATTAATTTAAATTTACTATATATAGGAAAAAATAAATCATAATTGTCTTCAATGTGTAAATTTTATATATTTAAAATTAAAAAAATTTTACATTATTTTAAATCATTAAAATATTTCTTATTCCCATTAATCCATTAGACTCATCTATATTTATTATTTTATATTGTTCGGTATATGAAATTAAGTATTTTAATATGTTTTATGAAAGAAATATTTGTAAGCTCTATAACTCAATAGGTCTACTACTTCTATTGAAGAAAATCTAATTAACTTGCTTGCAATAATTTGTAAATAAAGAATAAACTGTGAACAAATTAAAAATTTTAGTAACTTTTTTTCTTATTGTTTTCATTCTAAAATATTTCAAGCTTGATAATTACATCACATTAAGGAAAGAGACTTAAAGTCTTAATTAAGTAACTATATATTATTTTTCAATCTCATTAAGATTAAAAATTTGCCAATCAATATTATCTACAAATTTATAAAATAAAATTAAAATTCAAGTTGCCATTTTGTATTGATATTCAAAAAATGAAATTTGTTAATAAAAATTTAAATTTAAGGTAAATTTAAGATTTTCAATTTTGTTATATAAGTTATTACGTAATAAAATTTTAAAATTGAATTTTTTAAAAAGAAAAATCCTTTCATTTTTTTCTTTTCAATTCAAGTCAGTAATCTATAATTAAATTAAAAGAATGAATATAAATTCTTAATTTTACACACATTTATTTGGAATATTTCGAAAAAAAAACTTATGATATGACAAAATTAAGTAATATAAACATACATAAATACATATGCACATTCGTAATTAAATTATACACATAATATACATATATATATTAATTTGATTTCATTTTCTTTTCCGTATGATCAGCAATAGCTTGTAGAAAATCTTCAGTATTTAAATACATGTTTTCTTTAATATTTTTCATACCATGAATGCAAATAGCTAAATCTTTTGTCATTTTACCAGATTCAACACATTCAACACAAGCCTCTTCTAAAGCTTGGGCAAATCTTCCTAATTCAGGTGTATTATCTAATTTAGCTCGATGTAATAGACCTCTTGTCCAAGCGAATATTGAGGCAATTGGATTTGTTGATGTTGGTTGTCCTTTTTGATGTTGCCTAAATGAAAATTGTATTCATAAATAATTTTTATTTTGGCAGTTAAGTGAATTTTTAATATATCTACCTATAATGCCTTGTTACTGTGCCATGAGCTGCTTCAGATTCAATAGTTTTACCATCAGGACATAGTAAAACTGATGTCATCATTCCTAAAGAGCCATAACCTTGAGCTATAACATCAGATTGAACATCACCATCATAATTTTTGCATGCCCATATAAAACCACCATCTGATTTTAAAGTTTGTGCAACCATATCATCAATTAAACGATGTTCATACCAAATCTTACTCTTTTCAAATTCTTTAACATATTCTCTATAAAATAAATTAATATTATTATACCATTCTGTAATTACATATGTAGTATATAATTTGTAATACATATTATATATTAATAATTATTACTTTTCATATATTTCTTGGAATATATCCTTAAAACGACCATCATATCCTTTAAGAATTGTATTTTTTGTTGATAAATATAAAGGCCATTTCTTTTGTAAAGCCATTTGGAATGATGAATGAGCAAACGATGCAATTGAGTCATCTGTATTATACATTCCCATAACAACACCGCCAGCTTTAAAATCAAAAACTTCATATTTTTCAATGGTACCATCAGTTCCTGAAAAAATCATTTCAACTTTTCCAGGTTTCTTAACAACGAAATCTTTAGCTTTATATTGATCACCATGTGCATGACGACCAATAACAATTGGTTTTGTCCAGCCAGGAACTAATCTTGGAATGTTTGTGCATAATATTGGTTCTCTGAATACTGTACCACCTAGAATATTACGAATCGTACCATTTGGACTAAGCCACATTTTCTTTAATTTGAATTCTGAAATAAAATTTTTAAGCTCCTAATAAAATTTGTTTTTGAAGATATTATAAAAAAAAACCTTACCTTCGACACGAGCCTCATCTGGAGTAATTGTGGCACATTTAATACCAACATTGTGTTTTAAAATGGCATGAGCTGCGTCAATCTAAAATGTAAAATATTTTTTTTTTTTTAATTATGTATATCTAATTGGTTTTTTATATAGTTTACTTACAGTTACTTGATCATTTGTTTGATCTCTATAAGGTAGGCCCAAATCATAGTATAAGCTTTCGATCTAAAATTAATGAATTATATTGATTAACAGAATTTCGTAGTTTCAGTTTAGTTAATCAATTATGCGTTTACTAACCTTGACATAAGGAAAAATCAATTTTTCTTTAATAAATGCCCAAATAATTCTTGTCATTTCATCGCCATCCATTTCGACGACTGGATTTTTAGCTTCAATTCTTTTGGATGCATCTGAAAAAGAGAATTAAAAAAAACTACTAAAATTTATTTTATAAAGTAACTAATTTTTAAGGAAAGCCTGTTTTTAATTTTGCTGAAGAAAATATAAGCAATATTAAGAGATTAAAGGAAAATTTTACTCAATCCAAATTTACATTGCTTGATCCACATAGGATCTAATTAAAATTACTAAATGTTAAAAGAAGTAAAAAGGGTACACCTGATTTCGAAATCGTGCAAAAAATAGTTTCAGTACAACGAACCGTCATAAGTGCACGGTCTGACATTTTTCATGTTCTTGACAGTAACTTAGGTAGAATTACATTTCCGTGCTTAATTTAAATTCGGTATTCCAAGTTTTTACTATATATTTTTAATATAATGTTTTTTGAGTACATAGTAACTCATAATACTTACATATTTTATCAAATTTCTGGCTTATCAACCCATTAAAGGTGGAAAACAGACTATTATCAGAAACTTTTCTCAATAGTGTAGCTCCATTTTTATTTGAATTGCTACGAAGGATATTCTTTCCCAAATTTTTTTTGTCATTTATTTTATCCCAATAACAAAGCATCGTACCAGGTCGAAAAATCCATAAAGCATTTTTTTTTGCTTCATTGCGAATCGAACCTGAACCTTTTGGTTCAAAGGCACGTGTTTTATCTACTGTGTCTCCTAGCGTGATTATTAATAGAATACCTTTTCGTGAATTCACGGTACTGCAATTGATAATATAAAGTGGAACAAGTAATACATTTTTGAGTATTTACTCATTTATCAGTTTTTCTGGTATGCTTAACTAGTCAAATGTGGAATTCTACTACCATTATCAGGAACTATGTCTTCTTAAATAGTATAGCTCCACTTTATTTAAGTTAATACTACTCTTATCAAATTCCATTATTTTGTGAATGAAAAAAAAAATTTAATTAAACTTCCATACCCTGAACGGGATTCAAACAAAGCATCTTTGAATTGGTAGCGGATGACATAACAATTATGCACCATGTAAATAGACCTGCACTGATACACAATTATACAAACCAAAACAATCGAGTGTTTTGGTTAAGGTGATTTTGAAAATTCTTTAACTTGAAGTGGATTATGGTATACTTTAGAAACAAAGTTTCATAGGGTTTGAAATAGAATGTCCACAATTTGAGATTAACAATGTATTCTAAAATTTTAGCAGAAAAAAAATAAAAAGTAGATAAAATTTTGAGCTTAGAAATTTAGATATTCTTCTACTACAACTAATACCACTCCTGGAATTATCTCAGTACAAGATGAGAACCTGAACAATTTTGGATCATAAATTCATACAAACATAAATAACAGATCTACTTAACTTTATTCAATAACAACACATAATGAGTTCATACACCATCAACTCTAAAATTTGTACGTATTAGGAATGTGTGACCAAAATTATGTACGTAGACAGACTGAAAAATAAAAAGTGAATGAATTATTGTATGCACATTGCCTGTTACCAATTGTTACACATGAGCTATTAAATATTTTAATTCCTACTTTTATACCACCTCTTAAACTGTTGGCATTTCCCTTTTTTTATTATTTTAGTTGCAAGCTTATCAAATCACATTATTTATCATTAGAATCATTTGATAATGAAGCAAATTAATTACTAAGCTAGATTTCTAAAATTTTTTGACATAAGTACTAAAATTTTAATCATGATATTATTTAAATATATCTATAAATTATATATAAATTAAGTATGTAATTAATTTAATCGAATTTTACTCGATTAAATTAAGTACATACTTAGTTTATAAACAAATAGTTAATATTTTAACACAAGTTGAATTTCAAAAATAAACAAACAAAAATCGTTTCCACAATAAATCAAATTTAATACCTAAATACTCTGTCACATATGGAACAATATCGTATTATGACCTTGAGTCTTATTACCTACTATATATAAAAATACGTCAAAATAAAAAAAAACTTGTTGAATTAACTTTTAAAAAAAAAACTTGCTTTAGAATTGTTTAACCAGCTTGGGAAATATTGATTTCCATATAATGTACATACAAACATACGCACATGTGTAATATTTTTGGAGTAATTTTTGTTGGTTGTTAGCCCAAATATCTACCGAATATAAAAAAATATCGACTCAAATTTCATATTGAATTATAACAACATTTTACATATATCCGTATGTATATTCAAAATAACGTACTGTGATAGAACCAATTTCAAACTAGTTTTTGTAATAATCTACGATCTACATAATATGGGTAGGTACTCATGTATTAAGATAGCCAAATAATTTTGCTAAATACAAGTCAAATTTCCTTTTATTACTGTATTTTGTATTTCTACCAAATATTGATATTGAAAAGGTAACTTACTTCCCTTATTAGTGTTTTCGACTAATCTAATACAATTATTACATACTTCTGTAAAATAAATTCGTCCAAATATATAAACTAAAAATATACTAGTATTCGCCACCCTTCGAAATTCGATAAAAAATCGTACACAATTTCATTATGAATGTATATTTCCATCATTTCAATTTATTTTTGGTCCTATATAATTTTTTTTTATTGATTTATCTTAGACAGGAACCGTCATAATAATTTATTTTAAAAAAAATTTAATTCTGGCGACGGGTGAGTTTCTGCAATTTAATAAATTAAAATTTTTGTATGTTAAAATGATTTCATGGAATGGAATTTTCAATTGAAATTTCATATTGAAAATTAAAACATTTTTAAAAAATATTTGATTTCGCCACGTCTCCTTTTAAATATCCATCATTTAAAAGAAATTATAATCAAAATTGGTTGTGAAATGGTTAAGATATTTGTACCATACTTTTTGAATTTACAAATTAAATATAAATGATTAACAATAATTAAAATAGTCAAGGACTAATGAATTTGGTATTGAATTAGTCAACTTGATCGATCAGTGATCACCAGTAATAAAAATAAAACATATTTCAAAAACTATATACTTTTATTACCAATTCATTCTCTTTGTCAGTTCGACCATCAATTGGTACACTGATGTGAATTGGCGAAGTATAAAACGTTCTATACCTTATCCAAAACAAAACTAAACAGCTAAAACTAAAACTTTAATTAACTATACTGGCTAATAGAACATTTATTCAATTTATCACGAGAATATAACTTATAAATAGTAAATACTGTATAAATAAAATAATGCAGTATAAATATACAATTATTAGACAAATCTACATATACGAGCTGGAGTTATGGGGTACCTTTAGTGAATCCAACATTGATACTGAACGATTCTACTTCAAAGTCATAAAATCTATCATCTAACTCTATCAATAAGACATAGGGTATAATTTTTTTTAGAAATAATCAATTTGTTTTTTGGCGAAATATGAGCCAGAACACAAGGCTCCTTGTTCTTTTTCTCCTACGGTTTTTATGTTTGCATACTAAATACGAATTAATAGTAGCCACAAATTCGCAAGCAACTTACTTAAGATGAATTTGGTTTCCTAATTTATGTATAGTCTAACAAAGTCATCCGACATTGTCCGGATCCAACACAAAAGGCATACAATTTATAAAATTTTATTTATATGAACCAAATTTAAAAATATAATTTCTGGAAAATATTTTTAAAGTTCCATAACAGATATTTAAACAGATAGGTTCAATCCAAAATCTGTTTGAATTTGTTTCAATTTTTGCTTCAATAAGAATGCAATAAAATATTTGTACTTTAGATTTTTGTACTTTAGTATTAATTTGGTATCTGCCAATATCTACTCAAGCTCCAAATATAGAAGAAATCAAAGCTACAATCAATATCCTGAAACACAACAAAACAACAGGTGAAGATGGCATTCCAGCAGAAACAACCATACTGGACCCAGACCTATTCGCAAAAACAATTGAACCCCACATCAGAAAAGCATGGAGAGAAGAGAATATACCACCATCATGGAAAAAAGGAATGATTGTCCCGATACCAAAGAAAGGAGACTTGGCAAATTGCAGCAACTGGAGAGGAATCACGGTTCTAAATACTATTCATAAGATAATAGCAATTATTATGGGGAAAAGACTAGAAGAAGTACTAGAATCAATACTACGGAAAGAGCAGGCAGGTTTCAGACCAAACCGAAGCTGTGTTGACCAGTCAAATACTTTACGGGTCATAGTTGAACAATCAGTAGAATGGAATGCCCCACTATATCTTCTATTCATAGATTTTAAGAAAGTATTTTACACAGTCAAGAGATGCACAATTTGGAGAACACTTACAAAGAAGGGAGTTCCTGAAAAAATCATCAATATCATCAAAGCGATGTTTAAATATGCAGAGACAATAGTTCAACACAGAGGTAACATCAGTGATCCATTCTATACCAATATAGGAGTTAGACAATGATATCCACTATCACCACTTCTCTTCAACACAATACTAGACGACATTCTAAGGAAAGTTTGCACTGGAATAAACGGAATAGAATGGGATCTCTTCGGCAACTTAGAAGACTTAGATTACGCAGATGATGTATGCCTCATATCAAGAAATCAAAGGAACCTACAGAACAAAGTCAACAGATTAAAGAAAGAAACAAAAAAAATCGGGACTGGAATTAAATATCGAGAAAACCAAGGAAATGAGGACAAACAACAGTGATAGTGAGCCAATAACAAAGAGTGGACAACAGATAGAATACATAGAAGAATTCAACTACTTGGGGAGCATCATAACATCAAGAGGAGGTACAACAGAAGATGTCAACATCCGTATAAATAAGGCAAGAAGAACATTTGGGAGCCTAATGAAGATATGGCGGAGAAACCAAATATCGAGAACAACAAAGTTAACAATATTCAGAGCATGTGTAAAGTCCACATTAATATATGGCAGTGAAACATGGCTCACTTCGGTCAGAATCAAACAGAAGCTACAAGTATTCATCAACAAGTGCTTGAGAATTATATGCAGAATATTCTGGCCGGCAAGAATTAGCAACGAGGATTTATGGATGATAACTGGAGAAGAACCTATCAACAGACAGATAAATAGGAAAAAATGGAAATGGATAGGTCATACACTAAGGAAATCAGAAAGTGATATAGCAAGAAGAGCTCTAGAGTGGAATCCACAAGGACAAAGGAGACCCGGCAGTCCATACAACACATGGAGACGCACAATTGATCAAGAATTAATAATCAACGGGACGATATTAAGGAAGCAGTATTCAACAGAGAGGAATGGAAGTTCACTATCGAAACCCTAAGCTCCCACGCGGAGTAATAGGAGAGAAAAAAAATTAATCTGGTATTGTATCGTTTTGGTGGACTGAAATTTCGTAGAAATATAACTGGAGCTCCTCTTTTTGATTCTGGCTGGTGAGGAATATATTCCCAATGTGTTCTAGAAGTTGAGCTGCAAACAAACAAACTTTCCATTTTACAAAAATATAGATTATGCATATATGTACATTAATATGGTTGCCGGGTCCAGCATCTGAGGACCTACCATCCTTAATATTTGTGATTATTTGTAAATAGAAGTTTTATTAAAATAAATCTCCAGCCGCCGTCTCCAATGTCTATAATATTATATTCTTAAGTTTGAGTTAAACCAAAAATTCAATTTAAAATAAAAAAAAACAGAAAAGCATAAGCAATATTTTAGCTAGCCCTTTAATTTTATTTTCAATAAAATTCCATTAATAACTTATTTTAATTTATTTTCCACTTGAATGGAATTAAACGTACATAAACTAAGTCAGATCTATAACCTTCAAAATACAAATACGAAAAATCTAAATTCTATACAATGTCTATTTTTTTCCACATATTTAAAGAAGTTTAGATATAGAAAATAAATGATAGCAAACAATAAAACGTAATTATTATTGTCATTAACCGGTTAAAATAAATATTTATTTGTCTCTCTACAGAACTTTAAGATTAATTTCAAATTAATTATTCGGCTCAAAATAATTTATCATGATATTTATATGAATAAAAAAATAATTAAATGAATAAATAAAAATTTAAATAAATTAAACACACTCCTACATTATTTGAACATTTTTTTTCTAAAAAAAAAAAATTATTTCGAATTAAGTTAACAAAATAATTTTCTTAAAATGTTTGTTAGTCAAATAATTATGTTTTACTGTTAGCGAAACATTTATTTTTCGAAATTGTTATTTTCATCTGGTACATGAACATATAAAATTAACTATATGTCTTTGGTTATACTTTTATTTCCAAATTAAATTATTTACTTGCAATATTAAAGACAAAACGCGTAACGAAATAATTATAGAAATTTGAACAGTACGATAACGTAAGCTGAAATCGCTTCAAATGCTGTAATTTGATTGTAATAATTATTGCAAAGTACTTAAGCTTTCCAACTTAACAACCATATCAGCTGGAACCATTAAAGCAAAAACATCTGAAGGCGCTAATTAAAACAAGCAACAATTTTTAATTTGATTACTCTAACGGATAATTTTCTTAACCTTTCCTCTGTGCATTAGGGTCAATTTGACCCCAATCGTTTTTTAAAAAAAAATATTTCGCGTCAATCAACCAGTCTATGAAAGCCTCAATTAGTATGTTCTAAACACAAAATAAAAAAACGAGAGCAAATTCGATTGTACATCAAGTAGTTATCCCCGTTTGAAGAAAACTATACGCATATCTGTGTACTGATGAAAAATCGTAATATACAGGAAGAAATCTTTATTACAAAAGTTATCTTTATTTGAATTATTTCAAAAAATTCTATATACTCTATGAATTTAAAAAAAAAAGCGGTAACTAGTATTGCTATATTCAAGATGACACTTCAATATAAAGACAATTATTATAATATTAGTTGTATAATATGATATATGTAAGTGCTATTAATATGCATAACGATAAAGGTTAAAATAAAAGGCAGAGTTGATACACTAGACTAATTAGTGAGAACATACACGTGCGAAAGGAAGACTAAACGATGGCCAATGGGTTTATTTTTTAATATGATCGACATATCACTGGTGTTGCAGCGTTTAATTTGTATTAAATTGCAAACCCTTAACTATTCAACCAGCTGAACTCATCTCAACGTAAATTGTTCTTGAAAGAGTTGGCTATGCAACTGGTGCAAAAAAATATATTAAGTCGGCTATCCAACCCTAGAGCAATGAAAAAAATGTTAAAATCGTTATGGAGCAGATAGATTAAAAAGTAGTAAACCTAAGAAACAGACGAAGAAATAGCTATGAATACAGCCAGTAAACGTGAACGGTGTCATATTTGTCCTCGATCTGCTGATGTTAAGACACGAACACTATGTTGCATTTATAAAGAAGCATCTTGTGCAGCACATTAAAAAATCATCTGCATAAACTGCATCAACGAAGAAATGATAGATTCCTCCCTAGAAGAAATTGAGGTTCCAACATCGGACCATGTTTAAGCTTAGGATATTTTTCTTGATTTTTGTTATGATTTAATTGAATTTTATACCTAAGTTTTGTTTAGTATCTTAACTATATTTCTTTTGCTTCATTTTGTAAATAAAATCGATATTAAAAAATTTATTTTTTTTACAATTTATTTATACAAAATATATGAAAATATTTACATATCGGGTCAGATGGACCCCAGTGCACAAACTACGATAAAAAAAACTATGCAAAGACGAAAGGTTAATCAACCACTAATTCTAATTCCTTATTATACACCAAATTGACAATTCCTAGACACCAAATTGGCCATTCTTTAACAATTTAGATTGGCAAAAAATTGTACAAATTTTGAAATTATATTACGGTTAATGTAATTAATCCGGTAATTATCAATAATAACAGTTGTCTTGAAATATAGTATTTACACAAAATACCAAAAAACGGTTGTCAAGCCGATACGAAAAAAAATATTCATTACTGTCAAAAAAAAATCAATTAGTGTCAAAATACGAAAATACCACGAAACCATGAATTTTCAAATCGACGTCACAAGCACTAAGAAGAACTTTTAAGGCATTTGGAATTACACTTGATATTTGACTTTTTACATTTTCAGCGATTTGAATTACAATCGAATTTACAATTACAATATTGAAACTCTTGGTCACCTAGATTTTAATTTAATCGAGCACATTCTCTCAAACTTATTTCCTTATTTCGTACTTCTTCAACTGAACGAAAATTTTCTTTGCAAATAATGGCAATTTATTTTTAAAGTCCCCCGCTATGTGGCAATATATAAGTGCCCCGCTAAGCCCCCGCTACTTATTTATTGAAACCCTGTTTTCACAGACGACAGGTAAACGTAGCCGACAAGTTTTTAGTGAAACATAAAATCTTTTTGAAATATTTAAGTCTTTGGTCTCGACTTCCGGACCGTCTGACCTATCCAAAAAATTTTCAAAAATTATTTAGATAATAATTATTAATAACCTTTATTCAGAAAAATACAATTTAAACACGTGATATAGAGTTTTGGTCCCAAATCTGGGACCGCTGACCTATTGCCTTCATCGCGATTAAGATTCATTGTACTGATGAAAAAAAATAAAAATTTTAGGACCTTTGGTCCCAATTTGCGAACCATTGAACCTATCCAAAAAAAATTAAAAAATTATTTATAATCAGCCGTACCGGTGAATTCGATCGAGTAAAAATCGAGTACTCGAGAATTTTCAACCGGCGAATTCGATTTAAAAAAAATTCGAATATTTTTGATCGAAAATTTTCTCGTTCAAAACTTTATAATATTATTTTTATTTTTTTTTTATACGTATACATATGTGTATTTTAATAATTTATTTCTAAAACAGCAATCTAAATTTATTTTTTTAATTTGAAATTTGAACTTATTTGACATAAAAGTCATTAAATTCCGTTATATTTCTTATTTGATTACATTTTTTGAAATGAGTACAAAATTAGGCTTTCGATCGAATTCACCGTTAAGAAATTCTCATCGAATCGAATCGAAAAATTCGAATAATTTTATATAGAATCGAATGCACCGGTACGGCTGAATATTTATTACATTTACCTAAGATGGCTGGGAATTATTAATAACTACCAGTTTATGTGATAAATTAAATAAATTCTGTCCAAATTCATCATTTTAAACTTTTTATTTGGTTATTAGTACTAATGATTGGTTATTATTAATAATAACCAATTTATTACTTTAACCGCAGCATATATATTAATTAATATTAATATTTTATGTACTTACATATGTTTTTTGTTAGAGTTGAGTTGAGTTGTCATAAATTACAAACATTTCGACTCGGCTAATTCAAAGACACAAATCATCGATATTTCAAATCAATCAACTCTAATTAAATGACTAATTTATATATCAAAATATGTCACAATAATTAACAATTAATCACTCATTTAGTACAACCCTAAATACAATTTAAGAACTAGATAGTAAAAACTACAGTAAAGACTAGACAATTTTAGTACGTAGATAATATGTAAATTTTATTTCAAAAAATTTTATTTAATTAAATTACGAATAATTAAGTATATTTGCACTAAAAATAAGTAATCGATTTCTTTACTATAATGCAGGGGGGCTTACAACTTTTTGCAATGCGACACTATTAAAATTTTGCAAAGCAAATGCGACCATATCAACTATTTTGGCCACCCCCAAACAAAATAGGACAATTAAACATAAATATTTTGCACAAATACCTAAAAAATAAGTAATAAAAAATTATTTATTTTAATAACGATAAATTCGGATGATATATCCAACACAAAGCAGAACTACTTCTCCGCAAGTAGCGCGTAGAGTCGGGCATAAATAAAACCAAGTAACATAGATATAACAAGGCCATGAATATAAATAACACCAATAGAAACACCATCACAATAGAAGGTCAAATAGACGCATATGTGGAAAGCTTCTTCCACCTATAGTTAACATTCTAACAACAAACGGAGGTACAGAAGCATATATCAACAACACTTTGAAAGGTCAGAGCTGGGTTTGGTAAATTAAGCCCAATACGGAATAATGGACAAATATCTAGGAAAACAAAGATTAGAATATTTAAAGTGTAATATTTAATGTAGAATATTTAAAGTGCATATTTATATGTGTAATGACAACACTTATGTATGGCAGGAAAACTTGGATGACGACAGATAACATCAGTCAAAAGCAATTATTCAACAATTTATTAAAAATACGATTTTTAAAACAATTATCGCTATGTAAAAGGCGAATTTAATACTAATTAATACTAAACGAACTATCTATCTACCTATAATTATAAAACATTTTCATAATAATTGACAATATTGAAGTCTAACCATACTATCTAATACTATATATTATTAATTTCATCTTATACTGCTGACAAACATGTACTTAGTATCAATATCAATAATATTGCTTTGCTACATGTTACATAAAAATGTTCTGTCGTTTTCTTATTTCAAAATAAAATAGATCGATATTGGGCCAATCAATTGTTGCCTATCTAGTGAGTATCTAATATACATAGTTCTTACATTAAATTCATTCTTAGATTAGATTAGCTGTTACCTTTATATTTGTAACATTTCTACATATTATGTTATCCTATCCCTACAATTTTGATGATATTGTAATCGTGTATGTTCACTTCCATGCCTTTTAATGTACTGCCTTATACACCAACTTATACATATATAATTTATTGTTGCTTACGCCATCACTTTTATATTGTATTGGGCGAGCTAGCAACATTTTATACATGTTGCATAAACATGCAACTAATATAAACCCTACAGCTCGTCCATCCTGACTCAAATTTTTATTTTATTCTTTCTTTCTTTTAACATAAATTTTCAAAATACATAAGCATATTCTTTCTTTAAACTTTCTTGGTAACTTACATTTTTTGTTACGTACATACATATCTTTCTTTAAACATTCTTCGTAACTTAAATTGTAAAATTATATAAACAAACATATTTCTTTAAACATTCTTCGTAACTTACATTTTAAAATTATATAAACAAACATATTTCTTTAAACATTCTTTGTAACTTACATTTTTGTTTGAGTAGAAATCCAAGATCGAATACGGGAGGCATCAAAAATACCTTCAAAAGGTTTTTGAGTAAGTTGAAACCCCTCTACATCCTTTAGGAGATAACGTTCATTGCCGATCACTTTATCAACTTGATAAGGGCCACGATATTTTGGTATCAGTTTTTTATTTACACCTACGGTAGTATCGACATTGGAAATCATAACTAAGTCGCCCACTGCGTATACTTTCGCTTCTTTTCTTTTTTTATTAAAATGTCCTTCATTATATTTCTGACTCTTTTCATTATTTACTACAGCATCATTACGAATTTGTTCAAGTGATTCAACTGAACTATCTAATACAAAATTTTCAAGATATTCCCTTAAATTGTCATCAATTCTACCTTTCTGGTTAACTCCAAATAATAGTCTAGAAGGTGTATCTTTCGTACTCTTAGAACAACTATTATTTAAAGCAAATTCAACTTGGTCTAGAGCATTATGCCAAAAAATTTTTCGTTCATGATTAATTAATTTAGAGATCATAGGACCCATAGTACGGTTTACACGCTCTACTTGGCCTTTCGCTTTCGGACAACCGCTGGCTACTAGGATATGCTGAATATTATTTTCCTTCATAAATTCTTTAAACTGTAAAGAAGTGAAACAAGTGCCACGATCGCTAATAATTCTTGAGGGTCTACTATAATGCCTAAAATATAACTCAAGTGGTTTAATAGTATCATTACTACTTTGAGAATTACAGGCATATAACTTTGTAAATTTGGTGAAAGCGTCAATAACTACTAAGATATACTTCTTTTTATTTTGGATCATTTCTAACGGTCCGTAATAATCGATATGGATGGTTTCAAATGGAACAGCTCCTTTTGGAATTGAGTGCAAAAAGCCTTCCTGCTTTCCTGACTTAGTATTGTACGTAATACATTTTAGACAATTTTGAATGTATTCTTTCACAGTTTCTTTTAGATTTGGAAACCAATACGTATATTTAATGTATTCACAAGTTTTTTCAATACCTAAATGTCCTAAGGTCTCATGAGCACTTCTAATAACTTGTAATTGCATGTTTTTAGGTACGTAAAATCGAACTATATCTTTTTCAATCTTACGATAAATTAATCCGTCTCTCATTTCAAATAATTTACTTTCAGTACTTTCTAATTCGGTGCGCAGAACTTCGAGTTCAGGATCTCGACTTTGGCATATACCTAATGTCCTTTCAAATGAATCTTCCTCAACAACTAATATAGCTAAAGACCTACTTAGAGCGTCTACGTGCTGCATACGCTTTCCTTCGCGATGTTCAATATCATAATCGAAATTTTGCATTTCGAGCGCCCATCTACTTATTCGAGGATTAATAATTTGTTTGTTTAGAGTTAATGTTAGGGCATTGCAGTCAGTAATTATTTTAAATTTTCGCCCTAATAAGTATGTACGAAAACGACGTAAAGCATATATGATAGCTAATGTCTCAAGTTCGTAAGAATGATACCTGCTTTCAATATCAGTCGTACGTTTGGAAAAGTAGAACACAGGGTGCAACTTTCCATCATCTTTCTTTTGTAATAAAATTGCTCCGTATCCGACAGAGCTCCCATCACAGTGTAGCTCAGTCTCATGCAATGGCGAAAATATTGATAACACCGGTCTTTCTAGCAATTTCAACTTTAGCTCCTCAAAAGCTTTTTGTTCATTTGAACCAAAATTAAACGTTTTCGACTTGCTTTTTAGTAAATCCTGTAAAGGTTTTGCAATTCGACTGAAATTTAATATGAATTTTCGAAAATAGGAACTCATTCCAATAAATCTCTGAACTTCTTTTATTGTTTTAGGAATAGGAAATTGTAAAATTGCTTCAACATTACTTTCATTTGGTCGTATTCCTTCCTTACTCAACGTATATCCCAAATAATTTATTTTTGAAAATAAAAATTTGCATTTAGCAATATTTAATTCAAGACAATTATCAGATAAGATACTAAATATCTGTTTTAGAATCATTACATGTTCGTCTACAGTTTCGGTAGCTATAAGCAAATCGTCTATATAAATAGTCACTACTTGCTGTTTTATTAATTCACTAAAAATTCTTTCAACGTACCGTTGAAACACGGAAGGGGCATTTCTTAGCCCGAATGGCATTCTTTTCCATTCGAACTGTCCTAAAGGTGTTATGAAACTAGTAAATTTAATAGAATTTTCCTCCATGTGGACGTGGTGAAATCCACTTTTCATATCCAGTATTGTAAAATATTTTTTGTTCGCAAATCTATCTATTAGATCTTCAATTACTGGCAAGGGGTAATTGTCACGAAGTGTGATCTTATTCAACGCTCGAAAATCAATGCATAATCGATAGTCGTCGACATTTTTCTTTCTTATTAGTACAATAGGAGAACAAAAAGGGGAAGAGCTTTCCCGAATAATACCGTCTTTCATTAAATTCTCTAATTTTTCCGCTAAAATATTTCTTTCATGAAACGATAAACGACGCGGTTTAGAAGTAAAGAATTCTTCTTTTATTAAATTAATTTTCATTTCGCATTTGATCTTAGGTTTCTTAGTATTCTTACACTCATTCTTATAATTTAAAAATAATTTTTCAATTGTATTTTTTTCTTGAAGAGAAATTTCTTTACTAAAATTTAACTCAAAATTTTCAACATTATTATTAGCAATATTTATATTCATTAATTCATGTATACAAGTTACTTCATTATTATCTTTAAATTCAAAATTTTTTATGTTATTGTCAATAATAAATTTATTTTCTTTTGATTCAAATATTAACTTAAATCCTACTTTATTCAAAAAATCCCTACCTATAATAACATCGGCTTCCATTGTTTCATTTGGAACAACCAACAACTTAATTAATTCTAATTTTCCACAAATGTTTAAATAATAATTATATGAACCTAATATTTTTAATTTGGAATTATTAATTCCATAGTAAAATTTTAAAACTTCTTCTAATTCAAATTCATTAATAAATTTATTTTTTATAATTGATATTGGACTACCAGTATCAAATAATGCTAACAATTTTATTTCAATAAGTTTACCTAACTTTTGATCTTTCACATACAGTCCTACTGATGTTGTGTATTCGGCATTTTGAATTTCATATATATTATTTGTTGTACTTGTTGTTGTACTTATCTTCAAAGGACAATTTTTTATTTGGTGATTTGATTGTCCACATCTATAACACGAACCTTTTTCCCTTTTTGATTCACTACAACTGGTTGCAACATGGCCTTTTTTACCACAATTGTAACAGCTGATGTCATTCCTTTTGTTGAAGTTCAATGGTGTTGATGGTGGTACATATTTTCTATTTAAAAAGTTTTGCTGATTGTGATTTTGATAAGTTCCACTAACATCTTTCATTGTTAATTTGGAACAGACTTGTAAGAGTTGCTGCGGTGACTCAAAATTTTGCATTCTTGCTTGATTTCTTAAATTAAAATTTATGATACCATCAATTATTATATCTACTATCTCATCTCCTGGAACATTCAAACGATTAATTAAACAGATTTTATCTTGATAATAAGACGAAAAAGTTTCTCCAGCTTTCCATATTCTGCTTTCCATTTCCTTCCGAAGTATTAATTTGTTGGGCCTACTATCAAATACAAGCTTAAGTTCGGCCATAAGTTCTTCAAAAGTAAAATTAATATGACTTGCTTTTGAATGAAACCACTTTATTGCTCCTCCTTTCAATTTCGAAACAATAATTAATTTTATTTCTTCATCTTTTAAATTTTGATAAATTTTTTTAACATTATACACTTGACTGTACCACACCATAAAATTTTCATCTCCTTTAAAATCAGAAAGAAGTTCACTAATTTCTTTCAGGTTATAACTCGAATGTTCTTTCTTAACGGACTTTTGCTTACTTTCGAATTCGTTTAATGTTTTCTCTTTCTTCATTAGTTCTAACTCTTTCTTTAATAATTCAATTTCTTTTAACTGCAGGTTTCTTTCTACGGCGGCTGATTCTACGGCTTGCGACTGGCTTACTATTGGCGTGCTTGTTTCAACATGTTTTTTGTTTAAACTTCCATTTACAAGAATTTCATAACTTTCTTCTTCCGAACCTGACAAATTCTTCTGTTGATCAACCTCCTTCAACCGTTTATAAAGCTCTTTACGCGTACCAACACAACTGATGCCTTTTTCCACACATAACTCCATCAACTCTTGCTTTTTATAACTTTTAATGGCGGACATTTTTTATTTTAATAATTTTTTGGATTTGTATCCCACTTCTGATTTTGTAATCGTGTATGTTCACTTCCATGCCTCTTAATGTACTGCCTTATACACCAACTTATACATATATAATTTATTGTTGCTTACGCCATCACTTTTATATTGTATTGGGCGAGCTAGCAACATTTTATACATGTTGCATAAACATGCAACTAATATAAACCCTACAATATCATGGGATAAATTTCTTGAATATTCCTTCAAATCATTTTATTTAATATTCTACACACTTCAATGAATACCCCACATTTTAATTTTCTGTTAATTTACATATTTGTATCTACATACATTAAAATATTTTTGAGGTTTACGACAGAAATATTGTCAATGGGGTCTATTCTGTTCATACAGAAAAAAATAATTAAATACAAAAACAAACATAATTCTATAACTCTAATGTGGCTCTAACAAGTTATATAGATTTAATTGGCTGTTTTTTGTAGATGAGTGAAGAAGTTTTAATTAATATAAAAGAATATAAAATTAAATTATCAATTTAATAAGACAATAAGCTACTAAAAATTTATATTATATTAAATGCATACCATGAATTAGATTTTATGATACGATTCATTCATTACATTTTTTCATTTTCATATATACTGATAGCGTGATATTTGTTTTTAACAATTTAAGATTAATTCTGCATGAACATTGTTATGCTAGACAAAATTATTTTTAATAAATAAAAAATTTCTTTTAATAAAGGTTTTTCCACTTCAATAATTAAAATTTTATCAATTTAATTTTGAAATTTATTTTTTTTTTTTTGTTTTCTCTATTTAATTACAATTTCAAAAAATTTATTGCAAAGTTTTAAGTGCCTAAGATTACGACACGTTTCCAATCTTTTATCAGTATATGTATATATACATATACTGTTTTTTCAATGTTTATTTAATTGAAGGTTATGTTTATTCTCTTATCAGTCGGATTTATTCACTCAACAAATATTTTTATTTATTTTTGGTCATAAAATCAAAAAATTGTATTCAAAAATAATTATTTTAGCAATGAAATTTATTTTACATCATAAATTTCTAGATTTTTATGAGTCTCGAATTGCTTTAGTTTTTTTTTTGTTAGAGTTAAATGACCCATTTACTGTCTTAAAAAAAAATCAATGCTCCCAAAATATTCTTCCGAAAATAAAAAAAAAATAATATTTATTTATATTCAAAACCTACTGTTATTACGTAATTAACTATATACTTTGTATTCAATAGTTATAAATAGGAAACGAGCTATGACTAAATAATTTAGCGCCAACATTAAAATTGTTTATATGGGTATTTGGGTACCACAGCAAATAAATATAATATGATAGGTACCCAAAAACAATTATTATAACAAAATTTGATATCGCAATTGTAATTGCCTAAAATCTGTGAATGTACTCGAGTAATTGAATTTAATTGAATAAAATTTATTTTGGTTCACTGAACCTTAATAGGTTTTTCGGTTTTTCGTGCTACAAGTACATATCTCTTTTTTATTTTAAACATGTACAGAATTCAATGTTAACAAAAATTACATATACCGGGTGTTGCATGCGTATCAGTTTATGAGAAGGAGCCGTAATTTTAAAATTTAAAAAACAAATTTTACCAAATCGAGGGTGCTTGATGGTGATATTTTAAACTTCCGGAACCGAAAAAGGGTTTTATAAGCCCGAAATTTATTTTTTTATGCAAATGCGGATTTTAAGAGAGCGCTTCTGATTCTATTCGAACATTTGTGAATTGAAAAATCTGATTACTTCTACGTTTATTTATAATCTATCATAATATTCTAAAAATTTTAACTAAAACTTCTAATAGATATTCGGTAAATTTTTATGACAATGTATAAAATTTTTAATATGTATTGTAAGCGGTTAATTTCAACAAATATACTCCTAGGATTTACATTTTTCAGCCAAATTCAGACATTTTTTTTTTAAGAACAAATATTTTAATCTTAATTGTCTTTGTGCACTTGTTCTGCTTCGTTAAAGTTTAGCTTACAAAATATTTTAGCTCCAATTCTAGGGATGGTCTCAGAATTCCAAAACAATAATTCTAAAGTTACAAATGTCCAAACAATGAAAAAAAAAATTCCACAAACAAATATTCCACACATCTCCTCTAAGGGATATCTCCTTTTTCCAGAATATTTACCTTCATTATTTTTATGCATAGCCGTTGTTGGATGCAAAAAGGGGATATATCCCTTTTACAGAATCCAGATTTTGAGTTTTTTGGAGTTTTGTAACTTTGGAATTTTTTTTTTGAATTTTGTAAATGGAATTATGGAAATATAAATTTTTTTTTGGAATAACGTACCCAACTCCCAATTCTATCCAGCGGGTAAAAACAGAAAATATCAAATTTATTTCTGTCTCCATATTAATTTTTTTGACGACGTTATTTTATTCCTTTTGTTTTTTGTTATTGTCAAAATCAACGAAGTATCTATTGTACTGTACAGTATAGCAGTGAAGTTATTTTCAGTTTTCATAAGAAACGCATATCTTATCCATCTTTGACGTTAAGATGCCCGACGTTACTATTTTTACCATCCAATATTTATTTATTGTGTTATTTTTATTGTCTTGTATGATATATATGGATTGGACTTGATTATATTCTCAATACTCGTGTATTACAATTCAAAATGTGTTTGTTTGTTGATAAGAAGGTATGAAACGTATGCTACAGTTGTAGTGAAGAATACTCGTGAAAACAAGTCTATGAAGTGATGTTGTGGTGTGTTTCGATAGATTATTAATTTTTGTATTTCCTATAATTATTTATTATATTATTTTTAATTTTTCTAATTTTTAATATATTCGACGTACACTTTTATTAATGTTAACTGAGTGGATCTCCAATCTGGATAATTGATAATTTTGAAGTGCAGTTTATGTAATTGATTGAAATGACGAAGGTATTGTACGACAAGTTGACTTTCCCATATATAACAAATCGGTGGTCCCAAGTTTCTTTTGCAAATTTCATTTTTCTAAAGCTCGTTATTAAATCTACCATCTGTCAAATTTTCAAAACAATCCGTTAAAAATTACAGATTTTATCATGATTTTTGTACTTAAAATATTTACGTGAAATCAAAAACATTCCGTGCAAAGATGCGCTAACTCTTTTTATCCGCTTAATAAAGGAAATTAATATACCAAAACATATAAGATAACTCAAATTAGCATAGTTTTTGGCGTAAAAAAAATCAATACTTAGCATTTTTATAGTGGAAAAATTAATAACTGCTCCATACACAAAAAGTCTAAGTAGTGTTAGCATAGCAAATTTATAATTATTTCCGAAATTTTATGGTCTAACTAGCTTTCTCTTGAAAGATTTTTTAAATATTTTCCGTAAAAAACAGCTAAGTTGATTTAGGATACTATATTGTAAAATCAAAAATATACTAACTAGTCTTTAAATCCTGAAAATTTTAAAATTATAAACAAACCATTTTATGAACTTAAACCTTTAATAATAATATTCTACTATATCCAAAAAATCAACTGATAATCTCTTATATTTTAGAAAATTAAACGTTTGAAAATAGCGAAAAACTTTAAATTGATTTTCTGCGAAACTTACTTTTCAGAGTTAGCATAGTTTTGCTTGGGACCATCGAAATGTGTAGATAAAGCTATTTGTAGAAACGCATTACTGATTAATGATTACGTATACTGGTGTCATGTATTTAGTTAATGATAGACACATTTATTATAAACCTCGAAATACACACATAAATGGACAGACTGCGAAATATATTAGTATTAGCAAATTATTTTTTATTTTTTTCTTTTGTAAATTTATTCAATTTATTATATTAAAATAAGAATTTCAAGGTTAAAATGATAAATGGGAAGTTGTTATCAGTATTACAACAACAACAAAAAATACAGGTAAAGATAGTTAAGATACTCGTGTATTCATTCTAAAAAATAAAAAATAAAAGAATCTCAATTTAAATATTTAATGAGAAATTAACAAATAAAATAAAATCTTTAATTTATTCAAATAGAATACTTTTAGAATTAGGTTTATAGTTAATATTACTATAGGACATAGGTAGTATGATTGGTTACCACGCTAAAACGCACACACATACATACATATAAATAAATATTCTTCCACTAAAAGAACTAAAATATTATTTTGATGTTTTTATTTTAGTTTTTAAATGATTGTCTTAGATTTTTTTTATTATTGCCGACTGGGAAGCTCACAAGTGTATAACATGAAAGTTGAACGAATGCATCACATGAAAAAAAATGTTAAACGAAATCAAAGGTTATCTACTTAATAATGTAAGAAAGATAATAAATATCAAATATTTTTATATTCAAATATACATATTTTATAAACAAAAACCTAAGACCTAATTTATAAAATAATGTTGAAAAATTTAGATGTTTTAATTATGTAGCAGCATTCTATTCGAATGTTTTGTATCTATATAAAACCGGAGGTTTTTGATGTAAATTATTTGGATAAAATAACGGTGAATATCAGCAAAAAAAACTAGTAAAAACTTTGTATAGTTCAGTTAATTTTTGAATATACTTTATACTTTAGATACGGTCCCTATTTAGCGATAACTATATAATGGGTTTTAATTAATCCATTAAGATATTTAGATGATATAACAAATTTCATATCTAACCATATTGGTTGACTTTGCATCAAACTGAAAGATCACAAAACAAATTGAAAGATCAACCCAAAAAGCTTCTGGATGCATATCAAATGGTGTAAATGTATTCTTGTGAGAGTTAAACCAAGCACTAACCAGTGGCTTTATATATTTTTTGTCCTAATACTAGTCCTATGGACTAAAAATAATTATCACAAGCTCACTTTGAGAACTGAACCTATACTACCAGCAATTATCATCGTATTCAAGATGGAGCAATCAGCATTATTATCATCTATACCATCTGCTAAAAAATATAGGCACAAACTCTGTAAAATTTGCGTAAAAAAAGTTTATCGTATTGTGTAGAACACCCCATATATGTCCAATACATTGCAATACGTACTACCACCATTGTTCTGAAATAATTAATAATTTTTATAATTAATGTGACTTTTTGTTGTTTTTGTAAATAACTTTTAGTCAAATTTATTGAATAACAAAACTTGGTTATTTTCGAAGAGAACATGTGTAATTTTTTTCAGGAAAATAGAATTAAATTTAAAAAAGATAATATATCGAAATAACGGTACATTTGTTATGACGTCATTAGATATTTTTTTCTTCTCTTCTATTAAGCTCTCCCACATTTCCATAATTCCTCAAATGAAGTTGCTACACAAGTTGCCTCTATAAATTGCCTCTAAAAACAAAACAAGTTGCCTCTATAAATTTTAAAAGGCCTAATTGAAGGTTTCAATGTCGTTATTGCTAAATGGGACCCTTTAGAATTTCGGGACCATAGCGTGCCATCTAATGTGTTTCTCAGCAAAGTGTGAAAGAATTCTGACATCATAACTATCTGAAGCAAAGTGCATATATTGTAAAATTTTAATTTCGCAATTAAAATGAGCCTACCATCGCAACGCTACCACAACTAGAATTATGGCCTATATAGTTGGACGAGTAAATAATTCAAAAATTTCATTCATAATGAGGTTTTCGAGCTACATATTTATAGATGAATACATACGATTACACTATAAAAAGAATCAAGGCATTGTCATCTGACTTTGCGTCAAATTTTTTAACCATCATGTATTTAAATGAAAGTTAACAGAATCAAGGCATCAAAGTTGTGGCATAGTTTTAAAAAGTAGAAAATCATAATTTTTTAAGCAGAAAACTTTAGCGAACTAGAATCAAAAATTAATCAGGATTTAGTAGTGATTAACGAATGACAACAAATAAATTAACAATTAATACAAAAAAGGCAAAGTATATGATTATCGGTTCATTCTCGCTCGCCCTTATTAAATGTAAAAAATTTAGAAACAAAATTAGATCAAATAAGCGAATTTAAATATCTTGGTTTTTGGATAGATTCACAATTTAAATGGAATGTGCATACAGACTATCTAAGAAAAAAACTGAGTGCTATTGCAGGTGTTTTTGGCAAAATTTCGTATATATTACCTCATGCAGTTAAAAGGTCCTTATTTTATGGTCTTTTTCACAGTCATGCTAACTATGGTATAAAAATATGGAGAACGGCATCTAGTAATATCATAGATGAAATCCAAATAATTCAAAATAGAGCATTGAAAAATTGATATAACTACAGTTGGCTTGAAAGAACCGTGTATATTCATGGCCAAAATAATATTTTAAAAATTAAAGATCTTATTAATGTTCAATTAACTTTACATGTTCACGATATCGAAATTTCAAGAATTAACACCACAACATCTCTTGTAAAACAGAAAGATAGACATCAGATAGATACTAGATATAAAAATTGATTCATTTTGAGCGAAAAAAGACATCACACATTCACACTTTGGTTCATTGACAACAATTCATATAGGAATTAAGCTGTACAATAATCTGGATAACAATCTAAAGTTACTTAACAATATTAGATTGAAAAAAGAATTAAAACAAAAAAATTTAAATACATACACTTTTTAACACTTGAAAAACTTCAAATAATTTTGTAAATATAAAAATCATAATTTTTCATTTTCATTATACTCGTACATAACAAACCTAATTACTGACTTTAATATTGCTACAAATTTTATGAATTTACATTTGATTAATTTATAATTAAACTCTTTACTTTTGTTATAATATTTTATTACACATTTACACTTGCTATGTTGCTAATTAAATTCTAATTAAACTAAATTAAACTATATATGTTAAAACATTTACATATTATACATAGTCGATATAAACAAAAGAAAAAAAATTATTTCAAGCCTTAAAATGAGAGAAATCTCTTTAGGCATTTAATGGTTGAAAATAAATAAATAAATAATTTTGTTACGATGCCACTGCCTTAGAACAGTTGATTGCAACAGAGGAATTACATGTTTATTTTGTTGTTGTTGTATTTTTGACATAAAAATATGCCTTTTGTTTTAAATGCATTCCGATGTCGATGCCAGTTGACAATGCCTTGGTTCTGTTTGCAGCATTGATTTTGAATCGTTAAACGTTATTTTTCGAACTACAGTTGTTGTAGCAGTATTTTAGAATACATATGAGCGACATATTGCCATCGTCACAATTTTTTTGTTATTATGATTTGTTAGAGTTACATAGTTAATATTAATAAAAGTATTTTTGAAAGAAAGTTGATATCGTAAGTCACTAGTGAGTAGCAAATAAAAAATATTATTAAGCTAACCTAGTACTAACTGGGAACTACACCATTACGGGAACTACACTACACTACAAACATAATGGGAACTACACCATTTTTTTTTGTATCTGTTATATCAAAAAGTATTTGGTTCCGTTATCTATTACTACATAAAAACGTTTTAAGTATATAGCATTAGATACAATAAAATACAGCTCATTTCTTTAAAGATAAATTACAAAAACTAAGAACTCTTTGTTCATTGAAATTAATTACTTAATTGATTAACACTTTGTATACAGTTCTGCCCATACATTTTTTTGTGTTCAATTTTTTAATTAATCTTAGGATTATGATTATACATTACACGACATAACTTTTGATATTATAAAGCACTTATACAACAGAATCTTTAAAACAATATGAGTTAATAAAATTTAATGTTTGTATTAAAAAAAAATAAAAGTTAAAAAATGTGTTAACAAATGTGTCAACTAAGAATTGTAAGTAAAAATAATAAAATTTATATTAGTAAAGTAAACTAAATAAATACAAATGTAAACAAAACATTAAATTATTAAATTGCTTTTGGTTTTCTTTTGTTCTTATTTTGCTTATTCAGGATTTAAAATGATTTTTTATCGTTGTATAAATTTTTAATATTTATTTGATGGTTTAAAGCAGCCATTCCCAAAGTGGTTCGTGTGGACCCCCAAGGAGTCAATGAAATTTATTAGGTGGTCAATCATTACCAGGAGGTCAATAGGGGGTAAATAAGTGAATTTTTGTTATTGAAATTATTGACCCTTCAATCAGATTTCACATGTAAATCCGTAAACTTTACATAAAACTTTCTTTTTTTAAATTCGCTAAGAAATTTTTTAATATTGTTTTATTTATAATGCATAATGTACATATATACATATTTTCATACTTCATATCTTTTCATTTTCAATATTTTATTTATTTTCTGCAACGACAGTTTACTCTGTAAAAATTACTGTGTTAATACTATTGCGATAATTCAATTTTAATATTCATCATAATTTCATAAATCATAACAGTTTCTTTGTTAACACTTGCCTTATACACAGATTAAATATAGTTGCAAATACTCACACTGTGACAAATATAAAGTTTCTAATATTCACACTATTCATTGTGTGTTACACAGACAACATTTGGTCCCAAGAAATATTCAAAAGGATCTTCACGAAGTGTTAAATATAGTCATCAAAGCAATAAACACCGTTAAAGCTGACGCTTTGAATAGTCGTCTTTTCTCACAGATGTGTGATGAAGTCCGCTGACTCTCCAAGGGCAATTGTTTCGCACGTTTCATAGAAATTTTTAATTCAGTAATAAAATTTCTTCTTGAACATAACAACTCTATAACGGAACCATTAATGAATTACAAGAAACATATATGCTATTTGGCTGATATTTATTCTCTTAATGTCACCCAAACAAAATTACAAGAAAAAGATAATAAGCTAATCGAAGCCAGAAAAATTATTTTGAGATTCCGTTCAAAAATTTACTTAAACATTGAACCGGAAAGAATACTGTTATTTCAACAACTTGATGAAATTTTCAGTTATCGAAAAAGAAAATATTTCATCAGAAGACTTATTATTGTGTACAACTCTTTCAAAGAATTTAAAAGATGATGCCAACATTCGGTTCAAAGATATTGAAAATTTAAATGTTCCAGCATGGCTCATAAAGTCGTTTCAATGTGATCTTTCTCTGGTTGATTAATATAGAAGAAGAATTAGTTTTATTGAAAAAGGATATTGAAGCAAACATTTTGTTTAAAAGCCACTGATTCTATAAATTTTGGAATTCAAACTATATACGCGAAAAATATCCGGAAATATTATCAATATCTAAACCGTTATTATTGGTTTTTCCTTCTTCTTATTCAGTTGAAGCAGCCTTCAGCAAAATAATAAATAAGAAATTAATTGAGGAAAACGAGGAACAGATTAAATATTTTTGAGCACGGTGATTTAACAGTAAAATTAAATAATTTCAAGCCCAATGTTGAAAAAATTTTAACAACTCGCCAACCACACCCATAACATAAATTAAAACATTAAAATTTGCTTTCTAATTAAATACTTTTTCTTTTTTATATTGCAGAATAAAATAAAATATAGTATATTGTTTGCATTATAATTTTGTTTTTTACTATATTTGTAGGTATACCTAGATTCTAGGAGGGTATATTAAAAAATAAATTATGAGGTGATCAATGACGAAAACTTTTTTTGAAAGGGGTCAATGCTCGAAAAGGTTTGGGAACCCGTGGTTTAAAGTTAAAACAAAATTTAAAGTCATTTTAGATTTGACCTAATAATTAAGAGAAAATCAAAACCAAATAAGTATGTAGATTTTCAGTTCAATAATCTATTTAAATTTGACTAATTAAATCCCAAATTCAACTTATCCTGACAGCCGACCGAAATAAAAGTATTGCAAATGCAAATTAGTTCTCCAAAACTTACGAAATACCGAATCAAACTTAACAGAATGGATAGTAGTTGCTATACAGATTTTTTTAATGGAACGAGCACCATCGTGTGTATTCTGGGATTAGATTGCCTACATACATCGTGGGAACACGTAATCGTAAGATTGTATTTTACTGCCAAGCTATCGATTAAAGCAATTAACAAGCTATATATATATATATATAGACAATAAATTAAAATAAAAAAAAATTCGTATAAAAAAATATAGAAATATTTTTTTAACGAAAATCTAAATTTGCAAGCATCTCTGTTGTGAGAGACTTATCTAGTCATACACCATCAGTTAACAAAAAATAATATAAAATTAATAATATTATATAGGTTGAATAATATTGTTAATTTAAATTAAACTTAAAAATTAATTTTCAATCGTTTAAAATAAACAATTTTGTCTCCAGAACCATTAAATATTTATTTTTATAGAAAAATTTGAAATTTCAATTCATAGGTACTTAAGTCAATTTACACAGTTTGTCTTGCATTTCTATAATATAAATATAACGTTGTATATTATTTGGAACTTCGGAAAATTTTTATTTCATTACTTACATAATATGTTATAAATAAAAAATTTTTTATTGGAACTATGTTAAATTTAGTTAAATTTGGTTAAATTTAATCAAATTATGCTAATTTATTTAAATTATTATCATTTTAAATTAATTCTAGTACAGTTAAATTATGCTGAATTTAGCTAAATTCAGTTAAATTGTGCTAAATTTAGTTAAATCTAATGTTTAGTAGTAATAAAAATCTAAAAACAAAACAATTTTTTTGACTTTTGACTTTTTTTAAACATTTTTCTACTCATGAAAATAAGAGCACCAGGCCTATTAAAGTAATGGTTAGGTATTTACATCCGTCATGCCAACCTGAAGATATAAAAAATGAATTGAAAGATAGAGGCTTCAAAATTCTAGAAGTCACAAATAAAATAATAAAGAAAAAGGAAAATAACAAAGAATCTACGGTACGTCTTCCTCTCTTTATGCTAACATTCGAAAACTCCGAAGATATAAACAAAATATTCAAAATTGAATTTATCCAGCACATGAGGGTTAAAATGGAGGCTATTCGTAAAACGACTACCATTCCTCAATGTAAGAGATGCCAAAGATTTGGCCATTTTGGCTAGAGAGTTGCAAAAAAGAAAGAAGCTACAAAAAAACGCCCTAAAACAAATGCAACATAGACAAGAAAAACAAAAGACAAAACCTAGGCAACCTAGTGCACAGAAACAGAATTGCATTGAAACTTCAGAGATACCTAAAACTTTTACGTCGAAAAAAGTCGTAGAAGGCTTATCATATTCACAGGTAACTCAAAATAACCTAAGTCAAAAAGAAACCCGAAAGAACAAAATAAAGTTTCTACACAAAAGTTGACTGAAAATACCATTATGCAGATGATGCAAAATATGATAAAACAATGAATGAAATCTCAACAAGACTATGCACATTAGAAAACAAACATAATGAAATATATATGTACACACCAAAAAATAAATCCGCAAGGCATGGTTAAGAACGCACTTCGTATAGTCACGTGGAATGCCAATGGTATTCTGAACAAGAAAAATAATTTGGAAATTCTATTGAGAACACAAAATATTGATGTATGTCTCTTGACAGAAACACATATGACAGATAAGTTATCGCTTAAAATAAATGACTATACATGCTACAGCGCAAACCATCCGAGTAATACACCCAGAGGTGGTAGCTCAATTTTAATAAAGAAAGATATTAAGCACCACGAGGAACTTAGTCTAGAAATAGATGAATTCCAACTAATCATGCTACGAATTATGTCTGTTAAACAAAGCCTTTGTGTCGGTGCATTATACTGTCCACCCAAATACAACATAAAGAATAACATGTTTGAAGAAATTCTTAAACTACTTGGCGAAAGATTTATCCTGGGAGGTGACTACAACGCCAAGCACATAGATTGGGGGTCTAGAGTAACCTCTACGAGAGGAAGAGAGCTAAGAAAAGCTATAAAAGAAAAAGGTTGCATTTACCAATCTACCGGTAAGCCAACCTATTGGCCAACTGATAGAAATAAAACTCCTGATCTGCTTGATTTTTATATAACAAAAAAAATTTCACCCAATTATATTAAGCTAGAAGATAACCATGATTTGGACTCAGATCACTCTGCAGTCATACTAAGTCTATATGAAAAGGTTATTAAGAAACAGTCGAAACCTCTGCTAACGAACAAGACAACTGACTGGGCTAGCTTTAAACAAGAAATAGAAAACAAAATAAACATAAAAACAAAACTAAGATCCAAATGTGATATAGATTCTGAAGTAGAAAATTTTATTAAAATTATTCAAAATGCTGGATGGAATAATACAAAAAATTGTGAATATAAATCGGTAGGATTCAACTACCCTAGAGAAATATTAAATATGATAAAAATAAAAAGAAGAGCTAGACGCAGATGGCAACAATCGCGTGATCCGGCAGACAAAACTGTGCTAAATAGGTTAACTCAGAATCTCAAAAGAAAAATTAAAGATCTTAAAAATGAAAATTTTGAAAAATATATAAAAAATTTATCAGCTAAAAGAGAAAATAACTACTCGTTGTGGAAAGCAACAAAGAGTACAAAAACCTCGATCTCTCAAATCCCGCCAATCAGAATGGAAAGCGGTGAATGGGCGAGAGATAATAAAAATAAAGCTGAAACATTCGCAGATCATCTTGAAGAAATTTTTTGTCCAGACGAGACAGATTCGGATGATCTCACTGAAGAAAATAATAATTGGCAAGAAAATGTTATATCACCATTTTCAGAGAGTGAAATAGTTGAACAAATTAAAAAACTCAGAGATAAAAAAGCTCCAGGTTTTGATCTAATTACATCGGAAGTCCTAAAAGAACTTCCGAAAAAAGCTATAACAATGCTAACACGCATTATAAACGCTGCTATAAGAATAAGGTATGTGCCGAATGTGTGGAAAATAGTAGAGATAATTATGATACCAAAGCCAGGTAAGCCCATAAATGAGGTCAAATCCTACAGACCAATATCATTACTACCAATAGTATCAAAATTATTTGAAAAACTATTATTGATTCGAATGAGACCGATCATAGAAAATAGTAATCTGATTCCAAATGATCAATTTGGCTTTAGATCTAAGCACTCGACAATCGATCAAATTCATAGAATAACAGACATAATAGAAAAAGCTTTAGAGGAAAAGAAAGTATGCTCTACCATATTTCTAGATGTAGCCCAAGCTTTTGATAAAGTATGGCATCGAGGCTTAATAAATAAACTAAACAATATGTTACCTAAACAATACGTAGATATACTCTCATCATATCTAGAAAACAGACTATTCAGAATAAAACAAGACGAAGAGTATTCTACTATTAGAGATATTAAAACGGGTGTGCCTCAAGGTAGTATTTTGGGTCCCATACTGTATTTGCTCTACACCAATGATTTACCAGAAATGGAAAATATAACTGTAGCTACATTCGCTGACGATACTGCGTTGATGGCAGTAGGATCAAATATTGACGAGGCTACAATTAAATTGCAAAGAGCAAGCGACAAGCTATACCTCTGGACAAAGAAATGGAAAATTAAACTCAATGAGTTAAAATCAGTACATGTAAATTTTACAAATAAAAAATTAGAAAATCAACCATTGGTAAATCTGAATGGGGTCAATATACCCCAAGAAAACAATGCTAAATACCTAGGAATGACATTAGATGTCAAACTTAGATGGAAAGAGCACGTTAAAAAGAAAAAATTTGAGCTTGAAAATAAGTATAGAGAAATGTACTGGCTCTTAGGTCGTAATTCTAAATTACCTATACATAACAAGATTTTGTTATATAATCAGAAACTCAAACCGATATGGTTGTACGGCATACAAATATGGGGATGTGCCAAACAAACACATGTACTTTGTATACAAAAATTCCAAAATAAAGTCTTGCGCAACTTGGTAAATGCCCCCTGGTATGTTCGCAACAGTGATTTGCACAGAGATCTAAAAATTCCTTGCATAGAAAATGAAATAAAAAGATATGCAACAAAGCATATAGCTCGTCTGGAGGGACATGTTAACGTTGAGGCCACTCAACTGCTAGATAATCAAAATGATGTCAGAAGGCTTAAAAGAACTAATCCACTAGATTTAATACGATAGAATTTCGTAAACTTTTTCTTTAAGAAAATCAAAATAGAAATAAATTAATGGTTAGTCCGTTGGACTAGTATTAATGGGAGGGGTGTGGTTTAGTCAGTAAAAATCTGGCACACAATGGAAGCTACGGGGCTCATTGTGTCTATGAAGATTCCCACCAATCCACGCAAAAAAAAAAAAAAAATTTTCTACTCACAGTTGACGTTGACAACACAATCACCACGAATGACGAATAGTCAAAATTTCGCGTTCAAAAGATTAGATCTATTTCTATTTTACTCGTCGACCAATGCGAATGTCATTAAGTGATACCAACATAAGTTTAACCAAATTTAAAACAATTTAACTAAATTTAGAAAAATTTTACTAATATTAGCATAATTTATTTGAATTTAGCACAATTTACCTGAATTTAGCCTAATTTAGCCTAATTTAACTAAATTTAACTGAATGTAGCGTAATTTACGTAAATTTAGCATTATTTAACTAAATTTAGCACAATTTCACAGATCCATAATTTAAGTCAATTTAGCATAATTTTACTTTATTTAGCATATTTTAACGAAATTAATGTAACTCAATTTAGCATAATTTAACTAAATTAAGCATTACTTACCTAAATTTAGCATTATTTAACTAAATTTAGCACAATTTAAAAGATCTTAGCATCATTTAACAAATCCCAGTATAATTTAATTCAATTTAACATAATTAAACTTTTTTTAGCATACTTTAACGAAATTAATGTAAGCATAATTAAAATAAATTAAGCATGATGTAACTAAATTTAGCAAATTTTAACCAAATTTAACCTAATTTAATAAAATTTAGCATAGTTTAGCATAATTTAACTAAATTTACCACAATTTAAATAAATTTAGCATATTTTAATTTGGAAATTCTATTGAGAACACAAAATATTGATGTATGTCTCTTGACAGAAACACATATGACAGATAAGTCATCGCTTAAAATAAATGACTATACATGCTACAGCGCAAACCATCCGAGTAATACACCCAGAGGTGGTAGCTCAATTTTAATAAAGAAAGATATTAAGCACCACGAGGAACTTAGTCTAGAAATAGATGAATTCCAACTAATCATGCTACGAATTATGTCTGTTAAACAAAGCCTTTGTGTCGGTGCATTATACTGTCCACCCAAATACAACATAAAGAATAACATGTTTGAAGAAATTCTTAAACTACTTGGCGAAAGATTTATCCTGGGAGGTGACTACAACGCCAAGCACATAGATTGGGGGTCTAGAGTAACCTCTACGAGAGGAAGAGAGCTAAGAAAAGCTATAAAAGAAAAAGGTTGCATTTACCAATCTACCGGTAAGCCAACCTATTGGACAACTGATAGAAATAAAACTCCTGATCTGCTTGATTTTTATATAACAAAAAAAATTTCACCCAATTATATTAAGCTAGAAGATAACCATGATTTGGACTCAGATCATTCTGCAGTCATACTAAGTCTATATGAAAAGGTTATTAAGAAACAGTCGAAACCTCTGCTAACGAACAAGACAACTGACTGGGCTAGCTTTAAACAAGAAATAGAAAACAAAATAAACATAAAAACAAAACTAAGATCCAAATGTGATATAGATTCTGAAGTAGAAAATTTTATTAAAATTATTCAAAATGCTGGATGGAATAATACAAAAAATTGTGAATATAAATCGGTAGGATTCAACTACCCTAGAGAAATATTAAATATGATAAAAATAAAAAGAAGAGCTAGACGCAGATGGCAACAATCGCGTGATCCGGCAGACAAAACTGTGCTAAATAGGTTAACTCAGAATCTCAAAAGAAAAATTAAAGATCTTAAAAATGAAAATTTTGAAAAATATATAAAAAATTTATCAGCTAAAAGAGAAAATAACTACTCGTTGTGGAAAGCAACAAAGAGTACAAAAACCTCGATCTCTCAAATCCCGCCAATCAGAATGGAAAGCGGTGAATGGGCGAGAGATAATAAAAATAAAGCTGAAACATTCGCAGATCATCTTGAAGAAATTTTTTGTCCAGACGAGACAGATTCGGATGATCTCACTGAAGAAAATAATAATTGGCAAGAAAATGTTATATCACCATTTTCAGAGAGTGAAATAGTTGAACAAATTAAAAAACTCAGAGATAAAAAAGCTCCAGGTTTTGATCTAATTACATCGGAAGTCCTAAAAGAACTTCCGAAAAAAGCTATAACAATGCTAACACGCATTATAAACGCTGCTATAAGAATAAGGTATGTGCCGAATGTGTGGAAAATAGTAGAGATAATTATGATACCAAAGCCAGGTAAGCCCATAAATGAGGTCAAATCCTACAGACCAATATCATTACTACCAATAGTATCAAAATTATTTGAAAAACTATTATTGATTCGAATGAGACCGATCATAGAAAATAGTAATCTGATTCCAAATGATCAATTTGGCTTTAGATCTAAGCACTCGACAATCGATCAAATTCATAGAATAACAGACATAATAGAAAAAGCTTTAGAGGAAAAGAAAGTATGCTCTACCATATTTCTAGATGTAGCCCAAGCTTTTGATAAAGTATGGCATCGAGGCTTAATAAATAAACTAAACAATATGTTACCTAAACAATACGTAGATATACTCTCATCATATCTAGAAAACAGACTATTCAGAATAAAACAAGACGAAGAGTATTCTACTATTAGAGATATTAAAACGGGTGTGCCTCAAGGTAGTATTTTGGGTCCCATACTGTATTTGCTCTACACCAATGATTTACCAGAAATGGAAAATATAACTGTAGCTACATTCGCTGACGATACTGCGTTGATGGCAGTAGGATCAAATATTGACGAGGCTACAATTAAATTGCAAAGAGCAAGCGACAAGCTATACCTCTGGACAAAGAAATGGAAAATTAAACTCAATGAGTTAAAATCAGTACATGTAAATTTTACAAATAAAAAATTAGAAAATCAACCATTGGTAAATCTGAATGGGGTCAATATACCCCAAGAAAACAATGCTAAATACCTAGGAATGACATTAGATGTCAAACTTAGATGGAAAGAGCACGTTAAAAAGAAAAAATTTGAGCTTGAAAATAAGTATAGAGAAATGTACTGGCTCTTAGGTCGTAATTCTAAATTACCTATACATAACAAGATTTTGTTATATAATCAGAAACTCAAACCGATATGGTTGTACGGCATACAAATATGGGGATGTGCCAAACAAACACATGTACTTTGTATACAAAAATTCCAAAATAAAGTCTTGCGCAACATGGTAAATGCCCCCTGGTATGTTCGCAACAGTGATTTGCACAGAGATCTAAAAATTCCTTGCATAGAAAATGAAATAAAAAGATATGCAACAAAGCATATAGCTCGTCTGGAGGGACATGTTAACGTTGAGGCCACTCAACTGCTAGATAATCAAAATGATGTCAGAAGGCTTAAAAGAACTAATCCACTAGATTTAATACGATAGAATTTCGTAAACTTTTTCTTTAAGAAAATCAAAATAGAAATAAATTAATGGTTAGTCCGTTGGACTAGTATTAATGGGAGGGGTGTGGTTTAGTCAGTAAAAATCTGGCACACAATGGAAGCTACGGGGCTCATTGTGTCTATGAACATTCCCACCAATCCACGCAAAAAAAAAAAAAAAAATTTCTACTCACAGTTGACGTTGACAACACAATCACCACGAATGACGAATAGTCAAAATTTCGCGTTCAAAAGATTAGATCTATTTCTATTTTACTCGTCGACCAATGCGAATGTCATTAAGTGATACCAACATAAGTTTAACCAAATTTAAAACAATTTAACTAAATTTAGAAAAATTTTACTAATATTAGCATAATTTATTTGAATTTAGCACAATTTACCTGAATTTAGCCTAATTTAGCCTAATTTAACTAAATTTAACTGAATGTAGCGTAATTTACGTAAATTTAGCATTATTTAACTAAATTTAGCACAATTTCACAGATCCATAATTTAAGTCAATTTAGCATAATTTTACTTTATTTAGCATATTTTAACGAAATTAGTGTAACTCAATTTAGCATAATTTAACTAAATTAAGCATTACTTACCTAAATTTAGCATTATTTAACTAAATTTAGCACAATTTAAAAGATCTTAGCATCATTTAACAAATCCCAGTATAATTTAATTCAATTTAACATAATTAAACTTTTTTTAGCATACTTTAACGAAATTAATGTAAGCATAATTAAACTAAATTAAGCATGATGTAACTAAATTTAGCAAATTTTAACCAAATTTAACCTAATTTAATAAAATTTAGCATAGTTTAGCATAATTTAACTAAATTTACCTTAATTTAAATAAATTTAGCATATTTTAACTAAATAAATTAGTTAATTAAAATATCCAAAATCCTAATCATTGTAAAAAAAAATAATTTATAATCTTTTTATGAAATGTCCATTTGCTAATCGTCGTATTTTTGATATGAGTCGATTTAGCCAAACTGTTTTTACTGAATATTCGCAATATAACCGTGAGATCGTAAATATTTCAACGCAAACTTGAATACAACGTCCGCTTAATCTTAAATGTCTACACAAAAGATTACAAAAACTTGAATCATTGTCTCATGATCAAAATTATTGTTGACAATGTATCGGCGAGTGGTTTGACAATTTTTTTGATATTCAAAAATTATAAAAACTTAATGTTTTTTTTTTATAATAATGATTTTTTTTTTAAATAAATTAAATAAAAATTTGTTTTAAATGTTTTTTACTGTAATTACGTAGTAAAAACAATGTAAATGTATTTATTATTTATAATAGCTTTCATCAAGGGATCATCATTATTATTAAGTATTATCATCGTTTTTTTTTTATTAAAAACGCTAGTTATGACACAAAATTCTTATTACACAATGTTGCCAGTTTTACAGATATGGTTGACTCCTTAGTGAAATTGGGATTGGTTCCACTACAATTTTAGCACACGCTTAATACCCTCTTACCAACAAACATATTTTATGGTACAAGCCTATTGTGTCAAGTTTTTCTTAACATTTACGAGGTCATCGAAAATGTCTATTTACGATGTAGTATTTGTTGTGTGTACAAATGTACAGCATCCATTTGGTAAGGAACTAAAATTCATTACATAAAGTGCAACTAACTAGTAATGTTTTATTTTTTATCAATACAACTATTCCTAAGGACAGAATAGATCCTATCTTGCACATAGAACACAAAAAGGTTTTTTATTTAGCATTGAATTTTGGTGAAATAAAATTTCAAATGTTATTTTACTTGTCAAAGATTATTTGATTGATATTTTCGTTCTTGAATAGCAATTGATGAATTATTCTGAATAATAAATCATATTCTCAGCAAATTTTAATTATAATACAGGGTGTTTCAGAATTATATTGTTTGAATAATTTCGAAAACTTAAGGCCTTTTTTACAATTTTTAAAAGTGTTTGTAAATTCTAAATTCAAATTAAATCATAACTTCATTTCAAGACATATGAAAAATAATTAACTGCAATTTTAAATATGATTTGAATACCATGCCCTAATGGTTTTTGATTTGAACACATTTCAGATTTCATTGAAATTCACTGCATCAAATACAAGTTACTTAATTTCATAACTGAAGTTCTTCATTCAAATATTATTTATTTGACATAAAAAATTTGATTAATTTCTACTATAGATACATTCTACATGTGGACGTATTTTGTTTTATGCGCGATACTAAAATTTAAGAGAAGTTTATGATAAAGAAAACAAAATAAATAATCTAAATTCTAAAAATAAATTATGAACAAATTTTTAGCAAAAAATCAACCACCACCACCACCGTACTATAAATGTGATGTGTACAGACAGTGTAGTTAAACAATTTTTTAAAAAATATCTCATTTCTTATAATTTTACGTCTACCACCGCTTCATTAAAATAATAACACATAACCTGTTTCAATATTATTTTTCCTTTCTTTTTTTTTATTTCTTTCATTTCAATTTTTTTTTAAATTCACATTTCGTTTAGGGAAAAAATAAAATATGGTAAAGAAAAAATGCCAAAATTTCGAATTGAAAAGGTCAATGTTCTTTTGTGCCTTTGTTTCAAAGTGAAATAAAAAAAAAATAAATAAAAACAAAACCAAAAAAAGGATATCCAGGCAAGCAACAGAAGAAATATCAACTATACACACCCATACAAATGCATGGAAAATGATTTTAGGGTGTTTATGTTAAGATACACATCCACAAATGAATCTTCAGATATATTTTTAAATTGCATTTACGTAGTTTGTATAATCACACTTATGTACAAAAGAGAAAGTACATTTGAAAATAATTTAATAACATTTATTATTTATTGAATCGTGAAGTGAAATATTAGTACGGTAATTTGTTTTTTTTTTTATAAATTTAATAATTGAATTTAGAGCCTAATAATTTGCGATCATAGAAACCTACAATTTGTCGACTGACTATTGATATGCCATATCCGCCATTTTTGCACTTTCTGTCTGATGTAATTGTAAATTTTTGGTGTGAAATTAATTTATTTTGTTTAGAAATGAAAACATTAACTTATGACAACGAAAAAAAAAATGCTTGGAGCTTTTTACAATTTCATAAATTATTAACAACTATGTCATATTCTAAAATTATGAAAAACAGCAATACTTTCACACAAATTTCGAATATTTAGTTATGAAAATTTATGAAACGGAGAATTACATAGCTAATATTAATACTCTGATTATTCTGGCTCTGGCGTAAAATTATTGATGACAATTTTTTTGACAATTTGGTCTAGCCTTCCCTAGTTAATTACTAGTTGCATCTGTTATTTATTTTAACAATTTCAACAGAATTACAGCATTTCTCAGCAGCCTTCTTATTCTAAGTTATTTTCTTACTTATACGAATATATTATTGTTTGGAGAAGTACATCTTTTTTCATTAATATTATTTTTATTTTATATAATACTTTATTTTTAAAGGCTTATGAAAATATCTTGTTTACTTATTTACTATAGAAAATCTTTAAAACTACCAGGACGGGGAGATTGGTCAATTATCCAAGAAAATATCCATACAAAATGCCTAAAACAAAATTCTAAAAATGATTTTAAATCATCCATGGCATCACAGCACGAAGGATTAAAATCATTTAAAATCAAAAACACTCCCGATACCTGATAAAATTACAAATATGCAAACAAAATTCAACGCTAAGCGCGAATACTGAAATAGTTGCTTGATTCTGAGGCTGGTTAATAATTGATGTATAGCAGGCTGTTGTTGTCTAGTTTTACCGTTTGTTTCAACCGAAAGATCCGAGGTTCGATTCCCGAGCTTTATGGATTTTTCGACCTGATCCAATACCCTTTGTCATTGGGAATAAATGACAAAATAAATAAATAAATCTGATAACAAATTAAATAAAATGAAACTATTCTATTTAAGAAGGCTTAGTTTCTGACAATAGCAGTAGTTTTCAACATTTAAAAAGTTAAGCCAGTAATTTGATAAATAAATGCTCGAAATATTGTAGATTTTGTAGTATAAACTTGCAGTTGTAGTTGTGCAGTAAGTTACTGTCAAGTGCATAAAAAAAAAAAACAAAAGCAAGTTTCTTAAGTTTTTTTAGCTCTAAGTTTTTTTGTAAATAAAATCAAAATCATCGAAAAGATATTTTTCTCTAATGTTTCTTTTGTCCAAGTTGAAGTTTTTTGTAACATATATTTAAGCAGGAAATATAATGATGTAAAAACCAAAATGTAGTTTATAAGCTCTAAATTAACATAAGTCGATAATGTCAGTGTATGTGAACTATATTTTAGAATGAATAAAACTTAAATTAAATTAGATTTACACTGACAGATCAAATAGAATTCAACCTACATTCAGAACTTCAATTTGCATTACCTTGCGGAATCAAATTAAATGTGCGAAAGTATGCAAACTTTTAAGAGATGCATATCAGTTAGGAAATCCGACAGCTGATGGATTTTTTACTATCTTAACTACTATATTGCCCACTATCAAAAAACTAAATAACGGCAAAGGAAAAAACTTAAGTCTCAATTAAAAGTCGAATTTCATTTTGTTTATAAAGTATTCCCAAACACTTATGAAAGATAGAAAATTGCTTCCGAGATATCGATATTTACAAAACAAAATTAATTTAAGTACGAGTATGTAAAAGGAAATTCGACTTTTAATTAACAAAAAATCATATTATCAAAAAATATACCCAATTTAAACTTTAAATCAACCATAAGACCTAAATATACCATTGAAATCGATGAAAATTTTGTTCATTTACTAAACAAAAAATTTTTACGATTAAGTTGAACGTTGAACTTTGTTAAGAAATCGTAATAAATAATTAATAATAATAATTAAAAATAATTAAATGATGAAAAATGACAGGTAAAATGGATATCTAGTACGGAGGGAATAGGATATAAAAAGGGAAAAAAAATTAATTAATATATACAGTTAGTCACAGCCCACAGGCACTGATAAATGAAGTATGTTGCTTCCGAAATATCGATATTTGCAATCAAATATTAAAAAATTATTAGTGAACGGAAACCTGACAATAATTAAATTATTAAAATTAAATGATGGTTTGAAAACCATAAACGGACCGGACCATAAAAAAATCAAGAAATTAACAAAATTAAATGTACCTGTTCATTTGTAACGAAGTGTATGAAAATTGTACAGCAACAGAATACAAATCTACTCAGTTTTTACATAATATGTACTTATAAATCTCATCACGCGTATTTTACGAACGATACGATATACTCTCCGTCACCAGTCTCAATATACATACATAGATTATTATAAATATGGATGTATAATGGCGGTATATTTTTTTTATTTTTGTTATTCTATTGGGAATTTTTTTTTTGTTTTGCAAAATCATTTCTGGAAATGAAAATTTCACAGGAAATTTATAAAAATAACTGCTACAAGTTAATAAATAAAATATAAATAAATTTATTAGTTATATTATAAATTATAAGGTATATTATTGTTAGATTAAAAAATTAAAAAAAAAATTCTGTTAATAAAAAAATTGTTAAATTTAAATTCAAATTGATTTTGAATATGATACTTTTATTATCAAACCACCTCATTTGAAATTCATCAATACAGAAAAAATTTCAAAATTTAAAATAGAAAATACAATTCCATACAATTTCAAAAATTTACTACTGATAACCTGGTAATCCGTTTATTTCATGAATTTAAGTGAAATTTAAAATTTTTGACATGTTTATTGATAATAAAATGTTTGTTTATTTCACAGTCATTATTGAATATAGCATTCTAAAGAACTAGTTTGATTTTCCATGCGTTAATTAACAATTACATTATTATTATTGCATAAAATTCCTTATCTTTGAACTTCTACAACAGATTGAGTTTCGTAATATTTTTTATTTTACTAGAAATTTGTTGTTGGTATATTAGGATTAATGATTAATGAATCTTTCTGACTATTAGGTTGGCTTTAAATGAAATATTTTTAATAACCATATCTACACAATCTAGTCGAATAGTTGTGTAAGTCGAAATTAATAAATATATTACATAAAATCATTATACATATTTAATTGTAAATTGAAAAAAGTATGTTACAAATATCTTCAAAATGCTTCACAACCGAATTTTATTATTATTCTTTAAAATGATGGTAATATTTTTTATAAATTCGGTTGTGAAGCATTTTAAAGATATTTGTACCTAACTTTTATCAATTTACAATTAAATATAATGATTTTATATATATTTATTAATTTCAACTTACACAACTGTTCGACTAGATTGTTAGAGATCTTTCGAAATTGAATTCAATGCCTTTTCATATATGATTATTAAAAATGTTTCATTTAAAGCCATTCTAATAGTCAGAGAGATTCATTAATCATTAATTCCTAATATTCTATTAATAAAAAATTTCTATTATCTAAATATTACGATGGATATTTAAAAAGAGACGTAGCGAATTTAAATATTTTTCAAAATTTTTTTTATATTTTTATTAGAAATTTCAATACCCCATGTAGCTAAAACTAATTTTATCATAGAAACATTTCAATTTTTCAAATTACCGCAACTCAGCCATCGCCAGCATTAAATTTAAATTTAATTTTTTTTTTAAATACGTATGCGGTTGTTGTCTAATCTAAGTTATATCAATAACAAAAAAATATAGTATTAATGATAAATTGAAATGATGGAAAACAATTTATAAAAACTTTCTCGAATTCCGAAGAGCGGGGGAAACACTACTCATCATCATCATCTTATAGCGCTACAGCTCTGGGTGAGCTTTGGCCTTCATCACTATGCTTCTCCAAAAAGGTCGATCTTGTGCCGCTTGTCTCCAATTTGGGATTTGTAGGATTTGAGCATCGTTTTCACGTTGTCTGCCCATCTGCTTCTTGGTCTTCCTCTACCACGGCTGCTATCGGGCTTTCTATTCAGCACCACTGCTTGCTTTCGGCTTTCGCTCATTCGACTTACGTGGCCAGCCCATCTTAGTCTTTGGGTCTTTGCAAACCGCACAATGTCCTCACTATCAATCATATTATTGAGCTCGATGTTGCTTCTGATTACATATTCTCCATTCTGTAATATATTTGGGCCGAGTATTTTTCGGAGAATTTTTCTTTCAAATATGCGCAGGCTATTCTCCTCGGCCACGTTCATAGTCCATACCTCACATCCATACGTCACTATGGGTCGTATGAGAGTTTTATATATCGTGCGAATCACTACTAGTTAGTATAATTATTAATTAAAATTACAAGAAGCACAAAAATATTAAATTCTTTTTATACTTTCATAATTTTATTATTTGTTTTTAATTTATCATTTATAGTTAGTTAGTATACATAACTATTTAATTTTTGTTATATTCCACAGATGCATTTAAAAGGTTCGTGCATTTAAAAGGACCGCAAAGAGTGTTTTGGTCCACAAAACATGACATTGCATTTTTTTAGGCTTAAAGTCTATTTTTTCCAATTAGTCTGCTTCTTGAGAAGTAGATGTCCAACATTTGGTTCATTTTTTCGGTGGTCTGCCTGCCTCGGTAGTTCATTTTTTGCGGTATAATAATTTTTGTACCTCGTATTCGTTTTCGGATATTAGCACAGCGTCATCAGCGAAACATATAATTTTTATTTCTTCTTCATGTTTTCTAAATCCGCGTCCTGCATATTTCACTTCTGATATAATTTTGCCATAACTAGATAAATGAACTTAGAAAATCACCTTGTCTTATTCCTGCTGATATTGGAATTTCATTCGACATGATGTATTGGCTAGTATGTGCGTTGAGGTATTTGTGTTTAAAGCTTCAACTATTTTGATTATTTCGAGTGGAACATGTTTTGTTTGCAATATGTCGATAATGTTATTTAGCTTAACGCGTTCAAATGCCTTTGTTAGATCGACAAAACACATAAACGCTGGCTTTTCAAACTCTATTAATTTTTCTACTACTTACCGAACCACGAAAATCGCATTTACTGTGGATCTATTTTTATGAAAACGCTGCTGCTTTTCGCACATAGTAATTTGTTCTGATAGAATATTTTGGAGAATTTTTGTAAAAAAAAACTGCACTTAATAGTGTTATTCCTCTGTAATTTTTCGGAACTTTTTTATTTCTTTTTTTGAAAATAGGTATCGTGATACTTTTTTTTCTTCACAGTAAATATACAGTAGTTAACAGGAATAAAACAAAGAATAAGAATATGTAATATTTTATCATCATCGATACATTAAAATATATTGAAACCTCACAAGATTCAATGTTGGGACTTATTTTATTTCTTATTTATATAAACTCTGTTAAAACAACCATTAGATACACTAGGATAGTATGTGATTTTTGCAAATGATGCTTTGTTGTATCTTAACGGCACACACACTGAAGAAAATGAGAAATAATGAATGTGGATCTGGCAACATATAAATTTGATAAATTTAAAACGTTAGGTAGGAATAAACTTAAACTGAATGGGAATAAAACGAAAAGAGGTGAATAAATCCACAAACCGAAATCCAAAAAAAAATCCATGAAATTGTGAAAAATTAATTCTGGAAAAAGGAGATATCCTCGCTGTATCCAACAGCTATGCATAAAACTAATTCATATAAATATTCTATTATGTAATAGGCATAGAACTTTGATTTTGAATCCAACTCTAAAATCTCTCCTGCCTCAGAATTTCGCCGTGCCGTACATAAAGTGAAATGCGTAAATACAATAACAAGGATCGTTTTTTGTGGATTTTTTTTTTTGTGGCAAAAGCCATCATGAATTTTGTTTTTTGTGGATTCAGTCATCAATCCAACGAGAAGTTTGTGAAATTAATGGAAGAAGGCCAACTTTAATATTGAATTTAAATAATCGAGAAATTGAATGTGTAACATAAATTAATTGCTCAAGTAGGAGTCTAGATTGATAATAAATTGAATTTTAATTTGCATGTGAATATGTACAAAAAAAAATAAATTTTCGGCATGTGTCAGGCACAATATGTGATTTAATACTTCAGTTAGCATCCACAACACAAATATTGCCACATTATGAATTATATTGCACATTTGTGCTTTTTCAGATTGCATTTGTGTAGGAAGTAGTCACGAAAATTAGACTCAAGAGACTACAGTTGCTCGGACACATAGAGCGAACGGATTAAAATGCTTCAGCAAAAAAAAATTTCGAATCCAGAACCGAAGGTACAAAACATCAGAGCAGACCTCTGTTGCAGAGATGTATTATCGACAGACATAAAACAATTTTCAGATGTTGCGTCAGGCTTAGGACCTTAAAATGGTCTATCAACCACCTAAATAAGTAAGCAAAAGTAAATATTTGCGTAGAAAAGCAAGCACCCAAAACAACATATTATATATACATATATAGAGAGAGTCAGCTCTTTTCAATAGTTTTCCGAAATAATTGAAAATTTGTCTGTCATTAATTAGATGCTCTTCAACTTGGCTCATTCAAAGACACAAACCAGAGATTCAAATTAGTCAACTTAAATTCAATGGCTACAATATATAATTAAAATATATAAATAATATATAACAATTTAAGTCACTTTCTCTAAATAGTTATATCCAGAACATTTTATAGTTAAATATTTTCGAATTTACTAAAAAGTTAATTCTTTTTTTTAATTTGACATTTGAGAAGAAGGTACTTAAGATTGAAAATAAAATTACTAATATTGTTAAAAATATAGTAAAAAATAAATTATTTCTATTTATTTATTTTTTTATTTGTTAATTTTCATTTTGTAACACCCCACACGCATCATTTGGAACTGGAACTCTACCCAATTTTTTTTATTTTCATCATCATCATCATTCTTCTTTCAAGTCCTTCTAGGATGTAAAATACACATCAATATAACTAAAAATTACAAATGTTATCTTCTACAGCTGATTTAATGACTGAATTTAATGCACGCAAAGCACGCACATTTAAAATTGTCTTTCTATTGTCAAATTTGTTTTTTTGATGCTCATTATAAGAAATTACTTAACTGGGACTCTGGGAGTGGAAATTAATTAAAGTTACATTATTTAAAAAATATAGGTAAATATCTATAGTTCTGTAATTTTAACCCAAAAACTTTGTAAAATAATCTTCTGAAATGATGATAGAAGTGACAAAATATGACATTCTTCTTTTGTTTTTAAAAATAGTCGAGATTCAGATTATCAATTTTATTGATCCGTTTTATAACTAATTCTAAATATTTACACTAATTGTAACTGCTTCTAAAAAACTGAAAAGAACTATGAATACTTAAGTTACATATTTTCAAAAGTAATTGTGAGTTCTTTAATAACTACATATGGATATGGATGTAGATAGATATATGTAACAAATTTAAAATCGGTCAATTTCATTGAACAAATTGCATTTTTTTTTTGACATATAATTTTCATTTTATAATTATATGCATATTTAATTTTTACTTATCTGCAGAAAAAAATTATTAAATTTCTTCTATCAACAAGTGGTATAAATAAATATAAATAAATTAATAATAAAAACAAAAATTAGATAACAATACAGAAATAAATAAAATAATATATATGCTATTATAACAGATGTTCTTTATATATTACAAATTCGCATTTATTGTTTTGTAGTGTATGTGTAAGTAAAATGTCAAATAGAAAATTTTATATTTCTTCTATTCCACGTGCTTATTGAACTGAATCACTCTACGACTTTACTATTAACAGGAAGCAGAAAGGGAATTGCATTGATAAATTTTAAAAAAATCATATTATTTTCTTTTCTTTACTTTACTTTTATTCTACTCTTTGTAGAAATTCATAGAAGAGTAGAGTACATAAGTGCGTGCAAAAACAGAATTAAAAAATAAAACGTAAAAAATAATTATTTTATGCTCACGAAAACTAAATAAAAAATTGTTTTATTTTAAGAATGTACTTTACGAACAAAACGAATATCAAGCATAAAACAAAAAACACAAACTATGTTAAATTACAAAAATTATGCATAATTTAGCATAGGTAATACATTTTGAGTAGAAAAATAATTCAGAGAAAGTATTATAGAATAGAATAGAACTAGAAAATAAAAATAGTGGTGTCCCAAATTTTGTAAAAAAAAAAAAAAAATTATTACAAGGGCATAAAATAAAATAATTATAATACAACTTACAATTTCTTCTTGATGTTACATTAATGGATCCAATTGCCGGTAAACCCGTTAAATTTTTTGTCGTCAAAAGTTTACCGAAATTTACTAATGATTTAGCCATTTTGTATTCTATATTTTGTATTAAATATTTGGAAAAAAAAATATATATATCTTTTAATTATAAATAAACTTTAAAAATAATATCACTAAATTTTTATATTTTTAATTCTATTTATTTATATTTTATAATTTATAAACACAATTTTAATATGGCACAACGAGAAAACCAAACTTACGTCAAAACAAATTCACAATTAACTAAACTTGATGGGATTCAGCTGAACACTAGAATAGAAAATCTCAAATAAATTTATTCAACACTTGGCTATAGCCAGAAATAGCGTGTCAACCGTGCAATCGTGTATAACAAAATTTTTAAAATAATATGGGGTATAATTTTTTTTGCCATAGTATTTTCTAGTTTACTGAGATGAATTTATAAAATTTTTATTTTGTACGATTTTTTCTTTAATTTTTATTCAATTCATACATAAGGTGTGACTGTGTGAGTGTTACTGTATGAGTAAGTTGAGCAAAATTTGTTTTCCTCATATTTATAAAAAAATTCTCTTATTTTTATTGCATTGTTCTATTTGTTTTGTTAAGTTGAGAAATGTGCGTGTGTGTTATCTTGGCACTACACAAATGCATACTATTACAATAATTCTTTATATGGTTTTTATTTTTCGTGCTGTTTAGTTAGTGTTTTTATAGTTTATATTCGCTCTCTTTCAATGTTGGTTTGCTTCGGTTAAAATGTGTATTGACTATTGTCTATTGTGTCGTTGCAGTTATTTTATTATACAAGGGTATTGCATGCATGCAAAAAATATGCAATATGCATATTCCATATAGGACTGTTGGTATTGTAAATGTAGTATTATTAATTCTGTTAGGTTTCCATATGAGGTGATGCTAAAAATATTTGAATATTATTTATATGATAACTGATAACTCAATCTTAACCGAATAGAATTTTTATTATCGTGCTGGTTTTTTGTTTTTTTTTGGAAATTCGAGTGAATAATAAAATGATAACGGTATTAAGATTGTTAAATTTTGAAATGTAAAAAATTACACCATGAATGGAAATTTTTGATAAGATTTTACAATTATTGTGCATTAATTTCTTTAAATAACTGTACTATTGTGTAATTGTAATAATTTTACTTATTTTATACCATTTTCAAGAGATTTTAATTGTTTAGGTTTCTTTTAAAGGAGGGGTGGACTTCACGTTAACCTTAAAGAAAATATGTATATTTAGTGCTGTTCTGTTGCTATATGTAAGATTAATTGACTATATTATTACTTATATCTGATATATAGCTGATAAAGTTGATACTATATCTAGTATCTAATGTGATTCAGAACATGTCTATTCAGATCTAAGTCTTTCATAAATATAAAATGCTATAGGTAAACTTGCCAAATTTTAGAGGGACAGCTTTACTCTGTTAGTGTTGAATTAGAATAATAATTTGAAGGTGATTGCATGTGGACTGAAGAAATAACCTGGATCAATGCTTCAAGTTTGAGATTACAACTTCAAAAATGCTCAGATAATTTCGTCCCCGTTACAAACCAGATTAATTTTTTTTAATTTGGTATGCATTAAGATTGGGGCGTTATCAGTTATCATATAAAATTACTCAAATATTTTTACGCGCATCGCCGCATCATTGAAAACCTAACAGAATTAATAATACTATAATACATTAAAGTAATGGGGTAAAAAAAGAATTTACTATAGGAATATTTTTCAATAAAGATGAGAAGTAGTAAAGTGAATTTTGATAGTTTATTTTGTAAACAAAATGTGTAAGGATGAATGATTACCCTATTTTAGAAAATTACACACCAATGAGAGGCATTTTTCAATTGCAAATGAAACTTTAAAATAATTGAAAGGAAATTATCAAACCTGATAAATCATAAATCACTTAATCCGGATGAAATCACATAAAGCATTTATACGACATAAGATGGAGTATTATTTTCACATATGGACTATTGCAACCAACCTTAGTAATAATAATAAGAAAATTTGTCTTAATTTCAAATAAAAGCTTAAAACTAAATTTTTTACATCAGTACAATTCTTAAAACTTCACTAAGTTACCTCGATAAAATCTAAAATTGCGCCCTATGTGACCACTTTATATGACCCTACTATCTAGGAAATATTTACTGCTCTTAACGTACAAACTCGAAACATTGAACCACTATCTGTCTTTTAAAGATATCTTGTTGAAAATGACACTTCTATTGAACCAAAGTCGATAATGTATCACTTCATGCAGTTCTAGCGTTGAGAAACACTAGAGAAGCTTTGAGTGTTCATTCCTTCACTGTAGATATCTCCAGGTTGTTTCGGAGACTTATTTTATATGGCTCCAATAGAAATGTCCCATTTTACAATATGCAATTTTTCAAATCGGACTTGTTCAGGTTCGTCTCCAATCCAACTTATACTTATACCATCTTTATTCAACTCATCCTTATTCAAACCAAACAACAATTTTCTATAAATGCATTCTTTCTTAATGTTAGGGTAGTGTGTAAAAAAAATCTACAATAAAATGTTATGCAACTGTACTGGTTAACATAATAAACCAATAAAATATTCTGTTTCATCGATGCGAAACGACTACCCAAATATAGGAATGATAACACAGCTATCTTCAATGAAAAACAAAAACGAAATAGGGATCAAAAACCATTAGACAAATATCGTGGCATAACACCATTACTGGCATATGGTTCAATTTCAAGGTGGTTTAACAAAATTGTTGATTAATTTGTTTGTACTGGCACCAGCAAAGAATGTTTAAAGAAAAAAATTCATTCAATGCAAAAGACGCAAAATTTAAGGCAAGTTTAAAAACAAATAAGACTTTTTTATGCTTTGTAGATTTATCTACTTATTTTTTTTTTTTTTTTTTTATAATCAGCCAAAGCGTTAGGTATGAAAATACCTTTAGCACTTACGTGGCACTTGGTTGGGATAGGATAGGATAGAATAAATTAGGAAGAAAAAAAGGGAGATAGATTAGTAATAGGAAGTTGAAGAATGAAGGTATTAATATTTTCTTTAAGCTTTTGCAAATTGTAAATTGAATGTGGAAACATATTGGGAGGAATATGATTCCACATTCTTGAAGTGCGAACTATGAACGAACTTCCATAACCTACTTTATGCCATCTTGGGATATCCACAGTGTAGGGGTGAGCAATTGCAGCTCCTCTTGTTTTGCGTTGGAATTGTTTAAGAGGAGGAAGCAGCGCTTTCATTTCTGCTGAGCATGTGTTCACACCTACGAAGTATCTATAAAATAGAGAAAGTGGACTCCGACTACACGTCGGGATAAAGTTATATTTGGGTCGTAATTAGACGAATGGCGCGATTTTGAACGCGGTCAAGGTAGCCTAAAGCTGTAATGGAAGCGCCAGCTCAAATATGTGAGTTATATTCCATCTTGGAACGCATAAATGATTTATAGATATTAAGAAGTTCCGAAGGTGAAAGGACAGCTTTACATCTACTTAGATAGCCTAAACACTTGGCAGCTCCTTTTGCGATATCAAAAATATGGTCGTTCCAAATAATTTTACACCTTGGAAGGAGAGATTAGGTTATGGGCCATATACTATTTATTTATTTATTTATTTTAACAGTTGATCCTACAGATAAACCGGTAAGCCAACTTTCAGGTCATTTTCCCTTTCGGATGTGGGCCTTTATATAATAATTATATGGTATTTGTATACATATTACATCATTTTTTATTGGTTGTTAATTATTATATGCTTATTTTTTTTACACTCTTAACAGTAACTTAGGTAGAATCACCTTTTCGTTCTTAATTAAGTACGGGACTGCAATTTTATACTACATTTAATATTTCGAGTATTTATTTAACAACTTAATTACTGGTTTATCTACTCATTAAATGTGAAAAACTTGTGCTATTGTCAGGAACTAGCCTTCTTAAATAGAATAGCTCTATTTTATTTAATAAATACTTATTTGACGGACCGACCAGAAGTCTACCTCTACATGATCCTGTGATGGCCAGACGCCAGTCAGTGTTCAGCACATTTTCGAGGTCTGTCCGCGGTATAGAAATGCAAGGAGTATACGAAAGGTTAAATATTATTGCTGAGGACACTGAGCAGTCATTGGAACGTATTATTCAATTCACCAAATATATCAACATCTTCGGTGAAATCGAAATGTCTTTTGTTATTTGTATTTTTTTTCTTGCTCTATATTTTAGTTTACATAATTAACTATAGTTAATTGTTTATTTTTACATTTATTTTTTGTGTATTTTCATTGTTACTTTCATATTTGTTTTCAGCTTCTGCAATTTATGTTTATAAGTAATTTGTTTAAGATTAAATTTAGTATATTATATTCGTTAAAAAAAAAAATAGTATATGGCCCGAAAAACCTAATAATGTTCAGCGGCCCGAAATAAAATTTATTCAATTCAATTCAATTCCATTTTATTTAATTTGTTACCATATTATGCTCTCAATTATTGTTTGTAATTTATTTTATTCCAATGACAAAGGGTACTGGACCAGGTCGAAAAACCCATTAAGCATTTTTTTGCTTTATCGGGAATTGAATCTGGCACCTTTCGGTTGATGCGCTACCCAGCTTGTCAAAATAAATTATTCAATTATATTTTAACCGATGTGGTCGTATTGAAAATTACATTTTCATTAATTTTCACCATTTGAAAAAATTTCGGTTTTCACAGGGTTAGAACCCGTGCTCCTCGGTTTTTACATTATTTTATTCGAGTGTTTAACCACTCTGCTACCGAGACCACTTGCTGCATTATGCATTTTCAGTTTAATGGTTCTTCGTTTACCAAAAAAAAAGAAATGTTAAGATACATTATAAATACATCTTCGAAGACTTAAACAAAGAAAATATATTTACTTCCTTGCATCAGTAGGTCAACAAACATAAAACTTCTAATAGTAAAACTTTACTCGAGTTACAACTGCATATGGATGAAAACATCAATGAAGCAAAAAACTCACTGAACGAGTATAAATTAATAAACCACAAAATGAAATCAGTTTATTACACCGGACAACACGATACTCATAGCATAGAAAAAATATGACTTACAAAAGACTTCCTTTACCATTTGAAATATCTGTCAGAAAAATAAAATGCACTACTTTTTTTACGCACTGGGTGGCGTAGTAGGTAGAATTCCTGTCTTTCAAGTATCCGAAAGGTCTGAATTTCAATTCCCAATGGAAGCAAAATGCATTAAAAGTTTTTCCAATCTGGTCCAGTAGTGTGTGTCATAGGGATAAAATAAATAATAATAAAAAATAATAGTCCGAAAGGAAAAAGGCCCTTGAAAGTGTATGCGTAAGATAACTGAAATGTTATAAATATGCAAGTAAACTGATAAAATAAATAAATCTTACTTACTTGTTGGGCGCCACAGACCTTGAAGGTCCTGGGCCTGGCGCAAAATTTTCCTCCACTGATTTCGGTCACGAGCGGAATCTCTCCAGTTGGTGATTTGTAGTTTTTTCATATCTGCCGATACTTCATCTCTCCAACGAAGGTGTGGCCTCCCTCGACGACGCGTTCCCTGGGGTTTGGATTCGAAGAGTTTCCTAGCCGGAGCATTTTCATCCATACGCTCTACATGGCCTAGCCAATGAAGCCGTCTTATTCTGACTTTTTTAGCTAGGTCCATGTCGTTGTACAGCTGGTATAGTTCGGCATTGTATCTTCTTCTCCAAACCCCTTCGTCAGACACAGGACCATAAATGCGACGAAGAATTTTTCTCTCAAAGATACCAAGTGCATGCTCGCTTGCTTTTGGTAATGTCCACGATTCAGAACCATATAGCAGCACCGGAAGGATGAGCGTTTTGTATAATTGTGCCTTGGTATTTTGGGATAGGAGCTTTGAACCCAGTTGTTTCGACAAACCGAAGTAGCAACGGTTTGGAAGGGTAATTCTTCGCCTTACTTCAACATCGATGTTATTGATGGAGTTGATGTTGGTTCCAAGGTAGATAAACTCCTGAACTACCTCAAAATTATATGAGCCGACAGTGATGTTGTGTCCTATATGATGTTGTGAGGACATTTTATTTGTCGACAGCATATATTTTGTTTTGTTCTCATTTATGAGAAGACCCGCTTTACCTGCTTCCTCTTCAATCTGTGTAAAGGCTTCGATGACTGCTCGTCGTGATGTTCCGATAATATCGACGTCATCAGCGAAACCCAGGAGCTGCACCGATTTGTAAAATATAGTGCCCTGCGTGTTCACACCGGAACGTCGCACTATATGCTCCAACACCAGATTAAAGAAATTACATGACAGCGCATCGCCTTGTCGAAATCCGGAGCACGTTCGAAATGAATCAGAAATGTGCCTCCCAATCACCACAGCACACCGGGTGTTTTCCAGGGTCATTTTTGACAAACGGATAAGCTTGGCTGGGAAACCAAATTCCGACATTGATTCGTAAAGCACTGATCGATGTATGCTGTCATAGGCAGATTTAAAATCGATAAAAAGATGGTGCGTATCGATTTGAAATTCGAGGGCCTTCTCCAGGATCTGCCTTAATGTGAACACCTGGTCGGTGGTTGATTTACCAAGACGGAAGCCGCACTGATAGTTTCCTATCACAGCGTAACAATGGGGCTTCAATCGTTCGCACAGAATATTGGAAAGGATCTTATACGCAACGTTTAATAGGGATATTCCTCTATAGTTGGCGCAGGACATGGAATCGCCCTTTTTGAATATTGGAGATATTGAACTTAAATTCCAGTCATCAGGCATGCTCTCCTCGATCCAGATTTGTTTGATGATTTGGTGCATGAATTCAATCATCACTTCACCTCCTGCCTTAAAAAGTTCAGCTGGCAGGTTATCTTGTCCAGCAGCTTTGTTGTTCTTTAATTTTCGGATGGCTGCTTCCACTTCTGCAGGACTGGGTGTATCTGTATCTTCGGAGTTGACTGGGTTAGGGCGAGGCGTATCTGTGTTTTCTATGTTTGCGCCATTCAGCAGGTTCTTAAAATGCTGTTTCCATGTCTCTAATATCCCTTGCGTATCGGTTACCAAATTTCCCGAATCATCCCTCAGCGCGTGTGTACGGGGCTTGAAACCAGCTGCAAGCTGCTTGGCTTTTTTATAAAAGCTCCGTACTTCGCCTATGTCTCGGTTTGATTCTATATCCAAAAGTTGAGACTTTTCGAATAAACGTTTTTTGCGCCTTAAAATTTTCTTCTCGTCTCTTCTTTTCGCTCTATACTCTTCTTGAGCTGCTCTTGTTTTACGTTGCAGCGCTTTCCTGTTGGCCTCATTTTTCTCTACCGTCTTTGCTAAACATTCATCGTCGTACCATGGGTTTCTCACGCGAGGTGTTTCAAAACCCACGGTATGTGTAGCAGCCATCGTGATAATGTTTGCGCATTGTTTCCATTTTCCGTTGACGGAGAGATTATGTTGTAGAGGTGTGGTATTGAGTATATCACTTAATCGAACCTGAACTGGGCGAGAACTAGGAAGTGGTCAGAGTCGATGTTAGCTCCTCGATAGGTACGTACATCCGACACACTGGTAACATGTCGGGCGTCAATCATAATGTGGTCAATTTGATTCGCTGTACGTCCATCCGGAGATAGCCAGGTAGCTTTGTGGATATTTTTATGGGGGAAATTTGTGCTACTTATAACCATATTACGAGCTGCTGCAAAATCGATTGTTCGGTATCCATTATCTGTGGTGGTGGGGTGAAGACTATGGTTACCAACAGTTTTGCCGAAAATTCCTTCCTTACCGATTTTAGCATTGAAGTCTCCAAGCACGATTTTCGCATCGTACTCAGGACAGGACCCATATGTTTTATCTAAGATGTCGTAGAATTCATCTTTCATTGAGTTCTCCGCTTCGTCCGTTGGTGCGTGCACACATATTAAGCTGATGTTGAAGAATTTGCCTTTGATACGGATGACGGCTAGACGTTCATTAACCGGTGTAAAATCAATGACGTTTCCTCTAAGCCGTTTTCCCACTACGAATCCGCATCCAAATATGTGATGTTTTTCGTGGCAGCTGTAATATATATCGCATGTTCGTTTTTTTAACATGCCAGATCCTTTCCATCGGATTTCCTGTATCGCAGTAATGTCTGATTTATACTGCGAGAGAATATTTTCAATTTTGTTAGATGCAGCTGGATGATAGAGTGTTCTTACATTCCAACTGCAAATTCTTAAATCGGAGTCCTTTAAACGTTTGCCGGGTCTGTTTCCAATAATTTCGATCGTATCCGAGGCTTCAATTGCGTCTCTCAAAACTATGTAATTTTTACGGGTAAGGGAGTCAGCCTTACGCCAACCTCAAAATTTGAGGATTTTGGCGCACTTACAATTTTGGCCTGCTTACTAGCGGATGCTATGTAAAACAGTTCCCAGGGGTCACCACGTGGAGGTAGTGTAAGCACTTGAATAGGAACTCGACAGTTGCGCATCTGGGTCAGCGACCGATCAAATGTTTCCCTGTCGATCCCAAACCAGACCCCTAAAATAAATAAATACTTTTTCTATATGTTTTCTCAGACCAATATATTAGCGGGTTATGGGGAAAGCGTCGTTCAAATAATGGAAATCAATACCCTATGGCTGCATCAGATCATCAAAAGATCTGACAAAGAAGTTCTGACCTCTTAAAAATATTATAGGTACATTTATTTTTTTGTTCTTTTTTGATTTGTATTTGTTTTTGCATTTGTTTGTGAGTATAAATATTGTCATAAATAAATAAGAAATTGATAGTCCAGTGATGAAATACGAAATAGAAACAAGAGTTGTATAACAACATGATACTAAAATTGAAGGTTTGAACTTGACACGATACAAATCAAATTTAAAATTGACTCATGTTGTGATACAACCGAAATACCGATTCTATACGATCAATTGCAGATGATGCGAGAAACGTTAACATAAGAAGAGTATGGCAAAAAATGTACCAGATGAAGAAGAAAAAACTGGATTAATCATAAATCAATAAAATGTCAGGAGAAGTAAAAAATCTAATGAATATAATATCTACAATTTTAGTTTTATTGCTTTTTTTGTATTATTTTAAAATACATTTAAAAAGAAATAGCACTCAGTACTGTGTCCTAGAATAAAAATGAAGATGCAAGTTCTTCATTGTTACATATATACTTCAAAATCAATTTATTTATTCTTATCCATACACATGTACACTACTACGCCTATGCATAATACAGCATAGATCTTTGCGTAAACATATAAAATCAAAGTATAAGCACTAAATCCAAATAGCTATTAAAATTTCGAAATTATTGTGTCGATAGATGATGTCTTAATAAATGATCAGTTCAATTTTTATTTATGAATAAAATTTTATATTAATATTGTAATAAAATCTAAATCTGGCCCTTGAAAGTATTAGAAATAAAAATAATCAAAAAAAAAAACAACGTCAGTGTCAAAATTTTAAATTTGATCCAAAGCGTAAGTATATAAGAATAAACAAAATAAATTTGTATGACCTTCGAATAAGTCTAATTTATTAGACAACATAATTTTTCTATTTTGAATTAGCTATATTTTTATTTAAAAATTCAATTAACACTTTTACTTTTATTTTATTGATTAACAACAAATTCCCAAATGTAATTTTAATCGAAATCAACACGAATTTTGTAGAAAATCTTTCAAATTTCCTAGCTAATTTAATTGGAAATTATTTTTTGGAAAAACTACAGGTTATATTATACCTAAATGGATGGATTAGGTATCGGTAAATAAAATACTTGTACTACTGCTATACTAATCTCTATTGATCTTAGTTTAAGCTAAGAATCTCAGACAATATAATATTTAAATACGTAGATATCATCTGCTACTTAGATGTAGTAAATTATTACCATTTACCAGTGACTAATCTTTATTATATAAAAACAGTTTACATATTTTATGTATGCCCTAGAACCCAAAACAAAGGACTAGAATAATTTTAGCTCTAAAAATTGTACAAATTGGAAAAATTTCTAATATTTTGCACAACTTTAAAAACAAGAGTTTGAAAGTATTTAAAACAAAAACTACTCGTAAGAGTTTGCATTACTCATGTGGGTATTTTTACGCGAGATAATTTGGAGGAGCAAATATTAAATCAAAATAGCCACCAGTAAGTTGAAAATATAAAACTAAAACTCATTACGATGTATGCGGCAAAATGTAGGGTAAACTTTTTACAAAGCAAAAAATCATATTTCCCCAACAAATTACTCGAGATCGGAGAACGTCGCAGTTAAGTCATCTGGCAAGATAAAATTATCATTCTATTTTTATAATTTAGTGTCGTAGAGCTAATAGATATAGTTTATCCAATGGTGTTCCAAAACTACCTTAACTTGAACTGGCTACGAGATAGGGCCATTCTTGTTGAAGATTTCCACGAAATAAATAATCAAGTACTTGCCATATTATCAATAAATGAATGCAGGTCAATCAATACTGTAGTGGATGTTGATGAGGTAAGAAATTTCCCCTAGAGTTCTTGAACTAACTTAATTCGGTTGGAATACCATCACATGGTCTTTTATTTAAAGTAGGATCACCAATTATTTTAATACATAATATCGGCCGGTCAAAACTTTCCAACAATTCAAGGCTTTGTGTTAAAAAGGTGTTTGACAATACAATTGAAGCGATTATTTTGACAGGAAAAAGTTTTTATCCCCCAAATACTACTCATTCCTAATAACCTATCTTTAACTTTAAGAGGTTGCAATTTAAAGTGAGACTTACGTCTTTATCACGATAAACAAGGCACAGCTAGGAACAGTCGATTAAGTAGAGTGAATTTGAAATCTTCATGTGATTTTCCATAGATATCTTTATTTTTCTTTCAATGGTGGATTCCTTAAATGAGTTATTTAGTCTCGCTCTTGAAGGTGAAACTAAAAATGGTATTTATAATCAAGTTTTATCTTAAGATATTTATTTGATAGTTTTGATTAATTTATCATTTTGAATTTTTTCGACTTTCTGCTTTGCCCTTTGAGTGCTTTTTTTTCACTTTTATCTTTTGTTGTTGCGCTTTATAAAATTTGGAACGTTTTTAAAATGAATGAAACACTACATATGAAGAGTAAATGAATAAATAAAAAGACAATGTCATTCAAATCAAAAAAATAAGATCTATCGCGAAATCAAAGAAATAAGCTAAATTGCTAAAAAAGCCACGACCGTAGAAGAATTAATATTTAAATTAGAAACATCAGTAACATCCAAGCCATGGAGCAATGGACAAGAAGCATAAAATTAAAAAAGTAGTATTATCGAAGACAGACTTACGAGATTAGTGAACAAAAGTAAGGTAGGTAACTAAACCAATCCGATTATTAAAAAAATAAAAACAATTATGGGGCTCGCAATTATCAGGAAAATTTTACGTGAATGAAGAAGTAGAAAAATTAGCTTACATAGCAAAAAAAAACACTGAAAAAAGTATTGAACGCATTCAACAAGAACTCAAAAATTTGTCTGTATTACACCTATACCCATCTATTATTCCAAATAAATGCTATTATTACCCCTAAAATATTTGTTTTGGCTAAAAGAAACATCAAGTAATGAAAAATACAGCAACTAATACATGCAGAGCAAACATAAAGAGAGCTTTATACCAGAGATGGAAACAGGTTTTGAACTGACCCCATAAAATTACTAATTCATCCATTTTATGGGAACCGAAACTTAACCGGTCAACATTTTACAATATTAGGAAAATCTTTACGATAAAGAATTATCTGAAATAACAAAAATTCTATTTCCTGTTCTGGCAACTCAAGTAAGAACTGCGACATTTTCTACGTTAAAATTCATCTTGTCCGCAAAATATAATAATATAAACGAAAACTTATTAGAAGATAATTTACTAATAAACATAACTCAACTTAAACTGAAATATATATATTAAAACAGTTTCAAATATGAGGCCGTAGCCGTAACCGCTTAAACGTTATGTAGAAGATTTGTCTCAGAAAGAAATTGTATCAGAATAAAATAATAACAGTAAATGATTATATTCATCATCCATCACCATCTATAGGTACTACAGCTCTGAGTGAACCTTAACACGGTTCACGATTTGCCTCTAATCATCTCTATTGAATACTTTATTTTTCCAGTTGCTCCCTATTCCTTTTAAATCATCTTCCATGTTATCAATACCCATCTGCTTCTAGGTGGCATCTTTGTATTCTGTTCCGTGTAGTCTTGTCACAAATATGGATTTTTGCAGTCTTTCTTCTGGCATTCTAATAACGTGTGCGTTAATTTATATTTCAATTGTACACACTTTTTCTATATTTTTTTTCTATATTTCTATATCAGTTTTTGGCAATATATTCTACGTAAAAATTTCCTTTCAATGATTCGTAACTGGCTTATATCATAGTTTGTTATGGTCCATGTTTCAGGATTGTATGTTACAGCTGGACCTGCTTCAGTTTTATACATTTTAATTTTACACTCTTTATTGATTTTTTTTTTTTTTTTTTTTTTTTTTTTTGCGAAAGATAGGAGGTAGTCCCCGAAGGACATCAAGAGCTCCAGCCGCGTGTGCATCTTGATAGTGTAGGAATCGAACCCACTAAAGCCCACCTATCTTTTTCCGTTATAACCAATCTACGTAAGATCGACTAGTGACTTTTTTTTTCGTAAATTTTCGGTCGCGTCTTTAGGAAATTATTATGTGATATTAGTGATAGTTTCCGTGGAGGATCGCTAACATCATAATAATTACCGTGTAGGAACTTTATCACTACGATATTTCCCGTGAAGGAGATAGTCACAGCAATAGCTCCGCGTGGGAAGATTTTTTAGATTTTTTCGCAAAGGAAAATTATTGAAATAAAAATTTCCGTAAAGGAAACTATTATCGTAGAATTTTCCATTTTAGGTCGTGACCAGCTCGTGGGGTTTCGTTCTCTTGAGTCGACGGATACTGCTGTCGATATGAAGAACTGCTGCCATTTCCGAGTTCACATGAGTTTGCAGTCTCTGCTCGTGTTTGACTGCATGTTTCTTGATCTCTTCCGTGACTGTTTCAATGCGCAAGTCACGGTGGAGATCTTTGTTACGTATGTACCATGGTGCATTTACTATACCACGGAGCACTTTATTTTGAAATTTTTGCAACATTTCAATGTTGGTTTTCTTTGCACAGCCCCATAATTGGATACCGTACGTCCACACAGGTTTTAATATCTGCTTATATATCAATATTTTGTTCTGTACTGATAACTCAGAACCACGCCCAAGTAACCAGTAAAATTTTTTGAGTCTAATGTTTAGCCTTCTTTTTTCTTTCTTATATGTTCCTTCCATCTTAGCTTAGCATCGAGTGTCATTACCAGATACTTTGCTGTATTGGCATATGGTACTATTTTGTTATTGATTGAGATAGGAATGGTTGCAATCTTTTTGTATGTAAAATTTATATGAGTTGATTTGCTTTCATTAAGTTTAATGCGCCAACGTTGGGTCCATAATCGTATTTTATTCATTGCATTTTGAAGTTTTGCTGTGGAGTTTTCGACAGATACGTCAACTGCAAGAATCGCAGTGTCGTCTGCAAAGGTAGCCATAAAAATGTTGTCAATTTGTGGGATATCTCTTGTATATAGCAGGTAAAGTATTGGACCAAGAACACTTCCCTGTGGGACTCCAGCAGATATTTCTTTTACTTCTGAATATTCTTTGGCATAACGTACACGAAAGCATCTATTGTTCATATATGATTTTAATATTTCATAGAATTGTCTTGGTAAATCACGATGTAGTTTAAATTCAAGGCCTTGGTGCCACACTTTGTCGAAAGCCTGAGCAACATCTAAGAAGATTGCTGAGCAGACTTTTTTTTCTTCGAACGTTTTTTCCACTATATTTGTGATCCGATGCACTTGATCAATTGTAGAATGTTTGTTTCTGAATCCAAATTGATGGTTCGGGATCAGATCTCTTTCTTCAATAATCGGGGCAAGTCTTTTGAGGAGCAGTTTCTCAAATATTTTTGATATAATAGGTAACAACGATATTGGTCGATATGATGTTACCTCTGAAGGCGGTTTTCCTTGCTTCGGTATTACAATTACTTCTGCAATTTTCCATTGTCTCGGAACATATGTGAACTTAAAACATGCATTAAATATATGTTGTAGCTTTAACAAAGCTAGATCTGGTAGTTCCCGCATGATTTGGCCATTGATGAGATCGTAACCTGGTGCTTTTTTGACACTCAGGTTGTGTCTGCATATTTGTTTAATTTCTCTTAGAGTGACATGCGAAATTTCCGCTTCATCTATTTTAACTTCGAGAGTTATATTTTCATTTGCAAGATTTTGTGTTGGTGCTGTGAAGACCTCTGCCAAGTGGTCAGCAAAAATCTTAGCTTTTTCTTTTGGGTTACCGACCCAGCTACCAGACTGTGTTTTCAAAGGTGGATCTTGCACCTGTGGTCTATTTATTCGTTTAGCTGCTTTCCAAAGCGAGTAGTCAGTATAAGCATCGGCTGATAAATTGTTTAAGAATTTATTAAATGAGTTATTTTTTATATTTCTGATTTGCTGTTTTAGTTGATTATTTAAGCGGGTGAATATAATTTTATCACCTGGGTACCTCGTTGATTGCCATTTTTGTCGTGCCCTTCTCTTCTCCATAACCAGTGCTCTTATTTCTGGAGGATAGCTCACTCTCGAGTGATGTTTCGAGTCAAAACATGGCGTGCTCTCCTTTGCTGCTTGCTGCACGTCTACAATGAATTGCTCGACTTCTGCATCAATTTGGTTTCTTGATTCCACGGATCCTAGAGTAATGAATTGCTCAAGTTTTTCTCTAAACATATCCCAATCAGTTTTCTTGTTTGTAAGTCTTGGGAGGCAATTTTTGTGTTCAACTTTTTCACTTAGAACCATGATCACTGGAGTATGGTCAGACGATAGGTCATCATTGCTCACGGCATATGTGTGGTTTCTATTTATTCCCTTTGTTATAAAGAAATCAATCAAATCAGGTATTTTCGCTGGGTCAGTGGGCCAATAGGTTGGGGCACCGGAAGAAATAAATTCACACTTATGATTTCTTCCAGCTTGATATAGCTCTCTCCCTTTTGTTGTGGTTAATCTTGAACCCCAGTGGGTATGTTTCGCATTGAAATCTCCTCCGATGATAAAATTGTTTCCAAGTATTTTAAAGAGATTTATGAAGTCGACTCTAGTAGGTGAGTGTCTTGGTGGGCAATAGATAGCCGAGATTTTGAAGTCCTTATTTTTGACCTTAATGTTAATTGTTGTAACTTGCATCATTGCATTTTCTATTTTCTGCTCCTCATGGTGTTGAATGTTGCCTTTTATCAGTATTGCTGTTCCTCCTCTTGCTTTGTCATCTGGATGGGAAGTATGACAACAAACGTAATTAGGAATTTTAATACTGAATTTCTTTGTGAAGTGTGTTTCAGAAATTAGACATATATCTATGTTTTGATCCTTCAGAAAAACTTCGAGTTCTAAAATGTGTTGGAAGAGTCCATTTGCGTTCCATGTAGCAACTCTAAGGGTGTGGCTTATTTTTTATGTGACTGCGGTGGTTTTCTGCTATGGTTTTTTATCGTTGTAATCTCGTCATATAATGTTTTAATAAATTCGTCTTGGTTTGTTAGTCTCTGTAGGATAAGACTTAATATATCCTTGACTGAGTAATTATCTTCCTTACGGGAGTTTTTCACAATTTTGGCATATGATTTAGCATTTACATTACGTACAGCATTTATTACTGTAGGTTTTCTATTCGTGTCAACAAATTTTTCATTTTTAAAAGTATTAATCTTTTGAATTTGGGGTAGTTTTACTTGTTTGTTTCTTCTGGCTTGCTGTTCTTTTGCAATTGGGCATCCTCTGTAGTTTGCCGGATGATCACCACGACAATTAATACATTTGGCTTTTTCTCCCAACTTTAAAATGCAGCTTTTTGTGAAATGCTTACCGCCACACTTAACGCAAGCACAGTCTCTATTACAATAACTTTGTGTATGCCCAAAAGCTTGGCATCTCTTGCACTGTGGGATTAACTTTTTGTTTTTTCTTAGTGGTTCAATTTTAACGACTATTTTCATTATTGTTTTAATAGAAAAAATTTTTTCTATATTTTCTCTATTATCGAATGGTATAAACAATGGTAATCCTCTTCTTTGAGTGATAAAGCTACCATCGTTCTTTTCGATTTTATCTTTAATAATTATGTTTTTGGCTTCTAGTATCTGGAAACCGTTATCTCTCAGGTCTTGAACTATTTCATTTTCATCGCATGAAGGATGTAATCCCCTGGCCATAACTTTTGTTGGTCTGGTAGATTTGTCCTCATAGGAGTGCCACTGAACTTTCTTCGATGTTAAATCGTTTGTTATACATCTGTATGTGTCACTATCAGTAACATTGATCTTCCAGACGTTATTATTATAAGATGTGTACTTGCATTCATTTTTAGTGGTTTGCTTTATTAAATTATTTAGCTCACCAAAGGTACCTAACCCATGAACCATAATAGGTGGTGGTTTATGTTCCTCTTTTTTAGCTTTTTTATCCGCAGTATTGTTTTTAAGTGCTGCTTGTTTTGTTTTTGGTGATTCTTTTTTCTGTTGGGCAGTTTCGGGGCTACCCTCTGCTTTCCTTTTTTTGGATGGTCTTTTTGTTTTTTTAAGAATCCAATCCGTTTCTCTCGTGAGTTCTTCTTCATCCGTGAAGTAATTGAAGATGTTGCAATTACTTGGCGCTGGTGAATTACCTCTATCTAATAAGGTAACCTTTTTTTCTAGTTCTTTAATGTGATCCTGTAGACTGATCACTATCTGTTCCATTTCTTTCCGTGCCTTTACTTCTTTTTTCCATTCGTTGTAGAAATTTACACCTACAGAGTCTAGATGGATCTTGTTATCGCCAACGCTTTCGACTCTTGTTTGCTTTTCTACTGGCACGTTTTTCAAAGGAGTTCTTGTTGTTTTACTCTCTTTGTTTATTGATTTAGGGGGAGTTCTTGATGTTAACGAACTCCTGTTGAAATTTCCTTTTGTATGTAATAGTTGGTCCCCCCCAGAATCCGTGGGACGGACCTCCGAAAAGGGTGGATTTTCCAGTGCAACTGGTCTGCCACCTGGGGTAATAGTATATTTTGTTTTGTCCGTTACATTTTTGATTACTGCATTAATTTTATTGTGGTAGGGCAGATAAAACTATACACAAACCCCCTACCAGGAGGGCCAGGTCATTTGACGACGGAGTTTCCGTTTCCGCCTAACTAACCGATTGTTCGCGCCCGTCGAAAACATACGTCCTCGTTTGCGCGGATTGATCCAGCCTAACCGGTTTACTTAGTTATTGCGCTAAGTTCACGCATTCACCCGCTCTCGTCCGCCTTACAAAGTAAGTTTCCAGGAGGCACGCGACAGATAACCATGTTACCTACCTTCGGGGAGGTGAGAGTCGGATTTGTTGACAGAGCTGTAGTTGTTAAACCAGAAGGCTTTTCCTAGGTTTTATCAGAGCTATACGTTAGGGGTACACTCTGCCTAGGGCCTATATCAACCTTAGCCTCCCTCTTTATTGATGAATGGATTTGAATAATTTTTAATAAGCATAATAGTATCTGTTCCCCTCCTTGGATTCCACTTTGCCCGCAGCTGCCTTCATTATTCATGTGTGGAGCTAAATACAAGAGGTTATTAATACTTTCGAAGCTATAATCGCCTATGTTTATGTTCTGATGTTCTTCGGTTATTCATTCTTACCATTTTTATATAAATTTTCTTTGGCTCATTTATTTTTAGTTCCACTTTAACACACAACAAAAAAGCTAAATCAAAGTAAGTATTTTATATTTAAAAAAAATAAAATCGCTTGGAACAAACATTTCGGGCGTACTTTAAAAAATTTAAACTGATGAATTCAATTTTATTTATTTTATTTTATTTATATTTTCCATTTACAATTACAATAAACTTATTCTAATGATTCTATACAATAAAGCTTACATAATTAAATATTATTACAAGATAATTCTACTTATAATTTTTTTAGGTGTATTTTATTATATACATTATAACAGCTATAGTGTAATTGCATGGACAATTGTACTATACTTTAGAAGAATTTACCTCTAGTGACGTATAGTATTTATATCTAGTTTTAAATTGAAGTTTATAATTTTGTAAATTTGTATGATGTATATTTTTGTTTTATTATAATTCCTATTTTGATTTCTACTTTTATTTCAAGCATTTACAATTGCGTAAAGTCGAACAGTATAGACGTCGCAATATTTCTTTTGATATTAAATTTGAGCGGAGATTTTTAAAGTCACAGTAAAATAAGTATTTGCAATACGTTCCTTGAAGTCTTAATTTCCATTAATTCTTTTTGTATGCATTTGGACCAAGTAGTCGGGAATTTTTAGCATTGTAAGATTTATTTTATACTTAATTTCTGAAATTACTACCCAGTTAAAATCGTTAACTCATCATTAGACAATTCTGATTTATAGTTAAAAGAAATTGAAATGAAATTTTCGGGAATGTACAATGTGGCGGTATTTCCACATGTCGTTTAAAAGAAATATGTAGATTATCTGCTTTTGCTAGTATATCAAAAAGTTCACAACAGGGCTTGAATCTGTATAATGACGAACAAAAGTAAACACCTTTTTCAGCATTTAAATTTTGTCTAATATCTGTAACTGACTGACCATGTATCTCTTTTATGTGATTTGAATTGTATCTGACCGTAATAAATTACTTGCACTAATTGAATAATATATTGAGAACCACTAATAAAAATATTGAGAACCACTGATTTGTAAAACAGAATTTCTAAAAAAAAAAATTTAAAGCATCATTCATTTATATTAAAATAATTTGTAGTTCTAGTTCTACACTATATTGTGTGGGCTCATTGTACATATCAATATACAAGTACATTACATATATTTACCTACATTGGTACATTGTGCTTTAATCAAAAAAATATTATATATTAATTTATTTTTATTTAATAAAATTATACTAAATACATTAAAAAGAATATTCTAAGGAATCTTCCAATCTACGTACTATAATAAAAATGGAACATTTTTCTAATCATTTAAAAAAACATTTTTTTTTTTTTTTTTAGAATATTAGAATATTAGAAAATAAAATATGATGAAACATTATTTCATTAATTGAACTCAAAATATTTTAAATAAGTGAAAATTAAATGGATTAAAGAGTTATAAACAGAAATTTAAATACATAATATTGATTATCATCTCCATTGTTATATTAATCTATCTATAGAAAGGTTAATTAAATAAATAATAGTTTGTAGAAATACATGGTCATAAATTATAATCGTCTCAAAAATTTCATTTTTAATTTAGAAAAATTTACATCTTAAATTGTCAGTAATCAAAATATGATTTCACATTTCAAATATCATATAATATTATATATATTTATATATACATACATAATATGTATTGTAAATGTCAGTCGCTAACAAGCTACACATTGCAAAATGCGATTTATTCAAACAGTAGAACAAATTCTGTATCTCTATAAATTAATGTCAAGACCAGGTATAGTAAAGACTAGGACTGTGGAGGGATGTTAGGATAATATATAGTAGTGACATATTGAGACTCAGGAACCAGGACTCACTTAAAACTTGGCTTAATCTAAGGCGTAAGTAATTTTAAAACTACTTGTCAAAACAAGTGAGTATCAACAGCTTACTCACAAAATTAAAAAGAGTAATAAGCACTGATGAATGAAGTATGTAATGTATGTTGCTTCCCAAATATCCATAAATTTACTCGCATTCAAATATGAACGTATTAATGAGATGAAACTTGACTAGACTAGATATACAATTTAAAAAGATTAAGAGAAGTCACAAAATCAACTTTTTAACCTAATTAACGAGCTTAACCCGTAACCGTGAAAAATCTATAGGTACTCAAAATAGCTAGATATCTTTGAAATACCTACTAGATTATCTAACATAATATTCTATAATAGATAAGTCTAGCTTTAACCAGACAAAAGAAATTACAGAGAATAAGTTTGATATCTTCCTGTACTTGATATTAAGATTCTCATATAGATCCGACAGTACTGACAAGTTTCAGAAACTTTTCGTGTGCATGTTTAACAAACAATTATTGGTATAAACGACTAATACCGTTTTAAGTATTTTTTCTTATTAAGTGTAATAATTCCTAATTTAGTTTCATCGACTTCCGGTTATAACTTTTTAAAAGTTTAAAAGCCTATATAGGACTAGGTGTAGGAATAGTAGTTAACACTATGAATATTACCATAAAAAATGTGTTTAATAAAATCAGTTAAGCTATGATTTCAATATCGATCTTATATCTAGCAAATACGTCCGCTGTTTCGTTGATCCGGTGCGTGCTTGAATGCCCAGGAATACATTCGCGTTTTACCTTATACCAACTGCTGTGATCCTCGAGTGATATTCAAAATTCATCTATTAGTGAACAAGTGTAAAAGGACTGTAGTGTCCTAATTACTGTTAAACTGTGATTATAGATTTAATATTCGAAGCTGAAACTTGATCTAAAGACAGTATTATCTAGAACCGCAATCAGTGCTCTCACTTGACAAACTCTAATATAGGTACAGATATACTTACGAATATTTAAATTTACAACAAATACATCAGAGTGGGGACCGAGTGGGGACCGAGTGGGGATCACATTTTTGAAGTCATCAAACCAATTTATTTAGGTGACAAGAGCTCATTGCGATATTACAAATTTCAATATGCGTTAAAGAACTTATAACTTTCTGAAACACTCTCATAATTCTAATATCAAAGCAGATCAGTAACTGTGCAAGACTATAAACTAATGACTATGAACTATGTAGAGAAAGTTTGTTATCTTGTTTTATAGTTTTTTTTTGTCTTTATTCAAATAAAATTAATGTAATTTAATTGCAAAGATAATTTTTGTTTCAAATAAAAATTTTATTTTGTCATCTTAGCCTAGCTGTTTGAATATTATTTGAGAGTTTTAATATACATACATATAATACATACCTGCTGATAAATTTAATGGTAGGTACCTATAACTATATTTATAAATAGGTTTATATATATAGATATGAAAATATCTTTTAAAGAAATGGGCCTCGCTAACAATTTGTATTTCCAGCCCACCATGGCCATTGGCCACAACCTACTATTATAATTTAAAAAATCATATTCATAGATTGATAGAGTCAATACTAATCTACAACGAGATTCTAATCACTTTAAAATTAAACTCGTAGATATATAATACATATTACATTGATATGTACCTATATGCAAGAGATCGCTATGGTCTAATTATGATCTATTGTGGTCATATCAATCCTATTTAAAAGGATCCTTGAAATAAATCTTAACAGTACTTTTATTATAATCCCATAACTTAATAACTATACTACTAAACTCATCAACAATCAATCAAAATTATATGCCACAGCATGCAATATGCATGTATTTATCATGGCATATATAAAACTACAAAATCACTATTAAATTTAGAATATGCATGGGTGTGTTATGTACGCATTTTCACCACTTCAAAATTCAGATTTCACTATTGTTGATTATAAATTTCACACACACACATACTTTCATTTTCTATTGTTTTTTTTTTTAAATTATTTAATAGATAATTTTAGACAACTGTTGCTCAGCTGGTCTGATATTGATTGTATTGTTTATTACCGGTTATTTTTTCCGGTTTTTTTGTTTCTCATATTCATTCATTTTTCTATCTCATCTCTTGAAATCCCACACCACACTTTCTTGATTTATATTCGAAATTTCATTATTCTTCTAAAATGATTTGTTTTTTAATTTCAAATAAAACTAGTTTTTTTATTATCCTAAATTATTTAAAATTATGTTTATATTCCTACCAAACCAACATACTACAAAATGAAAATAATTATACATATCCACATACATGCATTTTATCAAAATGATTGGAATAAAATCAAACAGATGTACATCACATACTCCAACATGGTTGTTGGTTTTGTTCTAAGAAAGTTTGTATTGAAAAATGTTTTCCTTAGAGAAAAGTGATATACAATAATAATATCAAACAATACCATCCCAAATTAACGAAATGCCGAATTGCCACCCAAACGGCAAACACCAAATACACGCATTCTAAAATTCAAAAATTTTAAGTAAACTTCATTAATCACTGACTAGTACTGTGACTAAATTGACTTGAAAAAATTACTACTCCATGCATAGACAAAATAATATGAGATTAGATTAGAAATTAGAAGAATCATTTCAATTATAGAAGAGATTTCACTCAGTCATTTCAATTTTTCGTGCAGTTGGCTCTTATTTTATTTTGAATTTGAATTGAATTCTATATTTTATATTAGTGTTGGTTTAGTTATATGCCAATAGAAATAGAAGATATTAAGAGAATACTCTAGTCTAGTGCTACTAGTAGATTTGCTTCAGCAGTTTGATGTTGAGGAGAGAGACTGATGAAGATGAGATGAGATAATAACTACATTTTCCTTTTCCTTTAATTAGCTAGAAGAGAGCAATAGTAGAGGGCCCAGGGCCAGGTCCAGCCAACGTTATCATTGTGTTGAAGCCCGAAGGTTATAGATTTTAGCAATTTTTTATGTATTGGTGGCATATTTTAAACTTTATATATCATTAAAGGGACATACTCGTTTTCATTAATGAGCATTATCTTTGCATTTGCCGTTAAGGAGAAGCACTTGCCCGCCAATTTTATTAAATAATAATAATGTTCATGAAAAAAATGATGTTAAATACCTAGGACTTCATTTAGATAAACGATTAAACTGACGAAACTACATTTACTACAAAAGGAAAGAGCTCGGTATTCAGTGGAAATCCACGTATTGGCTCATAGGGAGAAAATCACAACTCTCCTTAAAAAATATTGTTGCACAATTCCATACTGAAACCAATCTGAACTTTTGGCATTCAACTATGGAGAGTTGTAGCCGAAAGCAACGTACAAATCACCCAACAATTTCAAAACAAAGTTACAATATTTGTGACAAATCCTATATGGTTCATGCCAAACCAAGTAATCAAAAATGATTACTGATACATTCCGTTAGTTCACAATAAATTAATAAAATACACCAACAACTACAGTCTATGGGATAAACACACTATCTTCTTTTACAAAGACTTTTTGAATACACAATACGCACTTACAAATAGCTTTTCTTTAGAAATTTAATGGTATATCTACTAATTCAAATGAGGAAAACTATATACATTGTATACAGTACTTCACCTTCCTAGTAGCATAGTTCCGTTTTATTTTTAGTGATAACCAAAACACTCAACTATTTTTTATTATTTATTTTATTCCAATAACAAACGGTGCTGGACCAGGTCGAAAAATTCAGAAAATATTTTTAGCTTCGTCGGGAATCGAACCTGTGACCTGGACGGTTGAAAGATAGGCTCTACCTACTGCGCCACTCAGTCTGTAGTAAAATTCAAATATTTGAACCCACACGCTGATGAACACGTTTAGAACAAGGAGACTCAAAAGAATTTTACCTGGAGATATTTTAAGGTGAAATTACACAGAAAAATATTTGCTTCTTGTATTTTAGTGTACAAATTGTAAAAAAGACGAAGAAGTAAAAAAACAAAAAAAAAATGTTTGCATTTATTATTATTATTCCTGTATGAACCTGTCATACTATCTATCCCACACAACAATTAATAACATTTTTTAGACATTGTTCTCAAAGACAAAATATTAGTCAAATACTTTACTATTCAATTACACTACATTTGTTTTTTTCCAGAAAATCCAGAAATTTCCAGAAAATTATAAATTAAGAAAACAAAAAAAAAAAAATTTAAGCAAAGAAAAACCATATTACAAAATTTAACAAAAAACTTATTAGAACTTCCAAAAACAAGATAAATTGAATGATTTCTGAACCACAATGACGATGTTATTCTCAAAATGTAGAAAAGATATAGATGAGTATTTGAAACTTACTAAAAAAAATTGTATGTTAATAACGATACTTCTTTTTGCAAATTTTAAATGATATTTTTGTTTCCCAAAATATTATATTGTTTTAGGGTCCTGTAATTTTCAAACAATATGATAATATTTTTAAATACGCTAGAAGTATAGTTACACCAGTTTAAGGACATTTTAATTACTTTAAAGCTTACTACCAAATTAAAGCAATGTACTTCGGCAATAAGCAAATATTTCAGGTCCAACCAAATCGTAAAGGGTTTGAAAGTGAGGTTTAGGGGTAAGAAAGGCATCTCTCTAACATATGATTGTTTTTTTAATTTATTAATCCGATTTTTATTTTTAGTGATCATTTATCGATCGAATATCGATATTTCGGAAGCAAGATATACTTCTTCGTCAGTGCTTGTGACTAACTAATTATCTGAGCTCTATTTTTTCCATTCCACTTTTTTCCAGGTACCTATTTTACCTGTACTTTTACAATTTTTTTTATTAATTTAAATATCGATGAGGATCCATTCCCTAATTCATTATTCAATCTATTATCTACCTGTTCCCTTGAAATTACTAAACTTTCGTATGTGCCTACTTTACTTATTTTATGTACCTATCTTCTATATTGATGATAAATCGTTTTATCAATTTGATGATGTTCTTCGATTACATGTTTAGTATTTGCAGACCTAAAATTAGTAATACCTCTTATTCTTGGAATCTCACAATAATTAGCCATTTTGATTGCCATATACATAGATACTTTTGAACAGTTGTGGAATGATATTATGCCCTTATCATTATTATTGCATTATATTATTGTTTTTCTTTCTTTTTTCTCTATTTTTCTCTTGATTTACTGTTAACTTCCATAGATTAAGTTAGTTTTAGTAAAATGAATTTAATTTTTTTTTCTCGTATAGTCTACTTTTGTAGAGACTTACAGTCTCATGTACTTTACCTATATGTAAAAATTGAAATAAATAAATAAATAAAATAAAACTTTTTCTATCTCCTTTTTGTGCTTTGTTGATCCAAATATGCCGCTCCTTTTTTGACTTCTGCTAGTTGTTACTAGTTCCAATTCTAAATTGTGTTTTTGAACATTTTTTTAAACTTCTCAGTAGATGTTGAGTGCGTTACACAAACATTTCTAGGTCTTTCTACATCCTTGTTTTGTTGAAACAAGCTCGTAATGTTACTGAATATTGAATTAGATACGGTACAGTTTCTTCTTTATCATTAGGTCTATGATTTCTTCATTATATTTATTTTTTCTTGCCGGGTCTTTTATGTAGCGTTTCATGGCTTTATTTCGCATATTATTGCGAAACAAATATGGCATTACTTCCCTTTTAAAAATGTAATTAGAAGCCATTTAATTTTTCAAACAAAAATAATTAATATTTATTAATATTTATCTTGATTTTTGGTTAAATGTGCACATATAAAAACACATTATTGTTATTTCTCTTTTAGCTCCCTCGTTTGATGGCCAAATATTCTGGAAAAAGGATCAATCCTGATTTTGAATCCAACTTTAAAACTCCTGCTAATTCAGGATCTGGATATACATACACAAACATATATATAAATATTTATATAAAAGGCGATTAGTTCTGATTGAAAACAACTCTAAAATCCCTCCTAACACACAATCTGACCTACATACACAACATATATGTATATAAATATTCTTTAACGTTTTATTAACAAATAATGCTTATATAACAAAATTTATAACTGAACTTATTTTTCAATTTCAATTTTGTTTTTTTTTTTACTTTGTTGACTATACTTTACTATTATTTGCTTACTTTGTTGAATTAATAACAATTTAACTATATCGCTGTTAGCTTTCGACACAGTATGGCACAAGGGTCTAATACACAAGCTTAATGTAATCGGTCTTCCAATATTTTTAATCAAAATCATACAAAGCTTCCTGAGCAATAGAAATTTCTGCATTTCCATTAATAACATTACATCAGAACTAAAAGATCTATAGCAGCAGGTGTCCCACAAGGCTCTATATTAAGTCCTGTCTTATATAATATTTACACTCACGACATTCATTTAATAGATAACAGCTCTATCTCAATTTATGCAGGTGATACTTCTATATATACTTCGAACACCTTCCCGCAAATCGTTATAATAAATTTACAGATGTACCTAAATAACCTAAATGACTATTATTTCAAATGGAAAATAAAATTAAATTCAGAAAAAACAAAAGCTATATTTTTTTACAAAAAAGAGAAAAGCCTCCTTATTACCACAATCCAATCTCTTTTTTAACAATACCGAAATAAAGTGGGTGGACACCGTAAGATACTTAGGCTTGCACCTAGATAAAAAATTAACGTTTCAATATGATTGTATATATAAAATAATTGACAAAATTAACATGGCCATCAGAATACTATATCCAATTTATAAATCGGAGATCATTTCTATCTTTAGAAAATAAAATAATGATACTAAAAACCATTTTTTTTCTCAATTTTAACAATATGGGCCACTTGTGCTAAAACACATAGAAATAAATTACAAATTTTACAAAACAAAATATTTAAACTAATATTGAATTTACCATTTTATTTTTCTACGAAAAAGTTACACGATAAGCCCAATGTGAATATGGTGGACGAAAATATTAATATTATAAAAAATAAATTTAATAATAAATTGCAATATTCAAACAATATTATGAATCATGATACAAAACTTGTATGTTAATTAGTAAATATAGATAATAAATTAAAATAAATATATATCTTAGTATTAGGTTAGTTAGTTTCAACGAATTAGAATTCGTTGGTTAGTTTTATACCCTTGACAGACTATACTTCATTATGAAGTTCAACTTAATTATGAAGTAAAGTTTAATGAAGTGGTGACAGATTAGTTACTTAATTATTAGTTTTTTTTTATATAAACAATAAAAATGGAAAATAAAAAAGTTATTTTGATTTTTAGCTTGTTAAATTATTTAAGATTACTTCAATGATATAAAAAAAATACAATTAAACTTAAGAGAAAACAGATTTATGATTTATTAAGAATTATTTTGTTCCAAAAAGAATAAATTTTTTGGGAAATATTCTTTGTGTGAAAAAATCCAAGGGAATGGAAAATAATGTTAATATAAATAAAAAAAATTTTAAATACTCTATACTACACGTTGATTGGTTGGTTTAATACGTGGTCATTGAAATCAACTTTCTAAACACTCAGGCCTCTCTAATGAATAATTAGGCCCTGATAAGATTATTTTCTATCAGAATCATAACTCAAAATAATGAAGTTTTTTTTAGGATAGAACATTATCCTTTTGAAAATTAAATGTTACCCGGATGGTCCTTAGGCATTTTACTATGAATATTATATTATTATGAAAGTTTACTTTCAATTATTTTCACTTATTTTTAATTATTTTTATTTTTTTTTTCAAAAATAATACTATCACCTTAACCACTTGACCAAAATAAAATAGGAAAATGATAATACGAATTATAATTCAAAACAAAATATTAAAATGTCAATTCGAATTGTTATTTTCAAATATTTAGATTTTCAATAAAAATTTGGTTTTAAAACTTCCAACAGATGGCTCTTTCTTATGGTAAATGAAGTAGATTCAATAATGAACTTCATTATGAAGCAGATTTTCTTCATAATGAAGTATTTTAATCTAATGAAGTATAGTCTGTCAAGGGTTAATAAGTTTAATTAAATGTAAGTTTTACATAAAAAAAAAATTGGATAAGATTTTTACTATCCTGTTTTCTCTTAAAAATTTAATATTAATATGAAAATGTAGCATTTATTTAAAATTTAAAATTAACTGTAAAGGGAATATCTCTAAACTCTGTAAAAAACTCTATATTTAAAAAAAAGTATATTGAAGGAAATAAATGAATTGAATTGAATTAACTATGTGGCTTTATTTCGTAAAATCATAGAAAACGATACGGTCTTATTTCGAATTTGAAAATAAAGCTATACGCAAAAAAAATGTGCGATATGACTTTATTTCTTATTCAAAAGCGATGGCTTCAATATTACGTATTGCATTATTTCACGGTGCCATTTTTTTGTACGTAGGAAGTTTCGTACAGTACAAATTAAGGTAACACTAAGTGACAGACAACTGGTATGGGATTGCATTGCAATTTGAGCTTGATAGTTGATTTTGTTTTGCTATCATGTCCGGGCACGCCGGGCCCATCATACCCTATACCTAACTATCCTATCCTTTAATATTTAATTACATTTTTATACATGCAAATAGATATGAGTTTCTCCCTTCAACAAACCACTCATAAAATCATAAAATATAAATAAAAGTCTCTCTTTTAACTCTTCTTTTTACATATTCTTCTTGTATACAAAATACAGTACTTTACTTACTGCTTGATTGAATTCAATTATGTGTAGTACAGTTTTTCTAGAATACACTTGCATGTATTTAGCTTTTTTCATTTTTATTTTAGTTTTTAGTTTAGTATAACTCGAACAGCAACGGTGTATATTTTGTATGTGAGTTTACGGTTCGGATTTTTTTTTTTTATTTAAATTTTTAGAATAATCCTAAATTAAATTCGTTATTTATTTTTGCTAACTTCCTTCTTTTTTGAGGAAAACTATAATAAAAAATTAAAAAAAGTAATTTTAATAATAAAAACGAAGTTTTAAATTAATTAATTCAGGTGAATAAAATTGAAAATATTTATTTATTTTGTACTACCATATTTTTAAAAATTTGAACTTCACAATCAGCTATAAAAGAATTATTTTAAGGAAATGAAGTGAAAGAAGGATAAAAAAGATAATTTGTTATGAAAATTTGGGACATGATATTGTTGTGTATATGTACATATACATATTTCGATTATTATTATTTTTTTTTGTTATTTTTAAATAGTGAATTTCAATTTAATATTATTAAAATTTTAACTGATAAATAATAATATATTCTATTCAGGTTTCATTTATGCCGGTCAAAAATAAAAATATAAAAACTAAAAAAAAACAAAGAAATTGTGTAAAAAGAAATAAAAAAAAGTTCATATCTGATATCTCGTCAGTCGGCTCGGGTGACTGAAATTAAAAAAAATTAATGCTAATTCATACATGAATGTGTGAATATGCCTATGCGTATTAAAAATTTATGCTGAGCTGAATAGTTCATGTTTATTATGTATATATGTATATAACGGATATTTATATGATATGCATATATTATACACACTAATGCTGTTGCTAGATAAATATGTTTCTTTTATTTTGTTTATCTAAAGATAAAACTGCAGCTGATTGAATTCTACTGTCAAAGATTGTATGTAAAATACAATTGTTCTGATATGCATTTTATAAAATTTTTGATTCTGCATAGTTTTCGCATTGAAAAATTAAAAAAAAAAAAATAAAAATGTGCGTGTGTGTTTAATTTTAATATATGTTTGGTTTGCTCTTCTTGTTCTATCTCTCTCTGCTAGTTAAGATTTTTTTAAGAGTGATCATCTCCTCTTCATCTTTGCTTCTTTCATTTAAAAAAAAAAATAAATAAATAAAAGAAGAAGAACACAAACAAAATGTTAAGTTAAGAGAGTTAATAAAATAAAATAAAAATGCAGAAACATTTGAAAAAAGTAAATTCTCTTAATTCTGTTTTTTGCCAATTTGCCAATTGCTATAGGATTTGTGTCAGTGTTTGGAAATGTGAATGGATTAATTCTCAAAATATTTAAATCGGTTTCACTTCAGTTCAGGCAGTAAAGTTCACGTTCAATTGTTTATATGTGGCAGCATGGGTATCTGTATCTCAGTAAATTAACAACATAGCATAGGGTAAATAAATGAATAGTCTGCCACGTGTACTTTGAAAATTGAAGATGTTATTTATTTTTTGTTATTTCATGCAATTGTTAGTATACGTAGAATGAATAAATTGTTTATCAATATCAATATTTTATCATTATGTATAATTATTTGTTTAAGTTAATTTAATTTTCTATTTTTCAAAATTATATATTATTTTTACTATGTATTATATTCTTTGACTTGTGTGCTTGCTTACATTTTAATTAATTTATTTTAATAAAATGTATGTAAAGTATGTGAATTATAATATACTTAATATTTTTTTTATATTATAAAGAATTGTTGTTATTATTAATTAAGTAGTTATGTCTTTTAGATTTAAATGAAATGTTAAGTATTATTATTAATTATCTTATTTTAAACGATTTTTGAATCTATTATTGTATGAATTTGGTTACGAATTACGTTATGGTTGTAAGAATTAGGTTTGATATAAAATGGTTAACCGATTTTAAGTGTTGCAGTAAATTGGTAGAGATTTATCTTTCCAAAATCGGTTTATCATTTGGTAAGGAAATCCATCCTATTAATTTCGTTGAATTCATTCTTAGATTTTGTACTAAATCTACATTCGGCAGTTTCACAAATTTACGTAAACGTAAATGTTTTAAGCCTACATTAGGTATTTTCTGTAATTTATGTAAACATAAACTTACTACGTAAACTCGCAAACTAAATATTATCCTGGATATTCAAAAAGCACGTGTTTAAACGTAACATGCTTGATATGAATATTTTTAGAATAAAATCATAAAAATAACAAAAGATACGATAGAAATAGAACCAACACTTGAACGAGATGGAACTAGTTTAATTTGAAAACAAATACGTTCATTAAATAGATTCATACATTAATTATTTCGTTTTCTTTTAGAGCTTGATGATAAGTTTATAATTTTTGTGACATGATATGATACAGCCAAATATAGATTAAAGGTGGATACATATACCGGGAGTTGAAAATCACCACCTCAGAGAATTGATACTCCAGCATACATAAGTGTTTAAGTCCACAACATATCTGTTCTGATCAGACCCATCCTGGATCACCATATGAAATTCCTCTTAATAGTTTTGAAGACAAAATGAACACAGTAATACCCACTATGGTTATTTACAAGGAGCTTGCTTCCTTAAACTTCTCAGAAGTATAAACAATGAAGGTGTGTCTGATATTCTTCAATAAGTATATCAAGAAAATTAATTGGATTAACGATGCAGTTTGATGTGTAGCTGAAATGATATCGATGAAAACGATGATCCAACATTCTGAGATTTTTCAGTTCATCAAGACAATTGAGTTGACTTGACGATAAAATTTGAAGACACCAAATAGTTTTGTGGTTTACTTGGCGTATTTTAATATTTTTTTTTATGGATTTTATTTTTCTACTAAAAAACAAGTTTATGAAAATGAGCAGATTGCTGGATTGTTTAACGTTTCAAATCCAGCAATCTGGTCGTTTCCATAAATACCGTTTTTACTTCATATAAAGTTGTGTTCATAGTACACATTTAATTGTAAGCTATAGTTATATTTTTTAAAATTAAGATATACATGTAAGTATAATGATGAAATTAATTTGTTACATCATTTTGTTTTAAATAGTTCATTTGGCGTTATAAGGTTTCTTGGATTTTAATATTTTACTCTCCTAAAGTTTCTGCATCCAAGTATAATATGTTTTTTAAAATTTGTTATGTAGATGAGATATTTAGTCTGATTTTCATAATTTTCTTGAAATTATAAAATAATATGTATTTTTAGTATTTGCTGTTTCATTCGTTTCGCCCGGTATAAGTTATATCATCATACTGGTTATCTAATTCTGGTATTACAAACATATAACTATTTTCAATTTATATATCATTTCGTACATACTTGTATCATCCATATGCAATATTCTATTTCAATTCTTAAGTTTATATTTTTAATGGTTTATTGACATTTAAGTTCATAGTGTGGCTAGAATCAAATATAATTTTCAATACATCAACTATGCAATATCTAAACAAATAAAAAACTAAGTAAATTTTTTATAATTATCCTCTTTGAAAGAAATTGGGGGTGTAAGATTCCCTGAATACCATCAAATTAAACAAGTACATATATGCATATATGTAAGTACATATATATATATATATATATATATATAATATTGTAATATTGAACAAATTTTTACACATACTAAAAAAAAAAAATTAATATGTAATAAATTAATTAACTCTTTAGAACAGTGGCCATAAGTAGATTTTTATTAGCGTGCCAATTTTCAAGACAGGTGCGAAGAGTCAATTCTTGGGACCAAAGCCAATTATTGCTCGTTCAAACGCCTACTTCACAATATCGCTCGTCAAACTAAGTATTCATACATTGAATCAGATAATCAGGGAGACTAGATTCAATGTCAGAATGCTGACATGGTTTACCACAGGTCATTCAACAAACATTTCTTCAAGATTGGTAGATCGAGCACAGACAGATGCAGATTCTGCCTTAGAAGAGGAGGAATCCTGCTCCCATATTCTATTTGATTGCGACGCCATAGCTCGCAGAATATACAAATACTTCCAGGGATACAAATCGCCTAATTCAAGGACATAGACCTGCAATTCTGAAATGAACGGTGAAGTACAATAAATCTTAAGAGGTCGAGGTTCCTTAGAATTCCACAATTTACAAAAAAAAAATAGTTTTGCAGATGACAGCACTCTTGTAGAGTCCTACGATTTACTTAAAATATCTAATATGTCAGGTTTAGACTAAAAGAACCATAATGGGCGACATGGTAAACCATGGTTTAGCCAAAATTTTCGACTATACTGAAACAAACAGAATTGAGTTTAACACCTCCAAAATTCAAAACTGTTTAGTTACGCAAAAACTAACGCCATTCCCAAGACGAACCTATTCCCAATGAGAAGGCTTACAGCGACTACAAAACTTAAATATTATTGAGTGATCATATTTTTGATATTGCGATAAGTGCCGCAATTCGTATAGATGTTTTAAATCGGTGTAAGAGATATATTTTTCATCTAAAAATCTGCTTTTGTTTTTTAGTTTACCCAAACTCTAGGAAAGAATTATACTTTATACAACATTATTTTAGGTTTGGGGAAAGATAAGAAGGATTAGGAGGGAAAAACGGTTTTGGTCAAAGATTGTAAATGTCTTAACTTAATGATGTTAATGTCTCATCAGCATTTGCTCTAGTTGATCATTGTGGTATCGTTGGAACGCTAACAATATTTGATAGATATCTTGGGGGGAGTAAGCACATGCTCCGAAGAACATAGGCATTTCCGTCAAGGAGCGCGAAAGGCTGCAAATGCGTACCCATACTTCGTGGAAATATACCTAAAGATGGTTTAAAACTGGTTATGGAAATTCGTTTATAGTCAGAACCACTACAAGCATGCAAGTTCACATGACACAACTATAGATTAATCAAAAATAAATACTGAACTAACTAATAAACCACCTTCTAACAATTTACGATTGTTTCTGACTCTAATTCCTGGTGTTGCAGGAGTTGATGATTGTTTTTTTTTGTTTTTGATAGTCAATTTTACCTTAGTATCTAATTTTTCGTTAACACTGATGTCTATGGAACCAGACATCAACTTTATTTCAATCACATCGTTGACCTTAAATATAAAATTTAAAATTTTTGTGGCTTTTGGGTTCCGTTTTGCTTGATTTGAGCGCATTTATAACACTTAGACTGTCTGTGTAAATGATATAAGGTGTACCTCCGCTAAGCCAATGGTAAATTCAACAATTTTAGGTAAATTTTTGATATTTGATCTTTATCTACTTTGTTTTACACCAAGTGAAAGAAAAACTATAAGATTCAACAATGCAAAAGAGTGTAACTTAGTAACAAATGATAACAAAACTAGAGAAATATCTATAATTCTATAATTATTCTATATCTATAATTTTTTTGATCAAGCATCAAGGAAATAAAAATATTGATTGTTGTCAGAAAGAAAATATTTGGAAGGAATGAAGTACAATAAATCGGAACATTCTATTCATTAAATCAACCAACTTATAACAACAAAATATTATTTATCTTTTTTATAATGACAGGTGAACTGATTTATTTTTTGTTTGTCTATAAACATAATCTTCGGAAGTTTAGTACCTACTTATACATACATATACAAATTTGAATATATTTTGTTATCGCGAATTTATATAAATAATACCCGTGTTATCAGTTGAATTTAATAATATAATAATATTTAAAAAGAAGAGATTTACTCATAAATAAAAATGTATTATAATTAATTTTTTTGACAGGGATTTAGTATGATTACAATAATATGAATTTGTTTCTCTACACGCTTGAATCTTTTTTCACTGTGATTCAAGTGATAATATTATTAAAAATATTACAAAAAAAAAAAAAAAAAATAGATCGTTCTGATTCAAATTCAAATTCTGAACATTTTTTTAAAGTAAATTTTAATTTTATTGCATAATGTGTCTGTCAATGTGAGATATAATTTTCAATGTAGTTAATTTGTAATCTTTATGTTATTAAATAATATAAATTAACATACTAAAATTATACTTGTTAAAAAATATAAACTAACTTAGAGAAAAGAAAAATAATTTTTGCAAACAGTAGAAATTGTAGTTTAAAAAAATGTAAAGTTAGTAGAAGAATTAAATTCTTTGTAATTGTTGGTTGCCAAATGGCCTTAGGCCTTAGGTAAATCACAAGGAGTTCTTCGTTTTAGTCTTATCCAATGACTTCCAATTGGTATTAGATTGAGTGCTAAATTTTTTGGATGAACTTGTAGTTTAAGTCTGTAGCTGGTGTTATATTTATATATTACAATGGTGACGGATTTAATGTTTAAGTCGTGTTCGATGACTTTATTTAGCACAATTCGAGAGGCATTTACAAGTTATTTTAACATCTTATTTTGGATTCTTTGTATGATGTTGATGTAAGTTTTTGCTGTGGAAAACCCAATGTTGGATTTGGATTCCATATGTTGAAATCGGTTTAATTATGATTTTATAAATTAATCTATTATTTGTTAATGATAACTGTGTGTCCTTTTGCCGTTAACCAGTACATACTTCTAGATTTGATATCAGACTGTTTCCTTTTACTAGTAATATGTTTACGCTAGCTTAACTCTTTTTCTAAATGTATGCCTAAGTACTTTACAATATTTTTTTGTGGGATGATTTTATTATTTAAAATGACTTGAGCATAGGGGTACCTTTCTTTAAAGTAAAAGTGATATGTATTGACTTCGATTCATTTACTTTTACGTTCCATTTTTGTAGCCATAGTTGAATATGAGTGACATAGAAAATGCAGTATTAGAGTTTTAACTGCAATGCAGTATGTTCCATAACATAATTAATTCTAAAAAGTTTATATTTTGTTTCTTTCTGCGTATAATTAAAGCATTCTGAATTTATTTACATTGTATATAATTCGTTATGGAACATACTATATTGTAGTTAAAATAAAAATACTACATTTTTGATGTCTTGATATCACAGGACAAAAGAGCGGTGTCATTGGTTGTTACGATTTTTACTTATGGTATTCTTGGAATATCAGCCGTAAACAGCAGATATAATATAGGCTTTAACACACCTATTTGGGAAATGCAATATTGTATTTTATATAGTCCAGTTTATGTTTTAGCTTGTATCAAAAAAAATATTCTGTTTTTAATGTACCTTTTTAAATGAAATAATGATGTTGAAGTAAAATAATAAAAAAAAATGATTGTCGCAGTATTCTTCAATTCTAGAAAGGTTTTTGAAACTGTAAATTAGAAATATTCTATACAACAAAAAATATATATTTATAATGGTTTTCGTTAAATTGAATATGTTTGGTTTAAGCCTTAGTTACAGAAAAGAGAGGACTTAATTAAACGAATCTACATTCACTAAGAATGTGCTTACCGGGATACCTCAGAATACATTTGTAGGTGTGCTTTTGCTTTTAATCTTATTGCTTTTGTTTGTAACTTTATTGAGCAAATTGAAAAAAAAAAAAAACAAATTGACTAAATTTATTTATTTATTTATAAATTTATTTATAATCAGCTTATCACATCATTAAGGTTTATCAAGCTCGAAAAAATTTATTAAAAAGGTTTTACTTGCCATTTTTCCCTTAAAAAAATTTACATTACAACTAGACAAGTTCGTTACTCTAAGTAAATTATATGTCATAGATGTAAATACATTAATTAGTAAGTAAGCTCTTAATAGTGTAAATGAAAATTAAGCAAAATTGAATGAAATTAAGGCATATTAAATAAATAACTAAATAATAACAAAAACAAAAAGATGGTTATTTGGATTTGATGCACTGGTAAAAATTGGGCGCTGTAGTAAGCAGATTATGTTAATAAATTTAACTCAAACTTAATCAAACTCAGTTATAGTTTATGTGCATTGAAAAATGTAAATCAATGAAAATCAACAGGATATTGAATACTTAACTACTGATATTTTGATTGATAATCTCAAAATTGATCTTATTATTGATAGGAATATAGGAAGTAAAATTTAAACTATATGAGAAATTTTTAAACAAATTAAGTTTTTTTTTCACGAGATCAATAAATTATTAACGAACAACACAACACACAACGATCAAGCCCCACTTCGAATATAGCTCTACACAACTTTTCAGCAAATATCACAGAACAGAGAATGAGAATTGTTTTAAAAAGTAACTGATACACTTCCATTAACAGCATGTTACAAATTTTGAAATGTCTTAATATTAAACAAAGATTTAAATTGAATGTACATTGGCACTTCAGTATTTTTGTTTTTAAAATGAACCACATCTTACTATGACTGCTTATTTATGTAAATGATTGGTTTGTGTACAAGATATTATTAAACAATTTTTTGAGAAATATTTTTGACTTCAAAACTCTTTAAAAAAGAGCCCTAAACTGTTCAACAATTTTCCTAATCACATTAAAGCTGACAACAATTTCATGAAACTTAAACATACCATATTTGAAAATTTGATAATTGATAAATTTCTCGTTTTATCAGTTTTTAACAAATCAAAGTCACCAACTGTACAACTGTCCATTTTGGTTTAAAATGTTCTTTTGCATACAACGGAGATGTTATGTGGAGACGCCAAGAAGATGGTAGTTTTGTTATTCAGCACCAATTGAAGAAGTAGTCAATATTACCCTTAATATGTTCTCTATAATATCTTAGTTTTGGTGTTTTGCTAATAAGAAGAAATCTCAAAGGTGGCAAAGCAAGATTTACCACTAAACCAACAATATGAGTATTTATTTTTCTGCTTGTTAATCAATGTCTTGCTTTACAACATAAAGCATTGCAATAAACATTCATTTGAACTTGAAGATGTACCTGCATTGCTCAATTAGAAACATTTTGAGGTGGCTAATTCAAAGACACAAACCAGGGAAATTTAAAATTTTTAAAATAGATGTACGCTTTATTTGATGGATAGTTTTAGGTGTTTGGATTACTTTAAAAAATACTTCTAATTTGCTAAAAAGCTTCATATTTTATTGATTTAATATGTTTGGCTATTATCCAGATGATCTTATTTGGTTGTGGTTCTAGTATTAAATATATAATTCGTGAATTTGTAATAAAACAACAACAAGAACACACATCAGAAAAAATAATAAAATCAGGAGTCCCTCAGGGTAGTGTGCTAGAACCTACCTTATACTTAATATATACTGGAGATTTGCCAACATAGTTACTGCAACGTTTGCTGATGACACAGTACAGTATTAACAACAAACACATACCAAAGTGCTGCCTCAAACCAATTGCAAGAACACTTATTGAAAATTGAAGATTGGCTAAAATAATGGAGAATCAAGGTCAATGTAAACAAATCAGTGCATTTTATTTTCACCACTAGAAGAGAAAATTGACCGGTTGTAACACTAAATAATGTGGCATTAACACATGCAAACTCTGTAAAGTATCTTGGTATGCATCTGAATAGATGTTTAAATTGGAGAGAGTATATTGTCAAGGAAGTGTAAGATCCTACTATACAAAACTGTCTTAAAACCCATCTGGTACTATGGTATAGAACTGTGGGATACCACAAGTAATTCCAACATTGAAATACTGGAATGGTTTCAATCCAAAGTGCTCCGATCAATAGTAAATGCACCATGGTTCGTGAGAAATGAGGAAATTAGAAAGGACTTAAAAGTCGAATCGGTTAAAGAAGCCATAGCAACAAGAAGTTCAAAATACTTTGTGAGATTGGAAATACATCCCAACGATCTCGCATCACAACTTCAGTGTACAGACCAACATGTGCGAAGGTTGAAAAGGTTTCACCCGATAGATCTAAGCAGCAGATTTATGATTAGTCAAACAAGAAAACCCCACTAGTTTGACCAGAAATATAAAACTTCGAAGATGTGCCAATGGGTTCACTCACCACCTGTCAAATACAAGAAGCAAAAACAAATTACTCAATATCGTTTAATAGTGACATTATTAGATAAAAATAAGATAGATTGTAAAGTTAAAAAAAAAATAAAAAGAAAAATATATAATTTTCCTATATGGGTTTAGAGCTTGGATATATTTTTCTATGTATGTGATTTATTTGAAAAATGGGCACAAAAATTCGTACTCTTTAATATTTTTTATTTTTTTATTTTTTGCGGTACATTTAAATTTTTGGGCTTTTTGCTTTAATTTACCGAGTGGGAGAGTTTTACAGACATTTTTAGCGTATTAAGATATCCAATTTACAAATTAAAGGTTTTCTTTTTAGGGGAGTCGATTAAATTGAATGACAACATTATTGAAGGAGTGTTTCATTCAGCTTACACAACTGGAAGTTATGAGCCTTGTTAAACCCAGTGTTTTTTTTCTCTAAATTTTACAAATAAATTTCTTTAAAATCATTTGAGTTAGTTTTCAAAAAAAAAAATAAATTAAATTATAAATGTTTCATCTTTTTTATTATTTTTTATTTAGTTTTTCAAAATTCTAGTAATCACATTTTCAAAATTTTTTCGTTTAAAATTTCCATTCACAATTTTTAGATAATAGTACATCTGAAATATATATACACACATCCATACATAGTACCTACCTATTAATAAATATTCCTCTTAAAGTGGTAATCAGAGAATGACTCGAGGTGTTATTACATTGTGCAAATATGCTAATAAAAATTTCTATACTACACCTGTAATAAATCCAATAAGATTATTTTGTGGTTCTGTAAAATTATTACAAAAAGATGGAAAACCTGTTGAAGCTGTTAAAGGTATTCCATATAAAAATCTTGTAATTGGCGTTCCAAAAGAAAAATGGACAAATGAAAGACGTGTAGCTATTACTCCAGCTGCTTCAGCTGCTCTTATCAAAAAAGGATTTAATATACAAGTTGAGAAAGGAGCTGGTGTTGAAGCTAAATTTCGTGATGAAGATTATGCAAATGTTGGTGTTAAATTAGTTGACGCATCGTCAATTTATAATTCAGGTAAGGAATTTTTTATATGAATAATTTTGTTTTTTAATTAATTTTTTTATTATTTTATTTTAATTACATACATACATATGTACTTATACATACATACACAGATATTATTTTGAAAGTTCGTCAACCAATGGATAATGAAATTCAAAATTTTAAACCAGGTCAAACTTTAATCTCATTTTTATATCCAGCGCAAAATAAACCTTTGATTGATCAAATGGCAACTAAAAAAATTAATGCATTCGGTAGGATAAAATTTTCTTTTGTAATCTTTAACTCTATTTGAATGTTTTTTTCTTTTTTGCTCTTATTTAGCTATGGATTGCATTCCCCGTATTTCTAGAGCTCAAGTTTTTGATGCCTTAAGTTCAATGGCAAATATTGCTGGTTATCGTGCTGTTATTGAAGCTGCAAATCATTTTCCACGATTTTTTAGTGGACAAATAACAGCAGCTGGTAAAGTACCTCCAGCTAAAATTTTAGTTATTGGAGGTGGTGTTGCAGGATTAGCTGCTATTGGGCAAGCTAAAAATATGGGTGCAATTGTTAGAGCTTTTGATACTAGATTTGCTGTTAAAGAACAAGTTGAAAGTTTGGGAGCAGAGTTTTTGACTATTGACATTAAAGTAAGAATTATTAAAGCTAATTTTTATACAAAAGTATTATAAAAATAAAAAAAAATTAATATTAAAGGAAGAAGGAAGTACCGCTGGAGGTTATAGTAAAGAAATGAGTAAAGAATTCATTGAAGCTGAACATGCATTATTTGCAAAACAATGTCAAGAATGTGATGTAATTATAACAACTGCATTAATTCCGGGGAAAAAAGCACCATTGTGAGTTAAATTTATTAAAAACATTGTTTTACTCGCATATCTCGAACCTAATATGTATCCATACTTACGGTTACATAAATAAATAATTATGATTCTAATAAAATATTATCATTTCAGACTGATTTTAGAAGATCATGTTAAATTAATGAAACCAGGAAGTGTTATTGTTGATTTAGCTGCTGAAACTGGTGGTAATGTTGCAACAACAGTCCCAGGAAAAGTAGCTGTAGTTCATGATGTAGTTCATGTTGGCTTAACAGATCTTTCCAGTCGCCTTCCTACTCAAAGTTCTACACTCTATGCCAATAATATCTCGAAATATCTTTTATCGATAGGTGAAAATGATCATTTTAATATTAATTTAAGTGATGATGTTGTTCGAGGATCAATAGTTTTAAAAGATGGTGAATTAATGTGGCCACCACCAGTTATTGCTGTTTCAGCAGCACCTCCACCATCTGTATCTACACCGACATCAAAAGCAGTTACTGTACAGCCACCAAATCCTTTTAATGAAACTCTTAAAACTACATTAGGTTACTCAGCTGGATTAGGTTCTATGCTAGCATTAGGTGTTATATCTCCAAATCCTGCATTTACAACAATGATGACAACATTTGGTTTATCTGGTATTGTTGGATATCATACAGTTTGGGGTGTCACACCAGCTTTACATTCACCTTTGATGTCTGTAACAAATGCTATATCAGGTATAACGGCAGTTGGGGGCTTATTATTAATGAATGGTGGATATTATCCTACAAATACTGTTGAAGTAAGTGTATATATATATATGTGAAATTTTATATAATTTTAAAAATATATTTATGTAATTTTAGGGTTTAGCCGCTGCTGCAGCTTTAATTTCATTTGTTAATATTGGTGGAGGTTTCTTAGTAACACAAAGAATGTTAGATATGTTCAAAAGACCAGGAGATCCACCAGAATATAAAAGTTTATACGCAATTCCAGCTGCTACTTTTCTAGGAGGGTATGGATATGCTGCATTTATGGTAAAATTTAAAAGTTAAAAACTCTAAAAAATATGCTCAAAGTTTTTAATTTAAAGAATGTACCAGAAATTCATCAAATGACTTATTTGGCAGCCAGTTTATGTTGTGTTGGAGCTCTTGCTGGCTTATCATCTCAAAAAACTGCTCGAATTGGAAATACTTTAGGAATGGTAGGAATCATAAGTTGAATAAAATTTGGTTAAAAAATGATTTATTTTGATAATTTTCTAGATTGGAGTAAGTGGTGGAATAGCAGCTACGTTAGGTTTCATGTCTCCAAGTACCGAGGTGTTATTGCAAATGGCAGGAGTTGCTACTATGTAAATAACAAAAAGTTTATATTAAATTGAGTTAAAAAAAATCAACAATTTTTTTTTTTCAGTGGTGGCGGTATCGGAACTATTATTGCCAAACGCATTCAAATTAGTGATTTACCACAATTGGTTGCTGCTTTTCATAGGTAAATTAAATTAAAATAAAATTATGTAACTTTTAGACTTAAATACAGTTTTTTTCAAATTTCAGTTTGGTTGGTTTAGCAGCTGTCTTAACATGTGTTGCAACTTATATTCATGATTTTCCAACTCTTGCAACCGATCCCGCTGCAAATGTTTTAAAAACAGCTCTATTTTTGGGAACTTACATTGGTGGTGTTACTTTCAGTGGTTCACTTGTTGCTTATGGCAAACTTCAAGGTGTTTTGAGTTCAGCGCCATTACTTTTACCTGGACGTCATGCTATAAATGCAAGTCTTTTAGCTGGTAATGTTGCAGCTATGGGAGCATTTTATATGGAGCCAACACTTAGTGGGGGATTAGGAATTTTGGGAGCTACTTCAGCTATGTCAACTATCATGGGCTTAACATTAACTGCTGCTATTGGCGGAGCCGATATGCCAGTTGTTATTACAGTACTTAATTCATATTCAGGTTGGGCTTTATGTGCAGAAGGCTTTATGTTGAATAACAACTTAATGACTATTGTTGGTGCATTAATTGGATCATCAGGGGCAATATTGTCATATATAATGTGCAAAGCAATGAACCGATCACTACCAAATGTTATATTAGGTGGTTATGGAACATCATCAACAGGAACAGGAAAACCTAAAGAAATAACTGGTACTCACACTGAAATTAATGTTGATAATTGTATTGAATTAATACGTAATGCCAAAAATATAATTATTACACCTGGATATGGTTTATGTGTTGCTAAAGCTCAATATCCAATTGCTGAAATGGTTTCAATTTTGAAATCAAAAGGAAAGAATGTAAGATTTGGTATTCATCCAGTTGCTGGACGTATGCCTGGTCAATTAAATGTTTTATTAGCTGAAGCTGGTGTGCCATATGATGATGTACTTGAAATGGAAGAAATTAATGAAGATTTTCGTGAAACAGATTTAGTATTAGTTATTGGAGCTAATGATACTGTTAATAGTGCTGCAGAAGATGATGCAAATTCAATTATAGCTGGTATGCCAGTATTAAGAGTATGGAATGCTGAAAATGTTGTGGTAATGAAAAGATCTTTAGGTGTAGGTTATGCTGCCGTTGATAATCCAATTTTCTATAAACCTAATACGTCAATGTTATTAGGAGATGCAAAGAAAACTTGTGATGCACTATTAAATAAAATCAAAGAAGCATATAATTAAGTTAAAATAAAGTTTTATAATAATGGAATAAATTAAGGCGTTTGATAATTGAAATTGTAAATTAAATATAAAATTTTTCTTAAAATGTATTTTATTATTGTGCATTTTATGCATTTTGATTGTAAAAAAATTTTGTGAATTTTTTTTCTATAAAATAAATTTTTTAAAATTGTATTTTTCTATTTTGAAATTATTTTGTAAAATATCATATTTAAATTTTTAGTACGCTTACAACATGGTTATAGGTTCAAATAAAACTACCAAAAAATAATAAAAGTATTTGTTTAAGACAAAAACAATCTAGAAACTACAACAGAGAAGTTATCAGAGAAACAGCAAAAATTTAGTTAGTAAGTGGACATGGAACTCGTATTAATAAACGAAAATCAATTACATATCGATAAAATTTATGTAACCAAGAATAGGAAAAAAATATGGATCTGTATAGCCTTAAGAATATTTTATATATTACAGAATATATAATTTCAGAACACATATAAGTATCCTTCATTGCTTTAACAGTTTCATAAAAAAAAATAAGAAAGCAAGAGATTTAAATCTAATTACAAAAACTCAAATCCGTTCACTGTAAAGAACCAGAACTCTATTTATAATTTACATAAACTTTTGGTTGTAGTAGAATAAAGTAGATTTTTTTTTTTTTTTATATCATTCCAAGTCTATGGGATGAACACCCTAACTGCTTTTACACAGAGACTTGGAATACACAATCACATACAATAGCTTTTCTATAGAATTTTTTGGGTTATATCTACTAATTTAAATGTGGAAAACTATATCTATTGTAGAGTACTTCGCCTTCATAATAGCATAGTTCCATTTTATTTTTAGTGATAACCAAAACTCTCAACTATTTATCATTTATTTTATCCCAATGATGAAGGGTACTGGACCAGGTCGAAAATTCAGAAAGCATTATTTTGCCTTCGTCGGGAATCGAACCTGGACCTTTCGGTTGAAAGGCAGGTGCTCTACCTACTGCACCACCCAGCGTGTATGATGATATAAATTGGAAAAGGCAAGCTTAGTATAGATGTGCCTGCAAAAAAATGTTAAAATTTTGATAGGAGTCAAAATGTGCTCAACGTTATTGGGGCATTTACGAAGTAAGTCAATTTAATAATTCAAAAAAATATACATATATATCAATTATTTTAGAAGAAAATGCATATATTTAGAAATAAAATATTAAAACTTTTTCAAATAAGCACAAAACGTTGACAAAAGACCTCTTACTATGTATATGACTTCTAGATATTATAAAAAATACAAATCATAAAATTAAAGTTTCAAGGGTTATTTGACTCTCTTCGTCTCTTAAAGTCGTCTTATGAGATATGTCTCAGCAATTTTGTGCAAAGTTAAAAGAAGAAAAATTAGTAAATTAAATTAATTAAAAAAATAAAGAACAAAACCCATACATTTCGATTAAGGTCTACTAAGGGTACATAATAAAAATTTTCAAAATTATCAATAAATTTTTTTTTATTTTTCTTTATTTCGACAATTAATTACTTAAATTATCACATTTAAATTGTATTTACATTTTATTATATAATAATTTTAAATTTTCTTTTTAAATATTTTTTCGTAAAAAATCCTTTATGCCTAAATTATTCGTATTACAATTTTTTGATAACATAAAAGAAGCTGAAGAAATACAATGAGAAAATTAAATACACATATTATTATATTGTATATATATAATTATTAATTATATTTTATTTTAACACATCAACACACTCTTCTCAAACAATTACTTGTTATTATTTAAGTTTATTTTATTCATAACATTAAATTTTATTTTTATTTTAAAATTAATTATAAATTTTATATCATAGTTTTGAATATATTTTAAATCAATTTTTGTGATTTGTATTTCCGATGTTCAATTATTGAATAAAATTAATAATGTTTGGATTTATAAACGGAATTGAAAGTTTAAATAAAAATAAAACAAATAGAATTCATTTCATATAATTTAATTATCAAAAAGAAATAAATAAATTTAAACGTCGTTTAAGATTTAACTTCTGCACTTTAGAAATAATTGTATTAAAGCTCGTAAATGCTCTAAAATATTTTTTTTTCTACCATTCATTTTATAATTTATAAATATACAATTTAATTTTGCTTAAAAAAAGTTTTTATTTAATTAGTTAAACTTTTGTGAAATTTCGTAAGGCGATTGATTACTTTATTTATCATAAATATGTAAATTCTTTTTTTCTCGAATGTACAATTTTTAACTTACAACATTTGAAATCTTAACCGACGATATATTTGAAAATAATATTTTTAATAAATGAATTAATCTACTAATATTTTATTTCTAATTTAATAGAAGAACAATTAATTAAAAGTTTCTATCTATTTAATAATATATTTAGTTGAAATTTAAAGAAAAAACTTTTTTAATTATTTAGATTTTTAAATGTTTTTTTTTTTATTTTTAGAATGATGAAAACTCGAACATTATATAAAAGTGATTCAGATATTCTATGATTGTTTTATAAGGTTATTTAAAGATGGGTAAAACAGTATCATGACTGCAGGCAAAAAATCAATTGGCCAAAAAGCCTTCACACGAAAACATTTATTCCTCTGTTAATCTTTAATTTCTGCACTAACCTTACCTCAATAATAGTTTTGTATAAAAAACAAAAAAAAAAATTGATTCTGAACTTAAAAATATTAATTTAAATATTTGCTATTATTATTATTATTTTTTATTTTTTATATTAATTTTAAATTATAAATGGTATTATCAGATACATTTCAAAATTCTATATTATATTGAATGATGTATCTGTATTTGTATAAAAAAAAAATTTTTAATAAAGAAAAAGAAAAAAATAATAAAAATTAACTTAAATATAACTTAAAATAGCTTATACTAAAATTCACTTTATAATTAAAATATATTTATATATATATATATATATATATATATATGTATATATATTTTTAATTATTATTTCTTTAATATATACGTTTTCAGCACCATTATTCTTCTTCTTTAATATTTATTATTTTAATATTAGCATAGTTAAATAGCATATTTTATTTAAACAATCAATAATTATTGAAATTAAAATAAGAAAATATTTTTAAATAGTATTAATACAATAAAATTGAAATTAAAATTATTTTATCAAAATATGTAAAAGAAAATTTTAAGTAAAATATTTAGTAAAGATACATATTTATTTAAAATAAGAATTAAAACATTTTTCTTGATTAAATTATTTTATAAAAATATTTGCTTAATTTTATGAAATTAATTCGTCTTATAAGTTTTCAACCTCATATTGGGATTTGTTAATTTTTTAAATGAGAAATACATGAATATTTATTTGTTTTGTAATATTTTTATTATCAGTAATTTAGATAGAATACCTTTGTATATAGTATATACATACATCATTTATTTAAAAACAAAAAAACAAGTTCTCCGCCTCAGTCTTTCTTTTGCTCTACTATTTTCTGGTTCCTTTCTTTTTTACTAAACAACTAAATCATATCCCAACGTGTTGGCCGTAATACTTATGTACCGCTTAACTAGGATGGGGAAGATAGCAAATTACAACTTGCTTTAGGTAGTACCACCCTCATCCTTCTGCCTGGGTAAAAGAGTGAGTATATGATACTTGTTTTATTATCTCTACAGTAGTCAATGGCTTAAAATGTAAAAATAATGTGTTTTATTTTTTTCTGGTATTTCCCTCTGTCCACTCAGCAACCAACCCTGAATTCAAGGTTGTCATTAATGACTTAAAAATTCAAGAATCTCAGCAGATGAATGCGCTTCAACCGGAAATCACATCCAATTTAAACACATTTGGAATTGACTTATTATATCTATAATTGTATTTAATTAAATTATGGCCTTATTTAACTTATATAATAATATAATTTATTTTTATTGATTTAAGTTTATTAAAACCATAATGTACATTATTATATAGAATTTTCGATTTCTAAAAAATTTATATGTTTTTATTTGTTTTAAGTCTTAAACCTATCCTGTCCTATCCCAACCAAGCGGTACGTAAGTATTAATCCAAACGCTTGGATGTTTATAAAACAAAAAGCAGCTATTCTGCCATTTTTCCCTATTATGAATATAAATTAAAATTATTGGTCATGATCTAAATTTAACCTGTGTTTGAATTTGTATTTAAATTAACAAATTTTTATTTTATACCATTAAATAAATCTGAATTTCCAATTTTCCAAGAGATCTAATAGATTTTAATAGGGAGTTATTTATAATGAAGTAAATGTATACGTAAAGTAGTCAAAATATAACAAGCGCTCTACATTTACATACACGGATTCCAAACAAAAAATTTAAATATTAATAAAGTATTTTGAGATGAAAGTTTTTGTTACATATTTAGAAAGTAATCCAATTTATTTTTTTACTTAGAAACAATTTATTAATTCATTTAATAGTAAACTAATACTGTGAATTAACGAAAATGCCAGACAAAAATTAAAATAACGATAATATCAAATAAGTTAATGAATTGATATAATTTGATAAATTTTTTAAGGAGTTGATTTACATTTTTTAATTTTATAATTGATTTTAAAAAATAAAGAAATTTGTAAATTTAAATAAATTTAATTTTTTTCGCACATTTAAAATAAATCAAATTATTTCCTAATATGAAGTTGAAAACTTTTTATTATATTTCCGTACTTGGGAAAATAGTAGTTTGTAAAAAATAAATTTTAATCATAAAATAAAATTATTTAAAACAGTTAAGTAAGCTGGAGTTCATATAATTAAGAACTATATAAAGAATATCTACCTCATGACTAAAAAAATTATTGTGTTTAAAATGGCTTGTTTTATTCCATATTATTAAATAATAATTTAATTGCATTTTTCCGATCAAATAAATTTAAAGATAGTTAGGAATTTGGTATGCTAAATTGACTTTTTTTATGTTCTTGACAGTAATTTAGGTATAATTACTTTTTCGTACATTAAGTACGCTATTGCAAGTTTTATTACTTAAAGTTGGAACGCTTAATGTTATTGGAGTAGTGAATTATTTGACTATCAGTATTCCGATATAACTCATTAAATATGAAAAACTGTTTTAAGCCTTTTTTTATTATTTCAATGGTGCTAAACATAACTTTAGTTTACAATTTCTAATAAGCAATAATTAGATCTCGATACAATCATAGTTATATGAAATTATCGTTACCATATTTTGGCCTTTGAAAAAAAAAATGTTTTTCCATTTTTAAATGATTATGAATTATTTTAAAGAAGCTTATCAAATTCTATTAATTTTATTTTATCACTTTAATTTTTAAAATTAATATTCTATCCAAATTGATAAATTTTGCAAATAGATTACAAAAAAATATTCTTGAAAATTAAGAAAAATAAATTTAAAGCAATAAAGATTTTTTTTTATTCATTAATTTATTAAAATTTATTTGTTATAAAAAAGTTCAAAAATTTTTAAAGAAATTTCAAACTAGTTGCATTCGTGCTGTACTATAAATCTTAAAATAGAAATTCAAGAATATTTTGAAGTAAATTGTTTTTAAATTTTTTCGAAAATTTATTTTATCTATTAACTATAAAAAAAATTAAATGAAAGAAGCATAATTTTGTTATTTTTAAAATTAAAAATCTGCTAAAGCATAAAATTTACGAATCAATAATTTTAGTTTATAAAATGCAATATACCGATACACTTTATATTTATTTATTTATTAAACAGATGGACCTGCAGATAAATCCGTAGGCCTACTTATAATATCAATTATTTTTATGTATTAGTATGTAAAGTTGTTTTTAAAAGTTAATTTAATTTTTTTATTTATTTTTTTTTTTTTGAAAATTGGTGTGTAACGTACTGAAGCAAAATAAATATTATTTTTATTTTACGCTTATTCTGTAAATATAATAGAAAAACTTATCTTAAATACTAAAAATGACTAAGAAAAAATTCAATCAATCAGAATCCTTTTTCCATTTTTCTTTAGCTTCTAATCTTGCATCTGGTACTAATTGATTTTTGACACCACCAAGAACATTCGTTGTTGCTTGGGTAGCTAAAACTACTGGACAAACAATTATTGGCGGTATTTGTCTAAAAACTGCTCCAACAGCTCCTGTATATCCCTTCTGATCATGTTCAGCAACAGTATTCTCTATTAATGTTTGTGCAGTTTCATTAATACCCTAAAAAATATTTTTATTTTATTATATTTAAATATAAATTTTAATATTTTGAATATTGTATAAAGCTTACATCTTTTACAATTTGATATGCATTTGCTACACCCTCTCTTATATCTTGAGGTCGATGTGGTCGTTTACGTTTACCTTTACGATTATGACGACCGCGTCTTACAGATGGTCCTGGTGAAACTAAATCAAAAGCAGTCTCAGCTGTAATCTAAAAAAAAAAATATTGAAAATTATTATATAAAATATTTTGTCTGCAAATACATATATGAATTTTAACTTTGCTTACTTGCAACAATTGAATAATCCGTGATGTTATTTCTAATGCTGCCAAAGCAGTTCTTGCAGTAAAACTTTGAGCACCAAGTTGTATTCCTCGTACAATTCTTCCATCTTTTTGATATTGTTCAATAGGCAACCAAAATAAATCTCGAATTCCTTGAACTAAAAAAAAAATTATTATTGAAAAAAAAATATATATATCTATGTATATATACATAAATTAATACATACATAGTTGAACTAATGTGTACATTGGTCCTACTCCACTTAAAATTGTGGGTAATTGATTTTTTTTTATGTCTTGAAGCCATTCTTTAAACAAATGATTCAGTAATTTGTCCGCACCGAGAATTCCATGTCTATAAAATAAATAAATACAAAATATATTATGTTAGTTAATAACACAAAATTTTTTACCTATAAACGATTTTCTTTAATCGAATTTCAGAACATTGTAATTGTCCTAAACCCATTAAAAGACCTGCAACTGGACCTCTAGACATTTCAATTCTCCTTCCATGATAATCCAAACGTATTAAAACTTCAGGACTAAATACAATTTCTCTAAAGTATATAGGAACATTTTCTTCACTTTTATTTCCTTTTACAACATCTTCTGCAACAGCTACATCACTATCTTTATCAGATTTTTTATTTGGATCTTCTTCCATCAACAATTCTAAATTTGTTGATATTAATTTTCTAGCTTGTAAGTCATGTAATGATTCTGGAATATCATCTACCATCATTATAGGTTCCTGAAGTTGATTTGAATTTTTCTTCGAACTATTCAATTCGTTATCGTCTGATTCATTACTACTTAATTCGTTGAAAAATTGAACTAAGAAAAGTAATGTATCTTGATCTATATTCAAACGTAACGGAAGTAAAGAAATTCTCAAAGAGCATTCCTGTGTATTAGATTTATGCGGATTTGGTCTTACGTGTAACGCTTTAACAACAATCATATGTTGAGAACTTTTATTAGATAAATTTTTGGCAGTTGGATGATATAAAAATTTATTGATTTCAGATGTCTGTAAACGATCACGTATTTCCATTTCAGAAATAATTAAAACTTGACGTGATGCATGCGATGTAGTTTTTGCATAAATTTCATGTGACAAACGTACTTTTGTTAGTTGAATTTCAACTAGAACATCTTGTTTTCGATCGGGCCCACCTTTATTTTTCCAAGATAATTTTGTAATTGGTTTCTTATTAACAAACTGAACAGACTGATGTCCTTTCGAAAATGAAACACCCGTTTTATAAGCTTCTGACATTTCATATTTTCGTGGTCGCCTTAATATTTGAATTCAAATTTAATAATTAATAAAATTTAATAAGTAATTAAGTTAAAGATAATTTAATATCTTACAAATTTTCTTTATCCTTGGCTACTTCATTATCATTTTCTTCATTTATTGGAAAATCATGACCACCGTATAAATGCCATGTTACAGTCATTTCACATAAGGTGTATCTTGTCTGAGCTACTGGAAATCCTTCAGGAGCCTTAAGTAAATCAGCCTTACCACTTGGCAAAGTAAAATGATTATCAACAATTCTTATAGGATCAGAAGATACTTTGACATTTTCATAACCACATTTAGTCTACAAAAAAAAAGAATAACAAATAAAATGATATTTTTATTGAAATATTTGGAAACTTTACAAGCATAGCTCTCTCTTCCTCAGCAACAAAATAAAAATCGTCATCTAAACTAATGCTGCTCTTTCGTGAATGACTAGATATTTCTTTTGTAGATACTTTACAAGGAATTTCACCTAATTCTTCTCTGATTTGTGGTAATGCTTCAACAGCTTCGTCATCATCATCTGGCATATATGACATATTCATAACAGATGTTTCAAAATTCAACAAATCCCTTAATTCATTACTACTTTCACTTTCACGTCTTGTTTTACTGAATCGCCATTCTTCTGAACTTGATCTTGAAACAGTTGGATAATTTTCCGTATAAGAATTTCTTTCGTCAGATATCTGTTTCCCTACATCAAAATCAAGAGATTTGGTGTCTGGTTGTTGATTGTCTTTATTTTTTAAAATGTGCAAATTAGTTTCATCCGGGAAGAAGAATAGCTCAACACCTTTGTCACTTTTAGGTTTTTCTTCATCTTTAGAATTTTTATTTTGACAAACATTTTCTTGTAAGGCTTCCGCCATAAGGGCATTAATCCGCTCTTGTTGTTTTACAGAAATTTCTGCATTCGTTGGCAATTGTTCTTCTACTGATAGTAAATCAATAGAATTTTCATTAGTTGATGTTGTCTATAAAAATAAAAAATTAAATAAAAATAATTTTAAAAAAAATATATAATAAAAATATACCTCATCACAGCTACTTTCTTCAGTATTGCTTAAATCGCCATCACATGCGATATACGCTATCAATTGGGCAAATACTTTTCCAGAATCAGAACATGTTCTCACATGTAAATCTTGTATTGAAGCTCTCAAATCAAGTTTAGGAAGTAAATCACTATTTTTATCGTTTAATCTTAGAGAAATATCTACAAGACCAACTTCCAAAATGGGTATCAAATTTTTGGAAGTAATAAATGATATTGCGTGTTTAGAAATATTGTGATTTTGTTTAATATTCTATAAAATATGTATGAAATTAATTTAAAAATCAATAATCATTTAATTAATCAATTAATATTTACGTAATTAGCTAACGATAGAACACAATCCTCAGCAATGAATCTCAAGGTGCATCCTGGAACAGATGATATTATATTACTACTTAACATAAAATTTCCTATTTCAAGTAATGCACGATACGGAAAGTTCAACGGTCTATAATCTATAGCACAATCCCATAGATGCAACTGAATTTCTGTTACTACATGATACGGAACATAACCTTGAATTGGGTAATCCTAAAAAATATGTATGTATGTAATTTACATTTTTGTTTGATTTGTTAAAATTTATTGTTGTCCAATTAAAATTTAACTTACTACAACATCAAATAAGTCCATCAATTGATTAAGCCATATATGTTGTGATATAGCTGGATTGTATTTTAATGTTGTATTTTGTATTCCAGCTGTTATTCTTAGTCGCTAAAAATATATATCGGCTTTTTAAAAATTGTTATTAAATAAAATATTTTTCAATACCTTAATTCTATTTTGTGGTACTCTTTTAACTTCGATAGCAAATGAAATCATTTCTCGTGTTTCTACACCTCTAGATGCACTAAGAGTAGAATTATTTGGTGTTGGATAAAATGTTGGGAGAAGATGACTGGGTAAAGCAGTTTTTATTAATCTTAAAATTGGATCACCATTCATTGTAGGTGCCAATCCTAAAACGATAATAATTTTATATATGAATTTATTTTTGAATATTATTATATAAAAATAATATATATCTCACCACAATGATATAATTTCAATGCTTTTGACTGTATACATAAATATGCTAAGTTTTCATTTCCATTGAAACCACTAACTGAAAAAAGATTAAAATTTTCCACATTTATTACAAATTCTCCTGACTGTCCTGGTATAACACGACTTTCTGAATCTCTAACAGGTGTATAAAATGTTATTTGAGCTTCTTTAGCAATTAATTCAAATGAACATTCACTTAGTGCAAATGTTGAAGTTTTATCAGGCCGTTTGGAACGATTCTTATTTTCATATGTTGAATAATATACACTATTCGATTCACATTCACTTTCATCATTATTGGTTGAAGATGAATTTGAATCATCTATAACATCATTATCATCTTTTTCAGGTGTAGACGGAATATATAATGATTCTGACATACCACAACTCCATAACATTTGATCAATGTTACTTTTATTTGTTGGTTTTAAAGGTTTCATTTCTTTAAATTTTGGAGATTTTTTTAAATTTGGTGCACTAGGTTCCCACATTAATAAATCTGAGTTTAAACGATTATAAATTAATTCATACATCATTTTTGAATTTATTTGAATACTAGCTATAGGCAAAAACACTTTAAATTGTAATTTCGATGTTTTCATTGCTTTGTCACAAAAATTTTTCATTTCTTTTGTTTCACCTGGCAAAAGAATCGTTTCAGTATCATCTATTAAAAAATAAAATAAAATTTTCATTATTGTTTAGAACTATACTAATTACAAATTATTTAAAAAATTTACCAAAATCATTTTTAGTATGAATGGTATCACTTTGCCTGCAAACCCGTTTTGAACTAAAAGGTAATGGATCACGATTTTTTCTAGAATAATATTTACAACTTTCCCCAGAGGTTTCACCACTATCACTATCATCAATTGTATGTTTAAGAGTTGAACGCAAAGATTTATCAGAAGGAAATTCAATAGAAATTTTAGGATATTCTGTATCATCACATGAATTACTTAATAGAGTAGATTTTCCTATATGAATTTTTTTTCCATTAGCACTTTCCTAAAAATTATATTAAATAATTCAAAAAAAAAATTACGATGATTCAATTTAATGACTACTTACACAATAAAATATATTTATTTCGTTAGAACATACTTCAATTAAAGTCGAAGTATTTTTTAATCTAAATTGAAGGAAATCGAATAAGAGGAAATCTGGTCTAACATTTTTTTTCCACCAAGGTATTCTATTTGGATCATGAAGTGGTCTAGAATCGACTATTGGAAATCTTAATTGAAAATTCAATTTTGGTGAATCAACATTTATTTCAAATGTTGGTTTGCTTTGTTTAAGTGGTGATGTTATATTTTCATCAGTTTTTCTTTTCTCGTTATTCTGATTTTCCATTTTAAATGGAGTATCATTAAAAATAGCACTGAGACGATCTATAATTGATATATCAAAATCGACAATACACGATTCTAAATTTAGATTTAAATTTGTTTTTAGTTGTAATTTTTTTCCTTTGTTATTTTGCATTGTTGGTGCTTGAGATTTAAAGAATAATGTAACTTCTGGTCTTTTGTGAAATCCATCACTACAAATCTGAAAAGAAAGTATATTTATTTATGAACATCATGTGTATTATATTATATTACCTCGTCTCTAATAAATTCAATTAATGGATTGCGTTCATTTTCTAAAATTTCTAATATTTCAACTTTAGTAAGAGAACATTTTAATTTTAATATATTATTGCTATTATTTCTTTGTTGTTCCCCTTCCAATATTACTGGTGAACACATAACTTTTAAATAATTTTTATTGCACTGGAAATCATCGATACTCTTTTCTACCATTGATTTAAAATAATAATTAGATAAATTTTCTAATTCTGATACACTAGCTTCACTTAACGGTGGGAAAACATGTAAAGAATTTTTTAATAAAATATCATCATGTAAAAGAATTGCTGTCACAGAAGCAACTCTTATATTAAATGTTGAAATGCTGCCATTCGAATCAGATAAATTTGCAGATTTTCTTTGATATTTTGATGAGCAACTCGTAGACGTACTTGTTGTCATAGAAGTATTCATAGATTCAGCATATTCAAATGTTTCATAATTACTTTTTATATCATTAGTGTAGCCACTCTTAACAGAAGAAGCTTGTTTACGTAAAATTCCAGATAATGAATTAAAATCATCCTGTATAGGATCTAATGACCAACCACCAATATTTCCAATATTACCAGACATGTTTGAATATAATTTATTCTGTTGCTTTCGATTTAATTTTTCTGTATTCCTATTTTCAATTTTATGTTCTTCATCTCTCATATTTAACAATTGTTCTCTATATTTAAAACAAATTTCATAATATGCTAGCAACAAGTGCAATTGACGTGGTGACAAAAAAATATTTATTGCACTGAATTGAAGTTCTAAAGATACTTTAGGTCCATTAATAACTTCAGATTGTTTCATTTTTATCCTAATATCTTGTTTTCCAACTAAATGTGCTATTTGAATTTTTTTATTTGGATAAAATACAGAATTTGTTTCAGGATCGTTACTCTCAGTATCACTGTCATTATTTTTATCAATTGGTGTTGTGGAAACTGTGCGTTGTTTTTGTGTTTGTGACATATGCTCAGATTGTGACAAATCAGATATCACACTATGAAACTGTTGACTTGATAAAAAACTTGAATTCATATTTGGGGTATCTGAATTTGAAGATTTGTTTCCATTATTTACATCTATTCTAAATTCTTCAGTATAAAATGTTATTTCTTCAATGGCTATATGATGAGTAGCATATGTTGATAATAAGTGAGTTTTTTGTTTTGAAGGATATTCAGACTCAATGTCATCTAAATTAATATCTAATGGATCATTACCAGCTTCATTTTGATAATCAAGACTAGAAAAGATAAATTGAATTAATGAATTTTATTAATGCTAAAAAAAGTTAATTTAACTTACTAATCAATTTTTATTATTATTGCTATTCCATTTTGTTGACCTGGAAATTGATATTCAAATCTGACTTCTGTGTTATAAAGTTTAGCTTTAATTCTGTTTAAAACTGAAATAACATAACAATATAATGTAGTAGAAAGCAATCCATTAGTAAAATTTGAAATTTAAATTTATTACCGCTGTCAATAGTTTGTGCAAATTTCTCTAAACCTTCGATACTTGTTGTTTGTGCATTAAACATACTCTCATCAGATTCTTTTTGTAAACATTCTTGAGCCAATTGCATAGAACTACTCATTGAAGACCACATTGATTCTAACATTAAAGAGCCATCGTTTGGCCTAAATACAGGACGCAATGATATCGATAAATCACATACTTCAATATAACTATCCTCTGTCATTGGAGCACTCCATGGTACTGTTATTGTAACAGATCCTACATGACCTCCAGTTACTTCTACACCCCATCCTTGATTTTCACATACTTCATTGAGAGCCTTTTATAAAGTAAATTAAATATTATGAGTTAAAGATCTTTTAGTAACTAATTTTAAATATAAATAAATTCATTTGTTTTATTTATTTTGTATGATAATAGGTAGATACTCAATATTGTCTAAAAAAAATTGAGCTATTAAAAATCTTATTTTATTTCCCTGATTGTATATCCAATTATCAGATCGTTATTTACTTAAATAACAAATAAATAATAAATTTATAGGGTCAATCTAGTCAATTAAGTACATATGCAAATTCGAATATTTTATTGAATACATTAATACATATATTTTTCACTGCTAACAAAAAAAGAGTGGCATGGCATGTACATTAAAATTTAAATTATTAAAAAAAAAAAAACAAACCAAAATAAAAAAATAAAATCTTAGAGCTTTGAATTTCTTTGTCTTCAATGACAAAATTTTTTATATCTACTTATTCTTCCTAGTCGTGTGTTACATTATTTACAAATCTTACACGTCTTATTAAGATTAAAATATGAAAATTACGTCAGATTAACATATGCTCATATTCAACATGTAACGACACCGTGATTAATATTTATTTATTTGTTTGTTTTTCTTTTTATTTGCGTTTTAGATCGTTAAAATATTCATACATAGTTGGAGCTGGAATATTTTTTGAAACATTACTAAAACTTACCTCACAATTTAATGCAACATCTTTTACGGTACCTTTCCCTTGGTATAGATCAATATTAAGTTGATCAAGATTTAGCTTCTCTTCAAGAAATTGTCCCAAATAACGTTGAAGTAAATATCTACAAATTTTCTTTTCAAGGCCAGCAAATGGAGACAACCAAGACATCGTCAAACGCTTTTTTTTATTGTTATTTTAAAAAAAAATATTAATCACGTACCTAACATTTATTATTTCTATTTTTGAGCTATTTAACCTATTTTAATATATGTAAATTCTTATATTCTATATTTGATTTTTGCGAATTCAGAAAATTTACGCAGTATATTTTTCGTTTTTTTTTTACTTTTCTTTTGTCTTGTTTGTTGTGATCAGAACAAAGAAATGACAGTAGTAATAGAACTTTTTTTCATTTTAAATTTTAAAAAATATAGCGTCTAGTAAAATTATTTACTAATCTTTATTAATTCAATTCATTATTTGTTTTCCACTTTTAAATAATAACAAAAAATGTCTATTTTATTTTATAGCTTAATTTCCAATCCAAATCTATCTATTATTTTTAGTTACGAATCAGGAAGTAAAAAATTGGAAAACAAAACTCAGGGTTGAACACAAAAAATGTCATATGTTTGTCTGACAGCTGATTTTGTTTTGTATCGTGTTATTCTTTAATGTTTTGTTCCATTTCCAATTATGTACATAATGTTCAGTGTGACCGTTGAAATAAAAATATTTTGTTGATGTAATGATTTACCTTTTGTAGTCACTATATTTAATTAGTTCCATTGCGTTACTATTTGTATGTAGATGTAGATTTAAAACATAGCTAAAGTTGTAGTGTTTCTTTTAGCTGAAAATTAAATTTTTAAATAAAGTTAACCCAAAAATGTAAATTGGCTTGTGTGAATTATAACTCATTATAAAAATTATGGATGTTCATTATAAACATTATGTACACGTGCTTCGTTCTGAATGGTTAATCGTACCACCATAAGATCGCAACCATATAGTTCATATTCATATTCGCGTTTGTATTAGATGTGGACTTACGGTAATAAGTCTTTGAAACGAAATCGAACGCTATTGAGCTCTAATTCTATATTAACATTTCTTTTTATTTTTTTTTTAAAGTCTTAAAATGTATTGCTGAGGTAACTTACTGTAAATTGGCGTATCTGGTGTAGTAGATATCGATATCATATCCGCAGCTTTAATAAAAATATTAGCTCAATATTTGTTGAATTAGAAAAATTAATATTTTTTCAGGTATTTTTGTTTGTTTTAATTGAGGGTTTGGGAATGAAAGTTTTTAGAATTTTAATAACAATGAAAATGGTCAATGTTATTTGAAATCATTAATTAAATTTAAAAGTAAAAGTTTGGGTCTTTTTCCACACTACTGCTGGTATATCAATAGGTTAATAAAATAAGATTCAAATCGCCAAATCGATAGATTTATCAAATCCAATACTACGTTTACCACTATGTAGATAGCCTAAACTCTCTTGACATATTCACTTTGTAAATATTTTCGTAAATTTTGCAAAATCGTTGTTATATTTTCACGAGTTTTAATGTTTCAAAATAATTTTGCGACGATAACACCTTTTTATTTTCTACGTTTACTTTCTCAAGTAGTAAATTTACTCCTTTAAGAGCAATTAATTACTTTTGCATATGATTTTGACATTTTGCTTTCCACAATTGTTTTGGAAAAGTTTTTAAGGTTATAAATTAAAATAAGGGAAGGAGTAGAGTATTATTATCAGTGTTTCCAAAATCAAAACAATGGCTTCGGCTTTAATTAATTGTTTAAAATACTTAAGAATATCAAATATACCGAAGTATACCGTGAGGAACATTTTAAATAACTCATTACTTACACAGGAAAGAATTACAGCTCCAACTTTTCTAGCAATAAGAAATACCAGTTTTTTTAATAAACGTAAATATTTCTATACATAATACATTTCTTCATTAACTATTTACATAACATAAATTTTAATTTTAGTACCAGCTGATGACTTATGGAAAGGTGTAGTTTCAGTTAGTAACGCGGGTAAAAAGCGTGGCAGAGGTAAAGGTGTTGGCAGAAAAATTGCTAAAAATTTAAATCGAGGTCAAATTATTGGTCAAGGCAGATCAAATATATTATGGCCGGGTTTAAATACTCCAATAGTGCGTGGCAAAGAAATTGTTCAACAACAAAAATTACCTGAGGATCCGGAAAGAGAACAAAAGTTAGTAAAACTGCGTGATTCTATGGGAAAATTTCGTGTTTTTAAATTGAATCCAATTGATCGTGGTTGGACTGGTTCAAAAATGCCAGGCCGTAGTATTGGTCCACCAGATGCTGTTGGCGAAGAAAATTTTGAAGGATTTGATACTAGAGTATTGGAAATGAAAACTGTCTTTATCATGAAAGGTAACCTTGGAAGAAAACGAAGATTTTCAGTACTTACAGTAACTGGAAATGGCAATGGTTCAGCTGGCTTTGCCTTATGTAAGTGAAATGTACAATTATTTGATTATTTTAGTTTATATATTCATTGAATCCCAATTTAATTTAAACATTTTTATTTTTACATTTTTTGCAATTCTTTATATTTTAGGTAAAGGAAGTGAGGTTAAAGCTGCTTTGAGAAAATCTAAAAATCGAGCTGTTCAAAAATTAATACATATAGAGTTATGTGATGGTCATACCGTATTTCATGATTTTTGTGGTACTTTTGGTAAAACTAAAGTATTTGTTTCTAAAAAGCCTGAAGGATATGGTTTAGTTTGCCATCGAGCTATAAATACTATATGCAAAGTATTAGGTATTAAAGATCTTTACGCCAAAATTGAAGGTTCAACAAATCTTCAGCATATAGTTAAAGCATTTTTCATTGGATTATTGCAACAAAAATCTCATGAGGAAATAGCTATTGAAAAAGGCTTACATTTAGTTGAATTTAGAAGTGAAACTGGTGGACTTCCCAAGGTAATAGCTAGTCCAACAGTATGTAGAACAAAAGAGGAAATTAAAACCAATGAAGTTATGGATTTTACGCAATATGCTTTAGGAGATAAAATTATGTTGAAAAAAAGAAAATTTCCACCATTTTATGCTAATACCCGGGGTTATGAAATTCATTTAAAAAATAAAGAAAGTAAACGAAATCAAGATAAAGTACGTTTGGAAATGTTAGCACATTATGGTGAATTAAGAAGTTTTTTAACTGATAAGTATCCTGAATCAAGACCATTTAAGAAAGAAGATAAAAAAGTCGATGAAAATTGAATATTCAAAGAATAATAAAGAAATTTTTACTGTTATTATTAATATCTTTTATTTTTTCAGGAAACTGACTTAACATAGTACGAATATGCATTTTTTTTTTATAATCGTATACAAAATACAATTTATCGTATTTCAGTCTTTGTCTAATCTAAATGTATTCTAATTAGTAAGTGTTGGGTTTGCGCTATTTAATATTTATATTTATTATTTTCTATTTCTTATTTATTTATTTTATTCGTTTCAGACCTTGCCATTCTCATTATAGTTTACTGTTTTTTAGTTTTTAGAAAAATTTGTTATGTATTTAGCGTTAGAGTAAAATTTTACACCTATTTAATAAATCTATTTCCATTTCCATAAATTCCAAAGATCCAATTTGTTGCTCGAACCAATATTACAATAATTATAAAATATAACAAATTCAACTGGAAATTCAAAATTTTAACTATTGCCACTACTGCGCTATTTATTGCTCTCTTTGAAGAGCTTTCAGCTTGATAAAATTGAAAAGACTTTTAAATTCGTTTTAATAAATTAAAAACAGCTAATTTCTTGTTGCATTTAGAAATAATTAAATACATAGATTGAATTCTCAAGTTTTCTTTTGAAGTGATAAATTTGTATTTTAGAAGTTATTAACAATTTTAGAACCCTCATGCTACTTGGTCATAAGAACTAATGTAAATAACGGTAAAAAAAAAACTTTGGTTCTCTTGTAGTAATTACTGTCGGGTTTAGTCGAACAATTTAAGTTTCGAACGGCTCTGTTCAACAACCATACGACTTTCCCCTCTTTCGCATCTTTGCAAGCTTATCCGCTTTATTGTTCCACTCTTCGCCTGAACTGTTGGGCATCCAATAAAGTAACACGTCATTCAATACTCCTAAGAAGTTTAATGCTTCTCTGCAGCTTATACATATATATTTAGTGAAAATTGTCCAATATGAAAACAATACACGAAAAAATCCGGGACTTAACATTAATGAAGAGACAAGAACCCTATTTACTGAAGAAGGAAACTGTGACTACAATGTAGAACAAAGTTTGGAAAAAAAAGTGCAAGACAAAAATAGAACAGAATGAAGACTGGGTCGTCTCGTACAAGAAGCCACAAATGACCACATAAAAATTGATAGAAATGGTTAAAAAAAACGAATTTCAAATCGTAGAATCTGAATTAAGATCGATCATTAATCGATATGCAAAGTGAAATCATGGCAATAAAAGTAGCAACGAAAATACTTTTAAACAAAAAATTAACCGATAGAAAAATAATTATTTTTTACTCGAATAACCAATGAGCTGTAAAAGCATTGAACGAATTTTAATAAATTATTAAACTTCCTAGGAAGATCTAATGCAGTTTTAAATCAATAGATCCCATGCAACATAGCCTTGCAAGCTATTAGATTAGCAGATAATAGTAGAGTAGACTCACATAAAGCGGATTCAAAAATAACGACCAAAAAGTGCTATCCCATCTTACATCCGTAATAATAACTTTTCAGGCCATGAAATAAGACAGCGATGGGAACGTTATGACAAGACTGAATTAGGGTTGCCAGAAATGGAAAGTTTAAAAAGAGAGCTTTTTCAGAAAAAAAAGAGGACAAAAAGAGAAGAGTATAATATAAAATTAAAATATACATATGTGTATACAAAAAATATATGTATACCAAATAATTAATATAATTTAATGAAAAAAGGCCCACATTTCGAAAGGGAAAAGGACCTATAAAGCTCACCTGCAGATTTATCTGTAAAATCAACTGTTAAAATAAATTAATAGATAAGACTTTATTTCATCAGTTTTTTTCTTCATAAAACCAGAACACATAACATTAAAAATATTTTATATAAATTAATTATGTTTTATATTAATATAATATACTTTATATTAAACATAATATAAATTTATTTCAGCAACAAATCACAATATTTCAATTTTACAAGCCTCTGTTTCATAATTTGTCGTTTGATTTAGGTTCATTACTTCTATTAAAAATATATTACCACATTTTATTTCATTTTAAAATTCCTTGCAGTTTGTACAGTTTGTACATATTTATACATAATTGCATGTGACGATCTAACACTAAGTATAGTTAGACGAATTCTACATTTTTGCCTTTGAAATATTTAATCCATTTAAGATTTAAAGGTTTTTCCTTAAATTCATCGGAGGAAATATTTTTTTCAACAAAGATTTTTGACATTTTTACTCTTTTTCTTTACAAAAATAAGATAAATTCAGTTTAAGAGAAAAGGAGAGCAAAAAGAGATACAAAAGATCCAAACGAAGAAAGATAGTGAACAAAAAGATCGTGTTCAAAAAAGAGTACATGTTCTATTTAAAAGAGACATCTGGCACCTCTACTGAATGTATGAAAAATTCTGAAGAAGCTATCCACACAAATTTTTTTTGGAGTAACCCTAATGCAGAAAAGGTATAGAAAATTATATTACTTAATAGGGTCAATCTATGACTCTATACAAGACGACGCAAAGAACAAGAAGATCAAGAATCCTGGTAGGATATTATTAAACAATTAATAATTTGTGATATTGCGGGAAAACATTTCAGAAATAAGAGATAGGAAAGTGACAAATATACATACTTCGCTTTATTAAAGGTGTTAACTGATTCAGGAGGAAAGTCTTATCCAACCCCTTTAAACAATCAACCATCCCAATGTTTGTTTAACAGAAGAAATAATATTGTTATTATCTGTAAACTATTCATCATTTTTTTTAGATCAGTCTTGATGTTTGAATTATTATTGAAATGTTTTCCAGTTTCTTTATTCAATTATTTTTCTTGTAATTGAAGTACCATTATTTAAAATAATATTCACTTTAATTTTATCATAATTTTTAACTATAATTAATATACTTTTTTTTTAAATTTACCAATTTTATAAATGTGATGAGGTGCTATTTTTGGCCACCAGATCTACTTTAAAAGTTGTCAATACAGATCATGGGAAATTTATATTATTATTTCCCTATTTTGACGCTTATTATTACAATTTGCTTACCGTTGTTCGCTACAGATAATTTTTTTTGAAATTCGGTTCAATACTCAAATTCAATTTTAATTTTAAATTTTTATTTTAAACTAAAATTATTAAAAATTTTGTCCAACATTATGTGAAAATAGAATATTAGTGTAATTGTTTCAAAGTAATAACAAGAACAACAATTATTTGTGATTTAAATATACATTTTCTTTATTTAAAAATTTTTTAATAAAAGTTATAGCGGTGAAATTCAGAGTAGAATAATTATAACATAACTTTCAATATCGTTGTCTGCCCACTTATGAATAATTGAAAGAATAAAAATAAGATTAAGTGCAAATCAGTTAGTAATCCCTTAGCCAGTATAATTACTCAGTATAATATAGAAACATGATTATTTAATTAAACATTTAATAAATTAATAATTTTCAAGTATGAAAAAATCAAATAAAGTTGTGTTAGCTGAATTGGAATTTAACCGCCAAAAAATTAAGTACCGGTTTAGTTGAGCATGTATTTAATTTTTTTTTTTTTTTTTTTTTTTTTTTCTCCTATTACTCCGCGTGGTAGCATAGGGCTTCGATAGTGAACCTCCATTCCTCTCTGTTGAGTACTACTTCCTTAATATCGTCCCAGGTATAATTGTTGACTGTTAATTCTTGATCGATTGTGCGTCTCCATGTGTTGTATGGTCTGCCGGGTCTCCTTTGTCCTTGTGGATTCCACTCTAGAGCTCTTCTTGCTATATCACTTTCTGATTTCCTTAGTGTATGACCTATCCATTTCCATTTTTTCCTATTTATCTGTCTGTTGATAGGTTCTTCTCCAGTTATCATCCATAAATCTTCGTTGCTAATTCTTGCCGGCCAGAATATTCTGCATATAATTCTCAAGCACTTGTTGATGAATACTTGTAGCTTCTGTTTGATTCTGACCGAAGTGAGCCATGTTTCACTGCCATATATTAATGTTGACTTAACACATGCTCTGAATATTGTTAGCTTTGTTGTTCTCGATATTTGGTTGCTCCGCCATATCTTCATTAGGCTCCCAAATGTTCTTCTTGCCTTATTTATACGGCTGTTGACATCTTCTGTTGCACCTCCTCTTGATGTTATAATGCACCCCAGGTAGTTGAATTCTTCTACGTATTCTATCTGTTGTCCACTCACTGTTATTGGCTCACTGTAACTATTGTTTGTCCTCATTGCTTTGGTTTTCTCGATATTTAATTCCAGTCCCGATTTCTTTGCTTCTTCCTGTAATCTGTTGACTTTGTTCTGTAGGTCCCTTTGATTTTTTGATATGAGGCATACATCATCTGCGTAATCTAAGTCTTCTAAGTTTCCGAAGAGATCCCATTCTATTCCGTTTATTCCAGTGCAAACTTCTCTTAGAATGTCGTCTAGTATTGTGTTGAAGAGAAGTGGAGATAGTGGACATCCTTGTCTAACTCCTATATTGGTGTAGAATGGATCACTGATCTTACCTCTGTGTTGAACTGTTGTCTCTGCACCTTCATACATCGCTTTGATGATGTTGATGATTTTGATTTTTTCAGGAACTCCTTTCTTTGTAAGTGTTAATTGCATGTATTTAAAACATTAATAATAATAAGTAAGTAAATTTTAAACTTTAAAATTTTCAAATATATTATATACTTAGTCCTATTCCTATATGGATGTGATATTTATAATTATATATTTTATTATATTATATTATATTATATTAATTAATATAATAGATAATACCTAATTATATAGCTCATATCAAAATAATGTAAACCATGATATGTACAACTAAACAACATATGGCATTCCTGTGTTTCATTTTTGTACTATTCTGCACATGACGTCACAATATACTTACTTTTTTTTCGTATATAGAGTTTGCTCATATCAATTTATTTAAATAATGAAAGTTTAATTATGAAATAATTTTTAATGAAGAAAAAAATTAATTTAATTTAATTTAATTTATATTTAATATGTAGTCAAATTTATATTTACTTAGAAATGGAGATTTATAAATAAGAAGGGGATTATAAATAGAGTTTTGAATTCAGTTGTATCATATAACGTAAATAAATGTAATTTCAGTTATATAATTCTTTATAACTCTATATAAGATACTCTATAAGATTATCTGTTAATTTGTCATAATTTAATTTCATCAAAACTAAGAGCGCCTTTTCCCCTTGGACTGTGTTGCAGCTTGTATTATTTTTATGCAGGATCTCTAGTTTCAGTTGATATGTCTATTCCTTGTGCCCATCTATTCCGTGGAGTGAGAATCCGTGGGGCAGGCAGAGTAAATTATTTTCTACGTAGTACGTAGTAATTTGTATACTTTTGAACTTGCCGAATTCAGCCTTTTTGAGCCATTGTTAAATTGTTTAACCTGGTCTGGGTGGTAATTATATTACGGTAGTTATATTGTAAACATAAAACTGTTGTTTGTTATGCATTAATTTTTTTTTCAACAATCAACAGATAATTTAATTTAACAATGGTTACTTATAATTATTTAACAAAAAATAAATAATTTAACTACCAGGTTTTTTAATTTTAAACAATTTTTTATCACCAATTTAAATACATAACATAAGTTCGATACAAAAAATGACATAAGTTCGACATTGTTTTTAATTTTAATAATTTTGTCGAACTTATGACATATGTCATAAATTATGATAAATTAAAAATGACATAAGTTCGGAAAAAAAAACAAATTTAAAGTAGGTTTATTTATAATATTTTTAATTGCAATTTAAGTGAACACTTGAATAGAATTTTCAACAGGTCTTCTGCAACATGTGCAAAGATACTTATTTTTGTTGTTTGCAATTGTCTCAGCTTATATTGACAATTGACATGTATGGCAGATCTTAAGATGCCGGCACGGCAAAAGAACAACGTTTGACGGATTTATAAAACAAAAAGAGCATAAATTTCAACCAAATTGGATTGGGTTATAGACTCAGTTTCATCTTCAGATTCACTTGAATATGAATCGGATTCGTTGCAACTTTCATCATTAAATTTTACGACGTCGTCATCATCGGTCTCAAAATTGTCAAAAGTGTTAATTATTTTGTTTTCTTTGTAGGCTATTCTAATATTTAGGAACAACATTATTGTGATTTTCCCTTTTTCCAATAAATCACTAGCCTCTTTGATTTTCTCATTTTTGTCAATATTTTTTTTTCGCTTCGTTGTAAAGGCACCTCCACTTTCAATTAGGATTTCAAACTTTTTGGCTTCATCATCATTTCTGGCCCCCTTGCGTTAGTTTTACGAATAAGGGAATTTGCTGTTTGCGGTTGTTTAATTTTTTTTTTATAGCCTTCCATAAATTGTATTCGGTAGCCTCAGTTGCTGTTAGTGTGACAAATGCTTTTGAATCGCTGCATTTTTGTTCTTGTTTAATTCGTTACTGAGACACTTTATTAATCGGTTTAACTCTCTCTTGGCGGCAATTCTTTCATCAGATGATCTAGCATTTCGTGTTTGATGTTTAAGCCTTCTTTTCACTACTATCATTTCTCTAATTGTGGCAGACGTTTGGTGCATTGTAATCTCAACTTTCAGACGCTGCTGCTGTCCAGGAAGCTTCTTGTATGTTTGTTATGATTTCATTAACTGCATTTTCAATGTCCCATCTTTTGTTTTTAAAGGAATATGTAGGTCTAACCTTCTATCTAGCTGATCTTGAAAAAGATTCCAGTTAGTTTTACTGCTGCTCAATGTTCGAGGTTTGTCTTTTTTCATGATTGTATCAAATACTAACAAAACTACTGGTGTATGATTGGAAGATAAATCCAAAGGATTTGTACCTTTTTCGGATCTAAGTCTTTCGTTATGAAAAAAATCAAGTAAATCCGGGATTTCATTCAAATCTGACGGCCAGTAGGATGGGAGATCCGGCTGACACACATTGAAGATTCCTTTCTTGTACGGATGCTAGAAGTTCTTTCCCTTTATAAGTGATCAATCTAGATCCCCAGTGCGTATGTTTGCATTTAAAATCTCCTCCACGTATTAATCTATTTCCAAGCGTGTCAAAAAATTTATGAATTTGTTTCTATCAATAGAATGCTTTAATGGACAATATACCGCTGAGAATACAAATGAGCCTTAACTTAACATTAGTTGATTCGTGACTGTAGATAATCAAATGAATGATTTTTAATCAGTTCGTGTTTGATAGCTCTTTTTATAATAATAATCGCTGTCCCACCGTGTTCCTGTATATACAAAAAGTGCTAAATGATTCTACATTATTTTGTGGAACACAAATATATGTGTCTATCTGATCTGACATGAAATAAAATATATGGAACATTTAGAAGTTTAAGTTATCACTTAATCCTCCTAATCGATATTCCTAGATTCACTTTTTCCGAATTCATCTATTTTTGGAACCATCCAATAACTGAATGACTGGGGGAAATTCAATAAAGTATTAATTGATTGAATTTTTGGCAGAAAGTTCAATGTTCATATTGAAAATTGTTTTAAATTGGAATTGGAAAAGCTAAAGAATGAATCAACCTGGAATGAATCATGTCGCAGTGTATTATTTAATGTACATCGAGAATTAACCACGTGTCTTCAAACACTTAAAATTGAAAACTTTACTTTAAAATTTGATTTACATTAATAGAGAAGTCCAGAATTATTAGTAATGTTTAATAATAATAATTAATTTATTTGTACATGTACATAAGACGGTAAGTCTCGACGATTGTATATAAAGAGAATGAATAGAAAATATAACAAAACACATAAATCTAAAAATTCAATTCATTTGAACAGCATTCCACCTTGATTCAATAATTGTCATCACTTATGAACTTTCATTCAGTTTGAAATTTTTTGACAACTACTTTTATTACTGAATCCTTATAGAAATGATATAGATAGGATATAGACACACCATATTACATGTACATTACATTTAATTGTAATATTAATTTATGTACCATAGGAGGAGAGGAAAGTAGGTATGTAAAATATTTTAAATAAAATATCCAAATATCCATAATTTGTTCCAAAAAAATAGGGACTCTAATATTATTATTGTATCTATTGTTATTCATATCTTCAGATATAAGACTTAGAAACAAACACAAGATGTACATTATCGTAGATTACATAATGATATTATAAGTAACATTATAAAGCATACAAGTATGTATTATGTATAGTTAAATATACACAATTAAATCTATATGTACATATACATATATAATTATAGTTTGAATTAGATTAGAGATTTTAGATTTTAAGGAGGAATCCTTAAAGACAGCTCAAACCTATTATTATCTGATCGATCGGTAAGTTAAAAGGATAACAAAATATCCAAAATACAGATATTTATTTTGATCCCTTCTTAAGTTGAAAATTACAAGGATATTTCAATCTATAGTTGCAATACACAAATCCTTTCCTAATTTATCTCTAAGAAAATGTGTAATCTTCGAATTTTTAGAGGCGTTGTTTTACTCAATTTTAATTAACAAAATTTTCATAGGTTAATTATAGGTTCAATAAATTGTTCGATTTTTAAAGATTAACTGATTGAAAAGATTATCAAATGCTAAAAGGATAAGAATTAAAGTAGCGTTTGGGATAATACGAAAACATTTAATTGAGAATTTATTAATTTAATTCTTATATGTTTGAACAAATTTTTATTTAATGTTTATTATATTATATATGTACATACTTCTATACATACTTATATACATATGTACATCATATGCAATGACATAAAAGTCTGTTTTAATGTGTTATCAGTTAGATAAAGGTGGTACGGTGGTACATGTTGTATGGATTTTGTAAATTACAGAAAAAAATATTTTGATGTTGACCTTTTTTTTGTCGGACATTTGTTTTGTTCTCATAAAATTGGAAGTTGTCTAGCAATATGTCAATAAGTGTAAGGTATTTTTTTTTTTCGATTAATTTGTTTATTATTCCTTCCCTTGTGTAGCTCGATAGCATATTAGTATTCTTAGCTTTAATAGAATATTAGTATTCTATTTAATCAATAAAAATGGTTCGCAACTCCAACCTGTCTTCTAGTTCTTCCTCTTTTTCTTTTCTCTAACTATTCATTTTCTTTTCTAAAAGCCAACGGTACGAAAGTATAAAGGTTTCTCTGACATAATTTTTAACTAATAAAAAAAACAGTTCAAGGTTTTCTTCTTTAACATCGTTCTTCATGCGAATATACCGGGTGTTCCAGAGGATACGTATCAGCTTTTTAAGAGGGGAAGAAGCCGTTATTTTAGAATTAAAAAAAAAATTTATTAATTAAATCGAGGGTGCTCTATCGATTTGTGATATTTGATATTTTCAACTTCCGGGAAGGACCGGAAAATGGTTTTTTAAGCTTCAATATCACCGAAATTGGCCGAAATCGAAATTTTCAAATGGAAAGGGGTACTTTTTTATGCAAGTTCGGATTCTACGTCAAAAAATAAGAAATTTTAAATGTTAAATGTTTTTTTTGTTCAGCCAATATTAAATTGTTTGCTAATGAAAATAAATGGTCAATTTATTTCTTATTTTAGAAAAACAATGGTTAAAAAAGGTAATAATTTTATGGCCCTACGAACTAAAGTCCCAAAAGTAAAATTACAATTATTTTTAGATACAAATTTATTATTGTCAAAACTCAAACGATATGGGATCAAAAACAACGAGTTAAACTGGTTGAAAACATATTTAATAGGAAGAAAGCAGGTTACCAAAGTTAGCAATGTTTTATCTAGTCATAGAGATATTAAATTAGGTGTTCCACAGGAATTAGTGTTGGGCGTTATAATGTTCCTGTTATACAATAATGATATTGGGAATATTCTTAAGTTTTGCTGTATAGTCATGTTCGCTGATGATTGTCTGGTATATATTAGTGGCATTACTGCCGTTGCAGACTTAGTTCGAACCTTAAACACAAACCTGCAAAATATACATAACTGGCTTTGTATGAACAAGTTAAACCTCAAAATGTATGCATATCAATATTAGATCTGCAGATTCTAGTGTTAATATTGTTCTGCTGTTAATATTAATAATGAGATTATTGAATCTGTTACGAGTATTTAGGTGTTATAATAGATAATAAACTGAATTTTCGCGAACACTTAGACTGTATGCGGAAAAATTAACAAAAAAATGGCTTTCTACGTCAATTTCGATGCAGTCTTTTTTTTGCAACAGTGAAAATGGTGTATAATGCGATTATTTTACCTTATTTTGATTATTGTGCAACAGTCATATTTTCCGGGTCATCAGAACACCTGAACAGGATGCAAAAGCTGCAAAACAAAGGGATGAGAATCTTGCTAAAATTTAGTAATAGAACAAGAATTGAATAAAATGCTCCAAACACTAAATTGGATGAGCATAAACCAAAGAATACATTTTAAGGTTTTAGTTTTTAAGTTGAAGTACACCTTACTCCCACTGCCGAATGAGATGAAATGTATAAGTAACATCAATCGATTCAAAAAGACTTTTTCAAAGTATGTTATAGAAAATTGTTCGAATATCAGTTTGAAAGTTACTTTGTTTTTATTTTGCTGATAAATTTTAATTATGCTGATTAATTTTTTTGTTGTTTTTTGGAAGTGATATTATTTGATTTTTTGATATATGTATTGAGTTAATTGAATTAAATTTACTTTTTTTTTTACGTTCGACAGTAACTTAGGTAGAATCACCTTTTAATGCTTAATTAAGTACGGTACGGCAATTTTACACTACAATATCTACATTATTTCGAGTATTCATTTAAAAAATTACTGGCTCTACTCATTAAATGTGGAAAAATACTGGTATTGTTCGGAACTAAGACTTCTTAAATAGAATAGTTTCATTTTATTTATTTTGTTACCAGATTATATATACTCTTAGTATTTTTTTTTGTCATTTATTATGTCAGTATTTTTTTTTGTCTGTGTCCCTTATAGTGGTGGTTGTCATTACAGTACCGCCATGCATGTTGCCCACCGTTTTTCAATTACATGTTGTGTGGCACAGTACGTAGAGCGCCTGCCTTTCAACCGAGAGGTCCCAAGTTCGATTCTCGATGAAGCAAAAAAACAAATGCTTTATGGGTTTATCGACCTTGTCCAGTACCCTTTGTCATTTGGATAAAATAAATGACAAAAAATAATTGAGAGTAATCTTGTAACAAATTAAATAAAATGGAGCTATTCTATTTAAGAAGGCTTTATTCCTGCCAATAGCACAAGTTTTCACATTTAATGAGTAGATAAGCCAGTAATTTGATAAATAAATGCTCGAAATATTGTAGATTGTTGTGTAAAATTGCCGTACCGTACTTAATTAAGCACGAAAAGGTGATTCTAACTAAGTTACTGTCAAGAATATAAAAAAGAAAAAAGCAAATTAAAAGTTGAAGGGAATTTTATGGGGGCTTATTTCATTTATATTACTATACTATTATCACACCATTATTATAAAGAAGTTTTAACAACACGCTGATAGAGTCACCATGTAATGTTCAAGTAATAATTTTTCAATTCATTACATTACAAGAGTTAACTCCACACTAACTTAATATATAAACCTATTTTCATTAAACTGAATTCTCATTGAAACTCCCTTCAATGTATATAAAACGTACGGTACCGCTTCCATGCATGAGAATTCAATTGCAACAAAATAAAATAGAATATTGGGTTGTTTATTTACCATTAATTTATTTGTAAAAAGTAAAACAACAAATTTTGTTTTTGTTTTTTTTTTCTTCCAATTCGATATTTACAATTTGATCTTTTTTGTACTATGCTGGCTTGAATAGTATCCTATGATAACACTTCAATACTTTTTATATAATTTCATACAGGTTGCATTCAATTTTACGTTTTAATCTTGTAGGGGGGCTGGGTACCTTAAAATATTATTTGTCAGGATGTTTGGACGTATTTCCAATTTACTTCTATAATTTTTTGAAACATTTTCATATTTCCTCATATATTGAAGGAATCTTCAATTCGCTGTAAATTAAATTATTTAACATGAGCTACGGATCATCAATCACCATTCTTAGGATTTTGTTCTGAAATAGTGATATCTTTGGATTACGTGAATATTAAATTTAGCTGTAGATCCCCAGAATAGATTCAGTACGACCATATAGGTTTGAGCATAGCTTTGTACAGCAGGATCTTCTTTTCTAAAAATAATTCACATCTTTTACCTATTAATCAACATATAGAAAAAAAAAAGAAGTTAAATAGGTACTAACGATTTTTTTTTTCAATTTACTGACAGTTTTACAAAAAAAGATATTAAATTTCCGGGTGGGAATTGTGCCCTTATCTCGATTTTTCATTTTTGGCTTTTGAGCCTGTTTTTCTTATCACATCAGTATTGTTTTTTCATTCATCAATATGTGCCCATGCTTAGGAGGCACAAAAATTTAATCAAAATTAATATGAAATAAAAATTTATATTAAATTTATTTAAAAAAAAATATCATTTATTTTTAGTGTCTAATACACAAGTAAAATTACATACCATTGATTCTTGAACTTTAATATGTATTTTGATGTCCTAAACTGTTTTTTTTTATCTTCTTTTGTTTTCATTTCTAAAAATAAAAAAATCAAGATTTTTTTTCATCTCTATTCTTTCTATTGTAAAAATTAAGTAGGTACACTATTCACTTTGTTAGTACACATATACACAGTAACATACGCACACTTGTACTCCTCTCTTTATTAAAATAAAAAAAAAATACTTTAAATTAAAACAAAAAAAAAATTATTTAATTCCTGATAACAAACATAAACACACACACACACATGAATATATATTAGTGCCAGCCAAATATACATACTGGAAAATCCTTATAGTAAAAATAATAACCCCTAATGATATGCATTAAAAAGAATGTTTTTTGTTTTTTTGTTTTTTTTTTGTTTTTGTGTTTTGAATCCTTTTTTTACAATATACAACATACATTTATACAAATAAAAAATAAATATATATGCGCATACATTTATTTTTTAGATAATGTAGAGATATAAAATAATACTGATTTATATTTTACTTCGTTATTTTTTGTTTTTTTTTTTATTATTGTTGTATGTTGAATACAAACGTATGAATATTCAATTTACTTTCAAGGATATTCAAAATGAAGATCTAAAATGTACATGTGCATATATAGAATAGGAACAAAACACTTTGTTTAGAGTTTTTCATACAATGTACATCTGAATATATATACATATAAACGTATAGAAATTATTATTTTATGATGGCCATAAGACTCTTCTAGGGATATTGAAAGTTTGTCGGACCGCGTTGGAGTACACTTAAACAACACCTTTTTTATTCATTTTTTTTTCTGTGTTTTTTTTTTAGTTTTTTAATTTTTCCGGATTTTTTTAGTTTTTCATTGTTGTTGTTTTAATATGTAGGTACATATGTATATTCTACAGTTAGTTATGTTATATTATTAAATATTATATAGAACGCGAATGATAGAAATTTATATGACGTGTGCTCTATATATAAAAAAGCAATATATTAAAAATGTTGATAAGTATTTCATCAATTCCGTCTTAATAATTCACGTTCCAGTACAAATGTACACAAACGAGTGTGTTCGATCTTAAAAATAAATTTTGTGGACAATATAAAAGCTAATTAAAATAAATATATATACATGCAATATACATATAGATTCAGAATCTTTTATTATTTATTCGGAGAAATACTGTACCCATATCTTGGCCGCCAAATACAAATTGGAACTATAATCAATTTTCCATTCCTCCAATTATAATTGGTTCATATAACTATAAGACTTTACCATAGAACTATTATTTATTGCTGCAGTCATATTTATCGAAAGACACTTTTTGGTGAAACATCAAGTTGCCTATACACCAACTAATGAAATTATGTCAGGTGTACCACAGGGCAGGATCTTAGGCCCTGTTTTATATCTCATTTACACTGCAGACTTACCAACAACAAATGAAACAACCACCGCCACTTTCGCTGATGATACGGCCATACTGAGCTCACATGGTAACCCAGTGCATGTTCAGAGATTCTGTAACACAGCCCAAACAAAATTCAGCAATGGCTTAAAAATGAAGAATCAAGGTGAATGGAGCAAAACAACACATATCACATTTACACTAAAGACAAAAATTTGTTCGGTGGTTGTACTTAATAACGAAGCAGTATCTCAAAAAGAGGCTGTAAAGTATTTGAGCATGCCTTTGGACAGGAGATTCACATGGAAAATCCATATCCATAACAAAAGAAAGCAACTGGGTTTGAAGCTAAGCATATTGTATTGGATGATTGGCTGCAACTCACTGTTGTCACTGGAAAACAAGCTGCTGATTTATTAAGCTGTCTTGAAACCGATATGGACCTACGGAATCCAACTGTGGGGACTAGCCATCAGCAACTCAAATATTGCAATATTACAGCGTTTCCAGTCAAAGCTATTAATATTGGTAGTTTGCGCGCCTTGGTTTGTCAATAATGATGTCATACATCGTGATTTGCAAGTGAGAACCATTAAGGAGGAGATTAGAAGCATAAGCGGAAAGTACCAGATAAGATTAAGTGATGTAAGTCGCCTTAAGCATCCTAGCATCCTGCAGCTATCCAGTAGACAATTGGAACAATCAATTGGGGGCCAAGAAATGTTGGCATCATTGATGGTTGACCACTGGGTTATCTCATTCGCTAGTCAGTGCAATTTACCTGTATAAAAAAATGTCAATTTCAAACTACTGAATGTCTCCTTCAGCCTGTAATGTTTCCTTGGGAAATAAAAAAAAAAAAAAATATATATATAACTATAACAAAAAATTATAATAAAAATGTTGGATATTACTACAACATTATTATACAACATATACATCCCCAATTAGAGATCTTGGATGCCCCAATTCGATTCGCTCAATAATTTTTGAGTAGTTCCCATAATATTTCAGCCCAGGTTATGATTTTGGAGCCTGATTGCTCACATATTTTTTTTTTATATTTATAGCCAAAACTTAGGCTGTAAACCTGTGAATACTTGCGTACCGTTTGCTATTTGCAAAATGAAATAATGGTTAAAGGAAAGCAAAGAAAAAGGAAGAAGAAAAGTTTTGTGGGAAAGAGCAAAAAATGTTGTTAATATTCGTCTTAAACCTCTGTAAATCGTAAATAAAAAATCGTTCTCTCATTGCGAATGCTTCGCTTGGGACGCGATTCCACAATCGAGATGTTCTAACTATAAAAGAATTTCCATAACGGGGCTTAAACCATCTCGGAACTTCCTCTGTGAAAGAGTAGGTCCTGTCGTGTTATGCAATGAAATTGCTTGAGAAGAGGAAGAAGATATTTTAATTCCTCAGAACAAGTGCCAACTCCAAGTAGTTGCCTATAAAATAGAGTAAGTGCTCCAATAACACGACGATGAGCAAGTTGTATGAGGTCGACATTTATGTCGTCTATAAGACAAATGGCACGGTTTTGTATAGAAAATGAAATTAATTTTTTGCACACCTGCCCATAAATGTGAGTTATACTCCAGTTTGGGTTGTATATATGCTTTATAGAATTTTAAGAGTTATCGAAATTAAAAATAAGGTTTACAGCTCCTTAATAAGCCCAAACGTTTAATCAATGTCGTTCAATATCGAAAATTCTCTCATTCCAGTGCATATGTTAATTCCCTCGTATTCCAAGAATATTCAGGTCTTTGAGTCGCTGAATATCTTCATTTTGAAACTGGAGAGTTGATTCGAATGCTGTTAGCTTGTTATTAACAATACAGCTTTTAGTTTTTGAAGTGTTAGACTTGACTCTGTTTGCTTTATCCCCAGCCGCCAATTCTGGCTAGGTTGTGATTGGTCATCATTGTTCTTGTGGAGTTCACTGCGGAAGGTGTATATAGCATGAGTTTTTTTAAGAAAATAATATGATAATCTTACTAAAGTGCTGTCATCAGCAAAACTATGGATCTATTTTAACTATGACAGTTAATTTGAAAAGGCGTTGCATTTTGCTATAACAGCAGAGTGCCAAATTCGATGAAAAGTCTTAGATATATCAGAGCTATAACATATTGATGAAGACTTGTGTTGAGCTTTTTGCAGAGGAATGAGATCACCGGTGGAACGTTGGGCTCGAAAACTGTATTGATTATCATGAATTATACCTCTACTATCAAAATAATTCTTCAACTTTTGATTGATTAAGATTTCCATCGTGGAAATAATGGAAGTAATAGCTATGGGCCTATAGTGCTCATATATTTGATAGGTGATAAACTTAGAACGTTTTCCTTTTGGAAATGTGATCCCATTTGGAATTAATTACAGCCAAGTTAAAATTTTCATATTTCATTTTAATTTTTATATAGAGAGAATACCTTTTTTGTTTTTTCAAAGAACTGATTACCTTAAAATTTGCAAGAAAATCGAGTTAAAAATTAATTTTTATATTTCATTTGTAAGGAAAGGTTTTTTCACTTTATGTTGTAGAACTGAATTTAAAATTTATAAAATATATATATAAATTTTTTTGTATTATATAAGATGTACTAGTGGATCCCCTGTGCAGTTCAAACACAATTTTATATGAAACGATTAATATAATTGTCGAAAATAATCACACGCGTATTTCGTCTCCTACTGGCAGACTTCTTCGTTGTTTTGCACTCGACTGAGGAAAGAAGTAGAGCTAGCTAAGAAGAAAAATGCAATAGAATTCAGATCCAAAGTAGCATAACATATCATCCAAGAGAATTATGGTATTTCGAAAGGAGACAAAGTAATGGTAAATTACATTCGAGATATTAGGAAACTAGACTCAAGTGAAAGCATCGAAATTTATAAAACTAAAAATAACTCACTCCTAAATAAACACCAAGGCAATGGAGATTCTTCTATATTTAAATTTTTAGTAAAATATAATAGAACGAATAAAACCACCCCTACCTGGCACTCTAACGTCGGGAATTATATTTCAATGAATAATAAAAATATTGTTAATCAACCCTCCATCTGTGCTATTTCATTTGATAATAAACAACCAAACGTCAAATTGCTACCTGTGCAATAAACATAAATAAGTCTATTTTAGATTTCTTTCCTCAATCGAGTACAAAACACAGAAACAGTCTGCAAGTAGTAGTCAAAAACCACGTAGCTGTATATAATACAACGACGAAGGGTCCATGGAACCAACGGAACCATTGGTTCCCTTTGATTTTATAATTAACATTATTTCTTTTTACATTTTTATTACTGAATTCATAAACGATTTTTTTTTTTGTTACAAAATAAAAATATTTCTTCTACAGTTCATTACAAAATTTCACTTCACATTTTATAAAAATAAATTTCAGAATTTTTTCATTTCAACTCATTCTCTTATTATGGAAAATAAAATTTATTTTAAATAAAATAAATTTAAATTGTCATAGTAGGCCACTGAATAAAACCATATAAAACTCGCCATACATATCTTATAAAATAATATTGAAAAGGAATCAATTTTAAAATTACTTCACATACATTCATTGAAATTCTAGAAAGAAAAAATGTTGTTTACTACTAGCCTACTACTATTTAATTTTTCAAAAAATATTTAACATAACATTATATAAAATAAAACTCATTAAAAGAAAAAAACTTACATTACAAAATAAAATCGTAACAGTCTAACACTGTAGGTATAAATATATGAAGGGAACCAATTTTAACATCGCTTCCAGTAACCTTACAAATGCTATGAAAAAATATTATATATCCTTTTTCTTTATAAGAATTTTTTTTAGTATACCATACAAAAATAAACTCAAAGGGAACCAATTTTAAAATCGCTTCCACAGCTAACAGCTTATATAATATAATAGTGAATAGTAAATTACGCATAAGAAGAAATTTAACATTTTTAGAGGAATAGGCAATGTTAACTCTCAAATTTTATTTTGATTGTGTATGCGTAATTGTATTGTATTTTGCCATATTAATTATTTTATAAGGAATATTGTATTTGTTTATATATATATATATCGACATACCTATATATAATATTAATATTGATTTATAATAATTATAAAGTATTATAGGTGAATGATGATTGATTGATGAGATAATGAGGAGAAATAAACAGAAAAAGATGATACAGAAGAGAACAATAAATGCATGCAAATCAATATGCATACAGAATTGTAAATTAAAAACAAAATATATAGATATAGAGTTTTGTATTTACTATTTTTTTGGCTGTAGAAAAAAGATAACTTTTATAATAAAATAATATTTATAATAATATGAATATGAAAACTTATATGTAGCTTATTAGCTATATCTCCTACTCTATGTATATAATTAATCATAAATAAATAAGAGAATAATAGAGAAAAAACCGTTTAATATGTTATTATTTTTTATTTTTTTTACTCATGAATTTATGAAATCTTACAATAAAAAATGTTTGATACATCCTATTGCATTCGAAAAATCTGTGAATTCGAAAAATTCATTGATCAAAATTGATGATCCAGAATTTTGAAGAAAATTTTTCCAAAAGTATTGAGGAATTTGACATTCTAGAATTAGCATCTAGAAAAAGGGAACTTTGTGGTAAAAATATTCCAAAGTACTATAAAACATTAATAACAGATATTGGCCAAAAACTCATTTCAGAAATTAAGTACCGTTTTGAATCACTCAAAAAAATTAAATTTATTGATTAACTGACATAAGTCGATATAAGGATTTCGAAGAACCCTAGTGATCTTGTAAGCAATTTGCAAGAAAATTCTTAGGAATATTTTGAGATATTCAAGTTGGAAACAGAAAAGTAACATTCAGTGATTCAGATTTTCAAAGTAAGAAAAATGCTTTAGAGATTCTACACTTTTTGAAGGAGTGTGGATTAGACCGGTGTTTTATGGAATTTACAAAACTTTGTCAATTGATTCTTACTATTCCTGCAATAACAGCAACAGCAGAACGTGTCTTTTCATGCTTAAAACGAGTCAAAAGTTTCATGCGAAATAGAATTAGGATCGGAAAGATTAAGTTCTCTTTCTGTTATTTCAATTGAAAAAGATTTACTGAAATCAATTAAATCATCAGAGAATTTTTATGATAATGTAAAAGGAAAGGAGCATTAATCTTCAATATAAATATTAATTATTGTCTGATAATCGGTGATAGAATTAATTTCTAGTGTATTTCAAACGTAAGTTTTTTTTTTTTTTTTCATTTCATTTTTTAGTAATTAATACTTTTTTAAAGTTTTAAATCTATTTACCTTCAAATTACATAAAACAAAATTAGTTCAATTTTGTTAAAATTTATAAACAATAATTTACCAAAATAATGCATAAAATATTTAAACTACAAAATTTAAAATAAAATAAGATAAAAATTTATGAATATTCAATAGGCAAAATACAAATTTAATTATTCGTTTCTATACTCTACAAAAGTTATCAAGATTTTTTAGAAAAAATCTTCTGCGTTTCTGACTTCCACTGTTAAGTGATTAAATATTTGAAGACCTTTATGACATAAATTGTTTTGGGTATTACTCCTACGAAACAATGGTAATCTAACAAATTTGCAATATATCATTTGCATTTACTGAATTTTATTTTTCCTATCATAATAAGTTTATTTATTAATTCAAAGTTTAAAGAAAAATTTGTTAGTCCATATAGTGACTAGCTATAATAATTAATCTTAAGATATCACGTTGTAGGTGAATTTAATAATTTAAAAATCTCACAGTCCTATTAAGCTGTGATACGGCCTTTTAGGCTCTTTTCAAAGATTTTCACCTTCAAAGAGAAAAAAAAAAAATTTGTGCTTAATAGTAAACTATTATTTCCAGAAAATTATTAATTTAATACAATGTAAAGTAGTTAAACCTGCCTAGTTCTCCTTAGTTCATACTTTTCGACTTTTTAATAAACTGATTCCCTAATCTGAATGTTCACGCTTCGTCACTGATATAATAAGCATTATTTATTAAAATCAATAGGAAAATATTCGACTATTTTCGACAATTATATTTATTTCATATAAAATCGTGTCGGAAAAAGCCAATAATATGCAACTGCACAGGGGATCCACTAGTACATATTATATAATACAAAAAAATTTACTCTAACGCTAGAAAACAAGTTTTTATAAAAACTATATGAAATAAATATTTGATTTTATAATGTTTGTGCTTTCTTAAATGCAAAAATAAATATATATTTAAATATTTAATTATTTATTCCATGGCTAAAATAATTAATACTTATACAGGAACGTTTATATATCACTATAAGTGATTAGTTAATCTCTTGTAGATTAACTAATCTACATGGGCATCTACAATTACGGATCTAAAATAGAAACAATTGTTACTCTTCCCACTGTTACTTTGAAACTAGTTTTGAAAGGAAAAATGGTTTATGTTATTTTGTGTTTCAAATGTATTTCAAAACTACTCTTTTTGGTACAAAAAATTTTCATAAGTTTTTCAGTTTTTAACAGTCATTTTTTTATAGCATTCAGTTCAGCTTAAATGTCTTCAATTTGAAGCAATCAATGTGTAGATTACAATATACGTGCTTTTCTGGTGTCTGGTTGGTCCTTTGGTTTTTCAAAATGTATAGTTTGATCCAAATACGGCTTTGCAAAATATCGTTTTCCAACATCTTTTTTTTTGTTTTTATTTTTATAAAAATTCTGGAACCACGGTTTTGTATCCTACAGTAGCTATATATACATATAAAAATAATTATGGTAAAATATTCTGAAATTACCACGATATTTTGAAAAAGCGACATTTTAAAAAGCTTGATTAACAGAGGGAATTTTCTTACGCTCTTGTTTTTATGATATAAAGGTTAAAAAAAAAAGATCGATAGCCATAAAAAGTATTGAAAACAAGATACATAAACGTGGTTAATCAAATCCGTTCGAAAATTAAACTTTACTTGGAAGTTGTAATGAGTAATTTCTTATCCAACTTGAAATTTGTATTTTTAATATTTTGTGTTGAAATGTATTAAATAGTTTTTGGTTATGTTAACTCTGTAAATATTATAGGTTAGATTTATACATTTCAGTTCATTTGGTATAAGTTGAGATGAGAGAAATAAACACGATGAGAGAAATAAAAATACAAAATAATTTATTATAGTTCTACAGCTTGAGGAAAGCCTAAATCCGACTGAATTTACTGCATTCTGCTATATCTTGAGCAACTATATATCTTATATTTGGTATAATTTAGATTTTTCGACGGTAGTCCACGACTTCGTTTAACCATCTTTTTGGTTTATCTCTTTTTCTATAGTATTGTAAGAAACTGGGTTTAGTATTTTCTTTCGGCATACCTTTTCAATCATTCATCCTCAAAACCACACGTCCTGATAATTTTAGTTTTTGGGCTTTAAAACTTTTTTACGGTGTTGTGGACTTTAATTAAATCCCTACAGGATTACAAAAATAATTACAATGGTATTGATATATAATAATAGTAATAACAATAATAATAATAATAATAAAAATAATAATAATGAACTAAAAGATTTTGATCCTTGTTTACTATATGTATTTACTAACTAGAGTATATAAAAATCTACTACAAATTTATTCATACTATAGATATTTTTATACTATATACATATACATATATATATATATATATACATTATGATTGTATTTGTTTTTTTTATTATTATTTTTTTCTATTAAAAAACTTAGTTAGTACACTTCAGGACAGACAAAGTATATACAACAAGAACAAACCCAACAACAAAACCAACAACAACAACATTAAAAGTGTATATAGATAGGTTTGTAGATTGTTTTGGGGAAGTGGGAAATGGTTACTATGCCTTGTACAGCTAAAATATACTATAGTAATTTAGGTTTGTAGATTACGTAGTTATATATACATACATATATATATATATATATATATATATATTTGTTTTTTTTTTCTTTTTATTTTCAATGCAAGGATATGAATTGTGTAAAAAAAAATATAAAAAAAAAAATAAATAATTTTATTTGAAAGGAAGAGTAGTGAAATTACTACTGACTTGGAATCCTGAATAGTGTCTGATGATGATATTGAAGTTAGAAATAAATAATGGGTTTATGTATATATATGTCAGAGAAAAGTTGAGTCTAGGCTGCACAAAAGAAATTCTTTTTTAAGGTCTACCTCGTTTAAATATAAAATTTCATTCACAAATCAGTTTGCTTTTGATTTGCAGTTGTTTTTTAAGTAAAATATTTGGAAAAAAAACAAACTTTATTCAGAATCGATTATTTGTCAGTGGTTTTTTTATTAAATTTGTTTAAATGCATGAGGCTGGAAAACGCATTTACATCCATAAATAATAATAATAAAATAATGAAAAATTTCCAATTTGAATGAAAAATTCTGCTTTTGAAATGTAATTTAACTTTCCAAACTATATATATGTCGCACGACATCAGAGATTGCAGGTAATTGATTGAGTTAAAACATAGTAACAGAAACAGTAAAAGTAACAGTAAAAGAAACAGCAATAATTGTTAAGAGTAAAACCAATTAGGTAAATAAAGATTTAGTGAAGAAAATAGAGCTGACAAAATAACCTAATTATGTATGGTTGGATTTTTTTGTGTTCTTTGAATATCTTAGAAGATGTGCTGCAAAGCCTGATCGAACATAAGCACAAATCTTCTCTTGCTTGAGCTATGTCATATATGGTTACATGACAAAATTACATAAGACAAAATTTCATATGGACAAAATTTCATAAGACAAAATTACATATTTAAAAAATTTACATATGTCAATTTTTATATAAATTTAAAATTATTTGGGTTTGTAATGAAGGTACTTTTTTTCTTAAAAAAAAAGTAAGATTAGAATACTAATTCTTTTATTTTGGTTAAACATGGTTTTATTACTTATAGGCACCTATTTTATTATGGCCTTACAATTTTAAATTTATTAAAGTCATATGAGCTATAATTTGTATATTGTTTTTTTATATATATTTTTTTATTATAATATTTTGACCAATTCAGTAACTAGTTCTTAGTAACACTAAGAGGCAGCAATTAATTTCTTCGTAAGACATCGTAAGACATCATGTGTAAATTGTTTCTAACTATAGCATGTTAGCTATTTATTTTTATCTCTTACTAACATTAGTTACTAACGGTGCTAAAAGACGTCTGATTTGCTTGCTCTAAGCAATATCTGAAAATAGGTAATAAAATTGTAATGCTGTATTTATATTAAGATAGGTAACTACTTTAAACTGTATACATATAATGAGTTCTTTCATTACGGTAATTAGTTTTGGAATAATTGAGTAACTACTCGGATTTCATACTGGGATGAGTATAATAATATTGAACTCATTTTGAGACTATTTAAGTAGTTGGAGGTTGGATGTCGGAAGATATTTTATTAAATTTTATTTCATATGATAATATACATTGCATATATAAGAGCACATAATGTGTATATGTATATCTTTAATTTTATTTTCAAATTAATACAAAAACTATAAGAATTTTTTCAAAACTCTGTGTACAAACCCTGTGAGTACGTATACATAATATAAAATTAAATAATCAATATTTATTACAATCTTTTTAACAATGTTACATATGCTACCGTCAATCGTGATCATGATTGAATGGGGTAAGTTGTCTGGTATACCTACACTATTTATATTTCTTCCCTTAATACCTACATTGTCAAAAAAAAATTAGAACAACGATAAATGTTGAAGTTCTATTGTATAACTGTAATTGTAAGGAATAATTTTTATTTATTTTTTGAGAAAATAAATATCGTTTTTATTCTTTTTTAATAAGGTAGATTTTTTTTTTTAATAAAAGAAAAAACAAAAAACGCAATTACCTACAAAATAACAGAAAAAATACTGAAAAAGTTAAAATATATAGAATGTATTAGTAATTAGTATACAGTTAGAAATGAAGGTTAAACAAAAAATAAAAATATAAAATTAATTTTATGAAATACACTAATACTTAATTTGGACACAAAACACTTATAACCATAACTGTAATTTTCATTTACCAAGTATATAATTTGATTACTATGCAAAGTTATGTGAAGATATTTTAATTTTATATAGGATAAATATTCGTTTATTAAACTGATTTTTGTTATCTTGACCTGCTTCCCGATATAATACAATATACTTTTTCCTATATACATATATATTTATATTATTACTAATTACTTAAATCTAAAATATTTAAAATTTATTTTTAGAAAATTGTTTCGTTTATCATAACACTATTAGAACTCATCAGTATAGGTATTTATATAGTGTTAGACAACCTATACAACTCCTTTTTTCATTTTGATTGATTTTATAACTTATTATAGAAGTTGTCAATAGTACATCTGTGAGTTATAAAAAGGGACCAAAATTTCAAAATAAAATGTTATTTTTAAAAAACACAAATAATAATAATATTTATAGATATAGTGGAATACAATGGATATTTATAGATACAATATTTATGGATACATAAAATGTCATATGTATCAATATTAATTAATGAATCGAACTTGTTCTTTTTTTTATTAAAAGTAAATTGACATGGAAATTTTAATATTTGACATTTAAAAAAAATTTATAATTACATAAATTTATTTTATATTTAAAATTTACTTATATTATTCAATTTATTAATTTATTTATACTCCTTATATAGTCTTCGATAACAAAAATCAAATATACGTATAGGTAGGTATATAAATGTATTTCAATCGAAAGGTTCCAGGTTCGATTCCCGACGAAGCAAAAAAAAAAAAAAGCTTTATGGATTTTTCGACCTGGTCCAATACCCTTTGTCATTGGGATATATGTAATAAATGACAAAAAATAATTGAGAATATAATCTGGTAACAAATTAAATAAAAACGAAACTATTCTATTTGAGAAGGCTTAGTTCCTGACAATAGCAATAATTTTCCACATTTAATGCGTTGATAAGCCAGTAATTTGTTAAATAAATACTTGAAATATTGTAGATATTGTAGTGTTAAATTGCAATACCGTACTTAATTAAAAGCACGTAAAGGTAAGCAACGTAAATTCTATCTAAGTTACTGTAAGAGTGTATAAAACAAAAAAAAAAAAATCCTAATTTTAGAAGATTTAAGCAGAAGATTTATAAATAGTCTAACGACAAATCCTCAATAGTTTGATCAGAACTATGCAGAGAGATTCAACTTCGGAGATCAGTTAATGGACTCACTCACCACTTGTAAAAAATAAAGTCATAATATTGGTGGCATAATATTATTAAATTCAAATAAGATAGATTATAATGTTAAATAAATGAATTAAAAAAATATTATCTATTTGCTAATTTTATATAGTTTCTGTTTTATTATTAACTGGCAGATATTAATAATTTTCAACTAACTAGATATAGGAGGTACTATATTTCTTGTGTTGTGTTCCCCTAATATAAAATTTTAGAAATAGGTATAAGAATGAATTTCTTACCTTGGATCAGTGTAAAGAATTTTTTTTTTATATGACATAGTTTTCTGTTTGTAATTATACTTCATGTACCGAGGTTAGAGAAGGTGCAAATCTATCGTTTTCTATTTTCTAACAATTAGAGTATATAGACTCGCTCTTATATAAAACCTATGTGATATTTGAACAGATATTGAAAAATAATTAAAAATATAACTGACCGAATATATGTAGCTCAGCTGTAGCTTCTATACATTTCTTTTGTTTTTTTGTTTTTTTTTTTTTTGAAAATTGTTATGTTGAAAATTGTTATGTGGTTGGATATAAGTCGTTAAGAATTTATGAACAAAAAAACATTAACTAAATTTACTAAATTGTTTAAATCAAGCATTTAGCTTTAACGCGTTGAGATGCCGTATTATTAGACTCAGAAGATAGAATGAAAAGCAAAAAAACAAAAATACTGACTATTAGAATAAATTTTTATGAAATTAATTATATAGAAAGATTATTTCTTATTTAGTACAATTTTTTTTTTGCATTGAAAAATAATAATTTATAGGTACCAAATAGGTTTAAAGTGAATAAATTGTTTTTTTTTTTCAAGTATTAAATAATATTTAAATAAAAAAATGTTTTTAAAACAGATTAAAAATTATAAAATAATTTCTCTTAGCCCATCATATAGATAGAATGTTCTTAAAATTTGTGATTGTGAATTTTTAATAGGTCTATAGCTATATATATATAAAAATAATTGATAGATTTAAAAGGAAAAATGTGGAACGAATGATGCAATAGATAATTCATACATGAATGATTCACCTGACCTAAGTCACTAACAATTTTATTTCATTGTAAATTATATGAACTGTTTGTATAGTGTTTGAGTTTTCTTAACTATACTTTCTACACTTCTTACACATTCTATTGCATGTGCCCACGTTTTTCGTGTTCGGACTAGATGCCAGATGAGTATCCAAATATTGACATATAAATGATGTTGTCATCAGACAACAATATATGTACCTAACTAACTCCCTACATTTTTTACATATGACATCACAATCTTCACATTCTATTGCCTACCTTTTTCTTATTCAGACCAGATATCAAAAATATTGATAAAAAGTGTTGTCATCAGAAAACAAGATATGCGTAACAAATTTATATTTTTTTTTTTTTTATTTATTTATTATGCTCCATAAATTGTACTAAATTTAAATCAAATTAGCTCAGTATAGATTCTAAGATATGAGTTTCGGTATAATAAACTCTCAAAATTTTGAAAAAAAATATTGTAGGTAATCAAGATGTGTCCAAATACATTAACCATGTTAGACTATTAGAAAAAAAAACAATTATTAAAAAATTTAAAAATCCTCAGTTTAAACCACTACTACTATTTAAGAAGCAATAACTGTTTAGAGTTTGTATTAAAATATTAATTAAAACAAAAAAAAATAAATTTACAGTGAACATAAATTATTCAGGAATACAAAGTTTCTATGATTGCTCATCCCTTTTATTAACCTAACTTATAATCTCACATTTCGTTCTTTCTCCTACTTTCTCTGACGATTAAGAAGCTTCAACATATATCTCGAATTCATGTATAGGTATGTTTCAGTTTTGCTTTTTTTCATATCCTTTAATATACGGGATTCGAATCTGTATATATTTTTTATAAACCGTTGGGCTGCATTTTTTTTTACATATTTCAGTCGATTAAAGATAAGAAATTATATATAGTTTATAGATAACAAGATCTATACTATAACTAGGTATGACCTTCTATTATTTTTTTGTTAATCAAATACCTACAAATTTACAGAATATTTTAACATTATTTCCGGAGCACCGGAATTCTAATATGTGTGTGTCTATACTCTGTCTATACAGATATTATTCAAAGTGTTATAAACTTATAACAAATTTTGTTTATAATTTTAATTTATTAAGAAGAAAATTGAACGAATAATCAAAAAAATAGGGGAAATTTAAGAACATACATTTAAAAACATAAATTTATGTATATATACCTAAAGGTACGAAGTATACCTATACAAAAAATATAGGTTTCTATACCAACAAAAATATATACCTAAGAAAATTTTTAATTTTAGAATTAGGAATTATAAAAAAAAAAAAAAATTTTGTCTTTTAAATAAAAGAAATCAAAAATATATACGCTTGCGTTTTAAACACAAAGAATTAATCAGAAACAAAAAACTAACACCACTCAAACGTCGAGTATAATAATAAGAATCAACTTCATTTATTTTATTTATTATTTTTTTTTTTTTCATTTTTCCAATAAGCCCCTTTTCTAATTTTCATTTAAAGAGTTTTCTAATAAACGTTACAAAGTAAAAAAAAAACAAAATACAAAAGGAAAAAAGAAAAAAGAACAAAGTAACAAATTGTCTTTTTATTTGTTTATTACATTACATTATCCATTTATAACTACTACCAGTTATCCATATTATTAAAATGAAACCTGAAAAAAAATATATATAGGAACATACATAGCTATGTGCATAGAATATGCTCAGCTCATAAATAATTATGAAAATACATTCACAATATATTTTCTTATATTTATATATGAAAGCATTTATGAATAAACAATATATATGTATATTGTTATATTTTCATTTCTATTTACTATATAAATTTCCTAAAATAGGTACACCATATTATATATATATATATATACATATATATCCTACACCGCAATATTATACCTATTCATTTACATGAAAATATCCATCCAAACATATATGTTAGATTGTAACAAAAACGTCCATGTTTTTCATTCACACCATATAGGTACACCCGTATACGTACATACAATAACTTACCTTAAATTGCCTTAAATATAACACTGGCGATGATCTGATCTGAACCACAACACCTTGTTTTTTGTATACTTTTTCTACTTAGAGACCTTATTGCATTTTAAAAGAATTTAAATTAAATTCAAATTATCAACAAAACAAAAAATAACTAGTAAATATAAATAAAAAAAAATCAGTTTTAAATAACAGTTTTCTTTTTATTTCATTTTACTTCTTGTTTTGTTTTAATCTTATTTTTTGGTTTAAATTAAACTAAAATAAAAACTAGTCATATGGTCAAATCACTGAAAAAGGGTATATAATAATAAATGTATAAATAATAATAACAATAAAAAAAAAACGGTGAATTACAAAACAAAATAAAAGGAAAAACAAAATTATTTTCCAATCGCTTGCGTACTGTAGTGTAACAAAGCTGTATAAAATTTTCTTCATCAATTTTATTATACAAATTACAACTACACAATACACATGTCAATTAATACATTGATGAAAAAAAAACAACAAAACCAAAATAAAAATTAATGGCAATAAAATTCCGTCAATACAATCACAATTCCGCAATTATGACAGCCAATTGAAATATAACATTATAATCTAAATATACACAATCATTTAATTGGTAAGCAACATTTTTTAATTTAACTCCGCCTTCCAAAATTGAACTGATCGATGTATATATATAATAGAGATGTGTGGAAATTATAACGTTTATTTAGGTGTGTGTATAGACGATTGCGCAATGAATATATTATATACAATCAATAATAAAAATATAAATGCCATAAAAAAAAATAACTCCTCTCTTTGCAAAATGAGAGTGTGTTTGATTTTGGCATACTATTTTTTTTGATATAAAATTTCTTGTACATCTATATATAAATATAAATTATATTATTTATTTGAATGTGTGTAAATTTAATTTTTGACTTTTTTTAATACCTATATATTTAATTATACGATATATATATATATATAATTATATGTGGAATGAAATAAATGGTATATGCATTTATAAACTAGTAACAAATACTGTTACAATAAAATTTGATTTTTCAAAATTATTATTTTTTCTTTCTGTTTTTGTTTTTATTATCATAGGTGTAGTTTAGGGATATTGTGTATGATACTACCGCTCTGATGCAAGGATATTTTTCAGAAAGTAAAAAAAAAATAAGAATTCTTATTTCATCGGGAGGATATAATATTTACTTATTTGGTACATCGGCTGCTGATACTATAATACTACTGTTGTCGTTGCTGTTGTTGCTACTAAAAATTGATGATGTTTTTTTCTCTCTTAATTTATTTTTTATTTTTGCAATATTATTTATTACAGACTAAAAATGTTGAGTAAAAAAAATTGTTTAGTTGCAATTGTTTTGTTAACCACTTTGTAAAGGATATATATATATATATATATATACATACATAAATATAACGGTAAACGGTGTCGTTTTATGCGTTTCATAAGAAATTCAATTGATATTTTGATATTATTTATTCCATCATATAAAGTAGATACCTACATTTATTATATGCTTATATTATTTACAATTGGATATGTAAATGTACTGTACATAGGTATGCAAGGCAGCATCATCATCATCATCATCATCAGGCGAAAATGTTTGCTCCAGTTTAAAATTTGCATTTTTTATTTCTCTTTTTAACGTTTTTGTTATTAATTTGTTTTTTTTTTTTTTTCATTTTATTTATTTTTTTGTTTTGTTGGGGGTCAATAAATTTGTGCTAGTTTTTTAATTATTACTCTTACGATGAATAAATATACTCTTTGGCTGAATACACATTACTACTTACATACATCTAAATATATAACATGTAAAATATATAGATTCAGCAGACTGTAAAATTAAAGTTGTGAAAAAATAAATAAATAAAAAAATTTACTTTTTTTTTTGTAATTGTTGATTTTTAAAAAATTATTATATATTAATATATTTATATACGTATATATATATATATATATATATATATGATATGTATTAATATAGGTTTCCTTTATTGTTGCATAATAAAACCACACAGTCTAGATTGAAAAATTGAATTGGATTGAAGTTAATAAAATCCAACTTTTGTTTGATTGTGTATTATATTGAATTAAAAATGAAATAATGGAAATATTTTCGAATAGAGATTATTGCATTTATTTGAAATAAACTTTTTGCAAAAAAAAAAATAATAACAATATACAAAGCAAATAACATCATAGTAAATAATTTAATAAAAAATTTTATTTTTTTTTTTTAAAGTCGAAAATCCAGACATTATCAATTCAAAATATAAATATACAATATAGGTTCATATACCTATATATTTATTTATATTTTCAGTTTCTTTAATATATGTATAAAAGTAGGTACATATAGGGATTTAATTTTATATATGAAATAACTTATTAAGATACAGAGAACTATGTTATTGGAATACTTACTATATATGCTAGCCTAAGATGAAATTTCTTATATTTGTATCTATATATTATGATTGGGTATCTATATATAAGCTATACCTATTTGAATCTATTTATAATGTTGATTTTGAAAATATGTGCAATATACAATATAAATCCGTTCTAGTTTACGCAATATATGCGCTATAAGATATTTGCATCTATACCTACTTGCGATCAAAACTTTATAAATGGAAATGGAACAATAATAATTTGCAATATTTTTACAAACTTTTTTTTTTTTAATTCTGATTTTCTATTGAAGTATGAAGTATCAATTTTAAATAGAAATAAAATAAAAAAGAAATACTAAATTAATAATAATTATAATAATAAAATTAATAGTAATAGCATAGAAAAAGTAGTATACTGGTAGTAGTATTTTTCTATGGTAATAGTATAAATACAAATACCTAGTTCGGCTGATCAACAATATTGGCTTTCATTGTAGTTTTAATATTATCTCTAAAATAACGGAAAAATAGTAAATTTTTAATTGAATACTATTACAGTTTAGCTGATATTTATCACGTATAGGTATAGGTATAGGTAATATGTGTAGATATATTATATATCCATTAAAACTCAAAATAATATTGATATGTATGATTATCCCTTTTTATAACATTATTGTCCTGCCTGGATTCAATCAATTTAACCAAAGCAGGGTGAAAATTTATTTGTATATATCTAAAATGTATTTTACTGGTATAACACAACACTCTTTTGTATATATAGTTAAGAACACGTGTAAAATAAAGTTAACTCTAGACTTCAGTTATAAATATATCCCCATAAGCATATACCATACATTTTTAATTACGCCATTTGGGAACAATGTTCCCCGAACAAGAAGACCTATCTAACAATACCATTGAAGAATATATTGAATGTGTATATATATATATTGAAGAACATATTAGATTATTCCTATTCTTAACAATCCTCTTTTTCTAGTTCAAATTTTCCGTCCAAATATTCCATTTTTTTTTTAAATGGAATTTCTTCATACATTTTTTCCGACTGACTGTTAATAAAATTTTTGACTCATGGTCTTCTAACTGAATGTCCCACACTTATAATATAGAGCCAATTAGCAATTAATTTTGCCTTTTTGTTGTCAGACTCAAGTAACCTATTTGTTGGCTGTTTTAGAGTATCATTCACCAAAACTCAGTAAAAGAGCTATTCTGTGTGATTGAGAAAGTAAAATCGATGACAAAATGGGTATAGGTATATATATAATATTATTTTTGATTTTTAGAATTAAACAAAAAAATAATTCAAAATAATGGTATTGAAAATTAAGTGTTACAAAACTTTGAAAAGTTAAAATCGACATTATAATTCGAGATTATATTTTAGGTTTTTAAAAGGCACTTTAATGCAGTTATGCAGAATGATATGTGATGCCGATGATGATGGTGGTGGAAGTGTATTTTCAATACATATACTTATTACTTTTTTCCTGTTATACTCTAGTCCTTCAATTGTAGATAGTCTTATACCAACTTTTTTTTTTTTTTTCTTTATTTTTTAATGTGTAATTAGATCAAATACAATTCATTTATTATGCAATTTTGTAATTTAAATTTATAACAATACTTAAAAAAAAAAATGTTTACATTCTAAATCTAAATATTAATTTTATAGTGACTGTAGCATAAGCTGTCTGGTCTTATAATTTTTTGACTATTAGACATGTTCCTATTTTTTATATTTTCTATTTTCCTAAGTTACTAAATTTTATTATTGATTCGTTACCAAATAATCACGCATATACCTACATATTTTTTTTTTAATTATAAACTTATTAAAGCTTGTAAAATTATAAATTTAGTAAATTATGTAGCTTCATTTTAATATTTTTATACTTAATATAAAAAATTACTTAATTCATTCCAAATAATCTTATTCCAAAATTTTGTTTTTTTTTTAAATGTGAGAATTTAATTACATTATAAGAATCAACATTTCTCTTATTTTCCTTTTAAATACACCAATATTATTAATTCTTTTACATTATATTTATTTATTATATTGAAATATAATAAGAATTATTTTCTCAAAAAATATTCAATATTGCATTCTTTCCAGGTGTCCTTATTTTCGAAGAAAATATTTTTTTTATACAATTGGCAGTAAATATAGTGGGAAAAATAGTTTGTGTAAATAGGTAAAATTCCTAATTAGTTATTAGGTATGTTTATTTTTACGTTAGGTATGTTTATGTTTCTGCGATTTATTTGGACAACATGAAGATAGTTTATATTTTAAATATCGCTTGTTTTCTTCCAGACTGTAACTCAAGTCAAAATGATACTTTCAATATTCAAAAAAAAACAAGTAAAACTAATTAAAATAAGAATATACTGAGTTGGTTTGTATACAGTTAGCCGAATGTTAAATTGCAAAACGCCAATTCGACTAATATCTTTTAACAAAAAAGACATTTCGCAACTTTCCATTAGACATATTTGACCATTTTACAAATGGTTGTTTGGCATAATGAGACACATAAAAAGATACTTAAGATGTGGCAAGCATATATTTTGCAAATATAGTATTTGGAATTTAGAAAATTTTTTGCAGAATATAATCCTCCTAATTCAGATTCTCTCATATACATAAATATATATAAAAATTATGTAAAAGGTGTAAAACCCTGATTTTGAATCCAATTCTAAGATCCTTCCTAATTCACAATCTCACATATACATCATATACATATATATATATATATATATAAATATTCTGGAAAAAGGGAAAACCCTGATTTTGAATCCAATTAATAATGAATTAAAAAAAATTATTATTTCCAGTGTTGTTATTAATTGTTAACTGGATTTTTGGGAAAAGTATTAGTTGCAAAGTGTCCTATTTGATAAATAAACTATTTGCAATATGGTAATTCTGCTAAAATGAAATTTGTGAAATACGAAATTATGCGAAATAGCATTATGCAAAATGGGAGTTTGATATATTGATTTTGCGAACAGGACCTGCTTTCTTATTTTATGCTAGAAATCTTCTTTTCGTGCTGAATTAAGTACGGTACTGATTGCAAGTGTATACTACAATATCTACAATATTTGAAACATTTATTTATCAAATTAAATAGAGATAAAATCTTCTTAAACATAGAATTATAGCTCTACTCTATTTAAGCTATTTTAAGCTGTTATCATTTATTTTACCCTAATGACAGACAAAGGGTATTGGAACCAGATCGAAAAACCCATAACGCGTTTTTTTGTTTCATCGGGAATCGAACCTGGTATATTTCGATTGAAAGTTAGGCTTTTTACCTACTGCGCCACCCAGCGTCACATTAATGTGGATTTTGTGTTTGGCTAAATAGATACTATAGGTACTTTAAAGCCTGTGGAATTTGATTATTGGATTGATTTGGACTAAATAATAAACTTTTATTAACAAATTTTAGTCCTTTAGTCACTGTAATAAGTACTAAAGGACTAAAATTTGATTTGAGACCTTTTTAAGTTTTCAAGTTCTTTATTATCTGCAAGCACATTCACAAAGAAAATATATCTTAAAAATTGAAATCCAAAATTACAAAATAATTTCAATAATTAAGCAATATATAAAAAAAAACTTATTATAATTATTTTTTATTTACTATAATTAAAGTTACAATAAAAGTCAGAACAAAAAACTTATACAATAATTTAATAATTATTTTTTTTTATTTATTTATTTCTTTCTTTATTTACGTATAGTATAAAGGTATACGAATACAAATTTTTTTATATAGCTTTCAAACATATTTTATAGAAAAAAGAGATAGGATGCATTCAGTAAATTAAAAAAAAAAATAGTGTCGAATACACCATATTTTAATTATTAATTTTTAATAAAAATTTATTAATTTAAAATATTATTTAAAACTATAAAAATCAAATTCAATATATGTAAAATGTAAAATATAGCAATAATAAATAGCAATTAAGAAATTAAATTACAATAGTTAGAGAGACAAATTTTATTTACATATAAAAATAGTATTAATGCCCTTCAAAAAAAAAAGTTAATATTTACAGTAATTAAATAAAATAGAACTTATATTGTGAGGTAACACTATTTTAATATAAATAAATAATTAAAATAAAAAATAGAAAAGAAATTATAATAAAACGAAAACATATTCAATTCATTAACTAGAAAAAAAAAACTAAAACTAGCTACAGTTAGTAAAGAGATGCAAAAGCAATAGTTTTCAATAATATAAAAAATTAAAATAAATATTATTACAAAGGGGCAAATAATTATAATTAATAGTTTCAAAATAAGATATTTTACCGTACTTTAACACGCTGGGTGGCGCAGTAGGTATAGCACCTGCCCTTCAACCGAAAGGTCCCAGGTTCGATTCCCGATGAAGCAAAAAAAAAAAGAAAATGCTTTATGGATTTTTCGACCTGGTCCAGTACCTTTTGTCATTGGGATATAATAAATGGCAAATAACGTCGATGTTGAAGTAAGACGAAGAATTACCCTTGCAAACCTATTGCTACTTCGGTTTGTCCAAACAACTGGGTTCAAAGCTCCTATCCCAAAATACCAAGGCACAATTATACAAAATGCTCATCCTTCCGGTGCTGCTATATGGAATCGTGGACATTACCAAAAGCAAGCGAGCATGTACTTGGTGTCTTTGAGAGAAAAATTCTTCGTCGCATTTATGATCCTGTGTCTGACGAAGGGGTTTGGAGAAGAAGATACAATGCCGAACTATGCCAGCTGTTCAACGACATGGACCTAGCTAAAAAAAGTCAGAATAAGACTTCATTGGCGACGGCTTCATTGGCTAGGCCATGTAGAGCGTATGGATCAAAATGCTCCGGCTAGGAAATTCTTCGAATCCAAGCCCCAGGGAACGCGTCGTCGAGGGAGGCCACACCTTCGTTGGAGAGATGAAGTATCGGCAGATATGGAAAAACTTCAAATCACCAACTGGAGAGATTCCGCTCGTGACCGAAATCAGTGGAGGACAATTTTGCGCCAGGCCCAGGAACTTCAAGGTCTGTAGCGCCCAGCAAGTAAGTAAGTAAAAATAATTGAGAGTATAATCTGGGGTAACAAATTAAATAAAAATGGAGCTATTCTATTTAAGAAGGCTTAGTTCCTGACAATAGCAGTAGTTTTCCACATTTAATGAGTTGAAAAGCCAGTAGTTTAAATTGCAGTACCGTACTTAATTAAGCACGAAAAGGTGATTCTACTTAAGTTACTGTAGAGTGTAAAAAACAAAAAAGCCGTAATTTTTCTATATGAATAAAATCTAAGCCTTAATTCTATTTAAAAAAATATTTCTATTGCGAAGAGTTTTAATATAATGTGGGACTTTGAGGTTAAGTCTGCAAGATGAAACAATTTTGAAGAACCATTATTGAAGTGCTGTTTTCTGCTATGCTCCATAGTGTAATACCAGAGACTATAATAGAAACGTCGAATGGCGAACAAAATTTCATGTATGTTTTGTTTTCAAAGGTATTTTGTTTGACAAGATTTTCTACCAATTTATTTAAAGGTTGTTGTCCATGTTAAAAATTAAGATAATTATAGCCTGTTAAAATATACGTAACAGCTTATACAGCTGAGTAGCTTATACCACTTACTTATACGTATTATTAGTATCATGATTTTCTTATATAAAATCTTGTGTATATGAATTATGTATGTGTGTTTAAAATGATAGTTCAGATTGCAATATATTGATATGAAAAACAAAAAAAATATATTTACATTGATTGGATATAATAAGGTATCTACCTATATTAAATTTTTTAATTTATTTGAGTAAAGTTAGACTACGTTTTTAGTATGTAGATGTATTAAATTTTCTTGTTTTTTTTCAAGTCATGTAAGTACATATTTTTCAGAAAAGAGATCCGGGCCATAAATATCGGGACTGAAGACCTTAAATTTTTTGTTTTTTTGTTATCAGTACAAATATACGGTCTTTGATCCAAATTTCCGGACATTCGGACCTATCAAAAAAAAAAATTTAAAAATTATTAACAATAAACCTTTTTTCAGAAAAATACAATTTAAACACGAGATAGAGTTTCGGACCTACTGCCTTCGCCGCATTTAAGAGCCAATGTACTCATGACAAAAAAATTTAAGGTCTTCGGTCCCGACATTTGGGGCGTCGAACCTCTTGTTTGCATTGTTTTTATGAGCCATTGTATTAAAGGCAAGTTGACGAAAAAACAAAAAAAAAATTTTTCAAGGGCTTTGTGAGATGGTACCCAAACCTATTTTGCTGGAGGCTATACTCAATTTCTTAAACTTGGTATTTTCCACCAGTCACCACCTAGAAGATGTAGTTCTGATATCCGTTGATTGATACAAACTTGCTACATGAATCTTCTCATATCCAGTCAAATGAAATACAGGCAAATTGCAAGAGAACAGGCAAATGAAATACAGGCAATGACACGCTCCCAAGTATTTTTAGTCAAAAGTATTTTTTTCAGTTTATTAAAAAATTTTTAATATACGAAAAGCAGAATGTTATAAACGTAATGAGAGAAAATAAATACTTTACAATAAAATTTCTTAACTCTGTACAAAAACTCATTTTATTTGGATCAAAAAATATTCTTATCAACCATGCAAACCAACTCATATTTTGATAATCAAGTGTCTACTCAGGTTTTTAAACAAATTCAATTTTGAAAAAATTAGCACTGCAAACAATTTCTAGAGTCATGGCAAAAATGAATTGTAAAACGATTGCTAAAAATAATTATATTGTTACTTTGTAGTTTATGCTTGTGGCATTCAGATGCGTGAAAAGCAAATTAAACTTCGGAGACACTTATTGAGTTAGACTGACAAAATAACTTTAGTTTTGTCACTATATATATATAAAACCCTATCTGTTCTGCAAACAAACTTCTTAACATATATTTGAGTTATAATTATAATATCAGAAAAATAGTTTAAAGAAATAATATCAATTTATAGTATGTGTCATTAAAAATAATGCGTACCTATAGGTGTCATAGAGTAATATTTCTATACATATATGATATATATTATAAGGTTTAGGTACTTTACCTTTTTATGTTACATATTATGTACCCTTGAGCTTAAATATACCAACCAAGTATTATTACCCCTCATTACTTGACTGACATTAATCGAATTGAATCGAGACGAAAAATTGTACGATTAATAATCTGAGAACCGTTTTTTCTTAGCTTTGATATTTACTAGCTCAACCTAGCTTTTTAAAGTATTTTAATTTAAATGTATAATTACTGGACAAATGTATCAACTTATGATTTTTACTTCTATACTATAACAGCATGTATTTGGTTTAGTTTATTTTATTAACATTTTTTAATCAACGGTATATATTTCACAATCAATTGTAGCCAGCTTTCGTCTACAAGTAATAAACGTCTGATGTTTCTCCAAGCGTTTAATCTAACATTAAATTTATTTATAATAAAAAATAACACTTAACATATTATGAGGAAAATTTTGAAAACGAAAGCGAATTCATATATCTTCAAAGTGGTAAGCGGAGTACGACTGTACTAGGACTCATTGAGCCTTAAATGAGTGCTGAGGTTTTAAATGTTTTTTGATTCAAAGAAAGGGATAAATTTTTTGAGGAAAGTAAGCAATTAGTCAGACATGAATTTACAATATAGTGAAAAATTTATATTTCTTGTCACAAGTCATAACACCAAAGAACAACTATATCTCAAAGAACTCATCAAACGATATATGAAGTTCATGTAGATCCTTTTCGATCATTTTCAATTGAAATTTATAAAAATAGCAGAAAAAAGGATATGAGATTAAAAAGTTGAGGTATATATATACAAAAATTACATTGTTTCTATATATAGATTTTTAAAGATGAATTTAATCATAATATTTTAACATTTCGATGAGAAAACGTATATTAGTGTGGAAAAACCAGCCGTCAAAGGAATGTTTAACACATTTCCTAATATTGAAATATTATTTAAAATTATTTTTTCAATAATTATTATTATTTTTTTGTTTTTCGTATGTTCGTTTTAAAATGAAGGTACCCCATTTGTTTTTAAATTGCCATTGCTATAGTAAGTATATAGTAGTGGCTGCCGGTATGTACTGACACACTTAAACCAACCAAGGCTCATTGTGATAGGCAAAAATATTTGCTTAGCATTTCTTATGTACCATATGGTGTGCATCAGCTGTTATGGTTCTTAACATTTTCGGATTATACTGTTTGTAGTTTTTCAAACGTTTGAGGTATTTAGCTCAAATCAGCTTGATTATACTTCTGCATAATAGGATAATTAATGTTTTGTATTCTAATTTTAGTTTAGACTTTCTAATTCAGAAGCTCGGTCATTTTCCTTGTTTTTAATTTTATTTGAGTTATTTTAGCTTTGATTGGTTTTTTCTACGTGAGTTTTAGGTGTAAGTGTATAACGAAGTATATATTTGACATTGTGGTGTTAATTGAATATAAAATAGAACATATGTTCCCTTGCTTAGTATAAGTTGGTATAAGTTATGTGAGAATTGTTTTTGTTTTTGCTTTTTTGTCTTTAATTTAATTTTTGATTACCTAATCAATATATTATTATTATTTCTTTATTTACTATATAATTAAAATTATAATAAAAGTAAGCACTATAGCTACCAGGGTCCTCGGCTTTATATTTGTATTACAATAGTTTTAACATTTTTTTTTTAATCAATATAATTTAATTGGAGTTTTCTCAAAACTTTTTCTTAACTTGAGTTTCTGGGCCTTAAAACTTTAAGCGCGAATCCAACTCTGACCATAATTCAAGAGCTTTATATGCGTATGTAGAACAAATTTATTTACTACTATACATATGGTAGTCGATAGATCCGAGGAAGTTTGGTATAGCCGTGCTATGTGTCAGTGGTTTTCACAAAACTCGCTATACAAATCATACAATATTAAATATTATATCTATCTAATGTACATAATTAAATTTGTATTTTTATTTCTTTGTTTTTTTTCTTTTTATAAATAATAATTTAAATTTGTATGCAATATTTACCGAACTTTTACTGCATATTATTATATATGCAATTCCATTGTAAAAACCATCAATCTTAAAAATGACCTATATTTTTTCTACTTTCGCAATGCAAATTTATAAAAAAAGTATGGAACATGAGAAAAGTTAGGACGGTCATAGATATAATATATACATTACATACATAAATATAGATCTTATCTCTAGACTGTATAGATAAGTTAATATGAATAATGATTAATGAACACTGACATACATACATCCATCCACCCATATATACATATTATGTATAAGTTATGTGAAAAAATATCTTGAATTCGAATATGAAATGAAAATATTATAAATTATCTTATTTTACACCTTAAATTATATATTTAATATGATTTAGGTATATGGATATCCATAATATAATTAATGTATGTATAGTAAATATTACTTATGGAAATGTATATCAAAAACAATTTTTTTTATTGAAATCAGAAAAATCAATAATCTTCAATCTTTAGTGTTCGTCTGATGGTTTTTTTTTATTTTCAAATGTAATTTATAGGTATTTTGTATATAATGTAAATGTACATTACATAGTATATAGTATATATCTGTACTATATATATACATATAGTTATTAGTTAGTTCATTTTATTTTAATATCCTGTTTTCCGGAATCTCTGTGCTATTATAATATATATATTTATATATATATAAGTAAGTATGTGTATAAATTGCTAGAAAAGTAAATAAAAAGAAAATAAAAAATTACTTTATTATGGAAGATGGATGTGTTTAAAAAACTGAGATTTTATTTCTCCATTCTTTTTAGAATTATTTGTTTTGTTTTTTTTTATCATCATATTTGATTGCAATTTGTTTAACCTTCCGACGGATCACTGTTCTATTAATGTTTATAATATACATAATAATGATAATAATAACAATGAATATATATATTTAGGTATTTATATGTATGTAAGAATGTTTTCAGAAGTATATATGTATATAAATGTATACCTATATAAAGTTCATTTTATTCAAGAAAATTTAAATGAATTTTGTTTTTTATACCTAATTCTTCATTTTGGACTTTTGTTATCAAAGTTAAAACAAAAAAATATATATATAAGTATACAGTCGTAACGTATAACAATAAAATAATATGAATAATAGTAGTACTAGTAAGACATTTCTTAAATAGCTCCTGGCCTGGGATCTATGATTACACAAAAAGAAAAAATATGTAGTAGGTATATATAAATTATATATATAAATGATAGTTACAAATATATATGTATAATAATAAAAAACTATATACTTTATAAAATGAAAGAAATGTACTCATAGGTAAATATATCTATACATTACATATCTATTTCCATACGTATGTGACATGGACTAACATTTATTTATACACATCATATAAATATTGTTGTGTAGAATATAGGTGTTCATATATTCAACTTAACTTTGAATAATAAATTATGATTTTGTGACATATTTATGCACGCAACCAACCGTGTACACATATATTGTACATTAAATATTATTGTTAATGATACATAAGTATAGTAGGTATGTATGTTATGTTTCAAATGCTTTCTGATATCTAATTATGTAGTAATTTATAAAAATTGGTGTACCTATCTACTGTATGCTGTTACTTGTACATATTTACATTAAATTGCAAAACAAAACAAAACAAAAAAAAAACATAAAAAATTTGTATAAAGAAAATCGTCCTACTATACTGAGAGCTATAATATACCCTATATATATACCTATATTTAATATTTAAACATTATGAGCTTGTAGACAATTTAAGCCTAAATTGCACTCTCTACGATTACAATTATCTTATCTTTACAGTATTGTATATATAGCATTGTAAATATATATTAGTTAGGATAGGTCTGCGCTATTGGCCACAAAGTCCTACTTATATTCATAATATTTTATTACTATAATTTTTAATTAAATTAAATAACAGTATACCTAAATTTGTTTTTTTTTTTAAATAATATTTGTTGTGCTGATGACTGTTGTGTTGGTGGATCACTCTCCGAACTCTATAGAATTCAGTATAGTAGAGCCACTCTGTTCGATTAAGAAAGTCGATCAGATTACCAATTTTGGTTCCCGAAATATAATTCCTATATTGTTAGAAAAGACCTTACACAAAGTCCCGAATCTGGTTTTAGTTAACACTGAACAACTGCAAAGCTTTTGTCTCGTTATCTTTATTTACTGCATTGCGACAATTAGTTTACATAATATATATTTAGTTTGTTTTTATTGGAATTCTCTATATTGTTAGAGAAAACCTCACCTAAAGTTGGGAATCTGGTTCTAGGTAACACTGGACAGCTGCAAAGCAGACATTATTGCAGCTGTGACATTTGGTAGATATATTTAGTTTGTTATTGTCAGATATTTTTTATTTTAAAAATTTAAACGGAACTGAATATTAAAATAAACAATCAATTTAATGAACTACTTACACATATACATGTATATTGTTCTCAGTGCATTTTTTGTTTTGCCTTCTGTCACGTGCATACAAACAATGCTGAGGATTCATATGCACATCATGAACAGCCTATACGTACAACTATCTGGATTTTTCAAATTTAAGCTGAAGACTGTGATGAGTGATTTGCCTTTGTGTTTTAATTATCGTCATCGCAAAGGCCAAGACGTATTGAAAATTTAATACGTTTAAACTTTGGCATATCAGATGGATTGATTAGTGTGCTCTATATATATATTTATACATTTTTACCTTTGCATTTACCCTATTAAAATAATTGGTGCAATCAAATTGTTCATTATATTTTTTACTCCATGTTTGACTACACCATTGAAATATTTGTTATCCACAAAACTTTTTTTTGCAATATATGTGGGGACGATGTTCCTGACAAATTAAGTGAATTTAAAAAGTTCAATTGGACAATTTACAGCTTCATATTGAACCAGTCTATTGATTTGTTAGGTAACTCTTATTTTATTTTGCATTATTGATATAACAGCATTATTGATATCTGGTGTTGTTCATTTGGAATGGGCCAGTAATGAACCTGCACAGCATGTGATACATTTATTTCATGCATTTTGAATGTTGGCATATAAAATGTCAATCAGTTATTAATATAATATTATAGTACCTACACCGAATGAAATCATTTTGAAGCAAGTGTTGTATTTTCGAATATTTGTGAGAACATTTTTCGAATATGAAGCTGTTGTCTATTATCCATATACTGATAATAATCTATAGTATAGTTGATTAACTTCTGATGGCAATTTTACCTTATCAATAATGCAACACGAACCTGGTGCTTATATATGCTTTGCAATGGGTTCATAGCTGATGATCCATATTACCAATGTCAATATTGGGATGTGATTTGTAATCAGTTGTTGGATCATAATTACATGCAAGGCTTAGAAATGTTCTGCGATTATATTATGTATTGTTCTTCTCATTTGTTTGTATATATAATATAATGACGTTATATATCATTTTTTAATGCGTGTTGTACTCGTTATTAAATTTTCATCGTTAATATGTCAATATGTGCAGTTAGATTTCCAATTTCTTTATGTCTGTCCTTCAATTATTCACAATATTCTTATATTTTCATATTCACATAAAATTTATAATTTTTGTAAAATATGAAAAATCATTATTTTTGTATTTTATTTATAAATTTGTCTTCTTCGCTTAATATTTTGTTATAATGTGGAAAATTACACACTCAGTTAATTCTCCATATATATGCCCGCACTAAAAAAACGGAATTGTGTCTTATTTGAAAACTAATTTACTTCATCATAAGTTAAAAATATATATATTTATTAAGAAACTGCTAACTGCTAATATTATTAAACTAATTCGAAATTTGAAAAACAGTAAAAGCCATTTATTTATTTTTCAGAGAGTACCAATATACCTACCAATTTTCAGGTCTGTAAAACTATTGGTTTTTGAAATATTCCTTATGAGTGTCACGAATTGTTTTTTTTTATGCTCTTGACAATAACTTAGGTAGAACCACCATTTCGTGCTTAATTAACGACGGTAGTTACTTACTGCAAGTTTACACTACAATATACATTATTTTGAACATTTATTTATCAAATTACTGGCTTATAAACTCATTAAATGTGGAAAACTATACTGCTATTGTTAGGAATTAAGGCTTCTTAAATAGAATAGCTTAATTTTATTTAATTTGTTACTAGATTATACTCTTAATTATTTGTTTGCCATTTATTTCATCGCCAAAGGCTACTGGGCCAGGTCGAAAAACCCATAAAGCATTTTTTTTTTTTGCTTCATCGGAAATCGAACAGGATGGGACCTTTCCGTTCAAAGGCAGGTACTCTACCAACTGTGCCACCCAGCATGGCGATTACCGAAACAATGTCATGTCATATTGATGTAGATTTAAACCATTCTCATGGCTCAAATAACGTATGTACGTGTAAATTTTGTCTGAGTTCTTTTAGTAGTTCTTGAATTTAATTGTCAAGCAAACACGTCTCTTCTATATATAGCGATTTCTTTGTTTTAATTCTAGCTACCTATAATCTATATATTCTTTCCCCTCACTCTATTTTACACTTTATACCTAACTAAATTTATTTGGTATAGTTAAAGCAAATTGGTATAAACTATTTATTAATTGTATATACTATACATCAGCCATGAATGAAAATAATTATTATTTATTTTCAAAATTTATATCAAAGAAGCATTCCAAAATAAGTAATAAATAAATAATATAATATATTAATATATGTATTAAGTACATACCTATAAAAAATATATCTATTTTGAATATAGTAAAATAAATATGTATTTATTTCATGCATATAAGTATATATAGAATTTTGTATGCATAATATCTATAATTGAATATTATAGGTATGTATAAATATGTGGCTCGTTGAGTTCACGCCTTTTGAAAACTACCTTTAATATTTTGTCTTTTCTTGTTTTGTTTGGTTGTTTGTTTTCTTTTATTTCTTTTGCCATTTATTGCAATTTATACATCCTTATAAAATAAGTCACTTATTTATTTTTCTTTGTATTTTCCTTACTTTAAAAATACTATACATATACTACTTACATGGCTACATTCATTCCATACAAAATTTACATTCAATTTATTAAAATTTTACCAATTGTAGGTACCTTCACTGTATATAATAAATTTATTAAATTATTTTATTATGAAATTGTATTTTGTATACATACGTATATATAAATAGAAACATAATAAATTAATAAAGTATATTTATAGGTATTTAACTAAATAAACTATTTTTGATAAAAACAAAAATGAAATTGCAAAATAAATTACAACATTAGAATAATTAAAACAAACAATTATTCATTAACGAAATCATAATTGTAATAATTTTAGGTAGGTAGCTAACAATAAAAAATGCTATATTTTTTTATTATGTATATATATTATAGTTTATAGTATATGCATATCGAATGTATAGTACATTACATATATTTATATAATACCTATATAGTTTATTTTGTAATTTAATCCAATGTGTAAATATATGTACATAATTTGTTGTAAAAGTTAAAAACGACTACAGTAGCCGTAGTAAATTTTTTTTACATTCTAAAATCTAAATCCATACATCTGGATCTTACAAGAGTTTAAAATCTTAGCAGCCGCAGTCACAGTCGCATAAAAAATTCAGCTCAATTTAATTTTCTTTTGTTCTTTTTGAGCTAATCTATCTCCATCCAATCACTCGATATATATTCTTGTTATATACATATAAATATATATACATCTACGATATAATAATATTGCACTTTTATTTTCTCTCTAATTTTTTTGTTATGCATTGCATTTGCCTGCAATTGCAACATACGTTTTTTTGTTAATAAAAAAATAAAAGCGAAGTAAATTTTCATATTTTATTGTAGCATTAACTTATATATATTTATGTAAATATATTTTATGTAAATATATGCATCTACTTGTCAAAATTTAATATTTTTATTGTGTTAGTGCGTTGAGCAAAAAAACTTTTCTAGTGTTTGTTTTTTACTGCTTTTTGTTATATATATTCTTATTATTTTATTTTATTGTATTGTAATTGCAATTGTATTGAATTGTATAAATTTTGTATAACAGTAAAGAGCAGGTTTACAGAATGGGATGGTACATTTTTTGTTTTTGATGTATTGTTTTTTAGTTGACAAAATATAAATGGTTATTAAATGCGTTACATATATATATATATATATATATATATATATATACATTTATATATTGTTGAACACATTTATGCTATTAATATAGGTATATATTATATTATTTATATAGAAGAAAATTAAATGTCTGATTGTGTTGTAAATTTATTTTGAAAAAAAAGAAAAAATAGGAGACATCACAAAAACAAAAACAAAAAATATTTGATAGCATTTCGATTTTGTTTTTATGTCGGCTTATTTACATTGCATTGTTGTTAATTTCGTTTTTATAATATAAAGTAAAAATGGTATAATTTTTTTAAGGTTATACAAAAATCCTAAATCAAACTCATGCAAACACACACAATAATAATTATGCGAATACAATTTATAGATGTGTGTATATAACTATATATGAATATGTATAGTAAATAAGAAAGGTGTATAATAAACAAAATATTTATGGGATGGAAAAAGAAAAATAATATGAAAAATAAAATAAAAACAAACAAAAAAATCAGAATAAAAATTAAGAGTAAAAGAAAACACTATGGTGACGATAGTAAAAAATCCAGTTTTTATCCCACTATTCTCGGGTTTATAATAGAAAAGAGCTGTTATCCGTCGTAATTTTTGTCAATATTTTTTTATGGATTTTAATAGTGTTTTTTTTCTTTAATAATGTATTTTAGTGAATTTAAAAAAAATTTTTTTTTGTTATTTCTAAACTATGAAATAAAATTAAATATATAAGAATATATAGGTATATGTATTGATATATACATATATTGATATATATATAAGTATATATATAGATTTATATAAATTGATAAATAATTTTTAAATTGTATACGGTTTTTGAAAAAAAAATAAAAAAAATAATAATAAAAAAAATTCGAAAATAAAAAAGAAAATAAGAAAGAAAAGTACGAAAAAATTATTGCTGTTTTGTTTTTATAATAAATTCTTTCTTTTGTGACTTTATTTTATTTTAATTTTATTTTTTTTATTTTATGTTTTTATTTTTCTTTTTTTTTTTTAATACATAGGTACACCTATTATCAATTTTTATTAAATAATATATTATTGTTATTGTATTGTGTGTGAAAAATACCAGTCTATTCGACAACTATTTCGTTGTTCTTGTTATTATTATTATTTTGTATTTGCATTTTATTGTTTTCTTTTTGTTTTTTAATTTTTGAGGGCTATCCAGAAGCCATCTGAGAAGTACTCGTCAGTACTGTTCAGACCTCTTATACTATTTGACGGAATCGTGTCGAGTGGATATCGTCCTTTTTGTGTAGTTTGTTATCATATATATATATATATATATATATGTATTATATATATATATATATAAATTTTTTATTCTGATTATTGCTGTGAATATATATATATATATGCATATAAATATATATATATATTTTGGTTCTCTCTTCTCTCATCATATTAAAATAAAATAAAAAAAAATGAATAATAGTTAAAATAAATATACTAGAAAAAAAATCATAATAATAATATGATATGATAAAATTATATTAATAATAAAATAAATATAAAATATGTACGCACATTGAAACAAACAAATATAGAAAAAAAAACATAGGTACAAAAATATTAAAGAAAACAAAACAAAAACAAAAAGGAATCAATTATAATCGCATTTATTATAATCCATTATCATTAGAAGTGTTTTATAATGTGGCAATTTTACTTTTAATTTTTTCTTATTATGTTTTTGTTTCTTTGTTATTTGTATTCTTCACTTTATTATATATTATAGTGTTTTCGGAAGTCCTTTCAATTTTAGATGATAATATTAAGTATTTCTTTTGATTTAAAAATACTTCATTTTTTTAATTTTTTCTTATTGTTTATTAAAGTGTGGGATGAGTGATTTTACAACTAAAAACTAAAATATTAAAATATGAAGATTGTTATTTTAAAAGAATAAAATAAATTAAATTAAAACCAATTTAAAATTATATTTACATATATACCTGTATGAATTTATGTATATATGAATTTGTGAAAAAAGGATATAAAGAATTCTTAAAGGATAAATTAATATTATAACTGTAATTAAATAAATAAAAATTAAAGTAGTGATATCTTATTGAAATTTACTTATTATATCTATAGTTTTTATTTTATCTATAGTATCTACTTACATAATTTGATAATTAATTTTTTAAATAAAAAATTATTAATTTAACTAATTAAATAATAATTAACTTAATTTTATTGTTGTTATTGTTTTTTATTATTTGAAAAAGTAAATAAACAAAAATCATATGTATAAAAAAAAAGTGTCTTTATAATTTTCAAACATTCAAAATCAATAATGGATATTAAATAAATTAATAATTTAGATATTATTAGAATTCTAAAGGTAAATTTAAATTTTTATTTTTTAATCTCTAATTTAATTGTTAAAAAGGTAAAAAAAAAAAGAATGACAAAGTGACTCTATAGATTAGATAAAATACTTGGTTGGATTATAAAATGTATATGTACGTATAAACAGGAGAGAGTTAATTTTAATACGTTCAAGTTCATAATAACTATTGGTGTGTTTAATTTAAAAAAATTTAATTAATCAATTTTTGTCCTTTGCAAAGTCTTTTTTTGCCAACGATTACACCATGTTATCAATATTATGATTATGGTGTAATAATAGAAATCGATTGAAATTTAATATAAAATAAAATTAGTGAAAAAAATCATAATATCATCTATACGTGCAAATACCTATATCAATTAAAGACTGGTATATGTAATGTCTTTTTATTCACTATATACCTATACAAAACTTTATTTTGGATAAGCAGATTTGTTTTTAGTCATAGGAATTTTAAATTTGGCAATTAAAAGTCGAATTTTACTAATAATATCATTTTTATTTTGTAAAAATCGATATTTTGGAAACAATTAGCCCTTCATCAGTGATTGCAGCTATAATTATTAATATCTATAGTGTTCTTAATCAATGGTAATACCGAATTTTAAAAATTAATTGTTTTATTAACAAGGAAGCTTTTACCTTTCTGTGCATTTATAGATTTCATCATTGTAGTGTAGGATTATTTCTCGAAGAGCTCTCAAATGTTTTACTTTACGACTAGAAAAATCAGGAAATCTCCTTCTCATAGGTTACATGAATTTAAACATTATGTACACTAATGACGAATCAGATTCTTACCTAGCACTTCTAGCAGAACATCGTTTAGTATCCTTCATAAATGAGCCAACTAGGCCTGAGTCTGAAACCTGCTTAGACCACATCTTTGATCGTTTTCGTAGAATTCCTATTGATTGTTGTGAAGGTAATAAACCTTTTTCTTTTTTAATACTCTTAAATTAAATTTTCTCTTTTTAATTTTCACTTAGTTTTATACATATTTTTTCTTTTTTATATATTTTCGAAATGTTTTTCTTATATTTACACTATTTTATTGTTGTTTATTGCTTGAAACTTTTGATTTTTTTCTTTAGAAGACTTTCTTTTTGTGTTTTATTTTAAAAATTTTGTTCACCCCACAACAAAAGAATTTTATTTGGTAAATTTAGATTTTGATGTGGTATCTAACACTATTCTTATAATATAAGATACCACTAACTATTCTCCTATAAACTAAATTAGTTATAAGTTAATGTAAATATGTACTTAAAAAATTAAAATAGGAATTAATGAAAAATTATAAAAAAAAATTGCAAAAATTAATTTATTAGCGAAACGAAATTCGATCTTTAATTGCTAAATAAAAACTTTACTTATAAAAAATAGTATAAAAAATTTTAATTAGGTAAACGGGTGTTAATTTAAGTATATATCTATAGGTACCTATATATAAAAAAAATATTGTGTATATAGGTATCTAGCTAGCTACCTATACCAAAATATTATTTACACAAATTGTAATAAAAACAAAAATCTAATATCAAAGATTTGATTTCCCTAACTAAACCTAGCTGACTACTTCAATATCGTGTTACCGATAAATACAATAAAATATTTTATTTTAATTATATAAATTTGTTTTATACATAACTTAATATCAAATTTAAAATTGGTATTGTGTTATGTGTATAGATATAAGTATGTACTTCTATATCGTTGTTGTTCTGTGATATTAAGTTATTTGTGTTTTTTTTTTTGGAAAAGGGTGATATTAATATGATGTTGGTTAGTTTTCAATCTTAAAAAACTCGGTAGAAATGGACTAAAGTAATTTTTGGCTTTGAATTTAATACCAATGGGATTAAGGGATTGGATTTTTCATATATATATATATATAAGCTTTGAAGTATACCCATATATTAAACTCATTTTTGCAAAAAAAAGGACTTGAGTTAATCATAGATCGACAATCATATTTTATTAGAATTGAAATGCGTTCTGTATATATTTTACTGTCAGCCCGGAACTATTTAGATATATTTATTTTCTAAGAATTTACTTTAATGTATCATAATGTGTTTAATATGAATTAGTCATTTACGTAAATTTAAACATATTATACCTACTTTAGGATTGTAACTATACTGTAGCATTCTAAGATTACATGTTCTTTTTACATGAACCTTCTACATTATGTCTGCATTATAATCATTGATAATATGCACTACGTCTACGTTTACATAAGTTTATGTAATTTTTTATTATGTACAAAGGAGAGAAGTGCTCAAGATTTAGGGGTTAATGTTAAATTCACATTTTAATGGTGGTTGTTTACTATATTTTGTATACCTTTTTGTACATTAGTACAGTACTTACTGGAATTTTTTTTATGTCGGTATTATTGGTTGTAATTTTAATTTTTAAACAATAAAATAAAATTTAATATGTGTATGAAGCCGATAGTTCAAGCAGCTATAGTGCTTAACAAAAAAAAAAAATTGATTAGAATTTAAATTATAATAAATGTTAATATAAATAAATAAATATATGTATGTAAACAATTATAACAACAGTTATTATTATATTAAAGAAAATATACGATATTTTTTAAAATATCGAATGCTTAGGAAATATACTGTCTTGACAATAACTATACTGTTTTGACACTATTGCTTTGACAAAGATTTAAAAATGTTTTAATGCTTAAATTTTCGAAACTGAACCTATCCAATTAGGAATTATTGAGATCTTAATATTTTATTCTTATAACTTTAGCAATTATAAAAACATTTTAGGAAATTCAGAATTTACAATATGTTTTTATAAGGTTAATAAACATATAGACATAAAAAACATATGATGTTATATATAGGTATAGAGAATTTAATTTTATTATTTCGACTGCACATAAATGTAAAACCAATATTTAGGACGCTTTTTCGGGTAGGATGTGGGAGCAATTTCTCTATTACAAATTGTACATTTACTTATTTTGTAATTTAAACTATGCCTATTATAATAGAAATTAAATACAAACAGTTTCAATTCAATCTAAATGTATAATCTAGTCTAAATCTAATCTAAATCTAAATATATACATTATGTACCTGTCATATCTACTAAATTTTTAGAGTTTGGAATAATTTTAAAATATTTTATTATTCGGAAATAAAGGCTATATAAGGCATACAATGGCGTTACAAATCTTTTAACTTGAAGAACTCTCAATCTTTTAAATTTTTTTCGAAAGCCCGTTTGAAAGGTCTAGTAATAGGCCTATTAGGTCTAGTAATCACCAATAAGCGATGATAGAAGAATTTGTTTTTAAAATATTATTATTTAAATTGAAAAATTAATTGAAAAATTTTATTTTTTAGTCGAGTTAAAATTAAGGTATGCGTTTACAAATTTAAGAGACAATGCAAATCATTTCAAAATATTTGAAATATTGTTTTGTAGAAATTTCACAATCTAATGTCACAAATAAAAACAATGAAAATAATTGAAATGCTTTCTCCTGCTTTGATGAATAAAATACAGAAATTTCGTTTTATTTGAAATTTTTATAAATTTTGGTAAATTTAATTTTTTTGTAATTGTGGTGAATCTTAAAACATTTTAGTAAATCTATACAAATCTTTTTCTTATAAAAAGTATACTTTTTTTGTTAGCTAAAAAAGGTTACAAGATCTTTTAACATTAGGTTTTTAAAGAGAAATGTTGGTTCAAGAGTCTCATAGCGGATATGAATATTATTTATTAGGCCATATTTGCAACAACAAACATTCTAAGGGTCTTCACGTAAAGGTGTATTTTGGTCTTGCATCGTAGGATCAGTGTTGCGATATTTACTTGAGTAAATTATGCTAGATTAAGCCAAAAACAATGCCACTTTATGCCAGATATTAAGGGAAGTAGTGTAGTTGAGAAAAATAATGTTTTTCATGCATTTATCATATAGGTACATACATATCTACATATATGAATGAATTAAACCATATTAAACTTCACATATTTTTGTTTATTTAATAGTAAAATAATGCACAAAATATTACACAAAACTTAAAAATAAATTGACAAAACAAATTCAATATTATTACTTTACATATGTATGAAATAAATTAACAAAATAAAAAAATGTTAAAAACAATAAATAAACTTAGCAGAATAAAGTAAAAAATTTTAGTGATTTTCAGTGAGAGCTTTTAATTATTAAAGATTTTTCACATCTTCCTCATTTACCTAAATTTGAAAATAAATTCCTATTTCATATTTTTCAGAATTCCTATTTTCATGTGTTCCAGAAGATCCTATCATTTTCAGAATATTTTCTTCAATTTCAAAATCAAAATAGCATTTATTTTTAACTTAAAGCGAATTCCCGAATTGATAAAATTCCATTCAAAAGCTCAACTTTTATTCGATTCTAGTTCGAATTTGTTTTAACTAAGTTAAGTTGACTATAAAAACTTTTTCAACCTGAAACAGAATCGTTGATAAAATTGTCATTGTCTTTCAACTTTTCAATGTAAACACCAGCGTCAATGGCAATAAAAAATTTGAGACTTTGACAAATGACTTTGAAAAATTGTTTATGTTTATGACATAAAAGAATTTGCCCTGACGTCGAAACAGAAATCGCTCGTATACTTTTCACACAAAATTTCTGACGTTAAGTTATTTTTCTTTTATTAAACTTCTTACGAATATAAATTTTTAGGATTTTTTTGGGAAATGTTTTGAATGCTTTTCCTGACGCTATTATGTCAGAAATGCATCTGGCATAATTTAAAAAAAAAAATGCAAAATCAATATCTATTAGGCCAGATTTGGCATTAAAAATGCCAATATCGCAACACTGCGTAGGATCATAGCATAGTAGGAAATTTTGAACGAAAATTGTTGTTCTTCCATGTATAAAAATTTCCTATATACCTCAATATCCTACACTAAAATATCCTATACCTCAACCCTATTGCATTTTGTAAATTATTTACTATGGATAGGATATTTTTGAAGTTTATTTTTTAATACTTGATGATATTTCAAATTCGTAGTTTTCAATTGAAAAAATATAAATTAAGAATATTAAAACGGAAATAAAAAACATATTTAGAACGAAGCCCAATAAGAAATGGACAAAAGATTTTCTTTTTCTATATGTTGTACACTATTTTTGGTATTTATTTTTTTGTTCACAAATTATTTTAACTTTAACACAAATTATTTTAGCTTAAAATAGAAAAAAAAAACCTATTTAACAATTGTTAAACGTAAATTGATATTACCAATAAACATTTCTCTTAACTAATCAAAACTGTTATCATCTGATATTTTATAGTTAGTTATTTGTATTTCCCTAGGGGTCGTTCATGTAACGTATAGGGTTTTCAGATTTTATTTTCCTACGATGCAACTTTACATGAAGACCCCTTCTGCTTATTTATTTTGTATGGGATCAAATTCTATTTTATATAATTGTTGCATAAAATATTTGTGGAGCAATATAGATATTGTATATGCAATATGATTAGTTTGCATTTAAATGAAATAGTTGGGAAATTTAAATTACACACTCTTTGATTTCCAACATTCTGCTACACAAAACATTAAAACAAATTTTATGAAGTTAATATGGATATGGTGACATTCGTCCTTTCAAAGAATCAATAATTATGACTTAATACAATGTATATATATATTACCAATTAAATATATAGACAATATTTTCAAATTCCTTCCTTTGGAAGAAAATTGTTATGTATAGTTGTTGATAAAACAATTGGAATGCTATAAGTCGATTCTGAATATTTTTATAGGAAAATTTTAATTAAAATCATTCAAACTGAACTTAATTCATATAAAACTATACTCCTTGTGGTTGCTAATCACTATAAAAAAAAATTGAAATATCAAATTAACTTCAAAGAACAAGTAAATAAAACTATTTTGCCTAGATAGGAATTAAAATAATATGATCCCAAGTATAAACATTTTTTTTAGTAATATACCATAGGGTTAAACAGACCTGAGATTTAGTAGAAAATATTAGTGGCATTTTTCCTTAGTGTTTTCATTATTTTTTTAATTTATTTTAATCTTTATAATTGGAAATAGGTATACACAAAACAAATATTATTTGAACTATCTATCATCGTATAGTAACGTAGGAACTACAGGTGTGGTGTGTAATGTAAATTAACTCCTAGTCTTTTACATGGTATCTTATTTTTACTTAATTAAACTTAAATACAAATACGACTTTGTGATAGTTTTATACAAACAATTTTTCTCCATATGCAACAGTATTGTTCTATGTCATTTTGTTGTTAAGCGCTTTCATATTTATTTCCGTTGACATTCAATTTTATGAGAAATTTTTTAATGGAATATATTAATATTTAATTATAATTTTATACTGAAGTATATATAATTTGTTGTGCCGTGTAGGTGAATTAAAACTAAAATTTGAAAAACTGAAATTCAAAAATTTATCGAAATAAATAAACTGATAGGTACCAATATCATGTGGATAACACTGTATTGCATATAGGGTTTTTTCAATTCTTTGGTACATTCATAAAAATTCAATTAAATTCATTTATTTGGTGCTATGTGTAGTTAATCTTTAATTTTAGTTCGTTCATATACAATCATTTGAATAAAAATTTTCATGATAGTAGACCTTTACTTATATTAGTATAGTTTACTGCAATTTCTATATGGTTTTAGTCAATTTATTCAATTAATATAAAGCAATTAGAATTTACGATATTTGTAACGGGGGAATGTTTAGAAACAACTTTTTCACTAAATTTTGGTTTTGAAGTTAACAAGTTGAAATTTTCATTATAAATTTATGCTTCCATTACAGCTTTCAGTAAAATTCATACATTCTATTTTGGTTATAAGTATAGATAGAACTAGATGATCATCAATTATACTTTAACACGTCTTTTAAATTGTATCATTATTTCATTTCAACAACTTATAGCGATTAGGTAGGTACTGAAAAACCCTATAATTTGATAACTGATGATGTGGAGTGCAAAGTATATACATATATACCTCAAAATATTTATAATACAAGATTAAATTCATTGATTCAATTGGATTTGTGTATACCTATAATTATAAAGATTAAAATAAATTAGAAAAATAATGAAAACACATAAAAATATGCCCAATTTAAAATAAATTAGAAAAATAATGAAAACACATAAAAATATGCCCAATATTTTCTACTAAATCTCAGGTCTTTCTAATTGTTTTGCCGCACCTAATTGGTATAAAAAATATTCCATTAAGGTTTAGAGAAGCCTTTATGGAAGAGAACGAAAATAAAACTTTTTGATAATCTGTTGGAGTAGTGAAAATTAATGCTAAAATTAAAAAATAATTTTGGGTCACTTCACAAAAGAAAGGCTATCGTCTGCGAAAAAAAAAACTTTTCATATAGGTATAACTATATTATATAAATACTAGATATAATATATACATTGGATGAGACGATAACAAATTCAAATATAGTTCTAAAAGTCTTAATTTTGTAAGAGTATAAAATTTTGGAGCTTCAAGTTACAGCTATATACTTATTTTGTTTATTAAGTTTCAGAGAAAAAATAAATTTGTAGAGAAAATGAGCTGATTCCATTCATTCCATCACTTGAGATAGTTGTGATGGGCTATAATTTAATAATGTAAATTAATTATTTATAATTCTGACATTATTAAAGTAATTCAAAAAATATACATTTACATTAGGTGTAATTTAATTTATGATATTCACATCTTGTGATTTGTCTTAAACAAGACTATAATTAAAAACGATTAAAATATGAATTATGAATTAACTTAATGGCAAACGAGGACTCAAACACGTTATTTTTGTTTTATGAACATATTTCTTCAGTATATTAATTATGGGAATTAACTCAAAAATATTTTTCCGAATTTTTGGGCCTTATTTCATTATTTCCAAAATTCTTACAACCCAAAAGAAAAAAATGAAATACCTAATAAGTTAAACAAAAATAATGGATGTTAATTTATTCTTGATGTTTTGGTGGTTAATAATTTTGGGGTTAGTTTATAGAGCCCAATCTATTTTAAAAAAAATGCGTTACTTATTTATCCACGATTAAACTAATCAGAGTTAGGTGGTATTTTACTAAAGTAAGGATGTTTATTTAAAAATTAATGTTCTATTACTTTTTAAAGTTAATCTACACCTATAACATGATTTGATAATCACTATCCATTTTGGATAGTGATTATCAAATCATGTTATAGGTGTACTAACAAGTTACCGAAATGAAATAATAAAAATATGTTTATTAAAACTCATGATAAATTTAAACCCGCTGAAAAGATGATTTGTATGATCATAATCAGATGACATAACTAAATTTTACTATGTTAATGAGATATAGCGTCATGATATTTTGATTCAGTATTATCGTTTATTGGTTATGATTTGGTTTGGGTAAATTATTCTTGGTAACATGATTACATATAATGATCTGAATTGTTTTTTTTTTGCTAATAATGGTAAATATTGTAAATACCTATACTGATGAATTCGAGTAGTGTTGAGCTCCGTCAATTATTGTAAATGTATAGTCGGTAAAAATAGCTTAAACGTTCAAGTTCAAAACCCAGTTAAATAATTATTATTATACATGTTTTAATTATAATTTACAAACTGACTCAGGTTGTTTAACTTTTTTTTTTTTTTTTTTTAAACTTTATTTTACCATTGTACAGTCTTATAATTACTTAGCCTAGATAAAGTTTACAAAAAATAGCTTTTGTGATATTATTATTAACATGTAAAATATAATAGTGTGCTTTTATGTTAATTTATGTTATATAATTATTCTTGTTATTATTGTTATATTATTTAGTTTTAATTTACTTGAGTTCTTATATAAATCTATTGGAAAATCCTGGGATGTAAAAACCAATATATTCTCGTATTATTTAAGATAAAACTTAACTTAACTAAACCTACTAACCTAACTAAACCTAACTAAAACTACTTACAGGTTGTTTAACAATTTGAGGGAATTGTCAGTATTCTTAAAAAAAATATATAATCTTTAATAGAATTCAATTACATACTTTTTTTTGTGTATTAGTAGGTATTTCAATAATTTCTGATGTTTTTCAAAATGCGGGAAGTTTTACATGTTCATGGCTTCTAATAGGCCACACATATAGTAATATAGATATCTAATTATATCATGTTTGTATAGGTATCTATATTTTGTGTAAGTTCTGCATATTATTTTGGAAGCTTCTTTAAAGCGACTTAATAGTCAATGTGCAGTGTATAAAAAAGTCATATAAAATATGTATATAGCTTTATTTAGGTGGATATATATTGAGATATTTCGATTTCAGTTCGATTGCAAAGTTAATAATATTGAATATATTTTTTTTAATTAATTTTGAGTAGTTTAGATGTACAAATTCAATCTTAGGTTTTTCTCGGAATTGTAAGTATCTACAAAGCAATTAAATTGCGATATAATTTGACAGAATTAAAAAAAATAAACCTACTGAATAAATAAATAAATAAAATCAAATCAAATTCGAATTTATTTTCACTAATAACTTTGTGCTTTATTTGACATTTCACAAGGAATAAAAATCAGCATTAGGTTTTTTTCTCGTATCTAATATAATAATTGTTGATCTATTTTAGTTAATATTCTATATAGTAAAATACAGTTAATAAATTTAGAAAATATATATTTCTGACTAATATATTTAATAATGTATACATATTTTCAAAATATTTGATTAAAGAATATTATAATATAATAAGACTTTATTTCATCAAAACCAAAAGCTAATTTACATTAAATATTTAAGACATAACTTAAAAATTTATAAAAACAAAAAAATATTAAATATAGTAAAATAAAAATTTAAAACTAGCTTAGTTGATTGAATGAAAAAAAAGAAGTATCAAAATATGTTACCTATAATAGTGTTTTATATGGTTTTATTTTTAAATTTATTAAACTGAAGCATATTAATTTTGTATAGCTTTTAACAAAAAGAATTGAAAATTATTGAATTATCCACCTTTAGGAACGAGCTACTACTACTACTAACTTTTTTATAAATATTTTCTTATTAACTTTAGTTTTTCTTATTTAAAGGATATTCATTGACTATATGTAGTTGGATATTTAATTAATCCAGCGGCAAGTAAAACTTTAATTACAATTTTTGACCAAACAATTGTATACGATAGCGACGGCACTCTGGCGTTCATATACAAATATCAAGTTTTAATTTTCTATTGTATGCAAAATAGAGAATCTACTGTAGCTCATTAAGTTAAATTTTGTAATATTTTGTAAAAGTTTAAACAATTTTTTTTTTATATTTTGTAAGTTCATAATAGAAATGCAGTGAACTGTTAATGTTAACTAAGTTTGTGTTCCTATTACAGACTATACCCAAATTACTTTTATCTTAGAAGAAGCAGATGAATATATAGTTAGTAATATACGCAAAAGCACTTTAACTACTACTTCGAAGCACTTTAAATTACTACATTTCATGAAAAAGGAAGACTATAACCAAAAACTAATATATAATTTTAGGGACATGTTCTATTACAAGTATTGTATATTGTAATTAACATTGTTTAATTCATTGTAGGTATACTTATGTTACATAAACATATTTAATTTTTAAATTATATTTAATTAAGCTTAGTTTATATATTATATTGTTTTTATAAATTAAAACGATGCGGAGATTCAGTGATTTTTAAATTCTTATATTAAAAATGTATATACCTATACTTGATTTGACGACGGAAAAATTGATTTTTTTTTCATAGTGAATGCGACGGGTAAACACCAATCGCATATATTCTTTCAATATATTACGATCTATAATAATATATAAATTATGCGATTAATAATTGAAAAATTAAACTAAATTGATTATTTTTATATTTTTTACTTTCTTTTACTTAAGTTAATTTTTTTTTTAAATTGAATTAAAGTTAAAATTTAAGTTTATTTAAATTTATTTCGAAAATAAATTTGATAAAAATGTTGACAAATTTAAAAGTTATGATTAAATACCTATTATAAATTTTACGTTTTATCACAAGGTAATACCGACTGATATGGTATAATAGTTTTGACTATACTAATAGGAAACTCTCTATTTAACTACCAAATACTATCTGACCATTAATGGAAATATTTTCGGTTTCCAATTCAACCCACCTTCAGTTATAGTAGAAAACAAATGTTTTTTTTACACTATATATATATTACAGTAAGCCAATTTGTGGCTGCGGTGATATAGGGACTGAATCCCTCCCGAAATTTGGTTTGGTTTGTTAGTTTTATATCCAAGAGTAGTGTGTTGAAGTCATTTTAATAAAGACCCATATGCGCACATACGAAGATAATGAGAAAAAAAAGTGACTGCTAAGCCGAGCCGAGGCAACTTAAACAGGAACAGGAACCTACAATTTATTTGTGGGCTTAATTGGAATATTTAGAAAAAAAAGAAGATTTTGTATTTCTATTGACGAATAGGTAATTAAGTATGTATTTAACTGATTTAACTTGTATTATTATAGTTGAGCCTTTATTAGAGTAAAATATAAACTTGCAAACAAAATCATGGTTTCTAGGTAATCAAATGTGTAACAATCAAATTTTTTTTGATACTCGTTAATTGTTTAGGGACCTGGTATTTATGTATTTATTAAGCTTTTTTTTAAGCTCTAGCGTCTTAGTAAATTTTTTACTTTTTTATTAGGTAATTTATTTACTTTTTTATTAAGCTCTAGCGGCTTAGGTGGTATAACTATACCTAGTCAACAAGAATTTGTTATTAAAGTATAATATAATATTGATCATATTATAATAAAATATATTCTATTGTAGGTGATTCTGATGTAAATATAAATAAATAAATAGACGTTAGTTAAGATTTAGGTTAGGTTTACATTAGATTTTAAATTAGCATAAAATAATTAATTAAAGGTTTTTACTTGCCATTTTGTCCTTTGCAAATTAAATTTATTCTAAATATTTTAGTCAGGTTAGTCTAAATAATTACAAATCAAAGGTGTAAATATTCTAGTAATATAAGCTCTTGAAATATAGAATCAAAATATATGAAAATAAAATATTGTGCAAATACATTAGGGCAATAAATAAAATAAAAAAAAAAACAAAAAAATAAATAAATAATGTAGGTAAATAGAATTAAAATATTAATTTAGGCTTTTTAGTCTAAATATTCAATTTTTGAAAACTACTTATCAAACAAAATATTAATTTTAGTTTAAGGTTGATTGAATTCAACTAAAAAAACAAAACATCGTGAATGAACACAATTTAATATTAATTTAAGAGTATAGCGTGTACTGATATATATGTACTCTTAAAAATTGACACTTTAATTTAAAAATGAGCATTAGTTAATTGAGCAATTCGATTCAATTAATTTATTCATCAAATATTAGATAGTATCATGATTTTTTTTTAAATTCATTTATTTGTTTATCAAACTAAAATTAAATTACTTAATCTGTGTTAATGTTTATATAGATAGTAATGTCTATAAGTATTTTTAATTTAATTTAATTTTCCTTCAAGTTATAGTTTTTCTTGTTTCAAGACCTGTTTTGTGCCAATTGTTGACTCATCGACGATTCTTCCCATTAGAAGCTTTAATTTGTTTATCCAACGTATGGCAATGTTCCTAAATATGTCAGATAGAATTATTAATGTTTTTAGAATTCTGCATTCAGATTGTTCAAAATGGGAATGTTTGTACGATGTTCAGTTCATGAAAATATCATTATTTTCCTATATAAGTATATACATAGGTACCTATAGAATGAATAACAATAGATATAGAACACAAAATGAAATATTTAAGACCAACTAAAAAAACTGATTAAATAACATCAAAAATCATACTCAAATGCTAAAAATCGAAAATTTAGAAATAATTGTTAAGGGTATAGAGGTAGTTGTAGAGAAATGCGTCGAAGAAGGCTCTCATTGAGCTGTGTCACTTGACTGTGCCAGAAAACTATATTCAAAATTGTTATCATTAACAAATATTCTATACACAGCTCTGACAAATATATTTTAATACTAATCATTGGTTATTAGTAAACAAAATTTTTAAATAGAATTTTATTGATTTTAAATAATTTAAATAATAATATTCTGTTATTAAAATTCAATTATTATGTATCAATGCGTACTTATATAATCTTAATTCGATTTGAACATTGTCTATTATGCTAATATGAGCATTCAGCATATAAATGTATTTAAATTTAAAACCTCTAATTTTTCGGTTAATATGGAAGAATTTGCAAATAAAATTGAATACGAGTAAATAATACGAAAAATAAATGGTAAATGGTTTTTGCAATTTTCAATTTATATTTATAGCATGAATGTATATATAGTATAGTAAATAAAAAAATTTAAGTATTGGCAAGAAATATGGTTTCACTTCTTTGTAGTAAAATTGTATTTAATTTATTTTATTAACCACATTCTTTGTAATTATTTATTAGATAATATGAATTTCCAAATAACATTTTGCAGAATTGATTACTATTTTTTAATAAAAGAACAGACGCACAGAGGTTATAGCAAAATTAAATATTTTTTCAAAAATTTTAAATTTTCAATTACAAGTTTCAATTTAAAATTTGACCATATCAATTCACCTTTAACATACAAAAATTTTAATTTATCAAATTGCAGAATCTCACCAAAGTACAGAGTTTTTTCTTTTCCTCGTCAGAATTAAATTTAAATTTTTTTTTTTTTTTAAATCTTCTGACAAAATTCATTTATTACACTTTATTTTTGCATACAAAAAATACATTTTATCAAATTATAACAATATGAGATATTTTAACAATTCGAATAAAAGATATTTTTACAAATTTAATTTTTATTTAACATAAATTAATATGTACTTATATGTGTATAGTAACTCTTTATAATAACACCAAAAATTTAAAATTAAATTACATTTTTTAGCTATTTTGATAATTTTGACTTTATATAATTTAATAATAAATTATCAATATTAAAACTTATAGTTATAATAAAGTTAAAAAAAAAAAACAATATTCACAACATTTATCAAAATTAAGGCAATAATTTTTTATTGTTTTTTTTTTGTTTTTGTTTTTGTTTATATATATAAAAAGTACATATAATTAATTAAATGATGTTTTAAATATCTAAAAAGAGCCACTTTTCATCAATTTTATTTGTTTTGTTAAAATTGGGTTTGTTATACGAATTTTAACTTCAAGTTTACCATCAGTTTTTTTTGTTGACAACATCAAATGTATCATGTATTTCACATTTTGTTTCCAATTGTTGTAATTTAACATTAACGGAACCAATTAATTAACCAGAACGAAAGAAACCACCCTTGGAATATATATCGAATATAGCTGATTGTCGCTTATTATTATCGTAATTTAAATAAATTATGACGTATACGACTGTTGTCTAAGATAAATCAAGCTTCTTTCTATAGATCTAAATGGTTTTTTTTAAATTTTTAGATTTTTACCACATTTTATTTAATAACTCTTTATTTATCACAGTTATAAAGTAAATATTGAGGCCATATAAAACTTTAAACACATTTAAAAAAAAAAGTAAAACAATTTTTTTTAAATCACTCTATACCGAAACCGTTTAATATTTTTCAGTTCTTTCAAAAAACAGAATTTCATTAGGTTTCTTTTAAGTTCTGAAAAGTTTTTATTTGTTCTAATAATTTTAGAAATATTTTCAATTAAGTGAACTCTCCTATAGTTTTCCTGTAAAGTCTGAATTCTCTAATGAACTTTTAAATCACGTTATTTCATTTATTCAATTTTATTAGTTCAATAAGAAACTATTAAAACATCCATATTTAAAACAAAAAATTTACAAAATTTTAAGGACTAAAAATCGTGAAAATTTTTACTTTAAACCGTTCAAATTCAAAACTTTAATTTTAAGCAATTTAAAATTTTAAAAGTAAATAAAATTTAAATATTTTATTAATAAAATAAATTAATTTTCTTTTAAATCTTGAAATATCCATATAATTTTTAATTGTATTGGTTGACAATTTAAAAAATTGTCCTTGTAGAGTAGACTTTACTCTATGTTCTGGTTCTGTTGTATAATGCAAGTCTGAAATCACCTCTATTTCTTAGAAAATAATAACCACCTACCTATTTAATATTGCGGTAATCTATTATATACTTTAAATTGTACACGAACATTATTACATTAAATGTTAGTTTTTGATTTACGTTAATCTATTTCAATTAATTTAGCAAATCCTGAATTCTTGTTCTCTTTGTACATTTTAACGTTATTGTCATAGCTCTATTTTGAAGCACTTACAATCTATTTAAATTTTCAGTGAACAGTACTCAGAATGGGATAAGATTGCATTATAAATTAATATTGCACACTTTAGTGATATTTTATTTCTAATTATTGCCAAAAGTTAGAATTACTATTAAGTTATGGTTATTAAATAGGTCAATAGGTGGTACATTGACTAAAAGGACTAAATAAATTTGTTTTTATTTTTTATTTATATTTCTGAAAATATTAGTTAATAAAAAAAACAGTATTTTAAATCCTGGATAATAAATATAATTTTTATGAAATCGATAAGTTGTCACAGACTCGGAAGATCTCCAGCTAGAGTTGTACTCATCTATACAACGCTATGTGTATGTTTAATATAGAATTCATTAAAATCGATGTCTAATTGAATTGTTTCCTTTTTTTCATTATTTATAAAAAAAATTAAATTAAAGAAATATTTTAAATAAAATGGCATTATATAGTAGAAGTATTTAAGAAGACCTAGTTTCGGAAAATAGTATTAGTTTTTTTATACTGAATTATAGTTGAAATATGTACACAAAAATTAATAAATAAATACATCTAAAATTCCATTCGTTCAATTTTATTTAATAAAATGGTTCAGTACCACATCTCTATTATATTACTTTTTATTGAATATAATTTAAATTATACTACACAATGATGATTTACAAGCAGTAGCTTTCACGACTATCGGCTTTTTCTACAAAAAAAATTTTACTTAAATTACCGAAAATATTATTAAAAAAAAAATTATAAAGAGCTTAACGGACTCACCATAAAAGTGTATTAAATATAATTCATGGCTCTTCTTTGTGTTCTTGTTGTTGAAGAAAATTAGACTTCGTATAGATTTTCGGAACTATTTAAAACATTTTTAAAATACTTTCACTGATTTCACTCTTTTTTTTATTAATAATTCATATTCATTTACTAGCATTTTTCTAGTTTTACTAATTTTAATAATGAATAAAAATTGAAGTTCTAAGTAATAATTATTCTAAGATACAAAACTAATATAGTCTTGAATCTTGATAATATATCTATATACATATAATTTTCAATAAATAAATAAATCGGATTAGTCCTTTTTTTATTATTTTATTTATTAAAATTAGTAAAAACAAACTTAAATTATTAGTAACAATTTCAAATTTCTCTATTTTATGTACTATAAAATGTGGTTGAAAATTTAAATTTTTTAAAAATCAATTATTAGAATTAAAATTAAGAGTTGAATACTACAATATAGGTATATATATAGTCTAACACTATACAATATACCTATTGATCATTTCCATCAGTATAGTGTTACGAAACGAATAACTTCCTTTAATAAATGCCAACCGACATGGTGTAGTGGTTATGTCATATGATAAAGGTTATAGATTAGAAGGTCCCGGATTCGAATTGTAGTCAGGCCATGGATGTTAAATTGAATTTTTCTTTCATTATTTTTAAAATAATAAAATGTTATAAAATTTGTTGAGGAAAGTACCAATTTAGTATTAACTTAAATAAAAAATGGAATTATGCTATTTAAGAAGACTTATAGATCCTGATAACAGTATAGTTTTCCACATTTAGTTAATATATCTCAAAAAAATAAATTCACGTTGACAAAAAAAATTTTCGGTCCACTTTATGTAATAAATTGCATTACAAATGCACGAAAACATAAAGATCTAAGTAACTGACAACGGGATAAAACAAAAAATTAAATTAAATAAATGTTTTTTTTTTATTTAAATAAATTTAGAAAAATTTTGATTTACACCACCAACATTAATGTGTTTTTTACCTTATTATAAAAGTCAAAATACTCAAAATATAAAAAAAAAATATTTAAATTTTAAATAAATTTTATGTAAATGCTATGCAACAGCTGATCTTATTTTTATATAAGATAAGTATGTAAAATAGAGAAGATAAAATAAAAATACTTATAAATAAAGGAGCATTTACATAAAAATTAATTTGAGTTTTAAATATTGTAATTTATTTTTATATTTTTATTTTCACAATAAAATAAAAAAAATCCATTATGGGGTTGTTTATAATTGAAACTGAATATTAGTTTTTTTTTTTTTGTTTTTAAACACTTTAATTGGTAAAAATAATTTTTTGTTCATTAAATTTTTAAAAGTTTATTTTAATATTTTAAAATTGTTATATAAAAATTATTTATTTTATTTTCAAAATTTTCCCTTTATACAAAATCAATCAAACTTTACAGACATTCATTCCCAGTTCAAGTTATTTTCAAATTAAACTTTTTATAACATAATTCTTTTCAAAACTTACTAGTCTCAATAATATGAGTTATTTTCTCATTCTCCCCTTTTTACAATTTATATTTTTGATTTAACACAATTTTGATGTAAAAAAATAAATAAAAAAAAATAAAAATATAAAAATAAAATATAAATATGTATAGAATATGTGAATATATATGTACACAAGAAATTTAATTTTCGCGATATATTTAAGAAAAACTACATTTGCAATAAAAAATTTACCAACGAGGAAAAAAAAATGAGAAAACTAAAAAAGTAAAATTGAGAAATTAAATGTTAAAAAAGAAAAACGCGCGCATTTATAAAAAAATCTTCTCTCAAATTCAAAATGCCTACAATTTTTTTATATTTACATGATGCGATACGTATGATTTTTAATGGAAATAAAAAATGTAAAAAATAATAAAAAATAGAAAAATTAAAATGTTTAGGAGCAACGTATGTATCTAAACTAAATAATAATAATAATAATAATAGAAACAAACAAAAAAAAAATAAATAAATAAAAAAATAAATAAAAACTAATAATAAGTAAAAACATAAGAATTACACGGAAATAAATGAAAACATTCCGATGTTGTAATCTTATGATTATTTTTGTTTTTTTTCTTTTTTTTTTTAAATATAAGAAATCTAATTATTATTTTATATTTTCTGTTGGATTTAGATTTTTTTTTTGTGTCCTTAAGGATAAAATTATATTCAATTTTAGTATATTCAAGGATTATTAAATATTCAAACATATATGCGGAACTTATGTTTATATTTTATATTAAAAAAAAACAATAAAAAAAAACCTTAAAACAGTTAAAAACATTTAAAAAGTGAAATTGATTTTAGATATACAATTAATAATATTCAACAATTTAAAATAAGTTTTTTTTGTTTTTTTGTTATAATATAAATTTTATTACGTTTTAATGTACATATATATATAAATAATCTTTTACAGATGTTCGCGCCATTTTTAAATCAAAATCAAATAAGAAAAAAAAAAACAAACAAAATATATTTACAAATAAGAAATAAGTATTGAAAAGGAAATAAATAAAAAAAAAAAATAAATAAATAAATTTAAACTTTCGAAAATAAACCAAAAAGAAATGGAATATATGAAAATAGAAAAATAAAAAGAATATATTATAAAAAGTGACAGTGATTTATTTAATTAACATAATAAAGTGTAAAAAATTATTAAAATAAAAATAAAAGTGATTTTTAATTAAGTACATATTAAAAATATATAACTATCATTAAATAATTAAAAAAAATAATTAAAGTTAATAATTATAACTAACATATATAACTATAATAAAAGTAATTTTGTATATAATAAAATTGCTTCTTATTACCTTGTAAAAAATTTCGTTTTGATTTTTTTTTTAAATTAATTTTCTCAAATTAGAAAAAAGTGTTATTTAATTGCGCTCTTATCTATATATACTATAAATATATAATTAAAATATATATAATTAAAAACAAAATTGTAAATAAATTAATAAAATTAAAACTATAAGAAAAACCATAACAAAAAAAAAAAAGAAACAAATTTACAAATAAAATAAATAAATTAAAAAAATATTGTGTAATAAAGAAAAAAACAAAAACAAAAACAGTTAAAAAAAAAAATTATTATTGAAATTAAATTTGTATAATTCGTATGTCAACCACACTGGCCAATAATAATAATAACGGAACCACCTTTACGGAGGATCCTGAACACGATAGCGGACTATTACCAGATCTAAATGGCGTTGATTTGGTTATGAGCTTATCCCCAAAATCATCATCAATAGTAACAACATCATCAGCATCTAATCATAATCAACATACATCAGCAAGTGCAGCAGCAGCAGCGGCAGCAGCAGCAGCAGCTCATCATAATTTAACAAATTTATCAAATTTACAACATTTACAAAATTTACATCAACAACATCATCATCATCAACATCAGCATCAACATCAACATCATCATCATAATTCAATATTAAATAGTAGTCATTCAACACCATTTAGTGTAACAGATATATTAAGTCCAATTGAAGAATCATATCGCAAACTGGAGTTAAGTACGAATCCACCATCACCTTATAGGTATGTATACATATATAAAATAGATTTTTTTTTTTGTTATTATACCTAACTAATTAATTTTAAGGATAATATTTTTTTTTTTTGTTGATTAAAAGTTTATCAACAAAAAAAAAAACAACGAAAAATGATTAAATTTTGTTCGTATTAAATTTCAATTAAGGTATATACAGAATCAGAACGATTGAGTTGTTATTATATTGGTGTTAAATATTATAGTATTGAATTTCGTACTACTTACAATTTGCTATATATACATGCACATTTTATTATATTAATTCTATTTGAAAATTTAGAAATATTTTGTAAAATAAAAGAAAATTCTGAAACTGAAACCATTTTTTTTTTTAAATAATTTTTATTTAACCCTTTTTTTACTTTATGTTATTAAAAAATATTATTAAATTAAGTAAGGGTTTGTAATTGAGCCGATCCAAAAACTTTTAAAATTTAATTTTGTGTTGTGATATATTAATGGTATCCTCGGACCATGCCTGTGTATGGAATTATTTTTTTTGTACTATAACAGATTGGTGGAGATCTTGAACAGAAAATAGACGTGCTAGCAAAATGTGATAACTATATAGAGAATAATTTAAATGAGTTAAAATTGTATAGCAATTCTGAACATAATTCGAAATTTTGCGAAATAACTACCACAATTCATTTATTTGCATATAAAAACACGTGTAATAATGCATTTTTCATTTCTTTTCTTGTATATTGTATCATATCTGTATTTCATATCTCGTATGTATATCTATCTATCTAACATATCTATATTTATTTACTATTCTACTTCTTATCTTGTTTATATTTAAAATCTGATTTTCCATTTTTTTCTCATTTTGCCCATCAAATCACAGTATAGATGCGAGATAAAATCAAATCTTTTATAGATAGTAATTCCCTACACACAACACATTTTTTATTGAGATTAGCTTAAAGAAGATTCTGATCAGCTTTTAGGTAATAAGCTTGAATAGGTAACGTAAGCTAGAATAATGCATTTTTTTTTTTGTGTTCTTGATGCTTTTTTATTAGATTATGATGATACATGTCAAATCCAATAGTTACGGTAATTAATATCTTTGTCAATAGTTAAGATAGTTGTACAGAATAATTGTAGCCTTATTCTGTAGTTAAAAACTTAAATTTGTATAATTTAACTACTAAATACTAAAGGATGTTATGAGTAGGTGTGTAATTAGTTTAATTTTTATTAAACTAAGTAGTTGTTTTTTTTTAAATAGACTTTGAGAGGTAGAAGTCAATTAAGGCTTTATATTTATTTTCCAATATTAACATTCCGTTTATGGATTCAAATCTACCATTGCTAGTTTTATGGTATGCCACAGTAAAAAGATTAACAGATCGAAGTCGAGAATTGGTGTTAATAACAATTTTATCAGAAATAGATGGAGAGATAATATTGCGTTTAACAATTTCAATGGGATTTTAACTATTGAAAAACAAAAATATATATATATACATTAAATCTTTGCTTTCTGAATGTTATGGTCCTATATAACATTTTTTATTTATTACATTTATAGAATCGAGTTTTTTCAAATAAATAGACTGTAAGGAACAGATTTTCTTTGAATCTAATCTGATACAGAAATCATTTAAAATTGGAAACATCTTGAACTTACCATTTTTGTAAATTTGATTTCTATATAGCTCCATTTTTTTATGAATGCTTATATATTTGTGATCTTTCAATTGGTTGATTCAAAATACTCAATTTCGCAAAAATTAATAATAAAGATTTTTTGTAAATAATTTTGCTCTACATTATGATTTTTACTAGTTGAAATCACCGTAAATGATAAATAGTAAAAATTAGGTATACGTTATAAAATTTAACGTTATTTTATGAAAGTTTATTTTTAGTATCTCCTGTTGCATTAGCCTGTGAGTCCTATTTCACTGGTATATAGACTGAGATTATACCTGTCTCTTGTTGAAAATTTTTGTTTATTTTTAACAGTGGATCCTACAGATAAATCTGCAGGCCAACTTTATAGGTCCTTTTCCCTTGCGAAATGTGGGCCTTTTTATGAAATTATATATAGTAATTATTTGGTATATATTTTTGCAAATTATATATTTAAATTATTTTTATTAGTTTTTGACTATTATTTATCTTTATTTATTAGTAAATGATATTTGAACTGATTCTGATATCTGAACTGAAGATGAATTTTCACTATTTGGAAATTTTTTCGGTTTAACCGGTGTTCGAACCCGTGAATCTCTCCTCGGTCGTTACATTAATTACTATACTCTAGTTCTTTACCACTCGGCTACCGAGGCCACATTTTTGAAATTTTAAGCAAATTTTTTATGCTTCAATAATCCAATCCATGTAGAAGTGCAACATCAAAAAATTAAAATGACTTTTTTAATTTGATGGTACCCTAATTGTAAACAGAATGAGTAGGATTAGATTATATGTATATAGGTATGTATAAATGTATGTAACATCATACTCCAAACATTAAACAAACTTGAAAGACTTGACAATATATTGATAAGAATTTGTTGATGGTGGTTCTATTCTCATCAATATTCTCATCAATATTTGTGTCAAAATCTGCTGAGGTAAAAAAATGGCTTTTTGGGGAATTTTCAGATATTATTTTTTGGGAACGTTCAGATAATGTTTGAATGTTAATTTATAAAAAGAATTAATTTCTATATTCTTGTAATTACTGTAATTAAACAATTGATATATTATTAAAATGTGCAAAAAAATAATTTGTTGTTTTTTATACACAACATTTACTTTAAAATTCTATTTAAATTGAAGTCAAAAACATTCCTTCACAAAACATTCCACCTTATCGGTATATTCAGAACACTTCCACAAAATGTTATTGCAAAATATCAAAATATGGATAAAAATATTGATGAGTGCATTATTGATGTGTAATCGCTTTTCAATAATATTGCCAATATATTGACAATAATACTGATGATAACATGATGTGTAATAGGCACCTTAGACATTAACTGTCAAATTTCTATATATTCATGTTTCGTTATGTGATAAAAGGTTCTCAAAAGATAAATGGATCAATTATCGAAAAATTTAATCTCATACCAATTTTATTAGAAAACATTGAGTAGATCATACTAATCCTAAATCACTCATTCTAAATGTTTAAAAGATTTTCACTACACCAATAATCAAATTACCTTATTAACTACTGGTGCATAATCCAACAGTTTGTTATTATAATTAACATAAGATTTACTTAAATTTGTAATTTAAACATAATGATTGCAATTTGTTGTGTATTGAATCTAATTAGAGAATTCGATGAAATATCAGGTCGTTAAGAGAATATTAGGTTTTATAATATTTTCATATAGTGTAGTGTTAAGGTTTTTTATCGAGTTATATATACAGTATCGCTCTTTTCACTATTGCATCCCCTATGTAAAAAAAATCAAATTGTAGATAATAATAAATTAAAAATTTTCTCTGTTATATTGGTCAAATGGTAAGGCTATTAGAGGATTTAGTTATATGTAGGTACTGGTATTAGCAATGCTTTCTATAATGATTTGTAAATACAATTGACTTTTAATCATGAGTTTTCTATCTATGGACTTATATCGTTTTTGGCCAAAAATGACTTATACCCCTTTGAACGGCCATCATAATATATATTTATTTTAAATTTAACATTAATAGTTCGTAAAAATTTGTATTCAAATAAAATAACAATAAAAAATTCGTTGTTTTTGATAATCAGATTTGTTTTTAGTGATATGTTTAGATTTATGGAATAAAAGTCGAGTTTCCTTTCGCTTAGCAAAGCACTGATGAAGGAAGTAAGTTGCTTCCGAAATATCGATATTTGCAAAATAAATACAAATGATTAGTGAAAGGAAACTCGACTTTTATTCCATAAATCTAATAAAAAATTCGTTTGGGTACAAACATTTTGTGTTTAAAACTAAATCACTCTCTGCTAAAATATTATAAAAAATATTGAAAATACCCTTAAAATGTGATTAATATTTGGTCCATTGTTTTTGATTACAGCAGCTACTTTTTTTGTTGGCATTGAAGTAATTAAAATTATTAATGACATTTTATGGGCTCACTCTCTTCGATTTGAACTACATACCATCTATTATTTCTCATAAATTTCTTATCAGATTATAAAATTCGGAGTTGATGTGTAGGCCATTCTAAAACTAAAATTTTTACTTTTATTGGAACCAGTTTTTCTCCACATAAATTATTATCCTTGCTGATGTTTCTTCCTCAGCGTATATGGAATTATTATACGTTATTTAAAATATTGATATACACAAAATGATCTTTAATTTGTTCTAATGTGATGAATATGTTAAGTCCAGAAAATCATCCAGACCATAATATTTCGAGCACTGAATTTTAATGTATTTTGTATAACTGAATATGTTCAATTCTATATAGAACTCTTCTTTTAATTGTGCTGTCGCTGATTTCGAAATTTTATTATTTTCGAATATCTGGCGAAGATATTGATGGATTTTTTAAAATTAAAATTTTTTAAAATGTTTTTTTATCATTTCATCCTCTCTCGCAGTTGCTCTTCCTGTCTGCCTTTAGAGTGCTTAACATCAACATTTTTGATTTTCTTACATTTTTTAATTATTCTTAATATTTTAACTGACTTATAGAATATTTTTTACTTATATCTTATGGATTATGGCGAAATAATCCTTCTATAAATTATATGTCTTTGAATTTAGTACAGTAGGTAATATTTCCGGGCCCATATTATGTAATTTAATTTTATTAATTAATGTTAAATATTAAATAAATACGAAATTGTGAACATACCTGCAAGCTTTAAAGAATTTCTGAAAGTCTGATCAGTTAATTAAATCTATAAAAATAACTGTACATTTTTAATATTTGAAGGGCTTTAGTTTTTAACTTAATATTTTTGTACCTGAACGAATTGCTTCCATTATTTTTTAACAAATTTGTTAAAAAAATATAAATATTGTTGTTAATTTTAGTTTTTTAATATTAAATTTAATTTTAATAAAAATTTAAATATATTTAGTTATAGTGAGCCAATAACAGTGAGTGGACAACAGATAGAATACGCAGAAGAATTCAACTACTTGGGGAGCATTATAACATCAAGAGGAGGTGCAACAGAAGATGTCAACAGCCGTATAAATAAGGCAAGAAGAACATTTGGGAGCCTAATGAAGATATGGCGGAGCAACCAAATATCGAGAACAACAAAGCTAACAATATTCAGAGCATGTGTTAAGTCAACATTAATATATGGCAGTGAAACATGGCTCACTTCGGTCAGAATCAAACAGAAGCTACAAGTATTCATCAACAAGTGCTTGAGAATTATATGCAGAATATTCTGGCCGGCAAGAATTAGCAACGAGGATTTATGGATGATAACTGGAGAAGAACCTATCAACAGACAGATAAATAGGAAAAAATGGAAATGGATAGGTCATACACTAAGGAAATCAGAAAGTGATATAGCAAGAAGAGCTCTAGAGTGGAATCCACAAGGACAAAGGAGACCCGGCAGACCATACAACACATGGAGACGCACAATCGATCAAGAATTAACAGTCAACAATTATACCTGGGACGATATTAAGGAAGTAGTACTCAACAGAGAGGAATGGAGGTTCACTATCGAAGCCCTATGCTACCACGCGGAGTAATAGGAGAAAAAAAAAAAAAAAAAAAGTTATCATTTGACCAATATAACAAAGAAATTTTTAATTTGTTTATCTACTATTTAATTTTTTTGTTTGCATAGGAGATGCAATAGTTAAGAGCGATACTGTATGTTACAACCCTCTTTGAGTTTACAAATAGAAAATTTGTTTTATTCCCTCTTGCAGACCATGTATATTCCTTATTGTGATTCGAATAGAAAACTAGCTTTTGAGTATTATAATTAAGTATTAAAGGGTTTAAAAACTTTGAATGTTGGATGCCTAACGAATTGGCAAAAGCATATACTTAAATTTATTGATTGTTTTTTTTCATATAATTCTTGTTTTGATACACGTTAAGCTCTTGTTCAGCATTTCCGGGTAATTTTCGTCGATTATTATAAAATATAACTTTCAATTTTGATAAAATACGCGATATAGCAAAATAACCTGATTTATAATTAAAAATTTGTGTTAGCAGGTGTGAAAAAATTAAACAGTAATGTAATAATTAAAAAAGAAAAACAAAACAGAAAAAATTGAAACTATTTAACTTGGCAATTACAAATTTGTTTTTTTTTTTTTTTTTTTTTTACACTCTTGCAGTAACTTAGGTAGAATCACCTTTTCGTTTTTAATTAAATACGGAACTGCAATTTTACACTATAATCTACAATATTTCGAGTATTTATTTAACAAATTACTGGCTCTACTCATTAAATGTGGAAAACTACTGCTATTGTCAGGAACTAAGCCTTCTTAAATAGAATAGTTTCGGTTTATTTAATTTGTTACCAGATGAACTCTCAATTATTTTTTGTCATTTATTATATCCCAATGACAAAGGGTACTGGACTAAGTCGACAAATCCATAAAGTATTTTTTTTTTTTTTGCTTCGTCGGGAATCGATTGATTATTAAAGTAAATGAATTATATAAAAAAAAAACTATAAGATCAGACAGTTTAAACCTAAGGTATGATCAATAAAACTAAATTTAATTATCTATTACGTATTTGATATACATGAATTATAAAACGTATTATTTATAACAAAATAAAGAAAAACAAAAAAAACCTATTTATCTACTGGAAAACTTCGCAAACTATATTTTGAAATATCTATATTTGTTTTTCTTTTTTTATTTGTAATTTTAAAGTTAATATATATACATTTCAATATTGTTTATATGCATGTAATATTGATTTAGTGCTTAATTCTATAATAGTTGTAATTACATTTTTTAATTGTAAATATTGTTTTTATAAACTTCTGTATTGATTTCTGTACAACAAATTTCCTCTATATGTAATTTCAAAGCTAACAACTTGACCTTATCCAGTTATCCTTATCCTCATCCTTGGATCAATCTAATAAAGAAAAATTGTAGAAAAATTGTTAACAAATCTTAATAATAATACAATCCCAGGTCCGGATGGGGTTTCTGAATCAATCTTAAAAAATGTCCCAGTTCACTCGCTTTTCCACATCCATTTTCCATTCAATATTTTCTTTTAATCTAGTATCTTTCCTTTAATTTGGAAAAAGTGTTTTATAGAACCTATCCCACAAAAAAGACGGTAAAGATGATGTAATTAATTGCCTCAATACTTAAGGTGTTTGAATTAATTGTGTTTGACTCTGTTTATTATCACTCTAATACATAATCAGCACGGATTTAAGTAAATCCGTGATAACTAAACTTGTATAGAAGCAAGGTCAGCCTTCATTAATAATATGGAGGAAGGCCTACAAAGAGATATAATTTACAAATATTTTAGTAAAGCTTTTACAATTATTCACTTAATGCTGAATTATTGTTAAGAGCTAATTCCATTAAAGATTTAGGACTTAGGACTTTTTAGACTTCAACTGCATTATAAATAAATCAAATTCAATGCTAGGGTTTATAAAGCGTTGGTCTAAATAATTCTCTGATCTCTGTATTTTAAAAGCTCTGTACGCAGCATTGATTCGTACTAACTTGGTAGCCAGTATATATGGTATCCATTCTATGATGTTCATATACAAAGAGTCAAATAGTTCAAAAGAAGTTTTTAAGATTTGCACTACGCATAATTTTCCTTGGGAAAACCCAATTAGATTGCCACCTTACGAACATCGTCAAAAATATCATTCATCTGGCCACCTTGCAGAAAAGAAGCTAAATTGCTGATGTAACGTTTTGTTGTTGAAATTGTTAAAGGTAACATTATTTCTCTACCGATTTTTAATAAATATTTTATTAACATTAATTCTCGACTTAGATCGGTTAAACTTTTCACCCTGGTTGATGATAGAACTAATTATGGTAGATTTGAATCCATTAATACAATGTTAATAATGGGAAACAAATACAAGGCCGTAATTGACTTCTTTCATTCAAAGACTGTATTAAAAAAAAAACAAAATGCACCAATACACAAACTAAACAACTCCCACTCCTATACACCTTAAACCGTCATTAGTATTAGTATTAAAAACTTATGTTAAGAATTTAAAAATATAATTTATTTAGAGTTATGTAACTTTTTTCTGTAACTTTATTAAATTTGTAAATTTGTTACATACATTTTGAAGTAAATATTATTCGTAATTGCTTGATTTAAGCTTGAAATAAATAAATAACTCTCGGTTTCCGGATTTTGATTTAAAGGGTAAGGGCATATACTTAAATAATAGTAAATATCTCATAAACTAGTATGGACCTAAAATAGTGTAGACCGTTTCTCTAAAATTTTGCAAATAATACTTTTGTTTATGAAATATAATAATGATAGTCCTTAAAAGTGAAAAATATTTCTAAATGTTAAAAATATAGTTTTGTTAAACACCTTCTTCTAGTTAAACACCTTCTTCTAGTTAAACACCTCCTTCTTAGATAGTTTGTTAAACTTGCTTTTAGGAATTTCCCTCTTTCGATTAACTCTGTCTTATACCCTTCATTTCTATTTAGTATTTTTCTTGATTATTGGATTTAAGTCATTAATAAACAAGATGAGCTCGATTAAATATTCTGATATAAGTAATGAAGTATTTTCTATGAAATATAAAAATCGAGTTTTAGGTAAACAATTATAAGTTAACCAAATAAAAAAAAAAAATAGATAACAGTTTGAAAGATAATTAATTATTGTTAAATAAAAATGATTTGACTTTGTTTATTGAAATTAATTATTAATCTTTAAATTAAATAATGGTGCTTATTATAATTTTATAGTTTTAGTTTTATGAAGTTGGTATTTGATTTGGTTCTTATAACTCACATATTGATTTCTGAGAAATCTATATTTTCTTTCTGTTACTCCTCATGTTATCTTCTGTTCTCTGTTTTTTGCAATGTTCTTGATTTCATCTCAATTTCTTCCATGACTAGCTTATTCAGTTGTTATGGTTCAATGCCAGATGCTGTTGGGTCTTTCTCTTCTTCTACTGCCTTGGTGATAGAATTGGGACCATTCTGTTTATACCTTTTGGTATTTTTAGCAATGTGCGACCTATCCATTTCCATTTTCTACGCTTAATTCGGTTCACTGTCGAAATCTATATATGTATATGAAATCTATAGACGAGTTTTAAAACTTTTCAAATTCAAATTAGGAGTCGTATATAGGTAGTCTCACATTACTATACCTTCTAATGAGCTCCAGTAGTGTTGTTGAATGAAACACTCCTTGAATTTTTTAATCAAATAAGTTTTACTTCTGATGTGTAGTTGAAAGTAAATTATTGTTTGGTCGACTTATTGCGACTTTTTTTTGGTTGGTTTCCAATCCTTAAACTATGCTAAAAACTATCCTAAATTGAAATCATTTACATAAGATAAGAATTATTAAACTAGGGTACCACACCTATGCTAAATAAAAATTTTTTTTTTTATTCTATTACTGTTTTTTTGTAATTTTATTGATCTCAGTCTAAACCGTTTGAACTTGATAACATTTTAACATAATTCAATTTTCTAATTAAACTTTGAATTGAAAAAAAAACTAAATAAAAAATTAATTATTATCATAATCCTACCTCTATCATAATCTAATCTCTAGTCAGAAAATACGACAATTGTCATTGATTTAAATTATTATTTTATGATAAAAGTCGATGTGTAGTTTTAAAAACATTCCTTGTTTAATGAATATTATATTTTTGTTAATTTGTTTTTTTATTTTTGTCTTTTTTATATCAATTAGATCAAATTCTAGCGGCAGTAGTGTTAATTCACCTAGTGCATTAGGAAATAGTTCATCAAGTATGGCAAATCCATACGCAATGGGACCTTTATATCATAGTCCAGGAGTACAAAGTTATTGTGGTCCTACGGATAATTTATCCTTAGGCCATTACACAGATATGAGAAGTTCAGCTGGATGGTATGGATCAACAGCGAATGATCCAAGATTTGCAAGTAAGTGGATATATTTTTTTTTTAAATTCTGTTATTAAATTTTTTTTTATTATATTAAAAGAAATTTAAATTTAAATAAAAACAAAATATTTAAAATATTTAAGATTTTAAAAAAAAAAAGTGTTCGTAGTAAATATGGTAAATTTTTTTTTGACTATTATCAATCTACAAAATCGTTGTTCTTGTAACTGTCATAAATAAAACTGTTTTCATTAATTTAAAAATTCAATTTTTCAATATTATTTGTTAATTTTTTTTTTTTTTTTATTATTATAACAAATTTATCCAAGTATTTTTTTACAAATTATTGGCCTTTTCACTGTCATTGGATTTTATCAGGGTCTTTTAGCACATTCCAAATACACAAATTAAATAACAATTTACAGATTTTGTTTTTTAATTAGAAAATTTGAACTTAAATTTTATTTTAAAAATTTAAATTTATCTCTTATAACTAATGCAAAATGAACGTGAAATGTGTTTGATTTCATTATTTTTATATATTGCGTTCTAATTTCAAATAATTATATGTTATAGTTCCAAACCGAAGTACTGGAAATATTCCAAGATGGTAAACTGGCATTTCATTAGAAACAAAGTCCCCGTTATGTTGTATGTTATCATATGTAGGGACAACTACGAATGTACTATATTAGAGCACTATGGCTCTTAAAGATAAAGGTTCATCGCAAGTAAATTTAAGGGTATTACTTGAAAATTTCAATCTTATAACATTTAAGTATGTAGTAAAATTTTTGATATTTGGACACTCTAACATTTGTATAGGCAAATGAGATAGCAAATGGCATTCTCAGAAATGTGGTTGATTGATTTAACTTCAGCTGATGCAAACGTACATATACCGATATTAAAGAGGTTTATAGTGATATTAATAGCTTAACAGAAGGCAAGTGAATTATGATTAGTATTAGATAAGGACTATAGAATTGCGGTAAAAAATCTATAAAGGGAGAACTAGAAAATTGTTTCTGATCAATATGAAAAATCTCAAGACAATACTGACAGATTATTGCTTGTTTCGTACACGCAAAGCACATGAGACTTGTTGTTGTTAGTATTTATAATTATTGTCCAATTCATGATGATGTTGATATCCAGGAGGACATTAAGCATATTTTTTATTCTGATCAACTGTCCAGACTGTCTCTATTAGAAATCTGTATATTGCATATGAATATAAAATAAAGTTAAATTAGTTATATTGAAATTAATCAAACCTAGATTAACACCCTGTATATTTAAAATAAATTTAATACATTTAAAGTTACTTACTATTACATTATGAGTGATTATTGTAAAGACCTGTTGTATAAATATTTAAATATTTTGAATTCAAATATTTAAAAATGTTTTTTTTTTAGTTTTTCAAACAGTGGTTAAGTTAACATAATTTCAATATCTTCCGCATAAATTTGTTTAATTTAAGAGTCACTAATATAGATAACTATAATATATATATAATTATTAATTTCAATTAGCATTTTGATTTGATTAGTCATTTTTTTAATAAAAATAAAAAAATAAAAAAAAATGATTTCAAGTACAATTTAGATACAGTGATGGTTGAAACTAAATAAATAATAGAAAATGTTGTTGAATTAATCTAATTTATAGGGTAAAACTTCTATCGGTAGTACAATAGGCAAATGTTGATCTAATTTAAAAATATATATAATCGTAATATATATATATAATTATATATAATCGTAATATATATATATATTTATATATAATCGTAATATATATATATATAATTATGTATAATCTTTAATAATACGAATGCTTAAAATGCCATAGGCTCACCTGTCTCAAATGATGAAGTTCTTGGTATATAATAAATATAAAACTTTAATTTTTTTCATAGTATAAAATGTAGAAATTGACCTAATTTTAATAAAATCTCTCCTTGATTTGATAAATAGAAGATCTACACTATCAAAGCAAAACAAAACATTATTTTTAAATCAATATTTCAAAGTTTATACTTATATGGATACCGCCCACTTATATAAAGTTCTGCCTATTGACACAAAAATTGTTAACAAATTGTTTAAAACAATGTTCTAAAAATGGTCTTAAATCTTCCATGGCATGGCACAGCAAAAATCAAAAAGTCTCCCGGTAGTTGATGAAATTACAAATATAGGCAAACAAAATGCAATGCTAAGTGCGAATATTCAAATAATTGGTTAATTCGGAGGCACGTTAATTACTGATGTATGCAAACTGACTCATTAAGTTCATAGATCTATACAAAAATATACAGAATGAAAAATGTGTACGCGATGAGAAAACGATATAAACTAAATAAGCTACCCTATAACCTCTATATAGTGTTATAACTACAATAAACTTTATTATTCAGGGTTACAATATTTAGAACTAACTTACATCTATTTAATATTTATTCATTTACTTATGACAACATTATTATATATTACTGTTATATTGCTATGATCTATATTTAACACAGGGTTGTATTCAGGTATATACAACATATAGGTAGTAATATTTTATCTTTCAACCTATATGTTGTATGTTTCCCTTTCTTTTGAAATTGGCAACTTGCATGGAAATTTTATATTAAATTTTAATATTTTATCTAAATATCTAAATGCCGTGTGGAATATTCGTGCTGTAATAGTTGAAAAGCTAAACTATTACTTTGGAAAAAAAAAATTCTCATTCTTTCATACATAATGAACTGTTTATTCATTATTATTGTTGTTTTTATAAAAGGCTTCAGACAAAAAATAAATATTATATACAAAGATAAGGTGTGGCCTCAGTAGAAAAGTGGTAAATAGAGGGTTCCAACCCCGTGAGGAACGACAATTTTTTTAAATGGTGAAAATTGTTGAAAAAAATGTAAATTTCAATACAACCACATCGGTTCAAATATATTTTAATAATTAACAAAGATAAAAATATAATTAATAAAAATAATATAAAATATATAATACAAAAATATATATGTACCAATAAATAATTAATATAATTTAATAAAAAAGGCCCACATTTCGAAAGGAAAAGGACCTATAAAGTTGGCCTGCAGATTTATCTGTAGAAATCAACTTTTAAAATAAATAAATAATTAAATAGTAAGATAAGATATGTGATACCTAACATTCTGAAATCGATCGACCAAAAAACTATTAAGACTTTGAACAAGTTCTAATCTAGTTATATACGGGTTTTCATAAATAAGCAGTATTTGCAATATTGCTTATATTGACAAGTATTTTGAACAAAACGTTGCTAACGAAGTCTGTTCATAAACATTTCTAACTTAGTAGGAAAACTGTAAAACGATAGTAAATAGGGCATGACAATCAGTTGTGTGGCTGTTATATCTCTGTTATATATAGCCACGATATGTTTATATATTTATAATAAAATACAGTTGTTTTATATTGCTGTTTTTATGTATCTGCAAATGTGAAAAATTCAAATTTTAAAAATTCTGTCAAAATTTTTTTTTTTGCAGTATTATGGTTTTGCAGTATGTATTTTAGATAGCGCTATAATGTGGTGCTTTTTGCAAATAAAATGACTAGGCCAGACATCAATATGTGTTCTATTGATTAGCCAACAATAAGTCAGCTATAATCTAATCCATTAAATTGGTGTCTTTAATATATAGTCTCCTATCCTTACTTGAACATCTATCTATACGATTCAAGCAGCATATATAATTTTTCATTGCGGTATGTTGTAACTTGTAACAATTTTTATGATGAGAGGCAATTGAACAATAGAATATTCGCTCTATGTAGGTTATATTATGAATCATATACATAGTAGAATAATTTATTATATACATTCAAAACTTTATTAGAGATTTTATTTGTTTGCATACTTCAGACAAATACTGTAAATATTACTTGGTACTATACATAGAACTAATGAATTTGCATAATTTACAATGAGTATTGACAAGGTAAAATTAATTTTTTTTTGTTTTTCTTTTTAACAAATTAAAATTTTAAATTATTATAATTCAAATAATATTCTTTCATAACATCGTAATATTTATTTTAAAGTTATATTTTTGTTTAGTTTTTTTTTATTTAATATAATTTCAGAGGACTGGACAAATATAATATTTATGCTCATTCATATATGACCAATACATTCGCATACCAAGAAATTAAAATAAAATTTTAGACTCAAAATTTTAGTTTTGTAATTTAGAGATTTTAAATCTGTACTCTGTAGATTTAATTCAGAATTAAAATTTTAAGGTACGCATGTACATTTTACTTGAACTTTTGAACGTACCTTTTTGAAAAGATTTGTGTATACAGAGTGTTTCGAGAATAATCTGTTCTATGATTTTTATAGGTTGTAATTTTGCTTTTACTCTGGTGTTAGTCTTTATAGGACAAAATGAGCTTAGTTAAGCTTGCTTTTATGTTTAATTGTCTTACCCACAAAATCAAAACATCTGAAGAAATTATCATAAATAAATTTTTAATATATACTTTTATCGAAATTAAATTAGCCCTCTAAAAAGTAGTATGTAAAATGGATGATAGTCAATCCTGAGTTTATACGAATTATAAGATAAATTAAACTTTTTGGAATATTGTTGATGGAAATTTGGAATATTTGAGACTTAAAATATTATGAACGTTAAAAGAAAATGAAACCAAAATACAGAACCTCAAAATCTTAGCATAGTAAGTAACTAACACAATCTAATCTGATTTTTATATTGGCTTGAACACGTTTACAAATTCGAACAAAAAATTGTCTAACAATGTTAAGCATAATTTTTTAATTGTTTGCCTAATTTTTATGTTTCTAGCAACTCTTATCAACATTGGATTTGTTTTTGTTTGTAAGTAGGGAAAAAAATATCCAAACAGAAAAATAACTAACCCAATAGATCTGGAGAGTTAATATAAATAAAATAAACAAGACATTTATGGCTGAATAATAATAATAAAATATTAAAATTAAAGTTTTTGACAGCTTCTCAGAACATAAATTTTTTTGCGATATAATGCTTTAAGGATACGTAGCGACATTCGTGTCTCAAAATGGAATTCCATGGCGTTCTGACTTAATTTTATTTATAACATGTAGATGTTTAAAAAAATTGTGTTTGTTAGGTTGGGTCTGTTTATCCTTTGATAGTTGCGATATTATGCTTTTAGGATACGTAGCGACATTCGTTTCTCAAAATTAAAGCCATGGCGCTCTGATTTAATTATAACATGTAGAGGTTTAAAAAAGTGATGTTTGTTACGTTATGTCTGTTTATCTTTGATAGTTTAAAGTTTGTAGTTAGGTCAGGTGGAAGTTGTTATTTCAATTACTTCAGGAAAGACAATAAATGACTAGAGAGTGACAATTTTTTTATGTCATTATTCGAGTGACTCATTTTGTTGTTGTTATTGTTTATAATAAATAATAATAAGTAAAATAAATACTTGTTATCAAAAATTACTCGTTTCCAGTTTCGTACATAATCTCTGGGCGATAATATATACCTTGACGTGCCTGGTGCAATATTTTTCTCCATTGGTTGCGGTTACGAACAGATTCTTTTTAGTTATTTTATATCCGTCGATATACTTCATCTTTCGAATGAAGCTTTGATTTCCCTCGACGATGTGTTTCGCAGGGTTTGGATTGTTTCAATTTTTGTAAGAAATGGCAGTATCGTAATATTGTCCGGTTAGGTTAGAGGTATAGTATAATATTTGTAAGACACCCTGTAACCTCTCCTCTGTATCCGTTTTTATGTAGATACATACATATATTTTGTATATATTTATTAATATATATATATATTTATTATTTATTAAACGAGTATGTTTTCTTTAGAAAAAGTTTGTTTACTAAGCACTTAAGTTTTCAGTAAAAAATTTTTTTTTTTTTTTCAAATATTAAATTTGAAATAAGAAAATAATAACAACAACAAAATAAAAACAAAAATATGTTTTTGTGTTGTCTTTTATTGCTGAAACTATCACCAATATGCCAATACAATAATTATGGTCAGTTTTAAACACATTTTATTTTTTTAAAGATTTAATTGAACGTTTATTCATTAGTACTATTTTTATGGTAGTATGTGTAGCTAACTATAACTATACATTTATTGGTATATAGTGCAATAATGGTCACAAAAAAAAAGGAAAAAAAAATTAGATTTTTGTATTTTGAATTTTATTCAGCTCATTTTGTGGTACTACGTACTGTTGTTAGGTTTAGTTTAAGTTTTTTTTAATTGAATAAAGTTCAAATGTTGTTGTTGTTATGTGTTGTACTGTTGCTGCAGTTGTTGTTTTTTTGTGATTGATCTTGATTTTGTTATTTTTAGTTTTTTTTGTTTTGTTTTGGAACCCAATATAAACAATGATGCGTAATAAATAAATTCAAGTGGAGATATACGTTCCTATGCATGTATATATATATATAGTATATCTATATATTATTAAATACCAAACCTTACCTTTTTTCATGTATTTTCAATTGTCTGCTTGTTTGTTAGCTTATTTGAGAACATGATCATGACATTTGACTAATGTCAAATGAGATTTTTTTATTTGTGTTTTTTAAATTTTTGTTTTTTTTTTTTTTTTTTAGATTTGATTGGAATGAATTGAAATTATTTATTTATCTTGGCAACATAATAATATTAAATTATCATAGAGCAAAGTCATTGTTATTTTAAAGATTTTCTTTATATAATTATTAGGTTTTTTAGGTTTGATTTTCAGATTTTGAATTCTACCTATACAAAATTAGAAAATGTGATGATTTTAGGAGTATTGTTACTTTTTGTTGTTTTAAGAAAAATTAAATTTTTGAAATTATGTACATATATTTATTTATTTATTGATATTTGAATATAATATTTAGAAATATAAAAATTTAAAGAGAAGGTGATTAAATTAAAATTTTAGACTTTTTGAATATCATTTCTTGTTAGATTTCAGTTACTTCTAAAGCTTCTCAAACTGTTCTTATACTAATACTAAAGAATTATAAGTTGTTAGAATACTATAATTTTTCTATAGAATAGTAAGGGTTTTCACAATTAGATGTAGAATTGTATATAGTAGCTGTAGATCTACAATGATTTGTATAACGATTTCATGAACCCTTCCTTGTACTTTTGTTGTTGTACTCGATGTAGAATTGTGATATCGGTTTGTTTACACATGAACTAAACTTATAGTTATAGGAATAAGTGAGAAACAACTTTCTTATTTTCACTTGTAACTAGATTAATAAAATAATTCAATTAAAATTTTATTTCACCAAATAAAGCGGTAAAATTTTCGATTTAATTTTATTAATATCATCAAAGTACTCAGGGGACCATACTTGGCTGGCATATTCAATGGTAACTAGGCCTAGATGAGTATTACCTCATTTGGAGAAGAAATTTTAGTACATCGTCATTGTTCTCTGTAACCCCATAAGCTGGGCATGGGGCGGAAATAAAGTTGTTCCATCGTCTTCTATCTGTGTCGTCTAATCTCTTCGGTGGTATTCTTTTCTTGTTGAAGGTTTGCTAGAAACTTTGGCTAGTTATGCAGGTAGTAGTGGCTGTCGATGTGCACTTATTGCAGTAAAGTCAATTGTGATATATGGAAATTTTCCACGCATAAGACTTCGTTGAAGCAATTCAACCTTTTTGCAAACTGGTGGAGGTCTTTGATTTTAGTGCCTTCAATGTTACTTACCGATTGCAGAAAGAAGGCTCTTGCATGGGTTTCCCTTTTATGATAAATGGCAGGGCAGCAACAGAGTAGGTGTTGGACAGTTTCATCTTTCTTCTCCTCTCTACATGTTCTGCAAAACTCGTTTGAGTTAGTGTTAATGTCACACCTTTTCAGAGTTAGTAGGGAGCGCTTCAGGCTTAGCATAGGACAGATTTGCTTGGTGATGTTGCTGTATGGTCTTCCATCTGAAATTAGAAGCTTTTATTGCATATTTGCGAAGCAATAATACTTCGATTAACACTGTTGATCATGCTTATGATCATGTTATGGATGGTATTGCAACTGATACTGAATTGCAACTGATATGATGGTATTGCAACTGATACTGAACGGTAAATGAAAAATTACCGACATTGGCCCAATAATGTATAATTCAATTGAAAGATCGATTAAAATTATTTGACCTTTAAATTCTTTCAAATAAAATGTAAAAATATCCTTTTTACAGACTAATAAATTAAATAAATTTCCTTTTTAAGTACATTTGTATAATATTTCTTTTATGTCTTGTTTCTTTCTATTTATTTTTCTGCTCCCTCTTTTATTTAATTTAATTTATTTTGTTTCATTTTTTTTAAATGTTTTATTTCTTCTTTCCATTTTCTTTATAATTTTCATTAATAGGCTTTATTAATGATAATAGGCTAGGTTTATATATAGGTTAGTATAGAGTTAAGTTTAGTCTTAAGGACTTTCTTTAGTCACTGGAACAGACAATAATTAAATTATACATATACAAGTACATTTAATATATTCTAAAAGCTGTATAATTTGATTAATTATTTGTAATGAATGAAATTGAAATTGAAATCAGTTAAGGTAAAATCTATAAACATAAAATTATGTTTAATAGCATGTAAATGTTATGTAGAGAAGATAATCTGTTTATATAGAGAAGACAATATAATACCATAAATGTAAATAGAAGTTTAAATTTATGTATGTGTATGTACATGTATTTGTTTTATTATTCAATTAACCTAACCGAAAGCAACTAGTGCCGAATATGTAAAATGGAGGAAGAATCTATTGAACATCTGCTCTGTGAATGCGAAGTCGTAACCAAATTTTCCATTAAAAAAAATGTTACTGAAATTGGTGGCGAAGTTCTGGAACATGAACAAGGTGGCCATAACACCACACTTCGAAATGGTCACTTCCATCTACGTACTTCGGTAGTGGTTACATCATCTCATTACTACGTATTAACTTGAAATGTGTAATTTCAAATTTTAAGAATTTGAAAAAATCGTATAAGACTGTGGAAAATGAAATGATGAACTGTGCCGACTTTAGCGCACTAAAAACTTCTAACCTTTTTAATTACGGCTTATATTTATTTTATTTATTTCATTCCATATTCACGAGATGGTAACTCTCTACAAGAGTATACGATAAAAAATAAAATTCATTGTACTAAAACTAACTTAATTTATATGGAAGTTAACAGTAAAGCTCTTGCTCTTGTGAAAAAAAACAATAAAAAATTTAAAATTTTTACAAAATTTAAATGCAACTAACAAAAACACCTTCTAAACATAACAGACATAACAAACATTATTTCAAATAATAATTTTCAGTATTAATATTGGTTACAACTTTCTTTAAAGTTCACCCAACAAAGCTCTTAGAATTTGCAATTACAACTCACACCTGAGAACAATGCAAAGAATTCCATAACACCACTGCCTTACAAAGAAAGATGTCATAATCCTTCAGAGTGACTTGGCATAAATAAACTTTGACTTCTTAGCGACCTACCATGGGTTATTTTCACATAAAGATATTCTGGCGTATTTTAAGATATAACTTTTCTGATAAAGCGTGCTTATTTTATCAAGTATCTATGACTTTAGAAGCATCTGCAATACTGTCAAATCTACGCCGGTTTGCCACAATGTGTGTAAAAGGATTGAAAACTACCTTTAATCTGGAAAACTCACCTGCCCTCATTCCAGGATAATAACTAAATGTGGAAAGATTTAAGACAAAACCAGTTTCTTTTTCACCCATTCACTAATATAGTAAGAAAATTTTCAGAGCTTACGTAGCCTAAGACTATTTACGAATTTTTTTTTTACAAATTCAACCTCAAGTAAATTGATTGATACAACTAGGATTTCTGAAAACTTGGGAAAATAAAATTCGGCGAATCCGAGTATTAAATTTCGAAATTAGTCGAACCCTTCGAATTCGTTAAATTTTTATTAAATGTAGTAAAAAAAAAAATAGTTTTTATTAAAGTAATATGTTCTGTTTAAATATTTGATTCAATTAAGTATTTTATTACATATAATATTAAACAAAAACAAAAATATATTTATTTTTTTTGTCGTAAGTAATAAAATTTTAAAAATAACAACGAATTTAAAGATTTATCAGATAATTTCGACCTTATTTTGGTGCAAATATTTGAAGAAACAGAAAAAGCTCTTTCAGAGTCAGTTGAAGTGGGTTTAATTAAACATAGAGCGTTGAACAATTTTTGTAAATATATAGACAGTACTCAGTATAACTATACAGAGTAAATTCCTGTTTTAATTTGTCAAAATCAGTTTTCTCCATTGGTTTCCCATTCTCACTTTTTAATATTTGGTTTAGGTCCTCTTCAATAGTAATTTCTTTTTGTTGTTCAGGTTCAAATAAAACATCTACTTGCATATTAGATTCATCTTCGTTTACTACTAAAGTTGGGTTAGCTTTAAATAATCTTTATATCTGTTAAATAATCCATTATATCTGTTGCTAAATTTATCGCTTGTTTTGATGGAACATTATTTGTATCAGGTATTTTAAAAGATTCATCAAATTTACATTTATGCGTTCATCAACACGCTTGAAAATATTAACCAATAATACATTGCTAATTTGAGTATTCACGAACTTAATAATGAAAATTATTTAAAAATTAAAATTTCAAGAGTTTGTACAAAATCAAAATTTCAGAAGTTTTCACTTGTTTTCTGTTAAGATATATGTACATTAATAATAAATGCAAATAAATAAAATGACTTGCATTGTTTTAATAAATTGAACGTCGGCTACTGGTATAATATTGGTACAATATTTTTTGAATTTTTGAATTTTTAAATTTTTAGATTCGATAAATCAGACACCGAACTTCGAATTCGAATCTTACGTTGAAGGTTCGGCGAATTCGAGTTCGAGTAATTAGGTTTCAGAAACCCTAGATACAACGAACCTAAATGCAAAAATTTGCTAATTTATCTTTAAAGTAAAAGGCAAAGGCATAGGGTTAAAATGAAATTCAAAAATGCATAGAGGTACTGCTTTTTGTCAGTTAAAAAAGTCATGGATACACAAATTAACTTCTATTATTTAAATAGCTTTGAAAGAAAGGGATAGCAGATGAGGACTCAAAATTTAACCTTAATCTTAGTGTAAAACAGAACAAGCTGATGTGATTGACACAATCAAAAGCTTTAGAGAAATCGAGAAGAAGTGGCACAACAGCATGTTTCGCATCGATTTCGCGGTATAGATATTATCAGTTATTTCTAGGAGAGCTGAAGTAATATTAAAACTTAAACTATAGTCTCTTTTTAGACTAACCATTAATACATAGAATAGTTATAGGAAAAACAAGGAAGTAACTGACTAGTTCGGCAGGTAGATGCAAACTAAGTTTTTAATGTTAAAGTTTTTTTTTTTTTTAACCAAAACTTAGGTCAGAAAAAAACCCAAACATATTGCGGCGCTTTTCACAATATCGAAAATATGGTCATTCCAGAACATATTTTGATTTACTCGCATTCCGAGAATGTTTAAGTTTTCTAGTCGCTGTAAGCTGTAGACTAAGTTTATAAGTCAAATAGTTAACAACTGTAATTTCTTTGGAATATTTGAGCTGAGGTGTATTATAGATTATATTTGACAATTAAATTTTATTGATTTGAAGTGAATCAGCTGATGTCCCTAGATATAGATAGTATACTTATAGCTATTAATTTCTAATTTGAATTATAATAATACGAAATAAAAATTTATTTCAAGGTCTCAATAACTTTTTTTTAAAAAATATTTCAATTTTAAATAATTAAAAATGTTTAAAAAGAATTAAATAAAAATAATCAAATATACATGTTATATATATTATACATATATATATACATGCACTTGTATAATTACTAAAAAGAACAGAAAATTAATTTGTAATTATCATAAAGTGGTACTGATTACTGGATTTAAGATATCTAACTTTTTGAATTGTATTTCCACCTTTCAATACAAATACAAATAATGAAAATATTATTTAATTTTTTCTACTCCTATGTGTATTTAGTTAAAACCAGTTGCTTTGACTCTTAAAATTTAACAAGATTTTTTATGGTTTTTTTTTCAATATTTATTTTTTTAACAAAAAAATAATAATATTTTTTTTTTTTTTTTTACTTTCAAAATAGAGTTTGAGTCTAAAATATTGAACATATTTTTGACATTTATTTGTAAGCATTTCAATGATGGTGAGATGAATTTGAATAAAATGGTTTTTTAGAGGTTTTTTTTTGTACGTATAACTTATCAAAATTCACACTACAATTTTATTATTGTGATGTGACGAATAATTGGTCTTGGAGAGAATAATCTGTTGCAATGTTAAAGTTAAGAAAAAATTTATCAAAATGAAATAGAAAATTGAGAATATGGTTCAATAATTTAAATGTTTATACTACTTATTTATCGATTTTTCAGTCTGCATACGATAACATATTACGTAGCTCTATGTCGGAATTTGAATAAGCTGTATGTCGGAATTTGTTGTACCATCCAAGCTCATCCGTTTGTCAAGAATGACACTTGAAAACTCATAGATGTGCTGTGGTCATTGGTAATAATACTTCTGACTTGTTTCAGACGTGTTCCAGATTTCGACAAGAAGATGCACGATCATACGACTTATTCAATCTAGTACTGGAACGTATAGTGCGACGATAATTTTCAGATCTGTTCAACTATTAGGATATGCCGATGACATTGATATCAGCGTCAGATCACAATGGGCGGTCGTCGATTCGCCTTTACGAATTGAACAAAAACCGGAACGAATTGGTCTTAAAGTAAATAAGGAGAAGACAAATATATGTTGTCGATAAATAGGAAATCGTCCCAACATCACATTGGTCAAAACATTATTGTCGGCACATATAATTTGAGGTAGTTTAGGAGTTCAACTACCTTTTGGAACCAGCATTAATCTTACGAACGACATTAATGTGGGGGTACGGCAAAGAATAACCTTTACAAGCCATTGTGTCCTCCTTTCCCGGGGCACAAAAGTGGTGGACTAGTACGAAAGTACTAGTTTATAAAATGTCTATACTGCCGGTTCTGCTCTACGGATCAGAATCATGGACAGTGCCGAAAGAAAGTGAGCATGCATTTGGTGTCTTCGAGAAGAAAATTCTTCATCAGATATATGGTCCTGAAAACGACGATGGGGGATAATGCTGAACTCTATGAGTTGTATAATGACGTGGACGTAGTCACAAAAATTAAAGTCAAGAAACTATAGGGGCTAGGATACCTAGAGCGAATGAACGAAAATGCCAAGAGAATCTTCGAATCCAGACTCGAAGGTACAAAACGTCGGAACAGACCAAACTTCGTTGGAGAGACGAAGTATCGGTAGATCTAAAACAATTTCGCATCTTCAACTGAAGAAAATCCGCTGATATTTTTTAACTGACTTTATAACTGACTGAAATATTTAAAATTAAAATCCACTAAAATTTAAATCTCAGGGACTATTTATTAGTTTGGAATATATTTTTATTAATATATTTTCATTTAATATATATCACTAAAGCATTTGATATGGTGGATCATGTTGTTTTATTAAATAAAATGCGGGCTTCAGAGGATTTATACACAATTGGTTTGCATCTTATTTCAAAAATCGAAGGCAAAAAGTCTTGATTAAAAACCATACAAGTTCAGAAAATGTTATTAATATCGGAGTTCCACAACGCTCTGTTTTAGGTCCTATTTTATTTCTGATTTTTGTTAACTGATTTTGAAATCGTTATATTTAATCTGTAAATTGAGGAAAGTACGTAGCAAATACCTGAACCATTTTCCAAGCGATTTACATTATTATTTTTTTTTAAATGATAAGGAGACGTAGCGAAATTAAATTCACTCATCGCCAACTCACTCATCGCCAGGAACTCACTCATCGCCAGAATTAAATTTTATTTTATTTTTTTTTTAAATAAATTGTTATATATGCGGTTGTTGTTTAAGTTAAATCATGATGGAAAACAATTCATTATGAAATTCAGTACGTTTTTTTATCAAACTTATTTCGACAGCAAATACAATAGTAATGAATTAATTCATCACATAACTTTGACCTAACTTATATAAATTTAAATTACAAATTATTCAAAACAGTAGAATGTGAACTAATTATTTTTAAATATAATTTCAATTCTATGGAATGAACATCCCTATTCCTTTTAGACAGAGATTTGGTATGCACAATTTTGATTGAAATTGGAATTAGATTAAATAATTATAATTAAATTCAAAAATTTGTAATACTTAGCCAGTTTGTTATAGATTAAATAGTTATGTTCAATTTGTTAACCAAATGATAAATGACGAATGAACCTTTAATATTGCAGCAGTAAATTTTTCAACTATTTTTTTTTCATATAGATATGAAAACAAATTTATATAGGAAGAAAATGATCGACTTAAAAAATGATTGCTGCGATAGGTATCGCGATCAATTAGGTGATGCAAAACTGACTAAAATTGATTAAAATATATATATATATATAAATCAAAAATATAAAAAGTTGGTTATTGTCAATTTGTATTACAACATGATTTTTAGCTTTATGTTTTACTAATTCAAAATTTGAATACTTTCAAGATTGTAACCCAAAAATTTGTTCTCTGTTTACTCAAAATTCTATGTTTATTTGTTTTTGTCTTTCTTTCAATTTATTATAATGATATCTACTGAACAATATTTGTATTGACATTATTATGTATAATTTAGGATTTTGTCTTCGATGACGATTGACATTTTTTTTCTTTTTTAATTTTGTTTTCTTTTGAGATTTTTTTTTTGTTTTGTTTTTTTTTTGTTCATTTTGAATTTAATTTTTTAATGTTATTGTAATTACAATGCAATTTTAACAAAAAAAAAATAAAATATTTTAAAATTAATTAATATTTCTGATTAAATTTAATTCTTGTTAGGCTTGCTTTTATTTAATTTTGATAGAATGTGGAATAGCAAAAGAAAATTTCTTAAAAATTTTGATTTAATATTATTCAAATGTGGCGCCTCTATAAAGTTTTAATTTCAACAAATTAATAAGACTGAGGACTTGATAAAATCCAGGTTATAGAAAAGCCACCAAGCCTATAAAGAGTAAATAAAATAAGTGCGAGGAAAAAATATTTTTATTCCATTTTTTTTTTAAATAAATTTATATTAACCCTTACACTACTCTATCCTACCCAAGCACTCTCACATTATGATGCAATGAAAAATAATCACCCATATTCTGTTGACTACCAACTTAATGATCCATAGCATCTATATTTCCTTCTATTGCTAGTTGTATAAGTCATCACAACAATTTAAAATGTTACTATCATCTTTCAATTATTTAAATCGTATAAAAACTCAAAAATATTGTTATATTTATCACAGCTTTCAAATCTTTTTTGAATGCCAATACGTGGGTAATCAACAATTTTGAAAAAAAATAGTTTATTCTGAAACTTTCCATAGGATCATCAATTGGCTCATCTTCCCCTTCATATACTCAAATAATTTTCTCTTTCGTCTTCGACGTGTTATTTCAAATTCTGAAGATATTTTCATCAATTCATCTGCACTCTCTTTAGCTTTCTTTAAACATGATTCAAAACCGGATTTTCTAAATTCTTCAAAATGTACCAAAACCTCTCTTAGATGAGGAACTGCTACATCTATCTGCGTTGTGGAATTCTGTAGTATTTTTCTGCATTTTGGAATTCTGTAGTATTTTTCTGACGAAATTGACTTTTGATAATAAAGCATATCAAATGGTGAAGCAAAAATTTAAATAAATTCAAATTTGGTAAGTTTCTGCTCAATGGAAATTATTTCACTTTTAATTGTATTATCATTTGATGAATCTCAAGTAAAGCAGTTTCAAAAAAATGAAGTTTGATACAATACTGCTTTTACATTTTCTACACGACATTGCCCACGTATTTCTGGTAAGTATTTTGGGGAAAAACATTTAACGTGTTTTTTCAATATGCCCCAACGCGATGTCAATGCCGCAAATATATTGTAGATCATTTGTAAGGTGCCAAAAAAATTAACTGCTATGACTGAACATTTCGTGATATCTCCTAAGTGTAAATTCAGGCACCCACATGGTATTTCAAAATCTTTTGAATTTCCACGTGAAATATATGCATGCACTCTTTTATACACTCCTTTCATATTGGCCCCGTTGTCGTATCCTTGCTCTCGGCAGTCAGATAGCTTTAGACCTGTGGTATTTAAAACATCTTTTATTGTCTCAGTTAAGCCCATTGTCATTGTAACATGTAAAAAATTTTTTTAGGCTTAAAAAGGCATTTAAAAAATTTAGTGTTTGTGATTTTTTTTAAATGCTTTTTCAAATTTAGTTTAAATTTAACTTCAAAAAATAAAAATGTTTAATTTTGTTATGATAAGTTTTTTATTTTTAACTTCAAATTTACATACACATGTAATAAAAATGGCTTTTGACAACTTTAATTTAATTTCGGTGAAAATTTCGTATTAAAATTTGTACACGCTTTGCCAATCATACCAACATATATCGAAGGTGAATAAAAAACTTACAGCGGTTGTGTTTATCGTACGTTTCGGATCACAAGCCTCAAGTACTTAATGAACGAAAATGATTCTACCATAATTTATTAACCATTAATGACATAAAAAAATCTAATATTTTCATTTCTGTAACTAGTTTAGATACCATGAAGAAGCTCCAACTTTTTGTTTCAGTCTTCTAATCTATTCAGTCGAATCAGTTTGATTAGGTTTAATAAAATTAATTTGAACTGAAAACCATATTAATTTTTTCATTATCCTTCACAATTTTATACTTATATTACTTTTTTTATTTCAACACACTTTTAGAATAATTTATCTCGTGGATTCCATTCATATTATATTCCATTTTTTTCTTATAAATTTTTTGATTTTTAATTTTAATTTATATACGAAAATCCTTTTTACTTTGTTCCAAAAATTGAAACCCAAAAAACAAAAAGAAATTTTTTTTCATTTTCTAGCAAACGACTCCATTTTAATTTTTGTTGTTCTTATTTGATGTTTTATTTGTTTTTGAATTGATTTTTCATATTTTATTCTTATGTCAAACCGAAATGTTAACCTGTTATTATGGTAACCTGCATTTTTGGTATTTTTTTTTTTATATTAAAAACACAAAAAAATTAGGAAAAGGGTTAACCAATTTAGAAATATTTTGATATCACATATCACAGGTAACCAAAATAAATAAAAATTTCCTAAATTATTTTTTTCAAATCCTTGGAATGTGGTTCACCATTAAAGTAAAAAAAAAAAATAAAAAAATATATTTTTTTTTACTAGGATTAAAACTCCCTCTCATATTCCATCATAAGAAGAAGAACATTTTTACAGATTACATTTGTTTTATTCATTTAAGATAAGAATAGAAAAAATTGATTATTGCGAAAATTTAGTTCGTCCTATCAATCCATACATAAATTTGTGTTTCACACTTATACAGCAGTGAAGTAAATATGGTGAATGGAAATATGAACTTTTGTATATTTCTATCACTTTTTATATACTGTCTATCCACTTGATTCCAATGAGACATCATAAGAATATTGGTACCAGAATATATATATGTTATAGCAGATAACGGTTTTTATACAAAAACATCAAAACAACAAGGATACTTTCAAATGTCCTTGTCGCCCTTAAGGGATAAGATGCACCATTAAAGATATATATTTTTGGAAAGTTAGCAATTCCAGCTATCCTTGGGATATGGTCATTGGGTCCTACGCCAATAAAACATCTTCCTCAGTTTACATGAATCAATATTATTTTGCTTCACTATATATATTTATTTTATCCCACTAGATCGTATGGTTTTAGCCTGTTTAGTCTTCTTATGTTATTTGATCTGTTTTAGAGCTCAGAAAAGTTAGACTTCTTAGTGCAGCCCCAAATCTGACTATCATAATTATACTGTCGTATATATTTGTAGTTTAAAGTATAGGCTTAGTTTCGGCTGTCTTCTTATTAACCAATGCATGTATGTACTTCGTTTTTTGGTTGATTTGTAATGATTTTTCGGGCTTTTATGTTATTTATGTGCTAAATGGTGATTTGAACTGATTTTTCCTGGTTCAGCCCTATTTTCTAATCCGGTGTCCATCTATTTATATTTGTCCAGCCCTTTTTACGCTTGCCCTATTGTTTGAGTCTGCGATGTATTTAAATTAGTATTAAATTATTAAATTTATTAAATTTCAATATACATGAGACGATTAGTCTCTACAATTGTATATACAAGCATATGTTTAAGATGTACACAATTAACACAGATTAACACAGTTGTTTCAATATTCAAGAAAAAAAAGTAAAAAAAAAAAATAGAGAAAAAAAAAAGAAAACAAAAAATATATATAAATTTAGAAATCGAGAATGTAAATTACAATTCTCTCTCAAAAAGTATATTAATTCTCTTTGTATTAAAACAAAAATTTATAAACTTAAATAAATAAAAGCAGATAAATAATTAAAATCTAGAAATAATAAAATAAAAATATAAATAAAAAAAAGGTAAATAATTGAATAACTACGATTTTTGCCTGAAATGCTCCCAACAAAGTTCAATAAACTTACAGTGAGAAGTTGCAGATCTAATAACATTCGGCAATGTATTCCAAAGCACTGAAGTCTTTAAAAAGAAAGATAAATGCATGAGTCTACCATTATGACATGGGATTACTAGGTTCATACTCCTCGGTGATCTTCTGAAAGTTATTTTGTCAAGCAAATATGAAGGACAAGTTTTATATACTATTTTCGTCATATATGAAGCGTACCTAAAATCTAGAAAATTAGTAAACGTGCAGCCTAGTATTGTTTTAGCAACATCACTAATCCTATTATAAATTTACGTCGATTGGTAACGAAACGAGTGCATGCATTAAATATAATATTAATTCTGTTAAGTTCATATGCACTCATTCCAGCAAAAACTATGTCACAATACATGAAGATTGGAAGAACCAAAGACACCACAAGCGTATTTGTGGTCATTATAGTCGTATCTTCTGTAAATATTGCCTTATCGATCTATGGTGTTGTTGGAATATCAGCTTTATAGAGTATGAGTATAAGAAGAGTGTTAAGTTGGTGCCTTTCGGAACTCCTGCTATATAATTATATAGCATGATAAGATTAGGGTAAAATTTGGCATTTGATTCTCGTTATGTTAATCTAAATTTTCTGTTTATTATGTATGACTGTTCTGATTATTATGTATAACTGCTTACTATGATTTACAAAAGGTCCTCGAAGGCAGTGCACATTTTATGTATGAGTCCTTCATGCCATACTCTATCGAATTCCTGTAAAGAATCGAGATGTATAGCCGTAATTTTTTCTCGATTGCTTGCTCTATCATGTGAAGTGACGATACGACGCATCTGGTCGATGGTTGAGTATTTTTCCTGGAATCTAAATTGGATATCAGGTAATGCTCATACTTTCAAGTAGTCATTTTCAACTTATAGTAAACTTCCACTTATTCATGTTTATGGTATCTTCTAAGTTCTTACGTAAAAAAATGTTCATAATTAAGTTATCGTCAATTCATTTAACGATACTAAATTATTCTTTTATATTTTATTATTTTTATTTTTATTTGATCTGATGATCCTTTTATTATTTTTCTTTTATTTTTTATCGTTGATGAATCCTTGTGTAAACCAATTTTGGTTTGGAAAAAGAGAATGCAAACAAAAAAAAATTACTGGTTGTTTAGCTTCATATTCTTGTTAAAATATTTTTTTTTTTATTGTGGTAAATAATAAATTTTCTTGTATATTTTTTTGTTGTTGTTGTTGTTATTTTTTCAAAAAATATTTGATAAAATCGATTCTAAGTAATATGTAAATGCAAAGTAAAATGTATGTTGACGTGTGTGCACAAACTGAATTTTAATGGAAAATAAAAATAATAGGAAATAGATGATTTGATTGAGTTTGAGTCTTCTCTATTCATATACCCATAATCTACTTTTAAAATAAAATAAAAAAAAGACTGTAAACACATTTAAGCTACAGTGTACACATATTAAAAATGAATTTCAAAAAGTACATTCAACAGCGCACTCTATTGAATAGTAAATATATATAAAAAAAAAATTGGTGGGGTAAATTATTGGTAAATATTTTTTCACTGTTTTTATTTCAATAATCTTTTTTTTTTTTTTTAGCGATATCTGAATAATTTTATTTTTGGTTTTTTTTTTATTTTACAGATTTATTTCTATGAAGAAAGGAAGTTTTAGTACCTAGTTGTTATAAAATTTTGAATTTAATTTCATGAAGTTTTTAAGGTTATGCCTATGTCATATTTTAGATTATTTTTTCATATTTTTTATTTTTTTTTTTTTTGTTTTCTTTTTTTTTTGTTTCAATTTTGATTTATTTATTTAGCTCAATTTTTGTTTTGTTTCATAGAAAAGGGAATCATTGGATAATTTGTATTTGAATTTGGTTATGAATATTTTAATTTTATTGATTTTAGTGCAGTACCTATGTACAATTAACTGAATTTGCAATTAATCTAGTTCTTCTGGTTGACTAAATTATTGTCCAAATTCAAGAATCATTTGTTAGAAGGGTGGGAAGTACTATATACTCGCATAATGGCATAGGTGGATCAATATTGGGTCTAATATTGAAACTAGTATCAGTTGTTGAGTTACTCTTTTTTCTCATTTTCACAACAAAATCTCTTGTGCTCCAATTTGAGATGAGGATAAAGATAATGCTGGAATTTAATAGAGGATATACTTTTATTATTAATATTTTAAGATCAGTTATAGATAGATTCTTACTTACTACTTAGGTTATAAGATAACTTTGAAAAATTGTTGTTCTGCCTAAACATCTCTTTGAAATGGTTCTATATATTGAACGCGTCTAATTGATTTGAAAACGTAAATATTGAATTGTTTGTTCCACACGTTTGGTGAATCCTTTCTGCAAAGGTACATTTCGTAAAAGTTCTCATTATCATAATTGTTTGGTGCAATAGCTCTAGGTGAGCCTTATCCTCGTTTACCATTTCAATTTTTTCGTATATTGCTCTATTTTGATCAACACAATTAAACTGTACCGGCCTTGTGCCTAATATTTTTTTTTTTTACATTTTTTGGTCATTCATCATCCTAACCATATCTCCTGACTTTTGTACCAGTTGTAGACAAATTAATTATTAATGTTTGATTAACTTCGGTTATATTAAAATTTCTTTTTGTGATAGAATTTTTTGAATCCTAAAATTGGTTGAAAATTAATAAATGTAATCTATGTTGTAAATGATATGTTTTTGGTATTCCCATCATAGTTCAATCTCACTGGCACATGTCTGATGACGTATTAATATTGATTTTTAAAAATTTGCAAAATAACTGATTTATTTTGTCCCGAAAGTTGTAATTAGGGTTCCGTTAATGTACCGTTATATAAATATTTATTTCATTAGTAAGTCAGCCCGTTTAAAAACGGGTCCCGAGTAAAAAGATACCGAACTTTTTTTCGCACATAACAACTCAGTGGTCCCAATAATTTTTTATGAGATAATAAAAACATAATGTCCATAAATTCAACATAATGTCCATAAAAATACAAGTGCAATGAAATTTTACTAGCTTTAGAATCCTTTAAGACAACGGTAAATGAATTTGTTATGAAAGAAGGCATTGAAACACTTAAACTATCAGTTCTATCAGAGGTTAATAGAATCACGAAGAGCATCCAAAGCACTAACACCCACGCTTTAAACAAGAAATCGGAGATTCCATCAGTCAGCAATGATTTCAGTAATCTTACAACGGATCTTCCAAAAAAATCTAGTATATCATCGCCCAAAGTTCAAAAATTTGGAGTTACATGGTCTAATTCAGAATGGTAAAATAGATTGTCTAAAATTAAATTTTCAAATCAGAAATCTATAGCTAATAACAAGCATAGTAAATCAGTTCATGTGATTTCATCAAACATGCAGTCAACTACCCTGTTCTTAAAAGGGTCGCCTCCTGATGCACACATTGGATCTTCTCCAACTATCATTTAGTCTTAAATGGTTTCAAACTTACGATTCAGCCATGGATTAATAAGCCATCCAAAAAAAATTCGGTGATCAAAAATCCAAATTCTAAAACTAATGTATCTAATTTAGTACACTAACCAATCTGAATTTAAACCTAACAAGAGTTCAAATATCATTAGTCCGACTACTAACAATAAAAATCCAAAATTATTAGTCAATAACACTAACCAATCTAATTGTAAATTAAATAACAATTCGAACTATATTAAACATAATGTTTCTAAGAACACCAAATCCTCTAACTAATAAAATACTAATGAATCAACGATTTTAAGAAATAACGGTTTTTATACAAAATCATCTATTTAAAAAAAAAAATTCTATTACAATATCATTATTAAATATAATCTAATTTTTTAATGTTGGTAATAGATTTTCCATCAAGCTTTTGAGTTTATAACAAAACAAGAAAAGAAAAATACTATGTCAAGCAAATTAATATGGGGTATAGAGATAGACGAGACATTACGACAAAACTGTACCATCAATCATTTTACTCTGATTTTATGAAAATCATTTTTTAATTGTGGAATCTAAAAGATTTTACACTTTATTGCTAATTCAGTTTTTTATACTTACATATATTCATTTACTCAGATTTTGTTAAATCTCGGTTAGTTTGAAATTTTTAATTTTCTTAAATACTGTTTTTAGTGTGATTGCATTTTATTTAACACAATTAAATACTTCAAAATTCAAGATTCAATCATTATTTTAATTAACCATCTCACTTTTTTCCATTTGTGACACACCTACCTTCCTACCATGGCATACATGTGTGCATTAACTATCATTAAAATATTCTCTAATTTTATATCGTTCTGATATTAAAGAATTTTTCATAAATTTCGCAAATTACAGTTACTTTTATATACTTAAAAAAAAAATTATTCCGGTTACTTTAATTTTTTTTTCCATTTTTTTTTGTGGATTTTATTTTTTGCGTTTGAAAAAAAATTTAGCAAAATACGTTTAGGAAAATTATTATAATTTAGTGCAAGATTTTACAAAGAAATATTTTTAAAACTATTTTTTGCCCAGATAGGAAGTATTTATCTAATTTACACCATCAACTAAAGATGGATGGTGGCTTAGAAACCTATAAAAAACCGGTTTATTTTAAATTCTGAAAAATGATGAAAATTGATGAAGAATTCATTGTGTAATCAGTATTAATATTTTGGTTTTTTATATATTGCCAAACATTAGGTCGCGAAAAACCATTATACATAAATGCACAATTTGAACTATGGATATTTTTAACATTAGACTAAGTATTGTTTATATTGTTCTTGAATATTTGAATAGAGGAATACTCCTCTCATATTATATTTGTTTGCGACGGCATAGCTCGCAAAAAATATACTCTGAAGTTCCGATTTAAGCCGAAGTTTGGATCCAAAAAAAAAAGGGACTTAAACCGAATTGACGTAAATCGGAAATCAGTTAAAAATAAATAAAACATATGAAATCAATAAAAATAAAAAAGTTAACAAAAATTACATGCTAGTTGAGTTTAGATACAATTTTTATTATTATTTCAAAAATACATAATATGCTACCACAGAGCAAAAATAAAAAAAACTTCAAATTTTATAATTTTTCAGAAAAAATTTTTTCAACCGACTTTTTTCAACTGCGGGAAATCGGATGTAAATTTAAATTTACTCAAAATATTGCAGATTTAACGGCGAAATGTTAATATTTCCATGAATACTGAATTGTGTTTATCAAAGAAATAAACCTTCAATTGTAAGATAACAAACGGGGAAGTACAATAGATCTGAAGCGGTTGTGTTTACATAGAGCTCCCCATTTAAAAAAAACGACTTTGAAAATTATATGGGACAAGAGAACTTGGACTTTAGAGAAAATTTGACTATAAACGAATTTCATTAGCTGATTTTGAGCCACCTATAGGAATTTACACTATGTATGAATGAGCACTTGAAGTCTCTTGTGTTTCTCGACAGAACTATGTTAGAGGAGGAATTAACGTTTTAAAAGCTTCTTCAGTGCAAAAGCTAAAAATTTCGATATATATCTATAAAATAGGGTATATCGTAATTATATCATAAGAACAACAATGCATAGGTGTATATCGTGATTATATCGTAATAACAATAATTTTCAAGTTGAACAAGGTTGCAGCTATTAACAATAGATTAGATTACATTTGGATTGACAATAGATTAGATTAGATTAGATTGTGTAATTTCGAGATGTAATCTGCCCCTATATCATCGCAACCGCAAATAGGCTTGTGGTGATTATCCGTGTTTGTTAGTTTTAGTTAGTCTCTGGCTGATCTTGTGACCACACTCGGAATATTCTTTATTGGTATGTTGGATAGTTTTCATTGTTCGGGGAACCCTGTTTGCAAGCGGCGAAGTCGGCTACGAGTGAGTCCTTCGCATTCACAGAGCAGATGTTCAATAGATTCTTCCTCCATTTTACATATTCGGCACAAGTTATTTTCGGTTAAATCCATTTTATAAAAGTGTTTCGTAGTGGCCTGTTATCATCCCTGCCAAGATACGTACATACTTCCCATTAAAACTTAGAAGAGTTTTCTTTAGCGTGCGTTTAGTTATGAATATTTTTGCTTGACAATTTCCAGGAACGTTGGCTCAGAAATCCTCAACTTTTTGCTCTACCCACGCTTTTAATATTGCATTTTAGCTGTGCGCAGGGGAATCCCACAGAACGTTGGCCTTATGAGAAAGGCGTATTCGATAATTTTCTTGCTAGATGTCCTGCCCTAGAATGCCCTGATGGTGCCCTGGATCGACAATAAGACGAATGCCACCTTTGAACCTTGTCAAGATAGTTTAACGGGGCACGTGACGCGCTTGTCCAAATATGTGAGTTTGTACTCCAATATAATGTGATCTGTAACTAGAATAGGAACCCAATTTTTGATATAATCTTAACAAAATCCGTGAATATACAGAAAACTGGTTTAATTTCACCATTTACTAAAATAAAAGTTACAGCTCAACTAAATTTTTGAGTCCCCTTATATCTTGAAACCAGTTGTATAGTTTATGTTAAGATATTCGTTTTGAAGTTGAGAGGACTTAAAATTTGAATTGATTTAAGTTGAGCGAACTTGTTGATCTGACAAATGAGTCCACTCATATCCTAAATTAAAGCAAAGAACAAAATTGTGTAGATGCCTATTGGAGCAATCAATTTTTGAGTCAATCAATTAAATTTATATATCTGTGAGTCATACAGAAAAAATTACATTATAAAGTTTATATTCCGTACATGCATTTATGGGTTTTGTGAGCCTGAGCGTTAACCTTGTTTTTTAACGTGTGAGTAAAATTTGTGTAATTGTTATAAATAGTGGAATATTTTACTTTAAATTTTACTAAGTATGCTTATTATACAGCTACGCGTTTTTTGTCTACTACAGACTTCGTTTACTTACAGACTTCTTCAGTGTTTTGTACTCGACTGAGGAAAGAAATCTAAAATCGTCTTATTTATTTTGATTGGTCGGAGCAATTTGACCTTTGTCGCAGCTCGTTGGTTGTTTAATTTACAATGAAATAGCACAGGTGGAGTAACAGGTATTTATTTATGAGTGAGTTAATCTTAGTTTTATAAACTTCGATACTTTCAGCTGAGTTTAGTTTCCTAGAATGTTTTGTAAGTTAATGTAAATGTAATTTACCATTACTATGTCTTCTTCGGAAAAACTATGACTCTCTTGAATCGGATGATGTGTTCTGCTACTTTGGATCTGAATTCTGTTAAATTCTTCTTCTTAGCTAGCTCAGTTCATTTAGTCGTGTTTCCATGTTTCTCCTAGTTTTTCTTAAAATCAGGAATATATTTTACCATTTCATCAATTGGGTCCTTAGTTGTAATAGTCTTAAGTTGATTGGATCTGCGGCTATATACTATGTCCAACCCATGTGTATTTTTAATTTCGCGCTGAGTTGGAGATAATTTTCAATAAATCCTCTTCTTTTGAATTGTTGATCAGTGAGTAGGTTAGTGAGGAAATTCCGTTGTAAAATTTTCCTGTGTTTGTTGAGTAAGTTAGTGATGTTTTTTTCTGGATAATCGCTTGCACTCGCAATTTCAAATATGTGCTTAGTCTTTTTTACCAAACTTTTCTGGTAGATGAGAAGGATTAACATTGAATGAATCATGTGGTGGAAAGAGGCCATTTTATGTGGTTATAGAAGTGGTTCGAGGTATTCGGTGTGACTCTGTCAGTATCCGTGACTCTGTCAGCATTTCTAGTTCAAGGGACGTTCTTGTTTTGGTAAATAATAAATCTAAAAACGGTAGTTGACTTTCTCTACATTTAGGCTTCATACAATCCAAATCGATGCGTTAATTATTTTAGTAACGGTAGACTAAACATGTTTTGCTTTCTACGGCACTCTTTTGATAATAAAATTATTCAAAGTGTTTGAATTCATTTGTACTACATTTTTGTTTTGGTACATTTTTGAGACGAAAGTTTTCACCAACTTTTTGTTTATTAAAATTTTAACAGCAGAAAATTCCATTGAAATATTTTGTTGGTAGTTAGTACACCTTCTTTTTATTTTCCATGTACATGAGCGCATGTAAAAAAATATTTCTGTAAAACTTTATACAAAAAAAAAATGAAATTTGAATAGAAATTCAGGTCTACTATGGATTTATTAAACACATTCAAACCAATTACATTTGTAGATATTCCTAAACAATTTTTTTTTATACAGCATTGCCAAATATTTGTTGGAGACCTTTTCACATCCAGTTCAGTTCTGTCTGGGTTAAGAGATTTATGAAAAAAAGGACTAGAGAAAAAAAAGTTAAGTAAACATAAATACTAGGTTATTGTCTGTCAATATTGGGATTTAATTCAAATGTACTTTATTGTTCTCAAATATATAGTCTTTGATTTTAATTTCTTTGGTATACGTGCATGAATGTGTGAGTGAATTTAAAATATTTCTATTAGGGTGTATCTAATGAAAAATAAAATGTGAGGAAAAATAGAGGAATTATTTTAGTTGATATGTAAATAAAGGGCAGAAAAGTTTTTATTGGACGGGGATATTGTAAATTTGGTCTGAAAATTACAAATTTAACTTTTTTTTTTTTTCAAGAAATTAAATTGAAAGTCTTTATTAAAATAAATTTTTAGAGTGGAAAAAGTCATTTTTAAATTTTGAATTTAATGTAACAGTTTCTAATAATTGAACAAAGCTATATTTGAATCCTTAGTGGTCGGTTATTAACACACGATATCGGAATAACTTCAAACAATCAGATTTGATTTTTTTGAATAAAGAAAATTACAAACTTTATTCAACTTTTAGTAGGGCTTAAGTTAGTTTTAGTAGCACCGGAGATATACTTAATTTTGAAATAAGTAATAAAGTAAATCAAAGCGTCATCACATATGCTATACAAATTTGGGGAAGTAGTTTTAATTAATATATAAATGATTTCAAAATAAAGCAATAAAAATCCTTTTTGTCCAGAAGACAAGATGTCCTACCAAACATATACAAAGTACTTACAACATCTTGTCAATTAAGTTGATGACTGAATCCAAATTGGTTATTCACGTACATCTGATGGTCACAGAACATTTAAATACAAACAGCCTAATGAGAAAAAACAATGACCATGTGTGGGTACACAAGAAGGTCAGCAGTAAATATCAAAATAATATCTTCCAATATCAGATTAAATGGACTAGATACTCTATATCAGGGATGGCGAGCCTTTTATTGAATGCGTGTCCTTACAAATTATTTCGATAAAACGAAAATACATATATTAAAAAATTATATATGCATTTATTTCTATAATTAGCTGACAAAATTTTAATGCGATTTGTTGTTTAATAGTTTTCGATAATGCATCAATATCAGGATGATAGTTTGACAACCTTAATGAAATACAAGCCTCGGCATATTCGTCGGTAAGTCTGTTTCGTACATCAAATTTTATGTGATTTATTATCGGATTTAAGCTTTCACAGCATTGCATGCACAGCATGCTTTCACATTAAATCAAGTCTCTTAAAGCGTACATCATGTCTTCAACAACATGTCCATGTTTTCTTCTTAATTTAATTTTTTTTAAAATTATTTTCTATTTCATGGCTCAATTCTACAAATTCCTGCTTCCAAATACAGCATGATTGAAACTCTGCCAACTGTCAAAATCGAACTTGTCTCGATGTTTAATAAAGGTTCAAATATTTTGAAATCTTGAAATCTCCGTACAAAATTGTCTTGTCATGTCATTTATAACTTGGCTATAAATATTTATATTATTTTCATAAGCTCCATGAATGGAAATTTTTGAAAATGATCTTTCAACAAAGGAAAATACTTAAAAGTTTTGCTTTCAATATCACGTTTGAATATTTAATTTGGCCTCAAAACCTTTAATGATAGCGAGCATAACATCAATTGATTTTCGGTCTTGCAATTTAATATTTAATTCATTTAAATGGTTGCAAATGTCCGTTAAAAACATTAATTTTGTGATCCAGTCATTATCAAAAAGTTGAGGAAATTCAAATTTCGTATCATCAAGAAACATTATGATTTCATCAAAACATTCTACAAAACATTGTAACACAAAGCCGCGACTCAGCCAGCGAACGTGATTGTACATTAGCAATCCATGGTAATTTGAACCAACTTTTTGTAAAAGCAACTTAAATTACTTCTTATTCAAAGCTCGGGCTGCTATAAAATTTATTATTTTGGAAACAATACTTAAATATGATGAAATGCTGCCAATTCAGACTTCGTAATTGACCAAATTTGTTTTGAACATAGTATACTTTGATTTGTACGAGCAACTGAGCTCATTTGAGGATTGTTAAGTAAATAACAAAAAAAGATTTAGTTGATAATTCGGGTAGGTGTCCAGTTGTTATAGTTAAAACCTGCAGAAACAATTGAAGACACGAGTGGATGAAAGTGCTAACCGTCACTTTGTTTCCAATGGAGTTTTTTTTTTACATAGAACCAGGTATTATTTACGCTTCTTAAAAAGGGCGTAGTTTTAGAAATAGAAGCGCAAAAAAAATGTGTTATGTAACATTTTTGACTATTTCTCATTAGAAACCGGTGTTATATAACATCCAATACTCTTAGCACCTTCATAAAAATATTGGTTTTGTTTTAAATTTTTTGAATTTGTGAATGAAAGTGTTATGTGCAGAACATAGCTCTTTTATTTTTACTTAACTTCTTCGTTAATAAAATATAATTAAAAAATAAAAGTGTTATGTGCCAAACATAAAGCGCTTTTATTTTTTTTTTTTATTCAGAAATATTTTAATCTAAAATGAAGAACGCGTTTTCTCCTAATTAAACCGAATATGTTTGTGTGAATGTAAGGCTTTTATTTGTAGATAAAATGGGCGTAAAAAATAAGAACAAAATGTTTGATGAGAATATCAGATAGCACACATTACACTAGACATGGAACAAACGATGCCACTACCGAAGCTTTCAACTTTAAAAGCTAAAAGTTAGACATAAAAGTTAGACAATTATGGTTTTACAATTTTCGAATTCATGTCATTACAAACATAATGGAACATTCCTGTTTTTATACATGGACCAAAGATGAGGCCCTACAGAAGTAGTAGTGAAATATGTAGTTCATTGTTAGGATTTATAGAAACCGCTAAAAATTTAAGAGAAAAAAATTATTTGGTTGTTTGGTCTAACTCTTGCGCTGGACAAAACAAAAATTTTTCCATGATTTGTCTATATCAGATTCAGATCGTGATTTTGGAAGAATTGAAAAAATTCTAAGAAAGCATTTTTTTTCTTTTTTCTTTTTGCATGGATTCTTGTGTTATTTTCTTAAAGAAAAAGTTTACGAAATTCTATCGCCTAAGAGGCATTACATTTCTCTATATTTATTAAGAAAGCATGATACAATAAATTTACCAACAGAATACTGTGATATTATTAACAAATATTTTTTACATATGGGCTTATGTACATGGAAAATAATAAATATGTCCAATCATTTTCGAAATAGCTAAATCATCAGAAATGTTCATTCATTTTCGAAGGAGAGAAGGATTCCTCTTCTACTAAGCACAATCTGCATTTGTTTGTGCTCGATCTATTAATCTTGAAGAGATGCTTGAGGAATAGGCCATGAGCTGAGATAAACCATGTCAGCATTCTGGCATTGAATCTAATCTTCCTGATTATCTGATTCAATCAATGGATACTTAGTTTAATTTAGACTGCGTAAGTTCTTGGCAACTCATATGTGCTTCTGTAACAGATATAGATAAGCTTTGATTTAAAAATTGGGGAAGCCAGAGCTTTTAAGGCAGCTTGGCTATCTGAAATTATGTGTATTATGGCACCTTTGTGCCCCGTTTTATTGCACTGTAATGATACCTCGATGGCATAGAAATTCAGCTTGAAAGACAGTAGGATATGTGCCAAGTGCCGCGCTAAACCTGAACCTTGGTCCAAATGCCCCGGCACCGGGCTCTTATTAAACCTTTGACTTCTTCTCTTTTAGGTATTAGTACAGTGAAGTTCCTGCGACAATCAATTACTTTTGCCATATAGTCTGACATTACAATTGTCTCGGTTCCTAGTTTAATTTTCTGCAGGATCATGCTATGTCCTGGTCTTTTGTGTTTGAAATTTTTTGTTAGATACAGCCTTGCTGCTGTCATTCCTGCCGCCTTCATCAAGTATAGATGAATGCGAGTGCGAGTTCCAGAATTTTTTCCAGGGCTAAAGTAGGGCACGTTTTGAGTGCTCCAGTAACATCAAGGCATGCTATTCTTTGTATTTTTGTAAGCTTAGCACATGCCTTCGTCTGTTGTTTTTGGCCACCATACAAATGTCGCGTAAGATATTATAGATCTTATTATAGACTTGTAGAGCCATACAGTTATATGTGGAGACAATCCCCATGTTTTGCCAAACATATTTTGACATGTAAAAAACGTCCTGTTAGCTTTTTTGCTTATGTAATATTCAATGTGAGTAATATACCTATGTGAGGATTCCATGGCAACTTGTCAAGTCAATGTCAAGTATTCCTAGGTGTTTTGTTTCCTTTACCATTTCGATAGCAACTCCGTCCAATGAAGGCGGTTGGTAGTTTACTGTTTCTCCATATGTTGTCTATATATGTTGTATGGGTCTTACTTATAGAAGGAAAATCTATCGATGAAAATATGCCATTTGGAAAGGTAAATAAAATTAAAAATGCCAAAATATTGAAATTGAAAGATTTATCTGAAACAAAATAATTTATGTTCCAATATTTTGTATTTTTATTTTAAATCTTCTTATAATGTTAGCAATTACAGAATGTAATCATTTTGTTTAATTTTTCTAAAAAAAAAGAGTTTGAAAATAACTTTCTAAATATTCTACTAGGTACAAACTAAAATGGAAAAAATAATTAAATACTATGTGGTTTTTATTATACAATCTTAGTTCGATAAATCTGTAGAAAGTTTTCGTCAATTTCAGAAAATCTTCATCGCCCCTCTTCTGGATCCATCGATGTTCTAAGTGTAGATGCATAATCTATAATTCATATTAGTGGGTAGTGAATGAATTTACATATTTTCAAAAATTGTACACCTATATATTTCATTAAAGTATACTCAAATTTCAAATGATTTATCATCATTCCATTTTTGTTCCCTGCACATATTTTTTTAATTTTTATAAAAATAATTATAATAATTATAATAAAAATAATAAAAATAAAAAATTAAATTCTTGTAATTAGATTACTTGTATAAAAAATATCCTTTTTTACAGGTTAAAAATCTAAATGAATATTATATAAAAATATATATATATGTATACAGAGTGATACATAAATAAGGAAGCGGTCAATTATAATTAAGCAGTTTTACAAAATCTATGGAATTAACAGAGCCTTACAGACTTTTTAGAGTATACACTTTAACAGAGTATTGCAGGACATTACAAAAATATTTTTAATTTGGTTAAAATCCTCTCCAAAAATTTAGTTTCCAATATTTTTCCGTTGATGTTTGAAAAATTTTTCAAATACGCTACTGTAAATGTTAAATATCTATCTTGTGATAGAACAGAAGATAATCTTGCAAATTGTAGAAAGTACTATGTTTATTGTTATTTTTTCTTCAAATTTTGACCGTTAAATAAATAAATTTAGTAAAGAAAAATTAGAACAGAAAAGTTCAAAAAAGGTATTCAGTAGATTTTTCTGTTCTAAGTGGTTTTAAAGTGTTTGACAGTAAATTGTCATTGTCCAAAACTGTTCTGTCCAATTCTGTTCTAAATCTACCGAACAAACTTAATATTGTGATGATTGACAGAGTCAAGTGTCTTAAAAAAATTCAATAGCAACACAATGGTGATATTTTTTATCAACTGCTGACTTCAAGAACAGCATAGTTTTTGTGCTGTAATTCTTCCTATATATTCAGATTGAAATTCAAAGGATAGGTATTCAATGTATACTGAAAAGTTTGATGTTTGACAAGAAAATTCAAAATATATTTTAAATATTTTCAAACCCCTTTGTTAAATTAATTTATACCACTCTGTATATTATTGTATTGTATCAATATAAAAATTAAGGACCAATTAAAAATTGAAATTTGATATATTTAATTCAAATCCTTCGAAATTATTCACGCTTCCTGTTAAAAACTTATTAAAAGCAAAAAAAAAATAAATTGAGAATAAAAACTTGGAAACAAGTTGTATTTTTTTTTTTATATAATTCCAATTCCATTGCTAATGGTATCCTTCTCATATATTTTTTTGAGAAAAACAATTCCTGATGGAACAAATATTGCTTTCTTTATATATTCTATATATATATATATATATATATATATATATCCTTAATATCATTATACTCACTGTTTGAATCGTCGGTTGTTTCAATTTCATATTTAGCCTTAGGTTAAATATGTATTCTTATATAGAATCCTGAATGGCACACGTCCTTTACTTAATATAAAAAAAAAAACATTTAAATGGGGATTATAATAAGGAGGCGATAGAAATAATATCAGGTTACATATATATACATTATATATATATGTATACAAAGAATTCCTATAGAAACGATATTAGATTTGATGTTAAACACATCAACAATCAAAATATAGCCTCAAGCTCAGGAACAACAATTTTTAAGAAAATTTGTTACACCATGAATTGCGTGTAACTGGATTACGTATTCCTGTCAAAACATTATTAAATTTTCAAATGGATGTATTATTAACTCTAATTGATATTTTTAGTTTTTCTTGTTGTTGTTTGTAATAAGGATTTGTTTAAATATCAAAAATTAGGAGTGAAATTTGGATTTTATTGAAAAAGGTATGTTTTTTTTTTATTTTGTTTTTTGATTTATTATTGAGCTAATTGTTGAGATTTAATTTTGATTGATGTAATGGGGTAAATTAATTCGATTTAAAGGCTGGCAAGCAGGCAGGCACCTGTTTATGTTTTATTGATTTGTTTATATTTTTTCTTTTAATTCTATTTTGGTTTTGTTATTTAAAAATTTTCAATAATAAAAAATTGATTCAATTAAATTTCATTCAATTTATAATTTTAATTAACAGGGATTTTTGTTTTAATATTTTTAATATAATCTATAATTGAATTTGTATAGGTAGATAGATTATAGTACAGAATTAGCTTGCAAATTAACTGCGATAATGAGATTGAAAAACTGAAATGTATAAAATATAAAGAAAGATGTACTCTTTGAGTATGTTAGTACTTGTAGATACTCTTGTAGAGAGTATGTTAGTACTTGTAGATTAACTGACAGTCAAGACTAAATAGAAATATTACAGAACACTGTCGGGAGTGTTAAAAATAGATATAAATAGATCAATAAAGTTTTAAAATTAAGTCAGTGCAACCTATTCCTTCATTGTGACATTATTTTTTTTTTTTTATTCATTTATTAGTATATATATATAGCCTTAAATCTATTTACCTTCAAATTACATAAAATAAAATTAATTTCATATGATTATTACACAATATTAAAAAATTTATAAACAATAATTCACCAAAATAATTCATAAAAAATTTAAACTACAAAATTTAAAATAATTAAAAAATTCAAAATACAAAATCAAAATATAATAAGATAAAAATTTATGAATATTCAATGGGCAAAATACAAATTTCATAATTAACGTTATACTTTATAAAAGTTATCAAAGTTATTTTGAAAAAATCTAAATTTCCTGCGTTTCTGATTTCCACTGGTAAGTGATTAAATAATTGAAGACCTTTATGAAATAAATTGTTTTGTGTATTACTCCTACGAAACAATGGTAACCTGAACAAATTTGTCAGGCTGTAATGACTTGTTTCTCCAACATATATCTTAGTAAATTTCGTAAATAGTCTGGAAGCATATTATTTTTCATTTTAAAAATAAAGACCAAAATATTGAAATTGAGTCTTTGGCGCACTGACATCCATTTTAATTGCCCGAGCATGTAATTTCGATTAGTTCTTCTACTACATCTTAAGATGATTCTCATAGCCTTGTTTTGTTAAGTTTGCATCATATCCTGTTCCGTTTCACTACATAGAAACAAAAATGATGAACAGTAGTCCAAATGCGGTAAAATCATAGTATTATACATCATTATTGCACACTTCTGCGTCAGTTGACAGCGAATTCTTCCTAAGTAACCTTACTTTTTTAGAAATTTTATTACTTATGAAATGAGTGTGTTTGTCTAATTTTAGCTTTTATCATCTATCTGTACTCCTAAATATTTCATGACGTTTACTCTTTCAATGCTTCCACACTATTTAATATCGTTTATGTGCAGAAAAAAACTTAACACTCCTAATATTGCACCTTGTGGTACCCCTTTATTTATATAACAATTATCCGATAATTTACGATCGCACACGTCTTTTGTTTTCTGCACTCAAGGAAACTTTTAAACCATTCAAGTTCTACATTCATAATACCATTACTTTTTAAATTTGGACATCAAGATTTCACGGTTTCAAAAGCCGTTTTCAAATCTAAAAAAACTGCCATAATTAACAAATTATTCTCTTTTGCTTGTTTCCAGTCATACAAAATAAAATTTAAGGTCGTTTTATAGGAATGTTTATATCTGAATCCACTTTATTCATTACATAAAATATCGTTCATTGAAGTACCGTTCTAATTGCAAGCTTACTACTTTTTCCAAAAATTTTTCAAATATTGGCATCATATTAATAGGTTCATATTCGTTCGGTTCTTTGGGGCTTTTACTTTTAGGACTAGGACGAACAACAGTTTCTTTCCATGTTAAAGTGAAAATACCCTGCTTCATAGAAGAATTTATAATGTGTACCAGAATGTCCCCGAATAATTCAAAAGAATCAATAATTATTTTAGAACTTATTTCCATTGCAGTCATGTTTTTGTTCATTTTTTTTATTACATTAAACATTGCTCATCTTTGTCAATCTCATTAAATTTAAATCTACAATTTCTTTGTTGGATTAAATTTTTAAATTGATTTAAGACTAAAATTAGGTTTAAAAAACTTATTGGTAAACACCGCGGAATTTACAAATCCCAAGAATTAAAAAAAAAATAGTCAGAAGCCTTGATGAAGGGAAAATGTTGCTTCCCAAATATTAATATATGCAAAAATATATAATAAAAATTTAGTGAAAGGAAGCAAAAACTATTATTTAAAAAATATTAATCGAGTATCAAAAAACCCAACTGGAAAAGCCATATAAACAGAATTGGATCACATTTAATTGTATAGCTAGCATATGAGAACAAACCAGGTGATCAATAACTGTCAGAACGTCTTCTTAAAAGATGAAGAGACTTTCAACAAATATTTAAAATAAGCTCAAAATAGGCATTAATTAATAGCCTATTTTTTTCTAATAAAATTTTTCAGAATGTGGAACCATATTACAACAAACAAGTTTCCCCCGTGTAAAAATATACCAACATACAATCTACAAAAATTCAAGAGATTAACAAATTTATTTAAAATGTCCTTACCGATCAAAGGGATATTTTTCTTCATACAATCTTCAACTAGTCCAAGCTGTGAAATGTTTGGCTTAATTTAGAAAAAAAAAACAGGACAAGAACAGTTTTTATACATTTTGTCATTTCATTAAATTAGACCATCATTTTAGTTTACCAAAGGAAAATATTGAGCATTTTTGTTTTATTGTTATTAATTTTAAAGAAAAATAGGGCAATTATAAGTAGATACTGAAGTTATAAGAATTGGAAAGTGTCCATTTATCAAATGTTTAGTTCCGAAAGGTTGCTTTACATGATATTTATTTTGTTAAGTGAATTTTCCGAAATGTACATTTGCAAAGTGAACCTTGATAAAAGAGCGGACACTTTGCTTTTTTTTGTCTCACTTAATGTTAACAAAAACCAAATAAAAAACGAATTTAATCATTTAAAAATATTTAAAAGAAATATAAAGAGACGATTCAGATTTTTTAGGTAATCCATTATTTTTTAAACTTTTAATATATCATTTTCATTTTCCCCATTTTTTCGTACTCCAGTTACAAATTACAAAGTACTACTTAATAACTACTCACTAATATTACCAGTACTAATTACCCACTACTACTACCACAATTGTATAATTTGGCATTTCAACGATCAAATCGAAATACATAATATGGTACTAAGGTACACCTACTGGTACCTATGATGAAATTAAGTATATTTGGTTATACTATTAAAACAGCTGAAATTTTCAGATAAATTAGTTTTCAGCAATGTAGTTTCTTCTTTAAATAACAAAATTATTTTAAACAATTTTTATTTTTTTTTTATTATTCATTTTATCTGTCGATTCAGCACCTTAAAAACTGTTATTGAAATTTTATTTTGTTTATATAATGTATAACTGTTATTAAAAATTATTGAAAAATTATTCAAAAATCATATTCACAATCAATTCAAAATACACTACCAACACAACTAACACAAAATACATAACTATTATTAAAAAAATATTTACATTTAGAAATGTCTTGCAATTTTAAAAAATACCAAAACTCTGTTATGGCCCTATAATCATCGAAATGTCTAAATTTGTATTTCTATTAAAATATCGAAAAAAGAAGAAAATAATATGAATGAATAGGGTTTAATCAGGTGCAATTGTTTCATGTTTATATAAGAAAAAAAAAAAACCAATACGCACTATGAAAACAAAATGAAATGCACGATTAAAGTATTCAAAAGGATTTTCTTTTTCAAAGTCTGTCCCGTTCACATTAAAAATTCACTATCACTATTAGTGACATCACATCGGTTGTGTTTATTATGTGTGGATTTTTCAATCATGATATTTTGATGTGTTGATTGGTTTTTATTGCTTTTTGTTTTCTTTTTCTCTTTTCTTGTTTTTTTTGGGACTATACGAAAACAACAGAATTCCCAACAATATGTGGCAATTTGAAAAGAAAACATCCTTAAATTTTTTTTTCTTTCGTTTTCTTATTTTATGTTTATTTTATAAATATTTTCTAAAACTGAAATTCCAAAATATTGAATAAATATTAATTTATCCTTTCTTCGATATTCAATATTTTCTTTGGTCCAAGTTGGTTGATTTTTGATTTTCATTTTATAAAATAATATTTTTATATGCTGATGTATAGTCAAAAAATAATAGTCAAAAAATAATAATAAAAAAAAAAATTGTAAATGGACATTCGAAATTCAATAGGTATGATAGAATAAAAAAAATAATAATTTTAAATTAAAATATGTATACAACACACATACAGTATGTGTCAAATGTGATTAAACATTTTTTTTGGTTATTGAAAAAAAATACAAGAAATATAAAATGATTTGCATATGACTATTATAACAGTTGTTATAATAAAGTATGGGTTTCGAATTTTGGGGTTTGCTAGACAATGATGTTGTTTGATGAATGATGGTTCATATTAAAGTTATGAGTTAAATTTGAGTTTGATAGTTGGATTATTTATTTAGTTATATATATAACGGTGTACTTGCATATTAATATGCAGCAACAAACTTCAGGCCCATTCATTTTTTGGAAGGTAAACCTTTACAGGGTGTTACGTTCTTGACTAGTAAAACTTCGGTAAATGAGAGGACATTTTGGTGAGCAAAAATTGTATGGCAGGAAGAGAAATTGCTTTGCGCTTGAAATTGATTTTTTTGTTTTTGTATTTTGAGGCATTTTTCTTACAATATAATCAAAACGCTTCATTCCAAATTGTTGTTTTGTGGAAAGCTGAAGAAAAAATCCTTAAAATTGTATAATAATAAATAAAATACTTTTTACTGTTTTCATTTTTGTAGCTATTTGTGTCCAAAGTTTAATGAAGATTTATTTTATCGCAAAAATTTAAAAGTTCCTTCAACAATAGAAGTTCTTCGACAAAAATTTACATATAAATGTAATTTTTACATAATTTGCATGTTGATATTTATTAATTCTAATAAAGGTATAAATTAAGATGAGATTTTCAACCCAAATATCGCAAGTGAAAGATATAAAATAGCATTTTAAGGGAAATTTTATCAAGACTATTTTAAGACTATTTCCAACAATCTGGAATAAGGCGTTTAGGAGATATTGCGAGATATATGCCTCGAAATATACAAACAGACAAGCCAACTTCAAGCGTTTATGACTCGGTATAGGGGTGAAAATGAACCACCTTCTCCCATATACAGTTTTTTTCTTTCCAAGGTGTCCCCTATCGTATGCAGAAGTCTTACTAGTCAAAAATGCGACATTATTTTGTCCTAATGGCAAAGCAAACTTATAAAACATTTTTTTTTTATCGGATATCAAATCTAGAACCTTTCGCTTGAAAGACATATATTTTCTACCTACTACGCCACCTAGTGATTACATATTTGTTCTATCATTTCAAGTTAGAGTTATTAATGATGGATTAAGTACAGATTAATAATAGATGTTGGTGTTCAGGAGTCCTAGGATCTCCATATTTGTTATTCTTGATTATTATATTAATCATAGTTTATTTGATTAATTTTGTAAACAAAACTCAATGTTGAATATTTGTTTTGAAACAACTTGTAATATCGTGCAATGTTTTAAGATATTGTTTTACAGATTTTAAAAATTATATAAATAATAATATAAAATTATCATATTAAGTGAACTTAATTCTAATATACACCAAGAATAAAATTAAACTGATTCAAAGCTGTAATCAAAAATTTTAATAATTTACAACTCAGAAGTCAGCAAAGTATTTTTTTTTTAGATTTGCGGTAGCAATCTTTTGAAATTTCTATAAGTTTGACCATTATTCTAATCAACGCAAAATTTAGTTTGATTTTTGTGCCCCCAAAATAACTTTTGTAACATGAATTTTTTATTTTAATACTTAGAGTCGATTTGAATCGTTTCTTTAGCGATTTGCATTTACTTAATAGTCATAGTCTTTTGAGATTTAAAATTAAAAGGTTCATTCAATTTTGAAATGGAATTGAAATTTGCAAATTTCAAAACATATAACTGCAAAAAATTTAATTTGAAAAGGAAAAAGTTTTTTTGCTCATGCTATCGTAATTCCCAATCGATAGTCAATTCAATTGCCACACATTGTAGTGTTAAAGTGACGAATCAGATATAAGGGTAATTAATAAATATAATTTCTAGAGCAATTACCACATAATATAAAGCAAGTATTCCTAATCTCTGTGTAGACTTGGAGGTATAAAAAAAAAATATGTATCAAAAGAATTGTGTCCCAAAATTCAAGTTGATTGATGTAAGAAACTCAAGAAAATGTGGTTGTTTAATCTACAACCAAAATGGGTTCGTTTGATTGATCTTTTTTCAAAAATTTATTTGGATGAATCTGAAGTCAATAATCAATATGTGTATTTTCAAGCCTACTTTGTTATTGTATTATTATACTCTAAACAAATGTGATATTTAAATATTCAGTCTTATTATTTCATTATGCACATAACTTCACGTTAAAACGATAAAACTTAAGGCTTTTTACTGAAATTGTTTAACTATTTCAATCTTGGAGTAACTCATAACTTCAGCTCGTAGCTTGATAATTATTTTACATTGATAAGCTGATGATTCTGATTGCTATTAGTATATCAATTATTTTCTATACTCACAAGCTTCTTGCTAATTGGTGTAACTGTGTAACCTACCTATCTACCTAACTGCATGGTTCTTATATTCAAAAATAAAAAAAAAATAAACTAATGCTTATAAAAACTACTAGTCCATCTTAACATCAAATTTTTTTTTTGCAACATTCAATCCAACCCTGCTTGATTTTTTAAATTTTCATTCGGTCCTTTGCAGCAATTAACTAACAACAACTTTAGAAATAATATTTTTCACTGTCCATTTATTTTCGATACTCACTGTTTTACGATTATAATATTGATACCAAAAAATGTTGATGCATAAATTTTTTTTTTATTTTAAATTATTAAAAATAATAATAATAAAAAAAGTAAATAAAAAAAAATTTAAGAGGAGAAATGGTTATTTTTAAAAGAAAATACAAATAAATAAATATTAAAAATCTGCAAAGAAATTCAATGGAATTTTTCGCATCCTTTTTCGTGTGCATATGGGACAGGAGGATATGTGAAGAGATTTTTGTTTTTTTTTTTGTATTTTTTTTTTTTTTAAAGCCAAAGTAAATAAAAATGAATTTGCGATTTTTATAAAACAAATATTATAAATTGAAAATATGTTTTAAATATTTTTGGTTTTTCAAAAACAAATTTTTTTTTTATTATTTTTAGTTGTTAGAGTTTTAAGAAGTTTATTTTGGATTTAATTTTTTCAGAATTTAAAAATGAAATAATAATAAATAGATTTATTGTGCTGTATGTGATTTGAAAAATTTGAATACAAATTTTTTTTTGAGACTTCATTCAGAGTATACTGACCGCGAGGTTCAAAAATTTATTTTAAATTCTTTAACTTGATGATATAATTTTTACTTAGTATTTAGGTTATTTCCAGTCCTAAACTGAATAAGATTGTAAAAATATGAAATTGATTAAATATTATCTACTTCTGATACCAAATAATAAATTTGATATGTGAATTTTGGTAATCAAATCAAAACGAAAAAATTTATTATTGGGGGGGCAACAATCACAGTTTTATTTATGAAGTTTAAAAAACATAGAAAAAACTGTTTAAGAGTTTTTGTTTGTGAACAGGGTTAGAATATTTGAGCCACGTTCGCAAACGAACAATTCACTTATGGTAAAAAATGTTCCCGAATACAGGATGGACCTTTATTCAGGACCTTTATTTTATTAGTTCAACTCAAACATCAATACTGAAAATATTGAACTATTTCAATATTGAAGTAAAGCTGCTGACATGACCAAATTTAGATGAAAGAGATCTACGGTTATATTACAAAATTACAGAATTCAAGCACTCAATTTATTTTATATCTATCATAGATTTTTGAAATAAATAAGTATACCTAATTTTTGTCATTAGCTTAAAATTTTAAAGTTGTTTCATGAATCACATCCATTTGCTAACAAACCATGACAATAAATGTCATTTTAATACAAACAACCAACAACACGACACGGCCCACAAAAAATAATTTTCTTCAACTAACTTTTTAACCGTCAAAATTAGTCTACAACACTGTTATGCAACTAGCCAACTAGCCTTAGAACTTGGTTGAAAAATTACAATTGATTAACAACAAAATTTTACTGTGTGTGAACAGCAGTAGAAAAGCTGCAAAATAATATTTTTATTTCTATCATTTGTATATTTGTCGAATATTTTCGGACCCAAATTAACGATTAAAATTAAATAATCAAAAAATGAATATAGAATATGCTGTAGGCTCTAGGTGAAACATTTTTGATGATGCTAGCTGATTCATATTACTATATCAATTATTTTCTATATTTACAGATATAGCCAAAAACGATTGGGTGTAGATCATAACATATTTTTTTTTTTATTTACAATACAAAAAGAAAATTAAATTTAACTTAGAACTAATTTAAATACATAAAATAAATTACACAAATACGTTAATTATTGCAAATTATACAATAAATTTTTTTGAGTCTGTTTTGAAATTTTGAACTCAATATAATTTCTGTATTTTTTACCCATTAGCAATATTCTTAAATTACCATAATTAGTCCTATAAAAGCGTAAAGTAAATAAATTTGTATAGTATATACGTAGATGATTATTTGAATTAATGTTAATATTATTTAGAAACGGACCTTTTTGTCCGAATTTCAAAGTTTTCAATTGAATTAAGATCAGCTTATGTTCATATGGAAGTAAAATAAACAAATTTGACCATTCGAATTTTCACAAGCAAATCTTAAAAAAATCTCTGTGCACTGTCTAAATTCTATTGATATGAACATCATAGAAAGGTGCCCAAACTGAACTTGTATGGTCTAAATTAGGTATATTATATTACGAGAACTAAAATACAAGGTCTTGAAATTACAGGGATCGTTTAATTTAACCAATGTTTTATAAAACCTGACATTGGCTTTACTGATAAGCATACAAAAATATGATTTAAAGTTAAAGTAAATCCCTAAATCTTTAATTAAGCTTGCTTTCGAAAGACTATAATATTATTTAAATAATAATTGAAAAAAAAACGAATTAGGTCGACGTAATTATCGTATCACAGCACTAATTAAATTATGGTTATCTTAGTTTATCTTCTTCCTAAAATGGTTAAGATAATAAAAAATATAAAGTTGATGGAATTCCGCCTCTGTCGTCATCGTCATACTCAGTATAAAAATATTTATCCTTAGAAGATTTGAATCATCAGAGAAAGAAGTTGGTTGACTTCCGTAACCCATTATCATTGATTAACATAATCGAACCTAGTATAGTAAACTAGTAACAGTTGCTCAGTTGAGTCAGTTGAGTTTTTCCTCCTATTTGGGAAATATCCTATTTTAGACAAATTCATAAAAAGAATTCCAAAAATGAAATCACACATAATGGGCCCGATAGCAAAATTATCTTCTGTTCCAAAAGTATTTGATTTGATCACTATATTCACTGTTCAAATATAATCGTAAGATAATCAACATGGGTTTTGTAAAACCAAAATCTATACGTTGACAAACCTATAGTTTAAACGACATCACTACTTTAAAGAAATATGGAAGAAGGATTCTAAACTGATGTTGTTTATACAGATTTTAGTAATGCACTCGATCTATTGTCATTCTATCATATTATTGAAACCTTAAAAACCTATCTTTAAATGGATATACTCTTACCTGAACGAACGTTCATTGTCATATTTAAAAACGTTATTGCACAAGCTTCCGAAGCCCATTCTGGTGATTCTAAAGGGACTCCTTGGTCCTTTGCTTTTTATTTCTTGAATGTAAGTTTCAAATTTATGCTGACGATATGAAAATTTTCAAAAAGATTACGTCTAAACGTGCCGCTATCCTATTCTATACTATTAGTATACCTCAATAATATACTTAGGGGTGTATTTTGATTCTTATCTTAGCTTATCACTATAATAATTTTATAAATAACCCTATAGTTCCATATTGGGTTTTGTTAAACATAGAGATCAAAGAAATTTTCACAGGAAACAATAGATCCCATGTATATGTTGTATACATAATGTCCCATAAGTCGTTGTATAACTATTTTATAAAACCGAATCTTGAATATGCAAGTAAGTTTGGTTTATCCCAAAAACAAAAATGATACAATCGCCATTTTTACAATTTTTCTATATTCTTTTGTTGTTTTCTTATTTTTGTTGTTTTTGTGTCTTTGATCAATTTTAGTTTTAATTTTCAATTTTAATTTGATTTGTAGTAAATATGTAATAATTTTGTTTTGAAAAATGTTTGTGCTAAGCAGTATAAATTTATAAATATATTTTATAGAACATGCTGTAGGCTGTAGGTGAAATATTTTTAATAATTTAATTAAACTGGAAGTAGGCACATGCTCGGAAGAATTAAAATCACTACTTCCGCTTCTTAAGCACTTCCGTCGAAGAACGCGAGAGGCTGTAAATGCCCACCCCCATACCGTGGAAATATCAAGATAGTTCAAGACTGGTCATATAAATTTGTTTAGCGTCAGAACTTCTAAAATGTGCAATCGCATTCCACTAAAAGCATTCCCAAGACGTGCGGTAGTTTTTATTTGTTTAATTTACAAAAATTCAAAGTGAACATCAATAACATAGTTCGCAACTCCCCGCCGAACCTTTCTTTTATTTCATCTCTCCAACTATCCCTTTTCTTCTCTTCTAAAAGCCAACGGTACGAAAGTATAAAGATTTTTCTGACCTAAGTTTTGGCTAATAATATAAAAACAAAAAAAAAAAAACTACACCAAGATACCTAGAGTTATGTCTTACTAATTTTAATTAATATCTTGATCTTCTAATATCTTTCTTCTTCTATAATTAGGCATTTAGTGTATTTTTTTTTCAATATCTAATTCTCAATTTTGTGATGGCGACGCACAGTATTCATTCCATATATTCGCAGGGCTTCCAAATAGATGGATTCGGCTGTTTATTACTGCCTTCATCAGTCGACCTTCTATCATTCTGTTCACGTGGTTTCTCCAGTTTATTCGTCTATTTCGACTCCAATGGACAATATCTTAAATGTTTGATTTTCGTGGTGTTAATGGGTGTTCACATAATTTGCCTCAGATTTCGCTATTCTGTTGTTCGCATTTTCTGTTTTGATTTACATGTGTTCTCAGTTGTCTCAATATCTTGATCGATGTCGATTATAACACCATCATCAGAAGACTGGTGAGCTTTTATTAAGTTTTAAAATTGGACTGTCTTTTTGTTGTTGTTATATTTCTAAGATCCTGCTGCTTTATGCTATACCTGTGGGATTTAGGCCTAATTTGTAAAAGGTTGTAATAGTGGTTGGTGATACTTGATAAAAAATCATAAGATATTTGATGAATGCTTTATGAAATAATTCTATTATGTGCTATCTATACATCCGTTTTTTCTAACCCCGTCATCGAACTATGTATATCTTGTCTATCAATTCAATTCAATACAATTCATTTATTTGCACAAATATTCACATCTATATACAAGTACATTTAATTTTACAGAGATCAGATCTTGTACTAATTAATCTACACAACTGCAATACAATTAATTTGTTTCATAGACTCTACAATTTTTTGGTTTTAATATTGAGGTTGTGAGAGGAAAGTGGGAAAACCCCTCTAAAAATTTATTGGTTTCGAACATCTTGTTTATTACAATTAGTCTAACAAAGCTAATGATATCATTTTCGAAAATCATACTTACAATACATTTTAAAAAAAGTATATTAAAGGGTTAATTTAATGTGTTAAAGGAAATTCAAATTGGTTTCAATAACACTTTAACTCTTACAAAACTTAACAAAAACACTAAAACTATTTTTCCTCTTTCTTAAATATCAATTATTAACATAAATATTTATTATAACAGATAATTAAAAATAATTAAAGAAAAACAATATATACATATGTACATATATATATACAATAATTAGATATAATATTTTTTTAAGAAAATTCTAAATATTATTTTCTTTATTTCAGTCTCAAGATTAATGGGAAGTTCAGCAGGAGGTACAATGGGACATGCAATGAGTAATATGGGAGGTTTAGCTGCATGTAGTGTCACTGATACAAAACCAATGCAATTTCCTTTAGCTCAAAGAAGAAAACGTCGAGTACTCTTCACTCAAGCTCAGGTCAGTAACAAAAAATAAATCATACTTATTATTATAAGTCCAAATATATATATATATATATATATATATATATATATATATTTCTTTATATAGATTTGTAATACAATTGAATCCTATACAATTAACAATGATGATTGGCTTTATTTCAGCCATTGTTGATTATATTCTTTGAAAAAAAAATTCTACTAAATAAGTAAACAGGAAAAAAAATGTTTTTTTAATGTTAAATTGAATAAAAAACGAACATAATTTAAAGACGTCAAGATAATTTTTTGAAGTTGAAGAAGTTGAATCCATCCTCTACATTCTATATATATATATATATACTTCCATATTAAAATAGAGTTAATTTGATGACATGGTCATGTTAAATAGATGAATGAATGAATGAATCATAAAATATAAAAATGAATGAATGAATGAATTAGTGAATGAATAAAATGAATTTTATAATGAATAAATAGGGATATACTAATAAAATTAACCATAGGTTTTAACAATTTCATAGGGTGGATACCTATATATATATAGTATATATATATATATAAAGATTGACATTCATTTACTTGCAAATTGCAAATTAAAATTTATTTTTCTTATTTATAATTTTGTTAAAAAACTAAACGACAAATTGTCGGAAACGGAAAATAATCAAATTAAATTTTATTAAGAAAAATGAAATTATAAGAAGACATCTTAAAAAAAAAAAAATTCAAGTCTAGTATTAATTTAATTGTTGATTAAATATTTTGCATTGAAATAAATGTTTTTTTTTTTTTTTTTTATTTTGGTCCATAGAAATTTTGATTGAAGCAATCTTAAGAAGTTCATTTATATTTAGCAAGCTATACATCTACATTTATATTATCAAAATGTTGTCTTTTTTTGGTTAATTTTTAAGCAAAATTATTTGAATTAAAAAATTATTACTTTAATAATAATGAAATAATTTAAATTTCCGGTCTTAATAATTTGTTCATTTTTTTTCTGTTTTGGTTTTTTTTTTTTAAATGAAAATCGAGACGGAAGTTTTCTAAAGTATAAATATTAATCTTAATTATGATTATTATGTGGATTGAATTAATTTTTTTGTACTTATTAAACAAAAATTTTTAATTTAAAATAAAAATTCCTTGGATATTAGAATTTACTTTCAGTTTTAGTTTAAAATCCTAAATAATTTAATTATAATTTTTGGGTAATTTACATTCTAGCATATTAAAGGTGTTTCCGAACTATAGTATTTCACACCAGTGTTCTGTTCTTACTTAGAAAAAAATTTAAGTATAGATTGGTGAAAAAAGTGCAGTAGATTTGTGACTTGTGGTATAGATTTTTTGCAAAAAATTATGACTGATATATACCGGGTGTTCTAGAACTATTTTGATGTACCTACAAAGCTTAAACAAAAAAAAAAATTAATAAAACAAACGCTTTTTTTTTATTTTGACGTAGAATCTGAATTTGCATCAAAAAGTGTCTCTTTCCATTTGAAAATCTCGATTTCGGCGAATTTTCGGGTTAAAAAATCCATTTGCGGTCCTTTCCGGAAGTTGAAAATATCACCAATCGATAGAGCGAAATACGAAAATGTCGATTATTGTTAAATTATCCTAAATCGATGTCTGGGGATAAGAATTTGAAGATTGTAATTACACAAAGTACGTACCTAGGTCAACATATTGAATTGTTTTGTTTTTATTTTCCTTAATTTATTTAAAGTCATTTTACAATAGTAACGGCTTCTTCTCCTCTTAAAAAGAGTATGGCATATGGACCATCCGGTATACTATAATTAGCTTATTTAATGTTTTTTTTGTATTCTTCTAATTTACCTTAGGCTTTATTGTTTACTTTAAATCAGGCCTGGCCAATCTGAACTGAATAATGAGCCAAGATAAAAAAATCTATAATTAGATAAACCGATTATAATTAATTTATTATTTATAAAAATTAAGTTTTGTAAATATTAAAAATGCATTAATGGGAAACTTTACCATCTGTTTCAAGAAAGATGGTTTTTAATTCGGGATGGCATTGGACATCAACTAATTCAATTTGTAAACAAATTTGTAAAGCTTTATATAAATTTAAAGATTAAACAAAACAATTAAAATTCTGTAATTTTTTTACTCTTTTAAATATTCTTTTATATTAACAAAACTTTTACTCTTTTTTAAATTCACTCTAAATATTAACAAAACTTCGCAAATTTTTGACATTAAATGCCAACTCAAGCTCTCATGATGCGTTTTTAATTAAATTTTTCAAATCAAGTAAGTAAATTTTTGTGATTGTGACTTAAGTGAACCTGATTTCAAGAAACTAGCATTTATATAATGTTGAAGCGTACTTGAAGCTTACTATCTATAAATATAAGCAGGGTTAGCAGACCACTTTGGCTTATAACAGCCTAACGCGGCTCATTTTCCTTTTTTCAATTTATTTTGGCTGTTTTAATTTAAATTTGGCTGGTTTTTTTTATATCATGAAATTTCTTAAGAAGTCAAAAATAGATTTTAAAATGCATTAAAATGTGAGACAATCTAGTCTAGTTTAATTGAATTGTCATAATTTATCAATGTCATGTCATACACTGTCAAAATAGCAATTGTTTGTTGCTTTTAAGTCTGTTTGAAGAAAGCAAAGTGTAAAATTCTCTCTGTTTCGTTGTTTAAGTATATCTAGATGTGAATTCGATATTGATTTAGATTTAATATAGATGTAGACCTTAATTAATTATATTAATCTTAATAAATATGATGAATTAATATAAAATATTTTTGGATAAATTAAAAAAATAATAATTTTGGTTTTATGTTTTGTTATGTTGCTTCTTATATATTTTTTTGTTTTTGTTTTATGTAATGTTTATATGTGTATTAAATTGTAACTAAATAAAATAAATAGATACTGAAAAAGTAATATAAAAGTATGTAAAACAATGGATTTCAAAATCAAAGTTTATGTTCTTATTATAACTCTCTTTTATATTCGCAATTTAGCTTAATTAAAGGGATTTGATAGGTTTATTTGCCAGTAATCAAAGCATTTGTTTACCGGTGGTAGTGTAGTGATTATATCACTTGACTTCGCTTTGTTCCGAATTCCGAATTTTGTTCTTCTGTTTTTAAAATGAATTAAGAGTACAATTAGGTTAACACTGGAAATAAAAATTTTATTTTTGTTAATATTCTGAAGCTGAAATACTCTACAATAGATGTTATATCATCAAACATTATTGTCTTGTAATCGCATCCGTGGGGCATAAGGCGGAAAAATATATGTAGTTTTATAAATTTTAAATTAGTTGAAATACTTAAATTTCAAAAAAAAAAAAATGAATTGTGTGATTGTTAGCACAAAAAAATTCCGGCACAAAATGATGTCCATCCGATAATTAATTACAAGTTAAAAGTTAATTTCATAGTTTTGAAAATTGTAAAAAAAACATTAAATTTGCTGATGTCTGCTATATTTGTGGTTGCGGAAGTCCAGTCATTGTGCAATCCTGCGTTTTTATAGACTAGATTACAATGTAAAACAGTATTAAAAAAAAATATTTTGATTGTGAATAAATCAAAAAAAAAAAATATAATGAAGTTGATCAAATTATACTAGTACCTAGTTGTAAACTATGACAATTAAATTTACTGTGACAAAAGAAATAGGAAAGAAAAAACAAAAATTCCCTCAGGACAAATTTCATATAAAATTTATCTTTGGTATTCAAAGTTTAATCAAAAACCAAAAAAAAAAAATATTTATATATATATATATATATATATATATATATATATATATATATCTTATACTCGTATGATGGAATTTGATAGAAAAATTTATTTTTATTATGTATACAAATATTATGTAACAATATCCATGCTTCGTGCCTTTGAATAAAGTTCTATGAAGTTCTCAATTTTCCATAATAAAAAAAAGGAAAATAAAAAAAAAATTTAAATATTGATTTAAAATCACGTACTCTATATATTATATAATATAAGATCTAATATACATATTGTACATATATACTTACATACAATATGTGTATTCATTCAATCTTAAGCTATTAATGACATCATTATTAACCAGAAAATATTGAATTTATGAAAAGGAAGAAGAAGAGACAATGTACATAATATTCAATTTTTATTCATCAGTATAAAGAACACCCGATTCCTGGTTTTTGGTTTATTTTTTTTTTCTAATTTTATTATTTTTTAAAAAGAAATCCTATATAAACACATATCAAAGGATCAGGCATCAAATATCAGATGGTGTTGATAAGTACAAATGCTGGAATGAATAATAAATGAATTATACATCATCATATATATTTAATAATTCCTTTGGTGGTGGCATATCCTTTACAAATGGAATATGTATGTACCACCGTCTTAAAGAGAAAGACAAAAAAAAAGAAACATTTATCGCGGAACCCGCATTATAATTTTTTTTTTTTAAAGTAAAAATTAAATTACACATTTTTATTGAATTTAGGGGGAAAAACAATAGAATTTTTTTTTATTTATTTTTATGAGATTTTCAGGATTTTTATTTCCCAATATACTCAATAAAATATGTTTTTTTTTTGTTTGTTTTTGTTTTTATTGAAATTATTGAATGAAAAATTATTTAAAAGTTTGCATATTTGTAATCTAGATTGATTGTAAATTGTTTGGTAAATGCAAATTTGAAAATTTAAAAATTATTTCTTATTATATGCGATTATGGGTTCTATAGACATGTATCAGGGGTGACCACACTCTAGATATTTGTAAGACTGATTTGTTAATAAAACGTTATAATTTTGTAAATTTGCCTTGCTTGTGGTTTTAGGGAGACTTTATATTCTACATATTGAATGTATATATATATATTGTTGTATTGCAATTAAAATTGATATTATATTGATAGATTTTATATATATATTGTTGTATTGCAATTAAAATTGATATTATAATGATATATTTTTAAAATTTGGATACCAGGATTGTATGAGAAGCTGTAGAATACTACTAGGATTGTATTACAAGCTATGGTAGTCGTTAGTTCATTTAAAATGAAAGAAAAAAAATAAAGAAACCCATATCGTAGCTGATAAAGTATTCTTCTATTTATGTCTCCGTGATATATTTGCAGAGAAACCGTTGTTGTTGTATTTGTAACAGTTGTTATTCATCTTGTTTGTCGAAATGTAAAATTATCTTCCCTATGATTTAATATATTTATGTTTTATTCTTCTACTGCAAATCCACTAGGTACCGGATGTCTGTGATCATACTTTTTACTTTCCTTGTATTCTGTGCAGCGTGTATGAGATGTCCGACAGCTTGAAGGTCTGTTTATTATCTAATGTTTCAGAATCATGACATTTGTTTTCTTCCAATACGTCTTCTATCTTCAATTTTGCATTGCAGAGTTTATTGTGGACTATGTAGAGTATGATAAAAAAAAATCATTTATTGTTTTAGTGATCTTTAAAATTGATTTAGAACTGTTATGACTGGCGTTACCCAATTGTCATCAATATTGATTTAACAGACCTCGTGTCGAGTTAGCAAGCCACTTAAATGTGGCATATAATATTATATTTCTTGAGCGTTTCCCTAAAATTATTTATATATGTATAATATACATATATATTTTTTTATAGTAATATAGAATTGCTACCAACATAATATGTTCCGTGTAGGAATTCTTTGTCGTAGAATTTTTCATTTTTCGTATTGACCAGATTCTGGGGTTTCATTCTATTGCGTCAACGGACATTGTTGCCAATATCAAAATCGATATATCGAACGATATGTATTAAAAGAAATTAAATTGAAATGTACAAAAATCGGAATCAAATATATATTATGTAGATTTAAATCAAGAAAATAAAATTTCAAGATTGGAGTTGAGGAGATATATATATATATAGATATGCAATTTCCTGAAAAAAGGCAATATTGAAATAAAACCAAACAAGTTAACTAACTTAAATTAATTTTTATATAGCTATAAATTTTAAAGTTAATTTTATTACTTTTTATCATAAATATTACAAAATGTTAAATAATGTATTAAATCACTTTTGACTTTTAAATTAATCTAACTTTATTTAAATTAATTTTTATTTAAAAAAAAAACACACCAGCCAAGGCAATAATGAAAAATTTAAAACGGTTACGAAAAAAATGATTTTCGATGAATGTGTTGTTTTGTTTTTTTGCTAAATTCCTACTGGTTTAACATTTTTGTATATCAGTTTTGAATACAATACCTAAAATTTTAGACCGTTTACAAATTAACAACATATGGCAATACAAACTACAACACAATGAACATTAATTTGCATTATATTTATATCGCTATATAAAAATAACGGTCAAATATCGCTAACAAAAATATCAAGTTCAAAAATCGATATAATTTAACCAAAATATCGATAATATCGAAAACCCGACGAATATCGCACGCACATCACTACAGCATTATAGAGTTTATTGTGGACATTAGGTGACCTAGATAATTATTTAATTAATTTATAAAGCTTTCATTTAGGTTTTTTTTTTTTAATCAAAACTAATTAATTGATGTTAGTTTTACTTAAAACTAGTTTAATGAAATTTGATAATTCATTTTCTATTTCTAGACCAATTAGGTGACCAAGATATGCTGTTTTTTTTAGCTTGAGTTTTAATAACAACTCTTTTTTTCCGATTTATTATCTGTATATGACCTCATTAATGCTCACTCGAACTTCCTAAGATAAATAAATTTATATAAACTAATGTCCATGACCAATCTTGCACCATCTTAAGGTATATTTCCACGATGCAGGGGTGGGCATTTGCAGCCTCTCCCGTTTCTTGACGAAATTGCTTAAGACACGGAAGTAATAACTTTAGTTTTTTTCTGAGCATGTGCCTGCTCCTACAATATATCTAGAAAAAAGTTATAGTGTTCCAAAGACAATGACCAAGTGGAGCAAATGTTGATGAGACACTTAAATCATCTATGAGGCAAATGGTGCGCTTTTGTACTATGTCAAGAAGCTTAGAGTATTGTTTAAAGCACTCGCAAATAGATGTGAATTATACTCCATTTTGGATCGCAAGGCTTTATAGCTGTTAAGCTGATCTTTAGATGAAAAATATGTCTTAATCTAATTTACAAAAAAAAAACCAAACATTTTGCAGCACTTTTCACAATATCTAAAATATGGTCAATCCAGAGCATAATATGGTCATTCCAGATCATATTTTGATTTACTCTCATTCCGAAAATATGAAAGTCTTTTTTAGTTGTTGTAAGCCTTCACCTTGAAATCTGAATATAGATTCGAATGGCGTTATAGTTTTGAACTAGATAATTTTGAGTTGCATTAGATTTTTTCAGGAAATCGTAGGGCACTACAAGACTTATGTCATCTGCAAAACTATTAATCGAATTGAAATTTTTTTGGAGGAATACCAGTATTTGTCAATTTGATGTTGATCTAATGTTACTCACTATACATTAACTGAAATTCGAAGCCCGATTCGAAAGAAAATTTTTAAACCAATTAGTGAAAATTGAATCTAGATATAATTGGATCTACACTTGCAATTGGATTAATTAGTATTTTTATGTTGCTATATGATTGGTTAATTTTGCTTACGATCACGCACTTAATTTAGAGTTCATATTTCAGCATAAAATAAGGTCATAGTATAGGTTTTGTAGATTTGGCTAGGAATGTGATGGTGTCGGAATATCTAATATTGTTTATCGATAGATGCCATGATGTTTATTTAGATGCCGTATTATTTGTGTTTTTGGTATATATGGCTTTTTTGGAAAAGAATAAAATCGATTCAATAGATTTATTAAAAAGTAGCGGAGATAGGATGTATAAGCAAACCTCTCCTTATATCTACATCATCCAGTGCTATAATATAATATGTATATAGTTTGTGTATCCTATTATCAATACCCGCTGTGTTAAATTTTTGTGACCAACTCTTCATACTGCAACGTTTCTTTTTCACAGTCATCTATGCTAGAAAATATGCCTTATTTACATTAAGGCAATTTAAAAAACCAATTCTGTGCAAAACAATACTGCTCTTATCTGATTCAATCTTTAAAATCTACATTGTGCTCGTTATATATTTTCGTTTTGTTTACATTAAGTTGAAAAGTTATGCCGTTTCATAGTAATTTCGATATGAATATCTTGGAAGTGGTGTTCAATGTATCTTTTGTTTGATTCTATTTAATTTTTTCCATTTCATTTGACATTTCTACGATTTATACAACTGAATCTCATTTGTGCATCTATCACATTTTATTTCGAATATTCCTAACCTCATATCAGTCACTTATTATACCTAATCCTTTTTTTTTTGTATTTTATTTTATGATTAATAAAATATGACCGGGTTAAATTTACTTTATTTGCAAAAAAAAAAATAAAATATAATAAATTTTTTTCCATTTTGAAAATAATTATTATTATTTTATAAAATTTTATTATTATTTTTCCAATTAAATTAATTAATTTTATAAACGAGAAAAACAAGAAAAACAAAAATAAAATATAAACAAAGCATTCAAAATGGTAATATTGACACAAACGTTTTTATATTTAAGTCGTCCCTCCTTGTCCTTCCCTTCTTCTTCTCTTTCCGAGAATTGAGTACTTCTTTATATATATATATATGTATATTTATATTGTATATATATATATGCATATACTTTTCCTTTAATGTAACAAATTCCCTTTCATTTACTTTATAGCTTTCTAAAATAAATAATAAATAAAAAAAAAAAAACAAAAACAAAAACAAAAAAAAAAAATATAAAAAATTAAATAAATATTAATATACAATTTCTATCATTGTGTATGTTTTTATGTGTGGAAGGATGTGAATTTGTGTGTTTACCAGTCAGTCAGTCAGTCAATCATCGAATAACAGTTAAAATACAATTTCATGTTTTCCTTACTCTACTCATATTATTGTACCCCGTTTGTTGGTTGGTTAGTTGGGTTCTTTGGTTGGTAATTTTTTTTTTTCAACTATACCATAAATATTTTTTAATGATGATGATGTTGATTTCGTTGATTATAATAGTATTGATTGTTGATTGTTGATGGCTAACAACAAAATGCAAAAAATTAAAAAAAAGGGATAAAATAAAATCGACAAATGAATTTTTTTCCATTTTTATAAATGCTATTTTGTTATTTCCAGAAATAATAATAATAAAAATAAAAATAAAAAATCATAATAAATAAAAATAATAAAAAAGAGAAAAAATAACAACATCCACATATAAGGAAAATATCTATTTACAAAGCACTTAAGATGCCAAGTTTTTAACTAATACTAACAATAATGGTATCCTGTAAGTTTTAACTTACTTTATATATATATATATAATTATATATACCTGAATATTATATACATAAATAAATATATATAGTGTACATCTGCCTTCTGTGCCATGACTACAAAATTTTGTTGTTTAGTACCCGAAAAAAGGGATATTTTGCAAAAAATTTCATTTACTATAAACACACATGCACAAACCAACATTAAATTCTGTTATATGTATACATTTATTATATTTATGGTACTGTTTGTTAATGTGGGTATAAAACAAATGAAAATTTTCATGTAGTTCTATATATGTATATATATATATATATATATATATATATATATTTTATATGTAAATACATTTTATGTATAGAGTTACTATCCATTATTCCAAATCCATTTAATTTAAATTCATCATGTATCCGCATTGTATTTGCGAAATATATATGTGTATGTATATGCATATAAGGATCTAATTGTTGAAGAAAGGATATTTTATTATATGTTATTATTTATTTATTTATTTATATTATTCGACTCAAATAAATAACAATTTACCAAATATACAATATAAACTTTAGAGAACAAGTAAGTATTTAATTTCTTCTAAGAAACTAAATGAAATAAATAGGAAAAATATTTTTAGATACAGTCTGTTACTAAAGTTGTGATACAAAAAAATTATTTAAAATTGATTTGTTATAAAAAAAAGATTAATAACATAATATTTTAAAGTATAAATTTTATTTATTTATTGATCAATGGGATTGGTACCTGCAGATAAATCAGTAGGACAACCTCAGGCCCTTTTCCCTTCGAGATGTTGGCCTTTTAACAAATACATAAACTAAATACATTTCATTTAAACATAACAATTCAAGTCTTATCTTTCTGTTTGAAATTATACGAACAATAATGTTTCGTTAAGTAAAATGAAAATCCTTTAAGGATGTATTTTAAAATAAACACTGATGGTGTACCAATTGTTGTCTTACTTTTGTAATAAGACAATTTTTTGTTTTTGTTCTGTTATAGACAGATAAGGTTTTCTTTTTTAGTCTGCTGATCCTAGTTGGGATATTCAGTATAGGTTTCTTGCCAATGAATTTGGATGATACGTTAGTTTGGTCGCGTATAGTTATTTGTGACTTTTTCAAGGGCTTCTTTTAATGTTGGTTCCAGTCTTTGTGTAAATTTCTATTTGTCAGATAACATGGTGTATTAGTTCTAGCTCTTAAGTTATTTGATTGTATTTCCTGTATTATGTCTACATTAAAGTTTGAAGTACCTACTTCTCCATAGCTGGCATCCGTATGACCAGATGGGTTTTTGATATGCAATTGAATATTATTACCATTATTATAACATTATTACAATTCAAGACCTATATAAATTTTATTTGTTTTAAAATTGGCGTGTATTGAGTAAAAATGGAGTTTATAACGAATATCTATAATTTTTTTATTATTCAATTAATATATTGTTATTAGATATTATATTAGATATTTACGTTAAGGTAAATTCATTCATATTCATTCATATTCATGTGTTAGGATCCTTGTAGATATCCGTCGTAGTCTCTTGACGAAGATTAACAATAAAAATAATTGATTAGTAGTCAAATTGTTTGTAGATTGTGTTTGGTATAGTAATGGTACCCAACGTGCCTTAGACTAGTGCCGTACAAGCTGAAATATTATTACATTTACATACATGAATAATCTATAATCTTGATCATTTATAAAGTTAAGAATCTGTCGTTGAAACTGAAATCACTAAATAACTAAAATTAAACAAAACATTTTAGTTAAGGTTACTCTCTATTTTTTATATAGTGAGTGATGAACGAATAAAAATATTCAAAACGATATTTTATAACAAACAGAGATCTTGAAATTTCTCTCTTTCTTATTCTTGTATTAGGCAATATTGCCGGTTTATTCCATACTGTCCATACGTTTTTAGCATTCATACAAACATTTCGATGGCTGGGCTGTTGGACCTTTTAAACTTGTTAATCATCAGTAATTGTATCTTCGTCAACGATATTCACCTATTATTCTATTGATGTAGGACTTGGAATACTATGTACATTATTTGGGGGATTCTGAGGAAGATGATGTATCGGCGGATAGCTGTAATTGCTAGCTTTCCAAAAATATATGTGGCTCATCTTATCCTTTAAGGACGAAAAGGACATTTGAAAGTATCGTTGTTGTTTTGATGTTTTTGTATAAGAAACCGTTATATCTGTTGATCTATTAGACATATATATATATTCAGTTATACATTTTAGAAAAATAACGGTTCGAACGGTTTAGTTTAACCCGCAGAAAAACCGAATGATTTATGTACAACAATTTATTTTTTTTGCGCAATTTTAAATCTTTCACTTTTTTGCAAAATTATTTGATGTTTCGACGAGGTGTCGATTCAATATAAAAATTAAAAAATAGTTTTAAAGCTATTTTGGAAAGGCAATCAAATTTTAGTACTATGACTATTCATATGTCTTTAGCTATTAAACAGATTAGATGACATATAAGAAGGATGATAAGGCTAAAACTACGAAATTTACTGGCGCAGAAATCAATATTCATGTAATTCTAAAGGCCTTACTTTTAAAGCACATTTTATATTTAGTAATAGTTTATTCAAATATGTAACAAGATTGTACTAAACTAATGTAAAGGTTGTAAAAAAATAAACCAACTATGACTATGGTTTATGATTTTGAAAACGTTTAAAACTCAATTAAAAATTTGGAATTTAGTCTATGTTTAGTTCTTCGCCTCAATTCAATACAATTGATTTCAACTGTATAATTTTACAAATTCAGATATGACAACATTGCTTTGTAGTTACGTAAGTTTGTTACATGTTAATGATAAAATGAAGATAAATCAAATCTTTCAGAGATGGATCTAAATTACAGATAATCAATGTGAATCTAGAGATATTCAATGACACTAGGGATATTCAATGATACCAGAGATATTTAATGACACCAGAGATAATCAATGTCACTCTTCTTGGTTTTGTGTGCTATGTACTAGTCATTTTTGTAACTCAAGCTCCATTAACTTCGAGATGTAATATACTTTCTGCATTATTGTTATTATACCGTAACACATACAGTTACTGTACTTTCTTACTATAGGTTAGAATTTAGATAAATATGTATAAACCTTGGTATTTTATATAGCATACTCTGAAATAGATTTTTTTTATTTCAGATTGAGGTAATTGTTGTAATCTTTTGTTCGGGAGCATAACGAAATCTCATCTCTTGAGATATTACTTTTTCAAAATATCGTTTTAATTCCAGAATATTTCCCTTAATTATTTTTATGGATAGTCGCTGTTGGATATCTGCTTTTTCCAGAATTTTTATATAATTAAAAAAAAACAATATTAAAAAAAAAAGTGAAATTTAAAAAAACAATAATTTGCAAAGCAAGATATTGATCTAACGACATTGTGAAAAGCGAGATTTCAAACCCGACCCTTTTTGTTCAATTCAAAATTTTTTTTTTTAAAGTTATTAATTCTATACCCAAGTACTATCTTTTAGTTGTATAGAGTTATTTCTCAGATATCTTTTGTTTTTCTAATAATTTTGATGCATTTTCTATTTTACTTTGGCACTTTATTGTAACTTTTTTTTTTAGTATGAAAAAATATTGTCAAAATCAATATTTATGGTAACCTGATTTAGCAAAAGTTAAAAATTTATTATATGATTTATAAAAAAGAAAGAAAAATGTAGATTACAACAATACAGTGCAGTAAAAGGGGGCGTTAAAGGTACCAAGATTAATTTCAGATAGCCAAGCTGCCTTAAGAGCTCTGGCTTCTCCAATTTTTAAAACAAAGCTTATCTATAGCTGTTACAGAAGCTTGATAAAGCTAGCCAAACGAAACAGAGTTACTCTTATGTGGGCTCCTGGACATGAAGAATACAAGGCAATGAAGAGACAGATGTCCTTGCAAAAACAGGTGCGAAGAGTACTCCTTAGGACCAGAGCCCATTACTGCTTGTTCAAACGCCTACCTACAAAGAATTGCTTCCAAGTGGGAAACCACAGAAACCCAAAACATATGGGATAGTTGCCAAGGACTTACACAGTCTAAATTTAATTTCAAACTAAGTATTCATAGATTAGATCAGATAATCAGGGAGACTAGATTCAATGTCAGAATGCTAACATGGTTTATCACAGGTCATGGCCCATTCAACAAACATCTGTTCTAGATTGGTAGATTGAGCACAGACAGATGCTCGACCAGCTATAGCTCGCAAAAATACAAATACTTCCAGGTATATACAAATCCCCTAATTCTGAAATTGAAATCAAAGCAATAATAGCGTTTATCAAGGACATAAACCTGAAATTTTGAAATAAACGGGGAAGTACAATAGATCTTAAGAGGTCGCGGTTACATAGAAGAACTCCCCAGTTTACAAAAAAAAAAAGATTACTACAATTGTTTGTGGTTATGCAGTATAGTACATTTGCTGTGTTTTAAGTTAAATAACGTTGATCCAATTCCAACATGATCCAACATTTGAAAACTATATATTGATCTATACAGTTAGAGAGCGTAAAGCTATTGTAATATTCATCTCCGATTCTATATTTCATCCCTCCTAATCTCTCCTAACCAATGAAACAATAAATGTAAGCATAATTTTGTAATTGACTGTATCAGTGAGACTGACAAGTGTATATTTCTGTTTGTATCTCAACTATTTATTTAAAAACAAAAGGCAAAAAAAAAAAAACATTTTTAATAATATAAAATTCATTGTATATAATTTTAGTTGTTTTCCATTTGATAACGAAAAAAAAACGAAAAACTTTAAAAAACTTTTTTGTTTTTGAAATTTTATTAAAAATAATTGTAATTTAGTTTTCTAAATGAACGAGAATAGAGAAAATTTTGCACGTTCAATTTTGAAGTGGGTTTTTTTTTTGTAGAAAATTAAAATTTAGATAATGAAAAACTTTAATCAGTTCCAATATCTAAACAAAGTCTATTTCATTATCTTGAAGAAAAAAAAAACACAATTGCAATTTAATATAATGAGACAATTTAAATATGGCGTTACTAGAATAAGCTTGTAATGTCCTTATTGATACGAACACAATATTACAACATTTGATCTTCTGTGAAGAAACACGAATCGAAGAAGTTAAATTAACTGTGCAGCATCGTATAATCAGATGGATGTGTCGAACTGGATTTTGAAGCCCGCACTGCTTTCGGTATGCTCTCAAAAATCCCGCTACACTAAAATAAGAATCTTCAATCGAAATATAAAATCAGTTCTCTTGTACGCTTGCTAATAACATGGAAAGTTTCAATAAACATGATGAAATTGAAATTGAATCCAAACACCTTGGTTGTCATACAACAAGTGAAGTTTAATTTTATTACAATATAAAACGGAAATATATTGACAATAAAGAAAGTGTCAGAATAACATTTATAATTTAAAAAAACACTTAAGCCAATTTATAGATTGTGTTTTATGCGAACGTAAATGCTGCAGTTATACTTTCTCATAATCTATTGTTTTAGGGTGAGCCATACTTTCTCAATGTAAGTAAGTCATTTCGTAAATAGTTTATCGCTATTGTGGTACAGTTGTAATCTATTGGATGTTAGGGTGAGCCATACTTTCTCCATGTAAGTTAACCGTTGGCTTTAGAACTGCTGAAAAAGATGTAAGCCTATACTATTAGGAGTTGTAAACAAGAAGTTTACTTGCATTCATTTAACACTTTGACTACAGAGATCAGATCACCAATTATGAAAAATTTTCCATCCTTTCCTCGTTTCAGACACAATATATCACAAGTAATCTTTTATATTTTATCGTCACCATGATCATCAGCAACATTTACAGTGTTGGCGGTTGTACCTTCGGAGAAGCAAAAAATTTCAGTATCTCTTGTTATCACGGTACTTAAGAAAGCAAAAACGTTTAGACGTTTATGCAACAATGATGTTCACTGGTAGCCAGTATGTCAAATTACAACTATATTTTACAAATAATTTAACACAACATCACCAGGAAACAAGCATATATCAATAGATGCCTCTGGCACATTATAAAAATTTGTGGGCGACAAAGCATTTCTAACGCTGTGGCAAAAACAAATTAAAAGTAAATAAACGAAGAAATTCGACGGAGGAAATGGTGTTGGATCAGGTGTAATCTGAGAGTAATATTTTGAATGAAATCATCCGGGTACACGTCACGTTGAAAGGCCCCCGAGCAAAACATGAAGAATAGTCTTAGCAGAAGTAAGCACCCAATAAAGAACGTAGTCACAACTGAAGTGGTTAGCATCTAATAGGACATGATAGAAAGACTTTATCTTCGCCCAATGCTCCATGGATGGGGTTGTAGGACAGTAATGACTATTGACATACATGTGTGTGTTTGCTTTTGATGCATCCAACTTAAATATTTGTTGTTTTTTATAAAATAAATATGAGTGGTATTCACGAGTATTGTATATCTATTACATAGTGTAAATTTATATCGCATTGTAAATTTAAATTACGTGATGCACCTTTTTTGTTTAAATGTTGCACTGTTGTAGATATCTTACAGTATGTCAAATGACAGCTGATTTTATTTTCATCAAAAACAAATTTGTTATTGCAGTTTTATAATATTTAAATAAAAACCCCAAAACAATGTATTAAAGCGTTCCTTATTAAAAAAAAGTAAATGTTTTATAATTATTAAAACATAAAAAAAAAAACTATATAATTTTGTATCAAACTTATACATTTTTTTTGTTCCACCATTTTTATAAATGTCAAAATACAACAGAACAACAGTACAACACCGAATAGTAAAATAGGTTAAAGTGTTGTCAATTCTTCAACTTCATGCAAACTAATATTTTTAAGCGAAATTTTGGAAATAGGATGTTTCAAGGACTTATACGGCTTTAATATAAGTCCTTAAAACGGCTTATACACCCTCCATAGAATTATAATGCAAATGTAATGGTGATGGAACAATAAGTTCCCACATAAACAAGTAGAATCTGTACCAATAATTAATAATCGCTTAAGTCGACATAAGCTAAAAATTAGATATTGTTATCACTGCATTCTAACGTGCAAAAATTTATCTTACACAAAATTGTCCTTGGCTTTTATGAATTTTCAAGGTTGAAAAAATCACATTAATTTATTCATCTAAATCTGCTAGACATCTATATTGCACCATATGAATATGTGTATATATACACCAACTTAAGTTCTTATAATAATATTATATCAAAAAGCCAAATATTTTATAGAAAAATATAACAGCTGATATTAAGTTTAGCGGTTATACTCAATTTGGTTCTGCTATACCTACAACTTTTCTAAAAATTAACTTAAGCGATTGATGGCCAAATAATTTCATTTTGCTCTTCTTATGTTATAACCGCTTATTTTTTTTTTTATTTTAACAATAATTTATGAATATACTAGTGAACATCCTGTGCAACTGCACAGAAGTAGTTCTTTCAAACACGATTTTATATCAAAAAATATTTGTTTTGGTATAATTGTTGTTGTTTTCTGAATCACTTGATTCTTGAATATATATTCATTATAACTTAACACAAGAAAATCCATTTACTCTCAGTGTTTTCGTATTAGATATCAAAGTGGGTTTTAGGATTTTATTGTACAATATATTCTGAAGCGTATTTGAATAACTAATTCAGATTTGGTTATTTATATATCAAAAAATATTCGTCAATATTTAAGACAGCCATTAATTTAAACGGACTAAGATGGTGTAGTGGTTACGTTATCCTGTAAATATAAAGCCGTTAAATAACTGCTTCATGGATATTAATCCTTCAGCTTCGAAATTTTAAAAAAAATTATAAAAATAAACAATCTGATCATTTTAATGTGCTTGTAAGGTACTATAGTATTTTATTTAATCCATATTTTTTTACTTCTTTGGTATGCAATTTATTTATTTATTTGTACTTTTTTACCTACTTAATGTACCACACGTTACCAATTACAAATCGTTTTTAAATATTTTAACGTTAACAATTCATTTTTAAATATTTGACAACCCCATGATTAAATTCCGTAAAATATACAATTGTATATTAATTATTACTCCTATTTTTTATTTTTAGTTTGTTGGTATTTAATTTTAAATTTGGAAATTATCTATTGCCCATTATTTTGTATACTCTTTATTTTTAGTTTGTGGAATGTGTAACTATTTTGAATGTTTTAAGTATTTACCACCGTTTTGCATATTTTTATTTTTGGCTTAAGAACTTGGCCCTATGTTCCACGTTGCAGGACGATGATGATGATGATGATTAAGAACTTTGATATTTCTTGTGGTGTATTTACTATTCAAATATTATTGCTTTTATGCTCCACACGTTGTCGATCTGTGTATTGTATATATAAGATACTTCAACCAAATATATTTAAAACGTGAAGTTCAATGAAAATGAATATTACGAAAATACACTGGACGTTTTATGTCTTCAAATTTTTTTTCACAGTATAATGTGGTATAATTTTAAAATTGTCATACTGAACGTTTTGAATTTCGACTTAAGCGGTTATGTATATTGCACAGTTATGTATATTGCAAATGCAATAATGTTTTAAAAAAAAACTGATTAGGAATGGACATTTGTTTTAAATTTTATTCTATTATTCTAGTAAGCTTGGTTCGGATAATACTCATAAAAAATATTTATGTTACATAACAAATCATTGAAAACCTAAAGAAGATTAGCTACTCGTTACCAGTTTTCCTACACAACTATAAAATATCATAATATTTAAATTCATTCGTTCTCTTTAAAGCTAACTACAATGTTTAACACAAATTAATTAAAAAAAAAAAAAAATAAGTGACAAACAAATTGTTGAATTATTATTTTTGCCTCTTAATTTAGTTGTACGAGTCTATAAATGGAATATTATGTACATATAGATGACGCATCACTAATGTTAAACTTAAAATACCATATTAAAAGAAAAATATTTGAAATTCTTGTCTTCATATTCGTTTACCTTTACAGGCTTGTGAAAATAAATTAAAAAAAAAAAAATAAAAATAAAAACAAAAACAAAAAAATTAAATATGATATTTAAACAATTTTATATTATTTACTTAATAGAATAAAGAAATCTCAATCTAATGGTATATACATACTATTATTGATTATTTGCACTGTTAAAACATCTATATACATATGTATACATTATCGTATATATGTATATATACATAAATATTAATGTTAGCCAAGCAGTCGTTTTTAACGCCTATTTACTTTTGCCTCTATAGAAGTTTTTTTTTTGTTTTTTTTTTATATATTTTCCTTTTTCTACAAATTTGTTGCAAATGCAATTCTTCAATATGCGTAAATCAAACTATGTATAAAGAAACAACAAACACTGAATGGTTAAATGGTTTGGTTACCTTTAAATTCACCGTAGCTTTGGTAATCATTAGCAAATCTCTTGCATCGTTACTATATTGAGAATATTAAAAACACAATTTAAAGGAAAAAAAAATCAATTAACTGTATAAGAAATATGAATTATGTTATTGATATAATTTTATAACAGTGGCTCTCAAGTTAGATGTGATGAAGAAGTTGTTAAAACTTTTTTGTCAATGTTCAAATTTAGACTATTCTTAATTATTATTTCGGCTAGTTGACTAGTTTATTTATTTATTATTTAATTTTATTTAGTTTAATTAGTTTTATTTTCCCATAATTTAAATACATAGTAGAAACGTATAAAAATCAAAGACAATTCAAATCTGACATTTTTCGAATATCCAAATTGTAGTCGACAATATTTTTTACAGTAGGACAGACGAAATGTAAAAAAAACTATAATTGTAATTTGTTCTACTATTCAATAATTAAATATTTTTTTTTTTAAATAGCAATTTTAAATTTTTTTTTAATACTTAGAGAAGTCATTATTTTCAGATTTCATTTTTCCGATGTATTTTGGACAACTTCAATTGTTAAAAACAATTTTATTCAAATATAATTCATTTAAAATTATATGAAAACGGACTCAATTTAAAACAATTTGAAATCATTGTGTTGTTTAAAACCAATTATTTTTTTGTTTTTGTGTAGAAACGATGAACTTGCAAATTCATGTCCTTAATCCAACAAACAAAAACAATCAAAAAATTCAAAAAAATGTTCTTCATTATTTTACGATGCATTTACAGTTTTTTTTTCATTTGTTTTTTTTACTCCAAATTGAAAAAGACAATTTAAACAAAAATAAATAAAAATAATTTTTTTTTCTGAGATAACTCAGCTAAAATTTGCGCAAATTTGAAATGGACATTTTTAATTTTTATTTGTGCATTTTATAGAATTTATTTTATTTTTCTGTTGTTATTGCTTGCGACAATATTGTTTTATGAAATAAATAAAAAAAAAAAAAAAAAAAATATGCACAAAACAAAAAAAGTTAAACAAAATGTCTGAAATTGTGTTGCTGTTGTATGTGTGTTTTGTTTTCTTTTGTGTACATTACATAACAAAAGCTTTTCTTTTGAATTTTAATTCTCTTTCTTGTTATTTAAAGGTAAATTGTCTTCTGATTATATTCAAAAAAGACATTAAGAAGTGTATTCTATATTTGAAAATCGGTTTATAATAGGTAAAACAAAATTTTTGATAAACTGAATATGACGGAAAAAACTTTAAAAATAACGGAAAAAACTTTATTATTTTTTTCGTTTTGTTTTGATATGAGAGACAATCATTGAAAGAAAACCCGAATTTGCTTTTAGATTTTGATTGGTCATTAATGCTGTGAAACCTTAACTGTAACTCTAATTTTTCATGTATTTTTATATCAAGATAAGTTTTAATTCAAGATTTTAAGATTTCGGTCTAAAATTGTTCGCATGGGTTTGTCTCTTTGAGACCTCAATCAAAGTCAAACATACCTAGAGTTTTAATATTCATTTAATTTTAATAATGTTTCCCCTAGACGTAGAGCCTACAGCATATTCTATAAATTATGACAAAAATATAAAATTAAAAATTTATACCAAGCGATTTTGTTAATTTGATGTAATTTGATGTCATAACTAAGTATACTTAGTTTTTAGTAAGGACTTCTGTTATCACGTCACTGCTTGGAATGTATTTCAACTCGATGAGCTGTTTTTAGTATATCTCTCTGTAGTATAATGCATGCGAAAGTCAATATGTTTACTACATCCATGGTACACCGGGTTTTTGACTAACTGTTGCGCAATTATCTTCATACTTATCTCTAAACTTCAGTTCAGTTGGTCCATGTATTAATTCTTGAAATCTTAGCTCAGTAATTAAATTGCGCAAATATACTATTTCTTTTCCTGCTTAATGAAACAGTTGGTTTTTTTTTTGGATCCAAACGATTGCAAACAAAAATATAGCCTGTATATAATTTTCTATCATTATAAATGCCTGCCCAATCAACATTTGCATATCTTTTAAGACATTCACTTGTTTTTCTAAAAATAATTTTAAAACTTTGTGTGCAATTAATACATCTTAAAATATGCTTAGCAGCTGTACTAAATTCTGACCATGAGGAATGGCATTAAATTATACCAATTTGTTTACTGAATGAGCTATGTATGGTTTTGTAAAAATGCTAAAATATGCTAATGAATCAATTAGAAGTTGATACACCATTGTATTTTTAAGTAATGTGCTTCTTTCAGCAGTCAGCACTCAGTATAGTGTTTACCAATAATTAAAGAATTAATGTTTTTAAGTCTTATTAATGAATTGATTGTCTTAATTTTCAGAATTGAATTATTCTTTTTATTTATTTTAATTTTTTATTTTTGTTTGATGCTTAACTCCGGTACTTGATTTTGACCTACTCAATGCATTTTCAATTATTTTTAATAATAAAAGAATTATATATATATAGATTTGCAGTTGAGCTCAAAGTATATTTTTGTAATATTTTGCATGTCTATTCTTTTTATGTGTACTGCATAGGGAGCACTTACACTATTTTTCTTATAATTTTTGTTATTTCCCAAAAATTTCAGTTTCAGTTTTGGTCGGAATATTTAGTTTTTTTTTGTTCGATTCTATTGATTCTATTATACAAGCCTTTTTATATATATAAATAGTTTGGATTAGAATATCAACGGAAATATTAACTAATATTAAGTTTGGATTATTAAAATATTAGTTGGTTGGTCTATAGGGTGGATATAAGAAACCGTGATCACAGTTGGTTTACAACCTACGCAACAAAGCCGTACGGCAAACGGTTGTAAACCTCAAAACTAATTTATTAATTATATTAAAATAGTTGGATGACTAATAGAGATATTAGTTTGTTGTCTGAACATTTTTATTAGTGGAGTCCAACTTAATCTGTGTTGAAAATATTTTGATATCGATAAAATTTCAGCGCGGAACAATACGAAGGGTAAATTTGTCTAAATATCTCTTAGGAAGTATACATTAAAATTGTTTCAATAATTTAATAACGAATAAAATAAGAAAAAAAATAGTAATTAAACCGAATAAAATAAAATTTTGCATGTAATGTGTTGGAGACTGGAATAAAATAAAATGAAGTAAGTTATCTTATCTTATTTTTCACAATTTAACAAAATTTTAGACTACTGAAACTGTATTTTATATAAAATAATTCAGTAATTTTATATAAAATACAGTTTTAGTAGTCTAAAATTTTGTTAGTTGTTTATTAAAAAAATAATTTAATTACATTAAATTCATCAAGATGCCTGTAATTACTCTAAACGAAAATTGAAGAGAACCTAGTTGTGAGATGGGTCGCTTTTAACTGTTTACCCTGATGTAAATGGTTAGCCAAGTATAGTTCGACCCTCTTTGTGTTTGGCAATTTTTACGATTTCGACCTTTGCTCCACGGATGATAATGAATCTTTACGATTGTACTTATTTCAATGACTAAAAATGTACTTCTTCTTGTTCATCAACATTTTAGAAATATTATACCCATCCTAAATTATTGTCATAATGTATCTTATAGTTGTATAGGTCAAGTCAAGTAAAAATTTTATCATTTTAAATTTATTATTCTTGTTTACGATTCAACAAATTGGTAAACAATTTTTAATTTTAAGGTGATTTTTTGTTGTTTTTATTTTGTTTTTGTTGTCTCTTAACATTCTGTACAAATTATTTGTGTTCTAATTGTTTTTAAATTGAAATAAAAATAAGTCAACAGAAATTTAAGACAATGAAAACTAAAATGATGAGTTTTACTCTTTTTTTTTTGTTGTAGAAATTGAAGAAGACATTTTTTCATCATGTTGTATTATAATATTGTGATGTTAGGGATTTAGTATATGTACAGTATAGATAGAGTTATCAAAAATCATAGTGTTGACAGGAACTATTATGCAAAATTAAAATAAATTAATTAAATATAATTAAAATATCAGTAAAATTGAATAAATTAAAATTGTCATTGTCATGAAAGTATATTTTTGCTGTTATTGTTAGTAACTAAAATGTTTTATCAAAATATCTTATGAAAAATAGAAAATGAATTTAAATGATTTTTAGAGCGAACTTTAACTATATGGACTATAATTTTTTAATGATAAATTTAAAAATAGATAAAGTGATGGTGCGTATATTCATATTTGCAGAAGAATTTTTGTAATTAAAATTGGCATTAAAAAATTGACAACAGTTTTTGTAATTAATATTGACAGTTATAAGCAAATTCTTTAAAACTAATGTAATTTCGACTATTACATCCTTTGAACATTTTGGAACTGTTCGAACATTTTTATATATTATATGATTTTTAAAAATTAATGTTTAATATTGAAAATTAATCTGTATAGGAAAATTTTATGGTATATACGAATCGTGGTGAATATATTATGTCTATTAGCTTGTAGAGACAAGCCCGATACATTGATATTGGTTTATTGGTAATTCACAATTGCCGATAGAGCAGTATCAACGTACCGATAAAAAGCGAAACTTATTATCGTAATCGTAGTATTGTAAAATCACATTTTATTGTAATATTGCTGATATCATGATATCGCTATATGTGTGACACGTCACCTAATATCATTAATAAATATGATTACAATATAAACGTAGTATTGATATTATGAACCAAACAAATGCAAACAAATATTATGTTTTCCATCAGAGCAGTCTGCTGGCAAATAGATCAATTATTTTTTTTAATTTTTAGTACTAAAAAACAGTTGATTTGACATATTTTAAAAATCAAACAAAGTTTGTTTAAAGAAAAAACATTGTCTAATCAAATTAAAAATAAATAAAAATAAAAAACGAAGCAAATTCTCAAATATAATTTTAAAAAAATATTTTTTTTTTTAAATTTTCTTAAATATAATCAGTTTCAGGGATTTTGAGGATATAGCGGTGCTTATTTTGAATTTGTTTCATTTAAATTACAAAAACATTTAAAATTCAAGTTCAAATAGAAGTGAATGGAAAGTCTACTTTTCTTGGGAAATTTATTGGGAAGATTTTTTTTAGATCTTAGGTGCCTATTACACATCATTCTTTTCATCGATCTTTTCGTCCATATATTGACAATATATTGATGAAAAGAATGATGACCGATGACACATCAATCATGCACTAATCAATCTTTTTATCGAAATTTTAATATTTTGCAAGGGCATACTGTGGAACTGTTCTGAATATATTGATAATTTCGAAACATATGTGAATATTGAAAATATAATTTCTGGAGGAATGTTTTTGACTTCAGTGTAAATTGAATTTTTAAAGTAAATTTTGTGTACAAAAAAACAACGAATTATTTTTTTGCACATTTGAATAATATGTCAATTGTTTTTTTACAATAATTGTTATAATTATTAAAATTAATATAAAAATTATTCTTTTTAGAATTACATCACAAATTAATATTATAATCTCTTCTGAGCATTCTCAAAAAATAATATCTGAACATTCCCCAAAAAGCCATTTTTTTAATTCCTCTGATTTTGACAGCATGATTAATGGGAATTTTGACTGCATCATTGATGAGAATAGAATCACCATCAATCATTTCTCATCAATCAATGGTCAACCAACAGTCAATGATTGACAATATATTGACGAATGATTGACCATTGATTGATGTGTAATAGGGCCCTTAATGAAAATAAATCAACTTTTTAGACTCGCAAAACTCTACTTTAAAGAACAAGGGCAAGCCTTCGATCTTTTTAAAAATATATGTATATACAATTAAATTTTATAGATATCTACTAATTTAAGCAGACCTTAAAAAAGATACAAGAAAAAACATTCTGTTCTGGAGAAAAAGAATAATGACCGATTGAATTGCTTTGCTTGGATAAAATATTTTTCCTGTTGAACAGTGAAAACTATTTAAGTGATTAAACTTTCGAATGAATATTTTTATTTTACCATCATAATTTGTCTATTTCACTCTCTTTGGAAGCTTAGAGTTTCGGCATATAATATATCAAATATTGTGGTTTTGAGACTATGTATAATTTTTTTAATCATTATTCTGACACAGTAGTTTATTGGTACAATGTGGGAATGTGGCTATTCTACTCACAGTATAGTTTGGACCTACTAGACCTACTAGACCTCTTGCTTTGTAGAAGAGAAAACATTTATGTCTATTCCAAGAGATTTGACCCTGTGTGCTTGTCACATCATTTTGATATTATATTGCACTTTTCTGCTATCGATAGTACTTAGTACAAGCTATAGTGTTGATTTGCTACAGAAGCTGTATAGTAAACATTTTAGAGTTGAGTACTTTTAATAAAAAATGTTCTAAAATTGATCTATAAATTTATTTCTCCTGAATATTTCTTCAGAGATAAGCTATTAGATATTTTTCAATACATATAAAAATATGTAGATATAGATATTTATTTTGTTATTTTTCATTACAGGTATACGAATTAGAAAGAAGGTTTAAACAACAGAGATATTTATCGGCACCAGAACGAGAACATTTAGCAAGTTTAATTCATTTAACGCCAACACAGGTATGTCAATTTTTGCATTAAAATAATTTTAATTTAATTTTATATAGTTTTTAAGAGATATCGGTAGCTCGATAAATTTAAGTGATGTGATTAAATTCGTATTATAACTTTAATATCAAAGAATATTGTATTTATATTTAAAGCCTTACATCAGCAATAGTGTTTATATCTTAGTCCGCCAACCTTGAATATAATTTTCAATGATGTTGTACGAAACTCAATTTTTTGTTGATTCCAATTTACTATTTGTATACTAAAAAAAAACAAATTATGTTCTACAATATCTAATTATTCCACTTTTTTTTCAATTTGGTGATACCATCTTCCAAACTGATTATAACTATTTTTGGACAAATTTACATAAATATTTGTTTCAAAAACTGCTGTACTTGTGTTTTTTTTTATGTTTGTAACCCAAGTATTGTAATGTTTATACTATTTTTGGACCACCTGGAACTTTTTACGATATAGAAATGGGAACTGGAAACCTCTTTATAGTGTTATGGTGGAATTGTAGGGAGGCATTATTGATTTTAATTCAATAGGACAAAGTGTCATTTCCAACAGAGCGCGATTTTTGATTTGGTTAAGGTAACCTAGGGTGAATTTTGGACAGCGCCAGCCAATATATGAGAAATGTACTCAATATTATGTCGGATATAAGCTTTATAGATATTGGACATATCTCTTAGAGAAAAATAGGCTTTATGTATACAAGTTGGTATACAATGAATAATGGGTGTTAAGTTTAACGCAGAGAGAAATTAAAAGATCGTCTATTGAGTGTTGGCTTGCTTAAAGTTGTTGATTGTTTAAAATTACTTAGCTATTTAAATAGCGTTTTGTTTATTAACGATTTTCATTATTTTGGAAAGAATTGGAGTAATGAAAGTTAGTTAAGAAAGTTAAACGCATACGGCACATTTTTAGTAAAAAATATTAAAAAAAAAAATGCAGTTTTTAATGTAGGGGGCTGCTGCCCCCAATCCTCCGTTACTTATTTATTAAAACCGTGCTTATGCCGACAACAGGTAAACACAAACGGCAAGGTTTTATCAAATTTTTTGTAAGAAATTACTGGATTTTGTTTTTTCTGAATTTTTTTTTACTGGATTTTGTCTGGATCCCATAATTTATATTTAACAAAACTTCTATTTATCTACGTATTTTTATTTACATTTACAATTTAATAATAGTCAAAATCACTTAAGTTAGCTAAAGTCTATTATGGAAAACACAAAGCATATTACAAAACTGTAGCTGGCTTTTTGTTTAATTTTGACATTAGGTTAAGCCAACTTAAGTTCATTATGGTTGGGTCTTTAGTTTCAATCAAAAAGTTTTGAATTTCGTGTCGTGTTTTTGTTTTTAAAATATTAAAATTATAAAAGTGTATTAAACTTAGGTTAAAAATACAAAATTTTAATGTAAAAAAATAGATTAAGAAAATAAAATAATTAATAAATTTTTTAATAATTTAAATATGTAAATTAAATTTTTTTTAAATAATATGCGGTAATGTTAAATAGAATATGAAAAAATCTTGAAAAATATAAAATTTTCCAAACTGGAAAAAAATAAATACAATTGGAAAAATGTACTAACGTAAGTAAGTTTGGATCACATCAGCAGCTTTTTCAAAGAAATACAAGGGCTGGTTTGAATTCGTGGTCAAAATATTAATTTTTAGTTTTAGCTGAATATTACTGTGAGGGCTGTACCCATCTTGTACATTAGGATGAGCCACCGCCACTGGCCTAAAGTAGTTTTTCTTATTCACTGTGAAATAATTGTTATTTTTTAAACATTACTCGCCTATTATAGTAGTCTCACTATAATTTTTGTACAATTATATCAACATTCTAGCATAGCGATAGTTTAATGCCTAACATTAGTATAGTATTTGAAACCTTTATCAATGACAAGATTATAATTTTTTCAAACCTAAATCTCATTCCACAAAATCAGTTTTAGACACACGCATGTAACTGTTCACACCATAACTAAATTAACATCGGATATTTAACTAAAAAATATGGCATTGGATTCTGCCTAATTGATTTAGAAAAAGCATTCAATTCGGTATCGGTGGATGGATTAATATATAAATTGTTGCATAAATACAACTTTCCATTCCAGTTAATTGCCCATGCTATATAAAAACCAATTTGTAATTCAGGCTGAACATAATACAACAAATAATACATTTTCTATTGAAAACGGGTTGCTACAGGGTACTGTTAATGCCACGACACTATTTTCGATTTATATAGCAGACTTGTTAAATTTATTAAACAATATAGGTACTCGCTAACTTTCGCTGATGATATTATAGTGTACTCCGCTAATAGTATACAGTAAGTTCCATACAACATAAAGTGCAACAAATGTTTAATACTATTTTGGACTATTGTAAGGTATGGATATTAAAAGTGAACTATACTAAATGTGAAACCATGTTGTTTCGTAACACTGTTGATAAAACAAGTTCAAACATAAAAAAAAACTGGAAAAACTTTGTTATTAAATCGCCAAATAACTTACATCTAGCTAACAAAAAAGTCGTTAAATATCTCGGAAAACTTCTACATCGCAACTCGAATTACTCTTAGCATGTAAATTGCAGATACGTTGATCTTTGTAATGGATGATTCTGTAGAAGAATGTGTTCGGAAAATCAACTCGGACCTTAAAAAATTAGCTGAATGGTTCAAAAACAACAAACTGAGCCTTAACATTACCAAAACTAAAGCCATGGTTATAAATGGTGAATGTAATTATGATATCATAATTGATCAAAATATTATTGAGCATATCAAATATTTGGGTCTAGTAATAGACAATAAATTAAATTTCAAAAAACACGGCGAATATATGTGCAAGAAAATTTCAAAAAAACTTGGGTTTTTAAGTCGAATAAGAAATAAGTTGTCTATTATAAGTACTATAAGGATCTTCAGCACCATGATTAAGCCCCATTTTGAGTATTGTGCAACTATTACAGCATTTGTAAATAATGAAATAATAGAAAGATTACAAAAACTACAAAACCGGGGAATGAGAACCATACTCAAATGCAATAGCTATACCTCAATTGATTTTATGCCAAAAACGTTAAAATGGCTCAACATCAGGCAAAGACTTCGTCTACATGTACTACTTTTTGTATTTAAGATGAAAAATAGATTGTTACCGAATTATCTTAGTTCCAAACTCATATATGTTCAAGATGTTCAGCATTATAGATTAAGAAATATATTCAACTTCAGACTAGATTTCTTTAGAAGTGAAATTGCGAAAAATCAATTAATGTATGGTGGTCTAAAGATGTTTAATGAATTACCCACAGATCTGAAACTGGAAAGGAACTACAATAAATTCAAATTTAAAGTTACACAATATATTTTGTCAGCTCAAACGTAAAATTTCCGATGTAATTATTTTGCTCATTTTTTCTTAATTAAATTTTCAAATTCATTTTCATTTTTTTACCGAATTTAAACATAAGCTTTAATTTAAATTTTTTAAATTATAATTAAATAGTATTTAATACTAAATAAATGAATATTAAAAAAAAAAAAAAAAAAAAATATAAAATTTTCAAAGGTAACAAATCCTTCATGGCATTAAAAAAACTTTTTTACAACAAAAACATAAATAATAGGGTAAAAATAATTTGCTATCAAACATTAATTAGGCCAACACTTGTGTATGATATACCACCTGTATGTTATAATATCAGCGCAAGTTTAATGGAACAAATCCGAAAAGCTGGAAAGAAAGTTCATAAGAGTTTGTATTAATAAAAATCGCAAGCCCGAATCCGATTACAAACATTTTTATTCAAATAAGTATTTGTACAAGGAATCAAAAAATAAACAGAATCGACAGTTTTATGATAAATCTCGTTCGAAAATATTATGTAAGAACACAAAATACTCCAGAAAATGGTTTAATATCGCATATATTTTATGAGGAGTACATACATGAGCATTTTATATTTCTTGACCAAAATGGTTTTATCCAAAACCAAAATCATGTCCCCATAATATATCACTATAGTAGACGGGCCACATGTAAAGCGATAGAATATGAACTGGGCAACATTACCGGAGATAATCTTCAATTTGATATGTCTATACCAGACAGAGACATAAACATTATAAAAGAGCATATTGGTGGTTAGAAAGCACATTCAATTAGTAATAGATGGTAATAGGTATTAAACATGTACATTCTAAGTTTAAGAACCAGCATAAGTTAGTTTAGATAGGGTTAGTTAGATAGGTTAAGTTAGCAGCTAGGTATAGATTAGGTTTTATTTAAAATAACAAGACATAATATTAATTTTTTCAGCCTTATTTTTACAATATATTATACATATGAGAATGTAGTATGTAAGCATACAATAATAATTATGAATGTACAAAAAACAAATTATTAAGCAATTAGAATTAACATAAAAATTAAAATTTATAATATTAAAATTTTTTGTATATTAAAGGCACAGAATAAAAGTTTAATTAAAAAAAAAAAAAATCTAGGATAGCGAACAACAAATCTATCTGCTAAAACTGTTATTATCATTAATATGAATTCGAATTATTGCAATTTTTATCATTAAAATTTTCAATTTGTTTTTTTTTATCAAATTTCCTCCTACTCAAATTCATTATTAAAAAATGAAATTGTTGTTACAAATGAAAATTCAATTAAGAAGATTAAATTATTAAATTGAAATTATACCAACATAATATATAAAGTGGAATTTAAATCAGGGGTATAAAAAGGATATTAAAATCTCTTATAAGTACATATACTATATATTATAATGTACATGGTATAGTAAGCAAAAAATTAACTGATATTCTCATAATAAATAACAATAAAGCATAGAACCACAGCAGGTTACTTCCATTATCATTATCAGCATTATTATTGGTTTTATTTTCAATTAAAAATAATAATTAGCCAGTTGTATTCCCAAAACCACATAAATTCTTTGTATATACAGTCTTTTTGTTAATTCTCTGTTGTTATTGCTAATAAGGAAACCCGCTTAAATCTGATATAATACGGGTCCTTTGATTTTATTTAAAGAATTTTTTTTCTTTTTTGACATTTTAATCCGATATTAACAATGTTTTAATTCATTCGTCCTTTTTATTATTATAATACACTCGTACTTTTTTTGCTATCGTTTTTTTAAAAAAAAAGTGTATGTTAAAAAATTTTGTGCTCATACTTATACATACATACATGTATGTATGTCCATATTATTTTGTAAATTATATTTTTAACAAGTGTTCAAATCAATATGTATCTCTATATTGATCCTTGTTTTTATACATTGTCTATTGTTCCTTAAATGTAAAATATCCTTATATTGTAATTCCGATAGTTAAAAAAAATGTATGTGTACTTAATAGATATAATGCGCATCAGATTATTTTGGTTTATTGATTTGTAAAGGATATAATGTAAAGGAAATTGTATTGTTATGCGTGGGAAATCCGACAGAAGTATAGCGATCCATCATCTATCAATTTTGTTTATTTGTATTTATATATATTTATTTACTTTATTTAATAATAATTTTCAATATTTTTAGTTCAGTGAGCAATATTGAAACATTTTTTTTTAATTTCAACTCAGAAATTTCTAGAGTTTGAATTTTAATATGGTGAACTTCTTAAATTGTTTTTAATTAAATGGATTAGATTTTTATGGTTTGAAGATTAGTTCAAGATTTATTGTGGTTAATATTTTTATTTTAACATCACTCCATACTGTAGAATCTTTATACTGTATTCGTATTTTAAGATTGTTTCATTCTATAGAACCTCCATACTCGTATCTTAGACCTGACTTGCTATTATAATTTTGTACTTAACTTATGTTCTATTAAATTCAAATTCTTGATATTATTGGTAGGTACATATAGATGTCCACTTAAAGGCTATCAGGATAATCATTCAAAAACATGTTTTGTTCGTTGTGAAATTATTTTGTGAAACAAATTTTTGTGTTTTGTATATTTGGTTGTTATGATATTGGATATTGGTAACATACTAGGCCAGCTTCCAAATGAACTGCTGCCAGACACAACAGAATATATTACTTCTAAACTGAACTTCAAGAAAAAGTTTAAGGCAGATTTTCCTGCTTAGGCTGATTGGAAGTATGGCTTGGAGAAAAGAGAGAATGATATAGTAATTTTCACTAATGAATCTAAAATGAGCTGCGGAGTTGATGCAAGAATTGTCTCAGAAGATCCCTAAATATGCTAGTGTTTTTCTAAATCACTAGCATATATCCCTAAATATATCCTTAAATATGCTATAGTTATCCCTAAATATGCTAGTGTGCAGAGTTACTTGTAATTAAGGAAGCCCTTAAAACCTTTAATCATATTCATACAACCAAAAAGTCACCATCTTCACTAATCACTATCAAAGATTTCGTGTCGGACACTATCTGCTCTAAGCTGGTGGAACAATGTTGAAAGCGTAGCTGGCCATCAGGAGGATATTCACTCACCAATGGTAGCCGTCAAGGCAGAGTAAACGAAAGGTGGTATTAGACTACATACCTATGTGACATCTACGAAAATATGGCCCTTGTAACATCAACAAAAGCAAACAGCTTTTAACCAAGTCCCGCATTCATATATCAAGAGTAGTAGCCGTCAGCACGGGTCACTGGCGATAGGAACGCTGCCAAGTTTGGTATTCCGTTCAACCTCCATTGTCGAAGCTGCAAAAATGAAAATGAAACAAAAAATTTTGAACACTTCGTTTTCAGTTTCCCAGCATTAGCTAGAGTCAGATTTGAGGTAACAATACAGGTATTATTACGGATCTGACTCACTGACGGATCGCACAGAATGGTTTTAGTACTTAGTTGCTTAAGAGAGTGGTAATGGTATAGAGTGATCCCCTTAAGCAACCAACAACAACATATAGAAAAAATTTGTACCGTATCGAACTAAATAACGTGACTAGTTGGTTAAAAAAAAATAAGGATGTAGACAAACCTCGAAGGATTTGAGTAATGCACTTAAAATTCCCTGAGAAGTTTAAAATAGTGTTTAAAACATAATCAGAAGCTTGATGTCCCAACTAGCAGAATGAGTTGCATACTTGAATCAGCAAAAGATAAAAAGAATATGGAAGAAATTAACGGTATTAAAAAATATTAGTGTTGAAATTATATATGGGGCAATCAAAAAGACGGTAGCCACAGTGAGATTGCAAAAACATTTAAGGGAAGACGAATTAGCAAAAATAATAGGTAGTATACCAGTTTTAGATCGGACATCATAAAATTGACAAAACCAATTTATCATCAATAGAGGAGGTACATAAAATAAGCAATTTAGACACATGCGAATTAAAGTTAAGCAATTGGAGGAACATGTATAGATAACAGATATTGAACAAGGATTTATGAATTGGATATACTCACCACTATTTAATTAAACCAATTTGCAAAATTACATGTAAAATATGTAACTATGCTATAGTGATTAGGATATAAAATGAAAAAATGAATTAAGAAAATCAGTTAGTCACAAGCACTGATGAAGGAAGTATGTTGCTTCCCAAATACCGATATTTGCAATCAAATACATATTCAAAATTAGTATTGTGAACGGAAACCTGGCACCAACTAAATTATTTAACAACAAAGAGGTCACTCGAGTCGTGGTATCAAAAAGGTACAACTGGAATGCTCACTTTTACCTATTTACCTCCTACCTACCTACAGAACACTGTTTGATATTCAATTAAACTGTTTGCAATCATTTTTTGTCGCAATGGAGTGTGTATACGAAGTAGTAGTCTAACAGATGAAATATTTTATTCTATTAAAAATCAATCGACCTTCTACCTAATCAGGTACCCCTTGTCATCAAATAATTTGATAATTGATTTTACATCTTTGAAATTATTTTCTTCTTTCTGAAATGTAATAGATATGTATATGTATATATATATATATATATACATATATGTAGATTAGATTAGATTTAATTTGAAATTGTTTGTATTAAATTGTAAAATAAGTAGATAAAAAATTTGTAATAGAGACAGCCCACATCGTATCTAAGGTTTCTAAATTTTGGCTGTATACATTTATGGGCAGTCGAAATAATAGTCGAAATAAAATTATTTCTTCTTTCTGTACACTCATTATGTTTCAGCTATCCTTTAATTTAAAAACAAATTAAAATTTATGCAAGTATTAAAAGTCAATAATTTTAAAATTCAATTTATTGGCCTTAAAAAAGGATTCATTTTAACACTATTGTAAAATATTTTTAATTTTATTTAAAAATAACTCCTCCATTCATTTCATTATTATGTAAAATTCCAAAAGCGTATAGCATTGTAATTATGGAGGGGTTAAAATATCTAAAAACCAAATTTTTTTTATTTTTTTATTTAACTAAAAACAATAAACATACACACATACCTACACATTTATTTATATTATATTATGTTATGTATTTAAATTTGTACACATAAGTTAAAATATATATACTTAAATACATACAGAATCAAAAATGAAAATCCTTCCATCTGGTTGAAAACTTTCAAGTGGATAAACAGAATTGTAATAATTTGAAGTGCAATCGTCCACCGCCTTTCTCTACCACTTTTAGTTTTGGAAAAAAAACAATGAAAAAAAAAAAAAAAAAGAGAAACTTGTGTAAAAAGATAAATTTTTGGTTTTCTCTAAATTGATGATGATCAAAAGATATGTTCTTTGACTACAAATGATTTACTAGATGATGTAAAAAAAAAGAAAAAGAAGAAAATAATTTTAAAGTGGTTTAAAATAAGTGAAGGACAATTATTAATGTAAAGCAAGTCGCATAGGTATCGTATATATATATATAAAAAATGACAATGTTTTTATTGCATTAACAGTCAATTAACTAAGAATAGTTAATATAAATTTAAAGAGTTTGATGTATACCCACAGGTAAGATATAAATCTTCTATAGTTTCTTTGTTATCATCACTATGTGTGTTAAATGTGTTCTAAAAGGATAATGCATAATCCCGAACTTAATTGAAAATAATTTAATAAGTCAATTTGTCAAAAAATATAATGAAAATATAAAATAATTTATACAGAGTTGTCCATCGACTCAATGTTTTCGTTTGTAATTGCTTTTTAAATTGATTGGACAGAAAAAATTGTTTTTGAGACTATAAATGGTGTGATTGTTGGGGATATTTATGAATTTCTATTTTGTTTTCAATTCAATTCATTTATTTCTTTCAATATATTGATTTGTTTTTAAATACGGACATTGTTTTTTACAGAGCTTTGAGAATGAGATATTCTCTTTACAGCTGAAACATTTTAGATTTTGAAATAAATGTATCATTTATATACTGGTATAGATATTAATTTTTAAGGAAAACAGGATAAAAAAACTTATCCAATAATGTTTCTTGTTTTTTTTTTCTTGTTTTGTATTTTTGTTTAAATTTCTATAGTTTTACACTAGTTTAGTTAATTTAAAATTTGCATTAAAATTTTATATATATCATATGCATTTTCTGTACTTCATCATCGTTTACGTCTCATCCTGCATACGCCTTTGTTTACAATTTTCGTTTTTATACCCCTATTAAAAGGATAATAGAACATTGAAGACAATTACTGAAATTCCTTGATAAAACAAATTTCTTCAGTGATGCCCAATTTGGTTTCAGGAAGAAATGATCTACTAAAGACGTCCTTTTGAAATTCTGTTGAATGGCTTAAATAAATCCTATTTTTGTAAATAATTAAATAATTTACTATTTGCGCTTTAGTCAATGCAAAAACCTGAAAAATGTAGAGTAGAGACATAGCTTTTCGTAATATAATTTCCTTTTTTTCGCTTTATCCAACAGAAGGAACAAATAATAACTACTGTAGTAGTCTGTTTATTGATATCACGTTTGATAAGGTAAAACATGACTTAGTGATGCTAAAAAAATCTACAATACCGGATTTAGGGGAATTATATAAAAAAGGGTTTAAGTGTCTTATAAGATAGCAAACAAAAAGTCACTGTGAATGGAATTTTTGATGATACTGTTAGCCGGAAAGTCCCTCATAGGTCTGGTTTAGGTCCAATCTTATTCCTAATTGTTATTAATTCCCTTCTACAGCAACCTTTCAAAGGTATACCTACAGCCTTTGTTGATGACACTGATGCATTCTATTATAGTAAAAATAATAACTTGGATCTGATATAAATTATGACCTGGACCTCATAAGGAAATGGTTTTATGTACATAGCTTAGTTATTAGTAATAAAACAAAGATATGCACTTTGAAGAAAGTAATTCCATCCCAGCGAAAATTTTAATAGTTAATTATCATTCTCCTGTCTACCAAAAATTTCCGTTGATTCCGTCGCTGTGTGGCAACACTTTTGTCTCAAGTTCTTTCTGCAGTGAATCGTGTTTTAAGATTGATAGTGTTTTATCATTTAAGTATCTTGGTCTCGTTCTTGATTGTAAACTAAACTGGACAGAAGAGCATACTTTACACGTACATAAATATTTTAGAAAAGTCTTAAGAAATGTCTTCCGCCTAAACCTATATTGAAAGTTGTAAAAACTGTATACTTTGCTCTTTTCAACTCTTCAATTAAAATATGGAATTAGCTGCCGAAGGCGGTTCTTAGTTCAACAAAATTTGTCCCATCCTCATTCCTCAAAAATATTGTATTCGATTGATTCTAAGGAAAAATAGACTAACGCCTAGTTTTCCACTATTGAGAAAGCTGGATATATACTACCTATTAGACAGCTATATTTATTCAAAATGCTAAGAATGTATTAGATCAGGTTATTTTGTCCACCGATTTAGCTCTTACTACAATCAGAGAGTCAATAATCTATTTTTAATAAATGTTGCGCACTTTCGCCACTTATGACTATTTAGCTCCAAAAATATCCAATATGCACTCTCGATTTAGTTAAAAAACTTTATTTAAAATTTTAAAATAACGGCTCCTTCCCCTCTTAAAAAGCTGATACGCATACCCTGGAACACTTGGTATAATTTTATTATTTCTATACTCTTGTTATTTCATTTATCACATTTTCTCAGGAATATCAGAGTGATCTTAAATTTATCTAATTTTACCATTACTAATTTGCAATTTTTTTTAATTTACTAGTTATAATGTACTAAATTAATAAGACTGTTCTGTGGGAGATGTTGGATCGGCGTAGGACCTAATGACCAAATCCCAAGGATAACTGAAATTGCTAGCTTTCCAAAAATATATACATATATCTAGTGGCGCATTTTATCTTTTGGGGACGAAATTTTTTCATTAGGTTTAATACGCCGATACAACATATCCCTCCGAATTTCCGTTAATAATATGTAAAATGGAGTAATAAATTATAAAAAATAAAACTAAAAACTTATACAGTAGGTCTCACAAGGTAATGTAAATCAAATATATAATTTTGTTGTCGTTATAGTAAAATAAATTTTGTTGTTGTTGTACCATGCGTTCATACTGGATGTTAAGATGCTTACTATAAGTTGACAGTTGAATACATATTTTACTTTATGTGGCTTAAATTAACAGCTATCCTCAAGTTTGAACACTTCATCATTGAACTAAAAAAAAAATTTACAGTAAATAATTTTTAAGTAGAAGCATTTTTTATTCTGTACAGTTAACGAGCTCAGTTTGAATTTAGTTTAAATTCAGTTTGAATATACCGATCGGCTTAGATCATTTTAAAGCAAATATTTTACCTTTTGAGGTCTAACTTACTTACTTACTTGTTGGGCGCTACAAACCGTGAAGGTCCTGGATCTGACGTGAAATTGTCCTCCACTGCCTTCGGTCACGAGTGGAATCTCTTCAGTTGGTTATTTAAAGTTTTTTCATAATCTGCCGATACTTCCTTTCTCCAACAAAGGTGCGGTCTCTCTCGCCGACGCGTTTCCTAATGCTCGGATTCGAAAAGTGTCCTTGCTGGAGGCATTTTCATCCATACGCTCTACTTGGCCTAGCCTTTGAACCTTTGGCCTTTTGTGGTCTTATATTAGTGAAAAATATTTTATAACCTAAACAATAATAAGATTAGTACAAGCCAGAAGTTTGAAATAATGATAATAATACATTTAACAAAATAAAAACAGTATTTGAACAGCTAATCTGCCTGTCCACCAAAACTTTGGAGGTACAGTTGACACAAGACGTTTATTATTGCAATAAATAGGCTCTAATACAAGAGGTAGTAGAAAAAGAAGAAATTTGATTTATTGCCATGATCGCATGGTCGCAATAGCAAATTAGGGCTTAAATAGAGTCGACTTTAATACTTCAAAAACTCAAAGCTGTACTATATCTAAAGAAAAATTTCCATTTTTGATTATGATATTTCATTTTAGGAAGATAAACTTCAGGGGCTTGAAAGCTTAAGCCAAAAACCGGACCCTTATGTTTAGGTTTTCTTAGCTCCTGTAAAGCTTACTTTGAATTCTGTGACCTCTTGAAAATCTATATAGCTGTCATACGATCCAAAATGAAGTACAACTATTACATATGGCGTTAAAACCTTTGGATATAGTCGAAAAACCGGCTATTCGTCTTATCAATGACCCAAATATCGCTGGTCATCTTACTCCTCTTGAACATCGTTGTATTGTCGTAGCTCTCTCCTTTTTTATAGATATCTGGTATGCACGGACATATACTCAATGGAAATAATTAAATTTGTATTATACCTCCACATAAGTGCTTCACTCTTGAAACACGAAGTGGAGCATGTGCTCATCCCTACACCGTAGAAATCCCTATATACAGTTTTTTTTATTGTGAAAGAGAGATAACAGAGATAAGCAGAAATCTTATTAGTGGGTTAGAGTCTTATATAGTATTCTGAAGCCTGTTAACTTCGGCTTAAGACCAGTTTCTGTGTCTCTTTTGAAGATTATTTCTAAGCTGGAGACAAAAAATTAATAAAAGTAAGATAAACAATGTTGTATTTAAAAAAAAACACTGTATCACTTTATTAAAATTATACATTTTTAATGCACGAATTAATTTAATTTAGTATGAGAATATCGAATGAGAATATTCTGATAGACGTATAGGCTAGTCAAAAATATGCTGTCATAACTGTTAAACCTTACATATTGTGTCGATGTAAATATACCTATACCTACGTTTGACAATAACTATACTACTACAATAACGTCCGCTTTATTATTAAAATGTATGAAGTTCGAGCAATGTAAGTAATATGTTCTATATTCAGGTTCTATCAAAGTTCAATCTTACACTAAAAAACGTGTTTTCTTATAATACTTAATATACATCTAACTTAACAGTTACAAACTTTCAATTATTATAATTACGGTTACCAGTTATACTTAATCTAATAATTTAGTTTCAATATATATTAGTCAGTAGTTTTATCGAAAATATACTTATACATCGAAAATAGCATTGTCATGTTTGACATAATTTGCCCAACTCCCCTGTAATAAAACAATCTTTTCCACGTGCTTACATCGAAGAATAATGGGACATAAAAAATTACTCATACTAAAATCAATGCATTAATCTAAACTATTTGTGCACTAAATGTATATATTTTTTCCAAATAAAATTTTAAATTTTGCATTAAAATTTATTTTATTAGCATCATGGGAAAAAATTTTAATCTATGACAACTCAGTTCTCATTATATTTCCTTATAATCATTTCTATTATCATTAAATTAAAAAAAAGTCAACATACCTTCTCTTATCCAAATTTCCTTCCCATTTTTTTATTATTTTTTTAGTACAACAAAAGTCGTGTTCCGACTAAAAATACGAATGAGCGTAGGACTATAATAAAAACTATTCAATTTAATGTTTTTTTTTTCTTTTTTATTATTCAATATCATCATTTAATCATTATCATTATCATCCGTATCATCACTTCCATTATTACCCAGTTGTATGTACATAATAATAAATCTCATTAAAAATGACAAAACCACAAAATATTTTTCGGCAGTTAATTTATTTTTGATAATGCATGAATTCTGTCACCATTTAAATAAAAAATAATAATAGAACCGCCTACGAAAACAATCACGAACAATAACGAACTCTGTATAGGTATAATATATATATATATTTCATATTTCGCATATAGATCTCTAGAATTATTGTACATATTATATTCATAAAAATGATGACAAACAAAAACCCTTGTTTGTTACGGAAATTTGTTTTTGTCTTTCTCTGTTTTTCTCTTTTTTTCATTTTATTGTCTTTTATTTTTTGTTTTTTTTTATAATTGTTTTATGACACGGTAAACGCCGTCCCATCATTTTTTTTCTACTTTGCAGTACACACTGTGTAATTGCGAGAATATGTCTCTTAATAACACAACAATAAATGACAATAAAACGGTAGTTGGTTTGATTGTGTGTGACTTAAAAAAAAAAATCAGAAAAATAAACCGACAATTTTTGTTTTCCGATCGATTTTATAATTTTATTTTTGTTGTTGTTGTTTTTTTTTTTAAATAATTTTGCTGAAGAAAAGAAGACAAGAGAAATGAATAAAAGAAAAATCAAAAAAAAAAAAAAAAACCAAAGGAAAAGGAAGCCTGAAAAATATACAAATGGGTAACAAAAATTAAAATACGACGATACAACTGTGTAGGTATGAAGAAAAAAAGCAGCAATGGGTAGTAAATATTATTAAGATTGCATTGTCAATAATATGCAATAATAATATTCATAAATCGAATAAGGAATGAGAAGGAGTGATGAAGAGAAAGTAAGAAGCATAGCGCGGAAAGATGAAAAATACTAGCATACGAGTATAATAAAAAGTGGGATAATAATTTCCCTTTTAATTAAACACAGTTTGACGGTCAATTTATACATTTCACATGTTTATGTTTGAAAGAAGAAAAAAATGATAAGCGTAAAATTTGCTGGTGTTGTTATTGATGCTGAAAATAATTACATTTATTAATATTAATATTTTAGAGTAGAGTTGCCAACTTTTTTTATTTTAGAAATACTTTGGTTAAATTAAGAGTTTGTTTTTCTTTTGTAAGTTAATAATTTCTACTAAAATTATTTAAATTTGAATAAAATTAGTACAATACTAGAGAGATCAATCGTTTTTAAAATGGGCATTTATTTATTTATTTGCAATGTAGGTCATTGAGCCAATGAGTCTGTATATTTAATATGTACATACAGGTATATATATATTAATTGAGTTCGAAATGACAAATAACGATACGGGTCGAAACTAAAGAAAATGAACTAAACTAAAAATTAGAATTTACTAGTATAATGCCATTGCTATTCTAGTAATGTTTGGGTGCATTTTAAAAAGTTACAATCGCTATATTGTACTATAGGTGACTTTCATGTAAAGAGAGTTCAGAAATTTTAAACACGAAAAACAACATCAGACTCCGGTACTATAATTAATGTAACAATGTTGTGGTATTCTCAGAGCAAGCTCTAAATATATATATATATATATATATATATATATATATATATATATATATATATATATTATAAGTAAATAGTGCAATAGAGTAGTGTAAGTAGAATAGCTAGAACTGAAACAATGACTGAAATATAAAAATAATTAAAGTAGTAGTACTAGTGAAATTGAGTTAATTAAGGTAGTTTAGATTGAACAGTAGAGATGGTAGGATATAATTATTATATTAATATAATCCACCTATACTGAAGTAATAAAACATAATATAGGATAACAGCTATAATTATTAATTTAAAATTATATATTATTATATAGCATAACAGCTATATACTAATAAAAAAAATTTCCGTCCTACTTCAGACATGAATGTTTAATAGAAGTAAAACTAAAAATAAAAAAAATTTAAAACTTTGCTATTGAAGAAGTTTTATTTATTGAGAATATATAGATTGTTAAATAAGATACCTACCTTAAACTAATTTCTGTAAAGAGGGTATTATACTGTTATACCACGAAATAAAAAATTAAATCCTTCAACCTAACAGTATTTTAATATATTATGATTATAATGTGACACACATTGATTACTAATTATTACTCATTATTAGCTCAAAACACCAACAATAATGTAAAGTAAATATGTATCATCTCTCAAGACTAACACTAATTAACAGACCGAGACACAAAATTGTTTCAATGTGTTAGTGTAATTTTGGTATGAAAATTGATGAAAGACCTTTTTTTGAGCACATGTTTACTAATTAAAATATTTAATTTTTTAAAATCTGAATACTCCAAAATATGCAAAAAAAGATGGAATTTTTACCCTAAATTAATAGTTAAAAATTAATAGTTTTCGAGTTATAATTCGATTTGTAAGTGACCCACTATTTTCCCCCATAAGACTGCGTGTAGTTTTTTAAAAATCAGATTTTCTCTCCGAGTGTCGCGGCCTGTTAATTAGATATGACTATATGCAGTGTTCTTGCTCTCTTTGATTTTTTCTCTCAATTTTTATTCTTTCATTCATAAAGAACCGTTTTTTCATTATTATTATTGTATTAGTTGATATTCTTTGCTGTACATTTTTATAACGTACATGAATACGAATATATTATGAATATGCATGAAGAATTTGGTTTCTACGAATATGAATCCATAATATTTGGTAGCTACGGCTTCAGACAGCAAAACAAAATTAGTATGTATATATTATGAAAAATTATAAAATTAAAATTATTTTACTAGAATTAATATTTAGTGTTATCGTAGTGTTATCATTTATTTTTGACATTTATAGTGCTACAACAACAATGTTTATTGTGTTAAGCAATGTTCAATTTAGTGAAGTAACTGTTAAATTAATGTATATTAACCTACAAAATGAAATTAAATTAATCAAACATTAAATAAGAGAGCATTCATAAAAAAAACTACTACAGCACAAAACATAGATCAGTGGAGGAGGCAAGTCGCAGTTGATATACAACTGAAATTCAGATGTATATCAAAAACAATAATAATTGTAATAAGTCCATCCATTTAGCCATAAGAATATAGTTATACAAAATGTGAATAGGAAATTTAAAGACTTTTAGTCCCGTGATAACCAGTTTTTTTTATTTTGTGTGAAAGTGAGTGAGACTTTATTCAAGGTTTTATTTAATTTGTTTTTGATTCGATTAACAGTTCGAACAGTTTTAACAATAAGATTGGTCTTGTTCACGATTTGATCACTGGTCTTGTTTTGGTTATTTTATTGATTATTATTATTATTATTATGGTTAGAATATTTGCTGTTATGTAATGATGAAGGTTATAAGAATATTTTTACACATCCAGAAATCAAATCAAGTATTTAGCATATTTGTGAAAATGTTGTACTGGTTATGGCCAGGTCATAACATTTTATGCACCTTGCATTATATTTTATAAATCTGTAAGAAGAATGATTCCAGGTATAATTTATGTGAGTGCTATAACTATAAAAATTAGAAAAGCAAAGGTATATAAAACTGTGAAAATCAAATTAATATTTCTCCTATTTTAAAGTGCCACTTCTGGATTTCTGGACATCCGTCTAGTTGAATATGTTTGTTTACTGGCTGGTTTAGTGGTTTGTTTAGTGGGTTTAGCTGACCCATGTCTTTGATCACTTATATATATCTTATATATACTAATTTTGTTTGTGTCTGAAGCCTTTTATAACAACAACAATAATAATGAAAAAACCGTCCATTATAAATGAAAGAATGAGAATTGAGAGAATAAATATTTTTCTGTTTAATGTATTAGGGAAGTAGGTATACGTGTAGGTAGAATACAGTGAAAAATATTAATGCATTATGATGAGATATGATACATATTTACTTTACATTGTTGTTGGTGTTTTGAGTTGTAATGTGCATGCATTTTTAAGCTGTACCCAAACTTTACTAGATTAGCAATGGCATTATACTAGTAGGTATTTACGTATGGAATCGATCAATATCGATCGTATTTTGTTTTATTTGAAATCATAAATCGTTTTGGATTTATTATTATTGCCCGAAGATTCAAGTAGGCCTATAGTAAAATTTCAAATGAGACCAAATCACACATGCTTTACAGCTTAATTGATATCTTCGTTGCTGAAATACGATTACTAAAATCTTCACGTAATAAATCCAAATTGTGTTGTTTTGAAACGATAAAAATTATATTGAATTAGGTTGGTTATATTTTTTGGACGGAATTTCAATTCTATATACACGAGTAATTATATAGAAGTGAAATAGGAAATAACTGACATACTGATTGTAACTCTTAAAAGCGATAATTTGTATAAATATTTTCCCTTTTTCAATTTTGAACTGAATTTTATTTAAAGACTTATTCTTCTATATATACGAATTCTATTCTGTTAATCTTCTTCTCCTCTCGTCTTCGAATTTCTCTATTCCATCAAATTTTAATTTTTTTTATACACTAGGACTAGATGATTTAAATGGAAATTTATTTCTTGTTAATCAAAACAGTTCAGTTTTATAGAGCCCAGCATAAATGAATAATAAAAGATTTTTAATATAAACAATATATATGTATATAATATATATATATATATGTATATTAACCTCATTCGCCTCATATGAAATCACTATATTATATTTTTTTTTAAATCACCTTGCTGTGCTGTCGCAACGCTGCTGTTACAAGTTTCGTATTTTATGAAAAGGAAATATCAGAGATGATTTTTATACGATATTATAATTATAATTTTTATTTATTTTTTTTTTTTATTTTAATAATTTGACTTAAAAAAATTGTTTTATGGACACGTGACTTGTGTTTATGTATACACATATAATTATTATGTATATATATATATAATAAGGAAAACAATAAAATTAAATAAAGGAATAAAGAAAAAGGGTTGGTTGGAAGATCAAATAATAAAGAAAAATAATAATTGTGAGAATTGCATTTAGACTGTGGTGTATATTATGAGGGGGAGGTTTAGGGGTGTAATATTTTAAAAATATATTTAAAAATGTCAATTATGATTTTTATGAATAACTTTCAGTGATGCTGAAAAATTGTTGAAATATTGTGATGACAAGTCTATATGTTAAATTTAAAATATAAATCAAATTACTTTGATGGATTTTTTATGACATGTCACCTATACTTATTTTAGTTAGTTAGAAATAGTAGAAATCATTTATTTATTTCATCTACTGGGATGAATTAACCCTTACAGATATTGCTTAATAGAAATTAAACTTCGTGATATATATTTAGTGTATTGGTTTAAATATAAATATTTAGAAATAATATTATATTCAATCTATGAAAGTACTGGGAATATCCCTTACAGATTTTTGCTAAAGCTAAGACAATAACTAAAAGTATAAAATACAATTAATTTAAAAAAATTGACTCTTAAAAAATTTTCTCAATAATTGTCTAGCTACAATGAAAATCTATCACGGACGAACAAGTATTAAATAAATGTTGAGAGTTAACTGTAGACTCAGAAAGGCCTTAATTAGTTGTATGAGATTCGAGATATAAAAATCTACTAGATTGTGTATTGTGCATTGGAGCATTTAAATTATACAAATTTAAAATGAATGGACAATTTATTCTAGCTGATGACACATATGAAAGGATGTGGGTAGATTTGTTGAAAAGCAAAATGTCGAATTTAAAATGTTGAAAAATAAAATGTTGAAGGCAAAAATGTTGGAAAACAAAATGTTAAAGAAAATAATGTCGAATAAGGAAAAATATATACTCGTATGTTGATTTAAAATAATTTTTGTTTTAATTTTATTTATCTCTTTTCACCAACCCTAACCATTACTAATTCGGACACTGCAAATTTTAAAAATATTTCATAAAAGTTTCAGAAGTTATATGAAACTACTATTAGTTATTACTGACAGAAATTATGAAATTTGTAGATCTGGGTGAAAAGTCGAATTTTAAAATCCAAACTTTCAATTTTGCAAAATCTAAACTTACAACATTTTTTTTTTTCAAAATTGGGTCATGTTATGATTATTACTAAAAGAGGTCTAAGTTCCAGAATTTGAGGTCAAAGACCCTTGAAAAATTTGTTTTTCCAATTAAACATGCCAGACGTAATTAATTCGGCTTAGAGACATTATTGGAGAGGTCCAGTATCCCACAAATTAGGTATATATTCTGGAAAAATCCACTTTTTTGTATCAAAAAACGGCTACGCAAAAAAATAATTTACGTAAATATTGTGGATGAAGTAGAATCTTTTTTCGTAGACTACAAGACACAATTATTATAATAACATTAAAATTTTTGAAAACTTAATATTTTGTCAAACATTTCACAATAAATCTTAAAAAACACAAAACAATTTTATTTTCATAATTAAATAACTTCCCAAATTTGCGTATCAGCATATATAAATAATCTGTCAAAGGCTAATAACCCTGATTTTGTATAACAAACAATAAAATCCCTCCTAATTCAGATACTTGCATATACATGTATATACATTTTTTGGAAAAATAGAATACTCTTATTTTGATTCCAACTCCAAAGTCTATCCTAGTTCAGGATCTTGCATATACACTTGCATAAATATTCTGGAAAAAGGGGATACCCTCTATAATATTGTGACTGGCTTATTTGTCACCCCAAACCCCGCTAAACATTATTATTTAATTTCTCAAATTGTTTATGTACATATTTCGATAATGATAAAAGCTGATTTGTACTCTAAAGTAATCTGCTATAATAATGCCAAAAATTTTTTGTAACATTGAAATTTGCCATTTTTTTTTTTCTAGAACCGGGTTTTCAACATAATTTTTTCAACATTTTGGGAAAATTGTTGGGAAGGGGAAGCATATTCTAGATGAGGAGGCATTAATGAAATACATATAAGTTCTTAAACGTGTATGGATCAATAAATTGCAGAGAATTTCTTTTAATAAAACCAAGAATATGAAATGATTTAGCTCAGATAAAATCAACATGCGAATTAAAAGTGAAATTATTGTCTAAAATAACCTCCAAGTCCTTCATTTGATTAACAACATCCATTTCAAAAATATTCAATTTATAGTCAAATTCAAAAAAGTTATAAAGATTTTATAAAATCTAATAACTTTAAATTTATTAATATTTAAAATGAATCCATTTATAAAATTTCCTCAGATCAACCTAAAGTCTACAACAGTCATTGAACTTTCTAATGATAGCAAAAAATTTCATATCACCAACAAATGACAAGCTAAAGTTATCAATATTCAAATCGCAATAATTCACAAATAACAAAAATAGAAAGGGACCCATGGATGTTTGTTGCGGAAATTCCGACGTTTCTAGAAATTGATGAGATTCAGTATTAGAAAATTTTAATGTTTACGACCAATTAAGTAAGATTGTGTCTATTTTAACATAAAAGCTTTAGTCTGTCTCTGTAAGATGGTAAACGTATAGGTTCAGACCAAGGAAGGTTTCTTAAACCGAATCTAAGGAACTCCTTCTCAAAAGCTTCAATCCTGTTGATATGATCGACGTAGTCAAGTGACCATACTGGGCACATTAAGTGAATATATGAGCATATTCTAGATTTGAGCAAACCAAAGAAGTAAATAGAGATTTAATTACATAAGGGTCATTAAATTATTTTGACCATCTTTTAATAAAGCCTAGTATTGAATTTGCTTTATTGCCGATAATGTTGTAAAAATGTTCTTTAAATGATAATTTATTATTAAATATGACCCCGAGATCATTAAAGCAACTAACTTTCTTGATAACCTTATTATCAAGAGTATAATTCGAAATTATTGGAGAAATACGACGAGTGTAACTGATTTAAGCACATTTCTCCACGTTCAATTTTAATCCATTGACGTCACACCAGCTTAAGAACAAATTAAGATCTTCTTGAAGTAAAGTAATTCTTCATTAGGTGACTTAATTGCCTTAAAGATTTTGACATCATCAGCATATATGGATACGCTGCCATTTCTCAAAATTGTTGTTACGTCATTAATAGATAAAATGAACAGTAATGGTCCTAAGTGACTGCCCTATGGAACTTCAGAATTGGCATTGTATGGATCAGAATTAACTGATCTTAAAAGTACATTATATGTTCGGTCAACTAGGTACGATTGAATTCAATTTATGAATGTTTGTGGAAAATTAAGGTTAGCAAGCTTCTTAGTAATAACATTGTGTGATAGAACATCAAACGCTTTACTCACATCAGTGTATATTACATCAGTTTGAAAACCAGCTTCCATTGTGTTGCAAAAAGAAGAGGAACATTCTACTAAGTTAGTAACTGTTGACCTATTTTTCATAAAACCAGGTTGACAAGAAGATAAAAAGTTTGAACAGATTTCATATGTAGAATCATAAACTATCTTTTCAAAAACTTTTGGGATACAAGATAATTTAGCAATAGGCTTACAAGTTAGTAATCATGTTTCTTGACTCTTTTTTGTGCACTGGTCTGATAAACGACTTTTTCCAGTAGTTAGCATATATGCCAGATGCAAAAGAACGAGTGAAAAGAATTGACAATGGCTAAGTGATTCAGAACAATTTTTTAAAAAGATTTCAGGCACATTATCTGGCCCGGGAAAAGAATCATTATTTAATCGATCTAAGTTGAATTTAATTTTTAAGCTTGAAAAGTCAACTTAAGGTAATTCAATAATACGTGAATTTACAGCCGTTAAAGAAACATTGCTGTCCGGCTCACAAATGTTATCTGCAAAACAACTTGAAAGAAAGCTTTTAAAGAAATCTGACTGTCGCATCATTGGAGGAATTTTGGAGGAATTAATATAGGACATTGGCGCCGGAAACTGATCCGATTTACGTTTGAAATTTCCAAATTTCCAAAATATTTTAGAAATTGGGAAGCTATTTGTAACTATTAAACTACTGTAAAGCTTGAATTGTTCTACAAATTCTTAAAATTGTTCTTAACTAATGGAAATTTACATTTTAAATGTCGATTTATTGACTTGACTTGTACTTATTCTATTATCACTGATCATTTGAGTATAAATAACGTACTTATGGATCTTATACGAAATTTATACTGTAACCAGCTGTAGTATGACATTATTATAGAGTTTTTGTGAATCCGATTTTTAAATTTAAAAATTTTCGAACGGTCAACGGATAATAAATGGATTTCCTTGGTTTGAAAACTTCCTTGCACTTTACAGATATGTACATTAAGCATTTTTAACTTTCCTAAGCATCTACTACTCTTAATTTGTCTAATTTGAATAAAAATATAACGCCATTCAATAATCTGATAGCTCAAAAAGATGTTGCGATGGACGAGAGAGTATTTAATTTTTTTTAGGTTGAAACGGTTCAATTACAAAATTTATGAGAAGGGGATGCTTAACGAGTATTATATTGGAATGATTGTTGTTAGAATCTAGTTTTACAATTTTTATTTTGAGTGGAGCAATTACCCAACAAATATTTGTGAAGTATAGACCTAAAATGAATTAATTCTGAACAGATAGATATTTAAGGAAAAATTGGTTACCTCAATATTTCAGTAATGACTGAATAATGTTATTTGGTGTGTACCACATTGATGCACAATTTTGTAACAATCTCATAAATTATTTTAATTAAAATTTATGTTATTTAGTACTAAAAAAATCATATATATGCAATCAATTTAAACAACTTTGTCATAATCATAAAATTATCAATGCCGTGATGATGTGATTTAAAGTTCTGGAAGTATTATGTATAGGTATATATATGTAGTATGTACCTATATTATATGTGTGTGTTTGTACAAGTATCTTTTAAATTAAATTATTAATGATGTAATTTAAAAATTGTTATTATTTAAATTACTGAAGAGATATTAATGTCACTCAATGCCGCTTTAATTTCAACTTCTACGAACAATAATAATAATATAAATAATAATAATAATAATCATAATAATAATAATGATGATGATTTGAAACATTTTCTGATGTATTGTTTGTATCAGGGGTTTTCAAATATTGTTATTAATATATTTTAAGTGTTGATAATTTTTGATGTATTGACCAAAATAACATTTTTTTGAAGTTAGTAGGTAATTGATTAATTTACAATGTATTCGAAGGATTAGAATACAATCGCTAATTCTTTGGAAATACTAGAGATAGAAGAAAATAACAAGATAATATTCATTCGTTGATTTAATTTAATCTAATTATTTGACAGTAAAATTTTACAAAAATTACATATATATTTATTTTAAAAATTTAATTTTATAATTTAATTTTTTTATAAAGAATTAAAATCAGTGCCGAGCCGCACATGTTGGCCGCCCGTGTGCAGATTCGAATTTGCCGCACCATTTTTAAATATAAAACAAACAAAAATAGTAAAACTCTTACAAATTTGTTATAATCCATTTTACTAAAAAATTATCAATAAAAAATCGAAATTAAAATAACAAAATATAGCAATTTTGCCAAACAATTATAATGCTAAGATAGTGTTTGGACTAATCATTTTCTACAATTTTTTCCAATATTTCTATTATATTCATCTCTGGCTCAATTTTTATTTTCACCAGTATCTTCAATTCATCTGCCATATAAATTCCATCAATATCCTTTTCATTTTTGTTCTTATCGGTCAGCTTAGTTTCCAAATCCATACAACATTTCGATATCTCATCAATAGGAAACATTTTTCAATTTTAATTATCGTATACAAATTTACAATAATCATTATATGAATTTATTAACTGGAAACGCTCGTTTAATGAGTTTATTGTTGAGTCCAATATTATATTGGGAAATAAAAATTAACTTTAAAATGTATTTGTACATCGCCAAAATTTTGAGATGGATTGACAATGGATTGATTTGACAAAGATGTTCATAATCAAATTCGTATTTTGTATTTTTCGACGACGAATAGCTGAAACATTTGGAAACTCAGGTTCTACTTCCATTATTTCACCTAATAATTTTGATTCGCCTAACAATCGGCATACCCGTCTTCAGACCGTTTGTTTTTTAAATAATCAATTAAATTATTCAAATAATCGATACACGATTTAATTTTAATGTTGGGCTTTGTAGCGTTTTACTTACCGAATCGCGACTTTATGTAATATGTCATGCCAAATTACGATTGAAAATATGAATTTAAGCGATTTCAATTTAGTCGTTAAACATTTGGCTTGATGATATGTTTTTATATGATTATTTTTATCCTCTATTAGTCCCAATAAAGAATCGTATATTTCACCCATGTGGTCTCTTAGTGGCCGTAAAGCCTGTGTACGACATTCCCATCTTGTATCGCATAGGCTTTAAAACTAAATGTGTAATATTCTTTTTCAAAACACACCATCTCTGGGTGGATCCTGAAAAACAGTTAGATAATTCTTGAATTATGTCAAAAAATGATATAGTTTCATGGCTTATTTTAGCAACGTTGATAACTGCTAAATTAAGGCTGCGAGCTACACAGGGTACAAAAAAAGCGCGACAGTTAACATCTAAAATTTTTTTGTAGTACATTGTGTTTGCCCCTCATATTGGCACCGTTATCGTATCCTTGCCCACGCATATTATTAATATCAAGACCTATTTCTTGCAGTTTGATTAAAAGAAACTTAATCAATCCATCTCCGGCTGAAGTGGTAATAGAGCAAAAACAAAAAAAAATGTTCTCTAACTTCCACATATTATGATTGAACTTCCAATTTAATTGAGCAAATCTTATAATAACTGTTAATTGTAGTACATGACTGACTTCAGGTGTACAATCTAATATCACAGAACAATATTTAGTTTCTCTTAAATATATTTGATTTAATTTTGGTTGAAAGTATTGCAATAATTTCGTTCTGTTCATATTCTTCTCTAATAATTGACTGTGTGTAGTTATACTCGGAAACATTAAGCAATAAATTTAGTAGAAAATTCCATTTGAACATCCTTCTTACTGTACTTTGCTGATCTAAAGGTCCTAAATTTCTTTTAAAGCCCACTATTCAACAGATTGTTTTTATAAAGCCTGTGCAAAGATTGTTTTTGTAAATATTATATAACAATAGTAAATATATATTAATTAAAACCATCAGTTCTGGTGTGCAATAAATTGTTGGAGCGGAAATTGAAATAATCATGTATAACTTAATTTCAGTTACCTATTTTTACCTAATTTTACTTAATTTGAATTTGAACACCTTTCGTCTTAAATTTCACAATCCGTATAATTACTTATGTACTTACTGACTTAGGTGGCCCACAAACTATGTATAAGTCTTGTGTCTGACTCTAATCGGTCACGGACGGTTTCTCTCCATTTGAAGATTCGAAGTTTTTTTTATGTCTGCTGATATTTCGTCTCTCCAACGAAGGTTTAGTTTGCCCCGACGTTTTGTACCTTTGGGTTTGGATTCGAAGATTATCTTCATCCATTCGTTCTACGTGTGGAAACCACTGTTGTCTGTTGATTTTAATTATACAGCTAATTGAGTTTGTCATTATATCTTCTCTTCCAGACCACATTTGGTGATGATGTCAATGCCATATAGGCATACCCTAGTAGTTGGATAGATTTAAAAAACATAGTTCCGGCCAAGTTTACTCTAACTTGTCGCGCTTTACGTTCCAGTACTCTATTGTATAAAAGTAACGTAATTAACCGAATAATATAAATTTGAGATTTTGAAATTCAGATAAATTTTTGGGTTATTTTAAGTGCAATTTTTAAGGGTCCACTTGCTGAGGTCCATCTTTTTTTCTGTGATCTCTTTCACTATTTTTTTTTTATCTCTTAACTGTATTTATTGAATCTTTCTAAAAGAAAATGACAATAACTTCTAACAAATGTGACCTTTATGGTTTATTCAAATCTTTTAAAAATCTAAAAATGTTGGAAGGTCTAGTCCATTCTAGATTTGATCCTTCATATATGCTAGTTCATTCAAATGTAGTGCCTTATATTACTGCTAGCAACTTTTTTTTTTAACCTGCTGGTTATTGGAATGTTTTGTAGATCTCTCGCCAGAGGGTTAGGGGCTGTATTATTCTGGTTGCATATCTGTTTTTGCATTTTTCAAGTTCTTCATTAACTTGTGGGTATATTCAAATCATTATTTAGATTGATATTTCTAATGTACTAAGGGGTCTGAGTTATGGTATTAGAAGCAGTTCTCCATAACTGACACCCATAGGACCAGATTGGTTTCAGAATGGCTTCGTATAGCAACATTTTATATTCCAAATCGAATGTGGAATTTTTCCCAATAAGCCAATAAATGCTGTTTGTCTTGAGTTTTAGCTGCTCTTTTTTTGCGTTGATGTGCTTTTGCTTTGTTATTTGTTTAAATTATTCAAAATTTTCCAGAAAGCTACTGATGACATTTTCTAAAACAACAACACATTTATATGCTTAAAACTTCGACAGGCTCTAGTTTGAGAACTACTAATTTCAGTAAATAAATTTATTTTGTATCAAATAAAAAATTCTTAGAACTACGTACATATATGTATGTACAAAATAAGTATTAGATGGATGCCGCAATTTTAAAAAAGGAATTTTATAACTTAGTTTAATAAATTGATCCCATACAATCTGCCCCACCAAAAACATTGCCCGAAAAAAAATTTATTATAGTCGTGTGTCTTGTCGTTCTTCTCTAAACTCTATACAAATTGTATAAATTGTATATTTTATTATTATTAATATAGTCACCAATACTACAATAATAATAATAAAAAAAAAAACAAAAACAAATTTTTTGCAGTTACTGCCTTAATGATCTGAATACGGTGCTAAGCATACGAATGAATAATCCAACAATAGTTGGGATTTATTTTGAAAGCAAAATCAGTTCTCGGATATAAAGTTATTTGTTTTTTATTATTAAAATTATATACGCACACCTATATAAATACATATTTACTATGGATAAATTAAATAAAATTGAAATTATATAATGAATTTGTGAGATTTTTTTTAACATATAATATGTACTTAGTATATGTACATTGTACATTATTTTAAAATTGCTAAATTGTAAGTGTTGATAATTTTTTTTTTTTTTGTGAAATGAATTTTTTAATGTGATTTTTGTTTTTATGAATTTTAAAATGAATGGAAACAATATGGAAGTCAAAAAATAACATTAAAAACTTGAGTGAAAATATGGAAATCATAGTAGAATTATTGTAAAAATTATAGTTAAGAAATTCAATATTTTTTGATAATTTTGTTATTGTTTTTTTAATTGGATTTATTTTTTTTATAGTGATATTAAAAAATAAAAGTGGAGTTTTATTTCCCTAAAATAAATTATTTATTGATATTGGATTTGAGATATTGCCATATTACAACTAATTTACATATAGTTGCAAGCGATATAAACGGTAAATTAGTGTGTGAAAAAATTCTATGAATGTGTAATTTTCAAAAAAAATTAAATTTTACCAATTATAATGTTTAGAAAAGCTGAAACACAATATCACTTCAGGAATATAAAATATCTAAGGTATATCGAAGTCCTGTACTTTCAGAAGGGGAATGAAAAGGATAATATGATGATGAATTGTAAATACTGTAAAACTGTATCCTTTAAAAACCGACATCTTGAATATAGTTCGCAATTGAAACCCAGGTTACATACAAAAATTTTAGGGTTAAGTACGAACAGCGGCAAGTATGAGTTTATTAAAAATGTATTTTGAAACACTGATTTTGAAACCAACTCTAAAAGCATTTGTACATGTGTGAAATTTTTATATTGGAATTATTTATTTTAAGTGTTTGGAATCTTGCGACTTTTTAATTTTTTTTTTTAGAATTATTGCACCATTATAAAATTTTACTTACTGGATCCACTCCGTCTGTATATTTGTACGAAATATTTTGGTTAAGTTGGAATGCGTCAATTAAAATTATTATTTTTATCTTTTAAATAATAATTATTTTACAATCATTTTACTAATCGTCAGCTGAGTTCTGAAAGGTTCCATATGCTAAAAATACATAAAATGATACATATATAAAGTTACTTAAAAATAAAACTGTACGATACGATTTTTTGTAACTTTTACAATAAGTTAATACTTATTTTGTTATTTTAATTGCAAAATTTTAAGTGCCAATGCCTTTTAGTTTATAACTAATAGGCATTTTTGTTTTTAGAAATCGATTCTCAAACGGCCCATATCCGATTTTTTGAATAAGCTGATTTTAGTCCATACATGTGGCTCAAATTTACCTGGATATGGGTCGTTTTATCACTAAACTTTACAAATAAATGTATGGTTCACTACATACTAAAAAATATTTATGGTATTAAAAAATTTCAAAATTAAAAATCAGTTTATTTCATTGAGATCACATTCTCTTATAACAATATTATAATCTAAAACAAAAACAATAAAACATAAAACAATAATTCAATTACTAAAAAAATAAATAACTTAAAATTATTTATTATATACCTTACCTAGGTATACCTTAACCCATAACTATTAAAGAAGTACGGTTCTATTATTACGAGAATAACCATATGTCTTTGACATCAATGGTTATTCCCCATAATAAAAGCTTACGATTTCAATCACAATTATTTTATTTTTATTTATTGTGTTTTTAGATAGTTTTGATCATTTGTTGGGCATATGTGTCAGGCATATGGATATGGGGCATTTCAGAAATAAGTCAATCTTGACGTCAAACGTCATACAAAAATGACCTATATCCAAAAAATTGGCGTATGGATCTTTTATAATTAACAAAGTAGTACAAAGGCGGATATGGGTCAATCAGGAACTAAATATCTCCTAATAAACGGTAAAAGATAGTGAAAAACGGTTCGGGCAAAAAAAAAAGAGCGTGTCGCAAAACCTAAGAATCTGTTCCTAAGTCAAAAAAAGTGAAAATGGCTTATGAAGCTTTTTAGAACTCAGCCGACGTTATAATAATAATTATAAGTTTTTTTCAATTTGCTCCGATTTTGGTTTTTTTTCTAAACTCTTCTATGCAAATATTATTTAAAATTATTATACCCAGCCATTATTTAGTAACGATTACCAAGATTGAAAATTGATTTAGTTCAGCTTCTAAATATCAAGATTTATTGTTTCTTTATTTTTTTTGTAAAATCAATAGTTACACTTGCAAGAAGAAAATTGCAATTTCTTAACTTCCTCATTTTGTAAAATTCAACTACTACTGTTTATCAACTTTTGCCATTTTGTAAATTTGGTGTGTACCATGAGCAAAAACTTAAAATAAATAATTAATAATGACAATTAAAATGAAACATTTGATTATCCCCGCAGATCTCTTTCAGCACATCGGGGCAATGCTTATGAAAACTATAAGACGTTTCCGAAAAATCGGTTATGGATAAAAATCATTAGTCATCTATTTTGAATTTAAGCTAACTATTTATAGAAATGGAATAATCTGACATATATGTTTCTAATTTATATATATGTTACGGTAAATGTGATAAATCCGGTAATAATTAATAATAACCGGCCATTATTAACAAAAAGCTCGTATTTTGGTAAATATGATAAATAAGTAGAGTTTATTACATTTACCGGTAATTTTTAATAATTACCTATATAGATTGATAAATGTGATTAAAGTTAAAACTATTTCTTTTAATTTTCTTATATTTGTTATTAAAATTATGACAACAAAAAAAAAACAAAAACTAAAAAACAAAAGCTATATTTTTATGGTTAAATTAATCATTTATTTCTACGAAATTAATTTATTTATTTTTACATGAAGAACTTTTATGACATTTGAAATTACACTTGATAATTGACTTTTTACATTTGCAGCGATTTGAATTACAATCGAATTTACAACTACAGTATTGAAATGCTTGACCACCTAGATTTGAATTTATTGATTTTCCACCGCCACTTATTTATTAAAACCCTGTTTCCGCAGACGGCAAGCTTTTAGTGAAACATAAAATCTTTTTGAAATATTTAAGTTTTTTGTCTCGACTTCCAGACCGTCGGACCTTTCAAAATATTTTTAAAAATTATTTATAATAATTATTTTTAATAATATAAAAAAAGGTTATTATTTTTCAGAAAAATACAATATAAACGCGTGGTGTAGAGTTTCAGCCACAATTCCTGGGATCCCGGACATATTGCTTTCATTACATTTAGGAGCCATTTTGTACTGATGACAGAAAATTTTTTTTAAAGTCTTTGATCCCGATTTCCGGACCGTTGGTCCTATTCAAAAAAAATTTTAAAATTATATATAATATTTATTACATTTACCTCAGATGGGTAGGAATTATTAATAATTACCGGTTTATGTGATAAATTAAATAAATTCCATCCAAATTAATCACTTTAACCTTTCCATTTGGTCAGTGTCAATAATGTTCAGTTATTATTAATAATAACCAATTTATTACTTTAAACGCAACTTATATACTTTTTTTGTTTGTTCGCTGTGTTCCATAATTTGGAGATGGAGTTCTAAAATTTTTCCCAGCTATTTACTGTGTAAAGAAAATGTGTAAGTACTTTCTCAAAAATAAACAAACATGCTTATTTTCAAAAATTCTGACTGGCTCGGTAGAACTTCTAATGTAACTAATTCTTATAAATATTATCTCGAAATTTACTATAGCTTGATGAAAGAAGAGTATCTGAAAATTACATAGTTTTTACTTTAAATTGCTTTCGAAAAAAGTTAAAACTTGCTCATATTTTAAATTTGATGTTAAATAGACCAATATTGGCTTATGGATCGCCAATTTGGAATAAAATTAGCGATTTGCTAGGAAAAGCTAAGGATTTTCAAAACAAAATGTCTCAGACTGTGATGCCTAAGTATGAATCGAAAACCAAACAATAATTATCAGCATTATTTCTCAAATAAATTTATTTATAATCTATCTAAGATTAATCGAATTGACATTTTTATACTTAAACTAAATAGGGAAAAATTTCCATAGAATTTTAAATAGACAACACATTAATTTGTCATGTTTACTACACAATATAAATAAATAGTAGGGGCCCCTGTTGAGTAATTATATTTCAAGTTGAAGTCAAATTTAAAGTTTTAAAAAAAACAGTAATTTACGTACTGACATAGACTTCGCACGATATAGCAGAAACCACTCGTGTTTAATAAAAAGTTTTGTGGTTAGTAAGTTTTATTTAGGACACATAAATACACGTCCCTCATATACTGCTTCGTTGCCTATATATTCTCTATAGTAAGTGGCATTTAGTGATAAAATTACTAAAAATAAAAAGTTTTGTCATTAAAGGATATGTATATATATACCTACATAATACATACTTTTAATAAAAACTATATTATTACTACAAATAACCAAAATTTAGAAACAGTTACTTAAAAAGATAAAAATGAAGAATTCAAGTGATTTGTTTTTTTGTTGTTTTTTATTTTTTATTTTAGATGAATTTGTTTTTTTTTTTGGCATATGTACATAGATTCATTTGCAAGTATATAATGTAAATTATAATAACTGATTTGTTTGCTTTTGTTTATTATTTTAATAAGTCCTCACATATGCATAATGTATTTGCTGAATAATAAAATCATATGAGTAAAAAATTTTCAACTGTGTGCGCATTTTTGTTTTATATACAATCTTATATATTATATATATTAGAAGTTCATTAAGAAGTAGGAGAATCGAAATAAAATAAAAAGGATTTCTACTGCGCAGGACCTTAAATGCTTGTCAATTATAATTATAGATATGCAATTTACACTGGAGAGTGGATTGGTACCACCGGAAGCATTTTATTTCCTTTATTTTACATATAATCCAATTGTAATGTCCCTATTCTATATTATATAAGCAGACGCGCCAATAATACTAAAATTACATTTATTCCGAATGAAAATAACAAAAGCTTACAATTTGACATAAATTTAACTGTAAAAAGCTTTTTAAACTAATAAAAATAAATCAAAAAAAAAAGATCAGCTTTGATAATAAAAAACAAAAGTGGTTAGGTGAAGAAATAAATCATCCTTAGGGATATAATAGGATGATAAGAGAATATCGGCTATTATTAGGCTTTAGTTTTAAAATTTTAGTATTAAGTTAGTTTGTATAGTGTTTTAAAATAAATAATTTAATTTTAATTTGAAATAAATACATACATACATAACATACACATATGTATACAAATAATTGAACATTTAATTAAATATTATTACAGTTAGAAGTAAATTTTTGAGTATCCAACAGGGATCATTAAAAAAATTAATAATATAGTTTTTGAGTTTATTTTTGCAACCTGTAACAATCTTTCAAATAAATAAAAAAAAAATATTTAATAGTTTAATAATATTTTAAATTTGTCGAAACTCATACGAAACAAATTAACAGTTGAAGACTCCATTTGTTTACTACATATTATTAGCTTCCTCCATTGAATATGAATTTAATATTTTTTTTCATTACAACACGTTCGTTTCATGATTCAAAATCAAAAAAAATATTTACCACAACAGCTTTTGATTATTAAATTAAAATTATGTATGCATGATGCATATACATATATCTATATATTTCTCATAAATATATTATTTTAAAAATAATCACTAATTAACAAAATAATATTATCTCAAATTAAAAATTAATAATCCTTTAAATTATACAAGAATATTTCAATATTCCAAATTATCAGCAAGCATTACAATTTTGCTTATTTTTGCTATTATTATTATTATTGTTTTTTTTTTTTAGTTTTATTTCCCCAAATTTGTTTAATACATAAATTTATACAATAATTCAATTCACTTCTATATTAAATGATGCGAATGAATGAATTAAAAATTAAATTAACAAGCAACATGTACCTTAAGGAAACAAAAATAAAAATATAAAAAATATATTTTTTTATTCAACTGTCAAATTAACTTAGGAAGGAAGCAACCATACATGCATCCTTAAAATGATATTCACCCTAGTTTTTTGTACATCTCAAAAATGAAAATAAAATTTGAAAAATAAAAAAAAAATAATATTATCCTTAGTAATTTATAATAAAATAATAAAAAAAACAAAAACACAACAGACCTAACGTAAGTAATACGTAAATCCTTACAAATACATGTGTAAATATATATGTATGTAAATAGCCTTAATCTAATTTTCTTAAATTTAATTTTAATAGACAACAGAATCTGTTTAAGGTAAAATAGTGTCATCACATCACACATATATATATATATATAAAAATAAAAATTAGGAAAACGGACGAGTTTTATATTACAAAAGAGATATAAAATAAAAAATTCAGGATAACAATTTTTCCTTAAAGGATAATTTTTCTAATTTTCATTTAGAGTAAGCCAATAACAATAGATTCATTCGGTTAGGATAATATTATTTGTTATTCCAATTTTTTTAAGGTAATTTTGTTTTGTTTTTTTGTTCAAGTGCTGCACCCAAATTCATTGTAAGTATTGTGTATTGTTTTAATTCGATTAAATTATCTAGTACAGTGACTGTCAAAAATAATTTAACATATATTCTAAATTTATTCACAATCATCATTTAATATATAGTGTTAGTATATGTAGATCATGTTAAGCTTTCAATTTCATAATTTGTGAAATTTTAAAGAGTAGGTAGGTATGTTGGTGTGGTTTGAATTTGCAATACATTGGATCTATGGACCTGCGTAAATCAATTTATATTATAAAAATGATGATTAAAATAAATTGATAGTAATTTATTAAAAATTTGAAATAATATATAAAAAAAAATAAAATATGAAACTATATTTAGAATCTGTCTGAATTTTAATTCTTAAGGGCTAAACATAATGACATTAATCTGGCTTAACCTAATGCCAAAATTGAACGAAAATTCAACTAAATTTTAAATTATATTTTATTTTTAATTTTTTAATTTTGACATTTTAATTTTGTTATTAGGTAGTTGGATGTTGTTTTTATTTTATTTAAATGATATTGCATATTTTTCTCATTTGATTATTATTATTGTATATAATTAGTTAGTATGAATAATTAAACAATTAAATGAATAATTTGTGAGCAATGAAATAATTAAATTATTTCATTAAATAACACGAATTTTTAATTAAAACACTCCAACTTTCACATAATTTGTATATGTCAAAGTTTCGCACAAAATGTACGAATAAAATAGCAATTTGTTAAACCAAATAAAGTTAACGAAAACTTGACGAAACTCTCTGGAATTCTTATTATGAGTGTGTAATACAATTTATATGTAGTTGAAAACTGTCTCGAGATATGTCATTATTGTTAGCTGTTTAGTGTCTCAATCAGTTTGTAATTATTTTTTGTGAACCCCAATTCATGGATTTAAGATCTATGTATTGCGGTTTTATTAAATTGATTTGATAAATTTATAAAGAAAGTTGTGAGTTATAAAGAATGGTTCTAAAACGGTATACTAACAGATTTAATGTTAGATCAACTCTATATTTTCTGATTTCAATAACTTCTTCTGTAGAAAAGGGTAAAAAATTGTGTTTGCATACTTATAGGCAAGGAAAATAAAAGATTAAATTAAATTAATTCTTTATATATATCATACATATTTGTTTTTTATTTGTTTAAGATTTAGGTATTACCTAAATAGATGGATATCATATCTTTTTTTCTTCTTTCAATGGTACTACAGTTCAGACCGAGTCTATGGTCATATGGGCAACAGTATTATCTGAACCTCAGTCACTCTTCGATTTTTAAAGTTTTTTATAGACTTACACTAATTTCTGTTGTTAAGGCAGTCAAAATGCATCAGCTATTGTAACCCCATTAAGCTCTTTCAGTTCTTTTTTTATGTCATGTGGATTGTGTAGATTCATAGCTTATTTAATTTTAAAATGGACTGAATTATATTGCGTCCTTTGCAAGAATTTTGTTGTGATTTTGTGATTTTTCAAAATAATTATTTTGTTTTTATCTCCTAAACTTAGTTTAGATATTCTCCTTACCTTAGATTATTCTAGATATCATTTTGGAGTTAATTTTTTATTTTAAATTTATTTAATTTATTTATCGAGCTGGTATAACCCCTTCGCGTAAACAAAAGCGTAAATAAACAATTTTTTCTAACGGCATTGACTGAAAAAAATTCAATTGTTTTTTAAATTCATTTTTATATCTTAAATCTACCAATTTAATTTCGATTGACACTGTATGTAAACATATAGTTTGAGCCTTATTACTACAAAATTATTTAATAAAATCCGAGTATCTCTTTTTTATGTCCAATTTTTTTTTTTTGTTATTGTTTTTATATTGTGTATATGTAAGATTGAATAGTAGTTAATATTTACTCGTTCAACAAAATTTTAAGGCGTTTTGTTTGGGTTGCGTATTTTTTTATTTCATTATAGTCATCTCATCATCATATTATATACCGCATGTCTGTATATGTATATAGATGAATGTGTTTGGTTATGTATGCGATATAATATTTTGAAAATTAATTTAGCTTGTCTGTTTGACTGGCTTTTAAAATGTTGATTATCATTTTCTATGATCTTATATCCTTTTTTTTTGTTTGTAAGGATTTTTGTGACCAGAAATTTTCATGTTTAAGCAGTTGTACATTTTGATGATGTGAGAATAAAGGTGAGTGAGGTCCTTAAAAAGGAATTAAGATGATGAGAGGGTGATAAAAAGATTTTTTCTAAACTGGTAATTGCTACTGTTGAAATAAGAGAAAAAGGTTTAGTATAATGTCCTCCCAATTGTTTTCATTTAATGTTACATATGATGATGATGATGATGATTGAAATTTTGTAAATTTTGATAGTACATAATATACAGGAGGGTTCTTGTATAGTTACTTGTATTTACAAAATAGTGAAGGGTAATTTTTTATTTATTATCGAAGAATGCGTTTTATTTTTATTATTTAGTAAATAAAAAATTCAAATTGATTTAAAATGTTGAAATGGTTGGAAATAATTTTTTTTTATTTTGTTTTATTTAACATTAATTGTGTTGAAAGTCGCACAATTGAGAAGTGAAGTAATTATTATTAATTGATTATGTGATTATATTTTGATTGCAATTTGATCTTAATTTATGATTTTTGATTGTAGAATTTTTTTTTTACTTTATCTGATGTAAGATTGACGATTTGAGGAATACAGGCTGTTGCATTGTCTATATATAATATCGCTAGTATAAAGTAGATGTCATATAGTGAGCAGAACACTATCTTAGGTGGCCAATAGACCATGTAAGTGGGTTGCTTGGCTTATCAAAGTCCTCCATTTTTGCCGGTCACGGACGGATTATCTCCCAGTTGAAAATGCGAAATTGTTTTAAATCCGCCGATACTAAATCTCTCCAATGACGGTTTGGTCTGCCCGACATTTTGTACCTTCGGGTCTGGATTCGAAAATTCTCTTGGCCGGACCATAAATCCGATTTTCGTGACTAATGGATCGTGACAACTTCCGCAATTTTCCATATTCTTGAAATATATTTGAATTCAAGCGCGGCATTCATAATTTTGGTTAAGAAGTATTTTATTTTTGTTTTTATGTTTTTGACAGTAACTTAGGTAAAGGGACATTTCCGTGCTTAATGAAGTACGGTACTGCAAGCTTATACCACAATATCTATAGTATTTCGAGCATTTATTAATCAAATTACTTGGCTTATCAACTCTTTAAATGTGGAAAACTTATTATTGTCAGGAACGAAGGCTTCTTAAATAAAATAAGCACCAATTTATTTAAGCTGTTTTCCTTCCTTCCATTCGCTTGGATATTATTCTTGTTCCCATATAGCCTGGAACAAAGCTAACAAAATATCGGCTGATACATCTTGATCAGTTTTTAGGAATTCGGCGGGTGTCTCATCCACTTCTGCTGCTTTGTTGTTTTTTAAAAGAAGAATTGCTGATTTTATCTCGATTATACTTGGGGTTCCCACATCGATACCCCTAAATGATCTGCGCATTGTTGGAATAGAAGAGCTTGTGGACAATCTACAGAAATGTTACTGCTTTCTTTGCAGTTGATCATTAATAAATAACAAGATTCCCAGATTATTTGATGTTTTTTACTATTCGTTTGTCAATTTTGTTCGTAATCTTTTAAAGAATTTTGACATCACCTCTGCTTTTTTTCTTTTTTTTATTTTATTCCGAGCTTAAATCAAGCAAGTTACAACACATATTATTTATTTATTACAATTTAGGTTAATTTAAACTAATAAAAGATTACAAGTTAAGAAAAAAGAATAATAGCTTTAATAAAAAAAAAATAAATAAACATAACGTGAGAAAAAAAGAAAAAACAAAAAAAAGAATAAAAAAAGCAAAACTTTATTCTAATTAAAAAAAAAAAAAAAATAAAACAAAATGATAAAAATAAATATAACAAAATACTAAAATTAATAATTATAATATAATAGTGATAGAATTGATATGCGAAATAATTTGAAAATATAATTTGAGCTACGACGATAACATAATAATGTAATCTATAAAAATATACTAAAGCCAAGGGACATCATAGGATACATGTTCATTGACACAAATATAAATTATTCTTTAAAGATTGCTTTGTTAGTAGTAGGTTAATATGAGAATTATATGAGTTACATGAAGACATCATTCTATTTAATGGTTGATACTTCCAATAATAAGTTCTATGAAACTGTTTAAGGTAAACATATTATTAGATCGTAATCTAGAATTAGAACAAAAGTTGAGGTGAACCAGTAGTTGGGTTGAAGAAATGTTCCCTTTGATTAATTCGGTTAAAAATACTATATCAGCGACAGCTCTCCGTTTTTCAAGTCTATTTAAATGTAGTTAATTCAATATGTGCTCATACGGAGGTAATCTTAATTGATCTTCCCATGGAAGATTGCGTAAAGCAAATCTGATGAATTTTTTTTGGACTAATTTCATTCTGTGTAAATGGAAGTTGGAAAAGGGACTCCATACCTGAGTAAAGAGTGTAAAGAGATTTCAGTACATATGGATCATCTAATTCTTTGGCCCAACGTTTAATAAAACCAAGCAAATAGTTAGTTCTATTCAATATGTGAGTATAATGAAGATGAAATGATAGCTTATGCTATCAAAAAATACATCCAAATCTTTTATTGATTCAACTTTTGGAATAGTTTGGTTATTAAAAGAATAGATAAACGAAATAGGGTAAGAGGGACGAGTAAATGTAATTAGTGCACATTTATTTACGTTTAAATAGATATTGTTATTTGTACACCAACTATGAAATCGATTTAGCAGCACTCTCAGGGTCCTCTGCAAGATCTTCTATTTTTTTCCGTTTGTCACGTCTTACACTCAGCTGTGCAGCCTTATGTACTAATCTATACTGCAAACGTAATTCTTCTTTTTTATGCTCATTGGATTCGGCATTGATTTTTCTCTTTAAGAAACTAATGTTCAGCAATTTTATCCATTTTATCTATTTTATTTTTGGTAAATTTTATTTTGTAACTACACTCGCTACTGCATGCTTTTTGCATAGAGTGTTTGTAATGTATTTTCTCAAATGGTAGCCGTAACGAACAATTTTATTTAAATATTTTTTTTAAGATTAGGATTCGATTTTCAGACCAATTCAATTTATTATCCAAGATAAGTCTCATAAAATAAGTATGTTTCTAAAAATAAATCTGATTATCAGAAATACTTTAAAAATTTCTAATTTTTTTTTTTATAATTTTATATTAAAAAAATGTTCACTATAAAACATTGTAAATTTGTTAACAATAATAATTTGGTGTTATAACACCTTCCATAATAGCCCCAATTTCATTAACACCTATATATTGTGTACTTATTAAATTCAAAAATTAATCAAATATTTTTAACTAAAATCTACTTAAGTCTTAATCTTCAGTTGAAATATAAGATTAGAAAAACCACTAAAATCAGCTAAACAGATTAAAAAATTTATTGACACCTGAGGACAAAACCGAAAAGGACTAATTTTTTATTATTTTTATTAATGTTTGTTAAAAAAAAATATTAAAATTTCTAATGAATTACAAAATTTTATGCAGAATGCCAGAATGAACAGTCTTAGTACGATTCAAAATGAAATTTAATTGTAGAAGAGATTCCCATTTAATGATTAAATGAGCTTAAGTGGTTAAATTGCAACCTGGTGTTTCAATTGTTGAGAGGATTTTTGCCTTTCTTTCTGATTTATTTATTTTTTTACCTGATAATAGAAAAAAAAAACAATTTTTATTTTCTTTGTACACAAGAAAACTATTTTTAAGGATATGAGTACGAGTACCTCATAATCGAAAATTTTTATGACAATTCAAGGATGCATTCAATGGAATTGGTAAAACTTTTCTATTTTTTTTTATGTTGCCTTTTCAGAAATATTTTTTTTTTTTTTTATTTATTGTTTGATAGTTTTACTGTCTTTTTGACATACACAGAGAAAACTGGAGCAAAGCCAAAAAAAAAACAAAAAAAACAAAAGAAATGAAAATGACAAAAGTGAAAAATTGAAAAAAAATAAGAATTTCAAACTAAAAAAGGAAATCATTAGGAAGGTATGTGTAGGTATATCGCAAATATGTAATAAGTAGTGATGCAATGAAGAATATGATGGCAGCTAGAGAAATCTGTATGAACAGCAGAAAAAAGAAAACTGAATTCAATCTGAAGTGGTTGGTGCTGGCAACAACAACAAAAAAAAAAAACAATTTTTTTGTAATATTAAATATAAATTTCATAAAAAAAAAAATAAAAAAAAGTAAGAGAAAAAGAGACAGAGGACTCATTTTGATTTGAAGTGGAAACTTTCAATATATCATAGTTTCATACTTCCAATATATGGCGTGGTATGGCAATGTACAATATGGCAAAAAAAAAGCACTTGAAAATGTACGGCTTTTTGTTTGTTAAAAACGTGATTCGTTTCTACTTTTTTTTTTTCATATTATTCTGTTTGTTCATTTTTTTTTGGGCCTTCTCAACAGTTATTATTGTTATTGCTGTTTTGTGGTAGGTAGTTTATATTGAAAAATAACTGATGTGTATGTGGAATATTTTGCTGAATAAAGCAAAAAACAAAAATTATTTTTTTTTTGCTCTGAAACATAATTGAAAAAAATATATATATGTATATTATATATGTATTAAAAATATTAAAAGTACCTATCAATAATTATATATATATATTAGGATTGCCAACTTTTCTAAATGACTGGCATTTATTCAAAAAATTGTTTTTTTTAAAATATCAAACGACAAAATAATCTTTATTAAGTATTCTTAGATTAAATCAGACTATTTATTAGTTTGATAAAGTTTTAAGGTATCAAATTAATCAACTTGTAAAGAAAATATAATTTTATTTGAATTAATATTGCCCAAAATATTCTCTAGGAGCTAATACTTCTATGACAATCGCTTCAGATTTGATTCGGCCTCAAATAATTTTATTACCTACATATTGAAGTGAAAATAGCTGATTTAATCAATTTGATGACCTAACTATCAATTTGGTTTTCGCCAAAAACATTCGGCCACAGAACAAATTGATAGAGTGATGCAACGTATAAACGAAACGTTAGAGTTGAAAAAATACTGTTGTGCAGCATTCTTCGACATTGTGCAGACCTTCGATAAAGTATGGTTTTATTAAATACGAAATGCATGTGTCAAGAGTAGCCAGCAATTCAAATATTGAAATATTACAGTAATTTCAATCAAAACTATGGTGAAGTTATTATTTAAAGTGAAGAAGTTGCTACCTCACTATTTATAAATTTTTTTAAATCATACCTAAGTAATCGAAAATTTGTAGTAAAGTACAACAGCGATATTAGACAAATAAAATCAGGTATAGCACATGGGAGTATTCTAGAGCCAATGTTTTATGATATCTGCACAGCCAACCTCCAAACATCACAAAATATTATTATTGCTACTACTATATAGATACTTTACCGTATAATACTGCTATTCTGGTATACCATATAAACCCGTTGACCATCTGACAGATTAAAGAAGAAAATATTTAAAAAATATAAAATTGGTGAAGGAATTGGAGGATTAAGGCAAAACATTAAAATCGTTGCACATTGCATATAAATAGTAAAGGATGTATCCTGCAGTAAAATTAAGCCATGCATTACTGTCACGGGTAGAATCAGGGAATGAATTTAGACTGCTAGCTTACTTGGAGAACTCAGTCCAAAAGAACAAGCAACTCACAATAAAGTTCAATCAACTCTACTCTACTTATAGGACGCTATTCTAAATTAACACTTAATAGCAAAATGATGATATGCAAAGCCATATTAAAATAAGTTTGGACATGCAATCCTGAGCTATTAGGTACTACAAGTAATTCAAATATAGAAATATTGTAAACCTCACCTAGTTTGTAAGAAATGATAGAATACGATCAGATCTAAATATTGCATCTGTAAGAATAAAGAAACAGTCACATTCAAGTCAATATTGCATTTCACCACAGACTTGAAAACCATCCAAATGTATTAATTAAAAAATTTTTATTCATCATTCGACATTGTTCCATCTAAACTTATAACTATTTCCAAAATGGAAATCCAAAGCACTTATCCTTACGGTTATTTTTAACTTCTTTTTATCGAAATTATTTGTATTTAAAACTTTATTAATTTAAAAATAGATTCGATGAGGACGCGAAGACAAAATTGTTCGAAAAGAGGACGGTTGGCAACACTGTTGTATATATAGACACATCCTCTATATAAATTGGGGAGTAAGTTATGAAATTGAATGAATGTAATTTTTGCAAGTGATAAAAAATGATGCATGTTGCAAATTGAAAAATTTCTGCAATATGCAATAAATCAAAATACAGACTAAGGTACTCATAATATTGCTGCAAAAGTAATTATTAAATAAATCAAAAAGTGAGAAGTGTGTAATATAGATTAATTTTGGATGAAATGAGCAGAGTAATCTGGTTGCTGTTATTTTCTCATCTATCTGTTCAATTTCATAAATTTTTTTATCTATTATATAGGAAGCCCCTAATGCAGTGGCATGTATTCCATTCGCTGGATGGTGAATATTGTTTGAATAAAAAAATTGTTCGTAAAATGGATGGGTGAGGGAAAGGTATATAGTGACATTTTACGACCTTTAAGAATTTTTAAATTTCGATATGTTAAATATTGCTATAAAATTGGAACCATATAAAATAAGACATAAATAAACAGGCTGTTTTAAGGCTAATTTATTTATTTGATAATTTTCAAATGAGCCCAATCGATCGTATAGAATGTATAATATAGTCTAATATAATATAAACTAAAATTTAAAGTATACAAAATAATATAATTTAATATAATTAGTGTTTGTGTAGGATAATAAAAATACAAAACAAAAACAGTATAAGAAAGATTCATTAACAAAATCATTTCACATCAATACTTAACCTACTCGAATCCCATTCCAAAGGATTTCCAGTTATTAATATATATATAGGCACTGTACCTTGATTCTTGAAATTGAATTTAGGAAAAAGTTTTTATTCAAATATATGGGATAACAGTCATATTTTCATATTCAATAAATCTTTATTTATTTATATTACATGGGAAACCTATATAGGGGTGGAAATTACATAAAGAGTGTTAAATTATTAGCCGCAACTCACTAATATCGCTGGAGGACAAGCTTCTGATTTATAAAGCTATTTTAAAGCCGATATGGACAATCCAGTTGTGAGGAGTAGCCGGATCCAACCCCTCACAGTAGCCAGCAATTCAAATATTGAAATATTACAGCGATTTTAGTCAAAAGTATATTAAGACCAACAGCATGGTTCGTATGTAACGATATTTTTCATCAATACCTACAGATGAAAACAATAATGGGTGAAATCAGAAATCCAAGTGTCTAACAAGATTAGCTTCTCATTCAAATACCCTATAGTAAACAACAATTATTACATAGTTTCAAATGGTGCTGGTCGACTTAAGCATCACAACGTTCTGCACCTTCCCAACAGATACTAACACAATATAACTGGATTGTCATGGATCACTTACCATTGGGTTTTTGTGGATCACTTACCATTGGGTGGATCTGCAAATTATTATATGTTGCTTACATATAAAAATAAAAAACATACAAACTGAATGTTACCATTATAAACAGAGATTGTATAGTTTACAAGGGAAAAAAAATGTCTACTGGCCATCGGAAGATGGAAGGTATACTAAAGCATATGGTATACAAATTTTCAAGTATAATCACAGATATTTCCTTATACCGTTCTAATCATGTTGATTTATTTGTAAATTTGGGCTACATTGCTATAGAGAGGAGATTAGCATAAATATTTACATTTTTATGTAGAGAGAGTAAAATAATATCAAAATGAATTTTTAGATTCAATTCCGTTTTCGTCTTTATTGTTGAATTGTTTTTTTTTTTTACAGAAAATCAAGATTCAATTGCTTATTTTTAATAAATAAATAAATTGTAGACCTATAATTAGAAGAAGTTAGAGAAAATTGCGGATATAGTTGATATATCATATAACAACGAAGAAGTTGATTGCGATCAATCGAAATCGGTTCACAGTAGAACCAAAACCATCTAAAACCACTTTGCAGGAGAATGTTGAAAAATTAATTAGGTTTCTCTAAGTCTTCAAAAATTACTCTAAGACTTATTTTTCAGTTTTGAATCTATGGGTGATGTTACATTATAGTCCATTCAGTGTCTCAGTTCAATTCAATGTTCTGAATATTAAAAATGTAGCGATAAAGATTCAAAAAAAATATTGAATACTATTTTAAATTTATTTAAATAATTTAATACTTAAGGCACCGAGAATATAAAATTCTCCTCTTTTTAATAATCATGCCAGTGATGCCATTTCCACCTGTAATTCAAAATGCTATTGAACCGATGCAAGTTGATTTACAACCTAAAGATAATAAACACAATAAAGAAGAAACTTTTATTGCTGAGAATCCAACAACTGACTTAGAAAGTTATGCAAATTATTTTATCGGATTAGCAAAATTAAAATGTCTTGTATTTATTGTCGATGTGTGCCCATCATTACGCTTGGAAGCTTTAAAAATGGTAATTAGGTATGTTTCAACAATTTACAATGTAACTTTATCTCAATTATTACATTGATTACTACATTGACAAAAATTAGTTGATATAACTGCTGGTGCTCAATTGCCAGATGTAGCTGCACAAACAAGCCCACAGAAATTATTGGCAAAAAGCAAAAAAGCAGCATTAAAATTGGAAAAATTGGATAGTGATTTAAAAAATTATAAATCAAATTCAATTAAAGAAAGTATTGGTCGAGGACATGATGATTTAGGTGATCATTATTTAAGTTGTGGTGAACAAGAGATTATTGTACAAGTAGAAAACATGTTGCAAATATGTGCTTAAATGTAATGAAAGTTTCAATATATTTACAAAATTGGTCACATGTAATGAGTTATGTTTCAAAAACTGTAAGTACACCAGATTTTGCTGAAAGTGCTGTTCTAACAAAATTAAAATGTTCAGCTGGTTTAGCCGAATTAGCAGCGAAAGAATATAAAATGGCTGCAAAACAATTTCTTCAAGCTAATTTTGACTCATTGTGACTTTCCCCAAATGATGTCAACTAATAATTTAGCTAATTATGGAGGCTTGCGTGTGCATTAGCAACATATGAACGTTATATGAATTATAAAAACTTGTCAATTAGTTCATTTAAATTATTTTTAGATCTAGAGCCTCAATTACGCAATATTATATTTAAATTTTATAAATCAAAATATGCGTTTGGTTTAAAATTATTAAATGAAATTCGAGATAATCTCTTATTAGATAAATATATAGCACCTCATGTTAATACATTATATACTAAAATACGTAACAAAGTATTATTTCAATATTTTAGTGTATATCAATATCAATATTTATCAGCTGATATGAATAAAATGGCAACTGCTTTTAATAGAACTGAGCAAAATGAAATAATAATGCAATTAATTTTGGAAAGGGGATTCGTTTTAAATGTTTTCACGGTTGTTTCGATACCATACGTTATTATCTAAGTATGGGCCGATACAAGTTTTTCATATTCGTTTTTTTTCTTCTATTAACATGTACTACATATAACATCTCGGATGTAGAAGAAGCCATGCAGATATCGGGCTTTCTATTCAGCACCACTGCTTGCTTTCGACTTTCGTCGCCAGCCCATCTTAGTCTTTCGGCCTTTGCCAACCGTACAATATCCTCTCTATCGATCATACAATTGAGCTTGCTGTTGCTTCTGATTACATATTCCTCATTCTGTAATCTTTTTGGACCGAGTATTTTTCGGAAAGTTTTTCTTTCAAATATGCGCAGGCTATTTTCCTCGGCCACATTCATTGTCCATACCTCGCACCCATACGTCACTATGGGTCGTATGAGAGTTTTATATATCGTCATTTTGGCCTTTCTTGATATTAGTTTTGATTGAAGCAACTTTCTGTTTGCATAGTAGCTTCTATTTCCGACCTGAATTCTATTATGAATGCAGCATTGCATACTATTGTCACTTCTTGTTGTTGCTCCGAGGTATGTAAAGCTTGTAACTTCTTCAAAGTTTTACTGTTCGATTGTTATATTCTGATTACTTCTTATTTGTTCATTTGTTGACATTTTTAGATATTTTGTTTTGCCTTCGTTGATTTTTAAGCCTACTTTTTGTGTCTCGGTCTCTAGTTGTACAAATACTTCTGATATCTGTAATTTTTTGCCATGACTACTATGTCAAAAATAATAATACATAGTAAAAAATAATTACAGAATCCACGATTCGTATTTATTGGCCCTTAATATATTCAAATCCAAGTATACACAATTGATATTTGGCACAAAATTTCATTGGTATATGGAATTCTGACAAAGTAGGAATTGCTATTATGACGAAAAATAATTTATATTTGAGCTCTAAAGAATCTACCAAAACAAATTTTGTTTTATAAATAAAAAGGACTTGCAGCAATATTCAATTTATAGATATTCAAAGCGAAGCTATAGTTGATAAGTGTACAGTTGAGTAAATATTTGGAAACATCAGATATACTGTCGAATCTTCTACAATTAGTATCAAACCTCCTCGTGCATGAATTAAAAATTATATTAAGGTCAGTACTTTTAATGTTGATAATTGAAGATTAAACTACAGTTCAGTAGTTTAATCCATATACTGCGCAGGTCCTTAATTTTTCATCTTTCATTCTGTAATTTCCGATTGTTTTTTATTAGTAAATACTTATCTATGATTTTTTGAAAATGTCCAGGAATCAATATATTATTAAATCTATAACTTAAAAAAAGTAGGGTATAAATATCTGAACCATTTCAAAACCGATTTTCATTATTATTATTCATTAGTTATTTAAAAGGGTACGTGGCGAATTTAAATATTTTTTAAAATTTTTTTAATTTTCTATTAGAAATTTCAATTTCCAATTTGACTCCATATATAAATCATTTTAACATATACAAAAATTTTAATTTATCAAATTGCCGCAATAACGCACCAGATTTAAATTAAATTTTATTTTTTTAAATAAATTATTACGTATGAGGTTGTTGTTTAAGATAAATCAAAAAAACATAATGTTAATAAATATTAATATTTACGGCGAATACTGTAGTTAAACCCTAAACTACAAATATTTGTAAATAATTTGTATACCTAATTGTTTTTCAAATGTAAATCAAAAGCTGTGGAAAAAATTTAAATTTACAGAGACGTTGGAGATACTTGATTTTGGTAAAAAACTGTTAGTCAAACAAGAAGCATCGGCAATACAAAATAAATTTAGTTGTGGTGAATTGATAAGTTTTATTCAAATACCTAATAAAAATTTGAAATTGTTTAAGGGTTAATCATTCAATTGCACAAAAGTTGGCTTCTAGGGAAATAAACATTGACGATAAATGGTTGTTACCGACGAAAAAGTGGTAGTGTGATTAATTTTGGAAATCAAATTGTAATTTTTTCAGTTTATTTTAAGATGTGTATTTTATATTGTATTATGTATATTTGTACTTTGATTTGAAAACTTTTGAGCTATATGCAGTCATTATGTACTATAGTGCCTGTACGAATATACTGTATACGAATATAGATCAATGAAGACTAAAAGACAGGGGAAGAGTGTATTGTATACGATAAGATATTAACTCTGTCCTCTCTCCTTATAGTGTTTGGGCGAATTATGTATTATATCATAACAACTAAGATCTAGCCATACAAATATATCATACAAATATATATATATCCATTTGAGATAGATTCCGTCACTACCTCTGCATATCATGTTAAGTTCAATACTGATGGAATATTTTTTTTAGTTTTGTATTATATTGAGTGTACCCAACTTTCATAATATATAAATTGAGTGAATGAGACACAAACAAAACGTTAGATTAATGTGGTATTAGTATTTTTGTAACATTTTTATTCCCTCATTGATTTTAAAACTCCTCTTTAAGTATACTTAAATTAAAATCGAATATTACAAAAACAAAAATATGTACATGTATTCATATGCATTGGAACAGGAACGACATTATCCTGAAAATTTTGTATTTGTGCATTCATTATTATATCTGCGCATGTGTATGTGTGTGTGTGAGGCTTCAAAGTGATTATGATTATTATTATTATTATAATGATGTAATGGTGATGATGGAACTTTGTTTTCAATTTTTTATTGTGTAGAGTTGTATCCAACTGAGATTTCATTGTTACGAGCCTGTTTTATTATTCTGTTAAACCAATAATTTAAATTTTTTTTTTAATAAAATTGCTTTTTTTTGTTTTGTTTTTTATTTAATATTTATTTTTTAATATTAATTTGAGTGGCTCAATTTCATAAAAAAAAAATTATTTACTTTTTTTTTTGTATATTTAATTTATGAATTATTAAAATTTATTTATTTATTTGTTTTTATTCTTGTTTTGGTTAAGGTTTTTGAAAATTTAATAAAAAATTAAATTAAAATTTAAATTAGTTTGTATAATGTGTATATTGAGTGGATTTTTGGGAATGTAACATTTTTCAATTTGATAATCGCAGATGGGAGAAATTCAAATGAAAGGTTTTGAATTGTATAAGAATAGAAAATCCTTGAACTCTCGAATTTATTATTATAATTTTTGTTTTTAAATTTAGTTCGAAAACTATGCAAGGAAATTTTAAAACGCAGTGAATAAAATAAGAAAATTAACTCAAAAATGGCATTAAAAATCTTTTTAAATTTTACATGTAAAAAATACTATTGGGTTGTTGTCTAAGATTTTAATTAAATATAACTATCATTCATGCTCTATGTTAATGGATCTAAATTATATATGGAAATGTGAAAAGATGACAAAGTGAAGGAATAAAAACACATGAGAAAACAAAAATAACTGCAATTGAATGGTAACTACAGAAAACGGTACTGGTTACTGAAGCCCAATATATTGGGTTGTTGCCCTAAATAAATTTGGGTTATATCAAATTGGGTTTTGGTCAATTTAAAATTATATATGGTATAAGAGGGTGATGTAGATATAGTAAATATTATGTTAAAACAAATTTGATCAGCGAATTTCATAAAATAAAACATCAGTATAGTTATTACTGAATTATATGAACTCAGAAGGAACCATAATTCTTGGTGTCGAAAGTATATAATTCGTCGATTCAATACAATAAAACTTGAAGGTGTTGGTGTATTCCGAAACAATAGATTAAATACAAGTATTTTGATAATGATTTATATGATAAATTCTGATGATTTAATATCAGATGATAAGGATTGATAAATTTCTCATTATTAGCTTAATAACAATATTAGTTCATAGAGTTGAACTCAGTACCAGTAGAATTCTAAGATATCGAATCAATCAGAGATTTTCTTATTATTGTCGAAATTAGTTATAAAATAAAAAAAAGGAAAAACAACATTTAACATTATTGCTACACTATTTTGTCCTTTTTTGTTTGGACAAAGAGAATCACATGAAATAATATTTATTTTTGAATTGCATTAACAAACTGGGATAAAAATATATTACTTAATTCGTTCGAATGAATAAAAATAAAGGTTTAATGCTCCAAAGTACTTTTAAATTGCCAAATATCCCTTAAAACATTTTTCCGATTGTGCGTTATTATTTGTGAATAAAGAAATGAAAACAATTACAAAATGAAAGTTAGTCTCAGCTATAACATCCCAAGATAAGCTAAAAAATATTAATTTACTTTCAAAGTTTGCTCCCTTAACATAAAAAATCCATCACAAAGCTGTTATTAAAACAAAAAAATGATGAATTTTGGCATACTATTTGAAGCTCTAAGATTTACTGTTGAAAATAATATTATTGAAAATTGACAGGATTTTAGAATCGATTTGATAGATTAACAGCATTTTGTAATGGTAAATCTTCATCCAAGCATCAGTGCAAAGACGTATTGGTGTGATAACAATGCCTGGTACCTGTATTCTATTGAATGAAAAAAGAATTGTAATATATGTAACTAATTTTTTTTGTTTGTTTGTTATATCAGACACCATAGATGCCATAGATAAAAATTATTTTCGTCCTTATGTATAGGCCTTACAGATCTTAAGACAGATCTTTAGATGAAAAGTGGACTTTATACCTGTTTAAAAACCCTAACATTTAGGGTCGCTTTTACAATATCGAAAATATGATAATTCCAGAGCATATTTTGATTTACTCGTATTCGGAGATTATTTGATATTCGAGCAAGCTGTGCAGTATTGTACGTGGATTCCGTTTCATTGATCTCCCGCACAAATTCAATTTAAGTCCGGGCTGCTTAATGGCTACTCTAAAACAGGGACATTTTTAGGCATTTTTTGGTTACTTTAGCTTTATGTCATGAAGTATATTATTCTGCTGAAATGTGAATTAATTCTTCCATACTTGTTATCGAACAATGGACGTTTGTGAGTGTTGATTAAAAATATAAATATATTTTTGGCCGATGTAAATTTACTAATTTTAAAGATTTGGGTTTTTATATTCAATGGAAGTCGAGATCTACCCTTGTTTTGAAAAACCACCTTCACGAGGGCGACGAGGTACCTGTGTACCTCTGTACATTTTGTGAGGAATTCTATAGATATTTTCATTTTTTTTATTTATTTTGATAATATTTTATTTTCGAATTTTGTTATTTTATTTTTATTTTTTTTTACATATAAAATTTATTTCCCAAAGTGTAGGTATATGATAATTACATTGAATATTTAGAAAAAAATTTAATGGTTTGTCAACAACTATGGTATTTCATGCACGAGCTTGGATATTTAATTTGCACAACTCAAATCTTTCAGAAACCTTCTACAGCAATCAGTGTTGGAAAATCTTGGATGATGATCCATATATAAATAATATCATGCCAGTCCATCAATATCAACCATATTGTAAAACAATGCCAATGACCAACGATTGGTTCTACATAATATTCACCCAATAATTTATTCATATTGTCAACACCTCCTTTCGTTTGGTTCCAATATGTGATGATCTTGGACTTAGCCTTAATTTATATTTCTACCTCTGGTTTGTACCGTTAGAACAATTGAATAATTGTTTTGTATACACTGTTCCAATGTACCACCGTACCATCCTTACTAAGCAATTCAGTCTCTTCTATCTCAATATGTATTGTCATTAGAATCATAATAATCTTCTTCAGTTTCCCAACCACGTATAAGCTCAACGTCAGATGCTTCATCAGCATTTGTAGTAATCTCTGTATTCTTGTTCAGTATCAGAATAAACGAAATCTTCTTCATCACTATTTTCATAGAACATTGCTCGAATTTCTTCAGAATTATATCTTTGCATACGTATTTTCCCATCTGATTGTTCCATTTTTGTTAATATTTAATTTTTTTCTATAATTTTTTGTAAAAGTTTTTAATTTATTTAATTATTTGTTAATTTGCTAACAAAATTGGTACCGTAGGTATGAAAGAAATACAAAATGTATAGCATTATTCAGAGATGAAAATGAAAATAGTTTGGTACTCAAAATACATTTAGGCATGAAAATAACTGTAGTTCGGTACCCAGTAGTATCGCATTATTCGAACAAATAGTTTTAATGAAAATAATTTCTAGAATATTAACATAAACTAATCTTTTATTAGTGTACAATTATAAGACATATTATTATATATGCTATGAAAATGTGGATGTTTATTTGATTTTATTTTTATTGTGTTATAGATTTATTTGAAATCTGTTAATGTATACTTATATATATATGTATAATACACATACCTAAATATGAATATTTACAATATTTAGGTACAAAAAAGATTTTTTTCATACAAAATATATGGAGGTACACGGGTACCTCGTTACCCTGATGAAGGTGTTTGGATTGTCACTCACATAAGGGTTAAAGATGTTCGAATTTAAAATGGGTGTAATTATTTTGAACTAAAAAATAGGTTCTATTATATATTATATGAATAAAATTTGATTGTTAATTATAATGTTCATTTTTTGTATGGAAATTAGCAGAACAATAATCTGCTGTCGCGAATGAAAGCTCTAACATAATATATTCGAAATATCGATGAAAATGATTTAATAAGACTTGGAATTAGATTACACAACGTGATTAGATTATTTGTATAGGACTCAAATTGTTGTCGTAATTTTTATCCACCATACACAAACGAACTTTCAGACATTATTAATTTTCTTTAAACTTATTTCATTTAAATTACCATACCTTCAACACAATAAACGTTCCAGACTTAAATGAAGATTTAAAAAAAAATATGAAATACTATTTAATATTACAAACTCTTTTACATTTAAGTTGTCATTGTGTTAATTTGAAAGTTGTAAATCATAAAAAAAAGTTGTCAAGATGTTATGCATATTTTTTTGTGTGGAAAAACTGTGAAGTTAAAATGTGTTTTTTACAGTTATTAAATTCATGTTATAGTTGTGGCAGCTATTCATGTTATAGTTATATTACGCAATAGGTTTAGTATCAATTGCATCAATTATAGTTACGAAAATCATGTTATACGAGTAGGTACATCAGCTTATGTTGTTAAAAAAGTACTAGTTTCAATAAAGAAAATACACTATACTGATCAAACCTTTTATTTTTGTATCTATATATTTCTTATTTATTAGTGATGCCACTTTTGAAGTGATAGTAATATCAATTGAAAGTCTTAGAATTCAGTATACGTTCTCGTTCTAGTTTCAAAAGCTTTGAAGAGCCTTGATCATGTTTTTGAACCTTGAATAATAATAAAAATTAATTAAATTAATTAAATCTATCATGTTAAAAGGTATATTCTGTTATTTATTGTATAATATGCTTTTAAAATCAAAACCAAAAAAGTAAGAAATGTATTTACAATGGAGTAGTAATTATCTATTAATTAAAATCTCATTTACAGCCTTTTTTATATATTATTTAATAACTTTAATCATGTAATATTAATATATTTATAATTAGAACCCACTCTCCATTATTTTTAAACAAAACAAAAAAAATATTTAAAAATTAAAAAACCGTTTTCTAAAACATGTTTTTTTTCTCTATTCAAATTAAATTGTGCGTTGACTGTGTATTGAAAAACAAAGATCCTTTCCATATCAAAATTGTGAATCCTTAAAAAAAAAAACTTAAATAGAATGAGTGTTCATATCTTAGAAAACTTAATTTTTGCCTAATTAAAATATTATTAAAATTCATTTAAAAGTGATTTCTTTTTTTTTGTGTTTGTTTTTTTTTTTTTATTATATCATATGTTAAGAGCTTGTGATAGGACTTTCATTGCTACTATATAATAAATTAAAATTCCTTTACTCAAATTTGTTCTTTCCCTTTTTTTGTGTTAATTTTCTGTTTTTTTTCTGTTTTTTTAAGAAGAGAACATTTAAGCTTTGCATTTTCAACAGTTTTACATTTTTTTTTTCTTTTAAATTTAAATTATTTTGCAATGAAATACACCACACCTATTTAAAAAACTTAATTAACAAAAATTCATTTAAAAAGCTATTGAAATAAGAAAATGTCCTTGTTGCACAATTAATAGTCATTCATTATCAGCAAAAAAAAAAAAAAAACAAAAACCTAAAATTTAACATGTCAACGCTTATATATTATAGGTAAAAACACAGTCCTTCTCTATTCAAATCTCTTTTGTGAAAAGAATGTGTTTAAATACACACGTGAATTTTATTAAAAAAAAAAAAAAAATTATAAAAACAAAACACACAAAAAAGAAAATTAAAATTATCAGTCCCCTACAAGCACTTAACGTCTATTCAGAACAAACTAACCAGCCTAGAAGTGGTATTTGAAAAGTTTCTCGTATATAATTTTTTCATCCATTCTATATGGAATATCTTCTGTATCCTTTCTATTCTTAATTTCATAGTGTGTAGTATATTTTAGGGTTGCCAACTTTAATTTTTTTTTGTTGTTTTTGTGTTTTTACTTTTATTTATGATCTGCAGGGTTTAATTTACTTTTTGCATTCTTCAATCATACTTTTAGAAAATACAAGTATCCTGTCAATGTATTGGCAATGACGTTGCTATTAAAAATAATTCAGTATGTATAAATGAATAAAGGTAAATATAGAGGGGTATAAAAACGTATTAAGAGAACAGGATTGTATTTGGTGTAATTGAAAAAAAGTAAAGCTAAATTTGAAGGTTATTACACTGTCTTGATCTCTCTATATCTTTTCTAATATAACTTTCAAAGTGATTAACCCTTATAAACTGTCAAATGTTTATTGATGAAGGAAGCATGTTGCTTCCACAAGCAATTAACAATTAATTTCTTCTATATACTATATACTAAGATTACTAAGTGTGTCAAAAAATATATAAAATGTATGGCGGTGACTAAACTAATCTTAAAACATTAAAAAAAATTTTCTCGGAAGTGTACATATAAGTATCAGAAATCGTACATTTAAAGCTCACAAATTTACATCAGTCAAATGGTAATGCTTCGAATGCATCACTAATAGGCAAATGTGTTCTCGTATATACAAATTACAGAGGTTTTTAAGAATAGCATGTTAAAGCTGCAAATTCGGTTTAGAAGAACGTAGCAAACACTAGGTAAATAAGCTAGGGAGTTGGGATTGGTACTACCTATTCTTAATTATTTTAAAACTATGGGGTCAGATTTTGTAATTGTTGAAACATTTTAGTTTGAGTTTTTATCTATAAAATCGCATTCGGATAATGTAAAATAAAAAACTAACTGAACTAGTTACGGATTAATCTTGTTTTATGACTTTATTCATCATTGTCATGTAATCGAATCCATGAGCATTTTTTTTTCTTACTTCTCTTTGCAGCATAGGACTTCCACTTGACATTTTCATCGTACTCGATTTCTATCATCATTTCTGTTTCCAAGGCAATGTCTAATTTTCATTTTCAATCTGTTTTATCCTAGGGGATGGATTGGCCTAATTGATCTAATCTGTAACTAACGAAAATTGCGTAAAAGATGTTTGAATCTAGGAGATATGTCAAATAGAACCTATTCTGAGTATTAACATTATTACAAGCTTACTTGGTGAATAGGTACGGGTTCAGTTAGTATTATAGATAGAGGATCGTTATGAATCCGCATGGAATTTATTGTGTTTATGCAATAATGAATTGTAATCAGAAAATAAAAATAATTCAAAAAATTTTGTCTACCCATTACGAAAGGAGAAAAAATGCAAGTAAAATATCCCAAAAAGCATTATCATAGATCGAACTTCATAGCACAACTTCTGACCAAAAATTCTGTACAACAAAATAAAATTATGTAATTAAGATGAAATAAATATACAAATTTTTTCCGAGATTGTAGAAAATGGTCAAAAGAGAAAGAGATGCTGTGTTTGACCGAGATTCGGATACTGAGGCAATCTAACGACAGTATAATTTTACTCCAAACTCTCACTCAGGTCATAATTAAAACTAGCCAAATGTGACTAATTAATTAGTTTTTCTGTAACATCTATCTATATTTTTTATCAGAATTATCTGAATTTAACAGAACAAACCTATAACAGGTTTTTTTGAAGGTTTAAAGATTTTGGCCTAACAGAGTTCGAACCATTTTGTCCATTTGAGACATCTAACAAAGTTTCTCCATTGAGACATCAAACTAAACATAAAGTTTCAATATTGACATGTTGAGACCGCGGAATTCAATGCTGGGCCATCTTTTAATTTCATTGATTCCCAATGTAGGCTGTCTTTAATATTTGATTATATATTAAAAATTTTATTTTGTATCGATAATTTTGTCTTTTGACCGATCAGTTAAAACACATATCTATATGCAAATATTTGTGATAAAATTCCAACGAAGTTTACCATCTAGTGCGAAACCCATAAATATTTTGTTATGTTTTCGTATGGTGTGACAGCTTCATTTACTTTTGACTGTGAGAGGTATATCAATTTGTCTGTTGATCAAATTTATAAATTTAAGGTCATCTTCCATTTCATACATTCATTGGATATTTCGTGATCAGCTGCTTGTAGGTTGTATTGCATTTTCTACATTTTATCTACTGCTACAATTTCAGTGTTATCCGCAAATGCTACTATTGTGATGGTTTTAATCTGTGGAATATCGTTTGTGTACAGTAAAAAGAAAATTGAAAGTAGTTTGCTAGATTCCAGTACACCAGTTTTATTATAACTTAGGAATTAGTACTCCTCTCCTTGTTTTATTCTGAATCTGTTTCTGATAGATATGGGCTGATTAATTTAAATATCTCTTGAGTTGTATACGATGGAGGGATGTACCGTGAGATATAAGCTCTTCATTGCATACTTTATCGAAAGCTTGTGCGATATCTAGAAATAAAAAAATAAATGAAAAATGATAAATTACTCATATTTTTTTTTACGTTATAACTTAAAAATGTTACCTTATTTACAATGTAACTGTATATAAAAAAAATAAATGTTGACCTCATTAACGCAAGGCTATGAAACCAATTAGGTGAAAATATGTATATATAGGCTTTAGCATAAGCTGTATGGCCTTATCTACTGACATAAGTTGGTATACTTTTTATTTACATATGTGCATCCTGAATATTATTATTCTAAACACACATGTAAATACACATATACATATATAATATTAACATAAATTTGATATACTAATTTCTAATTTTCATATACTAAAATTTGTTAATAAAGAACAACTGGTCACCTTAAAATAATCTGAACCTAAAAAGCTTTAAATCTATGCATATGTGGACTTTAACAAAAAATAAAATTTGTGTTTTTTTTTTTTGTGTTTTTGAACATATGTGTACATACATATTCCACTAATGCCAATGTAAATCCATGTTATGTAAAAAAACGTAAGTTATGAAAAAAAATTTCTTTTGATTTTCAATAAAATACACAGCAAAAAAAAAAAAATTAAAAAATAAAAAAATAAAAAATAACACTAAAATAAGAAAATTCAAATAATACAACATAATTGAAGAGATCCATTTTTATTTTTATTATTATGTTTTTTTTTATTTGCGGTTTAAGGACTTTAATTCTGTTTTTTTTTTTGGTATTTGCAGTTATCTAATGCTAATACAAAATGCCAATAAAGTTTGCATACATAATATAAATAAGAAAGTATACAATATATATATATATATTTAAAAATAAAGAAAACATAAAAAGGACCTCCTCATATAATGCAAAATGTTAGTCTACATATACATATGTATTTTAACTACCATTATTTTATACATAATTTTGCCAGCCAATGTATAAATTTTATCTACCACCGTTTCTAAGGATATTTAAAAAACAAAAAAGAGTTATAAAACCAAAAAATTAAAAAAAAAAAAAAAAAAACGAATCCTGAGGTTGGTTGGATGATTCACAAAACAAAAAACAAACAACGATAAAAAAAATTATTTATTTTTTTTTTTTTTTTGCAAAAAATGAGCAAAGAAAACAAAAAATTATTAAAAAATTATTTTTCAAAAAGGAATCTCACTGACAACCTTACATTCATTCAACATTTCTATTTATATGCATTTTGATAAATAATTTTTTTTATTTTTTTTTTATTTTTATTTTTTTTTTTGCTTTGTATCTTTGAAATAAAAAGGATATATTATTATCTACTGACATAAGTTGGTATACTTTTTATTTACATATGTGAATCCTGAATATTATTATTCTAAGCATATGTATAAATGTACATACACATATACATTTAATACATAAATTTAAATATGCACTCAAATTTAATATAAAGAATCTCTTCAGCCACCAGAGGGTCTTAATATGCAACACATACTTGACTCTACTTACATTATATATATTCTCTCGCTTTCAATTCTACGAAAGTAGAAATTTTTGTTTTTTTTTTCATATAGAAATTCCTATAGAAATTCTAGGTCCTTTTATTATTATTTGCATTATATATATATTATATATATATATATATATATATATACATATATATAATAGAAAAAAGATTTCAATGTGAATGCTTGTTTTTTACGAAGATAACTTCTATTTAAAAAAATAAGAAAAACGTAAAATAAGAAATAAAGCAATTTTATAAAGAGATGATGAAAATAGAAATGAAGAGGCTACAAAGTGTTTAGTTTTTGAATATATTATTAAAAAAAAAAGAATAATACGAAAATAAAAAACTAAAATGAATGACAAAATTGATGAATGAACAAAACAAAATCAGCTGAATTTTTAAAATCAACAACTTGAAGAAAGAAGTATGAAGGTAAAAAATTATGAAAAGGATTAAAAAAGGCAAAAAAAAAAAAAAAAAAATTTATTTTTAAAGTTTTCTATTTATGTATTTTTTTTTTTGCTATACAGATTTTAGATATGAAAGAGTTTGTTTTTTTAATAAAATTATTTAATTTTATGTTCTAAATGAAGTTTGTTTTTTTAATTTATCCTATAGTGGCTTTATATATAGTAGAGCTATTTGTATAAAATGAACTGAAAACGAAGTTAAATTGAATTTTATTTTAATTTATAAAAAAAATATATTGGTTAGAATTTTATTGAGTCTTCTTTAAATGCGTTTTCTTATGTTAATTATATTTATCTTTTTGTAACACATTGAAAGGCAAAAATTGGTAGAAAATATTCAAATTAAAAAAAAAAATAATATGATAGAACATACGATACAAAATTGTATAACTGTAATAAGTTTGTTCGCTCTGATTGAATTGGAGATCTTGGACCTTAAAATCTTTCTAAAATTACTTTTGTCTATACTCAAAACTCTTTAGAGTATTATTTTATTTTAATACTTGCCATGTTCGCATTTATTCAACTGAGTTAACTATGATCTCTTCTGAACACATGAGCGTGCATATTTTGTATATGAAAATTTGAATTCTCTCACTTTTTAAAAATGCTCGAAACATTTTTTTCTCTTCGGAACAAAAGTTGATTTAATTTTAACTTTTGTGTTTAGAACAATTTTTTTTTTATGTAATTTTTAATTTTTTGACATTTCTCATCTCACATTTTAAAGAACATTCAGGCATAAAAATATTTTTTTTGTTTTAATTTTTAAATAATTGATTTTTAATAATATTTATATATGTAGGTGAAAAAATATTTTTATAAATTAATTCAAATGTCAATTTCAGCTATTTAATTTTTTTTTTGTTTAATTAAGCATAACCATAGTACGTACAAAATTTAAGTGTAATTTTTTTTTTTTTTATATAAAACTAATCATACTTGTAACCCTACTTAAAAATAAATCACACTTAAATTATGCTAACCCGAGCAGCCAAATGTGACAAAAAAATGACAATATGTCGACAAATTTTGGTGAATTGTCGAAAAAATTTTGTGACAATTTTTGTCGGTAGGATTGACCTAGGATTGACTATTTGTCATAGTTTAGATGACAATTTTGTCAAAATTTTGTAGTTAATTTGTCAACATTTTGTGGGTTATTTTGCCGACAATTTATGAATAATTTGTCATCATTTTGTGGGTTTATTTGGCGACAATTTGTGAATAATTTGTGTCATCAATTTGTGGACATTTTTTTCAGTAATTTAGAAGGGTTTTTAATAATAAAAACAATTTGTTTTTTATATTTTATATATTTTATTCTATCTATAACTTATTCTATAAAAATAATTAAAAAACCAGTTCTATTTCAATTGTTGTTAATTACAAAACTCATGCATATTTTTAAATAAACTTTGTTGTATTTTTCAAAATACAAAATGTCAAAACAACACCGATTCTCAAAAGTGTTGAATATAGACTGGATGAAAAGAATACTAAAAAATATTAAAATAAATAAAAAACTTACAAATCCGGTCATCCAATTGTCACATATTGTTGACCAAAAATTGTCATGACAAATATTTGTCAACATTTTGTGAAACTACAATTTTTTAACAAATTTTGTCGACAAATTGCCATCATCACTTTGACGACAAATTGTGCCCACATTTTTCTGACAATATGTTGGCAAAAACTTGGGATGACAATTTTTGGTTACTGGGGAAATCTACTTTCACAATCCAGCTTTTATGTTATAAGTATATCGTAAATTTTATCGTATTTTTTTAATTTTTGTTCATGACAATGACAATGATATTTTTGAAGTTTCAAACAAGTAAAAATGTAAACAAAATTAATTAAAATAAATTCATACTTAATTCTTTTTTAATTCAAAAATGATTCAAAAATTATTCTAAATTTATTTATTTATTAATTTTTGGATTAATTTTATTGTATTCTTTTAAAAAATATTCTCTCCATATTTGTTTTTGTGACAAGGAAAGCGAAGTAAAAACAAAATGTCAGACCTAATTGTATAATTAAAGCAAAGTATAAAGTGAACACTTTTTTTCAAACATAGTTCATAAACGTAGTTTAAACACAATTTGAATATGCGATAATGCTGTAGTAGTTAGGTGTTATACAATTCGTTCTAGTTTACTGTAGATCTAGATATGTATGAATAAACTATAATCTTTCATGCCTTCGTAAATTTTGAAAATTTTTGAATAATTTTGGAATATTATATGACTGAATGGGTAAACAAAAAATTAGTTCTATCATTAATTATGTAATTTTTCTGGTATGAGTGTATGTGAGTTATGTTCAGTTTCCAGATAATAAATGTTGTCTTTAATTTATAATGTACACGTTTTATATCCAATAATTGATTCATCGTAGATTTGTTAGAATTAGCAATGTGTCTAAATTGATACTATAGACTTCTCATTCACAATTTTTTTAAATTTCAGATAAACCCATTAATTGAAGCAAATAATTTCAAAACCACACCTCCATACTTACTCAATAAGTTGATATTTGTTAGATCACCTAGAGGTGTACATTTAATTGTTCTATGTCACAGAGTAGGAGACTTAATTACATTTATCGTTTTTTTGTCTGTTACAGTTACAGTATTATGGAATTCATTGTCAAGCACTATTAGTAGTGATTGGTGAATTACCTCTTAGCAAGCTTATATATCTATTTTGTAGAATTAAAATTTGATGGAATACTTTAAGAAAAAACTGTATATAAAATAGATGAAATAATATATAAAACAGTAACAATTCATTATTTAAATGGATTTTTATATCTAAGGGTAGAGAAGACAAAATGTAAGGTTTAGGTCAATATAATTTGCCTTGTGTGTTATAATGAATCAATTTTGACCTTGAGAAATATTTAGAGTACCTAATACCTATATATAAGGCTACACATTATATAGTACCTACCTAATGCTTATTAATTGATACTGTACAGAGTCCAGTAGAGCAAATATGTCTATTGTTTGCTTAGAAACAATTAAAATAAAAAAATTATCAAAATAATTAACTATTATAAAATCATGTTCAATCACAATACATATAAAAGAAATATACATAAAAAAACACACATACACACAAGTTTGTACTGAATACTCCTATATAGACATTAGATATTATTGAAGATGGTGTTGTTACTCATTAGGTAGATAACAGTGTAGTAACAGTGATTTCAACGGAATGTGGAATAGTTACTCGCAGATATTCTAGAACAGAAACATATATCATTATTTCGTCAATGTGTATTCAATCAGTACGATAAAAATATGGGAGGAGGAGTATAGGAAATATAGGAAAAAATATGGTGGTTAGAGGAAAGAAATGGTGGTGAAACCTAAAATCCATGTTTATTTGGTTATTAGACATGGTAGCTCAAAACATGTGTACTTTATACAGAAAGGCTTTGAATATATAAATTTATAAAATATTTACACTTTTATCAATTTCAATAATCCATTGATGCTTAAACAATATTTTTCTTTTGTTTTTTTATTACAGGTGAAAATTTGGTTCCAGAATCATAGATACAAATGTAAGAGGCAGGCAAAGGAAAAAGCAATGGCTGAACAAAATCAACAAAATCAGGTAAAATTAAATTTTTTAAAACTATTTTTAGTTGCAATCAGAAATCAATTCTAACAAATCAAAGCAACAAAATTAAATAAGAGGATATAGGATCATTTTTTTTATATAAATATATTTAATTAGGAGGGTGGGGCAACATATTTCATACATAGATTGATAATTTTCGTTTTAGATGTTTTTGGAAGAACTTACTTTCAAAATTTCAATATCAATGTTTGGCCCTTCAAAGCTCAATTATTTTTCCCACATTATTTATAATATTTATAAGTAATACATCTTATATAATCCACAATTTTAAACCCTATTCACATATTTTGAAATTTATAATTTTATCTTTAGGTTTAGGAATTACTAAGGATCTTTTTTAGAGATTTTTCTTCTACATTCATTTAATATGAGACCCTAATATGAATCAATCTAATTGTGCAGTAGTTGTATTCAAGTGAACACAAGTTCAGCAGTTGCAATAAAGCAGTTGTGTATTGACTTTACCCGTCTCTTTAATTGTGAGTTAAATAAAAATGGCATCTATACAGTTGTCAGCTGTTTGGCGAAATATGCATTTTTTTCTTCCTTTTTTCCAACGATTTTAAACAATAGCGACAAAGCAACAAAGAAAAATCGGGTTAGTGAGCACATCCACAGACCGAAATTCACAAAAAAAATCTATAAATTCAAAATCCATAAAATTGTGGAATCCAAAACAATCTTTGAAGAAGGAGATATCCTCTCTGTATGAAACAGCGGCTATGCATACAAATAATTTATAAAAAGATTCTGATGTAAAAGGCGTAGAACTTTGATTTTAAATCCAACTCTAAAATCTGTCCTAAGTTAGAATTTTGCATAAAATGCCGTACATAATAAAGTGAAATGCTTGAAAGTAATAACAAGGATCGTTTTTTGTGAATTTTTTTTTTTGTGGCAAAAGTCATTATGGATTTTGGTTTTTGTGGATTTCGGGACTAACATAGAAAAATTAACAAAAAAGAAAATAATTGCAAACATAAGAAGCTAGTTAGAAGCATAAGCAAGCTTTTGTTTTTTCAAATTTCTATGTAATATGGTAGCTGAGTCCAGTTTTCGGCTAATGTGGTTATTACAATAAGTAATCGGGAACTATATCAAGAGTCCAAAGCATATTCTGCCTTAAATTTTATTTTTGATAAAATGTCATTATATTTTCAAAATCAGTATTGTGAATGTTCAATCAGCCCATCATGGGGCATTATTATTGTTAAGCAGACGATTTTATTTAGACTAAAAAATAATTCAATACATTTTATATTATAAGTACAGCTATATCAAATACAGTAGTTGCAAACAATGACTTCCTAAAAGTTAAAGTGTTTGCACACTATATAAATTCTGATACATAATACAATGTTATATAATTTAAAATTAAATTGGATTTTAGTTAATTTCAACCATTATATTACGCAATCTTTTTTTTGAAACGCTTGAATACTTGGCTTGAATTAAAATCAAGAGAATAGAAAAACTACTCAAGTTATCCAGTTATATTAAATTAATTTTCGACTATAAATGTTTTTAAAAATAAATTTTTTCAACCAATTTCTTATCAATTTTATTTATTTTATTTAATTTTTTTTTTATTTTATTTCTAGTCAGCTAGTTCACCACGAAGAGTTGCTGTACCAGTTCTAGTTAAAGATGGTAAACCATGTTCGAGTACTTCAAATTCCACACCACAACAACAACAACAACAACAAAATGTTGGTGGAAGTAGTGGCAATGGTAATGTTACAACTGGTAGTAATATATTAACAGGAGCTGAAGCACCACATACCCATTCCCCAGACACATCATCAACATTATTGTCCAGTTATAATGGAGCAAGTCATAATGCTCAAATGTTACAACAACCATGCAATAATTCCCTTATGTCAAATAGCTTAGCGATGGCATATAGAAATCAAAATAATTTCATGGGTAACAGTCATCAGCAACAATGCGGTGGTTATTTACCATTGCAAGGAAGAGCTTGGTAATAATTAATTAATTAAATAATTAATTAACTAATTAATTATTAATTGAAAAAAAAACAAAATAAAAATAAATAAATTAAATAATTAATTAAATTTAATATATATATATATATATAAATAAATATATTATAATAATTATAAAACTAAATAAATAATAATAATTATATAAAAAAAAATTGTTTAAAATTTAGGATAGTAATTTTATTTTAATTTTTTGTTTTTTATAATTAATTTTGTAATTTTTTTCTCCATATTTTAAAATAGAATTAATTTGCCTATACATATATATAAAATGAAATCGTGTCAAATTTGTTTGTTGTTTTTTTTTTTTACTTTTTTATTTTAAATATTTTAGTAATTATTAACTGTCAAAGTGGTGATACATAAAATTTTTAAAGAAATTTTTTTTATTTTATTAGAAAATAATTTTTGATTTAATTACAATTTTAGAATTATATTATATGTGAAAAAAAAACAAAAAGAAAAACAACAACAACAACAAAAATTTTAAAAGAGATTAATTCAAAATGAAATTTTGAAAATAGCCATCAAATAGTGTATAATATATATATGTATGTACGTATACATATTATATACGTAATAGTTTTCCCACTATGTTGTTTTTTTAATTACACTTTATTGGATTTTAAATTGAATCGTTGTATATTGTAAATATATATTAATTTAATTTTAATTTGAAAAATAATTGATTGCTTTTAGTTTTTAAGGTAGTACTCATTTTCGATGTTCAGATAACGTTTTATTTCGGTATAAAATGTTCATAAGCCCACTTGATTAACGTTGACTTGTATATCTGAGCTGAGGTTATAATTTTTGTGTACAGATATTCACCAGTTCTTTTCATAAAATCTACTAGACTTGTTAGTTGAACTCATGATAGACAAGAGTGCCTCACTTCTTCTAAACTCTTTAAATTTCCAGAGTATATGTGGCTTGTGACGTCTTGTACATTAAAAAAATTGTATTCAAAGCATCACATTTTAATTCAAATTCAATTCGAAATATAGAACCACATAGAATGTAGAAATTGAATTTCACTCAAAGCAATTCTGAACTTAAATTCATCATTTATTATTCCCGTTGTCCTGAGACCACTATTTTTAGGTATAGAACTGCAGTAAATGCATAGAGGTGCTAGTTGTGACCACGTTCGTTCTTATAGATGAAATTATAAAAATTAAAAATTATTTCATTAAAAATCACTTAAAAATTTAAATTTAAAATTTCTTAAAAAATCAACTTTTTATAATCTCGTCAACCATTTTTAGATTTCTAATCTTTATTTGTCTTTTGTAAAAATTGTTTAAATTTTTGTTTATTATAATGATTTTACAATTAAATTTTTTTTGCAATGAAAATCTGATGCATTGCATTTGATTTGCAACTGCTAGAACAAAATGGCTACCGTACCAATTTAAGAACACGAAAAATTAACTGTGAAAATACAAATTCAGTGAACCAGTAAACCAGTGATTTGTAACGGTAGCATTTTCTGTAATATTAATTCTGAACGTTTGACGATTCATTCACATTTACGTTTTCTGTAGTGCCGCTCGAATTGAATTATTAACAATTTTATTTATTGAAAATATTTTATTTCCCTTTAAATTTTAATTTGAATTATTTTCATCATTAAATTACGTTATTATTCAAAACAAAAAAAAAAAATCTTTCAATTAATTAAAATTTTAAATTAAATTAACTAATTGCTAATAAATGTAATTTTTAATAAAAAAAGAAAATTCAAAAAAAAAAAGAAAAACAACAATAAAAATTGTAAATGTTAAAAGATGATTTTTTAAACGTCAGAAATTTTTTTGTATTTTATTTTAAAATGTACACTGTAAATTAAGAAAATTGATATTTAAAATTAAATAAAAAAAAATAATTAATTATGTCAAATTCACATAAAAAAAGTAAAAATTAAAATAAAATTAAATAAAAAGAAAAATAACAAACAAGAATAAATAAATTTATAATTAGTTCATATTATTATAATAAATAAAATATATATATATATATATATATATATATATATATATATATATATATATAAATAGATATACTTAATCTCATGAAAACGAAGATTTTAAGCTAGATTTTAGGATTATATATAAAAACACAAATATTATTATATAAAAAAAATTGTAAAATAAATTATTAAGTTTATTAAGGTTTTAGAAAACAATTATAGTAAACGGTTATATTAATACAAAAACAAAAAACAAAAAGAAAAAAAATTTTATTAAAATAATACAATTAAAAAACAAAAAATAAACGCCATGAACTTAACATTACGATAAATAAAAAAACAAAATTAAAAAATTAAAAAAAAAAATCGTGATACAAGAAATAATTTTCAAGAATTTAAATAGTAATATTTAAAAAAAGAAAAAAAAAACCCAAAATAATTAATTGTATTTTAACTAAATTTCTACAAAAAAAAAAATGAAAAAAATTAAAGCTATAATTAAAATAAATAAATAATAAAAATAATTGTATGAATAGTAAATGAATAAGTAAATCATGGCGATTTAAAAAAAAAAAAAAAAATTATAATGAGGCAAATTAATTATAATATTAAATTAGTAATTAAAAAACAAAAACAAAAAAAAATTAGTTCTTAAATATAACTTAATTAATTTCATTAAATAAATATACATATATTAAAAAAAAAACCAATATGTATATATATATTTATTAATTTGTTATTGTGAATGTACCAAATTTTTAATGGTCATTTAAAAGTCACTGCAAATCTCCTTTCAATCATCACTTTTTCCCATAGAACAATGTCTTATAATACTTATTAGCCTGATGGCCTCTGAGGGAGCAACTTTAAAAATGGGACATTATTTTCATATAAATTTTGTCTTTTTTTTTGTACAGGGACAATATTTTACTATATATGAATAACCCGTTATTATTATATTGTGTTATTTCTAAAAAAATATTATTATCTAAATTGGTAAAATTTACAAAAAATATAAAAATATTTTCATTAATAATTTTTAATTTAAAACAAAAATTTGTTATTTTCCGACGTGGAAATTATAATGAACACATAAAATAATATTTTTTTGAATAGATATACTGGTGGATACATGAAAGCATTTAAGACGAAGTTGAAATCGCATGTAAATTATAGTTGTTTATTATTATATAAAACCTTTGATGGTGTTTGTATTAAATTTTTGGTATGACATTTTACAGAATATTCTTGTTTCTATTAGTTGTGTTTTTCTCAAATTTTATTTATATAAAAAAAAATTTATACACAAAACAAAAAAAAATGGTAATTCGGTAAATTTCGGAAAAATCTTCGTGTGACTTGGCTAGAAATAACAGAGGCATTGTATAGATATAGACAATAACAATTAATCATATTGCAAAGAATTTGGTATTCTGAGAAGCGAATAATATAATATTTTATAAAATTAAATAAATATTAAAATTTGAGGTATATTTCACAATTTTATTAAATATCTTAATCGATCTCTTGAATTCTGTTGAATTCTTTAAATTTATATTGGAGCTGGCACAAAAATTTCATTGTTATTCTGCAATTTTTATTAATATAATTTTTATTATTATTCAGTCAGCTGACATTTATTTTATGAAAATTTATTGATTTTAATTTATAAAATTTGATATTTTATAAAATCGATAATTTAAAAATCTATATCTGTGGAAATTCGTAATATTGATTCCTCATGGATTTTTTAAATGGATTTTTCTCCAGTTAATAAGATAATCCAGACTAAAAAATACAGGTCAGATTACCCGATTGAATTTGAATTGACTGATTTCCGTGAATTTTTTCAATTGATTGATGTGGTAAAAGTACCGTAAATATAAACAAACAATAAACAAATTCATCTCTCTCTCTCTTTTTATTAAATATTATTTTGATAAACTTATCTAATTAAAGTTTTGAGCGAACCGTTATCTACAAAATATTATTTATTTAAATACTGCAACAGTGTTTTTATACCAATAACAGTGAAATCAGTGAAATTTACATAAATTGGCAATGATTTTTATATCATCATCTGCATAGATATAATATACAAGGATTCCATAATTTTAAAAGCTTTTTTACACCCTCCTTTGCTGAAATGTATAACATAGATGAGTATCAATGGGTTTAAAAATAAGATCTAATTAGCAAAATTTAGTTTTTCGAAAACAGTTTATGGAAAAAATTAATTATTTTACTTTAATTTAGGGAATAGGTAGAAATGGCAAGGTAGAAGAAGAGTATTTTTGTTTTTTCTAACCATAGAAATTTCAAATCTTTTAATTAAAACATAATTGTTTACTGTTGGTGGTTGGTTGGTATGGTATTGGTATTGGTATAGACAATAATTTTGACTTTAACTTGAATCATAATTAACCAACAGGGGTCCCTAGTATTAATATATTTTTCAAATTTAAATTTTTTTAAAAATATGCTATAGATAGCGACTTCCATATTGTGAAAAAAATATTTTTAAGCTTCCTTTAAACCGAACTTAAATTTATAATTTGAAACCATTGCAATACAAATACAAAGTGAAGTGAAATTATTTTGGAGGTACCCATCCGATTTTTTACATAATATAAAAAAAAAAGTTTAACCTGTTTTCGAATATAATTTTAAACAATTTATTTCAGATAGATTTTCTTTATCACAAAGTAGCCCAAACTAGATTAAAATAAATAAAATAAAATTAAAATTTAAGTAAAAAGAATAACGCTTCGCGGGAAATAAAAAAAAAAATAAAAAAAAATGTACGAACAACATCCAAAATTTTTTGGCTGGACGATTTGCTTTTCCTGGCTTTCAAAACTAATTTTATACTTTTATAATAACTTGTCTATTTATATGTTTACTACTTATTTATGTATTTATTTATATGTAGGTTTATTTGGTAGGTTGGATTTTTTTTAAAAATAGTTTATATACAATTTGGAATTTTTGTCATTGTAAAATATTTTTGATATACAATATGGAAGGATTAACATTATTAAATTTTTCGGTTTTTTTATAATATGGGACTTAGAGAGGGTCCTAAATATCATGATTTCTTTTTTTTTCGTATAATTTTGGCTTCTTTTTATTAATTTGAAAATTTTTATATCGCAAACCTGCTGTAAATATAATTACGATTCCATCCAATTTTTTTTTGTGATATTCTACTTAAATTATATCTCTCCAAAAATGGCTTCCAAGGTTTTATCAATTTAATTGATCTGAAATTTTTCAATGATTTTTCGTTTTATTTCTTTTCTACCCACAAAATTTATTTGATTTCGTATATTGGTTCGAGTTTGATGCTCTAGATTAGTTTTTTTTCTAGTTTTCTTGATTCTATTTTTGTTTTCTAATAACATGAATCTTTCGGATTGTATCTTACCTTACTATTTTGTAATAATTTGATTAATATATGAAAAATTGAGTAATAATGAAGTTGTTGGGGTAATTAGTTAACTCTTTAGACTGGCGAATCTTAGTTTGGCGAATATATACAAAATAGACTGAGAATATAGCCCTGTTGTTAGAATATTAAATGAAATCATAGTATATTTTTTATTATATAAAATGTCCTGTCTTCTTTATTTTAATATGCGGTAAATAAACTCGCTGTAACTATATCCTTGACATCAGAAATGTATCGACAACGTCGCCAATACAATGTATCATGATCTGAAATGTAAAAAAAAAAGATTTGACATTGTCTCATGATCGGAAATTAATTTGACAATGTATTCACAACATATTTTGACAACGCGGATTGTTAAATTGTGTACCCAAAAAATTCTAGATATACAATACACACAACACATCGTCGGCTGAATTCCTATGTATCCAATCTACCAAAAGCAAAATGTTGAGAAAATCGATTTTTTAAGTTTGACAGAAATTTTGACTGGAAAAATTTGAAAATAATCAAACAAAATTTGAATTTTATAAAATTTGAGCAATTTTTTAATATCTAACATACGTAGTTTAATAGTTAAACAGTAAAAACAGCAGTAAAAACAGTTTTAATAAATTAGTTTAAATACAGTTCAACTACCGTTTAAAGCTTTTAGAATCACTTCAATGTAAAATAAAAACTGAAGATTTTGCTACATTTTGGAATACTATTTTAAAAATAAAATACATAATTAGATAAATATACATTCACTTTGACGTTTATATTATAATTCTGTGTTTTTGTAATATCAAACGGCAATAATAATATAAATTAATTTTGAAAATGAATGGTTTTATTAATATATTAGCCAATAATTTAATTAATTTAAATAACTATTGTAATTTTAACAACTGTAATAACTATTGCTAAACTTGAATCTAAAATATTTTATCTTTCCAATATCTTATCAAAATTAATATTGCCAGACCTTCATTGGTTAGCATATATTTTCGGCGGAAAAATTCATTTTATTAACATATTTTACTACAATTTGGCATAAAAGTTATTTTTCGTCAAAAAATAATTCTAACCTATAATTTGATTGATTCTGGTAAACTAAATTTTTTCGTTACACACTCTGCTCTTATTTTACGATTTCACTACGTATTTTAAACATTTTGGAATAAGTCTTCAAAGTCAAGAGCTTTTGAAATACTTTTCGGAATGAACATTGTAGATTATACGGTTTCACTGCATTTTAGAAGTCACGAATTGTATCAAGTTGCAATATTTTTTACGGTATTTTCGATATCACGGATGTAGAATGCATGGATTCACACCTTCTGTAAGAAAAATTTAATTTTTTCTACTAGACAATGGTTTTGGCAATCAATTAAATTATTATAGTCTGCAACAGTAGATTAATCAAATACTTTGTGAAAATAATGATGATTGACTGAAAAACTGAAATTTCAAAATAACGAGCACGAAATTCATATCCGAGCTATGCCCAAAACTCTATACTTTTAATTGGAGTCAAAACGTATATATATATAAAAATAAATAATAGTATTTAGCAAATTATGTAAAATTAATCAGTAGAAGGTGACAGTCTGAAAATTCATTCTAAAAATTATTTATTTAAAAATCAATAAAAATAAAATTATGAGTTATTCAGCAAATATGTTAGAAAGTAGTAATTGAAAAACCATATATATATATAAAATAACATCTTCAGCAGGGCTATATTCTCAGTCTATTTTGAGTTCCATCTTATCACAACAGATACCGATTGTATGTATGTATATGTATGTATTTGAAAAGAAATAAACAATTTGATGTGAAAATGATCTGAATGATTGTACCTATAGTAATATGCAAGTGTATTAATATTATTATTTTTTTTTTTTTTTATTCATTATTTATTTACAACAAAATTAATTAATTAAAACTAAACAAAATTTTTTAAAAGATCTTAAATTGCTATTGTAGTCAGGATCACTAGATACTAGTGACGTATAGTTCAAATTCATTTACTATTTGACATTTTCATTTAAATAATTTATTTCATAATGTAGGGATTTATATAATATTAAAAAAAAAAATATATTTTTTAGTCTTTATTTATACGATACAAATAAAAAACAATATAATAATATAATATGCTACTAATTTAATTATAATATGCAATACTATACATTTTATTTATATTTTTTATTTACACATACAATTACAAAAAGAATAAATTGAGCAACATAAATAATTTAGTATTTGTTTCGATAAAGTTTTTTTGTATAAGATTTTATATTTGCAATTAAAGTACTTTTTTTTTAAAGTGCGTTCTTTAAAATTAAAGATGTCTTCTGTTTCCGCAATTCTTTTTATATGCATATAAATTATATATTTCAGAATATTTAGCATAGTTGGGTTTATTTTGTTATAAATATCGGATAGAACAAGCCATTTAAAATCATTTATTTCAGATGATGACCATTCTTCTTTATAGATAAACGGTACAGCACTGTAGTTGTCCATTTCACATTGTGCCGGGATTTCTACTGGAATTCCTAAAGATAATTCCAATTTACCTGTAGAAGTTAATAAATATATCAGCTCACAACAGGATTTGAATCGAAAAAGAGAAGAACAGTAATATAAGACAACTTTATCTTCAACATCCGGTCTAATATCTACAACTGATTTACCGTGAATATGAATCGATTTAATGATATTTCTAATGTAACTAACTGAAATCTCTTTTGTGCAATTTGAGTTTAAATTAGCTAATATTAATTTGGATTATTTTTGAGAAAAGAAAAAAAAAACAGAAAAACAAATTATCAGGAGAAGTGTGAATTCTCAATTAAATCGTTTACTAAAACCAAACGAAATTGAGAAAATGATTTGCACTGAATTCATTACCTTTATTTTTACTCACTTAAATACTTTTCAATTTTTTGAAAAATGTAGTGAAATTTACGAATATAAAATTGAGTTTTCGGAATTATGATAATCTATTGTAAATAACCAATTCTTACACATTTTTGAAAATTTGTTAAAAGAACTAACCTCTTTTATCTCAGATGGTAAACTATTGTAATAGATAGGAGCTAGTCAATTACAATTTTTTTATAATGAGTTATTCTAATGAAAGGAATAATAACTAAATTTAGATTATTAACTCTAAGTTCGTAAAAATTGCTTATACGTATTTGAGAATTGTCATTCTTCTTAAAAAATTTAATTAGGCATTTTAGAATGTAAAGATGTTTTAAAGGAACAACTTTTGCCTCTTGGAATTAAAATACTTATTTTTACCGTGAATAATACGTAAGATACATTTTTGCGCTAATAGAACCGGTTCAAGTGTATTTGAATAAGTACCACCTTAGCTTGTAATACCATACTGCAATTTTGAATGAACCAAGGCATAGTAAATTTTTAAGTATTTATTATCCGAGCAGTATTTTTTCAATAACTAAAAATTTCGTATGCAGCTTAAAAAATACTTATGAATTTTCCCAATATGTACTTTCCAAATCAAATGGTTATCTATAATTAAACCAAATATTTATAGTTTTCTACAACTTCAATATCAAGACAAGTTGACGAACAACTTTGATTAAACTGCGATAAGGTCCGACGACAATTATCTTTAGTACATACAATACTGGAGCAATCGGCTCCATGAAATTTAAATTTTATACCAGGCTCTAATGTATTTTTTACTGAATTTAAATTGAAAAACATTAATTTTATTTTATTACTTATTATAAGTTTATGCACCATAAGCCATTTTCTCAAATCATTTTTATCCTCATTGAGTTCATTAAGTCACACTCATTTCTTTTTCAGAATAACACAAATCAATTTGAACATTATTATCTCCATTCAATTACAATAAATTCAATATAAAAAAATTAAGTATAAAAAAATTCAATATAAAATATTCCATTAACTTTGTATTCAATTTTCTTAAATTAAAACATTTGATCAATTCATGGACACACAAATTATTAATTAAAAATAATTCAAATATTCAATTACATATTTTTTAAATTTGCTCAATTTTTTTTTAAATTTTTTAACTTATTAGAAAGATGGTTAAATATTTTTAAATCATTATACATTATTGTTTAATTCATTTTGAATTTAGTTTAAAATTGAAAATAATTCTAAAATGTTGGTGATGAACATCCTGTATTAAATTCAGTATTAAATTTCTTGATAAGTATTGTAGTAATTATAAAGAAAATATTTTAAGAAATTGAAAAACTAAGTAGCACATTTCGAAAAATCCTGTTTAGCTACCTGCCGAAATAAACGTTGAAAATATATATAAATATATGAATAGTATAGACATAATCAATGTCACCACGCCCAAATCAGAATAATTGGAAATAGAAAAAGTAGACATGAAATTCCACACCAACCTGTCGTTCGGTCGAAATTCATTAAATAATGTTCGAATTGTTTCGGCATAAATTCAAAAAGTTCAGTTCAGTTTAAATTTTAATAGATTTGTAAATTATTTACTTTTCAAATAATTGTTTTAGTTAAATTAACAAAAATATCAATAATTTTTCTTTAATTCACGTTTAATTAAAAAATCGTCATACAATTTTGTAACAGCACACAAAAGAAACGAAAAGAAGACAAAAGGGACCTTGAATATAAATAAGTCTTTAACAAAATCTATATATTTTTAGAGATGAGATTTTTCTATCACAGAGATTCATGTATTAACGTAATAGTAAAAATCATTTGAATACAAATTACACATTAAAATTTCATTATTGAATTACTACGCAAGCGTGTTAATTTTTTATATAACAAAAAATATGTATAAGAATAAAACAACAAAATAAAAAAATAAAATATTGATTTAGTATAATAATATAATATATCAGGATATTTAAGGATATCATTTTTATTATTATTAAATTTGGTCACAATAATCCCAATTCACTGGGTAAGTAAATGAAATTCTGAAATGAATCTAATGAATTGACATCATGGATAAAATTTCGAGTTTTACACCATCGATTGAAGTAACATGTTGATTTCAGTTAATTTTAATTTTCTATATATTTTGTAGAAATAAGGATATAAAATATTTTATTTTATAAAATTTCAATTTTCAGTAGGTATTTTTAGCATATTTAATAGAATTTGACGTTAAAATTGATTTTGTCCGAAATTTTATAATAATTGATGTATCTTCACTAACTCGTGCTGAACAATTTATTAAGTCAAGTAGCAGTTATTGAATTGGTTAAGTTCATATCATCAATCGTACCAATGATATAAACAAGTCTGAACAATCGTTGTAACCGTTGTTCTGATGAACTATGAAATAGTCTGCAATTTAAATACTATGCAAACTCAACTGAATATTATTTTACGGAAATTACGATTTTATGGTTCGATATAAAAAAAATCAATAATATTAGGATTTAGAACATTATTTATCACTATATCTTATGCTATATATTTAGTACTATAGAGTAGAATTTAGTACTTTATTTTAGTATAGAAGTGCTGAATCGTACTTCTAATACATGAAAGCTCAACTTTAAAGATAATTTTAAAAGTATGCATTTCTAATTTTTAATTCATTTTTATTTATGATTTATTTATGATCTAAGTTTTCAAATTAAATCCCATATTATAAGAAGTTTATATTCTGAAAAACATAGGCTCAAAATAGGCTAGAGTTAGTTGCCGTTTTCGATTAATTCCATCTTATGTTTGCTTTTTCAAGTTCTTGTTTTACTGCCCTCCGGTGTTCTTTGGACAACCCACGTCTTCTTATATTTTATGGATTCCATTTTAGGCTCATTCGAATGATGCTGTTTGACAGCTTTCTGAGTGTATACCCTATCCATCTCCATTTCCTCCATCCCATTTGTTTCGATATGTGTTGTTCGCCGGTTAGTATCCAGAGGTCCTTATTGCTTATTGTATTTGGTCTCGAATATTCAGCATATATTGTCCTTAGACATTTATTAATGAAAATTTATAACTTTTGGTTGAAAATGTTTGATGTTAGCCAAATTTCACTACCGTATGTCAGGATTGTTTTACTCGAAACCGCTGTGGATATTTGACTGCTCTTCCATATCGCTTGCAATCTTGCAAATGCTGTTCTTGCTTTCTTTACCCTTTTTTCTATGTATTCTTGCCGCCCACAAATGATTTTAAATTTACTTCTCAAGTATAACATATGTTGCTTACAAATTCGATTTGTTCTTCTTTCAACCTTAGATGTTCTGTGTTTGGTGTTTTTTAAACTCATAGAGCTTTAGCTTTTCTGGGTTGATTTGCAGTCCAGATGTTTGGAAAGTTGTTCCAGATGTTCTAATTTGTTCTGTCGCTGATATCATCTGCATAGCCGAGGTGTCAATACATCAATCATATACAATATTCGTGATAAAACTAAATGGCAATTTTAAATGGATGAAAAGTAAGTCAAGCTCGAAATTTTGTAACCGTAATATTATAGTCTTGGGTATACAGGAAAACAAAAAATGGTAAAATATAAAGGCCGGTGCATAACGAACTGCGTTAAATTTTCTTGACAAAATTCAAAATTCCTGCTATTAGTCTTATTAACAACCCTAATGTCACATCCTTCTTGTACCACTTGACAATCGTTGTGTTGTTGAAGTATTTCTCCCATTGTATAGATATATGCCATAAGCATATCTGATCAAATAAAACTTTATAGCCACCTCTCAAATATTTCCGCCAAGGACTAAAAGAGGCAATAAATACCTAAACAGTGAAAATTTCAAGATATGGCTAATTCTAAAACTGTCCATTGAAATTCGATTGTGGTAAATTTGTTTCGAATGTAAAACTATATTCCAACGTACGTACTTCCACAATCCAAAAATATACCTACTTATAACCTTCAAAAGTTCAACAGATATATTAGTTAATTATTCGAAAGGTCCCAACTGAATATCGATACTTTTTTCCCTTCTCCAATCCACCACTAGTCCAAGCATTCACTATAGCTGTTCATATAGCATTTATAAAGGTTATAGCATTTATAAAGTTATCGTTGAAATCTAAAACCTATAATTTTTGGCTATCTTTAAAAAATTAGTTTTAATTCCATAACTTTAATACTTAGACTTATCTATCGTATTTTGTATACAAAAGCAGTAAATAATAACTTAATCGAGCTGTTTTAATTTCAGTATCGATATAATATACTATAGCATCATCTTGAATTTACATTTTTATTGTATATATTAGGTTTTCGGTCCTGTATACTTCATAGAAAAAATTATTTCCACTTGTACTTTACTCTTTTATTTGTTGTTATTATTTAATTTCTCATTTCGGCCTATCTCATACTCTAACGACTAACCCGCAATGTTCAATGACATAATATTATGTTGAATACCTAATTTCATCAACTCTAGTTTAATTCTTTTATAAATTTTTAAAAAAATTAAATGTTAAACAAAAAAGTTGGCCACCATTTTGTTTTTTCTTTTAATTTTCATAATCATTGTATGTATAGACATTCCACATTTAAATATTTGAAAATATTTTTATTTTTGGCCATTCACAGTAATATATAAATAAATATAAAAGAAAAAAATAATTATATATTTAATATATTAAATAAAAAAATTAAAATATATAAATAAATATGTAAACATTTAATTAAATATGTGAAATTAAATTAAAAAACAAAAAACAAAACAAAAATCTAATTAAAATACTTACGAAAATGTAAAATTTATATATATATATATATATATATAGTATATAATATACATATATAATATATATTATAATATATTATGAAAAAAAAACAAAAACGAAAGAAAAAATAAAAATAAATAAATTAAATATGAATTCAATTGTAAATTATTTCTTATTAACTTTTTATTAAATAACGTTTGAAATGAGTATGAGGTTGTAGGTTTTATTAGCGTTAAATTTAATATTATTTATTATATAATTTATTAATTATTATTTATTAAATTTGTTATATTTTTGTAAGGTCAATAAATCAATCGTAAAATGTATACAGTACGCAACAGCTCTTAACTCTCTGTATGGCTACTCTCACAAACGGTTTAATAAAGTTTGATTAATGTGATTTAAATAAATCTAATCATAAATATATGTATTTTCCAATCAGTATTTAGTCCGTCATACTGGATTGAAAAATATTTATAAAATATTTTTTAAAACCTCTGCCATAACAAAACTTCTCCAAATAACATTATTCAGCCCGATTATCCGAAATATTCTTTCAAATAGTATTCTATATGACTTTACCCGGATTTGACTTGAGTATATTTACCCAACTGTATAGTTACTACCGTGTGCACTGTTTTATAAATAAAATTCAAATATTGAAAACCGCTGACATCAAAATTTAGTAATCCAACAAAGGATATGTCATCTTGCAACCAAACAGCTAATAATGAGATCTGCTTCTAGATATAACTGATGCCTCTATAGAAATCGAATTCTAGTTAAACCATGATAAATTCACGATTAATCGCACCACTTTATTCTTTACAGCTTTACATTATAGTCTATATTGACCATAGTGTTTGTTTATGTATCAATATTTTAATACTGTCAGATCAATGATTAGAGCAAGTACATCAGACACGTTGATTACTAGATGAAATCTTGCTACAATTAATTGTGCAATATATCATCATTCAGTAAGGTTAGTAAAACACCGCCACTTATGGTTAGAAAAATATTAAAAAACCAGGTACATGCTATTAGTAAAGAAGTAAATTATAATTATAATTATAAGTTAATACATTTGTGAGTAATCATAAAAGTTAGGCTGCACTATAGTAAATATCGAAGCTAAAAACATAATAAAATCTTGTTAGTCAATCTCAGCTATAGCTACGCAATATTTTTTGTAATAGTTATAACACTTAGTTAACGACCAAAAAAGGTAGAATTTACTTCACGGAGTCGAATGTGGAACAATTCAATGGTTTTGAGATTAATTCGAGCCTGAAAGGATGTGGTGAATAAAGAAATATATGCAATTTATACTCGGTGATCAATAATGGGAATAAGGTGGATGACAATCGCTCATAGTTAAAAGTTTTCACTAAATTCGATTCAATTCGACTAATGTAATGTCAGTCAAGTAATGAGCAAACCATACTTGGCTGGTATATTCAAGGGTAAGTCTTACCAAAGAACATAGAAAGTATAATACATATACATATTTTTTGGTCTTACATATCAGGCTTAAAGCTCAACCGGAATCTCCATATTAGTAGTATTTGAATTTAAATATTATGTGATTTAAATTAACTTTTTTTTATGTTAAGCTAAATATTAAGTTTAAAATGATACCTTCATATGCTTATATGGATTGGGTAAAATGCCCTTTGATCAGTAGGGAGATTTTATATTTTGTTTTTTTAATAAAAAATATTGCTCTTGAACTTTTGTAGATTGTATGCAGGTATTATTTTAGAATTGGTGAAACATTTTTGTTGGAATACGGTTCCGCATTTTTGAGAAAGTTTTTGTACATTGTACCGGATGTTCCAGAGCATGTGTATCAGCTTTTTAGGAGGTAAAGGAGCCGTTATTTCAAAATTAAAAAAAATTTATTTAGTAAATTGAGGGTGCTCCATCGATAGGTGATATTTTCAACTTCGGGGAAGGACCGGAAAAGTGTTTTTTTAATACCAAAAATCGCCGAAATTGGCCGAAATCGAGATTTTTAAATGGGAAGAGGTACTTTTTTATGCAAATTTAGAACCCTCAATTTAATTAATAAAATTTTTATTTAATTTTCAAATAACGGCTTCTTCTCCTCTTGAAAAGCTGATACGCATGCTCTAGAACACCCAGTATATGTTACTTTAATGTTATTGTATATCTACTACATTTTATGTTATCAATTTATTCCGACTGTAGGGATGTAGGTAGATAGTAGTTGTTGCCGAAAGAGACTGAAACCGTTAGGCCAAAGAGGTTTTTTGTGGTACCGTGCCAATCCTATATTTTTGTTGATTTTTATTTTTTATTTTTTTTTATTTTATTTATTTATTTATATCCATGCACAATTTTAAGAACTTATACTAATGATTTTAATATGAATACAATACAATATTAACTTACATAATTAAGATAAGTTTTATATTTCAATTAATGTTTATTTGTATTATACATAATATATTTGCTTAATTTAATTTAAAATTCTAAAAAATATGTCAATTTGTGTGAGTATACCTATTTTGTTTTATTAAAAATATATAATTTTGTAATTTTGTGTAATTTTGTATGGGGTATAATTTGTATAATTATAATTGTTCTGATTTTCATTTTTACTTTAAACATTTGCAGTTGGGAAAAGTGGAACAGCATAGATGTCGCAATATTTCCTTCGATATTAAACTAGAACGGAGAGCTTTGTAGTCGCAGTTAAAATATGTTTTCGCAATGCGTTCCTTGAAGTCTAGTAGATTTTCCTTCAAACTTAGTCTTTTTATATTCATTTTGACCAAATAGTCGGGGATATTTAGCTTTGTATGATTTATTTTGTCTCTAATTTCTGAAATTACTATCCAGTTAAAATCACTAATATCTTCATTTGACATTTCTGATTTATAGTTAAAAGAAACAGAATTGTAATTCTTTGCGACTGAACAAAGAGGCGGTATGTCCACAGAACGTTTAAGTGAAATTTGAAGTTTATCTGCTTTAATTAGTATTCAAAAAAGTTCACAACACGACTTGATTCTAAATAAGGACGAACAAAAGTAAAGGACTTCTTCAGCATTTATATCTGGTCTAATATTTATAACTGATTGACCATGTATAAAGATATCTTTTATATAATTTGATCTGCATATGACGGTCACTTCATTTGAGCACTTTTTAAAATCTGTCACTGTAATGGAGAATTTTAAATTAATTTATAAATATCAAGGCAAACTTTCTAGAATATAATAATTTAATGAAAGAAGCCATACTTTAAGGAGTTTGAAGAATTTATTAAAGTTTCTTTCTGTTCTAATGGTAATTGGTAATAAGTTAAAAAAGGAAGGTGCCAAAAAGTCAAAAAATTTCTTATAATGTGTGTTATAGGTAAAAGGAATCTGTACCATATTTCTATTATTAATTCTAAGATTATAAATATTATTATTCGAATGTTGGAAGACGAATTAATCAACTTTGGTGAAAATAAGATTATTAATTAGCAGTTGAAAATTGTTACAAATTCAAAATTCGGTGAACTTGTTATGAAAATTTGCTTATTGTCGAAATTCTTCCAAATACGGTTTCGTTCACGGAAATTATTTATGTTTATAGCAATCCTCTATTGAAACTATATTACTATAATAATTTCGTATAAAATACCACGACAAGACCGAAAACAATTTACAAAAACAAATTCATTAGTCGATCTAACGTAGATTGGTTTTAACGGAAAAATATAAGGAACTTTGGTGGGTTTGATTCCTACACTATTCAGAGACAAACGGGGCTGAGGCTCTTTATGTCCTTTAGGATTATCCTCTAATCTATCGAAGCAAAAAAAATCATCTTTACGATTATATTTATAGAGCACTGGACTGTTGTGTAATGTTACTATTATACTGCTACTGTTAGAATGAAATTAAAGTTTATATTCGGAATATATGCTATGCTTTATGCATAGCTTTACCCAAGAATATTAGAAGTTATAGTTACTGAATCGGTTTTAAAACCTATCTGTATTAAAACCTCATATCTATTATAAAAATAAATTTAGATATTAGGTATGTATTAAATTAAGTCATCTAAACAAAATAATATCTCTCAAAGTTAATTATAGAACGTAGACTTTTCATATTATCCTGAAATATTACAATAACTTTATAATATGTTCTAATTTTTGTTTTTTTAACGTTCATTTTTGTTTTGTTTAAGAGAAAAATAATGCAATTAATAACTGAAGTAAAATATTTGGCATAGTTTTACAAAGCTTTATATAAGTACTATGTCTGGAATAAAACTAAATTACAAGATGTTATATACTATGTAGTATATGCATTAGGTATATAAATAACAATTAAAATTATTAAATGAGAAAAACTCTTTATTTCTCTCAAATGAGTTCTGGTATACTTGAAAACACATCAAAAAATGTCTCAATGTTACAAATTAAATTGTTAAAAATTAGGTCTCATTAGAATTATTAAGGAATAGTATATATAAGATGAAAGTGTGGTTGTATTATATTCCCAAGTTATTAGGGGAACATACAATAAAAATTGTTTTGATTTATGATTCGCTATGTATTCAAGTTTGGTTCAAGAAACATTAACAACACTTATTACTAGTATTTGATTGGTATTCAAATTTATATTGTCGAAATATAATTTACCATTAAAATAATGCAGTAAAAGAATTTCAAAATTAGTCAAAATTTCAACTTAAGATTCTCTTTAATTCTATTTCTAACAATATAATAGGGTTCAAAAATTAGTACTACAAAATATATTTAGGGAAAAAAATTATTATTTTTATTTATTTTGTACTACTCTAACAGCTTACAATTTATTATTGTTCATTTAAAATATTAAAAATTCTTGTTGATGTTCGACTTCAGAAATAATAAAACTGATTTCAAAATTTTAAGTCAGTGTAATTAAGTCATTGAAAATTTAGAATTCAAATTGTTTTGTTTTGGAGAATATATAAAATAAATTTTTTTCTATTTTAATTGCATTTTCAAATGAAAGCTTTAAAGCTGAGAACTATTAAGAGCTTTGACTCAGGAAGGATAGAGTACATAGTTGATAGGTTTTTGACCCAGTTGTTCTAAACTTTTCTGATCAAGTGACTAGCTACATTGTTATTAAGTATAGCCATTGAATGTGACATTATCAAAATATGTTGTTATTATTTTGTTATAGCAATTTAAAGAGTATTACCTCGTATACATGAAATTTACGATTCAGTTGGATAACAGTTGGCTCTGTCAAAAATTATTTGGGTAACAAAATATTTTAACAAAAAATTGCTGGTTTAGGAAAATTAAAATACAACAAGTAATATAAACAAACTGTATTCTGTAAATAATACATTTAGTATATAACTTCACCTTATACGGCTTCACAACCCAAGTAAATGTTACCAGTTGATATCAACCAGGCGGCTCGAATCAAAAGGACCTCACGGCGTAGCCTGGCCGATAATCAAGAATGATTCTCTCTGGAAAGCGGAAATTTTGCCGGGGAATGCTCGATTCTCATAGTTGAGCTTACCGCCATATACAAAGCAGTCCAAGTCGGTGAAACTCTGTACGAGGACATAATTATATTTACAGATAGCCTTAGTTCAATAAAATCAATCAAAAATCCTTACAATAGTGAGTATAAATATGTCATCTTACATCAGAAACTCCATATCACATAACAATGGCAAGTTGGGGTTGGCATGGATTGCAGGCCACGTAAGCATAGATGGAAACACTAGAGCTGACCTTGAAGCAAATATAGCGGGCAAAAACTCTCTTACTAGAGATTCATTAATATCCTACGCCCAGCCGTCAATCTTCCTGAAATTCTGTCAATCGCTTTGCCAGATTACACAACCCAAACGCAAACATTCCTGGCCCAATAAAAACTAAATCCAGAGCCCTAGGTGTTAAACTTACAAGAGTGCGCCTAGGGTACATCCTTGCTACTTATAAACATTTATTTGACAGATCCATACCTCCGACATGAATTCACTGTCCTGAACTCCTCACTATCAAACACATCTTAACACAATGCCCCTAAAATAACCCAATTACATCTCAGTTCACATTCACCTTATTACAAGCCCTACAATTCCATACAAATACACACATAACTCTCATAAAAACCCTTTTAATCATAACATCTGGGATTTTGATAATACAACTTCTCATTACCAATCTGATAATCTGCAAACATATTACTATATTATAAATATTATTTGGTAGGAATCAGTCGTACCAACCATTTACATTCATTAATATATTATTTTTTATACTTATTATTTGCATATAATAATAATTATTATTATTCTAGCGAATGGTAAGTTTATCTATAATTCATTTTTATACTATTTAAGACTAAGCACTCAAATACACAAATACACAACTTTTTATAATATTAGGTATTTTTGGCTTAAAAGTCAATCAATACTTGAATTAATCTCTCTCTTGGTCTGTATCTGTACTTTGAATTGTTTAATAGTTAATTTGTTAAATTGTTAAACTGAGCTTAAATTTTTATATTGTTTAATTGTTTAATTTTTCCTGTTTTAGATTTTTTGTTATATTTCCTAAGATATTAAGTGTTATATTTTGTAAATTTTTAAATATTGTTTCGTTTATCCTTATATTATATAGGCCCACATTCTGAAAGGGCCTGTAGTTGGCCTGCAGATTAATTTGTAGGTCCACTGTTAAATAAATAAATATAAATTAAGTGATCAGTCGTAGAAGTCTATTGATATTCAAGAGAATAGACCTTATTAAAGTCTATCAAAATTTTTTTTTTATATCACGGCAGTCTATTAAAAAACTAATACACCCCTATTACACATAAACGTTCTCATCAATTTAACTGTTAATTATTGTTAATTTACAGTATGGTACAGTAAAAAAATTATTTATTTATATGTATTTATTTTTAAATGCTAACTGAAATTTTGACATTATAATAAGCTTCAAAAAATTGTTTCAACTTTGCCAAAACCTTAAAAATATAAGCCGTTGTTTTACTCAGCTGATTTTGAAAATATAGATTGATGAGAACATTGATAGAAAATTGATTAGAATATACCATCAATTAATTTCTCATCAATTAATGGTCAATTAATTAACAAATATTGATCAAAACGTTGATGTGTAATAGGTGTGATAGGCTTATCAGAAAAGTTGCTATACATGCATACTTCAAAATATTTGTTGTAAAAAATATTAATTTTTCAGTTTGGAATATTTTGGTGTTTATTTTTTAATAATTGTGAAATATTTTATATGTACATATATCTTTTGTGTGAATAAATTAAATTTTGAAAATGAGTTTAATTTTAATGGGTTCATTGGATGGAGAGCATGAGGAACATGAAAAGGAACGTCAAGCTAAGAACATTAAGAGATTTATCAAACTAGAAAACTTCATTATAAACTAGAGAAGTGCATAAAAATCTTAAATACATATTTTGCTACTTAATATTTATATATGAAGGTTGTTAAATCTGTAGAAGAACCTTTGATAATAAAATATTATAATTCAATAAAGGGTGGGGTAGATACTATAGACCAAGTGGCACATGCCATTTCGGTACCACGTAAATTTATACATATTAATTAATTATATAATTAATTTTTTGCTATTAAGAGGCTTCTTTTTTATAATTCTACAAGAAATTTTATATATGTGCCTCAGAGGCAAATCGCTCTACTTCATGTTCGCTTATACACGTAGCATAGGTTAATTAGGGTTAAGGACGAAAAGGACATTTGAAAGTAACCTTGTTGTTTTGATGTTTTTGTATAAAACCGTTATATCTATGAGATATATACTTATTCAGTTATATATTCTAGAAGCTGGTGTAATATTTACTTCAGAAGATTTCGTAAAAGGAACATTCCCAGTTTGAAATAGAAAAAGGGTAAAAAAAATTTCTTTTTTAAATAAATACTTATATTTTCTAAACTGTTCGAAGTAGATATAAACTACGTATGTATGAGTTATAGAAAAAAAAAGACCTTTCCAAAAGTATATAAATATTGCGGATTTATGGTAAAGTCTTAGTTTGTGGTAAAATCTTGGTATTTGGTTTTTAGAAAAGGAAAATAAAGATTGTTTTTTTCCCAAATGTTCTACTTTGTACTACAATATCTCCATAACGGTAGCACCAATCATCATCAAATAAATGTTAAAATGTCCAGACTGTTGTCTTTCTAGAATATATAACTAAGTATATCTAACAGATCAACAGATATAACAGTTTTTATACAAAAACATCAAAACAACAAGGATACTTTCAAATGTCCTTTTCGTCCTTAAAGGATAAATTGCGCCACTAAAGATACATAGTTTTGGAAAGCTAGTAATTCTAGATATGAATATGGTCATTAGATCTTACGCCGATACAGCATCTCCTTCAGAAGAGCAAAAATAAGTTATTAGATTGTAAACTAATAAATAAGTCTCTACACACATTAACATACATACATATACATATGCAGTTATTCATTTTCTATTTATTATATTATATATTTTGTTATATAATTTGTATTTAATCTATACAATTATATTTAAAATATCAAAAATTAAATTAATTATAAGCTATGTTTAACTTTAATTTTGACAGATGAAATAAATGTAAATAAAAAAAATTAAAAACTAACTTCGAGTCAAAAAAGATTTTGTTTTGTTAGTCTAAATAAAAACAGGTTTAATTAAATTAGAATTTTCTTTCTAAAAATTAGTTTTTTAATAAAACTATTTAAAATTTCTAGCCTAAGCTAGTTAAAAAAAAAAAAATTGAAGAAGCCATGATAATAAAAAACAATTAATTGGTCAAACAGCTAAATATAATTGTTCCGAAACTATTTTGAGGAAGTCGATATACCCAGTATTAGAAGAGAAGTGTGTTTCAGAATAAGTCAACAAACTTCCTCCTCCAAATTTTTTTTTATTTTTTAATATAATGTGCAATATTTACTGTATAATAACAGAAAAACAAATATTATCACGAGCTCAAAATATTAAAAAAAAAAAGGATTTTAAAATAGAAAAGTAAGCTTTATTAACGAGGAAAATCAAATTTGGGAAGAAGGTCTTCAATTCTATACAGTAAAAAAAAATTATAATAGTTGGCTAATATAAATAGTTATTGTATATCCATTTTTTTTAGATATGTTGTAAGATGTTAAACTGTAATATGTTAAATTGGTAGTTGGCTTGCTGCAAAAAATTCGTACAAAATATGAATCGTATAAAATTGCCAATGAAAAGGGGGTTGTCTCTTTGTACAGGTAATTTCAGAAGAAAATTAAATTTCTTATAAATTATTGCCTTCATTTGTGAACAAGTTTTTCTCATCACATATTTTTGTCACATTTACTTTACTGGACTAATTTCACTTCTCCTTATTTCGTGTTATCCGGAATTTTAAGATATATAATACATATAAAAGTACATTTTTTCCCGGATTTTGTCTGGACACATAATTACTTGAAGCAATACTTGAACACAATATAAATAATATATTAATATATATATATATAATATATATAATATATATATAATATATTTATAATATACATATAAATTATGTCAAAATACTTAGATCCAGACGACATATATATTAGGAAATTGGTGCATTGAAATTAAGGAAAAAGTTCATTGTACGTCTGTTACTCTGAAATTATGTCAAAAATATGTTCAAAAGCTAACCAACTTTAAAGTGGCTAATTTTCAAATATTAATTCCTTTGTTTTCTTCCATACTCAGACCTTTCATTAAAATTATACCAAATTAAATTTTTTTTTTTTTAAATAATTAACGGGTTCTAAGAATAGGAAATTTTTTTCTTATTTACTTTTTTTTGTTTCATTTCTTATGAAACACAATTATTTTGTTATTCGTATAGTCCCTTCAATTACTTTGGGTATATACCTTTAATTTCAATTATACTCGTGAAAGAGAAACGATTAGAACTTCAAAAGAAGAAAATTATAATAATTTATTATGTGGAAATTGATATAAAAATTTTCTAAGGAAAAAAATATATATATTTTTTTTTGTATATAGATTCATTTTTTTCTTTATATATTTTAGTTATATAATATCATTCGAAAATAAATTAATATTAAATTCAGTAACGTACCGAACATTTAATTATGTGTCCAATTGAACTGTTGAATGTTTTTTTGTGCCCTTTCAAATTGTATCCAATGTGGAAAATTCAAAAATGTATATGTACAATATATTATTATTATCCAATTGAGACATGTCCAACAATTTTATTTAATTGATTGCTATCTCTATAATATCTTCAATGTCGGTATGGTAATTCAGAATAAATTTATTTGAATTTGAAAAGCTGTATAAAGTTGACTTATCATTTAATTTTCTAGGACCAATACTTATTTATTTTACTGCAGTACCTATTCGATATATACAATGAGACGATTAGTCTCTACAATTTGTATAATCTAAGTAAGTATGTGGATATTTATAGTGGGTAAATAGGATATACATAATAGTTGTTTTAAAGTGAACAGTTTTTGATATTTTAGTTTGCTTGAATATTGTCTAAAATTGTTAATATTTCTTTATTTCTCAATTTTGCAACAATGGCAGTCATTTGATGTATCACATTATACTGTATCCCATAATTGATAGAATCCCTATCAGTGACTGTTTAATATTTATCAGTTTTTATTATTATTATAGTTTTTTCATCAAATACCAATCTATAAGCAATTAATGAATTTAAATATGTAAAATTACTTATATTATGTTTTGATCGACCTATAAGATAGGACTACTAAATTTTATTATTTTGAAATTATTTAAATTAACTTTATAAACCATTCTACTACTTTCTTATCATAATTATTCGTTTAAGTTTAGTACTGTTATTACCATTCTGAAGTGATGAAATTTGTCATGTAACACCATAAGGCGGAAAATTTTATTTTAGGTCAATTATTACAATATTCAGCCCAACACCACCACGTGATATATGCTGCACTCAAAAATTCAATGTTCATTTTACTATAGCCGAAGTTGTTGGAAGATTAACAGTGACTCGTCCATGACCTCGACTACTGACCATTTAACATTTTCTGAGATATTGTAATAAAATCATAACTTCTTCAACTTACTTGTCTACTTATTATGATTACAGACGTCTTATTTTTTGCAGCCACTGAAACTATAGGAGATGCAGAATACATGGTGATTAAAAATACCCTTAATACATATGTCAAACAATGTCAAGATCTTATTGTATGTAATGCAAGTGAAATTAATGAAATAAAATTAAGATGAAGCAAACACCCACATACTGTGACTAAGTGCGAAGACCAACCACAGATGTATCGCGAATGTTTCAATACCTGTCATTAAATTTATATTAATTACAATCTTATTTTACTGTAATTTTCATATTTGTTTTTTGTTATTGTTTCTTTATTATAATTTTTGAACTCTTCTTTTCTTTTGTGTTTTGTTTATAATGTTTTATTTTCCTTAAAAAGACGCTAATAAAATCTATAGAATTATCAATTTAACCAAAACAAGTAAACGGACATCGCAAGGAGATCAACAATTAAATTTTTATTTGATTTGTACGTTAGTGATATCATATTTGATAGCCAAAGGCTAGCAAGTGAATGAAGTGTGGATATCATATTCTATAGTCATAATCTTATCAGAAATCACTGGCTATTAAATACCCATGGTAGCTATTGCAGCCTATATGATAAGGAGCTTGAGATTGCATATATGAAAGTATTTTATTCTCTTGATTAATGTGGTCTAATTAATAAATTTTTAATTGCATTCCAATTATCAGATCTGTAGAATTACAAAAAATTATACGAGCTATAAGAAATTGAATACAATACAATAGGCAATAACATGATACGTATTATTTTAACATAAGTTCTAACAATAAGTAGAAAATTTCTAGGTTGTAAATACGATAGAATAATGATAGAAAAATTACACGAAGAAATAAAAATAACTTGTATCAATTCGAAATTATGCGCAAATCATTCAAGAACCATATCGGATTTACTATAGTTAAAGATGAAAAACAAAAAAAAAAAACATTTTTTTTTCGATTAAATATTTAGATCTCAAGACTAAAACCATTAATCGGAGCTTGTTAAATTGTATAACTGTATATATACAGTATGAAATTTACTTCTTCAAATTAATAATTCTAACAGTTATTAATTCAAACAGTTACAAATTCCAATGCAATACTTAGAGCCTTAGAAGAATATTTTGATCTACGTAAGTCAATAAATAATCTTCAGTTACTGGGTAAGTTTTAGAGTGTGTGTATAATGATATGACTTAATCTATATAGTTGTGACAGATGATATTCATCTATATAAATTTGAATTTGAAATAGAATTGGCTAATTAGAACTTTTTCTGGTTTGTGTCTTGAAATTGGCAAACTCGAGATGTTTCTAATTGATAACAGCTCAATTATGATTGAAAACATATAAATCAAATATAAAACGACTTTTTGTATGTATACATAAATAGTATATACATACATATGTTTTTTTGTAAATTAATTTATATATTTTTAATTGTTAATTTAAAATTTTAAACTGTTTATTTAATTTAAATTGTCAAAGACCTGTCAATTCGGTGTCTAACTCTTCAATATATTTTGCTTCCATTTCCATTTCTATTACTTCATTAATTAAAATCTTCTACCTACCTTGGATAAAAATCAATAAAACTAAAAAATACCATAATCAAAACTTATTACTCCACCCCTGATAAAATACAATAAAAACTAAAAATAAAATGAATATGCGCTGTGTGCACACACACGTTGAGAAATTAACTTGTCAACTTATCAAAAAAACCAAAATAAAAAAAACGAAATTAATTTTTTTTTTTACAAAATGAACGAAGACACTCTGAAGAGTCTTAATATTTTGTCACTAATTGACGCAAATTACACCGCCTAAGTACAACATATTTTGAATAGGTTTATTCCAAAATAAAGGTTTACAAATTTATTTATAGTTTCTTTATGCATACAGTTTACTTTTATACAATATAAAAATTTTTGATTATCATTATCCAAAACCTTTACCATCATTATGTATTTACTACATCATATTATAAGAAACATGCCTATATTATATATATATATATATAGTACTGTATAATAAAAACAAAAAAAAAGATACACGCTATTGGTGGTCTATTTTCAAAATGACTTCCCTTTAACTATGACTTTACATAAATAATTTATATTTTTTAACTGCCATCTATAATCACCTTGTTAGTAAAGGAATTCTTTTTGTTGTTGTTGTTATTTTTCTGTTTTTTTTTGTGTTGTTGATAGATACGACGATGAACACAATCGTATATTTATGTCGGACATTCAATCCAATATTAAATAATCTAAAATTCGTAATATTCAGAGAGTATGGTGGAATAAATTCGAGCAAATTGTTATGGTGAAAATTTTACAGTGACTTTCTTTTAAAGTTGAACAAGGCAAAATAAAAAATTTAATACTCTTTGTTTTTTCCAAAACGTGATAGGTGTTGATAAATTATAAAGTTGAAAGTTAATCATTGACATGAATAATTTGTTAAATAAATTGTTATTTTTATTCTTGATTGGTTCTTTATGGGTTATATGACAAAATTACACAAGACCAAATTAAATTATGGACAAAACTTCATAAGACAAAATTACATATGGATAAAATCACATAGAGACAAAATAACATTATATGGACAAAATTACATATGGACAAAATTCATATTATATAAATCATATTCCATTTGCCTGTTTTTTATTTGACTGGATTACTGGATATGATAAATAATATCCATAATAAAAATTTCATGTAGCAAATTTTCATCAATCAACCAGTATCAGAATTACGTCTTCTAGGTGGTGACTGGTGAAAAGTACCAATTTCAAGAAAAAAGCAAAATTGTTCCGGTTCCCGTCTCACAAAACCCTCGCAAAATGTTTTTTTTTTATCTTGTCTTTAGTACAATGGCTCTTATGCACATAAGAGGTCCGGCGTCCCAAGGGTCAGGACCGAAGACCTTGACATTTTTTCACAAACCCTTATGATGAAGACAATAGGTCCGGGGTCCAAGGAATTGGGACCGAAACTCTATATCAGTTATTAAATTGTAATTTTCTGGAAAAAGATTGTTAATAATTATTATAAATAATTTAAAAAAAAAATTCGGATTGGTCGGACGGTTTGAAAGTCGGGATCAAATACCTTGAACAAAAAAAAAAACAAAAAAAAATGTTTTTTATACTTATCTTGATACGTAATGAACATTATTGACATTTTGGTTTTTGGACAATTTTTTTATTCAAGGTCTTTGGTTCCGACTTCTGAACAGCGGAGTATCCGAAAATTTTTTGAAAATTATTTATTCTAATCAATAATACCTTTTAGTTTCCAGAAAAATACAATTTCAACACGTGATACAGAGTTTCCGCTCCAATTCTTCGGACGCAGGTTGACGCATACGGCACAGTAATTTTTTTAAATATGAAATTTTGTCCATATGTAATTTTGTCCCGACACCTCTTTATAGAAGCTTTATTTTTATTGGGATATCTATAATAATTAATCAATAAACAAAAAGTAAAAGTACCTTTTTTAACTAGATTGGATCTTTAGCAACAAAAAAAAACACAAAATAGGTATACTATAAATAATTTGGTTATTATAATTAATACTGAACTATTATTACTCTGAATTATTACTCTGTCTGTAGTCTGTACAAAGAATTGGGCTTGTTCGAGCAAGCTAAGACTATATAAGTAGGAAATAATATTTATTAAACTATTGGTGTTCTGCCCGTTAACCCTGGACTTTGAGAGTCCTATATATACATAGATTTCATAAGCGCTTTTATATACCTATACAAACTAAATCTTAGATGGGGATATTTTCGATTCTATTCGAGTCATTTACTAATATCCTATTTTTTGTATCAAATTTCAATACATTTCTCTTAAATCAAATTATTATATTGAAAGTATTAATTCCAGGTGCTGCTACCGTTTTCTGCAAAATGTAAAAATTTTTAAATTTTTTTTTGTGTAATCAAACAATCATCAAAATGATTGTTTTCTTAGAGATGCTTCATTACATTTAAATCATTTTTTCCATTAGACACTGGTCTTAAATGCTCTTTGAAATCTTTTTTCGTTTTTCTGATATGTATATAACCCCGATCATCATTACATTTTAATCTATAAATTAAAAAAAGTACAGTAAGTACAAATATCTAACCCATTTCATTCAGCACTGATTTTCATTATTATTCTTTTAAGCGATAGACTTTTAAAAAGAGACGTGGCGAATTCAAATTTTTTTTAATTTTTTTTAAATTTTCCATTCGAAATTTCAATTTAAAATTTGACCCCTCATGTATAAGTCATTTTAACATACAAAAATTTTAATCTATCAAATTGCCGCAACGACACACCAGATTTATATTAAATTTTTAATTTTTCAAATAAATTATTACGTATGAGGTTGTTGTCTAAGATAAATCAATCAAAAATAATTATATAGTGTCAACGATAAATAATTGAAATGTTGGAAAACCATTCATAACGGTATTGAGTATGATTTTGTTTATCAAACTTCCTTGAATTTCGAGGAGCATCCGATTTACTTATATTGTTCCTTGTAACAATTTTATTATTGACTAGTTTATGCTTGATGGTATTGTTATTATATGAAACTGGATTTATATTGTATTTGTTCATGAATTTTCCTATTTTCAGCATTAAAAGATTCGAGAAGTTGATCCAATTGTCCGTCAGTTCCTCTAAAGCCACAAAATACATCACTATTTTGAATATTCTTCACTAATAGATTTGCAGATTCTAAGAGTTTTCTTTCAAAGTCATGTATGAATATTTCGGGCAACAACGGTCTTAAAAGGGTTTAAAAAGGGCGAAAATATTAACCTATACAAAAGTAACAACAGCTTCAAGAACTCAATGTATGGATGGTAGTGTTAGTAGAGAATGATGAAATTGGAATATTAGTGTGGCCAATATTATACGCATGTTCCAGTAGGCTTCTGGATAACAATGAACACTATATGGTATTGGGTGGTGGGTTATTATAATACTACAAAAATTATAATGATAGTTCAGCTATAATTATAGGATATTTATAGTTCAGATAATAATAAGTGTGAATTTGCCAACATGCTTTTTATATATTTGATCACGTGACAACGATTTCAAAAGTTTTTTTTTCAGGATATCCAGATTTGTCATTGTTAGAGGTTTTTTTGTTTTGTTTTTAAAGGTCAAGCGTTAGAATGTACTAAGGTACTTTGCTTGATTATGATATAGGACAGGGTAGAATGAAAGAAGAAACCTATAAACCACTTCGGATATTTACAGTTACTTTTGTTTCGCGTTGGAACTGTATTAAGCATTTTTGTTTAATTTCTACTATTTCTAGTATGTGCCAAGTCAACCCTAAACAATTTTGTTAACGTCCGCAGTAATGTGCATGATTTATAAAAATGTTTTTAAATATAAATACAAGAAATGGTCAAAAGCTTGGTTACTGAATAAACATCTTTTTGTCATACAAATTTATTGAAGGCGCCAATGGATTATACGAATTTTGCAATTATTTGTGTGTGGATGAGTCAACCTAGGAGGGTTTATTAAATTTAGTTTCATAATTTCATACTAGTAATATTAATATTTCCAATTATTTAGTTCATATGATTACTTAAATACCTTTTAACTTATCTGTTCGTTCTACAGCTTACGGTTGGTCTTAATCTCGTTTATAGCTTTCCTTTATTCTGCTATATATCTTATGCAATTGTCCTCCATTTTTTAATTAAAATCTAATTGACAGTTGTCTTCGATTTGATCTAGCGATCTTGATCTTGGTCTATCTCTTTATCTGTCTAGTATAGTTTTTGGCATCCTTTAATCATTGATCATCACTATATGTCTTCGCCATCATATTGTTTGGGTCTTAATACATTTTACAATGTTATGTCTTTCAATTAGGGTTTTTAGTCCTCGTTTGATCTTATTTCGTATTCACTATCGTCATTATTTAGTCAAAAAGTCAAAATCTAAATATGAGAATACATATAGGGTGTATTGTGTATAATAAATATGCCTATACAATATTATTAAGTAATAAGACGAATGACACCAAATCCATCATGTCTTCGAAAAGTTTTATTAGATGATGAATTGTATAAATAATTTTGTTGGATGAAGTAAGTAAACATTTTGAAATTAGAAAACATTGAGATATGTAAAAAAAGACACTCATATAAAGAAGCTCCAACATTCACACTGCACGAGTTTCTAATGACGATGAACAGAATTAACATCTGTAGAAATTACAGTGTTCGACTTTTAATTGATAATAACTGTATGGCAACATGCACGACCTATAATATTCACATGTGCATATAGAAAACTTACATAAAACATAAATTCATAAATATTATAATGTCAGCAAAAGCAAAGCATTAACAGAAATCATCACCTCAAATTCTTAGTTCTGATCGTTTTTATTTTTGTTTTTTTAAAGTTACCTGAAAAAATGACTAAGGAAAATTTTAGAATTTTTTTTTTTTATTAATTTTCTTTCATATAGGCATACACTTGAAATGAATTCACGTATATTTTTATTTTCTATATTTTCTTTTTAGGATTAAGAATATTTGGAAAAGGGTATTTAGAAGATCTGCTGAATTCATAGTGTACACATTTTAAATATAATATAATTATGTATGATTTGTGTGTGTGTGCACGAAAAGAATTTTGACTAGACTCATTTTATTGTGTTTTCCTTCTATACCCAATGCATTTTTATATCCTCTTGAAGCTTAAACAAATAAAATCGAAAAACAAAATAATAAAAAAAAAGGAATAAAAATAAGGAATTGAAATAAGCATATTTTTGACATGTTCGATGATTATTTTGACATTCAAGAATCGATGATATGTCAATGTAAATAAATGAATTGAAATTGGAATGATGGGCATTCTGGAACAATAAAAATATAATAATAATAATAATGGAATAGCAGAATTTTTTATTAAAATTGTTTTTTAATGTTAATTTTGTTAGTTGGATTCTATTCAATATGTTGAAATTCTGTTTTAATAAATGCAATGTAAAGGAATCTGTGATTTAATGGTTTTCAGTTGTAATGTTGTATTTTCTATTTTTAAATAAAACCGGTAATGGAAGAAAATAAAAGGATACCACTATAAAATCATCATCATTGGTTACAAGGTTTTTGGTTTTTTCTTGTCATTAGGTTTACAAAATTATATTTTTTCGTTTAGTATATATATCGATCCTGTATTTCATTTAAAATTTTATTAATATCGACCCAAGCTATTCTTCTAACATTTACATCTTTTTCGACGTTCTAGATTTTGAAATATGCACAGAATTTGTAAAAAATTACCAAATTTAATGAAAATATTATTATTTTGTCCTTTAGGCCTATTAAAAATGCATTATTCATTTTAGGACAATGTTAGAAGTGGTATTATAGAAGTTGAATCGAAGTGGTTGAACTAGTTTTGTTATTGAGTAAATGACTTAATAATGCATAGTTAAGAATTACTTATAGGAATGCATCAGCGGTATACTAAAAGGGTTGTGTTCCTGAACTGCCTGTTTTGGTGTTGTAATAAAAAATAAATGTTTCAAATGAGCAAAAATCATGACTTGTCCATCATGGTGAGCAATAGAATTAATCTAATGTAAAACTTTGAGAAAAGATGTCAGATTCAGAACTGATATTTCATATGATTTTTTAAATGATTGAATTTTTAATAGAGACAAATGACAATTTGACAAATGATGAATGGCATATGTTCTTATATTTTTGTGTTTATACTAAGGACAATGTAGGTGTTTATTTCTTTAAAATGTTCTCTCCTACGTGTCACATATATGTGACACGTGAACTTTCGAAAAAACTGAATGTCACTTGTAAGTGACACAAAATGTACAAGTTGAAACGTGATTAAATAAATCTAAAGTTTACACCGCAGTCTAATTTGTTTACAGTAGTTCTATGAATTCATGACACTTATTTGTGACACAGTAGTTTTCTGGTGGTATTTTTGTGTAACCGACATTTTTCAAAAATATTGAGGAGTATTTCCCAATATTTTTAACTTGAAATTTGTTGTTGTTTCTTTCTATTTGTTCATTATCTACGTGAAAGTTGAGAAAGAAGGGGTATATAGTGAAGAAATAAATCAAATAAAATAAATTTTACTGGACAGGAAAAATTTTTATTAAATTTACCGCCTGATTCAAAACCTAGTTGATTATTTATCGCAAATATTTGATGATACAGTAATAGAAAATGTAGTAAAGTGGACAAATGCTCGCGCAAAACAAAAAATAAAAAAATTGCCACGAATTACAAAATCTGATCTTCGTTTATGAAAAGACGTTACGATAGATGAAATGAAGCAAACACTTGGTCTTTGCATATTACTGCCATTAAATAAAAACCAAAAATCCATTAAAAAATAAACTTGAAAAACATATTTGGAAATACTATGAGTCGAATAAGATTTCAAAATATTGTTAGATGTATATGCTTTTATGATTTTGATTGTGACAAAACAAACAAACTAATCAGAGTACATCACTTCGTGGATCATTATAATATACAAAAAATTTATAGTTCTGGGAGAAAATTTATCTACAGACGATGGTCTCTTTTTGTGGCGAGGAAAGCTGCATTTTCATCAATATATTCCTAAAAAGAAAAGCAAATATATAATCAAATTCTATGAAATGTGTAAATACGATGAATTCCTAATAAACATGATAATTATTCTGGAAAAGGCACAATTGCGCATGAAAGAGGTCATGCATTTGGAGTTGTAGTGGAGATATTGAAGAACTACTTTAACAAAGGTCCCATGTTTATGTGGATAATTTTTGTTCGAGTGTTGATTTAGACAGTTATATGTTAAATATCAAGATGAACTTCTGTGGAACTTTACGAAAAAATGGACTAGGTAATCCACCGTATGTTATAAAAACAAAGTTAAGAAAGGGACATGTCGCGTGGAGAAGAAACCTCAAAAATATACTGGTTTTGAAATGGAAAATTAACGTGACCGTTCTAATGATTTCAAGAAAGCACAATGCACAAATGATAGAAATTTCAACACGAAAGGACAACACAGAGATAAAACTACGAGTTGGGTACGATTATAACAAGTACATGTCGGGGATCGATCGAACTGATCAAATGGTTTCCTACTACTATTGTCAAAGAAAGGCATGGTATATGAAGGTCTTTTTCATGTATAAGACATAGTCATTTGGACTTCTTGTTGGCTTTATAATAAAATTAATACCACCAAGCGGATAACTCATTTAGCATTTAGGGAAAATATTATAAATGAAGATGCTACAAATGCAAGTTCAAATGCCAATGATCGCAATAATGCTCATTTTCCTAATGTGGCCTCTACACGTTAAAGATGCCGACAATGCCATACACAAGAAATAAAGAACCGCGACAAAATATATATGTCACGTTCGCAGAGACAATAATATTCAACAAATTTGATTATGTCCAAATTTGATTGTTGATTATATTTTAAAATATGGCATAATCAGTTAGCGGAAAATGATTGAATAAATGCTTGGTTCCAAAGATAAGATACAACTAAAATTATAAAATATATATGTTGTTGACAATTAAAAAGGCTTCTCAACATCATATTGGGCAAAATTTTTTAATGATCTGCCTGATAATATTAAGTCAATTGATAATTTCTGTATATAATTTATATATATATTTTTTAATATATTTGAATTAATATAAAGTTTTAATGAATTTCTAACTGATTGTATTTATTTTATATTAAAAGAAAAAAAAAAACTATTGTCAAACAATTGAATTTTTATATATATTATTAATAAATTATAAGACCAGACAACTTCGGCTACGGTCATAAAATTCTCATGTACAATGTGTGTCAAAAATACAACTTTAAAATTGTTATTCAATTTATTTATTATATTGAATACATTTGTAACTATTTTTGAGTCAATAAAATTGTAAGTGAACACAGATAAATAAAGAAAAAAAAACATCAATGTCAGCACATACAACTTCGATGTAGTTTAAGAGTTCATCTACCTTGGGACCAGCATAAATTCCACAAACGACATCAATGTGGAGGTACAGCGAAAATAATAACATTTGGAAATTTTTACTGCTTCGGTTTGTCGAAACATCTCATATCCCGAAGTATCAAAGTACAAATCTACAAAACGCTTATACTCCCGACTCTGTTCTACGAATCAAAGTCATGGAAACTGTCGCAGGAAAATGAGCATGTATTTGGTGTCTTCAAAAAGGAAATTTTTCGCCGGCTGAAAACGACTATGGGGCTTGAAACTGGATGATCTATGAGCTGTAAAATGAGGTGGTCGTAGTAACGAAAACTAAATTCAAGAGACTACAGTGGCTCTGACACCTAGAGCGGATGAACGAAAATGTTGGTGAGAAAATCTTCGAAACCAGACCCAAAGGTACAAGACGTCAGCGCAGACCAAATCTTTGTTGGAGAGGCGAAGTGGCACATATGAAACAATTTCTTATTCTCAATTGAAGAGAAGCCGCCAGTGACCGACAAAGATGGAATAGATAACGGTTTACCTGTAACAATAATAATTGAACCAACGCCTCTATATTTTAAAAACCCCCAAAATTAATTTTTGTTTCGTTAAAAAAAGATTTTATTTGTTTGGAAAATCTTCCTAAGTGTTCGTTTTTCCATACAAAATAAAATCTTTTTTTAACGAAGCAAAAATTAGTTTCGGGGCTTTTTAAATGTAGAGGCATTGATTGAACCCTTGGATTCTAAATTTTCAATTCACCAAAGACTATAATAAAATTATGAATTTAAACAATCTAATCAAAAGTATTTGTTTTTTGAAATTTTTGCAGGTTAAAATAACAGTAAATATTAAATATTAATTAATAAATTAATTTGAATCTTATACTCTTCGGTATTGTTCAGATAGTTGTGAGACTTTTTTTCAATTTCCAATCATCATTATTTTTAAACAATTGTTGATTAGTCTGCTGTTGGTATTTGTCAAATAGACAAATTTTAGCTCACATGTGATTTGAACCAGTACTTGTTTTTTAGAAAAAATTAATTTAAAATGCATGTACTGGCCGGTATTAGAACCCAAGGCCTTTTGATTAGATAACGTGACCACTAAACCATGTAGGTCGGTTAGATTAATTTATTCATTTATTTATACCTCAAAGAAGCTAAAAAGCTCGCACCGAGTTTATTAATCAAATTTGGTTCTACCAATTAAGATATAGAGACTATTTAGGAAACTATTTATTATTTTAGTACTTTTTTGTATTAAAAAACTGTATAATTTGTTAGTTTGATATTAATAAACATCAGAGTTATATAATAAGTAAATAACTGCCCTGTTATGTATAGTACTATAATTATTATTATTATAGTCAAGTACAACTTATTTATTTTATAGAAAAACTTATCAATTTTATACCAAAATGTTTAACAGTGTAGAAAATATCAAATGACATGACAAAAAAAACTGTAACTTATTACTTATAGATTCAAGCATGAAGTTAGTTGTAAAAGAAAAAAAAATTAAGCACAATTAATAATTTTCTATACTTAAGCATATTGTTAGGGAAAATGGAAACGGATTATATAAAAAAAAAATAAATCTTATCAAATACTTATAAATAAAATATTATTGTTAGGGCATTCATTAAATTCTTGAGAAAATATGTTTAACAAAATAGTAAATATCCCTCCTTAATATCCTTATTTTGATTTAATATTCAATAATATTTGTTATGATGCATAAAATACCAGTTTATATTTACAAAGCATATATATGTAAATTTTTAATAATTATACTTACTACATCCCTAATTTCTCATTTTTGTATAAGTAATTTATATATACTTTTTAAAATAAATAAATAATTAAATAGAAAATTTTAATAAGTCGTCTGTTTTCACTACATTCATCATTTACTCCAATTTAAATACAAAATTTTAATAAAATCTAAATGCATTTAAAAATATAATTTTAAATCTCATCTTCCAATAAAACATTTATTTTTGTTTTTGTATCCTTCTTTCCTGATAAATTATTAAAATAATGTTGTAAAACAAGTCATTGTCATCATAATCATCATCATAATTCATATCTCTTCTCGTATACTCTTCAGAATGGTTGGTAGTAATAAATTATATTTAACTTTTATACACTCCTGTTATATTCAAAAATGAAAAATTCAAATTTCAACCCTAAAGCTTAGAACAATAAAAAAAAAAACAAAAATAATATGTAAGCGATTTCAGAATGACCCCTTTCAACATTTCTTATTTTTTGTTTATTTTGTTTTTTTTTTGTTATGTACCTACAACTAAATCGTGTAAGTGTATTTTAAGTCTAAGAGGGCGGTTTTTCTTTAAGATGCTAAAAAGCAAAAAGAAAATTATATCATAAAAAAGAATAAAAAAAAAATAAGATGACTTGTTAACCCTGCAGGATTCTATTTTTTAAGAAATTTTTCAAGAATCTTGTAGAAAACATGTTAAATATAAAATCATTTTGCATAACAATTTGGATGGGAAGACCTGTATGTCATGAATACAAAACATAACCATTTGAATTCGTTATCTTTATGCAGTGAATTGAGGTAATCATCATTTTGGTGTGGAAAACATTTTTTTATAAGAATAAAAGGGTGAATTTTCTAAAAAGTCAAAGGATACAAAATTTTATTTTTGTTTTTGTTGTTTTTGTAAATATCCTTTATGAATTTATTATTGACATATTGCAATAATTTTATGGATGTTAAAAGAGGTAATTGATGTTATTCGTTTTGTTTATAGGTTTATACGTTTTGTTATTTTGTTTATATGTATGTGTTTTGTGTATTCCAAAAGGATTTTATTTATTTTTCTTTTTCTGAAATTTGATTTTTGATTTTTATTTTTATTTTGAGGTTTCAATTTACTTTGCAATAAAATTGATGAGATATATAACAATTTTTAATCGGATAGTTGTGGTCTTACTTTAGTAGTTTACAACTACAAGCTTTCATACACATTAGGTTATACTTTATGAACGCAATATAATGTGTGAGTATTAATGCAATAATTAATTTCAAATTAGGCCAGAAGTGTTGCTTGATCACGTTAGCAGCACCGTAACTAGCTTTTCCAGTGCCCTAAGCAATATTTTTTTTAGGGCCCCTATATTTTTTTGGGAAAAGTAAGTTATAATACAATTATGATATAAATGATATATTATGTCTAAGATAACTCTTTTGAAAAACATTTATTATGGAAAAAAATATCATCATACATGAAGTATATACGAAATTTTAATTGCATTTATTTAATTGGATTTTTCTTGCCTTCATTTCGGCAAATTTCAAAGCCTAATTTAATTATGTCATCAAATGATATATCTTTAACTATATATTATATTCAATAGATATTATGGCAATATTGGATAACCTATCTTGTCCGATAGTTGATGTTAAATAATTTTTTATTGATTTCAATTTGCTAAAGCTTCTCTTACATGAAGCAATTGATACTGGAAGAGTAAGAAATAGTCGTAGAGCAATATTAATATTTGGATAAGACTCTATTAATTCAAAGTCACGTCGACCTTGTAAAATTTCAAGCGATGTTGCAGTTTTTAAATTGCTTACAAATATCGATGCTTCAAGTTTAAAACTTTCAATTTCACATGCGAGCTCGTACATATTTAAATCTGCAAGCAAGATCCGCAGCCGCTTTTTTTATATCTACAACGCTGGTTTTTTCTAAAGATGAATCATATAGAAAGCTAAAATCTTTATAAATATTTCTAAGTTGTTCATAACAGCTTGAGACAACAGCTTGTCAAAAACACTGTACATTTGCATTTTAAACATACTTTCGGACGTCATGCTACTTTCTTCATTCGGCGCCTCATCAATTTCTATTTTTTTAAACTATTGTCCTCTATTTACTGCGAAATCCAACTTGAAAATCCATAGTTTTAACCAAATTATTTGCTTTTTCAAAATCTTGTTTGAAATCTGTTTCTCGTAATCCCTGTAAAGTACAACGTAGTCCATCAATTAATTTTGTTGTATGGTCTATTGATACATCTTTTCGTTGCAATGCTTTATTTATTCGCTCAGTGCATTGTAGAATTTTATTTCATACAAAAAGATTGTAGATAAATTTATAATCAATTAGTTAAAGCACTTTTTGCATTTGGTATAGTTTCTGGATTTGATGCAGTTAAACCATTTGCAATCGATTCCAATGGTGTTTTTATGACCACCTTGTATCCGATAAATTTTAATAAGTGTTAATTTTAAATATTTCAATAAAATTTTCCATCGTGCTGTCGATGATGAGGAAAAGTTAAATAATTTTAGCACAGTACCAAAAAAAGTGATCATTTTAGGTGTTGTAGACGCATCATGAACACCAGCTAAATTAAGGCCGAACAAGGCACAAAAATTTGCCAAATTTTTGATTTTATAAATACGTGCTCTTACACCTCCATATTTGCCAGACATATTAACACCGTTGTCGTATCCATATGATCAGACCTCTGACATCATGAATACCCCATTTATCAGCTACTATTTTATTTAAAATTTCATTTGCTAGATAAAAGCGTATGTATTTTAATTTTTTCGTCGGTAGTTCCAAGTATGTTTATCACTTAAAGCTGCATTTTTTTGTAGTTAAGCGTGAATTAAAATTGCAGTTTTCTATTATTGCGTTTATAGGTTTGATAGGTATGGTTTGATATTATATTGGCACCACTATTTTTTATTTGTCCCTATATAATTATTTATTTTCATAGTTTTATGAGGTTATAATCTAAAAGAAAAAAATAAGTAAATGTTTATTTCAGGCCCCCTCAGATATTTGGGCCCAATGTAGATTTTTACTATCTTTGTGAGTTCTTTGTAATCTGTTTTTTTTTTTATTTTTCTATAATGTAGTACAATCTGTCTCTGAAGGAGAAATTCAGTTGCTTGTACGATATGTTTGTATATGTACTCAACATATTATCGCTAGGAGATGAGAGAATCGTTACCCATTGCGTTAACCATTGAGCCATCAATAATGTTAAAATTATACTCCTGCGTATTTCTGAACCCTTACCCCTTTGATCTCCTTACCAATAACCTTAATTTCTACCAACTCGTAAAAATAGACATGGTCGACGGTAAGCTCATTCTGGAAATATGTTTTCTCCGAATATGAAGTATACGATATTTTTTTTTCTTCCGATATTTTCATTACGCGTGCTATTGTAACCATACACATTTGACTCGTGTTTTATTTTATATGGTTTTGAGTTTTTGTTTGCCCTTAGTAGTAATTCTGCTCTTATGTGTTGAATTTTTTTGCCAATATTTCCTAAGACTTATTTTTTTCTATAATTTTGGCTTTTATTTCAGGTGGACAAATAGTATTTTTCCTAGAGATTATTTGTTTCGGAGTTGATGATATTGCCGGTTCTATAATGGTTTTATTTAAGTGATTTACAACGGCAGTGATGTCTTTGGTTTTTTTTAGTGGAAAAATTTAACGAAATTTTGATTCTATTTCAGTTCTATAATTGTCCAGTTAGTTTGCCTTGTGTGCGAATGTTGTTACTGTTCTTAGAGCACTTATTACTTCAGTTGAGGATAAAGAGTATGATCTGAAGATAGTCCGATACTTGCTTTAACTTAAAAATTTTTGATGAGACACCTTTAGTGGCACCAAAAGTCAATAGATTTGGTGTTTTGTTAAAATCAGAAAACCAGTATGTCGGTTGTCCTGATGACAAATAATCCAAGTTGCTAATTAAGTTTTTAAATATCAAGATATTGTGCTTTATTAATGTTGTGTTTGGGTAGACAATACAAAGCTTATATAACTCTGGGTCCGTTCCAGTCCCCTAGTACAATACTTGTTGCTTGAATATGATTGAATTGATATTTTGCTTGAATTCATAGTGCTGAATGGTTTCCTTGATGATTATGGCAGAGCCAAATATAAAATGATATAATTTATTATATTAACCCGAATTAGCCCTGTGTTGCCATATGGCAGGATGTAACATATAGGATTGTTTTGCTTTATTGAAATAAAAACCGTTATTTTAATAAAAGTAGTATTGCACTTTTTTTTACCTATTTATACGTACTCATATTAGGCTTTGAAATTAAAATGACATAAATAGAAAGAGTGCAGCATATAGTTTTAGTTTAGTGAAATAAATTGTGAAAAATGGATGACATGAAAAAGTAAATTGAATTTTTTTTCTAAATATTTAATTGTAATTATTAAATTTTATTTTTGAATAATTATTTTAACTAAATGTCGTTATTTGTTAGATGGAAACTTTTCAGTTCAAAAAATATCTTATATACAAATTTTCTTCATTACTTTCTGTTTCATTACTTTTTGGCTGTTGGCAATGCTGGGCTAATCTATTATAGAAAACATTTATTCAGAGTGAATAATTGTATGTAATTTATTTTATGATTTTATAGAAAATTAACAGTAAAAAAAGCATTCAATTATTTAGAAGAGATTTCGTCGGACGTACCTAAGTCTATATTTATTGAACCACCAAATGAAATTGGAGATTTAAGTCGTTCTTCCACCGTTTCAAAAATAAAAATTCTCCCGCATATACTATCGGCGAATATAATAAGTACATAAGTGGCATCGATAGAATGCATGAGAATATCAGTTTATATTGTGTTGGGAATATTCAGAAAAAGAAATGATGGAAAAGCATATTATCATGACTCTTGATGTCCTTCATGCATCAATATACAATCCTTGACATAATTATAGAGTTCACAATCCGGAAATACGTCAATTGGAATTTCGCTGGCAAATTGCTATATAAATCTCTGTGTAAAAGCACTTAGGGTGTTCATCCCATAGACTTGGAATTATATAAAAAAAAAAAATATTATTGTGGTCATTATGGTACCCAAACACTATCTGCTGGAAATATAAAACGTAAAAAATGCCTCTCAAAAGCTTTATGTTATGATAATACGGAACACTTTGTAAATTCTGTGGAGAAGAAACGAAAATGTGGGGGCGATTATTGTAAAACAGTTGGCAGAAGTATATGTATCAATTGTGATAAAGGACTACTATATACTCACAAGAAATATTATTGTTCCATTATTTAAATATTTTTTTTTCAATTATTCATCTATTACTCATTTATAATTTTACTAACATATTTTTTCCTAAATCTAATATGTGTATTTCATATAAATTTTTTCTCCTATGTATAGCCATATGGCAACATACCTCCTAAAAAGCAGGGCGGTTCCATAAACCAAAATAAATACAAAAATATGTTATTTTACTCAGGGCTAACAGGTTTTACCAAATATAACCTCAGAATTAAAAAAAACAATAATCTGGGGTAATTCGGGTTCAAATAACTTTTGTTTGTAAAGTGGGTTTCAGAGATTAATAAAATACCTATTTGGTGCTCTGAAATAAAATAATACAGTTCTAGTTGATGTTTTGAAAACCTGTTGGTATTACAGACTGCTATACATTAATACAAACGTTTCATTATAAAGTTTAGCGGCATATCATCAGTTCCCATCAGTTTAAGTAAAAGTTGTATTCACAACTAATCTCCACTTTATATTGATGAAATAAGGCGTAATGTTAATGTTGCAAAACATGAAGTTCCACTGTGAAGGTAAATAGGTTAGTAAAAATAACAAAAAATCTTTCAAATTTGTATATTTAGTCAATTCATCAGATTCTTTAGAGTCGTCAGAATCACCACATTCTTCTTGCAAAAAATTTCAGTACAGGAGTTTAGAAAAAAATTACATAACAGTTAGACCTTATAGTTTGAATTGTTTCAATATTGTGTGAATATATTTTGATCTTTTAGTCAGCTTCTAAGAATCCAAAAAATTCATACACTATTTCTCACTTGTTAACAATAAATCTAATAAAATTCAAACTCCAAAGGACTTTGTTAAAGTAGTACAACTACATTAAAATTGTAAATATGTATACCTCAATTTTTTCAAATGTGCTTGCACTCTACATAAAATCTAAATATTAAATTCAGCCGACAAATTTGGGTTTCATTTGAAGAGGACGTATGAAGCTTATTTACAAAATTTTCTAAAATCATTTTTCAAATAAATTTTTTATTATGTGCATATTTTTATTTGTCTGTCTGTTTGTCTGTAATGGTTGATATTCTTTGAAATATCGTTTTATGGACTATCTAAATAAATAATTAGATCAGTATGGTAGTTTTGTAGAGTATGGGTAAAGAACAACAAGTCCTCTGAAAATATTCTCTACTGAAATAGTGATAGTCTGAAATTTAAATGTGAATAATGTGACGAGTGCATCAGAAAATTAGAAAATTCGAAAAAAATAAAGGCAAACAATTTAATTTTAAGGTTTAGAATTTTGTTATACAGACATGATCCCAAATTATAGTCGTAATGTAAAATAGTAGTATTGTAAGATATGTTAATGATATTTAAAAGAAAAATAAATACTTATAATTAATGTTCCATGTTGTACAGTCCTTTGTATGTTATAAATTTTCTTTATAATGTATTCAAAAAATTCTTAAGAAAATTTTTTTATCCAGAAAGCTGGTGAGCTTCGATTTGAATGAGATAAAATCTTGTATATAGAACTACCAGAATCAAATATTAGTCTGAGAGGTAAACTTTTAAGACACCTATAAGAAATATTTGTAACAATTTCATAGTAGAAAACTGTTCAGTTGTCCATTTTGTGGAAATAGGTATCGATTTGCGGAAACCTATTATGAAAACACTATTAGCAAATACCGCTATTTCAACCTTAATTAAATAGTATTAAATAAGTAGATATGAGATTTGTAATAGAGAGATGGTTCACATCCTATCTGAGCACATTTATGTGCAGTTAAAATAATAAAATAAAATTAAATAAAATTAAATTAATTCGATTCAGTACCAAATCCAAAAGATATTATAAGCAACTGTGATAGCGATATCACTACTAATATTATAACTTATAATAATTCAAATTTTGTTAAATTTAACCCAAAATATTAGGATTGAATCAGAATAGACATTTTTATTGTGATAATTTTTTTGTTTTTTTTATTCAAAAATAATTTTACACCATTGCCGACGACATCTAATCTAAATTCATTATTTTTGTATTATTTTTTTTCTCTCTTTTCAAGCAAACAAAAGCAAACAAAAATCTAAAATTTTATGCGTCACTACCAGCAATTAAATAAAGAAAATAATAATAATAAAAAAGAGAGATTCAAATATTCTGAAATAAAGGAATACCTTAAAATTTTATATTTTATAGAGGAATACTTGAGAAATACCCTTAATAGAAAAAAAAAATTATCCTCATTTGATTTATTTTTTACATAGAACAAAACAAAAAAACAAACAAAAATTGAAAACAAGAAAAAAAACGAATCCTTTACAGATGCAGAGGAGAAAATTATAATTTGAAATGTTACGGTGCTTATTCAATTTGATTCAATTCGCAACCCCTCAACATAACATAACTAAAATAGTTGATCGTCTTACTCTTTTACATTTTTTTTATTTGCCTCAATAATAATAAGTGTATAGATTCATGTGTTCGATGGTCGTATTTTAGGACTTTTTGTCATACTAGTGATGTTATTTAATTTCTTAAGGGGTATTATAAAGTTCATTTAACTGATGTAGAAGTGTATTGCGTAAAGCAATTCTATAATACTTATGAAAGGAAAAGTTTGTTTGCTATGCACAGTTTTAAAGATAGAGTTCTGAAATTACAAATCTACAATTACAAAATATTTACGATTAAAAAAGAAAACGGATGTGGTATTTTATAAAGTTATAAAATGACAGATTCGGCCATACAATTCATAGCACTTGTCAGGAATATTTCAAAAAGCAATTGTGTTACAGACATGAAAATTAATTCACAGACAACGAAAAATAAACAAGCACAGTTAAAATGAACTGCTTCGGATCGTTGCCATACAGCTCCTAGCACTCATCAGGAATGGTTCAAAAAACAATTGCTAAGGTCATAAAAATATGTACATCGGTAATCTAATCAATTAATAAAATAATATTTCAAAAACCAAATGTCTTGCAGATTTGTAAATTTAAACTTATTTTTTCAAAGTTTTCGAAATTTCTGACTGGTATGGATAGGTAGGTAGGTAGTAGTGGCTGTCGACAGTACGCCGACACATCAGTAAGGTCCATTGTGATACTATACGGTAGCTAATTAGAGCTTTTAACGAAGCGGTGGAGATCTTTGATCTTAGTGCTTTCGAGGTCACCCAGCGAATAAAGAAATAAGGCTCCTAGAAGGGCTCTCATTTTATAATAAAGACTAGAGGCAGGAATAGAGTAGGTGTTGGACAGTTTCATTCTCGTACTCCTCTCTACACAAAATTGATTCGAAAACATTATGACAGAGCACAAAAAACTACAGAAAATGGTTTAATATCGCATATATTCTACCATAACAAGGAGTACATTAAAAAGACTGTGTTCACAAGCTTTATAGCCCCTGAGCACTTTATCATTTTGGATAAAAATGGTTATATTCAAAACCAAAATCATGTCCCTACACTATATCAGTAGGCGGACTAGATGTAAATCTATAGAGTATAACCCGGGCAACATTAACGAAGGAAATTTGAGATATGACATGTCCATACCGGACAAAGATAAATTTATAAAACGAGACTATTGGTGGTTGGAAAATACGTATAATTAGCACTAATTATTACAAACTCATATTTTTTTTCGTTTTAACTAGGTTTAATTAGTTTTAGTTAGGTTAAGTTTTAACTTAAATAATACGAGAATATATTGGTTTTTACATCCCAGGTTTTTTCCAATAAATTTATTTAAAAACTCAATTAAATTAAAACTAAATAATAACAACAATAATAAGAATAATAATATAACATTAACATAAAAAGTACACTATTACTTTAAATGGTAATAATAATATTACAAAAGCTATTGTTTGTAAACTTTATCTAGGCTAAGTAATTATAAGATTGTACAATGGGTAAAATAAAGTTTAAAAAAAAAAAACGTCTCTACACGTTCTGCAAAAGTCAGCATAGGCCAGATTTGCTTGGTGATGTTACAGTCTGGTCTAAATGATCATCTAAAATTTGAAGCTTTCATTGCATCTTTGCGAAACAATAAATTATAGGTAGTTAGAGATGCACCCAGATTGCTCATTTTCGGAAGGATTTCTAATATAGTATCCTCTCTAGCAAGTTTTGACCTTCAATGCAGTTACCCGGAATATAACTATGTCTTGGCACCCAGCGTAACAATATGTTGAATCGATCCGCTAGTTCATTCAAAGATTTGCGACAGGCCAACACTGTTTTTGAGTTGATGTTTACCGACTCCAGTGCTTTAATTGCGGGCTAACTGTCTGTGAGAATACAGATATTTCTAACAGATAATACGCTGGTACTCAGCCAGTCTGGGCTTCTTTTATTACCATCACCTCCGCCTGAAACACACTACAATGTTTTGGTAGGCTGAAGGATAGACTTATATTCAGGTTTTCCAAGTAGACTCCACCCCCCACTCTGCCATTTAGTTTTGAACTATCAGTGCGTTAAGGTGTACACTTTCCTTGGTTAGAAGTAGCTTGCACAACTTCCAGTACCCATCAAGGATATTTTAGAAACTAAAAGTGTTACATATTTAAAAAATCTGTACTTATGTTTTATTTTATGCTCTTGAGAGAAGCTTAGGTAGAAACCTAGCCATTTCGTGCTTAACTAAATATGGCACTGCAAGTTTATACTACTAATAGCTACAATATTTCGAGCATTTATTTATCAAATGACTGCTTAACTTTTTAAATGTGGAAAACTACTACAATTGTCAGGAACTAAGGCACCTTAAATAGAATAGCTTTATTTTATTTAACTTGTTACCAGATTATACTCTTAATTTTTTTTCATGTATTTTATCCCAATGACAAAGGGTACTGGACCAAGTCTAAAAACCCATAAAGCATGTTTCTTTTTTTTGATTCATCGGGAATCGAACCTATGACCTTTATCTACTGCGCCATCCAGCATGTACCTTTTCAGACTGACTCGAGTACCCGCCACACAACTCCTAGCACTCATGAAAAGAGTTTCAAAGATCTAAGGCAACAATAGCCATTTTATTTTGCTTTTTGTTTATATTTACCTTTAACCATTTTCCTAAATTCGAACTGTTTCGGTTAGCTTTAATGCAACTTTGAGCATCCATCAGGAATATTTTAAAAACTAAAGGTGTTATAGACTTTAAAATCTCTTAATGAAAAATAAAGAATTTCTGAAGAATTAATATGATAAATAATAAAATTGAAATAACGACGATATACAGGCTAAAGAAAATAATAGCAAGTCAATGGACCAACAGTATAAGACCTCCAATCATACTTCTACGAATTTCCAGTTAGCGAAAAATTACAATACGAGATTAATAATAAATTAATAAACCGCAAATATAAAAAAAATATTACAACCTTATGTTATTGAAGCACAAATTAAAGCCCACTACAGATTTTGAATTGGACCCATGTGTTTAAATATCATCTTTTATGGAACTTTTAGTCTCAGTAATCATTTTCTTAATTTTGGTTCATAAATAAAATTGTGTTGATGTAAATTTTATACATTTTGAGCTGGAGCCGAAAAACGTCGATTGATTTTGCTAGTTATAATAATAGAAACAATGAGTAGTTTACGACGAAACGTGGTCTCTCGATCAATCTGCTTTAATTTTTTTTTCTCAATGATAAGTTGAAGGGAATTTTCATTTCCATTTGGAATAATATAACCGATATAGTTGTTTTTTATATTGATAGAGAGAAGAAGTTCTCTGCCGGAAATACTATTCATGTTGCGGTTACAAAATGTTGGTCCCTATATTAACAACTGCCGATTAACGCTATTGGATTGTAGTTTATGCAAACGAACTACAGTAGTAGCAAATATAATTTTCACATTATTAGGAAGATCTTGATACGTGTATCTCTGTCAACGTATATTCAATTCTGTTAAATGTCTGTAACACCAAATTTTGAATACATCTAGTTTATTCAAAAGAGCTACTGAGTAGTTTAATTGTCTCAAAATATGTTTTCCTTCATTTATGCACATTTCAATTGCGAATAATTATTTTTCAATATTATTATTTACTCTACTGTAAAATTACTTAAGCTTCTAGTGAAAACTGGGTTTTAGAAGATTTTCAGAACACTGAAATTGAAAGCATGAAATCCGGATTTTAAATTTCAATGCTAGTATAAGATTTATGTATAGAATATTTTCATATGTATAGAATATATTCAGTACACACTATTAAATATATTTATTTGAACAAAACCAGACTACAAACCGGAACTCAAACTATGAAGGTGATACAACATTGTGTCACCTGGTATGTTAGAAAATACATAGATGTACCAATCGTCATGTAAAACATGATGAAACAACTAAATCTGAATATGACCTACACCTGAATATAAATCAACAATTACACCTGAATATGACCTACATGACCTACGTTTTGTCAACTTTTTCCATTTTGCTTCTCTGAAATTTCGGTACAATTTTCTTTTGAAATAACTATAACCGAAAAACTGAATATGAAATTGTATTTGATAAATTTAATTAATAAAAAAATCAATTCGATCGCAAAGATTAAGCCAATGTGAAGTATATGTGGAATCTATTATTACACTTCTTAACTTCCAGAAGTGGATCGGCAGAAAGAAAAAAAACTACTCAATCATAAAATAGTTGTTTTTAATTAAAAAACTATAATTACCATCTGCACAATCCATAATTGGGCTGACTGGGAGATGAATAGATGAAGAACTCAAATTAAATTAAATAGTTTATGGGATATCTCTCTTTAATATTTTCTCTTCATAAAAATTTGTAATCTTTAAAAAAAATTCGCTTAAATTATACCTAAATACTTAATTATGTAATGACCTGCTCTCAACTAATGTAGTGTTCCTACTATTTATCTATCTATTCTTATTCATCCCAGATTAAAAAGCTTCAATTGTAACTAAATCTGTACCTCCTTTTCATTTAATTGAATATCTACTCCTGGATTTTAATAATCAATAAATTTCAGAAGCGATTAACAATAATTGTAATCATAATGGTACTCATCACTGAATTAATCAAATCCACTATACTTGTCCAAAATTCATATACGTTCAAGTTCAAATCTTCAACATGGATATCCTAAAATTGTGCAGTCTCACTTAAATTTTTCTATAATTATTGTTGTTTTGTGTTTTGTCTCATTTTAATATGATTTTGAGGAAGGAAAAAAGGTAAAAGTAAACTGTCAAAACTGGTAAATTTTTATGAGACGTGTGAATGTGTATTTATTTTAACTCATATTCATAATATATACATATATGAATGCATATATATGTACATTTTTTGATTTTATTTTTTCTTATTTTTAATTTTTTGATTGCTGTTTGTGTTGTTATTTTAAGTGTTCATATCTGGAGCATACGTTCATTGCACGTGCACAACAATATTTCAGGTTAAGCCTTACGATTAAATTAATCGGTGATTAGAAGTAAATTTTAATCCTTTGCTATTAAAATAAAAAAAGAATAAAAAAAAAAGGAATAATTTTTCCAATCACCATGTCAAAAAGATGAACAGTGAAATGTTATATGACTTTATAAATATGTTTTTTGTATTTTTTTTATTTGCTTGTGCCTTTCTTAATTCACAAAAACAAACATACAAACTTTAATAAAAGACACCAACCACGGTATATATATATAGTAGATTTTTTTGGTTATTGTATTTGCTTTTGTTTGTTGTTTAATTTTATTTCGTATAATTATTTTGTTTTATTATGTGTGATTTTTATTTTTATTTGTATTTTCATAAATTAATTTGGAATTATTTTCCCCTTTTTTTTTTGTTTTTTTTTTTTTGCAAATCACTTTATTTAAATTTTTTTTTGGTAAGGATGTCTGTCTTTCTGTATTTATTCGGTGTATTTATTCCATATGCAAAGTGTACATTATTTTAATGATTAAAAATTCATTAATTATTTAAGAATTTATTATGGAAAATAATTTCGAATATTATGTGAGTATAAATTTATTAGAATTAGCCATTTAAAGTTGGTGTAATCAATCTGGAAGATTTTTAAAATTTGTGTAGGATTGTATATCTTACATTCAACCAAGGAAAATACTGAAAAGTGACTAAATTTAGTATAACTGAACTACTAATAAAAAACTTATAGGAAAAATGCAAGAAGACATGGTGGCTCATAAATTTGGCTTCATACATTTTAAGTCAGTTTAAGTTTTAATTTTCTTTTTAATTTAATTCATTTATTTAGTACTTCGAAACAACCAGCTTAATTTCACAGCATCAATCGGATTACAGAAAAAATCCAGAAACAGTTGTGAAACTTTGTTGGATCTAATGGTAACAAATTAGAAGATTGCCGTTGATGACGATAAAATTATTATAGCTGTTATTTTGGACTTACAGCGAGCATTTGAAACTGTATATCGTGACATTTTATTAAATAGATTAGAAAAGTATGGCGTTAAACAGAATGAAATAAAATGGTTTCAATCTCCTATAAATTTTAGAAGACAAAGAACATAAGTTAATTAAGCATTTTCGGAACAAATTGATGTAGAATTTGGCGTTCAACAAGGCACTATACTTGGCGTTTTATTATTTTTAATATATATTCATAAAAGTTATAAATTTAGAAAATATTGTATTGTTAGCTGATGACGCTTTACTTTATGTGGTAGGAAACTCAGTTGATGAATGTGTTGTAAAAATTAATGAAGATTTAAAAAAAATTAATAAGTGGTTTATTAATAACAAGTTAAAGTTAAATTTTGAGAAAACCAAATACATGAATATAAATTGTAATTTAAATAGAGAAATCAAAGTAGAAAATAAAATAATAGATATAGTAAACAAAACTAAATATTTAGGCGTAGTTATAGATAATAAATTAAATTTTAAAGCAAATTTAGAATACTTATGTAAAAACATTAGTAAAAATTATGCTTTTTTTTTTATAAAATAAGAGATAATTTAATGATGCTAAGTGCAATTAAACTTTATAATGTAATAGCAAGACCACATTTTGAATACACTGAATTTGAAACAGAAATTAAATATATAATGTAAGGTAAGTCGTCTTGCTCACTCTGCTAACTTATTTAGTCTAGGTATTCCCCCCCGAAATTTATACATTATAAAACTTCGAAGGTATTTTTGATTAAATCAGGATAACTTGATGTGAGGCATACCGTTTTCTATAATTTAAGAATTAATAGTAGGAATTTAGTTGATGTACCTCATTTCAATAAGTTTCATATTTGTCATTTCTATAAAATTGTTGCACCAAGAATGTTTAATCACAAGAAACATCAGAGTTTTATCTGAATTTTTGACCAAAACTAAGAAATATTAATGGGCATGAAGTTTAAGAGCTAATAAAGGTCGTTTGGTAATTATCACTAATATAGAATTTTGCTAATTTGGTTCATTTTGATTCATTTTTTTCTTTAAACTCCATTGTAATATAATTTAGTTAATACATCTTTTTCTTTTAATTATTTTTACTATATTTAACCAGTATATTTTTGTTTGCTTTTAAGATTTAGTTTTCCAATTTAATACTAATTTAAAATTTTTTTTACTAAATAACAGATAAACTTAAAATGTTATCTCAAGGGATGGACATTTTGATATTTGCTTTTGCAATAGAATGTTTCCTAACTATTTCATTTTATTGATATTTGGAATTCTGTAGATGCTGTTTTTAATTATGTACCAAATATATACTTTGTGTTACTTAATCTTGAATTTCAGTTTTGATTGTCTAATATTTAATAAAATATAATATATATTTTTCATTCTGAATTTATCTACATTTCAAGCAAACAACAAAATTATATTTAACTTCTATTTTAAAATTTACCTTAGTTTTAAGAAAAAATAACACACATTTTTTTGCATATCTCGATATAAAACAAAAACTCAACTATACAAATTTAGCAAAACCAAATAAACTTAATATTTTGTTATTTATCGTAGGCAGAAAAATAGGTAATAAAATTCATTGTATGGTTTGGATGGATTTAAGTTTGGAGGCAATGAATTGTATTTTCATTACTCAAATAATCAAAATAATTTTATTATCTTATTCATAGTTTTAAATATTATGCATTGCAATATCTTCCAAAACAATGGCTACTATAATATTATTAAAAAAAAGGATCAACAATTATTACGAAATTATAGATAAACCTCTATCATAATAGACTAGGCGATGCAATTAACATGGAAATAGTCATGTCACTTGAATATGAAATTGGTATTATAATAGACATAAGATACGACGAAAAATTGAAACGGTAGCACTTACATATTAGTACAATTTAGTAAAAAATTTTTAATTTTAGTTTCTCTAATCTCTATTCGTTATTTGTTTACATTCTGGATGACAATTTTTGACCAAATTAATAAAAGTAAAACATTAAAAAGTGAAATAAGATTAAAAACTTAACAATACACTTACCTAACCTACATAATTGTATATTTATTTATTTATAAAGGTTCAAGTTTTATTATTTTCAAAATTATATTTTTCTATTTAGGTACAACAAAAAACAAAAAACAAAAATTTTAATATTTCAATTTATATTTACAAAACTTAACAGCAATTTACTTTTAACAATACTTTTATTTTTTAAAACTATCACAAAATTATTTAAAAATTTAACTGTCGCCTAATTATTGAACACGATTGAAAATACGATAATTTTCTCATGTAATGTAAAAATTTCCGTACTAGATTTGTGCCTAGGAGGACTTCTTCGAAAACAAAAGTCTAATTTTTTTTTTATATTCTTTACAGTAACTTAAGTAGAATTATCTTTTTAATCTTAATTAAGTACGGTACTGCAAGTTTATACTACAATATTTTATATTTTAAGGAAAAAGTGTAGTCATTAATTAAGAAGAATAAAAATTTTGTAGAATAATGCTTGTTAGGTGTGAGACGTCTGAAAGATAGTTTTGTTTGGAGGAGAGATTTTCTTTCTTTCTTTTTTTAAATTTTCTTTTTAAATTTTCTTTTATTAATTTCTTTTCTTTATAAATTATTTTCATTATTGTTAATTTCTTTAGGTTAAGGTTTAATTTAATTTAATTTAATTTAAGTTAATTTAAGAATTATGAATTTGCTACACATTATACTTTATATACTCCTATAGAGACTTACCGTCTCATGTATATGTACGAAATAAAATGAATAAAATTAAATAGTTAATATTTACAATATTTCGAGCATTTATTTATCAAATTACTGGCTTAACTTATACTTATTAAATGTGTAAAACTCCACCATAATGTTACCACATGATACGAAAATGTTGTATTTATCGCTACATACGACAACCGTCATTTTTTTAATCTTTTATGGTAGAAGTTATAAATTATTAAACATTTTTGGTAATATTGTTGGGAAGCTAAGATATTCAAGATATATAGAGCAAGAGATTGAAGAAATCGCGAAATTATTCGAAAATCAAGTCTTTTTCTATTTGTTTTTCATAATCAGAGAAAATTAGTCGCAAAGCACTGATGAAGCAAGTAAGTTGCTTCCGAAATATCGATATTTGCAAAATAAATACAAATGATTAGTGAAAGGAAACTCGAATTTTATTCCATAAATCTTTTTCTATTTGTTTTCAAAATCTTGATACCATTTTGCTTTTAATGATATTCTGCTTATTTAAGTCACCTAAACATTTACTTGACAAAAAAAGCAGTATTGTTTTGGATATGTGCGTTTTACTTGCATAAGAAAACTAACAAATTTATTTTAATAACCATTTATGATGATTTTTTGAATAATTGCAATGTAATGACTATATCGTATGTACATATACCGAATGAAGTTCTCTTAATTTTTATATTTTTTTCAGATATGTTCAAGTTTGGATCCAAAAATAAAAACTCTACGATCCTATAATATGTTATCGAGCTCGGATCACTTATTATAAAAATTGGTGTTCACGATACGGGTAACCATAGTTTCCATTTGAAGTTTAAATCTATATAAATATTTTTTTTTCTTTATAATAGAAAAATTCAAATTGTTTTTTTTTTCTTTGTTTATAAAAGATAAATAAGCAAACTATTTCACATCCATATGGCATTGACAATATTTTTTCGGCTAGAGTTATTCAAAAAATAAAGCTATAATCGAAGAAATTGAACTAATTCTCAATGGCAATCCTTTAATTTTGGGTGTTTTCTCGGAAAACATTTTATATTGGACAGCTTCAGTAACATACAAAATTTCTAGTCACAAGTCAACCTGAACCTTTAACTACAGTTAATTGCTGATAATCGAATGTTATAGAGTGTATAGTGTGGATAGGATATTGATTCATTAAATTTTAAGTTGTATTCATTGTACCTTGTATTATATTGAATAGCACAAAATTTTTAAATAAAACAAAAAAAAATTCAAACAATCCTTATCAACTATATTTTTATAAAATTCTACTCCTGGATTTCAAATACTTATGACAGAGCAATATACTTTCAGGTTGTATGACTATTTTTTGATATTCTTTAAATTTGATTTATTCTTAGTTAAAGCTGATTATTTCATTTATTTAGTTTATTTAATTAAAAACTATATACATATATGTATGTATTATATTAGATACACATATTAATATAATAGCTATAATCCAAAAATTTTCGTTTTATTTAAAAAAAAAAATTAAATTCTTTTGTTGTATTTGAAATTGAAATCAAGCATAAATTGGAGATGGAGTGACCTTTTTTTTAATTTTTACTGATTCTATTATGCTATTTTCCATTTATATATAGATATTTTTCATATATACATATATGTTAATATACATGCATATATATATAGATAAATATAATCTATCTGTTCTTGACAAGCCAATAAAATGATGTTACTAAAGCGTGAAAAATCTTTCTACACTTTTCCATTATCCCAAAAATATCACAACACACAATCTCTATACATGTACATATACACACTCATAATATGTACAGTAATTTGAAAAATTTTACATACAGTAAAATTATGGGAGTGGAACAAAATCTTCTCTGTTATAAATTTCTTTTTCAAACTCATGATTTTTTCATTAGTTGATAAAATATGGTCAGAGCCTCCGACTTTCTAAATAAAATTGCATTGTTTTCTATTTCTCACTAAAACCTTGCCATCTGTGTTCACTCTGTCGTCTGAAAAGCATGTGTATACCCACACGGTGGGTGGTGTAGTAGGTAGCGCGCCTGCTTTTATACCGAAAGGTCCATGTTCGATTCCAGAGGAAGCAAAAAAAACCTTCAGTCCAGTATACCCTTTATCATTTGGTAATAAATTAAATAAAAATGTAGCTATTCTATTGACGAAGGCTTAGTTCCTGGCAATAGCAGTAGTTTTCCATATTTAATAAGTTAAGCCACTCATTTGATAAATAAATGCTCGAAATATTGTACATATTGTAGTATAAGCTTGCAGTACCGCATTTAGTTAAGCACGAAAAGGTGATCTGCCTAAGTTACTGTCAAGAGCATAAAAAAAATAATACCTTTTTTCTATCAGAATAAAAATAAACCAAAAAAAGTGAAATTTTGGAAGCAAGATTTTAGTGAGCTCAATATGGAGTTGTGATAAAATAATTATGGATGTATACTTAACATTGACGCATAGATTGTCAAAATTTTTCCTCTCAATACTGATTTACACGAATTAATATCATTGCAAAGAGTGCTCAGTTGTTCTAAAACACAATATTTTATAAATCTTATGCAACCCAGTTATTATTAACCTTGGGCTGTTGGTGATCCTGACTACAAAATAGTTAATTTTATCTGGTCCATACTGAGCCAATAAGGGTTAAGGTCTATATAATCAAATTTAAAGAGGCCTACTTTGCAGACACACTGTATGATATTGCAGGTTCCAAAATTAAGTACCTTCGTCGCTTTGTAAAAAGCTCAAATTATTTATCAAAAGTAGTATCTGCGCAAGAAATCGAAACTCTGTGGTACCATAATGAACATTTTTGGTCTATGGGTCCCGACTTAGACTCATCTACTTCAAAACTTGACAATTTTTAAACAGAATTGCACAACCTGACGGAAACATTATAATTGATTTAAAAACATAATCCACACAATTGGAATTTACACAATTTACACAATTGTTAATAAAAAAGCCAAACCAATTGTAGAAGTTCCCATTAAAATTAAAATCTAACATTTTGGCCCAGTATGGTTCAGCGGAAACTAAATTTATATTTCCTCCACCTAAGCGTTTCTCTCGTGAATTACTAGTGGTGCCATTTTTTTATGATATTGTCGCTAACTTGAGATAGAATATCTTTTAATACATTGTGCAGTGCTGTGATTTATTATACAAAGTGGAACGAGAAAATATTTAATAACAATTTTGTATACCCACGTCACCAAATTTTTAAAAGTTTCATTATTATAAGAATATTGAAAGAAAAATACACTTCAATATCCATGCCCTGACCGGGAGCCGAATCCGGAGCATTTTGATTTTCAGATCACCATAAACACTACATCATGTAGCTCGAAAATCTGTGTTTGTATCTAAATAATGTCAAAATACAAATTACGGATATAATATATTTATATAATTAGAATATCGCCAATGCGCAATCTAATTCCATACTGCATATGTTGTACCCGAATTTGAAGAATGTGGGCCAAAATGAATGAAGTAAGATAACAAACAAATAAATTCCAACTATTTTATCATGATAATAAGCCTTTGAGAGTAGAAATGATTTATCGTTAACATCTCACTTTACTCTCACTTTCTTATCTTGAATCTCACTAACAGTTCCACGTACTCAAACTTTCTCTAAACACTGTAAATTAATTTTTCCATACTACGAGTATTATACATATACGGTCATTATACGATATCGATAAATCAACAACATCACACTTCTAAACACACATACAATATGATTGCGTTATAAAATATCCTTCCGAAAATAAAATAAAGAAGAGAAAATAAAACAAAAAACAAAAATAGAAAACGGAAAAAAAATACAAAATATCCTTAACAGTTTTATGCGTCACACAAACAATCAAACAAATGAATTAAAATTGGGCGAATCGTTTTCAACAGAATGAAATACAAAAAAAAATAGAATAAAAAGTCCATAACGGTTGGTCGGTTTGTTTTTTACTATATTGTTAATAACGGTAAATACAAAATATACCATACATAAAAACTATACTGATGAAAATCTATAGATTTATAGATTCTGATATGTTGTTGATGTGTTACAAACAAAAATTTTTTTGGGGGTGATTTAAAAAAATAAGCAAAAAAAATATATATATACCAAATCCTTGCAACAGACTACTGACCATTACAGAGTTTGACTTTGACAATAATAAAAACCTTAAAACCATTTTTCAATTATCATCTAAATGGATTTTTCCCATTTTCATTATTTACTTTGCATCAGCATCAACCATAGAACTACATCAGTTTTGTTTTTTTTGTTTATTTATACATTGTTTGTAGTTTTGTATAATTTTTGGAGAATGAGTGAAATGCAAAAAGTTTTTTGTCAATTTTTGGTCAGATAAAATAAAATAAAAAAAAAGGAAAATAAAGAAGCTATGGATTTGCATAAATTCTATTTTTATGGTAAATGATTTTTCATGTGTTGTAATGTCAATGTAGCAGCAAATCTTTTTGTATTGAAAATCCTCATACCTACTTAACATATAACTACCCACCTACCTATCTATCTATATATATATCCATATAGGTTATGATGGGTTAGAAATATATTATTATTGTGTTGGCGATATTCAGTTCGGCTTTGTAAAAATTTTGAAATTAGAGAAAGTTATTTTGTCATTATTACCTTCTGTGATCAAATCAAATGAATCAAATCTAAGTGGAATCATTGCAAAAGAAGTTGTAAAAGATTAGTATGGGATATTTTTGAACTTAAATTAATATTGTTGATAATTAAAATTAATTTAAAATTAATTTAAGTTACCACAGTTTTTTGTTTTTGTTTGGAAAAGGATAGAACCTATTATTTATTATTCAGTGCATAATAATCAACTTATTTTGTATGCTATATTTATTTACTTCGTAGGTGTGGTATTACAGTTCTAATACGAAATAAGAAGAGTGGAAAATGAGCTGAGCGGAACATTGGAGTTCTCAATGTGGTAAAAAATTGTATTTGGAATTTCGTTCATGGTCCTTTGCGAATGTAGAATAACATCACGCCGAATGTACTTCCACGGTCAAAAATAAGATATAATCTTCAGAAGTTTAAGACAAACCATAACTGTTTTTTACTTCAATTATTTTTTAATTTGTATCATATTTTTACTTTCTCTATCCTATAGCCAAGCGGGACGTAGGCATTTAGATTATTCCTGTAATTTTATTGTAATGGTTGAAATTTTCTGTCCCAATATTCAAAGATATTTGTTTTGTTTGCAATATACATATGTTCTAAGGGTGTGTTTTAGCTCCTAAACTTTTTTAAGTGTGGAAATATTTTATTGGCTTTAAAGAGGGAGATAATATGAAATTACAATATGCTATATATGATAACTCAACGTGTACGACAAGAACAGTAAATATTATTATATCATTTACTGCGGATATTTATTCCTGACATATTTTTCACACTATTTTGGTGTATTATACTCCAATGAAGTATATTTTTAAAATATCAGGGATAGTGTTTATATACTGGCAACACTTTTTTAATAACATTTTGAGTAAATGTATATAAAAATAAAATTATTTTTTTCAACGATTGATTTTGACGGTTTAACAATGTTTTTTTGTGTATAAAATGAGTTTCCGAATAAAAATTTAGTAAAGCGATCAACTTTTTTACTACGTAAAAATTCAATAAGCTATCTCTCTCTTTAGAGCCAACAAAATAATATCACAGTTAAAATGTTTAGCAGCTAAAACCCACCTTGAAAATCATTCTTTTTATACATGATTGTTAGTTGGATTCAGCATTTAGCAGTGACGTCTATTTATGATGAATGAAACCTAGACGATCCAGTGAGACATCTATGTTAGATATAGTGAGGTATAATAAGTACAATGACAACTTGCAGTTTCTACAAATTGAAAAATATGTAAAAAATATTATCAAACTTATAAAAAATATTAAAATCAGAAATATTTAAAAAAAAAAGAAAGCTGAAGTTGGCTAAGAAAAGAAAACAGGAGAAAATTAGAAAGCTTCGAGCTATGAGTATATTAGATACGATTTATAATTTGGTATAGACAGAACATGGTATGAATATATTAAATGATCTGAATGTGAAATGTAAACTCCTAAAATAATTAGCCAGTCCTATCTGATATACTTTGAGCATATCGCCTAGCAATATTGTCAGAAAAATGGAAAAGCAGATGGTGTAAGATAAAATCATCGAACCGATAGTGTAACACAGAAGAAGCGGAATAGAGCAAGGAACCGCTCTTTCATACGTTGGATAGACCACATACAGCCCCTCACGGCCTATGTCTTGCACCATATATATTGACTTTGCGGTGGACCGTGGACCGCAACAGACAGGCCAATCTGGAAACAGTCTGATATTATAGAAAAAAATATTTTGACTACGCCCCGAATATGGTAAAGCAAAGAGAAGAAGAAATACTAGAATATTGATACCAAACATTTTCGAAAAATATCATTAGTCGTTCGACTTTATGTAGTAAAATGCACTACCACGCAAAAAAGTCCATACCTAAGTTGCAGTCAATAAAATAATAAAATGCAAAATTAAAGAAGTTACAAAAACAAGCCCAGTTCGATTGTCTCTCTCAGAACCATTTACGAAAATTAATTTCATCAGTCTATAAGTATAACCTAATAAGTAATAATAGGTGTAACTTCTCGAATAATTGGTTTTAATTTAACCAGTAATATAAACAGATCATCTTCATATTGGTTATTGGTACTACTCTTGATATATTTTAAAGCTGATATCAATTTAAAACTTTTATGCTCTTGAAAAACAATAAATTTCTATAAAAAAAAATAATATGAATTAAATATCGATTTTATTATAAAACCCGAATACTGCAGTGTCTGATACATATAAGAGTGTCTGATAAATACAATAACGGATTTAAATAGGAAGAATAAAACTAAAGTAAGTCAATAATCAGCATATAGACGTCTCAAAATAGAAATCAAATATAACGGAATACTTTAGATTGGAAGCGTAGCTGCGTATAGCATAAGGAAAAAATATTTGAAAGTAAAATATTTCATAGCATATGCTAATACAGTCAAATGTTTTGATCTCTCTAAGCATGTAGCTGTGCTGAAGAGCACTTTTGAGATGAAATATCAAGTATATAAGAATGATGAAAAATGAGGAAATACCAGATAATAAGATTGCTATATAGGCAATCACTTATATCTGGTCAACTAATACCAATCATGTTTCATACAACCCAAATCAGTTCAAACAGGTGGTTGCAAAATATTGAGCTGCACGGCTGCATCTCAATAATACGACAATATAAACATTTTTGAGGTGTGTCAAAACAAAGTCGAAGAATCATGAATATTCCCTGGAACTGTCGAAGCTGCGTGATTTTGATAGAAATCTCAAGTACTACAGTATTATAAGAGATTAAAAGAATAGTTAAGAAAGATTTAAATAGAACAAGTAAATCCAAAGAAATTTCAACTCCACGTCAACTACAATGTATTATTTTAGATGACTTCAGCGAATGAAAATTTAGCTGGTCTTATAATAAATAAATTGAAGAAGATAACGGTGCCATGCCATAAATCCATTTAACGTATGGGACTTATGACTCAGTTGTTTTGGGACTTTTGACCATATACATGAATCGAAGTGAGACAAAACTCACATGGGAATTTTGACTCACTTTAGAGGGACATAAGTAGCATGGGACTCTGGGACTTATGACATGTCACCGAAGATAACCATTGTTAAATGACGTCTTTGGAAGACAAGAGTATATTAAAGCCAAAACAAAAATTATTTATCAGTCGTAATCGTAATAGACAAGATTGCAATAGATGAAGGTTTCTATTTAGTGAATGAGAATTTCTCAAATTAAGCTACATAATTATTTAGTGCGTGCGCATCCCATTCTAATGCATTTTTTTTTAAGCTAAGAGGCTCATTTTATCTTTTTGAAGATTGCCATCATCATACAAAGAAAAAAATATTTATTTATTTATTTATTTTATTTTATTTATTTATTTTATTAATTTGTGCATATACATAAGACTATAAGCTTTTACTATAAGTTTGTATACAAAGTATATAAATAGAATATTTACTAACATCTAAATATAAAAGTAAAAAAGAGAAAGAGAGAAAAGATTCAATTAATTCTAGTTATAATAGTTTCATTCAAAATAAGTTAATTATACCAATTTAAATTCAATTTAAGGTAAGGAAGCAATAAAAAAAAAGAAAAGCATTAAATACAGTACCAAGTTTTAAACAACCTTAAATTTAAAGTAAAAAAATAAAAAATAAAACACAAATAAAAAAAAAATAATTTTTCAACGATTTCCATTCAACTATCATTATCTCAACAAAGAAGGAACGACTAATCCCTTTCGATAGAATACTCCCAATTGTGGTTCACATATGATAACATTCGGCAAAGAATTCCACTCAAGAACAACTCTGACAAGTGTCTTCGATGCCCAGAATGACGCGGAATAATCAAATTTACATTTCAGGTAGTCTTCCGAAAGCTAGTTTATTGAACAAGTCTAAAGGTGTATTTTTATTTGAATGAGTTCAATTTCAGTCCATTTTTCAACACCCAGAGAGATACAGCATCAAGATCATTCATTTTCGCAACTGAATTGTGAATATCAGCAACTGGATCACAATGTGTGCCATCTACAATCCGACAAACAACGGAGTAAATCATTTACAAATGACAAATAGATTGAAGAGAAGCGGGCCCAATATAGAACCTTGAATTATATGTACTAGTTATTTATTTTGACTTCCAAACCATTAAACCGAATATTTGGAAATTATACAATTGATTCCCGAGAATACTATAGTTTTAGATTTGATTCAAAAATAACATAACCCCATAAATAAAAGCCCGTAAATTTTCTGACCTTTAAATAGGTTTGAAAACACTTTTCAATTCGAATCAGATTTTAATTTGTAATTATCGTGATTAAATTAATTCGTTGTGTTCATTTCTGTCTTAATTTTTTAATAAAAACCATCATTATAAGAAAATCAAAATTGTGATACCTTAATAGAAATTTTTTTTTTAAAAGGCATTTTAGTAAAAAGCTAACTAAAAACGTGGGATTTTTTTTATTTAGTTTTTTTTTGTTTTTCAATTTTCATTTCAAGTAGTGCGTGTTCTGTCTTTGTTTAAGTGCTTCTAACCTAAATTTTCAAATCACAAAAAAAAAAAACAAAATTAAATATTTTTATATTGAAATTATTAGAAAAAAAAAATATTGTTTTTAAGTGATTAGATGATTTTTTAAAAATGGAAGAAACATTGTGACTACGCGTAGTTGTTTAAGTATCATAAATGATTTTTTAAGTTAGTCTAAAGTTAGTATTGAAAACGTGACCGAATTTAAAAAAAAAAAAAATGAAATACCTGTCATAAATGTTAAATTTAAAATTAGTAAGTTTTTTTTTTTTGATTATAATTTAGAAATTTAAATGACTACAAATTGGTGATTTCATTTTCAATTATTCGAGGATAAATTTTATGTCATCCATACGGTAATTTTATTAAGATTATATAAATGTTACTATTTGGAAAAAATCATAAGCTTTTATATTACAAGAATGTTTTGTTATCATGTTCATGAAAAAACCTGTGTACCTATTTATCGTTAACTATGCAATTTTTTAGATACTGCGACATTGTCTACACTGATATGATTATAAATAAGATTAAAAGTCCAGATTAAATGTTTTCTTTTAATACATGTACTCATTCTATTACAAATTGTCGGAAATTTGATATAATTATGGATTATCTAAATCAGCTATCAGGCCTATATTCTGTTTTTTGCAGTCCATTTATTATTAAATTTTAGATTTGTACTTCAATATTCAATTGTAAAGTTAAAGAAGTCAATGTTCAATTAGAAGATTATTTAAAGAAATTTAACTTAATTACAGAAAATCAATCCGGTTTTAGAAAAAATCATAGTGGTGAATTGAAGATCAGGTAGCACAATTAAGAATTTATGATTTTACACAAAATCAACTTATTGAAAGGTTCAAATTACATAAATACTAGTTGTAAAGCCCGTCTTAAGAAACTTGAAAATTTATTTTAATCTTTCCGCATTACCCAGGAGGTAAAGAAAAAGGTGCGTTTTTATTTGTGGTTTCGGAATAAGCTTACTCAACACTCTGACGCACAACACCGTTGACAAATGCAGCATTTTACCATTGTTTCTTTAATGATTAGATGTCAAAACCTTTTTATATATAACATTTTTTGTTTATAGTTTATTGGAATATCGAATTAATTTGCCTTGCTCCCTTCACTCAGTAAGTTTTATTTGAATATCACCAGACCGGCGTACTCTGGAAATTGCAACATACAGTTGCCAATGGCTAAATACTGTTTCAGGCAAATAAACTCCTACTTTTTCCAATGTTTGACCTTGCGACTAATTTATGGCCATAGGAAATGCAAATTTAACTTGGGAATTGTCAACGTCTAAGAATAAATGGCAGTTCTGTGCCCTGTGGTCGTTGTATGTAAATCTATTCTAGGAATAAATACAGTTTCACCTATAGCTTACGCCAAAGAATTCCGCGATTATTAAATTTAATTTTAGAGCTAATCGAGTCCCATTGCAGAGGTCGCGTTTGGTATTTAGGTTTCTCAGTAGTATTATTATACTACCAACTTTCAAATTAAGTTTATGTGGAGGCATTCCATTTGGACAGCATCATTTTCACCGCAATCATTAGTGGAATCAGTACTAAGATAATTTATTACATTTCCTTCCAAAATGTTTTAAATTCGTACGTTAATTGTATCAACATCAGGATTGTTACGTTTTATTTTATAAGATAAGTATTACTGTAAGTATTACTGTAATTAGTTACAAGCACTGATGAAGGAAGTAAGTTGCTTCCGAAATATCGATATTAGCACAATAAAAATAAATTATTAGTGAAATATCACTAAACAAAACATTGATAATCAAAAATAACTAACAAGACAGCTTAAACCGAAATAATAAGAATCGATAATTTTTATTATTTGTCTCATACGAAGTGATGAGTCTTATAAACTTCTTTGATAAGCCATATATGGTATAAAAATGTTCTGTATATTAAAAGGTACTAGATACAAGCTTTATGCCGCCGGAGTGATTTGTATTTTTAAATAAAATTAGCTACATAGAAAACTATGGAATATATTTCTATTATACCGGGTGTTCCACACCATGCGTATCAGCTTTTTAAGAGGGGAAGGAGCCGTTATTTTAAAATTAAATAAAAAATTTATTAACTAAATCGATGGTGCTCTATCGATTGGTGATATTTTCAACTTCCGCTAAGGAAGGGAAATCGGTTTTTTCAGACCAAAAATCGCCGAAATCGAGATTTTTAAATAGTAATGGGTACTTTTTTATGCAAATTCGGATTCTACGTCAAAAAATAAGTAACTTTTGTAAAGTAAATTTTTTTATTTTTTTTTATTTTTTATTTTATGTTTTATTTTTGTTTTTTTTTTTTTGTTTAAACTTTGTAGGAACCCAAACAGAGATAAAAAAAAATGATAATATGAAAAACAAATTTATTTATAAAAATTATTATCATTAATTTTAGTTTACCAAAGGAAAATATTGAACATTTTTGTTTTATTGTTATTAATTTTAAAGAAAAATACTAAGAAACCAAAAAAAAAAATCACTTAACATAATTTTATTATTTTTTATCTTAGAATCTGAATTTGCATTAAAAAGTACCCCTTCCCATTTGAAAATCTCTATTTCGACCAGTTTCGGCGATTTTTGGTCTTAAAAAATCGATTTTCGGTTCTTTCCGGAAGTTGAAAATACGACCAATCGATAGAGAACCCTCGATTTAGTTAACAAACTTTTTTTTAAATTTTAAAATAACGGCTCCTTCCTCTCTTAAAAAGCTGATACGCATGCTCTGGACCACCCGGTATAGAACACTATAAACAAAATATAGAAATAAAATATATGAAAATAACATATGTACAAATACATTAAGGCAATAAATAAAATAAAATACTGATAATAATAATATAAACGAAATAGTTTTAATCAAAAAAATACCGCTAGGCACGAATACGAATAACGTAAATGACACAAAAATATTTTACTTTGACAAATATATTTCCATGCAACATAGATTAAGCAATACCATACTATTATTTTGAAAACATTTAGAAGTAAGTTAAATTTAAGATAAACTAAACCAATTAGAACTAGATTTTGTGTTTTTTTTCTTGCTTTCAGTTAGTGTAGTAATAGATTTTAGTTAGCATGTAAGTTTTATAAATAATTGAAAATATTAGATAAACTTTTTTTTTACTCTTCTCTGGAAAAATATTTTCCAGTAATAACATAATATTTTAGCTTTTAGACTAAGTAGAATTTAACCGTATTATATAGTTATTTAAATGTAATAATAGATGATGCAGGCAGTGAATAGTGGCAGTAGTCACATTAAACGGTTTGAAAGGAAATATTAAATCCTCGTATATAGATCTCATCAATGTTATCCAGTCTAATTCCTTCTAGTTTTTTTTTAAGTAATAAGTAATGAAGCATGCCAGACATGATTAAAAGCTTTGGCTATAATTTTGGCTTCACCATATAATTCTATGTATCGGTGCCATTTTTCCGCCAAAAAGGTAGGAAAATCTTCACTTGACTTTTTCGATATTGCCAATCATTTAAATGACTGAAGCTCACTAGATATTTATTAAGTTGCAGATTAATAATTATTTGCATCAGAGCTATGTGTATATGTTAGCCATGTTTTGTTTGAAATTGTAATCATAAATACAAAAAATAAATAAAATTTAGTTTTACTATATCTTAGCAGTGAATTTACTCAAATATGAAGTAATATTATTGATCTTATTCTGAGATTTTAAAATGTCATGGCAGTAAGTTTACACGATAATATGAAGTAAAATTAATTTTTATTTTAGTTTTACTTTATCATAGCAGTAAAATCATACAATTAATTTGCACATAATTTATACTCAACTTAAGTTGAGTAATTTATCATTTTTACGTCAATAATTAAAATTGGTACATTTATTCTAGGACACATTTGCTTAGTATTATAGTAGTAAAGATTTTCACAGTGCAACTTAGTAACGTGTGATGATAAACATACTGGCCATTATCATTTCCAAAACCATACATTAAATTGTGCAAAGCTTTTTGCTTATTTAATGCTTTGCCCCATGACATCGTAGATTTTATTAAACTCCGCTCACAAGAAATTCATCGAGCAAAGGACATAAACATTACAATAGGTTGGATTTGAGTCTCCTGTACACACATTTAAAAATTTTAAAAGTTTACTTATTTAGAAAAAATGCCTTATAACGCTTGAAACATTCGGGTGTTAATTTCTCCTTTTTTCTGCTCTGATTAGAAAAATTACCATATATGTACTTATATATGTATGCATGGATTTGTAAAATAAAATTTATCTATAAATTGAAACTGTCCTGATTTCATTGCACCCAACCCATTGCACCCAACATTGTATTTAATATAATAAAATTTTCTTTTTCTTTTGTGTTTCATTAATTAAAAATTATGGATTAAAAATGAAAACTGAACAAATAAAATCGAAACAATAAAATGAAAATGTCTACAAAACGTAAATAATAACAAAAAAAAAAAAAAAATTCACATTTCAATTTCCAATTCCCATCACCAATTATTTTAAACCTTTGACTTTTACAGGATTATAATAATAAAATAATTTTTAAGGAATAAAACTAATTTTATTGCAATTAAAAAAATTCCCATACAAATGGAATACAAAAGACACCTTCAATTTTTCCAATTGACCGCATTATTTCAATAAAATTTTTAAATTTTCTAAGAATACTGACGAAATTTGAATGTGCCCAGTGGCGAATTTTAAAGAAAATGAATTTTGTTGTTTTTTTTTTGTTTTTTGTATTCTTAATATGACTTGCGGCTACACAAAATTAATCCAACCAAAACAAAAGTACATTATATATGTATAGGATATTTTTGTAAGTGAAATAGGGAGATGTTATAGGGATCAATGAGATTGGAAAAATCTTTTAGTTAAGATTTTATTCTGAATTTGTTCTGAAAATTATTTTCTTCATCAATAAGCAATGAGCATTCAAAGGAATTTGTTTTGTAATATTCAACAGTTAGTAACATTCTTAATTTGACCGGTTATTGATCTTAACATGTACGTATATGCATTTATTTAATTTTTTTTCTCTTACTTAGTTTTAACCGTTCACTGGATGAGAATCACACTGGGTGGTGCATTAAAAACCAATTTTGCTTTTTTTTTATTTTATTATTAATCAAATTCCTTGCATATTACACGCTTACTTCTACAAGAAGTATAAAATTATTATATAGGGGTAGTCATATTGTATAGTTGTAAAATAAAAAGTTATAATTTTTTATTTAATATAGATTTGATTAGGGGATGATGAATTATTTTAATGTTGCAGATATAAAATTTATAAGAATGATATGAATTCACGGGAGGTATCTACTTAAAGATTTTTATATGTGACTTTAAGGATTTAAATTTTTTTTATTTTTTTTTTTTTTGTTTTTGTAAAAAATCAGTCATTGCACATTTTACATTTTAATTGATCTTTTGATAGTTGACGATTCCATAGAGGAGTTGATCTTGAAGATCAAAATCATGCCGGCAGCAAGCATATTCATTTGTAATATGCTTCCGTAATATTACCAAAAAAAAAAAATATTGAATTTGAGAAGTGAAAAATATTTTTTTTGTTTTTTTTATTTTTAGATTTTTATTGAAATCAACTTGAAAAATTTGGATATTTTCTTCCAATACATCGATTTTCGTGTGAAATATAAAAATTTTTCATTTTGATTATTGACGATTTTTAATATATTGACGATTTATTATATTTTTTTAGCTGAGAGTTTTTTTTTTTGTTTTTTTATTAAATATTTTTGAATTTAAGAATAAGAAAATTTTTATTATTTTTTTTTTTTGATTGTTGTGGTTAAGTGAAGCGTGTTATATTAAATTTTTTAGATTGATTCCTGAGAAAAAGGATATTATAAGTATTTCTTAAATTTCATAGAGATAAATTTTATTGATATTTGACAGATTATTTTGGAGCCTATTTGATTATATTAATCTAGGTAATCAGGGAGAGTAGATTCTAATGTTAGAATACAACTGACATTCAATGTTTACATTCCTTTAATTTAATATTAGTTTTAATAAAAGGTAACGATTGGGTATGTAGATATTTTCTTCACTAATATAGAGTTCTGCTCGTCTAAAAGTGTTCTATTAGAGTAATTTTAGAGCTTCAAAATGTATTATAAAGCTAATCAGTATTTTAGAGGGGCATAACATAAAGACTTTAATTTTTATGAGAATGAAAAGAACAGTAAACATATTAGATCGGAATCTAACGTTATGAGCTGCTCTTAGTATATTATTATTTAATGCTGGACAACTTGCAATCAAAGAGTTATTTTCAGAACAAGATTTTAACAACGACGCTTTATTTTTATTGAATCGCTTTTTAAATGTTGAGCTTACTTTAAAGTTTTTCCCACGTTTGAAAATTATCCATTTTTTCTTAAATAGAATATGTACATGTAAATAATTATTATCTTTACTTTAATAATAAACAATTAAAAAGGTTGACATTTGAAGCAAGCTTGATTTATGTTGTTAGACATATCTATAATATACATAAAATTGAATGTATGTTTATACCCAGAAAGTATTTCCCACTTCCAGTGGATCTGCAGATTGAAAATTTTCCACAATGGTAGGCTTTACGGCGGTCATATAGGCAAAAATCGAAAAGTTCCAAAAAGTTACCAGGGGCGGAAGTTATTTTAGATTTTTTTTGTCACTGTGTGTTCGTGTGCTTATGTTCAGCAAATTTAAAACCAAATTTTCAACATTTTTTTTATAACATTTGTTTTTATTTTTGTACATCGCTTTGGTATTTATTCATAATATATACAATGTATCTCAATATACAATAATATATACAATTTATATATATTCATACTATACAAATATTAATCACATACAATACATACACTACACATACAATACATACACATTAATCACATACAATACATACACTACACATAGTCACATCATATCATAATTAAATACGTCTTTTTTTTCTTTATTGTTTTCTTTTTATATACATATTTACACAAACCAATGGATTTTTTAAGAAATATAATGAAATTTTATACATACTACAATTTTTTAATTCTTTTTAAACTAATAATTCAATAGCGAAAGTCCTAAAATCTTTTCTTTTCACCTAATTAAAGAAAATAGTGTTCAACTTTATAGAAAAGAAGTTATATAAGTCAAATAAAATAAAAATATTGTTTATAGGAACTTTAATTTGACAGAGTCATTGAAGCAACAATAATTATTCAATAATTACAACATGCACATAGGGTACATAGGCTTAGTCAGTTTTAATAATATTCAGGCAACAAATAATATTTTGGCATGTCTTACTTATTTATATAAATATTGTTATTTGACCGAATAGGTGATTACATCAAATAGGTTTGATTAGCTTTACTATAGCAGGCATATTTACTTTATCTTATCGTGACCACGCCGCCGATTTTTTGTGTGAATATTTGGTGAACATGCAAATTTCTATTTGGAGAACATGGGTATGGCAGTGCACGCTGGGACTTTGCTATATTATATTTCAAAATTTGAGATTTCATATATTTTTTGTTGGACCCGAACCACTTCGGGTGACTTTGCTAGTAGATTAATAAAAATTCATAATAAAAAAACACACCAAATACAAGGTCTATTTGAGAATATAATGATTCTTTTAGTTTTATCATAATAAAATTTAGCAAATAGCTTTGTATCAAAAAGAAAATATTGTTTTAGCTATAAAATAGCATAAAAAACTAATTAATGGTGCAGTGAAAAGTAAATGCTCTAGTTCAGAGTACTATGACGCTGTTAGTTTTCGAACAGCATATAATTACACATTTAATATAGGAAGAAAGTTGCTTTATAAAATAATATAATTATTCCAACAGCTCCAAAGCAACATAAAATTATACATTATGTATCAAAAAAGTACAAACATTATGTTATGAGTCAAAGCAAAATGTTCTATATAAAAATGAAATGATTTATTCTATATATACTTATAGAGCTAATTATTGTATTGTAGAGCTAACAGTGTAATAGCGCTTTCTTTTGCAGAAAATAAATTGTATAACGAAACTAACAATTCGGATAATATATTAAGTACTTAAACAATTACATAATACCAATGACACATGTCACATGACACATGACACATAACACATAACATATGACACATGACACATGACACATAACACATGACACATAACACATAGCATATGACACATGACACATGCGACATGACACATGACACATGAAACATGACACATGGCACATTACACGTGACACATGACACATGACACATGAGACATGACACATGACACATGACTTATGACACATGACACATGACACATGACACATGACACATTACTTACATGTCATCCTTAAAAAATATCTTTCGTTGGCAATGAGCTTTTAAAGACGTAGAATGTTTATTGTATGGAATGTTTATATGTATGGAATTTACATGCATTTCCATGGAACGTGATATAACATTAAGATTGAAAAATACAATTGCAGTGAATTCAGGCTATTGATAAAAAAAGTTCATAAGGAAGGTTAGAATGAAATAACATCACATTTATAACATCATTAATAAACTCCTCTTTAAAAACATCAACATTTGCAGGAAATCTGAAAACAAATAAAATAATACAAAGATGGTGATGTCTACAAATATACAATAAACAATTTTACGCCGATTTCTGTATCAAATATTTCAAGCAAAATCATAGAAACTGTTGTAAGTGTGCAATTATCAGAATATCTGAACTACAGCAATTTAAAATAAAATAAAGATTAAAGCTCTGGGTAAGTTCACGAATCCACTATACTTTATTTTCGTTCTACACTAATGCCAGTATTCCGTTAAATCCTCAAATCATAATATCAGATTCTGAAAGTTAAATAAAGGTAAAGGAATGATGCATAATTTTTTTTTTTAATAATAAATTTTAATAATTAGCGTCATCTAGCTATATTTAAAGTACTGAAACAATTAATTTATTGAGTACAATCCCAACAAATGATTTTCAATTTGTGCCCGTAAATGCGACCGCTCGCGTCCGCTCAGTCACCACACAAAAGTCCAACATATGTCGTCGCATTTCCGTATAAATGGTGGTTAAGAGTCAAAAAATACCGCTACATGGGTCCGGGTTGACGCATTCTGAATGCAAGAGTTGGTTTGAGTCAAACACAACTAATGCTCTTGTGATCAAGATTCGCAATATTTTGAGGGATTATATGGGCTCATGAGTTAGCAATGCGATGCACTCATGCGATAGACAAGAGCCCAACAAATAGCGTTTCATGCGTTTGGATTGGCGCTCTATAGCTTCTAGGGGTTAACTAAAGTAATAATAAGTATTTGTTAATTCTTTACATATGTTTTTTTTATTTTAAAGCATAGTTTAACAAAAAATATTGAATTAAATTAATTTTTACTTATTACTCTGTATTAAAGTTAATTGTTAGTATAAATTAAAATAAAAATAGTTATATAAATTGTTGTCGATGACGGTGCTTCGGGTCGTTCTTTGGCTTCCATTCTTATTTTGTTTCGATAGTTTCTTTTCAGCACTTCTATCATCACTTCTATGGGCAAATGGGTCCATGGTCTATGTTTCATGAGTAGGTACAATAAAATTTAATTTAATTTAAATTTATTGTACTCATGGGACATAGCGCGTGGACCCATTTACTCCTGGATTTCCATATATACATTAAAATATTTTAGAAAACACCCATTAAAACTTATATCAATGTATTAAACTCTTCTTTCTAAATAATTTTGAATAAAGTGATTTCTAGCGAGTAAATGAGTCCATGGTCTACGTCATATGATCAGGTACAATAAAGTTTATGAACTAAAGTTATTATCATTTTAGATTATAATTTTATTGTACTCGTGGGACATAGCGCGTGGACCCATTAACCAGTGGCCATTTTAATCCATATTTATATTAAAATTATATTTACCCGTAGGTATACATATAATATTATTTTAATTGTACTCATATATATGTTTAATATTTATTACATTAATAGTAAAATGTCAAAATTATAAACAAAAAACAAAAAAAATTGAAAATGATGAAAAGAGTTTAAGTAATTTATTGTTAGAACTTTTAAAAGTCAACTTTAAACATTACGCATGTGGACGCATGAGACTAAAAAAAACTTGTGCGATTTAAAAAAAAATGTTTATTCTTAAATTTCGGTCGCATGCGTTCTCATGTGTCCCGTTGGCCGCAAATTATTTGTTGGGAATCATTTTAAGAACTCCGAAAAAAGCATTGACACGGCAACTTATTAGTGCTTTCTTTTACAGAAAATAAATTGTATAACGATACTAACAATTCTGATAATTAACGCCATCTATATATTAAGTACTTAAACAATTACATAATACCAATGACACATGTCACATGATACATAAAACATAACATATGACACATGACACATGACACATGACAAATGACACATGACACATGACCCATGACACATTACACATGTTGCATACGGTCTCATGTGTCCAGTCGGCCGCAAATTATTTGTTGGGAATCATTTTAAGAACTCCGAAAAAAGCATTGACACGGCAACACATTAGCGCTTTCTTTTGCAGAAAATAAATTGTATAACGATACTAACAATTCTGATAATTAACGCCATCTATATATTAAGTACTTAAACAATTACATAATACCAATGACACATGTCACATGACACATAAAACATAACATATGACACATGACGCATAACACATGACACATGACACATGACACATGACACATGACACATGACACATGACACATGACACATGACACATGACACATGACACATGACACATGACACATGACACATGACACATGACACATGACACATGACACATGACACATGACACATGACACATGACACATGACACATGACACATGACACATTACACATTACACATGTTGCATACGGTCTCATGTGTCCCGTCGGCCGCAAATTATTTGTTGGGAATCATTTTAAGAACTCCGAAAAAAGCATTGACACGGCAACACATTAGCGCTTTCTTTTGCAGAAAATAAATTGTATATCGATACTAACTATTCTGATAATTAACGCCATCTATATATTAAGTACTTAAACAATTACATAATACCAATGACACATGTCACATGATACATAAAACATAACATATGACACATGACACATGACACATGACAAATGACACATGACACATGACCCATGACACATTACACATGTTGCATACGGTCTCATGTGTCCAGTCGGCCGCAAATTATTTGTTGGGAATCATTTTAAGAACTCCGAAAAAAGCATTGACACGGCAACACATTAGCGCTTTCTTTTGCAGAAAATAAATTGTATAACGATACTAACAATTCTGATAATTAACGCCATCTATATATTAAGTACTTAAACAATTACATAGTACCAATGACACATAACATATGACACATGACGCATAACACATGACACATGACACATGACACATGACACATGACACATGACACATGACACATGACACATGACACATGACACATGACACATGACACATGACACATGACACATGACACATGACACATGACACATGACACATGACACATGACACATTACACATGTTGCATACGGTCTCATGTGTCCCGTCGGCCGCAAATTATTTGTTGGGAATCATTTTAAGAACTCCGAAAAAAGCATTGACACGGCAACACATTAGCGCTTTCTTTTGCAGAAAATAAATTGTATATCGATACTAACTATTCTGATAATTAACGCCATCTATATATTAAGTACTTAAACAATTACATAATACCAATGACACATGTCACATGATACATAAAACATAACATATGACAAATGACACATGACACATTATACGCTGGGTGGCGCAGTAGGTAGAGCACCTGCATTTCAACCGAAAGGTCCCAGGTTCGATTCCTGATGAAGCAAAAAAAAAAAAAATTCTTTATGGATTTTTCGACCTGGTCCAGTACGCTTTGTCATTGGTATATAATAAATGGCAAAAAATAATTGAGAGTATAATCTGGTAACAAATTAAATAAATGAAACTATTCTATTTAAGAAGGGTTAGTTCCTGACAATAGCAGTAGTTTTCCACATTTAATGAGTTGATAAGCCAGTAATTTGTTAAATAAAAAGTCGAAATATTGTAGATTGTAGTGTAAAATTGCAGTACCGTAGTTAATTAAGCACAAAAAGGTGATTCTACCTAAGTTACTGTAGAGTGTACAAAAAAAAAAAACATGACACATGACACATCACACATGACACATTACACATGACACATGACACATGACACATGACACATGACACATGACACATGACACATGACACATGACACATGACACATGACACATGACACATGACACATGACACATGACACATGACACATGACACATGACACATGACACATGACACATGACACATGACACATGACACATGACACATGACACATGACACATGACACATGACACATGACACATGACACATGACACATGACACATGACACATGACACATGACACATGACACATGACACATGACACATGACACATGACACATGACACATGACACATGACACATGACACATGACACATGACACATGACACATGACACATGACACATGACACATGACACATGACACATGACACATGACACATGACACATGACACATGACACATGACACATGACACATGACACATGACACATGACACATGACACATGACACATGACACATGACACATGACACATGACACATGACACATGACACATGACACATGACATATGACACATGACATATGACACATGACATATGACACATGACATATGACACATGACACATGACACATGACACATGACACATGACACATGACACATGACACATGACACATCACACATGACACATGACACATGACACATGACACATGACACATGACACATGACACATGACACATGACACATGACACATGACACATGACACATGACACATGACACATGACACATGACACATGACACATGACACATGACACAAGACACATGACACATGACACATGACACATGACACATGACACATGACACATGACACATGACACATGACACATGACACATGACACATGACACATGACACATGACACATGACACATGACACATGACACATGACACATGACACATGACACATGACGCATGACGCATGACACATGACACATGACACATGACATATGACACATGACACATGACACATTACACATGTTGCATACGGTCTCATGTGTCCCGTCGGCCGCAAATTATTTGTTGGGAATCATTTTAAGAACTCCGAAAAAAGCATTGACACGGCAACACATTAGCGCTTTCTTTTGCAGAAAATAAATTGTATAACGATACTAACAATTCTGATAATTAACGCCATCTATATATTAAGTACTCTAACAATTACATAATACCAATCACACATGTCACATGATACATAAAACATAACATATGACACATGACACATGACACATTATACGCTGGGTGACGCAGTAGGTAGAGCGTCTGCCTTTCGACCGAAAGGTCCCAGGTTCGATTCCTGATGAAGCAAAAAAAAAAAAAATGCTTTATGGATTTTTCGACCTGGTCCAGTACCCTTTGTCATTGGGATATAATAAATGGCAAAAAATAATTGAGAGTATAATCTGGTAACAAATTAAATAAATGAAACTATTCTATTTAAGAAGGCTTAGTTCCTGACAATAGCAGTAGTTTTCCACATTTAATGAGTTGATAAGCCAGTAATTTGTTAAATAAAAAGTCGAAATATTGTAGATTGTAGTGTAAAATTGCAGTACCGTAGTTAATTAAGCACAAAAAGGTGATTCTACCTAAGTTACTGTAGAGTGTACAAAAAAAAAAAAAATTACACATGACACATGACACATCACACATGACACATTACACATGACACATGACACATGACACATGACACATGACACATGACACATGACACATGACACATGACACATGACACATGACACATGACACATGACACATGACACATGACACATGACACATGACACATGACACATGACACATGACACATGACACATGACACATGACACATGACACATGACACATGACACATGACACATGACACATGACACATGACACATGACACATGACACATGACACATGACACATGACACATGACACATGACACATGACACATGACACATGACACATGACACATGACACATGACACATGACACATGACACATGACACATGACACATGACACATGACACATGACACATGACACATGACACATGACACATGACACATGACACATGACACATGACACATGACACATGACACATGACACATGACACATGACACATGACACATGACACATGACACATGACACATGACACATGACACATGACACATGACACATGACACATGACACATGACACATGACACATGACACATGACACATGACACATGACACATGACACATGACACATGACACAAGACACAAGACACAAGACACATGACACATGACACATGACACATGACACATGACACATGACACATGACACATGACACATGACACATGACACATGACACATGACACATGACACATGACACATGACACATGACACATGACACATGACACATGACACATGACACATGACACATGACACATGACACATGACACATGACACATGACACATGACACATGACACATGACACATGACACATGACACATGACACATGACACATGACACATGACACATGACACATGACGCATGACACATGACGCATGACACATGACACATGACATATGACACATGACACATGACGCATGACACATGACACATGACACATGACATATGACACATGACACATTACACATGTTGCATACGGTCTCATGTGTCCCGTCGGCCGCAAATTATTTGTTGGGAATCATTTTAAGAACTCCGAAAAAAGCATTGACACGGCAACACATTAGCGCTTTCTTTTGCAGAAAATAAATTGTATAACGATACTAACAATTCTGATAATTAACGCCATCTATATATTAAGTACTCTAACAATTACATAATACCAATGACACATGTCACATGATACATAAAACATAACATATGACACATGACACATGACACATTATACGCTGGGTGACGCAGTAGGTAGAGCGTCTGCCTTTCGACCGAAAGGTCCCAGGTTCGATTCCTGATGAAGCAAAAAAAAAAAAATGCTTTATGGATTTTTCGACCTGGTCCAGTACCCTTTGTCATTGGGATATAATAAATGGCAAAAAATAATTGAGAGTATAATCTGGTAACAAATTAAATAAATGAAACTATTCTATTTAAGAAGGCTTAGTTCCTGACAATAGCAGTAGTTTTCCACATTTAATGAGTTGATAAGCCAGTAATTTGTTAAATAAAAAGTCGAAATATTGTAGATTGTAGTGTAAAATTGCAGTACCGTAGTTAATTAACCACAAAAAGGTGATTCTACCTAAGTTACTGTAGAGTGTACAAAAAAAGAAAACATGACACATGACACATGACACATGACACATGACACATGACACATGACACATGACACATGACACATGACACATGACACATGACACATGACACATGACACATGACACATGACACATGACACATGACACATGACACATGACACATGACACATGACACATGACACATGACACATGACACATGACACATGACACATGACGCATGACACATGACACATGACACATGACATATGACACATGACACATGACACATTACACATGTTGCATACGGTCTCATGTATCCCGTCGGCCGCAAATTATTTGTTGGGAATCATTTTAAGAACTCCGAAAAAAGCATTGACACGGCAACACATTAGCGCTTTCTTTTGCAGAAAATAAATTGTATAACGATACTAACAATTCTGATAATTAACGCCATCTATATATTAAGTACTCTAACAATTACATAATGACACATGTCACATGATACATAAAACATAACATATGACACATTATACGCTGGGTGACGCAGTAGGTAGAGCGTCTGCCTTTCGACCGAAAGGTCCCAGGTTCGATTCCTGATGAAGCAAAAAAAAAAAATGCTTTATGGATTTGTCGACCTGGTCCAGTACCCTTTGTCATTGGAATATAATAAATGGCAAAAAATAATTGAGAGTATAATCTGGTAACAAATTAAATAAATGAAACTATTCTATTTAAGAAGGCTTAGTCCCTGACAATAGCAGTAGTTTTCCACATTTAATGAGTTGATAAGCCAGTAATTTGTTAAATAAAAAGTCGAAATATTGTAGATTGTAGTGTAAAATTGCAGTACCGTAGTTAATTAAGCACAAAAAGGTGATTCTACCTAAGTTACTGTAGAGTGTACAAAAAAAAAAACATGACACATGACACATGACACATCACACATGACACATTACACATGACACATGACACATGACACATGACACATGACACATGACACATGACACATGACACATGACACATGACACATGACACATGACACATGACACATGACACATGACACATGACACATGACACATGACACATGACACATGACACATGACACATGACACATGACACATGACACATGACACATGACACATGACACATGACACATGACACATGACACATGACACATGACACATGACACATGACACATGACACATGACACATGACATATGACACATGACATATGACACATGACATATGACACATGACATATGACACATGACACATGACACATGACACATGACACATGACACATGACACATGACACATGACACATGACACATGACACATCACACATGACACATGACACATGACACATGACACATGACACATGACACATGACACATGACACATGACACATGACACATGACACATGACACATGACACATGACACATGACACATGACACATGACACATGACACATGACACATGACACATGACACAAGACACATGACACATGACACATGACACATGACACATGACACATGACACATGACACATGACACATGACACATGACACATGACACATGACACATGACACATGACACATGACACATGACACATGACACATGACACATGACACATGACACATGACGCATGACGCATGACACATGACACATGACACATGACATATGACACATGACACATGACACATTACACATGTTGCATACGGTCTCATGTGTCCCGTCGGCCGCAAATTATTTGTTGGGAATCATTTTAAGAACTCCGAAAAAAGCATTGACACGGCAACACATTAGCGCTTTCTTTTGCAGAAAATAAATTGTATAACGATACTAACAATTCTGATAATTAACGCCATCTATATATTAAGTACTTAAACAATTACATAATACCAATGACACATGTCACATGATACATAAAACATAACATATGACACATGACACATGACACATTATACGCTGGGTGACGCAGTAGGTAGAGCACCTGCATTTCAACCGAAAGGTCCCAGGTTCGATTCCTGATGAAGCAAAAAAAAAAAAAATGCTTTATGGATTTTTCGACCTGGTCCAGTACGCTTTGTCATTGGTATATAATAAATGGCAAAAAATAATTGAGAGTATAATCTGGTAACAAATTAAATAAATGAAACTATTCTATTTAAGAAGGCTTAGTTCCTGACAATAGCAGTAGTTTTCCACATTTAATGAGTTGATAAGCCAGTAATTTGTTAAATAAAAAGTCGAAATATTGTAGATTGTAGTGTAAAATTGCAGTACCGTAGTTAATTAAGCACAAAAAGGTGATTCTACCTAAGTTACTGTAGAGTGTACAAAAAAAAAAAACATGACACATGACACATGCCACATCACACATGACACATTACACATGACACATGACACATGACACATGAAACATGACACATGACACATGACACAAAAACACATGACACATGACACATGACACATGACACATGACACATGACACATGACACATGACACATGACACATGACACATGACACATGACACATGACACATGACACATGACACATGACACATGACACATGACACATGACACATGAATCATGACACATGACACATGACACATGACACATGACACATGACGCATGACACATGACACATGACACATGACACATGACACATGACACATGACACATGACACATGACACATGACACATGACACATGACACATGACACATGACACATGACACATGACACATGACACATGACACATGACACATGACACATGACACATGACACATGACACATGACACATGACACATGACACATGACACATGACACATGACACATGAAACATGGTCCAGTACCCTTTGTCATTGGGATATAATAAATGGCAAAAAATAATTGAGAGTATAATCTGGTAACAAATTAAATAAATGAAACTATTCTATTTAAGAAGGCTTAGTTCCTGACAATAGCAGTAGTTTTCCACATTTAATGAGTTGATAAGCCAGTAATTTGTTAAATAAAAAGTCAAAATATTGTAGATTGTAGTGTAAAATTGCAGTAACGTAGTTAATTAAGCACAAAAGGTGATTCTACCTAAGTTACTGTAGAGTGTACAAAAAAAGAAAACATGACACATGACACATGACACATGACACATGACACATGACACATGACACATGACACATGACACATGACACATGACACATGACACATGACACATGACACATGACACATGACACATGACACATGACACATGACACATGACACATGACACATGACACATGACACATGACATATGACACATTACACATGACACATGACACATTACACATGTTGCATACGGTCTCATGTGTCCCGTCGGCCGCAAATTATTTGTTGGGAATCATTTTAAGAACTCCGAAAAAAGCATTGACACGGCAACACATTAGCGCTTTCTTTTGCAGAAAATAAATTGTATAACGATACTAACAATTCTGATAATTAACGCCATCTATATATTAAGTACTCTAACAATTACATAATACCAATGACACATGTCACATGATACATAAAACATAACATATGACACATGACACATGACACATTATACGCTGGGTGACGCAGTAGGTAGAGCGTCTGCCTTTCGACCGAAAGGTCCCAGGTTCGATTCCTGATGAAGCAAAAAAAAAAAAAATTCTTTATGGATTTTTCGACCTGGTCCAGTACGCTTTGTCATTGGTATATAATAAATGGCAAAAAATAATTGAGAGTATAATCTGGTAACAAATTAAATAAATGAAACTATTCTATTTAAGAAGGCTTAGTTCCTGACAATAGCAGTAGTTTTCCACATTTAATGAGTTGATAAGCCAGTAATTTGTTAAATAAAAAGTCGAAATATTGTAGATTGTAGTGTAAAATTGCAGTACCGTAGTTAATTAAGCACAAAAAGGTGATTCTACCTAAGTTACTGTAGAGTGTACAAAAAAAAAAACATGACACATGACACATGACACATCACACATGACACATTACACATGACACATGACACATGACACATGAAACATGACACATGACACATGACACATGACACAAAAACACATGACACATGACACATGACACATGACACATGACACATGACACATGACACATGACACATGACACATGACACATGTCACATGACACATGACACATGACACATGACACATGACACATGACACAGGACACATGACACATGACACATGACACATGACACATGACACATGACACATGACACATGACACATGACACATGACACATGACACATGACACATGACACATGACACATGACACATGACACATGACACATGACACATGAAACATGACACATGACACATGACACATGACACATGACACATGACACATGACACATGACACATGACACATGACACATGACACATGACACATGAAACATGACACATGACACATGACACATGACACATGACACATGACACATGACACATGACACATGACACATGACACATGACACATGACACATGACACATGACACATGACACATGACACATGACACATGACACATGACACATGACACATGACACATGACACATGACACATGACACATGACACATGACACATGACACATGACACATGACACATGACACATGACACATGACACATGACACATGACACATGACACATGACACATGACGCATGACACATGACACATGACATATGACACATGACACATGACACATTACACATGTTGCATACGGTCTCATGTGTACCGTCGGCCGCAAATTATTTGTTGGGAATCATTTTAAGAACTCCGAAAAAAGCATTGACACGGCAACACATTAGCGCTTTCTTTTGCAGAAAATAAATTGTATAACGATACTAACAATTATGATAATTAACGCCATCTATATATTAAGTACTCTAACAATTACATAATACCAATGACACATGTCACATGATACATAAAACATAACATATGACACATGACACATGACACATTATACGCTGGGTGACGCAGTAGGTAGAGCGTCTGCCTTTCGACCGAAAGGTCCCAGGTTCGATTCCTGATGAAGCAAAAAAAAAAAAAATGCTTTATGGATTTTTCGACCTGGTCCAGTACCCTTTGTCATTGGGATATAATAAATGGCAAAAAATAATTGAGAGTATAATCTGGTAACAAATTAAATAAATGAAACTATTCTATTTAAGAAGGCTTAGTTCCTGACAATAGCAGTAGTTTTCCACATTTAATGAGTTGATAAGCCAGTAATTTGTTAAATAAAAAGTCGAAATATTGTAGATTGTAGTGTAAAATTGCAGTACCGTAGTTAATTAAGCACAAAAAGGTGATTCTACCTAAGTTACTGTAGAGTGTACAAAAAAAGAAAACATGACACATGACACATGACACATGACACATGACACATGACACCAGACACATGACACAGGACACAGGACACATGACACATGGCACATGACACATGACACATGACACATGACACATGACACATGACACATGACACATGACACATGACACATCACACATGACACATGACACATGACACATGACACATGACACATGACACATGACACATGACACATGACACATGACACATGACACATGACACATGACACATGACACATGACACATGACACATGACACATGACACATGACACATGACACATGACACATGACACATGACACATGACACATGACACATGACACATGACACATGACACATGACACATGACACATGACACATGACACATGACACATGACACATGACACATGACACATGACACATGACACATGACACATGACACATGACACATGACACATGACACATGACACATGACACATGACACATGACACATGACACATGACACATGACACATGACACATGACACATGACACATGACACATGACACATGACACATGACACATGACACATGACACATGACACATGACACATGAAACATGACACATGACACATGACACATGACACATGACACATGACGCATGACACATGACACATGACACATGACACATGACATATGACACATGACACATGACACATGACACATGACACATTACACATGTTGCATACGGTCTCATGTGTCCCGTCGGCCGCAAATTATTTGTTGGGAATCATTTTAAGAACTCCGAAAAAAGCATTGACACGGCAACACATTAGCGCTTTCTTTTGCAGAAAATAAATTGTATAACGATACTAACAATTCTGATAATTAACGCCATCTATATATTAAGTACTCTAACAATTACATAATACCAATGACACATGTCACATGATACATAAAACATAACATATGACACATTATACGCTGGGTGACGCAGTAGGTAGAGCGTCTGCCTTTCGACCGAAAGGTCCCAGGTTCGATTCCTGATGAAGCAAAAAAAAAAAAAATGCTTTATGGATTTTTCGACCTGGTCCAGTACCTTTTGTCATTGGGATATAATAAATGGCAAAAAATAATTGAGAGTATAATCTGGTAACAAATTAAATAAATGAAACTATTCTATTTAAGAAGGCTTAGTTCCTGACAATAGCAGTAGTTTTCCACATTTAATGAGTTGATAAGCCAGTAATTTGTTAAATAAAAAGTCGAAATATTGTAGATTGTAGTGTAAAATTGCAGTACCGTAGTTAATTAAGCACAAAAAGGTGATTCTACCTAAGTTACTGTAGAGTGTACAAAAAAAGAAAACATGACACAAGACACATGACACATGACACATTACACATGACACATGACACATGACACATGACACATGACACATGACACATGACACATGACACATGACACATGACACATGACACATGACACATGACACATGACACATGACACATGACACATGACACATGACACATGACACATGACACATGACACATGACACATGACACATGACACATGACACATGACACATGACACATGACACATGACACATGACACATTACTTACATGTCATCCTTAAAAAATATCTTTCGCTGGCAATGAGCTTTTTGATTGGGTTGCAGAACAATGGTGATAATAATTTTAAGTTTATTAAAGACGGTCTCGTTGGTCCTTCGTAAAAAAAGAAATATTTCCTACTTTAAAAAGGTGTTTATATTTTGAACTTGTGTTAACAGAAGGAAAATTTAAGATTTTTGTCGTATATTTTGCGAAGCAGGTGACAACCAGCAAAGAATTAACACTTAGTGAAGCACTTCGAGGAATATTAGCTATTGAATGAATTAATTATTTTTATAAACTACACAATTCTAAAAATATTGTAGTTCAAAAATTCAATTGTATTGAAACTTGACTACTGAACATTTTTGGATTATCTTAGCTACATTAAAAATCTGCAAATCTACATATTTGATAAATAATGCTGTAAAGGTTTTGTATTCCTATTTAAATTGTAATTATCAAATAAATTTCTGAGTCCAAAATAATATAAAAAAAAAAAAAAACAAAATGAGGAAACCACTATCACTCATATCTCATTTTCATCTTTACTTTTTATTGCATCCACTATAAGTGTACATTCATACATCAGAAAGAAGGAACTAAAAATCCTTTTTTTTTGTATTTTTTGTTTTTTTTTCTTTTTTTTTGTAAATTTTGCACGATAAAAAATGTCCTTCTTTTATTTCTGAATAATTATATGACAAAACAACAAAATAAAAAGAAATAATAAGAAAATAGAAAAAAAAAAATTAAATTGCAAGGGAAGCATATCCTTTGTTCTTCATATGTCAATCTGGTGCACACGTCGAATTATGAAAGCATCTTTTTTTTTTAATTTTTATTATTTTGTTGTTTTATTTGAGTCCTTGTTGGTTTCTTTTTTATATCTTGTTGCTGTTGTTGTTGTTGTTGCTGTGGCTGTTTTTATTGTTGTTGGTTTATTAAATGATGACGACGATGACGGCGACAGTCATTACAATCAGGAAATGTCAAAATGATTATAAGAATGATGATGATGATGAGATCTAAATTTATGGCAACATTTCCTTGTGAAAATTTTGTACGTAATTTTTATTTTTTTTATTTTTTTTTATTATTTGTTTTTTAATTTTTCATTTTCAATTGTAAAGTCACGTACTGCAATCGTATTGTTCTAAGGTAGTTATGTGCTCCTCTTGAGTTTTCTTTTTTTTCTTTTTGCTCTTATTCGGGATATTTTTTTTTTTTATTGTTTATTCTGTGATTCTTGGTATTGTTTTATACCGATGGTATAAATTTAAGTGTTTTACTAAGATAAGTTTTCTTTATTTTTGTTGTTGTTGTTGATGTTCTTATTATTATTATTTTAAAAATTATTATTATTATTATTATGATTAGGAAGGGAAGAAATCATAAAAAAATAGGAAATTATTATGAAATATACTCGGAATTAATTTGAAAAAAAAAACAATAAAAAACAAAAATTGGATATTTCTCAAAAGTTTTGCTAATATATTTTTTTTTAAGAAAGTGTTGTAATTTTTGTAAAAGTATTAAATTCTTTCTCAATAGTATTTCCGACTCATATGTGATATATTAATTATGTCATTCAACTAATAATCAAAAGATTGTTGGTTCGATTCCAATTCAGATTATGGATTAATATTTTAATTTAAGTTTTGTTTTCTCTTTCATTATTAATGATTAAGTCTTTTAGCAATGATCCGCATGTAGCCTCTCATATATTGCAGGAAGATTGAAATGTAGTACAAAATATGGTTTTATAAGTGGAAGTTTAGTGTAAACGTATTTAAATCCATACATATAACTTTCTCGTAAATACCTGCACGCCAATTTCATTAAATAATAATAACAATATTGGGAAAAAAATATGTGAAGTATAGTTAGGACTATTTTGTACATTTAAATTAGTGAACATATCATAAAAAAACTTTGAAAAAATTGTCGCAATTGTGTGACATTTTTTTATACAAAAATTTACAGGTGTAACAAAATTGTGAAGGCATTTTTATAAATTAATTCAATTCAATTTTATTCAATTTAATTTTTACATTTACATTTGAGTTTTATTACATTTATGTACAGAGTTCAGATGTACTTACATCTACACAACTGAAATATTACATTATGGTTTTTATTTTACATTTTTGTTTAATTCACTAATATTTACGAGCTCATAAGGAAACTATAAAAAATTTATATTTGATTTTATTTTTTATTAATACCTAATTAGTAACTAAAACTCGTCTAACTATTAACAAACCTATTTAACTAAACTACTTAATCTGAATCTGCCATATTAGCAAAACTATATAACGCAAACGAACTTATTGGTATAAGCTTCTTATAATTAAATTTTCTGAAAATTAGCATTTTGTAACAAAAGATTCTGTTTTCTGTGATATTATTAGCGATATCAAGCTCACATTTGCTTTTTAGTTGAATAAAAAAAGGAGGTTGAACCTTAATTTCAAAATTTTATATTGAGCAACTTGAAGAGTGTTAATGTGAGTTTTGGCAATATCACAGAAGACTGGACATGCATACATTATGATCGGTAGAAATATAACTTTCATTATTATTAATTTATTTGCAATTGATAGGTAAGATTTTCTATTGATAAACATTTCCTTTCTGGTAGTCTTTATACAAGTTCTGGAAAGTCATTATACAAGATTGGGCCTAGGACAGAGCCTTGAGATACTCTGGCTAGTAGGAAAGAAGTAGTTGAGTCAGTTTTACCTGTAAACACTTTGAACGATTTTAATTAAGTAGTTATCTAAGTTCATGGTCCTTAGTTTATAAATTCAACCTCTATGCCAAACTGTGTCAAATGCTGAGTTTATATCAAGAACTACCATACCAACAGATTTTTTTTCATTTAGTGTAGTTTTTATAAAAATTTTTAAGCGTACTAACGGGTGAATAGTTGAATGTTCAGATTTGAAACCAAACTGTTCTTCAGGTAATATATTATTTTGTGCTAAGAAATTAACTATTCTATTTTTAATGTTTTTTTCAAAGATTTTGGTAAATATATTTATGTGCCTATTACATGTGTCACACCACTTTTCCAGTCATTTTTCCCAGTCACCCGAATGAAATTTACTTTCGTATTACAAGTCTCATCCGACAGCAACAAATTTCTGAACGTATTTTTTATGTACTTTGACAGAAAAACTCATTTGACGTTTGAATTTACAAAAAAAATTTTATAAGAATACAAAGTTGGTTGATGTGTTTTTTTATGTTTTTTTTTAAATTGTGTTTTTGTTGTTTTTTTTTTAAACTAAAATAAACAAAAATGTTTATCATCCAATTTTTGAATTAATATATTCAAATATATATTATATAATATAAATTCAAATTCAAATATATATTATTATATATATAAATTATTTCAATAAATTTGTAAATATTTACATACCCTTTCTTTTCAGAATCCATTATTTAAATTTATATAGACATAAAAAATTACAAAATTACAAAATTACAATTGCAAACGGAATCCTGTCACATATAAATTGCAAGTGACAATTGAGTCGCATTTTTCAGTCGGCGCGTGACAGTTGTAATAGTAATTAGTGCTGTCACTTGAAATTACTCGGATCCGACAAAAAAAGTGATACCTCTAATAGGCACATTAGTAAATAACCAATTTTTAAGCAGTTGTTCAGGAGCTTAGTGAAGTATTAAACTGCCTATTTTGGTAGATTCTTTACATATACATTAGGTATTTCATCAATACCTGGTCTTTTCTTTTTTTCAACATACCTATTATACTCGACACTTCTCGACTTTTAATTTTATTTTGTGAGAGAAAGGTTATTTCCTCATTTTCAAAAGCTTCTATACATTCGTCAACTCTATTTTCGATACTATTGTCATTGTAATTTGCTGTAATTTGGTGTTTGTTATAAAATGAATGTCCTAGAATATTGGCTTTTTCTTTAGCTGTAGAATAGTACATAGTATCATTTACTTTGAGAGCGGGAATACATTTATTTTTGCTTTTAATTATTTTGGATAAATTTCAGAAAGATTTTATAAATTATAAATTACATAATTTTTCATGACAATTTTTCAACTTATATACATATATACGTATCTCATATACGTAAAACGCCATGTATGTGTGTTTTTCCTTTATGCATTAGTAAAGTTGTTGTTGAAAACACTCCCACGAATGTTTCTAGTTTAATTTTTTTTAAATATCAGGCAGATTTGAGGAGCTGCTATACAATTTCTAGCACTCATTAGGAAACGTATCAAAAATTAATAGTTTTGCAGACTTAAAAACTGGTACATATAGGTAGGTTTTTTCTCAAAAATAAACGAAAATATCTTCTAATGTTTTTTAAAATTCGGGCTGGTTCGGTTAGTTGCCATACAACTTCTAGCATCTGTCAAGAATATTTCAAAAACCAAAACCGTTTTAAACCTGAAAATTGGAACTCAGGTACTCTCTCAGATATAAATAATGGTCCTTTACCATTTTCAATTCAGCTACCCGAACCAGCACGAATTTTTAGGAAACGGTAAAAGGCATGTTTGCTAATTTTTGTGTACCTAAATACCCTTTTGCAGGTCTGTGACGACCTCAGCTTTTGAAATATTCTTGGAAAATGTTAGGAGTTATATGTCAGTTATACGAACTAGAATAGTAAAGCAAAGCAAAGTCATCAGATAAATAAAGTATCGATACTTTTAGTTAATGGTATTATGAATTAATTTATTAATATACTTTTAGTTTAAACACAAATAAATTGATAAAATATATATTGAAGAGATGGTGAGGTTCTTGTGTAATAGTTAGATAAAAAATGTTCTTGTGTAATAGTTAGATTTACATTTAATAATTTAATGATTACTTAGAGCAAAATTTAAAATAAATTTAATAAAGTTAACAAGGAGATAAAACTTTAAATAATATCAAATACAAATTAAATAATGTCTATAAGTTTAACTCAACTCAGAATAAAAGCCAATTTCAAACATTTTAACCTTAAATGCAATAATTTTCTTGTTGGTTGGGATTTTCACTTGGAATTTTATACAAATTTTCCGGTATTGTTGTGGTTACAGTAATTGGAGGCATTTCGTGTAAAGATATTGGGGTGGATACTGATGTTTGCTGAACTTGAGGGAATGATGATATGTTTGGACAAAAGGTGGTATTGAATAACTTAGCTTGTAGTGAAATATAGTGTTGATTTTGTGGTTGATAAAAAAAATTCCGAGCGTCACCTCCAACAGGATAATTATGGAAATCGTTTGGATTATATTTATTATTGCTAGGTGGAATCGAAGATTGTTGAATATTTGGTATTTGATTACTATATCCAGGAATCGTAGTTGGTGGTGGTATATCAGAAGATGGCGCCTGTAATTGTATTGTTGTTTTGTCTTTGTTTGCAAAAACAAAAATTGAGTGATTTATAGTAGAAAAAGTATTTAGTGAAGTTAGTGATTGTTGTTGATAAGCAGCAGAAGGTAAAACTTTGTCAGAAATAGAGGTTGATTGTTGTCCTTGATTGAAACACTTGATTTAATATCGCAAGATAAATTTGTTAAAGATGACGTTGCAACATTCTGTTGATTCAAATTCTTAATGTTATTTAAATTTTGCAGATCATTTTCAGGCAATGATTCAACATTTTCTAAGAGATTTAATAGTGTTGTGGACGCTGTTGTAGTTGGTACTATCAATGGTGGAGCATTCGTGGTGAAAGTATTCGTTCAGGGTGGAACATATGGAATAGAATAATTTACTGTCGCATGATATCCGCATCTTCAACATTTTTTAAATTTTCTTGCTTTTGCTGCTGTGAAACTCCTGTATTATTCGTTAAACTTTTTGTATTAATTGTATGTTTGCAGAAAGGTTTTCCGTCTGAAGTAATGTGCTGAACCGGTATCCGATGTAAATAACCAAATCCAATGCCACAACCTAAGCTTTCTTCACCATTCCATTTTGCATTCGTTTTCAGTATAACTTCTCTACATGTAACATCATCTATATTATATACATATATTTTAAGAGATTGACCTTCATGTGTTTCAATTAATGTGAATAAGTCGTGACTTTCATGTTGTATAGCATCTGATCCAATTATGTAATCGGAAAAAGCACTAAAACCAGCCTCTTCGGCTGGGAATAATGGATATACCTCTAAAACATGCCAAACATTCTCGTTTGTACCTTCAAAAGAACAAAATCTTATTGACCACCCTAAGTAGACGATAGTGTTGTCACGACTTCACGTACTGATTGTGTTTTACTATACTGTAGACAGTCATTTTAATTTGTTTATCAACATTTTTGTTTAAAAGTTCTTTTAAAGTATCGTTGTCTTGGTCAAGACGAGTATTACCTATAGCTACTATAAAATCAAAAAATGTTTCTAGAATTGCTTTTTGACCAAGAGAATTTTCTTGAACTCTTAGAACATGGTATCCTTCCGTTCCACCTCCTGGGACTTCAACACTAGTTCCAGTATCCATTTCAATAACAGGGAAATAATCAACTAAATGACAATAATATATGTAGTGAAATAATTTTTTAAATAAATAGTCTAATTTTATTAGATATAAAATGATCTGTTAAAAGTTACGTGTAAAATCTGTTAATGTTACGTGTATAAAGATATAGAAGACAAATAAAGATCAAAAGTAAGACGGATAAAGCATTTAAAACAACGATATTTGGACAGGGGGCTATAAGTAATTTATAAAATTTTCATGTTCATTTTGTAATTGTACTCACGATTTATTGACAAATTTTTTACTAAAAACAACATCTATATAAATAAAAATTCAATGTTAAAAACGAAGCCATAAGTACTGATTTAATATCAACAAAAAAATTTAGTAATATTTTAACCCATGAGATTCAAAATAAAAAATGGCAACAAATTGTAGAAAAAGCCTGAAAGCAATGGTCGAATTTAATAAAAATTCGAAATATCTACTCCACAAATTAACTATAAATCATTTTTATGCGTAGCCACTGTTGGATACAAACAAAATTATTGAATTCGAAAACACTAAATGAATTTGAGTCGGCTTTTGGAATTTGTAGTATTTTTGGACTTTTAATTTTGGGATTTTTTTTTTTTTTGCGTGGATTGGTGGGAATCTTCATAGACACAATGAGCTCCGTAGCTTCCATTGTGTGTCAGATTTTTACTAACTAAACCACACCCCTCCCATTAAAACTAGCCCGACGGACTAACCATTCATTTATTTCTATCGTTATTTTCTTAAAGAAAAAGTATTCTATTGTATTAAATCTAGTGGCTTAGTTCTTTTAAGCCTTCTGATATCATTTTGGTTATCTAGCAGTTGAGTGGCCTCAACGTTAACATGACTCTCCAGACGAGCTATATTCTTTGTTGCATAACTTTTAATTTCATTTTCTATGCAAGGAATTTTTAGATCTCTGTGCAAGTCACTGTTGCGAACATACCAAGGGGCATTTACCATGTTGGGCAAGATTTTATTTTGAAATTTTTGTATACCAAGTATATGTGTTCGTTTGGCAAATCCCCATATTTGTATGCCGTACAACCATATCGGTTTGATTATCTGATTATATAACAAAATCTTGTTATGTATAGCTAATTTAGAATTTGACCTAAGAGCCAGTACATTTCTCTATATTTATTTCCAAGCTCAATTTTTTTCTTTTTGACGTGCTCTTTCCATCTAAGTTTGACATCTAATGTCATTTCTAGGTATTTAGCCTTGTTTTCTTGAGGTATATTTACCCCATTTAGTTTTACCGATGATTGATTTTCAAATTTTTTATTTGTAAAATTTACATGTACTGATTTTAGCTCATTGAGTTTAATTTTCCATTGCTTTGTCCAGAGGTATAGCTTGTCGCTTGCTCTTTGCAATTTATTTGTAGCCTCGTCAATATTAGATTTTAATGCCATGAACGCAGTATCGTCAGCGAATGTAGTTACAGTTATATTTTCCATTTATGGTAAATCATTGGTTTTCCATCAGAGCAAATACAGTATGGGACCCAGAATACTACCTTGAGGCACACCCGTTTTAATATCTCTGATAGTAGAATACTCTTCGTCTTGTTTTATTCTGAATAGTCTGTTTTCTAGATATGATGAGAGTACATCTACGTATTGTTTAGGTAACATATTATTTAGTTTATTTATTAAGCCTCGATGGCATACTTTATCAAGACCTTGAGCTACATCTAAAAATATGGTAGAACATACTTGCTTTTCTTCTAAAGCCTTTTCTATTATGTCTGTTATTCTATATATTTGATCGATTGTCGAGTGCTTAGATCTAAAGCCAAACTGATAATTTGTAATCAGATTACTATTTTCTATGATCGGTCTCATTCGAATCAATAATAGTTTTTCAAATAATTTTGATACTATTGGTAGTAATGATATTGGTCTGTAGGATTTGACCTCATTTATGGGCTTACCTGGCTTTGGTATCATAATTATTTCTGCTATTTTCCACATATTCGGCACATACCTTATTCTTATAGCAGCGTTTATAATGCGTGTTAGCATTGTTATAGCTTTTTTCGGAAGTTCTTTCAGGACTTCCGATGTAATTAGATCAAAACCTGGAGCTTTTTTATCTCTGAGTTTTTTAATTTGTTCAACTATTTCACTCTCTGAAAATGGTGATATAACATTTTCTTGCCAATTATTATTTTCTTCAGTGAGATCATCCGAATCTGTCTCGTCTGGACAAAAAATTTCTTCAAGATGATTTGCGAATGTTTCAGCTTTATTTTTATTATCTCTCGCCCATTCACCATTTTTCATTCTTTGTTGCTTTCCACAACGAGTAGTTATTTTCTCTTTTAGCTGATAAATTTTTTATATATTTTTCAAATTTTCATTTTTGAGATCTTTAATTTTTCTTTTAAGATTCTGAGTTAACCTATTTAGCAGAATTTTGTCTGCTGGATCACGCGACTGTTGCCATCTGCGTCTAGCTTTTCTTTTTATTTTTATCATATTTAATATTTCTACAGATGAATCCTACAGATTTATATTCACAATTTTTTGTATTATTCCATCCAGCATTTTGAATAATTTTAATAAAATTTTCTACTTCAGAATCTATATCACATTTGCATCTTAATTTTGTTTTGATGTTTATTTTGTTTTCAATTTCTTGTTTAAAACTAGCCCAGTCAGTTGTCTTGTTCATTAGCAGAGATTTCGACTGTTTCTTAATAACCTTTTCATATAGATTTAGTATGACTGCAGAGTGATCTGAGTCCAAATCATGGTTATCTTCTAACTTAATATAATTGGGTGAAATTTTTTTTGTTATATAAAAATCAAGCAGATCAGGAGTTTTATTTCTATCAGTTGGCCAATAGGTTGGCTCACCGGTAGATTGGTAAATGCAGCCTTTTTCTTTTATAGCTTTTCTTAGCTCTCTTCCTATCGTAGAGGTTAATCTAGACCACCAATCTATGGGCTTGGCGTTGTAGTCACCTCCCAGGATAAATCTTTCGCCAATATTTCGCTATTAGTTTAAGAATGTCTTCAAACATGTTATTCTTTATGTTGTATCTGGGTGGACAATATAATGCACCGACACAAAAGCTTTGTTTAACAGACATAATTCGTAGCGCGATTAGTGGGAATTCATATATTTCTAGACTAAGTTCCTCGTGGTGTTTAATATCTTTCTTTATTAAAATTGAGCTTTAAAATTGAGACTTTCTTTATTAAAATTGGGATTTTGAATTTGAGAAATAAGTATTTTGGTATTTTGTATTTGTGACCAACCCATAAATTTTTCATATATCAAATACAGTCCAATGAAAAACAGGCATGAGATATAGTAACCCGTTTGTTCATCTTTAAATATTGTTTAAGTGTTGTTGCAGTTTGGTGCAAGCACAATTTGAATTAAAAATAGCCGATAGTGTGACTGTAGTATCACTATTAGTATAAAAATTAATATTTCTTTTGATACTGGTAAATGAGATGTATATATAATGAATATATTACTGGTCCAATAATATTTCCTTGAAGAACACCAGCTTTGATTGCATAAGATTCTTGTAGAGTTTCTTCTTATTTTATTTGAAATATTTTGTCTTGTTAGTAACTGTTTATTACCTAATATGTTGTATAATATTTGGTATGACTATTTTTATTTTGTAGAGTAGTTGTTCAAACCATACCTTGTCAAATACTGTATTTACCAAGTATTTAAGAATACAACTGAAAAGTATTTGCTATTTTCAAAGGTGGTTTTAATTTCTGACACAATTCTGGTGAATTTATGTTCCATGGTACCATAATTTTTCTGAAACAGTTTTGATACTTAGAAATCACAACATGATTCAATATCAGATTTAATTTATTCAGTTTTACCTTTTCGAAAACTGTTTCATATTATCTAGGTATCTTAATAAATAATTATGATGGCATGCATTTAACCTTCAATAATATCAATCAAGGTCTTTTCAGGTCTAAAATTTTGAACAGGGCAATTAAAAATATGTATATAAGACTGGTCTACACCTACCAAGCCTAGACAATGATAAATAGGGACGAAAATAAATTTTAAGTATTCGCAAGAAGAATACTGAGAGAAATATTTGGTACCAAAATTATATCAAAGGAGGAGCTAAAACCCCTAAATAATGAACACAATATTGCAAAATTTATTAAGGTACAAAGATTAAGAGGAGTAGGAAATGTGGTGAAGATAAATAATTATCAAAGTATGGAAAAAGAATATTAGACGCAGTACCGCACAATACTACAGCACGAGATAATCCAAGATCAAAATTGCTGGACCGTCGAAAGATTGAAGTTATAGAATGGAGAACAGTTGAACAAGATAAAGCAAAATGAGGAAGTTGTTACCGAAGTTAAGACTCCCCATGAACTCTAAAACTAATAGATGATGATGATTATCTTCTCGAAATTAATTTTGATGGTGTTGGTAATAGGCTGGAAGTATCAAAATTGATTCTTATCCTTGTTTTCGGATCCTGATACTTTCTGAAAGTTTCCATTTGTTAGGGAAGTATTCAATAGTTTTAATGAACAATTGAAACTGCGTATTATTAGTTTAAGTGAGCATAGTTTTATCGTTTGCCCGGTTATTTGATCATGTCCTGAAGCATTTTTAGGATCTATTTCCGATTTAATTATTTTTTTACCTTTTTCCATTGAACTTTGAATGTGGATGGGCCTAGGCTATTTGTTTATCTATTCGAAGCGAAGTGCTTTGTAAATGCAACTGCTTTGCTAATATCTTAGCCATTATTTTGATAGTTGGATATCTCATAAGAGGAGAGGATTTAGTTTCTTCACTTATTTCCACACAGAATAGTTTGTTCTAGTTTTTTTTTCATGGGAAGTTCGATGTGGACGCGACTTCTTCTATTGTACCTTCCCGTTCGTTATTTTAGATTTGTAAGTTATTGCTTTGATGTCAATTTCAGAGCTAGCCGATGTTTATTTATGAAAATATATAAATATATAAACTACATGTCTTTTGCGAGCTATGGCATCGCAAACAAATAGAATATTAAAGGAGCACTACTTTTCTTCTTAAATCGAATCTGCATCTGTCTGTGTTCGATTTACCAATATTGAATCTGTGATAAATTATGTCAGTGTTCTTACATTGGATTCTCCTTGATATTACCAGTCTACATCGTAATACATACTTACTTATTCTGCTATACTATATAGGTACAAGTGTTATTCTTACAGTTTTGAATAAGTGTTAATATTATTGGTCCAAAAACTTTTTGTAATATTTTTATTACTATATTTAATAACTCAATTTATTTAAAACTATACATTTTTTAAACCAAGTATTATCGGAAAAATTAAAACGGTTAAATAACGATCATTTACAAAACAACAAATAAAAATGTTTGTTTTTTATTTAAGCAATAAAAATAAAACTTTTTTAAATGTTGTTTTATTATTTTAGGATTTAATTTCGAAATTTACTCAACGATATTTATTTCAGTCTCAGTTCAAAATTTTTAGTGGGTTTCTTTAATTCCAAGGTCGTAAAAAATATCATTTCTATATTGAAGTGCATGCAAAAAAGAAACAAAAAAAAAATTACAACATAAAACATAATTTTAACTAAATTAAATTTTATTTTTTAAAGTTTAACAATAAAATGGCATTAATATAAAAATAAAATAATAAAAAAATAATTAGTTTGATATAAAATTGAAAAATCCCTCCTAAGATAATATGAAAAATTATAATGAATGATACTTGAAGTTTTAAGAATAAAAAATTGAAATTTGTTTGTTTTTTGTTGTTTTTTTTTTTTTGCAGAAGTTGTGCTTGAATAAATTAAAAAGATTTTTTCACATATACAAGTCAACAGTTATAGATAGATATAGCAATATATATTATAAAATGTATTGATAAATATACAATCGTGGACAAAATATAATAATTGAAATTATCATTGTTAAGAATTGTATGGAAAATATATCTTATATATATCTAATATTACACTAGGAAGGCTATGTGGGGAATAGCTTATATTATAATACACAAGATGAACGACGTGGTCAGTAAAAAAGCAAGAATAATTGAATAGTAAATTATTTGCACCGCAAATATAATAAAATTTTAGCAAGTTATTGGTGCTGAATACTTTAAACATATCAAATATTTACACCAAATAGTGACGGTTATTTCCAAGTTGAGCGCCATCTATACTCTAAAAGAAATTTTAATTACGGGAAATTTTTAAAAAGGTTTCATAAAAATTCTGTCATTTTAAATAAACACACAAACTTATAGAAACAAAACAGAAAAACAAAAATCAGATCAGATCATACTCTTCAAAAATAATATAATAAATGTTAGTTCATTTGCTTCTGCTATTTAAAAAAAATATATGCAGTAATACATGGTTATAGTCATTCGCTAAATTTCAGTAATATTTCAATAAAATATCTTTCGTATAACAATTTTAAACTTCATTTTATTCATAAATAGCAATTCTATTATGTAAACACAAAATATACATATTTGTAATAAAGAACCGAAAAAAATTATATATAAATCAGTGTTTTAATAAAATAATTCACAGTTGACCATTGCTATAACAGAATTGTGACTACAAACATTTTTGACTATAAATGAATTAAAATACATCGGTCTACTACGTTGAGAGTAATGAGATTTTATTGTGTTAAGTTATATTGAAATTAGTATTACTATCGTCATAAAGTATTAGGTATTATACTTTAATTTCATTATATATATATTCAATAATCAAGCGATTCAGAAAACAACTACAATTATACCAAAACAAATATTTCTTTTTACATAAAATTGTGTTTGAAAGAACTACTTCTGTGCAATTGCACAGGGGATCCACTGATAATATGTATTAAAGAATGTATAAGTTAATAAGAAGTCTTATCTCATATAAATTTTTGAAGAATTTTTGTACTATGCGCCTGATATGAGGACCCACACATGGAGGTTCTCCTCCTCTTCAAAGGGGTGAAGCAAGCAGCAAAACAAAATTCTATCTCAAAAAAAATTTTTTTATTTTCGTACCCGCTCGTACGCACCTAAGTCGAAAAAATTTAAAAATATCCAGATGAGACCTCTTATAATTATATAAGGTGTATTCATAAATGTTGCAAACTGACAACAAGTTTGCCACCAGTTGGCGTACTTTGCAATAATGAATACAAATTCTACCTATATTCTACATTTACTTGACAATTCTGCAAAGTTTCTGTTTATTAATACTGACATTTTGAAAATAACATTTTTTTTTAAATAACAAAACAAAAACTAAAATACTCAAAACAACAAAGAAAACTACTTCAAAAAATTTTATGCATACTAAAAATTTATTCTCCCAAGTTGACGCCCAGTAGACTTTGAGTCTGCGTTTATGAACAGCATTCAGAAAATCTGACAAGTGTGTTCATAAATTCAGAATATGCAGATTGACTGCAGGTTTGCATTTATGAAAATAAGAATACTCTTTGACAATATGTATGTGGTACTTTATATGCATACTGGAATATAAGAACAGCAATCCTCCTCATCTTATATTTGAATTCAATATCATAGCTCGCAAAAGATATAAATATTTCCTGGTATTATAAACCGGCTCAAATTAAACGGGTAAGTACAATAAATCTGAATAAGTTGCGTCTACATAGAGCCCCACACCGTCAACAAATAAAGTGGTATTTTGAATTGCATGTATTAAAAATGGCGTAGTATATAAGGAAGAACTAATGGAAATAAAGTTGACTGATCTGTTACATATTGAACAGATCAACTACGATTTCTAACGGAAAGCATTGGAATCAAACTGTATAGGAATCAATTTGATTGACATAAAATATAGATCTAATCGATAGCAACAGTAATAATCATTTATCATTTATGTATAATATGACTACGTCTTCAAAATGGTAATCAGAAGGAGAAGAAATGTAAAAAACATTTTTATTTTGTTTTAACAGGATATGAACCGATTCAATCCAATGAAAATCACCATCTTTGTTATGTAATTGCGTTACACTTCATTAAGAAATATAAGTTTATTCGTCACCTGCATTCATCTCTAATAATCTCTAGTGATATAGTAATTCCAGTTAATAACTACAACTATACTCCGATTTACGTCACTAATTGGTTCGGGGAGGGTGTAAATCGAAACATTAAACATACACGTGTACATACATTTTTGCACATTTTGACAAAAACTTATTCAATGGCATCCAAATTTAAAAAAAAATTTTTAAAATTAAAAAAAGAAATACAATAAAGATTAAAAAAAATTAAAACTGGTGAAAAATTTTTACTGACTTACAAAACTAAGATTTTTGATATACAACATTTTTAATTTGGTTTAATCTAATTTTTTGTTATATTTAATATATACTTAAGTAAGTACATACATCTATGAATTCAATATAATTTAAAAAAAATATATAAAACTTTGAAAAACAATTTTTTTAAGTAACGTTATAGCGAGACAAAAGTTGTAAATTGAAATATTTTAAAATAAATTTAAGGAACATTGTATCGACGTAAAACGAAACGACGTAAATCGGAGTATATGTATGTATACTAGAGTTATGATTATGAATAAAAAATAAAATATAACCTTGGCCACTGTCTAGATTTTATTTGCAAACGTGTTTACATTTGTGGACAATAATTTGTAGTTTTGAATAAAAAAGCCTGTCAAACGAGTCATAAACTAAATCTATACTTACAATTATAAGCTAAGTATCTGATTTACCTTTTGAGCTTAGGTTGGTTTTGTCATGATCATCATAGTTATATACAGGGTGGTCCGGTTTAGAGCAAAAAGTTTTTAAGGGGTGATTCCTTGGAGTATTTTAGGAAAAAAATTGTTCTAGAAGAGGGGTCTATCTTTAAATTTACCTGGGCTACAAAGGGTTAAAGAAAATCGGATTAGAAAAATTATGTCTAAAGAATGTCAACTACAGCTCAGAAGAAATTGAAATTAGAGCAACATCTTCTTTTTAGAATTAATACACCTAATTAACGGTATATGTTGAATGAGTACCAGACTTACCGTTTTTGAATAATAACTGCATAAACTTAAAATTTTGTTTTTAAAAACTGAAAATTTTGTAAAAAACATTGATTATCTCGAAAAAGTTCGCTAATTTTTTTTTTTTTTTTGTGTTGGTGCGCTACATCATCCCCTACAACTTTTTCATACACAATTTTCATATCAGATATGCCGTTTTTCATGTAAAGTCTCTATTAATTCTTTTTTTCCATCGCAGGGTGTTAGAAATTTTCTAAATACTATAGATATACTAAATACTATTAGGTACTATCAACTTAACATTGCGAACAAGATTCTTATTGATTAAACCATTTCACTTTCTCTATTTCAACCTAGTCCATTAAAACTAATATAAAATTTTACGCTATATACATATATATTATTTTTTCCAAGACGACATCAAACAATGGCTTACATTTGTTTATTATGAGGTCTGCTTAAACGATTAACTACTAATTATTATAATTTCGAATTCGTCAAAAAATGGTGTAGGAGGCTTCGTTGAACTTTCATGATAAATTATTAGTTTTTTTAATTTGAATAGTACAGCTGATTGCTCTTCATTATACGATCAAATTCCAAAGGATTAACTTTTAACTTATTTGGTTAAATAGTCTACATAATTTTATCTAAGCAAAAATATCCTTGATGCAGCAAAAATAATCCTTAATATACATAGCAAAACAAATTTATTTTAAAAATATATACCTAAACATATTGGTAATATTAAAATTATAAATTTCTCGTTGAAACCGGTAATAAAATTTTTACAGTTAATTGCATAGAAAATTTACAGTTTATGATTTTTATGAATTTTTCCCCTTAGTAGGGTTGTTGTAGTTATCAGATTTTTTTCTGTTAATTGAGAAGCTTTTGTTTGGGATTTCTAAATCTTATTTCCCACATTAAACATTTTTTATACAGGAAACAATATTAAAAAAAAAATGGATTTTACAATTTTCAATATTTTCAATGCACCTGATAATTTTTCCACCATTGTATATGCGTGTGCATGTGTGAATATGCGTATATATATACAAATACATACGTAAACATATATAATAAACCATAGATGTATGCTTAAATGTCAAGTGACATGAAATTAGTTGATTTTTATGTCATTAATGATGTCATTATGTTATTTACGTTTCAGGGACTTTAATTTATTATTGAAAAGCTTTATTTGGTTGCACGGAGGGATGATTTTTAAGTATGTATTAAATAATGATTTTGTAATATTTCTGATCGTTATTTTTATTTTTTTTTATTTTTTTTTATTTGAATGAATTTTATAATATACAAGAGTTATTCTGAATTGCATAAGACCGTAACTAATGGACATGATATGCCTAGAATAAGATTTTTGTTTATAGGTATTTTATTTTAATTGTATATGCAAATGAAATTTTAAATTAATTTGTTTAAGCAAATTATACTCTAACACACATATATATTTATTATTTACATAAATATAAATATTGATAACGATGTACATATATGTTGATTTATGTTGAAATAATTGTAAAGTATAATTGATATTTTGATCTTTTGAATCAAATGACCTGATAATTTGTGTTATAGCAATATTGAAGTAGAATACTCTTAAAATATCTTCTATAAACACATATAATTGTCATTTTGTACCTAGTTTTAATAATTATTAAAACAATATTATTATTTTCTGCATACTTTACAAATATCTACTTTTCGAAATAAATAAATAAAAAAAAATTTTTTTTTAATAAGTTTATATTATTATATATTCAATTTTAAGTATTATTTAGCATAAATTTAAGTTTTTTAATAATTGCAAAAATTTGTAATCAAAAATAAATTTCGAGGGTAAAATTGTGATTTGAAAGTATCCATTAAATTCATTCTTGAAGAGTTAAATAATTTCTCAAATTATTTTCTTATTAGATAAACGGTTAAAGTTGAAACAAGTTTTGGCAATATTTCCGAATAGTTCTTGCCTTTTGGAAGTTTTAATGTGTTCTAAGATGAATTTCTAAGAATTAAGATAAATTACACTAATAATTTGAAAATTTAGATAAAATTCACTAAATTCGAAATCTTTCTGAAGCTACATATATAATAAATACTTTAGTTACAGGGTGATCTAAAAAATTGTTTTTGTCAAATATGCTAAAAATTAATGCGATTTAACACTTTTATGTAAAAATTATAATTTATAAGCTTTCTTATACTTCCGAAAATTCATTCACATTTAACATAGATTATACATTCCATAGATTATAAATTTGAATTGTATTTAAATAAAACGATGGTGAAGATTTTAGTTGACTTAAAAGTTTAGAAGTTTTTATCAATAGTATTTCGTAGAAGCTTAGCTATTACTTTTGGTTCCGGCTGGTATAAGGAATAAATGTAAAAATCCTTGTCAAATCCAACAAATTTAAAAATTCGGTTGAGTATAGCGGTTTCATTTTCTTTGAACTCATCGCTATTTCAATTTCACAATTTAAATCTTCAGAAGTTCTTTTTTCACTAAGCTAAGGTAAGTTTCGGGGAAATATATATAGGAATTACTTTCACTATACAAATTCCTTCAAGCCAGTTAAATTTCCTGAAAACAGTAAAAACACGTGGGGTTAATTTTTAGATAGTATTCGATTAGCGGTTATCAGATCTGTAACAAATTTACTTTTTGAAATATTCTTGATTTGAGGTGGGAGTTATGGCAGGTACCCAAAGCAGTCCAAATTTTTGGAGCACCTTAAAAGACGTGTTTACTTTTTTTTTCAAAAACTATGTGATAACAAATTTACAGGTCTGCCACACCCTTAATTTTTAAAATGTTCCTGATGGATTCTAGGAGTTGTATAGCAGTTACCCGAACCTGTCATTTGATTATTTTGATAGCTTTATAAAATACCGCGAACGTTTCTTTTTGGTTTCATGAATAAGTGTATAAAATTTCATATATAGGGAACAGACAAAACAAACAAACAAACAGTATATAAAAAAATACCATCTTCAACTATTGACATACGAATTTTACTTATTTTATATGTAGGCATTAATATAAAAAATCATTGTCTGTAGTGAAGGTATTTCGGGAATAGATTGTCACATATCAGGCACAATCGAAACATCTTGTCAAACTCACTATTCTATATATGGTGACTTTTTCCCTTGTTTAATCTCATACTCAAACTATTCTGAATTTTTATTCACAATCTATACAATAAGTCCCAAACAGTGCTGTTTAGGTGAAGGTGAAATATTTAACGAACCATTAAGTAAGTTTTAGATAATTTGAGTCAAACCAAACGTCCATAAAGTAGAAGTCGCATAAGTTTGTTTTTTAAACATTGTAGTATTTTAGTACCAGGCTTGTTGCTGTTCCCCATAGTTCTATATCATAGATCCAGATTGATTGTAGCATGATTTTGACACAGCATTATTATTGTTCAATTTTTATTAAGTTAATAAAGTTAATAATAGGTTGCTGACGAGCTAATAAATTTTTCGCAGGCTATTTTTTTTTTACTTATATGTCCTTATATGTCAGGGCGAGTATGTAGGCTTTTAGTTCTTTATGTCCTCCTCCACCTTAAAACACAGTCGACCCTTTTGATAAAGGCCAATAGGTTTGAAGGTTTTATCCTGCAGAAGTTTTCGGAGGTTATGTAGTGCGTTTCCAACAGCCTGAGTCTCAGCCTTGAAAGAGCTAGGCATTCTCCTAAGACATGTATGGAGATTTCTCCCTCTTCCAAACAGTGTCTACACGTTGGGTCGTCATTTAGTGCCAGTCTACAAATGTACCCGCTACTATACTATTGTTCTGCAGTCTGCTCTATTGAGAGTTAGCAGGAAGCTAGTCATTTTGGTTTTATTCTTGGTGCCTATATTTTGGAGACTTTGTTGTCTTCAATACGCTCCCAAGGAATGTTTCGTTTCTCTCTTCAGGCTGTTTTCTATCGAAAGCTTAATATTACAAATTGATATATAAACTGTCGGTTCCGGTCTATAAATGTCACCCGCCGATGATCTGGCTGATTCGTCAGCTTTCTCATTTCCAGGCAGGCCACTATGAACCGGCATCCAAATCACTTGTACCTTATTTCGGAACTCTATGAGCTTTAGAGCTTCTGAATATTCTCCCACCAACCTAGATTTGATTATGTTACTTTAAAAAGCTTTTTAGGCTGGCTAACTATCACTAAAGATTCTAATGATTTTTTTAGCCCATCTTTGTTCTTTTGTCACTGCTGCGTTTATAGCAAGACTTCACAGTGCTTGGACTGTATGAATATAAAAATAATATGCTTAATTTATATTTAAATAAGCTGCTTAATATATATATAGATATATATATTTAAAGCATATGATATATTATTGAAAAAAATATTTTCATAATAAATAAATAATTTATTTTCATAATATTAAAAAATAAAAAAAAATTATATTTATTTATTTATATTTATTTATTATAAATAATTAAAGTTTATCTAGGCATTAAAATATATTATATTAGCGGAAACTAAACAATACCACATCGATAATAAAACATACAAAAATAAAAGTATTACATCACCTTTATGTTATTGAAGCACAAATTTAGATTATGAGACTACAGATTTTGAATTTGGCCCATGTGTCGTCTGTTATAGAACTTTTAAAATATTTTTCAGATATAATTTGTTTAATTTTGGTTCATAAATAAAATTGAAGTAAATTTGATGCATTTTTGTTGACTTTTATGATAATAAAAAATTATATGTACATTATTTGTTTTTTTAATTAAATTGTCTTCTATTTTTAAAATTTTAATTTTTAATATTTTAGATTATTTTTACCATTTTCGATTATTAGTGTTGTGCAAATCAATTTTATAAGATTAAAACTGGATCTAAGGCGTTATTGTGTAACAAAAATAAAATTACAGCCAAAAAACATTAGATTTGAATGCAGGAACATTTTGGGCTAGCAATTAATTTGCATTTATTTATTTTATTTATTTATTTATACTATTAAGTTATTAAAATACACAATATAAAATATATATTAATTAAAATACAATTAAATTTGCTTACATTCAAAAATAACAAAATTCAAAACACAAAAATAGTAATATTATTTTTTTTTAATATAAATTAAAAAGGTTAAGTTAACAAAATATTCAATATTTAGATATTTTTTTTTTTTTATCATAATCAATTATTTTAATTATTTATTTCCTTAAAAAAAATATATGTTTACAAGATTGCTTAGGTACTTTTTATTTTACAGAGTTTAGACCAAATTTTGTCTTTTCAACTGAAATGTGAACAATTTTGTTATTGATTTTGAAATTATAATACAAAAAATATAAACTATACAAGGAAAAACATTAGGTGTACAAGAAAAACCTTATGTAAGTCTTTAGATATTGAAAAATTTATACTATTCTTATATATTTATTACTAACTATTAACATTCTATTAATAGGTTCATATTTACCATAATTTGTTCTGTGTAATGTCAATGTAAAGAGATTTGAGTGGCATAAACGAGTATTTGTGTCAACGATAATTTTATTTAAATTTTGAAGTGGAAATAATACCGCCATTAATAATTTCTAAAATAAATAAAATATCAGGATGGAGGAAGTCTTGTATGATCATCCCAAGTCAAACTATGTAGTGCAAATCTTAAACATTTTTTTGAGCAGCTTCTATTCTTTGTATATGTGAATTATAAAATGGAGACCAGACCTGACATGCATATTCAAGATGGGGTCTAATGAGGCATGTATACAAAGATTTAAAAATGTAAGGATCGTTAAACTCTTTTGACCAACGTCTTATAAAGCCCAACATTGAATTAGCTTTATTAACGATGTTATCGTAGTGGAGTTTGAATGATAGTTTATCATCGAAATAAACTCATAAGTCCTTAATTGGATTAACCTTTTCTAAGGTTTCATTGTTTAGAGTATATCTAAAGCTAAATTGTTGGGTTCGACGTGTGTAACACATGAGTGCACATTTACTAATGTTTAGTAAAAGATTGTTATTAAAAGTATAAAATTTATCTAGATCACCTGGAAGCATATAAATATTTTGGATCGACGTTATTTTTTTGAAAATCTTCATATCATCAGTCTCAAAACCTAAATCAATAGATTTGGGTGTTCCACAGGGCTCTGGCTCAGATACTGGGTCTATCTTAGCTCAGATCTGAGCTCAGATACTGGGTGTACTGTTGTTCCTTTTATATATTAATGATATAAGCACTACATAATTAAAGTTTTGTAAAGTTTCACTGTTTGCAGATGGCACTTTGGTATACGTGGTTGAGGATGAGATAGCTGAATGTGAAAGAAAAATGAATGAAGATCTAAAAAATCTATATTTTTAGCTTAATATGAATAAACTTAAGCTTAATATAATGAAAACAAAATGTTTAACAATAGGTACGATACAAAAACCAAAAAAAGAAATGAGTGGAGAACAAATTGAAAATGCTGATGAAATAAAATACTTAGGAGTAATTATAGACGAAAAACTGAACTTTAATATGCACTGTAAATATATATGTAAAAAAATAACAAAGAAAATAGCTTTTTTAGGTAGAATAAGATCAAAAATTTAAAAAGATTGTGCAATTAATATATATTATACGCTGATGTTGCCACATTTCAACTACTGCTCTTCAATTTTGTTCCTAAGTAATGAACAGAGGAGTACTCATGTACAGAGGAGTATAAGTTTTCAATGAATTACCAAATAACATAAAAAATGAAATTATATTTAGTAGCTATATTTGAAAAATTAATACAAGAACATATATGTAAATAATTTTAAAAATTATAAAGTTTCTTAGAGATTAATAAAATAAATCTAAATCTAAATCTAAATCAGCGTAAATTTTCAAATCGCTATTACAAATTATAGAAGCCATATCATTGATAGCAATAATGTATAACAGTGGTCCTAAATTACTACCCTGTGGAACTTCAGAATTTGATATGAATGATGATGACAATGAAGAGCGGTATAAAACAGTATAGCTTCTATTAGTATGATATGAGTTGACCCATTGTACAAATTTTGCAGGAAGTCCTAGTTTTTTGAGTTTTAGTATAAAATAATACTATGGGGTAAAACATCAATAATGCTTTACTAAAATCGGTGTAAATTACATACCCGCTTCCACATTGATAAAGAAGGTTAATGTCGATTCTATAAGGTTGGCCACTGTAGACTTCTTTGTCAGAAAAACAGAATGTGTCTTTTTTTTTGTGAATAACTTATCTCATTTTTTGCATTTTTTTTATGTGTATATGTTTAATAAAAGTTTTTTCCCAAATAGATGGGAACAAGCCCCAAGTGATAGAAGTATTAAAGATGATAGAAAGTGGAGCAGCCAACGTATCTGAGCAGTTCTTTAGAACTAGTTCAGGAACGCCATCAGGCTCAGGAAATATATTGTTCCTCAGGTTATTCAGATATTTCTTCACAAGACTATCATCAATAATAAGATCTCTAAAAGTAGTTTTTGGATAGGCATCTACGTGGGAGAACTTTGTTTAATCAGCCATGAAAACTGTTTTAGGGTAAGAAGCGGAAAAAAATTCACAAGTTGAGAATTGAGAAATGGTTTTAGCGTTATTACTTTGTTTCCCATTGAATTTTATCAAAACTGGGTACTCATCGATTTTTCTTTTTGCAAGGCTTCTTTTTGTTTGCTTTTTCTTTTTGTAAGGTAAGTAAGGCAATGGTAACAATAAGCGACCATAGTGTAGGGCAAATAAGAAGACTGAATGTCACTGAAAAATATGGTTTTTGATAACTTTACTTTCTTAGCTAACAAAACTCATCTAAATTACATAAACTTTCATATTTGCGAAGCTGAGAAACCTGAAATTTACATAATTTGGTAACCTAGGAGTTATTATAGAAAACATGTTTTTAAATTCTTTTATTTAATTTGTCAGAAATAACATTTTAAATATTTTAAGTCTATAATTGATAATTCAACTACACAAGTAATTTCATTAATATTAGGAAACAATTCTAAGAAACAATTAAATTTACTGATTTTGAACACATTTTTTTCCAATTATTCCAAAACTTCTAAATTTTTGTTTATTATGTATGTACAATGTATCTTACAGATTTTCTTTAATCTTCTTAATAAATATTTTGTTTTTGAAAAATATTTTCTAGAAATCAGTTTATTTATATTTTATTATTTTATAATTTTTTTTTTTCATTTCATATTTTCCGGAATTTTTTTTTTATTTGTTTTTGTTTTTATTTTAGCTTAAGCCATTTAAGAGGATAAACTAATAATTGTCCCAGTATTCGATAAAATACACACGTGGTTCATATTAAAATTCTTTTCTAAATTAAATTGGTAATTTTCTTTTAGATATTTTTATGAAAATATATTCATATAGGGTAAATTATTCAATACAAAGCAATATTCATAATATGTAATCAATTTTGCAGGGTCACTTTATTCAAATCATACTATGTGACAGCCACAACCACTGTTAAAAGAAATATGTTTGCAGCCAGATATAAAAAATTATTTTTGAAAGGATATTTGTTAACAATTAAATTATTTTACTCTTTATGTTACTTGTACCCAACCGTAAAGGAAGTTGCTCTGCTGTTGATTTCAATAGAGAGTTGATACACTGTGAGTCGGTAAAATACGTAGATATATCCATTTGGCTAAACACCCTTATCTAGAGAACAAATTTTATCAATAAAAATAAACAGTTAAGTATAAAGCAGTTATGGGGTGGAAATATGGGGGTGGTTATGGGTTGGATATATGAAAAACCTCTATACTTAAGTACTATAAAATTTTTAACTAGAAACGTTCAATTATTCCAATATTGGATTACATTGGAATAATTGCACATTTCTAGTTCAAAGTTCGAAGATCTATGGTCAATGCACTCTGATAGATGCACAATGGAATAATTTAGCTGGACTTAAAAATTTTATCTTTCGACTATATATAAAGAAAGCTGAAAAATATTTGTATTTTCTATAGAGAGAAGCGCCAACACGTTACATTACATTAAATCCACATGGGAATTTTCTTCACTCAACTGAGAAATAAGTCGACTTTTTAGTGAGCAATAATTCCACACCCAAAATGAAGAAATGAGAAATAGGTCCACTTAATAAATTCAAATTCAGTAAATATTTTACAAGAGTCTCTTCAAAATTCTCTCTTTCATTTCCTTGTTCGTGCCGTCGTCATTTATTTATCGTTTTTTAATAGGCGTTGTAAATTAGAGTGCATGAATTAAGTGCGCAAATTTAAATGGACATACTGATATTATTTCAGAGCTTTCCGGAAGAACATAATAAATGTATAGATTTTTAAAGGGATATAACTCTTTTAGCAAAAAATTTAAGTGAAACAAATTGTGCGACGGTACATAACCAGGGTTTCCAGTTTTAACAAAAAATTTGCAGCTATAGTAAAATATTTGAAAAAGGGGAAATGCCTTTTTTCAGAAGTTTTAAGCCGGCGCTTATGGCTTAGGACACCACGAACGCGGCTACCACTACCGCGGCGATCTAAGATTAATATTGGCACTGGTCTAAGATTGCTGATGGTCTAAGATCACTGTAGTGTGAAATAAGTTCATCTGAATTGTGTGGACTTATTTCTCACTGAAGTGGACTAAATTCCCGTGTGGAGTTCATATTATGTGAACTTATTGCGCCTTGCCGTCTATATAGGTTAATCCAGAATTATTTGCACATCAACTATTCAGAAACGAAATATCATCCTCTATCAATTTGAGAACAATGAGATTATTGTGATTTTTATTAGATTTATTTGAGTCTCTATAAATATTCGAATTCAATAGATACATGTTAACTGCTGCCCAACAATGTACTCAATATCCTTATTAAAGATAGATATACAAAAACAGATATAAAAAGAAAGTATGTAGCATTTTATGCTTAGACTATAGTTTTAATGTATTGGGTAAGTTTCCCAAACGCAATGTCAAGCTACATGGCAGTTATTATTTAGACATAATATGTTTTAAAAGTTTTGTTATGAACAGTTAGTTACCTACCTTAATTAAACCAATTTTTGGAAAAAGATATTTTCATATTTCTATAATTAACCTTTTAGTAAACTTACATAAGTCTTACTACAAATTCAAATAAATTATTGAAACATTTGATACTATGGCGAATAACAAAATCAAACCATCTTTAATTTTATCATATTTTCACACCTCTTTAATCTGATCGTGAAAGGTTTTAAACTTACTTATGTCAATAGATCTATCTAGTAGCTTAATTATCCATTTATCGCTGTGTTGATGAAATGGCACTACGAACTGACCCCCAAGTAAAAAATTAGCTAGTCCCCAAATATTTTTTGATCTTAGTTCATTATGAACTAACCCCTAAGCACAAAAATTAGCTATTCGCCAAAAGAAATGAACTAAGCCCCAAAAAAGTACTCATTCCTAAAAAGCATCTATATTCATCCCTGCTTTAGAATTGGTTCCAAAAATTTACAAATAGTGTTGTAATAGAGCTCCGGATTACGGCTGCGCATACTAGGACTATCAAGCAGTATTCGGGAACTCGCCGGTATCTAGGATTTTATAGTTGGATTCAAAAGCAGGTATATTAATATATATTTGTATTCGTTATATTAAATATTTCAATTGAGGAAAATGAACTAATTCCAAAAACAAGTAAACTCACCTCCAAAATCATTTTATGCCACCTCTAGGTCCTTACTATTCATTATCTCAATTAATGATGTAAACAAACTCATTAAGAATAGTAACGTGCTGACCATAACATGCTGACGATATAAAAATTTATCAAAAAATTTCTTTATATAATGATTGTACTTTTCTAAACAATAATCTTGATTCATTTTTTAAATGGCGTCGCTATAATTATCTCATCCATAATATTGATAAATGCACTGTTATTTCCTATACTCATAGATCAATTTCATTAATAACTGATTATCTATATACTTTTGATTCATTCTATCTAAACAAATCAACCGAGTTTTTCATTTTAAAGGCCTTGGTCTTCTTGTCAACGATAACTCCCATTTAAACTTCACTTTAATAGCATATATAACGAGGCAAATTCAATGTTAGGTCTTCTCAATTATTATTCTTCTCAATCTTTATTCACTACTCTTGTTCGCCCTCACCCTGAGTACGAAAATTCTGTCTGGTCACCGCACTACTCTACTCATATTAATAGAATTGAATCTATTCAAAAAAATGTCTGCGATATACTCTACGTAATCTTCCTGGTCTTATCCAATAATCCTACCTCCATATATAAATCGCCTTAAGTTTCTTCAGATTAATACATTGCCATGAATAGATGAATACTAATTTCCAAATTAAAATCTTGGAAAAATATTGGGGATTAGTTTGTAGCACCTGATGAAATATGTTTTTGTATTTGATAAATTAATATAACAAAATTCTATCATCTTTAAAATCAGTTATAATAAATAAAATATTGTTGCTGAAATACAATAACCTGGTTAAAACCTCTAAGTTCCTCAGACTGTGAATAAAAATACATTTTCTATAATATAATTGGATCTCTGTAATGATGTAAAAATCTGTAAATCAACTTAATGTCTAATAAATTATTGCAGTATTTTAATTTTTTATCGGTTATTTTAAACTGTTAGAGTGACTGTTTACTCATGTCGTCTATTAATACAAAAATTTATCATGTTACCCTATACGTTTCCATTAAACTGAAATTAAATAAACCTAAATTTTTCTTATACCAAGAATTCCAGTATAGCAAAATTTTTCATTTAAAATTGTATTAATATAAATATTATACAAGGTATATAAGTATATTATATTTTATGTAAGAACATGTATATATACATTGGAAAATATAATAAAACCGTTAATGAAAATAGCAATGAAATTAAATCAAATCACAGTATGTATTCTTGCATCATGGCAAATATTTTCAGATCAAAAAAGTATCAAATTCAGTTACAAAGGGTAAATCTAATTGTTACCATAGTTCTTATTTACTATCTCTTTTACTCCTTAAAACCGATTATTTTATTAAATTTTTTTTTCTTATATTTATTTTTATTGTTTTGTTTATTACCTGAGTGACAAAATGATTTAACGATTTACAATAATGACATGAAAGGATAGATTAGCATTAGATAATGAAATTTTGATACAATTATTAAAAAATTGTCGAATTGTTTGATTTCATCCCATTCTCCCTTGTAAAATTTTAACTTTTGTATTGTTGTGTGTGCTAAAGTTTAATTTTTAAATTTTATATTAAATTTTAGAAGATTTTTTTATATTGAAAATATTTGAGTTATATTTTTTGTACCGAGAATAATTGAAAATTAACGAACCAAAAGAGACCGGCACAGAAAAAATCGAAAGAAGCAGCACAGAATTTCATACTACATTTTTTTTAAATTTTTTTTAAAGAGTCAGTATAGTAAAGGAATTAGTCTTACGTAGTCTAAAAAAAGCACCATCTCAATCTTGTTTAAACTACTAATCTATACTGTGACAAACAATGTGGAACGTATGTATACTGTGGAACGATTCAATAAGAAACAAGCTATTGTACTACTATTATTTTTCCAATTTAGATCAGCCTTTATTTTTGAATCCTCTATCACTAAGCTAAGTCAAAGTTATTTGGGAGAAATAATATGTTTAACCAATGGTTGCGAGAAATATTATGGTTACTTTAAACTTATATTGCTAATTATAGTTAAAACAAACATTTAATGTGTTAATGAGGAATATATTATTATAGTTAATAGAAACATATTAAATTTGTCTTAAAAATATATATCTAAGTTGTAATAAATTATGGTTGCTACAACTATATTTAAATAAAATGTAAACCAACTATAAATTATATTGCTTACAAAAATATTATGGTTGCGATATTATATTATGGTTGTGGTTTTCATAATATGGTTAAGAAGCTCACAATACAGTAGTTGTTGTAACGAAAATATTTTGGTTAAAAAAAATAATATTATAGTTGTTTTACAAAAATTGTAGTAATACTAATCATATTATGAACGAAGCAATCATGTTATAGTTGCCTTATGGTTAAAGTAATTATATTATGGTTGAAGTAATCTTATTAGTTGGCGTAAATACTTCAAAAGTCACTTTAATACTCAGTCTTCTGTTGTTCGTTGTCAAGTTAAAACATGTAAACATTTCAAATATAAGCGTAATATAAAAACTCTTAGCTGATGGATATAAATTGGTAAGTGTTTGCATACAATTCATCACAACATTTCATAAACTAACCACTCAATTTTTATCTACATTTTGGTAGGAATGGAAGTACTTTATATCAAGCTGGACAAAATATTGCCAGTTCGATATAGCTTGAAATAATTTATTTGAATAATAAAAAATAATTTAAATAATTTAAAAATAATAAATAACCTAAGAAAAGGAAACTATACAGGTTAGTTAAATTATGATTATTTAATAACCTGTTCAATCAAACATTTTCTTATTTTGATGGCAATTTATTATGAAAGTTGAGGCTTTCTTTAGAATCTGTTGTAGTATCTCTTGTAAGATTTAGAATCTCTTGTAAATATAAGTACTTATATTTACAGTCATCAATAGCTGAAGATGATAATTTAAATTTATGTTTCAAGCAAGTCTGATGTAGAAACTACCAATTTAACCAAATTTAATATTTATTGGACATTTACTTATTATAATTGACAGAAAAATATAATCCTCTATAGATTCTGGGAATTAAACTATACTGCGCTTTTATTTCAAATATAATATATTTACATCAATCATATTTATTTTTGTTTCAATCAAAAATAATTTTGCTGCAACCATAATTTAAGTTTGTGATAAAATTATTGAACCTACTACAAATTATGTTTGGTGTAAACATAAATATTTTTCATTCAATCATATTATATTTATTTCTAACATAATATTTATCATATTTAAAATATATTAGTGAATCATATTAAAAACAACAATATTATAGTTAAAAACAAAGTATGGTCTTGTAGAAAGTAACTATAATATTATTATGTTTACCCCAAACATAATTATTTTTGTTCAACTATAAATAATATTGCTGCAAACATAATTATAATATTTGTGAATATATAATAATATTGTTGTATAGACTATAAATTATTTTTATTGCAACCATATTACATTCCATTCATCCATATAAGAAACTTTTTAGCTTGTTACCATATTATTGTTCTTTAACTTTATAGTTTATCCAAACCATATTGTTTTGTTCAGTGTAATGTAAGAAAATTTGTGTATATCGATTGTCAAGTCTAATATCGTACATGTTGAATATGGTGTACCTCAATAATTCATGAAGAGCCCGTAGATTTTTAGGTTTTTGGTTGTTACCCTATATTATTTATTTGTTTTCAGTATTCACATGATGCCTAATTTTACATCAGTGGGTCCAGTTATTAAAATTCATTAATCAATTGTTAAAATTATATTACACCACGCCAAAGAGAAAAAAGTCGCAACTAAAGAGACCCGCGGTAGCGAATTGCGACTTTTTTTCTTCTACAAAAAGAAAAAAGTCGTCAAAAAAGCGACTTCCATGGTTGACACCAATGGTTTGACAACGTACAGTTTTCTCTGCTCTAATAAATGGACTAGGACTGCATCCATTATTTAGATCCATGCAAATGCCAAGCTATGGCTATCTATTATTTTGATATTATTTTTAATATATGAAAACAATGTGCAATTGCACAGAAGTAGTTCTTTCATACAAAGTAATTATATAAAAAAAATTTCTGATTCCCTTGATCGACCCTTGAACGTAGTAGATCGATAAATTATAGTTTTTTTAGTAAAGAAAAATTTCAAATAAATTTTATTCTATTGCCAGTTAGTTCTATTAATTTTTATTCCAGAATGAATTCTAAACGAATCGAAGTTTCATAACCTAATTATTTTGATTAAAAACTTTTAAAAAATCAAATTGTTTGTTTGTTTTTCGTGATCAAAAACAGAATTAACGTACTATTTTATAATGCTTTCAGATAACAGATTCGAATAACTACCATACAACTCAACTCCTAGCATCCAGTAGAAATATTTCAAACATTAAACAAGTAACAGACCTGAAAATTTGGATTTAAAAACTTAATCAAAAATGAACAAATACGTCTTTTACTTTTTTCCAAAGAAAATTAAGCTGTTAGCCAGCCAACGTTCTAAATTTGTTGGAGTCCAGATTAATAATAAACTAGAAATATAAAAGTGTAGCATCTTTATGTACAAATTCAAACAAATTTAAGCCTACATTTGATTCATGTGTTTATCTGTTCTGTATGTTCTAAAGTACCTACTTGTCCATTCGGTTCATAAATAAAACTTTAGTTAGTACTTTTAGAAGTGAATTTTATACATTTTGTGTTGGACCTAGACCACGTCAGGTAACTTTCCTTTGGTATAATTGATATGACAGTTTTACTATTATAATAATAATTTGTTTGACCTACTTGAAATTATTGGTGACAATTGATCTAATGGCGGCTTTATATAGAATTATTGTATTCTCTTGGTTAAGTTTCAATTTTCTCTTTGATATACGGTATAACGGTTATTTGGTTTTACATATCAAAGTAAAAATATAGAAAGTTTTATCGACTGTAAACAGATCAGAGATATTGCAATAAATTGTAAAATAGCCAAGATATTGGAATCGCTGACTATAGATATACCATGTATTATTATATAAGTTATATGGCGTTGAATTAAGAACTTATAGTTATGAGACTCCAAATTCTCTACTAGAGGGTGATCTTTTTCCTTGTATGAATAGGTGAAATTTGATTTTCGTTTTAAAATGAATAAATTATAATTTCATGATGTATTGGGGAGTATTGACATACATGAATTTGAGTATGAATCCGCTCTAATAACTGTTATTTTGATTCGACGTTTATGACTAAATTTAGCGTTGACGTTAAAATTTATGCTTATCTGAATTTCCTTGTTCATACTGTTGTGTAAGTAATGAGTGCAAGAATTAAAGTTAAGATATTTGGGAAGATCTGGATTCCGTGTTTTAGTAAAATGACGTTGTTAAATTTTATCTTTTATTATAAGTGGGAAATGGCACAGCAAATAAATGCTACATTACTATCTAGCAATTAAAATGCTATAATATGTGGAAAGGCATGGACTTCTTACACAGAAAACAAAGCTTGTTGAATTTGCTATTTATTATAAGTTATTTTTGTTCATTGAAAGAACCAAAGCCACGTACAGTACAGGCTTTAATATTTGCTTATATGATAGAATTTTATTAGAGTATTTAAAACTCAGAACTACGGCCAAGTAACCCATAAATTTTTTTTCCAATGTTTAGGTCTTCTTGTTCTTCTTTAAATGTTCCTTCCATCTCAGCTTAGCTTTAAGCGTAATTCCCAAATACTTTGTTGTGTTGGCATATAGTACTATTTTGTTGTTGATTAAAATAGGAATGGTTGCAATCTTCTTATATGTAAAATTTATCTGTGCTTTCATTAAGTTTGCCATTAAGTGTATGCTATTGTTGAGTTAATAATCTTATTTCATTCACTGCTTTTTGAAGTTTTGTTGTTAAGTTTTCGATAGATATGTTAACTACAAGATACGCAGTATATCGTCTGCAAAGGTGGTCATGAAATTGTTTGTTTTCAATTTAGGAGATATCCGTTGAATTATGTTTTCGGCAGTAACTTAGATCACCTTTTGGTGCGGAATTAAGTATACGGTACTGCAAGCTTATACTACAACATTTACAATATCTCGAGCATTTATTTATCAATTTACTGGCTTATAAAATCATTAAATAGGGAAAACTACTGCTATTGTCAGGAACTAAGCCTTCTTATATAGAATATAGCTCCGTTTTATTTAATTTGTTACCAGATTTTACTCTCCATTATTTTTTGTCATTTATTTTATCCCAATGACAAAGGGTAGTTGAACCAGGTCGAAAAACCAATTAAGCATTTTTTTTTTTTGCTACATCGGGAATTTAAGTTGGGATCTTTCGGTTGAAAGGCAACCGCTCTACCTACTGCGCCACCAAGCGTGTTCTACAGGTACCGCAGCGTACATATAAAAGGTAAAGAATTGGACTAACAACACTTCCCTGTAGAGCTCCAGTAGATATTACTTTTAATTGTGAATATTCTTTGGCATAACGTACACGAAAAATCAACCCTGACCAAATTGAAATTTGAAATTACAAAACACAACCGAATTTTGTTCATTGAAAGGCTTTCAATAAAATGTTATCGACTAACGAAGTGAGATATAAACTACTTAAATGGAAATTATTTTAGTGGGTTAAATTTTCATACATTTACATTGCTTCCAGCTCATGAGACTCCGAATCGAAAAAAGCTTCGAATTTAACCATCAGTTCAAAAATAAACAATTTAATATTTTTCATAACTTCCCACATCATAACTTTCTATTTTTGCAACATTATAGCTTTAATTAGTATATATCTAATATAAATAGCTCGGAATAGACTTAAAAGCATTTTTATTTTTCCTAAATTTCAATTAAAGTTTCTAAAAAGTCAAAGTAATTTTTTTTTTTTTGGTTTCAAATATAACAAAAAAAATGGACAATTATTATAGGTGTTAATTACTTTTATTACATTTACACAATTTAATTATAATACTAAATTATTTTTGTAATATGAATGTAATAGTTACATTCTATTAAAAAATTATAATAAGTTTTAAGGACGTTCTTTAGTGGCACCTATGAACAAGACGTTAAAACATTTTTTGTTTTGTTTTTATTTAATTCAATTTAGTTTTCTGTTCTGTTTTTATTTTCTTGCTTTTGTTTTTTTATTTTTCTAAATTTCATTATTTATTATAATTTATAATTACTGTTACTTTCCTGTGAAGTCTCAGACTAAAATCCTTTAACACAATATAATGAGAGTCATTGAGACTGAAAGTCTGTTTAATTTACTATGACTTATTAAACTTTCAGTTTTTAGTCAGGATTAGGTTTTTTGTTTTTTTTTTGTTTTTGTTTTTGTAAAATTTAAAGTTAACTATTGTGTAATAATATAATAATAATAATAATAAGTAGTAGTAGTAGTAGTACTTATACATACATACTTACAAATCTCATCAAATCATAGTAACGGAAATAATTGAGAATGCCTTAATTTCATTCTTTTTATTGTTTGGGTATGTGGGTAACAATGTTGAGAGTAATTCTTTTTGCTAAAATCATAGTAAATAAATTATATTAGTGGTATATTAACGGTATTTTTAATTTAAAAATTATTATTATTATTTTTATTTTATTTTTTAATAGTTATAATGAACTATTTTACAAAAATTGACCATAGTGCATATCATAATGATGGTTGGTAATTCGAAAATTTGAAAATTCTTGCGAAAAATAGTAATTGTTACTGGCTGATGGTGATTTTGTACAATTGGTAGTTATAATTTTGATTAAAATCCTATGGAAAAAAATAAAAATGGAAATGTAGAGAGGAAAAACAAAAATCAAAGTAAGTTAGTAATGAATAATGATGAATATATATATATTAGTAGTATATATAGTATTACATCATCATTCAGGAAAAACAGTGCATACATGAAAACAATAAGAAAATAAAATCAAAAACTCAAAAGAAGGTTGTTTTTCTTTACGAACCAAAACCATCCAAAATTGCAACAAAAGGGTGACAAGTGGCAAAAAGAGGTTTTTCATTTTTGTGTGTTTTATTTTTATGTTTTTGTTTATTGTATTTTTTTCTTTTTGTTTTTTATTTTTTTTATTTTAAGTACAGGAAATGAGAGTACAAAAGATACAAAGAAATTTTTATTGTGGTTTTTAAGATCTTTACGGTCTATACAAAAACCAAGCACCAGCACAAGGATAATGCATAGCAGCAGCTAACACATAAAGAATGGGAAATTCTTTCTTTTTATTTCACTTTCAATGTTTTTCTGATGTTCTGAAAAGCTTCTTGAAGAAGATGAAACACATTCATACCATATAAATACTGCAATACAAGTAGGTATTCACATATTGTTATATAAATTAAACCGAAAAAAAATAAAAAAAAAATAAAAATAAAATAAAGAGAAGAAAGAGAGAAAGTGATTTGAGTGAACATGATGTAAAGTTTCATATTATTTCCGTGTTGTTTGGTTGTTTTTTGTTGTTGTTTTTTTTTTTGTGAGAAATTATAAATTTTATAATACCGATGGATAAAATATATTTTTAATTGAATTGAATTGAATTGTATTTTGATATAGAAATAATTTAGACTAGGTCAATTTATAGAAAAATAATGTTCGATTAAAAATTGTGTTAATATGATGCATGTATAATGCTAAAATTTAACCCTTTAAAAATCATAATGGAAAAGGGATAAAAAAATTAGAGGTAGTTTTCTTATAAATTAAAATATAATATTGTCAGTATATTCGAATTGCTTGGGGGTTTAATGAGATGATGATGCGTTTTATGGTCGTTGTATCCAGCTTACGCTACTTAGCCTCTCCCACATTATTTTCCTACTCTCACCTTCACGTGGTGACCTCTGTTAACCCTAGCAACTCATACGAACGATCGGGTGTAATAGGATGGGTAGGGGACAGAAGAGAGGGCGGCAGAGGTAGCCACCTAAGGTGGAAAATCTATGCCCGGAATTTAGCCAATTTCACATGTTGAATTTAAGGGTCTTTTTCGTAACCAAGTATGCAGTGTCTGCATCTCAGTGTCTGTACTCACAATGAGCGGCGTAAGAAGATGTATCTGACAATTCAACGAGCGGGCCTGCCTGTCAGGTTTGAGCTTATGGTTTTATCAGCCATATCTCAGAAAATACCAAAGGGTCAATCAACGGATAACATTTCATGAAACATGACAACAAACGGTAGGCCCCCAAATGGTAATCGCGATGAAAACACGGTGAATCTTCCTACAGCCTCGGTTGTAGTAAACCGCACATCGGATTTGGGGGTGTGGAGCACCGATATAACAGAACCGGACATTCCAACCTATGCCTCACGGATGGGGTTGCAGGACATTGTAGATGATGATTAGAATTGCTTAGATTTATTGTGTAATACTTATTTTATTTTTTTTGCAATCATTGCATTATTAGAAAGATACTGTCTTATAGCAGTATATTATACTGTCTATAGCAATATCTCTAAGGGTTAATCTCACATTACATCCTATCTTCTTATATATAAAGAAGAATGTTTGTATGTTTGTATGTATGTATGTTTGTTCCAGAACTCCTTCCAAACGCATTAAGCTATTGCAACCAAATTTTGCAGAAATACCTACAATCGAGCACAGTCTATGTTGAATTCCAAAATTCTGACTGGTTCGGGTACCTACCATACAACTTCTACCATACAAATGTAGCAGACCTCAAAACTTGTATTCTGCTATTCTATCGAAAATAAATAAATATGTGTTTTATTGTTTTTCAAAATTCTATTCTAAAAAACTGGTTTCGTGGATTCTGAAAACTGGACAACTCCTAGCACCCGCCAGGAATATTCAAAAATCCAAAAGTGTAGCAGATCAGAAAATTTGTACTCTGGTACTCTATGAAAATCAAAATTAATTGTATTGTACCGTTTTCTAAAATTGGAACTGGTTCTGGTAGCTGTCATAGCATATATGCCAAGAATATATCAAAAACTAAAGGCGACCAGCAAATTTGAAGTCAGGTGCTCTATTAAAAAAAAGCATAATAAAGAATGAAATAAAAGGGTCTATCGTTTTCAAACACTGGAACCCGACCTCCGATTACTTATATCATTAAAGCTTCTATTCACCAACAATAAAAAAATTAAAAGCAAAATTATGGAAATTCAGCAAATCAAAGAGCTTATCAGTAAATTAATGAAACTCGAGATCGGAGAAGGTTAATTAGTAGTTGAATATACTAGGAAGATAAAATTGTAATTCGATTTTTGTAATTTGATGTCGTCCGTAGTATATGTGCAGTTTAACTGCCGGCTTTTCTATCATAATTTCATAATCAAAAACTATCATAATTTCAACTGGTTATGAAAAAGGCCCGTTTTTGCTGCTAAGAATGAAGATGCTCACAAAATAAATACTCAAATACTTACGATGTAACTTATGTTAACACTTAACGCAAATAAAAAGAGGCCAATTGAAACTGTAGTTGATGTTGATGAGGTCACAAATTTTCCACCAGAGTTCTTACGATCACTTAATCCGACTGAATTTCGACATCAGTTTTACTTAGCTCATTTCACCAAAAACTTTTTCCCACAGATTTGTGATTTAACTTTAGGTTGCGATTTTCAGTGAGACTTAAGCGTTTTCGATCACAATCAACAAGGCACAGCGACAGTCTATTAAGTACTGCGCAGTGGATTTGACCATCTTATATTAGTTTTATACTAAGGCAGAAATATATATAAATAATTATTTTATATTTAAATGTTATGGAATTAAATAATTGCGAGAGCCATGTATTATAAAAACGCTCTAGTTAACACTAACGCCATCTGTGTGCTCATAACAAAGTCAACATTGGAATTGCAGAATTGTATTTAATTATTTCCAGGAAATTTCCAATAATGTTTTCTGGTATGTTAATTGAAAAAAACGATATTTTAATTAATCAAAAAACCCCCACTTTGGAGAACAATCATCCTACTAGAAAAACTTCTTCTGATTTTAACATTTACCACAAAAGGGTCAAAAATTAAAAACTATAACTCGAGCAGAAAAAATTAAAAAGTTAATTACTTAAATTCATTATCATAATTTTTATGCTAAGATAGAAGTAAGCATTTAGTATTTGTAATATAAAAAGGGGTCCAACCCGACTATTATTTGGGCCACAAGGGAACTTATTATGGTTAACCGTACTAATGCAATCATGCATCTGAGAACATTCATTAAGAACTCCTCATTTAGTGATTGCACTCAAGATATTTTTCAGTGGTTTGTTGAGCAGTTACCATTGAACGCTATTCCCAAATGGTGAAGTCTACTACGAATGAGATCTTCGCATTAAAAGAGTAGTTGTTTAATAAATTCTTCCTCTACTTCACATATTCTGCACAAGTTGTTTTTACGGTTAGTCCAATTTTACAAAAATGTTTCTTTATTAGGCAGTGCAGCCAATTATTATCCCTGGAACCCTTCCACATGATGTGTATTTATTTCATGTTGAAAATTAGAATAGCTTTAATTTTCTTGTGTCTGACCTAACTATAGTCATCAATAATTTTTCAAAATATTAATACAATATTAAACAGTGATGAATAGAAAATAGAGAATATAGGTAGGTACAAGGAGTACATCTGAAATTATAAATAGTGGATGAAAATTTAACAGTATTATATGTACAAGACCATGAAAATATAAATAAAAATTGGTAAGCACAAAAGGAACATAATATATAAACATAGTGGCCTCGGTAGCCGAGTGGTAAAATAATGTAACGAGAGAAGAAGCATGGGTTCAAACCCTGTGAGAACCGGACATTTTTTGAAATGGTGAAAATGTAATTTTCAATACAACCATATCGGTTCAAATATAATTTAATAATTAATAAATATATAATATAACTAGTAAAGTAATCTATAATTATAATTGACAAGCATTTAAGGTCCTGCGCAGTAGACACCTTTTTATTTTATTTCGATTCTCCTACTCCTTAATGAACTTCTAATATATATAATATATAAGATTGTATATAAAACAAAAATGCGCACACAGTTGAAAATTTTGTACTCATAAGATTTTATTATTCAGCAAATACATTATGCATAAGTGAAATCTTATTAAAATAATAAACAAAAGCAAACAAATGAGTTATTATAATTTATATATTTACTTGCAAATGAAGCTATGTACATATGCCAAAAAAAAAAAACAAAAAAGCAAATTCATCTAAAATAACAAATATAAAAACAACAAAAAAAGATACACTTGAATTCTTCCTTTTTATCTTTTTAAGTAACTGTCTCTAAATTTTGGATATTTGTAGTAATAATATAGTTTTTATTAAAATTATGTATTATGTAGGTGTATATATACATACCTCTTTAATGACAAAATTTTTTATTTTTAGTAATTTTATACACTAAATGCCACTTACTATAGGGAATATATCGGAAACGAAGCAGTATATGAGAGACGTGTATTTATGTGTCCTAAATAAAATTTACTAACCACAAAACTTTTTATTAAACACGAGTGATTTCTGCTGTATCGTGCGAAGTCTATGTCAGTACGTAAATTACTGTTTTTTTTTTAAAACTTTAAATTTGACTTCAACTTGAAATATAATTACTCAACAGGGGCCCCTAGTATAACTTTATAATATACAAAAATATATACCAAATAATTAATAAAATTTAATAAAAAGGCCCACATTTCGAAAGGGAAAAGGACCTAAAAATTGGCCTACAGATTTATCTTTTTTTAAAATTTCTTTAATTTAAAATTTCTTTAATTTAAAATTTCACCCCACATATAAGTCGTTTCCCAACTAACACTGTCACAAAAACACTCTCAATTTAAATTTAATTTTACTTTTTTAATTAAATTATTACTTATGAGGTTGTTGTTTCGGATAAATCAACAAAAAACATATTGTGCACAATAAATTGAAATGATGGAAAATAATTCATAACGAAATATTGAGTACGATTTTTTATCAAACTTGTTTGAATAGGACGAATACGAGTACTTATTTATTTATTTTAATCTACTGAGTAGTGTCTTATAGATTTTGCTTAGCCTAAAAAATATCAGTAAATATTGTATCTATTTGATAGCTTTTTTCAATTGAATTTGAAACTGATGTGAGAAGAAATACTGCTGAATTAGTGGTAGACCTAGTAATATAATTAATATAACTATTTTCTATTTTGATAGACTAAAATTCTGAAATAAATATATAGAAATAATTTCATAGTTTATTTAACAACTTAACTATTGTTATTTTTTTTCATTACATAACTTTCATTGCAACTTCTATGTCTTCATGTAGTTAACCAGATGCACATAATTACTGTCTGTCGACAATATTGTTCAAATTTGAAGAATACAATTTAATAAAAATAAAATCTTAATAACTAAAACTTTATACCCAACAAACATATCGCCCTGTCACTTAACTCGACTATACTTTCTGTTTCCAAGCCTTGCGAATTTCATTCAAGAACTATGCTTTTGTGAAGTCCCCTAACTAAATCGATTAAGTGTGTGACCAATCCAGTTCCATTTTCATTTTAATTTCAAGTATTATAAAAACACGAGATATTGTGGTGGAAAAGAGGTATGAGGTAGAGATTGTCGAGAAAATAATGTAATTGCATACAACCGTAAAAAAATAACAGTTATTGATTTATTAAATTTACAAAAAATTAACAAGTTGGTAAAACATACTTATTTAGTCTAATTGGACGGTATTACTAAGCATATACAGTCTAATTGACATTTATTCGAAATTTCTGGATAATATTTGTATAGTAATTGTATTTCTGTCAATTATCTTGGATCCGAAAATAATTTTAATTTTTAAAGTTTTATTTTAGTGATTTATTTGTGATTTTATTTAATCACATTAAGTCAGAAAAACGAAAACAATTTTAAATAACAGTAAAAAACATGAAAAAAACAATATTAAATAAAAAGTAGGATTGAAGGAGACCAAGATATTAATTTTTCTCTTTCAACATTTCAATTCAACATTTAAAAATATCACTTGAGCAGTGTACATTAAAATAAATTAAAATACAGTAATGTAAAATCTCTTAAACAGTTATATTAAAATTATTAGACTTTCAAAGTAACTGTAATCAAAAATGCAATTTTCTAAATTATTATTGAATTTTATAACGTTATGTTGAGATGAAATAGAACGGAAATTACTCTTATATTGATTGTTGCATTTGTCAGTTCCGTTCAAAATTCTTTGATCTTTAAAATTGTAATTTTTTTTTTTAACTGATGACTATCGACTTGTTTGAGAGACTTTCACACTTTTAAAAATCTACAGATGCTACAGATTGGTTCACAAAAAGACGTTTGTTATTTATTTTATAAAAAGGATAAGTGGAAAAGAAAAAAAAAAAGGATTTTATTTTAATCTAGAACTTGGCATTTTTTTTTGCTCTTAGCATTCGTGCAAAAGATTAAAATCGATATAATTCATGAATTTGGGTTTGAGTAAATTTTTTAGTTTTGTTGAATTTAACCAAAATCAAATTTGAATCTATAAATAAAAATTTTAATATAGTTTTCGGAAATTTAGATGGATTGATTTAAATTTTTTAATAATATTATATGTGAATATAAAAAATAAAAAAATAAATAAAAACAATAAATTAATTTTGGAATCTTAATCTCAAATCTACCATTTCAGCTTGCGTATTTTTTCACTTGGGTCTAGTAGTTGTTTTTTCACTTGCTAGTGGCAGTTGGTTTTGACAGATGCAGAAGTCTTCCAAAATAATTTGGGCTTCTTGATGATGTTGCCTTCCTAGTAGACATAATATTAGAGTCTGCTCTTATTTGACCATTCCGAACGTACAACGAATGGTGCATTTAACAGTGATATTAAGCCTTTTCCGAATATTTGATTGTATTTTAACTATTATATTGTGTGGTTTTTGTATCACAAGGTGTTCCACAAGCTCAAACCGTATATGTAATAATTGATTTTAATTCAGCTTTATATAACTTTAATTTGTTTATCAATGATGGCTCTGAAGTATACGCCTTATTGGTCAATGTAAACTATTGTATTTTAACCTTAGCTGTTAATTCTTATTCACAAAATGAGTGTTCCAATGTAAATTTCGATTCAGATACACTATAAATAGATATTTTGTTGATTCAGCGTGCATTAAATTACATTGGTCATTGGATAATGGTTATAGGAGTCAGTTTTCTTTACTGCTAAGTATAGTAAAAATAGTGAGTAGGTATATTAAAAATATAAAATTGGGTAGAAAATTTAAATATTTTGGTATACAATTAATATTGTTTGGCAAATTAGCATAGAAAGAAAATTGAATTATTAATTTAGGGAATCGAATCTCAGGCCTTCTGGTTAACGATTAAATGACATAGGTTTTATACCATATCAGTCGACAGAATTCTACTCAACATTTGTGATAACATCAGTTCTTTTAAATGTGTTGCTTGTATAATAAACAATTACTAGTGGATCCCCTGTGCAATTGCACAGAAACAGTTCTTTCAGTTACGATTTTATCTAAAAAGAAATATTTGTTTTGGTATAATTGTAGTTGTTTTCTGAATCGCTTGATTATTAAATATATATATAATGAAATTAAAGTGTAATACCTAATATTTAATGACGAAATCAGTACTAATTTCAATATAACTTAACACAATAAAATTCCATTGCTCTCAACGTAGTAGTTCGATGTATTTTAATTCATTTATATAGTCAAAAACGTTTGTAGTCACAATTCTGTTGTAGCCATAGTCAACAATTTGTTTGAAAGAAAGTAATAAACTTCATATAACGCAAATTTTTTCAATAAAACAAAAAAATTGGTCAAAAGCGAATTATATTATTAAAAAACTGATTTATAGGTACATATATAGTTTTTTTCTGTTCTTTATTACAAATATGTCTATTTTGTTATTACATAACATAACTGCTTTTTATGAATAAAATGTAGTTTAAAATTGTTATATGAAAGATATTTTAATGAATTTGATTTTGCTTATAAAGATGCAATTTTTTTGTTACTACGCCTATAGTCACAAAACGGTTATATTAAGAAATATTACTGAAATTTAGTGTATGACTATAACCGTGTTTTACTGTATTCCTATATTTTTTAAATAGCAGAAGCAAATGAACTAGCATTTATTATATCATTTTTGAAGAGTATGATCTGATCTGATTTTTGTTTTTCTGTTTTTGTACTTTTTTATATAAGTTTGTGTGTTTATTCAAAATGAAAGAATTTTTATGGAGCCTTTTTAAAAAGTGTCCGTGATTGAAATTTATTTTAGAATATAGATCAACTCGCTCAACTCGCTCAACTTGGAAATAACCGTTATTTATTTGGTGTAACTATTTTAAGGTACATAAATATTTACTGAATACTTAAGGAAAAGGAACTTGCTAAAATTTTAATATTTTTGTGGTGTAAATAATTTACTATTCAATTATTCTTGCTTTTTTACTCACCACGTCATTCATCTTGTGTATTATATATAAGATTGTAGGAAAGTGATAGAAAATCTCCAATAAGCTAGCAATCTCATAAGAGAACCAATTTTGTTCGAAACTTATAAAATATTCTTGATTTCTGTTCATATAGTTAGTAGTACCTATATCTATTCTTTGAATTTGCTTCATAATAGTAAGATGAAGAAAATTAAATTTCTCGGTATATTTTTCCTAAAATGGACCAATTTAACTCATAGGTTCTGTAATGTTTTTTTTTAGATCATCTTTACCAGCACCTTTAAAAGCTAACTCAAGAGTTCTTCAAGGTAGTCATTTTGAAATTTTGCTATTCATAATTTATGTGGTTGATTTTTCTTGTGTGTTTAAAAATGGTGAACTACAAACAATAAGAAAATTTTGAAAAAACTAAAGTCAAATTTCTCTCGCTTGTAGGTTACAATAGAATTAATTTAAAAATAAAACAAGAATTCATATGCTAGATCGCCATTCCCAACAAATTTCTTATGTAACTAGCTATTCCCGACGTAACATTCGCCGGTCTAGCATTAGCATTATAAATGAAACAATTGATTTTATTTGTTTATTTTCTTTATTTTCTTAAAAAAAATCAATGTTTTACATAATTTTTTATTGCATAATAAATAAGTTAAATTGAAAAACTAAAAACTATAATTCACTTCATTTAATATCATAAAATAGTTTAACATTTTAATACTTATTCAAACATTTCATAATATTTTATACTACACTAACACTATCAAAAGATCGTACTCTAGCCAAAGCAACATACAACTGTGAAATAGAGAATTGTGTTTTTAGTGAAATATTTGAATAAGTATTAAAATGTTAAACTACTTTTAAAATATTAAATAAAGTGAATTTTAGTTTTAAGTTTTTCAATTTGTAACTTATTTATTATGTAATAAAAAAATATTGATTTTTTTTAAGAAAATAAAGAAAATAAACAAATAAAATAAATTGTTTCGTTTAAAATGCTAATGCTAGACCGGCGAATGTTACGCCGGGAATAGCTTGTAATTTACAATATTATTTGATCTATCTATAACTATTTTTTTTATAATTTTTATTTAGGTATTTATTTATTTATTAAACAGTGGACCTGTAGATAAATCTGCAGGCCTACTTCAGGTTTATAATTTTTTTCACTGTATGTATTAAAATTTTATTTTCACAACAGGTAGGTAGGTATTATAATACGTACGGTATCATAAAGGAATAAAAAAATGAATAAAATTACAATTTACAATATTTATAATATACTTAATATGTATAATATAATAAATAATAACTTTATTTTTTCATAGAATCAAATTGAAAATTTTGACCGCTAATAGTTTTGAAGAAAAACTTTTATATAAGGCAGCGTTTATACGTTTTTGAATTGTGCTTATAACGTATAAATGATGTTCATTAAAGTTTGACATCCGACTTTGTTATAGAATATTATAAATTTTTTTTTTTTAAATAATTTTGCTCGAGACGCATTTTCGTATTTCGCAAGTTGAAAAAGTGATTTTGCGAGAAAAGGTATAAACTCCTAATTATGTTATGCCAATATATTGAAAGATATACATTAAAAAATACAACAAATGTGTATTAAATATTATTATGATTCATCAATACAAATAACACTTAGAACAATTGATTTACTATTTAAATATTTATATTTTATAAATGTTCTAAAATTACACTGACAATTTATATTTGTTTATAAGTATTTATTATTAGTACTCGTCACGCATATTCGTATCTTCGTATTTTGCAAGTTTAGAAAGCGGATTTTGCATGAAGAAATATAGTATACTTTGCAGCTATTTTTGTTTATCTTTGAGATAATGTAATTAAAACTTTTGAAATAAAATTTGATGTAATTGCAGTAAAATTTGTAAATGTAATAAAAATAAGTAAAACAAAACTTTCATGAAACAAAATCTGATGTCTAAACGCTCCCTAACAAATACTATTAATAGAGACGTACATTTCAACAAAATGTGGCGAACAGAGATGTCGCTGGCAGTATAGATATGAAATTAAATGTATTTAAACTAAATACATACCACACCCACATTAAAAACACATTAAAATAGCCATAGATGTGTTGTTTGTGTTTTTTTTATTATCATAATAGCCCTAAGTATTTCAAAACTTAAAATAAAAAACAAAACATTTATTTATAGAATTTATATTTTTATTTCACTTCTTTTAAATTTTGGTTTTGACGTTTTCGTATGATTAGGTATGACCATTATAGTAAAGGTTATGATTGGTTGCGACTTTGTTGAATCATATCGAATCATATAGGCCATTTAACGAAGTATCGTATGACATCATATCATATAACGCCTTATGACTATTATTGTTAGAGGTAAAGCCAATAATTATGCTTTTTCTCTTATTCTTCAGTTTTTATTGTTATATTGTTATCCCGCTAGGGTCTCTGATATAGGTAAGGATAGTCTGTGATTTTTCTTTTTAAAGTTTTTTTAATTTTTGTGTACTAAATTTTCCATGTATTGAATTGGAACTTGATAATAATGTCATAACATATTTTGTTTTCCTTGTTCTTAGCAGATCGTAAATTTCGGTTTATGATTCTCCATGTACAATATAATATTTACACAATGCTACTGAACATTTGAATTTATACTTTTGAATTATTTGTTAATAAAATAAATAAATTTAAATTTTTCGAATTTGTGAACATGGTCTGGGTGAGGTAAAAAATATATTTTCTAAATTTTCTATTTGTTTTACCGGTAAGTTTTTTTGCTTAATATCGTAATATCGTAATATTTTAACAAAGCTATTTTTATAAAATAATTATATTCTGATAATTCGGTTTTTGTCTATGCTACTTTGTTTTTTTTTTTAAATTAATTCATATAATCAGATATAATTAATGCTATTGCTCAATAGGTGAATTGTTTTTAGGTTAATTTTAATTTGTTTTTGGTTTTATTGTTTTGTGGTTTATGTCTTTAAATTAAATTTTGCACACTATCTTAATTCGTAATCGTTCTAATAAAGTTGTCTAATCTAGTTGAAAAAAGCTTTGTGTTGTAAAAGCTTTGTTAAAAGTTTAACAGACGTTTAAGCGTATTAATATAAGATTATTACTTTGAATATAAGATTATTACTTTGATGTTGAATTTTTGTTAATAGCTAAATTCTATTTAAAATTTAGAAATATACTTCGATATTAAGTTAACGCTGAGATTGCACCTTGACCTGCATATTATAAATAAATACATTTTGTTTATAAAGCTTTGGTTAGAATGTTCGTTTAAAGAATTTGCTGATCCCTATATTGTTCAAGCTTTTTCCACAAAATTGATTCGACCTATGAAATATGAAAGCCGCCAAATATGGTCCCGTTTTACGATGTTCAAATTGAATGACTCAAAGCTATTCATATAAATTTAAGATTTACCCTGAATATATGAATGTGGGAAGACCCAATTTAATAAAAAAAAAAAAAATCTACAAAACGCTCATACTTCCGATTCCGCTCTACGAATCAGAATCATGGACACTGCCCAAGGCAAGTGAGCATGTACATCGTCTTCGAGAAGAAAATTCTTCGCTGGATATATGGTTCTGAAAGCAACGATGGGATCTGAAGATATAATGCCAAACTCTTTAGCTGTAGCTGTATAATTAAAGTCAAGAGACCCATCGTTGCTCAGACACCTAAAGCGAATAGATGAAGAGAATCTTCGATTCCAGACCTAGAGGTGCAAGACCTTCGGGGTAAACCAAAACCTTCGCTGGAGAGACGAAGTATCATGAAATAATTTCGTATCTTCAACTGGTGAAAAGCAGCCTTTGATAGGCAAAAATGGAAGTTGCTGAGGAGTTAGGCCCAGAACCTACATGATCTGTGGGTCACCTAAGTAAGTAAGTCAGTGAAAGATATATTTAAAAATATATAGTAATTTTTTTGTTTATGATTTAAAGTTTTGACCTTGTTTCCTTGTAATAAAATCTTATAATTGATTATTAAGTTACCAAGTGGAATATTTCATAAGTTGGCTCACAAGTTTTAAATAAATCTTGTTTGTATTTTCGATCGCTTCTAACATTTCAGTCTACGGTTATTACTTGCACTTTTTTTTACGAAGCAAATATTGGTATATTTTCTGGTCTCACTCAGACAAGGGTTTTAGGTTTTTATATTTAAATTCTTATAGATCACCAGAAGACCAATTACCTTATTTTACTTTGATAGCGTGAAGGCTTGAGTAGAAATCTACTTAAATTTCATTGTATTTTTACTACATCTACTTGATAGCTCGAAAAAAACTTGAATTTGACAAGTTAATTAATTCATTTTTAAATTATTTAACAATAATACAGCGTAGCGTATATCATTCATTTCTAGCAACGTCAGGATTTTCCCAAAGAACACGCCATGGGTCCCTTGCTATTTTTGTTATTTATGACTGATTGTGATTTGAATATTGATAACTCTATCTTACCATTTGTTGATGCTACGAAATTGTTTGCTATCATTAAATTTTATAAATTGGTTCATCTTAGGTATGTATTGTAAGGTTATGAGATTTTACAAGACCAATGATAAACCCCAGAACCAATGATAAATTTTACTATAAATTGAATAATTCTGATATGTTGTTAATGTTTAAAAAATTGTAATGTATTGCATTGTAATTTAATAATTGTAAAATATTGTATACTGTTTGAGCTAAATAGTATAAATATTAAATAAATAATCAAATGAAGGATTTGGGAGTCATTAAACAATAACCTCAGTTTTAATACGGTTTAACTCAGTTTTATGTTGATTTTATTTTAGCGAAATAAAATTTCATATGCTTGGTTTTATTAAAATATATTCTCTTCAATTTATTGATCCATACACGTTGAAGAAATATATATTTCATTAACCCTCCTCATTTAGAATATGCTCCCCCTATCTGGAGGACATCTTATGCTAAACATATAAAGCAAATTGAATCAATTCAGAAAAATGCGGTTAGATTTTACCTTAGTAAATTGAATCGACAGATTAATATAGCATTGCAAAATGTCAACTCATTGATATTCAAACTCTTGAATCTAGACGTAATATTGCTTTAGTAATGCTTTCTTATGATGTTATATAACACTAGTATAACAGTTAAAATAAATTGCCCATTTACTTTAAATTTTGACACGATTTCGTAGATTTTTATATCTCAAATCTCATAACACTAATTATGGCTTTTCTGAGCCTATAGTTACCTCTCAAAGTTTATTTAATACCTGTTCGTACGCGATGGAGTTTTATTATAGCAGACATTTTCTTCAAGAGAAAAGTCATGAAATTTTTTTTTAATCTAATTGATTGTCTTAGTTTAAGCTGAAATCTGTAAGGATACTCCCAGTATATTGAATAGATTGAATAAACTTATTTCTAATTATTTTGTTTGTTTAAGCTTATAGAAAATATATTTCATGAACTTTGGTTTTTAAGCAATATCTGCCTTAAGGGTAATTTCCAAGTAAATGAATAAATAGACAAATAAACTTAAACATCAATTATTTTAAAAATTTAATGATTTCCAATAAACTCTGTATCTTAAACAAAACCAATTTAAAATGTGCTATTATTATTATTATTATTTCTTTATTAACTATGTTTAAAATTATAATAAAGAAAGCACAACCTAACTAGGTTTAATAGTTTTTATATAATAAATAGGTCTTAGAAGATTATTTGTCAATTAACTTAAGTAAAGCCAGCTTCAAATCAACCAACGTTTATATTAGATCGAAGTAAGCTTAAAATATGCTTGAAATCGTCATATAAACATTGTAAAATAGACTAAATTAAATTTCAAGCCTTAAAGAGTTTACTGGCTCTCATCATTTTGATTGAAAATGAAAAAATATTTTTTCCATTTCGACAATCCAGTTCAACTCAGAAAATATTTTCCTTGACAAAATTGCCTTCAATTAATTCAGTCATTCGATTGCACTTTTTTTTGATTTTACAAAAAATTTTAATTATCTTTTTTAATTAATTTTATAATTTTTTTTTATTTTGAATTTAACTCTTAAAATGTTGCTAAATGAGATCATTAATGAATAGTTAACGAAAGCCTGAAACGTTTTTTTTTTTATTACGATTCTTTTAACATAAATTTTATTCTAATTAAAAAATTAATTGTGGCGAGACTAATACATCCTCGTTAACTAACATATATGTATTTTTTGTGTGAGTTACAATTTTTGATGGATAGCATATGTATACCTGGGCTTACTTAAATTTAAAAAAAAAAACTCATAATTATTATTTATCTACTTTATATTATTTACAAAAATTAACTTAAAATAGGTGTTAGAAATATAACCTGAAGGATGTACAGATTTTACAGCAATTTATTCTGCAAAAAAAAAAAAACTGCTGAGTGTTGTAAATTAATTTGGGTTGATGCATCTTAGATTCAAAGATGAAACGTGTTTATTCAATTAAAGTTTTTTTTGTTTTCAATTTGGAACGGAAAATATTATTTGATATTTCTTTTTTAGTAAGCATTGTTTGGCTGTTATGGGTAGTTGCGTGAATTGAACTGATGAAATAAAAAAACATTGCCTTAATGTTTTAAAAATATGTATTTTTTTTTTGCGACAAAGATATATACCGAGCGAATACGAATTGATATCCCGACACATCCCGCCGAAGCTTTCATTTTCTCTTTAATTTTCTTATTATCCTTATTTTCTATTTGTGCCGAAAATGAATTAACAGAATTGTACAAAATTTGGCTTTAAGTTTTTTTAAATTATAGCACCCTCCTTTGAAAGGGAAAACAAATCACGTACAACAAAAATTTTGACAAATCGATATGCCCGAACGGTTTTCCAGTGATCTCCTCTGGTAGAAAAAATATTTCTACCGTGTTTGAAAACCATTGATCAATGCATTAAGACAGGGCAATAAAAAACGAAAAAAACTTATTAGACCGGCATGTCGAATTGGATTATTGGAATTCAATAAACATTTGTTTTTCGCCTTTTTTAAGACCATAGAAGCTCTTCTAACAATGTTTTTTCAAGATTGACGTGTCGGTAGGGGTCAAAACCCAGTTCAATCAACCAGTGAAAAACCAAACAAACCAGTGATCTTCTATGCCAAAAAACAATATTTCTCTAAAGTTTCCAGTCAACCGGTCACAGCTCTTAGACGGTATAACGAAACGAAAAGTCTTTAGATCGACGTGCCGAAACGGATTAACGGAATTTACCAAAAAACAGTGTTATAATATATACATATATTGCTATATGCCTAATTAAAAAGTTATTCACATCAATAAATTAGTTCAGGAGCAAATTCATTAGTTAGGAGTTGTATGACAGCTACTCAAACCAGTCAACATTTCGAAAAAATATGAAAGGCATATTTGCTTATTTTTGTGAGAGTACCTGTGTACACATTTGCAGCTCTGTAGCGCCTTTGGTTTTTGAAATATGCTCGATAGATTCTAAGAGCTGTATGGCAGCTATTGAAACCAGTCTTTTGGGAAACATTATATCACAGATTCGATTCCAGGTAACAAAAACCATACTGTTAGATTTGATTGAAATTGGTTCATGCGTCTCGGAGGAGCTCTGACACAAACAATACAAACATCCTTCTTTATATATAAGATTAATATACATTATTGACACATCGGATATGGTGTTGCAGATAAGCGTATAGAAATTACAATATTTTACAATACTAACATTAATTTAAACAATTAAATACAAAAATTCGAATGTCTAACAAACAATATGTTATTTTAAACAAAACAATGTATTAAATTCTATTTTTTTTTTTATTTTTTTGTATTTTATATTGCCTTTATATACTTTGATGTTTCACTTACTATATGCTTAATAGTTTGTGAAAGAGCACCACAATCACAAACTGGAGACATGATTACTTCCAATCTATAAACAGAATCATCGCGTTTGCAGAGGTTTATCAGAGGCTTATACGATTTCTGATCAATGTTGACCATTGCTGACGCTGGAGATGAAAACCTGATCTTATATTAGTTAGGTTTTCTATAGTTATTTTTTCTTTATGTGCAGTTGATGTCCAAGATTTTGCCCAGTCGTGAAGAATGTTCAAATCATTTTCAATTAGACACTCAGCTTTAGAAATTGGGCGGTGAAGTGACTTTATTCTTGGCATGTTTTGCTGCAGTGTGTTGATATTATGAATAAGTAATTCGTTGTTTAGCATTAGTTTATTGTACTTTCTCATTAAAACATTGTCATGACATAGGTTGGCTATGTTGTTAAGCCATGTTGGTAACCATTTCGTCGGTGGAAGTCCTTTTGTTTCTGAGACGCACTGCGCTGTTTAACTCTTTATCAACACACGTGTTTGCTGTAAATCCAAACTGGCGTACAGTATTCTGCAACAGAAAACCCAAGAAGTACCGGTTAATTTTTGCATTATATTGTTACGCGTTATCAGTTTATCTGCTACGTTTTGTAATTGTTGCTTGTAAATTAAAAATCTATCGAGAGTGATACCAAGGTAAGTAAGAAGACTGTCTTTCAACCAAAAGGTCCAGGCTTGATGAAATCAAAATGCTTAATGAGTTTTTCGATCTGGTTCAGTACTCTTTGTCATTAGGATAAAATAAATGACAAAAGTATTGATTGAGAGTATAATATGATACCAATTTAAATACAAGGGAACTGCGCTATTTAAGAAAACTTTGTTCCTGCCAGACAATAGTATAGTAGTTTTCCACAGTTCATGAGCTGAAAATACCAGAAAAACTAATAAATAAATAAATACTTGAATGTTATTGTTAGGTATTATAAAAATTGCAGTACCGTACTTAATGTAAAGAAAAGGCAAACACCTAATTTACTGTTGAGAATATACAAAAAAATTGTTAATTTTCGAAATAATAACTAGAGTATAATGTTTATTAGTTTTTACTAATCAAAATATAGAAAAGAAATTTAGAAAGAGTTTGTAAGACGTCATTTCGATAAAAATAAATTTGACCCAATTTATTTTTAGTGATCATCAATTAAATTTTTTATTTTCCAATTTGATTTTATTTAAACATCAGTGCGTTTATCCATTATTATCAGTCCATTATAAAGAATTCGAACCTATTATAGTCGTCCATATTAGTAGAAAAAAATCATTACCTGCTTAAGCGTAAGCTAATGGACATTATAATGAACATTGCACATTACAATAGACATTACAATGGAGGAGAACATTACTACACTCTCTCCTTAAGATCCTGCTCTGTAGCATCTATATAATTTTGAAATGAAGTTAATTTATACTATACTCATTACATAAGGGATTAAGGAATGGTATTATTATATATTTGTTTATAAGAGATCAAGAAAATGGCCGTAAAATACCGTAAGTACTTCACTGAATTTGAAAAAAATGAAATATATCTAGTTACATACATTACAGAATTTGCCTAACTATTATAGTTAAAGGACCATTAGAACAATATAACGATGAAATCTTATATATCAAATGAAAACTTCTCTAGGATAATCTACCGCACGAAAAAAGTGTTCATTCTTTTAAAATATATGAAAAGGTTATTAAGAAACAGTCGAAACCTCTGCTAACGAACAAGACAACTGACTGGGCTAGCTTTAAACAAGAAATAGAAAACAAAATAAACATAAAAACAAAACTAAGATCCAAATGTGATATAGATTCTGAAGTAGAAAATTTTATTAAAATTATTCAAAATGCTGGATGGAATAATACAAAAAATTGTGAATATAAATCGGTAGGATTCAACTACCCTAGAGAAATATTAAATATGATAAAAATAAAAAGAAGAGCTAGACGCAGATGGCAACAATCGCGTGATCCGGCAGACAAAACTGTGCTAAATAGATTAACTCAGAATCTTAAAAGAAAAATTAAAGATCTTAAAAATGAAAATTTTGAAAAATATATAAAAAGTTTATCAGCTAAAAGAGAAAATAACTACTCGTTGTGGAAAGCAACAAAGAGTACAAAAACCTCGATCTCTCAAATCCCGCCAATCAGAATGAAAAGCGGTGAATGGGCGAGAGATAATAAAAATAAAGCTGAAACATTCGCAGATCATCTTGAAGAAATTTTTTGTCCAGACGAGACAGATTCGGATGATCTCACTGAAGAAAATAATAATTGGCAAGAAAATGTTATATCACCATTTTCAGAGAGTGAAATAGTGGAACAAATTAAAAAACTCAGAGATAAAAAAGCTCCAGGTTTTGATCTAATTACATCGGAAGTCCTGAAAGAACTTCCGAAAAAAGCTATAACAATGCTAACACGCATTATAAACGCTGCTATAAGAATAAGGTATGTGCCGAATATGTGGAAAATAGCAGAGATAATTATGATACCAAAGCCAGGTAAGCCCATAAATGAGGTCAAATCCTACAGACCAATATCATTACTACCAATAGTATCAAAATTATTTGAAAAACTATTATTGATTCGAATGAGACCGATCATAGAAAATAGTAATCTGATTCGAAATTATCAATTTGGCTTTAGATCTAAGCACTCGACAATCGATCAAATTCATAGAATAACAGACATAATAGAAAAAGCTTTAGAGGAAAAGAAAGTATGCTCTACCATATTTCTAGATGTAGCCCAAGCTTTTGATAAAGTATGGCATCGAGGCTTAATAAATAAACTAAACAATATGTTACCTAAACAATACGTAGATATACTCTCATCATATCTAGAAAACAGACTATTCAGAATAAAACAAGACGAAGAGTATTCTACTATTAGAGATATTAAAACGGGTGTGCCTCAAGGTAGTATTCTGGGTTCCATACTGTATTTGCTCTACACCAATGATTTACCAGAAATGGAAAATATAACAGTAGCTACATTCGCTGACGATACTGCGTTGATGGCAGTAGGATCAAATATTGACGAGGCTACAATTAAATTGCAAAGAGCAAGCGACAAGCTATACCTCTGGACAAAGAAATGGAAAATTAAACTCAATGAGTTAAAATCAGTACATGTAAATTTTACAAATAAAAAATTAGAAAATCAACCACCATTGGTAAATCTGAATGGGGTCAATATACCCCAAGAAAACAATGCTAAATACCTAGGAATGACATTAGATGTCAAACTTAGATGGAAAGAGCACGTTAAAAAGAAAAAATTTGAGCTTGAAAATAAGTATAGAGAAATGTACTGGCTCTTAGGTCGTAATTCTAAATTACCTATACATAACAAGATTTTGTTATATAATCAGATACTCAAACCAATATGGTTGTACGGCATACAAATATGGGGATGTGCCAAACAAACACATGTACTTTGTATACAAAAATTCCAAAATAAAGTCTTGCGCAACATGGTAAATGCCCCCTGGTATGTTCGCAACAGTGATTTGCACAGAGATCTAAAAATTCCTTGCATAGAAAATGAAATAAAAAGATATGCAACAAAGCATATAGCTCGTCTGGAGGGACATGTTAACGTTGAGGCCACTCAATTGCTAGATAATCAAAATGATGTCAGAAGGCTTAAAAGAACTAAGCCACTAGATTTAATACGATAGAATTTCGTAAAATTTTTCTTTAAGAAAATCAAAATAGCAATAAATTAATGGTTAGTCCGTTGGACTAGTATTAATGGGAGGGGTGTGGTTTAGTCAGTAAAAATCTGGCACACAATGGAAGCTACGGGGCTCATTGTGTCTATGAAGATTCCCACCAATCCACGCAAAAAAAAAAAAAAAAAAAAAAAAAATTCTTTTAAAAAGAAGTAATAAAAGTAATAATACATACTTTTCCAGGTAAGGTTCCAAAATAAAGTTCAAAGAAACCTTGGGAGTTCGCTTTGCTTCATTAGAAATTATTTAGCTACCTAGAGATATGCAATTAAAATTTATTAATAAAGAAATTCATAAATTTTCAATAAATGATAGAAAAGACGAAGTTCTTTTGCATCGATATTTAAACTAAACCGAACATGTTAAATACTATAAAGGCAATAACTCTTTCATGGCAGCCAACAATTTTTTTACAATAAAAATATAAGTAAGGATATGGTATATTAGAATTGCATATGGTATACTCATATATTACAATATGTTCCAGTGCAAGTCTAATGGAAAATTTACGTAAATCCGAAAAAATGTTTAATACTTTGTACTAATATATTCAGAAAGCCCGAGTCCGACTACAAATATAATTACTTTAATAAATATTTGTTTTTATAAAGAAGCAAACATAATCAAAATCGTCAATTTTCTAATAAAAATGATTCGAAAACATTATGATACAGCACTAAACACTCCAGAAAATGGTTTATAATATATATTTGACCACAATGATATATTTTACAATTATCGCACTCGAGCATTTTATATTCCTTCATCAAATATACAAAACCAAAATCATGTCCTACATGTCATGTACTATAGCAGACTGACCACATGTGAAATCATTGATTGACAATTCGGTGACAGTCATTGATTGACAACCATTCATTGACAACCATTGATTGACAATTAAAAAAAAAAATTTGGCGGTTAGAAAACACATTCAACTAGAATTAGGTAATAATACATATTAGATTTAATAAATTATAGGTTAAGTTAATCTAACTAGTAGGGTTAATAATTAGGTTAAGTAAGATTAGGTATATGTCTATGATTTTATTCAACAAAAAAAGATATAATATTGATTTTTAAGTCTTATTTTTACAGTGTATATATAAGAATAAATATGTTAGCACACATTAATAATAACGAGCGAACCTAAATAAATAGTAAGCAAATAAAATTAACATAAAAATTTAAAATTAGTTTAAATGTTAATAGTAATTAATTCTATTACAGCTCTTTTTCTTAAACTTTCTAGGCTTTTCTAGTTTGTATTTTAAAGGTAAATAATAAAAATGTACATTAAAAAAAAGTGATAGAAAAGGATCCAACACCATAGCTAAATATCAAAGAAGTTTAATGCAAATATGGCCAGATGGCTCAAAAGAGTAAAAACTTTTGAGTCAGTATAGTGAAAATGTAGGACAGATAAATATTAGATATTATATTGTTGGATGTAATCTACATTAAAAATTAAATTAAAGCCTGAAACAAAATTGCTCATAGCCCTTTTGCATTACATCACATTTAGTGGTTAAGAATTCCACACGCAATATACGAATCTGATCTCAAAAAAAAATATTTAAACAAAGATCAAAATCACTGCGAAGCCGCCACTGACACTTTGAATATTTTCAAGGATTAAAAATATGTTGTGATAATTTATTATACGCACTGTGAATTTATTAAAAAAATTGTTTTTTTTTAATAAATATCCTTTTTATCAATCTCATATGTCGTTATGTTAATGAAGTTCAAAATCTATATGAAATATTGATATTAAATTGTTAATTTTAATTACACTCTAAGATAACATTAAAATGCGTTCTATTAAACCACTCAGTATTATTTTCGACTACTGACATTAAGATAATTACGTCTGAGTGAAATCACTGGTTTATAATTGTTTACCTTTTATATTATTTAATTTTTTTCTCAATTCTAAAATTTAAAAATATTTAAATTACAACACAATGTAAATGTATATAAACTAAAATCGCCCAGGATAACAAGGACATCCTAGAGAAATTAAAAATAATTTTTAAGATTAAAATTAATTAAAATAGATATTATTTGTATTATATATATATATATATATATATATATATATATATATATATATATATATATATATATATATATATATATATATATATATATATACATATTACACCATAATAGATACATAATTGTTTTTTTTTGTTACAGCTACCATCTTGTACAATCTAATTTAATATTTCATTAAGTATGGTACAAAAAAAAAAAAACAAAAAAAGGATCACTGAATTATGATACATTTGTTTTTTTTTTTTATTTAGCACCCACACCACTAAAAGGATAACAAGTATTTGATTAACGAATAATATAGCGGTTTTTATTTAATTCTTTTTTGTTGTTTTTCTTTTTTACTTTTTACTTTAAAACCAAAAGAAAATTTTCTAGTAGCCTACAGAGTAGCTGTAACATTGGGTTGAATTTCAGAAAAGGAAAAAAAAAACAAAAAAGGAAATATAGTGAGCACCTCCTAATTTGTAAATAATATTTTTATTATAAAATTTTCATCTTGGTTTTTCAGAGATATTTTTCCTAATTTATTTTCAGTTCGGGTTCGGGTATCTTGTATTTAATGATTAAAAAAATTTATTATACTATATACTAGAGAGCACATCAGAGTCTGGAGATATTTTTTATTTTATTTTTTGTTTTTTTTTTTGTTTAATTTTTTTAAACGAACATTCAAGTCAAAGAAAAGTTTTTGTTTTTGTATTTGTATTTTGTATTTGTATAGGCTTGACTGATAATTTCGTCCTAAAAGAATATTTCTTTTGAAGGTGCACGGCATCTCTTCAAAGGTGTTTTTTCTATACAATGTTAAGAGGTTAATTACGATCCTTTGAAATTCATTATAGATTTAAATAGGAATTCTGAAGAGTATTCTTTACTTCGTTTTTTATTTTTTATTTTTTTTTTTTTGAATAACATTTTCTCCATTAAAATGGGAATATAAAGATTCAATTAAAACCAAAATAAAAAAAAAACATAAAACAAAAAAAAAAAATAAAAAAAAATATAAATTGCAAAAAAGGATTATTAAATGCACTTATGTTATGTTATATATAAGTAAAGGTTAGACATTAATTCGTTTTATATACAAAAATAAAAAAAAAAAAATAAAAATTATAAAAAAAGAGGAAAAGGAATGCATTTTTAAGTATTCGTTTGGTTAAAAAATTACACAGAAATGTTCTATGGAAAATGGTAAGAAAATAAAGATGAGAAATAAAACAAAAACAAAACGAAAAAATGAAAATAAATAAAAAAAATTTTTTTTCAATTAAATCGTAATGAAAGTAACGATTTTACAATAATTAAAACATTTTTTTAAAACAAAAACAAAAAAAAAATATAAATTTTTTTCGTTTTTTTTTTTATATAATGAAAATAGAAGATAACATTAAGTGATTAAGGATGTTTATATATACTGAATAAGGATCCATTATAGCCTATCTTCTCATCTCTATATTTAAATGAATATTATTATATTAAAAGAAAATTGTAACTGTGATATGATAGTTATGATTATATGATTATGCATTTTAAATTTTAGATCAAAAGATCTACATATATACATATATATCTATTAATTTATATATTATATATATATATATATATTTATATATTTCATACAATATATTACATATTATGAAATTAATAATAAAAAATTAAAAACATCTGGGTAGATAAGTAGGTAAGGTATTAAGTTGTTTCCGTATTAGACTTCAATTATAGTTAAAAGTCAAGAATAAAAAAAAAAAAAGAAAAAAATTTTTTTAATAAAGAAAATCAAAGGTTTTATTTAATTAAAAATTTGATTTTTTTTTCGAATAGAAGTTATAGGAAATTAATTGATTCATTAATAAAAACAAAATTAAGGTTCAATTAAAGAAAATATTTTTAAAAAATATATGTACATATATGTATCTTTAGATACAATTATAGTTTTAGAAAACATCGTGAAAATACATATAATATGTAATTTAAATTTATATGAGGAGATTTGAAGCAAATGTTGTAAGCGCGTAAAACAAAATTGCTATATCTCAAGGATACCAGGGTGTTGTCGCTTTTTAAAGAATATATTTTTTTAATGGTACATTTAGTTTTGTAAGGACAAAGAGGACAACATATTAGGACCAAAGTGCTATAACTCAAGGATACCAGGGTGTTGTCGCTTCATTAAGAATATATTTTCATAATGTTACATGTAGTTTTGTAAGGACAAAGAGGAAATTTGAAAATATTCTTAAATAGTTTTAGGGTTTTTGTATATAAACCGTTATATCTGTTGATCCATTTTAGATGCATATTCGGTTTTATTTAATTAGATAGTAGCTTAAAGCATATATTAACATTTATTTGATGAATATAGGTACAATATTGCATCCCTTTTCTTAACCAGATGTTTCAAGATTTTGCTAAGAAAATGCTAAAATATTTTTATCTCATTAGGAAAGTGTAAAAGGTGCAAAAATGTTTCTTATACAAAAAAAATACAAAAATGATCAAATTTATTTTCATATAGGCTTATATCTTCTAAACTCTATACGCGTTATTTATAGAAAAAATAACAGTGTATAAATCATCATCTTATAGCGCTACAGCTCTGAGTGAGTTTTGGCCTTCATCACTATGCTCCCCCAAAAAGTTCGATCTTGTGCCACTTGTCTCCAATTTGGAATTTGTAGGGTTTGAGCATCGCTTCTCACGTTGTCTGCCCATCTGCTTCTTGGTCGTCCTCTACCACGGCCACTATCAGGCCTTCTATTCAGCACCACTGCTTGTTTTCGACTTTCAACAGTGTATAAATATTGGTGAAATCTTGAAATATTTGGTTTACAAAAGAACAATACAAAAGATTTAATTTATTTTTCAAACAATGTAAGCTTTGAACTACAATACGTCCATAACGGCACGGTCTATATCATCATCAAATAAATGTTAAAATATTTTCCAGATCGTATTCTTATTTGATAAAGAACCCAAATATATATATAGATATATATATATATATCTAATAGACATTTATTTATTTATTTTATTTATTTATTTATTACTTTGTTTAAATCAAACAAGTTACAATAATGAATTTAATCTTATAATAATATTTACAATTTAAAAAAAAAATATAAAAGTACATACAAAAAAAATAGAACGAAAAATCCAAAAAAAAAAAAAAAAAATTAGAATAATGAAAATAAAAACGATTCAAAATCATATCATATGAATTTCAATTAATATAACAAATAATAGAATGTAATACAAACCAAATTCAGAATTTTTTCATATTGCAGCTGGTGTCCAACAAGGTTCAGTATTAGGACCTATATTATAGAACATACTCACTTCGGATTTGCCAAATATCAACAATTGTCTCATATCCATGTTTGTGGATGATACAGCCTTATCGACGCCACTTACCACTGAAATTGGTAATAATTTATAACACGGCATAAATGCAGTATTTTATTACTGCAACAAATGGAAAATTTCAGTTAACATCGACAAAACAAAAGCCTTATTTCTTACGAGGAAGCGTAAAGCTTGTTTTAAACCTCAAGGTACACTTACCTGTAACTCAAAAATTATACCGTGGGCGGACTCTATAAAATATCTTAGTATTACTTTAGATTTAAAACTTACTTTTAAAGCTCATATCTTAATAATTATCGACAAAATAAACAAAACCATCCGTTGTCTTTATCCTCTTTATCTACTGAAAATAAATTAATCATCACGAAATCAATATTCCAACAGATCATGCTCTATGGTTCTTCAATTTGGGGGGACTGTGCCAATTCTCATCTTGCCAAAATTTAAACAAAACAAAATAAAATTTTAAAAATGATGCTAAATTTGCCATTTAATTTTTCTACAAGAAAACTTCATCAAAAGTCAAAAATTAATAATATTGTTTACAAAATCCTACAATTAAATATTAATTTCAACTATAAATTGCAATTTTCTAAAAATACTGTCATAAAAAATCGATATCAGCCGTAGAGGCATACAGCTTAGTTTTAAGTAGTTTTAAGTTTAAAATAATTAAAATTTACATGTAAGGTTCTTACCATTTTCCTTGCAAATTTAGAATTAATAAAATTAAATATTATATTCAAAACTACCATGTTTTAGTTGTAAAGGTAAAGGTTAATAGAAATAAAAATACCTAATTTCTGTAAAATATACTCTAAACTCTGTTAAAAAACAATTATGTAAAATATTAAAGTTATAAATAAATAAATAAATAAATAATACAAACTAGAACCGGTTTTACAGCTTTACAAAATAAATTAAAATTTATAAATATTAATTTGAATTAAATTTTATTATAATTCAAAAAATCAGGGGTCTGCAACAGCTGGTATGCTACACTTAAGTCCAATCGTGATATCTGTGTAATAAGAAGAAAAATAATTGAGATTGAAAAGAATATACATTAACAGAATGAATTAGTCGATTAAAAACACTACAGATAAACATTAAAGATATATATTTTTGGAAAGCTGAAAACACCAGCTATCCTTGCGATATAGTCGTACCCGTATATGTTCTATACGGGTACATTTATTTGAGAATCTCCAAATATTTTTACAAAATTTTAGAATTTATACAGCAAAACACATCATCCAAGAGAGTCATAGCATTTCGAAATCTTATTTACTTTTACTGATAGCTATTTGACATCTTTCGCAGTTGGTTTATTTACCTTTCTTTTACGTTATTTATATTTATAAATAACGTAAAACGCAAATATAAATAACGTAAAAGAAAGGTAAATAAACCAACTGCGAAAGATGTCAAATAGCTATCAGTAAAAGTAAATAAGAAAATTTTATATTTATTTCCTCAGTCGAATATAAAACACTGAAGAAGTCTGCAAATATAGTAAACGAAATACGCGTATCTGTGTGATAAGTATTTTAAGTAAAATTCAAAGAAAAATATTCCCATTTAAAATTATTTAATATATTCGGAATAAATCTAGTATGATTAGCTAGTGTATACGACCTAAATAATTAGTATAAAAGTTTTTATCTAATGAAAATTGTAATAATAAGAAATTGATTTGGCGGTGTCATTAAACCGAAAGGAGTAGCCGATAATGTTTGACTTCTAAATTTCAAAATGTGTAAGAAAAATCGTAGTTTATCAATATATAGGATAATACATCACTTTTAACGCATAATCAACGATGTAAATTCTACAATTCACTTACAAGTCTCTAATTGAATATGACAATCAATAACCATCATATACAAAACATTATGTAATACTTTAATTATTTATTTTTATACATAAATTTATTTTATAGTTATAATACATTTTACGGTGAAATTTTGGTCGATTTTTATAACTCACAGATGTACTAATGACATCTTATAATATATTATAAAATCAATAAAAATAAAAATCAGGAGTTGTATAGGTAGTCTAACACTATAAATACCTACTGATGAGTTCAGTAGTGTTATGATGAACGAAACAATTCCCTAAAAATACTTTGTTTATTATAAACTCTTACTATACATAAGTAATTTTTATAGATACAATGGTGGTATTATGGAAATTATTATGGAATGGAAATTTAAATCTATATATATCAATGGTCAAATATTGAATATTAATAAATCGAAGTTGTCCTTTTTATTAAAAGTAAAATGATATGGAAATTTTAATAATTTCTAATTAAATTTATTTTATAGTTATTTTTATATTATACTTATCTAAATAAATTAATAACAAAAAATATTGTAGTATATCATGAACCTGATGTATTACTCTTGTTGAAGTTCTGGTATGCAAACAGTACAATAATTTTTTTTATTACTTTACTTTGACAGTTCTTGTTTTGTAGTTCTTGTAATTTTGATTTGCAGATGTTTCCCCAACTAATTATCGCATATACAAACGAAGTGTGAAATAGAGGGTGGTACTCTGTGAAATATTCGTTTAAATATTCCTGCTAATTTTTGGCCTTTTATAATTTGTGAATCAGCTTGTTTATGCAAGGTAAAATTTAAGTCTATTATGACGCCTAAGTATGTGTATACTCATTTGTTTTGTGTATTATGTGTCACTGTATTTAATGTTAAACGTTTCAACTGTTAGGTATACATTACATTTGACATTAGGTATACATATACATTTCGTTTTATATTTCAAATACCTATTGTGATATTTTTTCTAAATCTAAATTAATAGTTTTTTTTTCCAGTTTTTTTGTGTTGTTATTTACATACACCACCGCTAAATTATCTGCATAAAGAAATGTTTCTCGTTCTTAAATTTGGTTTAGAAAAACTGTTTCTGTAGCTAAAATGCGCTACCACTTAATTACGCCATAATCTAGGTTTTCTACTTGGCCATTAAAATTATTCAGACTTTCATATTCTTTTCTATTTATAAATTAAATTTAAACTTTAGTTCTATCCCAGTTACACCATAATCATACAAATTTCTAATTAAGGTTTTTCTGTCAACTCCATAGAACGCTTTTGAAGGATCGAAAAAAAATATTGCAACGGTTTTTTTCAATTCAAGATTAGAGTGAATGCAGGCCATTACAACAAAAATAGCTGCATTTGTATTGGAGTCTGTCTTAAAACCATAATATATTTTATTTGAATTTGTATTTGCAAATGTTCCGAGAGTAAGTTATTAATTTTATCAAATATTGTACCTATTGAGATCGGCCTAAAGCTATTTAGGTTTTCAATTTTCATGCTGACAAACACATTTTGTACCTAAGAATACAAAATCTTAATTTACAATAAGTTGGTTATACATATAGAAATCAACATGTCAATGGTTTGTACTTTATAATTCACAAATTCACTTGTATCAAAAGATAAGAAAAATTAAAAATTATTGAAACCGTATTGTAATTTGATATCAGTTTAGGAATATGTATGCTGCACAAATTAGCTGAAACACAAACCATTTTTTAACAATTTTTTACATAAACTTTTTTTTCACATTTAAAACCCATGAATATTGAATTACAATATTCAATCTTGTAACAGAATTGTAATAATAGGCATAGACTAAAAGCTATATTTAAAAAAATAGGTTAGTAATAATTATAGAATAACAAACTAAAAAGACCATCAGAGACACTTAACTAACCCTTTACCAATTTCTCTGTTGAATTGAAAACTGGCTCAGTTATGTTCGGTTAATGCAAACTATTTTGAAATCATTACTCAGTACTCGTATATATATGTTACTATATTTATAATTTAAGAAGACAAAAATTCATAAATTTGTTTTTTAATGTTCTATCACTAAATTTTTTCAACAAATCAGTATGAAAACCCGTCCAACTGAAATTTTAAATTTAATTTTAACTACAGAAGATGTAATTTTCAGATAACTTTATTACTATTGAAAATTTAATACGATCATAAATATTTAAGTATTATTGTTTATATAAATATTGTAGTCCATCTTCGTTGTTGTATTTTCTGTTTGTAAAATCTAGTAGTTTAAAATATGATTTTATTGCCATTAAGCATTACTATTTAGTATTTACTCAAGCAATGGTTGTATAATATTCATGAATATTCCTCTTGGGATACTATATGTATTCAACTATATGTGAATCTATTTGTGTACACTTGCTCATTGTAACATGAATTGATAACAAAAAAAAACGTCGTATGATGTGATTAGAAGTACATAGTTATTAAGAATCCCCGCTGATTCTAAGACACATGGCTTATTTATATAAAGTGGTGTTTAAATGAGTTGAGTTTGTTTCAAGTTTGTTACAGCGGCAGGAATTTCTAGTGTTATAATAAAGTAATGAAGTCTGTAAAGTTTTATTTTAAGCCTCAACTCTGTAAATAATAAACATAAATACTGAAATATCTATACTTAATAAATTATATGTATGTATGCCAAAGAAATAAACGCTAATGAAATTAAAAATAAAATTTAAAAGTTAGGTTTTAATTTGATGTTGTGAAATAAGGCCGAATAAAATAAATTTTGGAAATAAGGTACAATTTTAAACAATTTTGTTTTATTTAAAAAAATTCTACTTTCTTTGCAAATTAAAATAAAGTTTAATTATATCAAAAATCTAATTTTGACTCGTTATAATGTTCAAGAAAGCTTCTTAATTTTTTGTGTTTGTTAAATTAAATAGAGTGAAACATTTTAAAACTATATCTTTTAAGATGTACATATCATATTTTATAATTAGATATTAATAACGTTTCTTGGAAAAAGTGGTATGTGTACTCGATTTTCCATTATAATTTAATAAAAAAATTAAAAAAAGTACAAAATGTATTTTATTTATAGAAAAAATAAACTTTTATGAAAAAAATAACTTTTTGCAATTATGTATGTGGGATTTAGTTATTAAAAGATAATTTAAATTTTAATAAAATTATATTTATAATAAAAATACAAAAAACTATTATTAATTACAAATAATTTACTACTTTCTTTCAATAGTACTAATAATCTACAGAAATCTATAAAAATCTACTTTACTTATTCAATTAATAAATTACAACCTTACGGTATTAAAACGCTTTATACCAAATATACAAATATACAAAACAATGATTTTTCAACTATAAAGAAGATATTAATTTAACACTGTTACTCAACTGTAAAGAATACTATCTACTTTATTATCAATAATTCGGATCCTATATCGGATCCTATATGCATGTGTCATAACTTTTAGAATTATAACTCTCATTCCGACTTATGAATGTTTAATATTAATTAATTATAACTCTAACGGAACTTATCATAATCAGTTCAAATGTGACTTTGATAACAGTTATAGTTAAAGTAAGATATCATTATAGGACACAGATGTTCAGCGATGGCCTGTGTCATCTAATCTATGAGCGATGACCCGTCTCATTAAAATTTCTGTGTTAAAGCCTTACAATGCGTAGCCAGAGTTAGCTTACAAAATCTGGGTAAATCATTTTTTTACAATTTTATAATTATTATTTTATTATTATTTTATTTATTGCCTTAATCTTAATGTATTTGTACAATATGTTATTTTCATATATTTTAATTCTATATTTCAAGAGCTTATATTACTAGAATATTTACACCTTTGATTTGTAATTATTTAGACTAACCTGACTTAAATATTTAGAATAAATTTAATTTTCAAGTAAAAACCTTTAATTAATTATTTTATGCTAATATAAAATCTAATGATTTTATAATTTAAAAAAAAAAAAAATTGTTTGATAATGATAACACGTTTTTAATTCTACTTAATTTCCAAATTGGCTTTATTTCATTCGACTTTAGTTTTATTTTAAAATAAGATAGAATTTTTGGAAATAAGATTTATATAAGAATTAAGTCGATTCGGTTTTATTTCATTCGGCTATATATCACGGCACCTTCAGTCCGGGAAAAATCCTATAAAATTAAAATGATTTCCTATTAATTCAATTAGATTTTACTATTAAAATTCGTCAATGGGATATACAGTTTTAAAATAACAATTTTAATCTTATTAAATCAATAGTTGAAATGTACCATTATTTTAATAGTATTGTCCTGTAAATATTATAGTCCAGCACATTATAATTTAATAGTATATCCTATTATAATAATAGTTTCAGCAGGTTTCAGTAATATTAATTTAATAAATTTAATAGTATGCATGCTATCATTTTAATAGTATTGTCGAAGTGGTATACTCTTTTTATAATAGGAGCATCATATTAATTTTAATATTAAATATTATTATTTTTATAATTTATATTAATTTAATGAGGTAAATCCTATTTTTCTAGTACCTATATTTGTTATGTAAGGTTAAAGCAGTCCAAATTAAAAGAAACAATATTAATTATATATTAAATCATTTTATTCTATAAACATTATTTACTTTTACTTGTATTTTTTAATAGACTTGTTTGTACTTTATCATAAAAATTGAAATATAGCTTAAATCTGTCAAAATAACTAATAACAGTAACAATTAACTAATATTAAAATATAATATATTAAAATTAGATTTAACAAAAAGAAAAAATAATCTTAAGATTAATTATTTATAACAATTACAACATAGGCTTGGAAATGCTCATTAAAATAATTATCATGTCCCTGTTTGCATAAATTATTTCTTCGATTTGATAAAGTGAAACCTTTTTAATGTCCAACTTTTAAAAAAATGTTTGCCTCAAAATATTATTTTTTTTATACACTTAGCTTCGGAAAAGTCAATGTTTTCAATAATCTGAATATTTTTCCTCATATACCAAAAAGTTTATAGTTATAGAGTTTTCATCATATATATATATTATGCTATGATATATATATATTTTTTTGTTGATGTGCAAATTAAGACCAGCTTTTATTCGAAGTGTAAATAAAATATTAGTTCTTTATAGTTTATAGTGGATTTAGCAAAAATTGTTGATCAAAATTATAATTTTATCTTACTATATTATAACATTTAACTTAAGCACTATTAAAGCTTATTTTTGTTTTTAAATTTCTACTTATTCTTTTATTACAATTATTTCTAATTTATTCTTATCTTTATTTTTAAATTTCCATTTAATACTTTAATTTATTGATTTATTTATTTAATCTTTTAACTTTTTTTACTCCTTCAATGCAAGCAAATCAAGTTCAAACTGGTGATATTATATTTTTAAACAGATTTTTACTTTTGAACAAATATTGCATTACTGGGTCCTGTATAAGTTATTTTTAGCGCGTTTTTTGAATAATTTCCGAATGGTATCGTTGATTTTATAGTGTATACTATTGAATATATGTGTCATTATTAAAAAAAAGCGCGGCAAGTACAGGACATAGTGACAGTATTATAGTTTAAAACCATAAAAGCAATAGTATGCGTTCAATATTTAATAGTACATGTGACTAACCATGCCATTAAATTTATTCTGGTAATGTTATTAAAAATATTAAAGTAATAGTATAATCTAATAAATACAATGAGAACAACAGTTTTTTTTTTTTTTTTTTTTTTTTTTATATTATAGCCAAAACTTAGGTTTTGAACCTTTTAGTACTTGCGTACCGTTGACCATTTGAAAAAGGAAAGGATAGCTAAAGGAAAGGAAAGAAAAAGGAAGAAGAATAGTTTTGTGGGAAAGAGCGAACAATGTTGTTAATATTCGTCTTAAATTTCTGTAAATCATAAATAAAAAATCCTTCTCTCATTGGGAATGCTTCGATTGGGACGCGATTCCACAATCGAGATGTTCTTACTATAAAAGAATTTCCATAGCCGGACTTAAACCATCTCGGAATTTCCACTGTGAAAGGGTGTGCACTTGATGCCTCTCGTGTTATGCGACAGAATTGCTTGAGAGGAGGAAGAAGTGACTTTAGTTCCTCGGAACAAGTGCCAACACCAAGTAGATATCTATAAAATAGAGAAAGTGCTCCAACAATACGACGATGACCAAGTGGTATAAGGGATGAGGTCACATTTATGTCGCCTATAAGACGAATGGCGCGGTTTTGAACTTTGTCCAAAAAATTTAAAGCAGCTTTTGGTGCACCTGCCCATAAATGTGAGTTATACTCGAGCTTGGGTCGTATATATGCTTTATAGATTTTTAAGAGGTCTGGAGATGAAAAATAAGCTTTGCAGCGACTTAAAAAGCCCAAACATTTGGCGGCGCTTTTCGCAATATCGAAAATATGCTCATTCCAGTGCATATTTTGATTCACTCGCATCCCGAGAATGTTCAAGTCTTTGAGTCGCTGAATAACTTCATTTTGAAGTCGGAGAATTGGTTCGAATGTTGTTAGCTTGTTACTAACAAGACAGCTTTGAGTTTTTGAAGTGTTAAACTCGACTCTGTTTGCTCTACCCCAGTCGACAATTTTGGCTAGGTCGTGATTGAGTGCACCAGCCATCATTGTTCTTTTGGAGTTGACTGCTGAAGTTGTAGCATTATTTGTATCCAGAGTACAACAGCAGCTTCACCAGATTGATGAAGACTGGTGTTAAGCTTTTCGCAGAGGCATATCATGAGATCACCGGTGGAACGCTGAGCTCGAAAGCCGTATTGACTATCATGAATTATACCTCTACTATCAAGATATTTCTTCAACTTTTGATTGACTAAGATTTCCATCGTTTTGGAAATAATGGAAGTAATAGCTATGGGCCTATAGTTCGAAGGATTGCTTTTGTCACCTTTTTTAGGAATAGGATAAACTTGGGCAACTTTCCAATTGGACGGGTAAGTTCCTGAAGAAAAGGACAAATAGAATAAGTTGCGCAGAGGTTTAGAAATGGCGAGGGCAATGTGTCGCAGCACAATCGCAGGTATACCATCGGGACCGGTAGATTTTTTTATATCAAGATTCTTCAAGACTTTTACTACAGCTCTTGTTCTGAAGTATATCCTTCCAAGCGAAGAATTAACAACAGGGATTGTTGGCGGAACTTGGGCTGTATTAGGGAGTGTGGAATTGGCTGCAAATAATTTTGCAAAAAGGTTAGCTTTTCCAACAGAATCTGATATAATTGTACTATTATCAATCATAGGTGGAAATGAAGATTGGCAAAAATTTTGCCCAACGCTTTTAGCAAACGTCCAGAAGGACCTGCTGTTGTTAGGGAGATTAAAGATTTCTCGTCTCAACCTTTGGTTGTGCAGGAATTTTTGCTGATTGATAATTTTTTTACATTTATTCCTAACCACTTTATAACTCTCATATGTGTTGACAGTTTTATTATTCTTGTATTTTTTATAGGCTTCTTCTTTGGATTTCAGAGCTTTGCTGCAGATATCATTAAACCAAGCTGAGGGATTTCGTTTTATACTTTTAAGGCTATTTGGAATGAAGGTTTTCATTCCTAATAGAATCCTTTTGGTAATCACCTCTGCAGCAAAGTTGACATTTTTATATTGGAAACACAACGACCAGTTCGATGCATTTAAAAAGTTGTTGAAGCCTTCCCAGTCAGCTTGGTGATAATGCCAGACTAGTCTTTTAGGAGACTTAGAAGAACTGGTTGTTGTGCCTACTTCGAAGCTTGTGCTTACAAGACAGTGGTCGGAACCACCTAGCGGAGAGTTAACAGATATTGCATATTTCTCTGGATGGGTAGTTAGGAATAAATCCAGGAGATGTCCGTTCTTAGTTTTAAATTTATAGTATTTCTAATTACATTAATCCGGTCGACTATTAATCATCTTATTAAATCAAAACTACAAAACATATTGTTTTAAACAGAAAACTATTGTTTTTATAGTTAAAACCTATCGATACTAGTCCTATTGAATCAATAACTGTTCTATTAAATATTTAATAGTATGTTTTTCCCTGAGTATTTTAATTTAATTTCGTGATTCTTAATGCCTCAACAGAATTGATAATAAAATGAAACTCTATGTGTTTTGCTCTAATTTAAATTAATATCTAGACGGAGTTCATTTATTATATCATCATCAAAAGACTGAAGACATAACTAGAGTTTTTATTTTTTTTATTTTAATATTTAAAAGTGTTTCACCTATAGAGTGTACAGCATATCCGTTCAAATACAACCCAATTAATAATTATTTTCCTTTTAGTGTACGAGATTAGGTTAGTTTTTTAGTGTCAGATGCACTGAAGATTATAATATTTTATAATTCGACTTACAATCCACTATACCCGATGTCCCAGAGCATGCGTATCAGCTTCTTAACAGGGGAAGGAGTCGTTATTTTAAAATAAAGAAAATTTATTAACCGGGGGTGCTCTATCAATTATTGATATTTCCAACTTCCGGAAAGACCGGAAATAGATTTTTTAAACCGGAAATTCGCGAATTCTTTCGAGATTGATTTTTAAATCTTGGTTACACCTTCTTATTTTTCCACCAATAGATTGCATTAACAAATATTAATACAAACAAATGGAAAAAATATCACCTGCCTTTCGAGAGAACTGTCTAAGTTTTTACCAATTACGTGTTTTTTTACTTTTACTTGTTTTTTATTTATTTTTAGTTTTTAAGTTTTATAATATTAAATAAATTAATTAAAAAAGTTTTATTTGCCATTTTTCCTTTAAAAAGTATATTATAAATAAAAAAGTTCAGGTTAGTTTAAATAAATTATAAGGCATAGATGTAAAAACGTATAAGCTCTTAAAAACTGAAATTAGAAATCAGAAAAATTGTACAGTAAAATTAAGGCATATTAAATAAATAATATAATAATTATTCAAAGATCACTATATTTCATCATATATACAAGATTTAAGAATGATAAGATATTAAATCTATAAACGAATCGCCTAGAGGACATTCTGGAAACAATGTTAAACAATCTGCCATTTGTAAACCAGCATCATAAGCTGATCTATAATCATCATGTAATTCTTCTTTACCAGGTCTAAAAATTCAAAAAATTTAAATTTTACAATTTTTAAAATAAAAAATAATTATTTTAACTTACGTTAAAACTGCATTTAAAATTTCCGAATATAATCCATGATGATCATCAACCTGAACATTTTCACATATTGCTCTCATTAAACATTTTCTTCCATTTTTACCTTTTAAATTAAATTTAATTTTAAAATACTTTACTCTATTTGGTATTAAATATATATAAAAAAAAAATTAATATACACCTCTACTACTCATATAGAGTTCTAATGCCATATATGCTAACCTTCTGGAATCATCTTTACCAAAAATACCAGTTTTATCAAAATTTTCTCGTGTTTCCTGAAGAGATCTACCAATCCATTTATTCCATGGATATGTTGGTTTTGTTGGAATAGCATATTGTGCATGAAGATTATATGCACAATTTACTTGACGCCATTTAATTGGATCTTCTAAATAAAGTGGATAAATTGCACCAAATACCATCTAAAAATTATATTAAATTATATTCTAAGAGTAATTATTACAAAAGAGAAGAGATGGTACGCGTATTTTAATTTAATTATTATTGATTGAGCAGAATACAAATTATATCCAATTATACTAGCCACAGAGGTTGTCGGCTTATGAGATTGTAATTAAATTAAAGAATTAGATTAAAGCAAAATATTGAATATCGAAATTAAAAATTCGAAACTATAGTGTGGACATCTTGGACTTCTGAAGAGCAAAGACTTGGTAATAATAGTTGTGATATTAATAATTATTTTTGATCGTAGCTGGTCTTAGTGGTTAGTGGTATTTTAATTATAGTTTAATTAAATTCATTGACTAATTTTGTATGATTGTAAATCTGAGTACATGCCATTATTTCGGAAGCACAATATACTCCTTTCATTAATAAATTCTTTCATTAATAAATACAGTTTAAATTAGTATAGTAGAGAATTATTATTTCATTTTTCACTATTTTTAAATAAATTTAAAATAAATGAAAATTTTTGTTAATTTCTAAAATTTTGATGAAAATGTAAGAAGTAAACTCCATTTTCTTTTTCTCTTAAAGAAAAAATATTATCAGGAAATTCTTTTAAAGTTTATTTTCGATTTTAATTTTCCTGGTAGAAATTTCTATTATGGAATACTGCTCTTTTTTTGATGACTTCTGTTGTTCACAAAAAATATACTAGAAATCTGGAAAATAATGAAAAAATTTTTCTTATTAATTTCTCTGACTTATACTAAATTTCGTAGATTCACATTATACCCTTTTAATTATTATACTAAAGTCAGATAAGCCCATAAATTCTACAGACCAACATCACTACTACTAATAATATCAAAATTATTTGAAAAACTACTATGGATTCTAATGAGACCGATCATAGAAAATAGTAATCTGATTCCAAATTATCAATTTGGTTTTAGATCTAAGCACTCGAAAATCGATCAAATACATAGGATACAAACATAACAGAAAAAGCTTTAGAAGAAAACAAGTATGCTTTACTATATTTCTCGATGTAGCGCAAGCTTTTGATAAAGTATGGAACTGAGGCTTAATACTTAAACTAAATAATATATTACCTAAACAATACGTAGATATACTCTCATCATATCTAGAAATTCAGAATAAAACAAGACGAAGAGTATTCTACTATCAGAGATATTAAAACGGGTGTGCCTCAAGGTAGTATTCTGGGTCCCATACTGTATTTGCTCTGATGGAAAACCAATGATTTACCACAAATGGAAAATATAACTGTAACTACATTCGCTGACGATACTGCGTTCATGGCAGTAGGATCTAATATTGACGAGGCTACAAATAAATTGCAAACCATGATAAAAATTGCAAACCATGATAAAGGGTTTCATAATATGGTATGCAGTTCCTAATATCGTGTAGAGTGCAGTATTTCATATTTGGAACATTCTTGTATTCCATATTAGGCAAAGTTTTCTACATGTTTAAAAAAATTATTTATAATTCCGATTCATAAAAATTCTTAAAAAAAAAATTTTAAAAATTATACAGACAGCCTATGTTACGGTCACACTCAAAACAAAATTTATAACACAAATTAATATAAATACATTTATAAAGTAAAAACTATATACAAATAAAGAAAAAAAAAATGGCTCAAAATCTTTATGTGGTAATTATGGACAACTTTAAACTCGAACTTTAATATCGAAAATATATAAAAAGTTATATACGGATGAATCAGAGAATTTATAAAAAATACAATTGAATTTGATAACAATCCAGTATGATTTCTTAACGATAACGGTATTGAGAGGTACTGAGTCAACTACTTTGACTGTGAACAAATGTGTATATTTAATATGTATATTTAATAAATTTGAATAAATCACATGAATTTTCATTAGAAATCAACAGATTCCATCATCTGCATCATGTATGTGCAACATTTGTAAATCTAACCAAAGCTTTTAATGTTGTAGCTCACACTAAACTGCTAGACATTCTTAACGACTTAGGAATCAGAGATTTATGTAAGTCTCTTATAAGCGATTATTATTACCAATTGGAACATACTGCGTTAAAATTAACAATGCATTTATTGAAGAAAGCGAATATTACAATGTTTAATTACAATGTAAAATTTGAATCGTTATTATATCTTTTATATATAATGGATCTTCCAAAAAAATGAATTGATCTCAAGATACAATTTTAATACATAGCTACAGCGAAATTTTTAAATGAACTGGAAAATACAATAAATCATGATATGGGGATTTTCTCCGATTGGCCTTAATGTTAAAAAGACAAATTATTTTAAATTTAAAACTCCACAACAACAAGGCTATACCATGAAATTGATTTCATAATTAAAAATAACAAAGTTAAAACAGTCAAGGGTGTAAAATATCTAGTGATCATCATAAATTAAGAACTTAAATGAAATGACCACATAATAAACAATATAAAAAATTGTACTATTCCAATTAATAGAACCGATAGTATTCCAGAAAAAGTGACTAAACTTGTGTACAATGGCCATATCTTGTCCAGAATTGGATATAATATTTGTATAGCTGGAGTTATTGCTCTAAATATCATATAAAACAAATTAGAACAGTGACGATGAATAAAATACTAAATTCGTTATTGAAACTTAGCTACTTAGCAACCAGAACTACGGAAATATATATAACATAACAGTTAACCAAATGTATATATATGTAAATCAATTGATTTATTTTAAAAAGTGTAAATATATTGACAAAATAAAAACAACAATCTTAAGTCGAATCTACAATAATAATAATAATACAGGATGAAAAACATAGCTACGGCATTTATTAGAAACAAAAAACAATAAATTGAATTAATTAAACTTACTTTATTAACACCTCCACCTGGAAATATTAACCATCTTTTGCGTCTACTAATGAATTCAGTTCTATTAAAATACGATGTTGATGTTGTAAAACTACTATCGATTATCAAAAATAAAATTAAAATACTTAAAATGTAATTCATTATATTATTTTTTTTTTAATATTTAATTCACAAAACAATTTGATGTGATGTAGTTTAGTACTTCAATTGAACTAAACTTCAAACATTTCTAAAATAACATCTTCATCACCAAAAACAATTTTCTATATAAATGTACATATACTATGAGTATTAACAAATAAATCTGTAGAATTAATGCAAGTTTTCGTTTATTCGATAATTAAGAATGTAAATATTTATTTTAGATTTTACAATAGTGACAGCATGTATCATAATAGTAGATATGGAATACATCTTAATTCTGAATAGCAGAACGGAAGCAATTCAAGTGTCATTAGTACACCAATCCATTATCGAATATGAAATGAAAACATTAAGATTTTTGGTATTGTTTATTTGACCTATATTTTAGAGTAGGTAAGGTATGTATTCAAATAATTTTTTATTATTAAAATTATTTTAAGTTGACAATATTAAAAAATTGTTACAATGTGTGAGATTTGAATAAATCACATGAATTTTCATTAAAAATGAATATTTGTGTGAAACGGAATCATGTTTTTAAGTTAAATTTTTGTTTTTCACTGCGGTGTAATTAGATTTTTATTTTTGAATTAAAAATATTTATTTTAATGTATTTTAAATTGAAATTTCAAAATTAAGATGTTTATTACGATAAGTAAAAGTAGTTACATGAGAACGAGTTAAAAGCAATTATTGACAAATATTTGTTAGCAAAGAATACAGTCTTGAAATAAACATAAATAAAATGAAAGTAAATAATAATTGATGGACCCATAAATAATAAACCAACTTTCAGTTGATTGATCACTATGAACTATAGTAAAAGAAAGTATAATTATATCGTGCCAATTATATCGAATTAAAGAAACTGTACCGATGAAATCAAAATAAGTTTGACAACTGCAAAAGTACAATTTTCATACAAGGTTATACTCTCAAACTAGAGTTAGATGACTCTTTGAAATCAACAAATTCCGGAGGACAATCTATTTATTCATTTTATTTATTTATTTAGTATCATTTCAAGCGAGCACAATCTATCCTTCTTTTGGTGGAGGAGAAATCTGAAACTAGTCTTGTATAAAAACATATTACCAGAAGTATTTGAGCAAAATTTCCATATAGTTGAGCTCAGCAACTGGAATTTTTTTTTATATTTGTCGAATAAAAATAAGTGTATTTGTAGATAAGTGTAGCCACATATGCTGTAGAAGCGTGGACAATAAAACAAGCAGATAGTAAAGTAATAGAAAACTTCAAACTTTATGGGTATATATGTATACAGGGTGGTCCGGTTTAGAGCAAAAAGTTTTTAAGGGGATTCCTTGGAGTATTTTAGGAAAAAAATTGTACTAGAAGAGGGGTCTATCTTTAAATTTACCTGAGCTACGAAAATCGGATTAGAAAAATTATGTCTAAAGAATATCAACTACAGCTCAGAAGAAATTGAAACTAGAGCAACATCTTTTTAATAGCTTTTTTTTTTAATTAATACACCTCATTAACGGTATATGTTGAATGAGTATCAGACTTACCGTTTTTGAATAATAACTGCATAAACTTAAAATTTTGCTTTTAAAAACTGAAAATTTTGTAAAAAACGTTGATTATCTCGAAAAAAATTCGCTAATTTTTTTTATTGTGTTGATGCGCTGCATCATCCCCTACAACTTTTTCATACACAACTTTCATATCAGACTTGCCGTGTTTCAGGTAAAGTCATATAAAATATCAGTAACCTTAACTAATTCCAGTAATTTTGACTAAAACATAAGATTTTCAGTTTTTAAAAGCAAAATTTTAAGTTTATGCAGTTATTATTCAAAAACAGTAAATCTGATACTCATTCAACATATACCGTTAATTATGTGTATTAATTCTAAAAAAAAGCTATGAAGAAGATGTTGCTCTAGTTTCAATTTCTTCTGAACTGTAGTTGATATTCTTTAGACATAATTTTTCTAATCCGATTTTCTTTAACACTCTGTAGCCCAGGTAAATTTAAAGATAGGGTCTATGAACAATTTTTTTCCTAAAATACTCCAAGGAATCACCCCTTAAAAACTTTTTGCTCTAAACCGGACCACCATGTATATGATGATAATGAGAGTTTCATAAACCTATTGACCTTTGCATTTAATGTCATACAAAGTTATTTGCAAATATAATAGACACATTTTTTTGCGTTAATTTGTAGAGCTGCTTTAAACACCTAATTCATGATTCTCAACATCCAGCAACTACTATCCAGTTTGTTGTAATAAGTATTAATGATTCCTCAACTGTTACAATATCAAACTATTTCAATTTGAATCAATCAACCAGTTTGTTAATTATTATGTACTTTTTAATAAATAAGGTATCGATGAATTCGATTGTCACACAGAAAAAAATAGATTAGTCTTTTCAACTAAAGAAAATTAGTTAATTTCACTTTAGGACAATTAACTAAAAAATTTGAGCTTTTGTCAATTTGTTTAGTTTTTTCAAATTTTTTCGTAAATTGATTTTAGTTGTTTTTCTTGACTTGCGTAGAGCATTTGAAACCATAGATCGTGATATTTTACTGAATAAACTTAATAGATATGGTATTTGCGACACAGAAGAGGAATGGTTTAAATCTTATTTAAATAACAGAAAGCAAAAAACTAAAGTAAAAGGCATATTTTCAGATGTGACAGAGGTTAGCCTGGGTGTTCCACAGGGAATTTTGTTTTACTTTTTTTGATATACATTAATAATATGTATTGTAAAAGTGGTGGATCATATTAAAATAATCTTATTTGCTGATGACGCACTCCTCTACATTGAAGAAGTTACAAGTGATGAATGTTTTAATAAAATGAGTAGAAATTTTTAGAAGGTAAATCAGTGACATAGCGGTAATATACTTAAATTAAATGCAGAAAAAACAAAAGCTATGATCATAAATGGTTCGTTGAATAATAATAGCATAGTATTAGATAGTGCAATTATTGAAGTAGTTAGTGAAATAAAATATTTAGGGTTTATAATTGATATTAAACTTAATTTTAAAAATCATATTGATTTGTTATGTAAAAAACTTTCTAAAAAATTTTAATTTTTTTATAAGGTTAGAAATTAATTATCAATTAATAGCGCAATTAGAGTTTTCAATACAATGATTAAGACTCATTTTGAATTTTGTTCATCATTAATAGCTTTTTCATCAAATTCAATGTTAGATCGAATCCAAAAATTATTACATCAAGGAATGAGAATTATACTAAAATGTAACAGATTTACTCCAATTTTGGGTATGCTTAATTCATTAAAGTGGCTTTCAGTTAACCAAAATTAAATGGTTTAAATTTAATGATTTAGTGTTTGTTTTTAAAATTAAAGATAATTTAAAAAAATTTTAAATTTTTAATGTTTGTATACATTTTCAATCATATGATTATTGTTTATATACTTTAGTACATGTATTTTTTTTTTAAATAGTATATTTTTTACTAAATAAATGAATTAAAAAAAAAAAAAAAAATAATATTATTAAGAACTAAGGAGCTTGAGCAATTTATACATAGTTACCTTCTACTTTTACGTGTTATTTTACGCCTTGGTATATGCTTGACATTTTAACTGACAATTTTACCCCTACATATGCTTACGTAAATTACCAAACTCTCTGGTAAAACTCATAAAATCTGAAAATTTTTCTTCAATAAAATTCTCGCCCAATTCGCAGTATCGCATTCATCCCTATATTCCTCTTTTATTATCAATTTTTAGAAAAAAATTATAATTAGTCTAGATATTAAACACAGGAATTTGAAAATTAAGAAATCCAACAACAAATATTCCCGCCAAATTACTTACATCCATTCATTTCCAAAGTTTTTTTTAATTGTTTGCCAAAAAAAAAAACAAACAAAAAATTAAGCTAAAAAATATCACAGCTTCCTAAAAATTTCAAAAAATTGATTAAGTTTTTGAGTGGTTCATTCAAATAATAGGGACTTTTTTTTACATGAAAGGAACATTAAAAATTGACACAACATGCTAAAAATTAAGAAAAACGTGTAAAAAACAGTCAAAATGAAGTATTTATGTGTGTATGAATGTATGTGTATTTAAGCATTATTTTTGTTCCAATTTTTTTTCTTTGTTTTTTTTCTTCTTATTTTTGAATAATTCTTAACAAATAAATAAGGATAGGACAAAGGAAATACGAGAACAATAGAAATCTAAATAAAACTTCATTTCTTACAACATCAGCAAGAGTTGAATATGTGATTTGTTTTATGTTTTTTATACCATACCAGAACTGTGTAGAAGAGAACGGTAGTGGCAGTTGTTCGATTTAGGTTGGAATTCATTGATGGTTTATTGGTTGAAAAAAACAACCCTAAAAAATGAATTTGAAATTTTTTTTTTTTTTGATATTCATTGACGTTGTCATAATTGAGTCTCAATTCAATTTTTTGTTTTTGTATTTTATACCAAATTGTATATATATATATGTGCATATATATATTTTACTATATTATAATACGCGACGGTTAAAATTTTGCGAAATAACAATCTGCAGCCTGTTTACATAAATATATCAGTATGTAATGAACATCCGTTTTAGTTTTTGGTTTTAATTTATGTACGTATATATACAACACTGCATCACAGACAAGCGTTTATTATATACAAAATTTTTGGTTTATACTTGGTACAATATTACAGTAGAGTTTCCCTCCCTTATGAATTTCCTTTTTTCAAAATTTTAATGTTAAAAATATGGTTAAAAAAAAGTTTTGATTTTTTTTTTTTTTTGTAAATTGCTGGTAGCTGAGCTGGACTATTTGATTGTGCTTAATTGCGTTTTTTAATATTAAATTTTTGTTTTGTATTATATATATGCGTTCCAATCCAATCGCTTTATCATCATATGAGGGCATTTCTCAATTGTTGTTCGATTTTTTATTTTCCAATTGTTTTTCAAGTGGTCACTTGAAATCTTTTCTTTGTTTTTTTTTGCTTTGAACCTATATATTATTATATAAAAGAATATCTTGCTTTATTGTATATGTATATACATTACCTATGTATATATATACATTGTGTTTTGTTTTTTGTGATTTCATTTATATTATATTTTGTTAGTGTTAGTATATACGACATAAAATTTTAAATAAAATAACTAAAAAGGAAAACAAAAGAAAAAGAAATTCCCGCTCCAATTGAATTATAAGTACCCACTTAATGAAGACCTACTATAGTGTACTTTGTCGCGTTTTATTCAAATAATGCATTTTTCATTTAAAATATAAAATTTATATATATATATAGGTATATAAGTATATGTTGTGTTCAAAAATATAATAAAATTCGTATAGTTGATCAAAGATGTCAGTTAATAAATTTTTTTGAATCTGTTTTTTTGCAAGGATATTTATTAACATTTGTTCCTGATTTCCGTTTTATACAATGGAAAAATGTGTTTTGCATTTTAAAAGTAATAAGAAGAAAAAATAAGTAACGGAACCTCCAAAAAAATATTTTTCAACAATCAACTTTAAAAATAAAAAATATGAAGAGGTTGGTAAATTAAATGGAAATAAAAAATAAAAACAAAGAAAATTGTATTAGTACATACTATAGTTAATAATTTTCAATAGAGTCTCTTAATTCCTGTGATTCTAGTGAAAATGTATACGTACATATTTAACTTTTGTTATTTTGATAATTTTCGATTCCTGATAGATTTGCAAACTAACAATTGGACAGTTTGCAAATCTATTAACAAAGTTAATTTTATGTACATAACTATGTACTTTAAGTTATCGGATCGGATTAATTTTTTAATGATATTAAAATTATCTTTCTTCAATTCACTAATCTTTTTTTTTACTTGATTGCAATTTTTCGGAAGAATCTATACTTCATCAGTGCTTGTTTGTAACTAAGTTTAGTTAATTACAGTAGAAAATAGAATTTATTAACTAAAGTTAATTAAAGTAAAAAAATAATATATTTTATATATTTCCTATTGGAAATACTCTTGGTTTGCACTTCAAGGACATTAGAGAGAAATAGAGGAAATTTCTTTAATCAATCAGAAGTTCATGAGTATTGTTGTGTCTTAAAATATCATACTCTATGATATCAAATGAAATTCTGGTTTGTATTTAATTTAATCAGGTATTCTAAAAAACGGAAATCAAGCATTCTAAAAGTAGCCCACCCGAGCAAACCAAATGTCTCAGAAAGGTGACCATATTTTGGTGAATTGCAGACAATATTGGGAGAATATTTGTTGAAAAAAGTCGTCATGGTTGTCCACTGCTTTGTCGCAATATAGATGACAATTTTATGACGAAATTTGTCAACAATTTGTGAATAGCTTGTTAGATCAATTTGTAGGTTATTTTGACGAGTTTTGATTTGTAATTAGTTTATGAATAATTTTGTTATCAATTTATTGGTAACATTTTCAGTATTTTGTAAGGATTTGTAACAAATAAAAACAATAGTTTTTTGTACTATATTTATTTTCTGTAAAAATGAGTTATATATGTAAAAATGAATGTGCCAAAACTATATACACATTATAATTACGGTGACCATTTTCTGAAAATTAAAATATAGTACATTACAACACAATTTTTTTTATAAGTATATTTAATCAAAAACTAAAAAATCAAAAAGCTCATATATATATATATATATATATATATATATATATTATTAAATTACATTAAATTAAAAACATTGCCAATTTATTTTTATTTATTTTTTCCGTTAAGAGATATTAATATTTTCTATATTGTTTTTCTATATTTTTCTAATTTTTTTTAAAAATAGCTTTATTAGAATGTAAATATTCAGAAACATTCAAATAATTCATATTAAAATTGTATTTTGTTATTAGCAGTGCTGAAGCAGTTTCAATTTTCAACTGGCTTTTTTCCGTTGTCCATAAATTGTTCATAATCGAAGATATTCGCTCGGTAGCAGCATTCGAACCAGGCAAGCACAGGCAAAATTTTATTAATTTTAGTACATTTTTATAATTTATTTGTTTCGAACCAAAATGTTTGAATATCTCCACCAACCTTTTATCTGTCGGTACTTTACTTTCAATCCAAAGCTTTATTTTTTCTGTAGTAATTAAGTTCTTAACCAATGAAAATTCATCAAAAAGTTCAACTTCATCAAATATATTTAGATTAGTTCTTTTATGTTTAATAAAATCTACACAGTATTCACCATCAGTCCATATTAGTGGTTTTGTCAGTGTAGTCCATTCAAAAAATTGTATTTCATAAAATTTATCTGTCCACTGATCCAGATATTCAATCTCCCCTAAAATTACAATTTGTGTTGTCGGCACATAAAGCTAGTAATTTGTTTAATATTTCATGATCATTTAGAGTTTTTAAAATATAATTTGATATAATATCAGAAGTTTCCCCGAGCAACTGTTGTACTTCCAAAATTTTAACTTTGACACCATAATTTGTTAAAAAATAACTTGTCAAAAGAGGACAAATTTTCATGTTGCCATGATTTGAGCAGTCTGCGTAGATAGTTAAAAAAACTTGTTTGTAAAAGTTCAGTCTTAAGCCAATCCAAAGACAACGGTTGAAAAATGTTGCAAATAATTACTTCTGACTTTGTTCGCGCACGATCATATTTTTCCTCAAAACAATTTTTTATTAATTTTGAGGTGCAGTCATTAGATAGGAATGAATGGTTGTGTTGTACTGCGTCATAATCTCACAAACCTTCAATTTTTGCTAATTTTTCTTCTTTGCTGATGGTGAATTCGTAAGAAACTATTTATATTTGTACTAGAAGCAGCTGAAATATCAGCCTTTTTATGTTTTTCCGTTTTCAAATGCTGAACAATTAATGTTCTTCCTCCAGTAGAAATGCATTTGACATAATTTGATGAATTTTTTAATGTGCGGAAATTCTTCTTCTAATTTGGAATTACAACACATTTTATTAACACATTTTCTTCGTTGTGGTGACCTTTGTAAAATTATAGTACTTCAAAATACAGCATTTCAAAATATAGTACTGTACTATACAATATAGTGCGAATGGTCATCATAATTATATATACATACATGTGTTTTAAATACAACTTTAATATCATTTTATTATGTTTAATATTGAAATTAACATTCTAAATTCAGTAGTGGTTCCACATTTTATAATGTTTTCTCCTCCGTAATTTCTGCGCAAAGTCATTCTCACTCGGTATATTATTAGAAATGTTTTGTATCCTCGAGTATAATTTTTCGACTTTTTTTCGAATAAAATTTCACAAATTGATATAAATTTAGCTCAAAATTACAAAATCCTAGCGAATTAGGTACATAATTCATTTAATGACATTACCTTTCTGTCTTTAGCTTTGTTTTCACCCATCTAAAAGGATATCAATTTTTGGTAACTCCTGAATATACAACATGCATATAGCATCCAAGAAAAAACCTTTCATCGTATCAATTGGAAGTTCTTCTTAAATTTAACTCCTCCTTATTGTGTTCTTTTAAGCTGCGCACAAGAGAACAAACACACATAAACAGTACACGAATTAACTGATTGCAAACATAGCATAGATGTAAAAATAAATAAAAAACTAACTACAATATCTGTCAACAAATTGTCACATAAACTTGAGTTATTCCATGCGTTCGGTATTGTAAATTGCAAGTGTCATTCGTTCGGTTTTATCAAATTTGTCATTTTAATCGTCATAAGTGAGGCAAAAGCGCAGTAAAATAATTCTGTTGCTTTTCTGCTGTTCCATCCAGAAAGGATTTATTTTTACCAGGTAAATTTTTTAAATCATATTAATAATTCATAAGTATTAAAAAATATTATATAGAAAATTAATAATTTTTAAACTTGCAGTGAAAAAGGAAAAGAACAAAAAAACACATGGATAATATAAGTAAATGCAAAAGAAAATTTAGAAAAAAAGTACGTACCTAGTTGCTAGTTGTAACAAGGTTGTTGTATAGTTTTGGCATAGTCGTACACTCTTAGTATTTTAAGTCTTGGTTCAACTCCTGCTTCTAAATTTTGGCACGCTTCCAAAATTATAACTTTTTTTCTTTTATTGGCAATCTTTTCTTTTAATTTAGATATACTGCTTTTTTTTATCATTTTTCCCCATTTAACTCCACAAAGTTATTCAAATAATACCACAAGACTACTTTATTCATTTTTTTTAATGAATATCTGAAAAAATTCTCCAAATATGCGCAAACTAAAGCGTTCGGTAAAATTAATTGACCATAATCAAAATTTTGCAGCAATCAAAATCAATCATTTTATTTAATGATTGCTTTGACGATCAATTTGATGATACCGAACGGCAAAAATTTTTTTTTGTGAAAAAATGAGTACGAGGACATTTTATTTTTGTGATGGATTGATAAAAAAGATTTTTAAGAAAAAGAAAAAAAAATATTATTCATTTATGAATTATAATAACGCTATTTTTTTACAACATAAAAAAGTAATATAAAATCAAATATATTGTAATTCAGTTGGCTTTTCTTTTAAATTTTATCCAATGATCTTCTAAACAAATAAAAAGTTTCACCATACAAATAACTCACAATTCAAAATAGTATTGACCCGACGGCATGACTATTGCATACCTATTTGAAAGTTTATTGATCAATTTCAATACAGAATTACCGAAAGCAGGATAGCAGTGAAAAAATTATATATTTAAATTTCATATACTCTTTTCTTTTATACCATTTATTGTATTTCTTAGATGTTATATATTTTATTTTGTAAATTTACTTTTATATTTTAAAGGCCCACATCCCGTAGGGGAAAAGGGTCTGTAGTTGGCCTGCAGATTCATCTGCAGGTCCACTGTTTAATAAATAAATAAATAAATAAATTTCATATACTGAAGTTTCAAAGAACAAACAAATTATTGTAATGGTTATTTAGTGGGCGGTAACAATAATGTATGTATTTGTATAATGTATTAATAAATGTGTATTAATATTAAATAGAAAAATTTAGAAAATTAAAAATAATTGAATAACATGGCTACATGGTGTACGGTGATCAAATCACTGAAAAAATGTAGATAGGCTTATAAAAGCATTATTGAAATATTAATGCAGCTAATATTTAAGAGTATATAATAGAATATCAATTTCTGTTTTGGATGTTTATGCAGCACATCATACATCAAATCAATCCACAAATTATGATGTTTGTTATTAAATTGTTCATTGACAATGAACATTTTTCCTACGATGGCAACATTTTTATAGTCAAGTCAATTTTATTCAGTAGACTTTCATCATTGCGTGACTTATTTTTGCTGACATTGTTTATTAGAGAAAAGTATAATGTCATTAGACTTTCATGATTGACCCCTTATATAGTACCAAGAATCAATTGAAATAATGGAAAAGAATTCATAACGAAAATTGAGTATGATTTTTTATCAAACTTCGAGCGACGAATACTAATTGTATATACCCCATTGCCATACCCCAAATAAATAAATGGTTTAATAAGCCGGGTTTATAGAAAATACTTATATCTGAAATTATTTAATAATTAAAAATAAAGAAAATAAACTAAAAAATATCATTTTTTTTTAAAAAGGCAAAGAATTTATTTTGATTATTTCAAACACAATTACATTTACAATATTATTATATATTGTACTAAATAATTTTATATAATATTGCAATTTAGGTTAATTAAAAATTGTTTATATATCAAATTCTTCCTTTTGTCTTTATGTTACAAAGTCTGGCATTGTAAATCTATTTTGTTTATATTTAGAAATAGATTGAAAGTTATATAAATATATATATATATATATATGTATATATATAAATAAATATAAAATATATATTTTAATATATTTGTCTAATACATATATATATATATATATACATATTTATAATATTAATATTTAATTTCTTCTATTATAATTGCCACGATTTTGATTCTGGTATCCCCCTGCTCTCGATCCTTGAGTATTTCCACCACTATTACCATACGAATTATTTCCACCATACTGTTGTTGATTTCTGTACTCGCCATAGGTATTTGATGATGGTTGAGATCGGTTATTATTGTTGCCACCTTGTAACCACATACCGCCGCTACCACCACCACCACCACCGCCACCACCTCCACTATTGTTGTTGTAACCACTGGTGCTACCACCACTTCTATTGTAATTATTGTTACCATAATTATTATTTCCTTGATTATAGTTGTTCCTTCCACCTTGTTGGTAACCATAGTTGTTGTTATTTGATCGAGGATCTAAAAGTAAAAAAAGAAATAAATAAAACAAAATGAAATTTTTAGAAAAAAAAGTTTTTAAATGAGCATAAAAAGGTTACAAAAAAAATAAAACAAAACAAAAAAATGCTAATGGCCTAAATGGAATGAATATTCTTTAGGATATAATTTATGAGTTTTTCCGTAACAAAAAACAAAGGCCAAGTTGTTTATTTTTTATTTATTTATTTTTGTTTTGTTGTAGTTTTTTTCTATATACATTTATTGTGAAAAATTGCTTTTGTTATTGCGAATTTTCCAAGAAAGTGCATTGCTTTAACATTAGATATTAGAGGCACTTAAGCTCACCTCACCTATATATATAAGCGTTACAATTGATGGATATATAATTTTAACATACATATACATAAAATAATGTCATGGTGCAACATATATTGCATAAATATGTTGTTGACTACGTATTATATTCTGTTGATGTTATGAAGCCACTTTGGAAGCTTTAATAAAAACCATAAACAAAAACAAAACGAGAAAAAAAAAATTGAAATAAAAAATAAACAAAAATCTTGCAACAATCCTTACAGTGTTTTCGACAAGAAAAATAAAAAGGCCTTTTTATATTTTTTTTGTACAATTTTATATGAATAATTATAGGAGGGCAAAAAGAAAAACAAAAAAAATATATAAAGTGAAAAACAAACCGTAAGGATTCAAAGAGGCGGCAAAAAAATCACATATTCAAATAGCTCTCAAATTATACACATACAGACAAAAATATATAGTAATAAAGATTTTCAGCAAAAAAAAAAACAGAAACACAACTCTTGAGCAGCTTCATAAGTTCATGACGATTCATACACACACACATAGACACAAATAATGCATAATTTTACGTGTAATGCAAATGCGATAAAACTGCACCATTCTTTACTGTTATAAATTATAATTTAATTTTTTTTCATATATATTATATATATATATATATATATATATATATATATAGATATTTATTTTTTAATTCTTTACATTATGTCCACATTGATCGCTTATGTTGCAAGAAGGTGCAAAAATTTTCATCATTCCACCCTCATTCACATCAGAGCTCTTGCATAGAATTAACTAAATTTTGTGATTTTGTTTGTTTGTTTGTGAGCGCATTTGTTTTACTGTGTGCTGTTTGAATTTTGAGAAAAAGGAAAATAGGAAAATATGAATTTTCACAGCATACGAATACACAAGGATTTTTTTTTAACGTTTCAATGCCTGTTTGGCTACTTAATTGTTTTCAGTTTTTATTATTATTGTTGTTGTTGTTTGTTAATGATGGTTGAATTTCCTTTTTCTCATTTTGTTTTTTTTTCCAAAATTGGAAATGTGCAACATATTTTTTGTTTTTGTTATTTTTTTTTTTTTTATAAAATAATAATTTGTGGCCACTTCGTATCAAAAGGAAAATTATTATTTTTTTTTTTTATTTGGTAAAATATAGTGCAACACTTTCAATGTTGGTTAATAATTCCAATAATTTAAAAAAAAAATCTTTCACACAAATTAATAAAAAAAATTTCGAAATTATGCAGTTAAGTTTTCATTATTCGGCCTTCATCTTTTAAAACACTATTAATCAAATAATTTGATTGAGGTAAACAAATTTACTGGCGCTTTGTTTTTTGCTTTTTTATTTTTAAAAATTTTGAATTTGACCTGAATTTAAGCCTTAACCATCTATCGAACAAACACCTAAAATTTGAATTTACATTTGATGTGATTGTTTTTCTAATGAGTGAACACAACAAACTTGGGATTGAAAATTTCTTTATATAAATATATAAAAGCATTATAGTGAATATAATTTTTCTAATGTGGCCTGAATAGTCAAGTGGTAAAATACTTAGGTGTAGATTGTACCGTTTATAAAGGAAATTACTAAAAAAAAAATGTGTATGAACGCGTAAAAAAAATGTACAAAAAGAGAGGACGATATAATTTGTGAATTAAGAACAGTACAGCTAGATTTGTATCAGACTAATCAACTAACTTAAGGTTGATTTTCTCTTAATGGACGAACGCCCGGACAACTTTTTTAACCAATATAAAAATTTTATTGTATCAATACATATACAAAAAATTTTCTCCGGACAATTTACTTCATCAAATTTTTTAGTTAAAATATTTTTAATTTTTGGCTGAAGTAAAAGAAAAGGATAGATATATAATTATTCCAAGATCCTACTATACAAGGCCGTCTTGAAACCCATCTGGTACTATGGTATAGAACTGTGGGGAACCACAAATAATTCCAACGTTGAAATACTGGAAAGGTTTCAATCCAAAGTGCTCCGATCAATAGTAAATGCACCATGGTAAGTGGGAAATGAGGATATTAGAAAGGACTTAAGTCGAATCGGTTAAAGAAGGCATAGCAACAAGAAGCTTTTTTTTTTCTATATACTTTGCGAGATTGGAAATATATCCCAACGATCTCGCATCACAACTACAGTGTACAGACCAACATGTAACGAAGGATGAAAAGGTTTCATCCGATAGATCTAAGCAGCAGATTTATGAATAGTCAAACCAGAAATCCCCACTAGCTTGACCAGAAACATAAAATTTCGGAGATGTGCCAATGGACTCACAGGTGGTGAGTTAAATAAAATAATAAAAAACAAATTACTCAATATCTTCTAATAGTGACATACTATTATTAGATAAAAAAAAGATAGATTATAAAGTTAAATAAATAATAAAAATATATATATATATATATATAAATATTTGATAAATAACGTAAATGTACCTATCACCGCCCTAGCATATTATGCCGCCCAAACTCTTTTTTTGTAAATACATTACTCCCATGCTTTATATTTCTAATTTATTTTTAATAAAATAATAAAAAAATAATATATTATCTACTTGTTTTAATGCAATTTAATGCACGTTTGTATTCATATTAATAAATAAGTTATTGATAGAAAACTAAACTAGGTAGATATTTCAGTTAAAATATTAGTTCAAACGCTTAAAATTTTTTTATTTTGTTAAGACCATAATAATTAAACTATGATGTTCACTTATTTATTTTATTCAAATAATTGTAAAATATATATTGTTAAATAGATTATAATACATACTTTATTCAATTTGTAAATAAAAAATATTTAGAATTACTAATTTGTTTTGAGCGGGAATTAGGGACATGCAAATTTATGTTGTACGTATTTATAATTGACCGGGCGCAATTAGGAAAATGATAAATCGATATAATTAATTAAATTATTCAACTATTTTTCATTATATAAGGATGCAAATGGAACATTTTAAATTGGAATTGAAAAAACTAAATTGGACCTAATTACGTCCTACATTTTTAAATTCGCATATTATGTGTTTTTTGTTACAACTAAATTTTGAGTTTTGATAAAAATTTGTATGAAAAGCGTGTAGGCTATATGAACAATGTGTCCTGATTGCGAACTAAATATTTGTAAACTATTTTCAGTAAATTAATTTTATTTCTTGTCTTATATTTAAAAAAATTTATAATTTAATGTTTATACCAATTACTTGTTTTTATAAATAGAAGTAATTTCTGAATTTATCTTGCCATAAATCTTCTTGTCATATCTTTTGTAAAGGTATCTGAAATGAATTACCAAAAGAATTTGTTTATATTTGACACATTTTTTTGAATCTACGGACTATGCAGACAGATTAAGCAATTTGTATATTACAGATCTATCTTTCAACATAACATTGGCCCCAGTCTTCGATAGAAAATAATAATAATATCGATCTAAGTATACAATATAAAATGGGCAAGTTGAATTAATATAGGCCAAGAAAGTGATGGATTTCAGACCAATACATCACCAGCATTTTATAATAAACTTGAAGAAAATCGTATAATCAAGAAACTCGAGGGGAAAGACGTTAAAAATTTGATGTCACAATTACCAAATGATATGAACACGTCAGCTGCTTGAGCAGATTTATACACAATATATTTGAAAACAAAATGAAAAGTTTTTTTAAAATATTCATGCCACAAGTTGCAACCGAACCCATAAGTTTAGTGTCGCCATAGTTAAATTTCATAATTATTATATACTGATGTCAACCTGGGAATGAAATTGATGGGACCCAAGACACTTTTAAACAACTTTTTTCGTCAGTATAGTCAAATCACATAACCATGTATACTACACTCAGGGAAAAACATACTATTAAATGTTTAATAGTACAGTTATTGATTCAATAGGACTGATATCGATAGGTTTTAACTATAAAAACAATAGTTTTCTGTTTACAAACAATATGTTTTATAGTTTTGATTTAATAAGATGATTAATAGTCGACCGAATTAATGTAATTAGAAATACTATAAATTTAAAACTGTTCTACTCTTTGTATTTATTAGAGTATACTATTACTTCAATATTACAAAATAGTTAATTTTTAATAACATTACCAGAATTAATTTAATGGCATGGTTAGTCACATGTACTATTAAATATTCAACGCATGCTATTGCTTTTATGGTTTTAAACTATAATACTGTCATTGTGTCCTTTTTTTAATAATACATATATTTAATAGTATATACTATAAAATCAACTATACCATTCGGAAATCATTCAAAAAAATTAGCTAAAAATAACTTATACAGGACCCAGTAATGCAATATTTGTTCAAAAGTAAAAATCTGTTTAAAAGATATAATATCACTTGTTTAAACTGGATTTGCTTGTATTAAAGGAGTAAAAAAAGTTAAAAGATTAAATAAATAAATTAAAAAATTGAAGTATTAAAAAGAAATTTAAAAATAAAGATAAGAATAAATTAGAAATAATTGAAATAAAAGAAATTTAAAACAAAAATAAGTTTTAATAGTGCTTAAGTTAAATATTATAAAAAAATATAATTTTGATAACAAATGTTTACTAAATTAAAGTTAAAAGTTAGAAAATTAAACATTATATTTCAGTGGACATTAAAAATAAAAATAAACGTTATTCACATAATAGTGCTTGAGCAAAATATTATAATATAGTAAGATAAATTTATAATTTTGATCAACAATTTTTGCTAAATCAACTATAAACTATAAAGAACTAATATTTCATTTACACTTCGAATCAAAGCTGGTCTTAATTTGCACATCAACAAAAATATATATATATATCATAGCATAATATATATATTTGAGGAAAACTCTATAACTATAAACTATTTGGTATATGAGGAAAAATATTCAGATTATTGAAAACATTGACTTTTCCGAAGCTAAGTGTATAAAAAAAATAATATTTTGAGGCAAACATTTTTTTAAAAGCTGGATATTCAAAAGGTTTCACTTTATCAAATTGAAGAAATAATTTATGCAAACAGGGACATGATAATTATTTTAATGAGCATTTCCAAGCCTATGTTGTAATTGTTATAAATAATTAATCTTAAGATTATTTTTTCTTTTTGTTAAATCTAATTTTAATATATTATATTTTAATATTAGTTAATTGTTACTGTTATTAGTTATTTTGACAGATTTAAGCTATATTTCAATTTTTATGATAAAGTACAAACAAGTCTATTAAAAAATACAAGTAAAAGTAAATAATGTTTATAGAATAAAATGATTTAATATATAATTAATATTGTTTCTTTTAATTTGGACTGCTTTAACCTTACATAACAAATATAGGTACTAGAAAAATAGGATTTACCTCATTAAATTAATATAAATTATAAAAATAATAATATTTAATATTAAAATTAATATGATGCTCCTATTATAAAAAGAGTATACCACTTCGACAATACTATTAAAATGATAGCACGCATACTATTAAATTTATGAAATTAATATTTTTAAAACTATTATTATAATAGGATATACTATTAAATTATAATGTGATGGACAATGCTATTAAAATAATGGTACATTTCAGCTATTGATTTAATAAGATCCAAATTGTTATTTAAAATTTTATATCCCATTGACGAATTTTAATAGTAAAATCTAATTGAATTAATAGGAAATAATTTTAATTTTATAGGATTTTTCCCCGAGTGCATTATACTAGACTCAATAGGACGGGTATCAATGGGTTTTTACTATAAAAACAATACTTTTCTGTTTAAAACAATATGTTTTGTAGTTGGGGCCCAACACACTTTTAAACAACTTTTTTTGTCAGTATAGTCATATCACATAACCATTATACTATACGAATGTGACCTGGAAATAAATTCGATACACTATTGACTATACACTACAAAAATATCAGAAACATATTTTGATAGAACACGAAAACTTAATATCTACTGTAATATGGGGGCCCAAGACACTTTCACACATCTTTCTTACCAGTACAGTCAGATTAAATAATCATTTTACTAGGAATGTCGACCTAGAAATGAAATTGATAGACTATATACTACAAACAAAAATATCAAAAAAATATTTTGATAGAACATGTAAGAAAGGGGAAGGGAAAGGGGTCGAATACATTTTTCTACACCTTTCTTGTCAGTATATACAAATCACACAATCATTATACTACGACGGTCGATCTGGATATAAAATCCATACACTATATACACTACAAAAATATCCAAAACATATTTTGATAGAATAACAAAATTTAATCACTATATACTGTGATTAAAGGGTCCCAAGATACTTCTATACAACTTGCTTGTCAGTATAGTGAAATCACATAATCATTCCACTACGATTGTGGACCTGGAAATAAAATTGACAGACTATACACTCCCAAAATATCAAAAACACATGTAATAGAGTGGCCCAAAATACATACTAATAAACACTCGAAGCTAAATTTTATATAAAAATATCTGTAAAATACAATTAAAAAATTAAAATAATTTTTTTTGCACCTGTCAATGTTTAGTGCAAACATAATTACTTTTCAATCAAACAAAATCAAAAGAAATATAGGTAGGTATACGTTCAGGATTTTTAATTGAAAATTATCTAGAAAATGAAACCACAAAAAAAAAATATTTTCTTTTATTTACTTTTAATTGAAGATACAAAGGATTTATTGAAGCGAATAGAAAAAAATAGGTATTTTTGTTTTTTGTTTTGATTTTTTGTATCCTTCATGAACATATAATTTCATTTTTTTTTTTATTTTTATATCTTAAAAAATAGGAATCGAAATATACTTGTAGTTAGTACAATATAGTTTTTATCTTCAAGAAAACATTCTTTAATTTACCTGTGGTTCGAATTTTTTTTTTTTCGTGTTCCTTTCTTTCTTTTTCAATTATAAAAGAAAAAGTTAAAGAAAAAAAAGAGATTTCAATACCCCACCCTCAAATCAAAGCAAATAAAGAAAATAAATAAAAAAAATAAATTCCCTTATTTAGAAGCTTATTAGTTGCCACTTGATTCAGGGTGAATGCGTAATAATTACAAATTAAATTCAATTTTTCTTCTTCCTTTCAATAATAAAAGGAACATCATTCTTTTCAAAAATCCTTTGAATCTTCAAGATATTATACTATAATATTTAAACCGATAAAAAAGGAAGCGGTAAGTACATTTTTAAATAAAAGTAAATAATAATAAAATATAAAATGCATAAAAATTATTAAAAAAAAAAAAAATTGTTTTTCTCTTTATTGAGATCGACAAGAAAGAAAAAAAAATGTAATAAGGATCATTGTATTGTGATCCTTTTTCAATAAATTTTTGAAAAAAAATAAACAACAAGAACAAAAACATAATCAAAAAGAAATAATGCATTAATATTAATAATTTCAAATAAATATAATGAGTTAATTAAGATTTAATAAAAAGAAAATACAATTAATTATAAATATTAACATTTTTCACATTAAAAAATAATTTAAAATTTCCTTTTTAAAGGAAATTTATTTGTTTTGAAAGGAAATTTATTTGTTTTTATAAATTATCAAATGCTTGAGTAAATTGGCAATGATTCAATGAAATGCGTTTTATTTACGTCGTTCTTAAATTTAATTAGTTTATATAAAATTTAATGTGTGTTTGTGAGTTAGTTTGTATTGTTAAATATATTCCAACTCCAGTTGACGTGGATATTTAGAACTTTATGTACAACTTTCCAACTTGGCATCATAATAAAGAGAAAGTTCAAAAATTTGACAAAAGTGATTAGAATCCAAGATTCAGGTCACGGTAAGAGGCAAGTCCAGGATAAGTTTAGCAATCTTAATTTTTCAAAATGACTTTTTGGTGTGTTCGTGTGTTTATGTAATTGTATGTACATGCTCAATATTGAAATAAAATAATGTTAACAAACTAAATATCTAAATACCTAAAAATAAATAGCGTAGTGGTGATGATATTGAACTCTTAACAGACTAATGCGAATTAGAGTGCTATAATATTAGTTTTTGTCGATTAATTTTTTTGTTTTTTAATTTTTTTTGGTGGAGTTCAAGTAGAGTATGGTTCCCGGGAAATCTCGAGACTATATTCCCCGGATTTTACACGAATTTAAATATCCTGAATCCCGGTAAATTATACTTGATTCCCGGGAAAAAAAATAAATAATTTTAAGCCATAATTCTTGTAAAAATTGTGAGAGTGTTTAAACTATTTCCTGTTAAAAATGCTATTTTACATAACTTTGTAAAATAGCATAAAGAATCAACATGGACGTGAGTTAAACTTACTTTTAGACTTTAAAGTCAGATATAAACAACATGAAACCATGTTCTTCACGGTACTCAATTGTATTTTGAAAACCTTAAATGACTTAAGTTGTTCCAGTTATTGAAACGATGATTTTGAACGACCACTTTAGAATTTGTTAAATGTTTTAAAACCTATTCAGATAGCTGTGAAAGCACTGGACAGAAGAGATTCAAATTTAATCACTATAGGGAAGGTATAATGAAGAAGGTTTGGTGAAAAAGGTATTTTTATCTTTTTGTATAAAACCTTGCAAGGATACAATTCAAATATTGTGAAAGAATTATTGGAATCTATAAAAAAAACTAGTTATGGAAAGAAGATACATTGATTTAGTATCTCTATTGAAATATTTGCAAAATGCAGATTCATATATGTCAAATGCAAAAAAAACTGATTTCTCAATTTCATAAATCACATCCCCCCTTTATTATTTTGTTTTATTTTTTTTTACTTTCTTTATTTAATTGCAAAAACATAATTTTAATATATAAAATCGTTTGCTAAGATATTTTTTTATATGTTAAAGACAAAGTATTTAAGTATGTGATCAAATTTCTAACATATATTATAAAAACCGATATCACGCATAGTTCAAAAACGAATTGTGTTACAGACTTGAAAATTGAAGAACAAATTCCTACTACTGATTTTGAATTAAATCCATCATGCTGTTCAAATATCTGTTATGCAACTTCTAGAATATTTTTCATATAAAACTTTATTAGAGTAAATTTATATTTTGTGTAGCACTCGGACAACGTCGAATGATTTTGCTAGTTTAAAATTCAGTAAGAAAACAAAAAATAAACTTTTCGAACAAAAAAAGAAGAAAGAATAAGCAAAAAATTTAAAATAATTTGATTAATAACTTTAAATTATTACAAATTAATTATTTGAAACAATTTGATTAATTATTTTAAATTTTTGAAAATTAAACTCTTAAAAAATTGTAAATGCTTTTAATAAGATGTGATTTTATATAATATAGATTAAAATACAATTCGTAATTGAAAGAGTATTCCGTTTCCGTAATTTATTTATAAAAATGATTATTAATAATTTTAGTTTACCAAAGGAAAATATGGTGAATTTTTATTTTATTTTTATTAATTTTAAAGAGAAATACTGAGCAAACAAAAAAAAAATCATTTAACCTAAGTTTCTTATTTCTTGTCGTAGAATCCGAATTTGAAAAAGGAGTACCCCTTCCCATTTGAAATTCTCGATTTCGGCCAATTTCATCGAATTTTGAGCTTAAAAAATCCTTTTCCGGTCCTTTCCGGAAGTTGAAAGTATCACCAATAGATAGAGCAGTTAAACAGCTGATACGCATGCACTGGAACACCCGGTATATTTTGCACGAGCGATTGGGCTCAATTGAGAAAATAATGAAATAAATAATGAAATATATTTCTAACAATTAGTCATGAAAAATAAATTGATAAACGTTTTTTACAAATTTGGAATATCATTTTTAAATGTAGTGAGTGTTTAAAAGACTTATTTTACTTAAGCGACTTTTACAAAATTTTATTTATTAATTTTCAACAAAAACGTAAGTGTTTTTTACAAAAATTTTGGATTTCAAATCCAAAAGAAACCGAAGCATCCAAATTTTTAGAAAATTTCGGAAAACTCAAACGTTACGTATCGAAAAAATTCGCTATTTAAAAAAATAAATTTCCAACGGTACTTAATAAAATTAACATCATGTATATAAATTGTATTATATTGGAGAAAAAAAAAAGTATATATATATAAATTGTATGTAATTGGAATGTAATAATTTATTACATTTAATTATTAAGCAAAAAAAAACAAAAAATTAAAATATGTAATCAATTATTTATTCAACAAAATATACGAAAATAAAATAAATAACAAACAAAAAAACAACAGGGACGTGACGAAACTATATGCAAGTACACATGACATATGTAAAACAAACAAATGGCTTGTCAATGTTTTTATTTTGTAATTAAAAAAAATTAAAAAATTTGAAATTTTAAATATTGGGTTATAGTACGTTCTGAAGCTTAAAAATCGAGCTGATTATCGAGTACAAAATCAAGTGAAATGTCAAATGCTCAAATGTCAAAATCAAGTACATAATAATTTGACACATTTATTATTTACATATAAAATATACCTATAAGAATATATATGGGAGATTTTGAAAAATTTAATTTGCAGTGTTTAAAAAATTAAAATCTAAATAATTAATTTGTAACACAAAATATAAATGAGATTAAATGGTAACATAATTTAAAGGTGATTAGTTGAAATAAAAAGAAATTTGAGCCAATAGGAAATACTTTTTAAAACTGTTAAAAGAAAGTTAAAAGAACTGCTACACCAAAAAGTGAAACTTTATTACGCTTCTTTTAATTAGCAGATCAGTTAGAAGATATAGAACATTTTAAAACAGTCTGATATCTATAGCTGGTTGATAAATTTATTATATTAAATTTAAAATATAATTACAATTTGAATTGTTGATTATAGTCGGTGTCGCGAGCATCGATTATTTGATTTTGTTTCGATTTTTTTTAATTTAAAAAATTAACTACATTTTGTTAGTTGAATTTTGGTTTCAAATAGTGAATTTTTGATTTTTGATTGGGAATTATTACAAAAATGGATAATTTATTTAGAAGAGATAGGAAAAATTATAAATGTGATCAAATGAATGCATAAAACATAACTTATACGTGCTTATACCATTATAACCATAGTGCATGATTATAACTTCAGTGTAAATTTTTAAGTATAACGGACATTGTATATGTAAACATAACTTATACCACTATAATCATAGCGTATGATTAAAATTTCATACTGTATTATTTTATAAAATTTTGGTCAACGTTAAAAACAAATGAATCAAATTTATTTCAAGTATTGTGAACAGAAATTAGTTGGTGAAGAATTTTGGAAGAGAAGGGAAGATTTAGAATTCATTTGTTTCCTTAAAAATAAAATTTTTTACAAACTAAATCAAATTAAAATTGAATATTAACAAAACATAAAGCTCTTAAATCTAATAAACTAATATAATAAATTCAATAAAATTAACAAAAGCAAAAATAAAAAAAAAGAAAACTATAATATAGTTTATTAGAATAATTAATAGGAACAAATAATAATATAAAATTCGATAAGAAATAATTTAGTAAAAATAACAAATATTATAAGAAAATAAGTATTAGGAACATTCGAATATATCCAAAAAAATACGTGTTCAATGAAACCAACATAAATGAAAAAAAGATATAAATATAAATGTTTTAGCGGGGTACTAAAATCAAAAGTTTTATAATTTATATTTTATATTGTTTTATATTTTAATTAAGATTAGATAAAATAATTAAAAAAAAAAATATAATTGAAAATAAAATTAAAAAGAATGTAAACAATGAATCAAAAAATGTGAAGAAAAAACAAATAACAAATAAAAAACGTATGAAAAGCATTATATTGAAGTAAAAAATTTACAAGTACACTATAAGTTCAAGCAAAACTAAAGAATATAATATAATTGAAGTATGAAGAGAAAACGCGTACGCGTACGCGAAAAGGCGTACATTTTCAATATAAAAACAACCATTATCGCCAAGGACAGAATCACAGTATGACATGTTTGAGGTTAGAGAAACAAACAAATAAATTGTATAATGTGTTGTAAGGAATTTGATAAAATTGCGAAAGATATTAACTGTACTTTCCTGAGGAATCAAAGGTAATTTTACAAAATTTAAATATTACTTTTTAAGGAGTGCTATTTCTGAAGAGGACCATCGCCGAAGGAAAAACTTCATAATAAATATCGGGCTGTACCTGCAAAATATAATTGAATGTATAAATATCGAGACGTTAGAATTTAAGAAACCATTTCAAATTCATTTATTATTTAATGGCAAAAATTGTTTCATACCTAAGATATTTTAGTATAAAGTAAAATCATTGTAATACATAATACATAATTTTTGATATAAATACATTATAATTTATAACAACTGATTATATGTTAATTATAAAATAAAAATTTTAAAAAAATAATAAAATCTAAAAAAAAATTATATATTTTTTTTATTTGAAAAAATATGGGTTATAGAAATACTTGCTACAAGATAATGCTTATGCGTAAATATCAATGAGATATAAATATAATAATCTATGAAAATAATTTATACTCTATACAAAAGAGTCATAAGAACTGGCTTTTAGTCATATTCGTTAATCATTATTTAGGAAAAGTAATCAGAACATTTTATGATTTAAAATCATAATAATTGATTTTTTCAGGATTAAATTATGTTTATTAGTTGCAAAATACGATTTAGCTTTACATTTTAAGTTTATAACTTAACTTAACTTGTGCATAACTTGTGAACCCTATTTATAAATTGTGACAAAGAAATCATAACTGTCTATTCTTTTTATTTACCATAAATGATTTTCTCTTTAGGATTAGAATATAATTTCAAATCACACTTCTATAAATAAGAGATCATAGTACGCATTTTTGACTAATTTATACCCTATGTATATGCATTTTAGGTTTATTGAATGATATGATTTCTTTGAGTGTACATATTTTTAATATCATTTTCTAAATTTTTATTTGTGGGACTTCTTTTATTTGATGTCTCTTTTTTAATCAAAAATATTTTTAAGTCTAAAATAACGAAACGAAATGAAATTATAAAAGTTATTTTACAAACTGACAAATAATAATATTTTTTTTATAATAATGCATATTGACTTTATTGAAAAAAATTTTAATATCAATAAAACAATCGAATTTTCATGGAATCAGGTAGTCCGATTTTAAGAAAATCCAGTACCATTCTTGATTTTGTGTGACAGATTTTTTTTACAAACTTATAAATAATTGAAGAAATTAAGAAATGAGGGTAAAAGGGAAGGAGGGCAATTAGGAACGAAAGTATTAATTTTCGTCTTGAAGTTATCTTATAGGTTATAAATATATAATTTATCATGTTTGGGGAATTTGGTTCCACATTCGAGATACGAATTTGCATAACTCGTCTTCTGCCATCTAGGGATTTCTACGATGAAGAGAGATGAACATATTTCATACAACAATGAAAATATTGTAATTTAATTTAAACAAATCTAAGATAATAAAAATTTGCAAAAAATTAACTCTACCACACAACCTATTGAACATATATCTTAGCAATATAATATAAATTTCGACCCCATCTACCCAACTGTGAAAAATTATACCATCGTGAAGAAACATCCTGTATTTACAATAAAATAACAAAATACAAGCTTGAGAATTAATTTTAATGAATAACTTTAATATATCCTTAATATCCTTATATATATATATATATATATATTTATATATGTACAAATATATATATATATATGTATTTGATGTTATATTTATTATAAAAATTGGTTGTACCAAAAATAAATTTTAATTTTTTTTTATTTTTACCAAAAATTAATATTTTCATATTTTATTTGTATATATATACAATACATATAGACTGTAGAGGATGGGTAGAGTTGGTTAGAATGAATTCGAAAATTTCATTTTCAAATATGACCTGACCTTTTTAATTTTTATAAAAATAATTAAATAAACAAATATTGTCTGTTTATTTTATTTTAAACCACTTAAGTGTGACAACATTTTATCCTTTTTGTGGTGTATTTATATTAACAAATAAAAAATAAAAAAAAAAAGTAGAAAAAGTAAAATAAATAAGAACAAAAATTTATGTTAATAAAATTAAAATTAATTGGAGATTTTATAATAAATAATATAATAATAAAAACCGAGGAACAAAAATGAAAATGAAAAAAAAAGACAAAAGAGAAAATAACGTTGAAGAGATTTTCCCGCTTAAATTTTGTCGTCATTAAAATATCACCCATTCATGTTCCTATTCTAATGAATTTTCGTGGTTTATTTTATTTTTTTATAGTTGGTTTCTTAAATTTGTTTTTGTTCTCTATTCTTTATTTGGGACTGACTGGTCTTCATGCACTTTTCAGCTTTTCATATTTTCAATTTGAACGACAAGTAATTATGAAGCTTTCAATTATTTTCGGTTTTTTTTTTTTTGCTTTTAAAAATATTACAGAAATGTTTTTTTTTTTTTTTTTTTGAAATAAAATGAATTTTGTTTAAGAATATTCTTACTCGTTTCTTTATTAAATTAAATAGTACAAAAGAATTATACTATGTATATTATATACATAATACATATTTATTATTTAGTATAATTACAATTTAAGCTTTTTAGCAAATTGTATTAATGTTATGAACGATTCAGACCAATACAAATAGTTTCTATAGTAAATTTAAAAAATAATAATAATATTTATAATAATTTTATATTTAATGTCCACGTTACATCGTCTCTATATAATTAGTATATACTGACTGACAACTGTGATTATTTTAGTAAATAAAATAATTAAATAATGTATAGTAGACTTATAAAACACGAAAGCAAAATAAATGTGACCTTTTTCCACGATTGGAATAAATTTAAATTCTTACCAGACATGTAAAACTCCTATTTCACGTTAGGATATTGGTCCGGAACATAACAAATTGGACGAAGATATAAGTTAACACAAGGTGATTACATTTGGTGTATCTATTATAGAAAATTGTATTTTTCTATCTCTAAAAAGAATTAATAACAGTTTTAATACAGTGCCAATTTGATTTACGTGGAAATTTGGGCAATGGAACCAACTGCATATATTCTATGATTAATTCTTGATAATGTGTTCCCATTAAAAGCAAGTCTTGCTATATAATTAGGAATACCTACTACCAGATTTTTATATAGCAATACTTGTCCTTACAAAAAAATAAGAAAGAGGACAATATTATGAATAAACATAAAATTTGCCCAAAACTACTACAAAAATATGAAAAATTATTATTCATTTACATAAATTGATGGTATTAACCATTCAGGAGAATATTCAATAGTTTCCAAATACAACTACAATTTACAATTAAATTCACAATGACCATAATTGACTTATGGTTATGAGACATTTTTAAAGTGGTTTTTTAAATGAATAGAAGATAAGAGTAGATTTTAAAATTATGAATTTTTATATTCAAAAATGGAATCAACATTTTGTCATGAATTCATATGAATATAATAATTTAATTTATATTTTTTTTTAAATAATATTTAATAGAATATAATTGAAAATATCCTTGAATAACAAATAAAATATGTCAACAAACATTTAGGAATTGTATTATATATATACTATATAATCTTTAGACTAATTTAAATTAATTTTTTTTTTTTTTATTTAGAGAATTCAAAATATAAATTTAGTGCCTCTTGGAAATGCTTCGGTTTTATTCTAGTTAAACTAATTTCAATTAAATGATATAGTTTTAGCCTGATAATACTATGGAGTGCATATTAAGTCAGAAAAATTAATAACAAAATAAACTAAATTTATTTAATTATATTAATTTAATTTAGTTATAATAATTGAGTAGGACGAATTCAAATTTTTTATGTTTTAAAATCAGTGTTTCAGTATAACAGAAGACAGTTGATACACATATTTTTAAAATGATTGTTCGATTGATTGTAATGATTATTTATATTTTTGATAGTCGTACATAAATAAAGAAAAAAGGACATTTAGATTCCAGAAGAACATATTTAACATGTACGGAAAAAATTGTGACGTAAAAAAACATTGGCGAGTTCTTGAACAAACACATGTAACTTCATTATACAGATGGTTCTGCAATTAGATTAACGAATTTTCGGAACATTTTCATCGAAAATATTTAACATAATTTAGATCTAAAAGAACGACATCAGGTTTCTATTTTTTAAGCAAAGAAAATGTTTTAAAACACATTCGAACGGCGAACCTATAAATCCAAACTTATATTTTCGAAATATACGAAGTCTAATTCCAGTCGGTTTATTTTATAACGAAATCTAAGTTTTTAATTCAATTTATTCAATTTGTAAAAATATAATTTTTCTTGGATAAGGTTTTTAGATGTCATTGGTAGTGAAGGCCTTTAACTTACACTGATAAAATAATTTTCTTACAGATTATAAATTTAGTGATTAAACAAAGACTGAACAAATACCTGCTTTCTTTGGAATATGGTCATTAGATCCTACGCCGATACAATACCTCCCTCAGAAGAGCCAATTTTTTTTATAAATCTGCTATGTCTGTATTCTAATAATTTTCTTCAAATGTAAGAAATGTAAAAAAAATTAAAAATGATAGAAAAAACAATTGTTCCGAACAAATGTTCTGAAGCAGTGAATCAGGCATAAAACTAAATCATAATTTTTTACTTCATTGAATATTATTGGGATGGATCAAAAGACCTCAACGTCTCTCGTTATACCTAAATAAAGTAATATTGAGCATTGCGTAATATTTTGAAAACAATTATGAACCTTAATTTGCCTTAATTTGTAGTAATTACATTATCTTACTTACGTCCTGTTAAAGCAGTAATTTCTGAACTTATTTTGTTGACTTACGCAAAAAAATAAAACTTTTCAGGCTTGACCGTCAATTTTGTTTAAAAAGAATGATTAAAATAAAATATATTTAGTGATTCATTTTTGTAAAAATTATATATATAATATATATATATAATAGATGATTTTTTTATTTTTAAATTATAATTATTGAATACAAACATTTAATCATGCGATGGATGAATTTGTATGCAATATATATAATATGTCAATTTATTGATGTTTGTTATATACATACAATACGAGCTTCCAAAAACTGAAAACAGTTTTGATGCAAATATTCTTATATTAGATTTGGGAAATGATTTTGTCTATAGTGTGTAACAAAACTCATTTTCAAACTATTAGTACTCTGCAATTGACAAGGTCCTAGCACTAAATTTGAAAATGTTGAATCAACGTCAAATTTAAATAAATTTTTATAAAATTAAATTGTCGAAATATAAAAATCTGACTTTCACATGTTTTATCAAATTTTTTAATGTTTTTTTTTAATGTTTTGTTGTAATTTTTACGCACATTTAATTGCAAAAATATAGTATATAGAATGAAGATGTCTAGTGGAAAATTTTAATTTTTTGTCATCAACTTCTTGGCTCCACAAATAATTGAATTGGTATTATTTGTAAGGTAATACATAATATAGTATATATATATGATATGGACGTATGAACAATATATATTTGTACGCATATATTTTTAATAATAATAACGTTTTATATATATATTTTTAGAAATTAATAAATGAGTTTAATTTTTATATTTTTAAGTGTTTAAATGCAATTTTAGTGATAAATATGGTATAATTTATTATATGCTTAGAGGGCCAAAAAATTCAAGTTAGTTGGCCTGATTTTACCCCAAGGTCGTAGTTTTGCCTGCGTTAAAGTAATTTAATTAAATGATTTTGAGTTCAAAATTATATTCGATTCTATAAAATAACTATTCATACATACATAATAATTAAATTGTAACCGAATGTGGTCAAAAATGTGCGGTTACCACGATCACCACATCAGCTGTTAATTATTTATTTATCTATTTATTTCAATCTACTGGATAGTCCCTTACAGATTTAGCTTATAAAATATTAGAAACTAAAATAAGATAAAATTAGAAATAGAAAACAAAAATTCTAAATATAAAAATAATTTCAAATATAAAATAACATTAATAATAAGATGCATTAACAAATTTCAAGTTAAAAATAATATTAAGTTAAGAAAAGAAGTGAAATGAAAAGAAAAATGCATAAGTAGTATAAATAAATATTAATAGTAATAGTAATTATAAAAGTAGTACATTCAAAAACTAATAGAGAATAATAAATTGTAGAATAAAATTATAATTAATTAAAATTAGAAGAATTATTGTAATGTGTCAAAAAATGTTATGATTTTTCTCCTAAAAACGAATCTACTGTAGTTGAAGTCAACTAATGAAAAACTGTTACTGTAAATAAGCGCTCAGAGTTTGCTATAGGTTCGGAAAAACCATAGTTCGTTTTATGACTATGAAGATATAAAAATCTTTGGCTTCTGAAATTGCGCACTGGAGCATAGATATTATAAAGACGAAGAATAGATGAACATTTTATTCTGCCATATAAGATATCAGAGAAAAACTTCACGGAAGCAGCATTTCGCCTAGCCTCAAAAATAGAAACCTTAATAAGTTCACATTTAGCTAGATATCCAGTAATATAAGGTCGCCAGTTGAATTTATTCTCTTAATATGTTTATCATAATAAGGCATCCAAATTGGACAAGCATATTCGAGGTGTGGATGAACAAGTGTAGTATATAAATTTTTGTGCAGTATATAAATTTTCATTAAATCGTCAATAATGAAAAAGTACATCCAACCTATTGAATTAACCAACCAATAATTAAAAGCACCATCATTTTTTACCTTTTTTAAAGAGCAATTAAATTACATCTGCTCATAATAATTTACTAGTCGCCGAATTAAACTAATTTTTGAATATTCACTTAGTGTTGAGTTTTGTTTGAATATTTAGAATGTTGGAATGTTAAAAAAGATATACAATAATTTTCAGCACCTTATTTTGGACTATCAAAAAAGTGGGTCAGTATAAAATTTTGTACGTCCTTCTTGTGCAATCTTCATAGTAATCTTTTCTTTGTCGTTTCAATTTTAGTATTTATTCTGCCGACCCAAAGACTCCCTTAAGTTTTGTTTTCTTTTAATAAATATTCACGCTAATAAATTTTGACTCTACTGTTTTTTTAATAATATTTCATTTTCGATTGATACCAAATAGCTTCATTTTTAATTGTTATACTAGATTTACTTTAAAAATTATTTAACTTTTAGGTTTATAAATATTGTTTGACTAAACAAAAATTCGTTTAAATATGTTTTAAAAGAAATCAAATTTAATTTTCATAAAATTCTCCATCATTACTCGAAATTGTTATTCATTTACAAATATAAAAAAATTTAAAACTTCACTTTAAATAAAAAAACAACAAACATTCGATATTTCTAAATAATTTTGATATAAAACAAAAATAAATAAACAAATATTTAATATATTTAATTTAGTTTTTTTATATCCATTTTATAAAACGCGCTAAATTAATGGCGGATTCATTTCATGCTATAATTTGTATGAAGCTCGTTTCTACAACGTTTTCAAAAATACAAATAAACTTTACCGATTCATTTTCAAAACGCGCGTTTTCAAAAATACCAACTTTACAAAATCGCGGATATTCATTCGATTTTGTAAAGTAAACGCCGTTTTCAATAATAGGCACTAATATTACAGAGTAGTTATTATATGTTCCTTCTGAATAAAAACCTATTTTTACACGTAGAAAAGCATTTTTAAGGTTGGTGTATTTGGTAAAGCGAAAAATATAGCAAATCATAATTTTTTAATTAAATAAGCTTTATTTCTACGTAGAAATACATTTTTAAGGTTACTGTATTGGGTAAAACGAAAATAGGAAATTAATATTCCAGTTGTTTAATATTGGGTTCCAGAAGTATCGAATCATAGAAAGTGATTACTTTCAAGATTTGATAACTTGCATTACATCTAACTAACTGACAAAATACATTCATTTAGCTTTTTGTCTTTTAAATTACAACCATGAAAGTAACTAAGAGTTGTTAAATATGTTGTAACTTCTCTTAATTATCAATTTTCCTAGATTTCTTTGATCGATAGTTAAATCATTAAAATCAAATATTATTTAATCAAATTTAGGACTTGCTTATGATAAAAATTACGGTATTACTATGAAATGAATTTGATTCTCTTTTTCCCTTTCTCTACATTTGATTTGAGCATATCCGTTTATTAAGAAATAATAGAAATATTAGAAATTGTTTATTCGACCTCCACAATAATCTATAACTGCAATATTTGATGTTATTATAAAACAAAACAAAAATAGAAATTATTTTATTTTAAATTTTTAATCAATAACAAAAAAATTACATTCTGCAACATAAAATTGGAATACTAAATTTTTTTGTTATGTTTAATTATGTTACTATTTTTTTCCCCTCTTTCATTTTTATTTGGTTTTTTAATTTGAAATCACCTTTTCAAAACTTAAAACTCTTCTCTAGTCTTATTAAATAAAAAAAAAACCTTTCTCTTTTTTTTAAGTACTTTTAAGTAAAAGTGAAGCGCTAATTTTCGATCTTTTATGCACATTACAACTAACTATATTTGTATATTTTTATTAAGAGGTCTCACTAATTTTCATAGTACTAACATTATAAGTGTTCTACACTCACACAAATACAAAAACACACATAAACATAGAATCAAAAAAAAAAAAACAACAACAACAAATTCAACGTTTATTGCATTTAAATATCATTATTACTATACAAGAGAAGAACTTAAATAATAAAGAGAACCCCTTATAGGTACTATAAAAGTTATAAAACAATTTTTGTACTTTTTTTTTGTTTTGTTGTTGTTTTTTTGTTTTGGTATTTTATACCTTGTTGAATATTTTTTTTATTTATTTTTTGTTTTTTTTTTTATGTTCAGATTTCAAAATGATGATTCGTGTTCTTGTTTTTTTTTTTTTTTTATTATTGTTTTATTTTAACCATTTTTAAAGAGTAAGAAGCTATGCAAAAATAACTCTTAATAGCAATAAAAAAGAATGGTAATCGACCTTTACGCAGAGAGGATACTTCAATACACTTTCCGTGTCTATTAATTTGTTTAGTAAATGACTCCTAAAAGGATCATTCAAAATTAGTTTTTAAGAGTACATCCATCATGAATTATTATGTATGAGTATATATTATGTATAGAATTACATAATATATATACAAATACATATAAACAATAAAAAAGCTTTCACGCATAAAAATAGCAAAAACAAAATAAAACAAAACAAATTTTTATTTTTTTATTATAAAAATAAAATGTGCAACATTGAACTTTGAAGATTTTATCATTGAATTGCGTTTTTATATTTTTTGTTGTTGTTTTTTATTTGAATATTAAATAGATAAAAAAAAATTAATAAAATTCAATATTTAGATAATAAAAAAATTTAAATATGTAATTTTGATCCTTATAGACCGGATATTACTATGTATCTAATTTTTAAAACATTTTATCAAGTTTAAAAAATCGATTCAAAATTAGATGAACTTAAATTATTCCAAATTTTCAATTTTTTTCTGCATAATGTAGATTTTTCTTTTATCTAATTTAACTTACAATCAGAATGTAGATACTACCTATATTTATTTAGAATATAAAACTATAAAAATGGCTAAATATTGAACAAAAAATTAAAATGAATGTTTTGATCATTGTATTTAAAATAAAAAACGGGCTTAACCCAAATTATTTATGTAATCAAATTGTATATAATGGAAACATACATGAATATAATTTAAGAAATAATGCTGACTTTAGACTAGATTTTTATAGAAAAGAAAAAACAAAAAATATGATCATGTACAAAGGTTTGCAATTATATAACAATCTTCCTACAGAATTAAAAATGGAAAATCGTTTAAGTAGATTTAAAAACCAAATTAAAATTCATGTAAAGGATAATTTTTAAATGAATTAAATTAAATTAACTCCATATTAAGTAAATTTATTTTAATTATTTAATTCTAGAATTTTTCTCTTAAATTTATTTGTATTTGTTTCCGTACTTATTTCATTAGGCAATTCATTAAAAAGTTTGAGACCATTGTATAGAAGCATATTTTTAGTTTTTTTCTTTTCTAAAAAAAATTAATCTAAATGAATTAACGTTTCTCAAATTATAATTGTGAATATCCGATACATAAACTAAACGATCACATAAATAACTGGGATATTTACCTATTTTCATCTTTTGTACAATTATTAATTCATTTATTATAATTCTTTGATTAATACTTAGCTATTTCAACACATTTAACATAAATCTATGCGAAGTATATCTGCTTACTTTAAGGATGACTCTCATAGCCCTGTTCTGCATTTTTTGTAACCTAATTTTATTACTACTACACTTGCCTTAAATAAAATTGTTGAGCAATATTCAAAATGTGGTTTGATAATTATATTATAAACTGTAATAGCACTTGAATACGATAATCTATCTCGAATTGTTTTGGAAAAATAAAGTTTTTTAGATATTTTTTTACAAATATAATTTTTATGTTTTTTAAAGTCTAGGTTTTTATCTACAATTACTCCTAAGTATTTAATTTCATCAACTTTGACTATTATTTCATTATTTATTTTAATATTATCATTTGTTTCTCCATTAATGACAATACACTTTGTTTTATCAATATTTAAGCTAATTTTATTCATTCTAAACCAATTATTTAACCTATCTAAGTCACTATTTATTTTTTGAGTACATTCTTCTATAGTATTTGCAACAACATATAATAATGCATCATCGGTAAACAAGACTATATTAAACGAAACACTAAGCTCTATGTCATTAACATGAGTTAGAAGCAATAAAACACCAAGAACAGAACCTTGTGGTACACCAAGATCCACATTTACAGTATCAGATAATTTGTCCTTGAATTTTGTTCACTGATTTCTGTTAGCTAAGTAAGAATGAAACTATTCCAGTTCAACATCCCTTATACCATAATTTTGCAGTGTTATAAGCAATATCTTCCTATCAACTGTTTCGAAAGCTTTTCTTAAATCAAAAAAAACAGCAACTATGACCTTATTATAATGAGTTGACATTTTCCAATTTGTTATTATCAAGCTTAGTAGTGATTCACAACTATGTTCTGTTCTAAATCCAGATTGGAATTTAGATATTAAATTACAACTTTCTAAATAATTTAATAATTGTTCATTCACTATTTTTTCTATGGCTAAAATCATAGAATTCAATTGTAATGGGATTAACTGGTCTAAATTCTTCAACTTTGTTGGTTCCTTTCTTTTTTTCGATATGAATTACTATTGTTTCCTTCCATATTTCTGGAAATTAACTGCCCATTTTGTACAGAGCTGTTAACGATTGACAAAAAGTTGTTTCCAATAATATCTAAATTATCAATAAACATTTTCTTATTTACAAAATAATAATAATTTTTATTATTAATTTCTTTTATGATATTTATCGAAATTTTACTTTAATATTGAACTGCTTTTATCTTGCTATTTATTTCTCGGATACTATTAACGAAGAAATTGTTAAATTTATTAGCAATTAATATAGGTTCACTTATTATTTCATTATGAAAAACTACTTCATTAATGTAATTAAGATCTCTTTTTAGTACATATTTTTTTTATATTTCTCCACATTTTACTGATTGATCGCGAGTTTGAATTCTTTTATTAGTATAAATATTTTTGGCTTTCGTCAGTTCTTTTTTATATAAATTTCGAATATTCTTATAATTATGCCACTCACTTTCACTATTAGTTAATTTTGCTCTATTATATTGATAAATTTTTTTTTTATTCAATTAATAGTCTTAGTTCATTATTATACCATTTAAAATCTTTAAAATCTTTTTGTTCAATATATTCTTTCTATACTTCACTATGTAAATTATTACTAAACATGTTTGCTTTAAAATTAGTAGATTAGACTTAAATTTTAATTATTAATGTATGAATAATATTGTAATTATAAATAGTTTTATATGAACTAAATAAAATAATAAAAATAAATAAACACACAAAACCCAGAGGAACCCTAATGGTTATAAAATGGCTAGTATCCTAAAGGACAAAATTGTGAATGCATTTAGTTAATAAAATTGTGTAACAGCATCATGATTTGATTTTATAAGTTTTTTTAGGATGTCCTATCTTCTTAGATTATAATAGGTTAAAATAATTTACAATTAAAGGAAAAATGATTTAAGTCTAAGTGAAGTCTATTTACGTTACGTTTACATTCAACAGAAATGCATACCCTACATTATTTTTCAAGCAATAAAGAAAATGTACTGGCTCGCTCGAAGAAGACTTAAAATGACACAGGAAAACAAGTTACTGCTATATAGGGTGATACTGCATTCAATATGGATTTGTGGTATACAACCAATGGCAGCAAAAAAAAAAACAAATATTGAAATTATACACCGTTTCTAAAATAAGATACTGTGGTCTTTTGTTGATTGCCTTCGATTGTACCAAATTATGTAATTCATAATGATTTGCAAGTCCACGGTTCAATACCACATTCACAGAAAAAGCCAGAAATATCGGACGATATGGACAGATTAAATAGTCATCCTAGTATAATAGCAATTACACTTATGAATATACTACATTATATGAGGCGGACCGAGCCAAAAAGGAGCATGTAAAAAAATACTTAAAAATACTTTAGAGATAAAATTGCAATAGAGAAAAGGTTAATCACTTCAAGTAGTTTAGTTCATATTTAGAAAAATAATTGTAATCATGTTCAAATTTGTTCAATTTTACTCTTTTCTTTGCGCGATGAAAGAAATTTTTAATTTTTAATAGAAAATGACAATGACTCAATTTTCGAAAAATTGCCGCTTGGTCCACTCTGGGTAGGACCGTCTCATATACAAGATGACAACGAAATATACCAAGGGATCTTTAGAAATTTATTCACATAATTTATTAATATTATTTTATTGCAAATTAGGAAATTATTCTTATTGTGTTGTAATTTCACATTTCTATTATTAAATTCGTCTAGTATTAGTTTTTTAATTAACACTAAAGGGTCCCTGTGCAATTGCACAGTGGTGGTTTTATTTAGAATTCTTTGTTAACAACATCATTATTGATTCATATGATTTCATATGAATCTTACACCCGCCCCTGACGTTCAGTTTATCATTCATCATCGTCATTTGTCGTCTTATTATAATTTTTCTATTTTTCTTTTTCTGGTCTAAAAACGATTTCAGAAATATACGTTACTTGTGTCTTAAAAAAATGCAAAATATCAAAATGGCTGAGCGTCAAGGAGCTTGTTAACTAAGATTCAAGACATAAGGATATATGCTAAAACCGTATAGATATACGAAAATTATTGAAGCATTTTTTTTGGGTTTATAAGTTATCATGGGTTTTTAAATGGTTAAGTTGTATACCGAAAATAAACAAAACTGAAAAAAAATAACAGCTCTTTTACATAATTTAGATTGTGGTTATGTTTTTCTATTATTAATTAAGCAATTTGTTTTTGAGAAATATTGAAGTAAATTTAAATTAAAATTAGTTAAGCTTTAAAAAAGTGATTTGAAAATGAAATAAAAGATAAAAGTGTGAAAAATAATGTATTTTTCTGTTTTTAGTATTTTATCACAGTATTTAAAATTACTTAACTTTTTTCTGCTATCCTTATAAATACCATGAAAAAGAAATCTCTATTTCTATTTGACATCAATAACAAATTATTAAAATTTTAATAACAATATAAACAAAAATACTTTTGTAAATAATTTTGTGAAATTTTTATTTTAAAAATAATTAAGTAATATAATTTTTGAATAATAATAATTTTGATTATAGTTTCCTTTTAATGTTTTGTTGAGTATTTGCCACCATTTTTATATTTTTATTTTTGGTTTGTTGGCACATATTTAATTTTAAATATTTCCAGTATTCACCACGTTTTTGCATAATTTTTATTTTTGGCTTAGGAACATGCTAAAATTTTAATATTTTTTGTGTGTAATTTACTATTCAACTATTCAACTATTCTTGTTTTTCTACTCTCAACACTAAATTATCTATTATTATATGTATAACAAAGTACAAAAGAAATCTACAATAGTTCCGAAAAGCTATAGTATTAGATTTTTTCAAATTTTAGACCAATAATCCATATGATAATTAATTAATTTCCTCTTAGGAGGTTCCAGTAAATAGTTATTCAAATATTTTTTTAGCAAATATCTCCTAACTATACTTAAGGTCTTAAACTATTAGATTATAGCTTATGAAATCGATTTGAAATTTGTTGCAAGTAAATGTGCATATTTTGAAAATGTAATAAAGATAATTCAAATTTAGAAAAAATGTCGAAATGTACGTATAGGAATTATGACAATAATGAATAAGAATCAATACAGTACAAATAAGATGTATAGATTTACTGACTAGGTCATGTAAAATGGAAGATAATATACTGTTCGAATCCAATCTTTTCCAAATTCCCAACAAAAATATAAATTTTAGTAACTAGACATGTTATAGAAATCGTTAAAATCATGAAAGACTAAATTTTTAGCAACTAATTTTTAAAATATTCAGTCATTTAACAAATTATTGAAGTATAAATGGAAAATCAGCCTGATCTTCAAAATTCGATAAAAGAATTTGATAAAAAAATCGTACTCAATTATTATAAAACTACCAAAAAAGTCATGCATTTGAAGGTGGTAAATAAAGAAAAAAATTGGTATTAATAAACGTAACCAAATATTAGATAAGTATTTTTGTGTAGTGCAAAACATTACAAAAAATTAAGAAAAAAAAAATATACGATTTTACCCCGAAAACCGCGTACTGAAAAATGTAACCAAAATTTGATTTTTGTTTATTTATCGCGTAAATTTTATAAATCAAGATAAATAATAAATTCTTTGAATATTTTTATTATTTACTAGCAAAGTTATCCGACGGTGTACGGGTCGACCACAAAATGTATCGAATTTACTCCAATGAACTTTGATTTATGAATCGAATTGAAAAAAAATTGGTTTATCAAAAATATTCTAATATTTTTTTTCACTACAATAACAAAATCAACAATACTACAACTTAAACTATACTTATATTAAAATTATTTCTTTGTAAACAATATTTCGGTCTTTTCTGATGAAGTTCGAATCTTTTAAAATACGTTCCTTGCTATTGCAGTATTCTTGAAATGAAGATATGTTCGCCTTTCCCACAATCAATTGGAATTTGTGCTTAAATGAAATGAGGATGCAAAGTTCTTATTCTTAATCTAGTACCATAGTTTAATCTAGTTTTGGCTGCTTCAAGTTTCGTAGAAGCAATATTGAAGCTACTACTTCTAATTCCAATTGATGAAAAGGAACAACTTCATTTTCATTGATAACTGTATCTATCGAATTGTATACATGAACCCCCTGGAACACTCTGCAGTATTTGCTGATTAATTAAACGAATCGTCACGTTTTTGTGTCTAATTCACATAGTCATGTAAAACTTTTATACTGATTCCTACAATTCGAAAATACTTTTTTCAGGACAATACATATTATTTGTTTATTTTTCATAGAGTACCTATGAATAAATTTTCAAGTCTGTAACACACTCGTTTTTTGAAACATTCCTGATGGAGTATGTGAAAGTGTAAATTTTTATGCATGTAACACAATTGGTTTTTAAAATACGCCTGAGACTTGCTGGGAGTTATACGGTAGCAATGCAAATTTTTTCTGCATAAATATGTTCTGGAAATTCTGAAGCACTTGAATATTTGTTTTTGCAGCTGTACCCCACATCTGTACTCAGGTAATAACGAGTTATATACCAACATCTTGTTTTTTAGAGATAATTGTGGGGCGTGTGTCATATGCCTGTTTTCTTGTAATTTGTCTGATATTTCATTTGCCTGCTTTTCATTTGACTAAATATACATTCATAATAAAAATTTTATGTGGCAAGTTTTTATCAATCAACCAGTATCAGAACTACATCTTTTAGGTGATGACTGGTGGAAAGTGCAAGTTCAAGAATTTCAGCAAAAATAGTTCCTGGTCCCGTCTCACAAAGCCCTCCAAAAAAAAATTATTTTTTTGACGAATGAAATACAGGCAAATGAAATGCAGTCAAATTAAATACAGGCATGTGATAGTAACCCACAATTGTGATTTATTTCCTAATAGCCAATGCATATATATCTTAATTTAATTCCAAGCTGCTTTCGTTTGCTTTAAATATGCTTTCGCCAGTTCAATCTTCTATCTAAATATATTAATAGATATTTTACTACTTCTTTTTGAGGTAGAGGAATATAGTTCAAGGAGACTGATGGGCAAGTATTATTTCTCAGCGTAAATGTAATGTGCACTGATTTTTGTTGATTTGCTTTAATTTTACATTTATCTAGCCATATTTCGATTTTATTCAGACACACTTGGGTAGTGAAAGATGCCACGTTTGCGTTATTATGTGTAGCTAATATAGCAGTATCATCGGCAAAAGTATCAAGTTGAGCTCCTGCTGTTAGTGGGAGATCTGCTGTTTACAATAAGTATAAAATAGATGTAAGGACACTACGTTGAGGAACTCCGGACTTAATATCATATAGTTGACTATATTTGTATTTTTGTTTTATATAATACGTTCTATTTTCCAAATAGCTAAAAATTTCGTAATAGTCAGATGGCAAATTCAGATTTTTTTCAGTTTATACTTTTTTCAGTTCTACATGCCAAACAGGCTATTGTCTAATCCGGCTAATCAAATGCCTGACTTATGTCTATAAAGGCAGCTGATACGTACCTTCTGTTCAAAAGCATTATTTATAGTGTTGAAATGATTAAATTGATTTTTTATAAAATTCTTAATTCAAAATTATAAGAGTTTTCAGAACAGAATTTGTTTTTTAGAACATTTTTTACCAATCTTATTACTTTATATTGCAATTTATACCTGCTATACTACAGTAAAATTTAAAGCAATATTTTTTATTTAATCATTTTACGTATTTCTATAACTGCCATCTTAGATAATTCTGTGATTCTGAATTTACTATAAGACTTAGATTTATAATAAATTATTAAATATTTTAAATTAATATTTTTGTTTAAAATTTAGTTTCAATTAGAAATTTTATATGAATGAAAAATCAGCAACAATTTTGATTTAAATATCAAAACTGACATTTTCTGCTATGAAGAGTCTCCAAAAATACTATTTTTTTTAATATATTTTCTTTTTGTTTTTCTTTTTTGCAAAATATTTAATTTCCTTTTTTTTTATAAAATATTTCATTTTTGAATCAGCTTTTCGAAATCTAAACACTTGAACACGTACTGTTGCGGCAATTATAATATGAAGGTTTTGCTTTTCATTATTATAACATGAAAAATTCGTAAAATCGTTTCTCTTTTCAATATTAAATACATATACATATGCATACATACACATATGGGTTGTTCTATGAAAAGTGACTGATTGACGTCTCAGTATATTTTGAATTAAAATACAAAAGGATTTTAAAAATGTAATTATGTTGTAATATTTATCAAAAATCTGGTCACCAACAAAACAAGAACAATTTTTCTTTGATTTAGAGAAAATACTGAACTTAGAACATTTGTCTTATCATTGTGGTTTAAAATATGAACAATAGAAATCAAATATAATAATTTTGTTGTATTGTAAACATATTTCAATTTGGGCAGATGAAAATTGCATTAATTGAGTTGGAGTCATTGAGCTGAATTAAAAATATTATTGCTTTAAATTAATAGAAATACTACTAATAATCAATATAAAACCAGGTAGACCCGTCGTAGATCATATAGATTTGTTATTTTACTTACGTGTCGCCAAGAAATCTCGGTACTAGTCCCCATTATTATACCAGAGCATGCGTATTATTTCTCAGCTTTTTAAGAGGAGAAGCAGCCGTTATTTTAAAATTTAAAAAAAGTTTGTTAACTAAATCGAGGGTGCTTCATCGAATGGTGGTATTTTCACCTTACGAAAAGGACCGCAAATCGGTTTTTCAAGACAAAAAATCGCCGAAACTGGCCGAAAACGAGATTTTGAAATGGGAAAGGGTATTTTTTAATGCAAATTCAGATTCTATGACAAAAAATAAGGTTTAATATAAAGAAAATGAATAGATTATTGTTTGTTGCATAATTCAAATCATGGTGATTTATTTGATTTATTAAAAAGTGTTCACAAATTAAAATTTAGTCGAACTGAGATTTATTAAAATTAAAGCTTTGTAATGCTGTGCATTTTGAATTAGATTTTTGTGTTGTTTTGTCACTGGCACAAATGTCATTATCGTAGATAATTTTTTTTTTAAATATATGCAATTAATTAGATTACATCTCTTTAAGTTATTACTAAAACGATGCAATATAGTTTAGTATTTTTGTTGACATATGTGAAAAGATAATAAATTGAATAATTTCCACGTTAGAGGAAAAAAATATAATAAATTGTCATTGTTCTGGTGAAATTTAACTCCAACACTGAGTAAATGTGATTTTTCGTGTAATTTGTATTTTAGAAGACACCACTACTTTAAAGAAGTTTGATGTGTTCAAAAATTAATCCAAATACCAATAAAAAAAATCAGAGACTGAAAAACAATGATAATCATATAATGTATATGCATAAAGGCTTCAGTTGTATGTGCACAATCTTGTGAAAAAATTCTGGTCTGAGCTGAAAATTTTGGAGCAAAAATTCGGCTACACAGTTCAGAATTAAAATCTTCTTTTTATAAACTAACTTTAGCAAAGTCACCTGACGTTGTCCAGCTCCAACACAACATGTATAAGATTTATTTCAATAAAGTTTCATTTATGAACTACATTTCAAAAAATGATTTATGGATAATATTCGAAAAGTTCCATTACAGATATTTAAGCACATGGGTCCAATTCAAATCTGTAGTAGGTTTGAATTTATTTGTGTTTCAATAACATAAGGATGTAATAATTTTTCAATACTTTCTACTTTATTATTAATCTCGTATTGTACAGTTTTTACTGACTAGAATTTCGTGGAAGCATAACTGAAGCTCCTACTTTTAGTTTTGACTAGTGAGAAAAAAAGGTGAAAAACCTTGTCAAATCCAACAAATTAAGACATTCTGTTGACTAGTTAACAGCTTCATTTTTTTGGACTGTATCATCGCTATTTCAATTTTAAGTTCAATAAGCTAAAGTAAGTTCCGGGCAAATATAAAAAAATACTTTCACTACAAATTCTTCTGAACCAGTCAAAACTTCGAAAAATGGTAAAAGACATGGTTGTTTTTTTTTTGAGAAAGTACTTAATTACCTACAGATTAGATTCTGTAACACCCTTAGTTTTTTAAATGTTAGTGCTGGTGTACTTAAAGCAAATTTTCATGTCATCTTTTGTTTTTGAAGTATTCCTGATGGATGCTCAAATTTATGTGACCCAAACCAGTCCGAATTTTACAAAACGTTTAAAGACGTATTTATTTTTTAGAAACTACCTAATTACAAATCTTCAGGTCTGTAACACTTTTAGTTTTTTAGTCTGATGGCTGTTAGAGATGTATGGCAACTATCCAAATTAGCCTGAATTTCGAAAAACGGTAAAATATGTGCCCTTTTTTTTTGAAATATTTCTAATGGGTGCGAGTTGAGTTGTATGGCAACTTTTCGAACTTGGCAGCATTATAAATTACTACTTTAGTTTTTTTTTCATCAAGAATAACTTTGCAAAATTTCAGAATTCTCATCTTGAAAAGGGTTGATGACTAAATCCAAACTGAAATCCACAAAAAAAAATATTAATTAACTAAGACAGGATTAAAAGAAATATATTGAAATCCGGAAATTATTTTTTAATGATTCCGTTATTATTTATGAATATTCTGAAAAAGGGAATATAATTTTTTTTCAGACTGGTAACCTTCTCCTCCTTATTTCGGCGATTTTTGTGTTTTTCGATCGTTCTTTGTGGATTTTTTTTTTGTGCCAAAAGTCATTATGGATTTTCCTAACAAACCCCTTTACAACTGTGGACGTTTATAGCGAACAAAAAAAACAAACAAAATTTCTCTTTTATAAGTATACGAGATGGCACGAAAAATTTACTGTAATGTTTATCAAATATTGAAAAGGTGGTACAGGTCAAACATACAAAGGTGGTTTTTGCTCTTTATATTAAAAATACCCCAAATTAAGGTGGCTATTATATATTTTGATAATGATTACGATTTGATCGAACGAAATGTCAAAATGCAAAATTGCCATTATGTATTTCGATATCGTTCAGAGGTTGTCGAAAGTTTCAGGAAAGAGACAGCGAAATTTTGTACAAATTATTTTAATTTTGAATTGAACGGATAAAATAAAAGAGTGACACTTGGACACTTGGTGTTTTGTTTTATATTTATGATATTTTTTGGAATAAAAATTAATTTAAAATTTGAAATGGATGTAGGTATTTTACTTTATTCTTCATAAGTATATTTTATTAAATTAAATTTTATCTAACTTTTTTCTTCTAGTGCGAACATATTATACTCCAGCGAAGTGGATTAGAATAATCCCGAATATAATATGTTCGCTTGCTTTTTTATTCAGCAATTTGATAGCATTTTTCAGCACTATCAGAAATTGAAAAATTTAACTCTGCTGAAATCATTTTATTTATAAAAACTTATAATTTTATAATTTCTATTTTATTTAAACACTTTTAACTTATTTTCGAAATACATAATAGGCACCTAAGGTCATTTTTATTTAAATACTTCTAACTTATTTTCAACTTAAAAATTTCAAATATAACACCATTGTTTGGTTATTTTTCGTACAATAATTTGAATTTGACAGTTAAAGAATCAAACATATGTCATTTTCATCGTGGATTTGAATTTAACAATGGCAGCATTTTTAAACGCTTTCGATCAAATTTTCATCGAAATACATAATGACACTAACGATTACAATCGAATAACTCTAACAAAAACGATTAAAATCGATCGAAATATATAATAGGCATCTAATAGGAAATACATAATAGGCATCTAGGTCTTCCGGCGAACATTGTGACAATTCAAAATTTTTAAAATTTAAAAACCCTTGTTTTTTCTCCATTCCACTTACTTTTTGTAGAACTACCCATTTCAATATGTAAATACAACATGTACGTTATATTATATGTATTATATAAGTAAAAAACATTCACAATAGCATCCTTTTTAAAGATCTATATGCACACACATACATACATAAATATAAAAATTTACAGATTTGTATTATCGATAAGTAAAAAATTGTCACGAAGTAAAAATTGTATTTTAAATTGATTGGCATTTCAATTGAATTGCAAGTTTTTTACTTTGTCCAATAATTTTATAATTATTTTTTTTTATTTTTTTATTTTAATGAGAAATTATTTTTCAAATAATTATTTATTTATAATTAAGTTAATAAATAAATTATGTATATTAAAATATAATAACAAATAAAAAAGTAATTTATTATTTTGAAGAATAATCAAAATTACATTTTCATATTTACAATTTATAAAATTATAATTTTATATTCTGAAATCTGAATAATTAATTTATAATTTTAATTAAATTTCTTATTTCTGAAGTGTTAAATTATTTTAAATTGCAAAATTCATTGTTATAATTATAATTCCCTTGTTTTGTTTTATTTTAATTTGAATCTTAATCCGTTTCAGACGAACGAATGTGTAATTTAATTAAGTTGTGTGTGAAAGACCAGATTATGTTTGAAGACAAGAAATAACTTTAAGACTACAAATTTAGAGTGGAGAATGGAGACAAAATATATATGTAAAATTAAACAGCATTCTTAGGTAGAGCCTTTAGGTAAAACGAGATTTAAAAAGTTTAATATTAAACATTTAAACACACTAGTAAAACAAATTGTTTTAGTTTTACAGTTCTAGAGACTATACTATAGTTTTAAGAGATGAAATTACTTCTCATCTATCTGACAGATGTATTTATCAACAGAATATGTTTATGAGGTTGAAGCTAGATGATAAAGTAAAGTGGATGAAACATAAGAAATAAAAAAAGAAGCCATCAGATACAAAAAATTCTGTTGGTTACTTGGACGAAATTCAGATCTCTGCGTAATTCAGATCTCTATGTAATTCAGCTGTCAGTACAAAATGATCCCAGAAATCTGATGTTAACGATCTGATTTCAGCGTATTTCATATATCAATTCAAAATAAAATTCTAATATATAATTAAATGTTAAAATCTATGTGGACGTAGGGTTGTGAGAAAAAAGAAAACAAACATTGGAATGCTGCAACAAGTTTAAAATAAATTGCTTCGTAGTTAATATTTCATAGTAAGAGAGACCTTGGGTGAAATTAAAAAATAAACACTGCGGCAGTCCCCTTCATTGTGACTTGTACATTGAAAGCTCCATAGATGAAATTAAAAAACATGCAGTAAAACATTAGTAAACTCATATAAGCTCAGAAATGGCAGCAGTTGTGGACGCACCATAGTCATGGTGGTTCAATTTTAAAGTATATCCAGATGAGAAGATGGAGTTAAGGAATCTGATTAGATTGCATTGAAGCTTACCCAATACAATTATTATATTTTTTATCACAGTTTAAATTATTATTATTTACATTATAATAATTTTGTCAGTCGGTATCAATAAATATTCTATAAGTTTTTAGCGTCAACAACTTATTTGCCACATTAATGGACAGTTATATATGCCGTTATTTAGATATTCATTGCTAGATTATTTGTAAATTGAGTTCCAATTGTTTCCAAGATATAGGACTTATAATAAATAACTGCATTTTTTAATGGCTGTCGTAAGTAGAATTACTATAACTTAATTTCAACAGATACAAAAAAAAACGAAATTCACCAGAAAAAAACAATCTTTGAGTAATCATTTTTGTTTTGTATTTCCCAAATCAGTACAAGCTATCTTATGTTATGGTACATCAAAATTATAGTCTTCTTTCATAGATATTAAATCTAAAAAATTGAAAATCTACTAAGTTTCACCATGTTAAATTATTCAAAAAATACCGTTATTTAAAAAAATAATCAAAAATACAGAATTTTCTAGTTTAAAGCTTAACAATTGGAAAACCTAAAACTGTAAAAACTTGTTTGAACTCTAATTTTAAAGATACAAACATAAAATTGTGATTAACTGTTTTTCATGTCATCTTGGAAATGATGTTATAATCAAACTTAATACCAACCTACTGACACCATTTTGATACCAACTTGCAACTTTAAAAATTTTTAAACATTTCTTATAAGCTAACATATTTTGTAAACTGTATTCCTAGTGTATAATTAACAACAGTGTAGGTTTAAAGTAAAACATATAGTATGGATTCAAAGTGCAGATTGAATGTAAAATACTGACCGATATAACCGATACATCTGACTACTAATCAGAATGTTCACGAGTTCGAATTTCACTCACGGTTATAATAATAAAAAGTTTAATTTTGATTTTTGAATAAATCAGTGGTTATCACTAAAAATAAAATGGAACTAGGCTATTATGACGACCCAGTTAGCCTATAACAGATTTAGTTTACACGGTAAAAATAGTTTATATGCATGTCTTTGCGTAAAAAGTAATTGTGGGATCTATTTCATAAAATCAAAAAGTATACACGTTATAAATTTGTCAATTTACAATTACTTTTTATAGCACAAGAATGTCGATGACAAGTGGCAATTTACAAGAGATGTTGATGGAACATGTTTACAAATATATCAAAACTTTCTGTATTATAAAAAAAACTAAATTTTTCCGACAATAATTATTAAAAATTAGTCAAGATTTTTCAATCAACTTGTAATAACAACTTTTTATAAAATAATAAAAATTTTACAAGTAATTGTCAGAGATTTCGAAAATTGTCTCGACAAGTAAAATTTTTAATCAAAAACAAGTGAAGTAAAACAATTAGAAAAAAATTGACTTTATTGCATTCAAGTGAAAATAAAAATTGAAAAAAAAATTAACTATTCTAGGCGTCGTTGAAATTTTAAAGACAAAATCAATATAGTTCAATTTTTTTAGTGACTTGAAATTCATTGAAAAATTTGGCATAAGTAAAAACACCACATGTTATATTTCAAATAAAATTAGACAAGCGCGAAACAAATTCAAACTCAACTACAGAATCAGCTTCTTTGTGCTTTGACATTGATTTGAAACTTGGAGCAAAATGCCATGTAATTGAAGATGAATATGGAGTGTTAAAAACTACAATTGGTCGTTGCGTAATAAATGTTTCTAATTTAATTGCAGAACACTTTGTTTAGTCGATGGTTAGGCTGCCGCATCTCGATGATTTATGTTATACACAAACTTTCCCAATGTTGCATTGCTATTATTGATATTTAATATTTATTATTTAGGATTAGCTCAAAAATTAGCCAACCAAATACCATATAACGACAATGCACTAATCAAAAGCTAAAGTTATAATAAAAAAGATCAAATAACCCATGAATTTACAATAAACCCGGGAGTACGACAACAAAATGTACTATTTACATTATTAATCAACGAAATGCTTCATCAGGCCATAGGCAAATTAGAAAATATAGGCAGTATATAATAACCCTAATAATAGCATATGTGGAATGGCAAAAAAATACAGAAGTATTACAGAAGTATTTGTGCAGCTAGAAATCGAAATAAAAAAGTAGGATTAAAAATCAACGAAGGCAAAACAAAATATCTAAAAATGTCAAGAAACGATCAAAGAAGAAGTAATCAGAATATAACAATCAACAAGGAGGGTACATCTTTGAACGAGTTACAAGGTTCACATACCTCAGATCAACAATAAGAATTCAGAAAACAGAATTCAGGCCGGAAATACTATGCAAATTACTATGCAAACAGAAATTTGCTACAATCAAAGTTAATATTAAGAAAAGCAAAGATGATGATATATAAATCTCAAATATAACCCACAGTGATGTATCGAGAAGAGCAGCCTGAGTATATTTGAAAAAAAAATTCTCCGAAAAATACTTAGACCAAAAAATTGTAGAATGAAGAATACATAATTAAAAATAATTGCGAGATTAATAATATAATTAACAATAAAGACATTGTGAGGTTTGCAAATGCCCGAAGACTAAGATGGGTTTGGCCATGTAATTAGAATGTGTGAAACTCAAAAACAGACAGTGGTGTTAAATAGAAAGCCCGAGAGTAATCGTGGTAGAGAAAACCAGAGAAAAGTCGAGAAGACAATGTTTAAAATGATGCCCAAGCAAAATCACAAATTGGTGACAAGCGGTTTAACCCTTTTGGAGGAGTATTGTGATAAAATCTCACCCCGAACTGCACTATAAGATAATGATGATGATGAGTTATTTTTTATTAAATTTAACCCAGCCTTTTTTTCTATGATTTCTCTTTGCTGCAGTTTCAACTTGTAAAATGTAATAAATTTTTAATTTCAATAAAATTTAATAAGTTTTTTTTTTTAAATTACTTTCACAATTTTGTATTCATTGGAAAATACTGTGACAAATTTATAAAGTTTACTACAAAATTTTTATATTATTTACTTGTAACGTTTATATAAAACAAGAAACTTGTCATAACCAAATCCTGACAAATTTGAGACAACCCTTGTTTTCATAAATGCAAACTTGCAGTCAATCTGCATATTCTGAATTTATGAACACCCTTGTCAGATTTCCTGAACGCTGTTCATAAATGCAGACTCAAGGTTTACTGGGCGTCAATTTGGCAGAATAAATTTTTAGTATGCATAAAGTTTTTTGAAGTAGTTGTCTTTGTTTATTTGAATATTTTAGTTTTTGTTTTGTTATTTAAAAAAAAATGTTATAGAGTCAATGTCAGTATTATAATGAACAGAAAATTTGCAGAATTGTCAAATAAATGTAGAATATAGACAGAGTTTGTGTAAAGTTTTATTGCAAAGTACGCCAACTGGTGGCAAACTTGTTGTCAATTTGCAGCATTTATGAATACACCCAACATGTGACAAATTTGTAAACTTGTCACAATTGTCGCACTTGGCGAATTTGTTGAAATAGGACCTAGTAGAATTCTAAACAAACAAACAAAAAAAAACAGAAACCAGGAAGATCTAAGATTGCAGATTTGAATTCAAAATTGATAGTTAGCCTATATCCTATATTTAATCTCAATATTAACATTTCCATTACATTAATATTTCATGTTATTTTAATTTACCTTCACACAAAACACAAGCATTTTCAAATATCATTTTTAATTTGAATAATTCTAATAACAAAGAATTTTAAATATTGAATGTCTTATAAGAATATCATAAATAAATATTTATTTCTTATCAAAATTCATATTAAATAAAAAAAAAATAATAATAAAAAAAATCATAAAAACAGAAAAATGTTTGCAAAACAAAGTTCAAGATAATATTTTACAAAAAGAAAGAAAAATATCAAGAATAAAAAATTAATAAAAATCCAAAAAAATCACGTTCCGCCCAAAACAAATGCAGAGAAATAAAAAAATAAATAAAAATTTCCTCCAACACAAACATGAAACCTTTGAAATATTACATCTCATTAATGAGAAACGCCACTTTAAGGACATGAATATAAGATCATCTGGATTTCGTTAATTTGCGGTGCAATATATTTACATCCTAAAATGTATAAATTTCCATACATACATATATATATATATATTGTTTGTTTTATAGTTTATTTTATAAATTTTAAAAATTAATGAGATCCTTGCAAGAATTTCTTAACGTAAAAAAAAAATAGTCATAAATTTAATGTTACTTTTTCTTCTTTTTTTTGTTTTGTTTTTGCAATTAACATTTTTTATGGATAGATGAATATTCTCTAAAGAGTCAAAAATTAATTTTGAATTTTCATATTTTGAATTTAATCAATTAAATTGTAACCCACAAATATTAACCACTATTTTTGATATTTTAGAATCTTAAGTTGATTTAGTTTTCATTTAATAATAAATTATTAAATATAAATTAAATATGTATGTATATGTATTGTATATATATGCATATAAATAATAAAACAACATTATTCTGAGAAAATCGATCAATCTCATCAATTCATTAAAATTTAATTATATTTTTGGTCATTATTTTTGTTATTTTACTTTATTTAATTAATTTACTATATATATGTATATATTATGTACTATAGATATTTTGTGGTAACTCTCTAAAATATAATTCAAATTCAAATATTGAAAATTAAATATATATAGATTGAAGAATTATATTTGCAAAATTTTCTATTTGAAATATATTTACAATAACCATAAATCAATGTGATAAAGAGGTGGTCCAGAATGAACACAGAAGATCCCAGTCAACTTATCACCTTATATTGCACAAATTATTTAAGATTTGCATTATTAAAATAGTAAGTTAGTAGTAACTGAATTGTAACAGTCAAGGTGGATTTTCAAATAAATGTCAAAAATTTATTTGTCTATATTAAGAACTAATTTGGACCATTGTCATTCCATTATTACAAGGCATTGCAGCCAATCAAAATTTTTACAGCTTCTATGTATTTGTATTTTTACAGTTTCTATGTGTAACAAAACACACAAAATACATAGAAACTGTAAAAACTCTGCAATAGCTTGTAATAATGGAATGACAATGGTCCAATTTAGTTCTTAATATAGGTATCAGTCTTAGTTAATAATAATCAAATCATATTAATTAAATTCTGATTGACTGCAATTTTTACAGTTGAAATAAGTTGGAAAATTCATCTTTATAACAAAACATAATTTACAATATTGTACAGTAAAAAGAAAGCTTTACAAAACGAGTTTAAACAATTGGATGGATCTGTGACTACTATGCTATATACATAAATACTACTACATAAATACCTAGAAATATATTGAATGATACAATCATAATTTAAAATTTTTGTAAATTTTTGATTCTTGCTGTGCCATCATACAAATTTAAAATAATGAAATATTGAACATGGAAACAATTTATTTACAATATTTATGTTTACTTTGATTTTAGATATACAGAAAAGACCAAATCTAATATCAATCAAATAATATTCTCGTCACATAAAATCATCCAATAATTGACAATTCAACAAACTTTTGTTCAAGATTGATATAAGTCCAATACATACAGATGCAAATTCTCCTTACAAGAAGAGCAATGTTCATTTCACAGTCTGAATGCGATAACACACATTGCCTAATTCTGAAATTGACATTACCGCATTATAATAATAACGGTCTCCAAGGACATATACCTGCAATGTTTAACGATCAAACGGGGAAGTACAATAGATCTAAAAACATCGCATCTAGATAGAACTCCCACCGTCAAAAATGCTTATCAAATTTGAGTTTTTCTAAATAATTAACCCTTTCTATCGATTAAGTTAGTTTTCTTTTAGCTACTTCTAAGGAAATTATGCTGATTCAAAGTACTATCTACTTCTTTTATTGTACCTTTTATTTTTTGTATGGAAAAAGCTCAATGTAATAACACTGAGTAATGAGTTTTAATTTTTAATAAAAAATAAAAAAATTATAGATTTGAAAAAGAAATGTAATAAAAAAAAATAGTTATATGTATGTAGTTAATAATGTTAACTTGACACCGGATAGCAATTCTATATTATATAAAATGTAACCGTAAATGTCAAACTAATTTTAATACAAACTAAAATGCATTTGCAGTCTAATCGATTAAGTAGATTGATTTTTGTCATGAAATTCTTAAAGTCCATCTTAAGTGACTTGTAATCGAGACAAAAATTATTAGATCGAAAATTGTCATTTGTACGTCGTTTGCATATTTTGAACTTGCAATTTAATCAAAAAAAATTTCAGATTCATGAAATCCATTTTAAAAATGATAAATAAATGATCCAGATCATGTAAGATAAATATAAAATAAAACTTAAATAATTTAAATAAATAATTTGTAAAAATGACAAATGTCAAATGCAAATATCAAAATATGTAATTGTAACAACCACTTATTGGTTGTTGATCATCAAATGTTTTAGCATCGAGCTTAGTTTGGTATTTCCGATTACAGCGTATACCAATACAATATTATGAGGTTTATCAATTGACCGTGACATCGTATCGTATCGTGTCCTATCGTGTATCGACAACGTCGCCAACATATTGACGTATGATCTTAAATGTCAAAAAAAAAATTGTTTACATTGTCTCATGATTGGGAATTAATTTTACAGTGTATCCGCGACTCATTTTCACGACACACGTTGTCAAATTATGTATTCGAAAATTTGTTGATACACAGTATAGTTTGGTACAGTATTGTAGATTGAACACAATGTTGTCAGTTCAGAAAATTTGACATATTGTATTTGTATATACATTTTATCGATTGAAATTTTTTGGATACATTTCCGATGTCACCGACAATATTAATATCAATGCAATGTGATTCAGGTTCCATTAGAATGAATGAATTTTTTTTATTTAACCTATAATCTTGCCACTTTTTAAATAATAAAGAACTATAAAATTTATTTTCACACTTTTATTTTAATCACCTAACCTATCAGTGAGTAGTTTAGTAGCCAGTGAGTGATTTAACTACAGCAAATGCTTAAATAAGAACATTTAGCACGAATATTGAAAATTCAATTGGTTTACAAAAAAATGTTCGAAACCATAAGACAAATAAAATAATATACATAATATATCATAGAAAAATCTACATATTTAAAAATTGTGCACTACTTAACTTAGTTCCTCAATCCAAAATGACAAGCAATTAAAAAAAAGCAAATATAATTAAAATTAAAAATAAAATTAAATAAAAATAACTGAGTTTAAATTGATTATTCTCCGAATATTTACTTGTAGGAGTAATGTTACAAATTTTGAACTATTTATTTATTTTATTTATTTCAATTTATCTCAAAAAGAGCTAAAAAGCTCACATTATAAATAATTTAAGAAATATAAAAAAATATATATATATATATCAGTGCAAAAATTTAATTTAATTCAATATAGAGAAAAATAATACTTTAAAAAACTAGTTAACAACGGTAAAACATAAAATATTAAGTTCCTTATACTATTTTCCTTCCCATCACCACAATTGATTCTAAATACAAAGGTAGTCTACATTCTAACGAATGGCAGAACAGAACATGTAAAAAATGTCTTCATTCTAATTTTCAAAAATAATTTTGTATTAAATTCCTTTGCTTTTTATGATAAGAACAAATCTGGATGGAATTAAGTTTTTAGTAGGATGTTCAAAAGTCGAATATCCTGCCTTCGATAGCTTGGTTATTTGAAAGCAATTTACTTCCTTTATTAACATTTAATTCCTTTAATGAATATGTTTAATCCCAATGAAATTTTAAAATTTAACGCTCAGTAAATATTGTGTATCTGATATAGAAAATATGAATTTCACTTAAAAAGCATTTGAGATGCAATGGAAGTACTTAAGTATCAAATTAGTTAGAAGCTCGTAGTGGTTACTGGTATATACCGACCCACTTAGACCATAGAAACAAATTAAAATTAGTTAAAAATTTCATAATAAATTTTAATACTATTTATAACCATTTACGGTACATTTTAAATTTACTTTTAAATCAACTGAGTTTCATTTTTCTGTTTGATTACCAATCAAAAGAATCTAAAATTGGTTTTTTGTTTTTTTTTTAGTGTTATCCTTTTTGTTTGTTTTTCATTTTCTTTTTCTTATCCTTTAATATTCTACACTCTTATGTATAAATTGCTTCCAGTCAACTTAAAGAAAAAAAAAACAAAAAAAAAAAACAAAAAAAAAAAACGAGAAACAAACTTCTGATGATCCACTTCATCTTTCGTTGACGGACGGCCTGATGATATACGATGACAAATTTTTATACTTTAATTTGCCAGAGCACAATTATAAATGCTGATTAGTAGAATAGCACGTTTTACTCGTCCCAAACTAAATATTTTTATAATGAATAATATACATTTTATAACGGTGTATATTACATACATATACATATATAAAATTCAAATCACATATGTACATGTATTGTACATACAACTACATAATATTATGTATTAATCATTTTCCATAAAGGAAACATTACAAAAAAAAATCAAACCCCCCGGATTCTATTTAATAATTTTTTTTTCACTTTAATTCAAAGCAATTTTAGGTTCGGTTGATACAAGAGTTATATAAAAATTAAATGAAAAAAAAAAAATAAAAAAATAAAAATGTTAAAACGTAAAAATGTGAAAAAAATAATTAGTCGAGAAAATGTATAAATCACAGCAATAAGAAACATAATAATTCCAACTATATTTTAAAAAGGAACGGGAGTATTACATTAATTGCTATGTACATATTACATAAGTATATACGGTCGTATCAAATAGTAATAAACATTTTTAATTCAATCCAGGTTTTAGGTCTACTTGATTCAATATTATTTAATTCGTTTCGTAGAACATAAAAATTAACAAGTAAGATCGACACAACGAAATTATATTGAGTCGTTGGCACCACAATGCACCCGTTTTTGGCTTAAACTTTAAGTGTATTGACTTTGTCAGTCACTTGTATTTTCTTAGCTGCATAAAAACACTTTATTTGACTTGAATGTGTAGTACAAAATTTGAGCTTTGTTTTAATCAGGTTGACTGGGATCAGTAATGTCAATGGATGATATGAATCACAGTTGAAACGATATAATAGAGGGAGAGGCTCTTGAACACTTATTTTGTATATTTACCCAACCTCACGATTGCCTATTTCTTAAACATGGGCTTATTCTTTGCGTCTATATTTGTTAATATATTTTTTAAAGACCAATAGTTTAATTGAATATATACACAATATCTTTATAGAATTCAAAACTAATGGATAATGTTTTCAATTTTTATAAGAATAGCTTTGAAACCTGAGTTTTGACCGAAAAAATAAGTAATGTATACCATCCATAAAAATTCAATTCTATATAAATAAAAATATCTATAGGTAGCTAAGTAGACAACCGACAAAAAAATTGAATAAGATCAGAATGATTTGTCCGGGTGACCTATGTGTGAATAATTGGTCGCTTAACGATCCGCACAAACAACTAGACATCTGTAACTAATTTTGAATATATGAAAAATGTATAGATATTCGATAAAAGTATTTTGACAAGTTATATGTAGAGTCATTTTCATCTAAGTTATCATATACACACACCTTTTACAATTAAACAATTTTATATTAGGAGTATTTTCATTCAAACGCTAACTGGGTACGTTATGTAGAGCGTTTGGATGAAAATACTCCCAATATTTAAATGATTTTTTGTTGAATGTGGTAAACAGATGATAAGGTTAGACAAAGAACTGTAGTTTGTCAGCCATCATAACCATAAAACCAAAATAAAAAGAAAATAGTTTCAATTAAAAACAAAAAGGTGTAGCAATAATTTATGCCTATAGTTCTAGTCAAGTTCTAGCATATAAATATTTAATATCTAGCATACAATGTATTTCTGTACATTAAAATCATTGCACATTCGGTTTATTGGTCATAATAGCAAGTGTTAGACGTTTTAATTATAAATTTATTCAACAATCTACTGCCAACATACCCTGAGCAGTTTTGAATTTCTTTCTACTAAGCTAAAATCATCTTCTATAGTTCTCACTTCTCACAGTCAGATATTATGGTTGGAAGAACTGTCCTTCAGTTTCAATAATCTTTATTTTCACAGAGTATTCGTTTCCAGTATAAGAGACAAGTTTTATCTTCCAGCGAATTTGAAACCATGTTTGCCACATCGTTAGATTGCCTATTAGATTTATCAGAAATAATTATCTCTTAAATATTCAAAATGTGACAAAATTAAAATTAAGCAAAAAATTATCAGAAGATCGTTTGTCTATTCAAAATGGAATAAAACAAATCATTTCATTTCAAGGGATGATATAATAAGGAGACCAAAGTTGAAGCAGAATAAACAACAGGCAATAGCAAAATAAAAATAGTCTGTTATGCGAACGATTAATATTATTAGAAATGAAGATGACGTTCAAAGACTTCTATTCATTTAAAACAAAATATCAGAATCGTTCAACATTCATGTACTGCCCCAACAAAGTTAAATATCCATAGTTGCATCAAAAATATTATTAATAAGATGCAAGTTGGTCAAGTCTACTGAACAAATAATTGAAATTTAATACGAAATGACATCAAGCACATTTTTGTAAGTCGAAATTTGAAAAAAAAAAAAAACAAGTAACTAAAGGTTTCGTTAGTCTCTGGATATTTATGTGACAGTCAGCAAAATTAAAATCTATAAGCCATATTTTAGACCACTACCTGCACTCTACGACACATTTAACGATAGGACTAAATCTAAAAATCTAAAATTTGACATACAGTACAGAACAAAAGAGATGCTAAGAATAATTACTGAAATAATATTCCTGCGAATGGTTTCTGAAACAAATCATAAAATATCATGTCAGAAATAGAAAATTAGAAGGCAGTAATGTCGAAGGTATAGTTCGTTGAACCTGAAAGAGAAAATAGACTGAAGTGACCATATCAAAAATGATGACCGATTTCTCGGGTGTACTTCAAAGAAAATGAGAAAAAACTGAATTTCACATTCTGATGAAGCTACAAAACCGGCATTTCTAATAGATAGAAAATCATCTTATAGAAATACATCTCTGGGTGAGCTTTGGCCTTCATTAAAATACTCCTCCTAAAGGGTTGATCTTGCGCCGCTTGTCTCCAATTTTGGATTTGTAGGGCTTGAGTGTCATTTTGAACATTGTCTTTTTATTGGTCTTCCCTTACCAAGATTACTCTCAGGCTTTCTATTTAACACCACTGCCTGTTTTCGAGTACCTATCAAACATTGTAATTACATGACCAACCTATCTTAGTATTCGGGCCTTTGGAAACCTTGCAATGTCTTCATTTTTAATTATATTATTAATTTCGCTTTCTAATTAATTATTGTCCATTCTCCGATATTCTTGGGACGAGTATTTTTCGGAGAATTTTTCTTTCAAATATACGTAGGCTGTTTTAATCGCCTACATTCATGGACAATATCTCGCATTCATACGTTACTATGGATCGTATTAGAGTTTTATATATCGTTGCTCATCTTTGATTTCCTTGATTCTTTTTTTTTATTCCTGATAAGGGTTTTCCAATAGGGATGATATGATTTTGAAGTGACGTTTCGGCCATTTTTAATATGTCATAATCTGTCTTTTTTTTTCATTGAATTCAGTAATGTTTACAATTTCACCATAAACGTCGTAAATTTGCTGATTTTGCCTTGGAAGAACTTGAAAACGATAACGATTTTTAAATTATTTATAAAAAACCATTACATTCACCTAAATTGACAGTTTGGTGGTGTTTTTGGTCTTTTGGAATCATCGGTCCGTACTACTTTCGAAGCGAAGCTGGTAACATCGTTACTGTCAATGGAGAACGGTATAGATCTATGATAACCAACTTTTTATGGCCGAAATTGGAAGAAGTTGATCTTGACAACATTTGGTTCCAACAAGACGGGGCTACGTGCCACACAGCATGTGCAACAATTGAATTATTGCGAGAAAAGTTTGGTAGATTCGATTATTTCAATAAATTGTGATATTGAATGGCCTCCAAAAGTTGATTTAACACCATTAGACTATTTTTTGTGGGGTTATTTGAAGTCATTGGTCTTTAGCAATAAACCAGACTCTCTTCAAGCTTTACAAGTCAATATTGAACGTGCTATTCATGCTATGTGGGCCATCTGAATGACGTTTTATTCAGAACTTAATTGTATCGATTGTACTTCACATTAAATAAAAAACATTTGAATTTCCTTAACATTTAGTGTGTGTTTTTTTTTAAAAAAGAAATCATATCACTCTTATTGGAAAACCCTATATATACTTTGATACTTAAATTTCTGTTTGCATAGTAACATCTGTTTCTGGCCTAAATTATCGTTTTTTATTGTTATTCTGAAGTATAACGCCCTCAAAGTTGTACTCTCATATTACTATATCATCTATAACTACTATATTTGGTTTGTCATATTGAAGATATACTGCCCTTCTTTTCCAATTTTTCTATAGCGTAATGAAGTTGAATAATAATGCGGATAGTGCATCTCCTTGTCGCACTTCAGTTTCTACTGTAAATTCACGAGTTATTTGATTTTTGTATAATAATCTTAGCTTTTGATTCGTGTATTGTCATTATGGGTAGGTTTGCTAAATTCTGAGGTACTGCTAAGTTTCTCAGAGCTGTCAAAATTATGTTTCTGTTTATGCTGCCAAAGGCTTGTTTGAAGTCTATTAAAAGCAAGTGAAGGTCTAGAATCTAAATGATAGATGAATACATAGAAAATAGACTCGTTAAAAGAAGACAGATTTCTGACCTGAAGCCTTTGAAAAAGAGTTTAAATACAAATAGGATATATGTAATAAAATGTCTCTAGATCCTAGTGTGGTGAACTTAAAATAAGATTCCAATAAGAATTTAAGAAAAAAACTATCAAAATTAACTTCCGCCCAATTCATTTTTTTACATAACAAAACACCCTGTTCTACTTTATATAATTTGTAATGATTTTTTATTCAATGAATAAAACAAAAATTGTCTTTATTAAATTTTAACATTAAATTGATTAAAATAAAAAAAAAAATAAAATGGAATTTGCAATCAATTAATAAAGAAAATTTGCAATACCCCACAATTCCTCCACGTAGTGTTGATTTGCCATTATAATAAAGTATTCAAACTCTTACTATACATAGATTTATTTTTTCATTTTAATTAATTTTTTTTCTGTGGTTTTACAGTGTAATTATAATTTTATGAAATCAAATACACAGGATACAAAGTATTCAATTTTTATAAAACTTAGATTTAATCTGTTTAATGTACACGTCATGTGGGTATGAGACTCTAAATTTCCTTTTTATAAAAAAAAAAAAAAATATTTAGACTTTAGTAAAATATCAAAAACAAGAAAGGAAACCATTATTATAAGAATAAATAATTATAAGAATTAGAATTACAATTTATTAAAAATATTTGAAAAATTATAAAGTTAGATTGGAGCACATGAATTTAATTAAAAAAAATAATTATGGAGTAATCTTTTGATCAATTCTAATAAAAAAAAGTTTTTCTAATGAAGAAATCAAAAAATTTGTTTTAATTGCAAAAAACATATTTTTTTTTATTTCTATTAATTTAACACCCAAACATTTATTTTCTAATTAAATTTATATTTTTTCATTACAACAAATATGTCAAATAACAAGGTTGGCGAATAATAAAAAAACAACTTAAAGGGACTATAAAACTATTAAAAAAATTACTCAATGATTATAAAAATAGAATTTCCTAAAAATATACCTGAAACGTAACATCAGCTCAGACCACGGGTTATTCATTGCGGAACGTTACCAGAAAACTAAAACTGCTATGAATGTTCAATCCACTAACACAAACAAATAATAATAGCAACTACAGGTCTATAGCTATAATATCGATCCTCTCCAAAGTGATGGAGATCTTAATAAACAAAAGGGTGACCTTATATCTAGACAGCCAATGTATTGTCCACGATAGGCAATATAGATTTAGAAACCACCGATCCACCGGTGATTTAATGACATACCTTAACGAGAAGCTAAATATCTGCTTGCACAATTCGGGTGAAGCAAATATTGTGACTCTGGATATTTCTAAAGCTTTCGATCGAGTATGGCATAGTGCATTATTAGCAAAGTGTCAAGCTGTAGGCCTGGGTACCTCGTCTCTCAAATGGATTGAAAGTTTCCTTTCGAATCGTACGATTCAAGTCTTAGTTAATGGATTTAAGTCCGATCAATTCCAAATAAACGCTGGTGTTCCCCAAGGATCAGTTTTCTCACCTACCCTATTCCTTATATTTATAAATGATTTGCTCCAAATCACTTTCAATGCAATCCACAGCTTTGCAGACAACAGCACTCTAGTAGCCTCCTACGATTTTCATAAAAAATCTGAATCAATACACCACTGAATACTGATCATCAATACACCATTGGCAAAAGACAAGTTATGGAAATTCCTTTTTAACCTCAACATCCCGAATGTGGAACCAAATTCCATCTTATGTGTTCCCAAAACATGACAAATTCTGACCTAAATAAATTCAAGACGAACATTAACACCTTCGTTCGTAATTGTCCTCCTTCTCTTTTACCATCCTTCTTTGCTAATTTTCCTTTCCCACCCTTACCAAACGTACCAACCGGTATAAAAGGTCACCTATAGTTTGGGTTATGTATAAAAAAAAAAAAAAAAAACATCATCATCAATCCACAGCTCATTGTTACCCTCATTTTTCTTCCATTCTGATCTATATTTTGCCCAATTACCTTATCAATTAACTACAATCTTTCGATAGTTGTTCTCGAGTTCATTCAGTCAACAAATAATCATTATTGGACACAATCGGCGCACTTTAAAATATTAGTTAAATCATTTCCATTGGGAAGCAGAAACATAGACACCGAAAAATGTAATATTCTATATTCTATAATTTTCTATTTAAAAAAAACGTTCAATTGGCAATTTTACAATGGGAAAAAATAATTTCAAAAGCATCAGTATATTAGCATAATTATGTTCTTACGCGGAAGATCCTTCTGCCAAGCGTCCACTTTATACATAATCAACTCTAGATTTCTTTTAATTAATATTTGTATCAATTTCGCTCGCGATTTCAAATTTTATAATATTTTTAATTCTCTTATAATTTAAGTAATTCTTGTACAGATATTCTTTGGATATTCTTTGGATATCCTGTGATTGATGTCGCTTTTAGATATTTTTTCTTTTTCATGTTTTACTTAGTGGTCCTGAGAGTTTTTAATAGGCGGTATTTATTGATATTAACGAGTTATACCTTCCAAAGCGAATAATCACTATACCAACACACTTCATTAAGTAATTATCTTTTCTTGGTTGTTTATGTTCTTTGATTAGTTTATTAAGTTTACCATTTATTCTGTTGTAGTTTGTTTTGTATTCCGAATGTCTTGTTCTATTTTCATGTGCGTCTCAATTTCCTTCTTTCCTTATATAAATGCTCTAATTTTCAATTTGAACAGATTTCTCGTTTCTCTTTAGACGGAGGTGGTTTCATTAGCAGGTTTATGTAAAGAATTGATAAGGTTTCAAGCATGAAATTCAAGTTCGTTTTAAGTTAATCAAATTTTTTAGATTATTTCGAAATATATCATAATCAGTATACTTGTTCGTTATTAATGACACTATAACTGAGGGTATTTATCACTGGAGTATGATTTAACGATAGATCTTTGATGCCTTCTGCATATACATAGCTAAAACTTATAACCTTAGTAATAAAAAAATTTAATAAACCAGGTATTTTGTCTACATCTGCTCGATATTTCAATTTTTCGATGAGTGATATTTGCAGGACATAATGTGTATAGGTTAGGTGTTAACAATTCGTTTTCTCTCCTTAAAGTTTTCTCCTCTCATTTTATAATAAAAACTTCTAATATGTATGCTTTACCAAGCCTGCCGAGAACATCAATGAATTGTTTTTTTCGATACTATATGCCTGGGTAAACAAAATATATTGCTGCTATATTTAGCAAATTTCAAAATGGCGACTTATGTTTGCCATAGCAACTTTAGCTTATTTATTTGAAGTAAAAAATATTATTATAACAAAATTTGTATTTAATTCGTTAATACATAAAAAAAAAATTAACTTGATTTGTAGTGATGTTTGTTATGCTATTTCTTCTGCCATAGTACAGTACACTCATATTGAAAAAATTTGCCTGTTCTTAGTTTTTTTCTTTTGTTTTTTTTATTTATTAAAAATTCATCTCGAATTTATTTAAAAGTAAAAAAATATTAATGTAGGTATGTAATATGTTTCTCAAAATTTTGTTTTTATATTCAAAGTTAAGCTCACGAAGAGCAGTTTCTCACAATTAACCTGTGCTCATTACATTTTTTTAGCATTGTTATTTTTCGGTTTGGCTATTAATGTAGATTAGATAATTCGATTTTTAACAAATTGTTTAGTTAAAAATCTGTTTTAATTATAATAATCCAGACTAATAAAATTCTTTAGGTTTTAAAATAAAAATATTTTTTTTTTTTAATAAAATAGGTAATAAATGAATTATTCTTATTATTATATTTATATACATACATATATATTGTTGATTAATCTAAAGAGCTTCTTAGATAAAAAACGCATTAACGTATTTCGGACTTTAACTGTAACATAATATTGCATTGTATTATCTTTGTTTATACTATTTTAATATTATAAATTTTCAAATTTTCAAAACAATAAAATAATTTTAATAAAAATTCATAATATTGATGTTGGGGGTTTAAACTAGGTTGGATTATTGCTATTATTATTCAAATTTAATATTATTAAAATTTATTACGTTGTAAACATCCTTAACACTTTCATTACTTGCTTGCATGCTTGCTTGCTTGTTTTTCTAAATACTTGTATACATCAATGCAATATGATATTTTATGTATATTTTATAACAATAAAAAAAATAACTAAAACATAAAATAAAGACAAAAAAACCAAGAATAGTCAAATTGTTTCAATATAAGCGTAGTGTACTATGACAGAAAAAAGAGCATTCTAAACAATATTTGTACATGATATATAATATAATAATGTACCCACAATCTTCATCAATCATCACTACATTTATACTATTATTTATCAAATCACCCATCTCATCATATTAGATTTCATCATCATCATCTTCTAAGTTTTTATTATTTTCTCTTTTCGTTTTTGTCATGGGTCTCATCAATTCTATTTTTCATTCTTTCAATTTTGTACCACACCGACACCACCCTTTCTTTCTTTCTCTAGTTAAAAATCAACTGGATGAATAAATTTTACAAAAACGAACACAAAAAAAAAAGAAATATATTCAACCAAAGTTTTTTATAATGTGTGCTGTATAAGCCACTTGGCTTTTTGGTGCTGAATAAGGCTTAATTTGTTTGCGAATACTTGAAAAACAAACGAAAAAATTTTTTTTATGCATTTTAAGAATGAAGTGTTGAGATTATCCTCTTCAATAATTTAAGGTTACTTATGTATTATTCAGAAAAATATAATAATCGATGGTCGAATAACAATAAAAAGGATAATTTTTCATAGAGTCTTAGTTAGTAGTGTTATCAGATAATACAAAACGATAGAATTGGTTATAATTTTTAAAATACATATTTGATTTTTTTTTTTAATTTTTTTTTTTGTTTTTTTATAAAGTTAACAATAAAATAAATTCACATATATAAAAAAAAAAAAAAGGCATAAATTGATTTTAGAACAAAGTAAATTTTAAAGAGTGCAGTTATCGAAAAATTTATTTGTTGTTTAAAAATATTTAATTTTATGAAATTATATAAATAAAAAATCAAACAGTACAGTAACTCAAACAATAACTTTAAGTATCAATTCATGTACACTTACATCTGTTCTTTATTGCCTCTATTCATCTTTTTAACAAGTTAAGTTAAAAATATAATATTGGAAAGAAATTGTACAATAAAAAAATTATTAAAGTGGATCTTAATAATAAAATGATAATCTGAACAGTATTGTAATTATTGCACAATAAAGTCTAATATGTAAATGAACATTTTTTTTTTTTACTTTATTTACCTACTTTTATTAATAATATTCTGAGTTATGTTTTTGTTGCTGAATTAGAAATTTTTATTTGAATATTAAAATTAATTGATTGGAAAATAAAAGTTTACAAAATAAGTTTGTTATTATTTAGTAGGTAATACATAGGGTCTGTATAAAGGATAGACGGACAATATTGAATCAGAAGATGAGAAGTGACGAGGCGATTGAAACAAACAAAAAACTTTGTAGGAGAGGAGTAGTACATATTCAAAATCATTTAGGAATTATAAGAGCTTAAAAATTTGTTCACTTTTGAAGAATCTGTAATTAGTTGCTTTGTTAAAAATATCCACCAGATAAAATAAAAAATAAGTAGCATGGCCTCGGTAGCCGAGTGGTAAAGCACTCGAGTAAAGTAATGTAACGACCGAAGAAGCACGGGTTCAAACCCCGTGAGAACCGAAATATTTTGCAAATGGTGAAAATTACTGAATGTAATTTTCAATACAACAAATTTAATAATATTATAATAATAAAGATATAACATAACTAATAAAAAAAATAATACAAATAAAAATACAAAAAAAAAAATATACACAAAATAATGAATATAATTTTTCTGTAGGATCAACTGTTAAAAATAAAAAAATTAAATTTTATTAAATTTAGTTTAAAAACTTTTCTAACGGATTTTCAACCAATTTTTAAATATCTTTTTGATCGGAAGTATTAAATACCCCGGATATCTTAAATAGCTCCACACAAAGTTAAATGCAACATCCGCAGAATCTAAAGTATCTACGAAAGCTTAAGAGTGTGTTCAAAAAAACCTATTCATTTATGTTGAATTAGTATTAAATAATATGAAATTTTGTCAAACGTCTTACTAATATTTGTAAATAGAGAGAGCCAATTTATTGCCCAGATTCCACACCATTGAGTTTCTGAAAAGAATTCTATTAAATTGGTAATCTTCCGTTCTGAAAACTGTGTTGGTCTATAGATAAATGATTTTTAAAAAATTATTAATCAGGTTGGATTCGAGGAGCTTTGGAATCCTAGGAAATTTAGCAATGAGCCTATAATTGGAAAATTCGAATCGTTTTTATATAATTTTTTTTCCAAAAATCAGGAAAGTCAGTTTGCAAAGACAGATTTAAAAACAAATAACTGTATTAAACATACAATTTCAAAGTTTAACATTTCTGTCTCACCGTTTTTCCTAATAAGAGCAAATGAGCAAATAAGTGGTGGAATATTTCATACTCTGGGAATGTATATTTAGTCTCGTTTAGATTTTGTCTATATTTTCATCGGATGTTTATTTTCTTCTGATAAAATTACCATCATATCAACCAGTAAATTATTTTTGTATGAAAATCTCAATAATTTTCGTTGTATTCATCATACATTCCAAAATCTTACTGACATTTCAAATGGAAAGAAATCTAACATTCGACCGATTTTTTATTCAATACACGAATAAGAAGCAAAAACAAATCCAAGTATTTAACTTATTTAAACAAAAAATTAAAATAGAAAAAATTGTTTTTTTACTTACTATTTGAGCGTTGTTGATTTTGAGGCGGTGGTATCGCTGCATAATTCGAATTTCTGTAATTTCCATTACCTCCATTTCCCTGATTAGGTTTATTATAATGGTTTAGCATTCTGTGCGCAGCAGGATCTAAAGAACCTGATTGGGAGTTTTGTCTAAATCCAATAGTTGGTCTATAATTTGGATCTCTGTTGCTCTCAGATTTTAATATAGCCGGTGGATCAACTGCGTTTGGTAATCTTTTTGCTGGGAAAATAAAATCTTCATCATATTTAGGATCTCTAAATTTCACAGTTACAACTGCATTGTCTGAAATATCTGGCAGTCCTTTAATCGGTGTTTCACAAATTCTACAGTAAACGATTATAAATAATTAATTACAGTTAATAGTTTTTTTTCTTTTTCATTTACCCCTTTGCCGGAACATTAACATCAGACCAAAGTATTCTTCCTTGTAGTCCTTGTATTGAAACTGGAACTTCAACTGTTTGGAAAATTTTATTTTTGCAATGAGATTTCACCAAATTAAATGCTGAATTTCCAGATGTAATGTATAACCGGCTATCACCTTTTTGATTTCTTAGAACTAAAATTGAGATTAATAATTTAGTTTGGCTCTTCGATTATTTATAGGGTGACATTAAAATACAAATTTTTTTTTATTTTACCTTCTTCTTCAGTAAGCTCTGGATAATAGGGTTTCAATGCTTTGAATAAACGTTGTTCATCAACAAATGGCAGTAAAGCTACACCTTGCCAAGCAAATTTCTTTCCATTTAAATCAATTTTAAAGTCTTCTGGATAAAAATCAATTATTGTAGATTTCTAGAAACGGATTGAAAGAAGAATAACGTAGTAGGTAACATTATTTATACAAATTTTATATAAGATAAAACTTACTGGATCAGACATTAAATTTGCCCATGGTTGTGGAACATGAGAGCTACTTGCAGCTGGAAATACACCCATAAGTTGTTCTAAGGGATTAAACTAAAAGAAAAATAATTCGTATTTTGAATATAAAAAGAAATTATAAATAATTTTTTAATTTACCGGTTTAGTATGCTTCTCAAATTTGGTAGATAAACCTCGTATATTAACAAAGTCTGAAGCAAAAGGAGCATAATGATATGGGAAATACCACTTCCAAGATGCACATCCCTGATAATAATATTTTAATACCCAACAAAGACCACGTACATATTGTAATGCAACTGAATATCTAAAGTTAATATTATCTGGGCCAACATCAAATTTCGATTCATAATATCTATTTTTGAATCCATCTTCCCAAAGACGTACCTCATCATTTTCTTGATAATCTTCTTCTTCTACAGGTTCAGGTTCTTTATCACTGTTAACTTCTTCTGATTTTCTTTTCAAATTTTTTGCAGGTCTAAGTAAAGCTTCTAAAGCAGCTTTTCCATCTTCAATTGGTTTAGAATGATAATTTGAACTTTGAGCATGATCCATTCTTCGAAAATTTGCAGCTTCGTGTCTTGGATTTTGTATAGCTGCCGGTGTAATACCTCTTCCCAAAGGAGTTGGAGCAAATTGTGAATTATGCATATGATTAAAATTTGGGGCCTGTGATCCCATACGACGTTTTTTTGCCTTTTCTCTTGCTTTAAAATTTTCTTCTCTGCGTTGTCTTTCCTTAAATATCGCATCTTCAACCGCGCCTAAATCATCCATAATAAGTTGAACACGATTAAGATTTACTTCTCCTGAATCAGTAATATAACCACCAGTTTTATATACACATTTTTTATACAATTCGACTAAACGATCAATAGCTGATTCCCGAATTTCTAAACTTGGCAAATGAGGTAAAAAATCATTTCCAACAAAAAAACACATAAAAACCCAGTCATCGACAGCTCTCTCAAAATCATATTGAAATGGTAAATTCGGCATTTCAAGTGTAGTTCTAAGATACTCTCGAAGTACAGGAAGTCGTACAAATATAAAACGAACTTCGCCAGTAATTGGTATGTCAGGATCAGTTTTTGAATCAACATTGCTTAAACCTTGGCATTTATCTAATTCATGATCTAAAATATTAAATTTTAAAATTTATATTGTAGTTATTTTGGAAAATTAGTTTGATATTTTCTTACCCAATTGACCACAAAGATCACATGGTCTGGGTTTATTAGGTAAGAATTCTTCTCTTATTATTGTAAAATTTGGTTCATGTGTAGCCAATCCCAACATAATCAAATCAGCATCAGCACCACATAATACATGTTGTGTATTTGGATCATGATCTGGTTGGGATCTTTGTTTACGAATAAAATCCATTATTTTATGTTCACCTTCTCCAGGAACATTTGCGTCAGAAAGAATAACCTTAATACTTTTCCAAGCTGGATTACTGTTCATTCGATCATGAATATAGTAATTTAAACACCTACTTAATCTTTCCATAAACGGGGTACCTGGTGTAATACAATTCGAATCGAAATGTTCTCCTTTTGGCTTCTCTGGTGGTAAACGACAACCTTTAGCTAAAAGTTCACTTCGAATTCTTGCTATTTCAATACGTTTCTCAGTAGCTTCCTTGGCAGCACGAAATCTTCTTGACCTTTGTTGGTTCATTTTGGCTCTAGGAGCAACTCCATCAATTGCCATGTATAACACTTGTCGTGGACGTACAATATTCATTATACGATCTATACATTCAAATATAGCAACCATCATTTCATCTTCATTTTTGGGGGGAGGCTTATCTTCTGGATGCGTACACGGATGTATTATACCGTTCATATCCAGATATAAATTATCAAATTCTACCCCGTTAGGATTTGGCTTCGTCATGTCATCATATACATTTCTTCCTAAATCATCCGTAGTCTAAAAAATTTTAATTTTTTATTAATCTAAAATACAATATAAAACAAATTAAATTTTGTATAATTTTATTTCTATTTAAAATAAATAGTAAATAAAATAAACGTGGTGATGCATGATGAATACAAATATATAATTTTAAAGTAAGCATTACTTTATTTTCAGCACAATCCACAATCACACTGGGATACTTTCTACTCAACCAACGAAAGAATGCTGGTACTCCCATTTTATATAGAAAAAACCAAAATAATTTTTAATAATTGATTTTTAAATATTTATATAAAATATTTTATATTAACAAACTTCAAAAAAAAAAAAAATTATCTTTTTACTTTACTCTAGTTAAGGTATTTAAGCATCTTTTGAAGTTTTTGACTAGTTGTCATTTTTTATTTCAAGTTTTAAAATCCGTAATTTTTCATAATTACAGTGACATCTAGTATTGAAATATGTTAACTGGTAAAAATTGAAGTAAATTTTTAATTTATAATCCTTTAATATTAAAAAAAATTTTTATAATCTTTCACTATTAGAAATAAGAAGTATGAAATAATTGCAAATTTAATATTCCATCATTTTATTACTTTGTTTCCTTAATATCGCCTAAAATGAAAATAATTAAATTTAAATTATTTATGCAGTGATACGCAACCATGTGAGTTGTATAGATACTTTTTGCAGATTTTATGTAAACATTGTTTGACGTTTTAATTGTCATTACTATATTTTCTAATAACTCCATCCTATTCTGTAGCAAAGTGAATGAAAGTTTATAAATAAATTTAGAATTTCAATTTAAAAAACATTTAAATATAAATAATCATATTTTTATTGGAATACACTAATATAGAATACCAAATAGAAATGTACAGTATTAATAAAAATGGTAGACTCTGATTGTATTGTAATAAATCTGCGATCAGCTGTAACACTAGTTTTATTATTTTTTGTAAATGGAATCCATCAAAGTCAAACTGGTAAAAAAAAATATTTACATTTCTTTTATTATTAAATAACATATCCTAAACAAATTTGATTTTTAGCTTTGAATTTAATGGAATCATCTTCAAAAATAGTATATCAAAAGAATATTACTTCTGATGTAGAACCCATTAGCATACCTCAAAATGTAAGTTGTAATGATTTTTAATCTATTTGAGAAAATTTTTAATGAATTAACTTTAATATCTTTTAATTATTGTATTTTTATTTGTAGCAAACGCTATCGTGCCCAAGTGAAATAGAATGTAAGCATTTAAATGTGACATGTTTAAATTGTAAGTATAAAAAAAACTGCCGTTATGGAAAGGATGTAAATATAACATGTGAAGTAAAACCCTCGTATGCGTGTCAGGTATATAAATACATTTTAAAATTCAATTTTATTTACAATTATTCAAGTAAAATAATGATAAAAACATTTTCAATTTTAGGGTGAAAAAACTTTTAATAAAACAATGAATTGTAGATACTGTTATCAAACTGAAGTTTGGCAGCATAGATGTGAACTAAAGGGTCATTGTAATTCAATGGATTCAAAAGCTAGATATAAGTAAGAAGAATATTTCATAAAATCAAAAATTTTAATAAACTAGTGTTTCAAATTTGAATAGAACGAATTGTACAGTTTATGATAATATATTTTGTTTGGGAAGTCGAGAATTCTTAAAAAGAGTAAAATGTAATTGGACTCATGGATATAAATGGAGTACAGCATTAATAATTAGTTTAACATTAGGAGGCTTCGGTGCTGATAGGTTAATAAAAATAATATACATATATATGTATGATAATTGCTTAAATTAAATAATATATTGATTTTAGATTCTATTTGGGTCATTGGCAAGAAGGAATTGGAAAACTATTTAGTTTTGGTGGTTTAGGTGTATGGACTATAATCGATGTACTTTTAATATCATTACATTATTTAGGTCCAGCTGATGGATCTCTTTTTATTTAAAAAATAAAATCATTTAGCTTTAGGAATTTTCAATTATTAATTTCAAAGAGTTTTTAATATTTCTTAAACATCTATAAATAAAACAAAAAAATCAAATTAATTTATTTAAAAAACAAAATAAAAAAAAAAAAACTTATTGAGGAACTGAGTCTTTAACATATAATTAGATAAAAATATTTAAGTTTAATTCTAGTTAAAATAAAAAATTTTTAAAAATTACAAAATTTTAACTATATTGTTATATATTTTTTTTATTTGAAAAAAAAAAGAAAAATTTTAATAAATTGTACGAACCTAACAATTTAAATAATTTTATTTTATTGACTTTGTTTTATTTTAAAATTTCAGAAACTATTTTATAAGTCGAAATCATATTTAAAGGGCCAAAATATTGTATTACCAAGCTGATCGACATTTATATTAATTCTAAAAAAAATAAAAGTATCTTAATTCTGTAATTAATATTTAAAGTTACAAACAACACTATTTTTTGATTTTTTTTCAATGTTTTATTTTATTTCAAGAATAACATATATTATACATTTACACGTTTATTTATTTATTTTTTTTTTTTTGAACAAAATCACATTCCTAGTTTGCTCAATTTAATTAATTATTATTTTTCAATTCCACTTTCTAAATTTAAAACATGTTAAATAATTTTTTTATTTTATTTTTGTTTTTTTTTTTATCTTTTTATACTTTTAAATTTACATTAATGCAACTTCCAAATTATAATACATGATTTTATTAAAAAGCTTTTTTAATAAAAATAATATTATTAAAAAAAAAAAAAACAATACAATTTTTCTGGTTGGTTTTAAACGGGTACATCTCTTTCTATTAGAATTACCAACGGGAATATTAAAAGAAATAATGCTGTCATAAAAATTAAACCAATAGTTGAATATAAAGAAAATAATGAACTGTACTGGAATCTTAAAATTTCAAATTAAACAAATTAAAAAATTAATTTAAAAACAACTATTTTTTTTTTTAATTTTTATTATATTTTACCTGCAATACCAAGAAAAAATAATTGCCATGCTCGTAACACCAACAGCAAAATAAACAAAAAGTGGTCCATTTGTTAATCCAGGTCTGAAATTCATTCCGTTTGTAGTTCTAGATCGTGTTTGAGCATTATTATTATTAGTTTGATTATCGTGATGATCTAAAAATAGGATAATTAAAATTATGAATTGTTATAATTGAATAATAAATAAAATATTATAATTATTGTTACTATCGAAAATGAGTTATTAAAAATATAAATTGTGATATTCTTTATAACAAAAAGAAAAAAAAAAAACAAAATTGAATTTAAAAAATTCACAGAAGTACCCCCAAAATATGTTAATAAAAAATTAAAGATGATATGAAAAAAATTTAAAATTTTTGTTATTTTTTTTTTAACTCTAGAGCTTTATTGTGTTTGTTACCTTATATAGTAAAATATGTAAATTTCTAGAATCTTAGCAAAGAAAAGTGAAATATAATGTAAGAAGAACTATTAGTAACAAATTTTTTTTTATGCATTACAACCTTGTTGCACATTTGATCCTCCAGTATGATTACTTTGCATTGTTCTTTTATGAACTAAACAGTGTACTACACAATTATCAAAAAGTCCACAAGCTTGTAAAGTTTTTGTATCTGGTTGAAGAACATGACCATTAAATACTAATCGAACAAGTTTTTCAGCTTCTAATTCGACTGTAAAATTTCTTCTAAAAATTTTATTTTAAACAATAATTTTAATTTCAATTTTTCAATATATTTAAATTATAAATAAAATATATTACTTTTTGAAATCACCTAACGCTTCTTGTGGACTTCCTTTGACAAGTCTTAAATCATCATTTAAGTACTTCAATTTAATTACAAATTCATCATTGTTTGTTTGATTGGTTGCAGCATTATTAATTTCATTTATGTTGCTAGCTCCATCTGATTGATCATTCTGATTTCTATTTGATTCACTTTTTGATATATTTTCATTTTCATTATTTTCATTAGAACAGTTTTCGGCATGTGTTGAATCACCAGTTGCATGTAAATTAAGATTTTCTCTTCTTATATTTGTCTCATTATTATCATTTTCATTTTGATTTTCTTGTGCATAAAATGCTAATCGCCTTCGTCGTATACCTTCACTTGAATTTGGTTCATCAGTTGTATTATCCATATTTTGAATAATTTCTTGTGGACCAGTATCGTTATTTTCTTCAAAAATTTCTTCAGTATTTGTTTCAGTTGATGATGAACTTAATCTTGAGCCAACAGACATTGCTAGGTCAGTGACTTCTTCTAAAACATCATGCAATGATGGTGCTGGAGTATCAATATTATTTAAAATTTCACTTCTTTGATTTTCTGACTGATTTGTTTCTTCGGTTGCGTTTTCTAGAAAAAAATAATTTTAAATAAACATTTTTTAAGCTGATAAAATAAATTCAGAAAATCATATTTATGCAATAATATGAACCTATGTTAGTTGACTGTGGCCTAATTATATTTTCCAAAAGTCGTCTTCTATTATTTTCAATAATTAAAACTGCTGTTGGTTGTATATCTAAAAAACAAAATTCATTACAATTTGGGAAAATTTGCTTTATTTGTCAGAGGACTTGAGTCCGGAAAATTAAGTTTGGAAAATGGGTACGTTATAATAACTGAAATTAGATTTTCTATTTTACCTCTAACGTTAGTTGATTTCCATGCAAAATAAACTGTTACTATGGCTGCTATTGCGATAAAAACGTTTAAAAACTCTATGTCTAACCCTTCAAATATCATACTTGTTCCTTTAGTTTAGATTTTAACAAGTATTATCATGTTATAAAAGTAAATTTGTATCTGAAATATTAATATTCATTGTTATTTTTAAATAAAAATAAAATTGAATATAAGGTGTTTGAAAGTTTCCTTGCAAATTTATGTATGCAGTATGGAAAGTACCTACATATATGTAATGAATAAAAATAGTAATATTGGGATTAGGTTACTAATGTAAACAATGTTTAAATTGATGAGACGTAAGTACATCTTAACCATGAAATTGTGCAAAGTTTAAAATTTCAAATGATGAAGTGTAAATAAAATATCTTAAAATAAATAAACTTAAACTTAATTATAAAATATTTCGGATTATTTTGAACATAATTTTTCAACAGTTTCGCAAGACCTTAATTTCAAATGTCACTTTTGTTCTATGATTCACATAACCATTTTAGTAATTTTGTGATACCACATATATTTTAAGTGCTAAAGTTCATACAAAATTTCAATTGAAAAATAAATTTTTTTTTGAATTAATCCATAGAATTTGATTAAATTTGACAAAATAATATTAAAACGAATGTATTATCTTCATAATTTGAAAATTTGCGAAAAAAAAATCCAGTTATATTATATAAAATTGTTTATTACCTAAATTATTAATTATTTCAAAGAAATTAATTAAATATTTTTAAAGCTATGGAAATTTTAAAATTTTACAATCTAATTAACTTTATTAAAACATTTTTCTTAAAAAATTTTTTTTCTTTTTTTCAATTCGTCTGACATAAAAATAATAACACGACAAAAGTCTGCAAATTTTTTATAATGTCAAGATAATTGACGTTTACAAGATTTATCATCTACTGAATAATGCACGATAAAAACTTAACGTCGTATCGCAACGTAATTTATATAATAAAATGTCGAGATAACCGTAAATGTATTATTATGCGCTATCAAATGCGTTTAAATTTCATATTTCATACTATAAAAATATACATATGATACTTTTCGATTAGGTAGTTTGTATTCTGAAATATTATCTGAAATTATAAAAATTCTTTATTGAATGCATGAACAAAATTCATATCCATTTTACGCATAAAATGATTTGTGTATGAGTTAAAACACCAATGCTTGGTTATCAATTTGGATGTTAATAAAAAATCGGATTTTGAATAATATTATTATTTTTGTTCATCCAAATGATCTGTAAATGAGCTTTTTGAATCTTATTAAAATTGATATTAATAACCATTCTATTTGATTTAGCGGTGGTACTAAAACCGTGGTACAATGCTCGTTTTACATACTATACTCCTTTTCTCTACTTTGAACATGCTTTACGTTTTAAACAAGCAAAAAACTAGCTTCGATTTCCAACTATTCTGTCTATCCCGTAATCCTGTTTTTATAAAACAATATTAATTGTTAAATGAATAATTGATTACAAATTAATCTGCACATCTTTCATTTGAAGCTGAATTTACGTTCCACCTTGCGTAGTTCTTTTCAAAATCACTTCAGCAAACTTTGTTCAGTATCAGTTTTAAAAACCTTTTAATATGGAATATTTCATTCAAAAGTGCAATATGGTATATAGGGCAGCATATACCAAAATAAAATTAATCCACTATTTGTCTTGCAAAAGAGTATTCTTAGGAAAATTTGTAATAAATTAAAAATTATTTATCTCATAATTTATATTTAATCAAGCAGTTGAAAGTATTATCGGTAACGAACGGTGGTACGTATTTTATATTATTACTAGTAAAGAAGTAAAGCCAAGTGACGGTGTTTGGGTCCAACACAAAATGTATAAAATTTACTTCAATAAAGTTTTATTTATGAATCAAATTTAAAAAAATGATTTCTGAAAAATATTCTGAAAGTTGCATAACAGATATTCGAGCTCATTCTAGATCCAATTAAAAATCTATACATATAGAGTAGGTTTGGATTTGTTTGAATTTAGGATGCAATACTTTTCTATTAATACTTTTATCATTAATTTAGCATTGTATAGTTTTGGCTGATTGAAATTTAGTAGAAAAATAATCGGATCACCTACTTTTAGTGCTTGGCTTGTGTGAAAGAAATGTAAAACCCTTATTAAATCCTACATATTTAAAAATTCCGTTTGGTATGTGCCACCTTTATTTTCTTTGGTGACTATATCTTCAATATTTCAATTTTACCATTTATGTCTTCAAAAATTGTTCTTGAAGAAAAAGTGGTACACCCAGAACTAAATCGTGTATTCCAGAACGATGATACGCTTTCGATAGCATTGTCCGACTACTGATTGCCAAGAAATAATTTTGAGCAACCACTCAATATAATAATTTCAAACAGAGTGACGTGGGAAACCTACCCACTCTCCTTCGGTAAAGGATTATTAGTATGGTATACTGACGGCTCCAAAAATATGAAGTATGAAAATGAAATGGAGTAGAATCGGGAGTATATAAAAAAATTCTATGCCCATATTTATTCAAGCCTAGACTCTACAAACACATTTTTCCAAGCCAAAGTACATACTATATAAAACTCTGTGTGCGAGAGAATTTAAGAAGAAATAACAAAAAATGCAAAATCTACATTCTTTCAGACAGCAAAGCAGCCATAATAGCTATTTACTTCATATACCATACCATCAAAGTTAGTATGGGATTATTAGAAATAGTTAAAACCCCGACAAAAACAAATAATGCCAAAAACCACAGTAATGTGGGTACCATGTGGGATTCTGGCATAGTAGGAAGTGAAGCTGCAGATTATCTAGCAAGGAAAGAATCGGATAGGTCATTCATAGAGCCAAGTCTGTTCTATGGGACTCCCCTGAGCACAGCGAAAACGAAATTAAAAAACTGGGTAAACGCTTGCTCAAGAAAACCAAAACTCTTGTAGGTCTCAATAGGAATTAGGTATCTTGGCAGGGATAATAATAGGCCACTGCCTCATAAAGAAACACATTTATAAAATGGGTCTAACCGAAAACAACTTATGCTTGCTGAATATGCGAAATAGGGGAGGAATCTATTGAACATCTGCTCTGTGAATTCGAAGGACTCAATTGTAGCCAGACTTCGCCACTTGGAAACAGCGTTCTTTGAACAATGTGAGTTACCCCCAGCATGTCATTCAAAAATATCCTAAGTGTTATCACAAGATCAGGTATCCTTAATGACTCAGGCACTGATTATCATAATAACTAATAAAATCAGGTTATCACAATAAGCCCATTCGCGGGTGTGGTGATATAGGGGGGACAGATTCCCTCCTGAAATTTTAGATCTAATATAATCTAATCTAGTGGTTGTATGCCAGCAGCTATCTAAAGCATTACTTATTTTAGAAACTGCTAAAAGATGGGTTTGCTTATTTTTAAGGGAGTGCCTAAAATTATAATCATTGTTAGGTTTGCAACGCCCTTGGTTTTTGAAATATTCTAATCGAGTGATAGAAGTTGGATGGTATGCTACCCGAACCGTTCACTTTATTTAACGTACCATTAGTTTTCTTTTTTGATCATGAATGATTGAGCGAAATTTCAGAACTTTAAAACTGTGACATGTCTAGTATACATTACATACATACATAGATAAAGTATTAAAAATACTTTCTATTATTAGAAGAGGTTATTTAAGCAGCGGAGCTCTTCGATTCATAATCTAAAAATGAAAAATTAATGACAGCTTTCAGTACTTCGAGTTTAAAACCTACGAAACCTTTCAACATTAGCCTCATGCAAATTATTTAACAAACTTTCAAAATCTATTAGAGACATTTAAAAACCTTCCTAATCTACCGCAGAATTGTAGTTTTGTTAGATCATATTGTAAATTAGTTAATTAGAAAATAAATCCATTGAGGAAGTGATATTTCTCCAGTCTCCTTGTTAATGGCAACAATGTGTTTTTCCATTTTATTTCCTAAAAACTTAGTTTTTTTGTTGTATTTCAGACCAAAATTTAATTAAGTTAATTAAATTGATTATTTTTTTTTTAAGTACAAACTCTCCCCACCTTGTCACTTTATTTATTTTAAATATATTTTTATAAAATCTATGTAATAATTATGTACACTCGGATGTGCATGTAAAATTCATTATTTCTTCTGAAAAGGATTTTCACAACAGCATGTCCTTATTAAAAGGTGTTCATAACAGGATTTGGCATAAAATATTGAACAATTTGTATATTGGCATGCAGGTGATAAAGCTGCTTGTCCGGTAACTAAATAGAAAAAAAAAATAATAAATAAAAAAAAACATTGATGAAGAAAAAAAATTACTTTGAGTACTGCAGCAACAAGCATCACGTTGCATTTTATAATCACAATAAGAATATACCGATGAATCACATAATGGGCAGCCACCGTATTGTCTTCCTCTTATAAATGATTCAGTTTTTCCTAAAATAAAATATTATTCTTAATTTAATTTAATTTAAATGCAACTTCGAACATAAACACTACACTTATTTTATTTAAATAGTATTAGAAATTTTTGGTTTTAAATTTTGTGGAACAAAATTGTCTAAAAAAGGATGTGGTGGATCAGTCGATGATTAAATTCAGAATTTATTTGGGTTTACCAGTTGGTACAGTAAAAATTGCTCCGATAATACAGATGATAAGAACTTATACGTTAATTCTCTTTATAGAATTAGAGAAAGATTATATCGTGTTGGATTGGAGATACATTATTGCTGTTGCCAAAAGGGGTAAACCAGAATTAAGAAAAAAGGTAATGTCCACTGTCGTCATTCGACAATAGAAACAATTTAGAAGGCGGACGTATTCATATATTTTGAACCAAAAACGAAGGAGTATTGTGAACAATAAAGGTGATGTGAAAAATGCAACTGTAACAGAATCTCATATGTTGTCTAGTCGTTTAAAAATTATTATTCAGATTTAGCCAAATAGCCAAATTGTACAACACGGAGATATCCACAACAATAACCGAATCCATGTGACTATTTTGAAAGAACCCATCAGAGAGAGTTTTGGTTATCACTAAAAATAAAATGGAAACTATCCTATTATAAAGGTGAAGTACTCTACAGTAGATACGTTTTCCATATTTAAATTAGTTTATACCATAAAATTCTGCAGAAAAAGCTATTGTATGTGATTGTATATTCCAAATCTCTGTGTAAAAGCAGTTAGGGTGTTCATCCCATAGACTTGGAGTTATATAAAAAAAAAAAAACTTGTAAATTATAAATTTTAAATTTACTAGCTTTCGCAACACAGAAACAGAAATAAGAACCCAAGCAGATAAAGCCACAGCCTTTTTAGGTTATCATCTAGATGTTATATGGAGAAACAAGCACCTGCTAACAAAAAACAAAACACGAACCTACAAAAGCTGTATTCGGCCCATACTAACGTATTGAGACAACCTTAGATACATTTAAATCAAAACAGAAAATTCGAACAAAATAAATGCGAACTCTGAGGCAAATAAGTACACATTGAGAGATAAGAAACGTAGCAACGATATCAGAGGCGCATGCGACAATCAAGATATTGTCAGTTGAAATTGAAATTTGGAAACGAAGAAACTGGAGAGAGAGAGACCATGTAAATAAAATGCCAAGAAGGTCGATTGGCGAAGGTAGTAATGAATGACCAACTCAATGCCAAACGTCTACCAGGAAGACTCCAAAAAAATGGTATGAATCGTCGTCATCACAAAATTGAAAAGAAAATGTGTATATTGAAAAAAACCGACACTAATAATGTCTATTTTAAAAAAGAAGAAGAAAATAATAATAGTTTATTGGATAAGATCAAAGCTTTTCTGGAAATATTTGTTACCAAGCTCTAATTTGTTAGTGTGAAAAATTATACCATTGTAAAAAAAAAAACAAAATAAGGGCGAAAGAGGTTTAAAATTTTCATTGAATTCAAATCAATGGTTTTGGGAGAAGTAGTAGCAGATCTCTTGTGTGGGTAATACTGCTGGGACCGAGTACCTTGAAAAAACAAATTTATGCACAAAATTATTTTTTTTATATCTTATGTCTTGTATAACCATACAAAAAAACCGACATTACAGTTTATGTTCCGATATTTTAAATTGTCTTAAATTTCCTATCGTGTATGGAAAAATGTTCACATTTGTTGTTTTAAATATTTGACTTTAACGGTTTTCTATGATTTTTTATAATAATTATCAAGAAAAACTTACTTTATTTAAATTTATGTCTCAAGAACTCAATATCAATTTTGGAGTTACTTAAGACTCTTTTATTTCTCATGTGCGTTCATAGGTTTGCTGATGATAGTACATTTTTTGTATCTATTGTACCTCCTATATATTGTGGTATTGAATATCCATAAAAACAAAATCCATAAATTAAAGTCCCTAATTTCACAATCCGTAAAAACAAAATACACAAAAATCAAAATCCGTAAAATTCAAAATACGTAAAAATTCCAGGCGAAAAACAGGCTAATGTACTTTAAACTTTCAAGAACAGCAAAAATAAGATTGTCAGAACTTCAGAAAAAAATCTTTATCTATGGGATATTCCCAAAAATAGCTTGTAGGTGGAATAGCTACGAAATCCCTAATGTGAAGAGCCAAATGGACTAAGTCCAAACGACAAAATTCAGAATTACAAAATCCAAATAACGGCAAAATACCATTTTTGAAAATCCAAATGCGACAAAATCCAAATTTTAGTAAAATAGCAAGGTTGGTAAGAACTTACAAAAAAAAAATAAAATTTATTTTTAGAGTCGGGGACTATCGCCCCTAAGCCCCGCTACTTATTTATAAACCCTGTTTCGAAGACGGCAGGTAAACGCAGACGTCAAGCTTTTAGTAAAAAATATAAAAAATAAATAAAATTTATTTTTAAAGTCGGGAGCTGGTGCCCCCAAACTCACTACCTTTTATAATTTCCCAAGTAAAACTTCTTTACAACTTCCGAATAACAATAAGTAACAACACTATCTTTCGATTTCAAATAATATAAATGACACATATTGTTGCCTTTAAAAACCGGAAAATCCCGAAATATGTCAGAAACGGGCATAACAATATTCAAATTATGTGAAATTAATATTTTTATATTAAAAATAATTAATATTAAATATTCACTGCCATCTGTTGTCTTATTTTACGGCATTTGTGATTTACAGATTTTGAAATTATGGATTTTGATTTTTACGGATTTAAATATTTATAGATTTTGTGTATTCCGGATTTGATTTTTATGGATTTCGGTAATGTGTTCCCCTATTGTACTTTGTATCTTATTGATTTTAAAAAAAAAACGCTGCTGGTTCAGTGATGAATATTCCGTTCTTTAAGCACTAAGCTTCACAATGGTGCCAAAATGTTTAGCACAGGCGCCTTACAACGTAAAAAATTCAAACACGCATAGTAAGCGAATTTCATATGCGAAATCGCACCGTGTAAAAAAAACGGAGTACAAACTGCAATGTGTACAGTATAAAAAAAGCGTTAATATTATATAGCTTTTAAATGATTTTCACATTATGTCGATGCTAATTTCACAATACAGAGTACGAAATGTTAAGATGCGAAAATAATTTTGCGAGAGTAGCAATACTAATTGCTCCAAAAAAAAGTATACAAGATCATTGTACTCCGTCAGTGTACTGTATTGCTATATGCTATTGTTCAGATCTCTAATAGACTTGTTACCGCGAGTACTCTAACCCACTCATACCCACAAGTGTGTTTTTTTGCTAAGAGGGTATGATATGTGGGCTAAAGTTGTATAGATGAATACTTGTGGAATCAATCCTATTAGTAGATTAAACTTTTACAGAAACATGGGTTGTATTAATGTTGGTACCGTTTTCCAAAAAATGGGGACTTAAAGCTTAATAGCTGTTGCAAGTTTTACCTTTTTTTTAACCTTTCAAGCTTCCTGGTATCGTGAAAATATCACATTTTAAAATTTATTTTTAAGAATGTTTAATGGTATCTTAACAATACCACCAAATTCTTGCTGTATTTGAGAACCATCTATTGGATTTTAAAGTAATTAAAGAGTACTAAGATTTTAATTTGACATTTTGCATTTATATAAAATTGTTTTTCTTTTTTTTATTTACCGCCAAAATTAACAATAAGTTTTTTTTTTTAAATTTTTTTGTGAGTTTTCTCATTATTGGAAGATAATGGCAGGTAAGATATTATATCTTTTTAGTGTTTTGGAATCGTTTATCACTATTATATAACGATCAGATAAAAGAAATTATATTTGTGGTTGTAGAAGAAAAAAATGTCTCAGACATACAACTAAGCAGAATCAAATGTATACCTAACAAAAATATTAGCCCATATTATAAATGATATGTTAAAATAAAAAGTGTATACGAAATAGATAGAAAAAGTCTCAAATCGTGGCCTAGAATATTTTGGCATTTCACTTATTTTGCTGTAGTTAATTCTTATATAATTTACAAAGCTAGAATAGAAGAAAAACCCATTGACCTAAAGACTTTCCGGCTCGCCATTTCATCCGGTCTAATAGGCGCTGGATTGAACATTCCTAAAAGAGGACGTTCCTAAAAGAGGACCAACCATATGTTTCGCTAGAAAAAATATGGGATCGATCAGCCCATATGCCGACTTATGGAGCGTCAAGGCGATGTGGGCTCTGCAGTTCGTCTGTTAAAATACATAGAACGCGTTGGTCATGTAGTAAGTGCCAAGTTGGTCTCTATCTATATGATAAAATAAATTGTTTTTTAAAATACCATAAAAAAAAATTAAAATAATATTTTGTATGATTCTGTTTAGTGGTATCATAGGATAACCACCTTAATATTCTACATTACTTATTTAAAGACCTTTAAAGATATTACAACTACAACAAAAACAAGTTGCAAAATATTAAAAATGAAAATGTTGCCTTGAAAGGGTTAAAAAATGCTTTTATAAATTCGTTTAAATCAAAAAGACCAGGTATGGGTGTTTTTTCAATTTAGCAAATAAAAGTCGTATTAATTTTTATTTGAAAAATATCACTATTTCAGAAGCAACTTATTTTCTTGACCAGTGTTGCCATTGATTTATTATATTATTACATTTAAAGTCAATAACGATTACTCTGTATACTGTGATATTTGTTAATCAATATAAAGATTTGAGTAAATTTTCAATATAAAAAAATTAAAAATAGCCACGTTAAATCTTTTGAAAAAGTACCGTTATCAAAAAATAAAATGTAAAATTTTCTAATTCTAAGAGTGTCAACCTGTTTCTTTAAATTGCTCTTAATTTTTTGTTTTTCGACGCTTAAGTTATATTTTAAGACACAATAACTTGATGATGGTTGGGAACCCCCTTCTTCAAACAATTTGTTGTTTGTTACAAGCTCTATAATCACTTCTAGATCTATAGAACAGGTTACAAACATTTCGTAATTAATTATTATTTTTATTGTAATGTTTATTTTATTCACTTTTTTTAACTTTATTATTAGAACTAAAATGCAAGACAGTAAATTAATTATGTATTTTAATTTTTGTATTTTGTTTTATAAATTATCAAATAAATATTAAACTGTTATAATTTTGAATTAATTTAATAATTAATTACTTCTACATATAACATTTTTTTTTGTTCTTTACAGACTTTGAAAAATAATAATGGTAATAATTTTGTACCATTCAGTTTTCATAAAATTTGTAATGGAGTTTATTCGTTTAATTTATTTATTTTAATTTATTAAATTATTTAATTAATATTTAATTAATAAATTAATTTACCATTTACATCTTTAATAGCAAAAGAAATTGTAAGTAATAAAAGAATATAATAAAATTTGAACATTTCTTTTTTTTAAATAATTATTTAAATTCTATGTTTAAAAATAAATGATTCTACTTGACCAAAGATTCAACTTGAACTGAAGATGAATTTTTAACTTTTAATGTTTTCTTAATTAAAAAAAAAAAGAAAAAAAAAACAAAAACTTTCTTTTATTACCTATATTAAATATATATTTTATTTTTTGTAATACAAGTACTCCTACGCATGAAAGTCATAGTTTCATCTTAACAAAGTTGTAGTTTTATTTTGAATTTAAATAGGACACTGAACTGTTTCCATAAACACTATACTCATCTTCTAAAACGAAGTCATTATAAAATGCAAAATTTCAATTTGTATTTGTATTCATTTTTTTTATATGTAAGTACAATTTTATCTATGGCCAAAATGAGATTAAAAAAACTGGCTTATATTATGACTAAATATCGTAGATAGGCAAAAGAATGATATAAACAAATCCAATACTTAAATTGATATGAAAATAGTTCTATGCAAGAAGAAAATATATTCATAAAAAATAACGAAAATCTTTGCTGGTCATTCTATGAAAGTATAGTATAGATTGTAATGAAAAATAACTCTTAATAAATTCCAAGTACATTAAAAATTATTTTCAAATTCATTAAACGCTCAGTGATATCAAAATAATGAGATTAGATTAGTAGAGAATGTTTTATTAAGACTAAATGTCTATTTTATACAATACTATTATCTGCTAATGGATGTTCTGGCTTGGGCTTGGGATATTCCGGCCTGGGCTTGAGTGGGTAACACCTGACCGGTCGCTGATACAGATGCGTACAACATTGTCAAGTTCTTGAGCAAGTGCTTACATTACTTCCACGTAGTAGCTTTGAACTTTCGAACAGTATGTATCTAACATATGTGCAAATGTAAAAATGTGCTCACGCATTATAAAGCTGGCATCAATGGGTTACAGGAATTGTGTTGGACTGGATGCGGAATAATTTTTTTTTTGTTTTGTGCGTGGATGGTGGGAATTTTCATAGACACAATTAGCCCCGCTGCTTCCATTGTGTGTTAAATTTTTACTGACTAAACCACACTCCTCCCATTAAAACTAGTCCGACGGATTTATCATTAATTTATTTCTAGCGTTATTTTCTTTAAAAAAAGTTTACGAAATTCTATCGTATTAAATCTAGTGGCTTAGTTCTTTTCAGTTTTCTGATATCATCTTGATTATCTAGCAGTTGAGTGACCTCAACGTTAACATGACTCTCCAGACGATCTATATGCTTTGTTGCATATCTTTTTATTTTATTTTCTATGCAAGGAACTTTTAGGTCTCTGTGCAAGTGACTGTTGCGAACTAACCAAGGGGCATTTACCATGTTGCGCAAGACTTTATTTTGGAATTTTTGTATACAAAGTACATGTGTTCGTTTGGCACATCCCCATATTTGTATGCCGTACAACCATATCGGTTTGAGTATCTGATTATATAACAAAATCTTGTTATGTATAGGTAATTTAGAATTTCGACCTAAGAGCCAGTACATTTCTCTGTATTAATTTTCAAGCTCAATTTTGTTCTTTTTGACGTGCTCTTTCCATCTAAGTTTGACATCTAATGTCATTCCTAGGTATTTAGCGTTTTTTTCTTGGGGTATACTTAACCCATTCAGGTAAACCGATTGTTGATTTTCTAATTTTTTATTTGTAAAATTTACATGTGCTGATTTTAACTCATTGAGCTTAATTTTCCACTTTTTAGCCCAGAGGTATAGCTTGTCGTTTGCTCTTTGCAATTTATTTGTAGCCTCGTCAATATTTGATCCTACTACCATCAACGCAGTATCGTCAGCGAATGTAGCTACAGCTATATTTGCCATTTATGGTAAATAATTGGTGTAGAGCAAATACAGTATGGGACCCAGAATACTACCTTGAGGCACACCCGTTTTAATATCTCTAATAGTAGAATACTCTTCGTCTTGTTTTATTCTGAATAGTCTGTTTTCTAGATATGATGAGAGTATATCTACGTATTGTTTGGGTAACATATTATTTAGTTTATTTATTAAGCCTCGATACCATACTTTATCAAAAGCTTGAGCTACATCTAGAAATATAGTAGAGCATATACTTGCTTTTCTTCTAAAGCTTTTTCTATTATGTCTATTTTTCTATGTATTTGATCGATTGTCGAGTGATTAGATCTAAAACCAAATTGATAATTTGGAATCAGATTATTATTTTCTATGATTGGGCTCATTCGAATCAATAGTAGTTTTTCAAATAATTTTGATATTATTGGTAGTAGTGATATTGGTCTGTAGGATCCGGAATTATGAAGAAACTAAAATTTGAAATGTTATATACTATAGCTGTTACGAAAAAACATATTTGGATGCGGATATCGCTAGAAACTGTGCTGAATATACAGCAAATAGAAATACATATAAGAAATATGGCACTGAATGTCATATCATACGTAACCGTCTATACGGTTACGTATGATATGACAGGTGAATGGAAAGCATTGCGAAGAAAAACACACATGAAAAAAAATTTCGGAACAAATATTATACTTTTTTACTGAAGAGAAAGGCTGGGACTACAATGTTGTAGAGCAAACTCCGGATAAAAGTTTAAAGACAAGAATAAATCAAAATGAATGAGTCATTCCACACGATGGTCAAAATGGCCAACTAATGATATCTACACAAATGGAGCGAAAAAGGCTAAAACTGTGGGATAGAAATCTTCTGCGATGAGTTAGGAATCGTGAAATCGGAAAACGTTGTAGGAACGGCTACTATTTTATAATGTGAAATTACAGCCATAAAGACAGCAACGGAGTTAATTCTAAATAAAGTAATAACTGAAAGAAGCATTGTGCTTTATTCGGATAGTCAAGGGGCGATTAAAGTATTGAACAATGTAATAACAAAATCAAAACAGTATCAAACTGGTAAAGAATGTTAAACTCTCTAGAGGAATCAAACAAAGTATTACTTCAGTGGATCTCAGGTCATGCAGGCATATAAGTCAAAAACAGAGCAGATCGACTCACAAAGATTATGCAAAGAGTATCCGTAGATATAACACTTCAGGCTGTAAAAATTACACAGAAAAATGGCAGCGTGGGACGAGATTGAATGAATGCAGAAACTCTACGGCAGCTATTCAGAGCCAACCTATGACTCTACACAGGGATATGCTACTGAGAAAACATGCTGCAAGATTAGGGCTTGCGGAGAGTAACCTTTGTAGCGGATGCGGAGAAGAGGAAACAGTGGTCCATATACTCTGCGTTTCTTCAACTCAAAGAACAAACAGGGCAAAAATCCTGGAAGGGCACTATTGGGAAAGTTTTCTCAGATGTATGATAGAAGAAACCCAATTAAGTACTTCGGTTTATGAAAGGTGTTAGGTGGCTCAATGGACGAGTGTGGTGAAAACCAAAAGTGAAAGAGTACAACGGGACTCAGACAAAGCCTAAGTGCGATCGATGAATACTATCCCACCCAATTAACTAACCAACCAAGTACATATTTATATTAATCATAAAAACCAAACGGCAAACCACAAGATTACGTGTTTAATTTTATTATTTTTATAAGTGTATATAAAATATTTGTACATTTTAAATTTTAATACATGTTAAATCACAATAAAAAAATACTATTATGATATAGGAATTGTTGGTTAAAAAAATGTTTTAATAACTTTTAATTAATTATATTTGCCATGTTTGTTTTTAATAATCCAAAATGAATCTATTACAGCCCCACTCTTATCGTCCGATACTTGTTCAAAATACAAATGGGTTTTATTAAATGCCTTCATTCTAGTATATCCGTAATCAGTGCTATGAAAAGCACTCCATTCTGGTGGTTGATCAGCAAAAGAGTCTGTACCTTCTCTGCATCCAGCCGATCCAGTTATAATATGAATAGGAGCACCAGGATTAGTATATGGTTCTTTTAAGCTACCATTATATACTTTGTAATTATAAATTGGCCATAGTCTTTCATAAGTGTGTTCATGAGCCCAAATTTCGACATCAACACCATAATTATAAAATAAATCTTCAAGACCAAAAAATTTAAAAACTGGGAGACCAACTCTAATTAGTGTTTCATGATTGGTGCAATCGTCACCATCTAAATCTGAACAATACATGGGTCTATGACCAAATGTAATAATCCATGGTCTAATTGCACGATTTTGAGGTTTATTTGCCTCTTTTAAATCCTCCTCCAGCCACTCATATTGATTTATTAAGGATTTAATTCCATAATTTAGAAAGTAATAAACTTCAGTAGAGAATGCTATGAAATGAATTGGTCCAAGATTAAAACTATAAAATAAATTATCTTTTGCATTTGGCATACTAAATCTTGCACGGTAATTAGAGAAATTATATCTTTCCTCGTGATTACCAGTGCATACCATATAAGGAATATAAGCAGCTATTGTTTCAATTTGTCTCATAAATTCATCTCCTACCTCACCATTTTCTGTGTCCATATCATATGCAAAGTCTCCTACATGTAAAATTGCATCGTACATACCCTTTTGAGTATCTTGTTGTAAACGTGCAAGTGATTGAGGATTTTCATTGCCCATATCTCCGAATATTGCCAATCTAGGTGACCAATTTGTGTCAAATTTTGGGGTTTTAAATGAAAATTCTGGTGACCATCCCTGACTACTACCACAATGATACCAATATTTGGATTCTGGGCTTAAATTTTTAAGAATTACTTTATGTATATATTGAGAATTTTTCTTTGCACCCCCATCAGTGAATAAAGTTTCCGTCCCAATTTCAGTTAATATATTACCATTGATTCCATATTCAACTATAGATTCATTGGTTTTGTCAAAAGTTGACCATGTAACAATAATTTCATTAATATTTTCACCAAATCCAATGTGAATTTGTTCTGGTTGATAGCGATAAATCTTAGTTATTCCCAGAGCATAAGTATGATTAAGAAAACTGTACAAAATAATAAGAGCGAAAGTGAAAGACTTCATCTCTTCTTGTTTCTTAAGTTTTTTATTTCCTTTTTTGCAAAACTGAAAAAAAAAAATTAAAGTTGAACAAAATTAGATGTGCATTTAAGTAAAATTCTTGAAATTTTTCAAAAACAATACAAAGAACATATACAATATTATTTATTATGTAATATATTTACAAATGATAAGCATACATATTTGGTTTATGAATTCAGAATTTACTACTTAATATTAGAATACAATAATTAATTTAACTAATATTTCAATATTTATTATTATTAATTATAAAATGCATTAATTCATTTATTTCAATAATATTTGCAACTATGAATTTAATTATTTAATTATATTTTCCATGTTTATTTTTAATAATATAAAAGGAATCAATTATAGCACCATCTTTTTCATCAGATACTTGCTCGAAATATAAATGAGTATTATTAAAAACTTTCATTCTTGTATAACCATAGTCTTGACTATGAAAAGCACTCCATTCAGAAAACTTTTTTGGGAATGGTTCTTTACCTTCCTTACAACCAGCTGATCCAGTTACAATATGTATTGGTGCACCAGGATTTGTATAAGGTTCTTCTATACTACCATTGTATACTTTGTAATTGTAAATTGGCCAAAGTCTTTCATAACTATGCTCATGAGCCCAAATTTCTACATCAACTCCATTATTGTAAAATAAATCTTCTAAACCGAAATAGTGAACAAATGGTAAACCAACTCTAATTAAACTTTCTGAAGTGGTGCAATCATTTCCGTTTGGATTTGAGCAATACATTGGTCTATGACCAAATGTAATAATCCATGGTCTAATAGCACGGTTTTCAGGTTTTGTAGCTTCTTCTAAGTCTTTTACAAGCCATTCATACTGAAATACCAAAGATTTAATTCCATAGTTCAAAAAGTAATATACTTCAGTTGAAAATCCTATGAAATGAACTGGGCCAAGGTTAAAGCTATAAACTATACTATCAAGTCCATTAGGCATACTAAAACGAGCCCGGTAATTAGAAAAATTATATTTTTCTTCATGATTTCCTGGACAAACCATATACGGAGTATAAGCAGCTATTGTTTCTATTTGTTTCATAAATTCATCCCCTATTTCTGCATTTTGAGTATCCATATCATATGCAAAATCTCCTACATGTATAATTGCATCATACATATTACGTTGAACATCTTCTTGAAGTCTTGCTAGCGATTGAGCATTTTCATTTCCCATATCTCCAAATATTGCTAATTGGGGTGACCAATTTGTATCAAAATGTGGAGTTGTAAACCAAAATTCTGGAGACCATCCCCAACTACTACCACAATGATACCAATATCTAGTTCCTGGTGTTAAATTTTTAAGCGTAACCTTGTGAATATATTGTGATCGTTTTTTATGTCCGCCATCGACGAATAAATTTTCTGTTCCACTTGCAGTTAAAATATTTCCTACTCCATATTCTACTATAGATTCATTGGTTGCATCGAATGTTGACCAAACTACAACTATTTCATTTAGATTTGCACCAAATGCAATATGAACTTGTTCTGGTTGATAATGATATACTTTATCTAAAATGCTACCATTTGACCAATTTATGAAAAATAAAGCAATGTATAAAATGATAAAATTGTATGTTTTCATTTTTCTTTGTTCATTGATGACGCCGTTTATTTCGTTATCTATTTTAAAATGACTATGTAGTCAACTGGTCTTTTCTAAACAAATTTAAAAATGTAAATATGAAATGAATGAAAATAAAATATGCAAAGTAATTTTTCGATATAAAGCTTTTATATAATTAAATAAGTCACCTATAAAATTGATAAAAACTTAATAATTTTAAATTTAAAAAACGAATATTGATAAATCACTTTATTTGTTATCAAATTGTTTGTAATAAAATAAAAAATAATAAAAATATAAAACAGGCTTATGTCACAGCACGACAAAACGAAGTAACTTCACAATTCAATCCTTTTGTTTTGACTTCTGATTTTAACATATTTTTAGAACAATGACAAAACTTAACTTCGTCTGAACGAAGACGACAAGTTGAAGTTAAGTGTACTAAAAAATACGAATTTAAGTTTACATATTTTAGCTGCAGATGTCACGTTATGTAGTAAATTGATTTTAATATATTTTAAAAAAAAATGTTAGTCATAAGTCTTAAATTAACGGTCTTTGTTTTAAGTTTTTAAGTTTGATTTGATTTATTTATGAAATTGTTACATTAATGTTAAAATTTAATTCTAAGGACTCTGGTTTAAGTAAAGGTAGGTTTAAAGGTAAATGTATAAAAAAACACAGTACATGCTGTTTTGATTTACTTCCAGAATAGCATATTTTGTACAAAAAAAATCGCAGACAGAGACTCTACTTACAAAATAACAAAAATCTGCTGGTTATTAATATGTAAATGCGTTTTATTAATTTTTCAGACACAGGATGGATTAAAATGGATCCAAAAGTTTTTACTGTTATGTATTATTTGGATTTTTGAAATGTAAATAACGTTGGTATCAATTTAGATTTAAATATTTATTTATTTATTCATACAACAGTCGATGTGCAGATAAATGTCCAGGTCAACTTACAGATCCTTTTATTTTTCGGAAAGTGGGCCTTTATGTTATATAGTAATTATTCGGTATATGTACATATTTTGTTATTATTGTGTAATATTCGGTATATTTGTTCTATATTATATTATTTTTAATTGTTGTTAGTTTATGTTTATTAAATAATTAAGTAAGTACATTATATTCGGTTCTCACGTAGTTTATGTACAGTAATAATGTAATCCGTGATCCTCTGTTCAATTTTTTCTTGGTTTTATTTTATTTTTCAATGTAGACTACATCCAGCGATGTCTATCTAAATTTTCCTTTGACGTATTCATCCATAACCTTGAAGACCCATCGCATCAGCGACGAAAAAGCAACCACCTCTCCAAACTAATTTATAATTATGTGGAAGACTTGTGAACAACCTCTTTTCGTTGGCAGTCAGCATAACGAATTTCTTCACAAATCCCGTAAAAACAAATCTATCTAAACGTGGGAGCGGGTCAACCTCCTATAACCAGCGCGACGAGTCCTCAAGAATGTGGGTGATTATTGATGCTGCACCAACTCAAAAGGTTTTACTCTTTTGAGTCGTCTGGCTATGTTTCTATTATCCAGCAGCTCGACTACCTCCACATTTACATGGTGCTGAAGCCTTTTTTCGTGACTTCTTACAAAAAAAATATTTAATTATTAAAAATAAAAAAGGTTAATTATATGACTTTCAATGTAAAAAATAAACAAATATAGTGAATTTAATAAACTAAAATAAAAATATAGGAAAAAAAGAATAATATAAATAACAAACTATTCAGATTTCACTTTGAATTGAATAATACGATCCAGTGGCTGCTCAGTGTCCTCCTCGAGAATGTTTAACCCCCGAATATCATATATACTCCTTGCATTTCTGTAGCGCGGACAGTTCTCGAAATGTTCTGGCCATCACACAAAACTTTTACGTCGAAAAAAGTCGTAGAAGGCTTATCATATTCACAGGTAACACAAAATAACCTAAGTCAAAAAAGAAACCCGAAAGAACAAAATAAAGTTTCTACACAAAAGTTGACTGAAAATACCATTATGCAGATGATGCAAAATATGATAAAAACAATGAATGAAATCTCAACAAGACTATGCACATTAGAAAACAAACATAATGAAATATATATGTATACACCAAAAAATAAATCCGCAAGGCATGGTTAAGAACGCACTTCGTATAGTCACGTGGAATGCCAATGGTATTCTGAACAAGAAAAATAATTTGGAAATTCTATTGAGAACACAAAATATTGATGTATGTCTCTTGACAGAAACACATATGACAGATAAGTCATCGCTTAAAATAAATGACTATACATGCTACAGCGCAAACCATCCGAGTAATACACCCAGAAGTGGTAGCTCAATTTTAATAAAGAAAGATATTAAGCACCACGAGGAACTTAGTCTAGAAATAGATGAATTCCAACTAATCGTGCTACGAATTATGTCTGTTAAACAAAGCCTTTGTGTCGGTGCATTATACTGTCCACCCAAATACAACATAAAGAATAACATGCTTGAAGAAATTCTTAAACTACTTGGCGAAAGATTTATCCTGGGAGGGGACTACAACGCCAAGCACATAGATTGGGGGTCTAGAGTAACCTCTACGAGAGGAAGAGAGCTAAGAAAAGCTATAAAAGAAAAAGGCTGCATTTACCAATCTACCGGTAAGCCAACCTATTGGCCAACTGATAGAAATAAAACTCCTGATCTGCTTGATTTTTATATAACAAAAAAAATTTCACCCAATTATATTAAGCTAGAAGATAACCATGATTTGGACTCAGATCACACTAAGTCTATATGAAAAGGTTATTAAGAAACAGTTGAAACCTCTGCTAACGAACAAGACAACTGACTGGGCTAGCTTAAAACAAGAAATAGAAAACAAAATAAACATAAAAACAAAACTAAGATCCAAATGTGATATAGATTCTGAAGTAGAAAATTTTATTAAAATTATTCAAAATGCTGGATGGAAGGAATAATACAAAAAATTGTGAATATAAATCGGTAGGATTCAACTACCCTAGAGAAATATTAAATATGATAAAAATAAAAAGAAGAGCTAGACGCAGATGGCAACAATCGCGTGATCCGGCAGACAAAACTGTGCTAAATAGGTTAACTCAGAATCTTAAAAGAAAAATTAAAGATCTTAAAAATGAAAATTTTGAAAAATATATAAAAAATTTATCAGCTAAAAGAGAAAATAACTACTCGTTGTGGAAAGCAACAAAGAGTACAAAAACCTCGATCTCTCAAATCCCGCCAATCAGAATGAAAAGCGGTGAATGGGCGAGAGATAATAAAAATAAAGCTGAAACATTCGCAGATCATCTTGAAGAAATTTTTTGTCCAGACGAGACAGATTCGGATGATCTCACTGAAGAAAATAATAATTGGCAAGAAAATGTTATATCACCATTTTCAGAGAGTGAAATAGTTGAACAAATTAAAAAACTCAGAGATAAAAAAGCTCCAGGTTTTGATCTAATTACATCGGAAGTCCTGAAAGAACTTCCGAAAAAAGCTATAACAATGCTAACACGCATTATAAACGCTGCTATAAGAATAAGGTATGTGCCGAATATGTGGAAAATAGCAGAAATAATTATGATACCAAAGCCAGGTAAGCCCATAAATGAGGTCAAATCCTACAGACCAATATCATTACTACCAATAGTATCAAAATTATTTGAAAAACTATTATTGATTCGAATGAGACCGATCATAGAAAATAGTAATCTGATTCCAAATTATCAATTTGGCTTTAGACCTAAGCACTCGACAATCGATCAAATTCATAGAATAACAGACATAATAGAAAAAGCTTTAGAGGAAAAGAAAGTATGCTCTACCATATTTCTAGATGTACCCCAAGCTTTTGATAAAGTATGGCATCGAGGCTTAATAAATAAACTAAACAATATGTTACCCAAACAATACGTAGATATACTCTCATCATATCTAGAAAACAGACTATTCAGAATAAAACAAGACGAAGAGTATTCTACTATTAGAGATATTAAAACGGGTGTGCCTCAAGGTAGTATTCTGGGTCCCATACTGTATTTGCTCTACACCAATGATTTACTAGAAATGGAAAATATAACTGTAGCTACATTCGCTGACGATACTGCGTTGATGGCAGTAGGATCAAATATTGACGAGGCTACAATTAAATTGCAAAGAGCAAGCAACAAGCTATACCTCTGGACAAAGAAATGGAAAATAAAACTCAATGAGTTAAAATCAGTACATGTAAATTTTACAAATAAAAAATTAGAAAATCAACCACCATTGGTAAATCTGAATGGGGTCAATATACCCCAAGAAAACAATGCTAAATACCTAGGAATGATATTAGATGTCAAACTTAGATGGAAAGAGCACGTTAAAAAGAAAAAATTTGAGCTTGAAAATAAGTATAGAGAAATGTACTGGCTCTTAGGTCGTAATTCTAAATTACCTATACATAACAAGATTTTGTTATATAATCAGATACTCAAATCGATATGGTTGTACGGCATACAAATATGGGGATGTGCCAAACAAACACATGTACTTTGTATACAAAAATTCCAAAATAAAGTCTTGCGCAACATGGTAAATGCCCCCTGGTATGTTCGCAACAGTGATTTGCACAGAGATCTAAAAATTCCTTGCATAGAAAATGAAATAAAAAGATATGCAACAAAGCATATAGCTCGTCTGGAGGGACATGTTAACGTTGAGGCCACTCAAATGCTAGATAATCAAAATGATGTCAGAAGGCTTAAAAGAACTAAGCCACTAGATTTAATACGATAGAATTTCGTAAACTTTTTCTTTAAGAAAATCAAAATAGCAATAAATTAATGGTTAGTCCGTTGGACTAGTATTAATGGGAGAGGTGTGGTTTAGTCAGTAAAAATCTGGCATACAATGGAAGCTACGGGGCTCATTGTGTCTATGAAGATTCCCACCAATCCACGCAAAAAAAAAAAAAAAAAAATCACAGGAACGTTAAGGTAGACTTGTGGTCGGTCCGTCAAATATTATGCATCAGTCGCGAATGTCCTATCGTCAGTCTTGTAATTATTATTATTTTATTATTGATTCTTTATTTAGTATAATTTTACTTTTCTTAGCAACTAATTTATAAAATTTTATATTGCTTTTTTTTTTAAAAATAATTAATAACAGTTTTTATTAAAGATATTCAAATTGTTTTCAAATTTTAATTCATTTGGTAAATTATTAACACTACAAATACACATACAAATTTAATCCTTTATATAGTAACATATTCTTGGTTTTTTCATTTCTAAAGTAATTAAGTCTAAAATTAAATATATTTCTTAAATTATAATGATGAATGTCTCCATTGTACACCAATCTATTGCACAGGTATTCAGGATATAAGTTATTCTTCATTTTGAAAATTAATTATACATTCGTTCTTTCGGTTTACAGAATCAATGCTTTTCCAGGCGGCAGTTGACTTTTGGTTTGTTTTAGTTTAATAGTCGTGGGCTCGTTATTCCATCTAGCTTCATATATGTGTGAAACATTTCTGTTAATCAACGCTCTATATCCGTCGACTACAATCAACTGAGCTTTCTGCTTGGTGTATAAGTTCTTGGATCCTTAGAATAGTTGGACGTGTTGCGGTGAGTCAGGTAATACCTTGTATAATACTCAGGGAATCGGAACAAATTATGTACTTTCCCTTTGGTTGAGTTAATGACACATATTCGATTGCTTTCATTGTGGCATACAATTCTGCTGAGAAGATACTGGTTTCGTCCTTTAGTCGAAAGAAAAATTCGTCTTGCCTGCATTTAAAGGCGCATCCACATTTATAATTGTTGTTCGAGACGAGTACTTTAGATCCGTCTGTGTATATTTGCGTATATAGTTTTTGTATTTGACGTTTAGTTTATGCAGCAGAAGTTGTTTGTATTGTTCGGGTACTGTTTCGTTTTTTTGGTAAGCAGTTAGCTCCTTATCGATCGTAGGCCATTTCAGTAACCAAGTTGTGGAAATTTATGTCTGACTTTGGTGTCGAAATCGTACAGAGTTGCTCTGTGATCTTCGAGCGTGGATATATCCGAACTGAGAGAGGTCTTAGATGATTATATATTTAAATATCAAAGATCAACTCTTTTAGGGGGTGATTTTCTATTTTACATAACTTGACATAACATTCTATAACCATATATAGCTGTACGGAGCTCCCTTTTGAGATCTAAAGAAAGCTGTCCTGCGTCACTTAATATACTGGATATGGGGCTAGTTCTAAATGCACCGGTGGCAAGTCTGGTGCCTGTGCTAAGGAGAGTACTAAGAGACTTCAGAATGGTGACTAAGGCGCCACTTGAAAAGCATTTTTTGAAAACGGCATAAAAATATATTTTTGTTAATTTATTTTATTTGACTTTAAAAAGATAATTCATATTTTTTTTAAAAATATCCTTAAATAAATAACGAAAAATATTTATTTTATCTCTCTTATACCGCGTACGTTGAAGTATGCTATCACTTTAATTTCTGTGTGTATAGTTTTATTGTAAAATAGTTTTTTGGAGGCCATGAATGTTTTCCTACCTTTTAAGGCGGCGTTTTTAACTTGATCTTCATACTTCAGGTTTTGATTAAGAAGCACTTCCAAATGTGTGTGATTACTGTTTTTATTGTGAAGCTTTTCCAGTTTTTTTTATGTTGTGGTTTACTGTATGTGTCTCGGAATAGGTATGTTTCGCATTTACAAAAATTTATTTTTAAAAGCCATATTTTGCAGTAATCATAACGGTTATGTTAAATATTATCTGTACTTTATTTTGTACCACTTCTACAGCGTTTACATGCTGAGTAAAAAATTATATTGTCTGCAAAGGCTAATGTATATAATTTATTCCTTTTATTCTGTCTATAATAATAGTTCTATCAAGTAGATTGAGAAAAGGATGGGTGAAATTGCAAAATTTTTTATTTTTAAATCTGAAAAATTGGCTATATAGAATTGTTAATTATTATCTATTAAGTTAATTAGAGGTTTTGGTAATCCTTTAATTTTAATAATTTATATAGATATCAATCCATCTATCCAAACACTGTTGAAGGCATTTCCCAGATCGTTCAGGCAGGCTAATGCAGACATTTTTTTACTAATGTTCCAACAGATATCTGAAGTGAGTTTAATTATAGCATTTATGGTGCTATGATGTTTGTGCCTAAAACCAAACTGATTTTCTGGCATTATGTTGTTAGTGTTTACAAATATATTTATCATGTCGTTGATTAGCATTTCATAAACTCTACTTATATTGGGTAACAAACTAATTGGTTTATAATTACTAGGGTCCGTTGGTTCTTTTCCAGTTTTTTTTTTAACCATAACAACTTTCGCTATCTTCCAGTTATTAGGGAAATAATTATAATTCAGTGCGTTATTAAATATTATTATACATATTGTAGTATCATTTTTTGTCTGAGGCTTTTTAGTAAGATGTTCGGTATGTTATCAACCTATCCCTGATGATGTTTTATTGTTTAAATTTGTGAATTTTGAAATAAGTTTTATTGAGTTAATAAAATATGTATTCATTAGTTGGATTTGAGGATTTATTTGAATTATTGAAGTTGCATATCGTTGCACATTGTTTATTTGATTTTCTTTGCAGTGTTGTCTAAGCGTGCTTACCTTCTCGGCAATTTGTTGATGAAAATGATTTCTTTGCAGAATGTTTATGTTATGAGTTCTTTCCAAGAATATACTTAGAGCGTGGGTAATATCGTTTAAGCTATTAATTATTTGCTGGTTTGTTGAGTTAGTACTGTGGACATTAATTTTTGCATTTGAATCTAAAATTGTGAGATTAATTATTAAATATTTTATGTTGTCCTTTTTATGTTCCCGCAACATTTTTTTAATTTCAGGAAACATATATTTTTACTTGGAGAAATTTTTAAAATTCTGTTTTTCCCATAATTGTTAATTTTTGTATTAATTTATTCTTTAATTAGTATGTTTATATTTTTTAATAGACTTTTGAGAAGTATTATTTCTTGGCATTAAATGTCTTTTATAGATTATGTTGATGTCGCTTATCAGTTTATTTTTTTTGGCCATTAGAATTTTTATTTTATATGAATTTTACTTGCTTAGTAGGTTTAGCTGTTGGAATAGTTTGTAGCATTAATTGTGTTTTTTATGACAGTTTGAAGTTTTTCTATGTGGTGTAGTCTATGTTGCTTATTGACATAATTAATATTGTCTACTATTTTCAATGGGCTGTTTGTGTATTCTTTTATTAAATTTATGTCTAATGTTTTTTTTAAACTTTTTCCAGGTGGTTTTGTGAACGAGATAAAGGCGTTGGTTTGACCTGGAGGTTTAGGTGATAAATTCTCGTTTAGTATTATACGATTATACTTACGACACCACTTAGCAATAAATTTCTTATTAGACTATTTTGAGGTACTAGGTACACTTGTCCATTAGATTTCTTATTTTCAATTTTATCAGCAATAAGATCGATTTTTGTTTGGGGATGCACTGAGCTATCAATTAAATTAATTTAGTCTTAGATAATACTAATAAAAGTCAAATAATTCTATAAAATACAGACAAATGAAATACAGTCAAATAAAATTAAATACAGTTGCTTTTGATATTGACTCTAATTATTGATGATATAATTGAATTAAAAAAATTTATCCATTTTTGAAGAGCAAGTGAAGATCAGATTTGTCTTAACCCGGGAATCATCCAAAATATGAAAAAGGGTGAATTTTAGTGCAATTGCACTAAAGTATTAGCTCCAAGCAAAATTAAAAATTATTTAAATCAAAAATGGGTTGAAATAAATTATTCAAACTTAGGCTTAAAATTAGTATTCTCCGAATGATCGAACGTGAGAAGAAAAGAAGGATCTTAAAATCATCAAACACTACCAAATTCCATTTTAGAGACATCGTCACAAAGAATTTTTTGCTATTAAATTTTTTGTTACTAATTGATTGTTGTACAAATATAATTTTTTTTTATATTTATTTTATTTAAAAAAAATATTATTTTAATTTTATTATTCTCGAGATTCTAGTTTTTATATAAAACAAAATTATATAAAGTCCTGTTCTAAATTCATATAATTATTTTAATTGTTTTAAAATGATTTGTTAATCGTAATATAATATAATAATATACATATATGTATCTATATTTGTACATAATTGTTAAATAATTATTATTTTATAATTAATTTTTCCTCAATATTTTATAGTCCTTGTAGATACTTAATTTTTTGTTTTTTTGTACAAAAAAATATATTAAGATTTACATATATATTTTTTTAATTATAACTAAAAATAAATTTTTAAACTTGATTATTTATACGTATAGTATATGTATTGTTAATCAAGTTTTGTAAAATGAAAACGTTTTTTAATTAAAATTTAATAACATTTTTTTTTGTAATTGACTGACAACAACCCAGAACAGAAAACAACAACAATAATATGAAATATCCTAAACTCTTATTCTTATTCTAATTCAATTAAGTCTGTCGTGATTCCTAATTTCATAATTTTTATTAAAAAAAATGTCTAATATGAAAATAAGAGTCAAAAACTTAAAAGTTAATTAAAATTTAAATTGTTTTCGTAATTATGGTGAATTTTCTTGTTTCATATTTTAATTTGTGTCTTAAAAAAATTGCTTCCTTCACTTTTACCTTTTTATTTTGAATTTTTTTTTTTTGTTTTGTGACTTTGTGACAATATTACTCCAACAATGTAAACAAGAAATTATATTTACATAATATTTCATTCATATTTCAAATAAATATTCATACATACTTACATACATACATATTTTATTTATTGTTAATGATTACATATTTAAGAAAATAATCATAGCATTTTTGCGGTTCTAAATTTTTAAATGTTGGCATAATTTTAAAATTAATAATTATTGTATATTTACTATATTCTATTACCTTTCAGCCTATATTTAAATTATTATAACATTTTATGATCCTAGGTATTCTAAATATTTTAAATTCAAATACATTTACTACTCATTACGATGTACATACTATTAACTAGATATGTACGTATTTTTGTTGTTTCATATTTGACGCGTCATTTATCGTGTACTCAATTTGCAAAAAGTATCCCAAAACTCATATTATACAAATCAAAATATTAAAAACAAAATTAATTTTAATGATTATTTACAGAATTTTCGACTTCTTAACCATAATCGAGTAAACAAAAATTTTTATAAACATTAAAAAAAAAAAAATAGTAAAGAGTTTAAGCAAATTGCAACAAAAATTAATAAACATTCAACGTGTAGGTCTGGGTACAAAAATTCAACACTATACTATAGCATAGCATAAACTATTAAATAGTATGTACATCCGTTTTTTTATTTAACTTACATACCTATATATAGAGTCATAAAATATAAATCCTAGTTATACGAATAATTATGAGTAATAATATACATATAGCTGAATCCATTATATTAGCCTAGCATTAATTTCAAATACAAAGTAAGTATCGTAGCCAAATGTAAAGTATGTAAAAAAACTAAATGAAAAGTGGTCTGATGTGATTATATAATTGTTAAAATATTGTCATAAAGAAAGTAAGTAGTCTATTGTAATATTGTTATGACGATTCAAAGTGAATAAATGTGGGTTAATAATACAGGTAATAAATCATATTATTTTCGGAATATCGAGACAAATTTACTATTTTTTATTCATATTTTTAACTTCACAGGTAAAGGTAAGAGATTTCACAGGTGTCAAACATATTTTATGTTGTCGGCATTTCAAAAAAAAAAAACAAAAACAAAAAAAGTCGCTGATTTAGTATTACAAATGATATGGAAAGGTTTTGAGAAATAAATTAGAGAATGTCTATGAGACAAGACATCATTCCCAATAGGATTTTAGTTTTTATTTATACTTGATTTTTTGGTAAATTGAGGGCATCGACCTTATAGACCTTATATTTTTATTACATATATACCTTCTTTCAGAACTTTTGGTCTAAAAACATTTAATATCCCCTCCAATTTTTCAGATTTATTTTTTGCAAATTTCATTTTAGAAATTATTATATAAAAGTCCTTCAAGAGTTATTTCAAATATCAGTTGTCAATTATATTCAAATCAAGTGAAAGACAATATTTTAGAAATTAAAAAAATATATTTAAAAATTTCTTTTTGTTTTTTCAAAAGTGTTTAGCAAGTGCGTATTTTAACAAAATGATTCAAAATAATATGGAATTAAAAGATATTGGTAGATATTCACCAATTACATATGAAAATTATTTAAAAAATGTAAGTTTTGTTAATTAAAATTTAAATTAAAAGAAAATAAATTTTTCAATTATTTATTTTTAATTTTTTATTAATTAATTTATATTTATTAATAATTTTTTTATTAAATTTGCAAATGGTAGTAAACTTACTGCATATGAAGCATATATAAGTAAATGATTAATAATTATAAATTGATTTAATTTTAATATTAAAATAAAAAATTTAAATTATAATTATATTATTAATTTGTAAAAAAAAAAATTCTAATTTTTAATTATTTTTTTTTTAGGATATTTATTTACAAGAATATAATCCATCAAATAATAGCTATGAAATGTGGTCAGGAACATCTGAAGAAGATAATAATGAAAAACCTTCTTATATTAATATTAATGATGAAGATCATACAATATTAAAACAAAAAAGATCTAGAACAGCATTTACTAGTATTCAATTGATTGAATTGGAAAGAGAATTTCATATTAATAAATATTTATGTAGACCAAGACGTATTGAAATTGGTCAAAGACTTTTATTATCTGAAAGACAAGTAAAAATTTGGTTTCAAAATCGTCGTATGAAATTTAAAAAACAAAATAAATCCTCTTCTACGTCACCATTATTAGCAACAAAAATAAATAAATTAAATCAACAAAATAATTTATCATCAATATCATCAACATCATCATTATCATCACCACCACCACCACCACCATCACAACCACCAACATCCCTACAATCAAAACAATCACCACAATCCATAAATAATAATTATAATATTATATCAAAACCAAAATCATTGGAAAATAATAAAATATTTTTAGAACCACGTGAACCTACATATAAAAGTCCATATAATAATTCAATAAATTCAATATTAGATTATGAAGATGATCATCATAAAATTGTTAAAAAATTAATGTCATTTTCAAATTATGAACAATTACCATTAATATCATCATCATCAACATCATCATCATTAACAACAACAAATTCACCAACATCAGTATTTCAAGAATCACCAAATTATACAACAGATAATTTTAAATCAAATTTAAATACTTTAGATGAATTTTATAATAATTTTAATTTAATATCTGATCATGACAAATTACCAATTAATACAAATAATAATAATAATAATAATAATAATAATAATAATAACTCATATAATATAAACTCAAATGAACTACAAAAACAACAACAAAAAATAAATAATCAAAATCAAAATCCAAATAATAATAATAATAATAATTGTAATATACAAAATACATTTGAATATCCAAAATATGAAGAAATAATTAGTAATAGTCAACAATCATCATCATTGAATAGTTGTTTAAATGATAATAATTTTCATTATGATGATACATATTTAAATTTTGAAAAATTTTTAATGAATTCAACACAAAATAATTTTGATAAAACATTTCAAAATAATAAAAAAGAAAATTATAGTGTTAATAATAGTAGTAATGATAATTCATTATCATCAAATAATAACGATGATGATTTACAACCACCAACAAAACGAATTAAAATTGAAAATCAAAATTTATATAATCATAAAATATCATCATCATCATCTGCAACAATAATCAATAATAATCATAATAGTGAAAATAATAATTTTAATTTAAATTGGAATTATACAGTTAATAATAATTATTTAGATTTACCACATACTTTATTGGAATTATAAATAAAAATATTTTTTTTTTTTTTAATATTATTTGTAAAAAAAAACAAATTTAATTTTATTTTATTGCCCTTACAAATTAATAATTAATTGTTTAGTAAAAATAATGACTTTTTCCCTATATATTGGGCTTGTATTAGTTTAGTAAAAACGATATTGTGATTAGTTTAAAGAAAATCAATTTAAATAACAGTGTTGCCAACTTAATCATTTTTAATATAGGCTTTAAGAAGAATAGTATTTTTAAATGTTAAAATGTATTTTTTAAAAAAATTTGTTTTAAAATTTAATTTTAATTGTAATTTTTATATTTATAAATTTTGTATATAAAATTAAATTTCATATATTTTAATATGTATATTTAAGTTAATAAAATTGTAATAATTATAATTAATAATATATAATTAAAAATAGTTTATACTAAAATTTAATTACTTTTATTTTTACATTTTTTTTTTATCAAATTTGTGTTTAGAACTAGTATATAGTCTTAAGGACAGAAGTAGAGCGTCTTCTTCTTCTTATTATTCTTTCATAAGGCATTTAGTACCCATTTTTTTCCTAAACCGCATTTTTTGTGATGACGACGTTCAGCATTCATATGTCATCTTTTCAGAGGTCTTCCTGTCCTAGTAGACGTTTGATAGTGATTTGGCTATTAATAACTACCTTCGCCAGCCGATCTTCTACCATTCTATTTTACCGTATTCTCTCCAATTTTTTCGTTTTATTCGATTCCAACGGACAATATCTTAAATGCCGCAGTATATAGGGTTTTTGAATGCTATTTTGAATCTATAATTCTTATTGCGATTACCTTTACACTCAGGATATCCTTCAATTGTATGTTAAGAAATTTTCTTAAACGCTGTTACCAAATTATTTATTTTATGTTCTTGGCAGTAACTTAGTTAGAATTTAATGCTTAATTAAGTACTGTACAGCAAGTTTTTACTACATATTATACTACAATGCTTTTTGAGTATTTATTTATCAAATTTTCGGTTTCAGTTATGTGAAAAACTACTACTGGAACTACTTGTCAGAAACTAACCTTTTTAAATAGCGTAGTTCCATTTTATTGAAGTGGTTATCAAATTATACAATTATTGTTTTGTCATTTATCACAATTTTTTTTGCTACTGCGCCACTCTACTGATGAAGTCTACTACAAGTCTACAAGTCAGACTATCGTATTCATAGAGCAGAAGCACGTTAGATTGTTGCTTTATTTAATAAACTGTTTATGGTTAAGCAGATTCTTTGTAAATGCTTCCTTGACTAAACATTTTCCAGTTATTATTTATAACAAGATGCGCACATTTGATTTCTATTTAAAATTTTAAATAACTTTAAATTTTTTGAGCGAGTGTGTTTAATCATTTGTGTTTGTCGAGTATCAGGTAGAAAAAAAATTCTTATTCACTCACTTTAATACAGACACAATTATTGTTAAATATGTCAAAATTTTCAAAACTGGTTTCCATATCAATTGATTTTACTTTCTTATTTTCAAATGACATGGCTTAAACCTACAAAATGATATAAACAATTTCGCTTCTCTTGGTGTTAAAAAAATGAACTTGAATTGAACACTTCTAAATGCCAAGTTATTACCTTTTCTAGGAAAAATTGTGCTCGGACGATTGCGTTGAATTACCAACTAAATGAAGTTCTATTATAGACCTCGGGTTAACACCTGACCCTAAGCTGAGCTTAAAACTACATTATGATAATTCTTCTTTAGGCTTTATTAAGCAATGGTCCAACATCTTTATATTCCATATGTTTAAACCCTTGCTTGAATATATGCCAGTCAAGTGTGATCCCCACATTACTTGACTGACATTAATTGAATTGAATCGGTTAAATTTTTCGTGGAATGATCCACCTTACTCCCACCGATTTAAACTCATTGAGTTACAGTCATTGTCTGATCGTCGGGTAATTACAGATATTTCTTTTATTCACCAGATCCTTTCGGGAAAGAGGTTAGCTCTTGAAATCTCAAATTATTTGGTTGAAAGAAATAATATTTTGGCATTAGAATATGTGATAGTTTTGAAATTGTAAACTGCTTTAATATGCACTTTAGTGAAATTGGAAACAAATTAGCAGACAAAATTAAGGATGCTGGCAAGTATACAGTAAAAAATGAATTAATTAGTCGAACTATTTTTCTTCAACCAACGGATGAAAAGGAAGTATTTGAAATCATCATGCGGTTAAAAAATAGTACACCAGGAATTGATAATATAACAGCTGGAGATCTAAAGCATGTTGCAACAGTAATATCACCTGCAATTGCCTGTTTGGTAAATAGATGTTTTTCTACTGGTTTATATCCTGAGTGTTTAAAATCAAGTATTGTGGTACCTATATTTAAATCTGGGTCAACGCTGGGCGTATCGAATTACAGATCAATTACACTTACAAGCTGCGTAGGAAAAGTTTTTGAAAAAATTATAAATGCCAGAATTCAAGATTTTGTACAAGAAGTAGTAGGTACTTTTGATGTGAACCAATTTGGATTTCAAAAAAGAATTGGAACTGATTCAGCAGTTGTGGAATCTACTAACTCAATTATAAGTAAATTGGATGAAGTTTAATTGGAAACTATGTATGTTCTGTATTTGTTGATTTAAAAAAGGTTTTTGATACGGTGGATCACAGCGTATTACTTGATAGATTATATGAAATTGGTATGCGGGGGTAAGCTCAGGTTTTACTCAACTCTTATCTTAAAAATAGGTACTAAATAAATAAATGGAGTACTAAACAAACAAGTTTCAATAAATATTGGTGTTCCTCAAGGCTCTATGTTAGGTCCTACATTATATTTGCTATATACTGATAATATACAATTTGCGAATTTAGTAGCTGAATATACAATATTTTATCTCTCTCTACTTATATACAGGTTCAAAAATTGTGATGAATTAGAAAGAGTAATAAATGCAGATTTGAGAAAATACAACAATTGGCTCAAAGGTAATAAATTAACTATAAATGCTGGACAAACCAAATAGATAGTGTATAAAATAAGAGATAAAGTGAATATAAATCCAAAACTACATATAAATATCTTGGTGTTGTAATTGATGAAAAATTGAAATGGGATGATCATATTAATAAACTGGAAAAAAAATTGTGCAAAAAAAGGCTTGCATAAATTTAATTGGCTTACTCCTACAAATGAAATTTTTAAGAAAACGGGTTACCTGAAGCTAACAGGAATTATTGTTTTGGAAAAAGCTAAACTAATTTACAAACTGGAAAAGGACTGGAAAATCTACAACAAAAATATTCATATTACTAAAAGGAGTAATGTACACAATTACAATACACGAAAGTTAAATACTATCAACTATGCAAAACCAAGAACAGAGTTATCACGCAACAGTTGCCTTTCATAAGCCATAAGGATATATAATAAATTACCACTAGAGTTAACGGAGAGTTTAAATTTAGATCTTTTTGTAAAAAAATTAAAGTATTTATTAAAAAATAATCCTACAGAAATGGACAGATTAATTAAAGAGTGAATTATCACATAATATATATATTTTTTTTCTTTTATGTATAATAATTGTATATATATTATTCTATATATGTATATATGTAATCTTTAGATTGTAAGTAATTTACTTTTATTTTTAAATATGGATTTTTCTGTGATGTTTTATACCAACTAAAACTAATGTTTTGTCCATAATCACGGTTAAAGAAAATTAAATTTTTTTAGAGTAGTAAAATATAAGAAAAAAATATTTACTTGTATGTGTGAATTTTATAAAATATTAAATATTTTTTAATTTGTATATAATTTTGTCCATAAAAATAATGAAAATGAATATTAAAAAAAAAAAAAAATTAGTCAATTAGCCTATAGAATATATAGAATAATGAATATTCAAAGGTGTAAATACCACAGTATTTAATTAGGAATAATGTATCATGGCAATAAATAAATTAAATACTATAAAAAAAGAAGCAATCGGAATAATCTCAGAACCCTTGAGTTGAATGAGTATGGTATAGATTCGAGCCAATCACTAGAATGCTCCGTTAAGTAAATTCTAGTTCTAATGCTTTTGATTTGAACGATAAACATGACAAATTTTCCAATTCGAACCCTAATTTTACTATTAAATATCGATCGATATGCTGTAATGATTATTTAATACGACTAATATAATCAGAAGGACCCAGATTCCCCATCTTGTTCAAAACACGGTCCTTGTTTATTTAAAGTGTTTTTTTATTTTCTTCAATATTCATACAATACGAAACAAAAAAATATAAATTTATTATTTAAGAAGGCCGACCCACATTTTCTAATAATACATAGTTGTAGTTTTCCACATTTAATTAATTTACTTATGTACCAGACAATTGATAAGTAAATAGGTAGTCCTAACATATTACTCGTTTCACTTTATGTAATTCGTTCTATACTACCAGAATGTGGCACACTTTGAGAAATAAATGTGCAAATAAAAAAAAATTATTAATAAATTGCAGTATCGTACTTAATATATGCAAAGGTAATTCTAACTAAATTACTGGCAATAGTAAAAAAATAATTTTAAATTTAGAATTTGAACATTACAGTACACTTATAGAACACAATAAATTATACATACAAACATATAGAGTGGTAATAGATTCAGAAAAAAGCTATTTTTATTGAATTAAAAGTGAAAAATGAGTCAAAACCTAAAGAACTTAAACTTAGAATAAAACTTATATGAATGTCGTCTATGATGCTGCATCATATAATTTTTCAATTTTTATCTAAATTTCTCATCTAAAATATTGTAATATACCTGTTGCAAATTAACTTAATTGATTTCAATTTATATTTGCTATAATATTCTTTATTTCAATGATTTCTCTAGGAAACAAACAAATGAAAACAAAACGAAAAAAAGAATGATTTAAATTCTCAATGGAACACATTGGAATCTAAAACTAGATAAATACATTTTTTAATGAAAATTTTGTTTCTTATGTAGAAAATAGAAATTATCTTTCAATTATCAGTACGGTACTATAGCTATGAAGATATCATAATGTCAATCTGAAGTTATGGATTTGGAGAACCTATTTTTCCTTTAAAAGTAACTAAGATATATCGTGCAATAACACATGCTGGGTGGCGCCGATAAAATGAATGACAATATAATATGACAACAATTTATATAAAATAGAACTACGATAATTAAGAAGACTAAGTCTGTGAAGGCTAAGACGTAGTAGTATTTTTCTACATTTATTTATTTATTTATTTATTTATTTCGCCTTAACTATAATATATTTTTTTGTTTTACAGAGTTTAATTTTAGTTAGAGGTTATACTATGTATTTACACCTATGATTCTTTTTGTTTAGCTTATTACGATACTTTCATTTTATTTTTTCTTTTTAACTATTTAGTTTTAAGGAAAAAATGGCTAGACAAAACCTTCTTAAATTTATTTTTATATTACTACTTAAATTTAATCTATAACTAACTCAAATTATCCTAACTTATTCTATAGTCGCTGCAATGAGCGGATTTTCTGAGTATTGACAATTTTCCATAAAAGCGGGTAGCATTTTATTTCTACATCTGATTAGTTGATATGTTAGAAAAATGCATAAGTAAATAAATACTCAAATGTTTATAGCGTACTTACTGTCTGTATACGAAAAGGCAAATCTGTCTCAACTGTCAAGAACATAAAAAAAATAATGACAGAATAAGGCTGAATTTAAACATTTAATTTCTTTACTTAATAGCTTTACTTATGTCTCCATAAATTACTCAATTGAGTTAAGGCCAAAGATTTTGTTTGACCAAAGTTTTTGTTTGGATTCTTGTCTTAGATACATGTTAACTATACTCGAAAATAGTGTACTCAATATCTTTGTTAATAGTTAAAATTGTTGTACAGAATATAAATACAAAATAAAAACCACTTAAATAACTTTGTATACTAGTGAACTGACGTTGAAAACCGCCTACAGTATGTATATGTATAATAGCTAAATGCCAAGTTTTAGATCTATAGGGTCTATGTTTTCTCAATGGGTTGAAGGTTATCTTCCCACGTAACAATTTTATTGCTATAAGGCTCTTGCGCACTCTTATAAAAGTATTAGTGTTAATTTGAGTGCTCTGCAATTGTTGCGAAATGTTGTAAATACACCGGCACTGGAGCAATTGCTGTAATATTGTTTAGGGTTAGTATACATACATATCATATATTAGTGTATATGTTTTTATTATTCAAAAGCTACAGTAAGTTTATTAGTAACATTATAAGAATACAGTAAAATAATAAAACTAGTACTGCTATTCTATAATATATATTCTTATAACAACAGTTTAACTCTTGTTATAGGACTTTTAGACTTAAAAAGTCGTAGCACTTTCTGCAAATCCCATTATAACAAATCCCGCAATTGCTATACGAATATTCTATATTATCACACAATATAGCAATATTAATCACATTATTCCCATAAAAAGATCATTATAACACATTAATGTTTATTGGAAGTCATATAGGAGTCTTACAACACTAATTTTGTTTTTATAACAATAAAATGTTACGTGGGTTTACTTCTTTACTAAGAGTTAACTGATTTAAGTCTGAAAAATTTAATATAAATGCTGGTATTCCGCTAGAGTCTGTTCTCTCACATATCTCATTTCTTAATTGTCATCAATAATCTACTTCAATCAAATTTATAACTTTGCAGATGACAGTACTATGGTAATCCTTTGATTTTCTTCGTAAATCTAATGCTATAAACTGTCGAAGTTATAGTAGTAGGAAACAAATAATTGTTATAATGACTGATCGTGATTTAATAAAAATTGCCGAATGGGGCAAAACAAACTCGTCAAAAACTCTAAGCACACATTTTTTTACACTCTATTGTGAGCACACATTTTTACACTCTATTTTTAGTCAAAACTTAGATCAGAGATTCACCAGATTGATTCGCTTACTGATTATAATACCCTTGATTCCTTGTATTTCTGTGAAAAAGCTGTTGAAGTTACCCAGACTTTAGTTCAAAGAGAACTGATATATCTTGTTCTCTAAACAGCGATCTTCAAAAAATATATGACTGGAGAAGTGTAAATAGGGTAAAATTTAATGTTTCAAAAAGCCAGAGTTGCCTCTTATCAGCAATACCAAATATTCTATTTGGAAATGTAAATATCGAAAACTTTGAAACTCTAAGAATTCTTGGAATGGAAATAAACAACAAACTTTCGTGGCACGATCACATTTTTTGTTTAGCGAAGAATGCTGCGAAATGTTTGGGATTCTTAAGTAAAAGTAAAAAATATTTTACATCTTCCAACCTCCTATTAATAGATAAGGTATACATTCGACCTCAACTTGAATATAATTCGCATATTTGGGACGGTGCACCAAATACCAGGTGCAACAGTACCTAGATAAGGTACAAAAGCGAGTCATCAAATGATCAATGATGGAGATGTTACACAACACCTAACATCATTAAGTCATCGCCGTAACGTAAGAGGAGCCACTCTGTTTTATAAGTATCTGTTGGGTAATTGGTCTGACGAAATAAAAAGTATTATGCCCAAAACGCAACCATTCCAGCGTCCAGGTCGCAGGGCAGCCCTCGCTCATAAATTTGTAGTAGAGCCTCTTCGAACCAGAACAGTGAAATATAAAAATTCTTTCATCAACCTAACTTCTAAACTATGGAACACCTTACCGTTTTTAGTTTTCCCTCAAACGTAAAACTTAGAAGTTTTCAAGAGACGGGTAAATAAATATCTGTTAACCTGTCCGTAAATTTTGTACTAACTATTCTATTCTATTTTAATTCTTTTATAATTTTGTTTTGTTTTTCATTACTCTTTAATCCTTCTTTTTCTTCATCTTAATATGGTTTAAATTCTGCGAAGGCAGTAAGGGTGCTTATCCCATATTAAATAAGATAAAATAGGCGGGAAGTTGCGAACCCTGTTATTGATGATCACTTTGAATATTTCTCTACTACAAATTTATGTGCGAGTGTGATTTAACAAATAAAAACTACCCCTTCTTGGGAATGCTTGTAGTGGTATGTGATTCCACCTTTTAAAAATTCTGACTATAAACGAATTCCCATAATGGAGAAGATCATTAATAAATATTAAAAAACAGAGTTGGAGAAAGGACCTGTAGAATACCAGCATTAATTTGAAGTTGATCAGATGTTATTTTATTTAGTAAAATTTGAACCTAGATCTATAGTATGACATTTTGCTATTAGTTATGTCATACTCGAACAAAAACTTTTGAAATATCTAAGGTTAAACACAGCCTCACCAAATTAATGTTAGCTGATGTTTAGCCTATCGCACAGGCAAGTCAAAAGATCATCAGTTGAAAAGGTGGACTCAAAAGCGACATTGACAATCATGAATTATATCATTGCTACTAGAATATTTCATTAGCTTCTAGTTGATCAAGATTTTCATTATTTTGGAGAGAATGAAAGTGAAAGCTATAGGTCTGCAATTTGAAGGATTGCTTTTGTCACCTTTTTTTGGGAATAGGTTAAATCTGGGTAACCTTCCATTTGAATGGGTATGTTCCCGAAGAAAATGACAAACGAAATAAGTTGCGATATGGCTTAAGACCATCTGAACCAGTAGATTTATTTATATCCAGATTCTTCAGAGCTTTCGCTATAGTCCTTGTTCTGAAATAAACCTTTCCTCAAAAAGAGTTTACTACAGTGATTGTTGGAGGATTTTGAACTGTAGGAGGAAGTGTAGAATTTGCTGCAAAGAGTTTTGCAAACATATTTGCCTTTCTAACTGAATCTGGATATAATATTGTTGTTATGAATCAAAAGTTGGAATATTAATTCACAAAAATTCTACATCACATTCTTACCAAAGGTCCAGAAGGACCTGCTGTTATTAGGGAGATGTAAAATTTTTTGTCTCAACCTTTGGTTCTGAAGAAATTTCTATTGATTAATAACTTTTTTACATTTACTCCTCATCACTTTATAACTCTCGTACGTATCGATTGGTTTAAGATTCTTATTTGGTTTCCAAGCATTTTCATTGAAAATAATTGAATACATTAAAAAAATTTTATTTTTTTTATTTTTTTAAAAAAATGAAATCATCATCATCTGTTGGTTCTACAGCTCGGGGTGAGCCTTAACCTCGTCCACAATTTTCCTCCATTCTGCTCTATCTTGTGCAACTGTCCTCCATCCGTTAACTCCAATCTTTCGACAGTTGCCCTCGACTTCGTCCAGCCATCGTGATCTTGGTCTACCTCTTGCTCTTGTATTGTACGGTACTGCGTCTAATATTCTTTTTGGCATCCTTTGATCATTCATCCTCACCACATGACCTGCCCATCTTAGTCTTTGTGCCTTAATAAATTTAACAATATTGTATCCTTCAATTAGTGCTTCTAGCTGCTCGTTTGATATGATTTGGTGTTCACCATCGTCATTTATTTTGGGACCAAATATTTTTCTCAGTATTCTTCTTTCAAATACTTTCAATTTATTTTCGTCACTAATTGTCATGGTCCATGCTTCATATCCGTATGTTACGACCGATTGTATTATGGTCTTGTATATTCTTAATTTAATTGTCCTGGCTAAAATTTTTTACCTGAAAAGGCCTTTGTGTGCGTAGAAATATTTTTGTGCTACTTGAATTCTATCATTAGTTGTCAGAGAGGCATGTCATTTTTATTATTTATTAAAGCACCTAGATATACAAAAATAATTACCCCTTCAAAGTTATAATCATTTATTGTTATATCTTGGGCTGATCGTCTTGTTTCCGTGTGCGCCATCTTCATATATTTGGTCTTAGCCTCGTTAATTTATAATCCTACAGTAGCAACTTCTTTTCCTAGAGTCAGAAATATTTCTTTTAATTCGTCAAAAGATGTTGCTACAATAGCAATATCGTCAGCATACGCACTTATTATAGATGATTTTATGAATATGTGTCCGCCTCTGTCTAAATTTTTTATTGCGTGGTGAAGCATTAGATTGAAAATTGTTGTTGACAGGGCATCACCTTGTTTGACTCCTGTTTTTATTTCAAATTCGTCCGTTAGTTTATTTTGCACTGCCATTTGCTTGGCAGAGTTTCTGTATCCCATATTGTACATATTAAACTATGTAGCTTGGAGATGAACATTTCACCTGCATTTTTAAACATTTCTGCTACAATGCCATCTTTTCCTGGGGCTTTGTTATTTTTAATTTGTAGAATTGCATATTCTACTTCATGTATGGTTGGTATTCCTTCGTCTGTATATTCTGAAATCGTAATGTTGATATTTATCGGTATCACAGTTTCCAATTCCACTGATTGAAAAAAATGAAATGCTTAATTTTTTTTTATCATTCAAATTCAATGTTTTAAACAACGCCCACGTCTGCTAAATAAATTTTTGAAATATTGGAATAATTGGTAAAATTCTTGAACAGATTTGTTTTTTTTTTATCAATTTTCTGAAAATTTTAAATAATTGCATTTATCCAGTTTTGTTTTACTGCCAGTTTAAATTATTCTAGTCTAGTTTTAATATTGAGTAGTTTGAATTGCATAAAAAATTGAATTCAATAATAATAAAAAAAAATATTTTTATTTTTTTATTCTTGTTCTTTTTTTTCTTTTTTTTTTTTCTATAAAGAATAAATTTTGATAATCCCTTAAGTAAATTTAGTATGATTTGAAACGTTGTCAATCAGAGTTCTATTTTATTTAAATACGAATATTAAAGGAATATCAATACTTACAATTATATTTTCATTTTTGATTATAATAATAAATTGCAATTTTTCAAATTAAAATTCTTTTAATCCTTTTCTAATACATATATACATTATATAAAAATATCCTTAGGTGTTCAAAGTGTATTAAAATGAAAAGTGATTCAATATTTGAAAGAATTCAACTAAAATTAAATGAATCAGATCCTTCGAATAGAACTCTAACAGATATATTTGTATTTCATTTCAAGGATGCTGAAGGCAATTTTATTAAAAGTGTTGGTAAGTAAATTTTATAAAATGTACATAAGTTGTGTGTTTGTGTGAATTTTTTAAAAGTAAAATATAAAATTTAAATAATAAAAAAAATAAAAATAAATAATATTATTTTTTTCCATATTTGTGCTGGAACAAAAAAAAAAAAACAAACGAACGAATATCAACATGTGATTAAAAATAAAATACATAATGGAAAATATATCTACATCTACGTATATGTGTTTACATTTTTATCTTAATCTATAAAATTTCGAATATTTTCATCTACTTAGTATTAGATTTGAAAAATTTAAAAGTATATGATGGCTCTATAGAGAATCCTGATGTTGAAATCAATGTGTCAGATGATGATTTCTATTTGGTTGGAACAAAGAAAATCTCTTTTGATAATCTTATCGAAACGGTGAGTTGAAACAAAATTTACAATGGTAGCGTTCAGTGAAATTAACCGAGGGATCTGAAATCCACAGATCCAGGGATCTGTTCACTGAACGGTGTGGTAAATGTACCGGTTAATGTATCGAGAAAATGGATCTGAAAAAATTCTAGATACATTTCATGGTTCTGACTTTTTATATGTAAAAACAACAACAATAATTTTTATGTTGAGTGTTGTGACATCTACTGTAAGAAAAATTAAATATTTATATTTTTTATGAAAGTTGTTAAATTTAAATCGCCATATCATTTTGAATTAGTGTGGAAATTTAAATTCTTAAGGAAGATTTATGTACATTAAATTAGATTAAGAGTTATAAAAAATAAATTATATTATATAATAAATATTATTCCATTCAAATTTAATTTATTTTTAAAAGCCCTCGTTATATTTTCCGGTGATGGCGCTAGTATTGCGGTAAATTTTTGTAGTGCATTGCGTTCAGTGGCCAGATATATGATACATGGTTCCAAAATGGATTCCAGATCCACCGGTTAGTTCTACTGAACGAACCCATTGAATGATAGAAATGTCAAATATGTCATGTAAGTGTGTAAGTTGCAAGGATAAGGAAATGACATAAACATTAGATATATTTTTTTGTAAATTAATGTACAGTTGAAAGCAGAGAACTGCGCATATTTTAAAGTAAATAAATAGATTAAGAATGGAACTACGCTATTTAAGAACGCTTAGGTAGTCGATATTAGTAGTTGTTTTTCCCATTTATTGAGTTGATATGCCAAAAATAAATAATACTTGAAAAACATTTGATACCATATGTAGGGAAAATTGCAGTATAAATTTATCAAAATGTAGATTACAAATACAAGAATTCACAATAATATAGTTTATAGAATATGATGTAGGCTCTAGGTGAAACATTGTTAAAATTAAATAAATATTAAAACTCTAGGTATGTTTCACAATTTTATTAAATATCTTGAGTCCATCAGGACCATCATCAGTCTTCTGATGATGGTGTAATAACCGACATCGATTAAGATATTTAATAAAATTGTTAAACATACCTAGAGTTTTAATATTTTTTTAACATTCACAATAAGTTTAGCTCATTTATAACGTGGGAATAAACTTTGTTGATTAAAACAAAAAAAAACAAAACAATATCTGTAACATTGGTTAGCTTCAATAGTTTTCGAGTATACTCTAGAATTCTCTTTTCGTACTCAATTAATTACGGCACTGCAATTTTTTAATACATAAAGTGGAACGTGTAATAATTTTCTAGTATTTATTTGTTTTGATAAATGAACTACAGGTTTTATTAAATAGCGTAGTTATATTTTACTCAAATTATTGCAAACATAACAAAATCTCCATTTAGTGCAAAAGATGGAGAATTAAACTGGGTGAAGCAAAATCCTGCATTTTAACTTTACAAATAAAAAAGGTGAGTCGCACATTCCAGTAAGATTAAACAATGTCATCATACCATATCAAAATTCTGCAAAATATCTTAGCATGATGGTATGACGCTTGACCCAAAGCTTAGATGGAAAGAAAACAAACTAGAACTGGATCTCAAGTACAAACATTTGTATTGGCTAATTGAATGAACATTTACGCTTTCGACGTGTAACAAAGTTTTGATCTACAATCAGATATTAAAGCCAGTCTGCATTTCAAAACAAATTATTGCGAAACATTGTAAATGCATCATGGTTTGTTGACAAAGTTGATATTCATAGGGATCTCAGGGTTCCTCTCATAAAAGGCGAAATAAAAAATTGGCTGTACGCAATAAAAGTGGTCTCGCTCAATATGTCAATGTCGAAGTTTGACGTTTAGCTCACTGTCAAAACTTTGTTAGAAGATTTAAGCGGACGAAACCATTCGAACTGATTGGGATAAAATCTTTTATCTTACAATAACTGCTAATGGAATTTTGTTTGATCAATGATATCTGAAGTAATAGAACCAAAATTATATTAATGATTAGTCTTAGAGACTAGTTTTAATTTTAACAAAAGGATGGGAGTTTTTAGTGCGTTAAAGTTGCAGAGTTCTTCACTTCGTTCTTCTCCCGTACAAGAACAGAAGTAGAAGAATCTTTTAATTATTTTATTCTATGTGGAAAAAAAACAGAATTATTGCAAAAATTATACTCTCAGAGAAATCTTATAAAATTAATGGATAATGAAATAAAACTTCATTATATTCATGCCTTGAGCGGTAATCAAACTTGGAACATTCCGATTAGTATTTAAATGATACAACAACACACCATGTAAGTTAGCTATTTATTTATTTATTGATTAATCTTACATAAATCGTAGTTGTAGTATCTAACGAGTAGAGAGAAGCAAAAAAAAAAATTAATGGAAGAGCTATGTACATTTCAGAATATTAAAATTGCACAAACTGTCATGTAATATGTACCAATATCAAAATTACAATTTTGTCAAAATAAGCCTAGTCGTTCTCATGAAAAAGCTAGTATCGGTATGATGCATACAATAATTAAAAAAAAATACAAGAATTCAGCAATTAATTAGAACTAGGATCGTTAACATATAAAAATGTGTAAAATAAGATGGCTCATGGTTAAGTAAAAACTACGGTTAGTATAAGGCTAGGCGCAGACATGCAATTTGTAGTTTTGCAATTATTTGATTGAACTTTTGTGCTCCATTGCTTGTGTGAAATATAAATGTGCAATCAAACAGTTGCAAAACTGCCTAATATTTAATATATTAGAAATATGGTGCAATATTTGTTGATTGGTTTGATTTTCGCATAATCAGTGCAATGCGCATCTTCTTACAAAACTTTTGTTTGTCTCACATCTTCGTTTAGAATGATTTTATTCTCAATGTAATTAATATCGATATTAATTACAAAGATATATCGAAAAATATCTCACGTAAAAAATGAGTTCAGCAGTGGTCTATGCATTGTAAGACTTAAAATGTTAAGTAGAGATTTAGTCTAACTCTGTATGGAGGAATATTTAAAAGTCTCTGGGAACATTAATATTCCTTAAAGCAAATAAACCAAATTTTTTTTGGATTGATTCTATTCTATTACTATGATTTATGACATTATTGTTATACTTGAGAAGCAGAGATTAGAATGTAATACTGTCATATTCGATGAAATGTACAAAGCCGTAAAATATAGATTTTGCGATACAGATTATTAAATTCCTTGGTCTTATTTTAATAAAACAGAATATTTTGCAGGCCTTTGAAATTCTGTCGTAGCGAAGATAGGTAGAAGTGGCCATTACAGTTGCTGTTGGAAAACCAATTAGCACTTAATTGTGCCTTTTTGATACCACGACTCGAGTGATCTAGTTCTTGTTGTTGGTTGTTATAGGAGATTATTATCATGTACATTTTTACATTCCACAGAGACTCAGTACTAGAGCCACCCTGTGTGATTGAGAAAGTTGAACAGATCTTTTATTTCCGCGATAAGACCTATATTGAAACCGGAGTCTGACTCTAGTTAATACTGAGCAACTGCAGAAAAAGCGTTCAACAGTTTCTGTTTTCTTCTCACTTATGCAGCTGCGACAATGGGGATTGAACGGAATACCTAATTTGGTAGGGGGTCCCTATAGGCCAATGACTCGTATTGGTAGCTACTACTCTTGATATATCTGTACTTAGCTTGAGGGGGCTGGTTCAGAGTTGTTTGGTTTTATTGCTGATACGAGGGCCATATTCTCCTCGAGGTCGCATTAAGTCTATGCCAACTCGCATTCGTTCTGGCCAGAAAGTTAGGGAGCGCTAACGACCCTCACTGAAAAGTGAATATCCTCCTCAAGTGTCAAGATTTGAGCTTTGCCTTGTCGTAGTGAAGGTTTTGTTTTAATTTGCTATCTAATGGGATACTAAGATCGACAGTTTACTGCTGGTGGTAATTGGGGATTATTAAGCTTATAATTAAATTAGTTTACTAATCTTGTACGAAATAAACTGATAACAAAGCATTTTGAATATTAAGATCCAGTTTATTTACGGAGCACCAATTTTTTCAAGTCCAGTAACTTGAACTGCTAGAGCTGGGTATCTACGTTGCTTTTGATAATTTGATACATTTTTAAATCGTCTTAGTTAATAATGTAGGACACCAGCAATACATTCGGATAAGTCAGATATCTGTGTAAGAATATTGTGCTCTAAACTGTGTTAAGTATTATAAAAACATAAATTTAGTTTAAACAAGACAAAATTCACAAGCAAATCACTAACAAAAAATAAAATTAATAATTCAATAGTTTGTAAAGTCAGAATCATGAAATAAATATGTGAGAGGTAGTCTATATATCTCAGAAATTATAATAAGTAAAAAAATTATATTCCAAAATTTATCAAATAAATAAATTAAATTGAAAAATATTACAGAATTATATTAAAATTAAATTTTGTTTTTCTACAGGGAAAAGTTCAAATAAATGGAAATCAGACAGCACTTCAAAAAATGTTGGAGAAATTTCGTTTGAATGCTCAATGAATTGGAAAGAATTAATAAAATATCAGATTAAATAAATTATAAATTTTAATATTCAACTATAAATTTTAAAAGTTTATTATTGCGTATTCATCCTTCCATTTTAAAAATATTTCTACATAATATTTAATTTTCTATTCATTATATTTTTTAATTTTTACTTTCAATGTAAAATATAAATAATGGAATTCAAATAAACTAAAACAAAAAAATAAAATGAAAAGTAAACAAAACAACAAAAAAATTATGTTATTTAAACAAAAAGCAAAACATTCAAGTTTAAAATTTAGCTGATTGTTCCTTGGAAAAGATACTATGGTCCATTGCATCAATCTGGGATTCATATTCAATAATACTTTATCAAATTTCACGAATATCTCCGGTGAAAAGGTGTCGCGGCCGATTTTAACAAAACTTGTGTAGGGTAATAATTTATAAAATTTTATGAAGATCTGTGGGTGGTTTTATACCCCTCTATTGATTTGAAGGAGTTAGAATGACTGTTGAAAATTTTACGTTCATGCTTAAACATCTGAAAAAACACGAAAGAAGATAGATGAACCGTCCTTGTCATTGTAGTTATATAACGATCTTTAAGACAATTTAGATATATATAATTGGTACAAGATTTCTTATTTAAGGACAGAATACTTAAAAGCAAAGGGGCTGATTTTTTATGTTACACTCTTTTGTAATTTTTTTGCAACGGTATTTTTTTAAGTAAATTAATTTTTTCCTTCTTTTTTAACCCATCATCTTTCTAACAAATCTTCGTTGTCTGCCGTAGCCTCTTCAATTTTTATTTATTTATTTATTTATTTTAACAGTTGATCCTACAAATAAATCTGTAGGTCAACTTTTTTATAGGTCCTTTTCCCTTTCGAAATGTGGGCCTTTTTTAATTAAACTATATTAATTATTTGGTATATATTTTGTATATTATATATTTATATTTTTAAATTATGAAGAAATGTTTTTCGGTAAATGACAAAAAAGTAAATAAATTTTTTACATATACAAATGACATTTTTTAATGTACATTTTGTAGTTTATAAAAGGGTTTTTTTTAGAGTGATAGAACTTTAAATTGAAATAAAATACATTTAAATACAGCATTTGCTCCAGCATCATTTTTAAAGAAATATGGACCGATGATACCTCCAGCGTGTGCATATTTCAGGATGCAATAAAACCTGCAGAATTTCTTGAGGATTGTTTTCGCTTCACATACGGAAATTTTGCTTGTTTACGTAGCCGTTCAACCAAAAATGAGCTTTATCACTAAACACAATTGTTCGATAAAAAAGTGGATCAACTTGAAGCTGTTCTAGGGCCCAATCAGCAAACAAACGACGCTTATTATGGTCAAGTGGCTTTAGTTCTTGAGCCAGTTGAATCTTATATGGGTGTAGACCAAGATCTTTACGTAATTTTATTTTCCATGTGGTGGTTGCACAGAGTCCAACTTGTTGTGAACGTCGACGAATAGACAAATTTGGATCTTCATCAACACTAGCTCTTACAGCACCGATATTTTCTTCTGTACGAACAGTTTTTTGTCTTGTTGTTGTTGTTGCATCGAGTAGAGAAAATGTTGTCCGAAATCTATCGACAGTTCGACGAATAATCTGCTCTGATGGACGATTATGCAAACCATAAATTTCACGAAGTGCTCTATAAGTTTGGCGAATAGAACACTGACTTTGAAAACAAATTTCAACAATTTGTAAACGTTGTTGCGGCGTGAGTCTTTCCATGATAATTTGTCAATGGTTACTGAACAGAAATGTCAACTACATGGCTTCTATCTTCTGTCAAATCACAGTTATCCCTATCGAAAGTTCTATCATTCTAAAAAAAACACCCTATTAACATGATTAATATAAGATATCACATATTATTATTAATATAAACAAAATAATAATGATGATATAGGTAATAATGGTGCTTAGGTACAGTAAAGTTAATTTAATAACTTGAATTTGTGGCAGTCAATTGTTAACTTCTCATTACATTAATTTAGATAGTTAAGCATATATCTTTAGTTCGAAGCTTAAAAAAGTAATTGATAAATTTAATATTATGAAAAATATTCGGGAAAATAACAATGAATGGTATACAAATGAATTAAATCATATGGAATTAGAAAAGATTAATAACAAATCATTTTTTAATAAATAAAATTAATAGGGCAAATAACCAAAAATTTATAATGTGGAAATTTATAAAAACGTATATTCTAAAAGATAATAAATTTAATGATAAAAAATTTTTTTTTTTAAACCTTACTTTTTCGAAGGGTTGCACAATTTTGGTAGTAACATTAAATGCACTACAAAGGAGAAAATAAATTAGGTAATTCAAGCTCTGTTAAAAAATGCTATGTTAAAAAATGCTATGACAGAATTCTTTAACTTCAGGCATGAGAAATAATCTTATATAAAATGTTTGTACGAAAAAAGCAAATATGTGGAGCAAATATGGATTATGTGAGCTCTTTTTAATATAAAAAACAAAACCAAACAAATCAGTTGTTATTATTATTATTTGCAATGAGCCTATGTACAAATGTCAAATAAAAAGAAAAAAACTAATTCATCTGAAATAAAAAATGTATAAACAACAAAAACAAAAAAAATATCATTTGAATTCTTCATTTGACCGGCAATTTCATCTTTACATAGTAGAGTTAGAGTATCTATAATTATAATAGATAATCGTTTAAGAACCTGCACAGTCTACCTTTTCATTTCATCTCGATTCTCCTTAATGAACTCCTACTTAATATGTAAATAAGTTGCATATACAACAGAAATGCACATACGGGTTAAAAAAATGTCTATTTTGTTTTATAATATTCAAACTGTTAAATAAAATATGTCCATTTTGTGTCATTCAACATCTTATTATCTGTATACATAATTGAAGCAAATTTATTATATTAATTTTTTTAAGTTGCTAACTGTCTCAAATTATTGCTTCCTATATTTTGTTCCTTTGTAGTAATCATATAGTTTTGGTTAAAATAACAATGAATGGTATACAAATGAATTAAATCATATGGGATTAGAAAAGATTAATAAATATAAATTTGCAGTTTGGCTTAATAATAATAGTGAATGGAATAGTGGAATATTTATAGAATTGCAAGAAATAGGTTTAAGTTGAATTTAGATTTAGCAACAAATAATTTTTGGACTCTTTATTAAACATGAGTCGTTGGTGCTTTATCGCGAGAAGTCTATGTCAGTACGTAAATTACTGTTATTTTTAAAATTTTAAAATTGGGTTCAACTTGAATTATAATTACTCAAAAGGGGCCCCAAGTTGGTATATAATATACATACATCTACATGATACATTAATATAGTGTCAACTGCCCTGTCAACTATCAATATATGTATAAGTGCTAAGCATATATGATTCAATACATATAAAATTTTTTTTATTTTTAACACCAATTTTATTGTGATTGAAACCACACTAGTAGAACATTAATTTAACACTAAAATCTTATATTAAATTAAACCATCATACATATTATTTTATTATATATACAATTTAATGCAGAGCTATCAACTAGATGAAAAGTTTTTTTTTTAATAAAATGTAACTACTCTAGCCGTAGCCGTTGAGTAAACTAATTGAAGAAATAATTTTAAAAAATCAGAAATATATTTTGAATAATACTTAAATTTTATTATTGGTAGCTTAAACTTTGGTACGCATACCATGTAATTTCCAGATGAACGACGTGGGGAGTAAAAAAGCAAGAACAGCTGAATAGTACCTAAACACCACAATTATTTCTTTCAAAAATATTAAAATTTTAGCAAATTCTTGGTGGTGAACACTTAAAACAATTAAAATGGTTACACCAAATAAATGGCGGTTATTTCCGAGTTGTATCAATAATTGTTATGTAATATACATATTTGTAATAAAGAACAGAAAAAGACAATATAAATCAGTTTTTTAATAAAATAATTCACTTTTGACTTATTTTTTTGTTTTATTGAAAAAATTGACATTATATTTTAATGTAAACTATAAACGATATCAATGGTATGAACTTATGAAGTTTATTACTTTCTTTCAAAAAAATTGTTGACTATAACAGAATTGTGACTACAAACGTTTTTGACTATAAAATACATAAAAAAATATTAAAAATGATGATGACAGTAAAATTGTTGATCAAAAGCGAACTGTGCCTATAACCAGTAGTGACTATAACAAATTTTGTACTGTAATTGATGCCAAATTGATAGAGATAAAATTTCTTTTTCATGGTACATATTAAGATTAAAGAGATATAAGGATAGGCTAATAGCAGAAAAAAGTTAAGCAATTCCAATACTGTGAAAATATTAAAAGTAGAAAAATACATTAATTTTTTACATTTGTATTTTATTTCATTTTTAAATCACTTTGTTAAAGCTTTTAATTAATTTAAATTTACTTTAATATTCTACAAAAAAAAATTTTTTAATTAATAATACAGAAACATAACCACAATTTAAATTGTATAAAAAAACATATAATTTTTTTTTCTGAGAGTAAGAACTCATTATTCGATCTATCCTGGATTTGTTGTGTATAAAAGACAAAAAAGAGATGATGGTTTTAGTGGGTTTAAGGCTCTCACTACCATTGTTGGTTTGCGCACGCGTGACTGAAACCATTTGATGTCCTTCGAGAATTCCTATCTACCTACAGAAAAAAATAAGATTCATATAAATTTATATGAATCAATTATGATGTTGTTATCCAGAATTTTTTAAATAAAGTTACTACTGTGCAATGGGGCCCACTATTATGGATGTTACTATTTTTATCACCAATAGTTGTTTTTTGTTTTTATAATCAGCCAAAGCGTTAGGATATTATTTTTAGCACTTACGTACCACTTGGTTGGGATATTGTAAAATGAAACTAGAAAGGAAGGAAGGAAGGTATGAGAGAGATTAATAGACAGTTGTAGGATAAATGTATTCATATTTCATATTTTCTTTAAACTTCTGTAATTGTATGCAACTGATTGTATGTTGAATGTGGAAATACAACCGAGGTGATATGATGGTCCATTCTTGAAGTTCGAACTATGAACGAATTTCGCAAAGAAGTTTCGAATTTTCGAAACGCAGTGCCAGCCCAAATGCGTAAATTATATTCCATGTTGGGACGTATAAATGATTTATAGATGTTAAGGAGTTCTATAGGTAAAAAGATAGCTTAGATAGCCCAAAAACTTGGCAGCTCCTTCCGCTATATCAAAAATATGATATTTCCAAATAAATTTTAGATTTAGGCGCATATTGTAAAGACAAAAAGGCAAGTCATCATATCACCGGTAAAACGCTACGATCTTAAACCATGTTGTTGGTCTCAAATTATGCTCTAAACATATTTCAAAAGTTTCTCATGAACTATAGTTTCTATAACTTTGAAGAGAATCGAGATAATAGCTAGTTATTGTAGACTTTTATGTTCCATTGTTAAACTTCCCTGAATTAGGAAACCAGCTTTCTGCAATATCTAGAAATAATGATAAAAATTTTGCTAATATGAGTAATAGATCCACAATTATTATATTAAAATACGACATTGAAGAAACAGTTTAACACTTAAAAAAACAGTTGTAATTAATAAATGTAAAAATAGATTATTTTAGTATCCAAACAAATTGAAATAAAATAAATTATGAAAATAAAGAATTTAGGCTATTCTTTAATTTATTCAATATGTGAAGTAAAAAAAAAAAAATCTTTAAAATCTCAATTAAGTAGGATGTTCAATTTCTATATACTTATTATTATGTATTACATTTAAAGCGATTAAGAGTTATAAAATTTTATATTGGCACCAACAAGTCGCCTACAATACGAAATATCTTAATATTTCTTCAAATTACCCTAGATAAATTTTTAAAAATTTCGCATTGTATAACTTAATTAAATTAAATTGATTTATATATAAAAAACAAAAAAAAAAACAAAAACAAAAAAAGAAGAAACAAAATTGATTGAGTACTATTCATAGTTTGCAGTAAATTAAAGTTCCATTTTCTAATTGGACGCGCACAGAGCGCAGTCTTTTAATAGCAATTAAAAAAAATCAGTCCACAAAACTATAAATTGATCGTTGTCTTCTTTTAAATGCAAATATAATTAAAAAAAATAAAATAAAGTCGAATTATTATCAGCTAGTTGGTTTTAAATGTCTCGACCTTAAATTAAAAAATATAACACAATTTTCTGACAATTGTTTTTTTTTTATTGTTTTTTTCTACTTTACCTGAATTACTGATAATTTTTTCACTTTTTGGCATTACCAAATGACCTTTTCTAATTAATTATGTCATCTTGTTCAAATTGGATTTCTAGGGTAGAAAAAGATAAATTTAGATTTTTATTGGATTGAAATTGAGCTTAGAAATATGGTTTTTTATAGTTAAATTTAATTGAATTGTAAAACGAAAACGTGTTTTTGGTGGAAAAAATATTATTTAAATATTTTTTGTGAATATTTTTAATAAATATAATGAATTTAAACAAATTTATATATTTACATATCTTATATATAATATATTTACATATCTTATATATAATATATTTAGAATTATTTTATATGTTATTTTGTATGTAATTTTGTATATGAGCTTGTTTTGAGAAAGTTACAGTCTCTGGAAAGTTGTCAACGAGATTCAATTCGAAGCGATAAACTACAAACAAAGTAGGGGATTCTGAGGAAGATGTTGTATCGGGGTAGGACTTAATGACCATATCCCAAGGATAACTGGAATTCCTTTCAAAAATATATATCTTTAGTCGCGCATCTTATCCTTTAAGGACGAAAAGGGCATTTGAATGTATCCTTGTTGTTTTGATTTTTTTGTATAAAAACCGTTAGATCTGTTGATCTATTGAATATATATACTCAGTTATATATTCTAGAAAGAAAATGGTCAGGAACATTTAGTTGCTGATGTGTGGTGCTGTCGCTATGGAGATATTGTAGTTCAAAGTAGAAAATTTTGGAATAAAAAAAAAAATTTAACAGTTGGAAGTGATAATTGTTGTTGGTTGTTTTAAGGGATCACTTTCACATTATCACTCTCCCAAGGAACTCAGTGGCAGAGCCGATTAAGATGGCTGATCAGTTCACCAATCTTACTTTCCGTAATAATACATATATTGTTAGGAAAGTTTTACCGAAGCTCCGGAGTCTGACTTTTGCTAATACTAGCCCAGCTTTTTTGTCTCATTTTATCTTTTAATAATGGAGGTTGAAATTAGCTTGGCAGTGTGGTTTTCTATCGGCCATTAATTCGTACTGATGACTACTTTTGATATATCAATACGGGACCTGGCACTGATTTGTTGTGCTTTGTTGATGTTATACAAGGGCAAGGACAAATAATTAAAGACAAATAGCGGACCATTCTGATTATGCCTGTCTGTCTGTATGTACTGATTATGTCTGTCTTTTACATATCAAAGTCATACTTACTAGAAAAATAATAAGTTAAAATAACTGTATTAATAAACTAACTTTAAGATTTTAAGTAAACAGTTCCAAATAAATCTACAAAATATTTCAAAAGAATATTTTATGTAATGTACAGTTATAGAGTGGTTTCAGAGGAAAATACTCATGTAAGACAGCATTGAATTTAGTACTGTATAGTCTGAAATGTGGTAAAATCTAGATTTGAAGAAAGTCTTTGAAACCGTAAGCCGTGTGGAAATTTCCCTACTAAAATTGCAAAAGTTTGATGTGACAGACAAGGAGTTGAACCGACTTAAAATCATTTTGGAAGATAGAATACAAAAAACTTTAGTATATTCGTATATAGCAATAATATTAATATTGGAGTTTACGTGCACTTTTAGGAGTTTTATTTTTTTAAAAATTTTGTAAGATAATTTTGTTTCGTGATGATATCGTTGGGGTTAATTTTGATGAACGTTGGAAAAAAATTAATACCAATTTAACTCCCTTAACTCCTCGTATAATTGGTTACGTATGAATAAATTTCAATTAAAATTGGAGAAGATAAAGTGTTCAATGATAGAGCATATAATCAAAAGAATTTTTCTATCGCAGGATGGATGTATACATTTAAAAAGTCGGTATAATTAAATATTTGGGAGATAAAAATTAAACTTTAAGTAATATACTGATAATATTAGCTCTAAAATTTCGAAAAGATATCTAACCAGAATTCAAAATCAAATAACACAAAGTTGTAAAGTTATGTCGACTTCGTCGAATTAACCCCGTCAACTTTAGAATGGATAAACAACTTAAATATTATAATTTAATACGTTGTTTTGTTTTAATTAATATATTGTTTTTCCCTTCCCATTTCGAATATACGAATATTTCCGTTCCAGTTCTTGTGTCTAATTGCTTAAATGAATATAATTATTGTAATGTCTTGTAATTTCCATAAGCTAAATAAATATATTTATAGGAATTGTTTCGTTCATCATAACATTCCTAGAACTCATCAGTAGGTATTTATAATATTAGATTACACTACCTATACAACTCCTATTTTAATTTTGATTTATTTTACAACTTATTAGAAAATGTGAATAATACACATCGGTGAGTTATAAATATCGAACAAAATTTCATTGTAAAATGTTATTTTTATAAAATTAATTTATGTAATTATTCACAATATATTTACATATTTACGTATGGCTATTCAGTCCAAACAGTCTAACCAAAACAAAAAAAAACACTATCCCAAAGTAGATAAGCTTAAATTTCATCTAACTCTAAAGATATTCAAACGGCGACGGTCTCACTAAACTTTATATGCTCTACAATTCAGTTAGTTGAACTTAAGTTATCCACCTTACGAAAACAAAACATATAACACCAGGGTCTTTAGGTATAATTAGGTATAATAATGGGTTTCTTCGTCTTTGCTTCTTTTTCAGTTTCATCTTAATGATGTTCTTTTTTTTTTGAAATTTTTACTGATTACTTCTTATTGTTTCTAATTGAACTTTCGTATAGGTATTAATTGTTGACTAGGTGTTTAAATGATTTGCTGCTGTTTGATTAGCATATTTTTCTGTATATTATTCTTTTATTTACTTGCAGTTTCAGTTTGATGACCTGTATTTTTTGTTATGTGAAGATAATATGTAATTAATAATTATCATTTGTGGTCCAAACAATCTGAAATAAAATTAATCGAATCTAATTTATTATAATCTTTATAATCTTAGTAGATAATATATTGAAAGTTTTTCGTTTAGCAAACCCTACAATTCACTGGTGATACATAAATTTCTTCTTATAATACCAACTAAACTCGTGATCTTTTCTTAATATATTTCTCTCACATTATGTTCTATTAATCATTCTCTCATAATAAAACAAAAGTTCAGTTATTTAGTTTTTGTTATATTTGTATTTGTGTTAGAAGAAAATCAGTTTCAGGTTTTATATTTTTTATAAAAAAAAGATAAGTAAGATTTAATTTTAATAATAATTTGTTTTATTTATTAGAAAATTACATTTTATGCCATTAGTCTTATATATTTACTTTGTAAGTCGATTTGAATTTTATGTATCACAGTTTATACACCATGCAGTTTTGCATTTTTGTTAGTACCATTTGACGTTAAAAAATATATTGGAAATGCACGAGGGAAACAAGTCATATTTACTCAATAAATATTTTATAAATAATCAAATACATTTTATATAATTTTACAGTGGAAATGAATGATCTAAATGAAAAAGATATTTTGGCTATTCTGAATACATGGGACGAAAGTGAAGATGAATTTGATTGTGAATCAGAATATGAGTTCGATCGGAATCCTATAATTTTACCACCAATTGAAAACAATGACGATTTTTTTTATATTGAAAATTTATCAATGATAATAATTGATGAAACTGAAACTATAAATAACATTCCTAGTACTAGCAGTAGCCTTGTTGACCCAAAAACAGCTGCGAAAGATTTAAAAAATAAATACGCAAAAGTTGTATGGGAACAAAAAGAATTCCCAAATAAATCAGATGAACTCAGCTTCAAAGGAACCATAAATCTACCAACTAGTATATTAAATCTGAAAACTCCGTATGATTTTTTTAAATATCTTTGGACTGATGAACTTTTAAAACATATTGTCGAACAAACTATATTGTATTCGTCGCAACTACAACCATTCAAGATAAATAAAACTGAAGTCAGTCAGTATATTGGAATTTGTGTATTGATGTCTGTTATTTGTATCTCTGACACACGAAAATATTGGTCACTCAGTCATATTGGTATTCAGTCATCGGAAATAATTTAATACAAGAGATAATGACTGTAAATCGTTTTGAGAAAATGAGAAAATTTATTCATTTCAATGACAACACCGAAATGCTTCCTAGGAATAGCTCACAGCATGACCATTTGTTTAAAATACGTCCTCTTATAACGTATCTTTTAGAAAAATTTCAAAACATATCTTATGAAGAGCGTATGTCAATTGACGAACAATTATGTTCGACCAAAGCCAGGAGTTATCTGAAGCAATATCTACCAGACAAACCTCATAAATGGGATTATAAGCAATTTGTTTTAAGCGGAGTTTCCGGGTTTTCCTTTAATTTCGAAATTTATACCGGGCAAGAAAACGATCCAACCAAGCGGCTATCATATGAACCAGATCTGGGCTGTTCACCTAACATTATATGTTCCAAAATATGAAAATTATCGCATATATTTTGATAACTATTACACAACGTTACCATTACTTGTAGAATTGGCAAAACATGCGGTTGGAACAGTTCGAAGAAATCGTCTTCCAAATTGCAAGCTATCTAATGAAAACGAATTGAAGAAGGAAAAACGGGGTACCATTACAGAATACGTCGCATCTATTGATGGCATTGATATTGCCACGACAGTTTGAAAAGATAATAAACTCGTAAATTTGATTTCAACGTTCACGGAAAAAAAACCCATGCAAACAGCTCAACGATTTGATAAGAAGCTGAAAAATGATTACTGTAGATTATCCGAATATAGTTAAAGAATACAATAGGTTTATGGGTGGAGTAGATAAGACTGATATTCTTATTGGTAGGTATAAAATCAAAATCAGATCGAAAAAGCGGTATATACGAATTTTTTACCACTTATTGGATCTTACTTTAGTAAACTCGTGGATTTTATATAAAAGAGCTTATGAAAAACAAAATACTTTGTCGCTTTGGACTTTCGCCTTGAAGTAGCTGAAAGCTTGTGTAAAACTTACACTTCAAGAAATTCTGCACGAAAAGGAAGACCTTCTTGTTCCAAAATACAACCCGTGCTTGAAGCAAAAAGACAGCAAACTTCTGCAGCTCATTATCCATCTACAGACATTCGTTTGGATAACTTTGCACATTGGGCAATGTGAACCGACGAGAGACAACAGTGTAAGAATCCAAAGTGCAGTTTCTTATCCCTTGTAATTTGTGAGAAATGCAAACTGCATTTGTGCTTTCAAAAGAATAGAAATTGCTATACAGAATTTCACTTGAACAAGTAAATTATTCTCATACAATGAACATTTTTATCTAACTTCTGTTAAAAATTAATTTATTATTATTTTTTAATTAATTTTGTTTTTATATTTCGAACTAATTGTTACTTTAGATAATGAATTGTTATTTTTTTTAATACCAAAAACTGAAATATATTGTGATATTATTTTATTTTGAATATAGATGCATTTTACTTTCACTGCATAAAATCTCTTGATATTTACCAAATTTGTAATTTTTTTTTATTATTATTATTATTTTTGATGTTAGAAGCTACTTTCCCTTCGAAAAACTTTTTTTTCGATAAAAAATAAAAGATCCTGCAGTGTAGGGATGAAGTAGTTTTATTTTTCAATAAGTATTTTTATTATTTAAGCGATAATTAGGTTCTTTATTCCTATAAATAAATTTGTTTGTTATTACAAAATAGTAATAATATTTATAGATAACAATGGTGATATAAAATATCTATGTATCAAGATTGAATATTAATTAATAAAACGAACTGGATCTTTTTATTAAAAGTAAAAGGACATGGAAATTTTAATATTTCACACAAAATTTTTAATCACATAAATTTATTTTATACTAAATAAATATATAAATTGTAAAAAAACCGATTAATTTTTAAAATATTATTTTTCATTAACTTGAACATGAACACCATAAGTGTTTTTTATACAGAGATTTGAAATACACAATTAATATACAATAGTTTTCTTTTTTAGAATTTTGAATAATAAATCTACTAATTTAAATGAGCAAAACTATATCTATTGTAGAGTAACTTTATAATATCATAGTTCTGTTTCATTTAGTGATAACTAAATTGTATTCCAAATTAATTCCAAAGAATAATCGAAAATAAATGTTTATAACATCCATGTCCTGAGCGGAACTCGAACCCCCAGGACCTTCTGATTAATAGTTATAACCACTATACCATATCGGTCGGCAAGTACTTTCGTACTTAGAATTTATGTTGCACATGTTAATCCGCTGAACAATAATTTATTATTTCGCAGCCAACTGTAACTAAGCTTGTACTAAAAAACATATATTCGTTTTTTGGATGTTTACTTTTACCACTGATCTACTCACCTAACCTAGGTACTTGTTTAAAAATAAGGAAATCATAGTAATTTCTAAAATTAATTATTTAAATAAGTCTTTAAGCAGAAAAATTAATATTAAAATTTAAACATAATAAGGTCAAGTGTATTTTGCAACGATATGAAAAAAACCAAAATTTATTCAAAATATTTAATTACTTCTCGTCCCTTTAATATTTTTTCAATTATCTAATTTAATATTTCATAAAACTTATAAAATATTATTACTGTTTTGTTTTTTTTTCTAAAAATCATAATTTTCAATTAAAATTTCAACATAATTCATTTTAAAATATTTTGTATCTATAAATAAAATTCAAAGTTGAAAGAACAGAATATTGTATCTAAATAAATTATAATAGTTGTTGTTGTTGTTGTTATTGTTGTTTTTGTTGTTGCTAATGCTTTGAAGAATATTTTAAAATTAATTCAATGATGTTCAAAAGTGCTACTCTTAAGTGACCTGCAACATATAATTTAATCAGGATTAAAAAAAAAACATAAATAAATAAAAGAAAATATTTACGAAACGATGAATCATGTACAGAGTGTCAATATAATATTCGATTATATTGAAAATTGTATTTGATTCTATATAGTACCAGAATATGGTTTTTGAGACTAATTAGTTTTATAATTTGTAAATTGATAGAGTTTTATAAGTGAAATACTAGAAGACACTCTTATCCATGTCTAGATTCATTGAAAGATGTATATTTATGCAGGAATGATATAATAGTTTTAAATGCCGTTTACATTGTTAACTATAAAGAACTGGACTTTATTTAAAAAATCTAATTATAATTTAATAGCGTTAGTTAAACATTTTTTTCTGTTCAATAATTTAATTTGAACAGATTTTCGTAAATTCTATTTGATTTTTGTTTTTTTGATAGTGAAAATCTAAGAAAAAACTATACCAGGTCGAGTACAAAACACTGAAGAAGTCTGCAAGTAGTAGACGAAATACGCGTATCTTTAAGATAAGTCAAAATAAAAGAAAAATATTTGACTATTTTCGACCTTTTACTGTAACGCTAGAAAGCAAGTTTTTATAAAAACTACCAGGCTGTAACACAGTTTGATGCGTGAAAGTTTTTCTCACTAAAGACATTTCTAATATAACTGATGTGACCTTGAGGTGGAACAAAACCAATAATGAAGAATAAAACCTACATTTTGTACTACCTCCCCTACATTTAAATCTAGTCTGTACTAGAACTTAGCCATTCACTTTTTTGTTGATTATATTATATGAGTAATTAACCTAAGATTGTTTTTTGGAAAATGTACAATTAACCCTGTGGGAGAATGCTTCAAATTTCAAGAGGATATTGAATATATTGAAAATTGATTTGTTTTTAATGATTTATGTTGAAATTTTCCTAGGTAGTAGTGGGTACCGGAAATACACCGACATAGCTAGACCAGTGAGGTTCATTGCCATATAAATTTTCCTAAATATATGCTTTATTTTCTTTTAATCGTTGTCTTATTCCAATTTTATTTTATTATAATACTTACTAGGGGCCCCTGTTGAGTAATTATAATTCAAATTGAAGCCAAATTTAAAGTTTTTAAAAGAACAGTAATTTACGTACTGACATAGACTTCTCCGGATATAGCAGCAACCAATCATGCTTAATAAAAAGTTTTGAGGTTAATAAGTCTCGTTTCCGATATATTCTCTATAGTAAATGGCATTTAGGGGATAAAATTCTCAATTTCATAGGAATTTCATAGCGTTTTAAATTTAAAGAATTTGTATTTTAATTCAACTATAGATCACTCTTAGAAAATTGCTATGTTATTTTGGATTCTGATTATTATTCCCACATCAATCGGAACGAGTGGATCTAGAGATCTTTTCAGAAGCCAAATTTATTTCAAACATCCTATATTATGTAAATGATAGCCGGTCTTTTTGTCGAAATAAAAAATGTTGAAAAAAATGTCGAAGAGGTAAAAATGTTGAAAAATAAAATGTTGAAAAACCGGTTCTTAAAAAAAAATGTCGGAAAAAAATATTGAATTTCAATGTTGAAAAATTTTTTTTCGACATTTTGTTTAAAGTAGTATATTTTAAAGCTAGTTACACAAACCAGCTTTTATAACGAAATATGTACATAAACAATGTAGGAAAATCAATTATGATGGTTAGCGAGGGCTTGGAGTGGCAACCCTCACTGTATAAGTGGTTGTTTGTGAAAATGTATATGTAAAAAAATATTTAGAGGGAATTAAAGGTTAGGCAGAATATTTATGCAAGTGTATATATGCAAGATCCTGAATTAGGGTATTTTCTTTTCCAGAAAAGGTATAGGTCGTCGGTGTTTTGCACAAGGCGTGAATTCGTCAATTTTGAGTTTTGAGAAAAACGCATTTTATAGTTTTCCTAAATATGATTTAGTTGAGTAAAACTTTATTCATCAAGATATCTTCTTAATTTTAATTGTATATCTAGTGAATACTTTACCTCAAGTACTATGTAATAAAAAAATATTTTAGGAGCTGTAGTATTGGATTTATGAATGAAAATATGGATATTTGCCCCTTTAGGAATTTTTTTTCCTTTTTATTACAAAATATTTGCATCATTCTATAAAAAAGGGTGATTGTTCCAAGGTCTGAAACTGCCAGATATACCCATTACAATTATTATTTGCTAAAAGAAAACTTTTTGCTTGATTCATTTTTAATTTTATTAAACAAAACTTAATTAACTTCATTTACATAAATTAACAGAAAGGTAAAATTAAGAAAACATAACTATTCCAAAGTTTTTAAAACCAAAAATATTAATATGTAATGTAAAATAAATAAAAATAACGAAATTTTCTTTTTAGTCTCTTAATTCTATGTTATGTGGCAGACCTTGAAAATATACATGAAGATGCTGTGGAATAATTCTGATGTCACAAAGTGATAGCAGATCCTTATATTTTAAACTAGAAATTTGCATCTTTACCGTATATACCTTGCCTTATGTATTTCTGTGCTATGTTCTCCACTCATTGGACGAGCAGCTACATGAAGCATTTGAAATTCACTATCATACATACTGTAGCCATTTTATTTTATTTCATATTATAAAATTACCCTATGTTAACTTTTTCAAATTTAAAAGTAACGTTGCACTTTTCCAGTCTAAAAAGTCTGTATGGTATAGCATTTTAATGCTATATCGCTTAGGATCTTTTCTAACAACTTCACATATCATACGCCAGTCTTCAGGGCAATTAACGCTTACATTTTTTGTAGTTCTTTCTATGGTAGACTGCATAGAATCACCTTCTTGTTTCATCGACTTCTTTTTTTTCTAAATATGTGTTTTTCATATTCACCTTTTTCTAAAAGCTTTTTAGCGTCATCAAGTTCTTCGAATCGGACACAAAAATATCATCGATCTTTTTTTGGTTTATGAACCATGGTATATACCAAACAATTTGTTATCATTTCCATGTAAATTATATTGTTCGACCTTTTTTTGAATGATAATTTCATTTTTTATCAAAAAAGGGCGAATGTACCATATTCGTTCATTTAGCATAACTTTTATAATGTTTTAAATATGTTCGCCTTTTTTACAATACGGTATAGAAGGTTAAATAATAAGTATAAATAGGACTTTCGTTCCTTTAGCAGAACGTTCCTCTTGATTCCACCGTTATAGTGGCATCAATAAATCGAAAACTGAAAATTGTCGGATTCGCCGCTTCTGCAAAACACCGGTGATATATGTATATGCAAGATTCGCAATTGGGAGGGATCTAATTGTTGGTTAGAAAATCAGAGTTATTATTCGCCTTTTACAGAATATATATACATATATGCTTATACCTGAATTTGCGGCGTTATTTCATTATGAAAATAAAATTGATTTTTTTTTTAACGTTTGACAAAATGTTAAGTTTTTAAATATTTAAATTTTGTGTCTAGAAGTCTACGAAAAAGGAATTCTCATTTTTCCAGAATATATATCTAATTTCTGTGTAACTGAACCTTTTTAATTATGTCTCTCAACCGTCCCAATTTGGTGTGGCAAGTTTGGAAAATTTCTTTTTTTTCAAGGGCCTTTGACTTCAAATTCTGGGACTTGAACCTCTTTGACAGTTTCTCTTAACGTTGTTCATTACGTGTGACATGTTTGATAAAAAAAATTTCGTCAGCCCTAATTTCTGGGACACTGGGTCTCTCTAACAATTTTCCTAAGCGTTGTTAGTTACGTGAGCTAAGTTTGGAAAAAAATGTTGTAAATTTGGATTTTGACCCATTTGGGTTTGAAAAGTTTGAATTTTGAAAGTTGAATTTTAAAATTTGGCTTTTCACGCAGATCCAGAAATTTTATAATTTCTACCAGTAATAATGAAAAGTCACTTCGTATAATTTCTGAAACTTTTATGAAATATTTTTAAAATTTGCAGTGTCCGAATTAATAATGGTTTGGGTCGTATGAAAGTAGATAAAAATAAAACAAAAATTAATTTAACATTTTTCCTTATTCGACAATTTTTTTCTTCAACATTTTTTTTATCAACATTTTTAATTCGACATTACAAATCAACACACACCCATTTTAAACAATGTTATATTTATAGCTTTTGAACCTTGGAAGAGTATGAAACATCAAATATAACATTTCCTCTATTATGTTTGTGTATGACGTAGTGTTAAGTCGAAATACTCTAGTCAAGATACTAGAGCTGCTGAACTAGTTTCATTTAAAAATGTTCCCCAAACATTATTAAGTACAACAAATATTGTTATACAGTTTGATATCATTTATCTATTTTATTTTATTTATTTACTCTGGTACAAAGAACGTATTTATATTGTCTGGTTAAGGGGGAGGGGTTAGGTAGTATAGGCTCTAAAAATAATAGAATGTTATGCATTAACAAAACCAAGAAATTTTTAGCCAGGTTCCGTACTGATATAGCAAGGGTCGGTAGTAATAAGTACGAATAACTGGCCGCCGATAGCAAATCATATTGCCAAGCTGGGTATTCTGTTATACCCTCATTATAGCAGCTGCAAAAAAGATAATTTGACAGAAATTCTTGAATAATTCTTCTGCAGGTGATAGTTAGACACCAGATTCCAGACTTTAGATGAGGCCTTCCCTGACAATATAAAAGTTATTGCAGGGAGCAAAATTTATCTCTTGTATTAAATGATAGGTGTTGGAAACAACACAATACAAAATAGCAACATTGTTCATTTTCAAAACTAAAAAATTTAAGAAAAATGCTATGCTCCATAAATAAGACCTAAACATAAAAACAGTAAAACATACAATAAACAACATTTGAACATTAAATAGACTCACTGTATATAAGATTAAAACGTAATTTTCGGTATCTTTAAATTCAATAGAATTAAAATAATTTTCTAAAAATATTCATTTCAATATCAGATGTAGTAAGGCTAATAAAAAAAATGATTGTTTTTGTTTCTTGAAATTTCCCTGAGATCAGTTGAATGAAATTTTAAAATTGAAATGCCAAAAAGTCTATCCTATATGACAATTTTTACCTGAGCGTAAGGTGAGTGTTAGCAATTAAAATTTTATTGCAAAAGTGATTGAACGGCTAATTAGTGCAATAAATAAGGGTCAATCCATTCACATCGATCATATTGAGTGCAAGAGCTTTGCTTATGTTGTTTAACATGATAAAAAAGCAGATCTGTAGTTTTTGTAAATACTTGAATAAATTATGAAATTTATACTAGTATTTACAGTATTAAGGAAAAATTTATACAAGTGAAATAGTATTAAAGAAAAATTTTGACCGTAATTTCGAGTATTCAAAACGTTTCAAAATGTTTGAAAATAAATAAATGAAAATTGAAAGAAATAATGGTGATATTATCAAGCATTTTTAAATTATCAAAATATTAAAAAATCAAATAATAATAATTCTAAAAATAGCACCAGTCTCTTTGACTATTAAGTAAAACTGTTATACTACTCTTCCTCTTGTATATTTAATAAGCAATTACCCATACTAATAAGTTAGTATTAGTACATATAATCAATTCATTTAAAAATTATTACATAAGTAGTCTGTCTGCAAGCAGGTTGCAAATAAAGAAGTCGAATATTTAATTAATAGAGTAATCATTTAAAACCGTCATAAAATAATTAAATAATTTTTTTTTTCTGTTAATGTTTTTTAACTATACAACTGTACTTATTGGATTTTTCGAAACGAAATTGACAATGATTTAGAACTTATAACAATAATAATTATGTAACCTTTATGATGTATTAAGACTTACAATCTATAATTTAGAAGGTTGAGTCCAGTAATTTGACAATTTTATTTGTACTTTCTTGAATGATTGTTACAGACTTTATTTTTTTAACCTGCTGGTTACGTATATGTATTACAATTTCGGGCTTTTGGACCAGTTTAGGTGCCGCTGGGTCCTCAGTAATCAAAGCTTTTTTCCTGTTTTTTTGATGTTTTTGTTAGAAATTTTCTGATGATTCTGTGTTTGAGTGGTCTGAATGACTAAAATTTTGATGCGAATAACTAGAATTCGTTCGATATTTTTAGAAGTGTTCCGATTTTTTTTTTTTTTTTACATCTTTCTTTGGAATTTCTCAACCAATATTGATACCAACAGTGATAACATTAATGATTAGGCTGTCTTATGCTGTAAAGTGTAAATTAAAGCTTATGGAACTGGCAAATATTACAGCTTGCTCTAGTTCTATATGTATTAGTTTCATTTACATTATTATGTACTAAGATGTATAAGCTTATCATCTCTATTAAGGCTTATTGTTATTGGTATATAAGTAATAACTTCAACCAGATTTGTGTATATTTATTAAATTATTTTTAAAATTAATTAACCTTTTTGGCTTTGGATGAATATAGCTTGAAATAAGATTATTCTGCTTTCATTATTTAGTCAGAACTCATTAGATGAAGCAATGTTGAATTGTATTATGGGAACTCTATAGTATCAAGGAATGTTACTCCTATTTGAAGAGTAATCTAATCAACAATAGACATCTATGTAATATTTTGATTTCTTATAGTTAAATTACTGCGATGGAGGGGTCAAATACTATGATCAGATGGAAATAAAGCTTATCGTAAGTCGGGTGTTCCAGAGCATGCGTATCAGCTTTTGAAGAAGGAAAGGAGCCGTTATTTTAAAACTTAAAAAAAATATATCAACCAAATCGAGGGTTCTATATTGATTGGTGATATTTTCAAGTTCTGGAAAGGACCGCAAATCGATTTTTTAAAGCCTAAAATAGCCGAAATTGGCCGAATTCGAGTTTTTCAAATGGGAACGGTTTGTCTTTTGAATCCAAATTCGGATTCTACGTTAAAAATAAGAAACTGATAAGCATGAATATAATGAAAAAAAATAGAGAAACGTAATTAGGAAAGCTGTCATACTGTATTAAGCTCATGTCGAGAATTATAATGGGAATCATATTATGATGAGAATAGTTCTACGACATTTAGTCTACAATATTGAGTCGATTAGTATGGGATAAATCAGTTATATCAAAGTGTAGAGCTATAGAAGAGATTGAAATATAAAATATTCGTAATTTGCCAATTTATTGAATTTTTAATATCCTGGTAATGCTAAAATGTATTGAGCATATTCGGAACATTATCTTGCGGTTCATTTTTACTATTAAAGTTCAACTTTACTGATCTGATGTGAAGACTGCATTAATATTCACATTATGTAAGTAGATTTTTATTCAAGCTGTTAGGATATTAGTTGGAAGTTCAAAATACGTCAAAGTGTTACCAATATTGTACATTAAAACTTTTAAGTACGAATCAAACGTAAGATATAAGCTTTTTCGTAAATATCTCCCACATCGAATTATTATAATAGTCAATAAATGTTTAAGAATTCACAGATAATTTGACCTGAAAAAATACCTGATAAGCAACTGTGAGAATTAATATGAATTTTAGAAATCAGTAAAATAAAGAGTAGAAAATAGAACCAGATTGGTTACACTTCGTTTTACAAAACTGCAGTATACTTCGCAAAAGCTGCTCTTAAACGTATTCCGCAATATCATAGAAAGTGTGGCCGATCAAAAACAACAAGAACTTCAATAGTAAAAGTCGAAGAAAGTGTATCTGAAAAAAACTTAAAGTGAAGTTAATGTAAATACAATTAATAGGAATGAAATGAAATACAATTAAGGCCAAATCAACAAGCAGCTTCTAACGGGAAGACCTTCCTAAAGATGGTATATGAATGTTGAACATCGTCATCACAAAATTGGTGTAGAGATTACTAATGAATTGAACAAAAAGCTTTTAATACCTATTTCAAGAAGGACCATAAGAAAATTAAGAAGTGGGAAGTTAGAAAGCAATTAATTAAATTATAGTTAAGTTAATTAGATATATCTACTGCTTCGCAAAGAAGAATTCAAAACTACAAATTCAGACAGCAATATCACCAAACAAATTCGGCCTATGCTGAACCCGAAGCGCTCATTTAACCTACTATCGCTAAAAAGGTGTGACATCAGCACTTTGGTAGAGCATTTGGGTAAACTCATTACGGGTCATTGTTTTATTGGCAGACATGCCAGATCGGTTGGACTCCCCTCAAACGACTTTTGCACAATCTGTAGAGAGAAGGAAGAAGATGAAACTGTCCAACAGCTTCTTAATACCTGCCGCGAACTTTATTCAAAAAGAAATACTCATCTGACCAAAGCGGTAAAATCGATGGCGATTTTTACCACCGCTTTGCAAAAATCTCAAAAATAGTTTAGCGAGTAAGTTCTTTTACAAGGAAAGTTCCCGTGGTATTACACTGGTCTAAATGTGTCGGCATAATGCCAGCAGCCACTACTACCTACCTACATAATCTGAAATAGTATAAAATGCACACTTTCTGCTGCAATATATTACTGAATTTGTCTTAAAGTAGAGTGCTCATCAAGATATCAATTAATATTGGCTTAGATTTTTATCAAAATACTGGACAAGCAGAATCCAAATATAATTCAAATTCAAACAATAAAAGAAGTTTCTACCGAAAGTTTAATTACATCACAAAAACATGTTTGTTCTTACAAAATGATTATGCCTAGTAGTTAATTAGTTTAAAATAGCTTGGTAGCAATATTTATCTGTCATTGCAATTGCAGTGAGCTTGGACCATTGGTTTAAAGTTAACACAATAACTAAAAGTCGGTAGTCGTTATTAAGTATTCTTAAATCGATAAACTTCTGTCATTAACCCCCATTATAAATTAAGCAAAATTTTTAGTTCTCAACACACTCCGGTACTTCATAAAAAATGAATCGATTTCTAACCTAAATTTTAATTTTCTGCTCAATTTATTTTTGATATATTTTTATTCTTGGCAACAATTTTTTTTTTTTGTTTGAAAAATTTCGTTAAATTAATTTTTTTTCTCATTGGCTTCACGTTTCAAATTAGATTTTAATTTTTTTTTCCTTCAAAAAAAGGTGTGATGACTTGGTCACTATGTCATGTCATACATTTACTTAGGATATTTTTAATTCTTCCTCATTCAATTCGTTATGAGGTGTGAGATGAGATGAAAGAGAGAGAGAAAATTATTTTATTTTAAATGTAGTTTTAGTTATATTTTAGTTTACAATAGCAAATGTAGAAAAAAATAGATTCGAGGTCAACAATTTTTGAACATAGGAAAAAAAAAAAAAAATAACAATAAAAAAATTGAAACATTTGAAATTGTTTCGAAAAAATTCTTAAATTTTTGAAATTTTTTTATTGCGAATTTTATTGATAATTTTTATATTCAAATCTTTTTTTTTTTAAATTTTTGTTTAAGAAATTTTCCTGTTTTTGTTTTTGTTTTTTGAGATTTATTTATTAAATTAATAAAAAGTATATATGTACATACAATTTTTATATATCAATTTTTGGAATAAAATCAGTTGTTTTTAATATGTGCATACATAGGTAGCTATGTAATGTAAATTATTTTTAATTAAATTAAAATGAATAGAATCGGTGCTATTGGCAAGCGTGCTCAACAGTGATTATAAAAATAAACTTGAAAATTCTCAATTAAAATTGAGTAGGTTTACATTGTATATTTATAGAGGTAAAATTATATTGTGTCAATAAGAAGAAAGTAATAGAGGTACAGTTTTCATAGAACCTGTATTAGATTCGGTGTAGGTGAGTGTGGTTAAATACGGTATTATGGATTATGGTTGATATTTTTCAAGAATTATCAAGCACATATTAAATAGAAAATATATTGGAAGACTGTGTAGACATCCCAACATTCTTTGGAAATACTTTTTGCATAATCAAATTCAGTATAAGCTATAAATGGTCTTCATGATCTATAGATTCAAGATTTATTATTTTCGAACAAGACATACGACATACGTAAGTTATATTTTTTGTTAAATTTTTATTTGGGTAAGGATAAGCAATAGATGTCGCATGATTGCATGTTGTTTAAATTTTAGTCAAATCTATTCGTTTAATGGCCCAAAATCAAGCATAGATTGCAAATTTGTTTTATTTTATTTTATTTATTTAACTGTATTTGAGTTTTTTTTTTTAAATGAAATTGATAATGATTTAGAATTTAATAAAAACTGTGACTATTATGGTGTATCCACATCTTATAATTTATATAGTTGGAAGTAGTTTAGTCCAGTGATTTGACACTTCATATTTGCTTGCCAATTTTATTTGTTCTTGTTGTATAACCAATAATATATTCAGATCTCTATGTATGAATATTATTTCTGTGTAAAATTCTTTTATTTGTTATTATTTCTGCCTTATTATTTCTGGTTTTGGTTATAATATGTAGAATTTTTGATTGAATCCTTTGAATTTTTTCGACATTACTATTAGATGCAGCTTATATATGAATGGTTTTAGAAAAACATTTTATACTAGAATTTTGTATTTTAGATCTTGTATAGACATTTTTCTAATAATTGTATTTTATGTTTTAGTTATATTTCGCTTTTGTTGTGATGGGCTTTTTCCAGGTGATTGTTTTATCTAGATGTACTTCGAAGTACTTAATCTCGTTATAGGTTGTGGAATAGTTATACCTTTTATGACTGTTGACCACACAAATTAAAACATAAATTCTCTTTAACTTTATGTTTTCCGTTACTAAGAATGGCTTCTATTGTATCTATTGCAAATATTTTTGATAATTTTTAGATGCTGTATTTAAATTTGAGTAGGAGCTTAAAATTACAGTATTGTCTTCGAAGTTGGATTTTAAGTATTACTATTTTTATTTAGAGAGTTATAATATAGGTGTAAAAGCGATTTTAGAACCCTAACCCCTTGAACGACAGCATTGATTGAATGTTATTTTTTTAAAATGAATTTGTATCTTACTATAAAGCGTTTAGTGATTAAATAAGAACGTAGTAGAAGATGAGACTAAGTTTGTAAATTACAAATAGAACAGAAAAGGTACATTTTTAACCATAAAAAATTACCGAAAAATTCTGTACAACGCGACATGCAAACGACATTATACCATTATAGAATGAATATATGATAACTATTTGCGTAAAATCTGGCCATATACTCAATAAGTTTTCCCTTAAACTTTTGATACATTAATGGAATATGCTATATAACTTGGATTAAGTATATTAACTAGGATTAGATTAGGCACCTAAACAAGCGTCAAAAATGCGTCAAAATATAAAAAATAAAACCATACTAGAATATGTTAAGCTCATAAACTTAAAAAAAAATGAATAACAAAACTCTCCACATTACTTTATCTAATTTATTTAAAAATATGCTACGAAATCTTTTGATTTTTTTTTTTGAAAATCATCGGTGAATTCAATGGTAGGGGACTCAAACTTCTCAAAAATATCACCTTGTAGTGGACAAAAAATAATTTTGCTATCAAAAGGAAACTAAAATTTTAACAACTGTTACACGAAGAGATCTTCTGAAACCTAAATTTTTTACAGTTGTTGCTCTCAACTATGTGTCAAGTGATGAGGGGCAATCATATAAAACAAATTTTGTGCAATAATTATACCAACGTTAAATTTTGTAAATAATGAAAGAAAAATTAGTTAATCACAAGGACTTAAAGGAAAAAAGTATGTTGCTTCTGCAATATCGATATTTGTAAAGAGATATGGGATTATTGGTGAAAGCAAATTTGAAAAGAAATTATTCAATTTAAAATATTCCTAGAATAAAAAATTCGATTAAAAATTAGAAAATTAAATTTGTACACAAAAAGTGTTTACCCAGAAAGAAAATTTATTTTTTATTAGCTTCCATAATTTACAACAAATAATTTCGTATGCCTGTTGCTTATGTAAAAGGGGATATTCCCTTTTACAGAATATTTACCTAAATTATTTTTATGAGTAGCCGCTGTTATATTATTATTATTATTTTTTTTTATATATAATTCCAAATCTATGGGAGGAACACCCTAACTGCTCTTATACAGAGATTTGGAACACGCAATCACGTACAAGCTTTTCTGTAGAATTTTCGTATACCGGGTGTTCCACAGCATGCGTATCAGCTTTTTAAGAGGAAAAGGAGCTTTTATTTTAAAATTTAAAAAAAATTAATATCTAAATCGAGGGTGCTTTTTAAGACCAAAAATCGCCGAAATTGGCCGAAATAAAGATTTTCAAATGAGAAGGTGTACTTTTCTATGCAAATTTGGATTCTCAGCGAATTTTGAGCTTAAAAAATTATTTTCCGGTCTTTCCCGGAAATTTAAAATATCACCAGTCGATAGAGCAACCTCTCAATATTTAGTTAATATTTTTTTTTTTAATTTTAAAATAATGGCTCCTTTGTCTATTAAAAAGCTGATACGTATGCTCTGGAACATCCGGTATATCTACTAATTTGAATGTGGAAAATTGTATCTACTCTAGAATACTTATAATAGCCTATGTACTCTACAGTAGTACATTATAAAGGCTCCATTAATATTTGAGTTTTTCGAAAATAACTCTTGTAAAATAAGCATCTTCTGTTTTTAAACTTTTAATTTTTAATTATAAAATGAAATAAAAATTATATTTCACTTGAAATAATATTCTTAAAAATTTTAAAAATTAAAAATAATTCAAAAAACAAGATTTTGAAAGACGAGATTTTAAAAAACAAGATTTAAAAAAAAGAAATTTTAAAAAACAAGATTACATAGTAAACCCGAATAAATTTGGTCAATTTCATATTCACCTGCAGGGTTTTAACTGACAAATATAATACAGATCTACAACTTGTTTAAAATTTAGATAATGAATTTTGATTAAAATATCTAGGTTTGTTTGTTAGTAATATCCATATACAAATGCAATGGTATTGAATTTAGGCAGCGTTTACAATTCAATATTCTTCAATATTTATTGACGATTTTAGATTGAAGAGAGAGACATTTGTATTTGCAGATCCATTTTTAAACAATCAAACTATTTGTCAGTTTTTTTTCTTATATATTCACCAAAACAATGTTTAATATCAAAAACTAAAAATCAATTTTATTATTTAATTCACATGCTGGGTGGTAAGAGCCGTAGTTAGTTAGTTAGAGCCGAAAGTGCAACCGAAAGTTTCCAGCTTAGACCTGGTCCAATACCCTTTGTCATTGGGATAAAATAAATGACAAAAAATAATTGAGAGTACAATCTGGTAACAAATTAAATAAAGTGGAACTGCGCTATTTAAGAAGGCTTAGTTCCTGACATAAGCAGTATAGTTTTATATATATAATAAAAACATAGTAATAAGCCAGAAATTTGATAAATATTCTGCTCCGCGTTTAATTTGTATCGAAAAGTAAAGTACCGTAAAAATATTGTAATCGAAAAGTAAAGTACCGTACTTAATTAAGCACGATCAGTTATAATTATACCTAAGTTACTGTCAAGAACATAAATTCAATTACGATCTTAGCCTTAACTGTGTTATTGTATTATATAGCTGTTTATATATTATAACTGTATTATAAATTACAACTAAAATAAAGATGGAAGAAAAATAAAAGGAAAAAATTATTTTAATATTTGATTCTTAAAGTGTACAATTTTTTATTTTATTCTAACTAATTTAAAGAACGAGTATATTCAATCATTTTGGTTTTAAATGAACATAAATGATTAACCTGTTTCAATTCAGTGGGATAATTCGTTACACAAGAAGACGAGAGCAGAAGGTTGAAACTACAGCGAACTAACAATAAAATCTCTAATCCAACTGGTTCAAAAGGTTGGAAATTAGACTAAAATACTAAATGAGTCAAAAAATTCACACTTGTTAACTTCACAAATATAAAACTAAAGTCATTCATACTGGCCTCAATAAACAATGATCATAATGATGCAAAATATCTTGGTATATGATGCTTGTTGCAAAGCTCAGATCTAAAACACCCGTGAAGAAACAAAAAACAAGAATTAGAGCTGAAATACTATCAGTGTTGGTTAATTGAACATTTACGTTTTCTACAATCAAATATTAAAGCCAGCCAGTATGGGTATACGGTATTCAAATATGGGGTTGTGCTATTCAACACATTTGAACTGAGTTCAAATCCAAAATAAAGTATTGCGAAACATTGCCAATTCTATATGGTATGTTCGCAATGGAGATATTCAAATCTCAGAGCGTTAGAATAGAAAATTTTTGATTTTGCTTTTCTGGGGAGGAAGAAATGAAGGACTGTGCCAATTTTTACGCACTAAAACCTCTTATCCTTTTGTTAAAATTAAAACTAGTCGTTTTTAGACTAATCATTAATTAATACAATTTTGGCTCTATTACTTCAGATTCAAACACAGTTTGAACGGTTTTGTTGGTTGAAGTCTTCAAACAAAGTTTCGACTGTCAGCTGGAAGATTAAATAAAAAAAACTGGTTATATGTTATAAAAGTCGTCTCACTAAACATAGAAATGTAGAAGACTTACGTTTAGCTGATAACCAAAACTTTGTTGGAACGAACATAACCGTTTGAATTGTGTTAAACTAAATATTTGAAATCTCTTAATAATGTCGCTAATGGGATTTTGTTTGATCTAAGATCTATGATGTAATAAAACCAAAATTGTGTTAATGGTTATTCTATTAATAGAAATTCTTAGTAGGTTAAAATCGACAAATTTTTTCACTGGGAAAAAAAAATCCAATTAAGCCTTTTTTGACATGACTTTTCTTTTATTTAAACTTCTTGGGGAAAAAAAAAATCAAATTAAGCCTTTTTCGACATGACTTTTCTTTTATTTAAAAAAAAATTAAATTTATATTTTTAGTTATGTCTAAATTGGTGCAATTTCCATATCCGATATAAAAAATATTAAACTAAAACCATCGTTAACAGAAACAGAAAAAATAACTTAATTGAGAATATGGTATCCCTTCGATCTACGATACATTTTTTTTGTTGCTAATATAATGTCCCCAATCACTCTTTTTTTTATGTAATATTCCTGAAACATCTCATTCAGAAACAGAATTCCGGTTACTCTTTATAAATTCAAAGTGAATTATTTTTGGAATTATTAGACAGTTAAAGATATTTAAAAAGAAACGAAAGCCCATTAAAATGTTTAAAATCGCATTAAAAATTTAAATCCTACATGTATATTAGAGTTCAAAGAGAAAAATAAGAGTTTATTGCAGAAAATACTGTCACTTAACATATCCATAGAAGGAAAAAAAATACTGCAGAGTTAAATGTGAAACATCACATCTTATCAATATCATCATAACCAATGTTTTACATTTTATTGTTTATTAAAGTGATTTGCAGTAATAGAAAAACTTAATGTTTTATGCTTGTTGTAAATATTTTTGTTTTATATCTTAACACTTTCTAATTTTACTAAAGAAATCTTATTGAAACGATGATTAATTTTGACTTTTGAAAAGCAAAATTTATATTCAAAGGAAAATCTGCTTACATATAGTAAAATATTAGTATTTTGATGTTGTGATAGTATAGGATATGTAACAACTAACACTTACTTCTGTGTAAGATTTTCCTCATATTTATTGGGTGTTATTCAAATTCACGTCCAGCATTCTGTAGTTTATCATTTGCAATAGATAAAGAGAGTGAATTTAAAATTTAAAATTAATGTTACCTTTCAATCAATAAGAGAGTATCCAGTATTCTTAAATGTAAAAAAATTATAATGTGCTAATCTTGATAACCGATTAACTTAGCATGCCACAACAAAATGAGATCAACTATGATTTAACATGAATTTTATTTATTGACTTAATAGACGAATTTTTATTTTGAAAATATCGATATTTTGCAAGCGATTTACTTCCTTCATCAGTGTTTGCCATCTTGTGACCAGTGCTTGATTGTCTTATTTTGCTAAATTGGTGCAATTCAGTGTTTGCAACTCTCAATCATTCGTTACAAGGTCGCAAGCACCGATAAAAGAAGTAAGTTTTTTCCAACATATCGATATTAGGAAAATAAAATCTAATTTGCGAGTGAATGAAGATTCGACTTTTAATTGCTAAATTTAATTATCAAAAATAAATATTAGACTTGGAATATAAAGTGTTAAATAAAAATTTATTCTAAATCCAATTTGATTTGTTTCTAATATTTGTGTTGAAATAAGATAATGAATAAAATTCAAAATTCGGCGAATTAAGGCCGAGATTCCATACAATTTTATGACTATATGCATAAGGATTTGAATATTCCGGCAGTTATAGAAAAATCTAAAAATTAGAAATCCATCCAATAACATCGATCCGACACTCTAACCCTATTGCGAGAACATCAATACATATATCTAAAACTATAGATTTAAGAAAAGGTTGGTAGAAGAAGTCATGTTATAAATCAATAAAATAAGCCAGAAAAATGTAGTGTTAGATCAACGTTTATCTCTAACTATCCCTTTTATTTTTCAAAAGCCAACGGTAAAAAAGTATGAAGGTTTCTCTGACCTCAGTTTAGGCTAATAACATAAAAGAAAAAACTTTTAGACCTGTTATTTCTATATATTATAGTTTGTTCCAATCAAAACAAATTAATGTTAGAACACTTAATTATTATAAATAATTTGTTAAAGAGTACTAGATTCAGTTTTATTATACAAAAAAGTGTATGAAATAATTAACCCAATGATAATATTAAACTTAAGTTATAAGAAGACTTTCGAAGTGCATGGAAAAATGAATCTCTCTTCAGTTTAGAAACAAATTATGTAAAACCCACATGTTAACATCTAAAAAGGGTATGTAAAGTACCGGTTTCGGTTTTTTTTTATAAATTGGAAAACCTGTTAAGCGGTTTGTAATCGGCTTTTTTAAATTATTAAAAACAAAACAAATACCAGTTTTTAAATGTACAGGAACTGTAAACTGAGGAAAATAAATAAAAATATGAATAAAATATAATAAAAAAATATAGAGCAAAATTTTGCAGAAATATTTATGCTTACGAATATAAAGTAATGAAACTACAAAATCCAAATATAACGTAAATATAGGGTGGTCCGGTTTAGAGCAAAAATATTTTAAGAAATGATACCTTATTAGTATTTTAGGAAAAAAATTGTTTTAGACGAGTGGTCTGTCTTTAAATTTAATCTGAACTGCAGCGGGATAATGCGGTGATGCCTTACATCATCCCCTACAAGTTTTTACACAACTTTTATACCAGACTTACCGTTTTTCAGCTAAAGTCATATAAAATTTTAGTAACCTTAACTAATTTCAGTAATTTTGACTAATGTTGAAAACACAATCACGACGAATGACGAGTGACGAATGACCAAAATTTGCCCTTAGAGACACAATCACGATGAACTATTTGCGACGAACAAATTTTTGGGTTTTGAAATTTCAAAATTTGTTTATCAAAAAAATGGAGGAAAAATTTAAAAAAAATTAATTTAAAAATTTTTTTCTTTGAATTTTAAAAATGTTTTATTAAAACCATTTTGACCAATTTATGTTGGTATCAATGAATGTGATTCGCATTCGTCGACGAATAAAATAGAAATAGATCTATTTTTTTAACGCGAAATTTTGGTTATTCGTCATTCGTCACTATTTACATATAATCTCATGTATTTGAAAGCGAAAAATTCGTCATTCGTCGTGATTGTGTTTTCGGCATAAAAAATAAAATTGTTACAATATTTAAAATTCACGTTTTTTATCCAAATAATATTCAAGAAAAATTAATGACATCAGCTCAAATTTCATCGCGAACATAAAAAGTACGTACAGAAGTTATGATAACCGAAATACTCTCTCGCTGTTGAATCAATGCCATAGTATTGATTACATTTTTGATCGCTGTCGATTTTTTCTTACTTATACCAAACTAATATACAATACACATGAATCTGTACATTATTGATAAATTTTTTTTATTTTTTTTTCTTTCTTAAGGCTGACTTATGATAGAGTCAATTTAAGTTGAAAGAACATACATGACTGTTGAATATACATTGATATATATTGATACAACTATCTATAATAGAATATCATGTAATATTCATGTAAGTTTAACTAAGCAGTTCACTGTAAGTTAACTTATATTTATTATTGAAATTCGTTAACTTTTGCAGTTCTTCTGTTTCGTAATTCATTTATAATTTTATAATTAGTTCAGAGTTAAAATTTACATCACTCAATATCACTACATTTCTATATCTATCAAGTTTATACTTTATAATCAAAAGTAGAAAACTATTCCACACTCTCAGGAGCAAAACACAATACAATTGGCTCACAGGAAACCTGAAAATCAGGTAAAATTTTCAAATTTGAACATTCCAAGTTTTACATCTCACCAACAGTATATAATGATGATCCAATTTCACTTACAACAGGAGATTACAAAAATTTAAGCACATAATGCACTGTTACAAATTTTGAAATAATATTTGTTTTTCAATACCAGAATAATGGATTGAATAGCCCAACTCCATGCGAAAAAACTTATCATTAGCTATAGTTATAGATATGCTCGTATTAGTTGAAATATGCATTGACATTAGCATTAGTAATTAAATTAATTAATATTAAAGTTAAACAAATTTTATACGATTTAGAGAGAAGGATAGATATTTTGTTAGTTGGAATCTGATTCGAAAATTATTGTTACAATAATATAAAAATATATATTACATAATATATTTTTTATAAGATTGATATAATATTGGGTTCAACATTTAGTATTTTTGATTTTCTAAAAAATTTGGTATTCGTAAAAGTTTTCGGCATTCGCTATTTTATATTCAATTTTGAAATGAAAATTTTATTTAGAGTTCAAAAGCACTCGAATTTATATTCAATATAAATTAATCAAATTGCCCCTGTTGTTCTTACAACAACAAAAATAACAGTACAAAAGAAAAAAGTGTAAGGAGATAGTTTTTATTTTTATCGATGCTATTATGTTTGTTTTTTTTTTGTGTTGCTCCCAAACAGTGCTTCCGCAGAATAAAATTTTTGTGTAGTAGATCTACTACATTTTCTTGAGAAAAATTTTTATTTTCAAAATTTACAATATGAAATTGTAGAAATTGTTTGTGCAGCTGGTGTTTTGGCTTTTAAATATAGAGGGTTGCTGAACATATTAACAACGCTATGATCAAATATAATAATAACAAAGCTAAATTTGATCAGATCAAAATATAATACAAGCAAGACTAAATCTAAATCCAAATTAAAAAAAAAAATAATTCTTTCAAATCATATCAGTTTTCTTGGTTTTATTTTGAGAGTTTAAGTTTGAGAATATTGAATTAATAAATCGTATTTTAAATCTAACTTCTAATTCCAATCCAATTAGTAAAAAAACACAGAATTATGTAAGACAAAATATTACATATGGAAAAACAGTAACAAATCGTACCAATGCTACCAATAATACTACTACTGCAAGCAAACTCGCGTATGTTTTCTTTTGTTCATTTTTATTTTATTTTATATTTATTTTTTTTCTTGCTTTTTTTTTAAAATTTCATCTTTAAAAAAAATTACATAATTAAATTTTTATAAAAATTTTAAATTATTTGGTCTTGTAATGAAGGTACTTTTTTCTTTAAAAAGTAAGAATACTAATTCTTTTATTCGGCTAAACATGGTTTTATTACTTATTATGGTTTTATAATTTTAAATTTAATAAAGTCATATGAATTGTAATTTGTATATTGTTCTCTTTTATTGTAATTTGTCTTTTATTGTATATTGTAACCCATGTTTATATAATAAGTAACACAATTTTACATATCTACCTATTGCATCTTCATTAATATTAAAGTTAATTCTAATCATCAGAAAATCTAATCATAACATGTTTGAATCTTATAGTTTTACTGACACCTCTGTATTGTCACTTTTATTCAAATGATAAAAGTTCTTAACTTGACTTCAGCGGTTTTAAGTATATTCCATCCTTGTGACCAAAAATAAGTATATTAACAACCTTGTGTATATATGTTTCAATTTCTTATATATCAAGGGGCTTTGGTAATTATTCTTGATATATTTTTGATTGTAATATTTTTAAAATTTCTGTATTACTTTTAGACTTGCTCTTCCATAGTTGATATCTATACGATCAGATTAGCTTAAATATTTCATTGTATAAAAGAACTTAATAGTCAATTTCGGGTGGAGAATAAAAAAGATAATTTTTATTAATTATCCAGTACGTGTTATTCATTTGGTTGTATGAATTTCGTGTCAAATAATCCTTTGATTTTTCGCTTTTACTTATTATTTTCTGTTCTATTTACAAAATTTAGAAAAAATGTTTACAAAACTAGATTAAACTCTGGTATATTGATTAACATGTTAAAAAATATATATATTATGTATTTTCTTATGTTATGTTAATTTAGCTGTCATTTTGAGTTGTCATTTATAATTTTAACAGTTAAGTTTTTTAACTTCTAATTTATATTATTATAAAATTTGATATAAAAAAAAACAAATTGAGTTTGATACACAGAAAAGTTAATTCTGTAATAAGTTAACTTTGTAACAAAAAACATACACAATTCATTTTCATTTTATTTGTGAGATAAAAACTTAGATTAAAATTGAAAGACTAACTTAACATATGACAAACCCTAAGATGTAGTAAGGTTAGCCTAACCACTAATAAACTCTACAATGAAACGTATCCCTAAAAGAGAAATATCATATTTTAAGCTGGTAATGCCAATACAATTAGGATCATACTGTATTTTGATGCATTTAGCCCTAGTTTCCTATAACGAAATAGTAGTAAGGCATTGTTTTGGTTTTGGATATATTCCTCTTTATTTTTAGGTAGATAAAATGTTTAGGTGCTATAAGACCACGATTTTAATGTTTTGTTTATACACATTATGGTATAATACAATATATGGGATATTAAACCATTTTCAGGAATGTTATATCAAAATGCTAACTCATCAACTGGATTATAAAATTATCAATTGAGTATAATTTTGATTGTTCGTATATTTAAAAAATAATGTAGAAAATTTGTTTCAGGTCAAGGTATGTAGTAAATTTGTGATGCACACTCTTTTTCCATTAGGCTAGCACTTATACATTGCAGAAGGTGCTGCATAAGTTAGAGGAAATCTAATGAAAGCTTAATACCTTATATATTTCACTCTGGTAATAAGTATTCTATTATAAAATAGTTTATTACATGCCATGAAGGCCTTTTATTTTCTTTTGAGATCGCTTCCTTAATTTGTTAAGAATAGTTCAGATTATATGTAAAATAAATTTCTACGTATAACAACTGCAACTGCTTTTTTGCTTGGTAAGATTTCATTTGTTTAGGCTTTTAATTTTAAACTTCCAGTATTAAATAATAATAAGCCTTCAAAGAATACCAATAAATAAAATTTTGAATGTACAGAGTAGTAGACACTAATAAATACAATTTTTATATATGTAGTAGGGTAGTAGTAATAATACTGTATTAAATTTGATAAATTTTTGACTTTAATGTGTAGTAAATTTACTACAATTACAATAGAAATGCTACATCTCAGCTGCTCCCCAGTGAGAATTTTAACAAATTAGAAAATAAATATTTTTCAAATATAAAAATTGAGATTAGATTTTACTTTGTATTTTCTACCATTTTACTAATTTTTTATTTTTTATTGTTTTAATTATTTTTTCTATTTTTTTTTACTTTAATATCTCGTCGAACGAACGCATCAGAGCACAAAATATTCATTTCTATATTTTATAATTTTTCAAAAAAAAAAAAATATTTTATTAATATTTACGAAATTAAGAAACACGAAAATGAAAAAATAAGTCGCGCCCCGGTATATTAAACGAAATATTTTAAACATCGAAAAATAATAACGAAAATAATAATAATAACAACAACAACCATAATTATTATTGAAATATAAGAATTTTTAAGTGAAAATTTTCTTGTGAACATTTTTAACCTAAATTGTGTTTTATTTTTTTTTTATTTTCAAAATTTGAAATTTTTTTTCCTTTAAAATTAAAAGAAAATGTCTATATTTATTATGTGGTTTATATTTATTTAAATAAAAGTGAATTTTCGGAAAATAAAAACAACAAATCAAAACAAAAAAGTAAAAAATTATTGTTTATTTTTTTTTTGTAATATTAAAAAAAAAAGTGTGTTGTTGTCTCTTTTGGTATCATTTTTTTCGTAAAAAAAATATCATATTGAAAAGAAAATTTTAAAATTTGGAAAAGTTCCCGATTAATATCGTACAACATACAAATAACAAAGGAATCAATTTAAAAAGAAAATATTATTTTATTTCTGTTTTTGTTCTTATTGTTTTTAAGAAGAAAATCAAGAAAAAACAAAATAATTTTCATTTTGATTTTAGTACAGAAATCACTGACGGTTTGTATTTTAGAAAAAAAAGTGTTCAATTTTATCGCTAAATATGTTAAAAATTTAATCTCAAATAATATACTCAAAATAATAATAACAAAATAAGAAAAAATAAATACAAAAATTACAAAGTACACGATTCTTAGATAATTAAATAATAAAAATAAATAACTAAATAAATAAATGAATAAATTATATATTTAAATTTTCTATTTAAAAAAAAAAATAAAATATTGTGTGTTAATTCGTCTCAATAAAATTTTAATTGTTTCAATACAACAAAATTTCAAAAATAGAAATAGAAAGTCGTGATCTACGAAATTCAAAATAAAAATTATGTAATATAAAAATGTGTTAATTAAATAAATATAATAAGATTATAAGAATTTAAATAACAAAAACAAAAAAAAAATAATTGTTTTAGAAAAATTTTAAAAATTTTATAAATTATTTTCTATATACATACATGTGTGTATGTATACATATATATGCAATATAATAATGAGTGAAATGAGTGAATGATTCATTTTAGTGCGAATGTTAAATACACTGAAAAAAAAGAATAACAATAAAAAATAATTTTAATTTTTGGCATGTTGCCTAAATATCAAAATTCTATACAAAAAAATTGTTCGTGACAAGTGTCAAATCGATAAATATAAATAAATATATTATAAAAAAGAGCAACATTATTTTCTAAATACAATCAAATTATTTTTAACTTCTAACAAAAAGAACAAAAAAAAGAAATAATAAATTAGGTACACTTTTTTTTTGTTTTTTTTTGTTATTGTTGTTTTAATAAAGTTCAATTCAATGAATTGTTTACTTTTACCCCAATACTAAAAATTTCAATTTCAATAACTTTTTCTGGTTTTGTTTTTTTTTTGTTTTTGTTAAGTTCAATACCATGAACTTTAAAAATAAACTTAAATAATAATATTTACATAAAAAGGAATTTTTTTTTTAATTAGTACACAATTAAAAATAATATTTATAAAAAAAGGAGAAAAAAAATTAAAAATTTTCAAATTTAATTTATTGCTAATTTAAATGTTGTCTATTTTAAATTTAAAAATTATCATTATTATATTTTCGTTTTTTATAAATTAAAATTTAAAATGGTAAATTTTTGGATATGACAGAATTATTTAAATATTAATATTATTTTAAAATTTTTGTGTAAACAAACATAAATGACCAACCAAAGGGCTTTTGTTTTTAAATAAGAAAATTTTCATATAAAATTTTATAATTTAATAATTTTTGGAATAAATTTTAAAGGCAACATTTTAATTTTGTGTCGTTTGATTAAATTCACTTGACTTAATTAACTTATTTATTTCACGTAAATATTGTAAAGGTTGGCTGACCTTCCAAAATCAAAATTATTTTTTTCTTATTTTATAGTATTAGAAATTATTTGTTAATAGTTTACAAATTTTAAATTTAAAAAACCACTTGTGGTTAAATTCGGTATAGTAAAAATGAAATTTTAAAAATTGATTAAAGTATAAATGACATGTTAAAAATGAAGTTTAAAATTAAATGGTTAGGCTGACAAAATGTTATGCATTATAATATTTTATCGAATATGATTGTCGGCTCTAGGTGCAATAATTTTAAATTGTTTTTTTTTTTTGTTCAAGTCAATATTTACAATTTCGTAAGATAAAAATAAAAATCCTTTAACAATGTATTTTAATAAATGTTAGTCATTTGAGGATTATCTTATGACATACGCCACTCACATAGTTTCGACAAAATCGAATAGAAAGTTTATTCAAATTTATCTTGAAAACTAGACGTTAAATTTTTTGAAAATATATTTTTGTTATGTTGATATTTTTTTGTTGCGGTAAACAGGCCTTTATATCTTGTACTTTTGAAATGAAAATTGTGTTGGTATTTATGTTGGTCTATTTAAAAGTATCGCCTTATTAACGAAGTGTTTCCAAGTTGGGTACACAATATAATTAATAAAAATACGAGCCCTTGTACACTGGTATTTTTATTGCATGTTGTTTTACTGTCGCTCGAGTGTACATTTACATTTTTAATAACAGTTAAATCTTGAGTTGCTTGAGTGTGTGCGTAAGAATTTAATTTTAAAATTTGATTTCAAGAGGTAACATCATAAGCCATATGTACGACGCAGATCCATATATATATATATATATATATATATATATTGTTTTGTTTATTGTTTCTTTGTATTGATTAGTAAAAACCGGCATAGAATACCAAACAGATTTTTTCCGGTTCGTTTTTCTTTTTTTTTTTTAAAACTTTTATTTTTATTTTCTTGTTTCAGTTTGTATACTAGCTATACATTTAATAAAAACACTTCAAAAAGTTAGGCCGAAAAATATCAAAGGTAAAAAGAACAACAGTTGTTAGTTAGTCTCAGTTGAACGTACATTAAGACGTAATCGTTTTTTAATAGTTAGAACACTTAGTTGACGATCAAAAGAACTAGAGTTAGAATTTACTTCACGGAGCATTCTAGTGATTGGCTCGAATCTACCATATTCAGTAGGGTGGAAGGGAATGTGGAACAACTCAACGGTTCTGAGATTATTCTGATTGGATCTTGCAACCAAATAATTTGAAATTTCAGGGGCTAGCGTTACACCCGAAAGGATCTGGTGAATAAAAGAGATATCTGCAATTATTCGACGATCAGACAACGACTGTAAGTCAATGAGTTTAAGACGGTGGTAATAAGGTGGAAGCCGCAATGGATCATTCCACGAAAAGTTACTCAAAGCGAAACGTAAAAACTTTCGTTGAACCGATTCAATTCGGTTAATGTCAGTCAAGTAATGTGGAGACCACACTTGACTGGCATATTCAAGGGTAGGCCTTACATATGTAACATAAAGATGTTTCGTGAGGTAGGGATCAGAAAATTCTTTACACCAACGTTTAATGAAACCTAAAGAAGAATTTGCTTTGCTCACTATCTTATCATATTAGCTCAGTTTAGGGTCAAGGGTTAACCCGTGGTCTATAATAGAATTCGCTCTTGAAAGCTGACAGCCATTTAGTTGGTAGCTGAACCAAATTGTCCGAATGGAATTTTTCCTAGAAAAGGTAATGACTTGGCATTTAGAAGTGTTCAATTCAAGTCCATATTTTGAACACCAAGAAGCGAAATTGTTAAAATCATTAAGCAATCCGATGAGGAAGATATAGGAGTAAAAAGCTTTGAGTCATCAGCAAAACTATAAAGTTTAGAAAAAGTTATCACTTTAGGAGCATCAATTGTTGAAACTATGAAACTATTGATGCTCCTAATTATTTACACACTATTATTATGCCTATTTATTATTTTTAATATCAAAAATATTTATTATAACTTTTCTTATTATTTTGGAAAATTTTGATAAAAACCAAAAAATTTTGTAGACTTTTTTTTTTAAATAAAACTTATACGAACATAAAACTAAACTAAAACTATACCCAAAGCCCTAACTAACTTAATCTAAACCTATCCCTTGATATATTAACCTATTTTATTCACGTTATTCATGAACTATTCAACCAGCAATAATTTGTTGATAATTGTTTATCCTTTTCAGGAATGAACGTGTCATATTTAAGTAGATGAGTCTCAATATTCTGAGGGTTATATTCTATACACTTACATGTAGCCCTTCTATTAAAGTGATATAATAGCGGGGCACGCTCGTTGTTGTTGTCTTTAGAGTCAAGAGAAATAAAATGTTCGAGCGCAATGAAACCTGTTGAATTATGAAATCTTATAATATTTGCTTTTCGGTACAAGCATTTATTGGAGCAAAAATGCTTGTAGTCCGTTTCTGGGCTTTTATGCATATTCTTTCAAATTTCCTGATTTTTTCCATTTGGCTTGCACTAGTATTGAACCAAATTGGTCCAGCATATGTCATAGTTTGCCTAATAAGGCCCTGATAAGCTAAAATTTTTACTCAATTATTTATGGTTTTATTGTAAAATAATTTGTTACAAGCCATGAAGGATTTTGTGCCTTTTTCCACTGCTTTGTCTACGTCTTTCCAGTGTCTTGGATTTAGATTTTTTATTCATTTATTCATCTTTTAATATTATTATTATTAATTTTGTCCACTGTGTTGCGGAATAATATCGGTTCACATTTGTGTGTGTTCATTTTCAGTAACCATACTTTACAATAGTCTACTCTACGATAAGGTTATATTGTTTTTGAATATTAGTTTGAACCTCTTTTATATTATTTGCTTCTGAGTATATAATAAGATCGTCGGCAAATGCGATAGACAAATTATCGCCCTTGAAAAGATTTGGCATATTTAGAAGAACTGTTGTGTATAATCTGGTGTGTTGTGTTCCTCCGAATTTGTTGTTTGCTATTATACGAAACTATTTCCAGTGATCATCTAATTAGATTATTTAATTCTAATCTAATTAGATTGTTTGGGAAAATTCGTTTTATTAATTTATATATTAAATCTTCTATCCATACTCTATTAAAATCCTTTTCTAGGTCTATAAGGCAAGCAGCCTTTTTTTTATTAATATGCCAGCAAATATCAGATCTAAGCTTATTAATAGCGTGATTTGTACTGTGTTTGTATATGAAACCGAAATTTTCATCGTTAACAAATTTAATTAATCTGTCATGTCATTGAGTATAGTTTTTTCTGTTCGTAAATCGAAGGGTGTGTGAGGGAAAGAATAGGAAAAGTTAACATGCAGTGAACATACCAATGTACCAATTCCAATGTAGAGGCCAATTCGCAACACAATATTTATATACTGATTGAAAATTTTGTATAAACATAGAATATATAAAAACCCAGCTCTATGAATTTGCACATTTAATCAAATAAAACCAATAAGTTTAAAATTTTATTTTGTGACATGAGCACGTAGACTAAAATAATACTAAAATTATTTTTTTGCTCATCTGTATACAGAATGGAATGAGATAAGGCCAAACGTAATGAAGACTTAGAAAAGGTATGTTTTAAAACTCCAAAATTTATTCACAGGTAAAAAGGTGGCCAAATGGGACCTATTTCGCCAAGCCAAAACAATTACACAGCTTTAAGTTTTCTAATTGTGTTGTCAAAATTTCTAATGCATTTACTTTCAAACAATTCAGTCCGTTAAGCTTGAATTTATATTAAACCTAATACGCTGTCACCTGGAATAGTTGATTTTATGAGAGTTTGGGAATTTTTTAGTTATAAAATGAATTTTTTCAAGCTATCAAAGCCTTTTTAGCCCCCATCCAATATATATATAACATTTTTTAGATAATTTTTGTAATTAAAATTTTATTGTAATCATAACGCCATGATATTTAACTGTTGTTCTATTTTTAATTTTAACATTGTTTTTATTTTTAATTTCGGATTTCTTTTATAAATGTCCAGATGTTTGTTTTTTAATATTTCGAAATAATTTAAAAAGGATCAATTTAGAATTGCATTTTTACAATTATTTAATGACAGGTACATATAAGATTATGCACGTTATGATGACAATTTCTAGCAATTTTTGCGTGAGAAATATTTGAAATTAAAAAAAAAACTAGTCAATGCAATAAAACAATTGAATAAAATAAATTTAGAAAATTTTATATACTTAGACTAGATACAGAAAATTAGTTACAAAATAACTACATTTAAACTATAAATATCCAATTAAAAAAGTTGTTTGATTTTTAGTACGAAGGAATTAAAATAAAATTTTGTTATCTTTTGTCATATTTTTGTTAAATTTATTATAATTATTAAGTATAATAATTTATTGGTATTCAAACCCTTTAATCTAGTGCTAATGTCCGATATAGTAGATTCTTGTATCTCGAATCTCATTGGACGAACTATGTTCGTCTAAAATAGATTTTCATTATAGCAGACAATATTTTAGAAGAAATCTCATCAAATTTAAGTAATCAAATTGTATATATATATATATATATATATATATATATATATATTTATATAATATTATATGTATATATATATATATAGTCATATCATATCTATTTTTTGTTTTTTGAACTTATGAATTTTCGTTTATTTTTTTAGCAATAATTAGTATTTAATGCATTAATTTATCCTATTATTAAAGACCGGTACTGATCCCAATGAAAAAACACACAATTTTTAATGTTCGTTGAATATTTTTTTTTCTTCTTCTTCTTTAAAATAGGAATTTGGTGCCTGTTTTTTTTTCAATGTATACATATTTTCTCTTTAATTTAGTGATGATGACGTCCAACATTCATATCATCTTTTTTGAGGTCTTCCTGGTAGACGTTTAACATTGATTTGGCCATTCGTTACTACCTTCACTAGTCAACGTCTTGCCTTTATGTTTACATGGTCTCTCCAGTTTCTTCGTCTATTTCGACTCCAACGGATGATATCTTGAATGCTTTAATGTCGTTGCTACGTTGCTACGTTTTTTTATCTCTCAATGTATTTGCCTCAGAGTTAGCATTTTCTGCTTTCATTTAGATGTGTCCGTGATTGTCTTAATAGTGTAAGCTAGTATGGACCGAATACAGCTTTTGTATATTCATATTTTGTTTCCTATTAGTATGTATTTGTTTCTGCATATAACATTTTTGAAATAACGTAAAAAGACTGCGGCTTTTCCTGCTTGGGATATTATTTTTATTTCTGTGTTCCATAATTTGATTGTTAATGGATAATTTACATCGAGTGGGTTCTTTCGAAATGGTGATGGGTTTGGTTTTCACTGTGTATACCTCCATGTTGTACAATTTGGCAGTTTTACTAAATCTGAATAATTATTTTTGCAGATCATCTTAATTCTGTGCTAGTAGTACAGCGTCATCTACGTAACATATTATATGATATTAACGTTCTTATCGCTAATTCCATATCCCGAAAAGGCGTTAACTATTTTTGACTATTTTCTCCATTATTAAGTTAAACAGAATTGGACGGAGACTATATCCCTATCTAATACCTGTTGATTTTGCAATATCTTCGTTGAGCTTGTTATTTGATTTCATTATTTTGTTTTATTATTTGTAATTTTTACATTTTGTTTTATTATTTGTAATAAAACAAAGTTTTTAAATAATCTACAGATTTTGTATCAGCCCTATTAAACTATGAATGATATTTTTTGCATCCTTTTTTTCTCCTCCTTTGAAAACATTTTTTTTGTATATTGCAATTGCTAGTATCTATTTAAATGCTTGTATCTATCATCCTTCAGGCATCAGAATTTTTTATTTTACTCTTTTTACATTGTATTACTTTGTTATTATAGTACGTGTATATGTATACTTGTCAAAACTTTTCGGACGATACATCTGTTGGTATGAAGACAAAGTTATTTAAAATTAATTAACTACAATTAATTAGGTCAAATTAAATAATTTTTTATTTTTTATTTCTTTAATTAACATTCGATATTTTTAAAATGTGCATGCATTGTATTTCGAACTTTTAGCATTGATCTTGACGCTGAAATTCTCAAAATAATTGACGAAAAAAAAACAAAAAAAAAAAAAATAAACAAAAAAAAAAAACCAACAAAAATTTGTGGGAGTCAGCTGTATATTTAAAATTAAATTAAGGTAAAATATTAACAAAATTAATTTGATTTTGTAAACTCCTACAGTTGAAATAAAAATAAATTAAATTTTTTTTTAAAATTTTTGCAAGTGAACAAAAATGTAAATTCATAAATTCGTATTAATAATAATGTTTTCGGATTAAAAAAATATTATTTTTGTAAATTTACAATTTATGAAAATTATTAATTAGGTTTAACATTTGATTCAAATAAATCAAATTCTCAATAATATGTACATATATACGTGTAAATTTATTTTATGAAATTAAATTAAAATTATTAATGGTCTATAAATAAATTTATTATTATATTATACATATTATTATTATTATTTATTATTTTTTTCATTCTATATTTACTGAAAGTTTAGAAAAATTTCTTTGATGTAGCATAGTTGACTACTTAATTTAATAAATAATTTTTAAAAAATTATTAAGATAGTTTAAAACACGTTGACGTTATGAAAACAGACGACACAAATTTACATTTTGTTATGTCGTAGAAAAAACAAATGACATTTACTTGTACGTATATCGTGATACTTATGGCAGTTCTGTTATACATTATTAAAACGTCTTTCGTTTAGGATGCCTGGCTGACAGCTAAAAAAACTGCTGAACAAAACATTATGTTAAATGTCAACTTTTTTTCTATGAAATGTTGCTAATAAACAAAGCTTTCAAATAAGTTGAATAACTTGCGTTGAAACAATCGATCGAGTCGGTAAGTACATAATGTTAAAAAACTCTATTAAAATAAAACATTTTTAAAATTTGCAGTCCGATTTAATAGAGTCGTATTACTTAGCAATATTAATTTTATTTGTGTTAGTATTAGTAAATGACTGTTACAACAGTTAATGACTCACTTACCAAGTCTATGAATTATTCTTTGAATTGCAAATAATTTAAAAATTTTGATTTTTTTAGCATTTTTATTTTTATTAGAAAATTTTAAATTTTCACGTTACTTTGTGGTTCTTAATTCTTTGAATCATCTACAGTGAAATTTAATTTTGGAAAATTCATATTTAAATAGAATCAAATATTTTAAAAATCTAGTTAAAATTAAAATTTTATAATATAGTCGTATTTATGAATGCTATTCCATGATAAATAGCTACTCATATTTAAATTACATTTAAATCATTTGAATATTTGTGATTATTAAATTAGAATCAAAAATATTCTTTTGAAATAAATTTTCTTTTTTGAAACAAATACAAATATTTGTGAAAGAAAAATTTCCATTCACTTTATTACAGATTATTTAAATTTTCTCTATACAAGGAGTAGTTGTTTTTGTTTTTTTTTTTTTTATCAAAGATTTCATTTTCATATCAGAATGACATTTTCATTTTTTATCTATTTTCAATGCATGGAATTGGAAAATTTCCAGGAATTAAATCTGTTGGATACTAATGAATATGATATGAAAACTGTTGAGCTAAGAATATTAATTTTGTTCATTTGAAATGTTAATTAAAGTTAGATGGAAGAGAAATTTATTCAGCGCAGAAATAGTTATAAAATAGCAAAATTTTGAGTATTGTGAAAAAAAATTAAATTTTCAAAGATATTTTTTTTTTGTTTTTGGAAATTTTTGCATTTTGGTAGATAAATTTATAATTTTTAAGTTTTTATTAGAAAATGAAATAGTTTTAATATATAAATTGAAATTAGAATATTGATTATAGAGAATGGTTGCAGCTAGTAAAGAAAACGAAAAATTATAATTAAAATGATATACAGGGTGCTTTGAGATACACTAGCTGCCATAGGGGTAATTGAAAAGATCGTATCAAACAAATTTGTTTATATGAGGGCTATTCTTAAACATTAGACATTTTCATAAACTCAATACTGCAAAACAATAACGTGATGTATATCCAGTATATTTTTATATAACAGTTCTAAAAAAACTGCTGCTGTTATGGATTTGCTGTACTATGTTTTTGAACTCATAATTTAGTTTATTTTCGGTTCCACACATTTTGTTCCTTGTAATATTTGATTTTCATTTTCCCCTCCAAGTAATGCCCTAAATAAAATTTAAAATAAAAAATGTAATACGAATTTTTATTAAAAATAAGTTTTCTTACATCAATTCGCGTTCTATTTCATCAGGTATTTTGAAAAAATTAAAATAAATAAAATACAGTTCAAAAGAATTTACTACGCTTGCTGGGATAATTTCGCCATTTTGTTTATAAATTTTAAAAGTTTATGAACAAGATTGTTGTGCATCATTTGTTTATGAACATTAATACTTAACAGTTTTGACTATATATCTCGATATACTGTGAAAATTTATATTATACCAAGGTACCAAGGCACAATTATACAAAACGTTCATCCTTCCGGTGATGCTATAATAGTTCTGAATCATAGACATTACCAAAAGCAAGCAAGCATGCATTTGGTATCCTTGCGAAAAAAATTCTTTTTTGAATCGGTTTGGAGAAGAAGATCAACTGCCGAACTATACCAGCTGTTCAATGACATGGACCTAGCCTAAAAAAGTCAGAATAAGCCGTCTCCATTGGCTAGGCCATGTAGGGCGTATGGATGAAAATGTTCCAGCTGCAAAACTTTTCGAATCCAAGCCGCGGGGAAAGCGTCGCCGAGGGAGGCCACAATATAATAATAAATCATTTAACATGTTATATTAAAGTTTAATATATATTCATTAATTCGTTAAAACTCATTTTTTATTTAATGTAATAATAATTAATGGATTCATTTTAAGACCTAGCTAAAATGCTGTCTGGTCGTATAGATTTATGTAATATTAGATGGTTAGGTTTGGTTTGGTTAGGATGGATAGATGATTAATTAACCTTCACCCGAACATCTATATTTATTAACCTTCACCCGAACATCTATATTTATTTGTTCTGTAAACTATTCTAGAACGTTCTAGAGTAAAAAAGAACATTTTTTTGTATTCATTAGTTTCCGTTAATTGATTTTTTTTGCCAAAAGTGTTCTAATCGTTGTTCATTAGATTGTGCGAAACAGTTCTAAATTGATCTGTTTCGTTTTGAATTTTTTTAACTGTTCTAGATCTACTTATCAAACTTATTACTTACCGATTTTAAGCGGAAAAATAAGCGGGTACCAGTCATACGAAATGTATGAAATTACTTTATTCTTATTTTAAATTTTTGAAAAATTTAAGTTAGTTATTTTAGGTAGTTATTTAGAAATTTTGTTAGATTTAAAAAATGATTCGATTTGACAGTTTTTCTTTATCAGCCAGAACTAAAATTATAGAACCTATAATGCTTCAACAAAATTTATTCAGTCAAAACTTTGTAATACAGTTTAATAACAAAAGTATTCTACCCCTTTTGTTACTGAAGCAAAAATACATATTTTGAATTGAACTAATAATGTTGTTAAATATCAGTTATTCAACTCCTAGAATAAGTTTGGGAACCCATTTTTTGAAATTCGGATAACAAATAAAATTTTATTGAACTAAATTTTATTCGTTTTGTGTTGAAGGTGAACAACGTCGGGTAGCTTTGTTATACTTCGATAAAATTACAAAACAAAAAGGAAATATCAAAACTGGATTGAATTTCAGGTAATGATCTGCTAACTCTTTCTATTATTATGGAACTAGAAATATGTTATTAGTCTCAAACTTTATGAATAAAATAGAAAAAAAACTCAATATTGTATGAACAACATTTGACCTAAGAGGTTCGTAATTTCTGAACATTACGTTAAAATAATATATGGAAATGCTTTTTGATTTAAATACGTGGACTTAATAAGCTTTACAAACTTATTCCTATTTTTGTAAAATTTTACGTTAAACAAATTCATTTCGAAATTTAAAAAATGTTTAAGATACAAAAACTCACTACTGAGTTAAAACAAACTCCATGTCACCAGAAATTTTTACTTACATACACCTTCCGATTGACTCTTGAAGCTAAGGTAGTATTGGACAAGGTCAAAAAATCCAGAAAGCATTTTTTTAACTGTGTACCAGATTATATAGATATGCAGAATAACATTAGCTATTAGTAAATACGGAAATGAATAAGCGTCATATTCTAAAATTCAACATTAAAACGTTGCTGAAAGCCTCAAGTTCCTTTTTGCAACATTACAAGTTTTTTTGAGCAAACTTCGCATTATTGATTTTTTTAAAGTTTTGTTTGCTATTTTTGTTATACTATTAATATTATTACTAGTAATAAACAGCTGGTTGACATGTCAAGTTTCATTTATAATTAAATTCGTCCATTCGTGTGAGATTGCTAATTATCTTAATATAGTTTTTGTTTTAAGGTATACTGCTGAATTTTTTTGTGATGGTTCACAATTTTCCAAAAATACGTTTAAATCGATATTAAATAATATTTTAATATTTTTAATTAAATTTTCAAAACATCACTATCAAATTCTAATAGTTTTAAATGTATTAATTGCATCAGAGCACAAAGCATTATTGCCAAATTGCATCTTGAATTTTGTACTGATTGATACAATAGTCAAACGTCATCATGATTGACAATGTTGCATTTCCAAATTTACCTTATATTAAAAAATACTTTATTTTGAAATGTTGGATAAATTTTAAATACTTTGAGCCTGGATCTGTCTAGAACAGTAATATACTTTATGGAATATGAAACTGAATTGAATATTGTAATTGAATAGAAATTAAGTTCGGTTATTACACCATCATCAGAAAACTGAAATGCAGTAAGCCCAGACTGGCTTTAATATTTGCTTATGATATTAAAATTTTGTTGTATCACGGTAGTTTCCACTTCCGACCTATCAGCCAAAGCACCTCTTTGAATTTTTAGTGTTGCAAACGAAACAGGACAAATATTATGAAAAATGAAAAAAAAAAATTATCTTAGCTCTGAATTTCTCTATTCATATAACGACAAAAACATTGTTTTGTTACATTATTTTCATTTAAATTTTTATTGAACCTTGTTCAATTTCTATTAAATTTCCATTTATTGTCTATTAAAAAAATCTCTAACAAATGGAACACCCAAATAACATACTTAGTTTTGTAAATATTGAAATTAAAGTAAAGAAAATATGAAACGAGCTATAGAAAACTATGGAAAATAAATGAAGAAAAATTAGAAAAATTATTTTCTCTGTTTAAAAGGATAAAATACGGATGAAAAAAGGATGTGTCTGAAAACCCATTAATATCAGTAGAGATTTCTACTTATAAAAGAATAACGTGAAATAACAATTGTAACTAAAAAGGATATCCTAGATACCCATTTCCACACTTGTATTCCTTTAGTTTATTTTTTTTTCTATACAAACAAAAAAAAAAAAATTCCTCCACAAAATTGATTTTGATATAGAAAAAAGTCACAAAGAAGAAACGCAAAGTAAAAAAATTTTCTATAAAAGAATGCTGTGAGTGTGTTGTGAGGCATTTTGATTCTAAATTTCAAAACTAACAGACTAGAATCAATGTTCTGTTTTAATTCAATGTGGTGATGGTGTACCAGTTTACTGCAAGAATATTTCAAAGATTGAAATTCAATTGTTTTGTCAGCTCTTTAAAATGACCACATCAAGTGGACTCTTCTCAAATCATTCTCTTGATTTAAAAAAACAAAAATTGTTTGTTGTTATTCTTTTTAAGTTGGATTTGTAGGATTATTTGCTGCTTTTTTTGCATTAGATATGACCTAATTTTGAAAATTGTAGGATTTTTCTTTATATATTCTTTGAAAAAAAAGCAAAACAAAATAAAAACAGTTAAAGATGTGAATAATTTTGTTTGCATATTAGTTACACAATATAAACTATCTTTTGCAAAATGTCAACTGTCTGATAAGATGTACCTACACGCTTGTTTGATCTTGTACTAATTTTTTTTTAACAACAATGAACTTCCTTGGTTTAAGTGTGCCTGGTAACCACTGCTACCTATATTAATTTTAAAGGTTGTTTTTCTTTTTTACTTATTATTAGGGATTTTTTATATTCTGGGCGTGATTTAATTTTTTTTTTCCCTTTTCGTCGGCCTAGAATATATTTTCTTTGGTTGCAAGTATTTTAAATCCGGCATCACACTGCCCGTAGATAAAACAAAAAAATAAAATTTTTTGTTTGTATGTAACATTAAAAAATTAAAAATATGGTTAAAATTGGCACGATGTAACAAAGTCGATACTAGTATTTTCGAAACTATAATAGATAGAACAAAACGGCAAAGACAGATCGAAAGATCTCGATTTTCCCGAAAATCCCAAAAATCCCAATACCTATGATGACATGAAAGAAAAATTGAAAAGATTAAATGAACATGTAAAATAAATGGGTCTGCAAATAAATATTAGAAAAATAAAAATAATGAGATTTAATACGAGAAATTAGAGAGGACTAGAAATAAATAATACACTCATTGAAGAGGTAGAAAGTTACGAATATCTAGTCCGCATCATAGGTAGAGATGGAGGAATCAGGCTCTCCATCAGGTACGGATGGAGGAATCATGAAACATATTGATAACAGACTATGCAAGACAAGAACGGTATTTAGTAGAAATGTCTGGAAATCCCCTCAGATCTCAAGAAATACAAAGCTGTGTAAAATGAGACTTGTTATATGGAAGTGAAACCTGGCTAGCCACGAACAGACTTACAAACAAAGTACAGGTCTTCATAAACAAGTGCCTCCGAATAATTTGAAAGATATTCTCGCCAAACAGAATATCCAACAGCCAACTCTGGAATATGTGCGGAGAAGGTCCTATCGAAATACAAATAAGAAGGAAAACATATAGATGGATCGGGCATATAATCAGGCAACTCTAGATAGACAACAACAAGGAAAAAGAAAAGAAGCATAGGCAAACCTAGAAACAGCTGAGAAAGAACAGTATTGGGTGAAATAGGGAAAATAAATAGATCGTGATCGCAAATTAAGGCCATAGCGCAAAATAGAGATAGATGGAAAGGTTTAGTGGATACCCTATGCTCCCTAGAGGAGTAGTAAGAAAACAAAAACAGTTACACATTAATAATACCCTATCTCTTCACACATAATACCCTGTCCCTATATACCTTAAGTTTTTTTTGAGATAAACTGGTACGTATTTGACTGTCCTTTTATCATTCAGTAGTATTGATTCGTGTATATGAAGGCTTTTATGTGGAAGGATTTTCAGTTTTCTTTTTTTTAATATTGTGGTTAACTTTGCCTGGTGTATTTCTGAAGAAATTTGTTGCAAATTTATTAATGTTAATTTTTAGTAATCAAAATGTTTTGTTCAATTTAATTTATAAATTTAATTTGTTCACTAAAAGCAAATGTGGAGTAACAAAAACAAATGTGTACATGTATAAATGATATTACTTGTTCCATTTTTTTTGCTTTTTCATAATAACTATAGGATGAACATTCTATCCTAACCAATTTTCTGCGGAGAGTTGGTGTACACAGTCACATACAATAATTTTTTGATGTATCACAAGTTTTTAAGTGTGGAAAACTACATTACTTGTACAATACTTCGCCTTCATAATAGAATAATTTCATTTTATTTTCAATGGTAACTAAATTATTTCTAATGATTTCATAGACTAGTTAAAATTTTATTTTTTGTACAACATTCATGTCTGAGCGGGATTCTCGAACTTTGATTTTCAGATACTAGTCAGAGGGCATAACTACTACATATAGCGATATTTATATTATAAAATCGGTCAATCGTTGGTTGGGTGGAAAAAACGACCAAGTGAAAATTTATAGTTCACTGCAAATGAAGTCATGGTTTATAACATAGTTTATAATATGAATTTAAAGATTTGAAATATTATGCTTTTTGAAGGTTTTTTGGAGTTGGTAATTTTTTTCAGCTAAATTTTTTACCATTTGCTGTTTAGGTAAATTTTTTCCGAAAATTCTAAGTCAGAATTTGTTATTAATATTGAAACAAAATAAATTAAATAAATCTAAAATAACTTTTATTCATAGTTATCATCAAAATTTTAAAAAATAACATCAATATAAAGCAACTAAATACAAAAATTAAATATAACAACATAAAAAATTCAACATAACATTGAAAAATCAAAAACTTCGTCTGTTTAATCAGACTTCTTTCTTTGAATTAATTCACTTCAATTCATATTCAGACTCTAATTAATTTTTTAATCAGACTCATATGTTTCGGACTCAAGTTCAGCTCAAGCAGCTATATCTTCCTTATTTTCCGCCATGCCAAGCCATGGTACCAAGGATGGTATTCCTCTAGTATAACATTTTTTTCGCATAACTTAATTAAATCAGTTTTTTTTTCATCGATATAGGCAACTGGGCCTTTTAAAGAAAGGTTAACTTTTGAAGCTTGTTCGTTGCCTTTCGTCTTTTTTTGTTACTAACTTTAATTTGAGTAAAATGTGCATCAGAGTAATTATATTTGTATAGAATGATTTTTGGGTTTTGCTTCTCGAAACGTAAACACTTAATTATAAGCCCACTAAACTTTATTGTGATGCTCATCCATCGTTCTATTTTTTAAAATATCTCCAGCTAATGTTTTCAGATCCAACATATCAGAAAATTTTAGTTTTTGTACTTCATATGGATTTACGTTTTTATTTTTTCCTCTCTTTGAACGAACCATTTTATTCACTCATTCAAATTGTATACTCACACATATTTTGTTAGCGGATTCAATAGCACTGTGCATTGAGTCAGCCTCCATATGGCAGTGACCAGACTTTAAAAAATTATTCTGAATAGCATTAATATGCGGAAAGGTTTCCGTAATAAAAAGAAATAATACGGTTCTGTATTGATTACGATTCTGACCACTGCAACTGTCAGAGAATAATGAAATTTCTTTAATTATTTCTGTCAATTTGATAATCCATTTATACTTTGCTATAAATGAATAATATTACCGATTTCGCAACTTCTACGATCCGCATTAACTTCGGTACATGGAAAGTAGTATGTTTTGTTTGGAAAACCAGCTTCATAAATTGTCAGGTTGTGTAGACATAATTTTCTACTGTAGTACATTAATGACACTTCAGAGGATGGTATAAAATTGATATGGATATAAAATTCTCATTCAACGTTCCCTATCAGTTTGCTTAGCTTCATTAGCCTCATCTCTTCTTTTTTGGTGAGCTATATATTCGTCTTCATTTTGTTTAGTTTTTCTTAAAATTTTCGCAAACAATACATAAGTCCGTTTTAGGTTTAAAAAATGAGAGATTATAGTTATTACAAAAATACTTTTTATTAGTGGTTTCACATGGAATATTAGTTTATTCCGGCATCGATTCTAAGTAAAGTGCATACATCTTACGAATAGAAAAATTTGAATCCAAATACCTTACCTAAGTTTCGGCAGTAATGCGATTCAACAACTGGAAAGCTGTCAATATGGGATTTAATACTTTCAATTACCGATCTAGACATTTTGTTTGGGCCATATATTGTGAAAATTCCAGTTTCGTTTACATTTTTCAAAGCATGTATAATGGTCTCATAAACGAAAAAAATCCATTTTGGCGTTTTGTTATTTTTTCCACCCAACCGTGGGACTATATTCAACGGACGATAACCTAATTCTGCCTCTGATCCAATACAATCAGTATTGATAAATTTCGGTCACTTTACCGCAATACTCTCGGTAAAAATATGATATTTAGAATCAATCAGAATCGAAGAAATTAAACTAAAAATTCTGTATTTTCAGTCAATTTCATTATTTAAGTACCTACCAACTTTTCTTTTCCGTAATTATGTGTGACATGAAATTTTCTATGCAAATGAAAATCAATTCAATGGAACTTGTAATTTTGGCAAATTAATTTTTTCATTCCTTTATTTTTAATTATTACAAAAAATTTTATAATAAAAACTGTCGCATTTTTAGTTAAATTTATTAAATTAAAATTAAAATGATTTTAAAATTAAATTTAAAACAAAGAAAATATAATAAAAATTTTGAACAAATCGCAATTAAAACGAACTGTCGTGCCATTAAAAGGCTATCATAAATTTTGTGTTAGTTGTGATTCTTATTATCTAAAAATTATTAGATTTTTGTCAGAAAATTATGGCAAACATTGTTCATAAGTCATAGTTTTTAAAAATTTTTAATATTTAATTGATAAAAGTAGTTTTTTTTTTTTTTTGCAAATTTATAAGATCACATCTCGTATTTTACGAATATATTCAATATTTATGTACGTGCCTACCCATTCATATTTATTTCTATTATTATAAAATATCTATAACAAGTTTTTTTTTCGCTGTTTTTTGTGTTTTAACATAAAAATTGGCCGCGAATTTATAAACAGAAAATAAATTTTAGCTCAAGGCAAAAATAGCATGTATTTATTGGCGGTTAGCCCAATTTTTATGTAAATTTTTATTATAAATTTATATTATAATATTATAAAAACAAACAAAACAAAAATTAGAAACAAAAGTAATAAACAACAAAAAACAATTATATTTTTTTTTGTTAGAAAACAGTGTTTTTAATGACTAAAAACAATTTTTTTTTAAATTTAAATTAAACAAAAATTCTTTATAAAATTCTAGGAAAAAAAAAAGTGGAATTAAAAATTTCAAAGTTTATACTTCTTGTATTAAAAAAAACATATTCTGAAAAAAAAAACAGAATTAGTAAACAAAAGAAACAACATACTGTATAAAATTTAATAATTTTGTTTTTGTATGACTGAAATGTCAACTTTATTAATGGATACACCAAGTTGGTATCTCGAAAATAATAAAGGACAATGTAATAATATAAAAAATTCAAATTTAAATAATAAAAATTGTAGCAGTAATAGTAATAGTAACACTAACAGTAACAGTAATAGTAAAAATAATAATAATTATGTTCGTAGTAGTAGTAGTAATATTTATAATAACAGTAATAGTAATGATAACAATAATAGCATTTCTAATGATGATATTAATGATATTGAAAATGATAATAACGATCAATTAGATAATATAATTAATTTAAAATTAAAAAAACCAAAAAAATGGAGTTGGGAATTATCAACTTCGAAATCTTCACCAAATATAGCATTTCCTAGAATATTACTGTATGATCATAAAGGAAATCTATTGGCTGAAGCTGATGAAGCTAATCAAACATATGGAAAAAATATTTCAAAACAACAACAACAACAACAACAACAACACTCAATAGGAACATCATTAAATTCTGCCGAATCAGAATTAATTAATAATGATAAATCTATTAGAAATATTGTTTCATCATCTTCATCTGGAAGAAGTACAAATAAACAGAAAAATTCGATTTCATCAAGTTATTCTAAATTAAATAAAAATTTAAATGCTTTCGTTGATTATTTAGAGAGTGAAGGTAAGTTATTATTAAATTTAAATATATTATGTATATAATTAATTATTAACTGACGACTAACATAAAGAAGGACGTTGATATATAAATTATGAATAGGTCATTGCCATTTAAATGAACTATTTGATTATTTTCATGAAGTTATTTTAAGATAAATGATTTTGTTATTTATATAAAATAACTGAATTTATGGTAGTAAATTAAAGTAATGTGAATACTTGATATTCAAAATTATTTATTTCTGCCTTTGGACTTTCGTTTCGATACATTTAAGCCACTAATTTTGCTAACTAAAAAAGTTAATTACTTTTATTTTTTTTTATAATGGGTGAGTTAGTAATTTTTCTGATGTGGTGAAGGAGATCGCTATGGGTCCACGGGTGGCTTACCTTTTAAACTAATTAACTAATAATGTTTGTAGTGCATAGAGAATAGGATTATATTTTCATAACTTGTAATATAAAGAAAAAATCAATATTTCTTATGTTCGTGACAGCAATTTAGGTAGAATTAACTTCTCGTGCTTAAATAAGTACGGTACTGCAAGTTTATACTAAACTGTTTTACTACAAAATTGTACCATTGCATTTATTTGTACATTGTACTTATCAACAGATATTAGAAAGTGCAGAGTATTCAAATAAAGCTATCCTATTTAGCTGTAAAATGAGTTTTTCAGTTCGAGGTAGATTTTGCAAACAATGGACCGTATATATATAGTACGAGTAGATATAAGATATGGCTAATACTTAAGTATTATATAGTATATATTTACTTATTTATTTACGGACTTTATTGCTTTCATTAAGCATTGTTGAGTATTATGGAGTATCAAGTGTTATAATACTTATTAAATTTATTGAATATGTTTTTTGTAATTTAAATTTAATTAAATATTTTTAAATATGGCGTTAAGAGACATCTAACGGCGTTAAGAGCATAGTCTTCGGCTCCAAGTAGAATTGCATTTACACAGTTTTGTTGCATAATTGAATAAATTTCGGAAATTTTCCAAATACGACTGTCATGTCATGGCAGTGTGCATACACAGCCCATGTTAAATCTATACTGGGTAAAATATCCAAAAGCATCACAGGTGGCGTGTATGTTCAGAGAAAAAAAACCTTATATATTTGGTGGGCTCCAAATCAGATGATGGTTTTTTAACTCGCACATGAACGCAATCAATATCATCAATGACATAAGTTATCTTCTTCTTCATTTAGCGTTACAGCTCGGGGTGAGCTAGAGCCTTCTTCGTGATATTCCTCCATGTAAATCGATCTAACGCAGAATTCTGCCAATTTTATATATTCATTTTTTGGCAGTCATTTTCAATATTATCTTTCCATCTGATTCTTGGTCTGCCTCTTGCTCTATTATATAGTGGTCTTGTTTTGAAAATTCTTTGTTGAGGGCGATTTTCGTTCATTCTTATCATATGCCCTGCCCATCTTAGTCGTTGTGCCTTTACAAACTTTACAAATATCTTCATGTTTTATTATATTTTTGTTTTTATCGTTATTCCTTCTTTGATATTCTCCGTTTTGTAATCTTTTTGGGCTAAAGATTTTTCGGATTATTTTTCTTTCGAATATACGTAAATGTTCTTCGTCTCTTAATGTAAGTGTCCAGCATTCACATCCATATGTTACTATTGGTTTAATTATTGTCTTATATATCACAAGTTTTGTTTGTCTAGTAAGAATTTTTGATTGTAGTAATTTTTTATTAACATAGTAACTTCTATTTATCATACTGTTGTCATTTTTTATTAGTACATCAAGATAATTAAAGTTTGTGACACCTTCAAAATTAAAGTTGTTGATGGTAATATTTTGTGGCATTCTTTGATCGGTTTTCCTTGTCATTTTCATATATTTTGTCTTGTTTTCGTTAATTTCCAGACAAACTTGTCTTGTCTTTTGTTCTAGTATAATAAATTTTTCTGCCATTTCCTATAATTTTTAGCTACAATTGCTATATCGTCAGCGTAGGGGATAATTTGGAAGGATTTTGTGAATATACTACCGCCTTTATCAATTTCCTCTGTGGCTTGTTCTAAGACCATATTAAATAACAAAGCTGAAAGCGCGTCTCCTTGTCGTACTCCCGATTTAATTTCAAAATCTATAGAGGTTGTATTTTGTATCATAACTTTTGCTCGTAAATTGAACATGATTTCCATGGCCAGTTTAGCTAATTTGCGAGGTACACCAAGTTTTATTAATGAGTATGCTATTTTATTTCTATTAATGCTATCGAAGGCTTGCTTGTAGTCAATAAATAAAATGTGTAGGTCTTGACCAAATTCATAGCATTTTTCCATGTTTTGTTTTAAGAAATATATTTGGTCAATAGTGGATCTTTGTTTACGAAAACCGCACTGATATTCGCCAAGACTTTCTTCAGCATACGGTTCGATTTTTTCGTATACTAAATTTGACAGTATTTTGTACGCTGTGTTTAGTAGCATAATCCCTCGATAATTATTACAGTTAGTTCTATCTCCCTTCTTATGGATTGGTCTTAGTACACTTATACGCCGCCATTTTTCTGGTATTGTTTCATTAAGCCATATTGCACATATTAGTTTATGTATCTTCTTATGTAAATGTTCCCCACCTTTATATAGTAGTTCGGATGTTATCGAATCTTCCCCGGGTGCTTTATTATTTTTTAGCTTCTTTATAGCATTCTTCACATCATTTAATGAGGGTTCAATTATAATTAATTCGGCTGTGTATATGTCATAATTTTCTGTTTGATTTTGTTCGAATGTTTTATTTAATATTTCTTCGTAATACTCAGCCCATCTATCTATAATTTGTTGATCTGAAGTCAATAGATTACCCTCTTTATCCTTGCATGATGTTAGTCTTGGCTGAAAGCTTTTATTTTGTCTATTGATGTTATTATAGAATTTTTTAATATTTCCCATATTATGTTCTTCATGTATTTTTAAAATTTTATTTTTTAGAGAAACCCCTTTCTTTTGTTTGCATATTTTTGTGGCTATTTTTCGTTATTCTTTATAATTTTCCATATTTGCTCTGCCTATATGACATAAGGTATACTTTTTTGAAAAGACCATGCCTTCATTGTAGTATTTATTTTGTCTCTGGAAGTTGGGAATTTAATCCACACATTTTTTTTTCTACAACACACTTCTTTAATAATCCTAGAAACTGAATCTTGGCTACAGCGAACAACAAGCCCAACACTTAACTAAAATGCTGGATCTGCAAGACTTCTTAAAAAAATTTTCGTTTTTTTTTTTGTTGAAAAAAGCACGTAGTTCTCGTGTAGTCTTCAAGAAAATGCTTCGTCAATATTTCATAGATTTATGTTTTAGTTGTTTACCTGTAGACTTTCCTGCATTCACAATGTCGATATATTTTTTTCTAAATAAATTTTATCAGAACGTCTTCGTTTCATGATAACAGAATTTACAATAATATTTATAAGTTCATTATTGGGTAGCTTATAATTTTTGAACTATTATTGAGTATTAACATTAAAAATCATGTATTAAGTTAATACTTAAATGTTGTGAGAGAATTATCTAGTTAAAACTCAATTTGTTGCAAAAACATAAGTCCCCACAACTTTAAAACTGAGTAATAAAAAACTTAAGCTTTAGTAGTAAAGCTCAAGTTTTGGCGTTTTCTAGTATATACTCTTACTTTATAAATACGGGACAATATGTAAAAAATTTTTATGATAGTTAAAATTATGTTTAGGGGTCACGCTGACCTAACTAGCATAGAGAGTGTTTTCTGTTATAGTTTCATGGTGGAGTTATTCTAAACCATTTAAGAGTATATTTAGGAGCTAAAGGTGGATTCATTAAAGCTTCATAGTGGCTTCCTAACTGATGCAATTTTTTTCAAGAGAGAATAAATTTCACCTCTAAAAGTTTGAAAAATGAAAAAAATAAAATTTGCATACAAAATTTATGTGAGCGCATAAGTTTTAAACTAAATTGCTTTGTTAATTGTCAAAATATTTTAATTTCGATTTTAACTTATAAAACTGAAATCGGCTCTTTTTTTATCGATCGTTAATCTTCTTCCATAAATTTTGAGCATAATATCATCTTTCTAGTACAAACATTTTTTTAATAATTCCCTAAAAATTAGTCCTTCGATCTTTTTATTTTATACATGAAGAAGAACCTTGTTTTTGAAAATTATGAAAATGTTTTTGTATTTGAATTTTTATAATTTTCGAATAAGGAAGTTGTTATTGTATATTTGTACTCAAATAACCGTAACGGTGAAATACCGTAATTTTTTGTTTTTAATAAACGAACTTTAAATAATGTTTTGTTGAGTATAAGATATTTAAAATAATTGACATTAGGGCATAATAATACATGATCAATAAAAACTAGCCAACAAATCAACAATAATTTATAATACAAACTTTAATCGAGCTTTAGGTTATCAGCTTGACTATGAGTAGGTATTCTCGAAACATCCTGCATATTTTAATATAAAGAAACGAAATAAATAATTATCAGATTATATACAAATTTTAATTTGGGAAGGAAATATTTGTTTTATTTAACATTTGGTTTGCTGAACTTTGTGTTTCCAATCCTACCTGTATCCTTTAATTTTAAAGAATGGATTCCACCACAACAGATACCCCATTACGATGCACTACAGTGAAAAGTTTGGGTTTATTTTACTCGGGGATAGCAATTTATTTATTTTATTAAATTGATATTTAAATTTATAAAATAAATAAATTGCAATCCCCGAAAAAACCTAAAAGATCATGTGAATAGAATGGCGGTCGATCGACCGATGGAGATAGAAATGAATGGCTAAATCAACATCCAACGTCTACTAGAAATACCTCCCAAAAAACGATATATGAATTTAAGACATTGTTATCACAAAATTGATGTAGATGATAAGATATATAGAAAAAATAGGCACTCAGTACCTAATTCAAGAAGTAGAAGAAGTGAAAAAAAGAAGAAACCCAGCAGGTTTGAATGTTGCTCAGCGCATGGATGTTTCATTATTGATAGTGAAATTTGGTATAAACTTAAATAAAGTAGAACTGTGCTATTTAAAAAAGTCTAGCTAGCTTTTGATAGTTGTGGTGGTACTTTTCCACACTTAATTAATTGAGTGTTTTATCTAACTTACTAATAATAGGATTGAAATACACTGTCGGTTTACCATTTACTATTTAAGTGCACGTTAGAATTGCCCAGTATAGTCTGCTACATTCATAGAGTACTTTGGAATAAAGGAAAATTGTAATTGCTTCAAAAGTACTCTGTAATTTTGAATAAATTAAAATTTAATAGTATATACTAGTTTTTAAGTTTAGTGTTTTAACAATGGTAGCCCCTTTGCAGGTATAGAAATTTAAGTTTTTTCTATTACATAGTAGGTTAGGTAGGTAGAAGTGATAATTTCAGTTGCTTGTTGAAAGCCAATCACAACAAATTATTATGATTTTTCGATGCCACAACTCGGGTAGTTTATTTGTTGGTTGTTTAAGATTATCACTTGTCCAACGAAATTATTACCAGAGTTACCCTATGCGGATCAGAAAATTGATCAGATCAACAATCTAGCTTCGCACTATAATTCAAATGTTGTTGGGAAAAGCTTCACCTAAAATCCGGAATCTGACTGTATCTAACGCTGGGGAGTTGCAAAGGCAGTATCTACAAGTTTCTGTCTCGTTTTCCTATTACATACTGAAAAATAAAAATAAAAATATTTCACAGGAAAATAGTTAGAGCAGGCTTATTTTCATTGATTGGAAAGGTTTATTCACTATTTGCCTATTGTATTTTAGTCACATATAAAATTTTGTAGGAGTCCTTTAGGTTATTTAAAATTTCCAATTTAATCAAAGTTTTTCATAGTAAATAAACAGTTAAACTTTACCTTTATTTAAGTTATTTTTTTTTTAAATTTTATTCCGATTGAATTGGTACTTTATTGTAGTTGTATTAGTATCATTCAGGGCATATAAACTTTTCTAAACAGAAATTGAAACATAATGGAGCTCAAATTCTTAATTAAAAGAAAGCTTTCGAATTTAATTTCCTAACCTGCTTAATAATGATCTCAAATTAATTTATAAAATAAAATAAGACACGTCATGTTGTATACTATTCCATCAAGATACACTTGTTTTAATATACCTTAGTTTGTTGGTGAGGGGTTAATTTTTCCAACTTGTGATGTACATATCCTATAGTTTTTTATTATCTCTGTAGTATAGATTTTTTTCTTCAAAAAGTGGTTCTAACAATACTTCCTTCGCAGTCTATCTGCCACCTCTATATCGGGAATATTGTCTGGCAGGTACTCATAACAGATTATAACGAATAAAATTGTATTATTAATAAAAATTTAGTATACTCGTATTCCATGTTTGCTTCACAAGCTACACAATAATTATTTCTTTATTTGTTTAGGGAGAAAATTTTTAATGGAAATTGTAGTGGATTATATTTATTTACTTTTTAGTTTTTAAATTTTTTTTTTGCTTTTTTAAATTTATTTTTCCGAATTCAATTTTTGTTTATATTAAAAATATTTTCAATAAATATTGTAATTAGTTTCTGGATAAACAAAAAATTCGTATAATTAGTTTTTATTTAAAATTATCTCGTTCATATATCTAAACCTCATATATTTGTACAATTTGTTCTTATCAAATAATATGTTTGTGTGCATACATACATACATATGGATATGTCATATATACATAATTATTTTATGTCAGTGGTCCATACAATTTCTTTATATTGTGAAACTTAGTCTAACTAGTTTTCATGTACGGAATATGCACTTAAATACGATTAATTTTTGGCGATAGTTCCGAAAAGCTTTCACGTTCGATTTTCATCAAAATTTTGATAAAGCAATTTCTTTATATTTAAAGAATTTCTGCCGGTGGTAAGTGGTTAAAATGTTATTTAATTTTATGGTTACGCTGATTGGCACAGTAGGTAGAGCGCTAGGTCCTGGGTTCGATTCCCGATGAAGTAAAAAAAATCCTTTATTGATTTTTTGACTTGGTCCAGTACCCTTTGTCATTAGGTTAAAATAAATTACAGAAAATAATTGAGAGTATAATCTGGGGTAACAAATTAAATAAAAATGGAGCTATTCTATTTAAGAACTCCTAGTTCCTGACAATAGTAGTAGTTTTCCACGTTTAATGAGTTGATAAACCAGTAATTTGATAAATAAATACTTGAAAAACATTGTAGATATTGTAGTATAAACTTGCACTACCCTACTTAATTAAGCACGAAAAGATGATTCAACCCAAGCTACTGTCAAGAACATAAAAAAAATAAATAAATATGAATATTTTCTAAGCTTATTCCATTCTTGTCACTTTTATTAGGTTACGTGGTAGTTTAGGCTTTTAGCCCTTCATGCCGTTCTAGATCCCTCAACTTAGTCCATTTTAATAAAGGTTAATATGTTTGAGGGTTTTATCCTGAAGAAATTTTCTCAGGTTATATAGTGCGTTTTCAACAGCCTGACTCGACGCTGAAAGAGCGTGGCACTCTCCTACAACATATGTGGAAGTTTCTTCTTCTTTCAAGCAGTGTCATAGGTTGGATCAGCATTTAGTGCTAGTTAATATATGTGCTTATTCATGTGGTTATGACCAGTAAGTTTGGCCTATATCTTCATACAATTTGCTCTATTGAAAGTTAGCAGGAAGTTGGTTATTTTGTTTTCCTCTTCAGGGTGTTTCCTATCTATAGTTTGATATTACCAATAGATATTGCCGGTTGCGGGCCATAAATGTTTCCCGCCGATGGTTTGGCTAGTTTGTCAATCTTCTAATTTCCAGGCAGGCCATTATGACCCGGTATTCAGATCAGTTGTACCTTATTTCGGAGCCCTATGAGACTTAGGGCTTCAGAACATTCTCCCACCAATCTAGGTTTGATGATGTTACTTTCAAGAGCTTTTAAGGTAACAGCCTGGAAGACTGTGCAGTGTTTTCAAAGAACACTCCAGCTCTTGCACCTAGAGTACCTAGTACCCGTCAGTGAAAATGTCTGAGGTGTTTAATGACCGAGCCTGCTCTTGAGCCTTCGTTTCAGCTTCGTATCTCTTCTTTCGTATCTTCTCTTTGTTAAAACCGTCATTGAGAAGCAGAAGTCGACTAAGGCTTTGTATTTATTTTCCAATACTAGCATTCTACTAAATGGTTCAAATCTATCACAGTTTTTTCTATGTTCCACTGTTAGTTTTAGTTCGACGGTGTGCCAACGTAAAAAGATTAGCGAATCGAAGCCAAGAATCGATGTTAATAACAATTTTATCGGAAATAGGAGGAGAAACAATATTGCGTTTAACAATTTCAACCATAAAGGTTACATCAGCAATGTCCCTATTTTTCTGTAGAAAACGAAGCTACCGAATGGAATCTTCCCACGGAATATTGTTTAAATACACTTGCCATACTTGGCCAGCATGTTCCAAATTTGTTATTAGCAATGTTGTATAAAGAGACTTTGTAAGGATCAGAAAATCTTTTGTCCAACGTTTTATAAATCCCAATGAGAAATTTGATTTATTTATAATGTGAGTATAGTGTAATTTAAATGTCAATTTATCATCAAAAAGCACACCTAAGTCTTTATTAGAAATAATTCTTAGTAATTAAATTTTGGACAGGACAATGGTGATGAATAGTTCACCATTAAAATAATAATTACAAGGGAATGGATTAGAACTACGATTATCATGCATTAATGCGCATTTTTTAATATTCACAAGTAAGTTATTATTTGTACACCAGAGAAAGAAATTATCAAGATCATTTTGAAGTAACATCAAGTCATTTTCAGGCTTAATTTTTTTTTCATATTATCCGCGTAAATTTGTAATCCGCTATTTTTAATTACAAAGGTAACATTATTAATAGAAATTATAAACAAAAAATATGATGTTGAAATAGATAGCCTGAACAAAAGACTATAGACTCTGTTGGCTAAATATGAGTTGAACCATTGATGGGAAATCTAATTTTTGTTATTTAAGTAATATTACACTATGTGGTAAAATGTCAAATATTTTACTAAAATCAGTGTAGACTGATCTGTTTGTAAGCTTTCCTTCATATTGTTAATTTAATGTTCAAATTGATTCAACATGATTTGTTACCACAGATTTATTTTCTATGAATTCATAGTGAGTGTGAGTGAGAAAAGTAATGCAATGACTATAAACAGAATTAAGAATAATTAATTCGAAAACCCTAGGAATGGATGATAGCTCAGCAATAGGAAAATAATTGAGTACTTCATCTTTAAATTTTTTTGTTTGGGTTTGTTCATATGACTTTTTCCAAATTAAGAGGAAAGCATATAGACGGGAAAAGCAAATGTTTTTGTGTTATAGCTTGATGATTTTGTTTTTGAAACTGATTGCAATTTTTCGAATATCCGATGTGTGGTTTACTTAATGAAATCCAATTATTATAATTATAACCTCTTTAAATAGATTTTCAGAGCTATTTGTTACAGAGTAGCAGTAATATTATACTTCATGTGTAATAACTCAAATTACTACCTGTTCCACAGTTATTATTTTGTTCATCCTCATAATTCATGTGAAAATTAAATAACACCTAAAATTATGATTCCAAAAAAAATTGTAATTTGTTTTTGAATTCACTCTGAAATCAGAAATTAACTTAATTAAACTTCAAAATTCATTGCATGTTCACTGAATCTGCTCTGTACAACTTTTATTCTGCAATCTGAACAGTTTTTATTTCATTTTTATTTTTTAATTTATATTTTAATTGTTATTTTAAAAACAAAAACAAAACAAAAAAAATAACATGAAACGGTAAAAAACAATAAAATCCAGTTGTCAAAATTTTATGACAGGATATACATATGCATGTGAACAAGCACTATGTATAAATGTACTCATTTAACAAGTTAAAATTTCAATGAAATTTTTCAGGCGATATGCCAATCACAACAGACGTCATTAGTATGTTGGCGCTGCCGTAGATTTATTAGCTTTTCATGGTCAAAATTATTCGACTGATTGATTGTTTATTGTTTTCATTTTTTTTTTTTGTGTGTTTTTTGTGAAGTAATTTAAAAAAAAATAAAAATAAATAAATCTAAAAATACAAAAATAAAATAAAAATTTTATTTTGTTTATATAATAAATCAAAAAAAAAATGGCAATTCATTAAATATATTTTTTTGCTTGTTTTTGGACAAGTATTGAAATTTTATCTGTACTTGACACTTTCCCTTTTTCAATAGTTTTTCATTTTCCATGGTTATTTTTTTTTTTGTTTTATAGCTAAATTCAAATAAATTTTTCCATTTTCTAAAATTATGAATTTTTATAATTTGAGAGCACTTCAGAGATAAAAACTTGTTTATTCAATAACACATAATGCAGAAGGATGGCAAATATTTATCTAGCGAATTTAGAAAATTTTAGATGGAGCTTGCAATTGAAATTTTTTTTATTGAATTGTTATGGGTACACAGGGGTATTTACGGTAAAAAGTAATTCCTAGATTTTGTTTTTGTTTTTACATAGTTATTGTTATTAATACAACTTATTGTTTATCCGCCAAGTGACGTTATAGAAACATAGAAAAACAATATATAATAAGTTTTCAACAAAATTATAGCAAATAAATTTAAATATTAAAATTAATCAAAATTAGTTAAAAATTTAATTAAAGTTAAATTCAGAAAAAACAATTAAAAAATGTGTAAGAGAAAAATTTAATTGGGAAACAAAAAGAGAAAAAAAGCAAACAAAATTGAGCAAACACAATTTTTGGATGAGGAAATAAAAATGTTTTTCTTTTTTTATATTATTTAATAATTTGATCCAGATAGAATGATTAGGGTTTACACTACACTGTCTAACAGGAAGTTGAAGCTTTATTTTTCGTTTAAAAGCTATCAAATCATTGTATATGATCTTGATTTTGAATTTTAAAATTATCTGGGATAAGAGCAATGTTTGGCTATGTTGAATTTGATTGTTACTACATTGCCGGGTGTATAAAATAATTCTATATAGAAAGGAAGCATTTTTTGCAAACTACCTATGAAATAATAAAAAGGTCATGTTAGGCATATATTTTATTCAATCCTTAACATATATTAATATAATTGTGCTGTGCAAAGCAGGCAATTATGCCAAATAGGTTCTGAATTGGCCTGATTGATTTAAAAAACTCCGAGAATCAGTGTTTTATTACACCTGACGAATCAATTTACTTTATTTCCTATTCCTGTATAACATATACAATTTCCATTGTTGAATTTTTTTCTGTAAGCAGTACAGGCACAGGTTTTTGTACTAAAAATGTATGTTGTTGTAAGAGTTAAAATTCATATAATTCAACCCTTTATTATCCTCAGAAAAAGCTCATCACAAAAGCTGAATATTTAATGACGGATATTTCCAAGTTGAGCGACATCTGTACTCAAAAAGAAATTTCAATCACGGATAATTTTTAAAAAGGCTTCATAAGAATTCTGTCATATTAAATAGATACACAAACTTATAGAAAAATTACAAAACCAAAAACACAAACAAAAATTGAAAATAAAACAGAAAAATAAAAATCAGATCAGATCATACTCTTCAAAAATTATATAATAAATGTTAATTCATTTGCTTCTGCTATTTAAAAAAAAATATATACAATAAAACACGGTTATAGCCCTTGGCTAAGTTTCATGACATTCGCTAAGTTTCTGACTATAACCATTTTGTGACTATAGAAAAAATTGAATATAAACAAAATCAAATTCAATAAAATATCTTTCGTGTTACAATTTTAAACTTTATTTTATTCATAAATAGCAATTCTGTTATGTAATCAAAAAATATACATATTTGTAATAATGAACAGAATCAAACTATATATGTACCTATAAATCAGGCTTTTAGTAAAATAATTGACTTATTATGTTTTATTGAAAAAATTGGTGTTATATTTAAATGTGACTATAAACGACATCGATTGTATGAACTTATGAAGTTTATTACTTTCTTTCAAACAAATTGTTGACTATTTCTATAACAGAATTGTGACTACAAACGTTTTTGACTATAAACGAATTAAAATATATCGATCTACTACGTTGAGAGTAATGAGATTTTATTGTGTTAAGTTATATTGAAATTAGAGTTAATTTCGTCATAAAGTATTAGGTATTATACTTTAATTTCATTGTGAAGTATATATATTCATGAATCAAGCGGTTCAGAAGACAACTACAATTATACCAAAACAAATATTTCTTTATATATAAAATCGTACCTGAAAGAACTGTTTCTGTGCAATTGCACAGGGGATTCCTTAGTTTAAATTAAATATTAAAACCAATATGAAAGTTACAGCTGGAAAGACAAGAATGATGTCTAAACTATATAGATTTATTGAAATATATGTTCAAAGAAACATTGTCATTAAGAACAGAAATGTTATTATTATTAGTAATGAAATTTAAACACGTCTTGTATAGTAAATTCTAATTGCAGCCTTAATAAGGGTCTGTATTTGTGATTTCATATTTACCACCAGTTGAATATCAAAAATTTAAGTTTGTAAAGGTGAAATATATAAAAAATAATTAATTTACCCATAATTCTTATTATTACAAAACAAAATATAAATAATTGCTTCCTGAAATCAGTAAATAAATCCAAAAACAATTTTTTTTTTAAATCCTTTTGAAAAATAATCCTTTAATAATTCCTTTTTTGCAACAATTATTTTATTTTTATTATTTTTTTATTTTTTTTCAAGGTATCAATTACGAATTAAATCACCATTCAAGTTCACCTCATAATGAAATTAAACACAGTAAAAGTAATTCAAATATAAATCAATTCAATAGTATTAAAACTGGAATATCAACACCACAATCATCATCATCAGTATCCCCATCATCATCGATTTTGCGACGAAGATGTTCAATTTCATCTCCATATAACTATAATCAAAATAAAATTGTTATTGATGATGATAACAAAATTTCACCCTTTAAAGTACAAAATCATAGCATAAATGATAACGAGACATTCAATCATAGTATAAATAATAGAAGATATTTATCATCACCTTGTGTTACGAATAATAATGACAAAGTTGTTGGAGTAAAATCTTCAACATCTGATGATTGTGGTAGAAAAGGCGGACGTGCCTACAATAAAATTCAACAACGAACCAGTTTACCTCGTATTATGAGTGGTAATAAATTAGAAATTTCATCAAATCGAAACATCAAACCATCTGCTATTACTGTTGTTAATGATAGTAGTAGTGATGATTCTGATGAATATGATGAAATTGATTATAAAAATAATGATATAAAATGTGACAATAAAAAAAATACATTTGGTGATGTAAAAAATGATTTATTAAATTCTGAAATACCAATTTGGATACAAAGTGAACAGGGATTATTAAAACGCGATATGAATGCAAAAGAATTTGATCATATAAGACCGACAAATACAGCTTATAAAAATTCAAAATCAACTAATTTAGAAAGTCTAATAGATGAAATGAATGTTCAAAGTACAGAAAGAAAATCAAATGGTCAGTTAAGACGTCACAGTTCAATGCGTAAACCATCAGATAAATTTTTATTACCACAAAAAGAAGTTCGATTTGATTTACAAAAAAGTAAAAGTGCTACAGATATAATATTGTCATCGAGTACAAGTAAAGATAATGTAACAAGTGAAGATACAAATAAATCTGGTGGCAAATCAAAACGTAATAATAATGAAACACCATCAAAATTTTCTAAATCAATTTTAGAACGTATGAGTGCACATAGAATGGGTTCATCAACTGAAAGTCAAGATATTAAAATAACTACAGTTAATCATGGACCAAGATATTTTTTAAGATCTAGTCGGGCCGGTACTATAGTCGTATGCGAAGAAGTTTCACCGAATCGCAGAAGACGTCCTAGATCTTTACAAAGAATTAATGAAAAATTTGATGCCAAAAATTCACCATCAAAAGATATTAATCATGTGCAATCAATAAAAGGACAAAATAATAATTTAAATAAAAATAAAGATATTAAATTTTATGATGAAGCCATCAATAAATTAGATAATTTAATATCAAAAGTAAATCTTCGACAAAAAGATAAAATCAATACAACAAAACCAATACAATTACGTAATTCAAATCCAATTTCATTGGATGAAAAAGAAAAATGTCGTGGAAGAAGTGTTGAAAATGCATTCAATCAAGAGCCAAAACAAAATATATTATCGGTAACAGAACAAAAAAAAAAATCTGAATTAAAATTAAAAGAAGAAAAAAATATACGTAGATGTATAAGTGCTGGTAATATTTGTTTATCATCATCATCTGAAGATGAAAATTTAAAGCCACCCAAAAAGGAAATCAAATTGAGAAGGAGACGAAAAACTCCAATGAAATATCAAAAAGGTGAGTGAATAAATTTAGTATAATGTAGTAAAAAAAAAAAGAGTAAAAGCAAAAAAAAAAAAAAAATAAAATCACAACAAAAAAAAAAGAAAATGATTTTTTTTAAAAATTTAAATCTTTAATTTTGTTTTTGTTCTTTTTTTTTTATTTTTTTTATGTTTGTTGTTTTTATTGCATTTACTAACAGAATTTTTTTTTTGTTTTTTAATACTTTAAAAGTTAAATAAAAATATTTGTTTAAGACTTTTTTTTTTGTGCATAAAAAAAGACACTTTAACAAGTAGTAGGGTACCTGAATTTAAAATTCTGCTACAAAACTTTTAAGAGGAGATTGTTGTAAATTTAACAATAAATATTATAGAAAAATTGTTTGTCCAAAAAGTCCCAATAATTTTTTTGTTTGGGAATTGCTATTAAATATTTTTTTTGTTTTATGGTAATGGTTATTAAGTGGATGTATTTTTGTTGTTTTATATTAATAACGTATGTGATAGATTATACACATTGAATATATGTCAAGTTTTTATATTGTCCGAAGTTAATAGGTAATTCCTTTTACATTTAGATAATCTGGCTTGGCTTAGTATAGCTAAGAATTGAATTTGAATAAATAATTTTAAGTTTTCGATAAAATTTACTTTGAACAAATGAGACCAAGCTATAGTGTATTTAATTTTGTTTTTTAAGTTATAAAAAAAAAAAAATTATTCGAAAATATAAATTTTAAATTTCCAATTGTTGTTTCAAATGTTTCGAACCGTTTGTTTTGAATGTTTTCGAGCCATTTGAAAATTATATACAAAATGTATAGACTTGACTTTTCTACTGTAGTGTGGCTACTGTGGGTGATCAAAAGTAAAAGTATCTTCTCTACGAGTTACGATGATGATTTTGTCTGGTCTGGCAACAAATTTGAAAGAATAATTGCAGAACGAATGTAACTTGCTCTAAACATTGTGCATAAGTAGTTTGAAAACTGTCCTCTAGTCTAAAAACTGTCTTACTCAGTAGCCTGTCCAACAAGATCGTTTTTTTTTACAATCAATGAACGTTTGATTCACTGTGTAAATGATACACACAAGCTTCTGTAAATTTTAATGATGTAAGTCTTGCAACACTATTCTGCCGTATGTATGCATTTTGGTGTTTCTCATAGCAGAATTGTGGCATTCCATCATTATAGTCCTTCACTATTTTAGGTTTTATTGCAGTTTTCCCTCTTATATTTTCTACTGGCATCATTGCGAGGTTGTATATGTTGGATATTGTTTTAACTTATCGTTTAAGCTTTTATTTGCATACTGCCACTGATTAAGATTGCAACAATTTGCATTTATCTCTTTTAAATTTGAATTTCATCAGAGATTTTGGATTTTCTTAGCTCATCAATGGCAACAGCAAATAACAATAACATTTCTAGTGCCAGTGATAAGTTTGCCGAGAAGTCTACAGATTGGCTCCATAATCTTCATACAAATTATACTTTGAACAAATAAAAGTATTTGCACAGAAATTTTCACAACTTTCCTATAATTAAATCTGGCAATACATGAAACATTAACAAAATTGCTTTGGCAGTGAACGCATCAATAACATCCTTTTTATCAATTGATGGTGTTGCTATCGAAATGGTGGAAGGAAATAAAATATCTTTAGGAATAGGATTTGACAGTAAACTGTCATGGAATCCTCATATAGACAATAATACACAAACAAGAAAGCTAACTTAGCATTTTTTGTTTGTCTAAATATGTTTAATACAAAATGAGGATTGTTTTAAAAAATTGCTGTATAGCTTTACAAGTTTATAATAAGACCTATAATATCGTACGCGACCATTACCTAACATATAGCAAAAAATAGAGCAGATGATAATATAAATGTAAAGAGTTGTTTATCTTCGAGCAACGTGAGCAGTTAAAATGCGCCACCATCTAGGTAGGTAGGTAGAAGTGACCATTCCATTTGCTTCTAAAAAAATTAATTAACACTTAATTGTGCCTTTTTGATACCACGACTCGGGTGACCAATTTGTTGTCGTTCGTTGTTTTAGAGAATCACTCTCTAAAGGAATTCAGAAATAAAGCCACAATGTACGATTGAAAAGGTTGATCAGATCGCCAATTTTGCGTTATGCAACAATAGCTATATTATTAGGGAAAGCCTCTTAACTTAATTGTCACCTTCATTATAAGCATATGATCTCAAAAGCTAGTAAAATGTTAGAATTTATTAAAAAAAGATCAAAAGAATTCAAGAACATATCAGTGATTCGAGCCTTTTATTGTTCATTAGTTCGATCTATTCTAGAAAATGGTTGAATTGCCTGGGAGTCAGCTTTCTATAACTCCAGTCGAATAGAATCCATCCAAAAGCAATTTTTTTATTCACCTTAACATATCAATATAATCCATCAGATTTTTCTAATCTTCCAAGCTAATCTACTAGAATTAATATGCTAAATATGCATATTTTATCATCGCGCAGGAAAATAATCTCATCTTGTTTCACTTTTGACGTGCTAAGTAATTAGTCTGATGTACAATATCTTACTAATATTTTTAAAATTAACAAGACCCATGTTTTCCTAGAGATTGAACTGGTTTTTGTCTATGGTTCCTTTCGTTCAAATTCGTTTCGGTATTGTTCCGTCAGTTTAGAGCAGATAGTATCCGATACCAAAGCCTTGATACCAACTTGACTATCCGTGAAGATGGTGTTTTTAGCTTTGTTTGTATGAATATGATTAAGGGCTTTAAGGGCTTCGTTAATCGCCAGTACGTCTGCGTGAAATACACACGCATATTTAGGTAGATTATAAGATTTTGATATTTTTAGATTTTATTAGAAAATCTGTGCACCTACTCTGCAGTTCTTTTTCGATCCATCAGTGAAAATGCTCTCATCTAGCGTTGGAAAAAATTCTGAAACTCTCGTTGATTCATTTATACTTGAAGAAAACTGTTGAAATAATAGAATCTAGACTTCATTTAGTTATACTTACTAAAAATTGACATTTTGAAACCAATGTACTTCCTTGATTTATGTTTGCGACGAATAAAATTTATTTACCATTTAGCTTTACATAAATTTTACATAAATTGTTTTACCGGATCTGATAAATTTTATATAAAAATTATGTTGAACAGAATCTTAGAGTATACTTAGTCGTTTTCGAGTAGATTCTGTTCTCTGAATTTCGCTATGCGTGTGAGAACTTAAATTTATTGTGAGAATTAGAGACCCTCATTATTGAGTTCTTTATACCAAATTTTTTTTCTTTTATATATATCTAAGTCTGTGGGATAAACACTCTACCCTAACGGCTTTTACACAGAGATTGGAATACAAAATTACATCGATATTTAAGATTTTTATGGTATATCTACTAATTTTAAATGTGGAATACTATATCTATTGTATAGAGTACTTCGCCTTCATAATAGCATATTTCTATTTTGTTTAGTGAGAACTAAAACTTTTAACTAATTTTTGTTATTTATTTTATCCCAATGACAAAAGGTACTGGACCAGGCCGAAAAATCCAGAAATCATTTTTTGCCTTCATCGAGTATCGAGTTTGGGACTTTTCGGTTGAAATATAGACGCTCGACCTACTGTGCAACACACCTAACCTTTAGACCCAAATATACCGGGTGTTCCAGAGCATGTGTATTAGCTTTTTACGAGGGGAAGGATCCGTTATTTTAAAATTTAAAAAAAAAAACTATTAACTAAAGCGAGGGTGCTCTATCGATTGGTGATATTTGATTGGTGATATTTTCAACTTCCGGAAAGAACCGGAAAAGGGTTTCTTAGTTTTTGACGTAGAATCCGAATTTGCATAAAAAACTGCCCCTTCCCATTTGAAAATCTGGATTTCGGCCAATTTCGATTTTTAGGCTTAAAAAACCCTTTTCCAGTCCTTCCCGGAAGTTGTAAATATCACCAATAGATAGAGCACCCCCGATTTAGATAATAATTTTTTTTTTTAATTCTAAAATAACGGCACCATATTATTACCAAACTATAACATGAAATAATAAAGTAAAATTTTTTACTTAAATATCAAAAATATGTGTAGTCAAAAGACATAATTTCAGTCGGCAAATACAGTTCATCATAGATCAACCTAAATTCTTATAAATTTTTAGTGTTATATTCCCTGTCTGCATATTGTGTAGAAAAACCGATCTATTACTATTATCTTTTCTGCGACAGTAAAACTTTATAGAAAGTGTTGTAGTTATTTTCATTATTCTGTTTGTTTTTTTTTTCATATACTATTTACATACAATTTTTAGTGCATCTATAAATTTTGATTGTTTCATTTTATATTTCTATATACATATTATAACAAGGATCGTAGTGTAAATAGATTTTTTTTTTGTTTTTTTCTTTTTCTAAATAAATTTTTATTTATGGAGTCTATTATTTTATGTGAATGTCATAACATTTTTGTGACATTTTTTGAAATTTCTTTTCTAAATTCATAATAATCTACGTATGTAGTATAATATGTATGTATGTATGACGATATGATGAAGATTGTCATTTTTACGAGTATAAATATTCTCATTACCATATAAAGTATTTACTAAATACATATAATCCTTTTATAAAAGGATAAACTTTTCAAGAATCTACACTAATAAAGTTTTAAAGATGTTATCATCATTATTATTATTATTGTTATTATTACTGTTATGATAGTAATATAAATATTGTATATTTGATGATAGTAAAGTGTATATAGTTTCATGTTGTATATCATAAAATTGTCATTAATTTATTTATAACACTTTAAGTCTAAATGTGATACACATTATATACATATATATATATTTATAAATATATAAAATAAAGGTACTAAGGATAAATTTCAAATAGTATATTTTTAGTTAAAATAATAAAATATCAAATCTATAAAATTTTAACACGATATTAAAATTAAAAAAATAGTTTTGAAAAACTTAAGCTAAATTTATTTGAAACATTTACAGATTAAAATTTTAACTTTTATTAAATACGAGTGTTTCTGAATAATGTTCAGCTTGTTAGCTTTAAAACATTTACCTATGATTTTTAAAATAGTTTACGAAGTTAAGGTATATTGCAATAATTATCTAAAGAGTTTAATTTTATAATCCATGATGATTAACAACTAATAAAGTGGAAATATAGTAGTTTAAAATTGAATAAATAATTTTTAGAATTTATAATAATTTTCCGACTACATATATTTTATTATTTTTTTTTTATTATTATTAATTGGTTTAATAAATAAGTTTGGAATAAAGTGTAGATATTTCTAAAATGAATGTTAAGTTGAATAATAATTATAATAAGGATAGTATCAAGGACTATGTAATATTATTTTAATATTTTAATTTTGTAATACGATATTATAATATCACTGTCTCACAGAGATAAGGCCACAACTTATTTAAGACAATTTTGCAGAGTCAGAAAAAAATGTTTTATGTTTTTTTGATTTATTTGTTTTTATCTTAGTTTTAGCTTTTCATAAATTTTACTATATTATATATGTCTATTTTGTCGGCTCATATAGTTCGTTGTTTATTGTTATACAAATAAAGCCATGAAGCTTAGCTAAAATTGATGCGTGCGGTAAAACAAATAATTCTCTGAAAAAATTGACGCTATTTGAACCTACCTTTAAGGTTCAAAATAAAAACTTACAATGACTCTGGAAAACACTAACGTTTTCGGAGTGTGAGTAAGTTGAAAAATGTTTTATATAATGATGATATTTTGGATATTTCGAGAATCACCGCTGAATGTTTGAGTTTGCATAGATCACTACAAAACATATATTTTTATATTAAGGTCTGCTTAATATATATAAAAGCTTATATACGACCGCAGAATGAGTACAGTTCATCATTACCCACATATGAGTGGATGGATGATTTACATTGAATTATCTAGAGAGAATTTATAAACGGTCGCTTGTTTCATAGATAGATAAATCCTACATCAATTGTAGTAGTATTGTTCGAGCACTATAACTCTATTTCATAGATATTTTGTAGGTTTGTCACATGCTTGGAAGAACTAAAATCATTACTTTCACTTTTTGAGCAATTCCGTTGACGAACGACAGTAGAAAGCGAATGCTCATCTTGCAAATGTATCAAAGATGCCTATATACCACTAATGCCTACATCATGGAAATTTTCATGCGACTTTAGATTGTTTTGGGAAATTCACATAGTTAGAACATTTTGAATTCGCAATTGTGTATCAAGGTGGGACAAGGTTGCAACATATTTGAATTACAAAAATTTAAAATGAACATTAACAACTTTATTCGCAACTACACGGCGAACTCCTACTCTTTTTCTTCAAACTGTTTATTTTCCACTTAAAGCTCTTCAACTTGTCTTACCTACTTTAAACTTTACAAAATTTTAGTTTTTAAAATCAGTTTTTAGTTTAGAGTAGAATAAACCGTCGCTTTACAAACAACCAAATGACAACTACTCGTACAACAAGCTGGTATTCATAATAGCAAAACTAGATTATATTGTCCTTCGGTTGTGTTGCTTAGAACACAAACGCAACTCAACATAAAACTGTTATGAATCATAATAGCACTATCCACTCCTGCACCTACATGTTCTTATAATGAATTTTTAATAAATTTTAATAGTAAGAAAATAAAATTATTTAAGAAATTCTGAAAGAGGCTCACATTCCGAAAGGCAAATTAATCTGAAACTGGGACAACTGAAATATAAATAAATAAATAGCGTCAAAACATTTTTCTCCAGAATTATTTGGTGCTAGTTTATTTTTACTACTTTGCCATTTTGACTAATTCTAACTGAGCCAAATATTCATAATTAGAATTTGAATTAGAATAATTGACTAATTTGAAATTTCGCTGGTTTAGTTTTTTGAAATTATCCAACTCGACATGTTTCTAATTTATGCCAGCTTAATTCTAATTGAAAACATATAAATCTAAAGTTCAATTAATTTTTATATAGACATATATATATATTTTTAATTAATTTATATATTTTTAATTGATAATTTATAATTTTGTATTGTTTATTGCAATTTTAAACTGTCAAAGAATTTTCCATTTGGTGTCTACGGGATTACATTTAGAATTAGTGCTTTATTAGGCACACACTATTAATTGTTATAACAACATATTAAAACTGGATCTTTTCGAAGTGTTAGTGCCATTTTTAGACATTTTTAGCTAATATACAAAAGATGGGTTTTCTCTTAATGGACGAATGTCCGGACAAATTTTTTGACCAAACAAAAGTTTTTATTTTACCAACGCATATACAAAAAACCCTCTCCGGGCAATTTACTTCATCCAATTTCTTAGTTAAAAAATTTTTAATTTTTGGCTGAAGGATGAAGTAAAAGAAAAGGATAGATATATAATTATTTGGTAAATATTTATTGCTATTTAAATTTATGTATGAACGCATTCACATATAGAATTTCAAATGTTTTTTAAGAAAAAGACATGAAATTTAATTTATTTTGTTTTTTAGAATATAAGAAAATTTTGTTTCTAACAAAATATTTATTTATTTATTTATTAATAAGATCTTCATTATGGGCTTATCAACCAAGTGGGTTTTGTCAAGTCCTCATTCTTCGAAGTTTTTTACATAATTATCTTTAGCTTATTTCATTATTATTTTTTAACATAATGTTGTTTTAAATTTAGATTTTTGATTTACTTTTTTTGTTTCTTTTTTTTGGATTTTAATTTCAAATTAATTTTTTTTTCCTCTTTAAGTTTATAATTTTTATTTTAGCCTAGTTTATATTATATTAGAAAAATTTAATTTTTTTTATTGGTTTTTATTGAATTTTATTATATTTTATTGAAAATGTCAGTTTCTCTAAGGAATGCCATGATATTAGTTGTTGCTTCTACAGTATCCTGTGTGAGTATATCAAGTCCCGTGATTCCAAGCCTGGCTCTTACATCAGTGTATAAAAGGCAAGCCTCAAATATGTGCTGTATATTGATTGGGGTATCTGGAACACAGTGACATGTTGGTTGTGCGTTTTGGGGTCCATCAAAGAGATAGCTGTGGGTGTATCGTGTGTGTCCTATTCGGAGTCTAGCCAGAACAACACCGATTTGCCTATTAGCCTGGTGCCATCTGGATACATTTCTTTTAATGTGCCTTAGTTTGTTGGTGAGGGGTTCATTTCCCAACTTGTGTTGTGTATGTCCCATAAAGTTCGATCACATATCTCTTTATAATCCCTGTAGTACCGGCTTTGTTGTTCGGAAAGTGGTTCTAAATTTGCTTCCTTTGCCAGTCTGTCTGCTTCTTCATTACCGGTAATATTGGCATGTCCCGTAGTCCATAGAAATGCTATATGATTTTTACATACCTGCAGCTGATCTTGGATTGCAATCACTGTTGGGTGTTTTGAGGTAGCAGATGAGAGAGCCAAAGACATGAGAAGAAAAAGACGTGATATTTAATTTATTTTGTTTTTTAGTATATAAGAAAATTTTGTTTCTAACAAAATATTTATATTTTAAGATAAAAGCAAAACGCTATATTTTATTTTTTCGAATTTTAAAATGTTATTATCCATTATTACTCTTAACAAAATTTTAAATTTATTTAATAAAAATAATATCAACGTATGCAAATAATTTTTCAAACGACAACCTTTTTTGACTACATAATAAATGCCAGTCCTTCGCGCATTGAGAGGAAATCATAAAACTTTCTTTAATGGTATTTGTGTTGCAATTTATAGTGTAAAATAAAATTGTCCGGACGTTCGTCCATGAAGAGGAAATCCACCATAAGTTTATAATTTTTTTAAAAATATAAAACATTTTATTTATTCAAAAAAAAAATAATCTCAGAAGAGCTATACATGTAAGCTCATGTAGAGTTATTTATTTATTTATTTATTTCAAGCTTAAATCAAATAGTTAAAAATTACTTACATCTATAAGACATTTGAGAAAAAAAAATTAAAAATAATACAAAATATAATTAAATTTATATTTATATATACTTTTTAACTTAAAGTTGTATAATTTACAACAATAATAAATACCTAATACTAATGGATGTTTTAGAGGTGTAATTAGTCTAGTTGGTCTATTAAGGCCTTATATTAATTATTTCCAAATATAGTTAGTCTTATGGTGTGCCCCAGTTAAAAGATTAACAGATCGAAGTTGAGTTTTATTTTTTGTCATATTAGAAAATAATTTCCAAAATTTCTTTTTCTTATTGGTTTTGAAATTATTTTAAATTGGTATTACGTAATTTAAATGAATGCGAAGATGCTTTTCGGTTTTTAATTAAAAATGAGAATTGAGAGTTTGATTTTTATACATCACTTCTTGCTTGTGTATTAATCTGTAGGTTCCTGCTCAATGAAATTCACTACAACGAATCAAATATGTATCCGCTGAATTGAAATTTATGCCTTATATAAAAGAAAAATCATTTGTCATATTCATTTTTCTTTTTACACAATAATTTATTATTCATTTTCAAATAGCATATCAAAACATTTCCTGTATTACTCTAAAATTCAAAATTTTTTCCAAAGAATAAATATTTTTTTTTGGTTTTATTTTTGTTCATATATGTAGATTTGAAAATAGAATTTCAAACATCTGTTCCTATATTATAGAAAAATTATTGGTATTTTCCATTTTGGAAAAATCCATATTTTCCATTCTATTTTAAAAAAATAATAATAAAATATAACAAAAAATACGAAACGGGAAATAATGTTACAATATGTAATATGAATTTTTCGATCCAGGACTTTAGAAAATATACATTACATATATTATAGTGATTGTCAAAATTATATGAATTCTAAAAATCAGAATAATTAAAAAAATATTTTGGAATTATATTGAAGTTTGTGTTAGAAATTCTATAAATTTAAAATATCACAAATAAAAATGTATAAAATGTTAACGATAGTCAACATCATTTCCAACTTTTATCGACCGAAATTTCTAACAATCAATTATCGTATATAAATAATTTCGTAGCCTTCAACTTGAAATAAGTACTGCACTTACATCTCATTCTTGTTTTACTTTGTTTGTTTGTTTGAATAAAAGAAATACAGTTTTCTATACACTCGAGACTAATACTAAACAATAATACTGAATAATACAGTCGAAATCTCTAAATCGTAAAGTTTAAGTCGAAAATAATAAAGTTTATAAATCTGAAAATTAATTGCTTTAACTATTTTAATTTATAAATATAATAATTATAAACGGGAAATAATAAATGGGGCTGTACCGAGTACAACTATTACGATTCATCCTCATCATCATTGTCCTGCAACCGGTCCTAAGCCTTTCACTAACAATTTATATTTATTTTGTAAATATCGATATTGCGCAATCACTGATGACGGTGATGACTTACTTTCGAAATATAGATATTTTGCAAAATAAATATAAATTATTGGTGAAAGGGAACTCGACTTTTATTCCATAAATTAATTATATCACTAAAAACAGATCTGATTATCAAAAACTATTATGATTAACTTATGTACATACTCAATGACAACCATTTTTTATCATACAAATAAGAAATAAGTTATCAAACGACAATGAACACTCAGATGAAAAATAAGTCATCTTCCACCCATGCAAAATATTACAGGTTCTCAAGCATATTATAAGCAGGAAGAATAACTTGTGTATTAAGTTATTTCTGTCCATTGTCAACTATAATAGAGTATAGGCACATCTAGCAATAAATATTTGATAAATATTATAACAAACGAAACATGACTTTAAATTAAAAAAGCTATTTTATAAAAATTTTACGAAAATATACCAAACAGGAGTCGATATAAAAAAAAATGTGTATTAGAATTTAAACCATCCCTTAGAATTAAGTTTTTCATGCTTCCAAAGAGCTTAGTTGTTAGATGAATTTAAATTTATTTTGTTAATTTTATGTCGTAACATTTTATGACTGTCATGACATTTAATTTTGTGATTGTATTGTTATTATCACTATATTCTATAAATTTTATATATACATATAAAGACGCTCCTCCCAAACGCTTTTAGTTATTTCAACTTACAAAAATCTTACAAAAACACACTCTGTCACCTAGAATCGATCGCATGTTATGTTGAATTTTAAAATTCTAACTGGTTTACCTGCCATACGACTTCAACTATATATTTCAAAAACCAAAGGTGTTATAAACCTGAAAATTTATATTCCGATACTATATAAAAAAACAAATAAATATGTTTTTGACCGATTTTCAAATTTGGAACAGCTGCCATACAACTTCTAATATCCTCCAAGAATATCTCAAAGATCAAAGATATCAAGAATTTGTTTTTGGGTATTCTATAAAAAATAAATAAGTAGGTTTTTTACTGTTTTTTAAAATTGGAGCTGGTTTTGTTTTACCTCCCATATATTTCCTAGCACCCACCAAGAGTATTTTCAAATCCAAAGTTGTCGAACAGACCATAAAATTTGTGCCCTGGTACTCTATCAAAATTAAAATTATATGTCTTGTACCGCTTTCTAAAATTGTGACTGATTCAGCTAGTTGTCATTCACGGCAGACCCTCATATGATGCAAGATGTAAGTTTTTAAGTTCAACAAAGTTGTCTAATAGAAGATCTGTTTTCTGATTCATCAAATTTATTACAGAGTTTCGGTTTAGCTATACCACCGAGACTACTTAGATTGCAGAAATTGTTGAATACTCAATTTCATAGAACTAATTATAGTAGAAATGAAACCGTTTCAAGGTGTTCCGTTATGCTAAATGAGTTTTTAGCTGTAAATAATAAGATTGATGTCTTTTTATTAAATACAACTCAATTTAAAGATCTTGCGTTATAGTGTTAATTATCTTATATATTAATACGCTTAAACGTCTGTTAAACTTTTCACAAAGTTTTTACAACACAAAGCTTTATATCGATAAAATAGCTTTGTTAAAATATTACGATATTACAGCAAAAAACTTACCGATAAAACAAATGGTAAATTTAGAAAATATATTTTTTACCTCAACCATGTTCAGAAATTCCAATAATAACAAATAATTCAAAAGTATAAATTCAAATGCGCAGTAACATTGACTAAATATAATATTGTACATGGAGATTCATAAACCGAAATTTACGATCTGCTAAGAACAAGAAAAACAAAATATGTTATGACATTATTATCAAGTTCCAATTCAATACACGGCAAATTTAGTACACATAAAAATTAAAAAAACTTTAAAAAGAAAAATCACAGACTACCCATACCTGCATCAGAGACTCTATCGGGATAACAATATAACAATAAAAACTGAAGAACAAGAGAAAAATCATAATTATTGGCTTTACCCCTAAATATATATATAATGTATTTAGTTTAAATGCATTTAATTTCATATCTATACTGCCAGCGACATTTCTGTTCGCCACATTTTGTTGAAATGTACGTCTCTATTAATAGTATTTGTTTATTTGTTAGGGAGCGTTTAGACATCAGATTTTGTTTCATAAAAGTTTTATTTTACTTATTTTTATTACATTTACAAATTTTATGGCAATTACATCAAATTTTATTTCAAAAGTTTTAATTATCTCAAAGATAAGCAAATAAAGTTGCAAAGTATACCTACTATATTTCTTCATGCAAAATCCACTTTCTAAACTTGTAAAATACGAAGATACGAATATGCGTTACGAGTACTAATAAAAAATACTTATAAACAAATATAAATATACAGTGTAGTTTCAGAACATTTATGAAATATGAATATTTAAATAGTAAATCAATTATTCAAGTATTATTTGTATTGATGAATAATAATAATATTTAATACACATTTTTTGTATTTTTTAATATATCTAATATATCTTATATATTTTATATATCTTTCAATATATTGGCATAACACAATTAGAAGTTTATAAATACCTTTTCTCGCAAAATTCACTTTTTCAACTTGCGAAATACAAAAATGCGTGTCGAGCACTATTATTTTGAAAAAAAAAATTTATGATATTCTATAACAAAGTCGGATGTCAAACTTTAATGAACATCATTTATACGTTATAAACACAATTCAAAAACGTATAAACGCTGCCTGTAATGTAAAATATTGATTTTTTTTAAGAAAATAAAGAAAATAAACAAATAAAATAATTTGTTTCATTTATAATGCTAATGCTAGACCGGCGAATGTTACGCCGGGAATAGCTAGTATTTTTGAATAATTTTAAGTACTCTCTTTTGTTTTTTTCTTATTTTTATATATAGTTTTTTGTTATTTTGTTGCTAGTCTGTAAGATCTAACTTTGTAGACGAATTAAAATAAATAAATAAATAAAAAAATTAAAAAAAAAAATTATGAAAATACAGCAAATGTCAAATATGAACCACGTTAACAGCTCATTTGGCTAATTGCTATCCGATTTTTGTAATTTGGTATCGTCTGTCATAGATCTAATCGACGCGGTTTATCTGCCATTTTGCCAACTGGTTGCGAGAGAGGGTCATTCTTGTTGTTAAAAATGAAGATGTCCACAAAATAAATAATCAAATAGCTACTTTCCATGTTTGTAAAAACAGTAAATTAATACAGGCCAGTTGAAACTGTAACAGGTGTCGATGAGGTCACAAATTTTTCACCAAAGTTCCTACACTCATTTACTCCGGCTGTATTACCACGACATCGTCTCTCATTTAAAGTGAGAGATCACCAATAACTATTTTACTACAGATTCATTTATTCAAATTTGACTTTTAACTTAAAAGGTTGCAATTTCCAGTGAGATTTGCGTTTCCGATCGTGATCATCAGTGGATTTGACAAGCTTATATCTGTTTTATATACTAAGACAGAAATATATATAAATAATAATTTAATATTTCAATTTTATGGAATTAAATAATTGCGAGTAGCCAAAATTGAAAAAGCAATTGCTTATATCTAGCACAAATTTTATGCTAAGATAGAAGTAAGAATTTAGTATTCCAATGTAATACATCAATTAGCTTGTTGCGACCGTCAATTTCTTATCGCGGAAGTTACTTTTACCATGGGGGAATGTTAACAAATTATATTTTCCTTTTAAATTTAAAACAAAGAGAAGCTCAAGCTTTATCAGGCAATGCCTGGTAATTCTGCCAGTTATTAAATAAAGATACGTTTTTTTCACCTATTTCGTCTTAATTTAATAATATGTGTATTTTAATTTCTATAAAGTTTACTTTTAATTAGGGCGCATACTATATTTTGTATTTATATCTAAAATAATTAATTTAGCGTTTTACTTTTATTTATTCATTTATTTATTTCACAATGTTTCATTATCATCATATCTCAGTTATCTCATTACAGACTTCTATATAAGTTTACATTTAGGCATTTAATATAACAATATGATAATTAAAATTATAATTATATAGTTACAATTACAAAGAATATAATAATGAAAAATTAAAAGAATAAAACTATAAAAATAAAAAATTAAAATTTAAAAATGAATGTAACAGACATAATGAAAAAATTGCAAAACATTTACGGAAATTAAAATTTGTATAGTGCAAAAATAAGAAATGAAAAGCGGAGAAGAAAAAATTTTAACAATAATTGATTGTCTTAAGTCTATCCTATAAATTTAGAAAAAAAAATTTATTATTGAGAAATTAAATATTGATTTTTACTATAAGACGTTAGTTAGGATTTAGGTTAGGTTTTATATTAGCATAAGATAATTAATTAAAGGTTTTTACTTGCCATTTTATCCTTTGCAATTTAAATTTATTCTAAATATTTAAGTCAGATTAGTCTAAATAATTACAAATCAAAGGTGTAAATATTCTAGTAATATAAGCTCTTCAAATATAGAATTAAAATATATGAAAATAACATTTTGTACAAATACATTAAGGTAATAAATAAAATAATAATAATAAATTAAAACTATTATTTTTTTTTGAAATTTGTTTAAATTTTCTTGTTTTATTTGTATATCTAGTTTATTGTACAACTTGGTACCAGTGTATTTGTTTTGTTTTAATTTTTTATTATTCAATTTTAAGTAAAAAAAAATGTTATTTTAAATTTTATTTTTATATAAAACTTACTTAAATTTAACCTAGAACTAACTAAATTTATCCTAACCATGAATTTATATCAAAGACTTTTAACATTCAAAATGTAATTTTTTATAAATATAAAAGTGGATTAAAGTGCTTTAAAAATTAAAAAAAAATTAATGTTACGACCTTGACACTGTTATTTTATATAATTTCTTTATTTTTATTTATTATTGTTATAAGTATATCTTAATTATTTTTAACATACAGTTATAAAAATCTACCCAGAACATTAAAATATGGGTGACTGCTTTGCTGTAGAGAGCTGATGACAGCACAATAAATCTATTGAGATATCCTTTTTTTGTATAATTATCTGTATAGAGATGCAACTTTTTCAGATCTATTGTACTTTCAAGTTGGTCGTTTAAATTTGCAGGTCCAAGCCTACATATTGAAATACTGCTCAGGATTCTCACTCTTTAATTAATATCTTGTTGGAAATGATATTTGTTCTATTGAACCAAAATCAATAATTCCTTCTTTCAAACAATTCCAGAGTAGGTAGTAATTGCTACCGGCAGTACACAGACATACTTAGACCAAAAACTTCAGCGTAACATTAGGAAAACTTTAAATACACCATTGAAATGCTCAAATGGTTTATAACTAATTCTAGAAATTCATTTATTGTAACAAATCCTAAAATGTGGAACATTACTGTTCCCTCGAAGATTTTACAACTTGCAAACTGTTCAAAAAAAAACTATTCTAAATCCTTCTAATCTTTTTCTCATTATCTGAATCTACAATATTTTTCCATAAAGAAAATCCACGTCTAGTGTGTAAAAAAAAGGACATTATTATTCTATATCAAATCTAAAAACAAAATTTGTCTAACTGTCTAAATACTTTTTGCATGAACTGTAGTAAATAAGTAAATACATAAGTGTCTGTAGAATATTGTCATTGAATTTAAAGTTTGTGCTGATAACCTATATGTGCATGCCTTAATAATTTGTATAATAAAGTTTTATCTTTTTAACTTTTCATATTTTAAAACGGTTTAAATAGGGATCTCGTGAAAATAAGATTTTTAAAATATAACTTTAATACAAGATTTTTGGTTCACTGTTGTATTAGGAGCATTATAGTATTATAGAAGTATCTTTTATAGAATATATTGAAAATAATTTTATTGAACTACAAAATGTAACTACAAAATAATGTTAAATATCTGGTAGTGTAAAATTACTAAAATAATTTTTGCGCAGTTGGACTCAATTCAATTAAAATTAAGATTTTTAATTTTAGCAGTTTTTATAAGCTTCAGATACAATTATAGTCAGTAAATTATTATTTATAAGTATAGTGACTACAGAGGTCAAGTAAAAGCTTTTACTTGATATACTAAGTATTTATACTTGAATTTTAATTTTTATTTAGAACATTTTTAAATTATTTTAAAGCCAAATCCTGGATGAACATAAAACCTTGTTTTTAAATATGACAGTAAATAAAGGCTTCCCACAGTACCGTGACCTGTAGAAAGCTATTGTACACCCTAACTCCCATTTTAGACTTATATTTGTTTACTGTTCCAAATTGAGGTATATGTGATAAAGTCAATCCCATATAGTTTTACATGATATCACAGATGATGCGGCAGTATTAATTGACCCTAGTACGGTAATACCAACTCAGATTAAGATTCAGTAAATACTGCGGTATCTCAATTTCTGATTACCAGAACAGAGTTTGCATCGCTTGTCATTAACAAATTAAATTATTTTTGTGTGCTATCGTGTAGGTACATAGCCTGTAACGAAACAATTAAGGATTCTCAGCGATTGGTTGCTCAGAGTTAGAAGTTGTTTTATTTGAAATTTTTTATTTGCTTCAGTCCATTGACGCTTCGTTAGATTATGTCTACACTCTTATATAGTATTTAATATTATATAAGAGAGTAATTTAAAGTTCTCTTCACTTAATAGAGCTTGTAAAGTTTTGGTTGTAAGCCATCAGATTTTTAATTTATGTCCAGACCTCTACGCAAGGCTTTAATTGATTTTAATTATTCAAGAATACTGTTTGTAAAAGAGGGATTGTTAGAACGGAAAATTAGTTAGAAAAAAAAAAAACTGAAATCAAGATTGTTGTCGAATATGAAATTGTGGTAATATGAAATCAAATGGGGCTATTATATTTCAGAAAACTTAGTTCCTGACAATAGCAGTAGTTAGACTATATTTAATGGGATAATAAGTCAGTAATTTGATACATAAATGTTTGAAATAATTTAAATATTGTAGTGTAAAATTGAAGTACCGTGCTTAATTAATCACGAAAATGTAATTCTATACCTAAGTTACTTTCAAGAGTATAATAAGAAAAAAAATCGTTCAAGAAGAGCATACAATGGATCTGGTCTGTGATTTAAGTGCATGGAAATAAAATATTTGCCTTCTGTGGGAAAATAGTTTCGTTTTTTGAATTTTTTAAATAATCAGCAGTTTCATGTACTATTTGTCGTCTATAGAATTTGTCTATTATAAAAGTACTATTACCGGTGTAACATGCGCCGGGCATGTATTAACAAAATATATCTTTCTACTTCATTTAAATATTGAACTCATAATAATTAATTTTTCTTAGCATATCGTTCAATTTAAACATGACATTTTTGTTGCATAGAGGGTATTATTTCTTTTTCTAATCTCTTTGTTCTTACCTCCGTATAGTCACCGATGTACAACTGGCCATTCTGGTTTTCTTTTGTGGAAAAATAGAAGTTTTGTAATTTCAGTGCCGATTGAAGAAATAGTCAATATTTCACTTGATATGTTTTCTATAATATCTTGCCTCGCTTCTGGTGTTTAGAATGATTTTTAGCAAATCTAGTGAATTTTTAACGGTAACAAAGCAAAAGATTTATTACCATGGTAACAAAATAAATTTTCATTTGAACTTGAAAATGTGTCTGCATTTAACAATTAGAAACATTTCGAGTGACTAATTCAAAGACACAAACCAGGGAAATTTAAAAAATTTTAGTAGGTACTTTATTTTTTGGGTAATTTTAATTGTTTTGTTGACTTAAAAAAAAATACTTCTAATATGAAAAAGCTTTGTATTTTATTGATTTTATGATGTTTTGCTCCTCTTGCATTAGATTTAAAAGACAGATTTAATTTATTCCGAGAGGGATCCAGTCCCTACATCACCGCAGGCGAAAATGGGTTTTTTTTATTAAGTATCTGGTCCTTAAGGATACCTGATTTTGTGATTACACGCAGGATATTCTTCTATGATATGCTAGATAGCTGCTATTGGTCAGGGAAGGCTGTTCCCAAGTAGCGAAGTCTGCTACGGGTGAGCCCTTCTCATTCAAAGAGCAGATGTTCAATAGATTCTATTTCACATATTCTGCATAGGTTATTTTCGGTTAGACCCATTTTATAGAGGTGTTTATTTATTAGGTAGTAACCTGTTGTTATCCCTACCAAGATATGTACCTGTTTCTTGTTGAAACGTAGAAGTGTTTTGGTTTTCTTGAGCGAGCGTTCAGGCATGAGCATTTTTGCTTGACGATTTCCAGGAACGTTGGCCCAGAAATATTCAGCTTTTTGCTTTACCCAAACTCATAATTGCATCTTAGCTGTGCTCAGCGGAATTCCACAGCATGAACTTGGCCCTATGAAAGGCGTGTCCGATGCTTTTCTAGCTAGATAATCTGCATCTTCATTTCCTGCAATGCCGAAATGCCTTGGTATCCACATTTTTGTGTCTTTATTTGTTTTTGCCATTTCAGTTTTGAGTAGTTCTAATCAATCCCATACTAGCTTTGATGTGGATGGTATATGAATTAATAGCTAGTATGACTGCTTTACTATCCGAGAGAATGTAGATTTTACTGTTTTTGTAATTTATTCTTAAATTCTTTCTAAAATATAGCAAGTACCTCAGCTTGGAAAACTGTGTTTGTAGAGTCTAGGCTTGAATGAATATGGGCTTTGAAGCTTTCTCCATTTACTCCCGATTCTACTCCATTTATTTTCTTGGTACCGGCAGGTTGCCCACGTCTCTCTGCTTGTCATGATTATATGAAAGGTTTCTCAAAATTATTTCTTGGCAATCAGTAGTCAGATAGTGCTATCGAAAGCTTATCATCCTTCTATAGTACATTATAGATATGTATCTATATCTCTTTCGTATTATATATATAGTTTTCCTATATGGGCTTAGAACTTGGATATATTTATCTATAAAAAATTTATTTGAATTTAAAAGATGGGAAATCAGTACTTTTTAATCTCTTTTTATTACTTAATCGGCAATTTGTTGCGGTAGTATTTTTAAAAAGCTTCACATTTAAATTTTTGGGTACCTGTCACTGCTTTTTGGTTCAGTTCATCTAGGTGGTTAGGATGAAAGTTTTACAGGCATTATTAGCGTATTAATATATGAGATATTCTACTTTTTGTGTTATTATTTATTGTAGTTATATTTTGCTGGCTTCCAAGCTTCAACAGAACTATTATGACCCGTAAAGTGATTCATATCTGCATTGCTGCAAATGCTGGTGCTAATATGTCCCAACTTTTATTAAGAGTATTTTTTTAGACTGTCGGAGACACCCGATTTCTGTTATAAGTTAATAATTTCTCAGGCACACTCGATTTTTGTTACAAATTTATAATTTTTGCGATATAAATTGGTAAATAATGTATAGGGTAGATTTTTAATTAGCAGGTGTTTAAATTAAAGTAAGCCCAATTTTCATAATATGCCTACGTTAGATTTTAAAGTTGGTTATAACATCAGGGTAGTACGCTTTTTCCAGAATATGAGTACAAGGTATGACACTTTGTATCATATGAAAAATCAAAAACCTGTAGAAAAGAATGGTTTTGAGTTGCGGCCAATTTTGAAAACAATAAAATATTATAGCAACGCTGTCGTGGCGCCATGTACAAGGATGTTTTTAAAAGAGTTTTTTTTGAGAATTATCACACTTTCCCAACAGATATTTAAATGGAATATTCTGTTTTTAACGGTCAATTAGATAAAGTTTTCAATTTTAATTTTTCCTATAATAGCAAGAACTGTAACAGTTACTTTTATTTAATTAATATTTAGAAGAGTTGTTGTGTAATTTTTTCCCATATATGATTCTTTGAAGAAAAAATTGTTTTTGTTCATTTATGTAATGTATATATATATATAGATATATATATATTTGTTTTTTTTTGGTTTTTAAGTTAATTAGGACACTGGCAAAATTATAAGTCAACAAGGAATACGATATTTTTTTAGTTTTTTGTATACATATCCTCAATGTATATTAGACATGTATATATATATATATATATATATATATATAGAATAAAATTGTAAAATGAACTTTTTATTTTATTTTAGTGCCATTTTATAACTCTGATAAATACTTTGAAATTTATTTTCTATATTTTTACAATGTTCTTTATTTAAAATGAAAAATGAATTGAAACAAAAACAATGCCATAGCATTTGTTGCATCTCTCAAGTCCCCATCTGAAGAAAACTTTTCTTTCAAATAATTCTCTTACGAATATAAATTTTGTGTGTTTGTTTGTATAGAACAGCATAATTTAACTTAATTTACTCCTAAAATTTAACAAAGTACATCTATGTGTGAATATTTTTATATTTGTAATAGTAAATAAAGGATATAAGATAAAATTAATTTTTGTTATTTTGATAGTTCTAATTTTTTTTTATTTTTTTTTATTTAAAATTTTTTATTGTGATTATTTATTTAGTAAAAAATTAAAAATTTTAAATGAAAATTTTAGTTTCAGCTTAATTGTTGAATTCTTAAAATATTTAAAAAAAAAAAAAGAAAAAGAAAAATTATCGGTGACAATTTAATGCAAGGACATTTTAAAGGATTTCCATTTCAAGCACATTTTAATGTAAATGTTAAGGAAAATGTTTTCTATTTTAGATTTTAGAAGTTTTAAAAATGTAATTTTGTGTAATATTTTAAGATAGATTTTCAAGGACATTTTAGATCGTTTTTGTAGTATTTTCCTCTTAACAAGTTTGTTACAGTGTCCCGCAGAAAAAATGTAAAACCGAACTGAAAATATTTGCCCTAATTAATTAATTATATCATTGCAAATGTTGATATTTCGGCAACGGTAAAGCACCGTTCTTCTTTGCTAGACTGATGGGAGTTTTCGGAGAGACATAATCGTGAAAAAATAAGACTTGTTACTTGACATTGCGTGTAAAATTCATACCAAACAAATGGCTGCCTTTTTCCAATTGAAATCTTGTCCATATCATGTAGGTCATTAGAAGCTCTGTGTAATTTTTTATTACTTTTGGTGAATCCCCATACTTAGATATTTATATTCGCATAGGTTTCAATATTTGCTTATTAAGCAGAAGCTTGTTTTTGTATTGTTAAGGACGAATGCTTTTCTAAATTGCATAATTTTAGATGTTTTTGGTTTTCGATGTAAATATCCAGCGAAGTTTCACATCAAGCGTCATACTAAGATATATTTGACGCTTCGGGGTGTTTGCATTTGCTATTTTTCGATCATTTATATGAATTAGTTTATAGGGTAAAAATTTTATTGGTGGCAGTATTAGAATATAAATTCATTATGAAAGGACATTTAACTATTTTTTACAATGATTATTTCTACCAGAGGAAAACACAGAACCGACAAAAAACTTTATGCTGTTTTTTTATATAAATTTTTTAATAATTAACAAAAAAAAAGTTATGCTGCTGAGTTCAAAATTAAGCAAAAATTTTGTTTAAATTATATCTAATTGAAGTAAGGGATATTTACATTGAAAGTAAGAAGTTTTTTTTGAGACAAAAATATTTAAAATAAGATGAGTTATACTATCCTGTATTTAAAGAGAAAAATTATGTATAAATTATACAAGGACAAATAGTCAGTTTAATAAGAGGGTTATGTAGATTATTTTTATACATTATTTTTGATTTTATTGCTCTAGCTACATTTTACAAATTTTACAGAAATTATTATTCATGTGCTATAGGGAAAGAACAATTTTTTTTCTCAATTTAATTTTTTCAATTGCAATCTTTTCATTATTCAGGACAATTTACCTATTATGAAATGCTTGATTAATATCCTAACTACGCAAACGTTTCAGTATGTAGTACAGAAATATTATTTTAATTTATATTATCGATTTCAAATTCGCCCATGACTTAAAGCTTGTAAATTTAACTTTATAATTTTTATAAGAAAAATGTAGTCAACTGTATCTTAATTATGACTTAACAGTGAATAACACTTTCACCATACATTTTTTGTATTTACTATACAATATATAAATCTACATTTCAAATAAACCCTTGTTATTCTAATAAGATCTATTTTAATAATCTCTTGTTCTACTGATTCTATCTGGATTTCACTGTTTTGACAAAAGCAGAAGGGATTAAAAATTGTCTAACTAACTTCTTTTAAAATTTTAAATAATTTCTATATTGATTTTTTGGTGCAGCCCTATATTTGACCATCATACGTCTACCAAAGTGGTTTTAAGATTGGGATGGATAAAATAAGTCAATTTAAGAAACAAACAGAAGCTGCTTCCTATTTGCTATCTTATTTTTTTGTATTTGATATTGATTAGCACCACTCAGTATCAGTATGTATCATTGTCTAGTATAACATTTTTGTGACGGGTAGTTCTAGGTTTTTTGTGAATTGTTAATTTTGATGGAACGGTTACTAAAATGTAAAATCATATCTTTGTCGTCAGCAAATGTAGTTATTACGTTATTTCTTAATTTGGAAAATCTTTAGTATCTACATAAAAATGAATAAAAAGTTATACACCATCATATCCATTTACACTACCCTTTGGAACATTATCTTTCAACATTTTTTTTTATTTTCTTAACATCAGTTGGTTCCATTTCGTACTTACAACTTAGAAACTACAGTTTAAACTACTAATTATTAATAAATATTAAATTACAATTCAAATTGTGACATTTTATAATGAGAAAAATATGGTGATTTTCCTTTTAAAATGTTTGCTATAATTAAAATCTATTATAGAAGGGTATTTGTGAATCAACAATGGGTTCCGAAAATCCATAGCTTGTTATATTAGAATCTAAATATAGAAAACTCTTATCACGAATAGCATAGACCGGTAAAAAGGACAGTTTATTTTAGCTGTCAAAACGTTATACGAAAACATTACAGCGGGCACATTTCGCCTAGTTTCTAGCATTGAAATATCTATGAATGGTTATTTAGCTAAATAACTGGTTGCATAGGCTTACGAGTTGAACTTATGAATACATAATTTAATCATGACTGTTTCAATCTGTTTTATATACATATAGCGTATCTAAATCTCGTAATCATCATTTGATCTAATGAAAGAAAATAATTTTGTATCATCATGATAGAGTTGAATTTTTAATTTTACAATCAATATCACTCATATAGAGCAAAAATAACAGTGGTCCCATATGGGTAGCTTGAGGAAAACCAGAGGTGGTCTCAAATATGGAAGATATGCCTTTGAAATGTCTGTGAAAATGAAATCAACTTGATAACCCTTTTCGACTGAATTAATAGGTTTTTGTAGAAAAGAAGATAGATCAGTAGTTGTAGATCTATACATTGAATGAAATCATGTTGATTAGGAGATAATATGTTTTCCTTGATTAAAAAATAAATTTTGTCTGTGACAATAGCTTCAAAAAGTTTAGGAATTGCAGATAGCTTACCTATAGTTCTTTAATTTTCAACTAAAATTATTGATCCAGATTTAAAGATAGGTACAATATTAAAGTATTTCCAGTCGTTTAGTAGAACACTATCATTGAACAATCTGTTAAAAATTCTACAATTTGGTTCAGTTTCACTACACAGGATCAATTTTTTTAAAATTAAACTTGGAATATCATCTGGACCAGCATTTAAATTAAGATTAAGAGATTCAATCTTGTTTTAAATATCATCGTAGGAAAGAGTAGAGATTATGATTTGAAATGTTGATTAATGTTGCATTTTATGCTGCACTCTCAAAAGTTTGTATTAATTTGCATGTAGCATAAAAATATCTAAACTTTATAAAATTTGTAAAAAACAAATTTTAGACAAGAACAGCTAAAATTGAATACTGACATCATGGTTTTGAAATATTAACCTACTATCAAAATTTGTATATTTTAGTTAACTTCCTACCACATTTTGAATCAAAAACGATTGAAGAAAAAATAAAGTGACAAAAAATTTATTTTTTAAAATCCTTAGGCGAGAGGCCTTGCAAAAGACCATCATAAGATAATTATTTCCAGGAAAACGAAATTCTTTACAGCTTTTCTTTATATAGCTTAGTTCTCTTTTAGAGTTCACTTTGAAATTTTTGAAATAGAAAATTTTCTCCTAAAAAGAAACAACTGGAAAAAAAGTTCAGAAACAGATCACAAATTTGTTGTTTTTTTTTTTTTGAATTTATGGAGGTGGTAGAAGAGATGAAAAGGATACAACAAATATGAAGAAGAAAGAAAAAAAACCCTTTTTTAATGGAACTACAAAAGAAAAATTATGCATAAAAATATGGAAGGATTGTGGTCAAATGAAATTTTTTGTTTTTTTTTAGTTTTGAATTTTTAAGATCCTTTTTCCAATTCTATTGTGAATACACTTCCAAAAAAAAATAAAAGCAAATACTTTTATTATAGTAGTAGAGTCCCATTAAAGCGTATTTCATGAACTGTTTTGAAGTATTTTGATTGTGATGAAGTTTTCTTTTTTGAATAAAAATTTTTTTTTTTTTTTTTTTTTTATTAAGGAAACTCAAACTATTTGAAATGGAGATCAGGTTAAGTAAATATTACAAAATAATAAAAATTTTATTTAAAAATTAAATATAGTTTTAAATTTTATGAAAAATAAATTTATGATTGTAAAAATTTTCTAAATTTGAAATTATAATTTTTTAGGAAAACAAAATTTTGTGATTTGTTTAAAAGCGGACGGGTCGGACATTTTGTGGAGTAGTGGAGTGTGGTAGAAGAAATGAAATTCAAAATTTAAATTTTTTTATTCAATTATTCTTTTACCCTATCTTTGTTGTTATTTAAAAAAGTTTTTTATATTTTTAAAAATTTAAAATTATATTTTTTGAAAATTTTGAAATAAAATAAAATTTCAAAGTCAAATGGTGTTGGCTGAAAATGTAGTACAGGTCACTTAAATAAGAATAACAGTAAAAATTTCAATAGTATTCTCTTTCAATTTTTCTGTTGGACATATAAAAAGCTTCAGAGAACCTATTATTTATTTATTTATTTGTTCGATTTTGAACCTGCAGATAAATCTATAGGTCAACGCCTATTTTCAGACGGGTCACTTTTCAACACTTTTTCCTTTCGTTTCATTCACCCTTTTTTATAAACTAATTCAGCCAGTTTTCGTTCATTACTTTGTTGACAAAATTTTAGCTGGTGGAGGAGAGAATCTGCTAATACAACCAAAAAAGTAAACAAAATTTTTTATTAGATTCAGAAAAGTTTTGTGTGTATGCAGAAATTATTATTATTTTGAAATTTAACCGAAGCGGTCGCAATTAATGTTCAGATATGTAAAAACTGTTTATAGGTATTATAATGTACATAAACATAAGTAAAATTATTAAGCTTTATTATATCAATACGTAAAATGTTTTCTTTTTAATTTTAATATCGTATTTTAATAATCGGTAATATAATAAAATTGATTTTTTAAGAGGTTAAAAAGTTACTTATATTACTATAATTACTGAATTACAAAAACATGCGCATTCTACAATCCTTTCGATTCCAGTTATGCAAATAAAGCAAAAAAAAAATAAAGTTTATCTTGTAATTTTGGAGGAATTATATTTTATCCTACTTGTACAAAATATTATATTAAATTATTAAATAACGTCAAGTCAAATAAATGAATAATACAAAAATGTATTTTACCAATTTTACGTACATAAGTACGTACGTACCGATAAGTAAATATTTTTCTTTATATACCTTTTTTTTTAATTTTCAAATAAAATATATTTACACACACATATAAAAGTGATACTAGTTTTTGATGAGTCTGGAAGTAAGAATAGATACAAATGAAAATTGAAAGTTGAATCATCTGGTTAGGACCAACTTGAGACAATTTTCTCTGTCGGAATGTGAGCCTTTTTAAATTTCGTTGACGTTATGTTATTTTAATGACTGTGGTTATAGCCATTAGTAAAATTAATAAAAATTTATTCAAAATTTTTTACTTCCATTTTACTGTGGCAACTTTCTGTTGAATATATAGTTTTAGGGCATAACTAGGACTTGTAAAACATGTTAAAAAAATAGATTCTGTTGCAAAGTTTAATATTTTAAGCTTAAAATTTCAAAAAAAAAAACCTCATTTTACGGATTCTAAAAAAAACAACTAAAAGAAATAAAATGAAATAAAATCATTTCCCATAACGCAATTCCATATGTCCAGACAGATAGAATCCAGATTTTGCTTTCCAATGAAATGGGTGAACGACGTTCCATAAGCCAAAGCATATTTTTGAGCTTAATTCTTAACTGCTTATTTCTTACCTGATTGTTTTCAACAAAAATAAGTAGTTAAGAATGTTGAATTTTTCAGGTCAATGAATGTATATCAGGTTTGGCTAATGGATTTATAGGTGTACTGTATGTGAGAAGTGTTAATCTTAGATGTGCGTTTTACAGTATGCGGGATATATTATTATTTTTTTCCCGTATACTTTTTATTGCATATTTGCAATAATTAATCAAAACTTAACTTAAATATATTGGAATAATTTTGTCATTGCATTGATTTTTTCCATTTCGTATACATTTTCATTTTCAAGTTGATTTGTGCCCGGTTTTCATTAGAAATTTATAGCCGAAAAAAATTAAGTTTAAAAATAAAGATGATAATAGTCTACTGTTAATGTGAACGAGGGAGTAAAATTATAGTATTTACATACCAAAATTGAAATGTCATTTTTATCCGTAAAATGCAATGGTAATATGCGAATTTCTCTCAACAATAATAAATTTTTTGGGTAACTATATCGGTGATAATTATGGGAAACAAGTCTTTACAAAAACATTATAACATATAGAGTATAATTCATATAATATTTAATTTAAGCTGCACCACGTTTTCCGCGGTCTTCTTATACCTGTTTTGGCTTGTAGCTTGTATTCCAATCTAATGCTTGCCATGTAATATTGTTTTGTAGTTCTATGAGGGTGTGACCTAGCCATCTCTTTTTTATTTGAATAAACCTATTGGTTCTTGTTTGATCATTTTCCAGGACTTATTATATCTAAATTATTCTAAGCCAGAACATTTTGCGTGTCACGGCATCACAGGCATATGTCGAAGACGTGTATTTTCCCTATATATTTCTTATTTATGAGCTATGTTTCACTGCCGTCCTATGTTCCACGGATGGGGTTGCCGGACATTGATGATGTTTTGCTACCATAAAGTAGTGTTAATTTCACGCAAGTATCATATAGTTTAAGTTTAGTACCACTGTTGATAATGTGAGATTATCTTCACACAGCGCAAAGTTTTGTGAAAGCCGTTCTGGGTAATTTTAACTGATTTCTCATGTCTGCTTTAGTCTCACCATTTGTAGAAATTATACTACCAAGGTAACTGAATTCTGTGCCTTCTTCTATGACTTTATTTTTGATTGTACTGACGGGAGCACTATTTTTTTGCGTTAATTCTTTAGAATTTTATTTTGTTGGTATTGATTTTTAGACCAACTTCTAACACATTTTTTCTAGGCTTCTAATTTTCTCATGCATGTTACTTTGTGTATAACTGAGTAGGCAATTGTCATCCATTAATTCTAAATCTTCTAGTCTTCTTGTGTGTTACAATTTTATTTTTCTTTCTGTTTTAATTTATCTCTGTAGTTACCCTTTCTTTTCGACAGCTGTTAAAAGCATACCTAATTTTTGTTTTTTTTTTGTTTTTTAAATAGTTTGATTACAAAATTCATATGAATTCCCTACGTTACTTCCCCCGCGTGACCAAAAAAATTGTAACACAGTGGAAAGTAATGCAGGGGAAAAATATATGGAAATAGCGTTTTTTGGGTAAGCTTTTTATATTATTCAGTCAAAATCCAAAATAAACAATGTCCTTTTACTCTTATTAATTCTTTTGAAATATTTAATTTAACTAGGGGCCCCTGTTGAGTAATTATATTTCAAGTTGAAATCAAATTTAAAATCTTTAATAAAACAGTAATGACATAGACTTCGCACGATATAGCAGAAACCACTCGTGTTTAATAAAAAGTTTCGTGGTTAGTAAGTTTTATTTAGGACACATAAATACACACTGCTTCGTTTCCGATATATTCCCTATAGTAAGTGGCATTTAGTGATAAAATTACTAAAAATAAAAAGTTTTGTCATTAAAGAGGTACGTATATATATACCTACATAATACATAATTTTAATAAAAACTATATTATTACTACAAATAACCAAAACTTAGAAACAGTTACTTAAAAAGATAAAAATGAAGAATTCAAGTGATTTGTTTTTTTGTTGTTTTTTATGTGTTATTTTAGATGAATTTGTTTTTTTGTTTTTTTTTTGGCATATGTATATAGATTCATTTGCAATTCCATATGTAAATTATAATAACTGATTTGTTTGTTTCTGTTTTTTATTTTAATAAGAACTCACTGTACATAATGTATTTGCTGAATAATAAAATCATATGAGTAAAAAAATTTCAAAATTGTAGGTATATAAATATGTATGGATTATGTATGAATGTAATTCTGAAACAGATTAAGCTCACAATTCTGCAAGAGATTTAATAGAATTTGGGTCTATATTTTCATTAACCAAAACCGTGTTTATTTATAAATTAAGAATATTTTTGGTAAATTGAAAAAATAATATAAAGTTAAAATGCTTGTCAATTATAATTATAGATAGCTACTTTGACTCTATTATGTAAAGATGAAATTGCCCGTCATATGATTTTTTTTTGTTTTTGTATTTTTTGTTGTTTTTGTCTTTTTATATTTTTGTTTGTTTTTGTTTTTTATTTTAATAACAACTCACGAATAATGTATTTGGTAAATAATAAAACCATATGATTAAAAAATTTTCAACTGTGTGAGCATTATTGTTTTATATACAACTACTATATATTAGAAGTTCAATAAGGATAATTATATATACTCTAACTCTAATTTATAAAAATGAATTTGCTAGTCATATGAACAATTCAACTGATTTTTTTTGTTTTTGCTTTTTTATATTTTTTATTTGAAATGAATTTATTTCTTTGTTTTTATTTGGCATATGTAAAAAGATTCATTTGAAAGTATATAATATAAATTATATAATAACTGACTAGTTTATTACTTTCATAAGATCTCACTTATGCATAATGCATTTCCTGAATAATAAAATCATATGGTTACAAAATTTTCAACTGTGTGCGCATTTTTGTTTTATATACAATCTTATATATTATATATATTAGAAGTTTATTAAGGAGTAGGAGAAACGAAATAAAATAAAAAGGTGTCTACTGCTCAGGGCCTTAAATGCTTGTCAATTATAATTATAGATAGGTACTCTAACTCTACTATATAAAAATAAATTTGCTAGTCATATGAACAATTCAACTGATTTTTTTTGTTTTTGCTTTTTTATATTTTTTATTTGAGATGAATTTGTTTTTTTGTTTTTTTTTGGCATATGTATATAGATTCATTCGCAAGTACATAATATAAAATATAATAACTGATTTGTTTACTTTTGTTTATTATTTTCATAAGAACTCACGAATAATATATTTGGTAAATAATAAAACCATATGATTAAAAAATTTTCAACTGTGTGAGCATTATTGTTTTATATATAACTACTATATATTAGAAGTTCAATAAGGATAAGTATATATACTCTAACTCTACTATATAAAAATGAATTTGCTAGTCATATGAACAATTCAACTGATTTTTTTTGTTTTTGCTTTTTTATATTTTTTATTTGAAATCAATTTATTTCTTTGTTTTTATTTGGCATATGTAAATAGATTCATTTGAAAGTATATAATATAAATTATATAATAACTGATTTGTTTGCTTTTGTTTATTACTTTCATAAGATCTCACTTATGCATAATGTATTTGCTGAATAATAAAATCATATGGTTACAAAATTTTCAACTGTGTGCGCATTTTTGTTTTATATACAATCTTATATATTATATATATTAGAAGTTCATTAAGAAGTAGGAGAATCGAAATAAAATAAAAAGGTGTCTAATGCGCAGGACCTTAAATGCTTGTCAATTATAATTATAGATTAAGTATAATACAAACCTTATTATTGCAGTAACAAAGGTCAACTTTTTAAAAAACACGCACAAAATTTGATAGTTCTTGTTCGATTAAACTTTAAACAATCACTGCAACACAAATCATTTTGTATTAAATATGATTGAACAAGTATTCCAATTATTTACTTAAACAGCATAAAAAAAGTAACCGTAATTTAATGAGTTTTTTTGAAAATAACACAAAATCGGTAACGCAGGGAAAAAAGCTGGGACAGAAATGAATTTGCAAATTTTTGCTATAAAAGTAAATTTTAGAATTATTTAATAGATATAAACGGAAGGCACAGAGCAAAAATACTTGAAAAAATTGATGCAAATCTTGAAAAAGATGCGTATAGGGACAGCGTGTTTTTGTTGCTTTTCCACGCATAAAATGAATTAAATCAATCAAAATCAACTGGATTTCTTACTTATTAATGTATAAGTAAATATAATAAACTATATTTAATTATAATTTATAAATATTTAAGATATTAAAAATTAGTTGAAAAATTAGTTTCTTTTACTGGGACAGAAAAACCTACATATTTTTAGAATGACCCTAATATATATAAAAAACAAATTGTTTTTATTAACAATTTTTATATACTTTAATAACTTGTTTGTATATTATATATTTCTATGTTTGTTGTGAAAATTATCCACAAAATGATGACAAATTATTCACCAATTTTCAGCAAAATAACCCACAAAATAATGACACATACATTTTTTTATTTATTACAATCAATGAATCTATGGTAAAACATTATTCCCAAAACACCCTGTATAAAGAAATTATTGTATCATCAAGAGGATTTAAAATCATTTGATTTTTAGTTTATCAATTGAAAATTATTAAATTTATAGGATATAAAAATGTAATGTCATTGAGTTCAAGTTTGCAAAGGATTTTTAAATTATGACGGTACCGACATACTCAAAATTATGATTTTCAAGTTAATATTTTAGCATATATTATAATTAAATAATATTAAGTTTTAATATAAATGGTTCGATTATTTAACCTTGAATAATTATAAAATTGAAGGGGAAGTGTAAGAAAAACCTCCATTCAAAACATAAAGTTTCATTAAAGTTTATGGTCATTCTAGTGCCATTCATCTTATATAACAAAAGTCAATGTTCTGCTGATGCTGTATTAGTATGGAATGTTTACAAAAAATTAATAATCCAATCCACTTACAAATCCAAATATAAATATCGAAAAACATTGAAAACACATTATAAGTTTATTCAGTGATTTAGAAAAAAATCGGACAGAACTGTTCTGGACAATCACAAATAAATGGCAAACACTTTAGAAGCACTTAGAACAAAAAAATCTCCTGAACATTTGTTTTAAATCTTTTTTGTACTTTTTTGTTCTAATTTTTGTTTACTCTCAAACTTCTTTGTTTAATTGTCAAAATTTAAGGAAAAAACAACAAGAAAAAAAAGTTGTTCAAAACTGTTCTAAAAAAAAAGCAGAACGAAAAAGATCATTTTAGAACTGTTTTGGGCAATCTACTGAACATCGATCAGAACACATTTAGACAAAACGGTAAAAGGTTAAATTATTATTGTAAAACTAATTTCGACCTGGTCCAGTACACTTTGTCATCATTGGGATAAAATAAATGAAAAAAAATAGTTAAGAGTATAATCTGGTAACAAATTAAATAAAATTGAGCTACTATGTTTAAGAAGGCTTAATTCCTGACAATAGCAGTAGTTTTCCACATTTAATGAGTTGAAGCCAGTAATTCAATAATAGGTCTGTCCTCGTACAAAAAAAAAATAAGAAAATGTTTACAATATAACAAAGTTTGTTAATTTTTTCACCGAAAAGCGTCCACGTACTGAGAAAATAAAAATGTATATATATATATATATAATAATATACATGACACATTTCCCCTATTCTGATTTTGCACATTTTTAAACATTTTTTTTCCGGATAAATAATTACGTTTGGTTATAACAATCATCATTTTGAATTTTACAATCAAATAAAAAACAATTATTTCCACAGAGATTTCTAAGTTTTGGATATATTAATGAATTTTTAACTGTCATGGCTAGATCCTGGATACCCCACAAATACCGAAATACATTTTTATTTTCATTGCAAATCCCTTGCAAACATAAACTAATTATCCCTTTCGATCTTTCCTATAGAAGTAGGGGGTCTATTTTGAGTACCGACAATTGAACATAAAAAAAATGTTCGTGTATATTTTATAATTGAATATTCATAAATATCAAAACAATAAATTCAATCAAAAATAAGAAATCACTAGTTTGGGTCATTTTATCGTATTTGGTGCAAGGCTGCAAATAAAATAGGTAGCTCTGTCAAATATATTTCCTAATCCGGAAAGAGAAAAATTGAATCTATCGGCCAATTCCTTAAAACTGCAACATTAATATCCAGCAAACCACAAAAATGTTGCAATATGTTTATTTGCTGAACTCCGTTTATCTGATTGTAAATTCTGAAACCGACATTTCAAATTTGCTACATAGAAATTAAACATTTCTTTGGACACACGAAAATGTGTCATAAACTCTTGATTATTGTATGAAGGTACAATTTTTTCAAAATAATTTCGGATGCACAATCTTTTATGTTATTTTACTGTAAAGTTCCACTCGGAACTGTTCATGTCAGAAAATCCTCTGATCAGAAATTTAAATTAAGTTAAAAAGAATTATACTAGCTTAGTTCGTAGGTAGGTTTTACTGTTTAAGTTAACGTTAAGTTTTACAAAACAAAAATTCAAAAAAGTTTTTCATCTCCAATTTTCCTTTAAATTTATACTAGTAAACTCGAAAATTTCTAAAAAAAAAAAAAAAATACAAATCAACTGTAGAAAAGATAATTATATATCTGTATCTAAGTAAATAGTTTTAAAAGAATTATATGTACAATTTATGGAACATAATAAATAAATAAAATAAAATAAATAAAATCGTTTATGGGCCAATAACATTTTTCGTGACCATTCAAATTTGCGTATGTCTCTAGACAATAACACTTACAAAATTTTACAAAAATTTTTAGTTTTACTTTTATTGTTAATTTTAAATTAAGAAAACATTGCTACGAATTTGCAGTCAAGGTAAAAAAAACTAATCAAATTAGAACGATGAAAAATTTGGACACAAAATTTTTCACATGACAAAAATCGCCTGTCCCCAACTGAAGTTGATTAACAAAAATGCTTATTTAAAAAAAATTCAATGTTATTGTAAAACAAGAAATCACATTACTTTCTTCTTAAATTTTAGCTTTTTGATTTACTGTACATAAACTTTTTTTAAAATAATAAAAAATATCATTTTTTTGCAATCAAACGTTGTCCATGTAATTTGTCCGCTAAGTCACTAAAAATTCGTTACAATAATAACTATATATTCAAAAAAATACACTTTAAATTTCCAACGCAATTTAAGAAGGATGACGTAATATTAGAACTATATTGCAGTAAATAGGAATTATAAGTTTTTGTGAGTATTGGTGAAATTAGGACTTGTTAACCCACCGAAGTCAACGCGTGTATTGATTGTGCTTCTGCTGTGTCACTACGATTTTTCGATAAGTAATTAAATTTTTGCCATTTTTTTTTATTATAATATTAACTTTTATAATTTAAGCTGGACGTACTATTTTTTGGAATTAAAATACATTTTACAATATGCAAATAATAACATTTTTACGACATTTTTCCACTACGTCACGCGTTCAATTCGTCACAGGTAAAAAAGTGACGTAGTTGACCCAATTGTGACGTAGCGGAATTCATTAATTATAAATTACTTATTTGCTACTTTTTAGTTATTATTACTTTGCTTTATTAAAGCAATATTTTCAAATAACTACATATTTTTGAATTTCTATATAAAAATTTATAAAGATACCTGTGTAGAAGAAGTTTTTTGCATGTTTGTTTGAACAAATCAAAATGACACTTACAGCTGCAGAACGGCAACGGACAGAACGGCAGAACGGCAAAACGTCGATGCCGAGAAAAGCGCAAAGAAAATAATAGTAAATATGAAAATACAAAATGTTTGTTTATAGAAAATTATAAAAAAAAAAAAATTATCTATGAATTAAATTTTTTTTATGTTTGATGTCTTTTAGGTCACATTTTGAGCCCACAGCGTCACAGTTTTTGACGTGTCCCTAAGCAATTATTATAAAAATTGACTCAAATTAAAAGAAATTTTTTAATACAAATCAAGACATAATGATGGTTTTTCTTGGGGCTACAAGTTGCAATAATTTTTAGTTTGTAAATTATTGTACTTCTACATTTAAAATTGAATGTTAGAATTTTTGTTTTAAAAAATTGTGACGAAGTGGAAAAATGAATCCCAAATATTTTAAAATAAATAAAATTATAATCATACGGTAGATATTTTTTGAACTGCCCGTGGATAATATTAATATCGACAATACTAAGTAAAAGTTAATAAGTACGTATGAAGTAATAAACCGAGGTGCATAAATGTTACTTAGTGGACTTTTTTGTCCATCTTCTCAAGATATTAGCCCTATAAAATACAGGTTTAGTTGAGTTGGTCACTGCTGACCACTTATTTACCATCTTAGATGCATAATCTCTGAATTTATTGCATTAGCAATCTAAATATCCAAGCCAACTCAAATTTTTACCTTTGGTCACAGAAAATGTTATTGGCCCTTATATTGCTGAAAAATTAGTCCAAATAAATTCAATTCGTCTTAAAGATAAGGTTCGAACATATTTTGATAATCTTTTTCACAACTAATATTACTGTTACTACTAGTTTCATTAAATTCAGAACTGAATAAAAACAATATTTTGTCTCTTGTGCCATTTTAATTTTTTATTTTACTTGTAAAAAAAAGTTTTATGTTACTTGTTAAATTAATTGTTCTATATGTAAACAACAAAAATGACAAAATGCCAAATAATATCATTTTTACACCGAAAACCGTCCAAGTACTTTTGGCTAAAAATAAAAAAAAATGTAAATAGAGAAAAAATTTTCCCTTTGAAATTGAAATTTGATGTTAAAAAACTTTATATCGGAAAAGTATGTGGACAAACCTAATGTAAATATTTCAACAACACTGTAGTAAAATACTGTAGTATAAACTTTTCTTTGATTTCTAGATCATTCTAGATTTACTGCCTAAACCTGTTAAATGTTCTACTTTTGTGTAAAGCCTGTAGACAGGAGCAAAAAAATAATATGAAAATTTTTCATAACCCAAAAATTTGTCCACAATTTACCACTAATAAACAATACCATGTATGTAATAAATATAATCAAAGTAAATATTTATTTTACTACAATAAATTAAATAATAAAATTTAAAAAATAATTGCTTATAAATTTAATTTTACTTGATTTTTAACTTTCTTCAATCATTCAAGTCAATAATCATTATTATTTGAAAATAGATCCTGGTTAGCCAAGTATGTAAAATCGTATAATATCAAAAATTATTGTTGATATTAAAATTGTTTAAGTATTGCTTTTATTTAACTTTACTTATTTAATAAAATGTATGTATGTATTAATATTAAAATTATTTTATACACTGAAAAATGATGCTAGAAATTTCAATAACAAAAAATAAAGGGAAAAAATAAAAATCTACATGTAAAACAATATGATATTCATTTTAAAAAATCTCACTTTTAGCATTTAATAAATATAACTAATATTATTTTTCAATTATTAAAAAAAATGCAATAATATTAAATTTTAATTATTATTACTTTAAATTATAATTTGATTAAAACTTTTTTTATTATTTTAATATTTAAAAAACTAAAATGTTCAAAAATTTTAACCACACCACACAAAAGTAAAAGAGCCAACTAAACTAACTGCAAAACTACAACTGTAAATAAAATTATAATAAGCTACATACAATTTTAGCAATCGATTTAGTTTTATTTTATTAATTGTAGCAGCTGTGTAGCTAACTGCATTATTAAGAAGTTGGTTTAAATTAGTTTAAAATATATTTTATTTATTGAGAATATTTTTTTTTGATGTTGAACTTTAAATTTTTTAAAATCATTTATTTTGATTAATACATATTATAAAATTCTTAAAACTACATAATTATTGCAAAAGTAGAGTTGTATGTACATATTATTTGTTGTATATTATGAGTACAAAATTAATTAAAGTAAGATACAATAATCATTATATTATTCAAGCAAGGAATTATTAAGTGGGGTGTGATCGTATGATCGAGTTATTAAAATTAAAATTACAAATTACTATTACAATGTTACAATCTTTTACAATTATAAAATTTATAATCCTTTTTTTTATTAAATGCGAGAAAATAAGAAATTTTATTAATCAATTTTATTAATAAAATATTTTTCAAACTAATTTTAAACAAATTTCTTGATAATGACGTTAGCTACACAGCTGCTACAATTAATAAAATAAAACTAAATCGATTGCTAAAATTGTATGTAGCTTATTATAATTTTATTTACAGTTGTAGTTTTGCAGTTAGTTTAGTTGGCTCTTTTACTTTTGTGTGGTGTGGTTAAAATTTTTGAATATTTTAGTTTTTTAAATATTAAAATAATAAAAAAAGTTTTAATCAAATTATAATTTAAAGTAATAATAATTAAAATTTAATATTATTGCAGTTTTTTTAATAATTGAAAAATAATATTAGTTATATTTATTAAAAACTAAACCGATTCCTATGCTAGTATTGTGTTTGTGTGAAGCTTATAACTGCATTGACAGTGTAGTTGTTAGTTTAGTTAGTTGGCTCTTTTACTTTTGCGTATTCTGTGTAACTAGTGTGATTCAATTGGAAGATTTTAATTTTTTAAATATTAAAGTTCTAAAACAATTATAATTTAAAGTTTATTAAAATTTAAAACTTGCATTTGTTTTTAATAATTTAAAAATAATATTAGCTATATTTGTTAAATGCTTAAAGTGAATTTTTTTAAAATGAATATCATATTGTTTTACATGTTAATTTTTATTTTTTCCCGTTATTTTGTGTATTGAAATTTCTAGCATCAATTCAGTCATCAGTGTATAAAATAATAATTATAATATTAATACATACATACATACATTTTATTAAATCAGTAAAAAGTTGAATGAAAGCAATATTTAAACAATTTTAATAATTGATGTGCATGCATATTACAATCAACAATAATTTTTGATATTAAACATGGCTAAACAGGATATATTTTCAAAAAATATTCAGCTGATTGATTTGAATGATTGAAGAAAGTTAAAAAATAAGTAAAATTAAATTTAACACGAGAATAATAAATGTGAGAGAATAAAAATTTTTGTAATTAATAAAATAAGAAAAAAAAAAAAAAAAATATGAATATATACAATAATAGGTGCGTTGCGTTGCGTTCCGTGGCATTCATCGGTGGAATTTGTCTATTGAACGGTGTCGTAAATGTACAGGTGTACCGCGGTAAATGAAAATGTATCTAAAAAATTTGAGGTACATTTCATGGGTTTGACTTTTGTAAAAATAACAACAAATTTTTTTTTGTTGAACGTGTGGTGACATTTGCTGTAAGATAAAGGATATGTTTCGCCATTATTTTTGAATTTTGAAAAAGCTTAAGTGTGAAAATGGAAATTCTTAAAGAGCTTTCTTTTTTAATAAATACTGTTGTGAACAGGAGAGGGGATAGTGGGCAGCCTTGTTCAACTCCTGTTGTAAATTTTATTGTATTACTTATATAGTCGTTGTGATAGATTGTTGTTTCTAGTCTCTTCATGGTCTGTATTATATTAATGATCGAGTGAGGTATTCCGGTATTCTCTTGAACACTAAAGACTGCCGTATTGCCTTTCCATTCACCTAATTGCTCCAGAATCATTCCTAATTTATTGTATTACATTGGTCAGTACATCCTCTTCCGCTTCTTTACCCGTCTTGTTCTTCTCGCAGATTTTTTTATATAATTAACATTATAAAATTTCGATAGTTTTAAAATAAATAGTTTTTCGTTTTTTATGTTAGTAAGGAACCTTAATCAGCAATTAATTGAAACATAACAAAACCATTGTATCTGCCTGTTATTTTCTCTTTCACAAACATTTTAAATATAGGCAAAAAATATATCACAGCTTTCTAGTTATAATTTATTGCTCTGCATTACTTTTCTAATTAAGTTAAACAACCAATGTGCACAACACGGGCACACTTTCACTTTTTTTTTCTTTAGTATTTACAATCTGAATGAACTATACTGATTTAAAGAACAGTATTCTATGATAACATTTCTATACTTTTTATATAATATTAGAGGTAGCATTGAATTTTAAGTTTCATTCTCCTCGCCTGTGCCACACTCATAAGATTATTTTCCAGGATGCTTGGATGTATTTCCAATTTACTTCCCAACTTCATGCCATATTTTTTTTTCCTTTTCATTGAAAGAACTTGCAAGTCCACGAACCACGGAGTATCGATCATCATTATCAGGACCTTACTTTGAAATCTTTCAATTTCGTTAATGTTGGATTTAGCTAAAAAGTCCCAGAGTTGAATACCGTACGACCATAGGCTTAAGAATAGCTTTATACAGCATGGGACCTAGTATTCTAAAGACAATTAAGATCTTTTATTTACCCATTATCCATTGATATAATTTCGGTGATAGATGAATTATGTTTCGAACATTATTTCGCATAGTCTCGGAATCAGTGGTATGTTATGTCCACAACCACTGTTCATTAATTTTAATCAAATAATATAAATTTAATTTTACAGATATCAAATCTTATACTAATTAATCTGCAACAGCTGAAATACAATTTATTTGTTTCAAGTTCTACGATTTTTAGTTTTTAATATTGAGATTGTAAGAAGAAAATGGGGAAAACCTCTCTAAATATTTCAAAATTCAAAATAAGACGAAACTATGATGTCTTATTGAATTTATTATATAGCCTTATCCAAATGATACAAACTGTATATGAATGTTTAAAGCTTTTGATATTTAATTTATAGTTTCGTTATTTAAAATAACTTTTAAAAGAACTTTTAAATTGAATTACAAAGAAATATTGTGGTCTATTTGTTCATTTAGAACTCTTATTTCTTAAGTTTTACTTGAAAATGAAATTTGTGTTCATAATAATGTAAATTGAATTTGAAAATACTTTCATTCGGTTATTATTATTATTATTATTATTGAAGTTTTATTGAAATGTTAAGCTGACTTCAATGAGCATTAGTGTCAGTATAATATAAATCGAATCATATCGTAATAACTTCAAAAGGATGAAAGAAAAAAATATGACACGAATAAGAATAGATCCTTTAAAGTCAAAGTAAATCATAGAAATCATAGTGAAAAAATTAAATTGAAAACTAGAACATAGTTTATTGAAATTAACTCTACTATGAACGGATAGACAGATTTACGAATTTCTATAAACAAATTTAGTTATTTAAATTGGGATTTACAGAAATCAAGTTTATTAAAAATTTATTAACAAAAATTTTAGTTTAAAAATTAAATATAATAAACACCCCTCTAAAAAATGCTATTCAGTTGCAATGTATTGCAAGTTGAACAATGAATGTGGTTACTAAGAAATGTACCATAAATGGCACTATCCACACTGCCGCACACTTTTCACTATTTTTGGTTACTCTTCTGCCCATACTGGATTTTTTACAGCATACTATATTCTTAATATTTTCCTTATATAGTTTGGTTCTAGAGAGATAACTTGTCCGCTTATAAGCACTATTTTGTTTTTGCTGAAAATATTGTATTCAGATTTGAAAGTATAAGGAAATGTCAAAAAACAATTTAACCTTCGAACACTATTGAACAAATCATGGAAAATCTGAATGTAAACATCCTACAGCGAGAAATTACATAATTTCCATCAGTTTTTCATGAATTTCAAAATGATGGAAGCTGGCTTTTTCTGTTTAATTGAATGATTGTGATTGTGACACTCTTAAGTCAAATACGGAATGTTTCTGAAATATTTAGCATAAATTTTGGTTTCCGGTTTTAAAAAAAAAAAAAACTAAAGCTTGAGTACTTACACGTTGACGTTAATTGAGTCAACTCCTATCATTTTTAATTTCTCCAAAATGTAAATTGCAGAATTTTCCACTGAATTTAAGATTTCGATTTTACATCCTGAATTACAATGAGCTGTAACGTTGATTTTCGGATATTTTTATTAATGTCATCAAAGTTTGTATCTAAAACTTAGAACACAAATTATAAAAATAAATGACGACGTTAATATATCAAAGGTTCTGAAGCTGGGGCTTCGAGGGTCACCAGCTCGAATTTAGTTTGATTCTAGGACCAATCATGTTCTTAATTTATATTAACAGTGGTTTTAGTTAAACATTTAAAAGAGTTCCGATTGGTTTCGTAGACGATTTGGGGTTTGTATATGGCTCTGACAACGTTTTAAATTTGTTAGCTTTAATTAATTAGGATTTAGAAATACTAAGAAACTGATTCGCTGAGCTCAAATTAGTTTTAAGGCTGGGTTAAACAGAATTGAAATCTCAAGCCTCATATAAAAATTTGTTTAAATGTTAGTGCATTTAAATTTGAAAGCTATATAAAGCTTATTTTTACACTATCTAGATGATCAGTTTACTTCAAACTGTATACCACTATACGACAGATTTAAATGTAAACAAAAAGAAGCAATACAAATAAACAATCGTACTTCAATGTATTTTCAAAAAATAAATTTAGAATCATGTAAAAAATTATTCTTTATGAAAACGAAAAATCAACCCAAAATTTTTAATTTAATATATTTTATCACATAATTCTGGTAATAAGAATAGTTATAAAAATATTCCAATTTTGGTTTAATTTTATTAGTAAAAAATTGATCGTCCTTTTCAATTCATACATACTTGAAGTCTTTTGAAGTCCATATACCAAAAATTTCTTTTTGTTATTTGTGATTGACCTTGTACTTGATATAAATATAAAATGTTATCATCAGTATTGTATTTTAAATACTTTATCTTTTTTTTTGGCAAATTGCTTCTTTTAAAAAATCATCTTTTGCTGACTGAGAACATTTTATTTCACAAGTACCCTTATTTGTAACTAAACCATCCAAGAAAATGCTCTCCAAGATGGTAGCTCCAAGAAAATGTAGTTCTTCGTCCATAAAAAGCCCACAGTTTTGATTAGTCTGCTTTTCAAGTTATGCTATTGTATTTTTTTTGGATTTTACATTCCATAAATAACGTTGTTTGGGCATACAACTGAATAGAGCTTGTTTTTGATTATATTATGATAACTAAAATCATTTCAAACTTTACAAATTTTTCCAAAATTTGAGGCTGTGTCCATTAGATTTCTTAATTCGTACCAATAATTACAACCAGATTGATCGCGTGTACAAATTTCAATGTTTGTCCTAGTTATTTTATTTATTTATTTATTTCATTTCAGTATCTCAAAAGAGCTGAGTCGCTCGCACAGAGTAATTTATTATTACTAATAATATTAAAACTAAATAACAACAATATAATAATTCATTACACTAATTTGAAATGAAATATCAAAAGAGAAGAAGAATTTATATATATATATTTTTCTTCATAGTTAAATTGTTCAAATTTTATTAAAGAAAGAAGTAAAAATTAAATCGAACAATTTGGAAGTTTTATTGTTTTTTTTTTTAATATTAATTGTAAAATTTAGATCTTATTATATCAAATCAACATTTCTCATGGTAAAAATATTTCAAATTTGGCACATGAAATATTCATTTAATTTTCTTTTAAATTTACCTATACTATTTTCTTCTTTGAAGTCATTGGGTAAGCTATTGTAGTTCTTAAATGCTAAGTTATATATTGTATCCTGCCTATTAAATCTAGTCCTAGACGAGACTAATGTAATGTTATCTGCACATCTTGTAGAATAATTATGAACAGAATTGTTAGTAGTATGCTGGACATTTGTATTCATATTTCTGGAAACCATGTCAAGTGTGTTTGGTTTACCAATTTACTTTTGATAAACAGATCAATTGGTAGAATATTATGTTTTTTATGTATTACATTATTTTGAGAATAGCCACATTCTTGATAGCTTTAGTTTGTATTGTTTGTATAAGCTTAATGTTTTTGTTGGATGTGTTTCCCCATATTTGTATTGAATACATAACAGTATAGTGAAACATACTGTAAAACAGTGGCCTTTTCATTTTTAAAAAACATAATAATTCTTCCCTTTTTCATTTGTTCCTCTATTTGGTTATCCCAATTCAAGTTGTCATCGACCATTACTCCCAAATTACATGCATCATAACTTATATTAATAGTGTCGATTGACTTGTTTTTAAATATTATACATTTCGTTTTCTTTCTATTGATTTCCCGTTTGTGTTTATTCATCTCCTCATTAATAATTTTCACATAATTTTGTATTATGTCTTGTAAAATGTCTAATGAAAAATTCATATATATACAATTACAAGGTCGTCAGCAAGCATATAAGGTTTACCAAACAATTTCAAATTTAGTAAGCTACTAATGTAAAGAGAGAACAAGGTTAGGCCAAGAGAACTTCCTTGTATAATTACACACATATTTTTACGTAATTTGCTTCTTAATGCCGAACATTCAGTAAATTGGATTCTTCCTGAAAGATAACTTATGAACCAATTGAGTTCATTTCCCATTACACCACATTCGTATACTTCACATCTCCACATTCGCCTTCGATACGTCGAAAAATACTGCTGCAACTTTTTTTTTGCTAACGATTCCAGATTGGACTTCGGACACAAAGTCAAATAATGCCGCTGGAGTACTAGACCTTTCCTTAAGCCCGTATTGAGATCTATTAGTTATATTTGCTATTTTTAAAAATTCAATGAGTTGAGTGCATACGAACATTTCAATTATTTTACTGAATGTAACTGAAATTGATATTGGTCTAAAATTTTGAATGTTCTTTTGATCTCCTGCGTTCTTATATATAGGAGTAACCTTATTAATTTTGCATATTTCAGGTATAACACCGTGAATCAAAGAAGAATTGATTAATTTTTTTAAACTATCCAGAAGTGTTCGTCATTACATAATTTTACTATCGACGCTGAAATGTTGTCAGCACCATGAGAGTTGGAATTATTTAGATTATCTATCAGCCGTAACGTTTTGTATCTGTCAATCAATTGAAGTTAAATTTTTTTGTGGTTCTAAGTCTAGGATAATAAATATATTTGGATTAAAATGTTTAGAAATATTCAAACCCATGTCGCAATAGAATTGATTAAATTTTTCTACTTTATCATATTTTTCTTTTTCATTTAACCGATCATTTATAGAAAGAATAGATTGATTCTGATATTGCTTTTTTACATAATTCCAATTTTTCTTTGGATTTATTCCTGCCATAGAAAACTGATTTTTATCATATTTTCAAAATTTAATTTCAACTTTCCCAGCATTATTTTTTTTTTTGTTGAAACTCAGGTTTGGTTTTCCACATGAGTCTGCTCCATAATTTTATTTACTTAGTGATGTTTAGCTCTTCTTAATCTTTTATTTGGCTTATATGTTGCTTCTTTTTTCTGGTCATATTTCTTTTAATAATTTTCTCTTCTGCGTTTGAAAGAAGCATTTTTGTATTTCTTTCACTCCCATTTATTTCTTTCAAAAACTGTCTAAAAGCCTGACCAGTATTGAATTGGAAAATGCAGCTGCACATCTACTTGAAGACTGTCCCTGAGAAAAATTTATTCGTTTCTCTACTACGTAATGACAAATTATACTATTGAACTGTTTGCAAATATTTGAGTCCATATTAAGTAACAAACTGTCTGAGTTTTGAACTAAACGTTACACAGCAGTTCTAATAACGTTAACAGCTAAAAGCTCTTTTTCAGTAGTCGTAATTTTGTTCAAAGATACCATTTGATATCAGCCAAGTTACAAAGTTTTCTTCTTCGCGCCGCTTACAAAAATACTTGTCACAATTTTTATGATGACCAAATGTGTGATATGGCGCGTTTGATATGTCTTTGGCAAGAATTTAATCTTATTATAGTAACACTAGTTCTCCAATGATTCACCAAACTTTTAGTTCCAATAATCATTCGCTCTATGTTTTGAGACAATTTTTTGTGATATTGTATTTGAAGTCGTAGATGTTAGTTTATTTGTATATTGAAAAATATTTAATGACACAAAATGTCAAGCGTTCGCAATCATTCTTGAAAATCAAGTACGTAATTGTTTTGACATATTTATTATGTATATAAGTAAATAATAATGTGGAGAATTTGAAAAAATTATGAGCTTGATTGGTACGATTTATACGTACGTATTTGAAGTTCTTTTATGCCTTTTCAGGTACTTGGAACATATTTTTAATAGAAATAAATTAAATACATTTATAATAAGTTTATTAATAATTAATATTATAAAATAACTATTAATAGAAATTGGTCACCTAAAATTAGGAAATATTTTTTTCGTATTTTTTTAATTTTTCCATAAAAATATTGACAATATAAAAAAAAATACAGGGTTATGCAAAAAATGTTCACAAATCTGAAAATCAAAATTTCAGGGACGCACTATTCAATTTTGAGATGATTGTGAGAAAATCCGGTACAAATCTGACTTTTTTTGACATAAAATTTTTTAAAAAACATATTGAAAATAAAAATGTAAATCAACTCAATTTTCAAAACCCATCAAGATCTTGTGAACATGGTATATTTGATAGGAGATTGTGAACATGGTATATTTGAATATCAACGTGTTAATCACTCATGATCTATAACAGTAACAGCTACTTTATATGTTGCTGTCTTAATTAAAACTTTATATTTAAAAGCTACAGGGTGAAATCTAAAACACTGCAACAGTGTTTAACAATTCAGTATTTTATGCTAAATGTAAGCTGAATTGTTTAACAATGCCATGCCATTCCATGTTTAGATTTTTTAAATATAAATATTAGTATCTAATGATTATATATTTTATAAACACCTTGTTGGTTCTATCAAATATTTTCTAGTAATAAAATTAAAATTCATTTTCAGCTATGAATTTTCCGATACTTGTTAAAAGTTTATTTTTTTTTTAAATATGTTATTTTGAGATAATAAACATTTTTTTTTGTTTATTTATTCTTGCGAAAGTATTGGGTAACATGGAACAATATTCGAAGATTTTTTTTGGATTACATATTTAATACCCTGAATTTAAATGAATTAATAAATTATTAGAGTTTTATGTTACCTTTTTTTTATTCTTTTTTTTTTTGTTTTTTTAGACTTGATAATTTCTTTTTATTCTTAGTGTTCTTTGATAAAAATAACCAAACTTACATTATGTTATGATCCCACTAAAATGAAATTTATATTAAAAAAAAACGAAAGAAAAACAAAGAAAATTAAACAGCAGTCATCTAACTAACAACAGATAAATTTGAAATCATAACGTTATAAGATTCTCAATATTAATACCGTTATGGTACGTTGAATAAGTTGAAAAAATGTGCGCATATTCACTAACCATGAATGGCAATTGAAAAAAAAGCACAACAGAGTTAAAAAAAAGCACTAAATTTAATTTTGTGGTATTGTGTACTGTAATTAATATTACGTTTATAATATATGTATAATATACAGTGACGGGGTGTGGAATTTTCAACTGGGGAAGCACTATTGAAGGAAACATTAGTTTAATTTGGCTTTCCTTTTCTATTGAAATTTTTGCTAAATTCTACAGTTAAAGTTGTTCACATCTATTTCTCGAAGTAGCTTTAATTCTGTTTAGGCAGAAAAGCGATCGGTCAATTGAAATAGTTGTTATAGAGGAAGTGGTATTATCAATTAACAAAGTTTCGACTATTCATTAAAAGAGTTGTTTAATTCTGTTTCAAATAAAAATGTTCATATTTCGCAAATACTGATTTTGTTATTAAAATTTTGATCTGAAAGTATAATTTTAATTTAAGCTCTGACTTTAAGAAAACAATGTAAAAAAAGTATGAATTTTCTATATTAATGTTGGAAAATACCTCGTATACGAATTATAAGATTTTATTGAAAAATGCTGATAATACCGTTTTATTGTTGTTGTTATTAGTAGAGTAAGCATTGGTTTACCGTCCTTAATAATTAATAATTTTTCCTCAAAACTTCTAGCAGAAAATGATTTTTTCTTAAGTTTTCAATATAACACAGCTACAATTTTCTATTTTAATTATTTATAAATCATAAAAAAAAAATGTTTTAAATTTGTACATTTGTTAACAAATTAATTGTTTCAAAACTGCATAAAACAAAATTATGGCTGAAAATAAACAATGTAACACTCAGTAGCGTTTAACTACAGAATTACTAAACACAAATCAATATTTCTAAAAAAACCCAAAACTACATACATTATTTATATAAATATTAAATCTCATTTAAGTCAACAATCACAATAATGAACAAAATTAATTCATTCCCTGTTACTTTTTTAGTTTGTAAATTCATTTTGTGTCATGCGATATTTTGTTGTTGTTTCTCTAGATAATCTATTTTCTATCAGATATTTTCTAATTATATCAGCGACTCATTCATTTTTTTTTCCTTGTAAGATTTTATTTTATTGTCGCTTCATTTATTATTTTGTTGCTGTTGCTAGGAAACTAAATAGAGACAGTGTGTTTGAGTGTATGCATATAGAAAATAAGATTGAGAACTGAGGAGAATGATATTTAATTTGTCATTATATTTTTATGCAATGTACAGTATAATTATTATAGCTATATTGGTAAGAGAATAATGATTTTTAATAGGCATTATTTTCAAATATTTTAAATTTGTGGTTGTTGAATATCTCTTGTTGGCTTGTATGATTGAAAGAATAATAGAAAATAATGATGTTTATATACGCATTATTTTCTAAACATACATAATGTAATTAATATCTATGCATATAATTTTTGCTTGATATTTTTTTCATTCGGTTTGAGTAAAGTATATTAGAAATTTGAATAATCCTCCAACAAAACGTTAAATTTAAAAACTTTTTTAAGTTCTCAAAAATATGAATGGTAGACAACCTTCGTTAAATGGATGGAAGACAACATGAAAATAAGAAAATGTATAGCAGAGGGAAAATTTCCAACGACTAACGAGATATACGAATTTGTAATATATTTTGTGCTTTCTTAGGTACTTTTGACAACATATTTTTAACTACTTCTTCTAAACAGCTTACATCAAATTGTTTCAAATTGTCTAGGCATAGTAGTAAAATTTATATTACAAAATTGTATTATAAATAATTTTTTTCCAACTTCCGTTTATGGCTCAATTTGGCTTTACAATTTATTTAAAACTTATTTGTACGCAAATATTACCAATTCTTTGACAATAACTCCATAAAGCTTTGATTTGATTGATATAATAGTCAAAAATAGACCCCCTTTAATATATCTGGTATAATTAAAATTGTTGTATTGGCTTTCGTTATCAAAAAAGTTAAACAATATATTAGAATGATATCATACTAATTTGAAATCTATAAAAAAGAACCGACAATAGTTTCTGACAATAGTAGTAGTTATCCACATTTAATGAGTAGATAAGCCAGTAATTTGTTAAAATAAATACTCGAATTATTGTAGATATTGTAGTGTAAAATTGCAGTACCGTACTTAATTAAGCACGAAAAGGTGATTCTACCTAAGTTACTGATTACTAAAAATTGGGGATAAATGCAGAGATCTGGTACGTAAAAGACTAAACATTAACTTAGGTGGGTTTTAGCGGATTGAAAGTGTGCTCATTATTTTATTAATTCATTTTAAAATAATTTACAACTTAAGTGCGGTTACGTAATTCACTAATTTTGTGTGTTTCAAATATCAGTTGGAGTAGATTTTTGAAAAAAAAATTAGTTTTAGGTAGGTATAGGTCGAATTGACTATTTCAGTTGCATCTTGAAACCCAATTGACACTGATTAGTTATGCCAGTTCAGCTAATATATCACTAATTTGCTTCCTGCAATTAACTCGATATTGTTAAGGAAGGTCTTACCTAAATTGAGGAGTCTGGCTTTAGCTAAGTTTGCACAGAAAGCATTCAAGTTTTTGTCTAGTCTTCATCACTGCTGCTGCGACAATGCAGGTTCAACAGAATTCCTATATTACATTAGATTAGATTAGATTTTTAATTCATTTATTCATATTATAATAAAATACAATGCTTAAAATATACATTTACTAAACAAAAAATAATAAGAATAAATATAGGATCTAGGTTAAAGGAAAATTCAGATATTCATTAGAATATGTGATAAATGAAACTCCGGCCTTATCGGCTATACCCTTTGATCATTACCATCTGTGATATACCAATACAGGACTTGGATACAATTTGGTTAGAGATTTTCTTACTATAGAAGGGTCATGTTCTTCTAGTAGCTGCACATGTAATTGGACAATTCCAATTTTCGTTCGCTCTAATCAGATAATACAAATAAATGCGTTCAAGGCTTCCATTAAGGAAATATAAGGTACATAATACACTCAACGCAACATTAACTTAAGAAAAGGAGTTTGGCCTTAAAATTATTGTTTGTTAAGCTTTAAAGAGTAATCATTGTTATCCTTCGATCTTGCAACTCTTTGATATTCATTTATTTAATCTGATATCAAAATGATGAACGTAATGAAATTTTCTAAATTATTAGAAATCTACTGAAATCTTTATCTTCGTTCTAATTTGTTTTCCGTCTCATAGAATAAGAGATTTGCGTTATTTATATTATTACCAATGTAAATCCCGTTCAATAATATATTAATGTTTTTTGCAAGTCACTTAGTGTCATAACAGAAATAAAATTGTCATACTTCAGTAGAACAATCCTAAATTCTGTCGTCTTTAAATTTAAAAATTATTCATTGAGCATAGTATACACCCTATATACCATCTAAATATTGTTCTCGCAAGGTTCGGCAATCAAATGTCCGGATATGTATTTAATATCTGCTGTGTATTAAGATTGTTAAAGATTCGAGAACAAAAAAAAGCTTTTGGGCAAACTGTAAATTGTTTGTATTTTTTGGTTTTATATATTGTTAATCAAAACTTAGGTCAGACACCTCTCTATACTTTCGTACCGTTAAATTTTGTAAAAAAAAAGTGATAATGAAAGGAAAAAGAGATAGAAGAGTTAAATATAAACTATGTTATTTATATTCACTTTGAATTTTTGCAAATAAAATACATAAAATCTGGCTATACTTACTGGGCAAACTGTATTGTAATGCGGTTTTATAATTTTTAAGTTCCAACTATAGGCTGCAAAATAATTTTCTCTTTTTTATTTTGACTGAACCTCATAGTTGTCGTAAACAATTCATTTTATATCAGTTTAGAATATTGTTTTCAAATACTTGCTTCTCTCCGTTTGTTGTTCATCAAAAATACTAGAATTTTAAAAAACACAAAAATTAAAAACAAACAAAAAATAAACAAACAAATAGCAACGAAATTTTTTTTTTATTTTCCATACTCTTATTTTAGAAATGTATTGTGTCTGAATCACAGCAGGTCTATACAATTTGATACGGTTTACTCATTATTGTACTTCCTGGAAAATCAAAACAAAAAACGAAAAAATTTCCCCTTAACTAAATTATATAAATAAAAAAAAGCAACAACAACAACAATAACAACAACAACAATATCAACATTTAGCACGTTGTTTATATTTATAATTTTTAGTAGTACAACTGAGTTTTTAATATAACACAACAACAACAACAACAACGACAACAATTGTATGAAAATACTAATTGTTGCGCTATATGCAACATATATGTACATATCAACAAACAAATGCATATATATCTACATACATACAAATATTATATCGAAACAAATACATTGATAGAAAAATGAGCTTTTTCAATCTAAAAAGTTTCCATTTTCGAAAAATTAAATTTTCGAATTTTCTTTTAACATACATTTTGTTGTTTTCAATTTGGAAAATTCTGTTTATTTATTTTTCATTTTTTTTCGTATTATTTTGTTTTATTCTTTATATGATTTTTCTTTTTAGGAAATTCTTTACTTTAAATGACAATAATATTTTTTAGATGCCGGTATTCTTTTGACCGATTAACAGGCTCGTGTGTCGTCGCTTAATCAAAAATTTGTTCTCTATTATTTTTTTTACTATCAAATTTATTTCGATTCGATTTGAATTCGTTAATTTTTTTGTTTTTTTTTTGTTACTATTGTAGACGTCGTTTTTACCGTTATTTTATTATTACAAAATAATGAAATAAACAAGAAAAAGAATAAAATAAAAATGAAAAGAAAATATGTTATGATATGATATGAAATGTTAATATAAAAGTGTTTATCATGTGTGCTTCTGTTTTTATTATATAAAATATAGAAAAAAGTATAAAAATAAAAAAAGAAAGAAAAAAAGAAGTGTGAGTAGGAGAAATAAAAAAAAATATAATAATTTTTAAACTTATTTTACTGTTATATTTTACAACATCATACATTATATGCATATGTAAGAATATAAAAAAGGGTATCTTTAATAAAAGAAAAAATAAAAAAGAAAATGTTAATATTGAAAAGTAATAGAATGAATAATGTTAAAATTTGTTGAATCTGAAAAAATAAAAGAATTTACTACTTTCAAAAAAATAATAAAAAAGTAAAAAAAAAAAAAAATTAAAATAAGAAAAATAAAAAAATAATAATAAAAATATGAAAAAATAAATAAATATAAACAAAAATAAAGTATTACGTACCCATCTACACAAACAAAGTTCTCTTCAAAAAAAAAAAACGAAAAACAAGAAAAAAACAAATAACAAAAACACAAGAAAGAATAGGGTTTCGAATGTGTTTTTATGCTCCAGTAAAATTCAGACGGATTCAATTATTGTCAATTTTGGATTATACTTTTTGAAAGGTATTTTTTTATTTATTTATTTATTTTTTATCATACAATTTGTACACATAGTATAAGATGTAGTATATATTTATATATATATATATATATATATATATATTTATACATATATATATTTTATATTAATTTCATTTGATTTCCTTCGAAATTTCATAAGGATATGCAATAAAAACAGAAAAATAAAAAAAAAATAAAATAAAAAAACAAAACACAGTTATTTTGTCATACGGTTATTTGAGATGTGGTAGCCTGGGGGGTACGACATACGAAAAAAATACTACATGTTTACGGAAGTATAAGTAAATTATTTTATTATTTTGAACAATGAAAATAAATATTGAAGATTTTCTATTAAATAGAAAATACAAAATAAATTTATGTGTGTTTATAATTTTGTATATATATGTATGTATGTATATAATTTTGGTATATTTTAACGCTAAAAATATTATTAAATAAAAATATTTGGTAAAAAAAAAAACATATTTTCTTCGATATTTATTGAGGTTAAGAGAATTTTTATTGTTTTGATTTGTTTTTGTAATTTTATTTATTTTTTTATTGTTTTCATTTTTGTTGTGCAAATTTTTTGAATGGCCAGATTTTAGATATTGTGTCTGAGTATCATAAGGAAAATTATGAATGTTTTATAATTTTGGTATTGTACAATTAATTTAATGGGAATTCTTTTATTTATATAGAACTTAAGATTTAATTGAAGGTATGTCTTTTGAATAATATTAAAGGTCTACCTCAATTTAATTTATTCTTTTAATAGAAGTTTTTTTTGTTTTAAATATTATCGTGCGTATTTTATTCAAGTATGAGTTCAAGTGTGTATTTTATTCAATACAGTTCGCTGACTTCAATCAGCTTCCTTGAAGTGATATGGATAACCTATTTATTATATAAATTGTTTTCCAATTAACTCAATATAAAATAAACGGTTTAAAGCTTTACTAAACGGTTTAAGCATAATCAATGTTAACACGTATTACCATCACGTATTAACACGTATTAAGTATTACCATCATTCAATTTCAAGCCATGATACTCTTTGAGAAATAATATTTGGAATATAATTACGTTTTAAATAATAGTATTTAATTTTACTGAATTATGTCACAAAAATATTGATTTTTTAGAAGTATGATTTTAAAATATCGTTTTTGGCAATTTGATAAAATTATAGCGAAACAAGATTTGACCTTTATTTAATAACAATTGAAAGAGTATTTTAAACTTGTTTTCTTTTATACCTTTTAAAAAATATGTTAAAATAATTTAATTATAGGATCAGTACAAATTGTATTTTATTATTCTAATTGGTAGCAAAATAGATAAAATTTCAAGTAGCATCGAAATTATATGAATTAAAAGGTTATGACAGAATAATAAATATTAGGAAAATTTATGCCTCAACAATCAACATGTCAATCAACATGGATTTGTTAAGTTTAGATTGAAATATACTGAATAAATTTGTCTCTGTACAAGGTAAGGTAGATTTTAAAATAATGTAATCTATACGAACTTATATAAATATTTTGATATTTTGTATCAGATTTTTGTGAAATTATTTCTCAAATTTAAAATTGTTAGAACTTTTTATCATTGGTTTTGAAAAACAAAATTTTTGTAAATCTGAATGTTATTCCTGTAATTTTAGTATCAATTTATAAATATCAGGTCTGCATATTATAATATAACTAGTATTCGCACGTAAATTCGTGAAAGTTCGCACTCAATTTCTTTATGAATTTTTTTCCATAATTTTAATTTTTCCTCGGTACTATATTTTAGTTTTTTAATGATTCATCTTAGACAACAACCACATAAGTAATAGTTTATATAAAAAAAAATTAAATTTAAATTTAGTTCTAAAGATAGGTGAGTTGTGATATTTTGTAAAGATGTTTGCATGCGGTTAATTGTAAGTTCTAATTGAAAATTAAAACAATTTGAAAAAATATTTGATTTCGCTATGTCTCCTTTTAAATATCTGTCATTTAAAAGAATAATAATGTAACTCGGTTGTAAAATGGTTCATATATTTGTACCGTACTTTTTTCAATTTACAGATTATGATGATTGTCTATTAGAAAGGTATGCACTCTAGAGAATATTCCATCTTTAGTTTAGGTGTAGCCTAACTATATTGTGATACTCAAGTATTTAAAATATTTTTAAGAACTTTAGTTTTGAAACAATTAACATTGCAAGCAAGTTCATGCCAAAAATAATACTGAAGCGATTAGGAACAACAAAAAATTGTTAACTAGCTTAAACCCGTTTCACTTAAATCTGCTTTTCATATTAAATATTTTCAGAAGTCAGGATCGAAATGGTATAAAAACGATTTTAAACATTTTTTCTAAATATTTTGTTCCCTTCGGCGAGATCTGAATAAATTTTCGAACGAATTTATGATTTCAAAATGAATATTTTAATTCCATCAGAAAATTTGATTAATCTTCTGCAATACAAATTTTAATTCAAATTTTGTTGGTTTCGTTCACCAGCACTACTGTAACTAAAACTTTGAATACGATATGAGATTTTTGACTTCTTCTATAACATGCTCCCGGCTATTATCGGTGTATGATTATTTTGATAAAAACTGATATTATTGAAAAGTGCGTTATTTTAGTTTTTAATTGGAATTGTCTTATTGCAGAAAAAACTCTTTTGTTTCTACAAGTATGTAATCATTAATTTATAAATTGTATAGGGTTCTCAAAATAGCGTAGCCTTCTAGTTTTTAAATATTATTTTCTATTTATTTTTCTATTATTTGTACATTAGCATATGCATGCTGTATAATTCCATTTATAATAAAAAATAAATAAATACAGAGTTGAATTAAAGGAAAAACTTCAAGCATTAAAACTCATACCTCGACGAAGGATTCATAGACATCGTAGACATAAATTATTTTTACAATTCCAAAATATATAAGTAGAAATGCTTAATATCTTATTAGTCATAGAAAAAATTAGAAAAACTGTATCGTCTGTATTACAGCGAGTAGCAGTGTCAATTCGACCGCTGAACATTGAAAAGGATGTATCTGATTGTGTATTTGACACTTTATTTAATTGGAAAAATAATTCTATAAACATCTGAGCTATCTGAGCATAATTAAAATTAATATAAGTAGTATAGTTATATTAAAAGTTTGTGTGTGTTAAATTAATTAGACATTTATTTACTTATCTCTTGGAAGTGAGCATATCATATGTTTATGGAAGCACTGTACTCTGTTCTCCAGTATATTATGATTAAGTTGTCAAGGGTCAACAAAGTTTGTATTTCAAATAATTTTCTACAGATTTTTTTATTCGCACTTGCTTGGTCACTTCAACAAAATTTTTTTTCTGACTTAAGTCAGCTCTTGAAAATGTTCTAAAAAAACAAAAACGAACATATGCTCAAATGTATTTAAGGGTTTAGGTAGAATCTTGTAAACGGCTTTTTGTTGACATAACAATTATTATATTTGTTATGGTAAATCGTGATATAATTTGGAAATATAATGTTGTGTTTTTGAGATCTTATGCTGAATTGGTTTAAAAACAAAACTATGAAGGTTAAGGTGGTCGATAAAATAAGCAGTAATCACTGTATAAGACTTGGAGTACCTCAAGAATTTGTATTAGGTCCAATTTTATTTTTAATATTTATAAATTCTTTATTTGCACAAAACTATTGTGGTCATTTAACAGTTTTTGCAGATAACCTTCGCTATTCCTATGATTCAGTTAATCCATTAAACACGATTATGGAAATAAAACAAAAATTTTTTTTTCATTTATTTATTTGAATTTGGAACAGAGATTTGGAATACGTAGAATTTTTATGATATATCTACTATGTATTTATCTGCTAAAAATATAAGCATATTAAGAAACTGGTGTGCTGAACATAAGTAAATCATTAACAGTAAAACTAAAAGCTATGTTTTTTAGCCACATTTTGCAAAATTTAATCTCAAATCGATATTATGTTTCATACTCCAGAGTGCATAAAATTTAAACTGATAAATAAATTAGTCGGATAGTGACGAAATCTTATTTTAGAAAATCTTATTTCTGAAAATCTTAAACCTTAAATGTGATGAAGACAATAGGTCCGGGGTCTCAGGATTTAAGGTCGAAACTTAATATCACATGCTTTCATGCGTTCCGTATGCGTTTACTTGCAGTCGGCAAAAACAGGGTTCCAATAAATGAGTAGCGGGGGTTTGGGAGCAGCAGCCCCCGTCTTTAAAATTTTTTTAAACACATTTTTTTACTAAGACTGTGCCGTATGCGTTATTATGTGCTCCTATTTAGAAAAAAAAACCAAAAATACAAAATAAGATTTTAAAAAATAAGATTTTCAGAAAATAAGATTTTGACCACAACCCAGATCAAGTACTTAGGTGTCACAATTGATAACAACTTGAACTAGGCTAAGTACATCTCGTCCCTGAAGTTGTATGTACATTTAAACCTGCGTAGTTTTTAAAAATAAAGTAAGCTTTGCTCAATATCAGTTTTGAAAAGTTTTATTGTGGTATATCTTATTCTACAGTGTAATGCATGGTATAAGCTGTTGGGGAGATGCATATCAAAATAAAACTAGTTCACCATTTGGTAAATTTGCAATATTTTGTATATTCGACACTTGAAAATATTACCAGTATGTAATTTGTATTTTTATAATGTCTTAAATATATTTTTTATTAGGGGAGGCTATCTAAGCAACAGGAATTAACCTAAAAAGCAATGATAGATTCCTTTGTACTACAAACTTCCGAAATATTTTTTTCAGTAGCCAAAATATGCAGACTACATATTTAATAAACTTCCAGAATTTAGTAAAAAAATTAGAAATAAAAATAATATGTTCCATAGTAAAATGAAGATTTGGCTTCAAAATATTGATTACAGTGGTACTGAAGTCTTGTTAGATATTGCAAATTAATTAATTATTCTACAATTGTTTATATTAGTGAATTCTGTTGATGGATCTGTAAAATTACTGTCTATGGTTTTTCGTTTAATTCATCTTGGTATACTTTTTTTTTCTAATTTCATTTGGATTTTTTAGAGAATAAACGAGTATCCATCATCGACTTACTCAGTAAACGGAAAAGAAGTTTACAACGGAATTTCCATCACTAACCTACTCACTTATTAATAACCCAAAAGAAGAGTAGCATTCCGTTAGCGAGATTTCTCTCCAACTGAGAGCGAAATAAAAAAAACATGGGTTAAATATCGTATATAGCAGCAGACCCTATGAACTCAAGACTTCTCTAGGTTCAACTAAAGACCCAATCGAGCTAATGGAAAAATCATGTATATATAAGATCGCTTGCAGTCATTGCAATAAAGTTTATATTGGGCAAACTAGAAGAAACATGCAAACCCGACTCAATGAACACCGGAAAGAAGCAAAACTAGCTAAGAAGAAGAATTCAACAGAATTCAAATACAAAGTAGCAGACCACATGATCCAAGAGAATCACAGTATTTCGAAAGAAGATATAGTAATGGTAAATTACATTAGAGATTCTAGGAAACTATAATTCAGTTGAAAGCATCGAAATTTACAAAACTTAAAATGACTTACTCCTAAATAAAGACCAAGGTAACGGCTATTCTCCTTTATTTAAATTTTTAGTTAAATATAATAGAACGAATAACACAACCGCCCTATCTGTCACAGTGTCACTTTAATGTCGGAAATATTATTTCAAATACCAACAAGTATGAAATAAGTAATAATCTTATTACTCAACCTTCTACCTATGCTATTTCATTGGATAATAAACCACCATCCAGCTGCGGAAAACGTCAAACTGCTACCGGGCAATAACAATAAATAAGACGATTTTAGATTTCTTCCCTCAGTCGAGTACAAAACACTAAAGAAGTCTGCAATTACAAAAACTAAGTATAGAAATTCGTTAATAACCTTAACATCCCGAATTTGGCGACAAATCTAATTTTATGTGTTACCAAAACATAATCAATTCTATATTTATAACCTACATAAATTGAGCACGAACATTAACACCTTTGTTCGTAATTATCCTCCTTTTATTTTACGCCCCTAATTTTTTTTGCCTTCCTAGCTAAACATACTAATCGGTATCCTAGTGTCTTGGTTTTGTATAAAAAAAATATTTTTTAATACGTACCTTCAAACTTGAAATTACGTAAGAATACGAAAATACGTACTCTTATCTAATTTTTATAATTTTCTACTCTTATTTCACTTTCCCTAGGACCAACTACTCTTATTGATCACTAAACACTCAAATGACATTCTTTATATTATATCGTTAATCATTTCTAAAAGAAAAAAAACGAAAAGATTATCATTTGAAAATTTATCCTTCTCCGTAATCAAATTCAATCTTGTCAGACAAATACAAGGAGATAATAAAAATTCTATTCTCCTTTCATTTTATTTTTTTTTATTTTTTTTTTCTTCAATTTTATTTAAAATATTTGAGTCCTTTCATAAACTATCCTAATTAAATGTTTTTAAAATGATGAACAGATGAGCCTATGTTAGCTAGTTAGAATATTTTTTTCTTTCTTTTGCTGTTGTAAATTAGTACAAGGAATGTTACCATTTCGTTGTGTATAATTTTAAAGTACAATAATTAAACCTTTATAAATTGAATCTAGGACGCACACATTAGATTTCCTTATAAAAAGAAAATATCAGTTTTGTTAGAGAAAAAAACTTATCTACAAGTTTTTAAATTTTTATTATATAACTGTTAAATTTATTGAGCGAAAATTAGGAAACTGAAATTTTCTTAACTAAATAAAAGTACGATGAACCCAAGTGGGGTCTTTTCTTTATTTTAAATATTTATAAATAACTAATTTGAAGAGAAAATTTTCAATTACAAAACTGAAAGAGTGAGAGAGAGGAGAGCGCTCGCTAAATTTATTAAAATAAATTAAATTTTTGCAAAAACAAAAAATAAATTATCTTAACTACCATACGGTGAGCTAAAAAGTCATTAGGTTACATTAAATTATTTAATTATTCATTGAGCTAAATAGATATAATAAAGAGGACTTTTGAAACAGCTGGAAAATTCTATGCAAAATTTTAAGATTAATGCAATATATTTTAGGGTAATTGGACACTCATTTTGTTATTTTATGCGATTTAAAAGTACACTTGTGGGCAAAAAAATTTGTATATATTTAAAATACATATAATACATTTTTTTTTAATTTTATTTAGTCAAAGAGCTTCAGTGCTTGTACAGAGTGTTTTAGCGTTATACAATTACTTATAGTATTTGAGTTCAAATTTAGTGTAATTTTAAATTAAGAAAAAATATTTTTAATGTATGTTTTCTTTTTTGAGATGGGTATAGGTATATATTTTAATTATTCAGGTCAATCATGGTTGTCAGTTATCAGTATTATTTATCAGTATTTATGACTAGTTTCAGAAATTCAGAAATTCTGATCCTATCGTGGTTGTCAGAACTATCAGTTTTAAGGATCGATTGTGAATTTTATTAAACGTCACTGATAAATTGGTATCATGAAGCTTTAAATTTGTCATATTTTCTGATATTTTTTATATTCTGTATCAGTTAAAATTTGTTAAGGGATAAAAAATAAATTAAAAAGAAAAATTCATATAGATATAATTTTAAAATAGTAAAAAAAAATTAATTTAGTATAAAAAAAACTTTAAGTATATTATTATATAAATAATTTTCTGCATTTATCTGGATGTTTGTAGGTCCGACGGAATACTCCAACACATATACAAATTGCAATATGTATAAAAATTGCGTTGGTGCTCTTTTTTTAACCCCTGTCTACCATGCTGAAACCTTTGCAGGAAAAAATACCATTGCATGAAATATATTTTTTTAATTTAATGTTAGTCTTCTTAGCAAATAATAGGGAAAAATAAAAAATAATAATAATATAAATAAAACAAAATTTTTTTTTGATTTATAATAATAAGAACTAATAGAAATTTTATCAATAGTTTAATATGGTATAATAACCAAAAGGCAAACAGCAGTTAACACAAAAAAAAACATAATGCACTTTAAGGTTATTCTTGTTACTTAAAATTTGATAATGATCATAGCATCATAGTTTTGCTACCGTATAGGCATTGCCTGTACTATAATACTATAGGTATATATACTCTAGGCAGAAATGTGATGCGATGAAGAGTTAAAATTGTTATTTATTTTTTGTTTATTGTTTTTTGTTTTTTAATATATTATATGTTTAATATATAATAATTTATGATCGTATATAATATATAGAATGTATTATGGGGTTAGGTTTTGGTTCTGCTGATTTAAATATAAAAACAATAACAACCTATACATTTTTAAAGAAATGAAATGAAATTTTGCACTATTATTTTTTATTTCTTATCTTTGTAAATTTATAATTTTTAGGTATATTTGTATTCTTCAAGGGTGTAGAAATGTATGTTGTAGAGAGTGATGGATTTTTTTAAATATAGTAGGTAGGTATATATAGGTATCGGTTAAACCATATTGATTGTTGTTATTTTTTTTAATGTATGTTATAAATGTCGGTAAAATGATCGAATAGAAAATTTTACACCTTACTATAAATATTTTGTTTATATGTTAATTAAAAGCGTTCTAATAAAAAAATAAAGGTATGATAAATTAGTAAGCAAATGCGTATTTTTCTTAAGCTTGAAATGAAAACTCTAAAGAAGGAAAGAAATGCTAGGATTTATTTTGCTTCCGTCATTTATGGCGGGCTACAAAGCTAGTTTCAAAATAAAAAACAAGTGAATTAATTTTTAATCAGGCAGTTTTTTTTTGTTTTAATATGAATATTTTTTATAAATATGTACATACATTTTTGATGTAGTAAATAAAAGGCTGTTTGTTTGACTTAACCACAATATTTAATTAAATTCTTTTAAATTTGATTTACATTTATTAACAATGATTCGATTTACATATATTTTGATAGTAGATCCTACATATAAATTTGCTGGTCAACTTTAAATAGTTCTCTTCCTTTTCGAAATGTGGGCCTTTGTTATTAAATTTTATTTACATTTGATTTATATTTTATTTCACAAAACCTCCTTTTGTTTACTGAAAAAAAAAGTTTTCAAACTTATTTTATTTCACTTATATTTTTATCTTTTATATGAAATTATTTTACTTTTAACTTTTTTATTTTATTTAATTTAAATTTACACTTATTTAAACTTACACATATTTTATATTTTATTTCACAAAACGAAACAAAAAAAATAATTTAAGCTTTCATTCAATGAGCTAAATTTTGAAATGTCAAACTATCAGAATTCACAATAATAAATTTTTGTCAGAAAATTTATCAGTATCAGTTCACGATTCATTTTTTGTTATTCAATTATAAGATTTCTTACTACTGACAACCACGATAGACCTGATTATTATTATTATTTAAATGATGAAAATAATCATTAATTTTATTTTTGAATTTAAACATTTGTTCAGTTTTTTGATCACATCTGGTAACTCATTATGCGTTTTATATGTATTGTACATGTTTGTTAAATCTTTTTGTTGATGATACTATTTTGACTTGAGTTGCATTTCTCTGTTGAGTATGTTTGTACTTCATTATTCACAATCGGTTTGATATTCGTGTTAACATTTTTTGTAAGTGTGAGAAGTATTTGCGTGGACTGTTTGCATTTTGTTGTTTTAATTGTAATATTCTGTACTTTCTGTGAATATACTGCGAGGTTTACCTGTATATACTGTGAGGTTTACCTGTGAATTATACTTTGAGGGTAAAGTTTACATTTTATAACCAAACAGGTTCTTTATCGTTTTATTCTGTATTTTAATGCGTTTTGCTCACATTTGTTATTCCCCAAATTTGAATTACGTACGTAATTGTGCTAAGAAATTATCTGTAATAAATTGATATCTTATTTATTAGTGGTATCCTTTTATTTATTAATTTGAATAGACCTGCAATTCGTTTCATTTTTTTTGTTTACTCATTTATATGCTGTTCCTAAGTTAAGTTCTCATATATATTATTCCAAGATACTTGTATGTATCTGTTCACGGGCTCCAGCTTGCATTTGCTGTAGTAATAATAATCAAGGTAACGCTGGATGGGGCAGTAGCATGCCTTTCAATCGAAAGGTTCAAGGTTCGATTCACGATGAAGCAAAAAAAAGAAGCTTTATGCGTTTTTCGACCTGGTCCAGTACTCTCTGTTATAGGGTTAAAATAAATGGCAAAAGAGAATTTTTTGCTTTAGCTGTATTTATTGTTAGTTAATGTCGCTCCTACATCCATTGGTGAATTACATTCATGTCAGTGTTAATTAATCCTTCCAATTCTTTGTTTGTTTTTTCTTACTAAACTATCACAAGGTCGTCAGCGAAGATAAATATGGCTAACAATTAAGTTTAGTGTTTATTCAGCCATTTATGTGACAAGAAAACAGCGTAGGTCCGAGTGAAGTCCCTTGTATTACACCATATTTTATAAAAATTCACTTCATTTAGTTATCGTCATACTTTAGGAGTAGTATAACCTTATTTTAAAGATATTTTGTAGAAGTTGACTCATGTTTGGAATAATTAAAAATTTTATTTCCATGTTTTAAGCAATTCTGTCGTGGAACGTCGTCCATTTATACTGGATATATCGAAATGTTTCAAGACTATAGTTATCGTAATTCATTTTCGGCCATTTCTAAGTCGTTACAGTTTTTTTTTGTTTATTTTTCAATAGCTTAAAGCAGAATTAATAACATTCTTCACATATTCCCTATATTTCTCTCTTCCTTAGCTAACGGTATGAAAGTATAATTATTATTTTATCTTAGTTTTGGTTATATATAAAAAATTGTAGAATTAATTGTTCATTTTTTTCATTTAGGCTTCTAGTAAATTTCATTGTACCAATTTCAACAACGTGAAATTTCCTAACTAAGTACCACGCCTGGGCGGTTTAGCATTTCATCATTGGAAAATTCATTGCTAATGAAAAAAATATTGTGTTGAATCTTTTAATACATTGAACTTTTTTAATTTCATTGAATTTTTCAAAACCAATGCATAGCAGTTGCAAGTACATGTTTGAAAGAACTAAAAACAGTCCATATTTATTAAGTACGACTGTCTAATTTACCTATTTTACACATTTGATTAGTTTAGTAAAATCCAGTTTATTTGCCTTATTGAAAAACAGTTTTTTTTATAAACTGTTTGTTATCTATAAACTCATCTTGCTTAAATTTGACATCCACGTGATGTTCAAACAATTATATTCTAGATAATCTAGATAGGTACTGAGATGTTAAAGTAAAGCCAATAATATTCAGTCTTAAATAGTATTGAGATAAATTTGACATATTGTTTTTCTACAATATTTTTGGTACTTAGTCGTAATGTACTGAAAATTATAATAACTTCAGTCTAGTTAACATGTTTTTAAATAAATTGTATATAAATACAAGTAATCAAACAGGGTTTTTGTACATTTTCCTTGTATCAATTAAAATAAATTATAAATAAAACAACAAATGTAATGCAAAATAAAAATAGAATAAAATAAAAATCGTAGCTGATAAATACTATATTCTAAACTCAACTATAAGAAGAATCAGTCATTATTAATTATATAAACATTTTTTTGGAAATAAACGTACTAACATAATACAGAGAGTGTCGCAAATCCGTCTCAGACCCAACAATACACTGTATGATGGTCGAAAATTATTTAAGAGGGGACATCACATCGATCAACGTTTAAAAAGTCATGCCTATAAATTTCAAATTTTAATCTTTCAACATTTATCATTTCTATCATGTACCTATTATTTTGTACAGTAGTGTAAAAATTATTTATATACCTCTATATAGAACTAAAAATATTGTTTATGATATCAGACTTTTAAAAATTGTTCCTAATAATAAATATATTTTAAATTGAATGCAAATTTTTTGAATGCAGACATCATTATATATTTTGGTCATGGGTAAATGGATTTAATATGACCGTTTCAGTATGTATACTCAACTGAAATAAAAATAACAAAAAAAGAAAAAAAAAAAATGAAAATTTCTAATTTTATAATAGAATAAAATTTTCTTAAATGAATACATATGAAAAAGAAAAAGAAAAAGAAAAATATATCTAAAATGAAATGAATAATTTCCAAGTAGATTTTGTATTAAATTAGATTATGTGATGCAAATAAATAAGAAAAGTTTTTTGATGTCAACTCTTCTTATGTGATAATAATAATTATGGTGTGTATGTAGGAAATTTAAATTTATATTTTCATTATAAATCAAAATTTGATAATATAAATAATGTTTAGAAGAGTTATAAGAGTTTTTCATTAACATGAGAAATAACTCTCTAGAGTAGATAATTTTAGTATTATAAATGAAGGTATATATATACTTGATAAAGCATTTAAAGTAACCCAAAGGCATACTACTATTCAAATGTATGGACTGTTATTCTTAAATCAAAATTAAAACATTAGAATAAAATTTAAAACCAGGCAGCTTGTTTGATAAATGAACTAAATGTAACTTTTTTTACTTAACTGGATTTTTATAATATAATTTATAAATGTCTTATATACGAAGATGCATATCCAATCTGAATGAAATTCAATTGAAAACAAAAATGCTTTGCTCACTAGTATTTGCAATTGTACATGTGCTGTATATGATGTAGAGCTTTTTAGCTAGCACAAAAAAGTGAAGTATGGGGTTATAGCATCGTTTGATTAATTATAAAGACACTATTAGTCCAAATTAAGTTGAAAGATTATTAGTTTTATGTAATGATTTAATTAAGGTCTCTAACGAAAGATAGGGGCATTTTAACTGTTTAACTCCAAAGAGTGGCTGTCCGAGTTGTACATTTTCGACTAAAACAAAAATATTGAAATTTGGAAGTATTCTTTTTTTTATTTTATTAAATATTAGAATTCATTACAATTATAGTAAATTAATTAAAACTAAAATTTAAAACTTAAAAATAGAAAATAAACAGATATAATAATAGTACAAAATTAAAAGCATCTACAGAATTCAAAATATAAATAAAATAAAATATTTAGGAAACATTCTATTGCAAAAGCAAGTTTCGAATAGTCCATCACAAGAAATAAACAATTTAAATTATTCAATATTTGTGGAGTAACAAATTTTAATGTAAATATTAATTTGGAAAACTAAAATCTGAAAGAAAAATAGAATATAATAAATTTAATGTGGTTAAATATTTATGTATAAAAAAATAATTAAATTTAAGAAATAATTAACATTAAAATTAAAAGTAGAATATAGAAATGTGAATTAAATTTATAGATAAAACTTTCAAATAACTAGAAAATTTACAAAAAATTTATAAAGCTACATGTTTTAGAATGAGATTTAATATTTAAATTAATTTAAAGGAAAAGAAATGAAAGAAAGCAAGATGAAGCAATAGCGAAATCCTCGTAAGAAAAGAATAAACAAAACTACATAATAATAATATAGACAAATATCAGCAACAGTATACTATAATGTATATCAGTAATAATACTATGTAATGACTCTTATTCATGCCAACTAATTACACCTAAACCAATTCTTAGTTTTAGTTAAAAATTCGGATAAAACTCTGATATTTTTGCTATCAATAGGTAGCTTATTAAAAATTCACGGTGCAATAGTTTTAAAGAAATGACAAATATGAAACTTATAAAAGCGGGGTACATCAAATAAATTCATGCTATTAATTCTTAGATTACAGATAACGGTATGTCTCACATCAAGATATCCGAATTTAATAAAAAATACTTTCAAGGTTTTATAGAGGTATAAATTCCTGATAGGAAGAATACCTAAACTACTAAATAAGCATGCAGTGTATGTAAGACAGTTAACCTTACAAATTAATCTAATAGCATGCTTTTGAAATATTAGAAGTGGTTGTAGCTTATTAAAGTGAGTACCACCCCAACAAACTATACCATACTGAAGTTTAGAATGGAATATCCCAAAGTACACCATTGAACACATTTTAGTAGAGCTATATAGATTTACGTAGTATAGTTGCCGAATCACGTTTTTGAAACGGTTCTTGAAGTAAAAAGTGTGTCCGCTCCAATCAAGCTTAGAATCAATCAACAATCCTAAATATTTAAAAGTAGAAGACAGGTTCAATTAAAAAACAGTCACATTGATTATTATTAAAACAGTTAATGGATTCATTGACATTAGAAAAAGAATTAATATATAGAGGGTATTTTTTACAATTAGGTGAATGATAGTACAAATTATAGTTACCGTCATTGACGTTAAGGATATTAAAATTCATATTCTTAGTTTTAGAGCTAAAAATCAATTAGTGTTTACAAAACCAGTTACGGAATATATTAATATCGTAGTTCATGTTAACCACAACATCAAAGTTATTTTTACAAGAATAAGTAAAAGCTGTATCGTCTGCAAATGCAGTATGACTTCCTTTAAACGGTTGGAGAAATAAAGAATTGATAAATTACCTAATATTAAAAAAAGTAAAGGTCCAAGAACACTATATTCATCCTTAATTTTTACTCTCTGTTTTCTTTCGAACAAATACGAACGATACCAATCATTTGCAAAACATCAAAAACCAGCATTATGCAGTTTTGTTAACAAAATGTTATGAATTACCAGGTCAAATGCCTTTGTAATATCTACGAATAATGCTGAGTAAACATTATTCTTCTTTAAAGCTTCATATACCTCAGTGTAAAATTTAAGAGTTCCCCTTCAGTAGATTTCCCTTTCAACAAACTATTCCCTTCCAAATTCCCTTCCAAACTGACTATTACTAAAGAATTTCGTTTTATCCAAATATTCGGAAGAACTTCGGCAATTATTAATTTATCAGGGAATATACCAGATAAACACTTTTATTAAAGATATGAGCAGGTACATCAACTATCTGTAACGAAATTTTCTTTAAAATATAATTTGAGATGCCATCAGAAGATTCAGAATTATTCAGATTCATAATAATTTTATGTAATTTGAAAGATTCGAATTCTATATATCGAAAGTTCAGCATAATAAAGTCTAATTATTATTTTGCACTTTACTAGGGTAACATCAAATAAGTAAAAAACGATTTTTTATTTTTTTTATATTTCAAAGTTGAATAGTACAGAATAGTATACAATCTTCAATTTTGTATTTACATAAATTATAGCTACTTTTAAAAAGGTCGCTATAAGCAGAACTTGTGTGGGATTACAGAAATCTGTGTTTTTGCTCGCTTATATTTTATTCTATTTTAGTAGATCGTGCAGTTTTAGCCTTTGTAGCCTTCTTCTATCGTAAGATCGAACTAGTAGCACAATCACCTTAAAATTGCTATGTTGACTCAATCGATTTCGAGTTTAATAGCATATTCACATATTTTTAGATTTCTGTGAATATCTTGATTTGAATTATAGCGATATGCAATCGTGATAGTTCTAAGGAATTTATTTTGGCAGCGTTGTATAAATAATAAATTAAATTTTTTTGTGCATCCCCACAGTTGAATACCGTAAGTCCATATAGGTTTATTTATTTTATAGAGTTTTATGATGGACCCCTCAACCTCCTGGGTTATGTCCGGTCCAGAATATGTTTACATTTAATTTTTTTTTTTTTAAATCAAAACTAATTAATTCGTATTAATTTTACTTAAAACTAAACTAATGAAAAAATAATAAAAATTCATTTTTTATTTCTATCCATTACCTAAAAGACAAAGGACGAATTGATTAAAACGTTATATTTGATTGACAATTTTAATTCTGCCCAAGAATTCAATGACCTTTCCGTTTTCGATTCTTACATTGTTGTACAAAGGACAAGTCTCATGAACATGGTGTATTGTAATGGTGGATCTTGTGGAACAACTACATGTATGTTGGTTTAATTGGGGACCATCAAAGAGGTAACTATGTGTTGGTCTGCTGTGACCTATGAGCAGTCTAATTATTATGACGGAGTGTTTACGGTTTAATTTTTTTGAGGTTTCTCCATTTAAATACATTCGTTTTGCAAGTCTTAAGATTATTTACAGTCATTTTGTCATATTAAGGTGTATTTTACCAATATAATTTTGTTGCAAAGGTATTTCCAATTCTGATAATATAATTTGTGTTCAGTATCAAGTGGTTCCATTGCAGCTTCTCATCTAGTCAGCCTCTTTATTTCGTGCAATGTTCGTATGTCCAGGTAGCCAAAGAAAGTCTACATATAGATTTGATTATACTTTTATATACTTGCAATTTGAAGTATAAGCTGAGTTTAGACTGTCTCGCTATTAGTCAGTTAATTTGATTTAGATTTTGCAGTTTGATTTATTTATTTATTTATTTATTTTAACAGTTGATCCTACAGATAAATCTGTAGGCCAACTTTATAGGTCCTTTTCCCTTTCGAAATGTGGGCCTTTTTATTAAATTGTATTAATTATTTGGTATATATTTTTGTATATTACATATTTATATTATTTTTTTTTTTATTAGTTATATTATATCTTTATTAATTATTAAATTATATTTGAACCGATGTGGTTGTATTGAAAATTACTTTTTTCAGTAATTTTCACCATTTGAAAAATTTTTCGGTTCTCACGGGGTTTGAACCCGTGCTCCTTCGGTCGTTACATTACTACACTCGAGTGTTTTACCACTCGGCTACCGAGGCCACTTTTCTGTTTGATTTGTAATGATTTTTGTTTAACGTGATGTTTCCAGTTAAGACGCGAATCAAGGTATATTCCAAGATATTTTTGTTATCATTTGTTAAGCTTACAAGCTTAGAAATTGACACTATATATTGTAAGACATGAGTATTGTAATAACTCGTAATATGCAATCTGATATCGTATAATGCTTGTGTCATCAATCATATTAGAATTTTTTCAACTGTATACCAGTATATTAAAGTCAGTAGTAAATTCAATAATAAGTAAATTCATTATTTTGTAAGTTGGTATGACTGGTTAAATTCAATAAATTCGACTGACTGATTAAAAAAATAAATTTTTTTTGTAAGGTGGTGTACAAATGAGTCAGTGAGTTGACAGAAAACGTAAGACAAGGAAGTATAAAATTTAGTGCGCAAATAAAAAGATGATTCAGAAACAAATCAACCCCGTGCATTCTTAAATAGTTCAGGGGCAAATAAAAACTTAGGTGCCTATTATGTATTTCGATAACGATTACGATTTGATCGAACGAAATGTCAAAATGCAAAATTGCTATTATGTATTTCGATATCGTTCAGAGATCGATGTCGAAAGTTTATCGATGTAAAATTTTACCATGAAAGAGACATCGAAAGAGAGATTTTATACAAATTATTTGAATTTTTGAATTGAACGGTTAAAATAAAAGAGTGACACTTTGAGAACTGGTGTTTTGTTTTATATTTGCGATATTTTTTGGAATAAAAATAAATTTAAAAGTTGAAATGGAAGTAGGTATTTTACTTTATTCTTCATAATTATTTTTTATTGAAATAAATTTTAATAGGAATGAAAGGCCAGTAACACAGGTAACTTAGATAGAATCACCTTTTCGTGCTTAATTAAGTACGGTACTGCAGTTTTACACTACAATCTACAATATTTCGAGTATTTATTTAACAAATTACTGGTTTATCAACTCATTAAATGTAGAAAACTACTGCTATTATCAGGAACTAAGCCTTCTTAAATAAAATAGTTTCATTTTTATATAATTTGTTGCCAGATTATACTCTCAATTATTTTTTGTCATTTATTATATCCCAATGACAAAGGGTATAATAAATGCCAGGTCCATCCATATAGCATTTTTTTTTGTTTTGCTTCATCGGGAATCGAACCTGGGACCTTTCGGTTGAAAGGCAGGCGGTCTACCTACTGCGCCACCCAGCGTAAATAAACTGCACTATGCAGAGTTAGTGTAAATAAATTACTTCAGTAATTCGGCTTAATCATAAAAATAATATTTGTCTGACTTTTTTCTGCTAGTGCGTAATGGAATTTGATCCATTTTGGACATTAGTAAAAGCTAAAAATTTCATATAAAACTTCCTTAAGCACAACAGAAAAAAATAGCTGTGCTGTGCCGGCTTTTGGGTCGATTATAACAACTCTCAATAGATCTAGGTCATTGTTATTTTTCATCTTTCTATGAATTCGAAGATACCTTTCAGTTAATTTGAAAATCTCTTCTGGTTGAATAAATCCATCTCTATATATAGAATAACGTATGTAAGCAAATGAGATTAATAAAACATCAATTGGTTTCCATTTGAAGAAAAATTTATGTAATTTTCACATTTTATATTTTTTTATTTAAAAAGATAAACAATCTGAAATTCACTGGCCTTGATTTAATAAAATTTAAAATTTTGCACAATTATTAAAAACAGTTTGAAGCAACTTCAACATTCACTCTTTAATTGAAAAAGCGTAGTAGGAAGTATGAACAGTATAAAAAATTTATGATTTTTAAAAATTTTTTGGCAACGATTTATATTTTTGCAAATTGTAGAATTTATTTTTGTTTTCCAAGGGTTCCAATGATGGAACGCAAGTTGAAAAACATTGATCCATTATACAAACAATTAATTTACATTACATTGTTATTTAAAAACACTTAAAATATGTTGTATTAAAATTTATTTTTATTAAATTACATTTATGTAATTTATTTAAATATCACTATATATATATATGTATGTATATAATATGTAAGAGTATATACTTTGTTTTTCATTCATTTTACTTTACTTGGGAATAAACAAAATTGTGCAGATTAACAGGAACGAAATGTTGACACATAATTGAGTATATTCAATTTTTTTTCTTCTTTCTTCTAAATTATCTTCTTTACATCATTTACAAAGCTTTTCTAAAAAGAAGACACAATCATCGTCACCGTCATTTAATTTAAAGCGCTTTTCAATCATTTCGTTAACGCTGTCCATCGTATTAGAAAACTTAAGATATATCATTTCATGGATATCTCTGTCTCGCTCTTTCTTTTAAATGTTTTTGTTAATGGTGGCGCGGCGGCACCAATCGGTATTGAAAAATTTTATTTTATCAAAATAATTTTCTAAGAATTAGTTAAAGTCATTTCTCGTAGAGACATCAACATACTTATCATCAACAAATCCATTGTTTTCATCTTTTTTTTTATAAGCGTAGATTTTAAAATTTGAAAACTGTAAAGTGATGACAGAATAAATTTTCTTGATGATTCCTGCAATACAGATAAATGAAAAGTAAATTTTTTTTAAAATCTATTCTTTAAAAAATTTATCCTTAAGGGAGTGGGTGGGAGGGAGAGCTTTAAAGTAAAAAATTGTTTTTATTGTGTTAATCGTAAAGTAGGTTCCTTTTAATTTTTTGTTGTTGTTCTGGAATTTAAGTAATACTATTTTGTGTTATCAGCAGTACACTTGTGCTACAAAATGTAGTGCCATTAAAACAAAAATAGCAGATTTTGAAAATTACAAAATTCAAAATTGTGAAAATTGTCGAAACTGCAATGGGTTAGGAAGATTTTGTTTAAATTTTTATGTTCGTCGATTTTAAAATGTTTGACAGGTATTCAATAATCAACACTGAAGAAGTTAAGGCTTTGACCGAAACTTTGAATGTTTGATGAAGTCGTATTCGGGAAATTGCTTAGCAGTAGTAATCTATGAATACTTGGAAATATATACATCTATTACCTATTCCCGACTTAACATTTTTGTTATATAGTGTATTTTTTTCTCTCTAATCTCTTCTGTTGTGACCGTTGTTACCTTCGTGGCGTCTTCGATCTACAGCTATCCATTATGGTTTAAAAATATTTTTGGCTACAAGGGAGACACCAAGTGGAGATAAAGAAGATGGGAGTTTTGTAATTTTAGCACCAATTGCAAAAATAGTCAATTTCTATGATATTCTGGTTTTTTCCTATAAATTTAGGATTTTTAGCAAAGCTAGTGAATTGTTAAAGGCGGCGTAACAAGATTTACCATCATGTCAGCAATAGGAATATTCTTTTTCTGGTTATCAATATTTTTCTTTACAAAATTAACATGCATTTGAAATTCAGATGTTCCTGCATTGATCAATTAGAAACATTTCGGGATGGATATATCAAAGACACAATTAAGCCTGTGAAATTTAAAATTTTTAATTTTAAAGGGTAGCTATACTATATTTTTTGATTAGTTTTAATTGTTTTGATAACTTTAAAAATATTTCTAAATTCTAATTTGATTGATTTTATAATGTTTTATTATTGGGTCTTGTATTAAATGTATTGTTTTCGTATATGGGTTTAGAACTTGGATATGTTTTTCGGTAAAAAATTTAGTTGAAAGACCGGCACAAAATAAAGTACCTTTTAATTTTTTTTATTTTTTAATCGATAATTTTTTCCGGTAATATTTTGAAAAAGCTTTGCATTTCAATTTCTCGGTCCTTGTCACGGCTTTTTGCTTTAATTCAACAAGGTGGAAAATTTTACAGACACTATTAGCGTATTAACATATTAGATAGAGTTCGTGTATGTCATATAGTAATTTCATTCTATACTTAACTTTTTTTTTATGATCTTGACAGTAACTTAGGTAGAATCACCTTTTCGTGCTTAATTAAGTACGGTACTGCAATTTTACACTACAATCTACAATAATTTGAGTATTTATTTTAACAAATTACTGGTAATGAGTAGATAAATGTGGAAAACTACTACTATCGTCAGGAACTAAGCCTTCTTAAATAGAATAGCTCCATTTTATTTAATTCGTTACTAGATTATACTCAATTATTTTTTGTCATTTATTATATCCCAATGACAAAGGGTACTAGACCAGCTCGAAAAACCAATGAAGCATTTTTTTTTTTTTGCTTTATCGGGAATCGGATCTTTCGGTTGAAAGGCAGGCGCTCTACTTACTGCGCCACCCAACTGGCAGTATAATTAATATTATATCTATTTTTAATAATTTGAGTTCATATCTTATAACTCACAGTTATAAGTATATTATACCCATTTTAAGTTATTATTTTATTATTCATAGAGCGTTTCATTGCACAGTCAATTGTAACAAAATAAATATTAGGAGTATATAATAAAATGATAATTAGATGCTACGATAGGTTTTCATTTTTAAAAATATTCTTTAGTGTTTAGCATCTCTTGAATAATATTAGGGAGTATTATTCGAGTACATATTGCATTAATGGAGAGATTTATAACAAAGCTTTGAATTGATGAGGAAGATAAGACTGAAACAGAATAACTTGTTGATCACTGTCATCTTACGTGTGTTCGAGAATCATTAAAAGCGCTCTAGATACAATAAATGTAGCTTTGCTAATGCATAATATCATAATAACTAAAGCTAAGTTAAAATATAACCCATACCAATGTTTAGATCTCTCAATGAAAATGCCCATTTAAATCTCACGGGAAAAAAAATAGTTTTTTCTAGTAGGACGATAGACAAATCGAATAGAATAGCAAACGAAAAAATAAACATCCATTTTGTGAACCCTTAACGATTAAAAAGAAAATCAAAACAATTACATAATAAATTAATTAAAAATTGTTCTTGTTTATTATGTTATTTATGGTAGATTGACGAAATGTAAGTTGTAAGAGTTGTTGTAAGTATAATTAAATTTTCTGGACTAGTAATCTATAAAATAATATTTATTTATGTGTGGTAATATATGATTTTATAAAAATTACCATTTCGTAATATATTTTATTCGGTTTATTTATATTTTCTTTCCAAAATATCAGTCTGTAAGCAGTCTGCTCAGTCTGATCAAACACTGATGTTACATATTTATTATATAACTACTTCATCATCTCGGCTCAGTTCAATATTATTTTCAGTTGCAATGACGAAACTGATTTAATGTGATTAACTGATTTAGTTCATATACTTAAAAAATTGCCCCTATTGCAAAGTTGTGGTAATAATTTTTAGCTTACATACATTTTTATGCCGAATGTTTACTAATTTCTTTTCTGATATAATAAGATGCCATATCAATTTGAAAAAACTTTCAGCACACAAGTAGTAACTAAATGAAAACAGATGTTAATTTCTTGAAACTATATCCTCAATATTCTATTTTGCTTCCCATTTTGGAATGTAGGAAAAAAAATTTATTTTCCATAAAACAACACCACTCTTTTATTCCTTCCTGGAAGAAATCTTACCTGATATTTTGTTTTCGTATATATTATTTTAGGTGTATAGTGTATTGCGGTAAGAGGATAGTTTTTTATTAGAGTTTTATGTTATCATGTATATTCTACTGTTGTGTATTTAGCCTAAGTTGTATTAAATTTTTTTCCTGCAATTCAAATTTGCTTTTTTATAGTAAATAAAATATAAAAAATGCTATAAAAAAATTTAAAACGTGATAAGTTAACGAGATTTTTGTATCTACTAGGTACATGGAAAAACTTTTCAAAATAAATTTCAAAAGCAAAAAATGGAAAGCTGAAAAAGTTTGAATTTTATTCGACCTTTAAATAGGCTATAGGTCCGAAAGTTTACCACAAATGATTTTCTTAAAGCTTTTTTAAATAAAACTTATACTGTTTAGGGAAGTTTTGTGGGTGTTCCAATAATTAAAAATAAAATTCATTATATTAAATATTAAAGGGTTAATATTTGTATAATATTTGTATAATAAATATTAAAGGCTGTTTAAAATTTGTTTGATATACAATACAGTCGAATATAGTGTCAAATTAATGACATTTTGTTTACCCAGGTGAGTCTGAGTAAATTATAGTCACAGGTGTAAATACTTTAGTATAAACTTTTAATAATGTAACTAAATAAGACAACCTGTATAATGATAGAATAAATAAATAATAATAATAATGAAATTTGATCTATAGGTACATAAATCGAATTGGTTTAATATTTGTGTAATCTTGTTTATTAACAGTATAGAACTCTACTCACTTAAAATTTGCTTGCAGAAATTTTACTGTGCGTAGTCAGAAACATTTATCACCTGTGTCAAAAAAATAAATAAAATGCAAACCGAAAATTGTAAGTCAAAATTTTAATATTACAGAATTACAGTACACCGGCTTTCATAGTAGACCCAATTTAATGAAAGCATAATATATGATATTAACATAAATAAGTTTTAATTATGTTGAGGAGCTAGTTCTCGATTACAGTTGTAGTGGTTGTAGTTTCCTGTATTTAATTAATTGATGTATGTATATTTTGTTTTCTACCTTAAGTTCCATAGATTTGGTTACAGGACATTTATGATGATATTATGTGTAATAAGGTCCGAAAATATAATGATACCTAAGTTTAACAATAGGGTACAAAAAAAAAATAATGATAAAAAGAATGAATAGTGTAATTCGAAAATTTAGGAGATGGGTTCACTAATTTCAAATTATTTTTGAAATTGTAAGGACTATTCAGTAACGTTCTGGAGGACTTCAGAGAATTCTAAAAATGTAAAAAAGTGTTTAGGTACAGGGTGATTTACACTATTTTTTATGTCAAATATAAATTATATTAACCCGGATATGCCGGCGGGCGTGTTTATGGGGGGATTTTAATGATTTTTAGTATTTTATGTATTTTAGAGCTAATTTGTACCAAAATAAAAAAAAATTAAAATTTTTAAATTTTAAAATAGTTTTTAAGACCGTACTACCTGTAGTACGTTAGGATAAAACACAGCTATGAATACAAAAAAGTCAAAAGTATTTTATTTGAAATAATGTCGGTTCATTTATTATTTTAAACATTTATATATAAAAAAATAAACAAAATATAATAAAAGAATAAGCTTTTAGCTAAAAAAAAAACAATTCATTATAAAAAAATAACAAAATTAGGAATTTCAAATACTATAAATCATTATATTCTTTTTTTACATTTTTGTGTGATATTATATATTGCATTTAACATGAAGAGATGCTTTACATTTTAAACAACGCGTTGTTGTTCGATCATGGCAGTATTTACAGCGCAATTGCTTTGCTTTTCCATCTAATTGACGGGGAATTTCTGTGAGCAAATGGTCTAATCGATCAAATCGCGTATCATGTGGCATCGCTGCTCTTCTCGATGGTGCTGCAGGTGCTCCATAAGTTGTTAACAAAGCCATGAAAAAATGATGAAAAGTTAAATGATCCATTTTTCCACCCATTTTTCGATGTAATTGCCATGCATTATGCTCAGCAAAATAAATACTATGAGATAATATAGGGAAGTATCATTTTTTGCCACGAATAGATATGAGATACAGACTTATGTTTTAATCAGCACGGTTAACGCCCCTCATATCAAGGTTATATATATGAATCCATTTAGGTTGTTTGACCATTTATATTACCTTTTACTTTCTCGGATCGTCGTCCAATTAATCGTGCAGGTTCCACCGAATGAATATTTGAGGCAACATTTGAGGCAATGCTATCGTTCCAAGCAAATACAATTAAATTGTCATCTTTAATTTTACGGTAATCATAACAGCCTCTTTGCTTTTTTTTTAGTTCTTTCTTTTTTGGCAAAGGACAGTTACCCAATCGATTTTAATGTATTGTACCCGTGCCTTTCAAATGGCACTTTTCCAGTTCAATTAAGAAGGGGGTAAATAAATTGCCAAAATAAAGATGGAAATTACCTCTGACTCTTGTTGAGAAAGAATATCAGCGTAAGTTAATAATACGCTTGGCCCCAGACCCATTTCCTTATAAGTGTTATTGACAAATGTTCCTGCGCTTTGGTATGGTTCCAACCAAATAATATATCCTTTAAAAGTTGCTACAATCCAAAATTTATACTCATATCTTATAGGCTTTCCATGGATATATTGTTTACATCCATATCGACCGAAATATGGAACCATTTGCTCATCAATGCTTTGTTGTAATACCTTGGGAGCATTCTTTTGGAAATTTTCATTTAGCTTTCGTAATAGTGGTTTAATCTTAAATTTTTCTCAACAAGATCTTCTTTTGTCCATTTTAGAGTAGCTTTATCAATTTTTTTTTTTTTATATTCTGGAAACAACACAACAGGAATATTTTCATCTTCAGAAGAATCTTTTCGTTGTACTATCTCAACTTCAGTATTTAACAGTAATGGAGGCAAGTTTTCTAAATCTACTATCTGTTCATCACCAGAATCTTCATGTTAGATAATTATTAGCATCATAACCGGGAAGAATATATATGTTGTAAGATGTATTTTGTGATATGTCATCATCTTGTTCTAAGAAATCTAAGATATCAATTATTTCATTTAGTGTAATATTACTGAAAAAACTTTTTATTATTTTTTTATTTTATATCTCAATTATAGCAACAATTTACTAAAAAAAAACACTAACTTATAAATTTTTTTTTTTAAAATTATATATTCTAACCTATAACTCGCCATCTTCACTGTTTTGCAAATTCTATTAAACTGATTAATTTGACTTACGCAAAATCACTCAAATGTCAAATATTAATTTTTGATAAATCATTTCAATGCTTACTTTGTTTGCTATTAAATATTGTAACATAAACACTCAATCGTTTCAAAAAAGCATGTACCGTTATTCCGCTAGATTTAAATATGTTACTGTACTATACATAGTACATTCGGATAATTTGGGAAAAAAATTGTTATAACAAAAATAGGAATTTCAAACTCTATTAACTGATATAGCTTGTTATGAGTCATTATTTTAAAATGTGTTTAAAATTGTATCTGGAAATTTAGATTTTTTATTTTTGTTGTAAAATAATTTTCACGAGTTTTTTCAAAAAATACCAATTTTGAAAAAAAGTGTTTGTGTCTCTTCAAAACATTGCAATGAAAAAGCAATCTAAACTATTTAATTAGGAAATATGTAATTGTAGTATTGTACATAATATACTAGTACCTATGTGAGTGATATATTATGTAATATGATATAATGAGCTATTTGTTTCAAAATATATAGCCAGTTGCATAAAATTTACATAAAATGCCATAACTTAGAAAATAGACCTGTTATAGAAAATAAAAATCAATTTGTAAAATAGTAAATATTTTGGTAAATAATTTTGATACCGTTAATATTTTCATAAATTTTAAATTAAATAAAAAAAATTATTTTCGTTTTCACCCTGTACCTGAGAAAAAAATATTTTATCTCCAAAATATGCGCTTGCTTTTCAAAAATTTACATTTATTATATCATTTTTCCGAACGGTATGATTTATTGGTTATGTCATCTGACTATTCGTACCGGGTTAAAATCTTGCTCAAAACATGATGGACTACAATTGATTATGACTTAAAAATGGAACTATGAAATTATGAATACCAAGCAATGATGCAAATGTTGCTTTTCCAAATGAAAAATGTAATGTTTATACCATCACTATGGCATGTGATTGTGTAGGTAAAGCCTTTACGTAATAGCGTCTGTTCATCCCATACTTACTTGTAATAGTTTCAACTACTTAACTAGTTTTAAAAAAATTTACAGCCAATTTGTCTCAGTAATTAAATTTTCAAAAAAGGGTATTATAACTTACCTTTAACAACAAAAGCCCTTAATTTTACTTCAAGAAGTTTATTACATATCTACCAAAAAATTTCATTTTATTGGATTTGTATAAAATTGGATCGACAGCTTTTTAGAACTATTGCCATTCTTAAAAAAAATTTGAATTCGATTAAATAAAAATTATTTACAATTATTATTATTTCAAACTAAACATAACAAATTAGGTAACAATATAAAGAATAACAAAATAAAGAATAACAAATTAGATAATGCTGAGCTAAATTTTGTAATGTAAATAAAAAATTAGAATATTCACTAATAAAATAACATTTTTATTCCTAAATAATAATTTTAAAATGAAAATGAAAAATTAATTTTCTTGAAAAAACAACAATAACAAAAACAAACATATTATATAGAAAAAAAACTATATTTACAGTCTCCATTAATTTTTAATTATTTTCATTTTTCTGCTATTTCAGAATGAATTGCGTATTAGCTTTTTAATTTGTATTTTTATTTAAATTAATTTATATTTTAACTCAATTTTCCGCAATCATTGTGTCACAGAAATATTTTGATGCATTGCGAATAATATGATTATAATATTTCCATCGAATTGTCTAACAAATTTTAAATTTGGTGATATAAATATCAATTTTAATGGTATGGTATTAAAAATATACTTCCATGAACTGGTGGAACATAAAAATATTTTAAAACCATTTTGTTTGTCTGGTAGCCATTAGTATTAGCGTTAACGATTGCAAATATTTTTACGGATTTATCATTGCCAAATCGAAGCTATTGACATTCTATGAGTATTGTGAGTGGGATGTACATAATGTCAGACTACTCGAATATCAAAATATTTTATAAGTTTTCTATTATATAGTACAGACGGGTGCAATATTCGTACTCTCTGACTTGGTGTTTCATATCTATTGTAATTTCAATAATAAATATTTTCATTAAATAAAGAGTAGGTTTCAAAAGTTTTCTATCTAGCTAGTAAAAAATTATTTCTATTAAAAAAAAATTAAAATTTTGCAGTACACATAAGACTAAAAATTTCAAGTTTTATCAAATTGCTTTATTATCTGAAAGTAATTGATATCTAAAAAAATAATTAAATCAACTGAATAAAATATTAATAAAGTATATTCTTTCTATTATCTCTCTATACATCATAATCGATAGAAGCAGCCAAAAAAATGCAATTCAATGGTGTGAAAACATAGGGTAAAAATCCAGTACATTTAATTTACGTCTTCCATTAGATGATGGGTCTTTGACATTAAGTGGAATACTAATAGTAGAATTTAATTATCCTTGAATTAGGTGAAAATTTGATGATTCAAAAAAAAAATACTACTAAGTAGGTAGAAGTGGCCTTTCCAGTTGTTTCTGCAAAACCACTTATCATTTTAATTGTGGCTTTTTGATACTACAACTCGAGAGTGACCTATTTGCTGTTATTGTGTATTTTAAGGGATCACTCTTCCAATTTTACTCTCTCAAGAAACTCAGTACTAGAACCACCCTGTGCTAATGAGGAGGTTGATCGTACCTACCTACCTATTACTGTACGTAATCGAATTTTTAGATTTTTGATTTTACTTTAAATCTACGAGACTAACGCAATTTAAAAATTATCAAAGTAGAAAGAAAACTTTTACATATTCAATTCTGTTTTCTAGCAAGAAAACAAATATTTAAGTGGCAGTTTTTATTATAATGCTCAGCATAGTTCAAAAAAGTCATGCTACGCTATGTATATTCAACAAGATACAGTAATATATTTCTTTGCTGTATGTCTTGCCCACATACGCGTCAAAAATAAATATATATGAGAAAATGTTTAAATATTTAACATATCATTGTAACGAATGCCTCATGCTGGCCATATACTGGCTAATTTGGTTTCATACCAATTTGACAAAATGTTCTGGAACTACAACATGGTAGGTAGATAAATCTGTAGAAGTAGTTGGCGGCTGATATTTTATTTCAATTTATTTTATAACAATCATTCATTTTTGCAATAAATAAATATACCTAATTTTTGTCATTAGCTTAAATTTTTTACTTTTTTTCATGAATCACAACCTTTCACTAACAAACTATGACAATAATGTCATTTTAATACAAACAACTAACAACACAACATGGCCCACAAAAAATAATTTTCTTCATCTAACTTTTTAACCGAAAAGATGATTGTACAACACTGTTATATAACTAGCCAATTTGCATTACAACTTGGTTGAAAAATTACAATTGATTAGCAACAAAATTTTACTGTGTGTGAAGCGCAGTTGAAAACCTGAAACAAAAATATTTGTAGATTTGTCGGATATTTTCGGACCCGAAACTAAAGAGTAAAACCAAATAATCAAAAAATGAATATATTTTATAGAATATGCTGAGGGCTCTATATGAAACAGTTGAAACAAATAATAAGTGTTCTGATGATGGTGTAAAATTCGAGGTTTGCAAATTCAAAATATTTCTTGGTTTATTATTAAAAAAAATTCTTTATATAACAAAATTTGAATTTGTAAGCTTTTTGAGTTTCCTCTTGGAAAATACTGCACAGTCTTCCAGGCTGAAGTCTTTGCTATAAACGCATCAGTGAATATAACAGAAGAGCAAAGGTGGTCTAACAAAGTCATTACAATCTTTAGTGACAGTCAGGCTACCCTAAAAGCTCTTGAAACTAACCTCATCAAATCCAGATTGGTGGGAGAATGTTCGGAAGCCTGAAACCTCATAGGTCTCCGAAACAAGGTACAACTGATATGGATATCGGGTCATAGTGGCTTGACTGGAAATGAGAAAGCTGCCGAACTAGCTAGATCATCGGCGGGAAACATTTATGCCCGGAGCCGGTAGTTGGTATATCTATTGATAATATCAAACTATCGATAGAAAACACCATGAAGAGGGAAACAAACATTCTTTGGGAGCGTATTAAAGGTCACAGAGTCTCCAAAATATATGTACCAAGAACAAACACCAAAATAACCAACTTCCTGCTAACTCTCAATAGAGTAGACTGTGATGCTGGGCATACTTACTGGTCATAACCACATGAATAAGTACATGTGTAGTACACACAACTGCTGCACTAACTGACGACCCAACCTGCAGCCACCTTCTGGAAGAGGAAGAAATCTCTACACATGTTGTAGGAGAGTGCCTAGCTCTTTCAAGGCTGAGACTCAGTTTGTTGGAAACGCACTACATAACCCTAGAAAATGTATAGTAGATTTCGTGAAAAAAATATATAGTTAATTTCGTGTGATTTGTTTAAAATTTATAATTTCTGATGTTAAAGTTGAATAACACTCATTGAATAACTATAAAATATTACTATAAAATGTTTTTTGACATTAATGATAATAAGTTGGTAGAAATTTGATACTACTTTGGGTTATTCTGATTTTATATATAAATTAAGTCAACTAAAAACTAAAAAATTATTGAATATACAATAATGACGTTTCACAATTTTAACGAATCGAACATACTCTGACAAACAATTTTTGGCTATCTTTAAACTTTACCCATTAAGACAACGTAGTTACTATTTGAATACTCTGTATATACAAATGATCTGATAATTCAATCCAAGCTTTAATTTTAATACGAAAAAAATCATTGAATCGAAGTTATTTTTAATTCAAACTTTATTTTTTAATCTTTACTAAAACCAATATTTTTAATGTTTTTCTTATCAAAAGTTTAAAATACTTACTTTGTTTTTTAATGAATTTTTACATATCTTGATAGCTACTCAAAATGGATTCGTTAGCAAATTTTTCATAACTGCCATCAGATTAAAATTGAATTTTGATCGTTTTAGTCATGGATTTATAAATCTCCACTGTAAAAATGGCAATAAATAATTTTTACGGATATTAACTAACATAATTAAGTTTTCAGAATAATATTATCTTAAATAATAAAATACAAACTCCATTAAAATTATTATAAATAATTATTATTAATAATTTTGAAAACTGCGTCAAAAATTAATTCATGAAAAAGAATATAAAAAAAACTTTTTTATTATTCTCAATTCTTTAAAAAAAAAATATTATTAATTGATGTCAATGACATTGGCATCATTTTATTAATTTATCATTTTTATCAAAAATTTACACTTGATTTAATTTTAATCTAAAAATATTTAAAAATTTCATTTATTTTGTTTTAAATTCAATTCGATTGAATCTATTTACATTAAAGTATGTAAAAGAGATAACAAAACAAATAAGAAAAATAAAATTAAAGAGTATTTATTTACTTTGAAATTTAAAATTGAGCAAAAAAAAAAAATAATTTAAAAATAGAAGAAAAATTATTTTCCTCCAATGGTATTTTTTCAATGGTGATAAATGAAGGGGATGTAAACAAAAAATCGACTAACTCCATTTTTTTTAAATTTTTGAATGGAAATGTTAGAATTTTTGAAATAGAGTTGCAAAAATATTTTTTTATTAATAATGGAAATTACCAGAGCTTGTTTAAAGTACTTTTTTTATTTTACCCAATATTAGAAGAAAAGGGGAAATAATTTTTTAAAAATGAAATGAAGTTAAATTAAATTAAATTGATTTGGCTAATTTTAAATATAATTTTTATAATTTTTTGTAATTCTTTGTCTGTTTCTAAACTACTATATAGGTATATTAGAGTAATGTAGAAGTATTTTAATAAAGCCCGAAAATAGGTTCACTGTAGATTCATCGTTGCTGGCAGATATAATTTTTAGATTATAATGACTGGATTTGAATAATTGAACGTTTCTATGAATGCTTAGTTCCAAAAATACATTTTCTTTTATTACTTATCCGTTTATTTACAATCTATCATAGTATTTTTAAAATTTTACCAAAACAACGTCCAATAGATTTTCGGTAAATTCGGACCGTGTTCGATTACATAGTTGCAATGACTATACAACAGTCATTGTTATTCACAGGTATTTCAGATATGTTCACACATCAATTCTATGTTGTTAGACCTAAGGTTACTCTCAGATATTGATATCATTATTTTTATTATATGATCCTATGACACAGTTGTATACTCTTATAACTTAAATTTTATTTAAATTTAGTGAAATTGACATTGCTTAATGTTTATCATCATCTAAGGGCGCGCCTTGACTTTGTTTACAATTTTTCTCCATTCTGCTCTATCTTTTAACTACAATCTTTCGACAGTAGTCCTTGATTTCATTCAGCCACCTTGATCTTGGTCTACCTTATACTCTTGTTTTTATGGTAAGGCATCATATTCTTTTTTGCATACGGTGTTCATTCACACCACATGTCCTGCCGATTTTAGTCCTTCTGTCTCAATAAATTTTACAATATTATGTGCACCAATAATTGTTCATTGTATCTTCTGCAACTGTCCTCTATCCATTAAGTACAATCTTTCGACAATATTGTCCTCCAGTTATTGGTCTACCTCATGCTCTAATATTGTATAGTACTGCATATAAATTTTTTTTCCATCCCATGTTCATTAATCCTGATCATATGTCCTACCTAGAATTAGTCTTTCTGTCTCAATCAATTTTACAATGTTATGTCCTCCAATGAGTGCTCCTTGTTGTGGTCTTATTTGGTATTCATTATTGTCATTTATTTTGGCACCACATATTTTTCTTTTAATTTATTTTCATCATTAATTGTGATTTATCAGGCTTTTTAGCTAAAGGTGATGGTCGCTTGTATAATTTTCCTTATCATTTAATTTAAATACAATACAATTTGTAGTTTACTACTCCATTTTACAAGCATTATTTTTTTTTATTTTTATTTTTATTATGTAATAATAATAACTCATTTGTTTGTTCATACTTACTAGTAGTTTAACTGATTGGTATTATCTTTGTCATCGGATACAATATTGTTTATGTTTTTAACAATTTGGTATACAATTTTCCTGGATTATTTTTCAAACAAAATCGAATTAAAATGATAACTATTTCAAAATGTTTAAAATACGTAGCGGAAATGTAAAATAAGAGCAAAGTGTGTAGTATGAAAACATTTAGATTACGTTTTGTATATATGTATGTCATAGGTAAAGTTACCAGAATGAATTAAATTATAGGCTAGCATATAAGTTCGATGAAAAAATAAATGTATTGTCAAATTGAAGTAAAATATGTTAATAAAATATATTTAGTTAAATATATGATATTGAATGAACTGGTTGGTATGGTATTAGTATGTAATATATATACATGTTTATATAATTTGTATGCTTGGACTTATTCTAAACGATATCGTGTTTTGTTGAAATAATTGAGAAGAGAATAATAATTAAAAATTACTTTTTTTTATCAAAAAAAATATTTTTTCTTAATTGTTTATTCAAAATTAATATTATAAATTTTATAATATAATAAAAAAATATTGTTTTAATAAAGGAAAAAAAAATTTGACTCAACAGAAAATTGAACTTACACAAAATTTGCGTTATTAAAATGACGCTTTAACCAACTGAGTTAATAACCGATTTAATATTATATTTCGTCAAATGCAAACATAAAATAAAAATTTATTTTGATCCACACAAAATGCAATAAAATAAAAAGAGTATCTATACCCAAATGGTACAATACAAGCGCACACAATCAGAGTACTCGTAAAAAGGAAATTGCATATATTATAATATAACATGAATGTAATTGTTGTTGCTGTGTAATCCAATAAATGCACGCTATTTGAAAGCAATTTATATAAATAGTATTATATTATATTAGATTTAAACGTCAAAATGGATCTGTTTATTTGTATTGTAAAAATGGTATCCATAATGTAGCAATAATGTTATAATATATTTTACAATAAAATCCATGAAGTGGTTATAAGAGCGTTAAACGGTAGTAGAACTATATCTAAATTGTGTTAAAACCTTTTATATTGCATTTTGGAAGTCATAGTCATCATAACTGTTATGTATCCTTTCATCTTTCATATTTTAGTTATAATTTACTTTTGAAATCATGTAAACTACTTCCTTAATTTATTTTCTGAACGTTGTGCCCGGGCTTAATATTGTCCTCCATTAATTGTCATAACAAGAGAATAGTCTTTAGGTTAATATCTGAAGTTTTATATGTTAAGGGAGTTTATTTTAGTGTATTTAGATTTAAAGTTTTGTGATGCTCATCAATTTTGAATGATTTTTGGGTTAAGCTATAATGTTGGACAATAATTATTGTCTTCCGTAAACATTTTTTAGAATAATTTATTTTACAATATTATCTTTTTTCATTATTTTTTTACCTATTTTGGTGACTACTCGTCAATCAATGTATAGTAAATGGTACTAATATAACAGTGTTTGACAGTGATGATATTGATTATGATTGCATATGATATTGATATTTACTTTTTCTTGATTTTTACACTTTGCTTTTAAAAAACTTTATAATCAATGAACGTGTATATACTTTTCATCAACTAACATAGTCTTTTGATAAAATTCATTTGAATGTTCATTTTGCAAACAAAGTGTCCAATACACATTCTTTTGTTTCAAATAAATTAATTTAAACTTTAAAGTACCACCCAACACAACACTATCATCATATTCATATTCTTTTATGTAGAATTTAAAGCACAAGAATTTAATACTATTTTTAAATATGGAGTTAATTGATTTTTATTCTAAAAAATATTCATGTTTTTTTTTTTTTTTTTTTGAAAAATTTAAAATTTTTAATTTAATCCCACATTCATTCGTATTAAAATATCATATCCGTTATTTGGTTAAAAATCCTTCACTTTAGAACTGGGGATTAAAAGATTTCATTTCAATTTCGGTTGACAACACATCAAAAATTATTTCAAAGTAAATTGTTCATGGCATACAAAGAATTCGTAATTTAAAAAAAAAAAAAAAAAAACAAGCAAAAAATGAAAACAAAATTTTTACAATCATTTTTTGATATGCCCATCGCATCGTTCAGGAATCCATTCATTACTGTGATTATATTTCTACATTTTAAGCAGTGGGGAACTGTATTAAATTATTGCAAGGTAATCTCTATTGTTATAACAGTAATACAAAGTGCTACTGAAAGAGAAATAAATGGGAGAAAACATTTTTTTGACATGATTTGATTCAGTTCACTGATTGACATTATTGTTACCTATGGATTTTGTTTTGTTTTTAATTTAAAAATTTACCTTTACTTTGAAATTTAAGAATGAAATTATAATTTGGAATATATAACCAAGAGTGTTAATAAAGTTAACAAAATTTTGATGGAATCATTTAATTTGGGAAATATTATTGTATCATACTAATATAAACCTACTTACTAGATCTAAGATAATGATAATGATAATAATTTTACAAATATTATTTAAGGAGTTCAGGAAATTTGTGTCAAAAGTTTTAGTTTTGGAAAAAAAATTAAAAAGCAGGTTAGTTTGAATTAGTCGCCATTATTTATTTGTTTATTTTAGAATATATATTTGATAAATATTTGTATTATAATGAAGAGCACTAACTATGTACTACAATAACTATCAGGTTAGAAGCAAACTGTTTGTAGGTATATAGAAATTAAATTTTCTCTTTGGTATTATTCTGTCAGATGTTGCTGATCAATATCATACATTCATAGCAATCATAATCAATATCATCAATATCACACACTGTCATACTACAACCATTTATTACATCGATTCGTAGTCAACAAAATAAGTAAAACAAATGATGAAAAAAAAAAATATTGTAAAAATAAAGTATTCTACAATATATTTGTTTACTATTGTCCAGCATTAGCTTGATCCAAAAATCATCCATATTATACCGTCAGATATTGCTTAAAGCATCAAGCGAATCAACTTGCATCATGTTGCTAAAGCGGTGAGATTATTATCCAGTGCGTTAGTATCCATCACCGTTAGTAACTAATTTTTGTAAGAGATAAAAGTAAAATAGTTAACATGGTGTAGTTATGAGAATGTTAAAAAGATAAATTTAAATACAAAAAGAAAGTAGAAAAAGACCAAATATCAATTACAATAAATATTTATCGATTATATAGCTTCTTTTACTAAGGTTAGTATGAGAACAAGCTACTCTCAAGTTTTATTCACGTAACATTCTGGACCAAGGATCAAATTTACCGTAGTTACTACTATGGGTAGCAATATTAAACAGGTTAATTGAACGTAAATTACACAGATTCTCTCTAAAAGTTATTAAATCTTTTAGTTTGGGTGCCAGGATATTCTTAGCAATAACTTGATGGATAAACGTAATGTCAGCTACTAATCAACGCTGTTGAAGTGATTTCCAGACCATGAAAACGTAACACACGTATTGCAAAGCGTAAAAATTTACACTGAACTACTTCAATAAGTAAAATATCAACATTACGATATAGAGACCAAACTTGTGAAGCATATTGAAATGTCGGTCTAACATAATATGTGATGTATAAATGTTTTGCAATGTAGAGATCTGAAAATTATTTGGTAGTGCATTATAAATCCTAGCATAGAGTTAATTTTATTAATAATGGAATTTAAATTTGCTTTTAAAATTGAGTCTGTGATCCAGACTAACACCTAGATGGTAATCAAATTAAGATAATAGAGCCCTCAAGTTTCGTATTAAAGCTAACATTTAGAGACATTTAATTCGAGGTTGTTAGTAGAGCAGCAGACATAATAGTTCTATTAATTTTGAAGTCATTAGTAAAGCATCAGCATTATCACGTCCTCGTCCTATGCTCGGTGAATGGGGTTACCGGGCAGACAATGATGATGAATATTTCACATCATAGCAGCTCCCAAAGTACTGTGTTACACGTTTTTCTTATTTTATTGATAGTTTTATATGTCAGGTTTAAAAAATTCTGATTGTTGATAGGTTTAACTAGATTATTCTCCAGCAGTAGTTTTCAATATTTATTTTAGTTTAATTTATTTACTTATTTATTTTATTTATATATGACTTTAACTCTGAGTGCATATTTAATATGCCTTTAATATTAATTTTCGTAATATATTTGATCCTGATAATAAAACGTTGCGGATCGGTTGAACAAGATATAAAATATTTAGCTTTAATCATGATTTGAACATGAAATCTTTCGGTTAAAAGACAGATCCGATACATAGTGCGCCACGCAGCATATTAAATTGGTTGAAACACATTATACAAAACACATTAGATCTCCTTAAAGTAGTTAGCAAGCTGGTGTTGTTTATTCTCCAGCCTTAAAAACTGAAAGTACTTGTTAACGAACCACACCAGCTTTTGTTGTAGTTATAATGGTTTCAGTTCTCTATTTTTGTATTGATATGAAATATGAGTTCAGAATTCATAGTTCAGAAGTATTTTTGCGATCTGATTATATTTTGTACTTACTTTGTAACAATTACAGAACAGAGTATTTCAAAGGTATATAGAGTGATGATAGCACAGTGTACAGCAAAAATGGCGATCTGTTTTAAATCATTTATCAATGAAAACATTTTATAATATAGGTCAGATTGGTAAAAAATTAAGTTAGATGTAATTTGTGTTTTCTTCAAATTTAGAAAAAATATTAAATATTTTACAATTTCAAATTAAATCATGTAGCAAAATTAACCATATTAAGTTTTAAGAATTTTCCTAATGTACTTGTTGGCCGAATTTATTTCTGTCACATGTTTAAAGTATGAAACATTTTTGTGATACAGTTTGTCAACAGACGTATTGCACAAATACCATACAATTTTTTTTCATTAAAAGAGTACTGAGCAAACCGACAAGTGGACATTTTGCAATTTTCTTTACACAAGTGGGCTGAATTTAGTTCTGTCATTTTTTTATGTTTGCATACGTACGTGGTTAGATAAGATTTGGCTACAGTTTATCAAAAGACGTATTGCACAATATATTTTATCAAAAGACTACCGTTTTTCACAAATATGGTATCACATAAATATTATACAAATGGACAAATAGATGCAAAATGCAATGTAATGGATGTAGAAAGCCATTTAACAAAAAAAATATTGACAAGGATATTTTCCAAAAAAAAAAGAAACTTGACAAAATCATTGATTTAAATATAGCTTTGAGCAGAGTGTTTGCATATATATCTATATATAGAACAACATGCATGAATCGTAGTCCATATTTTATAAAATAAAAGAAATATGTTGCACAACGATTAACAAACTCTAATTTTTAGACAAGTTTTTTGTCCAATTATTTTCTAATTAATTTTCATATCTGGATGGAATATAACTAATGCTGTTCATAACTTTAATGATAACCATTAAACTTTCAGAGTTCTAGTAAATATGAAAGTATAGGGTTATTTTTTTTGTACTTATATGAAACTTTTAATTTTACATTTTTAATTACGAGGGCTAATAATTATATTCAAGAATTCTATCATTGGATCAACATAGGTTAAATTAATTTTGTTGTTGTTGTTTTTCTTCATTTGGAGTCTCTTATCTGTTTATTCACTAATTTGTTGATTATATTGATGAAAACTAGTTTTGTATTACATTTGTTGATAATATTTTAATTACAAAATAATTGAGTATGTTTGTTTTTAATTTATACAGTTTTAGTAAAAATATATTTCTAGTACTACGACTCTAACCATTGTTAATTCGGACAGTGCAAATTTTAGAAATATTTCATTTTAACAGAATTTGTTAACATACATACTTACATGCAGTACGACGATAACAGACAAACTTACTATTAGAACTAACAAATTTATTGCCAACTGCTCCAGCTCCGAAAACATTTTAATTAAACAATTGGTCGATAATTACTAAATGTAATTAAATTGTGATTGTTTGCTTTAATCTATTTCTATTTTATCTATGTTTTTTTTTTTCGATGTCTTTGTTTAGCTATAAATTAGTTTAAGTCTAGTCATAAGTTTTTAAGTAAAATTTTTCAAATACAAGTAGTCACAAGGTTTTTGTAATTTTCCACCATTTTTCCTTGTATCAATTAAAAGAAATTGTAAATCAAACAACAAATGTAATACAAAATGAAAATTAGAATAAAATAAAACTCGGAGCTGTTAAGATACTATAAATCTAAACTCTAACTTATGTGTAAGAAGGCTCTGTCATTATAAATTAGTTTTAACAAATTTTGGAAATAAACGAACTATCTATCTATCTATCACACTTACATGTTTCAATGCAAGTTATTAAACTTACTTGAAAGCTTGATTTTTTAACAAAATTTCATATAAGAAAAATTTGCCATTATAGTTAAAAACAAAATTTTATTCATATAACATAATAAAGACTATTTTTCAGTTCAAAATAATTACGACAATTTTAAAATCTATTTATTTTTCGTTATGTCCCCTTTCGCTGCTATCACAGTGTCTACTTGTTTTGGCATTGAATCAATAAGTATCTGACAAACTTCAGCAGTAATTATAATTCACGTTTGCTGAATATTTTCACGTAAGCCGACAGTTGTGGACTGTGAATTATTACACAGAATCTTTTTTATTGACCTCCGCATAGATTCAATTGAATTTAATTCCAAACCAATTGATGGCCATTTTAAAATTAGGATACTTTTATGCTGAAGCATATTTTTTGTTATACTTTATCTGTATGGCATACAAAAAAAAAAAAACTATAACAAAAAATTCTAATAAAGATTTTATTTACTAAATAAATAATTAAATTTAATAAGTTATTGAAAATATGTGTTAAGGTGGGCTTTAATTGACCAATATTTAAAAGCTTAAAAATTTTATCGGCTCGAAAGAGGGAGATAACATGAAATGACATTATTTTATATTTATTTATATATTTATTTATGAATGCTTAATGCAAACATATTACAACATACATAAGTGTACAAAATTGAACAAACAAAATATAATTTTAAGCTTAATCTTATTCCAGATCTTAATATTTATTAAAATATTGACATTTATACATTTTATACAATTTATTACCAAAGAATGTTAGAAAATTATAAATTTATACTAACTCTAAGTTATATGTAAGTGCAGCTTTTTTTTTTTAGTTGGGCTGCGTTTAATGTAAAATCGATGTGGTGTTTTTGTTTATTTATTAACATAAACATTCTATTAAACAGACATTTACCATAATTGGTACGATGAAATATTGGACGAAAAATATTTTCCGATCTAAAGCGGTTTCTGCTGTTAATATACAAGATATGTCTAACATAAGGAGAATCAATTTCGTTATTTAAAACTTTAATAATGAATATGATATCAGCAACCTCCCTTCTGGATTCTAATGATTTAAGATCCAATAACTTTAACCCGTTCCTATAAGGTGGCGAAATAACTGGATTTGACCAGTGTAAATTACGCAGTGCGAATCTCAAATGTGGAACTTCAATTCTTTTGATATGATTAAAGTAGTGAGGCGACCACACTTGACTGGCATATTCAAGATTTGGTCGAACAACATACGTAAAAAGTGATTTAAAGACGTGTGGATAGTTGAATTCTTTAAAAAAAACTTTTGACAAAGCCTAGCATGGAGTTAGATTTATTTAAATATATGTACTATTTTTAAAAATAAATTTAAGGTCAATTATGAAATAAGTCAAATCTAAAATGGTAAAAACTTTTATCAACCCTCATTTTAAAAATATTAATCCATTTTTTCAAATTTCAAAGGCAAATATTTCCTTTGAGCTCACATATCTTGTACATTGTTCAAAATTCAGCCCAGGAAATAACTATTTTCGCTTTGCTTCTGAAAACGAATTAGAACCTAATTGTACTTTTTTAACGTCTCGACTGGAGTGATTTATTTGTTGTTGATGGATTGATTTTTACAAAGAACTCTGTATTAGAAAGACCCTGTAGTGCCTATTTGACAAAGGCTTAACATGTACTGTTTTAGTCTCTTAACGAAATTTTTTCAAAGAATGTAACACTGCCTTGCGATAATCAAAACAATTTCGTTGAGAGACTAAAACAGTACATGTCAAACCTTCAGTCTACTGATACACGATAGACCAAACGTACAAAGGAGTATTTACCCAAAACGCTAGAGAACTGCACACATGTCTTTGTAAGAATCGACAGGGTAAAAACTGGACTCTCGTCTCCATACGAAGGCCCCTACTTAATAATAAGAAAATTCAGAAAACAGTTTGTTCTTAAAATAAAAAATAAAAACGTTTCAATATCTATAGAAAGGTTTTTTTTCCTTTTTCACAAACAATTACAACTAATTTTGATTTAATTTTTATTATTATTCGTGGATCATTCACACTGGTAAGGGTGTATGTAGTGCCTACTTGACAGAGCTTGATAAATACTTAAAAATGGATTACCCATGGAAAATGAGTGTTTATCATGCTTTGTCAAATACAATAGTTCAAACTGTAGATTTATAATTTAACTAATACAAATGTAAATTGTAAAACTTAGAATAAGATAAAATCATTATAATAAACTTCTTCTTAATACAACACTCGAACGGAGTAGATCTTTTAATTATTGTGTCCTCTACAACCGTGTGCGATTGAGGAAGTCATTTGAACCAATTAACCAATTTTACATCTTTATTGTTAGAGAAGGCCTTGTCTAAAGTCAAAAATTTGGCTCTAGCTAACACTGGTGAGCTGCACAGAGACTAATTAAGTGATTTTGTCTCATCCTCATCATTGCAGATGCGACAATTGGGACTTAAAGTAAATCCTAGCCTTGTACGGTAGCTTCGTTCGTGATATCGTACCAAAGGTTCCTTACCCTTGATAATTGATATTATTTCTAATACTTTGTTGATATTATTTCTGTATGCTTAAGAAAAATGTAATCAAATTGTATAAAAAAATGTACGTGGTAATTTCCCAACCGTCTATACTACTTATTCATATACACTGTATTCATGTGTAAAGCACCTTGTATATAGTTACAAATTTGATAGTTTAATAACAAGATATTCACAATTTATTTACGAAACCTTTCAATTCTATTTTGTTCAAAATTTTTGTAACATATTGAAACAATCAAATATTTACTTATCAATTATCCCTTGTTATTAAAGGTTATTATCCTCTTGTTTTTCATTTTTTAGTTTATGTTTTTTTTTTTATGTATGTTTTTCATCTAGTCTCTGTTTAATACACACACTTTGTTTTATTCACAAAATTGAATCAATCAAGGCATATGGTGCAAGTGTAAACAGTTTCGAATTGTTCAGTTTTCCCTTTATTTTCTTTTTCTATTTATTATTATTATTATTTATATATTTTTTTTTATTTGAATTCGTTCATCATCTTAACGCAAGTAAAGCAGAGAATAAGTGAATCAAATGAAAAGAATTTGCTTTGGAGTGCTAGAGAAAAATTATGTGTACTAAAGATAAATGTCGAAATAAAAAATCAAAAAAAAAAAGAAATAAAAATAAAAAAAAAACTACAAAACAATAATAAAAATCAATAATTTTCCAAAATAAAGTATAAAAAACCAAATATAAAAATGAACAAAAATGAAAAAAAAAAACAAAAAAAAAAAATCAAAAATGAAAATGTTTTTTCCTTCTTGATTGATTGAAAATAAAAAATAAAAACAACAAAACAACTGAAAAATTCATTTTATTACATAAAAGAACGTAATTGACTGCCATAATATGGAAAATTTGAAATGAAATGAAAATCCCAAAACAACAAAAAGAAGTAACAAAAAAAAAAAATGTTCTTTTCAATTTTTTTTAAATTCTTTAGTATGAAAGAAAGAGACAAAGAATATGATAGAATTATATTATGTATATATACGTTAGTAAAGATAGAAGAATTGAAATTTCGGAATTATTAGAAATCTGTAGGTGGACAGAATTATAACAACTGCAAGCACAAAAATTAACCAAAATAAGCACAACTGATGCCAAATTGATCATCAACAACAAAACAACAATATAAATATAATAATGATAATAACAGCAATAATAACAACAACAACAACAACAAAAACAGCAAATGACAACAACAGAAATAATAATAGGAATAAAAGAGCACCCAACAGAACAGCAACAACATTGAAAAATATAATAATAAAAACAAGAAGAGAAAAAATAATAAAAGCAAAAAAGCAGGCAATCAGAAATTAATGATAATAATAAAAATAATCTATTAAAAAAAATAAATTTGTATAGTTATAAAACAAATTTATAGGATGTCATTGCAAACCCCGATGGCATTTAGTTACAAAAGTTTATTTAATAAATACAATCGTCTATCTATCATAATTTTTTACCACTTGTAACTGTTTTTTTCATTTTTGTGTGAAGTTTTCTCTAATTTTTTTTAACAGTATATTGGTCCAGTGGTAACTAGATAACAGTATATGTATAATTTATTGATTTTCTTTCATTCAACAAATCCAACTAACACCTACACAATCGATTCTAAATTATCTGAAAAATGCATTTTCTTTCTATTCTATCCCACGAACGTAATGAATGACTACCCGTTCTCTATTTTTTTTTAACCTCATAAATATTTTAAGTTCGTTTTGGTTTGCTCTAATTATATTATGATTAAATATTAAGTCAGCTAGCGCCAACCCAATCGATTACTGTACATTCTAAAACATCTAAATTCTATCGGGAAAGTAGCCCGCTTTTTACTACCAGATTACTCCAAGCCCATACAATTTTTTTTCATACTCAAGTAGTCAAGTATAAAACGAGTGTTCAACTATTTGAAGAGTGATGTAGTGAACAATATTTTATTAGAAATTATAAAAATAAACTTAGTGTTTAAATATAAGTTAAACTTATAATATAAGTATTAACAAAGAAGAACTTTGAGTGTTATAATAACTTTAATTTGGTAAGTGGTGTTATATAAAATATTGACCTCTATTTACTAAACTATATATTCATAAAATTTTATAATTTATGCATTTTAAAAAAATGAATTATTAATATTTATCTGAATAATTAATTTCGCAAAATCAATCCATTAATTCTGAATAATTTATTAATTATGTTTTCAATTACTAAGTTCGTGATATCAATCTATTGATTTCGCATAGCCAAATACGATATAAGCCATTAAAAATAAATTTATTATTTATTTTAAGATTACTAAAAATATTTTTATATCTATAGATAAAATGGATTATAAAAAGAGTGGGGAATTTTGAAGCGATGCTTTAGTTTAATAATATTAGTACTGGTAGTGAGCAGCATACTCAGTGAAATTACGATGACGGGCTAACAGAATAAAAGAATAATATGAAACACTATCGACACAGAATTAAATTATTGAAATAAACGAAAATTTGTATTGTATAAAATAAAATAAAATAAAATGTATGTAAAATATTTTTGAAATATAAATAAAATAAAAATAAAATCTTGCTTTTCGAATTACTACTCTGCATACATTTGTAATATGTTCTAAGACCGCATCATAAATATATATTCGAAATACATTTAAAATTTATTATTTAAATGTACGTAAACTAAAAGCTTTAGTGACATTACCATATTTTCCATATAGAAGAGAATTCTACCAAATGTTTATCTTTTTTCACGATGTAAAGCCTACTTACGTGCAAGACATCTATTACATATGCGCTGACGCATCCCAAACTTTACTAGGTTACCTTGACAAAATGCAAAATTGCATTGTATGCCCAATTCGCAACTCTATCTCCCACGTACTGTTTACTATAGTTCTCTTCCTCTTTCATAGATATCTTGTTGAAAATTACGCTTTTAGTTCTGTTGACCTAAAATAAATAATGCCTCCCTTCAAACGATTCCAGCGTAACACTACGGAAGCGGCAAGTGCTAGAAATAACCAACCATTGAGATGTTAAGATGGTTTAAAATTTATTTCAGAAATTAATTTATTGTAAGAACTGGTAAAATGTGGAACATGCTTCCATCTTATATGCTCTTCCTCGATTGAAATCCTACATTTTACTATTTGAAATTTTTCAAAAAGAAGCTGCTTAAGTTCGTCTTCAACTTACCTACCAATTTTATCTTGATATCCTATTTCCTTCCCAGTCGTTTTTTCTTTGCTCGAACCTACAATATTTTTGTATAAAGGAGTCATTTTCTAGTGAGTTGGGGTTCTAAGTCCCCAAAATCAAAATCCCCAAATCAAAATTCCCAAACAAAAAATCACCAAAAAAATCCCCAAATAAAAGTTTAAAGAATACCAAATTTTATTTTCAAAGTCGGAGGCTACCGCCCCAAACCCCCGGTACTCATTTATTGGAACCCGGTTTTTGTCGACGCAAAGTAAACGCATACGGCACAGTTTTAGTAAAAAATATTAAAAAAAAATATTTTATTTGTAATTTTGCCGATATAAATTAAAACATTTTTTTTGAGGATTTTGTTTTTGGGGTTTTTTTTTTTGGGATTTTGTGTTTGGAGAATTTGGTTTTGGACTTTTTCAAAGTTTGCGGATTTGGATTTTGGGGATTTCGTGTGACTCCCTTTGCTAGTATTTGGTTTGGGTTAAAATTCCAATATAAAATGCATTCCCAATTTGTTTGGGGAATGTATTTTGAATGGATTTGTCGTAATCATTTTAATTTATTTTTAAATGGGATGATTGTATTGCGGAAGCGAATATCGTAATCGAAATCTTTTCGTAAATAGTAGAATGCATTCACGTACTTTGAATATATTCTAAATGCATTTAATCGGAATCGGAATTAAAAATTGCATAATTTTAACTACCAGGCACTTTTGATTAGATTATTTTTCAATTTTTTGGAAGTAGTAGTAGCGTTGATGTCAAATAGAAGAAATTATATACTAATAGTGATCATACCGCATACCTCAATAATACCTCATAACACGCTATAAGTGAAGAAATGAATATTTTGCTCAACTTATGATATTTTACTTGGACATTAACTTCCCAACTTCATAACAGATACAGAAACAAATTTTTAATTATATAAATTATTGCTTTACAATAAATAAATTTATTTATGTACGAATAACCTGGGTTTTTTGTGAAAATAGGAGAGTGATATCTAAGACAATCTACAACAACAAATAGGTCACTCGAGTCGTAGTATTGAAAAGGCACACGTAAGTGCTAATTGGTTTTCCAGATTCAACTGGAATCGTCACTTTTACCTATACATCTACCTACTAATAATGTAATAAAATACCTGGGGTAAGAATTTGACAACCATTTTGTTAATGTCTTGGCGAGCGAATCCATCAACAAAATGCTTCTATACGTGCATATAATTTCTAATAGAGCTGGTTGGGGTAAATAGTTGAACTATTATAATTTATATTTTTCTGTAACTCATCTTCTTCCTCTCTAATTTGATGCTCTCCGGTTTCTCTCTGTTTAATATAACTGTTTTTGTCTCTTTTTGTCAATCACTCATTCTGTTCAAGGAAACTTATATTATATTTTTTTTACATTATTATATTCCTTTATTGTTCTTCTTTGTATTCCTCTTAACATAGCTTTTTCAGTTACATGACAAAATTAGATATGGACAAATTTACATATGCCTGTATTTTCATTTGGCTGTATTTCATATGCCTGGATTTAATTTGCCTGCTTTACATTTGCCTGGATATGTTAAATATTCATAATAAAATTTTTATGTATCAAGTTTTTATCAATCAACCAGTATCAGAAGTACATCTTCTAGGTGATGACTGGTTGAAAGTGCAAGTTCAATAAATTCAGCAGCCTCCAGCAAAAAATAATTCTCGTCTCATAAAGCCCTCGCAAATTTTTTTTTGTTGTTTTTCTTTAACTTTTGTTTTTTAATGATTTTACTGAATCGTTTTGTCGCAAATTCAAAAAATGTGGAAAAACATTTTCATTATTATTAACTGGAACTAAACCTAAATCATTTCTATTCAATCTTTGATTTTGAATAAAAGTATTTTGTTGTGAGATGATGTTAGTTCCGGTGGTAATGGTACCTCTTGTTATTGCTAAATAATATGAGCATACGGATGCTTCATCCGGTACATCAATTTTAATTATTGTTTGTTCAGTTTGTTTTAAAACTATTTGTGGAAGACGTCGCGAATCTAAAATTGTATTCAACTGGTCAATTTGTTTAAGCTTCTCTTCTCTTATTATTTCTCCAATACCTAAATTTTGAATGACATTTTCATTTTAATTTTTTTGAATAAAATCATGTTTTGTTCTTATTGTCAATTGTGTTGTACATGTCGAGTTTAGATAGATTACGCAACACAGTTATAGGTTGTTTAACCTTTTTGACGATTTTACTACCTTCATTTACATATTTATACTTTTTGGTACTGTCCCATTTCCATTTCCACGAATGTTTATTGAAAGGCCCCATTATAATCACTACCATATTGTTCAGTAGTGAATAGTGTTGGAAAAGCTGTTAATGTAGATAGTGTGGTTTCTTCATGAATTTCTGAATCAGCATTTGAAGGAATCTTAACAACAGTACTACGTATTGCTGGGATAGCTGTTACTGGACTTATTGGACTTGGACTGGTAGGTAACATTTAAGCTTACGGTTTCATAGAAATCATCATCAAATATACACGAAAACGGCTCAGTTCGATCACTAATTAGTGGTCGTTATGGTAAAATTTCTGACTGTCTTTGTTCAACTTGTAATGGCACACAAGAGACCCGCGTCGCAAGTTTCAGCAACGAAGACCTTGAATTCTTTTTTCATCAGTACAATAACCCTTAAATGTGATGAAGAAAATAGGTCCAGGGTCCAAGAAATTTGGGCCGAAACTCTATATCACGTGTTTGAATTGTATTTTTCTGGAAAAAGATTATTAATAGTTATTATAAATTTTTAGTTATATAAATTTTTTTAGAAAATTCGGATTGGTCCGAAAGTCGGGACCAAAGACATTGAAAAAAACTAAAAAAAATGTTTTTTATACTTATCTTGATGTAGTGAACGTTATTGACTATTTCGTTTTTGAACTATTTTGTTATTCACAGTCTTTGGTCCCGACTGCTGAGCCGCGGATCTATCCGAAATTCTTTTAAGAAAGCCGGACCTCTTGTTCTTATAGTCGGGAACTGGCGCCTCTAAGCCCGACAATTATTTTTTTAAAACCCTGTTTTTGCCGACAACAGGTAAACGCAGACGGTAAACGTAACGTTTTATTACAAAATATAGCAAAAAACAATATACAAATTATAGCTCATTGAATAAATTTAAAACTTTAAAAGTACCTTCATTACAAAACTATATCATTTTAAATTTTATATAAATATTAAATTATCGCCGGCTGAATCTGAAAGGCTTTTCACTTTTTTTGAACACATTCTTAGGTTTTGGCCCGAATTTTCCTCGTTTTTCGGTATCTTTTACCTTTTCGGAGATATTTAGTTCCGTATTGACCCATATCCACGTTTGTAATCCTTTGTTAATTATAAAATGAGTCATACACCAATTTTTTGCATATGGGTCATTTTTGTATGAAGTTTGATGTCAAGATTGACATATTTCTGAAATGCCCCATATCCATATGCCTGACACATACGCCCAACAAATGATCAAAACTATCTAAAAGCATTATTAAAAATAAAATAATTGTGATTCAAATCGTAAGCTTTTATGATGGGGAGAATAACAATTCATGTCAAAAACGCATGGGGTTATTCTCGCCATAATAGAATCATACTTCTTTAATAGTTATAAATTAAGGTAATAAATAATTTTAAGTTCTTTATTTTTTAAGTAATTGATTTATTGTTTTATGTTGTATTGTTTTTGTTTGAGATTATAATATTGTTATAAGAGAATGTGATCTCAGTGAAACAAACTGATTTTTAATTTTGAAATTTTTTAATACCATAAATATTTTTTAGTATGTAGTGGACCATACATTTATTTGTAAAGTTTAGTGATAAAAAGACCTATATCAGGTGAATTTGACCCACGTGTGTGGACTAAAATCAACTTGTTCAAAAAAGTGGATATGGGTCGTTTGGGAACCGATTTCGAAAAATAAAAGTACTTGAAATTTTGTAATTAAAATAACAATATAAGCATTAAGTTATTGTGAAATTTACAAAAAATCGTATTGTACAGTTTTTTTTTTAGTAACTTAAACTTCAAATCACGTTTACTCGAAACCAAGTTGATGGCATATGGAGCCTTGCAGAACTCAGCCACGATATGTAATTTTTTTAAATACGAAATTTTGTCGTATGTAATTTTGTCCCGACACCAGTTTTTTCATTGTCCACAATCTTCTAGAATTAACTTTATTACCATTATCTAACTTCAAATTGAAACATGATATCAAATTTAATAACAAATCGAAAATATTAAAATTTTTATTTTGAATTTCATAATGGCTTACATGTTTTTTTCGTTTAAATTTGATTGTAGGCAATCAGTAGTATACCTATCGTAAGAAGTATTAAATGGTATTACGGTCCACTAATTTTTTTTTGTACATCAACATATTTTCTGCAATATTTTCTAGAAATAGATGGCATATTCACTGTAAAGTGATAATAAAACATAATTGTAGTAATTTTAACAAAGGTATTACTTAATTATTTTCATACTCGTTATTTTTATTTTTATTTCTATTAAATTAAATTACTCGCTTTTTCTCGTTGTTGTCAATTCTTTTGAAAATAGAGAGTAATTTTCTATTTATACTGGCATGTATTGGTTCTGATGGTTATTATGGATCTAGAAGAATAATAATTGTTAACAATTAACGAAAAAAATAAATTTTATCAACTTCGTTTTAAGTAATTGAGTTTGAAATATTTTCATAAAAAATTTTATTGAAGGAAAATTAGAAGTTGGGTCTGAGTGGGAAGTTGATAACGAATAAGAAAATATTTCAAGCGAGAATATTGTGAGGTGGTTTTATTTAAATTAGCCTAGAAAAAAAATCAATACAAAAGCGGGAATAGTTCGAGGGGTTTCTATTTAAGTTTTATGCCATACCGAAATCTGTAAAAAATGAATATTAGTGATAGAGCTATTAATTAAATTCAGGTGGATGGTTTTAAGAGTTAACAGTTAACTTATTTATTTAGGGATTTCATCCCATTGAATTCAAACTGAGATGTTTAGTTCTGTGACGTCCTTATGTGTCCAAATTCAACACTTTAGTTGTAGTTTATAAGCTAAGGCAGATTTTGGTTTCGATCTATATAGTGAGAACCCTTATTTGGTAAGTTACTTTAAATATACTCCTTACAGTTAACAACTCCAAGACTTGTGTATGCCAAATCTCTAAGGCTAGAGTCAATGTATTTGTTGTAAGTTGACCTTCTTAAATAAGTCAACATATGCATACTTGTAAAGTACGTAGAAATCGCTATTCCTTCTTACAAGCTTGGTAGTGCAGTAGGTTGAGCGCCTGTCTTTCAACCGAAAGGTCACAGGTTCGATTTCCGATGAAGCAAAAAAATGTTTTATGGACTTTTCGACCTGGTACTGGACGATAAAATAAATGGCAAAAAATATTTGGGAGTATATATAAACTGGTAACAAATTTTATAAAATGGAGCTACTCTATTTACGAAGACTTCGTTCCTGATAATAGCAGTAGTTTTCACATTTAATGAGTTGATAAGCCAGTAATTTGATCAATAAATGCTCGAAATATTGTAGATATTGCAGCATAAACTTGCAGTACCGTACTTAATTAAGCATGGAAATGTGATCCTGCCTAAGCTACTGTCAAGATCATAGAAAAAAAGATATGTGGGTGGATGGTAATAACTATATTAAAGTTGCTCTGAAAAGCTAATTTCTTTTTAATACCACAACACGCCTATTTGTTGTTGGTTGTTTTAGGGAATTAATCGACCGCAAAACTTAGTTCTAAAGCTACCCTGGTGCAATTGGAGAGGTCGATTAGCGTATTAAACTGATCAAAACAAATAGGTTTACACATCTTTCGTTGTTTGCTGTCAACTAGAGTGACCAATTGGTTGTTTTAGAATTTGGATGATTATATGCTGAAAAACTAAGTTCTTAGAGCGACCCTGTACGATTGAGAAAGTCAATTAGAACACTAATATGGAACTAACCAAAAGAAATAGACCCGCTATATAATTCTTTGCGTAAATTTTAACGCGAAAATCTTAGGCTTATGTGCTCATTACTCAGCTTCAACCCACGCTTCTGCGATCCAATTAATTAAGTTCGGCTTTTTGATATCACGACCAGAGATATCAATATTTACCAGAGATTTTTTAGAGAGTTAAAATTTGTTTTAAAAATTTTCATTACAAAGATGTTGCATTGCTATTACCTTGAAAGAACCGTGCTTTGCTTTGTCCTATTATTTATGAACATTTCTTCTATAATAATTTCTATAATTTCATTTTACCGTTGCTGATAAATGTGGTATTCACCAGAAATTCAATAACAAAGTACGATTCTGTTACATGATTTTATTTCCGTTTTTAATTCCACTTAAAATATCTGATAGTATGTACCTATATGCGTAAGCCTATAAAACTTTTAAATTCTTTTGGACTTGCATCAATAATTAAAGATAATTAGAAAAACCTTTTTATCGAATATGGTACACTTTTTCAATGTTTCGGATATTAACTTTTAATAGCAAAATAATATATTTTGTATTATTAGTATTTATTGTAGGTTTGGTTTAATTCTATTGACAGTACAATATCTTGTCGTGAGTTTAAATGAAGCGGAACAACATTAAAAAAAAACAAAACAAAAATGTCATTGCATATTTAAGGAAATCCAATATCAATATAGGGAGTGGTAATTAATTTTATGGTATTTTATGCCACTTGGTATAAATTCATGAAATATGCATGAATACCACATTGTAAATTAAATTTTACTTATAAAATGATGTAATTATTTTATTCGAATGGTCAAGTAATTGTAAACTGTATTAGAGAGTGTGTATGTATGTATGATGTGATGTGAGTAATTTAATTATTATCAAATTAGGGTTAATAATATTTTTTTTTTTTTTTATTATTTGTTTATATTTTTTATGAGTTTTTCTCAAATGAAAATAAACTCAAATATCTCAGACAGTCTTATAATTCAGAGTAATAATAGAGATAATAGAATTCAGAGGGAGATTTAAGTTATTTTATACAATATCAAATAATAACTCAACACTTGGTGTAGCATGTTATGATGCTCAAGTTGACCAACACCAACTGTGCTATATTAAATATAAATATTTTTAATATTATCAAAATGATGAACTAATAGAGCTTTGTTTCTTAGAAGATTTGATAAATTTTCGTGCGAATATTGTTGTTGAGTTCAATTTGAAAATTATTATAAGAATTGTAAAGAGTAATGCACACTATGTAACAACCACTGTGTAATATGTTATGTGATTTTTGCTTACTTATTTAAAGAGGAAAAATAATCGCTGTCTAAACTATTATTGCCTACATATAGCTAGGGTATGCAATTTTCAGAACGAGATATGTATACTCAACTGGCAGATGGTTCGTGCTTCGCTGTTAAATAGATAGTCAGCTAACATCTATACCATCTAAATATATGCGTAAATCAATTTTTATATAATTTTGTGAAACTAATGAAATCCAACAATGGATTTAAAACAAAAAATGTTGAATTAAATTTTTCAATTTTATTTTTTTGTGAATCTATTCTATGAATTCTGAAGTGATTAAGTTTTCTATAAAAACAATGATTGATATGAGAAGGAACAAAGAGAAATAACATAGCTAGAATACTTTGATGAATGTTGCTCTTGACGAAACTTTATTTAAGTTGGTTTTTAACTTGTAAACGGTGCTCATTCCAACATCACCTAATGATAAACGTTAATGCAAATATGAATGTCCTATGCGTTTATGTTATTATATTAGCAGTAAACTTGATGGAATACATTTTTACGCGCTAACTATAATGACATAGAACTATAATAAATATACATATCAAATTTTCTAAAGAAGCTGACATAGATATTTGTCAGAGTATATGTGAACCCATAATGACATAGTAACATAAAAAGAAAATATTTCTTAGAAAAACAACAACAAAAATAAATTATATGTCGAATTCGGTTCGGACGAAATTTAACATAAGAATTCTATGTTTAACGAAAATTTAACGAATTGCCAGATTCAACCTAATTGCCACATATATCGATTGGGCATTTACCAGTGTTGGAATTTTACGCGTAAATTAACGCTTTTTATTATTCTTTACATATTTGACGTAAAGAAGTGTAAAATACAAGTAAACTACTGTAAATAACTGTAAACAACAGTAAACAACGGTAAACAACTGTATATTACTGTAAAATTATTTGTTTTTGACAGTTTGACAAAATTTTGAAAGTATTTTGTTGTAATCTATTATAAAACAGTTCTACGGGATTATAAAAAGAAAAGGAAGCTCAACAGTGGAGGAGGTGGGAGACCCATGAGCAATAATTATGAGGGAAACGGATTGAAATTATTAAATTCAGAAAACGGAAAATATATGTACATATATCTATAATTTATTGTGATTATTTCGATTTATGCATACCACCTATGTATTTAGAAATGTCTGCAAGATAATTGTTTTGGCTGATTATTAGAGAGAAAGAGAAGGCTATACCAAGCTGCCAATCTATATTATTATATTATATATTGTGCCATACCTAAATGCTATCAAAGTTTTGGCAATGATTGATGTATATAGAATATAGATTCTAACTTGTAAGGTTAGATATGTTAATAAGTTTTAAGGTGTTCTTAGCAAATTATGACTTTAATTATTTTTTCACATAATCACTTATTTTCGTAAGTTTTCATGTATTAATATACAAATGTTGCAGCTAAATTATCTACTTTGAGCTGTTTACGTTATTTACATTGTTTACACACTTACATCAACAGAACACCCTAGTATGCCGAATTATGCCGAAGAAGCATTAGTCAATTTATTTAGGTATAAACTAAAGAAATTAAAAAAAAAAGAAAAAAATAATAAAAATATATATCCATACTTATATAAAAATACAACACATGCAAAACGCAATTAGTCAAAGACACAAAAATAAAAAGAATAATAATAAAAATTAACATAATTTATACACACTTATGTATACATGTTAAAAGCATGAAGTACTACTGATTCAAAGTGAACAACTACATATACTACATGTATTACTTGTCCTTCAAAAACGTATTACCTGTTTGAATAAAGCAGATTCTTTAGTTTGGACTTACTAATGTGAAAATCGAACACATTAGAGTTATTGTTTACGTTACGCAACATTCTTGTAATTGGCTCATTCTTTCCATAATCCGTGCGATGAAACTTTAAACGAAAGAGGGCAGAATGCCTAAGAGAACGAAAGTTGGCATTGAAGTTAATATGTTCTAAAATACCAACCGAGTCAACTGCACCTGAGAGAATTTGGTGTACAAATATAATATCAGCCACTTCACGACGATTAAAGAGACTTTGCAGACCTACAAGTCTATATGGGTCTGTCAACGAAAGACCACGAAGAGCGAAACGAACGAATCTACGTTGAACAGATTCAATCCTGTCTATGTGAACTTGATGAAAAGGTGACCATACCTCAGACGCGTATTAAAGTAATGGTCTTACAATAGTCAAATATAAAGCTCTGGTGACATATGGGTCGAAAAATTCTTTTGACCATCTTTTGATAAGCCCAAGAGCTGAATTAGCTCTACTGACAATATTATCTACATGAGATCTGAAATTTAGCTCGGTGTCTAATAGAATACCTAAGTCTTTAGTGGATGTGACATTAGAGATAATAACGTCGTTAATACTATAGTAACGCGTTTTACGGGAAATGGCGACGCTTTGGCATTTGCTAGCGTTAAGTGCTAGGTTATGATTACAACACCAAATAGCGAAATTATTAACGTCACTCTGAAGAAGATGAGATTCACGCGGAGATGAGATTTGTTTAAATATTTTCATATCGTCAGCGTACACTAGAATGTGAGAATTTTTTGTAATATTATGTACATCGTTTGTGTATTTAAGATAACGATCAGAGAGCCTAAGTGGCTACCTTGTGGGACACCCGATTTAGCAGTGAAGGGATCTGAAATATTAGACCTAAAACGGTAGTGATACACTCTGTTGCATAAGTATGAACTCATCCAATCTATAATGAGAGGTGGAAATCCTAGAGCACGAAGTTTAAATAAAATGACACTATGGGACAATTTATCGAAAGCCTGACTAAAGTCGGTAGCAATCGAATCCACATCTAGCCCCTTTTCCATGGAGTTGAGACTAAAAGAGACTAATTCGGTTAGATTAGTAGTAGTGGATTTCCCTTTAAGGAGTCCATGTTGAAAACAGGATAATAATGGCTTACAATAATTAAAGAGAGAGTCGTATACAATACTCTCGAAAAGTTTAGGAATACAAGATAATTTGGCAATGGGCCTATAGTTATTTATTTCAGCCTTACTTCCTTTCTTATGGATCGGAGTTATGAAAGAAGTTTTCCATATACTCGGAAAAATTCCTGAAAAGAGGGACATTTGAAAAAGCATGGTTAAGGGTTGTGTTAGCGTGTCAATGCATTTTTTTAGAACTATTGGAGGTAAACCATCAGGCCCGGAAGAGTAATCATTCTTTAATTTGTTAATTTTGTAATGAACATCTTCGTAATCGATATTGATCGACATTAGTGTGATTTGAGGAGAGTTACTTAGATAACTGAAATAGTCAGAGTCGGGCACGAAATTATTATCAGTGAAGGCTTGACTAAAGAAGTTTGCAAATAGGTTTGATATAACCTTGGAATAATTAACGGAATTGTTTGCGTGTTTGAAAGTCATGGGATAGCCATCCGATTTCTTTTTTGAGTTAATAAAATGCCAAAACCGCTTTGGATCTGATATTAAATCAAATTGCACTTTGACTATGTACTCATCGTAAAAATTTGTACATAGATCAGAAAATTCGGAGAATGCACTAAAATATCGGTTATAATCAATTGGACCTCTTGACAATAGAAATTTTTTCCATAATTTATTTCTTCGATTACATAGGGTTCGAAGATGTTTATTGTACCAGGGTGGAGCCGAGGACAAATTTTTTTGAATTGATATTGGAACACACCGCGTGAGGCAGTTAAATAATATAGAGTAAAAATTACTAATTGAGCTATTTAAATCAAGATTATTTGAAAGCAATGTACTGAAATTAATTTCAGATAATAATTCGTTTAGTCTGTCAAAATCGGCACTACGAAAATTGAATTTGTAGGTATTTTCAGAATCTACATTATCATTACCATTCTCAAAAGAAAAAAACAGAGATAAAGGAGGATGGTATAGATCGATTTTAGAAAGAGTGTGTTCACTAGTCTCTACCAGACAGTTGTTTGCGTTACTTGAAAAAATCAGATCCAGTTGTCTATTTAAGTTATTTTTTACCCAACTGATCTGATGGAGGCCACAAGCAGTAAGTCTGTCGACAAAAACAGTTTCTTTTAAAGATGACACATTACTCGCAATATAATGTGTTTCATCTTCTGATTGGGTCCACTGTAAATCAGGTAGATTGAAATCACCAAAAACAATAATGTCGTCGAGACCATCAGCAGAATTACTAACATAATCGACAGCGTCTAGGAACTGCTGATATACATTAATGGGAATGGCGGGGCGGACGTAAAAGCACACAATGTAAATACTCTTACTCTTAAGTTAACTTCATTTGATTTGACACTTTGAAAAAGAAACACCATTTTTAATCTTATCTATTTTGATTTTTAACTGAATCATACCAGCTTAAATAGAGCGAAAAATCAATTTTTTAACGAAACTGAGACTTAAGGTAATTTGAGTACGGCTAGTTGATTATGTGCAAACCTATAAGTACCTACATTAGTTTGTAATTTACTGAAGTTAACTAAAGTACGGTTAGTTAGGCCTTATGTCATTATAGTTCACATATAACACTTACATCACACAGGCATAAATATTTTTTATTTGCTCTCTCTCTCTTTTATTTTTATTTGTCTTTCAAATTTTCTATGTACCTTTCAATTCGTAATGAAAGTCAACCTGACTTACTGTGGTCATTGAAAAGTCATAGATATAAGATCATAGCAGCAATAACTCAGGGCCGCTTGCAAGAAAAACTGGAGAAAACAATTCGTGAAGGATAAGCCGGTTTTCGTCCTCACCGAAGCTGCGTCGATCAAGCAAACACATTTCGGATATGCAACAAAGAACAAGGGAAATCAGCAGCTAGAAAACTAGTACGATGGAAATGTCAAGTGGAAGCCCTATGCTCCCAAGAGGAGTAAGAAAAAAAACTTCACTTAGACCAAATTAGATTTATCCAAATAAATAGCTGAGTATTGATGATGACTTCATGGGTCTTTCGTACATTTATACAACTTATTATATGTTTCTGCTAGAAAGTATTTTTATATTAGAGCCAGAATAAAATCTTGCATATAGGTACAAGGTGTGTCACAAATTACCCACCAGTGTAAAAATTTAACATCTTTAATTTTGTTATTAAAATTCTTTTCTATTTGACTATGGTGGTTATATACGTCTTTTCTTGTTTTTGGAGGACTCTCTCTGTACAAAGTTTTGGCTCTTTATCTCTTTTAGTTTTGAAATACTGCTCAATAGTTTTGAAGTTTTTTATGGCAGTTCTCAGAGTAACCAAACCTTTTCTTATTTGTAGACCTGAAGGGCTTCAAATTACGTAAAACTGTTATATAAGTCTTTTCTTGTTTTTGAAGGACTCTCTCTGTACAAAGTTTTGGCTCTTTATCTCTTTTAGTTTTGAAATACTGCTCAATAGTTTTGAAGTTTTTTATGGCAGTTCTCAGAGTAACCAAACCTTTTCTTATTTGTAGACCTGAAGGGCTTCAAATTACGTAAAAGTGTTATATAAGTCTTTTCTTGTTTTTGGAGGACTCTCTCTGTACAAAGTTTTGGCTCTTTATCTCTTTTAGTTTTGAAATACTGCTCAATAGTTTTGAAGTTTTTTATGGCAGTTCTCAGAGTAACCAAACCTTTTCTTATTTGTAGACCTGAAGGGCTTCAAATTACGTAAAACTGTTATATACGTCTTATCTTGTTTTTGAAGGACTCTCTCTGTACAAAGTTTTGGCTCTTTATCTCTTTTAGTTTTGAAATACTGCTCAATAGTTTTGAAGTTTTTTATGGCAGTTCTCAGAGTAACCAAACCTTTTCTTATTTGTAGACCTGAAGGGCTTCAAATTACGTAAAACTGTTATATACGTCTTATCTTGTTTTTGAAGGACTCTCTCTGTACAAAGTTTTGGCTCTTTATCTCTTTTAGTTTTGAAATACTGCTCAATAGTTTTGAAGTTTTTTATGGCAGTTCTCAGAGTAACCAAACCTTTTCTTATTTGTAGACCTGAAGGGCTTCAAATTACGTAAAACTGTTATATACGTCTTTTCTTGTTTTTGAAGGACTCTCTCTGTACAAAGTTTTGGCTCTTTATCTCTTTTAGTTTTGAAATACTGCTCAATAGTTTTGAAGTTTTTTATGGCAGTTCTCAGAGTAACCAAACCTTTTCTTATTTGTAGACCTGAAGGGCTTCAAATTACGTAAAAGTGTTATATAAGTCTTTTCTTGTTTTTGGAGGACTCTCTCTGTACAAAGTTTTGGCTCTTTATCTCTTTTAGTTTTGAAATACTGCTCAATAGTTTTGAAGTTTTTTATGGCAGTTCTCAGAGTAACCAAACCTTTTCTTATTTGTAGACCTGAAGGGCTTCAAATTACGTAAAACTGTTATATACGTCTTTTCTTGTTTTTGAAGGACTCTCTCTGTACAAAGTTTTGGCTCTTTATCTCTTTTAGTTTTGAAATACTGCTCAATAGTTTTGAAGTTTTTTATGGCAGTTCTCAGAGTAACCAAACCTTTTCTTATTTGTAGACCTGAAGGGCTTCAAATTACGTAAAACTGTTATATACGTCTTATCTTGCTTTTGAAGGACTCTCTCTGTACAAAGTTTTGGCTCTTTATCTCTTTTAGTTTTGAAATACTGCTCAATAGTTTTGAAGTTTTTTATGGCAGTTCTCAGAGTAACCAAACCTTTTCTTATTTGTAGACCTGAAGGGCTTCAAATTACGTAAAACTGTTATATACGTCTTATCTTGTTTTTGAAGGACTCTCTCTGTACAAAGTTTTGGCTCTTTATCTCTTTTAGTTTTGAAATACTGCTCAATAGTTTTGAAGTTTTTTATGGCAGTTCTCAGAGTAACCAAACCTTTTCTTATTTGTAGACCTGAAGGGCTTCAAATTACGTAAAACTGTTATATACGTCTTATCTTGTTTTTGAAGGACTCTCTCTGTACAAAGTTTTGGCTCTTTATCTCTTTTAGTTTTGAAATACTGCTCAATAGTTTTGAAGTTTTTTATGGCAGTTCTCAGAGTAACCAAACCTTTTCTTATTTGTAGACCTGAAGGGCTTCAAATTACGTAAAAGTGTTATATAAGTCTTTTCTTGTTTTTGGAGGACTCTCTCTGTACAAAGTTTTGGCTCTTTATCTCTTTTAGTTTTGAAATACTGCTCAATAGTTTTGAAGTTTTTTATGGCAGTTCTCAGAGTAACCAAACCTTTTCTTATTTGTAGACCTGAAGGGCTTCAAATTACGTAAAACTGTTATATACGTCTTATCTTGTTTTTGAAGGACTCTCTCTGTACAAAGTTTTGGCTCTTTATCTCTTTTAGTTTTGAAATACTGCTCAATAGTTTTGAAGTTTTTTATGGCAGTTCTCAGAGTAACCAAACCTTTTCTTATTTGTAGACCTGAAGGGCTTCAAATTACGTAAAACTGTTATATACGTCTTATCTTGTTTTTGAAGGACTCTCTCTGTACAAAGTTTTGGCTCTTTATCTCTTTTAGTTTTGAAATACTGCTCAATAGTTTTGAAGTTTTTTATGGCAGTTCTCAGAGTAACCAAACCTTTTCTTATTTGTAGACCTGAAGGGCTTCAAATTACGTAAAACTGTTATATACGTCTTTTGTTGTTTTTGGAGGACTCTCTCTGTACAAAGTTTTGGCTCTTTATCTCTTTTAGTTTTGAAATACTGCTCAATAGTTTTGAAGTTTTTTATGGCAGTTCTCAGAGTAACCAAACCTTTTCTTATTTGTAGACCTGAAGGGCTTCAAATTACGTAAAAGTGTTATATAAGTCTTTTCTTGTTTTTGGAGGACTCTGTCTGTACAAAGTTTTGGCTCTTTATCTCTTTTAGTTTTGAAATACTGCTCAATAGTTTTGAAGTTTTTTATGGCAGTTCTCAGAGTAACCAAACCTTTTCTTATTTGTAGACCTGAAGGGCTTCAAATTACGTAAAACTGTTATATAAGTCTTTTCTTGTTTTTGAAGGACTCTCTCTGTACAAAGTTTTGGCTCTTTATCTCTTTTAGTTTTGAAATACTGCTCAATAGTTTTGAAGTTTTTTATGGCAGTTCTCAGAGTAACCAAACCTTTTCTTATTTGTAGACCTGAAGGGCTTCAAATTACGTAAAACTGTTATATACGTCTTTTCTTGTTTTTGAAGGACTCTCTCTGTACAAAGTTTTGGCTCTTTATCTCTTTTAGTTTTGAAATACTGCTCAATAGTTTTGAAGTTTTTTATGGCAGTTCTCAGAGTAACCAAACCTTTTCTTATTTGTAGACCTGAAGGGCTTCAAATTACGTAAAACTGTTATATAAGTCTTTTCTTGTTTTTGAAGGACTCTCTCTGTACAAAGTTTTGGCTCTTTATCTCTTTTAGTTTTGAAATACTGCTCAATAGTTTTGAAGTTTTTTATGGCAGTTCTCAGAGTAACCAAACCTTTTCTTATTTGTAGACCTGAAGGGCTTCAAATTACGTAAAACTGTTATATACGTCTTTTCTTGTTTTTGAAGGACTCTCTCTGTACAAAGTTTTGGCTCTTTATCTCTTTTAGTTTTGAAATACTGCTCAATAGTTTTGAAGTTTTTTATGGCAGTTCTCAGAGTAACCAAACCTTTTCTTATTTGTAGACCTGAAGGGCTTCAAATTACGTAAAAGTGTTATATAAGTCTTTTCTTGTTTTTGGAGGACTCTCTCTGTACAAAGTTTTGGCTCTTTATCTCTTTTAGTTTTGAAATACTGCTCAATAGTTTTGAAGTTTTTTATGGCAGTTCTCAGAGTAACCAAACCTTTTCTTATTTGTAGACCTGAAGGGCTTCAAATTACGTAAAACTGTTATATAAGTCTTTTCTTGTTTTTGAAGGACTCTCTCTGTACAAAGTTTTGGCTCTTTATCTCTTTTAGTTTTGAAATACTGCTCAATAGTTTTGAAGTTTTTTATGGCAGTTCTCAGAGTAACCAAACCTTTTCTTATTTGTAGACCTGAAGGGCTTCAAATTACGTAAAACTGTTATATACGTCTTTTCTTGTTTTTGAAGGACTCTCTCTGTACAAAGTTTTGGCTCTTTATCTCTTTTAGTTTTGAAATACTGCTCAATAGTTTTGAAGTTTTTTATGGCAGTTCTCAGAGTAACCAAACCTTTTCTTATTTGTAGACCTGAAGGGCTTCAAATTACGTAAAACTGTTATATAAGTCTTTTCTTGTTTTTGAAGGACTCTCTCTGTACAAAGTTTTGGCTCTTTATCTCTTTTAGTTTTGAAATACTGCTCAATAGTTTTGAAGTTTTTTATGGCAGTTCTCAGAGTAACCAAACCTTTTCTTATTTGTAGACCTGAAGGGCTTCAAATTACGTAAAACTGTTATATAAGTCTTTTCTTGTTTTTGAAGGACTCTCTCTGTACAAAGTTTTGGCTCTTTATCTCTTTTAGTTTTGAAATACTGCTCAATAGTTTTGAAGTTTTTTATGGCAGTTCTCAGAGTAACCAAACCTTTTCTTATTTGTAGACCTGAAGGGCTTCAAATTACGTAAAACTGTTATATAAGTCTTTTCTTGTTTTTGAAGGACTCTCTCTGTACAAAGTTTTGGCTCTTTATCTCTTTTAGTTTTGAAATACTGCTCAATAGTTTTGAAGTTTTTTATGGCAGTTCTCAGAGTAACCAAACCTTTTCTTATTTGTAGACCTGAAGGGCTTCAAATTACGTAAAACTGTTATATAAGTCTTTTCTTGTTTTTGAAGGACTCTCTCTGTACAAAGTTTTGGCTCTTTATCTCTTTTAGTTTTGAAATACTGCTCAATAGTTTTGAAGTTTTTTATGGCAGTTCTCAGAGTAACCAAACCTTTTCTTATTTGTAGACCTGAAGGGCTTCAAATTACGTAAAAGTGTTATATAAGTCTTTTCTTGTTTTTGGAGGACTCTCTCTGTACAAAGTTTTGGCTCTTTATCTCTTTTAGTTTTGAAATACTGCTCAATAGTTTTGAAGTTTTTTATGGCAGTTCTCAGAGTAACCAAACCTTTTCTTATTTGTAGACCTGAAGGGCTTGAAATTACGTAAAACTGTTATATACGTCTTATCTTGTTTTTGAAGGACTCTCTCTGTACAAAGTTTTGGCTCTTTATCTCTTTTAGTTTTGAAATACTGCTCAATAGTTTTGAAGTTTTTTATGGCAGTTCTCAGAGTAACCAAACCTTTTCTTATTTGTAGACCTGAAGGGCTTCAAATTACGTAAAACTGTTATATACGTCTTTTCTTGTTTTTGAAGGACTCTCTCTGTACAAAGTTTTGGCTCTTTATCTCTTTTAGTTTTGAAATACTGCTCAATAGTTTTGAAGTTTTTTATGGCAGTTCTCAGAGTAACCAAACCTTTTCTTATTTGTAGACCTGAAGGGCTTCAAATTACGTAAAACTGTTATATACGTCTTATCTTGTTTTTGAAGGACTCTTTCTGTACAAAGTTTTGGCTCTTTATCTCTTTTAGTTTTGAAATACTGCTCAATAGTTTTGAAGTTTTTTATGGCAGTTCTCAGAGTAACCAAACCTTTTCTTATTTGTAGACCTGAAGGGCTTCAAATTACGTAAAACTGTTATATACGTCTTTTCTTGTTTTTGAAGGACTCTCTCTGTACAAAGTTTTGGCTCTTTATCTCTTTTAGTTTTGAAATACTGCTCAATAGTTTTGAAGTTTTTTATGGCAGTTCTCAGAGTAACCAAACCTTTTCTTATTTGTAGACCTGAAGGGCTTCAAATTACGTAAAACTGTTATATACGTCTTATCTTGTTTTTGAAGGACTCTCTCTGTACAAAGTTTTGGCTCTTTATCTCTTTTAGTTTTGAAATACTGCTCAATAGTTTTGAAGTTTTTTATGGCAGTTCTCAGAGTAACCAAACCTTTTCTTATTTGTAGACCTGAAGGGCTTCAAATTACGTAAAACTGTTATATACGTCTTATCTTGTTTTTGAAGGACTCTCTCTGTACAAAGTTTTGGCTCTTTATCTCTTTTAGTTTTGAAATACTGCTCAATAGTTTTGAAGTTTTTTATGGCAGTTCTCAGAGTAACCAAACCTTTTCTTATTTGTAGACCTGAAGGGCTTCAAATTACGTAAAACTGTTATATACGTCTTTTCTTGTTTTTGAAGGACTCTCTCTGTACAAAGTTTTGGCTCTTTATCTCTTTTAGTTTTGAAATACTGCTCAATAGTTTTGAAGTTTTTTATGGCAGTTCTCAGAGTAACCAAACCTTTTCTTATTTGTAGACCTGAAGGGCTTCAAATTACGTAAAACTGTTATATACGTCTTATCTTGTTTTTGAAGGACTCTCTCTGTACAAAGTTTTGGCTCTTTATCTCTTTTAGTTTTGAAATACTGCTCAATAGTTTTGAAGTTTTTTATGGCAGTTCTCAGAGTAACCAAACCTTTTCTTATTTGTAGACCTGAAGGGCTTCAAATTACGTAAAACTGTTATATACGTCTTATCTTGTTTTTGAAGGACTCTCTCTGTACAAAGTTTTGGCTCTTTATCTCTTTTAGTTTTGAAATACTGCTCAATAGTTTTGAAGTTTTTTATGGCAGTTCTCAGAGTAACCAAACCTTTTCTTATTTGTAGACCTGAAGGGCTTGAAATTACGTAAAAGTGTTATATAAGTCTTTTCTTGTTTTTGGAGGACTCTCTCTGTACAAAGTTTTGGCTCTTTATCTCTTTTAGTTTTGAAATACTGCTCAATAGTTTTGAAGTTTTTTATGGCAGTTCTCAGAGTAACCAAACCTTTTCTTATTTGTAGACCTGAAGGGCTTCAAATTACGTAAAACTGTTATATACGTCTTATCTTGTTTTTGAAGGACTCTCTCTGTACAAAGTTTTGGCTCTTTATCTCTTTTAGTTTTGAAATACTGCTCAATAGTTTTGAAGTTTTTTATGGCAGTTCTCAGAGTAACCAAACCTTTTCTTATTTGTAGACCTGAAGGGCTTCAAATTACGTAAAACTGTTATATACGTCTTATCTTGTTTTTGAAGGACTCTCTCTGTACAAAGTTTTGGCTCTTTATCTCTTTTAGTTTTGAAATACTGCTCAATAGTTTTGAAGTTTTTTATGGCAGTTCTCAGAGTAACCAAACCTTTTCTTATTTGTAGACCTGAAGGGCTTCAAATTACGTAAAACTGTTATATACGTCTTTTGTTGTTTTTGGAGGACTCTCTCTGTACAAAGTTTTGGCTCTTTATCTCTTTTAGTTTTGAAATACTGCTCAATAGTTTTGAAGTTTTTTATGGCAGTTCTCAGAGTAACCAAACCTTTTCTTATTTGTAGACCTGAAGGGCTTCAAATTACGTAAAACTGTTATATAAGTCTTTTGTTGTTTTTGGAGGACTCTCTCTGTACAAAGTTTTGGCTCTTTATCTCTTTTAGTTTTGAAATACTGCTCAATAGTTTTGAAGTTTTTTATGGCAGTTCTCAGAGTAACCAAACCTTTTCTTATTTGTAGACCTGAAGGGCTTCAAATTACGTAAAACTGTTATATACGTCTTATCTTGTTTTTGAAGGACTCTCTCTGTACAAAGTTTTGGCTCTTTATCTCTTTTAGTTTTGAAATACTGCTCAATAGTTTTGAAGTTTTTTATGGCAGTTCTCAGAGTAACCAAACCTTTTCTTATTTGTAGACCTGAAGGGCTTCAAATTACGTAAAACTGTTATATACGTCTTATCTTGTTTTTGAAGGACTCTCTCTGTACAAAGTTTTGGCTCTTTATCTCTTTTAGTTTTGAAATACTGCTCAATAGTTTTGAAGTTTTTTATGGCAGTTCTCAGAGTAACCAAACCTTTTCTTATTTGTAGACCTGAAGGGCTTGAAATTACGTAAAAGTGTTATATAAGTCTTTTCTTGTTTTTGGAGGACTCTCTCTGTACAAAGTTTTGGCTCTTTATCTCTTTTAGTTTTGAAATACTGCTCAATAGTTTTGAAGTTTTTTATGGCAGTTCTCAGAGTAACCAAACCTTTTCTTATTTGTAGACCTGAAGGGCTTCAAATTACGTAAAACTGTTATATACGTCTTATCTTGTTTTTGAAGGACTCTCTCTGTACAAAGTTTTGGCTCTTTATCTCTTTTAGTTTTGAAATACTGCTCAATAGTTTTGAAGTTTTTTATGGCAGTTCTCAGAGTAACCAAACCTTTTCTTATTTGTAGACCTGAAGGGCTTCAAATTACGTAAAACTGTTATATACGTCTTATCTTGTTTTTGAAGGACTCTCTCTGTACAAAGTTTTGGCTCTTTATCTCTTTTAGTTTTGAAATACTGCTCAATAGTTTTGAAGTTTTTTATGGCAGTTCTCAGAGTAACCAAACCTTTTCTTATTTGTAGACCTGAAGGGCTTCAAATTACGTAAAACTGTTATATACGTCTTATCTTGTTTTTGAAGGACTCTCTCTGTACAAAGTTTTGGCTCTTTATCTCTTTTAGTTTTGAAATACTGCTCAATAGTTTTGAAGTTTTTTATGGCAGTTCTCAGAGTAACCAAACCTTTTCTTATTTGTAGACCTGAAGGGCTTCAAATTACGTAAAACTGTTATATACGTCTTTTCTTGTTTTTGAAGGACTCTCTCTGTACAAAGTTTTGGCTCTTTATCTCTTTTAGTTTTGAAATACTGCTCAATAGTTTTGAAGTTTTTTATGGCAGTTCTCAGAGTAACCAAACCTTTTCTTATTTGTAGACCTGAAGGGCTTCAAATTACGTAAAACTGTTATATACGTCTTATCTTGTTTTTGAAGGACTCTCTCTGTACAAAGTTTTGGCTCTTTATCTCTTTTAGTTTTGAAATACTGCTCAATAGTTTTGAAGTTTTTTATGGCAGTTCTCAGAGTAACCAAACCTTTTCTTATTTGTAGACCTGAAGGGCTTCAAATTACGTAAAACTGTTATATACGTCTTTTCTTGTTTTTGAAGGACTCTCTCTGTACAAAGTTTTGGCTCTTTATCTCTTTTAGTTTTGAAATACTGCTCAATAGTTTTGAAGTTTTTTATGGCAGTTCTCAGAGTAACCAAACCTTTTCTTATTTGTAGACCTGAAGGGCTTCAAATTACGTAAAACTGTTATATACGTCTTATCTTGTTTTTGAAGGACTCTCTCTGTACAAAGTTTTGGCTCTTTATCTCTTTTAGTTTTGAAATACTGCTCAATAGTTTTGAAGTTTTTTATGGCAGTTCTCAGAGTAACCAAACCTTTTCTTATTTGTAGACCTGAAGGGCTTCAAATTACGTAAAACTGTTATATACGTCTTATCTTGTTTTTGAAGGACTCTCTCTGTACAAAGTTTTGGCTCTTTATCTCTTTTAGTTTTGAAATACTGCTCAATAGTTTTGAAGTTTTTTATGGCAGTTCTCAGAGTAACCAAACCTTTTCTTATTTGTAGACCTGAAGGGCTTCAAATTACGTAAAACTGTTATATACGTCTTTTCTTGTTTTTGAAGGACTCTCTCTGTACAAAGTTTTGGCTCTTTATCTCTTTTAGTTTTGAAATACTGCTCAATAGTTTTGAAGTTTTTTATGGCAGTTCTCAGAGTAACCAAACCTTTTCTTATTTGTAGACCTGAAGGGCTTCAAATTACGTAAAACTGTTATATACGTCTTATCTTGTTTTTGAAGGACTCTCTCTGTACAAAGTTTTGGCTCTTTATCTCTTTTAGTTTTGAAATACTGCTCAATAGTTTTGAAGTTTTTTATGGCAGTTCTCAGAGTAACCAAACCTTTTCTTATTTGTAGACCTGAAGGGCTTCAAATTACGTAAAACTGTTATATACGTCTTTTGTTGTTTTTGGAGGACTCTCTCTGTACAAAGTTTTGGCTCTTTATCTCTTTTAGTTTTGAAATACTGCTCAATAGTTTTGAAGTTTTTTATGGCAGTTCTCAGAGTAACCAAACCTTTTCTTATTTGTAGACCTGAAGGGCTTCAAATTACGTAAAAGTGTTATATACGTCTTATCTTGTTTTTGAAGGACTCTCTCTGTACAAAGTTTTGGCTCTTTATCTTTTTTAGTTTTGAAATACTGCTCAATAGTTTTGAAGTTTTTTATGGCAGTTCTCAGAGTAACCAAACCTTTTCTTATTTGTAGACCTGAAGGGCTTCAAATTACGTAAAAGTGTTATATAAGTCTTTTCTTGTTTTTGGAGGACTCTGTCTGTACAAAGTTTTGGCTCTTTATCTCTTTTAGTTTTGAAATACTGCTCAATAGTTTTGAAGTTTTTTATGGCAGTTCTCAGAGTAACCAAACCTTTTCTTATTTGTAGACCTGAAGGGCTTCAAATTACGTAAAAGTGTTATATAAGTCTTTTCTTGTTTTTGGAGGACTCTCTCTGTACAAAGTTTTGGCTCTTTATCTCTTTTAGTTTTGAAATACTGCTCAATAGTTTTGAAGTTTTTTATGGCAGTTCTCAGAGTAACCAAACCTTTTCTTATTTGTAGACCTGAAGGGCTTCAAATTACGTAAAACTGTTATATACGTCTTTTGTTGTTTTTGGAGGACTCTCTCTGTACAAAGTTTTGGCTCTTTATCTCTTTTAGTTTTGAAATACTGCTCAATAGTTTTGAAGTTTTTTATGGCAGTTCTCAGAGTAACCAAACCTTTTCTTATTTGTAGACCTGAAGGGCTTCAAATTACGTAAAACTGTTATATACGTCTTATCTTGTTTTTGAAGGACTCTCTCTGTACAAAGTTTTGGCTCTTTATCTCTTTTAGTTTTGAAATACTGCTCAATAGTTTTGAAGTTTTTTATGGCAGTTCTCAGAGTAACCAAACCTTTTCTTATTTGTAGACCTGAAGGGCTTCAAATTACGTAAAAGTGTTATATAAGTCTTTTCTTGTTTTTGGAGGACTCTGTCTGTACAAAGTTTTGGCTCTTTATCTCTTTTAGTTTTGAAATACTGCTCAATAGTTTTGAAGTTTTTTATGGCAGTTCTCAGAGTAACCAAACCTTTTCTTATTTGTAGACCTGAAGGGCTTCAAATTACGTAAAACTGTTATATACGTCTTTTGTTGTTTTTGGAGGACTCTCTCTGTACAAAGTTTTGGCTCTTTATCTCTTTTAGTTTTGAAATACTGCTCAATAGTTTTGAAGTTTTTTATGGCAGTTCTCAGAGTAACCAAACCTTTTCTTATTTGTAGACCTGAAGGGCTTCAAATTACGTAAAAGTGTTATATAAGTCTTTTCTTGTTTTTGGAGGACTCTCTCTGTACAAAGTTTTGGCTCTTTATCTCTTTTAGTTTTGAAATACTGCTCAATAGTTTTGAAGTTTTTTATGGCAGTTCTCAGAGTAACCAAACCTTTTCTTATTTGTAGACCTGAAGGGCTTCAAATTACGTAAAACTGTTATATACGTCTTTTGTTGTTTTTGGAGGACTCTCTCTGTACAAAGTTTTGGCTCTTTATCTCTTTTAGTTTTGAAATACTGCTCAATAGTTTTGAAGTTTTTTATGGCAGTTCTCAGAGTAACCAAACCTTTTCTTATTTGTAGACCTGAAGGGCTTCAAATTACGTAAAACTGTTATATACGTCTTATCTTGTTTTTGAAGGACTCTCTCTGTACAAAGTTTTGGCTCTTTATCTCTTTTAGTTTTGAAATACTGCTCAATAGTTTTGAAGTTTTTTATGGCAGTTCTCAGAGTAACCAAACCTTTTCTTATTTGTAGACCTGAAGGGCTTCAAATTACGTAAAAGTGTTATATAAGTCTTTTCTTGTTTTTGGAGGACTCTCTCTGTACAAAGTTTTGGCTCTTTATCTCTTTTAGTTTTGAAATACTGCTCAATAGTTTTGAAGTTTTTTATGGCAGTTCTCAGAGTAACCAAACCTTTTCTTATTTGTAGACCTGAAGGGCTTCAAATTACGTAAAACTGTTATATACGTCTTTTGTTGTTTTTGGAGGACTCTCTCTGTACAAAGTTTTGGCTCTTTATCTCTTTTAGTTTTGAAATACTGCTCAATAGTTTTGAAGTTTTTTATGGCAGTTCTCAGAGTAACCAAACCTTTTCTTATTTGTAGACCTGAAGGGCTTCAAATTACGTAAAAGTGTTATATAAGTCTTTTCTTGTTTTTGGAGGACTCTGTCTGTACAAAGTTTTGGCTCTTTATCTCTTTTAGTTTTGAAATACTGCTCAATAGTTTTGAAGTTTTTTATGGCAGTTCTCAGAGTAACCAAACCTTTTCTTATTTGTAGACCTGAAGGGCTTCAAATTACGTAAAACTGTTATATAAGTCTTTTGTTGTTTTTGGAGGACTCTCTCTGTACAAAGTTTTGGCTCTTTATCTCTTTTAGTTTTGAAATACTGCTCAATAGTTTTGAAGTTTTTTATGGCAGTTCTCAGAGTAACCAAACCTTTTCTTATTTGTAGACCTGAAGGGCTTCAAATTACGTAAAAGTGTTATATAAGTCTTTTCTTGTTTTTGGAGGACTCTGTCTGTACAAAGTTTTGGCTCTTTATCTCTTTTAGTTTTGAAATACTGCTCAATAGTTTTGAAGTTTTTTATGGCAGTTCTCAGAGTAACCAAACCTTTTCTTATTTGTAGACCTGAAGGGCTTCAAATTACGTAAAACTGTTATATACGTCTTATCTTGTTTTTGAAGGACTCTTTCTGTACAAAGTTTTGGCTCTTTATCTCTTTTAGTTTTGAAATACTGCTCAATAGTTTTGAAGTTTTTTATGGCAGTTCTCAGAGTAACCAAACCTTTTCTTATTTGTAGACCTGAAGGGCTTCAAATTACGTAAAACTGTTATATACGTCTTATCTTGTTTTTGAAGGACTCTCTCTGTACAAAGTTTTGGCTCTTTATCTCTTTTAGTTTTGAAATACTGCTCAATAGTTTTGAAGTTTTTTATGGCAGTTCTCAGAGTAACCAAACCTTTTCTTATTTGTAGACCTGAAGGGCTTCAAATTACGTAAAACTGTTATATAAGTCTTTTGTTGTTTTTGGAGGACTCTCTCTGTACAAAGTTTTGGCTCTTTATCTCTTTTAGTTTTGAAATACTGCTCAATAGTTTTGAAGTTTTTTATGGCAGTTCTCAGAGTAACCAAACCTTTTCTTATTTGTAGACCTGAAGGGCTTCAAATTACGTAAAAGTGTTATATAAGTCTTTTCTTGTTTTTGGAGGACTCTGTCTGTACAAAGTTTTGGCTCTTTATCTCTTTTAGTTTTGAAATACTGCTCAATAGTTTTGAAGTTTTTTATGGCAGTTCTCAGAGTAACCAAACCTTTTCTTATTTGTAGACCTGAAGGGCTTCAAATTACGTAAAACTGTTATATACGTCTTATCTTGTTTTTGAAGGACTCTTTCTGTACAAAGTTTTGGCTCTTTATCTCTTTTAGTTTTGAAATACTGCTCAATAGTTTTGAAGTTTTTTATGGCAGTTCTCAGAGTAACCAAACCTTTTCTTATTTGTAGACCTGAAGGGCTTCAAATTACGTAAAACTGTTATATAAGTCTTTTGTTGTTTTTGGAGGACTCTCTCTGTACAAAGTTTTGGCTCTTTATCTCTTTTAGTTTTGAAATACTGCTCAATAGTTTTGAAGTTTTTTATGGCAGTTCTCAGAGTAACCAAACCTTTTCTTATTTGTAGACCTGAAGGGCTTCAAATTACGTAAAAGTGTTATATAAGTCTTTTCTTGTTTTTGGAGGACTCTGTCTGTACAAAGTTTTGGCTCTTTATCTCTTTTAGTTTTGAAATACTGCTCAATAGTTTTGAAGTTTTTTATGGCAGTTCTCAGAGTAACCAAACCTTTTCTTATTTTTAGACCTGAAGGGCTTCAAATTACGTAAAAGTGTTATATAAGTCTTTTCTTGTTTTTGAAGGACTATACAACTTATACAACTTATTATATATATTTCTGGGTTCTGCTGGAATGTATTTTATATAGCGGCAGAATAAAATCTTACATATAGGTACAGGGTGTGCCACAAGTCATCATAGAGTGTTCAAATTTAAAAGCTTTTTAATTTGGTTATTAAAATGTTTTTCTACTTAACTGTGGTAGATAGGTTTTCGATCTGGTACTTTATTTATATTCTTCAATTAAATTTCGATCTCCATACAAGTTTTTGAACAAAAATCGGAATCGTTAAGCCTAATTTGAAATATCTAAAAGCGAAATATTATTTAACTAAATATGTATGTTTAAATGTCTCTTTCTCTCCCTTCTGGCGCACATCAGTCTCTTAAATTATGGGTTTTAAATTTTTTAATCACCAACCGCCATTTTGATTACAATGGGCGGCTCTATTTACAGAAGAAGAGATTTTATTTTTGTCTTTATATTATAGGTCTCTCCTCTTGATACATCCTGCTTCAGCACTTCTGAATTCATTAAAAAATCTAAAATTGGAATTTTGCGTAATATATTTTTCATGAATACTGAAAACGCTTTTTATTTTTCCCTACTTTATTTTAAGAAAAATCCAATTTATTTAAATATTTTTTATTTTTTTATTAAATTAAATTTGTAGAGAATTATTTTTAAATCGTTACTTGGTAATCTAGCATAGGTAGGGATCGCTCTTCAAGATCTGGATCCAATATTGTAGGTAGAGCTAATTATTTGCAAAATTTTGACTCAGTCATTTAGATTAAAGTATTTTCAATACTGTATGTATCACACCCTCTTAAATAGAGTTACAGGAAGCCGAAATAAATTTAGATTGTTTCTGAAAAACTATCGTTATTAACTTTTTTTCTCCAACTTCATAGCAGTAAGAGCAGATATTTTATTTCAGATATCTTAGTTGTCATCTCTTAACTTTTGGCTAATTTTTCTCGTCGGGGAGGTCCATATTAAATTTATAAAATTGTAATCAATGCCAGTAAATTCACAGGAATAGCATGAAAAATAATTGTCACGATATAAAGGCACATAAAACAGATGTCAGACTTTGTTTTTGTCAAATAACACAATTTCTTAAAATGAAGAATAAACATTAAGACAAAACAATGATAACTTAGGTGAAAGATTGGATCTAAACCTTCTACCATCTAACTCGAAAAAATAGTAATGTGTTAACATGCTCTATTTTTCAAAAACTGTTTAATACTGAAAAAATGGTATGTTAATGTTCTTGCTTGCAAAAAAAAATTTAATCTAATAATTACCCTAAAAGAATTTTTATTCACTAAACTTAAAAGCTTGTAAGTTGATGTTTATCAAATTTATATATCCAATTAATTCGGCTTTATTTGATTTTAATATAGTGACAGTGGAGTATTGCGTAATAATGATGAAATTATTAAATTTAATTATTTATAATTTATTGAATCTTCACTTTAAAAGGTACATCAAACGTTATTTAGTACTAGACCCACCTAAAGGCGATTAATAATATCCTGGTGTAGAAACATTCTCTCTATTATATTGCATTCTTTACTTAACTACTACTTTTTTTTGTTCTTCATTATTTTTATTCTAGAGAATTCCAATAATTTATGTTTTTCTTAACTCAACTTTGTTTAATGTTTTCAGCTTATTCAAGCAAACAATTTTTCTTTCGTCATTCATTTTAAATTTTCATTAAATTTTTAATGCAAGTTTAATGGCCGTAAGGTATTTTAAACGAATAATCCAGCTGATAATAACAATTTAAATATCTTGTTTTTTTTTTCAAAAATATTTTAAATGAAAATTGTGTGTAAAGCAATAACAAAAGAACAACATAACAAAAAACAAGAAAAAAAAAAACAACAAAAGAAACAAAAATAAATAAATAAATAAATAAAAACAGAAATAGAAAATCTAAATAGAAAGTCAAATGAAAAGAAAACTATGAGAGCATCAACAAGAATGTGACATGAGCCAAATGCGAATTATAAGTATGTATTTAAGCGGGGAAAATTATTTTCTTAGTCTTCTAATGGAATCGTTTTATATATTTTTTTTTTTGCAAAATAGAAAATCATTGCCTCATTTTTTACTTTCAAAGAGTTTTTATTGTTATTGTTTTTATTATTTTTATTTTTGGCTATATGGTATTAGGTATATGTTGTATATCTTTTACGGTGTAAAGAAAATTATTGTATAGTAAAGATATTATTATATACTTTAATACAAAATGCACCTGGTATACAGTTGAGAGGATTTAGTGAGATTTTTTTTATTTATTTTTACTTTTTATGTTTTAATTTTATTTTTGTTTTATTTTTTCTTCCAACTTTTTATTTAATTTATTTTTAACTTCAGATGATTAATAATTTGTGCAATAATATAACTTATTTAATAATGTGATAAACTCAAATATTATAATTTGGCGTCAGAAAAATGTGTAGGCAATGAAAATTTTAAATTTCAATGAATTAAGAAGAAAAAAAAAGAATGTTTTTAATGGAAAATCTTTAATAAATTTGTTGGAATTGAAATGTAAATTTAAGGAATTAAGGAAATTTTAATTTGAAATATTAAAAATAAAATATTTTTTTTTGTTTTGTCTTTATTCTATACAACTATCTACATAAAATATAAAAAGATATTGAGTATAATGTTGGAATTAAAATTGACGTAACGTAATTGACATGTAATCTAAGTCAAGAATCCACACAATAAAGCAGAATTTCATAACATCAGTAATAATAAATGATATGGAACAACTATATTATATATGATATGGTTCACACCGAGCTTTAATCTCTTATTTGGATCTTTAGTACCATTAAATCTGCTCTATACCCCACTGATGGGGTTAAGTGATATACTATATAATATCATTAAATAAATATAACACCCACTTAAGTTCATTTTTTAAAAATTATATTTTAATTAATTAAATTTTTTACAATTATTGACAAGGCTCTATAAGATGAACAAGTTAACTGTTTTACCAGAGGATTGGTATGCTAACAATCACATTCAATAAATTCATCATTTTTACATTTTTGACATCAACGAATTTAAATACGGAAAACTATTATAGCGTATCTTGACTAACTTCAAACAAAGAATGGGAAAATATTTTTACAAGACTGATGGCCTGAGCTGGCTTCAATCACTGGACTTTTTGCATCATTAATGAATAATTCTGAAATTTATCAGGGTAGTCACTGACGTACACTGTAATTTTTTTGCAATTAATGATTATTGCTTCTCAAATTGTTATTATTGTTGGATTATTATAAAGTAGAGATTGTATATGATAGTTATAATCTAATCGTAATGTACGAAAACATACTAATAGTTGTTTATTATAAGTCAGATGTTATTATAAGATGATATTATAAGTTAGATGTAAATATAATTAAAAAAATACACTACGTCGCATGAAAATTATTTTATCCCAATGCCATTTAATATATTTTGAGTGAATCGATTTTAAATGTTTAGCTTGAAAATACTAAAAAAGTATCCGAAATATATTTAAACTTTTTACATTATTAGCTTTATGCCACCGCATACATAGCTTTTCTTATATGTATGACATAATACAAAGTTTTTTTTTTGGATATGTGTTAATATAAAATCTAAGTAGTAATATTTTTAAAACAATGGGGAACAAAGTAGTTTTATATGGATTTTTAATATAGCTTTTTTTTATAAAGAATAATTTGAAACAAGCCGGGAAAATTAATTCAATAAAATGTAATAAACAATTAAAATGATAGTTCTTTAATATAAAAATAGAAATGACAAAAACTTTTCTTCAAGAAGTAAAATATAAGTTTTGCAATAAGAGCTAACCTCTATATATTTAGATAATATAATCAAAGTAATTTTAAAAAGATTTGTTTTTATGATTTGTTAAGCTTCGCCAGCTAAACGAAATTTTTTTTAATGTTTCACTTCCATGTATCAGGATTTTGACGTTTTCGAACCACTACCTAGTGATGTTTTTAAATTATACAGTTTAATTATTGTTAGTTTTAATTTAACTAATTTGTTTTTAAACACAATTTGAACAGCTAGTATAACTAGATTGCAAGAAGTTTTTAGTTTCTTATCGTCATAACTTTACATTGTTTCTATACCGTAATGTCATTTGGTAACGAATCTTCTATTAAAACTTGAATTATGTATTCAATAGGTTGCATTATAATTCCCAATTTTCATATTTATTTTTACCTGGATTTATTATAAAATCAAAGTCAAGGGCAGAAGAATTTTTGTTTAATATGTTAAGGATAAAAATATTCCTATATACTTACCAGAAAAATTCAAATCAAAATTAATATTAGAGCCGGCTTCTGTTTCGCCTACATTTTGTTTAACTTTTGAAGCGGGAAAATTAAGATATTCGTCCATATCTAAATCACTCTCTGCAGAGTCCTAAATCTTTACTGTTCCATGCTAATAAGGTAAGTTATTAAAACTTGTAAAATGCGCATGTGAAATTTCGTTTCATAGTTCAATTTCATAATGTGTAAAATGATTATACTGTAATTTTTTATGAACTACCTATTTTCGTACAACATACAGTATGTATTTGTAAAATTATTTTTTATAAATTTAAAGATATAAAAAATATCAAAAATATAAAATTAAATTTTTTTTATTTATTTACTCTTTTAAATCCTCTTTTGTTTAAATTCACTCTTAAATAATAACAAACCTTCATTAATTTTTGTCACTAAATGGCAACTCAATCTCTCAGTATTCGATTGAAATTTTCAAGTCTAGTAAGTAAATTTTTGTGATTGGTTTTTATTAAAATTATAAATAATTAAATAATTTATTTTTTTTTCTTTATTTATTTCAATTCTTACTTATATCTAAAATAATTACATATATTATATAATTATAAATTATTCATAAGTAGGTGAATTTATAGACGTCGGCTTTTAGCTATCTTTCGGCTTCCGGTCCTATAAAGTATTAAAATTATAATTTAAATTCATTAAATTTATAAAATAATTTTTTTTTTTGTTTTTTTTTTTCATTTTACGCTTTTAATATTAGATTATTTTTATTGCTTTTTTGTTCAGGATATCTAGTTTATTCAAGAAAAAATTTTCACGATTCACTCCATATTGGATTCAAGTACATATGTTATATTTGACAAAATAAATGATGAATATAGAATACATAGTATATTATTATTAAGCACCTTTCGTATTCTGTACATGATGAATATAAAGGATGAAATTTTACTATGAATATTATATGTTCAATACTAGGGGCCCCTGTTGAGTAATTATAATTTAAGTTGAAGCCAAATTTAAAGTTTAAAAAAAAAACAGTAATTTACGTACTGATATAGACTTCTCACGATAAAGCACAAACCATTCATGTTTAAGTAAAGGTTTTGAGGTTAGTAAGTTTTATTTTGGACATTTAAATACACCTACCTCATATACTGATTCGTTTGTGACATATTCCCTATAGTAAGTGGTATTTAGTGGATAAAATTACTAAAAATAAAATATTTTTCTAAATAAAGAGGTATATACATTATACATATTTTTAACCAAAACCATATGATTACTACAAATGACCAAAATATATTATAAAACAATAATTCAGACAGTTACTTAAAAAAATTAATAGAATAAATTTCCTTTAATTATGTATACAAATAATAAGATGTTGAATGACGCAAAATGGATATATTTTATTTAAAAGTTTGAACTTTATAAAACAAAATAGAAATTTTTTCAACACCTATGCGCATTTCTGTTGTATATACAACTTATTTATATATTAGGAGTTCATTAAAGAGAAGTGAAATAAAATGAAAAGGTGTCTACTGCGCATGTCCTTAAATGCTTCTCAATTATAATTACATATAGATAACTTTGCCAATTTAATTTACTGTCAATTACTAAGCCTAGATAACTAAACGATTTAACTAATTCGATACAATTTTGATTGTAATGAAAATCTATTTTTGTAATTTTCTTGTTTTCAATTCGTTTATAGTAAAAAACGTTTATACTCACAATTCTGTTATAGTCAACACAATTTTTGAAAGAAAGTAGGTACTAAAATATCATAAGTTCATACGCAGTCGATGTTGTTTCTTATCTTTATATTTATGTTATAAATAAGAATATCTTTGTTTTTTTACATTTAATAATAGACGATGTTTCATAAGCCATTCTTCTGTGATGATTAAGTCATTCTCGATTGCATTTTCAGACTCGACTCGGATGTCTAACCGTATATAATAACGGCATTAATTGGCATAAAGTTGTATGTTTCCAGTTAGATTCAATTTGACTAACTATCATCAATGTATATTTTGAATAAGTCTGAGTAACACCATTTAAAGTGATTCTTTCATCACTTAGAATTTATTTTGTTCTAAGTTGTTGTCTTCTGTTAGATAAATATGGTTGGAAATAGAGAATTTGATTATTGGTCAAGTTTAGTTTTTTTTAAGTTTAAAAAGTAACATTTCCTTTGATTTCATGGTCAACACAATCAAAAGCTTTTTGTAGATCAAGAAAGACATAAGTAACAAATGCATTATTTTTACAATAACATTTTCATCTATTTTTTTTAGTTATGGAATCATTAAGGGAGAGACAAGCAGCAGTCGTGTTAGATATTTTTTCAAATCTAAACTGATTATCACTTAAAATTTTATTTTGAGCCTTAAAGTAATGCACCCGATTCTTAATAGTTAATTCAAATATCTTCAAAAAAACATTTAATATTAACTATAAACATTTACCATTTAATATCTTATATATAATATACAAGATGAACGACGTGGGGAGTAAAAAACCAAGAATAGCTGAATAGTAAATTACACCACAAAAGTATTAAAATTGTAGCAAGTTCTTGGTGCTGAATACTTGCAACATTTCAAATAGATACACCAAATAAGTGACGATTATTTCCGAGTTGAGCGACATCTATACTCTAAAATAAATTTCAATCTCAGACGATTTTTAAAAAGGCTTCAGAAAAATTTGTTCATTTTAAATAAATTTATAGAAAAAAGTACAAAAACGAAAACACAAACAAAAATGATAAACAAAACATAAAAACAAAAATAAAGAACAAAAAAAGACAATACATAAATCAGTTTTTTAATAAAATAATTCACTTTTGACTTATTTTTTTGTTTTATTGAAAAATTAACGTTATGTTTTAATGTGGACTATAAACAACATCGACTGCGTATGAACTTATGAAATTTTAGTACCTACTTTCTTTCAAAAATTGTGTTGACTATAACAGAATTGTGAGTATAAACGTTTTTTACTATAAACGAATTGAAATACATAAAAAAAAATTTAAAAAGATTATGACAGTAAAATTGTTGACTAAAATTGTGTCTATAACCAGAGTAGTGACTTTAACCGATTTTTACTGTATAGGCAGGTATACAATGATATCTTATATCGTACAAGAATAAGAATTCATTATTCGATCTATCATGGATTTGGTATGATAGACAAACGGAGGTTGTTTTAGTGGGTGTAAGGCTCTCACTACCATTTTTGTTTTGCGCGCGAGTGACTGAAACCATATGGTGTCCTTCTCGAGGACTCCCACCACCTAGCTACAGAAAAAAATTAATAAGATTCATATAAATTGATATGAATCAATGATGATATTGTTATTCAGGATTTTTTAAATAAAGTTACTGCTGCAATTGCACAGGGGCCCACTAGTTGATATTAATTAAATAAATAAGCAAATAAATAAATAATGAAACAATTATTTATACTTTCAAATACCAAAAAAAAAATAAAAATCCATTTTATTGAAATTTAATTGAATAAATTTACATTTAAGTAAATACCCTTTTTCTTTTAATTAACTGAAAACATTCTAAAGAATGCTATAAATTGTAACAATCATTCATATAAGTAGCCTAAGTGTGTTACAATAAATAAATAAAATACTCAATAATTGTTGCAATCATTAACACTCATCCATTCAACATTTTTAGCCTCAAGTCCTCAATTATGTAATTGTCGAACGTATTAAAAAAAAAATGAAAAATATTTAATCAGTTTATCAGGAAGTGTGTAAATACTCATGGGAATTTGTAGTAGAATCCTTTTTTTTTGTTTATGTTTCTGTTTTTGTTTTCTTTTACACATTTGCAAATACATATTTTCATGAATTAATGAAATCTAAAGGTCGTCGTATATAATTTATATCGTAATAATCAAAGTGAAAACAAAACGTATGTCATGATTTAAAATAAAAATTTTGTTTTTGTTTTTTTTTGTTGTTGTTTTTAACATTTATTATCCTTGTTACCTAAAATGATATCCTTTATCATTGACGTTTCACTTTTATTATATTCAACTACAATTTTTATAAAAATATTTTGCTGTTTACTATTCTTAAGGGAATAGAAAGTTTCCATTTAGAATTCTCAAATCATAAAAATATTTTTTTTTGTGTTTTTTTTTTCAAGTTTTTTTTTTCGTTTTTTTTTTGTCTTTGAGTCTATCTGAATCTTTAATAGTATGTATGTAATATCTATATAGGTTTTTGAAAGTATTCAGGTGTTCTTGAAACAAGTATGTTCAGGTTTTCCTTTGTGTAATGAATGTTTTAACACTTTTTGATGATATTTTTTTTTTCTTTGATGATATCCTTGTTATTTTATCGGTATTATTTGAGAGATTATGGGTAAAAGATCGATCCATTTCGATATTTTGTTTTTTATTTTTTATATTTTTATATTATTTTATTATTGATTCCTGACTCGTTATATTTTGAAGGTCGTTATTATTGATGATAATCATATATATATATTATTTGAAAAACATTTGAGTATCAATACTTATACATATTATTGTTTAGTGGAGTTGAATATTAACTAGATTGTATTGAACATGGAAGTTAATTCATGATTCAAAGAATGATGATGATGATAATGATGATGATGATATATTGAGTTCTTCAATGTTGTTTTTTTTATCGATGTTCTTAAGTTGCTTATGATATTCTGTTATAATGTGTTTTTAGGTTTTACCAACTTTGGAAATTTTGTAATATGAAGACATAATTTTATATAACCTTTGATTATGGGGTATCCCACAGTTAAAATATTTTGTTTTATTTTTCAAGTATATTTTATTTTTCAAGTTTACATATTTACTTAAATATAAAGAAAAAAAAATTTATTCAATTTTTAATATTAAAATATTAATAAATACAAAAATTGTTAAAAAGGATATGCCTAAGGATGAAAATGGGTTAATTTATGTAGTAGTGTAATTGTTTTTGTTATAACAAACTTTGAAATTGTTTATTACTCAATATAAAAATTATATTCATAGGTTCATATTCAATCATCATTTTAAGGCTTGTATGATAGATCAGTAAGAAAATGTGAACTGATTGTATTCGAAAATTTATGTTTATATTATTTTAGAGTATATTTTATATTTTAAGTCTTTTCTTTAATTCAGATAGTTCTTGCTTATGTAGGAATTCAACAGATCATGTAGGTCCTGGATCTGATTCATTTCACCATTCTCATTTTGATACTTCACGGCTGCTTTCGTTGAAGATATGACATTATTTTATTTCTATCGATATTTCATCTCTCCAATTAAGGTTTGGTTTGACTCAAGGTTTTGTACCTTTGGTTCTGATTTCGAAATTTTTTTGACTAGGGTATTTCTACTCATCTGCTGTAGGTGTCCGAGCCACTACAGTTAATTTTTGTGATAATGTGTATTGTACAGCTTATAGAGTTGGGTATTATATCTCCTCCTCTAGACAACGATGCGATTATCAGACCATATATTTCACCACGAATTTTTTTCTCGAAGACACCATGCTTATTTGCTTTGTGCATTGATAATTATTCTGATCTATGAAGCAAAATTGAGAGTATAAGCGTTTTGCAAATTTAGGAGTTTTGATTTAAGATAGTTAAACAAACCGAAGCAGTTCAGAGAATTCAAATAAATTAAATTATATTGTATGAAATATGCTGTGAGCTCTGGGTAAACAAATTAAAAAAAAAACAAAGATTATAGTTTTCGTGTACTAAAATTTAGATTGCAACCCAGAATGATCAGCAGACTATTTTCACTCTTCTAAGATCTTTATTTTATTAATACACGATTCGTAACAGGGTTAAATAAATAAAAAACAATTCGCAGGAACTTCTTTCTTATGAAAATGTATTATGATTTGAATGTGAGTATTATTAAATCGTATTTAGTAAGTGTAATATTCGGATGGTTTTGTTCAATACAGGAATTAAGAAAATTTAGAGAGCAACGTTTAATAAGAATTTCTACTAAATTTTATTTATTTATAATGCGTTTGAAGTTTTATTTGAATCTTACTTTTTTGCTTTTACCAGGCAATTTTTCATTAGAGCTCAAAACCTTGACTATATTAAGCCCCCAGGTACAAATAATCAATTGAATTAATTGTACAAACAGCGTCGTTGAGATGTTTCATGTTCATTTTTACCACTGAATAGTATTGGCTGAACCGATTTCCGAAATGTTCCATAAAGTTAATTTTAATTCAATCTTTTTGATTGTCAGTGTTATAAGTGGTATAAAGTAGATTGCATAATAGGCGACGGTTACAGATTTTATATACAAATATGCAATATATGGGCTACTGAGACAAAATTCAGACAGACAAAATAAAGATAAATAAAATTCAGAATTAAGACTTTATAAATCCAGACAAACAAATCACCAGCAACGCAAGACCTTAAAAAATAAATTAATAAAAACAAATAATGGTTTTTTGTCATGGATTCCGTTTCCAAATTATTGTTCCAATTTATTGAACCGTGTTTTTGGTGGTAGCAAAAAAGTTATTGAAAACTTAAAAAAAAAAAAAAACAAAATTGAAAGGACCCACCGTTTGAGTTTATTGGAAACCTGCTGTTCTTGACATAGGATTGCAATAGACAAAACAAAAACATTTAAGGCACTGAGCAACTAAGAACAAGAACTCATATCGTTATTTTTGATAATTCTCACTTAAATAATTGCTAAAAGAGATGAGCTTAGTTGGGGAGATATCTTACACATGGTAGTAGTGTGGTATTATTTCATCAAACACAGAAAATTTCTCTCACTCGAGTATTCCATAGCTATAAAATAGTTTTAATTATAGTTTGAAATTTATTACCGCCCAAGTTTTATTTGTGAACTGTGAAGATGGAATTTTAAATATGTATTTTTAATTATTTTGTTTTTATCATTCTTTTAATTATATTTTAATTTAATAACTTCTTTTAAAATGAATATTTTAATTCAAAACTTTTATTTTTAATTTTTTATAATTCCATGTTTGTTTTTTTTAACATTCATAGGAAGTTCCAATTTTTTTTCTGTACTAGTAATAAAATCCTTTGCTGCTGAGTTTTCAAAATAATTTTACTTTAGTATGTGTTTTGTATAAAAAAAAACTTTATTTAAATAAATTCTGGAAAACTCTGATTTATTTTTTTATATTAATTTTTTGTTTTAGCATCATAAAAAACACAAAAGTGCAAAAAAAAAAAGAAATCTTTCTAATGGAAAATTACTTAGCAAACATTTTCATTTTGTTTTAATGGAAGTATTTTCCAAAAATTTTTGCATTTCCATAATATTATCATATTATTTAAAAGAAGATCCAGAAATTAATCAGTAAACTTTTTAAATTAAAATCTGGGATTAAGGGTGATTTTGTGTTCAATGAATTGAACTGTTAATGGATTTCATTTTTATAGTTGGACATGAATTACAACAGAACATTTTTTTATTTAATAGGATTAGTGAGGTTATCACTTTCGATTTATAAATAATAATAATTATATCTATAAAATATATATATATATGTAATATATATTATATATATATTGTTTTTGAGCTTTTTTGTATTATATACATAATTATATTCTCTACTTGATAACTTAACTTTGGAGCAAATAGAATGAATAAACATATTTAAAAGGAACGTTTTGAATGCCCGATGACCCTAATTTGAAATAATAAATTTATTAATACCAGTGAATTAAATATTACGGTCTAAATATATAAAACATTCGTTTGAACATTAGGTACGATATACATAACGGAAACCAGAGTTGACATATATGCAAAATTAAAATCATTCTTGGAACACCGCAAGGAACACCTAGTATATTGTAGAATAAGTCACTGGATACTGAGTCACAAGCAATGAAATATGACGGTTAGGTGAATAAGAAATACAAGTTTTATTGCAAAAGTGTTCATCTTCAAGATTATTTATTTATTTATTTATTTATTAGTTTTTTTATATCTAATTTTGTTTTAAGTTTATAAACTTAAAAATATAAATTTAGTTTAATAAGTTTATTTATTTTATAATAAAAGAAAGCTGTTTGTTTGTGACCATTTTCCGGAAGAAATACCGCACCCAACTTTGACAAAAATTTATATAATAAGCTTTTTGGCTTATAAGAATGGTTTATCACGATTTTGGATTCACAAATGTCTCTAGAACCAAAGTTCAATTTATAATTGTGTCATTTTATATTAGAAGAATAATTACGTCATAAATAATTATATACATGAGAATGTTTGTGAAATAAAATATAAAGTAAAAATATTTAGGAAAAGATAAAAAATGAATAGGTACTTAAATATTATTAGCTTTTTTTGATATTATAGTCTTTTTACTGTTGTTTAACATTTTTTGACAGATTTAATAATTATAATATTACCTAAGGCAGCAGAAAAGAATGGTAGTTAAAATTTTTAAATATGTTAACAAACGCAGGGACATGGGCGGTTACGGATAGCACCATTAAATAATTTACATTTACAATATACTCCGGAGATGTATAATCAAGCAATGATTTACAATGAAGATATTTGTTTAATAATAGTAAATAAGGTAAATTGAATCAATTGTGATTGCCATCACCTAATCGAACCATTGTAGACGCATTATATCGTGTAATACAAATTACGATACTGACGCGTTGAATACATTTATTCAACAAAATATTCCAAATATTAATGAAGAGCAAAAACAAGTGTTAAAAAATTTGTTAAAAAATTATCACTCAGTGTAATGATACGTGCACAACTACAAAGTGATGCAGCTGCCCATTTATTTATCAGTTATTAGACATTGTAAACACAACAATCAACAATACAACAGAATTAATAACATTGCCTGATAATTTGTGTGTATTAAATGAATCAGAAGAATACCTAATATCAAGTTTATATCCTAATATTGTACGTAATTATACAAATTATCAGTGGTTGAGTGATCGCGCTATATTGGCAGCAAAAATAAAAATGTCAATGAAATAAATATCGACATTTTAACTAAAATAAGCGGCTGACTTACATATAAGCCAATTCATTGCGTTATGGATAATGATGAAGTTTTGAATTACCCAATTGAATTTTTAAATGCACTTAATTTACGAGGAACTTCACCACATATTCTGCAATTTAAAATTGCTCTGTCCATAATTATGTTATGTAATTTTAATCAACCACTGTTATATTATAAGGACACAAATTGAATTAATTCCACGAATACCATTTATTCCATCAGATATGCCATTTCAATTGAAACGTATTAAATTTCTAGTTCGTTTAGCATTTGCAATGACAATAAATAAATCGCCAGGGCAATCGCTACAAGTATGTGCGTTAAATTTTTAAAACGACTGTTTCTCACATGGCCAATTTTACGTAGGATGATGATCATATGATGGTGTTGGTAAACCTTCGGCATTATTTATATTTGCACCCGAATTATTAAATTTTAATTTTTTTTAAACGCAAAACAAGTGTTTTTCTTTCCGGAGGGTTAATTTATGAATATAGAAACAAGAACATATAAATTCGTCTCAAAAGAATAGACCTATCATATTATGAATAACATTATTGTTATGTAATATCTCCTTTAGTGTTTAATTACTGCCTGTAAATGCATAGGAAAATTCCAGGAATTTCTAGGGAGCAAAATTTTTAGATTTGGTTTCGTAGTTGTTATTTCTGACATTTTTCAGCTTTGGCACACTACTTTTTAATAGTTTTTTTTTTAATTGTGCGTTATAAAGTCTCTGCATAGATGAGAAGTAGGTACTGTCTCATAATTAATATTTCATTAGATCTAATTTTTCAATTGTTTTAGTTTACAGACTATCATCTGGTGACTGTAATAAGCTTACTGATTTTTATAAATTGTCCTCTAATGTCTTATATTTATATTAGTATTTTTTCTTGTGAATTAGTATTAGTTTCAAACTGTAAAACATTATATTACCAAGAAGTAAGACTTTGGAATAACATGTTGTAAGGGAATATGATATTTACATCAAATTAATGTTAAAAGAAAGTGTGGAAGAAAGTGATTGGGGCATAACTAAGTTTTAGTGTCAATTGTTTACTTTTTTTAGGAAAAAGTAGTAGTTTTGATTCTCTTACAAAATTACATTTCAGATTTCACATTTCTGCTCATATGTTCTTTCAAAATCATTATTTAAAGAGATTATATGTAATACTAGGGGGCCCTGTTGATTAATTATAATTCAAGTTGAAGCCAAATTTATAGTTTTCAAAAGAACAGTAATTTACGTACTGACACAGACTTCTCACGATAAAGTAAAAACCACTTATGTTTTCGTAAAAATTTGGAGATTAGTAAGTTTTATTTAGGAAACATAAATACTAGCATTTAATGGATAAAATTACTAATAATAAAATATTTTTATAATTAAAGAGGCATACACATATACATATTTTTAACCAAAACTATATGATACGTTTTTCTTTTGAATCAATTTGAACGCGCTGTGACGTAAATTTATAAATTTGTCAGAAATTTTTTTGTTTTTAAACAAAGTTTTAAAGCATTTATAATATAATTAAAAAATATAAATTTGCTATCAAAATAAAGTTTAGAATTTGTACTTTCATTTTATAACAAAAATTATTACTAATATTACATAAAATATATTTTAAAATTTAAAAAATTGTTGGTTAAAGAAAAATAGTGAAAAAAATTGTGCTTATTAGAAATAATTTGTTAGTGTTTTGATGTAGAACATCTACTCTCTGAAATATTGAGTTTTTTTTACAACCTTGAATAAAGAAATATGCGTAAATAAAACCACTTTTGTGTAATTGCACAGGGAATGCACTATTATTTTTTTAGGAATGCACTATTATTTAAATGCTAATTTTTAACATAAATAATTCTCTAATAATTTAATTTTTCAATTGCATTTTAATTAAAAATTATTAACTATTATTATTTTTTATTTTATAGGTAAGTTAATACCGATGGTTGCCTAAGGATACCTTACAAATTTTTAAATTCACATTTGGAAGTTTTGTTAGTGAGTATTATTGATTTAATTAATTTTTACTACACTTTTGTATAAAACTTGCATTTTACTTGTTTTGTAAATTTTTCCAAATACGTTTTTATGTTGCAGTCAAAATATTTCTCAATAATGTTTTTTTTATCTTAAATTTGTTTTAAATTTAAAAATCTTGTAATTTAATTTTTCTGAAATATTCATGACTTTTTTTTTAATTTTTTTGTTTTTTTTTTAATTTCGTGGGTTGGTACATTATAATTTATATATGTATGGGTAAATTAAGTATCAGGTTTATGACGTTAATTAAAAACCAATTTGGGAAATTCGTACCCTTTTTTTTATATATAAAAATAAAAATTAAATAAAAGGATTTAATTATTAAAATCAGATTTTGAAATATATGAGACAAATGAGTCTCCGATCTCTAATATTTTTTTTGTTTTGTATAGTATATCAAGCTCTTAAATCTAAAATTTTTATTTTTTTATTTCCTAAATAAACTGTAAAAAATCTTAATTAAGTATTTTTGGAGTGTTGTTCCTTCTTTATTTATATATTTTTTTTTTTTGTTTTATATGGAGATTATAATTTTGGAAAACAGTGGTGTCAGAAGAATTTTATGCGTGATGCGAGATTAACCAATTTTGATGTGAAGTTAATAGATATTATGACAGTATGTGTCACGCCTGAAGTTAATTCATTTTTTAAAAGCTTGATTTCAAGGATTTAATTTATATTAAAATTAATTAAATTCGTCATATAAAATTTCGATTTTCGGTTCGCTTTTAATATTTCATTTGTTTTGGTTGTAAGCTGTTGTAAATAGTATCTGTCAATTTAAAAAAAATGTATGTTGCAAAATGGACTTAATATTTCATTTTTGAATCGAAATATCAGTAATACTATTAGCTACTACTAATTTATAAAGCAAGGTCTAAATTTTTATTGATTAATTTGACATTATTTAGAGCTCCGGTATAACGGTGGTTAATACATATTTTTAGCCAATCTCAGTTTTTGATCAATTTTCTTGCAATAAGTACAGTATGGCAATTTTTACTACATAATTTTTTACGTTTAATGTTTTGCGAGATATATATTTATTAATTAAAAATCTTTAAAGCGTAATTTTTGCCTTTATTGGGAATCGAACATCGGATCTCTCGGTTAAAAAGCAGCCACTCACCATGTCTTTTATTGAGTATTATTGGTAATATTACTGTGGTTAGCAAAAGATCTAGTAACAGTGTATTCTGTGTCGGTGGGAAATCTCTCGTGTATCTGTATATTAACTAGAAAATTGTTTACTTTACAGTAAACTGAAAGTTCCTAAAATTTGGTTTCTTCATTGTGTCAATTTTCATACTGGCAGTAATAGTACAATTTTTGATTAGTAGCAGATTTTTTTGTACTTTTTTATATTTTTTGAAAACAAGTACACATCAGTTTTGTTTATTTTGAACAACAAATTGGAATTAATTTATGTTGATTTTGAATATGAATAAAGAAAAATTATAATAAATGAAGAAATAATAGAAGATTAGCTATAATTTTACAGCAGATGAAGAAGAAATTATTCTTAATGTGCTGTGAAATTAGAAATATGATGTAATACTTAAATAAAATGTGATTTTATTTATAATTTTATTTAAACGAATTATGAAAATGAAAGTAATTTATTTTTTTTTATGTATGAAGTATATGCATTTTTAATTAATTTTTGAACTTAAATTTTGAAGAATTGGTGATGTTAAAGTCCCAAAAATTATCAAAGGGTATTTATTAATTACTTTGTTTCAGTGAAAACTACTCTCTTATCAAAACTGATATCTATTGTTTGTCTCATTGTTAGTTGTTTTTCTCATAATATCTTCAGAACTATTAGCATCGTTAACCGATTATTTGAAATTACAAAATCAATGTAATGTAATGCAATGGATTTAAAGGATCTATTGGAGGATCACTTTCTTTTAGTTTTCGTGCAATATTATGTACTGAATACCGGAAAATATATTTTCAGTACTCTAAAGCCTCGTTCTACAACATTTTTGGTTCGAATTTGCGATACACTATAAAGAATTTCACCTTGAGTTTGAAGGTTAGATAGGGGCGTTAACACATACGAACTAAGAGTGTATAAACTATCCCCTAGTATCAAACAATCCTTATAAGAACCAATCTCCATTTTTGCTCTAAGACACGAGTTACGAAACAAATTAATATCGTGTGCAAGTCCTGACACGGCTGACAATGGAAATTATTTCTAAATTGAAATTAATGACGGCTTGTACAGAAAAATATCCTTTTCAGTTTCGGTATATTTCAGCATTGGGCTCACCGGGGGACTGTATCCTGATATGACTACAAACTATTGCGGCAATAGCTTTTGGAAATTTACTTATTCTGAAAAATACGAAGTATGTAGATGAAATTCCTTCTGCAGGCAGTGGTAGCGTATAAGGTGGTACTAATTTAATAATATAAGCTTCTGCTAATTTAGTTATAGATATACTAATTCTTTTTAAGTGAAGCAAATGAAATTTATACACCAATGAAATCAGCCACACTTATTAGCAAGCTACCTGCTGCATAGAATCTTAATGTCAGTAGTAGAATTTGTATTGGAGTAATTACCACATCGCTAATAAAATAAAAGCAGTAGCAAACGGTATTCAAAGCATAATTATGAATATAAATATAATACACGAAATACCTTGAAACTTTTGGTTCAATGTCATTTATTATTAGTCCCAAAAAATTGTGAACAGAATTATAAAAAAATTCTTCAAAAAATTACAAATTCTTATTATATATATAATATTTCTAATTATTCTGATAAAATATTTATTTATTAAAATAATTTCTTTTTAGTGAAAATCCAGAAGTTTTCTAACTAATACATTGCTAGATCACCTATTATAATGACTTCCAGTAATGTTGGATGATGAAAACACAACTTCAAAGAAATATTATATATATAATATTTCTTATTTAAAAATTACAATGTTCTTCTAATCCATCAGTAAATCAATTTACTGAAGAAATTCCTACAGTAAAATTAACTAACACTAAAACTGTCTGCAAAAAGTTTACTGTAAGTTGAAAAAACGAATTTTGTAGAAACCGACAGTTTTACTGTCAGTTTGCGTTAACTGAGAGATGAAAAAATGGCCCTATGTTGTCATCTGGATATTGTTTGAGTCGAAATGTTTTTATTGTAAGAGTTAAACACTTCATTCGACATTAAAACTATTTGTAACGAAATGAATTTATATTTACATGCTTATATCACGAACTGTAATGTATTCCTAATATATTTTTCAAAGAAATAAATAAGTTTAATGAATTATATTTGTAAACTATCATACGAATTTGAGATACATTTCATTAAAAACGTCGAGTATTATTGGATTTACATATATGTTTGTTACTTAACTTGATGAAAAATATTTGCTCTGTGAATCCGAAAATCAAATTCTTGTAGTAGACTCCGCCATTTGTGTAAAGCGTAGCCAAAACATTGTGAGCTTTCTATTATACCATTGAGTGTAATTACTAAATTTTCAGAGGCTCAGATGTTTAATGTGCATTAGTCAGGATAATTGTAATAAATCCATTTGCGGCTGCAATGATTCGCTATCGTTTCAAAACTTCTATTCGTTTACGTAAATCTAATTGAACTAAATTGAACTTTGTGAAAGTTGACCAATACTGAAAAGAGCAATATTGAAAGTTGCATTAATATCGGATCTGTTTTCGGTATAGACTTTAAGAATTAAGATTTCTATTGTCTGGTATAAAATTTTAATTGAATGTTGATTCTAAAATTTCTATTTGACTATTACTGCTAAGACTAAATTACAGTTATAATATTTTTAGCACTAATAAACACTAACAGACTTTGGGTTAATATTAAATTTTTGGTCAAATTTCAAATATTTCAATAATTTTCATATACAAAAATTGTCTTTGAAGTTGTGTTTTCATCCATGCAACATTACTGGAAGTCATTATAATAGGTAATCTAGCAATGTATTAGTTAGAAAACTTCTGGATTTTCACTAAAAAGAAATTATTTTAATAAATAAATATTTTATCAGAATAATCAATTTATTTATTTAAAATATTAATATTCTATAATTTCTGTTTCAAAGGCTTAATAAAGCTAGGAGAGGAAAATAGAGTCACATTTATTCGATATTGATGAGCTCCAGTAGTATTGGATGGACAAAAAACAACTTCAAGGATAATTTGTTCGCTGTGAAAGTATTGAAAGATTTGAAATTTGACCAAGAAGTTAATATTAATCCAAAGTCTGTTTATTAGTGCTACAAATATTATTGTAGTCTAAAGCCTTTCTCCGACTTAATATCAACCGTTTAAATCAGGTATAATCAGGGACAGAAAATGTAACATTTTAGAACATTGATATGCTTAATAACAACACACGGTCTATTCAGTAAATATTTTTTATTTATTTTTTATTTCCCAATGAAACATTACAATCTGTCTCTGAAGGAGACATTCAGTAGTTTGTATGACTTTTTTTTATGCAGGTAAATTGCACTGACTAGCGGATGAGATAACCCAGTGGTCAACCATTCATGATACCAACTTTATACTCCGTTGTATTTCTTGGTCCCCATTTGATTGTTCCTATTGTCTACTGGGTAGCTGCAGAATGCTAAGACGCTTAAGGCGACTTACATCACTTGCAGCCAACAAGCTACTTGCCAGTCTGTTTGGATGTGCAGCTAATCTTAACTGGTACTTTTCGCTTATATTTCTAGTCTCCTCCTTAATGGTTCTCACCTCCACATCATGAAGTATGACATCATTATTGACAAACCAAGGCGCGCCAAATAGCTTTGACGGGAAGCGCTGTAATATTGCAAAATTTAAGTTGCTGGCTACTCCCCACAGTTGAATTCCGTAGTTTCATATCAGTTTCAAGATAGCTTTATAAATCAGTAGCTTATTTTTCAGTGACAACTGCGAGTTGGTGCCAATCATCCAATACAATTTGCTGAACTTCAAGCCCAGTTTCTTTCTTTTGTCATAGATATGGGTTTTTCACGTGAGTCTCCTGTCCAAGATGAGCGTAAATCAAAGACTAAAATTTAATGCAATAATGTTCGTATATAAGTTGAAATATGATAGGATGCCGCAATATTTACAAAAGAATATTAGATATATAGGTGGTTATTACTTTCTAAGAAATAGGGGTGATTTCAGACTCCCATTATACAGGAGAACCAGAACACAAAATAGTCTACTCTATAAGGGTACACAATCTTTTAATTTGTTACCCAATGCAGTTAAAAATGATATGGATATTTCAAGATTTAAAAGAAAATTAATTGATATTATAAAGAACAATGAGATATAAAGTATTTAAATTTTATTTACTTTTGAAATTTTAAATAGTCAAAAATTAAAGTTTTGTATACGAATGTTTAAAATTAAAACTTTCAATATTCCTTTAAATTTGTAAATTTTGTTTTAAATATGATGTTATAATAGTTTTTTTATTGAACTAATAAAATCAAAAACAAACAAACAAATACCTTACAGCCTCTTTCTGAAGTCCTACTTCGTTATTAAGTACAACCACCAATCAAGTTTTTCTCTTTAGTGTAAATGTGATATATGTTGATTTTTCTCCATTCAGCAAATATGTATACTATATTGGTAAGTCTAACAAAGACATAGATTCTACTTACAGGATAAGCAGAGCTTATTATCATGTAAGTACAATCTATGTTTTTGTTAGACTTACCTATCACCTTTTATTTGAACGGAATGCCATAGGTCATAAAATATATAAATATTTCGAAAATTGAAATTACCAAAATAATAGCTCTCAAAATGGAAACAGACTTGCAATTTTAAACAATAAATCAGGGAAGTGTAATAAATCTGAGAAGGTTGAGTCTACATGGTATAATCTCACTGTCAGGAAAACAAAAATAAAATTATAATATCTTCAACATCCTGGCGCTCGGCGTTGTCATCAGCGTGTATGTTAGTGTTGTTTTTGCGTTCATGCAGGTGTTCATTTGTTAAAATATCTGAGACAATCGGATTCATAATATCTATTCGGACAATTTCTCCCAAAATTTTTGTCCAAGAAGCTAATTTGTATGGGTTGGAAAAATTAGAATCAGATTGGCAACCCGTTATGTGAAATTTTGTTTTTGCACCTATCTCAATAATATTTTGAGTATACATATTTTGAGATTACGGTCTAGTTGTTTTCTACCTGAATATTAATGAAACATGGTTATAGAATTTAAATAAAGTGTAATATACCCATAATATATTATGTGGTATGGTGTATGTATACCATAATCACATAATATTAAAATGAATTTCAAAATATTTAATATGGGATGTGTAGGGTTACATTATCAATATTTCAAAGTAGTTCTCTGCTTTGTTGCACAGCATTTCTGGGCCTTTTCGGCTTGTTTTTCTTCTACAAGTTAATTCAAATTTATTCAAAGTGATAGCAGTTTTCTATTTACCGTTAAAATTAAATTTATTTGTGGTGGTGCATCTTTCAACATTTTCAGGTAAATTACGTGAGAGCAGACTGAAGTATCATGCACCGTAATGAACAGATATGAATTATAGCGCTTACCTATTTTTGAAAAATTTAATTTTTAAAATAAATTAATATCTTTAATATTTATATTTATTTACCGTTATAAATACGGTTGGATTTAAAATAGCTTCAAATCAGAAAAAACAATTTCTTATTTTTGAAATAAAAAATATAAATTCTGTTCACAGTTGGATTTTGTTAAATTTTGGGGATCATTTTAGAAATTTAATTTTCTTAATATAATTTTCTTTTATTTCTTAAACGTGAGTAGTTTTAAAAGAATAGAGAAGGCATATTTGGATATATTTTTTTTTTGTTTTTTTTTTTTTATAGAATTAAATTCCCACTAGAGCTATTAAAAGAAAACCTTTTTCATTGATAAAAGGAAGACAAACGCATTTGAAAAGGATGAACAAATTATTTTACCAATTTCCATAATTTTTTTTGGGGACAAATTTAGTTACTTATGCCAGCGGGAATTAAATTACTAAGCTCATTAGAACAGTAATTTTTATTATAGAGCGTTCGTCCACTTCTAAAATAAATTGGAAGGATAATTTGAAATACTCCCGTTGGGTTATTTTTTTTGTTTTTGTTTTGTAGCATAATTTCTTTTAAACCAAATTTTATCCTTGTCTCTACGGGAAGTTTTCTGTTTTTGTTTTGTTTTCTTGTTTTTCAAAGTAAAAAATAGAAAAGGATTAAAGATATTGTTTAAGAAGTTAATAATTTTTAATATCTGATCAAAAGAATGTTTAGAATTTTTAGTAGGAATTTATTTTATTTGATATTAAATTGAATGAATAGCCTGGCTTTTAAAATTAATTTTGTGAAATGTTGGTTCATAAAACAAAATCAATTGTGGACTGTAAAATGTATTAAAAATAAATAAAAAATAAAAAAACAAAGAAAATATTTTTTTAGTAGAAAAACATTTTTTTAGTAGTAAAACATTTTTTTTTTTTTGTAATAATTTAAAATGGAGAGTTCTTCACTTTTTTACTGAGAATTTGATATTTGATGTATATTATCAGTTGGCGGAACATTTCCTTGTAATTCACAAAAGATCTTTACTTATGTAACTTTTTTGTTTTGGTTGAAAAGGAGATAATCCACGAAGGACATAAGGAGCTACAGGGACGTGTGCTTCTTGATCCTGTAGAAATTAAACCCAGTAAGCCGCATATATATTGTTTCCGTTATAACCACGGTATACCGACTAATGACTTTTCTTCGACAGACAATTTAATATGAAAAAGTATATCAACCAGTGTAGCAAGATTAAGATCTATAAAATATTTGTTAAGCCTATTGTAAACATAAAATGCAAAGACAAAATATCAATCATTAAATAAAAATTTAGTCAAACTGAAATTAGATGTCTAAGAGAAATAGTTAAAAAAAAATCTATGGAGCCATAACCCATATGAGCATACCATTAACATGAGATATTCAATATTTAGTTAGGTATGTGTTTGGTCCGTGGCCTAATCGGTTGAAGCACAGAAATGTGTGTTTCAATTACGATGTGGTAGTCACGGGCTCGATTCCCGTGGAGGTATAAAATATAACTAAAACAAATAGCAAAATATTATATATAAAATTTATAATCAATAAAAAATAATTAATAATTTAAATACTTTATATAACTAAAAATATTATATATATCAATATCTATATCAATACTCATATATTATCATACATTGCTTTGTATACTGTATCAGGCTTCCATATTAAATTTTTTTCCGAACATTACATTTCGTATTATTATCGTTTAAAAATTACAATAACAATTGAACGTTAACTTTTTTCCGATTTATTTTTTGTTCATATTTTTCTCATTTTATTTTTTGCTTGCTGTGTTCAAATAAGTTTAATATGTATTATGTTTGTTTTGTCAAATTAAACTTATTGAACACAGTAAACTATTTTGTTTTTTTGTTTTATACTTTTGAGAGATTTTTTTTTAGTCTTCTGATAGAAGTTGAAGTGAGAGCCTGTATGTAGAATAATTTTGCTTATGAATTTTTTTAATTTGTAAAATTATGAATGAAAGCATTAAAATTTTTTAATGCGGCTCTAGATATTAATAGTTTAAACACTCCCCTTCCATATTGGTAAATTAAATTTAGTCCAAACTTTGCCAGAAGTAATATCTTTTGAAAAGAAAAATGTCCATTTAATTTACACATACGCCGGATATTATTTTTACTCAAATTTTTTAATCTACTGGCCTGTTAAACAATATACAAGGCAACGTATCATACAACACAATAACCAAATAACATGATAAATAATAATAAACAAACACTAATAATAATCACACAATTGTCAACAACTGATAAAAAGCGTTTGACATGACGTACCCAGCAAACATACTAACGTCAGGCATCTTAACGTCAAAGATGGATAAAATCGCATTGACAAGTTGCAGAAAAATATGACGTCGTCTTACCACGTAGGCACAGATACAGTTATCAAAGTGGTCTTCTACAGTAGGCCTACTTAGACAGTACAAACAGATTAAAAATGAAATTAGACATTGACTCAGAACTACAAGTAAAATTAGCAGCTAGTAATCGAGTACGATGGAAATGTCAAGTGAAAGGCCTATGCTCCCAAAAGGAGTAAGGAAAAAAAACAATTTGTTTGGTAGTAGTGACTGCCAGCAATACATCGGCACATTTACACAAGTGAGGTACATTATGATATTACGGGAACTTTTTTCGAATAAATATACTCGTTAAAGCATTGTGAGTTCTTTATAAAGCGGTGGAGGTGCTGGATTTTCGCACCTTCGTGGTTGCCAGTGAACCCAGAAAGAACGCTCCTAGATGAGTTTTCTTGTTTTGATAAAGACTGAGGCAAATACATAGATATTTTGTATTGTCTCCTTCTTCCTTATAAGTTCTGTAAGACTTCAAAAACTCATTTGAGAAGAGTCCACGCGTTCTGACATGTTTTCCAGCACAATTCCAGCACAATGATTCGTAATGACTCATAGTGCTGATATGAGTTGACGCTGAGTGGCGCAGTAGGTAGAGCGCCTGCCTTTCAACCGAAAGGTCCTGGGTTCGAAAAAAAAACAATGCTTCATGCTGACAAGCTGGTCTTAGGATATAATAAATGACAAAAGATAATTGAGAGTTCATCTGGTAACAAATTAAATAAAATGAAACTATTCTATTTAAGAAGGCTTAGTTCCTGATAATAGTAGTAGTTTTCCACATTTAATGAGTTGATAAGCCAGTAATTTGATAAATAAATACTTGAAATATTGTAGATATTGTAGTGTAAAATTGCAGTACCGTATAAAAAAGTACCGCAGTAAAAAGCACGAATTCTACCTAAGTTACTGTAAAGATCATAAAAAAAAAAAATATATCGCATTGTATTAACGACAGTAAGTCAGTAAGTAAGTAAGTGTTGCTTTGTGATATTGCAGTCTGATCTACCATTCTTTACGAAGCAGTAGACGGTAAGTAGCTGGAGGTGTACTCAGATTGTTCTTTTTCGTTAAAATTTTCAAGATTGTACTCTGTTTAGCAAGTTGATCTGTATTGCAATTGTCCAGAACTTCTGCGTGTTCTGGTACACAACATAGACGTATTTTGAATTGATCCGCTATGCTTGTTAAGAGAACTGTGGCAATCAATAACTGTTTTTGATTTGATGGTTACCGATTTTAGTGCTTTATTTACAGCCTGACCGTCTGTACGTATACAAATATTTTTATTTTTCTACAGATAATACTGTGGATCTTAGTTTTAGAGGGTGATCACCTCTGCCTGATACAGACTTCAGTGTTTTGGTATTTTAAAATTTCGTTTAGGTTTTCTCATAGGAGAAGACTCCATCTTCCACTTTGTTATTCAATTTTTAACCCATAGTTTAGAGGTGCACATACTGTTCCGTCAGAACGGTACTATTCTTCCACATTTCCCTGGTCGTTCTGATAGCACATCTTAAAGAAGAATTTTGTGATTTATATTCTCTTTATGAATATATATCTCCGGCGCATACTAAACATTCGTTGGCCACAAACCATCTCCAACAGAACGTTGTGGCAAAAAACGAAGCAAACACAAATATACGCGGAAATCCAACAGAGCAAATGACGTTGGATCGGGCATACTCTGAAGAAACCTGACAACAACATTACGAAACAATGTTAGGATGCGTCGCAAGGCCGAGAAAAACATTGAGAAAAACTGTCTTAGCCGAAGCAAGTACCAACAAAGAACGTGGCCGCAATTGAAGAGGTTAGCCGCAGACAAGAGCCTATGGAAAGAATTTATTTCCGCTCTATGCCCCACGGATAGGGTTTGTAGGACATTGATGATATTCTAGGTTTTCTTGAATAATTTTTTTTTATATTTCATAGTAGAAGAGTAATGATTTAATTGTAATATCGACTGCTGGTTGGTTTTACAGATTTAGTAAAGTTTTGAGATGATTTAAGAAAAAATGATGAAAATCCTTCTATTCTATTTGTTTGAAATAACAAATTTCGAAATCTATCTTGCAAAAAAAAGAATGTAGTGAGTTTATAAAGAATAATGATGTATAGCATCATTGTCAGTAGTAAATGTTATTAGATTTACCTAAGTCTAAATAAATAATTTCAGACCACATAAATAGGATAATTGGAGAATACATTCTCTTTTAACATCTGTACATGTCCTGATTTTGTTTGTTACTTCGTCTTCAAATTGAATTTTTAATGGTTGTTGCCAATATACAGTTTTTTTTATGTGTTTTCATACTTCGTCAAAAAAATTTTATTTTTGATAGTTTAAAAAAGCGAATGTGGATTGGTTAAATAGAATATGTTCGTTTTTTTTTATTCTGTTCTTGGCAATAATTTAGGTACCTTTATGTGCTTAAATAACGAGTATACCAAAGTCTACCTTTGGTATAGTACTGGAATCTACATATTTGACTCGCAGGACGATGACTGAAGCGATAAATACAAGGATGTGAGAACTCCCAGTCCAAAGAAAGCTCTACTCTAGTCTCAAAATAAATCGTTAGTGTAAAAATAACAGGACATAAAGTCATATAACAAGAACAAAAAGAAAAATCCTACAAAAATAATTTTCATAAATTAATTTCAGAATTTATGTGGAAAAATTTATTTTTTTCATTCCATAAATTTGGTTTACTCGTACTCGTATGTTTTTAGTAAGTATTTTTTTTTTGGATTTAAAATTGCATAGCAATTAATTACGATTGATTTGTGAACTAGCCATACATCATCAAATGACGAATAACATAACATCAATTGAAATGACTTAGCAAGCACATATGGTGCAATTTTTTTTTAATGTTCGTTCATTCGAACAATTTTTTAAGTTCAAAATTAAATTATTTTAACAATAGAATTTTAATGACTTTTATTTGTTTTTTATTCAAACATTTTTTTATTTATTTTTTTAGAAGGTTTTGCAATTATTTTTGCTGATTTTATTAGCGTACTATTGGTGTCGTTGTTTTTTGTTTTAACTATTGATTAGTATCATCATTGCTTTGATAAAAACTGATCAGTGAGGTTGTACATAATTATTCAAAATTGTCACTTGTCAATATCTATGAAATAGCCCACAGATCGTTGGAAAAGAAGAGAAATATAACAATTTTGGTCGAAGCTTACTCAAAACAAGATTTTAAAAGTAGACTGATTTTAAAAACAAATTAGCATTACCTAATTCTTAGTAACAGTCTCAAGGGTAAATTCAAATTGTTAACGACAGAAGAGTTAACTTTTTCAAGGAACAGTAACTTATCAGATTCAACATTTTATCTCTACTAACCGACAAATCATCGGAATTAATCTCAATAACAAAATATAACCAGTATAAATCCCATTAAATAAATTCGGGATTAATTTTTTCTTTGGTATAAATTTGTGTAAAGAACAACACAAATCTTTAACAACATCTCAACAACAACAAAATTAAAATATTTGAATTTAATTCCAGCGTTATTATAATTAATTGTACAGTATCATAAAATTATTGAAACCATTATAAAATTTGTGTATATACATATACAATATTACATATATTATACATATGTTATATATATTATATATATATATATGTACACATATTAAGTAATTAATATTTAAAAAGTATTAAAGGATTATTTTTCCATAAACCAAAAGCGTGACAATCTTTGTAGAAGTAAAAACCAAGAAAAAAAAAAAAAAAAATAAGAATAAAAATAAAATAAAAATAAAAAATGCAATTCTAATTATTAAACGTTAATTAGCCTAATTAGAAAATTCGTATAATAATATGTTATTAGTTTTCTGCTTCTTCTTCTTATTTTTTTTTCTTCGTTTTCATCTTCTGCTTGCTATAAAAAATAAATATTTTTATTTGAATGACAATACATGAACCCATCATCCACTCCCACCACCTACACACCATAGAAAAGGAAAATTCTTGTAATATATTCACATATTCTTTTGAATACGTATATGAATTATTAATAAGAAAAGGGTTTATTCTTAGTAGAAAAAAAAGCGAAAACAAGAAAAAGAAAAAGAAACAAAGTAACAAGAATAGAAATTTTCTTCAATTAATTTTATACCACAAATACACATCCACATATACATTATGCATTCATTATAAAAATATCTTAAAGATTTTAAAGATATTCTACGCATCGCAAATATTTAAAGCATACGGTATATGTATGTATATTATGTATATATATATTTATAGTATTAAACGTTTTTTAGCATTTAATAACACTCATTAAGTTTAAGATCTTGTCAGAATGTCAAACAAAAATTAATAAGAATAACAACAACGTAAAAATTATGTAAAAAGGATAAATATTAAGGGGTGAACTGAATCGTTATAGTATGAATTTGCAGCAAAATAAAAATTAAATTTCTGAATGTGTATAAAAATTTCGGCTAGACAAAAATGTTCAGGGTTTTTAAATTTTGTAATCGGTCATGCGTTTCTAATTTATATCATAATCATGAAATTAAATCCGTTGTTTAATGCACTTAACGGTTTGTATAAATAAATGTCTTCAAACTGCCATACCGAAATACAAAGTGGTATTAACTTTGACTCCAGATCAGAAGGTTGCTTGTTCAAATAACGTCGATGTCACCAATTTATAGTCTTAATTTTAGTTAAAAATGAAAGACCTTTCTTTTCGATAGTTTTCAACAAAGTGATGAAAAATAATGAATAAGGACAATACAAATAATTAGTATTACCAACTTCGAGGTTGATTTGATAATCTGCTACATAACTATACAAAACCTTCATACGTCCAGTACAATCGTGCTTTACAATCGTGAAGATTACCAAAAGTAAATGAGGATGCAATTGGTATATTTAAAAGGAAAATTTGTTGATTGCACATTTTTATAAGATCAGGTCTTTGTGTACAATCCATCAATAATAAATAAATGATGTTTTTAGGAGAAGAAATTACGGGCGGATCTTATAAGCTATTTAACCTGTATAACATTGATAAAAAGTAATCAATTTGTGCAAAAACAATAAAAACAAAATCATAGCTTCAAGTCCAGTTGCTTTCTTTTGTTATGAACATGGATTTTCCAAGTGAGTCTCCTGTCCAAGTGCATGCCCAAATATTTTACAGCCTATTTTTGAGGTATTACTTCGTTATTAAGTACAACCACTGGATAAGTTTTTCTCTTTAATGTGTATGTCATATGTGTTGATTTTGCTCCATTCACCCTGATTCTCCACTTTTTTAGCCATTGCTGAACTTTGTTTATGCTGTTTTGCAGAATCTCTGAAGCATGCATTGGGTTGCTTTGTGAGACCAGTATGGTCGTATTATCAGCGAATGTGGCGATGGTTGTTTCATTTGATGTTGGTAAGTCTGTAGTAAGACGCTGCCCTGTGGTACACCTGACATAATTTCATTAGTTGGTGTATAGGCACTTTGATGCTTCACAAAAAATGTCTTTCGATAAAATATGATATGACGCAGCAATAAATAATAGTTTTGTGGTAAATTTTTTTTAAGTTTGTACATCAAATATCTAGAAATTTCGCTGAACAGTACTTTTTTTCCTCTAGGCTTAACTTGATTACATCTGCTATTCTATGTATTTGCTCGATAGTTGCATGTTCGTTTCTGAACCCGAATTGATGCTCTGGAACAATTTTGCTTTTTTCCAAAATCAGTTTTAATTTTTCAAAGAATAGTCTTTCAAATAGTTTTGATTAGCACGGTAGTAGGCTAATCGGTCTGTAGGATGTAATTTCTTCACTTGGCTTGCGTGGTTTTGGTATAAATATTATTTCAGCATTGACACTTGAATGGGAAGTAGCCACATCTCAGAACAGCGTTCATAATATACATCAATATTTCATTCATAACCTTCTTCCGTCAATTCTTTCAATATTTTACTACTAATTAGATCATAATCTGGGGCCTTTTTGTTTTGATGTTATTTTTAATCATTGAGGTTATTTCGCCCATAACGAAATTCTTGATTGCTAAATCCATTTGAAGTGGAGTGGTGAAGAAATTATATATTTCTGAATCCACTTTTGTGCTTTCTGATGAAAATGGTTTAAATCAGAATCAGGTAAATTTAAATTGAAATTTACTATACGAGGTTTTACCCCTTTGGTGGCGCTAAAAGGAAATTTAAAATGGAGATAAAAGGAAATTTCTACAAAATTTAGCCGGAGAAGCAGAAAAAGCAGCACAGCAACATAACCTGAGGGAATTGCATCGCATAATCAAGAACTTAACAAACCAGTCGGAACAACAAAACAAACCAATTAAAGATAAAAATGGTGCGCTCATCACAAACTTAGAGGATCAATTAAAGAGATGGAGAGAACATTTCCAAGAACTGAGCAAAGAAGAAAGTACAAATAATGAAGCAGACATAAGAAACAGAGACAATGCAAATATCTACCCAACTGAGGGACTGACAATGTCTACTCAAGCTCCAAATATAGAAGAAATCAAAGCTACAATCAATATCCTGAAGCACAACAAAGCAACAGGTGAAGATGGAATTCCAGCAGAAATAGCCAAACTGGACCCTGACTTATTCGCAAAAACAATTGAACCCCACATCAGGAAAGCATGGATAGAGGAGAATATACCACCATCATAGAAGAAAGGAATGATTGTCAAGATACCTAAGAAAGGAGACTTGGCAAATTGCAGCAACTGGAGAGAAATCACGGTTCTAAATACTATTCATAAGATAATAGCAATTATTATAAAGAAAAGATTAGAAGAAGTACTAGAACCAATACTACGGAAAGAACAGGCAGGTTTCAGACCAAACCGAAGCTGTGTAGACCAGGCAAATACTTTACGGGTCATAGTTGACCAATCAGTAGAATGGAATGCCCCACTATATCTACTATTCATAGATTTTAAAAAAGCGTTCGACACAGTCAAGAGATGCGCAATATGGAGAACACTTACAAAGAAGGGAGTTCCTGTAAAAATCATCAACATCATCAAAGCGATGTATGAAGATGCAGAGACAACAGTTCAACACAGAGGTAAGATCAGTGATCCATTCTACACCAATATAGGAGTTAGACAAGGATGTCCACTATCTCCACTTCTCTTCAACACAATACTAGACGACATTCTAAGAGAAGTTTGCACTGGAATAAACGGAATAGAATGGGATCTCTTCGGAAACTTAGAAGACTTAGATTACGCAGATGATGTATGCCTCATATCAAAAAATCAAAGGGACCTACAGAACAAAGTCAACAGATTACAGGAAGAAGCAACGAAATCGGGACTGGAATTAAATATCGAGAAAACCAAAGCAATGAGGACAAACAATAGTTATAGTGAACAATAGAACAGTGAGTGGACAACAGATAGAATACGTAGAAGAATTCAACTACCTGGGGAGCATTATAACATCAAGAGGAGGTGCAACAGAAGATGTCAACAGCCGTATAAATAAGGCAAGAAGAACATTTGGGAGCCTAATGAAGATATGGCGGAGCAACCAAATATCGAGAACAACAAAGCTAACAATATTCAGAGCATGTGTTAAGTCAACATTAATATATGGCAGTGAAACATGGCTCACTTCGGTCAGAATCAAGCAGAAGCTACAAGTATTCATCAACAAGTGCTTGAGAATTATATGCAGAATATTCTGGCCGGCAAGAATTAGCAACGAGGATTTATTGATGATAACTGGAGAAGAACCTATCAACAGACAGATAAATAGGAAAAAATGGAAATGGATAGGTCATACACTAAGGAAATCAGAAAGTGATATAGCAAGAAGAGCTCTAGAGTGGAATCCACAAGGACAAAGGAGACCCGGCAGACCATACAACACATGGAGACGCACAATCGATCAAGAATTAACAGTCAACAATTATACCTGGGACGATATTAAGGAAGTAGTACTCAACAGAGAGGAATGGAGGTTCACTATCGAAGCCCTATGCTACCACGCAAAGTAATAGGAGAAAAAAAAAAAAAAAAAAATACGAGGTCCAGTTCAGTAGTACTTTTCAAAATTTTTAAGACCAATAGAAAAAAAATAACAAAAAAAGAATATAACATGAATGCAGTTATGAAATTCAATTAAAGTTTAATAAGTAATAAACCAATTGGTAAAGGAAGTTAGTAAAGTTGGTTTAAAAACTAAATAAAAAAAACCAAAAATATCTAAGCATGCCAAGATCACTACGTATTAGAAATCTTTAAAACATCACGATTGCAGAATATAATTTTGACGTTTCTTCTAATTTTACTACAATACTTTCCATTCACGATATGCCCCATTCGCTGTGAAACGGTTAATAAGACCGTATGAAAATAGCTTAATTTGCAGTTCCATAAAACTTGAAAATAGCGAATTTACTTACTTTCTTACAGCCGGACTCATCAACGACCTCCATTTATGTCGGTGACGGGTGGCTACTCTCCAGTTGAAGATACAAAATGTTTTCATATTTGCCAATACTGCGTCTCTTTAATGAAGGTTTGGTCTGCCCCAGCGTCTTGTATACCTTTGAATCTGGATCCGACGATTCCCTTGGAAGATTTTCGTTCATCTGCTCTAGTTGTTCGGTCTACTTTAGTCTCTTGACTTTATTTGACCTCATTGTGTGCAGTTCATAAAGTATGTCTTTATATATTCTCCTATAGATCCTATCGTTGTTTTCAGAACCATATATTCGACGGAGAGTTTCGAAGACACCAAGCGCATAAAAACAAATATTTAAGAAAAAATAATTGGACAATTAATGATTTAATTGAAAACGATTGTATAGTACGCTTTGTAAAGGCCCAAAAGATTGTTCTCGTATAGTCTGTACTATGTCATTGTGATACTTTTAGATACTAAAATTTGTGTTGGTTTTATAAAAGAGGATGTGAAATTTTTTAGAAATTTAAGAACTGCTTAGCAGTAGTATTACAAACCAAAAATTGAAGAACAGTTGCATTTGATAAAAAATAGTAAAGAGGAGGCCTATTAAAGAAGATAAAAACTCACAATGAGCTGTAGCTCTCAGTAGTAGTAAGAAGAAGAAGAAAAATAATTTGATGAAGAATCTTTTAAATTTATACAGCAGTTGTTTGCAGAAGAATTGCCTTGGAATTCAATTGTATTTGGATGCAAAAGTATTTTGTCGTAAAAACTAACTGAATCAGAATCTAATGTTTTTTTTTGGTTATTAGTAGTATATGGTAGGAACTCTACCTCATTAATATTAAGACAATAATAGCACAATAATTTTGCTTCGAAACACGTAGTTTTCTACTTTGAAATCTGTACCACTACTTTTTTTGACAATAATAACCAAACATAAAGTATTGACATTCTGTTTTACTTATAGGCGACCACTGATTTAGGAGTGTACTGTTTAAGTGATTTCACTTAAAAGTGCACTGTTTGACTAAGAAGAGTACTTAAAGTTAAAAAAATTAAAATATAACACCTAAAGTTAAATCTAACAACCTAGTTGGATGATATCATTTTTGAACTTTATAAAATCGTAATCATTTCTTACAATTTTTTGGTAAAAAAAAGAAGTTTTTAGCTTAAAAATATTTTCTAAAACCTCTTGTCATTTGTCAAATAATGACATTTGCATTGAAGTCTTAACTTTCTTAGAGGGTTAATACTTTTTCAATTTCTTTCAAAGTTTTTAGTTTGTGAGACCATACCCGAGCTCTAAGGTTAATCGAATTACAGAAGATTTAAATTAGATAAACTCATGACAATCCTTGGGAATGTAATTTACCCAAATTAATGTTATTTTTTTTTCTTCTTTTTATTTTATTTAAATTAAACCAATTAAATTTTTGTCTCTTAAATGTTGGTACAAGCCACTTTCAAATAAAATATAAAATTTTTTAATATTTTTAAAAGAAACATAATATAAGTCTAACATAGCCTGTACTATGTTACTGTGATACTTAATTTGTGTTGGTTTTATAAAATAGAATGAGAAATTTTTGGAAATTTACAAACTGCTTAGCAGTAGTAATTTGCATAACCACCAATTTATTAACACGTTGAAATAACACTCACTTTAAAAAAAAAATAATAATAATAATAAAAGAAAAACAAATAAAAGGATAAGTGTTAGTTTTTTGTTTATTAGAATTTAAAATTTACCGTATTGTATACATATATTTTATTTTATTTTGTATGAGTATATGTAAACATTTCCGCAATAAATTTAACCAAAAATTTGTTCAATATACATACATATATTTTATATATATATATTATATGTATATATGGATATGTATATGATTAATACATTATTGTAATTTATAAATATGCGTAGGATATATCGCGGAATTTTGTCTTAAAATAATAAGAGTTGAAGACTTTTATTTTAATGTTTTTTTATTTCAAACATTCATCTTTCTACACAATCTTGTATAAATACTTTTAAGATTGTTTGGGGTGACCAGATATACCATTTTTTTAAAAAATATCAATTACAAAATATTATATTTTATTTTTAACTATCACCCATATTGTGTTAGACCCATCGTTGACGAGAACAAAAAATTCATCTCGTCTCGTCTCGCTGAATATGCCTCTCTGTTAGACACTGTTAGCGTCGCGATAGAACATTTTATTTGTTGGTAGTACTGATCATTTTTTACTATCAAAAATAATTATTGGTATATAAACGAAATATGATTTATAAAATTTTTGGAAAGTGTTAACCCCACTAACTTAGTATTAGTTTTAAAATATTTTTAATTTATGTTTTAAATATATTTTTTAGTTTAGTACATAAACGTAGTAAAACAGTAATAGTAAAGATGGTTTTTTTTTTCAAAAAACAAACACAATTTTAATAATAATGCAAAAACAATAATGAAAAACTGTTTATTAATCTTTACTTAACTATTTTATCTATTCAATTTATTTATTTAATTCAATTTTTTGATAAAAAAAACCTAAATACTTTGACGAGATACTCTATCGCTTGCAATTTTTGACGAGATAAAAAATGGCTATCTCGTCTCGTCAAAGGTCTAACAGAATACAAAACTATCTTGTCAGAGATATTCTAATAGATAGTCTAACAGAATATGGGTGTATAAGTTGTGTGAAAAAATTATATCATGAAAGTGGTGTCGGGACAAAATTACATAAGATAAAATTACATATGGACAAAATTTCATATTTAAATTTTTATAATCATGTAAAATTATTTTAATTTACGTGGCTTTATTACTTATATTTTATTAAAGACGTTCACAGGCTGGGTGGCGCAGTATATAAAGCGCTTGAATTCAACTGAAAGGTCCCAGGTTCGATTGCCGATGAAGTAAATAAAATGCTTTATGGATTTTTGGACCTGGTCCAAATTATTATTATTAGTTCTTTATGAAATCAATAACTCCTTTCTACAATTTATTTGTTACCTTGCCGATTTATTTTTTTTTTTAATTTTTGTCATTGGGATAAAATAAATGACAGAAAATAATTGAGAGTATAATCTGGTAACCATTTAGATAAAATATAGCTATTCTATTTAGGAAGGCTTAGTTCCTGACAATAGTAGCTAGTAGTTTTTCACATGTAATTAGTTGATAAGCCAGTAATTTGATAAATATCGAAAAACATTGTAGATATTGTAGTATAAACTTGCAGTACCTACCTGACGTAATTAAGCACGGAAAGGTGATTCTACCTAAGTTACTGTCAACAAAATGTAAAAAAAAAAATTATGGTCTTGAAATTTTAAATTTATTAAAGTGATATAAGCTATAATTTGTATATTGTTTTTTTGTCTATATATTTTGTACTAAAACTTTGCCGTTTTGGTTTACCTGCTTTTATAGTTCTCCAACTATAAAAGCAAAATTTGTATTTTCTTTATAGTTCTTACTAAATTTACGCCTTTTTCAAAGTTGAGAAAAAATATTGTAAAAGATTATTATTATTATTAGTGAAAAATCATTAAGAATCATTAATAAAAAGAAAATTTATAAAAATAATAAATTAATACAAAATAAATAAATAGTCAAATTTTAAACAACAATAAGAATGTATTTATTTAACAACATCCAGAAATGTACCGGCATTTTTAAAATTTTTAAAAAACCTTAAAAAGTTTGTTTATTTAGTACATCTGAAGCCTTCGAACTACCTGAATAGTTTTATAGCATTAAAACTAAATAAGTTAATAAATTTAAAATTATAAGACCATAATAAAATACTTATACCTACCTATCTTCATTACAAAACCAAATAATTTAAAAATTTTATAAAAATTTAATATATAATTTTTTTAAATATGAGATTTCGTCCATATGAAATTTTGTCTCTATGTGATTTTGTCCATATGTAATTCTTATCAGATTTTGTCCATATGAAATTTTGTCTCTATGTGATTTTGTCCATATGTAATTTTGCCATGTAATCCATGGTAGAAGGTTTAGGTAGAAATGTCAGTTTTTTGTAAAAATCAGACTTAAGCTATTTATTTGTTGTTATTTTTTTGTTTTTAGAGGCTTATTAATATTTACGTTCGATTTCAAGGCCAACCCGTGTACAATTATCTCTGATGTGTTCAGTTTTGCTTACCGAGATATCCAGGTCAATCGTGGTTGTCAGAACTATCAGTTTTTCTGATTGATTGCGAATTTTATTAACGTTACAGTGATAAATTAGTATCATGGATCTTAAAACTTTTCATACTTTCTGATATTTTTCATTATTAAACATTGAAGTGATAAAAATAAATTTACAAACAATATTTAAAAAGTTAAACTTGACATTAAAGAAAATTCCCAAAAACTCAAAACAGATAAGAAAATCACTTAAAATTAGAACACGAAAGCTAATTAGAATTTTTTTTAATCAAGCTTATACAAATTCACATATACTTAATGTAAAAAATATATAAAAAAAAAATATTACATGTAATGGAAAAGAAGTGATGGTTATATGAATAATTTAATGGAAGTTAGTAAAAGTATGATTGAATGAAAAACAAATTAATTACAAAGTAGTAGTTCAATACTATGAAATTAACATTTCTTTATATTTGTTCTTAAATTAATTCGTTTTTTGACAATTTATTTTATTTATTTATTTATTTAATTCAACTTAAAATGCCTAAAGAGACAAGTCTCAAGATAAGGCTATATTAACAAAAATATAGAGAAAATAACAAATGAACTAAAATTAATTAGTGCAGCAAAAAAAAACAAAAAGTAAATGGAAATTACATAAATGCAATATTTCAAACTAAAAATTAAAAATCTAGTAAAAAAAACAATTAAAATAACAGATCATAAAGTAAGAGAAAAAAGAATAAAAAAAAATACATTACAATAAAAAGAAATTTTTAGAAATTACACTTACTAGGTATAGAATATATAATTTTCATTTTATTATTACTTAAAATTATTTTTATTAAAAACAAAAGAAAGAAAAATAAAAAAAAAAACAAAAATTATGAAATAACTGCAGGTAGTACTTTTGGTTTATTACTATATTTGCTGATGTGTAGTTTACGTAATTCCATTTTCTACTTTGATTTAGTAAGCAGTTTGAGATTATAATCAATGTTGTTATAAAGTTTAGTTGCTACATACAATGTTATCGATGTGCCAAATTTAGATGTTCTTTTTTTGTTCAGATGAATTGATAGTTTATAGTACAAGAATTATATTTTAAATACAAGAATTTATTTCATGGAGATCTCTTCTAGTCGTCAATTTTATCGTCGAAAAGATAATTTACCATTTAATGAGAGACTAATAAAGATGTGCGATTGAAAACTAAACTGTTACAATTCCAAATAGGTTTATAGTAGCAGAATAACATAGATGAGGTGCATTTTTTGTAGCATATTGGAATTCCGATTGTTATTTCGTCGAATGAGTATTGGTATGCCGTATCCGCCATTGCATTTTCGGACTTAATAATGGATTCTTAGATTTGTAAATGAGATCTTTTCAAATATGTAATCAGTTATTAAGTATGTCAATTAGTTTCCGAGATTAATTTTCGGTATGCCGTATATTTATTGTTCATACGGCTAAAAATTCATGAAGTTCATATGTTTTCTTACCATTGAATTGCTGTGCTGTATGAACATTTATCATTGATTTTGAACATGTATACCGTTTGCTGCCGTATATCCATTGGTTTTATTTAGTACTCAAAGCTTTTGTCTATACACGTACACCTTAAACAAAATTGTTGTTTCTGCTTCATATTCATTCATTTTCAACTATACTGCACATTTTTGTATTACGTATTACATATAATGTTTCAGTTGTACTTGTATAATTTTACAGCTTTAGTTTAGGGAAACGTTGCGCAGTAAGTAAGAAGCGCTACTTAAAGTTTTGAAACAATATTTAATAGATTATCCACATATACTGAGCATATTATAATTTGGTCCGATTCATATCCCCTAAGTTTCGTTCGCCTTCTGAAATAAAAAATTTCTCTAAAAATATTATAAAAGAAAAATTATGTCTTTTGTTAAATTATTTTTAAAGGCTGTGAATTCAAAATCAAATTTTGTTTTCTTATATTTAATACTCAAATTAATATTAAATATAGTATTTAAATAATAAATATTTATACTTACTGACTTTTTCTTTGTTACAATCATTATTTCATACTCTTAAATTTTCATTTTAGACTTAATAAGCATTGACTTAGGTTTTTTCGTGCTTACAATTAGCTTATGCAAATTCATCCAGCTGTTTATCATTTGCATGTCAGAATTTATTATTTTTTGATGCAGTTCTGTAGTATTTTTTTCTGCATAAACAACAACCAAATCATCTGCATACAGATAAGTTTTTCCTTTTAGTGATATAGTGGAAAAGTCACTTATATAGTATGTGAAAAGTGTTGGGCCATGTGAGCTTCCTTGAATTATACCAAAATCTATATATTTTACTTCAATTTTGATTCCCAACCATTGATTGAAAATACTTCTTAAAGCAGATTAATATGTTCTTTTCTGAGAATTGTACACTCGTATAGAATTCTAAGTAGGATTTTGCGATCAACTGAATTAAATGCCTTTACTATATTACTGATAAAGTTTTACAGTTATCAATATACTGATAACAGACAACCACTACTAGGTACAATTAGACGAATAGCTTGTAACGCTCTATTTATTATGCTATATAATTTTGATTTAATGAATTAAATGTGTGGATAGAAAATGAAATAAAATTTTAAAATATTAATTTTCGCTTTTGACAAATTAAACTAACAAGATTTATCACACGATTTGCATACATTTAGGCGTATAACAGTTATATGTGGACATGGAAGTTTTTCTTTCAAATTTCATTTGCTGGAGAACAAATCTCTATGTACAAGTAATCGTAATGGATTGTCGTTATGAGTAAGGTATTTACAGTGGTACTGGTTCAACTTTTTGCTATTGAAAGCTTTGTTGTAAAACATACAATTATGGGGAAAATTTAAGATTACTATTATTTGTAAAGTAAAACTATTAGTAAGAATTTGAAATCAAAAATCAAAAACGTTAGTTATCTTTAAAAAAGGTTCAAAGATATTTTTGTTCAACCTACACGTTAAAATCACATATAAAGGTGTTATTTTAAGGAGCAAGATTTTTTATAATTGGTTATTCAAACAAGATACTTAATTTAATGTTTATAAAGATACTAACTAGGTACAATTTTCTGACAAGCGTTTCTTGAAAATCTTGGAACATTGATAATTGTTATTGTAACTGTATTTTCAAATCTTTACAGGACTACCAGATTTCAGTTAACAATTTCCCATAGTTCACTACCATAGGACAAATATAGCATTCCATATTTAATCATAAATCAATATCCTATTGTATAGTACTACTGAAAATGTGATTAAAATGTTTTATGCTGTTATATAGTATCAATCCATCAAATTATTAATATTAAAAATTAACTTAGGTTATTATGGGAACAATGAGAATATTAAAAAGAAATATGAACGTCTGAATACTTTATGTACACCTTTAAAACAAAAAAAAATAAAAACAAATATCACTATATTGGCTTTCACAATGATGTATAATTTTTATACATGCAAAATTATTCACAACTGTTATGTAAAATGTCAAATTTGTTAAAAAAAAAAAAAAAACAAATAAAATAACAACGAAAAAATCTTGTTTTTTGTAATGTATAATGTTTACGTAGTGTACTTAAAGTGTATTTGCAAATAATATATATATATATGTATATAAAATTTATATATATATATATATTTTTTTTTAATACATTTGTCTATCTCATTATATCTATACGTATACATTTATACGTATCGTGAACCATTAAGGATAACAAGGATATGCCATCAGTGGAAATGCTATTTTGTTTTTGTTTTTTATGTTTTGTTTTGTATCTTTTTATTTCGTATTTTTGTTTTGTTTTATTTTATTTTATATTTTCTTTAAAGCTATACAACTAGAGTACCTACCTCTCTAAATTACATATATTTAACTTTATTTCAACAGTAATTTTACCGTCTTTTGGTTTTAATATGAGTACGCACAAATACACTCTGTTATAAAAAAAAAATATGAAAAAGAAAAAACAAAAAGGAAAAAAACCAAAAAAATAACAACAAAAACAAAATACTCAAATTCATTTTCATCTTGATTAAAAAGGTTCGAAAGCCTAATGGTATTAGAGTAAATTTATTATGGTACTTTTGTTATGTGAATAATATGTTATATACTAAATACATATACAATATAATACTTATATGGATGTACAATTATTATGTATTCGTGTTTATATATTTGTGGTAAAAACACATTTTCAACAAAAAACAAAAACAAAAAAAAAAAAAATAAAAGTAAATGTTGACAGTACATGTTAAAATTTTATTTTTTATTGTTTAAAAAAGTTTTAAGTCTTAAATGTGTAGTGAATGGTTTATTATAAACAAAATGTCATGTAATTTATATCATTAAAAGTGATAGAAAATGCGGTGTGCTATGAGTTTCTGACACAAGGACATAAATTTAAATTGTAAAATATGGTAATTAGAGATAAATATGCAGTTTCATGATTTATCTCGAAAAGTAATTATCATTTTGGGTCGTATAAACTATTTATATGTATTGATATTGAACATTACTTGTCATAGTTTCATCTGGTCTGCATCTTTTAGAGAATATGTCTTGAACATGGTCTCTAATAGATACAGTTTTCTTTAGTTATTGTTTAGGAAGATTCCAAGTATTGTACAAAATGTTCAATTAATCCTACGGTTTTAAAGAATTAAATTTTATTTGGCTTCACTCCAGTTTAAATACGAAATTGTTTCGAAATAATAAAATCAAAGTTTTAAATTTTTTTTCTGCTGGAATAGTTAAGTTAATTTTTTATTCGAAATCTGTTCTATTTTTTGAAGATTTATTTTTGAACATTAGCAGATTACATTCATTACTGAATAGTTTATTTATTTTATTATTTTTTTTAACATCAAATATTACACCGAAAAAAAAATTATTTAGAAAAACGGTGGCTATTTTCTTATTTAACCAACTTAATTTTAAATAAACTTTTTATTAATTTTCGTTCAGATTTGTACTTTTAATATTTTTCTTATACTCTATACCAAGTTACCACTTAACTTATGTATTTTTAATCTTAAAATAAATAGTTAGTTATTTTTGGTAAAATTTTACTAAAAACCCAAATTAATTCTCAAAATAATCTTATAAACTAAAATAAAACTTAACTTATCTTAGTCTAAACTTTATATAGTTAAACTATCCTAATCTATTTAATGAAGCTTCCTCCAACCACCAGTAATCAACTTTATATCTTTTGTCCCTATCCGGGATGATTAAATCAAATTTTAATTGATACTGAATTAAAGTTTGAGGATCAAAATCGATAATTTTACATGTCTATTATATAAAACTTTTACATGTTCTATTATATACCCGTCTATTATAATGAAATAATATTGGGACATAGTTCTGGTTTTGTATATAACCATTCTTATCTAGATAAATAAAGGACCCTGGGGACTCAAAACCTTTCTGTAGGCTAATTTGTATGTATTCATTATTATGATAATATACATGTGATATTTCTCATTGATCTATCGAAATGCCTACGAATCAGATTGATAAAAAAATTATCGAATCTATTTATATAGCTAATTTATGTATAAACTTTTTGGAATAATATTTTTTAAAATCTGATTGCAAGGTTCTATTTTTATCCCCAGACAAACTCTAATGCATTTCCGTTCCATTATCCTAATTTTTTCCATATTACTAGCACTTATGTTATACCAAATGGGTGCTCCATATGCCAGCACTGGCCTTATAAGTGTTTGATAGGCTATCAATTTTACTCTGGGCTGGATTGTTTTATTATCAAACCTTTCGCTGCCATTAGAGCTTTGATGCTTTTCAAAATTGCGTTATCAACTTGATTAGTGAAATTCAGGTTGTAACTTAGCAAAATTCACAAGTACTTGACTTGTTTCCTGTTCACAATGTTTTCATTATTTGGAGTTTTTATACAGAATTTTCTCCAAATCTTTTTTAAATTGTGGTTTACTTTGCCTATAACATATCGGAATAAAATTGTTTCGCATTTATTAAAGTTTAAACACCAGATTTTGCAGACTGGGTGGTTTATTATTGATCATGAAATATTATTTTATTAAATTATATTCTAGAATTCGTTTGGAATTTGGTAGTACCTTCTGCGTGCTATGTCTGTTAGCATCCAAGTCAAACTTACACATTACAGCCTCAAAAGGCGTATATTCCAGATAAAGTGACAATTTTGTAAAAAATAATAACTAGACAAAGCTGGAAGATTCATAAAAAATATTGTGACCCTTCAGATATCAAAAAATAGTAAATCGGAACGTTATCAATTTCACAATTTAACCTACCCACTATACAATACTTTATACAACAGTGATAATATATTTATTAGATTCTACCAGCTATATATGCTTACCCAAACGATATTACCATAATCATTAGAAATATTCGAGTAGTAAAAAAAGTATTTTATAAAATTCGAAAAAGAGTGCTGACTGAAAATAAATTAGGATAAAATAAAATATAAGAGATTTCATAAGTAAACAGCCAAAAAACATCAGAAAACATAAATATAGAAAATATACGTCCAATATCTTCTACCGTGGTAATAGTTATTCGTATCTAGATGGAAACATGAATAACGAAAGCGCCACGTAACAATTTTATTGCAATAAGACTCTTGCGCACTCTTATAACACTATTATAAACACTCTTATACAAGTATTAGTGTTAATTTGAATGCTCCACGATTGTTGCGAAAATTTTACAATGTTTTACAATGTTTGTAGAAAGTAATAGCCGTCGCAAAATATTTATTCAACGCTACAGTAAGTTTATCAGAAAATCCCATTATAACAGCTCCCGCAATTGCTATAAGAACATTCTTATAGCAATATTAATCTTATTATTACCATAAAAACATATTTATAACATCTTTAGTGCTTATCAGGAAGCCATATAGAACTAATTTTGTTTTTATAGCAATAAAATGTTACGGGGACGCGCAACTGTACACAAAATTAAATATAAGCAGTAGCACACAGAGCCACAATGCTTATAAAAACGACTATAGAAATTCATCTTTGATACAAAGCTAAATAAAGTACAAAACAAAGAGATAGATATGGAAGTGGATGTGGAAGAAGATATGGAAGAAGATGTTGAAATAGATATGGAAGTAGATGTGGAAGTTTATGTGGAAGAAGATGTTGAAAAGATGTTCAAATTGGTGTGAAAGAAGATATTCAAGCAGTAGAAGTGGAAGATGTGCAAAAATATATAAAGAAGATGTGAAGGAATATGTGAATAAAAAACCGGAACCGGAATCAGAACTCAAGAAGAAAATGAATTGACAGAAATATTTGGAGCCAAGTCTGTTTTGTAGTTCTGGTTTTGTAGTTCTGGTCACTAAAGGGTAAGACTCACACAGATTTTCAGACCTTACTACATATAGTTGATGATGATGTTCATAACTGTCGGATCCATTTTTTTTATTCTTTTATTTAAATTACAGATTTATACTTTTTTATAATTTTGTACATTACTGTAAATTTATGACATGAAATATTTGATATGAGAGAAGACATTAAATACGAATAGAGTCATTTTGGGTATACCTGCCAAATACTATATTTATTTTTTTTTGTTTTTGTTTTTGTTTTTCTTTATATAAAATTTTTAGATGGGAAAGACGATATAAAAAATGATGGGAAGTAGAAATAATGATATGTTTGTACTATATATTTTGAAGATTTGTAAAATTTTGCATAAATACAACATACATACATTCATACAGGTATACACCTGGTGTACTTAAATACCATATGTATCTACGTTTAAGTTTAATGAAAAAATCATGTAAATTGAAACTTTTTGTTTTTATTATTCAACTTTAATAAATTGATTATTTCCAGAATTAACTGAAACTATTGTTTTAGGTATGGTTTTGGTAACGTTTTAATAAAACTGTTCTTTCTGAAAAACTAATTAATTTTTTCTCTTGTTAGGTTTTTTTTGTTTTTTGTTTCTTGTTTTTATTTTTCTTCTTACTTTTCCGTTTTATGTTTCCTTTTCTCATTGAAATTTATTGAATAAAAGAATAAAAAAAAAATAAAAAAAATGAAAATGAAAATATAAGAACTGAACCTGAGTTTTAATGTAGCAGAAGTAATTTAAATATTTTTTTTACTTTAGTTATGTTGAATTATATTATATTATGATGGGATGACATTTAATTGTAATGTTAAAAAATAAATTCAATTCGTTTAATAGTATTAGTACACAGTTATGTTAGGAATAGTATATAATAATAAGGATATAAAAATTATGGAATTCATTTTAATTTTATTTTATTTTGTGGTTAGTGGAGAATTTTCGATTTAAACAGTGTTTTTTGTTGTATTTTGATATTTTTATACCGTTAGGTTAACTTTACGGTTTTATATGGGATTTATTGGTATAGTAAAGGTTAAAATTATTTTTAGTAAATTAATTGTTGTAACTGTAAATTTTATTAAAAATATTTAATATAGTATTTTATAATAGAAAACTATTGAATTCAAATTATATCATTTGGATATATTTCAAGTTTATTTTTTTATTATTTTTTGTATTTATTTTATTTTGTTTAGTTCAAACAAAGTATATTAAAAGAAAATATATATTATAAAAATTATATATGAATATCAAAAGGATATTTGGTTATTTGCAAAGATAGGCAAAAACAAAATTTAAAATAATTAATTTACATTACAAATAACAGTAAGTATTAAAAAATAAAAAAAAAAATAAAAGATAGAAATAAAATTAGTAAAAGGCTAATACAAATTATTTAATGTTTAACGGTTATATGGTTAAATATATATTTGAAGTCTTTAACAATTCTTGTCATTCTTCATTTTCATGTTATTTATATATTGGATATGCGTTCTTGAAAGAACCTTTATCGTATGTCTTATCATATTAATTTTGGAATAAAATTAATAACAAATTCAATAATGATTAATGAACTGCAGAAATAATAGAAAATGAAATCGTATACTCACTAGTAAGGTTCTGTGAATGGTTAATACTATAATTAACAATAATTTGTTGAGTTTTTTGTTTTGGTTTAATGGTGTTCGATTTATGGTTTTTCTTATTGAAATATTATTGATTAAAATTGATGTGATGTAATTTAAAAAATTAAATATTTTTTCATAATAGGTTTGCTCAGGTTTTTAGATCTTTATTTAGTTTTAACCGTATAGAATAATTTTGAAAATTTAAAAACAAATTTTCCGGTTGATTTATAAGTGTTCCTCTATTTTCCATGATTAGTTAATTTTTTGTTTATAAGTACTTAAATCTTAGTTTTAATTTGAATCATTTTGGTTCGTTTGTAGCTTTCTCTTTTTGAAATATGATGGAGCTTTGATTCGTGACGTGTGCCATTTATTTATAAATCATCGCATTGATAGTTGTGGTGACCCGTAAAGCGAATCACAATTCTCTTTACAATTAAAAGCTTGTTTTTAAATATCGGGGCTTGCATAAAGATTATTTGTTAAAAAAAAATTGAAAAAGAGGCAACACTCGATTCCCGTAATGAATTTAGAATTTTTTTTAACATAATATGTGTTGATAATATTATTTTTATAATAATGTTGACCAGATTTTGATATTTATTTATTTAATTATTTCAATCTACTGGGTATAGTCCCTTACAGATCTGCATATAAAATATTTAAAAATAAAAGTAAAAAGATTAAAAAAGAAAGAGAAAATAAAAACTCAAATATCAACAACTTCAAATAGAAAATAAAATTTATAAGTAAAATTAATAAATAATAATTATAGTTGTAATAAATTCAAATAATAACAGAGCATCAATTATAGTATAAAATTATTGTAAATTATCAAAAAATGTGATTATTATTCTCCTAAAAACGTATACACCTATTAATTTGGTATAGGTTCAACAAAACCATTGTTTGTTCTATTGCTATGAAGATAAGATATGAACACCTTTGGCTTCTGAAATTGCGCACTGTTGTATAAAGACGAAGATGAGATGTACATGTAGTGGGGTGTATCACTTAACTAATTTTCACTTAATACTTAAATAACTAAGTAATACAATACAAAAAAGAAAAGAAAAAAAAAAATAAAAATACCAAAATTTAAATTTAATTTTAGTGCAATATAATGGTAAAAAGAAGAAATAGTAAAGAAAAAACGAGAAAGAGAAAAAAAAAATATTTCATTTTTATCATATTATATAAAAAAATTATTTTTTGTTCAACATTGCAAAATAGTAGTATAATCAAATTATTACACCCTTCTTCAACTTGATAAAAATTCAACTCTAAAAGCCATTGTTTCATTATTTTAAGAATTCTATAAATAAATTTACATCTTCTTATATACAAAGGTAATCTGTTAAACAAGCGACAAGCAATAATACAATAGAATTTACGCAAACAAGTAGTACGAAAAAGTGGAACGTTCACTAAAAACATATTATTAGTACGCAACCGATAATTACTAGAAAATCTGTTATTTAAATATCCTGACCTAATGAAAAAAGTTTTTAATACTTTGTGACAATACAAATGTCGCACAGGCAAAATCTTCGTGTCTTTGAAAAGTGGAAAACTATGATGCAAGCGTTGTTTGTTACAAATTTTTCTTATAAGGGCCAATAACATTTTCGGTGACCATTCAAATTTGCTGTACTTCTCTAGACAATAATACTTATAAAATTTTACAAAAATTTTTAGTTTTACTTTTATTGTTAATTGTAAATTAAGAAAACATTGCTACGAACTTGCAGTTAAGGTAAAAAAAACTAATCAAATTAGAACGATGAAAAATTTGGACACAATGACGAAAATCTCCTGTCCCCAACTGAAGTTGATTAACAAAAATGCTTATTAAAAAAAAATTCAATGTTATTGTAAAACAAGAAATCACATTACTTTCTTCTTAAATTTTAGCTTTTTGATTTACTGTACATAAACTTTTTTTAAAATAATAAAAAATATCATTTTTTTTCAATCAAACGTTGTCCATGTAATTTGTCCGCTAAGTCACTAAAAATTCGTTACAATAATAACTATATATTCAAAAAAATACACTTTAAATTTCCAACGCAATTTAAAAAGGATGACGTAATATTAGAACTATATTGCAGTAAATAGGAATTATAAGTTTTTGTGAGTATTGGTGAAATTAGGACTTGTTAACCCACCGAAGTCAACGCGTGTATTGATTGTGCTTCTGCTGTGTCACAACGATTTTAAATTTTTGCCATTTTTTTTTATTATAATATTAACTTTTATAATTTAAGCTGGACGTACTATTTTTTGGAATTAAAATACATTTTACAATATGCAAATAATAACATTTTTACGACATTTTTCCACTACGTCACACGTCCAATTCGTCACAGTTAAAAAAGTGACGTAGTGGACCCAATTGTGACGTAGCGGAATTCATTAATTATAAATTACTTATTTGCTACTTTTTAGTTATTATTAATTTGCTTTATTATAGCAATATTTTCAAATAACTACATATTTTTGAATTTCTATATAAAAATTTATAAAGATACCTGTGTAGAAGAAGTTTTTTGCATGTTTGTTTGAACAAATCAAAATGACACTTACAGCTGCAGAACGGCAACATCGATGCCGAGAAAAGCGCAAAGTAAATGTAGTAAACATGAAAATACAAAATGTTTGTTTGTAGAAAATTATAAAAAAAAAAAAAATTATCTATGAATTAAATTTTTTTTATGTTTGATGTTTTTTAGGTCACGTTTTGAGTCCACAGCGTCACAGTTTTTGACGTGTCCCTAAGCAATTATTATAAAAATTGACTCAAATTAAAAGAAATTTTTTAATACAAATCAAGACATAATGATGGTTTTTCTTGGGGCTACAAGTTGCAATAATTTTTAGTTTCTAAATTATTGTACTTCTATATCTAAAATTGAATGTCAGAATTTTCATATCAAAAAGTTGTGACGAAGTGGAAAAATGAATCCCAAATATTTTAAAATAAATAAAATGATAATCATACGGTAGATATTTTGTGAACGGCCCATGAATAATATTAATATCGACAATACTAAGTAAAAGTTAATAAGTACGTATGAAGTAATAAACCGAGGTGCATAAATGTTACTTAGTGAACTTTTTTGTCCATCTTCTCAAGATATTAGCGCTATAAAATAGAGGTTTGGTTGAATTGGTCACTGCTGACCACTTATTTACGATCTCAGATGCATAATCTATGAATTTAGTGCATTTGCAATCTAAATATCCAAGCCAACTCAAATTTTTACCTATGGTCACAGAAAATGCTATTAGCCCATAACATGTTTCTGTACAATAAGTAGTGGTTGCAGCTTATTCCAATGTGTTCCTTCACAGCAGCTAATACCATATTGTATCTTTAACACTTCTTCAGAGCAAACAGTAAAAACTACGTAAAGTGGCAACGAAAATAACTTTTTAAGAAAGCTGTATGTGAAGTTCAACTCATTTTAATATCAATAGTAATTCCTAAATATTTGAACTTGTTTACTATTTCTACGTCAAAACAATTATCGCTACAATTCAGATTACTATTAAATAAACAATTAAGATTACATGCACAGTATATTATTGTTAAATTATGCCTTTTACATTCTGGAGAATGGCATTTAACTTGCGCTTCAAAAGACTTTTGAGATGAAAAGTTGAAAACATAATTTTTGTTTTTTTACTTATTATTAACATATTATGAGCGATCCAGTTTCTTAGCAAATTTAAGTCATGGTTAATATTACAAACCAGATTTATAGTATGGGCTATTTGATTATCATATACACAGCCAAGGTCATCCGCAAAAGCAGTTGTCTTCTTTTAAATTCTAATTCCAATAAAGAAGAATTAATTTATATTTTAATTAATTCTATTTAATTAATATATACTATTAAGAAGAGAACTGGCCCAAATACGTGACATCAAATAACTTGTGAACCATTCCAAAATAAAGCCCCTGAAGCCAATATTTTCAATTTTGTTTAACAAAAGTTTATGATTGATCATATCAAAGACTTTTGTAATATCAATAAAAAGACCAGCATATATTTACTATTATTCCATGTTTTTATACACTTTAGAACAAAATTTTAGTAACGCATCTTCTGTAGATACACCATTTCTAAGTCCATATTGAGCCGAAAGAAAAAAAATTAAGCTTTTTTAATTAAAAGCTTTTGCTATAGATGAGATAAGTGAAATTGGCCTAGAGACTCTAATCCTTTAATATACTTATAGCATATTAAGGCATCCTAATTGGACAAGCATATTCGATATGTTGACGTACGAGTTTAGAATTTAAATTTTTGAATGTATAGAATTCAGAAAATTGCTGCTACGTTCGCTTTATGGAAAAGACTTTAGAAATAATACGGTCAATATGAGCATTCAGAGCTAATTTATTATCGAGAATGACACTTAGATCTTTTATTTCTGAAACCTGTTTAATAGTAGAGTCATTAGTACTATAATAAAATTCAATTGAAGTTTGTCTTCTAGAAAATGACATATAATTGCACATGTTAATATTTATGTTAAGGCCGTTAAGCTTGCAGCAATAATAGAATTTATCAAGATCTACTTGCAGTAAATGACAATCAACGTCGGTTTTAATAATTGTAAATAGTTTAGTATCATCCACAAATTTTAAGATCTACTATCTATTATTTAGAACATAATAACAGGATGAGGCACTCTTTAGAACGATATAGACTTTACTATATGATATAGTCTTTACTATATAGTCTTTGCTAATGGCTCGAACAAGGTGTATAAAATTATTATGTTTTACAATTGATGCAAACAATAACGAACATTTTTTTTTTTTTTTTTTTAGTGCAAGTTAACAATAATTCGAAATACAAAAGTAAAAAAAAAGTTAATTCTGATTATATGATTAGGTTTATGATACATTTAATATTATAATATACAAAAAGAAAGAAAGGGAATAAAAAGAAGCAACAAAAGAAAAATAAGTTGACATAATATGATTGAGCTAGGATTGATATTGATATTTAATATTGAACTTACTCATTATTATACTTAGACAATAACCTATTTTTGACTGAATTTTTAAACTTTTTGTACGATAAAGCTTTAATGAAACCGTATTATAGAGTTTAATTGATTGGTTTATTATTGAGTTATGTCCTGAGATCATACTTAGATTATTTGCCGATCTAGTGTTGTAGTTATGCATTTCATTGTTACTAATTAGCTTTGTGTTCAATTTTATATTTCACCATAAATTTAGTTTTGCACTCATTCTCAGTTAATTTGTGTAGCGACATCCAGTTATGAATAGTTATCATATCCTGGTTTCAAACAACAAGTTGACGATAGTTCTTAGGTCGAACTCGAATAATGGATTATCTGAACTACAACCTACTAAAACAAATATTTATCAGTGGTATGTTGATTTTAAATTTCGGTATTTAGGTTTAATAGTTTTGCCAATGTACCATCTTACAGTAAATTCTGAAAGTGATTCATTGCGTTCATTTTATCCGTGCGTTATTCAAAGATATTTTTCTATCATATTAGAAATAATACCATTGAATCGTAGCACCAATGAACTATAATGTTATATTATTACGAGTGCTTCTACGGAATTTATTATTATTACCCTTTTTTTTTCTTTCAATTGCATTGTTTTTAAAATTGTGAATGTCAAAACAAATAATTTTTAATAATTAAAAAATAATTTTTGCAGATCATAACTTTTAATTAAAAACAATTTTTTTTTTTTTAAATAATTTTAACCACTTTTCTAAAACAGCACAATTTTGCTATTTTCAATTCAATTAGATGTAATAACCATTTAGATCATAAAAATCTATATAACACAAAATGTTAACTGGTTTTAATTAGGTAAGAGATAAAATTATATTAACCAGAAAAGAAAATTTAAGATTCTTTCAATTTTCTTTGAGGTACTGGAATTTTTATGTTTCATGTCATTTCAAAAAAAAAAAAAAAAAAAAATTATACAAAGTGTTCTTCTTAATTCACCTCTTCTTTTATTAATAATAATTCACTTGCAAGCCACTTAAAAAAAATAACAAAAAAAAAACGATTTTTTGTTTTTTGTTTTTTTTTTGGTTGAAAAGATCAAAAGGATTTTTTTCAATTATGTATTTTAATTTAAAAAATAGGATTAAATAAGAAGTTTTTTTTTATAAGGATAATACAATTTAAGGATAAGATAAAATATTTTTTGGTAGATTATTTTTTTTAAAAGGATTTGGTTGGTAAAATCTGCGGAAGATATATTAAACATAATCTAAGCATGCATTACGCAATTCATGAAAAATAAAATCCTCTTTAAGAAAAGGACTTCAATTGTTTTTAATGGCTAATAAGTATATTTTTTTGGAATGTTATTGCTAATGATGTAAGCAAGTGTATGAAAAATGTCCATTTTTTACTATATCATCCATCAGTCCCAGTATTACTATAGGAACATACCAATTTTCTTTGTTGGACAATTTTTTAAATACGTATCAGTACTAGTAAATTATTTTTATTGGAAAAGTTTGGGAGGACAAATACCAATATGTTATAGTTTTATTACTGTAACGAGTAGATATACTGATACTGGTAATTCGCCACTTAGTATTTTTCCAGTACCAGTTGAACATTCTTCAATGTGTATTTTTGGTTGAAATTATTTATAAGAAACACTGACTGGAATTATTTATGAAAAATATTTATAATTTTTTAACTTCGACATTGCACTCATACTTAAAATGCATTTTATGCGATTTAAAAAAAACTACTGAAATTATTTCAAAAAATAACTAATACACGTAAGTTGATCCCACCACAATATAAAAATATGTGACTAGAATTCGAAGGAGTAAACAGCTTTTGTATCTAGGGTCCTTAATAAAATTGACATGCTATCAAATAATTAATAATAGAATCCAGGCGCAAAGACCTTTTCAAATCTAAAATTTTGAACAGGACAACTGCAATAAACTAAGAATATATATAAGACATTTAGTCTGAACCTATAGGTGTGAAGCTTAGACAATAATAATCAGCGACGGAAATGAATTAAAAGTATTTAAAAGAATAATACTGAACAAAATATATGGTGAGTATCAAATAAAGTCAAACAAGAAGCTAGAAGCACTTATTGATGAATACAATAGTGTAACATTAATTATCGCCCAAACACTAAAATGGGTAGTACATGAAATGAGGATAAATAATCGAAGGGTCCCAGAAAGAATATTGAACGTAGTATCGTACAATACTAGAAAAAGAAGTAGACCAAGATCAAGATGACTGAACGAAATCGAGGACAACTGTTGAAAGATTATAATTAACGGATGTAGGACAGTTGCACAAGATAGAGTTGAATAAATGAAAATTGTAAATGACGTTAAGACTCACTCTGAGTTGTAGAACCAACAAATGATGATGAAAATTTGATTATTGAAAATTTTTGGTTCTCTCTATTATCTTATACCCATAGTCTGGGTATTCAAAAACTTAAAGCAAATTAATCGAAGGAGCTTTCCCGAACTATTACTTAAATTAAATTAATAGTTTTTCTCTATTTTTATGTTAGGTTCTGATTTGATTTAACTCTTTTGATTTGATTTAAGTCATATTTTTTCAAATAAGAGTTATAATAATCGAATGTGATGTCATGGACTGCTTTTTAAGCATTTTGTAGGAACTTTAACTGAATAAAAACTCCTATTATGTATTATTACTTTTTTTGTGCTTGACAGTAACTTAGGTAGATTAATTACAATACTTCAAGTTTTTGCTGCATATTTAAACTACAATATTTTTACAATATTTGTTTATCAAATTTCTAGCTTATAGATTCATTAAAAGTGAAAAATTGTTAGTATTTCAGGATCTAAGCCTTTTTAAACAGCGTTGTTCCTAATTATTTTTTTTCTTTTATTTTATCAATGACAAAAGGTATTGGACCAGGTCAAAAAACCCATAAAGCATTTTTTTTGCTTAATTGGGAATCGAACCAACGACTTTTCGATTAAAAGGTAGGCGTTCTACCTACTGTCCCATCCAGCGTATTTGCAACATTGAAATTAATCTTACATTAAATGGCTTCAATATTTGATTAGGTGTATATCAAAATTTTGTTATGGGTGTGGATCGTAAAATTCCGCCCAATTAACCAATATCTTTCTATATTGGAAATGAGAAAGAAATATCTTTTTGTATAAAGTAAAGTTTGTTAGTCTGTACTTAATTTAATTTAATTTTCCATTTTTTCACTAGTTTCTAATTTCATTACTAGCTTTTTAAAGTTTGCTTAGTAGAACCAACCTCCATGAACATATTGTTCCATCTGAAAAGGTTACTATTTTTATACTTTCTTATTTTGGGGTATTGCAGGTGTATAGCATATAAAATTTAACCCAGTAGTAGGGCACTTCCTTGTGATGAATATAATATAAGTATAATTAATAGAGTGTTTTCTGAACAACTTACGTGTATTAGTAACTTATTATTATTGAAATAATTTCAGTCGTTTTTTTTTAAAATCGCAGATAATGCATTTTAAGTATAGGTGCAATGTCGAAGTTCAAAAATTATAAATATTTTCCATAAATAATTCCAGTCGGTGTTTCTTACAAACAATTTCAACCAAAAATACACATTAAAGTATGCTCAAACACAAAATGACTAATTCTAAAAAAAAATTTGTTAATACATTAAAATAAAGTCTCTATCGTTTTCCCAATAATGTACTATTAAAATTTTTGTTTTCTTATGTATCTATTTCATAGATACATTATATACATAGATCTTAGGATTTTAATTTAGTAAAAGTATTTTGATACTAGAATCAATTATATCAGATTATGCTGCTGAAAAAAAAAATCCAACACCAAAAATGACATTTGAGCAAATATTAGCCAGACTCAATAAGTGACATCAAGTGTCAAATTTTCTGTTGCTATTTTATGTAGATGAGATCTAACAAAAGTATGTAACATCCTACATATATGTTTTATATTTCGTATATGAGATTTGTTAATTTATAAAAGTTGATCGATAAATGCACATCAGTGCCAGCTCAAGAGCAGATCATATTATTTTACTTCATAAAAATATTTTACATATTCTAGTATGTTATATTAATGAAATTAACTCATAGGGAATATTAAATATACTTCTACTATTCGATAAGTTCTACAGGAAAAATTGTGTATAGTGAAAATTTCTAAATGACAAAAAACAACATTTGTAAATTTACTACACTTAATTGTGATGTATTTCTCTGTTTATGCATTGAAATCCTGCATATCAGTGTTCTGTTTTGTTTGTTTGCCAGTATTGTTGATTTTGAATTATTACACCATGTACAACTAAATTTATAATTTTTGTACGGATATAATTATCTATATGTATATATATATTCTATATATATATATATATATATTCTATATATTCTCTATATATATATATATATTTAAAATTGATATTATATTCATCTGGAAATTTTACTGTTATCTCCACTCCATGAGATTTCACAGTTTAGTAACTTGAAAATAATAATACATAGTAATAAATTTGATATTGAAGGATTGAATCCAATAAGAATTTTTTCGTAAATTAAAAAAATTCATTTCAATCATTTTGGATTATTTTGAAGAGGAATACTTTTAATAAAATATCGATCAATAAATTAACTTTTTCATTTTTTACTTTCCGATTGTTTACATTGTGATACTTTTTAACTGTACATATTCATATACACTTAGTTACCTGCATATATTATTATTCTAATATCAATATGTTTGTTTATATATTCGTATTTATAAATGTACATAAAGGATTTTGTTTTATTTTTTCACTTTTTTTTTGTTATCGTATAAATTCCTAAAATAAGAAAAATAATTGAGTAAACAAAGAAAATTCTATTCTAGTTAGTGATGAGAACACGTATCACAAACACATATTAGAATTTATTTTTTTTTTATTGTTTTATTTTGTTTTAACAATAAAGCTCTTAATATGCCATTGCATGTCAGTACAATAACAAAAAAACAAAATGAATACTTAAATAGTAAATAATATAAAAGAATCGTTTTCAGAAATGTTAACAATAACTGTATTTACTGCGATTATATTTAATATTCATGACAAATCACGTAATATCGATTCGAAATACAAAATTTGTTATTTATGTAAATGTATTTGTAAATATATGTATCCTTATTTGGTGCTAAAAGGACTCAATAAAAATAAATAAAAACAGAAAATAAAACAAAAATATCTTTTCCTAGTAATAAATTAAAAAAAATTATTTTTAGTGTGGTGAAAATAGTTTAACATAATGTAAAATGGATGAAAAAAAAAACATACAATATTCTTAATTTCAATGTAAAATTCGAAAATTGGCGGTTTTAAAAATTTATTTTAAAATTATCACAATCAATTGTTTACAAATAAAATTAAATAAATATGGTGCGACGTAGGCGTACGAATTAAAGTGAATTTTAATGGTGTTATTGAATAATTTGCAATTTATAAATGCTTTTTTAATTGAAATTTGAAACCGTATACAGGCAATGTAATTTTGGTGTATACAATTTTAATTAAACCTAAATTCTGGCTTCTGCGAAATTACATAGGTTTATGTAATATTAATTTGGGTAATCTTGTGCAAAGTGATTGACTTAACGTCAATAGTTTATATGTGTTGTATAGTACTGAAGGGTTTATATAGTGTTTTTTTTGCATATATATCCAAAACAATAAGTGGAGAGATCTTTTATACCGGTTAGTACGTTTGGCTAGAGAGGGAAAGGAAATTAAGAAAAGAAAGGGGATAAAAACAAAGTCGGACAATTACGAGCGAAAGTTAAATCTTCGTCTTTAATTTATATAGGTCATAGATGCAGTATTGATGTTGTTTGAAGAACACATAAGATGGGATTCGGTTCCACAGGGATATTTTGGTTATTAACGTATTTCCATAATTTATCTTCTACCATCTAGAGATTTCTACGATGAAGATAAGCATTTAAGTGAAGGTAATACAAAATTAATTTTCACTGACCATGTACTTGTTTGCGCTAAGCCACAGGGATGGGGTTACCGAACAGTGATAATGATGACTTATTTATGCCTACGAGATATCTATAAAAAAAAATAGAGAGAGCTCCAACTATATGACGATGACCAAGAGGGGTAAGATGAGCAGTGACATTTGAGTTATTGATAAATGAATAGCCAGCTTTTGAACTCTATTCAAATGTTGTATCGCGTTAATAAAAGCGTTAGCTTATATGTGAGAATTACTTCTCATTTTGGGTCGTATAAAAGTATTCGTTTCTAGTTTAAAGTATTTTTCTAATAACGGGAAAAATCAACTTTGTAGTCGTCTTTTTTAAAATTTAAATTTTTAAAAATTACATTATTGTGTTTTTTGTGTGCTTGTATTTATTAAATTCTATCTACCCAATAATTTATTTTTTTTTTTTTTATACGCAGGCTGGTGCGAGTCTTGACATTGTCCGTAGCTTGACATTGTGTGTGGGATTCTTTTCCACTAAACCACACCCTTCCTATATTGCGATCTAGTCCTACACGACTAATGAGCAATTTTGTTCTTGGCTTTATTTTATTTTTCCATGTATACTACATCCAGCGATATCTATCTAAATTTTCCTTTGACGTATTCATCCATACCCTTGAAGATCCATCGCATCAGCGACAAAAAACAACCAACTCTCCAAACAAATTTGTAATTATGATAGAGTTGCGAAAAACCTCGTTTCGTTGGTAGTCAACATAACGAAATTCTTCACAAATCCCGTAAAAACAAATCTATCTAAACGTGGGAACGGGTCAACCTCCGATCACCCAAGCGACGAGTCCTCAAGGATGTGGTGATTATTGCTGCACTAACTCAAAAGGTTTTACTCTTTTGAGCCATCTGGCTATGTTTCTATTGCCCAGGAGCTGAACTCCCTCGATATTTACATGGTGCTGAAGACTTTTTTCGTGACTTCTTGCAAATTTTTGTATTTCCTTATCGACAGATTCTATTTGCAAATATCTATATAGGTCATAGTTTCTGATGAACCAGAGATACCTTTTGAACAGTATATAAATATTGGGGGCATTTTTGGTAAACCTTAACTTATTCGATTTTTCAAGAAAGAAAATAAAGATTGTTTTTTTTTCCAAAATTTTCTACTTTGAACTACAATATATCCATAAGGGCAGCACCAATCAACATCAAATAAATGTTAAAATAAGCTCCAGACCATTATATTTCTAGAATATATAATTGCAATGAATATATATATATATCTAAAAGATCTACAGATATAAAGGTTTTTATACAAAAACATCAAAACAACAAGGATACTTTCAAATGTCCTTTTCGTCCTTAAAGGATAAAATGCGCCCAAAGATATATATTTTTAGAAAGCTAGCGATTCCAGTCCTATATTTGGGATAAGGTTATTAGGTCCTACACCGATACAACATCCCCTCAGAAGAGCCAAAAACGGTTTTTTTATCGAATGTTATTATTATGAGTTAGCGTTGATATACGCCGGTCTCAAAAAATGTATTTGCAGTCCGCTCATAAGAGAAACTTTGTGTGTTCGTTATATTGTGAAGCTTTGAAGATAGAGTTCTGACGTTGCATAGTTACTTATGATTAAAATATAAAGTTAACAAAATACTCCAGAATGACTTGTTCAGCTAGCTATCATACAACTCGAAGCATAATTCAATCGTCAGATCGGTAATCGGTAATCAGATACTACCTCAAAAATAAAAAAAACCCCGTCTTTTATCGTTTTCAAAAATTCTGATTGTTCAAATATTTTCAGTTTTATTTAGAGCAACAGACGCTAATGGAATTCGACCATGTGGCACGAGATGAAAAATCGAAAATGCGCCCTAGAATTTGTAGTGAAAGCAGTTCATATGAGCTCGAGACTTATTATAGCATAGTAAAAGAAGAATTTTTGAAAATTTAAATGATAAAATTGAAATAGCGACGATACAGTCACAAAAAAAAAAATTGTTAGCTATTGAAAGGCGTTTCTAAATTTTTTGGTTTTGGCCAGACTTTTGACATTGTATTCTCTCCAGTTCTAATTAAGTGCTTCTTCAAAATTAAAAATGCAAAATAAATATTTAAACACAATTTCAAATAAACTCCAACCTACATCACCTTTTGAATTACACCCAAAATATGTTCAAATATCTGTTATGCAGTTTCTAGAATATTTTTCATAAACAACAATTTCTTTGTGAAATTCAGTTCATATATCAAGTAATTGAGAGAACGTTATTAAAGTAACTTTTTTGTCAGACCGGTTTTAGAAATGCATGATAAAATTCAATTGGTTAAAAATAAAATTGAATGAATATGCTGGGACGTAGGCGTACGATTAAAGTGAATTTTTATGGTGTTATTGAATAATTTGCAATTTAAATGCTTTTTTATCTGAAATATGCAACCGTACAGGCTATGTAATATTGGTGTATACACTTTTAATTAAAACTAAATTTGAGGAGATTAAATGGGTTTACAAAATATCAATTTGGCTTATCCAGCAGAAATTGATAGATTTTAGATACTAATATAAATAATTTATCTACCCTATGTTCTACTGAAGGGTTTAAATAAGGTTATTAGTTAAAATTCGATATAATTAAAACGACTTGGTAGATTCATAATTCTATAATTTACTAAAATTGCCCCAAGTAATATAAAAGCAATTAAAAACTTTATTATAGTTTCAATATAACAATATTGTATTGTATACACAGATATATGTATATAAATAATCAAAAAATATTCTCACTCTATTTTATTACAACGATACCACTACCATTATTAAGTGTGTAAATTCAGTTCGATCATGGTACTTTACTAAAATTTCAAAAATTTTATTGATAGTTTCATATAAAAATTATTTGTATAATTTAATTATGTATAATGAAATTATCTCGAATGAACATCAGTGAAGTGGTATTTAATTTAGTTAGGATATATAATAATATCATCCATCATCTCACCAGCAATGAGTTATTCAATGTTTTTAAATAGGGGTATTTTACTGGGAGGTGATTGAAAATAGCTATTACATTTTTTTTTTTAAATGGAATTTGTAGAAATATTTACAGAATGTAAAAGGAAAAATTAAATTTCAAATTTTCATTCAACATGTTTTGAGAGTAAACTAAAACAAAAAAAAAAAAAGTAAATAAGGCTTTACAAATACATTTTAATGAAATTTAACGCCACTTAATGTAATATTGAAATTCGATTAAGAATTTCTTGCCCGTGAACATTTTCAAAAATTAAAGTATGAAAAGTGTATTGAAGTTATCCCATTTTTGTATTTAATAATTTTTATACAGAGAAAATATTTCATTTCTATATAAATATTTTTTTTTTTATTTAAATGCAGGCAATTTTATTTCTGAAATGAAATTTATATTTTTTTATTAAATAATGATCTAATATCATTTCATTAAAATACAATTTTGTTTTTATCTTAAATTTATTTATTTAAATTTTCGATCTACCTACCATAAAATAATAGAATTTTAAAATATTTTATTTTAGCCAATAACTAGGTGATCCTAAATTGAAATTAATCTGTGAAAATTGTTCCAAAAAAAAAAAAAAAAAACACACAAAAAATAATACATTTAAAATTCAAAAGTTATAAAAGTTCAAGATAGTTTGAACAACTTCACAATTAAAATGAAAATAAAAAAATATTATTTAAAAACTTATGAAAGGAGGCAAAATAAAATAAAAATTTTAGTTGAGTATCTGAAGATGGTATAAAAAAAAAATTAAAGTTTCTTAATAAACTATTTTTTAATTTGCAAAGTTCAAATGTGGTTTTCATTCATGTTTGCTCTCATTATTTGGTTGGTTTTTTTTTTTTTTGTGCTTTCATTATCCTTAAAAAGTTTAATTGACGCACTATGTTATCAATTTCAATTGAAAATAATTGGAAAATATTTTCTTCTCCTGTTTTTCTTTTTTATTTGAATGTCTGGAATTTAGATTAAGATATTTTAAAGTTTTTATTTTAAGTTTATATTTAGTAGTACTATTAAATATAGTAGAAGCAGGATAAATGTTCTTCACAAAAAAGCAATTAAAATAATTTTTAGATACCCTGTCTTGTTTCCTAGCGAACAATTGTACAATGAACAATATTTAAGTTTTAAAACCATATGCAAAAAGGAATTGTATATGATTACATTTAAAATAGTCAACAATTATATAAAGCATAATTTCATACTGAATAGAATGGTAGATATTCACCACCACAACACTAGGAATAAGCCAAATTTTTATTTAAGTCTTTTCAAAACAAATGACCAGAAAAGCAATTGTCTTTATAACTGTTTAAAAATATGTAATGAATTACCATCAGAATTAAAAAATATTAAAAACGTGTATATTTTTAAAATGGAAATAAAGAAGTATATTTTGAGCCAAATTTAATTTAATTTAATTAATACGCTTAAACGTCTGTTAAACTTTTCACAAAGCTTTTACAACACGAAGCTTTTTTCAACTAGATTAGACAACTTTATTAGAACTATTAAGAATTACGATAGTGTGAAAAATTTTATTTAAAGACATAAACCACAAAACGATAAAACCAAATAAAACCAAAAACAAATTAAAATTAACCTAAAAACAATTGACCTATTGAGCAATAGCATTGACTATCTGATTATATGAATTAATTTAAAAAAAAAAAAATTACGATATTACAGCAAAAAAACTTACCGGTAAAACAAATAGTAAATTTAGAAAATATGTTTTTTACCTCACCCATGTTCACAAATTCCACAAATTGAAATTTATTTATTTTATTAACAAATAATTCAAAAGTATAAATTCAAATGCGCAATAGCATTGAGTAAATATTATATTGTACATGGAGAATCATAAACCGAAATTTACGATATGCTAAGAACAATAAAAACAAAATATGTTATGACATTATTATCAGTTCCAATTCAATACACGGCAAATTTAGTAAACATAAAAATTAAAAAAAACTTTAAAAAGAAAAATCACAGAACCAAAACCCTTACCTACATCAGAGACCCTAGCGGGATAACAATACAAACTGAAGAATAAGAGAAAAAGCATAATTATTGGCTTTACCCGTAACTATAATAGTCATAAGGCGTCAATAAAAACTGAACAATAAAAGAAAAAGAATAATTATTGACTTTACCCCTAACTATAATAGTCATAAGGCGTCATATGATGTCATATGATACTTCGTTAAATGGCCTATATGATTCGATATGATTTAACAAAGTCGTAACCAATCATAACCTTTACTATAATGGTCATACCTAATCATACCAAAACCTCAAAACCAAAATTTAAAAGAAGTGAAATAAAAATATAAATTCTATAAATAAATGTTTTGTTTTTTTATTTTGAGTTTTGAAATAGTTAGGGCTATTATGATAATAAAAAAAACACAAAAAACGTATCTATGGCTATTTTAATGTGTTTTTAATGTGGGTGTGGTATGTATTTAGTTTAAATGCATTTAATTTCATATCCATACTGCCAGCGACATCTCTGTTCGCCACATTTTGTTGAAATGTACGTCTCTATTAATAGTATTTGTTAGGGAGCGTTTAGACATCAGATTTTATTTCATGAAAGTTTTGTTTTACTTATTTTTATTACATTTACAAATTTTATTGCAATTACATCAAATCTTATTTCAAAAGTTTTAATTACATATCTCAAAGATAAACAAAAATAGTTGCAAAGTATACTATATATCTTCATGCAAAATCCACTTTCTAAACTTGCAAAATACGAAGATACGAATATGCGTGACGAGTACTAATAATAAATACTTATAAACAAATATAAATATTCAGTGTAATTTCAGAACATTTATGAAATATAAATATTTAAATAGTAATTCAATTATTGAAGTATTATTTGTATTGATGAATAATAATAATATTTAATACACATTTTTTGTATTTTTTAATGTATATCTTTCAATATATTGGCATAACATAGTTAGCAGTTTATAAATACCTTTTCTCGCAAAATCAATTTTTCAACTTGCAAAATACGAAAATGTGTGTCGAGCACTATTATTTAAAAAAAAAAATTTATGATATTCTATAACAAAGTCGGATGTCAAACTTTAATGAACATCATTTATACGTTATAAGCACAATTCAAAAACGTATAAACGCTGCCTTATATAAAAGTTTTTCTTCAAAACTATTAGCGGTCAAAATTTTCAATTTGATTCTATGAAAAACAAATAAAATTATTATTTATTATATTATGCATATTAAGTATATTATAAATATTGAAAATTATAATTCTATTCATTTTTTTATTCATTTTATTATTATTATTTTAATACCAATAATAATTACAATTATAATAATTTATGATACCGTATGTATTATAATACCTACCTACCTGTTGTGAAAATAAAATTTTAATATATACAGTGAAAAAAAATATAAACCTGAAGTAGGCCTGCGGATTTATCTACAGGTCTACTGTTTAATAAATAAATAAATACCTAAATAAGAAATATAAAAAAAATAGTTATAGATAGATCAAACTATATTGTAAAATACAAGCTATTCGCGGCGTAACATTCGCCGGTCTAGCATTAGCATTATAAATGAAACAATTTATTTTATTTGTTTATTTTCTTTATTTTCTTAAAAAGAATCAATGTTTTACATATTTTTTTATTACATAATAAATAAGTTACAAATTGAAAAACTTAAAACTAAAATTCACTTTATTTAATATCTTTAAATTAGATTAACATTTTAATACTTATTCAAATATTTCACTAAAAACACAATTCTCTATTTCACAGTTGTATGTTGCTTTGACTAGAATACGATCTTTTCAATTGGTAACTTATTTATTATGTAATAAAAAAATATGTAAAACATTGATTATTTTTAAGAAAATAAAGAAAATAAACAAATAAAATAAATTGTTTCAATTATAATGCTAATGCTAGACCGGCAAATGTTACGCCGGGAACAGCTAGTTTAATTTAATTTACTTATGAGTTTATGAATTTTTTATTTTAAGATTTTTGAATTTCTATACTTAAGTTTAATTATAAGTTAATGTTAATTATTCATTTTATTATATTTTTCTTTTAAATTTTTCTTTGTACATTTTAGTTTTTTTTCCCTTTCTCATCTTTCATATATTTAATAAGTTAATTTAGTCTAAACTAAAAAACTAATGTGTATTTAGATAAAACTTAAGATTTTAACTTTAAGCTTAAAATTTAAATTTTTTCAATTTTGGTACGAATGGAAAGGTATTTCTTTTTATTTTATGTATATATTTTTTTATTTTTTTAATTGCTAATTTTAGTTTTAATTATTTATTATTCAAAAATATTTTGAAGATCATACGGCCTATGACTAAGATCAAAATTTAAATTTTTATTTGTAATCTCAATTACTTTTACTTTTGAATTAATAAAGAAAAAAAAAAGAAAAACTCTTTTACAAAAAGATTTGGAATACACAATTACTTACAATAGCTTTTATTTTAGAATTTTTATAGTATATCTAATAATTTTAAATGTGGAAAACTACATCTAGTGTAGAGTACTTCGCTTGAATAATCGCAGAGTTCCATATTAATTTTAGTGATAACCAACACTCTCAACTATTTTTTATCATTTATTTTATGCCAACGACAAAGGATATCGGACCTGCTCAAAAAATCCAGAACGCATTTTTTTGCTTTCGTTGGGAAAGCAGACACTCTACCTACGGCATCACCCAATATGTAACACCATATAAAGACAAAATTGAAAGAGAAAAATACTCATTACACAAGGGACTCTGTTGATTGTGAAAACTAAACATTTTCATTAAATAAAAAACTAGTCACATAATTTAGTCACAAGTATTGACAAAGGAAGTATGTTGTTTCCAAATCTGTCGTACATCATGAGATCGACAAAATAAACTAAAAATATCATTTATATTATATTTTGACTCTGATCGATAGATCTGTGTATTCGGCGTAATCCTATGTAACATAGATGCATACAAAATGAATGAAAACTGCATAAAAATGGCGTATATGGTAAGATGATTTTAAGTAAAAAGTCCTTAAAGCCCTAATTCTTGTTCCAAAAGACTTTATTTTTATACCTCTGAAAGATAGCTTATGAATCATACTACTACTACTAAACATTAAAAAAAAAAATAAAACTATTTCGGCTCATTTTTGTTTTATTTCGTCTCAAACTTCAAGCTCAATTTCCCAAAACACGATTTTCTGAATATACGACAAAATAATTCTGGGGTGACGAACTTGTAGTGAATGGAAATCTAACAACAATTAAATTATTTAACTGATATTTAAATTCAAACATCTGTACAATACAACACTTTAAAACCATTTGATTGTTGCTGAAATAAAAAATCGTATATATTAGACAAGTAAATGTATACAACAATAGGCATTTAAAATGGCTAATAAATGTTACGTCGGAATCTACATAAAACTATAAATTTCAATTATTTTCTGTTTCAACTTAATTTATAAAAAGGTCTATAATAAATTCATTATTCCTTTAAATTCTATAACTAACGTTACTAACACTACTAATAATACCCAAGAACAGTTAGGTCAACTAAATTAAATAAAAAAAAAAAAACAAAAAAAACAAGGTCCCTTCTCTTCTTCATCTCTCTATTCAAATATATGCAAAATTTCAATTTCTATATCCTTAACGTCCTATTGAAATCGTATTATAATAACCAATTTTATTTTTGAGTCCAGTTCACTTTGAATAAAGTATAAACAAAAAAAAAAATTTCAATATAAAAATGAAAATTCAAATGTACCGTTCTGTCCGTAATTTGAATATAAAAATGAAAAAATAGGTATAGGACCTACCTTACTTACCATTTAAAAATAATTAAATATTGTATATAACGTGTACCTACACATGTACAACGTATATAACTTAATAGTATCAACTTCATTAATAAGTTTAAGTATTTTGTATTTTCTAAACACATGAAAAAATTTAATTACTCGTCTCCTAATTTTGTTCTTAAAGTTCCTTTTTTAAGTATTTAAGAATGTTGAATTTATGTTCAGAAGTTCACTTAAGAACAGCAAAAATAAGAAAACCAACAAAAAATAACTTCTTTAAAATTCAAAGTAAAAATAAAAACATAAACTTTTCTTTTGAATACCTTGAGGTTATATAAGGTTGTATTTTTCTTAAAAAAAGCAAAAAAAAAAAAAATAATAACAAAATTCCAATAATCTTTAGTAGTTTTCCATTTGAATAATTTCTTAAAAAGAAAAGTCATGTTCAATACACATACAAGTTATTTATAGAAATTTTTTTAAAACTTGTACAAAATAATAAAAAAGTTTAATACCCCCACCTAGTGTGTATTTGGAAAACCATTTTGTATATATATATATTATTTAATTAATTATTTAATACAACTTAATAATAACCTTCTAAAAAGGATTTTTTTTCGTTTTTTGTTGTTGTTGTTTTTTTTTTAAAGCTATCAGTTTTGAAGAAGGTGTTTCCGCGCCACCTATTTTTCTAAAATATCAAAAGTTGAACAAAAAAAAAAAAATTCCAGACCAAAAAAATCAACAAAAATAAAACCCCAAAAACCGAAAAAAAAGAAACACAAAAAAAGGATATAGACTCCTTTTTCTGTTGTCTGTTTCCCATTGGTACAATCAAAACCTTTTTAATTTTCTATTACAACACAATAAAATTGAGTTAATTTTCGATTTTAATAAGTTTCTAAGGCAGAATAGATACAAACAAATTAACTTTTAACAACATTTTCCAACCATAATAAAAGTTAGTAAAGTTAAAGTAGTAGTACCTTGCCAGCCACCCTATGTCAACCATTTTTTTTTTCCATAGAATTAAATTCAATAATAACTGTTATATGACTTAATCGGAATTAACAAACGCACTTGTAGTCAGTAAACAAAATCTAGCTATAAAATACTTTTGCGACATAAAAACCAAAAGAAAAAATTGTTCACTTTTTTTTATTTTTTGTTTCTGTTTTTTGTTTTTGTTTTTGTTTTTCAGGATAATATACCAATGTTGATGTCCTTATGTTGTTTTGTGTTGTGTTCGGTGTTGTGATGGTTAACATATATTTTATGTATGTGGTAACTATGTGTAATATATATATATATATATATATATATATATATATATATAGGTATAGTATTGGATACCCATTTTATAAATGTTTTATAAATTTCGCAGCTATCAAGTTCAGAAATAAAGAAATCAATGAAATAAATTATTCAGTAGTTACACGCAAACTTTGGTTTACTTTTCACTGTTTTTTTGTTTTTTGTTTTTTTTTTCGAAGGGTTTTGGATGTTTGTATGAAATTTCGAATGGTAAAATCTTAATAAATAAATATTTTTGTAATTTTTTGCTTGAGATTGGTCTGAATGAGTTATTTTGGCTGTCACGAAACAAAGTTCAGGTTTAATCTTAACCCCATTCATACAATTCTATAGTTATAAAGCCCATCTCAAGACGGTGTTCTAAGTGGAAAAAAAAGAACTTCTTGTGAAACTGCACACAAAAGTGAATTCTACGAAATGTAATCAAGTATTAGGTGTATTACGCTAAGTCAGGTGCAAACATTTTTTTTTGGGTAAAAAGATCGAAATTGAAAAATTGTTTTTTACAAAAGCAAATTGAGTTAACAACAACAACAATTTTTTATTGAAAATTTATTTTATTTTTTCCACACCACCCAGGAGGTAAGGAAAAAGTTTAGTTTTATTTGTGGTTTCCCAATAGGCCTACTCAACACTCCGACGCAAGACACCGTTGACAAAAGCAGCATTTTACCATTTTTTCTTTAGTGATTAGATGTCGAAACCACTTTATATACAACATTTTTTGTATATAATTTATTGGAATGGCGAATTAATTTGTCTTGCTCTCTTCACTCAGTAGGTAGGTTAGGTAGATAAATTCCTAAATTCACTTAGTAAGTTTTATTTGAATATAACCAGACTGCGCCGTATTCTGGAAATTGCAACATATAGTTGCCAATGGCTAAATACTGTTTCAGGCAAATAAACTCCTACTTTTTCCAATGTTTGACCTTGCGACTAATTTATGGTCATAGGAAATGCAAATTTAACTTGGGAATTGTCAACGTCTACGAATAAATGGCACAGAACTGCACAATACAGTTTAACCTATAGCTATATACGCCTAGGAATTCCGCAATTATTAAATTTAATTTTAGAGCTTTTACAACTAATCGAGTACAATTGCAGAGGTCGCGTTTGGTATTTAGGGTTTTCAGATTTCATTCATTTCATTATGCATACTTACTAAGTACAGATACGATTTTGAAGCAGCTGAGAAGAAAAATATTTGGTTTACATTTTATTTTTTTTATATTGTGGTTGGTACATAAACAAACGCAGTAGAGCAGAAAAATTTTTGTTTCCAGATTTTATTTTTTGTTTCATTTTATTTTGTTGTAGCAACCTAGCAACGGCTTCTACGGCACTGCTTGGCGTCAGGATTGATTTTGTTATATAAGATAGAGACAGTGTAAAACGGCAATACATAACGACAGATAAATCGTTATAAGTATGATATATTAGTCCTATAATAAGAAAAAGAAGAAGAAGAACTTACCATACCATAAATAGAATTTGTTAATCATAAACCAAGATATTTTGTATACAATATTTGAGAATAATTGGCATTGTTCTAAGGAAAAAGTTCAAGGAATTTTAGCCGAAATTAGGTTTTGATTATTTATGGAGACTCAAGTGAATCCGGTTTTAAATCTAGTTGTCTGAAACGTTTCAATCTAGATTCGATTGATGTTTCATTACTAATTAGTTGAGTCGCAAGTTAATTCGGGTGAATCTCTAGGCGATATGAATATTTTACAACTTTCTTTTCAAGTGTGTTATTAACAGAGATGAAATATTGAAATCCTACTTTTATTCTGTCATTGTGCGCACATACCAGGGAGCATTTTGACGATGGATTTTCGTATCTTGAACTGAACTTTTCATTGGAATTACAAGAGGTTCCCCAAAGGGTTGGAGCCATCAGTATGTTAAGTTGATTGAAACTAATTTTTAAATTCTTGTTTTTGCTGATAATGTAAGTTCTCCTAGTGAAGCGTTTATCCAAGTGTATTCCTAAGTACTTTACTGACTCACTTTGCACCAACTCTCTGTTGTTGGTTGTATTCACATTGTAGTGCAATTGCGTTCTACAAACATGGATGCTCAAAATTTGATTGAAAAGCTCCCCAGCGCATTATGTCTCAATTGCGAGTACATTTTTTTATGTGTGCGTAAATATTTATATTCGAAATTAATATACAAACTGAACCAAGCAAATAAACAAACTCAAATATATTCTAACAATATGAATAAAAACTTTTTGTACGCATAAGTGCGAAAAAGAAAGAATATTTGTAGAACGCAATTGCACTACAATGTGAACACTGGGATTGAATATAACGGGTGGAAAATATCCTTTACCGTTTGTAAAAGTAATATGGAGTGATTTGGATTCAGTGGCTTTCATCGGCAAAAGTAGCAGTGAGAACACCCGATGATGTTGAAGGTCTGATTTGAAAGTGAGTTATGATAAGGCGCATCTTAATATACTATTCATATTCAATTGTAGTGATTATTTGAAAGTATTGCACCTTACAATATTTTTCTTATGAAACCCTTAAACATTGATTATTTTTGAAACTTTATTTTGTTGTGAAATAAATCGATAATAATAAAATTTAATCCTTTAAGTTATTTCCGCCAATATCATTAACATATTAGGTCAACTTACTTCCGGATAACATTAAAAAGATTATAATATAATTGTTTTACTTACAGGAGTTACAGTTTACTTACAGGAGTTACACTTTACTTCCAATAGTTCAACACGCTAACGATGTGAGACTATTTAGAGCCTACATATATAATAGTGAGTTTTAGCATGGTATTGAAGCAGAGTAAGATATCAAATATATTTGTTCTAAGTTTTGTCGTCTAGCAAAAGAACAATTCTTAAAAAAATTTTAAAAATAGAGTTTTTTGTATTAATAAGATTTCATAAAACCAGTTTTTGTACCAGATACCGAATAAAATCAGTAATCTTGAAATAATTGCATATGATTTGAATAAATTGAATATCTTAAGAAATTCGAAATTTTGTAAGTCGATTTTAAATACGGAAACCCTTTACAGTACATAATTTCTGTACTCCTTTTACTGTACCTATACGTTTATACATATACATTTTTATTTTTTTTTTATTTATTTATTCATATAAAAAAGCCTTGAAAAAAAGCGAATTAAATTTTAAGTGGTAAGAAGAATAAGTGATAAGTTTGGTCAGTATTAAATTGAAAATCATTTAAAGGAATATAATTTAGGTTTCTATATAGATACATTATACACGATAAAGTATACGAATGGGGGAAAACATAAAATAATAAAAAAAAAAAAAATAGAAAAAAGAAAAACTAATTTATCCAGAATTTTATAATTTTAATTTTTTGTATTTAATCTTTGTTCGGAGCGTTAAAAATCAAATATTTGTAGTCATTAAGAGCATAATTTAACGATTACGTACGTATATCTCTTATCCTACGTATACATAACTCTTAAAACTATAAAAATAAATTTTAAATTAAATCCATTATAGGGTATTTTATTAAGTAAATAGTATTTTTAAATAATGTAATATTAGCAAAGAGAGAGAGAGAGAAAACATGCATATAAAATATAGATTAGAGGCGAATCGTTACAACGCAACATTCCTATTTCTGTTTTTTTTTTTTTTTTTTTTTTTTTTTTACTTAATTTAGTTCTATTTTACCCTTGTATTTTATTATTATGTTTTTAATATTTTAAAAGGATTTTATAATCTTGTAAATATGAACAAAGTTGAGAAATATTGTGAGAGGGTTCTTGTTATTTGTGAAATTACTTTATTTCTAATTAGAAATAAAATATAAACCATTTGGGATAAAATAAATGAATTGGAATAGAGTAAGTTAGATTTGAAGAAAGTTAATTTATTTTTAGAAGTATGATAATAATGTAGGTTAGTAAGAGTTATGGTGTTTAAACAGCATTTATTGTATATAGTGGGCATAAACTAAAGATCATTGGGAAAATAACACTCAAGCAGATTTAATTTTTTTTTTTCAAATATTTCTTCCCCTAATGTTGATTTAGATTTAGACGTTTAGGAATTTTTGTGAGGAAGTTTTATATAAATTTTTATTAATTTTTTATCAATTTTAGCTTTAATAAATCATTTGGAAAACTGGAAAGCTCTAAAAGTCATAATGGAATACCTAAAATTAAATAACTCGTTCTTTAAATTTCGTTTCTATGGAATTATGGTATTTTTTTAATGCCAATTGCGGCGTTCTACAAGGTAGCCATTTAGGTATGCTTCTCTTTTTATTTGTATTAAGTATGCAGATGATTATGAAAATTTATGAAAAAATTACATCAAAAAGCGACAGATTCCTTCTCCAAAAAGACTAACACTGCCTTGCTTATTGAAAAAGCGGTAATTCAGATAAATCGATTTTTCTATTTCATGTGGTTTTCGATATTTTGTACCAAATAGCATAATCTCAATGTATAAATTCTTATATTTTTATTAAGCAAATTATTAAAAAACACTAAGAAAAAAGTTCATATCTCAAATTTCATCCGAAATACTAAACAAATAATCAGCAGTATATTATCATAATTCAAAGGCGTATTAGCGGCATATCAGTTGGTCTTATTTAATAATTAAATATTTAATCAGAAATTCTTATAAATGAAAAAAAAAAAAAACAAATATTATTTTTAAAAAAATTAAATAATCTTGTTAATTTCACAAAATTATTTTATTCCGACACGTGTTTCGACCTTTCGGTCATAATCATGGATCATAAATGGATACAAAACAAAATATTACAAGCATTAAATACAAAAATTTAAAAATTTAACCAGGTAAAGATTTACATATTGAAATTGAAAAATTTTTAAAATTTAAAGTGAACTTCGATTACAGGTAACAAATAATAAAATTGATAATTGAAAATACAATCATAAATAGCAAAAGAAATTAAATTGTTAATTTCTATTTGATTATTAACAATGTTTTGTTTATTTTTTATTGCTTTCTTAATTTCTAAGCCTTCATAAAAATCTAATTTCTTTCCTTTATTGATTAGATGGAAAAGGTTTTAAATTACTTGAAATGTTGTGGTTATCGGATATACAATGTTCACTTAATCCTGTTGCTGTTTTCCCCTTGTTGTATACCCATTCTGTGTTCTTTCATCCTAGTATTGAAACTCCTACCTGTTTGCCCGTTGTAGATCGCGTCGCAATTATCACAATGAATTTGGTAAACTCCACTTTTTTGCAATATTTGTTTATCTTCAATTTTGTTGTTGACAAGTTTTTTGTGAAGATTATTATTATTATTATTAGATTCCATCGTGAATATATCATATTTTTTTAAAGCAGTAGAATTTTTACTACTGACTTTCCCCATATAGTTAATTGAACAATAGTTGTTGTGTTCATCACCCTTTTCGTTGTAAACAAGACTTAGCATTTTTTTATATAATTTTCGTCTTAGAATATTATTCACTATACATTCGTCATAGCCATTATTTTTAGCGATAATTTTAATTATTGACAATGGCTGCATGAAATCGTTCTCTGGGAAAGGAATATTAATTAAACGATGAACAAAACTATTAAAAGACGCCAATTTTATATTGTAAGATTGTTTAGAGTCTGCAGGAATAACTGTATCTGTAGTAGTTGGCTTCCTATATATTTTGTATGATAGATAATTGTTAGACACACCTAAGGTGAGGTCTAAAAAGTTTTAGTACATTTTGGTGTTGAATTTCCATTGTGAATTGAATTTTGTTGTCGAATTTATTAAGATATGTTAAGAAATTTGATAATAGACGACTTGTACCTGTATAGATACAAAAAATATCATCCACATATCTGCACCAAAAAGTTATATTATTGATAAAGTGATTTATCACTTTAAAACAATATTCCTTCAAAATCACTCATGAAAATTTCAGCCAACAAGGGGGATAAAGGCGACCCCTTCTTTTTGAGAATAAAATTTGTTGTTAAATCTAAAGTAATTTTGGTCGAGACAAATATTTATAAGTTAAATCAACTCATTCTTTTTCTATGATCAATTCTTAACGAGTCCAGTTTTGATTTTAAAATGATCTTTAGACGGTCTACTGGAATCGACGTGAATAAACTTTTCACGTCAAAGGATACCAATAAAGCATTATAAGGAATTAATAGACCTTTCGGTTTTGAAACAAATTCTAGTGAATTTTTGATAGAATATTTTGATGAACACGTCATTAAATTCTGTAGTGTTTCATTTAGGTAAGCACAAAGTTTGTATGTTGGCGCATTACGATATGAGACTACTGGTCTAATAGGAATATTATCTTTATGAATTTTCGGCAAACCATAGAGAACTAGAGAATTTTAGTTTCCTTAACTGGGTTTGATAATGTAAATGTATTGAGTTGTCTACATTTTCTCTTATATTCGTAAAAATAATGTCAAATGTAATGTTATCGAATCTCTTGTGGAGTTCAGTATGCATTACTTTTAAATGTTCTCCTAGGTGAAATCTTCTGAAATACCATTTTCTATTTTCAAGCTCTAACCAGTGTTTGTAAGTGTTTTTAATTGCACGCTGAGCTTCTCTGGATTTGTTATGGCAGTTTATTTTCATATATTTAGGCACCAAATTGAAAAAGATGCACTCGCTGTTAAACCATAAATGGTTATTGCACATCCTCATTTTATGGTACGTTTTTTTTAATTTAAATTGATCTAATCAATAAAGACATCTAATCAATAAAGGAAAGAAATTAGATTTTTATGAAGGCTTAGAAATTAAGAAAGCAATAAAAAATAAACAAAACATTGTTAATAATCAAATAGAAATTAACAATTTAAATTCTTTTGCTATTTATGATTGTATTTTCAATTATCAATAAATTTATTATTTGTTACCTGTAATCGAAGTTCACTTTAAATTTTAAAAATTTTTCAATTTCAATATGTAAATCTTTACCTGGTTAAATTTTTAAATTTTTGTATTTAATGCTTGTAATATTTTGTTTTGTATCCATTTATGATCCATGATTATGACCGAAAGGTCGAAACACGTGTCGGAATAAAATAATTTTGTGAAATTAACAAGATTATTTAATTTTTTAAAAATGTTTATTAAATTTCACCAAGAGTGTACAAGTGAAAGCATAAAAGCTAAACCCAACAAATATTATTTAACTTGGAGTCTTAGAATAAAAGACGGCATATTACTTTTAGATAATTTAAAATACAAACCTAAATGACAGTATATCATGAAAAACCTAAACTACCACAATTTCATAATTCTAAAATATATTTTTAAAAAATAACCTTAAATATTTATTAAATTGCATATCTTAAATAATGTTTAAATAATTCTTAAAAGTTACTTTTTTGAGTTACCACTTTTTCAATATGCACGCCATTATAATCTTTTCAAATTGGTGTAAAATTAACAATCTGACACTGTTAATTTTACATCAAAGCAAAATATGCTTTAAATTACATTTTCTTGCTTGGTCTGAATCAGTAATGGTTGATTTTTTTTTTGTCAAAAATAAATCTATTAAACGAACTTTAAAAACCTTCGTGTCTATTTTGACAATAAAATGATGCTTCAAACAACATTTAAATGCCTACATAATTTTTAATTCTAACTTAATGCTAGGTTTAAGGAAAACATTTTCTAAACAACACATTAATTTTACAATTAACACACCCCAATAAAAAAAAAGCTGAACTTACATAATATCTTAGATTTAGTATAAATCTATAGTTTTCTAACACTTTTTGGTAATAAACTATAAAATTGTATAATTGTCAATTTATTTTTACATTAAGATATAAAATAGGACAAAGCTTAAAATTATATTATGTTTGTTTAATATGCCCAAAGTAGGAGGTTTTTTGGTTCTTCATAGTCTTGGAAGTAGTTCTCTTCTGTGTTTGTTCTACGTAGAACTTTTTCGTTTGTAATATGATGTGGCCACGATATTTTTTTGCATTTTGCGGTAGATCAACATTTCAAAGGCTTCAAGTTTGTTGAGTTCTCTTCATTTTAAAATCCATGTTTCTACACCACATGTAGCATAGAACAAACATAGCATTTAACGAATTGTAAGCGAAGGCCTAAGTTCATTTCACGACAGCAAAAAACTTTTTTGTATTTAAGAAATGCAGTTCTTGCTGTTTCAATTCGGCATCTAATTTTCTTTTTGCAGCTCCAATCCTCATGTAACCAGCAACCGAGAAATTTTTTTGTGGAGACTCTATCAATTGACCGGTTATTTATTTTAATTGTTGCTGCAGTGTAAGGTGTTCTTTTTCTACTTACGATCATTAATTAAGTTTTTGAAATATTAAATTTTAAGTTGAACAATTCGCTATGATGGTTGAATTTATCGACTATATGTTGTAAATCCCTTAGGTTGTCTGTTATAAGGACTGTATCATCTGCATATCTGATATTATTTATATAAATGCCATTTACTTTTATACCAACATCTAAATCGTTCACTGCGTCTTGAAAAAAGGCTTCGACATAGATGTTAAACAGTAAAGGGGAGATAATACAGCCTTGTCGAACTCCTTTTTGAATATTAATGCTTTGTGTCAACACAATTGTTATTTTTACATGGGCTGTTTGTTGCCAATATAAGCTATTTCTATACACAATGTGATATTTCTATCTATGCCAATTCTATTTAATACCTCCATAAGTTTTTGATGGTCGACCTTATCAAACATCCGTTCATAATCCATACAACATATAAGAAAACATCTTTATGAACATCACGACAATTTTGTATAAGTACTTGAATATTAAAAAAGACTTCTCTAGTTTCAGTTCCATGTTTGAATGCAAATTTCGTTCTGCCCATGCGCAATTCACAATTTGTGTATACACGTTACAGGTTTTAGTGTTTTAATTAATTTCAGTGATTATTTGTGATCATTAAGAGGTATGTGATTTTTTTACACCCCTGCATTTCCTGTTAGCTTTTTGTGTAGATTGAAGTCATCATGCTGGTGTTGTAGTTTTTCAAATTTATAATATTCCTGTTTTTACCAATTTTCTTTTGCTATTCTTATTTTCGAATTTATTTCACGATGAATACGTCTATATTCTGCAGGTTGTTTGTTTTTGCATATGCATTTTTCCTCCATTAACTGTATAGTATCTCTATTGTCATCCATTTTTTCTTTGCCTTATCATCCATTTTTTCTTTGTGTACCTAAAATATGTTTCATTTAGTATAGTTTTTGTGTGCTCCCAGATGTTATTATATTATGTTATTATATTTCTTCTAGCTCTGGATAATTTTATATTTACTTTTGCTAAAAGAAGATTATGGTCAGGCGGAACATCAGCTACTGGATATGTACAAATTTTTCTAATAAATGAGCTAAAGCGTTTGTAGAATATAATCAATTTGAATGCGGGGTGACTTCCAGGTGTAAACAAAATCATGTATTGGTAATTTTAAAGCCTTATTTTTGATCGATTTGTCTGAGACATTCTCTCTCTCCCTCTTTATATGACAGTCGCCGCGATTCGGTTACCATGTTTCGTTCTATGATGATCTAGTTATTTTGGATAGTTGCGTGACGCTTAAATCAATTAGCATCATTTCAAACAAACAAGTTGTTTTCTACAGTATTTGGATGAGAAGCTAATCGTGGTTGGTCTTCATGTAAAATGTCGTTCCTTACGAAACATGGTGCTTGTGCTATTAATTTTAATACTTTCGACTGAAATCGCTGCAATATATCTATATTAGAATTGCTGGTCATTCCCCAAACCGGGATTCTGTAAGCCCATATCGATTTTGTGACAGCTTTATAAATTAACTATTTTTTGCCTAGTAATTACTTAATTAATTTTTTTCTCTTTAAGCTTTTTTTGTTTTGATAAGCTTGGTAGTAGATTAATTGGTTTATAAGCTGAAATTTCTTTGTTTGGCTTGCCAACCTTTGTCAACCATTTTTTCAACAAGTAAAAATGTCTCGAATATAATAATAATTTCCGAAGCTATTTTTCTCGAAATATGCATTGTCCCAATACATATGATAACCCATATTATAAAAAAATTTCATTTTCCTTACTTGAAATGGTAAAGGTCTTGGATTATGGGAATAGCTTGAAGATTTAGATATTTTACACTTACTGAATGTATGTATGTACGTATGTTATTGAAATATGGTATTTTTTGAACAATAATAAAATTAGTGTTTTTAATTAATTTGGGATGCAGTTATAAGAAGTGTTATACGTCAACTAATAGGATATGTGTTTGTAAACAATTTGAACTTATAGCGTCGATCATGAGTAATATTGACTTAATTGTTGTTTTGATAAGCCACTGACATTTAATACATTTTTCAAGTTTCCAAAGTTTTAATTAATTAGCAGCAGCAGCAACCAAAAAGCGCATTTCAGAATATTTTAGCTGGTGTATAACAAAACATTAAATGCATATGACTGCCAAGCCAATAATCAAGAGTAAATAATTATCAAAAATAGAAATTTTCTAAAAAAAAACCATTCAAAAATGACTCACACTAAAACTAAATATGTTTCTTATGCAAGAAATTGAATTAAATTGAAAAATTTTTATCTTATGATTGCATATTCTATCAATTCAATTTGAATACAGCAATTACGTTTTTCATTTATTTTGATTTCCAATACAACAGCAAAAAATGATTGTTACAAACATAAAAAAAGGGTTAAAATTTTTTTTAATTTTTCCAAAAAGTTTTTTTTGATAAATTTTTGTTTATTTCTTTTTCATTTATTTATTGAACAGATCTAAATTGAAATCCAAGGATTTTTATAATCAATGTACGAGCGAATATGTAATTGTAATTATTATCAATTTTCTTTTCTCTCTCTCTCTTTTATTTTTTACATTTCTAATTTTCTTAAAAATTATTTTCTACCAATTATTATTGAAAAGAAAAAATTTTTTTTTTATTTTTTTCTTACAACTTAAGCTAATTTTAACTTTTAAAATTTTATTTAAAATATTCAAGAGGATGGAAAAACTTTCATCAAAATGAAATTTTCGTTTTTCTTTCAATTTTATTTATCACACAATCACATATACTCATGCTCTTCTCTATTGTGTATGCTGCGAAATTGTTAATTAAGAAATATTCAGACAGTAAAATTTAATACACTTTTAAATAAAAAAAAAAAAAAAATAGCAACAACAAAAATTTTTCCTTCCAATGTACATTAATTTAAATGGAAAAAATTCAAATACTCGATTTTCACTGTAATGAAAATCTTTTTGTTTGCTAAGAAATTTACTTCGCTAAATAAAATTGCAGTTTTATGTTATTCGATTATTTTTTAGAGAGCAATGCTTTGACTGAAAGATATATGAATATTTTTTTTATGATAGTATTTTAGAGCAACAATTATCTTGGATGAGTAATCAGAGTTTTCTTTAGTCTAAATAGCAAACTAAAATTGATTGATTTAAAATCAATTTTGAAAATTAAATTGATTGATATTCAAAAAAGCTGAATTCAATTTATAACTTTTAAAATCTAAAAATGCATTGCAATGCCTAAATCCTATGTTCCAGTTAACATGATGAAAGTTAAAGTCGAAATTTACATAAAATTGAATGTAAATAATAATATTTTTGTTTTAAAATTTGTCACAGTTGGAATAAGGTCTATTTTATCATTGAAATTCGAATTAATAATGAAATCAATTATCAGTGGTGGATAGAATATGTAACTGCAAGCCGTAACCATTAATAACTCGGGCTATGCAAAATTTAAAAATATTTTATTTTGATATGATTTTTTGACATACTTACAAACTGTTTCAAATTTTCTCCAACGTTATTATTTTGAACTGCAGGTTAGTCCAAAAGACTAGTTTTAATATAAACAAGTTTTTAGTGCATTAAAGTCGTCATAGTCCTTTACTTCGTTCGCCCCCGGAAAATAGAACGATAAATGAAGACTCTTTTCATGATTTTCTTCTATCTTGAAAAAAGCAAAAAAAACAAAAAAATTATTTTGAATTGAAAAATGTTTGTTAATAAACCAAGCTTTCAACTTGAGTTGAAATAGTCAGAAAATAATATGTTAAAAAATTATGTCTAAATTAAATGTTTTGTAAAATTTGCAGTGTACGAATTTATAAATGTTAAGGTCCAAAATAAAGCTTAGAAGCAGTGATATTATGGGTTAATAATTTTAATTATAACTATTATGAATAAGTTTAATCTCATGATCTCACTACTGTGATTACAAGAACTAATTTGTTCCACTGGTATGATCTGTTCGTTTTAATTGAACAAAGATTAAGAAAATATCAACTATCGGTATGTCTAGAAGTATTGTTAAGATTTAAATAGGTCGAATTAAAATATTAAATTGTATATACATATTTTTAAAATCGTGTTTTGACATTTTGTTTATGCTCTTGACAGTAACTTAGGTGTAGAATCACCTTTTCGTGCCTAATTAAGTACGGTACTGCAAGTTTATACTACAATAAGTACTGGACCAGGCCGAAAAACCCATAAGGCATTTTTTCTACCTATTGCGCCACCCAGCGTTTTGGCGTTGTATATGTAAAACAACATTACATTCTGTTCATACATTTCCTAGTATTTCTAATATAGTTTTAATGTTCAGGATAGTTATCATATTTAATCGGCAAGTTTTCAATGATATCTTTAGATATTACTAATTCTGAATTCAGTTGTTATTAAACACATAGTCAAGTAAAAACAACACTTTGACTATGACTATTATTAGGAGGTACCTATTCTAATTATAAAGTTCCGTATTTTATTAAGTTATTAGCCAATTATAAAAAATTTTTATTATACTTATTAGGAGTAATGAAAGTCAATAAAATCAAGGAAACATCCATGCCCTGAACGAAATTCAAATGCTTTTGATTAAAAATAAGATGACATAACCACTTTTGCTACCAGTGTGGTAGCAAAAGCAAAAGACATATTTTTTTTTAGTATCAATGTGAGTAGTGATGTACTAAAGTGCTGTTCAAATAATATGCATTGAAACAACAGTACTGGATATGCCTTTATACAATTTCTTAAGTTCGTAAATTGAAAAATCATTGTTCAATTATGAGTTTGAATGTTTTTGAGAGACATTAGATTAGTTATCTATATTGTATTTGAAGCGGATACTTTGAATGAATTTGACGTGACACAATTATTCTTTATTCCTTGTTAAATACTCTGGTTCAATCCCGTTTTCTTTATTCCTTGCCTGTGGCAGTCGTTAATGATTATTTTCAGTGTTTAAGACTTAAAATATAGTACTGTTTGTTAAATCGACAGTGTAAATAATGTAATATGTATGTTATGTTGGTAGAAATGACTCCACGTGGTATAGAAAACAAGATAGTGTGAAATAAAATGCACCAATTGTGATGAACATTTGTTTATTTGAATTAAATTTTTATATAAGTATTAAAGTTAATGTGAGAATCCTGAAAACATCTTATCAAATTTTCAATATATCTATCTGGTTTATTTGGCGTGTGTGTTTACGTATTCATGTATTGTTAAACGTCGAAATTACATCGCTAGAAGACTTCGATGTATTTTCGTAACATGTTTACACCCATATAACATGAGTCTGTTCTATCGTATAATGTTTGATACGACGAATCTGTTATATTGGAAAAAATTTGTCTCAAAAATAAATCTATTGTAGAGCTGTAGTTAAATTAATGTATAAAGATAATATTATAACATCCTCTGTTCGTCAGTTTAAGAATTGGAAGAGAGAGAGAGCCAGCTTAAGTGTAGTGAAGCCATAGCGATTCGTGGTTATCATAATACAGTGTAACAGCAAAGAATGTGTTTAATATCATCTAGTGTACAAGAACTTAACAGATCGGTGAATCAAACTGAAAAGTTCCCAGATGCTTTGCTTTGCTTATTAGACAATTTTATTTAATTTGATTAAATTGTTTTGCTTATTAGTCAAACATTGACAAAAAAATGTTAAAAGTGTTATTTTACATCATATTTAAATTTATTTATTTAACAGATAAATTAACTTTAATAATTTTATATATTTTATATCACCTGCCTTTAATTGTACTCTGTGTTGTGGTAAAGAAATATTCCTAGTCCATTATTATTATCCATTATGTCCTCAATTAGTTAAAAGAGACCTCTTATTAAGAAGTTTAAATATCTAAATTCTTTTCTTTGATTTTATTTTATTTTACTAAAAATTGTTTTGTTCCACTGATCTAGAGTTAATCCTTTTATTTTAGCTAGTTTGCCATTTCACTAATTTTCTACGATACTCTTACCTTTTTTTTGTTGGTGGGGTATTCTGTGAAGTCTTGTTCACATTTATTTTACTTCCTAGTTTGATTGTTGAAAATGGTAATAGTATGACCTTGACGAATGCTATTATTGCGTTAATGTGACATTCTGAAGCAAGCGATGTGAACATTTGTATGGTTGTGGAGGAGTTATGGATTCAGATTCAATAATAGACTAAGAAGAGTATTCCACCTTCTGTAAGCAAAATTTGAAACTGCCCGTGTTAGATTTACTTATCTTGAACATATATTATTGTTGAATGAACCGTGCCCTATGATTAACTTTCTTCTCCCTGATAACATGCTTTTCATCTCCCTGACAGTTAATTTTAAATTTAAAAAAGATTATAGTTTGCAATAATCATTAAAAACTATCTTATATGGTATTTGTTTCTTTAATTTACCATTTCTAAAAAATTTTTTGTAGGTTGTGTTCAAGTGTTCTATGCTAGAGTCTGGGCTTATGAACTAGAGTCATCGCACCTGTTTTGAAAAGGAAATATTTTCCCTAATTACTATGTATTCTCTCATGAGCAGTAGTTCACATGATAATTACTCCATTTTCTTCTCTTAAACATTTTTAAGCTTTTGTAACAGTAGCATTCTGTAATGATAGCATATGGTCATTATTAATACGGTTTGAATTCGCTATGGTTTTTGTTATGTTTAGTTAAAAAATCCTTGAAGGCGTACTGCTCAATGCAGTACTCTTCGCAAGCTTTACTCTGACGAACTATATGGTGTGGCTCTGAGACTTGTGGCAAAATCAAACTATTTTAAGATGTTTTCCATGTGTATTTTTGGATTTATTTATATATCCAGGGTATCTAAATATACTAATGTAATGGGATATATTCAGTGTTTGTTTCATTTCGGGATGTAGGCCTACAATTTAATATGATTTTTCTTATTTATTTCATCCGAATATGGCAAAGTATACTGACTGGGCTAGGTTGAAAAAAGCTTTTCATCGTGAATAGAACTAGGTGGGATAAACACGCACTTTACCTATTGCTCACTCAGCTATTTTTTTTTAATTATTCTTATATTAGCCAAATTAAAGCAAAAATACTGGTACGCAGAAGTATGGCTACAGACAAGATTTAGAAAATATTAAGCATATTTTCTTACATTTTTATTTGTTTTTGTTTTCTCTCAAAAACTTATTCTTATTAAAATGAAGGAAAAGGATATGAAAAATAAGGACGAAACTTTCATAGAAAGTTTTCAACAGTAAATTTTCACTTAGGTGAGCATTGAAGATGATACTTTTACTAATTTTTAAAAGAATTTTCACTTACAAAAATTTTCAAGTTTTATTTTATAAAAAAAAGGCAAAAAAAAAAAAATTAAGGTTTCATTTTGAAACGGAAAGAATGGAAAATTAAAGTAGGTGAAAAAGGTAAAAAGTTGTGTTTAGTTTTTTTTTTTTTTTATTTTTTTTATTTATTTTTTTTTTATATTGTTAAGAACAGATTTAAAAATGGTAAAACCAAAAAATTGAGAATATTTTTTGTTTATTTAAGAAAAATTTGTTTTTCCTGCTGTTACGAAATCTATTCAAAATTGCCAAAAATTCTTAAGTAAAGTGAGAAAAACCCATTTTGTAGTATAGTAGGTAGTAAGTTAAAATGTGTTGTCATCTGTTCACTACACGTGTAATATTATATTTTTCCATTATATGTGGAAATAAAATTCATTTAAAAGCCAGAATATTTCATAACTTTATGTAATGGGTTTTATTTTATTAGTCTTGTAGATTGTATTGTAGTATGTATTATGTTGAAGTGTGAGGGTTATAATATTAGTAAAATTCTAATTAAATTTAAGTTACATTGTTCTAGAAATGTTTTTTTTTTTGTGTTTTTGTCAAGAACAACATCTAAACTCAGATTGCTGTGCTATGTTTAACAAGTAGTATATATGTAATATATAAAATTTAGAGTACTAATATAAAAAGTATAATTAGATGTAATATATTTATTGTATATTATTTAAATTGCTATTAAAAGTATTTAGAAAAACTATTGTGCAGGAAGGGTAGGTGCAGCTATAAAATAAGTATAGTATTTACTATTTATTATTAATTTGAATTGACCCAGAACCTCTTCTTGTAGCATTTTAAAAATAAAATGTCTACCGGGCTCATTTAGGCTCATCAGTTTATTTACTATGCGTTACTGGAAATGCATTACTGTACATAAATGTAGTATTTATGTTATAATGATAATGAGTCAATATGTTAAGTTATGTTGACAATTTTCCGTCGTTTGACCCACTATTTAAGATCTCTTGCTTTTCAGTAAAAAAAAAACGTTTTTCTTTTCAATCAAATCAAAATTTTATAATATATTAAAACTACTGTGAAGGTTGATATTTCTAAATGAACTCTTAACACCATATTTTAATGTTTTGTACAAAAAAGCGAGAGATCTTAAAAGACAAAAATTAAATAAATTTGCATAGGTAAAAGCAGCTAAAGTTTTTGTGAGAGAAGATGAAAATACTAGAACAATACGAATTTTAAAAGAGAACCATTTACAAAAATTTAATGGTAGTAAATAAATATGAAGTAGATTACAATACTTTACCGCTCAACACCTATGTAAAAAATATTTCAAATATACACAAAATGAAATTCGAGAAACACTACTCTTCAAAAATTATATATCTAAATATACGTAGCTTAAAATATAAACTGGATGAAATTGCATTTATATTAGATATCTTGTCATCAAATATTCACATATGTATTTTTACCGAAACTTGGATTGCAGATGAAGATATTGACACTATTAATCTACATGCTGGGTGGCGCAGTAGGTAGAGCACCTGCCTTTCAACCGAAAGGTCCCGGGTTCGATTCCCGATGAAGCAAAAAAAAAAAATGCTTCATTGGTTTTTCGAGCTGGCCCCTTTGTCATTGGGATATAATAAATAACAAAAAATAATTGAGAGTATATAATATAATCTGGTAAAAAATAAATTATTGTTTGTTAAAAATTAAATATAAAAATGAAACTATTTTATTTAAGAAGTCTTAGTTCCTGACAATAGTAGTAGTTTTCCACATTTAATGAGTAGATAAACCAGTAATTTGTTAAAATAAATACTCAAATTATTGTAGATAGTTGCAGTGTAAAATTGCCCTTACTTAATTAAGCACGAAAAGGTGATTCTACCTAAGTTACTGTCAAGATCATAAAAAACAAAAAAAAAACAAAAAAAAATAACTATAAAAAACTATTTTCATGTAGAAAAAATAGACGAGGTGGTGGAGTAGATATGTTCATCCATTGTTCAATAATTGTTACAAATCAAAATATTTTTTGTGATGAGCCTAATTTTAATTACAATTTGCACACAAAATCAAAGTAAAAACATTACAGAAATTTATCGACCACCTGAAAATAATAGAAACGAAACACTATAAGTAAATTTTTCACTTTGTTGGATTCACACTTGGATGAAATAAAAAACAATAATTCTGTAGTAATAGGTGACTTTAACTTTAATATAAGGAATAAAACTGATTTTATTTTTATATATTTATTCGCTCTATTCGCAAAAAGAGCGTTAGCTCATACAGAGTCATTATTAGTACTTAAATTTTAAATTAAATGTTAAATATACATCATAGTAAACAACAAGTAGAAAGTATGTATAAATAGCAATATGTTATTACAGAAAAGAGAAAATATAGTAAGAAAATATATAGAATATTTACAAAATAGAAAAATGTAACAATTATTGAGAAATTATATCATACATATAAATTTAATTAGTTCACATTTAATTCAGTAGTAAAGAGTGTTAATTAAATTTTTTTATGTATTTTTTAAAACTTTCATAATCTTTATTTTTAATTGTAGTTGGTATTTTATTAAATTCATTGACTGATGTACTATAAATTTTGCGAGGTCTTCTTCTTGCTCGAAAATCAGATGCATTTCTTGTACCTCTGTTGATGAACCTCTGAACCTTGTTGAAATGTTATATTGGTGATTATTTGTTGGTGTACTATTTTATATATATATGACTCACTTGTACTAATTTTACTTGATCGTGTAGCATTAAGATCTTAAAGTTCTCATATAATATGTTAGTAGACTTTCTAATAATTAAATTGTATAAGTTTATTATAGCCTTATTTTGCAAGGTTTGGATTTTTTTTAAATTCTGCAACAAACTTGTTCCCCATATTAATAATCCATACACTAAACTTGAGTGAAATAAACTGTAATATAGTGACCTTTTTAAAGTACGTGGTATTATATGATATGTTTTTGAATATTCCTGCTGCTCTTCTACATTTTTTCATAACTTCAATAATAATAAAATAATGATAAAATAGTTCCGATCTACAAAACAATAGTTGAATCCAATGGGTAATATAATTGTGATGAATATGTAACAAAGCCAGCTTCAAACTCCTCCATTGATTATACACTAAAAAACAAATGGATAAATAAAATTAATATTACATAGAGTTTCTCATACCGAATAACTGGGAATCGGATTCGGCGAATATTTCTCCTGGGATTCGGAATCGGGATCCGTTTCTGAAATCCGCCGAATCCTGAATATTCGGCGGATATTCTATTGAAATAAATAGTCTAGATTTTAAGAAAAAATACAATTAATTGATCCATCCGTTAGAAATGTTGGTAACTAAAAGTGAGAACTTGACAAATGATCAAATATGAAAAAAGATAAAACTTAGTAGGTGCTGCTCTTTGGATTTTTTGTCATGGTGCCAAAAATTGTCATGACATTTTAGAATTCTCAATTATTTTAGTCCCAGTTTAACTTATAACTATTTAACTATTAGATTACAGTACAACAACAAAGAGATCGTTAAGAGATATCGTAAGGAGTTCTGTACTAGCTGTTTCTTATGGGTATAAACTAAAAGCAAAAGAAACTAAAGCAAAATAAATGGTTGTGATACTCACATTGGACGAAGGGATTAGCATTCGTATGAAGAGGTACATAAACATCAATTTACACGATGATGACAAGAAAGGAAAATTTAATTTTGGTATAGTTAGATTGTTTGGATCATGCTCAGCATCTTACTCAGTTCCTTTGGTTACATCTAAAAAGTTTTGAGATAAACTTTAAAACTGATAAAGTTTCGTCCATCGGTGATGGTGGTAAAATGATGGTTATATATGGACGGGAATGCCCTGTAATATGTCAGCTTTGCCTGATAACTTAATACTCTTCAATATATTTTTTTCTAATTTAAAATTATGATTTTTTACTTAGAATCGGAATCGGATTCGGCGGATCTCAATTTTAAGAATTGGGATTCGGCGAATCTAAAAAAACCGAGTTTTAAGAAACTCTAATATTACATTATTTAAATACAAATAAATCAGATCACAAACTTTTTCTAATTGAAATTATTGGAAGGTATGGTTATATAAACAATCATATAAATAGCAATAACAATAAATGTATTAAAAATATGACAAATTGGAGTGTGTTTAAAGTTTATTTAAGAAATGCCAAAATTGACACGTCGTCAAGTGTTGCCGAGGTTGTCTGTAATCTAAAGTTTCTACTTTAAAAATGTGTCTTGAAATATCTACAAAACAAAAAACTATTGTGAAAAACATAAAATATAGTAAAGCATGGATCGACAATAAATGTATCAAATTATTTAAGATTAAAAATTATTGGTATACAAAACATTTACAAGATCTTAGTAATGTGTATTTTAAAGATAAATACCATTTTTGGTTAAATAAAGTAACATCAACTAAAAGAAAAAAACAAAATGACTATGATACATATAAATTCCAGGAAAGTAAATAATCCAAAAAAAACCAGGAACGTAATAAAGGATATAGTAAATGATAATATCACGCATAGTAAAAACAATGAGTTCTTCAATGTACTAGAAGATAAAATGATACAATTGTAATTATTTTCTCAGGTCAGGTTTGAAATTTCGTTTTTCAAAATGTCGTTTGATGCAAATTTTGCTTTTGAAAGTGTTGTTTTTCAAAATCTCGCTATTTAACAAAAAAAACCTCTCAAAGCAGATATCCTCTCTTTGTATCCAACAGTCACGATGCATAGAAATATTGGCTCTTCTGAGGTAGATGTTATATTTGTGTAGGACCTAATGACCATATCCCAAGGAAACCTGGTGTTTCTAGCTTTCCATATATATATCTATATCTTTAATGGCGCATCTCATCTTAAGAAAGACACCGCAAATATTTTTGAATTTGATGAACCGATTTAAGTTTAGAAATACATTTTTACTATGGAATTTATTTTTATTAATATGATGTACTCACTGAAATTTTTCATTGTAATTGCTGTAATATAGTTTTGTGGAGTAATTACATGTTTTAAGGATCACACTACCCTTTACATAACAATTTGCAAGAATATTTAGTTATGAGATGCACTTTATAAATGGATCATCATCTCTTATGTTGGTTATAAGCTCAGGGTTAGTCTTTATCCTGTTTACAACTTTTTGGATTTTGGAGGAGGAGTTCTGTGATGAAAATACATACAACCATTAATTTGTATACATAGATTATGACTTCATAATCGGGTAATGAATCGTAATTAATATAATCGTAAAAGTAAAAAAAAAAAGATCAGTTTAGGCTGGCACATGGTAAAAGTTAGCTTGCAGGATAATAGGTACATGGCTAGCTATCGTATTCACATAAGATTTGCCAATTTGACTTATACACTTGAAGACATGATATATCAATTAGAATTACACTCACTGTGACTTACACAAAAGTATAATATCTCAAATCAGTTTTGAAATAACTGTGACTTCTACTATTTCTAATACAAAATATCATCTTATTTCTAATACAGGAGAACGTTTTCTAGGATCAATTACAAATTATCTGATTATCCACTGATGATTTTGATGCAAAAATTTCTGATTAAAAAGTACGATGTAAAAATTTATAATGATCCATTTAAAATACATCTACTAAAAGTATTATATTGCTATATGAATTTCCTAAAACAATGTGTATTTAAATAAAAAAAAATATGGAGCGTAACGTATACGTGTAGGGTCTAATGACTATATTCCAAGGATACCTGGTGTTCCTAGCTTTCCAACAATATCTTTAATGACGCATCTTATTCTTTAAGGACGAAAATGACACTGGTAGTGGTTGTATGATACTGACATGTGGTTGGTATGCTGACATGGTAGTGGTTGTATGATACTGGCAACAATGTCCTGATAGATGTTTCGATCCGTTGTTGAATGGATTAAATTGCCAATGTTACTAATACCTGTCCAGTTTCTAATGTTCTAATAGATCAACAGGTATGACAGTTTATATACAAAATCATCAAAGCAACAAGGATACTTTCAAATGTCCTTTTCTTGACGAAAATATGTTCCAGATCCGTTATCTTGCAGGATAAAAAAATTTAATACAAATATATATCTAATAGATCAAAACAACAAATATACTTTCAAGTGTCCTTTTCGTCCTTAAAGGATAAGATCAAATTCAAAAATATTTGTGGTGACTTTCATGAAATGAGAGTTCGGAAATTTTGAACATGAAAAACAGCATCCAGTCTACAGTACTATATTTAATGTAACTATATAGTAGTGTCCTCAGAGCAAGCTCTAAATAGTCAATAGTGTAATCGAGTAGTGTAAGTAAAATAACTAGAGCCAGAATATAAGAATAATATTAAAAGTAATGGAATTAAGTTAATTAAATTAGTCTAGATTGAACAGTGGAGATAGTAGGATATAATTATTACCTACATTAATATAAACCACCTACTGAAATAATAAAATATAATATATCGTAATATTCCAAAATAATCTGTTAGATTTGTAAAATAAAATTTTTAAATTTAACAAAATTCATTCGCATGTGAAACTTAAGAGATCGCCATTGCTTTTTTTCAATTACCTTAGAATTTTATTAAATTACTACTGCTGATGAAAGAAAATGTCTAAGAAATGAATTGTGTAAAATTAATATTTCATTTCAATATTATTTCGGTATATTTCATCCTAGCCACACATACATAATAGTAGTGATGTCATATTTTGTAGAAGGCTTAATTTGTTTTTGTTTATTTTTTTTTTTTAATTTCGTTATTCCTGCCGGAAACAACTAAATTTATTGCATGTCAAAAATATTTAGAAGTTGATTGAAAGAATAACGATTTAGGCATACAAAATATTGTATGCTCTTTATTTAGAATTTCTTGGCACAATTATTGTTGTACAAACGAATACAAGTTAAGAGGATTAATTCAATTTCCATTTTTGTAATATTAAAAAAGCAAAAAAGGGAAAAAAAAACAATTCTATTTTGAACTTTTTATAACAACAACATTCTTATTATTGCAATTAGTTTATGATGTCTGGCAGGAAATAAATTTATGAATTTATGAAAATAGTAAAAGTTGGTTTTACAAGATGACAGCTAAAAATTTATATAAATTTAAGTAAATAGTTTCAGGTTATAACTACTGAAAAGACTATGGGCACTATGGGTGTTGTCTGTTTCGATCCCATAATTCGAGTAACTCATTTGTTGTATATGCTTATTTACTAGAGGATTATAGATTCAGTCTTGATATGTAGAGCGATTTCCACGTGGTTACTGATGATGGCAACAAATCTTCATTTTGTGATTGCATTTCCATCCGTATAAAGCTTTCAAAGTGATCACTTTGCTACGCAACTTATTTTACACGTCATTGACGATTTTGGACTATTTTTGAAATAATACACACAAAATCGGACTTTGAAAATCAATTCTCCAATAATTGTTTTCAACCAAGTTCAGTTTCAGATGTTTTTTGGCACAATTTCGTTCTTTTCATTCTTGAAATAACTTGGCTATCTGCGGTTGATGTCTTGGAGTTGTAATCTATCATATTTCATTATTCTGATAACTTCGACGTATTTAAGTTAGTTAGTTTACTGATATTAGTTTTGACTCTTTAAACATTCTTAAACAACACTTTGTATAGCATCGGTATAGTATTTTGTCAAAATATCATGATAAAACTTTTAAATAATATACCACTTCCACGTTAAACGTTCAAAATTTTAGTTTGTAAGTAGACTTACATTTTCGTATATTGGGTAGCGTACTAGAAATTTTGGTACATAAAGTTGAACAAGTAATGTCGAATATGTATTTATAAATATTCTGGTATATCAAGTAATTAAAAGTGGAAAACTATACTACTATCATCAGACTAGGTCTTCTTAAATATCTTATTTACTGCCAAATTGCACTCTGAACAAATTTTGTAAAAATTTATTTATTTTATGAATAATGAAAGCAAAATGCAATTAAACATCTATATCCTGAGCGGGATTCGAATGTGGGACCTTTTAATTAGAAGTCAGGTGACCTAACCATTAAATATTAGATTATGTAGGCCAATTAAAATTTAATGTCACTGCAATCGTTAAGCCTTGCATTTCTATTAGAATTTGTTTGAAAACTGTTAAGTTTACTTGAAAACACAAAATAGAATATAAATCGTGTCAAAAAAAGACCTCAAATTTTTGACAGAAAATAATCATACAAAATTAATGAATAAATCCAATACAAAAAATAATCATGTAATTTTGATTTGATTTTTGTTTAGATAGTAATATAATTCATCAAAAGACAGCTCAAGTATGGCTTCTTACTGGCGACGCAGGCTTCTTGAAGCGCTGAAGATCTTAACCCAATAAAATCTCCACTCTTATTATAGATTGACTATTAATTTACTTTTAACTTAAGCACATCTATAATATACTTTTAATCAAACAAAATTCTATAGGTTTTTGATAAATAACAGGTTTTGATGTAACTTAGTGTATTCGTTCGGGCTAATATTTTATCAAAATTTTTATTTTGAATTAATGTAAAAATTTTGGAATTAAAATTTTGAGTTGGTTAATGCCTTTATTTTTTCTGATGTAAATTACACACTCAAATCTGGATGAATATCACAATTTTGAATATTGTTACCATGTAGCACTGATTATGGTCTCCAATATTTTGGAACATTTGTTGTTACATTAAATATTGTTGTATTGTAGTATACATTATTGATTAACCTATCACATTTAGGGTTCAACATTTGACTTCAGCTGGCTTCATATCACATTTGGACTTTAATATTTGACTGATCGTATGTTGGCTTCTACATTTGGGTTTTGTTATATTGAAAACTATTTTATTTTCTTGAAACCGTTGATTGATGCTCAACTAACCAAAAAATATTTTCTGTATTTGCACTGAAGTTCTTGTTTCAATATACTACTCTATTGCAAAAAAGTTGACCCATACCTTGTTTGTATTTTAAATCCATTTCAGTACTGGCATAATGACTTCTAATTTTTTTCTCATTTCCCCATAAAGTCTCAGTAGACGAAAATCAAATATTTTGTCGATAATAATATTACCTACACAACATTTTTATTTTGATGAGTTTGAAGCTGGTCAACTTTTCTGCAATAGAGTAGTATTTGAAATTATTTTCATAGGGAATAAATCATTTGGTTATTTAATAAAAATATTGGAATCAACATCCTAACTGCTTGTACAGAGGTTATTGTATTAGTAAATTAGAAATATGTTAGTTAAATAAAGTAAGCCAGAGCAAGAAGTTAGAGAAGAGAAGTAAAAATCATAAGTAAACAATATTTGATACAATTTATAGAATATACTCTAGGCTGTAGGCTGTGAGTTAAACGCTATTAAAATTAAATAATCTAGGTATATGTTTCACAATTTTATTAAATATTATCTTAATAGATTTCGGTTATTACGCCATCATCAGACAACTGATGTCTCACCATGCAATAATCTTCTACGCAATCTTTTTTCTAAGAGTCAAAACACTTAATTCACTATCAAAAGAGATGAAATTGGAATTTACTTTATAAACCATTTTAGTAATTGGGTCAAATCTGCAATATTCAGTAGGGTGGAAGGAAATGTGGACAACGGTGCAGGAGATTAATCTTATTAGTACCAAAAACTTTCATGGATTAACCCATTTAACACCCATGAAACATGTCTTATCCATGAAAACTTTGTAATTAGCGTCCTTAAAAAATGTTAAAATTTCACAGATCGGACCCTGTCGTTTCCAAGCTGTGAAGGTAGCCGAAAAAGACCACTTGGTATAATATGATTTTTTTTTTATTTAAAAAATAAAGTTTCAGTTCCAATTTTATTTAACATTTTAGAGATTTTAATAGAAAAGTAACAAATTTATTCAGAAATACAAAAATAACAATATTTGCACACTTATATTCATACAAAAACTAAAATATATAATAATTATATAAAAATTATAACAAAGAATATATTGTATGATACATAATAAAACATTTATCGTGTAGTGGGATGTTACAAATCTTGCAACTCTCTGTGATATCTAACTTGCAATAATTACAGGTGCTTCTAGGTTGTTTAGATAAAATTAAATGCTGTCCTGCATTCAGGACAGCATCCATGATTTTCCAAAGTGTTATTACTACGGTTATTAATCTAACCGGTTTACTTCATGTAAATTGTTTACAACCATAACGCCCGAAGTATGGCATCATAGTTTCCTCAATAGACAAATTGAAATGTTTTGTAATAAAATATTTGAAAAAATACCATTTGCATATTATAATAATGGCCGTATCTTATACAACTTGTCATCTTTATCAGAATTTTCGTAATTAGAAAAGTGCAATGAAGAAAAAATGTCATCAAAACGTCTTCTTCGCATAGTTTTATATTTATGAGATAATCACGGCAATCTTCTGATGAGGACCAATACAAAAATGTTTTCGTGGTAAATGTGCATAACCACTAATAATTCAAATTCCAAAAAGAGCAAATATTTCTTGTTTTTTAATGTCTAAAAGTTATTATGTTTAAATTTTAATGAATAATCATTAGTATATTTGAAAAGGATTTTATTTGTTTTATAAATTTATTGGCGATAAAATAGGATTTTCTAGTATATAAGAAGTATTACCAAATTCAGAAATATTTACTATATTATCTTTTCCCCAGAAAATTTTTTCCTTTTTTACTTTTTTATTAACATTTTTTATCTTTAGATTCGTCATTTACCTTTTGTCTACTTTCTAACTTAAAAATTTGAGTTTTAATTGAATTAATCACAATCCCAGGATTTATTAAACTTTTCCCTATACGGTTTATATCACTACAACCTTCATCCCCAGAATCTTCTTCTGTTACATTTCCTGACGGTATTACGTAAATATTTTCGTCAGATATAAGAAGTTAAAGGTTTTGAGCTAAAGATTAAAAAACATAAAAGTTTGGCCAAACACTCAATCTTTATTAGGAAACAACTAATATTTTTTTTATTTTGCATATAAACATTTTTTGAAAATTTGTATACATAGTATACTAAATGGCCTTTTTCGGTCACTTGAATAAGCGTAAGGATATTTGAAGATCTATGCTATTCTGGCAAAAAATAAAAGCAATTTTCTAGTCTAATAAAAATGTTTTTAATAGTATCGCATAATAATAAAACAACAAATTTAAACATGGGTACTTATCACTCTAAAACTTTATCCATAGTTATGCGCCTAAAAACTTTATAACAACCAGCATGTGACTCTAAGGAAAAATAGTTTGCAATTAAATTATGTTAAAAACCCTACTGGCTTTTTTTGGTAGTTTAATGTTAAAAGGGTTATAATATGTTGCCGAAAGGATCTGGTGAATAAAAAAAAATATTTACAATTACTGGACGTAAATCAATGAATTTAAGATGGTGGGAATAAAGAGCCAGTCGTAATGATTCATCCATGAAAAACTACTATAATGCTATAGATTAGCAATTTGACATTGATTTACTTGTATTTTTGCAACTTTACTATTTCCATTTTTTTAAAAGTAAGATGTAAACATTATCATTATCATAATTTAATTTTCCCCACCAGGTCCAAATTTCGTCATTAGCAGTTAGTAATCTTAATTTATTCATTTTAAATGTGAATCTGATAATGCCATTCAATAAATATACAAATTGAAAATCCATTTTTGAAACCTAAAGTTTTCCTGATCAAACATAGTTTTTCTTGATTTGATACAGAAACGAGTAAAAGAAACTAAAAAATCTAATTGTATTTCAGTATGTCATATTAGACAAGGACAAACTGAAGAAAAAAAAAAATTCACGTAACATGAACCGTCGTTGTCATCGTATGCACTATTTCCATTTTTAATATTTAGTACTTTTACTTAAAGTGGTGGCCTTTGTAATACAGTGAGAGAAGGTCATTGACCTCGTAACAAAATATTCAAATGCATAGTTGTTACTAATTTAAAAAAAAATTCCTTTTATTTCCACCATTTTGTTAATTTTTGTTTTCTTTATAATTTTTTTTTTCTATTTTTGTATTCGTGTAAAATGACGAGGTTAACAAGTGATGGGTTATTTGAGTTCCAGGAAATGGTTATAAATTGTATAACAGTATAAATGTAAAAAACAAATATAAATATATATATATGTATATTTTATATAAAAGAATATTTGTTTTTTGTTTAAAAGTTGAATTCTTAATGAATTTATTATTTCGTTTTTCATTCATTTGGGTACCACTATATAGGATTTAAAAAGGATACTGTAAGAATAGTAAAAAGAAAAAGGATATTTTCTTTTAAACTGAATGATTTGTGGTTAAAGTTGTACGAGAGAGAAAATAATCAAAAATATTAAAAAGAAAAATGAAAACAAAAAAAAATGAACAAGTTTTGTTTTTTTTGTTTTTTTTTTTTTTGAGGAAGTAAGAAAATAAGGATGTTATCTGTAAGTTTTAAAGGAAAAATCATATTATGGAGCTATTAAAGTTTTCTAATTCTTTTCTTTAAAAGTTTTCGTGAGCATTTCATTTTGTAACTGTGCTGTAAAATAAAACATTAAATTGTTGAAAATTTTTTAACAGTTATCATTTAATAGTTTTGCACAATGCGATAACGAAATAAAGTTCAAAAGAATAAATTAATATAATTGAAATAAAAAAATAAAATAAAAATTATTAACGTATAATATATTTATTGTAATCTGAGAGTGTGTCTGGATTATTTAACCATCATTTTGGTTTATTTTAACATTTATTTTTTTTTATTGTAAAGTAAAGTTTTAATTTAAATTTGTTAAATTAAGTTAAATAAAATCGATAGAAATTTTGAAAACAATTTCTTGAAAATTAAATTGGTAGTAGTGATGTCGAATATCCAAAAAAGAATTCGATATATCGATCGATACGTATCAAAATAATATATATCGATGAATACAACAATCGGAACTAAATATATCATATCGATATGTTGCGGTTAAAGTAATAAATTGGTAATTATTAATAATAACCGGTCATTATTAATAATTACCAAATGGAACGATTAAAGTGATTAATTGTTAAGGATTTCAACACTGTAATTGTAAATTCGATTGTTATTTAAATCGTTACAAATGTAACAAATCAAATATCAAGACATCAAGTGTAATATTCCAAATGTCATAAAAGTTCTTCCTGTAAAAATAAATAAATTAACTTCGTAGATAAATTCTACTTATTTATCATATTTACCAAAATACGAGGTTATTATTTATAATAGATAGATTTATCACATTAACCGTAACAGATACATATATCGATTTAAATCGGGTAAATTTTAGATTTTGAGTTAAGGATTGAGATATGGATGTGCGTTTTCTGAAAAAGCCAATAGTGAAATAAAATCAATTAACTTAACTAACTTAACTAGATTTATAAATAAATCTAGATAGATATATAAATTTTTAAATTAATTTTATTACTTTTTATCATAAATATTTAGAAAATATTAAATAATTTTTTTAATTAATTTATTATATATTTTAAAAAGGCAATATTAGCCAAGGCAATAATAAAAAAATTTAAAACGGACAAGAGACTAACGATTTAAAATTTATGTACAAACTACAACACAATGTACATACATTTATTTTGCTGTCAAAATGTCAATATTTTTTCAAAGCGCAAAAAAATTTCCAATATTAAAATATCGATGTGTAGTCAAATAATATCGAAGTATTCAAATATTGCTAACAAAAATTTCGACTTTAAAAATTGATATAATATAAACAAAATATCGATTATAAGTAGAACTCGATACATATCGCACATCACTAATTGGTAGCATCTTTTCAATTCGTAGAAATAAGTTTGATAAAAATTTTAAAACCACAAATCATTTGTACAGATTTGAATTTTTTAATAAAAAAGGAAATACCCCAAATGTAAAATGAGTCTGGTTCTAGTTGGGAAAACTTTTGTAGAGTTTGAAAAAAATGATGTGAGAGGATGGTCTAAAAATTAACATCATAATAATAGAAAAACTATGATATTGAACAGAAATAAATCAATTTTAATAACATCGAAACTGAACGAGTATCTAATTTTAAATATTTGATCTAATATTGTAATTTATGTGTAAATACGATCACTTACTGTTATTTAACACCTGTTTTGACCGTGTGGATTAAAATTTCATGATTAAAATAATGGTAATGAAGATCCAGTGTAACCTTGTTATGATATAAATGGTCCAGATTTATACGTCCCAACAATGGCGTATATATAATTTATATTTTGATAGCTGGATTAGTTTTTGTAATGTAAAATAAATTTACTCCTGAACAATCTAAGGCCAGAAAGCATCTATCTTATGACAAGTAAAAATTGTAATTATAAGATTGGATGAAAATACTTTCTATTCAATTAAATGATTATTTTCTTGGAATAAAGTAATTTTAACCATCTATTGAACATAATTTGATATATTGTTATGTAATTATTTTTAATTTAAATTAAATTTTTTTCATATTGCTTCTAATAATTTGTACCTATGTTATTTTTAATAGGTATGCTAATTTATCAAATTAAATCGGCGAACCATTTAACATGTTTAATTTCTATAACATTTAATTTGGCATCATGTTTAGTATTAATCATTTTATAAAATTAGCATATTTAAAATATTTAATTATGTCAAAATATTTTGTTAATATCTTACGAAAAAAATGCATTGTTACAAAAATGTTTCTATAGTTTTATTAGACTTTTCTATTTCTTGTATTTATTTCTTACGACTTTATACTCTAGAGAAGACTGCATTCTTAATCTGAACAAAAATTTTATATTTCCGTAGTTGATAAGTCCATGGTTAGATCTGAATTCTGAATTCTGAATTCTAAAAATCAGGAATCAATCATTTGAATGCTTTGAATTTGTACCTGCTGTAGGTACTCATAGTATTTTTATCACATCACAGTATATTAACGTAGTTTTGAAGATGGTAAATTTTATAGATGGTAAATATTAAATATCTATATATAACCTTTATGAAAATATTTTTTGTATATATAATATTACAAAGAAAGTTGAAAAAGGGTATGACACAAATTACGGCTGTTTTTAATTTTCTTTTTTCATTTCATTGAAATAAATCTCAACCTACTGTAAATTAAAACATTTTGATACAAAATAAATAAAAAGTAAAATTTAAAATGAAATTTCTTGATTAAATTAAAAAAAAATAATAACAATAATGTGGGCGTCTATTAGAATTATAAATTTGTTTTTTATTTTAAATATTTCTAAAATATTTTTTAAACAATTTCTACCGAAAAAGTTGGTAATTCTAATTTTATTAAATTTAAACATTTTTAAATTATGTAAGTAATTGTTAAATTAAAAATAAAACCAGACAAGGTTATTTGAATGAAAAACACTTTGATGATGAAGGATATCCGTCATACAATTTGAAAATTTGTGTTGGTGGTATTGAAGATATGTCTAACCTTTTCTAAACTTACATTGAAATTGGCAAATAAAAATTTTGTTACATGATACTTTGAAATTAAGTCTGAAAAAATATTTTCTTTTTTGGAATTGGGTTGTGAACTGTCGCACAAAATCTTTAACAAAATAACCGGTTATTGCTTCAGGAGTTAATGGAAAGGTCATAAAAAACTCTACACACTTAGATATTTTACAGTTATGAAACCTTAAATATTTGCTCACTGACAAAATATTTTCATTTAGATTTTTAATAATGATGACCTACATGGTGTATCTAGTGAATATGTGACTGCTAAATTGAATTTTCCGTTGGTTATTCATAAAATAAATATTTTTTATAAAAATTGTTAAGAGTATTATTTGGTGTTAATTTAAATTATTGATTAAAAATACTATTTAGACAGACATTTTAGAATACAACATCTTCGGACTACACTGTCCTTTTTAAAAACCGCTCTGCATTCTATTGAATGTTTTACTATTATTAAATCAAATTTTCATATGATACAAATACATAAAACAAAAAACCAAAAATATAAACACAGTCAAAAAAAATAACGAATATTATAGCAATATGGAAATTCAAATTTCAAATACACTGGGTGTTCTAGAGCATGCGTATCAGCTTTTTAAGAGGGAATAGAGGCGTTATTTTAAAATTTATAAGAAAGCTTGTTAACTAAATCGATGGTGTTCTATCGATTGGTGGTATTTTAAACTTCCAGAAAGGACCGCAAATCGATTTTTTAAGACCAAAAATCGCCGAAACTGGCCGAAATCGAGATTTTCAAATTTTAGAAGTATAATTATAGAAAAATATGTATAAATAAATAAATAATTAAAAATATAAAATTTTATGAATTGAGAGACTAACTAATTCATTAATATAATCAGTAATATTATTAAAACGGATTGCGAATTTAATCCAAAAATTTATTTCGAAATGTCTATCTATATAGGACTTTTAAGCAATGCTTAAATAAAGTGGAAAACCACCAACTACCGACCAATTGCCATTACTTCGATTCTTTCCAAAATAATGGAAATCATAATAAACAAAAGGCTATTGAGATACCTAAGTAGTTCGCGTATGTTAAATGATTGCCAATACGACTTTAGAAGCCAACGGTCAACAGGTGATCTTTTAACTTTTCTCTGCGTTAAGTTCAACACCAGTATTCATTGTACCGGTGAATCTGAGGTTGCAGCTCTCGATATCTCAAAAGCCTTTGATCATGTATGGCATTCTGCTCTTTTGAGTAAATGTCAGGCTATTGGCTTGGACAGCCTCTTTTGTACATGGATTGAGGGCTTTCTGTACATGGATTGATTTTCATCAATGACTTACTCTCTTCAACCCTCAATCCAATCCATAATTCTACTGTTGACAGCATCCTGGTGACATCTTACGACTTCTTACGGAAATCTAACGCCACCTCTGCCGCAATCAACTCGAAAAGAAACATATTGACTAGCTCACTTAATCAACTTAATCATGATCTAGCAAAATTAGCCGATTGGTGTAACGTAAACAGAGTTGAGTTCAACACGTCCAAAACTCAAAGCTGTTTTATCTCTTGTAAAAGAGATCAACCCGATCCAACTCTGCAATTTCAAGCAAAAACCTACAACGGCTAATATTTCTAGTCTAAATATAGTCTAAATATTTAAGGCATGCAGCTAAACCAAAAAATGCAGCGGTATGAGCATATTTTTGATATAGCTAAGAATGCTGCCAAGTGTTTGGGTTTTCTTTCCCGTTGTAAAGCCTACTTTTCTCTAAGAGATCTGTCCAATATCTATAAAGCTTATATCCGACATAAGATGGATTTCCACATATGGGCTGGCGCACCCCAAACTTCACTAGGTTATTTCGACAAAATCCAAAATCGCGCCTTAAGCCTTATTGGCGACTCCACCGTCCAGATAACACTTACTCCTCTTAATACACGTCGAAACGCTGAAGCTCTCTTGCTCTTTTATAGATATCTTGTTGGAAACGACACTTGTTCTATTGAAATATTGTTCTGTTGTGTTTGGGTAGCTTGTAAAAAAAAAAAATAAAGGTATTTAAGAAGGCTTACTTCCTGACAATAGCTTTAATAGTTCAGATAGTTTTGTACATTTAATTAGTTAATTATATCATAAAATTAATAAACAAATAAATAAATATTTGAAATAACAAATTTTTTACTAACATCATATTATAACGGTATTGGAATATATATATATATATATATATTTAGTTATTCTTCCATAACAACATAATTTCATCTTTCTAGTTCGAAGGTCATAGAAGTTATAGTAAACATGTTTTTAACGTTGTAGGTTCTCCCAATTATTACTAGCTTTAAGTTGATAATTTGTCATCTTTCAAATAATTTTTTTTATAACGGTATTTTTCTTAAATAGCATATAACACTCATATGTAGTTTGATGAATTATTCGAATCACACCCATCGCAAATTTTGAGTTGTAATGAAAAAAAAATACATTTTAATGATTGTTTGCGAATTGTTTGCGTAATTTTAATGCGCGTATCTGAAATTATTTTTTATATTAAATTAAAAAATCCTTCACATTTAAGTGGATAACTTCATAACATATTCAAATAATTTCATCAAAAATTAATTTATCAATTATTAGTTTACTTTATTTTTAAATTTAATATTATCAATCATACTTTTTTGTTCATAAATATTTATTTATTACATTTACACAGGGTTATTCTATACTACAGTATTGCTTTTCTCAAGTTCGTGTAGTAAAAGTCGCACTAACGTTCTAGTGTTGAGGTAGATTCAACTTGTTTGAGCGATGGCCAGGCTAATGCATTTAAAATTTTTACTGTTTCACTTATGATTACAATACTTTCATTACCGTATGTAACACGGCATTTAAAATTGAATGAAGCGGAATTTATTCTGCTCTCCGAAAAGTATACCTTCAGTATTATTTCATTTGTAATTTATCAGTTACGAGCTTTTAAATTTAAAAATATTTCAATTTTATATCTGAAACTAATAAAACGATTACACGTCTGAAACTAATCAATGAAAGGTTTGATATTGTAAGTAACCAAAAAGAAGATTGGCATGACAATGTCCCCGATTTAAAAAAAAAACATTTTAATTTAACAATGTTTGGATACGCGAGTGAAAATTTGTTTGTTTGTTTGTTTGTTCATTGTCTTTTTTTTGTTATGTTCGTTTATACAGATTTAAAGATTTATCATTTCAAATAGATTTTTTATTATTAGCAGTTATTAATGACTAAGACATACAATTAAAGTGATCGCAACACTTCACAATGTTATCATATGGCAAGTTTGGGTAGCTGCTCTATCTCAACTCAACTCCTAACGCCAGATATAAAAAAAGAAGCTCCAATTATTTTTTGTATCTTTATTCTGTACAAATATCTTAACCATAAATAAAGATATTGAGTACAATATTTAAGTGCAGTTCACATGTTTCTAAGAAAAAAGTCCAAGGACACTTAGCCTAAATTAAATTTTGGATACTTATGGAGGCTGAAGTAAATTTGGTTTTTAAATCCAATGGTTTGAAACGTTTCAGCTTATGATCGCTTAATGCTTTGTTATTAATTAGTTGATGCACAAAGAAATTTTGGTGAATCTCTAGGTGATACGAATGTTTTCCAGTTTTCGTTTTAATTATGTTGTTAACAAATGAAATATTTAAATTTAGCCTTATTCTGTCATTGCGCACATACCACGGAGCATTGACGATAGATCTTAGTACCTTGGATTAGAAACGCCCAATTATGTCGATGTTGGAGTTTCAAGAGGCTCCCAAAGCTCCACTACATAACTTCAGATTGGCCTGATGATAAGTTTATATACTGCTAATTTATAGTCTATAAGGACATCTTCGAATTTTAACTGCTTGTTTTTGATGATAATGTGAGTTCTTTAAGCAAGACGTCTATCCAAGTGCATAAATTTGGATTCATTGTCTTTGGTTTTCCAAGTATTTGTATGTCTGCAAACCAGTTTATATGTCTATGTTATTCTGAAGTTACTTCAAAAGCTAAACGTGGGTTGGAATGCAACAGCTGTGGCATCGGCAAAAGTTACCAGTCCAGTTCTCGATAAAAGTATAACATCCTTATATAATTGAAGCACAAATTCATGCCAATTTAACCCTTCTTCAGATTTTAAATTGGACCGACTTGTTCAAATATCTGTTATGCAAGTACTGCTAGAATATTTTTCTAAAAACATTTTTTTTAATTCGGTTCATAAATAAAATTTAATTCAATGAGCTTCAAAAGCTATAATTAGTAACTAACTACGTCACCGATGGGAAAATGCATGCAATAAAAATAACACAATATTATTCGAATTAATAAAAAAATTTAAAAAGTAAAGCAGTATCGTCTACATCAGTCCTGCAAATACACGTTAAACAATCGAAATTAATATTGTTCCATACAATTTCAGCTACTCACCAAGAAAAAACAATACGATGGTGAATGAACACCCTGCCTATAAGGTGATATGTGGTGATATTATAATATGAAAATGATAATTTGATATTTGTGTAAAAATGAATGAATGCAACTGAAAGTGATAAATGCTTTCTAATTAGATTCTTATGTCTGCTGAATACGATTAATTTTAATATGATATTATGAAATTTAAAATATGTTTATAATGGAGTGTAGTTGATGTATTATGAAAAGGAGTGTGAATTGAATCAAATTATTTTGGTGGATGGGCTCTTAAACTTGCTCAGCTCGTCAATATTGTTAGTAATTTCTCTAATTCGAGGTAGTTGGCTACCTACATCCACTTAAGATCTCAACTAGTTGTAATTATTGTTAATTTTTGTTATATTATGAACTTCTGAATGTTGTATGTTTGCTTTAATGTTCGATCCAAAAATTAGTCCTTGATTAGTTTGGTTACAATAACAAATAGATAAAGCCGTTTGGGTACAAACAGAAAAATAATACAAAAATAAATAAATCTCAACTTGTGACAAAGAAGTAATACTAAATAGAACAACTTCCATTATTTTTATTGATGAAATTGCATTGACAAGAATAAATTTCTATATCTTTGGTCGTGTCAGAAGGCTTCAGATGAAATAATAAATAGATACAAATAGAATTCACTGTATATTTTAGTTTGTTTTTTTTTATAATGTGGGAGATATCTGAAAGATATATTTTATATATATCTATGAATTTAACTAGTAAGTCAGCCCGTTTAAAAACGGTAAAGAGATACCGAACAAAAAGATACCCGAGTAAAAAGATACCGAACTTTTTTTTGAACATAACCAGTCAGTGGCCTTAAGAAATTTTTTTTCTAGAAACACTTTTTTGCTATAATTTAAAACAAATTAATAATTTATTTTCCATCCATTTTATTCTTTATCCATTTTTCTTTTTTTTTTCACAATTTAATTGAAAGGAAAAAATTTAAAAATTTAAAAATCAAAAAATCATATAAAAATAATTGAAAGGAAAAATATTTTTTTTAAAAATTTTTTAAAATTTAAATTGCCAAAAAGCGTCCTTTACAAACATACAAAATAGTTCTCTGGTCTTTTATATAAATAACACTTGTTCGAACAATATGATAACGGTACAGTTTGTGCTGTAGTCGATCGCCATGGGGTCATTTGTCGCACACTAGGTGTTGTGGCATCAACGTATATAGCTGTAGCTGTCACACAGTTTTAGCTAACTAACAAGCTAATTACAAAGTTTTTAAAGCACTTGTATGGCATAGGTGTATGACTTATTTTTAAAATTGTAATTTTCAAAAATATAAAATTAAAATTGTCTGTTTTTCAATTATTAATTATACACACTCATATCCTACTGTTGATCAGATTAAATTTATCTTCATTATTGCTGAAATTTAAAACCACATATCATTATGGAATATAATTTATGATTTATTTGCATTCGAACTTTTAACTTTTCATTTACAGTTACAACAAATTTTATAATTGATAAGGACATTTTGACATTAAATTTTCTGTACTTATTGCATTGATGTACAGGTGAATTATATCAATATTCGTATGTATTTATTATTTATGTACTTTATATCCATAAGGACTATTATCAGAGTGTTCAATTAATTGTGAAGTTGTCAAATAATTTCCAAATCAAAGTTAATTTCCATAATGAGGACTATTCTGTTTCATTTGGTTTTTTTTTTTTTTTTTATTGTTTGAAGAATGTAATATGAGTTTATATTCTTTGTAATAATTATTTAATATGAATTAATTTTGAGTTAAAATAGGATTATTGGAAGCAAATATTATTGATTATCGGATTTAAGTGGTGAATTTAGATTTGCAGAATAAATTAATGAAAGGAGAGAATTGAATTTAATAATAACCATATTTTGAGTTCTATAATGGGAGATATACATTGGACATAGGTATATATATATAGAAATTGATTTAAGTTGCAATTTTGATATATTCAAGTATATGTGAATTGCGATTACAAATAATTAATTATGAAATTGTGTTTGTTTATGTAGGTGTGTACTATTTAAACCTGTTTGATATTGATTGAAAAGGTTTTTAGATTAAATACTTACTGTTTAATGTTATCCACTCAGCTTAAAGAGTGGAGTATATATAATATGGTAACAAATTGAATACAATGAAATTATTCTATTGAAAAAACTTAGTTCCATTAGACAATAGCAGTGGTTTCCCACATTTTATGAGTAGAGCCAGTTTAAATAAAAATATTCGAAATATTGTAGATATTGTAGTGTAAAAATTGCAGTACTGTACTTAATCAAGCACGAAAAGGTGATTCTATCCAAGTTACTGTCAAGAGCGTAAAAAACAAAAACACTTCATTATTCTGGAAAATTTATAAATTATTTCAAGTTAATCTTATTAAGTTAAAACTATTCTAATTATAAATGCTCTAAATACTAACAAGTAGTAAAATTTGGTTAGCGAGTATAGACATATACTCTCTTGAATTGGGTTGAAAAACCATATTTTTGAGAAAGAAATCAAGACACGATTGTAGAAAATGTTTACGAAAACAATCTGCAAATGCCATGTGAAAAGATTTGCTTGTCATAACAACTACGGTTGATTATTAAATTTTCCATTTTTGTAATTTTATCAAAGCACAAGTATATGTCTAAAATTCTGCAGGTTCTATAATCTGTCACATCGCTAGTAAAAGTATTTCGACATAACGGGCTGTTTGATAAATTATACAAAATGCATTTTCCATTTTACTTGTTAAAATTTATTAAAAGTCTTCTATAAGAATATTTTCTCTCAAAATAAATTATGCTCATTTATGCAAATTCCATTTCCAAGCACATATTTTTCAGGATTCGATTTTAAAGCCTCATTTAATTAAATAACGTATATTTTGAAGATATTTGTACTCAGAGATCTTGCCAAATACGACTGTTCGTAAGACAGGTTAGTAAAACAGGACTTTTGTAATTTTCTAATAATTTACCTTGTATCAAATAAAACTAAATTGAAAATTAAAAAAACAAATGTATTTAAAAGAAGTTTTCATAAAGCACAAATTATAGCTAATAAGTTATCTAAATTGCAGTACCGTACGTAATTAAGCACCTAAGTTACTGTCAAGAGTGTAAAAAAAATATACTGATAATAATGGCTGTAAAACTTTCCATCTCAGTGAATTTAAACAAAACGAAGTGACACGAACCCGCAAAGTTAAATTTGAAGCTTTTTCAATATATTACCGCAAAACGTACCGATTAGGACAGTACAAAATAAAACTAGGAAGGATTTGAGCATCTAGAACTATTATAAGATAGAACGCAAAAGTATATAATAAATCTTGCTGGAATATTGGTAATGGAAATTTGGAATAATTATGGCTTAAAACTATGGTTCTATTAATATTCATGATGTTTTTGAAGCCGCAAATATTTCAAATTTCAATTAACAATATTCCGGCAAGATTCATTATATACTTTTGCGTTTTATCTTATAATAGTTCTAGATGCTCAACATCCACCACTAGTTTTATTTTCTACTTTTTAGGGAGCTAGTTTTGTTTCGACAAAAGTATATTTAAAAATTTTTATTTTTACATTATTATTTTATTTTATATTTTTTAGTTTTAAATGAAAGCTATAGACATTATAATTTCAAAAAGAGTATGCCAGTGTAAATTTTCTTGACTGTAACGCAATTGGTTTTTGAAATATGCCTGAGGCAGCAACCCGAACCAGTCCAAATTTTTGAAATCAGTACAAGTCGTATTTCTTTATTTGTGAAAGAGTATCAAAGTGTAAGTTTTCATGCCTGTAACACAATTGGTTTTCGAAATATTCCTGGGATATGTTAGGAGTTGTACGGCAGCAACCCGAACCAGTATAAGTTTTCGAAATCGGTACCAGTAATATATCCTGATTTGTGAAAGAGTATCAAAGTGTAAGTTTTCATGCCTGTAACACAATTGGTTTTCGAATTATGCCTGAGACGTGCTAGGAGTTGTACGGCAGCAACCCAAACCTGACATTTGTAAAGTACCCTGTCCGGTTCCTTTTTTGATCCGTGCAAAACTTCAAAACTCTATCTTTAAATTTTTTAAACAAAATTATTTTTTTTTCTTTTTCCGTTTGGTTTTAATATTACCAAGAAAATTCCAAGTTACCACGTAAATCTATAAATAAATAAATAAGTTATAAATAGACACTGGCAAGTTAATATAAAAGTATATAATATGAAGCTTTTTCAAATTAGAGGTAGTTTTTAAGGTCATCAACACAATTAAAACTATACCCAAAAATTAAAAATTTTTAAATTTCCCTGTATTGTGTTTTTGAATTAGTCATCTCGAAATTGTTCTAATTGACCATTGCAAGCGCATCTGCAAATTCTAATGATTGTCTATTTTGTAAAGCAATATATTAACAACCAAAAAAGAATATTCTTGTATATTTACAAAATAATTTTCCACGTCAATAAAAATTCACTAGATTCACTAAAAATCTTTGTGGTAGAAAAAACATTGAGACCAATTTATAAAGGGCAATATTAACTATACCTTCAACTTAAACGCGCTGAAATTACAAAACTATAATGTTTTTCATTTTCACATGGTCTCTCCGTTCCATGCAAACAAACTTATCAGAATGGACAGTAGTTGTAATTCGTCTGACTCCGCGAGGTAACAACAAGGAGATTTCGAAATAGAAAACATTGCTTTGAGTTAATTATTTGATGAGTAAACAAATATTTTTTTAATGCTGCACTGGCCAGCCGGCCAACTTTTACATAAACAAAAAACTCATTAAAAATTATGTAAAACACAAATTTTGGAAATATACGAACTAAGTACCTACTTTAAGAATATAAAAACTAAAACCCAATACGATTGTTTTATTTTCTAAATTTCTATAAATAAAATATTTGAAAATGGAGTTGAAATATTAATATTTGGGCTTTTTAATAAATACTACTTCGTTCCTCATGTCTTACTGCTAAATTTGCAACCACAAGTATTATTGTGTATTATTTAAAACTGTATAAAATTCACAAGTTTATTATTTCGATGTAGAAAGAAAATATTTTGATGAAACAAAAACAATTAATATTAATATTAACAACCTACCAAACTATTTTAAAGTATGTACGGTTGAATCACAAATCAGCAAAATGTTAAAAATATCTTAAGACTTGCTAACAAAGAAAAAACGAAAAACAAAATGGCAAACATAAGTTTTTTTTTGTTTTTTTTAGGAAAATTACTAAAAGTTCTCTGAAGCAAACTAATATTTTTTAATGTTTTAGTTTTCCTCTGGCCATTTTAATTTTTTGACATTTTATTTCAACTTTCTTTTTTCTCTTTTTTTTCATACTTTAAGTTAAAAAGTTTTAATTCCTAATATTTCAAGTGAAATATACTACCATTATAGGAATTGTTGTTGATGTTGTTGTTTAACTTTCTTATATGTGAAATTAAGTGACTATTATAGTATAGAACATGGTTGTCTCTATATATTTGCAGCCAACTTGAATGTTGCTACTTTTTAAATATGACACTGTAGTTGACTGTATATGACCAGCAATTTATTAAAAAAAATTTAAAACTTAAGTGAAATTTTGCACGAGTACTACCTTTCTGTATCGTCTTTAACAACTTTTTAGAAATATATGAGCATTAAAGTTTAACAAAAATTGTGACAATTTCAACTTCGGAAAAATATTTCTTAGATTCGTTCTATAGAATAAAATCAGAATATTTAAACTTTTAATCAATTAATAAAATTGGAGCAATTTAAATTAATTTAAAATAATATATGAACGTGTCTTAGAGATACGAAACGAATAAATATAGATTATTAGAGTCTCCTAATGTTTTATTTGTGTCTTTAATTTTAATTTTTAATTTAGCTTTTAATTATAATATTAGTAAAGTTAAGAAGGATATAAAAAAATATTTTTTTTTTTTAAATTTGAAACTTAGAAAATTTTAGAATTAAACACTAAAAATTTTTGGATAGGTTAAAAATAACACCATGGAAATACGTTGGAGCATTACAACTGGCCATTCAAAATAGCAAAAAAAAAATTATAAATGACATGTGAATGTAAAATGAAGTATAAATCTAAATTTTTTTTTAAGTTAAGCCAAACATTAGGTTTAAAACCATATACTCATTTATACACGAATGCACAGCTTGAACTAGTTGAGAATTGACGTACAAAAAGTGTCCTTTTTATGGGTGGGCACATTTCGAATAAATTTGCTAATCATACTCTTGAGCTTTTATAGATTGTATGGTGGCATTTTTTTTCACTATAGAATAACGTTTGTTGAAATATGTTTCTGCACTCGATAATATTTTACTACTAGCGAACTACTACTACTAGTTTTGCTCCACCTATGAACTTGCAGAGTTGCGAACTTGATGCCTGTCTTTATATTTTGCGAAAATGTTTTAAAGGTGGTATTCAAAATTAGGTCATATGTAAAATTTATAGATATTTAGCATTTCCTGGGGGAAAAAAATATGTTTTATTGTAACGACTAAAAAACCCAAACATCTTAAGGTATTTTTGGTATCTTATGTCAAAAGAATGGTCATTATCCATATCATATTCCTTTTTACCTGCCTAGAATATTCAATTATTCCGTTCTAGGAATATGTAAACTCTTGAATATTAGGATGGGGCCAAATGGAGTATTTTGAGCGATACTAGATAGCTTTTAGTTTTGAAGATGTTAAACTTATTCTATTACATGGTTTAATTTAGTGTGTTGACCGTCATGTTACGTTCAATATGACTAGTAGCATGTGATTTTATAAGAAAATTAAAGCACTGTACTACAGTGCTATAGTCTGCAAAACTAGTGGGTTTGAAAGTTGATTGGGAAAATTGATAAATATAAAAAAAAAGAGTAGGGAGGAAACTGATCTTTACCGAATACTAGCGCTAATATGATATTTGGCAGATATGAAAACGTCAATTAACATTATGAATGTAACGAGAGGAAATATTATCAATTCATTTTATGAACACAGAACCCAGGTCTATAGCTTGATGTTTGGATAAAAGAGCGCTATACCAGAAACTAGATCAATGGTTTTTGAACGATCCCGGACTACAACGATTTACCAGAGTTGTGTATGCTAATGTTGATCTTCTAGGTAAGGTAAGTCATTAGATCGCCAGTGGAGAGGGGGGTCTAAACCCATATTGTTATCATTATTACTAAAGGTTTAAAAACAAATTTGAAACACTCTGTGTATTAGTTAAATATCAACTTAATTCATCCATTTAGAACTTAATAACTAGTGTGACAATATATAAATATAGAGGAAGAGAAATAATGATTAACACAGGTCTTGATTTTTAAGCACACTATAATCTATAATCACTATTAATCTAGCTATAATTTATTCAAATATGGAATAAGATATAACATGTACCATATTAACCTAAAAGTTGAAAAAAAATGGGAGAGCTTTAATTAAGCTATTAGTTTACGGCTTAGTTCAAACGTAGTGTTAAAGAAGAAAAATTGTAAAATTTACAAGATAAATTAATCAGTTAGTTGGTACGCGAGTTATAAAGTGATTGAGATTAAATGCAAAAAAATTGCCGATCAACAAAAGTGACAGCATAACCCCAGGTTGACATTTTGATCGTTAACAATGGTATTATATTAGATTCACTATATATAAAAATCAATTTGTTTGTAAAATTTTTCTTCCAGATCTGTTTTGCATTCGCTGTCAAACTATTCTGTATTTATTTGCTCAGGTATGACACCTACAATATTTATGGCCGCTGAACTGATAGCTTCTTCAATTTTTCCAATTCGCTAATCACATTATATGATTGTTCTTCATTATTTTCTTGTTCTGATTCAAGTTTTCTTTGTATGTTGCATGCTTTGATATTGTATAACATTTGATTCACTTTTGAGTTTGTTTGTGTCCCATTTTATCCTACGAAAACCTCTACTTTTTCCTGCGTTTGATGCTTTTTGCCTAATATTCACTGTTATTAGAAAGTGATCAATATAGTAGTTTGCTCCTCTGCAGGTTTTCACATTTGTTTTTATTGACGATCTTCTGGTTGATATTAGTAGGTATATTGTTTGATTGGCGATCTTACCACGAGCTTTCCATGTAATTTTGTGTATATTTTTTCTCTCGAATGTCGTGCTTTTTATTTTCATTGATGATGCGCTTGCAAAATTGCATAATCTTTGCCCATTTTGATTTGTTGTTTTATGTAAAGAGAATTTTCCTGAAAGTGAATTTATATGTTATTCTCTGCCTACGTTGGCGTTAAAATCGACTAATAAAACTAGTGCATCGTAGGAGCTGACTGTTTCGCATATTTTTCCAAGTTCGTCATATGCTTAATATCTTCATTATCTTCATTATCAGCATTTTCTGTGGGCGCGTATGCTGATATCACGGTAATATTATAAAATTTGTTAATTGGTGTGAATCCTAATATGCACTTCTTTAGATTTTTGCTTACTATGAAACCCATTCCATACCTTCCTGTACTTGTTTCATCCACATTGTAGTACAAGGACAAGGACGATTTATTTATCATATTATCCATCGGACCTGTTGTAGAGCTAATAAGTTGAGCTTATATTTAAGAGCTATATTAGCAATTTCGGTCATTCTACCAGCTTCAAGCGTGGTTCTTATGTTCCATGTTCTACTTCTTAAATCATTATTCAAATCGTTATACATAATCGTTTGCGGGGTCGTTATTCTATTTAAATCACTCTTTATTAAAGGGTCATGTTTTTTGTTTTTATATAGTTATAATTTCTTCTTCGAAATAATATTTCTTAACTTGTTTTAGAAAATAATGATTAAAACTCTTGTTAATTCATTTTCTACAAGATTTATTTATTAATTAGTTTTAAAATGTTTCATTAAATTTTATTTATACAGATAAAATTTATTTATTTTTATTTTATAAATATTTTTAAGAATTTACACAACTACAGGTTTTAAGATTTTATTTCTATTTTGAATTGTCCATGTGAGATGGTTTCAATGGTCCATCTGAGACTGAGTTTTTATCTAACAACGTTGTTTTTCATTTCCGTGCGTGCACAGTAACCGGAAATAGTAACCGGCTGAAATATGTCTTTAATTCCTATAAACACCCTAACTGCTTTTACACAGAGATTTGGAATACACAATCACATACAAGAGCTTTTTTATAGATTTTTTATGGTTATATCTACTAATTTAAATGTGGAAAACTATATCTACTGTAGAATACTACGCCTTCATAATAGCATAGTTCCATTTTATTTTAAGTAATAAATACAGAAAATATTGTTTTTTTTTTGCCTTTGTTGCGAACTTGGGACCTTTCGGTTGAAAGGCAGATGCTCTACCTACTGCCTCACCCAGCAGCTAAAATATATGTGATAATCTCGTAACAATGTTTCTTTTTGGATGGCCGATTTTTAGCCGTACGATCAACCCCAACTAGGAGGATCTGAGCCCTTGCAATTCTAGCCTAATGCATCTAAATGCTTATTAGAAACTTAATTTCCAGTAGTCACTTCGTGGAGGTACTGCAAGCACTTGACCAGGAAATAAACAGTTACAACTTTGGGTCAGCGACCGATCAATGTCTACCCTGTTTATCTTTGCCCGGTCCATTCTTTAGAGCTTAAATACCATACAACATTGACTGACCAAACTTAACACTTTAAGCAATTACAGCCATTTTTTTTATATTTTTATATTTTCAAAATAAGAATATTGGAAATTCTATGCTACACCTGATTCTCTTATCCGAATTTCAATCCACTTCAAGTCAACAACCCAAACATTTAAAACTAGAAATTCATTATTCGATTATAATTTTATCTATTGTACCGTAATTTAATTTTCAATCTTCAATCAAATTAATTTGGTTTATTAATTTTTTTTTAAAATTCAATGCTTTCATATTTTATAAAATTCGGTTTTACGCAATTTTCTCTATTTTAAGTTTTTACAAAAATAAATTTTCTATTTTAATTTTTCTAATGAAAGGCGGCATGCAGATTTTTAGTTCATAACTTTACGAAATAAATTTAAAGCTGAAATATTTTACAGTACATACACACATATATAAACATATACAAACAAACTAAAATTAAAAATTCTGAATTTGAGCACAATTAAAATTATGAAATTCAATTCAAGTTGAAACCCAATTTAAATTGATTTTCTTTGTGAATGAATATTTCCTGAAATTCTAGTAACCAAAAACGAAATTAAAGTAAAAAAAAAAAAAAAACAACGACCTCATTAATGATGCTGAAATCTTATTTCATCCCCTATAATTAAATTATTTTAAGTTCTTTTAATTATGAACTGCTATACCATAGCTTGCTCTGTCGTCAGATGAAATGTAGTAGTAGTTAACATCGTAATTGCATTTCATTTTTATTTTTGTGTTTTTTATATAGAAAAGGTTAAAAAAAAAATTTTTTTTACACCATTATTATTAAACTGATGAAAACTAAAAGTAATTTTTACCGCAAGGATCTTTTACCAGAAATTTCAGGTTGTACTAAAGTAGTAAAAAAAAACAACAAAAATAAAAAAAAAATCAGTGAAAACTGAAACCTAAAGCTGAAAAAGTAATTAATTGAGAATTAATGTATACATACACATATTATGTATGTATGAGTGGTGTGTGTGTGTATAGAAATAAAATTCTGTAAAATATATATTTTTAAACAAAGTGAATATACAAACAAAAATCTATTCAATTGCATAAGTTTTGCGTTATAAAAGAAATTTGAACTATGATAAAATATACAAAAATTAACTGGAATCCTAGTACCTACCCAACGTTACTTAAATTTTTGTTTTAAACTAGGGCAATTAATAAAATTTTCGTGATTCTCAAAATTGAAATTTAATTATTTTTTGGTGTTTTACTCTGTTTTGCTTTTTAATTTATAATCTGTTTCTGAATTTAATATATTTAGTATACTCGTACTGTATTTTAAACCAACAATGCTGTTTTTTTTTTTTTAGAAATTCTTCAAATATCTTGAATTGGTCGAATTATTTTTTTTTTTTTTTGAAAATGTGAATGAAATTTATTTTAATCGAATACAATTGAATTCCGAATATATGTTTTTGTTCATTACAAGTGTACATAACTGTATACCAGAAAGAGTGGATAATATGTTAGAAAGGGCTGTAGATATTTAAACTTTTTCATATTTATTTACGAACATTTTATAGGAAGTACCCCTGATTTATTAATAACTAATAAAGTCATCCAATTTTGTCCGGTTACAACAAAAAATGTGTGGAATAAATTCAATAAAGTTTTATTTATGTACAACTTGTAAATGCTAGAAGTTGTATAACAGATATTCGAACAAATACACTGTGTAGTGAAAGTAAAAGTAAGTTAGCACGGTAATTCTACCTAAGTTACTGTCAAGACAATAAAAAACAATATACTAGATCCAAATCAAAATCTGTAGTAGGTTTGAATTTATTTGGATTTCATTAACATAAGTATACAACACTGTTATATTTATGCCATTATTATTCATCTGGTAACATTGTGTAGATTTCGCTGACTGAAATTTTGTAGAAATATAATTGCAAGTTCTATACTTTTGGTTCTGGGTCATGAGAAAAAAATCTCAAAACCCTTGTCAAATTCAACAATTTGTAAATTACAAATTCCGTTGGGTAGCTAATAGTTTCAATTTTATTAGTTAATGTATAGTCACTATTTCAAATTGCTAGTAAATGGGTGTACAAGGCAAAAAACAGACGTAAATGGTAAAATAATAAGACACAAAGCTCGTTTAGTCATTAGAGGTTATGAGCAGAGAAAAGGTGTTGATTACACAGAAGTATTTTCACCAGTAATACGTTATAGTTCAGTAAGGTATTTAATTGGCTTAGCTGTCAAATTGGATTTGAAGATCGACCAAATGGATGCTGTTACAGCGTTTCTCCAAGGCGAAATTGATGAAGAAATCTACATGCAACAACCACCAACATATGACGTAAATGACAAGGTATGCAGATTAAACAAGTCCATATACAAGCAAACAGACAATGGAATAAAAAGCTAAACAAATTTTTAGAAGAAATAGGTTTGGTTTGCTCAAGGGTAGATCAATGCATATACAAGCGTGTTCAAAATGAAAATGATAAATTTTTCATGACTGTATATGTTGATGACATATTATTATTATTTTACAACCATGAAAATACAGCAAAAATAATAAAAAAGGAATTAAAATGTACGTTTAAAATGAAGGATTTGGGTACAGCAACATACTGTATTGGAATTAGAATTACAAGGAATTTAAATAAAGGAATTATTTGTTTAGATTAAAGTGGGTATATTTCACAAATTTTAAAGTAAATTTAGAATGACTGATTGTAAAATTTCCAAGACTCCTTGCGATCCAAATGTAAAGTTAATAACCTCCGATGATGAAAACAAAGTTATGAAAAACATACCATATCAAGAAGCAGTAGGCAGTCTTTTATATTTGGCTCAAGGAACGAGGCCTGATATTTGTTATGTGGTAAGTTCCGCAAGTCTATTTAACCGTAAGCCTGAGCTTCAACATTGGCTGTTGGTGAAGCGTATAATGAGATATCTCAAAGGAATATCAGACTATAATTTAACTTTTTCTAAAGATATAAAAAATAATATTTCTGGTTACTGTGATACAGATTGGGCTTCCGACTTAGACATAATGCTTACGTATTTTTATTTCAGGACGCTGCAATATCCTGGAAGGCTTAGTTACTGACAATAACAGTAGTTTTCCACATTGAATGAGTTAAACCCAGTAATTTTCTAAATAAATACTCGAAATATTGTAGACATTTTAGTGTAAAATTGCAGTACCGTACTTAATTAAGCACGAAAAGGTGATTCTACCTAAGTTACTGTCAAGATCATAAAAAAAAAAAATACCATTTAAGTTGTCTTCAAGAAGTTTGTTTAAAATATTACGGATCGGTGTCAAGAATTGTATGCCAAATCGCTATAAGACATGTTTCTTTATTTTTGGGACAGTATACAATTATCAATGTTCATGTCTGAAACAATTTTGATTTCTGAAATATTCTTTGCGGAGGTTAGAAGTTGAGGTGTATAGCATTTACGAACCTTTCTTGTGATAGCTTTGTTTACTTTTTCGATCAGACCGTGTTAGTACTCATATTTTTTATTATGAATAACTGTTCAAAATTTCAGAACTCTATACTTAAAACTGTGGACAAAATAGCGAACAGGCAAACAAACAAACAAACAAACTTTGACATTTTTAAATACATATTAAAGGATGCCAAAAACATCATTAGTTCTGTACAATAATAAACTAAGAGGTATAGACCAATATATATTTTATTTTCTGCATTTTATGTCGATATAAGTCCATTAGGCATTCGAGAAAAGTGTGGCATAAGAAAGAATTTTTATGTAGATTTGTCAAATCACTACTATGAATTATTGAAAAGTTAGTTAGCAAGTTAAAAAAATTTTTTTAAGTTTGTGCAGCTATTATTTAAAAACGGTAAGTCTGATACACATCCAACACATACCGTTAATTAGGTGTATTAATTTAAAAAAAAAAATTATGAAAAAGATTTTGCTCTAGTTTCAATTCCTTCAGAGCTCTAGCGGATAATGTTTAGACATAATTTTTCTAATTCGATTTTCTTTAACCCTCTGTTGCCCAGGTTAAATTTAAAGATAGACTAGAATAACTTTTTTCCTAAAATACTCCAAGGAATCACCGCTTAAAATATTTTTGCTCTAAACTAAACCAAACCACCCGGTATAGAAAAAAATGTAATTAATCTTTTTTCACTTTAGAACATTTTTTTTTTTGACAAAATCGTATTAAATACTCGAGCACAACAATTACAAGAATTATCAACAAGAAAAGGAGGTATATGAAAACGGATGACCACATTTTTCCAACAGGAACGGATAAAAGAAGACACTAAAAGAATTTCCATCACATATGATGATGACATAACGAAGTCATTAGGGAAAAACACAAGATAGATGTCATAAGTACTAGTAGGCGGCATCAATTGAAAACATTACTAGGCTCTGCGAAAGATAAAAAAATAAAACAGAGAAAAGCGGAATCTACAAAATATCATGCAACAAATGTGAGAAAATATATATTGGGCAGAAAAAGAGATTAGCAACAGTAAAATTTCAAGTACATCTAAACGAAGCAAAAATTGCTAAGAAGGCAGGTAAAATATCCAATTTCAAATCAATTGTAGCAGAACACATCGCAATCGAGGAACATGACATCAACATAGATGATCTAGAGGTAATCAAAGAAATCAACGACACTAGAAAACTAGATGTTTGCGAAAGTCTAGAAATCATAAAACAACCGCCAGGTATCCTTCTAAATAGTGATCACGGTAATGGGTACACGTAGCTATTTAAATTAATAAGAAAATAAAAATATAAATCATTTCTCCTTAAAATCTTTCCTATAAATTCGAATGAATCCTATGAATTCGAATCCTATAAATCCTTTATCAGGTAATTTACAATTTAATTTAATTTTGTAATTTTTATTGCCCATAAAAAAAAAAAAAAACAGTTTATATAACTAATATAGCTCTTAATCAAATTTAATTACGCCAATACACTGAAGAAGGCAACATATTATTGCCGAAATATCGATATTTGTAAAATAGACGAATAAAGAATTTAGTAAAATAAAAGGAATTATGCGTTTTTCTTTCTTTTTAATTTAAGAATTTTACTACAAACAAAAAATTAAATTTAAATATGTATTAAATACACTAGTATTAATTTTCAACCTTTGCCTCATTTGTTTAGTGACTGTATCAATATTATTGACCTAAATATATTATTAACCATTACTATTGTCAGTACACTCCACCCAGATCCATTTTCTTACTTATATTTCTCTTACTTCTGCTTTTAAATATTTACTTTAAATTATAAAGTAAAGGTAAAAATATAAAATTAGATTACATAAAGTCTGAAGTTGATTGAATATGTGTGTATATGATCAATTCGTAAATATTATTTGAAATTGGATGGAATCCATTCAGGCCGCAGTAATGCAGGTTTAATTCGCATCCCAACAGTTTTGTATAAGTACCCGGGCGCTAAAAAAATCCTGGCCTAATAATTGCAACTAAGATATATAAAACTAATAAATATTTATTATTTTATAATAATTATTATTGATCAAACACTTTTTCCTATCACTGTTTTGTACAAAAAAAAAAAAAATAAAAAGAAGCAAAATTAAGAGAAATCTGAGGCCCAAAAATAAACTATAATTAAAAAATTTTAAATTCTTTTTACACCAACACAACATCATTATTCATTGCCTAATTTAACATCTTACCAAAATTTTAAATGTGATATTTTACAGTTCCACAGGAAAATTAACAAAAAAAAAAAAAAAAAAAAATAGAAAATTGTATTTTCAAAATGAAAATTCCCTTTAATTAAATTGGTTTTTAAGCCGATATAATTATCATTAAAAATATTAGTGCGGAAAATTTCCTAAAGTTAATTAACCTTTTAGGGAATTGTTAAAATAGAGACATAATAGAATATAAGACAAAGAAGGAAAATTATGTTAAAAAAAAAAGTGTACATCGGGAATAGTAAATAAATAATATGATGAAAAAAGAAACAAAACAAACACAAAAAAAAAAACAAACTCAACGAAAATAAATTGTTAAACAAAATTAAAATAAGAGAAGGTGGCAGATTTCCGGTCTAAAATTTCATTAAAATTTACGAATGTTTATTTGCTTACCTTGACTAACTTATAATGAATTTTTCTTTAACTCGTTTCTTTGTTTTTATTTTTTTTTTTTTTTTTGTATTTGAATTCTTGTTTATTTTTTAATTTTTTTTACGTCTTATTGCTATTATATAATAAGAAAACAGTTATATAACAGGATATTATTTAAAAGAAAATTTACAGTAATAATAAAAGAAAAAAAAATAACTTTAGAAAAATTTTCTCTCTTTTATTGAAAAAGTTTTATTCGTTTTTCTTTTCTTTTACTTTTTTTTTTATTTTTTCTTATTTTCACTTTTCAGAAAATTGTGAATTGCCACCTATGGGTTGTGTTTTTTTTTGTGCAGAGTAATTTTTTTTGTATATATATTTATTCATGTAGATTTGTTCTTGTAGTTAAATACTTTTATTAGTTTTAAGTTTATTTTATCTCTCTTGTATATATATATATATATATATCTATATATATATATATATATATATATATATATGTATATGAATTTAGCTTTTGTTGTTTGTTGTAATAGTTTTTGGTCCTGGGAAATACAAAATAAATTTTTGCATTTTAACTCAATAAAAAACAGATTATCCTTTTTTATGGTAATAATTTTTATATTAGGCCTATTAACTAGTGTAAAAGAGAAAGTTTTGAATTCGTTTATGGTTTAAGAGTTGTTTATATTTAAATTTAGCTGAATATGTTAAAGTTATTATAGATTTCAATATATGTTGAGCATGCTAAAAATTTGTTTGAGGAAATGCTTTCCTGCATATATTTTTATTTCATTTTCTATACAAGGAATTTTTAGATCTCTGTGCAAGTCACTGTTGCGAACATACCAATGGGCATTTAGCATATTGCGCATAACTTTATTTTGGAATTTTTGTATACAAAGTACATGTGTTCGTTTGGCACATCCCCATATTTGTATGCCATACGGTTTCATTATCTGATTATATAACAATATCTTGTTATGTATAGGTAATTTTGAATTTCGAACTAAGAAACATTCGAACTAAGTACATTTCTCTATATTTATTTTCAAGCTCAAATTTTTTCTTTTTGACGTGCTCTTTCCATCTAAGTTTGACATCTAATGTATTTCCTAGGTATTTAGCGTTGTTTTCTTGGGGTATATTTACCCTATTCACATTTACTGATGGTGGATTCTCTAATTTTTTATTTGTAAAATTTACATGTACCGATTTTAACTCATTCAGCTTAACTTTCCATTTATTTGTCCAGAGGTATAGCTTGTCGCTTGCTCTTTGTTTGTAGCCTCGTTAATATTTGACTGCAATCAACGCAGTATCGTCAGCGAATGAAACTACAGTAATATTTTCCATTTGTGGTAAATCATTAGTGTAGAGCAAATACAGTATGGGACCCAGATGGAATACTACCTTGAGGCACACCCGTTTTATTATCTCTGATAGTAGAATACTCTTCGTCTTGTTTTATTCTGAATAGTCTGTTTTCTAGATATGATGAGAGTATATCTACGTATTGTTTAGGTAACATATTATTTAGTTTAAGCATTAAGCCTCAGTTCCATACTTTATCAAAAGCTTGGACTACATCTAGAAATATAGTAGAGCATACTCGTTTTCTTCCAAAGCTTTTTCTATTATGTCTGTTATTCTATGTATTTGATCGATTGTCGAGTGCTTAGATCTAAAACCAAATTGATAATTTGGAATCAGATTACTATTTTCTATGATCGGAGTCATTCGAAACAATAGTAGTTTTTCAAATAATTTTGATATTATTGGTAGTAGTGATATTGGTCAGTAGGATTTAACCTCATTTATGGGCTTACCTGGCTTTGGTATCATAATTATCTCTGCCATTTTCCTCATATTCGGCACATACCTTATTCTTTTAGCAGCGTTTATAACGCGTGTTCGCATTGTTATAGCTTTTTTCGGAAGTTCCTGCAGGACTTCCGATGTAATTAGATCAAAAGCCGGAGCTTTTTTATCTTTCAGTTTTTAATTTGTTAAACTATTTCTCTCTGAGAGAATTATGATATAACATTTTCTGATGATTAAAGAATAAAACGATGTAAATGAAAATTCTTAGAATACAATTTGGTGATAATAACAAGAAAAAATAAAATTTTGTAATCAGCCAGATTAAAAAGTAGAAGCGTGGATAGTAAAAATTTTGATTATAAATACAAATACAGAGTAAAGTATAAAACATGAAGGCTTTTTTACTAGATCTATTTAACCAATCCGGTCTTGGTAGAATAACTAAATTTTTTTTTAAAGTTTTTTTTTTTTATTAACCTGATGAGATCATAACCATGATCTGTTATATAAAATTATATTACTGGCTATTGAAATCTATTATTCAGCTTTAATTTTTAAAATATCGTGTTTGAAGTCATATGGCTTATAATTTATCTGAATATTTGGTTTACTGCTCAATCTAAATAAGAGCGTACGACGTACGACGCATAAACGCCGAAATCAAACGCGGCGTTTGTCAATTTATCGTGTCAATTTCACATGTTTTCACTTTTCAGAGAAAAATAAACTAACAAATTTTAACATCTAACAACATCGTATTTATATTAGAATATTATAATAATTTATATTAAAATTATATTCAATTAAGGTATTAATGCTGAAAAAAATATTAAATTTTACCAAAAATTAAACAAGCACATCAAAATGACAAAATAACAAATAGCTTTCTTGACCATAAATAAACCAAAAAATTAAAACATACGCTTGTCAAAATTGAAAATTCCAATATACAGCGTGTCAGGGTTGCGTATTTCGGTCACTATCATATAAAATGTATTATCATGAGCTAATTTTAACACACGCCTTATTAGGTACGCCTTATTTAACACCACGTTTAGGTTGATCTGTTATAATTATATCTGATAGCTCTGAAATGTCTAATATAATATGTTGACATTTCACAACTATCATAAAATAAAATTATAAAATTAAATTTATAACTGAATTGTATATGAGTTTGTTTAAAACAGGATCTAATATCTCCGCTCTTGCAGCATACTTTAGACGATTGATAGATGATTCAGCTGCTTATTTATTTATATACTTTGACCTGTAGATTAAAATCACCTTTAAAACATTTTTAACGTCCAAATCTCTCTGCAGCAGCCACGTGAGACATTTTATAAATTTTATACAGCCGCTGAACACCACAATTGGCATCTATATTGTCCAAATTAGTTTAATTTTAAATTTGTACATTAATCTAGTTTATTTTTTAGTTCGATTTATGGCCAATTAGTGATTATATATTTTATAGTTTACCCTTAGTTTTGTACGTGTTAAATCTTTAATCCAGATTCATTCCCAAATGTTATACTGATTTCAGCTGTGGGAAAATAATATTGTTTACTGTTGAATACGTTTTCTCATTAAGCTAAATTTGATATTGAGCTACAATGTCCATTTCATTCCGATCCGATATAGTCGCAGTCGCAAATAAGTGCAGTTGTGTTATCTGCAAAAGTTGCAAAAAAATACTTGATTTAATGTTGGAAGATTAGCTGTGTATAATATATTATACAATATAGGTCCCACGACACTACCTTTAGACATCAATGATTTTATTGAATATAAATTGGAAGTGGGATTTTGGTATTTTATATAATAGATTTTCAAATCTAATAATAATTGATATAGCACTTTCTATCTTAATCGGTAGTATGGTAGAAAAATGTAATTTAATAATGTGACAAGCATGAGTTCAAATTCTATGGGATATTATAATTTGTCTAATTTACTACACGATATGTGGTATGAACGACACTACCTAGATTATCAGCAAATTGAAAAAGAATTTGAATTTTTATTCAGTTAATTTAAATTATATCGGTCCTCTATTTTTCAAATTGTTCATTTCTATAAAATACAAATCACAAATCGAATATTTCAAGAACTTTTTAAGTTTGTCTCCAACAAATATGTGGGACTGTGGGAGGTATGCTAATTTGATTTTTTTTATAATTTCTGACTTGATGTTTATATTTAAAATTTTAATTTTCAATTCTAATATGTTATTGTAGAAATCTTCTAATTTTGGTGATTAGAGCTTTGGAATATCTTATGAATGCTAATATTTGAGTTGAAAATTCTAATTATCATATTTATCAACATTTAAAGATATTAGCGCCGTAAAGTTGTTAGTACAACTTAGTCAATTAGTGAACTAAGTCCCATACCCAACAATAATATATTTACATATTCTCTTATTTTCTTATAAGTAGATTTATATATACTTGTTTCGTTAGCATGCAGCTTTCAAAAGTATATAAGTTAAGCTATTTAAACCACATTACTTCAGTCACAGATGGATAGCACATCTATGAAGATTTGTGGAAAACTCTATCACTTCACCTTGTTTTTATTTATTTATTTCAAAACAATGCCTAAAGAAAGTTATCCCATTTCAGACTCTATATAGGTTTATATTTGGGATTTTAAATATAATAATATGAAACCATACAAATATAAGTAATTGCAAAAATAATATGACTATGAAAATTAAAATTATAAACATATAAAAATAATAAATCTAAAAATTTATATACCAGACATAATGATGTAAACATTGTAAAACATAAATAAAAAACTACTTAGCCTAATTTATTTATTTTGACCGAGGCATATTGTATTTATTGATCCCACATGCAGACATTAGATTATAGAAAATAGAAATTTCATTACTGATCAATCTAATTTTTTTAGCTGGTACCGTGTAAATCCATGATGGTCTATGACAAATCGAATTGTCAGAGGTTTGCTTACTGAATCTTAAATTGAAAAATTTTTTTTTGGTGTACTTCAAATCATTTGCACTTAACCAGAGCTTGCCTGTTCTTCCTTGCTTTAACAATTAAAAACTATTTTTCACCATTCAGCCATTTTCTAAGCCAGTAAATAAATCGAAAAAAATTAAATAAGTAAACTCTATAAAACTTAATACAAAAATCAAAAATAAATATTTTTATTCTCATCCTGATATCCTAGAATCAACCAGAATGATTCTATTAAATATTTTTTTTTTCATTTCAAATATTCATGAATTGGAATGGAAATAGCTCATGTAATCTACATAGTTTTTATAATATGGAATTTTGTTTTATTTTCATAAGGGATAGAATATTTATATAGAAAAATCTGTTCAAAAAGATTATGAAAGAATTTTATTTGAATAAAGGTTCTAAACAACAAAAATTAAAGATAAAAATAAAAAACAAAAACAAAAAAAAAAGATGAGCTCAATGGATAACTCTTCAACAACTGTATGATATGAATAGATTATTTAAAAAAAAAAAACATTTATGTAGTAAAATACGAGCATAGAGAAAGAATAGAATATTTGAATTTGAATTAAATTTTGTAAATCATGAGACTTTAATCCAGAATTCAATTTTTAGGAATTTCGATAAAGTACAGAACTTTTAAGAGCTTCAAATGAAATTAATTAGATTGGTATTGAATATTGTGAAATAATTTGGGATTAATGCTGTTAAATAATTTTAATTTAATAAAAAAATTTAAAAAAAAAAAATATAATTAAATTATAGTAATCATATTTTCTCGTTTAGGATTCTCTGAGTCTGGGAAATTTATTTAACGTAATTAATTTTGAAATAATTCTTAAAATCTTTCTTTTGCTATCTCTCTCTCTTTCTTTCCATTCTGTTGTAAACAAAAGACTACTAAAAGGAAAATTGTTAATAAAAAAAAACACTTCTTAAGATCAAGGACGATTGAATGAACATAAAAGTGTTGTTGTTCTTTATTGAAAATTTGCAAAATAACTAACAAAAAAAGAAGAACAAAAAAAAAAGAGAACAAATATTTTAATGAAATTTACAGTTTGAGAGAGAATTCAAAAATAAAATGAAAATTATTAATCAATGGTTAAACAAAAATTCTCTTTATTATTAGTCCTTAAATGTCTATTAATAAAGAGGGCCAAGGTTGCTTTAATAATCGTTTCTAATATGAAGGGTAGGATATTATCTTTTAATTGTTGTTTTTGTTATTTCAGAAAATATTTTTGAACTTGATTCAATTTTCATAATGAAAGGAAATTAAATTTGTCTGTAAAGTATTTTTTTTGTATGATGGGTCACTGCAGTTTGTTTTATACGATTTTATTTTTACAGTATGATAAATGATATCGATAAAAAGAATTATATTATAGCTCTGGCAGTAATGGCATTGGTCTACTAATTATTTGTATGCTTGTATTATCTGGGATATTTTTTCTTTTTTCCGATAGAATAAATTATTCATCAGAAGAGGTTTCTTTTATCGTTCTATTTAACGCATTATCGTTCTAACTAGACTTTAACGCACTAAAAACTTCTATCCTTTTGGTAAAATTTAAACTAGTCTTTAAGACTAACCATTAATGTACTTTTACCTTTACTACATCAGATATCTTTGATACAATAAGGACACTTCCAAATGTTGTTTTCGTCCTTAAAGGATAAGATGTGCCACTAAGGGTATATATTTTTGGAAAGCTAGCAGTTCCAGCTATCCTGGATATGTATATGGTCCAGGATATGGTCATTTGGTCATACGCCGATACAACATTTCCCTCAGAAGAGTCTAAAAAGTTTTGATTGTCAACTAAGCCTAAGACCTCAGTATTAACATGTTCAATACTTCAGTATTAACATGTTGTGAAAGACGAATTTTGTTGCGCACTGCCAGTTTTTTATTTCGTCTTTTATTGTAGGAATTTTGAAATTTCTATAAATATCAGCAATGCGAACATACCAGCGAGCATTGACAATGTTTCAAAACATTTTATTTTGGAACGTTTGGATAGGTTAAACATGAAGTTGTTTAGCACAACCCCATATTTAAATACTGTATTTTCAGACTTACATGATTGTGAGTGGAATATCTTTTTATTTGTAAAATTAACATTTTATGGATTTTGATTCGTTTAGTTTAATTATCCACCTTTTATATCATACAAAGGAGGAGGTTTTGTTGTTGGCTTGCAGTAGTTTATTTATTGCTTCGTATGTATTATTATCAACCTCTAATACCGCAGTTTCATCTGTAACAATTATTGCCATTCTTTTAGCAGTAGGATATCACTGGTATTGAATAAAAATACAGGTTGGGAACCAGAATACTGCCTTGAGGTACTACTGAATGTGAATATTGTCTCGCATGTATATTATATCTTTAATTCACCAGATTTTTTGTCACTTTATATATTATAATATATACTTATATTATAATTATTCAGATAGAATTTTGTATAACCTAATCAAAACATAAACCTAAGTTACAATATATTACCTTCATACTTTCCTCCTTTCCTAATTTTCCTTTCCCACACTAACCAAAGGGGTACCAATCAGTCCCCCCAGTGTTTTGGCCATGTATAAAAAAACCTTCATACCTTCGTCCTTCCCTAATATTCCTTTTCCATCCAAGCCAAAGGTACCAATTTGTATAAAAGTTCCCCCCTGGTATTTTGGCCACGTAGAAAAAAAATTGTATATTACAAGCAGTTAAATTATAAAAGGTCCAATCGTATAAGTATAATAATATATTCTTACATATAAATACAATAAGCATATATTTATGATGTAATTTATTTATTTTGAATTGTAGCGGCGTTTTGCATCGAAAACCTGCCCTTGGATGAATTTACAATATCATTGATCTGTTTTTTTTTTTCTGTACAAGCAATTCTTCGTTCTAGTCTTCTCCTCTGACCTTCAGTTGCCAATAGTTTGTTTGAATGCGGTTGAAGTTTGAGTCTGTAGCTGGTGCTATATTTAGCTATTACACTGGTGACGTATTCAGTGTTTAAGTCGTGTTCGATGACTTTTTTTGGAACAATCCAAGTCGCATTTACGAATAAGCTTAACACCTTATTTTGAAATTTTTGTATTATGTTGTTGGTTTTCACTGCGGAGCCCCAAAGCTGGATTCCATATGTCCAAATCGGTTTTATTATGACTTTATAAATTAAGATCATATTTGTTACTGATAACAGTCAGTACATACTTTTGAATTTGATATTAAGCTGCTTCCTTTTACTGGCAATATGTGACAATATGTTGACGCCAACTTAGCTTTTTTTTTTAAATGAATGCCTAAGTACTTTACATAATTTTTTTGTGGGATGATTTTTTTATGTAAAAGGACTTGAGGGTAGATACCTTTCTTTAAAGTAAAAGTTTGTAACATTGACAAGATTTTGGTGATTTCACGAACAAGTTCAGGAATATCAAAATGTAGTTTTTTCAATTAGTGACATTCAAAATAAATTATGTTTTATAATAAGATTGAAGCTCGTTGATGTGAGCTAGAAATCATATTCCTTTTTTTGCAATATCATCTTAGGAATCGTTTGTAATTTATATAGACTGATTAATACTTTCTTGGTAGGTAGAAACTGGTGGTTTATTATTCAAAAACGGAAATGGTTTGGTGATGGTTGAGTGGATATTTTTAGGCTCAAAAGTATAGTGTTCTTATTTTAACAGTAATTAAATAATATTTTGCGGTTCAGAATAATTGTATTAGGCTGCAGTTATAGCGATCAGTAAAATGAATATCAATTTTGTTTTCGATTTTACAACCGCCGTAGACACAAAATTTTAGTAAAAAGTTATAGGAATGCTAAACAATGTTTTCACAAACAAATTCTGTTCAAAATTTTAATATTTTAAGTTAAAATTTTAAAAAAAAAGCTATTTTATCATTTTACGAATACGTAGTTTTTTTCCGAACAAAACAAAAAAAATAAACAAAATGAAACAAAATTGTTTCAATGAAGTACATTTCATTTTTTCACAGTTTCATTAATTTATTTGTATTTTATTGAAATTATGTTTCATTTTTTCACTGTTTCATTTCATCAGAACAAAAAATGCTGAAGCAATCTAACCTTAATTTACATTTATTAAGTTTTGTTTGTTTTTTACATTTGCGTAATTGATTTTTGTTTTACAACGTTTGTAGAAAATAATGCCCGTCTCAAATATTTACTCTACAACTAACATCATAAGAATACAGTAAAATAATAACACTACTACTGCTATTCTAGCAATTCTATTCTTATACTTAACAACACATTAACTTATAGGATTACGCACTTTTAAACTTATATAACAACATTACTTGAGCACTTGCTGAAAATCCCACTTTAACAACTCCACAATTAATTTGAGAACATTCTTATTTTTATTTTATGATGTTCTTATTTACGATGTTAATCACATTATTTCCAATTAATCATCATTATAATACCTTTAGTGCTTATTGGGAGTCATATAGGAGTTTTATAGCACTAAGTTTGTTTTTATAACAATAAAATGTTACGTGGGGTTTTAAGTAATAATGAAATTGTATTCCAATTTTTATAACATGACCGGCATTCAACGTCAATATCTTCCGATTACTATTCAGATGACATATCGAGTCTGCACTATATCGATCGGCGTTTTTAGATTTTAAAACCTTTAAACTCATACAATATACTTCACTCACGATGCACTTATCAGCATAACCAAATTTCTGTGACATATTTTTCTATTTTAATTAATTCAAAAAGTAAAACTGTAATATTAATATAGGATTGTATACAACTATAGTATTAATTCCTCATAATATACATAAATCAATCCTCCATTAAACACTTTTGTATCATTTTACATAAATTTTATATTTTATTTGATAAATAGAATCTCCTATTGTTAATTTCTATTCATCAAATTCAATTTGCGAATTTTTGAAAATTTACAAAAAAGGATATTTTCTGTAAAAACAGATTGTCCTATTGATCATCAACACTGTCGTAGTTTTAAATAATGTTTAAAAGTCCAATGAACTTAATTTCGTTTATTGTACTCGTATTTTTCTCTTCATACCAAAGTTCTATTAAAATTAATGTATCGGTGTGTGTGTGTGATGTGTATGACAAAATTAATGTTTCTTAAATGAAAATTACTTAATCCTTTAAATTTATTGAGATAAATTTTCAATAATAATCCATTATAGAAGAGAAAATGCATTTAATATGATAAAAACTAGGTCATCACTAGGAGATCTTTTTTGGGTTCTTATTCAAAATATTTCACATTAATAATATTGAAATTTATTTCAAAAATATTATAATAAAAATCTGAAGGACTTTTTTAGGATGAAATTTTTCAATTTATTTAGAATATTTTTTCGCTTAGATTTGTGTACAAAATTTTAAGCTGAATATCGTGGACAAGTATTTGAACTGATGTTTTATTAACAGATAGCTAATAAATCTAGCATATAATCATAGCTAATTTGACTAATCTCTTCAACTATTTTGTGAGGTTGTTTATCTAACTTTGAAGTTAGTTCATACAATATCTACAAATTTACAATTTTTTTTAGTATAAGTTCTCCATAGTTAAATTCTCCGTATTAAGACATTTCAAGTCCTGGGAAGAGTTGAAGACTAAAAATTGATATTATTATAATTTTGCATATCACACTTAAATTCTGAATTTTTAGATAGCTATAAATATTCATCAAAACTGCTTAAAGAAGTACTTAGTAAAGATTTTAATACGTTTACTTGTCACATATGTCAATGCTTATCTATAGAGTGTAATAAATCACAATATATATTTTACAAAAATAGTATTCTGGGCTGATTTGCAGAATTTAAAACGAAATTACAGTTATTAGTTATAATACTATCGCTAAATTCATACAACATCTAACTTAGTGTATAATGTGATGGTGTACGAGTAAGTGATTGTGAAAAGTTGTTAATAATTCGAGAAAAAATTTTAAATTCCAAACCTGTTCTGCCGGATTTCTCTAAGCTAAAATTAAACTCAAAATAAGGCTGAAAGAAAATAATGAATATTTCTGGGCCAACATATGCCTGGTAATCGACAAACATATATAAATTTTCATGTGAACACGCTCTTCAATAAAGGTAAGTTCTCTATGTGCCAACAGGAACCAGATACAATGGTGGGAACAATAACTGGTAAAGTAAAATGACAATATATATTGAGCACCTGCTCCGTGAAATGTCATATTCTTACTTGCAATAGAACTCACCCTCTGAGAACAACATTCTCCGAATGATAAGAGTTGCCCAGAGCCCATACATACATTGAAGAATGTCCTGAATGTCATAATTGCATTACTACAGAAAATCACAATAAGTCAATTTGCGGCTGCGGTAATATGCTGCCAAATCCAAGTCTAACCACTGTGTAAATAAACTCTAATATAAAGTCAGTCTATCTTATGAAGTAAAATTCATCGCAAAATATATGGTTTGAAACCAAAGCCAAAAGTATAACTTATAATAAAATGACATAAATAATATAATACTATGGTATTCGTCCGCCCCTCAATATTCGAGGAAGTTTGATAAAACAAATCGTATTCAATTTCATTATGAATTGTTTTTATGCATCATTGCAATTTACACTAACATAATTGTTATCTTAGACAACAACCTCATACGTAATTATTTATTTAAAACAAAAAATTTAATTCTGACAAGGATAAGAAGAAACTCTATACGTTGTTGAATACATTTTTTTAACTCTGTATTTCGGTTAATTTAGTAGTTTTATGTGTCTACTTATACATGAGTACACTTATATTTATAATTTCGCTACATCTCCTTTTAAATATATATCATTTAAAAGAATAATAATGAAAAGCAGTTGTGAAATGGTTCATGTATTTCTACCGTACGTTTTTCAATTTACAGATTAAATAAAATGATAATACATTTCAATACATACTTACATACTCGGGAAATACCGAATTACACTGATTTGAATCCTGGCATAACGGGTTTTTACACCACCATCAGAATATTGATGATGCTAGCTCCGATTTTTTAAATGAACATTAAAGTAAAATCTCTTTATATTTTTTTTTTTTTCTCCTATTACTCCGCGTGGTAGCATAGGGCTTCGATAGTGAACCTCCATTCCTCTCTGTTGAGTACTACTTCCTTAATATCGTCCCAGGTATAATTGTTGACTGTTAATTCTTGATCGATTGTGCGTCTCCATGTGTTGTATGGTCTGCCGGGTCTCCTTTATCCTTGTGGATTCCACTCTAGGGCTCTTCTTGCTATATCACTTTCTGATTTCCTTAGTTTATGACCTATCCATTTCCATTTTTTCCTATTTATCTGTCTGTTGATAGGCTCTTCTCCAGTTGTCATCCATAAATCCTCGTTGCTAGTTCTTGCCGGCCAGAATATTCTGCATATAATTCTCAAGCACTTGTTGATGAATACTTGTAGCTTCTGTTTGATTCTGACCGAAGTGAGCCATGTTTCACTGCCATATATTAATGTTGACTTAACACATGCTCTGAATATTGTTAGCTTTGTTGTTCTCGATATTTGGTTGCTCCGCCATATCTTCATTAGGCTCCCAAATGTTCTTCTTGCCTTATTTATACGGCTGTTGACATCTTCTGTTGCACCTCCTCTTGATGTTATAATGCTCCCCAGGTAGTTGAATTCTTCTACGTATTCTATCTGTTGTCCACTCACTGTTATTGGCTCACTATAACTATTGTTTGTCCTCATTGCTTTGGTTTTCTCGATATTTAATTCCAGTCCCGATTTCTTTGCTTCTTCCTGTAATCTGTTGACTTTGCTCTGTAGGTCCCTTCTCTCTCTTTATATAGTGTTGTTTAATTTAACTTTTTAGTTATAAGAATTTCGCTGTTTTTAATGCATTTTCACCTGCTTGGTGCTTGTGTTGAACCATAAATGATTATTTGTGTACTTATATTTCCTTAATATTTTTTTGCTTGCAAAACTAGCTGTAGTAGCTAGTTTTGCTTCACTTGCATTTTAAATATATTTTAGAGATTCTATAAAATATATTCATTTCTTTGAGTCATAACTCCCAGAGTCCACTCATTCTTTAATTCACTACTTTATGGACCCCTAAGGGAAATTGCTGCTATGGCATGTCACTATTTTACATAGTATATTATTATTAAATTTGTGTTTAGAAAACGGGCAATGTATGACAATGCAACTAGTTTGATAATTTGGAATTTGGGAACAAAAACATTCTAATTGTAAAGATATGACGTTCAGAAACTGAAGAACAACGATTTAAGTTTTATAGAAATTGACTCTTAATACAACCAACTGGATTAAAGACGTTATTCGAAAGTCTCCTAAAAATAAATTATACACAGCCATATTTACTAGCCATCGCTTTTTTATCAATAAATTCAAATAAAATGCTTTTATATACAACTTATTCTGTACTCTAATATAAATAAATCGAGTGCAGAACCTTTAAAAAATTAACAAAAGCATTTTTTTTTTAAACTTACCTTTGAAGTTTATACAAAATTTTTTTTTTGTTCCAATGTTTTTTTTTTAATGTGAATTTTTATAATGTTTTAATATTTATTGTTGTAAATAATAAATGAAGGAATTCTAATATTTTCTATATAAATTATAAGTGAATCTCATAAATCTCATTTAATTTATGAGAAATTCTAATATACTCAATCTTAAATACATAAACACGTACAATGATGTATGAACAGGATTAAAATTTACTATACGAGTACATTATATACAATTATATTTGTGCAAAGTGTTTCAATGAATTGAATATGTAAGTTTTTGTTAGTAGGTACATGAATAAGAACACCCACAAAATTAAAATTTAAGAAGTGAAATATTTTTACTGAGATATCACTTCTAAGGCAGTAATTGACAGGCTGTTTTATTATTCAAACACTGTTAATTATCTGTTTAAGATATCAAAACTGTATTAACTGTACATATTTGATAATTCAAAATTTTATTCCCTACGATATTTCTCACTAGACTCAAAATTTGAAAGCTTTGACAGAAATGTTCGTGATACTTAAACATGAAACATGTAAAATGGGTAAATATGCTCCGAGAAACCACTTGAAGACAACCACAGAATATAACAATTGCAAAATATAAATTTGAGGGGTATCAAGCTTCAAATATCTAGGAAAACTCATTCAAAATGACAACAGTATGCACTATAGTATACAAAATAAAATTCAAATTCAAGTGTTATTTCGCAAACAGGAGACTTATGCAATCAAAACTGTTATCGAGACGTACCAAACTTACAATTTATAAATATATTATATCCCCAGCAGCTACATACGTCTGTAGGCACGTAAAACTTTCGAGCGATAGATTACTAAGAAAAATTTTCACTGTAAGAAGGCTGGAGAGTGGTTAATATGAAAAAAGGACAAACAATGAGCTTGATAACTTAATTGAAGATCGAGAGATTGTTAATTTTATAAAGTCGTAAAGACTAAAATCACATCGGGAGAATAGAAGATGAAAGAGCACAAAGGAAAATATTTTGTCATCGCCCTGATATTAATCGAACTAGACGTAGACCGATAGCAAAATGAGCCGATTACGGCATGAGAAAATGATGCGCGAAAGTTACAAGTTGAAAATAGGAAAACGGTTGCTAATGAGAAACATTGTGGAGTAAACTCATCCCGAGCTGTAGCGCCATATGATAATGATGATTAATCCCGTTAGTAGGCACAATACAGTATTTGCCGAGCCTGTATTGATGAAAAATATAATGAATTAGTCCTGCATTTTCTCTGTACGTGCCTGTTATTAACGCATAAAACAAAAACCTATCTAACACAATATTTTTATTGGCTTATTTTGTAGTTACCAAAATTAAGCGTCTTCGTCGTTTTAGAAAAGCTGTAATTGCTTTTGACAAGTAGGCAGGATTCTGGGCTAAGTACGTTTATCGCTTTGTAAAAGGATCTAATTTGTTTTGACTAGTAAGAATAGAATACTAGTAGAATACCATGCAAGGGGTACCAGAATAGTTCGAAGTGTTCCTATTCCTGACAGCCCTTAATACCTTTCTCGTATTGTAATATTTGTTTTTAGTTTACTTTTGCCCGTCCGTAGAAGTTATTCCTTTGCTTGTATGTCTATTTTATTTCCTATTTATTTTCTTTTATTTAATAAATTAGTATGAAATAAGATAGAGGGACGCTCTACAAGTGTATTTAATTATACAAGTTTAATTTTAATATGTAAGAAAAAAAACTTTTAAAATTGAAATGGAAATGCTCTCATTCGCCTGCTGTTGTCTCTATACCTGCCAAAATTGAAATGTATGACAACAGTGAAATGTTAACTACTTTTATATCTCTTTACATCACATTGAAATTTAATTCATACCCAAATAATTATTAACAAAATTATATTTTTTGTTATTTTGTGGATGAAAATTAATGAACTTGAATTGAGGAATATCAAACACTCTACACGAGCCTTGTGGCTCTTTTGAGTTGAAAATAGTAACAGATTCGATAATGGTAAATCGCGTCCAATGATAATTGAATTAAGTTAACAACAGTTTTTTTTTTTTTTTAAATAAGTTTTCGTAAGTTAATGTATAGTTAGTTTGTTTCAAAGGTGGTCGCAGTTACATCACGAGGCCGTATGATAGAAATGATTATTGTATGGTTGTATGGATATATTTCGGACGCTAATATGGTGTTATACTAATATAATTAGAAAATATACTATGTTGCAGAATTTTTGTATCAACCTCAAGGTATTAGTTTAATTATTGATGTTAAGTTTGTTGAAGTTATACAAGTTCGATAATAAAAATCAACTAAGATGACGAATGAATTTAGTTAACAATTTTTTTTTTTTTTAATAAGACTTAGTTAATTGTTTTAGTTAGTAAAGCAGTGACTGTCAACAATATTAGATGTGACTGACATAACACAAACTGAAACGTTACATAATATTATACATGTGAGTAATTTAATAAAATTTAGTAATTTGTAAATAATATGAGATAAGTACTAATTGAAACACTATAATAAAATATCTTATATCAGATTACCTAACTGCTAAGATTCGATCTTTTCATATCTCCGTGATTATCTATGATTTTTAGTTTTAATATTTCTAATTTCTAAAATAGCTATAACACCTCAGAATAAACTGTTTAGATAGACGTTTTAGTTAAAATTAAAAATGTTTTGTTTGTCAAACATGAAATATAACAGTTGGTTAAAAAATGTAAAACCAAAAAATTAAAACAAATGAACTCCTTCGCAAGGTGATATTTTGAATAAAAATCAAAAGATACAAATTTTCAATTGAAACCAAAATTGTCCGGCTCAAATCAGGATGAATATGAACATTATGCATAACAGACCTTTTGCCAACCCAATCAATTAATTAAAAAATGTCAGTTCAATATTCTAGAGGCAGTTCTAGAAAATAAATCTTTAAAGCTTATTTTTTCATTTTTATCCCATTTTTATTTACATCTGTCTTAATATTAAGAGATCTAATAATTTTCTTTACATTTTGGGCAGAATATATACAATCATTATTCTAAAATATTTTAATTAAATCATGTGGCTTGGTTTTTTCAGCCTTATTCTTTCTCGTTCTGCCAGAGTGTTGAGTGTTTATAGTTAAGACGGATTGATCTTTTTTGTTGATATTTTAAACTTGTAAATAATGTACTTAATTTCTTCTTTTATTGTCAGTATTTTTAAATCACGGTATAGATCATCGTTTCTGATATGCTATACGTCTCTCGCAATTTTTTTTGATTGTGTGTAAATTCATGTTGATACCCCAAATTTTTGCACCATATATCCATATGGGCTTCATAATTGTTTTGTAAAGCAGCATGTGGTTGTTCATTGTCAATTTAGATTTATTCCCCAAAATTTAAGTTGTCTGAATTTTAATCATATTTGATTACGTTAAGAGGATAGGAGGGACATTACCAAAAGTAAGCGAACATGCACTTGGTATCTTTAAGAGAAAAATTCTTCTTCGCATTTATGGTCCTTTGTCTGACGAAGGGGTTTGGAGAAGAAGGTACAATGCCGAACTATATTAGCTGTCCAACGACATGGACCTAGCTAAAAAGTAGAATAAGACTTCTTCATTGACTACGCCATGTAGAGCGTATGGATGAAAATGCTCCGGCTAGGAAACTTTTCGAATCCAAGCCCCAGGGAACGCGTCGTCGAGGAAGGCCAGGCCACACCTTCGTTGGAAGATGAAGTTTCGGCAGATATGATAAAACTTAAAATAACCAACTGAAGAGATTCCGCTCGTCACCGAAACCAGTGGGGGATAATTTTGCGTCTGGCACAGGATCCTCAAGGTCTGGAGCGCCCAGCAAAAAAAAAAATAAATTAGGGGTTAGAAGCAAAAGGGTACAAGTGCAGTTTTTTAAAAAATAGAGATAAGTGCTGATTTTGAATCATAAGATTCCATTTTATATAGCAGCACAGAGATATAAGTGAATTTAACTATTTTACTGACATCTATTTGTGAATAAAAAAAATGAGTGAACAAATGGAAATTTTTGTTTGGAGGTAAAAAGATTTATGATCATTTGTACCCTTTTGTTGCTTAACTATAAATCGGTTAACTTCTAACTCCATGCACTAAAGTCGCATTAAAGTAAAAACAGGGAAAATCCCTATTTGTGATTCTTTTTTGTATACTGAGTAATTTAATGTATTATAAGATATTTGAAATGAGATTTAAGCCTCTCGTGGATCTCAAGAATTTGGGTCCTGTTTGATAAAAGTAAAATCTACAATAGTAATACATACCTAATTATTATTTTTGTTAATCATTTGAAATTTTCTTTAACTTTGCAGTTCATGAAAAATTCGACTAATAAAGTGGAACATCTAATTTGTTACAGTGATTCCTGCAGTGGTCAAAATAAAAAAAAAATATAGCGAAATTATCCATGTGTATTGTACAGGCCACCAACATTAATACATCCGAACACAAATTTTTCAAGCCTGGTGACTCTTATATGAAGTCTGTTACATCTCAAGTTTTTGCTCCTGCTCACTGGGCATCTGTGATACAAAAACTTAACAAAATTTTATAGTTCATAAAATGAAAAACAGCGATTTTGTTTCATCACATTTCTTGGCTTTGCAGATGTCTGACCCAAAATTGATAGTGAGAAAATGGTACTTAAATGGCGAGGTATTGTGTGGATAAAATACCAGAAGGAACTTTTGGTCCACTTTTTGTTAAAAAAATACTAGGAATGAAGATTTTTCATTTCAAAAGAGTGAAGGTTGTTCAAAATTAAAGCCTGAAAAATTTTGAGTTCAGTTTGAGTGACCTATTTTCTGAAGGTCTTCGTTCTTTTCTAATTAATATAACTTATGCCAAATACAAAAATTTATTATACCTGCTATATACCAATTCTTTATAAAACCATAGCATACGAAAGCTCTCCAACAAAAATAGCTAACAGGAAAAATTTGCAAAGTGAAACAATGCCTCAGGATGAGGAAGAAGAAGTTGATGAAAGTTCAAGAATAATTATTTTAGAATCAGATTATGAATAAAATTATGATTACAACAAAAAATGAATATAATAAGACATTAAAAAAAATTTCTGACTTATTATTTTCAGAAAATGCACATGAGTTTGATAGGAAAAGAGAATAAGTACACTTTTTTCTTAAAGATCACATACCACAAAAGCAGGTTAAGGTACTTTAAGAACCTACATTCGGTTTACATAAAACACCTACCAAATAAATTTTGCAACTGTCCTTCAGAATTACTGAAAGTATGTCAACTTTGACATGATATTCTGAGCATTTTTGTTCTAAGCACTTATACCCTTTTGCTTGTAACCTCTTGTGGCTCTTCCATGTCAATTTATTGTCAATGTGCAATCCCATTTTCTTTTTTTTTTTTTTACGGAGGTAGCCCTAATATGTCAAGGCCGGAATGTAGGCTTTTAGCCCTCTATGCTCTCCTCCACCCTCAACTTATTTGACCTTTTTGATAAAGGGCAATAGTTTTGTGGGTTCTATCCTGCAGAAGTTTTCTGAGGTTATGTGGTGCGTTTCCAACAATCTGAGTCTCAGCATTGAAAGAGTTGGTTATTTTGGTTTTTGTTCTTGGTACATATATTTTGGAGACTCTGTGGCCTTCAATACGCTCCCAAAAAATTTTTGTTTCCCTCTTCAGGGTGTTTTCTATCGATAGTTTGATATTACCAATAGATATACCAACTGTCGGTTCCGGGCCATAAATGTTTCCCGCCTATAAGCTGGCTAGCTCGTCAGCCTTCTCATTTACAGTCAAGCAACTACGACCCGGTATCCAGATCAGTTGTGCCTTGTTTCGGAGCCCTATGAGGTTCTATGTATTTGCTAAGAGGAAACTGGAGCTCAAGTTGTTTCGAGAAAACTCCGGCTTCCGCTTCTAGAGCCGTAAGGGACCCGTCAGTAAAAATGTCCGAGCTGTTCGAAGACATAACCTGCTCTTCTGAACCGCGCCAGGTCTCTCTTGGCGGGATTTCTACTTCGTATCTCTTCTTTAGGGATAAGTATGTAGTATCATCGGTTGGCATGAAGAACTCTTTCTGCTCCTCTTCATTTCCATAAATGTAGCTTGTTTTTAAATTTTTATTTCTTCATTATTTTTTATTATTGGTTCATAGAGTTTTTGGTGTAGAGTCTTCAATAATTTGGTTATTTCAGGTTTTGAACCAAGCCATTGTTTTAAGCAGTCATGTGAAACAAGTAGAATATCAATATTCTAATCTATCAATATTACTAACAATGTATTCTATTTTCTTGGTATGGGAATAGTCTTAAGGTTAAGAAATAAATTAAAGAATATTTGATTGTAAATATTTAGAAAAATCTCATCTCAACTACAGCCACATCGTACAGTCATTATTAATTGACAATAAAAACAAATTACATAAAAATTTTATTTTATTGTATTGCTTTGTTTTTTTGTTTTATTTTTTGCTTTTAATGCTTATATTCATGTTGCACGAACTATACATAAGTGATTTATAAACAATCATTGAATTTTAGAGAAAGAATTTGGAAATTTTCTATTATTATTCTTCTCAATTTATAATAATAAATTCCTCATGTTTCATGACATGGAAAAAAAAAACTAATAATAATAATATTAATTTTTTTTTTTATTTTTTGAATATCTGAGGCTTTTCAGAAAATTTAAAATACCTATAAATTATTATGTAAAATGCCTATAAAAAAAAACAAAAAAAAAAAAAAAAACTAAAACAAAAAAAAAACGAATATTTTAATTCTATTGAAATGTATATCCATTGTTACTATTGAATGAATTCACCCAAACCGATCATTAACATCAGTATCATCATCATTATTATTATAATCATCATCAAAATCATCATCATTATCATCATCAACATCATCATAATCCTAATGTATAATAGAATTGAAATCATATATGTATGAATTTATGTTTGTATGAACGTAATCGAATGAATGAATGTATGTATGTATGTATATATGTATTATGTATGTGTATTAAAATATAGAAAAGGGAAAATGGAAAAATTGAATATGAAAGGAAATTATTTGGAAATAAGAAATATGCAAATACACCTGAAGCAATATCCATATATATTGAGTAGATATTTATTGTTTAAAGATTTACAGTTCTTTTTTATAATAAATTTTTTTTTTATTATTTGAATACGTATAAAACTCATCATATTGAATGGCTCTTTCATCTGAGTATTTCTCGTATTACTTTATAGGATTAAGTTTTGTATGTAACTTACGTTTCTATATATAATTCTATATAACTCGTCCTGCAGAAATGCCATCCTGTTCTTCAATTTAATAGTTTTTGTTTTGTCCTGTTTCACTATCTTGTGAGCATATGGCTTTCACAAAGTTTTTGAATCAGAGTCTGCTCTTCTTTAGGTATCTAATTTCACATCATGTTGGGTTGTTGTTTTCTATTTATTTATGGACTAATATGCATATTTCCATGCGGTTTACATACTCCTATTTTTTATTTATCTTCCCTCCCAATGTGTTTTATAAGTATTCTAATGGTGTCACCTATCCAACTCCATTTTATCTTCTTTATTATTCCTATTATGGTTCTGTTTTGCCAATTTTCAGACTTATTCTAATTAGTTTGGGCGAGAATATTTATATTTTTTTATTTTTTATTTTGCATATTATTCGCAGGTATTTGCTAATGATAACCTGCATTTTCCCCATATATTTATTATGTATCAACCATGGATCACTACCATACATACAGTAGTGTAGATTTCACGCAGACAGTTTAATGACCATGACAATGTGAAGTTGTCTCAACCCAAAGTCTTCCGAAATCTATTTTGACTTATTTTCTGTGTCTGTCTTAATGACTCCGTTTGTACTAATTATATCAGTAACAACTTCTATGACTTTGGTGTTGGTTGGTTGGCACTTTTTTAGGCACTTTGTTGGCATTGATTTCGCGACCAACTTTTATCGCATTTTTTTCTAGGCTTCTCCTTTTCTCCGGTATGTCATTGTATGTATAAGCCTTCTTATGAGACTCAATTTTATTCCTACGGATGTGGTTGTTACTTTCTTAATTAATTTAGCACTACTTACTACTATCTTACTAATGTCCTGTTTGTTTGTGCAACAAACTTTTAAAAGAAATGGTGGACAAATCCCTTTAAGTTGACACTTAAGCTTAAGTTTATCGTTTACTCTTTTTTTTTAAATTTCCAATGAAACATTACAATCTGTCTGAAGGAGACAATCAGTAGTTTGTATGACATTTTTTTATGTAGGTAAATTGCATTGACTAGCGAATAAGATAACTCAGTGGTCAACTATCTATGATGCCAACATTATACTCCATTGTATTTCAGGCCCCCATTTGATTGTTCTATTGTCTACTGGATAGCTGCAGGATGCTAGGACGCTTAAGGCGACTTACATCACTTACAGCCAACAATCTGCTTGCCAGTCTGTTTAGGTGTACAGCTAATCTTATCTGGTAGTTTCCGCTTAAGCTTCTAATGTTCTCCTTAATGGTCCTCCGCTGCAAATTACGATGTATGACATCATTATTGACAAACCAAGGCGCGCCAACTATCAATCTTAATAGCTTTGACTGGAAACGCTGTAATATTATAATTTGCTTAGCTGCAGGCCCATACGCTTTCTTTTGTTATTGATATGGATTTTCCATGTGAGTCTCCTGTCCAAGTGCATGTTTCGTCGTTTACTTGGATTTATAAATATTCTGTGTCTTCTACGATGTTTTTATTTTGTATTGACTGATCCCAGATTATTTTGTTCTTGTAGAAATTTGATGTTCGCACCTGTTTTTTTAAATAAATTATTATGTATGCGGTTGTTGTCTAGAATAGGTCAATAAAAAAAATTGTATTGTAGCAAGAAAATTGAAATGATGAAAAACAATTCATAATGAAGTTGAATACGATTTTACGAGCGGGCGAATACTAGTAGACCGTTTAATTATTTTTAATATATCTTACAAGTATATCTAATGTTGTGTTATTAATTTTTCAATTTTGATATCCGTAATAACATTTTTCGGTATATTGGAATTTCAGCTGAAATCATAATACCTAAATTACTATTACCAATAATACAGTTAAATTAACTTAATCTTTTGTTTCTATTACGCGCCGCTTATCAACATTGTTAGTCATATGATGATAAAATATATCGCTATAGTAGTTTCTGATATAGGTTAATAATCTTACACTAAGCTAGTTTTAAGGAGTGTGCCTAATCAGATCACTAATTCTAGTTGTGATAGATTAATGTATAAATTAGAATTTTAATTGAAATTGACTAATTTGTAATTTCCCTGGTTTGTGTCTTGGAAATTGTTCGAAATAGTTCTAATTGGTGACAGTTCAATCATAATTAAAAAACATAAAAATCAAAGATTAAAGTTGTAAATTTAAATTGTCAAAAAATTGTCCATTTGGTGTACTGTCTAGTGAATTAGTCTTTCATTTGGCACAAACCCTTAAATTTGTTATTTTATTTTCGTAGTCTCATCTCAGATGGGATAATCGGCTCGAATTATTTCTGTTTTATCCTGGATTATGGGTTTTTATTAGAAGATTGTATACACTTCATTTTGATCATGATTCGAATGTCGAAATTTAAATGATTTTTATTTAGCATTTTTCATATGTCACTTATTTTATGCAGTCTGTTGATTTTGGCATAGCCCTTTCCAATATTCATAAATTTTGTTCCAATTCTGATGTTCAAATTACAATCAAATTTTGTTAATATAATTTTTCTATTCTGTGTCGTCTCTCCGCTTATTTTTTATGTTGAATTAAAGATAGTTTACAAAATTAAAACCGAACTCCATTACTTGAACTCTATGTGATTTTGCGATGAAGTGAAGGGTTGGGTTGGACAGATTAGAGAATCAAAGCTAAAAATGCACTCTATGGCTTGAATTTTGTAGATAATTTTTCTGATAAATCAATTTATTTCAGACCAATTTCATTTTAAGACTAGAATTTTTATTCTTCCTCATTTACAGTTAAATTGTATAATGATCGTATAATTTACAGTTAAATTGTATAATCTTTGTGATTCTCTCCAATCACATCCGTCTATAACGCAACAAAAGTGTACGAAGAATTTTGATATACGGAATACCTAGATGCTAATAATAAGTTTAAAATTTTTGATATTGGTGGATGTACAATTTTCTACATGATGTATATTAATAAAATTTTGTAAGAGAGAAGTAAAAAGTCTATTTCGAGTTGAATTTTTTTTTTGTTCGAAAAAAATTATTGTCAAAGAAATTAAATTAAAATGTTGTGAATTATTTTTTCTTTCACTCTCTTTGTTTTTTCCTCTCACTGTTTTATTCTCTGTTAATTCTATTTTTTTTTTTTGTTATTTCCATTTCAACATATTATGTCAATATAATTTTTTACTTAAACAATCCCCTTCCGGTTAATAATAGGAGAACTTCCGTTTATTTTATTGTCAGTTTTTTCGTTTTTGTTTTTTATTTTCAATTTTAATGTAAATACACAAATTAAGGTGGAATGCTTTTGAAGTTTATTTTACTGGAAAATTGAATTGTGTTTTTTTTGCTTTATTTTTTATCTTTCGTTTTTAAGGGTAAATCATCGACAAGATAAAAATAAGAAAAAATACATGTCTACATTAAATTAGCCAATTTGAAATTTTGGGTACTTCATTATGTCAAAAAATTATGCCTCTCTTCCTGCTCTTAATATTTGTGTCCTATTCAGGTAATAGTGATAAGTAATTGGTTAGTTTAAAAGAGGTCAGCAATCATAGCTATCAGTTATAATATCGTTATAAACCTCCTTAATGGGTATAGGTACGGGTGGTTGTGAAAAAACTGATTGTGTTACTAGGTGTTTGAATTATTAACGTGCTGTGGCGGTAGTTATATGTAAATGAGATGCAGATCAATATGCAGATTAGATGGGTTACTTCACACATGGTTTAGAAATTAATTTTTTGAATTATTCTTCCAAATATCCTTTCGCGATTTTTTTTTCGTCAATTTTTAAAACCCAAATTCTTCTTGTAGTGTAAATATTACTTAATATATAAGCCCTAGGCCCGACTCATCAACGTACTCCATTCTTTTTCAGTTACGGGTGGATTTTCTCCAGTTGAAAATGCAAAATTGTTTTAAATCTGCCTATGCTTCGTCTCTGCAATGAAGGTTATATCTGCCACGACGTCTTGCACCTTTGGATCTAGGATTCGAGGATTCTCTTAGCTAGAGTATTTTCGTTCACCCGCTCTAGGTGTCCAAGGCATTGCAGCAGCTTGACTTTTACTTTCGTGACTACATCTACCTGTAGCTTATAAAGTTCGACATTATATTCGTCCAGACCCCATCGTCGCTTTCAAGACCATGTATCCGGCGAATAATTTTCTTCTCGAGGACACCAATTGCATGCTCACTTGCCATCGGCAGTGTCCATGATTTTGATTCATAGAGCAGAACCGGAAGTATGCGGGTTTTTTATATTTGAACTTTGCTTCGGTAGAGAAGCTTTGACCCGAGATATTTTGACAAACCGAAGCAGCAACTAATTGCAAGAGTCATTATTTGCGGTATCATATTGATGTCGTTTATGGGGTTAACGCTGGTTCCAAGGTAGGTAAGCTCCTGAACTACGTCGAAATTATATGTGCCGGCAGTGATGTTTAGTGACCAATATGATGTTGGGAGGCCTTTCTATTTGTCGACAACTAATATTTTGTTTTTCCTCATTTACTTTAAGAGCCATTTGTTCGCCTTTTATTTCAATCTATGGTTAAAGCTTCGACGACCTAGTAGTTGCTGGAGCATACCCTGGTAGTTGAACAGATCTGAAAAATCTACGTTCCAGTACTAGATTGAATAGTGCACCTACTTGTCGAAATCCGGTACATGCCTGAAAGAAGTCAGAATTGTGGTTGTGAATAACAATTACACACAGCACATGTAGTGTAGGTATAGAATTATTTTAATATTTTAGTTATAAAGACATGAATTTATACTGTAAAGATAAATTTTACTGTAAGCTAGGAATATTTGATACTAAAATATTATTCAATTTGCTCAAAATCAAAAGAAGTCAGTTGTAAACCAATTTTTATAATTTATTTTTTATGTTATCAACGAATATTATTATGCTGTTCTAAATGTTTTATACTAGAAAATATTAAGGTAACATCACTTTTTTAATTTATTATAATTTTTCAAGTTCAATAATATCGTTCATCTCTTTTTTGTATCCGATTTTCTTTTGATAAAACTTTTAATGATAGAAATAAAATTTTAAGGGCAGTTAGCACTAAGGGGTTAAAATAACCATCTGAAATAAAGAAAAAAGCTTTATTAGCAATAAATATTTAATTATTATTATGTCAACCTTGTTCATTTTTAATCGCAAATATAAAATATAAAAAATAGCTTTTTTATATTAACTGTGAAAGTTAAAAGTGGTCTATTTAACATTTTTCTTCGATTTTTCTTTAATTTATCAGAATTTTTCGACGTAATACGGTAATTTTCAACGATGTTTTCCAAATAAAAATCAAATTTATTCATTTATTTTATATATTTTAATGAACATTATATTTTTTTTCCCTATGGAATAAACATATGTATGTAAATATTTACTTGAAGTGTAATTGTAAGATATGGGTTTGTATATATAAAATTTGAATAACAAAAATAACACAGTTTTAATTGAGTGTGATGTGGAGAATTACTTTCTGGGTAATTTTTTATCATTGAGAAGATGATAGTGATCGACCTTGAATTTCTAAGTTGTTCACATATTCAATAACTGAACATTTGATATTTATATTTTGTGGGAAAAAATAAATAAATTATTCAAATTTCTGGCAACAAGAGTTCTCATAAAAATGTATTTTTTTCATATAAAATTGGTGTGAACAAAATTATAATATTTTCTGTTTTAGAAATTATTTGAAATTAGAATATAAGATGTATAATTTATAGAATAATCAAATGAGTTTAATCTTTGTTTGAAAATATATATCAAGGGATGACAGTAGTAAGGGTCTCTATTCAATGTTTATTTTATTTACTTCTATTATAGAGCTGGTATTTAATATCTTTAAGATAATATTTAAAAAATGTTAGAAAAATATATTAGTCAATTTCTTTGAGCATAACAATAATATTATCTGAAGAGCTTGTACCGGACTCCGCTATCACTATCGTCGTTGAATCAAGGTCATACCAAATAACATCAGTGATAATTTCAGACTTGAAAAATTTCAACAGTTTATTAAATCATTATATTGAAAAGCAAAAATATCACCTGTACCACATTCCGAATAAGACACACCAAATTAGGGTACCTAACAAGGGAGTTTACAAACGCCTAATCACAAGAGAAAAAACATCGTGTTGCTTCTTTTGAACATGCTATTAGGGATTGAAAATTTATCGAATTTTGTCATTACCGGTAAATCGGTAAAAAAATTACTATTGCCGGTAAATTATCTGTGATTTTGAACATTTTCTAAAATAATTCTAAAATACCCAATATAATATGATAAAAAAGTTAAAAAATAACAAATTTGTATTTAAAAATACTCTTTATTTTATCTTTTAAATATAAAATTAAATATAAAACAAAATCACAACAAAATAATTTTTAAGAAAATAAAAACAAAATAGAAAATAGTAATTATTTATGGATTTTAATTTATAATTAATTTTAGATAAATTGCCATTTTTAAAATATGACTGCATAAAGTATAAATCGTCAATGCTCCTGTCATTTAAGTTTGATCTTTTTTTTTTGCTGATGAGTCCAGCAGCAGAGAACGCACGTTCTGATTCTACACTCGTTGGAAAAATAGTCATAAGATGGTCGATTGCAATATTTAAATATTTATTGCGAATATTTTCGTCTTGGAAATAGGTTATTTTTTTTTTGACTATTATTCTTCTTATTATCTTTTCTTCTAAATTAGTTACGGGGGGTTTCTTTTTAAATTTCTAGTTGAAGTTTTTCCTTCAATGATATATTGGATGTCAATGTTGATGAAGGTGAAGGTACATTGACTTCTACAACTTCAACTACATCGTTCTAGTGATTATCATTATCACTAACAATATTTTAATCTTGCTTGTTGAAATGCACGTGTTAGCTCAGTTATTGATTTATTTATGGCAGTTTTACTGGTTCTATTAAATATTCCATAATCGCTATTGTTTTTGTCATTCAATTTATTTGGGTCATAAAGAAAGTGTAGAATATCTGAACTAATAGTTCGTCTTTCCTTTATTCGTAAAATTAATTCATCATTACATTTGTTGCTTAATAAGGTGTTTTTCTGCTGAAGTTCATACAAACATAAATTTTAATGTTATATGGGCTGTAAAAATATTAACATCTTCGCAACATAATGCTTCTACAGTAACTTTTAAAGACTGCAAAGCTGCTATTAAGTTAGATTACAAGCTAATATATTTTTCGTCGAAATTGATAGACATACTCTTATTTTTTAATTTTTGTATTTAATGCTTGTAATATTTTGTTTTGTATCCATTTATGATCCATGATTATGACCGAAAGGTCGAAACACGTGTCGGAATAAAATAATTTTGTGAAATTAACAAGAGTATTTAATTTTTAAAAAAAAGACATACTCTAGATATATCTATCAAACTTTTTGTATAGCATTTCTAATTTCATAAAAACGCTCCAACATCGCTAGTAGGCTACTTCATCGGGCTCGAGTGTCCAAAGAAAGATTTTTACATAATTCATTTTGTATATTTTTCTGGAATTTTACATCATTTTTCGTTGGTGATTGACGAAAAATGTTAACGTCTTTTCGAATCTTCTCTATTAGAGGACGTATATTTGCATGTTGAATAACAGGGTCCACATTCACATTCGTTTCAAATATTAACTCTAAAACATCATCATAATCGTCGTCCATCGATTTTTTTTTACCAAATTAACCGGTAATAAGCAGTAAAATTACCGGTAATAAAATTATGTTTTTTTCATTTCAATTACCGGCAAACCGCTTTCCGGTATTGGAATCCCTACCAGCTGCTATCAGCACCCAATATATTGGAGTGTCCAGAAATAAACATCATGTATACACGATTTAACATTCGTTTCAGATATTAGCTCTAAACCATCATGATCGTCGTCCATCGAATTTTTTTTACCAAATTTACCGGTAATAAACGGTAAAATTACCGTTAATAAAATTATTTATTAGGTATCAGCTTACCGGTATTGCAATCCCTACCAGCGGCTATCAGCACCCAATATATTGGAGTGTCCAGAAATAAACATTATGTATATACGAATTTACCTAAACAGTCCAACTTTAGAAACGCTATTAAATATATTTTCTGTACTACTCAATTATATTTTCAATTCAAAATTTAATAAAGTAAGAATAATAATAATAATAATATGCGAATGTAAATGTGTAATCATTTTCCGTAATTGTAGATATAATTGTATCACAATAATTACGGGATAACCGAAGCCCATTCTAGATGCAAACGCTAGGATTAGTATAACAAAAATATAAATTAATATTTTAATTTTTTGCTTTTAAAAAATAAATAACAAGGTTCTGAAAAACGGTTTGATTTTGGATTAGAAAATTAATCTATTCTTATCGGAGGATAAATCTTTACCTTTCACATCAGCACCAAATCTTATTTAACTTCGTTGGAACGATTTTCAAAAAAAATTTTCTATAAATTTTTGATTAGGAATAAATTTAAAGGAAAATAATGGCGAGAAAACGGGAGTACAATTATGAATGAAGGTGTTCGCTTATAATTTATCTATGTAATAAGTAACGCTTAAATTAAGCTAATGTAGATATAATTTCTACTGAACATATATCCAAGCCTATACAAGATATCTACAAATTAATTAACTGCAACAATAGGACAATTTTCAGCAGGATAGGATCAGTATTTGGTAATTTTTGAACGTTTTTTGAATGTTTTAACGCATTTCTAAAGCTATGGTAGCTCATTTACACAATATGATATTTTAAGTTGAATAAATACTTTATAGATTGTGAATAGGTTTTTTTTTTTTTTTTTATCTTCTTGACAGTAACTTAGGTAGAATCACCTTTTCGTGCTTAATTAAGTACGGTACTGCAAGTTTACACTACAATATCTACAAATATTTCGAGTATTTATTTAACAAATTACCTCCTTATCAACTCATTAAATGTTGAAAACTATTAAAATACAAACCAAATAAAACTATAATAATATAATAACTATAACAAAACTAAAAATTAATCATGGTTGAGAGAACTTATATGTATAACTTCAGATTTCTTATGCAAATAATAGGATGCAGACGGAGTAGTGTATGTAGAACGAAAGAAATCATCATTAACATATGTGTTAGAAAAAAGGAGTGGTAGAAGAATTGATCCTTTAGGGACATTGCAGGCGCTCTGTATAATGTGTACCATACATGATAAGTACAGTGCAGGAGAACTGTATTACTTTCCCACTAATACTATCATTAGTAGTGATTAAGCCATCAACCAAACAAGAAATATATTTAACTTAAATAAAATATGTTGATTATAACCTAATCTAACCTAACAAACATCAACCGTCATTTGGAATCAATCTGACCTAAATCCATTAACTAAGACTCGAATCAAACAATTATACTAAAAACAATAGCAAATTTATACAAAAAAAATCATAAATCAATTTTGTCAACACTTTCCACACTGCGCATCAGAACATTTAGATTTAACAAATGTACATCTATTGTCATTTTCCATATTAAGCGAGATTTAAATAAGTCCACAATTAGATTGAGCAGCTTCATCAGCTCGGTAAAACATTTATTCACACTTAGCAAATTAATAAATTAACTAATAATAATATTTCTGGAAGCCATATTAAAACTATTGTTAAAATCTAACTGATCATAGTATCAAATTTCTAGACAATGAAAGATATTTCCAAAATTTTCAAATTTCTTTTGTTTTAATCAAAAAATAAAAATTTATACTGAAATATTCATATACGAAGAAAAATAATTTTATCTGATCGTCACTTAATTTAATTCAAAATCTTAATTCAAATTTAATAGAAAATCTAATGACTTACTATGACTAAAGTATCGCAGTAAATCAAAACAAAAAATAAAAATAAGCAAATAAAAACAAAAACAAAAACAAAAACCTAATCAAAAAATAATATTTTACCCAGTGGACAGTTTTTTTGATTTTATTGGAACCAAATAAAATTTTTTACATACAAAAAAACTAATCAAGGTTATAAAAAAAAACAAGAAAAAAAAAAAATAAAAACAAAAACTATTCTTATCTTGAAAAAACTGACAACAGAACCTAAATTATGGTATATTTCTCATTTGAAATAAGAATCTTACCTATATAAATTTCCATTTAAATTCCCACCATTTTGAGTGAATTTGTGTTTTTTTTTTTTTTTTTTTTTTTTTTAGTTTTGTTAAGGATCTGCCAGACCATAAAAAAATACCAATAAAATAAAAAAGGACACTAACATCGTTAGGGAGATTTAAGTACCATTATACTACAGGAAAGTCTCTTGTTGACAGACCTCTCTCCAAAATATAATTTTTTTTTTTTGTGTGATTCGTTGTTTTGTATTTTGTTTTATTTTTGCTTTTCTTTTTGTTTTTGTTTTTCACGAATCATCATAATGACATTCATAAAGTGGCTATACACAGAGTAGAAAAAATGAGAACTTCCTTAATGATATCAGCAATTTTAGTTTCCTGTTTCTGGTTATGATGTGATTTTTTTTTTATTGTTTTATTTTTTTTCTTCTAATTTGACATTGTTAAAATCCAGGGTCGGACATTTTGTAATGAAATTGTTAAAAATAACCAAAATAATAAAAGAAAATTAAATTTAATGTTTCGATGACAATAAAAAATGAAATAAAACATAAGATAAATTAATTTTTTTTTAACCCTGATATTTGAATTCTCTAAACTTCTAATGGACTTGGCTGGTTCTTTGATTAGGAAAATTTTTATATTCGCCATTTTTTTTTCAACCATTTTTATTTTTCTTTTCTTTTTTAATTTTTATTCGAAGTGAATTAAAGAACAAATGTTTCGTTAAATTTATGTAATATGATTAAATTTTAATGATAGTAATGAAAAGTTAATTACAGATTGAGAAGAAAAGTAAGTGAGAGGGACAGAGAGAAAAAAATGGCAATATTAATTAAATTATATAAAAAAATAATAAAGAAATTATAATATAAAGTAGGTCACAAGTAATTATGAGAAATTTCAGTTTTGATTTAATTACCTCATTTGCAAATATTATGTACATAATTATGTACATAAATATATAGACGTATGAATAACCGGATGTCATGTCCAGTTTTTCAGTATTTTTTTTTCGGAGTGTTTTTACTCTCAAATAAAAAAAAAAAATTGAAATAAAAAGTTTATCTAGGCAAAGTGGATTTTTATTTTTGCATGCAATTGGATTATTTTTATTATCAGAATGAAGAGTATTTGATATTCATTGTATTTTAAATGTGACGGATTTAGGTTTTTTGCTGTAAATTGGATAGGTTGAATTTTTTTAACAATATTTAAAAACTGACATATTTTTGTTAAGTTGGCCTTGGTTTTTTGTTTTGTTTTCCATGTTCGGAAATGTAATAATAAAAATATACTGGCTAACAAAACCGCCAAAATTAAAAGAGAAAAAAAGAAAAAGTAGCTATAATTGCAGACAATTTGATAAGGCAGGAAATTACCCAAAAAACATTTTGGAGTTATATAAAAAAAATTATTGGAGTACGAACAGAAAAAATAAATCAATTTTATGTCGATGTTGAATCAGAAGATGTTGAGAAAATGCTTAAACTAAATAAATTGAATGAGTTTTATGGAACAGTTGGAGGAAAAGTGGCAAATGGTTTTGAAAGCACTAGCTTTAATGTACCTAAATTAAGTATGAGTGAACAATTTGAATTAAAAAATATTGAGAGAAAAGTATCTATAAACTTGATTTTGAACATGTTGAACACAAACGCGACTGGTGTCAATGACATATCAGGCTCATTAGTTAAAAAATGCCAAAATGAGATAACAGACAATATGCGGTTATTTGAAGGACAGACTGCAGTTAGCGGATTGCGATGGAAGAAAGAACACCATTCAAGTAAACAATGTTGGAGTAGTTCAAGGAAGGTTTTTGGGTCTATCATTGTTCTCAATATATATATATATATATATAAGTGGGCTATTAAATTTACAGTTGAATGGTATACAGTACATGTTTGCCGATGATTTAGCAGTCGAAGATACATCGAATACTACGGTAAAAATAAATTCAACAGGATTTAAACACAATTAAGGAGTGGATGGATGGTCATAAGCTAGCTGTGAACTCTAATAAAATTAAACATATAATATTCGAAAGGAAACCTACGGATAATCTAAAAACATACTACAAGAATAGTAAACTAGAAATGGTAAAATATTATAAATACTTAGGATTTATACTGTATAAAACCTGAAATGGGAAGTTCAAATTATCGAGTAAATAAAAAAGGCAGAAAAATAGCCAAAATATTTAAGTTAATAAATGCACACTGAAGAGAACATTATACTACAGCATGTTACTTATAATGTACAAATTTAGGGAAACGATAAATTTATAAATTTGCTACAGTTAGTGTAAAACAAAGCAATAAACAACTTGTTCGGATATGAAAACAGAGTTTGTACCATTAAGTTTGTACATAAAAAATAAAACTGGCCATGAAGCTACATCTGGTGGTAACAAATAATATAAATACAAATATTAAACGAACATTAAATAGTGATACACACGCAAACATAACAAGAAATGCAAATAATATAAGAATCTTGTCATTCAGAGTCAGGTTTAACAACTGTTTATTTCTGTGTATAATATCTATAATTATAATTGACAAGCTTAAATAAAGACCTGCGCAGTAGACACCATTTCATTTTATCTCTCTTCTCCATAATGAACTTTTAATATATAATAAATAAGTTTTAAAAAAAACAATAACGTGCACACAGCTTAAAATTTTTTAATCATATGGTTTTATTATTCACCAAATACATTAAGAAATAGGCAGAAACAAAACCGAAAATGAGAAGTAAGGTATTTATGTTTTTTTACGAAAACATACTAACTTCAAAGCTTTTCATTAAAACATGAGTGTTTTCTGCCTTGTGATGAGAAGTCTATATCAGTCCATGCAAATCCATGTTCTTTTAAAAACTTTAAATTTGGCTTTAACTTGAATTATAATTACTCAACAGGGGCCTCTAGTCTTATATATAATACACAAGATGAATGACGTGGTGAGTAAAAAAGCAAGAATAACTAAATACTAAATTATATACACCACAAAAATATTAAAATTTTAGCAAGTTCTTGGTGTTGAATAATAATGATGGTTATTTCCAAGTTCAGCGACATTCTACATCTATACTCTAGAATAAATTTCAACCACGGACAATTTTTAAAAAGGCTTATTATAAAAATTCTGTCATTTTGAATAGACACACACAAACTTATAGAAAAAGTACAAAAACAAAACACAAACAAAAATTTAAAACAAAACAGAAAAACAAAAATCAGATCAGATCAAACTCTTCAAAAATTATATATATAAAAGTTAGTTAATTTGCTTTTGCGTATACCAAATATTTATACCAAAACAAATATTTCTTTTTATATAAAATCATACCTGAAAGAACTGCTTATGTGCAATTGCACAAGGGATTCACTAGTAGCGTATAAAATATACAATGAAATACCAATTGAAATAAAAAAAAAATAATAAAATCAGTTGCTTCAAATATAAAATTAATGAATATTACCGTCAACAAATTTAAGATTTTTTAGAAATATGTATATACTAGTTGTAAAGCCCGTCTCAAGACAATGTTCTAATTAGAAAAAAAAGAACTTCTTGTGAAACTGCACAAAAAAGTGAATTCTAAAAAATGTAATCAAAATATTAGGTGTATGAGGATCTTACACTATTTTCTCCTGTCTGAAGTCAAATGTTAGAATTACACATATAACATTTTTTAACAGACCTTGAGTTACTTAATTTTTTTTCTTCTTTTTAGTACATTTTTAAAGTTTTTGCCAAAACTTTGTAACCATTGGAAAAAGCAATTTTTTAAAAAGTTTTTTTTTATTTTTCTTTGTATATAGCTTATTGGAATGTCAAATTAAATTGCCTTGCTCCCTTCCTTCAGTAAGTTTTATTTGAATATCACCAGATCGGCGTACTCTGGAAATTGTAACAGACAGTTGTTAATGACTAAATACTGTTTCAGGCAAATAAACTCCTTCTTTTTCCAATGTTTCACTTTGCGACTTATTTATGGTCATAGAAAATGCCAATTTAACAAGGAATTGTCAACAGCTAAGAATAAATGGAAGTCTGTGGTTCTTGTAACTAAATCTATTCTAGGAATAAATACAGTTTCACCTACTGCTGATGACAAGGAACTCCGCGGTTATTAAATTTAATACTAATCGAGTCCCATTGCAGAGGTCGTGTTTGGCATTTAGGTTTCTCAGTAGTATTATTATACAACCAACTTTCAACTTAAGTTTATGTGGAGGCATTTCATTTGGACAACAGCCGCTTAAAAACTCTAGAGGAATTCACTGCATTATTTGCACCGCAATCATTAGTGGAATCAGTACTACGGCAGCAGAATTGTTACGTCATATTATATAAGATTAAAATAAAATAATTTGATTTAAGTTTAAGTCAATTTTAAATTTTTATAGTTTTCAGTTTTTATAATGTTCATTTTATATAATTATGTTTAGCTTTAGTTTTAGATGTGCACGGTTTTCTTCTTATTAGTCTTAGTTAGAATTACAATCTTAGTTTTGATGAAATAAAGTCTTTTATTATTATTATTATTACATACTATATTTCACTGAATTTTACAAGCATTTAATTTTAATTGCAAAACAATCTATACGAGCCTTTGGCTCTTTTGAGTTCAAAATTAAATAAATAAATAAAATAAAAAAAAATAATTCGTTATAAATTGCATGTTCGTTAATGCGCTTATGAGTTATAAAAAATTAAAGTGTTTCCTCCTTTACCATATATTTCCGTGATAGTAACATATAATAAAGCAGGAAACATATGGAGGGAAAAGCTGAAATCGAAATATACATATGAAGTTAAATATAAATTTTTTTTTGTATTTGAGACAACTTGAAATGGCTGTTTTTTTTTATTGTCAATCCATAGCACCCAGATAGTTGAATTTTTGAATCTTTAATGTAGTGTTGTCGAAAATAAAAGGATGATTTAAATAATCTCTATACTACTAAATAATAAAATTTCTCTTTTTTTCTACATTCAAAAGTAGAATATTAATATCTACCTAATATTGCATAGTTTTTAGATTATCTTGTAAAGCAATTCCCATGTCTTCCTCAGTTTTTTCAGAGTGTTTTAAAGCTGCATCATCTGCGTATAGTTGTATATATCCTTTTAGATTAAGAAATGATAGATAATGTATATAAAGCTTAAAAAGATCGGGTTTCAAAATTGAACCTTAGGGGAAGTCTTTCTTAATAATTTTCTCAGCGCTCAATACTTTTCCAATTATAAGTTTTTATGAACGATTGTATAAATAGGACTGAAAAAATGAAAATTTGATTGTTACTGAAATTTAGGTCATGTATTTTTCTCAATAGAAAATCATGGTCCATACAATTAAAGGCCTTCTGTAAGTCCAAAAACACAAATATTTCATATTATTTGTTTTTAAAGTTTTAACTACACAAAGCCTTCTGTAACACATTTTTGCTTTCCTGGTGAATTTTTTTGACTGCTTTGTATGAATGGGCAGTTTGTTGAATTTCGAGTTGAATCTGTTTCGATTGTGGTATTTGTCTTTTAAATACGTTCGAGCTCGTACTTTAATAAGAATTTATGATTTACTAAAAACTATAATAACGGAAATAGAGGGCGTTATAATATTATTTACATTTGTTATTTTTTAAATCTGATAATCAATAAAAAATTTTATTGATTTATTTAGCTAAGTAAGGCATATTATACAAAAACAAAATAAGTAAGTGTCTAAAAAAATGAAAAATATATAAAAACAAAAAAAAATACAATAAAAATTAAATTAGAATCTTATAACTGATGACTAACTTTTATTATGTAATAATAAGCAATGTTTTAGTATGAAATTTTCTTTGTTGCGTCCAAATATTCAATGTCACATGTGTGTAAAAACTATAATGTTTTTCATATTTCTATAAGTACTGAAAATTGTTGTTAGTTGATATAATTTAGTTAAATATGTTATAAATATGTAGTGAATTAATGCATATAAAGTCGTTAACACTAAATTAGTTTTAAGTTAAGTAGGCATGGCAGTAGAATTAAAAAATTTAAATGAGAAAAATAAACTGGGTTCCATTATTGCTTTGGCAACAGAACAAAACAGACGTATTGTATTATTTTCTACATCAAGCTATCTATAATAATAATTTATATTCGAATTATGTACAAAACATGTCTTATAATATCAAGAGTAATCCTAAACTTTTTTGAAAAATCGTAAACTCTAAAAGAAAAAGTGACCAATATCCCATATATGTGAATTACAAAAACTCTAGTAGTAGTGATTCTAATGTCATTTCTGAATTTTTCTGTGATTTCTTCTCTATTAGCTGATTAGCTATAGTTCGCCTGCTTTCTCATTAAGGGAGGATAATTTTGACCATTTAGTAAATTTTCCTTAAACTACCTTGAGTAATATTCAAATCGACTCTAATGTGGTATTTAATTATTTGTTAAGGCTTGATAATAATCCTAGTCCTGGGACTGACGGCATCCCTAACTTGTTTTTAAAAAAATGTTCATTTTCAATATCTGGTCTCCTCTCTTCACTATGCAATACTTATTCAACTTCTGGTATCTTCCCTTCCATTTGGAAAACTGCCCTAATTAGGCCAGCTCACACAAAAAAAAAACTTAAAAATGATGTAACCGATGTAACCAATTATCATCCAATTGCTAAACTTCTTCTATACCTAAGCTTTTCGAATTCGAACTAATTGTATTTGATTCGATTTATGATCATTGTACTTGTTTTTTGTCGCCTTTTCAACATGGGTTTGTAAAACTTAATTCAGCCGTTACTAATCTTGTTGAGTTCACATTTACCTTTATTAATAACATTGATCATGGGTTTCAAATGGATGTAATTTATATAGATTTTAGTAAGGCTTTTGATTTTCTTCCTCAATATAATAATTTTTAAATTAAAAAAATTAGGATTTCCTTCTTACTTTATCAATTTGATTCATTCTTACCTTTCTGATCGTAGGTATAGTGTTTCTTTTAGATCTTTTATATCTACTGAGTTTCAAGCCATAACAGGTACCTTAAAATAGTCCTTTATATCATTATTTCTATTAGTGATGTTTCTTCTTTATTAATTAATAGTTACATTAAAATTTACGCCGATAACATGAAAGTTTATAAAAAAATAAATCTTGAGGATGCATTGTTATTACAAGCTGTTCTGAAGCGTTTTTATAATTGGTGTTCCAACAATAATCTTCAGCTCAATTTTAAAAAATGTGCTTTTATTACTTTTACACGCCGAATATGTCCAATTTCTTATGTATATTCTTTTAATACCCAATTCATTTCAAGAGTTATATCAATTAAAAACTTAGGGGTACTTTTCGATAGTAAGCTTTCATTCCATCTTCATTATTCTGATATATTAAACAAATCAAATTTTATGCTTGGTGTTATTAAACGTTGGGCAAGAGAATTTGATGATCCTTATGTATTAAAATTTCTTTATAAATGTTTGGTCAGACTTAATTTGGAATATACCAGTCAATATAGAATTAGAATAGGTTCAAAAAATATTTCTTAGATTTGCTTTACGTTTTCTTCCTTGGGCTGACCCTTACAGATTATCTCCTTATGAACATAGAATAAACTTATTACATCTCAATGCTCTTGAAAAACGTTGTAAAGTGGCTGATATAGTATTCCTAATTGAATTAAGTAAAGGCAACGTTTCGTCTCTTCTACTGTTTGCTAAACTTAATTTTTGTTCACATTCTAGACTAAGATCCACTAATATGTTTAATTTGCAGTTTCATCGAACCAATTTACCATAAGTGAACCAATTAATTGAACCAATATGAACCAATTAATTGGATGATGTCTCTTTGTAATGCATATAAACCCTACATTAACTTTTCCCTAACTAAACAATAATTAAAAATAAGTCTGGGACTGGTATTTGTGTAACTGAAATTTGTGATAAATTTTTTTTATCTGTCTTCTTAATTGAAGTTATTTTCATTTTTATTGTAAATGATTAAATATAAAATTTTTAATTCTTGTTAACTTTATTATTAATTTTTGTTTTTCTTTATTATTTTCGGAATGTTTAATTTTAGCTTTTAATTTAATTAAGAATAAATTATTGTAACTAAAACAAAAGATTAAATAAAATCAATAAAATATGTTAAATGAAAAATATTAAATGTTAAAAAAAAAAACGGAATAAAATAGAAAATATTTAGTTATAATAATTTCATATAATTAATATATGTATAAGAAAAATTTAACTATTGAATTATTTTATATAGAAACCAAAAAAAAAAAAAATTAAAAATGTATTATATGAATAATAGAATATGTAATTAGAAAATAATAAAAAAAAAAAATATATATAAAAAATTAAAAAATAATGTAAAGACCCGGCCTGAAAAAACATATATTGTGTTCAAAGGCCACTTAAATAAAGTTATAAAAAACAAAAATTATTGTAACTTGCTTGAATTAAGCTCGTAAATAAATAAATAACATACATATATATTTAATGTGTAAATTAAAAAAAAAAATACGGTACTTAGTATCTTCTATCCATTTCCAAGCTGATTTTCGTTATTATTCTTTTAAATGATAGATATTTAAAAAGAGACGTGGCGAACTCAAATATTTTCTGAAATTTTTTTAATTTTCAATTAGAAATTTCAATTGTGGATTTTATCCAATCTACAAGTCATTTTAACATACAAAAATTTTAATTTATCAAATTGCACAGAACAATTTTTATTTTTTTTAAATAAATTTATTAAGTTTGAGGTTGTTGTTTAAGATAAATTAATAAAATACATAGTGCCCACTTAGTGATAAATTGAAATGATGGAAAACAATTCATAACGAAAATATATTGATAAAAAAAAACACCAAAGTTGATTGTGTGCACGTATATAGTTTTAAATATTTTTTTAAAATTGTCTATGAACAGAGGTGATTAAACTGATAACAGACAACATTTACTGATCAGCTCATTACTACCGCATTCTCTTCAATGTCTATCTATACTATTTATAAAATTGAATGTATCTTTATGCTCAAAAAGTATTTCCGACTTCCAGTTGACCTGGAGATTTGAAATTTTCCACAATGGTAGAGTTTGGGTCTTTATATTGGGAAAAATCGAAAAGCTCCAAAAAGTTATCAGAGAAGGGAGTTATTTTAGATTTTCTTTTTTTTCATGACGTCACTGTGTGTTTGTGTTTATATGATCAAATTCAAAACATATTTTTTATAACCTTTTATTTTTATTTTTTTTTGTACCTCTCTTTGGTATTTTTTCGTAATAATAATACAATGTATCTATGATACAATTTGTATAAAAATATATAGGCAATTGACGCAAATGACGTAAGGATGCTAAGCTGGAAGTAATGATTTCTACCATTAATTCCATCTGACTAGCCTTTCCAATTTAAACGGCTTCAATTCCCCATACAAATATGCTTTGCTATTACCATAAATAAAGCACAAGGGCACACTTTAAGTGTAGCAGGAATTGACTTAAGAGAGCCATGCTTCTCTCATGATAAATTTTATTTAGCTTGCTCGAGAGTAAGTAGCAAAAAAAAATATTTTTATTTGACTCCAGGAAATAAAACAAAAAATATTGTGTATAAAGAAGCTTTAATTTGCCCGAATCATTAAAGCAAATCATTGGCCTATTTCACAATTTGAAATTTTGTATATTTGGTGCTGGACCAGAACAACATCGGGTGGCTTTACTAGTTTAACTATAAATCTAATGTTTTTGTTGGTATAGTTCCTTTATCAAATTCAGTAGTATCTTTACTACTGAATTATTGTAAGACGATCATTATGTGAAGTAGTACAAAAGCATAATCCTACCGGGTACTAAATTTAGCATATAAACACTTATGTAAAATTCCTAGTTTGAATCAAGAAATTTATAGGATACATTTTGTACTAGTACTAATTCCATCTAAAAACCCTTAATTTGAGTTAGGAAATTTACATAGTATATTAGATACTAGAGATTTTGCAAAAATTCCAAGTTTGGTCAACTATGTTATTGCATTCTTGCTGTCTTCTAATTAATTAATTCACAAATAATTTTAAAAATTTTTTCAACTGTTTTACATTTTTCTCCTCGTATTAGAGTCAATTTTGTTAAACATAATAAATTAAAAATGTGAGTCGAAAATAAAAATTTAAAATTTGATCGAAATGTTATTGAATTCCAATTTTATATTTAGTACAAAATTTCGTTATCACTATATTAAAAAATAACTGTATTTTAATCAAAGCCTTTTAAAATTATTAATTGATTTATTTTTGTATTTACAGGTAAGAATCATCACTTTATACACCTGCTTATGTAATCACCAATATTTTATTCTAATATGAAGATTACTAATGAAAAACTTAGTGGCCAATGACAGATATAGTCTTACATCTTGTATTAACATTTGGTAAATTGAATTTAATATTTTTGTTATTTTTTTTATTGTATTTTGTTACATTGTAAGTCTCTATATAAAATTGTACGAAATTAAATTACTTGGTCTTAAAGAATTCTTAACCTGTAGAAATTAACAACAAAAATGATAAAAAAAAAAGAAATTACTGAAAATTAAAATACTGAAATATTTTAAAATTTGTTTAGAATAGAATTTAGTAATAAGTTGAGTATAATTGAATTTCGTTATTGATTTCTACCAAGAAAATTATTAAACATAATGAAAGCAATACATGTATTATAGTTGCATCTTGTGTTATTGCAAATTGCAGTGTTCTACACTTAATGTACGCAACAGTGATTCTACCAATTTTACTGACAAGAATTTAAAATAAGATATACCGTTTCTCAATATAAAAATATTACATAAAAATGTAAACATAAAGTTTGATGTCTACAGAAAAGACACCGCTATCCAACGAGCCTTCATAGACAAAGACCATTGAGTCAAATAACCCATATAGACAAAGAATAGCAGCACACCATAGGTTGATCAACAGATTAGTAACTATAACCATTATCTTAAGCTAAGTTTGAAATTAAAAGACACGACAAGAAAAAATAGATATAATGAAGGAATTATTGACTGACTTATCATTAGAAAAAACTGCGCCGTATCGAACTGAATAACATGACTATAGCTTGTTCAAACCAAATAAAGATGTATACAAACCTAGAAGAATTTTCATAACTTACTATAAGACCAAATTAAATATTAAAATTGAAAGCGCGGCGTCGCCTTCACGTATTCCCGATTTAATTTCAAAGTCTATTGAGGTTGTATTTTGTATCACAACTTGTGGTCGTAAATCTAGCCTGGTTTTCATAGCCAGGTTAGTTAATTTGCAAAGTTTACTTAGTTTTATTATCTAGTATATGATTTTATTTCTATTAATTCTATTGAAAGCTTGCTTGTAGTCAATAAATAAAATATGTAAGTCTTGACCAAATTCATATCGTTTTGCCATGTTTTGTTTTAATAATTTGGTCGATTTTCACGAAAACCACACTGATATTCATGAAGATTTTCTTCAGTATACGGTTCAGTTTGTTCATATTGTATATTTGATAGTATATGCTGATGTGCTTAGTAGCATAATCCCTCGATAATTATTACAGTTAGTTCTACCCCCTCCCTTCCTATGGATTGGTCTTAGTATACTTATACGCTATTTTTCTGGTATCGAAACAATATTGCACATATTAATTTATGTATCTTCTTATGTAAATATTTCCCACCTTTGTAGCTCTGATGTTATAGAATCTTTCCCTGGTGTTTTATTATTTGTTAATTTCTGTGTGGCATTTTTCATCAACCTCATTTAATGAGAGTTCAATTATAATTAATTCGGCTGTGTGTATGATATTGTTTTCTGTCTGATATTGTTCGAATGTTTTATTTAATATTTCTTCGTAATACTCAGCCCATCTATCTATAATTTGTTGTTCTTCATCAGTCAATAGATTGTCCTCTTTGTCCTTGCTTGATGTTATTTTAGTCTCCTTTTTTATAATAAAAGACATAAATTTAAAAAATCTTTACAAATTTCCAATTTTAAAATTCTATCGAGACCAACCTATCAATCAAGCTATAATAGCAACTCTAGTTTGAATATAGTTTAATGTGGGGTTTGGATGTGGGGTCTGTGCTACGTGCTAATTTAATTAAATCAATGAAAAATTGACCCACTATAGATCCAGCTCAAAACTATTTAACTTAAACGCTAGAACAATTATTTTTGATATGTACCATTACCTAATTGTTTTCTCAGAATAATACCGTGGTTCTATACCGTATTTTATCAAAACAATAAACTTAAATCAGGATAGTTAGCAGTTTTCATTTTCGATAATAAACTACGATTTGATAGTCTATAAATAACTATTTTAATTTTTATTATATCTAATGTAGTTTTCAGAAGTGAATAATAAAAATTCAAATTTGATTATATAAGTATATCGTGTTCCTGCAACCAAAAAGATAAACAATTGCCTTAATAAATTTTTATTAATATTAAAATTTTTCAAAATAATTTAATAATTCCTAGAAATACCATTAAATAAAAATTGACTATGTAAAATCGAAAACATCTTTTAAAAATGAATCTTCAAGCAATAAAAAAGAAAAACAAAAAAACAAAAATTAAATAAATTCAAATTTTATAAAGTCCCCTCTATATACAATCGGAAGCATTATCTTGCCATAGCTATTAAAAATATTGTTGGCACAACAACATTTCCAAATCTGTTGAAATCATCTTAAGTTCAATCGAGAAAAACAAAGAAAACATAAGAAAACATTTTAAATCCTTATTTTTTTATTTTTTGTTTATAAATCAAGTTATATAATATCAGGGTTTAAAAAACTACAGCAAAAATAGTAAAAGCACTTAAATTATTGCTGTTGCTGACTATCACAGCATTTCAAATTAAAAAAAAAAACTATTACTGCGCTTTGCTGTTACAACTTAACCGAAGTAAAGTAATAGTTTTATGCTTTTTACACATACAAATACTACGCATGTGCTTTTGCTTTTCAAAACATAATAGCAATAGTAGAATTTTGCTGAATGCTTTTTAATATTTTAAGTCAAAGTAAAAAAAAAGCTATTTGCTGTGCTGATTTTGCTGTGAAGACATTGCTGTGCATTTAGAAAGAAATTTTATTTCGAAGAAAAAAGTGAAGTAAAAGAAAAAAAAATATGTCCAAAAGGTTTGTTCAATATGCAAATTAATATTGAATAGAGTAGAGCCAATGTGTATGTATTCAACGGGACCTTGTCATATGAACTACATCTTCTAGGTGGTGACTGGTGGAAAGAGCCAAGTTCAAGAAATTGAGCAGCCTCTAGCAAAAATAGGTCAGGGTCCCACCTCACAAAGCCCTCGAAAATTTTTTTTATTTTTTTTTTAACTTGTCTTCAGTAAAATCGCTCCTAGGCACGATGCAAACAAGCGGTCCCAAGAGTCGGGACCGAAGACCTCAAAAATTTTTTTTTTTTTTTAATTTTTTTTTGTCATCAGTACAATGACCCTTAAATGTGATGAAGACAATAGGTCCGAGGTCCTAGGAATTGGGGCCGAAACTCTATTTCACCAGTTTAAATTTTATATTTCTGGGAAAAGGTTATTAATAATTATTATAAATAATTTTTAAAAAATTTTCAGATTGTTCCGTGGTTCAGAAGTCGGGACCGTAGACCTTGAACAAAAAAATTGTCCAAAAACCAAAATGTCAATAATGTTCATTACGTATCAAGATAAGTATAAAAAAAAAAGTTTTTTTTTTTTTTGTTCAAGGTTCTTTGGTTCCGACTTCCGGACTGTCGGACCAATCTGAAATTTTTTTAAAAATTATTTATAATAATTATTAATAACCTTTTCTCAGAAAAATAAAATTTAAACTGGTGAAATAGAGTTTCGGCCCCAATTCCTGGGACCTCGGACCTATTGTCTTCATCACATTTAAGGGTCATTGTACTGATGACAAAAAAAAATTAAAAAAAAAAAAAAATTTTTGAGGTCTTCGGTCCCGACTCTTGGGACCGCTTGTTTGCATCGTGCCTAGGAGCGATTTTACTGAAGACAAGTTAAAAAAAAAATAAAAAAAATTTTCGAGGGCTTTGTGAGGTGGGACCCTGACCTATTTTTGCTAGAGGCTGCTCAATTTCTTGAACTTGGCTCTTTCCACCAGTCACCACCTCGAAGATTTCTTTACTTTTTTCATGTCCACTTATAAATTTAAAATAAAATACTTACCATTTTTTTTGTAAATCCATTTTTTAAATTTTAAACAACAAAAGTTTTCAAACAAACATAATCCGTCACAAGGAACAAAAAATCACAGTAACTCTAAGTAAAACAAAAGTGTATTATAAAGTGCTGTAAATGCTGAATAGTAATTCAAAGCAACAGCAAATGCTGTTTAGCTGTATTCAACTCATTTTGCTGTAGCTATTTAAAAAAATAATGAAAAAGCTTTTTTTGCATATTACTTTTTGAAATAAAAATGCGCAGCAAAGCGGAAGCAAAACAACTACAAAAAAAATGCTTTTGCTATGCCTTTGCTGAATTGATGTTAGAAAGCAATAGTAAAAAAATAGTAAAAGCTTGAAATAACTACGAAGTTTTTTAAACCCTGTATAATATAATCATATAGATATATGATATATACATATATGAACCCAAATGAAATATCTTTAAGAGATATTTTCCACTTATTTAAATTTAAAATTCTCTTCAAATTGAACATAAAATTTTGAATTTAATCGAATGTATTTTATTATACATCGACATTTTACCCCAGAAAAACAAAAACAAAAAAAAAAAAAAACAAATAAATAAATAAAAATTCAAAGAAAATAAAAACAAAATAACCAACCTATCTATATATAACGATACACCTGTATAAAAATTTCCAATTTTCCGACCCTGCAAACCATTTATGCTCTTTTTTATTTTGTATTTTTTTGTCTTTTGTTGTTTTTATTTGTCATCTCATTCTTTAAAAAAGACTTTATTTTTATTTTTTAAATTTAATATTCAAACTTACACACAAAAAAATAAAAAAAAAGTAAAAATAAAATAAACCAAAAATAACAAATAACTTGAAAAAGGATAGGTAAAGGACATTATCTGACATATCATAAAGCATTTTATATACTCAGGCCGAAAGAAATAAAACTAATACCAAAGCAATTTTTGTTTTTTTTTGCCATTCTTATTTTGTTGTTTTTTGTTATAAATAAAAAAAAATAAAACAAAAAAAAAACGAATAATATCGAAAATTACAGGAAAAAATAAACCAAAAATAGGATTAATTTTTTTTATAATATATGACCTAAAAAATTTATCCGTTATCCGAATTGTCAATAACACAATAAAAATAAAATGTAAAATTTTTAATTAATCAAAATTTTCGTTTTTTGATTTTTTGATTTTTATTTGATAATTTTTCAATTATATAAATTGATATTGATATAATTTTAATATTCCTAAAGCCATCGACAACTAATAGAAATCTGTTAAAATTTATTGAAAGCGGATAGAGCCGTGGAAAATGAAAGCAGATAGAACTACATTATAGTCTCTAGTTTCTTATGTGACACAATATGGAAAAACAAGTAGAATAACACTGTATTTAATCTATAAAACGTAGGACTTGTTATGACCTAAATCATTGTGTGTAGTTCAGAAAATTCAATCACCAAACAAAAATTAAGAAAAACTGAAATGAGGTGTCTAAAACAAATAATAAACAAAAGTCTGAAGGAGCATATATTCGCAAACAGAATCTACTAAACAGATTCAATATCCAAGTTTTAGTTTCATAATACATTTTTGTAATTATTATTCTTTTGATTCCCCTCTTATTGTTGTGTTATTATTCTTGCTCTGAATTTCTTTGTTTATTTCATAAATTAAATTTGAAAATAAATTTAATATGAATTATAATAAACATAAAACAAAATAAATAAACTCTGTACGAGCTTTTTTAGTTCGTTTGAGATGTAAATAAAATGAATAAATAAATAAATTAAATAAATAAATATATAAGATGTAGTTTGATGGAAAAGAGTTAATGGGAATAGATGAACAAGTAGAAGGAATGAGTGCAGACGGGATTATTGTATCTTTGAAAAGTGGGCATTCATTACTACGACTAATGAAAAGATAAATGTTATTTTGAAGCTTACAGTCTCAGGAATGTTGAGTACCAATTCCGTAAGAAAGATGTAATAGAACAATGTAATAGAACAGGATATTAGTCCTATAATATGATTAAAGAGAAAGAGAGTACGGAAATAAACGAAGAGTTAATAAAAGCAAGAAGAGTGATTGTTATTTTTCGATTAACCCATTCCCGCCGGTTGACCTATATATAGGACAGCAAAGAATATGTCATACAAATACGTATAACTTCCATTAAAATTAACTTAGCTCGGTCAAAAGTACCTTATTTTGAAGTAAAAAAAATAAAGTAACATTTTTCAATATAGTAACAACAACTTTTCAGTTTATAAATATATTTAAACTCAATTCAATACGTAATTTTTTCAAAAAGTTAAAAATATTAGAGGTGAATGCATAAAATATTAAAAAATAAATACTGAAAAATATTTAATTGTGTTCAAACTACCAAAATTTATTTGTCTAAGCTATTATATATTGGATTTTAGCTGAAAATATTAATTATTTTTTTATTTAAAAATTGGTGTCCGTCCTGAGTCCAACCGGCATAAGTATGTAAGAATTTTTATTTCGTTGTAGTTTTATTTTGGCACATGTAAAGCATAATTATGACACAAGTAAAAGCATTTGCATGGTAAAAGTGAGTTCAAGGGTCTACAGTTAGCTATTGAAGCTTTATTGGGAGTTCAAAATAATTTTGAAGATCATAATGTCATAAACGTAAGCATTTTCCCCACCAGAATTAGATAAATTGGCGAATTGTGAAAAATTTTATGATCAAAATCTCTTTGAAAACGAATTGCCAACAGATGTTCAAAGTGCAATAGCAGTGAAAATTTGGGACGAAAATGATGAAATCGAAGATACCAATGATAATTCGTTTCTGTTGTTAACTCAAGATAAAGATATTTGTGATTGTGTCTATACTTGGCATATTTAACACTTTGTTAAATGTGTGGATAATAGTTTTTCTGCAATGCTAACTAATGTTGACTTTATAAATCCCATACATTCAGAAAAACGTAGGAATAGAGAAACGCGTATAAAGAAACGAGAATTTTGCAAATTTTAACGTTGACATGAGTGGTGATAGAATTGATCAAAATAGCAATAAGTACAGAATCATGCTAAAAGGTAAGTATTGTAGTGGGCGATTTTTATTTTCCTAATTGGTTTAGCAGTTGTAAATGTTTGGAATTTATACTTTGTATCATCAGACGAATCATCTCAACACGTCGCAGCTATCACATTCTATATTTTGTAAATATATTCAAAAGGCAGGAAATTTAAAAAAAAAAAAATAAATCCTTCCTCAACAGTAGACCCCGAAATAACAAATCGCGTTCTTCCCAAATTGAAAACAGCTTCGTTTTTATTCCATTTCGGGAATATAATGTTTAATAATTTAAAAAGTTTCTAAAATTTAAATAGTTTTATTTTTCTTTATGTATTTAATTTATAATATTTAGTTAGTTTGTTTCAATGCATTTATTTTTGTCATTCGAACTCTAAAAAATATAATAAACCAAAATAATATTTTTATTTGTTTAAACTTTTTGTTTTAAAATTATGCACCCATATTTGCCGGTTGGCCTATTTATAGGACGGTCCATAGATCGGAACCTACAAGGGTTAGAAGAACCAAACTTGACTTTTGGCTTATCTAGCCAAACATTACTCTGGCTTTAAAATATTATTCGTTTTAGACAACGGGAAAGGGTAGCCGGCGGGAAAGGGTTAATCAGTATAAGATGTATGTTTGATAGCTAAATATTGTATGCAGGAGAATTCTGGCGTAATCATTTAAATAAAGACTTGCAGAAATAAAGAAATAATGCAGAAATTACAAAATAAGGCAATTAAGAATTTATTTGAATAAAATCAACGAATACATACCACTGAAATCCATATTAAGCATGATGTATTACCAGTTAAACTGCTAAAGAAAGTTCTGATTGTTAACTCCATGTGTATATGATGTTCTTTTGGTCGTGATAAAACCAATAAGCTCAATAAAACCACCACGGAACACGGGTTTGCCCAAATTATTATACAAGAATATAGGGAATTTTTCGGTACCTCTCAGTTAGTAACATTTAGTATAGTTTTATTTTGTAACATTTTGATTTTCTTCTATTGCTTTTTTGGTTAACATAAGTTAAATTAGTAAATGTTAAGTAAGAATTTAATATATATATTATTATTGTTTACACCTGTTAAATATAGTGAAAGAAGATTAGGTTTTGATTGAATTATTGAATTTGTCTAGTATTAGTTATATTTTGTTATATAGGATGGATATACGAGACCGATATTAGATCCTACGCACTCAGGCCTTACACCCTATTGTACACCCATTCAGCGATTTTACCTTTGTATCTCAGCAGACTCCATCACCGAGACAACTATACGTTTAGTGAACCTAATAATTTCAAGTTGTGTTATCATTTTTACTTCTGAGAAGTTTTTCCAATGGTAATCTTCTAAGATTCGTTGTTCTCGTTCTTTGCGTTTGGCATACGCCATGTACGTGAAGCACGGTTTCCAATTATTTTTCGCATCTTCTGCATAGGCTGGTTTCTAAAAGACCCATTTTTGCAGTGTATTTTTTTAGCTTGAAATGTTTTGTGCGTATGCGACAATATGACTTTCGTCCTTTCTGCATCTGGTAGTCCCCAGATATTTTTCGTTGGGATCACTCCTTCCGAGTCTCTGCAAGCGTTCTATTGGGTGGATGTTTCCATTTCATGGTATGGTTTATGGCTTGAGTTTTTAGTTCTACTCAGGATCATTGTTTCGTGAACGTTATTTTCCCAGCTTATTCGCTTTATTGTTCCCACCTACGCCGGAATGTCCATGTAATCAGTAAAGTAAAAATGTCAATTAATACTCGTAAGGAGTTTAATACTTCTCTGCAGCAAATAGTCGTTGCTGCTTTTCTTTTTTTATTGCTTTAATAGATTCCGGACTATTTCCTTTATTTAATAAAATTCTACTCCTCTTTTTATTGCCATTATTTCCCTTTGGATAGTCGTGATATTTTTACTTATTTTTTCGGGTTTTGAAAGGATATTCACAGATAAATTCCATATTCCATAGTTCTCTCCTACTTTGGATTCATCTGTGTATATCTTTAAATGATTGCTGTATACTACGTCAGACATGTGATTCTCCGGATTACGTGATATTTTTATTTTAAATTTTCGTGTGAGAGCAATGTTCTATAATGTTGTAGTCCCAGTTTTTAAAGTTCCTCACTAAAGTTGAGGTAATTTTATTCATGGGGTGTGTTTCTAGTAAGCGTGGTATTACTGTACCTATCCATTGCTATACCTTTTGTATATATTCCTAACAGGTGATATATTCAGCATAGTATCTAAGGGTCTTGTACTTATTGTTTGGGTTGTGTCTGTAATACCTAAACGCATTGATAAATACTGTTGTATCTACGTGTGAGATTTCATGTGTTTTTTTTTCTCTAAAGTAGTCAACCGATAGTATGTCTGGATTATCGATATGTACGTGACCACAGGTGTTATTATACAGTTTACAGTTTTTTAGTAAAGTAACAGTTAAGTATTAAAATAAAATAGATTCTAAAATTTTCGTAAAGGACGAATTTAAGAATAACAAAAATTATTGTAGGTAATTGAAAATTAATAATTCACGAATTTAAGAAAATTTGATAATTCCAAAATAATAAACTTGAGGCTAAAAACGATTTCTTAAAAAAAATATTATTCCCTTTTTTGCAATTTCAATCTTTTGTTTTATTTGTGATAACATACGGTTGGTAACAGACTTAAAATAATCGTCTTTAGTTATTATATTTTGTTTTATTTTTAGGCAAATTTTCAATTAAGTAAACATGAAAGAAAATTTATAATTTAAAAATTTTTATCGTCTACTAAGAAATAATCATTTAAGTTGGGCTAGAAGCGATATGGAAAAAGCGAATTTATTTGCTTTATATCTGCAAAATACTTTCGAGGCATATGACCTTCACTAGCTCTCCAACTTCATACCAACCAATATTCCTAAGTCAATTCTTGATTTTAGTCAGAAATTCAGATAAAACTCCGATGTTCTTGATGTGTATTGACAATTTATTAAAAATTCTAGGTGCAACGATTTTATAAAAATGACAAAAATGAGACTTATTGAAACGTTGTACATCAACTAAACTCCTGGTGTTTACTCTTAGATTGTAGAAGATATCCTGATATTCTGACATCTAGTCCACGTAACAATTTTATTGTTATAAGACTCTTGCGCACTCTTATAACACTATTATAAACACTCTTATAGCAGTATTAGTGTTAATTTGAGTGCTCCGCAATTGCTCCGAAAGCTTATAAATACGTTATAGCACTAAAATGGAGAATCCTATAAGGCACCGGAGCAAGTGCTGAGAAAGTTATTATTTTTTATTTTAAAATAATAATTTTATGGAGTTTATATTTATTTGCTGAGAAAGGGAGATAGTTATTAATTAAATAATTTTATATTTGTGTGTAAATGATTAATAATATAAAAATGTCTTACTAATAAATAATATTTTGTGGTTAAGAATAATTGCATTAATATTTATAATTATTGTGACCAAAATGCAAAATTTGGCTGGGAATGAAATTTCATTGACATTTATTATAAAAATAATTCGAAAAAATTCAATGCCCTCTAAAAATAACCAATTTTTAAATAAATAAAAGAAAACATATTTTTAAATAGCATCTTTAAAATATTTAATATTGTATGTTAATTAATGCATAACATCAAATTTGATATTTAAATAATTATTATATAAAAAAACATTGCTGTATCACTTGCGGAAAATCCCATTATAACAACTCCCGCAATTGCTATGAGAACATTCTTGTAGCAATATTAATCTTATTATTACCATAAAAACATATTTATAACACCTTTAGTGCTTATCGGGAGTCATATAGAAGTCTTGTAGGACTAATTTTGTTTTTATAACAATAAAATGTTACGTGGGAGATATCCTGATTTAATATAAAATACTTTTATTGTTTTATACAGACACAAATTACGAATGGGGAGAATACTTAAACTATTGAATAAGTTAGCGGTATGTGTGAGACGGTTAACCTTACAAATTAGTCTAATACCATGCTTTTGGGATATTAAGAATGGTTGTAGTTTGTTAAAGTGAGTACCACCCCAACAAACTATTCCATACTGAAGCTTTGAATGAAATAATGCATAGTAAACCATAGAACATACGTTAGAGGAGCAATATCAATTTACATAGTAAAATTGGCGAATAACATTTTTAAAATGGTTCCTACGGTAAAGAGTATGATGGCTTCAATCAAGTTTGGAATCAATAAATAACCCTAAATATTTAAATATAGAAGCCGGTTCAATTAAAAAACAATTCGAGTCACATTGACGGATATTACAACAGTTAAAGAAATCTTGGACATTAGAAACAGAATTGATAGAACAAGTTAAAATTATCGATTTTAGTGTTACAGATATTGAAATTCATGTGTTTTGTTTTAGAGTTAATGATTAATTCATGTTTACAGAACCAGTTACGAAGTATGTTATCATAGTTCCTTATAACCACAATGTCAAAGTTACATTTGGAGGAATAAGTAAAAGCAGTGTCATCAGCAAATGCGGTAGAATTTCCTTTAAATGGTTGCAGAAAAGGAGAATTAATAAATATCAAAAAAAATTTAAAAATCCAAACTGACAATCGCTAAAAAAGTTCGTTTTATCCAAATATTCACGCATGCGTCTTTTAATAGCTTTTTCAAAAATTTTTGAGAAAACGGTTAGAATTGAAATAGGTCTATAATTGTTAGTATCGAGAGAACTACCTCTTTTAAATAATGGAAGAACTTCGCCAATTTTTAATTTATCAGGGAATATACCATCAAATAAAACACTTTTATTACAGATATGGATATGTAGTTTATTACTACATCAACTATCTGTAACGAAATTTTTATTTAAAATTTGAAATGCCATCAGAAGACTTAGAGTTAGATTTATTAAGATTCATAATAATTCTATTAAATTCTATTAAAAAAATTTATTTCATTACTATATAATACATATAATATGAGACTTTTTTTACCGTCCTTAATTATAATAAGGACTTTTCTAAGCTTTTTAATTTTTTTTCGACATTATTTCTATTCTATTCATGTAATTCAAGGGTTCAAAAAAAAAACTGACAACTTGGAAAATTCCATCGTTAACGGTATAATTAAATGCAGAATTAGAAAAATTATTAGTAGTTAACTTATTATAAATATTTGCAAAAGAGTCATTAAAATAGTAAGCATTAGATTTGTCATTATTAAAGATCATATTATTAATATTTACTACCTGTTTTAGTTTTTCCAAGAAGGCACACAATTCCATTGCTTTTTTGAATTACCTTTCACCTGCTCAAATCTACCTACAAAATACTTTTCTTTACATACTCCAACTTGACGCTTGATTTCATTACACAGTTTTTTAACATACTTCTTAAGACGAATATTGTTAGGCTGTTTGCTGATATTTTTACGTAATTTTTTACGTTAATTAATTTTATTGATTAGTGAGTCGGATATCCAAGGTTTGTGTTTTTTAAACTTATTAAAGTTTTATTAGAAGAAATTTATCCAGGTTGCAGATAAATTGTGTCCTTCTCAATTATTATTGATGGACCCATTTTTTTCTTTCTTACGGCGGTGTCCCTAATATGTCAGAGCCGGCCATGTAGGCTTTTGGCCTTTTATGTCCTCCTCCACCCTTCAATTTAATCGACATATTAAACAAAGTTCAATAGGTTTGAAGGTTTTACCCTGCACAAGCTTTCTGAGGTTAGTGCGTTTCTGTAGTGCGTTTTCTCAGTCTTTAAAGACCCTTGTTTTCATGAGTTAAATTCAGCTGCATTGTTTTATTTTCTCGTGTTTAAATATGTTTCTTTGAACATACTCTAAAGCTTTTATAAAACTCCTATGTGTAGCTGTGAAAACTATGTCATCGACGAATATTGCAATTGGGATGTCCGGTTTTTGGAGCATTGTATTGTAGTGCCTATTTGACAAAGCATGATAAACACTCATTTTCCATGGGCAATCCATTTTTAAGTATTGATCAAGCTCTGTGAAATAGGCATAACAGTATACAAAATTAAACCTAAGGTTAGTGCGTTTCTGTAGTGCGTTTTCTCAGTCTTTAAAGACCCTTGTTTTCATGAGTTAAATTCAGCTGCATTGTTTTATTTTCTCGTGTTTAAATATGTTTCTTTGAACATACTCTTAAGCTTTTATAAAACTCCTATGTGTACCTTTGAAAACTATGTCATCGACGAATATTGCAATTGGGATGTCCGGTTTTTGGAGCATTGTATTGTAGTGCCTATTTGACAAAGCATGATAAACACTCATTTTCCATGGGCAATCCATTTTTAAGTATTGATCAAGCTCTGTGAAATAGGCATAACAGTATACAAAATTAAACCTAAGCACTTCTCTATTGAAATTAAAATTTTATTGTATACAAACTTTATTGCTTCGTCATCGAGTATCATAGCGAAGTATATTTATTTGATATTTGATTTCAAAATTTCTTAATATGGACATAATAACATTTTCTTAAATAAAAATATAAAACTCGTGGATTCTGAGGGAGATGTTATATCGGCGCAGGACCTATTGACCATATCCCAATGATCCCTGGAATTGCTAGCTTTCCAAAAATATATATCTTTAGTGGCGAATTTTGTCCTTTAATTTGATTTCAAAATTTCTTAATATGGACATAATAACATTTTCTTAAGTAAAAATATAGGTTAAAACTCGTGGATTCTGAGGGAGATGTTATATCGGCGTAGGATCTATTGACCATATCGCAATGATCCCTGGAATTGCTTGCTTTCCAAAAATATATATCTTTAGTGGCGAATTTCATCCTTTAAGGACGAAAAGTACATTTGAAAGTATCCTTGTTGTTTTGATGTTTCTAAATGAAACCGTTATGTCTGTTGATCTATTAGATGTATATATATATTCAGTTATATATTCTATAAAGATAACGGTCTGAACCACATTTCAACATTTATTTGATAATGACTGGTGCTGAACTTGTGTTACATTTACTTTAATGGTTGTTACTTCGTAAAAGACAGATTCATAGTTTTATATAGAAAAAGGATAAAAAAAAACAATTTTTTTAAATAAATGCTTATATCTTCTAAACTATTCGACGTAGACATAAAGTATGTATGTATGAGTTATAGAAAAAAAGAGACATTCCAACAATTTATAAATATTAAAGAGGTTTCGTGCAAAAATCTTGAGGTATTTGGTTTTTCATGAAAGAAAATAAGGATTGTTTTTTTTCAAAAATTTTCTCCTTTGAACTACAATGTCTCCACAACGGCAGCACCAATCATCATCAAATAAATTTTAAAATATGGACCATTATCTTTCTAGGATATATAACTGAATATAAATATGTTTAATAGATCAACAGACATATTGGTTTTTATACAAAAACATAAAAATAATAAGGCTACATTCAAATGTCCTTTTCGTCCTTAAAGGATGAGATGCGCCACTATATAGATATATATTTTTGGAAAGCTAGTAATTCCAACTTTCGTTAGAATATGGTAATTGGGTTCCACGCCGATACAACATCTCACTCAGAAGAGCCTAAAACTCAGACATGAATGATTTCTCTGACTTAGTTTAATCATAAAACAAGGTCTAAATTTAATCCACATATTATAAATGTGTTCCATATGATTTAAATTTGTTTAGTAAGAAAGTGAGGTTTATCTGAATGAATTATAACCAACCGATATTGTTAAGTGATTATGTCATCTGGCTAATTCAGGTGTCTTGGATCCTAGTCTTGGAATTATAAAACCAAATTAATATCGTATAATGTCGGCCCAAAAATAATGTTTCTAATTAATCAAATAATTAAAGAAAAACTTGCAGAAAATTTATCTAAGAATCTAGCATTCAGGACTGACAGATTTTATTGAATAATATTAAGAATAAATTAATAACGCTGGTGATCTGGAAAAGTCTCCTATCTGCAAAATGAACTTTTTATATGGGAATTCAATTTTACAGCCATATTGAACTAAAGGAGTATCAAATTATATAAAGTTCAACTGTGTAAATAATAATATATAAAATTTATTTATAATAGGATCTTTGGGAAACTTTGTCAGATAAGAATTTTTTTCAGATCAATAACGATAAGGTTATAATGAAATTTTAATGAACACAGAATCACAGACCTCTTCAATTAAAATTTTAAATTTGAAGAAACAAATTTCAAAAATAACTAATTTTCATATTATATCCTATAGTTTGAAAGAAAATAAAATCTCATAAATATACGAGATACTGAAATATAAAAATAAATAAATAAAAAAAAAATTTATGATACGTGAATTGTGATCACAAAACAAAAATTTTATAACAAAAAATACAAATAAAAAAAAAAAAAATTGTTGTGTAACCTACACACAAACAAACCATTGAAATCATCATAACAATCTTAAGTCGACTGGAAAACTATAAAACTTTTCAGTTTTATTAACTTTCCGGACAAAGTTTTCAACAACAAAAAAAAAAAATAAAAAAAAACAAAAAAACCGAATATTAGAAAAAAAAGTCATTCTCTCATATTATTTTGTTTGTCTTTTTTTTTTGTATTTTTCATTTTCTTTTATGACACATTCTTCAAATCATCTCATCATTGTAATGTGACAACGAATATCATTGAAGGACCTAATAAAAATTAATGATTTTATATATGAATAAAATTCTCATAGGACAACAATATTACAATATACATAATACATACATAAATAAAAATATAATAATAGAATTATTGAAAAATCATTTTCATTTTATTTTTCATATTTAGTTTTCGATTTCTTTGTCCTTAAAATACAATACAAATACACATAATCAAAAATTTATATATAATATATTGTATTGTTCCCATTGTATATGATAGAATATCCTTTAATAGTATTTTAATAGAATATTTTATAAATTTAAAACCACACCAATTATTATTGCTATGGTTAAAGCCCATAAGCGTGTTGTTAAATATTTTTCCTATAAATAATGTAAGTCTTTCGAAAAAATAATAATAAAAAAAAAACAAGAAAGACAATAACAAAATTAAAACTTTGTTTCAATATTTTTTAAGGATATTCTATAAATTGTTTGTCTTTTATCCTTGTTAATGTATCTTCCGTTGTTTTTTTTTTGTGCGGTTCAAAAGACAAACATACTTGAAGTTAATTGAAAATTCCAACACACACGCACACACAAACACATAAATTTAATACAATAAAGGTAAAAAAAATATTCAATTTTGGTTACCATATAACGATATAACTAACAAAAAAGGTTCACCTCATCACCTAATCATTGTTAATCCTTTTAAGAAATAACCTATTTCTACATATCCAAAATAATACAAAAAAAAAAAACAAATAAAAGTAAAAAGTGGAAAAGGATACAAAAATAAAAACAAAAAAAAAAGAAATATGAAGAAACTAAAATGAAAAATAATGCGTCTATTGTCGTTATCAAGGGATTTTAAACTCATTTATTTCCAAAATATTATTTAAGGGATATGATAATACAATTTTTAAGCTAAGGTACAGTTAGAGAAGTTATATTGTAACGTTACCAAGAATGTTTATAAAAGTACATACCTAATATCAGAATAGAACAAATCTCGTTAACTATTGAGTTCTTAAGTAATTAGCTTCGGTTTTTCTCTTGAGAGTTGTACTTCAGCATTTGGATGCTGATGAATGTGATTTGAAGCTAACATAATGTATTCCGAATTACGTACGAAGAATATGTGATGTAAATTATATTAATAAGTGAATTAGGATGAGAGATAAAAAATTGAAACAATTATAAACGACAGAATTACAAGAAATCAGATAGTGAAAAACGCATTGTAAGGACAACCTAATCGCAAATTTCTTGGCATACAACCAAAAATTTTATAAGTGATATCCTAACTACAATTATTTATATAGAATAAATAATACCTAACTACATTTATTTACATTCTATATAACTATACAAATATTCGTCAGTGATTTAGTAGTTTATCGTTCCATATTCCATAAAAGCCCCCCTCTAAGACGGATTTCATATTTGCAGATATTATACATACATATATATTTATATTGTCTTTCCTGATGACTTATATATCCCACGCAAGCATTCATATCAATTTTTTTCGATGAATTCCAGATTGTATTTCGTTGTAGGCCAAGTTGTCTGAACGAATCTGAAGCTTGTATCATGGTTAGTTAGTTGTTAACTGGTAATGGGTTCTATATACTGAAATCGGGTTTTTATTATCAGAGTTGGCATTAAACGTACAAAGAGTGTTTACCAGTGTTTTGAGCTCGTTATATTAGAATCTGTATTTACATTTATTTTTGGTACAAAAATCTAACAAATGAAGTTATGTTTATAGCAGATTTTTTTATCTTACCTATATTTATTGAATCTTTCTAAACTAAAATTACGATAATTTATAACAATGTTGACCTTTACGGTTTGTTCAAATCGTATATATTTGACTTATTCGTATATATTTACACGATTGCTGGCTCGCGAATTTTTTTTTTAACTTGCTGGTTTCAGAAATGTTTTGTAAAACTCTCGCCAAAAGGTTAGGGTGTTGGACCAGCCTTCTGTAACCAACGGTATATTCAAATATTTATGTAGATTAATATTTCTAAGGTACCAGTATGCCTGTTATATTATACGTACCATTTTTGATTGCATTTTTTTAATTGTTTCGAGGCTACTATCATAACTGACTATCCACAGGACCAGATTAGTTTCAGAATGACTTCGTATAAAAGCATTTAGTATACCTGATCTAAAATTATTCCAAATAAGCCAAACAATGATTTAAGTCTTCAGTTTCAGTTGCGGTAATGTGCTTTTTCCAAGTTAACCTATTATCTAGGTGTACTCTAAGGTATTTAACATCGTTAGCTTACAATATCCGATTTATACTAAGCCAATTAGTATGCATAATCCCTTTTTTAACAAGAAAGTAACATGTACATTATTATACTCTCATTGACCTTCAGTTTCTACTTATAAAGCCATTCCTGTATGTGGTGCAAATATTCTTGCAAATTTGTTGATGCTATATGTAAATTTGCATGGCAGCTTAAAATAATTGCAAAAGGTGGATTTTAATGTGTTTCGATAGGTCAGAGGTAAATAATAGATATAATATATGTTATATATATTATATCTAGTGTATAATGTTTTATTTATGTTATAAATAATCTTTATATAAATGTCATTAGTAGAGTAGCTATTACAGATAGGTAGGTAAGATACTACATACTTGTTCATGCTAATCCCATTTTAGCCATCTTTCTAAATATATAACTGTAAAGGTGAATTTTCTCTTCATGAACGAACGTTCGGACAATTTTGATTTACACCATAATTGAAACACAAATATAAACAAAGAATATTGTATGATTTTTCTCAAAGCGCGAAGGACTAACATTTGGTATCTCTTGACGTTTAAAAAATTGTTTACATGCGCGGATTTTATTGGGGAAAAGTAATAATGAGTAAAAACATTGTAATATTAAAAAAAAAATTTTATTTTTTTTAAAAGCTTTGCTTTTATCTTAAAATATAAATAATTTATTAGAAACAAAATAATCTTATACTAAAAAACAAATAACAAAAAAAATTAAACTTCCTCTTTTTTCCGGTTTGTCTTAAAAAAACATTTGAAATTCTATATATGTGAATGCTTTCATACATAAATCGAGATGGCAATAAATATTTATGAAATAATTATATATCTATCCTTTTCTTTTACTTCAGCCATCAAACAAAAGTTAAAAAAAACTTTAACTAACAAATTGGATGAAGTAAATTGTCAGGAGAAATTATTTTGTGTATGTGTTAGTGAAATAAAAGTTTTTGATTGGTTAAAAAATTTGTCCTCACGTCCGTCCATGAAGAGGAAATCCACTACAAGTATACATATTTTTTTGTGGTATATTTATTTAATTCAAAATGCGATCTATTGTGCCTGTGTGTCATCGGCAAAAAAAATTTAATTATGACATAAAATATTAGACTTCTACTGAGTCGAATTTATTACAATATTTTAATTTCTTTTATTATATTTTGTAATTTTTACATGTATTTGAAATAAAAAACGACCAAATTTCCTTCAATAAATAAGAAGTAGAGTTCAATTGCTCTTTCTTTATTATCAAGTTAACCTTCTAACATCTGTACGATTAGTCTTTCTATAGAGTCATATCGAACTGTGAAAATTTGGAATATTTGCTCAGACTTGGGATTGTTTGAAAGTAGTTAATAACATTTTTTATAAAAATAATGCTTTGAATAAGACCCTAATCTATGAAAATTATGACTTAAAAATGAGTAAACAAGCCGTGTATATTGGGAGTATATTGGGAGTATATAGCTTGTGTTGAATTTAATAGGAAACCTAGATTTACTCTTCAATCTTTAGAGAAACTCTTCAATTACCCATACAATTTCAATACAAGCTGTTAAATTAACTTACAAATTATTTTCATTTTGAACTCGTATACAATATTTCCGCAAATTTTTTACAAAATAATTTCACAGTCAACTACAAATTATTGTGATCACGTACATTCACTAATATCATTAGTAATCTACAGTAATAATTTGTAGTGTTTTCAGAAAACATTAAAAATTATATATAACTATTGTTCCATTTTTATTTGTAGCGTTCGATTGACAATAACTGCAATATCATTTTCATTTTCAAAAATATATATATTTATTTTATTTTTCAACTCAAAGGAGCCATAAGGCGCGTGTACCTAGTAGAGTATTTCACCATTCTTAATGTAATTTTATAATTTAACAATAAAAAACAGTAAGATAAAATAATATAAAATTCAAACAAACTGCAAAATATTACATTCCTAAAAATGTGCAAATTTTAATCTAAAATCAACAAAATCCATTATCATTATAACTATTCCATAAACTCAATAATAACTATTTGATTCATATACTTAATTAATATAATTAAATAAAAAATTAATATAATTATGTATTTATTTATTTTATTAGTTCCTCTCAAGTGAGCTTATAAGCTCTTACAGAGTGTATAGTTAAAATTAAATATGGTCCATTTACACATTCATAACATAAACTTTACTAAAATGTTAATGTTTTATGAACAGCATGTGGATTTGTTTTTCACTTCCATTTGTTTATTCAAGAAGCCATTTAAACAGAAATAAGCTTCATTGTAGTACACGTAGCCTTTAGATTGATTCATTATTTTTGTAATACATTTTCATACAATATTATACAACTATTAATCTCTCCATCGTGATTTTGCAAACACTACTGTACAAAAATATCAATTTTTGATAAATTTGAAGAAAAATGCCCACTAGGATATTGAAAAAGTCCGGATGTTCCAGAGTATGCGTATCACTATTTTAAGAGGGGAAGGAGCCGATTTTAATCGTATCGTTTGGTAAACCAAAATTAATAATAATCATTTTGATAAATAAATTTATTTTTGATGGCATCACATTTTTTATCTTAGTTTTGGGTTCCTACAAATTTTAAACTAAACAAACCAAAAAACAATATTTCTTTACAAAAGTTCTTTGACGTAGAATCCGATTTTGCATAAAAAGTACCCCTTCCCATTTAAAAATCTCGATTTCGGCCAATTTCGGCGATTTTCGGGGTTGAAAAGCTGATTTCCCGTCCTTCGTGGAATTTGAAAATATAACCAATCGATAGAGCACCCTCGATTTAGGAAATTAATTTTTTTATTTTAAAATAACGGTTCCTTGTTACGCATGCTCTGGAACACCCGGCATAACAGTGATTTGATTATTTTAGTCTTTACATAAGTAGTTTTTGGTCAGTTACTTTATACGTTAGAAATTCATATTCTTCGCTCTATTTTTCTTTTTTTATTTTAAGTCTATGGAATGAACACCTTTACTGTTTTCACACGGAGATATGACATATACAGTTTACTATTGTAGAATTTGTAGAGTAACTTAACCTTCATAAATAGTATAGTTCTATATTATTTTAGTGATGACCAAATTGTAGTCCAAATGAATTCCAAAAATTAATTGAAAATACTTACGTTAGAAGTATAAAGAACTATTACAACTGTGTAGAATAAACGAAGTCTGACAAAGACAATATTAGGAGATCAACTTGTAATAAATTATAACAATAAGATGGTAGAAAATGTTTTATAGAATTGTATAAATAGCCTCCGACCGATATGGTGAAGTATATGTATATATTATCTAATATATGCCCTGAGTGGATTTCGAACCCAGTCAGATAAGTCAGATAATATAACTACTATTACTATACCATATCGGTCAGCTTAAAATATTTCTACAATTCCATAAAATATTTTATAAAATTTTATTGTTATAACTACAAGTGTTTATAACTATTGTTACAATTACTGCCACTTCGTCCATTCTATTCAGTTGTTATAATACATACATTTGCTAATCTTTACACTACCCTATACCCTCGATCTATTCAAATAATATGATTACACTGAAGCGTACAATATATTTTAATATTTGATTAAGTCATTAACTTCTCTACTATTTCTACGAAACATTGTTATTAATCTTTTCAGATATTATTTTTTAAACATATTTCAGACCAAAAATTTTGTTCGTCCCATTAAAATCCTTCATTAGAATATTCTGAGAATATTTTCCTCATCCTCGAATTCATTGCCAATACATAACTCAAATCAATAATTTATTGTGGGCCGTATTAGGATTTTAAAAATGTAAGAGGTATCAGCGACCAAACGAGTATAATAAAATTAATGAAAAATATAAATATAATGTTCCAGTAGTGGTTAAAGGATCTAAAACAAAAAATTGAAGTGAGAGATTTTGCAACTCTAAAAAAAACCAAATTTTTGTTGATATATCAAAAATGGTTACAGTTTTCATTGCAAAAATTTGAATCTATAATTTAACTATCATATAATTTATTATACATATACATATGTATTTTTTTTAACAATACTATACATACAAAATATTAGTTTTATGAGCTTGTGTCAGCTTGAACTACATTTTTTTGGTATAAAGTTTATTGAAACTGTATATCCATGGTTACAAGCACTGACTGTGTTGTTTGTGTGTATCTACAATTTAATATTCATTCATGTAAATAATCAATATCAATTGGTCAGTAAATCCACCACTGTAACGTCCCCAAGTCCATAAAAAGGAACATTATAATAGAAGAAAGCTCATTTACTAGTGAATGCTTAATTAATTACTCTTGAAAAAAGAAGGTTAGCACAGCATTAAAGTGAATGTTACGGTTTCTTTTTTTTATATTTGTTTTTATTTTTGTTTTTAATGACCAACCATTAAGGATGTAATGGATTTTTTTCGTAATACATTCATATATATCAAATATATTATATATATATATATATAGATATATAGATATATGGTTATATTTTGAATATTGAAAGGAAACAGGAAGAAAAAAAAGAAAAAGTAAAATAAAGTTTAATTTACCACCTGTTTAGATTTGGGTCAAATATTGAAAATATCCTGGAAAATATAATTTTATTTTATTGGGATATTTTTTGGTGAATATTATTCTGACTTTCTAATTACATTATTGACTTATTTTCTTTTTGTTTTGTTTTCATGGAGATTTTCCGAGGTCTCTATTGTTTTTCAGTTAGTTTAATTACCTAATATATATTAACCTTAAGGTAATGTGTTTTATTTCCTTAGGATTGTAAATATTTTTAAGCTTTAATACTTTAATTTTTAGTAAAAGAAAAGAAAAATTTATGTTGACAATTAAAAAAACAATTCAGGATAATCAAATGGAAAAGGATCATTTGAATAATACGAATTTAAAAGAAAAATATATTACATATGACACTGAAGTGATTTTGGTTTGAGGCAAAATCCCAAATAACGGATAAAGTGTTAAAACGGTAAATAAAGTTGAATACAGTTGGATTAGGGAAATGTATTGGAAAATAATAATAATATATATACCTAACACTCTTGACAGTTTTTTTGAGACCAAAATAATGGGCTAAGCGCTCTAACTGCCTTCGTAGAATTAAAGCCATGGCTAGAATACTTAAAAAATTAAAAAAAAAAAACAAAAAGAAGGATAGTAAAGAAATAAACAAAATTATAAAAGAAAATAAATAAAATAAAATAGAATAAAATAGAATAGAATAGAAGAGTTAGTATACATAAAATTTACAGAAAGACAGCTTTAAAAGAATTTATTTGCCCGTCTCTTGAAAACTTCTGAAACCCTTGAAATTATATGTTTCTAAAACCTCATAAAATGTTAGGGTGCTCAATAGTTAATACCAAACCTCTAGATTGATGAAAGAACTTCTAGATTCCACAGCAGTTCTGTTCGAAGAGGCTTCACTACAAATTTGTGAGAAAGAGCTGCTCAGTGTTTTAGGATACATGTAGGTTAAGTTTGGTTGAATATGTTAAGAAATAGTGAAGATATAGCAAACATATAAAATGTCGCCCTTAAAAGTAGGTGGAATTATATAATTTTTATATCGTGTGCTGCTTTGTGAATGATTTGATGGAATTAGCTTTATCATAATAATCTGTGGCAATAAACACTTAAGTCGACTTAAGTGCAAAATGGGATATTATTATACAATCGAACTCTACGTGCAAATTAAAATCTTATAATAATTCCCGAGGCTTCTATGAGTTTTCAAAGCTGAGAAAATTGCATTAATTTATTCGCCTAACTCAGCTAGACTATTTACTGCACATGTTATAGCGTCTTACACAAACTTAAGTCGTTATAATAAACTCAATTACTATTTAAATGTTATATATTCTATGGACAAATATGACAGCTTTTATTAAATTTAGCGGTTATATTAAGTTTTCTAAAATTGGCTTAAGCGATTATATCAAAATTTATGTTTTTATTTTACCTAAACATGAATAATCGCTTATAATAAATTGTAACGAGATCATAACTGAATACTATGTCTAGTTAAGCGTTTACAATTTGTGCATGATTAGCTCATTTTTAGACTTAAGAGTGAAATGATGTGAGTGAAAAGTGTACTTGTTTAGATTTTATATTCAATTTTATTAAAGTGCCACATTAAACTTAAATAATAATTAATAATTATTTTATTTAGTTATATACATTTCTATATGGGACAACATCGGAAAAATTGAAATTAGCTCGAAAAATTGTTCAAAATCGTAAAATTTTTAATGGTGAGTATTCAATAGATTAGTTTATTCTACTTATCATTATTGTTCTTTGAATTTGTCTTTGTTTGCAACAAATATGATTAATTTGAAAGCCACAATATGTTTATGTTCAAAATTTATAAAATCAATAACTTAACCAATCCAACATTTTTTTTTATTATTTGCTTCATCGGCTTATGGAAAGTCTATAACTTATTAAAAAAGGATCATTTCCTTACGGAGAGTGGAAGTCGCATTCATTGTCACCTCCATTTCTTGAGCCAAAAATTCCTTCAAGTCGCTCACTGGATTTTTATGGTACTGTATCATCAGCGAATGTTACTACCATGGTATTCACTAAGGCTGGAATATCAACTGAAAAAAGTGTATATAGAGACCTGTCAAAAAATCTTTCTTGTGGAAGTCCGTATTTGATTGAGTAAAATTGGATTGCTTCTTCCTCAATTTTCATAATAAAGTGTTTATTTTCCATTTCATAGTATATTTTCCTTGCATAAACGAATTGATGACTAGTTACTATTCGAATGGATATCTTCTAAAGTATCTAAAGTATGCACTTTTAATTTTTTTCAATTACTTTTTGAAATACCAATTTTAGACTTTTTCAATTATTCGAAATATTTGAATGAATTCATGAGAGACGATTTCTAAGTTAGAAATGATGAATATTATTACCGAAGGACTTTACTGTCACTCAAACTGATAATTATAAGTAATTTTTTGTTTGGTTATAATTTTCTATAAATTGAAAATAAAAAACAACCTGTTTCATTTCTAATTGAAAAATTCATAAACTAAAACGACCTTTGTTTTTCTTTTCTTTCATTTTCTGAGTTACTATTTTCGAGGATATTTTTAATAATTGAAATAAAGTGTTTTTAAATATTTTCTTGCAATTAAAATAAGTACTAAATGTAATATCGTAATGCTTCAGCTGATTATAAAAAAATAAAATAAAACAAAAAAAATAACAATCTATTAATCAAACAGAGAGAACATCTTCGTTGTACACCTAAATAATAGTTCTTTGTTTATATACGGTACTAAAAGATTAAAACTATCATATAAGCTGAAAATAATTAATATACTTGTTATTCAATGTAGTAAGTACATTATATTATGTAATATATAATTATTATAAAGTACTGCCCTGTGAACTATGAACATAAGAATGGTTATAGCGACCTAAACTCAGAGTTGACCAAATTTACATTGCAAATATTATATTGAGAAGAATCATTTGGCAAAAAAATCGATTCACAAAAAACGCATTTTTGTCAAAAAGAGTACAATAAGTCACATTTTTACTTTGCAAAACATCTGTTTGGCAAATTTTAAAATAACATCAAATAACACAAATAAAATATGTACATATATAATATATATACACAATACACACATACATAAATATTCTGTAAAAGGCGTGTAACTCTGATTTTGTAATCAATTCTAAAATTTCTCCACATTTGGAATCTGGCATATACATAGATATATGGGTTCCAACTATATATACTTTTGAACAGTTGTGGCATGATATTTTATAGATGCCGTTGACTTCTTTCATCTCCTTTTTATCCTTTGCTGATCCAAGTATACTGCTCATTTTTTGACTTCTGCTAGTTGTTACTAGTTCCAGATTGTGTTTCTTGAACATTTTCTTAAACTTATCGGTGAATGTTGAGTGCGTTACGCAAATCCTTCTAGGTTTTTCGGTATCCTTATTTTGTTGAAACAAACTCGTCATGTTATTGCGTTCGATGCGGTGCAGTTTCTTCCTTATCATTAGGTCTATGATTTCTTCATTATATCCATTTTTCCTAGCCGTGTCTTTTATGTAGTGCCTTTCCTTTTCAAAGTTAGCCTTTGATAATGGTATATTTACCAATCTGTTGACCATCGTATGGTATGCTGCCATTTTTTGTCCATGTGGGTGATTTGACTCAGTGGGGATGGTTCGTTGGGTAGTAGTGTTTTTTCTGTAGATATCAAATTCTATGGTTCCATCATTATGTATTATTTTTATGTCTAGAAATGGTATTTCCTTGTTTTTTACCCTTTCCATAGTGAATTTTATAATATATTAAATAATAAGGATGTGCGTAACGCACTCAACATTCACCGATAAGTTTAAGAAAATGTTCAAGAAACACAATCTGGAACTAGTAACAACTAGCAGAAGTCAAAAAATGAGCAGTATACTTGGATCAGCAAAGGATAAAAAGGAGATGGAAGAAGTCAACGGCATCTATAAAATATCATGCCACAACTGTTCAAAAGTATATATAGGGCAATCAAAACGGTTAATTACGGTGAGATTCCAAGAACATTTAAGGGAAGCCGAATTAGCAAGAATAAGAGGTACTACGAATTTGAGGCCGGCAATTGCTAAACATGTAATAAAGGAACACCATAAAATTGATAAAACTAACTTATCATCAATAAAGGAGGTACACAAAACAAGCAAACTAGACAGATATGAGAGTTTAGCAATTTCGAGGGTACAGGTAGATGATAGATTGAATAATGATTTAGGGAATGGATATTCACCGCTATTTAAATTAATAAAATAATTGGAAAAAGTACAGGTAAAATAGATAGCTAGTATGGAGGGAATAGGACAATTTAATTATTTTATTTATTTATTTTACTTGAGTAATAGCTGTTATACGGTACTTTATTATTGTTAATAACACAAACAATAAATTTTAGAGAGTATTAACCCACTAATTTACGAAATTAAATTTGGGTAAGGAAAATTAGATACTAAGTGGGAGGCGAATTTTAACAAGTTCATTTTGAAATGTTAAAAACAATACAATAGTGTATTTTTATCTGAAGGGAACATATAAGATGGAAGCATGTTCCACATTTTAGCAATTCTTACAATAAATATTACAATTTAAACCTAGATGTGTAGAAATGAACCCTTAAAACCTCTCTAGGAGGTCAAAACTATAAGGTTAGAGAACGGAATTTTAGAACCGTTGACTAAAAAAAATTAAAGGGGTAGTTATAGGATAAATATAAAAACGTAGGAGAAATATTTCTGCGGACAGTTACGAACCAAGTTGTTAAGGGAACACCCTTTGAAGTTTTGTAAGTCAAACATGTAAAAACTGTCCGTTCTTGGAAATTTTTGAAATGAAATGCTATTCCACATTCTAGATGTTCTATGAACGAATTTGAATACCCAGTCTTGATTCATCTGTGAATTTTCGGGAAGTTAACAAAAGAAAGTGTGCAATATTCCGCGTGCCTAGAAAAATTTTCTAAGCTGTGAACAACGATTTTAAGTTTTCCAGGCATGTCAGGCCAATTCGTGCGAAATATTTATAAAATAAAATAATACGACGATGACCAAATTATATGTCTTGATGAAATATTTTTATCTAAAAACAGGCTAATGAAGTCCTCTTCTAAAACATTTTTAATTATCATTCTAAATCTCTCTCTGTTCAGAAGTTAAAAATTTCTAAAGTCAGATATTGATAAATTTTTGGTAATGAAATATTATTTGAAAACCTGTTTTAGTTTATTAAAACTGTTATTTGCCTATAAACAGGTTTTGTTGGTTGTTATTTACTGTTTATTGCCTACTGTTTGTTTTCTACTTCCCTAAATTTTAGACATTATAATATTTTTCTAGTTCCAAGGTCATGGAAGTTACAGCACAAACACGATAGTACATCAAAACAAATTGTAGAAATTCAATTTTTATTTGTTTTTGAAGCATATGCACATGATTTATAAAAAAGGGATTTCTGTATATATAATTATAAGACACCATCGTATATAAGTTCTATGAGTGTCGAATTTGGAACGGGCGATAAAACTCAAATTATAAAGAAAAAAAATATGAAGGATGTTGATTTGGCGTAAGACCTAATGACACTATCTCTAGATAGCTGGAATTGCTAGCTTTCCAAAAATATTTATTTTTAGTGGCGCATCTTGTCCTTTAAAGACGAAAAAGACATTTAAAAGTATCCTTTTTGTTTTGATGTTTTTGTATAAAAACCGTTATATCTGCTGGTTCATGTGGCTATATTCTAGAAAGATACGATAAACGGTTAAAAAAAAATTTACCTTTTCAACAGTATACAAATATTTGGAGGGGCTTTATTGTAAAATCTTGAGGTACATATTTGGTTTTTCGAGAACGAAAATAAAGATTTTCGTTTTTCAAAAATTTTCTACTTTGAACTACAATATCTCCATAGCGGCAGCACCAATTAAATAAATGTTAAAATACGCTCCAGACCGTTATCTTTTTAGAATATGTAACTGAATATATATATATATATAATAAATCAACAGATATATCGGTTTTTATACAAAAGCATCAAAACAGCAGGATACCTTCAAATGTCCTTTTCGTCTTCAAAGGATAAAGTGAGCCACTAAAGATATATATTTTTGGAAAGCTAACAATTCCAGCTATCTTGGAATAGTCATTAGGTCCTACGCCGATACAACATCTTCCTCAGAATCCCCAATATGAATAACAAATAGAAAACAAATACGTATTTTTAACGATCAATTAATATTTTGTTGATAATATTTTAATTTACGGCCTACAACTTTTAATCTAGCAATCCCAGGACAATGGTTCGTAATACGTTAGAAGAGAATTTCAATCAGCTTTACCATTTTTATTTCAATAGTGAAATATTTCTAATTCCTGAATGTGAAAAATTACAAAACAACGGATTGTGGTATCATTTCTCGTTGGGTTGTTGTCTTTTTGACTCGGAATTAAGCCTTTTTTTACATGAGAGTTACTTGGAGAAAAAGCTTAAGTAAACATAAATTTCGACGAACAATGAACGACAATATTAAAATCTCATCATCATATCTGTTCTACCACCCTATTCGTGGAGCATAAGGCGAACATAAAGTCCTTCCTTCCATATTTTACTTTTAGAGAATTAATTTTACACAATCTAAACATATAAAATATATTCTTGAAAATTATATGAGTTCACCCCCCGCCATTTCCCGCCATTTCCCTCATTGAAAAAATATTTTTGATTATATTTTTGAATATATTTTTCTTTTATTGCACTCCGGGATTATTTAAAATTTGTCTTCAGTGTGTGTCAGCAAAATAACGACTTTCCATTGTTTCAAAAAAAAAATTGTTATATTTTTTTATTAAACGTAGGTTAATAATTTACTTTTATACAAAAAAAAAAAAAATAAAAAATTAACTAAAGAAGGGAAATATTACCAAAAAAAAACTTTCATGAGGTCATTAATCAAATTGTGTACCGTCATTATTTATGAATGGTAAGGGAAATTACAGAATACATTTTGTCTCTTATCTTTTGTTTTTTTTTCTTGCTATTTAAAATTTTCATTAATTTCCTAATAAATAATTTTCGTTTATGGAAAATTCTTAAATTGAGAAAATTCATTTTTAATTAAGTATTTCTAAAAACAATAAATTCCTATAGAACTGATAGCAGAGAGGAATTATGATAGAAGATTATGATTTTTATTTAATAATGGGCCTGATGTTTCGAAGGGTTACTATTAATATGCTGGTATTCAAAATAACAAAATAAATAAATTTTTAGATTGTAGGTATTTCAATTGATATCTTCAAAGAATTTTTTGAACGTAGGTTCTGAAATCTTTAAAATTCTCTTGTTACTGAATTTTCATAATATTTCTTTAACTTTTATGTTGCCTTGAATTGTAACAAGTATTCAGGAGAAATTTAAGAGTGTATTTTGTTACATTTCATGTGTGAACAATGTTTTTGATGCAATTGATCGGAATTTTTTGAATATTTTCAATTGGAATACAAATATCTTGATGTTCTATTCAATTAATTGGATACAATTAATTATATCCCTTTAGTTACTTTGAATTATTAATTTTGATTAAATTTTTCTATAACGATCCAAAATAAATGGTCCTATATAATATAGAGTGAAATCCGGAGATTTTCAGTCTCTAAAAATTGTATATGACTCTGGTGGAATACATTGATTATGGTTACAGTGTTGCTAAGTTACAATATGATTCGATGCAAAACTATCTTTAATCTATATTTAAATTTTTCCTTTTTTTACTCCATTTATCTCCATTTTTATCTTTACGAGTGAATTTAAAGTTAGCAGAAGGGAATTTTTAACTTTCAGTTGATTTTAGATTTCGAGTTTTTGTACAATTATCTGGATTAAAACTATAATAAAGGCAAAAAAATTGTCAAAAGTTATCAGGCGAACCACCAATTGTTCATTCATTGTGTGTTTGTGTGTAAACCGATATTACATTTTATCAAATCAAAAAATGTAAAAATTCATATGTAAATATTTTATTGAAATTTACTTTATAGTATAAAGTAGTGGGTATTAGCAATCTGATGATGCAGGTTCGAAATTGAGTTGAAGTGAAATATTTATTTTTGGCAATATACATTTTTTGTTCATACAACATATTATAGAAAAATAATTGTAATTTACAACATTAAAATTAATTATTTGAATTCCAAATCTCAAAATTATTCGAAAAAGGAAAAGAATTTCAAATGAAATTAATGTGGCTTTTTTGCAAAAAGACACAAACATGGCGAAAAGTTTTAAAATAAATAATAACAGTGATTTTGACAATTCACAAAAAAAAAAGAAAACTTCTGAGAGTAATTACTACTTACCTCTACAAACTATTGATGATGACAATGAAAGCACGTGTATGGAGGACGCATGCGAAAATAATGTTGAAAACACTGATTCTAAGAAAAATGGTCCACCACCAATAACTATAATAAAACAAAAAATTTCAACAATTCACGAATTTATGAAAAAAATTGGTGTAAATGATTATTATGTCAGATCTATTTCAATTGGTATAAAACTGTATTGTAACACAAATGAATCTTACACAAAAGCACTCGACGAACTAAAAATAAACAATCTAGAGTTTTTTACATATGAATCGAAAAGCACTAAGCCACTAAAATTTGTATTATCTGGATTGGACAACTACAATTGCACTGATTTGAAGAATAACTTATTGGAAAAAGGTTTAAAATGTTTGGATATCAAATCAATAAATAAAAACACTAATTTATATAATGATTTACAACTATATATTGTATATTTAGAAAAAAATTCAATTAAGTTAAACGAATTACGTAATAAGTTTACTTATATATTCAACACTAAAGTTAGATGGGAACGTAAAACCACCAATAAAAAAATCACACAATGTTACAATTGCCAGATGTTTGGCCACGGATCACGTAACTGTAGCGTAAATACAAAATGTGCTTTCTGCGCCGGCAGTCATTCAACTACTGACTGTACAAACAAAGAAATTAAAAAATGTGCTAATTGTCACGGTGAACATCATTCCACTGATAGTATTTGTGATAATAAGAAAACATATATCTCTCTTTTGGGTCGCAACAATAAAGTAAGACAAAATACCTCAGTGTCAAACAACAACAACAATGCAACTATGAGTAAAAGTAATTACAATGTACTTTTTCCAAACACTCTTTACTACAAGACAAACAGCAATAGTAACAGCAATAGTAACAACAACAACAACAATAATAGAAGCACATATTCATTACCTTACAATGTTGTATGTAGATCAAACTCTTTTTGGGAGAACAACAATAGTAACACTGCTGCAAGTATAAGCTGTCATAACAATAAAATTCCAGCAGGTAGTATTAGTAGTAATAGTAATAATAATTTCAATAGTAATAGTAGTAATAATATAAGAAATAATTCAGATCTTTTTTCTGTTGATGAAATATTAAATTTAACTAATGAATTATTAAATAAATTAAGTAATTGCAAAAATAAGGCTGAACAATTTTCGGTTATAACTGAACTTTCGGTTAAATACTTATATTCAAAATGAATGTTAGTAATAAACTAAATATTTTAACATGGAATGCTAGATCTATTCAGAACAAAAACCATGAATTGTTCAATTTTATGTTACAAAATGGTATTCATGTTGGCTTGATATGTGAAACATGGCTTAACAATAATATTATCCTAAAAAACTCGAACTTTAATATATATAGGAAAGATCGTCTTACAACAAGTGGTGGGGGTGTAGCAATAATTATTAGAAAAGATATTAAGCATAAACTAATTGAACCTTTAAAGTTGGATTTAATAGAAAATATTGGTATAGAGGTAACATTAAATGATAACAAGAAAATTAAACTTTTTTCTGTCTATTTTTCCGGCACTAAAAATTACATAAGTAGCCTGAACGTAAGAAATCTAAATAAAAATGACTTCAAAAAAGATCTACTAAAAATTTCAAGAACTACAGGTGACTTCATTATAGGAGGCGATATAAATTGCAGGCACAGAATGTGGAGATGTGCACGGGCTAATAGTTGGGGAAATATTTTATATCAGTTATTACTAAGTGATAGGTTCACATTATTATATCCTTTTGACCATACCTATATTCCTTATAATAGTAATTCACTACCTTCTACACTAGATATATTTTTAACTAACATACCAGAATATTGCTCCCAACCTATTACAATTAATGATCTGTCATCTGACCACTTGCCGGTTACTTTAAACGTTAGCAAACAAACTATATCACATGATCGTACTTATTTGGATTTTAACAATGCAAATTGGTATCTGTATCAGAAGTTTCTTAAAATGGAACTAAATACCAATAATAATGATTCTGTTGACTATTGTTACCAAATAGACAATATGATATCTAATTTAAACAACAAAATTAAAAGAGCAACTGAATTGGCTGTACCCATGAAAATAGTCAAGCAATACACCGAAAAATTACCTGACTATATAATAAATATAATCAGGCATAGAAACACTGTTAGGAGAAAGTGGATGCGTAGTCGTAATGTAATTTTTTATGCTCAATTACAACACTTCAACAATTTTTTAAAACATAAAATAAGTGAGTTTCGAAATATGAAATGGTCTAATACTCTTAAGCACTTGAAAAAATCGTCAAAACCTTTTTGGAAAATTTCAAAAGTTTTAAAAAATAAAAATAAATTTATAGGTACTCTAAAGGATGACAGTAACACATTTTACACGAATATTGATAAAGCAAATGCATTAGCTAAAAATTTTTATAACAAACACGCCGTGAACAACAACACAAGCGACCATGATACAAATCTTATGGTGGAGGAATCTGTAAGCAAAATTGATCAAGCTGAAATAGAATCCTTTGAACAAATTGAACTGAAATCTGTCAATGAAATATTTGCCCAATTAAAGACTAAAAAATCTGCAGGTTCAGATCACATATCTAATCTATGTATCAAAAAATTACCATTAAACGCAAAAAGATATCTAATTTTGATTTACAATTCTTGTTTAAAACTAGGTTATTTCCCGAATATATGGAAAGAAGCTCATATTATTCCGATTCTTAAGCCTGGAAAACCGATGGAGGAATTAAGTAGTTTTCGGCCTATCAGCTTACTATGCAGTTTCTCAAAAATATTTGAAAAACTCATAAAAATTAGACTGGAAAAGTTTATTTCAGCTAAAAAAATTCTTCCAAACGAACAGTTTGGATTTAGGGTAAAGCATAGTACCATTCACCCTCTTCTACGTGTCAAAAATTACATTAAATCCAACTTAGAAGAACGCAAATCTATTGGTCTAGTAGCGCTTGACATAAATTCCGCCTTTGACACTGTGTGGCACTCTGGCTTGCTTCATAAATTAGAAGTGTATAAATTTCCTATATATTTAATTAAAATCATACAAAACTTTCTTCATCAAAGAGTATTTCGTGTGATATTGAATAATACATGCTCCAATTTGTATGAAATTAAAGCAGGAGTTCCACAAGGCTCGGTACTTGGCCCAATTTTGTACAACACTTACACTGCAGATATCCCTAGGCTAGAGTTTACAAAAATATCAGTATTTGCTGATGACACTGCAATTTACTCTGCTGGCACTAATCCCAATCACATATTAACAAACCTACAAAATTCGCTCAATAAGCTCTCTAGTTATTATGCAAAATGGAGAGTAAAAATTAATGCTTCCAAAACAGTATCAATTTATTTTACGAAAAAAAGGAAAGCCTCTCTTTTACCTTCTATACCATTAAAACTGCAAAATGACGAAATTAACTGGGCCGATACTATTAAATACCTAGGCAATACCTTAGATAAAAGGCTAACCTTTCAAAAGCAAACTTCTAACACTATTGATAAAATTAACAAATGTACTCGCATGTTGTATCCCCTTATTAACCGAAAATCAATCTTATCCACAGAAAACAAATTGATACTTATTAAGGTAATTTTTCAACCAATAATGTTATATGCGGCACCAGTCTGGGGAGATTGTGCAGCTAGTCATACCAAAAAATTGCAAATTGCGCAAAATAAACTTTTGAAACTTGTATTCAATCTTCCCAGATGGTATTCAACCAAAAAGCTGCATGATAAAGCCAGCATGAATACAATTTTAGAAAAAATAAGTTATTTAACTGTAAAGTTCCACTCGGAACTGTTCATGTCAGAAAATCCTCTGATCAGAAATTTAAATTAAGTTAAAAAAAAAAATAGGCTAGTTTAGTTCGTACGTATAGATTTTACTATAGATAGGTTTTACTGTTTAAGTTAGCGTTAAGTTTTACAAAACAAAAATTCAAAAAGGTTTTTCATCTCCAATTTTCCTTTAAATTTATAGTATTAAACTCGAAAACTTCTAAATAAAAATAAAAAAATACAAATCAACTGTAGTAAAGATAATTATATATCTGTATCTAAGTAAATAGTTTTAAAAGAATTAATTGTACAATATATGGAGCATAATAAATAAATAATAATAATAAAAATAACAAATCAAAAAATGTAAAAATTCATATGTAAATATTTTATTGAAATTTACTTTATAGTATAAAGTAGTGGGTATTAGCAATCTGATGATGCAGGTTCGAAATTGAGTTGAAGTGAAATATTTATTTTTGGCAATATACATTTTTTTTTACATTTTTTTATAGAGGGTTATTATTGTGGCTTCAATGATGTCTCAAAGAACGTATTGTCACTGATACACTATTCGGAAAGCAACATATATATATATGATCGTTACCTATACATACATATGATAGATTCTGCACAAGCAGTAATATTAAAATAAAACCAATTTTTTTTTTCTTTATTTCATACTTAAGTCTACTTCTCAAATCGTTAAATTTTTCGCTTAGAAATAATTTTTAAAATATGATATACATTTTTTTTTCTTTTGTTTTTTTAATTATATAAGTTAAATTTTGACCAAGCCGAAGCTGTTCGATCTGATAGGGTGTTAGATCTTAGAACAAACAAAATAAAAAAAAATAACTTAAATAACTAGGTACAGCTAAAAAAAATAATACATACTCAAAAAAAAATTTTTTTATTAAAGTTTTAAATAGATGAATTTTTTTTTTTGGTTTAAGTTATTGTCATATTCAAAAACTCGGTGATACTTCTTTTAAATAAAGAAAGGATTTCTATCAATTTTAGGTTAGCTGGCAGATCATTATATGATTTCAAGCAGATATATAGACAATTGGACTCCTGTTTTCCTGTTTTGAACATTAACACAATTGGTTTAGTAATAGATAACATGAAAATGATTTTAATATTAGATAACATCCAATATCGAAATAGTTCGAAATTAATTATCGAAAAATATAAAATCTAATTACTGTATTCGGGGTTCTATAAATGGAAAAATGTTTCGACTAGTTTATCCGGGGTACTTTATTCTGGGAGGGGTATTATATTCAGAATACGATATAAAGCATTTGTATCTGATATTGTCAGTGAGAGAGGACTGAGAAACTGAAATAACATTTATTGCATCAAATCGAGGTCTGAAAATTAAGTGAAAACTGCCAAATTGAAAATTGCAATTTTTATAGATACTAATGAACTGTAATGAATCAATCTTTCGATGGAGGCAATAATAATTATACATACAATACACACGATTATCAATCAATATTAAAAGAATAATTGAAATAGATAAAGAATTATGGTGTTATAACGGCTTTGGGTGTCCTTTACGGAGTAAATCAATTTTAAAATGTCTCCTATTTCACAATCACATAATATAGATATTCTGGGTAAATGAGCAATTTTTATTTTATAACCAACTCTAAAATTCTTTCTGGTTATAAAATTTTGGTTTATATGTCAACCCAGTCTATATCGGAAAAGTATAGATTTCGTCGGGTAAGCTTTTCTTTTTCGAAATTGTCTTATAAGAGATTCTATTATCTGAGATTTTAACACAAGCTTTTAATTTTATATTTCACTTAACGGGTGACTTCTAACTCTAATTACGAAAAGTAATTATAACTTTGTGAGTTGCGATACGCCACTAATTAAAATATTCATTAATGCACCAAATATTACTGAAATTACAGAAATAATAAGCCAAGGCAACATAATTTGAGAAATATTTAAGGTGAACTACAATTTAATCTCTTGACTGTTTGATTGGAGAATTTTTTCACAGTATTATAAGTTTGGATACTCCATTTTTTTATACTGATATTTTTTGATAAAAATTTTTTCAAGACACTGTAAAAAATCGTTTTTTTTCTTATAGATAGTTGTACAAAAAAAAAACACTTAAACCTACTAAGGAAGGTATTCTAAGATTTTAAATTTCTTAAATTTATTAATTTATGTAAAAAGCTGTTAGCTATCTATTATTATTTTATTCCTTCGTACTTTATACATTTTTTTCTTTTTATTATTCAATTGGAAAAGAAAAATGTTTTTGATAAAAAAACCAATTTTTATTTTGTATTATTTTTTTTTTAAAACTTCACTACTTATTCTAACCTACTGGCTAATTACATCTAACTTATAACTACCCTAATTTACCTTATATTTATCCTAACTATTCTTATATACTATGTTTTCCTTTTTTAACTAATTATTCTGTTCTTCTATTCTTTCCACCAATGCTAAACAATGGTAGGTATTCTATTTTTTTGTTTGTATATATTTGTCCTAAATACGTGGTATATTATGGGCGATTTGTCTTCATTTTGAATATATTTATTTTTATCCAGGTAAATCCATCCTTCTGGAGGTATATAACAGGAGCTCATTATCTTCTCAATGTACCTATCATCTGGATACTGACTCTACCCTAGAATAATGTTTTTTTTATTAGATTAATTATGAATTGGTCGATCTGTAAAAAATCATTTTAAATTATTTTTTGAAAAAATTCGTTAAATTTAACAATTTTCTTGACATTCTTATCTTACCATCTAGAGCTAAAGGTATTAAGGACATCAGTATAATGATTCAACAAATTTTTATTCAGCCGAAACTATGCAATGATATCAAATTAATTTCAACCCGTTTTATACGAATGTGACATTTATGTCACCTAAACTTTTTTAGTTGTTATTTTACTATTTTAAAATCACATTCAACATTTGAAAGTTTAAAAATGCAACAAATTCAGTAGGCTTTGATTTAAATTTCTAAAATTCAGTTATTAACTATTTTATTAGTGGTAAAAGTGAAATTGTTTAAAGTGTGAAAAATATGATGTAAGAAAATTAAACATTTTAACTAATTAAAAAGCTATTTTATAGTGAAAAATATTAAAATTTATAAAATTTATTGAATTATTAATAATTTTTTGAAGTATTTTTACCAAAAAGTGATTTCAAATATGAAATATTGGTGTAAATAGATTGTGTGACATATATGTCACATTCGCCATATGTCAAGAAAAAACAATATTTGGCTTTTATAATTATATCCAATTTTATCGTAATTATATCGTATAATATCGTAATTATATCCAATTTTAGCAACTCTATTAACTAAGCAGAAATCCTTCGAACTCGAGGACTAATTGTTGAAGAGTTAGTTGGTATTCTTGAAAATTTTTCAGAAGATGAAAACATAGAGCCTGATATATATATTGATACCACCAGATGCAGCTATTTTGACATTATTTGTTCGAAAAATAATGTCAATTTATTAATAGAGGATTATATTCTCGAAAGTGAAGTTGTTGATGAACAATATGTTTCTGAAAATTACAAAAACTCTTTCGATGAAGGCTTACTTGCTCATAAAAATATGAAACGTACTTGGATTGATGGTGATATTATATTTAATGGTGGTACTCTAATTGAAAATTATGAAATTTATTTCGGAAAAACCCCAACTGAAATATTTGAAATGATGTTAACTGATGATATAATTTACATTTTGATGAAAGAAACTAACAATTGGGCAGTTTTTAAAGAAAGACAAAATGCAAATTTTACGAAAGAAGAAATTAAATGTTTTATCGCCTGAACACTCTGCTGATCCCCAACTAATACGCATAACGAAATATATCAGAGAAAAATTTGAAGAAAAGAAGTCTGTGGGTATTTTAATTTGTGATATAGAAAAAGCTTTCGACTCTGTATGGTACGACGGTTTGATCTACAAACTACATTGTCTGCAGTTTCCCCTATACTTAGTCAAAATAATTAAAAACTTTCTATATAATAGAACTTTCTGTGTCAAAATCAATGACACTCACTCTTCAAAATTCCAGTTGCCAGCAGGCGTGCCCCAAGGATCAATTCTAAGTCCTATCCTGTACAATATTTTTATATCTGATATTATCATTCCAGATTCATGTTACATTGGTTTGTTTGCCGATGATAACAGCCTGTATAGCACTGATGCAAACCCTGCAGTCATTATGCAAAATTTGGAAAGCGGGTTCAATACTCTTCACCAATACTATTATAAATGGAAAATTAAGATCAACGCTTCTAAAACGGCCGCCTGCATCTTCTCAAGGAAAAGAAAACCATGTAATTTACCAAGCAGAAACCTTAACCTAAATGGTACTGTTATCGAATGGAGTTCCAGAATTAAATATCTAGGAATTATCCTAGATCCAAAACTTACTTTCAGACCCCTCATTGAGGATAAAATAAAAAAAAACCTAATTTTAATTAAATCTCTCTATGGTTTAATAAACAGAAGATCTTCCCTATCTATACAAAATAAAACTTTGATTTTTAAATCAATATTCCAAAGTTTATTTTTATATGGATGTCCAATATGGGGAGATTGTGCCAATTGCCACATAAAAAAATTACAAATTACGCAAAACAAGCTTCTAAAAATTATCTTAAATCTTCCATGGTATCACAGCACGACGGATATACACTTGAAATCAAAAAGTCTGCCGATAGCTAATAAAATTACAAACAAGCAAACAAAATTCAACAACAAGTGCGAATACTCAAGTAATTACTTAGTTCGGAGTCTGATTAATAATTGATGATTGACAGGCTGCGCTTGTCTAGTTTTACTGTTTGTACCGTTCGCTTTTAAGCTATAGTTATAGTTATGGTTTCCTAAGTTTTTTTAGTTTCTTTTCTGCAATTTTCCTTTTGTCCAAGTAAAAGTATTTTGTAATCTATAATTAAGCAGGCAATGTAGTAATATGTAAAAAAATGTAAATTGTAGTTGATAAGATGATTTAATCTAAGCTCTAAATTAATATAAGTCGATAATGTCAGTATATGTTAACTATATTTTGGAATGAATAAACAAAAATTAAATTAAATTAAATTTTATCGCCATTTTATATTTGACTGGTTATAATTTGTTACCTTCTCGATATTTATATTGGAGTAAAAGTTCAACTGATATCTCCGTCGATGCGTCGAGGTCGCTTTACACAAATAATGACTAATTTGCATTGCTCGTGATTTATCAAAATTTAATAAAAGTTACAGGTTATATAAACTGCGCCCACTTATAAACTTGCTGAAAAGAAATTTCTTAAAAGACTTTGTTCCTTCCAATAATATTTCTTTTGATGAATCTATGGTAAAATATAATATGGAAGACACAGCTGTAAACAATCCATCAAAAATAAGCCTATTAGATTTGGATACAAAGTTTGGTGCATGAACACAGAAAGCGGTTATTTGATAGATTTCGAAATATATATGGGAATTTTTTTTAAAGAAATCTCCAACTATGATAAGGCTTTTGGAAAACCGGAAACTGTTTTAGCTTGCATGGTAGATAAGATTCCGAATAATCATTTAAACTATCATTTTACATCGATAATTTATTTACATCAGTCAATTTATTATCACATCTACAACATAAAGGTTATGATGGTACGGAAACTATGAGGGCCAATCGTATTCCAAAAGAATGCAATTTACCAAACACAGATGAAAATTACGAAAAATTACGAAAGAGGTCATATTTTATCTAAAAAGTCAAATGAAGATAATTTACTAATAATAAAATGGATAAACAATTCCCTATTTACAGTTCTATCAAACATACATGGCATAGAACCTTCGCATCAGTAAAAAGATATTCTTCCGCAGAAAAAAAAATTTTAAATATTAAATGTCCTGCTGCAATAGTGAAATACAATAAATATATGGGAGAAACTGATAGGATAGATGAAGACTTAAATTCATATAGGATTGGTATTAGGGGAAAAAAGTGATACTGGCTACTAATAACTTAATTGGATGTTTGATGTTTGTATGAACAACGCTTGAATTTATCTAGCGCGCCAATAACCCAAAAATTAGTAATCTTGATTTTCGTCGGATTATAGTTGAAGATTATTTATCTGCTTTCAAGAATCTACCATCGAAGTTTCGACGACCAGCTAAGGAACTTCTAAGCCAAATGTAAATTGTAATTGTAAGCTTTTCGCTTGGAGATTTTTTTTAAATTTTTTATAACATCTTAGGTTTGATAATATTGGTCACATTGTTACATATGTTCCCAATTGCAAACGAGGGAACTGTAAGGTAGATCACTGCAATTAATTATCCCGGTATCAGTGCAAAAAATGTGATGTTGTTCTTTGCATTTCTTGCTTTGACCAGTTTCATACTCAAAATAATTAGATTTCATACATAGAAAATAATGGTTAAAAATTAAACAAAAGCGTATGTTATTTTACGAATGTGACATATATGTTACACATAATTTTCCCATTTTCCGGAAAATTCTGAGGAAAATTTCCAAAAAAAAAATAGATTTATAATATTTTAAGTAGTTTTCTTTAAAAAAAATAAGATTATGCAGGAAATAAAAATTTCGTAAAACATTGCCGTGTAGGGCATTGCATTTTCATGTTGTTGAAACATAAGTTCACAACCAACAATAGGTTATGAATTGGACCAAGCATATAATCGAATAATTTTTGAAAAAATAATTTAAAATTAAATTTTTTTCTATTTAAGGCAAAAAAAAATTGTCTCATGACTTCACAACAGTTAATTTAAATTCAAACAAAGTTGCATTTATTACGTAACCACATAAATGTGGTGTAGTAATTTGGAAAATTAAAATTAATTATGTGGTATACTTTAATATACTTTAATTATATCTTGAATGGAAATGTTTCTTATTTTTAAAAAAAAACTGATGTTGATCCAAACTTTATTTAAATAAAATATTTTTCAATATTTTTTTTTGTTTGTATATTTTTTAATTATATATATTGATTGTGAAAACTCAGTCTCAGCTGTAAAAATTCTTTAATATTAAAATTAAAATTTATGTAAAACAAAGTTTTAACTCTTCACATCAGAAAATAACTAAAAATACATAAATTACATTTAAAATAGTGCAAGAAAATAAAAACAATATACAGTTTACAGTTAAATTCAAAAATACTAGGATACTATAGTACTATGTATTTGGAATTGATATATCTCATTGCTTGATTTTTCTATGAAGTTTTGATCGGCAGAAAAAATTACATTCAAGGATGTGAAAATTTTAAGTTTAAATTCTAGTAAACACAGATTCATCTCTTGTATTGTACGTAAGCAAAACTAATCAGAATACTAATAATAGTACGCTATCTCCTGAATTGTGAAATAATTTCCTGATTCAAGAAAATGTTCTATGTTCCAAAAAGCATACGAAGAACAATGAAAAATGGATTTAAGTGTCTTTAAGTGAAATTGAAATGAGAAACTGAAATTCGAAGCATTGTGAAATGCTGGAAAAATAAAAGATTATAAAATGGAACCCAGTATTTATTTATTTCTTGTTTAGATTAAACGGATTACAATTAAGTTTTAAACTAAAAATTAAACTAAAAAAAAAAAAAAATAAAAGAAATGTAATTAATATTTAACAAAATTAGAACTACGTATTAACAAATGGTTATTAAGTGTGATGCTAAGAAAATGTGTTTTTTTTTTGTTTTTTTTTTGTTTTTGTAACCATCCTTGTAGCTTTTATATTTATTGCATAACATAAACATCCTACTAATGAGTTCATATTTCCCGTAATTTGTTCAATGATAAATTGCATTAAAAATGTTCTTTGAACGAAACCGTGTACTAGTATTGACATGGGAATTCACCATACTTTTAATGTACCGTGAATAGATTTCGTCGGTCATAACTTGTAGTATGAAGAAAATATCTGAAATTTCTCTTCTAGATTCCAAAGAGATTAAATTGAGTAACTTTAGGCGATTTTTCCAAGAGGTAGGCAAGGGGGTAGAATAAGAGGGTCAGCCCATGGCAGTCTACGTAACGCATACCTCAAACAATTTTTCTGAATTGCCTCAATTCTATTAATATGAATATGATAGTGTGATGATACTAGCATATGATCTGTAACATATGGATCGTCGAATACCCTAGCCCATCTTTTAATGAAACCCAACATAGAATTAGCTTTATTAATAATTGCGTTGAGGTGCTCATTGAATATGTTAAAAATATGATAGATTAAAAAATCGCTAAGCTAATGATAGGGAAAAAGTTTAATACTAATAAATATTAAACGTCTCGGCAGATCGCCTAAAATAATAAAACATGAGTGGAGAGTTACAGGCTTCACTGCCGCATTGTAGATATATAAACAAAACTTTGTAATTTCTATTATTATTCGTTTATATGAAATGATTTTTTGTTAAAGCAGATGGGCAATATATATGGGGCAATGGTCCTGAATAAAGAAACAGATAGAACAGAGCCGACTTACCTGGTGTATTATTTATGTCATCTGACTATAATGAAAAAGTCTAGGATTTGAATCCACTTCACAGCATGAGTGCTGAATTGTATTTTTCATTATTTATAAAATGATAAAATTTTACAAAACTTGATGGAGAATTTATAAGTTGATAATAAATTAAGTAAAATGCAACTACACTGTTTAATAATACCTAATTATTGAAAGTAGAGGCGTGTTCGTAGTTGCAGTAAAACATGCATCGGTGTCTTGCAGATTTTTTTTAGCCACTATGAACAAAAAAAAAATGCAGGGGCGCAGAAAATTCTTTAACAGTCATCCTTGTTCATAGAAACAGCAAATGCACAATTCGTTTATACATTTATATTACATTATTAATAGTTATATGATTATATATTTTCATATTTATATTTAATATATACTTTAATTTATTTTACATGTATTATTTATATTTATATATGTGTATTATTATTATATACACATATTTTTTATTTTAATAAATAATTTTTATGTTTTACTCACATATTTCCTGACGGCATTCTTATTTATTAATTATTACATGTTAAATTATAAGTACCTTTAAAATCATTCTAAAGCAGACGCACTAAAATATCTGCACATTCTTGCGGACGCAGACGCCACATCGAAAAAAAAATATTTTTTGTTGCGCAGCCGCGATCATTACGAACACGCCTGTAACCTTTCGAACCTTACGAATCTTTAACTCAATCTATTATATAATAGTAATACATAAATCTCTTAAAATAAAAAAATACCGTTGCCTCATTTCAAATCTCCCTTTTTTAAAATATAGGTACCGCACCGCGACTTAAATCTTTATATTTTCATAAAGAATATTTTTTTAAAGTTTTGGTAAGAGCGTATGACACGATTTCCGTTATAAATTTATATTTCTGGTATAATTTGCATTGGCAACATTAATTTAACAATAAATTATACATCATATTCTGAATTGGAAGCAATTTTAGAGTTGATTACACAATGACAATGACAGAGATTTTTAACAAAAAGTGCAAAGGGCCAAGAAAAGGGCATTAGAAAAAATGCAAAATTCCTATATTAATAAATTCCTAATTCCAAACATCCTATATTTCAGAAACGTGGACACAGAACCAGGTAGATAGCAAAAAAATAAAAAATTTCGATCTATTGGAATTTACGAGAATAATCACAGTTTCATTGATCAATATAAAATGCAGACCGCAAAAAAAAATTAGTCAATTCTGTCTAACGTATTTTGAGCACATCGTCGTAAAAATTAAAAAGCTCATAGTTGAAGGTAGCATCAATACAATAAGAGTAAGGGGCCAAGCTCTGACACATTGAACAGATTAGCTGCTGCCACCAATAGCAAGGTTCGATCAGTAATAAGGACTATAATATAACCTATAAGGGCTATATATAGAAACCAACCGAAAGGTCCCAAGTTCATAAAATAAAAAAAATGCTTTATTGGTTTTTCGACCTGCTCTAGTACATTTTGTCAATGGGATATAATAAATGGCAAAAAATAATTAAGACTATAATCTGGTAACAAATTAAATAAAATGAAACAATTCTATTTAAGTTCCTGACAATAGCATTAGCCCTGCTTTCGGTAATGCTGAATTGACAATTAATCAATTAACATTTAATGCGGCCGATAAACTGTCAAATCGACAAATGCATACTCTTTAAGTCTTTAATACTTCGGTTATGTAAAATGGCTGCTTTGTATGCTCAAATTTGACAGCCATTTTACATAACCGAAAGCATTATGATCGTCAATTGTCGTAACACCGAAAGCGTGATGATAGTTGATGATTTTGTCACAGTTGCAGCGCTGACTACATTGACGAAAGTAGGGTAGTTTTCCACATTTAATGAGTAGATAAGCCAGTAATTTGTTAAATAAATACTCGAAATTGTAGATATTTTAGTGTAAAATTGCCGTACGGTACTTCATTAAGCACGAAAGAGTAAATTCTACCTAAGTTACTGTTAATAATGTAAAAAAAAAATTTGGAATATAAAAATGAGCAAAAATTGCCGATGGGAGGATATGTATATGTACCAGATTCTAAATTCAGAATCTTGTATATACACGTATATATATGTATATATTTAGTTATACCTATTATGAGACTTATGAACTATATTTTTGAATCATAACTTCCAGAGAGTTATTATTACCTCATTACGTTAACTCTTAACTCGCTTAGAGAGTTATAACTCACTTTATGGGTGTGTTTCACTTATGGGAATTATGATTCATCATTTTCACATTTCAATAGTTCATTTATAAATAAACATTTGAAAAATATTACTCAATCTAATTTACATAATAAATTATAGTTAATTATATCTGAGTTACAGCCCTTTTATAACAAAGCCGTAAGTGGGCAAATACGAAAGGTAATATAATCCTAACACTTTGACTAATTATAAAAAAAATAGAATAGACTGCAACTTTTTTTTTATTTTTTTATTTCGAATTCAAATGTCTTATGAGATTAAAATCTCGTTTGTAGGCTTTATAGTTTATACAATACATTTGTATTAATTATTCATTAAAATATATAAATTAATTTAGTAATAATTAATCTTTTAAACGAATTATCAATTTTATTATATAACATAATTACCACGTATAAAGCTCTTTACAGACCATATTGCGATGTTCTTTTGCGATCTAGTTTTAATTCCTGGTGTGAAACTGGTGATAGTCATTTCTTTTTCTCAATGAAGTAGTAGTATGAATAGTTTCCATATTTATGTTATGTATTAGTAATATGAGTTTAAATTTGAACTCTATAAGATCTTTAATTAAGAGTATATAATTATTTATTTATTTATTTATAAGATCTTTATTATGGGCTTATCAACCACGTGGGTTTTGTCAAGCCCTCATTCTTCAAAGTTTTTTACATAATTATCTTTAGTTTATTTCATTACATAATGTTGTTTTAAATTTAGATTTTTGATTTACTTTTTGTTTCTTTTTTTGTATTGTAATTTCAAATTCATTTTTTTTTTCCTCTTTAAGTTTATAATTTTGATTTTAGCCTAGTTTATATTACATATATTAGAAAAATTAAATTTTTTTTTATTGGTTTTTATTGAATTTTATTATATTTTATTGAAAATGTCAGTTTCTCTAAAGAATGCCATGATATTAGTTGTTGCTTCTATAGTGTCCTGTGTGAGTATATCAAGTCCCGTCATTTCAAGCCTGGCTCTTACATCAGTGTATAAAGGGCAAGCCTCAAATATGTGCTGTATATTGATTGGGGTATCTGGAGCACAATGATATGTTGGCTGTGCGTTTTGGGGTCCATCACAGAGGTAGCTGTGGGTGTATCGTGTGTGTCCTATTCGGAGTCTCGTCAGAACAACAGCGATTTTCCTACTGGCCTGGTCTAAACTATGCCATCTGGATACATTTCTTTTAATGTGCCTTAGCTTGTCGGTGAGGGGTTCATTTTCCCAACTTGTGATATGTATGTCCCATAAAGTTCGATCACATATCTCTTTATAATCCCTGTAGTACCGGCTTTGTTGTTCGGAAAGTGGTTCTAAATTTGCTTCCTTTGCCAGTCTGTCTGCTTCTTCATTACCGGTAATATTGGCATGTCCCGTAGTCCATAGAAATGCTATATGATTTTTACATACCTGCAGCTGATCTTGGACTGCAATCACTGTCGGGTGTTTTGAGGTAGCAGATGAGAGAGCCTGTAGGCTACTAAGGGAGTCGGTGCAAATTATAAACCTTCTCACCTCATAGCTTCGGCTGACATACTCCATTGCCCTGCTTATGGCATATAGTTCCGCCGAATATACTTTTGTATGTTCGTTAAGTCTGTATTTTTTTTCATGTTGCATACATTTAAATGCGCATCCTGCTATGTTATTTTATTTCGATCCATCTGTGTATATCGGTATGTAGTCTTTATAGGTAGTATTTAGTTTGTTTTTGAATAGTTGTTGGTATTGCGTGTTATTTGTTTCGTTTTTTTTTGTGTGTGTTAAGATCCAGTATCAACGCGTGGTAGTCTAAGCATCCATGGTGGGATTTTGTGTATTTTTGTTTTATCAAAAAGTTTATCTGGTGTGATGTCCAATTATTCCAGAGCCTGCCTAAGTCTTACAAAAGACGGTTGACTTCTTATTGGCCTGTTTTTGTATTTATTATATATTGATGTGTCTTTTATAATACTTTAAGTCCGTACATCAATAAATATTTTTTCCGCCTCAGCTCAAGTGGAAGTATTCCTGCGTCACAGATAATGCTATTTGTGGGGCTAGTTCGAAAAGCTCCTGTCGCAATCCTTACACCAGAAATTAATAACGAGTTTAAGGTTTTAAGTCTGGATTTAGTCATCTTATTGGCCTGTTTCTTGTATTTATTATATATTGATGTGTCTTTGATAATACTTTAAGTCCGTACATCAATAAATATTTTTTCCGCCTCAGCTCAAGTGGAAGTACTCCTGCGTCACAGATAATGCTATTTGTGGGGCTAGTTCGAAAAGCTCCTGTCGCAATCCTTACACCAGAAATTAATACCGAGTTTAAGGTTTTAAGTCTGGATTTAGTCGCTGAACCGTAAATTTGTGCTTCATAATCCAGTACTGGTAGTACAATTATGTGAGGGAGTATATAATTATCTTTGTGAATATATAATGTATTTTCCAATCAGCGATAATTAAATAGGTTTTTATAGCTCTGTTCTGAAATATTTGTATTGCTTCAACATTTTGCTTACAAGAAGTACCCCACAACGTAATGCAGGAGCTTAGATGTCTATGAAACAGTGCATAAAATATTGATTTCTTTACTTTTTTTGGCAATAAATTTGAAATTTTGTAGAGGAACAGGAAACTTAAATTTTCCTGTTAGTTTTAAATACAAAATATTTATCTTCAGTTGCGAAAAAAACGATTAAATAAGTATTTTAAAGCAAACTGAAACCTAAATAGGATTTAAAACTATAAAAAGATTAAATGATGATTCAGAAGTGAAACATAATTAAACACGATATTTGAAAAAACAAAAAAAAAACATCTCCTCATCTTCTCCATTAATAATGTTCGTACTTACTTAAGTGTATCAAAAGTTTATGATAAATAATTTTATAGTTATTTCTACAAAAAAAAACTATAGTTGTTATGTAGTTTAATATTTTTTTTAAAAATTATTTTGTCTCGTTTTTTAGATTCACTTTAATTTGGTTATGATGCTAAATATTGATTATTTTGTTTAATATTTATTATTCCTTAAAATTTTATGTTATTTTCAACTAAACTTTTTTAACTGTAAAATTTATAATAAGTTTTTTTGATATTTTAATTTTTTCTTTATTTTTCTTAAGATAATTTCCCTTGTTAAGAATAATAAAAGTCATGATTTGAAAGAATGAAAGAAGGTATCAAAGTTCAAAATTTGATCAAAATATATTTCTAAACTAATTTACTTGATTGTTTTTTGGTTTTCTGTCACTAATTTTTATTGAAGCACTAATTTTCGTTCAGTGTTAAATAATATAATAATAGTATTTACTCTTCCAAAATGGCATTGGAGTTAAAATAGAACCATGAATCAGGAAGCAGGATTGTTTTGTTCTTTTTTAATGTTTAATGTATTTGAAGTATTAAAAGGACAATCCCTATTCTATAGATATTATATATACATTAATAAATAATTACTATGTATTTGATACTGCTCTTGGTAAACAATGCCTATGTTTGATAACAGAAATTCATGTTTCCATACATTAAAAACTTGAAGTTGCTTTTTTGTTGAAAATAAGTAAGAAATGTTAATCAGTAATAATAATCGTAAATCCACCACCTGTGTTTTAATCATTTATAATTCCCTATACTTTGCCCAAGTCCCTATCCAATTTGTTACCCTTATCAGCTTTGAAAAATGGCGCTCTTTAACTAAAAATTAATATCCTGCAAGCCATTTCCGCGTTACCAATGAGGTAGACTATTTTAATGAATTTTAATTTTAAAAATTTAGACATCAACCTTAACAACCAGAACAAGACAAATATTTTGAATCCTATTTTTAGAGGAACTTCAGAAACTTATTCCTATTTAATAAGTTGAGTTGCCGGAAATTTGATAAATAAACTTTGGAAAAACATTACACATTTTGAAGTACAAATTGCATATTTAATCCACGAAAGGTAAAGCACTTTAGGTAGACTGTCCATAAAAATTAAGAAGTTAAGCACAGCCCTAAGCTTAATCTCATAAATCCAAATGCATTTAATTATACTTTTAAAAGTCCTTTTGTGTATGGGCTTAGTTTATAGGTCGTCCTGCCTATTAACAAATTATTATCTGTTGTTATTTTTTTTTCTTAATTTTTTTTTGTTTTTTTTAATAATTTTTTTTATAAACATTTATAAATCCCATACGTGACGCTTGGTTGGGATAGGATAGGATAGTATATGATAAATTAGGAAGAAAAAAAGGAGATGAACTTACTTCCATAACCTACTTTATTCCATCTTGGAATTTCCACAGTGTAGGGTTGAACATTTCCGGCTCCTCTTGTTTCGCGTTAGAATTGTATAAGAGGTTCTCCAGCAGCGCTTTGATTTCTGCTGAGCATGTATTCACACCTATGAAATATCTGTAAAACAGAGAAAGTGCTCCGAGTCGATGTCAAAGATATATTAGGGATGAAGTTATATTTGGGTCGCCAATTAGACGAATGGCGCGTTTTTGAACCCGGTCAAGGTAGCCTAAAGGTGTAATGGTAGCGCCAGCCCAAATGTGTGAACTATATTCCATCTTAAGCCGTATAAATGATTTATAGATATTATAGAGTTCCAAAGGTGAAAGGATAGCTTAGATGTACCTAAACACTTGGCAGCTCCTTTCCCGATATCAAAAATATTGTCCTTCCAAATATTTTTTTGATTCACGCGCATGCCTAAAATATTTAGACTATCCGTGTTTTGTAAAGTAACACCTTGGAAGATTGAGTTGAAATCCTGGAAGTTTGCGTGAAATAAGAAAGTTTTGAATTTTAAACTAGTTAAAATAAACTCTGTTTTTTTTGCCCTAGTAAACACCATGTAGTACAAAATATTGTAATATTTTCTGATTATCGAACTCTACATTATTTATATATATACACATGCTATGTTGAGTTGATTTACATCTTAGTGAACAATTAACGGGAACTGATTTTTACTCTTTGGTCATGGAAATACAATTAAAAGCGGAAAATATAGATGTATTGGCCATATACCAACATCTTTTTAAATGTTCTCAAAGAAAGTAGCTTTACCGGTTTTCTTAATTTTCGATATATTATACCCCCCCCCCCCCCCACTATAATTACATTTTCAATTATAAAATTTAAAATTCATACAATAAATATTTCGGAGCTTACCACTGACACAGCATGTTTTCCTTTAGAAATATAATTTCTGTAGTGTTGTTATTGAATAATTTTCAATCTTTGATTATATAAATTGCATTTTTTAATGCAATTTCGTCTTATTTCTTCGATACTAAATAAAAAACGTGTTTAATTTGTGTTCACAACAGTAACAGAATTTTTACCATTAGACTGCTACAGTGTATATATACCTAGCACTAAATGAATATACATAACCTAAGGAACGAAACAATAAATCTCGCTTTATTGTAAAAATTGTTAAATTTGTTTCCATCTTCAGCAACAGCAAAACACCATAAAATGAAAGGATAACTGTAATTTTTGGGTTAAATATTTTTTTGTTGTTTTTGTTTTGTTTCCAATCCTTTTGAAAATAATGGTTAGAAACAAAATGTTTTTTTTTCTATTAAAATTTTCCAGTTAAGGGAGTTCTTTTCATATTGATGTTATTTTTAAGTTAAAAGTTTTTTCCTTGCTTCCAGATATTTATTCGGGTATTCGGGTATTTTACTTCATCAAATTGAGAAGAATTTCTCTCATTTTGTAAGAACTGAAAAAGGAAAATGATAACAAAAGGAATAAAAACAAAACATTGAGAAAAAAAGGATTTCTGATTTTCCGCTATGTATATTCTATTGTATTTTGTGGGGACTAATCTCATTCCTTTTATTGTATTAAAGATATCTGTACTCCCATTTTTAAATAATAATATTATACAAAACTGGTTTTGTTTCATGTTAAATTGTTTCTTGTGTAGTGTTGTGCTATTATACTAATGGAAGTAAGTATAAGTATCTATAGTTGTATTAAAAATTAATGTTTTTTTATTCCTTTAAATTGCAATATCCTGAAACTTTATTGTGGATATAAGATATTTTTATACCCTGATTTAACCAATATACATTTACGAGTAGTTATATTATAAAATATAATATCAGTAACAAAAATATTGTTTAAAAGTATTTGTAATTGAAATATTTTCTGTTACGTATATTTTTTTTATATTGATGATAGTTTAGTTAAAGGATCACTAGTATTTAAATTTATGTGTATGTGGCAATACACGTATAGTGAGTATAGTAAAAATAATAAACACTGTGTTTCTGGTTTTGGATATTAAAATGAGTTAAACTATTTTTTTTTTCTTGTATCTTTATTCTATACAAATTCTTCTTCTCTAATTTTAACCACTCCCAAAGATGTTGTGTAGAATATTTGAGAGTTGGTGACATGTATCACCATCTTCACGGACAGTCAAATCGCTTTCAAAGCTTTTTTGTTGAACACTATATGCTCTAAGCTGGTGGAGTAATGCCGAAATGAAATTGAAAATATTACTCCACCACCTTTTCGATCTCTCTACTCTGGGTTATTGGTCACAGTAACATAGATGAGAATGAGAGAGCCGTGACAGGTCCCTTGCGGGGACGTTCACTCTCCAATGGGAGTGGTCAAGAAATACTTTCACATCAGAGCGAATGAAAGGTGCATTGACTAAATACCTGTGTCATTACTAGTGAAAAATAGCCCTCGTATAACATTAACAATAGGAAACAACTCCTAGCCCGATCACGTACTGATATGTCCAGAGTAATAGTCATCAGTATAACCCACGCTGCCAAGATAGGTACTCCATTCAACCTCCATTAATTGTCGCAGCTGCAAAAATGAAAATCAGACAGAAATTCTTAAATACTTTCTTTGCAGTTGCCCAGCATTAGTTCAGACCCCGAATTTTAGGTAATAGTTTCCCCAGCAATATAGGCAAAATTGGCGATCTGATGAACCGCACAGGGTGCCTCTTTTTTTTTCTCTTTCACGGATGTGACCTTAATATGTCAGGAACAGCATGTAGGCTTTTAGCCCTTTATGCCCTCCTCCACCCCCAACTTAGTCGATAAAAGCTTTAGGTTTGAGGGTTCTATCCTTCAGAAACTTTCTGAGGTTATGTAGTGCTATTCCGTAAATCTGATTTAAGAGTGAAGAGTGATAGCCTAAAACAAGTCGTGGTATCAAAAAGGCACAATTAAGTGCTATTTGGTTTTTAGAAGCAACTGGTACGTCCATTTCGATCTATCTACTTGACATGTATCTATGGGGAAAAGTCCAAAGATTATGATTTTTGCTTCTGAATAGAAAATATTTATTTGTATAAAAATGTTTGTATTCAAATTCAAACTTTCTATGTCTGTTAGCCCGTATTTTTTCCATTAAGCTCGCACTAATTATTGCTATAAACAATTCATCGTAGTTTCATCGCTGTTTTAACGATTTTTGATCACTGAATAATAACCACTCAGCTAAGAAAATCGCAGTGTTTTATTTATCCAGCCAGACCAATTATGTCCATGACATTACAACCATATTTACAGTGCATTCCGATTAACGTTTTTATAATGAATAAAATATATTTGTATGTTTATGGGGCCTTAAATTATTTCAGTTTAACAAGTCTGCAAAGTTTCTGTATCTATACTGTCATTGTGTAAAATCAATAAAAAATTACATTATTTTGTGGCAAAAATCTGTAAATAGTTTTTCTATTATTTCAAATCACATGACTGTTAATAAACAAAAAAATGTTAACAAAATTGAAAAAAAAAACTAAATGTAAAAATATTTGATAACTGTATCCATTTTTTTGTATGGAATTGTATGTATTCAATATAGTACAACGTACTACTGCTAAAATGTAAATTTACGATATAGAAAAACTTGGGAAAATTTATAGAAAGGTTTAACAAAACCGCTGACAAATATATTTTAGAATTTTTCAATTTTTATTATTTTATTTATTTCTTTTAATGAAATTGAATTGAAAATTGCAAAACCTGGAAAATTTATAAATTATTTTAGAAAATGAACGGGTGCTGTGTTCTGATCTATACATATATGTAAACTATTTATTTAAATGATTGTAAAACAGAGCATATGTTCAATGTCATGTAAAATGTTGGTTTTAAATGGGGGTTATTTTTTTTCTCTCTACATTTAATACAATTTTCCAACATGGTATGAATAAAAATAAAGTTTTTAAATATATATATTCGTATATACTAGAGATTATGAAGTGTCTTTTGGTATTGTTTATAAATTCAGTTGGAGATTTGGTTAAACAACTGGATATTTTTTTGTTAGTCAAATTAATTAATATACAACGGAATATTTTTATTAGAGAAAACTATTGAATTATTTTATTTGCCAAAATTCGCATATGGAGTCTATGAATATGTAATTTAAAATAAAAATATAAAGTAGAATTTATTTTATGGCTAAAAGTGTACATGATGATGGAATTGACTGAGTTTATTTTTTTTTTTAAGTAAAAATAATAAATCTAGTTACATTATTTTAAATAAAATAAACATTCATTTCATATATCGTAAATTTTTAATTAATATAAAATGAAATCGATATGTCTGTGGCCTATTTCATCAAATAATCGTTTTTTATCATTTCCAAAAACCTCTTTTTACTACCAATAAAATGATTTTTCAAGTCGATTGATTTCAATGCGATTAATGGAATTATACTGTGATATCACACAAACGAAGATTCATAGAATTGTTCTGTAAAAACTTGATACTTAACGTAAAGCTAATGTGAAAGTAAGTCTTATTATCTTCGCTATAATTATCAGGCACTAAAATTTAATTTGAAATTCATTTTGATTATATAATCGAAATCTAATTGAAATAAAATAATTAATGACACAAAATAATAGGTCACGAATATAAATTGAGTTGAAAAAAAACTATGTGTGAATTCAAAGATTATATTCAAGCCTTTGTTCTTGTGTGTTTAAAAAGTAGTACAGGAATTTTATTTTTCTTCTATGTGGTGATGATCTTGACGTTTCGTTAATACAGTGGATGTGTGGATTGTTTCGTTAATTAAATTATGAATATGGAGTATGAGTTTGATAGTAATATAGTCATTGATTAATAATATGTTATTATATACTTTTGTATTAACTTGCCAGTGTCTATATGTTTACATGTTTGGTAGGTAGGTAGGTAGGTAGGTAGGTTGGAATTTTTTTGTTAATATTAAAACCAAACGCAAAAAGAAAAAAAATAATTTTGTTTAAAAAATTTAAAGAGAGAGTTCTGAAATTTTGCACAGTTACTCATGATGAAAAAAGCAATCGGACACAGTACTTTACAAAACTATCAAATGACAGGTTCGGGTTGCTGCGGAACAACTCTTAGCACTCTCAGGCAGATTTGAAAACCAATTTTATTACATGCATGAAAACTTACATTTAGATACATTTTCACAAATAAAGAAATACGACTGTTACCGATTTAAAAAATTTGGACTGGTTCGGGTTGCTGCCGAACAACGCCTAACATGTCTCAGGCATATTTCAAAAACCAATTGAGTTATAGACAGAAGAGTTTACACTTATATACTCTTTCTGAAATTATAATACCTATAGGTTTCATTTAAAACTAAAAAGTATAAAATAAAATATTAATGTAAAAATAAAAATGTTTAAAATATACTTTTATCGAAACAAAACTAGCCCCTTAAAAAGTAGAAAATAAAACTAGTGGTGGATGTTGAGCATCTAGAACTATTATAAGATAAAACGCAAGAGTATGTAATGAATCTTGCTGGAATATTGTGAATGGGAATTTGGAAACGCTTTGTGATGTTATTTTAAAATATGATCGTGATTTTTTTCAAGCGGCAAATATTAAAAATGTCCAGTAACAATATTCTAGCAAGATTCTTTATATACTTTTGTGTTTTATCTTATAGTAGTTCTAGATGCTCAACATCCACCACTAGTTTTATTTTCTACTTTTTAAGGGGCTAGTTTTGTTTCGATAAAAGTATATTTTAAACATTTTTATCATTTTTTTTATCATTTTTATTTTTACATTATTATTTTTTTTACTATGAATATATTCAGTTTTGTCTAGCTAGTATGTTGATATAAGTTTTTTATTGCCTTGTTTTGAATAATCTGTAATTCTTTAATTTTTGTTTTTGACGACGTGCCCCACAGCTTTGTACCATAGCTCAAATAACTATTATATCGTGCATAAAAAATTTGTCTTTTGATGGTATTTGGTTATAGACTAGCTATTTTTTAACGATTTCAGCCATCGTAGCCAACTTTTTATTGAGATGGAATGTGTGAACATTCCATTTTAAATGTGGATCTATCCAAAAAGCTATATATTTAAATTCAAAAACTTGCTCGAAAAACTCATTTGCAACTTTAATATGTAAACTGGGTGATGAATGGCCAATTGTCATATATTTTGTTTTTTCGTATTGATTGTTAATTTATGGTTAATCATCCATTCATGAATTTTCTCAAGTTCAACATTCATTATGTAATGTAATTGCATTGCTGAACATATAAATTATACTATGATTTATCGATAACTTTGTTTTTTCTTCTCATTTAATATTTACAGTCTGAATGATTTTATATTCAATAAGTTACATTTTGTATATCATACTAACTTGAAGAAGAGTATCCTATGATGATAGCAATTCACTACTTTTATATAATTTTATAAGTCGCATTGAATTTTACGTTTCAATCTACTATTGGCTAATTCCGTCATAAGATTATTTTTCAGGTTGTTTGGATGCATTTCCAATTTATTTTTGTATTTTGTGCAATGTTTTATTATTTCAGCATGTACTGAAGAAACCCCAAATCGTTGTTGATTAAAGTATTTGGCACGACCCACAGAGCATCGACCACCATTTTTATAACTTTGTCCTGAAATTTTTGAATTTTTTTTTTGTTTTATATGTTTTTGACAGTAACTTAAGTAGAATCACCATTTAGTGCTTAATTAGGTACGGTACTGCAAGTTTATACTACAATATTTACAATCTTTCGAGCATTTATTTATCAAATTACTGACTTAACCATCTCAAACTACTGACTCACCTCATTAAATGTGGAAAATTACTGCTATTGTCAGGGACTAACCCTTCTTAAATGGAATAGCTCCATTTTATTCTGTATGTTACCAGATTATACCCAAATATTACACTGAATTACATCAATGTTGTTTTTAGCTGTTGTTTTTAGCTTTTTACAGTATCTATCACCTTGTTTTCCAAAGACAATTCAGATCTTTTACCAACTAACCAATATAGGCTTCTCAGCTCTTGTGTTAGTGCACTTTTTTTCTTTTTTTTTTGTGAATTGGCGAGCTCTATGTAACCGCGACCTCTTAAGATCAATTGTACTTCCCCGTTTATCTCAGAATTGCAGGTCTATGTCCATGATAAACACTATTGCTTTGATGTTAATTTCAGAATCAGGCGATTTGTATCCCTGGAAGTATTTGTATCTTTTGCTAGCTATAGCGTCGGGATCAAATAAAATATGGGGGGAGGATTCCTTCTCTTCTAAGCAAAATCTGCATCTGTCTGTGCTCGATTTACCAATCTTGAACAGATGCTTGTTGAATGTGCCATGACCTGTGCCATGACCTTGTATTCCTTCAAGTCCAGTAGTCCAAATAAAAGTAACTCTGTTTCGTTCGACTAGCTTTATTAAGCTCCTGGAACAGCTATAGATAAGGTTTGATTTAAAAATTGGGGAAGCGAGAGATTTTAAGGCAGCTTGACTCTGTTGGTACCTTTGTGCTCCCTTTTACTGCACTGTAATGCCGATATCTCGATGACATAGGTTTCAGCGTGAAAGACAGTGGGATACGTGCCAAGTGACGCGCTAAAGCTTAACATTGGTCGAAATAAAAGCCCACTTACAAATTATGTGCTTCTTCCATGTTAAACGCCTATGAAAATGCATCTCCAGATATCTAACAAAATACTTCTGTGGTATCACTGTACCACAAAATTACTGGAGGGCAATTACCTGTCAACAATGTAAATGTCACATGAGTTGACTTGTTTTCATTAATTTTTATTTCCAGCTGTGGATTTGCTTGAGGTTCCGCTGAAGGAAGTTTGAGGCCCGTAATGAATCGATGTCTGAAGGCAGAAATACTGTATCATAAGTGTCGTTGAGATATATGTGGTATAGATGAGGTAGACATAGGGCGTGGCATAGTTGGGCAACGTCAGAACATCGAAGAGTTTAGCGTTGAAACATTGCTATCTGACATAAAACGTACAATTTTCTCAGCAGTTCATAGAAATGTCACGGCAGACATTTTTTTAGCTTGTATTATTATGTTTTAATGAAATACTTACTTATTAGCCCAAATGCCGTACATTGTCGAATACTTGGCTTATATCAAGAAATGTACAAAATCGTATTTGCAAGACAGAATTTATTTGCAACACAATTCGTTGAAATGCGATTAGACCATTGCGTCATGTTTTATTCTAAAACAAAAGTGGTGTTTTGGTGTGAGTTATCGGCTTCCTATAACTTGGTTCAATCTCATTAAAAATAGTTTTCCAAGTTGTTTGGATATTATTGGTATTAAACTAATCGGCCTCTGATATTGTGGTTCTTATTCCGGTTTTGTGTATCATGATTATTTCTGATACATTCCATTGTGATCACATATATTCTCAGCAGAAGCATTTACTCTTTCTGTTACTACTCGTCCAGCTTCCATCATTTTTGCTTTTCAATTCAATGATCATAATGACGAGATCTTGAGCTCGAGCTTGAATGTTACCTCAATGACTTACCTCAATACCTATATTTATTTTTTTCTTGTAAACAATAATACCTAAACAATTTTTTTGTAATTAACTTTTTTGTAGAACATTTTTCATACCAATACATTACGGTAGATCAAAATGTAGGTTAACTTCGACGACGATTTTAAATATTGAAAAGTTGGAAAACTAGAGTATTTGGATATTTTGTTAGACAGATGTTTTGAACGTCAAGTATAAAATGAAGGATCAAAGAATAAGTATCAAATATCGGAATCGTATAAAAATTCTGAGTTACAAAATTCTAAATTATAAAATTATAAATTTTTCATAAATTACTAGTAAGTCAGCCTGTTTAAAAACGGGTCCCGAGTAAAAAGATACCGAACTTTTTTCGAAACCACTCAGTGGCCCCAAGAAATTTTCTAGAAACACTTTTTTGTTATAATTTAAAACAAATTAATAATTCATTTTCCATTTTATTTGTTATCCATTTTTCTTTTTTTTTCACAATTTAATTGAAAGGAACAAATTTCAAAATTTAAAAATCAAAAAATCATATAAAAATAAATGAAAGGAAAAATATTTTTTTTTTATTAAAAACAAAAAGTGTCAAAAAGCGTCGTTTACAAACATACAAAATGGTTCTCTGGTCTTTTATATAAATAATTTTACCTGTTTAGGATATTAAAAATCGGAATTTTGTATTTGACGATTTCAAAATCCAAAATCTTGTTACATAGAGTTTTTATTATTTTTTTTTTTTGTTATTTTAATTACTTAAATAAATTAGAAAATATTAACATTTTAAATAGACGTATCAACATTTTAAAAGCCTATTTGAATTCATATAATTATTTAATACTATACGACTATAAGGACGCCCACAGAAGCTAATTATCTATTAAAAGTTTTCTTTGTGTTTAATTTAATAAAAATTCGGTTTGGGAACCATTCAAAACTTACTATCAACTTCTAAATATAGTCTAAATGTTTTTTTTTTTTTTGAAAATTTAATGTTAAAATTAAATTTATTACTTTTAAATTAGTTAAAAATTCTTATAATTACCTAAATAATTTCAATTTTAATATGAAACCCACCCACACAAACGCGCACACACACAAATAAACCAGAGAGAATATTTGAGGCGAATAAATTTAATTCTGGTATTTTTATGGATTAAAAAATAAATGGGTTAGGCTAGGCATAATTTTAAATTAATTTAGGAGAATCATAAACGCATCCACGCATTTTTTATTTTTATTTTAAATAGGGTTTTGAAGGGCAGTTTTTATTTTAGAGACTGTTTATTTTTTTTTTCTATTTATTATGATGTAATTTTTGCAAATTTATTTTTATTTATTTTTTGTTTTTCTCATTAAATTCATACCCATATCTTCTGTTCTATTCAAAACTCTATGAATTTCTAAATATGAACGTTATTTTGTTGAGATTTTTTTTTTTATATTTATTTCATTTTGTTATTTCATCTCGTTCTTATGTTTTCTTTGTCTAACATGTTACGGTAAGTTACACATCAGTTAACATAAAAAATGGAAATTATTTTATTTGAAATTGTAAAGGAATTTTCTGAATATTATGTATGGGTCGGGTATGTGTATATGGTATGAGTATGGTTAGGTATAAAGTAAGTACATAAGGTTACATATATGGGTAAAATAAACTAGTAGGGCGTTACAACTGTGTATTTTAAGATATTCTGGAATTAAATTCTATTTTTATTTTTGGTAGTAAATGGATTGATGAAAAATAAAAAATATTTTAAAGTGAAAATTTAAAGTGTTTTTGTTTTGTTAGAGAAAATCTATTTCCAAACTTTTAAGGGACTTGAAAACTGAAGTTTTGTGTTATTGAATAAAATTAATTTGATTATTGAATTAGTCCAACTTAGAATTTTCTTATACGAATCAACAGTCAAAATTGGGTAATGAGAAGTACTTCAGAATTATTACTGAAAAACAACATAATGTTGTACAAGGCTGGCTCTTCAGACTGATATGTTATTTATAATTACTGGAAATAATTTGAAATTTATAAATATAGATTTATGAGGAATATTTCACTTTAAAAGTTTAATTTATATTTTTTTAATTTACTGTATTTAAAATTACAACAAAAGTCAGCACTAGCTACCAGGGCTATCAAATTTTAAAAATTTAAAAATCACTGTGAACGCACCAAATTACGAAAGATTACGAGTAGATTAGATCTGCCTTATCTGTATATATTATTATGAAAACAATATGTTAAAGAAGCCAATATTATTTTTGTAGTACAGAATATCAGCTACATGAACTTTGAACATTAAATGAACATTGGCATATTTTTACAAAATTAACGAAGCTCGTTGACTGAAAACGAACAAACCGTTAAATTTGTGGTATAAATTTTAAAGTAATTGGTTTATTTTATGTTCAAACCCTAATTTTTATTATTATTTATCTATTAAATACAATTTCAATTATAATTAATATTTTTAAGCTGAAACTGCTTGGGCTAACAAACCATAATTGCTATCTAATAAACTATAACTAATAAAATTGTTAAAATACTTACAACGGAATAGCGAAAACGAAAATATTCTTCTTACTTTGTGGTACTTTACCTACTCGCTTCGATGTGTGTCATTATATAAAAGCCAAGATAAAATATATAAAAGTTTTTTGATCATAGCATCATTTAAAGCTCAAAATAATTTTGAATTATATCTGGACCTGATATTACGATGAACATATACCACGTGGCCACATATACACGTAGCTTCTACAGTCGATTTGTGAAACACAGTATAATATATTTTTTTTTTACATCTGTCTTAATATAAGACACCTAGTAACTTTCTTTACATTTTGGGTAGAGTATAACTATACAATCATTTGGTTATAGTAATTTTTTCAAAAATTCATTACCATTATATATTTTTTTTTTTTTTAAACTTAAAATCTATTTATTAAATTATGTGGTCTATATTTTTTCAGGCGTCTATTTCTTATTCTTTCTTGTTCTGGTAGAGTGCTAATTTCATTGTTAGAATGGGTTGATATTTTTTGTTGATATTTTAAACTTGTCTTTTTAATTTCTTCATTTATCGTCAGTATTTTGAAATCACAGTGTGTAGATTATCATTTCTCACATACCATTCGACTATCGCAATCGTTCTAATTATTTTTGATTGTGCTCTTTGTATTAAATTAATGTTGTTAATGCATGAGGTACCCCAGGTTTCTGCAACATATGTCCATATCGGTTTTATAATTGTTTTGTAAAGTAGCAGCTTGTTGTTCATTGTCAATTTAAATTTACTTCCCAATAGCAATTGTAGTTCTCCGGATTTTTGCCTTATTTTATTATGTTTGTGGTTTATGTGGTTTTTCCATGTCAATTTAACGTCAATGTGCATCTCTAGGTATTTAGTTTGATTTTCGATTTGTATTTCTTTATTATTTATCATTATTGGTTCAGCATCGTATCCGAGTTCTTGTTGTATATATAACTTGAGTAGTTTTGTCTTCATTAATTTGGATATTTCAAGTTTTGAACCAAGTCATTGTTTTATTCATTATAGTATAATATAATATAATTTAAAATTTTCATGTCCCCAAAATTTTAGAGACCAGTACGGCGAATAGCTATTACTGAAGTAAATTCAAGCTAAGTTATATTGCCATCCTTCGTGATGAAAAAATTAAATTAGATTTTAATTTTTTTCTTTCAGATTTATATACCATAGTTCTGTTCCCTAAATAACTTAACATTTTAAATCTAAACTTAAAATAGATAGCTAATATCTGAAAGCATTATTTAGATGTTTACTTCTCTTTATCAGAATATAAATAATGTATGTGTTCTTTCACTCTACCTAAATGTATTCCGAATGTCTTCAATCATTTTCAGAGTTTTCTTCTTCTTGTTTTTGTATGATTTATGTTCTGTTGTGTTACAATGTTTGTGGAAATATTCGTCTTGGAACTGAAAACTAACTGAACTAACTTTTAACAATTCAAAACGTTGAAATTATTGTTTTTGTAATCGATGCCCACTTGGTGCGAATTCATATATACCTATAACTATAAGTATTTTAGCAATTTTCTGACCTCATCATTTCGATAAAAATACATCTTTTTTATTTTTCGGGTATAAGAACACAAATTCCTGTTTAGCATTTTTCATTATTTTATCCAGTTTTTTTAATTAATGTCTATTTTATATACTTTTATATTAACTTGCCAGTGTCTATATGTATGTATATATCTATATATTAATCATACATTCATACATTCAGTTACTGTGTTCATGTATTTGTTATACCATATTGCAGACTACTGAAACTCTGTCTGTTTACACGTTTTATTTCAACCTTTACCACTTTATAGACTACCAGTTTATATCTGATCGGATTTTAACATATCAGAATAAAATTTTCTTTTGTTTTATACTAATAATATGAATGTCTTACAGTTAACCAATTTTTGTTTAAATAATTCAAATGCATTTACAATATTAATTGGAATAAATACAACTTAAACGAATTCAAATATTTGAATGATGTTCATTTGCCATTAAAATTGCAATAATAAAACGACCTGAAGGCGGTTTGCATATTTATTTGCAGGTCAACTGATAAATAAAAAAATTATCAATGATAGCAGAACTATATGTGTAAATTTAAAATACCCATTAGGCTGAAATAATATAGATCTCAAGTTAATTACGTTTAGATAAGAACTATTTAAAAAATATTTATCTTGTTACTTGTGGCCTCAGTGAAATTTGATATTGGAAAGAACCAAGTCAAAAATAAATAACCTGATTTAGAATAACTCATCCACAAGTGCTCCAATCCATCAGTGTAGAACAATATGCACTGATAAGCTTTAAATTGATTAATATAAAGTAAAAGGTATGATTAGAATTAATCATATCGCAGATGAATACCATTCCCCCGTAACAATTTTATTGCTATAAGGCTATTGCGGACTCTTTGAACACTATTATAAACACTCTTGTAGAAATATTAGTGTTAATTTGAGTGCTCCGCTCTCCGCTTGCGCAACGTTATAAATACATCGGCACCGGAACAATTGCAGTAATATTGTATATACATATTAAATATTAGTGTATATGTTTTATTATTCAGTAGCTTAAGCTTATTAGTAACCTTATAGGAGTACAGTAAAATAATAATACTACTAAAACTGCTATTCTAGCAATTCTATTCTTATAACAACACTTTAACTCTTGTTATAGGGCTTTTAGACTTATAGCATTGTCGCTGTAGCTGTTGCATATGCTGAAAGTCCAATTATAACAAACCCTGCAATTCCCATAAAAACATTTTTCCCATAAAAACATCATTATAACATATTTAGTATTTATTGGAAGTCATATAGGAGTGTTTTAACATTAATTTTGTTTTTATAACAATAAAATGTTACGTGGAATGTCGTCAATAAGTAACAATTGACTTCAGACTATATGAACTACCTAAAACTACATATGAATTGAATTTAAGTTTTTTGTTTCTAATAAATTGTCAAAGAGAAACAAAAAAGCCAGCTAGTTAAAAGTCTCATACATTGGGACTTTGTTGGAATAGTCTCTGCTGGAATCCTATAAGTCCTGTTTTTTATCCCAGCTATATACACTTTTTCCAAAATAAAAAACAAAAAACGAAATATTCTAAATGGCGCCTATTGTCAAAATGTATCGGAAATAGTTTTATGTGGTCTTTATTAACGTTTATTTGAATTAAAAATACTGCAGAATGACAGGATTAAAAAAGGAATCGTTGTAATGACAGACAACTTACACTGTAATGACATTATGTTGAAATTGAATTGTTTTCAGTTTAATTAAATATTAAGTAGTTCATCCTGTATTTATATTTCTTAACTTTAAAACTAACTGTATATGATCTCACTTTAATATTAGTTGTTGTTTGTTTATAATACTTTAATATCCGTTCTTGTAATTTTTTAACGAAATAAAGACGCGTTGAATTAAACTTGCTGTGTATTTTTTGCTCAACCCAACATGTAAATAGACAAAGAGCATTGCGAAAGCTATGAAAAAGAACTTCAAAAATGTGTAAAATGATCCAAGTTTATTTTTCTGAATACTTTTGAAATTTACAAAATGGATTCCGGAAATAAACTGAAACCTACTGGATTAGTATCCGTTAAGTATACAAATATTTAGAATACTGTTGTTGGAGAATAGTTGACATATATCTAAAACAATAGTTCAAATATTCTTGGCCTTATTTACAAAATTTATTTTCAAACTTTAAAATTTACAAAATGAGTCTTTAAATAGACTGAAACATACTGGATTAGTAGCTTTTAAGTGTACTAAAATTGGAGAGATATTACAAATTACAATGTATCTATATAGAATGTATCTAAAAGAAGAGTTCAAATATTCTTGATCTTAATTCAAATATCAAAATTGAAATGAAGCCAAAAATTTTTTGAAATCTTGTCTTTGATACATGCCAACTCCTCTTCATTGTTGTACTCAATATGTTTTTGAATAGTAGTTAAGATTGTCCAATAAAGATAGAAAAAAAAAGTACCTATACTATTCCCAAATCTAATAAATTTTTTTGTGACTAACAATATTCAATATGGATATCACAATATTTTTTAGATTTTCTTTTAAAATTTCTTAAATGACTCACAACCTTCGAAACTTAAAAAATATTTTAAAATATATTAAAAACAAAATGGCAGTACATATAATACTGTATCTAAAAGTTCATCTAAAATAGATAGGTATAACTATTAAGGTTATAAAATCAAAAAGAATGAAATTGAAGGTCTTTATTAAGGACATTGACTTTAAAAGGATTTCATAAAAATTGGCCAAAGGTTTAAATAGAGAAATTTTTTTGTTTTGTATGAAAGGATTTCTTTGAAAGGAAAATTAAAAAATAAGGGTTACGATACTATATAGATCTAAAAAAAATAATAATATTTGTATAAGTAAAAATGTATAAACCTATGTAGGTAGCTTAAATTATTTTAGGGAAAATAGGAAATGCCTATCTAAAACTTAACTAGTATCATTTTATATATACTTGTGTTTGTGTTTAGATATTATTATATTAATGAAAAACTATTAAAGTTACATAATAGTTACATATATATGTATTTTGTGTATAGATTTTTGTTTTGTTTTTTTTTTTTTTTGTTAACATGCACACATGAAATCTCAAAGGACAATCACGTAATTTAAATTTTTCCCAAAAGATTTTATTTATACCCAGACTTAAAAACATTTTTTGTTTTTCTTCGTTTTCTTTTGTTTTGTTTTTTTTACCAATGAATAAAAGATCCTTATTTCAAAGATAAGTTCAAGATATTATTATACTAAACTTTAGTGAGAGAGAGAGAGAAAATACATAAAACAAAAATTCCTTAAAATCAGATTACTCTTTGAAGTTCAAATAGATTTTTGAAATTCAAGCAATTCTTTTGTTAAAGTAAATTATGATTAGAAGTACCTACATCCTACATGAATGACTTTAGATTCTGTTTTGAATTACAACATGAACGTGACTAAAGTTCATACATTATTTTAACTAGAAAACTGTCCACTTGAATGGACAATGAAAATTTTGTAAGAAACTAAAAATTATGATAAATAAAAAAAAAATTATAATAATTGTCGAAAATAGTCGAATATTTTAATTTTAATTTTACTGATATGTTTTTCATACAGATACGCGTATTTCGTCTACTACTTGCAGACTTCTTCAGTGTTTTGTACTTGACTGAGGAAAGAAATCTAAAATCGTCTTATTTATTATTATTACACAGATAGCAATTCGACGTTTTTCGTAACTGGAACCTGGTTGTTTATTATCCAATGAAATAGCACAGGTAGGGGGTTGAGCAATAATATTATTACTTATTACATTGTTTTCATTTTAAATAATATTTCCTACCGTTAGAGTGACAGGTGGGGGTGGTGTTATTCGTTCTATTATATTTAAAATAAAGTATTAATATAAATAAAAATTTAAATAAAGAAGAATATATCCGTTGACATGGTCTTTATTTAGGAGTGAGTGCAACAATATAAACTTTGTTGCAATGACTGCAAGTGATCTTATATAAACCTGATTTTTTCATTCATTCGATTGGGTCCTTAGTTGAACCTAGAATAGACTTCAGATGATTGGTTCTGCTGCGATATCTTACCCGTGTTTTTTTAATTTCGCTCTTAGTGGGAGAGAAATCTTGTTAAAATCCAATGCTACTCTTCTTTTGGGTTGTTGATCATTGAGTAGGTTAGTGAGGGAATATCTGAACATTAACCTTAAATGTATCTAATAAATTTAATGACGTCATAATTTTCTTACTATTCTTCCGTAATAAATTCCTATCATTTTTCCTAAGAGAATTCTAGCTTTTTTTCCAACAAAGTTTCCACACTTTATACCAAGTATTATTCCTATAATTTTTCATATGGTTTTTCCTCTAGCTTTTCTTAAGTTTTTTCCAATACTATTTCACCCTGTTGTATCTTAAAATAAAATAATTTAAAAAAAGGAAATTGTAGAACTTAAACAATAGTGTTGTAAAGTATTTAAAACAAAGAAAATATATATACATATATAAACTCGTATTAAGTATTTGATGGCATTTTCCTTTTTTTTTTATTAGGTATCACTAATTTTAGAATCTGAAAGAAAAATATTTTTAATAATAGTAAGTAAAAATATTAACAATTTAGTAAAACAAATTTTTAATAATCTAAATATATCATATATATATATCACTTAAATTAAGTCAAAATTGAGAAGGTAATTCCAAACGTTTTTCCGGGTGCAATCCACTATTTGGTTGATCACTGTCTCTTTTTTCATACTAAAATCCTATTCAAAATTATTTTCAAATTATTAAAACGATATTTATTATTTTCTTTTTTTAATATTTTTACATTTATCACGAAAAAATATTGTTTTATATATTGTGTACATAATAATACTACAAACTTTATTTATAATATTTTTAAATTATTTTATACTTACAAATTTTTGCAACTATGATATTATCAAAATGTTTTTTTTTAATATTTTTTCGTTTGTTTAATAACAATACAACTTCACTCTCCCAAAAAAATCAAACGACTAATACTTAATTATTCCAATATTTTTTGGTACTATTTCAGTGTTTTTCAATTAAAATGAAAAATTGTTGGAAATAGTATTGGTACATTTTGTATGATAATGTTTTTCTAAACGTGTAAATCGTTGGACCAATATTTTTTCCTTTCTGTTTTCCCATTGGTAACAAAACTAAGGTGCCTATTATGTATTTCGATCGAAATTAATCGAATCGCTCATCGTTATCGTTAGAGTTATTCGATTGTAATCGTTACTGTCATTATGTATTTCGATGAAAATTTGATCGAAAGAGTTTAAAAATGCTGCCATTGTAAAATTCAAATCTACGATGAAAATGACATATGTTTGATTCTTTAACTGTCAAATTCAAATTATTATACGAAAAAAAAAACAAAGTAATAGTGTTATATTTTTAAGTTGAAAATAAGTTGAAAGTATTTAAATAAAATATATTTACAAAATTATAAGTTTTTATAAATAAAATGATTTGAGCAGAGTTAAATTTTTCAATTTATGATAGTGCTGAAAAACGGTATCAAATTGCAGAGTTAAAAAACAAGCGAACATATATTCGGGATTATTCTAATCCACTAGATTTGGAAGATTATACGTATGTTATTTAAACATAAATTTGATGAGTTATTATCTACATTATTAAAATTATTAAATTAGGACAAAAATTGAAATAGCCAATAAGTAATACGTCGATTCCAAATATAATTAAATTGGTTAGTGTGTTAAGATTCTGTGCGGTTTGTACCAAGCAAATGATTTTCAACGTAGGAAATGATTTCCATGTCGGACTAGCACAGCTAATTTTTTTTTGTTCTTAAAGAAGTTTTATATGTATTGGCAAACATTATTTTTATGATTAAAGCAGAATTACTGAAATAATTGGAGCAGTAGATGGAAAGCTTATTCAAATTAAATCACCGAAGCAAAACGTACAACATTTATGTTATAGTAGAAAGGGATTTTTTAGCATTAATGCAATTCTGATAAGTTTATACTTTATTGTAATTAGTTTACATTATTATAACAGTTTTTGTTTTTAGATATGTGATCATAATCAGGTAATTGGTTTTGTGAGTGCAAGATATCCTGGTACCTCTTTGGAAAATTTATAATGGTGTCTCATTATTTACACTATAACTTTTCATATTGCAGTCTATTTGTAACAGGCCTTTCATTCCTATTAAAATTTATTTCAATAAAAAATTATTATGTAGAATAAAGTAAAATACCTACTTTCGTTTCAACTTTTAAATTTATTTTTATTTCAAAAAATATCATAAATATAAAACAAAACACCAAGTGTCCAATATAAATAAAATATATTTGTATCTCTTTTATTTTATCCTTTCAATTCAAAATTGAAATAATTTGTACAAAATCTCTCTTTCGATGTCTCTTTCGTGGTAAAATTTTACATCGATAAACTTTATCGATTTCGTCGACAATTTCTGAACGATATCGTAATACATAATGGCAATTTTACATTTTGACATTTCGTTCGATCAAATCGTAATCGTTATCGAAATACATAATAGGCACCTAATACTTATTAATTGGAATATATGTTGGAAGTATCTTGATACTAATTCATTGTTTTTTAAGTAAGAGGAATAATTGTTGGAAATAGTATTGGACATTTTGTATGATAATGTTTTTCTAAACGTGTAAATCGTTGGACCAATATTTTTTCCATTCTGTTTTCCCGTTGGTAACAAAAGTAATACTTATTAATTGGAATATATGTTGGAAGTATCTTGATACTAATTCATTGTTTTTTAAGTAAGAGGAATAATTGTTGGAAATAGTATTGGACATTTTGTATGATAATGTTTTTCTAAACGTGTAAATCGTTGGACCAATATTTTTTCCATTCTGTTTTCCCGTTGGTAACAAAACTAATACTTATTAATTGGAATATATGTTGGAAGTATCTTGATACTAATTCATTGTTTTTTAAGTAAGAGGAATAAATGTTGGAAATAGTATTGGACATTTTGTATGATAATGTTTTTCTAAACGTGTAAATCGTTGGACCAATATTTTTTCCATTCTGTTTTCCCGTTGGTAACAAAACTAATACTTATTAATTGGAATATATGTTGGAAGTATCTTGATACTAATTCATTGTTTTTTAAGTAAGAGGAATAATTGTTGGAAATAGTATTGGACATTTTGTATGATAATGTTTTTCTAAACATGTACATCGTTGGACCAATATTTTATCCATTGTATTTTCCCTTTGGTAACAAGTATTTGCTTATTCATTGGAATACTCGTTGGAAATATCATTGGATACTAATTCAGTATGTTACAAGGTACAAGGAATAATTGTTGAAAATATTGCAGGTATAATTAATGTCAAAATATTTTTTTTGGATAGGTCGTAATTGAAGATTTTTTGTAGGAAAAGAATACGGTAATTTTAAAATAAAATTTTTTTATGACGCTGTATTTTATTTATTTATTTATTATGCTCCATATATTGTACAATTAATTCTTTTAAAACTATTTACTTAGATACAGATATATAATTATCTTTACTACAGTTGATTTGTATTTTTTTATTTTTATTTAGAAGTTTTCGAGTTTAATACTATAAATTTAAAGGAAAATTGGAGATGAAAAACCTTTTTGAATTTTTGTTTTGTAAAACTTAACGCTAACTTAAACAGTAAAACCTATCTATAGTAAAATCTATACGTACGAACTAAACTAGCCTAATTTTTTTTAACTTAATTTAAATTTCTGATCAGAGGATTTTCTGACATGAACAGTTCCGAGTGGAACTTTACAGTTAAATAACTTATTTTTTCTAAAATTGTATTCATGCTGGCTTTATCATGCAGCTTTTTGGTTGAATACCATCTGGGAAGATTGAATACAAGTTTCAAAAGTTTATTTTGCGCAATTTGCAATTTTTTGGTATGACTAGCTGCACAATCTCCCCAGACTGGTGCCGCATATAACATTATTGGTTGAAAAATTACCTTAATAAGTATCAATTTGTTTTCTGTGGATAAGATTGATTTTCGGTTAATAAGGGGATACAACATGCGAGTACATTTGTTAATTTTATCAATAGTGTTAGAAGTTTGCTTTTGAAAGGTTAGCCTTTTATCTAAGGTAATGCCTAGGTATTTAATAGTATCGGCCCAGTTAATTTCGTCATTTTGCAGTTTTAATGGTATAGAAGGTTTATGACGCTGTATGACGTCCTGAATGACGATGAATTTTAAAATTTTATTCGTAAAGAAAAATTATTTGTACTATGTGAAAAAAATTCCTTATAGTACAAATTCTGAAAAAATTCATGTAAAATTCCTAAATTGAATCTGGAAATTGATATGGTACATTTGGTACTGGTACAAGTTCGGAAATATTCCATATAAAAACCCTTAATTAGAGTTAGGAAATATACGTGGTACAATTTTATACTGGTACAAAAATTTCAAGTTAGTCAACTGGGATTTTTTACATTAAGTATACGTCTGCAAGATAATGTGGTACACATAATAGTTAGTATAAAATATGTACAATTATTAATTTTAGTATTTGTTAACTATCAAGGTACATCAATTGTATTATTTTCTTTATAAAATTTATCCAAGTATCAGGCTTGGATGACATGTTTTTCTGATGTTAAATTTGTCAAGAGATTTTGATTTGCTCTTGGTTAGATATGATTTGATATTATGACGAAATTGGGGCATTCAGCTTAATTATATACTTTTATATTATCTTACCAGTGTCTACTTATTTATGTATTTATTGTGTAGGTAGGTAGGTTGAAGCTTGTTTTTAAAAACCAAACGCAAAAAATTGTTTTTTTTTCAAGCCGGAAATATTTCAAATTTCAATTAACAATATTCCAGCAAGATTCATTATATACTTTTGTGTTTTATCTTATAATAGTTCTAGATGCTCCACATCACCACTAGTTTTATTTTTTACTTTTAGAGGACTATTTTTGTTTCGATAAAACTATATTTTTTATTATTATTTTATTTTTAAAGTTTAATCATTTATGATTTTTGACATGCCCGGAACCTGGTCAACATCGAAGAAAATGATTTCGAAAAACTGCTTCTCTTTTCATAGATTGTCCTGAAGGATTCATAGATTTGTGCAGTTATATCGGACACTTATTCGATTGAACTATATTCACCTTTAAATAAGTTCTGGAAAATTAAAAAAATAATTATTAAAAATTACTAAACCAAAAATACTCAGATTGTACAAAAATTGATAATTAAAAACCAAAAATCCAAAAAATTACATTTAGGTACACCTACCCGAGAGCATTAATAAATTTTGTTTATCCCAAATTTTGTATAAAATATTTGTAATGTTACTAAAACTGAAATTTTTTCTTTTATTTTATTTATTTTTTTTTATAATAATGTTCAGAAACATTACACGTATTTATGCAAAATAGGTTAAAAAAGCGAAACAATAGGTTCAAATGACCTTTGGCACAGTATAATATAAACTCTTTCAATTGATCGTTGCAGGTGGGGTTAAAAAATTATTAAAAGACAAATTTTAATATTTTGGATGAAAAACTGAGAACAAAGTTATTAAGAGTATATCCATACATTTTAATAACAATAGCAGTACCTAAATAGCAAAATTAATATTAATAATTTTGTTGAACTCACGGATTCTGGAGTTATCTTCTCGTATAACAATTAGGGATATTTTAAAATATTTTTAATTTATTTTTGTGTTTTTTTTTTTATTTATTTTCAAGTTTTGTTGTTTTATAAAAAAAATGTGCAGTAGATGGATTTCATATTATTTGAGGCATTAAATGCAAGTCTTGAATTACAAGTGCAATTAAAGACTCAACTTTTTTATGGATTATATTTCTATTATATTATCTTAAATTTATGAAAAATTTATTTTGGTTGGCAAGAATGTGGGCTAAATGTATATAAGCAATTTATATGTTGCACATACTTTTCATGACTTTCAGCTCAATCTCTTATTTCACTGACTCCATCTGGATCACTGTTCAAATTTGTTAAATAAAAAAGTCGTTTGTATTTTGTCGGTTCTTACAATTAGCCTATTGTCTAATTCTTTGGTTCTTTTAATAATCTATAAAATGTTTTAGAAAATATTATCTACAAAAAATGATCTCGAATGGAGAAAAAATATTTTAATTTTCACTTAAATGATAAAACAACTAACATCAGTCTATCTGATGTTTATATAATTATATCGATGGCTATCCCCTATATTTCAGCGACATTATTATTAAGCGTAAATGCCAAAAAATCTAAAATTTTAAACAGGACAATTATTACTTATAACTGCGAGGCCTGAACAATGACAATTAGTATGGAACATGAATTAAAAGTAGTCGAGAGAAGAATACTGAGAAAAATATTTGGTCCCAAAATAAATGACGATGGTGAATACCAAATAATTTCAAACTGCGACTAATATGCACTAATTGAAAGTAACAACATTTTAAAATTCAAGGACCAAAGAATTCCAAAAAGAATATTATAGACGCGGTACCGTACAATACTACAACAACAGGTAGACCAAGATCAAAATGACTGATTGAAATCGAAAACAAGTGTTCTAAGATTGAAGTTAAAGGATACTCTATGTATATGAGGACACTCGCACAGAATAGATTAATATGAAAGAAAGTTGGTAACTTAAATCTCGCACTGATCTGTAGAACCAACAGATGATGATGATGATGATGGCAAGTATCAAACATAGCTCCATATTCTACCAACTGTGCAACACTACTGATGACCGGTAAAAATTAGCTACAAATTCAATTCAATGGCTGTCCAAGCTGAAGTTGAAGATAAAATTGCTCACGAACAACTTGAAATAAATTGGTAAGATAATAAACACCAGCTGCCAAAACAAGCTAGAACTTCACTCAGCCAACTTGGCCTGCAACCTAATCAGAGAACTTGTGATCAGCGAAAAAGTCATAAACAAAAAAATTTTTTGTGATTTATAAATTTTCAGTAAATCAATAACAGGTCAATGAATTTAGATCTCAATTCATCTAAGGACTTTTTGAATGGAAAATATCCTGTTACAAGCAAATATTATTGAAACCACCAGAAAATATTTACTTATTAGAATAAATTATAGTATTTAGATTGCAAGTAAATGCAGGATGTTAAACAAAAAAAAAAAAAATAATAATAATAAAAACTGTGTATACAACGTTCAGGGGTGGATATTTTAAAAATGATTAAAAGAAATTTTTGTATACTATTATTCTTTGGTAGCCGGTCATTTTGTCGAAAAATAAAATGTTGAAAAAGAATGTTTAAAAAATGAATGTCAAAAGGCCGGTTCTTGGAAAAAATAATAATAAATGTCAAATTTCAATGGTGAAAAAAAATAGATATATTTAAGAGCCAGTTACACAAATCAGCTTTTATCATTCAACAAATATGTATCTAAAAAATATAAGAGATATGTGGGACGACAACCACCGCTGTTATAAGTGCCTTGTTGTTTAAATGTGTTTTAAGAGTTGGATTCAAGACAAGCCAAACAAAATATTACAGGTGTGTATTCCCTTTTACCAGAATATTTATATACAGAGTGTTCCAGAGCATGTTTATCAGCTTTTTAATAGGGAAAGCAGCCCTTTATTTTCAAAAAAATTTTTTAATTAAATCGAGGGTGCTCTACCGATTGGTGATATTTTCAACTTCCGGGAAGAACCGGCAAAGGGTTTTTAAGATCAAAATTCGCCGAAATTAGCCGAAATCGAGATTATTGAATAGGAAGACGTATTTTTTTTATGCAAATTTGGATTCTACGACAAAAAATAAGAAACTTATGTTAAATGACTTTTTTTGTTTTCTCAGTATTTCTATTTAAAATTAATAAAAATAAAACAAAAATCTTTTTTATTTGGTAAACTAAAATTAATAATAATCATTTTTATAAATAAATTGGTTTTTTATGTTATCATGTTTATTATCTCAGCTTTGGGTTCCTACAAAGTTTAAAATAAAAAAAATAACAAAACTACGTTACAAAAGTTTCATCTTCCAATTTGAAAATCTAGATTTCGACGAATTTCACCGAGTCTTGAGCTTAAAAAACCCTTTTCCGGTCCTTCCAAGAAGTTAAAAATATAGTCGATAGAGCACCCTCAATTTAGTTAATATTTTTTTTTTTTTCATTTTAAATTAACGGTTTCTTCCCCCCTTAAAAAGCGGATACGCATGGCCTGGACCACCCGGTATATGTGTATATGAGATTCTGAATTAAGACGAACCTTAGAGTTGGATTCGAAAGAAGCAGAGCTATACACTTTTACCTGAATATACCAAATCAAGGTTGCCCACAATCCAAATGTTAAGTGCCCCTTTTACTAAATGTCTTTTTGCTAAGTGTCAATTGTGCTAATATTAATTTTTTTTGTAATTGCCGAATTGCCAAGTGTACCATATAGATAGTAGAACATAACTCTACAACAAGAAATGCAAATAACTCAATTCGACACAATGCAAATAACCCGTATTCGACATTTTTTTTTAACATTTTTAATTCCATCTTTCATTTTTCAGCAAATAGACCTACACCTTAGTTCTCTTCGTAATAAATTTGTACAAAAGAGTGATGAATTTTTTCCAAAACAATTTTCTTTTTTTGCATAACACTTTTTATGGATTATGAATTTTTAAAAATACTTAACTATAGTAAATTAGTAAGTCAAGCATACAAATACACACATGCAGTATCGTTTGACTATAATTTTATAGTCATTACTGGATTTTAATAAATTCTGATACCTTGGAAGTATGCCATGATACATACATCAACATTACTATTTGATTTAAATAGGACACGTAATGAAAAAGCTAATCCCGTATTATATTCCAGGATAGCTAGCTATACCTTCTCTTATATTACCAATATTCTACTCATTCAAATGATTCAAAAAATAAAAAATAAAAACAACAAAAATCCTTAATATGATTCCCATAAGAATTAAACAAAGGATTCCATTATGGTTCATGCAATATGCATAATTTTTGATGCACGAAACTCGAATTTTTTTTTTTAAGTAAAACTATAAAGTTTTCTATTTCTTTTGATTTTCTTTTCATTTAATTTTTCTTTTCTATTTCTTTTCATTTCATTTCATTAAATAAAAAAATTGAATTTTTTAATATTCAATCTTTTTTGACATTTTGTTTTAGTTGTCCTAACGTTCATTTTGGTATACGAGACGAATATTCTACGACGACTAATACAAAATTTTCGAAATTGTTTCAGATTTTAAATTATCTGAACTTGTTACTATGATGATATCTCAAGGGATAATAAATTCTTTAAAAAAGTCATCAGAAAGTAAATTTTGTGGAGTGCATTTACAATTTTTTTTTTTTTTTTTTAAATATTTCTGTAATGATATATTTTTGTATATTATTCTCTGTTATGATTTATGTGACAGTCATACTGTAAGTAGAACAACAACAACTGCAGTAATATTTTAAAATTAAAATATTATAAGAAATATTTTTTCAACTTTTATTATTGTTAAAAGCTTTTTCATGTACAATTTAAGTTTAAAGTGATTAATCTCGTTCAAACAAAAATAAAATGTGTAATTGATAATTGTAATCTTTATATAACTGTGTATATCAAATTGTAAACATGTAATTTTCATTGAATATATCCTATTATCTGCATTATCATTGGTATATCCTTCAAACTGAATGACATAAATGTCATGCAGACAGTTTTGATGACGTGGTTGTATATTACAACTTTATAACATTGACCAGTAGAAATTTTGTTTAATATATCAAAAAAGTGTGTTACTTGAATGTACCATCATCGAGTGTACAGCGATGCACCTAAACATGTTTTAAACATATTTTTTTTTGTCATTAAATCAGAAGTTTTCAACAATAACTATTACCTTAGATGGTTTCACTGACTCGCATGCATTTATGTCAGACCTCACTGTAAGCGAAATTGATTGAAATTTTTACTATCTACTTATTTATTTATTTACTTATTTTGAGCTAAAATCGAGCAACTTGCAATATATATTTATTTTTAACAATTTAAGTTAAGATAAATCAATAAAAGATTACAAGTTAAAAGAACAATAAAAAAACAAAAAACATACTAAAAATGAAAAAAAGTAACAGAAAAAGTAAAGCTAAAAATTTATTTCGAATAAAAAAAAAAAAAAAAAAAAATAAATAAATAATATATAAAATAACAAATAATGATATTCACAATAATGTAGTTAAATTTTAAGTGTTATTAAAAAAAAAATAGAGTTAAAAAATAAAAAATAAAAAAAAATAAAAATTAATATAATTTAAGCTGTATAATAACGTTAATATAAATTTAAAAAATATACGTAGGCCAATGGATATCATACGAACATGCATATTCATTGACACAAATATAAATTATTTTTTAAAGTTAGCTTTGTCAGTATAGTAGGTTAGTACAGAAATTATATGACTTGCATGAAGACTTGCATTCTTTTTAATGGTTCATAATTAGTTCGATGAAACTAGATTAACATATTATTATATTGTAATCTAGAATTATAACAAAAAATTAGCTGAACCAGTAGTTAGGTAGAAGAAATGTTACCTTTGATTAATTCGGTTAAAAATACTATATCAGCAGTTCTACGTTTTTCAAGCGTATTAAGATGTATCAAATTCAATCTGTGTTCATATGGAGGTAATCTTAATGGGTCTCCCAAGTAACACAAATAGGTTGTGACAACGTCGTACTATCGTTGGCTAAATATCTACTGGTCGGCTACATGACGTTGAAATAACTTTCAGATAACGTCATTATTACGGTATTGGGGAATAATTTTTGAGTCATACCGTAGTGAAAATAACTATTATCCGACTACTCAACCGACTATGAACCGACCAAATTAGAATAAAAGAGATAGATATATTATTATATACAGTGTATATAAATATATTAATATTTGAAAATGATAAATAAATAACCAAAAAGTTATGAACATATTTCATATTATCATTAGCATATTTATAATTTAATTATAGTGGGAGAAAAAAGGACAACATTATTGTTAAAATATAATCCATCTATCTCTTTTATTCTAATTTGGTCGTTTCATAGTCGGTTGAGTAGAGTAGTCGGATAATGGTTATAAGATATAAGATTTTACGACGTTATAAGCAAGTCGTCGGTATAACGTTATTTCGGACACTTTTAAGTTTTAATAGTTGCGTCATAGTTATAAATTGTAAAAAAAGTTGTGAAGTAGATATAAAATAACTTTGTGACAACTGATAAAATAAGACGTCGTATTGTAGTCGTAATGACGGATAAATTATAACTTTCTAATTATACAACTAATTATAAATTATAATTTTTCACTATAAAGTTATTTTTCTTAAATTTACGACGTTATAACGACGTTGATATGGAGATTTTTAACTTAATAGTTATTTGGTGTTACTTGGGCTTGCCATCATTGGAGATTGCTTAAAGTAAATCTGAAGAATTTTTTTTACCGATTCAATACTGTTATGTTTATTTTATTTTTTTTCCGTCTATGAATTTATTGAATCTTTCTTTATATTTGAAAATTACAATAAGTTTTAAAAGATAAAAAAATAGAATCCTTAAGGGATGTATTAAAATAAAGGTTGGTGTACGGATTGTCTTACTTTAAAGGTAAGACAAATTATTTTTCTGCTAGACAGCTAAAGTCTTCTTTTTTTGTCTGCTGATAGTTGGTATGTTCAGTAGGTTTCTTGCCAATGAATTTTGATGACACGACAGTCTGGTCGCATAGTTGTTTGTGACCTTTTCAAGTTCTTCTTTTACTGTTGGTATGTTTAAGTCTTTGTGCAAGTTTCTATTTTTCACATACTAAGGGGCATTTGTTATAACTCTTAGAACTTTTGATTGCATTCTTTGTATTATCTCCATACTTGAGTTCGAAGTATTTCTCCATAGTTGGCACCCATATGACTAGATGGGTTTTAGCAAGGAATTATATATCAGTAATTTATAGTCCAATTTTAGTTTTGAGTGTTTACCAATTAACCAGTATAAAGTCTTTAACTTTATTTTGAGTTTATGTCTTTTACTTGAAATATGTTTTTTCCAAGTCAGCTTTCTATCAAGATGTACTCCGAGATATTTAACATCATTTGCTTGCTGTACAGGTATTCCATTTATGTTTATCTGTGGACAGGACCTTTTTTGAGTGTAAATGTTACATGGATACATTTGCTTTCATTTATTTTCATTTTCCACTTCTTTAACCAGTTTTCAATTTTATGAACGTGTTCTCGTAAATCTCGGGATGCAACCTGAGGGTTTGTGTTAAGATTATAGTGTCGTCTGCAAATGTGGAGATTACTAGATGACCACTTTCCGGCAAGTCAGATGTATAGATTAAGTAGAAAAGTGGACCAAGAACGCTACCTTGTACTTGTAAAGCACTCCAGCATTTATTTAAAATTCCTTAGTCAAATGATCTTTGAATTTAACTTTGAAGCGTCTGTTGGAGAGATGTGATATTAATAGCCGGTGAATCTGAGGAGGTAACTGTTTTTGTATTTTATATATTAGCCCTTCATCCCAAACTTTGTCAAACGCCTGTGACAAGTCGAGAAATAAGGCAGAACAAAATTTTTTATTTTCAAAATCTTTTCTGATATATGCTGGAATCCGATGATACATACTGTTAATATGTATGTTGCAGAAAGGATTCCATATCTGGCTGGCGTATTCAAAATTAGGTCTAACTAAGCAGGTATAAAAGGATTTCAGTACATAGGGATCGTTAAAGTATTTACCCCAATCTTTAATATAACCAGGCATAGAGTTGGCATTATATAATGAAGATGAAATGATAGCTTACTATCGAAGAATTATGTTGGAAGTACCGACCATTTTTTACTGTGAAAACAGATTATATTGGTATATAAACAAAAAATATCTTATAATCTTCTTGAATAATATTTTTTGTATAGAGTTAGTTTAAAGTTTTAAAATATTTTTTAAATAAAAATTTTTAATAAAATATTAAAGGTGTTCCAGAGCATGTGTATCAGCTTTTTAAGAGGGGAAGAAGTCGTTATTTTAAAATGAAAAAAAAAAAACAAATTATTATCTAAATCGAGGCTGCTCTATCGATTGGTGATATTTTCAACTTCCGGGAAGGGGTTTTCTAAGCTCAATATGCGCCGAACTTGGTCGAAATCGAGATTTTCAAATGAGATGATTTACTTTTTCATGCAAATTCCGATTCTACGTCAAAAAATAATAAATATCCTTTAGTATTATTCAAATAAGGGATTTTTGGGCTTAAAATACACTTTTCCGGTGCCTCCCCAGAATATCAACAATCGATAGAACACCCTCGGTTTAGTTAATATTTTTTTAATTAATTTTAAAATAACGGCTCCTTTCCCTCTTTAAAAGCTAAAACGCATACTCTGGTACACCCGGTACATTTATTTTCTTCTCCGTCTATCACCCTTTGTTTCATAATTGAAGTATAGCTATAGGCTAAACTATCTAAAAAAAAAGTTGGCTTGTCATTAAATTTTGTTTCATGTTTGATTCAAATTCATATTTTCGATATCTGACACTTTTTTGTTGGTTCATATATTTGGTTTCGTAATAACAGACTAACCATAATAATTGGCGTAAAATCACCTACTTTTGATGTTAAATGTAATTTGATTCGATTTGTCTACTAACAAAATATTAAATTCTAATTAAAAATTTTTAAATTAAATTAATAGAAGATTTTGGCTACTTCAGTTTACGTCCTTTTTTTAATTATAGAAGACTTTAGATATTTTTTTTTCACTCTAAGGTCATTATTTTATTAAATTTATTTTTATTAAAATTCGATATTTTTGAATATTATTAAAATATTATCTTCAATGAAGGTTTTTGTATAAACAATTTGTATCTGGAGGTGGTATAAGAATAAAAATCCAGCAAAAAGAAAATAAGTTTAAAAATAACACCTGTGATGGTAAATATCCTTTAGGATTATTAAGTTGTTTGTATTCTGGGAACTCCATTCAATATTTTTGATTTATATTATGCCTTTGTTATTTATTTCATGATAATAACAATCCTTTAGGTTGAGTATCATGCTATTCAATCTTTGAGATATTCATGTTGTGGTAATTGATTCCATTTTTTATTGAATTTTGATTGCTAAATTAAGGGTTTAATATGTAGGTTACCTATTGCTTCTTAATGTATTACACAATGTATATAGTAATAAAATCCATCGAATTCCAGCACATATCAGAAAAGATTTTGAAAATAAAAAATATAAAAAGGAATAAAATTAGTTATACTGTGCTGATCAAATGATAATTTTATCATCATGTCTGTTTGTTGTTGCCAGTTTTTTTCTTTTGTTTATATTAATAGACCAGACTTATATTTGAGAAACCTATATACTTTCATACCATAACCATAGACTACGAAAAAATTAAAAGATAGAATTAAAGGTAAAAAGGAAATATGTAGGTGAAAAATTGGGCGGGGATATGCAAACTAAGTTGTTAATGTTCACCTTGCATTCTTGTAAGTCAAATACGTAAATCTGTGATTAAAATCAATAGCCGGTTAGGTCGAAAATCACTGTTTCGTATAATTGCAATTTGAAAACATGTTTCTAAAAAAAATTTTGACAGTAATTATTAAATGAAGACTTTCGTCAAAAGAAAGGTTTTATAAAGAGAAATAAGTTTATGTAGGTTTAAAATTAAAAGGAATAATATTAAAAAAGTTATTAAAGAAAAAAGGCTATAAGCGGTTATAAAAAAACAACAAAATTTTATTTAACATTCTAAAGTCGTTATAAGTCTTTGTTACATGTGCAATAATTTCGTTTTCTCAGTATTAAATTGAGTTTATTTTGACATAAGTTTCCAAGAGGCAGTACTTTTAAAATACAATAAGTGCTTAACTCTAAATGATTGTTGATAAAATATTATTTTCGAAAAGCAATAAACGCTTAATTCGATATAAGTTTTTGTTGAAGTTCATACATATGGTGAATGTATGTTATTATAAGCGATATGCAATAACAATTTAAATCGATATAAACTTGAATTGTATAAAAAAAAAAGTCTTTATTATAATTCTTAAGTCATTTTACGCTTTTACTGTATGTGTAAATTGGCATATTAATGACTTAAGCGACTATGTTTTCTTAAATATCTTGGAGTCTAATAGAGGTTAACACTTCAGTTTTTGTGTGTATGTGAAAGCAATAAGACGAACATAATGGTGTCAATAACTCGATTCTTTTTTATCTCGATATAAGCGGTTATTGATTTCGACCACAGAAATATTGTACCTTCTCAGGAATATTTGAACTGGGATGCAATTCCACATTCTAGATGTTGTGACTATGAACGAATAAACACCATTGAATCATACTACTATTTCCACGGTGTAGATTTGAAAGATCGCAAACCTTACGTTAAGCGTTTTGGAAACTTAAAGCAGTTTTATATAAATTTATTTCAGCAAAAAAAGAACATGTTTAGGTAAATTTGTGGACCTCTCTCCAAATTAGGTTCGGTTAACAAATATTTCATTTTTCTTGTATATTTCATTATAACTATATCCTAAATAAAATCCAAGATATCAAGTATAACTTATGATCAGAGCAAGATTTGTGGAAGAAAAAAAATCCAATGTTTTTTCTTTTCTGCAAACTTAGATTTGGCTAGTTTTTTTTTTGTATGATCTTGTCAGTAACTTAGGTAGAATCACCTTTCGTGCTTAATTAAGTACGGTACTGCAATTTTACACTACAATAATTCGAGTATTTATTTTAACAAATTACTGGCTTATCTACTCATTAAATGTGGAAAACTACTACTATTGTCAGGAACTAAGCCTTCTTAAATAAAATAGTTTCATTTTATTTAATTTGTTACGAGATTATATTATATACTCTCAATTATTTTTTGTCATTTATTATATCCCAATGACAAAGGGTACTAGACCAGCTCGAAAAACCAATGAAGCATTTTTTTTTTTTTGCTTCATCGGGAATCGAACCCGGGACCTTTCGGTTGGAAGGCAGGTGCTCTACCTACTGCGCCACCCAGCGTGTGAATTATTTGAAAATCTGGAACTTAGCTCAAACAATGTGAATCTATTTAGTTTATGTACCTACCTAGCAATTAGAAGTTCTGGAATTAAATTAATGCATTTGGATGCTTTTGAAGTCTGGTGAAATATGGATGTAACTGTTTTGGATGAAATATGGAAGTCTGCTGATTTGGATGTAACTGTTTCTTTTATAGATGGAAACCGCATTTACAATGGATCGCAACGTAACACATTTGATGGAAAACGTTCAACCATTTTTACATCTGAATTGCTTGTAGTACCCAATTGCTCAAGACTGTATTTCCAAACTGATTTTAATATGACTTTGTATATTATCATTTTGCTATAAGGTGATAGTTTAAAAATACCGTCATATAAGCCAGAAGAGTTGGTTGAATTTTTTTCGGAGCTGCTTGATTTGTTGTGGTAGTCTTCAGTTGGTAGTCTAAATTCATTATCAAGTACTTCACTGATTCTACCTTTCAAAGTAGTGCATCGTTTAATTTTGCTGTAGGATCTTTACGAGATGCAAAAATGATTTTTATTTCCAGATAGAAAATCATCCAAAGAGTCTTCAACTTCTGTTCTTGTACCAAGGAAGAACGAAGTGAAGGACTGTGCCGACTTTACCGCACTAAAAACTCCCATCCTTTTGTTAAAATTAAACTAGCCTTTAAGACTAACCATTAATACAATTTTGGCTATATTTACTTCAGATATCTTTGATTAAACAAAATTCCATTAGGAATTATTGTACGATAAAAGATTTTATCCTAACGCAGTTCGAACGGTTTCGTCAGTTTAAATCTTCTAACAAGGTTTTGACAGTCAGCTAAACGTGACACTTCGAGATTGACATGTTGAGAGAGACGATTTTTATGGCGTACAGCCAATTTTTTATTTCGGCTTTTATGAGAGGAACCCTGAGATCCCTATGAATATCAGCATTGCGAACAAACCGTGGGGCATTGGCAATGTTTCGCAATACTTTGTTTTGGAATATTTGATAGTTTGAATATATAGTTGTTTAGCACAACCCCATATTTGAATACCGTATGCCCAGACTGGCTTTAATATCTCGTCTCGTTATACATCAAGACTTTGTTATACGTCGAAAGGACGTAGGTGTTCGCCCAACTAGCCAATACAACTGTTTCTATTTTAGATCAAGTTCTAGTTCTTTTTTCTTAACGTGTTCTTTCCACCTAAGTTTTGCGTCAAGCGTTATACCAAGATATTTTGCAGAATTTTGATATGGTATGATGACATTGTTTAATCTTATACTGGAATGTGTGACTCAACTTTGATGAGCAACATGTTTTATGTGTTTGCCCTTTTTCTTCATTTCCTTAGCCAATTTTCAATTTTTAAAATATCTTTTCTTGCAATCTGTTAGACGTTCAAACTTTCCACTATTCCTAAAGTTTTTGAGCTGATGATTTTTGATTCTATTTACAATCATTGCACTAACTTTTTAACGATCATTGTTTTTTGAAAAAGAAGTCTACAGTGACCATCCTTGTAGAATCGACATCAACCTTCTTAGTCAATATAGAAGCGGGATTCCAAACGGATGTAATTTACACCGATTTTAGTAAAGCATTTGATGTTTTATCCCATAGTATTATTTTACTAAAACTACAAAAAACTAGGATTTCCTGCAAAATTTGTATAATGGGTCAACTCATATCTTACTAATGGGAGCTATACTGTTTTATTCCGCTCTTTATTTTCATCACCATTCATATCAAATTCTGGAGTTCCCCAGGGGAGTCATTTAGGACCACTGTTATTATATTTGCCTTAATTAACTTGCCTTGGACTTTATATGTTTGTTTCAATTTGCTTCAATTCAACAAAATACCCATTTCAATAACCATTTAACCAAAGTATATCCATAAAAAGAGTAAGAACTCATGTATGTATTCATTTGTTTGCACACAAATTCATATGCAAATTTGATAAACATTGTCAGAAATAGACGATAATAAGAATTTTACGTGTAAGAAAAAGAAAAAATATAGTAAACAAAAAAGAGTAACAAAAAAAGTTGGCTGAAATTAAATAAATAAAGTTTATAATTTTGAAAAATATTTTCGTCAAAAATTTTCGTTGAAATATTTAACAATATTATTTTCTAAATTGTATCAACTATGCATAAGATTTTTAGGAGACCTAACTAAAACAGCGTTATCATATTCTTTAAATTCTGTGATTTATAAATAGATGTTTTCCTCAGTATTATTTTATAATCGTATACCAATATAATAAATATTTAGGTTTACTAATATAATTAATAAAAAATAATAATGTTTGTAACTCCAAATTATTACTGACAAAAATATTAATAATATTTTATATTATTGTAATGTAATTGTAATTTAATATTTTTAATAGGTATATACGAAAATAATAATGTTTAAAACGAAAATATTAAAATAATAAAAGATCAGAATTAATCATCGTATAAGGAAACAAACTAAATTAGAACTAAAATTTTTTGCCACCCTGCCTCATATAAATAATGGGAGGAAACGTAAGCAAATCCAAAGGAGAATAATGAGAACGCCAAAATTATTTTACAGTATAAAGCATAAGGCAAACATCTGTTTTGTACTCTCCCTCTCATAATAAATTTGGTATACGATAATTAAATGTAAATTTTACCTCTTTTAACTAATGATATTTTGCTCGGTTCGGTATTTCTTAAAAATTAGTTTTACGTAAAATGGGAGTGTATATTCTTGTTAATATAGATTATAGATATTCTTTGCATTCAACTAAGGTGAAATTTACATATGTGTGTGTACTAATAATGGAATATGGATATTTGATAAAGTTAAAATTTGGTTTCTCTTTAAATTCACTATATTTATTGACATTTTTATGGTGTAAAGAAGCAAAAAAAAAAAACAAAAAAGGAATACAAAATAAATGTGTGCAATACAAATCATTATCATTATATTTCAATCATTTTCTATTATTATTCAATTTCAATTATTTTCAATCATCATTTTCATTATATTTTTTTTGTGTTTATAATTTGGTTTCTTTTATTAATCTCTTTCTTTTATTATTTCACTTTCTCTGACTAAGTATATGTAAATGTACATACGTACATGCGTCATATAGGGCTTGCATTTGTTACATACATAATCATATGGCTTAGTTTAATTGAAAATAAAATGCAAACATTATTGATGGAAAAAAACAAAATTTGAACCTATCAGTTATCTATCACTCAGTTAGAAATTACTCTTCTCGAATGTAAAAAAAGTTTAATTTCGATTTATGCATGTATATATTATACTTTTATATGCCAATTTATGCTTAGGCAGCGTTTACACGTCGGACAAAATCGAATTTTATCGTAGATAAAGTCGGATGAGTATTTACATTTCAGACTTTTTCTCAGGTTTAATCTACGATTTTACGTCAAATATTTTTTGTATTTAACAGGGTTTCTTTTTATAAAGTGCGTAATTTTTTATTGGTGAAAATTTTTTAATACGTAAATTAAAAAATTCAAAGGTATCTAATCAAAAATCTCCAAAAATTTTTATAAAATTTGTTACAGTAATATAAAATATAATTACACATTTGAAGTATGAGCAATAATAACCAAATTGCGTTAGAGTGAATTTTAGTCCCATTTGATTATATGTATTGTTCTTTGAAAATATATTATTTTTCATTAAAAAAATATTTTCACTAAAAAGTCGAAAATAAAATAAGGAAAAAAAAATTTTTTTTTTAGAAATATTTGCCTTAAATTTAAGCGTACTAAAACTACAAAAATAAACTTTAGAATCGCAACTTGATATAATGTTTTCATAGCAAGTTATGATTGTAATTACGTAATAAGCAAATTAGCCGAATTTTTTACCAAATCTCTTAATCTCATCTCAAGACTTCCTAGAATTTCGGTTAATTTGCTTTTTCCGTAATTACAATCATAACTTGCTATGAAAACATTATATCAAGTTGCGATTCTAAAGTTTATTTTTGTAGTTTTAGTACGTTTAAATTGAAGGCAAATATTTCTAAAAAAAAAATTTTTTTTTCCTTATTTTATTTATTATTGCTATCAATGATGTGGCTTCTATAATTTGTAATAGCGATTTGAAAATTTACACTGATGATATGAAGATTTTCAAAAAATAACGTCGATGCAAGACGTTTATATGCTTCAAGATGATCTAGATAAATTTTATACTTGGTGCATTAATAACAATCTTTTACTAAACATTAGTAAATATGCATTCATGTGTTTCACACGTCGAACCCAATTATTTAGCTTTAGATATACTCTAAACAACGAAACCTTAGAAAAGGTTAATTCAATTAAGGACCTAGGAGTTTACTTCGATGATAAACTATCATTTAAACTCCACTACGAGAACATCGTTAATAAAGCTAGTTCAATGTTGGGCTTCATAAGACGTTGGTCAAAGGAGTTTAACGTTCCTTACATTTTTAAATCATTGTATACATGCCTCGTTAGACCCCATCTTGAATATGCATGTCAGGTCTGGTCTCCATTTTATAATTCACATATACAAAGAATAGAAGCTGTTCAAAAAAAATGTTTAAGGTTTGCACTACGTAGTTTGCCTTGGGATGATCATATAAGACTCCCTCCATATGAGCATAGGCTAAACTTTCTCCATCTTAAGTCTCTGTGGAAAAGGCGGGAAGTAGCTGATGTTTTATTTATTTTCGAAATTATTAAAGGCGGTATTATTTCCCCTTCAACTTTAAATAAAATTATCATTAACACAAATACTTGTTTACGCCACTCAAATCTCTTTACATTAACATTACACAGAACAAATTATGGTAAATATGAACCTATTAATAGAATGTTAATAGTTAGTAATAAATATAAGAATAGTATAAATTTTTCAGTATCTAAAAATACTTTAAGACGAAAATTATATGAAATTAATTGAATATTTTGTTAACTTGACTTTTTAATTTATATTAAAAAAAATAATATTACTAAATAGAATTTTCTTAGTTTTGAATGTATACCAAGTAAATTTAATTGTATTTTTAATTAATATAAGAAATGTAATACTAAATTGTAAACTCTTTGAGCTAAATAGTATAAATAAATAAATAAATAAATAAATAAACATTTTCGGTTACTTAGATATGATTTAAAGAATTGATGATAATGGTTAGGTAAGTAACAAATATGTGATTTTCTAAACGATTAAGAGATAGTAAAAAGCTCGGCGTCGGCTAAGAACTTACGTAATTATCTGAGTGTAACGAATAATATTTTTTATTATTAAGCTCCAGTTAGACCTACTGTATACAATTAAACCCATATAATTAAAAAATTTAATAATGCCTCAGTACTCATTTCGGAACGAAAATGTGTATTTGTTGTGCTAAATTGTTTATTTTCGAAAGTAAGGATTTTAATTTTTTTTTTAATTTAATACAAGCTGATGATGATTGGTGATTATTAAAACCATAATCACTGATATCGATTTTATAGGGAAAACACTAATTTAGGGTATTTTTTAAGTGAAGTATTATGATACTACAAGTATAAAATAACTAGACAACCGATTTCCTTGCTTATTTGAATTATTACTATTATCTCAATTGATGGAGAATTACTAAAACTGCACTCATTTATATGATTTGCGTTCGACTTTAACATCCTGAATTGTTACAAATGTTCTTACAATCATTTTAATATAAAATATCCACTCAAATATTTCACATTCCTTTTATTTTGAATTCAATTTTAATTTCTCGTACAAAGCTTCTTACATTTTCAATTATATTTACAATAATATTAAAATTTAATAGTTTTAATTAAAATTCACATTTTTTTTTAAAAATATATTTTAACATTAATTATAAACATTTCCTTTATTCTACTTTCAGGTACTTTAACAAAAGGATAAAATGGTGAATTTAACTGTAATTATACTGATGAATATTAGTTTTAGCTAAAACAAAAGAAAACTAGTTATTTTGTAATGGTTTTGTTTAAAATTCAAATTGCGTCTTGTAATTAATGCATTGAAAACTGATAACAACAATGTTTGACCGCATAATGTCAAATTATGAATAGTTGAGTATTGGATACTACAAGTAGATTGGTCACATATTGTTAATAGAAATTGGAAAATAATGAAATTTTTGTTGATAGTACAAGTTAAGTTTTAATAAAAAACACTTTATTTTCTGACTCAACTTTAACCATACGGTTAAGAAGTATGAACAAGAATGCTTTTATTTTCCAAATTTAGTTGATTTTCTATTTTAATTCTTACAGTTAAACTTATTTCTAGTATTTTTAATCGTATGATCTTGTCAATTTTTTATCTCATTTTTTCCATACATATTAATTAGTAATTATTAAATTAAAATTTTATATTCTTCTTTTTCTTCTTTAATTTGTATTTTAACAAAACAGTTAAATTTATTATTAAACTAATTTATAAAATTTAAAAGTGTTATTCGCGGCGCGTATACCAGGGGCGTATGCTACAATTAAGAATTCTTAATCGGTGTTATTTTACATATAAATTATGACGTATAATACTTTTAAAGTGATTGATAATTAACCAGATAAGATCCTTTAATTCAAATTGAATTAAGAACAACCTAATAAAATTCTGTTTTATCAAAAGCAACTTATAACATATTCACATTACGCTCTATAATACAGTGGTTAACTAATAATACAAGAGGTTATAACTAGGAATTTGGTATCTTAATAAATTTGTCAAGTATAACATGTTTACTGGGAAAACACTAAAAATTAAAAGGGTTTCCTTTGAAAATTAATTCAGTGTTTTAGATTATATATTGTTATTTTTTTAACAGCTCTAGCCGAAAAATATTTTCAAAAAATAAATAGCATTTACAAGATTTAAAGGTCAAATGACAACTAGTTATTCGTAGTTTTAACGGCCGTGAAAATTTCTATAATGAGTTATCCGAGCTCAATAACATGTTGTACACTATAGTACAGGGTGAATTACTTATTTTGTCATGTTAAATATAAGTCAAAAATTCAATGCATAGTTCAACATTTTTGATTAAAAATACTGATTTTATCATTCCAAAATGTCATTCAAATAATTGCTTCTATAGATCACTAGTTATTAAATGAACTAGCAGAAAGGTCCGTCATATGGTAAAAAAAAGCGATGGTAAATAAAAAAAAAATATTTTTTGCGACACTGCAAAAAAAAAATGGTATTAATAATTGTAATAAAATATTATAGATAAGTATTTTTGTGTAATGTAAAACTTTATAAAAAAATTTAAAAAAAAAACATACATTTTTACCCCAAAAACCGCGTTAGGTATATATTGAAAATTATACCAAAAATTGGTTTTTGATTATTTATCGTATAAATGTTATATTATATAAATTTTATAAGTCAAGATAATAATAATGAATTCTTTAAATATTTTTTACTATTTTTTTATTTAGATTTAGTGAATATACGTATAATAACTCCAACAAGAACCATATTTGTTTACACGTAGGATTTAATCCAAGTAAATTATTGACAATCAAATTCACGGTGAAATCTATTTAACGTTAAAACGTGAAATAAAATCCATGAATTTTTTTTGATGTAAATGTTAAAACTTTGTGACAAAAGTACAGTGTATGTATTGTAAAGTTTTTAAAGAATTAAAGAAATACTAGCTATTCCCGGCGTAACATTCGCCGGTCTAGCATTATAAATGAAGAAATTTATTTTATTTATTTATTTTCTTTATTTTCTTATAAAAAATCAATGTTTTACAATTATAGTTTTAAGTTTTTCAATTTAAATTATTTATTATGTAATAATTTTTATTTCGGTATTTATTTATTTATTATAAATTAATTTTGACTGCTAATAGTTTTAAAGAAAACTTTTATATAAGGCTGCGTTTATACGTTTTTGAATTTTGTTTATAACGTATAAATTATGTTCATTAAAGTTTGACATCCGACTTTGTTATAGAACATCCTTAATTTTTTTTTCAATAATAGTACTCGACACGCGTTTTTGTATTTTTTAAGTTGAAAAAGTGAATTTTGCGAGAAATTTATAAACTTCTAATTGTGTTATGCCAATATATTGAAAGATATACATTAAAAAATACAAAAAATGTTTATTTAATATTATTATTATTTATCAATACAAATACTTAGAACAATTGATTTATTATTAAAATATTTATATTTTATAAATGTTCTGAAATTACACTAAATATTTATATTTGTTTATAAGTATTTATTATTAGTACTCATAACGCATATTTGTATCTTCGTATTTTGTAAGTTTAGAAAGTGGATTTTGCATGAAGAAATATAGTATACTTTGCAGCTATTTTTGTTTATCTTTGAGATAATGTAATTAAAACTTTGAATGAAACAAAATCTGATGTCTAAACGCTCCCTAACAAATACTATTAATAGAGACGTACATTTGTACAAAATGTGGCGAACAGATTTCGCTGGCAGTATAGATATGAAATTAAATGCATTTAAAAAAAAAAAATACCACACCCACATTAAAAACACATTAAAATAGCCATAGATAGTATCTATTAGATACGTTTTTTTTTATCGTCATGATAGCCCTAACTATTTCAAAACTCAAAATAAAAAAACAAAACATAATAAAGCCAATAATTATGCTTTTTCTCTTAGTCTTCAGTTTTTATTGTTATATTGTTATCCCGATAGGGTCTCTGATGTAGGTAAGGGTAGTCTGTGATTTTTCTTTTTAAAGTTTTTTTAATTTTTATGTGTACTAAATTTGCCGTGTATTGAATTGGAACTTGATAATAATGTCCTAACATATTTTGTTTTTCTTGTTCTTAGCAGATCGTAAATTTCGGTTTATGATTCTCCATGCACAATATAAAATTTACTCAATGCTACTGCGCATTTGAATTTATACTTTTGAGTTATTTGTTAATAAAATAAATAAATTTCAATTATTGGAATTTCTGAGCATAAGGTAAAAAATATATTTTCTAAATTTACTATTTGTTTTACCGGTAAGTTTTTTTGCTGTAATATCGTAATATTTTAACAAAGCTATTTTATCGATATAATAATTATATTCTGATAATTCGGTTCTTGTCTTTGCTACTTTGTTTTTTTTTTTAAATTAATTCATATAATCAGATATAATCAATGATATTGCTCAATAGGTGAATTGTTTTTAGGTTAATTTTAATTTGTTTTTGGTTTTATTTGGTTTTATCGTTTTATGGTTTATGGCTTTAAATTCAATTTTGCACACTATCGTAATTCGTAATAGTTCTAATAAAATTGTCTAATCTAGTTGAAAAAAGCTTTGTGTTGTAAAAGTTTTGTGAAAAGTTTAACAGACGTTTAAGCGTATTAATATAATAAGATTTCGTATAAAATAAAAAGTAAATCTACATACATTTTTAATTTCACAAAAAAAGATTTTCATCAAACCGGTATTTTTTTTTTGCTTTTTCCGTACCAATATTAAATTTAAAATTTAACTGCGTATGTTTTTTAATTACAAGTTAGAAATTTAATGTTGCATGAAATTTTTATGCTAAAATATAAATCTGACACTTTTCAAAATGTCATCACAAATTTCTGTAACTTTTTACTATAAATGTAAATATACAAGTAATTATTAACAATAAGACAATAGAATATGGTTTTAATATATTTTTCTTACTGGTTGAAAGTTTGAAAATAATTTTTTTGAAGTAACGTGCTCGTAACGTAACGTAACGTGTATTTTTTTTAACCTTTCACGCAACGTCTGAGACTCAATAAAATGAATCAATTTTCTTAAAAATTTTCGATAAAGCTCATATGTCTCTCTTTTTTGTCGATCATTTTGTTAAAAAAATGAAATTACTTTAATTAGAAACTACTATTCGTCAGCTCCTCGAAATTTGAGGAAATGGAATAAAAAATTCTACTCAATAATGAATTGTTTTCGATCATTTAAATTGAAATTCTTATACACTATTTTTTTTTATTGATGTACCTTAAATGTAATAATTAAACAAAAAAAAAACTTAAATTTAATTTTGGCGAGGAAAAGAAGAAACTCTACACTTTGGTGAACTCTGTAGTTTGGGGAATTTGATAAATGTATGTGTGTTGGATTTGATAAATTATACATGAGGAGAAATTTCCTGTTTGAAAATTAAATTTTTTTGACAAAATAGTTAATTTTGCTACGTCTTTTTTAAAATATATATTTAAAAGAATAGTAATTAAAATCGGTTGTGAACTGGTTCAGATATTTATACCATACTTTTTTCAATTTACAAATTAAATATAATGATGCTGATGATGATAATATATTATATGCTTTAGATTTGATATACGGTTTATAAAAATCAGCTTCATTATGAATTCAACGTAAATACTACATAATTGTTTTTTTTTTACTGATTTATCCTAAACAAAAACCTTTTTACGTAATAATTTATTTAAACAAATAAAAACTAGATTTAAATCGAGGGTGTAGTATTTGTGACTTTTTGATAAATTAAAATTTTTTGTATGTTAAAATTACTTATATGTATTATAGAAAGTTAGACATTTTTTTTTAAATATTTCATTTCGTTACATCTCGCTTTAAATATCTATTATTTAAAAGAACTCTATAATGCAAATCGGTTGTGAAGTGATGCAGTTATTTGTACCGTATATTTTTCACTTGATAGTTTATATTTAATCTGTAATAATGAGGATGATGATGTTGATGATATTTACGAGTAAAGTATTCACTTTTGCAATTAAAAAAATATTTTGAACACATTTTTGAGTCTCTCAATATTATGAACCGTCCCAAATTATTGATATGCCTTGAAAAGTAGATGATACTTAAAACCAAAAACTATATTAATATTATTCACACGTATAGCTACATATTTTTGTAAATAATTTGATTTGAAAATGTAACGTTACATATAAACAATATTTTTGTATTAAATTAAACTAAATTTTTGTCTCAGTTTTGATCACCCTCTAAACCTACACAGAATATTTTATTCCTAAAATATCCGCCTTAATTTAAAAAATATCTAATGACCTTGGTTAAGTTATTTATATATATAGTTTACAGTATTTATGTAATATAAAATAAGAGGATATAAGATTTATAATGGCGGATACCCGGAAAATGATCCTATATTTTGGTTGTGTGTTCAGTCGAAATAATAAAATTAAATTAAATGCGAACTATTTTCAGATTTTGCTTTTATTTTGATATTAAATTAATAAAATTTATTTAAAGAAAATTGATTATTTCCAATTATATTGGTCATACATAATTATATTACAAACTTAAAACAATTTCACAAAAGAAATTTTTTATGTCATTATTCTTAAACCCGGTTTCGGTTTTAAAAAAGTAATTACTATAAGATACAAAAAAAAAGAAAATTTATGCAAAAATAACTTTACTAAATTAATTTTTAATTTATTTTATCAACTTCCAATAAATTTTTTGATTTATTTCACTTATTTTAAATATGATTCAATAAATAATTAAATCAAGGATATTCAGAAACTATACGTAAACTGAAAACCATGCAGTTATTTACAAAATTTTATGTTCATCTTAAAAATTAAATAAATATTAAAACTCTAGGTATGTTTCACGACTTTTATTAAGTATCTTAATTGATTTCGATGAAAAATGTTTTTAAATTTTTTTTTTAATTATTTAATATTAAATTACAAAACAATATTTTTTTTTTTTTGTAATTGAAAACAAAATAAAAAAACAAAAAATAATTTAGATACCATCATCAAAAGACTGATTCTGTCAGATCAGAAGACAAATAAGTCTTCCGATGATGGTGGAATTATCGAATCGATTAAGATATTTAATAAAAATTGTGAAACATACCTAGAGTTTTAATATTTATTTAATTTTAATAATGTTTCACCTAAAGCCTAAAGCATATTCTATGAACTATATCATCTTAAAATCTTAAAAAATAAATTGAAATAATCATAAAGGAAAATATTATTTTTTATTCAATCTTACATTCTTACCTTACTTAAACTCCAATTTTTGTATATGCATTATTATAAGTTTAATCAACCGCTGTCTGGTTTGGTGCAGTTCATTTTGCTATATTAAGTATAGTTTATTTGGAACATTTTCTAATAGACAAAGTCAAATATTTCCACTATTTAAGGTCGAAAAGACTAGATTTCGATTCTCCATATCTTAAAAGCTTCAGCATTATCACGATGTTTCAATATTCAATGAAACACTTAATGTGTAACTAAAAAACTGAATATAAAATGAAAAAATTAACAAAATAATTCAAACAGAATTTAATAAAATTTTAGGTGGCTTGTAATACAAAAAATAAAAAAATATTTCCATAAAGTACTACTCAATAAAGTCAATTTCAGTAAAGTTAGTTCGTAAGCGGTATTAACATATGAACAATTAGTTAGTGTTAATATACCGATACTACAGCCTTAATAGAATAACAGAAAAGTTAAATTAAATGATGAATCAAGCCCAGGTTCAAGACCTCATATTATCTAGTCGATAGTTGGCACTAGAACTCCTAAGTAGGCAAGCAACATTTTACTAATCAATTACTTTGTCAAAATAATGATTACTGAAATTGAAGCACAGTATTGGCTCCACAATATGTCAGCTATACCGAAACTCTATACACACAAAAGTGGAGTGGGATAAATGATGAAATATAACTATAACAATTCATCCGAATCGGAATTTTTGTTTGAGGCAATGCATTAGGTATATTCAACATAAACACTCTTTTTTAATTTATACAAAAATTTGAGTAACTGATTCCAAACGAAAAGAATATATTCATTCTTCCAAAAGAAGGATAAACTGCTAACATAAACAGGGTTTTGATGTCACTAATAATGAGAAGGTCTTAGATCTGAGTCCCGCTCACGACAGAGATGTTTAATTGTATTGGATTGAATTTTAATTATAAGCCAAATTTAATTAAAAAATAGTAGTGTTAGGGTTACTATTTAATTTTTCTGTCAGTCATTCGTTTCTATTTTCCATTTGCCTGTATTTTTATGTACAGTTTATGGATTGACCACGAAATTCCAAATACAAAATACCAAACGCAAAATTCCAAAATACCAAAATCTCAATATCAAAACTCTTAAAATTCGGCTTTAATTCATTTGCTGTTATCGAATTCAATAATTTTGTTTCTAATCCAGCATCGGCCACGCGTAAAAATGTTTTATATAAATATTCTGTTAAAGGAGTAGAAATTTGATTTTGAATCCTCTAAAATGTCTCCTGATTCAGAATCCTGCATTATAGCCAGTCGTATATAATAATTTTTTTATATAAATATTTGAAAAATAAAACATTTGCAACACTATTTTCTACAAAAAATTATAAAATTGTAAAAATGAATGCGTTTGTTTATATTCTAAGAGTTGATATTTTGTCAGTCAACTTTTTGAAAGGCCAACATTTCATTCACATTTTTGTCAGTTCACCTAAAAAATACTAATAGGCCCGTACATGGATTCAATGCCATAATGTTTCCAATAGCATATTGATTTTGTCAAAGCATTTAGTTTACACTCAATAATGTAGTCAGTCACATTTACATGACATGACAATTATTATTCCTTCTTACTCGATCATTCGATATAGTGGGAATGTTTTAAAATTGTAAATTTTCAATAATAGTTATTATTAATAATATTCCTTTGTTATAATTAATAATGTCAGGACATAGGTAAATTTATTCAAACAAAATTTATTCGAGCGAAAGTATATCTATTGGAATATAGACCTTGCATTATATAGCTTGTTGTATTAATATTAAACATTTTTCAAACTCAAATAAATTTTAAATTATTTTTTAAATTTCTTACAATCGAAAATTTATTGGTAATTAGAGGTGCAGACTAGCTCTTATAGTAAGACTTAAGTTTTAATTAAACATTGCACAAATCCTAGCACAAATCTATAACATCAAAGAAATAAGTAAAATCTAAAACATTTGTTCTAATCAAATTTGAAAGATCGACTTCGCTTACTTTTATGTGATGTGCAAAGAGCATAACATAAACAGTTTAGAACTAAGTAGCAAATATTTTTTTTACTACTACATTTTTTTTAATACTACAGTTTTGTGAATAAATATTCTTAAAACTTTTTCAAATATGTGTCCTTAAACTTTTATAACTAGGTGCTGTTATCAGTCATCATTGTAATGAAAAAATAAAAATACAATATCTGATTCTGAGCATAAAATGCTTTCTCACAAATGATGTTCACTATATGAATAGGTGGTATGTTGCAATTTTACTATTCCTTTGTAGTTAAGGAAAACGTAACCAAAAAAAAAAAAAAAAAAAAAACAAAAAAATAAAAGAAAAATATGGTCTCATCATCATTGATTTGCTGGAATTGGTCAATTAAGTATGAAATCAGGTCACGTAGATAATTCAAAGTACATTCATGTATCATATTATAGATTTTTTTTTATCATTTTTATTTGTTTTTTTATTTGAATTACCTTTTTACAATACGTACTCGTATATATGCAAAATTATTGAATTTTCAGTAATGGAAATTTTCAGAATAATCGAGCAATTATTATTCAGATCTACCATGATGAAATGGACCAATGAAAATTATTTTACATTTAAATTAAAGATCATAGATACCAAAAAAAAAAAATGTTTTTGAGAAGTAAATTTTAAGATTAATTTACAAAAAAAAAAACAATGTTTTTAATACATTTAAATTTTAATTTGAAATTACAATTGATAAATTATAAAATTGCCAGTTATACTTGAGTTTGTATATGTTTTATCTTTATAGTGATAAGAGTTAAAGAACAATAATTTCAAATATTAATTTATTTATTTATATTTTTTTTTACAATAGCAAGATAATAAGATCAACAACCAAATTGCATTTACAAAGAGTCCTTGCCATACTAACAAGCATAAAAAATAGGTTTTTATCTTCCATTTTTTGGTATATACTAATTTTGAACTAATAAAGAAAACTAATAGATATGTCTATTATAGAGTTGTTTTATTTATTTATTTATTTTTATTTATTTTTTATTTATTTATTTATTTATTTCAAATCTCAAAAGAGCTTGTATAGAGTATATACAAAATATTGTTAACATCAAAACATCAATGTTTTATTTATATTTTTTAGTGATAGTCAAATTGTATTCCAAGTTTATTTAAAAAAATTATGAAATTATTTTTTTTTCAAAATAAAAAATGTCAAAACACCACCGATTCTCAAAAGTGTTGAATATAGACTGATAAAAAGAATACTAAAGAATATTAAAATAATTAAAAAACTTACAAATCCTGTCACCCAATTGTCACATATTGTTGACCAAAAATTATCATGACAAATATTTGTAAACATTTTGTGGAAAAATTGTTGATAGATTTACAGCCACAATTTTGTAATAAATTTTGTCGACAAATTGTCATCATAATTTTTGGTTACTGGGTTCTGGGGATAAGTTTTAATAAAGTACATTCAGTCTAAGCTTGATCAGAAAACAAACCAATACAATGGTGATCCAGACAACAAAACAACACCATAATGTAAAGAAAATAACAAAAATTTTATTAATTATTGTGTTTAAAAAAAAATTAGTATTAATAAGAATGGAGTACTATAAAATTAAATTTATTATTGAAACAATTATTTATTATGTAAAAAATATCAACATAATATTATAAATTAATGAAATTAAGTGATTAAACAAACTAATACATCTCGTAAAATATACATTAAATTAATACATCAGATAAATGTCATTCAAGTAAAGAAATTTTTAGTTTATTGTACTTAAGTAACCCTGCTTACCTTGCTTAAATAATATCGTATCCCTATCAGAACATGTTCAATATATATAAATGTACATACGACCTAAATTTGATTATAATGTACATATATGGGCTGGTGGATCAAAAACTGCACTTAATTTTATTGACAAAACTCAATAGTTTGATTGACAACCTTAATGTGACGTCCTTATTTTGTCCCACTGGCAAATTGTCGTATTATACGTATTTATTGCTCCAGCACTCTTCCCTATTTTATAGACATCTCATAGATTTAAACATTCGATCAAATGACACAAAAGCCTTGATGTAATTTTATAAATAAACATCTAAAACATTTTCAAAAAGAAATAAAAGAGGCATTAAATGCCAACCTCTTGACGGTAGAAACTCCTAGGTGGCTCAAATTTGACTATGAAAATTCGTTTGTAGTCAAATTTTGTTCGAATGTGGAACTATATTCCGACACACGCAAAATAAAAGCTTCTACAATGCAAAAATATACAAACATAAATCTACAAAAGTTTAATAGAAATATTAACAAATTTATTCGAGATGTCCCTAATGGTCACTGTTCTTTCCCCAATCCTCAATTAGTTCAAGATGTGTCCTTGTGTATAAAGGTATCGTTTGAATTATTTTTTTTTATAATAATATACATAGCCAAAACACCCCACCTGGTGGACCTTTTATGCCGATTAGTACCTTTTATTTCGCTGGGGTGAGAAAGAGAAATAAGGAAAGGAGGAAGGTAGAAGGGAAGGAGGACAATAACGATAAAGATGATGTTCATGTTCGTCTTGAATTTATTTAGGTCATAAATATAAAATTTATCATGTTTTGGGAAAACTTAAGATGGAATTTGCTTCCAAATTCAAGATTTTGAGGTTATAAACGAATTTCCATAACTTAATTGTCTTTTGCCATCTGGGGTTTTCAACGGTGTAGGGATGAGCACATGTTGCTATACCTCGGGGGAAACGCTTATGTGATATAAATATAATTTTCATATATCGTGGACAATACCTTCGCTTTCTAGATATTTGAGAGAGGATCGATATTATAGCTATAGGCCTGTAATCATAGTTCTTAGATAAACTTAACCAAAAAGTAAGAATAATTTAAATAAATATCTTTGATTCTTGCCGCCTTTGTATTGACTTCCAGAAATAGTCTTTCAGTATACAACCAGTCATACAAAATTTATATGTTTTTATAGCTAAAAGATGTATTATTTCAAATTATTGCATCACTTGTAGTTTTTTGAGACTTAGATAGTTCCATACATAAAAATAAAATTCGTCATCATAAAGTGCTTTTTATTTATCCTAACTATCTTTATATACATATAAATAATTTGAATACTGATATGTTAAGTATGGATGCTCTACAGAAAAATAATACTTTATTTTAGTTGGTTGAGGTTCTTTTAAAACGATTTTTGGGAGTTTTGTTGCTAACTTTGTATCATAATTTTCCACATATTAGTGACTAATGGTTACATCGCTATTTATGGACATCGAATATAATATAAATTCCTGCAATAACAATAATCTTGATATCTTGGTATTGCAATTGAATCTTATTTTTAGGCATACATTTTCCAATTTTTTAAATTATCAACCGTAAATTTGTTTGGCGTATTTGAATTGAGTAATGATGAGCAAATTGCATACTTTGAGGGGAAATTTAATTTAATAAGTTTTTTACCTCATATTATACTTGATGTGCTTACTATCAGAATATGTTTGCTACAAACTAAACAAACATTTTTTTTAGAATTTGCTCAACGGATTCTTTTTTTTAATCTTGAATTAAATTATCTAATTTACAAAAATGAGTTTAAAAAACTTAAAACATCCTTTAAATCCGACTATACGTAGATATCGTTCAAAATCGAACTCATCTTCCATAGGTACACAACAAAAATGCCACCTACTAATAAAGCCCTGTAAGCAATGACATACGGTAGGGCAAGGATGTTGGAAAAGACTTTATACAACAACAGCTGCAACTTATTCACATATTTTTTAGTATATGGTACATACATACTGTACTACTTGCATACGTACATAGTGTACTTGGTACATAGATACTGTATGTATTATATATACGAAATCTATTAATGCTGGTAATAAAGAAAATATATATATATCTGAAGAAAACGTGTGTTATAATTTGTGATTAGAATTCTTTTGAATTTTCACAATGTCGACTTGCTTGAATGACCAAATTAAAAAATTTTACTAGCAATCAAGTCACATGCGAAAAAAAACAATGTTTACATCCTGCTTGTAATTTAAATTTTCTAATTTCATACTACTACACACATACAATATTTTTTTGTAAAATATCTTGTCGCCTTGTAAACGTGAACAATTATTTGAAGGATTAAACAAAAGATTAATTATAGTAGAACAAGAGTATTTGCACCTACCATTTTTATTAAATTTTTCAAAATTTCTACTTTAAACTAATATCGACGATCGTATTGTCAAGTAAACGCGTTTTCCATATTAGAATTCAAATATTTAGATACCTACCTACCAAAATCTATTTTAATTAACAAAGAAAGAAAACTGTTTTGTCATTTTGTTTTGATCCTTTTTTTTTGAATTTTTAAAAAGGACTAAATTTAGAATTTCAAAGCTTTTTAAACAAATAATGGATCTATTGTTCTAAATTAGTTACTTCTAAAAATTGTATTACACTCTACACTACATGTGTATTATAATACGCATTTCAACCGAGTAAATTTTAATTCAGATTAACTTCAATTGAATGAAAGAAATCACAGTTGAATTAAAACAGTTTTTAACAAGGATTCACTGATTTTATTTTGATCTGTGAATTTTTGTTTTTTGTATGGTTGGTATGACACTTATGTACACTGTTGTGAACAAAAAATGGGCAGTTGAAGTGTTTTAGCAATGTGCTATTTTTACGATTATTTTTTTAATAATTTATTTCGATAACAGTTATATTAGACATATTTTAATTTTCGATTTAGTATTTGAGTAATTTTTGTTTTATTTGAAAATATTAGAGCAAAGATTTGAGACCATTAAAAATTGGATATTCTTAATTGAAAAAAATAATAATTAAAAGACATATTCTTTTATAAATTTTTATTGTATAAACTAAATTTAACTAACAGAAACATTAATATTTTATAGAAATTACTGCTTAATAATTGTTTTTCATGGGACCGAGCAAGGTTAGCAATGTTAAAGATGGTATTGAGCTCCATATGATTCCAATTAAAGTATACCGGGGCTTTGCAACCTGCTTTATTATTGACCAAATGTGTTCAATAGGGCTTATGTGCTATATGGAAACCTAATCCATTTCTGTGATTATTTTGTTTTTCATGTAATTTTAAGCCTGAAAATAAATTTAAAAAAAAATTGAGTTATAATATTTATAACAGAAAACATATTACGTTCAGAGATGAAAGTGCAAAATCTAACCTACTTAAAGTAAAATTTATTCTTACCTTTCTAGCAGTAGTGTATTGCAAGAGGCATTGGCTGATAATAGTTACAAGCGTCTGCAAACGCCCATAGTTCATTTTCCAAAATGTTTATATTCAACATTCATTTTGGGAGAACCAAAGGTATTTCTGCCTATCTGTATCAGAGAAGCATTTCCATGCAATTTTACACCTTCAGATTTTGATGGTAACATTTTCGTGCATTTATTGCATAATCGTTTTCCTGCTCTTGGTCGAACGAACTGTCTCCAACACTGCGGTGTATTTTGAATTTTTTTCGCCTGAAAATATTACCTGGTTCAGCATTTCCTTTATCCAAGAAGTGTGTTCTCTTATCCATTGAAGTCTTTTGTGGTTATGTGTTGGCTTCAGCTCAGACTTCTTGACTATAAAATGTGCATTTAATCCTTCGTATGTCGTACCAACATTGGATGAAATAATGCTGTACACAGAGCGTTTCAAATATCTGTAAACGTTTTGAAACGGTTTTTAAAAGTGTAAGTTTTTATAAAAATATTTTTGACCTGCATAGTTTTACGAGGTCGTCCTGGTCATTTAGTCCTCACGATTTAACGAGATTTTTTTAAAATATAAGCCAATATGCTTTTAGAGCAACACAATCTTCCAGAAATTTGCCTTGTTATCCAATTTTGCCATTATAACACAATCATTATAATGCTCTTTAACACGTTATATATTTTTGCCTGTATAATTCTTATTAGTGTTATACTTTTCACTTTATATTCTGAATTAATCCATATTTAAAATTTTGATCCACTGTATATACAATACAGGTAAATATTGGATAGATAAACATACTTAAAGAACAAACATGTCAACTTCTTTATAAATTTTGGAATAATTGTATAATATGAAATACAGGTATAAATTTCAACTACCCAATATGTTTTTCCATAACAGTGTATATGAAATTGAAAAGAATGTTCCGGAAACAGTGGAGCTTACTTACTTTTAACTACAATACGGACCTACTCAGATTTAATGTTTAGCTTAACTAAAAGTCAAATTTTTAATATTTTTAACAGTAACTGTCAATAATCTTTATAATAGAAATGGTTAATAGTTTTGGTAAAATTGGCAGTTCTGTTAACATTTTCGAAATGATAATATTTCAAAGATTTAGAAAATTATCAACAGCAAATAAAATGTAGTACTGAAGTATTGAAAATCGAAAAAATAAATTGTAATACTGGAAAATTTCCAAAATTTCAAACTGGAAACAGTTAAACAATGGAAAAATTAAAGCAATTACAAAACTTGTAAACTGACGATACACAATTTTACAATTTTACAACTTTTGCTAATTCTTAATTTAAATTTTTGACAATCAATCAGTCAATTATAGTTTTGTTGTGATGAACAGCGGCGTAGTAGTGATATTTATTTCTTATTCCCTATTAACTAAATTGGAGAGAGATGCTGGATACATTTTTATAGTACAAATTTTAATATGAAAAAAAATTCAATATTCGAACTCAAACCAATCAAGTTTTGAGTTCTGTTTTTCCAAAATTATTTTAATTTAATTTTCCTTTAGGAGTATCTCAAAGGTTTACTTTTGATTGAATTTTAGGAACAAGCATTTTAATTAAACCACAATAAAGGATTTTAAATCTATTCATTTGGAAAAATTATCATCAATTTTGTAAATTTTTCATTAAACTTATTTTTGTGGTGTTAGAATAGTATCAATGTTTATGCTAATTTTAATTTTTTATCTTTTCACTCTAATTCTTCTAATTTTTTTTTCATTAACAAATCTCTAAAGGTTTGTTTTTGTATTTTCTAAACAAATATTGGGATTTCGTATCAGGTGAAAAATTATTGAAAATTATTTTATTGAATTATAATGAAAAATTATGATTAAAGCATGTGAGGTAATATTTAAATAGAATATTGGCCGGGATAATTCTGTGCTTCAAAATCTAATAAAAATATTTTAAAACAAAAAACAAAATTTGTCAAAAAGTTCCGATCCAATTCGAGAGCTGGTATTTTTGTCGAAAAAAAAGTGTTGGAAAATAATAAAAAAAAAAGAATTTGTTGAATGTAATTGTTAGCATCATCATCATCATGATCTTATAGCGCTACAGCTCTGGGTGCGCTTTGGCCTTCATCACTATGCTCCTCCAAAAAGGTCGATCTTGTGCCGTTTGTCTCCAATTTGTAGGATTTGAGCATCATTTTTCACGTTATCTGCCCATCTGCTTCTTGGTCTTCCTCTACCACGGCTGCTATCGGGCTTTCTATTCAGCACCACTGCTTGCTTTCGACTTTCGTGCATTCGACTTACGTGGCCAGCCTATCTTAGTCTTGGTGCCTTTACAAACCGTACAATGTCCTCATTATAGATCATACTATTGAGCTCGCTGTTGTTTCTAATTACATATTCTGCATTATGTAATCTTTTTGGGCCTAGTATTTTTCAGAGAATTTTTTTTTCAAATGTGCGCACGCCATTCTCCTCGGCCACGTTCACAGTCCATACCTCGCACTCATACGTCACTATGGGTCGTATGATAGTTTTATATATTGTCATTTTAGCCTTTCTTGGTATTAATTTTGATTGAAGCAACTTTCTGTTTGCATAGTAGCATCTATTTCCGGTCTGAATTATATTATGAATACAGAATTTCATAATATTATCACTTCTTATTGTTGCTCCGAGGTATGTAAAGTTTGTAACTCTTTCAAAGTTGTACTCTCCAATTGTTATATTCTGATTATTTCTTTTTTGTTAATTTCTTGACATTTTTAGATATTTTGTTTTGTCTTCGTTGATTTTTAAGCCTATTTTTTGTGGCTCCTTTTCTAGTTGTACAAATACTTCTGCCATATATCTGTAATTTTTTGTCATGATTACTATGTTATCCAAATATGCTACTATTTGGGTTGTTATATTGAATATACCTACTACCTTTCTTGTCGTACTCCCGTTTCTATTTTAAATTCACGGGTTATTTGGTTTTGTATTACAATTTTAGCTTTTGATTCATGCATTGTCATTATGACTAGGTTTGATAATTTCTGAGGTATTCTTAAATGTCTAATGCTTGCTTGAAATCTATGAAAAGCATGTGAAGATCTATGTCGTGTTCATAACATTTCTCCATGCTTTGTTTCATGACGAATATCTGGTCAATTGTTGATCTTTGGCTTCGGAATCCACATTGGTACTTGTTAGCATACCTTACAATTAATAGTCTTGAGTAGTAATTAAGTCAAGTTAACATAACTTAAGGTATTAATTTATTTATTTATTTATTTCAATCTTAAATCAAGCAGTTACAAATAATATTTAGTTAAATTAAATTTACAAATTAACAAATTTACAAATTTAAAAAAGTTACATAGTTCTAAATAAATTTTATTTTCAAATTCTTATCATAAGTTCTTAATACTAAAAGTTGTAGGATTGATAGTTGTTTAGTTTGTGTATTAGTTCAGTTGTTTTTTCAATACAGCCTTTGGATGAGAAAAGTCAATTACAGCCTTGTATTTATTTCCCATTATCAACATTCTATTAATGGGTTCAAATCTACCAAATTAATTAGTTCTATGATGAACCGGGATGAAAAGATTAACGGATCAGTTATCAAAAATTAAATAATTTATAGTGTACAATACACAAATTGTTTGTTTTACTTTCAAATATGATAACAAATCCGGTTCAACTGTAATCAGTATCTTTTATAAATCCTCTAATATGTTATTATAATAATTTCATTTCATTCAGAGAAAGTTCAAATACTAATTCTACTCCTATCTATATACTTATAAAAGGGAAAGTTTGTTTGTTCGCTAACGCGTCCATAGTTTTAAAGAATCTAAAATTTTGCCAAATTTTCATGGCCAAAACAGGAGTCGGACGCGGTACTTTACAAAGCGATCAAATGGCAGGCTTATGTAGCTGCCATACAACTTTTAGCACCCTACTTCTAGAAAATTTACACTTAGATACTCTTTCACAAATAAATAAATTCGACTTTTACCGATTTTGAAAATTTGGACTGGTTCGGGTTACTGCCGGACAACTCCTAGCACCACGTCTTAGGAATATTTCAAAAACCAATTGTGTTACAGGCATGCAAATCTACACTTACATATTCTTTTAAATATAAAGAAATACGACTGCTACTGATTTCGTATAAATAACATTTGCAATAAATTAATAAATTTAACACAGATTGGTGAAGGTCAAATTTCAGAAGAATTAAATGTCAAAATTGAAATTGCAACGATCAGTACAATTATACAAAGTATTGAAGAACTGACTGAAAAATTATTTCCGAATTTTAAGAATCAGTATAAAAATTTTAAATGGCTATGTGAATTAGTTACAAAAAATGTGACAATTCGTTTTATTAATCAGAAAATTCTGCAGAGTATTCCCGGGGGTCCATGTATACAAGTTATATATAGATACAGTTATCAATGAAAATGAAGTGTTAACTACCGAACAGAGTTTTTTTAGTCGTCGGATTTGACACACTTTCCTCCTCATCAATTGGAATTAAAAGTAGCGGCTCCAAAATCGCTTCTACGAAATTTGAAGCAGCCAAGACTATGGTACTATATTAATAATAAGAACTTTGATCCTCTTTTCATTTAAGCATAAATTCAAATTGATTGAGGGTCCAAATGTGTTATTTTATGGTAACATAAACTGTAAACTATGGCCTCGGTTGCCGAGTGGTAAAGCACTCGAATGTAGTGATGTAACGACCGAAGGAGCACGGATTCAAATCCCGTGAGAACCGAAAAATTTTTCAAATGGAAAATTACTGAAAAAAGTAATTTTCAATACAACCACATCGGTTAAAATATAATTTAATAATTAATAAAGATATAATATAACTAATAAAAAAAATAATATAAAATATGTAATATACGAAAATATATACCAAATAATTAATATAATTTTAAAAAAAAAAGGTTCACATTTCGAAAGGGAAAAGGACCTATAAAGCTGGCCTACAGATTTATCTGTAGGATCAACTGTTAAAAATAAATAAATAAATAAATAAACGGTAAAAAGGACATGTAATTTCTCGCACTAATCTCAGTTTATATTTTTTATTCAAAATTGATATTCCAGTGATATTCTCTTCAATGTTAAATAAATTATTGTTACCAAAAAATACACGTGTTGTGTACTTTTATTTGTTATTTCAAAACGAAAAGAATAAAAATTGTCTCATTCTTTAATTTTAGTTTTTACAATGAAATTTGAAATTGTATAAAATTTTCTGCATCCGATGTTCGGTTTACCATAGTTGTTCAGTGAATGAATTCATATGAAATTTTTTGAATTCAGTGAAGACATTTTTAATTTGTATTACGAGTTCAAGGTTTTCCTTTTATCAAATTGAATATAATGAATTAGTGTTTGTTTTTTTTTTTGTTTTGAAATGAGATTACTGACTGGCACACTTGACTTTTATGAACTGGTAAATTTTCCTCTCTCCTTTGTCCTACACCAACTTTACTACATTGGGGTTCGTTGTCGTTCATTCAAAGAGGTTGGGCTCGTTGCTGAATCATTAATTGTTCAAAAAGGTTGCTAAAGTTAACAGGATGTACAACTTGAAGATGACAGTTTGAAAATTGTATGGTAGTCTATCAGTGGTGTTACATACAATCATGTATTCACATAACTATGTTATATTTAGATTTGTCATATGCTCTAATAGGTGTTAGCTAGTGTTAATTGTAAGAACAATCGTATACTCGCTTAACTATAATCCATTCAAATCTGTTGAATGCTTAAGTACAGATTAAAGGATTCGAATAAATATTTTAACACACTCTGTTATATCACAACCTTAATTTTGTAGCTTTGTAAATATAAAATGTATGTAATTTTTGTTTATTATTCTCAATATTAAGTAATAACTCCTCAATGAAAGATGAAATTTGATTCTAAAATTATTATCTTAAATTTTCACTAAATAATTTTAATGTGAAATTACTCAAAAAACGAAGTCAAGGTTATAAACTTTCTAAATCAATTTAATTATTACAATTTTCTTACAAATAAGTGTGTGTAATTATAATAATTATTAAAAACTTTTCACATCATTTTAAAAATTGCAACTAAGATTTACTTTGAAGAGAAACCAACAAAAGGAAAATAAAAAAAAAACTTTTTTAATTCTTCTTCACAAACATTTGCTTTTTACTTTTCAATTAAAAATAATTCTCATTTCAGATCTTTATTCAAAGTTTTGTTTCCATTTTCTTTTTTTGCAAAACATCGAAAAAGAAAATCGGTTTTGTTGTAATAACACATTAAAACAATACCCTGATGTAAGCAAAAATAAAACAAAAAGAAAAAAACAAAACAAAAACGTTTTCAACTTTTCAAATATAGAAATATTTACCTGTATATTGAAAAGCTAAATTTGATACTTTCCAACTATAGGATAGTGATGAGAATCTAAGATGAAAAATTATAAATTAAATTACGATAGTTATTTGGTATGTACCTGGTATAAGTGTATTCAAGTAACAAGATCTGAAAATTTAATTTTTTTACAGTAACAAAAGTTTGCCAAAATGTAAGTGTCCATTCATTTATTTATTTTTATTAGAGGATTTACAGATAAATCTTCAGACCGACTTCAGGTCCTTCTCCCTTTCGGGATGAAACCATTTTTAACAAATACATAAACTAAATACATTTCATTTAAAAACTTAAGAGCTAGTTTATACACTATCAAATAAAATATTTGTATACTAAGTCTTGTTAGTGTCCATTTTGTAAAACTTTAGTTTGGAAAGAAAGATTAGCACAAATTTGAAAGTAAAATTTTTTTAACTATACATTCAATTCAAAATGAGTTGATTTATGTATTGCCCAACTTAGCATTGGTCTCATATTCATATTTCGATTTTGTGCACCACAAGTATTTGAATATGTAATCATATGTTTCATTGTTTCTGGTAGAGACATAATTTATTTGTAAAGACAAGACGATATTTTTCGTCAGAATGCTCCAAATTCAAATTGATTGTTTGGTGGAATAATATTTTCTTCTGCTGTTTCGGCTGTTAAATTCGATACAGAGCTTTGCATGTAGTCTGATTCCGAAGGTGTGCAATTCTTTTTAAGTTCTAAATCATTTACCTTCTTATTTGCATCTTTAACTATAAAAATTATAAAAATATATTTAATTTTGTATTTTCCTAAAATATTTTTTTGCATCTGATCTAGCTTCTGTGGCAAGCTGCTAAGCATCCGTTTTGTCCTTTAAGTATTTATTTAATTTAATAAAACTTTTTATGATAATAATTGAACTGAATACAACTTAGAATTAAGAAGGGTTAAAAGAAAATCCTGGAAAAATGTTTGCCACGGAATTAACGACTTGCCCAGTGGAGCAAGAATCCATAGAGTTCTCTCTAAAGAACATAACAACAGGATGGGAACGCTACAAAAGGTGATGGTACCTACACTTAAGACTGGTTAATGACACTTGAGCTTATGGCTCAAACTCATTTTCCTGGTAGTAAAACAGAGCAAGAAAGCTCATCTATAAAAATTGTAAAAAGAAGCAACCAACCCCATCGGGTAGACTGGAAAAACTCATCCAACATCTTCACGACGGAGAGAATAAGGGGGACTATTCGAGCTCTGCTACAAAAAGGAGAAGAGCTGCTCTTTCCAATCCTAAAGAACATTTTTAAAAGCCAATTACGCCTGGGCCCACATACCCAGTGCTTAGAGGGTTGTCAAAGTAAAATACATACCTAAAGTAGGTAAGGGACAAAGTGACCAACCTAAATCCTACCGTCCAATTAGCCTGATATCGTTTCTTTTAAAAATAATGGAAAAACTTTTATCAGCATATCCGGGAACATATGCAACATCCTGCACGACTACATGTAAAGCAGTATGCATATCAGACCGGAAAATCAACAACTCTCGCTCTCCAACACTTAACAGAAAAAATTGATAAAACTCTTAGGAACAAAGAAATAGCCATTGGCATTTTCCTCGACGTGGAGGGCGCTTTTGACTACACTAGATACGAAATAATCCACGACGCTATTGTCAGGTGGAGAATAAGGGTAAGCACAGCCAATTGGATTGGAAACATGCTTACCAGCAGAAATATCATCACAATCCTAAACGAAGAAACATTAGTCATCAATGCTGCTAAAGGTTGTCTTCAAGGAGGGGTACTATCACCTATCCTGTAGTCCCTTGTAGTGGATGACCTGCTACATAAACTCAATGAATCTGAAATAGAAGCACAAGACTACGCTGATGATGTAGCTACTCTTATCAGAGCCAAATTTGAGTCTACAGTAGCGGAATTAACTCAACAGGCACTAAATATGGTATACAAATGGTGCAGAGAGGTTAAACTCTCTATAAATCAAAACAATATCACTATTGTTGCCTTCACAGACAAAAGAGTTCGAAAAATTTTTTTTATATTTTAAATATGAAATATTTTTCCTTTTTTCTTATTTTCCGTTTATGTCGACGTTTTTTTTTTTTAAATTTAAAAATTAAAGTTAAAATTAGACATGTTTCGACAACGTTGAAGTTGTCATCTTCAGCAAACAGTGGATAAGTTATTATAATTACTTATATTTATATAAACATTTCTAAACTAATTTGGGTAATTTTTGCCGTCTATTTTGTAGCTTTTATTGCAGTGTCATAATATAATACATTACTCTTGAACGTAACTCAAGTTGTCATTCAAGATTTCGGAGTTGTTGTTCTTGTATATTTCATGCTCTTCCAGAGTGTCCATTATTGCATCTTTTGGACATTTATGCAACGGTATGAAATTACTTTGAAAATCACCAGATCAGGACCTTCTTTTATTATGTGTGATAGATGCTCCTTGTATCTTTTGAGAAATGGTCTACCTGTTTGGTCTATATAGAATTTATCGCATGTTTCGCATTTGATTTTAGAGATTGATCTTCTATTGCTATTTCGCTTTTTTCCCTGAGTTTATTACCTATTTTTATTATATAGTCTATTATTTATTTTTATTGGTTCTATAAGCGATTTGATATTTATATTTACTTATTGTGTTTTTTTATTGCATATGGGATGAATTTAGCGAATTCTGCTGATATGTATTTAGTTTTTTCAGAGTTAGGAACAAATAGTTAAAAGTGTTTGAGACAAAATAAAGAGACCTAACCTAAATGGGGTAACGATTGACTTTTCAAAAGAGGTCAAATATCATACTTTATGAACATTTAAACTGAAATGCTCATCTGGATAATGCTCTAAACAATGCAGGAGACTATGTGGACATTCAAGAGACTATGGGGCCGTAAATTGGGACTAAACCCCAAAATGGCGTTATGGTTATATATTCAAAAATGAGGCATACCGTAACCTATGCATCTGCAGTCTGATGATAACTGAAACCGCATCATTAGAGACTCTGCTTCACCTAGAGCCCCTTCATCTCTTTATACAAAAAGAAGCAATGGCTCACACCTACAAATGCATTACTGGTAATGATCCACAAATGAAGAAAGTGGTACACCCAGAACTAGTTCGAGTACTCCAGAAGGATGATAGCTTTCAATAGCGGTATCCGACTACTGCTTACTACTACTACCGTTATTTTAATTTATTTTGCCAAAACATGATATCTGCTAATACCATGTATTGGCAACGTAAATTTATTGGAAAATAGACTTATTGACTTTGGAAATTTATGTCAAAACATCAAAAATAAGGATTATCATGTTTTGGCAAATTACCGCAAAAATTAGAACTCATATTAAAGTTTATTAAATTCAAAATCAAATTTAATCAATTTTTCCATAAAAACCAAAATGTGGTCGGTTCTTTAGGTATTTTGCATACAATTTTGAGATATACTTTTACTTTTTTCAATCGATTATACTCCAGTAATGGATCATAAAATTTAGAATACCTCATCAATAATAAATTCATATGTTATGCACTTATAAATAAGGTAGGCAGATTTTAATTGCTTTTAATAGTCGAACTTTTTTTTTGTTACACAAACGTTCAAGTTTATTCAAAGATTCTTTTATAAAAATCTGTAAAATATGAATAAAAAGAAATAATTGTAACAAAGGATGTGTAATATCAGTAATTTGGTAACAAATTTGATAAAACTTTTTCTTTAATTTATTATTTCTTTTTTTGATAAATAAAGAGTTTATTTGTTTCTTAATATTTTAAAAAGAAGATTTATCTGAATCTGATTTCTTCTTTAAATCTGATTTTATTTCAGGTTTCTAAATTAGACATTTTTTTTTTTAATAAAGAGATTTTATTTGTTTTGAACGTATCATTAAAAGGGTTTGTAGCCATTATAATGCGATTATAATTCCTAACTATAATATTAAACTCTGTAAATTTTCCAGTGACTTATAGACGGAAATCGATCTTCTTTGTATTTATTGGGAAAAAAGGTCAGAACAGTAATTAGTATACTAATAGATCATTGTTTGTCCAATAAACACGCTAAACGTTTGGATCTTGGACAATTCAAATAATAGTCAAAAAGAACGTTGATCTTAGTACACAGATATAATAGATATTAAGCATGTTCTATGCGACTCTTCGAATTTATGAAAATTTGGTTTATTTTGGTTGAAAAGTAAATGTATATGATAAAATATATTATGAAATACTAATTTTCGATCTCTCTAGTTGCGTACATGAGTTTAATGGTAGAATAGGTAACGGTGCAGTTGTATTTAAGGCGGTAACTATGAATCTACATTTAACATAATGATGTAAAAGCGATTGACTGATGTGACTGTCAGCCGCATATAACTAATTATTACTTTTACTGTAACGTTTTAAATTTGTTTGTATATATCTGTTACTAGAAAATGGTATTAAAGTATATTGTTTGATAGACTTTATTATACTAACTGATCTGCTGTATTATAATTACAATATGCTATATTGTATTAGTCTGCATTACACATTATATTAGAATTAAATTATAGTATTAGTTATACTTTATATTCCACAGATCTTATCTTATTTTTCAGTGCTCTCTGATAATATAATATCCTTAATACGGTTTTTCATGGAGTAAATTCTAAGAGATAATAAGCTAATTTGAACAGATACATTTTTGTAAATTTTTACTTTAACGGGTATCATTTTAATAAATTAATATTATTGTACGTAATGAAGTAATGAGTAACATTCATACATTATTGTAGGTTTTCATATTTTAGTCTTATTCCTCCACTTGATTTTGGGCCTAATAATCAGAACAAATTTTCCGCTCTCGCACCTCTTTCATTTAATTTATATATAAGTGATATCGCTGATAAATGCACCAGAAAATTGATAAAATGCTGACGATAATAATGCGGACGAAAATAAAAATGACATTTTAAAGTAAAGCTTTGTCACCAGATATAGTGATTTATAACATTTTTATTTTCTTTTAATAAATTATAGTAATAACATTTTAAATATTACTTGTTGTAATAGTTTTCGGGCAGTAAATATTGAACTCAAATAATAATATAAATTAAATATAATATAAAAAATAACTTTAACTTTATTTTTAATAAAAATCGTATATACCGTAACAATTAAATAATGTCTAATAAATGCGCTTCGTTTTCATATGCAAATTTGGATCTTAAGTCTGAAACAATGCAATGCAATTGCTGTTTCCAAAAACGTTTCCACGGGGTTTGTGTTGGATTGAACAGGAACTGGCAGATCTCGAGATTGGTAAGCTATACTGTTTGTGAAAATTGCCTTAAACTCCATAAAATCCTACAAGATCTCAAATCGGATCAATTAAAAGATTTTGAAATGTTAAGGGACCAACAAAATAATTTTATAGAAAAAGCCTCAAAAGTAATTGATCGGAACACGGAAGTATTTTCTATTTTATGTCAACGAATTGATGAGGGAGATCTTACTAATAATAAGATCAACGTATTAGCTGATCAATTGAACGATAACATTCAGCTTCATATAAACAGTGCTATGGAGAAATTTCAAAAATTGATGAAGCATAATATTAAGGTACTAATTGATCCTTTGGAGTATAATGTCAGCGATCTAAAAAATAGCCTAAAGTATTTTATTAGCTGTTGAATCCATAAAAATGTCAGTTAACTAACTTAACGGTATTAAGACGGGTGATTTTGAAATTAATAAGCCAGATTAGATCATCAAATTGTTCATTAATTGAAAACATTTCTTCATTCAGAGTTTATAAATATATCAGAATGTCTGGATAAGTTATCAGATATTAGTTTAAACCTAGAGGATAAAAATAAAAAATTTTGTACCACAGGAAAAAACGCTATATGATGAGATAAGTGTTGCGGATGCAATTATTGCAAATAATAAACCAGAAATGCATCGAAATTCGAATCAAACTGAGAGATTATTAACTGAAAAATATATTGCTTCCACTTCAAAAGTAAAAGTAAGTTTTCCGTTAAATAAAAAAACAAATGCTAAAAGTTACAGATGTAGTATTAAGCGGTACTATATCTTGTCAAATGTTTCATATACTGCAATTGGAGCAAACACTATGCCGACAAATGCTTCACATATAGAAAATCAAAATTCTAATGTTTCCCTTACCTTACCTTATTCACCTAAAGATTTCAAAATATTCAATCTATTTGTAGAAAAATTAACCCAATTCGCACGAGAAAGACTAAATTTTTATTTGCATCTTTCAAATTCGCTCGTTAATAAGGACTTACACAAATTTTATGCACAAAAGTTAACATAAAATAGTTATCCAAAATATGTAATTAAGGTAGATCACAAACAATATTTAAAAAAAATAGTTACACTACAAAGAGAGAATTGTATTATAGTATAAGTTGATAATAGCTTCATGACGTACATCGGCACTTGCTCAAGTTTATTCTATTTTTAAATAAATGCAGAAACTTGATTAAAAATTCATTGTATCAACCTAATAGGTTTAGATATCTCACCACCATTATTAGAATTTCATTTAGCACTATTAAGTCTTCTATAATCAGTCCGTTGTGCCTAATATCCAACATTTTGTTGATAAAATATAAAAAAAAAACACGGGAAATAATTAAAACTAATTCTATTCTTCCAATCCACGCAAATATACTAGAATCATGTCACACGATTGTCACACATTTGTCCGTGGCTCTGGTCGCAGTTAGTCAATCTTATTCAGTAGAATGCTTCGATTTTATAAGGGACTTATGAACCAAGCTAGTTAAACTCAGTATTGGTCGTGGTCGATGAGCATGGTATTGGTCGATGGTGGCTTCGTTACGTTTTCCGAATAGGAATTGCTTTTGAAAAACTAAACAATGGAACATATATAAGCGGGCTGCTAAATTCACTCATACTCCGGAAATATTGCTGAAAAAATACCGAATTAATATAGATTTGATGTACATGTAAAAACTATACGATAAATAAATAAATGATAACATTTTACACAAGCAGTTTTAGTACAATCGGGAAATGTTGGTGTCCCCTTGTAGAACAAGATTTTGCATAATATTGTGTTAAAAGAAAAATCAGATAGTACATGTGTTTCAGCTACAAAAAAAATAAATCTGAATTGAAACCGGTTATTGAAACCGAGTAGAAGTGATAACCGGCAAGGTTGATTCGTATTTGGCAAGCTCTGCTTCATATTTATTTATTCTTAATTATAGACGATAGATAAATCCAGGTTTTGACATAGTTAAGTTAATTTCAAATATGTATTTTAGATGAAAAATGGGGTTGGTGAGTAAATCCACAAACCGAAATATACAAAAAAAATCTATAAATTCAACATCCATAACATCGTGGCAATTTATTTCTTTAACAGCGGCAATGCATAAAACTAATTTATATAAATGTTCTGTAAAAGTCGTGGAACTTTGATTTTGATTCTAACTCTAAAATCTCTCCTAACACAGAATTTCGCATAAAGAGCCGTACATAAAAAAGTGAAATGTGCAAATGTCTTTCTAACAAGGATCATTTTTTGTGAATTTTTTTTTTGTGGCAAAACCCATTATGGACTTAGTTTTTTCTGGATTTAGGAATTAACCCGAAAAATGGTGTATATTTTATAGCATGAAATTTTTTGATATAATTATGATGACAATTTTGAATGACATTATGATTTCTATGATCATATCTTCATAAAAATATCTAAGATACAAAATGGAGGTTCTTCTTCGCATTTTGATAAAACCCCAAAATAGGGTGATTTAAAACAAAGCCGTAAGTAGGAATATTATGTTGGAAACATTCTGATTTTTTTTTTGTGATTCCGTCTTTTTTTAAAATCTTTAAGATACAAGATCAAATCGTCTTATATTTCGCAGGAGTGAATACATGCTCATTATAAATTAAAGAAATACCTGCTCCTCTTAAAAAGTTCCAACGCTAAACAAGAGGAGCCGTAGATGCCCATCCCTACACATTAGAAATACCTAAGATGGCACAAATGAGTGCCCGGAAATCCGATGATAGCTCGGACTTCACGAATGTGCAATCATATCCTTCCTTATCCAAATAACACCGTAGAGTACAGTTTACAGAAATTCAAGAAAAACATCAATAACCATCATTCTGCAAATTCCTGCTAATTATTTCAATAACTTTCTTCCGATACTGTTGTCCTATCCCAACCACATGGTACGTAAGTACCAAAGGTTCCATCCTAACGCTTGCCTTTTTTATTTCTTAAAATATTTTTATAAAGTTTTCAAAATCATCTTAAATGGCAGTTAGTTGCTATATTATTACTGCTGTTATTTGTAGCATCATTTATTATTATTATTATTTTTTTTGTTGTTTAATTAATTAAATTTAAAAACAATTGATGCCAGCATCCTGGCATCAATTATTCAAACTAAATAATAATTCAATTATATTCAAACAATAATACTAAACAGTGTATAGTCTCTTAATTATTTAGATCAAAAAAATTATAATGGAAATTTAGTAATTTTATTTAAATATTTTATTTCACCGATTTCAAAAGGACATTTTGTCGAATACAATAAAAATTTTAGTTGGAGTAATGTTTTTATTATCGAAATTAATTTCGCTCTCAGAAATGTTTTATCTATCTATATTATAGTATGGGAAGAAAACCTCTCAAACCAAACAAAACACAAAAAAAAAGTTTAAATCAAACCGAATATCTATAAAGTCGAACCAAAGAATTTATATATTATACATTGTATACATATGTATGTATCCTAGTATGTATGTATTTATTATGTTTGAATCAAAAATAAAGTTGATTTTTAATTTATAAATGTAAATATTTTGGTAAATGTGGAATACTAATTTCCAAAATTGAAAAATAAAATAAACAATCCTTTGGGAGTACCCATTTTAAAGCATATATTGTATACATATACATATATGTGTATATATCTATAAAAATAAATATAAAATTTTCAAACAAAAAGAAAATAAAAATTTAATGTACAAATTGTATAACGAAAACTGATGTTTTTTAGAACTCTTCCTTCTCATTTACAATTTTTAATTCTTACAATTTGAAAATTTACAAATATACGAGTAGAGTGTAAATATTTAGTCTGTAAGTATATTTAGTTAGAAATATTTTAAATTGCCAAAAAAAAAAATAAATAAAAATTAAATTTTTAATGAAAATGTTTAAAAGGAACAGCAAAAAATACCAAAACAACTATCCTGTAATTTGTTATGATTTTCTTATACGATATATTATGCATGTGTGTTTGTGTTTCTGTATGAATAATCAGAACCTGTCTTCTAAGAAGAGTAACTCAATTGGAAATACATTATATATATGTAACCCTTCTGGTCAAAATCAATATAAGTTATCATTTGTAATGAAATTAATATAGGACATATTTAAAATGTATAAAATATTAAATGGTATTGGTAATATGGTAAACAATATTAAATGTATAAAACTTACAATGGTAGATAAAATAATCTTTTTACGAGTCCTACAGGATGAAATTAATATTGATGGCTAGTTATAAATTTGGAATATGCCTAGATGATTATCATATCAATGAAATGAATGTAGCCATCAAAATTAAAATTAGGAGACTTTAGTGGTTCGGACACTCAAAGCGGATAATACTCCAGTCAAGACAATATTCGAATTCAGAGCCGAAGGTTTTCAATCAAGTTTCAATTCAGTCGAAGGTTTTCAATTCAGAGCCGAACAATTTCATGTCTTCAATCAATCAAATTCAATCTTCAATTTGAGGGAAGGTGCCCCGGCATAAATGGAGCACATTGATCATTCAGGTTCAGAACCTACATCGTCACTTAGGCCACTTATGTGAAGTATGTAGATTATTTTCAATGAATATAATGATTTCAATCATGTGTAATGATTTCAATAAAATGTACGGTACAAGATTTCAATTTAATAATCAGAATTTTGAGCTTTAGAAAACATTTTAAATGTCGATCCCATGTAACAGTTTCTAGAGGTCTGAACTAGATAATACTCTATATAACTGCTATAGCAGTGCAGAAATCAATTGTAAGCTCTGTACAAGGTAATAAACAGTCATAAGGATTTAAATTTATTCCAATTCATATTACAAATATTAACTAAAATATGCTAAAACCAATATTTGAGTTGCTAATATCTAATCAAGCAACTCAAAAATAGAAATTATAAAATATTTTCAAGCAAAGGTCGTTAAAGCAATAGTCAACTCGCTTTGGTACGTTCGAAACGTATTCATAAGAAATTACTTACAACTGAGGTCAGAAAAAAACGAACTAACGGATTCAACTATAGAAGGCGATATTGGGTTCGGCTAGGAAACCACCCAAAGTTAATTGTGGAAAATTGTTCATATACAACCTGGTAGGTAGTCAACATAGAAGTTTAAGCACTTCTCAACCATAAAGTTCAGCCAGTCAATGATGTCAAATAGAGTGTAAATCCACGGAGTCGATTTGCTGAAATGTATCCTCTCTAAAGCTAATATTCTATTTAAAATTTTTACGTTGTTATGGTAAATTAGCGAATATGTACTGGACTTCGCTATGCCCTCCCTGTGCACGTGCGATAAACTTGTCACGTGTCAAGTCCAAAACACAATTTTACTATAAGAACGTGAAAAAATGTAAAATCGAAATTGTAATGTTATTTTTGAGTTCAGTTGAGAATTGTTAAGTAAAGTTGGTAATAAGAACATTTTTCATAACAACATCTAAAATTGAGAAATTCTGTGTGAAAAATTTCTTGGTTGATTTACAAGCTAAAAAGTTTTTTTTTAACTTTGCAATACTCACTCTTACATAGGATACAGTAAGTCCGAATAGCTTGTTTAAGTTTAGTCCTTCGTTTTATATATACTGCAGTAATTCTCCTCCATAGCTTCAGATGTTGTTGAACTTTCAATGAATCTGGATACAATTTGATCCACTTCAGAACAGAAAGGGACTGTATTGTTATAAAACTGGTATTTTCCGATTGCACTTTTTTTTTTCAAAAATGTAGTGGGAACTAATTTACCCAGGCTAGACAAATGTATATTCAACTGACAGTGACTTCTAAGAAAGTTTGTTTTATGGTGTGGAACTTCTTTTCATTGTATTTGTAATGGCTCGATTGCAGAAATGTTTTCCTTGACATTATTTTTTTGGTTAAAAATGATAATTTCCTTATGTTCCAATTCATATAGTTTCAGCCTCATTTTAGATACGAATATCCAGGAAAATCCAGGAGATTCACCGTATCAAAAACAAATTATTCTATTGAAATAGGTACGTAACCGTTTAAGTCTTTACAACTGAACCTTATACTTATATGTTTTGCATTTCAACTTCACCTAGTTTTTCTCTTTTCTGTTAAGGCCTGTTAATACCAATAATCTTAAAATTTCGAGCATTTAATATACGATGTGGAGGAAATATCGTCCAAATCAATGAATAATTAGTCCAACCAAGTATATTTTATAGCAATTCAAACCTATTTCGGGCAAGAGGAAGCGCAAAAAGTAGTTAAATGGACAATGTTGTCTTGATGTTGTCGACCAACTACTTATTGCCCATCCTCCTACTCGTGTTTGACCATTTATAAAATATACTTGGTTGGGCTCACTTTACATTCATTTTGACGATATTTCCAGCACACCTTTCAACCTTTATGACTTGTAACTTTTATGTTAGAAATTTAAAACATCTTAATTTGAAAGTTGAATAATCTAAAACTGCAATGTTCTGTTCCGAACGTTAATTTCGTAAATTTTATTTATTTGTGATGCAAAAAAAAAATAACTATGTAGGCAAGGTGGAAAATTCTTGAATTATTGTTTACAAATATTTTATTTCAGTTCTGAGAATCAGTAAACTTTTATTGTCATTTTCGAAATTAAATTACACAAATTCCGTTATTATTGTTACTTTTTCTATGTATTTTTATTTGAAGTTATTTAATACTTTTTTTATTATAAAATTACTGTTATAATACTGTTATGATTTTTTAGTATTATTACTTATTTCTTGTTCTTCCTTCGTTTGTTGGTTTTTTCTTGTTTTCTTATATTATATTTAATATTATTACTCTTAAATTAGTTTTTGTATTACTGTTGTTATTATTGTATTATGAATATAAGATTTCGTAAAATATCCTTAACATTGTTTTACTGTACATTTTTTTTTTGGTTTAAGTTTTTGTTTTTTTTTTATTTAAAAACTTTTATAATTCAAAATTTTGATTAATTTTTGATGCTCTTAAAATGAAGATTTTGAACATTCTGTTGTTGATTGTGGCAGTTTAATTTAATTAAAAATTTTTATAGCAAATTTCATTTAGTCTGAAGTCTATACTGCTAATGTCTTAAATTTGATTTGTGACAGCACCTCTGGAACGAAATAATTTTTCGATGCAAGTTAGTTAACAAAATTTTATAGTTTAGTACTTTATTCAGGAGATAATTATGTGAAAGGAAAATGATTTTTAGAAGAAAGTAATTAAATACAATTATTGAGAAGTAAGTTGAAAAATTAATAGAATTTATTTGTGTAAAATCGATTGAAATATTTTTTAAATTTTAGAATATTTTCTTTTTGCTGTAATATAAATTGAAATTTAAGTTTTTCTTCATTGAAAGATAATCAGAATATTTAAAAGAAGATAATGGAATTGGAAAAATATTTGATAAGGTTTTTACTATCCTGTTTTCCTTCAAAATTTAATATTAGCTTACTATAGTATAAAGTCCCCAGTAACCATTATAAGTAAAATGCGAATGTAAGCCTAAATTAATGATTATAGAGACAAATTTGAGTCATTAATGATTAATGCTGACATACATTCTCATACGTAACTGTTTTAAGCTACTGGACACTGATTTAGACTGGGTGGAAGAAGTGGAAAATGAAAATAAATGAAATCAAATGTATCCATGTAACATTTACACTCAAAAAAGGTCCTGTCCACAGATAAACATAAATGGATTACCTGTACAGCAAGCAAATGATGTTAAATATCTCGGAGTACATCTTGATAGAAAGCTGACTTGGAAAAAACATATTTCAAGTAAAAGAGATCAACTCAAAATAAAGCTAAAGACTTTATACTGGTTAATTGGTAAACATTCAAAACTAAAATTGGACTATAAATTACTGATATATAATTCCTTGCTAAAACCTATCTGGTCATATGGGTGCCAACTATGGAGAAGTACTTCGAACTCAAGTATGGAGATAATACAAAGAATGCAATCAAAAGTTCTAAGAGTTATAACAAATGCCCCTTGGTATGTGAAAAATAGAAACTTGCACAAAGACTTAAACATACCAACAGTAAAAGAAGAACTTGAAAAGGTCACAAACAACTATGCGACCAGACTGTCGTGTCATCCAAATTCATTGGCAAGAAACCTACTGAACAATCCAACTATCAGCAGACTAAAAAAGAAGACTTTAGCTGTCTAGCAGAAAAATAATTTGTCTTACCTTTAAAGTAAGACAATCCGTACACCAACCTTTATTTTAATACATCCCTTAAGGATTCTATTTTTTTTTATCTTTTAAAACTTATTGTAATTTTTAAATCCAAAAAAAAATTCAATAAATTCATAGACGGAAAAAAAAATAAAAAAAAATTAGACTGGGTAAAAATGAACTTTTGGATAATTTTAGAGTTTGATGTTTTTATTTCATTTGTTCAATTTATTTTAATTTGAATTTAATCAAAAAAAAATTATTCATAATATTAAAAACTAGTTTGTAACCCGATTCTAGCATTTCTTTCCTTCATTAGAGTTTTCATTTCAAGTTTAAGAAAAATACGTATTTGCTTACTATACTTAATAATGCGAAAATCTTTGTCTCCATAAATTATTTTAGTACTTTCAAAAGTATGACGTGCTGTAGAATCTCTCTTTCCTGATATTGTACAACGCACAAAAATATAAAATAAAAATTGTTTTATCAGTATTAAGTACAGTTATTTAATCTTAATCCAAGATATAAATTTTTCAGCAAAATAGATTTTTCAATCAATATGGATTGTGGAAAACTATTTTCATTTTCTATCTATAAATAAAAATAATTTTCCATAACTTTGGAAATAATATGAATCAGTTCTGAATTACAAAATTTATTTCATTCTTAAAATTATTATTGTTTATGGTGTTGTTGTTGTTATTTTGTTAAACAAAGGATAATACAATAATATCCTTAACAAAGGTAAGTAAATTGTCGACCAAAAATAATAGCTATAAATAACATGGGAAATATAAATTATATGAAATAAATAAAAAAAAACTAAAAATAAGAAATGAAAAACGAAAAAAAAAAATATATCGACTTTTGAGATTTGATTTATATGTAGGTCATGTCATGAGTTATGAGAAAAGTATAAAGTTTTGGCCTAAGTTTAATATTCTTATTCTGTTTTTCTTTTATTGGTTTTGTGTTGTTTGATAAAGAATCAAACTTTAGACCATAATCTTTATTGCGTATAGCACTGTTCTGACTATGATAAAATAAAAGAAGGTGGTTTGAGAAATGATTTGTTTTTTTTTTATTTTAATTCTGATACTCATTTTCAATAAAGAATTATCTATTTAAGTTTAACTGTTTTTTGGAAATTGTACAATTTCCGATCACCAGTATTATAATTGTGTTTCATATACGAAATCATTTGACTAATTTAAGAATTTTACTGTTTGCAGTTTCTTCACAATGAAATTTTTCAATATGTAGAGTTAACGTTTTCATTTATTCATCACCATTAGTGGGACATACGGGTAAATTGTAAATAACTGTAAATCAGTCTTTACAATAAATAATCAAAGTTAAGTCTTTACAATAAACAATACTTACAATCATGTTCATGTGAAGTGTGAGAGATTTTTATTTATTTATATTTCAGTTTACCTGAATATGTAGTCAAATTTTGAAGACTCTTTACCCTTAAGTTTAACTGTTTTTTGGAAATTGTACAATTTCCGATGTAAACCTATTATGTTTTATTGTCAATTTTTTTTTGCTTCATTTATATTTTTACCGACTGCTAATATAGCCGTGTCATCTGCAAAAGTAACTACCGTTTTCTATCTCAGGAATATCACTAGTGTATAGTAAATATAGGACCCAGTACACTACCTAGTTGTATTAATGTGTGTATATTTTGTGGAGCAGAGTAATTCTCTCCTTGTTTAATTTGAAAAAATCGATTCGATAAATGTGACGAGATCAGTTCGACATATGCTTCGGGGAGGAAGAGACGTAGCTTGTAGATAAGCCCTTCATGCCATACTTTGTCGAATGCTTGCGCAACATTAAGAAACACTGAAGAGCAGATACATTTTCCTTTCAATGTTTTTTCAATGACGTCAGTTGTTCTATGGAGTTGTTCGACAGTTGAATGTTGGTTTCTAAATCCAAATTAATGATTTGGTATAATGTTTCTGGTTTCCATCAGAGGTCGCATTCTTTTAAGAAGTGGTTTCTCAAACAAGTTAGATATTACTGGTAACAATTAAATAGGTCTGTAGGATTTGGGTTCGTTTGGGGTATTTCATGGCTTATCAATCATGATAACCTAAGCAATTTTCCATATACTTGGGACAAATTTTTGTTTGAGTAGAGTTTGAGTAGATACTGCATTCATTATTTTAGTTAGAACTATTAAAGCTTTTGATGGTAGTTTCTCTAAGTTATCAGCTGTGATCAAATCGATTGTGATGAGCCTTGTTTAATTTGAAGCTTTTAATTTATTTTATTATTTTCTTTCTTCTAAAAAGCCTTATTTGCCCTTCTACTTGGGTATTTTCTACCAGATTTATCTCTATATCAGATTCTATATTATTTGGGTTGAATGTTTCATAGAGATCAGCGAAAATATTAGGGTTTTCTTATCGCAACGTGCTCACGATCCATCTATTTTCCTAAGTTGAGCAGAATGCATGATCGGTTTTTGTCAGCTTACTGGTTTCTTTCTAGAGTAAATATTTACTTGCTTTAGTAGCAGATAGGTTTTATAGATAGTTCCGCATTGTCTCTTCTTTCAGTTGCTTTATTTCCCTTTTTAACTCTAGAAACTTTATAATTGAAGATATTTTTATCAGCTCGATTACGTATCTGCTGCCACATTCGTTTGGCTCCTTATTTTTGCTTTATCTTTTCTATAATATATCTAGGGAAATTATATCCAATTTTTTTGGATTTCCATGTTTGGTTAAAGTGAGAATTTATAATTTTAACAGTGAAGTTTATTTTTCTATTTTATCTAATTGTAAAACGTTTTATTAAATTGTTAAAACAAACACAATTGATTTTTTTTTTTTCAACTATTACTTAAAAACTAACTAAGAACATGTTTTATATTAAAATATTTAAATAAAAAAGATTTTAACAAGTTTTTAATGCAATAATTAATATATTTAAGAATTAAGACCTAGCAAAAAGCTGTCTGGTCGTATAGAGAAAATTTAATATTCCCATGGTTTTATTATTGTTTTTTTTTTGTGTTATTTACTTGATAATTTTCATTTAATTTGTGAGACAAAAACGTAAATCAAAGCTTTAACTTAACCTGCGTTTAATTCTAAGGTGTAACAATGTTTTTAAATTTTTTGTTTAACTATCAATAATATCTATAATCCTTAAACAGAATATATTTGTCTCATTTTGAGCTGCTATTGTCAATACAATTAGGATCATATTCTATTTTAGTGCCCGTCTACTATAATGAAATAGTAGTAGGACATTGCTTTCGTTTTGGATAATACCTTTTTTATTTGGGTAGATACAATGTTCGGGTACTATAAACCCCAATTTTAATGTTCTTGTTAAACACCCACTTTTTTTTTTTTTTACACTCACTTACAGTAACTTAGGTAGAATCACCTTTTCCTGCTTAATTAAGTACGGTACTGTAATTTTACACTACAATCTACAATATTTCGAGTATTTATTTAACAAATTACTGGCTTATCAACTCATTAAATGTGGAAAACTACTGCTATTGTCAGGAACTAAGCCTTCTTAAATAGAATAATTTCATTTTTATTTAATTTGTTACCAAATTATACTCTCAATTATTTTTTGCCATTTATTATATCCCAATGACAAAAGGTACTGGACCAGATCGAAAAATCCATAAAGCATTTTTTGATTCCACCGCCACCCAGCGTGGAAATATACTTAAAGTACTTTAAGCTACCCAAATCTTCAACCATTTTATGTATGCTATTTCCTTCAAATAGTCTATGTTTACCAATATCCATTCATTTATCAAACTACAATTATAATTAGCATAATGCACAATAGAAAATCTCAAATGAAAAATCTTAAAGAAAATCATTTTATATTAAAAATTTAAGTCGTCTCCCCTAATTATGCTACATCAATAAGTTACAAAAACTTTTTAATGTTCAAATTCAGAGTCACACTCATTATAAATATTTAATCAATATAAAATAAATACACATGAAGACACTCTGCATAAATAACTAAAACACTTTATCCATTAATTTTAAGTTGAAAAAATTTCCATTAAGGAAATAAATAATTCATGACATTCCCAAAATAAAAAATATTAAATATATTAATTAATTTTAAATAATATTAAATGACTTTTAATTGAAATTTTAATATAGGTAATTAATTAGAATATTTTTTTTTTGTTACGAAATTTATATAAAAAAATATAAATGCTTTTTCAATCCATTCCGGAAAAAAAACAAAAAAAAAAATAAAAAATAAAAAATTTAAATAACTTTTTCGATGACCATTCCATTTTGTATAATGAATCATTTACAATATTATTCAACAAAATATTTTGACCTAAAGATAGTTCATTGGTATGATTCAAGTAATAACCAAAAAAAAAAATAATAATAAATTCAAATATGACCCTTTTTTAAATGTGGTTACCATATGAGCCGGTACTATACTCTCTTTTCGATAAACAAACTTAAACTACTGTTAACAAAAATAACAACAACAAAAAATAAACTGTGACAACTGACAAGAGACAACTTCAGCACAATTTCAGCAATATAAAAGCAAAACAACAACAAAAATTTGGGTAACTTGAGTCAAAACATAACTTTTTTTTATATATATATATATTGTTAAAGTTTGAGAACAAACAAAACTGTAACTTGCTATCTCCCCTATATCTATCTAGTCGTGCAGTATTCCTTTCAATATTATATTTTTATATACATTGGTAAATTACACGATTATATCAAAAGTGTATTTACAGGAACGAGTAGAGTAAAGTTGAGACTAATAATACTCAAACTGTATAACATCATACTTGAACACTTTTGAAAAAAAAAAAAAAATTTATAAAATATTAGTACACAACAGTTTCATTCATTTGATTAAATACACTTTATTTAAATGTTAAATAATATTTTTTATTAATTGATTTTAAAGCCAATTTTAATATTAATTTCAAATTATTAAAACTGTAAATTGTTGGCTTTAGAATATTTGCCAGTTCAGGTTATTATTAAAATTCATTACAGTACTTAGCCAACCAATATGGTGAAGCGGTTATGTCGTCTGACGATTAGTAGTCAGACGATATAAAGTCCCGAAAAATTACAGCTACACTGTATTGATGTTTTAAAAATTATTTTTTAAATTCTTTTTAGAAATTAATTTGGAAGACTACAATTTGCTTATATGCAACTAAAATAAAATGAACCTATTCTATTATGAAGGCCAAATCAACAAGGTCAATCATATCGTTGTGAGAGTTGTATTAAAGTCATCAGAAGCAGAAAATCAGTTAACTCTAACTCAATTGCTGCAAGTACATCTGATACAACAAGAAAATTTTCTCCGGCAACTTCTAATTCTTCAACTAAATGCATATCAAATAAATCAACAGTAGCTTCATCTTCAAATTCTCTCTCTACTTTAGCTAATTCTCTTGCTACATCTAGTTCACAGTTATCATTACACTCATCTAACATGGCGGCACACTATTCTGTAAGCGATGGAATAAATGCTACTAGTGTTTGCCATGATAGCATCAACCACAACATCAATAATAATGGTGATGCAAATAGTAATGAGCAAGTAACTTTGAATTTAGTTTATGACGAGCTTAAAATGATGAATAGCAATTTGTATAAATATGTATAAATATCCTCTGTTTCCTGTAAATAATTCATCCTTGAACATTGAACTAACTTATCAAGAATATACTAAATGTTCAAATAAATGTTTTTTGATTGAAGAAATTTCTGTTTTTAAATATCTGGGTGTTTGGATAGATAATAAATCAAAATGGTTAGATCATACTTTATGTTTAAAAAAATATTTTTTGTCTTCTATAAGACATATTTTCAATCTTAGAAATTATTGTTCCCAGAAGATATTATTGATGGTATATTATGGCATTTTTCATTCAAGACTTCAATATGGTATAACGTCATGGGGAGGGGCTTATATGAACAAAATTCAACCATTAGTGATTGCTCAAAAACATGTTATCAGAATTATTTGTAAAAAAAATCGTCACTATAGTAGTTTTGAGTTGCTTAGGAATTTAAATGTTTTACCTATCAGGCACCTCTATTATTATAAAGTTTTAAAGATATTTTTTATTAGGGGTGGATATCTATTCAGTCGACCTTCTTCTGTTCGTATTCTTCGGAGTGGCTTGCAAAGTTTAGCATTTGTTCCATCATTCAACACAACTTTATATTTTAATTTCTATGATATTGTAGCACCAAAATTATTTAATTTGCTTCCTGAGTTTTTAAGAAGGATTAGAGTGCTATCCTTTTTCACAAAACAAGTGAAAGTATGGTTAATCTTATATAATCATCTTCAAGTTGTAAGAATAATAAATATTTTACGGTAACATGTATTTTCATGTATTTTTTTGCCTAAATTTTATTGCAATAAAAAAAAAATCTTTAAATAAGCTTTTGACTATATGATGTAATGAATTTAATGTTTAATGTCTTTCCAATAATTTAATGTCTTTCCAAGTTCTTTTATTTTTTGTTTTTTAATATCTCTAAAATTTTACATTTTTCGTTAACATAATATCAATTTTTAATTTTATTTTTTAATTTTATTTTTTAATTATTATTATTCTTTATTTTAATATTTTCATATTTTTTATTTTTATATTTTTCTATTGTTTATTTTGTTTTTTTTTTTCTTTTTTGAATTATTATTACAATCAAATTACCAAATAATTTGTATATATTTGTATTTGATTTTTTAATTAATTATACTAAATATTGAGTATATTTATGATGTTTAGAATTAAACTGAAGGTGCATTCGTAACAAATTTTTTATATTAAATTTTAGAATGCAACCTAACTTTATTCTTTTAACAAAATTATAAAGTATATTTTATAATTTTAATAAAAATTTTTTTGTTAATTATAAATTTATGAAAAATAAAGTAAATAAATAAATAAATAAATAAAAAAAAAAAAAAAATTATTCTACAATAGTGATGTATAAATTTGTACATTTAAAATTAGTTTATATAACAAAATTTTAATGTGTGTGATACACCAAGACATAATATAAAAATCCCTCTGATTGATCATCAGAAGTCCTTCAGAATGAGACTTGCGTTTCTAAGTAATCAACCGAACAACATGCTGTTTTCTAAACTATTTGCATTAATCTAAGAGCAACCTTGGTATCTCTTTCGTTTCTTTTTCTTCAACTGAGAAAACAAAAACGTTTCTAAATTGAGAAGAATAAAGTTCATTGATCTCTCTGATTAAAAAATATTGGGATAAAATATATATTGATACAGCCAAGTCTCTGATTACCTTCTTATACTTTAAAAGATTATTAAAATGAAGATAGTATAGAACAAAATTTGGTGGGGAACACATTATTCTAACACTACGAATATTGCGAAACCTTACATGTTTTTTTTTGTTCAGCTAAATTAACTTTATGGCCATAAAATTTTGATGAAGCTGGTTAAATTATTAAAGATTTTATTGAAAAACTTATATATTTTTTTTATGCTCTTGACAGTAACTTAGGTAGAATCCCTTAACCTTTTCGTGGTTAATGAAATACAGTAATGCAAGTTTATACTACAATATCAACAATATTTCGAGCATTTATTTATCAAATTACTGGTTTTATCAACTTATTAAATGTGGAAAATTACTGCTATTGTCAGAAACAAAGCCTTCCTAAGTAGAATATAGCTCCATTTTATTTTATTTGTTACCAGATTATACTCTCAACTATTTTTTGTCATATATTTTATCCCAATGACAAAGAGTAGGTATTGGAACAAGTCGAAAAGCCTTGTAAAGCATTTTTTTGACTTCATCGGGAACCGAACCTAGAACCTTTCGATTGAAGGGCAGGCACTCTATCTACTCTACTATCTACCACCAGTGCTGGCAAAGTAAATTATGTCTAGTTTTTTACACAGTTGTTTATATGTAAAGCTTAATGTCATTTACTGCAGACTTAGAAATGAAGATGTTCATTCATATCTTTTTCTTCTTTGGCTTGGTTTTCTATATAGACTAAAGTTAACTAACTGATCTAACCTTAACTAACTGTTAGCTTAAATTTAAATGATCTTTATTGGAATCTATAAGAAGTGATGGCAATATTATGGAATCTATAAGCAATATTATCCAAACTATGTTTTACTTTTGCTGATTGTTCTTTTTATTGCACTACTAATGTCTCGTATTTTTATGCTCCCTTTTTATGGTCAAACTATGATTGCCCTTCTTAGACTAGAAAAACTAGAAAACTCAAACATTGTATCGTATCTTACATTTTTTGGACTAGCTTCAAAAGGATATTTTGCTATGTTTTCTATACTTTTTTTTTATTATAAATAAAAATAATAATTTTGGAAGCTCCAACGCATTTAGTTTAAATAAATTATAACGTCTATAGAGAACATTCAGCAAAAGTAAGAGAGAATGAAATTGTCAGGTAATTTCAATATGTAATCCTGAATAACGGACGGTTGAATTCTTTTTTAATTTTTGTTTAATATCCATACGAGACACATTATGAGGAATTGCGAGTTGAATGAGCGATTATGGAATAACAGTGGAGGTGGTAATACATATGATAAAATATAGCCACTAACATCAACGATGCAACTCCCAAAAATAATTTAATTGTTAGTAGACCCTAAACAGGGTAAGGGGAAGAATAAGAAAACATCCATTTAAAATTTTTCATTTTCGAAAGCACTTTAATTGATTTTATGAATTATTCTCTAACACACTCCCAATATACAAAGCCATTGTATATTTTTTTATATTTATTCAATTCTTGTTTTATCTGACAACCATTGTTTGTTGATTACGAAATATTACTTCGCTATAAAAACGATAGTGGAGCCTCAATTAATACTCCTTGATCAGGTTTTTCTTTCATTTGTCATTGTTTCTACCGAGACCTGGAACACGAACTTTCGGATATTTCAATTCAATTCCAATTTATAAATTTCAATATACATGAGACGATTAGTCTCTACATATATTCTATATACAAGCATATTTTCAAGATATAAACAATTAACACAGATTAACACAGATTGTTCCAATATTCAACAAAAAAACTTAAAATTAAAATTAATAAAACTTAAAAGAAAGAGAAAAGAAAAAAAAATAGAAAAAAAAATATATAAATTTAGAAATCAAGAATGTAAATTACAATTCTCTCTCAAAAGGTATTAATTGGCTATGTCTTAAAACAAAAATTTATAAACTTAAATAAATAATACCATAAAATTTATAAATAAAAAATAAAAAAAAAAAAGGTTAATAATTGAATAACTACGATTTTTGCCTGAACAAAGTTCAATAAATTTACAGTGAGAAGTTCTGATCTAATAACATTCGGCAACGTATTCCAAAGCAATGAAGTTCTTACAAAGAAAGATAAATGCCTAAGTCTACCATTATGACGTGGGATTACTAGGTTCATACTCCTTGGGGATCTTCCAAAAGTTGTTTTGTCAAGCAAATATGAATGACCAGTTTTGTATATTATTTTCCTCATATATGAAGCCTACGTAAAATCTAGGAAATTAGTAAAGGTGTAGCCTAGTACTGTTTTAGCAATATCACTAATCCTATCAAATTTACATCGATTGGTAACGAAACATATATCATGAAACCATATACCATGGTACATTTTTACTACAATGCTTCTGAAAAGGTTTTGAAATTTTTTGATGAAAATAATATTCAATTCAAGTTGGACATAGTCAAGTCAAGCCAGCTACAAAGAAAGGGTTCGAGACTTAAAATATTTACAAAATAGAATGAACATACATACAAAAGTTAAAAAAAATAATATCTAAATAAATAAATAAAACATTCGTCGAACTGTGCACCCAATATATCGACTCCGTAACTATCAAAAAAAAAATTTACAACAATAACTAAAGTTCAATGACCCGATCCAAATTATCAAACTGTGATGAAATATTTAACAAAAACAACAACTATGTACAGTACTTTATACAATAATAAATATATACATATATATATATATAAGACTATAATACTCTGTCCAAAGAGCATAAGGTAGCATAAAATAAGCATAAAAAACAACAACAATAGTAAAAACAGTAACATAAAAGGTAAGAGCGAAAAAAAATCAACAGAAATGACTAGAAAAAGTAATGAAAAGTAAAAATGAACGCGAATTAAAAGAACAAGAAAAAAAAGAGGAAAAAATTACTAAACAAAGTCAACGTAAGCACATTTTCTATAGCTACAAAATATAAATGAAAAAAAAAAAAGAAAAACATAGTAACAAAATAAATGTTATTTCTTTTACCAATAACTATATTTATACAATATGTAAAAAATACATACAGGTATACAACTGTAATGTACAACAATCCATGTATGTTGAAAAGGTGCACACAGGTTAGAAGAAAAGAAAAATATAGTATAAAAATAATCTAACGATATTTAAAAAAAACGAAAAAAGTATATATACAAAAAAAAAAAAAAACACAAAAGTCAGTTACTTTTTAGTTATTATAAAGCATTGCATTGCTCAGCATATCAACACCGCACGGTGACCGTTGTTGTCGTCATTGACGTTGTTTATTTGTTTTTATTTTTTTTTTTTTTTAAACGAGAAACAAACATTCAAATTGGAATTTCAAATTGAAAGTTTTTTTTTTCAAATTTCATACACATTCATGCATAAGTAAGATGAATAGACATAACGAAATAAACATACATTGTTGATACACAACACTGATTAATAACGAAGCAGTTTATTCGTCAGTATTGTACATATTGGTTGTTGTTGCATTGCATTGCATTGCAACTGCATTGTGTCGCTGTCGTTCTTCTTAGTTCAAAATCTGAGATTAAAAATAATAATAAAAAAAATAAAAAAAACAAAAAAGGTATTTTTCGATTTAATAAAAAAAACAAGCACAAGCACACGGTATACATAACGAACGAAAAACGAAACGTATGAACGAAACAATAAAAAAAAAAAAAGTCAAAACAAAGTGCATTCTGTTGAGAAGAAAACAAGAAAATTTATACTAACTAAGTCAACCACTTTCAATTGTGTGTTGTGTTGTGTTTTTAATTTTTTTGATGTTTTGTTTGTTTGGTTTTTGTGCTGTTGTGTTGTGTACTGTTGTTGTTATTCTAGTAATTCAATTCTTATCTTATATGTTTCAACGAACTATTATTTTTTTTTTGTTTTCATTATGCTTGCTTGATGATTAACTACATCCATATCAGTAGAGTGTAGTACCTGTGCAGTGCATATATAAATACAGAATATATAGTTTTTTAAAGTTGTATTTGTGTTTGTTACACTATTTTTGTGTATTATTTAATTTTTGTTCCGTGAACCAAATCGAACGAACGTGTTTTCGTTAAGTTTTTTTTTGTTTTTTTTTTTTTATAGATTTTATATGTATAGTAACGTAACGAGTGTATTCATATAATGGTATTAATTTTATAATAACGAAAATTAGTAATGTTAAGTGAAGATTAAGACGATCGGAATCTTAGGAATGTTGTTTTTCTGTTATTTTATGATTGTTATTGTTTTTTTTTTTTGAAAATTCATTTTTAACTTTTTTTATTTAGTTTTTATTGTTTTTATTTTTATTTTTTTTACTTTTTGAAAATTTAAAAGATTTCTTTACAATTTTTTTTCTTTTTTTTTTTTAATTTAACATTTCTCTTGTTATGTATCAGTTCAGTTCGAGTTCGGCTATTTTAAGTGATTGGTTTATTTTCGTAATATTGAAAATTGTTTTAAGATCAGTTCAGTTTGGAATTTTTTATTTTTTTTTTTATTGAGTTATGGAATATCCACCCACCTATCAATAAAATTGTGTTATGGTGGTTGGAATTTTTGGGTTTTAAAGTGAAGTGCAGTAAATAAATTATTTAAAATATTTAGTAATTGAAAATATTATTTAAATTTAAAAATTATTTAAGAAAAAAGGTAACTAGCTTCTCAAGTTGTTTTAAATTATTGTAAATTTATTAGAATGTTGTATTCATTAACCAAATTATATTAAATCCAAATGTTGTATTGAGGAATAGTCAAATTTTATTTCAGTAGAAATTTGTTCAGAATTCCGGAAGCATTTATATTTCCTTCATTAATGTTTGTGTTCGTAAATCTAAATGTTTATAATTAAATAAATATTTATATTGTTGCTGATTGTTTATGTTATAATTAATATAATAGTTAATAGTTAAATTTTCTTATTATACAAAATTCGATATTTCGGAAGCATTGTGCTTTCTTTAACAGTGTTTGCGTCCACAAATCAAAATGCTTGAGTTGTAAAATTTATTTATACAGTTTTCGAAATAGAAGAAAACTGAAATTTAAACTTCGATTTTGTATGTTTAATAATTCTTAATATTAATATTTAATATTAATTATATTAATTTAAAAACAAATCTGGATTATCCACTATCCCTGCATCAAAAATTATTATCTGCAAATAAAATTAAATTTAAAAAATACTAGTAATATCTATAATAAACTCCATCTAGAAATATTTTTAAAGTACCGATCAGTACTAGTAGGTTTCGTGGTATCAAAGTGATGCATGTCACAGTTATTGATTATCAACGTTTTCATACATGTGTCGTGTATATGCTTTTATTTTATATGCTAAATTTGTTTGCTTCAAGAAATCAATCGTTTGCATCACATAAATTTATTTAATAAAAACAATATTTTACATTGAAATTTTGGTCGATTTTTATAACTCACAGATGCACTATTGACATCTTCTAATAAGTTATAAAATCAATCAAAATGAAAATAGGAGTTGTATAGGTAGTCTAACACTATAAACACCTGCTGATGAAATCTAATAGTGTTATGATGAATTTCCTAAAAATATTTTAAACTATTAATACTAATTTAATTTGGACTTAATTTGGTTTTTGGAATAAATACACAAGTACTAGCTATAAAAATACAATATAAACAGCTGTAATAATTAATGTCAATAAAAATAAATTGTTTTAAGTAATTTAAAATATAATAAAATTAAATATTACTGAAATTATTTTAAAATTAAATATATTAGCTTCTTCCATAATAGTCCTAAGTACCAAAAAATAACAATTATTAAATATAAATTTAACATAAAAATATCTTTACCATTACTATAGGAGTCTTTTGTACCGAAGAAAAGCAAAAAAAAAAAATAAAATTGCAAAATCAAAATAAAAAAAATATATAGAAATTTTCTAGAATGTTTTAATGGAGCGTATTAAAAACATATAAGTGTAATTGAATTATAAGAGAAGTGAATTGCAACAAAAAAAAAGAAGTTTAATAAAATAAAAAAGAAACAGTAGCAATTAAAAATTAAAGTGAAGTGGTGAATAATATAAAAAAAATTAATTTGAAATAATAAAAATAATTGTTTTTTGGCAATAGCCTGATTGAAAATGTAAAAAAAAAGTGTTAAAATAAAAAAATATTTGAGAAAGTTAAAAAAAGAATTAAAAAAACATAAAAATGTAAATTTTATATTTGAAAATAAAATAAATTTCCAAATTAAAAATAGTTATTTTTTAAATAAGAATTACCAATTCAATTCACTAGAACACGTTTTAAAACAAGTGCATACTTTCTAGTGTTGTCATTGTATAAAAACAAAAAAAAAACATTTTCTTTTTTTCCTAAGTTTTACCTCTTTTTATTGGTATTTTTTAACTTGTTATAGGAGATACCATTCTTTTTTTTTCTAAATAAAACATCTTAAACCACTAATATTGAAAAATTAAAAAAAAACAAAAAAGAAAAAAAACATTTTTTTTTTTTTGCTAAATAAAAGCGTCACCGACTGGCATCTTTTAACTTTTTTTCTATGGTTTTGGTTTTTCCTCGTTCCTTCACCTTTATACGTACCTAACATACTACATATATGTATAATGAAAATGATAATAAAAAAAAAATAGTAGTAAGAAAATAGTAAAATATTCATAAAAAGAAAATAACTAGTGAACAAGAATATATGAATATATATATATATATATATATATATATAAATATACATATACATACATATATGATGCATTATAACCTGCTGTGAACGTAATAATATAACAAATTTTTAAATCTCAATTCCAATAAGGCATACTTATTTATTTGTTGCTTTTCATTCAACTATTTAAAATAGTAAAAAGCAATAGTAACAATAACAGTAACAACAACAAAAACAACAACAAAAATAGAAATAGCAACAGTATAGGAGCAGAAAATAGTATTTGAAATAATAAAACCAGTACTCTAACTACCAAGAAAATTATAGCAAAACTTCCAGCTTTAAGTGTTACGAAATGGGTAAAATAAAAAAATGTATTTATATTATTAACAATATATGCAATAAATATATATATATATATATATACAATATATGTATATGTACATATTTGCAAATTTTTAATAGAAAATAAGAAAAAAACAATTACTTTACACACACTTAGATAATATTTATTTACCATTTTTGTATCATGTTTTTAATAATAAGAAAAATATTTCCATGTTATTAGAAAGGGATTTTCAAATTGAAACGTTCAAAGAAAAAAAAAAAAAATACAAAAGAAAAAATTAAAAGCAAAGAAAATAATATAGAATTGAAAATCATGAAAAAGATTAGAGTATACGTAACAAATTGTAGTAAACCAATATTGTAGTGCATTTGTTATGAAAAAAGGGTGATCTTAATTTATTTTTTTGATTTCATTGATTGATTGATTGATTAATTGTTTGAAATATGAACAACTGCACTATAATAATTGATTATTTTATCAAAAAAACCTTTTTATAACTATTTGATATTCATAAACCGTCGTTCTGGTATTCACAGTAGATTCAGAAATATATTTCCCCTAAAAAGTACACTCTAAAACATTATAAATTTATTCATTGTTTGACTGCATTTTGGGGGCGAATTACATTCTAAAAATTCTGATTCATTTTGGGTTTACTTTAGAATTCAATATTTTATTTCAATCTCGTTAGAGTACTACAAATTAATTCATCAATCTATGTTATTACGAACTAATTGGATTGTAATCTGGCACCATTTGCTTGTGACAATTAAAATACAATTTTTGTTTCTCTCAAAAATTTTTATATAAATACTGTCGTCTCCCAAGGCTCGGTTATTTCTCCAAGATAATTTATAATTATTTTTGTTTCATATTTATTTTAAATAATATATTAGTGTTATTAGTATCCTTTATTAGTCCTTGCGACAACAGTATTAGTAAAGATTAGCTAAAATTATTTATGATTTTTATAAATATTCCCATTCAGTTATACTAGAAAAAAAAATCGTTCTACAAGCAACGATCTTAGAAAAAAAAGCCTTGGTTGGAGAAGTGTAATTAGGGTGAATTTAAACGTTTCCAAAATAGAGAAGTGCCTAAAATATCAGCAAAGTAAAGTTTTTAATTGTCAATATTATTACTTTCGCAAATGAAAAAATCTCCAAATTGACTACAAACATTCTTAGCCTGATCACATTTTACAACCATAAAAGATACTGCGAAATGCTTAAGATTCTTACAACAGAAGCAGAAAATATCATCTTCTGATTTTGTTTTAATCTAGAACGCATTCAACCATAGAATATAATTTGAACATTTAGAGAGGTAAATTTAACTATCCCTTCTAGTAAGTAAACTAATAAAAATCATAGTGATGTTGTGACACAACACCTAACATCATTAAGTTATTGTCAAAATGTATCACTCTCTTTTATAAATATCTGAGAGGTAATTGCTCTGAAGAAAATATTCATATTATTCCAAAGTTGCAACTACTCTATAGCTTAATACTCTTTCTCCCAAATTTGTATAATTGTAGTACAGTTTATTTGAACCAAAATTACGAATTATAAATACAAAAAATCCGGTGTGATGTATTGCAATATTACTACAAATTAAATTTATAAAAGACTGCTATTTTAAAATCAAGATTTTGAGACAGCTAAATAGTAAAATTTTGACAGTTAAATAAGATAATCATTATAGCACTTCCCAATACCGGCATTTTTATCATCAACATTTATCACTTAATAATTTTAAAAATATTTACTGAAACTAAACTATCTCTTGAAGTGTATTTTACAAGCCAAAGTTTTAGTAAAAATTGTATAAAAAATAAAAAGAGATTTGTTTGCTAGACGAAAACTTCTCGAAATGGATAGTGATATATAGATAAATAAATCGGATGGATAGTATGAGAAATCGAATATATTGAAAATGGAATTCAAAAACTGATCAAATTCTGAAGCAGATGAAACATAATAGATCCCGTTTGCTAGCACAACCATTCATTACTAATATAATTTAATTAGTTAAATATTGTTATTGTTTTCATTACTTGTAAATAAAATTATTATTATTTGACATATAGTATTAACGGCATCCACAAAGTTCATCGGTTGATATTTTAATCATAAACTAAATGTTCTAACATTTAATTTTAGTCGTTTGAATCTATTTAACATCAACCAACGTACGATATTATACCAAAAAATTAAATACAAAAAAACCCCTTATTTAAATTTTGTTAAATAGATTGCCCATTGGTTAATCTAGTTTTCCTTTTTATAATTCAAAAAAATTTTCTTGCATTCCCTTAAGGTAAAAATTGTTATTATTTTTATGATTATTAAGTTTTTTTTTATTATTTTTAATATTATTGAGGGTGGTGCATTTTTAAAATGTTACATTTAATATTAAATGTACTCATTTTATATGAGTTTTGTATATTTTTTTTTATATATTAAATTAATTATAGATCGTTTCTGTTATTATGAATGTGAATTGTATTTTCATGTTTTTTACTCATTTAAATTTCAACTAAAGGTTGTTGTTCCCATCTTATGAATAAAAAATTCAGAAAAAAAATAAAAATAAAATAAAGTAGCTGTACATATAAAATTAATTCAATTTTATACAACTAATATTATAATAAAAATTTCTTGTATAAATAAAAATATTAAATTGTGGTTAAAATTTTTATTCATTGTAGGTACAATTATTGTATATGTAAACTTCATATAATTATTTAAATACTGGTGTTATATGGAAAATTAATTATTTTAAAAATGAAAACCAAAATAAAAAAAATAAACCAAAATAATAATAATTGTACTATTTTTAAATAATTTAAAAAAAAACAAAATAAGTTACAGAGTGTTTAACGAATTATGTACGTTATGTACGAATTGTGTACATACATACATACATTATAATTATTTTTAAGATTGAATTAATTTAAATATTTTATTTGGACCTGGGGAAATTTGTTTTCTTTATGAAAATAAGAAAATGGAATCTACATCAAATCTCCTAAAAAAAACTGTCAAAAGTCTTATCAGTTTTCCAATACAAATTTTGTCATTTTTTAAAAATGTAAAATTTTTTTAATTTCTTAAATGTTTGTGAATGACTTTGATATGAGGTTAAACTGATTCTGATTTCAAAGTGGTCAAAACTGGATGATTTAATCAACTATTAATAATTTATGTGTATATTATGTAATTATTTTGAAATATTTGCATGTGTATTTTTACCTATTTCCGTACCCGCGCGATTACGAGTACCGTGCACCTGATTGGTACAAAATGGAGAAATGTGTGGGCACGGTAAAAATTTTTAAAGAACTATATTAATAAACATATGTGTATATGTATATACTCTGTTCAATAGAATACTATATATATATTTGTACTATATACAAATATATAAAACCATTGTTATACTCTTCCCAGAATATATTACGTAGGTAACGTATGCATAATACGACAAAAATTGTCGGGAGTGGATATCTTTTTTTTATTGAATTTTTAGGAGTTTTTTTCAAAATATATGTTATTAGTTATATTATTGTTATACATTCAACATTTAAGAGATTTGATGTAGAGCCAATTAAGAAAATATTGCTAAAATCATATACAAAATTATTTCTCAGAAGAGATTTGTTACACCAATAGAATTAATTTGTTTGGTTAATTAAAGAAAATAATATCAATTAAATAACATTTTATGAAATTAAAATTATGATATCAGATCTGTCAATTTTATTAAATTTGATTGTAAATGTCGAACATCAATACAAAAATGAAATTAAAACAATTAAACATATAGTTTGTATATTTTCTTATATTATTGAGGGTTATCTAATCTTAGTTTGTTTGAAAATGGTAAAATGCATGGATATAGCATGTATATTATTATTTGTAACACAGCAAAGGATCTTGTTAAAAAGTTTATTAAAAAAATGTTATATTTGGGGTTATAATGGGGTTATATATATATATATATATATAAAAATTTGTATAAGAATATTTCGTCCTGTCAACACTAATAGAAGACTCATCAGAAAAGTTCTATTGTTGAATATGGCCTAGACATCTTCTAACTATAAGTTTGAACAAGTTTTATCGACATATAAAAAAAGTATTTGTGAGGTATATGATAACAAAAATAAAATAAAAATAAAATATTCAATTATTTTAAATTTTTTATTATTAAATGTAGAGCCACGAAACATGCTGATAGACCAATATGAAATTTAAAAATCGAAGGTTTGTATTAGTAAATAGAGACTTAGTTCAATGGCAGGATAGTGAAATAATATAGTTGCTCTCCTAAGTGCGAAAATCTATTTGTCAATCTATAAATACGTTATATCTAATCTAAAGTCAAAATCTATGAATATGTAAATTATTGAAAGCAATATATAGAAATCTGGCAGGAAAAGAGATTAATACAATTTATATAATTATACTTGTTTTGTTAACTGTGATAATAATTGTGTAAATTTATTTACATAAAGAAAATTTAGTGGAAAATATTTTAAGTTAGGACTTCTAAATAGGATTTAACACCTTGACTACCAGTGTATTATCGGTGAACACCAAAAATTTCTTCTTACATATCCCCATGAGTCACCGATGATACACATTACTTTTTTTCGCTCATAGCCCGACACTGTTTATATATCATTTAGAATTGTTGTACCGCAACAGTATTTACATAATATGTCTTTCATATACATTGAGTAGAAGAATTTTCAGATGATAATAACTGCATGTTCACCCGTGATACATTACTAATAATTTTAGGATATTTTAATATTTGTTTTGTTTGTGTATCACCATCGGTGATGAATAAACGAGAAAGCTCAACATCATATTTTGGTTCAAAATGAAAAAATGCCGAATTAAACGACTTCGATGCAATAAATGTTATAAAGATTTATCAAGTCGTATATTTATAAGGTCTAGATTTATCAGTACGTATTGTGGACAATTTAATCCAAAAATATTTCTTCGCATGAAACATTTTCAAAAAATACATTGTTGTAATAAATGTTTAAATATTTTATTTGTTTTGAAATATGTACTTAATTTTTGTAATAGCTTACAGTTGATATGACTTTGAAATTTAGGTTCGAACCATTGACTGTTTTTTTTTTTGCTTTTATATATTATTATTTCTTCTATTTACAGCATCCAGAATTTTTTTTTACAAAAATAGATAAAATTCTAATACACTGATTAACATATAAAAAAATATATATATATATTTTTTTTTTGTTAATTTTGTTATCATTTTTGGTTTTAAAAAAAATTTATAAAAATCAATACATTTTCTTTTAGTTTGCGAGATAAAAACTTAAATTAAAACTTAACAACTAACTTAACCTACAACAATACACCTAAAGTGTAAGAGTTACTAAATTCTAATCAAACATACCTTTAATAGGAATATAAGTATCGAATATTAAGCTATCAATATTTTGGTTCATACTATATTTTAGTGCGCGTAGCTCGTCTGGGTATATAGTGAAATAGTATTGGGACATGGCTTTGGTTTTGGATGAAACCTTCTTTATCTAGGTAGATAAAATGTTCGGGTGCTATAAACCCTGATTTTAATGTTTTTTTTTATATACTCCTCGTTATGACAGAATAACGTAAATGTACCTATCACCGCCCTAGTACATTATGGCGCCCAAGCCCTTTTTTTGAAAATACAATACTTCCACGCTTTATATTCCAAATTTATTTTTGAAATAAAAAAAGAATATTATTTCCTCGTTGTAATGCAAAATAATGCACATTTGTATTCATATTAATAAATAAGTTATTGATAGAAAACTAAACTAGGTAGACATTTTAGTGAAAATATTGGTTCAAACGTTTAAAATTTTTTTTATTTTGTTAAAACCATAATAATTAAACCATGATGTTCACTTATTTATTTTATTAAAATAATTGTAAAAGATATATTATTAAATAAATTATAATACATACTTTCTTCAATTTGTAAATAAAAAATATTTAAAATTGCTAATTAGTTTTGAACGGGAATTAGGTACACATTTTGAGTTTTTATAAAAATTTGTATGAAAAAGCGAGTCGGTAATAAGTGCTATATGCCCTAATTCCGAACCAAATATGTAGGTGTAAGCTATTTTCACTGAATTAATACAAAAAGTCTTATATTTAAAGAAAAAACTATATTATTGAAAATAAGCGAATATTTTCCTTTTATTAGTAGACAAAATACGTATCTTATATAAGCATATTTAGTAAAATTAAAATATTCTACTATTTATAACAGTTAGATAAATTTTACTCTAAGACTATAACCCTAAAGAATAAGTTTTTCCAAAAATATGTTTCACTTATATTATATTTTATATAATTTAAAAAATCTCTTGAATTATCTTGCCTTGCCACCAAAATTTTATTAAGGGGAATTATAAATTACCAAAATAAATTCTTTGTATACATTTCACAATAAGTTAAATAGAGGAGTGAAAACCTCTGAAAAAATTTCTGGCACATTTTGAAGATGGCCTGTAAAAGAAGATATTCTAATATATTCAGACAGTGACATAGTCTGCAAAATTGAGCCTCCAGTTTTAATGACAAACATCAGAAGACAATATAATGTACCTGAAATCATACAAATAAAAAATGCCAAAACTAAGAAGTAGTAAATGTGATTTTTACTTTGTATGTATATCAAATATTTTGTATTTTTATTTATTTATTTTAAATGTGCATTGTTATAATATTTAAGTTAATTATGTTATATTGATTTTTTTGTCTGAAATACTGAATCGTTGCGTTGTTTAATTTTTTTAATTTTCATATTGAAATAAATGTATATTTTTATGTGTAACAAATAATTTTACTCACATTATTATTATTTATTTTTTTTTTTTCAAATTACTTATAGTAATATTGATTTTTTATTATAATAAATATTTTTTATAATTTAACTCAGTACTAGTTAATTATTTAAAAAATTAATTATTAATGTTACTCTTAATAATTATTTTAAATAGCTTTTTTGAATAAAATCGTAAATATGTACTGTGAATCGGAAATAGGTTCAAAAAGCGGATTTGAGTTCATAAAAGGGCGGAATTAGTTCAGATTGAAATTTTCGAGCGGAAATACGTGCAATCAAACTTTTTTTGGCAGTTATAATATTTTATTATTTATTTAGAAAAAATTAAATTATAATTAGAAGGAAATATTTTTTTTTTTAATTAAAAAATACTAATTATTGTAATTTGACAAAAAAAAATTAAAAAAAGCTTATATTTTGCTTATTTTGTCAACTTAAACTAATTTTTCCTTAAGGGGGCGGAAATTGGTACATTTACGTTATATGAGATATTAAACCCTTTTCAGGAGTGTTAATTGCTCTATCAAATTATAAAATTATCGATTCCTTTTAATTTTGATTTTTTGTATATATGTATTTGTTTGAGTAAAAATGTACGTAATTTGTTTCCGGTTTCCTACTTTCATTAATACACACTCATTAATTGTGGGCTGAACTTATACATTTTCTCTCAAATTTCCTTTTTTTCCATTAGACTAGCACTTATGTTGTACCAGATATGTATGGTACAACATAAGCACGGGTGAGTATGAGTATGGGTCTAATAAAAGCTTGATAGCTAATGATTTTCACTTTGATGTTTAATATTCTATTATAAAATAATTTTTTACTTGCCATAAAGGCTTTAGTATAACCGTTGACTACTCGAGCTCTGGGGGTGGAAAAATAAAATGTTCACTGGTGATACATTCGGTTGTGAGGAAAAAAAGTTTACATGTATAGGTGACTCATTGGTAGTGAACGTGTTCAATGAAGAAAATTTTCATTAGTAGAAAAGTATATTTTGATTTAAGCTTCTAAATTGCGAAGAATTAAAAAATAATATTTCTTCATTTCTTCATCTAATATTTATATCAATCAAAAATATCTGATATAAAATTTTGAAAGGAAAGCTGAAAAGTATGAAATGTTGCAATTAAAAGTCGAATTTCTTTTTCTAATCAATTAACATTTAACTATCTAAAGAGATGTAGGGAAACTCAAAATTTTTTTAAAAATTTTTTTAGATATTGCAATTTAAAATTTCACCCCATCTAACTAATATTTTATTTAAATGACTTATCTTTTGTTAAATAAATTAAAATAAAGAAATTTCAATTGATCAAATTACAATGTCGACTCCATTATTCAAAAATTAATAACAAGAAGAAAAAATGTATATTTCATGACAAGTTAATATGACAAAATTAATAAAGTTTGGTTAACTAGTTATTTATTACACATTCAGGTAAGATCTCCATGAATTTATCAAATTGCTGCAACTCAACTATCGCCATAATTAAATGTATATTTAATTTTTTTTTTAATAACTGATTATACGTATGCAGTTGTTGTCTAAGATAAGCTAATCAACAAAATATTTTAAAATGATTGGAAAGAATTCATAATGAAATTGAGTACGAGTTTTTCATTAAACTTACTAGAACTTCGATTAGCGGATATATATAATAATATATCTTATATAATATATTACACAATGAAGACCATGTGGGGAATATTTTATATATAATACACAAGACGAACGACGTTGTGTGTAAAAACGCAAGAATAATTTTGTTATAATTATTATTTATAATAATTATTTACACCACAAAAATATTCAAATTTTAGCAAGTTCTTGGTCCTGAATACTTAAAACATTTCAAATATTTGCACCAAATAAATGACGGTTATTTCCAAGTTCAGCGACATCTATACTCTAAAACAAATTTCAATCACGGACAATTTTTAAAATGGCTTCATAAAAATTCTTTCATTTTAAATAAACACACAAACTTATAGAAAAAAGTACAAAAACAAAAGTAGAATGTTAAGGTTTGCAAGAGGTTTCTATTATGTGAAGTATGTACAAAATGTGAATTAGCTTCTAGAAAGAATAAAAAATTAAAATTTTACCATTTGTGTATGTATGTACTGAAGCCGATGTTTTGAATTATCATGCTTAATTTGGAAATCACTCTGTTTTTGTTTTTTTTTGTTTGTGTATGCAGGAAGTAGATATACATTAGTACAATATTTTCATTAATTTTCACTTAAAATTATATAGTTTAACCATAAATGTTAATTCAGCATCATTTCATCCTTTAATTTATCTGGTATTGTTTGTTTGTTTGTTTGTTTTTTTTTTATAATAAAAATATATTTCATATTATTGTAACATTGCTGAGGGAATATTCGAATGTAATGTAAACAGGCATTAAATTTCACTGATTGTCATAATATAATGTACGTAAGTCCTTTTGTATGTTGGCAATATTGATGTATTTATATACATTTGTGAATGTATTTTTATGAATGAAAAATGTTTTATGATCCTGAAGGTGAAGCAATTCATTTTTTTTTTTTTTTGCTTATTATTCTTTATTATTATATTTTTAACTATTAATCATTTACAGTTAAATGAGTTTAAAAAAATTGTATAAAAATTGATCATTGTTTTTTTGTTTTGTCTGAATTTTAAATGTTATTTTTTCTTTTTATGAAATTTTTATTATTATTTTTTTTCTTTTAATTTTCAGTTGAGTGTAAATATTGAATCAATATGAAATATGAGTCGAAATGTGAATATTTATTTAAAATTCAAAATAAAATAGGTTATTTTGTGGCTAAAGTTAACAAAATATGAACTGTGTTATTGTGATATTTGGAATATTTGATAACTATTACAGTTAATTTTAGTTACGAAATGCATTTGTATTCGAAATATAGATTTTCTTAGTCGTATCAAATTTTTATTCTTTAATTTTTAAGTTGCACAATAGACTTATGTGTTAGTTACTTGAAATTCAAAATAGAATTGACCTGAATTCAACTAAGCTTATTTATGAATTTATAGTATTAGAATAAGTTGGCAAAGATAGATACTATTTGAGTCAAACAATCTTTTTTTAATTTTTTTAACGACATTTTTACTACTAGGGTTTTTAGCACATTAGTGTAGCAAATGTATCACATAACATGTACACTGGATAACTATAATTTGGTAACAAAAGAAATACAAAAATTTACATAAAAAAAATCAGAAGCATCGATGTTTAGTGTCTCAACTTATAGAATGTATCAACGTAGAAAGTGAAGATTCATCCTACAACATCTTGATTAACTTTTTTATACCCAACACATACGATCAGTTTATGTTTGTTTCTATTATTGGTTATTTTATAGGCCAACATTCCGAGTGGAATTTGATCTATTTGACTAGTTCTGGCTAGTTCAATTCCACAACCATCTTTGAGTAAATTCACTTTTATCATTGGGTTTTTTTTTAAATATTTTTTTTAACATAGACCTCTTTTTAATATTTTCGCATAAATTAAATCCATTCTTCGTTAATAGTCAATATAAAATGTATATTCTATTTTCGTATTGATTCAGTAGATATTCAGTAGAACCATTTTATGGCAATGTGCATTTTAAAAACTTGTAAAAATTAGACAGTATCAACAAATTTTACCTAACTTATGATTTCCTAGTTAGATGGTATAATATGGTGGTTCAAGAAATATCAAATTGACATTACATCAAATTTCTAAATTTGTACTATGTTGTTTCGCTAGCGAACCAACTGTGTCAAAACTATTAAGCTGAAATAAAAAAAAAAAAATTGGAGCAATATTATTTTGTTTCTGATAAGTACTTGACTTATAAGTACTTGACTGATAAGTACTTACTTAGCTTTCTCTAAACGTTTCGCAGACTTTGGATTTGCTAAGTCTTCTGTTTGGGTTTGAGATCAATTTCTGATACAAAGTATATAACATTAATAATTTTTGATAAAAATATTAAGTTTAATGACCAGTAGTCAAATAGAGTCAAAACTTGTCAATATACCCATTATCGCCCTAAGCTTCCTTCTATTAAGCGGAAGCAATTTCCTAGTTTTCTCTTTATCAAGTGTCGGCTATACCTGTCAGAAAATTTTACAAGATGTAATATTTTCCTATGGTAATCGTGAGATAATTGTAGTTAACATCTTTTGTGGTCTTTTTACAACTAATTCATACACTGAGCTGAAGTCAATTTCAGCCCCGTTTCTAGCGAAGTTATACCTCAGAACCCCGCAATGTTCTATTGAAATATTCCACTGAAAAAAAACTTAATAATGTATTCAGTTGAGTGAAAATATAAATTTAATTTAATTTAATCTTTATTCATTTCAAAATATAATTCGCATATGCTGGCATTATTGGCTTATATTAATTCAGAGCTTACCCAAGTAACATTTGGTATAACTCATAGTATAAATGTATTATATAATATTTGTATATATAAGTGTACTTAAACAAAACGATGTTACAGAATGCATACAGTAAAAACAAACTGTAAACGTAAACGTATGATAACGGTAATAATTTTACTCTATGTATACTTTGTGATTAAGCGCTTACAGATACAAAATGTTTATGCATTTGTAAACTTATAGCTACAGTGTAACTTTACAGATCGTTAACTAAGTAAATGTATATGTGCAGATTACAAAATATTAACGTTTTTGTAAGCTTACAACTACAATGTAACTTTAGAGATCGTTTACTAAGTAAATGTATGCTTACAGATACAAAATGTTTAAATGTACATGTTTACATGTTGATATATTATGTATTATACCAATATCAAAGTTAAAACATCAAATCCAATTATAAGTATTGGCTTAAATTCTGCTATTGTAATATTCAATATTCAAATCAATATTCAATCTATAGATTATAATAATCTTATCAACTACAATTTTAAAATCTGACACACAATGCGGGAATTGCCAATCCACGCAAAAAAACTAATAAAAAATAAACCTTAATTTAATTTTTTTTTTTTAAATATTATTACATTACATGCTTAATTATAGACAATAAAAAACTTTAACTTAGACAAATATAATAATTAAAAGTAAATGAAGTGTAAATATTTATAGATCAATTCATTCGTCCATCACTGGTTCGGTCGATAATTACTGTGACATTTTTCCGGATCGAAATTGATAACGTTCTTTGCTATACAGCGTTTTCATTCATAAACTCGACATATACTACAACTTGCTTCTACCAACGTTATTTACGTAGATAACTCGGTAAAAATTTTTATTTTTACAGATATCAGTTTTTCATCTCTGTAGCCCCTAGACAAAGCAATAATTATTAACCAACACAATTGTAAATTGATTCACTTAACTAAATGAATATCCTTGTAAATGTTTACCTAAGAGTTCTGCATTTTTGAATCAGACTATGTCCAACCGATAGATGTGATGACGTCGATGATTCGTTCTGATACGAAACCCATTACTATTACGGGTAGAACTGATTATTCTTCTTTCTTATTATTTTTCCTTCTAGAATCCAAAACAAAACTTTATGAGTCTACTTGCAGTCCATTTAGTATAGCTTAAATAATAATGTATTTTTAACAAATTTATTTATTTAGTAACATAGAAAGTAAATCGAACCCTATTATGAATTGTAACAATTTTTTTCTCTTTATATAATTTGCAAAATTAAATTTTCATATTTTTTGACAAATTTTTTTATTTCCAATTTACATTTTAATGGCCAATTAATTTTAATCGTTTTTTTGTTTTTTGTATATTTCTTTGAATAATTTACTCAGTTACTACAAAATATTGAAAATGTGTTACTAGAACTAAATAAACACAATAGTAGTATAGTTATATTTTATATTATTTATAAAAAAATTTTAATTTTAAAATTGATAAAAAAAAATCGAATAAATTGCATAGAACTCAATATCCTGTGACATTAATATTGTGCCATTTAATTACTTGCAATTAAAAATATTCGATTTTTTCTTTTAAAAATTTTATAACTAAAAATGTCTAAAAAAATTTATGTAATTGAGAATGCAATACATAAATATGTATATACAAATTAATTTAATTATATAATATGTATATACAAATTAAGAAGGAGAGTGCTATATTAATTTTGTATATGTATAGCTTTACATAGTTTTTGAACAATTAAAAAATCTATTCGATTCGCAAGAAATAACGAAACACAAAGCTACTTCAAATATTAGAAATAAATCTAAATTGACAACGAACAACAAGCTGCTACTTTACAAAGCAATCATAAAACACATATGGACATATGGTGCAAAAATCTGGGGTACCTCAAGCCAACATTAATTTAATACAAAGAGCACAATCAAAAATAATTAGAACGATAGCGAGAGCCGAATGGTATGTGAGAAATGATGATCTACACCGTGATTTAAAAATACTAACAATAAATGAAGAAATTAAAAAGACAAGTTTAAAATATCAACAAAAAATATCAACCCATTCTAACAATGAAATTAGCACTCTACCAGAACAAGAAAGAATAAGAAATAAACGCCTGAAAAAATACAGACCACATGATTTAATAAATAGATTTTAAGTTAAAAAAAAAAAAAAAAAAAAAAAAAATAAGCAAAAATATAATGTAAATGAATTTTAGAAAAAAATTACTATATAAAATGATTGTATAGTTATACTCTACCCAAAATGTAAGGAAAATTACTAGGTGTCTTGTATTAAGACAGATGTAAATAAAAATGGGAAAAAAAAAAAAAAAAAAAAAAATATTACAAATAAAAAAACAGACAATGAGTGGTTATAATAAATGTAAGAATAGACTCAATAATCATGTAAGTCGATTGAGACATAACTCGCTTAAAAGAATGACACAACATGCTTTACCTTGATAACAGCTTATCAATTGGTAGCATAAATAATTCAATAGGTCTGATGTTTTAATCAATTGAAATATCCTCACAAAATAAAATACACTGAATCATTACTGAAAAAGTCGATATCGATGTATTTACTCAGAAATAAAAATTTATATATATTGTTTTGATTTTATTGAGAAGTGCATTATCATATTATGTTAAGTTACTGGGAACCGTATAACAAATACCCCACTAGGGTGGTTATCGCTTACATGTAAATCTATTTAATTTGGTTTATTAAATTATTCTCAATGTTACAAGACTGATAATAGCAGTATTTATCCCAGTAAAATTGTAAATTTCGAGAATTAATCTAATATAATAAAAATTTACATATATAGTATTAAACTCAATAATAGCTATTTTTGATAAAATTTTACAAAATCCTTCGCACTAATTAAATTAATCTTAATCGTGTTAATTGAAACCTTGTTACAAAAAAACTACGTAATAAAATTTCAATGAAATCGAATTTATGTCTACATAATATAGTTACATAGAAAAACGTTTTTAAATAGAAAAATTTCCTTTTTAGAATCAATAAAAGTTATAGTTGGTATTATCCGATTGTCAGCAATACAGTCAAATTCTATAAAAAATATATTTTTTTTAGCTAATTTTTATAAAAAAAAAAATTAAAAAAAAAATAAAATAAAATTCTTATTACTAGAAAAATATTTTTAAAATTAGTTGTTATTATTTTCTTTCTCTCTTTCTCACTCAAACATCACGTACAATACAATTCTCTGTAATGTCATATCGACTAATTAAGTGTGTTCACGTATTTTGCCTCATTAATAAATTTTATCAATTATTATTGATTAGCTTTAAAACATTTATCATTGCAACGTGTTTACGTAGATAACTCGGTAAAAAGTGATAAATCTGATGTGAACTATTTCTTCTGTATTCTCCTACATTTAGCAATAATTATTATCTTTTATCTAGCACTACTTGAGCCCATCAGTAGGTATTTATGCTGTCAGACTCATACCTTTACAACTACTAATTTTTGATTGATTTTTAAACTTTTTGCAGGATTATATAAATACATCTGTGAGCTATAACATTCAACCAAAAATTAAAATCCTATCCATAAACGACTCATCTTAAACAGTTAATGAGTTAATAATAACCAAAATTTAATTAAAAGATGTTATAATGTTATTAATACTTGTTATAATATATTATATGATCAGTTGCAATAATTGTATAGATTCTTTGCTCAGAAAAAACTAGTAAGTTTAAAAGTAAGTGGAAGTCATAGGAATTTGCTGCTGGGATAACACGAGACCACGTGTGAACCCACAGCCATACCCTTCAAGTTAAAATACTTCTCCAAACAAACCCGTAGTCGTGAACTATGCTGAAAAAAGTTTCTTGAACTTATTTCTGTCAGATTGTCAGACATATCTCCTCCCAACCATTAAGCCTAGTTTTCGCTAGACTAGTGCAGTCGCAGAGGATATGTCTGATATCTTCATGAGTGTTAAAACCCTCTCATAGGCATTATTATTTTTTGTTTTTGTTGATACTCTTAAGGTAATTATAGTACAATCTTATTACATATTACAATAAATTATTACTACATTTAAACAGTACTTAAAAAGCAAGACCCACACCGAATACAGGAATCAATAATTTTGCTCCCCTGTGCTTTTATTTTATCCCACTAAATCGTGGGGTTTCAGCCCTTTCAGCCTTTGAATCCTTTGAATTGATATGTTGAATCAATCTGTGTACGTGCTTCAGAGCGGGAATCCTAATGACTTCATTAATTGTTTTTACCTTGAGATCTCTGTGGATTTTACCGGATTTTATTATCATTTGAATCATACAGGTATGCGTTTGTTATAGTTCTAAGGAATTTATTTTGACAACTCTGTATATAATTAATTAGTTAGATTTCTTAGCGCAACCCCAAAGGTGGCTGCCATAAGTCCAAATGGGCTTAATTTTACTATTATTTTAAAGCTTGGAGTACAGGCTTAGTTTGAAATATCTTCCTATTAACCAATACATATCCCTTGTCTTTTGCTTTTTTTGTATTGCTTTTTATCTTACATGATGTTCCCAGTTGAGGCGCGAATCAAGGTGTAATCCAAGGTGTTTTACTGTTTCCGCCCTTTGAACTTGTATGTTGTAACAATCGATTTTCCTTCGTTCAGTTTTATTTTTCAATTTTGTGTCCATTTACTGATTTTATCTAGCCCTATTTGGAGTTGCTCAACTGCTTGACGCTCCAATGTGCTCGTGGCCATTAGAGCTGTATCATCTGCAAATACTGCCTTGTCAATATTTGGTGTTGTTGGAATATCGGCAGTATATAGCAAGTATAAAATAGGTCCTAAGGCGCTGCCTTGTCGAACACCTGCTAAGATTGAATAAAAATTGGATTTTGCTTCCCCGTGTGCTACTCTGAATTTCCTGTTGGATATGTATGACTCCAGTAATTTTATACACATACACATTTTGTGTATGAGGCCTTCATGCCATACTCTATCGAAGGCTTGTGAAACATCAAGAAATACTGGCGTACAATATTTCTTTTCCTCGAGTGCGCGCTCTATCAAAGTGACGACACGATGCACCTGATCTACAGTTAAATGTTTTTCTCTGAAACCAAATTGAATATCAGGTATATTCACAAACGATCGGAGGTGTTTCAGTATGAGTTTCTTGAGCAACTTAGATGAAGGTGGTAGTAGCGATATGGGACGATATGATGCTACTTCGTTTTCTTATCATTGCTAGTCATTATATTATTGACAAGTTTGGTTGTATTGCGTGATCCTTAAGCAAACAATGATCTCTCAATATCCCCATTATTGTCCTAATTTTTCTTCTATTAAGCTGAAGCAATTTCTTAGTTCCATCTTTGAACTTTCACGACATAACTCTCTGCCAGTTTAACAGGACCTAATCTTATACCAGTCAGAGTTCATTTTTTTTTCAGAAAAAACAACTTACTACTATATTTTTTGCTTGTTTCATTTCTTAAGTTGTAATTTTGTGTCTCCAAAAGTAATCTTACATGAGGTTAACTCTATTTTTGTACACTACCTATTATTAATATAAGCTTTGTTCCAAAATATAATTAAAACGTAACATAGATTGATTATTGATCATGAATCGGATAACAGTTTGAATATTTTTTTTCATTTCATGTATTTACTCGGGGTAAGCAACAGGTCTTTCCAACGGGTTTGGCATTGTATCGAAACATTTTAAACTATCTATTTTTGAATTGGGAAATGTAACTGATTGTAGTAGCAATAAAAACTAAATATTGCAGTTATTTTCTTATCTCAAATCTTATTAGATCACTATGATAAATAGCAGTAGCAGTTCTTAAAATACACGTAGATTGTGTTTTGTCTTTTCTTAATGAGAATAAATAAATTTAAAACATGCCAATAAAGTTAAAATGCATTTTATAGTGGTCTAAAGAGCATTTTGCAGGCCAGTGATGAAACAATATTTTGTTTTGTAATTTTAAGAATATGGTGTTTAGTTAGGTTGCACTTATTTATTTATTCTAGTTACTGATTCACTTCAAATATTCAAATTTCGAGGTCTTATAAGATTATGTTCCGACAACAATTAATAGTATTCATCTGTATTTCATTTCATTTCTGTGTTAAAGTGCAAATCAGTATAGTTATTAATATGAACATTTTGAACAATGAACAATTCATCTGTCGCAAAGCATAGCAATGAAAATTAAAATTTCACGTTGAGTTGTACAAACTGCATAACGATAACGAATATTTTTGTAGCTAAATAAAAAACAGATCAATCAACATTATTCAATCATAAACTCAGCTTGTAATTTTAATAATAAATTCTGTATTTTATGAGAATACCGATGTCTCATTTGGGGGGGTAAAAACATTCATTAAAAACTATTATGTTATTTACTTACTAGATAATAGCGTTAGTAAGTAAAGTGAATTTTTCAGTAAATAATAATAAAGTCGACAAGTATTAAAAATGTTGCAAAATTCACACGTTTTGAACTTTGATATACAATTTTTTATTCGATTGTTCACTACTGCTGCTGTTGTTATTTTTGTTTTAATTTTTTTTTTAATTCGTTTTCATGTTAATTATTTGTACTTGAATTTTAAAGAAATAAATTTGTTGATTAATTTTAAAATAGACTTAGAAAAAATAATTTTAGTAGAAAAAATTCAATGTTGACGTTGGAAAAAAAGCTCGTGTTATAAGGAGTTTCACCTTGTAATGATTTTTTATTTTCTTTTTAAACTATAAATAACCATTGTTTTAATACAATATCCGAAAACTCATATCGTAAAATGTAAAAAAAACAAAATAGATTTTTAGTAATACTAAAAAGGAAATATAACCCAGAAAAATTTTCCTTTATTTTCAATTTTATTTTATGTGTTTTAATTTTTAATGAAAATTTTTGTTACGGTGTAAATTTTTTGTTTTAAAATATTTTCTAAATCACAAAAAAAACACAATTCGTTAGTTATATATAGGGTAAGTTTAAAATTTTTATAGGGTGAGTTAACAATAATCGTTCAGATTTATTTTGTGACGCTGACGTTGCTCAGATTCCTGCGGTAAATTTTACTTCATTATTTTTTTACACTAAACTCAATTTCAAAATTTGTTTTGGTTATTTTTTATATTTTTGTTACTAGCTTGGTTCAAATACATTTTCGTGCTTTAAATACAGTATGTACAGAAATTGATTACATCAAATGGGACTTGTAATGTTTTGCAAGTATTTATTTATTTATTATTATTGCAAATGACACTGTCATTTACTTAGGTAATCTTAATCACAATTGTATTTCTAAAAACCTTCAAACTTCTTTCAATATCCTGTTAAATATTTTTCAAAATGGAGAATTAAAACTGACAGTTCAAAAACTGTTTCTGTTTACTTTACTAAAGCATGATGACTAAGAGTTTCCAATACTAGCATCGACTTTTCTAATTTCAATTTGGAAAAAATGTAAAATTTTCATTTATTTTTTCTTAAAGTAAATATTTTTAAAGGTTTAATAATAATTAATTAAAATATTTTTATTTAATAACAAAAAGATTATTATTTTTGCAACTTTTGTTTTTGTTAGTTTTCTTTTTTGTTTGATAATATTATGTATTTAATTCAAACTATTTATTTTATGCACTATATATAATAATATACACCCTTAAGGATTTCTACAAACTCTACACTTTTCTACAAATAGTAATCAATTTTCAAACATTTTTCCTAAAGGCTTTAAATTGTTTTTTTTTTAAATAGAAAGTTATTTGCCTACATGTACAAGTGCAAATATTATACATTTCTTAGATTGTATACAAGGTGTTCTGGTTGGTTATGCGGTTTTATACGGTTATGTATTTTTTTTTTTGATTTATTTATAGTCTAGTGTATGTATCTAGTTTTGGTGTATATCAAGTTTGAACTTTGAGTTTAATCATTTTGACCTAGTTTTGTCACTTCACGCACTGCACAATTTCACAATTTCCTTTTATATACAATATAACTAATATATCTACTTCCATTACATAAATTCGACTTGTAAAATATTCGAAATTGAATAAGTTTTTCTTCAAAGTGCAGTGTACCTCAAATATTAGTTTCCAAATCAGGATCTTAATTACAAAATTATGCTAAATCATCAAACATTGATTCAGACTCCACTAATTAGCGCCCCAAACAATATCGGTCTAAAACAAAAATTAAATAACATTATAAAATTATTACCATTATATCTTCATTTATAATTAAAATTATAATAAAAATTAACACTCGCAAACAGGGCTATCGACTTTATATTTGTATAAAATAAATAAATAAATTTATTAAAATCATAAAATTATTTTAATGGTTTAGTTATCAGCCGTACCGGTGAATTCGATTCGATATAAAATTATTCGAATTTTTCGATTCGATTCGATGAAAATTTCTTAACGGTGCATTCGATCGAAAGACTAATTTTGTACTCATTTCAAAAAATGTAATCAAATAACAAATAACAAAAATAACGAAATGTGATGATTTTTATGTCAAATAAGCTTAAATTTCAAATTAAAAAAATAAATTTTAAAATTAATAAACTGTTTTAGAAATAAATTATTAAAATATAACAAAAAAAAATAAAATAAAAATAATATTATAAAATAAAAATAATATTATAAAATAAAAGAATATTGAACGAGAAAATTTTCGATCAAAAAAATTCGAATTTTTTTTAAATCGAATTCGTCGGTTGAAAATTTACGATAGAAAATTTATCGATAGAATTCACCGGTACGGCTGAATGCTTTTGATTATAATGTAATTTGACATATCATTCACCAATATTCATTCTTTCAAATATTTTGGCCCAAATGCCCAAGGCAACGGGTCTAAATATTGGCGGTCCGGATTTATTCCTGCTGTTTAATAAAGTTTAAATTAAATTGAAATTAAATTAAATCTAGATTTATTGATTATTTCCAAATTTAACTCAATATTCTTTTAACATTTAAAATACTCTTATTAACCATGTATGTATAAACAAGCTAGTTTGTACAACTCGTGCCGTGCAATATTACATCAAGGATATTCTATTACGCTCTGTTTTATTTCAAAATCCAATATGGAATTGTATGTTGGGGACGGACGCTTTTACTTTAACAAATTGCAACCGCTTTTAATAAATAATCAATAGCAAAATAGCAAAAAATAATAGATAGATAAAAACTTACTGTTAGGTTAATTTGAAAAAAAAAATTGTGATTGACAAATATTTACTTATTTAAAACGTTAAAGGTTTTTTTTATTAGATGTGGGAACATTAGACATTTTTTAGAGAGTATAATTTAAATAAAATAAAACTAAACACTATTTAGGAAGGCTTTATTACCTTATAATAGCCGTTACTCATCTTATTTCATTAGTTGATGTGCCAGAAATTCGATAAATAAAGACTTGCAAAATAATAAACTTATGTGATAAAAATTGCAGTACTATACGAAGCTAGTGTCAGGAATATAAAAAACAAAATATTATTGTGCCTAACTTGAGCAGATTAGATCTGGGAATCCTAATATTAGATTTTCTTAGCGAGTCTAATTTGATAAAAATGTAAATAAAATAGAACTAAACTATTTAACAATGCTCAGTTCAGTTGATAGAAAGCTTAAGATTTCTTTGATATTCTAGAAATTCAATAAATAAATAATCGAAAGTACAGTATCGTACTTAATGTCTGAAAAGGTGAAATTTTTCCTAAGTTACTTTTAAGAACATAAAAGAAAATATTATAGTGCCTGATTTGAGTAGTAATTATCGTCGCCGTGTTACTTTTCCTAGATGCAAAATCAACTGCCTGAATATATTATTAACGTTAATTTAATTTCATATAACTTATAAAAATTTAGTAAAATTCATCGAAATTTCTTTTTACCTATATTTTGTCTAGATTTAATTAAATCTGGTGTAAATTTAAACTGAAAAAAACATTTTTTATTTGTTATTAAACCCCACCCTTAACATCATCCTCACAAAAAGGATATACCTAACCTACCATATACATTAACAAAACAATCTGTTAATTATGCAAATACATAATATTATTATGTATAATATTAGTATGTACATGTATACGCATTCATAATTATGTAATAAAGTGTTATATATACAATATTTTGTTTGTTCTCATAATTATTTTAAATATGATTAATTTAATTTAATTAAATATTGCATTTGAATAAAATTTAATTAAACGTTACGTTATTTAAGTATTGTATAATAATTGCAATATTAATATGAGTTATTTTTGTTTTTTTTTTTTTTGTTTTTGTAAAGTGACTTTGATCAACTGAATCTTCTATTTTTAATTAATAATCGCGGTTGAATATTCATAATGAGATAATTTTTAAAGAGCGATTTGCAAATATTAACAAATTGTGTTCTTAATGTGGTTATTTGTAATAATTTATAGGAGATGAAGTTTGGATGAAAACAAAAAAAAAACTATTTCAATTAATGGTCAAGTGGTGATACAATTACCGATTCCAGTATTTTGTATACGTTTTATTCATTACTAATGCTGCTATATAAAAATTTAGATGAATATAAAATAATTCCGATATTTACTGGTTTATAGTGGTGATTTACCAGTTGTACTGGATTAATTATTATTATAGATAGTGATAGTCTATGACTTGTATTGGTTTATGGAAACTATAAATATACTATTTTTTTTTCTTTATTTGTAATTTTAAAGTTCATATACATTTCAGAGTATTAATGCAATGCTTAATTCTATAAATGTATTTATATTAATTTGTGTTATAAATTTTGTTTTTCATACTCGTCCTGATTGTCTAATTTTTTTTTAGTAAATATATACTTTACTGGTATTTTTACTTGTAGTAGAATTTAAAGAACTCTTGTAGATGTTCAACAATTTTGAATTTATATGATTATGTGAGAAAAGATTAAGATTAATTTATGAAATACAAGAGTTTTGTTTTGTACCACTTTCGATTATTACTCCATAATCAGAAAATGAAAGATAATTATTAATATTTCTTGTTAGTTGAAGATCAAGTTGCAATCCGCGTTTCTAATAATTGCGTCACGTTGTTGTATATAATTTTTTTTATTTTTGTTATTTTTTTTCTAGTTTTTGTCTAATGGTAGCATAGTAGCAAAGCTAGAGTACATATTTTGTAGATACCTGAACATACATAATTGTTGTACATACATAATTGTTTAAAAATCTTTGTCTTACGATAAACATGAGAACCGAATGTAAATAAATAATAAATTTCAAATTTCATTAGTTTTGTTCTACACTGGTTAATTATGACGACCTACATGATGCAGTGATTATGTCGTATAACGGATTCGTCTTCCGCTCAAGCATGGCTGTTGTAAAAAATATTTTCTACTATTCTTTGAAAATTGGAAACATAATTTGGTTTAACTTTATGAAGGTTAACCCTTAATTGTTGTTGTACGTCATACAGACGTACTAATTTTTTTATTCTCAGTTTCTTTTGCTATGTTCATTAAGTATGGATCTGAATTATTCAATACCTTAAGTTAGTGTATAATTTTTTATTGAAAAGTATTCATGTGCATTGAAATTGTTTACTGTGGCTGTAATTAGCTAAAGAAATTTTGACTTACATCTAAGTAAAAAACCATAATTTTAATTTACAAAAAATATATAATTTATAGTTTTTCCAGCTAAATTCAACACATCTTTAGATGGAGTACTATTCAAACTTTTAAATAGTCTCATTAAATTTATATTTAATCTTGTTCAATTCCTTTGATCAAATTTTGTAATAGTTCAGAACTTATATCTGTATTAGCTTCAGATAGTTTTTTTTTCAGAAAATTAATAGTTAACTTAGCAGACCCTTTCGACGTAGCTTCTACTGTTAATTTTATTTGGCTTAAGTGCATAGATCCCAAATTATTTAATAACTCGGTTGAATTAAATTCGAGAAGAGCTTCTTCAATATAAGTTTGAACTTGCAAAAAACCATCAATCACAGCTGCAATAGAGCTCCATCGAGTTTTCAACCAAAGATTCAAATTTATACGTGTATTTTTATTTTATATTTTAAAAGTTAAACTGGAACTCAAATAATTGAGAATTGTAAAATGTCAATGCTTGTTTCCCCGCCATGACATACTATCCAAAGAACAGAATCTCCTAAGCTTTATTTTTTTTTTCAAATTTCATCAATTGTCAAGCTCTCACTTTTGGTTACCAAAATTTCTAACGGATGGAAAAATTAATATTGTATTTTTTGTTATAATCAAGATTATTTATTTCAAATAATAGTAAATTTCAGGGAATCGGGATTCGTTGAATTTCAGAAACGGATTCCGAATGTTATTCGGTATGAGAAACTCTGCAACAAATTTCAATGAGAGGAAATCTAGATTTTTATTTTTCAGTTCACTCCTTCACTGATTGTCATTATGTCCTATACATTCCAAGTATTTGCAAATTTCTACATTTTCCAATGAATTTATATGTTTTATTGAACATACGATATTTTGTATGAAAACATCCTAATGCTTGAATAATGTGCCAAAAAAAAAAAATATTTCAATTATTTTCTAAACTGATTAATTTGACCTTCATATTATGGAAAGCTATTCAATATGCAAAAAAAAACTAATTTATATTAAAATCAATTTTTCCCAAAAGATTCAGTAAGTTACCCAACATTATCACATACCAAGTACCCGGGTCTTAATCAAAAAATCAGGTATCCTTAGGCAAAGATATATGATGGCATTCGTATACGGATAATTGCAGTAAATTCAATTGCGACTGCTATGAAATGGAACCAGTAGTCAATCCTTACTCAATGGGAGTTACCCATGAAACCATTGTGAAATTTGCCAATTGTAATCACAATAAACAATGTTATAGAACCAGAAGCCAATCCCTACTAAAATTTAATACTACCTAACATTACATTTTATGTTGTATAATATAATTTGAATCCTTTACATAAATTCGAAAGTGTAATTTGTGAAAACTGAAGCTACATATCCTACGCTAGTTTTCCAATACGAAATAATTATGCAAATACAATTGTGATGTTATTTTTAAACTATTTAAAAAACAGTGTTCCAATCCATACTACTTAAAAAAATATTTTTTTTTTTTGTCTTCTGTTTTTCTTATCATTCCTTTCCCTTCCTTATTATTTTCACTTTTATTGTTTATTTTATCGCTGGTGGCAATGTTTTCATAAAGTAAACGTAAGAAATTAATTATTTAAATTTATACAATAAATAATAAAAATTTATAATGCGTGAGTGATTTACAGTTAAAAACCCTATTAAATTTTAATATGCAAAAAAACAGAAAGAAACGGTAAAAAATTTTAAAGATAAAAAGTACGATCTTTCTAGTTGGAATTTTCCTAGGTTAAAAATAATAAAAACAAACAAAAAATTGTTTTCAACTTTCAATATATGAAAATGCAAAAAGATGATTACAGAGGGATTTAAATAAAAATCTTTCAATAATGAGGTATTCAGAAAATAAATAAAATATAAAATATTGAAATATTTATGCTTGTAACATAATAATACGTCACAGTCAAACTATAACAGCTCTTCTGTTTAACTTACTAATCTAATTCATATAAATAATATTATTAAATTTGTGTAAAAATGATAATATTAAAAATGGTATTGATTACAAAAAAAAACTGCTATTAAAACTATGCCCTAAGTCCAATATTCATCAAAATTAATCTAGCTTGATAGATGGTTTCTAAAAATATGACTCATTACTAGTATATTAAGATTTGGGATGTACATATCGAATTTAAAAGGTTCGAAAATAATTATGTTTAACTTATCATCAACCTGTCCTTTACGTATCCTACTGAACATATGACACTTTATTTTGAGGACAGTATAACCAATTCTTTTATTTTTACTTTAAATCGTCGCTCAATTTTTTTTTTCCTGGTTTTTTTTTGCGTGAATTGGTGGGAACCTGCGTGAAAGCTACCATTATGTGTCAGATTTTTTCTAACTAAACCACACCCCTCCCATTAAAACTAGTCCGACGGACTAACTATTAATTCATTTCTAGTGTTATTTTCTTAAAGAAAAAGTTTACGAAATTCTATCGTATTAAATCTAGTGGCTTAGTTCTTTGCCTTCTGATATAATTTTGATTATATAGCAGTTGAGTGCCCTCAAAGTTAACATGACCCTCCAGACGAGCCAAATGCTTTGCTGCATATTTTTTTATGTCATTTTCTATGCAAGGAATTTTTAGATTTCTGTGCAAGTCACTGTTGCGAACATACCAAGGGGGATTTACCATGTTGCGCAAGACTTTATTTTGGGATTTTTGTATACAAAGTACATGTGTTCGTTTGGCACATGCTAAGAAAACGCTCCATCTAAACGCTCCTAAATCCATTGCTTCTTCTGTCTGCTTTTGGTTTTCGTTCTATTAACCATTTGATTCATCTGCTATCATTCATTCCTAACATGGCATCTAACATAGAAAAGAAGCACTTTGTAAACGCACTCAATTCGGACAAAAGCTAAAAATCCTATATTGCTTGATAGATATAGATAATCTGAAGTGTCCTTGATAAAAAAAGTTTGACCTATTCTCAAAGAAAGCTTTTATTAAACCTTTCTATCTTATTCTCAAAGAAAGCTTTTATTAAACCTTTTTGGTCGATCTAAATTAAGCTCTGGGGCGCTACAGTCCAATCTGAAATTGACGTAATTCAATGGTATCAGATGATGTAACAATGGTGCCATGCCAAATAGTTTTTGCTTTTATAATTAGCGATTCCCAATGACTTGCAGCTTCCTTCAATACATGAGGAAAATTATATATACATTTCAGTAACAAAATACAGAAGGAAATTAGAAATCCATCCAAACATACTGACAAATATTTTTATGAATGAACTATCAGGTAGGAGATTGAAATATAAAATGGAAAGCGGCCTGTATTTTATATAGTACGTAGGCAAGTATTATCATATGATACACTTCTTCAAGCATAAATAATAATTATTTGGCTATTCTTATCAAGAAGAAGAAATATTCTGGTGAATTGAATACCGTTAGCAGGGATGGAACTGATATACCAGTACTTTACAAAACAGAAACGAGAGCAAATTAAATAATTATGTTGTGAAAGTATGTGGTTACGAAGTATGTTTGAGATTTATAATAAAAACTGTCTATTATAATATGCTTTTACTATCTATGTGGCTTATCTGCTTAATCAAAATTTCAAATTCAAGTTTAATTGTATCAACATTTTTCCGTCCTTCTTATAATATTTTTAAACATAACCTTTTGATATTTTTTGTCGTTCGTTCCACTTCTTACGCTCAAGTTATTAAATAATTTTTTAAATCTATTCTGCTACACTCTCAAGTCCCTACTATATTCACCACATCTACATATATTATGTTTAAATGGTCTACAAGTGTAATACTATATTTTGAAAACTAGTCCGTTTTCTATAAAATCGTACGACAATTAAGTTGGGTTTTGTTTAGTTTGCTATTTATGTGATAATGTCTGCACTCTTGACATAAATCTAAAAAATTTGGCATTTAGCGATTTAAGGAGTGTGGCTAATGAGTTGACTAATTTTAATTGTGATAGGTATGAATATAATAAATTAGCTTGTTAATCAATATGAATTGACTAAATTGCAATTTCCCTTGTTTTAGTCTTTGATTTAAAAAAGTCAAAATGTTTCTAATTATCGATGACAGCCTAAATCTAATAATGGAAAACATATGAGTAAAAAATAAATTTAAATTAAATAGATATATATTTTAAATTAATTGATATACTTTTAATTGATAATTTAAAATTTTGGAATGTGTATTGCCAATTTGAATTATTAATGAATTATTCATCATACGGTGTCTGGCGAATTAGAATTAGAGTTGGTGTTTGATTAGGAACACACTTTTTTTTTTTTTTTTAAAACACATTTTTATTAATTTTTTTTCTTCTTATAGATATTTGTACAAAAAAACACTTAAACCATATTTCTTGTTTTCATCCTTAATGATCTACTAAGAAAGGTACTCTAAGATTTTAAATTTCTTAAATTTATTAATTTATTTAATCAGCTGTTAGCTATCTATTATTATATAATTCCTTCGTACTTTATACATTTTTTTCTTTTTATTATTCAATTGGAAAAGAAAAATGTTTTTGATCAAAAAACCAATTTTTATTTTGTATTATTTTTTTGTTAAACCTACACTTCTTATTCCAACCTACCGGGTAATTACATCTAACTTACAACTATCCTAATATATCTTATATTTACACTGATTCTTATTCTAACCTACCCGGTAATTATATCTAGCTTATAACTATCCTAATTTACCTTATATTTATCCTAACTGTTCTTATATACTATGTTTTCCTGTTTTAACTAATTTTTCTGTTCTTCTATTCTTTCCACCAATGCTTATCAATGTCTATTAAATCTCTATTCGTTACATACCTATCGTACCTAAACATTTCACTATCATCTTCGAATTTAAGATTTGGTTGGTATTCTATTTTTTTTGTCTGTAGCTCTCCTAAATATATGGTATATTATGGGCAATTTGTCTTGATTTTGAATATATTTATTTTTATTCAGGTAAATTCATCCTTCTGGAGGTATATAACCGGAGCTCATTGTCTTCTCAATGCACCTATTATCTGAATATATTGAGTGAGCAATCAGACTATTTTCTGTTACCGACTCTACCCTGGAATAATGTTTTCTTATTAGATTAATTATGAATTGGTCGATTTTTTTTATCTTGATAACTTCATAGAACGTTTTTTTCGATATATAATATTTGTATTCTGTTTCCGGTTTTCTGAATTTATTAGGCACACATTTTTAGTACATTTTTGACTACATACTGTAAAAATTAATTTTTTTTATTACTTCTACGTTTATTTGCAATCTATCTTAATATTTTAAAAATTTTGAGAAAAACTTCTAATAGATATTCGGTAAATTTTTATGACAAATATATACAATTTTGAGTAGTGTATTGGCTTGTGAGGGTACATTTCAACAAATATACTCCTAGGTTTTACATTATCTTTGACAGCATTAGGTGGTAAGCCTAGACGGAAGGTCCGCTGTTGAAAAGCGTCTTAATCTAAAATGACTTAAAAACTTATATATTTTGTCTATGCTGTGTATATATCCTATATCCTATATATATACCTATGTAACTTAGGTAGAATACATTTTCGCACATTATAGCGTGGTTCCATTTTACTTAAATTATTATGAAATTTATCAAAATTTATGAATGGGGTCAATTATGAAAGTCTACAAAAAAGAAATATAATATACTTTCAAAATCAACAAAAAAAAGTTAATTAATTATTAAAGTCTACTGAAATGATAACTATAAAAATGTTGCCATTGCAGGACAAATTTTCAGTGTGAAAAACATACATAATATGAATGATTGAAAGTCAGACCTATTTTGGGTTTTAAATTGATTGGTATATTTGTGTGTGCATTTTTAAATAATTAAAAAAAAACAAAAAAAGTTTTTACAAATCATGTTTTTAAATTTTCTGATAATGAGTCTGGAATTTTATTTTAAATTATTAAACTATCAATATACTGACAAATATTTGAAATAATAAAAAAATTTTTGGCAAATAAATAAACGTTTTTTAATTTAATTTTTTTTAAATTTGCAAAAAATAATTTTGTAACAAAATAGCTATTTACTTATTTTCCTTTATTACTTTCCATCTTTATTGTTAAATGATGAAAGTCTATAGTGCAAAAGTGCGATAGACTTTAAAACTGTAAAATACTGACATATCTCAAATGAGTAAACTTTCATGATAAAAAAAAAAGAGATTTACATTTTTCTTATTTATAAAAAAGCCTATTTCTAGTAGACTTCATGAAACCGCAATGAAATTAAAAGCTTTTGTTCGGATCGGGATTTTTGTCACGGACCTTCTGGGGTACTAGTTAGATGTCATATGCACTAAAACATATAAGTCGACGGTAGGTGATGTTGTTTTGAAATTTGTAAGTATATAGTACCAAATATACAGCCAAACTTGTTACGACACATTTTAACTATATATATCTACAACTGATCTCTTATTAAAAATTTTGCCAGAGAATGAATGAGAAATTAATTTTTTTCTTCGATTTCTTGAATTAAAAATTGTCTAACTATAATTTCATAAATTTACTAATGTTATACATAATCACTAATAATAACTTAATTAAAAAGAAATTGAATAAAACCGTTAAATAATTATAAATTAAATTAAAATTTTTCAATAATTTCACAAATATTTTACGAAATTTCGCTACAGAGAGAGAGACATGAAATATTTAACATGTACTCAATTTAATTCGATTTGAAATTATTTTTTTTTTTTAAACGCTTAATTTTTGTATAAATTAAAATTTTTGATATTTTGTTTTCTTAAACAATAATTATTTAGTTTATTGTTAGAGAAGGTTGGGTCCAACATATAATTTAATCAGATAAAAATTTAGTTAAAATTAACTCCCGCATGAATGTTTCAAAGAAAATAATTTATTTTCTATGTATTTTTTATCTTTTCTGTAATTATGTTTTGTTTTAATTCACTTGTATAAAAAATTCCGAACAGAAATTTAATTGCATTTTCTTTTCTTTATGTTTTTACAGTTATAATAAATATAATTTTTGTTTATTTTTTTTTTGTTTTTTTTTTTTTAATAAAATGTTTTGATTGCATTTCTATTAATTGTTGAAATTGGCATTGCAGCTATGTTCATAGGTATGGTACAACCAATCGTTCAACCTTATAAACGTTAGAAAACATTGAGATTTTCTGATAATAATAATAGTAGTTACTGACACTGGAATCGTTGTATTTTTAATAAGAAAATTTTTAATAACATTGCAAATGATATTGCAATTCATTTACAGTTAATTAACATGATACTGTGATTCGTTGAATGAATTCGTTTTTGCTTTTTTTTTATTTTTTGCATAAAAAATTGCTGACTCATTAGAAAAATTAAATGTACAAAGATAGAGTATTTTGGAATTAACACAAAAACAGTTTTTCAAATTATAGTAATGTTAATTAAGCTTTTGTTTTCTATCTCTGTTGCCCTCTTTTGGTTTTTAATCTGAAATAGTTAAGTAATTTTTCGACTTCTTAGAATTTGTCAATATAACTCAAAATATAATAAGTTTTATCATATACAGAGTGTAACTGGAATAATCTGATATAGGTAAAAGTTGAATTTGAAAGATTGTATTAAAAAAAAAATGTATGAAGACGAACCATAAATAATAGATTGTTAACTCTGTTGAGTTCTCTGTACGAGTTGTTTGATATTGAAATTTGTTTTCCATTGACTTAAATTTATTCTATTGAGACCTGCAAATTGCTATACAAGTTTAAACGCAGACGATACTGTCCTATTATCATCTTCCATATGTCCAAAAGAAATAATAAATAATTTTGAAAATGGTTTCCTAATAATTCAAGAATTTTATTACAAATGGAAAATCAAAATCAATGCCGAATCAACAAACTCGATTTTGTTCACAAAAAGAAGAAAATCATGTTACTTCCCACGTAACATTTTATTGTTATAAAAACAAAATTAGTGCTATAAGACTTCTATATGACTCCCGATAAGCACTAAAGATATTATAATGATGTTTTTATGGGAATAATGTGATTACAAGAATGTTCTTATAGTAATTGCGGCAGTTGTTATAATGGGATTTCCAACAAGTGATACAGCAATGTTGCTATAAGTTTAAAAGTGCGTAATCCTATATCAAGGATTTAAGTGTTGTTATAAAAATAGAATTGCTAGAATAGCAGTAGTGGTGTTATTATTTTATTGTATTCCTATAATGTTAATAATAAACTTATTGTAGCTTTCAATTAAAAATTTTACGATGGCAAAAAACATGTTAAATTTTTTTTAAATAAACAAAAACTGAAATGTTTTATTTTGCATTGTGTTCGCAAAAGTATCATTTTCACTTAAAAGAATAATAAATTATTAAAATATCAAATTTGATGTTATGCATTAATTATCGTGCATTATTTTCTTTTATTTATTTAAAAATTGGCTATTTTTGAAGGAAAATATATTTTTTCGAAGTATTCTTATAATTAATATCAATGAAATTTCATTCCCAGCCAAATTTTGCATTTTGGTCGCAATAATTATAAGTATTAATACAATTATTCTTAATCGCAAAATATAATTTATTAGTAAGACATTTTCTATATTATAAATCATTTACATACAAATATAAAAATATGTAATTAATATCTATCTCTCTTTGTCATCAAATAAATATCAACTCCATAAAATTATTATTTTAAAAAAAAAAATAATACCTTTCTCACTCTCGCATAACATAAATTATTTCAAATCAATTTCATTTCACATACATGTATACTAATCCTATAACAATATTACAGCACTTGCTCCGGTGCCTTATATGATTCTCCATTTTAGTGCTATAACGTATTTATAACCTTTCACAACAACTGCGGAGCACTCAAATTAATACTGATCCTGCTATAAGAGTGTTTATAATAATGTTTCAAGAGTGCGCAAGGGTCTTATAGCAATAAAATTGTTACATGGGTTGCCGAACAAAAACTTAATTTTAAATAATACTTAAATAATATGGTAAAGAGGTGATATTAAATATCTTGGTATGCATTTGGACAAAAAATTACTATTTAAAGTACATATAACTAAGACAGTCAATCAAATAGATCTAACTGTGGAAAACAAACTAATAATATTTAAAGTTATTTTTCACACTAGTTTTTTGTACGGTTTCCCCATATGGAAGAGCGTTTCGAAAACAAACTTATATTTGCTACAAAGAAAACAAAATGCGATTCTAAAATTAATTTTAGCTAAATATTTTTATTTTTCAACCAACAGATTGCATAAAATAGCAAATATTAATACTGTTATACCGAACAAATAGCAAAGATGTCGCCTGCTTCTCTAGAGAGCTGCCTAAATTCAGTACATCCGCTAACAAGAGCGATTATAGATTAAGCTTTTACTAATTAGGTTTTTTTATTTTTTTTTTTTTTTTCTTTTTCTTTGTTTTCTTTATAATTAAGTTAGATTTTAAGTATTTATTTATTTATTTTAACAGTTGATCCTACAGATAAATCTGTAGGCCAACTTTATAGGTCCTTTTTCCTTTCGAAATGTGGGCCTTTTTTTTAGATTTTAAGTTATAGGATAAAAATAAATTGATCAAAAAAGTTTTTTCTTGCCATTTTCCCATAAAAAATAAATATATTATTAATAGAAAAGTTCAGGTTATTCTAAGTAAATTAAGTCATAGTCTAAGTAAATACATTAGTAGATATAAGCTCTTAATTTTTATTGTACAATGAAATCAAGGCATAATTAAATAATATGAATAATTTATAAAAACATTTTGTACAAGTCTGCAAAATCTGTAATTACACCATTTATAATATTTTTACGGAAATCAATTTTTTTATTCTGTCCAACACTGTGTTACAAGTTTTCAATGTTGTACTATTTAATCTGAATTAATTTATTTAATGTTTAAATCACATATATTACAAATGAGTTCTTATTATGAAATGGATTAATATCTATAATACTAAAATTGCCAAAATAGTGCACAAATAACTAAGTATATGCTCATTGCTTTATTTTGGTAACATAAAAAAAATCTGTAAATTAGTTTTTTGTGCTCGAATTCATCCCCAATTTTCTTGATTCTTTTTATCAAGTCTGGCAATAAATTTTAACCGACTCATTTTCCAAACTTGTTGCAAGTCCTGTCCCTATAAGTCTAAAATAAAATTATATTAACAATATTTTTTCTGAAGACACTCATTCAATTTACAACTTACAACCATTTAGTTAATCTCTTCAATTAATTAAATTTTTTCTTCATTAATATTTTCAATCTCTTGGATCAAACACAGAGGATTTTCTTTTAAAAATGACTGAGTGATAATTTCACGGTGATAAATATAACAGTAAAATAATATAGAATAATTCAATATTTGTAGAAATATAGGGTTATGCAACATAGAATATTCAATGAGCTGGTTGAATCACATGTTGTTTTTTTTAAACGATTTTTTCTATAACGTTTTTTTCATTTTACTTTCATTTTCGTTCTCGCTCACTCAAAAAAAAAAAATGATTATTTTTTTAGCAAACATTACTGGTACTGCCAAGAAAATATAGAAAGAAAAAAAAACTAACCGAAATAAATATTGTCATAATGCCAATATCCTTTCAGTAGTGTTTAATATTTATTCTCCAGAAAATTTAAGCATCAGTTTTTTTTTTTTTTTTGTACCCATAAGAAAATGTTTCCATCGTTCATAAGGTTTCATAATTTTTAAGTATAAAAAATTTAATAGTTTTTATTGCTTGGTTTCAAATAAAATTCTGACTTTAGATCAAAATAGTAAATGTCACTGAGTATTTGAATACGTTAAATATATATTAAATATAATATATATACAATGATTTATATATTAAGAATACAACAGATATAAGGTCTAGAAGAACTTGTGAAAAATGCGGTTCCATTTTAAATCTCAACAATTTTTTATAGTTTGCTAGAAATTGTTTTTTTGTTTATTTAGATTTGTATTTGATTTCGTACTCAAAATTGATTAAAAATTTAAACGAGTTTTTCACTGATCCAATTTCAGATTCAAAATATTTTTTAGAATTGTTAATAGTAAAGGTTGCTTCAATGAATGCGTCAGTTTTTTATTTTCATTTCCAAACAACATTCAAAACCAACATTTTTAATTTAATGATTTAGAACTGTCAAAATGAAATGTCGAAGAGCAACAACGACAAATTTTGAATTTTGATCAAATTTTTTTCTCCGACTTTGTCGTGCTGTACTATTTGCTATGATGTTAAACACATTCGCTAAAAACATAATTTGACACATTTTGTCGACGACAATGTCGTCTTCATTTTCATTATACTTTAGGCTTCACATACACGCACATAAAACTTTATAAATATATTTATATGCGGTTTTCGAAAAAAATAGTTCCAATTTTCCATCAACATTGCTACTTCAATTTAGTTGCTTTCCATTTCAATTCTAATTTCCAATTACATTATTATGATATCGATATACATGTAATATGATTTATGTTATTGTTAACCTGGAATCTGTTAATTTCGGTATTAATTATTACTCCGCAATATTTGTGTATTATTTTACAATAGGTAACTGAACTATCTTCCAATAATATTGGAATATGCGCTGTGGAACATAAAATATACATGTTCAATGTATTGTTCAATATTATGGTGCTTCTCTAAGCCAATTAAATCTATTTTTAAAATTTTTTATTAAAAATGTACAATCATAAGTGCTCATTGGCTTTCTAGAAGTAACTGGAATGGTCATCTGCTACCGTAAAATTAGTTTTAGATGTACTTTATGAGTTGAAGTTTACATTTCTACAGTCTCTTAGAGTTATTTTAAAGATTTACATTTTCAAATAGTAAAAAGTCTTCAAAAGATAGTTGACAGTTTTTTGAATTCACTGAATTATAAGTAATAAAGTGTTGACGCAAATTAGACAAAGCATTGATTGTAATAAACATTAACGTAGGAATATTAAAATCACCAATTCTGAAATAATTACTCCAATTCTTGCTAGCTCTACATTGTGAGATATGTGTTAACTGATATATTTAAATTTAAAAATAACAGAGATAAGTCAACTTGCTTACAGATTGTAATCCTTATGATGATTCACTTATTGAGACTATGTTAGCAATCAATCACATTATTAAATATGAAATGATGTTGGAAAAATTATTTCCGGTTTCTGACTGTCCAATTCACATATGATGGTTATTTCAGTCTAATTTCATATATTATATGCGTTATATATTGTATATATATATTTATATATATTTATTTATGTTTTTATTTCAATCCTTACAATTCTAAAAGTTCAATAAATATAGCTTAGATACTAAAAAATGTTAGAAAATTTAAAACATGAAATAGTTATAACGGTGCTGTTGTAAAAAAAATGTACGAGATAAAAAATTAAAATATTAAATTCATACATTATGTTTCACATTATTGAATATTTCCAATGATTTTGTCAAATTCTTCCCGGATCCGATGACTAACTGCATCAATTCATTTGTGGTTGTTATTCCAGTATAATACTTCAAATTTCTCTACCACAATATTCGATTTCTATTAACACCACCACCTGGTCAACCTTCATTTTTTTCTTCAATGATAAATTGACGCCCATTGAAGTTTTCGTTTCCTATAATATGGCCGAATTTATTTATCTTTCTTATATTCGTATAGTAGATCCCGTTCTTTCTCCAGTAATCGAAAAATTTCGATATTTAACATTCTGTCGTCCTTTGAAATTTTCAGTGCAGTGCAAATAATTTTGAAAAAAAATTATACCAGGCACATCTAGTTATAGTGAGCTGTGATTTACCAAAATATATTTCCTCTAAACTAATAAAATTATTAAAAATAAAATTACAAAATATGATGTCATGACGAATAAAATTTGATGTCATAACTCCAAATTAACCCGAATCAGCCCAGATAATTGTTTTTTTTTTTAAATTCTGAGGTTATATTTAGTAAAAACTTTTAGTCCTGAGCAAAATAACATATTTTTGTATTTCTTTTGGTTTATGGAACCGCCCTGTTGTACAGAAGGTATGTTGCCAGGCAATGCTAGGCTATGCATAGGAGAAAAAAATTATATGAAATTAGATTTTGGAATAAAATATGTTAGTAAAATTATAAATGAGCAATAGATGAAAAATTGATAAAAAAAAGTATTTAAATAATGGAACACAATATTATAGCTTGTGATAAGATTCAAAACACCGTAAATGCACAGTCCTTTATCACAGTTTTGATAAATATACTTCTGTCAACTGTGTTACAATAATCGCCAGCTCATTTTCGTTTCTTCTCCGCAGAATTTACAAAGTGTCCAGCATTATCATAACATAAAGCTTTTAAGAGGGATCTTTTACATTTTATATTTCCAGTAAATAGTGGTTGAATGCCATAATGACCACAATAATATATAGCAATTTGTCAATGAAATTGCAATTGACGCATTTCCGGAATGTGAACTCTATTAATTTGTCAAGTATTGTATATTGATACATCATAAGAGATCATGTAAAGATGCTGTTCCATCATTTCTTTCCTTTCAATCCCAACCCGATATAAATTGATGTTCTCATCCATTCTATCGACGCCACTTATATACTTATTATATTCTTCAATAGCATATACTTGTGGATTTTTTTTTTTGAAACGGTGGAAGAACCACTTACATCTCCAATTTCATTTGTTGGTTCAATAAATATAGACTTAGGTACACCCGAGGAAATCTCTTCTAAATAATCTAATGCCTTTTTACTGTTAATTTTCCATAAAAACACAAAAATAAATCACATACAATAATAATACTCTCAATAATAAATGTTTTCTATAATAGATTAGCCCAGCGTTGCCATATTTTTTTTTTTTTTTTGTGCGTGGATTGGTGGAAATCTTCATAGACACAATGAGCCCCGTAGCTTCCATTGTGTGCCAGATTTTTACTGACTAAACCACACCCCTCCCATTAATACTAGTCCAACGGACTAACCATTAATTTATTGCTATTTTGATTTTCTTAAAGAAAAAGTTTACGAAATTCTATCGTATTAAATCTAGTGGCTTAGTTCTTTTAAGCCTTCTGACATCATTTTGATTATCTAGCAGTTGAGTGGCCTCAACATTAACATGTCCCTCCAGACGAGCTATATGCTTTGTTGCATATCTTTTTATTTCATTTTCTATGCAAGGAATTTTTAGATCTCTGTGCAAATCACTGTTGCGAACATACCAGGGGGCCTTTACCATGTTGCGCAAGACTTTATTTTGGAATTTTTGTATACAAAGTACATGTGTTTGTTTGGCACATCCCCATATTTGTATGCCGTACAACCATATCAATTTGAGTATCTGATTATATAACAAAATCTTGTTATGTTTAGGTAATTTAGAATTACGACCTAAGAGCCAGTACATTTCTCTATATTAATTTTCAAGCTCAAATTTTTTCTTTTTGACGTGCTCTTTCCATCTAAGTTTGACATCTAATGTCATTCCTAGGTATTTAGCATTGTTTTCTTGGGGTATATTGACCCCATTCAGATTTACCAATGGTTGATTTTCTAATTTTTTATTTGTAAAATTTACATGTACTGATTTTAACTCATTGAGTTTAATTTTCAATTTCCTTGTCCAGAGGTATAGCTTGTCGCTTGCTCTTTGCAATTTAATTGTAGCCTCGTCAATATTTGATCCTACTGCCATCAACGCAGTATCGTCAGCAAATGTAGCTACAGTTATATTTTCCATTTCTGGTAAATCATTGGTGTAGAGCAAATACAGTATGGGACCCAGAATACTACCTTGAGGCACACCCGTTTTAATATCTCTAATAGTAGAATACTCTTCGTCTTGTTTTATTCTGAATAGTCTGTTTTTTAGATATGATGAGATATGATGAGTAATTGATAGTTTGGAATCAGATTAATATTTTCTATGATCGGTCTCATTCGAATCAATAATAGTTTTCCAAATAATTTTGATACTATTGGTAGTAATGAAATTGGTCTGTAGGATTTGACCTCATTTATAGGCTTACCTGGCTTTGGTATCATAATTATCTCTGCTACTTTCCACATATTCGGCACATACCTTATTCTTATAGCAGCGTTTATAATGCGTGTTAGCATTGTTATAGCTTTTTTCGGAAGTTCTTTCAGGACAATAGGAAAATAGGAAAATAGGAAAAAAAAAAAAAAAAACTAAACTAAAACTATATATACTGCACTATTTCTATTTATTTCTGCACTATTTAAGTTACTGTCAAGAATATAAAAAAAAAAAGTACATATAAATAGGTAAAAAAAATGTAATACTACTTTTATTAAAATAACGGTTTTTATTTTAATAAAGTAAAAATACCCATATGTTAGATGTTGCCATATGGCAACACAAGGCTAATTCGGGTTAAGAAATATCATTGTAATTTACAAACCCTGTTCAAATTATTAGAAAAAGTAACTAAAACATGCGTCCTAAAAAAATTTGGAGAACTTCAAAATAGTGCCTTGTAAAAAAAAATTAATTTCATTGGATTGGAATACACTGATGTTAATGTCTATGATCCTATGAAAAAGAAAATGAACGATTGGCTTCAATATAATAAATTACAAAAAAAAAAATAAAAGAGGAACAAAACGATTTATAATATTATATTTCTTCATCTCTCAATATTTATATCCAACATATTATAATACCCTTCAAATTCAAGCTTTACCAGAATAATAAAAATAAAAACTTGAGCCACAAAAAAAATTATCAAATAACGATGCATAAAAAATTCTTATTTTACCATATTTTGCACAGACACTACTGACATAAGTTATTATTATTCCATATATGATCCAAGTTAGCTAATATTTTATGGTGTAATGATTGTAAGTTTGTGTTTTCAACAAAAATTCTATATAACAGCCATATTTTATTCACCAGGAATAAGGAAATAAAAAGAAAGAAATTTTCTTTACATTTTTTTTTTACTATTTTTATTGTTGTTGTCTCTTTCTATTATTTATTTATTTACTTTAATTTTTTATTCTATATTCATATTGTGATTTTTGTTTTCTTGCATAATACGATGATAGGATCTTTCAATATAATATAATATGCACATATATATATAATATCCACACAAACATATTGTAATAGATATTGTATGTTTGTGTGCGAATGTTCACTAAAGATAAAAATACGTCGTATGCATGTTCCGATTTCATTTGAATTTATTACTGAGCCAGCATGCTCTTTCTCACTATTTTGATTGTTTTTTTTCTGAATATCCTTTATTGTTTTATCCTTTGGATGTTGACTATGATTTTTTTAACTTGCTATATTTATTTTTTTAACGGCGAAAAAAAAAATTAAAGATAATTTCAATATAATAAAAAATCTGTAAAAGTGTACTTACAAAAAAAAAAAAAATATATTTTTAATTTTCTCGTTCCAATTTCATGGTGATTTTGTCCTTTATACAATTTTGGAAAATTTAATGAAAAAAAAAATTGAAAGGATAAATTTAAAAGAAAAATTTTGTAAATTGTAACAAAAAACTAGAGATCGAATGAGAAAAATTAAACCGAAAATTTTAATCCTCTTTAATGGAGGGGGGGGAGGAAAAAAATTTGGAATTACGTGCAGCTCTTGTCATTTGATAGAATTTTAGTTTTCACTCGAATTAGGACATTTTTCGAAAATGTTTGTAATACAAAACTGATGATAGTTGATTTTAACAATAATAATAATAGAATAAGAGGATTTAATTCATTTAATAGATTATGTGATGTTTGGTAAATTAGATTGTGAAGTAATTTTATTTTTATTATTAAAAGTCAGTGCAAAATTATTTGAAAGGATGCTACATAAATAACTGTTTTAAGTATTTTAAAAGTACGTAAACATTTTTTTGCTATATTAATATGTATTAGTTTAGTTGAAGTTGTAACTAATTAGTGTCAAGTATTTTTCGATCTAAATATTATAGACTTAGTAGTGAATTCGATGTGCAATTTCATAGAAGTAGTTCTTTCAGACACGATTTTGTACAAAAAAATATTTGTTTTGGTATAGGTAATTGTTGTTGTTTTCTGAATGGCTTGATTCTTCAAATTTTTGTTCTTTATATAATCAAAGTGTATTCGTCAATATTAAAGACAGCCATTAATTTAGACGGACTAAGATAATGTAATGGTTATTTTATCCACTATGTTATCTAATAGCAAAAGGACAATTTTGAGTTCGAATCCCACTTATGTCATGCATGCATATGTACATACAAAGCTTTTCAATTATTCTTTGAAATTAATTTGAAATACATGTTCGTTGTCATTTAAAATAAAATGGAACTTTGATATTATGATGGCAAATTTTACTTCACAATAGATGCAGTTTTCCACATTAAATTTGGCTCCTATACAAAAAATTAAGAAATTGATAAGTAGACTATTTTGTTGTCTAAGCCATGTCTTGTAGATATTATTGTAAATACCAAGCCGTTGAAGAAGTTAGGATGTTAATCGTTCAGTCTCGAAATTATAAAAATAGATAATCTGATGAAAAAAATAATGATTTTAATGTGCTTGTATTTTATTTAACTCGTACCCAAATTGAAGAAAAGGTTCATACCATAAAAATTAAATTTTTAGTAAAGAAAAATTTCAAATAAATTTTATTCTATTGCCAGTTAGTTTTATTTACCTTGTTTTTTATTCTAGAATGGATTATAGGCGAAACGAAGTTTCATAACACAATTATTTTGATTAAAAGCCTTTAAGAAATAAAGTTATTGAAATCCGAAATTATTATCCATACATATTCATAACTTCATACAGCATTTACAATAATATAACTATACATATTATACTTATTGGTATGCATGTGCTCATAGCTTACATACAATTGATATTAAACATCACTGGTTATACTTTGACTGAAAACTTAAAAAGAATAAGTGTTTACTACCGTTTTGCATATTTTTAGGCTTAACAAAATTTAATATTTTTGAGGTTATAGAGTGTTCAAAAATTAGGTCCGTATTAGGTTCGAACTAGCAATTCATAAGACTAAAGCTCTATTGTGTAGTTTTAAAAGCACTACATATAAGTCTTATTGATATTGTTACAAAACTGTTATCATTGTTTTATAAACATTTTGTTTTGTCAATTATTACAGCTACATAACACTCTAACAAAAAACTTAATAAAAACATTAAACGGGTTTATAAAACCTTTATGAAACATGTTGAAGCACTATAATTTTTTTCTAAAATAAGCTTTAAGATACTCAAAGCGGTTCTGTAGACGCTATTAAACCTAAGCTATAAGAGCTTTTAGACCTTTATTAAATTTAAATTGTTGGACTATCACTAAATACAATAGAATGCTTTAAGTTGCAGAACAAGATTGTAGTTAATTCTTGTTAAATTGAAAAATTAGATATAAATTTTGAATTTTTTTCTTCCAAGATTACAATATGATTTTTTTCTTTTTTTTTCGTTGGGAAGTTGAATGTAGACGCGTCCGCTTCAGGTCTACTTCCCCGTTTGTTATTTTGAAATTACAAGTCTCTGTCCTTGATGAACGCTATTATTGTTTTAATGTCAAGTTTGGAATCAGGCGATGTGTATTCCTGGAAATATTTATACCTTTTGCCATGTAGGATGAATGCTTTCTTTTTATACAGAGTCTCGTCAAACTAAAAATGTTTTTTTTTTGAATCTTTGATATATCTACAAACTTACATAACTCTTTACTTCATACGAAATCAAACATGACTTTTTGAAATAAATATCAAGTTTTGGTATGCATAATCAAACATAACAAAATTTGATGATCATTTCAAAAGAGCCATATATGGCTTCGTATGAATTAAAGGGATAATATGGAAATCTACATAGAGTGTACATATCATTTACTTCACCTTCATAATAGCATAATTTAATTTAATTTTAGTGAATGATAAGCAAGTTGTATTTCCAACTTGTTGGGCAAGAATTTTTTTTATTTTTTACGGTGTCTATATCGGTGTCTTGAGCATGTCTCGCGTATTTTGGTACAATCCTATTTTAAACTCTAAAAAATAATTCTGTTGAAAAAGGTACTGTTATACTTCTATCACACATACCTATACAAAATATATATATATATTCAAATATCATTATAATATATTCAAATTCTTTAAAAATTTATAATTTTTCACTGACCTAATTATTAGTTTTAAAACACTCTGTAAATACAATGTAATCCACTTAAAACAATTAAAATTTTATCGCGTTAAATTTATTTTAGACACCAACTTTTTAGTTAAATTTTTACTAAAGTTGTCATTATACTTAAATGTTTGTTGAAATTCTTAATGGATATTTTAGATGGATGATAGTTAAGAAGTTATTATTATCATTATTATTATTATTAATTTTATTTTATATTATCTTTTAGTTATCTATAGTTTTTTTTTAGTTTTTTGTTGATGAAAAAGTTTTAGAGTTTATATCCCGTAAAATTAATTAATACAGCAAGTAAATGAAATATATTTGAAAATTCTATCCAATCCTTGTCGTATCAGTAGTTGTTTTTGTTTTATAGTAAAGTCAATATTTGAAAAAAATAATTAATATTGGCAGTTCAAAGAATGAATTTTATTAGAATTAAAAATTTTTTTTTAATGTTGGTGTTAATGGTTGGTGTTATGTTAATGGAAATATTGATGTTAAATCGATTATAATTTTTATTATCTTTCTTTGGTTGAAATATGTTAGTTTGATTTGTATTTTTGTGCGGAAATGTGTTGTTTTCTATAAAATATATATATATATATATATACATATATATTTTTATATATGTGTACATATATACTTTTTTTAGATTTTTCAGATTTCTTTTTTCCGGGTAGAACGAAGTGAAGGACTGTCAACTGACTTTAACGTACTAAAATCTATTATATTCTTTTGTCGAAATCTAGTTAGACTCGAGTCTAAAAGTAGTCCAAAACGACCAAAACCAAACTACTTGAAGCTATTACTATAGCTTAAAATCAAAAATAATTTTGGCCTATTATTCTAGGCCTATACCTAGATACATATCTATTATAAGTATCGAAAACGTTATAACTGACTAGTGTCAAATATTTTTCATTCTAAATATAGATTTTTCGGAAATAGATTATTTACCACTATGAAATAGAATGTTTTAAGTTGTAAAACAAGATTGTAGTTGAGACTTATTAAGTAGAAAAATTGTAAAATGTCCGCCTACTTATCAAATACAACTGGTTGTATTTCAGTTGTAACTCCCGTTTTCACAATAACCTTCTTTCCATCTGAGGCTACCAAGTGCTATAACAAAATATTTTCAAAATTTTGATATGGTTTTTTTTTTATTTGTGAAATTAACGATTGTGGATTTCGGGCTTATTTAGTTTATTTATATATATTTATAATCGAACCTGTGACCTTTCGGTTGAAAGGTAGGCGCTCTACCCACTGCGCCACTCAGCGTGTAGGAGATGGGAAATTCTTTTTTTTAGTAAGGTTAGCGTTAGAAAAAAAATTGTAAAATTGTGCAGTAATAATAAATAAGACGATTTTAGATTCCTTTCCCCAGTCGAGTACAAAACACTGAAGAAGCCAGCAAATAGTAACTGAAATAAATAAAATTGAAAGGAAAATATTAAACTAGCTATTTTCAACAATAATTAGGAAATTTCTGATTTCTATAAGAAGTCGTAATTTTTTAAAAAGTGGTTTTTCACATTTAGCTTGTATTGGATTCAAATCCAATTCAACAATGTGTAAAAATATTATAATAATGCTAAACGAACGGTAAGGATACTGCAAATTGATGAGTATTAACGTTAACATACTGCATTATTTGCTGAATTACTTTTGAATTACTGAAATAGTTATCAGCAGTACTTTGCATTAATTTTATTCCCTTAAATTGTCTTAACCATATATACTAACATATCAAGTTCATTTAACTGTTTGTAAGCGATTCCAACATTGATATTTCATTAGCAGATATCTCAGATTTTCTAGACAAAGTTCAAAAGCTTGCCATTCGTCTTCAATCGGTAAAAGGGACATTTCATTCCTCTTTGTGCCACTTGAAAGTTATTGTATTGTTCGGCAACCTGCCCTATTTTATAGATATCTCGAACCAGTGCTTAGTTCAAACGAAATAAAACCCTAATCCCACGCTTAAATATTTCCGCTGAGGAACAAGAAAGGGATTAAGTGTCCACCTTTACTCAGCGCAAATTCTTAGGTAGCTCAAAACTGGCTATGAAAATTCATTTGTAGTGTAGAACTATCTTCCAACATACACGTTTCCCCAATTCAAAAATATACCTACGTACAATCTACAAAAGTTCAAGAGTAATATTAACAAATTTATTTAAAATTTTCTTATACTGATCAAAGGGACATTTTTCTTTCCCTATCTTCAATTAGTCCATGCTGTGAATTCGTGTATCATAAAATATTCGTGGATTAGGTTTGAAACTTAATGTTTGGTTTAACACAACCAAGCAAACCTTTAGAATTAGAATTATGTAAACGGGTATGGTCGTGTGAATTTGGTCCCAATTCACCGCAGTTTCAAATAAGCGTATTGTTATTACCCTTACTAATGCAAATGAGGCATCTGAATCCCTAAGAGCTCCTGATTAAGTAATTACCCTCAAAATGTTCTTCACAGTGGCATACTGGTTAGCTAGTATATTTTAGGGAATGTTGTAGCCAATATACTAAAGTCTACTACGAGATAGGCCTTCTCTTTCACACAGCAAATGTATTTTTTTTTGTATATAATATTATAAGCCAAATCTTAGGTCAGAAAAACCTTAATACATTTGTACCGTTGGCTCTTGGAAGAGAAAAGAAAAGGGATAGTTAGAAAAAAAAGTAGGAAAAAGGTTCGGCGGGGAGTTGCAAACTATGTTATTGATGTTCACTTTGAATTTTTGTAAATTAAACAAATAAAAACTACCCCTTCTTTGGAATGCTTGTAGTGGAATGCGATTTCATGTTCTAGAAGTTGTGACTATAAACGATTATCCATAACCAGTCTTGAACCATTTCTACGGTGTAGGGGTGGGCATTTGCACCCTCCCGTGTTCTTCGGCGGAATTGCTAAATAGTGATTTTAGGTCGTCTGAGCATGTGCCTACTCCGACGAAATACCTATAAAATAAGGTTAGTTCTCCAACGATACGACAATAACCAAGTGGAGCAAGTGTTGATGAAACATTTACATCATCAGTGAGGCGAATAGCGCGTTGCTGTATTCTGTCAAGAAAGCTCAAAGCAGTTTTTGAGGCACCCGTCCATAGATGCAAGTTGTACTCTATCTTAGGTCGTATGTTAGGCTTTATAGATATTATAGTATTATTACTCTACTTCACATATTCTGCACAAATTGTTATTGGAAAGCTCGATTCTATGTAGATGCTTCTTTACTAGTACTTTGTCAGTACCCAGTAGTTATAACTGTCATGATGCGCATCTGTTTCCTGTTAAAACTTAGAAGAGAACTAGTTTTCTATAGCAAGCGTAATAGCATGAATATTTTTGTTGGTCAATGACCTGGTATGTTGACCCAGAATTGAATCAGCTATCAGCTAAAGGTATTATCTGAAATATGTTTTTAAAAATGGACAATTTGTTTTTACAATAGAATAATAAATTAATTGTGTGAAACAAAATTTAGTAGAACATTTGTAACAATACTAACAACCTTGAACATAAATTTGATTGTATCTGAATTGAATACAGAAGAATAATTGTTTAACTATACAAATGAATGATAATATGTAGTGCAAGTGCTATTATTATTTTCTCCAAAACAGCAACAACAACAACAAAAAAAAGCTTGTAGGTCATACAGAGAAAACAAAGCTAAAAATTCTTGAAAAAACATATGAGGTATTTTTGAAGAGAATGACGCATGGAACTTCAGTTGAAAAAATCGTTTTTTTTTTTTTTGTATTTCAGTGAAAACAGAAAAATTGTATGGAAAAAAAATTTCACTTTCTATTTACGTACCTATATAAAGTGAATAAAAGACAACATAAATTTTCGCCAACAATTATTTTCACCAATTCTTAAAATATTCTTTTAAGTGATTTTTTTTTTAACCATTGTTTCGAAAACTATTCGAAAGCTACGAAAAATCTCCAACAAATGATTTTTTTTCTTGCTGTTTTTTCTCTTTTTTTTTTGTTACAAATTTGGTATTTTTTTTTTTAATTTACTTGAAAACTACTATCAACAAGTGAAAGGGGTCCCCAATTTGGTACATACAAAGGAAAATAAAAAATAAAATAACAATAAAAAACAAAACATCATTGGCAATGTTCAATTTTGACTTTGAAATCTCCGATGTGTTTGTGTAATTATTCCATTTTTTGTATTTCAAAATATATTAATTAGTAAATTGGGTAAGAAATAAAAAAAAAAAAAAAATAATAACAAAATAATTCGAACACATAAAAAAAAGCAAAACAAAATTAAGTTAAATTTAATTAATAGAAATCGTATTCTTTATTTACGATACACTCTGAAACTAATAATAAGAAAAAGCTTTGAAATGCTTTTTTTTTTTTTTTAGATTACCATAAAGAGATTTTATTGATTTTGATTGAATTTATTTTGAATTTCTTTATGAACAAAATGATAATGACCTCAACTAGACCTAGTATAAATTTACATAAAAAATATGAAATATAAAACAGCACATTGAAATGAAAAAAATCTGAAAGTATAGAGAGACCCAAAAATTTGAATACATTAAATAATAACACAAAAAATAAACATATGGCGGTTGTATCTGGAATGTGAATAATATTATCGAAAACTATTAATATTATTATGTATATTGGTCTAAAGAATATAAATTAAGAAAATAAATTAAATTTTTTTTTTTTTTTTTTTTTTGTAAAGACATTTTACATACTTAACTGTATATTATTAATTTCTCTTATACAAAAATATGAAAAATTTAAGTAAATAAAAATTTAATCGTTTTTACATTTGAAAATATTTAAAAAATTTTGTTTAAAATAAATTTGGTAATTTATTAAAACAGATTCAACTTGTGTGGTTGTACTGTATATTGTGCGGTTATATCGTATTGTTATACGGTATTGTACAACAAATGACAGTACTGTAGTACCGTAATATTATTAACCATTTGTTTGCACTTAATTGATATTTTCAATTCAAATTTACTTAGGGCCAGTTTTCAGGTGATATTTAATTATAAAATCCAACTTTCTGACACACTTTTTAATCAAAAATTATGTTTTTCAGCAGTCATGCGTAATGTATTTCATATTCGTTTCCTAGTATATATTTTTAGAAAATTGTAAAATTTATTCTCTATCAAAATGTTTGAAGGTCGAAATTTCCAGTCGAAAAAAGCTATTTGAAATGCCAGGTGAATAAAAATGAATAATTGCGATGATATCGGGAAACAACATATAAGTCTAAAGCAGAGCTGCTTGCAATTAGGGAAGCGCTTGAAACTCATATTCATACGACCAAAACAAAATTCACCATCTTCACGGATAGTCAAAGCTATCAAAGCTTTGGTGGCGGACACTATCTGTTCTAAGTTGGTGGAACAATGCCGAAACGAAATTTGAAACTTATATAACCGGTTCTCAATCTCTCTACTATGGGTTTCTGGTCACAGTAACATAGATGGAAATGAGAGATCCGATGAACTGGCAAGGCGAGGTTCTAATCTCGACAGACCCCTCAACAGATTCACTGTCCAATGAGAGTCGTCGAGGAGCGCATCCATTGACAGAATCCGGACTTTAGGTGAAGGTTTCCCCAGCAATATAAGTTTTATCGCGGAAAGCAAAATAGGAGATCTTATCAACCTTTTCAATCTCACAGGGTGGCTCTAGTACTGAGTCCCTGGGGAGAGTGAATATGAGAGAACTACCACCTACAACAACCGACAACACGAAATAGGTCACTCGAGTCGTGGTATCAAAAAGGCACAATTAAATACTAATTCGTTTTCCAGAAGTAGCTGGAATGGTCATTTCTACCAACCTACCTATAAGTTAACCATTGATTAAGAATACTATTTGTATTCTTAATGTATATATAGTTAATATTTCTTCTTCGGAATATTTTTTCTTTCCTGTATAGGTAGTTTTTATAATGATTAAAACTCTTATTATTTTATTTACACAAATTTTATTATTAATTTTATTATTCTTTGTATTTTAAAACTACTTTAAGATTTCTTTTACAACTATAGATTTTATTCTATTCTCTTCAATGGTTCATCTGAGATTGAGTTTTTATCTAACAACGGTGTTTTTCATTTCCGTGCGTGCACCGTAACCGGAAATAGTAACCGGCTGAATTATATCTTTGACAGACACCACCTGATCTATAACATAACTATATATATAAAATTCTAAGCACATTTGTGTGTGACCGTGTAGCTTTTAAACCACTAGAGGTACATCATAGATTAGATTGATAATCCACTTAGTTTTTGTCTACTTTTTGAACCGGTATTTTGAGGAATATTTATTGGAAATTGATTTGGACTGGTTTGGGTAGCTATCACACAACTGTCGTCACCAATTAGGAATAGATATTATTATAGATATTGTAGTGTAAAATTGCAGTACCGTACCTAATTAAGCCCGAAAAGGAGATTCTACCTAAATTACTGTCAATAGTGTAAAAAAACAAAAAAAAAATCTAGTAAAATTTTAACACACGTAATTATATTCGCATATTTTTGTTTAATATGAATAATATGACGCATCTATCTATTTTGAATAATTAATTTACTTAGCCTAGCTTATCTCAAATTATATTTCAATCAGATTGTCACAACGGAATGATGTCTTCTTTATTAAAAGTTTTTTTTAATTTAATAATTTTTTTCTTTCTTAGATTATTCTTATCAATTTAAGCAAACAAATTCATAAAGTATGTTTTGTTTTGAGTAAGTGCTAAGCGAGCTATTATCTTAGCTCGGGCCTTTGATTTAATTTAACAAAGACTTTTTATGAATACCTTTGCAAACATAAATCATAAATGTTAGAGATAACCATTCTGAGTATTAATCTTCTATATCTATTGTTATTATTTTTTAATTTCAAACAATCTTGAAATCTTTAACCCTTATGTTGTGTGATGAATATATATGCGGAAATTATGTTATGGTGTAGCACAGGTGTCCAAATATACCTTTACTTTTAAATTAAACTATAGATTAAACAATTTTTTTTATTAATAAGATCAACTAAGTATTTGTTGAGTACTTTTGTATTTATTCTAATTATAATCTACACGATTTTAACACTTTAATGCCCTAATTTAAAAATAGTTAAATACTTTTTCATAAAAATAATTACCAAAAGCTTCAGTTTACCAAACTATAGTAAATATGTACTTTAAAATTCTATAAAAACTTTACATTATAGTGTATAGTTTAAGTTAAAGAAAAATACCGCTGCGTTTGGAATTGGACAACTTGAGGGTTAAATTAAAAATATTACGCACATTTATTATTGTAATAAATGTATGCATGTTATGTCGGTTTCAATTGTCTAATTATTTTTATGGTTTGTTTTTTTTATAGCATTATAAACTTATCTTTCGATTAAAAATGACATTTGTCAATACCGACATTAATTTGACATTCGTCTTCACACACTCGTAATATAAATAAGATGGCTGCGTGCGTGTATTATAGTGATCAGTAAAATTAATATGTAAAATTTTTTATTTCAGTTTTACTGTAACATCACTTACGAACTTTTGATAAAAAGTTATAGGAATTGTAAAAAGCAAAATTATAGGAATTTGTTCTAGGAAACAAATTAAGTCCCAAATTTTAACATTTTAGCTTTAATTTTTCAATTAAAATTATTTTAAATTTTATGTATTTATTTTTCTGAACAATAAAACAAAATGAAACAAAATTATTTAACTAAAGTTTTTTTCATTTTGCTTCACTTAGAAACAAAAGTGTAATATCATTTAATCAAAATGACAGCTAATTTCACTGAAACAATTATTTAGATCGTTATAACAATCTAACAGTAAAAACAATGTATTTTTTCACTGGTTCATTTCTACCTGGTGTAGGTAAAATTGAAAATTTTTAAAGCGAAGCATATAAAAAATGGTAAATAATTTTGAAAATATGAACGATTTAATTTGGTATCGAAATACTGTAAATTCACAAGTTCGATATTCTACTGCAACCGATAATAGTTATAGCATTATTAAGTAAGTGTGTTTTACTTGCATCTGTATACTACAAATTCATTTTTTTTAAGGTTGGAAGGGACATTTCACTGAGATCCATTGAACTACAGTAATACAATCAACAATTTTTAAGGTTGTTGTAGCGTATTCCTACAACTTTAAAATGAAAATGAGCCTTAACCTAGTTTACAATTTTCCTTCATTTTGCTCTTTCTTGTAGAGCTGTCCTCCAGCCGACAATTCCAATCTTTCGATAGAACTTGATCTGCCTCTTAATCTAATATTCTTCTTGGTATCTATTGATCATTCATCCTTACCACATGTCCTGTCCATCTTAGTCTTTGCTGGTAGGAAATATCGATTGTCAGATATTGTGCTATATTACATTTTTGAACGAGTTACAACCTTTACATACCTCGGAGCAACAATAAGAAGTGATAATAGTATGCAATACTGTATATTCATAACAGAATTCAGGCCGGAAATAGATGCTACTATGCAAACAGAAAGTTGCTTCAATCAAAATTAATACCAAGAAAGGCCAAAATGACAATATATAAAACTCGCATACGACCCATAATGACGTATGGGTGCGAGGTATGGACTGATGGCCGACGAGAATAGCCTGCGCATATTTGAAAGAAAAATTCCCCGAAAAATATTCGACCCAAAAAGATTACAGAATGCAGAATATATAATCAGAAGCAACAACGAGCTCAATAGTATGATTGATAGTGAGGACATTGTACGGTTTGCAAAGGCGCAAAGACTAAGGTGGGCTGTCCACGTAAGTCGAATGAATGAAAGCCGAAAGCAAGCAGTGGTGCTGAATAGAAAGCCCGATAGCAGCCGTGGTAGAGAAAGACCAAAAAGCAGATGGGCAGACAACGTGAAAAACGATGCTCAAACCCAACAAAACCCCAAATTGGAGACAAGCGGCACAAGATGGACCTTTTTGGAGGAGCATAGTGATGAAGGCCAAAGCTCACCCAGAGCTGTAGCGCTATAAGATGATGATGATGAGATATTGTGCTATTAGGTGTGTTGATCCAAAGGCGCGTCTGAATACTAACGTACCGGATTTATCCCGGCCATGTTAATAGATTTTAAATCAAATTAAAAAATTAGGTATGTGACTTGATATTTCAGTTTGATGAAAGAATACAAAAAATTATTCTTATTTCTATCATGTTGTAAAAGACAATCTTTGTTTTAAATAATTTTACAACCTCAATTTCCTCTCTACTAATTATTTCCCCTAGTGTGCTTTGAAAAGTACTAAGACTTCCTGTTAGATTACAAGGGGATTTACAAAATAGTATCTGGCCGGTTGCTGGCCCGTGCTGATTCTGGTGAATTCTTGGAATCAAAACATAGAAAAGTGTTTCACTCATTTTGATATTATTGTAAATAAATTACTAGAAAATACGAAATAATCATCTGGGAATTTACGTACGTAAACAATTCTCAGATTTTTAATAATCAACACGTGAATAGTTGTAATCTACTACCATTATTAATAATTTCCGAATAATTATCTATTATCATTATTATAGTCTAATTAATGGTTAGTCACTACACTATGAAAGTAATGTTATCCTAATATTAGTCAATTAACTAATATAATACATATATGTGTATTTCATATCTGAGTTAACGATTATAACATACCCACTGATGGTTTTAGTCATTAACGAAAATTGTTTTCGTTTCAGTCACCCTGCTAGCATTTATATCAAATCTTATTACAAGTAGTATAATTTCTATTTTTTTATAATGCACTTCTTGATATTTCTACAAAATAAATCAATTTAACGATGTAGTGAAATGTTTCTAATCAGTTAGCTTAATGCTTTGTTAATGGAATTTTGGAAACGCCAAAGAGTGCCAAAGTAATGAAATTTCAAGAATTTAGAAATGTGCAATAATTGATGTAATCTAAAAATGAGAGATAGATTATTTTGGTTCAAAATATTTCCTAAACCATTAGCAATAAATTAGCAAAAAATTGCTAATGAAAGTTGCTATGTTAAAATCTTTAAAAAGTAGGACACAAAAAATTATAATTAAATTTTTCATAAATAAGTTAAAAAATAATTAACAAATGAGTAAAGCTGTTTGATTTCTATTACCTTTTCCAAAAAGCTAATTAATTTTTAATGTGGCTTCTATAAATTTTTATATAGAGTTATTTTCTAAAAAATGATGTTTGTTGGTAGTTTTGCCGTCCTCTGTCGTTGGAACATACATTTGGAGTGAATATGTCTGGTGTTTTCTTTGAATTTCACTCAATAACGATTCTGTTGGCTCTACAGTCATTTTTGAATTTTTTGAATTTAGAAAATTTTTCTATTTAGGTATCTCAATGACAAAAAGGTACTGAACCGCAGGGCGAAAAACCCATAGAGAATTTTTTTTTGTTTTGCTTTCGTAGGGAATCGAACCTGGGATCTTTCAGTTGAAGAAAGGCGTCTTACCTACTACACCATCCTATACATAATAGATAATTACAAATTAAAATTTCACTGTTTAATGTCATAGGAATTTTATCCAATCAGTATACAATTTACTCGTTTTTTAGCTAAGACTATGGCTTAGATTTGTGGATTCTGAGAAACTTCACAATTTCGTTTCACGTGACTACCTCATCATTCAGTGTAATAAGCATATACCTTTTTCTGTTTTGTGTAAATTTAATACTCGCTGATTTAACTTCATTCACTCCGATTCTAGACTTTGCTAGCCATGTTTGAATTTTATTGATGCTGATGGATTGGCTTAACATCGGATATTACGGTCGTGTTATCTGTAAATTTTACAATAGTTGTTTCATTTTGTTGTCGGTAAGTTTTCAGTGTAAATGAAATACATGGATAAGCCTAAAACACTGCACTGTGGTACTCCTAACATAAATTTCATTGTTTCATTTGCACGCGCCTTGATTTTTTTTCCAGAAAGAAGAAATACATCAAAAAAGTTTTCTGTTTTTGTTCTTGTACCGGGGAAGATCTTTTAACGCACTAAAAACTCCCATTCTTTTGTTAAAGTTAAAACTAGTCTAAGACTAACCATTAATACAATTTTGGCTCTATTACTTCAGATATCTTTGATTAAACAAAATTCCACTAGGAATTCTTGTAACATAAAAGATTTTATCCTAACACAGTTCGAACGGTTTCGTCCGTTTAAGTCTTCTAGCAAAGTTTTGACAGTCAGCTAAACGGGAAACTTCGACATTGACATGTTGAAAGAGACGGCTTTTATGGCGAATGGCGAACAGCTAATTGATTATTTCGTCTTTTATGAGAGAAACCCGGAGATCCCTATGAATATTAGCATTGCGAATAAACCATGTGGCATTGACAATGTTTCGCAATACTTTGTTTTAGAACGTTTGGATAGTTTGAATATGTAGCTGTTTAGCCAACCCCATATTTGAATATCGTATGCCCAGACTGGCTTTAATATCTGATTGTAGATCAAAATTTTGTTATACGTCGAAATGGCGTAGATGTTCGCCCAATTAGCCAATACAAATCTTTCTATTTTAGATCCAGTTCTAGTTTTTTTTTTCTTAACGTGTTCTTTCCATCTAAGCTTTCCGTTTCAAGCATCATACCAAGATATTTTGCAGAATTTTGATATGGTATGATGACATTATTTAATTCTACTGGAATGTGGGACTCAACTTTTTTATTTGTAAATTCATTTGCAACAAATTTGTTATTGGCTTGTTGCAATTTATTTGTAGCTTCATTTATATTTTTACCGACTGCTAATATAGCCGTATCATCTGCAAAAGTAGCTACCGTCGCATTTTCTATTCCTGGAATGTCACTAGTGTATAGTAGTTATAGTATGGGGCCCAGTATACTACCTTATGGTACTCCTGCGTTAATATTTTGTAGAGGAGAGTAATCTTCTCCTTGTTTAATTTGAAATAATCGCTTTGATAAATGTGACAAGATCAGTTCGAAATATGTTTCAAGGAGCAAGCGACGTAGAGATAAACCCTTCATGACATACTTTGTCGAAGGCTTGCGCAACATCAAGAAACTCTGATGAGCAGATGCTTTGGTTTTTTCTTCCAAAGTTTTTTTGATGACATCAGTTCTATGGGCTTGTTCGACAAATGAATGTTGTTTTCTAAATCCAAATTAATGATTTGGTATGACGATTCCGGTTTCAATCAGAGGTCGCATTCTTTTAAGAAGTAGTTTCTCAAGTAAGTTAGATGTTAGTGGTAACAATGAATTCGTTTGGGGGTTTTGCCGGCTTATGAATCATGATAACGTAAGCAATTTTCCATATACTTGGGACAAATTGTTGTTTGAGTAGAGTACTCCATTCATTATTTTAGATAGAACTATTAAAGCTTTTGATGATAATTTCTCTAAGATTTCTAAATCGAACCCTGGAGCGTTGTTTGATTTTAAGCCTTTAATTTCTTTTATTATGCCCTTTCTTCTAAATACCGTTATTTGACCTATATTAGATTCTATATTATTTGGGTTAAATGTTTCATAGAGGTGATCAGCAAAAGTATTAGCTTTTTCGTTATCGCTACGCGCTCACGTTCCGTCGATTTTTCTAAGTGGAGCAGAATACACGATCGTTTTTTTCAGCTTACTGGTTGCTTTCCAGACTGAATATTTACTTTTTTTTAGTAGCAGATAAGTTTTGTGGATAGTTCCTTGGTGGTAGACGCACCTTGATGTTTCACCAAAAACTGTTTTTCCATAAGGTATGACATAATATATAAGGTAGTGTTAAATAACTTAAAAATCATTCTGAGGATAAAAGTGAAAATAATGAATTATTTTTATACGTTTTGATTTAGCGTTCTTATCTCTAGTATGGCAAATCTTTTTGTGTAATTCCTCAATTCCTATAATTTACAATTATCAAAATTTTAAAATAAAAAATGATAATTTTATCTAATCTTATCTTTGCGAATACGATTTAAAATTTTTAATAGACTTAACTGAATGTTTACTTTTGCACATAGTGAGCATTTTTTAATGAAAGACGTTATATGCCTCAGCATATTACTATACTTTACAGTTATTTATTTGATACAAAAATAGAAAATAAAACTAATTAAAATATTTACTAGGAAAATTATTACTGTAATTTAAGTATCTTATAAATTTAAAACGTGCTAATTTGTTTTTTTTTTTTAATTTTTAGGGGATAATATTTTGGCACTGAAATCTGGAAATTTATCAACGGATATTCAAGGAGTACATACACCAATATCGAATGGTATTAAAAATGAGCCTTCAGATGATGTAAGTACATTTTATTTAAAATGAATATTATGAAAAAAATTTAATTTATAAAATAAAGTAGTGAAATTTATAAAAATGGTCGATTATTAAAATATGGCTAAAAAAATAAATTTATAAATAATTGATTATTACGAACGTAGAAGAGAATTAAATTATAAAATTGATTGTTAAAATGTATAGTACTGTTAGATTGAATCATGAGATCGTAAATAAAAATATTTTTGTTTTCTACTAATGCCAAAATAATGGCTTTTATACATATACTTCCAACAAACCATGAGAATCTCAAAATTATCGCCGAAGTACCCACTAGAAGAATATATCTGTTTGCCGCGATTCATTAGTATTATGAAAAGGTTGACATCGCTGCGACAATCGTAAATTGAATTGCATTTAGCTTCCCCTGGAAGAAGAAAATACGAATATTTAGAAGAATAAATAGCGAATGTTAAGAAGAAAATAATATGAGTTCATACATGAACGAAATGCGAATGTTTAGAAGAATAAAAGTAGAATTTTTAGAAGAAGATAATATCTGTTTCAGGGACTTAAAATAATTTCCAATAAAATTCATCAAAATTTAACTATTAATATTTATTTATTATAAATATTTAAGGTTATTTTATTTTTTTTTATTTTTTTAATTAAATTTAAAAAAAATTTATAATTCAATACATTAAAAAATTTTGTAGTTTGTACTTAACACGTGCGCTTTAAAAAACAACTGAAAATATTTTCACATACATACATGAAACATATATTCAAAATGGAGAAAACAAAAATAAACATTCTTTTAATGAAACGTAATTCATTCGCTTTTAATTCTTCCAGGCGAACATTCGCATAAAGTTCACACGGGGGATTTGTATATGTTTCTTCTTGAAGAACACGTTCTTACTATGGTTTGTTAGGCTGAAGGTTGTTGTTTAGTGTACCGCCGCATGAGGTTTCAGATTTTATTACTCTTTAACTGTTACTATTTTTGTTTTTACAATTTTAAGACTACGGGACCAAAATACGTTCACAGGATTTCAACAAAATTTAGTATAATAATTTATTTTTATTGTGGAAATATCGATATTTCTGAAGCAATTTACTTTCTTCATCAGTGCTTACGAACAATCGATAAAAATCTATATTAATTTTGCAATCACTGATGAAGGAAGTAAGCTTCCGAAATATCGATAAAAAACAATTATACAATGCATAAAAATAAATTATTAATAAAATGAAATTTGGAAAAATAATCGTACAATAAAGAAGTTAATACAGGATAAAATGTCGTTGGTCTATGTTAGTGCAAGAGTCTCAAATTTTATAAATTTTAAGAATTTGTATTAAGAATATTGGAACTATACAGAAACTTCATAAGTTATGAATTTACTTGTATCTTGAAAGCTTACAGGTTGTGTATTTATGGAAATAAGTAGAATGGTAGCGTATTCTAAAGTACATATTCTTGAATTCCTGTATAAAAATCATTTTTATATTATTTTACTCAGTTCTATTTCGCAAGAAAAAGCTCTTCTATAAGTTTAAAAAATGCTCCGCGAATTTTCACGCTAGAATGGTTTGGATTTTAGGGATTTTAATTTTGACAGAAAAAAATCACCCAGCTCATATTTATAAAACAGATTCGCTACACTGTGGTAATGATTTTGTTCTTTTGAATGTTCCTGCAGATAACTGGTTTTAAGTCCGGTACCGTAATTTTTTTAATTACATGTGAAAACCTCGATGTTATTCGAGTATATTAACAAATTAAATATTGAACACTAGTACTGTTGTCCGGTATTACGTCTTTTTAAATAGCTATAATATTTGGGTAGGTAGTAATGGCTGCCGATAGTACAGCGACATAATTAGACCAGTGAGGTCCATTGTGATATCAAGAGAACTTCCCTTGCATAACTCGAACTCTACTTGTTGAACCATTTCGAGTTTTTTACAAAGTGGGTGAAGTCTTGATTTTAGTGCCTTCAAAGTCACCAAGCGAGTTCAGAAAGAAGGCTTCTAGATGGGTTTTTGATTTTAACATGAAGACCAAGGAAGGTACAGAGTAGCTGATGAACAATTTAATATTCTTCTTCCTCTCTACACGTTCTGCAAAAGTCGTTTGAGGGAAGTTCAAACTTTCTGGCATGCTTACCAATAAAAGCCGTAAAAAAAGACATCTACCATAGTGTTGATAGCAAACGTTTTCAAAGATAGTTGCTTCCATTTTAATTAAGGTAAAACAGATTATACCCCAATAATTTTTTTTTGTCATTTATCTTATCCCAATGACAAAGTACTGAACCAGATCGAAAAATCTATAAAGCTTTCATCGGGAATCGAGCGTGAGACATTTCGCAGGCACTCTACCTACTCTGCCACCTAGAATGTTACCAAATTACCCTACAGATATTTATAAACCAGGTGGACTACACTGCGATGATAACCTAATGATGTGTAACATTTCTATAATTATAATTTCATTACTCTCTTTTGTACTTCGTACTTGAGGGTGGTAATGAAATTTTCATTATATGAAAGATATTTGTTTACTTGTGTCTTCTAATTCTTTAAAATTTGCTCCAGTACGATTAAAATTTTAATTAAAAATATCAAACCATTAATTTAGTTTCCGGTATGTACCGGATATACATTCTGGTATGTAGTTTCCGGTATGTGCTTTTATTAACTTCCTGAAAAAATTATATTTATTATTCTTACAATTATTTTAAAAGAAATAAATCTGGTGATACTATCTGGTACTTAAAAAAGTTCAAGTAAATTTATTTGACTGGTACTAGTATTTAAAAACTATTAGTCATTAAAAATTATATCTAAATTCATTAAAAGAGGTATTGGTGGTGATACTGGTACTGGAACTGGTACTGGTACTGGTACTGGTACTGGTACTGGTACTGGTACTGGTACTGGTGCTAGTGCTGGTACTGGTACTGGTACTGGTACTGGTACTGTAAAATGTAACAGACTCCACTATCGATCGATCTTATCCATAGTAGGGTCATGTTATTGAGTTTGAACATGACAACATTTAAAATGTAACAAACTCCACTATCGATCGACCTATTACATTTAGTAGGTAATGTAACTTATCGTGGAAAATTAACTTTAAAAACTTGGGAACGATTTCTATATTATGACTCACTGATGGAGTTGCAGGATAGTCAGGATGATGATGAAAAATTTGTGGTACTGATTTTTGTACAAATTTGCCTTTTTCGCTTAAACTCAGAGTAGGTAAGCGAATTTTTGCAAAAAAAATTATTTATTTTACAAAACTTATCCTTCTTAAATTTAACTTTAACAATTTTATACCACCCTGTTAATATAATTTAGTTATTTTATGTGTATTTTTATGAAAGAAATTTTGTTGGCAAAGACACTAACTATACATGAAGCAAGACATGTTATTGTTTTTCCATAAGTTTGTGAATATTTTAACGGATAATTTATTACTCACATTCATAATTCATACTACCATTTTGTTTTTGTACACACTGTTTTATTTTATATAAGAAAACAAGTAAAGTCTTCTATACTTTTATATAACTGAATTCCTATCATATTTTGTAATGTTGTTTATTTTTATTTTTATTTTTTTTTTATTTATTTATTTCATTTTTATGATGAAATTTATTTTATAGGTTATCTGTCTAGACAACCGCCTCACTTCTTCCAATTGACTTATTTCATTTTATCTCAATGTAACTATGTACATAAATTGAAAACAGAATTATTTACGCGAAATAAAATGTAAATGGTCCTTGATGCAAAACTAAATATGTATATAAAATATAACAAGGTGTGTGTGTCAGTTTCATAGAATTTCAATGTTGATAAAAAAAAATCATTTTTATTGGTATTGGTTACATATTTAATGAATTATTTATTTTTTTTTTTTTGATCGAATATTGTAATACAATAATAATAATTATTGTAATTTTATTATTGAATTTTTCACGAACAGTTCGTGAAATGTGCAAATTTTATAGTGTCATGAGTTCAAGGACGATTATTAAATTTCAATGGAAATTTTTCATCAATACAAAAAAATAAAATGAATTAAACAAGATAGGATAAATTTAATGTAGAAATAAATTTTCAACAATGATGAGAAAATTTCATTTAAATAACAGTTAAAAAATTTACGAATTTAATTTTTTCCATTACCAGGATTAATTTCCAAATAAAGATTATTAATGAATCTTAATTGATTTTTGGTTTTTTTTTTGTTTTTTTTTTTTTGTTATCCGTTTTGTCCAGTCATGTTTGAATAAATTTTGTAATTTTCTTTTAAAAGTATTTGCTACACAGGACTTAGAGATTTTAGTAAACGAAAAAAATGTTTATTGGATTTGTGTGTGTAGACGTCTTTTTAATGAATTCAGAAGTAAACATTGAAGGTTAATTTATTTTAATTGAAATTAACGAGGATTACTTTTAAGAAAAATATGTAAATCTAAAAAAAAATTAAATATTTTAATGTATGGGCCTTTTGATTATTCTAATTTTCTTGATACTGTCAGTTTCAGATTAAATACAAATTAATTCCATATTTATTTGTTTTTTCTTCAGCTGCTTGATCTTTAATTTGAATGATAAAAAGTATGAGACGAATATCACACAAAAAATTATGATATCTAATTAGGGCTTCTTAGTATTGGATTGCCACGTTATGAATATTTGAATAAATATTGTTTTGTTCATTACGATTCCTTGGAAAATTATTCATTATTATGATGATTTGGTGAATTGTAATTACTAAAATATATATTTTCATTTTTTCATATTTAAGTTGTATTGGTATAATCTAGCCTACCTACTTTAACAACTTGTGGAACAATTTCTGTCTAATGCGCCACTGATAGGGTTGCTGGAAAAAATTGTAATTTTGTTAATTTTATTTAATTGATATTCCAAAATTAATAAAATATATTGTTCTAATTTTCTTGGTACTGTCAATTTCAGATTAAATACAAATTAATTCCATATTTATTTGTTTAAATTATTTATATTGTATTATAAACTTGCAGTATCGTACTTAATTAAGCACGAAAAGGTGATTCTACCTAAGTTACTGTCAAGAACATAAAAAAAATATAAATATATATATATATAAATATTTTTTTTTTGCGAAAGATAGGAAATAATTCCAGAAGGACATAAAGAATCTCAGTGGCACTTGCATAGTGTTGAAGAGTCAAACCCGATAAAACCTATTTATCTAAAATCTACGTCTAATGGTTTTTTTTTCGTAAATTTGTTCATTCACTTAGTCTAATAAACATTTAAAATAAAATATTTAGAAATTAAAATTAGAATTACTAATAATGAACTAAGACGTGCTCCGTCTACACAGCCGAACTGACAGTACTTTACAAATACCTAAGAAATAAGGAAAACAAGCACTAATAACACGGACAGTCTGAGCACGATACGAAGAACACATCATAACGACTCTAAGGTTCATAAGACTCTTCTCAGGGTGAAGTATTCGCGTAAGACCTAATAACTATATCCCAAGGATACCTGGTGCTCCTAGCTTTCCAAAAATATATATCTTAAATGGTGCATAAGGTCGAAAAGGACATTTGAACGTATCTTTGTTGTTTTGATGTTTTTGTATATAAATAATTGTCTATTAGACATATATTTTATCTAGTAAAGATAACGGTATGGAGCATATTTTAACATTTATTTGATGATTGGTGCTGCCGTTACGGAGATATTTTTAGTTCAAAGTAGAAATTTTTTGAAAAAAAAAACAATCTTTATTTTCTTTATTTAAAAACAAAATACGTCGAGATTTTACTAAAATAAAACCCTTCCAATATTTATATACTGGTGGAAAGGTTTCTTCTTTTTCTATCACTCATACATGCATGCTTTATATCTATATCGAAAAGATTAGAAGATATAAGCATTTATTAAAAAAATTGTTGTTTTGTTTTTACCCTTTTTCTATCTAAAACTAGGACACTACTACAGTAAAAAAAGGATATTTGGTAATTAAAAACTACGCGGATACAACATCCCCCTTAGAATACCCTAGCTGACAAGGACTCACTACTAACGATAACACCACAAACATATGGATATAGGCAAAATAAGACATTTAAAACTTTAACCAGACAAAAAGACAACAAACATGAAACCAATCAAACTAATTAGACTATTGCATACAACAGACGCCAACATAAAAGACGTCAGTAGAACAAGTCAATTAGGTGTGAAACTTACCAGGATCCGGTTGCACTATACAAAAACTACCCTAACACACTTACGCACTTACACTCACATATCACTCAGCGAAAACTATAAAACATACACTACTGGACTGCCAATACTCACGTAACAACCAAATAACCACAGTACCACTGAAATTAACTATAAAAAAGACATACAGATAATCAAAAAATTACAGAAACTTACATATTTCGTCGGTAAATTTCTATTTTCGGACAAACGCCACTTTTGGGGTTTTTGACTTAGGACTTGGTTCTTAGGTTTCTTGGGATGCTCTTTCATTTTTTCTGACCCGTTCTTAATTATCTATTTTAGTTTTGTAGATATGGAGAGGCGAGATTCGGACATCTCCACTTTTTAAACGTTTTTGAATACAAAAGTCGGACATATCCAATTTTTTGGTTGATGACCGAAAATTTATATGAAGTTTTCGATAATTTTATTGTAATTCCTTAAATAAGGATATGGACTAAAAATTGTTAGGTTTTCCGTAAGTTTTTAATTGTTTCACTTACCACTGTGAAATTTTATTATAGTATTGATAATACTATGGATATGTCCAAAAATAATAATAAAAATTATTTTAGAAATTTCGTCCATTTCCATATATTTTGTTTGGATAGTAGCAATTTTATGTGGATTATGTCTGAAACCTACGACAAACAAATTGAGCTAGTTTTCAGCAATCAACATAAGCTGCGTAACGTATATTGTGAAAAACTATGTAAAGACAAATGCATTTTAATATTTTTTTCAGTTTTGTTAAAGTTCTAAAAGTGTTAGTATTATATTTTTGTATTGTTTAAAAAAAAATAATAATGGAAAGGGAATCATCATCATCAACGGCGTTGTCACCAACTCTTTTAGGGTAACTATTTTTATTTTTGAAATTAATTCGTTGTAAAAATTTGTGTGTATGTTAAGTATGCAAGACGAAATTTTTAGCAGTTGAGAGGAAGATAATTCACACTCAAAAAAAGTCAGAAACACAGAAAGATATTGCTCTGCTAATCCAGATTTTTCTTGTATATGTATATGTTTGTATGATATTTTTTATTTTAATTACAATATGCAATTACTATTACTTATTACAGCGGATGATAAATACAAAGACCCAAATTTTTAACCTTCAAGTTTATGGTGAATAAATATTAGTTTAGAACCTTTTTATATTTAAAATGATTCATTCAATAAAAATATTTAGAATTTGCAACCAACACATAGCCTTCATTGATGAATAACAAAATAAGAAAACCTGAATTATGGAAAAGAATATTCAGAAGAAATTAAGAAAAGCTGTTTAACTCTAACCCTCACAACATATTTTGTCACGTAAATTCATAACATGAGCCTGGCCGACTCACCTTATAATGTAATAGAAAAAAATAATTTTTATTAAATTTTAAACTTTTTATTTCAAATAATTAGTTTTTAGATGTTTAAAAATAACAAAATTAACAAAATAAACGCTACCGTTTTTGAAATTGCAGTACGAGATGGTGGTAATTGCAGCTTTTTAGTACTAGCACGCTTTTTGATTAGAGAATTTATTAAACTTTCAGCAAGAGCTCTTAGAAATAAATTTCTTTTATTGGAATTTTTTTTTGCCAAATAATGTTGATCTCTATTTTTACGTGGGAGAAAATTAATTGGAATATAAGTTTTATTTCGACTTAAAGTTCTTACAATCATCAATTCATTAGATAACAAACTTTTTTCAAGTTCTAGCGTTGTGAAATAGTTATCCATTTAAATATTCCGTCCAGTTCAAAATTATGGTGTACACAAATTCTTCACTACATTTTGAGCAAGTCCTGTTGCTCTGGTATTATCTTTGTTTCCAGTATATGGAATTCCTTTGTGTAGGTTCCCGTCTGAGAGCTACAAAGCCACCAAATTTTAATACCATACTTGTCAGGCTTTGATTGCATATGCTGGCATTAATTGTTCGTCTACCATAAGGTTTTCTGAAGGTATATAATATTTTCCCAAATTCTTACTTATTGTTTCAAATACGTCTCGAATTGGGGCTAATTTGTAAAATCTACGTCGATTACTTCTTGTGATTTTTCCATCAAATCTAATAAAACGTAAAATTTCGTCAAAGACGCTTACGCTTATAGTATAGCTTTGAATATAATTGAACCATAGGCTCCTAAAGCGATCGATAGCTTTGGTTATTTGATGCGAAGAAGGCGTGCAATTGCGGCAAATGGTTTCCAGCGCAAATTATTAATTTAGACAAAGCGTTATAGCCTTTGGGCCCATTTTTTACCATTTTTTGAAAAAAATTCTCTATGAGAAATTATAATTTCACCGCTATTATCAGAATCATAAGTTAATTCATCTTCTGCTTCTGAAGCTTTAGATAAATGATCTTCTTCAGAGTCAATTGCCACATCATCGCATTCTAGGTCATCAGTCACTTCATCATCATTTATTCATGTCAAAACTTGCATTATTAAGAAATTATTATGAAATATTATATGAGAGCCTCTCAGGCTCATGTTATGAATTTACGTGGTATTTATTTTAAGCAAAAATAAAATAATAAAAAAAAAAATATGTATTTTTGTAATTGTAAAATGTAAATATTGACCTAAATGAAGATTAGAAAGAAGAAACGTTACAATATTACCAAAAATTTACAAAACATGTAGCTTTGAAAAAAAAAGTGAGCCTGATAGGCTCATGTTATGAGCTTTAGGGTTAATCTTGTAAAAATTATAAAAATTTAGATACTTAACCGAAATATATGAAACCACCTTGTAAAAATATTTAAATTTTTTCTGTACAAAAATTTTTTCAGAAAAAGAGGCAGAATATTTTTGAAGCTTTTTGGGAATTGTCGGATAATGAAAAGACCAAATTTTACTTGAAATTTCCATGTTTAACGTCGCCGTACATTCAATAGCAAACACGTGAAATCGTTTCATTCAAATATTACTTAGCTTCACCGAATATTCACAGAGTATGCCACCTTATTTTTTACGAAACAACAGCTGTGAAAAAAGCTGTTAATTTAAAAATTAATTTAAAAATGAATAAACATTACTGTTGAATACCGTTTTTCTCTTATTTTATTCAGTTTTAACCTATTTTTTTTATAGACTTATCTACTTTACACCACTTTAGTGAAAAAGAAAAATTGTGCTAGAATCGGACATATCCAAGCAAAATTCGGACACTTCATACAATGTTAACAAATTTCTTAACTCTCCATGGGATATAGCCAAGAGCAAAATAAGGTGGGTTCGGTTTTTCAGATCTATTTCCTCGAGTTTTGGACGCAAACAGTAATGATAGTTTTATTTTTATAGCTTGAAATTTTACAAAGCTAATACCCAAATTTAAAATAAACTTTTATCGGGCAGTTTTTTTTTTATTAAACTTCAAACTTTAAACTCGATTTACTTGAAACTATTCTAAAACGTTTGTCCGAAAATAGAAATAAATCGACGATTTGACATTTAGAATTTACAGAATAAAATTGATAAATATAGTAAAAAATTAAAAGACGAACACAATCCCTTCTTCCGGTTTAAAACTAAAAATAAAAACAAAATAAAGTGAATTAAAAAATGGGAAAAATCCCAAATAATAATTAAAAATTTAGCAGATATATGATGTGGCTATATTAGTTTTAGATTGAAATAGTATTTAATTTCTAGTATAGTATTTAAAATAGATATGAGATTTCTAATAGAGAGATGACCCACATTCTACCTGGAAAAAGGTCCTAAATTTTTACTGTACATTTACGTTGCAGTTTATGTATAATAAACTTAGATTTAATTAAATTCAATTAAATCAAACATACATTTACAAAAACTTAGTCATATAAATAATTTAAAAAAAAAAACAATATAAAAAATTTAGAAATTAAAATTAAAATTAGAATTAAAAATTATTATAAGTTCATATAATATATATTTTGTATATAATAACTTAATCTAAACGACAAAATATAAAATTGCATTGACATTATTAGGATCGCTTGATTTTGACTGTTATGCACTATCAGAAAGATGGTTAGCTCATACTATCAATGACTTAGAATTGTTTCAATCTTCCCTTTTAGTGTTTTGAAAAGACATACATGGTTCCAATCTTGCTTCACAAGCTATTGGCACTGTACCTAAAGGAGGCGGTGTTTTGATTGCTATAAAAACTCCTTCAGTGTTAGCGAAATAGTAATTTTGCACTCGGAGTCTTTAGAAATTGTCTGCGTTAAGATTACTTTTCATTCTAAAAACCTATTTATTATTAATTGTTATATTCTTCCGAACAATAGCCTAGATATCTACTACTAAATAAATAACTGTAAATATAAAGTTTTCTTTAACTTGAATTTGTTAAAGGAAAACTCAATATAATCTTTATATTCATTAACTGCCACAAATATTATATTAAATGGTACCGGTACCGTAGTTAGTTCGGTGAAATACCAAATTAAAGACATTTTCCGATCGTAAACGAATGCTTGTATTCAAATGGGAACTGATCAGCCATTTAATAGTCTGCGAATCAAAATCTCAGCTACAGTCAATGAATATAATTGTATTAGTTTTAACCGGTCTGTGTACGGAGGCAAGCTACGGTAAAACGAATAAATTTTTTTTTGGACTGCTTCTATTCTATAGATACGAATACGACTACGATAAAATAGTGATTAAACATGGAAAATGTATAGTTCACATTTGAATGAATAAAGCAGATATATATAAAACTTTAATGATATATGGATCGTCAAATTCTTTGAACTATTTTTTTATGAGACCTAGTAATGTATTAAATTTTTTAATGATCTTAATTTTGAACTTAAATTTGGAGACTATCTTTTAATGATTTTAGCTTCAAAAGTGTAGTTACCAAGTACAATAGAAGATCGTCGGGTGAAGCTAGTAACTGATGCCATTTCTGATTTGACAATGAATCTATAGTGGCCGTTCGTGTTCTACTGGATGTTTCTTGATTTCATCTGTGATTATTTTAATGTGCCAGTCATGGTGGATTTATATGTTACGCACGGTACCATGGTGAATTAAATATACAGCAGAGCACTTTATTTTGAATTTTGCAGCATTTCGGTGTTGATTTTTTTTGCAAATCCTCATAATTGAATACCACATAGGTTTTAATATGAAGCTGAATTGCTTACATATTAAAATTTTATTTGGACTGATAACTCAGAATTACGCCCAAATAACCAGTAAAATTTTAGTTCTTCGTTTTTCTTTCTTATATGTTCCTTTCACCTTAATTTGGTATTTAGGAACAGCCCCAAGTACTTTGTTTTTTTTATTTATTTATTACGTTACGCGGTAGACAAACCTCGTACAGAGGTATTTGTAAAATAAGGCCTTTATGGTTGATTGGGAATGATTGGTTTGGATTGAGAATGACTGTATTCTTGTCATATATGTAAAATTTATATATGCTTTCATTAAGTTGTATACGCTATCGTCCACATCCACAATCTGAGCATTTTGAGCTTAATAAAATATACGACAACTTTTATACATGTTCACATTTGGTATCTTTTTACATTTCTGGTGCACGCTATTTGTATTGAAAAGTTGTTTCTAGATAGTGTTATCAATAATAGATTAAACAAAAATAATTCTCCTAATGTAGGACTAACATAAATGTTATAGTATTGAACTAATTGCTGAACTCTTGAAATGTTAACAATTAAATATATTTTCAAATATATGATTTTATTCAAGCAAAGAATAAATTATGTGGCATTAAGTAATAATCACTTGTGCACTTAAGTACTTTAATATATTTTAGCCCTTTAATATAATAGCCCTTTCTAAGCTTTACTTCCTGTCAAAATTTCGTTCTAATCGGACATTTATTTACATTTATATTTTATCATAAATTTTACTAAATTTTAGAAGTGAATCAGAGCACTTCAAATATACACCCAGATTTTGCTGATAATAACCACGATTAAGTAATAAATTAACATACAATAGTTATTTTAATAACCTGACATTTATTTTATACCTCTTTCAAAAAAAAAAAAATTTATGGAGAAATATTACCATTTTTTTTTAATATTATGTGTACACTAATGTTATATTTTATTTTACTTTGTTATGTTCATGAATAATTTTTGTGTTTTTCATCAAAATAGCTACTTGTAAATTGAATATTTCATTATTATAAATTGAAAAATGAATTTAAAATAACAACTTATTTGTGGTAAAATTATATTTTTACTTTAATTTTTGTGAAGAAAAACAATTTATGTTTGTTTTTTGTATCAAAATGTTTTTCACATAAGAACTTTTATTTGACTTAACTGCAAAATGATTTAAAAATCTATAATTATAATTGACAAGCATTTAAGGACCTGCGCAGTAGACACCTCTTCATTTTATTTCGCTTCTATTTAATGAACTCCAAATATATAAATAAGTTGTACATAAAACAATAATGCGCACACAGTTGAACAAGTTTTACTCATATGGTTTTATTATTTAGCAAATATATTATGCATATTATAATATATTTGCTTATTAAAATAAAAAAAAACAAACAAATCAGTTTTTATTATGAAACTTTAAATTTGGCTTCAGCTTGAATTATAATTACTCAACAGGGGCCCCTAGTAATTTTATAATAAACACTTAAGACACACAAATTAAGTTTTTTTATATTTTAAAATTTTACTTTTTAAAAATTCTATTCTGTTTTTAGTTTATCATTATTCCATTGCTCATTTTGTATGACACAAGTCTCGTTCAAAGTGTCAACATTTTTTCAGAAATGAAAAGTTTGTTTTACGTTTCCTGAATAATTCACAAAATTCACTTAAGTGGTTATTACTTATTGCCACAGAATTTTATATGGTAAAACTACACTTTGGCGATATTATCGATGATAATGCATAGAATATTTAAAGATCAGTGATTAATAGAATAAGCAGACGATTTCGGTTTCTTAGCAAACTTTTGTATATTGATTGGATATGTTTGGTGAAGAAAATTAGATGGAGAAGTATGACTAGACTCGGTCTGACAACAAACATTAGTGCAATATAAGTCAAATATTTATATTGATAAATAAATCTGTACTTGAATTGATGATAAAACTGAGCTATCAAAAATTATCAATAATGAAATAATCTTCTAAAACTTAACATTTTTTTTCACTTCAAGGCTATTGAAAGAATATCCTTACTACTTTTTGAATATCCCGACTTCTTAGTAAAATAACAATCATAACACAACCAATTTTTATTTTGAATTTTTCATATAGCTACTTACTAATTTAACATTCATGGCTTAATTGAGATTGGAACAAACAACTTTCTGATTACTGCTTGACATTTCGACACAGAGAAATTCAACTGTGACAAATTTAGTTTTATTGCCAAATTATTTTCTAGAAATTAATAATATTCATTTACAAGTACTAATTGTTCGTCCCTTGGCAATAAAACTATTAATTTGCATTACAAAAGGTTCAAAAGATTTGTTTTAGATATTCTTTTAATTTTTTGGCAAATATAAATTTAATTGCAGTCTGGAAAGCAAAAATTAAGGATAAAATGATATTTTCTTGTTCATTTAAAGTTTGTTCAAATATTTTAAAATCATTCAAACACAATATAATATATATCTGTAGATAAATCTATAGATAAAATTGATATTTGAAATTTTTTAAACCATAAAAACTATTCACATTCATATATTTGCAGTTTTTCAAACAACCGATATAATTATAAAAACCCACTGATTTGTGGTATAGAGAATATGAAATCTGACTACAATTCAGAAGATTGAATATTCGAATACCCTTAGGAACATTGATAATTTAAGTACAAAATTTTGTGTTTTAATTTTATACAAACTAAGATATTAAAATAAAGTTTAATACTCAAAAAATAGTAATGATGCAAAAAATGAACAAAAATATTCCTCATATTACACTTTTGCTCTTACCTATTCTTCGAAAATTTTTGCAAACCATATTGCCAGAAGCAGGATAAATTTAAGGTTTTACCTATTCATTATTTCAGGAAATAAAAAAATTACTGATATTTTTAATATGTATGGGTGTTTGTTTATATATTACGTATATTATTTACATATCAATCTCAATATTAATTGATTGACAAGTATGTTAAGTCTTGAAACTTGTAAACAGATTTAAGACTGAATATTTATTAGTACAGATAAGTATATGAAAATTGAATAACAAAGAAAAGACAGGACTTAGAATCTTCCAAGTCATTATTCAAATGACCGAAAATTCATTTCATACTACGATATTAAATTTACTTATATTTTTTGATGAAAAGAGTCTTTGTCAGTGCACCATTTTGACATTTTGGATTAAGTTATATTTCTGATGGGCACTGATAATGCACTGACTAATAAATCATATTATACTTGAATAAATTTTATCATCAGATAGGTGCGATAAAATTTCCGATTGAAATATTATTAAGTACTTATATAAGTAAATTGCATAAAAAAACAATAATGTCAAGAATTAGAATAATCATTTCCATCTTATTTAGTAAGCCTGAACAATTAAAAATAGTGAATTTTTCAAAAGAAGGATAGCTCAAATAATTTTGGACAGTTCGTTTACTAAAAAATTATGTTTTACTAAACGTGCTATAGGTCTATATTGGTGTATTTTTTCCTATTTTACGAGATTTTGAAGCTTTATATTTTGTTTAAATATTTAATCTTACAACTATATTATTTTTTAATTACATATTCTATTAATTATTTTATTTTGTAGGTAAAATCTATACCCTAAAATTCTATGCTCAACTTTTAAATAAATTTATTAAATTATTGTTAACTCGAGAAGCTGAATTTCCATAATAAAACGGATCATTTCTATCTTTTGGGTCTTCTTATGTTTTGTTAAAGATTATAATTGATTTTGATAGTTGTTCGTAAAATAATTTGTAGATTTATCTGAAATTTTGTCTTTACCAGAACGAATCTTAATACTTTTTATAATCTTGTGTTATAATAATTGTGACAAAAAAAATTGTCTAAATGAATTTATTAGTTTATCTACAACATTTTCAATACATTTTTATTAACTCGCTTTCTGTTTTTTTGTTCGATACAAATTTTGTAATCGATTTTAAAGAAAATTTCTGATGAGCTAGAAACTTGAAATTTAGTGACAACACTTTTTATAAAAACTTGTGTGGCCTGGATCCTACCAAAGTTCTTATTTGGACCATAGTCCATAACTTAAAAACGACTGGGCTAATTTGATTGAAATTTCGTGTAAATTTGGTGAACATCTTGGTTCTAATGACAACCTTGTTTTGTCAAAAAGTTGGAGGGCTAGTTTTTTCTTCTTATTTTTTCAAATATTTTTTAATATATTTTCTTTACAATTTTTATATATCTACTAATCTTAATGTAGGGCTAAATGCCTACAGACTGGCCCTGACATATTAGGTCCACCTTCATAAGAAAATAAAATCTAAATGTACAAAACTATATCTATTGTGGAGTAACGTCGGCTTCATAATAACATTGTTCCATTATGTTTTTAGTATCAACAAAATTATATTTCAACTATTTTTTATCATTTATTTTGTCCAATAACTAAGGGTACTGGACCAGATCAAAAAAACCCATAAAGCATTTTTTTTTTCGCCTTTATCAGGAAACGTACCTAGGACCTTTCGGTTGAGGCATGCCAAATGAACTGTTGTGTGAGTTTCTTCCTTACTCCTTACTATTATCGTTTGCTATTAAAATTTTCAAAATTATTCACAAAGGATAATCTGTATGACATCAAAAATATGTCTTGAATTTTGTATTTGTGTTGAACTAGGAAAAATATTTTCATAATATTTAATCCGTTTCAAAAACGTGGTAAAATTAAAATTAAAAAATTAATTTAAATAACTTTTTCCTTTACAATTATTTTTTTAAATTTTGGTGCTACTGAAAATCAGTTTATTTCAATTAATTTCATATAGGCAAAGTTTTCCAGTCGGCTTTTTACTATAACTTACCCAGTAATCCTTTTTATTCCCTTACTTTTTGCATAATTCAATTATTTGTGTTCTTAGCTTTCTCTTCTGTTTTAGTATACATTATTCTTACAGAATTTTACATGTGAAGACTTAGTAAAATAAAATTAAGTACGTAATTAATTAGTTTACTGTTCTATTTATATCGCTTGTCCTACCTTTCATATATAGTACATCAGGCGAATTTAATCTACAAGTAGATTTGAATTCGTTTTTGCCACATAATGAGACTTAGTTTCCCCTTCATCCTATACCGATCAAGTTCGACTTATCATATTGAATAAACTCTTACAAAGTTATATAAAACCACTAAAAACAGAAAATCAGTAAATAATTTTTTTTTTTTCATTTTCGACCATTTCCTGTAAATAGACATGAAAAGGATATTTTTTTTTAAACCGAATCATACTAATTTAAAAGCTTTCTTTTAAAATCTTAATGTCTTTTAAATTGAAATGATAAGGCTATTCATAAAAATCTATTAAATATAAAAAAAATTAAATATAACTTTAACCACAAACTAAATAACTATACAGACGATCAGTTCCATACAATTCCGTTTTTTCAATTTTACATTAAAAAATACTTCGAGTCTGACTCCATTTCTGCAAATAAAAAACTTAATACATACTCACTCACTTATGTTTTTGATTTTATTTATATATTTTTCAATTTTTGCAGATTTGTATTATTTATCTCGAAATCAAATCAGTTTTTTTTTTTTTAAATCATCCAATGTCTCTATATTTAAAAAGCCCCGAAACTAATTTTTTGTTCATAAAGAAAATATTTTATTTGTATAGAAAAACGAAGATTTACGAAGATTTTTCATACAAATTAAATCTTTTTTTATCGAAACAAAAATTAGTTCAGTTTAAATATAGAGGCATTGATAAGATAATCATTATCATATAATCAAAATCATAATAACAAAAAAAAACAATGTTGTTGGTTTTCTTTTTGTTTATATTCGTCAATTCATAATAAGGAGTAAAAACAAAAAAGAACAACAATAACAAATCGATGCTTTATCCGACATATATCTTTCTCTTATAAAATATCAGTAACAACTGATTGATAATAAAAAAAAAAAGGTTCACAGAATGAATGAATAAATTCGCATTTGCAATTATATTTTATTTTTGAGCACACTTTATAAGATAGGGGTACGCATATTCTCCATAAATCACATTCAATTCGAAGCAAATCAGACTAGACAAGCACAAGACTCTAAATAGTAAATAATTATGAAATTATTATTTAGATTAAATAATGATATGTTAGTTTTCATATTATTTAAAATTATTTTTTCTTTTATTGTTGTGCTTTTTATTTCACTGCAAATAATACAAATAATAAAGAAAAAAATTCCATTTCTATTTTATTAATTTTTTGCAGATTTGATTTTGAATTTTGAGAGAAATAAGACAAATCTACAAAAAATGAGAATTATATGTTAGGTATTTATTTTCTGTAGATTTTATGGTGGCGCCAGAAATTTTTTTAATTTTGTACCAGAAAAGAAACTTAAAAATGTTTATATAGAACTGATCGCTTGTATAAATATTTAGTTTGTGCTTTAACTTAATTTTTAATTAACCAACAGGGTCTACTAGTCATAGTATGTTTTTTTTTATTTTTAAAGTTGATCATTAATTTTTTTGTGGAAATCAATTTATCAGTCTCGATGAAGTGCTTTAAAGTTTTTGATTATGTATTTTGAATATATTTTAGAGTTCTTATTTATCTAGGCACTCACCTATTCATGTATTGATTTTTTAGATTAAATTTTATTTTATTCCAATTCCTGATTATCTACCTATACAACCAAAAATAAAATTTTTAAAATAACTAAAAATTAAATTTAATAAAAAAAATTTATTTTATTTTCAGATTTTGTTACGTTTTATGGAAAGTTTAACATCATATCAACAATATCCTGTTGTACCTGATAATGACTATCAAGGATATAATGAATATCCACCAAAATATAATTCAAATGATTCAATATTAAAAGATGATAATAAAATTGATTTTGAAATAATAAGAAATTCATCAAAGAATCAAACAATTGGAAATCGAAAAAATTATAATAATAATTTAATTATTAACAACAACAATAATAATAATAACCAAATTAATAATAATAATAATAGCAAAAATAATGATTATATAGATAAAATCAATTATTTAGAATCAAAAAATAAATTAAATAATTTTAATAATAATAATTATAACAATAATTACGATAACAGTCTGTTGTTTGATGATCAAATACTATACAGAAATGATAGTTTAAATTCAGAAGAAAATCCTAGTGATATTATTGATTTTGTTGTTGTACAAAATAATATGGGATCAAATGTTTCCCGTAATTCTTCCAAAACTGAAACAACAAATCGTCCCCGAAGAAGAACCCATTCATCAGGTATGTTTAAATATTTAATTTATATTATGATTTAATTAAATTCTCTATCCTTACTAACTGTCATAATAATTAATTTATTTTTTGTTTTAAATTTTATATTTTTTTAAATATGTATATACATATATATAGCTTAAATATGGTTGAATATTATAGTTAATAATATTTTTAATAACTATTTTAAAATTTATTTTTAAAATGTTTTAGTCATAAAATGTATTTAATTACTAAATTTTTTTTTTTATCTATTTATTGGCTCAAATTTAATTAAAACTAACAACTAGTAAATTTTTAATTAAAAAAAAAAAAAAAAACAAATATAACTAAAATGTAACTTTGGTGATGTAGATGTTAAATGCTTGGGTGTAATAAAATTAGATACTTTTATTTAAGACTAACTACAGTAAAATAAAAAGAATAAAAACCAAGTTACTTAGATATAATAAAATGAAATTAGTTGAATTTAATGGTCAGTTTCTAGACAGGCAATCAACCAATCAGTTAAACGGTTTTTATAACCCAGACGCCATTAAAAGACGTTTTTGATAAATTGTTTTGAAAGTTGTTAAATGTAAGGTGAAGATATTTTTAAGTGGAAATATTTTTTAATCAAGAGTCACACTTTTTCACTTCATTATTATTTTGTTAGTTTTTTTTTTTTTATTAGTTTTCTCGGATTTATTTTGTATAACTTTAACGGTTTTTTATTTAGTTTAATAGTATTCAGAAAATGAGATGAAATTATTTTAAGAATTAAGTAGTTAGCATTTAAAGCCTGTGGATTAACAAGTTTTTTATTTGTAATTTTTTTTTATGTAAAAAAATATTTTGGTTTTGTTTCACAAATGAGTCTATTAATCCATCAGTTATGACAAAGTATGAAGTGTATTGACAGAAAGCTTCAAGATCATTGATATAAATAAACAATTAAAAATCGAAGTAGTTTTTGTTGGTTTACAAACCAAGTGTGTACACTGCGAATATAAAGCGTATATATTTAGGACGTAAAATTATTTATTAAACAAACAAACAAACGAATTTGTTTCAAAGTTTTGCTACGTGTAAGCAATTGAATATCTTGATAGATCTAATTTTTTTTTGTATATAATGTCAATTTATGCAGCTACAATTGATTGTGCAATATATCCTCATCCAGTAGGGTTAGTAAACCTTGCCATAGTTAGTTGTAAGCTTTAATTAGTTTAGTTAATCTAAAAGGATGTGGCAGTCACATCAATATGATATGCTGTCACGACACTACATGTGGACCCACAAAAATCCTTTTAGCCACATCACAAAGACTAACTTGATCGTTGTCTATTCTATGAGCAAACCAGTAGTTGGGACAAGTCCATGCATATAATGAAAACGAACTTGTCAAGGTATCAAACTAAGACCCTTCCATCCTACAATGTTTATAGTTTTGTCGGCAGAATTTGGTATTCGCAGGAATTTGGTCTTACTGAGAGTCAATACAATCGCATATTTGACAGCTATCATTATTGATAAGTTCCAGTCGTTCCATTGTGTGCCCTTAAAAAGTAGCGAATTTTCATTTTGCAAGATTTTTATTTAATAAACGAACTTAAATTAACATTGATAAATTGTTTTTTTTTTTTTATTTCCAAATAAAACATTACAATCTCTCTCGGAAGGAGACATTCAGTAGTTTGTGTGACAATTTTTTATGCAGGCAAATTGCACTGACTAGTGCATGAGATAACCCAGTGGTCAACCATCCATTATGCCAAAATTATACTCCATTGTATTTCTTGGGCTCCATTTAATTGTTTCTATTGCCTACTGGGTAACTACAGCATGCTGGGCCGCTTAAGGCGACTTACAACACTTACAGCCAACAAGCTGCTTGCCATTCTGTTTGTCTGTGCAGCTAATCTTATCTGGTACTTTCCGCTTAAGCTTCTAATCACTTCCTGATGATTCTCATCTGCACATCACGATGTATGGCATCATTATTGACAAACCAAGACGCGCCAGCTATCAATCTTAATAGTTTTGCAATATTTGAGTTGCTGGCTACTCCCCACAGTTGGATTCCATAGGTTCATATCGATTTCACTACAGATTTATAAATCAGCAGCCAATCATCCAATACAATTTGTTAAGCTTCAAAAATTGATAAAAGTTGAATAATACTTATTTTGGGTACCATAGATCCTGATTACAGAAATTTAAACCAATGGTTGATAAAACGTTGCAAAATTTTTCTCATCAGCTTTGTTATCAGACAAAATCTAAGATTAAATCTAAATATGATAAAAATTTTATGAAAATCTACACATTAGATTTAGGGTTAACCTTAAATTTAAAAATTAAAAATTACAGTACCTATCGTACTTAATAGTATGAAAATGTATTTCTTACTTAATTTACTATCAAGAATACACAAAAAATATTAGAATTATGTCTGAAGTGAAAATATGTGTAAAAATCTAAACCAAAATATTCCGACAGTGAATCAATCCTAAATTCAATAATAATCAGTCACAAGCAGTGATGAAGGAAGTTTGTTGCTTCCGAAATATTGATATTTACAATATCAAATATTGAAATAATTATTAATGAACGGAAACCTGATAACAATTAAATTATTACTAAAAATAAAACCCGTATTAATAAATTTAAAAAAAAAAAATGTTTAAAGTTTAATAACTCTCAAATGAAAAGTAAACATAATTATATTTCAATTCGTAAAATAAAATTTAACAAAATATAAAAAAGATTATAATATGAACAGAATACAAGATTATATTAAGGTATTATTATATTAGTTAGAATATATACACATATTGACTTGACAATAATCTTTGCAAAAAAACTTGAACATATGGTTCAAACAGATTGGTTTTTTACAATTATTGCAGTTATATTTCGTCAGTTTTCTATTGTTTATGCATATCTGACACCTTTTCCTTTTATTTGCAGCAGGGTTTTCATTAGTTTTATCCTTTAATTCATTCATAGGTCTAAAATTGAGTTTATTTATAATTTACAATCCTTCAAACTATAGGCCCATAGCTATTACTTCCATTATTTCAAAAACGATGGAAATCTTAATTAATCATAAGCTGAAGAAATATCTTGACAGTAGAGGTATAATTCATGATAGCCAATACGGCTTTCGAGCCCAACGTTCCACCGGTGATCTCATGACATGCCTCTGCGAGAAGCTCAACACCAGCCTGCATCAATCTGGTGAAGCTACTGTTGTAGCTCTGGATATATCTAAGGCTTTTGATCGAGTTTGGCATTCTGCTCTTATAGCAAAATGCAACGCTATAGGCCTTGGTTCAACCTTTTCTAAATGGATTGAAAGTTTTCTTTTAAATCGATCTATCATAGTTTCAGTTGACGGTTCTTTTTCCGACCAACTTCAAATCAATGCTGGTGTTCCACAAGGCTCTGTCCTTTCCCCCACCCTATTTCTCATTTTCATTAATGACCTTCTCAAATTAACTTTCAATCCAATCCATAGTTTTGCTGATGACAGCACTCTAGTAGCATCATATGATTTTCTAAAACAAACTAATGCTACAGCTTCCGCAGTCACCTCCAAAAGAACAATGATGGCCGGCGCGCTCAATCACGACCTTGCCAAAATTGTCGACTGGGGTAAAGCTAACAGAGTCGAGTTTAACACTTCAAAAACTCAAAGCTGTTTTGTTAGTAACAAGCTAACAACATTCGAACCAATTCTCCGGCTTCAAAATGAAGGTATCCAGCGACTCAAAGATCTGAACATTCTCGGAATGCGAGTGAATCAAAATATGCACTGGAATGAGCATATTTTCGATATTGCGAAAAGCGCCGCAAAATGTTTAGGATTTTTGAGCCGCTGCAAAACTTATTTTTCATCTCGAGACCTTTTAAAAATCTATAAAGCATATATACGACCCAAGCTCGAGTATAACTCACATTTATGGGCAGGTGCACCAAAAACCGCTTTAAATTTTTTGGACAAAGTTCAAAACCGCGCCATTCGTCTTATAGGCGACATAAATGTGACCTCATCCCTTATACCACTTGGTCATCGTCGTATTGTTGGAGCACTTACTCTATTTTATAGATATCTGCTTGGTGTTGGCACTTGTTCCGAGGAATTAAAATCACTTCTTCCTCCTCTTAAGCAATTCAATCGCACAACACGAGAGGCATCAAGTGCCCACCCTTTCACAGTGGAAATTCCGAGATGGTTTAAGTCCGGCTATGGAAATTCTTTTATAGTAAGAACATCCCGATTGTGGAACCGCGTCCCAATCGAAGCATTCCCAATGAGAGAAGGATTTTTTATTTATGACTTACAGAGGTTTAAGACGAATATTAACAACATTGTTCGCTCTTTCCCACAAAACTTTTCTTCTTCCTTTTTCTTTCCTTTCCTCTAACTATCCTTTCCTTTTTCAAATAGTCAACGGTACGCAAGTACTTAAAGGTTCAAAACCTAAGTTTTGGCTATAATATAAAAAAAAAAAAAAAAAAAAAAAAAAAAATTGTTCAGTTAAACAACAATGAATCAACTTAAATAAAATAATAGTAGTAGCTTTCACATTTCTGATAAGCCAAAAATTCGATGAATAAATACTCGACAAACATTTTAGTTAAAATAATATGTAGTAAAAACTTGCAGTAAGGTACTTAATTTAAGCACGCAACGTAATTCTAATTAATACAGATTGTGTCCTATAATGAAATTGTGTTCTATTAGACTCTGAAGTAGTATAAAAATTGAGCCCTAGGTTCTGTAAAACTGTTTAAAATATTATTTTCTTTTAAAATAACTTCACTTTAGGTAAATAATAACAAAACAAAACACACACAAAAGAAAGTAAATAAGAATTTTATTTGTATATTAATAGTATTTATGTATGACGTAATTCAATAATTTTCTTTTTTATGTTCGTACATACATACACCAACATTTTGTAGGTTTGACTCCATCTTCAGAATTATTTCAGCTAGTGAATCGTCTTGTGCGAAAAAAATATTCTAAAACTTTAGCTATATTCAAGCTCTCTTTTAATTTATTTAGTTAAGTCCTAAGCATGTGAAAAAGCTTGTTCTTCAGCAGCATTATGCAACATTGAAACAATCGTTTTTGCATTGATGGAACAATTTTTCCACTCATCAATTAATAAAACTGATTCTAAGCTTATAATAGTTGATTTAATACATTTTTTATATGCTTTATTAAGTCAAATTGTTGACAGTGTTCTCCCACCAGAAACTTTAAATAATTATGCTTACCAAATTTTTTTAATAAAATTCTTGAAATTAACCGAATCTAGCTTTAGTTCTAGTTCTAACATCATAGTTGACATTGTTTTTATTCCATTCAGCATATTTTACATTTTCTACAGTACATTGCTTGTTTACACTGAATTATACTTCAAAGTGTAGACAAAAACATTAAACGTAAAGGAGCAAACAACACTGACTCAATTGAACCACACATATATATAATATCTATTATTTAATGTCGTTTTTACATAATTTAAAATGTTTGACTTACAGTCAATCGTAGATTTAGTACAAATTTATTAAATCACTTCTATATTTAGATTTACAGTGTTGGTGTTGAAAATTTTACTTGCCTTTTAAAATAAATAAAAAAAATGTCCTCCAAAATTAAATATATTACATTGCTAATGCTATTATTCCGACGTCCTCAACAGTTTTACTAAATTTCTTTTAAATTAGAATTAAAAACTATACAAAATGCAATACATAAGTTTACTGTGTATTAAATCGAACTTTCAAAAGTTTTTTTTTCTGTTTTTTTTTTTTAATTCAAATAGTTTTGAAATTTTGGGATTTTAATAACATACGATTTTAGCATTTATTTCGTAACTTTCACAATTTCCACTACAGTCAACTTTTACCGAATCATATATCTTCTTCTTGAATAATTGCATATGTTCTAGTAATTTATATTATAAGAAGTCATCTAAAAACTAACTTTTGCTACAAAATTTAAAAAATACTACAAAATTTATTATAAAGTTAAAAAAAAATTTGCTTTTTTTGTGTTTTAAACATTTTACAAGTTACAATAACAACAATAAAAACAAAAACAATAACAATAAAAAAAAAGTGTATAAATATAGACCATATCCTATTGCCATAGAATACCACAAATAAGATAACTAGTTGAAGGAAGAATCAGAATAAAAAAAATAAAAAATAAAAAACCAAACAGAAAAGAAAAGTAAAAAAATAAAAAAAATAAAAATAAAGTTCTATCACCAACTGGTGCAAAAAGAAGATAAAAATTTTCACAAAAGTTACCAAACCGGATATACCATAATTTATCATACATATTTTTTGACTTTTCTTACATAATAATGTGATATTTTGTACGTAGAGATTTTTAATATCAAAAACTGTTAAACAACAACAACAACAAACAAAAAGAAAAATAATAAGAAAATCCTATGAGCATGTTATATTTCTTATTCCGACATTAATTTCCTTGAAAAGTATGAAGAAAGGTTAAAATAATTTTTTTTTTATATTTATGAGACGAGTAGAAAATGAAATTAGAACCAAAATAATTTTCTTAAATTATTTTGTGCTTTTTTTTTTTTTTTAAGTAGAAATAAAGTTCTTTAAGGATTTGTCGGCTCCAGAAACAATTTACATGTTTTTTTTATTTTTTCTTTTAAAGCAATCAAAAGTAATTCTAGGCGCTTGTAAAAAAAAAAAAACATTAAATTTAAATTTTAAATTGATTTATTTGGTTGAAGTCGCATAGGGTGTAAATTACAAGATGAGATTTGTATTAAATTTAATCCAAAATATTCTGATTTTATAAATATTTTATTTGAATTATGGATCAGGTGTTTAGCTTCGCGTTACAGTTTTTAGAAATTATTATTTTAACTGAAATTATTGATTATAACTTGAAGGTACAATTAAAGATATGTGTATCACATAGTTATATAATTAGAGACAGGGACATTTAGTAGTTTGTGGGATTTTTGTTTTTATATGTGAGCGACATATAAAGATTTGGGGATGAAAAATGTAATCATAAGTAACCCATGACGATCTAGCTTTACGCTTACGATATTACATTGACATCGTAAATGTCTCAATACAAAATTGAATCAAAAATGTCGACAAAAGCTCACAAAAAATGTACATAATTGTTTTATGATCAAAATTGCTGTTGACGATATATTCGCGACTTTAGTATTTGAGTACCTAAGATTTTCTAAAAACCCTATATTTTTTTTTATAATAGTGTTTAAAGTATAAAAATCTGTGTAAGGGGAAAAGGAATGAGCTAGATTGTGCTTAAAATCAAATTAAAACAATAATAAAAAATATATACGAGGTTTGATAATTCACAATTCAAATTATTTCAAATAACACAAGCCATTTATAGCCATATATCTAGAAAGTTTAATATTCTGTATCTCTTTCTTGTTTTATGTAGATGTATATCTCTGATAGCTAGCTTGCTATGATTTCCGAATGTTCTTTTGGAAGGATTGTTTTCATTTTACAATTCAACCTCTTATGCCACACCTTATCGAATGCCTGAGCACATCCAAAAAGATTGCTGAACAAACCTTCTTCTCCTCTAGAGATTTTTAAATATAGTTTGTTATTCTGTGTATCTGGTCTATTGAAGCATATTTTTCTTTAAAACCGAATTGGTGATCTGGAATTATATTCATTCTTTCAATAATAGGTTTCAGTCTACGTAGATAAATTTTTTCGAATAGTTTCAACATTATAGACAGCTAAAAAATTGGTCTATAGGATGATACTTCATGCGGTGGTTTTCCAACTTTGGATATTATGATGACTTTGGCAAGTTTCCACAATTTCGGAACATATTTCAGTTTTAATGTAGCATTTATAAGATTCGTTATCTTAACTATGGCCTATGTATTATGTACTATGTAAATATAGAATACATATTAATAAATCATAGCGTGAATATTAAAGCTGGAAAATGGTATTAAAATGTTTTAATAGAAGAACAAAAAATATTAGAAACAATTTATACAATTTGAAAGATTACCTAATAATAATTTGTAAAAAAATTTTAAATTATTTGTTTACAACACCTAATGATACCGCTTCTGAAGGAGGTCTTAAATAGTGTTCTGTGAAGGTTCTTTAGTTTGCTTGAAAGAGTTTTAATTCTACTAAATATCTAATGATAGCGCATTTTGCTGGGCCACAAAATAGTGATCCATTGAAACACAACCATTACCCGAAATTATTAAACAGTCATTGTTCCAACAATCAAAATTTAGTTATTACTATTATAGCCCTTTGATATATCTTCTGTACCAAAAATTTCCCAGTTCTGAATTATCTATACTGACAAGTCTTAATGAAGATATTCTAAAGAAGAGTCGTAAGAATTTTTTTTTTTTTATTACTTCTACGTTTATTTACAATCTATTTGAATATTTTAAAAATTTTGACAAAAACTTCTAATAGATATTCGGTAAATTTTTATGACAAATATATACAATTTTGAGTAGTGTATTGACATGTTTGAGGGTACATTTCAACAAATATACTCCTAGGTTTTACATTGTCTTTGACAGCATTAGGTGGTAAACCTAGACGGAAGGTCCGCTGTCTACTTGGTTGTTTCCGCAGTTTTTCCACGAGTGGATATGGGGGGTTTCCTAACCGGGTCCAATATGGTTGTAGCAGTTATTCCCTCTTTTACAGTTCTCACTTGTGAGTCATTACTTATGACTAAGTTTTGAACATACCAAGGCCCATTGACAATTGCTCTGAGTACCTTTACTTGAAAACGTTCAATAATTTCTATATTTGAATTTCCTTTCGTACCCCACAGTTCGATACCATAAGTCCATTTTGGTTTCAGTATACTGTTATAGACTAGGACCTTACCTTCTAGAGAGAGTTGTGAATTTCTGCTAATTAGTCAGTATAAGTTGAAAAATTTTAGATGTAGTTGCTTACCTTTTTCTGCAATATGCTTTCTCCAGGTTAGTTTTTGGTCCAACTTTTTGCTGCAATATGCTTTCTCCAGGTTAATTTTTGGTCCAAGTGAATCCCCAAATATTTAACCGAGTCTGCCATTGGTAACGTATTATTATTGATTTTAACTGGAGGACAGATTTCTTTCCTAGTGGTGAAATTAATGTGGACAGATTTGACTTCAAGTCGTAAGAAGTAAAGCATATATTCCAATTTAAGTAGGGAAGTAAAAAAACAACGACAAAAAACAGAAATAAGCTGACAACTAATAAAAAGAATATAACATCAAATTATTTTAATTTCAAACCAAAGGAGTATTTTGGTATAGGTATAATTAAAAAAAATCTAATTTAATTAAGTAAATTGCCAAAGTAAACCCACAGTAAATCCATCAAGTAAATCCAAGCCAGAAATATTTCCTTGTTCCTTGGTATATGATATTGTTAGGCAAAGTTAACTTATTGATGCTTAAATAAATCACTCAAAAACAAGTATTATGTAATTTCGTTGGTTTTTAAAATTAATTTTTGATCCTGTAAGCACCAAGAATCTTCGAATCGAAAAAAAAGCCATATTGTGGTGTATTTCGACTATTTATATACTTTTTAGATTTTTTACATAACAAATATAAGCATTAAAAGGTAAAAACAGAATTTGTTTTATTCCAAAATTGGTAGCAATTTGTTATGATGGAGTTTTTTTTACTGGGGTATAGTTGTCATAAAGAATTTGTGTGTTTTGATTATTATTTTCTGATTGTTAGTTAAACTGTTAGTATTTTGTAGATTTTCTATAGGTTTTCTATTTGAAATGAAAAAAAGTATTATTGTATTAGAATCCTTCATACCTACCTATATTTATTTTCCCAATCCAGAACGGTTTTTCATCAGTACACCAATATTTGGCTTAATATATTGTGATTTTTCAATGAAAATTTGATAAAACGCAATATCTTTTATTTTTTGTACTTTCTATATTGGAAAAATTTCGAATATTTTCATTCGAATGATGATTTAATCTACGCAATGCGAATGAGTTTTCCTTCCAGTGGATTATTCAGATCTGAAGTTGATACTTATTAAGTCAATATTTTGTATCTCTAACAAAAAATTTGGTTTACTTACAACCTACCATATTCTAAACGTTAACGTGTCTTTTTCTTATTTAGGCATTTATACATGCGTTCATTTATACATGAATTTATACATGCCATAATAGATCTCAGAATTACATCTTCTCTAGTTGTAGACCTCAAGTTATTTTATAACATTTTTACAATTTGACTTACATATATTTTATATGTATGTACACATTTACATTTTTTATTTCAAAATTCATTCGAAAAGAACTGTTTTCTACTACTGCAACTGTAATTTTTTAAAATCAAATAATTTGATAGATAGAAAATTCTATTGGATATCTCAAATATTACTTTTTGTGTACTATTCAAATTTAATATAAAATTTATCTCTATTTTTATATTACATAAAATTAAATAAAAAAAAAAACATAATAAAAAAAAATAATTCTAAAATCAAAAAAAAAACTCCATCTTTTTTACACAAAAAAAAAAAAAACAACACTGTATCCAGGTGACATTCATAGTAGCAAATTCAACAATAGAAATAATAAAAATTTCTTTGATTTAACAACAACACCAACAACAGCATTAAATGTAAAAGAAAAATTAAATACGTTACCAATAGCTGGAACCGGACAAAATAATTCAATTTTAAATCTTAATAATGTATTGTTTACATCATCAAATACTGCTGTTACAAATGATACAAATACAGATGACCAGAGTACTGAGAAACAATTAAATCAATATCAATATCAACATCATCATCATCATCATCATCATAATGATATTAAAAAGGATAAATTATATCATCAGTATCATAAAAATTATAAACAACAACAACAACAGCAACATTATAAATTATATGGTACTAATAGATCTGTTACACCATCTTTATTAATAAATGATACAACAAAAACATCATCTACAACAACAACAACAACAACTGTTAAAACATCATCAACTGTTACATTTGAAGATCGTAATAAATTTCGCGGAAGCTTACCAAATCATTTAGATTTCGATACTTTTGTTAATCATAATGATGATATAATTTTACAACAATATCAATATCATCAAAAAATTTTGATTAAACAACAGCAACAGCAACAACAACAACAACAAAACCAGATACCAACAATAGAAGTTGGAGGTGTTGTAATGAATTGTACGTGATTTTCTTTAGATAAACATTCATGTATAATTTTTTTTTTTTTGCAAGTTGTTTATTAAAATATTATATACATATTATGTATATATTTTATATTTACATATATATATATATGTATTAATGTAGTAGACTAGAATTAGATTTATTATTATAAGACGTTTTCCGTTGCTTTTGGGTAGTAAATTTATCTCTATTTAAGCTTTATTATCACGTAAATTTTTATATTATCACAATATGTTTTTTTGATATTAAGGAAAACATCACAACAACATGGAATATGTGTTTTCATATTTTCAGATATACCGTTATTTTTTGTACATTTTATGTTTTTTTGTGTTGGTTATAACATGTAGTTGTTTAGTTGATTACCCCAAAGGTTGAAATGGGAAATTTGCTTCTTTTTATTTTTTTTTATTTTCCATTTATAATATGATAGTCATCATTTGTAATATTTTCGTTGCTCCTTCAATTTTTACTGCTTTTTCTCTAATTTTCTTACTGTCTGTTTTTTTTTCTTCTTTTGATGTTTTCTTTATTATTTTGTTATTGTTGGTTACATAATCTTTACTATATAATTTTTTATTTTATTTTATTTTGTTTAGTGGTGTTGTAACATTAAATTTGATTTATAAAAATTCCATATAATATAAAAATATTTTTTGGTTATTTTCTTTTTGTTAATTTACACCTTAAATGAAATAAAAACAAAAAAAAACAAAAAAAAAAACAATAAAATAATAATTTTTAGTGAATAATCATCAACAACATCAAAATCATTTATATAATACACAATCTGAATCAAATACAACATTAGTATCAGCAGTAGGGACAACAACACCAACAACAACAATAACAACAGCAGCAACAACAACAGGAATAATACCAGAAACAGGAACAGTAAACGAAATATCAAGTGAATGTGTTGAATACGTGACCCAACTATCTAATAATAAAATTCATCATCAACATAAACCACAAAATCAAAATCCACGACAACAACAACAAAATCATCTTTCATCATATAATAACGATAACAACAGTACGAACAGTAATAATATATGTGGTAATAACAGTTATGATGGTAGTAGTTGTAGTAATAGTAGTAATATAATTGGCCCTGGTATTATTAATAATTTTGAAAAAGATACTTCTTCGACTTCTTCGACCAGTTGTATTAGAAATAATCATAATAATAATAATATTATTGGCAATGGAAATATTATTGGTAACACATCTAAAATTAAACAAGGTAAAAATAAATATATACACATTATATATATATACATAATATGAAATTAATTATTTAAAAAAAAAATATATTTGTTTTCTGAATTTTTTATTATTATTGTTATTATTATTCAATAATAATATTCTGATATAATTCACAATATTGATTGGCTGATCTTCAAAATTTTGAAAACAAAAAAATACATAATACCGAACCATATATAATAAATACAATGAAATAATTTAAGGACATTTTCTGTCTTTAGGCATGTGAAATAAATTCTGTTATTTTATACAAAATGTAAAGAATAGTTCATTGTATTTTCGATTATAGAAAAAATATAATTTTAAATTTAAATATTGATATATTAATATGAATTTGAAATAATTTATTTATATCAATTCGGGCAAATAAAAATTGAGTATTTAATCGCTAATATTTAATACTGTTATACCCGCTAACACTTCTAATATATCGATATCGATATATGAGGTACGTAATATCGATATATGAGGTACTAAAATTACATGTTATGTTCAACGATCATTTCGAGTGTTGAGTATTCAAATTTTTAAAATACATAACAGTCGATAATACTTAAACGTTTCTAAAGTTGATAAATGTGTAACTTATAAAATGTTCATTTTTGGAAATCAACAAATAAAATTAATAATTCAAAATAAATAATCAAAAAAAAAAGTATATTCCAAATGTAGTTATAGCTGTTTCAATTTGGTCTCAGCAATAACTCGATATAACTTTATAGGTATACTCAATAATACTTGACAATTAATACCTGATAACAATATAATCCAGTATTTTTTTAACAATACTTAACGATACTGAATTGTTAATAACTGATAACAACAAAATTTATAAATAAAAAATATTACAAAAATAATTCTTAAGTATGTGAGTATTAGTCAGTACATAAGTACAATAGCCTTAAGTTACTTAGTAGTCTTTAATCTCTTAACCAAATGATATAAACCAATAGAAAACAGAAGTGAAACAAATACAGATTTTAAAGCTTAGATATACTTTATTTTTCTACAAATATTTATTTATTTATTTTTATAACAGTCGATCTGCAGATAAATTTGCAGGCCAACTACATATCCTTTTCGCTTTCGAATGTGATCCTTTATATATAAAGTAATTAATTTGTATATCATATATTATAATACAGTTAGTTGTCAACAATTCACCTCAAAATTATACAATAAAAATTCTATCCTATTTGGCTTTAACTTGAATTATAGTTAATAAATAGGGGTCTCTAGTATTTTGTATATTGTATATTATATTTTTTTTTTAATTAGTTTTTAATTATTTTATTATATTAGTACCAATGTGATTGTATTGTATCGAATCCATGCTCTCTCGGTTATTACATTATTATACTCGGCTATCAAAGCCACTTAGAAGTATTTTAGGTTTTATGTTTAAGAGATATTCATAGAGACAGTGCTACAAAAGCAAAACATACAGAAATGGTACCTGCAGTACTATAAAACTGTCATTTTAATTGAATTAGATTTATTTAACTACTTAAAAATGCTTGTATCGTAAAGTTCTGAATATAATACCCCTACCAATAAAGTACTCCGGATAAGGTAATCGAAATTTTTTTTCATTTACAGAACCCCGGGTACAGTAACTAGATTTTATATTTTTCGAAAATTAATTTCGAACTATTTCGATAGTGGCTGTTATCTAATACTAAAATCATTTTCATGTTATCTATTACTAAACCAAATATAGATGGTGTGAAATTTCATATAATAAAATAGATTTATTATTAAAAACTTGTCAACAACTTAAACATTTGTCAGCCATCTATTTTATAAATTAAAAATCCAGAAGGCCGAAAATAAAAAAAAAATTGTAGGTCTTCGGTCACGACACTAGGGACACCGAGCTTCATGTTTTCAATACATTTAAAAACCATTGTACTATCGACGAAAAAAAAAAATTTCAAGGTCTTCGGTCTCGACGCTTGGGACGCCGGACCTCTTGTTTGCATCGTGTTTGTGAGCAATCATACTAAAGAGCTTATGTACCAAGGACAATTTAAAAAAAAAATTCGAGGGCTTTGTGAGATGGGACCTATTTTTGCTGGAGCCTGTTCCATTTCTTGAACTTGTCACTTTCCATCAGTCACCACCTTATGTAGTTCATATGGCCCGGTCCTGTTGAATACACACACATTGACTCTACTCTATTCAATATTCATTTTCATATTCAATAAACCTTTTAGACGTAACATCTATGATTCTAATCACTCTCTACGTGGATACTGTCTGTCTGTATGTATGTAAAAAACAAAAAAAAAGTGAAAAAAAAAAAAAAATTTTGTACCAATATTAAAATGTATGAATGTATATATTAATAACATTAGTGACTCACAATTTAGCGTGACGCGAGTTCACCACATTTTCCTCTACCAAAATCGATCAAAGTGTTAATAGTAAGTTTCACAAAAAAATCAGTTTTCAAAGTAAACAAATTGTCATTTGACAGCATACATATATACATACTTACCTGTGCAGAATCTATATGATATGTATGTTTAGGTAACGATCATATAAATATGTTGCTTTCCGAATGGTTGACCCGGGTGTAAAAATCCAATTAGAGTATCTGGGTATTATATTCAGAACTTTACGGTACTGCATTTTTTATATAAATTTGTTGTAAACAAACTTAATTTACGAAATTTCTTTATGAACAAATAGTACTGCTTTAGCAGTATAAGCAGTAAAGCTTGCTTATGGAAATACCTTTTATGTACAAATTAAATTAAATTAACGCAAATCAAACTTCAAGAATATATTATGACCTATTAAATCTATAACAGTATCCATCGCTCAAATTTTACTGAGTCGTTGTCATCCTATACCCTGTATACAAAAATAAAATTTTGAAACTAGATTTGACTTGATATGTGAAAATCAGTTTATCTAACCACATTAACATACATTTTGTAGTTGCAATTTCCGTTTTACTACTCAAGAACATAATAATTAATTTTAACGACATTCACATTAAATTACTCAAATTATTGTTATTGTGATAATGTGCTTTCGGAAATATGATTAAACACTTCCATTGTTCTTTGAGCTGTTGGATGCGATAAGCTAAGCTTTATGATATAATAATGGTCATGTCATTTGTGACAAATTTATATAAATTTAGAGAGCTCTACTTGTGGCATGAATGACAATGAATGGCATGAATATAGTTTTTAAATCATTCTTTGAAAGTAGTTGGTAATATAATTTGATAATCAATACATTTATTAAAATTATACGTTTTCTGAAACTGAAGTTATTGTAAATCGATATAAATTTCCATATTTGAAATTAATTAAGTTTATTGTGTTTATTGATCAGTAAAGTCGACACCCAATTTTATTTCTTCAACTTCAATTTTATTATCTAAAATCTGCAATTAAATTTTATTTTTGTAATCATCTCAATCTTGTAAATACAAATTGAAGTAAAGTCAGCTTGTTACAAGCAAATTGAATCGTTTAAAATTTTCTTTCATCAGTGTTTCATCCTATGACTCATATATCGTTTTTAAATGTATTGAACAAAATGAAATTAAAGTAAAGCAGTTACAAATAAAATTAATAGAATTTGTAGTAACTAATTCACACATTTCACAATAATTCAGACATTCACAATTTAAAGAAAACGAATAATATTTGTCACTTCAGCCACAAATTTGAACGATAACAATTTTAGTACTACAAATTAGTATACTAAAAATTTAAACACTGACCCTGAACCATATTATGTGGGTTGGTTTTGTTTTGTTGTTGTATTTAATTTTTATATTTGGCTTGAAAGACCAATACTGACCTCAATGACAAAAACACGCTATTGTCATTGTATACGAATCCAGTCTAAATATTATGTCATAATAACTGTCAGGAATTTAAATGTGGTTTTTTTTACTCGAATCGAATTAGAAAATTTACATTGATTTTAAATTTTGTAGAACAAATTTCAAGGATGTCTACGGACCTGTATATTTGTTTTAATGAATTTTTTGCCCTTTTATTGTAAAGTTATTGATAAGAAAATTATAATATCATTCTGAACTGATAAATTTTACTGTTAATTTACTTTATGCGATATGCTAAGCCTCCCAAAATACCTTCTATTCCTGTTAACAATTATAATAATTACTGTTAACTAGAAAAAAAATCGATTTATTTTGAAATTTAATGCATTGAAAAAATGTACGCGACCGAAAACTTCCTCCAAAGTGTTTTTGTGAAATTAAATCCAAGATGAATTCATTATTTCTAATTTTATTTATTTACACTAAAACACAAAAGTAAAAATAAATTAAATTCGGTTTATTTTTTTTTGGCTCGTTCTTTTTTTTTTTTTTTTTTCTATTTCTATATTTTATATTTTTTTTTACAGTTAAACCTGATCTACAATTAACACTTCCTATAACACGTACAAATTTTGATCCAAGTTGTGATCAAGGATATGGTTCTGAAAGGTCACCGGAAGATGAATTACCACCGTTATTAACAAATACAAATTTAAATGAATTCCAAAAACAACATCAACATCCAACGATGATGATGTCTGAATATCCAATAAATGGAAATAATGGAAATGAATGTTGTGATGATGGAAATGATTTTGTTTATGATTTTATAACTGAAGGTTAGTGTGCATGTTTACTTTATACCATCTATATATAATATAATAATATGTACTTATATGTATATATTATATATATATATATTATATTTAATTATTGGTTTAATATTATATCCTTATTATAATGGAAAGTAGAAATGTTAATGTATTTGTGAGTATAATTATTATAGTAAAATGTATTGTAGCGTTAATTTTCTAATAAATTACTGATGTTAGTGTACTCGTATTTAGTTGAAATAAATTAAATATGAAATAATTAAAGGTCGTTTCAAGAGATTAAAAAATATTCAAGTTAATATAGTTTCATTTAAAGATTTATTAAAGAAATTATCTTTAAAGCTGAAAATAATTAGTGTTCTATATTGAAATTATTTTTTGTTGAAACTTTTAAAATTAATTTAATGAAGTTAGTTTGATATTGAGATATAGGGGAAGACATGTTTTGATTCAAAATTCATATGTCTTAAGTGGGGAAAATACAAGAAAGTTTAACCAAAGTGTCTAGACTATGGTTTTACAGATTATAGAAATTCTCTAATAAATTCATCTCCTTTCAATATTTTGGATGGCACAATTTTACTATATTTCAAACAATTAATACAGAATTTCTCAATTCGTTAAAAGGGAATATGTAACGAAAATAAAAATAGCTGGTCTCATATAAGACTACATAAACAATCTAACATAAACAATCATATATCAATAGATAGATCTAATATAAACTATCGGATATGACTTCATCACCCTGCTTCATTCTTATCTGTTTTATAACCTATGTTTTTACTATGTCTTTATTTGGGTATGAATTCAAGTCGTTTTCATAGCTCATAGACAATTAATTTTATGTTGAAAGAATTACAATATGAACTGATTCCGGATTGTAGTTATATAATATGAAAGCATTTTATATTTCTTATAACAGTTTCTATATTTATTGCAATTAATTTTATTGTTCTGAATTAGCAGTTTTAGCTTCGGTCTTGTATATTCTAACATTAAATTTGACATATTTTGATCATTCATCTTCACCAGATACGATATCGTAATATGTGCGCGTTAATAAATTCTACAACATTTTATCCATAAATTAGTACTTCTAGCTCTTCATTTGATCTTATTTGAAACTCACCATTAGTTGTTTTTATATCGTAGCTAATTTAACTAGAGCTAAATGGTTTGCTGCTTGTAGCAATAGACACCACATTTTTTTAGCTTTTAGCTAGCTAGATTAGCTTTAGGTTTTAAGCTCAAGCTAAATATAGATAGAGCTACTTAGAAACGGTATTAACAGCACATTATTACTACAAATTTGATAATTATTTCTACAGATGTTCATTTTGAATTTGTTAGAATTAAAATTTGTTTATTGCTGCAAAGTCAAATGGAAAATAATTTGTGGTTGTAACACGACAATCGTCATTTCTTTTTGGAGCAAATATTTTTCTCAGTATTCTTCTGTCCAATGCTTTCGATTTATTTTTCTTACTAATTGTCATTGTGGATCAGGCCTTGCAGCTATACATTGTTGTGACCGGTTATATTATAATCATTTTTAGCTTAATTGTACTGTTTCAAATTTTTAAGGTTTGAAAAGGCCTTTGTGTGCGTATAGAAACATTTTTGTGCTGCTTGAATATTCTTACTAATTGTTATACTGAATATACAATCTGGATGTACTGGATGTACAAAACTGGATGTACAACCAAAGATTATATTGGATATACAATCTGTTTACTCGTTCAAAATTATTCTTGTTTTGTTCAAGTAATCTTTAAACATTTGGTTTTGGCCTAGTTAATTTTTTGTACAGTACAGTATCAGTTTCTAAGGGAGATGTTGTACACGCGTAGTACCTAATGATTATATCCCAAGGAAAAACAAACAAAAATCCTTATTTTACAATAAAATTGCACTAAATTAAAACTTGATTAGTTATAAGTAAAATTGTAAAAACTCAAAACACTCTGTACGAGCAATGGTACTCATTTGAGTAAATAAATGAATAAAATTAATAAAAATAAATACCTGGTTCTCCAAATCAACAGATATAGCGGTTTTAGATGTATACATAAACATCAAATTAACAAGGATACTTTCATATGCTCTTTTTGTCCTTAAAGGATAAGATGCGCCATTAAAGATATATATTTTTGGGAAACTAGGAAAACCACGTATCTTTGGGATATAGTCATTAGATCCTATGCCGGTACACCATCTTCCTGAGAAGAACCGCAGTTTCTTTTAGTCAAAAATACCTCTGTTAATTCGTCAAAAGATTTGATAAAACGAATTTATTCTATTCCAATTCTGACTTATTCAAAGGACTATGCATAGCCTTTGAAATAAAATTGTTACAAAAATTTAATATAATTTACTCAAACATGCACGAAAGTGTACAATTTATTTTTTAATACTCGAATTTGCTTATTTTTAGTTTTTTGTCAATTGTAAATATAAAACTCTAGGGAACGTTTGCATTGTCGTATAATTTTTTTCAGGTTTATTTAAAGAAAATCGCACAAAAAATGTTTATAAATTTTACTTTTTCTCTGAATCCATTTCAATGTCAGGTAGCATGATATGTCCGGTAGCAAGATCAGGTGTATCTCACTTTCTAAATGTGTTCGTTTATACAAAGTATTAATTCAGCTCAGCATTTGATTAATGTCAATAGATATACAATTGTGATGATTCAGTTATGATAGTATAACCAAAAATTAGTTTTTTTTCTACTGCAAAACTATTCAACATTTACGCTTCAGCTTAAATCGTTCTTTCAATAATCTTTATAAATTAATAATTCTTGTATTTATAACATTCATGGCTTTTACAGTAGTTTTTATTGTATTTCTACATAATTAATTCTGTTTCTATTTAAATTCAACAAATTATTAGCATCAATGTATGTGTACTGTCTAAACCGTCAGGTCAGAGTTTTTGAATTAGTTCATGTAACCTAATCCTAATCTAAACCTAATCTACTCCTTATTTTAATATAAATGCACAAAACTAAGGTTGAATTATCTGTTAATTGTACTGTTGACTGGTAAACGACGTAAGTTTAAAAAAATAGACGAATAGAAGAATAAAAGAATTGAACAAAAGAAAGAAATAGATTTGGCGGGAAGTTGTGAACAATATTATTAATGTACGTTTTAAATTTTTTTTAAATCAAATGTATATAAACTATCCCTCTTTGTGAATACCCGCACCCAAGTTTAATTCCATATTCTAGACGATCTATGAATCGATTTTAACAGCTTGTTTTGAAACACCTCTGTATTTTCACGGTGTATAGAGATGATTACATTTGCTTCCTTTCACAGTGTTCGACAGAAATGTTTGTGAAAGTAATAATTTTAGTTTTTCGAGTATGTGGTAACCGTATAAGATATCCATAACATATGGTTACTACTCGAAAAATACGGAGATGATTGAATGGAACGGGTGTTGATGTAAAATTTATATCATCTATCATCGATTAGATTCTGTACTCTGGTCGAAAACCGAATCATAGTTCGAGCTTTTGTACTCTGTCCAGGTAAGCACGTTTTGAAGCACCCGCCCATAAATGTGAATCATACTCTATTTTTGGTTATTTGTAAGCTTTATAGATACTTGATCTTTGCTGAGAAGTACTATTTACAGCGATTTGGGAAAATGAAATGTTTGGCGGGGTTTTGGTAATATCAAAAATGATTTTGTAATCTGTAAGCGGAAATGTCAAACTAAGATCAAATGCATTTCCAGTTTAATCGAATTTTCTGAAGTCAAACTGCTTATTTTTGATGAAGTCATATAATTTTTAATGCTTACCTTAGATGACTAAATTTGCAGTGTAATTGATTATTTAGTGAGACAAAAATCATGTAATCGAAAATGTCATATGCACGCCATTTGCGTGTTGTCAACTTGCAATTTCGTCAAAACATTTTCATAGTTAAACTACAACAATCACTTGCAATGCAATTGAAACAAAAGCATTTTCATCAACATTCTCAAACTTTTGTTGCTGGATCGTCAAATTTTTGATCTTAGTTTAGCATTTTTAATTACAACTAATGTTTATTTCTTCCAGTCGCGAAGTCAAATGGCGTTAATTTTTGCGTAACAATATAGCTGTTAGTTTTACCGTTACAAGAGACAATATTTGCTTTACACAAGCAAACCATTTTGGATAATTTATTGCTTAGCAACCTAACTTTGTACTCTTCACGCTATTCTAGGCAGTTCTATTGTTTCTATACTATCCCATATATAGATAGGAAAACCCACGATGCTACAAGATCACTGATGTGATCTGGAATCTCATAGCTAGAATTGAAGGTAGGTTTTAAGAAGATTTAAGACTAAAAAATTAGAAAGATATTTGAAGAAAGGGTAAAGGCTTGATTACACCTTAAAAAAAAATATTAATTTCGAAATTTATTTAGAATCTGGCCATGAATAATTGTTCTTTAACATTACGTATACGCCTTCATTTCTATACAAAAGGATAAATTGACTGATGACAGCGAATTGAAATGAACTTATTTAATTTAAATTTATCGTACTACTAGATATATATAGATTTTGTATTCTGAGGGCATATTTTGTACTATGGCTAAAGGCATATTTTGTCTATTATTCTATTGCAAATATAGGTGCGTTCTACATGCTTCATAAATTATTATTCAGATGTCACTGTAAATAAGTGATGGGAATCAGTAGTTTTTTTTTTGTTGTTTTCTTATTTTGTGATCATAACTTTTTAAATTGGAACTCTGGTGGAAAATTGTTTTTGCCTAAAAGAGTTTTTCCACAGGCCTTTAATTTGAATATTCAGGTTGCGCGCTATTATATTTCTTCTTTCTTTTTATTACAGTTATTTTTTTTATGAGGTTTTTGAATGCTGTAAATTCGTTTTTTCTTCTATTAAATGAGAGTTTACCTGTAGAGTTTTTTTTTTTTTTGTTTAAAAGTTATATTTTTCACTCCTAAAAGTATGTAAGATAAAATATATTAAATAAAGACCGGAACTTTAAAAGTTTTTTTTTAGTTCCGTTTTCTGCTGTAAAATAGTAACAACAGGGAACTATAAAAATTTATGTTTGACAAAGAACAAAACAAAAAAAAAGTTATTAAATAGAAATTGTGAACATTCGTAGAACAGTTCTATAGAACTATCGCTGTATTATACACGGTACATATTACACACAGAATCATGAAGGGAAATATTTACATTCATTAAATGATGTGTTGGTTGTGTTATATTGTTGTATGTTGTTTCGTTATGGTGAATGAAAATAGGTTTTTTTTTTAACTAAGACTCTCTGTTGTTTTTTTAAGAGGAAAAATAAATTGTTCTAGTTGTTTTTTATTGAGTTCGAGAAAAAAAGAAATGAAAAACATGAAAAAGATTACGATGGAAATTTTCATACACAAGGTATAGTTTCGAAATTGTTGTATTGTAAAACAAATTGTTAACTTTTATACCAAATGGCTAATACATACAGGTTTAGATACAATACAATATTCTAATTTTACTATAACTTCAATTTATATTAATTCATTTTTATAGGTGATTTTAAAGTGGATTTCTACATGACTCTTATCAAATACTAGGTACACTTGAAGTATAGTTGGATTAACTCTAGAATGACTGAGTGTTGGATAATTGACTTAGGAAACTGAAATCTAAAATGATTAGATATTGGGAAGATAAATTTTGATATATTTTCAGAGATTATTTATTTTCCTAGAAAATTATAGGAGATTCAGAAAAAAATGTACTAAAACAATTTATGAATTGAGGTGGAAATGAAAATGTGAGTAAGTATAAAAATAAAAATTGTTGTTAGTGTAAAAATGGGTTTGTAATATTGTAAAAAAATATTTTAAAATGCGTGTAACTCTTAAAAAGTGTAACATTTTAAAAAGTATAACTCTTTAAATTCATTATGCCACGATTTAACATACTGAGGTTAATATCGGATTTTTTTTAATATCGGAAAAATCCAATTTGGTCATTTGTTGATAACTTTAAAATATATTGAACCAGAACTACGAAGATTGCCACTAATTATAGGAGGATATTGAAAAATTTCATTCGTGATGGGAATTAAATAGATTTCAATTAAATATTCAAAAATGTAAGCTTATGACTTTCAACAATGTTTTTTAATTTAACTACAAAATTACCCACTCCATTGTTAATCGTGATAATTGAAATAACATGTCGAATATACTTCTCCAATTTGGATGCCGTCTTAAGACGAACAAATTAGAAAAATAGAGTTTATTAACCCTTATGTGAATGACGAGGTACCCAGATACCTTTTGCATTTTCAAACAAAAAAAAAAGGTTCTGGAAGGGCTAACGAGCTCAAAGTCCCTGACAACTCCTAAAAAGGTGTGCATTTATTAATTTTAAAGGATTTGGATAGGATTTGGTAGTCGAGATCTACCCTTGTTTTGAAAAACCACCTTCACCAGAGTGACGAGGTACCTGTGTACCTCTATTCATTTTGTATGCAATTCTATAGATTTTGCAATTTTTTTTTTATTTATTTTGCTAATATTTTATTTTTAAAGCTATTTTTACTTTTAATTTTGAATATTATTATTTTATTCATATTTTTATTCTATTTACATACAAAATTTATTTCAAAGTAGATATAGTAATTACATAGAATATTTAGAAAAAAACTTAAAATTCTAAAAAAGTCAAAATTAGTGACCCTCAGTTACTTCAAAACAACTATTACATTTTGCTAATGTTGTACTATGTTCACCACAAATTGGGGTGTTGCATTCAATACAGGCTTTTCTAGTTTTTCTTTGCTTGTGGTTCAGTTTTCTAGTTGAGTAGAAGTCGACTTCAAGTGCACCAGTATAGTCTCTCTTTTCTTGCTTGCTTGTTATTAAAGACTGAATTTGTCTTCGAAGAACATCTTGCATTGTTGATAGTATAAATAGTTTGCTAACTACTATGGGATTTAATGCTTGGATATTCAATTTGCACGACTCAAATGCCAAACCTTTTAAGAACCTTCTGCGGCAATCAGCGGTGGAAAATCTTGGATGATGATCCATATAAATAATATATGCGCCCAGTCCAGCAATGCCAGTGGCCAACGATTGGTTCTTTGTTTTACAGAATATTCACCCAATAATTTGTCCATATTGTTAACACCTTCTTTCGTTTGGTTGTAATATGTGACGATCTTTGGTTCCTATTTCTACCTCTGATTTGTTGAGCATCGTAGATATCATAGCAACTGCTTTTACTTTCTGGTATGTATAAAAGCACAATGTTGTATCCTTTCTAAATGCTCAATTTGTTGAAAAAATTGCTCTGTCTTTATGTGATTGCATATTTCCTGGCAAAAATCGCTTATTTTTATGAATGGTTTCAACTAATCTCATATTCCATGAACTGAGCGTATGGGCCAATTGTAATGATGTAAAGAAATTCCAGAACCTTTATATTTTTCCGCGAGATCGAATACTGCGTTTTCACCAACATTTGGTTGATGCTCTCCATTTGCTGATTTTCCTGTATAAATCAGTTCTATTATCGGGTAAGAAGTATCTGGCATATACTGTGTAAAATGGGTTCATTCTCTATAGCCATATAATTGGTCATCAACCGTTATACAATCATGTGATTTATACTCTTTCTCCAAATTCACATTCATCATTACCCAAATATCTTTAATTTCTGCAGCTTTATCAGTCTTCAAACGTACATCTCGAGTAAAATCATTATCGAACCTTATGAAACGTGAACGTAATTTAAATCGACTTTGAGACTTTCCAGCGCAGACCAATTGTATATAATCGAGTTTCCATAGTTCGGAGGTATATTCCCTGTTTGACTTAAGAACATTAAAATAAATCAGAATTTCAAGAAATACTTTGAGTTAATCATCACTAAATGGTGTAAATGTTTTACATTTTGGACGGAAGTTAGGATCAGGATGGTCTTCAGTTAATTTACTGTTGTACAATTGAGTGACTGTTTTAGCTTTTCTATTCGTTTCGCATAGAATTATATCACATATCTCATCTGTGATTATACTCTTGTACAGCTGCTTCATTGTAAATATAGATAAATATAAGTACAAAAAAGATTTTTTTGATACAAAATATATGGAGGTACGCGGGTCACTATCATAAGGGTTAAGAAAGAATATTACAAATCATCTTGCCTTTGTAAATTTAATTGGCAACCAATTAACGCTATACAAGTTGTAAATCTAAATGTCAACTAATTGATACATTGGAAAGAAAAAATAATGCGGCAATAATCTTTTGCTAATATGCTTTATCATATACAATACACTATCTTCCAATTTTAAGCGTTTTTATGCGACAGTACGTGATATTCGTTCTTGAAGATTTGTATAACCACTCACAGAATTAACTATGGTTTTTCAAAACCTAAGTTTGAGCTAAAAAATTATTCAATAATTTTGTCTCGGTATTCAGATATTCGACTTTAATAATTCAAGAGATATCATTAGAACAACAGTCACCATATTCTTGAAAAATTCTTAACTTATTATTTAGTTATTTAGTCAGTAATTATTATTTAATATTTATTATATCGTTATCATTTTTCATCATTATAATAGTTTTTTTCGATCAGGAGCTATACGTAGACACAACCTCTTCAGATCTATTGTGCTTCCTGTTTGTTATTTTTAAAACGTATAGACGTGCTATAGACCTGAAAATAGATCAATTATAGTTGATGAATACTATTATTGCGCTTTAATGTCAATTTTAGAATTAAAAAATGTGATTTCCTTGCAATATTTATGTATTTTTGAGATATATGGCGTCGCAAACTAATAGAATGTGAGAGGAGAGCTCTTTTTTTTCTAAGCAGAATTTGCATGTCTGTCTGTGTTGGACTTGCCAATTCTGAACATATATTTGTTAAATGAGCCATGACCTGTGATGAACCAGATCAGTGTTCTGACACTGGATCTAGTTTCCTTGATATTCCTTGGAAACTACTACAACCCCATATATCATTAGTCTGGAGAACAACCCGGTTTTCATTCTCACCGGAGCTGCGTCGATCAAGCAAATACACTTCGGATAATAGTAGAACAATCAATTGAGTATAACACGCCATCATACATGCTATTCATTGACCTCAAGAAGCTTTCCACTTAATCAAGCGCGTTGCGATATGGAAAGCACTAAGGGACAAAGGAACAACAGAAAAAATAGTCTGCTGAATTCAAGCATTATACGAAGAAGCCCAATTCTCAGTAATCCACAGGGGACAAAAAATTCAATAACATGTAAACAAATTAGAACATCTGGAACAACTTACCAAACATGTTGGATTAGAATTCAACCTGGAAAAAATAAAAGCTATGATAACACCATCACGGAACATTTAAGATTGAAAAAAGAACAAATAGAATTTGTGAACAACTTCTGCTACTTGGAAAGTATAATAGCAGGTAGTGGTGGTTGGCAGGTAGTGGGGCTCAGGAAGAGTCTTGTGTAAAATCAATCCTGACATACGGCAGGGAAACTTGGTTTACATCAAAACTTATGAACCTTAAGTTACAAGTCTTCATTAATAAATTCCTAAGGAAAATATGACGAATAATCTGGCCAAACACAATAAGCAACAAGGACCTCTGGATACTAAAATCCATTCCGGAACAATTTAGAAGATGAAAATGAAGATGGATCCACAAACTCAAAAAGCCATTAAAAAACAACAGAGGTTAGAATGGAACCCCAAGGTCACAAGAAGACCCGGTAGCCCAAAGAACACCTGGCGCAGGATCATAAAACATTAACTTAAAGATACAAACGAAACGTGGAAAAAAGTGAAATCAGCATTTAGAAATCGAGTACGATGCAAATTTAACGTGGAATCTTATGCTTCCAAGAGTAGTAAGGAAAAAAAATTATAATGTAGTTATAGTATAACAGTTATTTTTAATAATTATATATATAATATATACATATATATAAAATACATTTCTATATGTAAAAGAAAATTTCCGAGTAGATAAATAAAATAAATAAATATTTAACCTTTCTGCTCTTAAACTACCCAACAAACATAAATAGAGGAAGTCAATTTACAGTTATGTGAAAAATATATTGTGCAGTAGTGCACGATTAGTATAAAATGGATTCTACAGTTATCACCTCTCTTTTAGACTACGTTTTCGTGATTGATATTGGTATCGAATACCCCTTATCCTGGTATTATAACTATATCTAACATTCTATTTAGAATACAATTATTTCCAGCAAAATATTTACAAGCTTAAAACCGATCATATAAACAAGTATTATTTTTTGCATATGTTTTAGACTCATATACCTTTCGTCTTTCTTGTTACTGCGCTCCTGGGGAACATAACTAGTTGTATTAGTTTGATTAGTTCAAGTCAGAGTGTGTAAATTCAATAGTTTAAACCATTTTCCAATACAGTCTATAGTAATTGTATACAATTGTCACAATTTATTAATTAGTATTCATTTATATTTTGTTTTTAATTCCAAAACTAATATAAACTATACGAACTACGGACAGGACTATGATAAATTATGGATAAAGAGATGGATGGATAGAGGTTTGGCATAGTCTTGTTTTTGGAGTTTTTGATATATCAACTAATTTATATATGTAGGTATATGGAAAACTACATCTATTGCAGAGTAACTTTATTTTCATCTTCTAATAGAATAATTTTATTTTATTTTAAGTGATACTCAAATTGTATTCCAAATTAATTTCCAAGAATAATTGAAAAAACTTTCGCCTATTGATATATGAATGAGATTGGAGTCCAAGATCTTCCAATTAGTTATCAAATGACACTATATGATGGTTGTACTATGACACTATATGATGGTGGTTGCAAGTAGTATAGCTATGACAGTTCTAGCCCAAAATCTCCATAAGAAATATACAGGAGGTCAAAAAAGCACTTTTTCAGTGTGGCCGTTGTAGCGAAATTTAATTGCGGTACATTGACTGTTGGATAAGGTTTTCTTATAGTGCTTACAAGTCTGGTTGTTGGAGAAGGGATTTCTTATCTACTTATTAATATTTTCCAGTTTTACCATCACGCATTGTTAAAGAAGAATATAATTCCACTTGACTCATGATGTTTTATATGATTAATTAATATTTATATAATGATGTGTGTGTGTGTGTGTGTGTGTGTGTGAGTAATGAATTTGAATTATTATAATTGTAATTTTTTTAATAAGTTTTCATAAAATTATTCTAAGTCCAATAATTAGAAAAAGGAGTAGATTTAGTATGTATTTAAAGTAAAATAAGACTGGTACTTTTACTAAATTATTCTAAGTACAATAATTAGAAAATGGAGTAGATTGTGGCATGAATTTAAAGTAAACTAACTAACTACTAATACATAAAGATATATTGAGAGAACTTGAGATACATAATAAAAATTAAACAAGAAAAACAAAAATAAAAAATTTTTAAATTGATAATGCCATTGCTATATGAGTATCTTTCGTGTTTATAACTAACTTTTTCATTTAGAATAAAATATAAAGAAAAAACAAAAACAAAAAAAAATGTTTAGTATGATAAATGTATGTGATTTTACTGTTGGTTTTATGAATATTTGCATTCCTAAAATTATTCTAAGTTCAATAATTAGCAAATGGAGTAGATTGTAGCATGAATTTAAAGTAAACTAACTAACTACTAATACATAAAGATATATTGAGAGAACTTGAGATACATAATAAAAATTAAACAAGAAAAACAAAAATAACATGATGTTTTATATGATTAATTAATATTTATATAATGATGTGTGTGTGTGTGTGTGTGAGTAATGAATTTAAATTATTATAATTGTAATTTTTTTAATAAGTTTTCATAAAATTATTCTAAGTCCAATAATTAGAAAAAGGAGTAGATTTAGTATGTATTTAAAGTAAAATAAGACTGGTACTTTTACTAAATTATTCTAAGTACAATAATTAGAAAATGGAGTAGATTGTGGCATGAATTTAAATATTTTTTGAAATTATTCTGTTATCAGTGTTATTTTTGTAGTGTGGGTTGTTATCAGTGAATTGTATTGGGTTTTATTGTGTGGTATTCTGAAATAGAAAATGGGCGTGATTTTCGTTTATAATATTAAAGTAGATAAGTATTGTTGGTAGCAGGTAGCTTGCCGAAGTTGTTGGTAGAACCCGAAGCTATACCACCGAAGTTATCCACCGAAGTTCCAAAGTTGGTCCCGAAAAACCCCGAAGCTGGCAACCTTGCCGAAGATCCAAAAGTTGTCCGCCGAAGTTCGAAAGATACGTTCGAGTTGAAAATTGGTCCCCTGCGCCGAAGTTATACCAAGGAAACGTTGAGTACCAAGTAACTGAAGTTATACTAAGTAACAAATAGGATTGGATATGTGACGCCAACACCGCCGCCGCCGAAGTTCCAAAGCTCCTCCGCCGAAGATCCCCCACGAACCACCGAATTTATTGGAAATGAGTATCAACCGAAGTTATTGAATTGGTGCCGAAGTTGTACCAAGATGCCGTTATTAGAAGCATGTATCAGCGATCTTGGACAGTATTATGAAATTATTAAATTATCCTATAGTAGTAGTAAATGTTGCGGTTTTGTGATAAAAGAATAAAATTTTTAAAAATTGAAAAAATGAAAACTTGCGGTTTTAACAGTTAGAAATATTCTTATATGAAATAATTATGATAAATTTTTGTTTTGCTGTTTTTATTGTTTTAATGCTGAATAACTAGAGTTTGTAATGTATGTTCACGCAACATAATGAAATTTTTGAGCATAGTACCCTACCAAATTACATTAATTTCTGAACTTATAATTATTTTCAAGAAAAAAATTGATAATTTATATAGAGTTTAGTAATTTATTTTTTAAATCAAAATTTTGATGTAGTAGACTTTATTACATTAATTTCTGAACTTATAATTATTTTCAAGAAAAATATTGATAATTTATATAGAGTTTAACAATTTATTTTTTAAGTCAAAAGTTTGATGTAGTATTCAACATTTTTTCTAAAAATATTCTAAGTCCAAAAATTAGCAAATGGAGTAGATTATAGTATGTATGCAAAGTAAAAGTATGTATGCAAAATGATAATTTATATAGAGTTTGGTAATTTATTTTTTAAGTCAAAATTTTGATGTAGTAGACTTTACTACATTAATTTCTGAACTTATAATTATTTTCAAGAAAAATATTGATAATTTATATAGAGTTTAACAATTTATTTTTTAAGTCAAAAGTTTGATGTAGTATTCAACATTTTTTCTAAAAATATTCTAAGTCCAAAAATTAGCAAATGGAGTAGATTATAGTATGTATGCAAAGTAAAAGTATGTATGCAAAATGAAAATATGAATTTCACAATCTTGTTATTATCCAATTTTAGGTTCATTACAATAAAGTAAAAAGCTTTTATGCTTGATTTTAATTAAATTTTATTATACATAATGTATTTATATAGATGTATACTGTATGCTATAAAGGAACTGAAAAAATACAGTGGTATTAATATTTAAACTGCACCTTCAACATTTTAAAAATTCTTAATTTGTTTTGTTTAAATAAAATGTATGAATCATATTTGGATTGTTAATTCCCGTCGGCAAAACGTGAAAGCAGAAAAGTAGTAAAAATAGCCTTAAACTTTGTCTTATCAGCATTTTTCAAAATTCTTCATACGCAAAATAAAGGGGATAAAAAGTTATAAACTTAGGAATAAAGAAAAAAGTTATACATATGTACTAATTTTCAGATTCGCTATGGTGTGCACATTCAAGTAATCAATTCCTGTTTAGCTTTAAATGTGAGTAATAATATATTTACTATTACAATTCTAAAAGAATCATATGAGATTGTTTTCATTAACTTAACAGCTCATCCAAAGGGAATTCCAAATAATTACTGATAAGAAGATTTACCAGAATTAAATTATTAAATGAAAATAATAATCACATATGTATATCAGGGTTATGATTATAAAATGAGACTCCGCTAACAATTAGGGGCCCCATTTTAGATGAGCTGAACATAATATTTGAGGTTATGATTACAAAGTGAGACTCCGCTGATATTTTTGGGGCCCTATTTTTATATGAGTTGAATATAATAAACACTTGTCGATAGGAGGAATACCATCATAATAAAATTTATTTTTAGTGATGACCTCATTCAAGGAATTTCACAGCCAGTTTCTCAAGAGTTCTCTTATAATTATAATCCAACTGATCTTCAGTTTGGGACTAGCTACCAACCATTAAAACATATAATTAAAACGAGTATGTCGACTCCTTTGTAACCTCAATCGTGATAATTGTTGTCCATCAGCTTCTGAACTCTAGCATAGTCTCCTTGTAAATATTCTCCTATATCATTTTTACTTCTCTCCTCCTCCTCCTCCTCCTCCTCTTCTCCTCCTCCTCCTCTCCTACTCCTCCTCCTCCTCTCCTCCTCTTCTTCTCCTCTCTTGCTTCTAGCGCTCTTCCTAATTAATTTATAAAACCATCAGATGTAATAATAAGAATATCATTTTCTAAGTATACATCTACAGTGAAGGTTGTTAAATAGACTATCAAAATGATAGCTTGTTCTCTTTGTGATAAAAAATTTACCCGAAGGGATAATCTAACTCGTCATAAGAAACACAAACATGAATTCGGTGGGGATAATGAAATGTATTCAAATACATATAAAGGCAATAAAACATCAAATTTGTTTTCAAATATTAAAAATAAGGATTATGACTCTCATGATTTAACATCCATTAATGAAATTCAAAGAGTTGGAAAAGAAATTAAAAACAAGTACATGAAGAAAAACAAGATAAAAATAATAAAAAACAAGAACAAATCGAATGCTTTTTTAAAAAATACTGGCAGAAATGAAAAATTAATGAAAGATTTAATTAAAATAAAAAGAATTTTAAGAAGAAAATACCAAGCTTAAAATCTAAACGTATTTTACAACAGGAAGCTCTAGAAAAAACTTATGAGCCTGTTGTCAGTTCAATTAAAGAATTAACTAATGTTATGAAATACCAAACCTTTAATAATTTTAAATTGAAACCAGAAATCAAGCCGGAAGTTGATAAGGAACAAAAAATTAAGCTGCAAACTGATAATGAGGATGAGTCATTTGATAATGTTGTTGTAACAACACCAAATATAGAAAAATTAGATTTTGAGAATTTTTCAACACCAACATCTGGTAATGATATAAATACAATGGTTTCATCTAAATTTTCTCCTACATATGGATATAATAGATCCGAGATTGATAAGAGTTATGGACCTTATTTCGATTCACAAGCAAAAACAATCAAATTAGGAACATCCAATTTCCAAATTGATAAACAAAATCATAATATAATAATTGACAATGAAGTTTTTAAAACAACAGATGGATTAAATGAATTGATATTTAAAAAGAAACCAAATTCAAATATTTATACGGAGAATGATATGAAATTATACAAGAAGATTCTAGAAACAACAAACGCTCACAGAAGAAATTATAGCTCATTAGATCAAATTAAAGGAAATACAGGCTACAAATATAAAAATATTATTAGAAAGCTTTTTGATCATGAATCTAATACGAGAGACAGAAATCAAACAGATGCAGGCTATAGTCAAAAATTAAAAGCAACATTGTTACCAACATCATCAATTCCATATTCTGAGCCTCCAAAACAATATACTTGTTGGGATGATCCTAATGAGTTAATCGACAGATTGAGAGTTTTACATACATACCAAATTGCAGGGAATAATAATAACCACCAAAACGAAATTAACTCTATTCTTGAAGAACTTAGAAAGGCAGATATAATTGAATAATTATAATGAAGTTATATGAAAGAATGATAAATAAATTAATAAATCAATAAAAATAAGTATTTTAATTATTATTATTTACATGTAAGATGCGGAGCAATAATAAAATCTATACAGTATGACTGGTGCCTTCTCTCTCTTTATATTTAACATAACAGATCAGTAACAGTCTGAAATAGACCTAATCCGATTGATTGCTGTTGCTGTTCTACTCGGTTGCTGTTCCTGACCTATTCTGTTGTTGTTACTATCCTACTCAGATGCTGTTGCTGGCCTATTCTGTTACTCTTACAGTATTTTTCTGTTACATATACATAGATTGAAGTCAAATGATTTCATTGAATACATTTTACGTTCACTACAACTCCCCGAAAATAATATAAATTGCATGGTGTATATAAGTGACACAATATATTCATAAATATAACCCTGAACTTGACTTAATATTAATGTAGGACAGTTTTTAATATAATTTTAGAATATGTTGAAATAAAAAAAAATTTATACTACGCTTAACCTTTTGTATCCATTAAAATTTTTTTCTTTTTTATTTTTAATTTTATTTTTAATATACAATCTAGAGTAAGAATTTTTGGAACTTGATAAGGTTTTTGAATTAAAAATTTACTAAAGCAAATGAAATATGTACATAATATATACGTAATATAATCCATAAGAGAACAAAGAGTGTGTGGACATTAATTTACTACATATAATTTATGTATCAAAATTGGCTTTACAAAATTGATCTGCGACTTCAAGTACTTTAGATTTCAATTATATTTGAACCAAGCTGTTAAGTTAATGAAAACAATCTCATATGATTCTTTTAGAATTGTAATAGTAAATATATTATTACTCACATTTAAAGCTAAACAGGAATTGATTACTTGAATGTGCACACCATAGCGAATCTGAAAATTAGTACATATGTATAACTTTTTTCTTTATTCCTAAGTTTATAACTTTTTATCCCCTTTATTTTGCGTATGAAGAATTTTGAAAAATGCTGATAAGACAAAGTTTAAGGCTATTTTTACTACTTTTCTGCTTTCACGTTTTGCCGACGGGAATTAACAATCCAAATATGATTCATACATTTTATTTAAACAAAACAAATTAAGAATTTTTAAAATGTTGAAGGTGCAGTTTAAATATTAATACCACTGTATTTTTTCAGTTCCTTTATAGCATACAGTATACATCTATATAAATACATTATGTATAATAAAATTTAATTAAAATCAAGCATAAAAGCTTTTTACTTTATTGTAATGAACCTAAAATTGGATAATAACAAGATTGTGAAATTCATATTTTCATTTTGCATACATACTTTTACTTTGCATACATACTATAATCTACTCCATTTGCTAATTTTTGGACTTAGAATATTTTTAGAAAAAATGTTGAATACTACATCAAACTTTTGACTTAAAAAATAAATTGTTAAACTCTATATAAATTATCAATATTTTTCTTGAAAATAATTATAAGTTCAGAAATTAATGTAGTAAAGTCTACTACATCAAAATTTTGACTTAAAAAATAAATTACCCAACTCTATATAAATTATCATTTTGCATACATACTTTTACTTTGCATACATACTATAATCTACTCCATTTGCTAATTTTTGGACTTAGAATATTTTTAGAAAAAATGTTGAATACTACATCAAACTTTTGACTTAAAAAATAAATTGTTAAACTCTATATAAATTATCAATATTTTTCTTGAAAATAATTATAAGTTCAGAAATTAATGTAGTAAAGTCTACTACATCAAAATTTTGACTTAAAAAATAAATTACCAAACTCTATATAAATTATCATTTTGCATACATACTTTTACTTTGCATACATACTATAATCTACTCCATTTGCTAATTTTTGGACTTAGAATATTTTTAGAAAAAATGTTGAATACTACATCAAACTTTTGACTTAAAAAATAAATTGTTAAACTCTATATAAATTATCAATATTTTTCTTGAAAATAATTATAAGTTCAGAAATTAATGTAGTAAAGTCTACTACATCAAAATTTTGACTTAAAAAATAAATTACCCAACTCTATATAAATTATCATTTTGCATACATACTTTTACTTTGCATACATACTATAATCTACTCCATTTGCTAATTTTTGGACTTAGAATATTTTTAGAAAAAATGTTGAATACTACATCAAACTTTTGACTTAAAAAATAAATTGTTAAACTCTATATAAATTATCAATATTTTTCTTGAAAATAATTATAAGTTCAGAAATTAATGTAGTAAAGTCTACTACATCAAAATTTTGATTTAAAAAATAAATTACTAAACTCTATATAAATTATCAATTTTTTTCTTGAAAATAATTATAAGTTCAGAAATTAATGTAATTTGGTAGGGTACTATGCTCAAAAATTTCATTATGTTGCGTGAACATACATTACAAACTCTAGTTATTCAGCATTAAAACAATAAAAACAGCAAAACAAAAATTTATCATAATTATTTCATATAAGAATATTTCTAACTGTTAAAACCGCAAGTTTTCATTTTTTCAATTTTTAAAAATTTTATTCTCTTATCACAAAACCGCAACATTTACTACTACTATAGGATAATTTAATAATTTCATAATACTGTCCAAGATCGCTGATACATGGTTCTAATAACGGCATCTTGGTACAACTTCGGCACCAATTCAATAACTTCGGTTGATACTCATTTCCAATAAATTCGGTGGTTCGTGGGAGATCTTCGGCGGAGGAGCTTTGGAACTTCGGCGGCGGCGGTGTTGGCGTCACATATCCAATCCTATTTGTTACTTAGTATAACTTCAGTTACTTGGTACTCAACGTTTCCTTGGTATAACTTCGGCGCAGGGGACCAATTTTCAACTCGAACGTATCTTTCGAACTTCGGCGGACAACTTTTGGATCTTCGGCAAGGTTGCCAGCTTCGGGGTTTTTCGGGACCAACTTTGGAACTTCGGTGGATAACTTCGGTGGTATAGCTTCGGGTTCTACCAACAACTTCGGCAAGCTACCTGCTACCAACAATACTTATCTACTTTAATATTATAAACGAAAATCACGCCCATTTTCTATTTCAGAATACCACACAATAAAACCCAATACAATTCACTGATAACAACCCACACTACAAAAATAACACTGATAACAGAATAATTTCAAAAAATATTTAAATTCATGCCACAATCTACTCCATTTTCTAATTATTGTACTTAGAATAATTTAGTAAAAGTACCAGTCTTATTTTACTTTAAATACATACTAAATCTACTCCTTTTTCTAATTATTGGACTTAGAATAATTTTATGAAAACTTATTAAAAAAATTACAATTATAATAATTCAAATTCATTACTCACACACACACACACACACATCATTATATAAATATTAATTAATCATATAAAACATCATGTTATTTTTGTTTTTCTTGTTTAATTTTTATTATGTATCTCAAGTTCTCTCAATATATCTTTATGTATTAGTAGTTAGTTAGTTTACTTTAAATTCATGCTACAATCTACTCCATTTGCTAATTATTGAACTTAGAATAATTTTAGGAATGCAAATATTCATAAAACCAACAGTAAAATCACATACATTTATCATACTAAACATTTTTTTTTGTTTTTTCTTTATATTTTATTCTAAATGAAAAAGTTAGTTATAAACACGAAAGATACTCATATAGCAATGGCATTATCAATTTAAAATTTTTTTATTTTTGTTTTTCTTGTTTAATTTTTATTATGTATCTCAAGTTCTCTCAATATATCTTTATGTATTAGTAGTTAGTTAGTTTACTTTAAATTCATGCCACAATCTACTCCATTTTCTAATTATTGTACTTAGAATAATTTAGTAAAAGTACCAGTCTTATTTTACTTTAAATACATACTAAATCTACTCCTTTTTCTAATTATTGGACTTAGAATAATTTTATGAAAACTTATTAAAAAAATTACAATTATAATAATTCAAATTCATTACTCACACACACACACACACACACACACACATCATTATATAAATATTAATTAATCATATAAAACATCATGAGTCAAGTGGAATTATATTCTTCTTTAACAATGCGTGATGGTAAAACTGGAAAATATTAATAAGTAGATAAGAAATCCCTTCTCCAACAACCAGACTTGTAAGCACTATAAGAAAACCTTATCCAACAGTCAATGTACCGCAATTAAATTTCGCTACAACGGCCACACTGAAAAAGTGCTTTTTTGACCTCCTGTATATTTCTTATGGAGATTTTGGGCTAGAACTGTCATAGCTATACTACTGTTGCACTATATCATATCCGTCACTTCAACAATATTTATTGTTTAATTAATATACATAAGATGATGTTAAGAGTGTATGTAATTTGACCTATATAGCCGTTACAAAATAAAATTCAATTCAACTTTATTAAAACACAGATGTTTTGCTCTTTCAATTGTTTGTTTGAGATAAGTATAGCTCTTATATCATAAGGCTTATCTACAGCATTGGTTGGATTAAAAAAAAACACTTATTCTTTTTTATTTTTATTTCACGACCGTAACTTAGCTAAAACCTTCTTAAGTACTGCAGTTCCATTTTATTTAAGTTATTACCAGATTATACTTATTTATTTTTTGTCTTTTGTTTTATTCCAATGACAAAGAGTACTGGACCACTTCGAAAAACTCATAAAACATTTTTTTCATTCATCGAGAATCGAACTTAGCGAGCGTCACCCAGGGTGTGCTTCTTACACAAACTTTAATTTCTCAGGGTTTATCAAAAAATCTGAACTGTACAAAATGTTTTAAAATTTTGTATTTTCATTTGTCATAATCTAGAATACTTTAAATCAAATTCAAATATCATCATTGTGTACAGCGATTCTGTAATATAATTTCATCTCTTTGCTATCTACTCGTTATAGATCACGTTTGTATGATTGATTTGTATCTCTTCTTTATAATTATTATAATAAAATATTAAAACTGCTGCTGTTACATAGTCCATATAGGAACATTACAAATGTGTTGTAAGTATAAAATTTTATTTTATTTGCAACAAAATTATATCAAATTAGCTAATTGAATTAATTGCCAATGAATTTGTTTGTAATTTTAAATTTAGAAATAATATTTTGATGTAAATATTTTTATTCTAATCAAATTGATTTATATTAGCCACGATTTAATTATATTTGGTATGTTTAATATTGTTATGTTTTATTGAATCGTCAGCTGTTTAAGTACCTACAAATAAATATTATTTTTTTTGTTTTTCTTTTTCTACGAGCTAAATTGACTGTATATGACAGAAAACATAAAATATTTGCCATTTCTGCTTAAGTATGCCAATCTTGTACGACTGATAAAATATGGTATCGCAATCAATCTTGTGCGACTTATAAAGTGTGGCGACTGATAAATGTGACCACATGGAGTTTGCTGTTAATTTAATTTCCAAGGATTCTTAATGTTTTGGATCAATTCATTGGCAAGGATTCTAGTGTTGATTTTTGAACACTATACAACCTTGGTTTTACTTATAATAGTTCTAATCAGTCAGCATATCAAAATATTAAAACTTTTGTAGGTTTGTTCAATAATGTTGACATCTGTATTCAATATGTTTAATGTTTTGCATCAATATCAACAATCCGAATTTCATGACCTGTAGTAGACTGTATTGATTGCTCTGAGTGATTGGTTGCGCATTCAAAATTCAATATTAAGAAATTTTATTTTACTTTACTTATTTACTCAATCGACCTCACAATATAGTTTAAGTTTTCATCTCAATATCCTACCCTATTCCATTTTTATAATATAAGGAAATACTTAGTGTTATTTCAAGATCCAAAATTTATTCTAATTTGTGTCTATTGTACCCTCTGATTTAAAATGAAAATTCAAATACAAATATGGGTCTACTAAATGGTAGGGTGCTTATTTCATTATTTTGGACTTAAACCAAAAAAAATTTTTAAAAAAATATCCTTTCGACTGAACTATTTCCAAACATTCTTTCAAACTATTCGTTTAAACAAGTAATCAAAAAATAAGTAGGCCATACGACTGGGACTATTAATAATAACTGTTAAATCGTCGTAAGCATGTCCAGGTCTAACGAAAATTGGGCTTATGTGTTTGGGAGGGCATATTTTTGACAATCTGACAGAAATATTTCCTTTTCAAGATATCCATAAATTCATCATTGATACGTGTCTGCTCGGAGGGACGTGATATAAAGCTTAGGACTCAAATGACATATTATAGCATCGAATCATTAAATAAACAAATTAAAATAAAATTTGTTCGTAAAGGTCTAGTACATGACTGTGATGATGGAGAAGGAGCTTGCTATAGGCCCACAAGTCGCAAAGTATCGTAGTAGCACCGGATTACTGTGGTTACCACCCCATTTTAAGTTAAAGAACTCAAATCTTTTAATTAAAAATTCTGATGATTATATTTTCATCAATTTTTTTATGGTAATGGGCAATAAGTTATTTGCTACTACAGTCGGTTATGGCCGTGCGTTCACCGGGAGGCCCCCCGACGGCCTAATGTATATGGAAACCGCGAACGCAGCACTCGTCTGCCACCTCTACAGAGAATATAACCATTGCATTATCACAATGAATAAATTCTGAATTCAGAGCGATTTTGAAATTGTTTACATAGGGACTTTTGACCATTCAAAAGTGTCACAAGTCCCTAAGGGTATCTTTATATGTCACAATCCCTAAAGGTATCACAATCCCTAAAGGTCTAGGTATCTTCAATCTATATGTAATTTAACTTTGTTTTAGTTTTTTGTGGGTATTTATTCCACCTTTTTATGTGGTTCGGTGGGAAATTTCACTGTTCATTGGGAATGTTTATCCAAAATTATCCACTGTAGTGGGCAATAAGTTCACCTGAATTTTGTGGACCTGAACTTTGTAGATCTGAATTTTGTGGACCTGAATTTTGTAGACCCTTTTCTCACAGAAATGGACTAAATTCCCGAATGGAGTACATAGAATTTACTCCATTCGGGAATGCTATGTGGACCATACCTTTTTTTTTTAGGAACACAAAAATAAAATTATCTAATTAAAATGTTTTGAAAAAATCAATATAATGAGTTAGGACATTTTCAAAACTGCAAATAAATAAATTTAATTCGATTTGTTCGATAAATAGATAGCTATACGTTCTAAAATAAAAAGATTTGTTTATTTATTGAATCGCATATTAAATTTTCCAAATATCTTTGTAAATAAATTTTATAATCGTGTCATAAGGATTGAAGAAAATTATTAACCGTCAGTTTGATTTTTATCGTTTCTCAACACGATATTAAATTTGCTTTTCTATGTTCATTTTGGGATGTCGTTGTACGGTACATAAATAATCTAAGCAATAAATAATTTCTAATAAAGTTCTAATTTTTATGAGAAATGATAATGTATATATATATATATATATTAGCTATAATAACATTATATTATGTACATAAATAGATAAATAAATAAAAAATATAAATAGATAAATATGAATATGGCGACTTCCATTTTAGTTATAATATGTAGGGTTAACACAATATAATGTAATAAAACCAAGCAATTTTTTATTTTATTTTTTTGGCTTTTTTGTACAAGATATTACGTATAAGTATATAATATATCAATTGGTATTATATTTTAAATCTGTAAATTGAGTTATATCGTATACTTTATTTAGTTTAGATTTCCGATTTACATCTGGTAGATTTAGTTAGTTAGAAATGAAATTGCATTACGTAAATTGTAAGAAATGTAAAATTCTACTAGGCCAACACTATATTCAAAGAAATTAAATGCCAGATATTCTTGCATAAGTGTTTATGTAACATGTTATATTTCGTCCATGTTTTTGGTTTAAATAATCACAAGCTACATTATTTTGTGTCGTACGTGCGTTTATTTTAAAGACCAAAATCAAGTAGTTTGTTATTACTTAAATTAAACACATGCACGAAATATATAACAACCTCCATAAACTCTCTGGCAAGGATATCAGATATTTAATTTGTTTGAATGTAATGTAACAGATCCATGGTATTGATGACCTTCATATTGGTGACCATGACATATATATAATGTACAAGTTGTACATAACACTGTACAAGTTGGGTACTATAAGTTTTATTGATATTTTAATTGGTTTATCAAATATTGCCATTTCGATATGAAAATTTATAATTGTTTGTGGAAGGCAGGTAAAGTTTAATCTACTTCAGATTTTCCACAGTTTTTTGACATTAAATATTTTTCACTATGTTGAAAATACATAAACATTGAATTGTAATTTAATTATATCAACTTATTTACAATGCAATTATATTTTATTTATTTTAAATTTGAAGAACCCTATTACAAAAACTGCAATACAATTATTATGTCATCATGAAGAGTCTTTAAATTTCTTCCTTTAAATTTTTCTTTTGAAAATTATATTTCTTCTACTTCCCACTCCATCTTTTTACAAAAAATTTCAATTTAATTTTAATAGAGTTATAATACAAATTCTAGAAATGAAATCATTTTATCATTATCCTCAACAATATTTTTGTTAATTCTACTATCATACCTTTATATAATATTATGATGTACTTATGTAGGTAGGTACTAGGTACTGTATTTCATTTCTAAATCTGAAGATTTTTCAAATCATTTTCCTGAAATCTATTTTTTTTTCTTCTTCTCTTTTCTGTTCTCATTTATTGAATGATGTTTGTTCAAGTGTATAATTTAAAGATTAAATTAAAATGTCATTATTTTAGTTTTCTGTTTCAAAATATTTATTTAATTATCCAAATTGCTTTAAAATAAACACGATTAAAAATTTTCTAGAAATATTTTAAAGGATTCTTTATCAAGAATTAAATTCAAAATAACTATATATGTATATATATGTATAGTATTATATTATGTACTTAAAGAAATTGAAAATGATACATTTTTAGAATTTGAATTAAAAAAAAATCTAATTTTCTTTAAAATATAATTTTAAATTTAAATTTAGATTTCATTATTGAGAAATTTAATACCTGAGTTGGAAAACGTAGGATTGATTCAAAGCTTAACATATGAACATTGGAAATTAATTTAATTTTATTTTGTTATAAGGGGATTTTGAAGATGGATGAACAGTTCTTTATTTTGGATAAGCAAAATGTTTTGTGGAAATGGTTCAGAAATAAAATAAAAATGTAGAAGCAATTCGCATAAAGAAGACCTCTACTTAGAAATTGACTTTTTTATGATTGCAAAAAAATATATGGGATGTACATTTTGGCATATTAACAATCACATATAATAATTTTTTAATTTTCATAATTGTATCTACTAATTTTAATCAAAAAAACAGAACTGAATTTATTGTATAATAAATTTTGCTTTTGTAGTAGCACAGGATGATTTTATTTAATTTATAACCAAAAAATAGTATTATCAAACAAAGATGATTGAAAAAAACAAATTTAATTCTATTCTGGGATAATTCTGCTAATTAGTAGTCAGATGACCAAATATAACTCTATATTACACCATATCAGTCAGCAAAATATACATCGATTTGAACATTATTTAGAGTAAAATATGTATAGGTTAAAATAATAATTAATTTTGACTTAAATTTTCTAATAAATTTAATAATTAAATAATTGGCATAGTAAACAATTGATAGCCTTTTCGAGTTAAATATTTTATTACTAATTTTGTAACCCGCCATAAATGACGGAAACAAAATAAATTCTAGCATTTCTTTCCTCCATCAGAGTTTTCATTTCAAGTTTAAGAAAAATTAGTATTTGCTTACTAATTTGTCATACCTTTATTTTTTATTATAACGATTTTAATTACCATATGAACAGAATATTTGTAGTAAGGTGCCAAATTTTCTATTCCCTAAAGGTCATTTACTCGATCATTCTAGCGACATCTTATATGTCATCATTGAAAATTTAAACATATATTATCCTAAGACCTCAATAGTTCTAGATAATCAATATTTTTAGACATTCTATTGTATTCAATTAATTATGGTATAAGTTAGTCAAAAAAATAATTTCAATTTAAATTAATATGGAAATACTAAATTCAAATAATATTTTTTAATGAAAACAAAGTCTAACTATATAATATAAACGTGCAATCATTTTATATTTTTACAACCATAACCGCGTTCTACTGGAAAATTCAAATTGTAAAATGAAATTAATTATGACATAATAAAAGCAAAAAATTCTACGGCGCCATCTAAATTTAACACTTGAATGACATAACAATCATTATGACATGATGAGCAAATGACACAGATAACAGGTAACATATAACAGATGACAGCTGAAATGATGGGCTAATGACAGATGACAGATGATGGATGACAAATGACAAATGACAGATGACAGATGATAGATGACAGATGATGGATGATGGATGAAAAATGACAGATGACAGATGACAGATTACTGATGGCATACAGAGACTATTCTTATGACAATTACAATGATGTTACAATTTGTATATATATTGTAATTTGTATATAAGTTGAAGTATTGTTGAATATAAGTGTACCCTGATAAAAAAATTTCAGCACTTCTCCTACTTTTACAAACATTATCAAAGAAAAAAATTGTTTTACACTGTCAAATTTTGCGATTAAATTAGTAAATGTGGAATTTGTGAAATCACTGCATTTTTCAGTAATGAAAACAGCGCTGAAGAAAATGCTAAAAATTCTCAACGCCTTTTTCGGTGCTTTAGTTTGTGCTTGCTAGTGTACCCACTAATACTTAATGTTACGAAAATTTTCAAATAATTAAATTTCATTAAAGGACTTTTTGCATCAATTGGATGTGATAATTCAATAATCAAATAATTTCCACAAACTGTTTTTGTTCAGTTATAAATTTTCAAGTAGTTAACCTAGAATTTTAGGATTGACAAAAATTCAATCTGGAATTATTTAAATTTAATATTTGAAATATTTTAGCAATTTAACGTTCCGAGAATTTTAATATTAAGTACACCTTTTGTTCTACTACTATCATTAAACATACTTCTTTTTTAATTTCGGTAGTTGATATTTATTTACGTTCACCTTAACTAATCTGCAATTTGATATATGTATTTTCATAATATTATATATTCGTTTATTAATTTTGTAAATTTCAAAATTTAATTTTGTGAAATTATAGATTTCTTTTGATTCTTAAGTATGAATCAATATAAATTAGAGTTAGACTTATTAATTTATTTAGTTTTATACATGTAAATATACAAACAATATACATTACTATATAACACCTACAACATTTTATCGCTACTAGAATATTTGAGTTGAAGGATGCGGCCTTTAAACCAAAAAGATTGTAGATATGCAGGCGGCCATTATTAGATTGGACTGTCGTGCAATTCATGATCATAATAACGTTCAGCTTTTCATATTTGAATTACTTAGAATTATTGATGAATAATTTGATTTATGTAATGTATAGCTTAAATGTGTATAATACGGTGTTACTAAGCATGAATCATAAAAATCTTAATTTTTTTTAATTATTAGAAATTTAGTTAGTTAATAACTCATCAAATTTATTAAAATATTATTTTATACTTCTATAAACAATTTATGCAGTTTTGATGAGTAGGACTTGAGTTGAATTTGTCTGAGATGTGATTCACATTGTTTTGTTTACTCTGAAGTAAATATGTATGTTGTACCTATGTAGAGTAAGCAATGAGTAATCTATTTCTACATCTATTTTGAAATATATTAATTTATTCAGGTTGTTCAATAAAATTGTTTAATATGTGTTGATATTTTTTGATCGTAAAAAATTGTCATTCTTAAATGATCAGATTCAAAATATGTATTTTTCCAGTACCAGGTATCATTGAGACATTGTAACTTGGTCCTACTCGGGTCAACTTTAGTTTTAGAATCCGCAAAGAAAGCCTCCAATTGGCATTCGATAAAATACTTTTTTTTTGCAAATGTTCAAATTTTGTTGATTACATTCGACCCGAGAAAGCCAAACATTTATAATAATTGTTTAAAATTAGGAGCTAAGTTTCCTTAAACAATTACTACACCATCTAACAAATAGATGATAAAAGAATCTATATAGTTTTCTGTCATTAAAATATAATTTTTTGTTATTCCGTATATCATTTTCGATTACAAAAAAAATAATTTGGTGTAATTTTTATCCCTTTAACTGTCATTTTTACAAATAATTCATATTCAGAATGACCGAATTTAAAGTTGTACATGTTCCTGTTATATCGTAGTCCGTAAGTTCAATATAATATTTGTTGGTTCTGAAATGTAATACCAAACAAATCTATCTACTCCCGGATTCATCCTACTCTCCATTTATATCAATTGACTCACCGTATATAATTTCTGAATCAGTCTTGGCCAATTAACAATTCATCTAATTCCTTGTTATACAATAGATTGACCAAATGTATCTACTGATGTTATTTCTCTAAAAAATCAACTAAATTTAAATTTTTTTAAATAAAATGCCTTCTATTCAATTGTCCAATAGTTCCCTAGTTGTACTTTAAATAGAAAAAAAAATTATAAATTCTATAATTTAATAGGAAGCAATCCAAACAAATAAATAAAAATTCAATCAAAATTATGACTTAAAAATGATAACTTGAGAAACCACAAAACTACAAAAAAAACGATAATTTAGTAGCATCTGATAAAACTTTGAAATGCTGTCTTAACAAAATCTATCCTTTTCGAATTTTAATTTTTTTTTCTTTCCAAATTTTTTTTTTTTCTATTCAAATCAAATATTCAAAATTATATTTCAAAAAAAGAACTTTCAAAACTTAATTTTACTTTTTAGTAAAAAGAAAAAAAAAAATAAAACAAAAAATGGTTTCTTTATCATTATTAATAAAGCAATACGAGAGACTTCGATTGAACCATTGTTGAAAATTTATCTTTTGAGTACTTTTTCTACATTGCAATAACTTATAACCACGTATAACTAGTAAAAACTTTAAAAATTTTCTGAATATATATATATATTATATATATGTATATATACGTACAAAGTTACGATTTTTGATTTGATAAAACAAATAATATCTACATATTTGCTCCCTTTTAAAAATATCTATACACTTTGTATATTGAATTTGGAAAATTTAAACAAAAAACAACAAAAACAGAAAAAAAATATCTTATATAACTTTTTACTTCAGTTTCTGTTCATCTCAAAATTTTATGAAATATATTCATAGAAGGAAATTATTCTTTAAATGACAATTGAATTTTTAATATTTCCAGAAAATATTAAATATGTATGTATGTATATGTAAATAATGTTGTCGTGAAAGAAATTGTCTTGAAAATTTTATTTTTTTTATGAATAAATATTCCTTTGGGTACACCAATTCAAGAGTGTAATGTCATTGCTGATGACACTAGAAAATATTTTTGTAACAGACTGATAAAGGACATGTTCGGAATATTATCAGTTACAAATTTTAAAATAATTTTTCTATTTAATCGTTAACCGATATGATGAAGTGGTTATGTGATTTGACTACTAATCAGAAGGTCCTGGTTTCGAGTCCGGACAGGGCATGGATGTTGTTACATAAAAAATTTTAAATTTTAATTTGAAATCAATTTGAAATACAACTTGATTATAAACTAATATCTATTAAAATGGGACAATGCTGTTACCAAGCTGCTGCATAATAAACATAGTTTTCTACATTGAAATTATTTGATACATCAACAATTCATAATAAAAGAAATAACTATTGAATACGGCTGTGTATGTCTAAACTGTACCTAAAAGTTGTGAGGATATTAATTTGTCCAATATTATTAGAATTATAATCAAAAACGAATTAAACTGTATGAAGTCGTATCTAATCCATTCATGTGATTCGACAACTTTGCTGTTAATAATTTTTTTTTTTTTGTTTGTTTTTTATTCACAATCTGTACGTTAATTAAAAATAGTACAATAAGTGAATTTGTTTTTGACTGACTTAATTAATAATAGACATGTGAAATTAAAATCCATTAAAAGTAAATCCTAATTTATAATAAAAAATATTAATATATTAATAATAATGTGAAGAAATCTCTACAGATCTCCTGGTGTATTTCGTTGTAATCTTGTATGTCGTGTAGTATTCATAAGTATACTTGCTATTACGTTTGGATAACTATTTAAAGTATCACGATATCTCTGGTTCTGTCGGTGAATTTCGTTTTGAGCAGTCGGCACTTGCAAATCATTGTGTATTATGTAATTTGGTATAAACCAAGGTGCATCAACTAAAGCCCGCAGTACTTTATTTTGAAAGCGTTGTAATATTTCAATATTTGTTTTTTGGTTCCCCATAATTGTATACTATAAGTCCATATTGGTTGGAGTATCATCCTATATATCAGCAATTTTTTTTCCAGTGTCATTTGAGAACTTCTACCGACAAACCAATACAATTTTTTGAAATTTGTTCTTAGTTAGTTTCATTTTGTATATGTGATGTGCTTTTTCAAGGTCAGATGGCGGTGCAAATGCATTCCGAGATACTTGACACTTTCTGCTAGATGAACAGCATTACTATTTAAAATACTGTAGGACATGTATCCCTCATTAATATGAACGTAACGTGATTAGACTTCATTGGCTTTAATCTTCCATTTGTTCAACCATAATTCGATATTGTTTAAGCTCTCTTGTACGAGCCCAGACCCCACATTCTCATCCTTGTGAGATGCAAGTATGGCTGTATCATCAAGTAGCTATCATTGTGTTTGATGTTTGCGGTAAATCGGCAGTGCATGGCAAGTAATTTTATTAATTTTATTAATTTAATTTAATTTTTATTAATTTATTTTCGAGCTTAATTCGAGCAAGTTACAATAAATCATACTTAAATTAAATTTATAAACTAAGAATTAAACATTCAAAAAAGAATTAATAAAAAAAAAGAAGAAAATAACAAAATTAAAAACGAAAACAAAATCTTAAATTTAATAATAATCAAAAAATAAAAATGAAAAAAGCTTCAATTAAGAAGACAGGTCAAAGATTCATCAAAAAAATCAGTTACACAAATACAGATTATTTTTTAATGATTGTTTAGTTATTTATTTATTTAAGTAGTTTAATTCAAACAAATTACAATAATTATTTTCCTTTTTCTTTTAATATAAGGTAAAGCACTGGACCTAGAATGCTATATTGTAGAACTCCCGAATGATATTCTTTGAGGCTGGTTAAATATTAATTTTGTTGGAAAAAATAATGCCGATTTTCTAGATAGCTTTTTAACAATTCATAGTAGTGATATGGTAAATTTAGTTTCTATTTGTAGAGAATTTCTTTGTGTCAGACTTTGTCGAATGCCTGGCTTATGTAGAGAAAAACTGCAGAGCAAACATGTTTGTTTTCAAAATCTTCATTTATTTTATTTACAATTTTATGTATTTGTTCCACTGTGGAATGCTTATCTCTGAAGCCAAATTGCTGTGACGGGATTAATTTTTTTTGCTCAAATATTGGTTGAAGTCGTCGTAGAATTAGTTTTTCCATTACTTTAGATTACACTGGAAGAATACTGATTGGTCGATTTGATTTGACGTCTGCAGATGTTTTGCCTGGTTTTAATATCATTAGGATTTGCGAAATCTTCCATTGGTTAGGGAAAAATTTTAGTCTTACGACCGCATTCAAGATTTGTATCAGTTAAATACGGCCCCGTGGTAAAATTTGGAATAATATATTTCCATTGATCAAATCATATCCTGATGACTTTTTTCCGGCGATTTTCTTCATTATTACTTGGTTTACCTCTTTTTTATTGATAACTCCAGCTGATAAGCAGTTTGTATTTCCTTTTCTTCGCTTGTATGTTCTTGTATCTCCTTTTCGACTTCCGATGCTCCGATGTTAATAATTGATATATAATGAATAATTCAATAATTGTCTGCTTTAGCACAATTTAATAGAAAAATTAGGTTGCTATAGTGATGTATGGTGATGTATAGTAATTTTCCATTAAAAAAAAAGATAAAGTCAATCTGCAGAATTCACACCTTCACTTCTTTGGTTATCACGTTCTATAATTCATCAGATTGTAATACTGGCTAATCCTCCTTTTGTTTTGGTATTTAACCAATTTTGTGTTTAATATTATGACATTCTTAAGTTATCTGCTAAATTGCCAAACACATTTGAATTTAGTACACAACTTATATTGAAATTATTGCTTCACTTACCAGTACAGCCTTGAGATAACATTATGTATAATATAATTATTCTTTTCAACAAATATCAACATTTCGGAAGCGATTTACTTCCTTCGTCAATACTTGTTTCTAATATAATATTATATGCAAATAGTAAGGTTAGTTAAAAATGCTAGTCATTTTTAATAAAGTTTATTTAATACCTTGATCAATTTACATCATTACAATATCATCAGAATAATGGTGACGCTTATGGATAATTCTAAGTCTTCTAATGCTTGTACAACAACCAAAATCAATCCTGATATTAATTAAACTTATTTTGGGTATGTTAAAATGTCTTATTTTTATTATTATTTACAAATGTTTTGTCTTTCAGCATATGATAATGATCAAATATGATCAAATATGACAGCATATGATCAAAAATGATAAGTGATAAAATATTTTTATTGTAAAAAAATATTGAAATTCCTACAGACATATTTTTGTTGGATAAATGATTGACAAACAAAGTAGTATTTCTATTCCAACTTCGTTTCTATCCCATTAAATTGATTAAAAAGAAGAGTAGACTTGTATTTCAAATACATATATGTAACAAAGAGAAATTCTAACTTCTATATCCAAATAATATCTGTCATTATACAATTACAGTTTGAAGTGTTTGAAAAAGGAAACAATTTTCCAGGATCTAATCAATATATTCTAAAAGGGGGTAGTATAAATTTTCCTAGCCCAGACTTATATTTCTGACGAGAAAATAGTATACAACTGCAAAATAGCAGAGACTTAAAAAAAAAAACATTATTTGTCACTGATCAATCCAATTCCCTTTAAATTGTACCGTGTAGGTCTGAAATGGACCATGTTAGGATTTTCAGCGATTATGTGCTGAATATTAGATTATAAGAAGAACAGTTTGAAGATTATTTCCCTATGAATTCTTTATCTCTCAATCCTATCAAACACTCATGCTCTTGTTCCACATAAAAAGAAGCAAACAATTTTTGGTCAATTTATTATTAAAATTATAAAACAAAATATTTCATCATCCACACAATCCTTTCGCTAATTGATAAAAATGCTATTATTATTCCAGATTCTGATATCATGATAGTTCTGCTTTTAAATGTTTTTGAATTTACAAGCATTTTACAAGGACTACATATTCACCAACAATAGTTACTCCATTTGAAGTTATACAGATTCTGCATTCAAAAGATTTTTTTTCCGTTCACGAGCTGTTCAAAAATTCGAATTGATTGGTATTCCAACAAATCTACTAGACCTGATTATACTCAATCAATAGTACTTAAAAATTGTTCGAATACTCAAACTAGACAAGTTTATACACACGTCATATTCGTTTCTGGTTATATATATCCGCTCATTTTTATATCAATACGAAGTTTATGAAGTGAAACGCAGCTGCTTTTATACACAGAGATTATACTACACAATTATACATATACAATATTTAGGATTATATGGTATGTCTACTAAATTTAAATGTGGAAGACTATATCTATTGCAGAGCAGCTTCGTCTTCATACCAGTATAGTTCCATTTTATTTTAGTGATAACCAAATTATATTCCAAATTAATTTCAAAGAATAATTGGAAAACACTATTTATTTACAACATTCATGTCCTGAGTGAGATTCGAACACAGGTAGTCTGATGTAGTCAGATTATATAACCATGTTGTAGTCACGTCGGCAATTATATATATATACACGTCATACCAATTGGAAAATATTGGAAAATAGCTGATATATAACCAATTCAACAACTGGATTATCAAAGTAATTTCGATACAAATAATTACTAAGTGACCAACAAACCATGTTGGTTCTGAGCCTGATGAATCAACGTCCTCCATTTTTCTCAATCATGGGCGGTTTCTCTCCAGTTGAAGATGCGAAATTGTTTTAAATCTTCCGATACTTCATCTCTTCAACCAAATTTTTGGTCTGCCTCGATGTCTTGTACTTTAAGGTCTGTCTTCGAAGATTCTCTTGGCTGGAACATTTTCGTTCATCCGCTCCAGGTGTTGCCATTGTTGTCATTTAATTTTCCTGGCACGGTCCCACTTCATTTAGAGGTGTTAGAGTTCGGCATTATATCCTCTTCTACAGATTACATCATCGTTTTCAGAACTATATATCTGGCGAAAAATTTTCTTCTCGAAGATACCAAGTGGATGTTTACTTGGCTACGGCAGTGTACATGATTCTGATGCGTAGAGCAGAAACGGGAGTATGTGCGTTTTATAGATTTGAACTTTAGTGTTTCGGGAAAAGAGTTTTGACAAGTTATTTTGACAAACCGAAGCAGGAACGATTCGCAAGTGTTATGCTTCGCCGTACCTCCACATTGATGTCGGTTGTGGGATTAACGCGGGGTAAAAAGGTATTTAAATTCCTGAACAACCTTGAAATTAAATGTGCCGCCAGTGATGTTTTGACCAATATAAAGTTGGGAGGCCTTTCCAATTGTCGACAACCTATATTTTGTTTTTTCTTCATTTAATCAATTTCTAAAAGACCATTAATTACTTTAAGTTTGCTTCAGTTTTTCCAAAAGTAGTAAGAACCGCAATTAATTTTCAACTAGAAAAATACCTAGATGCCAATTACCAATTGCCAATACTATGTTTTCATTGAAAAGATTAACTTTTATACTTTGATTGAAAAATAGAACAAAAAACCAAAATGATTACCCTAGATACAGCTTTTGCAAACTTTCATACATCTTAAATAAAAATGTTTCAATTAAAGTTTCATTTGATTTGGCTATTGTTCAAACTTAAATGTACAACAACAAAAAAAAAACACTTACTGTCAATGATAAATTCCTACTCCTCAAGGTAAAACATATCAACCGATTTGGTCATAGATGGATAGACAAAATAATGGAACGGAAATTCTTTTATTTATTTTATATTTTGTTTTTTTTATTTTTTTTTTGCAAATAAATGCTAAACTTCCAAATATGATAGACGCAATATTTTATTCGTGTACAATTTATATAACCTTGAGGTATTATTTATACTATAAACTATTTATTTATTAGGTTGAAAATTCAAGGAAGTACAAAAAGTAAAAATTATAAGAAAAGTTTTTATTTTTGTTATTGTTTTTTTTTTTTTTTTGTTCTTACAAAATTTTATTTTGTCAGTTAACAAACACCAGCATCCTGTAATAAAAAGTTTAGTTTTTCTTTAACTAGAAAATCAAATCGAAAAAAGAAAATTTTTTTTCTTCCTTTTTTATTTATCCTAATACAATTTACAAAAATAACAACAACAACAACAACAACAACCATCACAAAAATCAGAACACGAATAATATATCTAGTAATAATAGAACCAAGTACATGAAGAAAACTTTATTTTATTCCTTATGGGGAAATAAAACTATAATAACAAAATAATATAATAATACTGCAATGTGAGTGAGTGTGTGTGTTTGGTTGTGTTTGTATATAAAAAAAAAGTTATACGATGGATATGAAAACATAATATAAAAATAATTTTTAATATGATTTCTATTAAGTGAACCATTTTTGGGGTTGTTTGTTTTACAATAAAAACAAAAAAAAAAACATAAAAAAGTATAAAAGGTTAAAAAATAAATAAAATTTATTACTCTATTATTATTATTATTTTTATTATGGTATTTTCTTTCTTATATTGCTACTACTCCTACTACTACCACTACCATTACTACTATTATTACCACAACTGTTTTTATTATGAATTTTTATATTTTTATTTGATTTTTGTTTTTTTTTTTTTGTTTTCAGACTGCACATTTACTGTTCAAATTGTTAAAGGTTCTCGAGGTTTAGGATTTTCTATTTGTGGAGGTGTTGATACAAATACTGCATTCCCCGGATTAATTCGGATTAAACGTTTATTTCCACATCAAGCAGCTTGGTCAACTGGAAAATTGCAAGCCGGCGATATTATATTACAATCTAATGGTATTCCTTTAACAGGACTAACAAATTATGTACGTAAATATTTAAAAATATAAATGTAATTTTTGATTAAATAATAATAATTTTATTAAATAATAGGAAGCCCTAGAAGTACTTAGAACATTACCAAATGATGTTGAATTATTAATATGCCGTCCTGTGGATGAGCAATATAAAAAACTTTCACCACCGACTGAACCACCGAAACCACCACAAAGAACTCATCAACAATCAATACAAACTCAAACTGCACTCGATGATATGAGTGTTATTTTACAACAATATCAGCAGCAACAACAACAACAACAACAATTTAATAATACATCACCATTTTTAGGTAGTGATATTGCTGCTGGTACTACTACAACATTTTCAACAACATCAATTATACCAACAAATTGTTATGGGGTAAAAATATATTATAATAAAATATTTTCAACTCTAATAAATTTTTCAATAATTAATTAAATTTTTGTTTTTGTTTTTATTTTTTTCTATTTATTTTCGTAATTTTAGGAATTTGAAATATTTATGATTAAACAACAAGGATCTTTAGGTTTTACAATACATAAAGAAGATGAATCAGTTTTAGGTCATTATGTTCGTGCATTAGTACGTGAACCAGCAACAAATGATGGTCGTATTAAACCAGGTGATAAAATTGTTGCTGTTAATGATATACAATTATCACCAATGACACATGAACAGGCTGTGATATTCTTAAGACAATCTGGTGATGTTGTTAAATTACGTTTATATAGAGATGAACCAAATACACCCGATGAACCACCATCACCAACAGTCACAGAAAGAGAAAATAGTTTTGGTGGATCATCTTCTTCACATAAAAAGCCACATTTAAGGTAAAAATAATAATATTTTGTTTTATTTTTTGTTTTTTTTTATTAGGACCAGGATCAAAATGATACAAAAAAAAAATATATATATATAAAATAAAAAAAAAAATAGAACAAAACAAAAAAAAAAGAAAAAAAAAATTTTTTGTTTTTCTATACTATTTCAGACCAGAAGCAATAAATCTCCTAACTGACTTAGCTCATAAGAAACAAAATTCTCAAGGTGATTCAACGGAATCATCCAATTTGTCTACAAGCAGCTCACCAAGAAGACTTAAACGAGGATATAAATCACAAAGTGAACAGGATGCGTCCGATTCAAAAAGTAAATTTATATCCTATTTCTAAAAAAAAAAAAAAAAAAAAAAACAAAAAAAACCAAACAGAATAGCAAATAAAGATTTTCTATTCAAAATCAAATTGGAAAAATGCCTAAAACAATAATGTGGGTAGTATTCACCACAAAAATTAAATTTTCTTATACTGGACACATTGATTCTACTATATTTGGTATATATACATATGTAATTTCCAATTTTGATACAAAAGATATGTACAAATTTTAGATATTTTATACAGTCACGAACAAAATAATGAGAAAGGATACAAAACGTGATTTTTCTATTTTCTGTTTTCTTTTTCACCTTTTTGTATATGTTATGAGGTGAAGGAAGCACATCAAATATTAAATTGCAAAATAAAAGTTTTTGATTTGTTAATATTGAATATGAATTGAAATGTATAGAACTTTAATTGAATTGTAACTATGTTCAATTTTGTTGATTTGAACCTTTCATAGTAAATAAGTAAACAAAAAATTCATTATTGTGGAAAGGTGTTGCGTGGTTTAACAATAATTTAAGTAAACGGTTTTTTTTAAATTTATGTAGTTAAAGTCACCATGATCTGGTCAATAGCTATTCTCAGACAATTTTTATTTATGTATAAAATACATTTCAAAATATTTCGTAATTCCAATTTATTGTCTATAACCGGTACCGTTTAATATATGCGTATAAAAGTCTATCTGGGTTCCATCTACAGAGTGATCAAATAAGAGCTATTATAGTAAATTAAATATGTATGTGTATATATTGCAAATTAAAAAAAGTCTGGTACAAAATATTTGTACCATTTCACAACTGATTTTCATTATTAGTCTTTTCAACTATATATATTTAAAAGGAGACATGGGAAATTAAATATTTTTAAAAAAATTTTTAATTTTCATTTAGAAATGTAAATTTAAAATTTCACCCTATCTATAAGTCATTTTAAGTAACATGCAGACTATCATTTCATTTATCATTTCAGTTCGCGACTGTCATTTTAGATGTTAGTCTGTATGTTAACTCGCAAATTTATATAAATTTATCCAAATTCTTGTATTTTTAGTTTTTTATTTGCACGCTCTTTACAATATTTTGAAATTTTGCCGGTAGACGGCTTCGTTGATTCAATTAGTTAGCACGATGGTAACACTAATTTTTCTTAATTATAATTGTCAACTTCTGACAATGACAGTTGCTTATTTTTATTTTAGTGTTATAAAATATTTTAAAAAGTAAACAATGTGACTTTCCCGGTTTGTTTACGCGCGAGTTTTTAATTATTTCACGGTTTAAATTATTATAACACAATAATAATATGCGCACTAGTAGAAAAACACGTCTTACTTTCGCAAGTGTTCGACCGTTAATGAGAAATTTAAGAGAATTTTATGTTTAAAACGTGACGTCAGAGGTCTCTATTAAATAAATTTTTGTAAATGAAATTTCTATTTGGAAAAATTTGTAAAAATTTACTGTTAATTTTTTGTTGTTGTTTTAAATTTCAATAAAATATTTTTCATATAAAATATTTCAAAAGTTGTATACCTAACCTGACAACTTATTTATATGACTTTTTACCGACAAAAAGACCAAAACCACGAAAAATTATTTAATTTAATTTTTTTAAACAAAAACATTCTTCAATAATTTTACAAAAAATTTCAGAAAATTACTAAATTAATTCAAATTTAAAAAAATCTCATAACCCAAAAACCAATTATTTTTGACATTAAAAAATTTGGATAAATTTATGCAAATTTTGCGTATGTTTACTTTTCTTTACAAAAGAGAACATTTTAACTATTCTCGCAGAATTTTATGATCACGTGATTTTTCTTCTCATTTTCAAATTTTTGCAAAGAAAAGTAAACATACAGACCCAGTGTTAAATAATGGAATGACAGTTTAAATGATGAAATATCAAAAACTTTTGATTTGGCTTTTGACAGCTTTGTAAAAAATTATGAGAAAACTGAAATGATAAATGAAATGATAGTCTGCATGCTACTTTAAAATACAAAAAATTTAATTCATCAAATTGCCGACCAATCAACTTATCCAGAATTAAATTTGAATTTAATTTAATTTTTTAAATAAATTATCACCTTTAAGGTTGATGTCTTAGATAAATATATAAACAATAATTATATACTGTCAAGGATAAATTGAAATGATTAAAAACAATAATAATTCATAATGAAACTGAGTACGATTTTTTTTATAAATCTTCCCTGAATTCGAAGAGCGGGCGGTAAATACCAGTATATTTTTTTAATTTGAAATATTACACAAAATGGTGTAAGATATCAAAATATAATTTTTTATTTATATTAGATATTGATTCAAAAAATTTTATATTTAAACATAATTTCATGCAAAAGATCGCCTCTGGATTCGATTAAAAATTTGATCCGGAAAACCCCATTTTTAGATTACTTTTCCACATAAACTGTACTTATTACACCAATAACACGAAATTATGGTTTCAAGTTAATTGAATGTTTATGGTTTCTTGGAGTAGGTAGTCCAATTATTTAAAATAACTTGAAACAAAAAATTTCCATGGATCGCTTACAACATCGCATTATCTTGATGGCCAGTTCAAATAGGTATTTCTGGAAATTCAATTTCAATTTAATTTATTATAACTAACCAATTAAATTACATCAAATTTCTTATTACAATATTATGTTAAAATACACTTATATGTATGTAATTTAATTATTGTCTGTTCCAGTGATTAAAGTCCTTGAAGAAACTAGACAAAGCTAATCTATACTAACCTAAAAACCTGAAGAGTATAATTAAAATAAATTTATAATATGGTCATTCTAAACTAATTGTGCCACGAGATATACGATACGTTACACCATCGTGTTCAAACCACATATTATCATCCAAGTTGAAATTATCTAATTTATGACACAATAAATTAATAATCTTGTTTCTGTAGCGTTCTTTATTGGTACAATTTCAATTTCAGTGTAATAATATGGTTTAATTACACCTCCAGACTATAAACCAAACCAAACTGTTAATTGGTTATTAATATAAAAAATAATTTTATGGTTCAATTATGTTTGATGAACAGCATGTGAGTTGTAGTCCTTCGAAATTTAATAATTGTGCTTATTTACGAAGTCATTTAACATAAAAATAAGCTTCGTATCTGTAGATGATTTTGCGCGAAACATAATCCGAACCGAATAGATTCATTATTTTTTTAATAAATTTTATCAATTTGTGTAAGCTGTGCAACTATGTGTTTCCGTAATGGCTTTTCAGACAATACTGAACATAAACGTTAATTTTGGGGGCAATCTGAAAAAAAACAATGCGGCTATGATGTTTTAATAATATTTATATAGTACTAGTTTGATCACTCTTTATATAAATAAAAAAATATTGTGCTTATTATTTGAATATAATGTGCGGATATAGTATTATCTGAATTAGAACGGTTGTTATAAGAAAAAAATTATATTAGTAGAGTTATATTACAGAATAAAGGATGTAATAATTAAAGTAAATGCGTTTATTCCATTCAGAAATTTAAAACGCATTAATGCGATAACACTAAAGCAAATTATTATTATGGTTGCTGGGCATACAAAATTAATGTAATTAAGTATATAAAACAAGATAAAGTCAGTTGATAGAAAGCAGTGGCATATATAAAACACATCAATATCTATAAATTTATTAGAATCATATTTTTCAACTTCCCTCAAATATTTAAAAGTTGAAAAATTTTACTAGGAGTTACATCCCAGCTTATACAGTTTTAAGCAAAAATCATAATTTAGTGTATTGAAATTTGCAAAAATGTCGATATTTCGTCTAACAGTGCTTCTAGATATTTTGCAAAATAAAAATGAATTTATTAATAAAATGAAATTCGACTTTAAATTGTAAAAAATAATTTTTATTCAAAACACCAAAAATGATTGTCCTTGAAAGTCCTTTGTCAGTACAAAGGCCAAATTCAATAAATATATCGTGTAAAAGATTTTAGTTGTATATTTAAAAAAATATTATAATTTGTTATAGTTTAATAATCATTACAATCCAAATTTATATAAAATAAATAATAATCCACATCTACCTCACCTAATTTTGTTGAAAAACAGCAAAAGAGGCCGAGTTTAAGAGAACGCAAATTACATAACTTTTAATTCTGGCATAACTGATGTATTACCATTAAGCATTCCATTTGTATACATCAAATTTTAGTTTTACAACATCAGTTCATTTATCAAAAGTGGAGTATTGAAATGTTTGAATATTAACAATAATTTACTATAATGATGTAACAATCTGCAAATCGTCAGTCGCAAACTTGGTTGATCCATACGCCAAAAAGTCATATTGAGAAAAATGAGTTTAAAGCTTGAAACACTATAAAAATTAAACTAGTTAATCAAATTTGGCCTACTTATGTATATGTCACAAAAATATGTTCATGCAAATTTTTAGACTAATAACACTTGATTTGTTCATTTTAAAAAGAAAATTAAATTTTCACCTTTGATCCATATGCAATTTTAAAGTGAATTTAGTTTTTCATTGTATGACGTGGATCATGGGGGCGCATGTGGATCGTATAAGCAAGCATTACATTTTTTCTTGAAGTAAGAAAGTTCTGTATATTCCCAAACAAACAAAAATCATAAAAATAAAATACGATATTGCTTAATTAAAATAAAACAAAACAAAACAATCTAACAAAAATTAAAAATTGCTTTCATAGCAAAATCTCAATCTAAATATTAAAAAGTAACAGTTTTTATTAATATTTGTTTAATAACATTCATCTTATTGAATAAAATCAAAAATAACAAATTTATTTACATTAAAAATAATTTCACAGGTTTGTTAAGTAGCTTTAATCTTAACTAAGAAATTAATATTTTTGTACTTACGCATGTAATTTTAATTTTTTAAAGTAATTGCAGCTTTCACAGCCATTATCTTGTGTAACATGATAATACGTTTGAAATAGTATAATATAATTATTTAAGCAAAGCACTTAGATAAAAAGCTTCCTTCGAAGTAAAAGCTGAACAGAGGAAACAAATTTTTTTGGTTTTGGAAGAATATTCTTGGATGCCTTCCTATTTATGCTAATGTAATTATAGTTCAATTCCAAAAAGGATGTTTTATATTTAATAGTAAAAGGTTCATCCTTGTCATATATGCATTTTATTTTTGAAAAAGTAAATTTATTCTTGCTAAAGTCTAATTTTGAGGCAAGGATAGAAAATTGTGATGTAATGTCATCTGAGTTACTTTCAAACAAATTTTCTTAGACTGTATTCCGTTGAGTAACTTTACAAAATGCAAGGGGCTATGCACTTCCAAGTTTTTTAAATTCCTTTTAATGAAGGAATGAACGCAATCAATCTCTTGAATATATATACTCTATATATACGGAAAAATGGAGTATATAAATAAAATGTACATAATTGTCAAATTGACAAGAAAATCCGTTTATTTTTGATTCATGTGGATTGAAAAATTTAATAGTTTATTACACTAATAATGGTTGAAGATCAAAATTTAAAAAAAGCTATAAATTAGTTATCCATGTGTATTATACAATAACGTGGATCAAATAAGCACATATAATTTCAATAGTGGGTATTTCAAATATTTTGTGATACAAACGTCAAAATTTTGGATATAGATCAAAGTTGAATAAAAAATTATAAAAAAAGTGGATGTGGCTTAAAGTTACCTCTCATTCTCGCAAAAAGTATTAGATAGAGAAGAAAACGGGTAAGATAGAAAGAAAGAGCATGTCACAAAACCCCAAGAAATGTTCTAATGTCAAAAATGTCAAAATGGCGTATTGATCAACCAAGCATGCGACCGACAAAATGTATATACAATAATGATGATAAAATTAAATACAATTGAAAATGATTGGTTTGCACAATATGAATTTTCAACATAAAAACTATATATCGTTTCTCGGCCTGGTGGCTAAGATCAAATTGTATTATCTGTTAACATCGTAACATCTTAATATCTGATATAATTCAAAAATAAAAACTATTCAAATATAATCAAAATTCTGCATTTTCTTCAACGACATATCTTATAAGCCTTTTGGAAACCTAGTTCAAACACATTATTTCTTTTTTAATTATACCTGGTTATTTTAATATACCTATTTGAATTGATGTTCATATTTATTTATTTATTTATTTAACAGTGGACCTACAGATTAATCTGCAGGCCAATTGCAGGCCCTTCTCCTCTTCTGAATGTGGGCCTTTATAATATAACGAAACAATATTTAAAAAAATTTTATGTTCATATTTTTGCATAATTTTTCTTAGTTTAATTCATTAGAGATTAGAGATAGAGTCAAACTAGCTTATTGCCTGTGTTAAAAAAGTTTCTGAAAATATCAACCAACTTGCAAATTTATTGTCACGATTATTTGTTAAATTCTTGATTTCATCTACAAAAATTCGTTTAAAAACTAGCAAATAATTTTCTTACATAACGTGTTCAAGAAATATATTTTCTAGAATATTTTAGATAATGAGGCCTCCGAGTTATACTCCGATGTATATATCTTTATAAAAGTTATACATGTTAACTGAAGCAGTGGTTCATCCTTTCAACACTACTATAACTCATCAGTATGTATCTCTTTTTTTTTACAAACACCATGAAAGTTACATACAAAATTATTGTAAATTCGAATACAGGGAAAAGGATTAGGAGGTAATTTGGATGATATAAATAAATTGGTAGTTAAGTTGGACACGAACGTGAAAATGTTCTTTTTGAAAAGTTACAAATTGTGCAATGGAAGAGAAATGAAGGTTTGCAATACTCCAATATTTTATTTATGTGGTAAACTATTTTAGTCTTTTAATCCATTATATTCTATTCATACTCTAACATTCATCTCATTATTTTGGCTATGACTGTATATTTACATACTTAAAACTAATATTGTACAAAATAAGGATATACAATCAATTTTGTCCTGAATTTAATCCCTGATATATTTTATATTACAAAATCATTTATTTTGTAGGTGGAAATTTTAATTCTTCTTAATTTAATTTTTTTCCTTTCTACTCTTCTTTTTTTTTTGCATTTTAATTTTCTAGGTTCCAATAGTAATCCAGTTTATTTGGTTTCAAGTCAAACAACAACATTATGCTCAGATTCAGAACAAAGTATTGATAGTCAATGTTCTTATATAATACAATCAGGTGAAAATGTAATAAATGAAGCGGTTTCGCCTAACGGTAAATCCAATCGACCAAATTATTTAGATTTAAGCAATAGTAATAGTAGTGATGGTGATATAATTAGAAAAGGAAAATATCAATTTGGTGGTAAGTGTAATATGATAAAAATTAAATGGATTTAATGAAATGATATTGAATTGCATTGGAAAATAATATAATATAATTGCAAAATAAATAGAATAATAATAGTATGTATACAGACATACATACAGTTTATAATAATAATTTGGAATAATTGGAGCGAGAATTTAAAATAGAAGATTTGATAATTAAAATTAAAATAATTTGATAGAATGAATTTTTAAAGTGAATTAAATAAGTAAGTCGAATATGTCGAATAATTAAATTTATTTATAAGAATTGATTATAAAAGATATATGGAAATCTATATACAAATAATTGTTCAAATTCATAATACTCTGATAAATAAGTTTGTGAGTCTTGAGTGGTATTGATTTTTTGATATTAGAAGTTAAAAAGTTGAAATTTTTTAAATAATTCTATTTTGATTTAAATTTACATATTTGATTTTATTTTATTAATTTTGAATGTTATTTAAAATGCAATAAATTTAATTATACTGTAGTTAATAAATTGAGAACAAAAATAGCCTACAGTCTTAGTGCAACAGTTGATTATGATAATTCAAATAATACTTAAAAATAAAAATTTTGTATGAAGTTTGCTAGCATTGAGTAAATCTAATATAACAAAATAAATTTTAATAGCGTTTGTATGACGACGACTCATTATAGAATTAAGGAGAAATTAGAGGTTCCGGACAACATTTTGTTATGTAATTAATCTCTTAGAATCCATTTCAACGTCATTTTTATAATTTTTAAATGGGGAGTTCTAATTAAACGCGACCTCTTAAGATCTATTGTACTTCCCTACTTATCTCAGAATTGTAGGTCTATGTCCTTGATAAAGGCTATTATTACTCTGTTAATAATTTCAGAATCAGCAATGTGTATTCCTGGAAATATTTATATCTTTTGCGAGCTATGGTGCTGCAAACGAATAGATTATGAGAGGAGGATTCCTCTTCTTCTAAGCAGAATCTGCACCTGTCTGTGCTCGATCTACCAATCTTGAACAGATGATTGTTAAATGGGCCATGACCTGTCGAAACCATGTCAGCATTCTGACTTTGGGTCTAGTCCCCCTAATTATCTGATAAAGTCTTTGGATATTTATTTTGAAAAAGGCTTTAGACTGCGTATGTTCCTGGAAACTATCACATATGTTTTGAATCTCTGTAGTTTCCTACTTGGAAACAATTCTTTATAAATAGGGCGTTTGAACATGCAATACTTGGCTCTGATCCAAGGAATTGACCCTTCGCACCTGTTTTTGCAAGGATATTTGCCTCTTCATAGCCTTGTATTCCTTCATGTTCAGAAGTTCACATAAGAGTAACTATGTTGCGTTCCGCTAGCTTTATTTAAATTCTGTAACAACTATAGATGAGCTTCTATTTAAAAGTTGGGGCACGTATATGTTGACACCTTTGTGTCCTCTTTTACTGCACTGTAATGCCGATACCTCGATGACATAGGTTTCAGCTAGAGAAAAGAGTGGAATATGTGTATATGTGGGATAAGTGCCGCATTAAACTTGAACTTTGGTCCAAATACGCCGGCACCAAATTTTTCCCCGACTTTTGAGCCATCAGCATACCATACCGAAGCTCCTAGAAGTAAGGCTCTTAAACAGTCTGACATTGCAATTGCTTCGGTTCGTAGTTATAATTTTCTGCAAGATCATACTGTGTCCTGGTCATTTTTGTTTGAGTTTGTTTGTTAGATGCAGCCTTGTTGCTGTCATTCCTGTTGTCTTCATCAGGTATAGATGAAATGGGGAGTCCAGAATTTTTTCTAGGGCTAGATTGTGGCACGTTATTGTTGTTCCAGTAGCCCAAGCCTATTATTTGTATTTTAGTAAGCTGTTTTTATTATTTTATTACAGTTTTTTATCAACATAAGTACTGCAAATCATCTTAGGTTTATATCCGGTCATAATCTGAATGGATTATAACCATTAGAAGCTTCAGTTACAAAGTGTTTAGAACAAATAAACGCTCTCACATAAAAACAATTCTTCTTCTACGGATTTTTTATATTTATAAATGTTAGGAGACCACTTGGAGTCTCTTTAATATATTTATTTTGCTATTTATTTATTTCTCTAGTCAATCAACTTATGAAGCTGTATATATATATATATATATATATATATGTACATGTACATATTATAAATTATATATTTTCTGAGATATGCTACTGCATTGGACAATTTTTTACATAAATTGGCTGGGGTGGATCAATTCTTGGATTGTTTTACGTCCGCTTGATTTACAGATGTCTCGATTTTTTGAAGCCAAGTCACTTGTTTGGTTCAAAAAAATTCTTTTATATTTCCTGGAACAAAAAACAATTTTTTTTTAGGGTATATAACAGGTTTACAATATTCCCAATATTGGCAAATACATTTTTACTTTTTTTTATCTTATTATACGAGAATTGAGAATGAATTCAGAGAGGTGTTGGAAATTATATAACTTAATATAAATAAAAAAATTATAACAGTATATTGGGGATGAAAATTCAGTGTTTATAAAATTAATTTTTTTTTCATATCCAGTTCATTAAAACGAATTGTACCAAAAATGTCCTTTTGGGACAAAATTTTTTAAAAAATTGGATCAGCTAATAAAGTGATTTCATTAGTTATCAAAATATCATTCTCAAGAGGGAATAAAAATTTTCTTATTTTCTCAATTTTAATAACAGTATTAAATTGAATTTTCCTAAAAAGAAAATTATTTATTTTTGTTTTTCGTATTTGTTGTTCTTGTTTCAATTTTATTTCAACTTTGGTTATGTGAACTTTGAATTAGTTTTTAAAATCCGATTTTTCTGATATATAAAATATACATTTTCTACTTTTCATTAATTAAATTCGGAAAAAAATTCAATCTCCTTTGAATGTTACAATTAAAATAGAATTCTAATAATTTCAAGTTGTAAAAGAGTTGATTTATAATTTTTGAGTTATTTAAGCTTCTTAAGAAAATAAATAAATTCTTATAGGTAGGTACATGAAATTCTTTAGAACAATATTTTTATTATTTCTATTTGAGAAAATATTTCTGAGATTTACTGAAATACCAAATATTCTATAAATAGATAATATAATACAAACTCTAAAAGATATAGGAAGTTCTAAGTATTAAGTATTATATTTCTGAGAGCTCAAAAAATAACACCAATTAAATTTAAAAGATGTTATCATATATGGATACTTTAGTACAAAAATAATTTTAAAAAAATGTCCTTAATGAACATTTAAATTGAATATTCGAACTTACACATAAAATTTTCAAATATAATTAAGTAAATCTACAATAATAAATAAACAATAAATTTAGCAAAAATGAAATTCTATAATTTAATCAATGCTATAAAAATATGAGTTGTAAAATAATTTCACTTAAATGAGTTTGTGTCCTATAAAAAAATGCTCAAACTGATTGAAAAAAGATTCTATCAAAATTGTATAATTATTATTATTATTTCTTTATTTACTTTATTATAATTAAAATTATAATAAAAGTAAGCACTAGCCAACAGAGCCATCGGCTTAGTCAAAATTGTAATATTTGCTCACATTGAGTAATCAAGCTTTTTTTTTATCATAAATGTACTCTTATAAGGATCACCTTTGCTAATTTGAAGCCACAAGGATTTACTGTTCTGAGTTAGTTGTCTTATTTGGTATAATAACTTGTCCGGTAACTAAATCAGTATGGCTTATTAATGGGGCTACCGCTAGCCATTGTACTTTGCTCAAATATAAAAACAAAACATACTAATTACTCAATGTCTGCATTAGAGACAGATTTTGACAGAAAGAGTTAAGCTTAACGTCTCCAAAACTCAAAGCTCTTCCAGCCTATTCTAAAAATTCAAGATGAAAACTTTCAGAGACTTTAAAAATATTCTCGGAATGCGAGTATATCCAAATAATGCACTGGAATAACCATATCTTCGATATTGCGAAAAGCGTCGCAAATGTGGTTTTTCACCACATAGCCTTAATTGGTTTGAGTATTACTTCTCTTCTCGGGAATACTCAGTTTTATTTAAAACTGCGATTTCTGAGCAATACTCAGCGTCTTAAAGTTATAACTTTTTATAAACTTCTTAGTTTTGCTTTTGACTCAAAGCTTTATCATTACTCCTATATCTTCCTCATCGGATTGCTTAAGTCTACGAAATGCTATTTACAATTTTGCTTCTTGGTGTTCAAAAAATGGACTTGAATTGAACATAAATGCCAAGTCATTACATTTTCTAGGAGAAATTCCGCTCGGACAGTTTGGTTCAACTACCAACTAAATGGTAATACTTTTCTTTCAAGAGCGAATTCTATTATAGATCTCGGGTTAACACATAACCCTATACTGAGCTTTAAGCAACATTATGATAAAATAATGAGCAAATCAAATTCTTCTTTAGGTTTTATTAAACGATGGTCTAAAGAATTTTCTGATCCCTACCTCACGAAACATTTTTATCTTACACATGTAAGGCCTACCCTGGAATATGCCAGTCAAGTTTGGTCTCCACATTACTTGACTGAAATTATTCGAATTGAATCGGTTCAATGAAAGTTTTTACGTTTCGCCTTGAGTAACTTTTCGTGGAATGACCCATTGCGACTTCCACCTTATTCCCACCGTCTCAAACTCATTGACTTACAGTCGTTGTCTGATCATCGGGTTATTGCAGATATCTCTTTTATTCAACAGATCCTTTCGGGTAAGACGCTAGCCCCTGAAATTTCAAATTATTTGGTTGAAAGATCCAATCGGAATAATCTCCGAACCGTTGAGTTGTTTCACATTCCCTTCCACTCTACTGAATATGGTAGATTCGAGCCAATCACTAGAATGGTCCGTAAAGTAAATTCCAACTCTAGTTCTTTTGATCGACAACTAAGTGTTTTAACTGTTAAAAAACGATTACGTTTTAATGTACCTACAATTCTGAGACTTAGGTTGCAACTGTGGTTCTTTTTAGCTTTAATACTGTCGGCCTAAATTTTGGAAGTATTTTTAATAAATGTATAGCTATTAACATGGCTTTTACACTTCTACTAACAGCATGTATATGGTTTAGTTTATTTTTAGTTTTTCTAATAAATGGGGGTGGTGTCTTACAACCCTACGGGATGATGAGTTATTGCACAATTAAATTAAGCAAGCCCTCGTCTAGTAATAGACGTTTGTTGTGTTTGCTCTAAGCATGAATCTGATAGTATTAAAAATGTTTGCGTTTATTAAGTTAGGCTACCGAATTTTTTTACCCTAAAGATCTGCTTAATACATAAAACCTACATACGACCCAAGATGGAGTATAATTCCCATTTATGGGCGTGCGGCTTAAATATTGTTCTTAGCTTTCTTGACATAGCACAAAAACGCTCCATTCGCCTTCTAGATGATGAAAATCTTTCATCAATCCTTGCTCTTAATCCAATTTGGTTCAAAAACACAAGAGGCTGCAAATGGCCACCTCTACACCGTGGAAAGACTCGCTATGGATATTCGTTTACAGCCACAGCTTCTAGAATGTGGAATCGCATTATACTACAAGCATTCCCAAGAAGAGGTAGTTTTTATTTGTTTAATTTACAAAAATTCGAAGTGAACATTAATAATACAGTTCGCAAACTCCCCACTGAACCTTTCTCTTACTTTTTCCTGTTTTTCTTCTCTCTAACTAAGCCTTTTCTTTTACATTAATTTAAATAATCTAATTCTGAATTGTTTCCTCCTTTCTAATACCTTGCAACAGAAAAAATTTTTGGTAACAGTGTAAAACCAAATAATGTTAAATTTTAATTTTAAAGGGTTTTTATATATTTCATCTCGTAGAGCCCTTAAAAGGTCACGATATAAGTTCAATTTAATATTTAATCACTCCACAATATTAAAAAAAAAAAATAATTTTAATTATAGTTTCAAAATAAGTTTTTAATGCAGATATCATTCAAATCCATTTTAATTTTGAACTGAAAAGTCAGTCTGAATTTTTAATCATTAAATAAAAAAAAAAAAAAATTAATTGTAAATAAAATTTCTTTTTCTATTTTCAGTATGCAATAATACTTATGAATTGAATAATTTAGGTAATGATGAATTGGATGCCCCAATTCATCTACATCATCATCATCATCATCCAGATCATCAGCATCAACAAAATCATTCGAATAGTAATAAAACAAATATTAATACAATACCACCAGCATCCACAAACGAATTCAATAGTTTACCATGTGATGTTCTATTAGGTTCTTCAAAAAAATATTCTGAATCAGAATTCAATAGTGATGATGATGATGATAATACTGGAAATCAAATAACTAATATATGCCATAAAAATCCATTGTATCAATCTGTTCATGTGCAGCAACAATCACAAACCGAAAATAAATTTGAAAATAATCAAACAGATTTAAAAAATAATTTAAATGTTCATGGTAAGTATTTTATAATAAAATTTATTTTAATTTATATTTTAAAATACACATATATATAGATATATATGAATAATATATTCAAATATGAATAAATTTTGGAAACTATGGAAATCTACGTGCATAATAATATAAAATGGTAGTCCTATGAAATTAATTGGATATAGATACACTCCAATTCTGTATAAATTAAAGCTAGTACACCCTCTTGGTCCATTAAAATTAGAACATAGAACAAAATTCAGTATTACCAAGAGTTAAGCAAATTCACAATAAGTTTGTGTATGTTAAAATTCTGAGGTATCGGGATAATATTCTATAATAATATAAATAATAAGGTTTTTTTATACACTCAAAATTAGAGATAATATTAGTAATGATTTTTTTTTGGTTCAATGGACAACCTTCAAATATTCATTATTATAGTGACACCTACGTCCTTTTGCATCGCATTTGGATAAATAGAATCAGACAAAATAATAATTTCTATTCAGTTTTGTTTTAAAATAAAAAAAAATAAAAAAATATTAACTTCGTCAAAAATAATTAAAATAGAGATGAATTAATATCAAAGTAATTTGAAATTGGCAAATATGGACCTAAAATCCACTAAAATCCTATTATTTTTATAATAATTATAAAATGAAAGTCTTAAAACTATTAATATTGCAGTCTTTTAAAGTCTAAGGTTTATTGTCACCCTCTTAATGATAACAGTTATTATTATGACTGTAAAAAACTGAGTTTAAGCCTGGAAGTCAACTGATATCTACTCTATATATCATGTCTACAGAAGTGTTAAATTTCAGCATTTACATGTTTAAGTACGATAATTTGGATTCAATGACAGCAATATAAGATTTATTTACTCCGTTGGTTGATCCAAGTGGCAATTATTGCAGTCATTTTGTATGTATTTTTGTTTGTACTCAATAATTGCGTATTGGATTAATTAATGTCGTAATAAATTTAAATTGTAGATGATACATCATTTCCAAAAGGAATATTCTATATTTATCTGATATTGCATTATTATTGAGATGAAGCTGAAATGCATATTATGTCGTTTTTATTAAGTTTTAATTACTAGTAAATTGTAGTAGATTCTATTTTATTGGTTTTTTTTTCTCTCTAAATATCCAGGTTTTAATTTTTTAATATTTTCGATTTTGCATTGTGGAATAATTTTATTTTATATTTTTAAACCTATAAATTTATTTCGAAGAATTCTGTATTAATGTTTAAATCCATTTAAGATAATGAGCTTGAAATATTTTTCTGGATTATGGCTTATAAAGAACTGAAAACAGTTTTTGTCCGAAACGGGACGGGAATTTTCGGGACGGAAAAATTCAGAACAAAAAAAATTCTTTAATAAAAATAAAATGAAAACTGAAATTTGTCATAATATCAAATCAAATTAAATCAAAATGTAATGTTTAACTATTGCGAGGTAGTATAGAACCCAGCAATGCATATTTATCTGTTTCTAATGTCAGCCACATTAAAGATGATAAAGAAATGATTTCGCCGTTAGCCATAGTAGCTAGTGCAGTTGTTTGTTATTAATTTTAAATTTGAACCAACTTCTAAACTTCCAATGGTACAAATATAGATATAGAGAGGGTCTTTGAAAATTTTCAAAGTATTGGAATTTCTACAAATAATATCTAATATCTCTGAAACGGTAACACTGGTCCAGACCAAATGCGGTTGTAAATAAGCTTGTAAAACTGTTATAAAGAAGCTTCTCTATATTATTGTAGAGAAGAGATATAACATTTTAACCTTTTTTCTGTGCATAATTTTTTTTATCGTATTTTGTGCACTGGGGTTCATCTGACCCCACATGTATTTTTAAATATTTTATATAAAAAATTTGAAATTATTTTTAATTTTTTTTTAATCTCGATCTTATTTACAAAACGAAGCAACCGAAATTTAATTAAAATAAAACTAAACAAAACTTATAATTACAAAATTCAATTTAACCACAACAAAAATCAAGAAAAATATCCTAAGCTTAAACATGGTTCGATGTTGGAACCTCGATTTCTACTTGGGAAGAATCTATCATTTCTTCGTTGGTACAGTTTATGCAGATAATTTTTGAATGTGCTGCACAAGATGCTTCTTTATAAATGCAATATAATGTTCGTGTTTAAACATTACCAGATCGAGGACAAATATGACACCGTTGACTTTTACTTGCTGTATTCATAGCTATTTCTTCGTCTGTTGCAATGCGTCCTAGGTTCACTACTTTATATCCTATCTTCTTCTACATATTATAAATTATATATTTTCTGAGATATGCTACTGCATTGGACAATTTTTTACATAAATTGGCTGGGGTGGATCAATTCTTGGATTGTTTTACGTCCGCTTGATTTACAGATGTCTCGATTTTTTGAAGCCAAGTCACTTGTTTGGTTCAAAAAAATTCTTTTATATTTCCTGGAACAAAAAACAATTTTTTTTTAGGGTATATAACAGGTTTACAATATTCCCAATATTGGCAAATACATTTTTACTTTTTTTTATCTTATTATACGAGAATTGAGAATGAATTCAGAGAGGTGTTGGAAATTATATAACTTAATATAAATAAAAAAATTATAACAGTATATTGGGGATGAAAATTCAGTGTTTATAAAATTAATTTTTTTTTCATATCCAGTTCATTAAAACGAATTGTACCAAAAATGTCCTTTTGGGACAAAATTTTTTAAAAAATTGGATCAGCTAATAAAGTGATTTCATTAGTTATCAAAATATCATTCTCAAGAGGGAATAAAAATTTTCTTATTTTCTCAATTTTAATAACAGTATTAAATTGAATTTTCCTAAAAAGAAAATTATTTATTTTTGTTTTTCGTATTTGTTGTTCTTGTTTCAATTTTATTTCAACTTTGGTTATGTGAACTTTGAATTAGTTTTTAAAATCCGATTTTTCTGATATATAAAATATACATTTTCTACTTTTCATTAATTAAATTCGGAAAAAAATTCAATCTCCTTTGAATGTTACAATTAAAATAGAATTCTAATAATTTCAAGTTGTAAAAGAGTTGATTTATAATTTTTGAGTTATTTAAGCTTCTTAAGAAAATAAATAAATTCTTATAGGTAGGTACATGAAATTCTTTAGAACAATATTTTTATTATTTCTATTTGAGAAAATATTTCTGAGATTTACTGAAATACCAAATATTCTATAAATAGATAATATAATACAAACTCTAAAAGATATAGGAAGTTCTAAGTATTAAGTATTATATTTCTGAGAGCTCAAAAAATAACACCAATTAAATTTAAAAGATGTTATCATATATGGATACTTTAGTACAAAAATAATTTTAAAAAAATGTCCTTAATGAACATTTAAATTGAATATTCGAACTTACACATAAAATTTTCAAATATAATTAAGTAAATCTACAATAATAAATAAACAATAAATTTAGCAAAAATGAAATTCTATAATTTAATCAATGCTATAAAAATATGAGTTGTAAAATAATTTCACTTAAATGAGTTTGTGTCCTATAAAAAAATGCTCAAACTGATTGAAAAAAGATTCTATCAAAATTGTATAATTATTATTATTATTTCTTTATTTACTTTATTATAATTAAAATTATAATAAAAGTAAGCACTAGCCAACAGAGCCATCGGCTTAGTCAAAATTGTAATATTTGCTCACATTGAGTAATCAAGCTTTTTTTTTATCATAAATGTACTCTTATAAGGATCACCTTTGCTAATTTGAAGCCACAAGGATTTACTGTTCTGAGTTAGTTGTCTTATTTGGTATAATAACTTGTCCGGTAACTAAATCAGTATGGCTTATTAATGGGGCTACCGCTAGCCATTGTACTTTGCTCAAATATAAAAACAAAACATACTAATTACTCAATGTCTGCATTAGAGACAGATTTTGACAGAAAGAGTTAAGCTTAACGTCTCCAAAACTCAAAGCTCTTCCAGCCTATTCTAAAAATTCAAGATGAAAACTTTCAGAGACTTTAAAAATATTCTCGGAATGCGAGTATATCCAAATAATGCACTGGAATAACCATATCTTCGATATTGCGAAAAGCGTCGCAAATGTGGTTTTTCACCACATAGCCTTAATTGGTTTGAGTATTACTTCTCTTCTCGGGAATACTCAGTTTTATTTAAAACTGCGATTTCTGAGCAATACTCAGCGTCTTAAAGTTATAACTTTTTATAAACTTCTTAGTTTTGCTTTTGACTCAAAGCTTTATCATTACTCCTATATCTTCCTCATCGGATTGCTTAAGTCTACGAAATGCTATTTACAATTTTGCTTCTTGGTGTTCAAAAAATGGACTTGAATTGAACATAAATGCCAAGTCATTACATTTTCTAGGAGAAATTCCGCTCGGACAGTTTGGTTCAACTACCAACTAAATGGTAATACTTTTCTTTCAAGAGCGAATTCTATTATAGATCTCGGGTTAACACATAACCCTATACTGAGCTTTAAGCAACATTATGATAAAATAATGAGCAAATCAAATTCTTCTTTAGGTTTTATTAAACGATGGTCTAAAGAATTTTCTGATCCCTACCTCACGAAACATTTTTATCTTACACATGTAAGGCCTACCCTGGAATATGCCAGTCAAGTTTGGTCTCCACATTACTTGACTGAAATTATTCGAATTGAATCGGTTCAATGAAAGTTTTTACGTTTCGCCTTGAGTAACTTTTCGTGGAATGACCCATTGCGACTTCCACCTTATTCCCACCGTCTCAAACTCATTGACTTACAGTCGTTGTCTGATCATCGGGTTATTGCAGATATCTCTTTTATTCAACAGATCCTTTCGGGTAAGACGCTAGCCCCTGAAATTTCAAATTATTTGGTTGAAAGATCCAATCGGAATAATCTCCGAACCGTTGAGTTGTTTCACATTCCCTTCCACTCTACTGAATATGGTAGATTCGAGCCAATCACTAGAATGGTCCGTAAAGTAAATTCCAACTCTAGTTCTTTTGATCGACAACTAAGTGTTTTAACTGTTAAAAAACGATTACGTTTTAATGTACCTACAATTCTGAGACTTAGGTTGCAACTGTGGTTCTTTTTAGCTTTAATACTGTCGGCCTAAATTTTGGAAGTATTTTTAATAAATGTATAGCTATTAACATGGCTTTTACACTTCTACTAACAGCATGTATATGGTTTAGTTTATTTTTAGTTTTTCTAATAAATGGGGGTGGTGTCTTACAACCCTACGGGATGATGAGTTATTGCACAATTAAATTAAGCAAGCCCTCGTCTAGTAATAGACGTTTGTTGTGTTTGCTCTAAGCATGAATCTGATAGTATTAAAAATGTTTGCGTTTATTAAGTTAGGCTACCGAATTTTTTTACCCTAAAGATCTGCTTAATACATAAAACCTACATACGACCCAAGATGGAGTATAATTCCCATTTATGGGCGTGCGGCTTAAATATTGTTCTTAGCTTTCTTGACATAGCACAAAAACGCTCCATTCGCCTTCTAGATGATGAAAATCTTTCATCAATCCTTGCTCTTAATCCAATTTGGTTCAAAAACACAAGAGGCTGCAAATGGCCACCTCTACACCGTGGAAAGACTCGCTATGGATATTCGTTTACAGCCACAGCTTCTAGAATGTGGAATCGCATTATACTACAAGCATTCCCAAGAAGAGGTAGTTTTTATTTGTTTAATTTACAAAAATTCGAAGTGAACATTAATAATACAGTTCGCAAACTCCCCACTGAACCTTTCTCTTACTTTTTCCTGTTTTTCTTCTCTCTAACTAAGCCTTTTCTTTTACATTAATTTAAATAATCTAATTCTGAATTGTTTCCTCCTTTCTAATACCTTGCAACAGAAAAAATTTTTGGTAACAGTGTAAAACCAAATAATGTTAAATTTTAATTTTAAAGGGTTTTTATATATTTCATCTCGTAGAGCCCTTAAAAGGTCACGATATAAGTTCAATTTAATATTTAATCACTCCACAATATTAAAAAAAAAAAATAATTTTAATTATAGTTTCAAAATAAGTTTTTAATGCAGATATCATTCAAATCCATTTTAATTTTGAACTGAAAAGTCAGTCTGAATTTTTAATCATTAAATAAAAAAAAAAAAAAATTAATTGTAAATAAAATTTCTTTTTCTATTTTCAGTATGCAATAATACTTATGAATTGAATAATTTAGGTAATGATGAATTGGATGCCCCAATTCATCTACATCATCATCATCATCATCCAGATCATCAGCATCAACAAAATCATTCGAATAGTAATAAAACAAATATTAATACAATACCACCAGCATCCACAAACGAATTCAATAGTTTACCATGTGATGTTCTATTAGGTTCTTCAAAAAAATATTCTGAATCAGAATTCAATAGTGATGATGATGATGATAATACTGGAAATCAAATAACTAATATATGCCATAAAAATCCATTGTATCAATCTGTTCATGTGCAGCAACAATCACAAACCGAAAATAAATTTGAAAATAATCAAACAGATTTAAAAAATAATTTAAATGTTCATGGTAAGTATTTTATAATAAAATTTATTTTAATTTATATTTTAAAATACACATATATATAGATATATATGAATAATATATTCAAATATGAATAAATTTTGGAAACTATGGAAATCTACGTGCATAATAATATAAAATGGTAGTCCTATGAAATTAATTGGATATAGATACACTCCAATTCTGTATAAATTAAAGCTAGTACACCCTCTTGGTCCATTAAAATTAGAACATAGAACAAAATTCAGTATTACCAAGAGTTAAGCAAATTCACAATAAGTTTGTGTATGTTAAAATTCTGAGGTATCGGGATAATATTCTATAATAATATAAATAATAAGGTTTTTTTATACACTCAAAATTAGAGATAATATTAGTAATGATTTTTTTTTGGTTCAATGGACAACCTTCAAATATTCATTATTATAGTGACACCTACGTCCTTTTGCATCGCATTTGGATAAATAGAATCAGACAAAATAATAATTTCTATTCAGTTTTGTTTTAAAATAAAAAAAAATAAAAAAATATTAACTTCGTCAAAAATAATTAAAATAGAGATGAATTAATATCAAAGTAATTTGAAATTGGCAAATATGGACCTAAAATCCACTAAAATCCTATTATTTTTATAATAATTATAAAATGAAAGTCTTAAAACTATTAATATTGCAGTCTTTTAAAGTCTAAGGTTTATTGTCACCCTCTTAATGATAACAGTTATTATTATGACTGTAAAAAACTGAGTTTAAGCCTGGAAGTCAACTGATATCTACTCTATATATCATGTCTACAGAAGTGTTAAATTTCAGCATTTACATGTTTAAGTACGATAATTTGGATTCAATGACAGCAATATAAGATTTATTTACTCCGTTGGTTGATCCAAGTGGCAATTATTGCAGTCATTTTGTATGTATTTTTGTTTGTACTCAATAATTGCGTATTGGATTAATTAATGTCGTAATAAATTTAAATTGTAGATGATACATCATTTCCAAAAGGAATATTCTATATTTATCTGATATTGCATTATTATTGAGATGAAGCTGAAATGCATATTATGTCGTTTTTATTAAGTTTTAATTACTAGTAAATTGTAGTAGATTCTATTTTATTGGTTTTTTTTTCTCTCTAAATATCCAGGTTTTAATTTTTTAATATTTTCGATTTTGCATTGTGGAATAATTTTATTTTATATTTTTAAACCTATAAATTTATTTCGAAGAATTCTGTATTAATGTTTAAATCCATTTAAGATAATGAGCTTGAAATATTTTTCTGGATTATGGCTTATAAAGAACTGAAAACAGTTTTTGTCCGAAACGGGACGGGAATTTTCGGGACGGAAAAATTCAGAACAAAAAAAATTCTTTAATAAAAATAAAATGAAAACTGAAATTTGTCATAATATCAAATCAAATTAAATCAAAATGTAATGTTTAACTATTGCGAGGTAGTATAGAACCCAGCAATGCATATTTATCTGTTTCTAATGTCAGCCACATTAAAGATGATAAAGAAATGATTTCGCCGTTAGCCATAGTAGCTAGTGCAGTTGTTTGTTATTAATTTTAAATTTGAACCAACTTCTAAACTTCCAATGGTACAAATATAGATATAGAGAGGGTCTTTGAAAATTTTCAAAGTATTGGAATTTCTACAAATAATATCTAATATCTCTGAAACGGTAACACTGGTCCAGACCAAATGCGGTTGTAAATAAGCTTGTAAAACTGTTATAAAGAAGCTTCTCTATATTATTGTAGAGAAGAGATATAACATTTTAACCTTTTTTCTGTGCATAATTTTTTTTATCGTATTTTGTGCACTGGGGTTCATCTGACCCCACATGTATTTTTAAATATTTTATATAAAAAATTTGAAATTATTTTTAATTTTTTTTTAATCTCGATCTTATTTACAAAACGAAGCAACCGAAATTTAATTAAAATAAAACTAAACAAAACTTATAATTACAAAATTCAATTTAACCACAACAAAAATCAAGAAAAATATCCTAAGCTTAAACATGGTTCGATGTTGGAACCTCGATTTCTACTTGGGAAGAATCTATCATTTCTTCGTTGGTACAGTTTATGCAGATAATTTTTGAATGTGCTGCACAAGATGCTTCTTTATAAATGCAATATAATGTTCGTGTTTAAACATTACCAGATCGAGGACAAATATGACACCGTTGACTTTTACTTGCTGTATTCATAGCTATTTCTTCGTCTGTTGCAATGCGTCCTAGGTTCACTACTTTATATCCTATCTTCTTCATAGTGATTTTAAATTTTTTTTCATTGCTCTAGAGTTGGATGGACGACTTATATATATTTTTGCACCAGTTGCCTAAGAACTCCTTTAACAACAATTTACATTGAGACGATTTCGGCTGGTTGAATAGTTGAAGGTTTGCAATTTTATACAAATTAAACACTGCAACACCAGAGATTTCGATCATATTAAAAAATAAAACCATTGGCCATCGTTTAGTTTTTCTTTCGCGTGTGTCAATTTGACCCCAATGCACAGAGGAAAGGTTAAGTAAAACACTACAAAATTTGATACATTTTTTCAAAAAGTCAACTTGACCTTGATGACCAAAATGACCTTGTCGCCAAAAATGGTCTTTTATGAAATATTTGGAATATATTCAGGTACCGTTGTGTAAAATTTCCTTTGATTCGGACGTATCCTCTTTTCCAACATCTACCCAAGTTTTAAACTGATTTTTATAAAATTTACAGAATGTTTGAATTGAAAAGGCTATTATCAGTGATGAAATATTTTTTTTACCGCTTAGTTCATTTTTTATTATTTTTAAATTCAATTTCAACTTTCAAATCAAAACGAATTTTCCACATAAAAAATAAAACGTAAAACCCGTGTAAATTCTGAGATTAGTTTTGCTTAAAATCTATTTTTTGTTTACAAAATACTCAGAAGCGGATATAAGTAATTTGGTCAAGTAAAAAAAACATCATGTCTTGTATTTTATAGAACCTACATAATTTCATTCAGAATTTATCTATATAAAATGAAAAAGTTTACTTATCCCAAACGGCATTCGACCACAGGATATTCAGGTTAATAGTTAGTAGTAGGTATATAACTAATGTATTAGTAAAAATTAATATTTTCATAATACATATTTATATAAAAAGCCATTCACAAGAATATATTTTCCATACATCACAGTTTATTTGATTTGAATGCAGGTATTTAATTCATCATTTTCCTTACCTATTATTAATATTGACAAAGAAAATTTATTATGAAAAACCTTGTTTTAAAATTATAACAAAAGTTACAACTATTCTAAACAAATACCAATATTACTATTATAATACACCTAACTTATTCTAAAATTAATAATACTTAACCTCAATGTTGATATAAATTTTTAACAATATTGTTTGGGTGTATATATGAAATACTAAAATAAAACATTGTTTATACAACATTCATAATGTATTAATTTCCAAATGGAAAGTATTTGGTTTCTATATTACTGTTATATTATTTTATATAACATATACATATGTAATTTTAATATATTAGACATTTTTAGTTTGAATGAAAAATATTTCATAGCTCTGTTATCCTCTAAGGACTATTCTTTGAATTTATAGTATATTGAGATTTTATCCTTTACTACAATACCCATTATATTCTTAAACCACTTCATACATGTGATGTTATTTAAACAATGTCCAACAGAAACAAAAAATGAAAAAAAACAAAACAAAAATCTGAAAGAAAAGAGAACCACAAAAAAAAAACATATTTTGTATTCTATTTATCCTTTTTGAATATTTGAGGCAAAGGTAAACACTGAAAGAATTTAATTTTATTTCAGTTCATTGCTTTGTTTTCATTTCTCACCAACAGGATTTCTACAGGGATTTCCATATGTTCGTTTTCTTATTGTTTCTATTCTTTTCATTTGTTTCTTGTAAATTATAAACATATATTTTTATACTTGTAATTTGGAATTTTACATTTTTGTTTTTTTTTTTTTTTTATATAGGAAATGAAAGCCTGTTAAAATGGAAAGGTGTTGTATTATCGGTTGAAGATGATGGAATAAAACAAAATGAAAATAATATAGAAAATTCTCAAAGGTGCAACAATAGTGCTACCGCAAATATTTTAACATCAGATAATTCTATAGATAGCACAAAATCTACAATAGCATCATGTACAATATCAGAAACAACACCAACAACAGCAACAACAACAACAACAGCAACATCATCAGCTACAACAACACCATTATCAAATGAAAATTTCAATAAGAATACAGTGAATACCGGAATTGCTTCAAGTTCAAATTTAATATTTTCTGATTCTAATGAAGGCTATAAGGTAATTTAAAAAAAAAAAAAATAAAAAAAAAATTGTTTTTAATTTTTTATTTTCTTTAACATATTTATCGCGGGATTATTATGTACAGTGTTATAGAATTGAAGATGGAGAAAATTACTTTAACTAAAAAAAAACATAATGAAATAAAAAAATATTAAAATTTCAGTCAAATTAAATTCGTTGTTGTTGTTGTTGTTATAGGAATTCTAAAGTCCCTAAGTGTAACGATATTGATGTTAGTATCCTTGAAAAGAACAAAATAAACATGGAAAAAAATACAGTGCTTTATGAAATACTAGGTTTATTATTAAGTATTGTAATAGTTTTGTTATATGAACCTCTTTGGGATAATATAGGATGGTTTAGCAGATAAATTTAATCACATTTTTTTATAAAAGGTTTTATTAAAATTGTAATATACCTAACATTACTGAAATGTAAATAGGATATTGATGTATCTATACCAAAAAGGGTTTTTTTTATACTCTTGACAGTAACTTAGGTAGAATCAACTTTTCGTGGTTAATTAAGTACGGTACTGCAATTTTACACTATAATATCTACAATATTTCGAGCATTTATTTATCAAATTACTGGTCTATCTACTCATTAAATGTGGAAAACTACTGCTATTGTCAGGAACTAAACCTTCTTAAATAGAATAGAATTCATTTATTTAATTTGTTACCAGAATATATTCTTAATTATCTTTTGCCATTTAATTTATCTCAATGGCAAAGGGTACTGACCAGGGGCTCGAAAAAGGCAGGCGCTCTACCTACTGCGTCACCCAGCGTGTGGCTATAACAAAAAGTAATTTATCTAACACACAAAAGAATGTTTTTTTTTTATGAAAAGTTTTAATTTTAAATGAAAATGTTACTTTTCAAGTGTTTTTCATCTCACTTTGGATTACCAGTTAGTTATATTATTGTCGTATTTGTTATCTTACGGTCACATTCTATCGGAATTAAACAAAAGCAACAAGTACATTAGTATTTAGATTTATATGGGGGGGAAATATAAAAAAATAATAAAAATATCATATCGTAGACAATTAAAATGAGTGATTAATTGACTATACTGGAAATTATGGTGACCAGGAATATTTTTTCTGTTAGTAGTTCTCGAAAAGCACTCAGTCGTTATTATCATCTTCATTTGCGTAATCAATAATGCGTAATCAATAATGCGTAATTCAATAATGCGTCTTCTAATTGCAAGATTTAGTAGCAAATTGATAACTTCAACTACTGCTGGAGTTCATCCAAAATTTTAATGGCTTCCTCAACAGTTTTCTATCTTCAGCTCATGCTCTTAGAACATGTTTTGGTATTCAGTCACTTTTTTTACACATACCTAGCCTAATATAATATCTGATATTTTTTATCATCCAGATTTCTAATTCGTTATAAATATACTTTACTGGATGGTCGAATATACTTTATTGGATGGTTGTAATTCAAATGGTCTTCAACAAAACTCTCCAGTGCTCCTATTATGCCCTTATTAAACGTTGATAATTTTCATCCTCCTATAATTCTTTCATATTGTTATAATATCCCAGTATTACCTTGCTTATAATTATAATTTTTACAAAGCTAATTTTTTAGCGCTAAATAATTTCCTTTTATCAATTCGTTTTGATTTTATAGTTGAAGATGATGACATAAATAAGGCGGTCTCTAAATTCTACGAAATTCTATCCAAAGGCTTGGATTTGTATGTACATTTGCTTCGTAATAGAGACCTTGTTTCATTTCCTCCTTGGCTTAATCATGAAGTAAAAAAATTATGAAATAAAAAGAATAAAGCTTGGAATAAGTACTTAAAAGAGAAAACCAATAACAACTATCATGAGTTTGTAATTTTGTTCAACTCCTACAAACTGACAATTGATTTCAGTTATAACAACTATTTAATAAATGTTAGCTCTCAGCTACGGACGAAATCTAAGTCCTTTTGGAAATTTGTTAACTCCAAACGAAATCTGATTAATTTCCCGTCACTATGTCCTATTATGATATTAGTGCTAACTCTCCGAAATCTATTGCACATCTATTGCACAGCTATTTTTCTGTAGTTCTTATTCAGAAAATCTCTTTGAAGTTGATGAAAATAATTTTAATCACATTATAAACCTAACTGAAAACCAAGTTATTTCAATAGATTTCCCTGCTCAGAAAATAAAGAGTTATTTGAATAATCTTAAAAGTGATGTATTTCCTGGACCTGACAAAGTACCATCTTTAATGTTAAAAAACTGTTCTGAATCTTTTGCGTTACCATTATCCCTTTTATTCAATTGATCGTTTAATTCTGGAATTTTTCCACAATATTGGAAAAATTCATTTATATGCCCTGTTTATAAAAAAGGTGCTAAAAATATGATCACAAATTACCGTCCAATAGCAAAACTTTCATGCATACCTAAACTTTTCGAATTAATAGTTTTTGATTCAATTTATGATATTTGTTCTAAACATTTATCAATTATTCACCATGGTTTTGTAAAGAAAAAATCTACTGTTACAAATTTAGTTGAGTCTTGCTCACACTTCCTGAACACTATGGAGGCTGGCTTTCAGACTGATGTCATTTACACAGATTTAAGTAAGGCATTCGATTTACTGCCTCATAGTGTTATTTTATTAAAACTTAAAAAACTGGGATTTCCTAAATTCATTATAATGTGGATTAAATCATTTTTATCCAATAGATCTTATAGTGTAATATTTAGATCAACTTTTTCTGAATAATTTTGTGTCGCATCTGGTGTACCACAAGGCAGCCATCTAGGTCCCTTACTATTCATTATCTCAATTAAGATGTAAACGAGCTCATTAACAATAGTAACGTGATCATATATGCTGATGATATGAAAATTTATAAAAAAATATCTTCATATAATGATTGTACTGTTCTACAGAATGACCTTGATTCGTTTTTTAAGTGGTGCGGCTATAATAATCTTCTCCTTAATATTGATAAATGAAATGCGCTGTTATTTTCTTTACTCGTAGATTCATTCCATTAATAACTGATTATACTTTTTTTTTGAACTAATCAACCGAATTTCTCATTTTAAAGACCTTGCCGTACTTTTTCGATAAACTCAAATTTAACTTCACTTTAATAGCATAATTAACAAGGCAAATTCTATGTTAGGTTTTATTAAAAGATGGTCTAAGGAATTTGATGATCCATACATTACTAAATCTTTATTCATTACTTTTGTTCGCCCCCACCTTGAGTACACAAGCCCTGTCAAAATTTATTTCACCACAAACCATAGCCAGAAAATAGTGAGCAAAGATTAGTCGAATATTTGACAAGCATAATAAGGAATGTATTTCTTCGTGCACGATGTTGACTTTGTCAAAAAAATAGGTAAGTAAGGTTTACTCTATAGATGAAAGTTGCAAAAAATATATACGAAGAGCGCATGACAGTTTTCTTATGTTTGTATTTAGGTATAGAAGTGATTATAGTTGTTTCTGGGACACCAATTAGCACTTAGTTGCGCCTTATTGATGTCTATGAGTCTTTTAAATCATATGTATTCCTACTATATTAAGGATTAATTCATTACTAGAGCAAACCCATGCGATTAACGAAGCCAATCACTAATTTTGATTAAAAATATCGACCTACGATGGTATATAGAGATTATGTTATCTGACTACTAATCAGAAGGTCCTAGGGTCAAACCCCAGTCTATAAATATCTTAAATATATTTTTTTTTTATTGGTCCTCACGGTCTTTAGCACGGGGTAAGCCTTGGCCACGTTTACAATTTGTCTCTATTCTGTTCTATATTGTGCAGCTTTCCTCCATTCGTTGACTTTTATTAAATATAAAATTTGTTGAGAAAATAATTCATATTAACTTAAATAAAAAATGAAATTAGAGTATTTAAGAAGGCTTAGTTCCTGATGATAGTATGGTAGTTTCCACATTTAATTATAGTTAATATATACCAGAAAATGTAAAAAAAAAAACAAAAGCAACTCGTGGACAAAAATTCGACTTTATGTAATAAATTACAGTACTGTGTCATAATGTACGAAAAGCTATTCTACCCAGGTTATTGACAATAAAATAAAGAAATAAATAAACCTTATATGTTTTGAGAAGCCAATAGTACGAAGTACAGCTCTGGCTAGGGCTTGGCAGATGCAAAAGCGGTGTTCAAGTTTTTCTATCTCGTTTGCATCTTTGTAGGTACGTCAGTAAAAGTTGAATGGAGTGCTTCACTTGATTGTGTAGCCTCCTATCAACCTCTGATATATTTTGCTGGATACCACCCTATGAATGTATGATACCTATTATATTAATTAAAGTTAAATATGAAACTAGCTAAATGAAATTAAGTAGGAAAAATTTATATGAATATAATTATGAGTGTTTCACCCCGCAAATAGTAGATAATTAGGTAGGTGGAAGTGGCCATTCCAGTTGCTTCTGGAAAACATATTAGCACTTAATTATACCTCTTTGATATCACGATTGGAGTGACCTATTTGATGTTATTGGTTGTTATAGGAGATCATTCTCTCATTTTTATTCTCCCCAAGGAGAACTTACTTGAGTCACCTTGCGTGGTTGAGAAGGTTGATCAAACTCCGATTTTGCTTTCCGCGACTAAACTTATATTGCTGGGGAAAGCCTCACCTAAAACCCGAATCCTGACTCTAGCTAATGCTGGCAACGGAAATGTTCAAGAGTTTCTGTTTCATTCTCATCTTGTAAATGGGGACTGAACGGAATACCAAGCTTGGAGCATGGCTTCCTATAGGTCAATAACCGGCACTGATGGCTACTGATGGCCCCCAAAGAGCATAACACTTAATTTTTTTTTTTAGGGAAACATAAGAGTTAAAATTTTTATACAGTACTGTATGAATGAGATTAAAATGTAAAGACTACAAAGTACAGACAAAAAGTGATGATTTTTTTAACACATTTTCTTTTATTCAAGAATTGGGAACTTTTTTTTATACGTACATAATGTAATTTTATTTTCTTATTTTGTATTTCCACTGATGAAATTTGTGTAGGTGATATTTATATTGAATTATATATACTTAATATATATATATATAATATATATATATGTACATTATTGGTTTTCTTTTATTTTTAATTTATTTAAATGAAAATTAAAAATATTATGTTTGAGAGTACACGATTACTGTTATTGTATTATTCTTAGTGAATACACCAGAAATACTAAATTTGTAAAATACAAAATTAACTAATTAATTTAATTTATCCTTTTGAACAACAACAATAAAAATACAAAAAAAAATTTTGTAAAAAAAGAAAAAAAACTAAATACTATATAAGAAAGCTGTACAAAATTTTAACGAAAATAAATGATAGAATATAAATTGGTTTAAATTGGAGTGGTTGCTATTTTTTTATTTTTATTTATTTATTTTTTTTTTGTATTTTTTTTTTAAATTGGAGTGGTTGGAGCGAATAATAAATTCAATTCGATTCATTTATTTTAATTTTATTATCCTGAATTTTATTAAGGACTAAAATTTACCTAAAAATAATAAAGTTGAATAATTGATATTTTTGTGCATTCAGTAGATATACAATGAAATGGTTCTTGTAAATATTTTTTTGTTTCATTTTTTTTTTTTATTTATTTTTAGAAATTTACGGTTATATTTTTCTAAATATCCTTTTTTTTTTAATTATAATCGGTTTAAATTAAGTTTTTTGACCTAATTATATTTTTTAACTGAATAATTGAAAATAAATTTCAAATTTTAATAGATAATATTAAAAAGAATTAAAGTTCATTAGAAAACTAATAGATATAAATAAATTAGTTATATTTATTCAGTGAATTTATTTATTTTTTATTTATAGTAATGGAAGTAGGAAATATATTTTGAATATTATATTAAAAATTTAGTTATTAAAAGGTCATTTAAAAATATTATATTATGTATATTAAATTTTTGTTTTATCCAGTAACTTGTGTGTATTTCATACTTTAGAATACATTTACGGACATTAAGGTACGGTATAGAAATTTAGTAAAACAAAATGGAAATAATAAGTAAGGTGGAAAGTTTTACAAGTATTTATTTATTTATTAATTTTTTGGCTTATTATTATTTTTTTAATATAATTAAATTTATTATCAGTAACTAGACCGTTCTAAATATATGGTTTCCATTTTATTTTTGTGGTAGTCCGAATTTATAAAAAAAATCATAATTGTGGCTTTGATCTACACCAGCCATTCCCAAAGTGGTCCGTGTGGACCCCCAAGAGGTCAATCAAATTTATTAGGGGGCCAATCATGACCAATGGGTCTATATGGGAGGGGATCAATCAGTGAATTATTGTTATTGAAGTTAATCACCCTTCAATCAGATTTCATATGTAAGTCCGTAAACTTGTTTTAAAATCGGGGTTTAAAATCATTTAAATTTAAAAAGTTCTACAAATTAATAATGATCATGTTAAAAAAGAAAATGTCGCCAAATTCTGAGGAATATCTAATATTTGGCTTTATTTTCTCATCTTCAATCGAAACTTTACCACTGTGATGTTGAAAATTTAAATATATCAGCATGACTCATAGAGCTGTTTCAATGTGATCGTTCTCTGGTTGATATTAATATAGCAAAATAATTAGTTTTATTCAAAGATGATATTGAAGCAAACATTTAAAAGCCACGTTCCCACGTAACATTTTATTGTTATACAAACCAAATTACTGCTGTAAGACTCCTATATGACTCCCGATAAGCAATAAAGGTGTTATAATGATGTTTTTATGTGATTAATATTGCTGTAAGAATGTTCGCAATTGCGAGAGTTGTTATAATGGGGTTTTCAGCAAGTGTTACAGCAATGTTGTTACAAGTCTAAGAGTGTGTAATCCTAGAATAAGAGTTAAAGTGCCCCGATAAAAAATTTTCAGCACTTCTCTCACTTTTACAAACATTACCAAGGAAAAAAATTGTTTACAAAATATTGCGATTATATTAGTAAATGTGGAATTTGTGAAATCACTGCATTTTTCAGTCATGAAAACAGCGCTGAAAAAAGTGCAGAAAATTTGCAACGCCTTTTTCAGTGCTTTACTTGGTGCGAATTTTTCAGTAATGTGAGCATTTTTTCTGTAGAATATCATCATTCATGAGTTGTTTTGAAAAGTATGTTTCGAAAATACCAAAACCAAAATCATTGGTAAACCAGTTCATATGACAGATTAAAATTCATATGACAAATTTAAACTCAAATTCTATCTTTTTAGTTAATATTTATAATTATTCTATAAATGTTAACTAGAGAAATTTTAGTTTACAATTTATCGTATGAATTTCAAATTTAAAAATCCCATATCTGAAATAACAAATTTTATATTTTAACATTTGCTGAAAAATCTGCTCCCAAAATATGTCTGCTGAAAATATTTTTGAAAGAGCACAGAAATACGTGCTGATTTGTACTGAAAAATGCGTTTAAACATGCGCCTATTGCTGAAAATTTATGTGAGAATGTATTAGAATTTGTATGTAGAAGAATTGTGCTGAAAATTTTCCCGAAGCTCTGTATAAATTCAAATGAACTCATGTGCGATTTTCAGCATATTTTTCAGTGCAGAATCGACAGCGAAAATGTGCTTCTTTTTTATCAGGGTGTTGTAGTGTGTTTGTTTTTTATCAGTAGTGTTATTATTTTACTGTGTTATTATTTTACTGTGTTATTATTTTACTGTTAGCTTTTAAATAAATATTTAGAATAAAAATTTTGCGACGGCCATTATTTTCCACAAACATAGTAAAAAATAATAATAAATATAAACAAAAACTGAACAGCTTTATTTTGCATTCTTTTCGCAAAAGTGTCATTTTTATTTAAACGAATAATTATTTAAATATCAAATTTGATGTTATGCATTAATTAACGTACATTATTCAACATTTTAAAGATTAACAATTTAAAAATATGTTTTCTTTTAGTTATTTAAAAATTGGTTATTTTTGAAGGGCAATCAATGTAGTTTGTCGAAGTATTAATAAATGTCAATTCATTAATGTCAATTTCTTTCTCAGCATAACTTTGCATTTTGGTCACAATAATTATAAATATTAATACAATTATTCCTAACCGCAAAATATTAATTACTATGTATTTTAAAATAAAAACTAGTACCTATCTCCCTCTTGCACAAAATAAATTATTTCAAACGGCTTTCATTTCAAAATAAAACATACGCACTAATACATATGTATACTAAACCTATAACAATATCACAGAAATTGGACCGGTGCCTTATATTATAGGATTATCCATTTTAGTGCTATAACATATTTAAAACTTTTCACAACAATTTCGGAGCACTCAAATTAACACTAATACTGCTATAAGAAGTGATTATAATAGTATTATAATAATGTGGAAGAGTCTTATAGCAATAAAATTGTTACGTGGGGAGTCTCCAAATTTTGGAATTTAAAAAATATATGCGAAAAATATCCGGAAATATTATCAATATCTGAACCGTTAATATTGGTTTTTCCTTCTTTTTATTTAATTGAAGCAGCCTTCAGCAAAATTAATGACTTGCTTAGAAAAACGACGAACAGATTAAATATTTTTGAGCGTGGACATTTAAGAGTAAAATTAAGTGATCTCAAGCCCAATGTTGAAAAATAGCCAACCACATTGTAATTAAACACTTTTTTCTTTTTTATATTACAGAATAAAATAAAATATAGTATTGTTTGCATTATAGTTTTGTCTGTTACTATATTTGAAGGTATATACTTAGATTTTAGCAGGGTATATTAAAAAATAAACTTGTTTTTGTAAGGGGATCAATGCTCGAAAAAGTTTGGGAGCCCCTGATCTACACCATAAAATATTTAGAAATATTGTTAACACCTCTTGGGTATATCAAATTGACGATAAGAATGTTAACATCGTTAATATATTATGCAGATGAAGCTGGTACCACTACCAAAGAATGAAGAGATATAAAGAAATTATTATTCAATTTAACGAAACTGTCAAATTCTACAACATGCATGTCCACAATAAAAACCAAATTCCATTACGAAAGACATTGCCATTGCCTATGTCATTGCCTATGCCATTAAGAAAGTTGAGTCCTTGATATTTACTCTAAGGACAAAAAATAAATTAAATTTAAGAAATTTTGAATTTAAATATTATTTAATTATTAATCTATTTAAATAAAAAATATTTTAATTTACTTTTCTTAAATATAAGATTTCCAAATAATTTTAATTTTTCATTTTTGATCAAATTTGTTCTTTTGTTATATAAATTTTAAATGTAGTTGTTCTTTTTTTTTGCTTTTGTTTTTATATTTCCTTAATGTCTATTATAAATAATTGAATATCTTTTTATTATTTTTATTCTTCTATATTGAGAGATCCTTGTTAATACAAATCTTAATTTAAATATGTATCTAATTGCTTAACAAAAAATAATTAAAAAAATAAAATAATATAACAAGAACAGAAATATAAGAATATTATAAGAAATTAAAGTAATTACAAAAAAAAAAACAAAAACATTTCAATTGTCCTCAGAAATTGTTCTCATCCTTGTTAATTTCTTATATTTGATTGTTATTGTTGTTTTTTTTTTTTTTTGAAACATGTGTATTTTAGTGAATGAACACAATATACGTTTTATTTACTCTCCAATGCATTTCTATAGAACAATTGTTTCAATTATCATTAAAAGTACTCTTAAAGAAATTGAAGAACGTTATAGATTTTCTTAGACGATTATAACATTTGAGATAAAACACAAGGATACTTCAATAATAATAATTTAAAATTTAATTTGCAATGTTAGAAGAATATTTGATTGTATACATATAGTTGTAGTGTGTGTTATGATTATATTTTCTTGGCTATTTTACATAATTATTGTCAGTACAAAAAATATTATTAATAAAACATAGAGTTTTTTGGAACCCAAAGAAAAATTACACATAGAATTAGAAAAATATTGTATAAAATATATATATATATGAATAAGATTTATATACTACATAGTATACCGGGTGTTCCCTAGCATGCGTATCAGATTTTTAAAAGGAGCCGTTATATTAAAATTTTGAAAAAAATTGCTCTTTGGATTGGTGATATTTTCAGCTTCCGGGAAGAACCGGGAAAAGGTTTTTTAAGCTCAAAATTCACCGAAATTGGCCGAAATCCAGATTTTCAAATAGGAAGAGGTTCTTTTTTTTATGCAAATTCGGATTCTACGTCAAAAAATAACAAATTTTTGTAAAGTGTCACCAATCGATAGACCACCCTCGGTTTAGTTAATAATTGTTTTTTTTAATATTAAAATAACGATTTCTTACCCTCTTAAAAAGCTGAAAAGAATACTGGATGCTCTGGAACATCCGGTATTCAATACCATCTGAGAAAAATACTTCAAATTTTTGATTGAGTACTGATGATAAGGAGCGCATCGAGGTATTAGTTTTTAACTAACGTAACGTTAGTTTTTGCCATAGCTCGCTAACTCTAAGGAAGTTTTATTTTGTCAACAATATCTCTAAGAACAGTAGTTCACTTTCTCCAATTGTGTATTTTTGTGAAGTATGTCAAGATTGCTCAGTGTTAGTTCTGTATATCTTTTCCTTATTGTCACAAAAATCTTTAAAAATGTGTCATTTACAAAATCTTAGTCCTTAATAATTGTCCTTCTACTGCCTCATCTCACTCTTATCTGAATATAAATAATTCCAAAGTAGCACAACCCATCATTCAAGAGATTAATAGTGTTCCAAAATATTATAATAATGATAAATCAAAACGGAGATTCGGAGACACTAGACTCAGTATTCAATGAATAATCTTAATTCTATAAATTTATAGAAAAGTATAATACAAGCAATAAAACAACTTTTACCTATCTCTCCTACATAAAAAATATATTCAAAAAAATATCATAAAATAACCCTTTATCTGTGCCATCTCAATTGAAATTAAACTAATCAGTAGGGAAAAAAGTAAAATTGCTACCTGTCCAGAAAAAATTATACCATTTGAGGCAATGATAAAATATAAATAGATAAATGTTTGAATTGAATTGAATCGAATTGAATTGAATTAAATTGAACTGAATTGAGTTGAATTGAATTAAATTGAACTGAATTGAGTTGAATCGAGTTGAATTGAATTGAATTGAATTGAATAATTTAAAATAATACTAGAAAAAATAATAAGAATCGGTGGTACATGGTGGAAAATGATATTGTGAATAGGTCGTTCGATACCGGTAAACGGGATACTTAACCAATAAATGCATACTGATGTAATTTAAAAGTCGTGTAATTTTTTGCTTTGACATCATTATTATTTAGGTTTAGTTAAAAAAGGATTTTGTATTAGATTATGTCAAAACGTGTTTACAAAATTGCCTAAGATATGGGGTGTTTTATGATAAAATATTTAAATTTATGTAATGTGGAATGAAAATACAGTAATCGTTATTTTGAACATTTTTTCTTAAAATTGTAGGGGAAATCCCCTTATCAAATGTACATAAAAAAAAAAATTATAAAATAAGTATTCAACATCAAATTTCTATTGACAAATAAAACTTAGTTTAACTAGTTTCTGTAAAATACAAATTTTAAAGTTCGTTGCATATCTGCAACATTGTGTGAATAGTTAAAAATAATTAAAATATACAGATGTTAAAGTTTATGCAACAAAAATTCGTCATAGTCTCAGACTTTACAGTCCAAACAAGCCGCATACGGGAATGGAGAAATAAATTTTATAATCTATATGACGTATCGGGGTTCCGCTATAATTTCGGAATGTATACTGGCATGGAAAACGATTAAAAATTTAGATTAAAAAATGACTTTGACTTGGGGGCAAATTTAAATGTTGTGATAAGACTTATAAGACATGTACCTATAAATCAAAACTTTAACAAAAAATTTTATTTTGATAATTACTATTCATCTCTCCCTCTAATGGCGTTTTTAAGCAAAGACAACTATTCGATTCAAAAACAGCAGGGAAAAATCGAATACCGAACTGCAAATTCCCCTCTGATAAAGAATTAAAAAAGGACGCGGGACATCAATGGAATACTTATGTCAGATTGATAATGTCGATATAATATCAGTAATTTGGAAAGATACTAAAAATGTCATACTTCTTTCAACCAGATCAGGCGTTAATCCTATTTCTACGACAAAAAGATATCATAGGAAGCAAAAAAAATGTATCGCAGTATCTTGTCCAAATATAATATAATAGAATATAATAAGCACATATAAGGGAGCTAACCTATTAGATAGCCATATTGGCCGACATAAATCTTGACTGAAAAATAAGTAATGTTATTTCATAGTTTTTACCACTTACACGATTTGTGCTTCACAAATGATTGGATTCTCTACAAAAATTGAAATGAGACTACTCAGAAGCTTACACAAAAGGATTTCCGTATTGAAGTTGCCAAAACGCTAAGTATCTTTGAACAACAAAAAGAAATCAGAATCAGAAACTCAAATTAGACTCGAAGCAAAGAAAAGAAATAATCCAAATTCAATTGGACCCTCGCCGGACATTAGGGTAGATCACATTGATCATTGGCCTCAGTGGACTGAAAAACGCACGCGATGTAAAATTCCTAATTGTAATGACTACACTTTTATATCCTGTTCTAAATGCAAAATGTTTCTTTGCTTCAACAAAATTAAAAATTCCTTTGCTAATTATCATAATTAAATACAAATAATATTATATCTTTTGCTTTTATTAAATATATTATTTTATTGCCTATTTACACGTTGTTGCATATGTGCAACATAATAAAAAATGTCCGCCGGAGCCCCTAGAAACCTGAAAACAAAATTTTAAATTTATTTTGGTGTTTTTTGTACCAAATACAAATCAACAATTATTTTTTGGACCAGAAATAAAAATCACGGGTAAAACGGGAATTTTGACCGCCGTTTTTTCTTTCACCCTTTAAACATTAGCTACATAAGTCAACAACATAACGATTATTTAATTTTATCTGTAATAATCCGCCCCATTGCTTAGAGAACAGTTTATAAAAACGCTATAATTCAATCTAGTACAAAATATCTTTTTATAAAATTTCCTTTTTGTACAAAATTAAGTAGGTGTCGACTTCAGTATGGGATATTATTTAATCTTATATTCCAAAACTATATACAATTTAATTTTATGAATAAATTAATTTATTTAAAATAAAATAATTAATTTTTATTTTGTAAATTTCAATATTTCGGAAGTAACATACTCCCTTTATCAGTGCTTGCGATCTATAGATAGATAGAATATTTCTATAGTACCTAATGCTCGAAAGTTTTCACAAATCAAAATCATCTATTTAAAATTCAGCTATAGATTTAAATGTAGCTATATTAAATGTTGGTGATACATTCTCAACACACTGCCAGTAAATTTAGTATTGTTTAAATTTATAGAAAAGTGTAACATAGGCAATAAAACCACCTCTCTTTGTCATTACCACATCTATGATATTTTATAAATAGTAACAATATAATAAATAAAATCTCTATCTGTGCTATTTCAATTGAAAGTAAACTAATAAGCTGGGAAAAGGGTAAAATTGCTACCGGCTCTGTAAACATACACAAGACGATTTTAAATGTCTTTCGTCAATTGAATGTAAAACACCAAAGTAGTCTGCAAATATAGAATATATAAAAATTTATGTCTTTATTATGTGAACAATGTTTGAAATTTGACTTTATAAAGAAATGGGTTGAAAAACAGACGGGCGAAGAAGATCGTCATTATGTCGTGAATGTGGTAGCAAAAGTTTGTACGTTATCACTTGTAATGTTCTAATTACAAAATAAACGAAATATGCAGCAATTATGTGTAATGTGCTCTATTTTTAATTACAAAATATTCCATCTATGTATTTGAATTTTTAAAGGCTTTTATTAGAGGCTATCTATATTATTAAAATACAAGTGCAAATATAATCAATAAAATTTCGAATTTATTTTTCGAATTCTTGTGATGTATTTTCATTATTTCATATATTCCAAGTTATAAATTTGAAATCAAAATATTTATCAGTTTCAATTTGAAAATGAAGTGGACTCGACTGTTTTAATGACAAATATTCTAACAGCCAGTCAAAAATATGTATTGTGGTTTCATATAAAATAAATTTTTTTTTAGTATTTTCTATTTTTGTGACCTATTTTTTTATAAATCATGGTCATTAGGTCAATATGAAGAAATATCAAAATATAAGAAAATTAAATAGATACTGATAGAAAATAATAAAATTTTCTATTATGAACCATGACCATCACATTTTCTTTTATAATTTTTTGTTTTTCATTCAATAATGTCACAAAAAAAAAAAAAAAAAAAATATTTAATTTGATGACGGTTTTTTATGATAAATTTTATTTTTTTTTTTTTTAAATTGTGAACAAACCAAATATTGAATTAAAATCCTACAGTTTAAATTTTTCAGAAATTTTATTTTAAAACGAAATTTTGTAGCAAATCATAGTTTAATAGGATTTTTCTCAATTCTAAATATTTTAGATTTAGTCTGGGAAAAAATATTTGAAGAAATTTTGTTATTGCATGACTGCGTTTCTATGACTTTTTTGTTTTCCTACTCCGCATGTGACATTTAATGTTGTAAGAAGATCATTATTAAAATAATCGCTGAACTATAAAGCAACTGTCTTGAATAAGTTCGATATTGAACAATTCTATCTATCTTGCAAGGAACAATTCTATCTATCTTGCAAGGTACTATCTATCTTGCAATGTACAATTTTAAATGAAAACTAGTTCTGTACATGCCAATACTCTGTGCAAGTAGCTAAAGTTTTTTCAATTGAAAAAAGAAATACCAAAAAGTAAGATTGAAAGATTACTGACAGTGTCCAAAGCACATTAAAACAACTAAAATTTTATCGCTTTGTACTAGGTATTTTAATTGTAGGATATGATACTCAACCAAGATTACTTTTCCGTTGAATATAAGTAGACAATGTTGTCTTTAACTTTATAATTTGTTATGATTCACAAAAAATTATCTTCAGAAATAAAATCAATCAGATAAAAAAATTAAAATATCTAACGGAAAACAAAACAATGTATTAAATTCTTATACCTATGTTGTTTATCCATTCTAAAACTGGGTATGTTAATTCGACAAAGTCGTTTATGTTGCCTTCATATTATGTTCTGATATTGGCTATATGTTTAATACTAACCCTTTAAGAGCCCTCCCACACATTTGTGTGGGTAATATTCAAACTGCAATAAAAAGTTACTAGATGCACATAGAGATATAATTTTGGTCTTGTTTTTTTTGTTACTCTTTTCTCTTTTACTGTCTCTTTCATAGTAAGTAAAAATATTGTGGTTTAGTATGGTTTAATGCGTGTTGAAGTACCGTAGGATATGAGCCATTAAAAGTATTAAAGTATTTCTTTATTTATTTTATTTAAATAATATTTTTTTTTAAATTTTGTGTAACTTTTAGGTAGAAAATAGCCTAAATTTAATTGTTTGCTATATTCCAAATTTGTACAAATATGCAGAACTATGGCAGAAAAAAGTAAGTAACATGATTGTGTGGGTTGGGACTTACTTCAATATAAATACATATTTTTTGCTTATTATGTAGTCACACGATTGTGTTAGTTGGGATTTTGCATATACTTTTAATTAGATATTAAAATGCGCAATTATATTAACTTCTTTCACGTTTAATTTTGATTTTTTTCTAAATGGGTTGTGTTTTTCTCTATATTTTTAACTGAAACATTTCAGTGTCTGATTCGAAATATATGCAAAGCATTTTCCGTTTGATGAATGCAAATTTTATGGTGCTTATTTGTATTTTGGTTTTATTTCTCTTCTCAAAATGAGACTTTACTGGCAACATCGGTTTAGACAAGATATGGTAGCTTAAGACATTTCCAAAAATCGTCTATTCGATTTGAGAAAGTACATACACTATGTTGATGTCAAATATCCACCATCGGAAGACAGACAACAAATTATGGGAAGACCGATGTAAGAAATCGCTGCCTTGCCTTACCTCGACTTCACACACATTATTCCATGGATGAACAGATGATTTCATTTACAGGGCGATGTCCAACATCCTTGAGACAATATGCGAAAAGCAAACCGTGTCCTGCTGGTATGGTATTCAATTTTGAAATATACCAGGGAATATTAACACCTCTGGCAGAAAAAGATTTGGATTTGGGAGCGGTAGTAATATTAAATTAAGTAAAACTATTCCCTAAAATAGTTGTATATATTTTGAAATATATTTCACCGTTTAAAGCTTCAGAAAAAACTTAGCGACATGAAGCTTTATGGAATCGGACAAATACAAGCGAATAGATTAAAAAATGTTCAATTTCCCAAAAACAAGGATATGAAGCAAAGAGAATCTGTCCAGCTTGTAAGGACTGCAATTAAATCAGTTCAGTGAAATGAAAAGACACAAATGCGTTGGGATGGCATTCTCAGTTTCTGGAAAAAATACTGAGCAACAGTACTTAGTTTTACTTAATTTGAGTACTTCAGTTGTAAGTTATATTATTAAGAAGTCCGATTTTTGTTTTCTATAGAATAAACATTTTAAAATATTGACATTATTTTATTTTTAAGGATTTTTTTAAATTGTTTTTTATTGTTACTTTTACTTTCCGTTAAATTACAATGAATTTTTAAAGTTTGGTAAACAAAAAAAAAATGTAATATATAATATAAACTGAATAAAAAATTATACTGAATTTATTTTTCTTTTATGTTAATTAAGTCCTAACCCACACGTTTGTGTGGGTCCGTTTACTGCTGAACGGCTAGCTGCAGGTCCGTAAAATTTTAGATTTAGGTTCAATTATTTAGGCACATATTCAAACACCGTCTAAAATTTCATAACAATCGGATAAAGGAAAAATGTTTGGGACTTAAAGGGCTATTATGTTTGCCTAGGATCACTGCAATCACAAACTTACCTACATAGATAATCAGTGCTTTTGCCATGGTTTGTGCGAATTCTGTTCAACGTTGACCATTGTTGATGCAGATGAAAACATGATCTTGTATAAGTTGATTTTTCTATGGTTATGTTGTCTACCTGTGCAATTGATGTCCAATACGTATTGTGCCTGTAATGAGGTTTTTGTAGTTGAATTTTTTTTTATTCCATTTAAGTTTTTACATATTTTACTTAACCACAAAAAAAATTAACAAAAATAGCATTATTATAATAATTTATATTAACTTTATAAGATTATATTAATCAATTTATATTAAATTTATAATAATTATTAAGATTTTCTTTTTAGTTATTTTTTTGTTTTATTATTTAGTTGTTTTTGTATATTATATGGTTTTTTCAATATCTGTATATAATTGTACTTTTGTATATAATTTTTTTGAAAAAAATGGGCTTAAAAAACAAAATCAATTATATTATTTTAATAAAAATTTAATCTAACTTATTCTATTCCTTAATCCTAACTTGAACTAACGAAAAATAATACATAATTCTCCATTATTTATATCAATTTATAATTTGTTTGTCCTGTATTGGAACAAACATATCATTTTTCAAATGATTATCCTGCACATTATTCGAATTATAATCAATTGTATGTACCCTTTTGAATTTAGGTATATGAAATGTTCGGGGGCTATGAACCCCGTTTGCATACTTTTCTTTATGTCTATAATGAAATACTAGAAGGACATGCTCTGGGTTTTGTATGTACCCTTTTGAATTTAGGTATATGAAATGTTCGGGGGCTATGAACCCCGTTTGCATACTTTTCTTTATGTATTCCTCATTATAATAGAATATATATTAGACAATTTTCTGAGATATTCAACGATCTATCATAGTGATTTCTAATTAGTTTTATTATAAAATGATCGAATCTATTTATTTTAGAATTATTATAAATATATTAATTTAAATAATAATGCAAGTACTCTGTTTCTGGTTTACATTTATGTATGCAAACTCTAATACTTTTTTCTTTCTAATTTTTTAATTTCCATTAAACTAGAATTAATATTGTACCATATGGGAGCTGTATATGATAGTATAGATCTTACGAATGATTTATATGCTATTGTTTTAACCTTAGTTTGAAGGTTTTTGTTATAGAATAATTTTTTGATGCCGTAAATGCTTTATTTCCTTTTAAAATCAATTGTTTTACATATTCTTTGTAGTTTTAGGTTTGGTTGTAAATAGACTCCTTAATATTTTACGATTTTTTTGTTATGTAGGTTACTACTGTCAGGGGCTTTTATTGCAAAATGTTTCCAGCTTTTCCTAATATTAAAGTTTGTTTTATCCACAGTGTTTCTGAATAATATTCTTTCACACTTATTTAAATTTATCTTTAGTAACTAATTTTTGCAATAATCGACTGCAGTATTAAACATTTTTTGAACATTAATTTGGATTTCTTCAACTCTATTACTTGCTGAGTAAAGAATTAAATTATCAGCAAATGCTAAAGAATAATTTATGCCGTTTAGATATTCCACCCGTTTCAGTAGTTCTATTAAATAAATTGTGTTAAAAACCGGGTTATCACAATAAGCCCATTTGTGACTGTGGTGATGTAGGTTCCCTCTCTGAATAAATTAGATCTAATCTAATCTAAATAAATTGTGTAAAGATTTGGTGAATTTACCGTACCTTGTTGTAGACCTTGCTCTATATTAAATATTTTGTTCATGACATAATAAATTTATTTTCAGAAATTATATCATGTATAAGATTAAATAGATATTGTGGAAATTTAAATTAAAGTAGCTTGTATAGTAGACCCTTTAGCCAAACGCTATTGAATGCTTTTTCTAGATCTACGAGACAGGCACCCACCGACATTTGTTTGTTAATATTCCAACAAACGTCAGTTGTTAGTTTGTTAATTGCGTGTATTGTGCTGTGTTTATATCTAAACCCGAAATGATTTTCAGGTAATATATTATGATTAATATTTACAAAATTTTATATTTTATCATTGATTAAAGTTTCATATACTTTGCTGATGTTAGGAAGCAAGCTTATCGGACGAAAGTAATTTGATTTGTTGGAGCTGTATTATGTATAGTGCTCCATATGTATCTTCTTCTTCGTGTGTTCGATACTAAACCCAAAGCTGCTGAGCGCAAGGACTCTACATTTGTATCCCAAGAAGTTGTATAGACATCACACGAAGTAAATAGTAGCATACACATTTGAAAATGAATGTTGAAGAATGTTGCTTTAATGATAATTCAAAGATTTCAAGTTGAATTTATCAAACTTCAATATAAAGTAATGTCCTCTTTCAGAGCAGAATCACATTGATAAACTTATATGCGAACTGCAAGTGCTTAATAATCGTAACAATATATTGCACGATGTTTTTTATGCACCCTCACAGACGTTACAATTACTATTGCGCAATTTCACAAATTAGTCGTTGCAACACTAATCGTATATAAGAATGGACTTTTATGACTTATGGAATTTGAACCCGTGTTTACTAAATCAATTATACCAGTTATATCAATTATAGTTAAGTTGAAGCAAAATTGTGATATAGCCATTGGTTATAAATCTACTTAGCCCTGTGCTTAAAAACAAAAAAAAAGCAAATGCCAAGAGAAGGTTTTTTTTTTTTAAATTAGTACATTTATGCAAATTGATTCTAATTTATTAAAAATTTGTATAATTATACTACAACTACAAAGTTAAAGCAAAAAAATAATAAAGAAAACAATAACATGACATTAATATACACCCTTCTATATTAATGAATACTGAATTTAATGAATATAGTGACATTGGTGACATCAGGACTATGTAACTAACCCCCAACTTAAAATCTAATCTAAAATTATTTAAAGTAAACATAGTATATTTCAAATCAAAAAATCGACCTTGACTTTTTTACTTAATCTTTCATGATATTTAATCTACATTTATTAATATTATACAATCTAAATTTGACAAGGCATTTATATATCTAAAATGTCAATTTTATTTAATCCTCTCAAACATGATTTTTAAAAAAAATATTTTTTAAAAAACATTTTTAAAGTAACAAAATATAATGAATAAATTTTACAATCGTCACCTCACCTTACACCTAAATGTGGTCCTATTAGATTAAATTTTTTAAACCTCATATGAGGTATATATGAGACCATATAAAATTTTATAATAGCTATCAAGAATACAGAAACCACAAATTAAAAATTTTATCCTGATGGAAGTAACAAAATGTATTTCATAGATCTAGAATTGTATGTATTTTGAAACATTTTTCATCCCACATATTTTTTTTTTTTTTTTACAATAAATTTGTTATCCTTTCAATATCTTTTAAGGACATATTTTATCATTATCAGTACTCTTTTTGTCTGGTAACAAGATTAATAATATCTATCCTCTTACAAGACATATTCTTCTTAAGAACATCTTTTTAATTGAATGTCATTCGTTCATTCATTTGATTACACTTATGCGATAATAAAAATAAAACAATAAGATAAAAAATAATAAAAATAAAAAAACAATAAAAATAAAAAAGTTTTTTTTTTTAAAATTTGTTTAAAAAATTATAAAAGTAGAATTTGCTAAAAAAAAATTTACACTTTCAATAATTAAAGTTTTTATTTAATTTTTTAATTAAAAAAAAAAAAAAAAATAACAAAAAAAACTTAATTGAGAAAATTTTTTAAATTCATTTTCTTATAATTTTACATACCCCCTATTTGTTCCAACTTTTACTAATAAGGATATAAATTGCTCATTATAATACTTCGAATGTTAAATCTTATAAATTTTATCTTTCAAAAGTTTTCTTCTCTTTTTTTTGTTGTTTTTATTTTATTCCTATATTTTATTTCAAAATAAATGAAAGATTTTCTTACACTATTTTGATTTTTTCAATAAAAAAAAAAAACAAACAGAAAAATATAATGAAAAACATCCTTCTCAATTACAAAAATAAAATTCTTTCATAACAATAAAAATAGTGAAGAAAAATTGTCATAAAAAAATTTTGAATGACTCAGACGTTTTATCGTTTTTTTGTTTTTCTCTTTGCTTTTACTTTTACTTTTTTTTCTCTTATTTTCTTTTAAAACATGAAAGGATTTTTTCATCTATGATAATTTGATTTTCTATAGAAATCCTTTTACTTTTCTCATCATATTATCTTAAACTATGTATGGCGTACTTAGATATTATATTATCTACACATAAATATATTATATATATATATACATATTATGAGAATGATATGAAACAAGGATACTGTAGAAAACAAAAATTTGCACGTTTTACCTATAAGAAATTTCTAAATAAAAATAAAAAAAAAAAAAAAAAACAAAAACAAAAAAAATTATACACTTAAATATAAGGCATAGAAAATAATTTAACAGATACACTACTGTCTACTATATATGACTATTACCACAAATTCGTAAGTTTTTTCCTTTGAAATGTAAAAAAATAACAAAAAAACAAGAACTATAAAAAAATAAAAATGAAAATAAAATAAAACGAAACATTGGTGTAGGAAAATTTTTCAAAGATAGTTCAATCAGTGTGGGTAATCCCCAATGATTTACGAATTTATTTTATAACAATTCGAATTAAAGTTGAAAAGTTATTATGAGGTTCATTTTCCATTCAAAATATGTGATCTAATACTATTTATATAAATCGCTTTCAACAATAGGCTTTATTGGTTTACATAACACACAATAATAATATTAGAGTAGAATACGTATTCTCTGAGTATTGATCTTATATATATATATATTTCCTTTTTACGAGTACTCTAATTGTATGCGTTTGTATCTCATTTGGGTAGAGATAACCATTTTATTTTATTGCAGTTTGTGTGGATCAATATAAATTTTTATATAAATTAAATATTTTTTTTTTGTATTAAAGCAATATTTTTGTTTGTTATTATATTATAAAATTTATAATTTTAATTTTCACTGGGAGACTTATTATTTATAATGCCATTATTTTTTTCACTGTAACCATCAATAGAATAATTTTTGTAGTTATATACAGTAAAGAGTTAACACTTTAAATCTTATAAAAGGGAAAGTGTGTTTGTTTATTAGCTCGTTATACACGTCTACAGATAGAGTTATAAAGTTTTGCACAGTTATGATTTATCAAATAAAAGACCTAAAAAAGAATCAGAAATATTATATCAAATGACAAATTCGGGTAGCTGCCATACAACTTAATTTCTTGCACCCATTATCCATATTTCAAAAACCAAATGTATTCAGAAATTTATTTTTATTTATTTCGCCTTAATTATATTATTTTATATTTTGTTTTACATAGCTTATTTCTAATTAGAGCTCATACATATTCACATCTACAATTATTTTAGCTTATTGCCATATTTTATTTTATTTAAAAATTTAATTTTTAAAAAAAAATGGCTTACTTAAATTTAACCTATAACTAATTAAACTAATCCTAATTTAATCTATAGGGTCTGTAATGAGCAGATCTTATGAATACTGGCAACTTTTCAAAAAAATAGGTAATATTTTTGCAGTTTTTGGAGACTTTTTTTTGTAGAAAAAGAAAAAGGTTTACAAAATATCATTTTTAAATAATTGCATGCTGCTACCATTGAACCTACCTTTTAAATGGATTTTAATAGCCTCTGTCCAGTCAGTATAACTCTATATGAGCACGCTAAGAAAAATTAATTTGACAGTAGAAGCTTATTGTCTAAATGAAGAGTAGATCTACAGTTTATTAGTGAATATAAAAATCTAATGTAAAAGCTTATCCTGCTGATTGCTTTCATCATGTGTGTTACAAATAGTAGTTTTTTATCTAAGTGAATGCCGAGGTAGGTTATAAATTCCTTTTCCCAAAATGTTTCAGAGTTATTTATATTTAGATTTCTATTTGTCAGAAACCTTGATTTTCTTTGTCTGGTGAAAAAAATCGCTTTGGCTTTCTCACAGTTAATTTCGATTTTAAACTACAAATTTTCATTATGTGAAAAACCATGCGCAAGATTGGTTACTATCTCGTTTGGATATTTTGGCGTGAATACCCTAGAGTAGTATCATCTGCATAAAGACCTAATTCACAGTTTGGTGGCTTTGGTAGATATGAAAAAAAAAATATTATATAACAAAAAAGTTGATAGAACTTTGCTTTATGATCTGCTTGATTTGTTCAGAAATTTCTTTCTAACAAAAATCCTGGGCTTTTAAAGAATAAAATTAAAACTAATTCAATGAACATGTATATACGCAAGTACTTAAAGGTTCAAAACCTAAGTTTTGGCTATAATATAAAAAAAAATAAATAAAAAAATAAAAATTCTGATATGAGGAAAATGTTTAAAAAATGATAACTTATTAATTGAGATGCGTGTTGTTGTATTGGCCCACAAAAAACATGTAGAAGCTCTAAATAAAACGATTTAAAATCTGAAAAATGATTTAGCTTTAGTACGCGATGTAACTGTTCTTTTATGAACTATACCTAACAAAAGCTTGTGAAATTTGAGCATGTTTTATATCTTCCTGTGGCACAACATTAAAATTTTAAAGCTTAAAACTAAATAATTTATTGTTTATTGGAGCTATTTGTTTGGAGCTTTTGATACATGAGGGAAAAGTTTCAGATGACTAAAATGGAAAAATTAAATTAGCGATAATCATTAGGATAATACAAAACATTAAAGAGGCAACTGAAAAAATATTTTCGAATTTTATCAATTGAAGTGTTAAGTACCTAATGGGAATTTCTAAATTCGTTGACACGATGATACAAGATTAATAATAAAAAATTTGCATCCTTATGTAATTCAAGCAGAAAAGTCAAACTGGTTGCGGTAAAAATAAAAATATCTTTATTGCTAGGATGACACTAATATCTGGGTGTTGGATTGAAACACTTATATTACCCGATGAAATTAGGTCTTGTTATGTTCAACAGCAAATCTATACATTTTGTGTTAGAACAGGACAATGTTAGATAATTTGAACTATAGCTAAAATTATATAGATTATCTAGATTAAATTAAGTCCCATTATATGTAAATTTCAGATCTGCGAAATTTTATCCAACCATATAGAATTTCTACCCCTTAAAATATAATAAGGCCCTAATAAAGTGCAAAACTTTTAAAGTGGAAATGAGTTAACCAAAAATTTGATGTTAATTTGAGACTTTATTTCATTATTAAATATGACCTCATTATTTTCAAATAGGATAATTTAATGAAGAAGTATGAAAATTTGTAGAATCATTCCATTAATTTCTTTGAGGTGTTATTTGTTTAGAAAATATAGGTTAAAAAAATTAAATAAAATAAAACACCGTATTCTGAAACAAACAGCCCAAAATCGTAGTGTTATTTTATTAGAATAAAACTCCAAGGGCCAAACAAATTTTGAGGTGTTACATATTTAGTTTTTTTTTCGAAATTTGATTCCAGACCCAACTTACACGAATGAAAAAACAAATCAAATCCCTAACTTACAGATAAGGAAAGTTAGGGATTTGATTTGTTTTTTCATTCGTGTAATGCTTGAATTTTATATTGCTTGAAAAGGGTTTACAAATGAAAGGTGTAATATTAATATACGATGCAGCAGCAGTCCCCAGCACCCCTTCCCCATCCACAATACAAAAGTAAGTTTTTCTGTTATGTCCATATTTTTATTGCTTTAAATCCAGAATTTTATTAAGTTTTCAAAATAGAAATTAATTATTCAAAATAATTTATTTAAGATGGTCTCCACAATGGTGAATGTAAACTCTGCATTTGATGTTTGACCTAAAATTGTTCAGTGGCGCTGTTAAAGTTACCCACCACATAGTTACATGTTCTGATGTGCTAGATTGAATTATAAAATTTTGTTTCCCAGTTACATATTCCACGTTTATTCTGGATACTCCGAATGGTTTTAGTTTGATATTTCATATTGAGGGTTCGTGTACGACAATCTCATCTGTTTTTGTTTACATAATATTTTAAATCAAATTGCGGTTCACTGGACATAAATTTTTGTTTAAAGTACGTGAAATACTCGTTTAAGCGACAGATACAGAAACATTCGTGCCCCACTCAGGAGAATTAAGTGAACTATTCGTTAATAACTGTTATCACTGTTAACCACTGATATCATATACTTATTGGAACAATGATTATTCTAAACATTTATAAGTTTTTTTTCATCCCTGTGATCTATAGATGTTCCTCATTTTTATATATACATAAACTTATACACACATATATGTAAACATAATACGAAGTATAGTATCTACATGAAATCCTTTTATTAAATTTATTTTCGTAATTTTCGTCTTCAACTTTTTTTTTTCTATTTTTATTTTTTATTTTTTTGGATTCGAGAACGAGAGTTGAATTTTGAGTTGGAAAAATTTATTTTGTTATTTTTCTCATTGTTGTTTCTAATTTTCTTTATCATTTTCTTATGTCACTTTCTCTTCCTCTCCCATTATTATGTTTTATCTATTTGATGGAGAAAAATATACACACTGAATGAAATTTAAATCGAAATATATATATGTATATATACGTATATAATATATATATATGCATATATTTTATATATGTATATATATATATTATATATATATATATTAAATAAAAAAGAATAAAATATATAGATATAAGTATAAAGAATGAATTCCTTAATACATCATGATAGAATTATTTAACATGAAAATGAGACGCAATGTCAATCATTAAAAGTTTTATGAATAAAAAATTGAAAATAAATATTATGTAACAGACGAAAAAAAAATACCTTAAAAAAATAAAAAAACGCAACATCAAAAGAATAATAAAAAAAAAAAGGGATACATTAATGGCAGCTGACAGTTTAAATAAAATGAAAAAAACAAATTTTTGTTATTTTAATACTATTGAAGAAAAAATAGAAAATAACATCTGGGTTAATAGTAATTAATAAACAAAAAAAAAATAAAAATTATTTAAAAGGATGGTGTTTAACATTTGCGTCAATTTGATTGAATGCTCATTAATGAGTTTTAAGCTCTGTAAGAGAGTCAGAAATGTTATTAGTAAATGTCATTTTTATTTTGGTATGCTCAAATCAGTACAAAAAAAAATGATTTATGAACCCTTTGTAATATCCTGTGTGTAATATCCTTTGGAAAAATGCAAATTTAAAATTCCAAAGTAAATTTAATTTTTATGATGCTCGTTTATAGAAAAGATATTTGCAGTATGTTAGAATCAAGTTACTTCTACAAAATTACTTTTGAACTTTAATCAAATTTTAAATATAATTTATTGGATGAAAACATCGTCATATTTACATATAAACATTTTACATTGTTGTGCAAGTTTGAATAGGGTAGGTAGATAGTCTACCGATTTCGAATATCCGATTCGAATATTGACAATTCCTTAGCGCTTTTATTTACATTTTTTAACACACTTGACTTCAAAGTATAATTATAAAATATTACTTTTTCATATAAAATCTTTGCTTTGGCTATTCATATATAAGTTATGCTGTAAGTTGTATATTTCTTCTTATTTCTTCTATCAATAACTCTTATATATTTGATAAATAAAAAAATTATATTTATAAAATTGTAATTATAGTTCTCTATTTTTATTCTTGTTTTGTTATTAATGTTCTTTTGACTATTTTTAGGTTATACCTACTTTTCGAAAAATTTGAAATTTGCGCTTCCGAAACGATTCGATATAATATGATTAATATAACCGATTATATTGAAATTTCATAAGAGCAAATTTGACAGTTTTTCGAATCGAATCGGATCGAATTGATTATAATTGGCACTTAAGTGATGAATTAAATGCACTAAGAGTTCAGCAATGACAACTCGAATTTCCTTTCACTAAAAATTTAATTTTTATATTACGAATATCGAAATTTCGTTTCATTGATTGCATAATATATAACAGTTTTATTGATTGATATATAACAGTTTCATTGATTGCATTATATGATTTTAGTTCTATCAAAATTATCGCAAGAACTGATTAAAGACGTATGTTGCTTCCGAAATATCGATATTTGCAAAATAAAAATTAATATAATATTTGATGAAGAAAATTCGACTTGTAATTGTTAAATTTAATATATCACTAAAAACCAACCCAATTTTCAAAAAATAATTAAAAGCTAGTTTTTAACTACTAAAAACTTTCTTTAAAAAATATCATCTGGTTTTATAGTAAACAGTCAAATCTACCATTAAAACTTTTTATCTATATTATTGTTTTTCTTTTTTGAATTTACTGCAATAAAATAAAGTAAATAAAAATAGTTCTGTATTTTTAACCTATTGTTGATAAGTAGAATCTTTTTGCGACCTATTGTTAATAAGTCGAAACGACGATAAAGTTGGATCACATATTTGTATTTGCTGCCCTTCGGGGGCGCTTCAAACATAATTTTTGCTTACTTATTAATTATATTAAATATGTAGTTTATGTAGGTTGTTAGATTGTTATGTATAGACGTATAGCAGTAGTTATATATGCATCATTCTTTTTTTATATAAAATAGTGTTAAAATAATGTCAATTTAACTTGTATTCAGAGTTCACAATCAAATATCTAAGTTTTTGCAATGTTTTATATTAAATGATTTAATTGGTAATGGTTAATTGTTTATTATTGTTTAATTGGTATTATTTACAATCAAAATTTACCATGTAAGTTAATTATTGATTATAGTAAATATTTGATTAATATAAGTTAGATTGTTAGATTGAACTACAATAGTGTTGAAATGATAATTAAAAGGTAATTTGTATTTAGTGTTCACTCTTACATGTTTATGTTTATGCACCGTGTATTAACTAGTACACATCACAACATTAGATATTAAGCTTAAAATAAAAAAAAATAGAGTCTATAATTTGAAAATTAATTTGATAATTAATTTGTAAGATTATATTAGAATTTATTAGCGAATTATTGCACTTTATAGAAAAAAACTTTTTCGATATATTATAATAAATTTTAAAGAAAAATATTTCGGATAACCAATTAAAAATGAATATATTTTTGGAGCTCAAAATTTAATCATCCGTACCGTACAAAATATATATGATGAAATTATCATTGTGTTTTAAAAAATGTTTTAATTAATCAAATTTAAAAATATTATTCATATAGTGATTATAATCGACAACTATCTGCGGACATGTAACTACTTCCTTCAATTCAGTTCCATCAATTTTTAATCTCAGAACTGTTATTATTTTAGATCATCATTGTCCTGCAAACACATCCGTGGGGCATAGGACTGAGATTTCAGATAAATCATAAAAAATATATTCAGTGACCGCTCTTTTATCTTTTCACTTCAGAAATAGTAGCCTCGAAACGTTTGTGTGCCAGTCATATTCTCCGGGAGATAATTTAAATCTTCGCAAATTTAATGCAAACACTTTCTTGTTATTTGAACAGTTTTTTCTCTTCCAGTTTCACCATAAGATTATGAGTTTGTAAAATAATTATCGAAATAAAGTTTATACTTTATGTAATCAAATTGTGAACTCACGTCTAAAACAACATTTTCTTCTAGATTTTCTGAGCTTCAATACATTTTATTCCATTATATTTATAGCTTTTTTATTGGCCTTTTAGACATAATATTGTTTGAGTGAGCTAAATGATCGATTTGAACCTTTGAAAATTATCGATTTATGAATAGGAAGTAGTTTTTCAGGACCAAATTAGTTCTGAAAACGTCTTCGCAATATATACTTTCATTGCAAACAGAACAAATGGATTCAAGATCAGATGATATTTCTGCGATATCTGCATCATGCATCAATACAAAACTCTTCAATATTTCCTTCCTTGACAAAGATTTTTTTATTCATTATATGCCAATCATTCGAAAAATTATTCATGTAATCACTATAAGTCTACTTTTATTATAAAAAAGTTACTTCCCGGTTACTTTTGATCTAATAAATAAAAAAAAAAAACTTTTTAAAAACTTGTTTTTTCGAAGGGTTACACAATTTTGGTAGCCAACATTTAATTCACTAAAAAGGAAAAAATAAATTATGTAGGTAGTTCAAGCTCAGTTAAAAAATGCTATATGTGTAATTCTAACATTTGACTTCAGAATTAGAGAAAATAATGTTAAATAAAATGTTTGTATACGAAAAAAGCAAATATAATATGAACTTGCCATTAATAAAAGCAATCCTGAATATATCGAAAAATCAAATATATGAATCGTCAATCCTGATTATCACTTAGTTTAAATTTACATACTTCTTTGATAACTGTTTAAAATATTAGCACATCGTTAAAATTTACGCTCTTTGTTCTAAGCCAAATGCAATCATCGAAAAATAATAAAAAAAAAATTTTAACTCAAAAGAGAATCTAATCAAACTAAAAAAAATTTCTGATATTAACATCAAACATTTTATAAAGCGCAACGCGACGCTTTAAGAAATTTCACTAATATACCAATAACATTTTCTAACCAAAATACAGTACATAGTACCTATATACATATTATAATTTATTGTACATTTAAGCCGTAATATAGGTAGGGTAAATTGTATTTGATATATATATAATAAACATACATCTACATGATCTAACATGATAAATAATAATGTCATACTGCACTATCAACTACCAATTCATGTATATTTAGATATTTAGAAAGAGTAAAGTATACTTAATGTTACCAATAGGAAAAAGGGAGAAAAATAATGATTTGTTTATAACAAGATCAGCGAGATTTTGACGTTTAACAACTTCCTGACATACAAAAATTAAGATTAGCAATTTTTGTTTTATTAAAAAAGTTATTGAAAATAAAAAATTTATTTTTAAGCTATAGAATTCATGACTGTCAAAACCGTCAATCAAAAGTAATATTCGTTCTACGCCAGAAAGGAATATTAAAAAACGTTCAAATGACAATAATAGTTCATGTAACACCATAGATAAGTAAAATCTATGGGTAACACATTTAAAAGAAAAGCTTAATAAAACCTTTGCTGCTCTTTAAATATAATAAAAATCGCAATCGCTTTTAAACATATAATAAACTACATTAATATCATATTTAATTTTTAAATTAATTAATAATAATTAACTGAATAAAATAATAATTAAAAAAAATACATAACATTCCAAAATAAAAGTAAGGAAAACATAAACAATTAAATTTAGAATTAAAAGACAGAAAATCATCAGTTGAGAAAAAAATCATCATCAAATTTATTTATTTATTTATTTATGTTTATTTTAAAAAAATAAGGTTTTTATTTAATTCAATTTTTTTTTTATGAATATAATATTTATTTTAAATAAATAAAGTTTTTATTAAAATAATTCATAGAATTTAGAAAACAAAACAATAGAATATTAGAACGAAAAGAAAAAAAGAGATTAAAAGAATTAACTATAGAATCTAATATATTTTAGATTAAAAGGATTATAAATAATAGCTTACCAATTGATTGAGTTCTGAAAAGATAAAAACTGCATTTAATTATAATAATACGTACATCACAGTGTACGATGTTGAATAAAATTTTGAGAGAATTATTGCCAGTTTAGCTTTAGCAAGTAAAATTTATGGCGATATTATTTTATATCTTGATACTTTATGAACGCTTTTAAAATTTTATAGTTAATTCATCCTATATTTCTGTGTTTTTTCTCTGTCACACATTTAATGTTTTTGTATCTTCTGTCTATGCATAAAAAATCGACAATTGCTATTTCTCTCCGTGAAAATCAGTCTTTATTCTAAACTAAACGTTTTCGTGTTTTGTTGAAATATTTGAGAAGACAATAATAATGAAAAATAACTTTTTTTCTATTAAAAAAATATTGTTTTTTGTTATTATATTATATTTTAAAAATTAATATTATAAATTTTGTAATAAAATAACAAAAAAAAATATTTTAAAAAAAATAAAAGTTTGACTCAAAAAGGGGAACCGAACTAGAAAATATTAAAATGTTTGATATTAACATGACGCTTTAACCAACTGAGCTAACCATTTCGATTAAAATTGCTTCACCAAAATACAGACATAAAATCAAAATTTATTTTGATCTCCACAACACCCATAAGAAATAAGTAAATAATTATTGGAAGTATTATTCTAATATGAATTCGTCGGTATAAAATTTATATCACTTTATTTAGCGAATATATGCGGTGGTACGAAATTTATTTTATATTCACGGAGAACAAAATTTGCTAGTCACTTTTTCAAATATCAAAATTCTGTGTTCACTCAAAATAATATTACTCAATTTTTACCTGCTTATAAGTTGAGCGCAATGTATTTTGTACTCATAAATAAAAAAAATTTGTGTACCTACTACCTATGAAAATATTTATTTGTAATTATATGCTGCCAACAGTGTCAACGTATAAAAGTTGTATGCATAGGTACTCAAAATGTATATATCGAATGTGCATGCTACGGTATATACATACTTCTTTATTTCGCTGTTCGCATTTCTACTTTACTTATGTGATAAAAATTTTTGTTCTAATTTTTGTTTGCTAAAAATTAAAATTTACACAATGTGTGTATAAAAAACTATGCATGCATTTAAAGTCCTTTCAATAGGTAAAGTATTCACCACAAATAATATTACAAATCAAAGTACATATTCAATTTTTTTTTAGAAATTGAAAGAATTCAAGATTATTGCTGTATTTGTTGTTATTTTGCTTTAATTTTTAAAATTTGAAGAATTAATATTTTTATTTGGACTTGGTCAATGTGATTTATGAAATTTGTGATTTCAAACTTTATAGAGGAAAGGGACAAAAAAATTAATGTTGGTTTTGTAAAATTAAAAATATATTAAATAGATTTCTATTGAAAAGTATATTGAAAAGTAGGTACCTAAATCTATTTTTAAATTTTCAGCAATTTTGATTTTGTTAATTTTGTCTGTTTCTTACCGTAGATAATAATATGAATAGTATATATAAGAATACATAATATAATTATTATGAATACAAACAAACAAACAAGCTATCAAAATTTAAAAAAGTAAGTAAAATAAGTAAAACTGGACATTTTATTCTTTATATGGATTGTTGGCTGTTTTTATTTCTTCAAAAATTATTTCTTCTGAAATAGAAATACGATTTTTAGCCAAGTTCTGAGAAAAGAAAACAAAACGGTATTCCGTACAAATTTCATGATTTGTAATGCATAACTAATAAATTTTATTCTTTTATTACTATTATTTTTAAAAATTTTTCTAGATTATGTGATTCTATCATTGACCTATTATTGTATGTACTTCTAATTGTATGTATGTACTTGTATTATTTTGTTTTTTTGTTTACATTTTTCTATATATATTTTTAATATTGAATTAGATATGTAAATGATGAACACATACACGATATACAGTCCTCATATAAATCAAAAGTACATACGTATATGTATACTCTTTAAATTATCAAACAATGCCTCTATACTGCTAGCCTAGTCACTGGGAGAGCAAAACTTTATACACAAAACTATAATAAAACTTAAAACGAAATCGTAATTCGATAAAATTCCGGAAAAATCATTCTGTGAATAGGCTAGAAGTATAGAGGCATTGTATGAAATATTCTCCTCAATAAATAAAAAATTTTGAGTAAAAATAATTGAGTTTCGAAAATTATATTTGAGTGTTTTGGGGTATTGAGTGAAAATGGGACGGCATTTTTAGAAGAAAATGATTAAAAAATATTGTTCTACGTGAATACTCTCTTTATATGACTACTCTATGATTCTACTCAAATTATTATAACTTTTGATTTTATCAAAACTGAACTGCACGTTCCAATGTACAATTCTTAATTAAATTTACAAATTAAAAAATCGAAAGAATAAAAAATAATTTAAGGGGTGTATGTATATACTATACTAGCTTTGTAACCCGTCATAAATGACGGAAGCAAAATAAATCCTAGTTTCTCTTTTTCTTTCATTAGATTCTTTATTCCGAAATTACAGTACTTATGTTTATATCACTTTTTATTTATTTTTATTTATGTTTATATTGGCCTAACACTAATCTTTTTTTTTTTTATATAACAGAAAAAGAAGTACCATACCAACAAATTTGTATAAAATGTTTGTATTTTTGTATGGTATACTCGTACTCACTTCCATTTAGTTATAATTCGTTAGTTGGGTTCCATTTAGTATAAATTATACCGTATTAGCGTTATTGTGGCCTCTGGGAGAGCAAATTTAAAAATGGGATCTTATTTTCATATAAATTTTGTCTTTTGTATAATGTATAGGGATCTTATTTTGCTATATGAATAAACTGTTATTATGGTATTGTGTTATTTTTAAAAAATATTCATAATTTATATATTCAAAATTTTGTATCTAAATTGGTAAAATTTACAAAAATACAAAAACATTTTCATCAATAATTTTCAATTTAAAAAAAACAATGTTTTATTATCCGGCGTAGAAGTAGAGTTAATTATCCTACTCTACTTCTGTCAAGTTCTATTGATTGAACAGTGAACCTGAACAGTGAAGTGAAAAGTGAACGCTTAACACTGAAAATAAAATAATATTTTTGGAATGGAGCATGGAGAACATACAGAATACAGATACAGCAAATAATAAAAAAAAACAAAAAAAAACAAAAAAAAAAACAATAATAATTTTTTTTGAGTGAAGTGAGTTACGCACACAATAATGGCAAAAATAAAAGGTAGAAGCAATAAAGTAGTATAATGTATAATATTATACAATACAAATATGCTGATACACATGTGTATTATTATGTATAATTTTAAGTAATAAGAATAACCTTTGAGTGAATTATGTTTTTTTTTGTGTTAAATGCTGTTTGCCTTTTGGTTATTATACCATATTAAACTATTGATTAAATTTCTATTAGTCCTTATTATTATAAATCAAAAATATTGTTTGTTTTATTTATATTATTATTATTATTTATTATTTTTCCTTATTATTTGCGAAGAAGACTAACATTAAATTAAAAAAATATAGTTCATGCAATCAATTTTTCCTGCAAAGGTTCAGCATGGTAGACAGGGGTTAAAAAAAAGCACCAAAGCAATTTGTATATATATGCATTTGTATGCATATGCAATTTGTATATGTGTTGGAGCGTTCCGTCGAACTTACAAACATCCAGATAAATGCAGAATAATATATATATAATACCACCGCCCTTGAAAGCATTTAGACAAATAAAAATCAAAAAGAAATAACAAACCAACGTATGCATACTACATACATGATATACCTACTAATTTAAGTAAAGTTTGAATTTCCCCCCATATTAAAAGTTTAAAGTTGACCTTAATTGAGATAAATGATTTTGAGAAATTATAATACGAGTCGAATATGACGATTAAAAAAAAAATATAAACTTTATTTAATTTTTTAGGATTGGATCCCAAGAACCTAAGAGCAAAAAACACCTATAAAGTTTTTCTATTAGAAAATAATATAAAATTCATATTAACATATAGATAATATATTTAAAAATATATCCCCATATCATTAAAATAAAATCAATGATTTAAAATTTCACAGAACTGACCTCCTGCACATGACTTCAAAAAAAACAAATATTTTAAAAACATTAGTATTTTACATTTCTGTGTATTTCAATTCATTTATGATTACGATTTATTTATTTTATCAATTATTTCATGTTAATTTTGTATATGACATTTTATTGTCTTCATTCATTAGAGAACAATTTAAATAATTTCCAAAAAAAATAATTCCAATTCAAAATTCTGTGTCAGAACATTTAAAATCTTTCATGTTTTCTTTCATCTTAAATAAAATTGAATAGAGATTAAAAGTTGTTATTGTTATTACACTCTTGCAAAATTTAAAATAGAAAAAAGCTATAAATATTATTTTAGAAATAAATTTTAAGAGAATTATTTATTTTCCTACACAAGAGTGCATTAAAGTCAAATACCGAATATACATAATATATTATCAAGTTCAAGTACCATTAACAATACAATTTTGTAAAATAATTTATTTACTTAAAATATAAAAATATTTTTGTAAAAAATTAAAGCTTTCCAATTAAATTATTCATATCTGAAAATATTTAATCCTATGATGAACACATGTATTGTATCCGTTTAACGAACTAGAATAATAATAATAATAATAATAATAGTATCTTATCAAGAGTGTATTGTTCTACAAAACTGTATTGTAAATTATTTATTATTGTAAGATATTAGAACAATCATATCGTAATTCTTACCTTTGCTTATCTTATTTTTCTATTTTTTGTTTTTTTTTAATACTTACTGTAAAATAAAATAGGAAGAAATATTAAACAGTTTCTATACATAGATTGTTTTATCCTAGTTCTTGGTATTTTAAGTAACCAATTTGGATAAAAATTACCAAAACAATAATTTTATTTTAGATTCTGTTAATACCATTGCAATATCAGTCTTTGCCAACCTATTGAGAATTCGATATTTTAATTTAATACATTTTTTTTTACTAGAATAAAGTATCTAATTTTTTTGAATATAGATAAATTTTACAATATTACTATTTATGTAATATTGCTACGTTTTATGATGGTATACTATAATAATTAAAATATTAGCTTAGACGTCTATTATCCAAACCATGCAATAAATTGTTTTGTGTCAATTTCTCTTATTCTATTTCTACTTCTCTTGGTGCTATAGATCTAGCTTATGCGCGTATTTTACATACCGTTAAACACATTTTTTATTCCACTGTTACCGATTAAGTTACAGAAATAAAGCCTTATTTGCTCTTAATAACCTAACCTGTTTATATCAAACTCACATTTTAAAATGAATTTTATTGAAATAGAATTGAAAGCAAATTCGGTGGGCATCAAGATAACCTGATCTAATAAAATAATTTTTTGGCGTTTTGAAAAAATATAGCTGTCTATGATAGGATGTATAAAAAGGTAGTATATTAAATACATATTATTATATTAAGAAGATAATATTAACAAAGCAAAGTCAATGTTTGGTTTTACAAAAAAAATATGGTCTAAAGAAATTCATGGCTCTTATGTTGCTAAATTATTATTTATTAATTTTTATAATACTAAATTTTGAAAATGCTAAAATCGTTATTAACGACATTAGTCAAACCAATTCTTGAATATGCTCATCAAACTCATTTTATCACCAACACATTCTGATAATTTCTTACAATTAAAAAGTTATAAGAGCCTGACTATTTCTGTTTTGTATACTGCTAGTTAAGAAATAAATTTGTAACATTTGATATACCTAATATTTTTTTTGTTTATTTTACAATACAATATTATTTATTTTAACCTTTATTTAGGTGGGAAGGTACACCTGTACCTTTTGCATTTTACTTTTTGAATATATTCGATGTAAATTGATTTAGAGACTTGAATCTTTGTGAGAATTCATTTTTTATCAAAATTTAAAATTTTTTGAAACAAAAAAAATAATTGGAGGTGGGTAAATCAGCCATTTTTTTTGGCCACGTAGTCAGCTGGAAAGGTACACCTGTACCTACAATGCATTTTATATGAATTTTTTTGTTAAAATAAGAAAATATTACTTTTTATATGACAGAAATAATTTATTATAACAATTTTTTTTTATATACACATTATTTTACATTTTTCATTTACATAAAGCTTATATAATAAATAACGGTACTTGGGTACCCAAAGTTCATCATCAAAACATGAAATAAAGATAGTTCGGTACTTAATGATAATTTTGTTATAGAAATGAAATAAAATTTTTCTGGACCTGAAACGTACATAATCGTCAGTAGGTACATGAAAAAAAATAAAAATTCTAATGATAGGTGGGTACCCAGAAGATGCCTTATCATCAAGATATAAAATAAGAATAGTTCGGTACCTAATGCTGCATATTAAAATACTATAAAAATGTATATTTTGTACCGTTTTTTCTCTAAACTATTTTTTTTAAATATTTTTTTTTTATTTTTTGTACTATTCCCATGAAAAAAAAAAATTAATGAAAAAACCGGCACTTTTTTGTAATTTAATGTATTTTGAACACTTTTGCTCAAATTTGAAGACATTAAATAATATTTACAAAAAAATATATAAAATTTAAGAAATAGGTTTTATGATGAAAAAAACACATTTTTTGTGTGTTTTTCGTTTTTACCATACCTATAATTGACTTTCCTTGCTACCTGAGGGGCAGATAAGATTTCAAAGTTGTCCATCTGGTTACAGAACTTTATAGTAGGATCAAATACCTTTCTAGAACAATGTTTTTTTGTTTTTTTAATAATATATTTTCAATTAGATGCACTTTTGCTATTTCAAGTCCGAACTTTATACTTAATACTTCGCCACAAACAGAAATACTCAATATACCTTTTTCCTAAAATAACGTTACTTCCAACAAAATACTTTAGAGAACAGATTCCCACAAGTAATAAAACTAAATTAAAGAATAAAAGTAAAACTAATACAAAAATAATCACAATAATATAACAAAAATAGTAAAAAGCATAGTAAAATCCATACAAATTGTTTGAAGGTACAGGTGTACCTTTCCAGCTGAAGTAAGGGTTTTAAAATGCTAGCCGAATAATGGTTAAACAAAAATGTATTTAAAAATTTTCATATGGTTTTGTTGTGTTAAATGGAAAATAATTTTAGTTTAATTTAATATAAAAGAGACAAACAAATCAACTTCAGTTACCTCAAATGAACTTAAAATTGAAATTAAGAAATTAAATTTAATAAATTTGTGGTTGATTCTATATAAGACAACATTGTATTGCATATAATTTCCTATTTTTAAATAGTCATATAAATATTACATGATGAGAATGACCCATATTATTTACATATTTTTATATACATACATAGGAGTATATAAGTACCACATATCAAAAGTATTTAAATTAAAAATAAAGTATTTTGTGGTATAAAATTGAATGAGTAAAATATATTGTGGTTTAAAATTTATATACAAAACTCCTTAAATTTAAAATAAATTTTATAACCTTATCTAGTTTAAGTAAATTAGAAAATTTAATTTACCGTCAATATTATTATATTTTTTTATAACTGATATACATATATGTTGGTTATTTAAATCTGTTCAAAAGACTGAACAACATTATCTTACTTAATTTTACAGTACCAACTATCTAAATATAATATTAATAATAATTAGTAACAGTATTGCCACATATATATCCAACAACAACCTGGTTATTTAATGAAGTTATTTATGGTTTTCATCTTTTCTCATTAAATTTTCTAAAATAACTAATGCTAGTAGTTCTTTGCAAAACCAATCATACACCAACTCCATCAATTTTAATTTTAAATTTTTCAATATTAACTTTTTATTTTATTCTTACCTACAGCATAAATTCGTAATTCTACACAACTAAATCAAAATATTTGTTTTACTTGAATTATTAAGTCATAAAAATGTATTTCAATCGACAGAACAAACTTTTTTTTAATACTCCCAGATTTTACTCAAAGGTTTAGTCAATAAGCTTCAGTTCAGTTTAAAAATTAACTAGAAAATTGTTTTTTTTTTAAATATCTGACTGACCTACATTATAATATGAGTAGTTAATACTACTGCTTAGGGTATTAATATTGTTCGTAGCGGATTTAAATGAAAAATTAATATACAGAAAAAAATTTATTAAAAATTCAAATAAAATTTTTAAAAATATTTCCGGGATAAAATCAATGGTTTTAGATGGAATATTTTTTTTTTGCTTTTAATATTTGCTTCCATTTTAATTTAGATTGTATTTATATTTCATTTTTTACCGTAATATTTTGTACAAAAAAAAAAATTTTAAATGTTTTTTTTATTTTAAATTTTATAAACCAGCACTACATGATAAATAAAATATGTAGAAAAAATTAGGTTTAACTACGTTCTAAAGGGCTAAAAAGAAATTTTAGTTAGAGTTGGAGTTCCGAATATGTTTCTCTGTTGAATTTTTGCAACATATTTCACAACTTATTTATATAATTCAGTTTGTACAATTTACAATATAACACTTGTAATTACATTTACATTACAGTTAATTATATATTCAGATGTATAATGTATATACGGGTTCCTCTGGACAATGTTAAGACATTCAATATTATAAATATAATTTGCCTAATTGTATTGTTCTTAGTCAATTTGTAACAACATTCTTTACCCAGATATAAGAACTCCAATAATGTAGTCGTTGAATTTAACACTCTAGCTATAATTACTTACTATCTTATTTACGTGGCCAACAGACCATGTAAGTCCTGGGCCTGATTCGTCAATATCCTTAATTTTTTACGCTCTCGGACGGGTCATCTCCAGTTGAAGATACGAAATTATTGTTGTTTTAAATTGTTTTGATGTAGCTATAAAGTATTATAGTTATTTTTTGTTCCTTCTGCATTAAAGCTCATAAAGGTTGGTGTATAAAGATAAAGCGAAAAAAAAATATGAAATTATATTACGAAAAGCTAAATCTCTACTTAGAAAAACATTTTTAATGTTTGTGCATTGGGTAAAGTGCACATAGGAAATTATTTTTCTTAATTGAAAATTGTTCCGTTAATTAATCAAAGTTTTTATTTTTAAAAAAATTTTCTATAAAAATTGACCGTTAAAAACTTTAATTTAAAAATTTTTATGTTAAAAAACTTTAATATAAAACATTTGCGGTTAAAAAAACTTTAATTAAAAAAATGTCCGTTAAAAAAATTTTAATTTAAAAACTTTATCTTTACATAGAAAAGCATTTGGTAACACGAAAATAGGAAATTAAGATTTTTAATGGAAAATTTTTCCTTTATTAGTCAAAGTTTATTCTTTTTCGCTTTATCCAATACACCAACATTTACGAGCTTTAATGCAGAAGGAATAAAAAATAACTATTTACAATCATAAAAATAAAGTATATACATAAATACATTTTGGACAAAAAACGATTTATTGTTACAATAATTACTCTGAAGGCAACTGTCATCGATTTTTCCATTTTCATAATGTAACCAGACAACAAGAACTGGTACTTATTTCCTAGTTCACATAATTTTAGTTGCTGATGTCCATGTTTTATTTTTAAAGTATTTACATTGATTTATAATAGATTAATTTATTACGACAGGAGGGAAGGAGTCAAGAACATCAATGTTTTCATCAATACTGATAAATTAATTGATGAGAGAAGGATGAGAAATTAATTGATGATAGTTTTATTATTATCAATTTTCTCATCAATATAGTGTCAAAATCAGCTGAGCTAAAAAATGGCTTCTTTTATATATTTGAAATTTTTGGGAATGTTCAGATAATTTTTGTAAGCTTATTAAGTTATGTGAAAAAAAAATCAGCTAATAAATATAAATAAATATTTTTTTTACAAATATAGAAAAATATAAAAAAAATATGTGGAAAAAGAAAATTAAATGAATACGAAATTGATATTACAACATAAACGTGTAATAGCTTATCAATTTAAATTGTACAGTAATTGACAATTAAAATGAAAACTGATGAAAAAATTGATGTGTGACAGACTTGTTATATTAATTTCCTTTCTGTGTGCAAATAATAGTGAAACTATTTATAAAATACGTACTTAACGTACCATTGAGCATTAATTATACTAAGCCTGTAAGGTACTGAATAAATTGGTACATAAAACAGTGTGAAGTAATGTTACTTGGTAATGATTACTTGCTAGTATTTTTTGTTTAATGCTATTAGCATTATTTTGAATATCAAAGCTTATCGAAACTAGCTTGCCCCAGTTCCACAAAATCGACTGTTAATATAATTATTTTATTTTAATTTAATTAAAAGAGTGTAGTAGAACTAATCAGATGGCATACAACTGTTAGAGGTAACTCCTAGTTTGTATTTAATTAGTTTCAAAATTCATCGATTGCTTTATAATAAAATTGAATGTGTGTTATAAAAACTAAATAAAAATTTCATTTGGTAAAATGTAATGGTTGAAAAATTATAGATACAGTAAAACACGGTTATCCTCATTCCCTAAATTTCAGTTATGTTTGGGGCTGTAGGTGCAGTCAAAAAAATAATTGCATCTTTATAATCAAAATTCAATAAAATATCTTATTTATTCTTATTCTTATTTATTTACAAAAAAATTAATTAATTATAACTAACCAAAATTTGTATTGTTCTTAAATTAGGTTGTTGTAAACTGAATAACTCTATACAGTAGTGGATAAAACCACTATTGAAATAATCTTTAGTCTTCTTTTAACAGTTTTAAACTTTATTTTATTAATAAATAGCAATTCACTACTTAAAAATAAAAGAATTTGCATTAGCGGTAATTGCAAAGACTATGTAAAACTGTTAACTCTTTTGAGTTAAATATAAATAAAAATGATTAATGCTACTTCAAAATAAAAAAAATAGCATTGAAATATTGCATTATTTCGTTGTAGTACTTTTGTAGTACTGAAATACTTTTAAATTATTATAAAGGTATTTAAGTACATACATATATTCTATTATTTGTTAATATTGCTTCGTATTAATAACATATTTACTGCCATTCGGACTTGTGTAAAATAAAAACACTTAAAAGCAATATTAAACCTTTCCCGCCTTAACCCTTTTCTGTTGTCTAAACCGAATAATATTTTAAGGGCAGAGTAATATTGGACTAGATATCTCCAAGTTTGGTCTTTCTAAACCTTGTAGGTTCCGATTTATTGACTATTCTACAAGTAGGTCAATCGGCAGAAATGGGTACATACACCCATATTCTGTTAGACCCATCTCGCGAGATCGCGTGAGAATATCTCTGACGAGATAGTTTTGTATTCTGTTAGACCTTTGACGAGACGAGATAGCCATTTTTTATCTCGTCAAAAATTGTAAACGATAGAGTATCTCGTCAAAGTATTTTGTGTTTTTTTATCAAAAAATTGAATTAAGTAAATAAATTGAATAGATAAAATAATTAAGTAAAGATTAATAAACAATTTTTCATTATTTTTTTTCATTATTATTAAAATTGTATTTTTGCTTTGAAAAAAAAACCATCTTTACTATTATTGTTTTACTACTGTTTATATACTAAACTAAAAAATATTTAAACATAAATATATTTATATTTATATTTCATTTAAAAAATATTTTAAAACTAATACTAAAGCCCCACTAATACTTTTCTGTCCAAAAAATTTATAAATCATATTTCGTTTATATACCAATAATTTTATTTGATAATAAAAAATGATCAGTACTACCAACAAATAAAATGTTCTATCGCGCCGCTTACAGTGTCTAACAGAAAGACATATTCAGCGAGACGAGACGAGATGAATTTTTCCTTCTCGTCAACGATGGGTCTAAGAGAATATGGGTGATAATTTTAAAACAAAAAGTTGAAATAAATAAAAAGATTATATTGTGGTTTATTATATTTTATAGAGTTCGTTAATGACAAAAACTAATTACATTGCAACAAACTTATTAATTTAATTAAATGTAATAATTTCAATACATAAAGAAAAATAAATTTATTTATTATTTTTATTAAACTTAAGTTTATTTTTATAAACTTTTTTAATTATTACTCTTTATATTCCCGAAATAATATAAAAACAATCAAAAATAAATAATAAATTCCATTAAATAATAAACAAAAACATGAATGCCTAATGCCTGAAATACATGTGCAGAATTACGCATGCATCGCAGCAAAAATAAATTAGAATGTATGGTTTTATAAGAAACTAATTACATGCAATTCTGCACGCAGTGCTACCAACATGAAATATTGTAAAAATTGTCATTTTACTCATACTAATAAGAAAATATTGACAAATAATAAAACGAAGCTGTTCTATCATTTGGCAGAAACATGCTTTGCTATTTCGCTGTTTTCCACTGTTTTCTCTATTGCAATATTTCATCGAATGCACGGGGCTTATAAAGTCAAAATAAGTTTACATATCATAAGCACTATTATCTACCTATATTTAACAAAACTATTTACGAATTGAAAAATATTATTCATAAAATATCTTTATATTGAGTTAACAATAAAAATGAATTATCATTAGTATCTTCAATTTCATAATGTTCTTCCCTAATTTCCATTTCTATTGCACTTTAAATATATCTAGGCAATTTGTTTTCAAAAGGAATTTGATTTCATCACAATCCGTTAATTCATCTAATTCTGGTGAGAAAATGTTAACCTTTATGTCATTATGAATTTAAAAATTTATTTTTAACGTCCAATAAAGCTTCAATGCCTTCCTGAACACCTTTAAAATTTTACATGTTCCAAAATAAAACTTCAACGAAATAAAAATTCTTACATACTTCTGCCGATTGGACTCAGGACGGTCACCAATTTTTAAATAAAAAAATAAATAATATGTCCAACTAAAATCACTTCACTTTTCTCACTACATACTAGACCTTGCAAGATGGAATCCCGGTATTACCGAAATTTTTTAATACCCTTCAATACAGGTATTAATAACCACTTAAATTTTTTAATTATAATTAAATTTTTTTGCCAATGAAAAATGATAAAGCTTTACAGAAACATGTTAAAGAACAATTTGGAAAGGAAATGAATTTAATTCCAGATTCCAGATTCCAAAATACGTTGGAATAGCTTACTAGCCAAGCTAGAACGCTTTGTTCAGTTAAAGAACTGGATACAAAAGACTTTGATTGATTTAAATTCAAATGCCGAAATATCATTTTCCGAAATTGATTTTTCCTTAGCATCATCTATTATTTCAGTTCATCTTCCAATAAAATTAACTTGTTGTCGTCAAGATGCTTCTCTTCTTAGCGCAGATGAAGCTTTACTATTTTTGTTTAATCAATTGACGGAACAGAACACTGCTTTAAGTATAAATTTAAGGAAGAACTCATTATTCGTATAAAACAAAAGCGTACTGATTTATCGAGTCTACTGCAATACCTGCCCTGCACAATCCTACTGAATCAGAAGATGACGACGAAGATGAAATTTTTAATCGAATTAACTACGCAACAATTATAAAAATAATTATAAATTTATTAGAACGCTTATATAACATCGATGATATTGAAAACATAAGAGCCTCTTCCATCGACGTTTCCGAGTCATGCTGATTCTGAGCCAGATACTCTAATTTCGATGACAATGAAAGAAAAAGTAGAAATGGCAATTTCCCAGAAAGTTAATGTGATGAAGACTGCGAGTAGAATTTCAAAAACGATGAATTCTAAAGTATTTTATAAGGTTATAACACAGGAACTAGCATACTTCGAAGTAGAACATATAAGAGGAAAATATTTTCAACTATTATATGACTACCTTATGTCCATACCTCCAACTAGTGTGGAAGCCGAAAAAGCCCTTTCAGCAGCAGGGCTGTTCTGCATAAAAAATCGATCCAGCTTCAACGACTAAACTCTTGATAATTTAACATTTTTAGGGTATATTTTAAAGGCAACAACAACAATTATACTTTTATATTATTAATTGTTTTATTACTCTTTTTTATTTTATATTTCTCTTCTCTTTTGTGGCACTTTAAAAAAAAAGTTTATTGTTTTGAATTATACATTATTGAATTAAATATTTTATTTTGTTTATTAATTTTTGTTTTTTTAAATACCGGTATTTATATAATGAAATACCGAAATATCAGTTTTGAAAATTTGGTCCGGTATTGCAAGCTCTACTTTATACATTAACCTTTCTATTTTTAAAATCTATTTTGAAAAAATTACTTAAACTAAAACATTTATAAAATAGCAAGTTACCATATTGAGAAAAATGTTTATATTCTAATTTTTATGACCTCCTATTTGCACTCCTATATATAGTTCAATCAGCGGGAATTTGTTAAGAAATAATAAATATAATAAATAATAACATAATAATGCATTATTATAATGCTAATTCTTTTATTTTAAAATAGCATTGCAGCAATAATGCTAGTGGTACTAAATTTATTTCGAATTACTTTGTAATCTTAATGCTCTTAGCAATGTAATACAAATATCTGCTCATATATAGTAGAATGTTATTCAGTAGAGTTTATTAAATTTAATGTTGCTTTTCTTCCTCATTTGATATTTGTTAAAATATTTAAATTCTCATTTGTACAATAACAGAGTTCAATTTTAAAACTCTGTTCATTCTTTAAATTTTTTCTTATATAACTCACCTTTAACCATATCGCATTCGAAGTGAAAATAATTACAATATTGTTATTAAAATACCAAAAATCAGTTTTACTTTAGTATATTACGATCGAAACATTAAATTATTAATACCATCAAGAATATTTCTCTTAAATTGTAGCATAATCGTTTAAAATATTTAAGGAAAATTAAGGCTTCAAATTTAGTCATAACAGGATCATAACAGTAAATGAAACATCATTCATTGTACATTTACAAAAAAAAAAAACACATTTTAATAAACGGAAATTCAAAATTTAAAAAAGAAAAATTAAAAAATTGTTACAATTCAAGCATCTTTTAGAAACGTATGACTAAAATTTGACTGAAATGTAGGTTAGTTATGGGACTACAACTACATAAGTGAATAAAATATAAAAATATACATTGTGTGTTGTGTATATACATAAATATTACAATTTATATACATGTATACATATAAATATTATTTTATTCAATTTTGTATTATTTTATTTAATTTCAGATTGTTTCAGTTGAATTGAATCGAGGTTGGAATAGCAGATTAGGTTTCAGTTTACAACCGTCACGAGAATTTCCAGCAAAAAGTTATATTAGTGCAATTTATAATGATAGTGTAGCGGCTAGAGATGGAAGATTACGTGTTGGTGATATATTATTATCGGTAAGTTGAGATAAAAATAAACTAAAATAATTTTTTTTTTGTTTTGGATTTCATTTGTTAGGTACATTTTTGTTTGAAAAGGATAATGTGCTCAACATATTATTTATCTAAAAAAAAGAAAAAGATATTTAATCTGTAAAATCTAGATAAATATGTTTTTTTTTTAATTTAATTTAATTGTAAGTACTAATTATAGAGATAAATTAATTTTTTTCTGGACATGTTTAACACAAAATGTAAGTACTTAAAAGTACTTGAGAAAAAGATCGCTTATTAGGTAAAAATATCTTTAAATTGACAAAGAAACAAAAAAAAAGTAATTAAGAGAAACAAAATTTAAAGAAAAAGTTTTTTAATTTCATAGAAATTGAACACAGTTGTTTTTTACAAGTGTTCTATATATAAAATAATAAACCATTTTTACATACATATATCTTATACATTACAATTGAGTACATATATAATTATTCCTGCTTATTACGTACATTATACCACCAAAATTCTCGCCCTATACCTTCACGTATAAGGCGAGGAATTTATTAATGTATATACAAAATTACTTATAAAATTTGTTGTTGGTATTAAAATTAATTTTTTGACATGAAATGTCAAATTAGAAACCATAATTGAAATATTTTTTTTCAATTTATGCCATCAAAATAGAAGAATTATTACCTAAAACTCCTTAAATTAAAGATATAAGTAAATTATTTCAAGTTAACATAATTGTGGTAGAAATATCACTCATATACGAGCATATTTGTAATAAATTATTAATTTAAATTGTAAATTTGATTCAATACCACATATTTCACCTGATGGAACCTTCTTTTATGTTCATAAAATTCTTAATTAAATTTTATTCAAAACACCATGTGATTGACATTTGACACATTTTCATAGTCATTTCCATACAAATTCAACATTTTAGATTTTTAATTCAACTCTGGTATACGCTAACAGAGTTTCAAAGACTTTATTAAATACATTTATTTTATTTTTTTTGGGGTTATTTTCAGGGGTGGTAAGGGTGGCGAAAAAAGGGGTTGCAATTTTTTTTTCTTATACAAAACTCTGTATTTAAATAAACTTCTCCTTTGTGATTTTCTAAGATATTTGAGTTACTTTGAAGAGTTATGACAGTTAAAGTCAAGAGGGATATTTTAAATGTTACAACAAGTTAAAAAAAAAACAAAAAAAAAACAAATAAGAAAAAAAATTATAAAAACAATTTTTTAAAGCTATTATTAAGTGAGTTAAATTTAGTAAGTTATTTATAGAAGACGCATTCTGTTAGCACTTGAAGAAGATAATGTTGAAAAAAATAAATAAATTTTCTTTCAGTTTTTCTCATATTTTGAATCTTTAAAACAAAACAGAAAACAATGGTGAGATCTGATAAATTCGTAGAGAAGTTTTTTTTTTTTGTTTTTTTTTTTTTATGAAAAACTTTCAATGCTGAAAAAAAATTAATGTTAAAAAAATAAGCCTTTAAGAGCAAAATCTAGGGTATAGAATCTATAAAATAACAAAACTGAATAAAATTTACAAGCCACTAAGGTATTAAAATTTTGTTTAATATTTGAAAAAAAACGATTTTTAACTCAAAACAAAAAAAAAAAAAATTACAGGTATTTGAATTTTTTGAATGAAACAATTTTCAAAGTTATTTAAAAGGGGAATGTTTATGAACACTGAACTTTAAGTAAATTGAAATAAATTTAAAATCTGACGGAAAAAAAATTTTCTAAAAAAAAAACAAAAAAAAAAATTATTTTACTGCATGATTTGTTTAAAAAGAAAATACATTTTCATTAAAACAGCAAATAACAAAAATTTATATTGAAATAAAATGAAGAAGAGAGGAAATGAAAATTTATTTTGAAATTAAATTATGATGAGAAAAAAAATGATAAATTATTTTTCTAATCAATTGGAAAATGGCATGAAGATTTGTTTTGTTTGGTTATATTTTTATTAAAGAGTTTTTTTGTCTTTAAAATTTAAATATAAATTTTATATTTCCATGCATGTATGAAAGGAAATTACTTTTCAATTCGTAAGTATCTATTTTCATACAAATCCAGTTCCTGAACTCTAGTCTACCAAACAAGGGCTAGATGGCCATCCGATGTAATTAAAATTAAAGTACCCATTTTTCGAAAACTAGAAAACCTATTACCATTACAATATATTCATTTTGAAGACTAGCCCCCACCCATTAATTCACCTGTTGATCCATGTAAATGCATCAATTACTTTAGAAGATATAGTTTTTCAAATTCATCTTTGTTTCAAATTCTCAATTGTTTTGATAATTTTTATTTTTTCCTATCAGTCGAAAACACAAAAAAGCAATTTTTATTTTAATCGAAAAAAAATAAAAATCATTTTCTAATTGTGAAGCTATTTCAAAACATATCTACTTGAATATTTGCATCGAAATAGCACTACATATATATTTTCATGCAAATCAAGTCCCAGAACTCTACTCTACTAAACATGGCCTAGATGGCCACCCGAAATTATTAAAATTAAAGTACTCAGTTCTCAAAAACTACATAACCTATAAACATGGAATTTGATTTGTATGAAAATAGATACTTAAAGCTACTTCAATGCCAGCTCCAAAATTATATAATGATTTTTATTTCAATCGAAAAAAAATAAAAATTGTTATGTAAATATTATCGGTAATAGAAAAAATAAAAATTATTTCGTAACTATTAAAAATTAGAGAAAAAGATCAAAATTGAGAAATAACTATTTTATATATAAGCTTAACACCAGTCTTCATCAATCTGGTGAAGCTGCTGTTGTAGCTCTGGATATATCTAAGGCTTTTGATCGAGTCTGCCATTCTGCTCTTATAGCAAAATGCAATGCTGTAGGCCTCGGTCCAACCTTTTCTAAATGGATTGAAAGATTTCTCTTAAATTGATCTATCATAGTTTCAGTTGACGGTAGTTTTTCCGATCAACTTCAAATCAATGCTGGTGTTCCACAAGGCTCCGTCCTTTCACCCACCCTATTTCTCATTTTCATTAATGACCTTCTCAAATTAACTTTCAATCCAATCCATAGTTTTGCCGATGACAGCACTCTAGTAGCATCATATGATTTTCTTAAAACAAATAATGCTACAGCTTCAGCAGTCAACTCCAAAAGAACAATGATGGCTGGTGCACTCAATCATGACCTCGCCAAAATTGTCGACTGGGGTAGAGCAAACAGAGTCGAGTTTAACACTTCAAAAACTCAAAGCTGTCTTGTTAGTAACAAGCTAACAACATTCGAACCAATTCTCCGGCTTCAAAATGAAGTTATTCAGCGACTCAAAGACTTGAACATTCTCGGGATGCGAGTGAATCAAAATATGCACTGGAATGAGCATATTTTCGATATTGCGAAAAGTGCCGCCAAATGTTTGGGCTAAAAGTGCTAAAAGGTTGAAAACCTAAGTTTTGACTATAATATAAAAAACAAAAAAAAAATATGAGCGAAAAATTTTTTGATTAAGAATAATTATTACAAATAATCGATATTCAAACAAGTTAAAGAATAACTCTTTCAATGTGATTTTTTTAATAAAACTTATAACAGTTACAGGCTATGAAAGAAAACTTTTATATAGAGTGGTTTCAAAACCGGGTCCAATCTTTTTTTAGTTGATGCAGATATGTTCTCTTTTACTCAGCTAAGTTATAAATCATTTCGTATGAATGAATTTCAAATATTGTTTTTTTTTTATCTTCTTGACAGTAACTTAGGTAGAATTACCTATTCGTGCTTAATTAAGTACGGTACTGCAAGTTTACACTACAATATCTACAAATATTTCGAGTATTTATTTAACAAATTACTGTTTTATCAACTCATTAAATGTGGAAAACTACTACTATTGTCAGGAACTAAGCCTTCTTAAAAAGAATAGCTTTATTTTATATTATTTATTACCAGATTATGCTCTCAATTATTTTTTGTCATTATTTTATCCCAATGACAAAGGGTACTGGACCAGGTTGAAAAACCCATAAGGCATTTTTTTTACTTCATCGAGAATCGAACCTAGGACCTTTCGGTTAAAAGGCAAGCGCTCTACCTACTGCGTCACCCAGCGTGCGGTATATACCAATCGTTTTGACGATAGCTCTGTTTAGTACCTCCGCTGAAAATGTTTTATAATTTCTATTAAAGTAAACATAATGTTTTTATATTCGCCTTTTTATAACTTGTAAATACTGCTCAATATATTATGTAAAAAAATTTACCATTAAACTTAATTTATAAAATTTAGTGAATATTTTCTTTCGTTCCGATTGCATTTTTTAATGTCTTTTAGATTTTCAAAAAAGATAACAAAAGCGTATCTTTCAATAGTTTGTTGAAATTATTGTAATCCAGCCTAATTCATAAAATTTAATTAAACTGTTGTTTTTTTTTATCCGTAGTCCTCTTTGGAGAATGGAAGTGTTCTTGATTGTAAAATATTCACAATTGTCAAAACAAATGAAGAGTAGTGAGTGAGATAGTAGATTTAAATTTACACAACCATATAATTAGAACCAGTACAGGCACACAAAGTATTTTCATGTACGAAATACCAGTAATCTATAAAGTAGTTATTGGGCTAGAAGTAAATGCTGAGTTATTCTACATTTGGAATTCTACTTGTTCTAATATTAGTGTTGCCGTGACAGCTGTCATCTAAAATTAGAAATGTATCCGGTACAAAATTTAAAAAAAAGATTGCCCTATCGCTGGATTCAATTTTTATAGTTTTAAAAAATTAGATTTATAATTTGTACAAAATATGGTCAGTTATCTGCTTTTCAATTAAAATTTTCAATATCTTTGGTTTCCAAAAGTTTAATTTTAAAACTTTTGTAAAGCTAATGCTACACTTATATATAGGATCGTGATGATTTATTTTTTCTTAACAGTGTTTAGAATACTAAATTCACACAAGGATTTTTAAATTTTCAAATAATTTTTGTTTTGAAAAACGATATTTTTAGTTAGTGAACTATTTGATTGCACAAGTAACTTCCATTAGTTTAGATCAAAACATACTAACTTTAACGTTTAATTCAGTAATTAATTTAAAGATTGTTATCAAATTGATTACAATTAAATTTTCATCCTTAAATTATAGTTTGCCAACGTTTTTTATTGCTCGTATTTAGTTGCTAGCCAGGGGGCAATAAGTCCGCATAACATTAACTCCAAACTAAATTCCCGAGTGGAGTTAATTTTACGTGGACTCATTGCTCCTTGCCTAATTGCTATTGTGCTCACTTGAATAAAAATTGTTTGAAATGTGATTTCAAAAAATTCTGCTATATTCACAATACCATCACCTACTCTCAGATAAATATTTAATATCATTAAATTTAATCATTCAAATAAATTCTTAATTGAAAACAAAATTTACACAGGTTTATAATTATTTATCATTATAATTTTTTTAATTCAATTCAACCTGAACTTCCACATACTTCAATTTATCGTCACGATCGATTTTGATAGACAAATGATTATCATAATAATATTATAGATTTAGGACAATGTAAGCGAACAGAAGCTTTTTTTAAATCAAATCTAAAATTGCATGTAGGCGCATTATCGAATTGCCTAGTGTGAATTTACAATTTTTCGATATGTAAAATATATCAACTTTCCTTATACAGATAGTCAAAGTTTATTTTAAACCGATGTAACAATATCGTCAATAACGAGATGCACGAATACAAAACATTTTATTTAATATTTTTGTACAAATTAATTTAATTCAAAAATTATTATCAAAATCCGCATTTTGAATCCACCTAAAAAATATAAACAAAGTTAATGGAATATTTTCTAATCCTTTTTGAATTACCTTAGAGAAAATTCATCTAATACAAATTTTATGTTTATTTAATTTTTTTAAGAATTTAATATTATAATATTTTTAATTAATATATAGCTAGCTAAATTAATATTAAAATTAATCAACGAAATTCAATTAAGTGTAAATAAACCTTTTGTTAAATGTCAATCAAGATGTCAATTAAAATTATTAAAATAATTTATTTGATATTTAAATTTACTAGTCAAGGATGAATGAACATTATTAGTCGATTTTTAATGTATTTCAACAAATTAATAAAATCATTAAAAAACCTTGAAGTGTTTAGTGCTGTAAATTACAGAATGCAATCTATTGAAAATAATAATTTAAAAACTGTTTTTAAAAAATGCAGTGTTGATAATTATATGCACTTAGTATATTAAGTATACATACTTAGAATAATTAAAGAAAATTAATTAGTATGTATGGAAATCATTACAGATGTTAAGTTATTAGTTTTTCTATAGTGTTTGGATTTACATTTTTAATAAAGTGGTTCTTAAAGTTACATAAAAATCTAAATTACGACATAAATTCATTACATCATAAAACCAATAAAACGTAGAAAATTTCTTAAAATAAAATTAAATCAAATTTGAGATTTTAAATTCTTTTTTAAATATTGCAACAAATTTTCCTTGCATACTAACTATATTGTCCATTAAAATTTGTGCAACAACATTAAATGCGACAGTTTTAACAGAAAAATTAACAGTTGTAAGCTGTAACAGTTTATAAGGTGATATTAAGTAAAAATGCTTTAGAATTCAATTTTGTCTAGCTGTCTAAGAGTGAATCCATTTTGTGTAAGGATAAACCCACCATTCTTTAAAACCGACCCTCTAATTCGAATATTGTTTAATGTTTTACTAACAAAATAACATTTCGTGCATTTTTATTTTTAATAATTTTTGTTAGGTATTTATACTCTCAATTTAATTTATTTTATCTCAATGAAAAAACGCACCGTCCCGGTCCAAAAATCCATAAAACATTTTTTTTTGCTTCGTTTGAAATCCAATCTGAGACCTTTTGGTTGAAAGACAGACGCTCTACCTGTACTGTACTAGACAGCGTGTTAACTGGAACCGTTATCACAATTTGAATATTTTCAATCATAGTAAAACCTATATGACTCTTATATATGCATTCAGTATGTTCCAATACATTATACCTATACTTGAAAAACTTATTTTGATATCAACCTTAGTATTGATACAGAGCATATTATAACTTTGGAAAATCTTAGAAACATAGTAAAGACTTGTCTAGGTAAAATTACCTACTGATGAGGTCAAAAGTAGTGTTGTGATGAACGAAACATCTCCTAAAATTTGTTGTTATAGTAAAAACTGATCAAATAATTTTCATTTACTTTAGATATTGGTCAATGAGGTTTTTGTTTAAAAATGATTTGATCTTAATGACCGCCTCAAAATCCCTTTCGCAAAAATACGGCCAAATACACCAAACCAAACTGATAATTTTTGTGAATGTAAACGTATTTTAAGGAGCAGTGTGTAGGTTTTCTTCACTGTAAAAACGACAATTATGTTTTATTACGAAGGCATTCTAGAAATAAGCTTGATCGCTGAAAATGGTTTTTTCATGAAATAATAATGGATCTGTTTTAAGCTTCTGTAAATCCCAATTCGCAAAATTTCTGCTCAATAAATGGTCATTTGGTACAATTTTTTTTGGATCAGCTGAATTTTATACGCCTTGAAATACAAATCTTTATAATTCCATGTGTTTTCATAAGAAATTCAAAGTTCTTGGCTGCTGTTCATTTTCGTCCACACTTTAATTCACAGCATATTTTCAGCAGTGCGCTTACATTTTTAACGATTTTTTTTTTTTTTTTTAACATTTTCAACATCGCAAGCACGACCATTAATCTTAAATTTTCCAAATTACATTATAGAAATAGTAGTCGCTTTTCAGATATAGTTAGGAAATGATCCAAACAAAATAGTAACAGTACAAATATTTTAAAATGTTCCAAATGTGTTCGCAAACTGCCTGACTGACACATTGATAAGCACAACAATAAAAAAAAACTTCCTACTAGTTTTGAAATTTTGAGAATTGTAATTTGTTTTCTTCAATTCATCTTTTGCCATGCATCTAGTAAATTTTACTCAAGTTTATTTAATAAAAGAAAACTTAACTTTCTGGGGTGAAAAAACGTTCATTAAAATATGGTCCACATTCGAGAAAATTTGGCTACAAACGAGTGTTCATACCCAGTTTTGAGCTACCTAAAAATTATGTCTGAAAAATTATACCTACTAAAGAGCACTTAATGCTATGTGGAAATGTTTCAGAGATGTCACTAAAGGCGTTAAGCCTTATGATATCAATCAGAAGCCTTATTAGACCAGTTCATAAGCGTAACGCCAAAAATTAAATCACTAATTATAGACCAATCGCGAAATTTTCCTCCATTCCTAAACTTTTTGTGTTACTATTTCATGATTCCATTTATAATCACTTTAAAACTTTTTTCGTTCACAACCAACATGAATTTGTGGATCAAAAATCCACAGTTACTAATCTTGTTGAGTCAGTTTCAACTTTTACGAGAAATTTGGAAGCAGGTTTTCAAACTGATGTTACCTATACCGGTTATAGTAAAGTCTTTGATATTTTACCACATGCAATAATACTTCTAAAATTAAAGATACTTGGTTTTCCAGAATTCTTTCTGAAATGGATTAAATCATATCTAACCGATAGATCTTATTGTATTTTATTTAGAAAAAATACATCTAAATCTTTTTATGCTAATTCAGGAGTCCCACAAAGCAGTCATTTAGGACAGTTTTTTTTATAATCTCGGTTAATGATGTCTGCTCAGTAATTCTTAATAGTGAACTGGACATTTACGCGGATGACATGAAAATTTAAAAAAAGATTACTTCTTTAAAAGACGCTTTACTTCTACAAGGCGATTTAGATAACTTCTTTAAATGGTGTGCAGATAATAATATTTTTTTAAATGTGAATAAATGTGCACTTATGTGTTACACACGTCGACGTAATCCGGTTTTTTTAAAATTATTCTTTAAATGGTATTAACCTTTCCAAAACGAGCTCAATTAAAGACTTAGGGGTTTACTTTGACGACAAGCTTAACTTTAAATCAAATTTTTGTAATATTATCAACAAAACTAATTCTATGCTAGGTTTTGTTAAACGTTGGCCAAAGGAATTTAACGATCACTATGTTTTCAAATTTTTGTATTTTAGTCCCGTTAGACCAAATTTGGAGTATGCTAGTCAAATTTGGTCACGTTTCTACGATGTTCATATCAATAGGATTGAAGCAGTGCAAAAAAAATTTTTAAGATTTGCTTTGCGTAACTTCCAATGGTCAAATTCATTAAAACTACCTCCATATGAACATAGATGAAATATAATTCATTTTAAAACTATGAAGTTAAGACGAGAAGTGGCATATGTTATTTTTCTTACTGAAATTATTAAAGGAAACATTACTTCTCCACAGATTTTGAATAACATCAACGTTAATTCAAATAATCGCCTACGAAAAATAAGCTTCTTTACATTAAGTTTCCACCTTTTCCAGGACCAATTATGGCAATTATGAGCCAACTCATAGAATGTTACTAATTGGTAATAAACCCGTAAACTATATTTACTTCACACTTTCGAAACAGACTCAAAAACTTAAATTATATAAGTAATCTGTATGTAATTAAAATATGTGTGCGATTTATTTCAATGTATTTTAACTAGTTCTAAGGGCGTTTCCGAACCTCTCGCACTTGCATTTGATACTCGCACTAAACTTGTCAAATCGCACTTGATTTGTTGTCAAAATTTTAGTGTAGTCTCAAGTACACTAGATATCGCAAAATTAAATTTATTAAATTTAGTGCGATTTGACAGGTTTAGTACGAGTATCAAGTGCAAGTGCGAGAGGTTCGGAAACGTCCTAAGTTAGATATAATTATTTTAATTTGTAAATTGAATGTGTTATGGTAGTATTGTAAAAAAAAAAATAATAATTGTAAAGAAGTTTGAGCTAAATTAAATAAATAATTACAAGCCGCAGAAACCATTCTTAAACTTCTACAATATTCTCTTTAACTGTTTGTCATTATGAAAAATTATTGTAGCCTGTAACATTCCAACCTACACTTCCCTTAATCGATACTATCTAAAAGCGCAACTTTGACAACACTACTGAAATCAAACTTTATTATTGTTTACAAGTACAATACTATAAAACTTTTTTCAATAAAATGTTGTAACTTCTTAGAATATCCTTAAGTTACGTATTTTTACATAAAATTTTATTTTCTTTCCTTTTATTAAATTTATTCATTTTCTCTAACTATTTAATTTTTTTTTTTAATATTTAATTTCTTTTCATTTTTATTCTGCAACATCATATTTAGGTTAACGAGGAATCAATTGAAAATATGTCAACAACAGAAATTATTGACTTCTTAAGAATAATTAGGGGCGCAATACTTATAACTGTACTTAGAAAAGATTTACAAGAGTAAAAACAACAAAATTAAAGTGTCATCATCATTGTATAATATTGCTTAAACGAGGAAACTAACTGTATATGCACGTCCTAGTATATGTAAATAAATATTTCTTCTACACTCATCATTATTCAAAATTACCCATTCAATTCAAGGATTCACTGTTTAACTGAAGAGTAAATAAGGAAAAAAAGAACTATGTTAAAAAATTTTCATTTAAGCGAAAATTAAAATTGAACCAAAGTTGATATTAATTTGTGAAATTGAAAGCAAAATTACTGCGTTTAATTGAAAAATAAGGATAATAAAGAATAATAATTGAAAATTTGAAAATATAAAAAAACAAAAAAAAAATATCAAGAAGGAATAAATTCCACAAGTTAATTATTTATACATATTTCTAAAATTAAAATTTTACATTAAAAAAAAAAACAAAGAAAAATAAAAAATAAAAAGAAAAACTTGTAATTTTAGTATAATTTTAGTTAAGAAATTTAATATCAAATTAAAAGAAATTTTTTTTTTTAATTTTAAATATATATATATAATTTATAATTTTTGTTTCTGTTGCAAAATAATATATATATAATATTATATACATACATACTATATATAGTTAATTTTTTTTTTTCGAATTTTTAGAATAAATTGTTTTCTTTTGTCACATAACAAAATTTTATTAAATACAAATTTCATATTAAATGTTATAAAGTTTGTTTTGAGAGAAGAATTAATAAAAAAAAAAAAAAACTACTGAAATGAAAATAATAAAAAGAATGTTCTACAACTAGTGATTCACAAGTATTTGCAAGACGTATAAGGTTAAAAGAGAACAGTAATAGTTTTGTATTCAATGGACTTGAACAATAGTTTTGAACTACTGTAATATTTATTAAAACTATTAGTTCATGTAATGCCACCGGAAATATTACAAAAATATCTAGAAAATAAAAATTATACCCATAAAGCAAAAGTTAAGTTAAAGATAATAATTTTAAGAATTATAAGTCCTTGGTATGCATGGTCTAAAATCGTAAATTATCAATACATTCAAAAAACAATGAAAATAATGTTGAAAAATGTAAGCTGAAAAGGATGAAGCCACGTTTGAAGTAGAATATTTTTTTAACGAATTTGAAATTTCTAATGTCTCAACAACTACTGGAATATCAACCCTTTGAAACCCACCTTAAGCGATAATAAGATGTAATGAAATATTTCTATGCTGGGTACGTATTAACTGATTCGGTTCGATTTAAAATCCAAAAACATCGATTCACAGCTCTTATTAAGTAGTGTAAAAAAAAATTGTTAACTATAACGGTTATGTATTAAATTTTAGTTGCATCCAAGCCAATCAAAAGTGAAATTTTGTTGTAGGGTCTTAAATGGATAGCGGAAGAATAATATATATTTTTAATATTGATATATTTGACTGACTATGGCTGGTCGAAAAATTGTTAACTATAACGGTTACGTATTAAATTTTAGTTGCATCCAATCAGAAGTGAAATTTTGTTATAGGGTCTCAAATGGATAGCAGAAGAACATACATTTTTAATTTCAATATATTTTACTGAATATCGTGGGGTAGGCTTTTGATAAAACATTTTCAAACAATATCTAAAAGCAGTAGATTTATTTTACAATTAAAAATTTTATATTATTAATATCAATTTCAGTTATCAGCAGATTTTTATTTAATTCTGTTATAGATTATATTACAATATTTAATACAATTTAATACGATTTAATTAAAAATTAATAAATTAACAGCACTGAAGCACTGAACTTATACTAGAAAAATCAAAAATATTTATACAGGGAATAATGATATAAAAAATTTAAAATATTGTTTGAAATTGGAATTTATAAAATTATGTTTTAGTAAAAATAAAAAAAAACAGAACGTAGGTACGAAACAACAACGTTTAAAATTTTAAAACAGTGTTAAGTGAAAATTGAATTTAAATTGTATTGAAAGTCAGATTTTATACTGGAAAATGTAAAATATTTAAAAAACGATTTGTGATAAACATACCCCAATTGCAACCATATCCCAATTGAATAAAGATTATAACTTCAATTTCATTTCCTTTCAGATTACAAATGTAAATAAGATTAGATAAGACGAACGTTCACCTAAAATTGAACTAAGATGAAAGATTTAATATGTAGCTAACTGTCAATTAAATATTTGATTTATTTAATATCAAAATGAAAATTTATTAGAAAGAGAGAAAATGGTAGGATAATGATTTCGAACTGATCAAAGATTATAGTATAAGTGGATAAAAATAGATTAGCACACCACCATCAATTTATTTTTTATAATTTTGTTTATGTATGGCCAAAATAATTGAATAAACACATTTTAGTCAGTCAGTCAGTTAGTAGAAAAAGCGAAGAAGGATATAGAAATAAATATTTATTTATTCAGTAGGTCTGTAAATAAATCTTAATATGCCAACTTTAGGTATTTTCCCATTTGGAATGTGGGCCTACAAAGAAATATTGTTAAGTACAAAATTATAATCATAATAATTTGATTCAGGATGTTAATTGTATGATAATAAAAAACTAATGAAAAATTATATCATTGTATTAGACCCTTTTTTTAATATTGGTTAAAAATCCGAGATTTAAATCATTAACTACAGGACGAAATGAATGAAAATTTTTCTAAAAATTCTACAATCACGAACAGAGTGGACGTAATCTCCAAACAGATAAATCAATATCAAGAAACCAAAATCAAGTAATCTATTTTCACAATAATAAATTAATCATACAATACCGATTTGCTGCAATACCTTTGTGATCATAGTCTTTAGACATTCTATAACAAAAAAAAAAAACAAAAAAATTAGAGAAAAAAAATATAATTGTGATACAAAAATTAATTTACTTACATAATTAATTAAAATAGCAAAAAAAAATTAAAATTAAAGAATTAAATTTTATTAAGAAAGAATCAAGTCAAATATATTATATGATATGTTATTCAAAATTGTAATTCTAAAGTATTTAAAATTTAAATAAAATAAAAGAAAATAAAAAAAAAACAAAAAACTGATTTATTTTTATTATTAATTAAAATTTATGTAATAATAAAATTAAAAAAAAAAAAAAAAAATCTATTATTATTTTTCTATTTATTAATATTTTTAATTATATTGAAAATTGAAAGAGTTTACATTGAATTAAAAATTATACCTCAAGTTCAAAAAAGAAAAAAAAAATCAATTAAAAAGTAATTAGTTTTTTTTGGTTTTATTTTTTTTTAAATATAACTTAAAACACTCACAACCACATTTTTAGGTACACGATTTAATATAGTTTTTTATTTCAAAATTCAAATACTAATATTCTAACTTTATTACACTAAAACACAGTAGTGGTATGCAAAATCTATTTTGTCACAGAAAATCTATTAGTTTCGGTAAAATCTACCAATTTCTGTTTTTATACTATCTTTATATTCATCCATATTCATGAAGGCTCATCGCGTCAGTGATGCAAAATTGACCCTCTCCCACGTCTAAATAAATTTGTTTTTCTGAGATTTGTAAAAAATTTCGTTATGTTGACTACCAACATAACGAAATTTTTAATAAGTTTTCTAGAAATACAGATTTATTTAGACGTGGAAGCGGGTGAATTTTTCATCAAGACGCGATGAGTTTTCAACAATATGGGTGATTATAATTAAACGATAAATTAGACCTGCTGTAAATGTGTTCTTTTGATAATGAATCAAATCAAATTAAATTTAAGTAAGTTTTACTGTTACTTAAAGTAAACATATTTGCTCAATGAATATCGTATTAACTCTATAAGCTTTGCTCAATCAAAACAATTTATCAAAACAAAAAAAATATCAAAATGGATCATTTATTTATTTAATTTATTTATGTTTGATACAAAGAGCTATCAAATCGTATAGAGTATATAGAAAGTGAAGTTTAATTACAGAATAACAACGAAAATATATACAGAGTAAAAAGAAAAACTATATATACTTCGTCTCCTATTTATAAACGAATTTGTGAAATATTAATTTTACATAATATATAAGGAAAAAAACGTTTGTGACACACGTCACAACGTTGTGAACCAAACTTTCTTCAGATCCAAACCGAAATTTTTATTTTATACGTTAAAATTTAATTAAAAATTTTGTAAGTAAGTACCTATAAAAAAATTATATTACAACTTTTAAAATAGATAACTCTTCAACCTGACTATTCAGAATTCAACAAGAGTATTTATGAAAAAAGATAGATATTTTTTGATAAATTAATACCCTCCGTTAAGGTATCATGTCCCTGAAGTATTTAAAGTGCAATGTATTAATAAATATATTTTGAAATAAAACCACTTTTGTGCAACTGCACAGTGGATCCATTTATAGTCTTATAATGTTAATATAGTCTTATAATGATATAGTCTAAATATAATAATATAGTTTGAAAAATTGTATTACATTAAAAAATAATAATTTAAAAGCTTTGAAAAGTGAACTACAAAAAATATAGCTGAATTTACATATTTATTTCGGTATTAAGAAAACTGTAATGGCACACAGAAATTGATATTTTTAGACAATTTGGATTAGTAAGTACATCGAAAAACGTACATTGACATCGTAAATGTCTCAACACAAAGTTGAAAATAACGTCCACATGATCTTAAATGTCTTCAAAAGCTTACAAAAGCTTCAGACATTGTCTACATGATCACAATTGTTGTTGACGATGTCTCCACGACCGGTTTGATAGGTATTTGGCGTTACAAAAGTTTTTAAAAACCCAATGTTGTACAGTGTTAATAAGAACTATCAGTTCCTTTTGCTTGATCACAAAAGAATTAAGACACAATGTCTCAGAAAGCTCTCAGTACACAATGTTACCAACTTATTTTACGGTTACAATTGACAACTTAGTTTTTTTTAAAGTGTATCAGTTTGAAGTTTTATTTTAAGACATTTACGATGTCAACGTTACAAGTTTTTAGAAATACTTGACTTACACTACTATCTTGGCCATCTAAAATGTTAGTATTTTTCATTCGATTGACAAATTTAATTACGTATTATAGGACTCACATAATCTTCAGGTTTGTATTTGAAGAGTTTTTTTTGCTAAAGCAAATATAACAAAAAACTTAAAGTTAAAATGAAAAAAGAAAAAATAGAAAATATTTTCTGAACTGTTATAGAGTGGGGAATGTTGCAGATATAGTATCCATCAGACTTAAAGTCGAGGTTTACAAAAATTATTGAAATAATTATTAAAATTTATTAAAAAAAAATTCCAACCTACCACGTAAATAAGCATATAAACATATAAACAGACACTGGCAAGTTAATATAAAAACAGTATATAAAATACTAAAATACTTTAGTCATTACTAAAAAACTTCCCGTTATTAAAAGTATACTAGTGTTAAAATACTGGTGGGTCTACAATACATTTACTGATACTAAATCTTTTTTGGATAAGTACTGAATACTTACTTTGGCTTTACGGCATCATAACTGGTACTACAAATCATGCAATCATCATACAATCTATTTCTTCTACATAAAAAAATTATAATTTTTTGCACAGTTTCCCTTCAGTTGTGGACAAAAACTCTGATATTGTCAAAATAGTTTTTCTAACATTTAGGATACACTAATTTTGCAAATATTATTTATATAGAGTAATGTGTTAGCTACTAACTCTATATTAGCTACAAGCTATACCAGCTACTAACTGGTTTTACAACATATTATATTGAATATGACTTCTTGTCTGCCAAAACTAATTCCAATTAAATTAATTTTATTTCATTTTTAATATTATAGAATTTAATTGTTTTAATTATTATGAATGACGTATTAAATAACTTGATCTACTTCACTAAAACTTCTACTTCAGTAAAACTCTTTTAAATCTTCATATGTTCATCACTTTATGAGTGTCAGCATTTGAGTGTTACTATATTTTAGTATTTGGGTATTATTACACGAAAAATTCAGTATTTCACTTATTATTGGGATCTACATGTACATAATTCTCGATTAGGTGCTTCAGGACGAAATAGGTACCATTTGTTGTAGAACTCGCTTTTAACAATTTCACACAATTCAAATTAATTTTAGCACTGCGTAGTACCACAAAACCTTTTTTTTTAATTTAATCCAAAATACATGAGTAAGAGACATTTATTTAAAACAAAATATTTAAATTTAAGTTTAAGTTTATTTATCTCATTATACAGACATTATTTAAGTTTTCTTACATTTATACAGAATTCAGAATACATTACTACATATACAGAGCTACTGAAATATTCATTTAAAATAGCTTTCGCTAAAGATAAATTTACACTTCACCATTTCACAATATCTAATATGGAAATACCGAATGTAGGTATTTACCAAAACCGAAAATAACATCAATCCACGTGTGAAATTGTATGTAAAAGTAAAACTGAAATTGTTTGTGAATATTTTAATTTTTATTCAATCAGTAGACCAACACATTATCAGGAATTATAGTATAAAAAATTTATTTAACCATTAACATAAATTTTTGAACTGGAGTACTGGACTATAACTTCAACTTCAATAAAAAAAAAAACCTGAATACTCTTGACTTCAGATCATGAAGCAATAATTGCACACTAATTTAATCTAAAATTCACTTTATCATTTTTCCTATTAAATCCGATTAGAGACAAATAGAGTACCGGCACAAATTCTATGAACACGATTGTATTACACTTTTACTTAAAAACATTAAACAAATTTAAATAATTTTAATTAATATACAACTAATTAATTTACCGTTCAATTAAAATAATTTTAAATAGAACTATGTTCTAATTGTTAGATTTTTAAACCAATAAATATATTTTAATAATTACTAGAATTTAAATCACTTGAAACACACTTAAAATTTATTATTAAATATAGATCAATTATTATAAAATAACTATAAGAACGTAAATAAATAAAACAAACTTTTTTTGTATAACAAAAAATAAAAACTAAAATTTTGTCGCCATTTTTTTACATAATTTTTTTAAGAAATAACCAAAAAAAAAAACAATAAATTTAATTCACAAAAAAAAGAAAAAAATGATTTCAATAAAAAAAAAGCAGAATTCTTCTAAATTTTCATTACTGTCAAAAAAACTCTTTTATAATATATACTTATGTAATATGTATACTGTTCAGAATTTTTAGATTAGGAAAATAAATAAAAATGAAATTTAAATAAAATTTTAAATAAAAATTAAAAATAATTTTAGAAAATTCTAGAAAAACTTTTATTGAATTTTTATTTTTTTTTTTTAAATTTAAAAAAAAATAACCCAAACCGACAAAATTTTTATTGCATATCTTCAGGTAAATGTAAAAACAATAAAAATATTTAAAAATAAAACAAAAGAAAAGATTTTTAGAAACTTAAAGTAAAAGATCCCATATAAAGTTAAAAACTAAAAAAAAAAAACAAAAATTGTTTTTAATTTTGTGAATTCAGATTAAAAAAATTCAATTTATTAAATTGTTGTTGTTTTATTTTATTAATTTAGTTATTTCTCCTGTTTCTTCGGTACCAAGGTTCATGTGTAACAAAACAAATTGATGGTAAAAATGTAATATTTGTACTTATGTAACTCTAGTATTATACATCACCTAACACATTCTTAACCTATTGTACCCTAGCGTTGCCATATGACAACACCTAAAACGATTATGGATTTCACCAGGCTACAAATTTATTTATTTTGTTGCTTTATAGTAAACGCACAAAAATAATTGAAAATGTAAACATGAATGTCAAGAAGAAGTAAGACACTTTTTTTAAATACTACGAATTGGAATAATCTTATTAGGACCAATCGATAAAGTACCCTCGATTTAGTTAATAAAATTTATTTTAATTTTAAAATAACGGCTCCTTCCCCTCTTAAAAAGCTGATACGCATGCTGTGGCACACCCTGTATACAAAAATTTTATTCTTAAAAATTTTTTCGAGCACGAACTATATATTTTTTTAATTCTCAAATTTATATTGAGCCACCAGTAGTTTGCGTTGATACTGACGAAAACTCGGCTGATGAAGATAAAGGAGTATGTTTGTAAAAAAATTTAAATGGTAGACAATTATCTGCAGCAGCGGAAATTTTTATAAAACAAAGACAACAGAATGGTCAAATTTTGGATGAACATAATGATACTGAGGAGCCTCTTCGTAGAAAACAAAAACAAAAAAAGAAAAAAGTTAATCTTAAGTGGACCACTTAAGGAAAGGATATATCAAACAAAATACAAGTTTTTCCAAAAGCTAACTATTTAAATTTAAAATACATATAGGAATTTCACTCCAACGGAAATGTTCGAAAAATCTTTAGATGAAGATAAGCCTTTTATAAGCCTTCTTGTTACAGAATCTATAAAATATGCTTCTTCAAAAATTGTTCTGATCCTGAAATAACAACAGAAGAAATAAAATTCTTTCTTGCAATATTGGTTGTATCTAGTTACAATTTCTTACCAAGTGAGAGAGATTATTGGGACAGCCAGGACGACATGAAAATTATAATGGTAAGTAATTCAATGAGATGAAATAGTTTCTTGAAAATTAAAAAAAATATTCATTGTGCTGATAACCCAAAGTTCTAGAAACGAAGGCCACTTGTGGATAAATTGCAATCTAAATTTAGAAATACTTTCGTGCCAGAACAAAATTTATTCTATGATGAATCAATGGTTCCATATTATGGAAAACATAGCTGTAAGCAATTTATAAGTATGAAGCCGATGAGATTTGATAAGAATACAACAAGTGGATTTTTAGTTAAACTTCAAGCCTATCACGGAAAATATCCTCAAGATAATGAACGGTATCGATTAGAATTCGGAAAAGCTGCAGCATCTCTAATTGACATGATAAATTCGTTCCCAGATAAAAATGCACGAATATTTTACCCGGACTGAACTTATATCTGTATTCAACCAGTACGACAAAACTATGGGATGATACAGATAAAATGGTCAAAAATATATCATATTGTTAGAGAAAATAAATGATATTGGCCGATGTTTAATTTGGTTATTAGACGTGGCAGCTGGAAACACATGGACGTTATACAGAAAGGCCTGGTTGGTTATACCTCAAAGAGAATTTAGACGTCAGATAACCACCAAATGTTTAATCCGATTTGGGTCATCTTTGAAATCATCAGGTAGACCCAAAACAAAATTTTACTTAACCGGTTCTCGAGTTTCGGACAAAAATTTAGATCGTTTAGACTATTGAATAATTTGTTCCATCTTTAAACGCCGTGGCGTTCAAACGTCCTACAAACCAATCATGCGTACGAAATGTACAAAATGCGATGAAGGATTAAGTATGTATTAAGTGCTTTTAATCTTTTCACATAAAAAACTAATTAAATTAGTGACTTAGCTCTGAAATAATTGTTTTTGCTTGAAGATATGTTTGATTTCTGATCTTTGAATTTTTGTAAAATGAATTAATTTCTTTTAATTTTTTTTTTTTGTTTTATTACTCTAATATATTTTTCCAATAAAAATGTATATGCAAGTGCCCTGCGTTGCCATATGACAACATCTTATATTTAAAAAACCTAAAAACCTAAAATATATCACAAAATGCTCGTAAGAACCGTAGAAACGTGTCCTCAAGTTGACAGCAAAATCAAACACAAAAATTAATTCCGGCGGTAACAGGAACATAAAAATAAAATGTATTAATGTAGTAAAACTTCAGATGGCCTAATACTTTACTCAGTTACTACTTGACCTGTAGTAACTGAGTTATAAACAATGTTTTAAAGCTATTTCTCTAAGCACATATTAAGCAAGCGGACAAACATTTTCATTACTTTGGATGTGAAATATATTGATGAGAAATAACGTTTGTACAACGTAACACAGTCTAATCGATGCCAGTGAATTTTATTGTGGACCGTCGGGACTTGCAAATCATTATGAATTATACAAGTTGGTACGAGCCGTGCCATAACTAAAGTTCATTGTACAATTTTTTAGAAGTACACTTTGATTGACTATTCCCCATAATCGCACGCCATCAGTCCATATTGGTTGGAGTATCATCCTATCCATTGAAGACCTTTTAGATGACTAGATCTAAATGCATTTAAAGGGGGGAATCCTGAAGGAACATATAAATGTGATAATATGTTATTAATGAGAAATCTAATCTAATCTAATACTACTTATATAAATTGCTTTTAAAAAGCCTGCATGTATTGGTTTACAGAACCACAATAATAATTTTAGAGTAGAGTATGCGCATTCTCTGATTATTCATCTTATATCATCATTGTCCTGCAACCCCATCCGTGGGGGATATGGCGGAAATGCATTCAAAGATACCTGGCATTTTCAGTTTGAAGAACTACATTTCTATTCAAAAATACTTGCTTTGATCTATTTGAATAATTTTATTTTTTTCAATAAATATGAAATAAGTGAAAGCAAAAAAGTAAATAAAATATGATTTATTTCTTCAAAATACGTTATACAATTTAAATAAATTTTCGAAAGAGTCGTAGTAAGGCTTAAATGCTTCCCAAATCAAGAGATGATTTTGCAAATTCTAACTATTTTAAATTTAATTTTAGCGATCTTAACGATGAACATTAAATTTTTGTTCTATCCGTTTTTTTCGATATAAATCAAACATTCGACAAAGTATAGTACAAAGGATTTGTGTATAAACTTAAAACCTATTCATCATACCATTATTATTTATCATATGACCTGTTCAAATGTTAGAAAATCGATATTACTTTGACAACCAACAAGAACAACTTACCAACCTCACAAAAACTCACTGGGGCATTACAAAAGTCAATGGTCTAGTGCCAGTGCTTACACCTCAAATTTACAAAAACAAACATGTAACACAGTCGTGAATTTTGCTGATAATTGGGCTACACTTGCATCTTACAAGGACCTGAATATTTAATTTGTACAAAAAATTTAAACGAAAAATTAATTGTAATCGAAGCACGTTATATTCACATTAGAATAGAATTAGCCCTCTTTACTTGAATAAATAATTCCGTTTCTCCAATCAGGAGATGTCAAGTCGTATAGGGATACATTCGGATCCCCATTTGAGTTAAAGAAAGCAAATTTATAAAAAATAATTCAATTAACAAATATTAAATTCATGAAAACGTATTGATAGGTGGGTAAAAAATATGTTTATGCTGTATAAAGTCATACTTCAAACAATCTGACCTTATCTGATATAAATATTAAAATACTGCAACCTTTTTGTAAAACAAAGTTATGTTAGTTCTTTAATTAATAGACTTTTAATTTTTACCAAACTATACTATACATTGTGGTGTGAAACTGTCGAAAGTTCAAAATAAAACTCACCGATACAGCCAGATATATCAGGTAAGATTAGGAACACATTTTATTCTATATTATTTTATTAGGCTATATTCATTTAATAGAAAGCACACTTAAGACAAATATAGTATATTATATTTGAGATTACAGCGAAGTACAACAGGAGGTTTGTACAAATTGATTAATGATTGCTGATTGTAGTTTAGTTTGTGAATTTTTGTATTGAATATTGAATTCTAAATTTACATCTAAATCGTATTTTTGTTATTTCAGTTAATGAATAATAATTTATATGTTATGTTAAATGTATGTAAATTGTTACTATATTATAGGACCATTATGCTAAATGAAATTATAATTCATGGATCAATTTAGTTCTCTATTTCTTCAATCAGTTGTCTATGAAGCTTAACAGAGTACCATTTGAAGATATATACTTCAGACAAAATTTGCTGTATCGTCCGAAATAGTTATATAAATTAAATTTTGTTTATTATAAATGTGTTTAATTTAATTAATTTTTTTTCACCGTAACCATGAATTCAACCTATTTTCATTGCTGCTAATTTTCGTCGTCTTAAACGAATTTTTTGTCTTTGAATAAAATAATGAATAAGCACCCATGTGATCTCTTCTCAATGCAGGTTGAAAATAATATTCAATATTTAATAAATTGCATCATCAGCTCACGAAAACCTCTCCAAAATTTTATATACAAGTTAAAAAAAAGGTTAATGACGAAATTTACAAAAAAAATCTCCAAATCCAATTCCATCTCCAATTTTATTTTTTTTCACAAAACTAAACTTTCCTAATTCCATAAATTTTCACTAAAAATTAAAAATATAGCAAAAAATACAATAGAAAAATGCTCATTGTTGTTGTTGTGAAATTCAAATTTAATAAAATTAATAAAAAATTCTCAAAAATGGCAATTCGCTACTTACTGAATTAAAGAATCTCCTCTTTGAACAAAAAATAATACAGATTTAAATATAGTAATGACATTTCTCTCTAATTTATTTATTCTCATGACGAAATTGTGTTGAATTCTCTTTTTTCTTTTTAACCAACCATAAAAATAAAAAAAATATAAAATTTAATGAACAAAATTATTTTTAGGAATTGTTTCGTTCATCATAACACTACTAGAACTCATCAGTAGGTATTTATATAATAGTGTTAGACTACCTATACAACTCTTATTTTCATTTTGATTGATTTTATTACTTGTTAGAAGATGTTAATAGTACATCTGTGAGTTATAAAAATCAACCAAAAAAAAAAAAAAACAAAATCGAACTTGTTCTTTTTATTAAAAGTAAAATGACATGGAAATTTTAATATTTCACACTTAAAAAAAGTTTATAATTACATAAATTTATTTTATAAAATTTAATACTAACACATACACATGTAATCATTACTAAAATCTTTTACTTAATAAAAATTATTAAATTAGCAAAAAAAAAGAAAAAACTGCGGCTTCTTTGTTGTAGCAAACAAAAATACTCCAGCTCTTCTGAAGTAAATATTATCCCGCGGTGTAATCAAGATCAAATTTGCATAAAAAGTACCTTCCCATATGAAAATCTTGACTTCGGCCAATTTAGACGAATTTTGGGCATAAAAAAACCCTTTTCCGGTCTTTCCCGGAAGTTGAAAATATCACCAGTCGTTAGAGCATCCTCGATTTAGTTAATAATATTTTTTTTTTTTTAATTTTAAAATAACGGCTCCTTCCCCTCTTAAAGAGCTGGTACGCAGCTACGCATGCTATGGAACACCCGGTATTAACCGTTATACTTTCACTTGACTTAAAGTTGACTTATTAGATACAACGACAGCAGTTATCATCATCAAATGCATGATAAAATATTTTTCGAACCGTTATCTTATATCTATAGGATATCTTACCAAGTATATTATACCTTACGGGTTAGCAGATATGACGGTTTATATGCAAAAAAATTAAATCAACAAAAATACTTTCAAATATCCTTTCGTACTTAAACGGTAAGATGCCCCATTAAATATATTATTTGTGGCAGGCTTAAGACTCCCGGAACATTCCAGATATAGTTATTTGGTCCAACCACATTTGCTTCAGAACCTCAATTTTTCCAAATTAAAGTTTTTTTATTTTTCGTTATAAATTAATTATAAATTTTGTAAATATGTACCTAAACTGTATCTAAATCTTTTTCTCCAATTCGTTAAACGTGATAGGTATATAAAAAATATTAGTCTTAATTTAGATATAAAAGTAGAAAACCCTGTCCTAAACCGTAAATTAATTGATATTATTCAGTAAGCAACAACAATAATATCAAATCCAATACATATTTATTTCATACAAGATCGTGTATGCAAAAAACCACTACTGTGCAATTGCACAGGTGATCCACTAGTATGAAAAATTTATTATCAAAATTATGCAGTAACAGTTAGAGAATGTCGATTTTTTATTTCAATTTCTGTATTTTACAACCTCTTAAGATTTACATTCCGTTGTCATTACGTTACAGGAATACGTATGAAATTTGACTATTAAGGATATATTATCCTTCTCACAAAAACCATAATAATAATTTTTGAGATAATCAATTCCCAAATCTTATTTATAAATTCTAATTTATTAATATATTCTATATATATGTAATCCCAAAAAGAAAAATAAAAAAGCATATTTTTTAACGAAAATGAGAAAAGCAAAATCCTTCAATTCTAATTTAAATTATTTCAATTAATTCAACATAAAAATTGCATAAATAATTCAAAACAAAAAATATGGCTTAGAAAATTATAAGAAACTCGTATAGATATTCAAATAATTAGAAAATCAATATTGAAATTTAATATCCTTAAATATACAGAAATAAAATTACTGTCTGCCTGAACGCGTACACTGATTACAACAGAACAGAAAATTATTAAAATGAACTTGTCAAGGTAAAAACATGGTGTAATAAGGACAAAAACAAAATTTCTTGTTTAGAATATTAATTTTTTTTTCTTTTTTTTTTTCTTTTTAATATGTATTTATTCCTCAAATTATTCAAGCTCTCGTCATTCCGTTACATTAACATATATTTTTTTTTTAATGGTTGAATCAATTATTTGTCTCCATAAAAATTAAAATTTATGGAACTTATAAAAAAAAGGCAGGGAAAGAAGTGTTCCTGAATGTAATGAAGTTTTTTCGATGAATTGAGCCAAAGAAATTTAAAATTACATTTTTAAATTTAACAGAAAAAATGTGGAAAAGAAATGTGTAAAATGGTAAGTGTAAAATATATTAAAGTTAAAGACAAAACAAGTCGAAGGCAAAACGGAAAAAAAATATCAATTTAAAAACTTAGCATAATCAGATTACTTACTTACTTAGGTGGCCATGCAAGTTCATGGGCCTGAGTTATAAACGTCCTCCATCTGTTTAAATCACGAGAGGGTTAACTCCAGTTGAAGATACGAGATTGTTTTAAATCTGCCGATAGTTCGTTTCTCCAACGAATGTTTGGTCTGCCCCAACGTATTGTGCCTTCGGGTCTGGATTCAAAAATTCTCTTGGCTAAAGTATTTTCATTTATCCGCTCTAAATATCCGAGTTACTATAGTCTCTTGACTTTAATTTTCGTGATTAAACCGCTCATAGAGTTCGGCATTATATTTTCTCCTCCAGACTACATCGCCATTTTCAGCACCATATATCCGGCAAAGAATTTTCTTCTCGCAGACATCAAATACATGTTCAGTTACTTTCGGCAGTGTCCATGACTCTGATCCATAGAGTAGACGCGTAGTATAAGCGTTTTATAGGTTTGAATTTTGGTGCTTCGGCAAAGAAGGTTTGATGCGAGATATTTTAACAAACCGAAACAACAAAGGTCTACAAGGATCATTCTTCGCCGTGAAGAATTTTCTTCTCGACACCCAATAAATGTTTAGTTGCTTCCGGAAGTGTTCGTGATTCTGATCGGTAGACGGGACGCGGAATATAAGCGTTTTCGAGATTTGGCGTTTGGTGCTTCGGCAAGAAGCTCTTACCCGAGATAATTTGACAAACTGAAACAGCAACGGTCTACAAGAGTTATTATTCGCCATACTTTCACATTGATGTCGCTTGTGGGATTAACGCTGGTTCCAAAGTAGATAAGCTCCTGAACTACTAAGATATTATGTGACTACAGTGATGTGTTGACCAAGATGATGTTTTTATATGCTTTTCTATTTGTCGGAAACATATATTTTGTTTTTTCCTCATTTACTTAGAGGCATGTCAATGTCGTCGGCATACCCTAGTAAAATGAAAATCAGATTAGTTTTATATTTTTAATTTGTAGTCAGTAAGATCGTAATTTCTTATCGTAAATCTCATTTAGGTAAGTTTCGTAGAAATAAAATTTTGTTAGAAGGTTATTTCTTATTTAGGTATTTAATTTATTTCCTAAATACTTGATAACTGTAAAACAAACAGAATTAATTGTAAAAGCACTAAACTTTATATTACTGAAGATGTAAAAATATAATACACACATATATTAAGTATTTTTTCCATTGTATTTAGCACAGTTGTCCTGTTCTTTCTACCCATTTCAATTTTGAAAAAACAAAACTGCTGAAAACATAATTAACATCTATAGCGTTTCTTTAAGCGTGTTTGTCAATAAGAGGTTAAAATGTCCTCTAAAATAACAAAAAAACGGCAGTAAAATATAATAAATTTTAACTGTGTTAAGCTTAACAAAAAAGCATTGGATATTCTTTCAAACAAATGTGGGTCTGCTTTCAAATATATTTTGGACACAGAGTGTTTCATTTAAATACAAGTTGATGAACATTGGGACAACAACGATTTTATTAATTTTATACTTGAAAAATAATTTTATTCTATTCTTAGTCGTTGGTTATAGCGATCATTGAAATGAATACATAAAATTTTTGTTTTGAATTTTGCAACCGCTGTAGACACAAAATTTTAATAAAAAATTATAGGAAGGCTGAAGAATGTTTTAACAAACAAATTCTGTTTAAAATTTTAACATTTTATAAGTTAAAATTAAAAAAAAAAAAAACTTATTTTATTTTTTTACGAATCCGTTATTTGTTATCTGCCGAACCGAAAACAAAATTTTTTAAACTGTTAAATAACATTAGGTCATTATAGCCCAGTATTTAACTGAATTTTATTAAGATTTAACTGAATTTTATTCAGTTTTTTTTGTTACTTCAGTTCATTTAATTTTTCGTTTTTATATTTTGGGTTTCTTTTTTTGTATGAATAAAATCTATAATTATAATTGACAAGCATTTAAGGACCTGCGCAGTAAACACCTTTTCATTTTATCCTTAATTAACTCTTTATATATAAATAAGTTGTATATATGTTACGGTTAAAATAATGAATTGATTATTATTAATAATTAACGGTTATTATTAATAATATCCGGATTTATTATATTAACCGTAACATATATACTTCTTTAATTACATAAATATTTTATTTTTAGTAATTTTATCCATTAAATGCCACTTACTATATGTCGAAATGAAACAGTATATGAGGGAACAGTATTTATGTTTCCTAAATCAAACTTACTAACCTCCAAATTTTTATGAAAACATGAGTGGCTTCTACTTTATCGTGAGAGTCTATATTTGTACATAAATTATTGTTTGTTTAGAAACTTTAAATTTGGCTTTAACTTGAATTATAACTGCTCAACAGGGGCTCCTAGTAGTTTTTATATTAAATAATGAATAAAAATATTAAATTATTAAAAATTTGACATTAAATAAAACATTATTCATAATACTTATTTTATTTTAAAAAATTAATATCTTTGGTTTTTTTATTATATTTCAGTTTTTTTCTTTTTCACAGTTCAGTTTGTTAATAACAAAACAAAATATCTTAACTTAAAAAACTGATATTTTATTTTTCCTAACGAACTCGATATCTATCAATCTCGATTACTACTAAAGTATTGATCAACAAACTCGGTATTGAGTATACACTACACTATCAATCTCGAGTACCACTAAAGTATTGATCAACGAACACAATAAAAAGATTAACACAATATTAACCATTTGTATTTGTTTTGATATTCAGCAGCAGAGAATACATATTCTTATATCTTTATTTTTTTAGTCTATTTTACATGTGGTCTAGTAGTCACATAATAATATGTATACACTATAGTCTCAGACTATAGTTAGGTTATTCTAAATTGGTATTTCAATGCGTCAGTGATTCATTCATCTCAAAAAATTTCTCTTTGGCCTTCTTAAGATAATTTAAAATATTGTCGGTCGCATGCTTGGTTGATCCATAGCCATTTTGACATTTTTGACATTAGAACATATCTTGGGGTTTTGGGACGTGCTCTTTCTTTCTGTCTTACCCGTTTTCTTCTATATCTAATACTTTTTGCGATAATGAGAGGTAAATATGAACCATGGTTTGTTTAAGTCTAAATTAAATTACAGTATCTGTTGTTGGGGTGGTACCTATTTAAATAAAATTGAACCATTACTTCTCAAACAAAAATATGCTATTCGTATTATGTGCATAGTCAATCGTGGAACTCCAAGTTTTATTTTGTTTAAGAATTTAGGATTACTTCCTTTATGACATATGTATTACTATAAAGTCCTAAAAACATTCTATAACAATTTTCATTATACTGCAGCTAGGCTTTATGGAACTTACAATTTAAGAGTAACTACCAGAAATTTTGCATCTATTCCAACGATCAATAAATCACACTTTTGTCATTTTTATAATGTCACTGCGCCTAGTCTATTCAACAAGTTGCCAGAAAATTATCGATGCGAAAGAGTTGAAGTCAGATTTCTTTATCTTTTGATAACCATTCTATTGAAAATCTTTTGAACCCATTAGTCTAACATTTTTTTTTCTCTCATAGTTTTTTCTTTTTGTTTTTAATGTTTTTATACTTTTAAATTTCAATTATTCCAAAATTTTATATTTTCTAAATATTTTGTTACTTTTTTAAACTTTTTATTTTTCATTTGTTTATATAATTTCTCTTAGAATTTTGTTCTAATTTTTAGTTTTTAATAGGATAAGCATAATAATTATTTTATTATATTAATATTTATTCGATTTTATACTCAATTTCCCCATTGATAAATTGATTTGTTTTTTATCTAAGAGTTCAATCGCCACTTATGGTTTGGAAAACAGATTGAACCTAGCTATTTCATTAAAACACTAGGCTAAGAAATCTGAATTAATTTGTTATATAATTTTGGTAAATTTAGTATGTAAGTTAGCTTAAGTTGTTAAAGTATATAGAATAATAATATAAAGAATTATTATTATTAGTATTATTATTATTATTATAACCACTGACCACATCCACTTTTTTTATAATTTTTTATGCAGCTTTGATCTATATCCAAAATTTTGGCGTTTATATCACAAAATATTTGAAATATCCACTATTGAAATTATATGTGCTTATTTGATCCATTTGATCCATATTTTTTTTTCATTTCAATTTTCTTTCACAACCATTTTTAGTGTAATAAGCTATCAAATTTTGCAATCCACATGGATCAAAAATAAACGGTTTTTGTTAATATCAATTTGATTCATGTACATTTATTTATATACATATTCCATTTTACCGTATATATAAAGAGTGTATATATAAAGTATATATATTCAAGAGGTTGAAGTATAAAGAGGTTCTCAAGATGTTGAAGTATAATGAAATATTCAAGTGGTATAAAGTATATATATTAAAGAGGTTGTTTACGTTCATTCTCTTATTGATAGAAACTTAAAAAACTTGGAAGTGCATAGCCCCTTGCATCTTGTAAAGTTACTCAACTAAATGCAGTCAAAGAAAAATTTGTTTGAAAGTAATTCAGATGGCAGTACATCACGATTTTAAAATTTTTTCTATCCCTGCCGCAAAATTAGACTTTAGCAAGGTTCCATTTTCAAAATTAAAATGCATATATGACAAGGATGAACCTTTTTCTATTAAATATAAAACATCCTTTTTGGGTTTTGACTATAATTACATTAGCATAAATAGGAAGCCATCCAACAAGATCCTTCCAAAACCAAAAAAATTGTTTAATGGTCAACCTCTTACTTCGAAGCCGTCCAAAATTGACAAAAATAATATCAGTCACATAAAGGACTTACTGAAATATCTTCCTCGTGAAAACGTACATTATCTAAGTGCTTTGCTTAAATAATTATATTATACTATTTCAAACGTACTATCATGTTACACAAGATAATGGCTATGAAAGCTGCAATTACTTTAAAAAATTAAAATTACATACCTAAGTACAAAAATATTAATTTCTTAGTTAAGATTAAAGCTACTTAACAAACCTGTGAAATTATTTTTAATGTAAATAAATTTGTTATTTTTGATTTTATTCAATAAGATGAATGTTATTAAACAAATATTAATAAAAACCTGTTACTACGTAATATTTGGAATAAAATTTTGCTATGAAAGCAATTTTTAAATTTTGTTAGAATTATTTTTTAATAAAAACTAAAGATTAAAAAATATCGTATTTTATTTTTATGTTTTTTGTTTTGGTGAATATATAGAAATTTCTTACTTCAAGAAAAAATTAATGCTTGTTGATCCACATGATCACGGCGCCCCTTAATTCACGTCATACAATGAAAAACTAAATTCACTTTAAAGTTGGATATGGATCAAAGGTGAAAATTTAATTTTCTTTTTAAAATGAACAAATCAAGTGTTATTAGTCTAAAAATTTGCATGAACATATTTTTGGGGCATATACATAAGTAGACCGAATTTGGAAAAATTCTATGGAACAGTTTAATTTTTATAATCTTTCAAAACTTTAAACTCTCAATATGACTTTTTGGAGTATGGATCAACCAGGCATGCGACCGACGATGTATATATTTATAATAGAGTTATTTGTAAGATAGAAGCCGAGCTCAACAATCAAAGCTATAATAAAAAAATATTAATTAAACATTATAATTAAATTTGTTTTTCACTCTATAGTATAGAATTATAGATGCTTCCTAGGCTCATAACAAACTTTTCTTGATAGTCCTACCAAGTATGCCAACTTCTGTTTTCAGTCATAGCTATTAAATATCTTTTCAAACATTTACAATTTCAATAAAATCAGCAAAATATCCCTATAATTTTTTTTATTTTTTTTAACAAAATAAATCCTAACTCTAAATTAAATATTGAGTGCAAATTGATGAACATTGGGTCAAAGTTAACTGTATTAAACCAAATATTAATATCCGAGTAAGTTAATGAAAGAAATTTTATATTCTTATTAAAGCTCCAACAACTCATCCAATTTAACTTTAACTTACTCGGATATTAATATTTGGTTTAATACAGTTAACTTTGTATTTAATTAATTCCTGTATAATATCCAGGTTTAAATGGAACTAACATTCAAAATAACAGTAAAATAACAGTTGATTTTTTTTTCTTTGATCTTAGAAAAAGAATATAAAAATTCATGAAGCTTATGAAAATTAACCCACAATTTTCATATTAAAATCATTCAATTGGAATTTACAAGAGGAGAAAATATCTTAAAATAGTTTTAGTTTCACAAAAAAATCTAAACCAAAAAAAAAGTAAATAAATAAACTGAACCATGGATTATTCATAGTAAAAAAGTATCTTCAAAAAATATTACATATAGTATAAGAATGCATGTGTGTGTGTGCGCGTAAATGATACTTAAACTATATCAACCTTATACGTGTAAATACTGTACACGTATACAAAAATTGTCGGAAGTCTTCTTTATCTTAATTGCCAGTCATCTCCTGAGATATTTATAATATAAGAATACACATGTTAATACATTGGTACTTTTCATTCGTTGTGTAAATGACGGATGCTTGACGCCAATAAGAGCAGAACCACAAAAACAAAAATCATATATCGTTCGAGATTTAATAGAAAGATTACTGGTATAACATAGGATATGATTTTAAAAATTAGGGTGTTCCATATTTTTCGCCATCAGATTTTCAAACTGAATTTTTAAATGTCTTAAAAACTTAGAAAATTTAAAATTAAAATTAAAATTTTTTTGTAAGAGTCGAACTGTTGCAGAAGTAGAATTTTAGTTTAGTACCTACTAGTATTTGTTTTTATCCTTATTTGGGATCGATATTTCTTGTCCATGATCTCCACGTTTACCTATTTTATGTACTGCTCTCCTGTGTGCTAAGTTGGTCTATACTTTTTTCTTCAACTTTGGCCGCCCTCGTTTTCTTCTGTTTTTAGTAGCTAAGGCACAGCATCTCGATATGACCATTTTTGTTTTCAAAACGTGATTACACCACATAAAAAAAGCTCTATTTAATTTAGTAAACGCTGCCAACTATAAAAAATAAAGTTATCCACGATTCTATAGAAAAAATATCTTAACAGTTATCACGACTTATGAAAGAGGTTGAACAAACGAACATATCCATTTGATTTCTGCATGTTGCTTATCTTACAGCATTTACCTTAAATTCTACCCCGAATAATTTTTTTTTTTTTTTGTTAAATGTTTTATTTTTGACAAAATATATACATAGTAATTCCAAATAAAACTAAGCAAATTCATTTATGACTATATTACAATGTTCTTTACTAACAAGTAGAAGCGCTCACATTTATATTTATTATTATTTAAGTTATCTGTCAAATTTAGAAATTTTATTTTGATTAAGTTTATAGTAATATGAATAATGTTTACAGTTAATTGTAATTTGATTTCTTAGATTATTGGAAAAAATAGGTTTGTTACAAGATAAAAAACCAATTTTGAATATAAAGAAACTATAATTACTTAAAACTAAACTAAATTAATTAAACCTAAGAAATTATACTAAACTAACCTACTATTATGTTAACTTAATCTAAACTTGTTGCCAAAAATAAGGCTTGATGGAATTTATTTTATCTTTAAGAGGAATATAATTATCGTACTTAAATAAGTTCAAGTCATTTGTGTCTAATACACTTAAATTTAAAGGCAACTTTTTATTAGAAGCGTTTCTTTTATAGTGATATATTATTGGTATACTATTATTGTTTTAAATGCAATTGTTTTTATCTAAGAAGATAAAACCTTCAGGTGGAATGAATCCTGACTTAATTGATTTAATAATATAGGCACCACTTTCGTACCAAGGATGATAAATTAATGAGTTTTCTGTAACTTCACTGTTTCTTTATATATGGTTGCGTATGAGACGAATTAAGAAGCTATCATTTCTAATTATTTGAGCACAGTCATAAATAGTTTTCTTTGAATAATAGTGTATAAAGTTAGATGACGGTTTTCTATGTAGCCTAGTACATGCTCTATTGCACTTTCTTTCAAATAATCTTAGTCTTTCCATTGAAGAAGCACTAATATTGAACCAATTAATACTACCGTATGTTAGAAGAGGCCTAATTAATGTTTTATAGCATAAAAGTTTTATTTTTTGGCATAGTATATTGGAATAAAATAACTTTTTTAGGGCCATGAATGCGATGTTTGCTTTATTGATTTGTTTGTTGACATGATCTTTGAAGTTGAGTAGGTAATTATAATTTATTTCTAGATATTTTACGCTGCTGGAGTTTTTAATTTCGTTTTGATCGAGTTTTTTTAAGTGAAATTGCCTCCAACTCTTTTTAATATTATATTTAACATTACTAATATTGTTCCGGAACAGTATAGTTTCACACTTATGAAAATTGAGTTTCAGTTTCCAACGATTACAGTAGCCAACAACTTCGTTGAAGACTTTACTGAATGTTATATTGGGCCATTTTCACCTTATGATTTGCTGTATAAATTGTGAGATCATCTGCGAAAGCTATGCTAATTTAAAAAAGAACAAAAATAAATTTCGTTGTTTTATCAATATGTATGCAATCACTAGAAAAATTCGATATTTTCAATTCGAAAATTTTTCAATTAATCCAAGTTTTTGTTTAGTGAGTCTAACAGATTACTTAAATAAATATTGAAAAGGATTGGGGAGGTAACCGTTCCTTGTTGGAGGCCATTTTTTAGTTGGAATTCTTTAGAGTATTTTAAATTTCCTGAAGAAAATTTAAAAGTTTTATTTCGTAACATGTTATGGATCAAAAATACTAAGTGTGAGGGATATTTGTATTTAAGCAATTTATAAATAATGTCATCTATCCACACTGTGTCAAATGCTTTTTCTAAGTCAATGAAGCATGCTGCTACACATTTTTCGTCATTTATTTGGCCACAAATATCTGAAGAAAGTTTAGTCATGGCACGAATTGTGCTATGTTTAAAACGGAAACCAATTTGATTTGATGGAATTATATTTTTAATGGAGGTTTGGTAAACTAGAGACTTGTTAACAACAATTTCAAAGATTTTACTGATATTAGGAAGAAGACTAATAGGCCTGTAGCTACTAGGATCTTCAGGGGTTTTCCCTGGTTTCTTAATCATAATAACCAAAGCTTTTTCCAATCTTTTGAAAACTAACTTAAGTTTAAAAAATTATTAAATAAGATGCAGTATTTGTCGATTATTGGATTAGGTAGTTGTTTTAAAATTACTTTTGGTATATTATCGACACCCGAGGATAATTTATTTTTAAGTTGTTTTTAGATCGGTATAAGTGATGAAGTAGTGATTTACTGTTTGATATTCATTGAGTTTATTGGATTATAGACGGTTAGAGAATGTGACTAGACCAATATTGTTTATTTCATTCGTAAGTGCAGTTCTGTTAAGATTTTGCATAGTATGAGCTATTTGGTCATCTATAGGAGATATCCTAAAATTCGTTTGGCTATGTACCACCTTAAATAATTAACTAACATTATATTACCATTACATTTTATTACAAGTATGTTTATTTATAAATGGTGGCTAGTATTCACCAATCTGTTCAATTATGAAGAATTTTTCAACTCACTTTTCTTTACAAATTTAATTTTGATTTGGAAATTGACATTACCGCAACAATAGCGTTTTGTCAAGGACAAATTCTTGTAACTTTACTGCATATAACACCCAAGGTAGATAGGTAGGTGGGTGAAATACGAGTGACTCCCTAAGTCGACATACTTAAAACCACCATCCATACGGATCCCACCATCAATACGAGTAAGTAAAAATATCAATAGCAAGAATATCATATATAAACTCATAAGATTTATGACTGGAATACGATGTCACAGTAGTAGGTAGGTGCAAGTGGCTACCTAAAACGGCACACTTGGACCAAGAAGACCCATTCTAATACTACAGAGTTTCAAGTCTCTGCGCGGAATTTGCTTGTCAACACCAATGTACGGTTTTTACAAAGCGATCGTGTCATTTAAGTTATATAACTGCAAGACTTGAAGGGGCCTAAAGTAGATTACTAAATAAATTTTTCTTTTGTGAAATAATGTCAGGCAGGTACAAAAAAGAGTAGGATTATTTTATCCTCTTCTTTATCCTTGCGGACTTTATAGAAATCATTTGAGTACATACGCCTTCTGACATATCATAAAGCTGTGTACAAAGCAGTTCTCTGTGATAACTCATATTCTATCATACCATTACCTAATATTGTTAATAATAGTTGGTTACACAACCAATATGGATAATATGAACTATTTATGGTCCAGCGAGGGCCATATAAATTTGGCTACATTGCAGACGCATCTATTGAATCATTTGCAATTGGAACCTATAATTACTTATTTGAGAAGTAAAACATTACAGGTAGAGATAGAGATTAGAAATGGGTTCAGATTCCCGTCTCGGAGTGTCTGCAAGGATTTATTTTTAACTAGGTAAAAAAGCAAAATTTAGTTTATTTCTTTAAAATCCGATTTTCCGCAATTATAAAAAATTATGTTGTTCTCAAAATTAATTCAAATTACAATGTTTTGTTCTTGTGACATCTTCTTTAAATAAAAAACAAAAAGCACACCCTAAGCATATGATGTATATCGAGATTTTAGAATGAATAGTGGGTAGTGAGTAGTATTTTTTTTGTTTCCTCGAGTTAATAATAGCACATTAGCATCCAGCAGTTCTTCTACGTATTAAATAATAAGAGTATGAGTACAGATTGACATCGTATGTTTGACATTATATTATTGTCGTTTTGATTTTTCTTTTGTTTTTTTTTTGCTTTGTTATTTTCTGTAGTTTTTATTATGTCATTTATGACATAATTTTGCATAATTTATTGGTTATATGGGGGAGTAACGTACACATATTAGAACATGAATTCTAAAATTTTATCTAGTTGATGAGTTTGCAAGTTTGTGTTTTTTTTTAACAAGTGAAGATGGTAACTATGCAAGTTAAAAAATAAAATTAAGATTTCATTCGATTAAAAATATCAAAAAGGACTAAGAATGAGTCAATCAAAAAAGGAGTTGAGAAAATTGAAGAAATATTTTATAAGGATAAGGAAATTACTGATATTAATAATTTAACCATTTTGAATACCTATTATTATATTTCTTTAATTTTAGATAGTTAAAAATAATATTTTTATGGATATACAGTTTATAGAATTAACCTCCAGGATTGTACAGTTTTATAGCATTTTGTAGTGAAATTCAGGAGTGGCATTCTGTATTGTGATAAACGATAGTCACCCTTGTGACAGTCAAAGATGACACTAAAATTTTTTGGTATTCTGTATTGCGATCATTTAAATAATTTAATAAAACGGCAGCATTTTAAAAAATACAATTCGGAAATGGCAACACAAGTGATTTATTAAATGTCAAAGTGTCAAAACAATAGAAAACAAAAATAAGTTGAAAATTTTATTAGAGCTATTAATCAATAAAGTGAAATTATAAAAAAACAAGATTATATATTAAAAGAGAAAAAAATTAAAAGTAAATTTTATAAAAATGTTTTTAACAATGTAATTTAATAAAATGTATATTTAAACCAAAAATAAAATTTATTGCTGACTAAGATACTAAAAAAAAACATAAAGTGAAAATCATTTCAACTAATTTAATAAAATGAAAAAGAAAATTATATTCACATTTGAGTAAAATTCAGTTGGAAACTTATAATTAATTAATATAAATTTGTATATATGTAATTGAAAAACAAAATAAAATTCAAACTTATTAAAAAAAAAATTAACACATAATCACAGCAATTTTTATTCAGTTCCATTATTTTTAAATCATTTGCAATTTTAGCGACTTCTAATTCTAAAACTCGCAATTTTTAATATTTACATTATAATAAATCTTAAAAAACCAAAACATAAAAAATTTAAAAGGCTTAAATCTTAAGAAATAACCAAACTTTTATTTATATTTATCATGAGTGACACCAAATTAGCTGTCACCCTGAAATCACAAAAAAAAAGCGACTATCACTGTGACAATCACCATATAGAATACCAAATATAGATATGCGACAGTCGCAGCGTGATTATCACAATACAGAATTCCACCCCAGATTTTTTTTTCCAAAGTCAGATTTTATTTTGAATTCAGCAATTTTTTGTACACAGATATTTTAGCATTTCTAATTCAGACATAGGACAATTATGATGTTAAAAAAATTTAAATACTAATAAAAAAAATTTGATAGTGAAGCTGTTTGCGTACATTTGTTTAATAACTTAAATTAATTAAAATTATTTAAAAAAAAAAAGTAAAAAAAAATATTTTAGAATAACTGTGCACTGCTACCTAACATTTGGTGTGTCTTGGTGCAAGTAATATAATTAAATTTGTCAATATTCGTTGGATTAACATGCTATGAAAGATAGCTTCCATTATTTTTTATTGATTCTTTATTTAGTATAATTTTACTATTCTTAGCAACTAATTTATAAAATTTTATATTGTTTTTTTAAAAATTATTTTTAATATAATTAATAGCATTTTTTTTAAAGATATTCAAGTTGATTTTAAATTTTAATTCATTTGGTAAATTATTATACAAATTCAATCCTTTATACAGTAACATATTCTTGGTTTTTTCATTTCGAAAGCAATTGAGTCTTATAATTTAAAAATAATTTTATTTGAATTTTTGTTGAGTCAAAAGCCTGGCGTTAATAGGTGTGAACTCGTGTCGTTTTTCAATATTACGCCTCAGAAATATTTTATCGATAGTAGATCTATTTTATCTAAGCCCACTTTTATATTTTTCTAGGATGTATTCGGTTATAGAGAGTGTTGTAGGCAGTGTTTAATAGAGTAACGTCTCTATAGTTGGTACAGGGTAGCTTATTGTAATTTTTGTGGATGGGGATAATGATACCTCTTTCTCATTTGCTTGGCAGGGTTTTCCCACACTGTATATATTAAACTATGTAACTTGGATATTAGCACCTCACCTGCATTTTTAATCATCACTGCTACAATGCCATCTTCTCCTGGGGTTTTGTTATTTTTCATTTGTAGAATTTAATTTTTTGCTTTAGGTATGATTGGCATTCCCTTGTATGTGTACCTACTCTAATTTTTAGCTTGATACAAGACAAAAACGAAAGAAAATAAATGTTTTCGAATGCAAACTTTTTTTTTAACTTATATTTACTTGCTTCACTTTGTATACTAGAAAAAGGGTTTATAAAACTAATAGTATTTCTTAATTTACTTAGAACTATAACCTTAACAGTTATTTAATTTGTTTAGTTTAAAAAAAAATTATTATTAAAAATTTTTATTATTTTGGAAAGTTTTGATAAACACCAAACTATTTTGTAAACTTTTTTGTTATTAAATAGAACTTATATGAACCTTAAAACCCTAACTATAACTCAAATGCAAGCTATACCTATGTTTTTTGGCTCTACTGATTTGTGAAAAAAATAATATAAAACAAGAAGAAAAACCAATTCCATTACCTACCGGCTATTTTATTTATCTAAATAGAAAGGAAAATAGATGATAAAAAAGGAGAGAAGGGTATAACACTTGGCAAAGCTGAGATGTTTATCTATTAAGCGTAAGCTCACTTATAAAAAAACTCGCAATGCAAAAAATCAATTAGTAAATTTCTTACTTCTCATCCATTTATGAAACAAATTAAAAAATTTGGCAGGGAATTTTTTGATACTCTTGAACATTTTTTGTTTTGGTTATTAACGATAATAAGGTACCGTATCATAGTTTTTACCCAAGTGAAAAACAGAGAAAACCAGAGTTTAAATAAACAAGTAGCGGGGGTTTGAGACGATTTGTTTTGGACGTATGGGTGGTATGGATAACAAAAACGAATTATCTCTTTTATCCATAGTTAGCATTTTTATATATGGCAGATTCCGAATTCATAGAAATTTTAGAATTGATCAAAATCAGAGTTATCCGAGTTATATTTATATATATATTTACATATAATATTTATGTTATTTAATTTATTTTAAAATTTGCCAAACGGATTTGTAAAGGAACATTATTGATATCTACCCTTTTTAACAAATGCTTGAAGTTTGCAATGATTTGATTTGTAAAATATTATTTTCATATAACGGGTCGCCAAAATACAACCCGCTCTATTATTTTATCTTCAAACCAATTTGGTCTTTAAAACAATAATTTTACTATTCAAATCTTATACGAATTATTTAAATATGAATATAATATGAATATACATAGCCGCATACCTAAATAATAATAAAATAAGAGAAATTAACAATATCAATGTAGATATTATTATATTTTATCTATGTAATTAGTTGTCAACAATTCACTTCAAAACTATACAATAAAAATTTTATTCCCCAAAAATAAGAAAAAATAAAAAAAATAAGCCATCACACCACATTCTTTTTGCAAATATCAAGAGAGTGCATATGTGGTACATTTATATAGATAAATAAGGTAGGTAAAATAAGACTAAGTTTTCTTAAAAATTTTTTGGATTGTTGGATTAAACTTATTCTGCTAGCTACTTGCTTTTCCTAAAATAATTTTTGCTTGCTTCCCACAGTTTTAACTTTATTTTCAAACTTCCCTACTCACAGAGTACCATATCTTGATTTTTACCATCGGGTTTAAAATAACTTATAATTAGGGGAATGAATAAAAAATAAATATAATAGACTAACACGGTAAATTCACATTTTGCATTAAAATACTCATTAGTAATATTTTCAATTGAAAAACAACTTATGGAAACTCAAATTTTGACATAGAGATCTGTTCAGTCCCAGTCATTCATTCATTCATTGAATTTAACATGCGATTTTCTGATAAAAAAAAAACATGCAGGTACACAATTTTTACACAAAAACTAATACTTAAACTTGAATTATAATTACTCAACAGGGGCCTGTAGTTGTATATGTTGTAATAGAACGTAGCTAAACATACAAATGTAAAATTAATTATAGAATCACAGAATGTAGAAAAAATTCTAAAAATAATGGAAATCAAAGAACAAAATATATTAGTTATGCATTACAACTGTCTACGGAATATTTTTTTTTATTACTTCTACGTTTATTTACAATCTATCTTAATATTTTAAAAATGTTGACAAAAACTTCTAATAGATTTTCGGTAAATATTTATGACAAATATATACAACTTTGAGTAGTGTATTGGCTTTTGAGGGTACATTTCAACAAATATACTCTTAGGTTTTACATTATCTTTGATAGCATTAGGTGGAAAACTTAGACGGAACGTCCGCTGTTTAGAATCGTCTTAATCTTCTGTGTTGTCTACCTTCTTGTCTCCCCAGTTTTTCCACCAAATATCTTATGGTTGTAGCAGTTATTTCCTCTTTTACAGTTCTCACTTGTAAGTCATTACTTATGACTGAGTTTCGAACATACCAAGGCGCATTGACAAATGCTTTGAGTACCTTTGCTGGAAAACGTTCAATAATTTCTATATTTGAATCGCCGTACCCCACAGTTCGATACCGTAAGTCCATATTGGTTTCAGTATACTTTTATAGACTAGGACCTTACTTTTTAGAGAGAGTTGTGAATTTCTCCCAATTAGACCGCATAAGTTGGAAAATTTTAGATGTAGTTGTTTACTTTTTGTTGCAATATGCTTTCTCCTGGTTAACTTTTGGTCCAAGTGAGTCCCCAAATATTTGACCGAATCCACCATTGGTACCGTATTATTATTATTGATTTTAACTGGAGAACAAATTTCTTTCCTAGTGAGGATCTTTAATCTCAATTGAGCTTTAATTCTAAATTTTTTTAGCCAGTTATTTATGTTAAGTAAATTCCTTTGAAGCTTAAAGGGTGACATTTGTGGGAAAATATTTGAAGGTAGAACTGCTGTATCGTCTGCAAATGTTGCAACCATCGTATCTTGTCTTATTGGTAAATCAGCAGTAAATAATAAATATCATACATGTCCTAATACGCTTCCTTGTGGTACACCGGCTGAGATGTTCATTAATTGAGAATAATCATTGTCAAATTTTACCATAAATTTCCTGTTAGATAAATATGCTTTTATTAATTGATAATATTGATGAGGTAATTTTTGTTTCAGCTTATATAGTAGACCTTGGTTCCAGACTTTATCGAATGCGTGAGTAATGTCCAAGAATGCCGCTGAGCAATATTTCTTATGTTCAAAATCATTTGTTATTTTTTCAACAACTCTGTGCACTTGTTCTGTTGTTGTATGTTGATTCCTAAACCCAAATTGAATATTTAGTATTACCTGTTTACTTGTGAGAATTGGCCTTAGTCTTTTCATGAGTAATTTTTACTTTGAAAGTATCGATAATAAGGCTTAGAGGTCTATATGAATCTACCTTGTTTAGATCTTTTCCAGGTTTAGGTAGTACTATGATATGTGCAATTTTCCATTGTTCAGGGAAGTTGTTTGTTCTCAACAGAGCATTGAATAAGTAAGTAACTAATCTTAGGCCCTTTTCTAAAATTTCCTTCAACATCTTGCCATCAATCATATCGTATCCGGAGGTTTTTTTGTGGGTTAAATCTCTTTTTACTGCTGTTTCAGTAATAGTAAAATTTCTTATTGGTAAGCACATTTGGAATGATACTTGCAAGAAGCTTACTATTCCTTCGACGTCCGATATCTCTGATTGATAGGGAACAAAAGTTTTTTCTAAGTGTATTGCAAAGGTTTCAGCTTTTGCTGAATCGCTTTTGGCCCATTCATCGTTTTTCATTAATATTGATGGAATATGTTGTTGGGAACTATGCCAAATTTTTCTTAATTTTGGTTTTTACAAAATCTTAGTTTTGACTACAGAGGAGTCAATAATTTTTATAGTTCTATTTTCCATTACGGGAGTAGCTCTTTTTACTGCCAATGTCTACGGAATATCGTTTTGTTTTTTTTCTCAAAACTTCCATAATTTTTATAATCGTTTCATTTTCTTACCCGTTCGTACGCATCTAAGTTGAAACAATAGAAAAATATCCAGATGAGACTTCTTGTTATATTATGTTCTTTGGTAGAAGTCAATTGCGCTAAACCTGTTAAAATTATATACGAATTGTATGAAATATTCAATATCGAGTTTTGCTACAATTGCACATACAGTGGAATTGCGATTTTTAAAACTGCACTCTTACACTTATAATAATTTCCAATAATAATTTTACTTAATTTCATATATAGAAATTTTTGAAGCAATATACTTTTTTTTATCATTTCTGGCGAATAATTTGTTTTATGTCTTAATTATTATTTTATTATTAATAATTTTATGATAATAAAAAACAAAACTGAATAAGTAAAAAGTTTATACACAAAAAAAAAAAAACAAAAATTAATTTTTCCCTTAGAGTAACGGTAAATACACTTTTCCCAAAATTCTCTAAAAAAAAGACCCGTATAATATCATGAAAAATAAGGCAATATTATTATTATTAAAAAGTTTATTAAATTATTGTTTTATTTTCTCTCTTGAAGTGAGATCTAAAACTTGTTATAAAATCTTCAAAATCATAATTAAATCAGTTTTTTTTTTTATTAAATTCATGGAATTTATGTTGAACATGGAAATATAATTAATTTGGTTTTGACATAAAAAAAAAATAAAATAAAAAACATAAAGCAAAAAAAAATAAATTTAATAAAAATAAATTCTTTCAGTCGAGGGAAATGCATTTTATATTTTTATTATAGCTTTCAGAATGAATTATAAAATTTACCTACATATATAGGATACATCATTATATATATATATATATATATATATATATATATATATTATATATATACATGTAGGTGTAATATTCAAAATAATATTATTATAAGATAATTAGATTTTAATATCTCCATGGAATATCCTAAAGATTTTAAAATCAAAATGAAAACAGGAAAAAGAAAAACAAAATGTAAAATTAAGTCAGGAAATTACAATAGTAGTCGTATACCTACTCCTCTTAAAACAATTTTTCAGACATTCCTTGATACTACTTTCATTTTTCCTGGATTACTTTTTTTCTTTTTTTTTACTCTACTGAAGTTAAATAAAAAAAAATTATTTTTCATCGCGGCTACCCGATTTTAGTAATATTTCAGTATGCATTATAATGGGCCACTGTCTGAATTTATTCGATTTTTAGCTTTTTTTTTTGTTTTACAAAAAAATATAAAGATTTAAAATAAAAGTTTTGCCTTTTTAATTTATTAACTTTACGTAAAACTCTTCTTCTAATACCTGTCATTATCATATTCACCGATGCACTTAGATCAGTGACGTTCTTTGTGGTACCACAGGAATGTTATTTGAATAAACCTCTACTTGCAAAACATTTTTGAACTATTTATAAAGCGGTAGTAGTCTCGAATTCCAGCATCTACAAACTCATTTAGTTAGTCCTAGGTGGTTCCTAAATGATGTTTCTTTTTATAACATACAACGACGCAAATGTAAAGAAGGTTATAACAGTTTTATCCTCTCCCTTGTATATACAGGTTCTGCAAAAATCATTTGAGTAGATCTGAAACCTTCTGACATATTAGTTAGTGAGACAATGACTCGTTATTTCCTCTACTATTGTACTTGTGTTACATTTTTTAACCCCAGTTAAAGTTCAGGATAGTTCATAATATATGTAAATATTTGACAGTAAGTCTCGTAAGTTTGTCTCGCCATTTTGAGATTTTAAGCTTTGATTGCTTCTTTGTGAAGCGCTAGATTACAAATAGCTAGAAGTATAACCAGCTTATACACTTGTAGATCTATTTTGGTAACAAAACCACTTTAGTTGAGCAGTTTTCAGGCTGTAGTTAAAAAAATGTTAACGTGTGATGTTAGTGTAGTGGTGTAATGGACCCGCTTGATTGGTATTTTTTGTTCTTTGAAGATGCATATTTTCAAAAATAAGCTTAAAAGAATGTTATCTTTATTCAGACTAATAAGAAAAGTTCTATAAAAACTAAAAGTAAACAAATTACTGTTGAAGATTTACAGGGACGTATACCGTAATTTTTTTATCCTTATTTAACCGCTTTGCAATGATTGAAAATTAAAATTTTCTTGATTATCCGTCCATTTTTTATTCTGGTCTACTAAATGGCAATTAGAGTGCTTTTCACATTATGTTGGCCTGAAATTTAGATTAAAAAAAGAAAAAGTAAAACGTGGCCTTAATATAAATTAAAAAGTAAACGGTGCAGTCAACGGTATATTCGAGCATGGTAGATTACAAATGAATAATTTAATAGAGTAGAAAAACAAGACAAAGCTTACTGTGTCATGTGATGCGTACGAAAGAAAACACTGTAGCAAACGATGTGCTCAATTCGAATAGAAAATAACATTGCAGGAACTTTCCAACAAACCTCCAATGTAAGTATCGAATTACCATAAATCTTTCACCACTTATTAATTGTTGCGAACTAGAAAATGTACACTGAAAGGGGATGGTGAATGGGATTAAAATTCACACGATGGTGATGAGGTCAATTAAGTAAATAACAGGTTTATTAATTGAAAAAGGAAATTTTTTGAATCTAATCCGTACAGTTTAAATCTAAAATCGAAGTTATTCTAACCATCATTCAAGACAAACTGTTTCGTGACATTTCATGTCATATATGTCTATTATAGTGTTGTTCATAACCTTCTTGGAATATTATGCTCAATCTACTTATATCTAAGCCTGCATGTTTCTCGAAAGTAATGACACTTATAATGGCACAAAAATTTGTTTCTATTTTATCTTCTTTTATTTTTCTGATTTTATGAAGTTTTGATAGATATTTACTTTTGCTTACATTTGTCAGTCAAAACAATTGCACACCCAATTTTCCTTAGACAATTTTAACTACAACCATTTTAGAATAAATTTGCTTTTATAATATTCAATAATATTGATGGCTGCTATGATTTTAAAGGACAATTCAACACATATCAACACATATTACAAACGGGATTGTAACCCACAGTCTTGTTATTAGCAGTCACATACAAGTAGACTTAACCTAAGACCGTCGGAAAATTAGTATTGAACATACAGTCTCAATTATGACTGTAGACCAATGACATTCGATATTAATTTTATCTTTTGACTAAAAATGTTAAAAATGAGGATTGAATTATCAGCAATTTTCACTGTACACTGTACATAACTGTTTAATATAGAAAGGGAGACAGGAACATAACTGTTTAACAAAAAAGATACTTTAAATGAAAATAACTGTTAGAAAACGGAAGTCAAGTCTATAAAATAATGAACTAAAGAGCATAACGGCGATTTACAGTTATCTCATATTTTTCTTTTTTTTTTCTTATAACTGTCCAATGTTTTTCTATTACTGGCTTTTGGTAAAGGTATATTATTCAAAGATTTTAATTTATGGCAAACCTTTTTCTTGTGGTTAAATTTTTTTTTTTTTGTTTTATTTTTACTCTTAGTATTCTCTTACTACTACACCTTTATTTGAGTATTTCGAAAATTTATATTTCTTATCGTCGTTCCTGATTTCTTTTATTCTTTTACTAAAAAAAAAAAAAAAAAATATTAAAATTGGGATATAAAATTTTTGAAATCATTTAGAAAATTATTAGTAGCTTTGAAGTACACGAGTAGGAAATAAATTAGGAGAAAAATATGGTCCCTTTTTGATTTTGTTTTTGTAGAGATTGTAAGAAAATTTTGAAAACTGAATATATTTTTAATCGAAAAGGACAGGGAATAATTATTTATTCAAATTCTCTGCTTTTTTCTGTTTTATAATGTTGCGATAATATTTAATGAATCAAGTCAAAAAAAAAAAAAATACTGTGGAAGATATTTATAAGATTTAAAGAGTTGGAAAAATTTAAAAATAATTTTCTCAGGTAAAATTAGTAAAATTTCAAATCAAAAGAAAAATTGATAATTTTCAGCATTTTCAAAGCTTTTGTTTTTTCTTTAAAACTAAATTGTTGGAATGCAATAGTAAAAGTCGAACTGTAATTAACTAAATCGCTAAATTTAAAAAAAATGTAAAGCTCAATCACCAAAAAACATCTAAAATGGTTCATAATTTATTCCTCAAGCTTTCAACTAACCACCTCAAACTAATATAATTAGTCAATTGCAATGTAGAAAACTATTGAGTATTGATTATGTATAAGGCTACACAAATATGTAACATTTTATTACAAACAAAAATCGAAGATAATATCTCTGATATGCATACCACCTGTTTGTATTTACAAAAAGCTCTTCTGCCACATCTCTATATTATCTACATTTCGTAAAAAGTTAATGTTCATAAAATCGGTAACATAAATATTTGAAAAATGAAGCTGTTCGCTATTTCGGCTCGAGATAATGAATTTATGTTGTTTCTTTATTCAAACAAAAATAATCTGCTATGTGTATGGACCATGTTAGCATAGTACTACATTTTCTATATTTCTATGTTATCCTACAAATGAATCGAATTTATTTTATTTACCGTATGGAAATTACAATACATTACAATAATTATATTCATTTAAACCAGGCCTGGCCAACTCGAACTTAATAATGAGCTAAAATAAAAAAATCTATAATTCCATGAGCCGAAAAAAAAAATTACGAAATAAATAATATTTAATGCATTTATTTATTACATATATAAATTATAATTAATTTATAATTTATAAAAATGAAATTCTTCAAATATTATTGTAATATTGTATTAAATATAAAAAATATTATCAAATATTAAAAATGCATTTAATGGGAAATTTGTTTCTCCACTTGCTTGGTTAAATCGTTCATATCAATTTCTGTTTGGATGTGGCAAATCGTAATTGATTGTGGAAATTTTGCTAGTAATTGATCACCGATATTTGTTTTTAGTAAACGTCATTATTGAGAAAAAAAATTCGCAAAATACGGTACTACCAAAAAAATTTATGATTTTCGAAATGAATTTTCTTATATTTGGAGTTTCGAATAAATTTTGCATAAAACTGTACTTTATCATCTGTTTCAAGAAAGATGGTTTTTAATTCGGTGTGGCATTGGAGATCAATTAATTCTATTTGCAAAGCAGATGGTGGTGTGATGGATGGTGTGATCGAATTAACATTGAATAGTGATTGAAATATTTCAACATGTTAATCATATGAAGCAATTTCATTGAATCTTGATTCGAAAATTTTTTCCAATCTCTTCAAACAATCGGCATATTTAACCAAATCCTTTTGTACCGATAAACTAATATTATTTAATTCAGAAAAATGAGTTGTATCGCCATTACTTAATTGATTTTCCCACAAATATAATTTGAGCATAAAAAATTTAATTTCACAACAACTTTCAGCAACTAGCTTGTTTTCAACCTGAAGTTGTAAATTTAAGCTACTGAGGTGATCAGTCGCGTCTAGAAGAAAACATAAATCTAACAAACAATTATCGTCTGACAATTCTTCAACATGTTTGTTTTATAACTCCATAAAAACCTTAATTTCTTCTTTCAGATATAAAAATCTTGTTAAACATCTACCTCTCATTAGTCAACAAACATTAGAAAAATAAATAACGTCTCCGTATTATGAATTTTTTTTTTCCAATTATTCTTGAAATTGACAATGGAATAGTTCACGACTACGAATAACAGTTTTAATCACGACATTCATTACATGATCCATTTTTAATGTTTAACTACACAAACTTTCTTGATGTATAATGCAATGAAATGTGTAAACCAGTCCAATATCTATTCCAGCTTTTGACAGTTACGCTTGCATCAGGCCCATAAATGCCCTAAAATGCCATGAAACTCTCCCAAAATGCATTGAATATATCTATTCATTTGGTTGTATCCTTGAGGGTTTTTAAGTACAAGAGTTCTTCAGAAATGCAGAAATTTCTCCATCTATTCCTCCTATAAATATTGCAAGCTGAGCATTATCGGTGGTGTCAGTACTTTCATCAAAGTAAACTGAGTAAAAATTTAAATGACTAATTTTATCTCTTAAAATTTCCACAATTTTTGTGGTAATATCAGAAATACGTCTTGTCTGACGAGATAAACTCAAATTTTCAATTAATTTTGCCTTATACAGTTTTCATAACAGAAATCATACATTCTTTAACAAATTCACCATCAAAATAAGGGTTTTGCTGTTAAATTAAAAATTAAAAAGTTTGCCTTAATAATATTAGAGATAACTTGAGTTGATGATTTGAGAATCATTTGCTGGGAAGTTAGTTCTTTTTTAAATTCAGTATTTTTTAATTTTCTTATTTCACAACTAAAATGCCTTTTGACGTAAGTGCCTTTATTGTTTTGCTTGAATGTTTACAAACTAAACATATGATATTATCGTTCATGATGTAGTAGTAATCGTTTTCCCAAATTTTAGTATAATGTCTATTTTCATTGATTAGTTTTCTTTTGGAAGTCATTTTTATGGCTAAAATTTTATGTTTCACTAAAAGCAGAAAATTCAAAATAAAAAACAACACCTATTGTCGTCTGTGTGAAAAGTCTTATTGTCAAAAACTAAATGTCAAAGTTTGGAACATTATTTCTTTGACGTATTGATTTTTTAGCACTTAGCTCTTAATGGAATAAGAATAGAAAACTTCCAAAATTTACACTCGGTTTGCAATTCGAGTAATGTGATCGGAACAACCTAAATTTTTATTAAATTTCCCACCTTATATATTCAAATATATATTAAAAATATATGAGGTGGGAAATTATAAGGTAAATCTTTAGAATATATTATCACAAGCTGCAGCCTATTGAAAAACAGCTTCCAGCTCAACATTCAGTTTGACTATATTTATGTAAGCTGAGCAATGGGCAACTAATTTAAATCTGTGCATCATCAGCATAAAGACGGGAGCTTCAGTTAAGCAGTCTGTAATATCATTGCCAAATACAGTGAATAGAAGGGGCTCTAATATAGAGCCTCGAGGGCACCACATCCAACTTCAAGCTGATCGGAAGTAGATTCATTGAGATACACAAATTGAGAGCGGCTAAAAAGATAGTTTTTAATTAAGTTAACAGCAAATGAATGAAATCCAAAATACAGTGACAGCTTGCTACATAAAATAGATGATGATTAACCGAGTCAAAAATCTTAGAAAAATCCAATAGCAACAGAATGATAGGATATGTTTTATCAACTGCGCATGAAATATTGTCAACAATTTGTGCTGTGCTCTGTGTTCCTCCTGAATCAGGACTGAAATTTAAATCGTTCAATATCGTTCGACAATTTTCCAACTTCATTCAATTTCTTATATCAAATGAGGGAGGACAGCTCAAAAACCTTTCTAGGTTAAACTTTATAGAGATAAATAATCCCAAGAAATAAAACTTAAAATAATATATCCAAGTAAAGTGCTGCGATGAAGAAAATGAAAAACAAATATTTTCTTTAATTCAATTGCATCAGTTAAATTTATTTTGTTTATTTGTTTTTTTTTTTTCATTTTAGTTTTCAGCAAAACAAAAAGAAAAAAAATTTATAAAACTTAAATTAACTTTGTTTAAAATAACTTTTGAACTTCTTAAATTTTGTATATTTTCGTATATTGATTAAGTAATACAAACACAAACATTCATAATATATTGCATGTGTATTCATCTACTCAATAAAGCTGTAAAATAAATTTTAGTCTCACATTAAAACTTAATGCCATCATGATTATTTTATTCACACACACCAGAATAGGTATACCATCAGTTTTGAGGTTAGAACAATTTTCATCTCTCGTTTCTAATATATTAAACAAATTAAGTGGAATAATAAAAAATTCGGCTATCCACTTTAAAAAAAAAAAAAAAACAGTTATAATTTTTCTGATTATCACTTTTGGTGGTACTTAAGAATTGATGTATGTTTATAAAAAAAAGCTGATTTGATCTAGACTTAAATTTATAAAGAGCACTCGGTATGTTAACATTTAAAATATTTAATATTTTAATTAAATATTAAGTAATATTATGTTTCTACATATATTTATTTTACTCTATTCAGCCTTCGTGTCAGTTTGGTGATCTCCCAGAGCTGTAGCACCGTGATTTTGACATATTGGAGCAATTGTGCTTCAGGTTTTATTGCAATTTTTTTTTAAATTATTACAGACACCTGGGTGATGTGTAGATCTCGGTATACGTCGTTATTTTTGCTGTACCTAGGGAAATTGACATAAACTAATAAAACCCAACTACTAGGAGTTTTTTTTTAAATTTTTATTTTTCATTCAAATCTCAATCTAATTCATTCAATATTATAATTAGCTATTATCAAAAACTATTTATGAAAAAAAAAATATTGAAAAACACTAAATGTCAGTAGTTTTAAAAGTAAAGAAAAGAGGTAACATCTACAAAGAAATAGTCCACAAATGACATCTATATTACAAATCGAAATACAGCAATACCAAAATTTGTTTTTGAATAAAATTTGTTTGAAAATATTGGTCCAACATTTGAAATATATTTTCGGTCACAAAATGCTTTTGATTCTTAAACACAAATATTTTACAACCCCTAGCACACTCATAAGATACAATGCATACATTTGACCATCATTGATGCATTCACCAGAACTAAAATAAAATACAAAATTAAGCTAAAGTAAAAATAATAATTATTTTCCCACATAATATGCAACTTGTCAAGGACTCAAATACTGTACTTATACATACGATTAATTAAATAAAAAATATCAAAATTAAGTCAGAATAATATTATCAATGAAGCGATTGATGTGGAGTAGACAAACCTTATTACAAAGATTATTATTCTGGTTAAATTAAAAATATTTTTTATATTAAATCAGTTTTACTCTATACGGATGTGATCCATCAAACTAATTAATGCGAAATTATTATGCCAAAACTAAAATCATTACAGCAAAGTAACTACCAATTTTTGTTCTATCTGTTGTATTGATATTTTTCATTTGCTTAACCCTAGATATTGATATGTCAGTATCTAACTCGTATCTAACCCTAAACAACGTAGGAAAAAATATTTAAATATTATAAAATTTTTTCTAGCCCTGTATTTGTAATAGTAAAGGTAAAACTCTATCTATTAAATTTGGCAGTAGACAATTTTCTGTAATAAAAATTTTCTCATCAGCTCAACCGTCGACGAGTATGTGATACAGCTTATGTGACTGTATTGTTATTAGTGGCTAATTTCAATAATTTTTTACTCACAATTTCTTTTACATTAACTGATAGGTTTCCTAACTGTTCTAACTTCGCACACCGCATTGTTTTCTCAGCTGTTTTAATATTTTTCTAAGTTCCCTAGATATCCATATGTCAGACATCTAATCTTGAAAACCTTTAATAGAAGAAATCTAAACTTAAATTTAAATGTTGCAGCTTTGTACTAGCCTTGTAAAATTTACAATTTGAAGCTAAAACTCTGTTTTTTTTTAAACTTGATAAAATACAATTTTCTGTAATACCAATTTCAGTCAGTCAGTTCTCAACCATAATGTGGCCTATAGCTTATAGAAACGTATTGTTTGTTATAAGCTGTCTTATTTAATTATAATCTTAAATAATATTATTACATACTAGTTGGATTGACTCCAATCAGATTTTCAATAATAACAAGTTTTGCTGCTACTTCAATGTAGCTTTGTACTTCTAGCTTAAACCGGTTTTTTAATTTGATTTTGAAAAAAAAAAAAATAAATAAATTCCATAATATGAATCTTAATATTCACTTTACTTCACTTTATTTAACATCTTCTAACCAGCTTGACTTTAGAAGATAAAGTATATTATTATTTCTTCTTTATACTTGATTTTGTTTTCTTATAGGTATCCTTTATAAATTTTTTTTGTTTTTTTTTTTTTCGTTTTTATTATTTGTGTTTTTGGTTTTGGTTTTTATTTTTTGTTTTTGTTATTATTGAAATTTTTTATTAAAAATGTTTAAGGTCTTAAAAAATTCAGGAGAAATTACATTATTTTTGACAACTTTTCTTTTTTTCTTTTTGTTTTTTCATTCTTATTCCTGTTTCCATATTGTGATCGACAAGGATATACAAAATATATTTATTTAATATTTAAATTTACATGAAATTCATTCTTTATTTTGTTGTAAAGGAAATAAGAAAACCATTCTTCTACACCCAAAAATCATTGGAATTTTTAGCGAATGATATAAAAAACGAAAATAATTCCAGATTCAATCTCTAGCAACAACCAAAAAAAAAAAATTAAAAAATAAAAAGGATAACTCGAGAGGATTTTTAAATTTTGTTTCATTTTCCGGAATGACAGGAAGAAACTAATTATGGATTATGGATTTTCTTTGGAAGTGTAGAATATGATTTCAAAATGAAATATTTCAACAGTATTGTCTGTGTTGTGTACGAGTATGTATAAATAAAATATTTTGTTGATTTTTAAATTTATGTTTTAGGTATAACTTTTTTTATTGTTTTTGTTTTTTTTTGTAGTAAAAAGTTTTTTTTTGGATTTCTTGTAATAAAAAGAAATTTTTTAATTCAACTTTGAAGTTTTACACTTTTAGTTTTAGGAAAACAATCAATCAAAGTGAGTTGTTCTTGGAAAAAAAATTTTTTTTTTCTGGAAAATGTTAAACTTTCTCCTACATTACAATAATTATTATCAAGTGAATGTGTGAGTCTGATATGATTGTGAAATCGAGATATTTATATTGATAAATTTAGAAACACTAGTAATATAGAGTCCTAGTACTTACAAGTCTACTTAAAATGCTTATTCTTGCAGTTAATTTATGCATTCATATCTAAAATTCTAATTTGAATAAATAAAAAGTAGTATTTGAAAAGTAGTTAGGTGGGTTTGAAAATGATTGATTTAGTTTTTATATATAAGTCAGTAATCATCCGACTCTGTTTTAAAGTTTGATTCGTTTTTGAGTGAGACAAACAATTTTTTTTTTTTTTTTCATTTATTCAGTACTCAAAAGAGCTAATAAGTTCGTATAGAGTTTTACATATTTCTAAAGTTAAATAATATATTATAACTAAACTGTATACCAGTTAAACAATATTTATCAATTCTATTAATTATTCTTATACATACTACTAAATATATCAATTAGAAAATCTTATACAATAATTGTGTCGTTCAAATGCAAAAACCGATAAATACATGTTAAGCCATTCCGAGAAAAACGTGAAAAATCTATAACATATTTTTTAAACATAGTCTTCAGGTTTTTTTTTTTCAATTTATAATGGCTAGCATATTTAACAATAATAAAGAAAAAAAAATAGCATAACTCATTGGATTTCAGCATAATATTAATTTGAAATTTGTAAATATCGGGTTTTGAAATTGACACATGTTTGTATCGGGATTTGCATTTTATATATTGTAATTTATCGGGGTATCATCTTAACAACTCACATTAAATGTATTTAAAAACAGTTTTTTTTATATCGGAAGTATATTATAAGTTGGCAACATTCAAAAATTAGAGCTTTCTGAGACATTGTGTTTTAATTCATTTGTGATCAAGCAAAATGAACAGACAGTTTTTATTAACACTGTACAACATTGAATTTTTAAATGAAATTTGTAAACCAAAATATCTGTCAAGCCGGTCACAGAGACATCGTCAACAACAATTGTGATCATGGAGACAATGTCTCAAGCTTTTGTTAACTTTTGTAGATATTTAAGATCATGTGGACGTTGTATTCAACTTTGTGTTAAGGCATTTACGATGTCAAGGAAACTGATCTTGTTCTTATGTAAAGAGTAAAATGCCTTGGCAAATCTCATAGCATCTTGTGCCTTAACAATGTTGCATTTTAAATTTTTGTTTTTTTGCTGAATACAATTTGGAATTATTGGATTTGGACTTATCTGTTTATATCTTGCAGACAAATTTGAAAAGTTAATAATTCCAAAGTTTATTGAAAAAATAATATAAATATTTACCTGAGCAACTTAGCTTGTTCTCGTCTTGTTACATTTTCGCTTTCTTTTTAGGTTTTTCTCCTTTTGAAATTCGAATTGAATGATTTTCACTCATCATTTTCTAACATGATTTTAGGGAAATTATTGTATAGATGACATTGATAATCTTTTAAAAAATTTTAATCACCTTTATCGTTTTAACATGTCTTTTTTCAATGAAAAATAACTTTGCATTAACATTTTTTGTCAAATTTGGGCGCCAAAGTATTTATTTTAATCATATCGGCTTTTGCAAAAAACCAGTTAAAATATACTTTAATATATCGGTTTTTGCTATTGAACCATTTTAACTGTAAATATCGAGTTTTGAATTTAATTTTTTTTGCAAATATTGACTTTTGCATTAAACCTCAATTTTAAAAAAGAAAAAAGGCTTTAAAATATCGTGATTTGATTCAGTTTTTATAAATAAGGTTATAGATCTACAAATTACGCGTTTTTTGATATGCATATGTCAAAATTTTTGTCAAGTGTAGTTATCGGTGTTTACATTTGAACGACACAATTAAACTATTCATCAAATTAAAAAAAAAATTAAATAAAAAGTAATAAACAATAATGAAGAAAGCAAAATTTATTAACTACCTTACTTATGATAATAAAAAATTAGATTTTACAAAAATAGAACAAAAGTAAAACAAAAGAAAAACAAAAAGGAACTAAACGAACAGCTGAAAAATTAGTTGCAATACGTATTCTATTCATATTAATATTGTTGGAAGTAAAATTGATTAACCTTTTCTTTAAAACATTCAATGCTTTCAATAATCTTGAATTCATTCGGCAAGTCATTATAAATTTTATATGCGGTGTTATAGATTGATTCACATTTGTTAAATCTAATTCTGAATGATGTTATTCTTATTTTATTTGAATTTCGTGTACTATATGTATGTGTTTCGTTATTTAATTTTGGCTTCATATTAGGGTTAATATTATTTGTCATCATTAAGTGTACTATGAATTACCAACTTAGTTTTTATGTAATTATTTAATGGCATTATTTTGTTGTTTTGATGTATTTTTTATGTTGACATTCTATTGTTGTCAATTTTAACGGTGTTCCTATTGGAATTCAATTAGAATGCAATGACCTAAAATATAGGTAATTCTGTCAATGTACTTTTAAGATAATTTTTTTTTCTCTTTTGCTTGGTTGCAGCAGCCGCCAACTAAAGTCGTCGTGTACATTTAGTAAATCAATACTATATAATAAAATTTTAATAATAATTATAAATAACCATTTTGTACATTTTTCTAACAAAAATAAAATAAAAGAAAAGGAATTTATAACTTATGTGTTTCTTAACAAATGTTTAAAAACTATTTTTGTACCATTATTGATCATTTTCAATCGATCTTTAGATAAAGGTATTTTTTTGGGAGATGGGAAATATTTTTGATATAGTCCCATGACTACCTATAATATCATCAGTGCAGTTAACTTGGATCTCAGTTTGATTTATTTGTAATGAAAATAGTTCGACTTATTTTGTTAGTTTTAGTTACCTTTATTCGTTTTTAAATTTTTTATTTATATATTTATTTAATAAACAAACAAAAATATATGATTGTTAAAGAATATAAAAAGTGTAAATATAAAAATAGTGTAAGAAAAAACTGTATGAAAGAAAGAAAAAAATAATAGTTATGAGTTAAAACTAATTATCGTAGCAAATAAAAAAACTGTTAGTACATTTCAATTTCATATTAATTTTCATATTCATATAATTTCAATTTCATATTATTCTTTAGATTAGTAATATTTAACATTTTTAACGATTTATCTATTTTTAATTGCTACGTACAAAATTGTTTGCTGACCAAATTACGACATTCTTTTCCGATCCAGTTGAAACAATTTTTGATTCCTTGCACTAAACTGGTGATAGTAAGTTCTATATTTATGTTATGGATATGTAATATGAATTTGAACTCTATAAAATCTTTAATTAAGAGTATACCATTATGTTTGTGAATATATCATGTACTTTTTAACCAACGAAAATTAAATAGTGTTTTAATAGCTCTATTTTGAACTATTTGTATTGCTTACAAGAAGTACCCCCAACGTAATGCCGTAATTTAGATGACTATAAAACGGTACATAAATATTGATTTCTTTACTTATTTTGGCAAAGCTTCCATTGTAGAAAATACTTGCAATTAACTATATTTTCTTGCTAAGACATGATATGTGATAGTTCCGTTTAAAGTGTTCGTCAATCCAAATGCCAAGGTATTTGATTTTAGACACTTTTTCAATTTCATCTTTAAAAATTTTGATGTTAATTAAAGGCCCATTTTAGTTTATCAACAAAATATATTTACTTTTTTGGGTTGATTATTGATTTTTGAGCTATACTGTAAAAAATAGATTAGTCTTTTCAACTAAAGCAAATTAGTTAATTTCACTTTAGGATAATTAAATAAAAAAATTTAACTTTTATCAATTTTTTTAGTTTTTTCGAATTTTTTCTTTAGTTAAATCGTCTAATTTGAAATATTTGAATTCGAATATAATATTTATAGGAAATTCGAAGATTTGACTATTCCTTTTGGTAAACTGCCAAATGAAATAGTTATAAATTTTTAATAAATCTTACCAATACTTTTACCTAGATAATAATTATTGTAATAACATGAAGATTACCTAAACCTCTAGTTAAATCGCTTAATTTAAAATAGTTAAAGAATAATATTTAGAAAAAGTAAAAATATATCTATTTATTTCTGTTACTGCATAGAAAGAAATTCCAATTAGCTTCTTATTCAAATTTATAGTTACATTAGTTGCACTTTTTTTGTTGATCGGTTTGGTATATGAATAAAATTGGCTTCAAATATATAAAAATTATAGGTACAAGTGTTTTTTTTTTGTTTTATTTAAAAAATATATATATATACTAGGGGCTCCTGTTGAGTAATTATATTTCAAGTTGAAGTCAAATTTAAAGTTTTAAAAAAAAAACAGTAATTTACGTACTGACATATACTTCCATATGAAAAGGTGTCTATTTCGCAGGACCTTAAACGCTTGTCAATTATAATTATAGATAGGTACTTTAACTCTACTATATGAAAATAAATTTGCTAGTCATATGAACAATTTAACTGATTTTTTTTATTTTTGCTTTTTTATATTTTTTATTTGAGATGAATTTGTTTCTTTGTTTTTTTTTGGCATATGTACATAGATTCATTAGCAAGTACATAATATAATATATAATAACTGATTTGTTTGCTTTTGTTTATTATTTTAATAATATCTCACTTATGCATAATGTATTTGCTGAATAATAAAATCATATGAGTACAAAATTACAAAATTTTCAACTATGTGCGCATTTTTGTTTTATATACAATCTTATATATTATATATATTAGAAATTCATTAAGGAGTAGGAGAATCGAAATAAAATAAAAAGGTGTCTACTACGCAGGACCTTAAATGCTTGTCAAATATAATTATAGATTACCATTTATACCCTACAAATATTATATACTCAAACGGCTAAAATTTATACTTATACAAGACAAATTTTGTTTGCTTGTTCGATATACAAGCCTACAGTTTTAAAAATAAAGAAATAGGACTTTTATGATTTAAAAAATTTGAACTGGTTCGGGTTGCTGCCGTACAACTTCTAGCAAGTTTCAGGAATATTTCAAAAATCAAAGGTGTTACAGGCATGAACATTAACACTTAGATACTCTTTCACAAATAAAGAAATACGACTGCTACTGATTTCGTATTTTCGTATAAATAACATTTGTAATTAGCATTGAATGAATTAATGAAGACTGAAATGTCAAAATTGAAATGGCAACGATCAGTACAACCATACAAAGTATTGAAGAATTGACTGAAAAAGTATTTCGAATTTAAGGAATCATCAGTATAAAAATTTTACATGGCTATGTGAATAAGCTACAAAAAATGTGACAATTCGTTTTATTAATCAGAAAATACTGCATACATTCAAATTGATTGTGGAAAAGATGAACATATCTTTATTTTAACAATACAGCAATAGTAAGGAACGTGTTAGTTTATACCCCATCAAAAAAAAACCCGAAATATTGTTTACAAAGAAATAATTTTAATATAAGTATAGTTTATTTTAGTTTTTTTTATTTATTTATTCAAACATATCTCAAAAAGAACTAGGTAGCTCGTACAGAGTTTATAATTTATAAAATAGTTTTAATTATGCAAATGAGTTTAAGTTGTAGTATTGTTGATTTTGTTATCGTAGTGAAAAAAATGAGTGTTTTTCTTCAAAAAACCCATTTTTTAAATTTCCTATATTTTGGTGTAAATATTAATAAATTTCTTCGAAATCAAGCAAAACAATTCAGAATATATGAAATTTAAAAAAAAATTTAAAAAAAAAAATGCACCCAAAAGATACAAAAAACTTATTTTTACAGGTTGTCGTTTGAGGAAGAACAAGCATATATCTCTAGATTGGTGGAACATGTGCTAGATGATGAGAATGCTGATGTAGGACCACCGGAAGAAATAGTATTTGAACCAGTTGCCGGTCTCTCAAGAGTCGAAAGTGATGATAATGATGACAAAGATGAAAATTAAGATTATCGTATTTCAAAAAATGAAAACGCAGAATCAGATGCTTAAAAAATGCATCTTAGACGTAAGTGATGGTCATGATTCTGAGGAAAATTCACTAGATAATGAATCAAAAGTACAAAAAGAAAAAAATCACATTGTTGATTCAAATCAATATTTTATTGGACAGGATGCACAAAGTGGAATAAAATTCCATCAACATATCAAAGGGATAGACAACAAAACATTTTCCGACAAAAATCGATAGGTCCGATATCCATTAGCAAAAAATTTAACTGATTGTGAAACATTCGCCGCAATTTTCAATACATCAATGGTTGACATAAATTTTTAATTTAACTTCGTAACAGAATTTTTCTTTTTTATAAAATACCAAAAATAAAATTCAAAACAAAATTTTTTTTCAAAAAACCTGTAGCGCTTTATTTACTATATGTTTTAAAATATATTAATTTTAGTATATTTCTATTTCAATTTAAAATATTTCAGAGCCTTTTATCTTATTTTTTAACTTTTACCGAAATATTTACAAAATTTTTATAGAAGACCATACATTTTGTATGAATAAAAAAATAATTAACATATGTTAATCTTGCCAACAACGAAGAAAAAAAATTTAAATGCCGAAAAATTTGTCATAGACACGTTTTTCTGAACTTTTTTTTATATATTCAATATCTACTCAAAAAATTAGGCACTGATCTCTGATTTCATTAAGATCGGCCAAATAATGAAGTTTTTATGCAAAAGTAAAAAAGTAAATATTAACATACGTTAATCATGCCAAAGTGAAGGTTAAATATTGAGGTTGCTCTGATACTCTACTATTAATTTCTGTAAGAATTTTACAAAATGCATATGTATGTTTTTCTTTTCTGTGAAAGATTTTGAAGCAGTTATTACTGTCATTTCTGCAGAAATTGACTCTGATGAAATATTTCAGCTATTAAGTTGTGTTTGATTTTCTGGTGTACTGTTATCCAAGTTTATTTGATTTTCTTGCTGTTCTATTTGATTTTACTGTTGTATTTCAAGTCTATAAAAGATTTTGAACCAAATACTCCATCAATAATCCATTTAAAATATTTCTTATGTTTAATAACACTTCTTATGTGTAAGAATCACAAATTCAAAATTAACAAAACTCACTCAACAATTAACAAAAATCACTCATCAGCATTATTATAACACCAATATGGAAAATTTGATTTGATAATGATAATGAAGATTGATTTTAGCTTGAATAGTCTACCAACAGTTTTTTTTACTAAACCTTATTCTATTATAATATAAGTTTTTTTTTTTAAATTATAGTCAGTCCAATAAGCTAAAGTTAAAACAAAGATCTACATGAATATACGTGTCATCCTATATAATTCCAATTTGATTTTATCTTTTGCCATGTACTATTGGAGGGCCAAAATTGTTAAACTTTTCAGTACATTCCTTCCAAAAAATTTTTGTCAGCCTTTACCTTTTTTAAACCATTGTGCTAGATATTCATTGTTTTTAGCAGGTGTATAAGCAATTCAAATTCATTATCTGTAGTAAATTTCGACCCAAATCAATAATAAATAATTATCTAAATAATAAAATAAACAACAAAATTTTTAACTTACATTTTTTGTAAATATTTTTCTTATTTCTAAACAAAACACTTTCAAACACAAGAACAAAAATGGTTATTCGTTTATAAAATTTTGAATGAGAAAATTTTCGATCAAAAATATTCGAATTTTTTTTTAAATCGAATTCGCCGGTTGAAAATTTACGATCGAGTACTCGCTTTTTATTCGATCGAATTCACCGGTAAAGCTGATTATATTATAAAAATTAATATTACAAATTTTATAAAAAAATAACAAAAAAAAATAATTCGACTCAAAGGAGAACCGAACTCACAACCCTCATGTTATGAATATGACGCCACAACCAACTTAGCTAATGACCGATTAAAATTACTTGACCAAAATACAGACCTAAAATAAGCTCTCAATACGTTCGTTCATTGAAATCATCGAATTAAAAAATAATTATAGAGTATTCTGCTGGATGTAATGGTTTTATTCGTAGAATAAGTACTATTCTATCTTAATTTGGTATAAAAATATGCTTTTTGCTATTGCGATAAATAAAGGTGTAAAGAGAATTAATTTCAGACAGTCATGATTTCTATTAAATCTTATTTTAGGTTGATTAGTTACAGGTTCTACATTTTTCGCATGGCAAGAGTAAGTAACAAAAATAATATTTTTAATTTTTTTATAAAGAAGATTTGATTTAATTTATACAATTACAAAATAAAAAATTATTCCATTCGAAGAACGTATTTGATAAAATTCAAGGAGTCAAAAAAAAAAAAAAAAAATAATATGGGCTGCAAAAAAAATAATTTATTTGCATGCGATCCGAACTCACATAAAAGGACTGGTAGTTGTGTAACATAACCCTTTCGCTGTACACACGATCCTCACAATAAAATATTTTGGTATTTCTTTACATTTTTTGATTTCAATATTGAGTACATAAAATTTACTTCTATGCGTATAACCCTGTAACACACCAACACAATAATGTATTTTTTAAAAATATTTATTATTTATTTATTAATATTAATTTACTATAATTTAAATTATTACTAATTATAAGCACTTTTGAAAATTACGATTGTTGGCTTGTTTTTGGTAAGTTTTTGAGTTTTGTTTTATAATCGTAAAAATTTTTAATTCTCCATATTGACTGAGAGTGGTAAATACTTCATGAATAGAAATTAAAAAACAAACACACATTAATTTTTTTTATATATAATAGTATAAGTTTTTTAAATTATTTTAATAAAACTATTTAAATAATAATTATTACTATTAAATAAACTATTAAAAAAAATATTTGATTTAATTGAAATAAAAAAAACGGATATAATTAAAATTAAAAAAGAAAATTTCATTGACAATCAGAATTTTTTAATTGAAATTTTTTCATATAATCCAGTTTCCAATAATGATCACAAGATGTCAGGCCGTGTAGGTATTTTTATGTTTCATTATATAACTGGTTTTATTGTCATACAATAAATTTTTTTTTCACTTTGATATTTACAACTCGCAGAAACGAAAAAACTATTATCCTCAGTATAAAAGTATTTTAAAATTATGGTTATTCAGCGGCCTGGTGTTATGTAGTATATCGGTTGTGATCACATCCCGTAATAATTGTCGATCAAGGCAAGGCGAAATAAAAATTAATTGTAATGATTAAATTAGACATGGAGCAAAAATCCCCCTCTGTGGGATTACTGTGTACTTTGGAGTTTGCTAACAGCAGAAGAGGTATACAGTCTAAACAAACAAACCCCACTACATAAACAGTTAGCGATTGGCCGTTTTTTTTATTGTTAAATACATTATTTAGCTATTTTAGTACAGTTTATTTCATTTAAGTTATAATATTTCTTTTAGGTTAGGTTATTAATATTATGAAAGTATTATGACAAATACATGTTATGTAAATATAAGAGGTTTTATGAAGGCATTTAAACCATTTTTATCAAATCAGAAAAATTAATTATGAAAATCTTGATAAATTGGACATGATGGTGGAATTTTTGAATTTAATGCCCTTATCTTATAAAAGTTATAAACATAAAAAATCTTCTTTTATTTTCCTAATTTATTAATTTTTTTAAAAAAATATTAACAATATAATTTTTTTTTATATTTTTAGGCATAAAGCCTGTTTAAAAGCCATAGGCGTGTTCGTAGTGGTCGCGCCTGCGTAACAAAAAAGATTTTTTGTTCGTAGTTGCATATCGTCAAAAATTCTGTGCAGATAAAAAGTAGACGCTTGTGTTCATAGTAATCGGTGCACGTCAGCGTCGGGCAGATTGTGCAGATATTTTAGTGCGCCTGCTTTAGAATGATTTTTAAGGTGCATGTCATTTAACATTTAATAAATAAGAATGTCGTGAGAAAATATTTAAGTAAAAAATAAAAATTAATTCTTAAAATAAAATAAATGTGTTTATAATAATAATATATAAATATAATAAAAACAATATATTGAAAAAAAAATATATAATAATTTTAATATATATTAATATATAAAAATAATATATATATTAAAATATATTAAATATTTAAAAAAAAATATAATTAAAAAAAATATTTATAAAATATATTTAAAAAAATATATATAAAATATATTAAAATATATATAAAAATATATAATAATGTAATTATAAATAATATAATATAACTATATAAACGAATTGTGCATGTGCTGCTTCTATGAGCAAGAATGACTGCTAAACAATTTTCTGCGCGCCTACGCAAGTTTTTTTGTTCATAGTGAAAGAGAAAAAAATATGCAAGACACCCACGCATGTTTTACTGCAACTACGAACACGCCTCATGTTTATAATGTTTGTCAATATTTTAAGTAGAATAATGTATAGTATAATAACTATTATAGTATACAACTTATATATATGTACATATTTTTTCTTCGAAATTTTTATCGTATAATTCTTTTACAACGTGTCTCTACGTAATTATGATGTATCCATTTTCTATTTTGCATTTTGACTCAAATATTTAGTTTCAAAACTGGATAATTTTTCTATATCTAATAAATAATAAAAAACAGTTCAGATTCTGCTTTTTATCAGATTTTTGAATTTATATGGGTATTAACTTGAAATGAAACCTTACTTGGAGAATAAATTTTAACAATTATGATTAAATATCAGTTAACCATACTGGCAAACATAATGAATTGAATTTGCTTCGTTCATAGTTTCGCATTGGTATATTATAGAATTAACTATGATTTGAATCTATTATTGGAATGTTAATATTGATAAATGAATTTAAGACAATTATCTGACATCACATAATTTCTAAACCAAGAGAAAACCCTATATTCCTTCTACATCACTACTAATTTATTTATTTATTTCATTTCGTTCAAACAAAGTACATTAAATTCATTAAGGTAAATTAATATAATAAGCAATTAAAACATGTGATATTAATATAATAAGCAATTTTAGACCGATATCTCTATCAACTATTTCAAGCAAAATCATAGAAACCGTAGTAAATACTCAATTATCAGAATATCTGAACAACAACAATTTAATCGGTAAAAATCAATATGGATTCAGAAAAAGCTCAAACACTACAACTGCTTTGTTCGACATGGTAACATATATATATACAAAAAGAAATAAGTAAAAAAAATAAAGTAGCAGTAGTGTTTTTTGATTTAACAAAAGCATTTGATACAGTAGATAGGAAAATACTTTTGAAAGCCCTATATAATATTGGAGTAAGTGGAACGAGTTATAAATGGTTTCAAAGTTACTTTGACAAAAGACAACAATACGCAGAATGCGAAGGGTTTATAAGTGATAAAAAGCCAATAGATTATGGGGTGATACAAGGGAGTTCACTAGGACCAACCCTTTTTATATGTTACATAAATAATATTGCTAACCTAAAACTAAAAGGACAGATTTTTATGTATGCAGACGATTTAGCTGTTTTTTACTCTGAAAATAATTGGAAATAAATATAAATAGTGATAACAATAAATTGCTCAAAATTATCAGTCAATATATAAATTAACGATCAACATAAGGAAAACCAAATATATGTTATTTAAGAATTATGGAAATGAAAAAATAAACATAAAATATAATAATGAGACAATTACAAAGGTATCGTGTTACAAATATTTAGGAATAAGGATTGACAGTGAACTTACTTGGAACAAACACGTAGACGCAATAGAAAAAAAGTGCAGAAGATTGGCTGGTGTGTTTAATAAAATATCACACGAAGTACCAAATTATACGAAAAGATCTATATACTATAGTCTATTTCATTCCAATATAACGTACGGACTTATAATATGGGGAATAAGCTCAAAGCAAAATTTAAATAAAATACAAATATAAAATAAAAACTCTATATTCGCTTCATCACAGAACTTCCACATATTATCTATATAACACATTTAAAATTAGTTCAATTGAACTACAATTAAAGCTACTATACAAATCGAACATATATACAACAAATATAAGAACAATTCAACCAGGGTTAAATAATATATCCAGTGCAGCAATAAATGAATACAATAAAATTCTAGATTGGATGAAAGAGCTGAGACTGAAACATTTCAAAAAACACTTAATTTCATATATTAAAATTTAAACTATATATATAAACTATTTTTCATATATTAAATTTAAAGTACTTAGACATTTTTTTCTTTTTTTTTCAAATTTTAAATTGTATACATTTTAAGAAATTTTAATTCAATATTTTGTAATTTTAAACTTTTTAATTATTTTTTTTTACTTGAATCTTGCTTTTATTATTATTATCAATATTCTTTCTTCAATAGTTTGTTAATTTGTTATTTTGCCTTAATTTACTTTAAAATTGTAAATCATCATGTAATAATACACTCTATATGAGCGATTACGCTCAATTTGAGAATTGAATAAATATATATTACTAAATTTAAAATTTAACAAAAAAGAAGAAAAAATATACATATTATAAAAATTATAGCTATATCAAAACAAAAATAAAAAAACAAACAGGCGAAAATAAAATCTAAAATAATTAATTTACAATATTAAAAACAGTATTAAAAACGAAAAAAAAAGAAAAAAAAAACAGAAAACAAAAAAAGGGAAAAAACAAAAAGTTCTAATAGTAATAAAATATTAATAATAGGTAAACGAAAATATTTTTTATGTTAACGGAATTAGTTTAGATAAACATAAACACATCCCTAGAGAAAATGGTTTTTTGGTTAAATGTTCACTGGTTAAAAAAATTAAATTGTTTGTTAAATGTTCGCTGATTAAAAAATGTATATTGGGATTTGTCAAATTTGTTTTCTAAATTGGTCGGTTGACACTTTGATACAGAAAATAAAAATCAAATTTCAAATTTTTGATTTTTATTTTGATTATTATTTCAAAGCTTTAGCTGATTTCGTAGAAATTAAAAAATGTATGTATTTCGGTATTTTGGTTTTCAGTGAGCCAAATAAAAAATGAATTTAATGAACATATGTTCGACAACATATTTAGAATTGCACAAGGCTTGTTGTTCCTCTTCAGCTTGTGTAGAGCGAAATTTTTCTTTTCAAAATTTAATAAAAACATATTGTAGGAATAAATTAGCTTTAAGTACTTGTTCTTCGTTAATTCAGACTAAAAATTTAATTAAAAGTAATTTCAGTAATTGTTTTAATTTTAATATTTCAAATTTAACTGAAACTGACTTGCTTAATAAGGACCCGGATGAAAATTAATTAATAGAATAATATCAAACAATAATTTATATTGTATTTATTTCTATATTTATGTATTTATTAATTTTTATATATTTATATATTTATTTATTTATTCATAACAGCAATAAATAAAATGCAATACGGTGCAATAAATAAAACAAATTTATAAAATCTTTAACAATTTGTTTTTTTCATATTAATACAAACAATATTTACAATGCATTGGATTTTTAGGTACAATTTTTTCCATTTAGGTACAATTTTAAACCCGAATTAGGTACGTATTTGCCAAAAATACGTATTTGCTTACTGATTTATCATATCTTTATTTTTTTATTAAAACGCTTTTAATTATCATATAAACAGAATTTGTAGTAAGGTGCCAAATTTTCTATTCCCTAAGGGTCATTTACTTGGTTATTTTAGCGACCTCTTATTTCACATTATTGAAAATTTAAACATAATTTTTATTCTAAGACCTCAATAATTCTAGATAATCAATATTTTTAGACATTCTATTGTATTCAATTAATTATGGTATAAGTTAGTCAAAAAAATAATTTCAATTTAAATTAATATGGAAATACTAAATTCAAATAATATTTTTTAATGAAAACAAAATCTAACTATAAACTTACAATAATTTGGTATTTTGACAATCATAGCCGCGCTCTACTGTAAAATTCAAATTGTAAAATGAAATTAATTATGACACAATAAAAGCAAAAACTTCTATGGCGCCATCTAAATTTAACACTTGAATGACATGACAATCATTATGTAATGATGGGCAAATGACACAGAACAGATGACAGATGACATATGATAGATGACAGATGACAGATAACAGATGACAGATGACAGATGACAGATGACAGATGACAGATGACAGATGACAGATGACAGATGACAGATGACAGATGACAGATGACAGATGACAGATGGCACTTGACAGATGACAGATGACAACTAACAGATGGCAGACAACAGATGATAGATGAAAAAAGATTGCATTGATTTTAAATTTTTAATGATAATGCTAAGATGAATGCAAAATATTTCCATATCACAAATCACAATCAGTTTAACTTTCTTTTCAATAAAGACAGTTTTTCAGTAACGTAAAAATTAAAATTTTTAAATATTGCATTGATCTTAGCCCTATCATTGAAATTGGAAATTCAATGAAATTAAAATAATCTAACTTATACGAATTCCATGAATTTCCTAGTTCTACACTTGGATAAACATCAAAATTGCAAAAAGCATATAATCAGTAAAAACAAGCAACTTAGATTAAAATTTAACATGTACTGACTAATATGTGTCATTTTTTGCAGCCTGCAATGGAGTAGAAGACCATGCTATACAAAGCTGTCTTAAAACCTATATGATATTATATAGATTAAATTGTGAAGTACCACAAGTAACTCCAACATTGACATGTTCAAAATATATATAATTTCAACAAAGGAGTAGATGAAGGAAGATAGTAGGAGACAGCATTTCACGGTTACATTAAAATCAAAATTTACATAACTTATCACAAAAATATGAATTATTTCTGGATTATATAAGATATAAAGATCTGAATATGTTTTAATATTAAAGACATTATTAAAGGCATAATTAATACAAAACTTGGATATCATTGGAAAAGAAAATGAAAAATAAGAACTGGAAAAAAAGAAGAACAACAATAATAATAATAATAATAATAATAATAATTATAATAATGAAATAAATTATCATTTAAAATTTAATTATTAAATTTTGCTTTCAAAAAATTTCCGTTAAGTTTCTGTTTTTTATTTTTTTGTTCTTTTTTTTTTGTTTTTATATATAGATAAGGAAACAGGATGTTACCGTAATTAAAAAATTAAATTAATGTATTCGTTTTCTCTCGAACTATATTTTAATATGTGTTATATTAAAAATTCATCCACCTTAGGATTTCCTACTTAACACTAAAATATGAAAAACGAAAAATAATAAAAATAAAAAAACAAATTAATAAAGATACAACAAAAACCACATTCAATATAATTGGAATTGTGACATAATATTCTCTTTTAAAATTTTGTACAACCATTTATACTCATACATATATACACAAAAATAAATTAAAATCTTTTATTTTTTATTTTATTTCTCGTTTTTTGGTTTTTCTTTTCTTTCCTTTTTTTTTGCTGTCATTTTGAACATGAAATTCACATTAAAAATTAACTAAAAAACAAAACAAAATAATAATAAAAAAAACAAAAACAAAAATTACGAATGGAAAACTCATATTCATATTTGCTTAATTTTATTTATTTAAATATATGAACCTCATTCACATGTACTTGTCTCAGGCCATATCCTCTTGCGAAAGGATCATACTACTGTTTTTTATATTATTTTAATTAGCTTTAAATATAAAACGTATTATAAATCAGATTTTATGTTTGCTATGTAGGAAATACAAAAATATTGAATAAACGCAGAGGCAAACAGAAATTAGATTTATACAATTTGGTACGCAGTCTGATAAGAATGGAATACAATAATTCATTACAATAAGGATAAAATACAACATAATATTATATATTATATATATTATATTATGTTATATTATTTGCACTTTAAAAGTAAACAATTACGAAATCAATAAAATAAAATAAATAAAATAAATGGGTAATATTATTTAACTAACATTTTATTTTAAATATTAAAACCCTTACGATCATTTTGTACAAAATTTTGTACGACAACTTTAGATGAACTTAACGTTGCACTATATTATAGTTTTATTTATTTTAGTCATGTAAATGTGTGTAAGCTTCTTTTGTAATGTTCTACAATGCATAAAACATATTATTTTATAATATTTTAATAGTTATATAGAACTTACATTGACATGCAACCAACCTAGGATATATGTTGAAAAATGTGACTGTTTAAACCAAAGTATTTTTTAAAGGATTAGTCAAACTGTATCCATATGGACGTTTTTTTAACCTTTTTATTCATATTTTTTAATATAAAATCATAAATATACACTCATCTTCTTTAACTTTTGCTCAATTTATTAATAAAATTGAGTGAACAAAATTTTGTACATTGGGTACTAACAGAATTGTACAACATAGTGTTCTTAAACTTATTTTAAAATTTACACGGAATTTGAAGACTTTTTCCCCTGAAATTCAGAACTATGAAGCCGATCAAACAAAATTCCAAGTTCTAGCTACACAAAATGCACAAAATGTTATAATTGACGAAAATGTTGTAATTAAAATTGTAAATAAGGTCATTCCAGGGCCTTCACTTTTACCTGCAATTTCTTACAGTAGGAAATCTAATATAGAATGGAGACGACGAGCATTTCAAGCGGAAAGGGAAAATTTCGAGAACTGCGGAGAAGAAATTGACGAACCCGGAGTGGAAACACCTTCACAAATTTTTTGTCGATATTTTACAGATGAACTTCTTGAAACAATCACAATTTTTTACAAATCTATATGCTACACAAAATGAAGTACCAAATTTTAGGCAAACGGATGTATATGAAGTAAGAATATTTATAGGAATTCACATTCTTATTGGTTGTATGAAATTTTCCCACCTTAGAATGTACTGGGATCTACTATTGGGTATAAATCTATTTCGAAATTCAATGAGGTTTAATAGATTCACACGATTACGAAATAATTTACATTTTATCAATAACTTGGAAATTCCAAAGAATAATCAAGATAAATATTAAAAAAATACATCTTTTAGTTGATACAATTCAAAATCGATGCCTTCAACTTTGCGGAAAAAGTAGTCAACCGTATGACTTTTCCTATACCAAGGAAGTTCAACGGAAATATCCCCAACAAATTAAAAATAATTAGGATTTGGTGCATCAGCTGTGATTCACCTTACTGAACGATTGAAAAAGCGTGGACATACTTTATTTTCGACAATTTTTTCACATCATACAAGTTACTCGAAATCCTTCATGAAAAAGGTATCAATGCAAATGAAACTGTATGAATAAATAGTTTAAAAGATCCTCCACTTGTAAAATGGTATGACAATAAGTCTGTAAATTTGGCATCAAACTTCGTGGGTATCGGCTGCGTTGATATTGCTAAAAGATGGTATAGAGTGTTTATTAGATCACGAACGAGCGAACGGACTTTACGAATATTTACACACTTTTTAGATTTTGCGTTGGTAGCTAGCTGGATCGAGTACAAAAACTTTTATAAAAAAAATTGTTTCTCTGAAAAAGATATGCTTGATCTGCTAAATATTCGTATGAACATAGTAAATTGTTTAATCTCTATAGAATTGCCACAACGGCGAGGACGTCCTTCAACCAACATACCTCTAGAACTTGAGATATATTATAATCCAGTAAAAAACGAAGTTGCGAAGTAAGACCATTTGAAGACGTTCAAATTGATTGTATAAATCACATGCCTCATCATGACAAAAAAAATGTTCCTCTGCGATGCAAACAATGTATTTCTGGTAGAACTCATTTCATGTGTAAAAAATGCGCAGTACATTTATGTATTACAAGGAAGAGAAATTGTTTTGTTGATTTCCATAAAAAAAATTAAAGCTAAATATTTGTTTCAATTTTTTCAAATATTTTTCAATATTTTTATGTAATTTTCATTAATTAATTATTTTATTTTTTTTAATTATATAATTTTAACAAGGAAGTGACCCATCTATTCACGAATAATGAATTAATTTTTACAGTAATTGAGAAATTATTTTTCTGTTTCATTTTTCTTTTAATTAATAAAACTAATATTTCATTGAATAATAAAATCATTATGTAATTCTATTTTAATATTACGTAGTTTTTCAGGCGTTGGTAACCTATGTACAAAATAATGTGCAACTCTAACACCCACTAAATACTAAAAATAGGGAAAAGATATTTTTGTATATATTTATTTAAAACTATAGAAACTTGTTTGTAACCACTAAATAATTTTCCCATAGGTGGTTCTAAGCCATGACCGAAAGGGTTAAATTGAGCATCAAACCATCTGATAACAAAAACACAGTAGAGAGCAACAAATTATTTATTTAATTAAACAACTCTCTTATTATAAATTATTATTAGTTTCGATTTTAGATCTAAAAAGCAAAGTGTTTTCCTATATTAATCCTACCTCATTACTAGAACGTAATAGCGTACAGCTTAGATACTTTATATCATCAACATTTGAAGCATATTTCGGTGTCCCTCAAGGTAACCACTTATCCCCTATTACTTATAATTTCCACAAATTATGTTATATCAGTAATTAAAAATAATAAAGTATACTGATAAATGCTGGTGACATGAAAATTTTCAATAAAATTTCTTCACCAAATTTATTCATTCTTACTCCAAACTGACCTTGATAATTCCTATATGTGGTGTATATGAATAAGAATGTTCTTTTGAATTTAAAAGACTGTGCAGTGGTGACCTATCATAGACGTGCCACATACTTTTCAAATAACTATTTCCATACTGCACGATCCCTACTTCGTTGATAAGATTAAGGGATTTAGGTATAATTTTTGACGATAAACTCACATTTAAATTACATTATAGCAATATCATCAATGAAGCTAATTTTAGTTCGTTGATGATATTACATTATAGTAATATCATCAATGTTAGGTTTCATAAAACGTTGGTCTAGTGAATTCAAATATCCATATATCCTAAAATCATTTTTTAAATACCTTGTTAGTTGTTAGGCTTCAATTAGAATATTCCAGTCAGGTATGGACTGTACATTATGAAATTCACATACATAGGATTAATTGAGGCACCTTCCGTGGTTTGACCTCTTAATTTTGCCACCATATGAACATAAATTAAACTTAATTCATCTTGCTACTCTAAAGAAAAAACGCGAAATCGTCGATGAAATCTTCATCACTAAAGTAGTTAAAGGAAATACTAACTCTTCTTATATTTGAAAATTAGCTCAGCTTAATACTACTAATCGCTTCCGCTCTGCTAACCTATTTATCCTCACATTTTATCGAACCAACTATGGAATGAACAAACTTACCCATTGAATGATGATTATCAATAACAAATACAAGAACCGTATTGATTTCTCTCTTTCCACCCTAAAGAAGCTTTTATATTCCTCTTAGTTAATTCTGATCTCATCTATCTATTTTCAACATTCTTATAGTTGCCAATTTTTTCTTTAACTAACTTTAACCTTTAACACATAACTACTCACTAATTCTTAAATATAAGATAATTTTTATTGATTATATTTTGCAGATTGTTAAATTTTTTTTTTTTTATTAATAATTTTTGGTAACATTTAAATTATTTCACAATTTTTGCAATTAGTTTTTTAGTTTTAATTTTTTGATATTTATATTGTTAATTTTAAAATGTGTTTGAATTCACACAAATATAATATCGTACATTTAACTCGGTTGAATTAAGCCTGTAAATAAATAAATATTAAAGCTATCAGCTCGATTATTAATATGATTTTTAATATACTATTTAACCCTGTCTAGCTAGACATATATGTGATAGAGCTGTGGGGATGAGAGAATTTAAAACATATTCAAAGTATTTAAATTTTCTAAATTAAAATTCTGCAAAACATAACGAATTCTACATTCAGAAAAATCTTCATCATCACGATTATCAACAGGTCTAGTTTTATAAGAAATAAAGGTAAATAGGATTAAAAGAATAACATTTTTGCACTAATATAATATATAGTCTCATTTGTGCTTTTAGTAAAATTATTCACAGTTCTTGGAAAGATTTACAAATAAAATATATCTAAATATGTATGGGAAATGAATGGTTCATCTGTTATAGATTATAACATTCGAATTACATATAGAATTCGAAACGCAAGTTGTAAATGCAGCCAGATAGAAGGTTGGACTTGCATATTCCTTTAAAAACAAAAGATGACATTGAAAAAGCAGTAAATGAAATCAGAATAAACATGCAACAAGCTTTCTGGGCAGCAACGCCAGAAAGTTGTGATATGATTACAACGCACCAAACGTTTTGCGAAATGATAGTAGTGAAAAGAAGGCTTAGACATCAAAAGCGACTTGCTAGATCATTTGATAAAAGAATTGCCGCCAAGAGAGAATTAAACCGAACAACAGATCGTGTCAAATACTAATTAAACAAGGACAAAATTGGAGCGATTCAAAAGCATTTGTCACAACTAACAGGAGCTACCGAATACAATTTATGGAAGGCTTCAAACAAAATTAAACAGCCGCAGATAGCAAATCCCCCTATTCGTAAAACTGACGGTAAGTGGGCCAGCAACGATGAGGAAAAAAATTTCGTCTTTGCTGAACATCTAGATTCCGTATTTAGACCATGGCCTATCCTAATAAGTTCAACTGATGAAACTTAAATAAATTAATTAATGAAAGCCGTATATCAAATAGACATACCAATTAAAAAATTTAAGGAAAAGAACGTATTATAAGTAATTAATACACTTAAATGTATTAAATTCTTAACTGAAATTTTTCATGCTAAAATTTTTTAATGCCACAAATACTTTCCGGTACAATGGAAAACATTACAAATTATTATGATTGTTAAGCCAGGTAAAGCTCCAGAAGAAGTAAAATCCTATCGTCGTGTCTTGGAAAAATTGAAAAATTTGGTAAAAAGACTCCATCCCATTTACAATAACAGTTTAAGCAATAGAAGAACTTCAAAATGAACTAAACAAAATAAGTAAATTAATACAAAATTGGAAAATCAAGCTGAATGAGAAAAAATGCACATTACTTACGCACTAATACGTCTAAATACTACTTACCATATACATAAGCAATACTGAAATCCCAAAATCACAAACCGTGGATTGCACTGCAATGGATTACACTGTGGTTCGCGCATTAACTGAAGGTACACGCTAAGTTTTTTAGTTAATCAACCAAAAAACATGAAATATGTAAACTAAGCCTATGCTCCAAACTTCAAATATACAACAATGTAATTAAGTTAATATGGGCCTCAGCTATAGCTTTTGGGGCTGCTCTAAGAGTCTAATAATCTACTAATTATACAGCGCTGTTAAAACAAATTCTTCAAAGGCAAATTTAGATAAAGGCCACAGAAAATATTCACAAAAAATAATATCCACCAAAATATGAAAATAAAACCATTACTGACATCAAAAGCAGTTCTGCTTTAAAAGCAGATAATACACGTAAACAGATTAATTCAACACAGAAATTTAAAGGTGATTGACGACCACAAACAGATCAGATGACTTAAGGATGCTGAAAAGCTCGTAAGCTCGTACTATCTATTGCAATAAAATAAAAATATAAAGGAACTGAAATGTTGATTCTTGTAAAGTGACACAAGCTTTGCTATTTAAACAATGTTAAACTCTAGTAATAATTTATTCAGATGTGTAATAATAAGATTGTGCTGATGTAATAACCTAAAGGTTGTCAAAGAAAAAAAAATACTCTTAACTGTCAAATCTTCTAGTGTATCAAAACTGAGGAGAACATTAAGCATATTGTCTACGACAGCTCAGGTCTGATGAATTATAGGCTTAGACGGTTAATAGGGTGTATGTTAGAAGAACAATCTAAAAGGGTTGTCAAAGGTTTCTGTTCAAAATATTCACAGAGTTGTCACAGTTGTCATGTTTGTGATGTGGTAAATATGATAGCTATATTCCGACACGTGACTAAATGTCGTGACGGCGACTGAGTATTGCCATCCATACTTAATAGAGAATATCATTTTACCATAGTTAGTTTTGAAAATTTATGAGTTAGAACCCATTCAATTAATTATTTAAGTTTTAAATTACAGCAATTCTTCTTTTCAATCCAACAAAAATTTCGAACAAATCCCTCGCACTTATCAATCCTTTATCCTAATATTGACAATATCAACTTATTTTATCCTTATTTTGTACAAATAAGATTAGAAACACTTTTAAGCGCACAACACTCTAGTGAAATTTATTTAGATGTACTCGTATATATATACCTAAATATAAATATTATGGCAAGGTTTCGAAATGAGATTATGATGTTGTACAAACAAATATGTTAAAGATCAAAATTAAACAACTCCAGTGAAGAGCAGTTAAATTAAATTATTGCGGTTATTTTAACAAAAATAAATAAAAGTATTATGGTTATATTATAGACACTTAGATAAATTTATTTTATAGCACACGATAACAAGGTATTAATAAGCTAAAAAAAATTTGTTGATGTAGATTTTGTGTGTTTGTGTGCTCATAATAATGTATACATGATGTAGGAGATTTAAATAATGAGATTTGTGATTTTGATACTAAATTTTTGTAATATTTGCTTATAAATTTTAAAGAGATAATTTAAATGCTTGCATAAATATGGTTTTGTTGTATTAGGTCATCATGATGAAGGGGTCATAATTTTCTTTATGAGTGAAAATGTCTAGTTTAAATTAAGTTATCAAATTAGTGTAATAAATAACGTTAACATTTATCATTAGAAATACGAGTATACAAATAAATTACAATTTTCGAAGTGGAATAATTAAAAACAGGTCATTTTCCAAATCAATTCATTAATAAATACTATTCGCAGGAGAAATTATCAACCATAATGTGAATAATTAAAATTATGTAACGGTAAAGATGATTAAAAAAATTCATAAAATTACATTTATACATTATGTTCAAAGAGATCTAATAACTACGATCAATTAATTTAATTCTCACTTATTTCAGGGATTCAGATTGTCACTGAAAAACTAAAAAAATGGCCATATTATGTTATATGGCCTGTAATGAAGAATTATCGACTCAAGGAACGGGAGTTTACATCTTTTCTATAACCGAAATTATAATTGGAATATTATAACTACTAGTGGATGCCCTGTGCAATTACACACAATTAAGTGGCTTTATTTAAAAAATATATTTGGTAATTTATTATTATTTAAATATTTGAGGATAGCTTAGCAGGTGAATAATTTCTTCAAACATCAACTTTTTTGCTACTGCAGATTCATTTTGTGAACACGATTTAATATAAAATAAATATTTGATTTGATATTGCTGTTGCTTTCTTTGAATAACTACTCCACTTGAATGTTTAAAAAATGTTGAAACAAAAAAAGTTGGACAAAGGCAAAATTTACATCAAAAGAACAAATTAAGAACAACATGATCCACTAAAACACAATCCTACTTTATTTAATTTGCTATTATTTTTTTTATATTTTTGTCTCTTGTAAACTTGTAAATCTGTCTTTAATTACATTCAGTAGTATGTATGATTTTTTGTTTTTATCTGTAAGCAGCATATAATGGTTTGTGGATGAAAAAACTAATGGTAAATAATCAATGACAATCTGGTTCTGTTAGTATCGGTTGTGGAATCGGCCAGCACTATTTGAAACCAACAAGTTGTTTGCTAGAGTAATGGGAAGCTAAATGAAGCTGGTAATTCTGATTTACTCCCTCATGGTTTTCATAGGTCTTGATGTAAAATATCGTTACGTACGAGCCAAGGTGCGTGTGCTATTAGTCTTAATACTTTGACTGATATTACTAAAATATTTTCATATTAGAATTGCTGGCCAATACTCACAGTTGAATTACTTAAGTCCATACCAGCTTTACGACAGCTTTATGACAGCTGTTTTCTTTTACTATGGATATAATTTTTCCACGTAAGTCGCTTATACAAGTGCATAGCAATAAACTTTACAACTTGTTTTTGTCGAACTACTTCGTTATTCAGTGTAATACCGGGGAAAGTTTTTCTTTCAGTGTAAATGTGATATATCTTGATTTGATTCCATTCACTCTCATTCTCCACTTCTGAAGCTATTGTTGAACTTTATTTATGCTGCGTTGCATGATGTCAGAAGTGGTGGGTGATACCAATACGGCCGTGTCATTCGCAAATGTGGCGATGGTTTTCTTATTTGTTGTTGGTTAGTCTGCAGAGTAAATGAGATATAAGACTGGACCTAAAGCACTGCCCTGTGGTACACCTGATGTCTTACCAAAAACTTGCTAATATTCAAAAATACCGTTGTATGTACAATATTTTTTTCCTCTAGGCTTAGATTGAACACGTCAACTATTTTGTGGATTTGTGGATTTGTTTGAGTGTAGTCGGCTCCTCTCTTAAGCCGAATTGATGATCTGGGAAAATTTGGCCTTTTACCAATACGATGAATACGTTCCAAAAGTAATCTTATAAATAGTTTTGACGGGCAGGATGGTAGACTAATTAGCGTACTAAATGTTATTTATTCATTTGGATTGCTGGGTTTTGGTATCGTGTTTGTGTTAGCTAATTTTCACTGAGAAGAAAATAAATCTCTAAACAGCATGATGTAAATTAGTATTTTGTAGTCTCTTTCCGGTAATTCTTTTGATATTTTACTACAAATTAGATCATATCTTGGGGCCTTATTTATTTTGATTTTTTTAATCATTGATGTCATTTCTTTTATATTCAAATTCCTAATTGGTAGATCCTTTTGAAGTGGGTTGTTAAGAAAATTGTATATTTCAGCATCTACCTTTGTACTTCCTGGTGGAAAATGCTGTAATACTTCCTTGAGGTATGTTGGAAGTGGCTGCGTTCGTTTTTTCTGGGCTACTACGTGCCAAGTAGTTGTTGTTCTATATTGTAGATTGGTCTGCTGTGTTGTGTTAAATTCCAAATACTATATTTGCAAAATATATTGTCGGCGTACAAGCGAAACTGACCATCTCCCAAATTGAAGCTCTTCAATAAATGCAATCAAAGATTTAAGCCATTTTTATTCTTTTACTACATTTTTATAGTATATTTGATTAAATTTTTAATAAATGACATAGATGAGATTTTTAGAGTGGTTTTGATACAAATATGCATTTTAGTGAACAATTAGTAAATGTTTAGATTTTAAAGAAAATATGGATGCGTTAAATTTATTTTTCATAATAGTCAATTCTAAAAGCAAGAAATATTGACCAAGGGCACATAATAAATTATTACTCCTAGACGAAAACAGGAGTGGTATTCTGTATTATGATAAGCGATAGTTACCCTTGCGACAGTCAAAGATGACACTAAAAATTTTTGCTATTCTGTATTGCGATCACTTGAATAATTTAACGAAAAAAATATATACGAAATAATTTATAGAAAAAAAACGGCAGCATATTAATAAATACAATTCGGAAATGGCAGCACAAGTGATTTATCAAAGTGTCAAAACAATACAAAACAAAAATAAGTTTTAAATTTTATTAGCGCATTACACTTATTAATCAATAAAGTGAAATTATAAAAAAAAATTATATTAAAAGAGAAAACACTTAAAAGTAAATTTCATTTTAACAACTAATTTAATAAAATGTATATTTAAAAAGAAAACAAAATTTATTGCTGACGTAGATACTAAAACAAAACTTAAATTGAAAATCATTACAACTAATTTAATAAAATGAAAAAGAAAATTATATTCACATTTGAGTAAAATTCAGTTGCAAACTTATAATTAATTAATATAAATATATATTATATCTAATTGAAAACAAAACAAAATTCGAACTTATTAAAAAAAAAATAACACATAATCACAACATTTTTTATTCAGTTCCATTATTTTTAAATTATTTGCAATTTTAGCGACTTCTAATTCTAAAACTCGAATTTTTTAATATTTACATCATAATAAATCTTAAAAAACCAAACCATAAAAAATCTAAAAGCCTCAAATCTTAATAAACAACCAAACTTTTATTTATTTTTATCATGAGTGACACCAAATTAGCTGTCACCCTAAAATCACAAAAAAAAGCTACTATCACTGTAACAATCACCATATAGAATACCAATTTTAAGATATCCGACAGTCGCAGCGTGATTATCACAATACAGAATTCCACCCCAAATCTTTTGTACATAGGCATTTGGAACAAGTGTAAATTTTTCATTCTAACTATACTGATAGCGACAAATCCTTTTTTCCTGTAAAAAAAAATGCTTGTTTAGGATTCATTTAATCATTATAATTCATTTTTCGAAATTTGGCGCTTGGTCAATTTCACTTGTACGCCGACGATATGTCTGTCAAATATCTTCTACGAAATAAATTAAATCGTGGTTACGTGCTTTACATTCGTGTTGCTCGATTCATGCAATTTCGCCACACAACGAACACCACCTTTACAAGGTTCTACTAACCAATATAGTCACAAGTAGTCACATAAATTGTACTATCGTTGTTTTACTTAAAATGTAGTGGAAGTGATCAATATTTAATTTATCCTTACCCTTGCTGGACTTGAAGATTTCACAGAGTTTTTGTCTTTGTGTAACTTCAGTTAAGCTCTGAAGTAAAAAAATCTTCAGTACAATCTATTTCCTTAATAATTTTACTAAAAATGTAAATCGAATGCATTAAAACTTTAATTTAACTAATAACCTTCAAATCAATAAACAATTCAAATAAAATGCAAAATTTTGTATTAAAATGTAATCAATTATTTTGAACAATATACCTATCAATAAAATCAAAATATACCGTTATTGCAAACAAATAAGAATGTATCTATTATGATAAATATGATAAGATCTTTTAATACAAATTTATATTATAAAATCAATCCAAAATAAAAAATTAGAAAAAAAATCCAAAATCTTAAACTCCTTTGTACTCGTACCATTAATAATGAATTAAAGTGATTATTAATTGCAGTTGTTATTAATATTGTTAATTGGATTTTTGGGACAGGTATTAGTTGCAAAGTGTCCTATTTGATAAATAAATTAATTTCAATATAGTCATTTCGCTAAAGTGAAATTTGTGAAATAAGAAATTATGCGAAATAGTATTAGGCGAATTGATGTATAGATTATAGGATCGCTCCCCAAATAAATTCTATACAATATTATAAGTGTAGGAAATTGATGAACACACAATTAATAATGGATAATATAATAATTTTATGATAACGAGCATTATAAAATGTATGTGTATTTGCATATTTCTTAATTACATAACACACATTTACACATACGAATACAATCCTTTGATGAAATTATTTAAAATTCTTGTTGTACTGAAAATAAAAATTGAAATTTTGAAAAATTAATTTCAAGGCAAATTATTTCATGGTTTTCAGTTGTTTGATGTGGAATTTTCTTCAAAAATCAAATATTTTTTTAACTTCAAAGATTATGGAAAAATTTTTTTACATACTTGAAACAAATTTAATTATCTTATCGGAAGCATTTTTAATAATAACTTTTTTTCATATTTTTATCATCCAACTTGTGTTAGAAAAATGTTTAAAGACATTTTAATCTAATCAAATTACTAAATAATTTACATGTACATTAGTACGTACATTAAGCACAATTTTATTAAATTACAGTGATTATTATAAAAATAAAAACATAATAATTTTTTTAAAAATAATAATAAAATTATTTTGGAATAAATAACAATACCGGGTGGTTAGGAAAATTTAAAAAAAAAAATCAAGTTATCATGTTCTTCAACAATAACTTTTATGTGACAAAAATTAATAAGAAAAAAAAATGTAAAAATTTTACGAAAATTAAAAAATTATTGAAAAATTTTCATAAGATTTAAAGTAAAAATATTTTTTACAAATCAAAAATAACTAGAAAAGTATAGCAAATTCTATGCTAAATTTTATTCAATTGATTTACAAGAAATGCCAAAAGTGCAGTTATCATTTTTCGTCGTAAAATCACAGAATTGTAACTTGATATTTTCAAAGAAAGTAATGAATGTAGTTACTGAAAAAACAAATTAGAAATCTTGGCAAGACTTCGTACGGTGTACTCTCTTTAGACACCATAGATAGAGACTATAGAGAGTGCAAGGATATAAGTCAGCTGATTAGAAGAAAATTGAAACAATAGGAAGATCGATCAGCAACTGAAAATCAGAATAAAAAAAGCAAACATTCAAATTAAATGTATTTTGTAGAATATGCTGTAGGATCTATGTGAAGCTCCAGTTTGTCCAATATGTAATCATAATCATTATATTTTATTTTATAAACACCCGATCTACATATATTGTTCCTAACCACGATTTTATTATTGATTAGTATATGCTTGATGGTATTGTTATTATAGAAAACTTGATTTATATTGTATTTTTTCGGTTACATGACAAAATTACACAAGACAAAATTTCATAAGACAAAACTACATATGGACAAAATAACATATGGACATATTTTTTGTCATAAGTACAATAGCCCTTAATTGTGATGAAGACAATAGGTTCGCGGTCGAAGGAATTGGGGCCGAAATTCTGTATCACGTGTTTAAATTGTATTTTTCTGGAAAAAGGTTATTAATAATTATTATAAATAATTTTTAAAAAAATTTCGAATGGTCCGACGGTCCGCAAGTCGGGACCAAAGACCTTTAACAAAAAAAAAAACAAAAAAAAAAAAGTTTTGATACGTAATGAACATTAAACTCGCGTAGAAAACTTCTTTTCAAGATTAATAGAAAAGGCACATATTCTAATGTTGTGATTCAAGCGCATTCTAACCATCCCTTTAACACTAAAATGTCGGCTAAAATATCCTTTAAATTTTGTTTTCTTTATACTGGATGTTATTTTTTTTGTTTTACCGGAAACTCACGGAAATTGAAATTTTCAAATGGAAAGATCTATTTTTCGATTCAAATTCAGATTACATGTCACAAAATATGAAACTTTTGTCTTAATATTTTTTTTTTGTTAATAGTTTGTGAGTACCCAAAAATATATTATATGAAAAACAATTTTAATTGTTTATAATTGGTAAATGATTATTATTAATTTTAGTTTTATTTTTATTAATTTTAAAGAAAAATACTGAAAAAATTAATTTTTTTTATTTAAGTGCCTTTATTGCTTATTGTGTTAGGCCTTATATTCTTTGTTATTTTTAGACATTAATTAATGAACAGTTGTAACTTTAGGTTTAGGTTGCTTGATGTTAGCCAAATTTCACTTCGGTATTGTCAGAATATTCTCTTTAAATTTAGTTATTCTCGATATTTGGTATACTCTTGCAATCTTCTTCAACCTCTGGTTTTCATCTTCTTGAGCTTCATAATTGGTGTTTATAATGCTTCTTTAGTAATAGAAATTGCTTTCAAGCTCTACTTGTTCCTATTTCAGTCATAGGTGTTTTGTTCTTATATTGATCTTCTATTATTGATTTTACTTATTCTAATAGCCTAGGTTTTGTGTAGGTTCATTCCTAGTCCATATTTCTAGTCCATACAGTTCATGTTCCAGATGTTCTTATTTTGGCTGCTTGTCACTGAATTTATGCAAGAGAAGACAGATATCATTGAGGTCTTCAAGTTATTGGGTGTGATGGGAAGTTATTCCTCTTGTCTTGGAGCAAGCTGATGCTAGTATTTTATCTAGGACGATTATGAAGAAGAGTGTAGGGAGCGAACATCATTGTTTGACTTCTAATGTGAAAATCAAGAAAACGCTCGTTTGCTCTTTGTTTATTACTGTGAGTTCCGCTTCTTCATGTAGTGCTTGGATTATACGAACTAGTTTTTCTGGTTTCCTTTTCAATTGATTGCTCTACAGTTATCCGAATATTTTTCTTTTTAATCTAATACTATTTATATAAATTGCTTTCAAAAAGCCTGCATGTATTGATTTACACAAAACACAATAATAATATTAAAGTAGAATACGCATTCTCTCATCATTCATCTTAATATATATAAAAAAACGAGATGATATGTGATTGTGTGCGTTCGTACATCCATTTAGGTATGCTCATATCATTTCTATTATTTTAATAAATGTTGAAAAACTTTTTTAACTTTAAAATAAAATATTTTCATTGTCAAAGCGCCAAGCTATATTTTTTAAACATAAAGAAAATTTAATTCTCTAAAAAACAGTCTGTTTTAAGGGTATCCACCGAAAAGCCGTTTAAAAGTTACTAGCTGTTTATATGTTTGTATTTATAAGAACAAGTCTTTTGAAAAAACAGAAACAAAAAATGTTTCTATAGAGCTTAATTAAAATTTTTACAACGATCGTGGACAATTTTTTTTTTTTGTAATATAAGAAATATAAGTATTTCACTATTCTTAAAAAGAAAAGCATAAAACTGTAAAATATATCCATAAGATCAATAAATAATCAGCTTTGCGTAATATTATAGTATCCTTATCCTTAACAATATCCTTCATTTTGTATTTGTATTGTATTTAACAAAGTTTTAACTTTAAATAAAGTAGTTGGCATTTTGGCAAATGGCATTTTCATTTTGGCAATTGACAGCTGGTTTATAATTTCTGTAATTTCAGCTATAACTTAGAATTCAAATATTTTAAATAATTCTGCAATATAATTACAAAATAAAATGCCGAAAGCAAAAAGACCAGCTCCGTTTATGGTATTTGTAAAAGAAAGATACCTTCATTTGGAGCTAAATGCTGCAATTAGTAAAGCTGCTAAGAAATGGGAGAACATGGCTACAGACCAAAAAAGGAGTATATATAAAGATAAATGTAGAATGGTAGAAATGTTTGATGTAAAACCAAGAGAAAAATTAACAACTCAAGGTGTTCCAATATAGTTTTTGAAAAATTAAAAATAAAGTATAGAAAAAAGAAAACGCGGTATGAAAGCGGAAGTAGTCGGTATTGTTAGCTCTGTTCGGAATACAGGCTGGCAGTTTCGGCTGACACAAAATTTCATTTTGTGAGTGTTAATTACTTTATTAAAAATCTTGAGGGATCAATTTACACCCTAGCTGAAACTGCGTTTTCTGTTTGCGTGCGTTTATACTAATAGATATCATTCATTAGTAAATCCAGGAACATTGCCTCTTGGACAGGCCTACAATAAAAATACTTTCAGATACTACATACCAATTAGGTATACCACCAGGTGTTGAAGGTGAAAGAAATTGGGGCAAACAATATTTGGACTGTAATGACTTTATTCATGAAAATAATAAGTGTGGTTCCGCAATACCACCCGTATTCATTCATCAAGATACCATTAAAATAGTTAAAATCATCTTGCTTTGAAGATGACGATGATGAGGATGGATTTGGCTCAAAGCTTCGTATATATCCTATACATCATTTTTTATGTATTAAAAAAAACTACTTCCGAAATAGGTGAAATTAAACCCCCAGAATCTATTCATATTACAAATGCCTATTTAGATAAGGATATGTGTGAATATGAAACACTCAGGAAGAGAAAGTTCGTGCATTATTGTGCATATCATCCTGGATTACAAGATGGCCATATACGTTTTCTGATCATATGTGTAAGGATCTTGCTCTTAACATGGAACCAGGTCATCATGTTCCAAAAAACGCAGATGTAGTTGTTCGTAATGAGACATTTGATAATGAAGATTTCTTTGAAGCTTCAACTGTAACACTCTTGAAAATTGAAAAATCATATGCAAACCCAAAAAGAAGGATTAAAAAGATGAAAAGATTTCGCAACAACTTCTTATAGTTCCTATAATATTGAAGATGATGATGATGATGATGATAAAAATGTGTTGTATAATCCATGGCCAAGAGTTAATCGTAATAAAAAATTGCGTTCACCAGGAAAGGATTCATTTTCCATTGATTTAGGTCAGGAAGTTTTAAAAGCACCCGGATTTAGTAAAGGCAGAGGAGTGTCAATAAAAAATTTAAATTGGGATTCTAAAATATGGAAAAAATTTTTAATTAGTATGTAACGTGGTTCTTAAGTTTTCTTTTTTAATTTTTGAACTTTTTTTTAATTTATATTTAATTTTTTTTGGCAAAAATAAAACCAAAGTGATAACAAAAGTTAAAACAAAATTTGGCAAAATAAAAAAGACAAACTATTTAATTTATATTGTTGTTATTAAATTTTTTGGTAAATATGATATATTTTTTCAAACTTAAATATTCAGCCCAATGCCACTGAACTGATGTATTTAAACTATTTTAATCCATATCCATTATCCAACCTCAAACAATTTATGTAGTTTAATCAAATGCTAAGAGTAAGGTGCCTATTACAATTCATCATTGTTTTCATCAATATTATTGTCCATATATATGGACAATAGTATGATGGACGATTGCACACTAATCAACTTTTTTATCTGTATTTTGAAATTTCGCAATGACATATTGTAGAAGTGTTTTGAAACGCAGAAGTGTTATATGTATACGCACAATATATGCACATTTTTGTTAATTCCAAAAAAAAAATATAAAAATCATTAATTTTTGTGTTGAAAGGTTGTTATTATTATTTATTAAAACTTTAAGTTAAAATAAATAATACCTTTTTTAATTGGAATGTGGTACATATTTTGCTTGAATTCTTACAAAAATTCTGACTGTAGAATTTTAAATTAACGGCAATGGTTTTGTCCTGGTTTTCAGTTGAATTTTTGTCGTTTTCTTACAGCTTTTTCTCCTGACTAGGTTCCAGGCAACGACATTTTTTCAAATAGGTTTGATAAGTCTTACTACAGCAGGGGCTTTGTCGGCATCACGGCGTAGAAGGCGTCAATTTAAGTCAAGATTTCACTGTTTAAGAATTCAAAAACTTTTTTAAAATCTAGAAACAGCTTCCACAATTAAAAAAAATTTTTTGCAACTTTTCAATCATACAAAACCAATTTGGTCATCACATCTAACACCATTTTTCTTTTAGTATTTTTATGATTCCCCAAAAGAAGTTTCTGCCTACCTTCTTCAAGCTATGTATAACTAAATATAACTTCTTTCCACCATCCTATCTACCTATTCTAACATCTATACCTTCTTCAAAAAATGTTCATATATTGGTGCTATACTATAGTTATCCATTTCAATAGTTAATAAATATGCGCTCGGTTTTTTGTTTTCAACCATTTTACTACCCTGTTTTTGAAGAACAATAATTATAATATGTTATTTAACATTTCTCAATAATTCATTCGAATCCATAGATATTTTCCATGAAAATTTTGCCATCAAGTTATATAAAAAGGATTGAATTCATCTCACTCCAACGAAAAAAATTAATATTCTAAGTACTTCAAACTAATATTCTATTGTACTTCTCAGTACAATTAAGAGCATGTTTGATATGTTTTGTGAAAAATATAATATAAAATACATAAGTCATTTTTTTACAAGTAACTTGATTCGTTAATAAAAACTCTCTACCTTCCTTAAATTTTCCAAGAAATCAAAAGTATATGAAATTAAAAAAATTTCCAACAATATTACATCATAAAATACCACTGGCAGCTTTAAAAACAATTCAAGAACAAATCAAAGTTTCTTATATAAAGACGAAATCCCTTATACTTATATGAGATAATTAAAAATCTTAATTAAATTTTTAATTACTATAGAAACTCAAAATTCAACGCTATTTCGCTGGAAAACAATAAAAATGAAATAAAATTTTTGTCTTATCTAACAAAAATTCAGAATAAATTCAAAATAAAACAAAAAATACAGAATAAGTAAACTTCAAATTTAAAAGGAAAATAAAGTAACTACAATCAATCATATGAAAACCTCAGAAAAAAGAAAGAAACTGTCATTTCGACAATTAAGAAAGTGGGGGCAAAAAACCAATGATACCCTTTTTCTAAAAAAAAAAAAATAATATTCTGAATCCTTTTCGTAAATGACTTGACGAGCTTAAGATTTTAACGTGAAAATTCTGAGAACAGTAAAAAAAATTATTTTTCTTAGAAACATAAAAAACAAATTTTAAACTGAAAAATGACATCATTTATATTTGACGTACAAAAAAGGGGGTAATTTACATTTTATTGTTCTTTTCCTGATAAAAATCCTGCTACTGTTGACACACAGCCATTTCGAAATATTACAAATACAATTTTTTGTAATATTCGACATACAAATTCAAATAAGTATGGGTCGGTAAGTGTTGAAACACACCCTCCAAGTGTAAATAGAATTTAGTTAAAGGTCACATCAATTTACAAGAACACTTTTTCGGAATTGTTATGCTTGACTTTCCGGACTGTTATCCTATGACGTATTTCGAACGACGAAGCGACACAAAAGACATTAAACTGCACATATAAAGCTTTGCCTACCAAAGCTATACAGAAATTATTTTTTTTTTTTTTTTTCAAAAACAAGCTTGAGTTTACAAACATCTTCTTTGAATGTAATCCACATTTAAATTCAAATATTTTTTTTTTTGTTACTTCCTTTATTTACAATCTGTATTTTCATTTCTATACAATAAGCAAATATTCATGACGAAAATATGACTTGAAGTAGCCTATCCAGTGATAAGCTACTTTAATTTACAAAATCTAATCTCTAGTTTAATTTACAATTAATTTAGTTAATTATTTATTTTATATTAAGGGGCTTGGCATTCTTCTTTTTAGTCTCCTTTTGTTTCGTGTAACAAATAGCAGTCGATCTAGGTTGTTTTGATGATCTTCCACTTTCCTTTTGTGGTTATTTATGAATTATTTTATTTGGTTTTGCACTTAAGAAATTCCCAAATCTTTTGTAATTAAGTTGTTTGGAACGTACCAGGGTGCGTTTACGATTTTCCGCAAAAATATGTTCTGAAATCTCTGAAGCACTTGAATATTTGTTTTTGCAGCTGTACCTTACATTTGTATTCATTATGGCCATAAAGGTTTTAATAACGAGGTATATAACAATATCTTGTTTTTAAGAGATAATTGAGATTTAAATATGATCCTACTAGGGGCCTCTGTTGAGTAATTATAATTCAAGTTGAAGCCAAATTTAAAGTTTCATTGTATGTAACTAATAATAATAACTGATTTGTTTGTTTTTGTTTTTTTTTTAATAAGAACTCACATACATAATATGCATAATATATTTGCTGAATAATAAAACCATATGAGTAAAATATTTTCAACTGTGTGCGCATTATTGTTTCATATACAACTTATTTATATATTAGGAATTCATTAAATAGAAGCGAAATAAAATGAAGAGGTGTCTACTGCGCAGGTCATTAAATGCTTGTTAATCATAATTATAGATATTAAATATCCAAACATTTATCTTAATCTATTTATTACTATAGTTAATATAGACTTTTTAACCTATTATACACACTAAGAAAGGATTCCTTTATTTCTGGTTTAGAATCAGTTAGGCTGGTTGAACGTTAAATTATAAAATCTTAAAATATTTTAAAAATTAAAAAAAAAAAAAAAATTAAAAATGGCTTTAATTCAATCATACTTGATTTTCATGATCATCGTCGTCATCATTGTGATTATGATCATTTCGGATTAGGAAATTCACCATCTGAAATTCAAGCATTAGGTGAAATACGAAACTTATTAAATTCAGACTTAAAACATGAATTAACCCCAGCTGATGGAGCATCTGTAGCAATTGGTTAAGATGGTTTTAAGATGTTAAACAATTCAAACTAAATGAAATCATTGTTGGAACAAAATAATTAAGGAATATGAGGAAAACATGATGAACGTATTGATGAACATGGATATATTACAAGCCATTTTGTTAGAAAATAATCTTTAGCACAAGGTTATAATGTACGTATATCACCATTATCCCATCCGATGATTTTTTTTTATATTAGGCCAAAATAATGGGATAAGTACCCTAACTGCCTTCGCAGAATTTAAGCCATATTAAGATGAAGAAAAAAGAAGGATAGTAAGGAGTAATAAGATTAGAAAAGAATTAAAATAGAATAGAATAGTTAGTACAGAATTTATGGACAGGTTAATAGATATTTATTTACCCGTCTCTTGAAAACTTCAAAGTTATAAGTTTTTCCATTGTTTAGAGGTTCGGTTGTTGAAAGAATTTTTATATTTCACAGTTCTGGTTCGAAGATGCTCTACTACAAATTTATGAGCGAGGGCTGCTCTGCGTTATGACGCTGGAATGACTGTATTTTGGGGATAATATTTTTTATTTCGTCAGAGCTATTACCCAACAGATATTTATAAAACAGAGTGGCTGCTCCTACATTACGGCGATGACTTAATGATGTTTGGTGTTGTGTAACATTTCTATCATTGCTAATTTTGATGACTCGCTCGCTTTTGTACCTTATCTAGGTACTGTAGATTGGTATTTGTTGCACCGCCCCAAATATGCGAGTTATATTCAAATCGAGTCCGAATGTATGCCTTATATATTAATAGGAATTGTACAATATTTTTACTTCTGCTTAAAAATCCTAAACATTTCGCAGTATCCTTCGCTACAGACAAAATATGATCGTGCCACGACAGTTTGCTGTTTATTTCCATTTCAAGAATTCTTAGAGTTTCAAAGTTTTCGATATTTACATTTCCGAATTCAATATTGGATATTGGTGGGTTTTGCTTTGTTGATAAGAAGCAACTCTGGATTTTTGAGGCATTAAATGTTACCATATTTACACTTCCCCAGTCATGTATTTTTTGAAGGTCGCTGTTTAGAGAACAAGATATATTACTTCGTTCTCTGTAAACTGCAATCTGGGTCACTTTTACAGCTTTTCAAAGAAATAGAAGGAATAAAGGATACTATCATCACCAAAGCTGCGAATCTGGTTTGAAGTCGTAGATAGGAGATCATTTATAAATATTATATTGGAGAAAGAACTGAGCCTTGAGGGACACCAGCATTGATAGTGAATTTTTGAGATATAAAACCACCCAATACAACGCGCATTGAGCGGTTTGAAAGGAAATTCTCAATCCACGGTGTATTAACAACTTAAGTTAAATCACGCGTCGACAATTCTTAAGAACGTACTGTGCAAATTCTGCAAGTTGGACCGACTCATCCCAAAGTACGTGGGCATAATTGTTCTAAATAAAAAAAAAAAAACAAAAAAATAAATAAATTAAAAAAATTTTTAATCAAAAACAAAAAATATGAAATTATACAAAACAAAATATTATAGGTTCGGGCAAGCAGAAAAAGTATTAGTGGGAAATAGGATGATATATAAGATTTGGTCGATAAATTGGAGCCGAACTTGAATAGGTTATTTTGATAAGGTTGTAAATTATATATTTTTTCCAGATAGTAGTAAATCATCGAAAGAGGCTCCACAGACTACCTATTACCGTGGAAGGCAGTTTGAAGGACTGTGGGACTTTAACCCACTAAAAACTCCTATAATTATTGCAACATTAAAACTAGAATTATAGACCATTAGAAAAAAAGAAAACCATATCAAAGAAACTAAGATACCTTTGATCTACCAAAATCCAATAAGATTTTAATAGATAAAAGGTTGTTCGTTTTAGTCGCTTGACAAAGTTTTGATTGTCAATTAAGCTAGAAACTTCGGTATTGACAATTGTCATCAATAACACACGATATTGTTGGATCAGACGAGTTTTATGCCGTGCAGCGCATTTCATTATTTCGTCTTTTATATATGAGATCTCAGATCTCCATGAATATTGGCATTGCGAACATACCATGGAGCATTGACTATGTTGCGCAGTACCTTATTTCGGAACGTTTGGATAGTTTGTTTAGCACATCCCCATATTTGAATACCGTATGCTCAGACTGGCATCAAAACTTTGTTACAGGTCGAGACTGTATAACTCCGCCCAATCAGCCAGTATATTTCTCTATATTTGAACTGGAGTTCTTGTTTTTTGATTTTCACATGCTCTTTCCATTTCAGTTTTGCATTCAAGGTCATGCCAAGATACTTCGCTTTATTCTCCTATAGAATCACGACATCATTAATTTTAACTGAAAGAGGAGTTAGCATGTTTTTATAGGTGAAGTTTACATGACTAGATTTAGCTTTAAACAAAAGCAAACAAATTGCTATCTTCTATAAAAAAAATACTTTTTTGGTTTTTCGATCTGGTCCAGTACCTTTTGTCCTTGGGATAAAATATATCACCTAAAATAATTAAAAGAATGATCTGTTAACAGCTTAAATAAAATAAACTAGACTATTTAAGAAGGTTCGTAACAATTATTTTCATTTTAATTAATTTTTGTGGTTTTTAACATAAATTATATTTGGAATTATCACAGTTAAAATAAGCTTACACTGTGAAAATCATCAGAATCAGACAATCTAGTTGAAAATGTTTAATATTTCTATCAGTTTGTTGAATTAGTCAATAACAAATGATGAACGTATATAGATAAGACATATTTCCTGTTAATTTTATATTGAAATTAGCGTATTAGAGATCATACTGAAAATATCAGAAATATCAGAGATCGTACTGGGATAAATACATTTGGTGAATTGATTTACATTCCATTACATGGTATTAGATAAATCAAAATAGTTATAAGTAGAATAGTGGTAGGTCACAACTGTGGTCAGTTAAATCGAATAAATGTCCTGACATTTACTATTGGATTTTGCTTAAATTTAAAAATTACTAACAGAAATATAAAATATTTTTATCTTGTTCTCAAATTAAATATCTATTATGCACAATTTTTAAAAAATACATGTAGATACTTTTATTTAAACATATTTCAATTTATATGGCCACTATACTGAAAGAAATCATTAGTGATTTCTGTGAAATTCTAATTAGCTTTAAAAATCTTTTAGAGCAAGTCTCAAATCGCGATATTCATTTAAATACAATACTGAAACTAAGAAGTACTACATCAAACAAACTTATGTGTTCTGTTCTGTTAGCATATATTTTAGAACTAAACTTTTAAAAGTGTTTTGTATTTATTACAACATCAAAATTTCCTTAAAACAACTTTACAGATTTAAGGAGAATTAAATGTTTTGCATGATTATGACCGAAGGTCGAAACACGTGTCGAAATAAAATAAATTTGTGAAATCAAAAAGAGTCTTTTATTTTTTAAAAATGTTTATAAAATTTCACCAAGAGTCTACAAGTGAATAAGCATAAAAGCTATTCCCAATTTTATTAAAATAATATAAAATAATAAGAACGAATTAAATCAATTAATTGGCAATGACGTCATTATGAGATTTAAAAAAGACAAAGATAACGATAAAAAAGATTAAAAACCAGGAAAAATATAAATATTTTGCGGATCTCTCGAACTTTAATAGAATAAAAAACAAAGACCGAATGCCCAAATGATGAAATAATTGAAAATGTGGTGTGAGTAAATTATCGTATTTAAAACAAGTACACGATTTCCAGCTGTAGGTATGAATGGAGGAATAATATCAGAAAGACTAAAATTCATTCTGAATTGTAATACCACACGATGATAATGATAATGATGATGATGATGATGATGACATACAATGTAATTAAAAGAATATCTAACGACGACAGTTAATGAATAATATAAAATGTTGTATCAAATGATAAACATTAAATCGTCAACAAAAACTTAAATAAAAGAATTTTCAAATTAAGAAAAATAAAAAAAAAAAAACAAAAAATTTCTTTAATGAAAATTTTCTAGGAAATTATAAAAAGAAAATCGTTAAGTGGAACAATAAAATCGTTAAAACATTTTAATAAATAATAATATACATGTTTATTTATTTACTTAATTTAATTAATTTTTGATTTGTTTTTTTTAAAAAAAGGATTTAGTGGAAAATAATTGTTAAATTAGCCTTTTGAAGAATTAATTTAAAAAAAAAATAACTTAGAGAAAAAATAAAAAGTTTTATTAACAGTTATTAAAATATCAAAAGATATCTTTTGGAATTCCGGTTATACCTTTGGTATTAAAAAATTTTTTTTTAAGTTTTAAAGTTAATTAAGGTGAAATTTATACAATTTACATTACGTAGTCTAGTAATGTCATCCTTGCAATGATAAACTATCGAAACTGCAAAATCAGCTAATTTGAGTTGACATCGTAGTTTTACAGGTTTATTTAAGTTCTTTACTATGACAAAGTCCCGAATCTCTATCTTGTCTCTAAATCGATGTAACTGCCTATTGTAATTTGGTGAAAGTACATATATGTAACCTTTACCACCACAACAAACTGTCGAATGTGTTTTTGCGTTACTTTACTTTTGTCATTATTATTTAAAATGCTAATATTCACTTTAAAAAAGAAGCAAAAGTGTCAGATTAATGTCTTTGTCGTTGTGAATTTTTAAACTAAACTTAAAATTTACTTCATCTACACTCAGTAATGTGACGAATCTTTCAATTATTTTATTTCTACAATAATCTTTATTTATGCATAATAATTATTATTAATTAAGAAAAACAAAAAGCAGGGGAATTGTCAGCTAAAGAAAAATACCAACTTGATATTCACATAAAAAGAAAGAAGCCGCATGTAATTTAAAAAATATTCAGAAATGGCTCAAAAAGATAATACATTTTTGGCCTTTGAATTTGATTTGCAAGCCGTTTTGAGTACCCCTAAGGGAGCTACTAATCCATTTTTCTACGTCAGAAAGCTATAGCAGTATATAATTTACCAGTATACAATTTAGGCGATGCTTCAGTAGAATGCTTTTTCTGGGATGAGATCGAAGGAAAAACAGGAAGCATTGAAATTTCTACTAGCATATATACATATATTATGCAGTATCCTGAAGTAGAAACTGTATTTATGATGTCTGATAATTGTGGAGGACAACATAAGAATACCAAATTTGTGTGTATGTGTTTAGCGTTAGTTAAGAGACACCCACGTTACATTAAAATAATAAATCACATATATTTTGAGTCAGGACATAACTTTATACAATGCGATTCAATACATCAAAATTTTTATGACGCAAAATGACTACGGTGTATACTCCAGAAGAATGGGTTCAGCAAATAAAAAATGCACGAAAAAATCTATCTTCGTATAGCGTTTCTTCGCTAACACACAAAGATTTTATAGACTATGTATAATTCAGAGAAAGTTTTGTTGTAGGAGACTAAAATAACACATTCCATTTCAAAAATATTGTTTGGTTTCAGTATTCGAAGATCACCCTCGGATAAATTGCATATCAAAACAGATTATGAGCAAGTTTTGAAACAATACCGTTTAAAACAAAGGAGAGGTAACCCTTCGAACTTACAACAAATACGAGCCGATTCGATAAGATTTTCAATATCTGATGGTAAATGGGATTTAGAAAAACTGTGCGATGCATTGCAAATTCCTAGAGCCTATAACACATTTTATGAGAATTTGACGCCCTCTAGTTTAGTAAGAGATGCTTTGGCAATACCAGAAATTTCTTTGCTATACCCAACTATTTGTCATACTTCAAAAATAAATTAATAAACAACTATTAATAATGAAGCCTATACCAAAAAAATTAAAGCGAAAAGTATAAAACCTGATTTTACACGAAAGGTTAAAATTTGTTTTTGTCTTCCTGAAAATTGTAAAATTTTCACATTCGCGAGTTTGGCATTGAGGGGACGTTGTGAGTTTTATTTATTTATTTTATGTAATTATTTTAAAAAACATAACGTTATAGTTATGAAGTTGAAATTTTGGTTGAGGTTTATAACTTACAGATGTACTACAAAATGGCAAAAGCATGACATTTTATGGATTTATGGAATCTGTGAGGGACAGGAAGGAACATTTTATAAATGTTGTTCTGCGAAAGATCAAATAGTTTTTTTTTTTTATTTTTTATTATAATAACAAACATAGATAGTAAATAACTAAAAATAATTGATAAATCGATTCATTTAATACATTTCATTTTAATAAGTCGTCATCAGAATAATTAAAAAAAAAAAAATCACATTCTTTTAAATAGATTCTTTTAAAAAATGTAAATAGTTATTAATTAACAGTTATTAATATTTATTGCTGCTCTTTGTTTTGTTTATCATTAGCTCATGACAATCAGTCAAAGTATCCAGTCCCAAAGTTGATTTTGTCCATCATTGAAATTTTTCTATCCGCTTTAGTAAATTCGCTACTCAAGAAAAAATTTGTCAATGTCGTACTTCTTGATAGCTTTGCCAAGATTTTTTTATGATTGCTATAGAATCATTATGTTTTAGTATGGTGTTTCTACCTCCATATTCAATTGAAAAAACAGTTTGACATATTGAACATATGACTTTTGAATCGTCATTATATTTACCACTATTAGCATTGTCGATTTTTAAAATGAAGATATAGCTTCAACGACTATAAATGTACATAAAGTTATGAAGTTTGTGTGCCAAAAAATATTTTTATATAAACTTTTATTATAAATAAAATAAATTTTTTTTTATTTTTTATTTAGTTCTTAATCCCTTTAAAGAAAACATCATTATAGCATGAGTTGATATGTCATAGTGTAGCTGCAAGTCATTATCTCCTATTAGCAAGAAAAATATACATGCATACATACATAAACATATATAATAAATCTCAATAGACTAAACGTTGAAAAAAAAAATGAATAGAAGAAAACTCTCTAACTCTAGGTCTAGCTAACACAGCTAGTGTAATATTATGAATGTTAATTTAAAATTTATTTAAAAAAAAAAAAAATAAAAAAGGATAAAAACACATTTTCATATGTCATAATTATTAATTCAAAAAACCAAAATTGCTTGAAAATAAAAACATAAAATTCTTAAACTAAATTTGTACATAAACATTGAATCCCAAAGGAATATTTTTTTGTTTTTAATTTAAATTTTTATTAAACTAATTATAAATTATACTGAGTTACTGAGTATAATTTAATTTTTTTCGAAATTAAAATTTTGTTTATGAAAATAAAAATTTTATTTTTGTGCTATAACATATTTATTCCATTTAAGAACATAATAATTTGAATTAAGTGAACATATCCTCTAATTAAGTTTTTTAAATTACTAAATTTTCAATCAGATTTTTCATCATATTTTGTTTAATAACTTATTAACAGCAGCTACAGAAAATGTTGATTATATTTTATAAATGTAATTAAGAGTGCCAAGTTAATATTTTTGCATAAAAATGATAAATTATAATATTTTTTGTTAAATCATTATGTAGAGGCAAGTGTTGTGGGCGGTTTTACCTATTGGCACCCCCAAGCAGCATTTTGGTTACAAAACTGAAAAACTTTAGACACATTTTGAAAACATCTGTTATTCTTTTTTTGTAAAATTATGCACAAAATATGTCGTCAAATTTTGAAACAATGTGTAGTAATAAAGTTTTCATACAAAATGTGTCCCCACTTTGGTCGTCATACTGACGTTGTGTGTACACTTCAACTAAAGTTGATACTGTGTGAACATAAAATGCCATTTATATTTCACTAACTACACTAACTACAATTTCAAATAAAATGTTGCTTTAAAGTATTTCAAATATTGGGCAACACTGAGAGAAACTACTTTGTGTTCTATCAAATTTAAATTAATAAAAAATAATATAAAATTTTTTGGTAAAATTATTTTGTGTTGTTTATTCGAAATTGTACGTCTGGATAATGGAACAGTTGTACCTATGGACTGCTAGACGTTATTTCGAAAAATGATCTAAACTGCCTACTAAGAAATCAACTTTTTTATTTATAATTGTGATGTTGAAGCATTTTATAATCTCAATTTAGATCTTTGGCAATAAAATTAGAAAAGAAATTAACCTTCGCTTTGTCAAAAGAAAAACTATTTCCAAAAAACTGGAATGAAAACAAAACTAAAACACGCTGGGTGGCGCAGTAGGTAGAGCGCCTGCCTTTCAACCGAAAGGTCACAGGTTCGATTCCCGAAGAAGGCAAAATAATGCTTTCTGGATTTTCGACCTGGTCCAGTACCCTTTATCATTGGGATAAAATAAATGATAAATAGTTGAGAGTTTTGGTTATCAGTAAAAATTAAAGTGGAACTATGCTATTATGAAGGCGAAGTACTCCTCTACAATAGATATAGTTTTCAACATTTAAAAATAAATAGATAACCATAAAAATTCTATAGAAAAGCTTTGTATGTGACTGTGTATTCCAAATCTCTGTGTAAAAGCAGTTAGGGTGTTCATCCCATAGAATTGGAATTATATAAAAAAAAAAAAAAAAAAAAAAACTGCTGGTACAGGATGGCTAAAAGGATTTGTTAAGAGATATCCAGTAATTTCTTTACGAGAACCTGAAGGGACAATCCTAGCTAGAGCAAGGAGTTTTAACAAATCTAATGTTAGGTGCGTATTACACATCAATGAATGGTCGATATATTGTCCATATATTGATGAGATAGTCTTGATGGCGGTTCTATTCTCATAAATAATTCAATCACCAATGACCCATCAATAATCTCATCAATAAATTAGTTGAAGTAAAAAAATGGTTTTTTGGGGAATGTTCAAAATCTGATAATGCTATAATGTTAATTTATAAAAGGAATAATTTTTATAATAATTTTAATAATTATAGCAGTTATTTACAATAATTTGTTTTTTTTTATACACAAAATTTACTTTAAAAATTCAATTTAAATTGAAGTCAAAAACATTCCTCCAGAAATTATATTTTCAATATTCATATTTGTTTCGAAAGTATCAATATATTCAAAACAGTTCCACAATATGTCATTTGGAAATTTCAAAATATGGATAAAAAAGTTGCTGAGTGCATTATTGATGTGTAATCGCTCATCAGTATTATTGTTTATATATTGTCAATATATGGACAAGAATATTGATGAGAACATTGCTGTGTAATAAAGGCACCTTACAATTTTTAAAAATTTAAAACTAGTATTGACGACTCATAATAATTTTGTTCCAGAAAATATTTACAATGTAGATGAAACAGGTATATCAACTGTACATAAACCGAACTAAATTATTGCCCTGAAATCAATTAACATCTAAAATTAACATCTGATGAGAGAGAAATTAACAATACAATGATCACCTTCATAAATGCTTTAGCAATTCCTAGCACCAGTAAAATGTTCATGCTGTTAAAATTCAACCAAGCTACACTTGTAATGTGCAATATTAGTCAAAAATATTACCATTCGAAGTGAGTTTCCAAGTCACACATGGATAATTATTGTGAATCCGATGAAGAAAATTCATTTCTATGCGAAAAATGTTACGTATTGGTAAATAAATCTGATAGCAGTATTTGTACTTAGGAGATGTATATAGATTAGTCCAAAGTGTTAGATAGAAATACCTGTAAGATTATAACTATTTCTTTCGATTGGTATTTTTATCATTAAAATTTTTATTTTTTTTTATTTTAGATTAATATAGTAGTTGTTAACCTAGTTTAATATTTGCATTATGCAAAAAAAAGCTCCTACATGTAGACGTCCACAGGTACATTTATCACTGTCCATAGGTAAATTGGGTGATTGTACCTATGAACAAAATACAAAGTTTTTAATAATTTAAAAAAAAAACGATGAAAGTTAATTACTTAAGAAATAATTTGTGTTTTATTACTACCAAAACAAAAAAATTAATATATGTTATTAAAAAAAATTTCTGTTATGTGTCCACAGATACAGCACTTGCTCATACTACCGGAGCTGTTTCATACTTTTTAAAAGTACCTTTTCAAAAACTACCTTTTTAGCATTTTCGTCTGGGAGTGCAAAAAGATTTAAATACTCATCCATATACCGTGAAAATACTAAGATGCTTCAAAACTGCCTTTTCAAATTTTCGAATTCCTTCATAATCAGAACATCTAGAATATATACTCATACTAATACTCATACCTTTATAAAGCAGGCTATCTATTTTTTGTTTCAAAATTATTTTAGAAAAATTTCATTGATCTAGTCTAGAACTTTTTGATTACTAGAAGGTTCCAGGTTAGGTTAAGGTTAAAATAATTAATTTTTTTTCTAGTATTGGTGTATTTCATTTGTTGTTCTTAGAATTGGATTTGTATTGATGATCTAAGCATTTTATGTATTTGTGTGCAGAGCATTTTTTGTATATTCAGTTGCAGCGGCATAACTATAAGACCATCAGCATATAGAAACGGTTGCCTCTGTAGATTTAGTTCAGCAAAACTGTTTATGTAGCAATTAAAAAGTGAAGGACTTACCGAACTACCCTGTATTATACCACAGTCCGTTTTTTCGATTATACTTATAGTGTGTTCTGTACATGCATATTATTTCTTTTCAGTTAGATAACTCCTAAAACATTTTTGTTGAACAATAATTTAGCAAAAAATAATTCACAAAAAATTTAAACTACAAAATTTAAAATAGATAATTAGAAAATTCAAAATACCAAATCAAAATATAATAAGATAAACATTTATGAATATTCAATAGGCAAAATACAAATACTAATACAAATTTCCTAATTCGTTATACATACTTTCTAAAAGCTATCAAAATTTTTTTGAAAAAATCGAAATTTTCTGCCTTTCTGACTTCCACTGGTAAGTGATTAAATAATTGAAGACCTTCATGAAATAAATTGTTTTATGTATTACTCCTACGAAACAATGGTAACCTGAACAAATTTGCTAATTAGTCTGGTAGCATATTATTCTTCATTTTAAAAAGAAAGACCAAAATATCGAAATTGAGTCTTTGGCGTACTGACATCCATTTTAATTGCCCGAGAATGTAATTTCGATTAGTTCTTCTACTCTACATCTTAAGTGTGACTCGCATGGCCTTATTTTGGAAAATTTTCATCTATCCTTTTCCCTTTCACTACATAGAAACAACAATGATGAACAGTAGTCCAAAAGCGGTAAAATCATAGTATTATATATCATTACTGCACATTTATGCGTGAGTTGACAGCGAATTCTTCCTAAGTAACCTACTTTTTTTAGAAATTTTATTACTTGTGAAATCTGCGTGTTTATCTAAATTTAGCTTATCATCTATCTGCACTCCTAAATATTTCATGACGTTTACTCTTCCATCACCAATATTTAAAGCAACATTAGTGCTAGTACAATAATTATTTATGATCATGTATTTAGTTTTGCTTAAATTTAATTTCAACTCATTCATACATTTATAAAACATCGTGTAGGTTCTAGGAAGGTGAAACCATTTTAAAAATAAATATTAAAAACTATCGGTATGTTTCACTAATTTTATTAAATATACTAATCGATATCGGTTATTACACCATCACTCAGTCTCCTGTCACCTGATGATGGTGTAACCAAACAGTTAATATTCTTTATTCTCATACACATATTTATATATCTTAAAATATGTATCTTAAATATTCTACTTCTCCTTTATCCTAAATAATTTATTCGCAATAAATTAATCTACTAGCTTTAGCTATATTGATTGAAGTTCAAAATATTTTTTTGATCGATTTTTGCTTAATTTAAATAAAACTAAATAATTTTAATTCTCAATATTTACGTTCTGTATAAATAGATTGTATTGGTTATATAAGAAATAATTTAATCAGGTCTTCTACGTATTAGTTTATCATTATAATAATTTTTAATCTTTCAGATATGAAAATTCTTTTATGACATACAGATCAAGGGGGTAAAAACAACAATTCTCATTATTTTGTATCATTTATTAAAAATTTATGTTGACAACTTATAATAGTACCAATACATTATAAATGTATGTACATCTGTACATAATTATTATGTATAAAATATAAGTACTTAAGATTTATTGATAACAATAGAAAATTACAGAAATCCATTTATTAGAACATAAAAATTTGACAATACATGGTGGAAATAAGGTAAAATCTAGATTGTGCTAAATGAAAAATACTCGTATAATATAATTATAAATTGTAGGCTTGAATTTAATTCTTTCAAACAATTTTTTTTTGTTTTTTGCAAAGTTCATATTTAATTATTCAAAAAAAAAAAAAAAAAAAAAGTATCTATAAGTTATATTTATATATTTATTTATGTTCCTTTATGTTCCTTTTTTATTTTTTTTGATGAAAATTCTTTAAATTTCTTCTTTGTAAATACCCTTCATTCCCATTACTTAATTTAATTCCTCTTAACATAAATACGATACATATATACTCCAGTTATTCCTTAATACCAAAAATTGCTTCTAGATACTTACTATATACAAATTCTTTATAGATCTTTGTTTAAAGATAACCCATTATAAGAAGAAAGAATCATACTGTAGCAAAAGAATTTGTGAATTGAAATTAGAGAAAATTGGTATTGAAAAGGTATTCATTACAACTATAAGGTATACAAAACAAAAAATTATGTAATACATATCAACGTCTGAAGATTGGCTTACTCCATATGCCCAATCCAACGACTTGGAGTTAGGAGTGGTTTCTGGGGTTTTAAAAGGGGTTGCGTCCATTCCTAGCTGTAGTATGTTCAGAAATATCCAGATAGAATTTTGCTCCATATCCAATTTCTTATCAAAATGTAAGTATTGTTTTGTTCTATACGACAATTTTTGGCGTATAGGGCAAAATATTCATACAAATCATTGGTTACAATTTTATTCGTATTGTTTTGCCTTACGTAGTTTTAAAATTTTGTTTCTTAAATATTGTTTTGCTCTATACAACAAACTTTTGGTGTATAGGGCTTAGAGCATATACAACGAAAATATGAACCCACACAAATACTGTATGCTCTATGGAAATACAATTTTATTCGTGTGTTTGTTTAGAGGAATTTGTGAAGCTTGTGAGATTTGAAAGTGTCATGTCGTCACCGCCACTAAGTTGGTCGGAAAGTATTATAAAGTAAGTTTAAATTGAATTTTAAAGTATATTCATATATTTGTTTTGTTATTATGGTTTTTGATCATTGTTTGTAATTTTATTTTAAAATTTCGCGCTTTTTTATTTAATACGTTTTTATTACTTCGCTTTGGTCGTTTGTTTGGTTTATCGGGTACAAATTTTGCAATCGATTTTAGACTAACTTCCCGATGAGCTAGATACTTGAAGTTTTAAGAATAGCTTGGATGCCGGTGACAGTTTTATGAAAATTTGGGAGATCTTGTCTTCGGCGAAGCCCTTATTTAGACCAACATTCATATCTCTAAAACTATTGTGCTTATTTGATTTAAATTTGGTACATATCTTAGTCTCTGATTGTAAAATCTTTTATAAAAATTTGAAGGGCCTGGTCCTCACCAAAGACCTTATTTGAAATGTATAAAAAACAAAAATAAAACTATATGTTTTTTTTTTTCAATAATCGTTTGCTCACACAAAATAATGCTTCAAATGCTCAAAAAAAAATGCTCAACCCAAAATAATGCAAAATGTGATAAACTTCGGTACTATTGCTTTGCTCAACGTGCAAAATGGTACTAATTTTCCTTAATTTGCTCTCTAACATATTCTGTAAAGTTACAAAGAACTATAACTATTTATACGCTGGGTGCCGCAGTAGGTAGAACGTCTGCCTTTCAACCGAAAGGTCCCAGGTTCGATTCCCGATGAAGCAAAAAAAAAAAAGCTTTATGGATTTTTCGACCTGGTTCAGTACCCTTTGCCATTGGGATATAATAAATGGCAAAAAATAATTGAGAGTATAATCTGGTAACAACTTAAAATAAAATGGAGCTAGTCTATTTAAGAAGGCTTAGTTCCGGACAATAGTAGTAGTTTTCCACATTTAATGAGTTGATAAGCCAGTAATTTGATAAATAAATACTCGAAATATTGTAGATTGCAGTGTAAAAATGCAGTACCGTACTTAATTAAGCACAACTAAACTAATTAAAATTTACATTTCAAGTAATATCATGTAAGAATTTAAAAAAATTATATCGTTTGCTTTTCATGTAATAGGATGCTGAACTTTAAGATCGATTATTTCGAAACAACAATTTGGCGTATGGAGCAAAAACATATTCAGACACCGAATTTATTAAATATGAGTTTAATCCATTATGGTTAATCCTTTATTGGTATTTTATAAAATTGTACTAATTACTTATTTCACGCCTAGCAATCTATAAATGTTAATCTATTTGAGCCCACTCAATTTTCCGCCCGCAAAATATCACAAATGACGTCTTTGGTCTAAGTGTACTATTTTGGGTTGCGAGTGCCAAACCTAATAGCCAAAACTTGGACTAAAAAACCTTTACACTTGCGTTCGCTAACAAAGAGGGAATATAGATATTTTGGAAAAAAAAATAAGAGGAAGGAGAGGAGTTTGCCAAGAAGATGCAAGCATTGTTATTGGTGTTCGTTTAAAATCTTTATAAATTAAATAATAAAGTTAGTGCAAACCTCTACAATAGTGTTAGTGTTAACAATACACTCACCGAAAATCGATTAAAAGCACTTATTTTTTTAAGAATATGTTTAAAATTATGAATAAAATTTGGAACTCAAGTTATAAATTACGTTTTTATTTAAGTTTTTACAGTATTTATTTTAAAAATAAATTAAAATTAAAACCAATATTTGAGAACAAAAATTTAACTCAAATTTTATTGCGAAATTAAACTAAAAGCATCTTAAATTTAAATAAAACTTTAAAGTAAACACGAAATCAAATATGATAAAATTAGAAATTAGTAATGAATGAGTAAGATCCCCTTTTATTTGTAACCTCACTTAGGCGGTTTGTCATAAATTCAACTAAGTGGTGAAACTCTGAATCTGGTAAATTGGTATCATTCCTTAGAAATGCTTTTATACAGCACAGTGTTATTAAATTAATGGCATAAACTCTACGTGCTAAATTTTCCCATAGGTTTACTATAAAATTTAGATCGGGGGAGCTTTCAAAATTTAATTTTTTTTTCTCTTGAAATAATGCCATTGTCTTACGAGACTTGTGAATGGCTAAGATTCCTCAAAAGAGATTAAAACATTTTCAAGTAACTGAACAATGTTGCCAGAGTTGAGTCATGTTTAAATTTTATATCATTACCCATATCATTAAGGACTAGGAGCCACCTCTAAAGTTTATAATGGCCATAATTTGTTTTTCTGACCTTAACCAGTAACAGTAATAATTAAAATCATCTGATGTGGTCCATTCAAATTAACTTTTTTCTGGTCGGAAAAAATTGCATTTCGCCATTGATGGGACCCAGGAGATGTGCAATTTTGCGAATTCCAAATCCGTTGCGTATGTGTGCGATTCTTATTTGTAATTTGTTATATAATTTTGTAAATTTAGTATGTAAGTTAGCTTAAGTTGTTAATGAAATAAAGAATTATTATTATTATTATTATTATTATTATACCGATTGTTCCAGACCATGCGTATCACCTTTTTAAGAGGGGAAGGAGCCGTTATTTTAAAATTTAGAAAAAAGTTTGTTAACTAAATCGAGGGTGCTCTATCGATTGGTGGTATTTTCAACTTTCGAAAGGGACCAAAAATCGGTTTTTTAAGATCAAAAATTGCCGAAATTGGCCGAAAGCGAGATTTTCAAATGGGAAGGGGTACTTTTTAATGCAAATTCGGATTCTACGACAAAAAATAAGGAGATTATGTTAAATGATTTTTTTTTGTTTTCTTAGTATTTTTCTTCAAAATTAATAACAATAAAACAAAAATGCTCAATATTTTCCTTTGGTAAACTAAAATTAACGATAATCATTTTTATAAATTAATTTGCTTTTCATGTTATCATATTTTTTATCTCAGTTTTGGGTTCCTAGAAAGTTTAAACAAAAAAAAAAACAATTATATTAGTAATTAAAGTATAACTGTGCGCATCTATAACCGGCAAGCTGTGCGCCTGCGCATACCTTCCCTTAAGCAATTATTTAACGAATTATTAAATTTATTTTAGAATATAAGAAAAAGTATATTAACTACAGTAGGTAAATTACTTTAATTAAGTTGTCCATCAAATCTATTTACAGTTCAGTAATATTTTTAACAATTTTTCATTTTATTCAACATTATAGATCTTACATTTTTCTCTTGATATCAGTTCTATAATGGAAAACTAAATAATAACAATAATAATAATATTATGGATTTTTCTGTATTCTTTCATTCCAAAACTGATTTGAATCTAAATTATGCTGTTAACTTACATATTTATTTACATAACTAACTTCATGTTGTAGACAACTGTTACAAAATCATGTAGTGTATATACTCGTATATAAGTAGTATTTTATACATGTATATGTATTTTATTTTGTACCACAATCTTTACATCTTTAAGCTAAATATTCTTGTTTGGTTTATATGTTGTTGTCTGTTTATTGTTTTTAAGTAGTTCCCCATTTTAATCTTCAACTAATACGTAAGCCAAAACAAAAACAAAATAATAATAATAATAATAACAAGGAAAAATATAATACAAAACAAAAAAAACCAATTTTAGTTCTAATTTTAGTCCTGTTATTATTCAAGGATTTACTAATTGCTTTTTGAAACGAAGAAGAAAATTATTTCTAAGCTCTTAAATGGTAGAAACAGTCAGAAGAGAATTATTTATAATGAAATCATTGGTATTAGACTATTTTTTTTTCTTTGTCATATAATATATTGTAAATAATAATAGTAATAATACCTTGGGTCCCTCTCTTATATTCCAAGATCAAAATAACATTCAAATAGAAAATAGCGATTACAAAAGATATTTTTTTTCTCCTTCTTCTTCTTCTTCATTTGTAATAATAGGTTTTGCCTTGCTTTTCTATTTTTCTCTTTCTTATATAATATGGTCTCTCAAAACTATACCAGCACATGTCTTCTTTGTCTACTATTTTATAAGTATAATTTAAATGGCGGATGTTTTTTTGTTCAAAATAATAGAAATAATAATAGTAATAGCATCATCATAACTATTGTGTCTGTGTAAAAACACTTAGGATACAAAAATAAAAGGATTTAAAAATGAAGAAGAAACAGAAGTAAAATAAAAAGAAAATCAAAAGAAAAAATTAATCAATTTTCTTTTTAATAATAAAGGGTGGATGATTCTCATTTATTCTAATCTAGACAAAATTATATCACTACATATATACAAAGAACAATAATAGTTTCAGAGTCAAGGATTTATTTATTTTTTGTTATTTATTTTCTTTTTTATTTCAATTCTATTTATTGATCAAATTAAGGCCAATTTTCAACTTAATTTTATTTATTATAGACGTGACCTTGATTCAAATTAAGTACTTGAGCGTATAAAAAGATATTACTAAAAATATTCAAGCAATTTCTTGTAAATTTTATAACATTGATTGTAATTGACAGAATTTACAGAGTGTTCATGAATTGATCATAAAAAATTTGTTATTTTTGTCAGAACAGGATTGAGGGAGTACGGGGTTGTAAAGTTTAAAGATTAAGTTGTATTACAAAATGCAAAATAAGGCTGAAGTTGCAAAATATTCATATGATGACATTGTTTAGACCGTAGCTTGGTGGAAAATCTATATTTTTACGTTACTAAATGCCCTTATTTATTTATTTATTTCTTGCCGTCAGCGCCGTAGCTAGGCAGGTGCACCAGGAGCACAAGCACAAGGCCCAGACATCTGAGGGGCCCTTAAATAAACTTTTACTAATTTTTCTATTAAATTATAACCTCATAAAACTATAAAAATAAATAATCATACAGGGACAAATAAAAAATAGTGGTGTAAATATAATATCATATTACCTAGTGATTAATAGGAAAATAACTAAAGTTATTACCGCGTTACTACAAAAAAAATGCAGCTTTAAGCGATAAACACAATGGGAAATACCGACGAAAAACTCGCAACAAAAAATTAAAATACATACGCTCTTATCTACCAAATAAAATTTTAAATAAAAAAGCAGTTGATAAATTGGATATTCATGATGTCAGAGGACAAGGATACGACAACGGTGTTAATATGTCTGGCAAATATAAAAGTGTAAAAGCACGTATTTTTTAAATCAATAATATGGAAAATTTTTGTGCCTAGTTCGGCTGACTTGTTCAGCCTTAACTTAGCTGGTGTTTATGCTGCGTCTACAACACCTAACATGATCACTTTTTTTTGGTACTGTGAAAAAATTGTTTAACCTTTTGTCATCATCGACAGCACGATGGGAAATGTTAATGAAATATTTAAAATTAACACTTATTAAAATTTATCGGATACAAGGTGGTAATCAAAGGCCAATGCAATGAAATCGTTAAGTTTACATTTATTCAATGTAAAAACAGCATTGGAATCGATTGCAAATGTTTCAACTGCATCAAATCCAGAAAGTATATCAAATTCAAAACGTTTGCTCTGATATATATTTATCTGCAATCTTTCTGTATGAAATAAAATTCTACAATGCACTGAGCGAATAAATAAAGCATTACAACGAAAAAATGTACCGATAGACCATGCAAAAAAACTAATTGATGGACTACGTTGTACTTTACAAGGACAACGAGAAACAGGTTTCCAACAAGATTTTGAAAAAGCAAATAATTTGGCTAAAACTATGGATTTACATGTTGGATTTCGCAGTAAGCAGAGGAGAATAGTTAAAAAATAGAAATTGATGAGGCACCGGATGAAGAAAGTAGTATGACGTCCGAAAGTTTGTTTAAAATGCAAATGTACAATATTTTTGAGAAGCTGTTGTCTCAATTAGATTGGTGTTATGAACAATTTAGAAATATTTATAAATGGTTCATCTTCAGAAAAAGACAGCCTTGTAGATTTAAAAAAAAGCGGCTGCTGATCTTGCCATGAAGTACAGCAAAATATGTACGAGCTCGCATTTGAAATTCAAAGTTTTAAATTTGAAGCATCGATATTAGTAGACAATTTAAAAACTACAAGACCACTTGAAATTTTACAAGGTCTACGTGACTTTGGATTAATAGAGTCTTATCCAAATATTAATATTTCTTTACGACTATTTCTTACTTTTCCAGTATCAATTGCTTCATGTCAGAGAAGCTTTAGCAAATTAAAATAAATAAAAAATTATTTAACATCAACTATCGGACAAGATAGGTTATCCAATCTTGCCATAATATCTCTTGAATACAATGTAGTTAAAGATATAGCATTTGATGACATAATTAATGAATTTGATGAAATCAAGGCCAGAAAAATCATAATTAACATTAAAGAAATATAATTAAAATTTCGTATATAATGTGGGATGATATTTTTTTCAATAACAAATGTTTTTTAAAAAAGTTATATTACACATTTTTAAATCATAATTGTATTATAACTTATTTTTTCCAAAAAAAATTTGGGGGCCCTAAAAAAAATATTGCACAGCGCACTTGAAAAACTAGTTACGGCGCTGCTTACTTTTAGTATACATAAGAAGACAAGTCTTTATAATCGTATACAATTAAAATCATAATATTGTTAATTTAATTACATACTAAGATTAAAACTATATCTTTTAAAAATTGGTTACAAATCATAAATTATTTCAATTAGAAAAAAAAATTAAATACATTACTAACATAAGAAATAAAACAAAAAAGTACAAAAAAACAATTATATTAGAGGAAATGAATTCACTCCATATAATACAACAAGTTAGATATTTGCCTAGATACTGCGTTCATTTCTCCTTCAAATATAAAAATTTAAAGAAATCATTTATTACTAATAATTTTACTGTATACTACGGTTTTTGTTCAAAATATTCCCAAGATAGCTCTCTTAACCTTCTAACAGATATTTCAGAACTAATAGTATTTTACAATGAATTCCATAATACAGCAACTCTGACAAAAAAATATGTCCACGCTGCTATTATAACATGGAACAATTAAATTTACATCCATATGGGATCTATCGAATATCATCTTATTGTGTTTTAATTATTGTGAAATAATTTTCTTCATGTAAAAAATAACGAGCAGCCAAATATCAATTTAGATACATCAGCAAAACTGGTACTTGTATTAAAGACACCATTTAAACTGAATAATTCACAAACACTCATCGACGCGTCGCATTACGTACAAAATAGCATAATTAATGATGAAACTATAGTTATTGGATGTATTTATAAATGCTGTAAACTGACAACAAGTTTGCCACCAATTGGCGTACTTTGCAATAATGAACACAAACTCTACCTATATTCTACATTTACTTGACAATTCTGCAGTTTCTGTTCATTAATACTGACATTTTGAAAAGAACAATTTTTTTCAATAACAAAACAAAAACTAAAGTACTCAAAACAAGAAAGACAACTACTTCAAAAAAATGTATGCATACTAAAAATTTATTCCACTAATATAAGCTTGTGCGTCGTCGGCATATAATCTACAATGAGCCTCAGATAAACACTGAAGAAGATTACTGATGAATAATCTGAAAAGCAGTGGAGCAAATAAAGATGTTTGAAGTATTCCACTTTGAACAGGTAAACAATTAGAATTGATTTAATTCAAGTGCATAAACCAGGTTCTTGTAGTGTAAACAAGCAACTAAGATGCAATTTTGAACCTTGTATTATGTGAATTTCGATTGATTTTATTTGATTTTTCACTCGGAAGAAATTTTCCTATTGGTTGCAATTATACCGATACGTAAAATGAATACCTAAACATTTTAGTTTTCAATAATACAACAGCAGTCCTTTTTTTGTAGTATTTAATTATTTTATTTATTGAATTTTTCCATAAGGAATTTACAATAATTTGGCATTTGAAATAAGTATATTCAAAACCTAAAAACAAAGTTTATGACGACGTGTATAGTCAAAAACTGGACTCCAATTTATTAACTTCAATTACGATTTAATATTTTCGAACATTGGCGAATGGTCAGAAGAAAGATTGTGGCTTGATGTTACTTTTATTTGGTTATGCTTTATGTATTCAGTGATTTCAAGATCAGTTAAGTCTGGTATTTTCTACCTATTAGGTGGTCAGTATGTATGGTATCAACATGTGCTATCACCACCCTTTTCCTGGTTCAGTTTCGTCAGCAGTACTTTTTCAAAGTATTATTAGCTTTAATGCACATTAAATTAACTCTTGTTAGCCCAGATTATTTTTTTGAATCCTCAGGTTAAATTTATCAATATATCCTGATAACATATTTTTGTATTTCCTTTGGTTTATGGAACCTCCCTGCTGTTTAGGAGGCATGTTGTCATATGGCAACGCTGGGCTATGCATAAGAGGAAAAAATTATATGAAATACACATTTTAGATTTTGGAATAAAATATGTTAGTAAAATTATAAATGAGCAATTAATGAAAAATTGATAAAAAAAATTATTTGAATAATGGAACACAATGTGATAATATTCAAAACACCATATCCACAGTCCTTTATCACATTTGATACATATAATTCTGCCAACTATTTAACAATAATCGCCAGCACATCTTCGTTTCTTCTCCACAGAACTTACAAAGTGTACTGTATTACCATAATAAATAGCTTTTGAGAAGGATCTTTTACGTATTATATTTCCAGCAAATAGTGGTTGGGTTCCATAATGACCACAATAATATATAGCAATTTTTCAACGAAATTGCAATTGACGCATTTCTGGAATGTGAACTCTATTAATTTGTCAAGGATTGCATACTGATACATCAAGAGGTCATGGTAATATGCTATTTCATCATTTCTTTCCTTGAATCCCAACCCGATATAAACTGATGTTCTCTTCCATTCTATCGACGTCACTTATGTACTTATTACATTCACCAATAGCATATACGCGTGAATTTTTTTTTGAAACGGTGGAAGAACCACTTAAATCTCCAATTTCATTTGGTGGTCCAATAAATATAGGCTTAGGTACATCTGAGGAAATCTCTTCTAAATAATCTAATGCTTTTTTTACTGTTAATTTTCTATAAAATCACAAAAATAAATCACACACTTTGTTTAAATGTTTTCTATGTTAGATTAGCCCAGTGCTGCCATATGGCAACAGACAAAATACTAAGGCTTGAATTATTTTAATGTAAGTTTATGTATGCCGTTTGTATTTCAATAACAAATTTTTCCATTATTCTCAATTGACGGAAATTTTGCTTGTTGGAGATATCTTGTTAAAAGAAATTATTCATACAAGCGAAACATCCAACAAGATAAATCTCCGCCCTATGCCAACTGACAGGATTGCAAGACATTTAGGATGAAGTTCCATCAATGTGACAACACTTATCTAATTTGAAATGAAAGCTAATCTCGGAACAGCCATTCTGAACAATAAGTAAAATGCCATCAAGCTTGTAAAGTCTAATACCTACAGTATAAGTCTGGAAGCATATTAGCACAACATTTTTATTTTTTTATTTTTATGCCACACTCGTTATTGTAGAAACATTTTTTTTAATATTAAAATTAAAGTTCTCATTTCTATATGAGTTTCTATATCATCCCATAAGACATACTCCTATATACCAACATACAAAAAATATTTGTAAAAAAAAAAATATTTAAATAAAAAAATCCAATTTAAACTAAAAATAAAATTCATTTAAACAAAAAAATGTTTATGGTAAATTTGGTTAAAAATTACACTGTTTATTTCAATTGTATCTCTCATATCTAAATTTTATTATAGAAAAATATCTAGAAATTGTTGTCCATTGAGGCAAGTTAACTCAAAACGAATTTTCTCTGATGTTTTCTTTTTACAATAAACTTTTGAATCCCTTACTTACCAGGCCGGTGGAATAGAAAATAAATAAAGCGATTATTGAAAAAAAAGTCTTCACATTATTAAATTACTTTTTTTTTGTATATTTTTGTTTTGTTTTTATGTTTGTGCTTTTTTTTCCTTTTGGACTGTACGTGTTGAACCCTTTTTGAAAATTCTATTTGTAGATAGAGTATATAAGAAAAATAATAACAAAATGAGGAGACACAATTTTTAAGAGATAATAAACAGAGAGATAAAATTTTCAAATAACAAGAAACTCTTATTGCTATCTCTCTCTTATCAACAGACAGGATTCACATAATTTAAAGATGGTGAGACACAAAAAAAATATAATAAACATTGTTAATATTGTGTAACCTTAATAATCAGGATCGAATAATCAATAAAAATTCTTCACAAACCATTTTTGATTCGAATAAAAGCAATTTTAGAATCTTGAATTTGAGATCAAAACAAAAACAAAATATTAGAAAAATTAGAATAACAATCCTTAAAGATATAAATATATATGTATGTAATGTATATAACAGTAATTTGTTATGTTAAGTATGATAATAAAGTATACAATATTGAAGAACTCATCTAGAGTTCAACTTTTTTATAAGAACTCTCGATAATGCAATATGCTTATGAAATTGAAAATATTGAAAAGTCTTTAGTGAATTTTCATCATTTTGGGTGATATCCAAAGAAATAAGAGCTCTATCTGTTAATTCAAATAATTCAATTTCATTTTAGAGATTTAAATAGAATAAAAGGTTTTATGAAAATTTATAGAAGTCATTCTTTATTTAGCGTATTGGAACGCATCAATTCAATATAAGTATTTAATTCAGTATCAACGCATTTGTTATGGTTTGTGCTAATTCAGTTCAACGTTGACCATTCCTGACACGGGAGATGAAAACCTGATCTTCTATTATGACTTTTCTGTAGTTATTTCGTTTAGGTGTGAAGTTGATGTTCAATCCATTCGTAAAGAATATTAAAATCGTTTTCACTTCGATACTTGACTTTGGTAATTGGTGAGTGACGTAATATTAATCTTAGGATGTTTTGGTGCAGTATATTGATATTAATATAGATATGGTAATTCGTTATTTAACATTACTTTATTGTTGTATTCTCTAATCTGAAAGTAAAACAATAAAATAATGTTGCTGACCACGGGTAACCATCTCGTCAGTGATTTTAGTGGTATTTTGCCTGTTGTAAGACGTATTGTGCTGCTTAACTCTGCATCAATCTTCTTCGTATGTTTGCTGTAAAGCCAAACTAGTGCGCCGTATTCTGCAATAGAATATACTAAAACTAAGCCGAGAAAAGGTACTCTGCATTTGTACCCCAAGAAGTACCAGTCAACTTTTGTATTATGTTATAACAGTGAAAATAGTCGATTATTTTCCTTTTAATTTTACTGATATGCTTATCATACAGATACGCGTATTTCGTCTACTACTTGCAGACTTCTTCAGTGTTTTGTACTCGACTGTAGTAGACGTAGTAGACGAAATACGCGTATCTGTATGATAAGCATATCAGTAAAATTAAAAGGAAAATATTCGACTATTTTCACTGTTATACCAAAATTTTACTCTAACGCTGGAAAACAAGTTTTTATAAAAACTGTATTATGTTGTTACGCGTTCTCAGCTATACCTGCTAGATTGTGTCAGTTAAAGCTCTATGGAGAGTGACCACCAAGGTATTTTGGTAATCGATTTTTATTTAATATTCAATTATTAAATGATAATTTCAGCTTTCGACTTGCCAAATGATTTAATAAATGAAAAAAAAAAACAATTCTATTTTCATTGGGTTCGACCAAAGCCCCCATTTCTTGAAATATGTCTTTAATTTTTCAAAGTTGTTGCTCAATGTTCTTTGCTCAATTTGTAAAGATTTATTCACCGTACCCAACTTTCTGTCTCAGTATCATTCTGGATCAGTAAAAATCTAAATTTTTCTGAACATGTAAAAGCCCAAATTAAAAAAGTATCAAATGCGTTTTTTATACCCAAAAGTCTATTCTACTCAAAAATACTTATCCGCAAAAGTTAAAATATTAGCATACGAAACTATCATTAGACCTATTATGCAATTGGTACAATATTAGTGCCTCGTTAATGGAAAAAATAATTCGCAAGGAAATGTATCAGGGCTTGCTTAGGAGAATACCGTAAAGAAAATAGTGAATATAAACATTATTTGTCTAAAAAATATATTTATAATATAAAGTGAATTGAATATCATAAGAATTGATAATTTTATAATTTCATTAATCATAAGCATTAGAGCACAAAATGTTACCGAAAATAGCCTTATTTGTCACTCAATCTATCCAGAAGAAACATATATAACACAAACACTTGATTCAGGTTACATTCCACCGGAAGGTTTTCTATATTTAGATAAATACAAATCCATACAAAATGAGAATAATGCGCCGATTCTCTACCATTTCAACGGAAGAGCCACAAACAAGAAAATTGAACAAGATCTCAGCCTAATTAATATTACTGACTTAACGTTTAGTACAGATTTATCAAATAAAGAATCCAGAAAAAAAAGTGTCTAGAACTCATAAAAAAATTTTAAAACTTGGAAATAATCATTGAATGTTTTATTCGACAACAACTCAATCGCTACAAAAGTGAAGAATAAAGTCTCATAAAAGCGATGTTGAGGATGGATTATATCACAAAACTTATTTAATTTTAGTCTAAATTTTGCCAATCCTGTGTATAATATTAATTTTTAGTACTAATTTTTTAAAAAAAATATTGTTCATTAATATTGGATTGGTTAGCCACATCTGCTAAATTTACATTTTTTGATTTGGAAGTTGCTTCCTATGTTTTAAATGCCTGAAATTTCAATTCTGCTATCAATACCTAATTATATCAAGTAGTTTCAAAGATAAATGGCGTCAACTTATGCAGTGTATTCAAAAAAATTTAAATTTATAAAACTTTATACATTTGTAAACATGCATCAACATGCAGCAAAATATTTATACAAAAATTCGTTATTTTTTAAGTTTATGTTTTTTTGTGTTTTGCAATTTAAATGCAAACAGCAATAATGCTTAGTTTTCATTTCGATTTGATACTTACCACAATAGTATGCATTTTTATTAATGTATTGCATCATCATTTGATGTGGCAGATGGAGATCATCCGTATAGCACAGAGCGGAAATATGTATTGCATATTTGCATATTATTATATTGTAGATATTTGTATACTCTTTTATGAGTGTTGAGTTATCATTTTGATTAATATACAGAATGGTCCGGTCCTAAGCCCCTTAAGGAGGTAAGTATATTGGAGGAGTGCGTGTTAAAATTGATATTAGTTTTCTAATGTCTAACAAAATATCGTGTTCTCTTCAGAAGTAATGTAACTACCTAATTTGATGTACCTGACTAACAATTTTTATGGAGTTGGTATCAGACTATTTATTTTTGAATAATAGCTGCCCAAACTTAAAGCTGTAAAATTTAATATTTTTGTGAAAAACGTGATATAATAATATCAATAATATTAATAGTAATATTTTTGTGAAAAGATTATCTTTGCAAACTTCGCATAACATTTGTTGTTAATTATTTTTTTCTTATGCATTACATCATTCTTTACAACTTCTATTTAAACTGCTTTCATGTTATACTTTCCATTTGTCAGATAAATTTATATCTAAATTTCATTACCTGATGTATTTTGTAAGAAATTCAGCGAAAATTTACTTATGATTGCCATCGATTTCCACCTGTTTTGTGATAGCTTTATGATTCTCTATAGTTTTAGAACATTAACTTGTAACGAATTGTTTACCTTAATTTGTTTTTAGAAAACAATTATCATTCAACACCTGTTCAAAAGCTATTAGCACAAAATTTTCCTGCACCTGTCAAATTTTGTAGCTGGCTGCTTGAACGACACTTTAATGAGTATTAATGTAATGCCATGTAATATTATTTATCTCGTGCAGGAGTGATATGTGATGCATATATATATTACATATACATATATTCTTTGAGAGTCTAATCAACAATGGATGGGCAAAGTTAATTGCCAGTTTTGAAGGCAGCACGTGCCAATCTCTAATCAAGGTATATTATATTAATTGGTGATGCAAGATTATATGCAGCGATATTATATTGGATATAGCTATAGCATATACATGTGACATGCAAGGTTGTATGCTCTCCCATGTATATATTTTTGAATTAAAAACGGTGCTCCTTAAATTAGTGCAAGTTAATAATTAGTTAATAACAAGTTGCTACGGATTGAGGAGGCAAATTCCACTTGAGTCGTCATTTTATACATTGGTTTTTGTTTGTAAAATCGTAAACAATTGATAAATAATATAAAACATAATTTCAAAAACAAAATTTGCTAAAATTCAAATTTTATCTACATTGCTAATATCTAATATGTAAATATTATTGTTAATTTTTTTTCATACCTATTCGTAATAGAAAATTGGAATGCTGTGGATGAAAAAAAATTTATAAAAAAGTATACATAGTTAAAAACATAGAACTTTATTTACTATATTTTTTATTAATGAAATTCATGTATGTATTTCGGTTTACATCATTTTATAGAATGTAATTCCAATTGGAAACGATTGTCTATACTTACTTAATATAGTACAGTAATAAGTATTAAAATAAGTTTTACAAGCTAACTACAAAAAAATGTTCCTAATATTAATTGGCAAAGATACTTACAGAATGTAATGTTGACACAATATCTTTCTTTTACTTTACTTGAACAATGTATTATTGTTTTCTCTTTATTCTTTAACAGACACATTTATCTATTCATTACAGTAGTATTAATAAATTTTCATAGTTATAATAAATCTATTGATATATTTCATTAATATACTCAACCTTGATAAAGTGAGTTTTTTGTAAATATTTTTAAAAAGAAAAACCGTATTTCAAGCAAAAAAATATCTGTCATGACTACCAATTTCCAATGTTGTAAGCTTTACTTACATGGTTTAATTATTAAAAACTAGTTTTATTTATTTTTACAACTAAATTTAACTCAATTAATAAAAAATTACACCCCCCTTCACAAAACGAGTTATAAAACAAATGAAAATAGTAAAATTAACGTCAAAAATGTTGGTAAGTAGCACACCATGATACCACTGTTGGTACTTACGAATGCGTTAATTTGCTATATGCGCCCACCATGTTGTAATTTTTTCCCCTGCTACTTACGTTTAGCATAAGTAGCAATACATGGTATATACTCTAACAGATCTTGGTATCCAAATATAATGCAATTTTTGCATGACTTTACCTGGAGACAACAAGTCTCACACGAAAATTGTTAGGTACATTAAAATCGTAGTTACTAAGCAATAATTGCAATAGCCAAGAAGATCAATTCATTTTGTCATCAACGTAATGAAATATTTAATAAAATACATTTTTTATACGATTTCGACCTTAATCATATTAGATGTAAATATTTTATTATAAGTCAAAAAATAAAATGGCTAGAGCAGATAATGAACCATGGCTTGTTAGTTTAGTTTCTTCAAAAACTTTTTTGTTACTATGAAACTATGTGAACAGATAATAATTAAATTAGGGATATAAGTTCATTTAACATATTGTAATAAGAAAGTGAATGTTTATTATGAAATTTTTGATTAATTATGAAAATGAAATTGAAAATTGTTAGAGGGGGTAAAAGGAGAAGAAAATTTGTCATAAAAAAGTGATGTTCCGTAAAATGTTTCCAAAAAATTTACAAACCAAATTTGTTTTAAGCTGGTTGTGCTTAAAGGACACAACCTATACCAGTGATATATTATAATAAATCGATTAAAAACTCGTTTTAGGACCTACCTCTTGCAACTATATTTTTATCTTATGCAATTTATTAGACATTTACCATAATTGTAGCCTATTTTCAATTCCCATTTTAACTTTTAAAGCACCAAAAACAGGTATAGAGGCCATCGCAAGTATATTCATTAAATTTGATAGAGTATCATATGCCAATATAAATTCCATTACAATCGACCATCAATATAGATAACGCGGAAAACAAAATCAGAGAACAAAATAGTTCCTGGAGAGTTCTTAAAAAAACAAAAAACAACAAATAGGTCACTTGAGTCGTGGTTCGAGTCGTGGTATCGAAAAGCCCAATTAAATGCTAATTGGTTTTTCAGAAACAAGTGGAATAGCCACTTTTACTTACTTAACTACCTACAATTGGCCACTGTATGTTTTACAAACTACAGCCAGATTATTATTGTAAGAAATGGTTCGAAAAATTAAAACCATCAGTAACGGTTTTTCCTTAATAAATTTTTTTTAACCCAAAATTTTCAAAATCAAAACATATTTTTCAGATTTACCTGAATATTAAAATCTATACTATCAAAAATCTTGGTTTGCATTGAAATCTAAATTGATAAAACTGAAATTTGTTTGGAGACAATAATAAGTAAAATAATATTATCCAAAATATTACAAAACAAAAAATTTAATATAATAAAAATAATAATAATATTATTTAGATAATAAATTTTCCGCCGATTTTTCAATGTCATATTCATTCTCTACTACGTCATTCTTCTTAAATCTATTTGTTTATACTTTATTTAACCTTTAAAATAACAACATACAAGTATATAAAACATAAAAGACTTTATTTGATTAAATTTCACTTGAATGTCAATTTTAAAATAAACCTCTTAAATTCTACTCATTTCTCGATTTAAATTATGGATTCTCATAAACTAATTTAAATTTAATTATTTCAACAATTTTCAATTAAAAATTTTCATTTATTTTCACCTTTATTAGATTTTTATTGAATTTTTGAAAACAATAAATTTTTGCATTTTTATTCATTGCCATTTCAATTTTGATGTTCATTCGAAGTGTATAGAGAGAGGTTAGGTACACAAAATTTTGTACAAGAGTACTCGTACTTCATTAATGTGATTTATTTTCATTTTAAGTTCTCGAATAATGAAATTAATTCAATAAAAATGAAAATAGGTCACGGTCACAAGAATTCTTTCTTCAATTTAATTTTTATAACAATTGAAAAAGAAAATGTAATTTTCCAGACTAATTCAATTTTAGTTTTATTCAATTGAATAAAAAAAAAAAAATTATATTTAAAGAAAATAAATAAAATAAAATTATTAAAAGATCACCTTATCTTTTGATATTCAAGTTAAGTAATGTTAAAAATGCTGTTGTATGGAACATTATGTACTCATATTGCTGAGAGATATTAATAAACTAATGAAATTTATACCTGGATAGGGAATAAAGATTATGATTACATGCAACTTGTAATCATATTTAGTTTATTTGTGGCTTTGGCGATGGAGATGGAGTCAGAAGGCAACCCTAATTATACTAATCAAACAAGCTAAAATTTCAAGAAAAGATGGGTTAATTTTCTAAGCCTTATTGGCATAATTGCTTTCACAGAATCTATACTACATACCGATTTATTAGGATTGTTTGTTTGTAGAAAAAAAGTTTGTTTGTACGTAAATAAAGTATTTTCAGCTTTCAGTTGATAAGAATATGTTAAAATTTGTACATTTATCGGACTAAAGACCACAATAAAGGAAAAATTTTGCAAAAAGTGAACAAGTTAGTCAGCAATCTTCATTTTTAAAAATGATATTATTCTATGTTTGTCTTTTTATTCATGTATAATTTTATGTCCTAAATATTAATATCTCAATATAAAATTATTGTGTGTTTATGGACACTTCTTATTTATTTATTTATTTAAAAATCTCAAAAGGAGTTTAAAAAGCTCGTACAGAGTTCATTTAAATTTGTATTTTTATTCATATTATCAAAAATTAACAGAATATTAATCCTTAATGTATAGTAAAGTTAAGAAAAAAAAATAATTAATTATTGAAAAAAATGTATATATTGAAAAAGTGCAAAAGAAATAAAAGAGTTATCATCATGTCGAATAAAAAAAAAGAAAATAGTGTTACTCTAGAAAAAAGAAAAGAGAATATTAAATTATGTTAAATTACTATTATTAAACATCAAATTTAATGCACGTATTAAATATATCTTCTAAAATTGTTTTATGAATATCCATTTATATAAAAGGTTTTAATTTTATTTTTCAAATTTGTATATGTTAAATTATGAAGATCTGGAAATCTGCTCAACATATCGTTGTACTTTTGTATACTTGAACTTATACTACCTTCAAGACGATTTACGTGCAAAGAAACTTCATATCTTAAACAACTAGAATTTCTTGTATTATAACTATGAATTTGATGATTTGCAACTAGATCCATATTAGATTTGATTTTATTATTTTGTATATTGTGGATATGTAGAATTTGAATCATGTCTCGATGATCAGCGAGTTTCAATATATTCAATTGATTGTAAATTTCATTCAATGGAATTGTTGTTGTATTTTACTGAAATGTTTGCATTTCATAATCATATATTTGGTTTTCTTCGTATTAAGAAAAAGTTTGTGTTTGTTCATCCAGTTTAAAATAATTACCATTTCTTCATGCACTTTACATTCTAGCTCCTCGATATCTTCAGTTTCATAGATAACAACAATATCGTTGGCGTACATATACTCCTTACCATGCAGCTTCAATTTAGAGAAACTACTAACATAGCACGAAAACAAAACTGGACCAAGTGAGCTTCCTTGAATCACACCAGATTCAATATTCCAAATTTTACTTTTAATGTCATCACACTCTGCAAATTGCTTTCGGTTTTCAAAATAGTTCCGAAACCATTTGTGCTTTACCTCTAACTTCGCATTCGAAGAGAACTCTAAGGAGAGTTTTCCTGTCAACTTTGTCAAATGCTCTCGTTAGATCGAAGAACACAAGACAGACTTTCTTCTTTTTAGTAATTGCAGATTGCACTCGAGCTATTACATCAAATAAGGCGGTAGAAGTGTTTGTTTTTTTTGTAAACCCATATTGTGATTCAGCCATTAGTGCATTATCTCTTAGATACGCTGATATTTCATCATTTACATTAGTCTCTATTAGTTTACTAAAAGTTGAGGCAATTGAAATGTGTCTGAAGTTATTAATGTCATCTTTATTACCATCTCTTTTGTATATTGGTTGTAATTATTATAACATATAAATAATTATATAAATGATCAAGACAAGTTTGAGAGGCAGTTCTTGTTACCGAATCATCGCAAAAATGAAGAAGCCATTACTTTCGACTAAGGTTAAGTATTTTTCAATACACACATCTGCAGTGTTTTTGACATTGAAATTGAAATTGATATCTCCAATAATAATAGAATTATTTTTGTTTATCTTATCTAGATGCGATTCGAATATATTGAAAAAATTATCAAGAGCTTCTATGCAATTGTTAGCTGGTCTATAAACAGCAGTAAAATCTAATGGAGAACTCTGATTTAGACCGAAAATATCTATAGATAAGATGCCATTGAAGTTATTGAAAAAACTCATTTTGGGGATAAATTTTATGGAGTTATGAATAAATAGACCAACACCATCTCCTCTTCTGTTGGATCTGCATGAAAAAAGTTTTTTATAGTAGATCAAGTTGACCAATTTCAAATTTAATTTTATGTAGGTTCTCAATATATAAATCAATATAAAAAAAAACCTACCAACCTACCACGTAAATCTACATATAAATAAATAAATAAAAAAGTAAACCAACATATATATAAATAAATAAATAGACAATGGCAAGTTAATATAAAAGTATATAAAATTGGCATACATTCACAAATATTTCGATTGGATTTACATTTTGGTAATAAAGATTGGCGTGGTTGTTATTTGTGATATTTACTAAACGAATGATACGAGCTCAAATCAGAGTTTCTGTGGAATTTGTTGTTGCCGATTTCAATTATTTTTTTGTCTAATGTTTTTATAGTGACTTAAATGACATACGGTCTCAAAGAAAGTACTTGCAGTCTACTTATCCCAAAGGAAAGGTTTGTTTGTTTCTTCGCTAAACTTGTTCACAACTCTAAAGATTAGAGTTCTCAAATTTTGCACATTTGCCTATGATCAAAAATGGTGGTGACTACGTATTACTATTACAGAATAGATTTAGGTAGGTGATTTGCAATATGTAGTAACTGCAGCCTTGATATCTTTTAAACGGAAGTAAATATAGACATTTATTCTGAAATAATTTATTTATGTAAACAACTTCTTTCACTCGGTATGATTAAAATTATACATAGTAAACATTAATATTTAAAACTATTCTCTTTATTTTTATGATTCATAAATCTCTATTGTTTATAAGATATTGCTTTGCATTTTGGTATATTCATATCTTTACGTTCTCGTAAATCGTTTCAACTTCGGAGTCAATACAATGTTTTCCCTTATTTCATTATTAAGTCGTGGAGGATATACATTGACGACAAATGGATTACATTGAGTGATTTGAAACTTTATTGAAATGTTGTCTCTTAGTTTAGGACTTCCCACAACGCTTTTGTCATAACAATGACATATATTCTATTCTGGTGAATTCCGTCAATCGATTGAAGTACATTAGTCTAAAAATGCTTTCATTATTTCGTTGTCCTGTCTTAACAACTTGACTTTCAACTTTGTAGATACATTACATTAAAATCCATTGCATTAATCCAACACGTCGAGCTATCAAAAAACTAGTTTCATATATTTTTCTCAGATAAAATTGGATTACTCTGCTAGTATGTATTTTTTATTTAAGCAAACCAGCTTTATCTTTGTGTTTGAATATGGAATTCAAGCAATTGCTCTTACACATCTAGAACTCATCAACGATCTTGAATTGAAGTTCTAAGTTCCAGCACTGCCGAAGCTCGGCCTAAGGCTAATTATAATAAACGCATTTGATTGAATTTTTATTTTTCCTTAACTGCAACATCAACAAAAAAATAGTACCATATGCCAATACAGCAAACTATTTGGGAATGACACTTGATACTAAGCCAAGATGGAAGGAATATATAAGAAAGAAAAAAGAAGAGCTAAACATTAGACTCAAAAAATTTTACTGGTTACTTGAGCGTGATTCTGAGTTATCAGTACGGAATAAAATATTGATATATAAGCAGATATCAATGTGTGGACGTACGATATCCAATTATGCGGCTGTGCAAAGAAAACCAACATCGAAATGTTGCAAAAATTTCACATTGAAGACACGGCAGCAGTGCAAATAGCAGCAGTTCTTGATACCGACAACAGTGTCCGTTGACTCAAGAGAACGAGACTCCACGAGCTGGTCACTACTTAAAATGGAAAATTCTCAAATATCATAATGATAAAATTCCTACACAGTAATTATTATGATGATAGCGATTCTCCACGGAAACTATTACTATAATAATTTCCTAAACACGCGATTAAAAAATTTACGAAAAAAAATTAGTCGATCTAACGTAGATTGTTTATATCGGAAAAAGATAGGCGGGTTTTAATTGGTTCGATTCCCACATTATCAAGAAGCACACGCGACACTTATTGTCCTTCGGGGATTACCTCCTATCGTTCGAAAAAAAAAAAAAATCTTGCAGTTATGTTCGTTTTGTAAATTTTAAAAGATGGCAAGTCTACTTCTTAAAAAGACAAACTTTGGATAAATGTATGGGAAATAGACGGAAGAGAAAAGATAGCAGTAATATTTATCTATGTATTTTTATTTAATCATCATTTTTATTTCCAATCTTTTGATTAAAAAATCAATGTTCTTTTAAAAACATTTAGTTTGGTTTTAACTTGAATTATAATTAACCACCAAAGGTCCCTAGCTAACACAATTTAATAACCGGTGGCATCGTAAATGCCTTAGAAAAAGTGAGTTGTCAAAGTTATTCGTAAAATAAGTTGGCAGCATTGTTTAATGGGAGCTTTCTGAGGTATTATGCTTTAATTAATTTGTGATCAAGCAAAATGAATAGAAAGTCTTTATTAACACTGTACAACATTGGGCTTGTAAAAATTTTTGGACATCCAAATAGCTGTCAAACCGGTTACGATGTCATTTACGATGTCAAGGTTTTTTTTTTAACTTAAGCCAAACACTAGCTTTCAAACGATACCTTTATACACGAATGTATAGCTTGGACTAATTGAGGATTGTAGAAAGAAAAATATTACTTTGATCAGTAGGGACATTTTGAATAAATTTATTCATATTACTCTTGAACTTTTGTAGATTGCACTTAGGTATATTTTTACATTGGGGGAAGCATTTTTGTTGGAAGATAGTTCTATACATTCGGGAAAATTTGACTTCAAACGAATTCCCATAGTCAGTTTTGAGCCACCTTGGAATTTGCACTGAGTAGGAGTCTGCATTTGATGCCTCTCTTGTTCCTCGGCGGAAATATTTCAGCGTGGTATTACGGTTTTTATTTCGTTTGAACAAATGCATAAACCTACGATATATCTATAAAATAGGGAATATGCTCCAACAACCCGACAATTTTCAAGGGGTACAAGGGAGGATGTCACATTAAGGTGGTAAATAAGACGAATGGTACGCTTTTGAACTTTGTCAAGAAAATTTAGTGCGGTTCGTTATGCACCGGCCCATATATGTGAATTGTATTCCAACTTGGGTCGTATGTTCAAAAAACCCAAACATCTCGTGGCAATGTCAAAATTATGGTCATTCCATATCATTTTATTGTTGAGCTTCATGCCCAGGATATTCAAGTGTTCAGTTCGCTGAATACGCACACCTCCGAATAATAGGGTGGGGTTAAATGAGGTAGTTTTGTGGAGGTGTTAAACTCAACTCTATTACTTTTCCCCCAGTTGAAAATAATAGCTAAGTCATGGTTGAGCGTGCTGACATGCTGATTACACTTAGTATCTGTAACTGGTATTGTTGTTACTGATACATTAGTACATGCTACTAGAGTGCTGTCGTCTGCAAAACTATGGATATGACTGAAAGTTGATTGGAGAAGATCGTTGATAAATATAAAAAAAAAGTAGGTGAGAGTACTGATCCTTGAGGAACACCAGCGTTAATCGTCGAGCGTCAGCGTCGATTTTTGTCGGTACATTTTATCTCCGTCAGCAGTACAATATATTTTATGGTATAAGCATTATCTGGCAAAAATAACTATTTTTTTTACACGTTAACTAATTTCTAAGGATATGGTCTTTTTTTTTCTTTCCTTACTCCTCTTGGGAGCCCTGGGTTTCCACTTGACATTTCCATTGTACTCGATTTCTTGCTGCTAATTTCACTTGTATTTCCGAAGGCAATGTCTAATTTCATTTTTAATCTGTCTGTACTGTCTAAGTAGGGGATTAGCCACTTTGATAACTCTATTTGCGCCTACGTGTTAAGACGACGTCATATTTTTCTGCAAGTTGTCGCTCCGATTTTATCCATCTTTGACATTAAGATGCTTGACGTTACTATGTTTACTGGGTACGTCATGTCACATATTTTTGTCAGCAATTGTGTAATTATTATTAGTATTTGTCCAATATTATTTATTGTGTTATTTGGTTATTGTGTTGTATGAGATATATGAATATTGATATAGATATTGATATAGTTAATATTTTTAGTTATATAAAGTATTAATTATGTTAAGTATTTTTATTGATTATTTTTTTTTTTTTTATGATCTTGACAGTAACTTAGGTAGAATCACCTTTATCTACAATAATTTGAGTATTTATTTTAACAAATTACTGGCTTGTCTACTCATTAAATGTGGAAAACTACTACTATTGTCAGGAACTAAGCCTTCTTAAATAGAACAGTTTCATTTTATAATGTTTCATTTAATTTGTTACCAGATTATATATACTCTAAATTATTTTTTGTCATTTATTATATCCCAATGGCAAAGGGTACTAGACCAGCTCGAAAAACTAATGAAGCATTTTTTTTTTGCTTCATCGGGATTCGAACCCGGGACCTTTCGGTTGAAAGACAGGCGCTCTACTTACTGCGCCACCCAGCGTGTGATTATAAATTTTATACATAATATTTAGCTATTTTTTTTATTTATATTTTATACACCCCACGGAAATCGAGCCCGTGACTAACACATCGAAATTTAAACACATTTCTTTGCTCCAACCGATTAGACCACGGAAGGGGTATGGATATGAATAAGGATATGGTCTAATATCCTGCAATCATGATATCATAATAAGAATCCCAAAATCAAAATTCCAAAGAAATTCCTAATTCTGGAAAAAGGAGATATTTCATTTTTCCAGGTGTAATTGTAATTGAAGTAAATAAGATAATAACAACTTAAACATACTTCTCTCTACCACCTAAATTACCTATTGAATCTACACTTAAATGCTATAACAATTTTTTGTTTAATTCCACATCGTCCTAAAAACACCACCCTGTATGAAATGGCAAAAAAAAACAAATAAAATTGAAATAAAGTAAACAATCATTATTTGAATATGTCATCATTTTAATCATTTTTATTAATTTATTATAATTTCAAATTAACATTTACAATAATTACATGATTATATAGTAAATTGTATTTGTTTTTGTATTTATTATTTCCATTTTTTTTTTTTCTAATTTTCTACTGTTTTTTGTAGTTTTTTTTTTCTTTTTTTTTGTATAATATTTTGGTTATAAGTCTTAAATATTTAAAATTTCAATATAATGTATAATTATTCTTTTTTTTTGTTTTTAATTTTTATTGTTTTTATTTATTTATTTTTTATAAATTTTTGGTTTTTTTTATTTTTTTTTTTTAATAAAATTTGAACAATACAAAGAATAAATAAAGTAAACTTACATAAAATTTTCTATCTAAAATTTAAATTTAAATAATAATTTTAATTTATATAATTATTATTATGTATATCTATGTATTTATGTATAATATAATATATTATAATATTTTATATATTTGAAATTAATTATATTATTTTTTTGATTTATATAATAATAGTTTTATGTATATAATATGTATGTATATAATTTTTTTTTTGTGTTATAAATTTATTTAAATCTGTGGTTATATATATGTATATGCGTAACATTAATATACGAATATATGAGTGGTTATATATTTTTTTGGTAATTGTAAGTTATATAAATATTATGTAAGTAAAAGACTACTACAATTTTCAACCCTGTTTTCTTTATTATTTTGCTATTTATTTCTATTTACTATTTATGTTTTTTTTTATGGTTGTGTGATTTAATGTGAAGAGAAACAAAAAAATATTTTTAATTATTTTATACAATTTTGATTTTATTCATTTCATTTTATATCATTTTATATCAAAATTTGATTTTATATTATTTTATACCACTTCATTTCATTCTACTTTTTTTATTTTTCTTATTTTTGTTTTTGATATTTTCCAAGACTATGGGATATGCACCCTTATGAAATTTTAAGCAAAGACTTGACATACACAATCATGTACAATAATTGTTTTCTTTGTTAAATTTTTGATGTGTCAACTAATTTAAATATTTGTAGTGTAACTTCACTTTCAGAATGGCATACATAGTTTAATTTTATTTTATTTTCTATAACCAAATTGTATTCCAAATTAATTTCAAAGAATAATTTAAAAAGCTTTTTGCAACATCCCAAATGTGCCAAAAGTGGGGCTCAAAACCTGGAGCTTCTTCTTAACAGTCAGATGACATAACAAGTATACCATATCGGTCGGCACCACAAGTAAGACTACATCATGCTGCAATAATCGATATATTCCGAATTCTATATGCATGATAGCTTATAAGTCTCAAGTTTGTAAATAATAATATAACGTTTTTCGTTATAGATTTGTAGCCGATAAATTGGAGTTTAGAAAGAGTGGAGTATAGTATACTATTAATGTAAAACGAGCGAAGTAAAGTATATTAATATGGCAATTTGTATATACCCAAATTGAAAGGTCACTTTTATCCATAAAACTCAATCGAAATATACGAAATTCTATAAAAAAAATTTTATGTAAGTACACATTTTTGTATGTTAGAATTGAAAATATCGGCGATAATTATAGAAAACATGTCTTTACGAAGATATTTTCTTATAAATTTATGGCTACTCTTTCGATATTTCTCCTGATATTTGTGGTCATTGTTTCTTTATCAAACTCATGATACTTTTGTAATTTCTGCCTGTACTCTAACAATTTCATCGATATCGGCTAAATGAAAACCGTGCATTAAATTAAATAATCACGTTTTTGAACAAAATTTTTTAATTTAATTTTCAGCATAGTTAAACTACTTTTTATTCTTTTTAAAGGTGAAATTATGATAAGCTCTTATTATGAACATATAGGTTCTTACATTAACCACTCTTGTTCATAATAGCTGTGAGCTTGAAATTGTTTTGGACAATTTAAGTTTTTTATATTGATTCTTTATTTTTCACAAAAGATAATTTTGTTTTCTGGCCTCACAAAATTGTAATTATTCTAAATGTTAATGGTTTCGGCTTATTTTTCTTCTGAACTTCGAATTTTGTAGTTACAAGAAAAAAGTTAATTTAATACAAATCCAGTTGGAAATTGTTTTCTGTAGACATGATAATAAAATTAATCGAAAAAATTCTAAGATGAGCTAAGATAAAAAATTCTAAGATAAGAAATTTAATGTCACTAAGAAGCTTGGGTGTCTATATAATAAGAACATCGATTGTCGTTTAACTTAGCAGAAACTATCAGTAATAGAAAAGTATAATTTCAGAAATTGCTTCTAAAGAAATTAGAGAAAAAATTATTCATTTTATCTATTTGTACAATAAAGCCTCTTATATAAGACTACTATTCAAATTAATTAGTCACAAGCCGTGACAAAGTGACGAACGAAATAATTGTTTCCGAAATATTGATATTTCTAAAATAAAAATTAATTTATTACTGAAACTCAGTCATCGCAAAAAATTTAATTTATATATCAATCTAATAAAATATTTGTGAATTCCCTAACAATATTTGAACAATAATCTTATAAATTACGACATAGGTCTTATATTATAGTATTAATATAAGAAAAACATAAATAAAAAAAAAATTAACGAAAATTTAAAATGAATTAATTTTGAATTGTACTAGAAGGCATTAATTCATATTACTTGACTTACAATAGCACAACGTTGACTTACATATTTTGAATTTATTATGGGCCTATAAATGCTTTACTTATTTTAAGGACCACTATTCTAATTAGAATTTTCATATTATGTTTTTACTTCAGTTAGAGTATACTTCATTTAATGCCAAGCAAGGCTATCAGATCATGAAAACAAAATAAGCCAATCGTGCTAATTAAACTCGATTAAAAATTTATAGCGATAATAGCAAAAACAGAAAAAAGAATAAATTTTAATTTTCTTCTTCATTGTTTTGCAAACCAATAAATGGAACAAATTCAGTGTTGAGTATTTCCAGTATTTCCAAACATAGTGTGGAAAAGTTTTCTTTCTTTCGTCTCCCATTTGCATATAATTTTACTACTCTATAATTATTCTAGTACATAGTGTCTATACTTATAAAAGGGAAAGTTTGTTTGTTTGTTCGCTATACACGACAGAATTTAGTGGTTCGGGTCAGTGCAATACGGCCCCTATCATCTATCAGGAATATTTCAAAAACCAATTGTGTTACAAACATGAAAATTTATACATAGATACTATATGAAAAATAAACAGATGCGGGTAGCTGCCGTACAATTCCTATCACCTATTAGGCTTTTTTTCAAAAATGAACTGTACTACTGATCTAAAAATTTACACTTAGAAAAATAAAGAAATACGACTATTACCGTTTTCAAAAATAACATTAAGCAAAATGCTAATGAATTTTATACAGCTTGGTGAAAGCCAAATTTCAGAAGACTTAAATGAAAAAATTGTATCAACTCCAATATTGCTTCTACGGAATTCGAATCACCCAAAACTATTGTACTAGATTAATAATAAGAACCTAACATATTCATTTCAATGAAGCATAATTTCAAACTGATTGTAGAAAAGACCTTTATTCCTAGAATACCGCTAATATCATTAGAAATACCGTTTGAGGTTAAACGCTTACAATTTTCAGTGAGATGTCATGTTCATTAACAAATCACAGGGACAAACTCAGTTAAAACGTTAAGGTCAACAACGAAGATTGTTTGTCTTATGGGCAACTGTATATAGGATGTTCAATAGCAGATAACGTGTTAGTTTACATCATAAAAAATCCAAAATATTGTTTACTAATTTTAATATAAGTATAGTTAAAGTTGTACTATTGTGGATTTTGTTACCGTAGTGAAAAATAAATATTAGAATATTTTCGACAAACCAATGTTTTTCAATTCTATTCATAAATCAAGCTTCATTGAAGTAAATTCGATACATTTTGTGTTCGACCGGGACAATAAATTTGCTAGTTATATATATTTGAAGCGATTTGCTTTCAACGACTACGCTTTTTCGTTTGTTGATGGATGAATATTAAAAATAATGTATTTAAAAATAAAACCTTGTTCACGAAAGATGGTGGTGCATTTCAAATTGAAAAAAAAAAATAATTAAAATAAGCTAAATTATTTTGGAATAATATAGAGAATAGGTGGAAAAAGTATGTAAATAATAAATGAGGAGAGTATTATAGTCTTTTCATCAAATCATCCTAATTTTAAACCTTTTGATTGAAAAATGGGTGTTTTCTGGTTTTTAGTGAGAAGTCTATATAACTTTATATAAGTCTCTGTTTTAAATTTTTTTAATTATTGTTAACCAATTTTTTAAATTATAATTTTATTACATTTACTTCCAAACAAAATCTTTTCAATATTTTATATTTGCATTTAATCTCTTTAGGAGCAGCCACTCTCTTAATTTGAACGGTCATGCATGAACTTTAATATCATTGAAGATTTATTACATTTAAAGATATTAACTTTCTAAGCCGCACTTAAAAATTCAAAATCACACCACACCAACTACCAAACTTTCAACTTACGAAAAGACTGTATTGTTAAAATAAATATTAAAAAAATTAAAATTATCAAGTAAAGACGAAAAAAAAAAATAGATTTCATAACTATTAATAAACTCTTATTTATTATTGAAAATAATTTAAAAGTTTTTTTTTTTAAAATTAACTGTCATTTTGTTTGCAAAAAAAATATTTTATTTTAAATCAACACTGTATAATTGCACAGGTATTCCCCTAGTATTCTTTTAATTAAATCGTTTTTTTTTATTATTATTATATTATATTACCCTATATAATTGAAATGAATAGCTATATTATTTTATAATTAAATTTTATAACTATTATAAAAATAACATTCATTAGATAATTTATACATAAATATTCATAAATGAGCAATTCAGAAATTAAATTAAATAAATCAATATAATTAGTAAATCTAAATTAATAATTTTTCAATTTATTAAAACTTATTTAAATAATTAAAATATTTTTTAGTATACAATTATTGTACCACAAATGTATTTATGTGAATGTTTTTATTTTTTAAATACATGTTATATAAAAATAAATTAAATAATTAAAAGCAAAAAAAAAAACAAAATAAAAAAAATTTAAATTCTATGAAATTAATTGCAGGTAATTAAAATTTTATTTGTTTTTGAATATTTCAGAGTGAAAATAATGGTAATTAAAAGTGATGTAAAAAATTTTATCTGCTTAATAAATTATTTTATTAAAATTAGTAAAAATTAAAGCTATATAATCATTGATTTTCATTTAATTTAAATATAATATATTATTAATTTTTTTTTTTTTAAATAAAATATAATAAATTTTATTTAATTGCCACTCAGCATATTTGAGTAGTTAAAATATATAAAAAAAATTAATTTAAAAATATTCTGTATCTCTATAGTTTAATTAGTAGAAAATTTTATTTCTTTGGTTTGAGATTATTCAGTTCTTTACTTCGAAATAATTCGAGATAAAATTCATCTCCTACACCCCTATTACACATCAATGTTTTCATCAATTATTATCAATATATTGACAATATTATGGTGGTTCTATTCTAATCAGTATTCTAATCAGTATTTGTTTCAAAATCAGCTGAGGTAAAATGGGAATTTTCAGATAATTATTTTCTAATGTTAATTTATAATGTAATTCTAAAAACAACAATTTTTATATTAATTTTAATAATTATAGCAATTATAGTAATAAAGCAATTGATATATTATTAAAATATGTAAAAAAATAATTTGAATTTTTTATACACAACATTTACTTTAAAAAAAATTAAATTGAACTCAAAAACATTCCTTCAGAAATTATATTTTCAATATTCATATTTGTTTCGAAATTACCAATATATTCCGAACACTTTCACAATATGTCATTGCAAAATGTCAAAATACGGATAAAAATATTGATGAGCTCAACATTGATTATTAAATTACACATTAATATACATTGTCAATATATGAACAATAATATTAATGAGAACATTAATGTGTAGTAGGCACCTTATACTAGCTAGACGATAGGTGTTGCTAATGATAGCACGTAGAATAGGAACAATAAAATGAATAATATGCTTTGTGAGTTACTCACAACAGAATAGGAATAACAAAAAAATTTTTTTTTAAATTATAAAAGTACACTAACTGAAGACTTAGGACAGAAGGGACAGCAGTATTTTTTTAAACCATATTTAATCTGTAAATTGAAAATGGTACCGTACAAAATATCTGTGTATAAAAACAAATATAAACCATTTCACAACCGATTTTCAACATTATTCTTTTAAATGATAGATATTTAGAGACATAGCGAAACTTAGATTAAAAACTTAATTTTAACACCCCATGTTCTACACGTTCATTTTGACATAGAAAACTTATTAGAGAAATTATCAAATTGCCACAATTCAGCCATTGACAGAATTAAATTTGAATTACATTTTTTTTTTAAATAAATTATTACATATGCGGTTGTTGTCTAAATTAAATCTCCAAGAAAAGGATGGAAAACAATTCATAATTAAATTAAATACGATTTTTTATATTTTTATGTTTTAATCAGACATTTAAGCATTATCATTGAAGTACAATGCTAATGAAAATAATATTACATTGATCTCTTCAATGATAATAACAAAAACAATGCACTGAATCTAAATGATAATGATAAAAATATAATACATTCAATTTGTTGATAATGCACCCATATCTGATTTAAAACACAACTTAATTTTGTTTTAATTACTTTCTTTAGAAACAAAATCTTTCTTTAACTAAAATATTATTTATAAAATATAATTATTATCCTCTTTTTCCATCATATTCCCTACTAACTATAGAGATACAAAAAAAAAAAAATACAAAAAAATTATATTTTATTGGTTCACTTTTTTAGAGCAAATATTTTCAACATTATTATTATTACTAATTGTAGCATAATATACATACATTTAAGAGAGGTATCGGCACTTAGACCTTTGTAGGCATACTGAAACTCAATTATTTTAGTATTATTATTATTATTATTTTTTTTTTATTGATAAATTGATTTTAATTTAAGAATAGGACTACGAATAATTTTTTGATAATTTCGCTTTTGATATTTATCATGTGATTTAAGACTAGCAATTTGTTCCAATTGTACATCAATGGAAGACAATGATTTTTTATCACTTTCATCTTCATATAATGAATTCGAATATAAACGTTTATAAGTTGAATCCATTGGTATTAAAAAATCATCTAATTTCTTTTCATTATCATCACTATTATCAATTTTAGTTATTTCATTTGATTCTGATGGTGATGATGGTGATTCTAATTCATTATTTAAATTTATAGTATGAATAATTGATTCACATATTATAATATCTTCTTCATCATCATCACCACCACCATCACCTACATTTATTGATTTTTTATAATAAATTTTATTTTCAATAAATTCATTTTTTGATTGAATTACATTAAGATTATTTTTAATACTACTATTATTATTATTTATTGTATTAATGTTCTTGTTGTTGTTGCTATTATTGTTGTATAATATAATATTGCCTGTATTGTCAGTGTCATCATTAAATGGTATATCAGTTTGTAAATTGTTATATGATAATGAATATTTTTTATTATTCGTTATATTAATATTATTATTATTTATATTACTGTTATTATTATAGTTTTCATTATCTGTCATAAAATTTAATCTATCATTACTAGTCAAGTCTATATTGGAACACCCTGTTTTATTATTTTTAAGTGATTTTAAACGATTTTTTAAACATAATTTATTTTTTGTTTTTGTATTTTGATTAAAATTAAAATTTTTTAAATTATTTATTTTATTGCGATTATTTATAACACCATTACTTACATTACTGTTATTGTTGTTACTGTTACTGTTACTGTTACTATTTTTATTATTATTAATAATAATATTTTTGTTACTACAATTACTGTAATATTTATTACTATTGCTAAAATTTATATTATTGTTATTATTATTATTGTTATTACTATTGTTATTAATAATATTATCCATATTTGAATTTTCACATTTTTTATATTCAATCGAATCTAAACAATTTCCACCATTTTCTAATGAAAAATTATTTGAATTTTTTTTAGGTTGAGTTGTAATAATAATTTCATTTTTTCGATTATTCATTTCAACATAATTTTCAGCTAAAGAACTTATATTAGAAATAGTACAGTTAGTATTATAGACATCTTCGTAAATATTTGCATCATAATTTATTTCAGAATTATTTGAAATAATTTTTTTATTATTATGATTTTGAGGTGGTAATTTTATTGGACGTTTCTTTCTTCTTGGTGGTGGTGGTCTTACAATAGTTTGATTATTTAATTCATTTGGAATTTGATTTGAAACTTTTAAATCAATTGATGAATATCCAGTATCTAAATTATAATCTATATTATTATTATTATTATTAAAATGATTGGTTGTACTATAAAAACTTCGATTATAGGTTGGATTATTTTCATAAAATTTGTCAAATCCTCCGCATGGTATAAACATTTCATGATTTATATCAGTCGTTTCATATGCCATATTATTAGAATTTACAGAATTTTTATTATTATTGAATTTTGTTGCTGCATAATGTTTTTCAATAGAATTTGTTTGTGTCTCATGAATATCACGAAATTTTTCTATTAATGATGAAATTGTTGTTAACTCTTTTGAATTTTTACTAATTTGATTATAAAATTTTGTATTTTTTGACACTTTCTTATCAATATTAAATGACTTATTTGATGATGTATTGTCATAAGATGATAAATTTTCTAATTTAGATGTTGATACGGTTGTTCCCGCTGATGATGACAATGATGATGATGGTAATCGTTTGGGTGGTGGTGGTCTTGGTGGTGGTATAGGTGATTTTGAAGTTTTTTTTTTATTAATTTTTCCAAATGGTTCACATTGAATACAATTTAAACAACTCCCATTGAATAGATCCAATACAATTGAGTTTGAGAAATGATTAATAAAAGGTTTTTTAATAGAGAGCAGTGTACCTGTAAAATAAAAATAATAGTATATATATATATATATATATATATATATATATAATATATATATTATATCAGTAAGAGTACATTTGCATATTAAATTGTTAAGTAATATAGTTTTTTTAATAAATATTTTGTTTTAACGAACATTTTTGAACTATCTGTATTATACGATTATATAATATGTATATAAAAATTCTAAAGATAAAACCAATAATTAATAACCTTAATTTAATAATAAAAAAAAAATTAAAATTAAAAATAAGCAAAATATAAATACAGAAAGGGTAAAAAGCAACCCAAGGAACAATGTACTTACTAAGAAATTTTTAGTAATAAATTAGTAGGTAATTAATATACTGTTTAATTCAGTGATACAATTATAAAACAGAGACACAATCATGTACTTGAGATTAAAAGGGTCCTAAGAAAAATGTTTGTTTTCTGAAATTTTGTTAATTTGAATTCGATTCAATTCAATACATTTATTTACCCAAATATTGATTATTAGAACAAAGCTTCAAATGTAAACTGACTGAATTTGCTGATGATACATGTTTTTCTTATGACAAAAAAAAATCTGTTCGTGATATGAACCGCGACTTAGACCTAATTATCTGGCAGCTTTTCACTTGATTATAATTTTATCAAGTGAAAATTTTTAATTTTATTATAGCGACTGTTTTATATAGTAGAAACTGTAATTGTTCATTTAAGTGTTTAGGTTTAATTTTAGATAGAAGACTTAACTGGTCTAACCACATTTTCTCTTTAAAAAATTATTGCAGTAAGATAATAAGGTACCTTTACCACTTGAATTTATATTGTTCATCTCACATCCTTAAAACTGTTTATCGTTCTCTGTTCAATTCTAAACTTTTCTATGGGTTATTTTGTTGCGATAGTGCTTATATGAATAAATTACAATCGTTAATCAGATTACAGAAACCTTTTTGTGTGTTATTGTCCTAGTTTTGCTCCTTTTGATAAATTAAATATTCTTTCTCTTAGAATTATTTTGCTTTAAAACATTAAACATTTTTTTTTATTAAATCGGGTCTAAAAGTTCAATTTTAAATTACCATCTAGAATCAACCATTTAAATTTTATAGTCGTGCCTAGCATGACCCATTTTTGTCATTTTTTTTTTCAAAATTCTTGCTCTCAGACTTGAGATGTCCCAAATTGAACATTTTTGCATATAAATCAATAACTCGAGCCAATTATCCTTATTCATCGTTCATTGATTTATCAGGTAGCTTTATAGCACTATATAGCTTTATTTCTATATATTATTTTTTATATATATTTCTAATATTTTAATAGGAGATTAAAATATTTCATTTATTTTACATTTTATTCTTAATATTACTGTTGTAAAAAAATTTTATGGAATTTTTACTTTTGTTTACTTATAGTTTTATAAAAAATAATTATTCTGATTGTTATTTCGACCATTATGTTTTATTCTTACATTTTTTTGTTAATCTATTTTACTATTTTAGTTTATAATTTTTTGTTCTTCTAATTTTTAATGATTATTAAGTTTTTTCTTGATTTTATTTTTGAATTAATTTTATATGTTTATTTTTCCATTTTTACAACTTACAAATATTTTTTTCGTTTTACTGAACCCCGTAATTCTAATTAATTATTGTTTTTTTTTTTTTTTAATTTTTAGTTCAAGCAAATCTTAGTCCCCATCGATATAAATGCTTGAACTCAACACAATTCCTTATATTTATATAATATTTTTTTAAATTTATAATCTTCAATTTGTAAAGAATATTATATGAAATAAATAAACTATTATTATTACCTAAATAAATATTACTGCAAATAAAACTATTCAAACCTAGCGCAGTCAATAATATTTTCGGCTCTTCTGAGGGAGATGTTGTATCGGCGTAGGACCTAATGGCCATATTCCAAGGATAGCTGAAATTGCTAGCTTTTCAAAAATATGTGCCTTTAGAGGCGCATTTTATCCTTTAAGGACGAAAAGGACATTTGAAAATATCCTTATTGTTTTGATGTTTTTATATAAAACCGTTATATCTGTAGATCTATTAGATATACATATTATATAATATATATTAAGGGGAAAAGAAAAAACAGTTTTTTTAATAAATGCTTATATCTTCTAAACTATTCGTTGTAGTCACAAAGTAGGTATGAGCTATAGGAAAAAAACTGACCTTTCCAACAGTATATAAGTATTGGAGGTTTTAAGGTAAAATCTTGTGGTATTTGGTTTTTCAAGAAAGAAAATAAAGATTGTTTTTTTTTTTTAAATTTTCTACTTCGAACTATAATATCTCCATAACGGCAGCACCAGTCATCATCAAATAAATGTTAAAATTTGCTCCAGACCGTTATCTTTTCTGGAATATATATATATATCTAATAGATCAACATACATAACGGTTTTTACACAAAAACATCAAAACAACAAGGATACTTTAAAATGTCCTTTTCGTCCTTAAAGAATAAGATGCGTCACTAAAGACATACATTTTTGGAAAGCTAAGAATTTCAGCTATTCTTGGGATATGGCAATTAGGTCCTGCGTCTATTCAACATCTCCCTCAGAATTCCCATATTTTCTATTAAGGAAAAGAGCAATATTAACGAAACAACCTTACGTTCTCATGATTAGTTCAAATAAAAATTATTTCCAAAATATTCTCATTCATATTATTTTACTTATTAAATATATTGAAAATGTTGACTGATTTTATAGGTTTAAACCAAAGTTGTACCATATTAATTAAATCAAACAATTTTCTTAAGTATGAACTTTTACGATAATAGCTATTTTCAGGATAATAACCTTCTATTGAAGAATTTCAAGAAATTTGCAATCATTCGAAATCTTGTTATAGTAATAAAAATGAAAATGCGTTTGGTAGACTTGACATCCACATTAAAACCTAATACATTCAATTCATATAATAAAATCTCTTAAATTAACAAATTACTTGATGGGACTTAGATAATAGATGGGGTAATTAAATATAAACCTAAAGTAACAACTCAATTAATAATTAATTATTTTATATTAAAAATAATAAAAAAACAAAAACCAAAGAAAAATAAATGAGCGCTGTCATTAAATTAAAAATGATTCCAGTTTTTTATTTATTTTGTATTAATTTATCAGCAAAATTAATTGAAATTTGAAAAACGTATTTTAATTCAAGGTGAATGTTTCTTTAGTTTAGTCAAGGACTTATTAAAGACGTCACGATTTTTTTTTTTTTTTTTTAATAATTTTAGATTTTTTTTTATATTTCACATTTGAAAAATTAATAGAAATTAGGAGGATTTGGGCCAATTTATAATATAAGCGTTGATGTAAAGTTGTCAAATATACAGAAACGTAGAATATGAAACTTATAAAATAGAAAAATATGGTTTATTTTTGTTACCGATCAACTCTCTATTAATTTACTGGCTGAAAACTGTGTGGTCTAACTGTATTCAACGAATGTGCAATCTATAATATAAGCATGGATATTGAGAATTTAATCTTTTAAAATGTTCATAATTCAAGTCAATTCAAACAGTAAACTAATCGATAGTGCTGGTAAATGGTAGCTAGTGTAGACTTCTATTGTAATTTTCATTGTAGTAAAAGAAGAATCTCGTAATATTTATAAAATAAGTTTTAGTTTGCATCTTATTATGGTTAACGTTAGCCCAAATTATAAACAACTTCTAGTGGTGTTATTTGATTTAATTTATGGTTTTAGCTAGTCATACTGATAGTAAGATATTTAAAATTCAATCTGAGTATTTTATGTTGATTTTCATTTTGATTGACTAATTATTAACAGTTATTTATTGGTTTATTATTTTTCAAGTTTAGAGTGTAGTATATTAAAACTGTGTAATTAAAGTAGTAGTGTTTGTAATATTGATATATTTTTTTTTTTTTTTTTTTTATGTTCTTGACAGTAACTTAGGTAGAATTACATTTTCGTGCTTAATTAAGTACGGTACTGCAATTTTACACTACAATATCTACAGTATTTCGAGTATTTATTTATCAAATTACTGGCTTATCTATACTCATTAAATGTGGAAAACTACTACTATTGTCAGGAACTAAGCCTTCTTAAATAGAATAGCTCCATTTTATTTTAAGTTGCTACCAGATAATACTCTCAATTATTTTTTGTCATTTATTTTATCCCAATGACAAAGGGTACTGGACCAGGTCGAAAAACCGATAAATAATTTTTTTGCTTCACCGGGAATCGAACCTGGGACCTCGGACCTCGGAAACTGGAACCTTTCGGTTGAAAGACAGGCGCTCTACCTACTGCGTCACCCAGCGTATAAAATTTAATTAAATTAGAAAAAAATCATATAATCAAATAAGAACACCATATTTTTACTCAGGGTTTAGGACTAATACAAAAAATATTTTCGTTATTTAGTTAGCTGGTATGCGTAGTAATCTTTTTACCAAAGGGTTTGCCATAGTATTCTTTTAAATAATTTATATTTTTCTGTCGGTATGTTCAAATATTTAGGCATACTTTTTTTTCGAAAATACCATCGGACTTATTATTCGCAGTATTTTTGTTAGAACAATTGTTAGAACAATTTTTCCATAACTTGCACTCATATGATCAAATTATTATAATTGATTTGTATAAAAACACGTAGTATTAATGGTTTCTATTTGTTCATAGAACGCCAATACATGCTGTTCATCTACTTGGCCTTAGTTAATTCAAGTTCCTGCAAGTGAGCTTCTGATCAAAGTTTATTCCCAAATATACAACATAGTTAACTTATAGAGTATAATTATCTCATTTATAAAAACTGGTATGATGGAATAAAGTACGTATATACTCGCTGATTCAGATTGCGTTTACTATAATCAAATAGATATATTTTTATTTTGGATGTAACAATTTCAGTCCAAAAGATTAAATGCTTAAGAGCTATGAAATCTGGGAGCAAAGTCTTTTTGATGTACTTTTTGATTGTGATATTAAACCATTTTCAGAATTTTTGATACTTTATCATAATGATTTCGAATTAATTTTATAATACAACTAGCAAAGTTACCCGATGTTGTCCGGGTCGAACACAAAATGTATAAACTTTACTTCAATAAAATTTGATTTATGGACCACCGAATTAAAAAAAAAACATTTTTACTACGCTTACAAAATCAACAATACCACAATTGAAATTACAGCTATTCTTTGTACACACTATATTTCCGATTTTTCATAATGGAGTATAAACAAACACGTTCCTATCCGGAATGTATATAATTGTCCATGAGAGAAACAATCTTATTTCGGTTGCAGACCAAAAAGTTTTAGAATTTGTCCCTGCGATTTGTTAATGAAAGCTGAATCACACCGGAAATATTAAGCGTTTAGCGTTAGCTCGATAATGATATTAGCGGCATTCTAGGAATAAAAATATGTTCGCCTTTTCCACAATCAGTTTTAATTTATTCTCCAATGAAATGTATCGCGAAAAAAATTGCAAATCTTCAGTCATCAATAAAATAAAAATTCGTGTAAAAAAAATTAAAATAAAAAGGATGTAGTGCGACAAAAACGTATAGCCTTTCCATAATTTTTTTTTAATTAAATTAAATTTTCTTTAATTATGTGAAAAGAAATTATTTTTCCCTAATTCAATATAAATAATATATTTTTTAAAAATTTGTATAAAAATACAGTTATAAATATTTTCTTTCGCTTTTGAATTAAAAAAAATGTATTTTGTGTTGTGTAATGTTTTTATGTGTTAACAAAATAAAATCAAAATCTAAATAAGTACTGCATAAAATAAGATAAGTTCAAAACATATGATTGCAAATCTACATTAAAAAAAAACAATAAAAACAAAAATGAAAAAAAAAATGTTAAATCTTCAAAGATGCTTTAGCAAAAAAAAAACCGTATCTAACAGAAAAACAAGATTATGCATGATTACAAAGAAAAAATATTGTTTTTTTTGTTATATGTATTCAAATTTGATTCATAAATTACTCAATCATCTATTTATATTAAGATATAATGTGAATAACATATATATTTTGTGACAGACCAAACTAAAGAATAAAACAAAAGTAATAAAAAAATATTAAAAAAAATGTTGAGAATTTTGTTTTAAATTTGCCAAACATAAAATATACACACGAAAAAACAAAATCTGAGATTACTCCCTCCTCTGATAATTTTTTGGAACTGTTCGATCTTTCTCTAAATGATTGCTGTAAGCCCTACCATTATGGAAAATTTCAAAGTTCCAGATCTAAAGACATTCAATTTTATATATAGTCTATAGACTCAAGCTTTCTATGATGCACTTTCTTCAAACTTACGTATTTGTTCCATTAACATGGCGCAATCAAATAAGATTAAATTAATAGATTTAACTATAAATGGATTTGTACAATAAACATTCATTTAAGCATCTGGTCACTACTGTTCACTTACACGATAACATTTCTTAAAATTACCTTCGATTATCAGCTTTGTGTCGTGATGAATCATATTACATCATTAGTGAAATTTTAAAATACAATTTTATTAACATCCTCTATACTGTTTTTACAAAACACCAAATTCAACTTTTTCATTCATTAGAAAATATAATTAAAAAAAAAATAATTGTAACTTAATTATATTCAACATTATTATATTTCAGGAGAATACAAATAATTAGGGATAAAAATTTATCTTCACAAAAATAAAAACTCTTATAATTTGACCCTTAGCACTGCATTTCTTACGTAAGATAAAGAATTCCAAAGAATTTATAAATTATCTTTTTCTTCAAATTTGTTAAAAATCTTTTCTTTTTTTTTGTAATATTGCGAAGCCGAAATTTAAGATTAACAATAAAAAAAATTTATTTTTATCATTTTATTTTGTTTTGGTTGTTTTTCAACTTAAGTTGTTCGTTCGTCCTTGAAGTTTGCAGTATAGGTACAATTGAAAATATTTTTTTTTGTTTTCTATATTTTGTTTGCATGTCCTACAATAAATTAAGGGTATTTAATTTAATAAGGATCATTTGATTGTTTATTAAAAGTTAATATTGTTCCCGTTCAACCTTGAACAATAATTTTTACTTTGAACTCTCTTATATTTACAAATATTTTTTTATTTTTTTTTTTTTTGTTACTCGATTGATTTTTGAGAAATGAAATGATATAAAGTAAGTTTTGAAATTTGATACAAATTGGAACCAGATAAATATTTTTTTTTTATTTTAAAAAATTTATTTCCGATTTCAATATCGTCGGCTAAATGCTATTTTGCTCAAAATGCCCAAAAGTTGTTTTCGAGAAAATCGAAAAACAAAGTTCAACTTCAAACAAAAAAAAAGTGTTCGATAGCATTTTTTTATACTTTGCGTAAATTTTAATTGATGTATTTTCAACTTATTTTTGCATTCACTAGACATTGCCACCATATAAAGCTTATGAGATATAGTAGTTTTTATCACAATAGTCACAATTGCCAGTTTGCGCCACTGCAACGTGTTACCAATTAGTAATTGTCTTGCACGTAAGTTTAGGTAGCGTAAATAAGAATAAACTTAGTTATTGCAGTTTGTATGAAATGGAACAAAGTAAGTGAATATTTTAGAAAAAATTTTTATTTATAAATATTTTTTCCATTAATTATTCTTTAATCTATATATAATTCTTCGCCGGTGTCAGCATGTACCGTTATAACTTTTTGTTCGAAAGAGAAATATTGTTTCTGTAACATAAATGAAGAAGATAATTTATTTGCAATCAAATTGGAAGAGATTTTTTTCTTTCTTTCTCACACCTCATCAAGAATGCCTTTAATATATAGGAGAAAAAAAAATCAAACTTTACTCAAATTGATTGAATTGAAACGGAATATACTGTACACATTTTTTGTTATTCTCTTTTGTTGTTTTTCTTCTTAATACATCATAGTAGAAAAGAATGTTCTTTAATAAGAAGATATGCACTGGGGAAGTCAAGATTCCATTTACAAAAAAACTCCATTAGTTAAAGAAGCAAAAAACTATTGTTTTTCTTATGTAATAAGTTGTGAGGAAGAAAGAGTGCGATATAAATTATTTAAAAAGCCATTTAATTTTTGGAATTTAATTTTAAATAGCCCACGGACCACGGGAGAAGAGATTTCTAATGTACATGGTGGTGTGAAATCAACGTATTAAATTTATTAGGGTATGAGAGTAAAGAAATTTTGAATGATTGATTTTTTACAGGTACCTACATAACATAATATTGGTTCCAAAAACATGTTGTTTCTTAAACATGTTGAATAACAATGTTATTTTCTTTTATGGTCTTATAAGGGAAGTAAAAATTTTTTTTTATTTCAAACAGATTATAAAAGATGTACATATTTTCAATATATAAATTTTTTCAGGTTTTTAAACAGGTAGTTAAAAAGAATACCATGAACCAATCGTTTTTTTTATGAATGACTATGCATTTTTATTTCCTTCAAAATTAAATTTTGCCATGTAATAATCAATGATAATTTATTAATTATTAATAATATTAGAATTTATAAATAGGAAGGAAATTTGAATATTAATAATGTGAATAAATGATGTTTCTTATTACTATGCATTTTTAAATGTAACACATCTCGGTATTTGTTCGATAATTTTTTTCCCACTTTGTGTTTTGAATTTTTATCTCTCTCTCACAAATTAAATTCTTATTACTTTCTATTTCTTACAATTTTGGAAATCGACTAGAAAAATGGTAACAAACATTAACAAATTATAAAATTTTATTCCAGTGCATTTTCTTATTAATGGAACCTTTACCTACTATCCTTTGATAGTAGATGCGTGTGCGGCTTTATATTATAAAAAAATCAAATAAATGTCAAATAAGCACGTAATTCTTTCTGTTTCCTCCCCTTCTAAAACAAAATGGATTAAAAATATTTAGAATAATAATTTCAAAGCTATTGAATACATTCTTATTTACTTGAAAAATATATTTTAAAATAATTTTTTGACTACATTGATTAGCGTAAGTTATTACGTATTTTTTTATGAAAAATTATCAAAAAAACTTTAATCAATTTATATAATCAACTACATAAGTGTTGGCATAAGTGTTAGCATTTAGAGCAACGCTTACACATAAGATTTTATTTGATAAAAGTTACATATTTATTTATTTAAGGTTTGTTTGGCTCAAATGAAAAACAATGATTTTAAATATATAGAAATTAAAAATTATAAACAAATAAAATAAAAAATTAAAAATACAAGAAAATGAAAAAAAAAATTTACCTATTAAATTTTTAAATAAATAAAAAATACAATTAAGAAAAAGTTGAAAAAATCTTATAAATGTAGGTAGTTTAGTATCTACTAATTGTTATTATCAATACTATTATTTATAACAATCAATATAACAACAAAAATAATCAAACACAACAAACATTAAACAAAAAGTTTAACAAATAACAGGAGTCGATTTCGATTTAAAGGAAAAAATTAGTTTCCAGCATTTTTTGTTTCAAAAATGTTTGATGATAATAGGATAATATTCTATTTTTTCATTAAACAAAGTCGGATGTCAAAATTTGTGGAACAACGTTTACAGGACAGTCAAACTTTCAATAGTACAAACTAAATCTTGATGTCTAAACGTTACCTACTCGTTAGTATCTAGTTTTAGCGGTTTTTTATTTGTAAATAAAAAACAATAGCTATATTAAGTTTACTTTATTTATAATATTTTAGTGTTTTTTATTTAAAAAAAAAAATAAACAGAATAGATAAATAATAAATGTACCTATATGTAATCTATACTTATAAAAGGGAAAGTTTGTTGTTTGTTTATTTGTTTGTTTGTTTGTTCGCTATACACGCCCACAGTTTTAAAGATTGAGTTCTGAAATTTTGCACAGTTATTCATGGTACCGGTATGCAAATAACGCGGTACTTTACAAAGCCATCAGATGACAAGTTCGGGTTGCTGCCTTACAACTCTTAACAAGACTCAGGAATATTTTAAAAACCATGTGTGTGACAGATATGAAAATTTACATTTAGATTCTCTTTCACAAATAAAGAAATTCGACTGTTACCGAATTAAAAAATTTGGGCTGGTTCGGGTTGCTGCCGTACAACTCCTAGCACGTACGTCGCAGGACTATTTCAAAAACCAATTGTGTTATAGGCATAAAAACGTGCACTTAGATACTCTTTCACAAATAAAGAAATTCGACTGTTACCGATTTCAAAAATTTGGACTGGTTCGGGTTGCTGCCGTACAACTCCAAGCACGTACGTTTCAGGAATATTTCAAAAACCAATTGTGTTACAGGTATAAAAACTTACACTTAGATACTCTTTCACAAATAAAGAAATTCGACTGTTACCGATTTCAAAAATTTGGACTGGTTCGGGTTGCTGTCGTACAACTCCTAGCACGTACGTTTCAGGAATATTTCAAAAACCAATTGTGTTACAGGCATAAAAACTTACACTTACATACTCTATCAGAAATGTTCAAAAAAAAAATTGTGTTACAGACTTGAAAATTTATTCATAGGTATTCTATGAAAAATAAAAAAACATGTATTGTCCTGCAAAAGTATTTTCGAATTTAGGAATCAGTATAAAATTTTTACATGACTATGTGAAGCGGCTATGTAAGTTAGCCACAAAAATGTGACGATTCGTTTTATTAATCAGAAAATACTGCAGAGTGTTCCAGGGGGTCCATGTGTACAAATCGATAGATACAGTTATCGATGAAAATGAAGTTGTTGTTCCTTATCAATTAGAATGAAAAATAGTAGCTTCAATAGTGCTTCTACGAAACTTGAAGAACCCAAAACTACGGTACTAGATTAAGAATAAGAACTTGGCATCCTCATTTCATTTAAGTACAAATTCCAATTGATTGAGGAAAAAACGAACATGTCTTTATTTCAAGAATACCTCAACAGCAAGGAGCGTATTTGCTTATACTTCATCAGAAAAGACCACCGACATATTGTTTACAAAGAAATAATTTTAATATAAGTATAGTTTAAGTTGTAGTATTGTTGATATTTTGTTATCGTAGTGAAAAAAAAAAATTAGAATATTTTTGATAAGCCAAGTTTTTTCAATTCGATTCATAAATCAAACTTCATTGAAATAAATTCGATTTATTTTGTGGTCAACCCGGACAATGTCGGGTAACTTTGCAGTATATGAATATATCCTATATCTATTTTTTGATATTTGACTACAATCTTTTGTATTTTAAAATAAAAAAAACAGTAGTTTTTAATTTTTTGGTTTTCCTAATTTATAAAAAAAAAAAAACAGTAAGACGCAAGTTTCCCGTCCGAGCTGCCTTTGCAATGACCATCAACAAAGCGCAAGGTCAAACTCTCAATAAGGTTGGTATTTTACTTGATGCACCAGGTTTTTCACATGGACAACTATATGTCGGGATTTCGCGCACTACTGGGAATATAAATCATTTGAAAATTGTCACCGAAGAAAATAGAACTGTTAGAAATAATTTAAGAGTTTTTAATGAAATATTAGTTGATTAAATATTTCAATCTAGATCAATCCAATTATATAGTCTGTCAGCTAATCTACTAATTTAACTAAAGTATCAAATATTACTAAAATATTGTTGATAGGGGAATTTTTGATTTTGATAATTTATAATGCAGTACAACCTAGAATGCTCTAATTTTGATTTTTCATTATATATAACGGTAGCAAAAAGTTACGTAGTAACGGGTATTTAACTAGTTTGAATAATTTTTATAAAACTGAAACGCTGAAATTAAAAATCAAAATTAATTTTTGTAAATTCTTTTATATTCTAATTCAAATCTAGTTCCTAAAGTCATAACCAAAAAAAAATTTCTTCTTTCTTAATATTTTTGAATTATTTGAGTTAGGCTTTGGATGCGTAAAGTTTTTGTTTTCGATTTTACAACTTTAAAAGACTATTCTTGGAAAGATTAAAACCTATTTTGGAAACAAGCTAAATTGTTCCAGAGCATCAATTAGGGCTCAGAAACGAACATGCAACTATCGAGCAAATACATAGAATAGCAGGTGTAATCAAGTTAAGCCTAGAGGAAAAAAAGTACTGTTCAGCGATATTTCTAGATATTAGTCAAGCATTTAATAAAGTCTGGCGAATGAAGGATTTCTGTACAAACTTAAAAAAATTTTACACCAGAACTATTATCATATCTTATCGAAAGACACTTTTTGGTGTAACATCAAGGTGCCTATACACCAACTAATGAAATTATGTCAGATGTACCACAGGCAGCATCTTAGGTCCTGTCTTATATCTCATTTACACTGCAGACTCATCAATAACTAATAAAACAACCACCGCCACTTTCGCTGATGATACGGCCATACTGGCCTCACATAGTAATCCAGTGCATGCTTCAGAGATTCTGCAACACAGCATAAACAAAGTTCATAGAGCTAAAAAGTGGAGAATCAGTGTGAATGGAGCAAAATCAACACAATTTACACTAAAGAGAAAAACTTGTCCAGTGGTTGTACTTAATAACGAAGTAGTACCTCAAAAAGAGGCTGTGAAGTATTTGGGCATGTACTTGAACAGGAGACTCACACGGAAAATCCATATTTATAATAAAAGATAGCAAACTGGGCTTGAAGCTAAGCAAATTGTATTGGATGATTGGCCGCAACTCGCCGTTGTCACTGGAAAACAAGCTGCTGATTTATAAAGCTGTCTTGAAACCGATATGAACCTACGGAATCCAACTGTGGGGAGTAGCTAGCAACTCAAATTATGCAATAAGGGTGATAGTTGGCGCGCCTTGGTTTGTCAATAATGATGTCATACATCGTGATTTGGAGGTGAGAACCATTAAGGAGGAGATTTGAAATATAAGCTGAAAGTACCAGATAAAATTAGCTGCACATCCAAATAGACTAGCAAGCAGATTGTTGGCTGCAAGTGATATAAGTCGCCTTAAGCGTCCTAACATCCTGCAGGTACCCTGTAGACAATAGGAATATTCAAATGGGGGCCAAGAAATGCAATGGAGCACAGTGTTGGCACCACGGATGGTTGCTAAAGCTTTTTTATCATTTTATTGATGCGAATTTTTTTTCAAGACGTGTCAAAAAATATTTGTTAGCTTACTCTGTTTAAGCTAATACAAATTCATTGTTATACTTACTCATTGCATATATTTTTCAAGCACGTATACCAAATAAGTATAACAAAAAATGCAACTTTTTTTTGTCTATGTGGCTGATTGTGACTATGAGTGATTACGCAAACTTTCATATAAAATTTGCTCCATTGACAGAAAATTGGCGTTTGGAGCAGAATAGCACAATCATATTGAAAAAACGTGGTTTATAGACACAGCTCTGTATCTTTTATACTGCAACAGATAGAAAGATTTTGAATACACCATTCGAAAGAGCTTGATTTAAAGTATATGGAAGTGCTCTTAAGTCAACATATTCAAAAATGTCATATAGAGTAAAATGGATTCAGCCCACGATATGTCAATGTTAAGATAAGTTTGTTTTTCGAATAAAAACGTTTGTTTATATATATATATATATATATATATATATATATCTATATATATATATTTTGTTTAAATGCATTTACGGAATTGTGCATTTTTTTTTGTTATTCTTTTTTTTTTAGAATTTACATTAAATTCAATCTTAAGAGAATAAAAAATGTATAGCTTTATGTGTACTAAAAAACAAAACTAAAAAATGTTTATTCAATTTAATGCTAAAAGCGAAATAGTCTGATTCAAAAACTTTCAGTAATTTTTATTTTAAATGTGTATTAACCTACTTTAAAAAAAAGGATCTCTAAATCTTGTTGTACTTTCGTTTTTTATTCTAGAAAAAACTTGTCTTCTTTGAACATTTCACTCTAAAAAAAATCGAAGCACGTGTTAACCAGGGACGTATATCAGGTCCTACTCTATGTTTGACTTGGATTAAGGAGATACACATTCTTTCATTTCGTTCTCTCCCGGTTAAGTTCCAGCAAGTTTTCATGGGCGTTTTATGCAAGTTAAGTTCCAGCAAGTTTTCATAGGCGATTTAGATTTAATATTAAATATTAACTACTTTTATAACTTCAATGTGATGTTATTTTAATTACAGAGATTGTAAAGGACAATGTAAAATCAACTTTCATTTCCAGCGATATCAGTATTAGAATTCTAGACGGTGCCGACGCTCATTCAATTTATTTTAAATCAGTAATAATAAGACTAATTATTATGGTAAATATGAACCTATTAATAGAATGATAATTATAGGTAACAAACATAAATTCAACATTGACTTTACACTACCAAAACATTCTTAAAAATAAAAGTTATATGATCGCTATTTGTAGGATAATATTGCTATTCTTGTATTTTATTTTATTGTTTTATTAAAGTGTAATTATGTAATTGTTGATTGAATTTTATTCTAAACTTTTTGGGCTAAGTACAAAAATAGCAGTATAAATAGCAGTATAAATAAATAACCGTAATTACTTTGTTTGTCAAATTTTTGGATTCCAGTATAAATGGATGTTGGCACTATATATCATATAAATTATTACCATGTCACAAATGTCCACTTTAATTAATTTTGAAATATTGATATGCTTCATGTTTACAAAATATAGTCAACCTCTTACATATTTTTGAGCTCCTGATCTTCATGAAATATTTAAATTTGAATTCTAACATAGCACATGGTACTTTTAAAGAGAAAACATCTTTAAGTCGAAGTGGAATAAAAAATTAAAAAAATAAACAAAAAACTATACAGAGTGTTTCGTTCTTGATTAGTAGGACTTCGGCATATGATAGAAGACAACAGGGGACAACAGTATTGATCCATTCGGTTATTTCCAACCCTTACCGAATTATAAACGCTTGGAATAATTTGTTTGTTTGGTTTTGTACTTCGAATCATATTTCTCGCAATATCTCTTACACGCCTTACTCCAGTTTGCTGCAAATAATCGTGAAAGAAAGCTTATACAATTTCCTTAAAATTTTACTTTTTCCATTTTCATAGTGAATTCATTTTTCATAGCTTTCAATTCGGATCCAAAGTTTTTGAAAAATTTAAAATTCTTTGACAAATAACTTCAAAACTTACTGAATTGTGGTCGAAATCAATAGCCGCTTATGTCGACATAAGAATTGAATTGAGTTATATTTGTTCGTCCAATTGCCTTTCATATACACACAAAAATGGGAGTATTAACGTCTATTAGACTACTTGATTATTTAGAGTTAGCACTAAAAATACTGCCTTTTGGAAACTTATGTCAAAATATGCGCTTCTTGAATTTTTAAAATAACCATTCATGATATTTTCAAAATTCATGATTCAAAAAGCACGAAAGTGGGAGGGAACATAGAACAAAATTTGTACAGACTTTCTTCTTCGGATCTACAGAATAATTTAAATGTGGTTTAGCAATGAAACAAAAAAAGTGGTTTCATAGGGAAAAATAAGATCCCTAAATGATTGTCGAAATAAGTGCAAAAATAAAGTTCAGATCATACTTCAACAAGAATTTTTTGACAAATATTGGTCATTAGGAACCTACAACAATATAATTTTTTACATTGGATCATTATTGAACAATAAAAATAAAAAAACTCAAACTTTTACTAAGCATCCAATTAAATTTCGCAACCGAAATTATCATATTGAGTATAATTTAGAATTTATAAATAATAAAATAAAAGTTTGTCAGAAATGTTTTCGTTAATGCTTCGATGAAACTGAAAGCTTTCTTAAAACGGTAGTAAAAAGAAAATTGCAATATCCCAATATTAAATTTACAGATCATTGTGCGTCAGATAGAACGCTAAATAAGTTATCAAAAAAAAAAATATTGATGCTGTAAAACACCATATAAACCGCTTTCTTCACTACGGGAGAGAGTCACAAATTGTAGATATTTTCAAAATGGCATTTCACTACCTCTAATGCTTAGACTATACCGTGAAAAATATGGGTCTGAATTTTTAAAGATAAATATTAAATTAAATAATTTAACATAAAAGTGAAATTATCTATAAACTTTGTTTTATTTTTTACAGAAATGAATATTAAGTTTAAGAAACCAAAAATGGACACATGTAGTTTTTGTGATGCACTTAAAGCCAAAATTGATTGCCAAAGATGAAAATGACGCTGTCGAATATTTGAAAACCTCAAAAATCAACTGTGATGATGACAATAAGGCTGAGCTCTCATATGGATCAAAAAGAAACGGCAAGCTTCATGCAACATATCATTCATTCATAAAGATGTATACTTTTGACTTAGGCAATGCTTGCCGACTCCGTTCTTAGTTCTTACAGAATTAAATATCTTTTTTATAAAAGACAGCTATATAATGGGCGTATAATTTAACTATACACGACTGTGTAACGAAAAGTTCATATTGCTGTATGCGGCATGAGGCTATGTCTTGTCGTGGTGTACTGATGGGAACCTTTTCAAACATATAAATAGTGTGAGTAATAATCCCGTTTTAAAACATCTGATCTTTTATAGTGATTCATGTTCGGGTCAGAACAAGAATTATTTCGTCAGTGCAATGTTAATATCAGCTTCAAAAGAACATGTAAGTCTCGAAATTATAGATCATAAGTTCTTAGAGCCAGGGTATACGCACATGGAATGAAATAGCAACCATGCTTTTTATGAGAAAAAAAAAACTGAAACATTAATTCATCATTCTCATGACTGGTTCAATTTCGTTCGTTCGGTTGGTTTAAAGAAAAAGTTTTCTGTAATTGAAACGGCAAAAGAAGATTTTAATCGATTTTTCTGCTTTTCTACTGTATGTTATAACACTGAAGGTAACCGATTTTTGTGGAAAAATGTTCAATGGATAAGATAATGATTATTTTATTAGTAATAGCTATAATTTGTAAATAATATATTTTTGATATACCAATCTTAGAATTAAAAAAAAAAGTTAAAATGAATTTGAAAAACTGTATCTTATAAAATGCCTACTTTTTAAAATAAAATAAAATAAAAACATTTATCTATCTATGTTACTGTTTTATTTTTTTCCTAGTTTTTTTTTTGGTACAGGCATATAACATTAAAATAATAGCTTAACATTAATCAGAGGAAAAATTTAATTTCGTAAAAACCGCAATTAACTCAATTTAATATCCCACTTCCAGCTGACGTGGAAATTATAAATTTAACAAATGTTTTAGGCCTAGGACCATAATAAAGGAAAAAAATTAACAAAAGTCATGACTAGTCCAGCAATCTTCATTTTTCAAAATGGCTTTATTGTGTACCTACTCAATATGTAAATCACAAAACGTAACTAAATAAAATAAATTCCTAAATATTTCAATTCAAATAATGTTAGTGTAACGGTTATGTCACTGAACTACTAAATAAATTATGCGGGTTCGTATCTAATCCATGTGTGTTATTTTATTTATCGTTTCAATTTTGTTTTCTCTTTTTTTCTTTTTGTGAAGTACGAGGGCTCTGTGGAACATGACCATACGCAGTTTCGTGAGTAGTTTTTCCACCCAATATTAAATTTTACTTCATAAATCGAATTGACCACATAATCTTGAAATTGGGTTTGAAAGGGAATTTAGTAAATTTCACTTGCAATTTTTTCACTGAAAGAAAAGTTGTTATTACTAAGAACACTAAACACTATTGTCCTACACTATGGTGCTTGACTACCAGCTGTGAAACACGGCCATTAAGACCAGGTTAAATACCCTTGACCCTGTGTTGACTACGGATACAAAAATAGCAACCGGGGCATTTCGCACAAGCCCCAAAACTAGTATTATCTATGACGGGGGACAATTCCCTCTGGAAATGAGGAAAGAGAAATAATTGATAAAATACGGACTTAAAGTAGTTTTCACTAAAAAGACATCCGCTAACTCAATTTTTTAAAGACAAATTACGATACGATAAATATAAAAAACTAACAAAAAGACTCCGATACATGCTGAAAGAACTGAATCTCCCAGCGCATGATAACTTTTTCGATAAAAATAATGTATACAAATTTCCACCATGCGACTCTCAAGAGACCATAATATATCGACTTAGACCTGGCGAAACATAAAAAATCCACAACTATCAACATACAGTATCAACAACTCTTTTACGGACGGATCAAAAATAAATTATTCAATAGGATGTGAATTTAAATATGCACAATGTATTTTCAGGTATAAACTGAATGACCAAACAACAGTATACTTGGCTGAATTGCATGCTATATTAAAAGCAGTTAATTATGTAAGCCGGAACTACAAAGGGAGGAAGTTCATCTCATGTACTGACAACCTAAGTAGCGTACAAGCCACTCATCCCATACTACCACATATCCCACAATAATATTAACTCAGGAGCTACTGCATCAAAATCAAAATGTAGTAGACTTTCTTTGGCTACCTGGACATACGAATATTGCCGCAAATGAAAAGACTAACGTATTGGCGGAAGAAGCTACAAAGGAACCACTCGATACTGAACACAAATTATATTATCAGGATTGCAAATACCTGTGCAACAAAATTATATGTGGAAAATATACCTTAATATGACAAAATTAACCTTCCGCAAATAAGCTTAAGACTTGCAAAAAGATAGTATTCAAATAGAGAAACCTTCAAATATTAAACCGTAAAAACTCAGTCATAATAACTAGACTGCGCATAGGTCATAGCAGGTTGACACTTAGTTACCTCTTTGATGGTCCACAAACAAACCAATCTACATGTAGTTGTTCCACAGGATTCATCATCACAATACATCATACTTCTGAGACTTGTCCTCTCTATAACAATGTAAGAATCGAACTTGGTATAACAGGGTTCGAAATTCTGAAACTAGAGACAACTGAGGCTGCAGGAAAAGTCATTGACTTCATGCTAAAAATTAAAATCATCGATCAAATATAACCCCGGAGAGTGTTTTAATCAAATCCTCCTTTTTATTTTAGGTTACAGTTATTATCTTAGAATAAGGGAATACTAGTATTGGTAATAGATAGAAATAGAAAGTGAATTATTATATTTTGTTAAACTAGTTTTAAGTAAAATTATTATGAATTAATTAGCGTTGATTTAAAAAAAATTTAAATTTAAGCATATTCTGGGCCCGACAAAACCCAAGAGGTTGATGGGCATATCATGAAACTTTATAAGCTAAACTGAATCATATTTATTTGCTTAATTATTTTTTTTTTGTTTTTTACCTTTTTAGACGTCATAAGACTAACATTTATTTTTATTAATAACCAAAATTAGGTTTTAGTTCAAATTTTGTTACCAACCAAGGGAAACTGCCATTCAACTCTTAGCGAGCATCAGGAATATTTCACAAACCAAAAGGTACAGACCTTAACAATTGCCATTCACTGCACCCTAAAAACTAAAAAATTACATCTCTTACACATTTCCAAAACTCGAACTGGTTTGGTAGGCTGTCATACAACTCTTACCAGCCTTCTGGAATATTTCACTAACCAAATTATTACAGACCTGAAAATTTGTAATTAGGCACTCCCTCAAAAATAAAAAAACACGTTTTTTATGGCTGGCTCGTAAGATGTTGTAGTGTGCATATTAACTCGGAACTAACTAATTTAGTTTAGTTATAGAAAAATTTCTGAACACTTAAATGAGAAAATTGAAATAGCGATGATACAATCACCATAAAAATTAAACATTTAGCTAACCAACGAAATTTCTAAATTTGTTGAATTCGACAAGCTTTTTGACATGCCTTGCTCATCCGCCCGAACTAAAAGCAGGACCTTTAACTATGTTTCTACATTCAAATTTAAATCAGTCAAAACTATACAATACCTTAAACAAAAGTATAAATATAAGAGTATAGCATTCTTATGTTATTGAAGGCAGATATTCAAACAAATTCAAACCTACTACAGCTTGAATTGAACCCACCATGTGTTCAAATACCTGTTATGCAACTTCTACAAAGTATTTTACAAACCAGTTTTTACATTCAATTGACAAATAAAATTTTATTGAAAAAAAAAATGAAATGTAAACATGTTCTGGGCCCGACAAAATCCAGAAGGTTGATCGGCCCATCATGAAACTTTATAAGCTCAACTAAATCATATTTATCTGCTTTATTATTATAGTTTTAGTTTTTTACCTTTTTAAATGTCATGAGACTAACATTTATTATTATTAATAACCACGATTAGCTTTACATTCCAATTTTGTTACCAAAATTCGATCTTTTTCGGGAAGCTGCCACTCAACTCTTAGCAAGCATCAGTAATATTTCACAAACCAAAGACCTTCACAATTGCAATTCACTACGCTCTAAAGTAAATTGTATAGATTTTGTATTGGACCCGGACAATGCCGGGTAGCTTTGGTATGAAAAAATAAAATTCCAAGTCACTTTCTATGACATAAAATTTTTAATCGGAAATTATTTTCAAACTAAACTCTTTAGTTCCATTATTCTCAACTAATTATTCTTCATTCTATTTTAAATAATTGTATTCCATTGTAATAATTTATAATAACTTTTTAAGAACGTCACAAAAAAAATTAATATTTTCACATTTATAACTTAAGCGAAGTACGTTGCACAACATTTTATCAAATGAATATAAACGTGATAATTCATTTACATCAAATACCCTGAATAATCATTAATGGAACCAAAAAAATACTTATTATTAAAATCTAATAAACTAATTCAAAACTAAAAAACCACAAAACAAAAATTAACTTTTCTTACTTTGGAAAAAATCCATTTAGTTTTGTTCTCTCCCAGTGATGATTTATTAACTAATTACGAAATTGTATACCTTGGTAAGATACACGTTTATTCGGTTACTCTTCGAAATGATGATGCTACAACTTTTTTTTTTGTTTCAATTTTTTTTTATTTTATTTTTTTTTTTGTTTTGAAATTTAAAAAATTTCATTTATTTAAGAAAATTGTTCTTATTATCCTTACGAAATTCATTTTTCATTTCATAAATCATTTTCACGCAAAAAACAAGAACACTTTTGACTTATCTTATAAAAACTGCATTTATTGTAGAGCAAAAATAAAAATAATAAAAAAAATTCGTGAAAATTTTCACACTTAATTCACAACACAAATTTCTACCGAAAATACCGAAAAGTTAGAAATTATATCGAAAATGAAATTTCCACCTTGGTTATAATTATATTTTAACCCCAGTTGTTGCAAAAAACAAAAGCAAAAAGAAAAACAAAATACCGTTCAGCTAATTTAATTAGAGTTGAAATGAATCGAAATTATTTGTTTGTTTGTTGGTTTACTGTACATGAACATACACATTGCATCAATCCATGCATGCATGCATGTACAAACGTATAATAATCGTAAATATGTACAAAACAGTTATAAAAATAAAAGCCAACCGTAATATTTTTCACCATTATGGGTTTTGGCTCTTTTGTTGTTTTTGTGTTTTTTTTTTTTTAATTTTTATTTATATATTTTTAAACATTTTTTTTTTTATTTTTTGTTTCAGGGATTTTATTTTATTACATTTTGGTTGTGAGGTTGTGGTTTTCTATTTCTAGATAAGTTGAATTTGTGAACAAAATTTATAAAAATTATATTATACAACTATATAGGTTAGATGGTACACTTGTACTCACGACATATCATCATATTCATTTAAAAATGCCTTGGTCAATTTATGTTATCAATTTGTGGATTTTTTAATACGATTGGCTTTTTTAATAACTAATTTTTGTCACTTTGCTTATAATACTTTTAAATGGTAAGGCAGTTGTCCTCATTAAAGCTAAATCGGTAGGAGCCCATATGAAGTAAAATTGAATGCAATGATGTGGATAAGCCAGACTTCCATTCTATTTGAAGATAAATTTAATTTAATTCCTGTAGATAATAAATACTGAAAGATAGGAATTACCTGTCATATAGTAGATATCTGCATTGTGAAAATTTAAGTCGTTTTAATAAATTAAATCGGAGCAGACCACGATCTGTCAAATGAAAAAAATGTTGTGTTTATTTTGTAGCTTGGAGCACTCCAATCATAAAAAGTGTATTATTGGGCGTTTTCGTTTTATAGTTCAGAGCAGAGCATGAACTGTCAGAAAAAAGATCCGTTTTTTTTATGAGTTCAGAGCGCGCTCAGAGTGTACCCTATGTGCTCGATTTAAATTAGCAGAGCACGTAGAGCGCTTGAGTATTAAAGTCAAAAAGTGATTTTATTTTAAAACAAAATAGATGACGCTACAACACGATAGTAAAAAAGTAAACCATATTAAAATTTAAAATTAATATCAACAATGATTTTTACAATTTAAGAAATAATGGACGACGATATAAGCTGTGATGATAAATAATAATATTTAATCAAAAATAAATATGTTTTAGTTTAGACTCTAAACTAAAACATATTAAAATCTTTGTAACCGATTCTTGTTGGCATAATATTGAGATGTCTTTTGGGCAGATTCAGACGTGCACCATTTGATATACTTATTTTATCGATTTAATTTAAAAAGAATATGTTATAGAGTTACCGATGTTATTATTTTCCACACAGTGGACATCGATATCTATTAGCAAATCTATTAGCAATTGATCTAAATTGGATATGACAACTTGCTTACTTAACACGAATTAAATGTATAAAAAATATACCTCATACATTCCTGGTTTCCTAGATACCACAACGTAATCATCAACTGCTTTGGAATATCAATGACATTTCATTGTATTCATTCTAAAGTGCGATTTAAAAGTGTTATTGGAAAACCTTGGCACTATTTATTGGCAATATTTATTTAAAAGTGTTATTGGCAATATTTTCGTCATAATCCCGAGATTTTATTATTCGCATATCCCCATTACTTTCAGATAGGTCATTCTCTAAATAACTTTCATCGAAAAACAAATTAAAAGCTTCTGAAATTACTGTTACAAACAAAATGTTTCATGTTTGCAAATCTTATAGTGAAGTATAGTGTTTTTTTTTTATTAAACCTGAGCGCTCCGAGCTCTTCTTTACGTGTTCTGCTCAGAACGTGCTCATTTGGTCAGAGTGCGCTCAAATCTATGATCTGAACTAAAAAACGAAAACGCCTATTTTTATATAATCTGTGTGCGCTCAGAGCGTGATCTCTATGCTATCTCTAATTATTACTATTTAAGTCGTTGAAATTTACTGTTTATTTTTTGTTAATTAACTAATATTATTTATAAATATATTTTTAGTTTAGTTAGCATTCTGTTAAATATAATAAGTACATAGTTAACTTAGTGTAGTACCAGAAGATTTTATTGTATTAAGTGTTTTTACTTTATATACAAAAGAGCGTATTTTATTATCACAGTTTAACAACATTTTCAACAAAATTAAGTAAAAAGAATTAGCTAACGAAGTTGGTACTGATACCTACGAAAAATTAAAATTAGGTGTGTTCTTTTCATAAGGTTCAAGGTCTACGTTTTATTAAATTCAGAAGATTAATGATATGAATAATTTTTTTAAGTTGGCAAACCTGTTAATTGAATTATTAAAAATTTCTATTGAAAAACTACGCAAGCGCTACTCGTGACAAATATAATTACTAAATATTTAATACCTGCATAAAAACCAGATAAATATCTGGGTTTTGAATTGTTATTGTATTTTCATATTAAAATATTGACCTAGATTTTGAACCGGATGAAAAGAATACAGCTATTATAAAACAGTGACTATGAATATATTCTGCCACAGTGAATAGGCCTGTTTCCATGAGTATAATTTCAGCTGATTTCATTCACTTCTAAATAAAAATTTAAACAAATAATAACAAATACAGCGAATAAATAAAATTTCCCCCCAACCCCTCCACAAAATGTGTAACTGTTAATAAGAAGGTATGAAACGTATGCTAAAGATTTAGTCGAGAATACTCGTCGAAACTGGATTGAATATTGCCACAAAGAAATTATAAAGGACTAACATTTTCATTTATTTATTGTCAGCAACAGTAAAAATTAAATTGCTAAAAATAGTCAAATATTTTCAACGATTATTCAAATTGAATGCGGCATATATACATATATTAATCCAAATTTACCAAATTTACTGTTTAAACATCAAAAGTTACTTACTTACAAAACAGCAAAGAATGGAAACCAATTAATTTCCCAAAACCGTGAAACCGGTGATTTCATATCGGTTTTCGGGGTTTCCCTGAATAATAAACCCAATATATTTTGTTTTGTTTCTTAGAGTAAGGAATAATTTTATTTTTCTACTGTAAATTATGACTTATTAACTTGGTATTAACATTTAAAAATGCTCTCTTATAAAAGTAAATGTAAGTATGTAGTGATGAGGATTTTAACGCTAAGCTAGTGAGTGAACTAAAATAAAACACCAATAGCTATGAATTTCTGTTTTACCTACAACAAATTTAAATTACGATTATTTATTAGCAGTCTATTTATGGATTTATATTCAATAACGTCGTATATGGTCTTTTAAGCTGACTTAATTAATATTATAAATCAATCTTAAGAAAGAAGTCTAAATAATCTATAAAAACAACATAGTCTGGTAATCTGCCATCGATTCAACCTACATCATAAACCGAGAGTGATTATTTATTCCAGTATTATTAGTTCACTATAAATGAACTGGAACGACAAGAAAGCAATAAAACATTGAGATAATGCCATAAACAAAGTATGCAATTTATTTCTAGGACTTACAGCCAAAGGCTGTGGTCTTTGAATCAACAAAATAAATACTTTGGGAACATAAACATTTGATATATATCCCATTAAGAACATAAACTTTGATTTGATAAATTTTTACTTTTTACTTTCGTAAAAATTTGGACAAACAGACACTTCCCAAATACAATAATGCTATTTTAATAACTTACTTTCAAACTTTATAATTGGCAATTATTTCGTTGGCAAGTTCGGTCCGAATTTCTTAAAATGTTACTTTAAAAAAATAATAATGATACAATTAACATCTGTGAGGGTTTAAATGGTTAAAATGCTTCTTTGATTACAAAAAAAGAAAGTTTATGCTCTCATTTCAAAATTGATGCTTGTTTTATTATTATTTATTTACTTCTCCTAGCGTTTAAGGAATTTCTTAAGCCTAAAATTGAAAAATTCAATGTTTGTTTTCTAAGTCGGATTTTATGAAATGATGACAGGCTAAGATGTTCATTTGCAATATAGTATTTGCCAAATGTACTATACCTATTAGGTTTGTTTTGCACTACTGTCAGTAAATACGTAAATGCTTCTTTTTTAAATATGCTCTACGACTTTCAATTATTATCAGTTATAGCAAGGGAAACGTAATATGGCAGATGCATTATTAATTCAATATAAATGAACTGGAACGACGAGACGGCAACGCAAGCGTTGGTATAATGCTATTTAAAGAAAGTATACAATTTGTTACTATGATTTGTTAATCCAGAAGGCTGATAGTCTCAGCAAAATCGGAAATCCAATAATAATATAAAAACAAGACACCATGCATTTTTTTTTGTTTTAAAATGTTATTGCTATTATTAAATTAAATGCATCCATATTCTCTTGGACCCATCGCTGACGCGAAGTAAAAAGTCTATGAAAATTCTAACAGAAATTACTAACGCGATAGTTTTAACATTGGCCCTCACGTCAATTTAAAACTATCGCGGTAATATACAATAATACAAATGTAGTAAAGACAATAATACAAAACTACAGCTTCAACGATATTTTCATACGAACACGTGCGATGGGTCTAAGAGAATATGAGTGATAATTTCGTCAACAGTTTATTATTTTTTCTACAAATATCAGTAGAATGAGCATTTTAAAAAAAAATCCTCTAATGTCAATTAATTTACATATATTTCAATTTTACTTAAAATTTTTTTACATTAAGTTATTGGGTTTTAGTCATTAAATTTCAGTTAAATTATAAAAAACTTATTTAACTAAAATGTGGTGCATAAATTGATCTATTTATAAACATATGGTATATGTAGTTTAAACAACAGTTTTGTATCGAGAACGATTTTATTAAAAACCGACGTCGTAGAATTTGTTAGAGTACTACCAATAATACAAATTGTTATTAGAAATCTACTGTGCCTATAAACGAAATGACCATAAAAAACAAAGAGTGATAGGAATACTAGATAATTATTGTTCAGGGGTTTGTTTATTAAACAAATGCATATTATTTTTTTAAGCTCCTGGCCGGGTCGCCATGTATTATTTAAACAAGCTTTTATTTAATTACTTTACTTTTTTCAATCGGTAGTTTACCACCGACTAAGTTTTTATAAAAGATATTTCTTTATATAAACAAAAGCTCTTGTAATTAATTACAACAGTAAGCAAAAATAAATTGTATAAAATTGGAGTATATTGGCAAATCGGTTAGTTTTACAATTAAATTACGAAAAAAATATGTTTATTAGTCAACATTGATTAATTATCAATATTGACAAATAATTTGTATATAAACATTTGGTAATCATTGACATTTTTAAGTGCATTGCACCTCACACTATGCGAACAAGATACGTGAATTCGTGAATATCATGCAAATTCGAAAATATCACACAAATGTGTCGAACGTAGTTTAAATAAAATTCCTTAGTCCCATATAATTATTGTTATATTCCTCTGCCCTATTTAGAAATTTAAGTATCCAAAGTAAATAAAGTAAATAACACACAACATCCCAAAAACATGTAATGACAACTAATACCAACCTCTTTACTTGTTTTTTTTTTAAATTTTCTTCATAAACGTTAATAGAAATACAATATAACGACTAAAATAAATTATCGTGCAGACAGAGACGTCTTTCTTTCTTTATTGTTTTTGGTTTTTTGTTTTCTTTGTTGGTGATAATAATGAAGATAAGTAGACCATAAGGAAATGAAAAATTATTACCTACATTTTTATTATTTTAATCTCTCATACGTAAAAAAAAAATAATAAAATAAAATATGAAAAATTATAAGTGAATTTTTCATATAATTATATTTAACAGGAAATAAAAGTTTTGGAGTGTCCTTCCTCTAAAAATAATATATATTATATAAAGACTTATTTATAAGTAAAAATTTTATTAGATAATTCAGTTAAAAAAAAGTATTAATCATTGCACCAGGAAGTCTAAAGATATTTTGTTGTTGTAGTAAATGTTACAGTTAAATATTTTATATAAATGTTAAGAAAGATAATTTGGAGGTACCGACACTATACGTATATAATTTTTTTGAATTATTTGAGTTAAAAAAAATTTTTGAAAAATTGAAAAAATACTTCTTCATCATCAATTGTCCGAATCGAGTTTTGACCTACTCAATTTTTTTTCTTCATTTATTTATATTTTTCGAAACCGTTTTCCAGTTGATTTGATTGCATAAATGGTCTATATCATTTGTTCTATATATGCTACACATCATTTTGTATGTAATCTGTCGTCTATTTTAATATTGGGTTACGTTCTTTGCGATATATACCTTGTTTACCTATAACATTTTACATGAAACTTTAAAACTAGAGTTTAGAATATCCGTAACTGAGTTTAAAGGCCTCAAAGCAATAAAACTGAAAAGTAAACTCTGAAATCGCTCTCTTCTTGAACATCATACATGTTGAGGGCATTTTAGTTTGACAAAATAATGTAAATAAACTTAGTTCTGTGATGTAAGACTTCTTGATTATACCGATTGCTCCACAATCTGTTTTCACAGTAAGGACTTACAATCTACCTCAATATTTTTTCTTTTTTTTTTCAAACATATCTCAAACATTTCAGCTGTCTATGTTAACAACCACACTTTTATACACGATTTACTTCTTGATTTTGAAATAAGTGAATGGAACTACTATAAGAACATTATCGAAATATTTGAAGATATAAAGCGTGTTCGTAGTGGTCGCGCCTGCGCAACAAAAAATTTTTTGTTCGTAGTTGCATATCATCCAAAATTCGGCGCGTATCAAAAGCAGACGCTTGTGTTTATAGTAATCGATGTCGCGTCAGCGTCAGACCGATTGCGCAGATATTTTAGTGCGCCTGCTTTAGAATGATTCTTAAAGTCCATGTCTTTTAACATGTAATAAATAAGAATATCGTGAGAAAATATTTAAGTAAAAATTAAAAATTTATTATTAAAATAAAATAAATGTGTTTATAATAATAATATATAAATATAAATATATTGAAAACAAAAACTATAATTTTAATATATTTTAATATATTAGTAATATATATACTAAAATATATTAAATATTTAAAAGAAAATATATTTAAAAAAAATGTTTTTAAAATATATTTAAAAAAACATATATAAAATATATTAAAATATTAAATATATATAAAAATTTATAATAATATAATATTACTATATAAACGAATTGTGCATATGCTGCTTCTATGAACAAGAATGACTGCTAAACGATTTTCTGCGCGCTTGCGAAAGTTTTTTTGTTCATACCGACAGAGAAAAAAATCTGCAAGACACCGACGCATGTTTTACTCCAACTACGAACATGCCTATACTCTTAAATTGTGATAACAAATTACAAAATGATATAACTTTTATTGATTTTGAAGCCAACCTTTTTTGCAGCCATATCTACCCATTATAATTTAATCAAAAATTATTACGATAAAGCTTTATATCGCCCTTATCAAATTATAATGGGTTGATATGGTAAAAGTCATGATATAAGGTTTTTCAAAAATTTTATTATAGTTTTTTAATCAAAAACATTGTAATTCTGTTTTATTTTAAAATTTTGTTTGTAATAAAGTCGATTGGGTTTGGCCTTATTTTACAGTACCTAAATTTCGATATTCTCACTTCAAGTGTCATTCGTTGTGAATTAAATAATTTAAGACAATCAGAGTTTAATTGACCATACATAATCGACTTCGAACTTAATAATATATGTTTTGATTGTAATACTTAGATAACCCATGTTTTGTTAAAAATGGAATTTTTTCAACACTAATTTTTATTTTATCTGAATTTGAAATGAAAATTTCTGAATTAAAAAAATATACCTGAATTTATTTCGTAAAAATCTGAATTGAACAAATATCGGAATAGTTTAGCAAATATCGGAATGGGTTTAGCAAAATACCTGAATATATTTCGTCGCATGAGTATTATATTATCCCATACGCCAATTTTGGGTAAATTGACCTAACGATTAAGCTATAAGTTTTGAAGTCTAATCCTTCAGCATTTCTGGTCCATTTTGATATATCTTATTTAGTTTTTGAGATAATGAGTATTGATATTGTCTCATATCCATCTATTTTACATGTATGTAACGCCAAACGCCAAACATGTAATGCCAAACGCCATAAAATGTAATATTTATCGTATATGCATGTAAAAAGCAAATTTATTTTGTTAGTACCTACTATTTTCACCTACCTTCATTGCCCATGGATTTGGAATGAAATAATAACCAAAAAAATTTAAATATTATTTTGTCCCATACGTACAAGAAACTTTAATTATAGGGATATGAAACAAAATAATGTTGATTTGAAAATATTTAATCAGTTTTGGAATTTACAAGATGAAGAAAAAGTAAATTTTTTTTTCAAATTTGTTAGGCAAATAAATATAAAACGGCGTCGAACTGACTCTGATGTAAAGCAAAATTCTTTTATGTTTTATTTACAAGCAGAAGAGCGAACCCATAGAGTTTGTAGAACGTTTTTTCTAAATACTCTATCGATAACTCAGGCCCGAATTTACTATTAAACATTGTTTGGATAAAAACTGTGGTATACCTACACAAACAAAAAAAGCGAAACATGCTAAGAGAGTAACTTCACTAGTGAAATTGAATGAAATTCTAGAACATATTCAATCATTTCCTATTATAGATTCACATTATTGTCGTGCGAAATCGCAAAGAAAATATATCGAAAGTGAATTAAGTTTACCCAAAATGTATAACTTATATAAAGAAAAGGTTGCTGAACCACTTAAAGTATTCAACAGTGAATTCAACTTTTCTTTTTTTAAACCAAAAAAAGATCAATGTAATATATGTTATCTACATAAAATGAATAAAGATCCATCTAGAACTCAATTGCTACTATTTGAATTGCATAAAAAAGAAAAAAACATGGCAAAAGTAGAACGGGATGCAGATTGTTCAATATTTTATTACAAACAAAAACTAAATACATTTAATCTTACGGCAACAGCTGTAATTGGTGATACAATAAAAATAACATATTATAGAACTACCATTTTAATTGTTCATTATATTTTATTTAATAAATTTTCCCGACTTGCTTCGACTTATGCATTATAAAAAAAGCAATATTAAAAATCTATATAAAATTACTTTATTCCATATCACTTCTTAACCATTATTTTAAAAAAATGACTTCTCATTTTTTATATTGTCACATATCCAAAAAGCTTTGTACCATGTCATACATTAAGAACAAATAAGAAAATCTATGTATGAGGTGGTATAAAGTTAATAATTTACTTTCAATAATTAAAATAACTATAACTTGTTTTAAAATGTACTAATTATTTTCAAAATTTAAATTTAAGTGCAAAATTGTTCAATTTAAATTAACAATGTAAAAAATTTAAATATTTATCGACTGGTTTTTTAGTATTTTCAACCTACATTAAAAATTGATTTACTCAAAATGTACTAAATGGCGTATGTGATACAATAATTCTCATGCGACGATTTAGAAAAAACCTCAATTTAACTCGCAAATGCTATAACAACAAGTGTATTTTTATAACATCCATCACATTCTGTGTTAAGAACGTTGTGAAATATTAGAAATATCAAACTATTATGTTTTGCACCTTCCATTGGAGACTAAAAGCGTGTAATATACATTTAAATATTAAAATTTCAATGAAAATGAAAACAAATAGATTTTTTTATTAAAAAATTAACCAATGCTAGTGCCATATTTCTTTTTGAGTATCTAATTTAAAAATTTAAATAATTTTAAATTAATTTTATTAAAATATAAGTACATATGTACATAAGTACATGAACAGATTTGATTTGTAAAATTAGTTTTACACATTTATTCCGTTGTTTTTCAATTATGGTTTTAAAATCATTTTATTTTGAAATATTAATTAAAAATATTATATATTATTAAAACAAAGCGGTTTTAAATTTTGAAACCCTAATACCCAATAAAATAAATAAATTAAAAAATAATTGATTTAATTTTATAAATATTTAGAAAAGGTAGTGATTTTTTTTTACAAATTTTATTATGGTTAATATAATTTCTCCTCTACAATAGAATTTATAACCTCTGTTGGAACATAATAAACATCATAAATTGTCAATGCATAAAATACAGTAAAACCATCTAAATTAGAATACAGAATTATTTTTTGTAAGTTTAAGAATAAAAAAAATGTTTTATATTTTTATTTCTTTTAGTTTAATTTAAATTTAAAATAATTAATATTGCTTGCTAAAGACGATTGTGGAGGTCTTATACACAATAGAACGAGTTTGATAATATTCCTCATATCATTGATGATTGACGCCTACATATAGAACATTCTACCGTTAAAAACAAATACTTAAATTTAAACTTATTATAAAAATATTTCTTTTACAACACTATGAGATGAACACACCAACTATTATTATTCAGACTTGGCATACATTATCATATACAATAGTTTTTTTATTTTATTTTTGAATTTTTGGTTGTACGGAAACTATTGAGGTATTTGTATAGATACGCTTTATTTTTTACCTTTGAAATGCCAACCGGGCTCCCACCCCTAATAACCGAAATAATTTAAAAAAATAATTTAAAAAATTGTTCATAACATATATACCATAAAATGGATTCGAACCCTTCTGTCTCAGATTTGAATAATTCAATTTTTTGAAAATGAGAATTTAGGAAAAGGAATGCCAACTGATATGCCATATTCCAAATGTCAATAAAGATTGTGTAGTACATGTAAACAGTTTTTGTAGATTAGAATTTTACTTGTAGTATATTTTTTACATATGTATTAGTTGTCAAACTAGGTTTTCTTCACTAGGTTACGTCGATAAAACTCAAAAACATGCATTAATATTCTCACTGTTCAGCCCACTGTTCAAGAACATAATCTTAACTTAAGATTACATCTTAACTCCTCTTAATGTTGTAATGCTGATATCTTGTTAAAAATCAAACTTATACCATTGAACAATAATGTCTCCCTTCAAACAATTTCAGTACAATACTAAGCAGGTTTAACGTGCTAATTTCTAAACTGTCAAAAAATCGTTATGTTTGAAAACCGGGTTTCGGGTCTTAAACTGACTTTGAAAATTAATTTATTGAAACTTCCGCGAAAATGTGGAACCTGCTTCCATCTGATATATTCCACTCCAATAGAAATGGTACATTTTACAACCATTCAAAAACAATCTGTTCTGATTCGTCTCCAACTTATCTACTAAATAAGTTTTGATACGATTTATATCCCAAAACAAAAGACAAAAATACTCTTTAAGTTTAACCTTATAGACAAATACCAAACAGAAAAGCTAATAGATAAATTGACTAACTCTAAATCAACCGGGATAGATGAAATTAGTTCTGACATTGTTAAATTTTGTAAGACAGAGCTATGTCAACCGTTAACTAGATTAATTAATAAAACATTGAAAGAAGGTGAATTACCAAGTATACTTAAAATAAACAAAGTAACATCAATATATAAAAACATTGGAAAAACTCAAGATATTAATAATTTTAGACCAGTATCAATATGTACAGTCTTTACTAAGCTAATTGAAACTTATGAAAACATGCTATTTACGGATCATTTCGAAAAAATAACGATTAAAATACAATATGGATTTAAGAAAAATTCCAACACAAATTCAGCTATATTTGATGCCCTAACCAATATTCAAAATAGACAAGGGAATAATAAAAATTTGGCAGTGATGTTTTTTGATCTCACGAAAACATTCGATATGGTAGATAGAAAAATTCTCTTACGCAAATTATATGAATATGGAGTAAGTGGTGTTGAACAAAAATAGTTTAGGAGCTATCTAACTGTAAAGAAGCAATATGCATGTACAGAACACATCATAAATACAATTGAAAAATCGGACTGTGGCATAATACAGGGGAGCTCGCTAGATCCTACATTTCATACCATGATCAATGGACACCATTTCAATGGAAGAGAATCCTGTTTTTTAGCGTATTCCATAGTTCATTTGTATATGCCCGTGTGGGATGGAGAAATATGAACAAAACCAAATTAAAAGAAATACAAATAATTCAAAACAAAGCAATAAAAACATATATGGACTAAAACAAAGAACATCAACACAACATCAAATACATAAAACAAACAAAATATTGCCGCTGCACCTGTATATACAGAAAATGCTCTGCACACAAATTCATAAAATGCTTACTGGGAACATCAATACAAATACAATTCTAAGAACAATAAACGAAATACATCAACATAATACTAGTACATCGTATCTGCTTCAAGTAAATAGAGTTGCCAGTGGTACCAGAAATGATTCGATTTACAATAATGCTATCAAAGGATACAACAAGCTGCCGATGAATTTGAAAAATATGAACAACACTCAATTTAAAACGAAATTAAACAAATATTTTATTGAATTAATATAAAAATTAAAAAAAGAAAATTATTATATTATAACTATATTATTTTCTCTCTCTTCTACAGAAATTTTATTTTTTTTTTTTGTAAATTTAGCTCTTTATTGTAACTTAGCTCTTTATTCTTTTTATTAATCTTAAAACATTGAATTGTAAATTACAACCAATAACAATTATGTACTCTATATGAGCAAATTGCTCTTTTCGAGATAAAAATAAATAAATCTGCCTTACTATTCTATATACCTTTTAGTTCTCCATCTCCATATCCAAGTTAACATTAATTTTATATAAATTAATCCCGGCCTATTTATTTGGGTGGGTGTATAAGAAACAAAAATATGTGGTTTTGGAAAATTAATATTACGTTTTAGGTTTTAGACAGTCAATTTTAACACAAATTGCTAAAAATTATTATGCATAGTTAACTTGTCAAAAATCTGCATTTCGAATTAGAATATTTACCAAATTTTTATTTAATAACTCGTAACGCAAGTACAGCAAATATCAATGATATATATTTTAAAAGTGAATAGACTGACAAATTAATTTTTCTGCATTGAAATTTGAATGTTGAAGATTTTTCCAATTTAATATTCAATTTTAATAATATTCTATCTACATTATTATTGCAAAAAAAAAACAGAAAATTAGCTTCTTTAAATCTCCCGGTATATGGGTATCTTAATATAGAACCCCAAGAGTTTTTTTAATCCGTATGCCTACAGAAATATTATGTATCCCGTGAACATATCCCCTAAAATCTCACTACCCATGAAAATCTACAAAGTTATAAAACCTTCTAAAAATCAGAAAACCAATTTTTATATATAATTTCAAGAAAATCGGACAAGAGAGCTTTTGGAATTGGTTCCTATTTCTTAATTATTTAAATTACAAATTTACAATAATTATTTTATTGTAAATATAATTTAAATAATTATTATTTTAATTAATAGTAATAAAAAATACGATATTAATAAATTTAAAAACTATATATTTATATAGATTATATAAATTGTATGTAGTATATACATATATTGTTTTGTTTTAAGGAATGAAACTGTCATTAATAACATGATATCTGAAACCAATTAATTTTTACAGTCCTATTATTTTACATATTTAATTAAAATTATTGATCTTTATTATTTTATTTAATAAAAATATCAAGTGAAACCAACATACACACACATAAATAATTAAATATTTTTATTAACAAGGAAATCTAATTGACAACTGAAATAAAGTAGATTCATAATATAAATTTCTGTTACTATACTTGGAATTGTATCATTTCATGGGAATTCTATTTATGTAGGTGGTTAAGGTATTGAATTACATAAAATTATACAAAAAAAAATATTAAATTACAAAATAAAATGTTAGAAATACAAAGAAATATTTTAATTATGTATTTACAGAATAATTTTTGGTATATAGAGTTCAAATGAATAATCCTCTGAAAACAAAACTGTAACACAAAAAAATTGAACCATTCAAGTCGTCGCATTATAAAGACGAAACTTATTTCTAACATTCATCAACTTACTAACAAAATCAATAATTTCCTAACAAGTTGCAAAATAATTGGAAAAATAAATATTTTTATAAATATTTTATTTTATTTTATTTTACTTAGTTTTAATTCTCTTTGAAATTCCTAAAAACTCATATAAATATTTTATAATTAAATGAAAGTATAACAAATATACTGTTACTAGTGTTACTATGAAAATTAAAACTTATTTTGTTTTTTTATCACATATTTTCTTTAATTGTGTCTATTAGTTGCAAAAACCAAATATTGCCATTTTTTAAAAAAAATTTGTTTTGTATGCAAAAAAGAAAAGAAAATAAAGAAAATGGCAATAGTTCAGTCTATAGTATAATTGCAAAATCTATTAATTCCAGTAGATAATCAAATTCAAATTTACCATTTCGAAGTAAAAGCTACTTTTGTTCCATATATGAATTAGTGTGGCGAAAAGCCGTTAAAAAGCAAAACATCAAATTTAAAAAATTTGACAGCCAGAAATATTTTTTAGTTAATTTATACCATTTTGGTGTAGTACAAGGGTTTTTCAAAAGTAAACCTTACGAAGCAAATTGTTTTTATATACATATGGACAGAAAATGAGGGTCCGAAAGGCAGTAATTAGATTGCATCGGTCGTGTACGATAGATCATGTGTAACAAATTATTAAAATAATGTATCTGTCATTCGGCATGTTTTCAAAATGTCTTTACTCAGACGCCCCAACGTCTAGAAGATATACAAAGAAGATCAAATAATATTTCCAGTCTCTGGGCACTATTTTATTCCGCCAGACAGGGTATTTGCTCTATTAGTAAAGAGGACCAAATCAAAAGAATAAATTGTTACGTAAATTACAGGCAAATTACAGATCCAAATTAAGGTGTGCAAAATCTATCCTAAAAAAAGGCCGCAAATTATCCCAAATTAAATTAGAGACATTGCTGATTGGAGTGGCTCCCAAACCTGCGAAATTGGAAAATGTAAAAAAATTATTATAAAAACATTTTGGGAATAATTGGGAAGAAAAAGAAGAGTTAAAATTACTAATTGGTTAGCAACCATTCGAAATTTAAAATAATTTAGGGCAATTGTTATTTAGCAAATCTCTTTCGCTTTTAAAGTTTTTTTTATCTAAACGAGATCTAAAAATGGTAATTTTCCATATTTAATAAAGCCACACGAAGTCTTTTCCAATTTTCTCAAAAGTATGCTTAAGGTGGCAATGTTGGACACAATTAGAACACAATTCATATATTTTCAATATTTAAAGATGAGCCGAATTAGAACACAATTCATATATTTTCAATATTTAAAGATGAGCCGTTCCGACTTCAAAATCAGTTAATCGATGATTTCGTAGTGTGTTTTAGAAAAAAAAAATTGTTTTGGACAGGAAATTTATTTTTAAATTTAATCTGGAACACAAAGGGTTAAATAAAATCGAATTAGACAAATAATTATGTCTAATAAATATCACAGACAGCTCCCAAGATATGCAAAGTGGCAAAATGGTGCAATGTGAAATTTATCTGGGAAACTACAAATTTTATGAAATTTTTGTTTGACGAAATTGCAGAGGAATCTTGTTTTTTTATTCTATAGGTTCTTCAGGTCGGAACGTTTATAAAACCCTGTATTAAAAAATATAAAAAATATATTATGATAAAGTAAATGACAGATAAAACAATTTTTACATTTTACAAGAGCACTGGTTCACTTCTTGCTCATTGCAAACTTATTATTTGAACATTAGATGATTATAAATTGATGTGCAGATTGTGAATAAAAGAACCAACCATTAAAATGTTTATTTTTAATTATTTAAAACTAAATTTTTAAATTGAAAATAGTTCAAATTGTAGATAATAATAAAAATAAATTCTGATAATGATTGGTAAATGTTGTAGGTAACTCTGACAAAGTATCAAAATAATATTAATAGATAAATAGGACTACAGGTTTTTAACTTCAATAAATTATTTTCCGATTCTATACCAAACTTAAATTAATAAACCATCTTAAAGTTGAATTTAGTATTAGCACTCCTTTATAAAAAAAAAACCTGAAGCAACTGTAAAAAAAATAAATACTTCCTATTCCTATAAAAAAAAATAATAAAAATCAACAAAATAAATCCACACAACTAAATATATTTTTAAAAATCATTTAATAAAACAAAAATTAAAAAAAAAACATTAGCTTTAAAAATTTTATAAAACATAATTATAAAAAAAAAAAATTACAACCACAAAAGGTAATTAAAATGTCAATGTCATTAACTTAAAACATAATTACAGGCACTGAACTATTGCAGGCACACTAATAATAAATGAAAATTGTTTTCAAAGAAAACAGCAAATAATTATCATCTTAAAATACTACTACAATTACTTATACATACAAACTAAATATATTTATACTTATGTATTTATATACGCTCTGGGGTGTGTATTTTGTGTGTATATAAGTTTTTATTGGGATTTTATTTTTCCTTTATTTTTTTATCTTTTAAGTTTTTTTTTTATTTTTTTTATATAAGCACCTGTGGTTCCTTAATAGAGAGCTGATTTAATTGATTATGTTTACTTGTTGTAACTGTTGCATTATACAGTTTTTTCGGTGTAACAGGATATCTCATCGGACCAACATATTTTCTTGAATGATTACTAATTTGTCTTTGACTTTTACGTAAAACTGTTGCATATTCAACAGTTTCACCAAAAATTTGCTGTCCATCATTGGGTAAGACTGAGATCACCTGAAAAATAATTAGAAATAAAAAAAATGTAAATATTTTGTAATTAAACGTTAATTTTGTGTGTATAGAATGTATATGAATATGTGATAAAATAATTAATTATATTTTTTTTAAATGTACAAAGAGAACGAAAGTAATAATTCTGGCTAAACGAAGAATTAAAAAAAAAATTTCATAACTTAAAAATTCGCTGGTAAGCTCACATCAAAAACAAGAAAGAAGAATTACAAATCCGCTATAGAAAAACTGACTCATAGGTAGGAATTCTGCCTTAACAATACAAAGCAAACTTCTGCTCTATAAACAAATACTGAAACCAGTATGATCATATGGCATCCGCTATGGGGATGCAGCAAAAAAAGTAATAGAGATATTATTCAGAGATTCCAAAATAAGGTTCTAAGAGACATTGTGAACGCGCCGTGGTTCACCAGAAACTATGACTTACATAGAGATTTGCAAATAGAATCTGTCGATAAAGAAATACAGAAATTTGCAAGAAGTCACGGAAAAAGGCTTCAACAATATGTATATGTCGAGGTAGTCCAGCTCCTGGACAATAGAAATATAGCCAGACGTCAAAGGTTTTACTCTTTTGAGTTAGTACAGCAATAATCACCCACATTTTTGAGGACTTGTCCCGTGGGTCATTGGAGGTTGACCAGCTCCCACGTTTAGATAGATTTGTTTTTACGGGATTTGTGAAGAATTTTGTTATGTTGACTACCAACGAAACGAGGATTTTCACAAGTCTTCCATAATTACAAATTTGTTTGGAGAGCTGGTTGGTTTTTCGTCGCTGATGCGATGGGTCTTCAAGGGTATGGATCAATATGTCAAAGGAAAAGTTAGATAGACATCGCTGGATCTAGTCTACATTGAAAAATAAAATAAAGCCAAGAAAAAAATTGCTCATTAGTCCTGTAGAATTAGATCGCAATATGCGAAGGATGTTGTTTAGTGGATAAAAATCCCACACACAATGTCAAGCTACGGGGCTTATTGTGTCTTTTGAAGTTTCGCACCAGCCTGCGTATAAAAAAAAAAAAATAACTTAAAAATAATTTCAAAATCTGATCCGAACATTTTCCATGAGGGTTAAACGAATAAATGTTTATTCAACTCAATTCAAATATATCTCATAGTACATACTTCACTTTTTTTACTACTAGTTTTGTAATCCTATCTTTAAAAACTGTTTGTATGAAATTACAATATGGTATCTCGAAAAGCATTTAATTTTAACCGTTAACCTGGAGGAAACTCATTAACACAAAAAGAATTCATCTACACAAAATCTCTATATAGTCTAACTAATCGCAACGCAAAGATTACTACTATTTTTGTAACAATTTATATCTTATATAAAAGGTGGCCCCGCACCCAGCCAAAAATCTATTAAGCGGGATATTCCTTAGAGTATTTTAGAAAAAAATATTGTTCGAGAATCTTTTTTTAAATTTAACCATGGCTAAGAAATATCCATTACAACTACGAATATGTATATAAAATCTGGAGCAATGTGTTTTTCAACACTTTTTAAATCTTTTGAAATATGTAATGCTAAATGTGGATTTTCATTGAGCAATATTTAAAATCTTAAAAACTTTAGTGGCTCTAAAAAGGCAGAAAGTTTATTGAATTTTTATGTAAGAAAAAAATAGACCGTTTCAAAGAATTCTCTAAATTTCTATTTTTTATCCAAGTATAATATCCCAAATTTTTTGAAAATTTCCCCATTTTCTGTGAAAATATCCCCGGTAAATGATATTTTCTGTTCTTTTCGTACATTGAGCTCTCATATAAAATAATGTAATTTCATGTTATCTCCATTTTTATAGCCGATCAAATTTTTAAGATTTTAAATATTGGTCAATGAAAATCCAGCTTTACCTAACTAATCCTATCAGACTTACTGTTTTCGACTAATATAGCTGCCCAAACTTAAAATGTTAGTATAAAAAACTTATATTTTGTAAAAAATATTGAATATATCAGAAAAATTTATTTGATGCATTGCAAAATCCTATACAACTTTCCCATCATACACAGCTTTCAAGTCAGACTTGCCGTTTCTCAGGTAAAGTAATATTTAAATTTCAGAAACTTATAAATTCGTCCTGCAAATTGCCAAGAGATTAGCATCTCTTCATATCTATTGAGCTGTCTGTAAATTTATTATATAAGTTCATTTTTGTCCACCTCAAACTGATGCCTCAAATATTGCAATGCCTCAAATTTTGGATAACAGAACAATTATAATGATAATTGTTTTTTTTTTATTTTATTTATTTATTTATTTTTTTATTTATTTTATTTACTTATTTATTTATTTGTTTTCCATAACCTTTCTTTCTACTAACTGACTATGATTTTGGGGAAATTTGTTTTATCTTATAATTAATAATATATATACACACTATACGACATACTAAGCTCATTTTGAGACAACTTGAATAAATAAATAACGAAAAAAGTATTAATTGCATGTTAAACTCTATCACATCCTGACAGACAGTTGATAAATAATATGTTAACAAATAAATTTTTAAATAAAACCATTTCTGTGCAATTACACAAGAGTAGTACTAGTTAACTATCAACTATCAGTAACACTAGTACTATTTAAATATCATACTCAAAAGTTGACTTCTTTAAAAACGTTTTAAAAATTACAAACAAAAAAAAAATGTAAAGCTCTGAACTTTAAAGAGATGATTTATATATATATATATATATATATATATATATATATATATATATTAAATATTCAAACTTAAATGGATAATTTATTTACACAATTATTTTTACACAATCTGATATATACATATATACAACACTTACTTTTGGCAAATCTGGTAAACTTCTTGATATATTATTAGGTCCTAAATTATTTTTTACAATGCTATCAGCTGAGATTTTATTTTCAATGTAATTATTAGTACAACTACTACCACTATCTAATACTAAATCATTCTTTCTCCTACGAATATGATAATTTTCTTTTGAATGTTTAACATTTGTTGTACATAAATTTGTTACAATTCCAGTAGTAATATTATTTTCATTAATCATTCCATCTATTTCATCATTTCCTTCTATATTTTCTTTTACTTTCAAATTATATTTATTTCTTTTTTTATTTTCTTCTATTTCTTGTTCTCTTTTGATTATTTTGTGATTTATATCCTTATTTTGATTTCGTGTTGACATTATTGTACCACTAGTAATACTATCTATCTTACTGTACGGCTTTCTATTATATTCACTAAAATCTATATTTCTTTTTTGTTTTTTGTAATTTTCATGTTCATTGTCAATTGAAAAGTTTTGTATAGTATATTCTGTAACTTGTTTCCCATGTGGTAATATTTTATCCTTAAAATAATTTATATTCTCCGACTGTTGCAAGCAATCATCCTTCCATTCATTCTTATTGTTGTTTTTATTATTATTTTTAGAATTTTCTTTTATTGGTGTTACTGTTGTTGTTGTTGTTGTTGTTTGTGTAGCAATTTGTGATATTATTAATTCAACAATTCGTCCTGTATTTTGTAATAGCTTTAAGGATTCCATATATGATAGATTCAATAGTGATATACTATTAACAGCGATTATCTGAAAATGAAAATGATTTCATATGAGATTTCAAATACGAATAAATTTTCTATCTGATGGAACTCATCACTGATAATAACATATATATACATATATTTTTTTTATACAATCTACTTAATTATTAGGTCATTGTGTATTAATAATTTCAAATCTACTGTTATTAGATACAAAAACAAAGTGGTACTTCTGTATTTAATATTATTGAAATTGATTTGACTTTAAAAAACGAAAAATACTCCAATTTTTTTTTGTTTTTTACCTTTAATTTTTTTTTATTTCTTTAAATATAATTATTTAAGGCTTGAATGTGTACCTAATAAATTCATATAAAATTTCAAATTTAATTTTCAATTATTTTAAGCTCACCTGATCACCAATTAATATTCCAGCTTTATCACCAGGTCCATTTTTAATTAGATCCTTGACATAAACATTATTATCATTTGATCCTTGAACAATACTTATTCCAAGTGTATAATTTTGTAGGTTATCATATGAATTTGAATTTTGATTTATTTCCTGATATAAATTTTCTCCTTGCGGATGTGATTTTTCCATATTTTTCCATTTTAATTTTTCCATATCCGATGTATACATTGTTGTTTCATTTTTAGGATTATTTTGATCTCTTATACAATCTATATTACTAAAGCTTCTTAGTAAAGTTTTCATTTTGCCAGGACTAAATGTTGAATATTTTACAACAGATCCCATTTCATTTTCTACTGATGGTTGTTGTTGTTGTGGTTTCTGTTGTTGATTTTGTTGGTCATCAGATAATGATTTCTTATGGAAATTTTCATTTTTTTCTTCTACTGACAATGATGAAAGTGAATCAATGATTTCTTTAATAACAATGACCTTACGTAGTAATCTTTCTGAACCAGATATGCTTGTATTTGATATGTTATTAAAACGTTCTAAAAGTGAATCTGATATGGTATCATTATTTATTGAAAAATTATGATTATGAATATCATTTGATATGTTTGATTCTGTTAAAGAAATTTAAATGAAAAAAAAAATTATTAAAATGTCGTGAAAATTTTTAAATTTAAATATTTTGTATGGAAAAATATATAAACAGAAAATTAATAACAGTAACAATAATTTATAAATAGAATATAAATGTAAAGTATTCTTGAAATACATAAATATATCACGGTAAGTCTATGAAATGCTAAAGTTATATAAAATCATCGACGGTTCTGTATAAATAATTACCAACCATATTGGAAAATGTATTAAATATGAAATTTTTTTTATATTTTCTGACCTATCTACATAATATAGCGGTTATATAAACTGACTGGTTCTCCCGTTCAGCAAACTCCATATAGAAAATCGACATTATATAAAATACATATTTGACAAAAAAACCTTTAGCAAAACAAACACTTGGCAAAAAAAACTCTTTAACAATTAAATATTTACAAAATCGATACTTGGTAGCTCTGTAATTTCAGTATCTATTTATAATTGCTTTATGAAATGTAGACGATAATTTTGAATGTATACCATCTTACAAGAGAAATTTTGGAATTGAAATCAAAATCAACATATTCTCTTTTTCCAAAATATTAGCTTTACTTGACATTTACAGAACCAAGTAAATGCTTTTACAGAATAAACCACAAGATATTGAAAACTCAGATTTTGAAACCCAAAGGTACTTTTCTAAAAGATTTCGTATTTTCTCGTCTCTATTTTCTTTTCTATTATATAAACTAAGTATTTCCTCCAAATGAGCGCGTCGTTCGAACTACCGTCCTCGCTTCCAAAATTTTTAGACAAAACCGACAAAAAACAACACGACAAAACAAATGTACTACACTTAAATTTTTTGTTGATTTACCGTTAGGCGTTCTAGAATTCATGACTGAAGCCTTCAAATTCGGATTCGGTATAAATGTCATATATCTGAAATCAATTTTTTAATATTACAACAATATTATCATCGGTGTACTAGAATTTGGGTTCGAAACCGTCCGAAATATCCGTGCAATGTCCATTTGTGTAGTGGGATTTCAGGAATGTACTTTATTCCATGTACAGGATTAGGGTTTGGTCCCGACTCCCGGGTAGAGCATGAATGTATGGATGTTTTCCTTTCACTATTCATAGAATAAAAAAAAATCTTGATTCTTTGCTATTTTCTTTTTCCAGACCAAATAATTTTTTTTTAAGTTAAGCCAAACATTAGGTTTCAAACGATATCTGTATACACGAATGCAAGCTTGAACTAATTGAGGATTGGGGAAAGAAAAAAAACCTTTGATCAGGTCAAACTTGTTAATATTACTCTTCAACTTTTGTAGGTTTTATGTAAGTGTATTTTTGGATTGAGGAAACATATGTTTGTTGGAATATGGATCCACATTGGAGAAATCCTGATTAATATCGATAAAACTTAATTACATTCACCACTTGTTTTTAGTAATTATAAGTAATTATACATAATCGTCGGTAATTATATATTATAATTATAGATTGAAGGTAACACATACCGTACCCTATTGTAAGGATTTAGGTTCCATTAGATGCAGTCCCATTTAACAACGTTTGTTCTACAGTTTAAACCCAAATTCTACAGTTTAAACACAATAGTTTGGTTGATGAGGCAAAATATTTATAAACTTGTATTGAATTACTTAAATTACATAGTTTTTATCAAGTTATGCATCACAGCCAATTAAACTTAAATTTCAATTTATAATTTTTTTAGATTTTAGTTTTTTTAAGTTCATTTAGATGTCAATAAATTTATATAAGTATAGAGTATACATTTGACATTGTTATACTTTATAAGTTCAGAACGGACAAAAAACTTGAGACAAAACAATGATTACTTAAATGAAAGATAATTTTCTTTTAAACCTTTAGTGGAGAAAATAAATGCTCTCCTTTTTTAGTTATATAAAAAAAGGTTTAAATTTCACGAAGTCATTAAAAATAAATCCATTGTAACTTAACATTGAAACTGAATTTACGATTAATTAGCTCCACCACCTAAATAGTTAAACCTAAATTTTATACCATTAGTTTTCATTATACCAGAAAAGTTGTTCGACTCGACTTTATCTATCTATGAAAAATAATTCAGTAATGCAACAACACCCTGTGTATTTAGTGAGAAATATTTATTCAAAAAAAGGGGATTCTGAGAGAGATGGTGTATCGACATAGGACCTTATGACATATCCCAAGGATACCTAATTTTCCTATAATGTCAAAAATATATATCTTCAGTGGTATATTTTATATTTTATGGACGAAAAGGACATCTGAAAATGTATTTGTTGTTTTGACGTTTTTGTATAAAAACCGTTATATCTGTTGATTTTTTAGATATATATATATATATATATTATATATATAATTTTCTGCATTTATAATTCCAATATATATACAAATTGTAACATCATGCAATTATCATAAACATAGTATCTGTTTTTTATTGCTTATATATGTCATCTGTCATTTGTCATTTGTCATTTGTCATTTGTCATTTGTCATTTGTCATTTATCATTTGTCATCTGTCATTTGTTATATGTGTCATTTGCCCATTATTTCATAATGATTGTCATGTCATTCAAGTGTTAAATTTAGATGGCGCCATAGAACTTTTTACTTTTATTATGTCTTAATTAATTTGATTTTACAATTTGAATTTTACAGTAGAACGCTGCTATAGTTTATATTATATAATTAGATTTTGTTTTCATTAAAAACATTATTTGAATTTACTATTTCTATATTAATTTAAATTAAAATTATCTTTTTGACTAACTTATATTATAAAATTGAATCCAATAGAATGTCTAAGAATATTAATTATTTAGAATTATTGAGGTGTTAGGATAATATATGTTTAAATTTCCAATAATGACAAATAAGATGTCGTTAAAATGATCGAGTAAATGACCCTTAGGGAATAGAAAATTTTGCACCTTACTACAAATATTCTGTTTATATGGTAATTAAAAGCGTTACAAAAATAAAAATATGATAAATTAGTAAGCAAATACGTATTTTTCTTAAACTTGAAATGAAAACTCTAATGAAGGAAGAAATGCTAAAATTTATTTTGCTTCCGTCATTTATGGCGGGTTACAAAACTAGTTCAGTTATATATTCTAGAGAGATAACGGTCTGGATCATATTTTAACATTTATTTGATTGGTACTGCCGTTATGGAGATATTGAAAAACAATTTTTATTTTCTTTCTTGAAAAACCAAATACCTCAAGATTTTACCATAAACCCCCTCAAATATTTATATATTGTTGGAAAGGTCTATGTTTTTTCTATAATTCATACATACATACCTTATGTCGACCGTTATTTTTCTAGAATATATAACTGAATATATATATATATCTAACAGATCAACAGATAAAACGGTTTTTATACAAAAACATCAAAACAACAAGGATACTTTCACATGTCCTTTTCGTCCTTAAAAGATAAGATGCGCTACTAAAGATATATATTTTTGGAAAGCTAGCAATTACAGCTATCCCTGAGATATGGTCATTAGGTCCTACGCCGACAACATCTCCCTCAGAAGAAAATATTAGATATTGGTTATAACAACAGATTTTCTTGATCCCTCTTTTAAAGGCGATTATTATAGACGATTTTTACTGTATAGGTGAATTTTCCTGAATACGAGGAATTCAGCAATATAGAGATATATACGCTCTTCTAGATTCATTGCTGTTGTTCACAAATATTATTTATTATAATAATAATAATTTATTTATTTAATTTTTAAAAACTTATAGTTGCAATTTTTTTTTTTTTTTTTAATGGCCAAAACAATGGGATAAACACCCTAGCTGCTTTCGCAGAATTTTAACCAGTTAGTAATAGTAAAAGAATAAAAGAAAGTACAAAAGAAATAAATAATAACATAAACGGAAAATAAGAAGAGAATAGATGAGAAATAGAAATAGTAACACAGGTTTACAGACAACTTAACAGAAATTGATTCACTCTTTTTTTGAAAACTTCCAAGTTGTATTTTTGGGGGAACACATAAGGTGGTAGAGTGTTCCATAGTTTAGAGGTTCGGTTAACGAAAGAATTTTTGTATTTCACAGTTCTGGTTCGAAGAGGCTCGACTACAAATTTGTGGGAAAGGGCTGCTCTGCGAGTATTTCGTTGGAATGGTTTTATTTTTGGCATAATACTTTTAATTTCGTCAGAACAATTACCCATAGATATTTATAAAACAGAGTGGCCAGGTTTCGGAGTTTTCAATATTTATATTATCGAAAAGAATGTTAGGTAATGAAGGCCTTTGCTTTGTTGATATTAGGCAGCTCTGGGTTTTTGAAGCGTTAAATTTTACCCTATTTACACTTCCCCAGGCTTGAATTTTTTGGAGATCGCTGTTTAGAGCTCGAGAGATGTTATTTCGTTCTCTATTTACCGAAGTCTGGGTCACTTCAGCACTGAAAACAAGGAAACTTTCAATCCACGTATTGAGTAAGTTTCCTAGACCAATTGCTTATAGTTTTCTTAGTAATGCTGCGTGCCAAACGCGATCAAAAGCTTTGGAGATATCTAGAGCGATAACTTTAGCTTCACCGTATTTTTCTATGCATTGGTGCCATTTTTCAGTCAAAAAGGTCAAAAGATCACCAGTTGACCTTTTTGACCTAAAACCATATTGGCAATCGCTTAGAAGGTGATTGCTTTCTAGATATGTTTTTAACTGGAAGTTAATTATAGTCTCCATGACCTTTGATATTACTGATGTTAAAGCAATTGGCCGGTAGTTTGAGGGATTTCTAAGGTCACCCTTTTTTGGGATTGGCTGGACATGAGCTATTTTCCATGAGGATGGGTAAATTCCAGAAACATATGATTTGTGGAAAAGTTTGCTCAGCGGTCTGGCTAGGGTGTTTGCACAATTTTTTAGTACTAATGGAGGGATGTTGTCAGGCCCGGTAGATTTGTTGGAATTCAGATCCTTTAGAACTTTTGCAACAACTCGAGGACGGAAGTAAACTCTTTTAAGTGAGCATTCAGTTGGTTCAAAGGCAGGTGGAGTTGCTGTTGTTGCTGGTAATGTAGAGTTTCCTGCGAAAATTTTTGCAAGCAGGTCTGCCTTGAGTTCGGGATCTGAAATAACAGCATTGTTATCAATCAGCGGAGGTGTTGCTGATGATGAAAAGTTTTGTTTGACTATTTCAGCAAACGACCAAAAATTTTTACTACCTGTTGGGTAGTGAATAATTTGTTGTCTTAGGCGACTATCATATTGGAATTTTTGCTGTTTTAATACTCGTTTACAGCTTTTACTAGCCTGTTTATAAGTTATCCGGTTGCTTTCACTCGGTATGTTCTTGTAGGAGTAGAAAGCTTTCTTTTTGTTTTTGACTGCTTGCTTGCATATGTTATTGAACCAATTATATTTTTGAGTTGGTTTAGCACTCTTAAGTTTATTCGGAATGAAAAGCTGCATTCCGAAAACTATAGTACTAGTTAATGCATTTGCAGTGAGATTAACATTTCGGTGACGAAAGATAATATTCCAATCAAAATTTTTGAAGAAACTGTTTAAACCATCCCAATTGGCTTTATTGAATTGCCATATTTTTCGTTTGGGAGGAATTTTCTGATTGGTGGAATTAGAAGCTATGAAGCGCGAGTTAATAAGGCAGTGGTCAGAGTTGCCTATAGGACTATTTACAGAAATGCTATATTTTTCCGGATGTGATGTTAGAAATAAGTCCAGAGTATAAGCACTATGGGTAGAACAATCTGGAATACGAGTAGGTTCTTTTACCAATTGAGTGAAGGGAGCTGAAAAGCTCTACATATCTACCTTCTGACGTAGTTTGTGCTGAGTATTGAAGCCAATTTTTGTTGTGGACTTTAAAATCACCCGCAATTGTGATTCGAGGATAATCCTGAAGAATGCTATTAATAGAATCTGATAATTTATCAAATTCTATAGTAGAGTCATTGTCCGAAATACTTGGACTTCTATACAAAAAACAAAAGTGTAAGGTATGGCTTCCTATAAGAAATTTTACCCAAATGTAGTTGAATTCCGGATTGGAGCTATTATTATATTTATTCAGAATTTGGTAAGCCACATCATTGCGGACATACAAGGCAATCCCTCTACGAGGGCTAAAAAAAGACTCAAGTTTGTAACCCGTTACGCTAAACCTGTTAGCGTCTGCGTTTGCAAACACTTGAGTTTCATTTAGAGCTAAAACAGCTGGATTTTCAGTGGAAAGATGAACGTAAACTCCGAAATAATTTGATTCTAAACCTCTTATATTTGCAAAATCAAGATGGAATTGTTCTTGCATAAATGTACTAAGAAGCGATCAAGCATAAGTGAAACAAAAGAAGAGAACGACAAGAATAAATAAATAAAGTAAGTTAAGTAAACAAAAAAAAACAAAAAAAAATATAAAAAGATAAATAGATAAATAGATACAAAGGATACATAACACACATGCTACCTTAATAATTTGCATTGAACCCAACTTGAGTCATTCCTACGTACAATAGTATATGCACCTTATGGTACGCAGCAACAACGAAAATCGAATTCAATACAATATTACAGACACAAACATTTACTGTAAAAATTTACAATTTATATTACTTTATTTTAGGCAGCTTACAAGTTTATAATTAAATGAAATAGTTAGATCATTCTTTTATCCAAAAGATAAATGTTGAATGCTTCAGTTCAATAAGAACATTTCAATATACTAATTAATTAAATTTAACGGTGGGACGATTATTTACAAATTTTCCAACAAAATCAAATTAAAATTAAAAAATTTTTTTTTACAAATAAAGTTAGAAATTTTAAATTAAATTAAAGCAAAAAAAAAATATTAATAATTAGTTCTAACAGCAATGTTATTCAATAGGGAGATCAATAATAAAACTAAATGTCTATTAACAATATTATATATTTTATTATATTTTCCATTTCATTTAAATTGTACGAAAAGATCCATTGCTTAATTTGTTCTCAAAACAATGATTTTACTCTCACTTTTCTAGAATCCAATGGTAATAAATTATACAACCGAGGAGCAGTAATGATATAAAATTGACTAATTTTTGTGTTATTAAATTTAGGAAACGTTACCAAAATCTTAATATTTGCTAGTAGACTATAGTTGACATAGGTTCTGGGAGTTAAGTGTCCAGATCTCTCAAAGAATATTTGCAAAACTTTATAAAAATACAAATGTCTTAAAGGCAAAATATTTAAATTTCTAAAGTAGTTAGAACTTGGTATTCGTATTCTTCTCTTAATTTTGCATATTATTCTAATGGCGTGCTTTTGATTAATTATTAAAGGAATAATTTTATTCAAATATATGCCTCCTAGCTGTAGCTTAGATTTAAATAAGCCATTATAAATTAGTTTTAAAACATTTCTTGAACAATATTAAATGATAGAGTTGTCTTACAACTTTGTTATATGATCATTCCAGTTAAGTTATGAGTCTAGATATATGCCTAAATATTTAAAATACAGTATTTATCCATACAAAATAAATACAATAAATACAAAATATTTAAAATACAGTATCTATCTAGAAACATTCGTCAGAACATATACATTGTTAGGATGAGCACTAATCATATCAGGATTGTATAAACAATACAAGCCAAAGGACAGCAATTATAAAAGGGGAAATGATACTCAATAGATACATACACCCGTTAAATTTGCGTTAAAAAACATACATTTTGTTTTGTTACTACTAACTAATTTATGAGCTTTAAACCATCTTCTTAAAATATCAATATCATGGTTGACATCAGCAAGTAAGCATATAGAAGATTTATTTGCATAGGACAGAGCTGTGTCGCCAGTCAATTTGTATTAGTAAATTTTCCTTTAAAAGATAGGTGGAAGATAGAATTCATATAAATCAAAACCAAAAGAAATCCTAGAACGCAGCCTTGAGGAACTTCAGTATTAATAACTTCCGATGAGCTTAAACTAACTTTTAATTTTTAATTTTTGAGTTTTGTCTGAGGTAAGAAGCAAACCAATTAAGAATGAATTTCTTAAAACCGATATTATGTAATTTGTCCGGAAGTATGTTATGATTAACCATGTCGAATACTTTCGTAATATCAACAATCAAAAAAATTATTAATTCTTTATCTTCTTTGTTGCAAGTACATAAGTTCTAAATTTAATGTTTTATTTTTATAAAAATTATTAAAAAGTATATATAATATTAAAGTATATATAGATTCGCCATTTGCTAATTAAATATTATAATTGTTTAAGCTATACAGCATGACTAACAACTACAAAATAAAAAATGTAATTCTTTTGTTTCAGTTCAACGACTCCATTTTAAAGAATTAAGTTTTTTTTTGTTTGTATACCATAATAATAAATAAGATAAAAATAAATTTATCTTTAAAAAAATACAACCTGAATTAAAATTTCTTTGAAATTTATTTTGGATCGGCTTTAATACCAGGTCTGATCCTAATCCTATTAGATTTTATGATGTATTCATTTTCTATGTAAAATAATCTCTTAAAATACTATATTTATAACCTTTTCTTAGAATTTTCATTTAGAATCTAAAGATTTGCCATTATTATTATAACTAATATTGTTCTTCGGTACACACAACAGTCTATGTTAGTCACCATATTAAAAAAAAAATCATTTTAAATTAAATACATACGAGTATGTATATACATATACAATATTATTTTAATAGAAATACTTTTCCTTTTATATAACTAGTCTAATAAATAAAAAATAAAATCAAAATAATGGTAAACAAATTGAGTGTAGTAGGTGTATAATCCAATATTGGTTCTTGTCTAACATAAATTTAAATTTTTCCAAGAGAATTCAATATACGTCGAGTACAAGAGTACCTAAATATTGACAAGAGAAAAACATTTAACTTTTTTTTTTGTGTTAAAAAATTGTTATTTTTAAAGTCAAAAACTAAAATATTGAAAAAAAAATTTTCGTTTTACTACAGAAATTAGATTAGATTGCGTAGGTACCCACTCCTATGCATTTGGAATCTCTAGTTGATTGAAAATTGGTTATGAAAATTTGTTTACAGATATAAATTCACTCGAATGTGGAGCTATATTCCAAGGAATATGTTCCGATAATTCGAAGAATTCACCAACGAAAAATCTTCAATCAACATGAACGGTTTCGTTCAAAATGTATCCTACAATTGCATAACTTAAGATTTTTGACAACATATATAAAAAAAAAAACACAAACAGTTAATTAGCGTTCGCTAAAATGTACAAAATCGAACTAATCCTATTAATATAGCTTAGTCGTAAAGAAATAAAATTCTCAGTAGGTATACACAAGCTCCACAGAAAACAGTTATACGTAATAAGTTGAGGTATGCTGCCAGTTGTTTGAAAAGCAAAAAACCAAAATCCTACCCAATGTATTGAAAAATATTTTCAGATTTATTGATGTGCTACAGTTAGGCAGTTCATAAAAGAATATTACAATAGACCTTACTTAATTAAGATGATGCATTGATAATTTTTGTTTTTTATATATTTCCAAGTCTATGGGATGAAGTGCTTTTATGGTGATACCCAAACTGCTTTTATTGAGAAACTGGAACTTTTTTTGTTGAGAGATTATATTAAAGATTGCAATACACAATTACATACAATATTTATGATTTTTATTCCATATCTACTATTGGCTTCATAATAGTTCAATTTTATTTGTAGTGATAACCAAAACTCTCAAATATTTATCATTTATTTTATCCCAATGATAAAGGGTACTAAACCATATCGAAAAATCCAGAAAGCATTTTTTGCCTTCTTCGGGAATCGAACTTGGGACCTTTCGGTTGAAAGCAAGGTGCTCTATCTACTGCATCACCTAGCGTGGGAATAATACACGAATATTTGATCCATCCATGTGCTGTTTCGAAACTAGTTTCGGAAATTCATTTATTATAAGAACTGCTAAAATGTGGAATATGCTTCCATCTCATGTGTTCCCCCACTGATAAAACGCTCCATTATACACATCGTAATTTTTCAAAAAGAGCTTCTTCAAATTCACCTCTAGCTTACCAACAAACTCTCTCCTATCATCCTATTTTCCTCCTACTTCTTTTCCCCGAAGGAATCCTTGTAGTGTGTACAAAAAAAAATGTTTATTTTGACATCTTCAACTCATGCCATATTTACCCTGAAGAGAGAAATTTGTCCGACGGTGGTGCTAAATAACGAAGTAATTCCACCAAAAGAAACATTAAAGTAACTGGGATGCATTTGGATAGAAGGTTTACATGGAAAACCCATATTCAAAGTAAAAGAAAATAACTTGGATTGAAATTAAACAAAATGGATTGGATGTCGTTGGTAAACAAGCTTCTAATTTATAAAGTTTACGGAATCCAACTGTGGGGAGTCGCCAGCAATTCTAATATTGAAATATTAAAGCGATTCCAATCAAAAATATTGTGACTAATAGCAGACGCACCATTGTTCGTAAGTTACGTAATTTTACATCAAGATCTAAAGATGAAAAACAAAGAAGGAGAAAATCAAAAGTGCTAACTGCAAATACCAAACAAGATTAGATTCTCAACCAAATGCGCTACCAAGCAACTTGTTGCTCTCAAATGGTGATAGTCGACTTAAGCGTCACAACATTCTGCAACTACCCAACAGATACTAACAGAGTATAACTAAATTGTCATGGATAACATACCATTAGATCTTTAATCCGCAAGTCATTATACCGGGTGTTCCAGTGCATGCATATCATCGATTGATGGTATTTTCAACTTCCAGAAGGGACCGCAAATCGGGTTTTAAAAAACCAAAAATCGCCGAAATTGGCTGAAATCGAGATTTTCAAATGGGAAGGGGTATCATTTTTATGGATTCTACGTCAAAAAATAAGAAACTTTTGAAAATACCACCAATCGATGGAGCACCCTCGATTTAGTTAACAATTTTTTTTTTTAAATTTTAAAATAACGGCTCCTTCTCTTCTTAAAAAGCTGATACGCATGCTCTGGACCACCCGCTATATTGCTTACATATACAAATATCATACAAACTATTTAATGGCTGCATTAGACACAGATTGTACAGTTTACAAGAAAAAAAAAAAAACTATTTAGTTGATGTTGGCGATGTTGGCGTTTATTCTGCAATGAGTGGAGGTGAGTAGTTTTACAAATTAAAGGTAATTATCAATGCTTGTACACGCTTTGTTACAAACTGGCGTGGAATTGATAGTATTAGAGTTGTTTCAAAAGTCAAATTACACTTTTACAAACTATCTAATATATAAATACACTTGCGTTATCGGAAAAATTCTATCTAAAAAAAAAAATCCAACCTACCTACCAAACATACCTGTATACATATATCAATACATACATACATACATATATACACACATATAGACACTGGCAATTTAATATAAAAGTATATAAAATACGCCAGAATATCTCCATGGTCGGTCACTAAAAAGCTTAATCTTATTTAATCCAAGACACTATCGGAAAATTAAGACACCTATTCTTCTTTGTAGAGGCAGTGGTATTATGGAATTGCCGAATGCTCTCAGGTGTGAGTTATGTAATTCTAAATTCTACGAACTTTGTTGGGTGTATTTTAAGGTAAAATTTGTAGCCTTAATTAATACTGATAAATTATTATTTGGAAAAATGTTTGTTATGTCTGTTATGTTTAGAAGGTCTTTGAATTAGCAGAAGAAGTGTTGCAATAACAATTGTGTATACATTTTTTTATTGATAAGGTATATACAGTGGTAGGCAAAATTAATTACACATTCAAAAAAATTTAACATTTTTTTTTTGTTTTTCTTTTCTAAGGACAGAATTTAGAAATGTGTTAAAAAAAAATTTAGGAATCAATTTCACAAAGTGTTTTTAATTTAAATTTAAATTTTCGGCTGAAACATATCTCAAATGACTCAGGTAGTAACAGGTTTCTTTTGCTATGTCACCCGGCAAAAGTAATTACAGATTTGGTTTCATACGGCATAATTTTTGAATAAAAAAGTTGTTTACAGTTAAATAGTTTTGTTTTAGTACTTTTACATTATTAATGTTTAGTTATTCCATCTTGTGCATCAATAACAGCTTGCAATTACTTACATATTGAATTTCTTAAATTTTTAATTAATTCGGTAGGTATTTTTATCTAAATATTCAGTATTTCCTCAACCCTTTCAGCTTTTTTCTGCTTTTATCGATTTATTTCCTTTTCATTGTTTTATAAATACGATTTGTTTCATAAATGCGCAGATGTTTTCTATAACATTTAAGTCAGGGCTCTTCGGTGGCCAAGTTAGAATGTTCAGTCCGACACCTTCAAGGAATCGTTTTACAACGCAACCTCTATTAAACGAAGCATTATCTTGCTGGTAACAGCAGTTATCATCAGGAAATATGCTGCCTCCTTAAGTGCAAGCATGTTTATTTAATATTTTAATATATCCACATTGAAATAATGTTACATTTGTTGGTAACAAAGCTCCACAGCCATAGTAATAAATGCATCTGCAAAACATAACACTTCCATCGCCATGGGAGTCAAATGATTACACCACTTTATACTTTAACTTTTTTGGAAGATGAATGTATTTTTTTCCAAGAGCTTCCGTGGAATGTAAATTAACTTTACTCTGTCCACAATACGTTATATCAGTATTCCAATGACTCATTAACATATTCTCGATCAAAAGTCTCACGTTTTGAAATATTTATTACTTTACGCACCCCATAAGTTTGAATATTATAATATTTACATATTCTTCGTATTGTTCGTTCACTCCCACTTTTTTTCCAATAATTTTTGCTGATCCAAAAGCAATTTTAACTGGGCTTATATCAGGATTTTCTTCTTTCCGTCTCTTAATAACAACTTCATTCCTACTAGATCTTTCCCTGTTTTTCAACCTAGCGAAATTCTCTTTTTTCTTTACAAGGTTCTAAACAATTTTAAATGAAATTCCATAAATTTCTGTTAGCAATCGAGCTAGTGTTAACAAACAACTCCTGCCCTATTTTCAACATTTAATTCGTTTGTTTTATGGATTAAAAATGAATCAGTAATTTTAACAAAATAAAATTATTTGAAACAGTATTAAGAGCTGCACTTCGTCACTTTTAAATATTAGAATACAAATTCAAAAAGAAAAATTAATTAAATGGTATCAAAAAATGCACTTATTCACTGTGCAAAGAAACCTGTTACTACCTGAGTCATTTGAGATTTTTTTCAGCCGAAAATTTAAATTTAAATTAAGAACACTTTGTGAAATTGATTCCCAAAGTTTGTTTTAATACATTTGTAAATTCCGTCTTTAGAAAAGAAAAACAAAAAAAAAATGTTAAAATTTATTGAGTGTGTAATTAATTTCGCCTACCACTGTAGTTTAAGTACAATGAGTTTTCATGTTATACCATATAGAGACAGATAGGCTTACCGCCTCATGTTTTAATATATACTGAATACGCATATAAAACTATAGAAGGCCAGTGGTTGCGCGCACAAAATTTTTGAAGGCAACTTCACTCGGTACTAGGGTTTCCATTACCGGTATTACCGAAACCGGGATTCCGGTATTAGCGAAGAATATCAAAACCGAAATACCGACACTACCGAACCAAGAAAACCGGTATTTCGGAATTGACTAATAAATTTGTAAAATTCTTGGAATTTTACATCAGACCATTCATTAAAAAAAGTTTAATTTTCTACTTTTGTTGTGCACCAAAATTCAAAATGTTTTGAATTTGAATTGCAGCAACCTATTTTTTTAAATCAAAAGCATTGTCAAGAGACGATTTTTGTGAAGAACAAGTTGACCTAACTTTAAACGAGCATATTGAACCCTTAATTGTCAAAGTGAGGAAAGTTGTAAAAATATTTCGGCAACCTCCAACAAAAAATGACATGTACTTAGAAAAACAAGGAAAATAATTGATGTTAATTTTAGATTGTAGAATCAGGTGGAGTAGTCTTTTGTTTATGCTTGAACGGTTCTATAAATTGTAAGCCTCTTTTATTAAAGCTTTAATTGATTTACATATGGACCGGTTTCAAAAGAAAAGTTTGACTTAATTTTTCGTATAATAACAGCGTTAACTCCTATTAAACTAGCTGTAGAAAGTTTATGCTGTTCAGATGCTGATTTGTATAAAGCCGACATTGCATTGGAATTTATGTTTGATGAACTTTCTTAGCAACTAAATTCGTTCAATAATGATCTCAAAATCGCCTATGAAACACGTAGAATTATATTAACCAAATTTCGGTCTAAATATGCTTTTTTTGACTACCGAAAATACCGGTATTCCCGGTTTCGGTATTGACATCAGTACCAAAATACCGGTTTTAAAGAAACTCTTCGGTACTGGAAACTCTTTTTTTAATAATTTGTAATGCAGTGTACTGTGTAGTATATGTGAAATGTAGTGTACTCTTTTTTACTGTCTTTTTGTTTATTTCTTTCTTAATACAACATAGGTAAAGGGTACAAGCAAATAAGCCGGCTGAATATTAAAAAATTGAAACAATAGCAAGACCAGAGACTGAAAATGAGACGTCTAAAAAAGTAAACATTTAAACGTTTAAGCAAGCTAATAAAGTCATTTTTTTTTTTTACAGCGATTCCAATTAAAAATAATATTCAAACTAACAGCAGGGGCACCATTATTCGTAAGTAACGAATCTGTGCTACATTAGATCAGCTAGTAAACTAATCTAAATTTTGTTATTATTTTAGATAGTATTTTGCTATCTAAAAATTGCACATTCATATCGTAGCCAAAAATGTCAATTTTGCTAAGTATAAGATTTAACACCAACATGAAGGCAGAAAATTTATTTACAAAGCAAAACAAAAACTGTCAATTTTCATCATCCAACCCAGACGGATTAATTAAAAATAATTTTGTTCAAAAAAATTGTCTCAATCAAAAGTCAATCAAAAAAGTCTAAAAAGTATTTATTCTTAGTTTATCGAACTTATTAATAAGTTAATAAACGTAGTATAAACATTGTTTTAACGGTAAGTAAAAAGAAAATTCTATATACCTTAAAAGAAAATCACATAATTCATCGACAAACAGTAACGTCCTTTTTTTTTGTTTTTGGTGAAAATGATGAAAATTTAAAAAAAATTAAAAAAAAACAAAAATTATTAAAAAGTAATAAACATAATTCACAAATGTTGAAACATTTAAAAGTTGAACAATATAAGAAACAATGAAAAAATAATAGAAAATAAGGATCTTTTAAAGAGAACTACAAAAGATTTTACGAATGAGGGGGAAGTGTTACTTTTATGTTGTGAAGTAGACAATAAAGAAAAATCATTCCAGATACTTTGGAAAATGAACAGAAAATTTCACAAAAGACTTTATAATAATGGGAGTTGAAAAAAAAAAAATGTTGAAAATATTTTCGTTTTTTCTGTTTCTCATTTTCATGAAATCTTAGGGTTTTACGTGAAATTCTTTAACAAAATTTTAAGTAAAAAAAAAAAAAATGGAAAGTTTTTTTTTTATACAAAAGTTTCATTTTTGAATTTAAAATTTTAAAAGTTTCATTTCTTTTCTTTCATAGTTTTTATTTTTTTTTTTTACAAATTGAATTTTAATTTAGAAGCTGTTGAAATAGATCTGGCATTTGTATAGGGGTTTCATGGTTAATTACAATTCTTTAGATTTATTTCTTATTTAAAAAAATTGTTTTTTATTAAAATGCAACAATACGGAAAATTATTAAATTATAAACTATTCAAATGGTATATATATATATATATATATATATAGATATATATTTTACTGGTTATTTAGCATAATACAAAAAAATATTAAAGGAATTAATATTTTATTTTTTGAATTAAGAAATCTGTATTTAAGCGAATCTGCGATAAAGGCAAGAAAATTAAATCAAATAAATTCCATTGAAATTTTTTTAAACTATTCTAGAGTTAATTAAGAAATTTTATTTAAAATAGTTTGTTTAATTTAATAATTTGGTGGAAACGGGCGTGAATGGAAACTAAGAATATAAAATATGTTTCTTGATTACTGTAGTAAGTGATGAATAAAGTAATGAGATCTTACTTAATTTTAATTAATAATTTCTTAATGAGGTCTAAACAAGAAGCATTTTAAATATTGAGACAGTTGCGATATTGTTTACGATAGGAAATACGGATTTATATGCCACCGATCTACCGGTGATTTAATGAGATAATTTAATACTACTACCCGGGCAACACATCGTCAAGACTCTTTATGAATCTATATAAAAATATAACGCCTTTTCACGATAAATAAAGCTTAATCGAGAAACTTCACGTTCGTTATAAAGTTACAGATTAACCTTTTTTACAAACATATTTCGTTATAATGTCTTTAAATACAAACAACGACAAATAATGCTGTATATAGCTATATAACTATCAATATAGCCATATCAAGATAAAGATATTCAACGATTTTTGCTTTAAATGTCTTTAACGACCAATATTGAAGAGCAACGATTAATAACGCTATTGTTAAAAAATTTGTAGTTTAGGATATGTAATTATGTGATAGAAGTTATACAAGTCCTATAGCCTAGGTCAAGGTAAACAGAACTAGTAAGTGTAAGGTCGATGGTTCAAGTCCCAATCACGCCAAAATCAAGTAAGTTTATTTGAAGTATTATTTATATGAAAAATAAATTAATTCATATTAAATAAAGCATTCATGATTATAACATATTGAAATTGAAATTTGTAAATTAAATAATAATTAGAAATAAAAAAAAGTTAATACAAAAAAAATGATTAACAAAAAATAGTTTAAAAAAAAATTTTTTTTTTTTATTTTTGTAAAAAAAATTATTAAAACTCATTATCGAATTTTTATAGCTTTCGTTAACGACTTATATAAGTTTCGTTAACGATTTATGCAGGTGGTTTCGTTAAGTAATATCTATAAAGAATGCTATAGATATTCTATAAAAAATACCCTCAGATAACTTTATAGAGTTATACATATATTGTTTTCTTTAAGTACAGGAACTAAATTCGATATCAATCTTTAGCATCATCGTAATTATTTTTTATAACGAGCTTCACGTAGGTATCTCAATATCGTTGAAGAATACTTTATAGCTTGGTTGCTCGGGTAAATACCTATTTGCACAATTCTGGTGAAGTAAATATTGTGGCTCTATATATTTCTAAAGTTTTCGATCGCCCTACTCGAGATTAATAACAAAATGTTAGGCCATCTTCATCTTCTGTCAAATGAATTGAAATTTTCTTTTCAAATTATACAATTCAAGTCTTACTTAATGGATTTAGGTCCGATCGATTTCAAATAGACGTTGGTGTTCTTCAATGGTGATCAGCTCTCTCACCTATACTATTCCTTGTATTTATAAATGATTTGCTCCAAACCACTTTCACAGCTATTCAGACAGCATTTTAGTGACATCCTACAATTTTCATAAAAAATCGGAGGCAACACAATTTCGTCAACCAAAGGAAACATCATGGCCAGTTTCCTTAGATATGATTTGGTCACAACAGCTAATTGGGGCTTAAGAAACGAAGTTAAGTTAAATTCCTCAAAAACTTAGAGCTATAGTGTCACCAGAAAAAAATCCATTTTTAATCCTTCGTTTCAGGAAGATAAAATTCATTAGTTTGAAAAATTAATCAGTATGCACTGAAATCCACTAAGTGTATGGTCTGTGAAAATTAAATCTGTATTACACCATAGAAACCCGTAGATGATAAAAGAAAAGTTCTGAAAATTCGTTTATAACTAGGACATCTCGAATGTGGAACCAAAGACTATATTATGTGTTCCCCAAACATGATCAATTCTATATTTATGATCTATACTTTACTAGAGGAAAATAACATTTTATCCTCTAAGGTCAATGGAATGTATAAAGAAGTACTCAAGCTCCAGACGAATATTGAAGATTTGAATATGACCAATATTGCGGTTACATTGCCGGTTCAACCAACAAATTTCAATATGAGTAATCGACAATTAGTTAGCCTATTTATGGGCTAACATATAGATGCAATAGATTGGCATGTGCACCAAACTATTTCTAAATTTGGAACCCAATGGACGATGCAGCAATGGAGCAAAGACTAAATCGACTTAAATATGTTAATACTTTAGAAGTAACCTCTACTGAAAATGAAATAATCTTCGTTAACGCAACACTGCCTTCACTAGGATAGTATTGATTGCATAAATTCATCAACCGCAATTTTTTGTAGTAGTCCAAAAAAAAACAATTGTAGTCCAATCTGAATTCATTACACCGCGATATTTAAATGTAAAAAATGAAATATAGCTACTTTAAAGTGACAATCCTGTCGCATATTGCTCAGAAGTTATTGGATGAGAAGAGTAAACACTTATGGCAGAGCATTAACGGAACGGTTTCAGCTTGGAAGGAAAATGCTGCACAAAAGAAGGCAAGTAAAAGTAAAAATAATAGTATTAAAAAAAAACATTAATAAAACTGCCACTGTACAAAATAAAATTTCAAACAAATCTTGTAATAATAATAAAAAAAAATAACACTATAAACACTTTAAAAAACAGTAATATTAATAATAATCACAATTTTAAAAACAATAACGACAACACTAAAAACATTAGTAAATATAATAGAAGTAGTAACAATTAACATAATAACTCAAGTAAACATATAACGACCACAAACACTGAAAATAAAAAAACTTAAAACTCCACAAATAAATTTCCCAAAATTCTTAAAAATACTAGAATTAACCCAGCCTCTGTTTCTAACCTTAATATCCACTTAATATCCCATTCACTCCTAATAAGTTAAATAACTCCACTAATAATTATAGTAATTTCGTAGTATCTTGCGATATATTATTGAGGCAGGTCAGGGTTTCAAAGGCAAAAGTGAAATTACAAAAAGTATGCTACGTAGATGATGCAACTACAATTTTCAAATGTGAAGACAATTTACAAAGATTACTAACTACATTAATTTATATTAACAACAGCTGATTACAATATGATAAAATCCGCGGCAAAAACTAAATATATTTTTCTAGCTCAGAAATTTATAACAAGATGCACACTAGCTGTTAGTGACAAGACTAATAGATCGTATAATGTAATTCACAAGCCTCTGAGTTCAAATATTTGAAAATTAAGACTGCAAATGCAAAAACCAGAATCGGATATCAAAAAAGTGACAAAAACTTTGGATGTTTAAAGAGGCTTATTGAAATAATAAATTTATAAATTATCAAAAAATTTATATAAAACAAGCCTTTGGTGATTAGTTATGGCACGGCACATTCACAGCAAACCCATAAACATATTTTTCAATATAAAAATGAGAACACTTTAAAAATATTACAGAATTCAATATTTCTAATGTCCGAGTCCTAAACAATAACAATAGACAGAGTACTACTCCATTTATGTAATCATTAGTTGAATCTTTACATAATAAAATGCCTAATATGGAAATTGACCGGCTTAAGAAGATAATAAAAAAACAAACATATAAAGTCCAAGGCAAGTTAATTAAGGCAAATATAATAATTTAAATAGATCAAATTATCCTTAAAAAAAAAGACTCTAGACAATAAACAATTTAAAAACACTTAAATTATTAGGGTAGACATAAACAAAATATTCAGAAATGATAAATAAATTATCATGCCATCAAATTTATGCCAAAAAAAAACTTAAACACTAATACATTAATTTAACACAGCCAAGAAGTAAAAAATAATTATTCTTTTCAATATAAGTGAGCAAATCAACAGAAATTTATCAAAAATTTATTTATATTGAACTTCTCAAATGACAATATCCAATCTCTATCAATTTAAAAAAAAAAAATAAAAAAAAAAAAAAACCATATAACGTATTTAAGAGATATTGGACAAATTAGGATTACCAGTGAAAAAAAAACATCATTGAAAAATTAATTTTCTTCTCATATACACAACAGATTCATCCTTATTTTATTAACAAACCAGAACCAAAAATACAATTCTTATTATGAAAATCATCAAAAGATTCGGGTTTGTTCATTGTTCAAAAATTCATACAACAAAATTTTAACATTCTTGTCATTTTAAAAATGTCAAGTTATTTAAAAATATTAAATGGAATTTTTAAATCCCTGAGGACGAAATTTTCTAAACTATTAATTTATTTTAAATACATTTTGAACCTTATACACTTAAGTCACAAATTTTAAAAATTTACAAAACTGTTATAAAGTGTATATCTATCTAAACACATCAATATTATATAAATGTTAATGTGACCAGATATTTTTTATTAAAAGGGACAATTTCTTATTCAGCGCCGTAAGCGAATTTTAATTCCTCTCGATTTTAAAATCGGTATTCTACATTCCAAATGAATTCGAAAAATTTCGAAATCACTTTATGAAAAGTCAAAGTTAACTGTTTTTTTTTTACCAGATTGGTAAGTTTTATTTAATTTTGAATAAAGGAAAAATATCGTAATGAATCCAGTTATTTTTTGAGTCCACAGTGAACAACGAAAAAAAATTAATAAGCTGAAAATTAGGAGAAGGTATTTACCGTGATGAAGCAAATATATTTGATATTCCAGAATCAATGTTAGTAGTTGAATATCGTTTGCATTTTAAGTTATAAGAGAATAAATGTTTATTTTTTCTTCATTGGTTTTTTTTTTTAGATTTAAAGTTGTTAGTTAATAAACAGCGAGACTTTTAAACATATTTTAAAAGAAATTGAAACAGTTGTTGAACTATCTTCAACTTATGTATCTTCAGCCCATATTATTTCCCAGCTTGCACATATTTTTTGCAACTGGCAATTGTCGGTTATCGGATTTTGATGTCAGTTTGGATCGATCCGCACTGAGCAAAATTTTAAAGCGAATGCTGAATGTTTTAGAAAAAATATATCGCAAATGGATTAAGCTTGAAATGTCGGAATAAGAAGAGAATTGGTAATAAAAGACTTTTTTTTTTTAATTAGTCACAGAATCAAGAATTCCAAAATTTCTTTTAAATAATCAAAAATTAAATTAACCTTCGTTACAACCCATCAGCATACATCTACAACTTCTACATACATTTTTCACTACACACAGTAGGCCTACATTTTCTAGTGGTTATATTATCATCTGAATACTAGTCAAAATGTCCCAGGTTCGAGTCCCGGTCATACCACAAGAATGTCAAATTTAATTTTTCTTTTATTATTCTTAAAATAATAAGCTTATATAAAATTTTTTAGACTAGACTATAAATTGGCATTTTTTAACTTAAATAAAACGAAGCTAGATAGACTATTTAAGAAAGCTTAATTCCAGACGATAGTAGTAGTTTTCCACATTTATTTAATTAAAATATATAATTTATAGAGTATGCTGTAGGCGCTAGGTAAAACATTATTAAAATTAAATAAAGATTAAAATTCTAGGTATGTTTCTCAATTTTTATTAAATATCTTAATCGATTTCGGTTATTACACCATCATCAAAAGACTGAGGTCAGTATAACCAGAAAATATATTTACAAAAAAAACAAATACTCGTTGATTCAAAATGTTCGTTCCACTTTGTGTAATAAATTGCAGTACATTCCGAAATGGAAAAAGAGCCTGTATTTGGCTTGCAGATTAATCTGTAGGTCACTGTTAAATAAATAAATAAATAATTGCAGTACCGTTCATAATGTACGTAAAAGTGACAAACAAAAATTCTGTCCATTGAAATCACAAGAAAATGGTCACTTCATAATAACATACATACATATTATAATATTATATTATAGTACATCTACTGCATAGAAAAATAATCAAATCAATTTTAGTTTTTGCTCATTTTTTTCCCTCCTAAAAGATTATTTTTATATTCATGTTATGTTAGTAGTACGTATCCCGCCTTACAATACATATATTTATAAAAATGGAGTATGTATTAAAAAATATTTTTTATTTTTATTTTTAATTTTTTTTTTGTATTCTATCCCTAATCTTCTTCCTTTTTGATTTTATTTAGGAACGCAAATTAAATAATATAAAACAAAATCCTTGAAAAAACAAAATAACAACAAAAAAAAATATAAAATAAAAAACATTACATAGAAAATATAGGTTCGGTTGAACGAATACGTATTAGAAAATTTCACTTTTTATCATATTATTATTTACACATAAATATATAACATGTATTTACGTATGTGTTTGGATTGTAAAAAAAAAAATAAAAAAAAAAAAAACAAAAATAAATTCTTAAAGTAGAAAATCAACAAAAATAAACTTACATTTCAAAAATTTTTTTGTTGTTATTATTTTTTTCTTTTTTTAAACTCAATAACGGTTATAAAAAAAAAACAGAACAGAAAAAAAAATAAAACAAAAAATTCTAAAATAAAATGTTTTCTTTAAAACTTACGAATAACATAAGCTTCTTCAGATGATCCTCTGATATTATTATGTCCTTGATTTTGATACGGCTCCTGCTTCTGCTGCTGCTGCTGCTGATATGATAGCGGGGGTTTTGAGATTTGTGATATGGAACATTTATTTGTTGAATAAATTTTATTCACTTTACAATAAACACCAGAATATATATCACCACCACCACCACCACCACTACTACTACCATTTTTAGTATCCTTACATTGTTGGTTCAATAATTTTTGTGATATGTTGTTATCATTGTCCCCTCCATTCTGATATCTTTTTATACCATCAACTTCAATAACATCAACAAAATCAAATTGTCTATCATTAAATTCAGATACGTTTTTACGACAATTCTTTATATCTTTTTTTTTGTTATTATAATCTATTGTATCATAAATTCCACCATCTATTTCGCTGCTAATATCATCTTCAGTTGTATTTGTTAAATGTTCAGATGGTAATGGTGGCAACCTTTGTAGCTGTAATGATGGCATATCTTTTGAATTTATTGAAGTTTTATTATTGAATTGTTTAAAACGATCGTATATATTATCATAGGATTTATTTAGAAATTGTGATGAAAAAACTCTTGTACCCATTTTAACTTTATTTCGATTTGGGCTACATATTTTAGTACCAGTTGTTGTTGTTGATGATGTTGATGTTATTGATGTATTAAGATCAGTTGGTATTATTTCAATACTTGAATTTAATTCTTTTATTTTTAAATGTTGTTCTTCTTCATCTATAATATTTGTTTTCATCGATGATGATCTATCAATTAATCGATTTTTTGGACATTCATTTTCAATATTTTGATATTCTTCTTTTGTTGCTCCATCATTGTTACTGCCATCATTTAATATTTGTGTTGTAATTTTACAATCACAACAACAATCATTTTTATTCAATTCTTTTAAATTCTCTGTAGATAAATTCAATTTTTTATCCTTTTTAAATTTATTTTTTAAATTTATTTCTAAACCAGCTGCGGTCGATTTTGTACGCCTTAAAAATTTTTCTTTTAATTTTGACAAACGATTGTCATTTAACATAGATTTTTTTATTGGTTTTATATTATGAATGTTATTTTTTGTTGTAGCATTTTTAATTGCTGTTTCTTCTTTACTGATTATTAATTCTTCCTGATGATTTTCATCTAACAGATGATGATGATGATGATGTTGATGTTGATGTTGAATACAATTTGAATTTCTATTATTTTGTTCATCAATAAATTGAATATTATTTGATGTATTTGTTGATGGTGATATTGATGATGATGATGGTAATGTTGTTAATGTTGACGGTAACGGTGGTATAGATGTATAAGAATTTTCATTTTTATTATCTGGAATTGTTTTTTGTATTTTTTTTATATTATAATTATTATTATCAAGTGAATTTGTATCACAATTTTTACAAATCTCTGATATTGATGATGATGATGATAAAGATGGAGAACTTATTATTTTCATTATTGTTTCTTTTTCATTAGATGTTTTTTGTTTTATTTCTGTTATTATATTTTTTGTAGAATTTTCCATTGATGTGATCGGAATATTTAATTCACTTGAAATCGATTTTAATGATGCAAATGAATTTCTTAATTTTAAATAGAATTGATGATGTTCTGATGCTAGACTAAATGCAAAATAACTTCTGTGAAAAAAAAAATAAAAAACAAAAAAACAAAATTAAATTTAAAATAAAATTTTAATTTTTAGAATGAATATTGTTATAATAATAATGTTCTTCATTGTTAATTCATTATAGCCACCTTATTTAAAGTTTTTCAATTTAAGAGCGGAAAAATTAAAAACTGAAAGGCAAACGAGTTTTCTTAGAAAATTAAATTGGTTGTTTAAAAAAGTTGAAATTAAAACGTTATTGTATAGACCTATAGACCATTATTTCATAATTTAAAACTAAAGAAAATAATTGTATTTATAAATTGTATTTTTTATAGGTAGGTAGGTGGAAAGAATCATTTCAGTTGGTTTTGGAAAACCAATTAGCACTTAATTGGGCCTTTTTGGTGCCATGATTAGAAAGGACCTATTAGTTGTTGTTGGTTGTTTTAAAGGATTACTCTACCTCCCAAAAAATCAGTGCGAGAGCCATCCTGTGACTGGTACTGATCAACTACCACTCTTGATATATCAGAACAGAACAGAACAGATCAAAACAGAAATTAATTTATTAGTAGCTTAGAATAGATAAATTTAAAAGTTATGAATTGAAATTGGCCCTAAACTAAACTTTAATCTACATTATGATAAAATATTGAGCAAAGCCAATTCTTCTTTAGGTGTTATTAAACGATGGTCTAAAGAAATTTCTCATCTCAACCTCACGAAACATGTTTATATTAAATATGTAAGGCCTAATATCCTTGAATATATCAGTCAACAATGGTCCCTACATTACTTGACTGACATTAATCGAATTGATTCGGTTCAATGAAAGTTTTTGCATTGCGCTTTGAGTAACTTTTCGTTTATACTTTATTCCCACCGTCTTAAACGCATTGACTTACAGTTATTGTCTGATCGTCGGATAATTGCAGATATCTATTTTATTCACCATAATATGTTTTCGGATAAAATGTTAGCCCCTGAAATTTCAAATTATTTGGTTGAAAGAACCAATCGGAATAATCTCAGAACTGTTGGATTGTTCCCCATTCCCTTTGACCCTACTGAATATGGTAGATTCGAGCCAATCACTAGAATGCTACGTGAAGTAAATTCTAATTCTATATCGTCCTTTTGATTGACAACTAAATGTTGTAATTGTAAAAAAACAAACGATAACGTTTTAATGTACTTACAACTGAGACTAACTAGAAACTAACTGTTGTTCTTTTTAGCTTTGATACTTACTAGTTCGGCTTAAGTATTTTGAATTAATGTGTATTAACTTATGACATTTACTTTTCTACTAACAGTATGTACCTGGTTTAGTTTCTTTTTCTAATGAAAGGTGGCGGTGTTTTACTAACCCTACTGGATGATGGATGGTATTTATTGTAATTATGCCCAAAGGCAAAAGAAAAAAAAGGTATGATCATTTTTGTTCTATTTTAGATATTTTTCAACCTTGACCTATAATCAAGGTCACCTCAATTACAATTCAAGGTGTTATTAAACATACCGTTGAAATGTGGTTATTTTGATATTCGAATTTTTGTTTAAATCAAGTGTTCGAACGGGTGTGATTTAGAGGTAAAAGTGGATGATATATAACAATATATATTAAATTATAATATTCTGTACATTAAATGTTTAAAAGACCAAGTCAGGGGCATACATGTCACTGTTTGATACGAAAAGTGTTTTGAAAAGATTAAATTAAAAATGTCAAAACATAAGCAAATTAACTCAGTACGAGTCTTATTTCATCACTTTGACATTTTGCAATCTAAATCGTTGAATCATACCATTTTTTTCGAAAATTACGTCGATGGCTATATATAGTTGTGTTCAGTAATCTGTTCTAGGACGTTCTAAAACGTTCTAGAGTAAAAAAGAATACGTTTTTGTGTTCATTAGTTTCCGTTACTTGTTCTTTTTTGTCCGAAAGTGTTCTGTTCTGTGTTCATTAGATTGTGCGAATTTGTTCTTAATTGATCTTTTTTCTGAATTTTTTTGAGAACAGTTTTGAACAACTTTTTTTGTGGTCGTTTTTTCTTTAAATTTTGACAGTTAAACAAAGAAAGAGTGTAAACAAAAATTAAAACAAAAAAGTTAAAAAAAGATCAAAAAAGGTGTTTTTAAAAGATTTTCTGTTCTAAGTGGTTCTAAAATGTTTAACACTTAACTGTCCAAAACTGTTCTGTCCGATTCTGTTCTAAATCTCCTGAACACATCTTATAAGTCCTAACCTACATGTTGTAGTATTTTTTTTCAATTGATCTATTTAATTATAGATCAATTGAAAAAAAGAATCGGATAGTTTCCGATTTAGACAACAAATTAAGTCATTTCACGATAATGAAATACCCAAGTATGTGGTGACATTAGTTAAAGAATTTGTTAAAGAATAATTTTTAAAAATTAAATTTTCTATAATAAAAAATCATAGTAGATCTCCGATCCGAAGAAACTGATTCGAAATTATTTAAAGTGACTATCAAAATTATTTTTTTTTTAAATGCAAAAGAAAAAAAATAGAAAAACATCATTACTTACTTTTTATCATCCATTCTTAACTTAAATTTTATTTTATTATTGTCTTTTGCTTTCAGACTTTCTAGTTTCCTCACTACGATATATAGAATATGCTTTGAAAAACATAAATTTTCAATTTCAAGCCATTCAAAATGTTTTAATAAAATTTTATATGTATTTTTAATTGAATTATTATTATTATTTGTATTTTGATTTAATATAAATTTTTCTGTTGGATATGTGATTTGATTACAATTTCTTTCAAAAAATGTAATACCACTTAATGATATGCCAAGATAAATTTTGATAAATGTTGATTCACTTAACATCTGAAATATAAAAAAAAATAATAAATAAATAAATTATAATGTTTTAATAAAATATTTATTAAATTTAAATTAAATTATTATTTGGTTCAAGAATAAAATTTATTTGATTCAAATTTAGATATGAATTTTTTGACCTTCGAATATCTTAAGAAAGACCTTCAAATTTGAATTTTTTTTTTACTTAATTCCATCTCACCTAACAATTTATTGACGATGATACTTAATTGATGAACGAGACACTGTGGAAATCACTTATAAATTATTATTATTATTATCATTATAGTTCTAACCTAACCCCTGAATGTATTAGAATTACTTAAATTTTCAACTATTGGATAAAAATGGAATAGTCCATAAATCCACAAAAAATAAAATTGATATACCGGTTGCTCCAGACCATACGTATTAGCTTATTAAAAGGGGAAGGAGCCGTTACTTTAAAATTAAAAAAACAAATATTATTAACTGTATCGAGCGAGGGTACTCTATCGATTGGTGATACTTTCAACTTCCGGGTAGGACCGGAAAAGTTTTTTTTTTTTAGCTAAAAATTCGCCGAAATTGGCCAGAATTCAAATGGGAAGGCGTATTTTTTTTTACAAATTCAGATTCTATGACAAAAAATAAGAAATTAATTTTAAATGATTTTTTTTTCTCATTATTTTTCTTTTAAATTAATAAAAATAAAACAAAAATCCACCATATTTTCCTTTGGTAAACTAAAATTAATAATAATCATTTTTATAAATAATTTGTTTGTCATGTTATCATATTTTTTATATCAGTTTTTGGTAACTAAAAAAAAAAAAAAAAAAAAAAAAATTTGCTTTACACAAATCTTTGATTTTTGACGTAGAATCGGAATTTGCATGAAAAAGTTGCATTGAAAATATCGATTTTGGCACATTTCGGCGATTTTTGAGCTTAAAAAACTTTTTTTCTGCGCTTCCCGGAAGTTAAAAATATCACCAATCGTTGAGCACCCTCGATTTAGTAAACAATCTTTTTTTTCATTTTAAATAAACGGCTCCTCTTAAAAATATGATACGCATGTTTTGCAACATCCGGTATAATGACTTTTGCCAAAAGATCTAAAAAAAAAAACGGTTCTTGTTAATGTTTTTTTTCATTTCACTTTATTATTAACGGCCCTGCAAGTTTTAACTACATATTTTTTTCAAGAAATTTATTTATATCAAATTTCTGGCTTATCAACGAAAGTGTATGAAAAGCTCGCCAACCAAACTTCCAGCCACCATCATTTTTAATGCTTTAGGTAAAATGTAAATATTTAGGTATTTATTTTATACATTTAGGTAAAATATTTTTCCACAATCTTTACCGATTGCTGGTGGATATAGTAAATTGGATAATCTCCTTTTTCCAGGATTAATCTTGTTTCAATTGTATGGATATTGAATTTATGGATGTTTATTATATATTTTGTGAACTTTGGTTTTTGGATTATTTTTTCTGGATTTCGGTTTGTGGATTTGGTCACCAACCAATAAAAATGATTAATCCCTAAAATCTATAATGGCTTTTGCCACAAAAAAAAAATCCACAAAAAACGATTCTTGTTATTGCTTGTACGCATTGCAGTTTATTATGTACGGCATTTTATGCGAAATTTTGAGTTAGAAGAAATTTTAGAGTTGGATTCAAAGTTTCAAGTTGTACGCCTTTTACAGAATATTTATATAAATTATTTTTCTGCATAACCGCTGTTGGTTACACCGAGGATATTTTCTTTTTCCTGGAATAATTTGCCACAATTTTATGTATTGTTTTTTTGGATTTTTTTTTGTTGATTTCGATTTGCTCACTAACCCAATAAAACTCGTAACTGTTTCGCAGAATTTTAATTTATTTAAAATATTTTTATTTGTTTTTTTCTTAAAAAACCCTACTGGTGAATTTATTGAAAGTAATTAAACAATTCATATTGTAATAAATTATTTTTCTTTAAATCTTAATTGGCTACGTTTTTAGAATACAAAAAGTCTTATCGTATGACAGTTTCTTTTTTTATTTTTGTTTTATAAGGTTTATTACAATTTTAATTCTGTCACAATTCAAAAAACGGTTTTAGTCGTTTCAATCTTCGTCTTTTATCATCATTGTCCAAAAGTTAAATATCTTCGGCATTGATGTGTTTTTGTAGTATTCTTTGTGCGATCGTTTTGGTAACATTGTCTACCATTGCCTACACACAAATCCTTATGTATGTTGCAATTACAAATGTACCACGGATAATTGACTAAATATGATGTAATATTTTATTTTGAAAACATTTAACATTTATTGTGTTTCTATTGCTTTGACAATCCCAGAGTATAATTCCATAAGTCCAAATCGGTTTCAGGACTTGTTGGTATTGCAGAAGCTTTTTTCTAGTTGAGAGCACAGAGTGTTTACCGAGTAAATAATCAATACATTTTCCTGTACTTTAAGTTTAGCTCTTCTCGTTTTAACTTTACATGAGATTTTCACTAGCATTTTTCATCAAGTGTCATGCATAGATATTAATACACATATTTATTACTTAATATACACAGGTTCATGTTTAATATGTTTATTGGTGAAATCAATATGAATCGCTTCATTCAATTCAAAACACCATCTGAAGTCCGGTCTGGAATATTTTCAATGGCTGCTTATATAATTTTGGTATTATTTTGATGTTACTATCGCCAATAATTGAAATTGCAGTATCATCAGCAAATATATCAACTATGTTTCCTTCGAATGTAGGTAGATCACTATAGTATATAGGAGATTAAAGATTGATCCTAATACATTACTTTGGTGTACATATGCTTCGATTTTTTTTAATTCAGAATAGGCATCTTCTTGTTTTATACACTCTCATAAATATGAGTTCAGTGTTTTTGAGAATCTAGCTACAAGGAGTTGTAGGTTCAATTTGTAATTTAAACCATTATGTCATACTTTATTAAAAGCATGTGCTACATCTAGGAATACTGCTGAGCAGACTTTCTGTTTTTCTAATATGTTTTTTATATAATATTAGCTATGCGATGAACTTGATCAATGGTTAAATGCTGATTTCGAAATTGAAATTAATAATACGGTATCAGATGTTTTTTTCCCATGATGGGATTTATTCTTCTTAATAGAACTTTTCAAAATAATTAAGACAGAATTGGACTATTCTATGTGTCGGCTTTCTTTATTTAGGTAACATTATCATTATTTCAAGCATTATCTCAGCTACCTTGCATAATTGTAGGATGTACTGTAGTCGAAATGAAGTATTTATCAAATTGATTAACTTGTTTATTGCGGAAATCAAGTCAAAGATAGGAGTTATAAAATATATAAGGTTAAAAATTAAAAGTTTAAACTTGAAAATTAACACGTAGCCTAGCTGTCAAAGCAAAAACACAAAATTTTACTGCAAGACACATAAACATTTTTTACTAAATGTCTTAATTCCTTACAATTAATATTTGATGAAAAATTTTTTCTTGGCCATTAGAAATACTTCTCAAGCTATCCCAAGCAATCTAAGAATATTATAAAATATTATATTTTGTCCCATTTTAGATACAACATTTCTAGGGCTGAAATACAAGCCGTCGCATGTTCATATGAAGATGTGGCTTAAATGAAAATTTTACTTTTTGTGCAACATGGTGAAATACGTGTTAAAGGAAAGTGAATAAGTTATTTCTCTTGAGAACTTTCAAATCGTATCCTTTTGGGAATAAGTAAGTAAATAGAATGTTACGATAAAATTTTACGAAAATTTTGTATTTCGTAGTTTTTCTGGTTCAAACAGACTCTATCACAAATTTAAAATAAGGCTAGTCTGCGAATATTCCACTGCAATGTTTCCAGCTTTGGCATAAAACGCTTAATTCGTCAGAGATAATTATAAAAAATAGTGTTTGTAACTGCAATTCGACAATGATGATAATGATGTTAGATGTTGTATGACATAATCATTATTTATACTTTTGAAGGCTTTTGTACCTTGTGTAAATATTAATAGGTGTTGTTTCACTTCCCCAAATATACGAGTTGTATAAGTAGTTTTGGTCCAATATATGCCTTGTGCATTATAAAAAAGGATCAGAAGATATGAAATATCTGCTTAAGAGTTTCAAACATTTCGCAGTATCTTGCACGATAAAAGTTTGTGATTAATTTTCATTTCAGGGACCATTTCAGAATTTTTCAGAATTTTTCAGGATATTTACATTTACGAAAGTAATATTATTGTTCATACCAATACGACTTTGATTTATTGACATTAGATACCTCTAGGTAGATTTTCCAAACGTTAAATGCACTCTTCCAGTTTTGAGTTATAGAAATTGCTATTAAAGACCTAATAGAAAACCAGAGATATTATTTTTTTTAATATTAACTGAAGTTTGGATCCCTTCGGTAGAAAAATACAAAAAATCAAGGTATTATCATCAGCAAAGCTATGGATGTGATTGATTTAAAGACATGGATATGAGATAATTTATAAATAATGGAAGGCATAGAATGTTAAATTCGGATATGCATTACCATTATGCATCATAAAATTACATAATGGAAAAAAATAATTTTTAAAATTGCTTCATGAAATTTTCTGATGCTGATGAATTTCCGAATATACACGAAGTCGGCTTTAAAGGATCTGGGAAATAGAACCCGGTTTCATGCAAATTCTATTGAAAAGTTTGAAAGTAAATATTAAATATGTCATGAAAAACGCGAGCAAGGACTTTGAACATATTCAGAGCAACGGTTTCAATTTGACATTTTAACTTAAAGCCATATTGGCAATTCAAAAAATATTATTTATTATTTTTTTTTATCTACACTGATTACAATATTGTTTTGAATTATTCTCATAACAATTATTTTTCTAAATATGTATTTATAACTCATTTTAATAAGACAACAAAATATATAAAAGAAAATTCCGAGAAAAATAATAAAAATTTCTTTTTTTTCACAATTCTCCTCAATAGCAAAAGGAAATTCTTAAACATTAATTTTTACATCTCAAAGATAAAAAATTCAAATAATTCATAGCATATTCTTGAAACTGATGATATTAAATTTTTATAATATTATTTGATAATAGACTCTACTCTATACAATACACTTACCCAGTTAGCACTATACAAATGAAAACCATACTCTTTCATCTCTTGAATATATTTAATAAAATTGAATTCAGCTTCTTTACAACTCATACCACCACGACAATAATGGGAATTTCGTAAATGTTTGGCCATTTCTTTATTCTGACAATAAACATCTTCCGGTAGATAATGTGATACTCTAAAGTAGTCTAGGTATTCCATCTGAAAATAAAAATAATTAAAAATTGTTAGATAATTTGTTGTTATTTTATTTTACAAATATTTCATTTCAATTCAATGCAAATATATAGGATAGGTAAATACTAATTACACCAGTTATGTTCGAAGTTTAAAAATGAATCGTAATTGAGACTTGAGAGTTTATAATTTTTTTAGATATTTTTGGATATTAAATCCACTATTCAGTACTGGTATTAAGATCTTACATAATTTTTTCTCATTTTGTCCGAAAAGGTTCAGTAGATGAGAGAATATTTTTATAGACAGTATAATTGCTAATACAAGATTTTTTATTATGATATAAGTTTAAAGATGGCTTACGTTTTTGCAATAGAGCTTGTATACGATTTATATTTAAGTTAATTTTTTATTTATTTAGAAAGCTTTGATGTCTTTATAACTGTTTAGAAGATTTGCCGGCTCAACATTTACTAATCTGCTGGAGATCACAATCAGTAAGTCTGTCGACAAAAACAGTTTATTTTAAAGATGACACATTACACGCAACGTAATTTGTTTTATCTTCTGATTTGGTTCACTGTAAAACAGATAGATTGAAATCATTAAAAACAAGAATGTCGTCGACACCATCAGCATAGTTGCTAACATAATCGACCGCGTCTATGAACCGCTGATATGCATTAATGGGGTGGCGGGGCGGATGTAAAAGCACACAATGTAAACACTCTTACGTTCCCATCTCATTTTGATGCAAATATGACTATATCATCTGTAATATGACTATATCATCTGGCATTAAAAACAAGGAACAATCATACTCAATTTGACTTTTAACTCCACGGACCACAGACGGAATCCACATACTTTCTAAAGACATTAACATCAGAGGAAAAGTACTCGGTACTCAAGAAGCTATTACATAAATTGGTTTCAGCAGTTAAGATGAACACATCAAAAGGTAGTTTTTGAGAGCATACAAATGCATTAGGAGCTTTAGAACGAAGTCCCCTTACATTTTGATAATAAAGGGAGAGGCATATTTCAGTTTTTTTGAGTTATAAAGACATCCAGTTGGCGGATTTTTGGAGAAAATCTTTAACAAAAGTGTTGCTGGGCCATATTGATGAAAATAACAGTAAGTTAAACATAGAATCAGGAACATACATTTTAAAAGTAGCGACGCTACTATTGGTTCTAGAAATTTTTTTGCACTTTATCAAGTTTAAATTATCACTAATGTTGGGTGATCATAATTTATTTTTAACAAAATCAATAACTTGTTGCGGTGTTGATGCATGATGCAACTTTGAGATAAATACGATGCGTGATAGAGGGACTGATACTAGCAATGAAATATGGAATGAAGAATTGTATTAGTATTATTATTATTAAAGTTCGGTTCATTTCAGTGTAAAGAGGTGTCATGATTGGAAAAGGAGGGCGGGGAGGAGGTATTAACCCAGCACCTTGAATTACGACTGTGTTTGCCGCATCAACTTCACGAATTTCTTCAAGTAAGGAAGTATAGTACAACAGGTATAGTACAAAACATGATAGATACTTTTATCTAGCTCAACTTAATTAAATTTAATTATGGACGAAGCAATTACAAGCGTAAATAGCAGAACATGGGTATACCAAATTTATGAAAACACCAAAATTAGATCTTATCTAGACGACGACGTAATGCTACTTACAAAAAGCGATGCGAAGCTGAAACCGAAAACATTTTTTTGTAAATTGTGGAGTTCTAAGCAACTGTGACCTCTTAAGATAAATGCTATTTTTGCTTTCATGTCAAATTCAGAATTCAGTTTGTATCTTTTGCGAGCTATAGCGTCGCAATCAAATAGAATATGGGAGAAGGATTCCTCCTCTTCTAAGCAGAACCTGCATCTGTCTGTGCTCGATATACCAATCTTGAAGAGATGTTTGTTGAATGGACCATGACCTGTGATAAACCATGTCAGCATCCGCAAACATTACTTCTCCAAGTAACACAATAACAAAATAATATAATACAAATTAGAAATCAAATTTATGACGACATGTTTCCAAAAGAAAAACCAATACAATGCAAAATATCTATTAATAATCAAATTATCGATCAAATTTCAATTTTAAATATTTCGACATGAATTCTACCAGTTTCTGAAATAATGAAATAGAAACATATGTCCAAACGAAGACAAAAGCTGCGGACATACCTGTTTACCTGCGGCTTCTATTAGATGTCGGTCATTCTCTTAAAATTAATTAAACTTGGATTTCCACCGTCATTTGTGAAATGGATTGAATCTTATTTGGCTAATCGAAAGTTTACTGTACGATTCAGAGCAGCTACATCAACATTGTTCTAAGCAAATTCAGAAGTTCCTCAAGGAAGCCATCTAGATCCCTTTCTATTCAAAATCTATATTAATGACGTTGTATCAGTAATAAAAAATAGTGAAGCTCAAATTTATGTTGATGACATGAAAATTTTTAAGAAAATCACATCACTTCGAGACTCAAGTTTGCTTCAAAATGATCTCGATTATTTTCTTTGCATGGTACCGTAGCTTATGCTTAATACGAATAAATGTGTTTTTATGAGTTATTATAGGCGTACCAGTTTCTTTTTAAATATCTATTCACTTAATGGACATGTTTTTGAAATAGTTAGGTCGATCAAAAATTTAGGTGTAACTTTCGACGAAAAACTGTCTTTTAAATTCCACTATAATAATATTATTATTAAGGCTAACTCAATGTTAGGTTTTATAAAGCGATGGTCTAAAGAATTTGTAGACCCTTATATCTTAAAATCCCTATATACATGTCTTGTGAGGCCACAACTGGAATATGCTAGTCAGGTCTGGTCATCCTATTACGAAATTCATATTAAAAGAATAGAAGCTATTCAAAAGAACTTCATAAGATATGCACTTCGCAACCTTCCTTGGTGCAATCCACTTGTCCTGCCTCCATATGAACTCAGATTAAATTGGCTACTTTTAGCTACATTAAAAACTAGGCGTGAAGTTGCTGATGTTCTTTTCATCATCCAAGTAGTGAAGAGGAATATTACATCCCCATTTATATTGAGTTCTGCCCGAATTTCCAATAACACTCGACTCCGATCACCTAATATTTTCACACTTGTATTTCATAGAACCAACTATGGTATGAAAGAGCTTATCCACAGAATGATGACAATAGGGAACAAATATAAGAACATGATTGACTTATCACTCTCAAAAGATGTGTTAAAGAATCCGCTAAAACCTCTGTAATCAGAACCCTTCTAACTAACCCCTTTAACCATTAGGTAGTTAACTTTTGTAAATTTGAATTGTTTTTTAAAATCTTTTTATTGTTTTTTAAAATTTTGATTCTGTTAAATTTCAATCTTATATTAAAAGAAAAAGGAAATAATTATTGTAATTTTTTTGAATTAAGCGAAATAAATAAATAAATAAATAACTTTACATTCCAATAGAAAACAAAATTTGTATAACCATATAAAACCTACATTCGGCTGGTATTTAGCTTACGATCTCCAAACTATAGTAGAAACATTCAAAACAAAACTAAAATTGTATATCCACATAAATGCAAACTCTAAGGCTAAATCTGTAATGTGATTACACGTTAGCAGATAACAAAAAAATACAATACTGAAGTTGTCCGTAATGTATGTAGGATTCTAGATAGCAAAAACACAAAAACAAAAACATTTTGCTACTTTATTTTATTGTAAAAATAAAATAATTGCTTAAAAAATGCTTTACTTTACTTTTTACCCTTTAACAATCCAGTTAAGGTTAAAACACAAATAAAATTACATAACTACAAAACAAAAACTATTGCCAATCAGAGCCTGCGACAAAAAATCTATGAACACCCACCGAACTCTACCCCACATGTATATGATAGATACAGGACAATTTTTGTAGGATCAAAATGAATGAAGGACGATTAAAATAGATAGAAATAACTGGCAAACCAAGCTCACAATATCTAACAGGTATACTAGACCTTTTACCATCTCTCAAAATTGAATTGAGAAGATTAATTTGAAATGAACGGATATTTATTTTAAAATTGAAAATTATTATGATGAGATACAGAACAATGAACAATAATTATATTAGAGATAAAAATTATTTTCAAAGCATGTAAGCATGCATAAACCCTAAACACAATATATATAAAACATATTAAAAATATATTTAAAAAATATTAACTGTAGTTAAAATAAACCACAATGTTCAAATAAGTGAAAAACGAAATCCTTTCAAATCTCTCTTTTAAGTACATAAAAATAATAAGTTAACTTCACCATAAATCATAAAAAAAAAAAAAAATTAAAAAAAAAATTAAAAAAGAAAAGTCAACAAAACCCCTAAATTCAAATAATTTATTTTTTTGTATCCTAAAAAACAGAAGTTTTACAATGGCATCATCATATAAGGTCATAAACACCAACAGAAATCCATTCAGGTGTACTTACATTTTGTTTATAGTCACCCATTTCTGCTTGTAATGCCAAACCACCCAATACTATCAAATCATCATCAGAACAAAGTATAAGTTTTTCCAAAATATTTTTTCTTAATTGTAGGTACAGCATATGACGTGTTTGTAAGGAGCTACAAAGAAAAAAAAAACAATATTATTTTTTAGTACACATATTAGCAACATAACATATATCCATTAATGTAGTGATGTTGTAGGTGTTTGGACACCACAAAATAAAAATGTAATAAAAAAAAAAACAAAACAAAAACGAATTATGAGGGTAGAAAAGAAAAAAGAAAACCAATTGGAGATTTTCTTTTTCTCAACTACTACCTGCTGCCATTAAAACAACCATCACATCATCAATAAACCAAATAAATAATCATTTATCATACATACCTTACACCTTTTAAGTTCGGCAAGTAAAATTTAATTCTTAGAAATAATGTAAAGAATACACTGCACAGTGATCCTGAAAACTTTTTGTTCGAAGCATTTAGCCAATTTTGTGGTGCCACCTGTGCGGAAAGAAAGCAATAAAAAAAATTTTTTTTTTTTTTGTTGGGTATTAATTCCTTTTTTGGACTTTTTTTGGTTTTATTTTCTTTTAGATTTTTTTGTTTTTTTTTCTATTAACTAAGCTTGCCATATGATTGAAATTAAAATGAACCGAAATATTTTCAGAACTGGTTATACAGAATTGATTTCACCTTGAAAAATTTTCTATAAATATTTTGGTTTAAATCAAAATTTCAGAATCACAAAGACGTTTCTTTAACCCATTCTATGCAATGGTACCATATGGTACCAGCTATATAGCCTCTCTCAAAAATATGATTTCTCATGATTCTCAGAGCGAATTCAAAAGTATCGTTAAAAGTTTGTTTTTGGAATACTTTTTCTTCAATTTAATGTGTGTAATTAGTCACTCACTAGCACTTTATCTGCTTTAGTGATATCAAGTTAAAAACTAATGTTTTTTATGTGTTAAAAAAATACTAAATATGAACAGGAGGAAATCGTAAGTATTATTGTTAGCATATCTCTTTTAAAAAATTATAATTAAATAAAAAGTATATGTGGCCTCGGTACTTCGGTACCCGAGTGGTAAAGCACTCGAGTGTAGTAATCTAACGACCGCAGGAGCACAGGTTCAAACCCCGTGAGAACCGAAAAAATTTTCAAATGGTGAAAATTAGTGAAAATGTAATTTTCAATACACATCGGTTCAAATATAATTTAATAATTAATAAAGACATAATATAACTAATAAAAAAAATAATATAAATATATAATAAACAAAAATATATACCAAATAATTAATATAATTTAATAAAAATGTCCACATTTCGAAAGGGAAAAGGATCTATAAAGTTGACCTACAGATTTGTCTGTACACATTTTATTTTATATTTTAATATACTCCGTGAATCAAATGATTGCAATTAATATATTAAATCTTCATATTTAAAAAAAAAAAGTGGTCCCATATGGTACCGTAGCGTTGATCCGATACAAACATATGAATGGTTTATTATGTGCAGTTTTATGTCAGTCCATAAAATAATTTTTGTTTTTTCGTGCATACTTTTTGTTTTACATAAATTTGTAGTATTAAACTCCATGAACTCTTTATTATTTGGAGTCATCAATCGCTAAAGAAGATGAATTAGCAGAGCCAATTGGAATTTAGCTACAACCACCAGATCCAGCATATGATTCAGCTGAAGACGATTGCGATGAGAATGAAGACGGTAAAATCATAGACTTGCATCATCATCAACTACATCCACAAATAGCTAAAATAGAATTTGCTTGAAGAGTTAACGATAGTGAAATAGATGAACTTGAAATTAAAAATATCCCTGAAATCGGTCAAATCGTAGAAATAGAATCTTGCTCTTACAACGAACCTGAAATTAATGTTCTATCATCTGTACCAAAGTTGAAGGATAAATTTGAATGGTCGAGAGCTAAATCCTATAGTTCAAAATTATTATTTCCAGATCCAAAATCTAATACAACAAAAAATGAATTAAAAGTTTTTATTGGTATTATGATTATTTTCGAGTACAATAATATACCAAATAAATATTCATATTGGAGTTGATAATGGTAAATTATTGCAAAAAGTATGTCTCGAGATCGTTATCATGATATTGAGCGTTGTATTCACTTCGCTCGAACAACTAGTACCAATTCAAATGACAAAATCTGGAAATTGCAGGACTTAAGTGACAAATCGAAGCAAAACTTCCAAAACAAATTTTCATTGTGAAGAACATTTGTCTTATTTTGAATCAATGATAGAATATTTCGGCACCATGGCTGTAAACAATTCATAAAGGCAAACCTTTATGTTTCGGCTATAAGGTATGGTGTTTGAATTCACCAGAGTACTACTTGATTAACATAGCTCAAATTTTTGAATAAAACTTTTCCAAAACAATAGCTTATTGTTCATTTGTGTTTTTCATGTATTTCACATATTCTATAAGAAATCATTACGACGGTGCCATATGATGCCGGATGATTCCAGCAAAAGTACACATCGTTGAAAAAAACCATGGACAGATTTGGATTCCTGAGATCAACATTAAGAAGTATATGAAGTTTTAAAATTAAATTCGAAAAAAAACTTGTCCCGCAATGATTGGGACGATTATTTAATCGTTATAAATTTTCAGGTAAGAAGTTTCCGAATTTAAAATATAGAGCCAGACAGAACCAAGAATAAAATTTTATTTAGAAATATAATTTATCTAAAATATTTTTCCTTTGTTCTTTTTTAATTGGAAGATTTTAGTATTCGAATGAAATTAAACAATTGCTCAATTGAACTTCGTAATGAGCACATGTTTTGTTCGTAATGAGGACATCCAGATTTTAGTGAATTAGAAATAGAACTACACTTCAATAAGAGTTTGAAGAAGAAATCAAAAACAGTTACATTTCAACAAATTACATTTTTAAATTTCAAGATTTTGTCTTTTTTTCCCTGTTCCTCTGCCACGATTACTATCGGGCTTTCTATTTAGTACCACTGTTTGTTTTCAGCTTTTGTGCATTAAACTTACATGAAAAACCATACAATATTCTAATTCTTAATCAAATTATTGAGCTCGCTATTAATTCTAGTTTTCTAGTTATATACTCTTCTATTGTTTTCGAACCGAGTATTACGAATATGCGTAAGTTGTTATCTTCAGCTACATTAACAATCTTTTCCCATAGTCTATACCTATCCCGATGCACGTTTTTTTCCTGCAAATCTGGATTTTATAACTATCACCATTGGTCGTACACAGGCCCGGCTCAAGATACAGGCAAGCAAGGCCTTTGCCTGGAGCGCCAAAATTACTGTCATTACCTAGGGCGCTGAAATTTTTAAAATATGCCAACCAACATACCGAAAATTGTGAAAATATTATTGAACATTTATTTTTACTTCTGTGTTAGTAGTTAAATTTAATACTAGAGAATTATTTTATAAGAAATCACAATTCAAAACTTTATCATACTAACTATAATAGTTAACAATATAGTTAAATAAAATGACAGTCTTTTGAAATTGGGAATTTTACATTTCTGATCATAGTATTGCATACATATCAATTCAAAAATAAAGATTTTGCAAATTTGAATTTTTACCATTATTTTAAAATTAGATCCTAGATGTATAGAAATCTATAGTATAATCGATGTATAGTCTTGAAATATATAAAAAGTAGATCAATGGAAATAATATTTCCAAACCTTTATATTTCACTGAGAATACTAATGACAATTCCTGTTGGACTAGCAACATGCGAACGAAGTTTTAGCAAGCTCAAATTAATAAAGTCATACCTTCGTTCAACAATGACAGAGTATCGGCTCAATGAACTGGCTATTATTTCTATTGAAAATGAGATATTGAATGAAATAAATATAAAAGAATCAATCGAAACATTTTCAGATTTAAAATCGAGGAAAAAACTTTTCTATTATATTATATTTTCTATTTTTTTTTATAATTTTTAAATCAGTTTTTATAGTTATTATAATGAGCAATTGAAATAAAATATTATATTTAGTAAGTAAAAAAATTTGTATTAAGTTTAAACTCTATTTAGAAAGCGCTATTAAAAAATTTGCCTAGGGCGCCATTTAGTCTTGAGCCGACCCTGATCGTACATATTAGAATTTTATATATTTAATTAGTTGCAATACATTAAATTAAAATTGAAAGATATTTTCGACAACACTGCATATTATTATCGTTTTTTATTGTTGGTCGTAGGTATTTGAAGTATTGTTACTTCTTCAAAATTGTACTCTCCAATTGTTATATTCCGAATTATATTTCTTATTTGCTCATTTCTTAAAATTTTTTAAGTATTTTTGTTTTATCTTTGTTCATTTTTAAATCTACTTTTTTGTGTCAGTTTCTAGTGACACAAATATTTCTGCCATAAATTTATGATTTCTTTGTCATGGTTAATATATCATTCGCATATGCACCTTTTTTAGTTTGTATTGTATTCAATATTTCCCTATGGCGTAATGTAGAAATAAGTTGAATAATAATGGGCCCTTATCTGCATTATTATTGAACTTAATTCATTCCACATTAATTCTACATCTCCTTAATCGCCATACCCTCATTTCAATTTTAAATTTCAGTGGATTTTGATTTTGTATTACAATTTTTGCTATTGATTCATGTATTGCCAATATGACTAGATTTTTTAAATACAAATATATAGTAAATTATTGATTTTTAGGTTCTGAATCTACGTTCGTATGGTTCTAGTATTGCTTCAACTAAGTAAGTTAATGTGGAGTATATGACATTGGATACTATTTTGTAACCTTAAATGATCAATATTTTCCCCTTTCGTTGCTACACGACATTTTGTTTTCTTTTTTGTGAATTGGACAGATTAGACAAACCTTTCACTTCTCCAGATTGTTCTTTTACACTGATATTGTACATATTAACCTATTTATTTTTCTATGCAAAAATTCATTACCTTTTTTAAGAAGCTCAGCGGTTAGCTGATCTTCTTCCAAAGTTCTTCCATTCTTTATAATTTATATACGGCTTGTGTTACTTTTTCATATATGAAGGTGTCATAGCTTTTGCAATAAATGTATTTCTTGTTGTTTTTCGAGTCTTATGTTTAATAGTTCATTGAAATATTTATACCACTCGTTCATAAAATCGTAATTTTCGAAGAGCACACTTGTCTATATACATTTATTCTTGGTTGGAAGCCTGTTGCATGTCTTTTAATATTGTAAATTTTTTTATATCACCTTGGTGATGTTTGTTTGGTATTTGTTTATTTTTTGATTTATTTATTTATACCGGTTGTTCCAGAGTATGTGTATCAGCGTTTTAAGATGGTAAGGAGCCGTTATTTCAAAGCTTTGAAAAAATTTATCAACTAAATCGAGGGTGCTTTATTGATTGGTGATATTTTCAACTTCCGTGAAAGACCGTAAAACGGTTTTTTAAGATCAAAATTCGCCAAAATTGGCCGAATTCAAGATTTTCAAATGGGAAGAGGTACTTTTTTATGCAAATTCGGATTCTACGTCAAAAAATAAAAAACTTTTGTAAAGTACATTTTTTTGGTTTTTTTCTTTAATTTAAACTTTGTAGGTACCTAAAACTGAGATAAAAAAATATGATAATATGAAAAACAAATTTATTTAATAAATTTATTTATTAAAAAAGACTGAGAAAACATAAAAAAAATTTAACAAAAGCTTCTTACTTTTTGACATAAAATCCGAATTTTCATAAAAAATTACCTCTTCCCATTTCAAAATCTCGATTTCGATTAATTTCAGCGAATTTTCGGTTAAAAATCTCCAACTATATGTCTATTTCCTTTCCGAATGTGGGTCTTTTATATAGTAATTATTTGGTATATATTTTTTATTATTGTAAATTAATATTATTTTTATTAGTTTTTAATTATTATATTATATTAGAAGACCGATGTGGTTGTATTGAAAATTACTTTTAATAATTTTATTCAAAAATGAATTATTTAAATCTTTACTTGAATAATATACCTAAGCTTCTGTATTCTGTAATTTCAATAGGTCTCTTCACAAGGCAAAAATGAAACTTAACTCGATTAATGTATTATCAGATAATAAGGCTCACCTCGTGAGAATGTTTTTTTGTTGTCAAAATTATTATTTGGTTATTATTTTGGTTATACACAGACCGCCTAAAACTTCTAGGTCTGCAAAGTCTCTTTGATCGTCGTGAATTGGCTGATATTATATTTGTTCACCAAATTCTTTCCGGTGCAATTGACTCGGTTGATATTTTAGACCACATAAACTTCAATATCAACTTTCGTTCTCTTAGGCATTCTGCCCTCTTTCGTTTAAAGTTTCAGCGCACGGATTATGGAAAGAATGAGCCAATTACAAGAATGTTGCGTAACGTAAACAATAACTCTAATGTCTTCGATTTTCACATTAGTAAGTCCAAACTGAAGAATCTGCTTTATTCAAACAGGTCATAAGTTTTTGAAGGACATGTAATGCAGTTTTTCACGTTGAATCTGTAGTATTTGATACTTTAAATATGTATACATAAGTGTATATAAATTATGTTTGTTTTTGTGTCTTTGACTAATTGCGTTTTGCATGTGTTGTATTTTTATATATGTATGTATGTATATATATTTTTATTATTTTTTTTTTCTTTCTTCTTCTTGTTTTTTTTTTATTTTTTTAGTTTGTACCTAAATAAATTGACTAATGCTTCTTCGGCATAATTTAAAATTGTAAAATTTTGATTTAGCCTATCTTGACATGTTGAAAGATAGTCTAAATCTATGATATAATTTTTTAATTGATTGAAGATTTTAAATTGCTTCAACTTTTGACTTGTGAGCATATTGCTTATTATTTTTTTTCTTTGATTTGCCTTGACATGTTGGAAGGCAAATCAAAGTTACTAGATTTTTAATCGTTTTTTCCGTTTATGGATTTTATTTTTGTTTCTGTTTTTAGTATTCTATCAATTTATTACTAATTACTAATTTCCTTAATCGTGTTTACTAATTCCACTTTTTTTTTGTTTTGTTTTGCATGCTTGTTTTAAACATTTCTTGACCCAACTCTCTCCTTACTAACCAATTCTTCATTAAGGGTTATCACGTGCTTGTATTCTTTTTTGAATAAAATTAAAATATAATTATAAATATTAAAGTTTAATTAATGAAAGTTTATTGAGTGTATGCTCGTCACAGTATTACATACTGAATACTTTAATTTATTAAAATCTTTCTATACTTTTAATAAGAAGAGATTTATTCTTCGAAGCACTGTGATGACCTTCTATACGACACTCCTAGTCATATACTAAATAATAATAATGAGAATGGTGACTCCCGCGTGCGCGGTACGGGAGGGGTAATTGGTCGTTGAGACATTATTATTATTATTTGCAGAAATAATAAATTTTAGAATTTTTTTAAAATTGAATCATTAAAAAAAGATTAAATTAAAAATTTAATTAAATATCATATTTTTGAATTGTTGCAAAAATGGAGACGAATTTAAAATTATTCAAATTATTTAAAACATTATTTAAATCGTTCAATTTTAATTTTAGCATATTTTATTTTTAAATTATGTACATAAAAATTTAAATTTCAAACATGCAAACGACTTGCTTATTTTTTATTTTTATTGCAGCTGGCAGTTGTCAGATGAAAATAATTCAATTAAATTAGATTAGGTTTAGATTTAGATTTAGAATTTAATTGAAATATTTCAAAACTAGCCCCAAGGCTTTTTATTTTCAAATAATTGAATTATTTTGAAATAGTTCTTTTATACTGCTTGTTTGAAAGGTGTAGCAAACATTTTACATATAATTTTGTTATTGCTATTCTCTGATTGGTCGAGAATGCTACACAGTCTCATAAACGAACAAAATCTAACTGTCAAAAATAATAAATTAATCGAATTAAGTTTAACTTTTACTTCGTGAAGAGACCTAATATATTTTGGCCGTTTTGAACAAAACATTTTTTCTTAATATTCAGTTGGAATTATTTTGTTTTAAAAAAAGAAAAGTAGATAATATGGCAAGCCTAATCAAGGACATTTTAATTTTTTTTTTTTCATTTTTATATTATAGTTAAGAGCATTAATATTTTTTCTCACTTTATAAATTTTTAAATCGGATGGCAAAAATACAAAATCTCCTCCAATTAAAGCACATAAACCTAAATAAAAATTCTCTAGGTAATTTTCAGAATCTATAACAGCCTTAAAAATATCCTTTGTTGTTGTTGTTAAATAATTACATTTGATATGTAGACTTTGTCCATTAAGAAGTATTACATGAACTGTTTGTGGCGGCACGTTCTAAAAAAAAAAATAATAAAAAAAAAAAAAGTTACTTTTAATGAAAAAGTTTCTTTTTAGTTATTTTTTTTTTTTAACTTTACATTTGATTTGTTCAATTTTATTGAACGATGTGGAGGACAATTTGATTTCAAAATAAATTCAGGACCTTTATTTGGTAATGTACAAAGAAAACTTTCTTCAGAATGGTATTTGATTAAATTTTGTTCAGATTTCTTTTGATTCAACATATGATGTGAGACTTTTACATTAAGATTGTCTTCCAATTTTAATTTATTTACATCTGAAAAGAAAAAGAAAAAAAAAAAAAAAAGAAAAACACAAAAAAAAATGAATTAAAAAATTAATGAAATAAAAAATGGTTTATTTTTGTTAAAAACATTTTTGTAAACAAAAAAAATAAAAAAAAGGAATCCCTAAAGGATATTTTCGTGACTTTCCTGTCCTGGTGTATCTTAAAATTTAGTAATGTAATTTTTGGATTAAAGATTTTTATAACAAAAGTTTTCCTTTTTGCTACTACATAATACTTATATGTATGTATAGGTACATATATAAGAGAATGGCAAAATATTGTGGAAATTTGTTTCTTTTGTTTTTTTTTTTCTTTTCACCGGAGAGTATTGATTGAGCTCGAAAATGAAAGATATAGTAAATAAGATTAATTTATGGAAGGAAAAAGGTAAGTATCAGAATATAGCCGGAATCATTATGAACAAAGTTGTTAATATTTGAATTAAATCTAGATATATGTATGTATATTGTATTTTGTGTATATATTCAAATTGTCTTTTTTGGATGATATTGAATAGAGTACTGTTGTCCCATCCACCATCTTAAATAATCAAAAAGTTTTTCCACAATCTTAGATTATTGTGTTCTAAATTTAAAAGGAAGATTTGACAATGACAAATTCATTCAAAAATTTTATAATTATATATATTTAATGTAGTATGCAAACACTAAAGCTTCCTCAAAAAAGTTTTAAGTTTTGGTGATATTCTATGTGTATACCATAAAAAATACTAAAGATGTTGTGAAGAAAAATTGAGTTATACGAAGATCTTGGAAGTTCGCGATATTTAAGGATAGTTAAAATGGCCATAGATGATTTTATGACTAAAACTTGGAATTTTCAACGTCGAATGTGTTTTTATGATGGTGGGGTATCTATAAGGAGATGACCAATTCCAATTGTGACAGATATTCATATATAAATTAAAACTTTAAATTAGAATTGATTAATTTGAAATTTTACTAGTTTGGATTTTGGAATTAGCTAGTTCCAAATGTTTCTAATTGATAGCAGATCAGTTCTAATTGAAAAGATTTGTAAATCAAAGATAAAAATAATTTAATTGATATTTTATTCAAATTTTGTATTGTTTATTGGCAATGATAAAAATTGTCAAATTTAAAATATCAAAAATTTCATACACTAGTTTAGAAAACATTAAAAGTACTTTTGGCTATATATTGTCGTTTACAAAATCATCTCTTAAGCTTTTATGATATTGCAGTGCAGTTCACTAAATACAATCAGGATGAGGTGAATCAGAATATATCCAATATATACAAGGTTTTCCGCAAATTTGGATTTTATAATCAAATAAATATTCACCCTGATATAATATCTGATAGATATAATATTTGGTGGTTCAGCTTATCGTGCAGCAAAATATCTAGTAATGCTATACAAATTACTAAACTGCATGCATTTAATTATTTACACTACTATGTAATTATTGAAGTAGAAAAATGTTCGGTCTTTTAAAATACAAACCCTTTTAGTAGATTGAAAGTTTTTTAAGGTCCTGATATAGAATTTCGCTGCTATTTGTGTTGTGGCAGCTTATGTATTACGCAACTTATTCTTGCCTTCTCGAAAATGACGCAAAAAAATTAAAATGTTTTTTTGCGTTTTATTCCTGATCTCCTAGTAAATTTGTTTAATGAACAAATCAACTACACAATCTCTCTAATTGCAATTGATATAAAATAAGATCATCATTTGGTGATAATTATTCTATTTGTATAAGAAGATTTTAAGTTCAAATAAATTAACTTCCACCGTAAAATGTATCTAGAAAGCGACAACCTTCTAAATGGTTGCCAAAATATTTTAACTTATTTGTAAATGATTTGCATACGTACATATCGTTTACAATAATTTATTACCGTACATGTTACAAATATATACAATCATTCCCCAAAATATTAATATGTATTCTATGTTTGCAGTACGTTTACCTTTACACTGTAACTTTATAGTAAACGTTTCGTAAGTCAAAATTGCTCGTTGAGAAGACTTTACGTCAAAAAGACCAAAAAAGAATGAAAAAGTTGAAAAAGGGGCCAAGTGATCCAGCTTCAGTTCATAGAAAACGAAATAATATATCTTGTTGTCTGGGCAGTGACTTTTAAAAACTTTGGGAAGGTTTTAATAGGGTAACATTTAATGCTTCAAAAACCCAGAGTTGCCTCACATCAATAAATAAAAATCTATTAATACCAAATATCATTTTCGAAAATGTAGATATTGAAAACTTCAAAACTTTAAGAACTGAAGTAAGAATGGAAATAAGTCGCATTTGAAGAATGGAAATAAGTCACAAAAATTCGTGGCACGATCACAATATTTTCTGTGACGAACGATACTGCGAAATAATGAAATATACTTTACATCTTCCAACCTCCTATTAATACACTAGGTATACATTCGGCCCCAACTTGAATATAGCTCGCATATTTTGGGCGATTTACTAAGCAGCATCTACAATACTTAGATAAGGTACAAAAGCAAGCCATCAATGATGGAGACACCTAACATTATTAAGCCATCACTTTATGTAGTACAGTTTCTTCAAAACAGAACTGCAAAACATTCAACTTCTTTCATCATTCGAGTCTACAAATTTAAATTATGGAATCATCCACCCACCATCTTGTGTGTTTTCAAGAGACGGATAAATCAATATTTCCGTTTACCGTTCGCTGTTTATTATTTTTTGACTATCCTTCTTTTTTCAATTTTTCGAAATTCTGCGAAAATAATTAGAAAGTTTGATAGCCTTACTTAAAAAAAATTAGAATGAAAAATTGTAGCTCCATATTTTTCTGATTTTGAATATGAAAATTTAGATAATAACATAATGAACATAATGTCAGAGACGATTTCCAGATAAAAAATTAATTACAATAAAATAATAAAAAGTCATACTTTAATGAAAAATAAATGTCTAAGCTTACCTGGAACTGACAATCCATCACATAATCTCATTTTATCGATTTTATTTCCAAAATCTTCTTCGGCTGCAACAAGTTTGTCTAAATAATTTGTTGAGCGCGATGTATTCCAAAAACCTTTATCATTTTTTTCTTGTTCTTCAATTATTTTTGATGCTTTTTCCAAATCGAATGCATTAACATCGATTGTATTTCTTCTTGAATTACGTTTTTTTATTGTTTCACGATTTCTTCGACGTACAATCAATTGTGGTATTGGTTTTGATTCTTTTTTAGGTTGCAGATTTTTAATACCAGCAAATCCAATAGTACCAGATTTATCATAATCACCATAAGGATTTGAATTTGTTTTTTCTCTAACAACTTTTAAATTATTCAATTGAGCTGTTTTGTGTGTAAGAGATTCAATACAATTATCAGAACTTCGGCCAGAATCAGTTTCTTCTGATTTCTCAACTTCCAATTGATAATGTGGATTTTTTAATTTTTCTAATTTGTATGCAACTTCTTTGAAAATTTCCATTACAATATGTGAGAATGGTTTTATTTGATATTGACTTCGAAAATATTTTGATATTACCTGAAATTAAAAAAAAAAATAGAAAATTAGTTTGTATTAAGAAAAATTAAAAATAGAATTATGGAAATTGAATTTACTTAATTAATTTTTTTTGTTTTCGAACTCAATGGTTAATTTTTTATTACCACCCCTAATTACACCCTTAAATAAACGGGGTGACCTTATATAACTAGTTAATAGCTGATAACATGTTATAGAGTAGTGTGAAAAAGATATTAGACAAAATATTCATTTAATAAGTGAGGGGTCTAGAAACAAAACTGTAAAAAGTCCATCAACTATGTTTTCGAGAAAAACGTAAAAAACTATATCTCTGAAAATAAGCATAATTTTTTTTCTATTTTCGCAAATAAAATGGTTTTTTTGTATAAATTAAATTGACATAAATTCAATAAACTTATTTTGATCCTAACAATAAATTAAAAAAATGGAAAATTTGGACCATTTTAAGTTTGGAATTTAAATTATGAACTTTTTCAAATTTTGAATCTCTAATTATTGGACAAATTAAACTTTTCGTTCTAAATTAAGCAAAACTAGAATTTTTAACTATCAAAATGTGCTCGGGTGTATATCATAAATTAATAAAATTAATCAGATAATCTAAATTCGAAAATACTTTTTCAGGACAATACATGTTTTTTTATTTTTCATAGAGTACCTATGAATAAATTTTCAAGTCTGTAACACAATTTTTTTTTTGAAACATTTCTGATAGAGTATGTAAGTGTAAATTTTCATGCCAACTATTGGTTTTTGAAATATTCCTGAGACGTACGTGCTAGGAGTTGTACGGCAGCAACCCGAACCAGTTGAAATTTCCGAAATCGGTAATATTCGAATTTCGTTATTTGTGAAAGAGTATCTAAGTGTAAGTTTTCATGCCTGTAACACTATTGGTTTTTGAAATATTCCTGAGACGTACGTGCTAGGAATTGTACAGCAGCAACCCGAACCAGTCCAAATTTTCGAAATCAGTGGCAGTCGTAATTCTTTATTTGTGAAAGAGTATCTAAGTGTAAATTTTCATGCCTGTTTTTGGAATATTTCTGAGACGTACGTGCTAGGAGTTATACGGCAGCAACCTGAACTCGTCCAAATTTTCGAAATCAGTGGCAGTCGTAATTCTTCATTTGTGAAAGAGTATTTAAGTGTAAGTTTTCATGCCTGTAACACTATTAGTTTTTGAAATATTCCTGAGATGTACGTGCTAGGAGTTGTGCGGCAGCAACCCGAACCTGTCATCTGATGGCATTGTAAAGTACCGGTACCTTATTTGACCATGAATAACTGTGCAAAATTTCAGAACTCTATCTTTAAAACTGTGGGCGTGTATAGCGAACAAACAAACAAACAACAAACTTTCCCTTTTACAAGTATAGATAGATGAAAAAGAAGATTATAGGAGTTATACAATTTTTGATTTTCAAATAGAACTTATATATATTTTTTTAACTTTTTCTTCTAAATTGGAAAGGATTTATTGAACTTTTGCTTCTAACTCTAAATTTTAAATACAAAAATGGGTGGATATTTACAACTTTTGGACCATTTTATTAAGTTCAGTAGGTAGATATTTTGTCAACAAATCAGATGACACCAAAATCTAAAAAAAAAAAAGTGGACTTTTAGTACTTTTGTTTCTAGACCTCTCAAGTCACATTCACATATCATATAAGTACAGGGTTGCCAGGTGTCCCGATTTCGGCGGGAATTTCCCGATATTGAAACTCTATTCCCGATTCCCGATATGTAATAGCTAATTCCCGATCGTCCAAAAATCACCCACTAAATTTGTTTTTAACAGAAAAAAAAAATTATTTTCATAATTAAAAAAAAATCGTTTTTCATTTTAACCTCAAATGAATACATATTCCAATTCCAATTTTATAAATATTTGATGTTCGGTGATTCAAATATAGCACAAAAATATAGATTCGGTAGGACAAAAATGTCGAAAATCGTTTCTAATGTGCTCGCGCCAAAATCAATAAAATTTATTTTAGAACATTTAAGTGGCAACGTTCCATTTTCTATTTGTACTGATGCCTCAAACAAAGGAAATATTAAAACATTTCCTATTATTCTGAGATACTTTACTAAGCAAAAAGGAGTACAAAATGTACTACTTGCATTTTATGCTTTAGATAATGAATTATCTCGGAATATTGATGAGTCAATCAAAATAAAAATTTAACAGAATGGCCTGAATATGAAAAATGTTTCGTCGTTTTGTGCTGATAATGCGGCAGTAAATTTTGGGAAAAACCAAAGTGTTCTTACGGAACTAAAAAAAATAAATAGTAACATAATACCGGTTGGATGTAACAGCCATATCCTGCATAATAATTGTAAAAAGACATAGATTCAATTGTGATGAAAATTTATAATGAGTTCAGTTCATCTACAAAGAGAACAACCATATTGAAACAATTCTTTGAATGGGCAGAAATCGAATGGACTGAAATATTATGCCACGCACCAACTAGATGGCTTAGTCTTCTTCCAGCTGTTGAGAGACTAATCGCTAATTTTGAACCGATAAAATCGTACTTTTTATCTCAAAATTTAATATCACAGGTACTTAAAAAAATTTTCAACGACGACCTCTCATTAGCTTATTTAGGCTTTGTTATGAATACCTGTACCATTTTTCAGCCATCTCTTAAAAAATTGCAAAGTAATTCCATTCTTGTATTGGATTTATATGATATAATGGACGAAGTGCGGCAATCACTTATTGATAGAAAAAAACAACAATTTTTTGGTTCTATCGCAAGAACAGAACTGTTGAAATGTGATAATGATTCTGCAGTAAACAGATTCCAAGCAGACGCTAACTTATTTTTTGATGTTGCCATAAGTTATCTAGAAAAATGGTTTGATTTTGGCGATAATAATAAGTTAAGCTTGTTTAAACCATTGCGTTTGAATGAAGCTATAGAATTTAACACTATTTGAAAAACAAAATTAAAGAATTTAATATTGCTTCTGCAAATGAAGATTTATTACATAAATTAAATTCCTATATACTTGGCGAAAATGCTAATCTATCTACTAACGAAAAATGGATTGATTTTTTTTAAATTAAACGAGAATACTGAAAATATATATAAAATCATTAGTTTCATTTTTTCAATTCCCCATTCGAATGCCACATCTGAAAGAATATTCAGTTTGATGACTACCGCTTGGCGTAAAGAGAGGAATAAATTACTTATTCAAAATTTAGAAGCACAATTGATGGTGAAGGAGAACTATAAAATGAGCTGCAGAAAATTTAAAGTTTTTTTAAAGACTGAAAATGCTCAAGGAATATTAAAAAAAAGCGCCTCATATGAAATATATTAATAATTTAATTAGTTTTCAGATGAAATTTATTTAGTTTTTTAATTTTCTTTTTTTGTTGCCAAAGAACTCGATGCAATTTTTATTTTATTATATTTATGGTTTTTTTTATTATAACAAATGTTAATTTTTTTAATATTAAATGTGATTTATTTTAATAATTAAAAAGGAATGTGCCGCTGACTCTATAAATTTGAATTGAAATACTGAGTTTTTGTTTTAAATATGTAGTTAAATTTTTCTTTTTTTATTTTTTCTACTGAAATCCCGATATGCCATTTAGAAAAACTGGCAACCCTGTATCAGTAGCATCTATAAAATCTAAGACATATATATAGCAGCTAATATCTAGTAGTAGGCATCGCAGAGAGAGCACAAAATATATTAATAACCACTATATAGATATAAAGTTCTATGTTCTAAGATCAAATTTACTCCTCTACTGATTTCAAATTCACATCAAGCGTTTAAGTTTCGTTTTAATATTCTCTATTTTAACCCAAATTAGCCCAAATTATTTTTTTTGTAACTCGGAGGTTTTATTTAGTAAAAAATGTTAGTCCTGAATAAAATAAGATATTTTTGTATTTCTTTTGTTTTATGGGACCGTCCTGCTGCTCAGAAGGTATGTTGCCATATGGCTCTTCTGAGCGAAATGTTGTATCGGCGTAGAACCTAATGATCATATCCCTAGGATAGCTGGAATTTCTCGCTTTACAAAAATATCTATTAGTGAGGCATCTTATTCTTTTAGGACGAAAAGGACATTTGAAAATATCCTTGTTGTTTTGATGTTTTCGTATAAAAACCGTTATATCTGTTGATTTATTAAATATATATATATATATTCAGTTACATATTCTAGGAAGATAACTGTCTAGAGCACATTTTAACATTTATTTGTTGGTGTATGGTGCTGCCGTTATGAAGATATTGTAGTTCAAAGTAGAAAATTTTGAAAAAAAAAACAATCTCTATCTGGCGTTTGTGGTAAAATCTTGGGGTATTTGGTTTTTCAAGAAAGAAAATAAAGATTGTTTTTTTCCCCAAAATTTTCTACTTTGAACTACAATATCTCCATATTTCCATAACGGCAGCACCAATCATCATTATATAAATGTTAAAATATGCTCCAGATCGTTGTTATCTTTCTAGATTATGTAATGACGAAAATAAATTGAATGAAGAACTGAGAAAAATATTGTTACCACATAAGATCAAATGAAGAAGCACTAATTGAAAGACATAGTAATGCTAAATTTATTATGGTATACAAAAAAACTGAGATGGGCAGAACATGCAAAGAGGATGAATGATCAAAAATAATATTACACGCAGTATCGTTAGTATATAAATTCTTTTTTAAGGGATTTTCTTTCAAGCCTCATCTTTTTGACATCAATATTGTAAAAGTGTACGCCCAAATGATATCCTTACATTTTGAAGTTGAATATGCTACTTATGTTAGTACAATATTTTTTAAATTACATTCTACATCAGTTATTTCGATATGTAATAATATTATCCTTTTGGTTTTGTTCAGTATTCAGTTCAGTTAAATCTGCTTTGGAGAGAATTAATTTTATTTTTCAACACAGAGAAATAAATTTTCATGCTCATCAAATCTCATCTTGCTGAATTTATTGTACAAAAAACTGATAGTATTGAGAAACAGTAGCATAGCAAGCAACAAGCAAAAGCAACCACTGGCAAATCAATCACTAATGATTAATTAATACAATACAGATTACACATATATTGATATTGTAGGTAAACTAGACCCTGTCCTTACCCTTAGAACAGTGCAGGCTATGTGAAATATTGTTTATTTTCATTAATTGAAATCTTTCAATCTATCATTTTTCTTTCAAATTTGCACACAAATCAAATTATTTGCAATAATTGTCACATTGGCCTGCATTTAATTATGTTAATTTAACTTCTTTTTTTCAAATAATATTGAAATAAAAAGTTTCGAAATAAATTAAAATTTTATTTTTTACTTTTTATTTAGCACCTAATTAGTGGAATTAATTGTGTTGTGAATGAAAAAATTAAATATCTCACTAAAAATACTTGAAATGATCAATATCAATCAATTATGTAGAGATTATTGTGTTTGAGCGAATATCCAAAAAATACTGTTATGTCAATTAATAATGCTAGTTGTTTTGTTGATCAGTTCAATATTAATTACAAACATTACAACAATTTAGTAGACTACCAGCTGCCATTAGTTTAAGAAGTGCGGTTTAATTTTACGCGGGTGAATTAAAAGTTAATGTTTTAATAAATCAATAATTCACTTCACAGTTTATTTTATTTAAAAATTAAAACAGTTATATAGTTTTGTTTTAAAAATGGTTTTGAATATTGTGAACATATTTTAAACTAAATATTTAATTGGTCACTTAGTTTAATATTTTAAATAATTCAAAATTATAGTTTTGGTTAAAAAATACAGTTATTCATTTGATTCAATATTAAAATACTTGCTTCTTTATATATGTAAGCCTCTGATTTTTTATTTTATCCTTCATTTTTATTAAAACTAAAATATTATACAAAGTTAAGTAAGTGTACAAAATTTTGTTTGTTTTTTAAATAGATGTGTAATTAATAAAATAATAATGTTCAAAACACAAAAAAAAAAAAAATATGTTTATAATTGGTAATTAAATATTAAATTAATTAATAATAATATTAAAATAAAAATATAGAAAATGTAGAAAATAAAAATCATAAGAAATAATTATGATTCTATAGAAACAAGAATTAAAAACTAAACTGTTTTAATTAAGATTTGAGATAATTAATTCTATAAACAGAATAAAAATGTTTACCTCACAACACCATTGAATCGAAGTCATCAATTAATGATAATGAATCTATTAATCTATAAGTACCTACTAATATTATTTATAAAATTGTTGATTTTGTAAAAATTGTAATGTTATTTTTCAATTGATATACAAAAATATGGTACAGAATAAATTCAGATGCAAATTAGACAAAACATAAACTTGGAAGTACATAAAACAATATGATAAATCTGTAAAATATTAAATTGGAAAATAAAAATCACGATCAATTCAATAAATTTGAAATACTAAAGACAAATACTAAAAGCATAAATTATAATTTATAATCAATAAAACTAACTAAGTATTTTATGAAAATCATTATTTACAAGAGTGCAAATAAGAAAATTTTATTTTATACTAAAAACATAATTTACAAAAAATATTAAAAATAGTTAAAATATATATAATAGTTAAATTTAACAAAAAATTATAACTATTTTCATTTTTCACAAAATTATGTCAACTTTTATCAAAAGTTAATGATTCAATATACCCCAAAACTTTGTCAAATGAATTTCCAATTTCTGCTTTAATTTTATGCAATAAAACATCTTCATTTAAACTATTGTAAAGCGATTCATCTAAAAGTAAGTAAATTAATTTTTTTAATATATATTTTATTTTTATATAAAAATTTAAGTTATACCTCCAATAGGAAAATAACCGCTAAATTCACAAAATGCAATATTAATGTGAGAATAATCTTTCACAATGCATGGATTTTCTCTTACAAATATATAAACTCGAACAGATGAATCAGATAATTTTATAAAAAATAGATTATGTGGAATATTCTCTCTACAAAACATTAAAATTAAATTGAATATATTTTCTGCTGATTTATCATCTTCCACAATCGCATTTTTTTTTACAATATAACAGAAAGCTTGACTAAATGAATTATTATGTATCGAATAAAAATTTCCGTTTATTTTTTTAACATCCTAAAAATATAAAAATTCAAATTCAAATTCAAAATGTGATTAAAAATTCTGCAAAATAAAAAATACCACACTATCAACATATAAATTCTGTTTAATATGCATTAAATGTAAATGAAGATGATTAACACTTGCTAATGCACCGGGACTATTATATCCAATTTGATAATTTATATCATTTATATTGCTTAGAAATGATAATGCAAAATTGATAGTCTCTTTTGTAAGTTTCTGTGACAAACCACAATTTAATTCTGGACATACTAATGAATGAAATTCGGTTAGAGGGCTTTGATTTATAATAAAGTTGTATTTAACTTTATTAAATATTACTTCAAGTAAATGTTCATTTGGTGAAATTTTTTTAAAATTAAAAACAGAATCATCAAATGGTTTATCTAATGATTCAATTTGTTGTGGAATTCTTCGTAAACTAGTTCTCTTTGGATTTAACTAAAATTTAAAAATAATAAAATTTTAATTGAAATTTAAAATAAATCAATAATGTTTTTTACCTGACAAAAAAAATTTAAATTTCCTTCTAATATTTTTTGTTCTTTGATTTCAAGTTTATATCGAAAAATTCCATCAGTTTTATGTGCCTTATTCCATTTATTTTGAATGTCTAATAGAATTTTGTTGAAATCTATTTGTGTATCATTTTCAATGTACATTTTGAAATTTAAAGGTAAACAATGCAAATTAAAGTTTCATTTAATGTTAATATTTTTTATCACAATAGAAAATAGATATTTTATATTTATATTTTATATATCAATGCAATCTATGCAATAGAACTATTCAAAAAATTTTAAACGTAAACAAATAAAATTTGTATTTTTAATTTAGTGAAAAATTGACAATTTGTAAAAAAAAAACAAAAAAAAAGCATAAAAATATGAAATGTCAAAATAACCAAAAAAAGCTGTTTTTAACCATTAAAAAATTGCCTGAAAATTTCTGAACAAGACCACAAATAATTTTCTGCCTGGTTCGGATCTTGGCTAACTCACAAAAAAAATTATATATTTAAACTTTGTTCCTACAAAATTGTATATACAAGTTTTGTATATCACAGTAGGAATTTTTGATTTCAAATACCACAAACTTATAAACTGTTAAATAGTTTTTAACTAAATTCGATATCAATAACATGTACCAAAATTTTCAAAACTGTGCGTCGAAATAAATTATAAAATTATTTCTATCTACAATTATTTTGTATACCGTAATTTTGTTAACACAAAATTCAAATGTTAAAAGCTTAACGAGTTTAAACATATTTCATTTGGTTTTTGTAAATTTTGACAAATTTTGAATTTAAAAAGTTTTTCAATAGTTTTTTTTATCGTACATTTAATCGTAAAAATTATTCCTATTCTAACAAATCCAACATAGCGGAGACAAATTTTTTTACTGGTAAAGCAAATTCATATTCGCCGGAATCAATTATAATATCGTAGAAATATTATTACGATTATGTATTTTTTGAATTTTTAAATATTAACGGATTTTATTCAACAAAAAATAATAATACATAATTAATTAATTATTTTCTCTTACTAAATTTAGATATTAAAGAAAGAGATTTAACAAAATTCTCAAATTTAATAAGCACGCACTCGATTAAACATTTGTATATTATTTTTGCAGAAAAAATTAAATTTTGCAAATTAAATAAAAAATAAATAATTTTCATAAATTGATAAATTGTGTACTTTAAACAAAGAGTAGAAAGAGTATTTTTTGTAAGTTGATACGAAAATTTATATAATTTTAAGTCAAAATATGGATTGAAATTTTTTACTTTGAAATTGAACACAAATTGTGCTTGTGGCAAATGTTTATAGGTATATCCAAATATAATATTTATACTAAAATCACTGTCATATTATTATTTCTTTAAGATGGAGTAAAAAAAAGAAAACAATTATCATAGAAAATGTATTTTTTTTTTTAAATATTTGAGATTTTATTAAATCATTTCGCATTGTTCTGCTTTGATTTTTGAACTGTAAAAACACAAACAACAAAACTAGAGTTGTGGCGGTTAAATAACAGCTGAAATATACTTATTTATTGTCGAAAGGCAAATTATAGTGAAAGTGAATATATATGGTTTTGTAGATTAAGTTACGCTAAGTTAGGTGAAGTTTTATATTTCAAAGATAATAAATAGGATAATTAATTAATTTGGTTTTATCAAGAATTTTTTACCAACAAATTTTTAATACACAATAAATTTCGAATTCACTTAAAATTTAAAATTCAGACCAAACAACCACATTTTACATTAATTATTGTATAGAAAATAAACAAAAATAATTTTTATAATTTTTGTTTAGGCAATATAATTTAAGGCATAATAATAAATTAAGGCATACTTAATAAATTTTAAACAAAATAAAATTTAAAAAGAAAAAGTGTTAAATAATAATTCACAAAATTTATTTTAATTACTGTCAGATATTGTTTAGAGCAAGTAAATCAGACGTCTATTATAGATAGACGAAAGCTTTCATTATGTTGCTAGCAATGAGATCATCATCCAGTGGATTAGTATCCATAACGGTTAGTAACTAATGTTAGTTAGAAGAAAAAAACTAATAACTAACATGCTATAGTTAGTATAGTAGAATGTTAAAAAAATAGAAAAATCAAATACGAAAAGAAAATAGGAAAAGACCAAATATCAATTCCATTACCATTTAATATTTATCGATTATACAGCTTTAATTTTAAGTTTTTTTTACTAAATTTAGTATCAAAACAAACTGCTTTCGAGTTAGATTCACGTAACATTCTAGACACAGGTTCAAATTTGTCAGGTGCAAATTACAACAGGTGCCAGGATATTCCCAACAATAATTTGGTGGATAAACGTAACATCATCCACCAATCGACGTTGTCGGAGAGATTGCAGGTCAATCAAAAACAACCTATATTCGTAAGGAGGAAGTTGAAAAGGGTCAGACCAAGAAAAAGCACGTAGTGCTAAGCGTAAAAATTTACGCTGAACTGCTTCAATACGTGAAATATCAACTTTACGATATGAAGACCAAACTTGCGAAGCATATTCAAGTGTCGGTCGATTCAAGAGATATTCAAATGTTTTGTAATGTAGGGGTTTGTAAACTCTTTGGCCCAGCGCATTATAAAACCTAGCATAGTATTAGCTTTATTAATGATGGAATTTAAATGTGCTTTGAAATTGAAACTGTGATCCAGAATAACACCTAGATCACAATTTAACTCAGAACGATTTAAAGTTTAATTCCCAAGATGGTAATCAAATTCAATAATAGAGCTTTGAGGCTTCCTACTAAAACTAACAACCTGACATTTAGATGCATTTCATTCAAGGAGCACCATCATTCAGCAAAATTATTTAGGCCATTTTGAAGTAGGGTACAATCATCAACAGACAACATTTTATTTTCATGCATTATAAAAAAAATTAATGCATTATTTCGAATAATTATTAATTATACAAAAAATAATGAATTACAAAAATAATGCTTTCGTTAAGGAAAATATTTTTGTATATTCGTTACAATACATTTTTTAACTCCTTAACTCCTTCTGCAAAAGGACACCTTGTCATAATGCCAGTTGATAAAAAACATATTTAGGAAAAAATTATTTAACTATGGGCAAAATCCCATTAAGTTTATTAAGAAAAAAATAATTTGGTGCGTTATTTCCTGTTGCTTGCATATGGTATGTATATGTAAATCCGAGATTCTGAATTAGAGGTTTTTTTTTGGTTGATCTGGGTTATAAATCTTTTACACAATAACTATGTATTAATATATATTTATATGTATATATATATATATATACATATATATATAGAATTGTGAATTAGAAGATATATGAGAGTTTGTATTGTCTGCTATAGAATGATGATAACAAAAGTGCGTTGGGATTTGGCTATTTCGGGGTTTTGGAATTTGTGATTTTGAATTTTGTACTAAACAATTTTCATATTATTTTACAATGTTACATTCCATATTCAATAAAAAATATTTCATGAGATTTTATATGGACATATATATGCTGACTCAGATTGCTCCTGCCTGAGTCATGAGATTTTATATTAGATTTATGCTGGCTTAGATTGTGTCTAATGATGAAAATGGATACCTAGCATTCATTCTTTCTATGATCAAGTAATTTGCTTAATTCCATGTTTTAAATATTTATACATAAGTATGTCAATATTTTGCACATATGCAAATCATTTCCGTTACATAGGCTTGTATTGTAGTTATACGTTGTCAATGTGATGTGATTTTCAACGTGAAATATGTGAAGTATCCGTAGCACAAATATCTGTAGTTTCGTTACATATAAGTAAATTTTTTAAAGTCACACAGTGGCTGCAAATAACTATTATTGATAATTTTTTTAATAAAAAAAATCATTCATAAGAAGTTATCGTAATATCGAATAAAGTATATGTATGTGATCGGTAAGAGGTCTTTCATCAATTTCACAAAAGATCCATAAATTTTATATTTATAAAGGCCGAAGCAATGTAATATAAAGGGCTTTAATAATGTACGGATCGCGAAATTCTTTAGACCAACGTTTACTAAAGCCAAGTAAGGAATTGGATTTATTTATTATATGATTAAAATGTAATTTAAATGTTAACTTATCATCAAAATACACTCCGAGATCTTTAAAAAAGTTAACTTTTTATAGAAATTGTTCATTAAAAGAATAACTATAAGAAATTGGTTGAGAGCGACTTGTAAAGCACATTAAAGCGCATTTATTAATATTTAACAATAAATTGTTGTTAATGGTCCAATGGAAGAAGTTGTCTAGGTCTTTTTGAAGTAGGGCAGAGTCATCAACAGACTTTATTTTTTTAAAAACTTTCATATCGTCTGCGTATATTTGTAATTCACTGTTCTTAATCATAGAGCCTACATCATTTACCGAAATAATAAATAGAAGAGGTCCCAAGTGACTACCTTGGGGTACACCAGAGTTTGCTACAAAAGAAGTCGATCGAGATGACCTAAATAAAACATTATATGATCTATCAGCTAAATAAGAACTAATCCATTTTATAAAAAGTAAAGGAAAACCTAATTTTTTTAATTTAAGCAATATAATACTGTGAGGCAAAATATCAAAAGCTTTGCTTAAATCAGTGTAAATCACATCTGTTTGAAGACCTTCCTCCATATTGTTTATAAAAATTGAGGTTGACTCAACAAGGTTTCTTACTACAGATTTGCTTTTTTTAAAACCATGTTGATTATGGATTAAAAAAGGAGTACATACAGTGATAATAAACTGAATCAAAAACAATTAATTCGAAAACTTTAGGAATTGATGACAATTTGGCAATTGAACGATAATTAACCACATCATCTTTAGAATCTTAGTTATTTGCAGTTACTGATTAATATTACTTTTTAAATAACTGAAATAATTAAAAAAAGCAATGTTAAATTATTATAGAAAAATACAAACTTTATTGAAAACAACCTTATACTATTTTTCAAATATTTTAATTTGATATAACTATGGTTAATGTTTCTGTTAAAGAGAAAAATTAACACGAAAATATGATTCAATTGCCTCTACTTACTGAAAAGTTATCGAAATGTTAAACAACCACAGATATAAAATAATTGTTATTACATTATACTGTCCAGTAAATAATAGACTCACACTATATATTTATTCATCACAAAGTTCTCTTAATTTGAAATAACGGTATTGAATACTTCCAAAAATCATCTCCTATTGTTTAAAAACAAAAACTATAACTTATAGTTCCACAAATTTTTCATTACTTTGACACAATCTTAAAAAGTAAAAAATGCATTTATTTTGTGAAGAATCTTAAATTCTTAACAAAAATCTCGAAACATTTGATTTATGGACAAAACAACGATTATATATAATATATTTTAACCATTACCATATTCTTAAAGTCTTTAAAATAAATAATTATCTATTTTGTAAATAGCATTGGCTATATTCGTCTATAATATATGGTACAATAACTTATGGAAAACGCTTACATTTGTCAGCACATATTTATATGTACAAAACATCCATTCATTTTAACGTACACCACTTTGATTTATATATTTTACGTGTACATCAATTCATGAATTCATGTTTGTCTATTTGTATATATATATATATTAAAAAATAAAAACACATTCATTTTCCATAAAAAAAAAATAAAAATAAAAAAATTCAATTTCTATTCTAATACAATTTCCTTTAAAATAAAACACAAGACACATACTCAAACATTCTTATGTACAAATTTAAACATTTCTATAATATATGAAAAAATTTTGTTTACCATTTTTATAAGACAGAAAATCCTTTTTTCAAATAATCCTGGTGAATACAAAAACAATAACAAAAAAAAACATTTTGGTTTGATTCAAAACATCTTATACAGACAAATATGCAAAATTTTCAATATTTCTTTAAAAAAGAAAAGTAAAAATAAAAAACAAAATAAAAAATAACTTCACTTCCTTATCATTTCTATCTGACTCTGTCCCTTTCTTTAAAGATTTTTTTCTTTTTCTTTTTTTTTAAAGGAAAATTTTTTGAATTTTTACCAAAGTTTTCTTAACATATTTTTTTACTTTATTTAAACAGCAGTGGTAGAAAATAATAATAAAAACAACAACAACAGCAACAATAAGAAAAATAATTCTTTTAAAGGATATCAATTATAATGGCATTTAAAAAAGGGTCCGGATGTGCGTTAACGCCTTTGTTATTAACGATAATTCACAAAAGTATAGGCGAATGATCTATAAATACACATACGCATAAATAAATTTAAATATATCACTCTATTGTGAAAACTGTTGGTCCTAATAATTTATTCCAAATGTAACATAAAATTTTGAAAACATCAAATAGCCTCGATCTCTTACATACAGAAATTGAAGAGAAATTGAGAAAAAGCGGATTTTATAAATACTACAACAGATTTAAAATATTAACTAGAAATCATATGGAAAAATCCATTCCTCATATAATCCAAGAACTCGTCCACATTGTTTGTGCATACCGTAAAGTTCTGAATATAATACCCCTCCCAATAAAGTACCCCGGATAAACTAATCGAAACATTTTTCCATTTACAGAACCCCGGCCCGGGTACATTTTCATGTTATCTATTACTAAACCAATTGTGTTAATTGGTTTTATTTTAATATTAGTTACTACTTGTGCAGAATCTATCATATGTATGGATAGGTAATGATCATATCTATATGTTGCTTTCCGAATAGTGTACCCGGGTGTAAAAATCCAATTAAAGTACCTGGGTATACCAATTGGATTTATTATTTTTTCAGAATATTGGCCTTTTTCAATTAGAGTACCTGGGTATTATATTCAAAACTTTACGGTACTGCCTAAATGTTGTAGTGTAAATTATTGTAGACATTTTTCTTCTCCATTTTGCATTACGGCTGGGGGTGAATTAAATCCTTCTTATAGACACATTATATACGATCATAATGTTTGTTAAACAAACTGTTTTGTAACAAAATACATTCGGATCAACTCTTTTCAAATCTAGGGATAACCCTTGGGACTCAGGAAAGACATTTGTTTTTGTTTTTTCAAAAAAAGTAATGTTTAATTATTGTAAATTCTGTTTATTGACATAAACTTATCAGATTTTTATATAAAAATTGTGTAAAGCAAAAGTGTTTGTATAATAAGTTGAATATACCAACTCTTTCACAACATAGCTTGTACATTTACATTCATTTATAAACTGAAAATATATGTGAATATCAGAGACGTAATTAGATTTTATAAATTTTTCATAATTATTAATATTAGTGAATCAATATATCATATGTGACAACTGTTTCTGGTATCACCTGAACATCATACAGCATTCAACTGTATAATAAACTCACCATGTGATGAATGGCAATAATTTGAAAATATTCAGTACTGAAATAGCAGTATTTTCGGATATGTTGTGTCAGAAATGCTCTTATAAGTCTGATTTCAAATATATGAATTTTAAATCATATTTACTCCCAGTTAAATTTGATCAAGAGCTATTTACACTTTATAAAATTAAAACACTTGTCCTACAGAGCTTTGTGTTAGGCCCATTACTATACTCAATACAAACCGAAAAAATGCGAACAACAGTTACTGTGTATCTGGTTAAAATAGTTACGGTACATCTGGTAAACAATATTGATCCATACATCATGATTGATCAAATCCATACATCTACAAATTCAACTGAACAAAACTGAGAAATTACTGTCCAAATGTAGTCCTAGTACTGAAATTCAATCACGTAACTTACATACTCTCAGAAAAAGTATTTGGTCTACTTAATGAACAAATATAGCCATCTATATATAGCCATAACTATCACAATAAGCCCATTTGGAGCTGCGGTGATGTAGGGGCTGGATCCCTCTCGTAATAAATTAAATCTAATCTAATCTAATGAACAAAATGTGTGTTCGAGCTTAGATTGGTCAGTATATCCTCGTCCTCTTCTGAACGCTTTTGCTTCTCTCAGGGCCTCTTCTACAAATTAAAATTTAACAGGATAAGAACCAACAACATGGTTCCATTATATAGAGTCAAAGGAGGTTGATTTGAACATCCGATTTAGAAATTTATACCGATTGATGAGGAAACTAACTTTAAACAATAAATTGATTGTTGGTTTATTTTACAATTATAAGCAATAAATATAAAAAAGTTAGCATTATATTAACTTCTGTCATATCCATCAGATATCGATGGATCGGTGGGAGTGATAAAATTTTGCCCAGGACTAGAGTACATAATGTTTTAAGATAATGTCACAAGCTAGTCTTTGTATTTTAGCCAGCTTGGGAAACACTTTCACATGATCTATGTTGGGCCAACATATTATAGGTCTTATTGTAGACTTGTAAACTGATACTTTTTTTTAAATTTTCTTTTTCTCAACTTTTATAGACTAGTAACTTATTTGTAGCTGCGTGATTTAATTTTGAAATAAATAAATAAATCAAGCCATTGTACATTCAAATAAATTTTTTAATAGTTATTATGTTCTATTACGTCACTGATGTTTTAAATTTACTTCATATACATATTAAATATATAAATTGACACCCATCCATACTCACAGTAGCATATTCTAATGGCAACATTTTAACTAAATGTTATTTAATGGCAAAATCATTAAAATAATGTGAATTATAATTAAAATAAAAATGTGTTTCAATGTCCTTTTTTTGTCGACATTAAATTATTTTCAAAATATACGTACACATACATACGTATTACTCTAGTATAAGATAAACATATTATTATAATATTCTATATTCTCATTTAAATGATCTATTAGAACATATATATATATGTATATAGTATATGTGTGTCAATGTGTATCAATATATTAAATTCCATTATTTTTTTGTTTCAGTTCTTGCTAAAAATTTTAATCTTTTGTTAAAAATTTTCGAACCAAATTTTTTTTTTTTTTTTGGGGATATTCCATCCTGTTTTATGTCTGCACTTTTCAGCAAAATTAAATAATTTAATCGTTTAACATTAATTTGTTGGTTAGTCTGGCTGTGTGCTAGATTATTTCATTTTGAAAAATCGATGGTCTTTATAAGGATAAATAAAAATACATATATATATATATATATATATCTTATATACATAAAATATTTATTGTTGAATTTTTAGTCCTTGATTGAAGCCGTTTAGAGGCTATTTTGAGTAAAAATAAATTTCAAATTCCATTTCTACAGAAAAACTGGAAAATAGATTTTAAAACTATTTTTGGGTGTGTGAATATTTTGTATATGGATATGAATTCAGTATACTAAACAAGGTAGAAAGTTTATTAATTTTGGCTTGGTAATTATAAAAATTGTCATATGCACGATCAGAAGTCAAAATAATTATTTTAAAATTTACAGTTATTTATAAATGTCAAGCTTCAGTACTCTGAGGTTAGTTTTTTTTTTTTTTTTTTTTATCTTCTTGACAGTAACTTAGGTAGAATCACCTTTTCGTGCTTAATTAAGTACGGTTCTGCAAGTTTACACTTCAATATCTACAAATATTTCGAGTATTTATTTAACAAATTACTGGCTTATCAACTCATTAAATGTAAGCCTTCTTAAATATAATAGTTTCATTTTTATTTAATTTGTTACCAGATTATACTCTCAATTATTTTTTGTCAATTATTTAATCCCAATGACAAAGGATACTACTGGACCAGATCGAAAAACCCATAAAGCATTTTTTTTTTTACTTCATCGGAAAAGGAACCTGGGACCTTTCCGTTGAAAAGCGCTCTACCTACTGCGCCACCCAGCGTGTAAACCAAATATATAAAAATATTCAAATATAGTATCCAAATTCTAAAAATATCTGGATGTAAACAATAATCTCCTAAGTTTCAGGGTAGTGACAAAATTGGGATAAAAAAATTCTCTTAACAAATTTCATCGATAGGATAACATTTGTTTGTAGATGAGAATGCACGGTATTAGTTTCTATATTTATTTATTTACTTTTATTCAAATTATATTATAATTAAAGATTTTTTTGCAACTCCACCTTATTTCAATAATTTTTTTTTCTTCGAGTAGAATTTAGAGTAAATTTTATTTAAGTTTTAATCAATTTCTTATTACCTAGTTTTAAATAAAATTTATTTAATACTAGTTTTTAAGTTTTTAGGTTTCAAGATTCGTTTTTATGTATTTGAGTCTGTTATGTAATTATAAAACAACCAAACCTTATTTCAATAATTTTTTTTGTATGTCAGGAGTGGCATTCTGTATTGTGATAAACGATAGTCACCCTTGTGACAGTCAAAGATGACACTAAAATTTTTTGGTATTCTGTATTGCGATCACTTAAATAATTTAATAAAACGGCAGCATTTTAAAAAATACAATTCGGAAATGGCAGCACAAGTGATTTATTAAATGTCAAAGTGTCAAAACAATAGAAAACAAAAATAAGTTGAAAATTTTATTAGAGCTATTAATCAATAAAGTGAAATTATAACAAAACAAGATTATATATTAAAAGAGAAAAAAATTAAAAGTAAATTTTATAAAAATGTTTTTAATAATGTAATTTAATAAAATGTATATTTAAAAAGAAAATAAAATTTATTGCTGACTTAGATACTAAAAAAAACATAAAGTGAAAATCATTTCAACTAATTTAATAAAATGAAAAAGAAAATTATATTCACATTTGAGTAAAATTCAGTTGGAAACTTATAATTAATTAATATAAATATGTATATATGTAATTGAAAAACAAAATAAAATTCAAACTTATTAAAAAAAAAATTAACACATAATCACAGCATTTTTTATTCAGTTCCATTATTTTTAAATCATTTGCAATTTTAGCGACTTCTAATTCTAAAACTCGCATTTTTACATATTTACATTATAATAAATCTTAAAAAACCAAAACATAAAAAATCTAAAAGGCTTAAATCTTAAGAAACAACCAAACTTTTATTTATTTTTATCATGAGTGACACCAAATTAGCTGTCACCCTGAAATCACAAAAAAAAAGCGACTATCACTGTGACAATCACCATATAGAATACCAAATATAGATATGCGACAGTCGCAGCGTGATTATCACAATACAGAATTCCACCCCAGATCTTAAGATGCCGGCACGGCAAAAGAACAACGTTTGACGGATTTATAAAACAAACAGAGCATACATTTTCAACAAAATTGGATTGGGTTATAGACTCAGTTTCATCTTCAGATTCACTTGAATATGAATCGGATTCATTACCACTTTCATCATTAAATTTTACGACGTTGTCATCATCAGACTCAAAATTGTCAAAGGTGTTAATTATTTTGTTTTCTTTGTAGGCTATTCTATTTAGGGACAACATTATTGTGATTTTCCCTTTTTCCAATAAATCACTAGCCTCTTTGATTTTCTCACTTTTGTCAATATTTTTTTTTCGCTTCGTTGTAAAGGCACCTTTTAGTTGATTAAAACCAAATAAAATATCTTTTGCTGGGAGCAACGGTTAAGCCAAAATTTTATAATGCATCGATAATGCAACTGGATTAGTATAAATAAATTTAGCCAATAACTTATATTTCATTTCTGTATTACGACTAATTGCTTGGGTATAGTGAAACCAACACCCTAGTAATTTCACCATTGGGAAAACTTTTCCTAATACCTTTCGCAAAGCTGATTCATAACCACTAATTATAATATTTGCATTCATGTTAAAAATATTATCATTTATGTATGAAAATAAATTTGTATACGCTGTTTCAGTTTTCTTATCAGTTAATATAAAAAATATTGGAAAAACAATTTGAATTTAATATTTTTACGGAAAAAGCTGCTACTTTTCAAAAAATTTTATTATAAAAATTTATTTAAACTCAAATTAGTTCTTGCAATAGCAGCTAATGATAGGTAGGTGCAGCAGCGCGGCGGCTGATCGCTTCCGCAAACACGGGGAGTAATCACCTGGTTTCGCGCCCCGTACCCTTGCTTTTATGTATTTTTTTCACACACAAAATATATATACAAATAATTCTATTCTTTTATTTTATTTCAATTTTAATTTTGTCAAACTTATGACATATAACATAAGTTCGACAAAAATTATTAAAATTAAAAACGACATAAGTTCGAAAGTTGAATTAAATAGAACTTATGTCGTTTTTCATTTTAACAATTTTTTATGTCATACGTCATAAGTTCGACAACATTACAATTGAAATAAAATAAAAGAATACAATTATTTGTATTTATTTGTATATATTTTGCTCGACAAAATTATTAAAATTAAAAATGACATAAGTTCGACAGAAAATTTTGTCGAACTTATGTCATTTTTTGTATCGAACTTATTTCAGAGAGCCTTCTCAAAAAACGATTTTAATAATCAATTTTTTTAATTAGACATGAATATTAGAACAAATTGAAAAAAAAATGTTTTTCGTTCACCAACACTACTGAAACTCATCATTAGTTGTAGTAATGCTGAACTACCTAGGAACTGATATAGTTTGAATTTGAAAAGCTTTAAAACTCATATATATATTTCATATGTGAACCAATATCTGAGCTATAAAAATTAAATCAAATTTGCAAATTGATAAAACCAAATCTAGATGTTAAAAGAGATGGATTTCTAAATATAGCGGGTGTTCCAGAGCATGCGTATCAGGTTTTTAAGGAGGAAAGAAGCCGTTATTTTAAAATTAAAAAAAAAATCTGAACTAAATCAAGGGTGCTCTATTGATTGGTGATATTTTCAACTTCCGGGAAGGACCGCAAATCGGTTTTTTAGAATAAAAAATCGCCGAAATTGGCCGAAATCGAGAATTTAAAATGGGAAGGAGATATTTGTTTTAGATTTTTTTTTTAAATTTAAACTTTGTGGGTACCCAAAATGCTAATATATGATAAAAAACAATTTTTATAAAAATTATTATTATTAACTTTGGATTACCAAAGGAAAATTCTGAGGATTTTTGCTTTATTTTTGTTAATTTAAAAGAAAAATAATAAGAAAACAAAAAAATAATCATAGAGTTTCTTATTTTTTGTTGTGAAATCCGAATTTGCATAAAAAAGTACCATTTAATTTTCATTGTGCCTGTTACACAGTTTTATGCAGTTTTCTGTTCTTTAGATATTGTTTATCATTAGTGATAATTTTTCTATTTATTTTTCTTGGAAAACAATTTTTAGCATGTATTCTAACCTTGACATTAATCGGCCAATTTGTTTATGAGAAAACAAAGCATGAGGATATATGCTTTCCTATTGATTTATTTCAGATTTTATAAATTTAATAACTTGAACTACGCATAAAATTTTGTATTCTCTAGTTATTTTCATTATTTATTATAAATGACGAACTTAAATATAAATTTAAATATTAAGTAATATATCCTATCGGCCTGTAGAGTTCAAAAAGAAATTCAAACTTTGAAATCATAAAATATTTTTGAGCGAAGGTACACTCTTAGAGCAATTGTTCTGTCTTGATATGTTCCAAACTCAGTAAACAGAAATGATTTATAAATGGGGTCAGTAAAAGACGAAATAACTTGTTTAAGTAAAATATATTGGGCCATGTTAGATAACCACTTAAAACTACTTAAAACCATGTCTTAATAAAAGCCTAATAGTTACTACATGTAAGTACTTCAAAATATTTGCTGCCAAAAATATCAATTTTTCAGTTTAGAGTATTTTGGTGTTTATTTTATTGTTAATTATTGTGAAATATTGTACATTTTAGCTTTTGGTTAAATAAATTAAATTTTAAAAATAAGTTTAATATTGGTTGATTAAGTGGATGAAGAACCTGCGAGACAGAAAATGGAACGCCAAGCAAAAATAAAATTGATGCGGCAAAACAGATTACAAGATTAAGAACATCAAGAGATTTATCAACTTAGATAACTTGATTTAAAACCAGAGAAGTGCACAAAACTAATAATTACATGTGTTGTTCTACATTATATTTGTATTCAACATGGTAGAATATGAAGGCTTAGTAGATAGGAATGATCTTTCCGAAATAGGTGAAAATTAATTCGTTACAAACGAACAATTGTATAGTGATGGATAGACTATCCTTAATACATTACTAAATTCAATTCTTTCAATATTTTTGTTGATTACGGATATTTCAGTAATTTTATGATTCTTAAAACTAAAAAAAGAATTTTGAAACCAAAGTATATCAAGAAAATATCGTCGACTTTAACAGTCTATTAACAGAAAATTTTCCAACCCAAATAGATTTCTGCGATTACGTTCAATAGACTTCCGGGATTGACGCCATTTAGATTAAAGAATTTGCTCGCTTATAATATTTTTACTATTAGATTTCTACTACTAGACCACGGTTGATGGAAATTATAAAAATTATGTTTTTGATATCTCTCTAATATTGAAGTCGGCTTAAAGAAAGAATTATCTTGTTTAAACCAATTATTTAATATATAATATTGAGCAAATTTCCGGCTATCACACTCACAGCTTCAAAGTTCAAATACAATTTTAGAGGTTGAAATTAAAACAATTGTAAAGTACCTAATAATATTAATAATTAATTTAATTCCTAACATTGATTTCTTAAATGTCAACTTATAATACGATATTCTAAATATCTAATTATTAATTTTATTTTTTGGTATTAGAAGTAGGGGTAATATCCCTAGAAGGGTTAAATATGAGTTTTGTTTTTTCTTTTGTTTTTGTTTTTCTTTTAAGTATTGGGTTATTTTATAATACAAAAGTATCATTAAAAATCCACTATCAATTTATAATTTATATAATTGGCATGGTCGCTTTTATTTATTGTTGTTTTATTTAACAATATAGGTCTATTTTTATATATTATGTAAATACATAAGTATGTATGTATATATATAGGAAACAACCCTCCTCTGTTAAATTTCGGCTTAAATCCTTTTCTGTTTTGGTAAAGAAAGTTTTTAAGCTCTTACATACTTTTAGAAATGAACAAAAAAATGTTAAAGACGTAGAAATTGCCAAGATTTATCAATTTTTTTCATTTTTTAGAGGAGTTAAAAATTTGATTTTTTTTTTCTTTAGATTACAGAAAAATTTCAATTGTTTTTTGAAATATAAAATAAAATGTAAATAAATGTAACAATATTGAAGTTGAGATTTTGTTTGAAATTAGGATTTTCAATTTTCAAGATTGATTAAAATTGAAGGTAATGAACTGGAGTAACTCTAGAATGTAATAATTACTCTCTTTCTTATCTGACTAATTTATTATCATGTGACGTGGCCAAGCAATTATTTTGTCTGTAGTCAGATAAGATTATAAGAAAGAGAGTAGAGTTATAACTATATTCTAGAGTTGCTCGAGTCCATTATATTTTTGTTAAATGCCAAAATAAAGTTTGTGGTTTGATTGAATTGACTTAAAAAAGTCATACATAAGTAGGTATATATAAATATAGAAATAAGGCCGTTAAAATTTTCAGTGTATACTATTTACCCTTATATAAAGAAAAAAATTTAAAGATTTAGAAGACTGTGTTGGCCACCGAAGAAAATTTCACATCTGAATACAAAACAATCGGTATGCTGAAATGCATTCGACTACAAAGTTTTTGCAGTAATCAAAATAAAAAGCTAATTACATTTAAAATGTTTGACAATGTCTGGTCTCTCCTACAATAATTCAACTGTCCTTTTGTATTTGAATAAAAAAAATTATAAACTATTTATTTTACATTTTTTACTTCTCCCGATAGTTTAAACACAAATATTTCTTGCTTGATAATTCACTTCCACACCGTGCTAATACTTTCGAATGACTAATTCTGGTGTAAAATTAATATCCGTTTCGACGAAGTACAATCTACACAAATTTAAAATGTCGGATATAAAAATTACGTTTGCAGAGCGCGGAATAAAATAAGGACGTATACGAAATGGGGAAAGTAAACGGAAATACTAGCTCTATTTTTTCACAAATTCAAATTGAATAAAAGTGTTTCTAGTTGGCAGTTTTAGGTTTTTTAAAAAACCAATGAGATATTTCCTGCTTCGCTAGTGGCAATTGGTATTCGAAAATTTTCATTTCAGATATTTTTTTAAATGCCATTTTTTCACATTTAATTAATACTTAATAGATATACCAGTAATGTATTCAAAATTATTAGCTGGGTATATAAAATGTCCTGAAATGAGTAGTTCGACTAATTAAAAATGTATGATTAAATTTTTAGCATTGAACACATCACAATTATTTCCAATAAACATTTAAAAATTTAAAATCTTTCCTCTACTACCACCATGTTTTTTTACAGCAAAAAATTATAAGTTGTGTAAAAATCAATTTTAAAGAACTTTTCATAATTTTTGTATTGGTAATTATTGAAAAAATACTAAACTAAATAATATATTCGACAACCTTGTTTATTAATTAAAATAGATATAATCGCAAGAATTTCTCGGAACAGGTTTTGTAACATGTACTATTTAGAAAGTTCATTACCATACTTTCCATTATAAATATATATATATATATTTACTATTTATAAATCAAAATATGAAAGCATGTTTGGACGAAGATTTAAAGGGAAATAAATTAAATGATATTGATCAACTAATAGTTGGGACTATCAAAACTGATTATCCAAGTGGGCTCGGACAAATAATACAGCAATGAGAAGTATGTTATACGACAAAAATTGCATTTCTCAGACTTGGAAACGACATGAGCCCTACTTAACGCTTAGGAAATATTAAACAAAAACATGAAATCATGTTTAAAGATAGACCAACATTTAATGAAAAATAGTTGCAACTAAAAGTTACTATCAGAATCAAGTTTCACTATCAGAATCAAGCACTTAGCACACTTGACTACTATCAGTTATCAAGTGTGCTAGGAAGTATGTGGTATAAGATAACTTAAATAAGTTAATAAGTAAACTTTAGCCTTTACCTTCACCTTTAATCACAAATTTTGACTTAATACAATCAAAGTGTTTAATTTCATATTGTACTATTACTTAATACAGAGTAAGTCCCTTATCAATGCGCTTATATGTTTCATTCATATATACCAAAATATACATAGTATAGTTTATACCAATGGGTTTAATATTGAATTATTTAGTTTGAACTCAAATCTCATATTTTTAAACAAAAACTCGTTTTGGCATTCAAAAAAAAATCAAGCTTGAATTTGAACTTGTACCATTTGCTCTTAAAGTGTGACATCTTGTTCGATAAATAAAATTTCAATATAAATAATAAAATATAATAAAATTTATCTTATTATCTATAATATACGCTAATAATATCTATAAAACTTTCCACCTCGACGAATTAAAACAAAATGCAGTGACAACAACCCAAAAATTTAAATTTGAAGTTTTGTAAAAATATTACCGCAATAATTACCGATTAAAAAATAATAATTCTGGTGCCTATCTTTCAAATAAATCATTTATAGAAACATATCCAAGTACTGAACTTGTATAAAGTCATCAATTTTTGATAATAGATCAGAAAAAAGAGAAAAAATAGAAGTAAAACAATTAAGATTACCCAAAAAATCATATTAAAGTAAGTACCTATTAAAAAAAAAATTTCCCTGGTTTGTGTCTTTGAATTAGGCACATCAAAATGTTTCTAATTATCCAATGCAGGCACATCTACAAGTACGAAATTAATGTTTATCTTGTAAGCAAAATAATATTTTTTCTAGAACCCATTTATGAGCTTGAAGCTTAAACTTTGAGCTTAAAGTGCCGATTATAATCAATTCGATCCGATCCGATTCGAAAAACTGTCAAATTTGCTCTTATGACATTTAAATATAATCGGTTATATTGATCAAATTATATCAAATCGGATCGGAAGAATTGAGCAAATTTCAAATTTTCCGAAAAGTATAACCTAAAAATAGGGAAAAGAACATTAATAACAAAACAACAATAAAAATGGAGAACACAAATAATATTTGTGAAAATACTAAATTAGGTAATTATTTTAATTACCACTTTATAAATATAATTTTTTTATTTATCAAATATGGAAAGTAACTCTTGTATAGATAGAAGAAATATACAACATACAGCATAAATTATATATGAATAGCCAAAGAAAAGATTTCATATGGAAAAGTAATATTTTATAATTATACTTTGAAGTCAAGTGTGTTAAAAAATGTAAATTAAAGCGCTAAAGAATTGTCAATACTCGAATCGGATCGGAACTATTATAATCACCTATTCGAAATGACATTTCGAAATGGATCGAATCGGATCGGATCGAATTGATTATAATCGGCACTTAAGTTCATTTTTATGAACTTGATTTTTTTTCATCATCGTTGTCCTGCAACCCCCTCCGTGGGGCATAGGGCGGATAACTTTATCAGACAATTTTATTTTACACTATAATTGAAATACAAATACAATTAAAGAAAATTTTATGATTTCCTCTCAATGCGCGAATGACTGACATTTGTTATGTAGTCAAAAATGGTTGACGTTTGAAAAATTGTTCACATGCATTGATATTATTTTTATTAAAAAAATTTAAAATTTTGTTAAGAGTAATAATTGATAATAACATTGTAATATTCGAAAAAATAAAATATAGCGCTTTGCTTTTATTTTAAAATATGAATAATTTGTTAAAAACAAAATAATCTTATACTTACTAAAAAACAAAAAAAATTACACTTCATGTCTTTTTCTTAAAAAACATTTGAAATTCTATATGTGAATGCATACATAAATCGAGATAGCAATAAATATTTATCAAACAATTATATATCTATCCTTTTCTTTTACTTCAGTCCAAAGTTAAAAATATTTTAACTAAGAAATTGGATGAAGTAAATTGCCCGGGGAGGATTTTTAGTGTATGTGTTGGTAAAATAAAATTTTTTGATTGGTTAAACAATTTGTCCGGACATTCGTTAAGAAGAAATCCACCTTTAGATCTCAATATCAGCACTAAATTAAAAATATTTCCCTATATTTTTACGTTCACAGATTTTAAGCTTTAAACAGCGAATTTTTCAATATTTTATGGTGATTTTTTTGAATAACGGTATTTTTTCCTAAAGGTCCAAAGGTGGGTTTTAGCTGGCCAACATTTTCAAATCTTAATTATGTTGTTGGCTCTAAAAAGGAAGATACCACGAAATGACATTATCGTACATTCATGTAGAGCTCAATGCGTACGACAAAAATAGTAAATATCATTTACTGAGGATATATTCACAAAAATTGGGAATATTTTAAAAAAATTTGGGATATTATACTTTGATAAAGTATATTTTTAGAATATCGGACATAGTTTCTTTACACCAGCAACACTTTTTTAACAATTTCTTGAGTAAATGTAGGTAAAAATAAAATAATTTTTTTCAACTGATGATTTTGATAAAATAAATTTCCCAAATAGAAATTTAGAGAATAGAGATCTACTTTTTCCTTACATAAAAATTCAATAAGCTATAGCTACCTTTTTAGATCCAACAAAATATTTAAGATTTTAAAATGTTGGCCTCTTAAAGCCCACCTTCATAGTCTAACAAGTCATTCCTCATTTTGGTATAACATAACTTGTATTTATACTTGGTTTGAAATACAAAGATTTTAATAATACAAACTATAATTAAAAAAATAACTCGGAACACTTTTTTCGAAACTTCATATGAAAAAATGTGATACTTAACTTGGACACTAGAACCATAGACAATAATAACATTTTAGAAACTAACAAAATTTAATTTTATAAATCTGAAATATACAATAGTAGTATAATTTTCTATTGAATTGAAAATAAAATAGACTATTAAAAAAAATAATAATAACCAACACATAACCTAATGGGAGAATTTTCAATAAAACAAAACATAAGCCACAATGGTGTGACAAAGAAAGAGATATAAAAATGTCATTTTGAAATTTTTCGATCCCCAAGAGATGTAATTTACAAAACAATAAGTATTTTGTTATTTAAAAATTATGAAATACTTGAAAAAGTTTCAATGCTCAGAACAAAAAATTGAATTATTTAGATTAGTGTTGTCCCAAGTGGTATGCGGCTATACCTAAAATAAACAAATAAATTTTTGCAATAAAATTTTCAATTTTAAATTTGTAAAACCAGGAGGATTGCTTTAATAATACAAAATTCCACTTCATTATGAATTTTTATGATACCTCTCTATTCATTCAACAAGATTTTGAAATTTAATCGAATAAGATTATTTACTAAAGACTATGTAGCCTATTTTATATGCAATTGCATTAACATGTTTTTTTTGTTATTCAAAAACTGAAGTTGAATAAGGATCAAAATTACATTAAAAAAAAAAATTAAATACGCTGACTGAAATTTTTAATATATTGGCAATTAATGATGTTTTAGTCATTGAAGTAATCATTTCAATTTTGATAACACTGAAGATTATGGTACATACTGAAATCAAAGCTCTCTTAAAAAAATGAACTAAATAATTTTCATCTGCGAAATTCCACAACTATAGTAAAATCTCTTAATAAATCTACAGTTACAAATTTCAGATTTAAAATATTTTTGCCTCTTCACGCTTCGCAGAAATTAACGAAATGACAAAGCAAACTTCTACGAAGGGTTCTCACTTACTATTGGAAGCCGTTGAGTTATGCATTTATTTGTATAATCAAGATCGGAATAATTGAAATTTCTAGGAAAACATGGTTGTGGTATCAACAAAACGAATTAACTTCCAAACAGATTAGATGTTGGTATTGCGATCAGCACGGGTCACTATATAGGTACAAAGATATTTCTTTCATTTTTCATTATCACAACTGCAATGGTTTATGGTAAACGAGAATAGATTGCACATCGTATATACGACCAAATTCCGAATTTAAAGTATAAAAGATATCTGGCGGAGTAAATTTAGAGATATGTTTGCTTTTCTTAACTGCAAAACTAAACTTCAGAATCAAGCTTTAAACAAATAATCCTTTATAAAAACAAAAAAAATAGTGAGATTAGAAGCAACTGCACTTAAAACTTCTGTCTATACTGTCCTCTATCACTTCTAATAATTTAAAGTGCTTTCAAACTAACACAATTTAATGTTGCCCGCCCAGTTGTCTATAAAGGAATTCAAATCAAGTTTAACGTCCCCACCTATAGTATTTTGGCTATGTATAAACAAAAAATCTGATAGGAAAAATTTAATGACAGAAGGTCTGACTGAAAACAAAAGCAATTGAAAAGATCACTCTGTTGTTCTCAAATCCTTTAAAAACTTTGTTGGGAAAAGTGGATCAGATTTTCATTTTTTATTTTTATTTTTTTATTTTGTTTTTATTTTTGTGTTTTTAATAACGGCTTAACTATAGTATATCTGGTAGAGTATAATGTTTTTAATGTATTTTTCTTATACCATTAAAGTGGTTTTGAAAGATTTCATAATTCATTTTTTGTTTTTTTTTTTTTTTTTTTTTTTAGTTTTATCGATTTTTGTTTTATTTTAAAATTAAATTTTTTTTTTTTTTTTTAAATAAGCATCTCTGGGTCTGTTTAGTCGTTATAATATTTACAGTAAATTTGCAGAGCAGAATTTTTTGTACAATTAATTGATTTCAAAATCAAGTTTAATTATAATATCCTTAATGATTTGAACGTTTTGGTAATTAATCGGGAAAAATTGTGAGAAAATATTTAAAATAACATAAAAAGCATAATTCAGAAAGAATTTCGAAAAATAGAAGTCAATTTCGAAATATTGAGATTAGAAGAAATTGGTAAAATAAACCTGTTGTAGGTACTTTACTTATTTATTTATTTACGGGCTTAATTCAACCGAGTTAAATGTACGATATTATATTTGTGTGAATTCACCCACATTTTAAAATTAACAATATAAATATCAAAAAATTAAAACTAAAAAACTAATTGTAAAAATTGTGAAATAATTAAAATGTAAATCAATGATTACCAAAAATTATTGAAAAAATAAAAAACAAAAAAAAATTTAACAATCTGCAAAATATAATCAATAAAAATAAATTATTTATATAAAAGACCAGAGTTCTATGTTTGTAAACGACGCATTTTGCCACTTTTCGTTTTTACTAAAAAAAAAATATTTTTCCTTTCAATTAAATTGTGAAAAAAAAGAAAAATGGATCAAAAATAAAATGGATGGAAAATAAATTATTAATTTGCTTTAAATTATAACAAAAAAGTGTTTCTAGAACAAAAATTTCTTGGGGCCACTGAGTGGTTATGTTCGAAAAAAAGTTCGGTATCTTTTTACTCGGGACCCGTTTTAGGGACGGGCTGATTTACTAGTTATCTTATATTTAAGAATTAGTGAGTATTTATTGGTTAAAGTTAGTACTTAAAGAAAAAATTGGCAACTATAAGAATATTGAAGATATAGGTTAGCAGAGCGGAAGTGATTAGTAGTATTAATCTGGGCTAGGTTTGAAATATAAGGGGAGTTAATATTTCCTTTAACAATTTCAGTGATGAAGATAACATCGGCAATTTCGCGTCTTTTCTTAGCAAGAGTAGCAAGATGAATTAAGTTTAGTCTATGTTCATATGGTGGCAAAGTTAAAGGGTCAGACCACGGAAAGTGACGTAGTGCAAATCTTAAGAATTTTTTTTTTTGAATTGCCTCAATTAATTCTATGTATATGAATCTTATAATATAGAACTTATACCTGACTAGCATATTTTAATTGGAGCCTAACAAGGCATGTAAAAAGTGATTTTAGGATATATGGATCTTTGAATTTACCAACGTTTTATAAAACCTAATATTAAATTAGTTTCATTGATGATATTACTAAAATGTAATTTGAATGTGAGTTTATCATCAAAAATGATACCTAAATCATTTATAGAGTTAACAACTTGCAACTAGTTAACAACAGGGCTTGTGCAGTAAGGAAATAGTTATTTGAAAAGTATGTGGCACGCCCATGATAGGTCAGCACTACACATTTTTTTTACATTCAAAAGAATATTATTATTCATACACCAAATAAAGAAATTGTCAAGGTTAGTTTGGAGTAAGAATGAATCATTTGGTGAAGAAATTTTGTTGAAAATTTTCATGTCACCAGCATTTATCAGAACTTTACTATTTTTAATTACTGATGTAGCATCATTAATGGAGATTATAAATAATAGGGAACCTAAGTGGCTATCTTGAGGAACACCGGAATATGCTTCAAATGGCGATTATATAGAAGATTTAAATTGTATATACACTATATGTTCTAGTAATGAGGTAGGATTCAACCCAATTTACAAATGATTTCGGAAATCGTTATTATTAATTATTATGTATTTTAATAATTTAAATAATATTACACTATGTGGCAAAAGATAAAAAGCTTTACAAAAAACAAAACCGTGTTGGTTTGGAATTGAGAAGCAAGTACAATGGTGATAAAGCTGATCAAAAACGATTAGTTCAAATAATTTGGGAATATGGGATAATTTAGCAATAGGTCGATAGTTGCTAACATCATTTTTCTTGTGAACTGGTCTAATGAAGGCTTTTTTCCATAAAGAAAGAAAAATATCATTAGAGATCGATAGATTAAAGATTTTGGACAGTGTTAAGGATAAAGATTTTGAGAATTCTTTTAGGATAATGTCAGGGAGACCATAAGGGCCAGGGGATGTATTATCACTAAGCTTTCTTAAGTATTTAGAAAAGTTTACAATTATGTACTTATGTACAAATGAAGCTAAAAATAAATGTACTAGTTAATTAGCAAAAGCTCTGCTCTCGATATTGACTACAAAGTACTTTTGTACAATTCAATCTTAAAACCAATCTGGTCATATGACTGTCAATTATGCAAAAGTACCTCTCTAAAAGTAATGTGGAATTTATACAAAGATTACAATCAAAAAATATTAAGAGTCATTACCAAAGCTCTTTGGTACGTAACAAATAGCAACATGCACAATGATCTGAGCATACCCATGATCCTGGATAAGCTTCAAAGACTAACATGGAAATATGCTGCCAGATTTTCAATTCACCTTGTATTTAAATGCAAACGAACGCAATAAGACACTACAAGATATAGTTACCAAATTAAAATGTTTGTCAATTTTGTATCTTGTATCTTTAATGGATATCAGATGTATTTTCTGTTTGTTTTTTTTGTTGTTTTTTTTTTGCGCTCCAATTGTAATTTAGAAATTTAAAATTATTTTTTAGTTTTTTTTTTAAACATAATCTAAATGAAATATCTTTAGATATTACAAATATCTATTTAGTCTTGTTTTTTTTTAATTTCACATTTGAAAATTGTTTGATATTTTTGGTATCTTGTAGGGCAATTACCTTTTGTTAAGGCAATCGTTGCTTATATCCAGTAGCGGTCTAATTTTGTATATGTATTTTTTAGAGGGTAATGTATTTAAAGCTAGATAGTAACCATTTACAGTTATTCTATTGAACGCACACTGTTGCTATGTAGCATATAGGAGATGATGGGAAAACTTTATCTCGGCACTATGTCCCACTATGTCCCACAGAACAGTGATGATGATAAAATATAACAGTATATAGAAAGCAGTACATATATAGGAGTACATGCGTTACTTACTTACTTGTTGGGCGCCACAGACTTTGAAGGTTCTGGGCTTGACGCAAACTTGTCCTCCACTGATTTTTGTGACGAACGGAATCTCTCCAGTTGGTGATTTGAAGTTTTTTCATATCTGACGATACTTCATCTCTACAACGAAGGTACGGCCTCTCTCGACAACGCGTTCCTTGGAGCATTTTCATCCATACGCTCTACATGTTCTAGCCAATGAAGACGTCTTATTCTGAATCTTTTGGCTAGATCCATGTCGTTGAACAGCTGGTATAGTTCGGCATTGTATCTTCTTCTCCAAACCCCTTCGTCAGACACAGGACCATAAATGCGACGAAGAATTTTTCCCTCAAAGATACCAAGTGCATGCTCGTTTGCTTTTGGTAATGTTCACGATTCAGACCCATATAGCAGCACCAGAAGGATGAACATTTTGTATAATTGTGCCTTGGTATTTTGGGATAGGAGCTTTGAACCATTTCGAAATCCAGAATCCGGAGCACGTTTGAAATGAATCAGAAATGTATCTCCTAATCACCACAGCACACTGGTTGTTTTCCAGGATCATTTTTGACAAATGAATAAGCTTGGGTGGAAACCAAATTCCGACATTGATTCGTAAAGCACTGATCAACGTATGCTGTCATAGGCAGATTTAAAATCGATAAAAAGATGGTGCGTATCGATTTGAAATACGAGGGCCTTCTCCAGGATCTTCCTTAGTGGAACTTCCTGGTCGGTGGTTGATTTACCAGGACGGAAGTCGCACTGATAGTTTCCTATCACAGCGTTACAATAGGGCTTTAATCGTTCGCACGTTGAAAAAGATCTTATGCGCAACGTTTAATAGGGATATTCCTCTATAGTTGGCGCAGGACATGTAATCGCCCTTGTTGAATATTGGGGATATTGAACTTAAACTCCAGTCATCAGGTATATTCTTCTCGATCGAAATTTGTATGATGATTTGGTGCATGAATTCAATCATCACTTCACGTCCTGCCTTAAAGAGTTCAGCTGGCAGGCTATCTTGTCCAACAACTTTGTTTTTCTTTAATTTTCGCATGGCTGCTTCGCAGGACTGGGTATATTTGTATCTTCACAGTTGACTGGGTTTGGACGCGGCGTATCTGTGTTTTCCATGTTTGCGCCATTCAGCAAGTTCTAGGAGTACATGCGTGCGTGTAAATATACTTAAGATAGCATTCAGAGTGCCGCAATGTATACCCGGCTTCTAATTTCTACTTTACCTATACGTGGAAAACCTACAAAAGCAAGAGTTGCAAGGCAAAACCAAAGTAGCAGAACATCAACTGATTTAATACATTAAAAAACACAAATTATATTGAAATGAAAGGACTTTTGGACTATGTAACATTAATATTGCATACACACAATAGCAAATACATTTAAAATTTAATTTTGGCAAAAAAAAAAACACTATTAATAACAAAGAAAAATGTACGACAACCGGAGTGTTCAAGCGAATATTCAAGCAATAAATCATATAAAAATATGGTACATGAGTTGTAGTTGTTTGAATAGAAGAAGAACTGAGGTGGAACACACCTGTAAATCGATTGAAAAGTTATCAAGTGTTTTAAAGTGAATTGTCATCAAGTGTGTTCAAGCAAGTAATCGACATTGTGCCTGCTTTTATCAAAGAACAACTCTCTTATGCATTGTTCCGAAATGACCCCACCCCCATGAATGAGCTTCAAAATTTATTCTATATAATAAATATTCTAATCACGTTCCTAATATTTTATTCGATAAAATTTGTTAATCAATCTACATAGATCGGTTTAAGATCCTTAATGACTTTCTCAGATTAAAGATACTTTTTTAGTCTCTTTCAAACATTAAATACTTTTTTTAAAGCTTATCAAAAACACATATTAAATATTCAAAAATAAAATCAACAAATTACCTTTTCCAAATTATCATACTTCGTTTATATTTAAACTTTATTCAATCCATTTCAATTAAAAAAATTCAATTTCCGAATTTAATTAAAGATTTAAATTGCTACACTGGTTATTATTTTTTTTTAGAACTTTTTTTTATACAGTATAGCAGTTAGTAATTATCAAAAAATCGATAATTAACTCTTTATTAATTTTCATTCAATTATTTACATTCAAACTAATTTACGTATACTCTTAATATACATATATATTTAAATATACACCTATTCATTATATACACAAGTACATACTTGTATCTCATAATTCAATTAGTAAACACTTTACTAAAATATAAACTTTTATCATGATGTTGTTAATTTTTAATGATTACTAAATTAATTGAGCGTTGTCCATCAATGATAAATGACACTACACTGTGACTGTAAAATTATTATTCCGAATTGATGAAATAATAAAAAAAAAATAAATTTAATTCTTTTAAATTAAATTTAAATTAAATTTTTTATTTTTATGTTACATTGTTTACTTTTATTTAAAGTATCTTATAGCACAATACATAATGTATCTTGAGATAATAATAATAACTTTTTAATGTAATCAAATATACATACGGGTTTATTATCATTTTATTTTATGTAAGACATATAAAATTCATTAAAATCATAAAATTTAATAACATTTTTGGAAATACAACATTTTATTTCCATAAATTAAAAATTAGTTTTTTTTTTTTAATTTTAAGAAAAGAAAGATTTAAGTGCAAAATGATGCTTTTAAAAAAAAATTGTTATATAGAATTTATGTGAAACATAAACTTTGTCATTCAAGTTTGCACATAGCTATAGTTTGATTTCAAACAAAATTTTTTGATTAAAAATTTATTTAAAGGATTTAAATTACAAAGGAATGACGGCATTCAATTAATACAAGACGTTGTTGATATTTCAAATATGAAGTAAATATTACACGAAATTAACAATTTTACATTGAGATGTTTTACAAAATGTAATTCTCTTCTCCAAGTTTTTTATTTGTTTTTTTTTTATTATGAAAATATTTTTAAGAATAGATGACTGACTTATAAGATTGTGTTATGAAAAACTGAATCTTTGCAAAGCGAACTGCATTCTCAAGTCAGTCTATAAAAGAAGTTAATATATAGGTTAGAAATTAATAATAATTTTGATGGATTACACATAATAGAATATTTTGCTTAAATTCAACAAAATAATTAATTCATATATGCATGTTTATACGGGTAGAAAAGTGGTAGAAATCTACTAAAATTAATTGGTAAAATTTTAATATTCTGGTAGATTTTTGACGTTTAAATTTTTTTTTTTTTGGAATATGTCAGTGTCAAAATATTTTTATTATTTTTTATTCACGAAAGACAAGGAAATTGTTGTTGACAACATAATTTTCGGATCGAATATTAATCAAATAAAAAATATAAATTATACAAATAATAATAATGTTGCATTGACACTAGAATAATAATAAAAATTTATTTATTTATTCTTTGCCAATAATTTCAATTCCGGCCATCTAGATATTTCAATAATATGACAGCAACAATAGCAGAAATCTACCAGTTTTCTTTTACGTATGAACATGAAGGTAAATTTCTGCGGCAGAACTGCGGTAGATTTCTGTCTCGTATAAACATGGGCTATAGGATTACAAGCGTCTATCGCTTCCTTGTCATAAGTTTAAACGACATGAAACCGATTCAAAAAATGACATAAGTTCGACAATTTCTCTCATTCTGTCTTATGTCATTTTTCAATTTTAATAATTTTATGGAACTTATCATAATGTCATAGGTTCGATATAATTAAAATCGAAATATTTGACAAATGGAACATTTGCAATGGTACCGAAAAACTGTTTTAAGCAGTTACAAGTACACTAAGGGCCCCTGTTGAGTAATTATATTTCAAGTTGAAGTCAAATTTAAAGTTTTTAAAAAAACAGTAATTTACGTACTGACATAGATTTCGCACGATATAGCAGAAACCACTCGTGTTTAATAAAAAGAACTTACCACACTCGTGGTTAGTAAGTTCTATTTAGGACACATAAATACACGTCCCTCATATAGTAAGTGGAATTTAGTGATAAAATTACTAAAAATAAAAAATTTTGTCATTAAAGAGGTATATATATATATACCTACATAATACATAATTTTAATAAAAACTATATTATTACTACAAATAAAAAAAATTTAGAAACAGTTACTTAAAAAGATAAAAATGAAGAATTCAAGTGATTTGTTTTTTTGTTGTTTTTATATTTTTTATTTTAGATGAAACTGTTTTTTTCTTTTTTTTGGCATATGTACATAGATTCATTTGCAAGTACATAATGTAAATTATAATAACTGATTTGTTTGTTTTATTTATTATTTTAATAAGATCTCACATATGCATAATGTATTTGCTGAATAATAAAATCATATGAGTAAAAAAATTTCAACTGGATGCGCATTATAGTTTTATATACGATTTAATATATTACATATATTAGAAGTTCATTAAGGAGTAGGAGAATCGAAATAAAATAAAAAGGTGTATACTGCGCAAGACCTTAAATGCTTGTCAATTATAATTATAGATTATATACTCCCATTTTATGTATTACATGTAAAAAATATATAAAAACACGGGTTCAGGGCTTGAAAACAGGTGGCAGTACTCCCTGTGTTTACGGAAATGACCGATCGCCACGCCGCACCTCACCGTTAAACCTACCTATCATTAGCTGTTACAACAAAAACTAATTGAGATTAAAAACAATTTTATAATAAAATTTTCCGATAAAGGAAAATTAGCAGCTTTTTCAATGACCTGAAATAAAGCCAAATTGGTAGGTAATAACCACCACCACCAAGAAAACAATAAAATCAAAATGGAAAAAAATAAAGTTTGACTTTATTTTGCACTTGAAAACAAATTAAAACCAATTTCGCCTTATTTAATTTAGCTTTATTTTATTTAGCCAGCACCACTTTTTCTAGACATTTGTCTAATTAGACTATATAAAAATTTTTTTAATAAATACATACATTACATATATATGTAAAAATAGGGGGAGGAACACTTGGCAAAACGGAAAAAAAGCAACTTTAAATTTGCTTTATTTTCTCGTACTTATGTCATTTTTAATTGATATAGATGTCACTTTATGATATAAGTTTGAAAAAAAAAATAATTTGAAATAAAAACAACATAAGTTGAAGTTCAAGTTGAATTTAATGGAACATAAATACGTTTTTAATTTTAGTAATTTTTTCAACTATGTCACAAGTTTGACAATGTTGAACTTGTGTCATATTTTGCATCGAACTTTTTTCGTTCGAACTTATGGCAGGAAGTCGTATCTGCCAGTTATAAATTAATCAGTTTTAATTATTATGAAAATTTCTTTCTTGATTGGTTTTTACTTAATTTGTATGTATTTTTATTTTCTTGATTATCAAATCTAAATTTGTTTGAAAATGGTAAAATGTATGTATATTGTGAGGGTATTGTTTTTACCCTCACAATATACATTTTAATACACCAAAATTGTATCGTGTTAATAATTTTTTATTAAAGTAAAATTATATTTACCTATGATGGTGTTATGCATATTTTGTGGAGATGTTATTATGTAATTTTCAACGCTACAGGCTACTGATTAGTCTAGTAGTATTAAAAGAAAGAAACACTCTTGTATATTATGTCTTCTTATATATATGTATATACATAATCAATACCCAATCAATAAGCATAATATATCAATATCACCCTAATATCAACATTAATATAATTAGATTCAACTCAGTATAGCATCAATACCATTCATGAAAGCTCAAATTAAAACTAAATATGACTCATGTTATCTTATAGGAACGTTGAAAAACCACTTTCTGTCGGATTGTTAAGTAATTTAGTTTTTAAAGATTTTTTTTGTATTAAGCGCTTTAAGTCAACTATGCTTTACTAAATAATATTTTATTATTTTCATACACATTTATATTACCGATTCTATTGGGTGGTCCAGAGCATGCGTATCAGCTTTTTATTTTCCCGCAGGTTCAAAATATCACCAATCGATAGAGCACCCTCAATTTAGTTAATATTTTTTTTTTTTAATTTTTAAATAACGGCTCCTACCTTTCTTAAAAAGCTGTTACGCATGTTATGGAAAAACGGTATGTAATTAAATTCTGCTAAAGAATAAATTTTAAATAACAAAATTAAAAAGTCTTTTATTAGGTTTTATTAATATTTCGATCGATTTATATATTAACACTTTTCTTCAGCGAACTGATGACGATAAAATAACTTGTAAACACACAATTCAAAGATAAGTAGGTAAAGTAGTAGTGATAACGAAGTGACTATTCAACATTGAGTTACTCCTCGAAAAAATGAACACTTAGTTTTGCCTTTTTGATGCCAGGACTCAATTAATCAATTTGTTGTTGTTGGTTGTTTTAGAGATTTACTCGTTCGAACTCTTTATTTGTTTTCTGTAGGAACTTTTTTTTTGATGGGGAGTTCTAAGTAAGTGGGACCTCTTAAGATTTATTTTACTTCGCCCTTTATTATCTTATAATATTGACTATGTCCTTGATAAACGCTTTTATTCTGAATGATTTTTTAATTTGAATCTGGCTATGTGTATTCCAGGAAATATATATATTTTTTGCAAACCATGGTGTCGCAAACAAATATAATATAAGAGGAGCATTCCTCTTCTTCTAAGCAAAATAAACACCTGTCTGTTTCGATCTACCAATCTTGAACAGATACTTATTAAGTGGGCCATGAAATGTGATAAGCCATATTGGTGTTTGGTCATTGAAAGTAGTCTCCCTGATCATCTGATTCAATAGTTGGATAATGAGTTTGAAAAAACCTTCAGACTGAGTTTGTTTATAAAGACATTTATAATTTAAAAATAAATAATTAAGCAAAATAAAAATACAAAATTAAAACTAAGTAATTTGAAATGTTAAATATTGTAATGAAAAAAAAATAGTAACACTAGAGTAGGAAACAAAAAAACAAAAAATTACATTATGCAGTTTCTAGCTTGTAACGAAGAAGAATTTTTATTTGTCTTAAAATTTAGGTATTACCGAAGTTCAAGTTAAATTTAAGATCTTTAACAACTTAAATCAAATTGAATTATGCTATTTAAAGAGGGCTTAGTTGTTCCTGACAAAAACAATAGTGATATTTATGATGAATTAGCAAGAAATTTGATAAATTGAAAAATCGAAAAACATTGTGGTTAAATATGTTGTAATAACTTGCAGTATCGTACTGAATTAAGCACGAAAATGTAATTCTAAATCTAGGTTAGTAAATCTAAGCTAAAAATAAATAAATAAATTTGTGTCAAGAACATAAAAAAAAAAATAGTTTTTTTATTCTCGAGATGCCTTGAGAATTTCACTCAGCCTACAACAAGCTGAATAATTTTACATTTCTGGTGTTATGTTTATGTATTTCATTATTATCAGTTATAATGTGTCAGTTCTGTGTTTTGGTGATAATTTTGCCCATACCATTCTATATTGTGGGAGTAGGGACACGCTCGGAAGAATTAAAATCACTTCTTCCGCCTTTTAAGCAATTCCGTAGAGGAACGCGAGAGGCTGCAAATGCCCACCACTACACCATGGAAATACCAAGATGATTCAAGACTGGCTATTGAAATTCGTTTATAGTGAGAACTTCTAGAATGTGGAATCGCATTCCACTACAAGTATTTTCAAGAATAGGTAATTTTTATTTGTTTGATTGTTATCAGTATTGCTCTGTGTTTTGTTGCTAATTTTACGTACATTATTCTATATTATTCTACATTCAAAACTGTATGGGTAATTGTTCAAGAAATATTAGTTTTCTATTGTTTTGGCAGTCAAAAAAAAAAAATACAAAAAAAGTACCTACTTTATTACTTCTAAAAGCTGATTTCTGTACAACGTTAATTAATGTGATCAATGTATTCTATAACTGTGAACATAAATTTATTAATTTATTTATTTATTTTAACAGTTAATCCTACAGATTTGTACTGAAATCTCTTTACACCAGCTTGGTAAGACCTAATTTGGAATATGCCAGCCAGGTATGGAGTCCCTTTCACAACGTCCGTATACACAGAATGGGATTAGTCCAAAAAAAAATCCTCAGATTTGCTTTACGCAATCTCCCATGGGAAGATTCATTAAGATTACCTCCATATGAGCACAGATTGAATTTACTACATCTCAATACACTTGACAAACGTAGAACTGCCGCTGATATAGTATTTTTAACCGAATTAATCAAAGGGAACATTTCTTCTACCCAATTACTAGTTCAGTTCAACTTTTGTTCTAATTCTAGATTACGATCTAATAATATGTTTACCTTACAGTTTCATAGAACTAATTATGGGAAGTAAGAACCATTAAATAGAATGATGTTTTCATGTAACTCATATAATTCTCATATTAACCTACTTCTAACAAAGCAATCTTTAAAGAATAATTTATATTTGTGTCAATGGACATGTATCCTATGATATCCCTTGACTTTAGTATATTTTCATAGATTACATTATTATGTTATCGTCGTAGCTTAAATTATATTTTTAAATTATTCCGCATATCAATTCTATCATTATTATATATAATTATTAATTTGAATATTTTTATTTATTTGTTTTTATCATTTTATTTTTTTTGTTTTTTTTTTTTAATTAGAATAAGTTTTTAGTTTTGCTTTTTCTATTATTTTTTTTTCTCATTTTTATTTTTTTTATATTTTTTTTTCACGTTATGTTTATTTTATTTTTTATTAAAGCTGTTCTTTTTTCTTAACTTGCAATCTATTATTAATTAAACTTAATCTAAATTGTAATAAATAAATAATATGTATTGTAACTTGCTTGATTTAAGCTCGAAATAATGTAAAATAAAAATAAAATAAATCTGCAGGCCAACTTTATAAATTACCTTTCCCTTTCGAAAAGTGGGTTATTAAATTATATTAGTTATTTGGTATATATTTTTGTATATTATATATTTATATTATTTTTTTAATAGTTATATTATATCTTAATTAATTATTAAATTATATTTGAACCGATGTGGTTGTATTGAAAATTATATTTTCAGTAATTTTCACGATTAGAAAAATTTTTCGGTTCTGTGCTCCTCGGTCATTACATTACTACACTCGCTTTATCACTCTGCCACCGAGGTCACTGAGCATAAATATTTTCCAGGTCTATTTAAAATTAATTTTAAATTATTTGACTTTCTTAAAGTAAAATGGGATAAGTACTAACAATTTTTCAATTTTGTAGTATTGAATAACTACATTTTAATTTATTGATTTAATATTCTATTTTAAACCTTTCACAACATCTCCAATAAAATTAATATTAACTTTCATATATTGTGAACTTTAAAAGAAAACTATTTAAAAATTATTATTAAAATCTTCCTCATCCTAATCAATAACAATCACCCACAATTAATTTTCTTTCCTTTTTCAATTAAATAAAATGATATGAAAATATGGTGCTTCCCTGACTTCAATACGATTGTAAAAAAAAATTTTCAATTAATTTCCAAATCAACATTTTGTTTTTTTTTTTTGAATTAAAAAGGTAAACTTTTATTTAAGTATGAAAATTTGAAAAGAGTAGGAAATATGAAAATTATTAAACAGGAAAAACAATTCAAAAATAATTAAAATTCAAAAGTAATTATTTTCGATTAGTCGATTCATACAATACCCACCCACCATAACTACCCACTATAATAATAATTTATATAATAACAAATATTCGATAACTTTTGAATTCAAAAAATTTAAATTGACCTTGAAATTGTTTTGACAGTAGTTCCGTAAAGTTCCCGCATTTGAATTTTATCAAATATTTTTTTTTTATTTCTTTGACAGAAACTTAGGTAAAAATATCTGCAATTTGGAGCTCCGGTAAATTTATATTTTGACAATAGTATCTTTAAGAACTTGAATATAACTAAAACGATATTTATATTTGATTGTACAGGACATTTTCAGTCCAGTTTTCATATATCCTTCAATGTTAAATACGGTTACCTGACATTCCACAGGTGTTTATTATATCTTCAACAGTTTCATTTTTCAAATTATTACAAAAATATGTAAGTAGTATATAAGTGTATGTAATTGTAAATAAAAATATTAAAATTACTTGAAAATTTTCCAAAAATTTTCTTTCATTTTCTATTTTCTAAATTAATAATTTACGGGATGGTTATTCATTTAAGAATATATACGATATTGTGACAATTAATTTGTAACTTCATCTTTTTCTATTTTAGAATATATTTTCCAATTTAATTTACATAATCAATTTATTCAAAATATTATTATAAAAGGTTTTAATTTAATTTAATTTCTCAATTATAAAATTAGTAAAATTTTCGTTTTGTTTTTCTTTTTTTTTGAGAAGCTTTTTAATAATAAATTACTCAAAAAAAAAAAAAAAAAATAACAAAAAAAAATCAAGAATAAAAATTTGAAGATATTTAAGTAGTTCTTATCCATTTTTTGGAATATTTTAAACGTGGGTAGATGTTAAGTGTTGTCTTTTTCAAAAGCATATTTCGAAATTCCCGTCTCTAAGAAAAGTTTTATTTTTAAAAATTATGAAGTTTTTGGGAATGGGATAAAGGGTTCATTTTTGGTTGTTTCTTCATTAATAAATCATTCTACATCCTCTTTCTATGTGTGCATAACTTGATTTAGTTTTGTTGACATTTTCATTAAATTTATTGAAAAGGCGTTTATTATTTTGTTAATTTTTTTTTTCTTTTAATTTTATTTATTAGTTTAATTACTATTTTTACAATCCATTATAATATGCTTAAAATACAATAATTTAAAAACAAGAGAGGGGTAAAAAAGTTGTATAGGGCGGTTCAGTTGGATCTGCAATAAATCCTTAAAAGTGTGATTCCTTGTAGTATTTTTTTGTCTATTTTTAAATTTGACTTGGACTACAGGGGGCTAAAGAAAATTGGATTAGAGAAACAAAGTCTAAAGAATATCCACTACAGATATTCAAGCTGTAGCAATGTAGAGCAAGGTGATTTTAGAACTTTTTTTAAATTGATGTAACTAATTAATAGAACTTATTAGTACAACTTCAAAATCAACTTTCACCTTTGACTTGTTGCTTCTCAGGTAACGTTTTATATCTAAATTTCAGTGTTTGATTTTCAAGATTTCTGTCTGTTAATGAAGCGCGAAATTTAGTTTTATTAAATTTCATTCGCTTACAATTTTTTGAGCAAATAATCTTAAGTTCGAATATTTTTATGTTGTTTATTGATGTCGTTGTATGAATCTGCTTCCAACTCATTGTTGCACTGCAAATCAATTATTTCCATCGGTAAAGCTTCTGAACGATGGAAAGGTTCACTTGAAATGGAGAAGAAAATATCTCAAACGTTTTCTCATATTTTGTAAGTTCTAGGAAACGACGATTTAATCAGCGGAAAGTTTTCCTATTTCATTAGCGTACTTCGCAAAATTAAGAGAGGAGCAATGACAAATAAATATTATTTAAATATTTTAAATGTTAACGAATATTTTATTATTGACCGTTATTAAGATTTACATTTATTTATTAAATTATATTATAGAATGTAAATGTCAATGACCCTACACCATTAGGCATGTGGGTAAAGTTACAGTTATTTTGATAACAAACTAATAATTCTATTTTAGGATATTAACATACAAGTCTTGAGAATTAATTTCATCTACTTTTGTTTGTATTGAATTTTTATGAATGATTTGCTTTTGTAAATTTATCACTCTTTAAGCTATTGAACCGTATAATTAAACTCCATAGTAAAAAATATAACTCAACATTTTCTGAAATTTTGTGAATATAAAAAAAATATATCAAACAAATTTACTTAAATTCCTTTTAATATTTAAAAAATCTATTTTCAGAAGACTTAGATAAATTTTGACAACAATTTTAGGTAGGTAGGTAGTAGTGGCTGCCGACAGTACGCCGACACACTTATACCGGTGAGGTCCATTGTGATACTACGAGAACTTTCCTCGCGTAGGACTCTACTCGTTGAACCAATTTGAGCTTTTAACGAAGCGGCGGAGATTTTTGATATTAGTGTTTTCAAGATTACCGAACGAGTCCAGAAAGAAGGCTCCTAAATGGGTTTTCTTTTTATGGTAGAGACCAGGGCAGGAACTGAGTAGGTGTTGGACAGTTTCATCCTCCTCCTCCTCTCTACATATGCTGCAGAAATCGTTTTAGGGGAGTCCCAGTCTTCTGGCATGTTTACCAATCAGACATTGACCCGTAATGACCCCTGCCATAGTGCTAATGTCACACCTTTTTATAGTTAGTAGGTTAAGGGATCGCTTCAGATTCAACATAGGTCAGATTTGCTTGGTGATGTTGCAGTCTGGTCTAACTGACCATCTGAAATTTGAAGCTTTTATTGCATCATTGCGAAACAATAAATTACAGGTGGTGGCAAGAGGTGCACCCAGATTGCTCCTTTCCGGAAGGATTTCTAATATAGTATCCTCTGTAGCAAGTTGATCTGCTATGCAGTTACCCGGAATATTACTGTGTCCTGGCACCCATCGTAACAATATGTTGAACCTATCCGCTAGCTCATCCAAAAAACTGCTACAGGCCAACACGGTTTTTGAGTTAATGGTTACCGACTCCAGTGCTTTAATCGCGGCCTGACTGTCTACGAGTACACAGATATTTCTAAAAGATAACAATCTTAGTCGAAATGAAAACATATAACGAAGAACATGACTGCAATTGAAAAGAACTAGCCACAAATAAAAGATAATAGGAGCAAGTGGTTTCTGTAGTATTTTGTTTGTTGAAGAGCAATCGGGTACATTAATGATGAAATAACGTATTTAATCTTTATTAGTTATTCTGAACAGACTTAGATATTTTATTTAATATCCTAATACGTATAAAATTCGCATCATATTTAATATGTGAAAAATCTGCAAATGAAATTAACTATAGTAAAACAATTCTAAATTAACTATCGTAAAAGTACTGCATTTCATGCAATTAGTTAATAATTTAGATGACTGTTCTTTATATAATATAAGTTTAAAATTACAAATACAATATCACTAATGCTACAAATTACAATAATTGTACAAATTAATTCTGTCTTTACGTAATGAACTAAATAAAATTAGTTCTTTAGTATAATAAATTTAAATACCTAAGTAATATACATTTATTTTTATTTTTACATATAAGTTACATTGAATTATTCATTAGTTTATAAGAAAGAAAAAAAAAAAACTTACTTACTAAGATGAAATAACGAAACATCATTGATTTCTATCTAGAGCAGATATTTTCTATATATAGAAATTTCTAATAATATATATATAGAAAATATAGCCCGAAAGTGATGTATTTCTGAATAAATCAAAACCTAAGTTTGCAATTTTCACTATTTTCAGTAAAAAGGTTTTGTATTTTCTTATAACGTATTTTAATTTTACAACACAAATATTATGACAAAAAAACGTTTCTCTAATCTTCGTTCAAAGCTGGTAAGTTCTAATCCCGATATCATCGTGTTAATCACTTTAATTGAACAACTTAATTCTTCTATAATGCAAATCCTAACTGGATATTTTTAACGAGATTTTTGAAAAAAAATTTCATCAAAAAAGAGATTAACGAACATTTTAATTTTCCATAGAATTTATCACATTCAAATTAATTGGTTACAACAACTAGGTACCTTATTATCAATTTGTTCCGGTACATTTTTCATCATCAAAGACCACTAAACTTAAGTAAGTAGTATTTATTTAATTCGACTAAGAATTAAAACTTAATCCGATAATAACACTAATTTTTAAAACTTTGTTTTATAATCGTTTTCTTTTACTTTTTTATCAATTAAAAACAACAAAAATATTTTTTTTTTGTTTCAGAAAATTAAAAAATTCTTTTTATTTTTTTTTATATTCTAAATACAATTAAAATTAACATAGGATATGACAATATTCATCATCTATACACGAATTTATTTTCAAGGTCAAACCCAAAAATTTTTCATTCAATTAAAAATTTAAAAACTGCTAATTATTGTTGCTATAGAAAATAATTTTAGTAGGTAATTGAAAACACTCATCACACCCACACCACCCACATCTCACCTTATATAACTGTATTTATATAAATAAAATAAATATTTTTAAAGTCCTTGAAACACTACTGACTCATTCTTAAGAATAAACATTAATGAAAGAAATGATGAACACATCAATGAAATAAGTGCAAAAAAAATAAAAATAAAGAAGAAAAATAAAACACAAAAACAAAAATAATTAAAAACAAAAATGAAAAATTCCTAGTCGCGAAACCATTAATTAGCAAAGTAAATTTGCTTCCTATTAAAAGGATAATAATATAATCAGCTAAAACGGATGTCATTTCATCATTTTTTTTTATGTTTTAATAAACAGAAGTTGCAAACCTTTTTTGATTGACGATAGTAGAAGTTGTTTGAATTCATATAAAATAAGAATTACGTCTAAATTATGTGTAAAAAGAAAATAAATAAATATATTTAAAACTTTCACAGGCTATAGGATATTTCTTTGAGTCATTTTTGGATTTTTGGATTTAAAAACTTGTAATTTATAAACATAACATTAACAACATAATGAGTAAATATTGTGTTGAGTTAAATTATTTCAGACTGGTTTTGTTTATTTCAAAACAATTAGTGTAAGTAAGACTACTAAAAGCTGCACGCAAATTTATTGATATTTTTTAACAAAATAAATAAATGAAATTGTAAAAATATAGATTAAATGTATATTCATACTTTGCATCTATTATTGTTTATGGAAAAATAAAAAATATCAGAATTTTTTAATTAAATTTTTTTTAAAGATTTTTCTAGTTGTTCATGAACGAAATGAACTTTTAGAGGAGTCGCGCTTACAACCTATAAAATAGCTACAGATCTATCAACCTATAAAATAGCTACAGACCCTTTTGCTCCATTTTTTTACATAATAATTTTTTTCATACAAGGTCTAATATGATTGTGTAAATATTATTTGTCAGAACCTAAAAGTATGCAATATCAAATTATTTACTTTTTTCTAATTTTTTTTTTTATAATATACCTACAACCTAGAGCTGATTAGCTATAGGTAAAATTTACACAAGCAATTTTATTTAAATGCATGTTGAAAACTAAATGAAATTAAAATAACGTCCAGTGATATTCATTGAGATTAATCTGTTTAACAAATAATATATAAGAGTCGATGGTGTTCCACTGTTTGATCTGATCGATAGGGTTGAAATGAACAAAAAATCGAATTAACAAAAAGCATTACCCAAAATAACAAAGTGTATGTACAAATGAATAACCGAAATCTCATTCATCTTGACGACCCTTGAATTAAATAAGAATGTATCTCTAATAAAGAATACGTCAAATAAATGTAAATATTTGCTAAACTAATCAACTAATAGTTAATTTTATTTACCTATGGGCAGACTTTTTGAAAATTTCGTCCAAATCAATATACATAATTGATTATAAAATGGTCCGCTTAGATACAGGGGATTAAAAAATTAAAAACATTGGTCAAAAGTACTTTTTAAAATATTCAAATCATTTAACAAAGAGACCTGACGATTTCTATAAGTGAAGCAATTTGCATGTTATAGATGTTATTTTAGGTAAATTCGTACTGGAAAATTAATTTTTTATTTAAAATAATAATTTTTTTTCGAAATGTGTTTAATAGAGGATTATATGTTGTATCATACAATAATAGAGGTAGTATAAGTAGACCTAGTATCATACAATAATAAAGTATATGAGGTAGATCTAGATCAAGGTGGCTAGAGTAGAGTAAAACTGTCAAATTGAAATAAACAGATTTAGTATAGTTGCACAAGATAGAGCAGAATGGAGGAAAGTTGTCAACAAAGTTAAGGTTCATCATGAGTTTTACAAAACATTGTTTTAAAAAACCGTACAGTCATTTTTTTTCCAAAATTAATCTTTGTGTTGTAAACAAAGTGCTGCGAAAAAGTTTAAGAAAAATTATTTCTATAAGTAGTTGCTTTACTGAAAAAAAATATTTAAAATTTCGTTCACCAACACTACTGGAACTATCAGCTATTTTAAAAAAAACTAACGTTCTACAGCAGTAAAATCAATACTTATTGACAAAATTTCCGAAAACTAAGGGAGTGCCAAAAAGAATATCTCAAAATTGTTATTTTTGACTCATATTTAAAAAAAGAGAAATATATTTTTTTAAATAACCCTATACCTAAGTTATACATTAAATTTTCATTTTCAGATTTCTGTTAAATTATAAAGAGCTTTATTAGTTCTTATAGTTTCCAAAATATTTGAAATTAAGTGAACCTATTTCCAAACTTTGCAAACTAATCATTAACAACCATCATTTTCATGCCCGGTATCGATGATCGATAAAATTTCATTAACTCAACACTTTATGATCTGTCTCAATCGTCAACAACATTTACAACAACTACTATAGATAATAATTTTATAAATTAGTAAAAATAGTTATCTAAAAATGGCAAGGGGCAATTAACTCCACATGGCAATTTAATTCACCCAAGTGAGAAATTAAATCACAAAATTGAAGTGTACACCACTGTAACGGAAAATAAGTCCACTTTTTAGTGAGCAATAATTCCACACTCCAAATAAAAAAATGAGAAATAAGTCCACTTAAAAATTCATATTCAGTAATTATTTTACAACAGTGTCTTCAAAATTCCCTCATTGCTTTCTTGTGATTTATTTATCGTATTGTAATAGGCGTTGTAAATTTAGAGTGCATGAATTAAGTACGTGAAATTTAAATGGGCATAAATTATGCCCTGATATTATTTTAGGGCTCTCCGGAAGAACATATATGTACGGATGTTGAAAGGGATATAACCCCTTTTTTAAAAGACTTAAGTGAAACAAATTGGGTAACGGCGCATAATCAGGGTCCCTAGTTTTAACAAAAATTTTGTACCGTTTAGTAAAATTTCTGGAAAATGAAATATATTGTCCTTTCCCAGAAGTTTTAAGTCGGCGTGGGCTAAGACCACGGCATCCGGCATCTGGGCGTTGACTATGGTCGTCCATTCACCGGGTGTCCTCCAACGGCCTAATGTGTATGGAAATCGCAAACGGAGCACCCGTCTGTCAGTTTACAGAGGACATAACCCCTGTATTCACAATGTATAAATTCTCATTTTGGAGGGATTCCGAAATTGGTTACATATAGGGACTTTTGACCATTCAAAAGTGTCACAAAAAAGTGTCACAAGTTCCTAAAGGTATATCTATATTCCACCTTTTTTATGGTTCGTTGGAAAATAAGCCCATCAAAATTAAAGGTGTATTTTGTGAACTTATTTCCCCCTGACATGGATTAAATTCCCAAGTGGATTAATGTTATGTGGGCTTATTGCCCCTAGTCGCTAAAAATAGCTCGAGAAGAAGAATATATTCGACAATTCAATTTCAAGTTTGTGATTAAATTTGAAAAACTCCTTGTTAATATCAAATAGTTATGAAGTCAAGATTGACAGAACATCCATAAATATATGTGAGAACTTACTAATTTTTTTATTTCTTGTTTTTATTTCAATTAACTTAACGTTATTATTGATTGTGGCTATAAATTTATACTTATCTTGTAAATGAGAAATCTTTTCACACCAATAAAAACACCTTAAATATTCTTAGGCACTTAAAAAAATTTGTTTTTTCACCCCTGTGTTTAGCAAAGTTTCACTTTAAAATTTTCCATCCCTATTCTTATAATGTCTTATTCAAATAATGTCATATATGGATACATGCATATATGTATATGAAATAACAGTAAACACATAAAAAAAAACCTAATTACCACTTTTAACAATTTAAAACTTTCTTAATCACTTCGGTTAAATTGTTAAAAAAATAATAAACGAAAAAAAAAACATACAATATTAGAGATGGAAACAGCGAATAAATAAAAACAATTATGTTCAGGTAGGCCATAAAAGTAAGAGAGAGAAATATAGAAAAAAATACACATATCTTAAACTTTACCTATCTCAAAAGTTGAAAATTAAAAATTGTTTATTTGTTTTCTCAAAAAATGGGGTAGGGGTTGATAAAATGCATACATATTATTTAAGCAATGTTTGTAAATTAGTGAAAGTGATTTAATTACAATGAAATTATTTGTTCAAAATTTGGAAACCAAATAGAACAGAAATATTCAAACACTTATTCTAAATTCAATTTCATTTGTCTATTTCTAATTTTAGCTAGCATCAATTACTCATAATTATTTTTTTAAAACTCAGCAAATATTCACAAGTTATTGACGCCACTAATAATCAATTTAGATAATATAGTGGAGGTGATGTTTTTAATATATGAGATTGTATATTAACGAAAGCCGATCATGTAGAATAATTTTGCGTATTACAAAAAATTTATTTTAGCCGTTTTCAGCGATGGCTTTTTACAATTTTACGGTTTTAAAGCTTTATTTATTTAAGTTGTCTGAAATGATTGAGAAATTGTAAAATATAAGACAAAAAATTATTTAGTTTTAAAAATTACAGATTTTGCATTTTGAAACTAAACCTGCCAGCAAGGTATAGTCCCCATTTTATGATGTTCACATACGAAGAATTGAATCTATTTAAAAGAATTTTTTAAAATTTGCTCTATAATATGTAATGTTCCTTGGGACGATCCAATTAGTTTGCCCTTTTACGAACATAGTCTAAATTTAATTCATGTACATTTCCTACAGAAGAGAAAAGAAACTGCTAAATTCACCTTTATTGTTGAAATTGTGAAAGGTAACGTTATTTCTCCACCTTTTTTTAACCAAATTATAATTAATAATAATTCTCGACTAAGGTCCGTAAATCTTTTTAGTTTAGTTCATCATAGAACTAATTATGATAGATTTGAACATAATGTTAATGTTGGGGAATAAATACAAGGTCGTCATTGACTTCTCCCTTTCAAAGGTTGCTTTAAAAAAAAAAACTTCACATACACACAAATTAAAAAACACTCACTCTTACACCTTTAATCTTTCAGTTAGTAGTAAGAGAACTTATGTTAAGTATTTAAAAAATAAAATTAATTTATAACTGTTTTCTTTTTTCTCTTTTTTCTCTATATAGCTTTTTATAAAACTTTAAGTTGATGGATTTAAGTCCGATCGATTCTAAATAAACGCTGGTGTTCTACAATGATCAGTTTGTTTCTCTAAACCACTTTCAATCCAATTCACAGTTTTGCAGATTTCAGTACTCTAGTGGCCTCCTAAGACTTTCATAAAAAAAAAATTAAGCTACATCTATCGCTGTATCAACCAAAATAGACATCATGGCCAGTTCCCTCAGCCATATGATTTGGTCCCAATAGCTAATTGGGACTTAAAAAAGAGAGTCGAGTTTAACACGTCTTCTAAAACTCAGAGCTGTACAATTAACAGAAAAATTTCCATTTTTTATCCTACTCTTTTGTTTTAGGAAGATAAACTTCAGCGGTTTAAAAGCTTAAGTGTATTAGGTATGCAACTAAATCAAAAATTGATTTGGAATGATCATATATTTGATGTTGCAAAAAGCACAGCCAAATGTCTAGGTTTTCTTAGCCGTTGCAAAACTTTTCTAAAGATTGAATTAGCATGACACCAAAACACATGTTTAACAAACATTACGAAAACTGATACGTGTTTCGAAGTAAAATTGTTAGTTGTTAGTTTAAATTTCTGAAGTTTTTCAATTGAATAAAGATAGGTCTGATTCTGATATTGGCAGAATACAACGGAATATTCAGAAATGTTTGATGTAGTAATCGAATAGCATCAGTTAGCTGACATTAACTGCCCACAATATTGATGCATTCATTCAATCACAATTGACATTGTTGATAGCCTGAATTGAAACCGAGAATTTGTCGCGAACATTGATTTTTTTTTTCATTCATCATAAATTTTATAACATTTATTGATAGTATAATTTCGTAATAACTTAATTAAAATGAAAGAACCACATTTAACAAAGCCTATTCTTCCAAAAAAGAGTGTAGGTTTTTACATTTAATTAGTTTATATATGTATAAAAATAATAATAAAAATAAATAAATACTTGCAAAACATTACACGTACCCGTCTCTGTTGGCAGTATCGTACTTAGTTTACAAAATTATAATTCTAGTAAAGTTACGGCACAAGCACATAAATATACAAAAAAAATTGACAGCAAATTGTAGTAAAATATGAAGATTATTTTAAGTTGTTAGAGGTATTTTATATTTCAGCTTTTAAATAAAAAGAATTCGGATAGAATGAGGATATTAGTGGTTTTCATAAACAATCAATATTGATATATACAATATGGCAATTATGGCAATATTGGCCATAAACAAAAACAAAATGTTGCAAATGAAGTTTGTTCACAAACACTTTTAATTTAGCACGAAAATTGTAATAGATAGCTCATGACTAGATACCTCAGTTGAGCTGCTGTTTATATTTATAACACAAAACTGAAGTAAATTCTATACATTTTGCGGACCCTATACATTTTGTGGTCGAATAATATATATTTTACAATTATTTGAATAAAATAAATATTCCATAAAAAATTTCAACATTTGAACTAATATTTTCCCTACAACGTTTACCTACGTTTAGTTTTCTATAAATAACTTACTTATTAATATGAAAACAAATGTACATTGTTTTGCATTAAAACGAGGAGATAATATTCTTTTTTTATTTCCAAAATAAACTTGAAATATAAGGCGTGAAAGTATTGTATTTACAAAAAAAGGGTTTGGGCGGCATAAGGTGCTAGGGGACGGTAATAGGTACATTTACGTTATATAAACACAATTGATGTCATTTAAATAGGAGCATTAACAAGCTCGATGAAGTTTAATCGGTAGGAGAATAATAAAATATAATCCAATACACATGTTATATGTCGGGCTCAAATACCGCTCATGGTATGGGTATTTAAATGAATTTTTCGTTTATTATTGCTCCTTTAAGTATATGTTCTGGCATAAACAATCTTTTTTGTCTGTTTCTAGAATATTGTTTCAGTGATCTTTTGCTTTTTAATTTGGGTAAAATTTTTATCTATTTTTTCTTCTAGTTTACTGCTTCATTATTTTAATAACTCAGTCTGTAATTTCGCACAGGATGAAAGCACCTACCCAAGTTTATAAAGCTAAAATTTTCAAAGTTTATCCACTCAACAAACTCAGTAAGTAAGTAAATAAATATGTCTATAAGTATATTATACAGATTCTGTTCAAAAATTCATAACTTCACAAATAAAAATATATAAAAATTCCCCTAACATTTTCTTGGGAATGGGAATACTCAAATAAAATGAAATTATTTTAACTACATTTTAAAAGTAAAGTTTTAATTGTTTCATAAATAAATTAAGTGAGATGAACGTTATTTTTCTTGTATTTGATGTTTACTCCATTAAAAACAAATATTTTTTATTTTATTTTCTTTAATAAACTTTAAAATGTTGTTGCAGTATAAAAATAACAAGATAAATTTTAATAAAATATTATTATTATAGATAATATTATAGCTAAGTACAGTAAATTTAAAAATTATATAATTATAAAAACAATAAAATATAAAAATAATAATTAAAAATTTTAAATATTTTATTTTGTAGGATGATTTCTTAAAATGTAGCTGTAAATAGAAAATTAAAATAATATTGCGAATAATATAACAGAAAAAATATCAGTAACCTAAGAAACCAAATCAGGAAAAAATAAAATTGAAAAAGTAATTATTAAGTAAAATACTAAAATACTCTTAATTATTGATGAACCAAATTATATATATTTTCAATTAGAATAAAGCTGACACCAATTAGAAATATGTATTTCACTTTGGTTAATGCAAAGACAAGAACCAAGGGAATTCCCAATTTGGTCAATTTTTACTCAAATTCTAAGTCATATATGAACTATCTGCCAAAATTAGAATTTAGTCATCTTATTTGGTTGGCGCACACTCTCATCTTTAAATTGGAAGTGGTATAATATAAATGTCTAACCCAACTGAAAATACCCCTACACCGATCTCTAATATCTTAATGTGAACATAATGTGAACAAATCATCCATACATTAATAATAAGTATTATGTATATATTCACTTACTTACTTTTAAATGCTTAAAATATTATAAGAAAATACTTCTATGAATTTAAATGTTTTATTAAGCTGATTCTTTTAAATCTGATTTGAATGAAAATCTTAAAAATGTTGGCTTTAACTCTTTCATTTGTTTAACAATCACTTTTAGGTATCGAAGGTATAAATTATTAGATATAAATTCAAATAAAAACAAATATTTACTACGATTTCTATCAAATTTTAAAGCTAAAAAGTTATTAAAGTTTTTAAAGTTTTAGAAGCTAGCTACGCCTATGTTTACCTGGCGAATAAATATTTTCATGAACTAATGAAGTCTAAAAGTCGTTGTATATGGCTTATAAAGTTCTTTCGCTATTCTCTCTTGACATCGTCATATATTTTATCTTATCCCATTTATTTGTAGAGGACAAATTAGTATTGGAATACCAGACCTTAAAAAAGAAATTAATTTAAAAAAAATAGTAAAATAGTTGTATTTTAAAGTGGAATTGGAATGGGTTGCGGCGTTTTCCAGAATATTGGAAAAATTCATTTATCCGACCAATTCATAAGAAAGATGCTAAAAATAATGTCTCAAATTATCGTTGAAATTGCGAAGCTCTCATGTGTTCCCAAACTATTTGAACTGATAGTATTTGATTCAATATATGACATTTGCTCTAGTTCCTTAGCAGTTAACCATCACGGATTTATGAAAAAAAGATCTGTAACTAATTTAGTTGAATCCTGTTCAAGCTTTTTGAATACTATGGAAGCTGGTTCTCAAACTGATGCTATTTATACTGACCTAAGTAAGACTTATTACCTCATAGCATTATTCTTCTAAAGCTCAAAAAACTAGGGTTCCCTGAAACCTTCTTAAAATGGATCAAATCATTTTTGTCTAAGAAAACTTATAGTGTGATATTTTAATCAAATATATCTGACTCTTTTTGCGCCACGTCAGGTGTACCACAAGGCAGCCATCTAGGTCCATTACTATTCATTATTTCTATTAATGATGTAACTAAAATCATCAAGAATAGTAATGTTGTTATATTGCCGATGATATGAAAATTTATAACAAAATTTCCTCATCTGATGATTCCACCTTGCTTCAGGAAGATCTAGACTCTTTTTTTAGTTGGTGTAGCTCCAACAACCTACTCCTAAACATTGACAAATGCGCTCTAATTTCCTATTCCCGTAGTTACTCCCCCTTAGTAGTCAACTATACTTTTGATGCTAAACTTATTAAAAGAGTTTCCCACTTTAAAGATTTAGGTATCCTTTTCGATGATAAACTTTCATTTAAACCACACTTTAATATCATAATCAACAAGGCAAATTCTTTGCTGGGATTCATAAAGAGATAGTCTAAAGAGTTTAACGATTCATATACAATTAAATCATTATTTACAACGCTCGTTCGCCCTCACCTTGAATACGCTAGTCCCTTCTGGTCACCCTACTACTTCACTCATATCAACAGAATAGAGTCAATTCAAAAAAAAAATCTTAAATAATCCTGCCTCCTTACCAAGATCGCCTCAAACTACTTCAATTAAATACTTTGCACTCGAGAAGAGTTGTTGCGGATATTTTATTTATAATTCAACTATTGACTGGCGAAATTGATTCCCAAACTATAAAAGGCATAATCAATAAACAGATTAATACTAGTACGCGATTTCGTTCAGAAAATGTTTTTAACCTTCCTTTTCACAGAACAAATTATGGTAAATTTGAACCCATAAATATAATGTTAATGGCAGTTAACCAACATAAAAATAGTATAGACTTTTATTTTAGTAAAGCCAGGTTAAAGAAAATCCTATTCCAAATCCTTCCTTAATCCTACTAATCCTATTTATATATGTAGTCACTAATTCACTAATTTTACTTAATTCATCTCTATGAATTTATTGTTTTTCCTCACACTTTTTCTTTTTTTTTAATCGAATTTAATTTTATTGAGTTAGTTGTTCATCATTTTTTTTTTTGGTTTATATTAATTTATTTCTAAGTTCATATGTAATAGTAATTGTTATCAATTCTAATAATTTCATTTTTATTGTAATTATAATTTAAAAATTAAAGTTTAATTGAAAATCTAAATAAAAAAAAAGGAAAAACCAATTAAAAATTAAATTAAAATATATTATTAATTTAAATTGTTAATTAAACTACAATATTGTAAACCGTTTGAACTAAATCGTGAATAAATAAATAAACAATTCAGGTGATAATGTTCTATGAAAGAAAGACCAGAAACATAAGATTCTCAAGAAATGTGATGTGGAAATCCAACCTTTTGTTTCCATTTATTGGAACACTGTTTTTATTGACGAAATGAGAATTTTCATGGTTGGGAGATTTCTGATTATCATGGCATTATAGTCCGCATAAATATATAGTTATGAATATAAGTGACTAATGTGAGATAATATTTAAAGAAAGTGGTTTAACTCTGAACTGTTAAGTGGGTTTTAGCTGCTAAACATTTTAACTGCCAAATATTTTTGTTGGCTCTAAAAAATGAGATAATTCAAGGCATACGAGAAGTAAATATAAGAGAAGGCAAAAGGCATACGAGAAGTAAATTTCATTTACTGTTGGCTCCTGATATGGGACATTTTCAAACTATATTGGGTTATTTTCATACTAGTTTGCGATGTTTTCACACTAGATAGGGATGTTTTGATTTTATTATACTTCGATTTAGTATAGTTTTTTTAATAATTTTTTGAGTAAATGTAATAATTTACATTCTTATTTGTCAACTGCTTGTAACAGTAATCTTAAATTTTGTTAATTTTGAACTTTTTTAATTTTTTAAAATTGAGTTTTGAATATATTTTTTAGTTTTCTTTTTGAAATATTGGAGTGTGTTAACCTAAAATTGATTCTTATAATATATATAAGTATGTCCTTGCAATTGTAGAGACTAATCGTCTCATGTGTATTGAATTAAATTGAATTGAATACACGACTCATATTTTCGTCTTTTTACTAATTTTTACTAATTTTTACTATTATTTTCAAATTATTTTTTAGTTATGTTAGTTTTGCCGTTTTCACTTTTACTATTCTCAATCTTCTTTTAATTTAATTGGTCTATCATCCTTCATTATACACCATTGATTCGGTGAAATTAAAATTTTACAAAGTTCTGAATATTCTGTTCGTTATCGTCATTTGGTTTAAAAGATTATCATTAAATTTTTTGTTGTATTTAATTATAAAGATGTGGCTTTATGGATATGATTCCAACGAAAAAACCTCTTTTGCAAAAGAGTGTAACTTAACTATAAGTTGGTTTTGGAAATGGTCGACTCAATTTGGTCCCAAGTTTTATGTTAATGATTTGGTCATAAGTAATTAAGTTTCTGCAAGAGAATATATTCAACGAAGTTAATTGTTCGATATTGTTCAAGTCCTCATTTCAAAAAACAAGATAAAAGGCAGTATATAGCCAGGTACCCTACAAGGGAATGATAAGTGATAAAATAATTATTAGATATTGTGTGAGACATATTGTTGTATTGCTCATAATACGAACACAAAATAATTAGTACCGTGTCAAAATATATATAAGATGATATCTTAAAAATAGATCAAAAATCTAAATTATAGACACGTTATTAGTCAGCTAGAAGAATACAAATAATAAATTTAATACGAGAAACAAGATCTACAACAGAGATACGCATGATAAATTCTATGATTGGCTAATATAAAACTCTGATCAGGATTAAAAACTCACCATAGAAATGAAATCTAGGCTTAAAGAAAATCTAAAATAGATTGAAAGCGGTGATTGAAATTGAAGTAATGTAATTGATGATATGTAGAGAAAATTTTGGTTGCATTAAAGATCTATGGAATGTGTAGACTTGTAGAAAGACATACTCATTGGACAGATATAATAGAAAAAAATATTGGTTACTTTACGAAGACTAGCATTCGATCGCTCCTCAATCAGAGGAAGTTTGATAAAAAATCGTACTCAATTTCATTATGAATTGTTTTTGATAACTTTAATTTATTTTTGGCACTATATAAATATTTTTATATATACAAGTAAGAAGGGCCCAAGCTCACGTACGGTTTAATCATTTAAATAAATTTTATCACAAAATGATATCTTAACTTAACTTATCTAAACCAACTCTCTTTCATAAAAGGAATCATAGACTTATCATAGAGAAAAAAGAGATAATAGATCGCGCGGTAATTGGATATGTTCACATTGAATTGCAATTGCAGTCAACAAAATATGTTGCAAAAACTAGCTCTCAGTGTTTATATTATGTCATCAATTGTAATTACATCTTCATATGTGCGTGTAAATGTTATCATTCCAATTTTTTTCATCAGTTCATCATCGGTTTGAATTTTCTATTTTGAAATTTTGATATTTTCTAATTTGCAAATTAAAAAAATTTATTTGTAGGAAAGTGTAGCAAAAAAAAAATATTTATTTTGATAAATCATTGCTACATATTTAAATTTAATACATATATCGACATTTTGACTATTTTTTGAATTTTGAAAAATCTTTTCAATGATTAATTTAATCCTACATTCATAGGTTTATTTGAAATCATTTAGTAACCCTTCAAATTTACATTATAAATTTAATAAATGAAAAAAATTCTAATGATTGTTTTTAGTCTGCTTTGTTCCGGTTACCCGATTTGATATTTTTTCTGAAATATGTATATGTGTATTGTATATGTATTTTTACTTTCAAATATTTCCAGATTTATTTTTTTTCTAACATTCATTCATTTTTATGTTTGGTTTTTTCTGACCTCCTAGTAATTTCTTGTTTCACGAACTGCACAATCATCTATTTGCATTAAGATATGATTTCGTATGTGTTACCAGAAAACTTAACTGAATATTTCGCAGCTGTTGTTACATCTTAAATTAGATATTTATTTTTATTCAATTGCAAGCCCCTTACTTCATTAAATTACTAATAAAAATAACAATAATATTATACACAAATATAAGCTGCATTTTTTTAAACACAATTTTCAAATCTTAATATAAAAATAAATATCATTTTAGAGAAATAAATTTGAGATTCCTTTAAATTTTTAAGAAAATTTCAATTTTACAATTCACATACCGAAATTGTTTTAACAATCTGACTGACAATTATTTAAATCTTCATATATCATCGCTTCGAAAAAAAACTAATGTATTTACTTAGAACCATTTGTTCAATTTGAAATATTTAAGTGCTCCATCATTCTACACTATATATATACATACAGATATACTTCATCTGAACAATACCTAATAAAATTCAAAGTTTATTTCACCCACTTTCCCTCACCCAATTTTCAAGAAAACATACTCTTTAAATTTATATAAAATCGATACGTTAATAATGGATGTCAACAATTTTGTTAGAATTTCAAAAACACTACAATCCAATAATAGAAATAAAATGAAAATAAAACAAAAAAAAAAAAGTAAAGCAAAAACAAAAACAAAAAAAAATAAAAAAAACTAAATCAACATTCATAAAGTCATAAAGTAATTCATGTGAATAAAGGTGATAAGAAAACATTATAATGAGATCTGAGAATTAGGAAAAAGTGAAAACCATTTTCTGTTTTGTTTTTATTTTCGTGTTTTTGTTTTTTAATTTTATTTCTAAATCTTGTCTTATAGACCTAAAAAAAAAAAAAATAAAATTCTAGATTTTCCAGTAGAAAATCTAAAATTCCAAAAAAAAATTTCAATAAATGTTTCTTCTCATCAGATCGAATTCAATCGAATAACAGAGAATGGTGTATTATAGACAGTCACATGTCCTTGATCTGTTTTCTTGATCAAATGATGTAATTTACAGTTAAATAAATACACATCCTGGGTTCACATTAAGATGTCAATGAAGTGATGATTCGTTTAAGCTTTGATTCTTTGTTTTGGAAAAATTTAAAGAAGTTGTAAATTAATAGATTTGGTTTAATAAAGAATGCCTAAACATAAAGTACCAAAAATATTAAGATATTATTTTTATTCATTTAATGATAAAATTTTTATCTTTGTATTCTCTTAATAATTAGGAACTAAATATATTTTTTTAGTTATTAAAAATGAAAAATGAATTTAAATGAGCAAAAAAAGGAATAGTGTGAGACATAAAATGTCCTGTATATTATGATAAGTAGAAACACTTGAACAAATGAAATGAATCAATATTAATATAGAAAAAATAGTGCAATTTCAATTTGAAGTACAATTATTATTCTTAGATTAGTATTTTGTATCGTAAACGAAATAGCGCAATAAAAATGTCGAAGTATTTAAATGTATTCCAGTGGATAGCGTGGAAATAATTGTACACGGTTAAGTATTTATAATTTATTCACGTATTTCGAGCTAAAATTAAAGCTTTAATTAATTTATTAAATAATCTTTGATTGATAATTTCAATGACACTTATAAATATAGTTTTACATTAGTTTTTTATCATATTAAACAATACTTAGAGCTTTATACAATAATAAAAAAAAAATAAAAAATTTCAAGTACATAAAGGGAAAACTAAATAACAATATTCAGCTTAAATACTACAAACAACTAAATAAAAATATAAAAAAGTGGTCTACAAAACCAGAACTTAAATATGATTTATAATGAATAAAATAATTTATAAATAAAAAGGAAGAATACACTCTATGCAAAAAAACGCATCTTAAATAAGAAGAGGGTGAAAAATAAAGAACAAATATACAACTTATCGGAAACTATCTAAAAAAAAAAATAAATAAAAAAATAAAAATATTAGAAGGATTAGCCAAAAACAATATAAAAAAAAAAACAATTAAAAATTTACAATAAATAATTTAATTTATGTAATAATACGTACTAAGTCATTAACCTGATCGTGATTCAAATCAAAAAGCCAAAATTTAATTAGATTGAGAAGTTTAGAGCCATAATTCAATGCAGTAATAGAAGGTGGTAACAAGTTATAAATTCTAGGCGCAATTGTCGGAAAAGAGCGCACGAAATGCTGAAAATGGTGCGGAGGAGGATTTGATTCTCAGATTATATATGTCTGAATTCCTATTATGAGTAACCACTTCTGCGAAAAAATTCTTTTAGTACCATTAAATAATACAGATGTTTCAAAGGTAAAATTCTCAAGGAGTAAAATAGAGGAAAACTACGTTCCAAACGATGTTTTTTTTAAACATCAGTCTTATTACACATTTTTGTTGCGTAATTAAAGGTCGAAGATAATTACAGTAAGTACTACCCCAATTGATAATTCCATATTGCAATTTGGATAATTTCATATTGCAAGACCAAAGTACACAGTAGTCACGAGCTTAGAACAAAATTGCTTAAGGTAATAAAATTGTCTGATAACAGTATGAAAGTACTTCCTTAAATTTCGTGTATAAAGAGACCAGTCAAATTTAGAATCTAACGTAACACCTAGGTATTTGAATGAATCTACGCAATCAATTTTAAAACAACCAGTACTACAATTATATAGTTCAGTATAATTGTAAAAATTATTATTAATAGAAGAAACATTATTAATTGTTATCAGAAAATTTTGACAATTAGCACAATGATAAAAAATATTATCAACCGTAGATAGAGCTTTCCAAACTGAAAAACATTATTTTTGTTTTTTCGCTCAAAATGAATTTGTAATAACAAAACCAACGACGTAATAAATCTAAATCATAATGAACATTTACACACAAACTCAAAAAATGATGAACTGTTATAAGATAAAGCAAAATCGTCTGCAAAGGCAGTTAAAAAAACCCTTAAATTTCTGTATAAAGATAGAATTAAAAAAGATTAGAAATAAGATAGGCCCCAGTACAGATCCTTGAGGTACCCCCAGATAAATGTTTTTTTAATTCACTATAAGTTCCATCAATTTTGACTTTTTCAACTCTGTCAGATAAGTAAAAACAAAATAGATTATATAAATGTTACCTCGAAAGCCTGCTTTATTTATTTAATAAGATGTTATGATCAAATGCTTTCTTAATATCAATCAAAAGTGTAGAATTTTTTAATTTATTATTAAATCTTTAATCAATTTGAGAACAGAAATTTAGAAGAGCATCTTCAGTTGATCTACCATTACGAAATCCATATTGCATAGGACTTAAGAAATTAGTTTTCTTCAAAAACTGCATCATCCTGCTCTTAATTATTTTTTCTAAGATTTTAGAGAAGAAACTTAGCATGGAAATAGGACGATAGTTATCAGCACTACATTTATCACCTTTTTTGAATAAAGGCAAAATCTCAACAACTTTAAGGAAATTAGGAAAATTCCTAAATTCTACGCAACAATTAAAAATATGAGCCAGCACCATCGACTATATTAAGACGGATTTTTTTTAAAACAAAGTTTGAAATGCGTAGTGTATCAAAATGGGAATTATCCAGTTTCTAATGGTGTTAACTCTAATCTCCTAATCTTCCGTAAATCATCATTATATTTTATCTGTAAATTGAAAAAATTTCTGAACCATTTCAAAACTGATTTTAATTATTATTCTTTGAAATAATAGATATTTAAAAAGAGACGTGGCGAAATCAAATATTTTTTCAACAATTTTATATTTTCAATTGAAAATTTCAATTTAAAATTTGCTTCATAAGGATACCCATACATTCCCCAAACTCACCAAAATAAATAGTTCATTCATTGAAGTGTAATTTATGTATTGTTATTTGTCCATATAAGTACGATTAGTTCGTCAGGAGTACTTTCAGGTCTAAAGATGTTGCTAAAGCCTCCATTTTCCTAATGATACGTTTTAGACTTGTGGCCTTGTTAAAATTATGACCAGTTCTGTACATTCAATAATAAATCAGTTTAAACCTTCAATTTTATTAATTCGATGGACTGTTTGGATTTGTGTTTTAGAGTGATTTTATTTTCCAAATTTCTTTTTATTTATACAAAATTTTACAATGAATCATCATAAACAGAAGTCAATAATTCTATAGTATATGGAATTGTATCATTGCCACAATTCTTTATACCCGAATGCCGACTTTTCCGAATTCCGCTTTTTAAAAGCCCGCTTTTTTAGTTGTTTTTTTTTCACTTTTTTTGTATCAAACGACTACACATACAATAAATTAAAATAAATATTCTGGAAAAGGCAGATATTAACTTTTTTGGGTCCAACAGCGGCTATACATACAGTAAATTAAAAAGAATGTTCTTGGTATACATAAATACACTTAAAGCGGGTTTTTCTTTGAGGGGCAAATTTTGATAACAGGTCCTAGACAGTACACATCCCCTAAAGTGTCACTGACAAAATCTAAGAAATGCCTACTGCTCATCATCTCAGCTCTGCCAATAAATCCGACCCTCATTTTCTCGGAGGTATGTGCAAAGTTATCTGCCGAGGAGCTTGCTTACACAAGGCTAACGAGAGCGAATGCATGCGAAACTTTGCGCATTAACAAAGTTATCGAACTATTCCTAATCGTGCGGAAGAAACAATGTTTTCCACGAACGTGAATGATAATGAAAATCGATTTAGTAAGATGGAGACAGAAACTTCGGTAACAAATGTCCTTTTGATAGGACAGGACTACAACCATTAAAAAAGAGGGCTTTTGAAAAAGCGGGATTTGGAAAAGTCGCCATTCGTCCCGCACCGTCTTTATACTAATTAATTACAAAATTTTAAGGTAAGTGCAATTTAAAGGAAAGTGCATATCGCCTTATAATTTGTATAATACATATTGCACAAATCAAAGAAACGCCTCATATTACAATTTTCAAGTTTCAAATTTACTATTATTTTATGAATATATTCTTATATATAAACTAATTTTGTTTTGTCTGAAGCCTATTATAACAACAACAATAGTAATGAAAAAACAGTTCATTAAGAATAAAACAACGAAAATTGAGTGAATAAATAATTTTTTTTAATGTTTTATGGAAGTAGGTGTATAGTTAAAAGTAAAATGTAGCGGGAAAATAATATTAATGCGTTATGATGAGAGATGATGCATATTTACTTTATATTGATTGTTGTTGGTGTTTGAGTTTTAATGTGCATACTTTTTTAAACTGCACCCAAACTTTACAAGATTAGTAATGACATTACTAGTTCTTATTATATTCTCTTTATTTATCATTACTTAAATTACTTTTAATCAGAATTTATTTAAAAATACATAATTATTCCGACAAGCATAATCATGTAAGCAAAAGTATAAACCATATTTTATGTTGGGGTAGGACATTAATGTATGCACGACTGTATTTTATGATTTTATTTAAAAATATGTGCGCAATCTTAAATTCATTACAAAAGTACAGAGTTTCTTCTTTTCTACATCAGAATGAAATTTAAATTTAATTTGATGTTTTTTTACAAATGAATTATTACGTATTCGGTTGTTGTCTAAGATAAATCAATAAAAATCAATTATATAATATAGTGTCAAGGATAAATTACAATTATGTATGGAAAATAATTGACTTCTATTTTTGATGAAACTTCTTCAAATTTTGAAAAGTGGACGAATGCTAGTTGATATTTAATTTATAATATTATAATATCAAATATCTAAAACTATTATACAAAATATGCAAAAAATAAGAACAAAAACAAAAAAAAAATACAACCAATTCTTATTTTGGCATTATCAACGGTCTCTCATTAAAAATGTTCACTTCTTCACACAAAATTACTTATGTACGTATTAAATTCATAGAGTAAACTTTTATGTGTACGGAAATAACAGTCAACGCCAATTATTATAATATTTAGAGAACCCTTTTACCAATTTATTTTCACGTTGTTCTTGTTTTTATTTTTTAAGTAAAAATATTTTCCAAATACTGCAGAAATTTGAAGTGTTATACAGGGTGGTCCGATTTAGAGCAAAAAGTTTTTAAGGGGTGATTCCTTGGAGTATTTTAGGATAAAAATTGTTCTAGAAGAGGGGTCTATCTTCAAATTTATCTGAGCTACAGAGGGTTAAAGAAAATCGGATTAGAAAAATGATGTCTAAAGAATATCCACTACAGCTCAGAAGAAATTGAAAGTAGAGCAACATCTTCTTCATAGCTTTTTTTTAGAATCAATACACCTAAATACCGGTATAGGTTGAATGAGTATCAGACTTACCGTTTTTGAATAATAACTGCATAAACTTAAAATTTTGCTTTTAAAAACTCGCTATTTTGTTTGTTTTTTTATTGTATTGATGAGCTTCATCATCCCCTACAACTTTTTCATACACAACTTTCATATCAGACTTGCCATTTTTCAGGTAAAGTCATATTTAATATTTGGGTAACCCATGTTTTAGTAAGAAAACTAATAACTGAGAGTTCAATATTGTAACAGTTTTATTTTTTAGTCAAAATTAGTCAAAATTAGTTAAAATTACTGAAATTAGTTAGGGTTAATGAAATTTTATATGACTTTACATGAAAAACGGCAAGTCTTATATGAAAGTTGTGTATGAAAAAGTTGTAGGAGATGATGTAGCGCATCAACATAATAAAAAAAAAATTAGCGAATTTTTTCGAGATAATCAATGTTTTTTTACAAAATTTTAAGTTTATGCAGTTATTATTCAAAAACGGTAAGTTTGATCCAACACATACCACACATACCATTAATTAGGTGTATTTATTCTAAAAAAAAGCTATGAAGAAGATGTTGCTCTAGTTTTAATTTCTTCTGAGCTGTAGTGGATATTCTTTAGACATAATTTTTCTAATCCGATTTTCTTTAATCCTCTGTAGCCCAGATAAATTTAAATAGACCCCTCTTCCAGAAAATTTTTTCCCCAAAATACTCCAAGGAATCACCCCTTAAAAACTTTTTGCTCTAAACCGGACCACCCTGTATAGTCCGTCTGTCTGTCAGCTCTTGAAAGATTGAAAGAAATAATCTTTACCACATTTTAATAGCTAAATTTAGCACAACCACTAATTTCTACGTTCATATTAATAAAATTTAACATTAATTTCACTTCATCTTCTTGCAAAAATCCTGCATCATGTATTATATTCACGCTCTATTATCATCCTGCAAAATCAATCATGCCCCAAAATCATCAATTTATCTCTTTTTCTAAAAGATCGGCTTTGATATCGATAACTAATTTTTTTAAAATAATAATTGAAAAAAATTGTAGACATGCTTTTATCGAGAAAAAAATAGAAGCCTCATTGGTTTTATTAATCACGTAGGTTAATTCTAGAATCGAGCACGTACTAGATTATTGCTCTAAAACACACAGTAACAAAATAAAGGTCAATGGATTCGCTTTATCATTTACTTAGTCGCTAATTATCTTTCTAGAAGTAACTGGAGCCACATCCATCCATTTATCTGAATACGGATTTTTCATTGCTACAAACTTACTCAGCGAATAGATAATGATTTAGTTTACTCTATAAAAGGTAAGATAAAGACCCGCATAAAACAAGTATTCGAAGCAGCGATAGATAGCTGTAGTAACTAACCAGATATACTATTGATCAAAAATAAAATCTAATCAAAAAACGAATATTTTGTTTCAGTTCATTTAAACTTTATTAATCAAATCAAAATCAACAGAGATTTTGTAACTTCAATTTATTAGATACTCAAATATCTAAATATTTAATTTAAAAATTATACTTTTTTATATTCAAATGAATAATTTATTGTAAACTGAAATAAATAGTTTTAAAAATAATCAAATTTACTACAAAATTCTTAACATAATAAACTAAAATGTAGATGTACAAATTCTATCCGGACCTATTATAATTTCTTTATTATTTTAAAATTTTAAACCATAATTTCCATTAAATAATTCACAATTTTATTTTACAATTACATCTCTACTAAAATATAAATTCTTGAAATTTCATTTAACACTTAACGTTTAACCTTTTTTAATAACAACAGAAATATTAATTTTCATTTACTATGTTTGGGTTGAAGACCCAAATTTACTTAAAAATTTTAATATTATAAAATAGTGAAACAAAATGAATGAAAATTATTTATAATATCAAATATCTAAAACTATTATACAAAATATGCAAAAAATAAGAACAAAAACAAAAACAAAAAAAAAATACAACCAATTCTTATTTTGGGATCATCAACGGTCTCAACGGTCTCTCATTAAAAATGTTCACTTCTTCACACAAAATTACTTATGTACGTATTAAATTCATAGAGTAAAATTTTATGTGTACGGAAATAACAGTCAACGTCAATTATTATAATATTTAGAGAACCCTTTTACCAAATTATTTTCACGTTGTTCTTGTTTTTATTTTTTAAGTAAAAATATTTTTCAAAATACAGCAGAAATTTCAAGTGTTACATAGTCTGTCTGTCTGTCAGCTCTTGAAAGATAGAAAGAAATATATGGAAATATGTATTTGATGGTGATAAAGACATTAGATAATAATATGTTGGGTTTTAAAATAATGAGAATTATTAGATTTATTTAGATTTATTTTTCAGACGAGAATAAATCATAACTACAAAATGTATATATATACAAATTGTGTACGGAAATAATAGTAGAAGTAATTTCATAATTTTTAATTTCAGTTCATTGATTATTTTGGTCATAATCAAAAAATTGTGGACTTTTTCCGAATCAACAATCGCGGTCTCGCAACAAAATTCAAATATCGAACAAATTAACCGTGTTATTTAGAGAATAAGTGGGCGTAAATATTTTGCTTATCGTTTTTTTTAAGCATCAACGAAACATCTCCTGGTGTTCCACAAGGTAGCGTGGAGCGGTCTATACTGTATCTTCTTTTTATTCCAACAGTACAACAGTGGAGGTTAAAATTACAACATTCACAAAATCTCGTGCTGTTTTGTTTCGGCATGTCATATAATAATATCCTTCTTAGAGAAAGAAATATGTACGAATCGTCCCTTTTTCTCTCTATACAACTGATATGTGACTTCTGTCGTCATAAGTTATTTCTTCATTATGTGAAATAATGTAGTCCGCTTACAATCGCTATTTTCCTAAACTATTTAAATTTTTAATCACAAAATTAAATTTTAAATAAGTAGGAATAGAAATCAATAAAAACAATAACAGTCAAAATAATGAAAATTAGAGGCTTTTTTAGATTAGTTTTTAAAATCAAAATAATAACTACAAAATGTAAGTACTTACATACAAATTCTATATACAGATTGTATACAGAAATAATAATAGAATTTTGATTTAGAATTAAAATACAATTTTTAAATTTCAATTCATTGGCTAATAATTTTAGTTATCATAACAATTTGTACTGAACAATCAATTTTTACTGAACAAAACAATCAATTCGGGTTCCGAAACCAAATACAACTATCGAACAAATTAACCATGTTGTAAAAAAAAGTGATGGGTTTGAAGTCAGACATATTTTACTGATCTGTTTTAATATAACTGGTTTTCTGCGTAAATTGAAGCAAAGTCTACAATGTTATTTGTATTAAATTTTGAAGAGCTTTGTTGATTTTTGAGCAAAGCAATTAAATTTGTACATATTGACATTTACAAAACAGTGTGAAGTTCTTTAAGTAAATATGGTAGGGTCTTTATGGTATCTAATTTTCACTACAGGAGTATTTACAATATTCGAAGCTAAAATTGCAACATTCAACAATGACACGATGCTCTTGTATAGTTCAACATTAGAATTCCAAACTTAAATCGGACCAAAGTTACATTACCAAACTTATTTACAATCAAATTTAAAATTTTTTATATATTCCATAAATAAAATATTAAAATAAATGAATTGAGGTCCACATAATCATCATATTTATACTCTCTAAATCATATAAAGTGTCGGCTACGAAAGCTTGCGTCTCAAAATTTCGTATCTTGAAATATTGCGTGTTTATAAAATTCGTTTGTTATAATTGCGTCTCTTAAAACCTTGCTAGTCAAAATTTCGTGTTTTACCATCTCCCGATTTTTATAAAGAGTAGTTTAAATATAAGATGGCTATTATGTATTTCGATCGATTTTAATCGAATCGTTCATCGTTATCGTTAGAGTTATTCAATTGTAATCGTTAGTGCCATTATGTATTTCGATAAAAATTTGATCGAAAGTGTTTAAAAATTCCGGCATTTGTGTTAAATTCAAATCTACGATGAAAATGGCATATGCTTGATTCGTAAACTGTCAAATTCAAGTTATTATACGAAAAAAAAACCAAGCTAAAGTGTCATATTTGAAATTTTTAAGTTGAAAATAAGCTAGAAGTGTTTGAATAAAATAGAAATTATAAAATTTTGTGATTTTTTGTATAAAAAATATCGTCAAAAGCAAGATTTTGATAAGCGACATTTTAATGGGCGCAATTTTAATAATAAATTTTAATAAACAAAATTTTTGGATTTACTAGAAACATGAGATTTTAAGCTTTCGTTATGCTACCCATTTTAAATAACACTGATATTGAGCAAAATACTGCCGTTAAGTATCTAGATAGAGATTGAGACAGAAGATCAAACTAGCATTAACATATAACTAATACAGAAAACGATTTGATCTTAAATTTAAAATTTTGTATTGTGGTTACTATGAAGAAATTCAACCTTAAGTCTAGTATCAGCTAAAATTTTAAATATCATACAAAAAACTTGATTTGCAATTTATTGAGATTCGGAAGTTAAAACAACAGGTTAAAAGAAAATGCGTGTTATTTAATTAATTTAAATTTAGTTAATTTTTTAGGAATTATGTGTTATTTAAGGTAACCGGTCAGTTGGCAACTTTTATTTGGCAATTGGACAGATAGCAAAAAATATTTTGCAAAAGTGACACTTAACAAAGCCACATTTACAAAATGGATAATTAGGAAAACAGTTTCACAAGGAGACATTTAGCAGTTTCCAGATCTAATAGGGATTTCTCAGTCTTTTTGTGATGCAATTAAGTTATTTTTGAGGCAACAAACCTATTCTTCCAGTTTTCCAGTTGGTATATTTCATTTTTAATTGATTAAATGTATGTTGATACAGAAAATAAAATTGTAGAAATAATTGTAAATTCCCTTAACATTTGGCCATTTAAAAACTTATGTAAGCGCCTTCATAAATAAAATTTGCCAAATGTTGAATGTTCTTTTACTAACTGATATTAATTTATATAGATCGTAAATAATAATGTAGGATACTTATTAAGAAGAAAAAAATCATTGGACCTTATTAGGTAATATCAGCAGTCATCATCAACACAGGTTAATACTACATCAGATTGCTACTGAAGCCAACAAAATTTTTTATTTCTCTTGTCTGTGTATTTATGAAATTAGGTACGTTGTCGATATAATTTTAATGGCCTCCTCATCGTTTTTATTACAATTCAAATAGTAATCAAAAAAAGTTTAAAAAGGATATATTTTCTGAAAAATTTTGAAATTATATTTTTAATAATATTTCTAAAAACTATAGATGTTCAAAGTATCAGGGTCATATGTCCGTAATGTCGACGTTATAATGAAAAATGTATGTCCCTAATAACGATAGATAAATGTCAAATATTAAGCATTATATTTTTAGAATTTTTATTGTTTTTTTATCGTTTAATAATTTATAATAGCGTCCAAAACATAAACAAAAATAAAACGAAACATAAAATTATTTACATAATTTAGGAACATAAAATAGAACCTGTGAAAGATTACTTACATTAAAATATGTTATTAGGTCAATACTTTGTCAAACCATTCAATAAGCATATTCTTTATATTTGAACTCGATTTTTGGTGAAACTTTGGGGGATTCTCTGTATTGTAAGTACATCTGAACTCTGTATTAATATAAACTATTTTCTCATTCCATCAATCCTTCTTTTTTTTCTAACAAAATCCATCTGCTTCTGTAGGCTTATAGACTTAAACTAATTTTCCTCACAAAAAAATTTAAATAATCCCGCCAAATTTCACAAAATTTGAAAATTAATGTGTCCAATCCATTTCAACCGATTGAAAATTAACGGAAGTTATTTATAACAAGATGAAATATATCGATATTACGTATATTTACCTTACATATCAAGGTATGTGTGAGGCACATTATTTTTTGTCTGTAAATTCTCTCTCGATGTCAACATAAATATCCGCACCGCAAATTTAGTTAATTGGCAATATGGTGAGATGCAATGTAAAGAAAATACATCAGTTGACATCGTCTAATAAGGCTTATATTTATCAACTATTATAGTACGTTCGCATTACAATGTTTAATCATATTTGGCTTGATTTATTTATTTTTATCAGCGTTCTTGCACATAAATAAGCAGATTCATTTTTACAACTATAAATTTTCTTTTTTAAAAATTTATTTAAAATATTTATATTAGCTTAGATTCATTCAATAAGTTCAAGAAGTTTTTGACTGTAATCGATTACAATCGTTTTTTTGTTCAATGACTTTCAATCACAATTTAGAGGCGAAATTTGTGATTAAAACTATTTGTTCAATAGACGTGCACGTGATTGAATATGATATTTTCTAATATTTTTTGATTGTGTTCAGAAGTAAAATCACAATCATTGATTCGAATTTAAGGTCAAAGTTTTGCGAAAAAAAAAAATTTAATAATTTTAATAAATTAAATTCAAATAAATTTTTTTTATTTAAAGGGCCCAATGTATACTTTGCTTCCTTTACTTCCTTGGTTGACTTTGACAACTGAATTAAACTACCAACATTATTTTCTATTGTACTTGACCAAATGCAAAAAGTAATCAAAGTAATTAAGCAAAGGAAGCAAAGCAACGGATTGACGAATTTTCATTTAATTTCTTTGACAGTTTGCTGAACGAAATTTTTAAATTAAAAAAAAACCCTACTTTTTAAATTTTTGAATAAAAATGTTTGAAGAGAAATTAATTGCAGAAATTTATAAATATAAGGAAATTTGGGATAAAACCAACCTAAGTTTTTTAGAATTTGACTTCCACTTTTTTTAAATAATTTAAAAAAAAAATAGAAGTAAAATTTAAATTCAAGACAAACTATAAACAAACAATTTTAAATTTTTGTTTATTTCGAAATTAACATTTTCTGAAATTTCAGTTGACAAGTCAGGCAGATCGCAAATCGCTTCAATTCAATCACAAAAATTAGCTCAATAAAGAAAATAGACTGTAAATTGGATTGAAAAATATTTTTTGAAATGTTTTTGAATGGCTACTGATTTTCTGAACATGTTGAATTGCTTTTAATTGTGATCGATTGCAATCACATGTGAATTCAATGAACATATTATATTTTTAAAATATGTATTTTGCAAAATGGTTTATATTTATTTTGTACATTTGTTGTTGTTACAACGTAAAAAATTGAAAAAATATAAATAGGTGTTTCACTTCTAATTCAAATTTTTTTTATTTCAAATTCAATATTTGTAAATTTATTTTACAACAAACTAAGTATATAAACTAAGTATACTTTTAAAACAAACTAAGTATACAAACAAAAATAGATTTTTTAAACCAACAATCTTTAAATAAGTTTCAACAATTGTAGTAGTCTTGTTAACCTAAAAAAATGAATAACAATTCGTCCATAGAATCTAGTCATTTGATCAGTCCCAACGGCCGGAGTTATCGACTAATAATATCCTCTGATGATAGCAGTGTAGAAACTACATCTAACTTGGTTGTACGTCGTAGAGAATACCATAGGGAAGCATATCGTAACACTAATTTAGACAAAAAGCAGATCCTAATAAAATGCTATGAAGAAGGCAAAACTATAATTGCCTGCCAAAACAAAATATAAAACAAAAATACTGCCATGTCAAAAAAGATGATCGTTGACGATTTTTTTTGGCGTATCGACAAACTAATATAAATTTGGTAAATTAAATAGACACATCTGTGGGAACTGTTACCTCAGCCGATTGCAACAATTATTACGTGGATATGTCCATGAAATTACCATTGGCTGTAGTTGGGCAACCATAACATTAATTGTTACATGTAATATACTTATTTAAAGATCGTTTTGTTAAAAAAAATTATTTTTGTTTGTTAAAAATACTTAGTTTGTTTTCTTTCAAACATTTAAAAATAAAAATAACAAAATTATTTATATAAAAGACCATAGTTGTATGTTTGTAAACGACACTTTTTGACATTTTTTGTTTTTCCTAATGAAATGAAAATGAAAAATGGATAAAAAATAAAATTGATGGAAAATAAATTATTAATTTGTTTTAAAATATAACAAAAAAGTGTTTCTAGAAAAAAAATTTCTTGGGACCACTGAGCGGTTATGTTCGAAAAAAAGTTCGGTATCTTTTTACTCGGGATCCGTTTTTAAACGGGCTGACTTACTGACTTACTAGTTTACAAATATTTAATTTGAAATAAAAAAATTTGAATTAGAAGTAAAAAACCTATAACATAAAAACAGCAATGGGTACGTGCTTATCTTTGTTATTAAATTAAAAAAATGTTTAAATTTTGTGTAGGAGTAAGCAAGAAGTTAATACAAAAGTTAATACAAAAGTTAATAACGGTGTATTTTGCAAACATAAAATAACAGTTTATTTTGATTTTTTGACTTTGAGATTTCATTTTAATTTTAATTTTGTGATATTGCGATTTCATTTTGAACAACAATCAATTTAGAACGCCATTGTCATAAGAAAAACGGTCATATTTGTATTCTTCAGTTATCAAGATATTGATGGTTTTATAATTTACTATGTTGAATTGATCTTCCGAATTAAAACGATAAAGATTTTTGTTTAGTATCTAGAGTACATTAGTATCAATGTCAGTAACATCTGGATGAATGATTTTGGTATTGTCACCAATATTCTATTCTATAAAAATCAGTCTAGCTGAATACGCGTGTCAAATTTCCGTAAAATTTTGTAAGATGGGTGAAAAGAAATTTTACTATTTTAGTAGTGCTGGGAAGAGTTTTTGCCATCATGTCTATTTAAAACTGCCACGTCTGCGCTTAACAGAATAAAAAATATAATTTAAGTGATATTTCCATACAAAACGTCTAAGAGAATATGGATGAATAAATTTTAAATTTTTCATCTTTATTAAATTAACTGTGTCACCTACAGAGTCAAAGATGAAATACTAATTAACTGATTTTTAAAACGAATTGTTTACGAAATACCTATTTATACTATTTAAAAGCCCAAATTTTATTGAATATAGAGTCCTACATTTAGAAGACATTAATAAAAACAAATTTCCAAAAAAATTATTTATTCTAGGAAATCTGCATGACGATGTCTTCTCTGGTGTTGACTTTATATACAAAAAAAAATAAGAATCCCATTTATTTAAACAATTTAACTATTTGAAAGAAGGTTATTTAAAAACTAGAATTCCTCATTTAACATGGAATTCTAATGTTGTAGTCATTAAAAACTTTCTAAAACTGAACATAATTTTCATTGATGTTGGCGGTATACTTTAAAATCCTTTTTAAAGAATTTTGTTTTTTTAATATTTAGCATCTAATGGCATTTTTTTTTTTTTTTTTTTTTTTTATATTTAAAGGGAACATCCTTTTTTCATCCATTTAACATAATTTAAGTTTACCAAAAAAAAAGCGTAAATTCTCCGTTTGCTTATATACCCTTCATCTACACATTTTATGATTGTTAATTGTATATCCTTAAAAAAAAAAAAGGACTTTCCTCTTTAGTTAAAACTCATTTATTTTTCAATTTTCAATAAATGACTTCTTTCAGTCCACCACTATCACCACCCATGTGGATATTGTTCTAATTGTAAATGAATTTAATGAAGCGAATATCGTATTTTTTCCACATATTTTTTTTTTTTTGTTTGTTTTTCAAAGGAGAGGCAGTAAATATACTTGGGCGCGGTAACATTTCAATAAATAAAATGTAAAGAAAAATGAAAGAAAAAAAAATTATTTGATTGCTTTTAAGCGCGATTTTAAATGAAAGAAGACCCAAGCTAAAAAGTATTTTAATTTATCTCTGTAATTTATAGGATAAGGGTATATGGATAACAAGATATACGATTTATGTTATTTGTAAGTAATTTAATTTGTCTCTCGTCTATTTAATTTTATTGTTTTTATGTTTTGTTTTGCAGAGTTTTTTTGCAGCTGATTTTTGCTATTTTTATTTGGAATAATTTCAATGTTTAGTGTTCAGTAAATTAAAAATCAAATACAAGATCAATTATTTAACGAAATTTTGAAGTGTCTAGAGTTTTATGAAAACGTTGATATTATTAAATTATCGTCACAGGCTATCAAAATGTTCTCATACAAATTGAGAATGAAAAAAGTAAATCTTTTAATGAGAAAAAAGAGAAATAAAAATATAGACGGTCAGCAAATAATTATAAGTAGCCCCAATTGAAGAGGTTAGCCGATGGCAAAATTTAATTTTCGTCCTATGCCCCACGGATGAGATTACAGGACAATGACGATGATGATGAACAAATAATCAATATATTCATAATATCATATCAAATCAATACTTACTTATAATAATTTGTATATGGGCTGATATGATACACTGCAAAACCCTGTTTACTTGATATTGTTCAGATCTGTTCAAAAAAAAGTTCAGCAGAAAATGGTGAACAAATCCCCATGTTGAGTGCATATAGTAAAACATTCTAATCAAGAAAGTCTATGAATCAAGTCTTTGGGAATATTGACACAAGTTCATGTCATCGCGAAATGTAACAACGTAGCTGAAAAGTTATAGTATAGTCTGATATAAATACAATTTCAATCATCACTTCGGGTAAAACAACCAGCTATCAAATCGAAAAAATAATTTATTATTTGTATTTTGACTATGGTCTTTAATATTTTTGCATAAAAATTAGTGATAAAATTATGTCCTGAAAATGTATAATGTAGGTGTCGTCAGGTCCAATATAACTTATAATAATTAAAAATGATTACTTACCAGTGGCTTCAAAAATCATATCCAAAACTTTGCTAATGACAACACACTTGATTCTTTGCGTAATTTTATTATTATTATTTTTTTAATTATTATAATTAAAATTATAATAAAAGTAAGCACTAGCTACCAGGGCCATCGGCTTTTCATTTTTTTTAAAGATACAGAAATAACCCAAAATTTCAATCAATATTAAACAAAATAATCTGCTTTGTTTTCTAAACAACCTACCGTCAATAGTTAAAAACTAGAGACATCTAATCTCAAGGGTCTCAGTAATGAATAAAAATGAACAAAATCCAAAAATCCTTCAACACCAAATATCTATCCTTTTCGAAAATGTGAATATTAAAAACTCCAAAGCAGATACAAGAATCCTTGAAATGAAAATAAATAACATAATTTTGGGGGTTCCGTCATATTTTCTTCATTTCCGAAAAATTTAAAATGCTGCGAATATGTTTTTTATTCCAAGATTATGGGATGAACACACTAACTTATTTTTAATATACCAATTAAATTGAATAACATAACCACTACATCATATCGGTTGCCAAATTGATATTCTGAAGCTCAAGTAGAAAATTCGTTGAACCTTTTCGTAATATCTTGCCTTGTATATTGTATTTTCGAACATAATTTTAATATAAGTGTTCCATATTTTATCAAAAAACACCCTTAAGTACCTACTTAGATAAGGTACATAGAAGCAAGACATAAGTATGTAAGTCCAGACCTACGTTGAAACCACAACTTGAATATAAGTTCTATATTTGGGGACAAAAACACTTTTCGGTAACTAAATAAGTTACACAAGCAAGTCTTCTATATGTAAGGCAAGGTCTAGTTTCGACCACAACTTGAATATAAGTCTTCCATATTTGCTGCAAAAACACTTTACAATACTTACGATAAGCTACAGAAGCAAGATCGTAAAATTATTGATGTTACACAACACATAACATAATTTAACCCTTTTTTATTTTTTTTATTTCGAGTTCAAATGCCTTATGAGATTAAAATCTCGTTTGTAGGCTTTATAGTTTATACAATAGTTTACATATTAAATATTTACATAACCCTCACTAAAAGGTGGGCACAGTCAACCTAAGCCAACCAACCAAGCTAACCTAATATATCTTCAAGACAAAAGTATTGAAGTGACTAATCCATTTTACTAAAACTTACTGTCAAAATAGAGCTTTCAACTACGCTTTAAAATTTAATCGTGTTATTAGAAGATTGGCAGCTGCTATGTAAAATTGATAACATTTTGGCGGTAACAATTTTTTTTGTGCAAAAAATCTGTTACATTAGTTAGGGCGTTTATCTCATTATATTTTGGTATTTTTAAAAAATAATAAACAAAAAAAGAAAATGTCCTTTCAACAATGTTTTAAAATTGAATTTGAAAAAGTTAATTGCAAAAAAAAAATAATAATAATTTCAAATCCAGATTTTTAAGCGAAATTAATTTTCCTAATTTAAAGTAAAAAATTATATTGCAAACTTAATAATAAAATAATAAGAACGGAATAAATCAAATTCGGGAGAAAAACAAAAAAAAAAAAAAACAAAGAGAATTAAAAATAAAAAAATAAAAATTTTCAAATATCCTTTATTTTCTATTTCTAGAAAATTGAACTGTTTGTTATTTATATTGTGAATTATTAATATTCAATCCATTTATTTTCTGTTCTTTATTACATTTAAAGGGATATTTTGACGGGAAAAATATTATTATTTTAAAAGAGAATTGAAAATTTCATTTTAATTTTAATTTTGAAAAGAGGAGAAGAATTATAAATGGAAAACAAAAGCCAGTTTAAATTTGGAAATTTAATTTGGATATTTTAATAAATTATTTTTAAACAAAAACAAGTTATAGACTTTTTAAAACTCCATTTTGATTATAAAAATGAAAAATGATGTTTTATTGATTAATATGTAATTTGATATAGTATATATGTATGTACTTGTTCATAGTATTCGTAAGTCTATACAAACAAAGAAATACATAGTATTATAGAATAAACAAGTTTAAAGAATATTGAATTAATAAATAATATGTAGAAATATGATAAAATGAATAGTAAAAGACCATCATAAAGCTTAAGGTGTGCCAAATTGAAAAAAAATAATTAGAATGAATAAAAAAGTATAAAAAAATATCAATTAATAAAAGTGAACTAAAAAAAATATTAATTAAAACATTAGCGTTTACGGCAATTACCATATAGGTACTCACTAAATAAAATTTCTTCACAGCAATTTACCAGCATAAAAACCAGCATAAACGTGAAATGTCAGTTTTCAGTAAGTATCTGAGAAGTGTCAGGAGATATTCAAAACCGGTATTGTGATTATCAGTTGTCAGCAAACTACTGATAAGTTGTGAATACTGACTAAAATTGGTATTGTGAATTTCAGTGAGAGTAAGTTTTTCTGACATTTTACAACAATTTTTTTATGTGCTATAACGGTAATTAAAATACATATGTACTTTTTTTTTAGTAAAATGACGAAAACTTACAGCAATAAAATTTAATTACAGGTTGAATTATTGGAGAATAGAAAAATTAATATACAAAAGAAACCGGTTTACGAAACATTTGTATTTTGTTAATAAAACACTTTAATTTAAATAATTATTCCTTTTCTAAAAAACTTTATTGACATATTGACGTATTGACATTAATAAGGTTAATACTTTCATATGGTGTACCCAGTTCAAGCTTAATGGAAAAACTACGCAAATTTGAAAGAAAGTGTTATAAGAGTCGACTATATACAGAGCTTTATGGTAATTTTGATAACAAAAGAAACACAGCCGGTTTATTTATTGATATCACATAAGCGTTCGATATGGTAAGGCATGATATATTACTTAAAAAACTTCAAAATACTGGATTTAGGGGATCTATGTATAATTGTTTTACCTCTTATCTTAATTTTAGATTGCAAAAAGTAATTGTAAGTGATGGTATAAGTGATAAAAAATTTGTAAGCATTGGTGTTCCACAAGGATCAGTGTTGGGCCACATTTTATTTTTGATATATATTAACTTCTTACTCAAGGAAAATTTTAAAGGGAAGATAAGTGCATTTGCGGACGATATTGGTTTTGCGTATGGGTGAGAGAGTCCGCTCAATTTAATTTCGGATATTAATCACGACTTATATTTATTAAGAAACTGGTTTTTTGTATGAAGACTGGTGATTAGCAAAAAAAACTAAAATTATGTATTTCGCACTTTCAAGTCCAAATTAAGTTGAGGCTGATGTCTGGTTTCATGCACCTAAATGCGATAAATTTAAGATTAGAAATAAATTTTGTTCTGTGTGTAATGACGAGCGTTTATACTGTAGTGACAAGGTTTGTAGTATGAATTGTTTTAATGTTGAGATTGTTAAAAACTATAAATATTTAGGCTTAACTATAGATAGCAGATTAAATTGGGTAGATCATACATTACTTCAATATTTTCGTTCGGTTCTAAGAAGTTTCTTTCGCTTGAAAAATGTTTGTTCTTTAAAAGTTTTGAAAATGGTGTACTATGCTATTTTTCAGTCGAGTGTGCGTGTGTTATATGCGTGTGTACCAATGTGTACCCCATTCTAACAAACTTCAAATGTTGCTTATCCTGCAAAAATATTTTGTAAGGAAAATTTGTAATAAGTATCGTTTTCGTCATAGTTTTCCGTTATTTGTCAATTTGAATATTCTTCCTGTGCGCCATTTGTACTGTTTTAAAGTTCTTAAAACATTTTATTATAAATCAGGGCACTTAAATCACAGAATTTTGAACTCTCGCCACCTTCGTACCAACTTTAGATTACTTGAGGCTGTTCCTAATTTCCGTACTACAACTTTTCGTAATTTCTATACTGTTACATTGGGTCGTCTATATATACAGTTACCGGAACGTATCAGAAAACTTTAATAAAAACATGAAACAATGGCTTCTTAATTTTGATTTTGGTGAACTTAGTGGTTTACTTAGGATTATTATTTAGATATTAGCTTAATTTATGTTTGTATTTAAATCTTTTGAATTTAATTTAATATCTTTTGGAGTTGATTTTAAAATTTTAATTTTATTTCTTTTTTACTTTTGACAAAAAAAAAAATTTCTCTCTTTTAAATTTTAGTTTTGATTGAATTTTGTACATAAGTATGTTCTATTTATTATCCCACAACTATTTTTTAAGCTAAATGATTGTAAAAGGAAGCAAACATAATTAGAATCAACAATTTTCTAATAAAATTGATTCGAAAAAACATTATTATAGAGCTCAAAAAACTCCAGAAAATGGTCTAACATCGCATATATTCTACCACAATGAAAAATTCATTAAAAAGACTATACTCAGAGAAATTTTACAATTGAAGTAAAAGTCCTAAGCTCCCGTATAAATAACAACAAAAAAAGATAAATGAATTAATTGCTGAAAACAAATCAATAGATAGAATTGCACTAGTATCATGTCAAATCATAATGTCATATAAAAAAAAATTATAATAGTAAAAACGTCTGATACTAATTCCTTCCTAATAAATTGAAATATAAATTGTGGACAATATTTTCATCATTTAATGTTTAATGTTTCTATCGAGATTTCTCACCACGTATTTTTAATCATTCAATTACAAAGATTGTTATTTTTTTGATGTAGATTATTAGTCAGGTTGATCTAGGAAAGATTAAAATTTCTCTTTAATAATCCTCTAAAATCAAGAATAATAACAAATGAATAACTGAAGTCGTGTTATCAAAAAGGCAAAATGAATTCTTTCCTGAACCAACTGTCATAATACCTTTCTCTCACAACTGCCAAAACCGCCTGTCATTACAATACTATGTTATGAATAAAAAAAAAGTTTTTATAACTAATTTCCTATTTTTATTCAGTTATTTTTCAATCCAGTTATGAATAATAAAACATTAAACAATATTTTAAAATTTCATGACCACAGTAAGCATTATTTAGAATTTTTTTTTGCCCCAATATTGTTCATAAATAAGGATGTTGTATAAAAAAAAAGTACATACAACATACCCATATTTTTAGCATTTAATTTTTTTTTTTTTAATATATTATTTATAAAATTTGTACACATAATGTAAACATTAATTAATTATATAATATAACATGAATAATATAATTAAATTAAATATTACTTACGTCAAGTAAATACATTAAACTAGCTCTCTGCTGTAAATGCTCTTCACACATACATTTGATGACATGTTCAAGTTTTGGTATACCAACTATTGTTGTGGAACCGCGATTATTATCGTTTATGTCATCTGTAAATTAATTAAATAAAAAGTAATTAATAATTAAATAAAAACTAAAATATTATTTATTTTATTTTATTTTATTTTTTGTTATTTAAATATTATTATTGTGATGTTATTTAATACATTATCATTAAACAATTATATTTTAATTGTATATGACACATACAGTCATAGATGAATGATTATAAATTACTTATGTACCAGTAATTAATTTATTTTTTTTAATACAATCAATTTAAGATGAATAGGTATACTTAAAAAGAACATAATTTCGATAATTTCGTCCTGTGAACAAAATGAAATTGGAATTTATTAAAAAAAATATTCCTATTTATTTTGATATGAACTAGTTAAGATTCATATGGAGAACTGTTTCTGGATAAAAAAAAAACATAAAATTTGTAATCTAAATTTAAGCGGAAAAAACATGAGTCAGTGAAAACAATACAGTAGCAGATGCAGAATTGCACTCTTCTATCCAGCATACTTATTTCCAGCAATTGTTATTCACAGAGTGAGTGTCGTCGGGGCAATATACTGCTATAAGCCAATGCATAGATAACTAATATGAAAGTAAATTTCGCAGCTAAAACTTGAGTAGCCTAAAGTCTAGCCTAAACAATGTCTAACATATAAAGGTTTAAGTACAATGTTCGGATTTAGCATAACCTCCTTCCGAGAAATGATAAAAAAAAGTCAAACCCATATTCAAAGAGAAAAAATTATAGAATAAGCTTGAACAAGTCATTTTTGCTATTTTATATTCTTCAGGTCATAATCATCACTGTTTTGTAATCTTATCAATAATGCATAGGGCAGAAATGTTCAGTTACATGGCTTTTCAATGTTTATTAATTTTTTGTTAATAACTGTATTTTTTAAAAGAGCATAGATTTTTTAAATTTAACACAGTTGCGAACTCCAATTTTTTCATATTTGAAATATTTAGGATTTACAATAATCTAATCTTTATCCGTAACAAAAGCACTGTTTTCTACAACCAATCTGTACTGGTTTAGAAAGTACAAAAAAGTGATTACAAAAATATTGCTGTTTAGACAAACAAGCTGTACATAACCGAATATTGCTACTTTCGCAAAATTATTTTCACATCTTAACAGTTAGTACTCTGTATTGTGAAATTGGCATCTATGTAATGCGAAAATTTGAAAACTGGGTGTTTTTTTATAACGGGTGTTTTTTTTAGAGTGATAGAACTTTAAATTGAAATAAAACACATCTAAATTAAGATTGAAGACACATTTTATGACATTTAGGTTTTGAAAATAATTTCCGGCATATGTCCACCACGACTAGCTCTGAGGAACCGCATTCGATCAGACCAATTTTGGACCACTTTTTCGAGTAATTCAGGCCTTATTTCATCAATTACCCGAGTTATGTTGGCTTCCAAAGCATCTATTGTTTCTGGTTTATCAGCATTAACCAATGACTTCACATAACCCCAAAGAAAATAATCCAGTGGTGTTATGTCGCATGATCTTGGAAGCCAATTAATTGGACCATTTCTAAATGTTAAAACATTATTTCGAAATAATGTTATCATCAAATCTTTCTTTCAATAAATCAATTATTGCCGTAGCAGTAAGACGTGTAACATCATCTTGTTGAAGCCAAAACACTTCCGGGTCGATACCATTAAAATTTCGAAACAAAAAATCATTGATCTGTAACGAGCATCATTTACTGTAACATTTTCTCCAGCATCGTTTTTAAAGAAATATGGACCGATGATACCTCCAGCGTGTAAACCACACCATACGGTGCATTTTTCAGAATGCAATGAAACCCGCAGAATTTCTTGAGGATTGTTTTCGCTCCATATACGGCAATTTTGCTTGTTTACGTAGCCGTGCAACCAAAAATGAGCTTCATCACTAATCACAATTGTTCGATAAAAAAGTGGATCAACTTGAAGCTGTTCTAGGACCCAATCAGCAAACAAACGACGCTTATTATGGTCAAGTGGCTTTAGTTCTTGAACCAGTTGAATTTTATATGAGTATAGACCAAGATCTTTTCGTAAAATTTTCCATGTGGTGGTTGCACACAGTCCAACTTGTTGTGAACGTCGACGAATAGACAAATTTGGATCTTCATCAACAATAGCTCTTACAGCACCGATATTTTCTCCTGTACGAACAGTTTTTTGTCTTGTTGTTGCATCGATTAGAGGTCCGAAATCTATCGATAGTTCGACGAATAATCTGCTCTGATGGACGATTATGTAAACCATAAATTTCTCGAGTGCTCTATAAGTTTGACGAATAGGACACTGATTTTGAAAATAAATTTCAACAATTTGTAAACGTTGTTGCGGCGTGAGTCTTTCCATGATAATTTATCAATGCTTACTGAACAGAAATGTCAAAACTAAATGGCTTCTGTCTTCTGTCACAGTTCTATCGAAAGTTCTATCATTCTAAAAAAACACCCGTTATAATGCATGGTATTTTTGTACTACGTGTTGCAATTTGTGCTGCGCATTTGTTAAGCCCCACCGATACGATTCATATTCGCACATGCTATTTGATTTTGTACGAATCAAAATTAAATTACCGCATCAAAAGAAAATTGATTCTCGTATATCGCAAATATACTAAATATGAAAAAAATTTGGATTACAAAGTTTTCAAGCTAGATCTCAAATTTCGATAATGAAATAAGGAAGACCCAGATGTGGAAATAATACTGATGTATATTTCTTATTATATTTTTTCTTTTTTAATTTTGTTTTTAATAAATAAAAAATTAAACAGAATTCTTCTGTGCGTTAAAGGATGCTTAATGCAGAGAGTATATGTTGGGAATAGTTTGTATGACAATAGAATAGTTATTATGACAATGACAAACAAGTTATTATGACAATGACAAACAAGTTTTTTTAACATGATTCAACAACGATGAAGGTATGAAAAAAGGTATGAATATTATTTTTGGTGGTGTCCTTATTCAATTAACAATGATTATATTCACATTTAATTGAAATTAATTAGATTTTTATATTTTTGAACTTTAACTCACACTCACTTACCTTTGTAAAGTTTTTGTATTGAAAATGGCATATCATTACGATTCCAAACCATTCCAAGCTTATAATTGTTCTCCATAGTATTTTTTAATGTTGTTCCTAATGAATAGATCCACATCTGTAATAAATAAAATATTTTTTTTTTATTATATAAGAGATTATAGAAATAAATTTAATTTAATGAATAACTTTTAGTATATTAAATTACATTTTTTTCATACTCTAAAAATTTATATGGAAATTCGAATTTTTTAATTTTTTTTTTAATGTTCGAACCAAAGTAATTCCAGTTCAAAACTTGTTATTGTGATTTTAAAATATTGAATACTAGCTATTCCCGACCTAAATATTTTTTTTTTCTTTTGATTAAAGTATTTTAATGAAAACACACTTTTCTATTTAAATGTTTTTTTAGACGACAGTCAAGGCTAAAGACAGACTACAACAACTAATGATCATTAAGACCTCAAATTGTGAAACATTTGCCTAATTTACATATTATGCTTAATTCATTGATTCTATCGTATTTAACTATTTAATGATATTTACCTTGTGAATGGAGACATCTACTAGAAAAACAGTTCGAAATATCGTATTTAAGTTTGACCATTTGAATTTGATGTTTTTCAAAATTTGACGTCTTCACATCAAGATTAAAAGATTGTGTTGTTGTAATTTTTGTAATATTGTTATTTTAATTTTTATAATAGTAATAAAATTTTTATTACATTCTCTCTTCTTCCATTTTCTTACTATAGCCACACGTTTTACATAACTTCTTTTATAATTTATTTTTTTTGCAAAAAATATTTGTACAAATTGACTACTCATATCGTAAATGCTTTTCAAAGCAATGACAAAATGTATTAGAAAAATTAATAATGATTAAAAAATATAGTAAATATGTCAGGTCAAGGCAATTAAATTTTTTTTAATGATCATAAATTTTCGTAGTCTGTCTTTGCATTTGACATATAAGGCTATCAAAAGATCTTACTACTTATTCTCTATACTTCTGATTTCAAAAAGCTTCATATTAATATTTTTTGTTGTTTTACTATAATTCACCATATTATTTATTTTGTTCTTGTTCGTGATAGATTACAGCATATGCGATGCGATACTTAACGAAAAAGGTGATTAAAATTTGTTGTGAAGTGTTACTACTATTATTCACCACTTAATTAATTTCATGGAAATTTATAATTACCGAGGTGAAATTTGCTATTTGCTTTTATTCACCAAAGTGGAAAGTTTTACGGAGATTATTCGCTATATAATATATATCTAATATATTAATACGCTAATAATGTCCGAAATTGGATACTAGAACCACTAGAACGATAAAATCAAATAATATATTTAATACAAGAACCAAATAAAATAATGAAATAATAATAAAATAACCAAATTTTTAGTTGTAGTACAGTTATTACTAATTGTCAAAAATATTATCGACAAAACTTATCCAAGTTCTAAGCCCATATTATTATAAAATCAAGATTTTTTTTGACAGTTTAATACTAAAACGATAAAACCAAATAATATATATATTTTTTTTTTTTTTTTACACGCTACCCAAACACTAGGAAAAGATTCCTTTATACAAAGTTATTGTAGGTGTGGGTAAGGAAAATTGTATAATGGAGCATTTTTGTCGGTGGGGAACACGTGAGATGGGAGCATGTTCCACATTTTAGCAGTTCTTACAATAAAAGAATTTCCAAAACCAGTTTTATACCACTTAGGTATTTCCACAGTGTAGAAATGTGCACTTGAAGCCTCTTAGCGTTACGCCGGAATAGTTAGGAGGGGAGGCATTAGTGATTTTATTTCTTTAGAACAAGTGTCATTTCCAACAAGATATCTATAAAAAAGGGAGAGAGCTCCAACATTTCGACGTGTGCTAAGAAGAGTAAAGGTTAATTGGACGGTAGGGTCGCCAAATGGGCGTAAGGCACGATTTTGGATTTTGTCCAGGAAACCTAGTGAAGTTGGGGAAGCGCCAGTCCATATGTGAGAATTGTACTCCATCTTAGGTCGGATATATGCTTTATAAATATTGGCCAAATCTCTTGGAGAAAAGTAGGTTTTACATCGAGAAAGAAAACCCAAGCATTTGGCAGCCTTCTTCGCTATATCAATAATATGCTCATTCCACTGCATTTTTTGGTTTGCATGCCTAAAATATTTAGATTTTCTGACCTTTGTAAGTTTTCTCCTTGAAATCGCAGGGTGGGAACGGGTTGATCTTTTTTTCAAGAGATCAAACAGCTTTGACTTTTGAACGTGTTGAACTCAACTCTGTTTACGATACCCCAATCGGCTATTTTTGCTAGGTCATGGTTAAGTGAGCTAGTCATTATGTTTCTCTTCGAGCTGATTGAGGTAGTGGTGACGTTTGATTTCCTTAAAAAGTCGTAGGATGCCACCAATGTATACAAGTATATACAAGTTCTTATACAAGAATCAAATAAAATAATGAAATAATAGCCAGCCAGATATAAAAAAATATAAATTTAAAACTTTAAATTTGAAGTATTTTTTTAATGTTATCAAACAATTCATTAAAATTAGCGATTAAAACACTTTAAATTTTAAAAAAATATTTTTATACGTTCACAGCCAACGATAATGTTTAGATTTAATTTTATTTACAAGCAAAACTAAAATAGCCATGCAAATTACATTTTTATTTATATGACCAGCAGTTAACGGAAAATTTTGGAAATTTAATATTAAGAAATTTCAAAATGTAAAAGTGAAATAATAGCTAGGTTTTTACACAACGTTCATAAATCAGATTTTGTTTCATTAAAGGTTTAATGTTTACACTAATTTTATTTCATTTATAAATTTTATTACAAATACATCAAATTTTGTTTCAAAAGTCTTAATTACATTATGTCAAAGGTGTAAATAATTAGGTAAAAAAAATATTCATTTAAAAATTCAATTAAAAATTAACATTGGGTCAAAATATGCGCACCCGAGAAAATGAACAGAAGTTTGCGAAATGACTACTGGATATTGGTAATGAAATAACCCGCAACATGGTAACATTACCTCTACAATGCTTTCCAGAAAATCAGGACCCAGTTGCACAACTATACAATGAAATTAATTTATCTACAATAGGAAAGTATTAAGGACAGAGCAATATTAAGAGTAACCAATATCCCACCCTGTACTAGTACTATCACCCACCCTGTATCAAATATTTATTTCAATTTATTATAAAATTACAATTTGCCAGACAAAATTTTTCAAGGTCAATAATAACACACTAGGTATAATACTTAAATCCTAACCATTTAAAAAACATACAAAAAAAAAACACAAATCTTTATTATTTACGATAACTTTAATACTCGTACTCTTTAAAAATTCTTTTCTTTTTTTCCAATTTCTATTCATCGTTTTTATTATAATCTCTAAGGGATCCTTATACATTTTTCTTCTTTAATTTATCTATTTTACGAATATATTATGCAATATATTTTCAATACAAATCATCATATTTACATTATCCTATACACCTCAACTAATCTTTCTATTATTTAATATTCTTTATTAATAGATATATGTACATTACAAATATATATATAGTTAATATATAACAATGTATGTATAGATGATAAATAAACTCTACATCTTAAAAATATATTTTTAGTCTAATTTGTAAATTCAAAGTTGAGCAACATTTAATGTTCATCTCCATCAACACAAAAAATGACATAACATTGTCACCTAGGTATATGTAAATAACAAAGGATGCTTTTTCTTTCATTTTGTCGGTTTTTCCAATCTGTAGATTAAAGTAACTTAAAAATAACAAATATAGAAAACAAAAAGAAGAAAAAAAAAGTAAATAGAATTTATATCCTTTTAGGACATAAATAACAAAAAGACAAAAAAAAAACAAAAACAAGAAAAAAAAACAAAAAATATTTTCTGAATTCTTCTCTTATTATTATGTAGTTCACTTCTTTAATACACAAACTTATATCATTCATAATATATGTATTAGAGGGAATGAATGCGTGACACGATATGAAGTAATTGACATTAAGATATTTTATAGATAAATTTTGTGTCAGGTGAATACTAACTACCTATAATTCGTCTTACGGGTTTTGGTGTATATTAGTTTTGAAACGAGTTAGATGAACTTTTCTTATCTTAAGTAAAACGACAAAATCATCACCGTAGATAAATTATTTTACTTTATTTTTGGTTTTCTTGTTTTTATTTTGTTTTTCCTGTTTTAATTTTTAAATTATAGCATTTAAACAGAAAAAATTAAGGAAAAAAATATATAATAAAAATATATGGAATAAATTGTAGCTTAAGATAACTTTCAAGTGAATAAGTCAAAAATGATGAAATCGTAAAACTTTTCCATCTAATTTAATTCAAATGAATATGTATAAGGAACATTTATACAAAAAAAAAAAAACAAAACAAAAAACAAACCTATAAGATTGTATTCTCACTTTGAAATAAGTATTTAAAATAAAATAATTAATGTGTTGTGGAGGAAGGCGTAAAATTTAAGAGAAAATTATTTTTTTTACCACAAAATATTACCTATTAAAATTCAGTTCCAATTCTATTTCTAGAAACACTAAAAATTACAATATTAGAACAATAATTCAGAGTTTGAGGCTTATATTATAAAATAGTTATAGATGTTCCAGAGCATATGCGCATCAGCTTTTCAGGAGGGGAAGGAGCCGTTATTTTAATATTATTAACTAAATCGAGAGTGCTCTATGATATTTTCAACTTCCGGGAAGGACCCGAAAATACCAATCCCCATAATTCGCCAAAATTGGCCGAAATCGAGATTTTTAAATGGGAAGAGGTACTTTTAATGCAAAACTTTTGTAAACTTTGTAGGTACTCAAAACTGGGTTAAAAAATATGGTTTATGAATATAAATTTAAAAATATGACAAATTTATTTTTGAAAAGGATTATTATTTATTTTAGCTTACCAAAGGAAAATCTAACTGAAAACTAAAGGTTTTGTTTTATTTTTATTAATTTTAAAGAAAAATACTGAGAAAACAAAAAAAATCATTTAACATAAGTTTCTTATTTTTTGTCTTAGAATACGAATTTGCATAAAAATTTAAAAATCTCTATTTCGGCCAATTTCGGCGAATTTTAAGTTAAAAAACCATTTTCCGATCCTTCCTGGAAGATGAAAATATCACTAATCGATACAGCACCCTCGTAACGTCTAACCTAAAATAACAGCTTCTTCCCCTCTTCAAAAGCTGATGCGTATGCTCTGGATTAACCTGTGTATATAACTTATAGGAGATTCAGCCGTAGAATAGCTAGAACAGTCAGAGAATAAAATATAATGAAGATATTAAGATTATATTTTGGCAAATGAGTACTACATGTATTAAAATCAAATTCAATCAGAAACAATTTTAAAAAACAAAATTTTAAGTTATTTTTATTTTTTTTCTACTAATTACCTGATATTACGTATTTGATTGTTTTGTATTTTATTGAATACATAAATGTAAGAGTTTGTGTGTTTTGATATTTTATCATTTTCATAAGAAAACGTTTTCATTATGTTGTTTGAAATAGATTAACGATTGATTAACCATTTTTTTTATATTAAAATATTAATCTAGCTATATGAAGGTTCTCTCACAAATAAATAACTTATAAGTTATTTATTTGTGGTTCAATCCTATATATTTGAAAAACGGTAATTAGTTTGATTTAAAAAATAAAAAATTTAATTATTAATCATTTATAGCACTTACATTTTCAATTATGTAAAATGGTTTTCATTTTCTGGGCTATTTTTGTATTTTTGTTCAGTGATTTTTTTGTTTTAATTTTTTTTTCTTTCTCATTTTTTCCGATATTTTCATTTTATGCATCCTTTCTTAATGCCATTTACAATTTTTCCGAATTAAAACTGAGATCATGAACTGCAATATTGATTTCTGATGTTCTAAACAATTGTTATTTATAGTGTTAAACCACAACGGAAAATATTTGTTGGTTTCTTCAATACATTTATTTACAATAAAGGTTTTGATTGTTTTTGATAATCAGATTTGTTTTAGTGACATATTCCATAATTTAAATATATATAAAATAAAAGTCGAGTTTCCTAATAATTTGTATTTATTTTGTAAATATCGATATTTCGGAAGCAACTAACTTCCTTCATCAGTTCTTGCGATTAATTAATATTTACACTAATACTTACATATATTTATATAATTATTAACACGCTGGGTGGCGTAGTAGGTAGAGCCCCTACCTTTCAACCGAAAGGTCCCAGCTTCGATTCCCGATGAAGCAAAACCAAAAAAAATGCTTTTTGAATTTTTCGTCCTGGTACAGTACCCTTTGCCATTGGGATATAATAAATGGCAAAAAATAATCTAGAGTATAATATGGTAACAAATTAAATAAAAATGAAACTATTCTATTGAAGAAGGTTTAGTTCCTGACAATAGCAGTAGTTTTCCACATTTAATGAGTTGATAAGCCAGTAATTTGTTAAATAAATACTCGAAATATTGTAGATTGTAGTGTAAAATTGCAGTACCGTACTTAATTAAGCACGAAAAGGTGATTCTACCTAAGTTACGGTTGAGTGTAAAAAAAAAAAAAAAAGAACCCTTAATAATATGTTCTTTTTGTTAACAATAGTAATCCCTTAATAGTGCTACCTAATCGACAACATCTACAATGTTTTTTTTTGTTTTTAATAATTATTATTTATTAATCTTTCATACATATCTAATTTATTATTTTTATTGACCTCTTTTATTAATTTTAAACTATTCTTATTTATATGTTCTTCTTCAACTATACCGCTGACCTAAAATTCGTGTAATTTCTTTTCCTCGCCAATTGTGCTTCCCTCATACGTTCCTGGAATCTAACTGTAATTAACCATTTGGATTGTCCTATGTAAGTTTTTGTGCAATCTTGGCATGATATTTTGTATATACCACTTACTTCTTCTATGCTCTTCTTATTTTTAGCAGATCCTAACAGATTATATAATTTGAGATTTCTGCTACTAGTGACTACATTTAAGTTGTATTTCTGACATATATTGCTAAATTTTTTTGTGTATGCGGAATGTGTTACACAAATTCGTTTTGGCTTCTCCATATTTTTGTTTTGTTCGAATAAAGTTGAGAGATTTTCCAGTTCAGTTCTATGGATCTTCTTCTTTATTATTTTCTCAATATTTTCTTTCAAAAATCCATTTACTTCTGCTGTGTCCTCAATATATAATTTTTCTTTTTTGAAGTTTTCTTCTGATAAAGGTGTGGTCAGTAGTTTGTTAATAATTGTATGATATGCTGCCATCTTTTGTCCATGGGGGTGGTTTGAATCGGAAGTAATAGTTTTTTTAGTTGTAGTTTAGTTCCTACAAATATAAAAATTTATTGTTCCTTCCCTTCTAATCAATTTGATATCTGGAAACGGGCTTTCACCATTGCTTTCATTTTCCATTGTGAAAGTTATGTTGTTATGGATGTTATTAAGTTTAACAAGTAAACTTTCCATTTTGATTATTTATGGTGAGTTAGAATCTGCAATTATTTCCCTTATTTCATTCCCCTCTATGTGAATTTTTGGTTGGCATTTAATTCTAGGCAATGAAGGTTTTGGCATTCTTAAGTTTGTTATTTTGTCTATGCTACCCTTAGATTGTTTTAGAATTGTTTCTATTCTTTTTCTTAATCTGGTAAGAGATCTGTTCTAAGTTCGAAAAGTAAGTTAAAAGTTAGTCGGAAGCACTGATGAAGGAAGTACGTTGCTTCCGAAATATCGATATTTGCAAAATAAATACAAATGATTAGTGAAAGGAAACTCGACTTTTATTCCAAGGTTTTGATATTTGAAACATGAGTATATGTGAAGAACAGTTCCTTAAAATATGATTTCATATTTCTGTAAGAGCCATTAAAGAAAAATTCGAGTCATCAAATGCTTTGGTAAGTAAAAATAATTCAGATGCTGAATCTAAATTCGTAGAAAGCTTAACTACTTCATTTGAATATACAAGGACCACCCAACTTTTTATATAGGCAATATCCTGCAAAATATCTAATTGATCAATTGGAAATGTTTTCGTGTATAGAAATTTCAGATTCTAATTCAGGGTTTTCATATTTTAAAGTGCTATTACCACTACCAGTACAAGTTTCTATTAATGTTTTCGTCCACCGGATTTTCTTCGGTTATTATTGTTTTTCAATTGATGTCCCTTAATGAATCATTATCTTCTGCACAGTTTGAGTACTCGTTTGAATAAATTAGTTTTAAAAAAATTATTTTAGCGTAAATTAAACTGAACTCGCTTGCATTTGGGCTTTTTTTGTTTATATTTCTAGCTCGAATATGTGAAAAAAAATTTTCAAGAGGGTCTTGATTGAATGCTCTAGTATTTATTTTTTCAATTTTAATTTTTTTAAATAAATCATTTGCTAAGTCTGTTATCACATTTAAGGATCTAATCATACCATCGAAACAATAGATTATTTTTGTTTTTATTGTAGGAGAAATTTTGCGAAATATAAAATTTCATCTCATTTAGATAATCATAATATCCTGAAGCGAAATAGGAGGATGCTTTATATTTTCACTAAATACATCTCATTGTATTAGCACTTCTATTCCAGCAGCAACACTTTTAGAAAAAATTTGAGTTTGACATTCATTTTTTGAAAATAATTCGGTTTAATATGAGCTTCAGATAGTTTCGGACATAATCGAGTAACATTTATAGAATCCTCAGTATATAATTTCATAATAACAGACCAACTAACTGTACCATCCGCAGTATCTTAATCGTATGAAAATAGTCTATTTCTAAATGATTTTATGAAATGTGGTACATCAAAACTTAAATGAATAAGTTTTTACTTGTAGGTAAAATTTGATGATTGACTCAATTGTGAATATAAATTTGTATTTGTAGTGCTCTGATCGCAAGGAATTTTTTTTTATATTTACACCCAAATTTTGGCAAACATCAAGGCATTTCAAAATATTTTCTTTCAAAATTACTCCAGGACAAGGGTCACCAAGGTAAAATATAATATAAAGGTATTTTAAAATTACCTGATAAAATAAAAAGATTATTACAAAAATCTAATTTAAATTATTTCAAACTCACCTAAGATACTTGGATTCAAAAACACACACACATGTTTTGCAGGGATATTATTCCTTTCAACATAACCGTCAATTTTGTCAAATTAAAATGAGCTTATTTTGAAACACAAATTCAATTTAATTTTTCTTAAACACAAATACAAAAACTATTTTGATTTATAAGAAACAACATAAGTATGTAAAACTACACTGGCTGACATTAAAAAGTCATTTTATTAGTTGTGTAACTGAAATCAGCTCATATCAAAGACAAAATATTCTTTTTTTAATTTTAACTGAGAATCAAACCAAAGGTTTGTGTTTTTGGCACTTCTAATTTTTTTCTTTTCTTGAAAGTGCATGATATTTTGTTCGCATTTATACATCTCTGTATTAGTCTGAGATGACTTGAAGGACGAAATTGTGTAAAAAAATTTGAAACTGAACAAGTAACACACTGGGTGGCGCAATAAGTAGAGCGAAAGGTCCCAGGTTCGATTCCCGGCGAAGACAAAAAAATACTTTATGGTTTTTTTGACCTCGTGCGGCGCCATTTGTCATTGGGACAATATAAATGATAAAAAATAGTAGATAGTATAATTTGGTTATCACTAAAAATAAAATGAAACTATGCTATTATGAAGGCGGGACTACTTTACAATATATGTAGTTTTCCACGTTTAAATTAGTAGATATACCATAAAAATTCTACAGAAAAGCTATTATATGTAATTGTGTATTTCAAATCTCTGTGTAAAAGCAGTTAGAGTTCAACACCCATAAACTTTAAAATGATATAAAAAGAAAAAACCAAGTACGCATCAATGAAACTAGAACTTATCAATACAGATACAGACAATTCGTCACCTGAGAATTATGTTGTTCAATGTCCTAAAATGATTTTTGTGGGAAATCGATTTTTAAAGTTTAACTGAAAAGAAAAACATCTTTAAAACAAATACATTCTGGAATAAATTTTTTTCTCAAAGCTTATCAAATTTACTATGAGAAAATTCTTATCATTAAATTATTTAAGTCAAACTATCCTGCATTATTAAAAAAATGTGTTAACTGGTCAAAATGGATATTGAAAAGTGCCCCTTATAAACCAACAAAAGTTTAAATTTATCTGGATATTGAACATTGTTTTGGAACAACATTATTGATCGAAGCGAATTGCAATCATATTGCATACAAAACTATTCATGTTTTTTTTTCTATTTTAGACCGCAAGTTATGAGGAAGAAGGAAATTAGTTGCTTCCGAAATAAGTGCTTGCAATAAATAAATAGTTGAGAAAGTGAAAAAATGAAGAAAAATTATTGTGAGTAAAATTCTTTTATCATTTAATGAAAATTCAAAAATTATAAAAATAAAACAATATTATTTATTCATTCAAACAAACATAAAAGTATAAAAATATAATTTTACACTTAAATGGCACTGATTGAAAAAAAAATGTTTGATACATTTTTGTTTTTAACTATCACATTAATTCAGTCTCTTATAAGATAAATTTATTGTACTTTTTGTAAAATAAGGTAAGAAAAGCTAAGATATAAGGTAAAGAGTAACCGTTTAATTCCAAGAGTTATATAAATAGCTTTTTAATTAAATTTCTTTTTAACTTAAATGATAAAATAACTTAAATTAGTGGGTTTCTAGTGCTCTCTTATAACACTTTGGTAAAATCTCTGATCATCAATACATGGCATAAACGGAATCATCGATTGAAGATCCTTTTTTTTTTGCCAAAAAACCTTTTGGCAAACCGTTACAGGAATTCTTTTAGTTTGTAAATGATATTGAAATGTAAATTGTTTACGAGAATCTGTTTTTTGCGTTCTTTTTCTCTTTGGTGTGACACGTTTTACAAATCTAGAATAAAAATGGCTTTTTTCTTAATCCGAAAATGTCCACAAAGAATTGGATATATGTTTTCGTTCCGAATCACTAAAGTCCAGACAGCAATTATATGAACATTTAATATCACAACTTGAACTTTGAATTAACCGCTCTCTTTGTTGTACACCTCGTAGCATTTCAGAAGATTGATTTGACAACAGACAAAGGTGTTCCTCAATGCTCGGATCAAGACAACACGCAATTTAAACAAAAAATACTGAGCAATATTGAGTTGCATTTAGGATATTGAACAAAAAAGCACGTTTATTAAAAGAAAAAAAAAATTAAATTATGTTCAATATCATACAAAATTTACAATATTGACACAGTTGTATTGAACAACATAGCACACTCAAGTTTTTGAAGTACATAGAACAAGATAAGATCATATTTTATATTTAATGTTGACCAAGATAGCACAATACCGTTGATTAAGAAAAAAATATATGAAACATGTTCAATGCAATACAACAAAAATTAGAGGTTATTGAATAAAACAGGCAGCCAAATTGTGTCACTTTGAACAAAGTGATTCCCTACAACTTGAAAATGGGAAGAGATAGAACCAAACCGATTTTACTAAACGAAAGAGTATTCAAAAATTACCCTAAAAGCACTCCTAAGTCGATTTCCTGAAAAAGGGTCTATTGAACAAGATAATTCTCAGGTGACGAATTGTCGAATCTGCTAATTCGTTGGCAAATCATATCTCATGAAAAGTACGTTCAAGCGTTTGGTCCACAGATTTATCGATACTACGAGTCCGATTGCAGAATAGGTAATGGTTCAGTTCTTTTAGTGACGTTGTGAAGACGAGGGCACATAAGCGACGTCAGTTTACTGTAACTTATACACCCTCTGTTAAATTGAACTAAACCAAACTAACTATAAAGAACTACTCAGAAAAAATTTAAATTATAGAATCATTGTTAGAAATACAAAAGCTAATCTTTAGATGCAATGTCATGAAGAAAGAAAATATTTTTAAAAAAATATGTTTTCTTGTTTTACTTCAAATTTACTAGAAAAATATTCCACGTAACAGAATTTTTTTTAATCAAAACTATTTTAACGTAGTTTTGAATGATGGCATCAATAAAATAATGACATAATGAATAGTTGCTATCCTATAACCATTGCTTTGTATACTGTAGCCCAGCAGTTTGTGAGTCAGGAATTTGTGTAAAAAAAAAAACCTTTAACATGAAAAACTATTATCCCTCCCAAAAGTGTTGTTTCCTAGATCCAAGTTGTTTCCAAAATTTCAAGCCCCTAGCGCATTGAGAAATGGAATTGAACATCTCTAAATGTCATTACTTTTTCTAGGAGAAATTCAGCCCGAACAATTTGATACAACTACCGATCAAGCCCATCAAGCTTATGGAGAAAAGAATTTGTTTGATTTCAGAAAAAAATTATTTGGGGCGTTATTAAAAAAAAAAAACATAAAAATTACTTTGCAAAAGTTTCATCTTCCCATTTGAAAATTTCGATTTCGACGAATTTCGCAGAGTTTTAAATTATGTTCAAATCTAATCAATAGAGCACCCTCGATTTAGTTAATAAAATTTTTATTTAATTTTAAAATAACGGCCCCTTCCCCTCTTAAAAAGCTGATACGCACGGTGTGGAATACCCGATATAATGCGATATTCTGTATTCTAGAGATTTTTAGTTAGTTATTAGATCAAGGTAAAATAAGCTTTTTCCAAAATATTTGATTATATTTTTGTATATACGAAATTTCGAATTTCCAGAGTTATTATAGTTGGTTAGAAAATCTGAATATGTGTATGCATTTTTATATTCAAAATTGTGAATTAGAAGACATTTTAGAATTCGTATTGTCTGTTTACGAATGATGGTAAGAAAAGTTCCTTAGCATTTTTCAATTCCGGGTTTTAGAATTTGATATTTCGTGATTGAGGATTTTCTAATTCGGCATTTTGAATTTAAAGATTTTGTAATTGGGAATTTTAAATTTGACAGTACTAGAGATGTTTCCAAAATCATACTTGATTGTACCTTTGAAAACTATCTGAAATATAAATATACATGCTTTATCAGAAAAATTATATCTGAAAATACGCCAGAATATCTCTATGAGAAAATAACCCATGGTAGATCACTAAGAAGTCCAAGCTTAATCATTTTAAGGCACACAGGAAGATCAAGAAATCAATCCTTTTTTGTAAGGGCAGTGGCGTTATGGGATTTGCCGAACGTTCTCAGGTGTCAGTTATGTAATTCTAAATTTTACGAACATTGTTGAGTGTACTTTAAAGAGTAGTTGTAGCCATTATTAACTTTAATTTTAATTTTAATACCGAGAATTATTATTTGAAATATTGTTTGTTATGTCTGTTATGTTTAAAAGGTTTTTTTTTGTTAGGAGAAGAAATTTGCATTCAAAAATTTTATAACATTTTAAATTTTCTTTTTTTTTATCATTATTATTTTTTATTCTTTTTCTATTTGTCTTTTGCTTTACTGTTAACTTCCATGGATTAATTTAGTTTAAGTACAATGAACTTACATTCTTTTTTATCATATACTCTTGTAGAGACTTACCGTCTCATGTATATGTACATAATTAAATAAATCAATAAATAAATGAATATAGAAAATAAATAAACATAGAAAATGAATTTGGAGGTTTTGTAATTAGAGATTTTGATTTGGGAATTTTGTAATTGAGCATTTTGGTGGTAGCCCATCCACATTGGCAATACTAAGTTATCTATTCGCAATGTAGATATACTCAAAATAAAAGTAAAGTAAAAATTCTATTCACAAGAAGCCATATTCAATAAAGCTTTTAATTAAAATTAATTGAACCCGTTTGTTTTTCATTTTGAACACCTTGTTAATTATAAGCAAAAATTTAATTGAGCACCTTGTTTAATTAAAGGGTAAACATTATACTGCTTCAAAAAATAAAATAGAAAAAAAAACTGGAACATGAAAAATCATTGTTCCTATTATTTTACCTAATTTTACAATAAATTATATACTTTTTTTTTACAAAATAGAATCTCTGAATAACGGAAGTATAAAATACTATATTGACAAGTACCAATCTAAAAGTATATGTAGGTATAAAGTACATAATGCCACTATACATTTGATGCAATAATTTAACAATAGAAATTTCAATAGAAAAACAAATAACTAAAATTTTTTTTTTAGATCAATTGAATTGAATTGAATAAATTGTCATTACTAAAAAAAAAAAACAAACATAACAATCACTGCTGCTGTGCTGATTTTTTTTCTTTTTTTTTTTTTATATCAAAATTCAATTGAAAATGAATTCATCATGAATGAAAGAACGCTTCACTTGTTTTTCCTTAGAATCCTTGAATATTTTGTTCTTTTCTTATAATTTCTTTTTTTTTTAACTTTTTGTTTTTGTTTTCTTGTTCTTTATTTTAAATATATAAGACATCTTCAATCAATTGTAATCCACGATTATACAATCGCCTTATTTAAATAGAGTAAAAAAATATAACAAAAATCGAAATCGGAATTGAAAATTGTTCGAGGAGATTAAATTACAAAAGAAGATGTTTTCATTTTCTTATTTCATTTTCGAATAAAATGTTAACGACTCAAATATATATATATATATATAAATGTATATATACGAAGGAATTTCTTTAATATTATTATTATTATAATAAATAAAATATACGATTATAAATGTGTATTGTATATATGTATTGTGTGCATATATTTGTATTAGTTGAATAGAATGTATAAAATAATATTTTGAAAATTTATTCTATATTATAAGGATTTGTTTGGATTCGAAATATCTTGTAATATAAAATTTATTATTCAATAATAATAATAAATATAATAATAATCAAAATAATAATGATAATGATAATAATAAAGATAATAAAGATAAGAAATTCGACTTTAGAAATCATTGGAATGAAGATTTTATTTTAAAATTGCAAAAAAAAAAAACGCTTTCTTATCTTCAGTTTCTACAATAGTAGTTCTCTAATAGGTTCTGGCACTATTTCTGAGGAGCAATATTACAAAAAAAATTAATTCCGGAAGTAAGTAAAGTACTATAAATTTTTATTTTATAAATTATTTTCTTTTTTAAAAATATTTTTTTCTGTTTTCTTGTTTTTTATCCTTAAAATATTCTTTTATATTAAAATTAATTGCATTGACCTCAAGACATCTATAATTAGGATAATTCTATTTCTTATTTATCAACAAAAAACCTATTTACGATAATAACTAACATTATATGCCATTAAATATTTCCTATTTACATAATCAAAATAACCATATCGGAAAAATTACTTAAAAATAAAAATCTGTAAGTTTTTAAACAAATCTTTCGTATGTGTAGGTAGATAAGTTGACAGGTTGGAATTCAGGATGAGAAAAAAGGAAACAATACAAAAGAAACAAGAAATAAATAAAACTTAAACGTGAAAAATCACTGTTCTTTCTATCATTCTTATTCTCACATAAATCGTTATCAAAGTAAATAAAAAAAAAAAACAAAAAAAAACAAACAAACCCTAACATAAAATTAAAAGAACACGTAAGAAAATTAAAGAAAATTCAGTTGATCTTGACAACTCTAGGTTATAATTGATTTTATTTTTCATTAGTGTTAAAAGTTATTAAAAACTTTCAGAGTACCTTTGAAGATGTGGGCCTATTATTTTTTATTGCCATTTATTTTATCCCAATGGCGTAGGTCGAAAATCTATAAAGAATTTTGCTTTCATTTAGAATCCTGAACTCCAATGAAAACGACATGACATTGTATGTCGACAAAATATATCAAATTCCGAGACATCGTAAATGTATAGACAACGTCGCCAAAACATTTTTGTGTTATCTTAAATGTCAAAAATATTTGTTTACATCCGAATTGACCAAATTGTTTGTAATTCCGATTGGATTTCCAAATATTTTTTCCGAAATTGTACCACGTACCAATGGTACAGAATGATACATATTTTCGGAAAAGCTGAATGAAAATTAATTTGAATTCCAATGTTTTTTCCTATGAAAGTGGTCACTTATCAATAATGTACCAATGTCGGGATTTAATGAATGTACCAATGTCGGACTTTTTATCTGAATATGTATCTTAAATGTACCTAATAAAAATTAATGACCTCATAGTTTTCTTACTGTTTTTCCGTAATAATTTCACACTTTGTACCAAGTATTATTGGTATAATTTTCATATAGTTTTTCCTATAAATTTTCCTACGTTTTTCCAATATTATTTCACTTTCTTTTCCTTGTATTGTTCCTATGCTTTTTAATATGATTTTTCCTATAATTTTTCCTACATCTTTTCCAATATTATTTCACCCTTTTTTCCTTGTATTATCTCATGATCGGTAATTAATTTGACAGTGTCATTCGCGACTTATTTACCCGACACGGGTTGTTAACTTATGTATACAAACATTTTTTGATACACAGTACAGTTTGGTACCGTTATGTTGATTTTTTTTTATTAAGCAGGCAACAAATAAAAAAGATGGAGGCAGAAAAATGTTAAAATTAAAGAATTATAAGTATAAATTTTACATCGTGTGTCAAAAATAAATTTAAAAATGTTTTTTTTTTATTTTAATTTACTTTAATTTTAATAGGAAATGGTCTCATGAAAAAAAAATGCTGTTAGGCTAAAGCACGAAGAAGATTTTTCTGAAAAAAAAAAACAAAAACAATTTTTTTACGAAATTGTCTATATTAAAGTTTACTTTCACAAAAATATTTTAAAAATTTATCCACAAAATAGATATCCACAAAGGAGCATAATATTTTGACATTTAATTTCGAAATATTATCTAAAGGTTTCTATGTAAAGGTTTGGAATTTTATGTACCCTTGGCTCGTAATAGAGACCTTAGTTCTAGTCCTCCTTGGTTTAATCATGAAGTAAAAAAATTAAGAAATAAAAAGAATAAAGCTTGGAATAAGTACTTAAAAGAGAAAACCAATAACAACTATCATGAGTTTGTAATTTTTTTCAACTCCTACAAACTGACATTAGATTTCAGTTATAACAACTATTTAATAAATGTTAGCTCTCAGCTAAGGATTAATCCTAAGTCCTTTTGGAAATTTGTTAACTCCAAACGTAAATCTGATCAATTTCCCGTCACCATGTCCTATAATGATGTTAGTGCTAACTCTCCGAAATCTATTGCACATTTCTTCAAGCTATTTTTCTGTAGTTCTTATTCAGAAAATTTCTTTGAAGTTGATGAAAATAATTTTAATCACATGATAAACCAACCTGAAAACCAAGTTATCTCAATAGATTTCTCTACTCAGAAAATAAAGAGTTATTTGAATAATCTTAACAGTGATGTATTTCCTGGACCTGACAAAGTACCATCTTTAATCTTAAAAAACTGTTCTGAATCTTTTGCGTTACCATTATCCCGTTTATTCAATCGATCGTTTAATTCTGGAATATTTCCACAATATTGGAAAAATTCATTTATTCGCTCTGTTTATAAAAAAGGTGCTAAAAATATGGTCACAAATTACCGTCCAATAGAAAAACTTTCATGCATACCTAAACTTTTCGAATTAATAGTTTTTGATTCAATTTATGATATTTGTTCTAAACATTTATCAATTAATCACCATGGTTTTGTAAAGAAAAAATCTACGGTTACAAATTTAGTTGAGTCTTGCTCACACTTCCTGAACACTATGGAGGCTAACTTTCAGACTGATGTCATTTACACAGATTTGAGCAAGGCATTCGATTTACTGCCTCATAGTGTTATTTTATTAAAACTTAAAAAACTGGGATTTCCTAAATTCTTTATAATGTGGATTAAATCATTTTTATCCAATAGATCTTATAGTGTAATATTTAGATCAACTTTTTCTGAATAATTTTGTGTCGCCTCTGGTGTACCACAAGGCAGCCATCTAGGTCCCTTACTATTCATTATCTCAATTAATGATGTAAACAAGCTCATTAACAATAGTAACGTGATCATATATGCTGATGATATGAAAATTTATAAAAAAATATCTTCATATAATGATTGTACTGTACTACAGAACGATCTTGATTCGTTTTTTAAGTGGTGCGGCTATAATAATCTTCTCCTTAATATTGATAAATGCGCTGTTATTTCCTTTACTCGTAGATTGATTCCAATAATAACTGATTCTACTTTTAATTCTAAACTAATCAACCGAGTTTCTCATTTTAAAGACCTTGGCGTACTTTTTGACGATAAACTCACATTTAAACTTCACTTTAATAGCATAATTAACAAGGCAAATTCTATGTTAGGTTTTATTAAAAGATGGTCTAAGGAATTTGATGATCCATACATTACTAAATCTTTATTCACTACTCTTGTTCGCCCCCACCTTGAGTACGCAAGCCCTGTCTGGTCACCTCACTATTCCACTCATATTAATAGAATTGAATCCATTCAAAAAAATTTTTTGCGATATGCTCTACGTAATCTTCCCTGGTCTAACCCAATAATCCTACCTCCATACATAAATCGTCTGAAGCTTCTTCAGATTAACACATTGCAATCAAGAAGGGTTGTTGCAGATATCTTATTCATATCCCAAGTATACAATGGTGAAATTGATTCCAAAATTATAAAAGATTAGATTAACTCGTACATTAACAACAGTACGCGTTTTCGTATAGAACATCTTTTTAATCTTCCTTTCCATAGAACTAATTATGGTAAATTTAAGCCAATTAATAGAATGTTAAAGGCAGTTTTCAATACAAAAACAGTGTTGACTTTTCTTTGAACAAAACCAGTTTAAAGAAAACCTTGTTTCACTTCCTCCCTTAGTCCTCCTAATTAATCTTGTTTTTCCGCTACTAATATTAACTAATTTGTAGTGTTATAATTAACTTTTAATACTTTTAATAACTTTTCATCTTCTCTTTTTTTTCTGATGAAATTTATTTTATCTAATTTTGTTTTTTGTTTTTTTTTTTTTTTTTTTTTGGTTTTTATAAAAACTATGTTGTATTAAATTTCAAAGTAAACTAAACTTTAAATCATAAATCTTATTTGATACATTGTGTTAATTCAAAATTTTAATAATTAAATTGTATTATATTTTGTAAACTGTTTGAACTAAATAGTAAATAAATAAATAAATAAATTTGACGCTTATTACAGACACAATGTGTTTAGAGTGTTCGGAATTGTAAACAAAGTACATTATGTTGCCAACACAATATTGTCAGTTCAAAAAATTTAACATATTGTATTTGTATGTACATTAATATTTTTTGAATACATTTCCGATGTCACTGATTATGTTTTGAACGAATGTGTTTAAATGGTAATCATATTACGACACGACAATGCAGGCGATAAAAATTTTATCAAAATTCAAAATTTGTCGTTTTTGCAGTACGGCATTTCATTTTGACATTTCTAAAACGTTAAAATAAAAATATTTTTCTTGTTGTTTTTGAATTGTTGTATTAAAATAAAAACGAAAATGTCGCATTCATTGGGCTTGCTATGTCATATGTGAACAATGTAACATGACAATATCGTGTCGTTTTCATTGAATTTCAGGCTTTAGTAGTTAACCATGTACTGAAAAATAATTGGAATGACAATGAACAAAACATAAACATGTAGGAGGCGGAATTTATTCATAGTCCTTTAGAAAATATGAAGTCAAATATGTCATGTACTTTTAAAATATCAAAATACGGCTATTTAGTTTCAATTAAATTTTTACACATAAAGTACTGTAAAATAGAATATTTAGAATTTAGAAAAAGCAAAAACTGAATTGTAAGAAGCACCATAAATTCAATCGGTCTAAAAGTTCTGATTTTAATTTTAATTTCTCTTTGTAAGGAAACTTTGTAAAACTTAATAAAAAAATTGTCAAAAACAAATCACAACACGCTGGGTGGCGCAGTAGTGCTTGCCTTTCAATCCAAACGTGGCCCGTTTCGATTTCCGATGAAAACAAAATGCTTTATAGGTTTTCGATCTATTCTAGTACCATGTGTCATTGGGATAACATAAATAACATTAACTTTGAATAGACCCACAGCTGTAAAATGATATACAGGTGTAAACCTATATAGAAATGAGGAAATGAATAAATTGCAATCTTGCAAGACTGAAATAAATTTAATATTTAAAATCAATTTCTTCACTTTAAATTATTATTTTAGATTTTTTCGATCTTAATTTATTAGACCATAAAGTCAAACATTTTCACCCTACCTTATAATTTATTATTAGAGGATAAAAGGGTACCAAAATACACATAGTTTCGAGCAGTCAGCAGCCTGGTAGTTTTCAAGACCCTGCCTTCAATCAATTTTTAAATCCAAGCTGGCTTATAAATATTACAAAAATTTAAACTAAATGTACTAAATGTAAATACTAAGTGTAACAAAAAAAGCTGGTGGAAGACAATAGAGTCACTATTATGTGAAATACAAGATAATGAGGAATTAGATATTCTTGAAAAATAAGTGCGATAAGTCAATTCTTTGGATTAGAAACAAGCATTTTTTGTTTAAACACTTCTATACAAAGCATTATTTTCGAATGGAAATTAAAGAAACTCATACTATATGGGATAATTACCAAGGACTTTGTCCTCTACAGTTATTTTCAAACTTAAGGTACACCGATTAAATTACGTAATCAGGGAGAGCATATCCAATATCAGAACACCAATATGGGTCATCACAAATTTTTTCAACAAATATCTGTTTAAGATTGTCAAGTACAATACAGTCAGATAAAGATTCTGACCACAAGCAGAGGAATACTGCTATCATCTTGTATTTAATAGCAACTCCATAACTCGCGAGACATAATATATAATCGCGAATATTTCCAGGTGTACACATATTGGTTATCCACTTTTCAAAGCTGTATAATAGTTGATGTGGAAATTTATCAATCAACGGTTTCCAGAACAATTGAAGAAATATCATAAAAAATTGTCGAGAAAAAGAGCCAATGGAATCCATTTCCTTACGACACCAGATGATTTTGAAATCCCCAAAATCTTTATGCATTAATAAATACAAATTTCCTTGTGCAATGTAGACGATATTGACTGTACTCACATTTAAATCCAAAGACCTGTTGAACACCATGACGAATATATAACCAGAAAGGGTATCATTCTCTTAATACACAAACCAAGCACAATTGCCAAGCCCAAGAAAAGCTTATGAACGTCGGTATCAGTTGGTGTGGATTAGTTGATTGATAAGTTGGTCAGTTGACAAATGGTTCTGATGGAAATGGAACAATTTGATTCCAACATATTCACAGCGGTTTGAAGAAAATTTTCAAAACTATGTTTATAATAGTTTCAAATACTTGATTAGTTTAAGAGATGTTTACATTTAATTGAAGAAAAAAATTAAAAGCCCTTTTTTAACATCAAAAAACGAAATGTGCTTATCGACAACAACAAATGCACATTACACAGAACAAATTATGGTAAATATGAGCCTATTAATAGAATGTTAATAGTTAGTAATAAATATAAGAATAGTATAGATTTTTCAATATCTAAAGACGAAAATTATATGAAATTATAATATTACTATTTTTGTATTTTTAATTTTGGTATTTTTGAATGTATATTAAGTAAATTAAATTGTATTTTAATACTCAATTGTAAACTGTTTGAGCTAAATAGTATAAATAAATAAGTAAAAGTATAAATAAATAAAAAACTATATATCACAAACGATTCCTTTATACAAAATTGTAAAAAAAATGGACGAGGGAACTAAACGGAAGTAATGCTGTATTTATACTTACTTACTTCAACAATAAACAAAATTTCTAATTTACTTTAAGCAAGTCAGCTCTAGCTTATTTTTTTTTACACACAATCGTATTTAAGCAATTTTTCTAAACTTTATTATTAACATTGAAGACTTATATTTTAATTATGAACTCAACCTCATTTTTATAGACATCACCTAAAGGCTTTTGTACTGTACAAATGTATAGAGATGGTCAAAGACAGATAATGGAAATGCAATCACCATTCTGTGCGAACAATTGAAGCTTCCGTCCTGATAAATCAACCACTGACCAGGTGTTCGCATTAAGACAGCTCCTGGAGAGGGCCCTTGAATCTCAAATAGATACGCACCAGTTTTTTTATCGATTTTGAATCTGCCTATGCTCAGTGCTTTACGAATCAATGTCGGAATTTGGTTTCCCAGCCAAACTTATCTGTTTATCAAAAACGACCCTGGAAAACACACGGTATGCTGTGGTGATTGGGAGGCACATTTATGATTCATTTCGAACGTGCTCTGGATTTCGACAAGGCGCGGATGCGCTGTCATCTAATTTCTTTAATCTGGTGTAGGAGCATATAGTGCGACATTCTGGTGTGAACACAAAAGGCACTATATTTTACAAATCGGTGCAGCTCCTGGGTTTCGCTAATGACGTCGATATAATTGGAACATCACGACGAGCAGTCATCGAAGCCTTTACACAGATTGAAAGGGAAGCAGGTAAAGCGGGTCTTCTCATAAATGAGAACAAAACAAAATATATGCTGTAGACAAATAAAATATACTCACAACATCTTATAGGACAAAACATCAATGTCGGCTCATACAATTTTGAGATACTTCAGGAGTTTATCTACCTTGGAACCAACATCAATTCATCATCAGGGAGGCCACACCTTCGTTGGAGAGATGAAGTATCGGCAGATATGAAAAAACTTCAAATCACCAACTGGAGAGATTTCACTCGTCTGGAGAGATTCAGGCCCAGAATCTTCAAGGTCTGTAGCGTCCAGCAAGTAAGTAAGTAAGTAATCACCATTAAAACAACTTGAATATCACAACAAAAATTTACATCTTAAACTATACCCACTAAAATGATTAATTTCAGTTCGTATATTTGAAAACTATTTCTAAAAAGATTTATAAAAAAAAACAAATCAAAATGTAACTGTATATATATTACTTTTTTTCAACATTATAAATGAAAAATATAATTAATGATACTCCTTGAAAACGTTATAAAGAAAAATTGAAAAAAAAAAAATTGAATCAAGACCAAAAAAATCCTTTAAAAAGCAATAATATAAGATGTATCATCACAACAGATGTAGGATGTCTGATACATGTATCTTCCATAATATAAATACGTATATAATATACACCATATGTTACATACATAATATATGATCTATATATATTATATTTATTATGCATAGGTATCGACATAAACAGCTAAAATAAGATAAATTCCTTAATCGTATCAAAACTTCCTTCTAAATGTGTATGTCCTTATGGTATTTTCATATAAATTATAGAATGTTAGTATATGTATATGAATATGTAAAGTTCGAAGAAAATGAATAAAGAAAATACCAAAAAAAAAAAAAAAAAAAATAGGAAAAGAAAATGAATATAAAAAAAGGATATTTTCTGTTTTCTATGTAAATACTTATACAGATTTTAGATAGTACGTATACGAATATATGCGTCAGAAATTCTCGTCCTTAGAATCTTTTATTGTTTTTTTTTTTGTTGTTGTTTTGATTTTGTTTTTTTTTGTCATAAATAAATTCAAAATTTTCATTCTTCATTTAATATGGTTAAGTTTGTATAATAATTTAATGAAGGTTAAAGTTACCCAATGCTTGACTTAATATGTCTTAAATTTCAATCTAAATTTTCATATGGGGTTATTCGCAGATCAATAATCAGTGGTCAGTTCGGCAGATAGGTAAAAAAAAATAATAGAAATCTTTTTTTTTTCGTTTGTTTAACAGAAGATAATTTGATTCTCATCTTGTTTTGAAGATTTTTACAACAGCTTAAACGTCTATCATGGAGTACGGTAATTTATTAATATCGATTGTGAGTCATCAACCCTTTGATTTAACTTGCTAAACTCTAATTTATTGTTTCTTGCTAAAGTTGTTCTTCTATCTACCCCATTCAGTGTAAAATGGCAACATTATTTAGTGAGCTCTAACTGGTATTAAAGTTGCTTCAGGATCTAAAATTTAAAGCGAAGTGTTTAACAAGCACCCAATTTGTACCTTTTCAATATCAATTTCATCTAATTTAATTAATTTACCTCAATTGATGAAAAAAAGGGCAGCGGGTATGTTTAGCGTTCCTGTATTATTTTTGAAAAAAAATTTGCAGATTAAGTAATATGAATTTCTAAAAATATCACAGAACTTATTTATACGATAAAAATTTCGATGGGAAACTGTTATGTTAACAATAATTTTCCACACTATATGTGGTTGGTCTAGTGATAATGTCATCAATTCGATCAGAAAGTCAGAGATTCGAATTCTACTTAGTAGATGTATGTGTGGAGCTTACACTTCGGATTTTTTCTTTAATGGTGTTTATCTATAGCTTTCGATGTAAGATATCGTTATTCACCAAACATGGTGCTTCTGTTAGCAACCCTAATATTTTCGACTGAAATCGTTGTATTCCTATAATTTCACCATAGTTGGATTTCATAAGTGCATATTGAATTTAGTATAGCTTTATAATTTACAATAATATATGTTGTTTAGTGTATCCAATCAGCCAACAAAAATTTACTTAGTTTCAAACCAAGCGGTTTTTTTGTTGCTATGGATTTTCATGTTAGTTGTCTATGCATGCCAATATAACTTTGCAAGTCCTTTTTGCGAAGATACTTAGCTGCTCAAGATAATAACCGGCCATTCTTCAGTGTAAATGTGATGTGTGTGTGTTGATTTAATTCCATTCATCCTTATCTAGTAATGGTTGAGCTTTATTTATGCTTTGTTACAATATTTCTGGAGCATAGAATGGGTTAACATGTAATGTAAATATGCTGTCCGTGTCATCAGCAAATGTGGTTGTGATTGTCTGATTTGTTGTTATTAAGTCTGTAGTGAAAATGGAATATAAAACTGTCCTTTAAACATAGATTTGTAGTACTCTTAATTTCATTGGTTGATAAGTAGGCAGCTTGATGCTTAACCAAAAACTGTCTTTCCATAAATTAAGCAATATCCAAAAAATGTTAACAAAATCAAAATTGATCACTGGAATTTGTTGTTTCCTTTAAAATATATTTATTTATCCATAATACGAAAAAAAGGATGAATTTTAAAGAATAGAACAAAAAGTACACAAAACAACGAAAAAATACGGTTGGGATGGTCAACTTTAACCAATTCGTACATTAAAATTAAACGAATAAAATTTTTTATTTAACTTTATTTATTTTATTTTTTTCAATGCTATTTGTTTCGTTGCCATTTTCTTTTTTTTATTATTTACCTAAAATATTTTCCAAAATATAAATCAAAATCATAGTAGCTATCCAAAAGAATTAGTAAGACCCTATTAGAATTTAATATGTATTGATATACACGTATTCTCTCTTTAAAAATTCATTTAATTCATTTTATATGAATTACTTTAGGAAGCTCTATCTTTAAATCAATATCTTACTTAGTATATAGTTAAACCTTTTGAATGAAATGAAACAGCACACTGTATCAGAACACTAAAAATATGCTATCTCTAATCTTAATAAATTTTGTATCCAAAATTATTTTCACATACAGAATTAAGTCGATTCAAATAAATCAATTAAAGTGAATAGGATTAGAATTTTCTTTTTTTTTTCTCTTCGAATATTTTTCGATAAGGACACCACAAACAGTGGATCAATTTTATAATATCACATAATCTGAGAATTCATATAGGAATATTATAATATTGTTTATATAGGAATGTGATAAATTTTGAAAGTAATTTAACTGACAGCGATAGTAGAAAATATTGAGAAAATTTCTGACATTATTTTAATATTAAATCATTCTTGAAATATTTTTAATGTCCTTTTTCTCTCTAAATGTATCAGTTTCTGAAGTACTTTTATCCTTAAATGTTTTTCTTATTTCATTTTTTTTTTGTTCAATAACTTTTAATTTATTACTTAAATAATTTAAGTAATTTTTTTTTTTGTTTTTTTATTAAATAACTGAGTAATTTTTTCTTGAAAAATATTTTTTAATTATTTTATACAACTTTTTAAAACTTTCCTGTTCCTACTAAATTGTTCTAAAGTTTTTTACTGATTTTGTATTTTTTTTTTAACTTGGCCAATATCGTTGATTAATAAAAAAAAAAATGGAACCATAAAAAATTCTTATGTTTTACTAATAATTGGAGTGCAACAGAGAGCTAAAATTTATTGCCATGATTTCAATATGTCATTTTTTTTTTTTTTGATATTTTATAAATTTAAAAATAATCTGGAGACTATTAAAAAAGTTCTATTGTTGATGACAATTTTTTAAATAATTTAGATAAATTGGATATTTCTATAGAATAGAGCCAGAGAGAAAGAATGAAACTATTAAAATATTTTTAATAATATATAATAATAATTTAATAAAAATAATAATTATTTATTTATTTATTTATTTACCATTTAGTTCAAACGGTTTACGATATTGTAGTTTAATTAACAATTTAAATTTATAATATATTTTAATTTAATTTTTAATTTTTAATTTGTTTTCCCTCTTTTTTTATTTAGATTTTCAATTAAATTTTAATTTTTAAATTATAATTACAAAAAAAGGCAAATTATTAGAATTGATAACAATCATTATAAACTTAGAAATAAATGAATATAAACAAAAAAATTATGAACAGCTAACTCAATGAATTTAAATTCGACTAAATAAAAACAAAGAAATAGTGAAAAACAATAATTTCATAGAGACCAATTAAGTATAATTAGTGAATTAGTGACTTTTTTTTTTTTTTTTTTATGATCTTGACAGTAACTTAGGTAGAATCACCTTTTCGTGCTTAATTAAGTACGGTACTGCAATTTTACACTACAATATCTACAATAATTTGAGTATTTATTTGAACAAATTACTGGCTTATTAACTCACTAAATGTCGAAAACTACTGCTATTGTCAGGATCTAAGTCTTCTTAAATAGAAAAGCTCAATTTTATTTAATTTGCTACCAGATTATATACTCTCAATTATTTTTTTGTCATTTATTATATCCCAATGGCAAAGGGTACTAGACCAGCTCGAAAAACCAATGAAGCATTTTTTTTTTTTTTTGCTTCATCGGGAATCGAACCCGGGACCTTTCGGTTAAAAGACAGGCGCTCTACCTACTGCGCCACCCAAAGTGTAATATATGTATATAAATAGGATTAGTAGGATTAAGGAAGAATTTGGGATAAAATTTTCTTTAACCTGGCTTTACTAAAAGAAAAGTCTATACTATTTTTATGTTGGTTAACTGCCATTAACATTTTATTTAGGGGTTCAAGTTTACCATAATTTGTTCTGCGAAAAGAAAGACTAAAAATATTTTCTGAACGAAATCGCGTACTAGTATTAATCTGTTTATTGATTATGCTTTTTATAGTTAGTGAATCAATTTCGCTGGTAAATAATTGAGTTATAAATAAAATATCCGCAACAACTCTTCTCTAATACAAAGTAATTGAAGTAGTTTGAGGCGATATTGGTTAGCAGGTAGGATTATTGGGTTGAACCAGGGAAGATTACGTAAGGCAAATCTAACAATTTTTTTTTTAATTGACTCTATTCTGTTGATGTGAGTGTAGTAGTAATGGTCACTATACTGACGGGACTAACGTATTCAAGGTAAAAACGAACAAGTGTTGTAAATAATGATTTAATTCTACATGGATCGTTAAATTCTTTAGACCATCTCTTTGAGAAGAATTTGCCTTGTTAATTATGTTATTAAAGTGTGGTTTAAATGAAAGTTTATCATCGAAAAGGATACCTAAATCTTTAATGTGAAAAACTCTTTTAATAAGTATAGTTGACTACTAAGGGGAGAAGGGGAGAAACTACGGGAATATGAAATTATAACGCATTTGTAAATATTTAGGAGAAGTTTTTGGAGCTACACCAACTAAAAAAAGAATCTAGATCTTCCTGAAGCAAGGTGGAGTCATCAGATGAGGACATTTTTTTATAAATTTTCATATCATCGGCAAATATAACAGTATTACTATTCCTGATGATTTTAGTTACATCATTATTAGAAATAAAGAATACTAATGTACCTAGATGGCTGCCTTGTGGTACATCTGAGGTGGCGCAAAAAAAGTCAGATATATTTAATCTAAATATCACACTATACGTTCTCTTAGACAAAAACGATTTGATGCATTGTAATAAGGTTTTTTCAGCTTTAGAAGAATAACGCTATAAGGTAATAAGTCAAAATCCTTACTTAGGTCAGTATAAATAACATCAGTTTGAAAACCGTTTTCCATAGCTTTCAAAAAGCGTGAACAAGATTCAACTAGTTTGGGATCGCATGAGTGTTTCGCAATTGGACGATAATTTGAGACATTGTTTTTAGCTTTAATAAAAGACATTATTTCATCAAACCAAAACGTAATTTACATTAAATATTTAAAACTTAACTTAAAAATTTATAAAAACAAAAAATATTAAATAAGTAGTAAAATAAAATTTTTTAAAACTAGCCTAGTTGATTAAATGAAAAAGTTAGGTTCAATCTGTTATCCAAAGATAAGTGACGAAATACTAACAAATTTGATGAAATGAGGAAAATTTAAAAACAAACCAAAAAAGCGATAATTATAACGAAAAAATAATGCTTATATATATATATACTAAAATATAAATGAAAATGATGAAAAAACTCTATAATAAAACAAATTAAAATAAAACTAGTGAATCCCCTGCACAATGGCACAGAAGCAATTCTTTCAGGCACGATTTTATATAAAAATAAATATTTGTTTTGGTATAATTGTAGTTGTTTTCTTAATCGCTCTATTATTGAATATATATATATATAGAAATTAAAGTATTTATAATACCTAATACTTTATGACGAAATTAACACTAATTTCAATATAACTTAACACAATAAAACCCCATTACTCTCAACGTAGTAGATCGATAAATTAGTGGACTTTATTGTAGAATATATTCTGAAGCGTATTTAAATCATTAATTCATTAGATTTGGTTCTTTACATAATCAAAAGATATTCGTCATTAAAGACAGCCATTATTTTAGACGGACTAACATAGTGTAGTGGTTATGTTATCCACTATGTTATGTAATAGCAAAAAGATAATTTCGAGTTCCGGGAACTCGAACTTATGTCTTGAATGTATGTACATACAAATTTTTCAATTATTCTTTGAAATTAATTTGGAATACATGTTTATTGTTTTTTAAAATAAAATGGAACTTTGCTATTATGAAGGCAAAGTTTTACTTTACAATAGATGCAGTTTTCCACACTTAAATTGGATGCTATTCCAATATAATGTTATTGTCTATGCTATGTCTTGTAGATATTATCGTAAATGCCAAACCGTTGAAGCAGTTAGAATGTTAATCCCTTAGTCTCGAAATTATAAAAATAAACAATCTGATAATTTTAATGTGATTGTATTTTATTTATCCCATATTTTTTTACTTCTTTACTAAGCAAATTTATTTGCACTTTTGTATTACCTATGTACCACAGAGCATTAACAATTCATTTTTAAATATTTAACAACCCCATGATTGAATGCCGTAAGATGTACAATTTATTAATTATTACTTATATTTTTTATTTTTGGTTTGTTGGTATTTAATTTTAAATGTTTTTTTTTTTTTTTTTGGTTTTTGGAATGTGTAATTATTTTAAATGTTTTAAGTATTTACCACCCTTTTGCATACTTTTATTTTTGGATTAAAAGCGCTAAAATTTTAGTATTTTTTGGAGTATTTTTCTATTCAACTATTCTTGCTTTTTAACTCCCCACATCGTTCATCTTGTATATTATATATAAGATATACAAAATAAAATCAATGAGAAAAACAAATTATATACAATTGAAAAACAAAAATGCAAATTAATGGATTTAAAAAGGTTTTCAATAAAGTGATGGTCAAAAGAAAAAAGCCAAAATTTTATTCCTTTAAGAAATTTGATTTCAACTCTTTCGCAACCGAGATAATTCAGGAGATAATCTGGTAATTTATTGAATAATTATTAATCATGGGAATTAAAGTTAGATTTCTGGTGTTGACACGAAAATTGTATGTTCCACATGTCCTTGTAGTATTAAGACCGGAATTGTTAAAAAAATGTTTTAAGAACTTTGTAGAAATTCATGTAAATGTATTAGAGGAAGTATACCTAGATTTCTGAATAAAATAAAACTTGGAATCCTACGATTAACTTTATAAATGATTCGTACATAGCATGTTTCTGTTTGATCAACAATGATTCAATTTTGTTGAAATATGTGCCACCGTCAACAACAACAAATACCATAATTCAGTTTAGACTTAAATAAACCATAATAGCCTACTAACTATTCCTGATTAAAATTTTTTTTTATTTTTCATAATTATTTTTATAAATTAAATTAAAACAAAACAAAATAAGTAGATTATATGCTAGTCATATATTTTAAATAAATTTTAAATATTGAAAATTTTATTTTCGAATAAGGTAATTTTGATTATTTTTTTTAATCAATTTTGTGATTTGTATGTAGGTAATGATACAGTTAATATTATAACGTGGCGAAGCGGATAGCTATGGGCCTCACTTGACTTGATGGATGATTTGCTATAGCTCCCAGTCTCTTTTATGCTATCCAATTTACTTTTATATTATTTACACAAATTGTTAATCTAAAATTTGTACATTGTCACACTATGCGTTCGAGACCCAACCAATACAACAAAGGTATGTCTAAGATTAATTAACTTTATCTGAAAAAGCTCAGAAAATATGTAGATCAGAAAATTCTATTACATAAATTTTATATAATGAATTTTACCGATAATCAGACTTAAAATTTTTAAAACGGTTTGAGTATTGACACTTTTGTTAAAAATTTGGCAGAACTGGTTCTCGACGAAGTTCTTACATAACCCTAAGTCTATTCTGAATAACAGCTTTTAGCTGTTGTAAAGAGATTGTATGTCATAGTTTTAATAATACAACAATGATTTTAAAGTGTCAAATTTTAAAAAATTTATATTTTGTATGGTACGTTGTGATTTTGTAACAAAAAGATATACATAATAATAATAAGTTTATTATTTAAATATAATTAAAGTGTTTAAAAAAATTAATTTTAAAAATACAAAAAAAATCTTGCAAGTGTAACATTTTTTATAGAGGAATATGATGATGGGAAGATCGAAAATATATTTTTTTAAAATAATAAAATATTTTTATGCACTTCTATTTTTCCATATTTTCAAATTTTTTTATTTTTAATTTTTATTAAAACACCACTTTTTCACCCAAAAAAATACTAAATAGTATATAATTCTACTTGACAGTATATAAACACAACTGGTCTTAACCAGTTGTAATGTTTTAGTTGTTTCAAACAACTTAAACATAAACTGTTGTCAATCGGAATAGCTATATTTCTACACAACTCAACTTAAAAATTAGGTTGTGATATTTTGACAAATAATTAGGTTGTCTTGTGCTTCAGAATAAAGGAATACAACAAAGTTATCAATTACAGCCTATTTTGATTTTGTGTTGTGAATCAGAGCCTAGGTAATCACCAATAGTGTCAGCCGTGATTACCTAGGCTCGTTGCGATATACGCTCCAGCACTAGATTGAAGAAATCGAAATTAGTTTACTTTGTAGAACTTAACCAAAACTGTAATTTATCCACCCCCATATAAAAAAAGGGTAAATTTAATGCCCTTAATGTATTATTCTAATAAACTTTTTTAACACAACTCCACTCCACCGTAAAAGTTCAATTTTCATATACGTATGAAAAAAAAAATATTCATATTAACACCAAATTTATTTGAACCCCTGCACTCGTAAAAAATTTAATTAGTTTATGCAAAAGTTTAAAATAAATCAATAATTATGTAATCAAAATTAAATTTAATTATTATTAATTTTTATTTAAAAAATTATACAGTATATAGATAATAGCAATAATTTTCAATTATTACTGCGGACAATGAATGCTATTATCCTGAAACTAGAACAAAATTCTGAAGAAGTAAAGGAACTTAAAGGATAATTTCCGGAAAAATTCAATAATAATTTCAGAATCATATAATTTATATTATATAGTATCTACTAGTATAGGTATTCAATGTTGATTATTTTCATGTTAACATAAAGTTCCAGATATAATTCAATGACCTGTAAACTACTGATGAAATTAAATATTTATTAAATTGATATCAGGTGTTCGTTCCTGTATAAATATAAAAATCATGATGACTACATGATTTTTTTTTTTTATTTAATTTTTTGTAGAATTGCAAGTATCATTCCAGGATCATTAGTTAAAAAAAATCTTCATTGACGTGTTGAGATTTTCAAGATTTTAATTTTTTATTAGGTTCAGTTAAGTCAAATATTTTCCAATGGCGAACAATCACTTTTTATATATATAGGTTATTGATATGTTTTAGTATAACTCTGTTATTTAACTTAACAAATTAAAAATAACAGTGAATATAAATCGGGATGTATTTTGCAAAATTAAATTATTATTTAAGTTTTTGCAGTTTATAATAGGATTAGCTGACAAAATATTAATGATCAGACTACTCAGAAGCCTTTATTTTTACTTGAAAAAAAAAACACTTTAATAAATTCGGACATAAATCGGTTATCGTTTCTTTAAAAGTCTTACATCTTTCAATGTACAATTTTATATTATTTAAAACTAAATGTTGTTCCGTCCTCCTTTTAAGACTTAGTCTATGACTATTTTATTTTCTTTTATCTGATTTTTCATCAGAACTAATATAGTTAATAGTGTCGTTTCACGCAATTAACGGATATCAAAGTTTGCCTACACAATTATTGTTTTTCTTGTATATCAAAATTCTAAAAAAAAGTTAATATAATTAAGAATTTTCTGCCGCAGAATTATCGCTTCTTACTATCTGCCGCAGAATTAACCTCAACTTCGGATTTAATTCTAAATAATATTTCTTATTGAATTAAAACTGCAAATATGAAGTAATGTAGAAGTATGTGCTCTAATTTTTATTCTATAGCCAAATGAGCCGGTCCGAGCCAGAATGGACCAAAAATAAAAAAATACGTTAGAGATAAAACTGCAATAGAAAAAAGGTTAACCATTATGTGAGTGACAATCCAAACACCTTCATGAGGGTGACGAAGTACCCGTGTACTTCCATATATTTTGTATGAAAAAAATCTCTTCTTGTCCTATATATTGTAAATATTCATATTTACGTATACGTGTATTATACATATAAATATACATTTATAGATTTAAAATAAAATAAAATAAAAATAAAATAAACATCCACATCTACATAGCATTTAGTATAATATATTATATTTTATGTTGATATTCTACTTGAGGACAAACCCGTTTTACACAGCACATGCCAGAAAAGCCTGAGAAATATTGTATAAACATTTTCTGGGCTTGTGATGCTAATACTTGTTACCCATTAAGAGGATTGATTTATACAGCAAAACCAGCAGATGGAGAGCATTAAACGAATGCTGGTGAAAAGTTATTGGATCTCATGGAAAAATATAAAGGTTCTGGAAGAAATGTAACCATGGGCAATTTTTTTACATCCTTACAATTGGCCCATGTGCTTATAGTTCATGGAATATGACATTTGTACGAATGGTTCCGTAAGAATAAGCGATTTTTCCAGCAATTATGCAACCACACAAAAACAGAGTAGTTTTTCAACAAATTGGGCATTTAGCACTGATCGACGGAGAAGGTTTCTGAAATATTTGGTATTTAAGCTGTGCAAATTAAATATCCAAGCTCGTGCATTAAGTCACATAGTCGTTGATAAACCATTTATACTTTCAGTAATGCAAAATGTTCTTGGAAGACAAATTCAGTCTTCAAGCATAAGTAACCAACAAAAGAGAGACTATACTGGCAGACTCGAAGTGGTTGGCAGTTACTACTCATGTAGAAAACTGAACCACAAGCAAAGAAAACTAGAAAAGCCTTTGTTGAATGCAATAAACCAATTTGTGGTGAACATAGTACAATATTAGAAAAATGTAATAATTGTTTTGAAGTAACTGATAGTAATTAATTTTGACTTTTTTATGGTTTTAAATTTTTTTCTAAATATTCTATGTAATTACCATATCCTACTTTAAAATAAATTTTGTATGTAAATAAAATATAAATGAAAATAAAAATAAAATAATAATATTCAAAAATAAAAGTAAAGCTTTAAAAATAAAATGTGTATTATCAAAATAAATAAAAACAAAATGGCAATATGTATAGAATTTCATACAAAATGCATAGAGGTCTTTTTTGGGGTTTGCAAATGCAAAAAGTACCCGGGTACCTCTTCACTCACATAAGCGTTAATCACTTGAAGCAGGCTCTCTTTTGTTATTTTTAGTACCTTATATAAAAACTTGGAAGGTCCTTTGTAACTTCGGAAAAATTTTCCTCTCATTGAGAAGTGGCTTTTATTTTAGTTTTGAGTTATAAGTACAGCTAAAAAGGACTACAGAAGTTAATTTTTTGTTTAAATTCATTTAAACGTACCGAATTTGTTATTTCTACAATATTCAGTTTAGTTTGTTATTTCTAAAAACAGTTCCAAATAACACTTCAAGACAATAGTCAGCTACCATAGACCACCTATAGTCTTAATAATATAACGTACACATACCGTACACATTATCATCATTATACAGATTGGTCCAATGCTACATGAAAATTCTTGAAAAGGTTACTCCTTCCTTGGAGTATGTTAATTTGTTCTAGCGATCTATTTTTAAATTTAATCTGGACTACGGGAAGATTAAAGAAAATTGGATTAGAAAAATAGTCGTCGTATCGTTGGAGTACTAAACCTATTTTATAGATATTTCGTGGACGTAAGCACATGCTCGGAAGAACTAAAATCACTACTTCCGCCTCTTAAGCAATTTCGTTGAGAAACGCGAGACTGCAAATGCCCACCTCTTCACCGTGGAAATACCAAAATGGTTCAAGATTAGTTATGGAAATTCGTTTATCGTCAGAACTTCTAAAATGTGGAATCGCATTGCACTACAAGAATTCCTACGAAGGGGAAGTTTGTATTTGTTTAATTTACAAAAATTCAAAGTGAACATCAAGAACATAGTTCACAACTTGCCGCCGAACCTTTCTTCTCTTTCTTTCTCCGTTTCTTCTCCCTAACTGTCCCTTTTCCTCTTCCAAAAGCCAACGGTACAAAAATATAAAGGTTTTTCTGACCTAAGCTTTGGCTAATAATATAAAAAAAATTTATATATATATATATATATATTCTAAAATCCCTTTTTCTATGTCTTGTTAGGCCCCAAGTAGAATATGCTAGTCAGGTGTGGTCTCCATATTGTGAAATTGATATACAAAAGATTCCGTCACCTTCCGTGGTCTGACCTATATGAACTTTGCCACTATATGAACATAGATTAAACTTAATCCATCTTGCTACTCTAAAGAAAAGACATTGCCGATGTAATTATTATCACTGGAGTAATTAAAGGAAATATTAACCTCCTCTTATATTTCAAACTTAGCCCAGATTGATACTACTAATTGTCCGCGCTTCTTGCTTATTTATTCTTATATTTAACTATCCCTACAACTAACTATGGAATGTACGAACCTATTCATATAGAATGATGATTATGGGTAACAAATATAAGAACTTTATTGATTTCTCTGTCTCCAAAGAGATCCTAAAGAAGCTTTTATATTCCTTTTACTTAATTCGGACCATCTCCCTATCTTCGACATTCTTATAGTTGCTAATGTTTTCTCAAATAACTAACTTTAACCCGTAACTACTATAATTTTCAAATATAAGAGATTTATTAATTTCTTTAAACTGTTAAGCATTAATTTACATTTTAATAATTTCACAATTTTTGCAATTAGCTTCTAATTTTAATTTTTTGTCAAACAATACTCAGAAACAGTAAGTCTTATGGTCACCTAATAGAACCGTTACTTATCAGGTATAACAATTCTAAAGAATGAACTGCTCCAGTTTACATATATCTTCGAAACTGTAGCGGATATTTTTTAGACATTAGTTTTCTAATACGATCTTATTTAGTTCACTGTAGTCAAGATTCAATTTAAAAATAGTTCCCCCCTTTCCCTATTTATAACAATTTTTGCCTAAATTACTCAAAGGAATCACCACTTAAAGGATTTTCGAATGAGACCAGACCAAACCTCAAAAGTTCAATTCAGTTTAATGAACAGTCGTCACACCAGGGAACAGTAGTGAAATTTTGATTGTTACTCTTTTAATATGTTTAGTTTCAAAGATCAAGATTTCTGCTTTTAGAATTTTATCAATTATAATTAATTACATATAAATTTGGAATTTATTGAATCACGTCGATGTACACAAATAAATCTTTCAAATAATTAACCGCAAAACTTGAAACTTGAAAAATTGAAATACTCATTTTATATTTATTACATAAATATCAGTAGATATTCAGACTCACATAAATCAATTCTGGTAAAGTTTAATAAATAATTTTAAGTATAAATAATATTTATTTAATAAGTCCGTTGTGGTTATACTAATATTTCCAGAAAAAGTCACAGAAAAATTCAATATGTATATATATATATCGTATACATATATATTATAACCTGTCAAATATCCTTTCGCGTGGGTTTATAATCCACATTCAACAAAACAAGTCCTTATTTTATTTTCTTGCTTCTTTTATTCATATTTGGATCTTCCACATGTGTTTTATCTGACAAAAAAAGTGTTGAAGTAGAAAATTATGTTTTTCTTCGATTTTTACATTTTCTATGGAATAAATTCATTGATGAATGAAATTAATGAAACAATAGAATAAAAAACAAGAAACAGAAAATAAATAAAATAAAGGAATTGAATCGAAACTTATGATATCCACGATGATCTTATGAAATTTTCAAAATATTTATTATCTTTTACTATAAGAAATTGAAAGTGATTCCAAGACCAGTGACCATAAAAGAAATAAGAGTATTATTTATCCTGTAGAAATTTTATCAAATTAGTTAGCTACGAGTAATTCATTGAATGGATTTATTAATTGAATTTTTAAAACAATATTTTTGTTTTCTTATTTTTTATTATAGTATGCATTCTATATGTAGGTCTTTGTTATTGAATTATTAATTGGGTTAATTAATTATAAGGCTATACAGGATGTTTAAAACAAAATATAATATTATGATGGATTCTATTTTTATTTTTTATTGATTTCCAAATTTAACACTAAAATATTTATTATCCTTTTCGATGGCAATTAAATCAGATATTGTACGTTGAAGATATATATGTAGTGTATTTGCATTGTGAACGAATTGTGTAGGGCTTATTTATGCATAGTTGACATTGATCTTGGTCCTAAATGAAATCTGATCAATACAGTATTTCTATATATTCCTGTATATTCCTGTATAAGTAATGAATTTTTACTTCTACTGTAGTATATTTCATAAAATTATTAGTCTATTAATATTAGTAAAATATCATTAAATTCACACTGTGAAACTATAATAACATTTTAATATTATATATAATAATAGTGGGTAACTATGTTCCCTAGAATAAATGTAGCGATATTGCTAGTTGACGTAAAAATGATGGAAAGATCAATTTTACCTCATATCCGTATTTTTTTCAATTTTCTGCTAAGAAAGAGTAAAACTCAAATTAACCCTAATTAACCTACGACGTGCCTTTGAGACACATATCATTTATTTTTAATTTATTTCATTAAAATATTATTCTTATCGTTAATGTGGTGTTATGTATTCTATTATTGGGGATTCTGAGGAAGATGTTGTATCGGCGTAGAACTTAATGACCATATCCCAAGGACAGCTGGAATTCCTAGCTTTCCAAAAATATATGTCTTTAGTGGCGCATCTTATCCTTTAAGGACGAAAAAGACATTTGAAAGTACCCTTGTTGTTTTGGTGTTTTTGTATAAAAACCGTTATATCTGTTGATCTATTAGATATATATGTCTATTTATTGATAGCGGTCTGGAGCACATTTTAACATTTATTTGATGATAACTGGTGCTGCCGTTGTGCAGATTTTGTAGTTCAAAGTAAAAATTTTGGAAAAAAACAACAATCTTTATTTTTTTCTTGAAAAAACAAATACTTTTATATTTTACTATAAAACCCCTTCAAAATTTATATACTGTTGGATAGGTCTCTTTTTGTTCTATAACTAAACAACAAATTTTATATCTATGTCGAATAGTTTAGAAGATATAAGCATTTATTAAAAAAAATTATACTTTTTCTATAAGTATAAAACTAGGAATGTGCCTTTTAGAAGTAACAATCTTCAAAGTAGATGTAACACAAGCTGGTGACCAAACCACTATATCTCGAAAATAATTGATGTTGCCAATTTAAATTTAAGTTTTAAGTTTAATAAAAATGAAGAAATATGAATTAAATATTAAATATCATAAATTATATTGGATTATAGGAAGTATAGTTCACAAAAGTCAATACAAAATAAAATATTGATTTATAAATAATTACTGAAACCAGTTTGGGTATATGGTATTCAAATATGGGGATGCACGACTAAAATCCATATTGAATCCATTCAAAGATTGCTAAGGAGCCTAGGGCAATGTTCCTAGGTACATCACAAATAGCGACATTAACCAAGATTTACACCAGGTGTCTGTAGTAATTAAAAAATTGCAAACACACAAAAATCAAGATTGCTCCAACATATCAACATCGAGGCGTTACAGCTCTGGGAGATCATCAACTTAGGTTGAAGAGCGTACAAAACTTCGAATTGGTGTCGCAAAACGTAAACGAATTAATATTCTAATTCGTCCATTGTAACTCTCTCACACGTCACACAATAATGATACTATTTTTGCCTTTATATGCTCTTTACAGGTGTAAAAATAATGTAAATTTTTGAGCAAATGTCTGAGCAAAGTAAAATACATTTTACATTTATTTTTAAATAAGCTTTTAAAACACTAAGATAAATAATTTTTTGTTGGTACAGATCTTATATGTATTTATTAGTATGCTAAAACTATACCGCTATACACCATATTCATTTCATAGTCTTAAAATTTTAAAAACTACTAAAAAATGTAATAATTAACTTTAAGCTTCTTAACACTTTAATAAAAAAAAATAATCAAAATCAAAATACAACTATCAACTTTAATTCTATATTTTAAAATCTTAAATTTCCAATGCAGTTATCAACCCTCCAATCAAGCAAATTTCCAAAATAATTATTATCATTACCATAACAATCATGTATTCAAAAACACTCCTAAACTTTTCATAATAAAAAATAAAATTTATAGAAAATTTCTATTCCTTTCATCTTTTAATTTTAAAGGATATCTTTTAGAAAGATTTTTCATCTTAAATTTAATGAAACAACTGATCTGAGAGTATCTCTATTGTTTGCAGTTATATAGATAGGCCTAAAACAATGTTTTGTAATCGATTTTTGTTCATACATAATTTCATTAGATATCCTTTTTAACCTCTATAACCATTTATATTCTGATGACGTAATTTACCTTAATACCATTTTCCAAAAAATGATTATTATAGAAAAAAAAACAAAAAAAAAAATAATAATAATAAAATAGATTAGGAAATGCAGTTGAAAGGATTTGCCATAAAGATTACAAACTATAGTATTGAAATTAGAAATTTTAAGTTCATTATATTATTTGAATATGATATAGCATGACATGTTCAATATCATACAAGGATTCAAATATGATTTGAAATATGAAAATGTCATTTAGTTAAGATAATGAACGTGTGTTTAGTTTTATTCAGAAGAATATTAACACAAGGACATAATAATACAACATAAAATACAAAAATACATAAAAAAAAAAATAGCAAATGAATTGAGTTGTGACTATATTTTGTATACATTATATATGAAATGTACATACATATAAACATCAAGGAATCATAAAAAGGATTCATACGAAGGATTTGTAATGGAAAATTTTACCTAAACCATATTTTCATTCCTCTTTAATATAAAACCTGTTTTCCTATTAAAATTCTAAAAAAAAGGATAAATTTCCTGTTTTTGATTTTGTTGTTTTTTTGTTTTTAAAAAAAAAAAAAATTTTAATAATACAATATGTTGGAAATACAGAGTGTATCTTTAATATTTGTAAATTGGGGTGTGTAGGTAAATTTATTTAAAGACATTTTATTGTTCAGTGGCGATGTATTCTACTCATCGTACTGTTCAAAGTGTTCGATAGATCCATCATATGGAAACAAATTTTAATTTTTAGTTAAAAAGTTTAATGAATGAAAAATGTTAGAATCAATAACAATACGATACCAAAGTAGGATTGAGTCAAACACTTGGGGCTTCATTTGAACCAAAACTTAATACAGAGGAAACATATTGCAATCAAAAATAAATAACCATATCTAAAGTTTTACAATTTATTATACTGGTTAATTGCACCTGACTCTTGAAACCAAGATCGTAATCTACAGAAGTATACTAAATTCAATATATGGTTTTACGGTATTGAGCTATATGGAGTTTAAGAATTTAAACAAGTTAAAAGTTAAATATAGAACAGTAAGAAAAACATGATTGAATTTGTCTATTAAGTAAATATTGTAGAAATGATTTGATTTTAACAAAGCAAAAAAAAAAAGAACTTAACATACAATAAATATAAAGTTTGTTTGATATAAATATTAAAATTAATATAATTTATAACACTATAATATGCATGCATACTTATCTATTTTTTATACAAACAAGTAATAAATTAATTATATTCTTTTAGAAATTCATCTGTAATTATCTTTTTAAATTTGTAAGTTTGTAAGTCTTTGTACGTTGCTGGAAGCTGCTTATAGACTGGATCTAGGCCACCCATATTATGTGCCACAAAAGTTCTTAAATGACTAGCTGCCCTTGTATTGAAGCTCAGAATTGGTGATAAGTTTAGTATTAGTTTTGATTTCTTTTCTGCTAATTTTATGTATGTGTAAAAATTGGACTAGTTTTTTGTAATCTGATAGTTTGAGTATTCTATATTTTTTATGTATTTGATTAGTTGACGTTCTATGATCTAAATTGAATAAGTTTTTTATATATTTGTTTTGTATCTTTTGAAGAGTATTAATATTATTTAAATATGTATTTCTCCAAGTACAGATACCATAACTTATTTTGCTGTGAAATAGACTATAGAATACTACGTTTTAGTTTCTCTGGAATTCTAAAAGATATTATCCTGAAAACACCAGCTATTCTGGTAATACTTGTAATTAGATTTCCAACATGAGAATTCCAGTTTAACTCATTATCAATTATGACTCCTAAATATTTGTATGTTCTAGTATTTTGAATTGCGGTATTATTGTAAATTATGTTCAAGTTAATATTTTGGGTTTTGATTAACATGTACTTAGTTTTGTCTACATTTACATTGAGTTTATGGAGGCTCATCCATTTGAAGACATTTTCCATATCTTTGTTAATATTTGTTTGTAAATTTGTAAAATGTCAATATCAGCTTCTCCGTATACTATAACTAAATCATCAGCATAAAGGAAAACATTACCAATAAGACTTGTCATATCAAAACTGAACATATAGCACGCAAAAAGGAGTAGACCCAACGAACTGCCCTGAATAACCTTAAATTCAATGTTGCTTGTCTTATTTTTGATTTCATCACTTTGACTATATTGTTTCCTATTAATAAAATAGCTTTGGAACCACTTATGTTCACTACCTTTTATACCAAGTTCAAATAATACTCTCAATAAAGTTTTTCTATCTACTGAGTCAAATGCCTTCTTAAGATCAAAGAACACTAGACATACCTTGTGACTTTTGCATATTTGGCTTTATACTAAAGTAATCACATCAAAAATTGCTGCATTGGTGTTTGATCTTTTTGTAAATCCGTATTGGATTTGACTAATTAGGTGATGTTTGGTTAGATATTTGAACAACTGACTATGAACACTTGTTTCAATTAGTTTGCTGAATACAGAACATATTGAGATAGGCCTATAATTGTTTATCGATGTTTTATCCCCTGCACTTTTATAAATTGGTATGAATTTGTTAATTTTTAATTGATCTGGCATTATACTATGACTGAAAGATGAATTTATGGGATAATTCTTTGGGTGATTTATTCGTTAGTAATAACGAAACTTGACTTTAGACGCAATATCAAAAGAATGATACGAAAACATTGAGAAGATAACATATATGAGATTAAACTAGGTAGTCACCGATTCAGTTTTCAAATCGTAATTTGATTATAAAATAGATCAAATTTTTTATTTAAACTGGACCAATGAGCTCGTTAAATTGAAGTTTTTTGACATTTTTTCAACTTCACTCGTAAGCTCAATAGGTCTTACTGTAATAGGTCTTACTCAGTAGCTTTTCCATTTAATTTGGTATTTTTTCACAATATCTTTTGAATTTCTACGTTCTTTTTGTATATTTTAAGAAATAAAAGGTGGAATTTCTACAACAAGAGATGTTCTAGATTTCATTTTATATAAAAAAGTGAAATTTAATTAAGGAACAGCAGTTTGAATGTGACCAAAAGAAGAGTTAAGCCACTTACGCTATGGCGATAATTTCAGATTCTGTGAGCTGAGTTTTCTGCAAAATTAGTGAGCTTTAAAAGATTTTAATTGTGTGCACAAAGATTTTTTCAATGCAAAAAAATATGCAAAAAATAATTTGAACTTTTTTTATTTTTGTCTTTTTTAATTATTATTTTCTTACTTTCTTTTGTACTGAAATAAGTTTTTAAATTTTTAAGAAGAATTTAGACAAAAGAATTATTATATTATTAAATATGTATGTATAAGGAAACTCCAACTTCCTAAACTCTAACTTTCATATAAAAATTATATACACGCTGGGTGGCGCAGTAGGTAGAGCGCCTGTCTTTCAACCGAAATGTGCCAGTTTCGATTCGCGATGAAGCAAAACAAAAAAAAATGCTTCATTGGTTTTTCGAGCTGGCCCCTTTGTCATTGGAATAAAATAAATGACAAAAAATAATTGAAAGTATAAATAATCTGGTAACACCTTAAATAAAATGGAAATATTCTATTTAAGAAGGCTTAGTTACTGAAAATAGCAGTAATTTTCCACATTTAATGGAATACTGGAAATATTGTAGATTGTAGTGTAAAATTAATTAAGCACGAAAAGGTGAATCTACCTAAGTTACTGTAGAGTGTAAAAAAAAAAAAAAAATATTGCACAAGTACTTATAAGATTCGAATGTGTAGTAACGAGTTAATGTTGTAATATACACGTTCTACAAAAATATGTCATTTTACGGTAAACTGCTTTATTTTTTTCTAACTATTGCAAATATTATTTTGGGGTCGGTTACTTTGTTAAAAACAAAATTGTTGAATCAAAAATCTGTCGATAGAAAATGTTGAAGCTTTATATTGAAAAAAAAATATGTTAGAAATTTTTAAAGCTATATTTTAGAGTTAGTTACAAAACTAGCGGTTACAAAATTAGAACTAAAAAGTAGAATTAAGAAAAATCCTAGGAGAGTGGAAGAGCTCTAAATCGCCGAATTCCAAATCTGCAAAAACAAAATCCCTAAATCAAAAATCCTAAATTTTATTAATATAAATATGCATATATATACTGTTAAATAAATGTCATCTATAATTTATATTATTTCAATTATAGAACTGAGTAGTCATCAAATAGAAGCAGTACGCAGTACGATCAGTAAAGTGAATTCATAAAATTTTTTATATCAATTTGACTGCCACAGTGCTTACAAAATTTTAATGTAAAATTATTAAAATTGTAAAAAATATTCTAAAAAAAAAAATTCATTTCCAAAATTTAACATTTTTGGGTTAATATTTAATATAAAATCAATTTTATCATATTACGGATGTTTCTGAACAAGTGAAACAATTATTTTACAGAAGAAGTATGCTTCATTTTTTATCTCTGTTTCATTGGATTAGAAAACAAATTCTAATGCAATCTTCGAACCGACATGACAATCAATTTTATTCAAACAACTTTCTTGATCACTATAAGTAAAAATAAAATATTTTTTCACTGTTTCATTTTTACATATTCATTTTACTGATCACTATAATCACTGTCTTTGAATTAGTTAATTTATTAGGCACAACCCCTTAATCTATATCTTGTTTTTGTTTTTTTTTTGCTCAACAAGAGGAATGACAGAGTAGCAAAAGTTTGCAAAAAGGTTTTTCTAAATCTTTCCTATAGCCTTGTAGGGTTCCAATAATAATGGTATGGGGTTCGAATAATAATAGTAAGGCATAGCAGCCCTCAAATTTAAAATAAAAATTAGATTTTTTATAAAATCTTAAGACACTGCCCTGTTGCGTCATTAAATATAAACTACATTAACGGTGTTCAAAACTAATAATTTCAAAATAAAAAAAATTAAAAATATGAAATTTAAAAAAAATATTTATTTTTACACACTTGTATAGTTCCGAAATTATAAAAGTCTAAAAACTTAATAAAGACAGTTATTTGAAAGACCTTATCCCCTTTAAAATGTATCCAAAGGTAATACTTATATTTTCTTGTTTGGCAAAGAAGTTATGAAAAAAGGAATAATTTTGAATCGATATTTTTAATTCGATATTTTGTGCATTCGACATAGTTTTTTTTAACCAATCGACCTACACCCAATTATTTCACTCATTCGAAGAAATTCATGACATTTAATTGGATTTGGCCATAACAATAATTCAGTTATATTTACTGAACATTTGAGAGTAAAAACATCCCCCAGTTACAGGTAGATCGGAAACACCTTGTTTTTTAAACTTTGTTTACGTGTTTTTAAAATATAGATTAAGATATACATATACAATATAGTACATGATTGCATATATATGTATATATGTCAATGTATAGCTTAATAAAGGACAATATACATTTTATTGTTTTAGACAATAAGAAGCAAAATCCCAAATCAACAATAAAACACATCACAAAACCACAAGATAGAAAATCTAACACCATCAATTTTTGTTTTTTGTATTTTTATTTTCTTTCTTTTCTTTTAGGATAAATTTTGTTTATTTGTTTGTTGGTATTAGAAAAACTTGATTTAAAAAAATAAAAAAATTAAAACACAAATAAAAACCGGAAAATTAAAAAATGTTGCTTTTAGAGCTTTCAATGCTGTAATGAACACAAAATATTGTAACTTGTATATATATCTACAAGGTAAGGTATTTTCATTTAATATTGAAAATTCCTTTTTGAAAGAGCAGCACAGAACATGAACATTTTTGTTTGTTTTGAATTGTACCAGAAGCATTTCCTATGTTAATTATAAAATGTACGTTTCATGTGAATCGTGTATTTTTAGAATTTATTATGCTTTTAATAAAATATAATTAATGAACTGATAAAAATGTAATATCGAAAAATATGATATAATAATAATAATCGATTATTTTAGCCTCTCGGGTTATCTTACTCAATATAATATATATTTATATAAATGTACATATAGATATAAATAAGAGTGTTATTTTAAAGAGCTTTTCCCGCAAAATTAGAAATTTGATTCAAATAACAAAAATGAGAAAAAAAATATTTTTATAAGTTCATAATTATATTTTTTTTTATATTCTAATGTAGTCGTGACAGATAGTTATTAGTGTGATCCGTATAACTGTAAATTAAAAATAAATTTAGGACCTGACAATGATAATATTTTTGTTGAATTTCTGCTAGGGGAGTACTAGGATTTCTTAGTAGGTACGTAGGGTTTTATAATACTTAAAAAAGACAGGGTTATATGGAATTAGTGATGACAGAATTTTAAGTTCAAATATAAAAAAATCCTTTATAGGAAGATTGCATACATCTTGAGAAATCAGCTTATCGATGGATATATGTATTCAAGCCTTAACCCACATGTTTTGTCTTTTTTTCTGTTTAATTGTGTCTAAATAAAGTTAGGTACTTTAATACAATCTTATAATAACTATATAATTTTTAAAATATCACAATATTTAATCTGTAAATGGAAAAAATTCGGTACAATTTCCAGAGCCATTTATCAACCGATTTTCATTATTTTTTTTTTAAATAATAGCTATTTAGTATTTAACAGGAATCGTAGCGAAAATAAATATTTTTTCAAAATTTTTTAATATTCAATTAGAAATTTCAATTTTACCCATATAAATGTACACACATCTTCACAAATGTAAAACAAAGTAAAGTATAAATAGTCATTTCAATTTACATTTTCATAATCCAAATATGTCCACCGATAGATGTCGCACTATATTATTAGAAATGAATTAATGAAGAAATTGGTCAATTGTTGAGCAAAAAAATAAAATGGTAAAAATTAAACAGAAATGATTATTTCAATATTGTTAACAATTGTGTAAAACAATGGTTGAAATGCTCGCCAATGAGGCTAAGAAGGATATTTAAAATACGTTCCAATTATGTGAACTATTTGGTTTTATTTGTGGATTGAATGTTCCCACTAATGCATTGTGGAATGAATTTAAAGAGTTTCTTTGTAAGCTTATTTAATTACCCTTGATTGAACATCAGTTTAAAAAACAGAGCTCTTTCGGAAATTGAATGCATCTTATTAGGACATAATAGTTCTTTCGCAGAACTTGGCTTACCAACTCCACAATATAAACTCACAGGCAGATGTGCTAATATTTAAGGAAATTTAGCAATCTGCTAACAACCAGCAACGTATTGTTATTGATAAATTAATTCAAGAGACTTTAGAGCATAATGCAATTAGAAGCAATGTTTTCTGTTTGACAGCTTATGCAGGTTGTGGTAAAACTTTTATTCAAAATGAAATCATTCACAAAGTAAATTCATTGAATCTTAAATACATACCATGTGCATATAGTGGTATAGCTTCTACTTTATTATGTTTTAAAATTAATGAAAATCGAAATAAACTTGTTGGTGGAAAAACAATTTTATTATGTGGTGATTTTCGGCAAACTATGCCAGTAATTCTTCATGCTAAACCTGCAACTCTTATTGAGAGTTGTATAACATCTTGGTCCGAATATTCTCTATTTCATAAATGTACTTTATCATAAAATATGAGAGCTGTTTACCCGACGAAGTTGAGTTCGTTGAATTTCTCCAAAAAAATTGGTGATGGTAATATGGCAATTTCTCTCCTAATACAATTGAAATTTCAACTCATTTAATAGGCACATATTTTATCATTAATGATATTTATGGTAACGTTGTCGATATTCTTCAATCTTCAGAAATTTTAAAATGTGTTATATTAACTCCAAAAAATGAAGACTGCTCTTAGATAAATTCAAAAATATTTGAAAATTTACTCGGAGAAGAGCACGTTTACACCAGTTACGACTCAATTATAGCAGATGATGAAAGAGAACATAATTTATATCCGATTGAGTTTTTAAATTCTCTAGCACTAAGTGTTTTGCCTCCACACAAATTAGTTTTCAAAGAAAATTTAATTGTTTTACATATTCTAAATTTAAATATTGGTAATATATGAGTTAATTGAACACGAATGCGTGTTAAAATAATGTACCGCAATACCATCCTAGATTGCGAAATTTTAACTGGTCGTTTTTATCATATTTTAATGCTCATAATTCACATGGCCTGTGCTGTCACATTATTACCATTTTCTATAAGACGAACACAATTTCCAATCATTTTAGCATTTGCTATGACTGTTAATAAATCTCAAGAACGAACTTTCTGTCAACCTGTATTTGGTCATGGTGTGGCAATTGTATATGGCTGCCAGTAGAGTTCGTACATTTGACGGTATTCGTTTTTAAAGAACAAATAAATCAATGCTATATATAAAAATATAAAATAAAAATAACCGGGGTTTTACAACAAATATCGTTTAAAAAGAAATTTTGAATTAATAAAAATACATTAAATGTATTTTTACTTTTTAACTAAAATCAAAAATAAATTACTTACTTTAGTTTTAAACTACATACAAATAAATCAATATTATAATTATTTATAAAAATGCTTAAAAAAAAGTAAATCCAAACAAAAACAAACATTAACACACAAGGCCTTTTTAGGTCCAGCATATATATTTAATAAATTAGAGTAAATTATAAAAAAAATTTGTATGATTTTTATCAAGTTTCCTCGAATTTCGAGGAGCGAGCGAATTCTAATTTATTTTTAAGTTATAAAAATCACATACAACATAATAAACAAATGTCTTTCTTTTATTATTACTGACATAAATGAAATCTTCCACAAAATCTAACTTCAAAACTCTCTTACTACAAATATTTCCACCAAAATGAATACACCTTTTCGAAATAATGCCTAAAACAGTAATCAAAGTATTTTAAAGTTCTATCCAAATTAGTTAATTTGGACTAAATTTTAGTAGACATCTAATTTGCAATAATAATTAGAAGCTACACGTTTTAATAAAAAAATTTAAATATACGCTCTTTGTACTAAACACTATCATAATCACTTTTTTGTTATATTTTTCTTTCTCTTATATAACATTGATTTTTTTTTTATCTTCTTGACAGTAACTTAGGTAGAATCACCTTTTCGTGCTTAATTAAGTACGGTACTGCAAGTTTATACTGCAATATCTACAAATATTTCGAGTATTTATTTAACAAATTACTGGCTTATCTACTCATTAAATGTGGAAAACTACTACTATTGTCAGGAACTAAGCCTTCTTAAATAGAATAGCTTTATTTTATTTAACTTGTTACCAGATTATACTCTCAATTATTTTTTTGTCATTTATTTGATCCCAATGACAAAGGGTACTGGACCAGGTCGAAAACCCCATAAAGCATTTTTTTTACTTCATCGGGAATCGAACCTGGGACCTTTCGGTTGAAAGGCAAGCGCTCTACCTACTGCGCCACCCAGCGGGTATATTATAACTCACATATTGGTTCTTATGAAATTTTATATATGAATTTGAATTTTTTTGTTCAAATTCAAACTAAGAGCTTTATTGGTAGACCAACTTTACTATACCTACTGATGAGTTCCAGTAGTGTTTGTCAACGAATCACTTCATTCATTATTTTAATATTCGATTTGGTTTTTCTTCAATTTTTCACTTTCTTTTACATTATTTTCTTATTTTGAGTTAAAATTGTTTTATATTCTATAATCTAAATTTATATCTTATTTATATTTCAACTTTGTTTACCTCAATTCATTTATAGTTTCATAAACTTGTACTTATTTTTTTGCCTTGGAGCTATGATTTTAGCACTCTTTGTTAAATTAATTAAATACTAAAATACCAATACTATTCTCACTCGAATTCAGTTCATATTTATTTTTTTTTATTCGTATATTAAACTTTTTATAGCGACGTGTAGCTGCAACTGCTTTAAACTAAATTGAAATAAATTATCTGAAGGACTAAGAGGATGACTTCATTAAGGCTTGCATCTGGTATCAATAACAAAAAAAGTTCAAGTTTTGTAATATTCAAAATTAAAAATTATTTTTAATATGTAAATTATATCACTGAAAACTGCACTCTATAAAGAATTACTGAAAACATGGCTTTTGGCAATTAACAATGAAGCATGTGAGGAGTTTTTAAGGGTAGTTGTTTAGGTGAATGAGTTTTTTTAATTTCTTGTGCAATTAAATTTTTCATTATTTTTATTTTCATGATAAGCTTTTCTTTTCTACTTTTAAATAATTACTTATTTTGTATAACATACATTTTTTTTTATTTATAAAATGGAGGTGGCCCTAATATTAAGTTCTAGGTAATTTCTTCCATTGGAGGGAGGAACATAGTTGTTGTTCTATTGGCAAAGGCCACTAAATGTGTCTTGCTAGGATTTATGGTTAACCGATTCTCCTGACACCATTCGCTGGTTAAGTTAAGGGCATTTTACATTTGTGTGCATAGACGCCTCATATATCAATTCTAACATCATCGGCAGCCGTGTGTGTTGAATCCTTCCTCGTTCAGTATGCTTAGGAGTTCATCTACAAACATGTTCCATAGTAAAGGCGATAGAACACCTCCTTGTTAGCATTCTCTAACCACCTTCACCTAAACTTTAGTATAATTTCATCTACCTGCATGAACAAATGATGTTGTTCCAACATCTTTTCTATCCATCTCATTAGTGTGTTGTTTACTCCGTGTTTTCTTGGTACATCTAGAAGTAACTTAAAAGTTGCCTTATCAAAGGCCCCTTCAATGTTCAAGAATGCACCGAGTGTTATCTCTTTCTTCATGATAGCCTCCTCTATATGAGAGACCACTTCTTGTTCTTGAAGAACTGAGTCAGTAGACTTACCTGCCTAATAGGCATGTTGTTTACGGTTCAGGGGTGCCCTGATCAAACATACATCCCTTATATACCCGTCCGCCAGTTTCTCTGGGCATTTTAGCAAACACGATGAGAGACTGATAGGTCTGAAGCTAATAGGGAGTGCATAGTTTGTTTTTCCTGGCTTAGGCATGAAAGCAACCTTCACTGATCATCAATTTATAATCTTATATACATAAGTTTTCTTTATTTTATATATTTTTATTTTGTATATGAATTTTTGAATTAATGTTTTCCCCCTTCTCGAAATTCGTGCTCAATTTCAGTATTAACTATTTTCTATCACTCCAATTTATCCTTGACACTTGTTTTTTTATTGATTCATCCTAGATAACAACCACATACATAATCAATAATCATTCATTTGAAAAAAAATTAATTTAATTTTGGCGAAGAAAAGAGGAAACTCTGCACTTTATTGAATGTATTTGGCAAACTTGGTACTTTGTTCAATTGGGTAAATGTATGTGTCTAGTGGTAAAAGTATTCAAGTTCTTACAAGCACTTTAGTGTAATAATAGATGAAAATCTCACTTGCGGGAGAGATGTGAATAAGTGTATAACAAGAATATTAAATCAAACTGCCCAAAACAAAGCAATGTAAAATTTATTTGGATGCAATAACATAAGGGTAACTCGACAGATTCATTTGAATAATAATATAGGTACTACCAATAAATTTATTAATTAATAGTAAGTTGGCAACGCACGTGCATTAGATGTGTACTAATAACATTATCACCAGCGTTAAGTTAATTGTGAGCAGACAAGTACATAATTATAGTACTAAGCAATGTAGAGAAATTACGAATCACATCGTCTAAAATTAGATTCAACAATATATCAGGATACAATCAGGATACAATATATAATAAAGCGTTTACAATTTATAATGAACTGCAAGTAGTAGAGCTCAAACAAATAAATGATACCATAAAAATTAAAAGTAAAATTAATGATTATTTTATTCAGATGTTTTTACTGAAACTGAACTAGCTGTTAATTAAGTTAAATAATATTATAAAATAATAATATTAAATAATAATATAAAAAATTTGTTTATTGATAGTCAATTTTGTGTATATTAGGCTGATAAGAGTTACTTTTAAAAAATACATGATTTTATTTTCTTTTGTAGAATATTAGTTAGTAAGATTAAATTGTTTTTTTATGTATATATTATTAAATTACTTACTAAATTATGATTTAAAATACTATGAATTACTAACTCTGTACGAGCTTTATAAGCTCCACTGAGTAGAGAAATAAATAAATAAATAAAAAAAAATAAATAAATATAGGATGGAATTTGAAATTCAAATTTTTAATTTAAAATTTAAAACATATTTAATTTCGCTATGTCTTCTCTTAAATTATCTATCATTTAAAACCGTCATAAAAACATATCGATTTTGTACCGTACTTTTTTCAATTTAAATCAGATGAAATATAATAATTTTTCTTTTATGCACTTCTTCCCACTACGATTATTTGTATTTTATCAATTTTTTATCAAAAAACAAAATATTATGGGCCCAATACACGCTCAGTAATAACTGCACAATCATATTAACTGTGCAATCAAGGGTTCTTCATACACGTTCATTCATATTGTGCAGTAATTATTTCGTATCACGCATTACTTGAGTAAAGATGGACTCTGGTACAACTCCAAAAATTCCGTATTAATTTTTTTATTTTTGGCCGACATTTTTTCCTACTTCACTATCTCAATTTTGTATTAAAACTGAGAAATTTCACCACACACGTTCCTTCTCAATCAAAAAGAATTACACATTAAAAAAAAAAATTAAAAATTTTTGATTTTATACACTCAGAATGCACGGTCACTCATTCAGAATTCAAATTCACTCAGTCAATACCATACACGTTCAAGTGACCTGCACAAACAGAATACTACGCAGTTATTACTGAACGTGTATTGGGCCATTTTAAATTTAATTTATGCAACAGAGTGGTGGCTAAATATTTTTATAATTTCCTTCTTAATTTAATAATATGTTATTTAAATGTTATAATGGTAAATAATTAATGTATTATAACTGTAACATTGTATATTACGAAAATACTGAAAAATAAAAATATTTCACAATACATAACAACTTTAATTTAAGATATTTTATATGAAATCAATAACTGTTCTCTTTCCTTTATTGAAATTTTTTATATACGTTTATCAAATCGATAAAAATGATAATTATATAATCTAATATCCTAATTATTATAATTTTATATCGATTTTCATATCAGCATAATATAAAATTCATAATATATATCTTATCAAATCGGTGAGCAAATCGAAATTTTTTGTACACTTAATTAAAATTGGATTTACTTGTGTTTAATAATTTTAATATTAGATATTAAAATTAAATTTGAAAAATTAAAAATGCTTTATGATAGTGATTACATAAAAAATCAATGAATATACCTAACTTCTTGAAGTATTCATGGAAAAAACTTTCAACATAAATGTCCCAAGCTAAATCCAAATCTATACTTTTCAAATTAATAGAATTGGTTACTTATGAATGAACCATGAATATTACAACTTCTACATCATGATTAAAAATAAAAATTTACAATTAATTTAAAAAAAAACATTTGTTATGTAATTAAAAAGAAGTTCCACTAAAAATATATATGCCCATGACAAAAATACATAATTTTTCATGATCTTACCCCCACGATTTAGGCATTTGAAGCCAGTTATAACATAATATGATTTCTTTAAATGAAAATCAAATTTGTAATTACTATACTACTACATGTTTTGTAGTAAACAACCAAAAGCTATTAAAAACTTTAGCAGAATGAGATAAGGAATTAAGTTTCAAATATTTATACCCAATACCACTGTGGGTATATAATAATAAAAACAGACTGCAAAATAATTTTACTTCTTTTTATGATACTTTAACCTTAACATTATATTCATTAAAAAAAATTCTTAATTAAAAATCGATTCTATATGATGGTAGAAAAAAACAAATAAAAACAAAAAAAAAATAAAGTTTTTCCTCTTAATTTTATATCTCCATATTTAATTTTCATTTCGTAACAACTATACAATGTAATAAGGCTGTTAGCAAGTAGTTGTTGTTTTTTGTTTTTTTTTTTGTTTTTCTACCTTTTCTTTTGTTTTACTTTTCTTTATTATTATATTCGGATTCTATAATAACACCTCCTTCATATTTAATGTAATCGAAGCGTGTTTTCATAAATAAAATTAAAATTAAAATAAATTACGATCACGCCTACACTTAATTTCAGAATTTCATCGATTATTATTCCCAGGGACGGATTTTCCCTTCAAATTTCAATGTTAAATAAAACTAAAATAAAAATTTAAAGGGAAGAAAAACAAAACACAGTTTACCTGTGATGAAATCCTCCATAAAAACCAAGAATAAAAAATTAAATAAATAAATATAATATAAAAACAAAAACAACAACAACAAAAACCAAACTTCTCAAATTATTATAATCTTAAGCAAGAAGAGATAAATTTTTTGTAATTTTTCACTTCAATTTTAATTTACTAATATTAAGAGTTTTATTTGAAATATAAAAAAAAAAAATAATAAGAAAAACAATAGAGTGTGATTGTAGTAAGTAACATTAGCATTAATAAAAATAAATACAATAAGAACACTTTTACGCTCACCTTCTCCTCTTCCCTCCCTATGATTTTATTAAAATTAAAGAAAATTTTTTTAAATGATTCACCGTTTCAGTTCTCATTCAAACTAATTTGTATTCCTTTTTTTACAATTCATTTTTATTACCCTAAATGCACAATAAACCCAGTTATTCAGTCACTGCCCTACTAACATTATTATTTTATATGTATAAGAACCATCTAGTTATAATAATTAAACAATTCGATGTACAGGGGGATTTCAACATCTATATATATACATTTATTTATAAACAAAATAGTATACAAAGTATATTTCAATAGGGTTTAGTTAGATAGCTCACATTTGGTTTTATTTTGAATATGTAGTTATAGAAGTTGTGAAACCAATCAAAATTAAACTACGAGTTAACTAGTCAAACTGGTAAGTTACAGTAGTGTTGCTCAAAAATCCAAAATGTTATAATGTTTCCCAATTCCAGGCGCTTCAAAGGGTCTGTTCTTCTTCGTATTATCGGAATAAAACCTGTCGTTTGCCGATGTCTCGAGCATATGATACCGAACCGTACTGATACTATCACTTCCTTAGGTTTTTGTTTACTATTTATCTCAAACGTAAGATTTCAGTTGTCCGCATTTTTTGCTCGGTAATTTAGTGAATTTTTGAAATTTATAATAACAATATTATACTTTTAAAAACCATGGCATTATTGAATTTACAAATCATTATATTTAATCTGTAAATTAAAAAAAAAGTACGGTACTGAACCATTTTCATTATTATTTTTTTAAATGATAGATATTTAAAAGGAGACGTGGCGAATTCAATTTTTTTTTTAATTTAAAATTTCGCCCCATGTATAAGTCATTTTAATATGTCAACATTTTAATAACATAACTTAATGTTTATGTTTTGCAACAACATAATTTTTATGTTTTTAAATAACTTACTAGTGAATCCCCTGTGCAATTGCACAGAAGCAGTTTTTTCAGGTACGATTACGATTTTATATAAAAAGAAATATTTGTTCTGGTATAATTTTCGTTGTTTTCTGAATCGCTTGATTCTTGAATATATATATATATAATAAATTAAAGTATAATGCCTAATATTTTATGACGAAATTAATACTTATTTCAATATAACTTAACACATTAAAATCCCATTACTCTCAACGCAGTAGATCGATGTATTTTCATTCGTTTATTGTCAAAAACGTTAGTCACAATTCTGTTATAGTCAACAATTTGTTTGAAAGAAAGTAATAAACTTCATAACTTCATACAATCGAAGTCGTTTATAGTCACATTAAAATATAGCCCCAGTTTTTTCAATAAAACAAAAAAATAAGTCAAAAGTGGATTAATTTTATTAAAAAACTGATTTATATATTGTCTTTTTCTGTTCTTTATAACAAATATGTATATTTTGTGATTACATAACAGAATTGCCATTTATGAATAAAATAAACTTAAAAATAGTTATACGAAAGATATTTTATTGAATTTGATTTTGATTATAAAGATGCAATTTTTTTTTTGACCACGCCTATAGTCACAAAACGGTTATAGTCATAAATATTACTGAAATTTAGCGCATGACTATAACCGTGTTTTACTGTATGTATTTTTTTCAATAATAGCAGAAGCAAATGAATTAACATTTTTTATATCATTTTTGAAGAGTATGATCTGATCTGATTTTTGTTTTTCTGTTTTGTCTTCAATTTTTTTTGTGTTTTTGTTTTTGTACTTTTTTCTATAAGTTTGTGTGTTTATTTAAAATGACAGAATTTTTATGAAGTCTTTTTAAAAATTGTCCTTGATTGACATTCAATTTTAGAGTATAGATGGCGCTCAACATGGAAATATCCGTCATTTATTTGGTGTAACTATTTGAAATGTTTTAAATATTCAGCACCAAGAACTTGCTAAAATTTTAATATTTTTGTGGTGTAATTTAGTATTCAATGATTCTTGCTCTTTTACTCACCACGTCGTTCATCTTGTGTATTATATATAAGACTAGGGGCCCCTGTTGAGTAATTATATTTCAAGTTGAAGTCAAATTTAAAGTTTTTAAAAACACATAATTTACGTACTGACATAGACTTCGCACAATATAGCAGAAACCACTCGTGTTTAATAACAAGGTTTGTGGTTAGTAAGTTTTATTTAGGACACATAAATACACGTCCCTCATATACTGCTTCGCTTCCGATATATTCCCTATAGTAAGAAGCATTTAGTGATAAAATAACTAAAAATAAAAAGTTTTGTTATTAAAGAGGTACGTATATATATACCTACATAATACATAATTTTAGTAAAAACTATATTATTACTACAAATAACAAAAATTTAGAAACAGTTACTTAAAAAGATAAAAATGAAGAATTTAAGTGACCTACTATATCAAAATGAAGTACTCTAACTCTACTGTATAAAAATAAATTTGCTAGTCATATGAACAATTCAACTGATTTTTTTTGTTTTTGCTTTTTTATATTTTTTATTTGAGATGAATTTGTTTCTTTGTTTTTTTTGGCATATGTACATAGATTCATTCGCAAGTACATAATATAAAATATAATAACTGATTTGTTTACTTTTGTTTATTATTTTCATAAGATCTCACTTATGCATAATGTATTTACTGAATAATAAAATCGTATGTGTACAAAATGTTCAACTGTGTGCGCATTTTTGTTTTATATATAGTCTTATATATTATATATATATTAGAAGTTCATTAAGGAGTAGGAGAATCGAAATAAAATAAAAAGGTGTCTACTGCGAAGGACCTTAAATGCTTGTCAATTATAATTATAGATTACGTATATGGTTGTTGTCTAAGATAATCAATAACAAAATTATATAGTGCCAAGAATAAATTGAAATGATGGAAAACAATTAATAACGAAATATTGAGTACGATTTTTTATCAAACTTCTTCGAATTTCGAGAAGCGGGAAAATACAGGTAAGAATCAATGTACATTTTATTTATTATCATTTTGAAATTTTTGTTGTGTCGTCAAATATTAAAAACACAGAGGTGGTATTTGAAAAGGATAAAATCAACAATCCTTCTTTTATGATGAATGGTACTGTAATTAGCATAGTGGTTACTTTTAACTATCTTGCCTCAGTTCTTGATAGGAAAACAATTGAAAATATCCTACAATGCATGTAATAACAATTTTTTTTCTATTTGTATTCATACTGAAGTTGCATTCCATTTTTTGTTGATATATTTTATTTAATTTATGTTAATCCAATTTTGAACAGGGCTCTTTAAACCACCAACAGCAGAAAGTAATTAAAGTAATTTACTACTGTAATGTTTTGCAGTGATGTATTTAGTCGACTCTGTTTCGAGTGTTTTAAGAGTTTGTAACCAGTAATTTAATTTTTGTAAATATTGTAATTTTCTTCTCAGATTTTCTTATTATGTTTTTCATCTTAGTTTTAATTAATTTTCTATATTTTAGTTTAAGTCTCTATTTCCTATTTTCTATTGTAATCATTTCTTTTTAGTTATAATATTATTATATATTTCAATTATTTTCTATTCACCTAACTTGATTATACACATTGTAGAGACTAATCGTCTCATTGTATAACATACATAAAAGTAAATAAATAAATAAATAAGCTTATAAGAAACAATATTTAAACCTAGAAAATATTAACAAAAAAAAGTTGTATGTACTTAATCGCTTTTAGTTTAGTTAAACACGTAGGTAGCATGTACTTCTCAGTCGAAATGAAATTTGTATTGCATCCACTTACCAAGGGCAACATGGGATCATCGCTACACGGCAGAAATTCTGCCTAGATGGCAAAAGACAAGTTATTTAAATTCGTTTATAACCAGAACATCTCGAATGTGGAACCAAATTCAAGACAAGCACTAACACCTTCTTTTATAATTGTCTTTCCTTCCATTAACCCGCCTCCTTTCCTAACTTTCCTTTCCCTCCTTAACCAAATGAATGAACTGGTATATCTTTCTTTACCTAGTGTTTTGTCTTGTGTAAAAAGAAACAAACAACAACACAATTTCATACTTAACAAAATGCTATATCTTCGCAGATCATAATACCAGAAATAAATCGAACTATTATTTAAAACTAACTATCAGAAAAATAACTGCTTTAATACATTTTTTAAATTCCAACATATCTAAAGGACATCTAAGGAGAAATAATCAAACTAAATGTAATTCGAATACTCCCTGTACCAAAGACACAAACGCACATAAGTAATGATCAAATCCGTAAATTTATTTAGTCCAAAAACGAAGGGAATTATCAGTCAACCATCAGTCAGTAATTGTATATTACCAACTAACGGTACATTTAAAAACAAAAACAAAAAAAAACATTACTTTTAGTACTGTTTTTAATGTTTTGCATTTGTTTTTTTTTTATTTTTCTTTCTCTCTCACTTATAATTTCACATCTTTAATCACTCTTTTAATTTTTTTTTCTCTTTCTAACTTCAAATGTAATCATTTTGTTTTTTTTATATATATATATATATATATTTATAATATCTTCTCATTCTTCTTACGTACGTATTTTAATGTTAAACGTATTTAATACTATTGTACTTACCTTTTCGACATCCGTTTCTGGAAAAGTAATTTTCTTTCCAATGCTACTTATATATTCTGGTGATAAATGGGCTGTGATATCAAAATACGTAGCTTCATCATTTGTTAATGCTTCATTAGAATTAGGAGGACAACAGTACTGGCTGGTTGATGTTAACTTAAAAACAATTCGCCCTCTTGATGTTATTTGTATAGTCGAAGGCTTGACGAGTGGTAAAACTTTCGTTGTTGATGGTGTATCTATAAGATATAAATATTCATAAAATAATATGTTACATTTTCATCAAAATTAGAAAAGGATATAAAATAATAAAAGAAAATAAAAAAGAAAAACAAAAACAAAAAAAAAATTAAAATTATGTGGTGAAACAGAAATAAAAATTTCAATACAAAGCGTAATATTTACAAAACCCAAAATATTCTCATGATTAATAACTCAAGATAAAAGTTTATCTTTTGAATGGAACATAGAATGACATTAAAAACAAAAAATTAATTTTCCAGAAGATTTTGTGACGTATTCATTTTCTCTGGTAGGTATACACGTTTCTTTTGGTTATTAATATCAGATTATGAAAATATTGAGACTATAATTTGAGATGTATTCTAAATTTGATTTTCCTATTTTTTGAAATAAAGTTCTGAAAAGGGTTTGGAACTGAGATGCATAAATTATACGTATAAAAACAAAAAAATATATATATATATATTAAAGCATATCTTTTTCATAACATTTTTTTAAAAATTTATAGGTCTCTTCACCAGATAAAAATTACACTGAACTCAATTAACTTCAATTGACTGAGTTATAAAGTAACCCTTAATGACTTCTTAATTTGAATAATACCGTTTTATCAATTCTCTTATTGGTTGAGAATGCTATGCATATCATAGAAACGAACGAAATAAGAAATCAGCTGATTATCGAAATCAATAAGATAAAATATTACTAGGGGCCCGTGTTGAGTAATTATAATTCAAGTTGAAGCCAAATTTAAAGTTTTAAAAAAAAACAGTAATTTACGTACTGACATAGACTACTCACGATATAGCAGAAACCATCTCGTGTTTAATAAAAAGTTTTGTGGTTAGTAAGTTTTATTTTGGATACATAAATGCACCTTCCTCATATACTGATTCGCTTTCGATATATTCTGTATAGACAGTGGCATTTAATGTATGAAATTACTAAAAATAAAAAATTTTTGTAATTAAAGACGCATTATACATATTTTTAACCACAACTATATGATCACTACAAAGGCCCAAAATATAGAAAACAATAATTTGAGACAGTTTATTTAAAAAAATTAATAGAATAAATTTCCTCTAATTATGTATACAAATAATAAGATGTTGAATGACACAAAATGGATATATTTTATTTAAAAGTTTGAATATTATAAAACAAAATAGAAATTTTTTCAACCCGTATGCGCAATTCTGTTGTATATACAACTTATGTATATATTAGGAGTATGCATAATGTATTTGCTGTATGCGCATTATTTTTTTTTTTTTTTTTTTTATTTATTTTATTTATTTCAATCTACTGGGTAGTCCCTTACAGATTTTGCTTATAAAATATTTAAAACTAAAATAAAATAAAACTAGAAATAGAAAACAAAAATTTCAGATATAAAATAACATTAATAATAAGATGCATTAACAATTTCAAGTTAAAAATAACATTAATTCAAGAAAAGAAGTTAAAAAAAAAAAAAATTCAGACTTAAGTAATAAATAAATATTAATAGTAATAGCAATAGTAATTATAAAGGTATGCAGTACATTCAAATGATAATAGAGAATAATTTTAATAAATTTGTAGAATAAAATTATAATTAATTAAAATTAGAAGAATTATTGTAATGTTTCAAAAAATGTGATGATTTTTCTCCTAAAAACGAATCTACTGTAGTTGAAGTCAATTACTGAAAAACTGTTATTAAATAAGCGCTGAGAGTTTGCAATAGGTTCGGAAAAACCATAGTTCGTTCTATGATTTTGAAGATATAAAAATCTTTGGCTTCTGAAATCGCGCACTGGAGTATAGATATTATAAAGGCGAAGAATAGATGGACATTTTATTCTGCCAGATAAGATATCATAGAAAACATCACGAAAGCAGCATTTCGCCTAGAATCAAGAGTAGAAAGCTTAATAATTTGACATTTAGCTAAATATCCAGTAATATAAGGTTGCCAGTTGAATTTACGTAGACAAAGCATAATCATATTCTTTTGAACAGACTCTATTCTCTTAATATGTTTATCATAATAAGGCATCCAGATCGGACAAGCATATTCGAGGTGAGGACGAACAAGTGCAGTATATAAATTTTTGAATGTATAAGGATCAGAAAATTGCTGTGAATTACGCTTAATGAAACCTAACATGGAAAAAGCTTTAGAAATAATTCGATCTATGTGAGCATTAAAAGTTAATTTATTATCGAGAATGATGCCCAAGTCTTTTGTTTCACGGACATGTTCAATAATAGAACCGTTGATATTATAATAAGATTCAATTAAAGTTTGCTTCCTGGAAAATGACATGTAACTGCACTTATTAATATTAATGGTAATAACACAGTAAGCAGACTCGTCAAATAATTCAGATGAATAGATGGAATCGTGTAGTGATGTTTCTGTATGTTTCATGCTATCAAAGAAAATGAATTATCTGAAACAGCGCGATAAAACTCATGCGTTTTAGTGCGTAAGCCTCTTATATTTTGATAATATGTTGAAAATATATTTCCTTCAGAAAAAGAAGATAATGCTTTGTCAAAAGAGTGCAATGATGAAAGTGATGATGTTGATAATGAGGCTGATCTTTCAGAGGGATGTGAAAAAAATAATGAATGTATTGAAGAAGAAACACATGAAGAATTAACGTTTAGATCGTTAGATTGCGGTGCGTTAATTAATCCATCGAGTTCAGGTGAACTATGGGTGAGTTTTTTTGAAGTAGAAAATCTTTCACCTCTACACCAGCTGGCCAGAAATTCACAAGTTTTAATTTTTTATGATACTCTGGTGGAACATTTCTTTTGAAAGAAATGCTTCTTAACTTACTGATGTCTGCATTTCTTTTAATAAGTCTAAAGCATTTAATTAGAGATCGATCAATATTTAGCTTACGTGAAACATATTGTTCGATAGCATCATGTGAAGTGTTTATTCCAAATCTCGATATATGTATCCATTTCTGTCGTTGAACGACAACAAGTTCGGGATCACTAATAACTGAAGACAAGAGTTCTGTTTGATTGTTAGACTCAGTAACCGTATTAGTATTCAATGATGGTAATATAACTGTTGATTTAATTGGATTATGTTTAATAATCATTTTATCTTTAATTGAAGCATCTTGCTTGAAACTAGGAATTACTCTAGGGTTTAAAATTGGTAAACTATCCGGTAATTCCGACAAATCTGATTTAGCAGAAGAAACTTTCAATACTAAAATCTTTATTGATTGTATTTGTTCGACCAAGTGATCAAGTTTCTTTAATAAATTACTTACTGATATAGTACAGCAATCATCGCATCTCCAAAAAAGATTACAATTACCTTTATTAATTAATTTTAATGTACCATCGGTAATGTTAGAACATTTAATGCAGTAAATTTTTTCGCAAATAGAACCGCATTTAACAAATAGTTCATTTACTATTAGAACCTTACATTTACTACAATTTACAGCCATTATAGTGTTCAGAATTTGAAAAATAAAAAAATTAAAATTAGAAAGAACAAAAAAAAAATTTATATAATTATTCCTGTTTTTATATCGTTTTGTTTATTGTTTTTTTTTTTTTATATATCTGCAACCATGTAGTGTGAATGTTAATATTTAAAAATGTTTATTATTAGGATTTTATTTAAATAAGCCAAAAATGTTAAAAAGTATTCAAAAATGTTATACTTAATTGTAATTTTATTTATAGAAAAACAAAAATGTTGAAAATGTCTATACGTGGTTAAAATTTTTAAAAGTTGTAAATGTTATTTGATATTTGATTAAATAAATCAAGAATGTTAAATATGTTATTAATTGAAAAATGTTAAACAAGGTATTATCAAAGTTCAATGAACTTTATTTATAAATTAGAGATTCACAAAACGAATTTAAATGCAATTTATATATGAAGATTTTAAGCGGTGTAAAAGAATGATCTGTATACTACGAGTGTATAGAAAGAACTGATTATTGTTTTATATGCAACTTATTTATATATTAGGAGTTCATTAAAGAGAAGCAAAATAAAATGAAAAGGTGTCTACTGCGCAGGTCCTTAAATGCTTGTTAATTATAACTATATATATTATTTGGATACTCTTATGAAAAGACCTTATATTTTGTAATTTTTAATTTCCAGTGAAAAACTACAGAAAGTAAAATAACAAAAGAAATATTAGCAGTATCAAATTGAGTACGATTAACCCTTTCGTGCTACTTTTGGAATTTCCAGGGAAAAAATTACTTTGTACATTTTTTAGAATGTTTAGATGGTTTTCGTTGCAATTATTTTTTTATAGGGCTATTTTTTAGGATCTAGGGACTTTTTTATTTGGTGTAAAATATATTACCCAATTTTAACTAAAGGCTGTAAGAAATTTGAACAAAATGGACGATCTCTTGTTCTTTGTATATTGTGATTCCTATAAATCAAATAATTTGCTACTTTCATTTGAAAATTTTATAAATCTAGAACTTCATTTTTATTCATTCCCTGTTTTTCCACAATGTATTTTATATAAAACCCAACTGGCTGACAGAGCAAAATCAATGAAATGGGTCACTATGCGAAGAGTCCATTTATTAGACTTTTTTTCTGGCAGATCAATTCAACTCCTTCCATGCTCGAGGTATAATTTTTTACAACTGCAGGACGAGTTGCTTCGATAATATTTTTGGATTTTTTATCAAAACGCTTAACAATAACTGAACTGAACCAATAGCTAAAAAATTAGAAACTAAGTGAATAGCGCGGTTACCCTGCCACTTAATGACTTAATGAGAGCAATTTTATCGCTACTGTCTACCATGCAATCAGAACTACCTCTTCCTTGTTTTTGTAATTCTTTACCGGGTAGTAATTTCGCTGTACCAAATCTATTAATGCGGACGGTACCAGCAGCATTTATTTTCATTTGTGTTAAAACTTCGAGGAGGTTGTAAGAGTTGAAAAAATTTTCAAAATAAACTTTATGTTCTTGACCTTGAAATCGATCGACAAGCTGCAGTATTACAGCAGCAATAAATCCGTACCTTCTTTGATACTCGCTATTTATGTCCGTTGTCTTTCCTTGATACATTAGGAAATCGTATATGGAAAACCAGACGACTTCTCACAAAGTACATCATTTTTTATCCCCCAAGGATTAGGTTTGCCTTTATGATAAACTTTGCATGATAATCGCTCTTAACCGGAATAATTTGTTCATCGACGCATATATTTTCCTCCAAATTTTGCTTTTTACATCGTGATCTAATTGCTTCTACTATAGGACGCAACTTAAAAGATTGTGTAATATATTACATAAATTCAAAGAAAGGGTTGTATTTTCTAAATCGTATATATTAGGAATTAAATAATATAACTGTTATATGGAGCATTGCGAACCATAGAATGAACCGCTCACTAAACTTGATATTGACAGTGTTATAAAAATCACTTAAGCTTTTCGAGACGAGTTTATTTTTTAATAATTAGAGGAATTCTTGGTAAGTAATCAATTAGATAACCATTGATGGTCAATGAAAATTAGTTTTACTATAAATTTTTGGAATAATTTAGGAGTGGGGGGAAGGGAATATATCCTACCAACACTACCAACAGTTCTTTATGTTGGTACGATATATCCCAACAGATGTGAGTAAATTCACATGCTCGTTTATCCTGTTTTTGCCAGAATTATATTTTGCATGACGTACCTTCTAGTACCTCATATGGCATATGACCTACAATATAAAATATTTTTGCCTTCTTTGTAGGACGTTCAGTAGGACGTTCTGATGACTCCTTTTATGAGTATAGCATTTTCTCTTCCTAATGTTACCAAGGGTTCTGAAAATTCTGACAAAAAGTCCAAGTAATTAAGTGGTGTGATGTAGTTCTTTATGAATTATCCAAGCATGTACACATGTTGTCATTAGACTTTTATAGAACACTTTTTTCCACCACTTAGCCGATTCTCGGTTTACATCATACACTGCAGTCATTTGGTCCGAAAGATCCACACCACCCATAAAATTAACATAAAACAACATTAAATTGATTTAGGACAAGAAATTGGAAGTTTTTCGCCACTTTTAACTTTTCTTTTTACTTCGGTAAAATCATTAAAACGATAGTTACTTGTCACAATTATCTGTTTAGTGTCTTGCCAGAACAATATTGTAGTTCCAAATTGATTTTAAAGTATTTTGCTTTCCCCTGTTTTTAGCTTTTTAAATTAAATTTAGTTACATTTTTTCGATTTGACATGATTGTACAAACAACTAGATAATGTTCACTGTGAAAAAAAACCGATCGAAACAAGGAGATACATCCGAAATTCGAGCAGAGCTAACTAATTTCTTTATAACTTTCTCACCCAATATTCTCAATATTATCATGAGCGTCATCTATTAAGTACAAAATAAAACTACTACCGCTGGAAAAATGATCATAATTTTGGGATTTACTGTCATCTAAATCATTTTCTTTATCACTGGGTACATGCTCAGATCCAGAGTCAGAAATCCAGAGTCCAGATTTTATAATGGTGTCAATTTGCTTTTCTGTTAACCTTTTCATTTTCAAATAATAAAAACTGACAATATTAAAATAGCTATGCTCAAAACTGGTGGGATGTATTGTACCAGCTAATATAACTATTGGAACGTTATTTCCCAGCTTCCAAGAAAACATGGAACGAATTGAAAAAAGAACAATTTGATCATAAAACACAGAAAACTACGAAATGCTTAGTTTTCTTATACAAAAAAAACCCAACAGTTAAAACGCATTTTTTGGGATGCATTGTCCCATTAGCACATAGCCCCTGGTCTGAGATAGGAACGGAGAATGAAGAAGAAAATTGTTATATAAATTTAATGCAAGTAGAAATAAAAGCGAATTAATGTTCATCTTGAACTTCTGCAAATATGATGTTGTCCTACCATTTAAGAGAAAAATTTTTTTGCGACGTGTGAATTGGCAACGAATTTTCGTAACTTATTTATGCCAACTTGGGATTTCCAGAATGGAAATAGGAATTGATGTAGAATGTTCACAAGTGTTCTATATAATTCAGCGACCCTCTTGTTTCGCGTTCTGGGTTTTAATTTTTTTTAATTAATTTATTTTACTGTGTACTACCTGATATTTTTGATATAATTTTTTGTTCAATTTAATGCCAATTTTTCTTCAAAGCAAAATTTTATATCAATAAGCAGTACTTTTACACAGACTCTACTTGTAGGCCATTTTTATACTTTTCAGTTCTTTTTAAAAATATTCTGAACTGGGTACTAGTACTCAAGTTATTAGTGGATTTATCAACTTTCTAGAACCTAACAACGCATTGTACTAAATGTCAATCGAATTACTTAAAAAAAAAAAACTAAAATTTAACGAACTAATTTTTTTATGTAGCAAACCTTAAGTTTTCACGGTTGTAGAACTTAAAAAATTAAAACAGACCGGACATGTAACCGAATGAAGAATATTAAAAAATGCAGTATGGGACAGACCTAAAGCTTATCTATCACTGAAAAAGATTACTGAACCCCGTGGACAAAGCATGCTATTCACTAGTAAGTATTGAAAATTGATTGTAGCGATATTTGAACCGAGAAATTGATGCTACAGAATGTCAATAATAAAATTGAATTGCCACGGCAATGAAAAAAAAAAAATTATTTCCAATCGAATTCTATTTCGTAGAAAAAAACCAGATCAAGAGAATATAATCAAAATATTTATAGGATTCATATAAGGTTCATAAAAGTGGTACAGTTTATTTTCTATATATAGTCAAAGCATTAGTTGAAGACCTAATTTGGTTAGCAAAGTGAGGGAAAGAAAAAGAAAAATAATTACGAACGAAGATGCCCAATGTCCACCTTTAATTTATGTAGATCACAAATATAGAATTGTTCATGTTTAGAGAGAACATTAGATGGAATTGGGTTCCACATTCATGAAGTTTTGATTATAAACGAATTTCTATAACTTAGTCCCATTTTAGGGGATCAACGGTGTAGGAACGTGCCCATACTGCCTTTTATGTTCCGCGATGGAAGTGTTTCACAGCAGGTAATACAAATTTAATTGCCACTGTAGATGTACCCATACCGATGTATACAATATCTATAAAACAAGGACAGTTCTAACAATACAAAGTGGCGCAAAATGAGCAGTAACATAAGGGTTTTTGATAAGACGAATAACTCATTTTTGAACTTTATTCATATATTTTCACGTATTACTAGAAGCACCAGCCCATATATTAGAATTCTATTTTATCTTAGGTCGTATGAAAGCTTTATAGATTTGCAAAGAATCACAGGAGAAAAAGTTTGCCTTACAGCAACTAAGAAAACCGAAACATTTGTCTGCGTTTTTTTCAATCATGTGATCATTTCAAATCATTAGCCGACCTAATCCACGTAACATTTTATTGTTATAAAAACAAAATTAGTGCTATAAGACTCGTATATTACTCCCGATAAGCACTAAATGTGTTAAAATGATGTTTTTATGGGAATAGTGTGATTAATATTGCTATAAAAATGTTCTTATAGCACTTACAGGGGTTGTTATAATGGATTTTTCAGTAAGTATTACAGCAATTACAATATTACAGCAATTTCTCCGGTGCCTTATATGATTCTCCATTTTAGTGGTATAATTAATTTATAACGTTTCGCAGCAATTGTGGAGCACGCAAATTAACACTAATACTTCTATAAGAGTGTTTATAATAGTGTTATAAGAGTGCGCAAGAATCTTGTAACAACAAAATTGTTACGTGGGAACTTCATATACCTAATATATACTTTACCATTTCAGCTGCTCCGATATGACTTACTGAAACAAAAAATTAGGATAAAAAATTAAGGCTTTTCCGGCAATAATACAAATTTGAGTTTTGAAGCATTAAACTCGGCTTTGTTTTTTGAAATTTCAGTCCGCTATTGCAAGAACATGGCATGGTTGTTAGGGAAAGGTCATAAGTTTTCTCTTATATATAGGGTGGATTAAAGAAACAAGATCAGTTAAAATTATTCAATGAACTTAGGTCTTACGGCCATTGTCCACCTACTCAGCGATTTCACTTCACACCTTCCAGCAGACTCCATCGCCGAGCCAAACAATGCTCTTAATTCGAAAAGTGTAGCTTCAAATTTTTTTGAAAATCATTAAAAAATTACTAGAATGTTGTCCTTTGCATAGCTGTGGATTGTAATGAAAATGGTTTGGAGTAAATCGTTATCGTCGTTGAAGAACACATGTATAAACTCTTAATGCAATGCAAGGTTTAGAAACGATTGTAAAACATTTTATTCTGATATATTTTATTACCAGTTAGTTTTCACAACATAAAATACAATTTAGTGTTATGTGGTATTATGACCTAAAATAGGCCTTTAAAAAATAAACCCAAAGAATTAGACATTTAAAACTTTTAGGAAAATTTATTCAAATAACTCAAAGTCTATGGTAAAAAACGATAAGTAGGAAGAGGGTACCTTATAGGTAGCATTCTTGTTTTTTTTTTTAATGAATGTTACTTAACCTATAGTTTTATTTGTTTTGTGTTTATTTAACGGGAATCCAAAGTATTATTAAGATTTATTTCATCAGAAATAAAAAAAGAAAGAGATCTTAATTTCGGGTGTTTTATTAAATTCCAAATTTTCAGGAATTGTTTTTGAAATACAAACAAAGAGAATTTAATCTGTAAAAGTGCGACTTTAATTTGAAAAAAAAAATTATGCTCAAAATTTACTGTTAAAAGACCTTTCAGCGAATATTACCTTTAGAATAGATGTCTTTAAGATTCGAGTGTATCTTCCTTTTCTGTATTCGAAGTCATTTTTACACAATATTTTACACAATTTTTAGAAATTTTAATATTTATGGAGAATTTATGCCTCATATATCATTATCTATTGATGCTGCAGCTCAGAGAGGTTTGATATTGGTCTCTTTTTTGCTCTAGTGTTGTATAGAACTGACTCTATTATTTATTTTAGTCATCGTGGCGTGACGTGCAATCAGTTTTACAATAATTTTAGCTCAAATTAGTATTTTTAGTTCTTCGCTTGATATAATTTGGTATTCAGACATGGTCCACCATGGAAGAATATAATATGATGAATGATAAAATAAAGAACTCATTAACAAAATAATAAACTACAAAAATGTATTTGTCAGCCTAAAACGATTATTTATATACCAAAATGCTCAAAATGTTAGACTATTTACAACTGCACCGATTATTACAAAAATCGAAGTTAAACAAGAGAGTTCTCTTTGACGTATGGTACATTTGTATTTATTTATGAAGTTTTATAGAGGGACTCAATTTAACTCAAACCTTTACTTTTGTAGACATTTGTCATACTTCAGATTATGTAACAGAAAGCTGAATAATTAAAAAATTTAGGATTTATAGCCATATTAAAGATAACTACATATATAACACCTTCATAGACAACAGTGAAATGATAAAACTAGAAGAAAATTTCAGCAATATGCCCCACTAATAGGGATGGAGAACAGTGATGATAATAAGAAAAAAATCAATAACCAGGTACGCAAACAAATTTCTTAGCATAGTCAGAACAAGAAATGAGTTTCAGCCAACTTCTTCCTAAAATACTTAAAATGTCTAATATTCAGAAAAACATTAACGAAAACTGTCAAAAACAAAAATACAATAAAAAAAAACTAAACACATGTTCCTGTTCATGTTCGGAGTTATCCACTAGCTACGTCGCTTGCTTCCTGACACATATGTCGAACTGATCTCGTCACATTTATCAAAGCGATTATTTCAAATCAAATAAGGAGAAGATTACTCTGCTCTACAAAATATTAACGCAGCATTACCACAAGGTAGTATACAGTAATAGAAAATGCGACGGTAGTTACTTTTGCAGATGACACGGCTATATTAACAGTCGGTAAAAATATAAATGAAGCTACAAATAAATTGCAACAAGCCTATAATAAAATCTTCATTTGGTGCAAAAGGTGGAGGATTAAACTGAATGAAGCAAAGTCCACGCACGTTAACCTTAAATAAAAAAGTTGAGTCACACATTCCAGTAAGATTAAATAATGTTATCATACCATATCAAAATTCTGCAAAATATCTTGGTATGACACTTGACGCAAAACTTAGATGGAAAGAACACGTTAAAAAAAAAACTAGAACTGGATGTAAAATACAAACATTTGTATTGACTAATTGAGCGAACATTTACGCTTTCGACGAGTTTTGATCTACAATCAGATAATAAAGTCAGTCTGGGCTACGATACTCAAATATGGGGTTGTGCTAAACAACTATATATTCAAACTATCCAAACGTTTGAAAACAAAGTATTGCGAAACATTGTTAATGTACCATGGTTTGGTCATCTCAGGGCTTCTCTCATAAAAGCCATATAAATAAAAAAAATTGGCTGTACGCCATAAAAGTCGTCTCTCTTAACATTTCAATGTCGAAGTTTCACGTTTAGCTGACTGTCAAGACTTTGTTAAAAAACTTAAACGGACGAACCCGTTCGAACTGTGTTTGGATAAAATCTTTTATTTTACAATAACTCCTAATGGAATTTTGTTTGATCAAAGATATCTGACGTAATAGAGCCAAAATTGTATTAATGATTAGTCTTAAAGACTAGTTTTAATTTTAACAAAAGGATGGGAGTTTTTAGTACGTTAAAGTCGGCACAGTTCTTCACTTCGTTCTTCCCCGGTACAAGAACAAAAGTAGAAGACTCTTTTGATGATTTTCTTCTATCTGGAAAAAACGAAAAGAAAAAACACATGTTCCCGGTTAAAATATTTGTTAGTTAATTGTTGTTGTTAGCTTTTTAGGAGTCTAATTAACATAAATAAAAAAAATAACAAAACAAATTGGTAAGTGATGGGCTAATTGTGTCAATTATCGTCCTCAAATATTTTTGACAAAGTTAAACTAAAAAATATACCCCTCACGTCCAGCTGACTAACCGTTTTGGTTTAATGATGAAAGCGGGGCGCGATAAAACATTTTGTTATATTGGTGTACTGATATTTTTTTACTCTCAAAAAAGATTATTGGTAGTTATTTAACAAAAACTCAAAATAATTTGACGCCATGCTTCGTCGATTACAAATTTTGAAGTTATGAAAAAAAGCTATCACGTTGTACAAAAAGTCTAACAGAATGGAAAAGTATAGCTTCAACGATATTTTTACACGATCACACACGATGCGTCTAAGAGAATATGTGTGATAATGGATAATACTGAAATATTACAAAGATTTCATTTTAAATAGGAACAGTGTGTCGTAACAGAACAGAAAACATTCGTAGTAGCAAATACATTACACATTTGTTTCAAATAAAATAACTGTAAATTATCTACTTACTATCGTCTAAGATGAATGAAGTATATTTATAATGCTCTAAGCTTAAAAAAGAATACATATAGTAATGGCTGTCGGGACAAAATAACATAGAGGCAAAATTTCATATGTAGTAATTTTGTCTTTTGTCTCTATGTAATTTTGTCCATATGTAATTTTGTCCACATGAAGTTTTTTTCTATGTAATTTTGTCCATATGAAATTTTGTCTCTATGTAATTTTGTTCATATGTAATTTTGTCTCATGAAATTTTGTCTATATGTAATTTTGTCCATATGAAATTTTGTCACTATGTAATTTTGCCCATATGTCTTATGAAATTTTGTCTCTATGTAATTTTGTCTTACGTAATTTTGTCCATATGTGATTTTGTCTCTTTGTAATTTTGTGCATATGTAATCTGGTCTTATGAAATTTTGTCCATATGTAATTTTCTCTCTTTGTAATTTTATTTTATGTAATTTTGTTCATATGTAATTTTGTCTTATGAAATTTTTTCATATGTAATATTGTCTCTTTGTAATTTTGTCCATATGAAGTTTTGTCTTTTTTATGTAATTTTGTCCATATGTAATTTTGTCTTATGAAATATTGTTCATATGTAATATTGTCTCTTTCTAATTTTGTCCATATGAAATTTTGTCTTTATGTAATTTTGTCCATATGAAATTTTGTCTTATGTAATTTTGTCTTATGTAATTTTGTCATGTAACCATAATAATCCGGCTCATAAGCTATTAAGAATAGACAATCGTAATAGTCAACTAAAAAGAAATACATCAGGACAATTTTAATAAATTTGTTTCATCATCTAAGTATAATCCATTTGTCTTGTGATCAATGAATTTTAATCTTTAAATATTAGTAAATCTTTGATTTAAAAGTGTGCTAATATCTAAAATATTACAACTTCTTTATATTGAAATTAGCTTATAAAATGTATATATATACATATATGTATACATATTTTTACTTACCCGAAAGGAATAAATCTTGAAGAGCTTGAACTGATTGACATAATAGAGCCCATATTTCAACTTCAGTTAATTTACCAATTTTTGTTGACATAACATCATCTAAAGTAACATATTTAATTTCAGATTGAATACGTTTCCTACCAGTAATACCAACAGATACACCCATCATTGGTAATGGACTTAATGGTACACCAATAATAACATTATCATAACTACTTCTACCAATACTGCTACCACAACCAATACTATTCATTTCATTTGAATGAGTTTGTTGTGTAGATGGAAATTTGAAATAATTTCGATTTGAATTAATATTAAGAATTCCATCAATACCATTTTTATAATATAATAATTGATTTTTATCATCAGATGTAGTAGTAGTAGTGCTATTTCCTGTAATCATATTAAATTTTTTTTGTTGACATAAATTTAAAAGGTCATTTCCATTTGATATTTCTGACATTTTTAGTTGTTGCTGTTGCTGTTGTTGATGACGTTCTTTTTGATGATATTGATGTTGAATATATTTCCCATCAGTTAAATACTGATAACTGGATAATTTATTTTTTGGCTCTGATTTTATTAAATTGCTTATAGTTGATTTTGTTGGTTGAGTTTTTGTTCTTGTAACAACTGAAATTTTATTTGTGTCAAAATGATGTAATTTAATTTCCTGTTCATTCATATATTGTGCCATCATCCTCATATTATTATTTGATCCTATTTTAGTATTATTATTCCTATTATTATTATTATGATTATTATTTTGCGGTTGTGAATAAAAATTGATTTTTTGCTGAGGTCTTTGATTTCCATCATAAAATTGACTTTTATCATTCAAAAAATTACTCTCCAATGTAGGTTTTATATTATGAGACAACTTATCTATTGGTTCTATTATATCCTTAGAAGATAAACATTCTAATATTTCTTCATTTTTTGAACAAATCGGTATAGTTTTATATCTCATTTTTAATTCTTCATCTGGTATATTATTGTTATTATTATTATTTATTGTTGTTGCTATTGCCAATAATCCATTAGGATGTGAATCTATTGAACTTTTACTATAATAAATTTGATCTCTTGGCTCTGTTATATGAATGTCCATCATATTTTGATTATTAACATTGATAGTATTTTGAATATTTTTCAATTCTGAATTTGGATAAAGTTGTTGTTGTTGTTGTTGTTTATGAATTTGTTGTTGTTGTTGTATTTGTTGTTGGTATGGATTTAAAACTGTTCGCTGATGATCTGATGGTCTTTGAATAGTCATTACTGGTTGAATGAAATTTTTTGAATTCGATTGTAGTTGTTGTTGTTGTGTTTTTTCTTGATATTTTGGTAATGTATGTTCAAAATGATAAGAAGTTTGGAAACCATTATTATTGGAATAAATGGGATTTAGTTGGCTTTTGTAACCAATATTTTGTACTGATGGGTTATTTAGTTTTATTTGTTGTTTTTGTAAACTCATTTGATTTTGTTTTTGATCCAATGAATTTTGTAATGAGTTTTTTTCTTGATATTGGTTATTAGTTCTATCATATTTTTGTAAATATAATCTAGGTGGTTTAGCTGGGGGAATATTATTATTACTATTATTATTATTATTATTGCATATTGTTGTTGTTAGTGGTGCTGTTATTGCTGTTATTGTAGTACCATTATTATTTCGAATATTTTGGTCATAGTTTTGAAATGATTTTTTAGAATCAATTGGTAAATATTTTTCTCGCTTATCTATTTGATTTTCAAATAATTTATCTTTGACTTTTATTTGTTGAATTTGAAAATCCTCTGATGATTTATATTCAATTGAATTTTTAATATTATTCGGTTCTTGTGATTTCCATTTCTCAGAATTCATATTAGATTGATTTTCATATTTATTTTTTTCATATATTTGAATTTGTTGCTGTTGCTGTTGTTGTTGTTGTTGTTCTCTTAAACTTGATGTATTGGATTGTTGTTCGTGATTTGAATGAAAAACGATATTATGACGATTTATTATGGTGTTATTACTATTATTGTCATTTTGGTTTGTTAAAACTCCTATAGATGATTTTGGTAGGTCCTTGCACTTGTATTGTAGGTAAGGCCCCCTAGGCAATGTATTTGATAAATAGGCACCATAGGTGGGTCGATAATTTTCTATAATATCATGATTATAACTGTTTTTATTATTGTTATTAGTATTATTGTTATTATTTATACTGTTATTATCATTATTATTATAAATGTTATTAGTATTGCTATTACTATTATAATTATTATTAATATTATTATTATTAATATTATTACTGATATTCGGTTTATTGTTTTTGTATTGTTGCATATTTATTTCTGGCAATGTAGTACTTTGTTGTTGAATATATTGCAAATGTTGATAACTTTTATCATTTTGTAATAAATTTTCATTTGATGAATGATATAATTGAATTTTATTAAAATGTAATGAATTGAAATCGGAAAATTTGATTTTCTCTTTTGATGAATTTTCATTTATTTCGATTTTTAACCTGAAATTAAATTAAAAAATATGTAAATAAATATTTAGAATTAAAAAAGTAAAAAAATAAAATTGTTATAACTAAATATGTAGTTATTCGCAAAATTTTTGAATTACAAATTATGGAAATCGGAAATTGAATTCAGTTTTGATTTTTTTTTTTCAATATCCTTTTATAACAAACATACAAAAAAATAGCAAAAATTAATATGTAGTTATATGCTTTCCAAATATAAATTAAAAATTAAAATGAAAATTTTATTTAATAAAATACAAATTATAAAATATTAAACTACCAATAATAGTTATAATGAAATAAAAAATTTGGTTTTATCGTAAACATGGCTTTTAAGTTAATAGGATAACCAACATGATAACAGAAAATTATAACAAAAAGTAAACATTTCAATTAAGAAGCAATTAACACACTTGACTTAGGCTAGTATTTAATAAATACAATGTATGTATGGCTAGTTAATATAAATAAAATAATATTGAAATGGTCATCAAAAAGAAGATACTCTTATATAAATCAATGCCTGAACTAAGTAAGTAATATGGAAAAATAGAGTTTAAGTGATAAATGGAACACAATTGATAATAACTTTCTTATTCTATGTATATTGAAAGTGCAATAGCATGTTACCCACGATTTAGAAATTTAATTTTGATTTTCAAGTAATTCTTCCCCCTTTTCGATCGAATTTTCAAAAGTTTAATAATTATTCATTATTTAAGATTGAAATTAATTTTTTAACAAAAAAAAAAACAAAACAAAATGTAATTAACAATTATTCACTATTATTTATTAACTATTATTATTAATTAACAAATATTAATTTATTTAAAAATTTATTTAAAAATTTTTAATTAAATTAATATTTATTAGAATTTACAATATAATAAATGAAAAGGACAAGTCCGAATTATTTATTTACACTGGTACATAGATGACGAGGTATATTCTATAATTTTCACCTATCGTAACTTGTTTATAATAACAATAATTATTTTCAGGATATGAATCGCTGTATAGGTCTTTAACATAATATTCTAGCACTACAAATACTTACTGATAAGTTCAAGTAAAATAAAATAAAATGTAATACTTTTTGTGCCCATCTTTCAAATAAATAATTTATAGAAAGAAAATATCCAAGTTGTAAACCCATGTAGGAAAACTATATATTCAATACAAGAGCTAAGTAATATCGTCTTCTAAATAACAGTCAAACATTGTAAAATCAATTAAATATTTAGTTTTTTCAAATTAAGTATTTTTTAAAGTCATCAAAACAATTAAAATTATCAAAAAAATAAAATAGTTATTAAAATTTTTTTAAATTTCCTTGGTTTGTGTCTTTGAATTAGCCACTTCAAAATGTTTCTAATTGACAGGTAAATACAGGCGAATCTTCAAGTTCAAATGAATGTTTATTATATAAAGAAAAATATGGACAATCAGAAAAAAATTATTCCCGTTGTTGCCTTGGTGGTACATCTAGCTTTGCTTCAATTGAAAACTTCCTAGATTTCTTAAAAATCCTTCTTATAGAAAAAACATCAGACTATTTCTTCAATTGGCGCTGAAATTACAAAACTACCATCTTCTTCATCAACACAATACATATAATGAATCCATTGTATGCAAAAGAAAATTGTAAATCAGAATGGACAGTTTTACATGGGTAGCTTGATGGAGATGAGAGAAAGAAAAAAATAACCTATGTAACAAAAATGTTATGCTTAAATTGGACGATATGCTAAGAAAAATTAATGGTTTTGGGGAAATAGAAAACTTTTCAATTAAATTTTTACAAGTTTGTAGTTAAGTTCGATTTAAGTAAAAAAAATAATATTTTGAAGCTAGAGTCTAGACGTAGGTCCTACTTTAACAAATATATACAAGTTTGTAGATAATTTCGAGTTTAGTAAAAAAATAATATAATTTTTTTTTTTTATGATCTTGACAGTGACTTAGGTAGAATCACCTTTTCGTGCTTAATTAAGTACGGTACTGCAATTTTACACTACAATATCTACAATAATTTGAGTATTTATTTTAACAAATTACTGGCTCTACTCAGTAAATGTGGAAAACTACTACTATTGTCAGGAACTAAGCCTTCTTAGATAGAAGAGTTTCATTTTATTTAATTTGTGACCAGATTATAATATACTCTCAATTGTTTTTTGTCATTTATCTTATCCCAATAACAAAGGGTACTAGACCAGCTCGAAAAACCAATGAAGCATTTTTTTTTTTTTTTGCTTCATCGGGAATCGAACCCGGGACCTTTCAGTTGACAGGTAGGCACTCTACTCCGCCCAGCGTGTAAGCTGAAGCTACAGTCTTCGCGTCGTAGTCCAAGTTTAACAAATTTTTACAGGATTGTAGATAATTCCGAGTTCAGTAAAAAAATAATATTATGCAGCTACAGTCTAGGCGTAGATCAACTTTTTCGAATGTTGTGTAAATTTTCGCATAATTTTGGTATAAAATTTTCATCAAATCGTATTGTCGTATATCATTTTTGAGACTTTGTATAGTATTCTACAATCTTTCTAACAAAATAAAATAAGATTTGAGTAAAATATTTGAATGAAGATTAAACGAATATTTTTTGAATGCTTGACAGACGAATGTTACGCCGGTATAGCTAGTAATTGATAAATCTTTCTATTGTTAAATATTTCAAACAGCCAGCAAGATGAGATTAATGCAAATAAATAAATTCTACACCTATGATAGCTTTAACTTTTACTGTTTTTGTTAATCTACCCCACTGCACGCGTCTTTGTTTTTTTTTTTGTTTTCAAATTCCAAATATATGAAGTTGAATTATTTTCTAAGCGCAATAAAACTAAATTGTATAGCAATAGGTACACATTTGAACACTTAATTTATGGGTTAGAGAGCAAATCCACAAACCGAAGTCCACAAAAAAAATCCATAAATTAAAAATTCATAAAATTGTTGCAAATTAATTCTGGAAGAGGAAGATATCCTCACTGTATCCAACAGCTGCTATGCATAAAAATACTTTATATTTAAACATTCTGTAAAGGGCGTAGAACTTTGATTTTGAATCCAACTCTAAATTCTCTCTTAAATCAGAATTTCACATAAAGTGCCGTACGTAATAAAGTAATATGCGTTAAAGCAATAACAAGGATCGCTTTTTGTGGATTTTTTTTATTGTGGCAAAAGCCAGTAGAGATTTTCTTTTTTTGTGGATTTTGAAACTAACCCAAAATTATACAAATAAATGTTACGCAAATATGTTATATATTTTTAGAAAATCAATTAAAGTTATAAATATTCTATTCACAATGTATATAAAACAAAAATCTTCACATTTTTTAGTCCTGGAGCTTATCACGTAGTCGTACTCGATCAGCCTCAGTCTTACGAACAAATTACATCATAATAGAATTTTGTGGGTGAAACGCATTTCGCTTTACAAAAGTAAGATTAACTGTAAGGCTCGCGGCTAATTAAATTTAAAAAATGGGTTTCACACAATCAATTTTTGTCACAATTAATTAGCTGACAGAGAGATTGGCAGAAATGTAAAGCTCAGGCTGAAAATACTGTAAGCAAACTAAGAAGGCTTAATTTAAAACATTGGGTGGGGCAGTAGAAAAAAACTCCTGCCTTTCAGGTCCAGATTTGATTCCCGATAAAGACAAAAAAAATCTATTATGGAGCTTTTGTTCTGGTTCAGTACCCTTTGTCATTCGGATAAAATAAATGACAAAAAAAAAAATTATTGAGAGTATTATTTGGTAACAACTTAAATAGATATAATTTTCATTTTTAAAAAATAAAAGACTCTTGTTAATTTCACAAATTTATTTTATTCCGACAAGTGTTTCTACCTTTCGGTCATAATCATGATGACCATGAATGGATACAAAACAAAATATTAAAAGCATTAAATACAAAAATTTTATAAATCAGATAAAGTTTACATATTGAAATTCAAAAATTTTAAATTTAAAGTGAACTTAGATTACAGGTAACAAATAATAAATTTATTGATAATTGAAAATACAATCATAAATAGCAAAATAATTTAAATTATTAATTTCTATTTGATTATTAACAATGTTTTGCTTATTTTTATTACTTTCTTAATTTCTAAGCCTTCATAAAAATCTAATTTCTTTCCTTTACTGATTAAATGTAAAGGTTTTAAATTACTTCAAATATTGTGGTTTTCGGATATATAATGTTCACTTAATCCTGTTGTTGTTTTCCCTTGTTTTATACACATTCTATGTTCTTTCATCCTAGTATTAAAACTCTTAACTGTTTGACCTATGTATGCCTGTTTAAATTTTTATAAGTGATTTTGAAGAAATATTGTTTCAAAGTGATAATCACTTCATCAATAACATAATTTTTTGGTGGAGATATGTGGATGATGTTTTTTGTATCTATATACAGGTACAAGTCGTCTATTATCAAATTTCTTAACATATCTTAATAAATTCGACAACAATATTCAATTCACAATGGAAATTCAACACTAAAATGTACTAAATTTTTTAGACCTCACCTTAGGTGGGTCTAACAATTGTCTAAAATACAAAATATATAGAAAACCAACGACTACTGATACAGTTATTCCTGCAGGCTCTAAACAAGCTTATTATATAAAATTGGCGGCTTTTAATAGTTTTGTTCATTATTTAATTAATATTCCTTTGTCAGAGAACGATTTTATGCAGCAATTGTCAATAATTAAAATTGTCGCTAAAAATAATGGCTATGTCGAATGTATTGTGAATAATAATCTAAGACGAAAATTATACCAAAAAACGTGAAGTCTTGTTTACAACGGAAAGTGTGATGAAAACAAGAACTATTGTTCGATTAACTATATATAGAGAAAGTCAGTAATAAAATTTCTGCTACATTAAAAAAAACAAGATATAATCGCTGTGGAATCTAATAATAATAACCTTCACAGAAAATTAGTTAACAACAAAATCGAAGATAAACAAATACTGCAAAAAAGTGGGGTTTACCAAATTCATTGTGATAATTGCGACGCGATCTACATAGGTCAACAACATTGTATATCCGAAAACCTCAACATTTCAAGTAATTTAAAACCAGTAAAGGAAAGAAATTAGATTTTTATGAAGGCTTAGAAATTAAGAAAGTAATAAAAAATAAGCAAAACATTGTTAATAATCAAATAGAAATTAATAATTTAAATTATTTTGCTATTTATGATTGTATTTTCAATTACCAATAAATTTATTATTATTGTTGCCTGTAATCTAAGTTCACTTTAAATTTAAAATTTAGAATTATTATATTAAATTTTCAAGTCTCATCCGACAGCAACAAATTTCTGAACGTATTTTTAATGTACTTTGGCAGAAAAACTCATTTGACATTTGAGAAAAAAAATATTTTTATAAAAATACAAAGTTGGTTGATGTGTTTTTTTTATAAATTTTTGAAGTTTTTAATATTTAAAAAATAAAAATGTTTTTATTTACAAGTGTGGATCAATATTTTAGTGATAGTGATTCAGAAGAAGAAACAGAGAATCTAAGTATAAAGAGAAAGGTTCTTAGAAATTGTTCAAATCCGTTGGAAATTGATAATGAAAAGTAAGTGAAACAATTTGTAAAATAATTAATGTACAAATATGTGAAATATAACAAAACGATTTGTTTTTAGCTTCGTTAAATATTTCCGATTGAATAAAGACGCTTTTATTGGTTTGTTTGAGGATTTGAAGGGAAAATTTAAAAATTCAAAATAAATTAAAATTTGTTTTTATTTCATACATCCTTAACTTTCTATTTAAAACAAGACAATAATATTATATAATATAAATTCAAATTCAAATATATTATATATATAAATTATTTCAATAAATTTTTAAATATTTACATACCCTTTCTTTTCAGAATCCATTATTTAAATTTATATATATAGATACAAAAAATTACAAAATTACAGACAAACGGAATCCTGTCACATATAAATTGCAAGTGGCAATTGAGTCGCATTTTTTAGTCTATTGGTGAATTATATTAATAATTAATAAATATAATATAAATAAAAAAAAATATATTTTATGTAATAAATTTTAGCTACTAATAATATCTATAATACTGCATACAGAATATTTACAAATAAAACTATAATAAAATTCTATATATTTTAATAACTTCCATAGTATATAACTGTATATAATTGTATGTATATAGTTTGTCCTATATATATATTAATTATATAATATTGAATATAATATTACCATTCTTGTGCTTAATATAATTCTATGTATATACTTATGTATATATATATATTAATTGTATTTAATCACTCTGGAATGGTATTATAACTATACTAATAACATTAAAAAAAAAAAATTTTATAAATTGTATCCTTTATATGAAATAGAAGTAATATCTATATATACAATACCATTATACCTATAAAATGCCAATATCTAGAACTCCTCCCAAAGAGGACGGAAGTGCACAAAATGTAGGGGATGCAACTCCGCTTACAAACGTGTCAGCAAAAACACCAAAAACAGGCGTTTCAACACAAAATTCCAACAAATCAAATGAGGAACAATGGAGAACTCAGACATCAAAAAGAAAAAGCCATGTCTTAAGCCCAACTGAAACACAACAACAGGCAACAAAACAAATAAAACAAAAACCGCTCACCGATTATATGAATAAAATTGTAGGAGCTAACCCGTATGCTCTCATAGACCCAGACCGGAATAACGACTACATAAACAACAGCAACAAGAATCATGAAAGTACTAATCATACTGAAAATCCCCCACCCCCATTATTCATACATGGAGTGGAAAATTTTCAAAAATTGAAGGACGATATGAAAAGTGTGGTTGAAGATTTCAACAAAGAACCAAATCAAAATAATAACAAAAAATTAAGATCAATATTCAACAGCAGTTAAAAAACTTCAAGACATTGGAGCACAATTTCACTCATATCAATTTAAAATAGATAGACCATATAAAGTTGTTTTAAAAAATTTACATCAGTCCGCTGACATAGAAGATATAAAAGTTGAGTTAGAAAAGGAGGGACATATTGTTCGAAACATCTCCGTAGTAAAAAACAAAAGCGGAAATCATTTGTCAATGTTCTTTGTAGACCTCGAACCGAAGGCCAATAACAAAGAGATATTTCGGATCACAAGACTATGTCACACTATTGTTAGCTTTGAGACCCCATTCGCGAAAAAAAAATACCACAATGTAGAAACTGTCAAAGGTTTGGACATACAAAAGCATACTGCAACTTAAACGCAAGATGCATTAAGTGCACCAAAAATCATTCAACTTCTGAGTGCCCACGAAAAACAAAAGATGAAAACGTCAAATGTATAAACTGTAGTGAGAATCATCCAGCCAATTACAGGGGCTGTCAAGTATATCAAGAGTTGCGTAAAAAAATGTATCCAGCATTGCGCGAAAAAATAATAGAAAAACAAAATAACAGATTACCTACAGAGTCAAAAATTAGTAACAATGTCACTTTCGCTGAAGTCTTAAAGCAGTCTAAATCCCAAGAAAAGGTTGAAAATATCAAGGAAAATGTTACAACGGAAAATAATGATATATCTGAATTAAAAACTATGATGAAAACACTCATGTCACAAATGTCAGGAATGTTAACACTCTTGACTACTATCGTGTCTAAGCTCGCATAAATGTCTCAAAACAATACTAAGATTGCTCTCTGGAATGCCAATGGTCTGTGTCAAAATGCACAGGAACTAAAATATTTTCTAAGAACCCGTGACATTGATATAATGCTAATTTCAGAGACACACTTCACAAACAAATTTTATTTAAAAATGAAAGACTACGAAATATATACTACTAATCACCCAAGTGGAAGAGCTCGCGGAGGGGCAGCAATATTAATCAAAACAAATATTAAACATGCCGAAACTTCAAAATATTCGTTTGATTACCTACAAGCAACCAACATTGAGGTTTCACTAAGTCAGGGAAAATATATATTCTCATCAGTGTACTGCCCTCCACGACATACTATAAATAGACTACAGTTTACCAAATTTCTCGATACACTTGGAGACAAATTTATATGTGGTGGAGATTTCAACGCGAAACATACCCATTGGGGATCCAGATTAATCACGTACAAGGGTAGAGAGCTTCTAATGTCAATGGAAAGCAGAAATTTGCAATTTATATCACCTGATACTCCAACATACTGGCCCTCTGATACAAATAAAATTCCAGATTTACTAGACTTCTTTATTGCAAGAAGAATTGATCTTAAAAAATTAAAGATAGAATCTTTGTTAGAATTATCATCAGATCACTCGCCAATAATTATGACTCTACATGATTCGGTAATAAAAAAGGAGAAACTTCTGACGTTATGCAGCCGAAAAACAAATTGGGTTCAGTTCCGGGAACATCTAGATAGTAAACTCAATCTACACATTCCGTTGAAAACAAAGGAAGACATTGAAATTGCTGTCAACGACTTCACCAACAACATACAACAAGCATCTTGGGCAGCTACACCCGATTCCTTTGACAGGCTTATTACAAATCGAACTTCGCGTAAAATAAGGGAAATGATTGAAAATAAGCGCAGTCTAAGGCAACAATGGAAAAACACAAGAATCCCAGAACAAAAAAGGAACATCAAAAGACAGCTAAATCGTATAATTAAGGAACTAAAATATGAGCTAAAAAAAGAAAGCAATGAAGCAGTTCAACAATATCTGTCTAAACTGACGGCAACCAAAACAACTGACTATGGAAGGCAACAAAAAAAGTCAAACAGCCTCAAAAGTCAAACCCACCAATTCGACAGCTAAATGGCAAATGGGCAAGAAATGATGAAGAAAAAGCCAATGCATTCGCAGAACACCTCACTACTATGAATTGTTAAAAAGCTATCTGGAAAATCGCTATTATTTTGTCAAACAAAATGAATATTTTACCAGCCTCAAAGAAATTCATTCGGGAGTTCCACAAGGTAGCGTTCTAGGTCCATTGCTTTACTTGCTATACACTGCCGATTTACCGCAAACAACAAACACAATGATAGCTACATTTGCCGATGATACAGCCATACTTACATCGCACAAGGATAAGAATGTGGCTTCTGGGTTCGTGCAAGAGAGCTTAAACAATATCGAATTATGGTTGAACAAATGGAAGATTAAAGCCAATGAAACTAAGTCTAATCACGTTACGTTCACATTAAGGAGGGGTACATGTCCTACAGTATTTTTAAATAGTAATGCTGTTCCTCAAACAGAAAGTGTCAAGTATCTTGGAATGCATCTGGATCGCCGTCTGACCTGGAAAAAGCACATCTACACAAAAAGAATCCAACTAAGCACAAATTTCAGGAAATTATATTGGCTTGTCGGTAGAAGATCTCAAATGACACTGGGAAACAAATTGCTGATATATAGGATGATACTCCAACCAATATGGACTTATGGTATACAATTATGGGGAACAGCCAAAAAAACTAATATTGAAATATTACAACGCTTCCAAAATAAGGTACTGCGAGCTTTAGTTGATGCGTGTCGACGGTCCAAGACTAAATTCACCGACACAGCCAGAGATATCGTGCTAGATTAAATAGTCATCCCAATGTAATAGCAAGTACACTTATGAATACATATTACACAACATACAAGATTACAACGAAATACACCAGGAGATCTGTAGAAATTTCTTGACATTATTATCAATATATTTTTTATTATAAATTAAGAAATTACTTTTATTGGATTGTAATTTCACATGCCTATTATTAACTAAGTCAGTCAAAAACATATTCACTTATTGTATTATTTTTAATTAACATACAGATTGTGAATAAAAAAACAAACAAAAAAAAAAAAAAAAAAAAATTTTTTAGTCGGCGCGTGACAGTTGTAATAGTAATTAGTGTTGTCACCTGAAATTGCTCGGATCCGACAAAAAAAGTGATACCTGTAATAGGCACATTAGTAATTAAACTTCTTCAGTGTACAAGCATTGAAGGACCTGAAACTAGTATAACATTGTTCTCCATTGGTAAGAGAGGAGAGTTATATGATTTGTGTATTGGTTAAATTTTTTTTTAATATAACCTGTGAATGGATGATTTCAATTATGGTCTTGTAATCATTTCTTAACATTAACATTCTGTTAACAGATTCAAATATGAACAGATTCTTATCCTCTCCAAAGATTTGATGTGATCTACTACAGTGACATAATAATAATCAAGCAAATAATTCTAATCTGAATTTATTTAATTAAATTTTATTTTTTTGAACCATTAATTGTCATATTTACCGGGTTTTTGGGTTAAAAATTTAAAATCGTCTTTTTAGTGCAATATTTTCTTTATTCTATGTAGGACAGAATTGTACAGATCTATTGAACTTTGACATAATTATCCCTTCTTATTATCCCTACTAACTGCGATTATCAACGAATTTCTTCAATTAGAATAGTTGATATAGTTCGGCGTTATATCTTCCCCACCAAACCCATTAGTCAGACAAAACATTTATTTTAAATTTAATTTATTTCAAATTTTTTGGAACTTAAAACTCAAAACAGATTTTTTTTCTAATTTCCTTTATTTAAATCTTCAACTACTATTTTGTCGTCCTAAATCAATTTACATAATTTTTAAAAAAAAATTCCGAAAAACAAAGAAACATTTTTTTGTTTTTGTTTTTTTTTTTAAGAATAAATAAAAAACTCATGTTCCTAGTATCTTTATGAATTCTTCACAACAAGAATACATATTTTAAGTATTAATATTGTAAATTTCCACGAAAAAAAATATGGCCAAATCAGTTTCATTTCATTCATCTTATCTTTTGTTTTTTTTTTTTTTTTTTTTTTGTTTTTGTTTTTGTTAGATCTAACACCAGTTATAACAACAGTTTAAATACAATATTTTCAAAAACATTAATTCCTTCAGCAAAATATAGTCCTATTTAAAAGGAAATTTATAACTCTTAAACGATGAACAGTTTATTTTCTAAGAGTCTATACCTACTGCTGCTGTGCTGTCAAAAACAAGTGAAGAAAAATTATTCAAAAAAAAAGAAAAAACAATTGCAGCGACATTATGGTAATAATGATGGCAGTTTACAATTTTTGTTAAGCTATTAATATATGTTAAAAGTCTTATCTTTGAAATGTATTCGCATTTTTAATTTAAGTTGAATAATAGGAATAGAACAGTTGAAAAACAATGCAAAATCAGATTTTGTAACATCCTAAAATTAAATTCCTTCTTGCAACGAAATGCAGATTTTTTATTCTTTTTGTTTTTTTTTATTATTACAGCTTATCATACTCTGCTTCAAGACATCAAAAAGGACGAAATAAAAAGTAAAGAAAATTATTTTTTATTCACATTCTTGTTGTTGTATAGACTATGTTAGGGCATAAAAAAAAAACAAAAAAACAAACAATTGATTTTTAAAGTGCTGAACTGTGAATGTAACATTTAATTTTCTGTTTTTTTTTCTTGTTTTTTTTTTTTTCTTCAAGAAAAGTTTTCATTTTTGTTGCTCTTTACAAAATAAGGACAAGTATGTTGCAAATTAAAATCATTAAACGTCTTGTTAGGAAGATTTTCAAGGAAAATTTTCTTTTTGTATTTTATTTACATTTGCTGCATTTTCTCAAGGCTCAAGGTAAGACAAAAGAATAAAGAACAAAAAAATTAGAAGAAAAAAGAAATCAAATGCGTTGGAAGATTTCTCAAATAATATGATGAGATTAAGAAGAGAAAAAGAAGGGGTTAATGCAATAATTTACAAAAATTTTTACAAGCAAGGTCACATTTTAGTACATAAAAGTTTCGAAAGTGTATAATTACTCATGCAAAATTACATATAGGGTGTTTTTTTTTGTTTATATTAACTATAGAGTATTTTTATGACAGCTGCATCGATATTTGAACAGATATTCAATAGGGTTGATTTGGTATTCAAAACGAAAACAATTAGCATTATTTTTTTTTTTATAACCAGCCACGCGCTGGGATAGGATTTTTAATTTTTATGTATCTCGTGGCTCGGATATGGAAAAGGAATGAATTTGTGAAAAAGAAAATCTGATTGTATTTTTATAAGGTATGGTAACAAGATAAGATAACGTATTTGTTTTTAAATATATATATATATATATATATATATATATTTTTTTTTTTATGTATTCAAACATATCTCAGCCTTGTAGCTCGAATATATATTTTAAAATAAATTTAATTATGAAAATGAACAAGAAATAATTTGAAAAAATATAAATAAAACAAGGCAGTTACAAAATCAAAAATTAGAATAAAGTATTTAAGTTTATACAATGGTAAAAAGAAACAAAACAGTATAAAGCTCACAATGACAATTAATTAACAATAAATATAATAAAAAAAAATAAAAAAAAAATTTTTAGTCATCTGAGTTATACTTAAATAACATTAATTTTTTAAGCCCCTTCTTAAAATTTTGTCTGGACATATCCAGGAATTTGGCAGGAAGATTGTTTAAGCTCATGATTCCTGAATTAATGATAGATTTTAGTCCATTTAAATGTGCTCCAACACCATATCGCAGTTAATTTGCTCGTCTCGTATTGTGTCGATGTATTTGATTATTAACGACTAATTTAGTGTTTGTGTTTATCCAATTATTCTTAACATTATATAATTGGGATGCTTGGCTTAAACTTCTAGAGTCTTTTATTTTTAAAATTTTATTTTCGAAATATGTATATAATTGGTTGAAGGTCTGTCAGACAACTCAAACTGATTTTTATTTGCTTTATTTTGAATTCTTTGGAGAGAGCTTAGGTTTCTTTCATAAGTGTTTGCCCAAATTCCTATACCATAATTTATAGTTCAATGAAATAGATTGTAATATGTGGATAGCTTAACCTTGTCTGGCAGTCGTTTTCTAATTTATTTAAATACACCTGCGATTCTTCTGGACTTTTTTATTAGTTTGATTCATCATCGAACCAAGCACCAATATAGTAGCTAATAGTTTTATCTATTTTAATTCCATTGTAGTTCAATGTGATTTGCTCATTTTTGGCTTTGATCATCATATATTTTGTCTTTGCCATATTTACTGTGAGTTTAGTTCAGCACCATCCAATCATGTATTTGCAGTATGTCTCGGTATATTAATTAATAATAATAATGATAATAATAATAAAATTATAACATAACTATTTCTGATATCTACAAGATGGTAGATAAGTTCGAATTCAGTAAACAGGTATTATGAAGCTACTGTCTAGGTGTAGGTCCAACTTCTTCGAATGTTGTATAAATTTTCGCATAATTTTGGTATAAAATTTTCATTAAATTTCTATCGTATTGTATCGTATATCATTTTTGAAAACTTCTATAATATTCTATAATCGTTCCAACATAATAAAGTAAGATTACCAAAACAAATTTAAACTACGAACACTTAAGGAAAATGTATTACCCTTCGGAAAATCTCAAATGAATATTGAAATAATGCAAAGTCAATCTGAAATTGTGGTATAGCCCATATTAAAATTTAGAAAAAATTAAAATACTGCAACACAAAATTCTTACCAGCTTTGCTTTAGTTGATGCACTTTAATGTATACTAAATTATTTTATAATACATATACTGCAAGTGTCGAAGCTCAAAATAAAATTCATTGATACAGCCAAAAATATCGTGATAGATTACTATTAGATAGTCATAATAATACTCGTATAAGAAAATATAACTATACTAAAGTTCTGTGTATGAAATTTGGAAGCTCATCGCATATTTGCCAATTTAAAAAAACTCATACGCGGCCATTTTTCGAAATTCGAGGAGGTTTCACAAGATATTGTACTCAATTTTTATTTATTTATCTTATACAAGAACGGGTTTTCATATTCTGTCCTTGAATTTGGCTTTTTACTATCAAAATATCTTAATAATCTTTACACGCTGATGGGTGACGCAGTAGGTAGAACGTTTCCCTTTCAACCGAAAGGTCCCAGGTTCGATTCCTAATGAAGTAACAAAAATGCTTTATGGGTTTTTCGACCTGGTCGAGTACTCTTTGTCATTGGGATAATATTAATAACAAAAAATAATTGAGAGTATAATCTATATATGGTTAAATAAAATAAAGCTATTATATTTAAGAAGGCTTAGTTCCTGACAACAGTAGTAGTTTTCCACATTTAATGAGTTGAGAAGCTATAATTTGAAAATAAATGCTCGAAAAACATTGTAAATATTGTAGTATAAACTTGCAGTACCGTACTTAATTAAGCATGAAAAGGTGATTCTACCTAAGTTACTGACTGTTAAGATCATAAAAATTTATACTTTTAATGATGATCATTACTCTAGTTGGAATACCAACAACGTTGAAGAACAACGATTTGTATTTTATTATTTATTACTAGTAAATTATAAGGAGGTTTAGACATAGCAAATTATCGTACTTAAGAAAAGCCCACAATTAAAATAATTACTAGGACTCAGCTTGATAGCATAAATCAATGCAAGTATAATTTTACTTGAAAATATTTTTTGTATCCAATTCAAATTCCTTATGAACCCTGTATACATATAGACAGATAAAATGAAATGAATATACAGAAGAATACAGTAATTCAGTTGTACTTTTAAAGTTTTTTAGGATAGAAAAAAAATGCACTTGAAAATTTAAAAGAAAAATAAAATAAAAAAATTTGTTTTTCAGAATGTTCAATTTTCTAAATGTATAAAGAATGATAAATTAACAAAAATTTTAACATGAGTAATTAATAGTTAAGTATATTAAAGTTAAAAAGTGTATAGCTACAAGTATAATGTACACAAAATTTATTTTTGGAAGCCGCATATTGCAACACGCAAACCCTTGTTTATCAATATCGTTAGTGTATACTATATTTATTCATACTATATCATCACCGTTTATATATGAATAAAATATCGTTATATATATAAATAATATACCGTTAGTATTATAATATACCGTTATGTATACTATAGCATCACCGTTTCAACTAAAGTTTTTGATTTATACAATGCTAATATATTGTATAAGCATCTTAATTGCATCTGCAAAGTAGCATGAACAGTTATTTAGTATTTTAGAATAAGTATCTGGTATTATTTAGCGTAAGGTCAAGCTCAAGATCAATGCAATTACGTTGAATTTCTAATTATTCTACGTATCTATTCTAGACTAAGAATAGTTTTCCAAACTCAATTTTTCAAAATTTTTTTTGGTTTGTTTTAGATGATATTACATTTGAGTTTTTTAAATGTAAAATAAAACAAAAACTACGGAAGGAATTATAAATCCTAATTATTTCTTTACAATTTTATATATAGTTATATTAAAAGATAGTAGTTTGTTATTTTATTTAAAATATTATATTATTTATTATTATTTATTTTGTTATTTAATTTTATTGACAATTATTTTTAGTTACAAGTATTCATTTAATTATTTAGTGACAGTCAATACTGTTCACTTGAAAGGTTATTAATGAAAAGAGAGTTATCCACCTCTACATATCGTTTATATAGTAGTGCTCGGCAATCAATGGTGGAAATACACACCCGGATATGATTATCGGATGTAGTACTATGGGATCAATTAAGTTCCATAAGTTCCACGTAATACTACATGTGCCACGCGGTGACTGTTCCTACCATTGACTGCCTTACACCATCTATTGTTTCAAGTGCTATATAACTATATGTAGTAATTTAAATGTAGAAATCATTTTATTTTAAGTGATAACCAAATTATACTACTCTATTGCAAAAAAATTAGCTAATTCTTTAAACTTATCATCACAATAAAAAATGTTGTGTAGGTAAAATTACTATCCATAAAAGATTTGCTTTCATATCGTATCTAATGAGATTTTATGGGAAAATGAGACAAAAATTGAGAAATCATTATGCCAGTGTCAAAGAAGAATAATTGTAAACACTTTTTACAACATCCATGTCCTGATGGTTAAGTTCAGTTTTACATTACCAACGCATTATTCATTCATCCTGTATTTTTGAAAACAATCCATTACTATAATGCTGTTCTCTAAGATAAGTATCTATTAAATGTCTTTTATTTTAATTCAATTTTATTCAAGGAGCTCAAGTTTTTATCTTAACATATCTTAATAATTCTTTAATGAGTCTATTTTTCATTTGATTAATTGTTTGAAAACTGAATTCACCGCACATCATGAAAGCTATGAGGTTTTACTTATAATTATACATCATCAAATTTTAGATCTATATAATTCGAGTTATTCCTAATGGCTCAATTTTTTTGATTCATTTAAATTGTATTTATTACGGATTCAATTCAGTTTTCTTTACTTACCAGAATATTTTACTACTATGATTTTAGTTTTACTTTTTTTTTTATGTTACTCCTCGTGGGAATATAGGGCATCAACTTGCCTCATTCATTGCTCTCTGTTGTACGTAGTGATCTTTACTTCTTCCGAAGTTCGTCCATATATATTTAGTTCTCTAGTCGTAGTTCGGGGCCAGATGTTGTTGTGTCTTCCTCGTGTTCTATTATCTAGGGTTCTATATTGTTTGGTTGTTTTCTTAGAGTGTGCCTATTTTCTACGCTTAATTTGATTCATTATCGGTTATTCACCTGTTAACTCCCATAAGTTCTTATTGCTAGCTAGTCCTTATTGCAGTTATTCAACATAGCTACCATAAGTCCTTATTGCTGATGGTTTTGGGTCAGAATATTCTGCAAATTCTTCTTTAGCACTTGTTCGCAAATACTTGAAGCATTTGACTGATGTTATTTGTCATCATTCAAGGTTCGGTGCCATACATAAATGTTGATATTGCACATGCTTTGAATATTATAATCTTTGTTTTTTCTAGTTATTTGACCATTCTTCTATATTGAACTTAATTCACCAAAGGCAGCTCTGGCCTTACGAAGTCTGTTGTTGACTCCTGCTTCTGTACTGCTAGTGTTACTATTCCTATTTCATTCTTTTAAATCATGTTATCTGCTTCATTTTAAGAACAAAGCGCTTGACGAAGTCAGGCTTACTACTACTACTACAACTACTAAGAGAAATATACATTTCTTTAGTGATAGAAACTAAATTTCTTCAATTTAAACTATTTTGTTACAAAGCAGTTAATGATAAAATGGGCTATTGAAATTTATTAAAAAATAATGTAGTTAAAGCTGACAGACCCAATCAATATATTAAAGTAAAATTCTAGTTTTCAAATATACAGGAAACTAAGCTATATTAGGTACGAAATAGAAGTTTATTTGTTAACATGCGGAATCATAAGGCTGCACATGTATTCGATATTGAAAAAAATTCATGTCTTAAAATTAACTTGAATTGATAACTAATTATGTATACTCAGGGTAAGTCAGTAAAACTATTTTTGGTATTCAACTGAATTGAATAAATAAAAAAAAAAAAAAAAACTTAAACCACTCATCACATTTATTTTATTTATTTAATTCAATTTAAAATGCCTAAAGAAACAAATTTGGCTATATGGGCTTAAATGAGACTATATAAAAATATAAATATTACGTCATAATCTATACTTTCTAATAATGTAGCCATTCCGGTCGAAACAAATGTCCCTAATTAACTATTTGAAAATGGTTTGAATATTCCAGTTGAAAATTCGAAAAATCATTAGTTGTTAGTCGTCGATAAGAAAAACATATGAATTTTTAATAAATTTATTTCAAATTAATTTTATTAGAATATTTTTATGAAATTTAATTTAAAATTTTGCAAAATTAAACCTATACAATTTATTAAATAGACGCTCACATCAAAATATGTATTGAAATTTTATGAATTATTTTGCACATACGTATATATATACATACATCCCATATATATATAAAAATCACGAACTTTGTTAACATATTGTGTTCCATAAATTGCACATAAAGTTGTCAAATGATTTTCAACAATACTTGAAAAACTTTTATTTGTGCCAAAAATGGAGTATTCAGAGTAAGAAAAATTCAATTTTTCCCACTGTTTAAAAAGGATTTGTTGAGTTGACGTTATAGAAAGTTTTATTTTTCTAAAACTCTTTTGTTTTTTTTAAAATTAAATTTTCCATAGCTTATGAATAAGTAAGTATTAAATTATATAAAATAAAATTAATGAGAGTGTGTGTGTGTGTATGAACATAATATGTTACCAGGGATACAAGAAAAAGTTATGAAACAACAATCTGCATTATTTTTAGAAACTTTAATAACTATGTGATAAAAACTAAACAATTTTTATTCTCTAATTTTATGCAATTTTAAATTTTTTAGGTATTTTAGAATGTTCTTGAATGAATTATAGAAACTTTAAGAAATTATGTTTTTAGAAGTATAAATTTAAAAACTTTTATTTGAACTTTATAGTTTTTATTTATTTATTTGTTCAATTTCTTCGCTCAAAATTAAATTGAATTAATTACTCAGATTTTACATAACTAACAACATAAATAACATTATTATGTACGTTAATGGATCAATAAAATGTAAATATTTACCTTCTTTGATTGCAACATCAAAGTAGTTTATTGCATATCGATATTTTTTCTAATAGAAAATTATTTGTTTCCCAGCTAAAGTGCACAACATCCGAGATCCATCGTTTCATTGGCATATTTCTATACAATTCACAGGATGCAACAATTCAAACTTATTGCTATAACAGATTAATTATTCCGTCGTGACTGCTTCGAGAAAATTAAAGAATCATTTTATACAAATAATAATTCAAAACAAGTTTGTTAGATTAATTTAAAACAGAATCTTGCTAAAGATAATAAGCTCATAAGTGTCTTTTAAAATATGATATTATATGATTTTGATATGGATGTTGGAGAAGGAACATGTCCAAATTATGGTGTAAGACTACCATCAGACATAGTATAACGTTTTCTCACCACTCACCGAAATTCAAATAAAGGCATTTACATTTTTGTATTTATACTGCGTATTTTAAATTTTTTCGCATCATGAGTCATTGTTGTAAATAATATTTATTTGTACAAACAAAAACGATAATGAACAGATGAAGTTGAATGTATGTTTAGGGACAAAATAAACAAAAACCAAAAAAAATCTTTGTGATGTGCGCAATTCAATTAAAAGCGGTCAATTTTCGTTCTCTTAAGTGTTAAGAACTCCTTTTGAAATTTAATAATTCTGTTTTTTTTTTTTATTATTTACTATAATTTAATTTATTTGGTAATTTTGCAAAATTTTCATCGTTTTCAAAATGGGAAGGTACAAAACTTTGACAGGTGAAGATATAGCTAAAATTCAGCCTTACAAAGATTTGGGACTATCAAATTGGCAAATTTCTAAAAAGTTAAACAGATCAGCAACAGCGACAACGTAATGAATTTGAAAGAAATTTATGGAAAAAACGGTTCAAACCAAAATAATCAAAAGAATTCCTCACGACAAAATTCGACAATTATTCGTAATGGTTTAGATTGAAAATCTACAGCAAGCACATTCGCCATTGATTTGTGTTTGCAAATCAACAAATGTATCCAACAGGTTTAAATGGAATGAAAAAACCTAATTTAAATGAAACACATTAAGCAAAAAGATTGGAATTCGCAAGATTGCAAAACTCTTGGTCCCACCAATGGCGAGAAAGAAATTAATTTGGATGAATCAGCTGGTTTGAATTTTTACTGGTACAACTTAAGGTAAGAAAAACAAATTAGAACCGGTGGTGGTTCCTTAGTGATATAAAGTTCCTTAAAGGGCTGCATTTAGTTATTATGGCAGAGCTGCAATATGTAACTGTTCAACACGAATGAATTCTGAGAGCTGTGTTGAGTTACTGGAAAATATTTTAATCGATTTTGCGGAATCGAAAATTGGATTTTACAACAAAATAACGCAGTTCGTCGCAACAAGTCTCGTGAGTCAATGGCATGGTTTCAAGAGAAAGAAATTGAAATTTTGAGTTGGCCAGTTCGTTGTCCTGACTTAAATCCTATAGAAAATTTATGGGGAAATTTAGCACGTAGAATTTATGCTAACAAACGCCAATTTAAAAACACAAGTGAACTGTAAAAAAATATTTCTTGAAAAATGGCGTATGCCAAACCGCCTATTTGGGGTTATAAATAAAAGGGGAGCTCGTACTTATTACTAATTCATTATTTTATTAAATTTGATTTTGTTTTTAATTTAAAATTTTATTTAAATTTAAGATTCTTGTAATTGATTTTCGCACTAAAATTGAAGTTGAATTTTTGGTTTTTTGTTATTTTAAATATTTGTTTTAATTTATCGATTTATTTTTAAGATTTAAATACTGCAAAAACTTATCTAAAACTTGAATTCATAATTTTATTTATAATTTTAAAAATATTCCTAAAAATAAAGTGCCTTTAATTGAATTTCGATGACTGTACACTTCGGGAAATCGAATTTTTTTAACTATTGGTTCACTTCTCTTATAATGTTCTCTTAAAATGCACTAGATGGGGTTCAAGTAAGAAAAAAATATAGAAATTAATAACCCAGTCATTACCCAGCAATAAAATAAAAATATGGGAGATATGGATCTTTCCGGTATCACACGCTGGGTGGTACAGTAGAGCTCCGGCCTTTCAATCGAAAGCTCCCCGGTTCGATTCCCGATGAAGCAAAAAAAAATGCTTTATGGGTTTTCGACCTGGCCCAGTAACCGTCGACCATTGGATAAAATAATTCACAAAAACTGATTGAGAGTATAATCTGGTAACAAAAGGAGCCTAAACTCGAAGTACAGTAATTAATTAAGCAAGAAAAGTTTATTCTACCTAAGTTGCTGTCAAGAGCATTAAAAGCAAATGTTAATCGAACTATAAAGAATTAATCTTCGTTCGGGAAAGTGATACCTATATGAGGATAGTATTCTGGTGTTTTGACGCTGCGGTAGTTAATAAAGATTAGCAGGTTTTGCTTAAATAACAGGATAATTGTTTTCTAAAGAAAGAGGAAGAAGTTAAGAAAAAAATAAGTGTTTGTTCAACAATATTCATTGTTTGGCTTTTCTTGATTAGGTTTATTCAAATAATTGAACAAAACTGGAATTAATACTTCTACATTTCACAAGAAACTTACAAGTTGGCCTTTTCTGAAACTTTATAACTACAATACCAATGAGACGATAGAGTTTAAAGTGAAGTGAAGCGAAATATATTTTATACAAATTTTTATTAAAGTCATTTTAATTTTTTTTGTTAAATTTTCAAAAATTTATTCAGAAATTAAATGTGTACTTCCATGCAATTATAAAAAATCTTTAATCTTTTTTCCTTTCATTTTTGGTTTTTCAAAATTTCCAAAAATTTTAAAATATTCGAGGAAAACTTTATGAAAACAAGTTAAGTTGAAATTTTACGCATTTTTAGCTTTTTAAGATCAAATTTACTTTGACTCACTCGTATTATCATTTTTTTAATGTGAATGTTGAATATTTTTTTATTTATTATTATGAACTAAAATTTAAAAGGACCCCAAATAAAAAAACAAAATAACAAAAACAAAAAATGTTTTTCTTCTTATTTTTCTTAAAATTCAGTCAACCAGTTAATCAAAATTATTTGATTTCCCTATATCAAAAATTATTCTAATGACTTGATCCTATTATTTATTATTCATTTTAATTCTGGAAATAAGACCGGATACAAAGAAAATCAAAATTTACTGAGAATTGAAAACATTAGATTTAGTATAGCCAGTAGTAATAAAAATGTGAAATATGGGTACATCCTGTAACTTATTGGTTAAATTTAACAATAGCCATCATTAAAATATATGAAAATTGAGTATAGGGGGAAGATGAAAGTAGTTATATATTTCTGTAAGAGTATTTAAACTAAAAATACTTAATAGGGTGTCTCAAATTCAGTAATCTTCCTTGCATTAGGTACTAATAATTCAAATGTGATGATGGATTGAACTGAACGAAACATCGTACGGGAGAGGGTTTTACTTTCAAACATTTTGGAACTTATGGATTATTAAATATTAGTATTTGAATATTATAAAAAAACGTTGGAAAATTACAGGCTTTTGATTCAATCAAAGACTGACATCAACGAAGGCGGTCGTCGCATTTACTACAAAAGATAGTAATAATAATTTCAAGTGCTATTGACAATTAGTCCAACTACAGTGAATATCATTTCTAAAAATAATGGTAATAAAGCAATGACTTTAATTAAATCAATTTGACAACGAACATGTAAGGTGTAATCGAAAATGTCAAACTAATATTAAATGCAATTGCAGTCTAATTGATTATGTAGTAAGTGAAATATTTTATTCATATATTATATTTTGTTAACATTTAAAATTTTTTACCAACATATTTTATTGTGTTTTTTTTTCATTTATTGTTTTAAATTGTTTATGTAATTCAATAGCTTTTAGAAAATTTATTATCGGTTTCATCATCACTCTTTAAAATCTGTAGAATATTAGTTTTTACATATCTATTCCTATCTCTTGAATATTAAATACAATTTCCGAACAGATACCTAATAGTAAGATTTGCTTCACAAGCACAATTTGATGCTGTTTTTGTTTCAAATATAAATGTATGTGTAAAAGTTAGTGCGCCCTATTCTTTTTCTAGTAATGACGGTCGAATCTCTTCTATTAAGTAAGCTCAGATTTTTCCAAAGTTTCGTATTTGGCTTGATATTCTTTTAGTTTGTTTACTATAGTCCGTTTCTATCCATTCTTGTTCTATACTTTGATATACTTTCTTATTTATTATATTTTTAACATCTTTGTAATATTTATTTATTTATTTTCAATTATTTTTGACTAAAGAGATTTCTCTCATTTCCAGGCTATACAAATTAATTTAATTCAAACATTTAATAATTTAATTCTTCTATAACATTATCATGGATCCCGATATAACTTGGAATCCACATAAATTGGATATTTTATTGATTTTTCTTACTTATCATTGCTTGTATTTTTTCTATTAAAGGATGTACTGAATATAGTTTGGGAATAGTTTTTAAAGAACTCAAGGAGTCTGTACAAATATCGTCGCTTTTGATAATATACTCGTGTGCTTTATATATTGCGTATAATTCAGCCATAAATATAGATATATGCCTTTAAAGGTGAAATTTGTGTTCTTTCTGTTTATGTTTGAATGTGCTTCCTGTCTCTTGATTTTTGAAAGACCCATCAGTAAATATCTAGTATATTAATATGGTGATAATGTCCGAAATTGAATACTAGAACCACTAAAACCACAACACCAAATAATATATTTAATATACAAGAACCAAATAAAATAATGAAATAATAGCCAGCCAGATATCAAAAAAAATAAATTCAAACAATTCATTAAAATTACCGAAAACACTTAAAATATTTTTATACGTTTACAGCCAACGATAGTGTTGAGATTTAATTTCATTTACAAGCAAAATATAAAAAAAAATAAAAAGTACTTTTGTGGTCATTCCATATCATTTTATGATTTAACTGCCATGCCGAATATATTTCAACTTTCAGTTCGCTGAACACATGCACAATGAGATCAAAATTAGATTAAAAGCAGTAGTTTTACGAGAGATAGTGTGGAATTGGCTGGAAGTAGATTAGCAAACAAATTAGCTTTTCCAACATACATAGAAAGCTTAGGTATATAATATATAAAGTTGTACTGTGAACGTGTGATTTAAACAAAGTAATAGTACAAGAAATGAACAAATAAGAAGTAATCAGAACAACTGAAGAGTACAACTTTGAAGGATTTAAAAGCTTTACATACCTCGGAGCAACAATAAGAAGTGATAATAGTATACAATGCTGTATTCATAATAGAATTCAGGCCGGAAATAGATGCTACTATGCAACAGAAAGTTGCTTCAATCAAAACTTATATCAAGAAAGACCAAAATTACAATATATAAAACTCTCATACGACCCATAGTGACGTATGGATGTGAGGTATGGACTGTGAACGTGGCCGAGGAGAATAGCTTGCGGATATTTGAAAGAGAAGAAATTCTCCGGAGAATATATAATCAGAAACAACATCGAGCTGAATAGTATGATTGATAGTGAGGACATTGGACGGTTTGCAAAGGCCCAAAGACTAAGATGGGCTGGCCACGTAAGTCGTATGTACGAAAGTCGAAAGCAAGCACTGGTCCTGAATAGCAGCAGTGGTAGAGAAAGACCAAGGACTAGATGGGCAGACAACGTGAAAAACGATGCTTAAACCTTACAAATACCAAATTGGAGACAAGCGACACAATATCGACCTTTTTGAAGGAGCATAGTGATGAAGGACATAGCTCACCCAGAGCTGTAGCGCTATAAGATGATGATGATGAATAGTACAAAATTAAATTAAATTTGTTTTAGAAGAGGGAAGCAAACATTCTTAAGGAGAAAATTGAAAGCCACATGGTCTCCAAAATACATGCACCAAGAATAAAGACCAAAATAATACTGCTAACTTTCAATAGAGCAGACTGCAATAAAATGGTGGACATACTTACTGGTCAAAACCACATGAATAAGCACATGTGTAGACTAGCACTAAATGATGACCCAACCTATGTTAGACACTGTCTGGAAGAGGAAGGCACCTCCACCCATGTTGTAGGAGAGTGCCTAGATCTTTCAAAGCTGAGACTCAGGCTGTAAGAAACCTACTACATAACCTCAGAAAACTTCTGCAGGATAAATTCCCAAAAATCGATTGGCCTTTATCAAAAGCGTCGACTAGGTTGAGGGGTGGAGGAGGACCTCCGCAAGGAAAAAAAAAATTAATAATAAGAACATATTGCAGAAAGCCAGATAGAAAATTTTGTCAGATCATGAAAAATATATGACTTATGATTTTTTCGGTCTACTGCTTTATTTAAGCTTAAACAAATATTTAACCGTTCGTACAAGTGCTGATTCTTGAATTTAGTTCATAAGCAGAGATATAGAATTAACCAATTTTTAATAACTAATTATTACAAAAGAAAATGAGATAGTTGAAATGGTGGCATGTCATAAGTCCCATTATTTGCCATCAAAAGGTGACCTAGTTGGGTCATAATTTCCAATGGGACTTGTGGCCTTTTTAATTAAAATAAAGTAAGAATATCCAAAATATAGAAATATTTTTATTTAAATAACAAAAAATTTTATTTGTAATTTATAATAATCAAGACAAATTGTATTAATTCAAAATTATTATAATTAACAATATTTAAAAGTTATACACCCTTTTATAGAATTTTTACTTAAATCATGTTTATGCATTGCTGCTGTAGGATACAAAAAGGATATCTCCTGGCATCTGGCATCTTGGCACTTATGAGTCAGTTGTTTTGGGATTTTTTAACCATAGAGTAATGGGTGAAAATGAGACAATGACCCCTTTAAAGTTAATCAAAATTCCCATGTGACTTATCACTCTGGGACTTATGGCATGCCACCGTTGAAATAGTTGCAATACTGTCGATTGTATTTTCGACACAGTACTACCAATTGATATATATTGTTCATCTGTTGTTGATTAAATGATTTATAAATTAAATTTTAATTTTTTAACCATAAATGTGAGGTTTACTAATTCAAAATACATACACCGTTAAAATTGTAGTAATTTACAATTTTTCTTTTTTTTACTAAACAGTTTTCATAACCAGTGAAAATTATGAGAATTATAATTAAATTTTCACAATATTCTACTGATATATGAGTATCCTACTTCCAAATTTAAACCTAAGAGTTTATTAAATCCAATTTTAATTTTATTTTCTTGTAAAAAAAAAAAAAAAAAAAAAAGTGATATACAAAAACTGCTGGTCATAATTTTGATCCTTTTTTGAAAGCTTCTGTTAAATTTCCGTCGGAGACAAGAAAAATAACTTCAAGTTTTTTTGTTTTTTTTGAAAAGGATCAAGGAAATTATTTTACAAAATAATCAACCATAGATATAACCTTGAGATAGCCTTGGATATAAAAAAAAAAAAAATTAAGGGAAGTGAAAAATATCAAAACTTAAAAGTGTGAGTTTTACACCAATACTTTTATACTTCTATCTATAAAAGAAAAAATGTAGGTCTCTATAATAATTCGAAATAATTTGACCTTCTTATTGGTTAGATTTAAAAAAAAATTTACAATCCATTTCAAATAAAATTTTTACATTTGGTTGATTTGGAATCTTTAACTTTTTTTTTTTTTTACCTTTTTCCTGATATCTTAATATTTTACTTTAATTAGGGTTTTTACTGAATTTTTTCTTGACAATCTTCTACTTTTCAATTTACTTCTTTAATATATTTAATTATGAAATAGAAATGGGTTCTCATTTAAGTAACTAAAAATTATTAATCTGTTATTATTAATTGAAGTTATTACAGTACAAAAAAATTAATTAAAGTAGAATATACTCTACTACTAATATAGCTGCTAATCGGAACAAAGAGCGTTGAGTTTCGCCATTCACCTACTATAATCATCATTGCCCTGTAACCCCATCCGTGGGGCATTGGACGGAACCTACTTACATACCTACTATCAATTTAATTTCATTCCGTGACTTCTTTGTTTTGCTAATTTGTTCATTAATCGATCTTCTCTACCTATTTTTTGAGTGATCTTGTTTTTACACTGCTTTGTGGTTTCCATTCAAAGACTTAATGAGAAGAGGATTTCCTTGACGTATGATTGCTCTATTTGCACTATTTTTATTATTTCACATATTAGTGGTTGTTACTTACACCTTTTATAAAGGTCAGTTTATTTCTTGGGCCATCATATTTTATTTATTTATTTCATTTATTTAATTGAATGTATAGAAAAGGCCTGGTCTTATAAAGTTTTACCAATTATTCTTAAACCTAATATAAAAAAGTAATAAAGCAAAAAAATAAAAATATTGGGATAATAGGCAAAAAACCACAATTTTAAACGTGTCCAAACAAAAAATAAAAAGAATAGAAGTTTCAAATGAGTCCTGGAAGCAAACATATATGAACTTACAATTACATAAAAACCAATCTAAATTATTGCAAATTAAGATAAATTTTTTTTTTCTGTTCTTGGCAATAACTTAGGTAGAATCACCTTTTCGTGCTTAATTAAGTACGGTAAGTACGGTAAGTTTATAATACAATATCTTGCATTGACCAATTAATCAATTTAATCAGCAATGACATCCGCTAGCTCCAAATGGTAGCAAATTACACATAGTCTTATAACTCTTACAGTAAAATAACGATCTATCGAAAGTAGAGGAAAGATGATTTGACTTGTTTTTGTTAAATGAAAAAAAAAAACTTTGGGAATATAACCAGACAGGATGAGTTGAATTAAACTTTTCAAAAAATAAAAATATGCAAGTGTTACTGGATCCGTACGACGTTTGGGGAATATATAGAATGACATGTTATTCCGTATTCAGGATGCTCTTCCGACGAATTTATATAAACCTCTCTTTTGCAAGCTAGGAATTTGGATGGTGCAGAAATGAGAATCTACTGCATTTCGTTGTATTTTTTAGATTAGGTAAAGGTATAGTTCAAAGTAAAAGCGATCAGTTTTGATTATGGAAATTGTAATCTCTTTTAGGTTGTATTTAACCCTTATAGGTACTTTAAGAGGCACAGAAGGAAAAGTAGGATTCACAATGATTAAAAAAACCTCAAACCTTTTTTGAAATACCGTTCGAACTGTGTTAGGATAAAATATTTTATCTTACAATAATTTCTAATGAAATTTTGTTTGATCAAAGATATCTGAAGTAATAGAGCCAAAATTTTTTCGCATAGATATAATAAATATTCAGCAGCTTGGTATAGCTTTCTCTTTCTCTCTAATACATTAGTTTATTAATCATTTTCAGCCAAAAATGAACATATGTTTTGCGAAATTTGAAATCATCAGAGGTATGTACATATTTTTTTGAAGCTTACGTTATGTTAATAATGCGTTTCCACAATAAAAAATCCAGCTAAAGAAAACGTAGAGTTCGAAGAAGGTCTACTAAAAGATTTGGAAATGTTAGAAATTAAACCTGATGTTTTTACATACATCGGATTATTTTGATTAAATATTGGAATACTATAGATGACACAGAATCTGAACAAATGAAAAAATAACGGGAGCGAGGACACTTACAAAAATTGGTATTTAAATATAATGAAAAAATTCATTGTATTAACAAAATATTAATTATTTTTCAGCCGATGAATGTTCATTGAGACAACGAAAAGTTTTTCATACATTAATACTAATCTTTATTCATCTACATTTTGTTCGTTATGTTAATGAATATTTGTTATTAAGCTACAAATGAATTTCTGTCGCAGATTAATTAAAAAATTTATAAATCAATGTAGGTACATATTTGTTGTTCGAATGAAAAGTTTTCATAATTTAATAAATTTAATTTGTCAATATTCTGAATAAAAATTGAAGATTTATAAAACTATTTATTACTTTTACGAATAATATAGTTAATTAATTAAAATATATATAATAATTTAATAATTTGATGAGTGCAGTTATTAATATGTACCTATTATAAAATATATTAATAAAGCTAATGAACTAATTTTTTAATACAATGAACATATTTAATAGTTTATATGAATAGAATGATGAAATATTGATTATGGTTAATAAATTAATAAATTATTCTTATTGTTATAATAACATTAAAAGGTATCAGGTACACCGTTGAATTCTCTTTTATTTTTATAATCCATTAGAACCAGATTAGAACGAAACACTTTAAAAAAATTTGTCGAACTATCAAAAGCAAATAATTTTACAGTAGCTTACAGTTGTTTACAGTTGTTTACATTTGTTTACAGTTTTTTACGGTTGTTTTCAGTTGTTTACAATTATTTACAGTTGTTTACTTGTATTTTACTATTCTTTACGTCAAATATGTAAAGAATCATAAGTAACTTTAATTTATGCGTAAAATGCCAACACTGATATACAGCCATATTCTCTTAGACCCATCTCGCCAAATAGATAATTTTGTATTTTGATAGACACAGACACGATAGCGAATTGCCGCGACGGCAAATACCAAAGCAGTCTCATGAGTAATTTCTGTTAGACCTTTGACACGACGCGTACATCCTCAAAAAATGTAAACGATACAGCATCTCTCCAAAGTATTTTGTGTTTTTTTTTATCAAAAAATTGAATTAAATAAATAAATTAAATAGATAAAATAGTTAAGTAAAGATTAATAAACAATTTTTCATTATTTTTTTTGCATTATTATTAAAATTGTGTTTTTCTTTTGAAAAAAAAAAAACAAACAAAAAAAACCATCGTTACTATTACTGTTTCACTATTGTTTATCTATATACTAAACTGTAATAATTTTATTAAAATTTTTTGTTTATAAAATATTTTAAAACTTTAAACTAAATCCACACTAATACTATCCAAAAACTTAATAAGCCATATTTTGTTTATGTACCAATTATCTTTTTTAACAGTAAAAAATGATCAGTACTACAAATAAAATGTTCTATCGCGCCGCTTACGTTGTCTAACAGAAATACATATTCAGCGAGACGAGCCGCGATAAATTTTTTCTCCTCGTCAACGATGGGTTTAAGAGAATATGGGTAATAACAAGCTTAACAGAAGTGTCTGAATCGAACAAAGTTGCGTAGATTATGTTTTAACATCGTTTGTAAAATTTATTTAGTATTTTAACCTACATAATTTCTAACTGAAATAAATGAGTAGCTTTTAAATTACGATTAACAATTTGATCACCTAATAACATGTAAGTGCGAAATTGAAATCATGAGTAAATAAGACAAATACAAAAATACATTAAAAATTTCAAAAACAATAATAAATTTTTCAAAATAAAATACTTAACTATAAATATTTGTTCTCATTTCGAAATACATATAAATATAAAATTTATTTATTTATTAAATAAATATTTCGAAATAGAGAAGAGGTTCATTGTAGTAAAAATAAACACACACACACATACAAAATTCAACTATCAATTGAATATCCATCAAAATTGTTCATTCAGAAAAGTAATTTTTATTTTTGATATCTATTTTTTTCCACAGCAGAGCAATCCACAATTTCTAATTTTAATTTTGTTCTTATTTCAAAACCACCAAGAATGTCTTAATTGTATTATTTGAAATAGTTTTTATTTGTTTGCAAAACGATACAATTTGTCACATTCGAAGGTTAAAGGATAAGGGAATAAATGTTTTACTGTTCGTTTGGAATCTATACAGATTATAATGAAAGAATTATTCATTTTAGGAGTCGCCTGTGATGGGCAAAAATGGAGTACGTTATAAGTCAGGCCCGGAAGCTACATAATCTGTTGGCTACATAAGTAAGTAAGTCATGTTGAGAGAACCCTTTTGGAATGCGTAACACATTATTGTCAATAGAATTTGGTTTCATATTCGATGTGTTGTTCCGACTAATTTCTATATACCTGACTTCAATTATTGAAAAAACAAATGACCATCTTCAAAAATTGGTGTAGGACGACGGTGTAGGAATGAGTACATGCTACATATCGTGTATAACCGCAATTCAAGTAAAAACTATCAGTGTCAATATTAAGCTGGATGTCCAGAATAAATACGTGTTTCACGAAAGTAACGCTTAAGCGGATGTAGCACAAATTTAATTTCAACTGAACACATACAAATGCTTACAATTACAAGATTTATTGTAATAAAGAGATCATTCTAACAGTACAACAATGTTCAAGAAAAGCAAGATAATGATTGATATTTGGTTTTTTGATAAAACGAATGGCGCGTTTTTGATTTTATGCAAATATTTTAAGGCATTTCTGGAAGCGTCAGCCAATAAAAAATAATACAGCTGCGAATTTTGAAAGTATTAAAGATGACTCTATTTTAAGTCTAACTATTGCAAACTGTGTTACGTTTTTATTTCCATTAAGAAACCGATAAAAGTATTCATGTACGTTATTGCTCATTGCCAACCATGGAACAATAAAAGTTAAACTATTCATCATCATTGATCTTGTCAGTCCTCGTGGGTCCATATGGCATCAACAAACTTCCTCCACCGAACTCGATTGTGAGCAAGCGACTTGAATTCACTCAAAGTTTGTTGATTTAGGTTACATTTTTGTTCCATTACGTTGTTTTAGGACGAATTAAAAATTTTTAATTTAAAATTTGAATCATTGATAGTTCCGCACCGTTCGATTCCATAACTTCATACAGGCTTCAATATCTGACCATAAGCTAATAATTCTATCGTTTAATGTTTCTAAGAAGTCTCTTCTCACCAACCAGTAGAAATTCTTGAGTTTGATATTTAAGTCAGTCTACTTTGATTTACTATGTATTCATTTACCTAATCTTATACAGAGTTTTAAAATAATTTTCAGTAAAGGTGTACTTGTAAAATTACTAATCTAAGTAAAAACAAAAATATAAAATGTTGAGAAAACAAATAATTGCTATCGAAAATAGCACACACGTCTTAATAAATTTCTTCTAATGAGCTTTTTAATATTTGAAAAGTTTAATTAGGTGCGGTTAAAATAATTGTAAAACCAATCTTGAGCAGATATTTGTTGAATGGACCATGTCCTGTGATAAATCATGACAGTGTTCTGACATTGGATTTACAATACTTGATTACCTGAAAAACCGGACTATATTTAATTTGAAAAAATTGTAGACTATACAACAGTAATTAGTGTTAAAATGTGGCAGTGTTGTGGTTTTGCTATAATAGCAGCATTTTTTATGCAATTTTGGGTCATTTTGGAATTGTGCCAATTTGGAAAAGTCTGTGGCAATTTATAGCACCATATTTGGATTGAATTTTATGATTTGAAGTAATCAAATTTTTTTCTACCACTAATTTTTCAATTTTTTTGTCATAAGCTTATGTTGTTGAGTAAAAATTTTAATTCAAAATTTCAAATAAATTATAATTTCCAATGTCGTTAGCTGATTTCATAAAAAATAAAAAAATATTTACATTGGCGGTGTCTAGACGATGAGTGAACACTGTTAGTTTTCACTTAAATCCATGTATTTTGATGTTGTTTGAAAAAAATAAAAAAAGTTGAAATGCTTTTAACTTGTCGTCAGTTTTTCGATTTCAATCGTTCCGAATTTCATAGCCAACTTTTCTAATCTTGATTTCAAAATATACACGCATAACTATAAACACAGAAAAAAGCGTATTAGAGAAGCATTATTTAAATTTAAAATTTAAATTAAAGCATTTAATAATATAAACTTACATATTCTTTTTTAAAACGAACTAAACAAATAAATAATGCTGCACTTTCTAAAATTACTTTTTATTATTATTTAAGTTTCACTTCCACTTGTTTCATTAATGGTAATTCTCAGTTTTCGCCATTTGTAAATTTTTTCATTCAAAACTGAACGTGTAGACAGTTCTCAGTTTTAACTGACAGTGAAAACTGACTGAATAACTGAACGTCTAGACACTGCCATTGAATTCATGTACAATTTTACATAAATGTAAGTGCAAACAAATAATTTGAATTTAAATATTATTTTTATACAAAAATGAGTTTAATTTAATTTTCGAAAGTACAAAATATGTGATCATGTTTTATTGTAAATCTAAAATTTGAGCGAATTTTACTAGATTTGATGCAATTCAGAGACAGTTTTGAAGCTGTCGCTCAAAAGGTAAGCGACATGACTCAAACGTGGTATATCATTTATTGAATAGTATCATTAACTAAATCGATATAAAAGTGGTAATAAAACAACTGATATATATTATATTACATTTAATTAATCAAATAAATTAAAAATAATCAATTTAACCCATTAAAGCCGGCTCATAGACCCAGTCGTACAATCACTATGAAATTTCCTAAGAATGGTCATAGAAATTGCCTGGAAAAAACTTATATATCCAGCTTTTGCCACGCCTGAGATTTGGAATAGGTATTAAAATACCCAATTGGCGCTACTACATTTTACATAAATTTTTTAGATTTTTTTGAAAAAAAAATTAAAATTTCATGGATCTGTTATTTCATGCTCTAGCTGATATCTATTGCTGGATAGTGTATTATATGAAAAAATATATAATTGTTCTGTATTGTAAGATTTAAAATGTTTTTTAACTTTTTCACATTATCTCATAATTTGAAGTTTGACCGTTCTGTTTTCTGGTTTTCGAAATTTTAAAGTGAATTGATAAAGTTATACAGTTTCAAATGTAGTGTTATATAAAATTAATTAGTAGGCTAAGATTTATATAATTCTGATTAAATTACTATGATGTCTAGCTTTTTGAGACATGGCCCAATGTTCCATATAAAGCGGTACGACCGCAAAAATCGTAATGATAACAATTGACCAGCCACTGCAAGGTACGAAGGTGTGACTTCTATGGGTATATTTGATTTCAGGGTAAATGTGGTAGAAGCACTAGTAACCCTACGCAGCCGTCCATGTGGGCGTGTACTTGTTAATGCCCAACAAATGGCGAAATGCACGGATCGTGTCAACCAAACCATTAAGAAAGCCATTGTCAACCATTAAGAAAGCGAAATAATTTACAAAATACTTTTTAAAATTTAATTTTACAATATTATTATTTAAATACTTTACTTTTTTAGATTTCCTCAACAAAACACTATGAACCTTATGAACCTATGTGCCTTACTTTCATAAAAATAGCATTTTTTTTTCACTAATTTTTATAAGAATTTTTTTACGCTTTAGACGGTTGGGTATTTAAATACCGAAAAAGGTAAATCATCTCTAGAGACGCTCCAATACAATTTTTTTATTATTAGATTTAGCAATCAAAAAATTTTTTTATTATTAGATTTTTATTAGGTTAAGAAAGTTTGAGGCTAAGTGATCTTTGGAAATTTTCCGGACTTTTACATTTTCCAATTTCCCAAAAACCACTTTACATGGAAATTTTCGGGGTCTAAAATTTCCTTAGTTTTTGCCTCCTATTAACAACGAAAATTCTTGAGAATTTTGATTAGCTCATTGAGAACGAATTATAGTCCCGCCTTTTTTCTCTAATAAAATCAAAACTAGCTCAATATCTATTAACTAACGGAAGATATAGCTATTTTAATTCACTAAAGCTTTTGGGTATTTAAATACTCAATAGGCAGTAATGGGTTTTAATAATAACTTTTTATAACAAAAATACACAAATTAATTTTCTCGGTTCAATAAAAATTGCCCAGAAATTGATTAACTCAATAAATATTATTTTTCATTAATATTTCTCTACTTAAAAGTTCCATTTTTATTCTGTTTAATTTTATTTTATTTAATTTTATTTTGAATTGAAAGATATTTGTTGAAAAAAGAAAATCTCAGAATGACCCAGTTTCAATAAAGTTTAAATGATCGAAAAAAAAATAATATAAATTCCAAATAAGTACACTAGGAAATCAAAAATGTTATATGCTTCTCGTATTTTATACTAAATTTACCCAATTTTATTAAAGAATTCCTAATATTATATGAATAACATACAATATAGCTAAAATATAATTCTATATTGATATAAAAATTCTATTGCATAAGAATTATCAACATAATAATCAATTTCAACATCAATCAATATCATTATGAATAGTTGAATTTACACACATACGTTACAAAAACTACACCATTTACAAAACAGACTTTCTCAACAAATTGACCGCACCTATTTTTAACAATCAAAGAACTTCAACACACAAATTTATTTATTTTTTAATTATTTATGGGGAGTTCTATGTAAGCACGACCTTTTCCAAATCTATTGTATTTCCCCGTTTATCTTAGAATTGTAGGTCTATGTCCTTGATGAACGCTATTATTGTTTTCATGTCAATTTCAGAATCAGAATGTGTATTCCTGCAAACATTTATGTCTTTTGCGAGCTATGGCGATGGAGCTATTTATTTAGTTGAATCTAAAAAATCTAAAATTTATAATCAGGACTATAAAAAATTATAGCGATGATGAATTTGTATTTGGAAGTTTAAGGAGAACATATTTACTCTACAACTTCCTACTGTTTTCTCTCATCACTTTATTCCTATTTAATTATATTATATACTATACTATATCATCCTTTTGGAGCGGTACGTGGTACATAATAAATGTACCTAACATTGCAACGCTTAGGCTGATTATAAAAAAACAAAATAAAAATGTCCTTAATTTCTAGCTCCTTATATTTGGTATTCACCATCGCCATTCATTTTGGAAGCAAATATTTTTTTCAGCATTCTTCTTTTCAATACTTTTAATTTATTTTCGTGACTAATAGACACTGTGTAGGTTTTGTAACCTACATGGTTTAAAGCCGGTTTTACAATGTTTTTCTACATTCTGATTTTAATTGTCTATCAGTTTTAAAATTTTAGACTTAAAAAGGCTTTTGTGTGCGAAGAAAATATTTTGTGCAGCTAGAATTCTATTATTAATAATTGTCAAATGCAAGTTGTTTTTGTTATTTATGAAGGCATCCTACTCGTATTCCAGATTGTTCAAGCCATAGTGCTTATACTCTGGACATACTTCTAGCATCACATCCAACATTTCTGTAAACATTCCTATAGGCAGCTCTGAGCACTGCCTTATTAATGCACGTTTCACAAACCTAAACACTACCCATCAAAAATTTCTACCCAATCGAAAAATATGGCTTTTCGGTAAAACCAATTGGGTTGGTTCAAATTGGTTTTTCAAAAATTTTGATTGGAATAAAGTTTTTCGTCTCAGAAATGTTAATCTCACTGCTAACGAAATTTCTAGTACTATACTCCTTGGAATGCACCTTTTCATTCCAAGAAAACACATGAGTACAGAACAAACTAAAAAAATATGATTGGTTCAACAATATATGCGAACAAGCATTTAAAAGGAAAACAAAAGCTTTTCACTCGTACACAAATACACTATTTCAAACAAGCTAGCAATAGCTGTAAATGAGTACTGAAAAAACAAAAATTTCTACATGATAGTCGTCTAAGACAACGAATAATGCGACAAAAGCCAGCAAAAATTTCTGGACAATTACAGAAATAGTAAAATAAAATTTTTCATCATCAGCAACACCTCCGCTGATTGATAAAAAAGCTGTTATAATAGATCCGGAACTAAAGGCAGCCACTCTGTTTTATAAATATCTATTGGGTAATAGCTGTGACGAAATAAAAATTATTATGCCCAAAATACAATCGTAAGCGAAAATATACTCGTAGGGCATCCCTCGCTCATAAATTTGTAGTAGAACCTCTTCGAATCAGAACTGTGAAATATAAAAATTCTTTCGTCAACCGAACCTCTAAACTATGGAACACATTTCCATCTTTTGTGTTCCCTCAAACGTATAACTTAGAAGTTTTCAAGAGACGGGTAAATAAATATCTGTTAACCGGTCCGTAAATTCTGTACTAACTGTTCTATTCTATTCTATCTTAATTCTTTTCTAATTTTATTACTTTTTACTATTCTTTTTTTTCTTCATCTTAATATGGCTTACATTCTGCGAAGGCAGTTAGGGTGCTTATCCCATTATGTTTCTTTTATTAGATTTATTATTTCTTTTAATTCGTCAAATGATGAAATGATTGCAATCTCGTGAGCATGAGCACTTATTATGAATGACCTTATGAATATGTGTCGATATTGGCCAAACCTTAATAAGCTCAGCTTAATCCACAGTAGGACTTGTAGATAAAAAAAAACAACATTAATAGGACTTTCCACACTGTTTCAAGCAAAGAGTATACAATCTTAAGTGAATTTCTGGTTACATTATTTTACTTTAAAAAAATTGCAATAGCAAAGTAAATAAAATTAAGAATCACTGGGTCGTTTTCAACAGAAAATAGTAAAGTCCAAAAATACAAACAAAAAAAAAACTAAAATAAAGTAAAATAAAATAATATAAATAAATAAATAAAAAATAGTGAGTAATAATTGCACGAAGCTTTGGACATTTTCTTTTATTTCCATTTCATATTTCCTTTTATTTTCTATTGTTATTTACTAGGACTTTTTATTTTTTTCTTTTTATTATTTTTATTTTTTTTTTTTGTTTTAATTTTTCTTGTCGGTGTCCTTACATTGAATATTATTATTTAAAATGTGTACATACATTTTCTATTTTACTTTTGGAAAATTTATATTTTCTATATCTTATTGTAATTTCAACTGGTTGTTATAAATAGTAAAAACAACAACAAAAACAAAACAAAAAAAAATAGAAGAAGAAAAAGAAAATACACATACAGGATACAAGAAATACACATAGCATATGATGACATGTTGATTATGATCTTCTAAAGTTGATATTGATGATGATAATGATGATGATGTTGATGATGATATATCTGTTGATGTTTTTCACATAATCTTTATTTAAGATAATACTTATGATGAGGATATGTTTAGGAAATATTATGTAACAATATTGAGTCTTTCTTATTTTTATTCATTTTTGTTTTTTTTTTTTTGTTTTGTTTTTATAAATATAACAGTTGTATAATATTAAAGTGATATCCGTTCTATATCCTGTATATGGCATATAAAAGTAATTTTAAATGTGGATACAATTTGAAATGTTACTTTCACATGATGATAACAATTATAGTTTTTGTTTTCTTTGAATGAAATGTAAATTTTTTTTTTTTTATTTTCTTTTTCTCCATGTTTTTTGAATTTTGAAATGTCAAAGTAATAAAATATTGTTAGTATAAAATATTTTATTTATTTCTGTTTAGAAATAATAACTGGTATAAATTAGAATATTAAATTAATAAATTTTGCATACATTAAAACAGTTAATAATAATAAATTATCTAAATTTTGCGAAGATATACGAGAAGATTGAATGTAAGACAGTCAAAATTAAACAATGGAAAATAAAATAAATAAATTAGAGTAAATTTGAAAAGTAACATTGAAAATAATTATAAACAGGTTTATTGTAGAGGTTATTACTGTATATATATATATATATAACTATCATTTGAAATATCGAGAAACTTAATTATGACTATGAAATTTGTATCAATGAATGTAAAACATAAAATTACATGATTGCAACAGAAAATTAATTAATATTATGGTAGTCAAAAAAGATTTGGGGAGTATACAAGTTAAATTTTATTTTGAAGGAAAGGGTCACTGAGTTACTGAGATACCATTTTGCAATATAAATTAATTAAATTTAAGATTACTTTTGGACATAATAGTTAGACATAAAGATTATTTTTAAAATAAATAAATTGAATTGTATGTAAATAAAATGAAATAAATTCAAAATAGCTCTCGATAGATCAGATTTAATTTATTTGAATATCAAGTAACCGCAAATATGACTCGTACAACGGATAATTCGGTATATCGGTACAACGGAAAAAGTATACTTAAAGTTAATTAAAAAACTAATTAAAAAGATATAAGAAAAATAATAACAATTTAAAAAAAAATCATTTTGTTTTGTATTAAATTTACATATATTGCGTACATTACTGACAAGTGTCCCAGAGAGGCTGGTGGTCTATAACGTATTCCTATTTTCGGAAGACGAAGATCCTTGTTAAACCGTCGCTTAAATTTGTTCCTGAAACAGATTTCGTTTTATGAAAGTCGGCATATTCAGTAGATTCCCAGGTCTGAGAGAATGTCAATGTATGGCCTATTTTGAGAGTATAATATGGTAACAAATTAAATAAAAATAAAACTATTCTGTTTAAGAAGGCTTAATTCCTGACAATAACAGGAGTTTTCCACATTTACTGACTTTATAAGCCAGTAATTTGTTAAATAAATACTCGAAATATTGTAAATATTGTAAATATTGTAGTGTAAAATTGCAGTACCGTACTTAATTAAGCACGAAAAGGGAATCCTACCTAAGATACTGTCAAGAGTGTAAAAAAATTTGGACTCATTTTTCTTTCTCTTGTATCTGAGAGGCGAAACTGAATACATAATTAGGGTATTCAGATTTCCAATGGAGTCGAGTAGGACATTAAAAAAAAATACTCATACTTTTTTGTCGCCAGGACTATATTTGGAAAAACAAAAAAATATAGATACCGGGTGGTCCACAGAATGTGTATCAGCATTTTAAGATGGGGAAGAGCTTTTGAAATATATATTTACTAAATCCAGCGTACTCTACAGATTGATGATATTTTCAGCTTCCGGGTAGGACCACAACACTGTTTTTTAAAACCAAAAATCGCCAAAATTGGCCGAAATCGAGATTTTCAAATGGGAAGGTGTACATTTTTATGCAAAATTCGGATTCTACGTCAAAAAATAACAAATTTATGTTGAATGATTTTTTTTATTTTCTTAATATTTTTCTAATTAATAACAATAAAACAAAAATTGATTCGCAAGTTATAAAAAACGGTGTGCCTAACATTATATATTAGATATATAGATATCCTGATTTTATGAAAAATACCTTAAATGTTTTATAGAGGTAGAAATTCCTAATTGGAAGGATACCTTAATTACTAAACAAATTGTAGGTATGTGAAAAACCGCTAGCCTTGCAAATTAATCTAACAGTATGTTTTTGAGAAATCAAAAGTGGTTGTAGTTTATTAAAGTGTGTACCACCCTAACAAACTATACCATACTGAAGTTTGGAATGAAAAAGTGCAAAATAAACCATAGCAGACACTATGGAGTTTAGAGCTATATAAATTCAAATACATAGTACAGTTGACGAATCACATTTTTGAAATGTTTCTTAAGATAATAAGCATGTTCACTCCAATCAAGCATCAATTAGTAATCCTAAATATTTGAAAGTTTGAACATGTTCGATTGAAAAACAGTTAGAGCCACATTGAAGTTCGGCAATACATACAGAACTAGAAAAAAGAAAATATTTTTCACAACAAGGAGAATGAAAATATAAGTTATAGTTGTGAGATATGGTATTGTAAATATTGAAATTCATATATTTAGTTTTTGAGCTTATGAGCATTTTGTGTTTACAAAACCAGTTACGTAGTAAATTTATATCATGATTCATGTTAACCACAATATCAAAGTTATTTTTGCAAGAATAGGTAAAAGCTGTAATATCAGCAAATGCTATAAGATTCCCATTAAAAGATTGTAAAATATAATGAGTTGATAAACACTAAAAAAATATAGGTTTAATGACTGAACCTTGTGGAACGCCACCTGCATATTACCAGTAAGTCACTAAGTTCAGCATTTATTTAAGAGTTAAACCAATTATTTAAGAAACCTCTAAAACCAGCATTATGTAATTTAATCAAAACTCAAAAATCTTAGTTATGTCTATAACCTATAAAATAATGATGAATAAGTATTATTATCATTCAAAGCTTCATAGACCTCAGTACAGAATTTCAGTAGTTCACCTTCAGTAGATTTACCTTTTAAAAATCCAAACTGGCTTTTACTGAAAAATTAGTCTTATCCAAATAGTCGCACATTCGTCTTATCATAGCTTTTTCAAATATTTTAGCAAAAATAAAAATTTCAAGTGAACTACCATTTTTGAATAAAGGAAGGACATCAGCAATTTTTAACTTATCCGGAAAAATATCTGAAAATACACTTTTATATAAGTACATCGACTATTTGCAAAGAAATTTTCTTTAAAATATTATTTGAAATGCCATCAGAGGGTTTAGAGTTAGAATTTCTCGGATTCATAATAATTCTATATAGTGCAAGTGAGGAGATTAGTTCTAAGATAAGCTGACAACTTGAAAAACTTCTTCACGAATAGTAGGATTAAGATTTGAAAACATATAGAATCATCAGGAATTAACTGATTAGAAATATTAACAAAAAAATCATTAGAACAGTTAGCATTCGTTTTATCATTGGTAGAAATGACATTATCAATATTTAGTACAAAATCATTACATCTATTATTTTTGTGTATGAGGCAGCTAACCAAATTTCATTCCTTTTTCGAGTAACCTTTAGACCTTCCAATTTTTCAACAAAATACTTTTCTTTACACAACTCGATTTGACACCTAATTTGACCACAAAGTTTATTATAAAAATTTTGAAGACGAGTATTTTTTGGGCAACTGTAAATTTTTTTACGTAACTTAATGTTTATTATGTTTGTTAATTTTAATTAGAAGTGAATTGGAGATCCACGGTTTTAGTTTTTTATATTTATAATAAACAAAAATTGGGTTAAACGAGTTTTCATTAATGTAGCCAGACAGAATAGAAATAAAATTATCAAAAGCTATGGAAGGATTATCTTGAGAATAGACTTCAGACCAAAATTTTAAACATAAAGCTGTTTTTAATTTAGGAAAATCCACAAACTCATAATTAGAATTATGAAATTTACTTTTTTCGACCGAAGAAACACATTACAAAATTTTACACATATCAGTTATTTTTTCAATAAAAGTAAAAATGGTATTATAACTAAACGTATACCAAAATTATGCCCAACAATGCGTTCTAACTCAACTTGTGACTAATATTTTTTTCGTTTTTGGTTAAATAGTTTATAAATCTACATCAACCGGATCGAAATGAAATCGATCCGAAATGATGAATGAAATGTACCAGCTCCGAATCGTAAGACGAATAACACAACAAAGCAAAAGCAAATTTACTAACCTTTCACAGCCAAAACCACGGCAAGTAATTAATGAGATAATTTGGACTGAATACAGATTGATCAAACATCAATTTCTAATGTGATCCGATAGTTAATATATCATGAAACAATTGTTAAGTACTTATTTATTATGTGAAACTATCACACACATTGAAATCAATAACTGTAATCTTTTTTTTATTAATTGTATTTACTCAAAAGATCTGATAAAATTTTTAAGTCAAAAGTTGTGAATTTTACAAGAATTTCTTGATGTCTTATAAAAACATTCATCAATTTTAATACTATTTAATATTTTGACATAATTCTAAATATAAATTTATTTGAATCCTGATTTATTACAATTAAAAAAAAAAAAACAAAATAAAAAATAAATAACAAAAAGTTTACTTCATCCTCTTCAATATCCTTATCAAAATAAAGTTTCAATTTTAAATTGAATTATGATCACTTTGTTTTGTTTAGAGCACGTTTTAATATATTTTTAAATGCTCATTAAATAAAAACTTTTAAAACAATTCCCTGAAATATTATTGGAAAAAGGACAACGAAAACATTTAATTTTATTGGGAAAAAATTTTTGACACAATTTCACTAAAATTTCCTTTTGTTTTGCAAAATTTTATTTGTTTTATTGACACTTTTTAATATTTTCGATTTTTAGGTCAAAAAAGAAACAACAAAACTAAAAAATTTCATAGAATGAGAAAAACATTTTTTTTTCTAGGTTTAATTGAAATTTTTATAGGTTAACCTTTAATATGTATCAACATAAAATATGAACCGAATAACAAATTAAAAATTGAGTAAAGTGAAATACAGTAGACATCAATAATGCTGACAATAAGCCTTAAAAATGTTTAAATGACACGAGTTCGACTACATTGAGATATATTTTACAAAATGGCTATTTGTGGTCAATTCAATTTGACCTAAAAAAAATGATATATATTGTGTAAGAAAATATTTGATAAATTTAACAAAATTTAAAAGGTTTCTTCAGGGTTTTAGTTAAAATAAAAAAAAAAATCGTCTTAAAATGGGACGACATCGAAAAGACATTTAGCGCTATTTGACTACTAAGAGGCACCTGAAATAGCAATTTCGACTTTTCTCCGTATAAAAATCTGAACAAAAATTTAAATATGAATTGAATACATGATATTAATACATTTCAAATAAATCGGAAAAATCTTAGACCTACCTATGAAATACTGTTTCGACTGTTTTTTAAGGAAACAATAAACCGAAAAACTCTGTTTTTTTTGTCAACGGGATATATGATCGCTAAATCAAATGCTGAAAAATTAATTATTCACGAAACTACACAGTCTTTATGTGGATCTCATTGATGTTATAACATTCATAGCAACCTTAGTTGACGTTTAGATATTAATTATTTTAGCTTGAATGCGTTTGTATCGTGTTTTTATATTAGTAGTTTTAATTATTACTAACTTGACTTCATAAAAATGTCACTTAAACAAATAATAAAGAGAATTGATCTCTACTCCTGCGACGACGAATGTATATTGTTTTCATTACACTTAGATGACAAATAAAGTGTTTTTCAAAACTTCGATCATGACTTCTGTGATGACGAATAAAATTCCATAATTGCATTGAATTTCTTAATTTCCATGGTAATTCTAAGATCAATGCAATATGTTTTTTCATTTGTATTGAAATTTTAAAATCGATGAATATTTTTTTTTTTAATTTTTTCAAAACCAATGCATTAAATCAATGCATAATAGTAGATAATAAAATTTGCTAACAAAATAGACCAAGATTTTTACTGATTATCTCAATTAAAGGTGGAAAAAATAAATTCTGCGACAGTCATTTATAAGAAAGTCGTATGATTATTTAAGGCACATATAGGGTGGTCCGGGTTAGAGCAAAAATATTTTAAGCGTTGATTTCTTTGGAGTATTTTAAAAAAAAAATTGTTCTAGACGAGGGGTCTATCTTTAAATTTAACCTCAGCTACAGAGGGTTAAAGAAAATCGGAATAGAAAAATTATGTCTAAACAATATCCACTACAGTTAAGAAGGAATTGAAACATCTTTTGCATAACTTTTTTTTAAAATTAATACACCTTTTCAACGGTATATGATGAATGAGTATCAGACTTACCGTTTTTGAATAATAGTTGCACAAACTTAAAATTTTACTTTTAAAAACTGAAAATTTTGTAATAAACGTTGATTATCTCGAAAAAACTCTTGGATTTTTTTTCATTTTTTTTTTTATTGTGCGTTACATTATCCCCTACAACTTTTTCATACACAACTTTCATATCAGACTTGCTGTTTTTCATGTAAAGTCATATAAAATATCAGTAAACTTAACTAATTTTAGTAATTTTGACTAAAAAATAAAATTGTTACAATATTTAACTCTCAGTTATAATTTACTAAGAATACTTTAATGAAATAATCTTTTTGTTGTGAATTATTTATTGCAAATCTTAAACTATAGATACAGAAAATCTCTGTAACGACAATAGTGGTGATAGGTCCTCCTGACCTACAATAATAATATCATTTCTGTTTCTAATGTAAAATCTATGATTATATTCGTGAGTAGGAGTAATATTATTTCCAAGTACGAAATACATTTTTTAATTTTACTTCCCCATGTGTTTTAATTCTAAATAGTAATAAGTAGTAAGAATCCTTTTAAGGGACTTTTAATTTATTTTTTAAGTTGTCAACATTCGATGCATTTGAACAAATTTTATGAACAAATTTTCTTTAATATTTTTCTTTAAAATTAAATTTTCTAAATTAAAGAGATTATTATTTTTACTGAATCTTTGTTATAGATGTTCCCTAATTTTACTCACCTATGTCGACAAAAAAAAGAAAAACAGTATTAGTCTTTTTTTATACATAAAGTTTTTAAATTTAAGAATTTCTACATCACAAAAAATAATACAAAAACTTGCCATTGGTGTGTTGTTTTTGCTTTAGTAAAATTCAACGCTGGTTAAGTGATTAGATATAAAATTTCTAGCTGATTCGCATTTTGGATGTCACAGAAAAAACAATTCTCTTCAAAAATTAAAGTTGGCAATAAAATAATACCATAAAAAGATTCAGAGATATGAAGACAATGCAAAATTATTGTACCACACTTTATGAGCGAGAGTCTTCATACAGTCACACACACAGTAAGGCATACAAAACAGTTTTTTGTGTTAATTATTCAAAAATATGCCATTCTGGTTATAACTACATTTTTAAAAAGCACTGTAAATTAGTTAAAATAGTTGTGTTTGCTGTTTCTATCTTTTATATTTAAAATAAAATTAATTTAGTAATTTAACGGATCAGTATTGATTTTTCTGAACAGATGAAACAAAATTAAACAAAATTATTTTACTGCAATATTTCTGCAATATTTATCAATGCATTTTTTCAATGTTCAAAAAATTCTGATGCAATCTAACCAAAATAACAAGTAATTTTACCGATATAATGTTTTTGATTGCTAAAACCGTCTCGCAGTAAAAATATTTTAATTATTTAGACAATATTTACATAAATTCATTTTACTGCTTGTTTTAATCGGAGCCATAATTAAAATCTCAAATTATCATTATTTATATTTATATTTTTTACTTTTCGTTTTTCCCGTAATATTTCAAAATGGCAAATGTAATTTAATGAGTCGTTAGAGAGTGTTAAAAAGTGCTTATTTTATCAATTTTAATTTTATTTCTGTTCTTATTGGAAAAACGATTACTTAGTTTGAAATATTAAGCCTTAACCAATTAAATTTATAGTAGTTTTTCTTTTGTAGTTTTTATTTTTTTTTTAATTGACAAGATGGAATATCAAAATCACGAAGCAAAATAACAATAACACTTCAATCGTAATAACAACATTCCATTAAGGTGATAACTAAATTGTATTCCCAATTAATGACAGACTAATTAGTATTAAAAAAATATACACACCCTTCTCCAGCGCCCTTCTCCAGCGGGACGAAAACTTGATTTATTTATTTAATTTATTTATTTATGCATAAAACTATAAATGCCTAAGATTTACTATTTATTCCTTAAAATATAATTCTTGTCAGAAGGCTATATAATACACAAACATTGTTGTTATTTACATTTGCATATTTCTATATTAAAATTCGCCGCTCGTCAAAATTCGAGGAAGTCTAATAAAAATTTCATTCTGAATTGTTTTCCATCATTTCAATTTATATTTGTTACTATATATATATTTTTTTTTTATTTTTTTTACCTTAGACAACAACCGAATACAAAAAAAATAATTCAATTCTGATCATAAGTGAGCTGCGGCAATTTGATAAATTAAAATTTTTGTATGTTAAATTGACTTTTATAGACGGAGTGCAGTTTTAAATTGAAATTTCTTATTTAAAATTAAAAATTAGAAAAAAAAACCTTCCGCTACTTCAGACGAAATTTTTTTCACCACGTACCTTTTAAATATATCTATAATTTAAAAGAATAATACTGAAAATCGGTTTTGAAATGATTCAGATATTTGTACCGTTGTTTTTTCAATTTTTAGATTAAATATAATAATTATTGTTTAAGTTTGTCTAAATTTTCAAAAATTTTCATTTAAATTAAACTCACAGTTCATAATTTCCAAAAGTTGAATGTTCAAAAATATTACATTCAAAAATTTCTCATATTAATTTTTCTATTTTTCACACCACAAGTCTTTACCTTTCCAGTTCACTATTCCAAGAGAAGTTGATGTACTCCAAATTTTTCCTTTTTCCTTATTTTATATTTGTCCTTTATATTTTGATGTCGTTATGTAGTCCTACTTTTCCCCATTGTTGAGTTGCTATCAGTATTGTGATTTTTGTACCTCAAATAATTATCACCACTAGCAATTGTCTTTTACGTAATTTATCGATCGATAATGCAGGGATTGCTATTTACCCAAGTTTGTTTATGTCAAAATTTGTCAAATAGTGCAATTTGCAGTAGAAAAATATTTGGGTTGGGATTCGGAAATAATTATTTAGTGTGGTAGAAAAGAAAATGATGTATTTCAATTTTGCAATGTCAGAAAACATTGATAAGTGGCTCTAGTTAATAAAACAAATTAGTATTTCATGCTTATGAAAGAATCCTAAACACATTGCTTTTCAATTTGTGTCATGGATGTGGTTAATTTTTTTATTTACAATGATGCGACATCAAGTATGGGATTATGGTAGATTATGTAATGGAAATAAAAAACGATAGACACAAATATTTTTGCTAAAGCAATAATGATGGTACAACAACGTTAAGTTAATTATCATCACCCATTGTATCGAATCCGGCATTATTTCAAACCCAGGAGCTGCACCGATTTGTAAAATTTAGTGCCCTGTGTGTTCACACCGGAACGTCGTACTATATGCTCCAACACCAGATTAAAGATATTACATGACAGCGTATCGCCTTGTCGAAATCCGGAGCACGTTCGAAATGAATCAGAAATGTGCCTTCCAATCATCACAGCACACCGGATGTTTTCCAGGATCATTTTTGACAAACGGATAAGCTTGGCTGGGAAACCAAATTCCGACATTGATTCGTAAAGTACTGATCGACGTATGCTGTCATAGGCAGATTTAAAATCGATAAAAAGATGGTGCTTATCGATTTGAAATTCGAGAGCCTTCTCCAGGATCTGCCTTAATACGAACACCTGGTCGATGGTTGATTTACCAGGACGGAAGCCGCACTGATAGTTTCCTATCACAGCGTTACAATGATCAATCAATGATCAAAAATCAATCGTTCGCACAGAATATTTACTTTTGTGTTCTTTAATTTTCGGATGACTGCTTCCACTTCTGCAGGACTGGGTGTATCTGAATCTTCGGAGTTGACTGGGTAAGGAGAGGCGTATCTGTGTTTTCTATGTTTGCGCCATTCACCAGGTTCTTAAAATGCTGTTTCCATTTCTCTAATATCCCCTGCGTATCGGTTACCAAATTATTCTACCTATATTTTTTTTACAGGTCTATCCCGTTCAATATTTGAACTTGAACAATAATGATGATATACAATTTAGTCTTACAAATAAAAAATCAATAATATACTTTGATCATTAATAAAACGATATAGCCCATATTGGTTGACTTTCAAATGTTCCAAAACATTTAAATTAGTCTTCAAATTATCATATCATATACTATAATAATATCGGATTGATTTTACAATTTGATTAAATTCAATTTTAAATAACATTATTGTTCATATACAATAATTATTAAATCGATAGTTAAATAAGAACTATTCAAAATTGATAAAAATTATCTTAATTTATTAAAATTGAAATCATGTTATAGAAAAACTCAAAAAATATTCGATTCTAACAATTGACTCTTATAATCATTTGCACAATTTAACATAGCAAAACCCACAAACATAACATCACAAAAGAGTTAATTTGCCTTCTGACAAAATTACAGTCCAATACTACCAAATTTAATTTAAACCATTTTAATATTTAAATGTGGTTTTTATTTTTGATTTATTCTAAAAATAAATCATTTTTACAATATTACTAAATTAGGACCTGATGTGCAATTTATATAAACATATGCCTGTCTAATGAGTTTAGAAAAAAAAAATTACCCAAATTTTAATGAAGAAAACCCATAAATTCGTTAATGCTAAATAATACGCATTTATACAGTTTATATAAATGTGTATGTATGTGTGTTGTAAAGCATATTATATTTCAAATTCGTGGTAACTGAAAAATACAAAATAATTTCTAAATAAAAAAGAAAGTAAAAAATAAAAAATGTTATTTGTGATTTGGTAAAACAGTAACAACAACATTGATTGTAAAGTTGTCGAGTGAAATTTACTACAAATTTATTAAAAATATTTTCAAATTTAATATTGAGAAATTAATAAATTCAACTGAAAATTATAAAGTTAAAAAAAAAATACATTCAAAATACTAATACTTAAGAGATTTGTGTATATTAAGATAATCGTGGAGGTAGGTGATACATAATTTATTGATTGAGATACACTTATATCTGGTAATAAGTGATTAATAATAATCAAAGACTTTATTTCATCAAAACAAAAAGCTAGCTTATATTAAATATTTTAAACTTAACTTAAAAATTTATAAAAACAAAAATTATTGAACATAGTATAATAAGAATTTAAAACTAGCCTAGATGGTTAAATGAAAAAGTTAGGTTCAATCTGTTCTTCAAAGATAAGTGACGAATGAGCCGACGATTGATTAACAATTTTAAGAATTTGAGCCAAAACAACTTTCATCTATGCACATTACCATCTATAGTGCTAGTCAAGCGGCAATAAAGATAATAAAATCCTTTTGCAATAAGTCACTCTTGATAGGCAATTGTAGGACACTATTAGAGACTCTCAGTAAAATACACAGAGTAATGGGAATCACAGGGAAACTTGGCATAAAATTGTGTCTTGTAAAACATCCTGAGAGTTACGGACAAGTGTCGACAAAGAGTAAACTAACAAATTGCTTCAAATTAATAGAAGGAAGATTAGGACGATAATGGATATATTTACAGGTCACGCAATGCGACTGGAACTTATCAATGATAATAACTGTCGAATCTTAGAAATATTTGAAACTCAGAAGAACATCAAGCATATTATTCGTGCTTTTCCTTGATCTATCGAAAGTAGACAAACTTAGTTGGGTGGAAGACCATATGTTTGACAACGTGACAGAGATATTTGTCACAGTTCCGGATATGCCCGGAAAATAGGTAAAGGTTCTTGCGTATTGTGTAGGCCAACATGTGGATGGACTAAACTATATAACAACTATTTTCAATCATGATTCTGGTTGTAAATAATAATGGTTTAAAGTGTTGATATAATATGAGTGTCTCAGAACTATAGTGGCCTAATCCACATAAATATTTTATTGTTAAGAATATATATTTCAAACTTTACGTTATCTTAAAATGCTTATAAAATGTCTATTTCGATGGTACCCACTTCCATCAAAAATTATTTTTCTTCGTTTTTTCAGTACTTTAATGAACAAATTGTTATTTGGCCATAGCTTTAAAAAAAAACGCGAATTGTTGTGGGTTAGGCTGATATGGCATTGTACATAAATGAGAAATAAAAAAAAATGGTGGCTTAGGCCAATATCTTTTTTAGTAATGTTCAATAATATTTTAAATAGATTCATACAAAATTCAAAATAGATAGGGGTCGCAATCCCGGAGCCTTTTTCAATCCCGGGATTAACGTAGTAGACCTATAGAAGGTGTTTTGTTATCAATTATTTAGCGTAAATTCATAGCGTAAATTCATTATTTATTATTATACTTATTATAGATATATAGAAAATGTGGTTAAATTAAATAGATATAGAATTATATAGAGTTGAACGAAACTTAGTGCATAAAATTCCGGCAGCTGAAAAAGCTCACTACGAATCTAAATATAATTTCTTCATATGCACTTTATAAAACATTTGTAAATGTTTTTAAAAACCATAGTGGCCTAAACCACATTAATGTGGCTATGATTTTTAAAAAAATTCAAAAAGCCAAAATAATTTTTGTGATACTTAACTAATAAAAAACTATTTCTGAAAGTGGAAATTAAAATCAGAGACCTTAGGAGACGTACATTACCGATCAAAACAATAAAAAAAAATTTCTTTGTATGTGGATTAGGCCAATATGGTTCTGAGACACTCATATCATATGAACACTTAGCGCAATGTATACATAGGACATATTACGAATTATTTCAATTAAAAGCAACAACTAAAATCACAAAATCTATTTATAAGGAATCAATACGAAGAACAAATAGAAAGGTATAGCTTTTTTTTTTTTTACACTCCTCAGTAACTTAGGTAGAATCACCTTTTCGTGCTTAATTAAGTACGGTACTGCAATTTTACACTACAATCTACAATATTTCGAGTATTTATTTAACAAATTACTGGCTTATCAACTCATAAAATGTGGAAAACTATTGCTATTATCAGGAACTAAGCCTTCTTAAATAGAATAGTTTCATTTTTATTTAATTTGTTACCAGATTATACTGTCAATTATTTTTTGCCATTTATTACCCAATGACAAAAAGTACTGGACTAGGACGAAAAATTCATAAAACATTTTTTTTGTTTTGCTTCATCGGGAATCGAACCTGGAACCTTTCGGTTGAAAGGCAGGCGCTCTACCTACTGCGCCACCCAGCTACAATATAATCTCAACAAATCAATAATGTTTTGCTGTTTTGTATTCATCTCACTTTTTTTTATTCTGAAGCTTTTTTCTACTATTTGGCAATTGTTTCGTTAAAATGGCCGCGTTCGATTTTCTTAATTTTGCTCAATGAAAAGGTTTACAATTAAAATGATTAGCCTTATAAAATAGTTCGGCATTAATGAAAATGCGTTCGTAATGAAATAAAAAACAAATTTTCGGATAAATTTAAATAGTTCTAAAAATAATAAAGCTTTATTGTTCTTCAAACCGTTTCCCTAGTGTTTTGATCGGATAAGATCGTTTCTAACTAACTGATTAAAACGGTAGTTTTTTTTCGTTTAAATTCGGAAAAACTCACTATAATGGTATATTTTTTTTTAATACGCAATGTATGCAGCTGTATATAATTTTCATTAATTTACTGTTATTTTTTATCAAAGTTTAATATCTATTTTACAAAATGGATATTTCACATTAAGACCACTTTGGAAAAATTGTAATTTTCAGAAATTTATCTAGATTAGAAAATATACCGTTATGATATATATTTTATATAAATCCTGAATCTTTTATCAACGTTCACCTAAATGGAACATCCAACATCGAATCTATTCATTTTTTCCGTGAAGAAATATTTTTGGCATTTCTGTCAAGCTAAAAATAATATTTTCAATCAGGGCTAAAGTAACATAGAAACCTTTTTTATTTTTAAAAAAAATGTTTAATTATTAATTTAACCCCTTTTTTATGGTCTTTACAATAACTTATGTAGAATCACGTTTCCGTGCTTCATTAAGTACGGCACTGCAAATTTTTATCATGTACAATATTTTACTATAATGTTATTCGAGTATTTATTTATCAAATTTTAGACTTATAATCTGTTAAATGTTGAAAACAACTGCTGTTATCACAAGCTAAGCCTTCTTAAATAGAATAGTTCCTTTTTATTTAAGCTTTTACCAGTTTATACTTTCATTTATTTTATCGCAATCACAAAGGGTACTGAACCAGATCGAAATATTCATAAAAACCATTTTTTGTTTTCATCGAGAATCAGGACCTTTCGGTAAAAGGCAGGCTCTACCTACTGCACCATCAAGCATATAGCTTTGTGCAGCCTTGTAATTGAATGCGCTTACCGAAACACCACAGGTATTAATTACATTATTTATACCGGATATTTCAGAGCATGCGTATCAGCTTTTCAAGAAGGTTAAGAAGGTAATTAACTAAATCGAGTGTGCTCCATCGATTGGTGATATTTTCAACTTCCGGGAAGAACAGGAAAAGGGTCTTTTAAGCCCAAAAATCGCCAAAAATTGGCCGAAATCGAGATTTTTACATTTGAAGCGATATTTTTTTTGCAAATTCAGATTCTACGACAAAAAATAAGAAGCCCGGTAAGCAATTTTTTCCGAAAAATTTACAAAAGAGTTAAAGAAAACTATTGCAATCTCTTTTTCATATGCATTTTTCCTGATCAATGATAGACATAATATTCACCACTTCAACCTTCGCTTTTGTCATTAAGAAATATTGCAAAATAAATAAATCGTTTTATGATAAGAATTTCAAAGAAAATTGAAGTGTAGCACATGCTTTCAACATCTATCAGACTCTCATATTAAGTTGTTGTGAAGACCAAATTTTGTTGTATAATCAGGTAATTACGAAGAGCTGATCTAATGTCAGAATACTGATATGGTTTATTACAGGCAATCATGGTCCATTTAATAAATATCTATTCAAAATTGGTAAGTGCAACATAGATAGATCCAGATTTGTTACTTATAAGAAGGAGAATCTTTCTTTCACGTTCTATTTGAGTGCGATGCAAAATATATATATATATACTTATATAAATAAAAATGTACAGGTTAATGGACATTTCGACCGCCTGATTCGGAAATTAACATTACCCTAGGACATTACCATGAACAACAGCCTGCAATTTTAAACGACCAAACGGGGAATAACAATAAATATTGAGAACACGAGACAATAAAAACAAACAAAAAAATAGTTAGTTCATCATTTCTGAAAATTTATATCCAAAATGAATACCAAAACTATCTCGTTACATATTTCGAAATGCTATATGAAATTTTTTCACATTTTCGTGTTGGGTCTTCATAATAAATTTGAGTAAATCTAACGTATAAAAACAATATTGTCCACGACATATAATCATATACCAGCTATTAGCTCATATGTTTAACATAGAAAGAAAGTATTGCTAAAACTAAATTTCCTTGTTGAGTTGAGTTCATTTTTCATAGTGTATGTACAAGTACATATATAATTTTTTCTTTGCAGCTTTCCCCTTCTACTACCCACTATATAATAATCAATTTTTCGTGCATTTTTTTTTTGTAAACGCAAAATCAATTTATTTTTTAAGTAAATCTATAGCCATTATTAAAAATATTGGATATGACATTGATGGGTATGGTATTCTAAGGTATTCAAAGATTTTTTCCCCAAATTGATTGACGGTAGAAGTTACACATTTCATGCTTGTAATAAAAAAAACAAAATACTGACAGTCAGCAACAACATAAAATAAATCAACAATAAAAAAAATCTGTTTTAAATAAATAAAATAATTGTAAATATTACAATGCTTTTTATTAAATTAAAAATGTTTGAAAAATGATTTTTAATAATAATTTATGTTTAAAAAATAATATATTCAACATATGCAAAACTAAACACAAACGTATATGTAGAGATATGTAAGATTGGGTAAGAATTTTCATTTCTTAATTTACGGTAAACACATTTACGTAAGTAAATAAATTTGAACGCATCCATAAACGAATTTAATTAATTGGTATGCCATAATTTTTTTTGCAAATAAAATCATTTCCACAATGTAACATGTTATAACTGTATTTATACATATAACTGTATATCAAATGAATGTTCTGTATGCGTGCGTAAATGTCTATGATACTAATATTTTCCTTCTTATGTTGATGTCTCAAAATATTCTAACGATAATTTTTATTCTTATTTTTGTGTTTTTTTTTTTTTGTTGATTTTTATTTCACCACATTTTCTTAAACTAATACAGATACATTTCGTTCTATACGCGTAATTTTCCAAAGTAAATTATATTTTGTTTTTCTTTTTTATACTTAATACCGCAACCAAATTAGGCAGAATTTACCACAATCAACATAACACACGTAGACAAAATATTTTTATATTTAAGTATATAATAAAATAGATTGTATTCATATAATAATATAGACGCTCTCTTCGTTTTGACAAATAAACTGAACTGTTAAATATGGAAAGAAAATATTTTTCACTTTTATACGTTTTGTATATAGCTACCTTTAATATTCTCATACCCTATGAATAAAAGGTAAATTAATTTCACACGTTTAATATTAAAAGCAATTTGTAGGAAAATATTTTGTGGGTTTATGTATATGTATTAGAGTTGCCATCTATACTTTTTTCATTTTTAATTTTGCCTAATTATTAGCTTCAATTGATGTGAATTTAATTATACTAAAATAATTTTTCTCGTAGAGTTCATAAATCATACCTACATCAATTTTAATGATTTATTATTGAAATTTTGTGATTATACTTATTATTAATTTTGATTTATAAAAATAAAAACTATGTGAGGTCTATTACAGAAACCATACGGCTGTGTTACTGTATGTACATAATTACTGCCAGATGTAATGCTCAGAATAAGCTCAACAGACGTTGACAATTAGTATTAGAAACAAAATCTTGCTATATTTTTGTGCAATAAATATCATCATTCAGTGAGGTTAGTACAACCGGACTGTTTTATAAAAATTTATTAAATAAAATATATTTTACTGTTAGTAGTTTACAAAAATTAAAAATATATTAACCTAAAGTTCTTATTGTGAAGTGTCTGTTTTCATTAAATATCTGAGAAGTATATCAGTAGATATTCAAAATTGGATTGGTGAATGTCAGTAAGATTCAGTTGTTCAAACAATTTGCTTTATGTGCTCTAAATGTATGAAAAATATATACTTTTTTTAGTAAAATGGCGGAAACTTACATCAATAAAATTCAATTAAACCGATTATTTGAATTAATCGATAATAGACGAATAATAATACAAAAAAAAAATTTGGTTGACTTCATGTTTGTATTTTATTAATAAAACACTTTCGATTTAAATAATTACAATACTAAATAAAATCTCAACTGACAAAATTTCTCAGTTGACAGTCGAGTGAAAACTGAAAATCGTAATAAGGGCCTAAGTTAATGCTGAATTTAAAATTAAATAAAATGAAAAAAACCCGATAACAAAAAAATTAGAAGAAGAAAAAACAAATTCATTTAGCTTTATGTACATTATTGAGCAGACTACTTGTAACAACCCAAACACTTACGTGGTGGTTAAAAAAGCTTTATTTTTTTTTACACGCTACCGAAACACTAGGAAATGATTCCTTTATTCAAAATTATTGTAGGTGTGGGTAAGGAAAAAAGGATGATAGAGGAGAATTGGACGGTAAATTGGAGACGAACCTGAAGAGGTTCTTTTTAAAAAATTGTAAATTGTATAATGGAGCATTTTTATGGGAGGGGATAAAACACAAAAGTATATAATGAATCTTGCTGGAATATTGTTAATGGGAATTTGGAAACGCTTTGTGATGTTCTTTTAATATTCGTGATTTTTTTCAAGCTGCAAATATTAAAAATGTACATTAGCAATATTCCAGCAAGATTCTTTATATACTTTTGTGTTTTATCTTATAGTAGTTCTAGATGCTCAACATCCACCACTAGTTTTATTTTCTACTTTTTAGGGGGCTGGTTTGGTTTCGATAAAAGTATATTTTAAAAATTTTTATTTTTACATTATTATTTTATTTTATACTTTTTAGTTTTAATTGAAACCTATAGGTATTATAATTTCAGAAAGAGTATATAAGTGTAAACTGTTCTGTCTATAACACAATTAGTTTTCAAATATGCCTAAGACGTGCTAGGAGTTGTTCGGCAGCAACCCGAACCTGTCATTTGATAGCTTTGTAAGGTACCGTGTCCGGTTGCTTTTTTCGTCATGAGTAACTGTGCAAAATTGTATATATAAAAGTATATAAAATATTCATAAATTTGGTAACTCTTGACAAAATACACGGTCGTACTTCATGTGAAAAGAACAAATCTCTAGAAAAATTGTGTAAAAAGAAGAAATGGCAGAGAAAATGAATTCCATAAATACAAAAATGTTTTTGTTTATTAGAGTGCAAAAATAAATCATTAAATTAAATGAAAATTAAATCAACGAATAATTATTTAGATTTTAGTATTCATATATATGTACATATATATAAATATATACTTACACATTTACCTTTACATATTTTGAAAGTATATATATATGTATATTTATTAAAAACTTAAGTCAAACACTTATTCATTCAATGAAATTAACTTTATTTTCTTATGTAATTCATAAGGAAATTGGATTCACAATAATATTAGGTTCGACTGAAGTTATATTTTATTTTTACGTTGCTAGGTCTACGACATGTTTTTCTTTTAAGAATATTTTTTGGGATGATGAAATTAAGATTTTTGTTGTCAATTCTATGGTGGGAGCTCAAACTATTGAAATAATCTACTATTTTTGAAATTATCATTTTCATTCCGTTTTAATCTTAATATTTTGACTATATGAGGTATTCAGTGTAGTGTTTACAAACTAGTTCAACTTAATAATGCTTTATATTTGACATTTGTTTTACTAAGCTGTATATTAAAAACCCATTGTTTCTATTTTTTTTTTGTGTTTTTCTTTTTTAATATGTAGTAGCACAAATTTCTGCTAGATAGGTGTTTCGGGACAGAAACCTACCGGAACTTCATTTCTGATTCGATTAAAAAATTGTAGTAAAGAGATCTATTTTCAACAATTTAGGAGTTATATGATCCTAAGGTTTTTTTTATTTTCTAAATGACTCTAAACTCACAACCATGTAAGGTAGGAAAGAGCTATTGAAGCTAATTAAAGCTAATTTTCTAAAATATTTTCTTCGATTGGAAATTATTAATTAGACCCTAAAGTTAAATATGCAAGTCAATATAAATTAACAAAAGTTAATATTGGAAAAAAAATCGACTCTAATAGACATTTTATTGTGCTTGCTCTAATCATGAAATCTGACAACAAGTGTATTGAAATCTATTTAATTCTTTCAGCAACCAAATGTGAGTTAAAGCTTTATTATACTGAAATAATAGAAGAATATGTTGTGTATCATCAATAATTTCATTTGGATCTGTTCAGATCACGTCATTATTTTAATTTCAATCTTCTATATTACTTTACTTTCTATACTATTTATTTACTAAAAACTCACACACACACCACTTCCAAACTTCTTCAATATCTTGTAATCGTCTGATGAAATAAATCTAAAATCATCTTATTTACAGTACAGTTAGTAATTCGATCTTCTTCGTAGCCGGTTGATTTACTCATAATTGACATAGAAGAGGTAGAAGATTGATTTTTGACGTGAGAGTGACAGATAGTAGTGGTTTTCTTGAATATATTTCTCTCTATAAATTTAAACAATGAAGAATACTAATTCTTTTGGTCTTTACACAGAAGTGTGCCATTGTTAGTTTTATACATTTCCATGCTTTGAACTGAGTCTAGGTTTATCGAATATCTAATTTGATTTACTATTATAGCTTATTGACCGTTATACCATACTTCTTACCATTATAACTTTTTGAAAATACTCTATGACTCTCCTGGATCATGTGTTCTGTTAATTTGGGTCTGAATTACGATAAATCTCTCTCTAAGCTCTTGCGACACTTTCAGGTGTTCCTTGAGCCGATTTTCCATGTTGCACCTAGTTTGCCTTGCATATGTAAATTTTATTGAAATATGTCCAACTGCTCTTGTATATATTTCAAATTACGCAATTTGATCAGTTGAGTCTTGATCTTAGAAGAGTTTTAAATCTGAGAAGAGTTTTAGGTCTTCGAAGAGCTTTGAGTCTTAGAAGAGTTTTAAATTGATTGATTCTGCTGCTATATGATGCGTTCAAACAGGGTTTTTTTTTTAGTTTTGTTCTTAAGGGAACCGAAATCTCATACTAAATCCCAATGTTATTCTTCTTTTGGGCTTCTGATTTGTGAATGTAGGTTAGTGAGAGACTTTCGCTGTATATTCCTGTCAAGTCTGTTAAGACATCATGGTCTCTGATAACATGGATCTATTCTTGATAACCGTTTATAATGACATATCTTTGATAACTGACCTTCTACTACCAATTCTGGCTCTAATCTGGTTATGAATATGTCATTGGTTAAGGGACAGAGGGAATTTCCCACATTAGAGCACCCTTTGTGTTTTTGTACAAATCCCATCTAAAAGTGAAGTAATTTGTTCCAGACACGAAAAAATTTGTTTTTAATTACACTCTGTACGAACCATAACCGGGCTCACTTAAGATAACGATATTTTGCTTTTAAACGATTTGAATTGTATGAAAAAATAAAGCAAAAAAATTGCGGTTGAAATACTTATAATGCACTTAAAAGCGTTTATGTTTTTAAGCGAGGTGCTCTTAAGTAGACTCGACGTATCATCTATCGATTTTCATGAGACTTTGAGAAGTCGTTAAGTACACTCCCGCAAAGGTTTATATCAAAACTAAAATTTAATTAAAAAGAATGTATGGAATTATTGTAAAAATTTATATGAATAAAAGAAAAATGTATTAATAAATTTATGTAAATATTATTATTAATTTTTTATTATTATCTTTTTTAACTGTTTTTTTTATATATCGGGCAGGTTCATGTAGCCAACATACAACTCCTAATAGCACTCATCAAAAAATCTTGCAGACCTAAATATTATATAGTAAAGACTGTGGTTTTTTAAATATTCTTATAGAATGCTATAGGAGAGACATGGTAGCTATTTGAACCAGGATATTGTAAAGCAAAGCAAAACAAAGCCACCAGATAAATAAAGATGAATCAAGATCAAAAGTAAAACGAAAAATGCATTTAAAACAATTGTTTTTGGAAAAGGAGCAGTAACGTGGACCGGATACAGCTAGTTTATAATAAAATTGAATTAAATTATTTTATTTAAATTAATAAAATTTCAAATTACACTCAATACTTTCATCGCAATATACTTTCAATCGTTTTAAGGCTATTAACAACTTTTTAATTAAAATAAACTAATTTTACAAAAAAGTACAATTGAATTGAAACCAATTATCTCTTATAGCTTTTCATATCAAACTTATTAAAATTTCTGCTCATTATCTGGGCCAAAATTTAATTAAAATTTTTAAAATTCAACTCAATCGATACAAAAACAATTTTAGAGGTACTCAAAATAAAAACGTGTCAATAAGCACTCACTTAACATTCAAATTATGTAGATTGTTGTCTTGCAAAGTACAATGAAGTTTTAAAAAGTATAAAAACTTGAAATTAAGATTTCAAAATTTAAAAAAAAATTAAAGTTTTAAATTAAATATTTTACGCGTTTTCTTATACATATTTGCCGTTATATTAAGTAGAATTTTTCTCTAACCTTACCCTCCATTTTGTATTTAAAAGTTGTTTTGTTCTGTTACAATGGTAGGTACTTTGAGATATTGACCCAGAGTTTTGTACCATCAAATTATTATGAATTTAATAAACATTTATAAAGAACTGTATAAATATATATATATACAAAATATATATATATAAAAATACAATATATATATAGAAAATTTCAATGTCGTTTTTATTAAGAAACTTTTTTCTATCTCAATTTATTCATTTTTTTTTTTTTTAATACCAGAGAATATCCGAAACATTTGAAATGAAAATGTTAATCAGTATGTAATTCGTCCATTATAAAACCTACCAGTACCACAACTGGAAAGTTTAGAATTCTAAATAAATATAAAACCAGAAAAAAAAAAAAAAACAAAAAAAAAATGTTTGTACATCCAAACTTTTGCATTACCAAAAAAACTTTGACCTAATTTTCTTTTGAGATTTTCATTGAATTTTTTTGTTATAATTTTTTTTTTTATTTTTTGTTTTTGTTTTTTGTTTTTTATTTATATAAACTTAATGTCACAGGAGAACCAAATAGAAAAACAAAAAAATACATTTGAATGGTTCTGTACTTTTTTGTAAGTTTATCTTTAAAATTTGAATACAGGTGATCATTTGAAATTGGGTTTTGTCTTAATTTGCCAGTAAATTATTTGCAGAATACTTACCAAAGTAGTTATTTAAATTTTAAAAAAAAAAAAAAATTACAGTAGTTAAATTTTAGAATTTTTATTTTGAAATTCACGGTTACATAAAATATTTTAAGAATTTGTAATCAAAGTTTTCTGGAATAAAAGATGGATCTGTAGTCTAAATTTTGTTTTCGATACTTTTTTTTTGTGTGTGTAGAGCTGATTCCAATTCTTATTTACATATTGCAGTAAGCAATGATAAAAATAAAAACGTTTATTATGTTAACATATATAGATATTTTTTTAAACATTAGAAATAATCAAGGTATATACGAATCCAGTATTAACAGTAATTTTTTCAAAGCGTTTATTTATTTGGTTATGTATATTGTATTTTATAAGAAAATGCTTCAGTCAAGAGACTCTTCGAATCCAAATTTCCTTCATCCCTCAATTCCATTCCACTGGCCACAGTACCTTGGTGGCATACTACAACTTTTAAAGGAAATCTAACGTCACCGCTACCTCCATCAGCTTGAATAGAAATATGATTACTAGCTCACATAACATTCCCATTGGGGTAGCGCAAACAGAACTAATTACAACATATCCAAAACTCAATGACGTTGATATCTTGTTAAAGAAATTAATCCGTCCCAACACTTCCATTTCAGGGGGAAAATGAGCAATGGTCTGAAAATCCAAATATTTTAGGCATAAGTGACATAACTAGGAATGCTACCAAATGTTTGGGTTTTCTTTCCCAATCTAAGGTCCACTTTTCTCCAACAGATCTTTCCAAAATCTATAATGCTTATGCTCGACCTAAGATGGAGCACAATTATCACATATTTATTTATTTATTTTATTATTTATTTTATTAGTTCGCCTCAAGTGAGCTTATAAGCTCTTACAAAGTGTATAGGGAGACTGAACTTCATTAAGTTAACATTATAAAATTCAAAATCGCGAAATTAGGATTTAACTTCTCTTTTTTTTAATGGTAATTTTTACCCTTGTAAGTGTTTGTTATCAAATATTTACCCAAATATGCCAACATTTTAGCACATGTAACATAAAACTTGCATCTGTAACATCTAAGGTTGAAAGAAGAACAAATCGAATTTGTGAACAATTTCTGCTACTTGGGGAGTGTAATAGCAACTAGTGGTGGAACTCAAGAAGATGTAGAAAATAGATTAAAGAAAGCATGAGTAGCATTTGGAAGATTGCAACCGATATGGAGGAACAGCCAAATATCTAGAGCAACTAGACTTAAAATATTCCGGTCTTGTGTAAAATCAATCCTGAAATACGGCAGTGAAACTTAGTTAACATCAAAAATTATCAACCAGAACTTATAAGTATTCATTAATAAATGTTTCAGGATAATATGTCGAATATTCTGGCCAAACACAATAAGCAACAAGGACCTCTCAATAATAATCGACGAACAACCCATATCGAAACAAATTAGAAGAAGGAAATGGAAATGAATACGCCACACTCTCAAAAAACCATTAAACAACATCGCGCAAATGAGCTTAGAATGGAACCCACAAGGCACAAGAAGACCAAAGTCGCCCAAAGAACACCTAGTGAAGCACCATAAAACAAAAGCTTTTAAAGATAAACATAACATGGGAACAAGTTAATCTAGCAGCTAGAATTCGAGTACGATGGAAATATCATGTGGAAGCCCTATGCTTTTTCAAATATCAAATTTTCATTCATTTCATGAAGGTCATTTAATGAAGGTTATTTAACACTTTTAACGTTTTCATTGTGTTCAATGAAATTTGATGCCTACGTTTTTAACATTTTGCAACTGGGTGACTGCGTGATAGCTGCGTTCATTCTAATCAAGCGGTTCGCATTTTCTTGATACTTTACAGAAGATCATAGTATTCTTGGTCTAATACTTTTATTCGATACATACTGTTACGTACTGATATTAGTAAAAGTATCGGAAGATCATTACTTCTTTTAATACCATCAAAATCAAAGTATCGATTTCCGATTATAAAATATTGATTCCGATACCAAATCCCTTAATTTTATAGAAGCAAATTCTGTATCGGATAATACGAAAACTTGTTATTTTAATTTCAAATTTTTTAATAAAAATTTTTTTATTTACATATCAGTTTGCCTTTATATTAATGTGCGGCTAAACTTTCAGGCCATTTTCCCTTTCGAGATTAGAGCCTATTATATTTTATTGACATTTATTTTACTCAAAAAAATATATAACAAGATTTGATTATAATTATTCATGTTCATAGTCAAGATAGCTGGTAAAAATCGTGACAGTGGAACTTTGTAATGTTTGTAGTAATATTTGTACATTTTTTGATATATTTTTTCATAAACAGTGAAACAATATTAGCTAATGTAGCTATAATATAATCATAGTTTATTTTAATTGAAGTTAGATTATTCGTAAAAATGCATTAAAATCTTTGACTGTTCTTGTAATGTTTTATTTTCCAAATATCAAAGCTGTTACTTCATTACCTTATTAAAATTGATGATTTGGTAATATAACGCAGTTGTTAGGAATTCTGTTTTTGACATTTCTACTAATTTATTTTGTTAACAGAAATATAATACTTTTGTATTGTATATAAGATTATTAAATTAAAGCATTCCAATTTCATTTATAGTAATTCAACATTGCAGTAAGTATATGATATAAGTTAAGAACAGCAACGTTAGTTACGATAAGAACAAATGACTCAAAATAACAAGAATTACACTTTCTTTAGCAAATTAAGTAAATTAAAATCTGTAAAATAAGCAATCGCATCATTCTTACTTGAATAAAAATTACTGTACAACCTATTAATTTAATATTTTTGTTTCAAAGAGAGAGAGAACATCACTGAATTTTATCTTAATTTAAGTAAATTTATTCCACTAACACATTGTACTGGACCAGATCAAAAAACCTTCAAAGCATTTTGATTCAGGAATCGAACCTGAGACATTTCGGTTTACATTTCGACTCTCTATACCTACTGCGCTATCCATCAACCTGTTAATTATTAATGTTATATCAATCTGTCCATCATCAACCTGTTAATTATTTTTGTTATAAATTTTACCAATTTAGGTAAATAATATTGAATATATTTTAAGTATTTACACAATAACAGATTATTTTTATAGATAAATAAATAAAAAACAACATTTGTATGAAAATAGTTTTCCATTTTTTAAGTTGTCCTTAGTCGACTTAGACTATTAGTATAAATGCAATGTTCTATCTATTGTAGAGTAATTTTTTTTTTTGTACTTGGAATATTAAACATTTTTGTATCATTTTAAACTTTTACAATTTTGTTATCTATTTCAAATCGTTTAATTCGTTAAAAAGTTTTGTTTAAACATTGGGACAATTTATTATTATTATTTTGCTTTCTAGCTTCAAATTATTTATTTATTATTACCTTCGCCTTCACAATAGTATAGTTATAACAAAACTATATTCCCAAAAGAAAATTTTCCACAATTCAGAGATGATTCAATTGTTGCGTTGTTGAACAAATTTGCAAATGCATACCATGCAGCTGACGTAACATCTCTCTACTTACAAAAAAATATAAGAAACTATTACGTATGTCCAGTTGAAAGATAATTCATGGGATAAAAAATTAAATAATTTCTCAGAAAGTACATTCGTTTCACAAGTTTGAAGAGTCATTTGTACATTGTTTGAATTAAAAGTTTTGCACAGTTTTTCTTTCACACCGACAAAAGTTAAATTTTTATAAATTGGAATTGCTCCTTCCACATCTATTTTTATCTAGGTGTATGTGTAGTTATTTAAATTTTAAATAGTAATTTACATCTAGATAACTTTTACTTCTTATTTTTTGTTTTTATTTTTTCTTTTTTAATTTCCCAAATGTAACTAAACAATTCATTTATCAAAACAAAATAGGAAAAAGTAACAATTCGTTTAGAAAAATAAAACTAAAACACTAAAACAAAATAAAAAAGATAAAAAAAAGTCAAATTTTGTAATTTTGGAAAAAATTTAATTGTAATTTTCTATTCCAGACATTACCACTTAATTAAAAATTCGATTCTAACGAAGTAATATAAATTTAAGGTATAGTTAAACGAAATTATTTAAATTTATTAGGGTAACGCTTCTGAATTAAAATAAATTTATCTGTCTGGTCCAAAATTAAATGTAAAATGGATTCTAAATGTTTATAAAGTACTTCTAGATATGTGTGAATGGTCAAAAATAGGATTACGAAATAAATCAATGGAAAGAAACAAATCAAACTTGATCCATAGAACGAATAGATAATGACAAACGATGTTTCTAAATGATCCATTTTTTCGTCACAAACGGTAAAAATATTAAATTCGAACAATACAATAATAATAACTGATGTTGCCAACTCCGAGGGGGAAATAATGTAGGACTGTTAATCTGCTACAAATATCTCCCTTCTACAGTGATAATAACTAAATTAATTTTCCGAGTTTGGATGGAAACTCGGAAAATTCTTAATACCGTTTTTTCAATTTAAACTCCAGTTTAAATTCCAGTTTAAATTTAAATATGGTGTTTTATTCACACGATATATATTTTTTAAATGATATGTAATAAGTGTGTGGCCAATAAAGTGTAAACCGCAATCAACCTTTCGTTCTGAAGCCTTCTGGAAGCTGCTCTTAAACCAACATTGAAAATTATAGTGATAAATTCACCAAGAAGAAAGAACCAGGGGACTATATCTGAAGGACATCTGATATTGCCAACTTGCCAAAAATATGTATCATTAATTGCTTTTCTTATCCTTTAAGGATGAAAAGGACATTTGAAGTATCCTTGTTGTTTTAAAGTTTTTGTGTATGAATTGTTATATCTGTTGGTTTATTAGATATATTTATACATAAATATATAAATTTTTAAACTAGTAGGATAACGGTCTGAAAAAATTGTTTACATTTAGTTGATGGTAACAGATGTTGCCGTTATAGAGATGTTGTAGTTCAAAGTTGAAAATTTTTGAAAAAATCAACAGTTTTTCGTATCTTACTTTTAAAATCAAATATCTTAAGATTTTACCAAAAAACCAACCCGATCTTTATACATCATTGAATAGGTCTCTTTCTTGCTTTAACAAAAATACAAAAATATTTTATGTATATATTGTATAGCTTAGATTAGAATATATAATAATTTTGTTCTTTTTCGTATTTTGTAAAATTTGCATCCAATTGCATTTAATTACATTAAATAATATTCTATTTTTTCTTTACATTCTCTATCAATCAATTCTAGAAAATAATTATTTATATGTATAGTAATTGAAATCGTGCTTTAAAACTGAACTATAATAGGACTTACAGAAAAATAGCGATAGTTGATGAAAATCTCTACCACCCACAACTCAAACAGAACGAACGAAATTATTAATATTAAAACTATTTACTTTGAATTTTAATTAAAAGCTTATCAATATACACCTTCATATAAATATTTTACACTTCTTTTTCAAACAAAGCTAAGCTAGACATATTTGATATTCGCTTAATTTTGTACGGTAGCTACCGCAAAACTCAAAGTTGATGAAAATTCAACGAAAACTCTTATACAATAGTTCTATTGTGTTCAACAGGATCTTGTGTTCCCTTAACTTCGGGTAGTGCAGTAGATAGAGTGCCTACCTTTCAACCGCAAGGTCCCAAGTTCGATTCCCGATGAAGCAAAAAAAATGCTATATGGGTTTTTTAAACTGATCAGTACCCTTTGTCATTGTAATAAAATAAATGAATAAAAATAATTGAGAGTATAAATAATCTGGTAACACCTTAAATAAAATGGAGTTATTCTATTTAAGACGGCTTTGTTCCTGACAATAGTATAATAGTTTTCCACATTTAATGAGTTCATAGACCATCAATTACTTGATGAATAAATGCTTGAAATATTGTAGATATTATAGTTAAGCTTGCAGTACCGTACTTAATTAAGCGAAAAGGTAATTCTGCCTAAGGAACTGTCAAAAACATAAAAAAAAACACCGACTTAAGTTCATTGTAGTTCAGGGTTTTTCAGAAAAAATTCATTAGCTCGTAACTAAGTCCACCGAAATCGTCCTAATTTTTGTGAATATCTAATAAAACAAACAAAAAAACTAATTCGTAAGTAGGTTCTAAAAAAACCAGGCGCACTTACACCAAAATAGTCGTCCCAAACATCTAAAAATTAAACCATTACTGTAGTAGGTGATTTCAAAATGTAGTTTAACACCTCTCTGATCACCTAGATATATACCCTCACTTCTAAGGCGGTTATAGAGACAATAGCTTTGATTGTAATGTTAATTAATATTAATTTTTCCGTCATCTTGAGTTGGAACGTTTGAACGTTCGAACGTTACAAAAAATAGAATCTACATTAAGAAGTACATTCAGTTGTTTGATAGCTGTTTAAGATCCCAGAAATACATTCATAGGCCTATATTCCATGATTGGTGCTGGCAAGATGGTTAACAAATGTTTCATACCCTTTTACCTACAAATTCGAAATTAGTTTATTGGGAATTGAGTGTGAAATGTATGTTAACCATATCGTCAAAACCACTCGTGTAATATAGGCCATAGGGTATTTTTTTAGCGGTTTACTATCACATACCTTTGCATTTGCCTGAATTATATATTATATTATTATACAATATAACAAATATAACATATGTACTTGTAATAAAAACTAGTATATAGCTAAAGCTAACACCACCTATGGATCAGTAGTGGAATCAACACGATCCAAAGAATCCACTATTTGTTTATAACCAATGTTGCTAAACAGTTAATTAAAGAACTATAAACATTGTTACTAAACTGTAACTAAAACGATGTTGATTGAAGAAGAAAAACACATAGCTGAAAAACATGTGGAAAAACCTATTTCTTTTTGGTTCAGCATTCAATCTAAGAAGACGATTTTTAACAAATTTTGGAAAGCAGAGTGAATGGAACTATAACTCCCGCATTTCATCTGATATAAATACTCTGTAACAGGTGTAGAACTTTGATTTTTAATCCAACTCTAAAATCTCTCCTAACTCAGAATATCGCATATACATATATATTCATTACATATATATATATATATATATATATATAAATATATAAAAATATATATAAAAATATATAGATATATATTCATTACAAATATATATATATATATATATGTATATATAGATATATAGATATGTATAGATATATGGATAATATTTATCGTATTCAGTAGATATCCAGCATATTCAAGCAAATGAAAATACAGGCAAATGATACTACAGGCAAATGAAAATTCAGGCAAATGATGACACGCTCTCACTTTTAGCATTTCAAACATACCTAAAGTATTATTTTCGAATATGAAAAAAATAATCCTTTACAAATGTCGCACCCTGTAAATTTAAGTTTTCATAAATAAAAATATTTTGCAACAACAGCATGGCTTAAGTTTTAATTATCTAAAAAAAAAAATGAAAGTTTTCTAATCGAAATGATATTAACAATACCTAAAGGACATGTATGAGAAAAATCCCTAAACGTTTCATGTGTTATGCTCGTCGTATATTTATTTATTCTATTTTTTTTTTTTTTTATTTTCTTTCTCAGTCTAACATAATTTTCATTAGATTAGGAAACAAATTATTTTCTATCGATTTTCTATAATATGTGCATTGTATACACATAGCAATATACATAATGTGCTCGTTTATATACACCCTAAGGTATAGTGGTTGTCTGCTGTCTATTAAATTTCGATTTAAGTTATACACATATATACAAACAAACAAACATATAAATATTGACATAAACTGTCAACAAAAAACAAAAAAAAGAAGAATAAAGAAAAAACGCTCTTCTTGATACTCTTGTTGAGTTATTGATGTGTTCGAGAGTTACTCTTTTCATCTGCTTGCTACTATATACTAAAGAATGTAGTAATTTTTGCATTTCTGTATATAACTAGTTAGTAATTGTCTGTGATTACCCATGCGATTAAAATAAATTCCTAAGTGAATGTAGAGAATTTTTTTTGTAAGAATGAAAAGTGGGATGTTGTAATAAATAAATTTTCAATTGAAATAACTTTAATCATTCCATGTCATACATTAAAATTACGAGTAGATAGATTGAATGTGAATGGAGAAGAAATTTTATAATTTACTACAAATATAAATTTAAGTACTAAAAATTTTTAAATGAATTAAAATATTTTTAAAATTAACATTTTGTGACAATATTCTTAGTAATTTAAGAGAACTAAAGTTTGCTTAATCAAAAAATTCCTTCATAACTAATAAGACAACGTAGATTGGAGCAAATGAAGAATGATATACTAGTAATTTTCACTGATAAATCGAAAATGTGCAGCAACTTTTTCAAAAGATCTTAAAATATCAAAGTATACTAGTGTCTTTCAAGGAGACTTGTAGATCATTGGTCAATAGGAAGTGACGTTTCCAAGCTAGGTTGTATTCAATCTTCATCGTCGCAGCTGAAAAACTGAAGACAAGAAATAAAACAGAAACTCTTGAACACTTCCTTCGCAGTTGCTTAGCAGTAGCTAGAGTCAGACTCCGGACTTTTGGTGAGGCTTTCCCTTACAAGATAGGTATTATTGCGGAAAGCAAAAATTGTGGAATCCAGAAAGAAGTTTCTAGATTGATGTTTTTTATCATGTGGCAGATACAAAGAAGGTTTAGGACAGTTTTATCAGTTTTATCATTTACAGGTTATTCAAAGCTTATTTAACGAGAATTTCAGTTCTCTAATATGCTTATCAATAACACAGTGCCTCGTTATAACCTCGTTATAACCATATATTGTAGTACTTTTATCAATCATTTAGGTTAAAAGTACACTTTTGCTTCAGCGTAAGCCAAATATATTCGGCTATGTTGCAATCTGGTCGACTCGACACTTATTGGAAGTTTTGATTTTTCTTTGTGATGCAACACATTGTAAATGGCTATTATTGGTTGGGTTGGACCCAGATCATTAATTTCTAGAAGGATCTGTAAGACTGAACTAGTGACTAGTGAATTAATCGGATTTGCTGTGACTTGGCACTTAATATTGACGTACGTTGAACAAAACCAACAAACTAATTTTAAATAATAACCGACTCTAGTGAATTAATAGCAACTTGTACTTATGTATATTACTTAGATATAACAGGCTGTACCGTGACTTAATAGCAACTAACTGATCATCGTTGCATTAAATATACCAGCTTTAAGAAGGTATAGTCTAGATAATGAAAATCAAAAATTTCTAGGGTGGGGATGCCTTTAATGCTGATGCTGTATCGATACAGCTTACGTCACTTAGCCTCTTCCTTTTTATTGCTTACGTTATTTTTTTATTCTCACGTTCGTGAGATGTAGTAGGATAGCTAGGGAACAGAAGAAAGAAGAAGCATGGAGGGTATACTCTACGGCGGAAATTGCAACCAAAAGAGGAAAATCCATGCCCATAACTTAGCCACTTTCACATTTTGAATTTAAAGGTCTTTTCCGTAACCATGTAGGCAGCATCTGAATTTCTTCGTTGGATCGGTTGCAAAAGACGTATCTACTTACAATGAGCGGTATGTCAGAAATCAGAATCAAATGATTCAACATGTGTCTGTCAGGTTTAAGCTTATGGTTTTATCACCCATATCTCACAAAATGCCAAAAGGTTAATTAATTAATAACATTTCATGAAACATGACAACAAATAGTAGGTCCCCAAGATGTAATCTCGATTAAATAATGTTGAACTTCCCTACACAACCTCTGTTGTAATAAAACACCAATAGACTTCTTACACTCAAAGCAATATTTTCGTCAAAACTAATCCAAATTAATTTAATTAAATAATGTTCTAACGCAGAAACTATTTTAATTAACAGGAAGATGTCATACTGAATAAAATTCCTGCACTTAAATTTATTACGTTGTGAACAATCCTCTACGAAATTTATTAGTATTATAATTTGTGAAACACGTGACCGAAATTAAGTCATTATTTGTTCTAAAGTAAATTGGTTATGATGGAAAAAAGATAGGTAGGCTTTAGTAGGTTCGATTCTTACTCTACCAAAAGGTACGTTCGGTTTAGGCTTTTAATGTTCCTTGAGATGGAATTACTCTAAAAGAAATTTGCTACCGGCTTCAACCCTTTTTTCCTCTTTGTTTGGAACAAATATTGAAATTAATTTTGTTAAATTTTGAACTTAATCTTCTTCTACAAGTTCAGATCAGATTTAATTTTTTTAATATAAATTTTATTAATTCTAGTAGTGATCTTTATTCTGAAATCTTAAAACATTGCAGTAGTGTTCCTTTAATTAAATTAAATTTATTTAACTAATTAAAAAATTATAAAAGTTAGTGTAGCGGATTTTACTTTTTTTACAGCTTTTGTTTATTCCCAAGATACTTTAGCAACATTAATCGAGTACGAAACATTTCAGAAGTCTGCATGTAGTAGACAAAATTTCAATATTCAACTATTTTCAGTACTGCTTGTTTATCAAATTGTCTGTAGTGAATGACAAACTAACTAAATTGAAAAAAAAAAAATTAAAAATATATAAACACCGCCCCTCCCTCTCACCACACTCTAATTTCGGAAATATTATTTTAAATACCAACAATGAAATACGTAATAATATTACTACTCAACTCTCTACCTGTGCAATTTCATTGGATAATAAAAAACCATCCAGCTGCGAAAAATGTCAAATTGCTACCTCTACAAAAAAATAAATATGACGATTTTAAATTTCTTTCCTCAGTCGAGTACAAAACACTGAAGAAGTCTGTAAGTAATAAAAAATACGCGTATCTGTATCGTAAGCATATCAGTATTTTATATTAATTTACATTCAGTGGCTTGTTACCCAACTTTACCTCTGGCGGTTGCTTGGAACTCAGTTAAGATTGACTAACTCTCAATTAATGAAATAATTATTTACTAAGGATATTTAAGTGTGGAAGTGTAGTAGGTGTAGTTCCACAATGACTTGTACAACGATTCCGTGAACACATCCTTGAACTTTTGATATTGTACTTGATGTAGAATTGTGGCAGCAGTTTTTTTACATAAAAATTTAATTTATAACTATGAGATTAACTGAGAAACAACATTATTTTTTTTTAATTTTAACTTTATTCAAAAAATAATTTCTCTGCCTTTATCTCAGCTATTTTTCAAATATATGTATTGACTTGACAAATCTTAAACTTAAAAGGTACAATGACAACTAAAGTACAATACTAAGAGTACAATGGGCTTGAGTTTTGTAAAGATTTAAAGTGCCTAAATCCACAAAAAACAAAATCCCTAATGTCTTTTGCCACAAAAACAAATCCACAAAAAACTAGCCTTGTTTTCACTACTACTATTCTGAGTTAGCAGAGATTTTAAAGTTGGATTCAAAATCAAAGCCTTATAGATATACGCCTTTTAAAGGATATTTATATAAATTATTTTTATGCACCGTCGCTGTTGGATACAGCAAGGATATTTTCATTTTCCAGTATTAATTTGCCACAATTTTATGGATTTTGAATTTATGGATTTTTTGTGTGGATTTCGTTTTGTTGATTAGCTCACTAATCCCTATTCACTCCTAGTAAAACCTGTGACTCTGTGAGTTGAATTTTCTGAAGTGAAACTTTTGAATAATACCATAAAATTTACAATAGCTTGCAATTTAACGCTAGAAATTTAACACTGTTCAAATAATTTTGACTTTGACTGTATATTGACATTTGAAAATAATAATATAATATTAAGGTAACTCATTTAAACGAGGCAACAGATGTACAAAATTTGCTTAAGAATAACAACAAAATTGTTGTAGTTTTGGTTGTTGTTACTTTTGACTTTTACTTGATGATGAAGTAACGGCAATAGTTTAATAAATTTTTCCTGAGAAGATCATTGTGAAATTATTGTGAAATTCAAATTTTTTACATCCTTTTAGTTTTTCAATAATATTATTTCTCTTGTTATAAAAAGAATTTATTTTTTTTTTGTTTTTGTAGGAATTTTATTACTCAATTACATTTCAGTGAAAATCTATATCTACCTAATATTTAGGAAATTTTATGATCTTGGTAACAAAAGTTTATTGCTTTTTTTGATAACGTCGTAAATTTTTGTAATTATTTTAATTCTGTTTTCATTCAATTTGTCACAACTGAATGTCATTAATCTTTCGAAACATTAAATTATTTTCGGAATACAAGGAAAAGGTATGTGCAGTTATTTTTTTTTTTTTTTTGTTTTGTATATGTATTTTTGATGGTGAAATAGTCTTATTTTTATTTCTATTTTTTCTGTTATTGTTGTTTTGTTTATTTTATTAATTCTATTATTTTTGAATTATTTTAATTACTTATAATTTTTAATATCCTTTTAATTTTTTTTTTTTTGTTTTCTTAAAGAAAAAATTTAAATTTATAGCTACAAATGTTTTAATCCTTTTTTAATAAGTGGATTTATTAAAACTGGTAAAGAAAATTGTGTAACATTTTACGGTATTCATAAATTTGATTTATAAACGGATTTCAATTATGATTTATTTCAAATTCAATTGTTTAATTTCATAATTAATTAAAATAACTTAATTCGAGGGTAGTAATTCAAAGGATTAATGAAAAATATAATTATATATGTATATATAATAGTACAGTATAGTCATGGTATTTTGAACACTTAAGATTTTAAGGTTTTGCGTAAACCAAAGGTACGAAGAATTAATTTTACGTTATGTTCTCTACATCGATTTAAAGTTTAAAAAGACACTATTTAAAAATAAAATAGCTGGATGAAAAAAGTTAATGATTATAAGTAGTCTAGTTAACATTTATTTTAATAGAGAATTAATTTGGTGTCTTTATGAAGATTAAATATTTCACTTTCCAATTTTCAGGTTATTTCAATTATTTTCCTTTTCAAATGGAAAAGAAGAAAGGGAAAATCTAACTCAACATTTTTTCATTTTCATTTTTAAAAATTTTTTACTTACAATGTACGTCGCCACGATGAAACGAAGATGTTGTCATTATGATGACTTGCTGATCATGGAACAGTCAAATGAACATTCAAATCGCAAGACAAACAGAATATTATAAAAAATATTGTAAAATAGAATATTGATAATATGAAACCAGCATCTTTTAGGAGTTTTTATAATCTATTTTCAAAGAATCTCGTTAAAATTATATAATAGTAATATGTTATATAATAAGTTCAATATATTATTAGTATTATCATTGATTAATAAGACTATAGTATGGTATTATTTATGATCTTTCATTTACACGGTCTAAATTATTTTTGTAATAACTTTTAAATTTGACTGATAATTTTCAACGAAAAATTCGCAGTGTCGAAATTTGAATAATTAAGATTTTTACCTTTTATTTTTAATTAAATTTAATTAATTTTTAATTATTGAAATTGTTTAATTTATTAAACACTGCAATTTATTCTAGGTTGTGGTAGGTTGTTAGTGGAAATTATTTTTGAATAAATAACAAGCGCTTGGGATTTAGCTGGGCTAAAAAAATTTCTAACTGATCATTAGTTAGTTAAAAATATGAAATATGAAATAAAACAAACAATATACTTTATTAATTTTATTCTTTTCTTTATTTATTTATGTTGTAACTTAACAACTGTGGTTTTTCCACAGTTAATTTATTTTCTTGTTTTATAAATTTTTAACATTTAAATTTATTATTATTTTACAATAGTTCTTTACTTTATAATATTCTTTTTTAGCTTTTAGTTTATTTTAGCTTTATAAGCTTTTAATTATATAATTTGATTTAACTTTATAGATTTTTAATATTTAATAAATTTTAACTTTAACTTTTAATTTCTTTTTGTTCCAGGTAAGTTGCAACCTGTTTTATAATTGGATTAAATCCTAGAACCTCTCCCGTGGGTATATAAAATAATAATAATTTAGTTTTTTTATAATGATTTTCTAGTTTTCCTTTATACAGTTTTAAAAAGCTTTTCCTAATTTTGTTGATGCAGCGTTTTGTACGTTTCATCAAGTATTTTCTGTGAGCATTTATTTTATAAAAACACAAAGCGGGATTTTACTTTTGAAATATGAGTTTTATTATTTCGGAATTGCTTTTGAATTTTTATTTGGAATTTTCGAAAGGTAAAAATTTACTTTGATTTTTATTTGGAATTTTTAACAAGTAAAAAAAATAATACTTTGATTGACCGAAAACGGTTATTGTACAAAAATGTTTGTCGGTGGATTTATTAGATTTATTAGGGCTTTCTATTTTTATAGTGGTATTACTGATTTCATTCATAACACTTAAATTCAGGCTATTAAGTAGTTATTAATTGTCCTGTAAGATATGGCATCAAGCTCATCATCAATTTTGCAGGGAACGATATAAACAATGAGTGATGGCAGCTCACAAATATCTGAGCATTGCCAGTATAAGTTATGTTAAACAATTTCATTACCTTTTACATATTAAATAATTATTTTGTGTTAAATTTGTAGCTGGATCAAATTAAATAATAATAATAAGAAAAACAAAACTAAAAAATTATTAAATCAAATACAAAACAAAAATAAAAAACCATAACGGTTAACTTACAACATTGCAAAATCAATTCACTGAAAGTTTGAACTAACCTGCAAACAAAAAAAAAAATTAAAAATAAAAATTAAAAATAATAAAAATAATTTTCATAATTAAAAGATAATAAATTTAAAAATAATTGAATTTAATTAAAAATAAAAGGTAAAAATCTTAATTATTCAAATTTCACACTCCGTTTTTGAAAATTATCAAATTAGTTTGGTAATATTTGATAACTAGCTTAGTAACGCGCCATAAATGACGCAAGCAAAATAAATTCTAGCATTTCTTTCCTTCATTAGAGTTTTCATTTCAAGCTTAAGAAAAATACGCATTTGCTTACTAATTTACCATACTTTTATTTTTGTATTATAACGCTTTTAATTACCATATAAACAGAATATTTGTAGTAAGGTGCAAAATTTTCTATTGCCTAAGGGTCATGTACTCGATCATTTTAGCGACATCCTTTATGCCAACATTGAAAATTCAGCGTATAATTCAGAATTAAGTTAATCCTGTTAACATTCAATAACATTCGCTGCGTAAGTTTAGCGTCAAAATTTATAGCGAACAAATAATACTTTATAATGAGCCACAACTTTGAACGAAAACAATTTTAAAAACAAAAATAAATAAAATTGTAAATATAAAAAAACAATAATATTGTAGGTACACATAATATTTATTTTGATGAATAAAATAAAAACTGGAGAAAAAATTAAAATAGAAAAATTTACTGCAAATAAATAGGTATTTACAAAACTGTTCATAACTTGTGAACCATTGATCGGTTATTTAAAATTTCATTTCTTTTCAAATATTCATTTTCGAACTGTTCATGTCAAAATTCATACATAATTATTATTTATAACATACATTAAAAAGAAGAACAACAATCAATATGTTTTAACCGATACCTATATATATATACCTACTTACTATATTAAAAAAAATTATCACTCTCTAATTCTCTACCACATACATGTCTACACACTTGAAGAAAACAAATATACCTAAAAATTATAAATTTATAAAGATAAGAAATAAAAAATAATAGTACAAAATTTCATTTAATTTCTTTAAAAATGCATAGGCTGTTATTGTTTTTATGTGTAAATCAGCAGAACTAACCCCATAATATAAACTAAATATTATATACGATCATAAATTTATATATCATATATATATATATATATATATATATATTAAAAAAAAAACAATAAACAAAAAAAATAAAAATAAATAACAATTTTAACTCATCATCGCATCACATTTCTGGCTAGAGTATATATATATATACCTATAGTACTATACAGGCAATGCATACGGTAGCAAACCTATGATGCTATGATCATTCTCATAACAAAAAATATGTAGACACATATGCATATTGTGTATAATTTTATGTATTAAGAATAACCTTTAAGTGAATTATGTTTTTTTTTTGTGTTAAATGATGTTTGCCTTTTGGTTATTATACCATATTAAACTATTGATAAAATTTCTATTAGTCCTTCTTATTATAAATCAAAAAAATTGTTTGTTTTATTTATATTATTATTATTTTTTTGTTTTCCTTATTATTTGCGAAGAAGACTAACATTAAATTAAAAAAATTTCATGGAATGGTATTTTTTCCTGCAAAGGTTCACCATATTAGACAGGGGTTAAAAAAGAGTACCAAAGCAATTTGTATACATATTGCAATTTGTATATGTATTGGAGTATTCCGTCGGACTTACAAACATCCAGATAAATGCAGAATATATATATAATAACTACTCCATAACTACTCCAATATACAAATTAAACAATTCTCACTCTTTAGCTTTACCCATTTTTTACTTCGCAGTTTTAACCCTTAAATACATGATTTTTCCTTTTTGATTGAAAAAATGTTTTGGAGTAAATTTCGACTCTCTGAACCTAAAACGAATGTGAAGAACCAGATTGAACATTTGGAAGGGCTTTGAAGCTAAAAATAAAAAGGTATGATGCTGCAGTATACGTTTAAGGGTTAACGAGCATTTGATATTAAGAACTTATGTTTAGATTTTAAATATAAAATTAAATTTTGTTTTTTATTTTTCAAATTTGTAAATTTATAACCATAAGTATTCAAATAAATTATTCGTAAGAACTTGATCTTAGCTTGAAATAACTTATATAGATATTCAACGAAGTGAAAATTCTGTCAATACATTAATCAATATGTCTAATACCAAACTTGCAAATTGAAATATCACATAAATCTAGATTTTCCACTCTTTTTTTCAGAGTTAATTAAATGTCATCTAAATAAATTCATTATTATTTAAAGTGGTTAGATTTATCCAAAATAAAATTAATTTTTCACTATACTACCTAGTATCTATATATATTAAATGTTTCCTTGATAGAAAAAGTTATGTTGAATAAATTCAATTTCATATTATTATGACGGACGTAATATAATAAATTTTATTATGTCCCATCGAAAAAAAAAAAAAAATGTATCACATTTTCATTCTCATATAATATCACTTATTACTCCTTATTGTAAGTTCGTGAGAAAATTTGTTTTGTTATATTTTCTTCAATCGAACATGAATTAATTTTCTTTATTAAATTTTGACGTGATCTGTAAACCAACTTACTAAAAATAGAATAAAAATATCCCAACATCTCACTATACATCTTTAAAAGGATATCTCTTTAAAAACAAACTAAATCAAACAAAAAAGGACATCATATAACACGCAATAAGAATGGAGAAGGATTACTTTTGATTATTATTATTTTTTTTTATTTATTTTTGTTTTTGTTGATTATTTTTTCTTCATACCCAAAATTCATTTACAGATAGGTCAAAATAGAAAGTAATAGATCACATAAAAATAAAATAAATAAGAAATTTAAGAAATGGAAAACAAAATACAAAGAAAAATTATTATAGCCAACTGTGGGATACTTTGAAGAGAATGTATGCAATTATCACATATTTATGTTGATAATATTACAATGTCAGTACACTTGGATATTTGGTAAAAGAAAAGAGAATAGCAATATTGGTCAATTGAAAATAGAATAATCTTAATATGATTTTTCGGGCAAAAAAAAAAATTTCAAACAAATTTTTTATCAGGTCAATTTAGGTTGATTGATCTAATTTTATTTGATATTTTCGAATAAAGTTATCCAGAATGACAAAACTTTAACATTAACTTTGATGAATCTTATCCTGAATTGATTTTAAAAAAATGATAGTGATTCAAATATACAATGATGAATTTATATGGAAGTTCATGTGATAACAATAGGGGTATTAAAGGGTTAATATACAATATACATATTTAATATCACTTACAGTTGTACTTCAATTATTTGATTTCTTTCCATTTAATTTTTAATTTAGTTAAGTAGTTGTCGTCGTTTAATATTAGGTACACCTGATTTTAGTTAATTAAATTTAAGTTTTTGATTTTACTGTTAAAAATTTAAAATTTGTAAAATAAAACAGGATATTTTTTCGTTCTAAAAATTTCGACAGTGGTTTTGTGAGTCCTGCATATCTAATGCTTCAAGATAAAAAAGTTTTTTTAGTGCATAAGTAACAGAAGTAACACCCATTTAATTTGGAAACTGGAAATACATACTTATAAAAGAAATAAAAAAAATAATTGCAGGTTTATGACGTTGTATGGTATTGGTTTCTTGGGAATATTAATTTTTATCTTAAATAAAAGAGCTTGTAAAGACAAACATAACGTGGGCGTGGCAAAAAATTAAATTAGAAGCTAGAAATCGGGTACGATTGAAATGTCAAATGGAAGCCGTATGATTCCAAGAGGAGTAAGGAAAAAAAAACAAATTGTATGCAAAAAAAAAAGTTCTTTTGGTCCGTAGTTGGCATGGCGTGTAGTTGGATATAGTTCGACTAAGATTTATGTGCAGGTTATTAATAAATAAATAAATAAAAACACCTTTAATATTTTCTTTTTAAAAAGATTGAACCAGGTAAGTTCTGTTTAAAAGAGCGTAACAACAGCAGCAATCCGTTATTGACACCACCAATAGGCCCCATGTGGACCCATAACGGTTCCATTCCCTACCTCACAATACCAATTCGTATTCCAATAATCTTTACCTATTCTCTAAGTAGACCATTATTGCAGGCAGTGTAGATCTCTCAATAGGTATCTTCCTAAGTTTCAAGACCTTCGTAGACTAAACAATTTATCAATATTGATAAGTTTTAGTCGCATTTTGTCCGTGTTAAGCAAACAATAACTCCTCAATATATCCAAAATGGTCCCAATCTTACTTGTATTCAGATGAATGCATTTCTCAGTTTTTTTTGTCAACATTGGACTCCAAGTCCCTTGAAATTTTACAGTGCCTAATCTCATACGAGTCAGATTTGACTTGTTTTCTGGTTTTGGTATTTTTTAAAATTTTTTAATAATTGTATTAAATTTTTTACTTCAAAATTTTAAGGCGAAAAAAATGTGAATAGCATAATAGTTATACAGTACAGTATAACAATTAAACACAAGCGATCAGTTTGATGTAAATTGACATCGTTATAATACAATGAGACATCAACTCGTGAATATCCCTAATATTTTTTATTAATGAATCAAGATCATTAATTTAAAATTACGTTAATTATATATTTTTTTTTATTTGATCACCTCTTTTTGAAGATTTATTATTTCATTAGAAAATCCATCCATAATCTTATTAACAAAACTTATACCAGAACTAAAATGGACACTAAAATTTGCATTGTAGGAGAAACGATTTTTTTTCTCTTTCAAAATATTAAAAAGAAGTTGCAATACATTTCTTGTGTCATCAGTTATGTCGTACATAATAATTATACCCTTTATGCGGAGGTGGAATAGGAAAGTTATACGAAACAAGGTTTATTCAAACTTTTAAAGTCTCCTGGTGCAATTGTTTAAGTACCGTTTGGAGCTAGCTCTTTGCAAATTATTATTGGTTCACACTAAAAATATTTTCATTATGGTATACACCAAAAGTGAAATAAATCAAAGATAATTCAAATTAAAAGTCTGGTTTTGTTTACAGGATAAGATGGTAGTAGCATTTGCCCACTACTGCAAATTCGAGGAAGTTTGATAAAAAGTCGTATTCAATATTTCGTTTCGAATTGTTTTCCATCATTTCAATTTATCCTTGACACTAAATAATTTTTTTTTTGTTGATTTATCTTAGACAACAACCCCATACGTAATAATTTATTTAAAAACAAAAATTGAATTTAAATTTGCGAAGGCGAAGGCGATGGTAAGTTGACAAATTAAAATTTTATAAAAAAATCTAAATTTGATGATTTATTAAATATATTCGTATTTTTTTTTTATTTTAGCTGTCCTCTTCTTCTCCTCCTACACCCTATTCATTGCATTTTCAAAGTAATAATTCCAAAACATCAACTTTTTTCAATGTCTAATCAATTTATTTTCATTTAAATATAATATATTAGGATGTGATGCATACGCTGATCAAGATACTGTAACTTAAGTGAATCAATAAAAACTTGTGAAAAATTAGCCCAACAACAACTACTCAAAATGTAGATTAGATTTAATCTAGATTTAATCTAGACATACAAAGCTAAAATAAAAGTTAATCAGTAACCTAAAAAATACGACTATCCTGTCTAACGTAAATTTATATATAGAACAGATACTCATAATGTCTAATTAGCTCAATATTTTATGCATCAGTGATAATATCTACAATTTGTATTAATTTTAGGTTAATAAATTGGAAATCAAAATGTATAACACGACATTAAAATTTTTACAAATCCAAAATCGTTAGCATTAAGATCAAATAATTTTCATATTAAAAATTTAAAAAAATGTAGACTGTCAGTCAGTGTCTAAACTAATCTTATTGTTGAATACGTTTAAATTGTAAGCTGGTTGAGCGCAAGAATAGATGTACATGTACATCTCAAAACCAGGTATTTAACATTTGCAAGACATTTAAGTCGGAATTAAATTTAATTGTTTTTTGTTTTTTTTTTTACTAACATTTTCTCATCAATGGTAGTGTTGTTTTACCATCCTTGCTGGATGATGATATACTGAACTATCAATTGTAGTAAGCTTTCATCTGACAATAGACGTCTGATTTGCTTGCGTTAAGCATTAATATGGAAGTATCTATTGAAATATATGCCGAAGAAATACTTCTACCTACCCCTCCTAAAACTCTATTATTTAATTTTTGTGCTATAATCTTGTTCTACAGTTTGACTTTATTTTTGATTTATTTTGATTAATATTATTAATAATCGAGCTTCTATCAGTTATTCACAATATACCTTGACTTCATTTTTTAAAGAACACTTAAAACATCTTAGTGTCAATATAACAAAATAATCCTAAGCTTTCACATTACCCAAAGTCTAATAAATTTTCTGATACCTTCATTATTCTAAAATTCTAAGAATTTGTTGTTACTTTAATAATTTTTTTTTTGTCTGCAAATTTACTTGAGACCGAACAGTGTCTTACAGAAATAACTTAAGACCACTTCAATTAAATATCTTTAATGAACCCTCAACTGTTTTAATGCAAAAAAAAAAATAATAATAATCATTAGGATACATTTGATTAATACCAGTTTATTTTTTTCCAGAATATAGCATAAAAGATAATTCTTATAGATTCCGGTACACTAAGGATACTCTGATAATGAAGAGTATTAAAAACAAAAAGAGAAAATTTTTTTAACAGTTTTTCTTTCTATCTGTTCTTGCTTTTGTTTGTTTTGATATCGGAAAATAAGGAAAAAAAAATATTTTTCCATTATGGTTACTTTAAAATGAGAAGAGCAAAAAAAAAAGAAAAACAAAAACAAAAAAAAAATTAAATTTCTTCCCACAATGACACAATTATTATATATATGTGTTTGTAAGTATGTTAGATATGCTTTTGGGTTTAGGGATTTATATATATATATATATATATATCTATATATATCATAGGTATACAAATGAATTCCGTCATGAAACGAGACTGGTCTTAAGTCAATAAATTATAAATTCCATCTTTTCTCAAGTAAAAGCCAAAAGAAAAAATTCCAAAAACAAAAAAAAACACATTTTTTTTTAAAAGTAGGAAAAATTCTAGTAAAAAAAATAAGGACAATAAGGACAAAACAAAAAAAAACCTAGAAAATTGTATAAAACTTTTTTTTTTAATAGAAATACACAATACAGTTAGCGTTGAATACAAAAACATCACAAAAATAGAATGTTGTAAATAAAAAATAAAATTTATATATATCTGGATCTAGGTTAGAAAGAGATAGAATAATAATTTTGTATTTAACAATAAACCAATATATTTTGCTTGTTAAAGTAAATAGAATACCATTTTAAGTTTTATAAAATTAACTGTGACAAAAGTAGTCCTAGAATATCAACTAGCTACGTCGATGGAATCACAGAAAAAATATTTCGTTTTTCTATTTTTTTTTTTTTTTAGTTTAATGCGACATTTATTAAAGTTATTTGTCGGACATGAAATTTGTGTTAAAGTTTTAGGTATAAAAATAATAATATGGAAACAAAATATTCAAGTTTATTTAATTATGGAAAATTTGTAATGAAATTGTTCTGATGATTCCAATTCTATATAGTTAGAAATTATTTTTTCATATCCGAATTAAAGAGTTTCTTAGAGTATATCTGGATTTTGGTTGGTTACTGATTTATAGGTAAATTTGAAATATTTAAATTACCTTATATATAATTTTTTAAATTATATTTGAAGAAATAAAATATAACCTTTTGAACCAAAATAAGGACTAAAATAAAATTAGAATATGTAAAAATATAATTGTTTATAATATACTTTTATTTAACCAAAATTAGTACCCTGAGAAGTAGAAAGTAAATTTGATCGTAGTTCGTGAGGATCTAGAATTGTTGTGAAACAAATGAAACATTGTGACCTTGAACATTGTGAACGGAATCTGAAATATTTGAAATTGAAAAATCAAAACCATTAAAAGCATAATCATAAGCATTTCAGGATAGTAGTGTAGTAAAACACAGTTGATATCAGTGCATAGACTAATAGCATGTTCTCACTTGAGCAAAATCTACTAGATTTTGGACAAAAAAAATTAAAATTTACATCAAAATCTACCAGATTTCCCATACAAAATGTTGATTTTGAATGGAAAGCGAAGTGTACTAGATTTTGCACAGGACTTTGGCCATATCTCAATATCTCCTTAAGTTTATGTATACTAGGTTTTCAATTAATTCAGTACATAAAATAAAATAAACAATGTAGTACCAATATATAAAAATATTGGAGAAACTCAAGATATTAATAATTTTAGACCAATATCAACATGTACAATCTTTAGTAAGCTAATTGAAAGTTATATAAACATGCTATTTACGGAGCATTTCGAAAACTTCAGCGGATATTGACGAAATACCTAATATTGTTCTAAAACATCTTCTCGATTCATTCATTGCGATATATTGCACAATATTTAATAATTGCTTAAATCTCAGCTATTTTCCAAAAGATTGTAAAAAAGCAATTGTTATATAACAATAAAAAAAACAGGAAATCCCCCGACGCTCCTGATTGCTACATGCCTATAAATCCATTACCTAATATCAGTAAAATTTAAGAAATTATAGTAAATAAATTTTTAACACAAGAAACAGAAAAAAGAAATATAATTCCAGTTAACCAATTTGGTTTCCGTCATAAGCATAGCACCATAAATGCTATGACGAAACTATCTTCGGATATCTGTTGGAATATAAATTGTAATAAATGTGTCGCAACATGTTTTATAGATTTCGAAAAAGCTTTCGACACCGTGTGAATAGACGGTATTATATACAAGCTTCTCAGTTATCAGTTTCCTACATATTTAATATACTTAATTAGTAACATGCTAAGCAACAAAATCTTTAGAGTTTCTTTAAATAATAAAATTAGTTCTAAAGATTATCACTTAAAGAATGGCCTTCAACAAGGCACTGTTAATTCACCAATTTTATTCAACATCTTTACTGAATTCGCTGGACAAAAGTCTAGGTTTAAATTATACTTAGTATTGCCTTTGCTGACCACTTAACAATCTATACAGCTGATTCCCACTTAGGAATAGCTTAGTATAGCCTACAAAAATCGTTCAATAAGATAGTTGCATACAGTAAGAAGTGGAAACTGAAAATTACAGAAAATGCGAAACGATCCTGTTTAGAAATACAATAAAGAAATCAAATGGTAGTATTAAGAGGAAATGGAGAGTTTTTCATAAAAAAAGGTCCAGATACCTCAACAATTAAAAATTCCACCAATTTCAAATATTTAGCTTAACTACCTGCATAATTTTAAATACCACATAAAAAATCAAATTAAGAAGGCAAATAATGCCTTTATGCCAATGAAAAGTCTATTTTACTCCAAAGTGTTATGTTACAAAGTTAAAATACTTTGTTATAAAAGCTTAATAAGGCCTATATTATCATATGGTTGTCCTATATGGTTTAATATCAGCGCGTCTATAATGAAGAAATTAAGATTATTTGAACGCAAGTGCTTAAGAACTTGTACAAATTTAAATAGGAAACCATCAACGGACCACTTACACTATTATTCAAATTAAGCATTATATGAAAAAGCAAATATATAGCAAATATAATCAGAATAGACAGTTTTATTATTCGTCTCATACGTAACCACATACTGCACAGTAGTGAACAAATATCAAATTCATTAATTTGCCACCCTTGGTTCATAGATGACCAGTATGCTAATACAAACCTACACACAGGCTTTATTTACCCAGAAGGCTTCATTCTTCTGGACAAGAATAACCAAATTGAAAATAACGAGTTTATACCGTTAATTTACCAATTTAATAGGCATGCATTTGATAAAAAATTGATCACAAATTTAAATAGTATTGATATTAACAATAACGATTTTTTCAAGTTTGATAGTTACATTCCAAATAGTAATAAACTCATTAGTAATAAGCAATATTTCTGGAAAGAGTAGGTTAAGTTAGGCTAAGTTAGGTTAAGTTTAGTATAGATTTTGTTTTGTTTAGAATTATATCCATATAAATAAACAAAATAAATAAACAAAACTTGAAAAAAAGAGCATTTCGAAAAAATAACAAATAAAATACAATATGGGTTTAAGAAAAATTCCAACGCAAATGCAGCTATTTTTGATGTCCTAACCAACATTCAAAATAGACTAGGGAATAATAAAAAGGTGGCAGTGCGATGCTTTTTGATCTCACGAAAACATTCGATATGGTGGATGGGAAAATTCTCTTACGCAAACTATATGAATACGGAATGGTTTCGAACAAAAATGGTTTAGGAGAAGGTTTAATATCAGCGGTTTAATATCAGCAATAGAAGGTTTAATATCAGCGCGTCTATAATGAAGAAATTAAGATTATTTGAACGCAAGTGCTTAAGAACTTGTACAAATTTAAATAGGAAACCATCAACGGACCACTTACACTATTATTCAAATTAAGCATTATATGAAAAAGCAAATATATAGCAAATATAATCAGAATAGACAGTTTTATTATTCGTCTCATACGTAACCACATACTGCACAGTAGTGAACAAATATCAAATTCATTAATTTGCCACCCTTGGTTCATAGATGACCAGTATGCTAATACAAACCTACACACAGGCTTTATTTACCCAGAAGGCTTCATTCTTCTGGACAAGAATAACCAAATTGAAAATAACGAGTTTATACCGTTAATTTACCAATTTAATAGGCATGCATTTGATAAAAAATTGATCACAAATTTAAATAGTATTGATATTAACAATATCGATTTTTTCAAGTTTGATAGTTCATTCTAACATTACATTCCAAATAGTAATAAACTCATTAGTAATAAGCAATATTTCTGGAAAGAGTAGGTTAAGTTAGGCTAAGTTAGGTTAAGTTTAGTATAGATTTTGTTTTGTTTAGAATTATATCCATATAAATAAACAAAATAAATAAACAAAACTTGAAAAAAAGAGCATTTCGAAAAAATAACAAATAAAATACAATATGGGTTTAAGAAAAATTCCAACGCAAATGCAGCTATTTTTGATGTCCTAACCAACATTCAAAATAGACTAGGGAATAATAAAAAGGTGGCAGTGCGATGCTTTTTGATCTCACGAAAACATTCGATATGGTGGATGGGAAAATTCTCTTACGCAAACTATATGAATACGGAATGGTTTCGAACAAAAATGGTTTAGGAGCTATCTAACTGAAAGGAAACAATATGCATGTACAGAACACATCAGAGTTCGCTAGGTCCTACACTTTTTAATTGCTACATACAGTTTTGCTGAATTAAATCTACAGGGGCAAGGGGTTTCTATATGCTGATGATCTTGTAGTTATATATGACGTTAATAGTAATACGAATTTAGAGATAAACATGAATTATGACCTAACCACAATAAATGGATGTGCAAACACAAATTGATTATAAACATTAAAAAAACAAAGTATATTGTATTTTAAGTCTAAACATTTTGAGTCCTTAAATCTTCTATGTAACAACATGAAAATTTAAAAAACTGACTAATATAAATATTTAGTAATAAATGCTGCATGCTTGATTGAGGTGGAAAAAACAGATAAATATTCAAATTGAAAAAGGTAGAAAAATAGCGGTTATATTCAGAAGAATAGCACACAGGATACCATTTCAATGGAAGGGAATTGTCTTATAACCTCTTAAAATGTTTTTTGATTATAGAAACACTTTCAAAGAAAACAAAAATTTATTTTCTTATTTTGAATTTTTAATTTTATATAAGTACAATTTTTTACACCAATATTTAGACCAATATTTAGAGCCTAATATTTTATTATGTAAATCTATAAAACTGAGCACTAGTTTAGATTAACTAGCTAGACTCATCAAATGAAGCACAAGCTAAGAACCAAAATATGTTACCTATGCCAAAGACCTATATTTCCAAATGGTGTAAAAGGATAAATGATGACAATAGTTATTGATGTTAATAATTTTTTCATTTCTTCTATAGTCAAAACACTAGAGCTTTAGCTCCAAGGTTTATTTCCAAGAACAATAATTTATTATTCCGAAAAATATAAAGAAATAAATGAATAAATAATTTGGGATTACTGAACTTTGAACTGGTTTTGTTCTATTAAGTTTACAGAATAAAATGGTAGTAGCATTCGCACGCTCCTCTATATTTATAAAAATATTCTTCTTCAATAACAGGTCAAAATGTAAATTTTTAAATTAAAATAATATTTTAAAGAATTAAATTTTCCGTCTCCCATATTTATCTTTCAGTCTATGTACCAATTAAATACTCATATAAATTCATAAATACTTTGTTTATAAAAATAAAGTGTAAAAATAAATTTAAACAAAAAAAAACCAAAATAAAAACCAAAGTCTTAAAAATTCTAAAAATATTTATTTTATTTAAATCTTAAATTTATAAAAATAAAAATAAAATTAAAATTTATAACATTCTTCTTTAGCAAATTAACAATAGAATCATTATATCCAGACAAATTAAAATAAAAATTTAATTTAATTAAATAGTAATACTTAAATACTTAAATAAAAAAAAAAATTTCTATAAAAAAATACATAAAAACAAAAATTCTTTAATTAAGTCCTTCAAAATAGCAAAAGGATATTCATTTTTTCATTATATTACTTTTTTAATATATCAAATTATAAAAATAAAACTAAGTACACACACAAATATATTATCTATATATTAAAAACAGTAAAATTTACATACCAAAAATTCTATACGTCCACAATAGGTCCCACACAATCTTTTAAATCATTTGATTTTGCTTTAACATGACAACAATATGGTTGATGTGCCAAAGCCGGTATATTTGTTGAAGATGAAGAAAATCTTAATCCTGATGATGTTGTTGATAATACTGATGATGATGATATATAGGGTAATTGTGTGGATGATGATAATAATATAGGAGAACCAGGCGGTGATAATATAAATGATGATGAAGATATTAACGGTGTTGATGTATTTAATAATTGTGATGCATTAAAAGACGTACAATGTAATGAGGACGATGATAATAAAGGACATTGTGAAATATTATTACAGCTTTGTAAAACTTGATGATGAGCTGAAAACAATGGTGATGATGTTGATGTTAACGACGAATTGGTACAACTTGATGACGTTGATGACGAGGACGATGCTGATGATGATGATGATAATGGTGATGAATAGTTTGCTAAATTGCAATTATTACAAAATGCTGTTGTACCATCTTTAATTTTTTCAGTCTCTTTAATTACATAAAAATGTTCACGTAATTTTGCAGCAACAGCAGCTGCATTTTTTATATTTAAAGATTTAGGTTGACTGCTATTATTTTTATTATTATAATTTTTATTTTTTTTATTTATAATATTCGATGCTCTTATACTGTTATTACTATTACTGTATCTATTTCTACAATTATGTTGACATTTTCTTTTATTATCATATATAATAACATTTGAAGCATCATCATCAATTCCCTCAGCTAAAACAATATCAACTGATGTTGTTGAACAGCAATCATCATCTTCATCGTCATCATCATCATCTTCTATATCATCTATATCATCTATATCATCTATATCATCTAAATCGTCTTCATCATCATCCTCATCATCATTTTCCTCCACATCTATATATTCTTCAAAATTATCATCATCATCAACATCATCATCATTAATAATAATATCATTATCATCCTGAGGAGTATTATCAGGAACATTAGTTTTTTCATCTACTATAGATAATATTGAAGAAGACGATAATGATAAAATAGGCTGAATTTTATTATTTAATTCAGATTCTATTATAGTTGTAGCTCTTTCTAATTCTTCTTCTGCTGCTGATACTGCTGCTGCTGCTGCTTTTGTTGTTGTTCTAGTTGTTGTTGTTGTTATTTGTTTTTTATTTATAATTGCTCTTGATTTTAATTTTAATAAAGAAAGTGGAATTTTTTTACAATCAATGTAATTATTTTTTCTATTCTTATGAACAATATCATCAATTCCAATTAAGTTACTATTGCCGCGACTAAATTTTTTGTTATTATTATTATTATTACATCCGCCACTACAACCACCACCAACAATACCAACACCGCTACCACCATCACCACCACAACCATTTCTTCCATCATTATCCTTTTGTAATGATGGTAAAACTTCATTTAAAAATATTAATTGTGATGAACTAACGGTATCATCGACTGAAATACCAACATTATTAGTATCATTGTATTTAGTTATCATATTACTAGAAAAATTTTCATTATTGTTGCCTTTACAACTAATATTAGAATCTTCATAACTAATATAAAAATGTTCACAATCACTTAAATTACATGGTGGGCAACAATGATACAAAATTTTATTAATTTTATGAGAATTTTCTTTGCCTTGACTAACTCGTTGCTGCTGCTGCTGCTGTTGTTGTTGTTGTTGATGTAGTGGTAAAGGATAATAACCTTTATTACGTAATTTTACAAGCTCGATTTCATTTCTCTCAATAAAATTTATTTCTTTCGTATTCGAGCATACTTTATCATTTTGATTCTGTTGATGTATATGGCAATTATGTTGTTGTTCTTGTTGTTGTTGTTGTAATTGTTGTATTTGATGTTGTTTATGGTGTTTTTTACATTGAGTCTTAGGTATTTCTTCAAATTCATCACTTTCATCATCGTTAATATCGTCCTCATCTTCATCGTATTCTGATGATGCTTCTGCCGTTAAAATTCTATCAGCATTGCCATTTTTTTGGCTATAAATTTTGTTTTTGTTTTTATTTTTTAAGAATAAAAAGATAAAAGAGAAAAAAAAGAAAAGAGATAAAATATACATATAAATAAATTAAATGTCAACGTTAATTTCGTTGATTTTTTTTTTTTTTTTATTAGACACAGACTTTTATTTTCAAGATTTTTTCAGAAATGAAGAGAGAAATGAACATCATTTACTGCTGGTTCAGATTTAAATACTGAACTCTTAAAATAAATCTGTTCTTATGAGAAAATGTCGACAAAAAAAAATGTTCACTCTTAAACAATGTTAAAAGAGAATTAGTTTTTTATGATTTTAAAAAAAAAAATCCAAAAATCAAAATTCCAAAAACTAAAGTTAACATATTATTCAAAAATTTTTAATAGTTTAGAGTTAACCCTTTCTTCCAGAATATTTTGATTTTTGAATTTTTGTTTTAAATAGCTTATGGCCATGCATCATACTGATCTATGTATGTCAGCATACTGCCGGCAGCCACTACTACCAAGCTACTTGAAAAAAGAAATTTTATTTCGAATTATCATACCCAATCCGATGTATAAGTATTTATATATATATATATATTTCTAAACTTTCAACCATCTCTTAAACTATGGCAAGTTTATATGTATGTTCAAAGTACTCTGTGGAAACATTTTTTTTTGCATTAGAAGTTCGAGTGACCAGCGCTTAATACTACAGAAAATATTTGAAGAAAGTTAAAATAATCAAAAAAATTTCTATCCACGGGAATAAGGCATACGTACGGAATACTTGGTGTCGTTATTAAGTATAAAAAAAAATGTGTATACCAGATGTGTGACGTAACACTACAGACGAAGACACCTCGAATGTTACTTAAGAAAATTTTAATATTCAACACATTGTTGCAACATCAAGTACCTCCGTCTCTATGTAGCTTTAGTTTATTTTAGAAGAAGTTATTTGCGTCTCATTTTAAAGAAAAATATAAAATTTTATTTTCGGTTCGAGTATGCTAGCACAAAAATCTGGAGTGCAATTGTTTAAGGTGATATTGCATAATTGATAGTGATTCTGACAAATAGTAAAAGCAATCAGAAATGTTGCTGACAACTTATGGTATTTTGTAAGGTGATCATTTTTAACATCTGATCTTATGATTAAATTCGAAACAACACAATGATTAAAAAAAAAAAAAAATTGATAAGTATACAAATTTTATAACAAATATATGAATAATTCCACGAAGAGTGATAACGCCATGGTTAACATACGGTTCATACCCCTTTGCCAAGAAATCAATTTTGTCGAGGGGATTTTTGTAGACAAATGGGTATAAAAAGTATATGTTAACCATGGTGTTAGCACTCTTCGTGGACTATAGGCCAATTTTTTGTCGTTCTCAATTTAACTAAAATTGTCACTATCACAGTGAAAACAAAATTTGTGATTATTTTTTTGTCACTATCACGTTACAAAATGTCACTCCAGCATGCAAATTTATAAATTAGATATAAAGTTTTCAATACCATATTTGTGCAAGTTCAATCAATAATCATAGATACATAGTGACCTCTGTTATACAAAGTGACAAAATTGTACAACCAATAATACCAAATTGCCTATAAATTAAGCTTCATTTATTTTTTAAATGTCAGAAATTAATTCATTTGTTAGTGTTGAGCTTTAACTATGTCAGAAACGAGTAAGAGTAATCCGAACATAAATTATGTTTGACAGTTGAACTATATATTCAATTGACGACCACAAATACGTCCAGTATGATTTTTAATATTACACTCATCTCAGTTAAAATTTATATATAGTTTGAATGGTGATATTCCGTATATGGAAAATACATGTAAATGTCCATATTCCACATATGTAGGCAATTATGTTGAATCTGATAATATGTTAAACTTTCGTTAAACAAAGAATTCTTAAGGTAAATTCCATCCGAGCCGAATTCGACATATGTATATTTTATATAAATTCTATAAAACATATTTTTATGTTACTATGGTATTATGGGTCGATATATGCTTTGACAAATGCCTATATCAGCTTTGTTAGGCAATTTGACATTTACATGTGTCTTTATAGTTAGCGCCATACAATGTATCAAGTTTGTAGTATGTCAATAATTTTCCCACATAACCTCTTGAGTTCAGTACTCAAACAAAAATTTGCCCCAAGTATATGAAAAACTAGTAACGTTATTATGGTTCATGAGCCAGAAAAACGAACCCAAGCTCTAATCACATTGTTACCAGTAATCTCTAAGTTGTTTGAGAAACTACTTCTTAAAAAAATGCAATCATTTCATCAATCAAATCATCAATTCGGATTTTGAAAACAACATTCAACTGTCGAACAAGTTCATAGAATACTGACGTCATAGAAAAAATATTGGTAGGAAAAAGCATCTGTTTTTCAGTGTTTCGTGATGTTGTGCAAGCCTTTGACAAGGTATGAAGTGGCATGAAGGGCTTATCTAAAAGCTACTTCGCTTACTCCCTGAAACTCGAACTGATCTCGTCATATTTATCAAACCGATTATTTCAAATTAAAAAAGAAGAAAGTTACTCTACTCTACAAAATATTAATGCAGGAATACCACAATGTAGTATATTGGGCACATACTATATTTACTATACACTAGTGATATTCCAGAGATAGAAAATGCGATGGTAGCTACTTTTGCAGAGGACACGGCTATATTAGCAGTCGATAAAAATATAAATGAATGCTACAAATAAAATGCAACAAGTCATTAACAAAATCTCCATTTGGTGTGAAAGTTGGTTAACTTTACACAAAAAAGTTGAGTCACACATTCCAGTAAGATTAAACAATGTCATCATTCCATATTAAAATTCTGCAAAATATCTTGGTATGACGCTTGACTCAAAAGTTTAGATGGACATGTCAAGAAAAAAAACTAGAACTTTATCTAAAATACAAAAATTTGTATTGACTAATTGGGCAATCATCCACGCTTTCGATGAGTTTTGATCTACAATCAGATATTAAAGTCAGTCTGGGCTACGGTATTCAAATATGGCGTCGTGCTAAACAACTACCTATTCAAACTAGCTGATTGTTAAAACTTTGTTAGAAGACTTAAACGGACGAAACCGTTCGAAGTGTGTAAGGATAAGATCTTTTATCTTACAATAATTCCTAATGCCAAAAAGCCAAAATTGTATTAATGGTTAGTCTTAAAGACTAGTTTTAATTTTAACAAAAAGGATGGAAGTTTTTAGTGCGTTAAAGTCGTCACAGTCTTTCACTTCGTTCTTCCCCGGTACACGGACATAAGTAGAAGACTATTTTGATGATTTTCTTCTATCTGAAAAAGAAAAACATCTTGAGTTATGATAAACTTTCAACGAAAACCCTATACTCGTAGATCACAGTGAATATTACACTTTTAAGTTTGATTATGTTGAAAAAATGCTTGATCTGTTACAAAAAATTTAACTTGCAACATTAAGCAGTGTATAACAAGTTTTAGTCTATCTGTGTATAATAAAAAATAAACATGTTTTCTTGTTTTTTTTTAATAAGTTAGGAAGCACTTCGAATACTTGTTTCTTATCTAATCTCTTTTTATAAATATATCGAAATGTCGTTTTTTTTAAATTGTTCCCTATTCTCATAATTTCGTTTTTCAAAATTTAATTTTCTAAAAATCTAAATCAGCCATTGTCATAGCTTGGCTACAAAAATGTATGAAACTAACGTTTTACTACAGAAGTGTTATAGAGTGTAGCCACAGTTTGAAGTTTCAGAGTAATTTCTGAAAACAGGATATTTAGGAAACAGGAAAAAGATGAGATTTTTGAGACGAAAAACGAAATTTTAAGAAACGATGAAAAATGAAATTTAAAATAACGAATTTTAAATAATAAAAAAAAAGATTAAATCAAAAACGAGCATTCGCAGATGACCAAATAAATTATTCTAATTATTGTTTTTTTTTTAATTGATTAAAATCAAAAATACTCACCTTAATAAATTCAAATGCCTGTGACGATAACGGCATTTTTCTGTTTCTAAAAATGATTCAGTTGATTGCACTAATGGTCTATGTGGTCTACCAGTTGGTAAATAATAAACCAAACAGGTAACACCAACCAAAAACAGAAAGAACATAAACACTATGTCAAACATCAGAAGTGAATTGAACGTCATAAGCTGCATATTACACTATACAACCAAAGGTGAAGGAAATATTGTTTTTGTTTTTTTTGACTTTTTTTTTGTTGCTGCTTCAGTATTTATATGCAGTATTTAGTAGATAGTATAGTCCTTGTGTGGTTTTATTTAATTATTTAAATATAGTATATATATATATATATTTTTTTTTTTTTAATTTAAATCTCAACACAATGTTATTATGTTGTATCATGGTGATAAATCAATTTCAATAAATGTTTTAAATTTATTTCGCTTAATTGATAAAATATTTTTAAAATTTTTCGTTAACATATTTTTTGGCTTTGACATTAAAATTTTATTAATTAATTTTTATTATTATTATCTTTTTTTAATTATTATTATTATTTTTTTATGCACTTTTATTTCACAATTATTTAAATTTCACTCAGTACATGATCCATTCAAAATGTATATATGCAAATTATATCAGTTCGTCGCTATTTAAATTTTCATTTTTAATATCAGGACATTGTGTGAACTGAAAGTTGGATAAATGGTGATGTTGTTAGTAATACTGTTAGTAAAGGAAACATTATTTATTTTTTTTTATTAAATAATTTTCAGTGATTTGTGAACGTTTAAAAAATAAATTGCAATGATTTCATGAATTTATAACAAATAAAACAATAAAAAAAAAAGTGAAACAAATGTAGGTAGTTAAGTTTGCAGTTAGCTATTTGTGTAGGAACAGAGTGATTCAATTGTTGATGTTTTATTGATTGCAGTTGAGTACAAATTTAAAGATTTAATATGGTTTTAGGTATGTTTTGGGGATTCTGAACTGAAGCAAATTTTGTATCAACATAGGCCCAAGTAACTATACCTTAAGGATACTTGTTGTTGACACCTTTCCAAAAATATATATCCTTTATGGAGTATCTTATCTTTTATGGGTGTAAAGGACATTTGAATGTATCCTTGTTATTTTAATGTTTTTGTTATATACTTACTATATGTACAATATATGGGCTTATCTATTGATACTTATATGCGTGAATATTTCAAAAGGTTGATTTTTAAGCCATCAAAATGCCAAATGGCTAGAAAAATTTATTTTAAATAATTTTTGGTTTAATTATTTGGTTTATTCCGTTTGATAAATCTATAATTTTAGTACGTTCTGAGAAACTACCAGTTTATTTTTAAGGACTTTTCACGGGAATAACAATTTGGCACGGAAATGATAATTAAGTAGATAGTTACTGGATTGAAATTACAATATACGAAAGGGAAGAAATTACATATCTTTATCTAGTAAGATAACACATTTCTTGATAGATAGATAGATATATAGTTTCTTCTAGAAAATCAATTAGCAGTTAATTTAGACTTTGCGATGTCACAACTCATCGATTTAGCCCAACTATTTTCTAGATAAAAATATCTAGCGAACCTGAATTACTTGAAAAAAATAATATTTCAATTCATATCGATGCAATTATATACAAATGTAATAAGATAATTTGGGTCTCAAACAAAACAAAAACGCAAAGCAAAATTTATCCGAAAAAGCTTTTTTAGAACTGGATGGCGGCGCAGTTGGATCTAAAACAAATAAAAATAGGGCCATATTCTGAAAGGAAAAGGGCAACTATTTGAAAAAACCCTGAGAGAGTACATGTGTAAAGTTATGTATATAGTTATGTAATATATCTAACTAGAGACCCCTATTTATTAATTCAATTCTAGTTAAAGCCAAATTTACCGTTTTTAACAGAACGGGGGCTTAAATATACTGATATTTTTCACTATCAATGAATAGGTATAAAAAAAAAACATAATAATTTTGTTTACAACTTACTACGATACACATTACATTGTCTATACCTAACCTAAGTACCTATCTACATTTAATGATGAAAATAAAACTCATATGCTACCTATGCTATGCACTCTCACTATGCATTTGTATAAATAGGATGGTGTACTGGAGTAGGGGGGGTAGTGGTGTGGTGATTTGTTTTCTCTCGTTTTTGGTGAATAGATTGAATAATTTTAAGGTGTAATGTTGACAATTAACTCCATTATAATATATGATCATAGGTGGTGTTGGTGTCTGTCAAAATTATATTTTAGCCGGTTACTATTTCCAGTGCATGTCTTTAATTACATTGTCTTACATTGTTATATTAGAAAAAAGAACTCACTTTCAGGCGAACCATTAAAGAAAATAAAACAAAATATATAAGCAATAAGTAAAATCTTAAAGTAGTTATAAGATAAAAAGGAATGACAAAATTAATAATAATTTGTGTAAATAAAATAAATAAAGCATTTAAATAATTAATTTAAGGAATAAAATTTGTGTGAAATTAAATAATAAGAATAGTTTAAATAATTATAATAACTAAGGTAATGGAACCATCTACCACCAGTCTAGTAACTATCTTGTAAAATAAGCGATGTAAAAAATATATATAAAAATATATAATAAATAATATATAAAAATATAGATAAAATTCTATCATTTAAAAAAAAATTAATTGAAAATTAAATATTAAGACATAAGTAAATCTAAAATAAAAATTTGAGATCTGACCACGCTACATAAAATTTTGACTAATCCAATTATATACCGCCAAAAAGGTAAAATTATTACATCCAATCACCGCCATACTGAAATGGCAGATTTTGAGGCCGATTTTGTATCGGCGTAGGACCTAATGACCATATCATAAGGATAGCTGGAACTATTAGCTTTCCAAAAATATATATCTTTAGTGGTGCATCTTATCCTTTAAGGACGAAAAGGACATTTGAAAGTATCCCTGTTGTTTTGATGTTTTTATATAAAAACCGTTATGTCTGTTGATCTATTAAATATATATATATTCGGTTATATATATAGATAACGGTCTGGAGCATATTTTAACGTTTATTTGATGATAATTGGTGCTTCCGTTATGGTGATATTGTAGTTCAAAGTAGAAAATTTTGGAAATAAAAAATCAATCCTTATTTTCGTTTTACCGAAAACCTCAAGATTTTACCATAAAACCCTCCCAATGTTTGTATACTGTTGAAGAGGTATATTTTTTTTCTATAACATGTAATAAAATTAAGCTAAATATAAGATGTATATAAAATGTAATAAAATTAACTTAATAAAAACTATGCTACCGCCATGTATGGCGGTGATTGGGGAAGTTAATAAAAGTAGTGTATCCAATTACCGCCATTTATAAAAATAGCTTCTTTTACATTAAAATCACATTTATTTTTTCTATTGAAACAAAAAATTAATTAAAAATAGTTTGATTTGCCAAAACAATATACTTTTATTTTAAAATATAATTTAATTTAATTTTAAAACTATATTAAAAAAATCTTACAATAAATTCAGATTCAATTGACTAATCTATTTTTTGTGTATTTTATTAAACATTTTGTAAAACGACAAATTCAAACATGTTCAGAATGTTTATTTTATAAAAGTAACAAAAACGAATTTTTTGAACATTTACTGGTGTCTTGTTATATTTACGCTAAAAGTTAAACGTAGTTGCTTATCTGGCGATGAACGGTTATTTTACCTTATATGAGATAGAAAATATATTTCCGAAGAAGAAATATTCACTGTAAATAAAATAATAATTTTGGAAGCACCATTAAAAAAGTAATAAAATAATACGTGTTGTGACAAGTGGTTTCATAAGTCTAAAATTATTATACATTTAATGCATACAATAATAAGAGTATTGGTCTATGACTCTTTACTGGAAAATAAATCCACACAAAACATCTTGAATAGTTTAAAATTTACGTTTTTACCAAAATTTCTTCAAAAAGTTCTAATGAATCTCTGAAGATGCATTTTTTCCAAAATTAAAATGTGAGATTTTGTATTTTCGAGATATTTTTTCTCAAGATAGAATCATATACTCCTAAAATATTATAATGATTTCATATTCAACAAACATTATAATTAAAGCAGAATATTAAATATAAGAAAATTATATATAAATAAGATCAAACGAGGAGCTATACAAACACCAATTGATGTCCACAATATTATCAGTAAAATTTTTTAAAGCACAATAACTAAAATGGGAAAGACATAACGTAATGAGGAGGAAGAATGATCAAGGATGCTAAAAAGCATATGAGACGCCCTCTCGTTAAATACTAGAGCAAGAGGTAGATCAAGATCAAGATGGCTGAACGAAATCGAGGACATCGGTCGAAAGATTGAATTTAACGGATGTAGGACAGCTGTAAAAAGCAGAATACAATTTGTTGGAGGGTCGTTGTAAACGAGGTTAAGGTTCACACTGATGATGATATAAATAGATGATGATGATATAAAACGATCAATTGAAGCACATACACACTCAAGCTAATTTTTTTAATAAACTCAACCACAGTATTTAACAATTTTTATCACATAATAAATTCTATATAATTGAAACACTCTGTACTTATAAATATAATTATATGCATACGTATACATTACATATGTGCTTATGTTGTACAAATATTATATGCATCAATTGCTTTGACAGCTGTGACTTTCATTCATTGTAAAATTTCAAACTAGACTAATTAGTTTCAAACGTAAGTGTAATCCTTTACAATTTGTACCTATTTGAATGTAGTAGAATTAAATTTTGCAAACGATTTTAGGAACTTGATTATAAGTTTTTAATTAAAAAAAAAAAGTGAATAGGTATACCTAGGTATAATAAAAATTTATTATATGAAATCTGTCTATAGCTTTAATTACAAATATTTTTTAACCAACATTGTTATTCTAATAATAGAATGTTGTTGCTGTTTATAATATTTACCATTAGGGACGTGTTCTTTTTTAAAAAGCCATGACACTGAAAAATTAACCATTAAGTAAATCACTAAGTTCAAATTATTAATTTTCTTCAGAATTATAAAAATAATAATGATCCATATTAGTGATAAAAAGTTTCGAACACTATAAGCGGGAGTTCTTTTAGTATTTAGTAGCAAGAGAAGAGTGTTTTTGTATTTGTTTTGCTTTAATATAGTAAGAGAAGAGCTCTTTTGAATGTAAATTTGTGGTGCTTTAATTTTTTTTCAAACAATTACATGAAAAGCTTTAAATGATCAGATCAGATGGAGTAAATAGACCTATAGGTTCATTATTTCATTTTTGATTTGTTCAATTTAATCAATCAATCCTTTTTTCAACTAAGTAGTCGTTGGTTATTTTCATTTTATTCCTTAGCTTATTAGGTTTAGTTACACATTTTAATAGCATTCTAGAAATTTCATGCATCCTTTTTGATTACTGTTTCACTGTATCGTAATAATGCAATTCATAAAGAAAACAAATTCAAGGATTTCTGCTACTCTTTTGTCTATTTAAAATAATATTTATTTAATTAATTTTTAACAGTACCCCTACAGTGCCAGTAATGTTTTGAATTTATGTAAAACAGTAATTAAAAGTTCGAATATAATCAAATTCTAACCGAAAATATAATCAAGTATAATTAAATTCAACTTCAGAAGCAATTTAAATATAACTTGAAATTTCATAATGAATGGCTAATGGCTTTGTAGGTATATGACGCACACACTGTCGAGATGAACTGACTTTTACTATTTTCTGTTCTAATTTAAAAATAAAAAAACCACTAAAATTTAAATTATTTTAACATACTCGTATACATAGTAACAATTACATACATATTTTAAATAAACGCATGTTGTTATTTACACTTCAGATAGTTGAATTGATTGTAAAAAACAAAAACATAAAAAACCAACAATTGAAACACAAAAAATATTTGTATAACTTTAAATTCCCACCTATTTCCTGTTTTAAAATCATTTCCATAAATATTTCAGGTGTAATAAATACATACAGGTGTACATTTAAAACATTTACTTTTTATACATTACTTAGATACTTCGTTATTTTATTTTAACATTGATTTAAAATTTAAATTCAAATGTTTTTAAGTGTATATATACTTATGTAGGTTAGAATGATTGCAAAGAATAATTACGAAATCTAGATTAATTGTGATTGAAAATAATTGAGAATATTGAAGGGAATTCTTATTATGTGTATCCAAAAAGTTTAGTATAATTAATTTATTAAAAATGTTAAGTGCTACTCAAATTAAAAATTGTGGTTGGGTCAAATGGGGAAATAATAATTGTACAAAAATATATATTTTCAGCATAATAGTAGCTATCACAGAAGAAATTAAGATAAAAAAAAACAGGAGTAAAAATGATGCCGTATATTGTTTCCTTTATTATTTAATTGTTGACTTAGAGGTCTAATTTCTAAGAAAAAATTCAAATATAAATGTTGGAATTAAAATTTGTAGAAGCGCTATGCTTCCTTAATGAGTTAATTCATGTATGTGGGTTCTTAGTAAAAAGTAAAATCACACTATGAATTTGTTTCTAGATCAGATATTATACTTTAGTTAGATCAGATTTATTGTGAATAACTCTATTTTTTTTTATTACTTATATATACATACTGCTTCACATTTCATCTGTGAATTGTAAAAAATTAAACAAAAAATACAAAAATTATTGTACAAGATAAAAACTTGATACATTTAATCCTAAATCATTACTTACTATATATCTGAAATGTTTGAGTCAAATAATTTTCCTAAATGTATGCAAATATAATTTATATTACCAAATTAAACAGAAACGTTGGGGATACCAAAAGCTGTACGTAAATATTAGTTAAGTTTCCACAGAAAGCATGCTAAGTATATAATAAATTATTTATTGAATACTCATTATTATATTTCCACAAACAAGCATTCATTCAACAAAGGATTCTATGATGGGTTTTCATTTAAATTAAAATCTTAACTCTCTCACTATTAAAAATTACTACATTCCTGGATATTAAATCTGAAATTTTACATAAATTTAAAAAAAAAATGTACAAAAACAAATAAAATTAATTCTGGAGTTTCTCAAGAAAGCGTTCTAGGATTCATTCTTTATTTAATTTTTACGACAGATTTTCTAATATGGTTAATGTGTTGTGGACACTTTTCTATTGGTTTGAGACTCAAACATTCACCTTACATTGAAGAAATTGCTAGAACATAAAATACAAAATTTTCTAAAGATTTAAAGAATAAAATTAAACCGTTTCTACTTATAATAGGGAAATTATTTAACAGTAAAGCTATGTAATAAACCAGAACTTAGACATGGTTTTAAACTAAAAAAAAGCATGTCCCACACAAAAACCAACGTTTAAGACTAAAATTTATCTACAATATTCGCTGTTACATCATGTTTAGAATTAATCAAATCAATGTTTGTAGAAATAATATAAACTTCTAGCAAGTATGAAAAGTACGAACTTCAGAAGAGGAATTGATAGAAAGCAAATGTAATTGTTGAGAAAAACGTAACATTAAAAACTGAACAAGTGTATCAGGTATTGGTGATATCGTGCACGTAGCAATGTGCCGAAACGAGTACAAATGCTTCCTAGCTAAATTTTTCATTTAGTTTGTGATATTTTCAATAAAATTAATACCTTAGATATTAATCTGAGTTCTGGTCCAGATGGTATCCCTAATTTAGTATTGAAGAACTGGATTTATAGTTTGACTTATCCTCTTTACTTAATTTTAACAGATCACTAAATGAAGGAATTTTCTTAGATAACTGGAAATTTTCAAACATTATTCCTATTTTTAAATCAGGGTCTAAAATTGTCGTTGAAAATTATAGACCTATCGCTAAATTATCTCTATTCCTAAACTTTTCGAAGCTATTGTCATAGATAAAATATATTTCTTTGTTAAAGAACACATATCTTCAAATCAGCATGGCTTTAAGGATGGAAAATCTACATCCACTAAATTAACAGTTTTTCTTCACACAGTTTTCAATGCAATTGAAAAAGGCTATCAAGTAGATACGATATTCACGGATATTTCTAAAGCTTTTGACAAAGTACACCATTCTTTACTACTCTCTAAACTTCAGGCTCTTGATATTCATGGTACCTTCCTTCTGTGTTCAATCTTATTTGATTGGTCGTAAGCTGTGCGTTAAAATTCAAAATTGCACGTCATATACCTTCAAGGAACTCATGTGGGGCCACTATTATTTGTATTGCTTATGAACGATATCGACTTCGATATTAAGTCTTTGATCTTATTATTTGCTGACGATACTAAACTTTTTGCGGTTATTAAGTCGAACGAAGATTGCCATCTCCCGCAGCAGGATCTTGACAAATTGTACTCATAGTGTAACATTAATGGCCTTACCATAAATATTAATAAGTGCAATTACATGTCATTTTCTAGGAAGCAAACTCTAATTGAATTTTATTATAATATCAATGGTTCTATTATTGAACATGTTTGTGAAACAAAAGACCTGGGTATCATTCTCGTTAATAAATTAACTTTTAATGCTCACATAGATCGAATAAATTTCTAAAGCTTTTTCCATGTTAAGTTGCATTAAGCGTAGCTCACAAAAATTTTCTGATCCTTATACATTCGAAAATTTATATACTGCACTCGTTCGTCCTCACCTCGAATATGCTTGTCCGCTCTGGATGCCTTATTATGATAAACATATTAAGAGAATAGAGTCTGTTCAAAAGAATATGATTATGCTTTGTCTACGTAAATTCAACTGGCAACCTTATATTACTGGATATTTAGCTAAATGTCAACTTATTAAGCTTTCTACTCTTGAGGCTAGGCGAAATGCTGCTTTCGTGATGTTTTCTATGATATCTTATCTGGCAGAATAAAATGTCCATCTATTCTTCGCCTTTATAAAATCTATACTCCAGTGCGCGATTTCAGAAGCCAAAGATTTTTATATCTTCAAAATCATAGAACAGACTATGGTGTTTCCAAACATATAGCAAACTCTCAGCGCTTATTTAATAACAGTTTTTCAGTAATTGACTTCAACTACAGTAGATTAGTTTTTAGGAGATTACAATTCTTCCAATTTTAATTAATTAATTATTCTACAAATTTATTAAAATTATTCTCTATTATCATTTGAATGTACTGCCTAGCTTTATAATTACTGTTGCTATTACTATTAGTATTCATTTATACTACTTAAGTCTGGATTTTTCTTTTTTTTAACTTCTTTTCTTGAATTAATGTTATTTTTAACTTGAAATTGTTAATGCATCTTATTATTTAATGTTGTTTTATATTATTGAAATTATTTTTACATTTAGAATTTTTGTTTTCTATTTCTAATTTTATTTTATTTTAGTTTTTAATATTTTATAAACAAAATCTGTAAGGGACTGTAAGGAGCCAGCAGATTGAAATAAATAAATAAATAAGATATATATAATACGTATAACCGCTAACAGTCAGTAATGAATAGTCATCGGAGAGAAAGTGATTGGCTGTAAATAAATACTCCTCGAAATTGTGACTAGAATGTAAAACAACTATACGTGTATGTATTTACAAAGTCAAACAGGTCCACATGATCATAATGGAATAGAATTAAAATCCACTGTGGTTTAGAGATGCGATTCCAAAAAGCAATTATCGTTTCAACTATTTATAGTAAACGAAGTTGATTAAGCTATAGAGATACAACTATGGAAATATATATACAATTTCAAATATTAGAATTTCCAAAATTTTGATGAATTAAATTATTGTTGACATAATATGGAGTAACGCAATCGTCGTGTAACATTTTTTAATTAGTGATGCTGAGCCTTGCAGTCGAACCTCGTCAGTATGTAAGGATTAATTTTTCTATGTTATTACAAATCAAGTTTTTGATAGATAGAATGATTGCGTTGGTAAAAATATCTTGAAAAATTATTAAAAATAAATTAAAAATGTTAACAAATGGAAATTGTTAGAATGATATTTGAATTTAACTCCAACGGTCTATATGCTACGAAAAAAGTCGAAAATTCTAGTAAATAGAATGACACCAACTCGTCGAAAAAACAATATTTGAGATATATGTACTATGGAGAGCAGCTGTCCAAAATATAAACTTTAATGATTACATTATGAGTGTAACCATAGTGACATAACCAACATGAAGAAAAAAAACAATTCTTATTACTTTAATCGATAGTGTATATCTCCTAGGATCAGTGATTTTTTTGCAGCTTCAAAAATATTTTCTTTCTAATTTTTTATTCACAAAATTTTAATAGCTTTTAAAAGCCATAGTGGCATAACTCACAAAATTTAGAGCAAGAAAACAAGAGGTCATATTGTACAATACTCAAACAAGCAAGAACAATAAGTTTTTCTTCGAAGTCGATACCTTCCAAACCAAACTTTTTAAAGTATTTTAAAATATTGTTTTTTGCAAAAAATGGACCCAATGCCAACAGATTTATTGTTATATTATATTCTTAATTATATTTTTTAACAGTTTTAAGTACTTCTTTTCTTTGTTTTTCATGCCTATTTTTGTATATAATTGTTTTCTTTTGTTCCTGTTTCAACTTACTGTGTATGGGAAACTGATCTGTTAAGAGGTAGTATGGGAGAGCTCATCTGTTGAAGAGTTAACTTAGGTAGGAAGTAGAGACTGCCGACAGCACGCCGACACACTTAGACCGGTTGGGTCCATTATGATAAACCGGTGAGGTCCATTGTGTATAATAAAAATAGTTTACTTAGTATAAACGAAATAAATAAATCAATAATTTAATATACATTATTTGAATCGCATACTGGATATGAACATATAAATAGATGGTCAATATTAGTAAAGATGACCTTAAAACAGAATTTTGGGACTGCATTATACAACTCGTATTAATTATTTATAGTTATGATCTAGATTCTAGAAGATAAAACCTTATACGATACATTTATTTTACATAAAAGCATATTGCAATCAATCACACCTATCACGAACTCTACAAGACAAGTTATGGCAACATCATAGATATTTTTTCATCAATTGATCCTATCCTATACCTCAATATGTATATTATTAGTCTATTAAAACATTATTACCTTGAAGTTAAATCTTTATACAATTGATTTATCAAAATTAACAATTTTATTAGAAATAATGTTTTAAATTCATACCGTAAATTTAAAAAAAAAAATAATGATAATAACAATAAATTTTCTACTCCATTTTTATTTGTTTTTATTTTTGTTATTTTTCAATTATTTCAAGAAATTGATTTCACCATTCACAATAATTCTAGACGTTGTTACATAACAATAATAATTGCTATAGACTTCGTCGATCTCATTTTATTTTCATTTAAAATAGGTCTTATATAAAATAATTTTGCCATCAACTAGATTTTGTTGGATATATATATATAATATATATATGTATATAAATAATCAGAAATGTTTTTCTTTTTCTTAGATGTAGAGAAAATTTGTTAACATAATCAATACTGGTGCTGTCATGGAGGTGTACCACCAATATTATTTTTATATATAGTTTAAATTCAATCCTTTTATCGTTTTGAGTATTAGGTAAAAAAACCAATTTTTGTTTTTTTTTTTGTTTTTGTGGTAAAATATTTTTGAGAATCCATTTCAATTTCAATCAATTATTATTGATGGGTGGGAGTCACTTAAATTAATGGAGGATAAAGATAAAAGAACTGAAAATTGATTCATGCAAAAGGATTTGAAAAGAATGATTTTTGTTTTTGTTTTTTGATTATTTTTTCATTTACATTTTAGAAATGACAGCCATAAAGAAAGGATTTTCTTTTTATTCACTTCTAATATAATTCTATTAAAAATGGCATTCATATACGTGTGCTAAGATTGCTAATGATGATGAATAATAATTATAATAATATTTAGAGACATCATTAAAAAAAAATATTCTCAATTATTGTTTGAATCGATATTTTTGAAATTAAAATTGATTTAACACTGGTTAAAACTTGATTGTTTTTGTATTTTGATTTCTGTGCAGAAATTTGAAGAGTAAGCAATAATATTAAATCAATATGTATCTAGATTTGATTTAATTATAATAAAAAAATTATATTATAATTAAATAATAAATTGAATTACAAAATTTTTCTTTTAGATTAGAAATAGCTAACTATAGAATATAATATTATGTGTGGTTTTTCCTCATTGAGAGTAACTCAAAATTGTCATTGAGAGTATATAATAACTCAAAATTGTAATGGTAATGACTATATGAAAATCAAACAAGTTGAATGCTGAAAGCTATCTGCTCACTCACAACAGTTATTTGAGTTAGATGAATGAAGTAGGTGAAATTAGTTTTCCAACAGTAACTGGAATCGGTAGTTCCACAAATACAAATTTATAATCTTGTATTTATATAAAAAATTATATTTTCGAGTTACAATTGAAGGACAACTGATTTATACTTATTAAATATGATTTATCAAAAGAAGCTGTCGATTTTTTCATTTGACTACTACCGTACAGACATATATAATATCAATCGTACATCCATTTTTCAGGTTTACATAATTAATATTTTTTAACAATTAGTTGACCGTTTTACATAATGTGTTTAAGTTTATTAGTTTTTCTATTCCACCTAGGTTTATATGAGTTTGACGTTTCTTGTAATCAACTCTATACATAATCCTCGACTACCATCAGGTACTGGGAACCGTATATATTCGTAACAGTGATTTTAACATTGCAAGTATTATAATATTTTAGATATTGTGAAATTCAGATTCATTAGCAGACATAAATGTAGTATTCATTAGAAGTATGCATCTGCACCGAAAGAATTAATGTCGAAAATAAACTAATGTTGAAAAATTAATTGGATTCTAAGATTCAAAATTTTGTTTTGGTTTTTAAACCCTTATCTCAATCTTAATGGTGTCAAACAGAATATAAGTACAAGTAGTACCTATATATTTTGCTGAGATGTACACTTACAAACCAATATACTATTTAAAACTGTATTCATTGTTATAATAATTCACCCGAATATTTATTGAAGTTTTTTTTTTATGTTAAAATTTCTTAAAATATTGTGATTAAAAAAAATTTGAAATGTAAAAAAATGCAAATGAACTAAAAGCAATTATGGTTCATTCCTTAAATTTTTATATTTAATCCATTTGAATTAAATAAGAAAATTTGTAACAAAATTATATTCTTAGTTATTGAATTAAAATAAAACTAGGGGCCCCTGTTGAGTAATTATATTTCAAGTTGAAGTCAAATTTAAAGTTTTTAAAAAAACAGTAATTTACGTACTGACATATACTTCGCACGGTATAGCAGAAACCACTCGTGTTTAATAAAAAGTTTTGTGGTTAGTAAGTTTTATTTAGGACACATAAATACATGTCCCTCATATACTGCTTCGTTTCCGATATATTCCCTATAGTAAGAAACATTTAGTGATAAAATTACTAAAAATAAAAAGTTTTGTCATTAAAGAGGTATGTATATATATATACCTACATAATACATAATTTTAATAAAAACTATATTATTACTACAAATAAAAAAAATTTAGAAACAGTTACTTAAAAAGATAAAAATGAAGAATTCAAGTGACCTACTATATCAAAATAAATTTGCTAGTCATATTAACAATTCAACTGATTTTTTTTGTTTTTGCTTTTTTAGATTTTTTATTTGAGATGAATTTGTTTCTTTGTTTTTTTTTCGCATATGTACATAGATTCATTCGCAAGTACATAATATAAAATATAATAACTGATTTGTTTACTTTTGTTTATTATTTTCATAAGATCTCACTTATGCATAATGTATTTGCTGAACAATAAAATCATAAGAGTACAAAATTTTCAACTGTGTGCGCATTTTTGTTTTATATACAATCTTATATATTATATATATTAGAAGTTCATTAAGGAGTAGGAGAATCGAAATAAAATAAAAAGGTGTCTACTGCGCAGGACCTTAAATGCTTGTCAATTATAATTATAGATAATTATTAAAAATATGTATTTGTACAACCTCATATTTATTATATTCATCATATTAGATGGCACACATGTCAACGAATTATGAGTAGCATTGTGATATTTATAATACATGTCCGTCATTAGTATATTAAGTATAGTTAAATATATAAGTTTACTTTTAATTAAAATACATTGATGTGCCTTTACTTGAAATGTTATTTGTCTATACATTGATAGTAATATCTTATCAATATTTCAGATCTTCTTCAAATATGAATCAATACTTTTCATACTGAATCTTTAGATTTCATGTCAAATTGAAATACAATTCATACTAATTTTACAATCATCCGAGTACATCAGAAAAAAACGAGAAAATGATCGAAACTATTTTTGCACTAAAGACTATATAAATACAAAGCAAAAACTGCTTTAACTATGGACAAACCTTAGACGAATCAAAAGCAGGTTACCTTCAAATTGTACTTAATAAACTGTAACATATTCTAATGTGATAATTTTGGTATATTCTATCCATTAGTAGTAAAATGTCTTTAACATCTATTGGCATAGGCTAGAGTTCATAAAGCAATCTTTTTTGTAAGCCGAACTCTTGATGACTTCATTTCTGACTAGTTTTTAATATGATTTTGACAGATTAAAACCCATAAAATCATCATGAGTTTTATCTCGACTCTTAGTAAATCTACGTGGATTAATGCATAATAAATATAATATTTCAAAAGATATCCGTTACATAGGGGATATAACTTATATAATATATAACTTTTTGTAACCTTATACGGCATTGTATTTAAATGTTGCAAATTTAGCTTATTGTTTCCATTTTATTTAAAGGATATAAATTCTTGATATTTAATCATTTAATATTTATTGAATGAATTTATTCAATAAATATAGTTAGTTGCATACAGAGCAGGCGTTTTAAACAAGCAATATAAATAGATCGGGTAAATCTAATGTTTTTAACATTCGACAAACTGAACGAAGTTTTCAAACCAAGTCTAAGGAACATTCTGCAATCGTAGTGTAGTGACAATCACTTTTCTTTTTGTTTTCTATAATGTCAGGCTTTTTACATTTACGTTTGCAAATAGAACCGTTATGTGTTACATGTGTTAACTTTAGTATAAGTTCTTTTAAATAAAAGGTGTAGTGGTATATTTCAACGTGTAGGGTTAACCCTAGATTGCCTTCCATTGTTTCTAGCTTCAGTATTTCAGCTTTTCCATTTCTCGACCTTGCAATTTGTTCAAAATATGTCAGATTGGACTGGACTATATTTTTTTACGAGTCTACATTTCACATTAGAATCGTTTTGAAATATTCTTACGATGTTCAATTCACGAAACTACCATTGTTCTCCTATAACCAATATATTAAAGCTTTCCATTTCCGTTTTTATATCCGCCTATTGTTTTGTCAAACAGTAGGTTGTTATTGGGAATATAACAGCATTCACTAACCTTAATGATGAGTTAAACGTTAAAAAAAATATAAAAATTTATTTAACTATATATCAATCCAAAAAAAAAGTGTAAGATATTTAATTATTTATAAAAATAACGATGAATACAGCATACTTTCAATTTCATCCGAAATATTTCATCAACAATTTTAGTGGTGTTTATTATTGTAATTTGTAGATTTTGTTGAGCTGATGTTAATTTTTTCAATGTAAAATAATTCTGCTCTACAAAAATAACAAAAATGTTTAAGATTTATAGGCGACTCTATATTATAAACCTACCATAGAAAATAACTTTTTTTTTTGTATCTTTATTCTGTATCAATTTCTAAACCATAAACAAATATATTGAGTACAATATGTGAGAGTAATTGACATGTTTCTAAGGAAAAAATCCAAGGACTAAGGCCTAAATTAAGCTCGAGTGAATCTGGTTTTTTAATCCAATTATCTGAAACGTTTTAATCTACGCTCGCTAGATACTTCGTTATTAATTAGTTGGCGCTATGAATATTTTATAGCTTTCTTTTTTATTGTGTTATTAACAGATAAAATATTTATGTCATTGCGAACATACCAGGGAGCATTGACGATGGATCTTAGTACCTTGGACTGGAACCGCTCAATTTTTCCGATGTTAGACTTACTAGAGGTTTCTAGTAATTCTACATAGCTCCAAATTGGCCTGATGATTGTTTTATATACTGCTAATTTAGAAGACATCTTCCTATCTCCCTTTAGCCAGTAAAGTTGATTGAACTTTATTCTTAACTGCTTATTTTTGCTGATAATGTACATGAGTTCTCCAAGTTCTATCCAAGTGCATACCTAACTACTTTATCAACTCACTCTGTATCAACTCTCTGTTGTTGAATAGAACGGAAGGACAATATCCTTTACGATTGGTAAAACTAACATGAAGTGATTTGGGCTCATTTACTTTGATTCTCCAAGTTTTTAACCGGTGTTGTATGTCTAGTAGATTATTTTAAAGTTTTTCGGAAGACAAGCATGGGTCGGAATGCGACGCCAGAATGGCTATGTTATCGCCAAAAGTAGCAGTAAGAACGCTCGATGACGTTGAGAGGTCTAATGTGAAAATGAGATATAACAAGGTTTCTATTATACTTCCCTACGGAACACCACATTTGATTTGTTCACCATCATTGTTGTTTATTCACCATTGTACTTAACAAAGAATTTTCTCTTTGACAATAAAAGAATTTAATCATAAATAGATCTGTAGACTTATGATTCAAAATGAAACTGAATAAAGTTTCAATTGAAGCTCCCCATATGAAAGAAATACATTACCATTTTTTAATTCCCGCTCACAGTGTCATACTCATAACTGGGAAAAACGAATTACATCGTTCTTTCTTTTCATCACAGATTTTCATACTTACTCTCTATAATAAGTTTTACCACTGTATAAATAATAAAAAATAAAAAATTGTTATCAGCGGAGCAATGTTTTTACTTTTTTTCTGCAAGTTTTTCCATTAGCTCAGACAAAGAACTAAGGCCAATAAAGTAAGATATTCAATTAAATATTCTCGCATTTACAGCTATGTTGGAACATTATTGCAAGCTATTTTTTATTAAGCCGAATAAAGCCGATCTGAGGCCGATCTGTTTCACTATTTAAATTCAATTATTTCCCTTAATGGGTATTTCTACAGAAATTGTAATTGACAGACACAAAATGAATTTGGTGTAGTATACGTCATTAGCCTGGACCTCTGAAATTACAGCAATCACAACATATATATACGAAATCGATCGATATATGTAATTACTGTAACTACAACACTGATTGGTTTCACATTTAAATAATTTGGTATTACCTTTATCGGTAAACATGAGAGTTTGTTTGAAAAAGATTATAGGGCTTTTATAGGGCATAAACACATAACTACTGCAAAAACAAAACACTGCATAAAATTATTAAAATTTGAATTTTCTACATTTGCTGTTTTGTGTTGTAAATGTAAACACCAGCACAACTGCATTGTCAACCTCTATCTGCTACAATTTTGCAATTCTCCTGCTAAGTTAAAATGTTTATGAACAAAATACTTATCAATTTCCAATATTGTTAGTTTATGAAAAATACTAATACATCAGCTGTAGTTTAATGAAGCCGTCGATAAGCCTTTAATTTATAATGATTCTATAGATAATTCAACAAAAATTTTGTTACTTTTTCAATCATCTGGATTACAACTAAATAAATTAAAGACTTAAGAATTCAACTTTTAGAGCACCCATTATGTTACGTTATTTATAATGTAATGGAAAAAAAAATAAAATAAAAAATATTGTGTATAAAGAAGCTTTTTTTTTTAATATAAGTATATACAGTACATAAAAAGCCTATATTATAAAATAAAACTCTTCCGTACGAAACAAGTGACTTCACTTGTATATATTTTCATACATTGTGTACTTTACTCGAATGAATCAAATAAAAACCATTCTTGCATTAAGTAATGCCTCCATGGAGAAACAATCACAACATGTGGAAGTTAATAAATAAATTTATATATATTTTACAGCCGACTCAATTTCCAATAACAGTAGATATTTTGAATAGTGATGTGCGATATATATCGAGTTCTCGATATAATCGATATTTTGCTTAGATTATATCGATTTTAAAACTTAATGGTTTGGTTAACGATATTTGAGTACATCGATATTAATTAATCTTTTAGATTAGTTAATGATATGTTAGATGAATTAGTATTAGTTAGATATGTTAGATGAATTAGTATTTTTGCTGGGATTTGACTTTTTTAAACTTTAGAAAAAAGTAAGTTTTTGTTATTATGAAGTATGTCTACTGAGTTGTTATAAGTCCACTCGGTTTCACAATTTCAAGTCAAATCCAAGAAAATTTTTATTTTATTCGCAATATGTATGCTCCAGTGAGTTTAATTTATTTATTATACCGGAAAGCATTTGAGGTTTCAGTGGCATTAAAAATTTGAGTTAAGATTTCAATACATTTAGGTGTGATTTGATGAAGTATATGGTGATCAAGTCATACTCTGGTGGTTTTTTTTAGGATTTATAGTTTCTTTAATTACTTGTAATACTTCCTTTTCCTTAAATTTTTGATTCCATTTTTGATTCCAATTTTTACATTTGATACGCGGCTTCCATTAATTAATTTATTTCAGTTTCATCAGTTGAAATTGTTGGGATAAGCCATGGTCTAAATACCGAATCAAGATGTTCAGCAAAGACGAAATTTTGTTTTTCATCATTTCAACAGATAATCTAGCATTCCGCATTTGATGTCTAAGCCCTCTTTTGAGCACTATCATTTCTCTAATTGTGGCAGACGTTTTGTGCGTTGTTTATTAGAATTGCGTTGTTAATTTTTTAAGAATTAAAAATATTTTTTGTTTTTTTTTAATTTATAAAAATTTATTACTTAATGAGAGAATTAATAAAATATTTTTAGGAAAATTTTCAGCAACAAAAAGCAGCTGGAAAAATTAATCTGGTTGATGGAAAATAACTACAAAATAGTTAGAGCAATAACAAAAAAAATCTGAAATTTACATTTTTTGGAAGAAGGTTGCAGTTGATCTAAACGGGTTAAGACCACTGGTATAAGAACCAGAAAACTAGCCATAACTACTTTGTTTCTTCACATTTCAAAATATTGGATGAGTCCCTTAGACATCTTTTGTCGCGGTATAACGCAGAATTGACGTCTCTCTCCAATTCTTCCATTTCTTAATTTAAAACGAAGCTCTAAACAAAACTTATTATTTAAATACACAAAAGTGATTTAATACATTATTTTATATTTTGTAATATTTATGATTTAAATTAATTTTAAGGTTTATACCGGGTGTGCCAGAATTTAGAGCATGCGTATCAGCTTTTTAAGAGGGGAAGGAGCCGTTATTTTAAAATTAAATTAAATATTTGTTAACTAAATCGAGTGTGCTTTAACGATTGGTGATATTTTCAACTTCCGGAAAGGACCAAAAAAGGGTTTATTAAGATCAAAAATCGCCGAAATTGGCCGAAATCAAGATTTTCAAATGCAAATTCGGATTCTACGTCAAAAAATAAGAAACTTATGTTAAATGACACGGTATAAAAAAATCAATTTAAGTTTAGTTAAGTTTTTTGGTTTTATTTCAATATTGGCTTTCTCAGGAAATCGCATGTCTATTTATATCTAAATCTAGAATTCTTATTTTCCCTATTTAAATCGACATCCGATTTTTGTGTGAATCACTACATATTTTCCTTTGATACATATCAATCGATATATCGATTTGTTTTTTGGATATCACTCATCACTAATGCTGACTACTCAATACAAACTCAAATATTACTAAAAAATATTAAGTGCTAAAAAATTTATCCTAGTGTTTGACTGAAAAAAACAAACACACTAATAAATTGTTATTCAACAAAATGTGAATATGAGTTATAGTATATAATTCAAGACCTCAGTTCATATATATATACAATATATATATATATATATATATGAGATAATATCATACTTCAATTTACATACAATATCCAAAAATTTTAATAAAATCATTATTTTGGTTAGTTAATTTTTTTTTTTTTATTGATTTTCAACAAAATAATTTCTATATTGGCTTCAAAGTAAAATTTTGAATTGAATAGGCGTGATAGAAAATATGTATTTCTTTTGAAGTTAAACATTTGTTTTTGTTATAAAAAAAAAAAATAAAAAAAAATTGATGATGAAACAATTCCTATTCCTTAAGTTCTCTTCTATCTAAACAATTCCTAATAAGTTTCATGAAAATTGTTGAATTTTCAGTTATCATAAATTTAATGAAGAATAAAATTCAATCGATTCAAATATTTTGCAATTGTAGAAAATATCTATAGATGAATATTAATGTTCTTTTAGAAATTTTGTAGACTAAATTTAAGTACCATTAAAAAAAAAAACAAAATCTTTCTATCTAAAAATATGTCAAAGTTTTTTTTTTTTTAAACAAAAAAACCTACTCTCACAGTGTTTGTTTTTGTTTTGTTGTTTTTGTTGGTTGTTCTTTTTTGTTTTTGTTTTTATATAATAAAACTTTTCTGACAAAATATCAATCAATGTGTTTTTTTTTTTTTTTTTTTTTTTTTATATAAAGTCATAAACTTTTTCTAAGCACAAAAATAACAAAAAAAAACCAGAAAGAAAATAAAAAATGAAAAACCAACAAAAACTTTGAATATTAATTTGAAGATTAGAAAATATTGCCAATAAAATATAATATTTTTATATATACGAATATATATACATAAGTGATTGTAATTATCAAAGTGATCGAAGTCAAAATCCTAACAAAGGGAAAATGTAATTTATCACTGATATTCTGTTGCATATGAATCAGGATGGAGGAGACTCTTTAGAAAAATCATTTCAAAGGTTATTCTATGGAAAACTTTAAAAAAAAAATTAACTAGAGTGAAACATTTCATAAGAGGTCTGGGTTTGAGGTTATTTATAAAATATAACTAAAATTTACTGTTAATTTGTCGATTATGGTGAATATATTATATAATTAATAATTACAGGGTCCTGATGGGTTCAAAGGCATTACGAATAATTAACTGAAGTTTAGTTTTATTAGAAGTAAAAATTGAAAATAAAGAAATTTAAAATTATTATTTTTTTTTTCAATCTTATCTTTTACATTTATAAAACAAAAAACAAATGTTTGTTTGTTCGCGATACATGTAAGCTTTATAAGATAGATTTCTAAAATTTTGAACAGTTATTTTTATGATTAAAAACGACTAGGCACTTTACAAAACTATTAAATGACAGGTTGTGTGTACAACATGGAGGTACACACAGCAAAAAACAAGTCCGAGACTATTTGGAAAGAACCCACAAAATGTAAAATAATAAAGTTATCAAATAAGTGGTCAATTTTAAATATCTGGGTGTAAATATTATCAGGTGGGCTACAGTAAGTAGCATGAGAAAAAATTACACCATGTAGAGTACATATATAGCAAATTTGAGCATTTGAAAGTAGCAACAATGGTACTATAGTGGGCAAAAAGTTTTACTCTTCATACGAGTAAATAATAATAATAATTATTATTTTATTTATTGCCTTAATGTATTTGTACAATATGTTATTTTCATATATTTTAATTTCAAGAGCTTATATTACTAGAATATTTAAACCTTTGATTTGTAATTATTTAGACTAACCACTAACCTGACTTAAATATTTAGAATAAATTTAATTTGAACAGGACAAAGTGGCAAGTAAAAACCTTTAATTAATTATTTTATGCTAATATAAAACCTAATCTAAACCTAACCTAAATCTTAACTAACGCCTATTAACTAAAATGATCTTAATACTAAATCTTAATCGCTCTTATAAAAGGATTTTTAAATGACAAAAGGTTGGCTGGTGAAGGTATGAATGTTAAAATCAATATTGATTATAACATTCATACCTTCACCAGCCGTATAATAAAGTCAACCGTAGAGAGACCTCCGAAAATATGGTATGGATGCTGGACGTCGTCATCACAAAATTAAGCAAAGATATGTATATTGAAAAAAAACAGGCAATAAATACCTAATTAAAGAGGCAGAAGAAAAAGTACCTGGCATAAAACTGAACTTCCAGTACCCATCAGGAATATATCCAAAACCAATTGTGTTAGCAGACATGAAAATTGATACTTAGGTACTCTGTACAAAACAAACAAACAAACATGTTCCTTTACCTTTTCCAAACATGTTGACTGGCCGTCTCGAAAGATATTATAGAGAAAATAATTTTTGTTAATATATTAGGTCGGAACTTAACTTAGTGAAAGAAGAATTTCGGGAAACTTAAATTGAAATAATACTGATAGATAGAGTATGTAAAAAAATGTAACTGTTATCTACACAAAAAAAATTGTAAATTTGTTGGACGTGAAAAGTTTTTAACATTTGTTCTTCACTAACTAAAATGGGACGCATAAGTTCTATTGAAGCATAAAATTTCAAACAAATTTGATATTAGATCCAACATATATTCAAATATCTGTTGTTAAGCTTATAGAATATTTTTGTAAAAGCAAATTTTTGTAAAATTCGGTTCATAAAATCTCTACTAAATCATACGGGTAAAAAAAATTATGCTACAACTATAAGATATTGGACCCGATTCGGAAACCACCCAAATCCACTGGTGGAAAAACTGTGGAGACAACCAGGTAGGCAACATAGAATATTAATACGCTTCTCTACAACGGACCTTCCGTCTAGGTATACCATCTATTGCTGTCAAAGATAATGTAAAAACTAGGAGTATATTTGTTGAAATGTACCCTCACACATGTCAATACACTACTCAAAATTGTATATATTTGTCATAAAAATTTACCGAATATCTATTAGACGTTTTTGTCAAAATTTTAAAATAATAAGATAGATTGTAAATAAACTTAGAAGCAATAATTAAAAATAAAAAATACGAGTAAATTTAATTTTATTGAAGTAAATCTTATACATTTTGTATTGGACCCAGACAACGTCGTGTTATTTTGCTAATTAATCCTGAGATAATTTTTTTTTTTTTTAAATTGATTACGAGTATAATTTGTTAATATCTGAAGGAAAATGGAAAGTAGACCCATATGTAGTTATTGATAACAGTATCACACTCATATTATTTTTAAAACCATTTTATCAGTTTGGTTCGTTAAGATACGAACGTGCATTTTTTGATTACAGTTTAGATTCCGGTGACAACACATTTTATCAAAACTTCGAATACCTCACCTGGATCAAAGCTATTTTTTTGGACTGAATTCTGTATTTTAATATAGATCTATTCGTCACACTTCATGTTGTTTACAGACTTGAAATTTTGAAATAGCTTCACAATTAGAAAATGATTTTTATTTCAATCGAAAAAAATAAAAATTGCTATGTAACTATTATCGATAATAGAAAAAATACAAATTATTTGGTAATTATTAAAAATAAGAGAAAAAGATAAAAATTGAGAATTAACTATTTCATATGAGCCAAAAATTTTTTGATTAAGAATAATTATTACAAATAATTGATATCGTAACAATTTTATTGCTATAAGACTCTCTTAGCGTACTCTTATAAGCGCACTCTTATAACACTATTATAAACACTCTTATAGCAGTTATAATTTGAGGTCTCCGTAATTGTTGGGAAACGTTATAAATACGTTATAGTACTAAAATGTAGAATCCTATAAGGCACCGGAACAATTTCTGTAATATTGTTATATTATTAGTATACATATATATATTAGTGTATATGTTTTTATTTGTAAATGACATTCATTTGAAACAATTTAGACGAGAGTGAGAAAGGCGGTATTATTTTTTATTTTAAAATAATGATTTTATGAAGTTTATATTTATTTCATGATGAAAATAATGACCGTTTGCAAAATATTTATTCCAAATATTTATTCAAAAGCTACAGTAAGTTTATTAGTACAGTAAACAACGCAACGCACACAACGCTTTAACTCTTGATATAGGACTATGCACTTTTACACTTATAACAACATGGATCTAGCACTTGCTGAAAGTTCCTTTATAACAACTCCCGCAATTGCTATAAAAACATTCTTATAACAATATTAATCACATTATTCCAATAAAAACATCATTATGACACCTTTATTCCTTGTTGGGAGTCATATAGGAGTCTTATAGCACTAAGTTTGTTTTTATAACAATAAAATGCTACGTGGGATGAGAAAAAGTCAAAGAATAACTCTTACAATGTGATTTTTTTAATAAAACTTATAACAGATATAGTCTATGATTATAATACAGAGTGTTTATTTTTAAATTTTACATGAGTTTGGATAAATTTTGACTAATTTTGACTAATTTTGACTGATTTAAATAATATAAAATTGTTGAAATATTCAACTCTCAACTTTTACTTTTCTTACTACATACAGGTATCTAAATATCAGGCATGAATTTATCTGAGAGAGTGAATGTTTGCGTATTGCGGAAATGTAGAGGATTGTAAAAGAAAAATGTATTAACGACCTTTTCCAAGATATACAACGGTTTTCGCAAAAATTTCAGTTTTTTATACGAAAATTTTAGGATTGAGCAAATATTCACCAAATAAAAACCGTTAATTAGGTGCTTGTATCAATTTTAAATATATCCTGCATATATCCTGAATCCTGCATGTCTTCGAAGCTATAGTGCATATTTATTAGACAATATTTTTCTTCAAAATATATTTTATTTTAAATTCGATTTTCTTTAACTCCATCTAGCGCAGGTCAAATCAAAATTAATAATCTGGAATAATTTTTCTCCTAAAAACAAAGATCACCCTTAAAGTATGTTATACTTAAAACTACACTTAAAATTATACTATAATATAGTAAATTCCAGTACCATAATGTGCGAACGGATGATTAAACCTATTTTTGGTATAAGTATAAAAAAAATTAGACCTACGAATGTTAGGAAGATACAGGACTTGAGAGAGAAAAGAGATATGCTTACTTACAGTTGATTCATTACATGGAATATAAAACTTTGAGTTCTCAATGCAAGTAATACTGTTTTTATGTTTTATTATAACCTATATTTTTTAATTACAATGTAATAACTATTGTTGGGAACGGCTGCATGTACCTTATTAAGTATAGTGTACCATCAGATGATTACGAAAATTGAAAATAAAAATGCTTGAAATGATCTACTCCTCCACATATAGTAGTAAAAAAGAAATAACGAGTAATACACAGACTAGAATTTATATGTTTTGTTCACTTACTTATATACTTATATTAATTTTAACTATCATTACAGTCTGTTATTACATAAAAGTTAGCACGTAATAAAAAAAAAGAAGAAAAAAAAATTTTTTTTTATTATTATTTTATATTCAAAAGGGAGTTGTACTGTTCATAAAACTTCATAAAAGTACTTAAGCATAATATAAAATATCCACCATTGTACTTTTGAGACTTACATAAAAGAGGAAAAGCAAGAGAGAAAGAAAGAGAAAGAGAATTGAAAATGATTAGATTAAAGAAAGTTCATTAAATAAATTAAAAGAAAATAATTTAACTCGACAGTGATGACACCTTTAATATTTTTTAGTTGTTTGTATCAAAAAAAAAGTTATACACATAGGTAAAAAATACGTTACGCATTCTTTATTTTACAAAACTTATTATGGCATCCGTATTATCATCATGTTCATCACTATTAAATTAAATTATTTTATTTCTTTGGAAATGTATTGTCATACTTAATAATATATGGTATTCCTATGTAGGGTGTTTCGGGAAAAATCTGTTGGTAAAATATGAAGAGTGATAGGCTGTAATAAGCGAATAAATGATAAATTAGAGACTTATTATGGTTGTCGTCTATGGGGATAGAAAATTTTAACGTATTTTTAAACTTGAAGTTGTTATGTATTTTATAGGCATATAAAATTGAAATTGCAATTTAAATATGAATAAAGTTCAATAAAATTGACTTCTAACAATGTAAACTATTAATAGATGTCAGACATCAAATTAAAATTATATTAAAATAGACATATATAAATTTTTATTTTTATTTGTATAAGTATATTTTGGAATTTTTCTGACTTATGCAAATATATACGATAAATAACATAACACTATTGAGATCACATCTACAACACGAGTTAGGTAGGTAGATAACTGAAAGTATTAGATATTCCAGTTGGCTTCTAGAGCTTCTATTAGCACTGTCTGTCTGATATTTGCTTGGCACAACAACTTATATGATCTAGTGATTGTTACTATTTGCTTAGGGCCTTACTAACTAACTCATTTCCATTGCTACACATCTGCAATTCATTTTAAATTCAAAAATACATTAACTTATATAAAGACGACTGCAAGAGAAAAAGATAATTAGAGGAAAATTGTGAAGAACGCTAAAACCTAACAAATGTTGTAGTGCTGGCATTATCATATATGTATGTCTGTAAAGCGAGCCCGTTCTGTAGGATTCCCTTAACTGAATTACAGATCAAAACTTGGCTTTAGTAAAAACCTTATGATTTCTGAACTAAAATATCTGGCAATCGTTAAACAAAAATGGTCACGCCAAGAGACTCTCTCAAGAATACTAAAGTTGCTAAAGTGCATAAGATAAAAAAGTGCAAAGATTATAACCGATTTAAATACAGTCCGTGACATCGTAAATATATCGACATATTGACGTATGATCTTAAATGTCAAAAAAAAATTGTTTACATTGTCTCATGATCGGTAATTAATTTTACAGTGTATCCGCGACTCATTTTCACGACACGGGTTGTTAAATTATGTATCCAAAAATTTGTTGATACACAGTATAGTTTGGTACAGTTATGTTGAGTTTTTTTTATTAATCAAGTAATAAGTTTAGAAATTAAAGAAAAATAAGTATAAATTTTACTTCGTGTTTCAAAAATAAGTTTAAAAATGTTTTTTTTTATTTGAATTTGCTTTAATTTTAATAGGAAATGGACTCACGAAAGAAAGATGCTCTTGTTAACTATAAGGTTAAAGCACAAAGAACATTTTTCTTCAAAAAAAAACAAAACAAATTTTTTTACGCCATATTAAATCTCCATATATAATCTTTCACAATTATAATATTCAATTCAAATATCAAAAGCAAAAATTAAAAAAAAATACTAAATTGTTAGTTTTAAATAATTCGTAGTGAAAAGAAGAGATTCATACATTTAGATAGGTTCATAGATAACCGATAAGTTTAATTTTTTGTTGACAGTTAGTTCCGTTCCAAATCGACTGTTACTTTTAGGCATATTGTAATATACCACAAAAGATCTAGTCTATATGCTATCTATAATTTTTCAATATATAACTATAAGATATAATTGTTGGCTAATTGGGTAGCAATTAGTGTAGTCGTATAAGTTATATTTTTCAATAAGAAATTATAGTCTTTGACTAGTCAACGCTGTGCATTTACGCAAATCGTATTGCGACATTTTCTTCTATTCTATAACAGAGTCTGTACATTTAATGGTTGCCTGCACAATTCGATCAGTCTGTGAAGAAAATTCTCTTTAGATCAAACAGCTTTCTTTTCGATGCAATAACTGATTAATGGGTAAACAATCTGATTGCATTAACTATGTAAACAGTTTTATTATCAATGCGCAAAAAGTTTTATTGTCAATGTGTTAAGTAAATATGTGAAAAATTTAACTGTCTATACAGGCAGTAAAATTTTAGATAAGTGACATTCAACTATATTCTTTATTATAAACAATGGAACATCCCACAAATGAAGTGAAACTATGAAATTGACTTAATTCGAGACTTAAAGCCTATTTGATTCACAATAGTAAAATGAAAAAAATCAAATTTCAATATAATCAACCTAATTAAATACTTGTATCCAATGTAATTTATTCTACACCTATCATAGTCTATTCTGCCGAGAAACTTAATAATGTAAACAGGCCTAACATTTTATGAACTTGCTGCTGGATATATTGAACTTGATGGAATATTTAAACATTTAAGTAGATGCAATATGAAATTAAATCTTTTACAGATTGTTATTAGCTACATAAAAACTATTATTGTGATGATAAGTTTAAAGGTGGGACAACTTTTTGCAATAGAGTAATAATACCAGGAAAACAGTTAACAGAAAAATTACATATATCTTATGCTAAACCAACAATTTTACTTATCTATCAGAATTGAATTGAATTGAATTGATTGAAGAATTAAATCGCTATAAAGTTTGAATACTATATATTCGATAATTCGATCCCACCTCTTGGATAGGCTAAAATTGCACAACAGTTACTTAGTCTACAAATAAACTGTTACTGTTATATTTCATTCCCATCAACACATATACAGGTCAACCGTGGATAACTGATAACTGAAAAAATTTATCAGAAATGGAATCGTGGTCCTGATACTGATACACACTGATAAACTTAATGAAAAAATTTTACTATTGTGAATACTGATAATTTGACATTTCAAAAATCAGCTGATTCATTGAATTAATTATTTTTTGTTTAGTTTTGTGAAATAAAATATAAAATGAAAGTGTTAATTTAATATAAATAAAATAAAAATGAGATTTAAAGTGAAGTAATTTCATAGAAAATACAAAATTATAAGTGAAATAAGATAAGTTTGAAAATTGTTTTTTTTTTTTTTTTTGTAAACAAAAGGATTTTTTTGTGAAATAAAATATAAATCAAATGTAAATAAAATTAAAAATAAGTTAATTAAATATTGTGGTTGAATCGAACAAACTATCAGCCTTTTATTTGCTATATCACACCTATTTATAGAAAATATAAAATTAATTCGAATATCAAAACAAATTCATATGAAAAATTGTTAATTGAATTCCTTTCTAATTTTTATTGGTTCTCCTGTCTTTTTCTTTTAGTCTTTGATAACTTTCTTTGATAATTAATAAGTCAGTTTTTTTTTATTTGAAAATTATACTTAACGTTTTTTTAATCTAAATGAATTTTATTTGACAATTTTAATATTATCCTTATTGTTTTGTAAATTTATTTTTATCATACAAGTTATTTGTACAGATACAGATTATGACAATTATCAGAAAATATGACAAATTTTAAGCACCCCGATACTAATTTATCAGTGACGTTAATAAAATTCACAATCGATCAGAAAAATTTATAGTTCTGACTACCACGATAGGGCGTATCAGAGTTTCTGAAACTTGTCATGAATACTGATAAATAATACTGATAACTCACAACCACCATTGGGTTTATAGTCTAGGTAAAAAAAAAAATGTATCCCTCACCGGATACAACAATTCAATATACCCACAAATTGAATCTTATCATTGGATTACATTTCTCTCTTCTCTCATACCGATTAGGCTGTTGTATAGGAATAGTTTCTTCCTTTTAAAAGGGAACTAGTAGACCATAGAAGACCATAGTACACTATAGTACATCACCACAACCACCAACAACCACCAATGTACTTCCTAATTCACTTAAAACTATACTTAATCTTTGTTGAAACACCCTGTAAATTAAAATATAAATATTAGCTGTTTTATTTAATTATTTTTTTAAAAAAAATTGCCATGAATTCTATTTTAATTTAAAAATTCTGGAAATATTTTTACGTTTGGCATTCAATGTAATGCTAAAAGATTTCCACTTGTTTAGAAAATAAATAAAAACAGGAAGTTTCACTTTAATTATGGTGTACTTAGAGTTATATTTATTTTTTTGTTTTCATTTTCATCATTGTATTATTTTGTATACATATACACCTACTTATATGGAATATATGTTTTAATTTTTTGTTTTTTCTGATTTCGCAATATTTGCCTGATTTTCCTAGACACTCTTGTTTGTCAATGGTTTCTTAAATTTTTATTTTTAAAGAATGACTTCATATTACCAGGAATTCATTATCCATTTTTTTTTCGAAAATACCACAAGTCTTGTTTTTTAATACAATTAGATTCGGTCCTAGTAACCTCCGAATATAATTATTTAATGTTATGCAAATCACTTTGGCAACAATCTACAACTTCAACCCATCTGTTCTTAACAAAACTTTTTGATTGCTTCATATTAGGTTATTTATAAGAGGTTATATCGCTTACAGACTAAACTTAAAGACACTTTTTAGCTCTAAAATAACCCTAGTCCGTATATTTGATACAGAGTGAGCCTGTTCGATACTGAGTAGCCTGAGTAACCTGAGTAACCTGATTTGATACTGAGTAACCTGTATCATCGGGATAAAATAAATGACAATAAAAAATAAGCCCACATCTCGAAACGAAAAAGGACTGCAAGTTTGGCTGCATATTAATATGCAGATGAACTGATATATATAAATAAATAAATAATTTTTTATATTTAATTGTAAAATTAGAGAATGAACCATAGAAAAATGTGATTTGCAAATAGAAAGAAAAATATTCTCATATGAACAAAACAAAACCTCTTACAAAGACTTACAAACAATGAGAGTATAGAGTATACAATAATGAATAATTTTTAACAATTGCACACCTAAAATGTAGTACTGCTTTTGTTTTTCTTACAAACGAGTATCCAACTGAAGAGTTGAATACGAAATGAATCCTACCCGCTTATTTCAAGTCGTGAAGGAAGACAAAAATTTATACTAACGTGTACAAAGCAACTGTTCTCTATATAAATATTCCAATAATTTAGCTAAAAATTAGAACAGGAGCTGTGAATAAATTTTAAATATTAAAAACTTAATATAAAAAAAAACTAAAATGAATTTTGAATAACTAGACCACCACGACTGTTTTAATGATGATGAAATAAATAATAAAAAAAATTATTTGCCATAACGAAACCAATTACTAAATTGTGAACGAAGTGCTAAACCGTAAGTATATCTACATACAACAATTGCAACATTTTTGTATAATCAGCGTCAGAATAACATCAGTCCATTCTAAACAAAATTAGTAGTGGCATGAGAATAAACAATTCAATGTGTTTAGGTATACAAAAAAAAATTTTAAATGCAAAATAATTTTATTTTTAGTTCTTAATCCTTTTATAACAGTAAAAAAATATCATTCGTTTATTAACCATTGTGTGGGGGACAAGCAAAATACACTTCTTATGACTTGATAGGTATAATTGTACTTCAATATAAATAATGTGTGATGATTTCATAATTTCACTAACAATATTAACATATTCAAATTAAATAGGTGCATCTGTTGCAGGCTGTATAAAGTATATTTATGAAATATTATATTGTCTGGCAATCTACTGTACTTTAGGTTGTTTAAACGATTAAACAGGTAACATAATGAAGGAGCTACCTGAAAAAGCAATTGAATTTCTAAGAAATTTATTCAATGCTATATTTAGGTTAAAAGAATTTCCTAAAGTCTGGAAGGTAGCCCAAACCATACCAATACCTAAATCTGGAAAAGATGCTACATTAGTAACATCGTACCGACCAATTAGTCTATTGCCTATTCTTTCAAAAATATTCGAAAAACTATTTTTTGATCGACTAGAACCAATATTAGTACAAAAAAATCTAATACCGAATCACCAATTTGGATTCCGACGACAACATTCAACAATACAACAAGTCCATTGAGTGATAAATAAAATAGCTATGCACTTGGATAACAAAAAGTTTTGTGTTGGTATCTTCTTAGATGCGGAAAAACGTTCGACAAAATCTGGCACGAAGGCCTAGTTGTCGAACTTGTCTATAAAAAGCTATTTAAGTGATCGTTATTTCTTTGTTAAATACAAATCCGAATGTTGAAATATAAGTAAAATAGAAGCAGGAGTACCGCAAGGCAGTGTATTGGCTCCAGTTTTATATTTCCTGTATACAGCCGATATTCCAATACCAAGAAAACAGAATACATATTTAGCAACTTTTGCAGATGATACTGTTCTACTTGCTTCACATGATTGCTTAACAGCTACAAAAAATTATGAATAAAACAATGACTTGGTTCAAAACTTGGAATATCCAAATTAATGAAGACAAAACTGCTCAAGTTATATATATACAACAAGAACTCGATTCGATCCTGAACCAATAATGATAAATAATAAAGAAATAAAAATCAAAAATCAAGCTTAATACCTAGGTATGCACATTGACAATAAATTGACATGGAAGAACCACATAATCCACAAACGTAATCAAATAAAGCTAAAATCCGGACAACTACAATGGCTTTTGGGAAATAAATCTAAATTGACAATGAATAACAAGCTGCTACTTTACAAAACAATTATAAAACCGACATGGCCATATGGTGCAGAAATCTGGGGTACCTCAAGCAATACCAACATTAATTTAATACAAAGAACACAATCACAAATAATTAGAATGATTGCGAGAGCCGAATGGTATGTGAGAAATTAGGATCTACACTGTGATTTAAAAATACTGACAATAAATGAAGAAACTAAAAAGACAAGTTCAAAATATCAACAAAAAATATCAACCCATTCCAACAATGAAGTTAGCACTCTACTAGAACAAGAAAGGATAAGAAATAGACCCCTGAAAAACTACAGACCACATGAATTAATAAATGGATTTTGAGCTTAAAAAAAAAAAAAAAAAAATAATGTAAATGAATTTTTAAAAAAATTACTATAACCAAATGATTGTATAGTTATGCTCTACCCAAAAGGTTGCTTACCTTTACCTTTAAGTTACTAGGTGTCTTATATAGACAGATGCAAATAAAAATTATCAAAAAAAAAATTGTAGCAATTAATTGGATTAGATTGTGAAATTGGGAAGCGAATCTCTTCCCTATGTGATAATCCGTGTTTATTAGTCAGTCTCTGAGTTGTTAAGGATGCCTGATTTTGTAATAAGACACTAAGGATATTCTTCAATAGTATGCTGGATAGCTCTCATTGCTGTTCTCAAGTGGCGAAGTCTACTACGAGTGAGACCTTCGCATTCACAGAACAGATGTTCAATACATTGTTCCTCTATTTCACATATTCTGCATAAGTTTTTTTATAAATAAGTCTTTATTAGATAGTGGCCAGTTATTATCTGTGCCATGATACACATCTGTTTCCTATTGAGACTTAGTAGAGTTTTGGTTTTAAGCGATCGTTTAGGTATCAGTATTTTTACTTTTAATTGCATCTGGCTCTATGAAAGGCGTGTCCGATGCTTTTCTTGCTAGATAATCTGCAGCATCGTTTCTTGCTCTGCCTGAATACTCTGGTACCCACATTATTGTGGCTTTATTTGTTTTTGTTAGATTAAGTTACAATAATCAGAAAGTGTGTAGTAATAAAGAAAAGGTGACCCGGACTTATTCAATCATATATCTAGAATAGATTGGGAAGATCAAAATAAACAAAAAACATTATATTGGAGAATAATTTTATTTTCAGGAGTTGTGTGACCAAAGATATAATAGGAATAACTACCTTAATTTTGTAGTTTTTAATTTCATTATTAAAGCGCAGTCGGATGAGATTTCCCAAGAATTTAAACTGATTGATGTCATATTCTTATCCCTTATCAGTTGTTATCCAGGATCTCATACAATGGGACAACATAACTTTCAATTTTTCAATCCCCTTCTAGTTTTCTGTATTTCCTGGTTTATGTGTTCTCTGGTTATCCTGCATTTATTGTTACACAGTTTTTTTATTAATTTAATTATCCTGGATTTCCATTTTCTTATTTATTTATTTAATTCATTTATTTATCCTCATTTCGCTTACATATATTCAGAAAGGATCCATCATGAATCTTCCCCTTTTCCAAATTAATTTCGGTAATGTAATGAAACAGAATGGTAATTTTACTTAGTTATGGCCGGAAATCAACTTAATAAGTTTTAATTTTTCAATAAGAAAAACCCAAAAATATGTATGTTTTCTTTTTAGACCCTACATCGGGAAATTATTCCTTTATATACAGTTACGGATAGCTGTAGTTGTCGCCTAGCCTATCATCTAGTGGCCACAATACTAAAAAACAAAAATACAAATATTTCTTCTTAGGTACCCATTTTCATTTCAAATATTCTAAAATTCAGTTGAAAACAGTAAATTTTACTAATATAATACCACATAATACCTATTCTTATATCCCAAATGACAACTTCACGTAACCGCTCATATAAGGGTTAAACGGCAACAAAAAGCACATCATATAAAAAATGGAACATAACATATAAGAAACTAAAGACTTATTAGATTCTAGGAATTTTTTATTTTATTTTAATTTTCCTTAAAAATTTCTGATTATGGTGGTGATGATGGTGGTGGTTTGTTAGTCGTTCATTGCAAATAAGAAGTCGTAGTATCCTTTTATATCAAAAATTTACATTCATACATTTTAAATAGGCCCCCGCATAAGTTCTATATAAATTATTATGTATGTGTGTATGTATGTGTAAATATTTTATAATGACACTTCCGTAGTATCGTTCTCTATACGGTATTATTTAGCACCTGTGCGAATGTTTAAATTTTATGAATAAAAAAGTTTAATATCATACGAGTACAATTGAAGTATTTGTATAAACAGTTAGGCATAAAAAATTACGACGTACTGGACTATAACAACTACAGGCAATTCTTAAATTAAGTCTGATAATGTATAGTCTAAGTATATTTATGAAATTTTTTAGTTCAATTTAAATTTATATGTACAAATGTTAGAAATTACAGGTACGGATGAGGATTTAAATTGAAATGGGTAACTGTGCTGAGTCTTTGGATATAGTAGAATTAATAATTTAAAGAGAATTCAGAGAAGATGACATGAACTGAACTTGAATCATTTTAGCGGTCGATTGATAATATGAAATCGGTCGATTGAAATGAAACTGAAGAAATGGATTTCAATGATGAAGTCGATATGAACAATTTATTATTCCCAAAAATGTACACTAAAAGTAGCCAAGGCTTTTTCTATTTGAATTAAACAAACTTAAAAATTTAAAGGGTATAAGAATAGCCTTACAAATGGTAGATATGATAATCTGAGAAGAATAAAATAGCAATTACGTACAATGTGAATTACTTGATTGTATAAAGTATGACAATACAAGACATATTTCTTTAAAGGATAATTTTATCTAACAAGTATTTTTCGGGATGTACCCGGGATATATTATGACGTTCAGAGTGTCTTTTAAAATTACGGTCTTCGTCGATTCGAGTGAATCCAAAGTATAAATTCAAATACTTAACATACAAAATGGAAGTGGAAGTTGGACAAGCAATATTTAAAACAAAAAGAAATGTTATATCGAAAGGGAAAAGGACCTATAAAGTTGGCCTACAGATTTATGTGTTAAAATAAATAAATAAAAATGTTATAGTGCAAAAACAGTGTTGATGAAGCGGACTTAGATGTATGAATGCATATGAATGTATATGAATGTCATCACAAAAATTAATTTCAAAATAATTCAATGGATCGTATAAATATAGAGGATATTTAATACTTAGTATTATTATATATTAAATTACTGTGATTGCTATGGACTCGCATGTGGTCCAGTGTCGTAGTGATGGTGGTTTGTGTGGCTGCCACTTTTTTGTAAACTAAACTAAAATAAGGTATGACGTCTCTCTATATAAGATGTACACCTCTGCAAGGTGTAATCGGTAGGAATGCAATCCAAACATATAGCAAGCTCAAATTCAAATATCATGCATGTGGAAGGTAAATAAAAGTTGTCGATAGTTGTAAGTCAAATAATCATCTGTGTGAAAATTCAACGAATAACAAAAGAAACGTATGCTCCCTCCACACATATGAGACGGAGAAATCAAATTGATACTTAGATTTGATACTTAGGTAGAATTGCTTTTTCGTGTATTAAGCCTCCTTAAATACTATAAATCCATTTTATTTAAGTTAGGACCAATTTATACTTCCTTTTTTGATTAATGTTAATACTATACTGGAGTAGGTTCAACCCCATTTTTCGAAGCAATTTTGCTTCATTAGGTGCCGGGTCAGATTAACAACCGATGAAGGCGATACTCTACCTAATGCGCAACCAATTTTGTAAATTGTCTATTTTTTTGTGGGGGTTCTACGTAAACGCAATTTTTTCAAATCTATTGTACTTTCCCGTTTCTTATTTCAGCATTGCAGGTCTATGTTCTTGATGAACACTTTCATTGCTTTGATGTCAATTTCAGGGTTAGGCGATGTGTATCGCTGGACATATTAGTGTCTTTTGCAAGGAATGGTGTCGCAAACAAATAGAATACGACATCAGGATTCCTCTTCTTCTAAGCAAAAGCTGTACCTGTATGTCCTCAATCTGTATGTTGTGTAGTAACTAAGTAATAACAAGTTTGAAATACTTTAATTTACAACTATTGAAATAAATTACAATTTCCAAGCTTTAAACTTTAACTTTCATTCACAAGTTTTTATCTAGTTCCGTTTAAGAACTGCGGCTCAAGCATCAATTAAGCTGCATATTTTACATATTGTAACTTAAAAGCTATTTAACTTTTGCTTTTTACTCTCCCCCTAAACGTTTTTTATTACAAAAACAAATCTACCTCTCTCACTCAAATATTTCTTGAGTACTTCCTTGCCCTTAAAATAAACTTAACCTGTTTCAAAAATAAAAATTTAAATTTCAGTTTACAAAGTACAAAATACAAAATAAAAATGGCGAATAACAGTAAGACAAAAAAATTTTAATAAAATATTCATAACGGCTTTGACAGAGAAAAACAAAAAAAAAAAAAAATTCAAGTCTCCAGAGTTTACGTATTTATTCCGCCGTTATAAATTCTGTGAAGTTATATTTAAGCTGGCTATCATTATTCTACCATTCTACCATGTGAATTTTAATGACTCAGTTAAAAAAATAAAATAAAAATAATACATAAAAAACAAAATGAAGGAAGAATACTCATCGCAAACGTCATTTTCATTTTAATCGCATTTCGTATACATGTACACAACTTTCTTTCTTGCATATAATCATTTCTAGCATATGCCATCATATAAGTTTTATTAACCCAAATACATGTTTGTGTATATGTGTTGTATACCGTGTGTGACACATAGAAGAAGAATTGTCACAAATTTTATTTTTTATTATTTTTTATTACTGAATTTCTAAATATGAATTAAAATATTGTCGTCTCATAGCTACTGGTGTAAAATATGTGACTTGGTTTAGATGTCAACAGTAGTACATGTTGTACGAGTATAGGTAGTAATGGCAAAAGTGCTATGCACTGAAATGATTAGTGTGTCATATTTGTGTTATTCTTCCTGTTTTTATTTTTTTCATGTTTGTTGCTTGTTTTTGTTTTTTGTTTATTTTTCAAGAAAAGTTTTCATCTTAGTTTAATTTCATATTTTAAAATATAATATAATTTATTTTATTTAAGTATAGAGGTGAAATAAAGTCCTAAAATTTTTTTGTTAAAAAAAAGGGAAGAAATTGAAATAAAAGGAATTATGTTTTGTTTCTTTTCCAGAAAATTTTCTATACTTAAACAAAATTTCCATAATTTCATAGATAAGCATAGATAATGTGTTTATGTGAATATTTATGTATGGCCGTATGGGTAATACATTAGTATATAATATAATATAGGTAAGAATGTGGAGATATGATATTAAAGAATTTTAATATTTTTGTATAAAAATGGAATTTTTTTTTTGTTTTAAATTCGGCACTTTCAAAAATGTGAAAACTTTTATTTGATTTTTCAAAAATAGTTATCAAAAAATTTGAATTTAGTTTTTTGGATTTCTTCATTTTGTTTTTTAATTCTGAATTAGTTTTTTGTTTAATATAATAAGTAAATTAACTATTTGCATAATATATGTATGTATGTAATATACATATATTACTGTTATATATATTAGTTTTTACTGTACATCGAAATCTCGATTTCCGCTTTTAATCAAACAAAAACAAAGCAACGCAAAACGGCGCAAATTTTTTAATTTTTTTTTAGGTTTTAAATACGAGCCATGTTTTTCATGTACACCAGTAGTTTGGTACACAATCAAATTTTTAATTTATATAATCTGTTGGTTCCACAACTCGATGTGAGCCTTAGTCTTGTTGGCGATTTTCTTCTATTATGCTCTATCTTATGTAACCGTTTATGGGGGTATGGTTACATAACCATTTAGGGGGTTAAACATACCTAGGGTTTCCAATTTTTATTATTAAAACTGTTTCACCTACAGCAGCATAGCTATTCGATAAAATATACAATAATGTTTCATAACTATATATGTCTAAAAAAAATGTCACCGAACTGCTCTGATTAATAACATTGATTCGTAATATTATGCCTTTGTTCGTATTGCAATAATATTCATTAATATCATGATATTGGGTGATATGTAGCGATATTACAATATCGATATTACAATATGTCTGTCAGTTGAATAATATAATATCAATACTACGTTTATATGGTAAAAATGATGAAATGGTGTTATTTATAAGTTACTACAGCCATGATTTGTATAAAATACGCAAATGGAATAAAACAAATAATATGTTGAATAACCATTGGTTATCTGGTATAATAAATAACTTCTCCCGTTCGAGTGTGAAGTGTCGAACGAACATTGCGCTATCAGTGATCATTATATTTATTTTTGGAGAATAAAAGTCGAATTCGTTCATAACTGATAATATTTAACTTAATTGGAAGGGAAAGCTTAGAATTAGGCAATTTTTTACAGTATTATTATTATGCCATTTTTGAATGGCAAATAACTAGAGATTGTGATTTCTTGTACTTTTTATATTCTCGAGAAATGAGAATTCTCATTTTGGCCACTTTTAAATTCTCCAGATACGAGAAATTTGTTAATATTTTCTCGAGAATTCTTGAGAATTTTCAAGAAATAAAATACAGAACTTTCAATTAGAATTTTTTGAGAATCTTCTAATTTCCTAGACTTAAACTATTAGTTATATTAGTCTATATATATTTTTAGTATCATTGTTATTTTTGAACTTCTTTATCTCTTTTCATTATCAAGAATACTAGAACTGGATCTCATCATTTTGCATTTGAAGTTTTATTTTTTCTAAAAGTGCCAGCACAACTATTTGTAGAGAGAGTATTAAATAAAAATTTTAAAATACCTTCAGCTGTTGGTTAGTATAGTGTCTACTAAGTGCCTCGACTGCAATCTTAAGTGCTTTCAAGGCTTCTAATGCGTTTAATGCTATTGGATCATCATATTCAGAGTTGTATAAGTGACATAAAATGAGATCACACAATCGCTTAATCACTCCTCTTTTTATTTTTAAAAATCTTTCAACCATTATTTCTATGGTAACTCATTTGTAACTAAATGAGGAGCGACAGGATTAATGATGATGATGAACTCATTTTATGCAATAGTTTTTACATGATTTAGTAAAATAGTGTTACGTACTGGCGAGTTTTTGAAAAGCTTAACAATTCCTCTAAAATTTTTTATAATTTAAAATTTTAAAGTAATGTGATTTAATTGATCTAACTCATTCTCATTACATCATTACATTCCCCAGATTATCTTACAGAGTCTTCTGAATCTTCATTTTCATCCAAGTTAACATTACAGTCTTGATTTTGTGTTATGTAGAAAAATTTTATAACGTAGGAATGGCATGATTTTAAATCGTTGTTGATATGCAGAAAACAGTTTTCCAAATTTCACCATGACACTGTCAACTGTCAATCACACAATGTCAAAATTTAATCCAAAAGACTAAAGTTTTTCATCAACTAAATAGATTGCTTTTTCGGTCGGGCAGGAACCAAAATTGTCTGATTGGCATCAGCATAGTATGAATGGATGGATTAGTACATATATCAAAATAATACAAATTCTCGAGAATTCTCGAGACAAGATTTCTCGATCGCAATCTCTACAATTAACTATGCTTATTAATTTAAATTACTAATGTAAAATCACAAATTTGTGGTAAAATATAGATAGGTATACGTACATTCGTAATGGCTTTCAATTAATATTTATATACTGCTCAATCTTAAATTTTAAACAAAAACAATAGGATAATGATTTATTCATAAACGTTTTACTTAGAAATATAAATTATACATTGTTAATATGTATTATATTTTTTTTTATATATAATTTAATTATTATTGCTTTTTAATCTTTATTCTTATATTCATGATTTTAATAACTTTTAATTAATCAACAAATTAACTAGTGCCAATCTAAGAAATGAAATTATTGTTTCTATTGAGTATTGAATTGGTTCTGTTATTCAACGAAAATTATACCCATAAAATAAAAATGTAAATTCATCTTAAAAACTCTTCACACCAATCAAAATTTCTTAATAAATAAATATTTAATCTTAACGAAATGTTTAAAAAAAAATTATAATGAAGTTAGCTGCACTACACAAAATAAAACTAAATCGATTTTTAATTATCGATTATATTGATTGATTGCTTTATGTAGTTGTAGTTAGTTGTAGTTCATCATAACCGTATCGTATTTGAGGGACATGCTGCAGGAGTGCAGTTGTCTTTTACTTTTAATTGTGCGTAGTGGCATTCATTTTCAAAGCTTTTATTTTTAAATTTCAAAATTATATTTTATGATTTGATTAGTAATTTAAAGTTTATTTAAAATTTAAAGTTTTATAATTAAATGTTTAAAGTGTATTTTATTTTAAATGAATATTGTTTAAGATTGGTTGAATATTTTTGTTTTCATTTTTGATCCCGTTACTTTTTAAAATTAAATGTTTCTAGAATTTTAGAGTTGTGTATGAATTTTTAACAATCATGAGAACATTTTTTTTCTCTTTTTAATTCAAATAATGTAGATTTGTTTTCCATATTCAATTTTTGAAAAAAAAAAACTATTAAATACGTAAAGAACATTCAAATTAAACCAAAACAGTTTTAACAATAATGGCGGTATTATGAAGTATTTCAATATTGAGTTAAGGAATATATATTTTCATATTTATGCCTATTATCATAATGTAGTATGTATAAATATGTATATATATATACCTTTATTGATTGAAACATTTGAAGAAAATTTAAAAGTAAGTACAATTTGAAAACATTATTTTATCTATTGATATTCATTGTGTAGTAAATAAGTATTCTTTAATATAATTAATGTAACAAATATTTTAATTTGGCTTGTTACTATAACGGTATTTTTAACTTTATTTTTATTAGTGGTAAAATTATACATTCAAGTATACATATAATATGTACCTATATTGGTGTGTTGTTTATTAATAATTTAATATTTTAATTAGTGGGTATTTAATTATATATATATATATATATATAATATATGTATATATATATAAATTTTAATTTTATTTCATTAAATTTGGCTCATAAAACACTGTTGATAATTCTTTACTTAGCTACCTAGCTTATTTTTACATTCATTTTTTTGTTAATTTTAATTAATTTCAATGTTTTTAAAATTTTCTTTATAAACTGATTATAACCAAATAAGAAAAAGGAACTTAAGTATAGTCTAATCGTTTGTTATTTTTTGGTAAGATTCAAAAAAACAGCAAATTTAATTTTAAAAAATACACATCCTTCCTCCAACCTCCAGATATCTACTTTATATCATTTGTCTCTGTTCGGAATGATGGTACTATAGTGACAGACATGTAATATTGATATCAATATTGATTAGAATACCAGTAGTAAGCCATTTTTATAAATCTCTATGTGCATCAGTCAATTCAACATCAAAACAAAATAGGATTTATTTTCATTTGCTAAAAGATATTAGATTTTGAATATTAATTCTCTATATTATAATAACATCAAATTTCATTTTAAATTTTCCTCTTTTTTTTCTATTTAAGAATTAATTTGACAATGCTTCTTTTTTTAAATAAATTTTGTTTAAATTTTAAAATAATAATATGTATGTCAAATCAACTGTTTATTTTAGTCCTAAAAATTAAAAAAAATATTGACGTATTTGCCACTAGACTGCTCTGATGAACAACACTGCCGTATTGGCTCGTGATGTTATGCCTTTGTTGAAATTGCAATAATATTTATTAATACCATGCTGGAGTGACACACATGTAACGATATCATGGATATCAACAATATTACAATACGATATTACATGTCTACCAGTAGTATTATGATGAATAGTCATACACATATTATATTAATTTTTAACAAGTTTAATTTTTGTAATTTTTTTCTTATATATTTGTGAAAAGAAACAATTTTGGAATTTTTTCGCCAATAATTTTTTTTATCTGAATTTGAAATGAAAATTTCTGAATTTAAAAAAAAATACCTGAATTAATTTTTTAAAAATCTGAATTAAAATTAAAATTATTTTACAGGCTTGTATTGCCTTATTTTGATTATTGTGTAACAATCATGTTTTCGGAATCATTAGAACAACCAAACAGGATGCAAAAACAGCAAGGGGATGAGAATCGTACTAAAATGTATAATAATGGAAAACGACTTTTTTGTTTGTATTGAGTAATTGGCCCATCTGAAAATATATGAAATAACACCAGGATCATGACTATTATCAGAATACACTGTACAGAAAGATATAATCTTGTTACTTGTTTCAGTAAGTTTTAACAAATAAAGCACACCTAAAATAATGTATTTACAACAGAATAGAGTGAAATCAAAAAAAGAATACAATAATTACCCGTATGTAAAGTAACTTGTTTGTGGGATGATCCAAAGTGATGTGCTTGTATTTCTAATGATAGCTTACAGTTATAATTTTCATTAAAATCTACGTGAATTATTGTTTAGTTTGGACTCAAATCTTTAAAACAAGCCCTATATTGAACATTTGATTTTGAATTCATGTTTCTTATATTTGATATGTTAACAAAGGTATCTTTTATATTTTCGCGTACATGTTTTTTGGTGACTAAAATTTTGCCGTTTTTTTCATATTTCTCAGTTTTAAGTTGCCTAACGGATATTCGATTTCTGAATCTAAAGCAACTTGAACGTTAAACTTTATGAGTTTATTTTTACAGAGTAAGCACTCGTTGTAACTGCAGTCTTTTGATTCAGGACTACATATAATAGATTTTAAATTTTGATCTAAGTCTTAAAGAGCTTTGTACTTCTTTAAACATGTAACTTTTAAGGCAATTGGAATGTAATATACAAGCACATGTTTCTCTTATATTTATAGTGGGTGTGACAACATAAAATGGTTTATGAACAACAAAATATGAATAAGAGCAATTTACCACCTTCTCTTATAAATTTTTCATAAAGGGTAGTCATAGTATCTAGTAAGTAGAGCTTCTGAGTTTTTACCTTTTTAAAGATGTTGGTCTCTTTTTTGCCAGTCAAAGCTCTGGTAGTATTGGTTCCATGTGACTAAATATCTGTTACTTATGGAACGTTTAGAATATTTTTCCGAAATTACTTTTTTAAATTTGGTGTAATTACATAAAAAAAATTTTATCGAAGTAAATTTTATATATTTTGTGTTGGATCCGAACATCGTCGGGTAATTTTGCTAGTTATTATACAGTAAAAAATTTGTAATATAATTAATTGTATGTAATCAATCGCAATACCGTACACTTAATATCTATAAAAAAAATATTTCACCCAAGTTACTGAACAAAAAACAGGACTGACGAAACAGATTAACATTTGATTTCATCCCGCTGATGAAATATCTAAAATGTAGGCTTTGCATTACAAACATTGTAAATGAATAAATTAAATTTTGGATTAAAATAGATTTAATTTTTGCATTTTAAAAAAAAGTTGGTGAATTACTATGTTCCCACTTGATTTTCCATATGGAAATTAAACAGATGTAAACATTTTTTTTATTTATTATTATTGTAATTCGTATGGAAAATAAAAATTATTAAATATAATCCTATAAATATAATAATATATTCATTTTTATGCGGGTTTAATTATTTTTATTCGATTATTACCTTAATTCACTCTATTTCGCGTACCATTTTAATATCTTTAATTGTCAGTTATTAAAAACACGATTTAACAAATACACTATTAACTGCCTTTTGTTATATTGTGCAAATGTACAGTATTTTCATTTCGAAACTGTCCAACCATATTTTTACCAGATATGAGAAGTCCAATAACATTATAATATGTATATATATAAAATATTTTTATAAAGGCGGTTAACTTCTAATATACTTTTTTATGGTGTGGTCTCTAGGTTTTTGAAAACGATAACATTAAATAAATTGAAAGATTTTGAAATGTGACGTTATCAACAAATACTGAGAATGCACTTACATTACTTACTTACGTCTTGTCTAACAATGATATAAAACGATAGAGAGATAAAGAAAAACAAGCTATTTTGGCCATATAACAAGTAATAAAAAATAAGAGCTGCTTTAACTAACTATCAAAGAAAGAATTGAAAAAAATCGGTCAAAAACAAATGTCCTGGTTGGGAAACATCATAAACCAGACAGGACTAAAAACGATTAGCGAATTGATCCATACAGCCAGATGCCGAAACCAATTTGCCAAATGTACAAATTTAACGAACAAAAAAACTTCCGCTAAGCTGTAGAAATAGCAAAAGAGAAAAACTTTAAGAGAAGTAACAAAATAAATGGATCCAAAATATCCAAAACAGTAATAGACCATCCATTAGTTACAACATATAATATTGAAATTACAAAATACAAAACCAGCTCAGACTCCACAGACTGCTTCATTGTGTACATTTCTATTTTGTTTTAACAATTACCCATTGAAAATGGAATGAACACCCTAGATTATACGCTGGGTGGCGCAGTAGGTAGAGCGCCTGCCTTTCAACCGAAAGGTCCCAGGTTCGATTTCTGATGAAGCAAAAAAAAAAAATGCTTTATGGATTTTTCGACCTGGTCCAGTACCCTTTGTCATTGGGATATAATAAATGGCAAAAAATAATTGAGAGTATAATCTGGTAACAAATTAAATAAATGAAACTATTCTATTTAAGAAGGCTTAGTTCCTGACAATAGCAGTAGTTTTTTCCACATTTAATGAGTTGATAAGCCAGTAATTTGTTAAATAAATACTCGAAATATTGTAGATTGTAGTGTAAAATTGCAGTACCGTACTTAATTAAGCACGAAAAGGTGATTCTACCTAAGTTACTGTAGAGTGTAAAAAAAAAAAAAAAATATATGAAGTCTAGTCTAGGCACACTACCACAAAACACAACAAATTTTTATTTGAAATTTCGATAAACATTTGATATGAACTACGTCTATTTTAGAGTAAGGTCGCCTTCATTATAGTTTATGATTTATTTATGCATTTTGTTGTATGTGTTACGAAATTATAGTCCCAAATAATATTGAATAAGGAATTAATTTAAAAAAAAAATTGCCACATCTAAGCACACAACCATTTTTTTTTTTTTTTTTTTTTTATATTATAGCCAAAACTTAGGTTTTGAACCTTTAAGTACTTGCGTACCGTTGACTATTTGAAAAAGGAAAGGATAGTTAGAGGAAAGGAAAGAAAAAGGAAGAAGAAAAGTTTTGTGGGAAAGAGCGAACAATGTTGTTAATATTCGTCTTAAACCTCTGTAAGTCATAAATAAAAAATCCTTCTCTCATTGGGAATGCTTCGATTGGGACGCGGTTCCACAATCGGGATGTTCTTACTATAAAAGAATTTCCATAGCCGGACTTAAACCATCTCGGAATTTCCACTGTGAAAGGGTGGGCACTTGATGCCTCTCGTGTTGTGCGATTGAATTGCTTAAGAGGAGGAAGAAGTGATTTTAATTCCTCGGAACAAGTGCCAACACCAAGCAGATATCTATAAAATAGAGTAAGTGCTCCAACAATACGACGATGACCAAGTGGTATAAGGGATGAGGTCACATTTATGTCGCCTATAAGACGAATGGCGCGGTTTTGAACTTTGTCCAAAAAATTTAAAGCGGTTTTTGGTGCACCTGCCCATAAATGTGAGTTATACTCGAGCTTGGGTCGTATATATGCTTTATAGATTTTTAAAAGGTCTCGAGATGAAAAATAAGTTTTGCAGCGGCTCAAAAATCCTAAACATTTTGCGGCGCTTTTCGCAATATCGAAAATATGCTCATTCCAGTGCATATTTTGATTCACTCGCATTCCGAGAATGTTCAGATCTTTGAGTCGCTGGATACCTTCATTTTGAAGCCGGAGAATTGGTTCGAATGTTGTTAGCTTGTTACTAACAAAACAGCTTTGAGTTTTTGAAGTGTTAAACTCGACTCTGTTAGCTTTACCCCAGTCGACAATTTTGGCAAGGTCGTGATTGAGCGCGCCGGCCATCATTGTTCTTTTGGAGGTGACTGCGGAAGCTGTAGCATTAGTTTGTTTTAGAAAATCATATGATGCTACTAGAGTGCTGTCATCAGCAAAACTATGGATTGGATTGAAAGTTAATTTGAGAAGGTCATTAATGAAAATGAGAAATAGGGTGGGGGAAAGGACAGAGCCTTGTGGAACACCAGCATTGATTTGAAGTTGGTCGGAAAAAGAACCGTCAACTGAAACTATGATAGATCGATTTAAAAGAAAACTTTCAATCCATTTAGAAAAGGTTGAACCAAGGCCTATAGCGTTGCATTTTGCTATAAGAGCAGAATGACAAACTCGATCAAAAGCCTTAGATATATCCAGAGCTACAACAGTAGCTTCACCAGATTGATGCAGGCTGGTGTTGAGCTTCTCGCAGAGGCATGTCATGAGATCACCGGTGGAACGTTGGGCTCGAAAGCCGTATTGGCTATCATGAATTATACCTCTACTGTCAAGATATTTCTTCAGCTTATGATTAATTAAGATTTCCATCGTTTTTGAAATAATGGAAGTAATAGCTATGGGCCTATAGTTTGAAGGATTGCTTTTGTCACCTTTTTTAGGAATAGGATAAACTTGGGCAACTTTCCAATAGGACGGGTAAGTTCCTGACGAAAAGGACAAATGGAATAAGTTGCGCAGAGGTTTAGAAATAGCGAAGGCAATGTGTCGCAGCACAATTGCAGGTATACCATCAGGACCGGTAGATTTTTTTATATCGAGATTCTTCAAGACTTTTGCTACAGCTCTTGTTCTAAAGTAGATCCTTCCGAAGGAATAATTTAGAACAGGGATTGATGAAGGATTTTGGGCTGTAGGAGGGAGTGTGGAATTAGCTGCAAATAATTTTGCGAAGAGATTAGCCTTTCCAACAGAATCTGATATAATAGTACTATTATTATCAATCATAGGTGGAAACGAAGACTTGCAAAAATTTTGCCTAACATTTTTAGCAAATGTCCAGAAAGACCTGCTGTTGTTGGGGAGATCAAAGATTTCTCGTCTCAATCTTTGGTTATGCAGGAATTTTTGCTGATTGATAATTTTTTTACATTTATTCCTAACCACTTTATAACTCTCATACGTATTGACTGTTTTATTGTTCTTGTATTTTTTGTAAGCTTCTTCTTTGGATTTCAGAGCTTTGCTGCAGAGGTCGTTGAACCAACCTGAGGGATTTCGTTTTATACTTCTAAGGCTATTTGGAATGAAAGTTTTCATTCCTAATAGAATCCTCTTGGTAATCACCTCTGCAGCAAAGTCGACATTTTTATATTGGAAACACAACGACCAATTCGATGCATTTAAAAAGTTGTTGAAGCCTTCCCAGTCAGCTTGGTGATAATGCCAAACTAGTCTTTTGGGAGAATTAGAAGAACTGGTTGTTGTGCCTACTTCGAAGCTTGTGCTTACAAGACAGTGGTCGGAACCACCTAGCGGAGAGTTTACAGAGATTGAATATTTCTCTGGATGGGTAGTTAGGAATAAATCCAGGAGGTGTCCGTTCTGGTCGCGTCGGTCTGGTATCCTCGTAGGGCTTTTGACAAGTTGAGAAAGGTTGAAAAAATTGGAAAAAAGTTCAACTTGTTTGCCTTCGGGACTGTTGTGACTAGAAAAATTAAGCCAGTCTCTGTTATGAATATTGAAGTCTCCCGCCAGAATAATCTCAGACTCGGGATTGGTTTCCAGAATTGAGTTTATCTGGTTGGATAGTCTTTCTATAAGCATATCAGTTTCTAGCTGATTCGCTTGAGGCGATCTGTAAATAAAACAGAAGTGAATGATGTGCTTATCGGCGTGTATTTTCATCCAATTATATTGATAAATTGGATTGGAGCACTCAAAATTTTGAAGAGTCTTATAAGCTACATCATTTCGTATATACAAAGCAATCCCTCTATGGGGTATAAAAAGTGGCACAAGCGAATAATTATTGATATTAAAGTTAATATCATTATTCACAACTTGTGTTTCACTTAGTGCTAAAATTGCTGGATTTTGGAGCCGTAGATGGCTTTCGACGGAATGGAAATTTGTTGATAGACCGCGAATGTTACAAAAATCTATCTTAAACATAATAACGAACAATTTACAAAGAGAAAAGGAAAATAAATTAAACTTAACAAAAAGTACCGAAAAAAAAAAAAAAAAAAAAATATATATATATATATAAAAAAAAAATATATAAATTAAATTAAATTTTTTTGGCCCACGTACCACTTACTTATACCACCCCTGCAATGAATGCAACTGAAACCAATATCTACACACAACAGTTTTTAATACCTTATTGGGTGTAGAAATACTCTCAGAAACATTCACTGCAGGTTAGCACAATGAGAAAATTACGGTAATAACAAAATAAAAAAGGAGAAAAAATTATAGTGCATAATGAGAGAATTTTGTAGAAGAAAAAGAAAGCCGGAAAAGAAAAACGAGAAAAAAAAAAAAAAAAAATTATTTTAATGTGAATTGAATCATGATTTTATTATTGTCAACTAAGACGAACAGTTAACAACATTTTGAATAAAGGAGAGAAAAAAGAAAAAATTGTTTTGGCTATTTTTAAGTTATGTATTATTTGATTTTATTATTATTCTAAAGTAAATTTTATTATTGACACTATTTTTAAATTGTTTTTATAATTTAAATTTTTTATTATTTTAATTTTTTTTTTTTTTTTTATGCACTCTGATTTTAGTTTATTAATCATTAATTGCTTATTTAAACGTTTATTTATTACACCGCACTTTTAATTCACATGTACCTAGGTTGAAGTACAGTGGCAAACTCCATGTTAGAAGTTAAGTGGCATGACTATTAATTATAATACGACGATCAGCATTTTTTGGTGGAACAATAATGAATATGACCCACGATGTCCCGTAATTAATGACGTAAGTAAATTGAAATAATGTCACAAGATTGTAGCATCATGTAATGTATAATATATTTTACTAACTATGTGAATCATAGTCAAAAATTCTGAATAATGTAATGAGTGAGTTAAAAACCTTATTGCCTTCGTCACTTTAATAGCAACAAAGCTAATAACTCTCTTCAGCCATAATGATTTTTCTTGTCATTTAATTATACTGTAGATATGGGCGCAATGTATTGTTGTGACAATTCACTTATTTTGTGGACTGATTTTAAAAATAAAAAAAAATGTTGCTTTGCAATTTTCATTTTCAATGATAATGACAAAAACAAAATGTATTGATTTAAAAATTTTAACTGCTTTAAAATGCTGATTATTGTAATGGTAATTAATTATAAGAAATATCAAAGACAGGAGTTTAAAAAATTATAAGAGTAAATAAAAGTTAATTTTTGTGCTCTCTGTTCATTTATCATGACAGCAAAATAATTAAAGTCGTTCAACTGGAGTTAATTATGTAAGCGGGGTGTTGTTATGATGGCAGTGGGGTGTTTGATGATGGTAGTGGGGTGTTAAAGTGAATAACCATTTTATTTTATAACTAGACAACATCCGCGTCATTGATCTGAACATTATCATTGAATATGAGAAATTCCATGCCATATTTTTTTTATTAGCATTAAATCTCTCAACTATTTTGGTTTAAACGTTGAAGTCTGAAATTGTAAGCAATTCTGACTGCGGTCACAATTTTCTTTATTTTTCAAAAAAAAATTTTGCTCAAATTATTTTTAAATACTTTTTAAATTAAAAAAAATATATTCTATATATATATATGTATATATATATATGTATATATATATATGTATATATATATATGTATATATATATATATGTATATATATATATATGTATATATATATATATATGTATATATATATATATATGTATATATATATATATTGACAGAATTGAATTTACAATAATAATAATGAAAACAACTAAAAGAGTATTCTATAAATTTTTTTTTTAAAAAAGCAACAAAAACAAAAACAAATTATGAAGCAAGAAAAAAAAGGAAATTCCAACATTTCATAATTAAATGACCCAGAATTTTGCTGAAAAACGTTAATTAAAATGGAAATGAAGCAATTCTAGCTGAAATATTTTAACAGTGTGCAAAAGATTTTAATAAAAAAGAAAAAAATAAATAAAAAAAAAGAAAAAGAAACAAAAAATAAGGAAATCACAAATTAAAAAAACATTTTTTTTATATAAAATTCTTACACACACACACGCATACCCACATTCAAAAATAACTTTGAGAAGAACAAAAAATGTCACCCCTAATTTTTTTTTTAAAGTCTGTTGTCGAGATTTTTTTCCTTTTATTACTTTTATATAATATACATATACGTACATAATATATTATACACATATTATTATGACATAGGAATAAAATCATGATGATCCGATCGTTTACAATGGAGTTGAAAGATTTTAAAATATGTATGATGTTAATTTGAATGAATCCCAAAAGGATTTAAAATTAAAACAGGATTTTCAACGTTTCTATTATAACAGAAGATTTTTTTTAAGTCTATCATATAAAGCCTAATGACTGACATCCAAAATATTTCTGCATAACAGGTAGGTTAATTTCATACAGTTGATCAAGTGCGTAAACTTTGTTTCAGATACACATAAAAACAAATGTACTTTAATGCAAAAATTAAGCTTTCAGTACATAATTTTGTGATATGAATTTCTCCAATGAACGAAGATTTAATACCACTTTGCAAATACAAGTTCGGAAATATTGAAATGTTGAACTGAAAAGAGTAATGAAGGACTAATTTTGTTTCAAAAACAGTTCGATAATTACACACTGGTCTTTTACTAATTTAAGCTGAATTTAACTATTTCAACAACTACGAAATTTTGGTTAGCTCTAGATATCAGGTCTTTCTTGGTTAGCTCTAGATATCAGTCGGTGCAACACTGTATTTTAAAAATAAGATTGAAGGGTCTCTTAAAGAGATTATGGACACAATGTGATCCTTCGAAATAAATAATTCAACACATTACATTGGAATATTGTTGTACATAATAGATTTTCGACAAATAATACCAATATCTGAAATTTAATAAATTGACTATGGTTATGAAATCAGTTAAACATTAGTGGTTTTCATTTAGCCGAAATTGTATGATCATGGACAGAAATACAAAAATACTATGAGTGTTATATAAAGAGATAATGATAAAATATCGGAAATATGATCATAGATATTGGAAGAAATACCGAGAGAGTACCAATAAAAAGCGGAAAACTGCCATACAATTTTTTATACTAACATAAAAAATGTGTAGTTACCTATACAAAAAATTGCTGAGAGAGTTTCGCATACTACGATTGTATTTTATGGATAAACTATCACATTTAAATTTTGGGGGGAAAAATAGGTTATAACATAAATAATTTATTATTGCAGGTTGTGGTTATAATTAGAAAAATTAAATGAAATTAAATCTTTCGTTCACATTAATATAGCATTAAACAAAAAAATATAATTTATAATATAAAAAATTTCTAATGAAAGCATTAAACAAAAATAAATTTTTAATTAAATAATATGTAGTTGTTGAAATGTTCAATGATTGAGTAGATCTTGGTATGATTTTTGTGTACATCTATCGGTTTACTGGGAGTTACACAAGTAACTCAATCCTTCTTGTAACAAAAACGGATACTGAAAAAAGCTCTAGTCTTCAATAATAAACTTTCTATATGTAGATATTTTTATAATAGAAAATTATCAAATAATATTTTATCATCTGGCTATAACTTAGATGTACAGATCACTTGACAATGATGTACAATATGACATTACAGATCAATCAAATCAGTATACATCCATGAAATAACATCTATAAATTATTGATTGTAACTAACTTTTGAAATATTCCACTGTTTATTTAAACACTTATCATCACACCATTTATCAATTTATTAAATAACTACCGTTCAATATATTCCACCAATATTCCAACGATAGAATAACTCTAATTTTTTAATTATTTCCTGTCAAAGGTCGGATTCTATAAGCATGGAAAATACTGTGCGTACTTAAATTGGTGTGCACTTTTAAATTTTGTATCACCAACTGTCAGAATGATAATATTTGATAGTTAATATACGGATTTTAATCAATTTTATTTTGCAGTGAGTTTTCATTTGTCAAAAAAATATTGTTTACTCTTATAAATTACAATTCAGTATACTTATATTCGAAATAAAATTTTTATTCTGCATCTGTCAAAATGATAAAATTTGACAATTAAATTCCTCATTTTAGTTTTATTTGTCAAAAAAAAATTATTTTATCTAAAAAGAATATCACTAACACTTTAAAATTACAATTCAGCATTATATTCGGAATACAATTTTGTTCAGCAACTGCCAGAATGATCAAATTTGGCAGTTAAAATGTTCAGTTTAATAAATTTTATTTTGTGGTGACTTTGTATTTGTCAAAAAACTTTATTTTATCAAACAAATAACATTTACAGTCCAAAACTACAATTCACCATATATTCGGAATACATCTTTCATTCGGCAACTGTAAGAATGATAAAATTTGGCAGCTCATCAAAAGCGAATTTTAATATATTTTATTTGGTGGTGAGTTTTTATTTGTCAAAAAAGTAGTTTTGTTAAAAGAAAAATTGTTGACACCATACAATTACAACTAAGCATATTTTACACTAACACTTGCGGAAAAGTAAGCTTCCTCAAAAGCAAATAAAAGTGTGCACAAAATAAAACTAACCCTTACGGAATTCAACCCCAGCTTGTCATAAAACTCATTGACTACAATTGATTAAAAATTGAATCTACAACAGATGACATATTCATTCAATTAAATTTAAAAATATTTTTACATCGTATATAGCTATAACAGATGGACGAACAGAAAATAAATTTAAATTTTTTTTTAATTAAATAGATTTATTCCAACTTATTACGTTTTTTTTCTCTTTAAATGTTACTGTCATAAATATGCTTTTCACGTGACTTAATTAAGGGTTTGTTTCTAAAATTTGTTAAATATACGTATTAAAAATTCGCTGTAAAATATTTTATATATGTACATACATACATACATATATATTTATATTATTAAACGTAAAAAATGTTTATATACATTGTATATACTCTTGTACGTATGTCTTTTCTGGAATTATCTGGAATTTTTTTCTTTTAAATAAAAATTATATAAAAAAAAAGATATTTTCGTATTTCTGTTTTTGTTTGGTAACATTTCGAAAAGAATTTTCATTTGATTTGCCTTAAATTCTGTTTAACATTGTACGAAATATTTATAAATAAATTTGAACGTAATACTTTTTTTAGACTTATGTTCTGAAGATTAAAGAAAATGAATCAGAAAAAATTAAAATTTAATGAATAGTACAAATTATTGCACATGAGAGACGATGCATTTGTTAGTACACGTAGTAGAACAATATCATATAAAATAGGTACTGTATTTCTTATCTATGGATATAACTTGTTTTTATTAGATAGATATTATGAAAACAAAATTGAATTAAATTTTGCTTCTGATGACACATTTAAGAGATCTGACATGTTTATTTAGGTTTGTTAATCGAATTAATTTTGCTGTATGTGCTGTGGGTTCTAGGTGACATATTTTTCAACAAATATTAAATAAAATCAATTAGATTTGATTCACAATTCAATTAAATTCAATTATAGTCTGCAAAGTCTAATTAGACTCAGTGCTTTTTAATGCATATGTCCAATACTAATTCTAGTTTCAAATCCGGTTATTATATTGTCATATGAAGACTAAAGTAATTCTATCACCATTAAAAAAAAAAATTGGTTGGTGATGGTGTACTAAAATCGAAATCGATCAGTGCATAAAATTTAATTGAGAACAAAATATTGTGTCCTTGCTTTGTTTATTATGGAAGTTAATTGGTAATAATGGTAATTATGTTAGCAACTACGAACTTAGTTTTAGATATTCCTTAAACGCTTAAACTTAAGTAAAATTTGTATATTTTGAATGGTATTTTAAGGGAATATAAACTAAAAGTTGGGAATAACATTATTCTCACATTGGGCGTACACCATGACTCCAGAGTTTTGTGGAAATGTTGCAATTTGAAAATAAAATCTAACTAATATACAAATGTTATGTCGTTGATTGCAGATTACATGTTTTGACATAAAAATAATTCAGAAAGATGGAAACATAAAATTCGATATCTACAGAAAAGGCACTACTCAACGAACCATCCACATTGAGTCAAATCACCCACTGAGGGGACAAAAAATGGCGGCATACTATACGATGATCTACAAATTAGTAATTAAACCATTATCAAAGACTAACAAAGACAAGAGACAAGAGAAAAAAAAATGGATAAAATCCAACCTACCACGAAAATATATAAACATATATACAATATACATATATATATATATATATATAAACATATATACAATATACAATATACATATATATATATATATATAGCCACTGGCAAGTTAATATAAAAGTATAAATGAGGAAATCATACCAAAATATCAAATTATAATACCAAATGGTACGGAAGAAACTGTATCGAACTCAGTAACAAGATTAACTTGCTCCAACAAAATAACGATGTAGAAAACCTAGAAGAATTTGCGTAACACATTCAACATTCACTGAAATGTTAAAGAAATGTTTTCAAACAACATAAATTGGAATTAGTAACAAGTAGCAGTAGTCAAAAATTTAGCAACATACTTGGATAAGTAAAAGATAAAAAGAACAAGGAAGACGTTACCGACATATACTTTTGTAGTTGTCAAGAAAAATCAAAAAGGCTAATTATGGTGAGATTCCGATAATATTTAAAGGAAACTGAATTAACAAGAATAAGAATTACTATAAATATACCAATTTTAGGTCGGCCATTGCTAAGTATATAATTAAGGAAGATCATAAAATTGATAAAACCAATTTATCATCAATAAATAAATGAGGTACGAAGAATAAGTAAAATAGACACATACGAAAATTTAGCAGTTTTGAGTGAATAGGTAAATAATAGATTGAACAGCGACTTAGGAAATAGATACTCAACGCCTATTTAAACTAATATAAACTAATTTGCAACAGCACAGGCAAAATATATATTTGTTAGGAATTAGTATATAAAAAGAAAAAGCAGTATTAAGAAAATTAGTTAGTCACAACCATTGATAAAGAAGTAGATATGTTGCTTCCGAAATATCGATATTTGCAATTAAATATGAAAACAATTATTAGTAAACGGAAACTTGGCACCAATTAAATTATGTAATTCATATTCAAATACCCAGTTTAATATTGATTTCTAGATTTCAAAATCAAGATTAAGTCACTTCCCTTAATTAGTTTTCCGGTCACAAACGCAAAAAATTAATTATATAAGCTAAACGGTGCTTTTTTTCCATAACCAAATCAAACAACAGAAATAGTGATTAAAAATTGTCTGAATCACGAGTTAGTCCATTAACAATACTTTTCCATAAGTGTGTTACTTTAGCTATATTGGAAGACCTCTTTTATTCGATCAGCTAACAGAAAAGGCCTTATTATCAGGTTGTAAGTAATAGAGGCCTATTGAAAAATTTTCAAGTATTCCGAAATTATTTGAGTTAATGATTTTTTATTAACTCAAATTTCTGATCTACTGCCTTCTAAACAGCATGAATTCATAAAAAAAATTCAACAATAACAAATTTTGTTTGACGTTCTTAAAAACATTTCAAAATGTTTTTTAAACGAATAATATTTACATTGATCTAAGCTTTTAATATTCTGCCATTCAGTGTAATTCAAAGTAAGATTAAGAAAAATTTTGGTATTCCTTGTTTTATTATTAATTAGGGTAACTGCTTCTTAAACAATAGAAACTACGGTGTATTTTTTAGAATATTTATTTTTGATACATTTTTAGCTAACTCTGGTGTTCCACATGCATGTGTCAGATTCAATAACAAAATTTTGTAACACAAGCTTTTGCTGTTTAATTTTGCCCCTTTGCTGGGCATTAAGATGTCTATTAAGTATTAATGATTTCATTAATACTAGTCTATTACTGGTCAATTAATTTATGAGAGAAGAATGAGAAATTAATTGATGATAGTTCTATTATCATCAATTTTCTCATCAGTCTAATGTCAAAATCAGCTGAGTTAAAACAATGGCTTCTTTATTTAAAACTACTTATGAAATTAGCATTATTATTCTTACTGCAAATTATTACTATCAAACATACTTCAATTTCACACTACAATTTCTACAATACTTCGAGCATTTATTTATCAAATTACTGGCTTATCAACTCATTAAATGTGGAAAATTATACTGCTATTGTCAGGAACTAAGTCTTCTCAAATAGAATAGAACTAATTTATTTAATTTGTTACCAGAATTTTACCTACATAACATTGACCATGAGAGAAGCATGGCTCTCTTAAGTCAATTCCTGATGCTACACTTAAAGTTTGCCCTTGTGCTTTATTTATGGTAATAGCAAAGCATATTTTTATGGGAAATTGAAGCTATTTAAATTGTAAAGGGTAATCAGATGGCATTAATGGTATTCTAGGAATGCAATTCTATGTTAACCGCGTTATATGCGTCAATTGTGTATATATATTAATATACAAATTGTATCATAGATACATTGTATATATTACGAATAAATACCAAAGAGAGGTACAAAACAAAAATAAAAAGTTATAAAAATATGTTTTGAACTTGGTCATCATTAGCACACAAGCACACAGCGACGTCATCAAAAAAAATGAACTGTAAAATAACTCCCTTCTCTGATAACTTTTTGGAACTTTTTGATTTTTCTCTATATGAATACCCTAAACTAAACCCTACCATTGTGGAAAATTTCAAATCTCCTGGTCAACTTGGAGTCGGGTAAATACTTTCTGGACATAAACATTGAATCTGGACAATACATTCAATTTTATATATATATATATATAGTATAGATATAGATTATTTTAAACGCTGTTAGATATAGTTCTCGTTTACAAATATTTGTAAACCTTAAATATTTATCGGAATATAATAATTTTTTTGGATACATACGTGGGTAGAAGTGAATAATTTTTATTGATTTCTTACGAATGACATTATCTAGCTAACTTAGGGTTTTCTGGCTAGCACCGTTCCAATAGGGGATTGAGATATACAATGTGTAACATTATAAAAAACGAATATATTGCATGTAATGCTTCGGTTGAGATAAATTTCCGTAATCTACGCAATATGAAAAAATGGAGTGATATTTTGCTCATAATATGAACGTGGTCAGTGCAAATTCAACTTTTTATCGATAATTAGGCCCAGATAGTGAAAGCTATCTACAATTTCTATTAATTTAAATTTATAAAAGAAGTTTTCCGTGTTATATAATTTTTTTCCAAACAAAATAATTTTGGTTTTTTTACATTTAAGTAATCCATATTTCTATCATATTCACTCCTTTTTTAATAGTAAGATAATTACTAACAGAATTTCCTATTTTGACACTTTGTAGCCTACCATTCAAATATGATTTAAGAAAGCTTATATCAGATGGACAAAAACCAAGATTAATCATTTTAATAAGAGTATCATGGTCATCGCAGTCAAATGCTTTTTGTAGATCCAAAAATATACATGCTACAAATTTTCCATTGTCCATGCTATTTGTTATAAAATTCGTTAAACTGAGACATGCTGATGTTGTGTTAAAATTATTTTCAAAGTTCGTCATGTAAAATGCTGTTATTTGAAAGAAATAAATTAAGGCGGCGTTTGATAATTATTTCAAATATTTTTGATAAATAAAACAACTTAAATATACTTAACTATATAAAAAATAAATAAATAATAATTTTAAAAATAAATATAGAAGAATTCAAAAAAATACGTTGCAAAAAATTAAATAAGTACGAAATCGATACTTCAATATGTATTAATTTAAATGGTCCGGTAATTGACAATTAAAATGATGAAAACATTATATTTAAAAATTTCACTTTTATATTTTTCTATTATAATTAAAATTAAATTTATATTAATTTATTTTTAAATTCTAAATAAAATTTCTTCAATATTAGCTTATAAGTTTTTAGGTTATATAATATTCGTTTTTAAGAGTGTTAGTCTACATTATGTATATAGTTAAAACACTTATATATATGTACATTTGCATAGAAATAAATAAATAAAATAATTTTACCATTTTTCCAAAAGCTCTCCTAATATAAATTCATTACTTTAAATACAATATTTTGTAATTTTATATTTAAGAAGATTCTGGTGAACCCTATAACCGAAATTTACAAAGTGACTTAATTATCTCTAAATATCGTTATTAAGAACTAGCATTACTTAGGACTTAAGATATAACACCCCAATATATTATGTATGTATATATATAACATCAAAAAAATTTCATGAAGATTCAAGTGAAAAATCTTTTGGAATTATAATTATTTATTTTTATTTTATTTCTACAACAACAACACAACCACAATTCGATAAACCAACATTTTTGTTTTTCTTTTTTTTTTTTTGTATGTTAATACAATATTTAACGTTAAATGGAAAAAAAAACTTCTTAAAAGCTTATTTGTTATTTCTGATTTCATTAAAGTCGAACTAAATCAGCTCATTTTCTTTATCAAATTTTTCTTTTCGTGGCTGTGATGTAATATACATATGTACGATATATATACATATATACAAATTTCTAACTCAAATCCCTTCTGTAGTTATCTTGAAATCAATATTTCTAATTCTCATGTTTTCTTAATGACCTTAGGAATAACAAAAAAAAAAATAAAATATAAATCAATGAATTAATAAGTGTTATATATGTATGTAATTTGATTGAAATTTATAATAAAAGTTGGAGGTTACTACATTTAATTACCAAGATACAAAAAAAAAAAGAAAAAAACTCTGCTCTGATAAGAATTCATAAACGATTAATATTAAAAAGTTTATGAAGTCCCCAAATTATATATTTAAGAATTTTTTTAAGGAAATATTTTTTTGATTAAATTTAAGATCGAATTAATTTGACTTGTTAGTTCACCTAACCGACTTCATGATTAATTATATTCTATAACACTGATAAATATTATTTTTATGAAATTACTCAGTTCGAACAACGTCTTCATCTGGGCTCTAGTCTTCATAAATATCTTAGTTTACTGAACCTGATTCATTTCTAGAAACGTAGGGATTTGCCCTAAAAACAAACATGGGTCCCTTGTTATATTCGTTACTTATGAATGATTGCAATTTGAATATTGATAACTCTATCTTGTCACTTGTTGATAATACGAAATTGTTTGCTATCGTTAGAACGTGATATGAGTGTCTTGACTTCAAGTTACTCTTGAGAAATTTGATAAACGGTGTCTTATAAAGTAAAAGTGGGTAAGCGTGATCTTGTGGGCATTTGTAATATAGTCAGGATAAAATTGATTTAAAGTGTCTTTCCTAAAAGAATATTTTTTGGGAATTTCTTTCAAAGCTTTATTAGGTACTTAAATCCACAGAAAAAAATTCATATTGGGTTTTCCCACAAAAGAAAAATTTACAAAAAACGATCGTTGTATTGCTTGTCCTTGTTATTTTATTATGTACGCCACTTTAAGCGAAATTCTGAGGTAGCAGAGATTTTAGAATTGGATTCAAACTCAAAGTTCTAGATGCCTTTTACAGAATATTTATATAAATTATTTGTTGAATCCAGCGAAGATATCTCCTTTTTCCAGGTTTAATTTTTTCACAATTTTATGGATTTTGAATTTGTGGATTTTGGATTTTTTTTTGTGGATCTCGGTTTGTGGATTTAGTCACCAGCCCAATTTAATTATTTGATTCTACTATATTTGTACTAAGCACCTTACTTTTTCTCGTAATTTCAGTTTTCATCAAGGTTTTGAAGTGAGAAATGTTTTTGATTTATAGCAAAACGTTGGTATTATTATAAAATTAAGCACATGCCTAATAATAAAGTTCTAGAGATTTTTTTCGAAAAATGTGATTATTTTGTAAATAAGCTGAGTAATTAAATAATTAAAAGTGGTCCGAATTATAGCTTTATTTGTGACCTATAAATCTAAATTACAGCTACTACTATCTACCTAATCTTTTAATTACTTTTTATAAAATTAAATTACTTTGTTTGAAAAATATTAACTGCTTGCTAAATAAAAATCTATTTGTGACCTACAATATTTTTCAATTAAAACCTCATTTCGTCACATTACTCCAGCGGTCACAAATTCAAGCATTATTGGAGCCGAATTACCCGCAAAATGTATCCGAATTACATGCTTCAAATTGCAGTTATTTTTTAGAATTAATTTAAGTAAATTAATTTTATATTGATCATGTCTATTTTTTTACTCTAAATTAAAAAAGGAATCATCGCTCATTTTGTGACCTACACACATTTTAATAAAATAAGCTGAAAATAAATAAACATTACAATTGTCACAATTATATTTAAAACGGTCCCAAATAAGGTTGTTATATATAAAATAAAAAAATTTAAGAACATGAAAAAAATAAGTAGTATAAAAATAAAATATACAAAAATTAATTTTATCATTTAAAAAGTCTTCATTTTGGCCCACACACAAGTCATAAGGATAAAAAAAAAACGAAAGAACACAACTAAATGACTTAAACAAAATTTTCCATCTGTAGCTACGAGTGATTCATGGATTGCTTATTACAAAAAAAATATGAAGAGAAGAATAACGCTTTGGATAAAACATAGAACAACAACAAATGAAATAACGACAACAAATACTCAAAATGTTTTTATTGGAAAAGAAGATAGAAAATAAGCATAACGAAAGTCCTTCAATAGAATCAGAGTCCGAGGTTAAAGTTAATTCATACTTCATTGTGTAATACGAAAGTGAATATTTCCCCGATGTAGTTTTAAAAAGAAAAAACGATGAATATCAAGTCAAGGTTATGGTCATGAGCCATCATAATTGGAAGTGGCCCAAATCAAGGTAATACAATACTTATATTGTGGTACAAGATCAGTGACATTGCTAATAAAAATGTTGAAACAATTTTAGTCCATGCAAAGGGAATCTATCCATATCGTTAATGAAATAGATCAATGAAAAAACTAATTAAATATCAAACGTAGATATATATAAGAATATTTTTTTCTGTTATGAACTTGTATTTATTTTTTGTTTAATTTTTTTTATAATTCCTTAAGTATTATTAATTATTATTAATTCTAATTATTTTTTTGTGATTGTCACTTAACTGAATTTATGAAATAATATGTGAATTACATATGTTTTATTAATTGATAACTATTAAAGTTTTGAGCTTAGTATTATTTTTCATAGTCACAAATACCAACACCAAATAGTCACAATTTGGAGCACCCTAGGTCACAAATTGGTGTGAGGCTGAGATTTTGAGTTCTTATGAAATTTAATTTTTTTTCTAAAAACTATTATTTCCAATAAAAAATTCCAGTAAATTACATTTTATTTGCCAATAATTAAATAAAGTAAATTAAAATGATAGTTTCCTCGGTGGCGCAGTGGTTATGTAACAGGATCCATGTCCGAGGGTACCCCGGCTCGAACCTGGTTGATGGCGATTAATAAAAAAAAAATCCATCATTAAATTTGTTAATTGAAAATCGAGATTAATCGAATGAAAATCATTAATTGAGATCGAACCCCTAATAAGGTAGCGCGACGTTGTTTCTAGGTAGCGTTAGATGGTTATTCCATCACCTAGGAGCGGTTACTATAGGCCAATCACCTGCATAACCGGTAAATCAATGGATTCGAAATAATAGAAAATGATAGTTTAAGAAAGTTATCTTGAAAATTGGATTTTTAGCCGATCACAAAAGTCAAAATTTAGTTGACATAGGCCACCAATATCCGCTTTTACTATAAATGTCTCCATTTTAAATATTAATAAGTGTAAAGTCATAAGATTTTACAAAACCAATAACTTGTTTGAATTTAACTATAAATTGAATAGCTTTGATATGAATGTTGTTAGTCAAATGAAAGATTTGGCAGCCATTTTAGACAATAAACTCACTTTTCATCCTCATATTGATTTTATCTAAAACATTTCGTATGCTTGGTTTTATTAAAATAAATTTTCTTCAATTTATTGATCAATACACGGAACTTGTCTTGGATATATTTCATTAGTTCACCATCATCTAGAATAAACTTCCTCTATCTGCATACCATCTTATGCTAAACACATAAAAAGAATTGAATCAATTCAGAAAAATACGGTTAGATTATAAATTAAATTGGCAGGCTAATGTCACAGACTGCATTGGAAAATCTCAGCTTATTAATATTCAAACTCTTGAATCTAGATGCAATATAGTTTCAGAAATGTTTTTCTATGATATTACCTCGAATAAATTTCCCATCTATTTCAAATGTGTATAATATTATATGCATATAATATGCTCCAATGCGAAATGTGGGATTTCGTACATTTTTATACCTCCAATCTTATAGAACTAATTATGGCCTATAGCTTCTGAGCCTATAGTTAATTTTCAAGCTATTCTATTCATCTATACCTATTTGTTTGGGACGGCTTTTCAGACGTTTTGGCAACAGAAAAGTCATGAGTTTTTTTTAGAGCAAAAGAGCAAAATTTCACTCAAAGTTGCTTTATTTTCATTTCGATAATATTTTTGCTATTTTCAGATTGAGAAGTGTAAATTAAGAGTGTTATCTGCAAACTTAATACATGCATGACTAAAATTATATATAGTTATATTAGACTTATCAAGTGATTTTATACAATCAGATTAATGTTAAGAGCAAGTATATCAAACTTCTATATTAGACGAAAGCTTGCTGTAATTGATTATGCAAAAAAAGGACATTTCAAAGAAAATTTCTTCCGTCAAGATAGAAAATTTCTTTCCATTATAACAGTATGTCATGACTAGAGACAGATGGTAAACATCAATATTACGGAAAAAAATATTATATACAATTATCAAAGTGAGAGTTTTCAATTACTCAGATACAAAAACTTGGTCGAGCAGTTTGCCGAGTGTATTTTGTATGTTAGAAATTTGAAGAACTACAAAAATCGTCAACAAATTCAGTTTGAAAAGAATTTGATGGTCCAATATAATTATTGGACGCAACGAAACCGCAGTTGCTTACACCATTATGGCCAAATTAAGTTTGATAAGTTAAAGTCGCCTAGTAAACATATTTATGTCGATTAGATCTAAATTTTCGTTAAGGCTTACTCTAAATTTAATTGATCTTTTGTTTATTGTGATGCTAAAAATAGCTGCTGAAATAATCGGTAGGTTTTTGTACGTAACCCTCTAATGTTTTGATAGAAAATGATAAATGAACTTTGCGAGGTGTTGAACTTGAAAAAAAATACTTGAAAATCAGTAATAATAATTGAAAAATATTAAAAAATTTAAAAAAAAATTAATATTCATCATACGTAACAGCGAATAACAGTTTTAAAATTATTTTTTAAATTAGTAATTAATTTTTTTTAAATTATTAATAAAACAAACAAAGCTAACATTTTTACAATTTAGAATTAAAAACAACAATCGAAGTGTTAGAAGTACAGTGGTTTTATTTGACTGCACTGATCTACATAATAACGATTTATGAAATCTTCAGTGGGAACCCTAATTTCATTTGGGCTCTCAGTCTTTATAAAGTTAAATTTGGGGGTTATGTTATCAGACTAATAATCAGAAGTTTCGAATTTAATCTAATCTCAAAACAAACTTTTTTAAAATCAACGAAACCAGTAGTTGGTAGTTAATAAAATAAATATTCAATTCGATAGCAAAAAATATCTCTTCCTAAATACATGATACCAAAAATGAAATAAACAAACGTTACACCCATATCCCAACACTTACAATATAATGTAATAATATGATTAGTTAAGATGAAATTCAACTTTTATTTTAATAAGAAAATAAAAAAAAAAAAAAAACAAGAAAATATTTCAAGGTTATATAATTCTAAATTACCATTTCACTCTCATTTCATTCATCTTAAAGATATTCCCTACAACAACACAATTTGTTAAAAAATCAATAGTTAAAAATAAAGAAAAATTAAAAACAGTAAAATAGATCTCATCAATAACACTTTGTTTCAATAATAGATCCTTAATTATATCTGAATAAAATTCCAAGATCAAAGTCGAAGTTTTTTGGAAAATACGAGCCTTTGTTTTCCTCCTTTTTCTTCCTTTTTCTCTCTTACATTCTCTATTCATTTTTGCATACGAAATACAAATGAAAAGCAGAAAGAAAGTATTTTACAAGAAAAATGTTGTTTTGCTGTTTCTAATTTGTAGCTATATATATATATATATATATATATATATTATACATAAATATGTATATTTATATTACATAAGAAACTGATGTATTTGAAAGAGAAAAAATGTAGAAAACAAGTATGTATGACCGAAATAATTATAATATAGGATATAAAAAAATATGGGTGCAAATAAACATGAGTCAGAACAGAACGAATTTCGTAAATAATAATCAATTCTTTAGGTTGAAAAAAACCAAAGCTTTTTAGTAATTAAAACCAAAACCAATCAATTATCAATTTTACAAAAACCATGAATTATTATTATAGTAATTGTTATTATTTTGTCACCACATACAATATTTTATTAATATTTAGGTTTTACCAAGTAGCGATTTAGGTGCCTATTATGTATTTCGATCGAAATTAATCGAATTGTTCATCGTTATCGTTAAAGTTATTCGATTGTGATCGTTAGTGTCATTATGTATTTCGATGAAAATTTGATCGAAAGTGTTTAAAAATGCTGCCATTGTAAAATTCAAATCTACGATGAAAATGACATATGTTTCATTCTGTCATTCTGAACTGTCAAATTCAAATTATTATTCGAAAAAAAAAACAAAATAATAGTGTTATATTTAAAATTTTTAAGTTGGAAATAAGTTGAAGTGTTTAAATAAAATATAATTATAAAATTATAAGTTTTTAAAAATAAAATGATTTGAGCAGAGTTAAATTTTTCAATTTCTGATAGTGCTGAAAAACGCTATCAAATTGTAGAATTAAAAAACAAGCGAACATATATTCGGGATTATTCTAATCCATTAGATTTGGAAGATTATACGTAGGTTATTTAAACATGAATTTGATGAATTATTATCTACATTATTAAAACTATTAAATTAGGGCAAAATAAGTTACACGTCGATTCCAAATATAATTAAATTGGTTAGTGTATTAAGATTCTGTGCAGTTTGTACCAAGCAAATGATTTTCAACGTAGGAAATGATTTTCATGTTGGACTAGCACAGCTAATTTTTTTTGGTTTTTAAAGAAGTTTAATATGTATTTGCAGTTTATAATTATGTGCAAAATGGATCAAATTCCATTACGCACTAGAAGGAAAAAGTCAGGCAAACATTATTTTTATGATTAAAGCAGAATTACTGAAATAATTGGAGCAGTAGATGGAAAGCTTATTCAAATTAAATCCGAAGCAAAACGTACATTTATGTTATAGTAGAAAGGGATTTTTTAGCATTAATGCAATTCTGATAAGTATATACTTTATTGTAATTAGTTTATATTTCAATCAAAAATTATTATGAAAAATAAAGTAAAATGCCTACTCTCATTTCAACTTTTAAATTTATTTTTATTTCAAAAAATATCATAAATATAAAACAAAACACTAAGTGTCCAATATAAATAAAATAATATAATGTCTTATATAAATAAAATATATTTGTATCTCTTTTATTTTATCCTTTAATTTCCAAATTGAAATAATTTGTACAAAATCTCTCTTTCGATGTCTATTTCGTGATAAACTTTATCGATTTCGTCGACGATTTCTGAACGATATCGAAATACATAATGGCAATTTTGCATTTTGACATTTCGTTCGATCAAATCGTAATCGTTATCGAAATACATAATAGCCACCTTAATTTGATTTTCATAACTCAGATATTGATTTTTATGAAATTATATAAATGAGTTTCAAACATTTTAAATCCAAACTCCAAAGTATTACTTAGGAGCAAGTCTAAGTAGTCCAACACTAATATGCCTACTGATAAATTCCAATAGTGTTGGTGAATGAAACACTGTGTGTGTATTTAATTTTTTGTTTGTTTTTCTCATAAGAAGAAAATATTGTTAAAAATGAAAATTAAAATATCCTTCATTTTAACTTTTCAAATACAGAAATCAGGTTCGGATCAAATGCATTTTCGTTAAATAAAAAACCAAAACCAAACCAAAAACCATTTTGAAGTTTTTAGAAAATTATTAAAGCCAACCAATATGTTCTTTTCAATAGTTTACACCACCGGTTTAAAAACTGTTATCTACAAATTAATAAAATCAGGATCAGCTTCAAAATTTATACGAAAATTACAATCCTTAACAGATTAAAACCAATAATGAATTAAAATTTTTGTTTTATAGATCGATCACTACTGGATTATAAATCTATAACATTAAATTTCATCGAGATTGCAACTAATATTTTGCATTTTATGCATGTAACTGATTCGTTGATGAATTCAAGATATTTTTCGAATATAGATCGGAAAATACAGAACATCAAAGCATATACCAAATTCAGGTTGGAGATACATCTCGATACATTTGAACAAGTTTCATGATACCCGTTCGAAACTGCGGTGTCTTAAAAGACACCTAGGCATAAAAACTGTATATGATAAGATGTTTTACAGGTTGTTGGTAGGTAGATCTGTTTAATGCAATGCAATTGAATTTTTTTGCCGATTTTCCAATTAGAAAGCATAGTTGATTTGCAGAACATGTGTAAAGATCGACGCCTTGTTCATTCACAATTGATTCTATATTTTGCTATATCAGCTTATCGATTTAACCTCAATAATTAATAAGTATTAATTAGTGTTATATATTTTTTTCCAAAGGTCGTCTTAAAATCCTGTAGGAAGAGGAATGCAATTATTCGTGAAATATTAGGTCAACAAAATATTCATAATTTTTAGAAGAGACTTAGATCAAAAATTTTTACTCTTTTTCTATACATACACCCTGGGTTTGAAAATGTTGCATTTCTATAGGTTTTGAAGTTGAAAAAGTTGTCTTTGAAGTTTAACCAGAGGTGATTATAATTCTGTACTATTGCATAACCAACAATTAGCTAAACATTTCGTTGATCATCATGCAGTCTATTAATTATCATTACTTGTGTTTTGTTAAAGACACTATTCTTTACTGACACGAGCTTTGTTACTTTACACACCAAACCTCTATTTTTTACTGACACGTAATTAAGATTATATAAAAATGGTCTCAATAATATCATATTTTCCAAATTAACATTTTATTTTCAGATATTATACTTAACTATACAAATTACAGTTCTTTATAGTAAATATATATATATATATATATATGAATTGCCAATATTTTAGACTAACAGTAATTCGAGTGAAATTTTAAATCTTATAAATTCTCAAAAATATTGAAAGTCCCTTCAGAATTAGATCCATTTAATTTAGATTAGGTATTTGAAAATATTTTGTGCGGTAGAAGCTTTAATTAACTATCATTAATTATAATTATATTTGTAATCAAAATATATTTTTTATATAAAAAACAAAAACAAAAAATTATTCTTCATTAATTTTATTATTATTACATTGAAAATTATTGAAAAGATTAATTTTTGGTTTGAATTAAGTTTTAAAATATTTATAATTTTCTTTAATACCTAACTACCCACTATATTATGTACAATAAGTGTATATTACCCTTTCAATCCAATATTATAAGATCTTTTACTTAAATTAATGAAATTGGAATAATGAATTAAAAATACCATAACAGTTTATTAAAAGGATATTTTCACTGTTATAATAGTATTTGTCTGTTACTGTTATTAAAATCAAAATTAATCTAAAATACAATTTGTATAAAGAGTTTTAACGAGCAAAAGTGATGACCGGGTAACAAATAAAAATTTGTTTTGAAATTAATAGGGGAGCAGCATGAAACTACATCTTTAAAAAAAAATTTCGTTATGCTTAATTCACTGCTTTAGAACATTTTATTCCGAACAATTTTATTAAAAGAGAATTCTTGTCATTGCTTCAGAATATTGTGTTCGGAACTAAAAAAAAAAATATTTTTATGCCTGAATGATTTTTTAAATGGGAGAAATGTTAAAAAACTTAAAAATTACAGCAAAAACAAATTGTTCCGAACACAAAAGTTAAAGTTAAATCAACTTTTGTTCCGGAGAGAAAAAAAATGTTCCGAACATTCTTGAAAATTGAGAGAATTCAAATTTTCATATAAAAAATATGTGCGCGCATGTGTTCGGAAGAAATGTTCTGAGACGGTGAATCAGGCATAAAAGCCCAGGGCTGTCGAAAGTGGAGCATTGAAAAGTTGTGTTGAGCTTTGGATTCTACTGGAGCCCAGTGAAGCTGGAAATTTAAATATATAAATACTGCATCCCTTTTCAATATTTCATTTTTTTATAATATTTTATTTTGTGAACCAAAAAATTGAAGAAACCAAAATTGTATAAAAACTAGTACAATTAATTCGTTATTAAAATGCAAACAACTCACCAAAAATTGTACATTAATGAAATAGGGCCTATGAAACAGGATTTTTGTCTGAACAAATGTAATAAAGTTAATGTGATGACTATATGCGTAGCAATGCTGTTTTATGTTGACTGAAAACTATTTTGCTCCAAACACCCAGAAGTTGTTTTCGAGAAAAATGAAAAAAATGAAAAATTCAAACAAAAAAAAAAATCCTGGATAGGAATTTTTTACACTTTGCATAAATGTTTATTGATTTATGTGCAAATTATTTTTGCATTCATTAGAAATTACCACATATATAATCATTAGTATAAGTTCTTATATTGTGAATGGACAAAATAAATAAATAAAAAATAAAGTTTATGAAATATAGTAGATTTTATCACAATAGTCTCAATTGCCAGTTTGCTTCATTTCATACAACGTTTTACCAACTATAGTAGCTGCCTTGCACGTAGAGCAAAAATAGTTAAGGTGCGCAAATAAGAATAAACCTAGTTACATTTTGAATGAAATGGAACAAAGTGTGTAATGTTTTAATTTATAAATATTTTTCCCAATAATCATTGTATAATTTTAATAATTTTACAAAAAAATTAAATGGCTTTTTTCATAGCTCAATAAAAACAACCAACATCACTTTGCTTAAATTCATTATGTTTTTTTTCCAGTAATTTACTTAAAATTAAATTTTGTACTGAACTATCAATTAAAATTTAAGTTCTTAGTGGTAAATTAAAGTAATAAAAAGTTTTTGGCACAGCTCGAAGTTAGATTTAAATACTTAAAAATCTATAATTACGATAGGAATCCTTTAAAGTAATGCTGAAAAATATTGACAAAAACTGAACCAACTGCTTAAATTCTGTAATTCACACTTTTAATAAATAAAGAGTGCTGTGCATATCTATTTTTTTTTAAAAATCGATAAAAATTATATTAATAGTTGATATTTGGTTAGCCATCAATTAAAAAAAAATTCAAATGTTACAACAAAATAATACAAAAAATGTAAAAAATATTACACATTCACAATAACGATATTATAATTAAAAACTAATAAAAATAATATAGATAGATATAGGTAATATAATATATAGCATTTGTCAAATTGAGGTTTTTTCTAAAGATATTCAGGTATTTGCTAAACCAATTCCGATATTTGCTAATAAATACAGGTTTTTTTTTGGAAATTCGAAAATAAAAGCAATTTAAACATTAAAAATAATTTAAAATAAATAGTATATTCGAACGACAATATAGAATATATTCGAACTTATTTTTTATCGAAAAATCCAAATTTGCAAAATAAAATAACCTTTCCCATTTGAAAATCTCGATTCCAGACAATTTCGACGATTTTTGGGCTTAAAAAAACCTTTTCCGATCCTTTTCAAAATGTTGAAAATATCGCCAATCGATAGAGCACCATCGATTTATAGCATTTAATAGCATTTTATTTTAAATTTTAAAATAACGGCTCCTTCTCCTCGTAAAAAGCTGATACGCATGCTCTGGGACACCCGGTATATAATATTATATATATATATAGCTGTAAAATTACATTATATTATAAAATTTAAATGAATAATAGGTATTCAGAAAACCATAAAAACCAAGTTATTAAATATTACTGGTTACATGCTTGTAATGGGCCTGATCCATTTGCTTTACATAACTATTTTTTTTTTTCAAGACGGAGAACTTACATCTATACTGGAATATTGATTGAACTCGGTATAAAAATACCATAACAAGTAATTAAGACAAGTAGTTTGAAATTTCTAAGAACTACTACAACTAACTTCCACTACTACTAAATTTCTAAGACTAAGAATCTATGTTTTATGAACTACTGATCCATTTCACCTTTGATCGCTGCCATCTCTAAGAATGAAATTTAATTTTTTTATAGTGACAATAGACAAATTTTCTTTTATCGAATCTATAATTCATAATTTATTCTAACACACATACGTATGTATTTCAATTGGTGAATCCGTAACAAAACTACTTCTACAGAGTTTTTCAATGGAGAATTTCTTTTCTAATCATTTTTTTTTTTACCTATATACAAATTTCATCTTCTCTTAACCCATTTTTACATTCTAAGATAGAGTATTTGACCATTGAACACAATATAAAAAATATTATAAAAGCATACTCCTCATTTATGTAATTTATTAAGAAGTAAAATCAACAAGTTAAGAAATTGACCTTTGCCATCAAATAATTACAAAAATTTCTGGAATGGCTTCACTAATAAAATTCACTTGTCATATTTTCATTTCAACTTTTATTTTGGTATCTATTTTTTTTTCTCAAATTTTTGCTCTAATCTTGATAAAAAAATGTCCTCTCACCCATTGGAAGTTCACTAAAAAAACACAATCTACAGTAACACTATAATCAGGTATCAACACAAAAAAAAACCTATTCTACCAATCACAAGTATCCCATTATTTATCTTAACTGAATTCACCACACAACAATTCAAATCCTTGTAACTATTTTATTCTTCTTACTATTTTCTGATTCAACTTTTGTATGGGTATAGCACACACTAACTATAATTATTTTAATAGTACTAGCCAAATTCATTTAAAATATCTTATTTATTATGTATGAAAGAAAAAGAAAACAATAATGATGACGTTGACGCGATGATGATGAAGAGAATATGTTTTAGCTTAATTTAAATTTTAATTAGTTTTACAGCATCATTTCAAAATAATGGGAACAAAAAACTCAGGCTGTTTTTTGTTTTTTTTTATTTCTTCAATTGTGTGAAACAAAAACAAAACAAAAAACACGAAAAACAAAAAGGGACAAAAGAAAAAAAAAAAGAGTAAAAGAAATTATTTATCCCTCTTTATGTTACCACACATTTTTAGCTCCTACTAATTTAACCCATTTTTTTAATATTTTTCTTATATATTAAAAATACAAAAAAAAAGGCCCAGATATCTTGTGTTTCACTTCATGCGCTTTTGTTAACAAAATAACAAAAAAAAAAAAAAACAACCAAAAACAAAGAATCCCTACTGTATCCTTTGTTAATAAAAATAATCAGAAGAACAAAACAAACGAAAAAAAAAACAAACAAACAAAAATGAAACCAAAATCAGTGTGCTTTGTATAAATGTCCTTTCAAATCACTTTTTTTTGTTTTTTGTTTTATGTTTTTTTTGTTGTTTCTTTTTTTTACATAACATGGATGAAAGCTTTAATCAGAAGATTTAGTAATGGTCTGAATGTATTTTGTCATAATAAATCTTAATATTGTCTTTAAAAAAATAAAATGAGCACAGGGTGTTCTTAACCATCTACGCATCTGGCTAATTATTTTATTTACTAACGAAATTATAATTAGGGAACCAAACTGATGAATTGTTTTGAACTACTCATTAGTTTTTGATCTTCTCAACCAGTAACTTCCGTTCTCAATTTTATTATTTAAGGTGAATGGTAATAGGTAAACTGACCTATACGGAATAGCATGTTAAGATTAATTAGAGTGTAGTTAGTTTAATAAAAAAAATATTTCACTTATTTTGTTCACAATTCAAATATTTATTAAATAATTATTAAAACTCTAGGTATGTTTCACAATTTTATTAAATATCTTAATCGATCTCGGTTATGACAGCATCATCAGCAACTGAGTCATCAGAAGAATCAGTCTTCTGATAATTGTGTAATAACCGAAATCGATTGAGATATTTAATAAAATTGTGAAACATACCTAGACTTTTAATAATTATTTAATTTTAACAATGTTTCACCTAGAGCCTACAGCATATTCTATAAATTATATCAAATATTTATTTCTAACCATCAATTTGGTTTTCGTCACAGACACGCAAAATTTATCAGGTGCATCGTATTGTTTAGGAAATAATAAACTACTTTGAAAAGAAAAAATTACTGTACTGCATCATTTCTGGACATTAGTCAGGCCTTTGACAAGGTATGGCACCTAGTTCTTTTGTATAAATTGAAGAAATCTCCCAAGTGAGTTTTACGAAATTTTAAAAAGTTAGTTAGCAAAATAGATTTTTTTACGTTGAATTACAAAATGCGTATTCTGAATTGTTGCCGATAAAACACTCTGGAGTTCCTGAAGGTAGTGTTTTTCGACCTACGTTTTATCTACTGTGTTTTGCCATATAATAATGAAGTTAAGCTAGCCATTTTTGCAGACGACACTGCGATTATGGTTTCCCACAATGATCCATATTTAGCAACATTTAAATCAACTACAAACATGGCTTGACAAATGGAAGTTCAAAGTAAACGAACTAAAATCCACACATATAACTTTCAAGTTAAGGAGACGCACTTGCCAGCCAGTTTCATTAAATAATAATAACATTCCAGAAAAAATTATGTCAAATACCCATGACTTCACTTAAATAGACGATTAAACTGGAGAAACTACATCAACTATAAAAGGAAACAGCTCGGTATTGAGTGGGAAACCATGTATTGGCTTGTACGGAGAAAATCAAAACAAAGTGATAAGATCTATGGTTTATGCATGCATGCATGGTTTGTGCCAAATCAAATAGTCAAAAATGATTAACGCATTCCCTCAGTCCGCAATGAGCTAATCAAATACACCACCAACTACAACAACAGATTGGAACAACATAACACGCTGGATGGCGCAGTAGGTAGAGTGCCTGCCTTTTAACCGAAAGGTCCCAGGTTCGATTCCCGGCTGAGGCAAAAAATGCTTTCTGGATTTTTCGACCTGGTCCAGTACCCTTTATCATTGGAATAAAATAAATGATAAATAGTTGAGAGTTTTGGTTATCACTAAAAATAAAATGGAACTATGCTATTATGAAGGCGAAGTACTCTACAATATTTAAAAGCAGTTAGGGTGTTCATCCCATAGACTTGGAATTATATAAAAATAAAAAAAAAAATACATCCAAATATTTTAAACCACACGCTGATGAACACGTCTAGAACTAGGAGACTCAAAAGCATATTACCTGGAAATATTTTAAGGTCAAATTAATTAAGTATGGTGGCTGCACCATCGGGTGCACTACTTCAAGACAAAATCCTCAGCCAAAAATATTTGCTTATTGTATTTTAGTTCAGATTTTAAATAAAATGAAGAAGTAAAAATGTGATCAACAATATCGGTACAGACGTGTCAAGTTTGATAACAGACGCATAAATTTGCTTGATTATTTGGGTAAGAACTTGATATTAAGATTCTGGGCTGTGACGAGTCCATTTCATGTATGCATGGCAACCATACCTTTTATTAGTATATTTAGCTTGGTTCATTATGAGTGTGTTTGGAATGATTTGGCAAACTGAATTATATTATTAATTGAAACCACTGGAATGTTAAGGAGATCATAGTGAGTCTAGGTGTTTTATAAGCAATTTAAATTTACCTAATATAATCTTCTTTACAACAGATGGTACTAACATACGTATAATATCAATGATGTGATATTAATGTTATAATTTTCTGGATATCATGACTTTCAAATCTCCTGATAGATATAAACCTGGTATTCGTTGTTATAACATAAGCAGATCCTAACAACAGAATAATAAATAGTGTTGGGAAAATATGTTTCTTGTCTATTAAGTAAATAAATTTGTTTTCTACATTTATTGTGTAAGACCTATTTTAAACAATGAATTGAGTGAAAATTGTTTACTACGTCAACAATATTCAATAGAAAGATGATACACAATAATTCAGAGTAGTAGAACATTTCCGTCCTATGCCCCACGGATGGGGTTGCAGGACAATGACGATGATGATGAGTAGAACATTAAGAAGTTTATTATATAAACAATAGACAAATAACAGTTTTCAATAACTCATTATTGAAGTGAGAAATAAGAGCGAATGTATGGTACTGCTGTGGTTACTGAAAAAGATGGACATTCGACCAATATATTCAATTGTATTGCAAACGGAAATGGTATAAAGTTTGCTTGAGAGATGATCAATATTAATATATATCACAACAACTAAAAATATACTTTAACGTAGTGTACATAAGACTTCACTTAATATCAATTTGAAATTAAATATTAAGTATTTTTAAATTATTTTTGAATATAAAGTTAGTATAGATTAGATTTGTTTTAGGTGTGATGTAATCTAGCTGGTACTAAATTTTTCATTTCTTCCGAAATTCATTTTATTTTAAGCTACTCAACCCTTTGATGTATATATTCACTTATTTATGTAGTATTATGTTATGTTCTGTTATATATGTTGTCTTTTTAAAACTGTAAATCTTCTGTGATTGTGAATTTTATGGAGATTTAAATGGAGAGCAGAACCACTCTTACCAACTGTAGAAGCTTCGTATTTGTCAGATAGAGGTGTGCTGGAAAGCTTTAGTCAGAAGATTTAGTAATGGTCTGACTGAATGTATTTTGTCATAATAAATCCTAATATTGTCCTTAAAAAATAAATAATCCTATAGGTCCCATTTGTGTACAATATGTGTTTTCGTATTAACTTCAAGCCATATGGAGACTAGAACCACTCTCATCAAATGTAGAAGCTATGTATTTGTCAGATAGAGGTGTTCTCTCTGCAATTTTCTCTTTAGAACCCCATCGTAGGTTTTAAAGATTTCAAACTATTTAAGTGTTATTCTAGTGTTTCAGTGTGGATTGCAAAACTGAAATTAATTATAAGATTTTGTCATGTTCTTTTTGATTCAGCCACGTCTTTGTCAGATCAAAGCCTTCTCTATTTCTTAGTTACTTAACACCCTACCATAGATCTTCAGAATTTTAAACGATTTAGGTATTTCTCAGCATGGATTGGAAAATGAGTTGCAAATTATTCAGCATGTTCTTTTAAGGGCGTTTTGCTGCCAAAATAGTGGAACTTAGATATTAGATAGAACTGGCAACCACAAAAATGAAGTAGACTTTATAGTATGATATACAATTCTTACGGTGACTCTAAGTAGTTGTACGTCTATAAAAGTCGTTGTACTAGACTATTTAGTCAAAAATTCGTCATTGTTATAATTGGCAGTAGAATTTGGACTCTAGTTCCCTAGACCTGATATTATATGTTGTTATTGATAAAAGAATTCGGAAGATGAAAGCCACAACTTTTTTGTTTTTGTAGTATTTTGAGTCTCCATTTTGCGAGTATTTTATGATCTTGGCTTAACATTTTACTCGTTCTTGGAAGTTTTTATTAAACATTAGAGACTGTGGGATGGCGTTATGTACAAGAAATCGTCTTAAATGAAATTGCAAAATTTTTGATATTTAAAATAAAATATTCTGAAGAAAGATGCGGATGTATTGTTCCCATATAAAAATTAAATTACGGTTAAAAAAAACAAACTATACAGCTGGACATGAACACAAAAAGTACAAGCTCATACAGCAGTTGCAAGTGAAGTATTTAAAAAAAAAGAAGCTCTCCGATCAAATCTGCAAAAACTTGAGTAATAGAATTACAAGTATTTTAAAATAGGATTAGAAGAGCAATCAGCAATGCATATCACTCCACCCAAGGCAAGTTAGTACGCACTCAATGTCTTCGAAATAAAAAATGTTTGTTAGATAGGATACTGAAAAGACCCTGAAGATATCCAGAAATTACGGGGTCTGGAGCAGTAAATACAGTGTCGAACTCTGTGAGCTGTATAAAAATCAAAATTATAGTTACGAAAATTAAATTCAAGGAAATCTAGTGTCGCGAACAATAAGAACAAATGACAAAAAATGTTCAGAAATCTTCAAATTCAGTTCTGAAGGTACAAGACTTTAGTTTTATTGAAGAGATGAATTACCGATGGAATTCGATGGAATCGATGGAATGATAGGTAAGATTCAGAAGCAGGATAATATCGAACATCTTTCAAGTATGTTAGGTAAGTAAAAATCATGACTATAATCAAACTTCTTTTTGAATCGTACAAATAAGTGTTGTGTAATAGTTCTTTAGTTATTCTTTTAATTAATGTGTATAGGTACACATTCTAACCATACGACAACAAAACTCTTGAAAATGCTTCACATCGTAAATGACTTGACAGTGATGTAACTAAATATATCTGAATCATATCGGATCAGGAATGTACTACTAATATAATATATTTAAAAAGGTTAGAAATCGACTCGATTCCATTTAATGACTATAACGGAGCACTGCCTATTTTAGTTTTATATTTTTGCACTCAAAATTTAAAAATATTACAAATATAAAAAATTAACAAGCATAGTAGAAAACTTGGACTTCCCCAAATAAGTATCAAATATTTATTTGTTAGATTTTGTTTATTTCAAAAAAATTATATTGTCCTGTGTATTCCATGCAACTTGCATTATAAAAGAAAAATCTCTTCTGTTTCACAAAAGAGAACCCATTCAGAAAGTAAACCTATCTACCTAGATGCACTAGGTGACCTAATTGATGGTGTCAATATTAACAGTTTTCATCACTTTGCAGAAAGCGCAGAAACTTTAGCAAGGAAAATCTATGCGGCTTTTGATTCCATAACACCACAATGGACTTCTTTTGTTAAAGAGATGAGTACTGGTAGATGTATATCCTGAATGTATAGTAGTAGAGAACAATACAAAAAAATAAGTTTACCAATAAAATATTATGAAAGGCTAGAAAACATATCTCAAAGTTGTATTGATGTCAATAATGAATCTTCTAATTAGATTCAATAAACTTTATAGCATTTTTTTTAATATTTTGAATTATGAAGAATAACTAAATTAATTTAAAAAATACACGTTAAAGTGATTTACAAAACTAATTGATTATAAATGAAGAAATTAGTCTCTTCGTGTACAATATTAGAACACTTTCGAATTCAACTACAACCAAATTTCCATATCATCTGTACTACTTAAAAATTTAAAGCTTTCACATGATGAACCATCTATGTTATAATTCTCAGTAGCCAGGATATTATATTGTAACTGTTTAAGTATTCAGTTACATCAATTATCCAAATAACTAGCCACATAAAGTTTCAGTACTAAAATTAATTTTTAATGTCTACTTAAAAACGGATGGCGTCAGCATTTTATGCACAAAAGAAGATTACTGTATACAATTAGTAAAAATTTGTACTCTTAATATTAACTTTTTCAATTCAAAAGTAATTTAATGACTAATAACCATTAGAGAAAATTAGAAAACAAATGATAATTAATGATATAAAATTTACTGTTATTGATCAGTAAATGTTCATAGGTGAACATTTCTAACTCTTCTATAATAACGTATAACTTCTAATTATAATAAAATATTTGCAAAATTTAATTGTTTTATCTATTGAAAATGTAAAATTTTAATGGTGCCCTGAATTTAACATTTAATTTCAATAGAAAAATTTACATTCAATTGAATGCAACACGTATTATGGAATTTGTTGAAATGAATTTTGTTTTGTACAAGTGGTTGTGAATTTAATTATAATAAAACTAAAAATAATTAAATTTGAGATGTATCGAGGGGTATGACATATAAAATTTGAGTGTATTCAATAATACAAAAAAACAGGGAAATCTGGGCATTCTTCAAAGGATAATGGAGGAACATGATGTTGTCGTAAAAATGTCAAAATTTTATAAAATGTTCGACTCATTCAATGAAGGGGCGGAATAATACCCCGCACCCCCCGGGTTATTTATTTAAATCAGAATATGTTCCCCAAATAATAAAAAAAAAATTAAACGTAATCAACTTAATATTATTTAAAATAATTTTTGGCATCATAAACAAGACAGGACAATATTCCTACAAAACAATGTTTGTCGAATCGAATTTATAAGCCAAAATAAACTGAGTTGACTGCATAACTATAATACACGATATATCACACTTTTAGCTGATAACTAGAAAGATCTACCAGAACTATTAAGCGTATCAAATTTATAAGGTAATCGATATTACATATAAATATGAGTATTGATAAAAAAACACTGGCTTGTAAGCGCAACTTCATATAGCAAGCAATTTAAAAATACTGATTAAACCAGTTTTTGAAATTCTATATTTCGCCCGCATGATTTCACTTTTGATGGGCATAGCGTTAAAAATTAACGTAGGCATTTCGATAGATCAATGAGAAATACAGCTTAACATCACATATGTATATTATCATAATGATGAATACATAAAAATTACCCTACAGAAAGGTTTTGTGTCCCAGAGTCCTTTATTATGTCCCCCCTTTATTTATTTAGATAAGAATGATTATATACAAAACCAAGACTATGTCCCAATATTATTTCGTTATAATAGACGACATGTAAAATTATCGATTTTGATCCCCAAAATTTAATTCAGCATCAATTAAAATTTTATATATTCATCCCGGATAGGGACAAAAGATATAAAGTTGATTACTGGTGGTTGGAGGAAGCTCCATTAACATTATTTTGGTTTTTGCAAAATTTTTCAAATTATATGATATCAAACTTGATAGTAAAGTTTATAAATACTGTAATATTTGGCAATAAGAGAGCCAAAACTAAATAATTAGAAAATTAAATGTTAAATATTTTCTAATTTTTTATGGATTAAATATATATATAAAAACATTTTATAATCATGAAGTTTAAGCTTATAGAACTACATACTAGATGTATAGAACTTCTTAAGAGTATTATATATATGACAAAAATATGTAAAAGTCAATTCATTAAACGAAAGAAATAAAACCTATAATTTAAAAATCATATGTGTTAGAAGACAAAATAGAGGAAAGTTATTTATTCTCATGGAATGGGTTCAACTGAGTATGCTCCGGTCAAATTATACATCAACATGACTATTTTACTTAAGATAGGCAGATTTGATAATTTTACAATTATTTAAAAAAAAATAGATTTACTGGTTAACGAGCACGAATCCTAGTACAGCACATCTTTTGTAAAAAATTGTGTAATTTACCTGTAAATAAAAAAAGAAAATTATTATTAATAAAAAGTAATAAGAAAACTGTATGTAATATATATTCAAAATTACACATATTTTTTTAAAAATTATATTTCAAAACACTTCAGTAAATATATTTAAAAATAAAACAAAGAGATAAAAAGTGAGATAACTTCAGTTGACAGACAAATATTAAATTATCATAACAGAAAAGAGCAAACTTAAAGAGATCTGAACTCAACTCAAATACAAAAAATAAATATGTATTTCCCCTGGATCATTCAATTGCTTGCTTATATCTGTTACAACAGCTTAATACAGCTACTAGAAGAAAATACACTCAAAAATATGTAATGATAGAAAACAAAATAATGCTTGAACATGATAGAAAACAAAATAATGCGGAATTATATATCCAGGTGTGATGAGTAAACCCTCAGAACTAGAGTATAGTATTGTAAGTTCGAAGACTTACCTACTTAGAATTCTTCCCAATTGGGAAATTAAAGAAACAATAATACCCAACCATCAAGGACTATTGTAATATAACACATTTTCAATGCAGTTCAACAGAGTCTAACAGAGCAAAATACATATTCTAGTTACGGAAAAAGAAATTCACCTTTCACGTTCTAATTGAATGCTATATTAAAATCAGATATAAGTATTTACCGGTATACAAAATACACATCGTCTGACATGGAAATTGACATTAAGACAAAAATAAATTTCGTCAAGGGAGAAATTTGAAATAATCAAACGGAATTGTACAATAGATCTATCTATAAAAATATTCTATCTACATAGAACATAACACCGTAAAAAAAACAGTATTCATTTTAATGATCCCGATTGTGCTATTTAAAGCTATAGACCAGGAGTGCCCACTAATTTTTCTAGGAAAGCTGCATTCACATCCGAAAAATGTTTGTGATCTACTTTTTCAATACTTACATAATATTTACTTCTAATGCAATAAATTCATCACAATAAAACAAATATATGTATGTCTAAATATGGAAAATTAAGGTACATAACTATTTATTACAAAAAACAATTTGTAATTAAAAAGTTAAGAAATCAAATTTAATGAAAATTATTTTTTCGAGTAATTATCAGCTATAGAACTTTTCGATTTTGATGCTCTACATTGGATTGAATCCACTAGATTTTTGTAGTTTGGGATATAAGAGCTAAGAGAATTTCTTAGACAGCATTCGAAATGGTCATCTGTTGATGTTGCTCGGTACTTTGACTTCATAATTTTCATATTGAAAAAGCAGACTCACATAAATAACTTGAACCAAAAAATGCAACTAAATTTACGAAGCATATATTCAACTTTGAATATTTATGGTGTGATAGATATTTCCATACATTTTATTCAGAAGATTTTGATTTAATGAAGATATCATTTTGAAGTGTGATGATTTCCATCTCATGTACATGAATATCCATTTTAAACAAAGTTTATATTGAATCTGAAACAATTTCTGGTTTTATGTTTGGATTAAACGGAAGCGGCCTAAATTCAGCAATAACTGCAAGTTTTTTTGAAGTCTTGAAAACGTCTCTCGAACTCTAAAACCAAATGTTTGATCTGTTCCGCATATCTCGTAATATTCAAGTTTACATTTTCTGATTCCTTTAATTGTGAAAACATATTTGGAAAATAAGTTAGATTTTTGTTCTCTAGTTTGGTAATAACTAAATGAAGCTTCTGTGTAAATGCATTGATTGTACTTATCATATCTTTGTAAGAACTTTCCTTGACTTAACCACCTTACATCTGTATATGTCAGTAGTTCAGTAAAACTTTCGCTATTACTTTCTTCAACTTTTAATTTGAAAAATCGCCTCTGAAGATTTCTTGCACGAATCGAATTGGTAATTTTTAATGTTATGTCCATAATATATGTCATAGTCAAAGTTTTAGTACACAAGGCTTGTTGATGAATAATACAGTGGTAGGATAGAAAATCTGGGAAGTCACAATCATTCCTGCAATATGCTATAAATCCGCTTTAAAGTAAAGGCCTTATGGATTGTCTTGAAATATCTTTCCAAAATTCCTCTTTTTGGTAATGAAATAATAGTATTGCAAATTAAGCAACAACATTTATCTTTAATCCTTACAAAAATGCACTCCTTCTCCATTTCTTCGCTATAATGAAAAGTCTTGGCTTTTTTTTACTATGGAAATGGCACGCAAAACATCAAAGTAGGTAAACAATTTATAAAAATGATAAAATTTATAAAAAAACATAATAATTTTTTTATGAAGATCTACTAAAAAATACTCCACGATCTACCGGTAGATCGCGATCGACCTTATGGGCACCCCTGCTATAGACAATAATATAGCTTTCAAAAATTATCTTTGCATATTTTCATCACTATGAAATTTTTCAGAATAGACGTCAATTTATGACAATTCGTGTAAAATGAAAAAACAAAAAAAAATGCAAGTGATCACTCAGCTTTGAGAATTCGAAACAACAGAGTAGAAGATAAGAAGATAACGGTATATTTCTGGCAGATATTGTAATAGTCAAATTGTGATTAAAATAGGTTAAACTCTGAACTTGCTTCGTTCATCATAACACTACTTAAACTCATCAGTAGATATTTATAGTGTTAGACTAACTATACAACTCCTGATTTTTATTTTTATTGATTTTGTAACTTAATATAAGATGTGATTAGTACATGTGTGAGTAATAAAAAGCAACCAAAATCAAATTGACCAAAGTTTTTTAAAAGTAAAATGCTATGGAAATTTTAATAATTTCTAATTAAATTAATAATTACATAAATTTATTTTATTGTTTGAATTTGCGATACCAGAAATTATTTTCAACCTACAAATTTGTCACCATATATGAAAACAAGCAAAAGGAAAGTTTACTCGAAATTACTAGACCACAGATAAGAGTATTGTATAACAATAAAAAATTTCAACTTAATTTTAATAATTAGATTTAAAATTTATTGAAAATTACAGTTTAGAAAATTTTAAAAAAATAAAATTTTAACAAAATAAAATTACACCAACTAATCTAAGAAAACTCCTCTTAAATAATTTATTTTCCGCGACATGAATATAATAAAAAACCCTGTACGTTTATTTATATTTAATTCATACTTATATATAATGTATAATATATATAATATATATACATATATATGTAAATACAAGTGTATCTATATAATTAATTCTATATTTAAACGTCATTGTTAAATACAAAATTTCTTTTTTTAAATCGTTATAAATAACTCAAAAGTAACTAGCATTGTTTTAAAATAAAAATAACAATTGCATACACACCACCACCACCACTACCACCACCAATAATAATAATAATGAAAACAATAATGAAAACAATATAATAAAAACAATAACAGCAAATTTGAAGGTAAATTATAAAATGGGTTCAGGTGCCATTTCAAATTATTTTTCACTTTTATTTTATTTTTCCCTTTAGATACTTTCTTCCTTAATATTCTTCGCAGAATTTCAAGTTTGAATTTAAAAAATAATAATAATAATAATAATAAAAAGGGGCTCAAGGCAAATTTAAGTGTTTGAAACAAAACAAAAAAAAAACAATAAACAAATCAAAACAACTTTTTTTGTTTCAGAGGAGTTTTTTTTTTTAATAACATCATATCAGGATGAAATAAAAGTCCTTCTTGGTAAGATTTCAAAGAAAATTTAATTTTTTTTTTTTTACTTATAGGAGGTTCATATTATTTTAAGTTAGAATTTTATTTTTTGTTAACTTTCTTTTTAAGATCCTTTAAACCAAATCAAAACAATCAATCATAAATTTTTAAAACGCTGATTTACGAGCGTGTTCATCTTAGATTTGAGATGATAAATTTTTACATATATTTACACAGTAGTGTGCATTGAAATCCGGACAGTTTGACTTTTAATAAATAATTTTAAAGGTAGCATATTCAACTCCCTTGGCAGTTTTTATTTGATTTATGCAAGTAAGGTAATTTTTCACCTATAAAAATATGATTTAAAAAAAAAAGGTTCACTAGTCATAAACGTAATTAAAAAGAGTACGTTTAAATTTAAAAAATCTGGAATTTAAGGAAAATGATTTTTTATATTTTACTTTATTTAGATTTAACTCAAACATATTTCAACTATAAGATCTTATTCTAAATTTAAATTTATATTTCAGGTTTTACATTTATTTTATAATTTTAAATTAAATTAAAATTAAAAATTTAGTTGTTCAAAAAAAAAAAAAAAAGGTTTAAAAAAGAAAGAAAGTACAGTTAACTCAAACTAGAACTAGAACTACAGCTACCAAAACTACTAAATGCTTAATATAGTATGAATAAAAATAGTATGTTAAAAAGAGGGAAGAAAAATGAACTAACGAATATCACCAGCTCAGGGAATGGACAAAGTAACCTCAATAAGATGTTTGTAGTAGTAACGAACATTCTGATTTCCAATTCGAACATTCTGACCTTCTCTAAGAAGGTAGGTTTAATAAAAATATTATTTAAACGGAAACGGGTCACTTTTCAGTATCAGCAGTATCAGCAGTATATTCAAAATCTGTATTGTAATTAAATCAGTTGTCAACAAAATACTGATAAATTTGTGAATTCTGACCAAAATTGGTATTGTGAATGTGGAGAGTGGGGAGTAAAAAAGCAAAAATAACTTAATACAAAAATTACAAATAATAATAAATTACACCACAAAAATATTAAAATGTTAGCAAGTTCTTAAGCCAAAAATAAAATGAAGTTTATTACTTTCTTTCAAAAAAATTGTTGACTATAACAGAATTGTGACTACAAACGTTTATGCCTATAAACGACTTAAAATACATCAAGAATTATTAAAAAAGATGACAGTCAAATTGTAGACTAAAAGCGGATTGTGCCTATAGCCAGTAGTGACTATAATCGATTTTTTCTGTAATTTATGCCATAATTGATGGATAAGCTTTCTTTTTCATGGTAGGTACATATTCAGATTAAAGAGATATAAAGATAGGCTAATAGTAGACAAAATTTAAGCAATTCCAATTCTATGACAAAATACTAAAAATAGAAAAATACATTCATTTTTTACACTTTTATATTTTATTTCATTTTTAAATCATTTTTTTAACGCTTTTAATTAATTTTGATTTAAATTTACTTTAATATTTAAGTATAATAATAAATATTCTATATTTATATTAAAAAAAAATGTTTAATTAATAATACAGAAACATAACCACAATTTAAGTTATGTAAAAAGTTGATATATGAACCAATGCTGATATTGTTATCCAGGATTTTTTAAATAAAGTTACTACTGTGCAATTGCACAGAGGCCCACTAGTATATTGCGTTAAAAAAAATTTTTTTAAACTGTTTTTTTTTTAACTTAAATTTTAGTTTGTTTTCATCAAAATTGTAAGTATTTTCTATTTTCCATATTATGTACTACTTTTTTTAATAAAATGGCGAAAACTTACAACAATAAAATTTAATTAAAGCGGTTATATGGTTTATTGAAGAATAGGCAAATAGTTATACAAAGAAAAACTACAAATTCGTACTTTATTAATAAAACACATTAAATTAAATAATTATTCTTTTTCCAAACAATTTTGAAACAAACTACAAATTCAAAATATTAACTGTCAAATAAATGTCAGTTTTCTCAGTATTCACAATATTACAAAATTTTTTCAGTATCACATTACAATACCAAATCAAACTGGGACTGGCAAAATTTCTAAGTTGTCAGTCGACTGAAAACTAAACATCCCAATAAGGGGTATAGGCCCTAAGCTTGAAAAATAAAAATGATGTCACAGTTCTTCTTGTTTCTAAGGTGTTTAATTGCAAGAGTTTAAAGTGATGGGTGTATAGTCTTGAGACTAGTGGATTCGACCAATATAATTGGTGGAGAGAGAGAGGAATCGTAAACATTTATCGTTGCCTAAATTCTATTTCTATCGGTAGGATAATAAGGAGACCAGACAAGACTATCATATTTCAAATTGGGTCTTATGAGGGAGCTGTAAAAAATTTAAAAACGTATAGATTATTGAATTTTTTGGACAATTTTGTTTGCAATTTCTTTAAAAATCGTCTTATCATCTGCATAAATGATAACCCAACTGCATTTGATGACCGAAATAACATTGTTAATCGGAAATATTAAGATTAGACGGCCCTTGGCCGGCCATTAACTGGAAACTCTTAGAAACGCCACAATTAGCGTAGTACATAGTTTAAACAGTTGAGCTAAAAAGTGCAATATAGTATCTATTTGAAATATAAAAATTTATCCAATTTAACAAAAAGTTGAGGAAGCTTACTTTGCACAGCCTCAGCAAAAGTTCAAGGGGTAAAAGATCAAATACCTAACTTAAATTTGTATAAATTACATTAGTTTGAAAACCAACCTACATAGAATTGAGAAATGTGGAACAGAATTCGATCAAGTTTGTTACCGCGGATGTATTTTTCATAAAGCCATGCTGACTTAGAACAAGTGAAGCAGAACAGTCACAATACATATATAGCATCGTATACCATAAGTTCAAATAAGTTTAGAACGCTCGATAACTTTCCAATCGAATGATAGGTCGCAATATCCTTATTTTTAATTATTTTTTATGATATTTTTCATAGCTTTATATAAAGCAGGACCTTCTGATGACACATAATATTGATTAGAGAATAGAACGTGAAAAATCATATACTTCCGATCTCATAAACAAATTTCAAAGCATTAGAAGCACAAAATGATTTAAAAGATTCGGAAGAAACTGAAAACTTTCAATAACGGAACACAAATTTGGCATACATTCAGATCATCCACAACAAAACTGCTAACACACCTCAAAACAAAAACTATTATTTATCTACACAATTTATTTCAAGTAAATTGTTAACAACTTAAAATAAAATGGAACTACGCTATTTGGTATGCTTAGTTCTTGACAATAGTAGTAATTTTTGACATTTAATGGGCATACCTTTGATAACTGAATAAATACTCGAATAAATTTAAATGTTGCAGTACCGTACTTAATGCACAATTAGGTAATTCTACTTAAACTACCGTCAAGAACATAATAAAAAAATATTTAATTGCTATTAGAAGCAAATATTGTGGCATCTGTCGTTCAATAAAGAAATCTATTATAGCTACAAAATATATAAAATTTTCAGCTCTATTTCTCTTAGGAATAGTCCAACCACAATAAATAAATTTAGAATAGAATAAAATTATCCGGCTCGTGCAAATATGGTTCATGTCGGTGATGAGTTGTTATTGTCAATAACGTCATCGTGGTACTTGCATTTCAGCATTTCCCATTAAGATCGATGATCTAATAGTTTAGCGATGGCGGTTAACGTCACCTGGAATTTCTGACTTAAAAAGTTATTTGGATATATGTACATAACAACATTACGTAAGATCACTAAAAACCATCAATTTAAGAACAATTTACTATAATTGAAAGGACATTTATTTGTTTTTTATTTTTCTTAAGCTAAAAATAAGCTCAATAATGTTTTTAACATTTAAAATAATTTAACACAATGCAGTTCAACATATATAAGAAGTAACTATAAAAATATATTCAAATAAATGAATATATATTTTGACATCATTATGGACCATGTACCAGGACAAAAGGGGATTAACAACTTAAACTATTGCAAATTTTGAATTTGGATAAAAAAAATCAGATTTATTTCTCACTATAGGTGAAGGAGTTCTTGATGTGATATCGACCACTAAAATACCACTGTATGGCTTAGATCTTAATTTGATGGAAAGTATTTGAACTACTGGAATGTAGAAAAATGTATAAAAAATATCACTAAGGCAGTTGACGGAAATTATAAGCTTAAAAATTTAGATAGTTAGTAAGTATCTATTGCAGAAGACGTCATTGAGAATTAAATTGAATTGAGGAGTGCATTGCAAAGTCGAAATAAAGGCCAATATAAGTTGTACTAACCATTTTTAATATTTAATTCTTCTAACATAGAAACAATCATACAAAATATTTCACAATACTATTACAAAAAATTCAAATGAAACCTTTAAAACGTGTCTTAAAAATTATTTTGGAGAAAAAATAATTTGTTATCAAGAAAATTTTAACTGTCCGGATTTCATTGCACACTACTGTATATATATTATAGACACAATACATAAATGTACTAGTCAAAAAAAAAAAATACTTTGAAAAATTTTTAATCATTAATCAGTAAAAAAAAAAACTTTTCATTTAATTTTTTATTTATTACAAGTCCACTTTTGGTATCAATACCCGATATCGTTTCAAAACAAAATAAAAAAAATGTTATAAAATCATTTTTCATAATCCAATTTTTTTTTTTGTTTTTTCTTAAATCATTTATGTTGTGGGGCTGATATTATCCTAACTTATAGCATCCTATAAGAAAAGTTTAATTTAATTTTTTTTAAAGAAAAATTTATTCAAAATCAATTTTGTGGAAAATCGTGAAAATTGTTTTAAAGCTAAATTTCATCATTGTTGTTGATTTTTGTTTTTCTTTCTTTCTTTCACAAAATCATTTAAATGATTTAATCACATTAAATTGTTTAAAGACATCAATTTTTTTTTTTAGATATTAATATTAGTTGGTTTTTTATGGTTATTTTTAATTACAAGTAAAAAAAAAAACAACCCACTGGTATGACAATGATAAGATAAGCCAATAATTGAAAATTAATGAGAGAATTTCTAACAAAAATAATAAAATGCAATATTTCGATGATCATTAAGTTGGACCATGCAATTAAATTTTTTGTATATCATTTTTTAATACTGTCATAATTTCAGTCCATTCAATTCCTAATGAAGTTAATACTGTCATAATAATATAATGTGAGAATTAATCCCTAAAACAAGGTCTAAAATAACAGACAAACAAACAGTTTATAACTAAACAACTAAATCACATTGAACCCAAGATGATATAACTGATTGAAAGACAAAATTATTTAGCAAAGTACAACTGCCATGCTTAAGTTGTTTTTTATTAAAATAAATAATATTATATAAAGTATGATGATAAAACGAAGAAAATAGAATTAAACTGCATACTCTTCTGGTCTATAAAAGCATTTTTAAAAAAAGATTAAGAATTGGAATTTGCAGGATAAAAAAAAAACCAGTAGGATAACAAAATGAAGAAAATTAATTGACGAAACAGTCTTCCGATCTGCAAGAGACTTCTAGAGGCAGATCTAGAATTAGGATTCGTAAGAGAAGAGAAATTGTAAAAAACAAAGTTAAGTAAGACAAATGCATGTAACAAAACTTTCATAACAAAAGATTAAGTCTGCTGGAATATTTTTGTTGACATTTCATGCACTTAGGAGAAGTACAAAATGAAATTATGATGTTGATCTCTTCGAAAATACCAAAAATTTGATAGAACTTGAGTTCTATGATCGGTAGTTATAAGTTGTAGCTACATTTAAAATTAAAAATACTTATATATTACAGTAAATATATTTTTGAATATAGAAAATTATTAAATGTCCTAGGTGCCAAATTCGATGCCCTAGATGTCAAATTTACATAAGCACACCCAGGGTACACCATTTGTACACAATAATTAATATACAAGATCGCCATGGCTAACAAGTATTCATTTTTCGCTTACCATGAAACATATCTTCACAGAATACCTATCAAGCACTTCAATCGAATCCCAATACAAATTCACACAGCTACAAGCGCTCCTATTTCTCAACAAAGACAACATACTTCCCTATTTAAATACCACCCACAAAAACTTGAACGAAATATAGCAAACCAAAGACAGAACCTCACACGAAGCAAAAATATACACAGCTATAAGTGCATATAAATTCTATATACCACAACTAAGTTGGATCTATATCTGTAGGACAACTGATAAATCAGAAAATAATTAAAGCAATATAAGTTGTATACATTGCTGTGAAAAAAAAGGGAAAGTTTAAATTTCTGCCTGCAGTTCATGTAATGAATGCAATATTGCAAAATTTATAAAAGGGTTGATTTTTTGTTCTCCAGGTACATCTACCTATATAATATCTACCTATATTGGATATAAAAGACCAAAATTTTAAATATTTTATTAGTTGTGAATATAAAATGTGAAGTGTATTAATATTTTAGAATAATAATGGGAAAAAGAGTTAAAGAGCAATATGATTGTGATATCACGGGAATGATTGTCAACAAGGCAAATTGCTGAAAGATTGTGTTGATCTAAAGGCATCGTGGTCTCTATTTTAAAAAAATATCGTGAAATCGAGAGTTTTGATAGGACTAAAGGATCAGGACTACCTTGTAAGATAACGCAGATGGAGAACCACTTCATAAAAATTTACAGATTGAGAAATTGTCACAGATTATCGAAACACTCTGTATAGAGCAAACGAAACCACATTTCATCCAGTTTGGTACGATACAGACTATTGAACGAAGGATTAAATGCACATTATCCAAGTAAAGAAGCCCGAGTTCAAGCCAATACATAGGTACAAAAGGCTTTCATGGGTAAAAGAACACATTTTTTGGATAGAGGATATTTGGAAGCAGATAATATTTTCAGAGGATAGCCAATTTTAAGGGCACGACAGCAATTAAATTTGACCGTTTTAATCACAATTTGATTTAATGTTTGTATGCTTACTGTAGACAATACATAAAGCAATTTTTTTCATCATCTAATTTACAATTTACTGAAAGTTTAGTTTTCCCATGGCACCAACATTTTTCGTTTTCCAAATACCTTAAAATTGAATAAAAAAATTTGAAACAAAAATTAACAAAAATGTACAAACTTGCATTTAAAACACTCAATTCAGCAACAAAAGTAAAATAATTGACATTGCAAAATTTACTAAAGTTTTTACAAAATTTCTCTACAGTTGTTTCTACTGCAATGGCAGCTTTGTATTTTCAAACAAACTTTTTTGCAGTGTTTGTCAATTCGTCATAAACAAACATATTTCATATATTAGTTTTACGTTAGAAGTGCATTTTCGAAAAAAAAAACCCATTTAAATCAAATACAATAAAAAATCTTCTCATAAAACGTTTGTAAAACTACTTATAACTCGACTTAACTTTTAGTAAAATGGATTAATAACCTCAATACGTTTGCCCTGAAGCCACAGAATTAATTTAAACCAAATGAAAAATTATACTGTGTGATTGTTAGCATACCACAAGCAGTTAGGTTGTTTAAATCACAATCTTGAAATTTGAAAACAAATAGTAGTTATGTAGTTTTAAACACTTTCTTATAACTTCCAATAAATAATTAAAAACCTTTCAACCATCACAAATTAATTACATTCAATACTCATATTTCTAAAATTAAATAATTATAACACTAAATTTTATTAAAAACAAAATTGTTTCGTAGCCGTTTCTACTATATAAAAACATGCCACACCATAAACCAAAATTTAAAAATTAAATATTAATTTGGGATCGAATAACCTCTAACTACATATGTAGAGCTTATGGTGATAAAATTACTAACTGATATTTACCATCAATTATCATAAATAAAATATTATAAAATCTAACATTTTTATCATCTCATTTCATTTTACAAAATTTTATAAAACACCTACAAAATAATTTTCAGTTAGAAAATTACTCATATGAAATGTTTACTAATTAATCTCAAATGATTTCACTCAATTAAACCCTATTTGACACACAGAAGTGTGTGTGTACAAAACATTTGCAACACGTCATTCATTCATCATCCATCCTTTTTGGACAATTTCTGTTCTTTTTTTTTGTTTTTTATGTTAAAATAATTTTTATTAATTTAGCTAGAAGCCTCTCATTAACCTTTGAAAGATAAAATTTAAATGGTTTCTGTATTTCGAACAGAAAAAAATTATTCATATAAATTAGGGGATTCCCGGGGATGTCTTTCGCATTTTGTTAATACATAATATTTATTAGGGAGTGAAAAAAACATAATTGCTCAGTAGAATGTAGTTGTAAATATTTCGAATAGAACATGATATTACATAGAATTTTTAATTATTGAGTAAATTATTATTGGAGGTGAACCATACACACCACTTTTCAATATGTATTCATAATCATTACTTATGTTTTGATAATATGGATACTGAATTAATTCTGAAGTAATGCATAATAATTCAATTGTTTAATAAGGTAATGAATATGAATTTATTGCAAAACTGATGGTATATCGGCTGTTCTAGATTTTAATAAAACAAACTAATTTCATATTGACTTAATAATGACTAGAATTAGATAATCAGGAAGATTAGATCCAATGCCACGATATTGTTCATTTAACAAAAATCTGCTCAAACTTGTTGAGAAGACGAACCCTGCTCTCGCTATCTATTTGAATGTGATGTTTTATATTGCAAGAAATTACATATCTAGAATAACTCACTCAAAAAAAATATTTAAAAATAATGACCAGGAAACCCCTTTGCAACTGCAAAAAAATTGTTTTGTTTTTATTTTTTTTGTTAAGAGCATTATTTTTTAAATACATTGAGACATGGTAAGTTTAAGTTATGACTGAACAAAAATCTACTTTTATAATCGATTTAGTTATTAAGTCGTCCTATAAATTGATGTTGAATATTGTTGCTGCCTAAGGCATTTGGGCCAAAATTTCTAGTTATATTATAACCCTTTTTATAACTAGTTAATAGCTGATAACATGTTATAGAATAGAGCATAGTGTGAACAAGATATTTCATTTTCGAATATTTCATATGCTCTCACTTAAAATTTTGCTTTTAAAAACTGATATTTTTGTAGAAAATGTTGATTATGTCAGAAAAGATTCACTAAAATGTTTATTATTTTTATTCTATCATCCTTTGCAACTTCGCCATACACAACCTTAATTTCGGACTAGCCATGAGTTAAAAAAAATTGTATAAAACTTTCATTAGTTGTGCTACGTAAAATATTTTGAAAAAAATTACTTATATTTGCCGGTTTATGGTGCTTTGCCACCGGTTTTATTGTGTCAGTAATATTCCACCTGTTTTTTGACAACTATACTTATTTTCATGTTTCTTTATGGTTCTTCATATACATTTCGACTTATAGGAACATTATCTTATGCCGATATAAAAGAATGTCAATTTTTTAAAACGAGAAAACTTAATTGCATATTATTCAGTAATATTGTCCAGGAGTTATTACAACAATTATATTCCCGCAATCGAATTCTGTGTAGAATTTTATAGCTGTCAGAATGACATTTCGATGATAATAACTTTGTTGAAAATATTTTATGGACTGTCGAGGCAAATTCTCTTAACTTGAATTTCTGTATACAATATGATACTTTAATTATAGATCCGATCACCATGATAGCCCGACATCTGCGTACAGTATATAATCAGTAATGTACAGCATATAATCAGTAAATAATATTATTCCTAGCTATAGTAAAAGTGTAGCTGTTAGGTTAGACTAAGATTTTGATGTTTTATTTGTTTTTTATGTTGTTGCCAGTAATTTAGGTAGAACTACATTTTTATACATCAAATAGTGTAATCCAATTTTTACTGCATACAATGGATGTTGAAAACTACTACCATTATCAGGAGTTATGCCTTCTTTAATGGTAAATAGCATACTTCCATTTCATTTTACTGATACGCAAGTTATAGTTCCAACTTAGTTTTATTTTCAAAACTTTTTACAAAATGCATGTCCTGAGTGGCACTCGAATACGTGAATTTCTTATTACAATGTACTAGTAAGTTTACAAAATTACTATAACTGACTAATCGGACTAGACTTAAATAAATATTAACATAAAAAATTTAATTATGATTTGCCATAAAACTCTTCAATGAAAACAACAATATTTTCGACTTTTATATTTGGTAATAACCTTAGATAAAAACAGGATAAAATTTTTAAAATTAAAATTGGAAACAAAGTATTGAATTAATGAAAAAAAAACAATAAAAAAAATATTTAATTTTCCAAAAAAAGTTTTTACCCTTTCCTTGGATAACAGATTTTATTAATGTCATTGATTGATCAATTTTTTAGAAAAACTAGAAAATAATAAACAAAAAAAAAATGTTATAACTAGAGACATTTTCATAAACATCATAATTGAATTTTCTTGTTAATAACAGTAAAAAATATTTAAATACAACCATAACTACTTATTATTATTATTAAATTTTTTTTTTAAATTTCATAAATCCTTAATTGATCTAACTGTTCTATTCTTTCATAATTGATCCAACACATGTGTTCAAAGCACACATGACAATGATTTTATTAATTTATTAAGCTATGGTTTAGTATAGTTTCTCTAGTGTCTATTCTACGGTATGCCAAATTTATTGCAAATCTATAATCCTCTTATGAATCATAGATTTTATATAAATTTTTTTTTATACTACTCAGTATAAAAATAATGTGCATGTCTCATTACACACTGTTTAAATACATAGATATACATTTTAGATAGATTTTAAGAAGGACGTACCTACTGTCTTCCAATCGAAAAATTTTTAGATCTGGGTGAAAACAAATGGTTTTATTTTTACTTTTTTGTTTCTTTCAGTCTTTGTTGATCATATCCAATCCAATACAAGCTTCAATTAAACAGTTAAATAGTATATTATAACAATAACAACTATAGATTGCAAAAACATAAAAAGTACAGTCACAATTATTTTGTTCTTAATTAAAGATACTTAAATTATTAATGATAACTCCTAATTTCGATCACATATTCGATCAAAATGTGTCTCACGAGAATGTATTTAAGACAGTTATTAAGTCAATTGTTATTATCGATTGTTACACCGATGGTGATAGAATCAATGCGACGATATTTTAATATGAACAAACATCGTTTGACAAAATTTCTGAGACTACCTGTCTATTTTTGTTGAATAAATTTGAAAATACATGAATCAAATAGGAATTAGTTATAAATTTTCAACTGAAACGGACATTTTGAAATATTTGTATGCTTAAAATAATATTCGTAAATTCACTGAAACTAATATGAATTCAAGAGCGAGTCGTTTCTATGCTACATTTGAATTAACAGTAGAATCTCGAAAAATACAGGAAACCGAAGATTGTCTTGTCAAGTACGAGTATTCCAGATAAGTAGTTTGAATTTATTGGATACGGCTGATTCAGAAAACTGATCAGAGAGTTCCAAAAAGTAGTAATTTGAATGAAGGTGTAGAAATATATGTAAATACGTTATATTTCATTATTAACCGGGGTTTGTTAACATTCTGACATTCGCTATAATTAAATGTTCAGTGGCAGGATGAATATATATATATAATCGATATTTGAATTTCATTTGAATCAGATTATAAGATGTTATGACCACTTTGATCATAGAAATTTGTAATGCGATAAATAATACTGATTAACAAATGTTTATTATTATATTATAATTTGATTCAAAATGTTTATGATAGATTCAGATTGTCTTTTAAAGTAGTGAATTTCTTCAGATTCCGTCTTTCTCTTGCTTTTCCAACATCTGGTGACGCCTTAAGTATTATTTTTTGCGTTCTATTTCACTCATTCTGCATATTACATCAGCCCACCTTATTCTTTGGGTCTTAATAAGCTGTGCTATGTCTTCCTTTGTACTTAATTCATTTATTTTATAATTATTTCTTTATGCGTATTTTCAAGCCTTTTTGGCCAAATATCTTTCTGATTTCTTATTTTTCCTATCGTTTTTATTAAAACGGAGGTGGCTCTAATATGTCAGGACCGGCATGTAGGCTTTTATCCTTTTATTCCCTCCTCCACCCTCAATTTAGTTGACCCTTTTGATAAAGGTCAATAGGTTTGATGGTTCTATGCTGCAGAAGCTTTCTGAAGTTATGTAGTGCGTTTCCAACAACCTGAGTCTCAGCTTTGAAAGAGATAGGCACTCTCCTACAATATGTGTAGAGGTTTCTTCCTCTTCCAGACAGTGTCTGCAGGTTGGGTCGTTACTTAGTGTATAGTCTGTACGTGTGCTTATTCATGTGACTATAACCAGTGAGTATGCCCATCATCTTTCTACAGTTTACTCTATTGAAAGTTGGCAGGAAGTTGGTTATTTGGGTGTTTGTTCTTGGTACATATATTTTGGAGACTCTGTGGCCTTCAATACGCTCCCAAAGAATGTTTGCTTCCCTCTTCAGAGTGTTTTCTGTCAATAGCTTAATATTACCAATAGATAGATGTAGAACTTTGACATCCACATTTAGTTTTATTTGCATTTACTTTTAAACCAACTTTACTGGGTTTCTGATCAACATTAACAATAATACTTCTACCAATTTCGGTGAAGTTGAAGGTAAGGTAAGCTTCGGTGAAAATAATTCCACCCTTGTCTAGTGGTGCTTTTGCATAATTTAGTATTAAATTAAATAATACAGTGATCCTCTGCTTTACACCATTATTTGCATCAAGTTCAGTCGATGTTTTATCCTAAATCCAATACTTTATGATCTGCGAAATTGTTTTGATTGGACTTATATAACTATTCCTATCAACTCTGCATGATCAGTTGTTAAGTCTTTGGCATTTATCCACATTAACTTTCTGTACAAAGTGAACACTGTCAAGTCTATTTGATATTTTTAATTTCTAAATTTCTAGGATGAAATATAATATGATATTGGTTTCTAGGTCCTAATATATAAAAAGTTTTCCAATAGGGATGCTACAATTTAAAAATTAAAAAAAAAAACACATAAATTATTCAGTGAGACACAAAACTTTTTTATTTAAAAGTTTACATTATGCCATTATGTATGGAAAATAATATCATTCAAATGACCATCACGACTTCTCCGTACGTACGGCATTCTGTTTCCATCACTTTTTCACATAAATATGGCTGTATTTCATCAATATAACTTCAATGTTGATTTTTAATTGTTCCATTATTGTTGGGTCATCAGCATAAACTTATGACTTAACATAGCTCCGAAGAAAGAAATCACACAATCTGGGAGGATAATTAACTGGACCATTTCCAGTGATAATTTCATCACAAAATTTGGTTTACAATAAATCGATTGTTAAGGTGACTGTGTGGCAGGTAGTCCCGTCTTGTTGAAACCACATATCCAAAAATTCATTTAACATTGTTCTGTATCGTTTTCCAGTTACTGTTACTCTTCGATCATCCACCAGCTACTAATCACTCCAGCAGCATGAATTGTACACGTGATAGTGACTTTATCTGAATGTCATGGTCGTGTATCTTTCCATAATTAAATGGCATAACATAACACAAATTTATTTATTTACTTTTATGTATGTTATACAATGAGACGACCTTCGTCTCTACAATGTGTATAATCAAGTTAGTGAATAGAAAATAATTGAAATATTATAACTAAAAAGAAATTAAATACAATAGGAAATAGAAACTTAAACTAAAATATAGAAAATTAAATAAAACTAAGATGAAAAACATAACAAGAAAATCTGAGAATAAAATTACAATATGTCAAAAATCAAATTACTGGTTACAAACTCTTAAAATACTCGAAACAGAGTCGACTAGATGAACAGTGCGTAGGAGCACGCCTTATTGCAATCGGAAGTGAATTCCACAAAGATACTATCTTAACAAAAAAAGATAAGTGTCTCAATCTACAATGATGACGAAGGATATTTTTGAGATAGATCTCAGCGATCTACCGAAGTCAAGCTGATTATAAATATAAGAAGGAAACCCGGAAGATATAACATTGAATAGAAAGCAGACATATTTAAAATTTACGTAATTATTAAATGTGCAGTCTAGAATGCACTTAGAGACATCAGAGATGCTGAAATATCTGCGACGGTTAGTGACATACCTCGTACATGCATTGAAGAATCACATTTAATCTTGAACTATCATTAGCACTCATTGATGAGTTCACAACACCACAATACAAAAAGTGTGGCAAGATGAGTGACGTAAAAGGTTTACATTTAGTTCTTAAAGGAATGACGGCTGAAAACTTTCAAAGTTTACGAAGGATTGGATACATTCTGTTAGCAATACAAGTAATATGCTCCGACCAACTTAAAGTTTTGTTAAATATAACACCCATATTTTGGGTATGATTCAAAAATTGGGACAATACTATTGTTAAGTTTCAAAGGTGGAAAATTATAGGGAAGGTCTTTCGAATATATAACAATAGCTTGTGATTTGGTGGGATTCAGCATGAGTTGGTTAGTTGAAGCCCAAAGCGAGACAGCTTCAAGCCCAACATTCAATTTACCAATATAATGTTCAATCTGAGTGAAGGGGCAACTAATGTAAATCTGCGCATCGTCGGCATAAAGACGACAATTAGCTTCTTTTAAGCAACTAGGAATATCATTGATAAATACACTGAACAGTAAAGGGCCTAAGATAGAGTCTTGAGGGTCGCGACATTCCACTTGAAGCTGATCTTAGGTAGAGACATAATAAATTTCAAAAAATAATACGCAGTTTTGCCAGTTTAACCATATTAAATTGTATCATCCCTATTGGAAAACCGTTTTTTATACTTCCGATCTATGATTCATTGTAATTCTTTTTGTTTTCCTAATCTAAGCATCCAGAATACATGATTCAAACCTCGTGATTTGGTTTTGTACAAATAAATTTATATTAACTATTATTGCAAAACCAAGTTTGTTAATTGAATCCGTATACTTTTTAACAAAGCCCAATACTAAGACCAAATGGCAATAGTTTAATAGAAATTATTTTCAGAAAATTCACTCAATATGGTATAACCAAGTATTTTACAAATGACTAGTATGCAATGTTATTGAACATTCGTTGTTTTCAATAAATGTTTCAAAATTTTTGTTATTGATAGAAAAAAAGGAGTAAATTTGGACATGATAAATTGTTAATTTTTTATGTTTTTTTTTGTTTTTTTTTTGTTTTATTTGAATTGGGTTAAAAATAGAGTGAATACAAACGAACTAAATTTCTTCTTTCAACTGAAACATAAAAAGGCTTAAATTTAGAATTTTTAATATAAAGTTTGATATTTCATATATTAACACTATAATCACCTAGACAACCGAATTAAAACATATGACAACCGATATGGGTCAAAATGATGTTTTAAAGAAGGAATCTATAAGCTTTTAATATTTTTCTTTGATTATTATTTTATTAACACAAATAACAAAATATTTTAGTGTATACAATTTTATTAAATATGTGAAATAAAGTCTATTGAAGATAAGTTTAAGATTAAAGTGACCCGATAAACAACTCTAGTGTTATAAAAAATTGAAAACATAATTTTAAATACCGCAAAATGGGTCAAATTTTTTGGAACCGTTTTTTTATTATTTTTTTTTATTTATTTTTTTAAATGAAAATGATCGATAGTTTCCCATTTATTGTACAGGAATCACATTATGAGTTTTGTTGATCCATTAAATTTGAGCTTTATTTCCTAATGTATTTCCGGTTATTTACTTTTTACTGTTGACTGAATTTCTGAAATCTATATATATGTACATATATATATTATATATATATATATATAACTATATAACTATATTTTTTTTATTAAATATATTCCAATATTTGTATAATAAACTTAAATAGTTTGATAGAAAAATGTACATCATACATACGTACACATGTGAGGTACATTGAAATTTAAAATTTCCTAATAATTTTTTTTAAAGGATTAACATTTTTAATATTTGTATAGGATTAAAATCCTTTTTATATGCTCATAGTCAAAGAAATTTAAAATAAAATTCATTGAATTTGAGAGTAAGTAATTCAGTTTATTATAAACAAAGTGTCACTTTCATAGAATTTTAATGACATACAAATGAATTATTTTGTCATAAAATCGAATAATAAACTTATAAGCTAGATTGAATAGAAAAATTCCACTTCTTCCTGTTACATTTATCCGTTGCAAACGTAAGATACCATGATCGCAATCTGAACTTTATCAGCTTATAAATAAAAATTTGGTCATTTTATTGAAACACTGACCTAAATAATCCCTATATATTTCTTCTACCGCAGCCTTGAGTTCTTACATGAAACAGAAAAAGCACTCCTACTATGTAACGATGTAGTAATCGATAAATGTAGATGAGATATGTAGATGCGAAATGTAGATGCGATAAAGTAAGTTAAGGATGAAAATAAAGTTCAGGTGCCAATTAGACGAATTGCTGGTTTTTAACGCATTCAAGATAACCTAAGGCTGAAAGGGAAGCGCCAGACCAAATGTGTAAATTGTATTCGATCTTGGGTTATATAAATGATTTATAAATATTAAAAAGTGCCGAAGGTGAATAGAGAACTTTACATCGACTCAAGCATCTCAAACACTTGGATGCTCCTTTCGCGATGTCACGAGATAAGATCGTTTCAAGTCATTGTTTGTTTCACGCGTATACCTAAAATATTTAGATTTTGTAAAGTAACACCTTGGACATTTGGTTCAAATTTGAGTGGTTTGCGTGAAAGAAGACAGTTTTGAGCTTTTGACGAATTAAACTCAACTCTTTTTGTTTTGCCCCGGTTGGCAAATTTTATTAAATCATGGTGAATCATGTTAATCATTATTTATCGGCTATAGCTCGTTTCAGCTGTTCGAATAAAATCAAAAGATAGTACCGGAGTACTGGATATATCTACAAAGCTATATGAATTGGATTGAATGTTAATTGAATTGGACCATTAAAATAAAGCAAGAAAGGAGGGCGGAATTTATATTAAATGAAATTATATTTTCAGACTTAAATCTGCAACCTTAATCCTTCTTTATTAGTTATTCGCTCCGTGTAATGAATTTTCAGCATCGTTCGGCAATACCACATTTTGAAAACATTTAATTTTTAAACGCAGACTTTTAAAAGTATCTAGACTTCAACATTATATAATAGCATTGAACAGATTTAGCACTCTAAAACTTCCCGTTCGTAGTTTCAAGTTGAAATCGTGAGTGCAAAACTCTTTGATCATTTTTATGAACACTGCTTTAGCCTTTTCAGTTTCAATATAAATTTCTTTTGAATGATCGTATTGCTCATTTAATTAGTAGATCCCACATATGTTAACATCTTAACTCTTTATAGATTTATTTCGTTTGCAACCAGGTTTTCAATATATATTGGTTACAAGCATGTTCATTCGGATTTAGGTCTAGCGTTGCATTTAGCCACTACAAAATTCAACAGTGGCTATAGTTCTTCCTGTGTGCTTGCTATGAGAACCGTATAATGAGTTAGTTAAACCATAACTATTTGTTAGTAATGATTTTATATGATTTTATTTTAATATGTACTCAGTACAAAACACTGAAGGAGTCTACAAGTACCTAGTAGACGCAATATGCCTATCTGTATGATAAGCATATCAGTAAAAGGAAAATATTCGACTATTTTCACTATTATACAAAAATTTTACTCTAACGCTAGAAAACAAATTTTTATAAAAACTAGTAATGATTATTTTTTAGATATGTGAACTTGTGCAGGTTTTAGTCAGAGAGAGCGCAAGAGCTTGAACAGATACCCTTTATATAGTGGTACTTAGCAGTCAATGACGAAACATGCAATCGGATATGGTTACCAGATGTAGTACTATGTGGATCAATGACGTTACACGTACCACCACATGATCCACCCGGGAAATATCATCACAGTTTAGTGGCTGCACCATCTATTACTACAAGTATATATATATATATAAATTTTAGATACCTCAAATTGTGCTAATTGCTATTATTAAACTTATTTAGTTATTGACTTGTAAATCTGATAAATCAATTTATACATTTAACAAAATATAATATAACTAGCTATTTCCGGCGTAACATTCGCCGGTCTAGCATTAGCATTATAAATGAAACAATTTATTTTATTTATTGATTTTTTTTATTTTCTTTATTTTCTTAAAAAAAATCAATGTTTTACATATTACATATTTTTTTATTACATAATAAATAAGTTAAATTGAAAAACTTAATACTATAATTGTAAAACATTGATTTTTTTTAAGAAAATAAAGAAAATAAACAAATAAAATAAATTGTTTCATTTATAATGCTAATGCTAGACCGACGAATGTTACGTTGGGAATAGCTAGTAATTTACAATATTGTTTGATCTATCTATAACTATTTTTTTTAAAATTTTTATTTAGGTATTTATTTATTTACTATAAATTAATTTTGACCGCTAATAGTTTTGAAGAAAACTTTTATATAAGGCTGCGTTTATACGTTTTTGAATTTTGTTTATAACGTATAAATTATGTTCATTAAAGTTTGACATCCGACTTTGTTATAGAGTATCATTATTTTTTTCTTTTTAAATAATAGTGCTCGACACGCATTTTTATATTTCGCAAGTTGAAAAAGTAAATTTTGCGAGAAAAGGTATTTATAATCTTCTAATTGTGTTATTCCAATATATTGAAAGATATAATATGTACATTAAAAAATACAAAAAACGTGTATTAAATATTATTATTATTTATCAATACAAATACTTAGAATAATTGATTTACTATTTAAATATTTATATTTCACAAATGTTCTGAGATTACACAGTATATTATATTTGTTTATAAGTATTTATTATTAGTACTCGTCACGTATTTTGCAAGTTTAGAAAGTGGATTTTGCATGAAGAAATAGAGTATACTTTGCAACTATATTTGTTTATCTTTGAGATACGTAATTAAAACTTTTGAAAAAACATTTGATGTAATTGCAATAAAATTTGTAAATTTAATAAAAATAAGTAAAACAAAACTTTCATGAAATAAAATCTGATGTCTAAACGCTTCCTAACAAATACTATTAATAGAGACGTACATTTGAACAAAATGTGGCGAACAGATGTCGCTGGCAGTATAGATATGAAATTAAATGCATTTAAACTAAATACATACCACACCCACATTAAAAACACATTAGCCATAGACACGTTTTTTGTGTTTTTTTTTATTATCATAATAGCCCTAACTATTTCAAAACTCAAAATAAAAAATAAGACATTTATTTATAGAATTTATATTTTTATTTCACTTCTTTTAAATTTTGGTTTTGACGTTTTGGTATGATTAGGTATGACCATTGTAGTAAAGGTTATGATCCGTTACGACTTTGTTAAATCATATCGAATCATATAGGCCATTCAACGAAGTATTATATGACATCATATGACGCCTTATGACTATTATAGTTAGGAGTAAAGCCAATAGGTAATTATCCTTTTTCTCTTATTCTTCAGTTTTTATTGTTAGATTGTTATCCCGATAGGGTCTCTGATGTAGGTAAGGGTAGTCTGTGATTTTTCTTTTTAAAGTTTTTTTAATTTTTATGTTTACTAAATTTACCGTGTATTGAATTGGAACTTGATAATATTGTCATAACATATTTTGTTTTTCTTGTTCTTAGCAGATCGTATTTCGGTTTATGATTCTCTATGTACAATATAATATTTACTCAATGCTACTGCGCATTTGAATTTATACTTTTGAATTATTTGTTAATAAAATAAATAAATTTCAATTATTGGAATTTCTGAACATAAGGTAAAAAATATATTTTCTAAATTTACTATTTGTTTTACCGGTAAGTTTTTTTGCTGTAATATCGTAATATTTTAACAAAGCTATTTTATCGATATAATAATAATATTCTGATAATTCGGTTCTTGTCTTTGCTACTTTGTTTTTTTTTTTTGTAAATTAATTCATATAATCAGATATAATCAATGCATTACTCAATAGGTGAATTGTTTTTAGGTTAATTTTAATTTGTTTTTGGTTTTATTTGGTTTTATTGTTTTGTGGTTTATGTCTTTAAATTAAATTTTGCACACTATTGTAATTCTTAATAGTTCTAATAAAGTTGTCTAATCTAGTTGAAAAAAGCTTTGTGTTGTAAAAGCTTTGTTAAAAGTTTAACAGACGTTTAAGCGTATTAATATATAAGATTGTGAGGTATTCCTGACTACATATTTGTTAAAAAAGATTAGTTTTTCAATTATATATATGTAGAAAAAATAGTTGTAACTACTGCAAAACAAAAAGTTTGCTTCAAAAATATATCGAAAATATAGAAAATACACTAAGACACTAATTCGAATAAAAGTCAATAATCAAATAAATCGATTCAATTCCAATAGAGAAAGTCCCAGACTTGGCAAATCGGAAAACAAAAATTCAAAACTGAAAACTACCCTGTACCATTAAACATGAACAATTTGTTACAATATACTGCATTCTAACTTCATACTCTATCTACAGATACTCCAATACCGATATCACCTATATTGAAATACGGATACTGTCGATGTCATATTTATTTTTTTCTTAAAGTGTATCCACCAATTACAGGTAATTTCAAGTTAGCTTTACATTTCCATCACTTTTCTTTGATTTTTAAAGAAAGAATTAAATAGATTGACTCTATAGATTAGATTGTAGACTCTAGTTAAATTTAATCTTTGATTCTAAAAAGCATTGTAAATTGAGCTATGCTAGAGTTATTTTAAATCTAAAATATTACGTTCTAAAAACTTTTACTTATCGATTTAAATAATAATATTTTTTATTAAATTTCTTATATTTTAAAAATTGTTGTTTGCTTTTTTATTTACTGAATTTTACCGTTATTTCTCTTTTTTAACGTTAAATTGGAAATTTCAAACAAAAATTCACAAAAAAATACAAATATAAAGAGAAAACAAATATAATAAAACTTTACAGTTATATTTTTAACTCTTTGTTATTGCAAATTACAATAAACAAAAAAAAAATAACTGCATACAACAACTGTAATAAATGCAATCAACTGATATCCTTTTAGAATAATTTTCACAAATTCCTTTAACATGCTAACATTAAATATTCCTTTTAAGTTAAAAAACGAAAATAATATTTTTTGTTTACCATGAAAATATTTTTTAATTATAATTAATTAATATTAATACATCTACTTTTTTAATTATTTAATTAGAATTTCTTTAAAATAATAATTAATTGAATATTCATAATTATAATATTAAGTCAGGAGGAAAATTTAGTGATGTCAATTTTTATTTCAGTTTTTAATTCGTATACCAAATCAGTTCTCACATAAAAAAATTTCTTGAACAGTAGAAGTAACTTCAAGATTTGACTTGAAAAAGGATTTGTCAGTTTAAAACGTGTGAACGGTACTGATTAACTCTAAGAGTAGAAATAACCAAGGATTATACCCGAATACAAAAGTGGACTCAAAAGTTTTAGTAATGAACTGAAGTGTTTTTGTATCGAAATTAGATTAAGACAAGAACTACGATCTTTATCCAATTCAGTTTTTGATACTTTTGCAAAAAACTAGAGAGAACATCTTTAACTTTCCATATTATTAAAATTTTTTGAGACAAAGTGAATGAGGAATGTATATGTTTAATAATGTATTATGTCCCAGTACCATTTAAATAACTTTTGAGTATGTCAACTAATTATATGCGAAAGACAGGTCATAGTTCTATAAGCATATATAGACCTATAGTATAGACCTTGTTAACTAATATATTTTGTTCTTTTCTACGTAGAATCTCATTCAAAAGTAATTCAAATAATTTTTATTAATTTTAATAATGTATTATGTAACGCATTACATAATGCATTACTTTTACATTAATATTATTTTGTAGTGAATTAAAATAATGTTATATATATTTAATGCATTATTTTTAAATAAATAATGTATAATTTAGCAATCAGATGGACATAATCACTACAACCTATCGACCGACAATGACCTTAGAATCAATTTTAGTTATAATATAGTTTTTGATTGCTCTAAAATAATCTACGAAAATCTATAGAATACTACAATTGTGGCACCAAAATATCGTACTACTCATACTACATAACCAATGTACTTCTACCTCCTACAGTAGTTACTTCTATCTTTTTATTTACTGTTATTTTTACAAGAAAAAACTTGAATCTTGAAATCCAAACAACACAAATTTACACTTTAAACATATCTAACATATTATGTAGATATTAAAAAAATATCTTTGTTTCCACATAAACGTTTAACATCTTCAGATATTTTATTCTATAAAAAACGAAAAAATTAAATTAATAAATAGATATTATTATAATTTTCAAGTTAATCCCCTAATTGATAAGTGAATATTTTAAATTTCGTTTCTTTGGTATGAGATAAAAACACTTGCACTGAAATAGAAAAATGTTACAAGAAAATAAAAAAAAAACAATGAAAATAAAATTTATTTTTAACTACGATATTTTCTATAAAACAAAAATTCTATTTTTTAAACTTATAAAAAAAAATATTTTTAAGAGTTAGTTACAGGTTGTTTTAACACCTGCATTTTTTTTTTTGCATTGGCTTAAAATTTTCTTTTTGAGGTAGTTTTGTATTACCAGCACCAATTGAAGAAATAAGCAATATTGCCGTGATTTATGTTGTCTATGATATCTTGCTCCTGGCCTATAAGACGAATTTTTAGCGAATGTAAGGAGTTTTTAAAGGTGGCGAAGCAAGATTTACCACCATGGCAACAATAGAAATATTTTTTCCTGCTTGTTCCAATATGGAATTAGGAACAGAGAATGGTCATGGTTTAACAGCTTCTTAACGGGGAGAACACAAAGGGCAACATCTAATGGAACAGTATCTGAAAAATAAATTATAAAATTGGGGGTTCCACAAGGATCTACACTATTGGGGGTAAAACTATTTTTGACTTATATTAACGATGTAAAAGATAGTGTAAGCCTTTCAAAAGTGTCATTATTTGCTGATGATATACTTATTTATAAGATTGGTGATGACATAAAGGAAATGAGTAGGCCATTAAATAGCGATTTGGATAAACTTTTTGAATGGCTGTCTAAAAAGAAACTTAAACTGAATATGCAAGACCAAGGCTATGTGTTTAAAGTCAAAGAACACAAATATTAGTCTAAACATAAATAATGACCTGATTGAATGGGTGAAGGAATTCATGTACTTAGGTGTTATTATTGATAATAAACTTAAATTTAACCGCTTGTACGGATAAAATATGTTCCAAAATAGCTGAGAAGATTGGTTTTCTAGCTAGAATAAAAATATCGAAAAGATGTGCAATGTTAATATTTAATTCTTTTATCTTGCCACAGTATGAATATTGTTCTTCAATACTATATATATGTAGTTCAGAAAATATTAATATACTACAAGTATTGCAGAATAAGGGCATGCGAATATTACTAAGATGCAGACGGGAGACAAGAGTAACTGAAATACTGGACAATTTAAAATGGTTTAATGTAAATAAAAGGCTGCAATTTAACGCATTAATGTTTGTGCTTAAAATAAAGCATAATGTATATCCTGAAGATTGAGTAAGGAACTTAAACTATGTAGGAGGTAATTATTATCTCAGAAATATTAGTGATTTTAGGTTACCACTGTATAGAAAGGCCAGTGCACAGAACAGCATAATGTATAAGGGGGTTCAATTATCCAAAAGGAATTAAGATTAAAAGCAATATGTCAACCTTCAAAAAGTCAATTGTGCAATATTTGCTGAATTTAAATGTAGTAGTTTAAATTATATTAATTTACATAGAAAATATATTAAGAAAGTTATTTTCAATTGGAAATTTTGTTTTGTTTTTTTTTTTAAAGTTTGCAAAAAGAAGAATAAGAAAAAGAACACATGATGGAATTGTAAGGAATTTTATATAATCTTATATAGGTACTTAATTATGATTATAATACCAAATTTTATAAAAAGTTGTTTAAACTAATAAAATAAAATAAAAAAAAACCTTCCACTTCGGTGAATTAAAGCAAAAAGCAGTGACAGGAATCTAAAAATTTAATTGTGAAGGTTTTTCAAAATATTACCATAAAAAAGGGTTGATTAAGAAATAAAAATAATGAAGCAGTACTAATTTTTTTCCCATTTGTCAAATAAATTCCACTGTTTCAAAGGTCCTTTTTAAGTCAAGAAATACCGTTATAATAGTTTTACAGACAATAGTTATTAGCATATTAATATATTAAATTATATCCGATCTCTGTAAAATTAAATGTAGTTGTGCATAAATGTGAATATTTACGTAAATAAATGAATTGATTTGAATTGGAATTAAAATATTGTAATAGTTTGTTATGACAAATAAAACAATAAAATTAAATTAATACAATTCCTATAGCAGAATCACTATTCGAATTGGTACCTTAAACACAATACATCTTTAACAAACATATACGTACACGTAAAATATATAATAATATAATATAAATAATAACCATTATTTGTATATTTTGAAATAATCAATAAGTGATTGTTGTAACAATATCTTATAATATTATCACCCTGTACAAGCTATAAGTAAGTTCAAAAATATTTTCATTATCAAATTTCCTTTCCATGAAATAAAAATAAAATACAACAAAAATGTAAAAAAAAAACAAAAAAAAACAATAATCTGTTATACAAATTAACAAAATATGTTTCTTAAATTTTGTATCTCTTTAACACAACTAAACTGCTATAATTTTTAAGGAATTATTATTTCAAATATGATATTATCTTCCAATTGGATAAAATAAAATTTTTATAATTTCCTCATTTTCAATTTTTATTTTTCATTTCTTTAAGCAATATTCTCTTTCTTCCTTTCTTCTTCTTCTTTCAAAATTTAATCTCAATCGAAATTTTACGTAGTTATATCCGTTATATTATTGTATATAAAAGAAAAAAGGACTTTTATAATAAAACAACAGATTTTTAAGTGTTTAACTACCTTCAGGATATCTTAAAGATTTATGTAATTCTCTTTATTTTTGTTAATAAAAAAAACAACAACAACAAAAATACGAATTGCAATTTCAGTACATACAAAATATTTAAGGATAAGTGTATATAGTTGGCCTATTTAATATTGAGATTTTTATAAGAAAAACAAAAAAAAAAAAAACAAAGCAATTTTAAGGAAATTTAAAAAAAATTTATTATAAGAAAAATGTTTATAGGCATATAACCTAAATTATTGGGACTTTAAATGAACGTTATAAGACAACTTTGATTAAAATTTTATTCACATTTTTTTTCTCTTTTATTTAATTCTGTTTAAAAATAATGGAATATTATAGTTATGGATACAACTTCAACTTAATTCGAAATTTAGTAGATGGCTTTTAGAATTAATTAAGTTACCGAGACGTATACGAAAAATTATATTAAATTAAAAATGTAACTTATAGATAGCTGTGTACAAAGTTATCTAAAAATGTGGATTGAAACGTGAAATGAACGAAAAATAATAGTTATAGGAGTGAATAACGAAAATCGAAATAATTAAATACAATGAAATCTTGCTAGTTAACAGACTATTTCGTCACTCAAAAATTCTGATAAACAAAATGTTTTTCTGTATAGGCTAAAAACCTTTTTATTATGGTTTCCTACTTTGGTACAGTACTAGTGTCTTTTATTACGAATGATACATGAATATTCAATTATAAATATTTACACTTGTCTTCATATCACGTCATAATGGAAGTGCAAATTGTAAAATAGTTTCTGGGACTTGAATGAAAATACTCAATAATTGAAAGTTAAAACTGGAGAGAAAATAATAAGAATTTCATAACATAACCACTATGTATGGACTAGTATTCATTCGCTCGTTCCTCGAGGAAGTTTGATAAAAAAATTTCTATTCAATTTCATTTTTGTTGGGAGTGCACCTAAATCCCAAAAAAAAAATCGCAAAAAAAAAAATTACAAATTACAAAATCCCAAAACAAAAAATCCCAGTGGTACAAAATCCCAAGGAACTATTAATTTTTTTTATGCATTTAAAAATTAAAAATTTATTTCAAATTTCAAATAATATACTTAATACATGAAAACAATTCGGCAAAAACAGGGTTCCAATAAATGAGTAGTGTGGGCTTGGAGGCGGCAACCCCCGATTTTAAAAATAAAATAATTCTGTTTTTTATATTTTTTACTAAAACTGCGCCGTATGCGTTTACTTGCTGTCGGCAAAAACAGGATTCCAATAAATAAGCAGCGGGGGTTTGAGGACGGCAGCCCTCGACTTAAAAAAAAAATAATTCTTTTTTTTTTATATTTTTTACTAAAGCTGTGCCTGCCGTATACGTTCCAATAAATGAGGAGTATTTTAGAGTTGGATTCAAAATCAGGGTTGGCCCTTTTTCCAGAATCCACCTTAATTATTTTTTTATTTCTAGAAAAAGAAGTTATCCAGATTAAAATTCGAAATCCCCAAATTATGAGTTCGTAAAATAAAAAGAGTACAATCTTTTTATTAATTTTGGTTTATATTTCTAATATACCTAAAACAAAAAGCTTTTTTTTTAATTTGGGATATTTTTTTGGAATTTTGGGTTTGGGATTTTGACTTTAGGATTTCGGACCCAACTCTTTTTGTTTTCCATCATTGCAATTTATAGTGGTACATTTTACTTTTTTACTGATTTAGCTGAGACAACAATCGCATATCTGTAATAACTTGTTTAAAAAAAAATTAAATTTTAATCGGCTGTTACGGCATTTTGACAAAGTAAAACAACTTGGTTAAATTTTTTTACAAAACTAACAATAATTTAAAAACAAAAATTTAGTTTCGCTACGTCTCCTTTTAAATATCTATCATTTAAAAGAATAATAAATGAAAATCGCCTGTTAAATGGTTCATATATTTGACTGACAGATTAAATATAATGATGATGTGTTCCAGAGGGAGCTACTCGATTTTTTTTTTTACTTTATAATTGCCAAAACAATCTTATTCGAACAAAATAAAGACAAAAAAAAGTCAAAACGAATTTGGGTAAAACATTCGGCATACCCAAGACAATTCAACTTAGCAGAAACCTAAAACTATCGAATCGGTTAGGGTCAGTACGAAAAGCATAGATAAAGTTAGTAATCGGCACAATAAGCACAAAAACTTATATGGGACAATCTAAGAAGGTAATTGCGATTAGATTCCACTAACATATTATAAGGAAAGCAGAAATAGCCAATAAAAAGTTATAAGAATTTAACTTCAATGGTAGCTGAAGAATAAAAACATATAAACAAAAATAATTTAAAATTAATGAAAGAGGTCATAAAAATAGTAAATTAAATTTGTATCAAAGTCTGGTGATATTTTGAGAACAAATAAACAATAGACTTAATATTTATGTAGGTATAGCAGCCTCACCGTTATTTAGATTATTGTTTTTTGTATTTTTTTTTTTATTTCGAAGCAATCCAAGTTTGAACATTAAACAAAATACTTTGTTGATAGATTATAAAATATGCGGTTGGAGGTCCAATGGTGTTCCAAATTGAAAATGTTAAAAATTGTTCAAAAAGAGTAAAAATTTATTTTAGTTATTTCATAATTGAATGTACCTAGTTTAATTAAAAAATTGTAAAATTTACAGATCAGGTATAGGTAACTAATGATTCAGTGCTGTATACCAAATTCACGGGAGTCGAACTATTTGTAAGTTTAAAAAATACCAACATATTGATATTTGCAAAAAACTGGTTGACTTGGACACTAGCTATAGCTTACAATTTTGTAGTTTTTCATGAAAAATTATAATAAATTATCAAATTTAAATTGAGGTACGCTACATAATTTTAGACTAGCTTCATTTACTGTCATAACAATAGCAGTTGTTAATTTTTATTTTAGTAATAACCAAATTATATTTTCCGGCCAGTATGGTGTAGTAGGAATGTCATTTGACTACTAACAAAAATATAATTGCTTTAGAGCATGAATGTTTAATGTAAAGTGATTAGTTTGCTTCAATACCACTAAAATAATGAAAAATTTATAAAAATTCTTAAAAATAGAATTTGATGGCAATAAGTTAAAGAAATTGGATAAAGTTTACTTCCTGAAAAGAGTTATAGTTTTTTTACATTTGATATGATTGTAGTCGTGTTATTAGGACCGGAACTAAACTGAATTACTTAAATTTGGAAATACTTAAAAGTTAAATATTAATTGGGAGAAAAAATTAATTTGGTTGAACAGAGAGCGTTCTCGAGATTTAATCTATTATAACGGGTTTATTTCGTTCTTTAAGTAGCATTTTAAGTTACAATTTTATCAGATTTTGTTCTTTTTCTATGAAAAATAGAAATTTAAGTTACTCAAAAGTTTGTTGTTGAACGCTATTTTTTTGTTTTTGGCGTATTTATATTTTGCCATCTAATTTTTCTCAGAGAGTGAAAATAGAACAGAACACTATAACCCAAAAACTAATTATTCTATTTCGAAATCTTGTATTTCAGTATTTGAATTTCTTTACTAATTAAGTTAATGACTTAAGCCTATAAGTATACTTGACTTGTTGCTTAATATTAGCTCCTAAATTACTACAGTATGATATTTTCACAAAATTTTACAACTATGAAATTAAAAATTTTCATCATTCATTTTAAAAATATATAGTTTAAATTTAATTGTATACCGTTTATTACCCAACAACCAGGGCCTTACAGAGCTGAGAGAGGGCCGAAGGCAATAAAAAATATGAGACCTCTTGTTTGTATAAAAAGACAAATTTACATAGTTCTTTTATTATTTTTTATTTATTTAAGCAAAATGAAATTAATAATTACAAATAAGCTATTAGAGCTTTTGTGTTAGCAAAATCATTTATAATAATTGAAAAAAGATCATTACAGAAATCATTACAGATCTGTAAAAATTTTTAACCCTTTGCAACACACTGAAACTGTGTTCCGCTGAAGGTAATGGAGGCGGGTAGACTTAAAAATATTCTTAATATTGTTGATTTATTAGAAAACAATCCAATTAGATTTTTTTTTTTTTAAATTTTTAGCAGCCAATCTCTGTTCAAAAATTTCTCATTTCGCTAAAACCTTCTTCGTTAGCCGAAATGTGAATTTATTGTTTTCAGCATCATTTGGGATGTCTTCAGGTATTTTAAAATGTTCAATTTTCAAAAAATCTTCCATTTGTATTATATTTATCTTGTCAAGTAAGGTGACGTCATCGTTGAAAATGGGTATTGAAGTTGTTGCTTCAATTCCTTGAATATTGGTTGGATTAGATGACAAATAATTTTTTTTTCATATTTGCATCATCAACAGTTATCTGTTTTATAAAAAGTTTTATATATATAACAATAACTTGAAATTTTTACTATAATTTTTGTATCGTTGCATAACTTTCTGATATATTTTACAAATCATTGGTTAAAATAAATTTATTGTTGAACTCAAAATAATATTTCAACCTAATTTTTCCGCACCTACTGTGACCAAATTAGGAAATCAATGGAGGCCCTTTCACAACTCGGAGCCTGATCCAAATAGCCCTCATGACCCACCCTCTGTTCTGGCCTGCCAACAACTAACACTATACTTATTTCAATCATAATCTAATAATTCATAGTCAGTTAAGAACAAAAACAGAAAACCGGATGCAAGTTTTCGCTAAAAAAAATTACCTATTGTTAGGAGTATTAGAAACCTCTAAATGAGCTACTAAGCCATACATTATAGTTTAGTATATATAATTGTAAATTAGTTTTTAAGTTCATAGTAATAAGTAATTGTAAAAAATTTAAGACATAATAAATTAAGCTTAAACTCTAATAATTCACTTTCAGTAAAACACCCTGTTTCTTTCCACATGTACATTGTATTGATTTTTACTGACACTCTAACATGTTTTTGCAGTTATTTTTCATTTCTCTGTCCACATCTTTTAAACGAAACATAAAATTCATCACACCCTTGAAATGTTGTTTGTTACATTATATAAAAAATACCGCATTATAATAATAACTTGTAACCTAATTTTAAGTTAAGGACATGGAAAGTCCTTTTAGTATATATATATATATAAGACAAAAAAACAAATAATCAAATGTTCGGGATATAAAGAAAATCAAGTTTTCTGAAACAAAAATAACAATAATAATAATAATAAAAATAATAAAATTGAAATTAATAAAAAAAGAAATTAATTTTAGGTCCTATATTAATATTAAATATCAATGTCTCTATGTTGTTGTATCTATTTATCTCAGTAAGCAAAACAGGAAATCAATTACACAATGAATTTTATAGATGGTATGAATTAAGTCCGAAAGAAATTGGTTGAAATTAAAAGTGAAATAAGTTCGAAGTATGAAATTAACGTGATAATACCGTTTATCGAGAATATAGACCTGCTATTTTAAAATTAAACGGGGAAGTACAATGAGTATATCTGAAAAGGTCGATAATAAACCCTCAAGTTGAAAAAACGAAATGTAAAATAAAAAATAGGTTTATTTTTATTAGGTGTTATTTCATTTTATTAGGATATGACTTCGAAATTTCTGAAATTAATTAATTAACTCAAAAAATTAATTTCAATCGTTTCAAAATTATTCAATTTTAAAAACTTCAATTTCTTTCGAACTTAATCCATAGTGTTGAATTTTATTAGAAATTTATTTGATTTACAATAGTAACTATAGAACTTAATACGTGAATGCACAAACCTAGAATATCCTTAGTAAATACCAATTGTGACTTAAATAAAAAAATTTAAAAAAATAAAATGGAAATTGAACCTATTACTTATGCCAGATTGTGTAACTGGTACTTGTTGTAGGGTATTATTTAAAAAATCAAAAGCATTTCAGAAACCTGCTAGAAAACCTACTTTTTCAATTATCTATTTAAAACTGTCAGTTATCTATTATCTTCTTATACCCATTTGAATCTAGTTATCCTGAACTGATAGAACAATAGCCTATCAACAATAAAAAACTTTGAATAGAAGAAGTGCAAAATGCTGGAAATCAAATAATTAACCCTTTCGATGCGGCTTCTGCATTTTTTGGAACAAGATTCTGAAATTTGTTGTACACATAACTAGTGGCTAACTAATAAAACTGTAAAAAAAATTTTAAAAATATTAATAGGAACTGAGTTTTGGAATGTTGCTATATGGCAACAATAATGCATCCAAATGTTTAATTAAATAAAAATATATAACTTGGAATGTAAAACGTAGAAGATATTTCAACTCTCATATCTTCTAAATAATTATGAAACACAAATATAACTACAAAATAAAATATAATTCTCAAATTTGAGTAGTTGTTCCAAAAATCGAAATTGGTTTTTAAACAAAGCTCAAGACATCAAAGCATAGAGCCATCCATTTCGTAACCATAATAAAACATGTCTCTTTGATATAAATGCAATGGCAAAGCTTGTTCTTTTTTATAATTATTCATTTTATCAACTAACCTTAAATCTAAAAAACTATATGTATTGTAGAGTAACTTCGCTTTCATAAAAAAATTATTTTGTTTTATGTGCAATAATTTCAAAGAAAAGTTATAAATACCTTTTAGAACAGCCATGTCTCGATTGGACTTTGAACCCGCACTTAAAAACTCCACTATAGAAGTCAGATTTTTTATTAACACCTACTTAGTAACAACACTTGATCGTGGGAAACCTCATATATATTACATAAGCGAAAAAGATATTGGATATTGTATTATTTCTACAGATTACTGTATAGCTCTACAAGCGTATATAATAGCCTATAGTAACACCTATAACATCTTACGCCACATTCGTACGGTATCCCAAAATAGAACAGACCAAGCTTAACAAAATACAAACAATAGCATGCCTTTATTCAATTGATGTATTTAAAAGGGACCCTACTTTAGTCCTAGAAAAAATTCTGAAACTATCATCAATTCATTTATACTGGATGAAAACGTCAAACAAAACTGCATCTAACAAATAACCTCAAACACGAAAATTCAGTACACAGAATGCTCGTGTCGAAAATTAAACTAGGAATCGAAATAATTGCGATTTCCTATTATATGACAAAAGCAATTGATTGCCGCAAGAACTTTACTGTACTAACACCTAAGAGTGAAGAAGTTAAATGTTTAATAAGATCCATACTTTTATAAGCTTCTGTATGGTATACTGATTGCTCAAAAATCGGGAAGAAACCAAGTGCCTGCATATTTAGACCAAGTTTCAAGTTTAGCGCGGCAATGTGGCAAATGCCGCAAATCCCACTGTTTTTCAAAGTGAAACATATGCCATCGGTGTATTGGTATTTCAATGCAGTAAAAGAGTGCACAAAGGTGCCAACATACGCATAATTTTTGATAGCCAAGCTGCTTTAAAAGCCCTGGCTTCCTCCAATTTTAAAATCAAAGCTTATAAGCTTAATATAGCTAGTAAAAAGAAACAGAATTACCCTTATATGGAATCGGCATGAAAAAATACAATGTAATTGAATGTAATGAAGAAGTAGATGTCCTTGCAAAAACAGGCGCGAAAAATTAATTCTTAGGACCAGAACCAGTATTACTCCTTCAAATGCGAGTTTAGATAGAATTAAAGATACTATACCCCATAAAACAAAAACAAAAAAAAATCATACAAACTACCCCAAATACATTTTTTTTATTTAGCCCACAATAATACATTGAAGAGCGGAGCTTGCGGAAGTATGAGCTTTCAGCTTTAACACATAAAAAATTGAGCGCCAGATGTACCAGATGTTCCTCTTAAATCTATATTAGTATATTGCTTCAATTTTCAGCAAATAATATTAATTTTAACAAATTTGTTTTAAATTTAACTTTAAATCGTACTTTAGCTCCTGATAACTACATCCAATAAAATAAAATACAATTTCTTTTACTCTAACGCAAAACTTAACTTTCTGGGATGAAATTTTAAATTTTCTCTAACTCCTCAATAAAATAGTAAATAAATTAATTTAATAAAAATTTGTTTGTTCTTATATACTTCTTGTCTATATTCGTGCAAATAAAAATAAACAAGAGAGTATATCCAAAAAATTAGAATTAAATGTATATAAGTATATAAGTACGTATAATTCATTTAAACTCCCATCATCGATTGCTGGATACAAAAAAAAAAAAAAAAAAAATAAATAAATAAAAAAATTTATTATAAAATTCTAAAATTACTTCCACCCCATCGAATGTTCTATTGATAAACTTTATGAGGCGAAATTGTTTTGGGATCGTTTAAAAATTTTCCAATTTAAATCTTAAATTAGGTCATATACACACTATAATTTACCAAAATATGACACATAACCAATATGAGTATATGCAAAATAGTTATATGTACTTAATATATATATATAATATGTATATATATTGTATATACTATATATGAACAGTTATAATAAAGCCCATGAGTATCATAGTCATCCCAGTAAAATGATAAAATAAGATCATTAGCAACCCTTTTTTTCTGTTTTTGTTTTTCTTTAATTCAAATAAAATAAATGGATGAATGGAAAACTTTTGAAACTTTTGATATTATATTAAGAAACAAGTTAAGAATATAAAAATGAAAGAATAAAAAAAATATACACACATACACACATATAAACGAATGGGGGTCCTGAAAAACTAAAAAAATGATTAATTTTTAAGACTTCATTTTTAAAAATTTTATACAGAAAGAAGACATTAAAGATTTCTTCATATAAATACATAATATGTGTTACCGTTAACATCCGAAATTCGTAAAAAGTTGATGCTAAAATTAAATTAATACGTAAAAGTAATTTGAAAAAAAAAAATATTTTTTTATTTATTTTGAACCAATATTTTTATCACTACCAGAACGACAAGTCATACAAGAAATATGTGACAATGAAAGTGGTCAGCTGAGATAACAATAATAGCAGTTGAATTTACAATGAAATGTATATATAAGCTATTAGACAAAAATTGTAGAAAACTGATGTAGTAATGAGTCGTATGCGCTAGTAACTAAACTGTAGTATGTTTAGATATTCATGTATTACAAAAGATAAGTTGCAGTAATTAGTAACATCTACAATATTAAATTATAATATTTAGAGATGTGCTCCTACAATGTAATGAACTCATCTCTTATAACATTTTCAAAGATTTAAGGAAGATTCGATCATTCGTTGATTATACTTACCCGGAAGCAGCGAATGAACTCTATAAATTGTACCTATTTAAGTGAATAAAGTCATCCATATACTCATAAAATTTTTACTGCAATATTGACATCATCACTAGACGTAATTTAAACACTGGGTGCGATTAAGGTAATTTTATGAATGTAAGTATTATTACACCTGTTATTTTAATAAAGTAAGACATTCGTCTCTTGTACTATGGCAATAGAATGTTTTTAACTATTTCATTCAGAACTTGAAGCTTAAAAGTGACTATTTAAGGATATATTATGTACAAATTTTTGATTTTTTTTTTTTATATTTTCTAATATGTATATATATACTTGTAGTTTATAATAATTGTATTAATCTTCTACTATATTATATACTGTACATTTGTGAACAATTATTAATTCATGATTCAAATGTTTGTTTTTTTTTTTAATAGTATATAAATTAAATGTTATTTAGTATAAGTTAAAAATGTAATCTGAATTATTTTAAATACTAATTTTTAATTTGAATTAATTATTAACATTGTACAAAAAATTAATTTAATTTGTATGTATTCGAAATTTTTACTAGCTTTGTAATTCTGTTGAAATAAAGACTATTTTTATTATTACATTTATTTTTTTCTATATCCCACACGAGATAATCTACATTTCATAGGAATCCCTCCTACAACATTTTTAATAGTAAATATACAGCACATTGGATATGGGGGAGTGCCAATAATTTTATGCAATGTTATGATACAAAAAGTAAGAATATCACAAAAAATTTAGATTCACCTTCATTCTAAATTCTATCGTAGAGCTAAGTGTGAGAAAATTTGCGAAAAAGCGATTTTCAATTCCAAAAAAAAAAATGTTTCTAAGTTTTTTTTGAAGTTTCGAAGTAGCATACAATTCTCAATTCCTTCTTAATGTAAAAGAAATGTCAGAAATCTACGACAAATATATTCATTCGTAGTTTATTCGTTATGTATTCTGATATTTTAAAATGTAAGTAGCTATTGTGTTTTCTTTAAATTAAGAAGATTTTTATGAATTTTTATGAAAGGAAAAAAATAAGCTATTCTTTGTTTAAAAAAAAAAGCAAAAATATTTTTATATTAATTTTTGTAGGTTTAATTAGACTGGAAAGCTTACATAAGACAAAAACTAACCGAAAACAAAAAACAACAAAGAGGCACAGGCGAAGGTCCAAATAGGTTACATTTCTTCAGTAACTTAGACGAAAGGGTAGTAAGTCTTGTAGCATTAAACACAAACATATCAGGTGTGCCGCAGACTTGCGCTGTCGGTTTACCTTTATGTAGTTCGGTTCTGGCATTACAAAGAGAAACAATTATTTAGATTAGGTGTTTCTGAATCTTCTACTGTCGGCACTTCAAACACCACTCAAGAAGTAGTTTTACGGCCTAGTTGGAAATCAACAATTCCAAGCGGATCAACATCGACAACTACAAATTCAACATAGACTATTCGACACAGAAATCAAATACATGAAAAGACAACACTATAGTTTACTAAAGGAGCAACTAAAATTGCAAAAAGAATTTAATGAAAAGCAAGACCAAAAATTATACAAATAGCTTAAAGAGATTGATTATATGAAGCTTGTGGATAAACAAACCGATATAAAAAAAAATAAATTAGAAGAATATTACCGACACAACCAAAAAATAGAAGAGCAAATAAAAGAAAAAAATGAAATAAAATTTAAATTTCTAAAAATCAAAAGAACCAGATTTGTAGATCATTCTCCAAATTAATATGTGATACACAATGAAGCTTTCAAGACTGAACAGTTACACTATTTTTTTATTTTGCAGCCAAGAAATAAGGCTTAGTTATGTTGTTTTTAATAAATTTCATTTTTTTCATTACTATGTACATATTTATATTAAAAAATCAAATGTAATAAGGTTAATATTATGTTATTTTTAATGTTTTATGTTTTTATGAATATTTCATATAATAAAAATATTTTTCTATATTAATTATACTTTTATTTGTAAAATATTTTAAAAGAAACAAAACACAACCACTACTTTGAATAACAAGTGTTTGAAATATTTGATTTTAAAACTTCAAAACATCTGATTTTGAAATTTCGAAAAAAACGTTGCCATCGCAAATTATTATTCACTTACGACGGAATTCAGAATAAGTAAAATATTTCCGACGTATCGTAGCTAATTTGTCAGAGAAAATATACAATGGAATTTATTTTGAATAAAGGTAATTCAATGGAGACTTAAGCATAAAAAGTAAATTAAGTGTACTTACTTACTGCTAGATAGGCGAATAAATGAAAAATACCAAAATAAATATTAATAAAAAGTGTAACTTCTATATATTTTGTTCCATATCAATAATACAACAACTAAAGTAGGGAAATAAAGAGCAAGATTTTTACAAATAAAAATGAAAACTAAAATTTCGTTGGGGTTCGTTCATTTTAAGCTTCCGCCAAAATTGAACTTTTCTAATAGCAGAAAAATGTATTCAGCCAGAATGTGCAAAAATATAACAAAAAAACTTTTATTTCATCGAGGAATAATCTTCCAAAATTTAACCATTTTCTACTTCATTTATTGAAACCCATTTATTAAATTTTCCTTGAATACAGAAAAATGTAGTAGCTGAACTTAAAAAATAAATAATAATTGTTAAATCAAAATCGGTAGACAATGAACCCCTTAAAAACAGCATTATTTTGTAAAAAAATTTTGCATTTGAATTTATTTTCTACAATTTACCACAATTGAACCTTTATGGTCCAAGTGTGTCGTTGCATCCTAGCAACCACGGCGTGACCGTGCCACCTTCATGCTACCGCATTATCAATATTTTTTTCCAAAAAAATTATATTTTTGTATACATTCTATTCGTACTCTTGTGTTCCCAATTTTTCATAATTTACGGTTTTCATTGCAATGAAAAAAAAAAAAAATAAAAAAAATATTTTCATTGCGTATTAAAATACCAATTGTCAATAACCTTTCTGTATATGTCAGGTTACCTACAAATCTTCCACAAATTTCGTATTTTGACTGTAACATATTTTATACATTAACAATTTATTATCTTGTCCACTAAAATACAATAGAAAAAAGTAGATGGGTGAAATAAGGATGGATAGAATTTTTTGTTTTGTTGCAAAACTTTAATTTAATGTTTATTGTAATGAGGGAAACTAAAATTTTATTAAAAGTTTACCCTTCCCTTCCTCCTTCCACACATAAAAAAACATAATTTAATTCGTTTTAGAACTAAGGTAAAGTATTGTTTTGAAAAAAAAAAAAAAAAAACAAATTTAGACTTGTAAAGTTACACAACAAAAATAAAAAATAAAATTATTTTATACTATGCTTAAGTATAATTAAATGAAAGTAATTGTTTTGATATGTTTTGGATATGGGTACGATAAGTTTAAAGTCTAATATTTGCAAATATATTTGATGAGTAGATATATTTTAAGAAATTCAAGAATTTTAATTTTAGGCATACCCAAGCTTTGTTTTTTTTTTGTTTTTAAAATATTTTAGTTCAAGTTTTTTTTTATTTTAAATTTAAATCCTTAGTTTTAATATCCATATCCTAGTTTGGATATGGTTACAGGATGTTTGAAAAAAATAACAAAAAATACCATAACCGAAGAGGTGTAGTTGAAAAAATTGTAATTAACAAAACATTGTGTTTTAACGAGGGACTAATATTGTTGTACATATTTCTTTGAGTTATGACTTTTGAAAGTATTTTTATTTATGTTGACTTAGATTAAGGTTTATTTGACTTAGAAATAGGAACCATCTTCTCTGACAAAAAATAAATGGCGTTGTTGTTCCACACCAAGATTATTTTTTCATTATTTGTTATTGTAACTGTTATACATGTGTATTGCATAAAACGATTGTACGTATTACAATATAGAACGTATTTAGGTATACGTTATAAATACATGATTTCAAGCTTAATCTTTTTTCTGTATTTTTGTAGTATCAAAATAAACCTAAAAAATTATATATAAATTTTGTTATTAGATCAAAGAATATTAGAAAATTAAATTTTAAAATATTGCTAAGATATATTTTGGTGCAATGTTCATTATTCAGTGTTTAGTGATAGATCAATGCATTTCGTTTTTTTGTTTGTTTTTAGATATAAGGTGTGTAGGCAATAGAAAAAGCAATAGAAAAAGCAATATATGACCTATGACAGTTTTTTAAAGCATATTCAATATGGCATTTGTAAATTCTTACATAATTTACCGCCATAATGTACTGGTCAAAAATCAAAAACTTTTGAGCAGTAGGAACTTTATTGAAATATTAAGCATCGATTTCAAATCAATCTGGATTGAAAAAAGGCTAGCCAGCAGTTACATTAAGAAATTCACTTCGTCAATATATCAAAAACGTTCTTCAAAATTTGTAATTTACTTCAAAACCATCTGCTACAATTTCCTCCAGAGGAATTTCACCTACTGGAACATTATCTAGTATAATATCAGTTGTTGATTTATCATCCATACATGAACCAGAAACGAAAAAATGTGGCTAGTATTACTATTGTTCTCCAAAAATATGAAAAATGACAAAATCAAGATGTGATGAATGTGCAAAAGCATTCTGCGGCGAACATAGATTTGAAATTTGCCACTCTTGTATTTAAATTTTGTTATTTTTAATTTAAATATTTTTTAATAATTCATAGTAAATATTTAATGAAATAATTTAAAAAAGCCCAAGAATTTTTATTTTTTGTTGATTTTTGAGTGAGATGAATTTTATGCTTTTTTTTGTTAATTTTTTTATTAGATCTTTAAATTTATTAAAATACCATAACATGAATCAATTTCATTCATTTCTTCTGTTGTTTTTTATTCATTAGATTTTACGCTTTCCATAAACCAATCTTGCAACATGTCGTATTCTGCACAATCGTTGTATCTTTATTTATTTTACTATAGAGTGATATTGTTTTAAAGCACATGGAACTTATTGTTGACTGACACCTGAACCTGTTGATGTTTATAAGACCACATATTCTTGCTCGAAAGGTTGCTTTTAAAAATTTTCTATCTAATTCTCGTACTCATTGGCTTGAAATATGGTCCATGATTCTGTAAAATATAGATAACTCGCAATCCTTCGAACTATAGGCCCATAGCTATTACTTCCATTATTTCCAAAACGATGGAAATCTTAGTCAATCAAAAGTTGAAGAAATATCTTGATAGTAGAGGTATAATTCATGATAGTCAATACGGCTTTCGAGCTCAGCGTTCCACCGGTGATCTCATGACATGCCTCTGCGAAAAGCTTAACACCAGTCTTCATCAATCTGGTGAAGCTGCTGTTGTAGCGCTGGATATATCTAAGGCTTTTGATCGAGTCTGGCATTCTGCTCTTATAGTAAAATGCAATGCTGTAGGACTCGGTCCAACCTTTTCTAAATGGATTGAAAGCTTTCTCTTAAATCGATCTATCATAGTTTCAGTTGACGGTAGTTTTTCCGACCAACTTCAAATCAATGCTGGTGTTCCACAAGGCTCCGTCCTTTCACCCACCCTATTTCTCATTTTCATTAATGACCTTCTCAAATTAACTTTCAATCCAATAATAGTTTTGCTGATGACAGCACTCTAGTAGCATCATATGATTTTCTTAAAACAAATAATGCTACAGCTTCAGCAGTCAACTCCAAAAGAACAATGATGGCCGGCGCGCTCAATCACGACCTTGCCAAAATTGTCGACTGGGGTAAAGCTAACACAGTCGAGTTTAACACTTCAAAAACTCAAAGCTGTTTTGTTAGTAACAAGCTAACAACCCTTGAACCAATTCTCCGACTTCAAAATGAAGGTATCCAGCGACTCAAAGATCTGAACATTCTCGGAATGCGAGTGAATCTAAATATGCACTGGAATGAGCATATTTTCGATATTGCGAAAAGCGCCGCCAAATGTTTGGGCTTTTTAAGTCGCTGCAAAGCTTATTTTTCATCTCCAGACCTCTTAAAAATCTATAAAGCATATATACGACCCAAGCTCGAGTATAACTCACATTTATGGGCAGGTGCACCAAAAGCTGCTTTAAATTTTTTGGACAAAGTTCAAAACCGCGCCTTTCGTCTTATAGGCGACATAAATGTGACCTCATCCCTTATACCACTTGGTCATCGTCGTATTGTTGGAGCACTTTCTCTATTTTATAGATATCTACTTTGTGTTGGCACTTGTTCCGAGGAACTAAAGTCACTTCTTCCTCCTCTCAAGCAATTCTGTCGCATAACACGAGAGGCATCAAGTGCACACCCTTTCACAGTGGAAATTCCGAGATGGTTTAAGTCCGGCTATGGAAATTCTTTTATAGTAAGAACATCTCGATTGTGGAATCGCGTCCCAATCGAAGCATTCCCAATGAGAGAAGGATTTTTTATTTATGATTTACAGAAATTTAAGACGAATATTAACAACATTGTTCGCTCTTTCCCACAAAACTATTCTTCTTCCTTTTTCTTTCCTTTCCTTTAGCTATCCTTTCCTTTTTCAAATGGTCAACGGTACGCAAGTACTAAAAGGTTCAAAACCTAAGTTTTGGCTATAATATAAAAAAAAAAAAAAAAAAACTACTGGAACAATAACGGGTATTTATTGTTTTACCTTTGTCTTTCTGCCATGAATAAAATGTTAGAAGTTTAGATCTGAATTGCTGGATTATTCCAAAGTAGTATCAATTTAGCTAACACAGTTTTACGCTTGATTTTTTGATTAGTGTTATCGCAATTTCTCTTTATTACACAACCAAGTTACAAAAAGCTTCTCACAATCTCAAAATTGTATTCGCCACGCTATTAACTACCTCGTTTATATGATTGACTCGAAATCAGCTTTAATTTCAAGCAGCGAATTCTAGTATGTTTGCTCGAAATTCATAAATGAAGCTTCAAATTAAATTGAAAAAAGTGTGTGTTGTAAGAATATATTTGAAAAATTAAATTGTGTATAATAAATTCTTTCAATTTATTTTTTACATTTATTTTAGCATAAGTCACAAAACATAGTTGCTCTGTAGTCTGTACACAGTGTATTTTTTAATTTAAAAAAACACATCTGTTATTTTAAAACTTTCGAGCTGCGTTTTTACTTCTATGTTTTTATTTTAATATCCGGTAATATTTTTTTGTTATAAAGTTAAAAGAAAATTAGTGCTATTAAACTCTTATATTAGTCCCGATAAGCACTAAAGGTGTTATAATGCTGTTTTTATCGGAATAATGTGATTAATATTGCTATAAGAATGCTCTAATATAGCAATTATGGGAGTTGGTATAATGGGATTTTCAGCAAGTGCTACAGCAACGTCTTTATAAGTCTAAAAGTGCGTAATCCTATATCAAGAGTTAAAGTGTTATTATAAGAATAGAATTGGTAGAATAGCAGTGGTAACCTTATTATTTTACTGTATTTATATAATGTTACTAATAAACTCACTGTAGCTTTTACAGATTATTTACAATTAATATTTTGCGACGGCCATTATTTTCTACAAACATGGTAAATAAAAATTTTTTTTTGAATGAACAGAAATCTTTATTTTGCTTCTTTTCGCAAAAGTATAATTTTTATTTAAAAGAATAATTATTTAATATTTGATGTTAGGCATTAATTAACGTACATTAATTAATATTTTAAGGATGCAATTTAAAAATATATTTTCTTTTAACTATTTATTTAAAAATTGTTTATTTTTTAAGGTCAATGTATTTTTCGAAGTATTATTATAATAAATGTCAATGAAATTTCTGTCCCAGCCTATTGCGAAAAATTTGCAAATTTTGCATTTTGGTCACAATAGGTTAATGGAGCTATATATGATTATAAATATTAATACAATTATTTTAACCTCAAAATATTATTTATTAGTCAGACATTTTTTTAGTCGATCGAAATAATTTATTTCCGTCCTATACCCTACGGATGGGGTTGCAGGACATTGATGATGATGAAGACGTTTTTTATAATTTTAAATCATTTACAGATAAATATTAAAATATTTAATTAATATCCATCCCCATTTTTCATGGGGTTTATATTTATACCCCATAAAATTATTATTTTAAAATAAAAAATAATATCTATCTCACTCTCGTATAACATAAATTTTTTTAAATGAATTTTATTCCATAATAAAAATATATACAAGTAAACATAATATGTATACTAATGCTATAGCAATATTACAGCAATTGCTCCGCTGCCTTATATGATTCTCCATTTTAGTGCTATAACGTACTTATAACGTTTCGCAACAATTGCGGCGCACTCAAATTAACACTAATACTGCTATAGGAGTGTTTATAATAGTGTTGTAAGAGTGCGCAAGAGTGTTATAGCAGTAAAATTATTACGTGGCATTGTTTAAATACAAAAGTTATTTATAAAACTAAAACGTTTCCTCGCTTAGTGTGTTATTATCAAATGTACTTGTACATATGTATGTAAAGTCAATCAAGAATTCAATTGATTTCAATCGAACCTGTTTCAAGTCAAGGAGGGTTGATATGAGTTCGAAATAAACTTCAACTAAGTTTGAGGCTGTCATAAGCTATCATCATAAAGGTATATAACGTCGATATGACCAATTTAATGGTAAAACATAAGGTTTGATTTCTTCTACTGATTATATATTTGACTTTTGATTGATTAACCTAGGTTTACAGCAATGTCTTCTATCGTTGCAAAACATTCGTTATCGTTCACTGACAACAGTCTCTCAATGCTGTGAATAATACTTAGCATAACAAATATGCTTTTAACTCTACTCATTTCTTCTGGTGAAATTTGCATAGGATTAAAAATAATTTCACCTCTAACTAATTATTCGTTAGAGAATAACGTTATTAGTATGAAAAATACATTTTCAACTCTAAAATCATTCTTGTTTCTGTAAAATCTTACACAATAATAAATTTCATGGAATTTAGTTAATCTGTATTTCAACGATTTCAAATCCAATAACGTATATTTACCGTAATTAATGTACCGAGAAGAATCCAAGAGGAATAAAAACAAAATTAGTCTAATATAAAAAAAAAATTAATTCGAGTTTTCCAATTCTCCAATTTTGTTTAAGTAGGGTACAGCTTCATAACTCTAACATTTTATTAAAATTTATTAAAAACGAAGTTATTGGGAATTTTTTTAACAAACATGGAATATTTCGATAATTAATTTATTTTCTTAATCTCGCTAGATACAATTATTATGACCTTATATATTGGTTCCCTTCTTAGTATCAATATTATATTGAAAATATGTACATTTTTGGGTAGATCATTTTTGATTATTACCATAATATGGTTTTGGTCCTGGGTTGTGGCTTTGTCTCATCTTGATTGAAGAAAATTGATATTGATTTTGCGACGTTAAGAGAAGCGTCAAAAAATTCTTTCATTAATTTGATGTTGATATTTGGCTGGTGAAGAATATGAAGTATGTGTGGCCACCATTGTGTCAAAATTGTAAACAATAGTTGAAGAGATAAACAAGGCAATTAATATAGTATTGAACATTATATTTACTAAACGTAACATACATAATGTTTATTTATTTACTGCTCTCTCGCCATTTATAAATTTATTTACTGCTTCCTGGGTAGACTTAACCCATTATAATTAATAGATCACTACTCTTAAAATATTACTTTACTTAATGATTGTTATTTTACATAAACCAAATCGAACAGTTAGAAGTCGTATTATTAACAAGTATAAACCAACTGCAATAAGTAGGAGGAAGGAGTGGTATTTTTTAAGGTTTGATCGCAAGACGACTATCACAATTTTTATTATGATATTCTGTCAGGTGGTTTTTATCAGTCAAAATTGCATTTAATAACAGAAATAGGAGGATAGATAGGATTGGTATTAAAAGCTTTATAAAAATTAAAAACATTATAAAACAAAAACAGTTATAAATATTTTTACCAAATCTCAACAAGTATTTTCTTGATTTCTGAATTTTTTTTTAATTATTAAACTAATGTAAAAATGCAAATTGAAGCATTCGGACAGTTAAAGCACGATTGTTTTTGTTTTTGTAGCACATCAAGCTAAGCATACAGATTTTTTAATTTTTAGCAATATCCAACATAATAGTACCACTCGTATTTCCATTGGTTTATCAAATCTTAGTACCTTAAATGTATTGCTATTTCAGAATTATAATTTTGTATAAACTTCGATAATTGACAATTTTTCGCCATTAACAATGATTGTATTGCAAAATATAAAAACATTCAATTTTACGATCGTTTTTCATCCGTAAATCATCTTCTGTAACATCAGTGCTGTCCCGCTTATAAAATTTTATGTACCAAATACAGTCGGCTTTGGGTATTTTTTTTTTGTTTTTTTTTTTACGTTGTTGGCAGTAACTTAGGTAGAATCACCTGTTCGTTCTTAATGAGTACTGTACTGCAATTGTACACTACAAAATCTACAATATTTCGAGTGCTTATTTTAATAAATTACTGGTACTACTCATTAAATGTAGAGTTACCTCTAGCTACTGAGCTTTGAAATGCCAAATGATCGAGTAGACCGAACTACAACATTGCCAAACTAATATGACCAATACTGAATCTGAATGGCTCCATTAGCCTACTGCTGTTGAAAAGCCACGACATCAGCACTTGGATAGAAATCACTAAATGTTATTTTTAATTGGCAAACATTCAACAAAACTTGGACTTTCTTCAAATGACTTTTACAGAACTTGCAAAAATGATGATAAGGTTAAAACTGTCTAACATTTTCTATGCACCTGACCTGGTCTTTATTAAAAGAGGAAAATCAATTTAGAATCAGAATTTCGTGTTAAAGTGCAAGATCTCCACCACTTTATAAAAATCTGAAAGTTGTTTAACGACTAAGTTTATGGGAGTTCCAGTTCCAATGGCATCACAAGTTAAAAGTTCCAGTGGCATCACAATAAATTTCACTGGCCTACGTGTGATGATGTTTGGCAGCCACTGCTACCATTTTTCCGACCAGTAGTTCCTAGTTTAATCCTAACTACCAATTAAATAGGTGGTAATGAATGAAATTTGGTAGTTAATAAATTTTTGTTATTACAAATTCTTGTACAGGAAAATTTAATCATTGTGCAGAAAATTCAGAATTTTGTTAAATTATTTAAATAAAGTTAATAAGTAGCCTTGGTCGTGTTAATCCAACCGTAACTATTTCCTTTTAATCAGGTAACTTTTTTAATCTATAATGAATATATAAGATACATATACTTAAGTTTTATTATATTAAAAGTGACCAGATAAATCTGGATTGCTCATAAGATAGTCATTAATATTTTTTTGTTTTTCTTCTTTTTTTACTAACCAATAAATTATGACCTCAAAAGTTGTAATAACTTCCCATAACAACAAAAATAATGACGAAACATTAGTTTTTGTGGATAAAAAATATTTTTTTTTTTAAGGAAAAGGAATAAATATTCCAAAATGAATGCCACACTAAAATAAAATGTAGAGTGGGGTGGGGTGTGGTGGGAGTTGGGTTGGGGAAGATATAATAAAAATGTATAAAAAAACAGAAATAAAGGTTTAAAAATATTCCTCAAAACACATTTAAATATTTTCACATTATTGTGTTAAGTCGAAAACAAGAAAGGTTCACCAGAAAATTTATGGCCCGAAAAATAAATTCTTTTTTAATTTTTTTTTTGTTTATTTTTATTTTGTTTTTTTTTTTTGTACTTTGAATTTTTCCTTTTTTCCTTGAATTATTATTTCTAATATTATCTTTTTACTTTAAGATTTTAAAAACATATTGTATCAGAATTATTTTAATCTTATAAAAAATAGTCGATAGTCCTGAAAACTTTTGTACATAACTTATATATATATATATACTTTTTGTGATATTGCCCAGTAGTACTGAATTTGTAATAAAATAGTTTTCAGACTATTGATTTACAAGTCTGTCTGTTTGGAAGAAGCAAAACTGTGAGTGCAAATTGAGATTAGTTAAAACTAAACATCCTTAGGACAGTTAGAACAGTGTTGAAAAACTATAAATAAAAACATTATAAACCAGTTAATATTATATAATAGTGATTATGTAGGGTAGGGTGTCTTAATGGCGGGTAGGGGGTCTTAAGGGTGGGTAGGGGGTCTTAAGGGCGGCAGATGAATAATTATAATTGTGACAGATAATCATATATATATAAATGAGAAATTTCTCTGATTTGCGTTTTGGAATTAGCCGAATCGAAGGGTCTATAATTTATGACAGCTTAATTCTAATTGAATGGCATCTAAGAAAGCAGAGATAAAATTTTTAATTTAATTTGTCAAAAAAATGCTAATTTTGTGTCTAAAGGATTAAAAATAAAATTATTTGTTCATTAGGCACGAAGTTTCTTTATGAATGCAACAGAGTTTAAGACAAGTTCCTTTCTTATTTGACGTCACTTTTATTTTATTTTTTAATGGCAACATTAGGGTCAGAAACATTTATTATTCTTTTGCAACAAAATATGAACAGAACAAAAGATGTTTTTACCAAATTTATTTTGAAAATCGAAAGTGGCTTAATATAATTAATTTGTCATTATGTTATTCAAATTTCCGCCCGGTAATGTCATCGGATTAATAAGTAAATTTTATAAGGGTTCCAGACACAATTCTTCTTCACGGCGTAGATCTTATAAAAATTTATTTTTATTAATTTTCGAAAAAAACTATGATTTAAGAAATTGTGAATTAATTAAACTAAAGTACTATAAACCAATGTACTATTAATTAGGATCATCTTGATAAATCCAACTAATGAATCAACACTCTGTGTGTATATTTTATCGTACAAATTGGGTTGATTTTATTTAGTTCTAGTGTCCAACTTTTCGAAAACATTGAATAAAGAAACTGTCAACAGTATAAAGAACAACTTTAAGGATTCAGTCTATGCATTCGGAGCAAAATGCTACCGTTATTGTAATCAAAAAACCTGGAAAAGTTTCTACAGACTCCAAAACCTACAGACCAATTAGTATCCGAACATAAAGTAAAATATTTGAAAGACTAGTTAATAAATATTTGACTAAAGTTACAGCAGATCAAGGTAATAATCAATTTGGTTTCAGAGCAAATCATTCCGTCATACATGCTATAAATAAGCTTACATCAGACCTATGTTTGTATCTTAATAATGAAAACTACGTGGGTGCTTGTCTAATAGATTTTGAATCTGCTTTTAATTCAGTATGGACTAAACGGTTAATATTTAAACTTATAAATTACGATTACCCGATTCATCTAACGAAAATTATTTATGACATCGTAACTGATAAGACCTTTGTAGTTAAAATTGGTAACATTAATTCTGAAAAACTATATAACGGTTTGCAACAGTAGGAAGCGGTTTGCAACAACTCTCCAATTTTGTTTAATATCGTTTTAAGCGCCTTATTACAGAGCCTTAATAATAGTAATGACGCAAGATTAATTGGCGGGAAAAACAACTTCAAATATTCAATATAAGCTCCAGTCAATGCTTAATCAAGTTCTTTCCTATGCTAGCTCTTGAATGTTGTTCTATTGGAAATGAGAGTTAGTTTTAGGAAATGTGAAGTCATTTTATTCCAAACATCATTGGATAAATGTAACAAGGACGTTCAACAAAATTGGAGGAATTTCCATATCCAAGCTCCAGGAAATATTAAATTAGTAAATAGAAAATATGTGAAATATCTAAGGGTAAATTTGCAATACAATCTTAATTTTACTGAGCATGTTTAAAATAAAATTAATTCGGCAAGAAAAGCATTCGCTACAACCCGAAAATTGTTTATTTCAAAATTCTTGTGGGCTAAGGTTAAAATAATAGCGTATCAAGCGCTTATTAGACCAACTTTGATTTACGGTTGCCAAATTTGTTATAATATTAGTGCCTCACTATTGAAAATAAACATTTCTTTTCCAATAGAAAGGTGTATAGCCGGGAAATATTTCCAGATTTGATTTTTTTGCTTTGCATTTAATTAGAAAATAGTATGTTAAACTGACAACTAATATAATAGATAATAGCTTAGTTTCACATTCTGCATATCCAGAAAATAAATACATTGAAGACTCATTAAGCTCAGGTTCATTCCTCCAGAAACATTTTTCTTTATAGATCACAATAGATATATTCAATCCAATTGTAACAATATTCCTATTATTTATCGCACTTTTAGACGTAGCAACCAAAAACAGATCACCTTCGAGCCAAATGTTAACCCCAATACCTCAATAGCAATTTGGAGATATGAAATGAGTCTCTCACCAAAAGACGTAATCCATTTTAAAAATGTGAATAAATTCTGGTGGTTATGCTAGTAAGAAAATTGGTAACAAAAACATTTTTTTTTTAACTTGTGTTCTAAATTTTAAATTCAACTAAACATAACAGTGCTGGTTTAGTAACAGTAGGTTAATTAGTTTTAAGTTAGTTTTTAAATAGTTTGTAAGGTTTTATTAAAAATATTTAAAATTAAAGTCTGTTTTTTCTAGCCTTTTCCGACTCTTTGTTAAAATTAATAATAAAATTGTAACTCATGGAAGTGATGGTAAAATTTTGTTTTAAACTCAGATTTTAAAATTAAAAACATAATTTTATTAGCTTTATAAAGGAACTCAATTTAAAGAAGTCGATATTTTAAGCAAATTTTCACCTAGAATCATTAATTTATTCAATAATCCAATAAATTATTTACTATTATCGATATTTGAAATGTATTAGTATTCATACATGTAATATAATCTACTGTTATCATAGAAACGATTACATTTTGATGTAATTTTTTTTTTTTTTTTTTTCTGAAATCAATATTTAACATTTACAGAAGGATACTTGTTCCAATTTAATTATTTTGTATATGTACAAGCCATGAACATATCATGATTACCAGTTGAGGAAAATTTAAAATTATTAACCTTGCTACTTAATGATATTACATAATGATTTTTTATATTTTAATATAACACAGAGATTCTAGAATAAGATTTTGAGGACACTCGTATGTTTAATAGCCATATTAACGTTAGGTATTTAAACACAAGCTTTAACTTCATTAGAAAATTTTGCTTGAAACCTAATGAGGACAGGAGATTGAAGAAGATTAAAATGATTTTTGCGATTTATAAGTCATCAGTCAATGAAATATTTCATATAAATATAAAATCGCTTTAGTAGAACAGATCCTATTATACCACAAACATTTGATGTTAATGCAAAACCCAAATAATTGATAATTATATAGATTTGACAATCTAGATTTTAAAAAATAAACAAAATAATATACTTTTGCCCATGAAATTGCATTTGTATTAAAATATTACTTGTTTTTATAATCCACCATATTGTTTTGTGAATATTCAGTTTTCAAAATATCTTTCAGAATCTATTGCTTTTTCTTCTGAATATGAAAATTTTAAGCAAATGTTGACTCCTAGGAAAAAAAAATGTTTTAAATCATTCCCTGACGATTTGATGAATATAAAAAATGGGATTAAATTCAGATATTGATAATGGTAAATTCAGATTCAAATGGTGTCGATTGCGAACATTCTATTGCAATTCGAATTCTTTAATTTATCTTATGGGGTCCTAGAAAATATTATTTACAAAAATGGGTCTTAGATGTTGGATAAAATCGATGCAATTTAATTCAATCAGCTTCTTGTTACAAATATTTATTAAATCATTTTTACATGTTCTTATGACATCCACATTTCATTAGAATTGAATATGCAACAATAACTATATATAACTTTATAATATGACTTAATTTAGTTAGAGTTTAAAAGGGGGTTGGTATCTATCCGTAGCCGTGTCACAAGTTGTGACTCACAACATACTTCATATATGCGTCCATAGCAATCTCTTTCACGACATAACAATACGAACTGGACTAATTTACAAACCCATAGTTGTTATGAATCTGTGGATATTCTGAAGTGGAATAAAAAAAAAATTCTAAAGTTGAAGTCCATGTTAACCACTTAATTTTAGCTTTCTTCAGACCAAGATAGTCGACGAGAATATCTATGTTTCATGTCCTTCTCATTGTGCACACCCTCTCAGATTCGATAGTAAGTTATCAGGTTATTGACAGGTTATCGACAGTACGTTATAACATTTTTCACAATCTCAGTAACTTGATGCACTAATAGGTATTCTTAATTTTGTGTGTTCTACCAATTCTAAATCAATATAGAGTGCAAAGATGGAATTGTAATACTTAATAACATTATTTATTATTATTATTATTTCATTTATTTAGTTTTGTTAACTATTACAGTGTACAATAATTATAACATTATTTATAAATATAACAATTTTTTAATTGTAATCTATTTTAACAATTCATTTATTTATCTATTAGGTAGGTATAACAAGAATATTCCAATCAACTGATTCATTCAAGTATTTAATCAAGCCTTTCTTATATTAGACAAAAAATTTTACCATTTTCAAATTAAGTGGTAAATTATTAAACAGTCAAACATCAAGAATAATTTGTAAAAATAGCATTATAAAGTACCAGAGAAGGTTACAAAATTTCATCATTATGGGACATGATAACAAAATTGCTAGTTAAGTAGTTTTTAAACTTAACAAGCAAAATAAAAACAAAATAAAAAAAAACGGTAAATGTTTGTTCGTAATTTTCAATTTTAAAAATTTGACTCACATTCTCTGCTAATCATACCGTCCCACAAAATTCAATTAGTGTATTATCTAATTTAACAATGCTGATCAATTCGTTTAAATATATTCACCACAAAATACCTAATATAAATAACTTTGTATTAGATTCATATTTACTATTTTATTTTATTTAGTCCTGTCAAATATATTGGAACATATGACAACCCTAAATACACATGAATTGCAATATATTAGCTTTAAAATATTCTAAGGATTTCTAAAACTATAAAAAAAAGAAAATATGTTTTCCTTTCATGAAAGAAATATGCATGAATATGAAATAATAATAATAATCATAATAATAAAAATAAAAATAATAACAACAACAATAACAACAATAATAATAATAATAATAGTAATACATAAATCTGAAAATAATTCAAAAGGATTCTGTTTTTTCTTTCATATAAAAATATTTTAAATTCATACGGTGCTACATACTACTACTACTACTTACTACTATTACCAATACTCACATACATAAATAAAATGGTGTATGCGGTGAAAAGAAAATTATTTTTCATGAAAAATGCAATAAGAAAACTTTATTGAATAAAAGAATTTTTACTGCAATTCTTCAGTTTCTTACAAATTCAATACAATTTCATAATAAATATATTTAATTTCTAGTAAATTTTTCAATTTTAGAAGCATCCAATTAAATTTTTCTTGGTAACCCAGTTTTTTTTTTTTCATTTATTAATAATTTTTTGAAAATTAAATTTTTAATATCCTGACATGGTACACTACACACACACACACACACATACTTTGATATTGAATAAAAACATATTATTTTTTAGTTATGAAATTTTCTTTTTTGATGTTTTGTTTTGTTTTTTTTATTTTTGTTTTGTCTTTTGAATTGTAAAGAAAATTTATTGAGTTGAAAAAAATAAATAAATAATTTGATTAAGTAGAGAATCAAATAATTTATTAGATATAAATAGAGAACAAATTTAGTAATTGCAATAACTATTAATAATATTTTGAAATTATTTTAAGGTTTTATGAAAATTGTATCAAAATGTTATTTGAGTTAAATCGATTCAAAAAATTTTTTTTTGAATTTTTTTATATTTTGAAATTTAAGAAAAAATATAGAAATGATTAGAAATTTGCTATTAAAGTAAAGATTGAAAAAAATAATTAAACATTGCAGAATAAATTATTAATATTACATAACTCAAGTGACTTGTTAACTGTATAATTAATAATACACTGCTGTGAAAAAAAATGGGACAGTTTAAATTTCTTCCTGCAGTTCATGTAATGAATGCAATTATTGCGAAATTTATAAACGGGTTGATTTTTGTTCTACAGGTATATCTATCTACCTAATATCTATCTATATTGGATATATAAAGGACCAAAATTTTAAATATTGATTAGTTGTGAATATCAAATGTGAAGTGTAATAATAATTAGAATAATAATGGGAAAAGTAAGTAACGGGTTAAAGAGGAATATGATTGTGCTATCACGGGTAAATTTTTAAACAAGACAAATTGCTGAAAGACTGTGTTGCTCTAAAGCCATAGTGGCTTATATTTCTAAAAAATATCGTGTAAGACAACGCAGGTGGAGAACCATTTCATAAAAATTTACAGTTTGAGAAATTGTTTCAAACGTCTACAGATTATCGAAACGCTTTGTATAGAGCAAGCGAAACCACATCTCATCCAGTTTAGTACAATACAGACTATTGAACGAAGGATTAAATGCACATCGTCTCAGTAATGAAACCCGAGTTGAAGCCAATACATCGGCACAAAAGGCTTAATTGGGTAAAAGAACACGTTTTTTGGATAAGGGGTATGTGGTAGCAGATAATATTTTCAAACGAAAGCCAATTCAAATGGTACGACAGTGATGCCAGACTGTTGATTCGGCGAAAAGTAGGAGAACAATTAAGGAATTAATACATGCAAATGTTACCACCAAAATCTGAAGGTGTAATGGCATGGGAATTTTTCTTCGATCCAGAAATAGGAAGATTATGCTTTGTTTATTCAAAAATGAATGCGAGTGTTTATATAAACATTTTAGAAAATGAATTGGAGCCTTCCAAAGAAGTGAATGTGATACATACTAGCACAAATATCCTGTGTTGCTCGACAAAATTAAAAGTTGTTATGATTTTTGCGTCGTTTTTAAATTATTATTTTATGTTTGTCTCTAAGTAATCTAGCTTTTAGTTCAGAGGCCGAAGCTAGATTGGTAAACAGAACTGTACATAGAAAATGCGTAGATATAAATAGCCCCAGCCAAATCCACCTCAACTTTGTTAAAGCAACTTAAATAACTATCTTTTTGACTCGTTGGTGATAGTGTTGGTGGGTTTAAAACTGTAGACGTGCAGATTTGGATATTGAAGCCTCAGTAAAGCTCTTAATGCATTCGGGATGCTCTCAAAAATATTAAGCAAATATAACAACATATCTCTAAGCACTAAAATAAGAATTTTAAATTAAATCTCGTCTCTTTTTAAATCTCGTCTCCTGTAGGCCTACAAAACATGGAAAGTTTCAGCCAATATCACCGTAATCTTTGGTTGACTACAAATCATTTCCAACAGAATGCTGTACTAAAAACCAATAAACAGTAAACAGACGTGGAAATGGCGTTAGATCGGGCATACTAAACAACAAGATCGTTAAGCAATGTTTCGAATGTACTTCTTAGGGTACATGTCGCATTGAAAAGCCGAGAAAAACATGAAAAACAAGAGTTTTAACCGAAGCAAGTACCCAAGAAAGACTTCTGTCACAGTTAAGGAGGTTAGTCGTGGATAGGGGACGATGGAAGGACAATCTGCGCCCTATAGACAGAATTACAGGACAATGATGATAAAAAACTGTTCTACCTCCTCTGTTACGTATTAAAATAATGCTTTCAGTTACCACTGGTAGTTCAAAACCTTTTTAAGACAAAGCTTAGTTGCGGTTTAAGAACTGTTCCATTGTACAACGTCAACTACATTGCCAAACACTCTTTGAATAATAAGCCTTGTGCGATTACAAAATTTAAATTGGATAAGGTAAATTAATTAGTTGATCCAGCCGGATAAAGTGAGTTTAGATACTCTGGTGGATATCGTTTTAAATATGAGGTAAAATTATGTAAGGTGAATTTAGCTTGAAGTGTTTAAATTGATCAAAGCAATGCAGGTCTATTTTGAAATTTAACCTGAGCTTTAAGGGATTAAAGAAAATCTGATTGGGCAAATATTGTTCGTCAAATATATGTAAACTGGAGCAATATGTTTAGCATTAATGTACTATACTAGCGGTATATATTGAGTATATGCATCAGACTTACCGTGTTCGTGTAATAACTTTCAAACTTAAAATTTAAATATAAAACACTGAAATTACAGTTGTTAAAAACGTTGACGTATGTCGGAAAACTTCGCTTACAGTTTTTTTAATAAATATTTTGATGCAATTCACATAATATACAACTTGCCATATACAACTTTCATGTCAGACTTACCTATTCTCAGGTAGAGAATAAATATTTTATATTTGGGTACCTGCGTATTTGTAAGAAAAATAAGAACTGAGTTAACTTTCATTTCAGTTTCATACTTGTAAAAAATCTTGTCAAATTATACCGATCATAACATTTAAAGCATGAGTAGCCCTTTTCTTCTGTGTGTTAATACACAGTTATTTTTACCAATTTGTCGCATATTATACTTTTATTAGTTTTTATTTCCTGTTGGTAATTTGTAATACAAATGAAATTTAAAATAATCATAATCAAGTGAATATTCCTCTTTGCTATCATAATTCATGAAGCTTAAAAATAATGTTTATAAACAGTAGTTATTATCTCTAAATAAAACAAAGTTAGTTATGCGATATATAATAAAATATTCGCGTGTTTTTTTTATAAATATTTGACTATCATTTAAAAAATATTTAAAATTTAATTACATATTTTTCAAATTATAATTTTGAAATTTCCTAATTTATTTATTTTTTTTTTGCAATTTTTAATGGGTTCACAATTCGTATATAAAGAAAACAATATCATATACAATTAAATTAGCAAATAATAATAATTGAAACATAATTGACACTTTAAAAAATAACCATTTTGAGGCAGATGTTGTCAGCAATTAGAAAGTAAACATTTAATTATTATTAAATATTTACAATATTAGTTCGGTTGGAATATTTTGTGTATGAAATTTTCAATAGCAACGGCAATGGTAAACCATTTTATTATAAATTCATATGAAATAACATAATTTTTAGAAGCTGTAGGCATTATTATAATATAGTTAGTACATATAATTAGCTAATTCAATATACTATATTGACGTTGAAGACTTCACGGGCAACACATTTAAAAATAACGAAAATTTGTTCGTGCTTAATTGCTGTATAATAAATAATAATTCGTTCCTATTGTTGCATAATAAAATAATATAGGTAATAATACCGTAATATTTTGGAGTGTTTACAAAAATATACTTTTTTGTTAAACAAATATCGGAAATAAAAATATTCTGGAATGAAAATATTTTTAAAATAATATGAAACATAATTTGAAATGGATATGAATTTAATCAATTTTAAACTATCGCAATTCTAAAACTCAAAGAACAAAAGATATACTTTGACGGATCGATAGCATGTCCAAATTAAGACGTGATTTGTTTATTATCTCAAACCTTGTACATTTGGAAAACAGTTCCAGTGATAGCAGTGAACATTTTTAATTATTTTATAAGTTATTTAAAAAATTGTTGCCCAACCACCCAATTAATGTCAACTGTGTTACCAGATTAAAAAAATAGAAAAAGTTATTATAAATTAAAATTTTCTTTTGCTTTGACGTTTTCTTTGTCATTGGATTTCATTACAAATTTAATTATTCAATACTTTAAAAAATAAACTAAAATTTAAAGATAAAATTTAAAGGTCTTGTCAACCGTGTTACCAACGTTGTATTTTGGAAATTTTCTTTTTAATATAATTCAAAGAAATGTAAAGTCTTAAAAACGACGATTTGTGTTCTAAAAGCTGTTATTATTTTATGTTCGATATTGCTTTTAAAAGCGATATTACAAAATTAATCATTTAAAAAAAATGCATAATTGAAAATAATGTTGGGGACAAAAAAGTAACACAATGGAAACAAAACTAACGCAATAGACATAAGTTTGTAAAAAAGTCCATTTATTAATTTAATTGAATAAAAATATAATTATTTTCCTTAGTACATTAAAAGTAAATAAGTAACAAAAATAACTGTACTTCAACAAAAAGCCCGAGGTAGATTTTCCTGCTAGGACCGATTGCTAGCGCGGTTTGAAAGAAAAGGGAAAATGATATAATAATTTTCACTTATGGCCTCCCTAAATATGCTAGTGTTTTTCAAGCTACTTACTGCGAATAGGGAAGCCCTTAAAAGCCTTAATCAGATTCATAAAGCCAAAACAAAAGTCATCATCTTCACGGATAGCCAAGCCGCATCAAAGATTTGGCATCTGAGATAGTGTCTCTAAGCTGGTGGACAAAATACCAAAATGCTCTACTCTGGTTGGGTTTCTGCTCATAGTAACATGGATGGAAATGAGAAAGTCGATGAACTGGCCAGGCAAGGTTCCAATCTTGACAGGTCCTTGAAGAGGAAATTCACACTCCAATGAGAGTCGTCAACGAGCGCACCTATTATGCATTCATATTGTGTCGTAGGACCTTCAGAAAAAAAATGGAGAGTTCATATATTGCGCTGCTGTACTTTAATCATTTTGAATTTACCATTTAGATGAGCCCAGATAGCAGATGGACCATGTTCGTTGTTTGCTGAAATTGTGCAAAATGAGTAAGGCTCTTGACTTGGCAAATATAGTACACGTGTGTGCAACGTAATTTGTTTTGGGAATCCTCCGAAGTGGTGGATTTGTATTTCTTCTTCAAATTTGCAGTTGTAATTCTCACTTTTTTTTTAAATATTTTAATTCTACTTTAATTTTTTATATTCCCCTGGAAACTAGTTGAAAATTTGCAATCTCTTGTATAAAACAGTGTTTTGCGTATTGGCTTTTCTAATATATTGGCAATCGAAAATCTCCAATGTTTCTCAAAAAATTATAAGTACGAACATACTCAATGTCCATATAGCACTTTGGTAGCAGATCATTCATCAATTTGAACAACAAGATCAACGTATTATATTTAAGTCTACTTTTTATATCATTTTATTCAAAGAAGAAACCAACGAAATATGATAAAAATTATCCATAAAATCATACAAAATAATATGGACATGTTACTTGATGAGCTAACACATTTTTGGCGAATGCATTAAATAATTTCTGCTTAAGAAAAATGTACTCTAAATTTTTCTAAAATTTCAAATTTCAGAAAGGATATTTTTAAGAAATATAAATAACCGTGACATTACGAATATGTTAAATGCTAACTCAACATTCAAACAAAAATATTTCATTTCATTAAACAACAAATAATAATTATATACAATATTATTTCTATCTAAATTTATATTATATCTAAGTATTAATTCTATTTTTTCTATCTAAATGCATATTTTAAATATAAATAATTTTTTTTCTACTTTTTAAAGTTAATATAACAAAAATAATATAAAATTTTCTTTTTATTTTGCATTTTTTTCTTTTAACCAAACAATAATTCATAACAAACTGAAATAAAATGACAATAATGACATTTGATTAAAATTTAAAATTTATATCGTTGCCATTGTCATGATAATAATAAATATTACTAAATGCTGCTAAATATTGCTGGAATAAAGCATTTTTTTTCTGTTTTCAAAATAAATTTGACATAAAAAGTTAAAAAAACATGTAATAAGGTAATACTAATTTTACTCCGAAAAATAAAATGCTGTCATTAATTTTTAAATCCGTATAAAAATTTAGTATGAAAAATAGTGCGATAAATTAGTATTTTCGAAAAGTGCAAGTGCGAAGTTCGAGTATCTAGTGCAAATGCGAAAGGTTCGAAAAGGCCCTTAATGGACTATTTCTTACATATGTAATCGCAATATTCATTGAAGTTCTTATTACCCCCAAATATTTAAAAATTGTTGCACACTCAACTAGCTAATTATTTGTTTTAATGTACATGCATTTAGTTTTACTTACATTCATTTTTATTTTGTTCATGTTCAACCAAACCTAAAATCTTGTAAATCTTCATTTTTCTTTCACATTCAGTTACATCGTTTCCTAACTACATAGACTAGAGATATCCTATAATATCACAATGATTACAGCTGACCTTATAATATCATTTATATATATATATATATAGTAAATCGGAAAATTGCATCATTGCATCCATTTGATATTATTTTAGGTAAAGAGTAGAAAATTATTATAAAAAGCTCCCTGTCTTATATTGAATGAACGGATATTCAAAAATTTCACATTCACAATTTCAAATACAATCGAACGAGGACAGCAGAACACAAAGAAAAATTTAATGTGAAGAATTTAATATTTAAAAATTAATATCATTAATTAGTTAAGTAATTTTCCACTAACTATATATATATATATATAAATATATATATATCTGTTTTATAAGTTATTTCCGGTATCTGAGCAGCAAAAGTCAACCAACGAGTACGCCAATATTCAAATAAAGACAATTATAGCAATATTAAAGTCTTCCATTTTTTGTGTTACTTCATCAAATTAAGCTCCTACATTATAACTGTAAGTATATAGCTACCAAACAAATAATCTAAAATCGGTTTTTTGAATAAAACATTAAATCCCTTTTGAAATTTAATTCAAATAATACTTAGGGTTTTTGTTCCCCACCAAACAAGGCGGTTATTGTTATTTTACATTGGGAAGTTTTATCATTGCCTTTGCAGGCAATAACTTTTCCACTTCACGGAATTGGTTAAAAATAAATTTTGCCTTTTTTCATTTTTTTTTTTCGCACAGGATAAAAAAAAGCCACCACTCATACCATAAAAAAAAAAAAAAAAAAACATCAAAACGATGAAGAAAAAAAAACAATTGCAATGTTTTGTGTTTTTTTTTCTTTTGCTTCTTCTCATCCTTGATTGTCTGGTTTGTTATAAGTATTCCAGAAAAAGAAAATCAGGTAATTTTTTTTTTTTGGTACAATGAAAGGGAAACCACCATAATTTTTTTATTGCAGTTAACAAAAGATGAATAAACTTTGCGTGGAAACTAAATTGGAAATTAGTGTTGTTGAGTACGTGATTTGAAAATTACTATTATAGTTTTTTTCCATTTTTTTTTTTTTTTTTTTGATATACAGTAACAATAAAACGCAATTATATTACACCTTAGTAAATAACTGTGCTTTAGTTTTTTTTTTCTCAACTAATAAAATAAAATCAAAATTCAGGTGTGGTGAATTTTATTCGTGTAAATGGTAATACAATCATTGTAATATTGTTGGAAACAAAAAATACGATATTTTAATAAAAAAAATGTCTTGATGGTAGATAAGAATAACGTAGTTACCGCAAACGTGTACAAGGAGTTTAGTTCATACTGATTTAGTTTGTCAGGAATATTGTAGATCGCTCGATTTAGGTAGAAAATAAATCAATTGTAGATGAAGTTGTCGCCAGTGATTTGAGCAGTAGACAAATTATGCTAGTAAGCACTAGTTAGACTTTCTAAGATGTTGTGGGTGAAAATGTATTAAAAAATGATGATATTCGTTCTTGTAATATTAAAATAATTATTGTAAATTATGTTTTTTACTATCTACAATCTATTCATTCTAGTAATTTTACACAATGCATTTTGAAATATTTTGTAATTTCGATTGTATGAAATTTTATTAAAGCATAAAAAGGTAGATACACAAAAGTTTACATTTTATCTAAGTTCTTAGGCTTAATTCAAGACGCAATATCTCTATTTGTTTCAACACTCTTGTAATTTTGATAGATTTACAACTGAGAATTTAGTTATTTAGCATTTAGTTATAAGCTGGAACTTTTTTTTTTGTACAAAAACTTTATTTTTTCCCACTTTTTTTACATTCTTACACTAGTTTAGCCTACAAAAATTTGCAAAAACAGCTATTTGTTTCTAATTTTATTAACATCTAAGCAATTTTTTCGTTTTTATGGAAATTTTACGCACAGTTTTGAAAATTTTTTATACTATGTACAAAGTCTACAAAGTTTTTTTGTCTTCGAATAATATTATTGAAATATTAGGGAGTAGAAACCAATAGTTATTTATTAAAAATATAGCCTGACTTAACCTATCTCAATCTAACTAAAACTGTTTGACCTAATTAAAAAAAATGTATTTTATACTTTGTGCTAATTATAATTAGAGTTTCCAACCACCAATAGTTTGCTTTAATTAATTTGTCCTTATCTGGTAGCTATGGACATTTAAAATTTTAATTTGATTTAGAAATTCCCACCAAAGTTAAAGTTTTCCACCAAATAAATTTCATCATTATGCGAAAGAGAAGTTAAGAAAAAATAAATTTATTGTCCAGGATTCTGTCTTGACCGTTATTCGAACAATAATTATTAGTAGACAGATGGCATAGATTTATTAGATTAGATTTAATTTATTCCGAGAAAGATCCAGTACCTACATCACCGCTGCCACAAATGGGCTTATTGTGATAACCCGGTTTTTAAGTCTCTGAGTCATTAAGAATACCTGATTTTGTGATTACACTCAGAATATTCTTAAATGGTATGCTGGATAGCTCCCACTGTTCGGGGAACGCTTTTCCCAAGTGGCTAAATCTGCTACGAGTGGGCCCTACGCATTCACAGAGTCGATGTTCAGTAGATTCTTCCACTATTTCACAAATTCTGCATAGGTTATTTTCAATTAGATCCATTTTATAGAGGTGTTTCTTTGTAAGGCAAGGGTCTATTATTATCCCTGCCAATATACGTACATGTTTCCTGTTGAAACTGAGAATTGCTGTAGTTTTCTTGAGCGAGCGTTCAGGCATGAGCATTTTTGCTTGACAATTTCCAGGAACGTTGGCCCAGAAATGTATAGCTTTTTGCTCTAACCAAACTCTTAATTGCATCTTAGCTGTACTTAGGGGAATTCCACAGAACGGATTTGGACCTATGAAAGGAGTTTGAATCAGCAGCTTCATTTTCTGCAATGCCGGAATGCCCTGGTACCCACATTACTTAGTTGTGACTTTATTAGTTTTTGCCAGTCTAAGCAATCCTATACTTGTTTTGATGTGATGGTATATGAATTAATAGCTAGTATGGCTGCTTTACTATCCGAGAGAATTTAGATTTTACATTTCTTGTAATTTCTTCTTAAGTTCTCTCGGACATAAAGTTCTATAGCATGAACCTCAGCTTGGAAAACTGTGTTTTTTAGAGTCTAGACTTGAATGAATATGGGCCTTGAGACTTTTTCCATATGGTCCCGATACTACTTCATTTATTTTCTTGGAACCGTCAGTATACTATACTAATGATCCTTTGTCGAAATAGGGTGGAGGGCAGGTTTTCCACGTCTCTCTGCTTGGCATGATTATATTAAAAGGTTTTTCAAAATTACTTCTTGGCAAGCAGTAGTCGAATAATGCTATCGAAAGTGTGGCAGATGCCACAACCAATGCACATTATAATTTAAGTCGGCTGTATTTTATATCCCTTCTCAATCATTTTCACTCATTATTTATTCTACGTCTTTTCAATCTAAAATTATTATATATGACTTTTTATTAATTTTTTACAAATATAATTTTAAAAAAATAACGGTATTAATAGACTTATTTTTTAGCCCCTACATTTACTTTTGATTTTACAAATTCCAATAATAATAGAAATTATAGTACCACCTTCCATACGATTATTGACTACGATGTTTAACCAAAGCTCCTGTCCAGTGTGTGATTGCCAATTGAGATGAACACACTCTGAATATTATAACTTTGAAAACAGATAATTCTGAATTATTCACATATTCGATAATACACCGGTGTGCTTATGACATTTTTAACAAAATACGTAATACTTACTACAACTATCAAAATTTAAATTACATTTAAAAATCTTCCAATCCTCCTTTGATTCAAATTTTCAACAACATAATCAGCTCACATTTCAAATGATGTTATTCTTTATCTTAGAAGTCTATCAACGTCATATACCTTCGACATAGGTCAAGTACCAAAAATTTCGGTTAAATTCAAGGTTAAAAAATTTTTCATATTAAATTCTGGTTTATTTCCTTTCTAATTTTCTTCTTTAGTTGGAAATGAAAATTATTTCGTATATCTTTTTAGATCCTAATTTTATACGTGTCGAGAAAAAATGTATATTTCTTTAAATTGAATTAAAATCGATTTTTAAATTGTAGAACACCGAAAAATAAAATTTTACTTGTTATGTCTTATTTCGTTATAACTCGTCTAAAAAATAGAAAATAAATTTTTGAACTATTCGCAATCACGTCGATTTACATTGACAATAAAAGAAAATATTTCTGATTGTGCATACATAATATCCATCAAGTTATATATATATATATACGTATGTATACATATAGGTATTTTAAGGCCAAGAAATATATAAAATTATGATATTCGTTTACTCTGTTGCTGAGAACAAAAAAAAAATAAAAAACAGCCTGGCATCATTTTTTATTAGATTTTATTATCTTAAATTGAAATTTTTATTTATAAATATTTACACATCACCATATGTATACATATACGTTTACGTGTGCTTCCAAATTTGAACAGTAACAATAAAAGAGGAATTGATTTTGTAATTTTAAAAAATTTTACATTAATATTTTAGATTATAACAGGAGCCTACTTTTTGGATTGGCATTATAATGTCAAAAGTGAATGAACTGTAGAAAAAAATTGTTTTTGGTTAAAATGTATTAAAGCAGTTACAGCAAAGGTCCATCAAGTTTATAATTCGTAGAATATTTGAATTGAGTGAAGAGTTTGGAGCTGAAGAAATAAATTTTGTTTTTTCGATCGTATTCGCACGATATTTGACATGGCTTAGTAAATCGAGCTTAAGACTGGTACTATGCTCCAAATTATATAAATATCATCGAAATAATTTATATAAAATTTATTTTTTACCACATTGCCAACATACAAACTAGTATCAATACCACATGTTGTTCAGTAATCTAAGCCGGAATATCATATTTTTATGCGTTCAGTAAAGTCGTATTACTAAGTTAAGCCATTACATTAGATATTAAATTATGTCCTTATATAAGAATCCACAGCTTGATATTGAGAGCTGGTAAATTGAGGAAAGAAAAATGTCTCTACCATCAATCAGGACCATTTTGAATGAATTTATTAATATTTCTCTTAAAATTTTGAAAGTTAAAAGTTGGTACATTCTTGCATAGCGGCGTAACGTTTTTTAGAACATGAATCCATAACCAGTTTTTAATTTCCACGAATGAAAGGGTGGGCAACAAAAAACGCAAAACCCAAAAGAATATATATATAGAATACGTCATAATAAAGGAAAAATTACCCAGGCAAAAATTAGAACAACTGTCAACGTTATAGTGTTGCGGTAAAAAGGAATAAATTGGTTATTATTAATAATAACCAGTCATTATTAATAATTACCAAATAGAAAGGGTACAGTGATTAATTTCGACAGAATTTACCTAATTTATCATATGAAACGGTAATTATTAACAATTCCCACCCATATTAAGTATAAATGTAATAAATATTATAAATAATTTTTTTGGTTAGATCAAACGGTCCCGAAATTGGGACCGAAAGCCTAAAAATTTTAAATTTTTTTGTCATCGACACAAAGGATCTTAAGCGCGATGAAGGCTATAGGTGTCTCAGTAATTAGGGCCGAAACTCTATATCACGTGTTTAAATTGTATTTTACTGAAAATTATTATTAAATATGAAAATATATTAATAATTTTTTTCTTTTATGATCTTGACAGTAGCTTAGGTAGAATCACCTTTTCGTTATTAATTAAGTACGGTACTGCAATTTTACACTACAATATCTACAATAATTCGAGTATTTATTTTAACAAATTACTGGCTTATCTACTCATTAAATGTGGAAAACTACTACTATTGTCAGGAACTAAGCCTTCTTAAATATAATAGTTTCATTTTATTTAATTTGTTACCAGATTAACTCCCAATTATCTTTTGTCATTTATTATATCCTAATGACAAAGGGTACTAGACCAGCTCGAAAAAACCAATGAAGCATTTATTGAAGCAACAATTGTTATAAATATAGTTTTTAAGGTTTTTTTTTGGATAGATCCGACGTTCCAAAAGTCGAAACCAAAAACTTAAATATTCCAAAAATATCAAATCGCTGCAAATGTAAAAAGTCAAATATCAAGTGTAATTTCAAATGTCATAAAACTTCTGCCAGTAAAAATAAATAAATTTACTTCGTAGAAATAATTGATTAATTTAACCAAAGAAATAGTTTATTTATATTATAATAGTTTTATTTATTTACCGATCCATACAGGTGTAGTTATTAAAAATTACCAGTAAATATAATAAATTCTACTTATTTATCACATTGACCAAAATACGAGGTTATTATTAATAATGACCGGTTAATATTAATAATTACCGAATTTATTACATTTACCATAACATATACACAAAATAAAGAAATAGACAAATCAAAAAAAATATTGTGTAACACATTTATTGTTTAGCGGGAAAATCAAGATAGTATTTGATATTTATAATTCAGCAGCAGTAACAATCAGCAAAAATTTAAAACTAAGTAGCTTATTAGGTTAAGGTTAAAAAGAGTATTGAAGAAGTTAATGGCATTTACAAAATTTCCAATCTAATTGATTATTTATGGCCAATCTAAAAGAGTAATTACAATTAGATTACAAGAACATTTTTTTTAATATAAGAGAATTAGGTCAACAGTAGCAAAACATATTCTGGAAAACAAACATAGAATTGATAAAAGTAATTTACAATCAATGAACGAAGTACCAAAATACACAAATTAGATGGATACGTAAATGTAGCGATATACAGAAAGTAGGTAGGCAATAGATTCAACATCAACACAGACTCAGGCAACGCGTATTCTAATTCATTTAAACTGATTAAAAAGCTACACCAATGAACCAAAGTCAGGATAATAAATAAACTCCTTCTAAGAATTTCAAGATAGTGATTAGGATAATAAAAGATAACAGAAAAAGATACAATACAAAAATTAGTTATATTAAGAAATTATTAAAATAATATTTAATTAATTACAATCACTAGTGAAGGATGTATGCTGCTTCCTAAATATTAATATGTGCAAAAATACATACTAAAACTTTATTTAAAGACTTTTCGACGAGCTTCCAGTCAATAATGCTTTGTACGTCTTATATTATAATTATTTTCAATTGGAGCATTTGTTTCTAATTTTATTATTTAATAACTAAAGCTTTTATAATATAGATTTGATGTCAGAACACTAACATTGTTTATCACAAAAGTGATTACAATTTAAATATCTGCTCAAATTGTTAAGACCAACACAGACAAAGGCAGAGTCTGCTTAGAAAAAGTGGAATCGTCCCCCTCACATTTTATTTGAACGCAACATCATAGATTGCAGGACACAAAACTAAAATTGACGTTAAGGCAATTAATTACGACCTGCAATTTTCAACAATCAAACGGAAAAGTACAATAAATATAAAACGGTCACGGCTCCCTTCTCGATTGAAATCCCCATCCTCAATAAAAAAACAAATTATTTGATAATTTATAAATAAGCTACAGTTTTCTGAAAATATTCATTGGTTGACAGCAGGCAAGTTACAATCAGAATACAATAATGTTGTAGGATGCTTAAATTGTAGTCTATCTACAGAACTTTTATGACTGTGTTTGTGGTGACGGCAACTGAGTTTATAAAGTGTTTAGATTCCTTACCCTAGATTAGAATTAAATTCCGTATTTTAGGTTGGATGTGGGTATAAAATGCTAATTTGTCTATGACATTGTATTTGAAAATAAAAGGCTAACGTTCTGTTGCTCATGATCGCTTAGTATAGGATAGTTCGCAATTGCACCAGTTATTTTTTTATTTTTCAATGTTCTCAGTTAAGACGTTAATTGTTAGTCTTTTATACTTTAAATATTTACTTTAATCGCTGGTTCACTTTAAATAAATGGTTATTTGTGTTTTGTCTAGTTAATTATACAGTTTTCTTCCCTTTATAGAAAACTATTGCATCATCAACAAACATTCAACAATGTCCTGTTAGCCCAATTTTGTTGAAACTGTTCATACAAATATAGGCTAAAAAAATAATTAAACCAACAACTGTGCCTTGAGAAACTCCAATCAAGCGTCATCACTAATAAAATTATTTATGCTGGTTTTGATTTTACGAAAAAATACACTGGCTGCAGTTCCATTAATTTTCGTATTATTTACTTAATAAATTCCAGAATTATATTTAATGTACGAATTTTACTTAAAATACTAATAATAAACAACAACAAAAATAAACGAAACCCCTGTACATACGTCAAATCCTACTTCCATCTTTCCTTCACACCTAATTATTACTACAGGTCAACAATATAAGGACATTTTAATGTTTTTTTTAAAATAGTTAAGCATATTAACTTCAGCTTACATTTTTGCAGTACTGCAACATTTAAAGGTAATCCCAATTAAGTGGAGATCTGTAATAAAGACAAAATTATCTCTACTTAATGTCAATTTAAAAAAAAAAAATGTTAATATATTTATAGCACGGTTAATCCAATCAAAAGGTTATAGTAACTATTTATCCTTTTTACTATTCAAAAGGTATAACAAGAATATCTAAACTACATTTTTATGGTAGATGAAAAGGATGTGTGTGTACCATAAACGACAGACCGCATAATAATGTAAGAGAGTTAAAAAAACAAACAAAAAAAACTTAAAATGAAGAATTATTACGCAATAAATAAAAAATATTTTTTTTTTTTTTTTTGTTATTAAACATTTTTATACAGAACCGATATTACTGTAAACTGTCAGAGAATAAAAATATTTTGTTACGAGTTTGCATATTATTAATAATTGTATGATGGTAATAAGAAAACTCTCTTGAGATAAGTAAAAAAAAAAAAGAAAAAAAAAAAACAATTTCAAGATAGAATCAATTTAGAAAAAATTGTTTTTTTAAAAGCTCTGCAATGCATAAAAATAAATTGCGATACAAAATTTTATTGTAACTCTTATATAGTTTACCTTACAATATTAAAAAATTCAAATAAAAAAAGAAATAAATTTTTTTTTTAAACATTAATAAAAATTTGTATTTGTAACGATTTCCACGATGTCTAAACATTAGCATTATTTGTTGGTAATATTTTTAATATTTAAAATGCAAAAGGTTTCATTATCATTAATGACAAGCATTATGGATTTAAATAGCACCATTCCACTAGCGATCGAATGACTTGCCTTGCAAGAAGCTCAACATTAGTACAAACAGCTATGTAGAATCTACTATTGTAACCCTGGATATTAGCAATAGTTAAGTTATATATAAGCCTTCAATTGAGTCTGGCATAACGGTCTTTTATTTAAGTACTGTCTATAGGCCTGAGTTTTGTATTTCACTAAATAGATTTGGAATTTCGATTGCACCGTTCGATTCTTGTCTTTATTGATAAAATTACCTCCGTCAGCAAATACCATATTAATGCTAGTATTCTATACTAGGATAAATTCACTCCCCCACTCTCTTTCTAGTTATGTGTTTTTTTACTAATAGACAAAACTTAGGTTAGACAAGCCTTAATACTTTAGTTGGCTAGGAAAGGTTGAAGGGATTGCTGCAGGAAAAAGAAAAAGAAGTAGGTGGTTCAGCAGGGAGTTGCGAACTAATTTGTTAATGTTCACTTTAATTTTTTGTAGATCAAACACGTTACAACTGTCTGTTCTTGTGAATATTTGAAATGAACTGCGATTTCACATTCTAAATTTTCTGACTATGAACAAATTTCCATAATCAGTCTTGAACCATCTTCATATTTCCACGGTGGAGATTTGTAATCACTCACCTTCATCGACGGAATTTCTTTAAAGATGGAATAGCGATTTTAGTTCTTATGAGCTTGCAACAACTCCTACAAGATATCTATAAAATAAAATTAGTGCTCAAAATATACGATCTACCTCAAAAAGAAGCTGTAAAGTATTTGGGCATGCAATTGTATAGGAGACGCACATGGAAAATCCATATTCATAACAAAAGAGAGCAGCTGGGCTTGAAGCTAAGCAAATTGTATTGAATGATTAACCACAACTCGCCGTTGTCACTGGAAAACAAGCTGCTGAATTGTCTTCAAACCGATATGAACCTACGGAATCCAACTGTGAGAAGTAGCCAGCAACTCAGATATTGCAATATTACAGCGTTTCCAATCAAAACTATTAATATTGAGAGCTGGTGCACCTTGGTTTGTCTATAGTGATGTCATACATCGTGATTTGCAGGTGAGAACCATTAAGGAAGAGATTAGAAATATATAAGCGGAAACTACTAGATAAGATTAACTGCACATCCAAATAGACTGGCAAGCAGCTTGTTGGCTGCAAGTGATGTAAGTCACCTTAAGCGTCCTAGCATCCTGCAGTTACCCAGTAGCCAGTAGGCAATAGGAACAATCAAATGGGGGCCAAAAAATACAATGGAGTATAATATTGGCATCATGGACGGTTGAGCACTGGATTATCTCATCCGCTAGTCAGTGCAATTTACCTGCATAAAAAATGTCATACAAACTATTGAATGTCTCCTTCTGAGAAAGATAGTAATGTTTCGTTGGGAAATAAAAAAAACATACGATGATGGCAAGTTGAGTGAATGTTGATGAGCAATTTACATCTTCCACGAGTTGTGCGTTTCTGTTCTCTGACAAGAAAGTTTAGAACAGTCTTTGAAGACTTTTTATCAAGGACATAATTTTTAAGAAAACAAAATGGGAAAGTACAATCAGATCTATTGTCATTCTATAGTGGTCACGTCTACATACAATTTCCGGTCGAGAAAAAAGTGAGTATTTGAAGCGCTTGCCTATATGTGTGAATTATACTCCATCTTATGATCCATATATAGACTTTATAGATCTTAAACAGATAAATAGAAAATATATATAGCTAGCAATGGTTTAAATAAACCCAAACATTTATAATTGATCTTCTCCGATCAGATTTTTCGATTTGCCTCGGAAATCATAGCTGCCCCATCCCCATTTAACACTTCAATTTTTCTTCTTTAGATTATTTGAGGAAAATAACAAATATAGATGCTTATATTCAAACAGATATGAATAATAAGAGTTAAAACAATCTGAAGAGTTAAAGAACAGCATTAGTTAGATAATATGATTAGCGAAGATAGATTTCCAGTAACTGTACATTATTTGCTTATCAGGACTAAAATCGACTTTCTAAAATAGTTGGATTAATTTAAACTGAAGTTCAGTTTACGAACTACGAAATGCTATGTAAATGCCTAATATAATAGTAATTTTAATAATATATATATATATATATATATATATATTAATTCAGTAAATTAGTATAGTTAATTTAGATCATTAAGAAATGGGGTAAAAAATGGGGTAAATGAAATAATTGTGCCAAATTTCTAATTTTTTAATCGTAACATTTTCATTTGCCACTTCCGTTTTTATTTTGCGAAGTTATTTCATAATAAAATCACTTCACAAATTTATGGGCTTATTTCATTTTTTAATGTGGAGTCATTTCATGAGGACTAATATTCAGTACTTACAATAAATTAATGGTATCAAAACAGGCAAAAAAATTATTATTGGAAACTAAACATAAAGTTTTATTTGCTAAAGACAATCCTTTCGAAATAGTTTTTAGATTGATTGAATTTTAAATAAAAATTTTATTACCTTATACTTGATTCGGATACGTCAATTTATTTCTCAAATTTGGATCCTAAATTACTATACAATTTTTAATATTATTTTCAACAAACGATTATTATTTTACAGATGGTTTGATATCATGTAAAAAAACCAAAATTAAATATTTAACTTCTGAATTATTTATTACTGGTACAACCCTTGAATTAGGTTACCCACATCTGATTTTGGTATTGCTATGATGATGACGATATTCCAGCTAAAGTTTTGTCAATTTTTTAAAATGTTTAATGTATAATATAATAAATATAGTTAACTATCTATATGTAAATGTATATATGGATGTTTAAGTATGTATATATGCTAGAATGGGTATATGTAAGGTACATATATCCCTATATGTATAATATGTTAAATATGTTTGTGTCATAACTGTATCATGACTTAACTTATCAGAGTCGGCATTTTTTAACAACACAAAGATCTTGCAATTTCTATAGGGTTATCGGTTTCAAATGTATTTGAAAAAAAAGGTAAAAAAATATTGTGTAGTTTCTTAAATACTCGAAATCGTCTTATAATTTCTATTTAGAAGAAATTATCCATTTTCTTTTATTTATTTTCTTAACAGTAACTTAGGTAGAGCTAACAGTAACTTAGGAACCTTTTTGTGCTTAATTAAGTACGATGCTGTAAGTTTTATCACATATTTTACCACAATGCTTTTCGAGTATTTATTTAACAAATTTTTGGCTTATTAACTTATTAAATATAGAAACTACTACTACCCCATGACAAAGGGACTGGACCAAGTCGAAAAAATTTTGAAGATCTGTTGCCGTAAGGTTTATAGAACAAAATATTTTTTTCCCAGAAAGAACAATATATATATATATCGGGTATATATTTTCGCGTATATATATTTATATATCGGGTGTTTCAGAGCATGCGTATCAGCTTTTTAAGAGAAGGAGCCGTTATTTTAGAATTAAAAATAAAAACTATTAACTAAATCAAGGGCGGTCTATCGATTGGTGACATTTTCAACTTCCGGGAGGGACCGGAAAAGCGCTTCTTAAGCCAAAAATCCGCCGAAATTGGCCGAAATCGAAATTTTTAAATGGAAAGTCGTACTTTTTTATTCAAATTTGGATTCTACTACAACAAATAAGAAACTTATGTCAAAAGATTTTATATATATGTAGATACTGTGTCACACAATTTGTTTAATATAATGAATATCGAAGTTTTTGGAAAAACTTATTCTTTAGCGTTGAGTAAAATTTGTACAAAAGTTGAGTACTAAACACTGACGATGTCTGCAAGTAGTAGATGAAATATGCGTATATGTATGGATAAGCAGATTTAGTAAATTAATCATTGTGATGTTAGCATGTTATAAATTATAATATCAAATTAAAAAATATAGAAAAGTGGCAATATCAAGTTCTATTGTATTGTAATGAGTCGACATACAATTTTGAATACAATTTCAACTCATAGTTATATTTGAAATATATTAGTGCCTATTATTGAAAACGCCGTTTCAATCGCGACACGTTTTGAGTGAGCCCGTGTTCGATTCGATCAAATGATAATTTGGTATTTTCGAAAACGTCGGTAGTGAGATTAAAATGTTTCAAAACTGGATTTTATTACTAATCCAACAACAAATTCAAAAATATAAAGTCATGCAAAGGATATTTTTAATTTAATTAATGAAGAGTAGTAAAAACAATTTGTACAAAATATTTAAAGTTTATTTTATAAAAGATGTACTAACAAAATAGGTATGTAATATGATTAAAAAATTTTTAAGTTTATAAATATTTTTTGACTAAACAAAAATTCTTTTAAATATGTTTTAAAAGAAATATAATTTGATTTTCATAAGAGCCTCCATCATTACTCCAAATTGTTATTCATTTTAAAATATAAAAAAAAAAGTAAAATTTCACTTTAAATAAATAAAAAAAAAGAGGCATTCGATATTTCTAAATAATTTTGATATAAAATAAAAATAAGTAAACAGTAATATTTAATAGTTATGTATATTTAACTTAATTTTTTTATATCCATTTTATAAAACACGCTAAACTAATGTTGAATATGAAATGCTATAATTTGTTTGAAGCTCGTTTCTACAACGTTTTTAAAAATAGCAACAAACTTTCTCGATACATTTTCAAAACGCGCGTTTTCAATACCAATTTTACAAACGCTGTTTTCAATAATAGACACTATTGGCTTTTCTGTGGAAATTCGCTGTTATAGTAATATTATAAGTATATTTTACTGGAGCGGCACACAAAATTTTACAATAAAATTAATATTAATAGCTTAATATTAAGTAGTAGGAATGAATTGTTTTGTTAAATTTATTAAGTAAATAATTACCAATAGTTTATCTAAACAATCCAATAAAATAAAATGTCTTTATTATCTTATACTGTGCTCTAGAGGTTTTTCTTTCTTAAAAATGTTAAAATTTGGAACAGAATTTATTTTTTAGATCATTTTTTACCATTTCTAAAATTTTGTATCTGCAAATGCAGTAAAATTGATAACAAACATGTTTACGTATTGATTTTACGTATCACTGCAACTGCACTGCAGCTTTATTTCGGATAATTTTAATACAAAATGAAATTTTGAAAAAAAAAAATACACAAAATTTCCGTCACTGACAAGTTTTCCGATTTATGCAAATTTCAACTCTGACAAGTTTCATTGTATACTCATACATATTATTATATATATACTTTGTTGTACCATAATAAATATTATAAAATATGCAAAAGCATACCGTTTATGTTCTACTACAATGTATATATAAGCCACTACGTATGTACATAGCTACTTCATAAAAGTAGAGTTTTAAAATTAAAAAAAAAAATACTACTATTCATGCTACTTTCATTGATGTGATGTCGTTCTGGTATATTACCAGTAGACGTACATATATTATAAAATCTATATGTCGACTTTATTAAATATTTATAAAACTTCTTCAAAATTCTCTTAAAAAACAACACGAAAAGTAAAAAAATATTTTCTTATGTACATAAGTATACATTATATAAAATTAAATTATAGTAGTTATATTCAATCTAAGAAGATACAACACACTATCTTATTTTTTTATACCCCAAAATACGTAAGTTAAATAGATTTTAAGTTGATGAAGTTAAAGTGAGCAAAGAGTTTGGTTTTAGTTAATATTATTAAAAAATAAAGAAAAAAATTATTATAATAATTTATTAATAATAGTTAAATAGTTATAATAATATGATGAAGAAAAACTTGGGTAGATATTTCAATATGAATTTTCTGAGGATAAATTCGAAATGAAATTCTAACGTTTAGGTACTTATAGTTAGTTATTAAGTCAATTTTTATTATTAAATTGGGAAATTATTAAAGAGTATAGAAAATTTGAAAGTGAAGTCACATTATTATTTTGCATACGTATCTAGATAGAAAATTAAAATTTATAATTGTTTGTGTTACTGTTTTTTTTAATAAAATTTAAATTATATAATTCTCAAGTGAGTAATTATTTGAGTTAAAAAAACATAAAAAAATATTCTCCACGATAAGTATTAAAGAAAATAAAATTTTGGTTGAAAATAAAAAAATGTTTCGTTGGTTTTTGAAAATGGTGAAATTATTGTTGAGTTTTATATTCATTATTTTTAATAATTAATAATAATTATATTTGTTTAAGTATTTAAATACGGTTTAGCTTCAACGCTTTACATTTAAAGTACAATTAAATTTACAGAAATAGTTATATAGTACACATTAATTTAAAGTTAAAGTCACTCTTCAACAAAAATTATTACAGAAGTGGTTTCGTTTATCATAACACAACTTGAATATCTCAGTAGGTATTTATAGTGTGAGACAATACCTATACAACTTTTAATTTTTACATAGATTTTATAATTTGAACTATTTTCTTACGTAAGAATAAATTCAAATAATTTTTCTATTTGCTTCTAGTTGTGTGAATATTTCAAAAGTTGATATTCTGTGTCCGAACAAGTTTTAATTTAGAAAAATTTTAAAAATATTTAATTTATTTATGGTAAGTGCTACTTTAATAGCTACCCAATTTCGGACAATTAATATTTTATGATATATCAATCAGGTTATATCCGAAAATTTTACTTAAACAACGAAAATGTCATTACCATGCTTGTCCTCAGATCTACTTAGTTCTAAATAATTTCAATTATCTATCACAGCATAAAAGATATTATTATAGAAAGCGCAACTTTAGATTTATTTACAATTAAAAAACAATATATTATGAAAAAACTACTTTTTCAAGTGAAGTTCATGTGTCCTCATGTTTTTACATACGGAAATTACTCTTAAAGAAAATCTGTTCTAATTATGACTCCACGGAAGTAACGTGTAGAAAAAAATAAGTGGATAACCAATATGAGAAACAACAGAAAGAATAAAGCTCTGTTTAAAGAAAAAAAAGTACAATTCTTAGAACAAAGTATATCACCATCATCTCCTTTAAATGAGCCATTGTTTCTGTATCTTCTGTTATGTAAAAAAATATAATATTTCAGAAGGGATAACATCTTTGAAATGAACCGGCTTAAGCTTCCTAATTTAGCACAACTCCCTGCAATATACCTTTGATCCAGTTTGACGCATTCCAAATAAAAGTCTATTTGAATATGTTAAATAATGAAACATCCCCAGGTCCCAATAATATTCCGAAGATAATTTTTAAAAAAGTGTCTGAATCACTCGCTTATCCACTGTCAATTTTATTTAATAAGTCTCTTGAACACGGAATATTTCCACAATTTTAGAAATATGTCTATATCAAACCCTTTCATAAGAAGGGTTCAAAAAATGATACCGTAAACTATCGTCCAATAGCTAAATCTGTCATGTTCTACATTTAGCTGGCTTCCAGACTAAATGTTTCATTTATTGAACAAACAAGAAAATAATTTCCCTCATATATATATATATTGTAATTTTAGTCCAATAACTGTATATTTGCCATTTCCGTGCAAAGTTGTGATTGCCGTGAAAACAAAAAGTACTTAAAAATATTAAAATAAACTGGTCGTTCCTAAGGACCTACTAATTATTGAGTTATCAAACGGAATAAACAAAAAAATATTTAAAATTGATTTTTCTAGCATTTTGCCATTTTGATGTCTAAAATATCAACCTTTTGAAATATTCACCCAGTTACAGTCTCTAGTTTCTCAAATTTAAAATTAAAGAAAAAAACGTAAGTACATATATATCTACTAAATTAACAAAATATTCAATTAATTTCATATAATTTTCGTCTTAACCCCTTTAGTTGATTTTTCTAATATTGTGAGAAAAATATTTTCGTTTCTGTATAAGAATCTAGTACAAAAATAAACACTTTTTGAGTGTGACCTATGCTTAGGACGTCTTTGAGAAAAAAAAACTATTGCAACTTAACTTTTGAAACTTAAACCAGAAACTGTCTCATAACATAGGTCCAGTTTGATAAATATGGATATATACGTTCAGGACATAGGTCCAGTTTAGTAAATATAGATATCAATTCTCTGTGCGAATAGAACTGCTCTTTTCGAGAACTGAAATAAATAATTTAAAAAAATAAATGAATAAATAAACTGAGGGAATATGTAAAATAAGTATGTACAATAGTAATATTGCACTAAGTAACTACTACATTGACATTTAACCAAATTTAAATTAAAAATTAAATTTAGTTAATATAAAAAATTGTACATCTTGATTTTACCAAATTGATATTGTCTTTAAATATATTTAACTAATCATCATTATTATTAAAAATCTATCAAAATACATCGAGAAACACTGGAAACAAAATAAAAATACCCCTTCCCATTTGAAAATCTCGATTTCGGCTATTTTCGTCGAATTTTGAGCTTAAAAAACCCCTTTCCGGTCTTTCCCGAAAGTTGAAAATATCATCAATCGATAGTGCACCCTAGATTTAGTTAATAAATTTTTTTTATTTATAAAATAACGTCTCCTTCCCCTCTTAAAAAGCTGGAACACCCGGTATATATATTTATATATCTGTCGAAAATAAAGGTCCCAATATTCTCAAAGGAATATATACATTGTGGTAATCATTTAATGACTTGTATTGCACGTTAATACAAAACAACAAATCGATTTCACAGGTGCGAAAACTACATTATTTGAAAACAAGAGTTGAAGGAGATGCATCACACCCATATAGATGACAACAGAAGCATTGACCTATAGAAATTTCCAAGCTTTAAAAAACCAACCCAATTTTTGGAAAGGTAGTTTAGTTATAGACGAGAACCATAAGACAAATGTAAATAGGAACACATTTCAGCTAAAGACCGTTGTACATCTGAATAGTATATTCATAAATAGGTTAATGAGAATTAATTAAATTTAAGTCTAAGTGTAACCTTCAAATAAATACAATCATTAAACGGATAAAGCAATATTAAATATAACAAAGATCACCTATACATGTTAATTATGTTCCGGAGTTCATCTCATCCGACAATGTCAACAATTTTTAGGAGCAAATCAAAGTGAGCACAAAATTTTGGGAAAACAAATTACCCGGTTTTTGTTTCCAACAGCGGCTACGCATAAAAATAAATAAGCTAAATACTATGAAATTGAAACTATACTAGGGGCCCCTTTTGAGTAATTATAATTCAAGTTGAAGCCAAATTTAAAATTTTTAAAATAACAGTAATTAACGTACTGACATAGACTTTTCACGATAATGTTTACATAAAATTTTAGAGGTTAGTAAGTTTTATTTAGGAAATATACAATGGGTCAACTCATATCTTACTAATAGGAGCTATACTGTTTTATTCCACTCTTCATTTTCATCACCATTCATATCAAATTCTGGAGTTCCCCAGAGAAGTCATTTAGGACCACTGTTATTTATTATTGCTATCAATGATGTGGCTTCTATAATTTGTAATAGCGATTTGAAAATTTACGCTGATGATATGAATATTTGCAAAAAATAACGTTGATGCAAGACGTTTATATGCTTCAAGATGATCTAGATGAATTTTATACTTGGTGCATTAATAACAATCTTTTACTAAACATTAGTAAATGTGCACTCATGTGTTACACACGTCAAACCCAACCATTTAGCTTTATATATACTCTAAACAACGAAACCTTAGAAAAGGTTAATTCAATTAAGGACCTAGGAGTTTATTTCGATGATAAACTATCATTTAAACTCCACTACGAGAACATCGTTAATAAAGCTAGTTCAATGTTGGGCTTCATAAGACGTTGGTCAAAGGAGTTTAATGATCCTTACATTTTTAAATCATTGTATACATGCCTCGTTAGACCCCATCTTGAATATGCATGTCAGGTCTGGTCTCCATTTCATAATTCACATATACAAAGAATAGAAGCTGTTAAAAAAAAATTTTTAAGGTTTGCACAACGTAGTTTGCCTTGGGATGATCATACAAGACTCCCTCCATATGAGCATAGGCTAAACCTTCTCCATCTTAAGTCTCTGTGGAAAAGGCGGGAAGTATGTGATGTTTTATTTATTTTCGAAATTATTAAAGGCGGTATTATTTCCCCTTCAACTTTAAATAAAATTATCATTAACACAAATACTCGTTTACGCCACTCAAATCTCTTTACATTAACATAACACAGAACAAATTATGGTAAATATGAACCTAAAAATAGAATATTAATAATTAGTAATAAATATAAGAATAGTATAAATTTTTCAGTATCTAAATATACTTTACGACGAAAATTATATGAAATTAATTGAATATTTTGTTAACTTGACTTTTTAATTTATATTAAAAAAATAATATTACTATTTTTGTATACCAAGTAAATTTAATTGTATTTTTAATTAATATATGAAATGTAATACTAAATTGTAAACTGTTTGAGCTAAATAATATAAATAAATAAATAAATAAATAAATAAATACTGCTCCCTCATATATTGATTCGTTTCCACCATATTCTCTATAGCCAGTGGCATTTAATGGATAAAATTACTAAAAACAAAATATTTTTGTAATTAAAGAGGTAAGTATATACATTATATTATACATATTTTTAACCAAAACTACATTATTATTATTATTATTTTATTTATTGCCTTAGCGTATTTGTACAATATGTTATTTTCATATAAGTATATTTATTCTATATTTCAAGAGCTTATATTACTAGAATATTTACACCTTTGATTTGTAATTATTTAGACTAACCTGACTTAAATATTTAGAGTAAATTTAATTTGCACAGGACAAAGTGACAAGTAAAAACCTTTAATTAATTATTTTATGCTAATATAAAACCTAATGTAAACCTAAAATCTAAATCTTAACTAACGTCTATTAACTAAAATGATCTTAATACTAAATCTTAATCTGCTATCGCTCTTATAAGCGGATTTTCCGAATTGTAACAGTTTTCAAAAACGGCACGTGTTGTTTTTTGAATTTTTTCTAAAATATAGTATACTTAGTGTTTGCTAATAAGTGCAATCTGCTTGTGGAGAAATAAAAAGGTTTGTTTAGAATTAATATAAGAACAGCGTTTTGTTTTCTCTGCACCAATTAGTTTTGGCAGCACTCATCCATAGGGGAAACCCATATAACAATACGCTTCGAAAAATGGATTTAAATATTCATAATTTATTTCAACAGTTAAATTAGATTTTTTATTTATGACTGGATATAATAATTTTATATAGAGGTCTATTTTTTTGACGGTTTTTATTAGATCTGTTTTGAAAAGTAGTTGTTTATCTAGATGTATGCCCAGTTATTTTATATTATCGTTTACCCAAACTATTTCGAAATTTTCACATGATAGGCTTCTCTTCGGCAAAAAACAAGATTTCTTTCTTTTTGTAAAGAAAATCGGTTTAGTTTTTTTCTCCGTTACTTAAAAAAATTAATAGAATAGAATAAATTTTAATTATGTATAAAAAAATAAAATGTTGAATGACACAAAATAGATATATTTTATTTAAAAGTTTGAATATAATAAAACCAAATAGAAACTTCAACCCGTATACGCATTTGTGTTGTATACATATACAACTTATTTACATATTAAAATGAGTTCATTAAGAGAAAGAGAGATAAAATGTCCTAAATGATGGTCCTTAATTGGTTGTGAATTATAATTATTGATTTAGAACAAAGCAGATTTTGATTTCGTTACGCTTTTTAATTTATAATTCGACTAACGGTACAAAAACGATTTAAAGTAACGATTAAACAGTAACGATGCAATTTCGTAATTTGATTTAATTCCGTTTTTTATATCTCTCTATACACACATTTGTAATTATTATATCTGTAATTAAATTGTATAAAAACTAACTAACATTGTTACAGCAAAGATAGTTAGAGATTTTATAAGTTAATAAATGAAAGCAAAAAAATTAAGAAAAAATACATTTACATACTTAAGTACCTACGTCTATATTAAATATTGCTTCTAAATAAAGTATATGTAACTTAACTACTAATTTTAATTTATTATTTTTTTCTATAATAATTAAGTCAAATACAACTTATCGATGGTGCGCAAACCAATATGTCTACTCTTATAATCGTCAAGTAATATATATATGTATATATATATATATAATATAAACGTATCTTCCGTAAGTTAAAAATGTTACTTACGTAATTTATTTAATTTTATGTCAACAGAATTTCAAAATTATGTCACATTACAAAACTGGAAATATAAAAAATCGAGGAAGTAAATTTCAATCGATTCTGACTAATAATTCATTAAAACAAGATTTTAAAATTTAAATTTGTGAAATAAAATAAGATAAAATATAGTTATAGGAAATACTAGAAATTAAATACTTAGTAAAGTCCATAAAAATAATTTTTAGTGAACCATCAATGGTCATCATCGTTGTGTTATAAAATCAAAGTTAGATTCAAAAAAAAAAAAAAAATCCATGTTTTACAAAAATGGAAAGTTGTTATTTTGTTGTTACTATAAAAAAATACAAAACAAAACAGAATTAAAGTGACAACATTTTAATTTATGTTTTTTTTTTATTTTTTGTAAATTAAGACTACTTACCAATTAATTAAAAAAAAAAAGAATAAATAAAGAAATTTTAGGCATGTACGAATTTTTGAAATTCTGTTATAAACAACTAAAAAGTTAATTTTGTAAAAAAGTAGTTATATGAATCTTTTGTAAGTTGGCTAATAATTATTACAGCATGATTTGTTTTATAATAATTGTTGATGTAAAATCAGTCAAAAAAGTTTTATCAAAATTTTACATATTTCCATATGAGATTTAAATACAACTGAAGCTATTAATTCAAATAACAGTTTCAATTGTTAAAATAAATAAAACTACAAAACCAAATAACCTACGTAATATACGTGAAAATTAATATAACATTGATTATATGAGATTGCATTCAAAATGTGGAAAAAAAATTATTGAAGGCTGTTTTATCACAGTAGATCATTTACTCTTCAATATTATTATAGTCAAAAGTTAAGTCAGCGAAAACATCGACATTGCACGTATTCAGCCGGTTCAACGAAAATTGTGAATTTACGTGTCTAGTCGTCATTACGTGAATTTACAAAATCTAGCCTTAAATTTATTTATTTACTTTAATTAACGTAGTAGTTATGTATAAATGTTCAAATGATTCAACGGTTTTTTGCTAGAGACATGGACCATTCCTGAAATCTATTTAATAGAAATGTTAATGGAGTGGGACAATTCACGTTCAATAGCCATTCAGCCATATAGGCTGTCGAAAATTTAATTAAATATCTAAAATATTACGAGATGATAATTCGATAGTAGTTTGCTTATGTTCTAATTTGTGAGTGAAGTACTTAGATTTAAAAAGTAATATAAAATAAAAAATAATAAAACTATTTTAATAATAAATAATTTATAACGGTTAATTATTCACTCTAGTTTTTACTAAAGAAGTGTTTGTCTCATTTAATACTGTACTTGCACTTTACTTTTTAGTTGAAATTTTCTATTTCTTTTCATGTTTGTAAATTTTTGTAGCAAAAGAAGAGTGCTGTATATTTTATTGAAGTTATAATTAGTTGAATATTACAATCCGTTATGACCTTGCTCAGAATTTTTCAACTAAATTTTTTTTAATGAATTACAGTGATGTTCCAATATAACGAATACCCTAAATAACAAACTCCAAATAACGAAGGGCTAAGTTTTTTTAATTAAGTACTCTATATAACGAACGTTCAAAAAATGTTGTATCCATTATAACGAATATTAGTTACCCTGTTCTTTTTCAATCACTTGTTTATTCATGTTTTGATATTTTTTGTTTTTTTTATTGTTATACATAACTACCTAGTTTCATTCGCTAATTTTTTTTTTGCATATGGTCGTATTTTTTCTCACATGTTATGTAACTATTTTTATCAGTGATAATTGAAAATTACGTAATGGAGCATAGAAAATGTCTGAATTTAAAAGAAAATATAAAAATTATTGAGGATGTGACAGGGGGGGTTTTATTAGGACAACTAACTATTAAGTATAATTAAAGTAAATCGACAGCACATAGAATAGAAAAAAAAAACTGCTTCGTAATTTTAAACTTACAAACAGTGGGACAGATGCACGTAGAACATTAACCCCTTCACTACCAATATACATTATAAAGGACAAAGGTATGATCGAAGCACATAGCATTTTATTTATTTGTGGTCCATAGTGTATAAGAAAATAATGAAGGTAACAAATATTTTTATTGCATTATAAATCGGTAATGAAAGGGTTAAGAAGAGGCGAGTTTCATAGAATGGAAAATTTTCTGTACAAGTGGTTCCTTAAACAAAGAGATAAAAATATATCAATAAGACTAGAAATTTTAAAAGTCAAGACAAAATATTTTCTTACTAAACTTGGAACACATTCAATTTTTTTTTTACCAGTCAAGGTTAGAACAAACTTAAGAAACGTTTTAGAATTCGACTATTGAAAAGTGTGGAGCAAAAATATTATCACAGGTAGTTTGGCTACACAGGTAGAACAATTTAAGCAAAAGTTAAAGTAAGTCATTGTTGATATGCACTTTTCAATGCAGATGAAACAGGCATTTATTGGAAGCTCCTAGCAGAATGAAAACAAAACAATTAAAAATTGTTGTTTTTTTCAAAATTAAATAAGCTTTCATATTTTGTTATGATAAATACACAATTTTAAATTGATATTAGTTTTAGGGGTACTCAATATAACGAACGATCTCGATATAACGTATGACCATGTCTTTATATCGTTCGTTATATTGGAACATCACTGTATTTAATGAAGAAGGCTTGAACTAAGCCTTTATTTCTAATACAATAATTTTTCAAATTTTTAATAGGCATTTGTGTTAAAATTAAATTTGGAAATACAAAAAGTACAATGCTTGATTATTGTAACTCTTTGTACTTGATCTTCAGTGTCACATAGCTACACTACACCTGTTATAGCAACACTAACTATATATAACAAATTTTTTCTGAAAAATTATCGTTCGTAACACCAAAACTTTTTAATTGACAAGATTTTTCATATTTTGTACCACGACGTTTGTTAGAAATAAAATGGTAATATCAATAATAAAGTGATAATATGATAGTGAGGGATATTCAAGAATTGATTTATTTTAATTTATATTGTTGTAAAATTTCTAAACGAATCTTATTTTAAGCTACTACAATCGTACAATACTTAAGCAACAAAATTTAATACTAATTAATTTTTAGGAAATGTTGAACTACCTATACAACTCCTAATTTTGGCTTTCATTGATTTTATAAATTATTAAAAGATGTTATTAAGATACACCTGTGAGTTATAAAAATCGACCGAAATTTCAACATAAAATCTATTAGCTATAAATATAAAAATAAATTTATGTAATTATAAACATCTTACGATATGTAAGTAATAATTAAAGGTACTGATGATGTAAGTGATATAATTCTATATCTGTATATGTATCAATGTAAATAAATAAATCGAACTTGTAAGTAAAACCCGATAGAAATTTTAATAATTTCTAACTAAATTTATAATTACATAAATTTATTTTTATAGTAACAAAATTTAAGTTTAAAGTGCGAAAAAAATTTAATTGTACAATGAGATATCAATTCTGCATAATTGTGAAAACGTCCTATCTTACAAAAAAATATAAGTGCTCGAGCCAACAATTCGAGTGTTTATGATACTATATTGTGCGGTTAGCAATGTTCGAGACTGTCAAACATTTTTCTTTCATTACACAAAATCATAAATTCATAAATTCAATAATAGCAGAGAGAATAATAAAATAAATTGTAAATCTTGTAATTGTCATTTGCAGCGAAACCAAATAACAACAGTAGATTTCTATTGCCCAATTTAAGTTGAAAGTTTTATCGCATCCGTGTAAAATCTTCAATTATTGTGAAAATTGACATTCAATTTCTATGTAATTTAAACAATATAGCTAAATTTTCAATTATTTCTAATTGTAAACGCTTTTTATATATAATATGTATATAGTATATATATATATACAAATAATAACTAGACGAATACAATTTAATTTAAAATTATTAATTGTAAGTTAAAAAACTTTTCTTTTTTTTTCAAATTATTTTTATACCACAATAACAACTTTTAAAAATTACATTTTTATATTTAAAACCATCATTTTTAGGAACTTGTAATAAATAAAAAATAAAATTTCCAATAAAACTTTTTAACAAAGATTTACTTACAATCGAAAACTTATTTCTCTAATCACAAAAGACAAATATAATTTAATGGAAGACAAAAAAAAAAAACAAAAAAAAAATACGAACTTTTACAAAACTTTTAAAAACTTCTTTCAAGAATTTTTTGTTTTTTTTTTTTGTTAAAGGAAATTTTAATATAACTAGGTAGGAAAGAAAATGCAATAGATTATAAAAATAAGGTAAAAATTAAAAGAAAGAAAGTATACAAAAGTTTTCTATTGAAAATTGTATCAAGATGATTCGATGATACTAAGAAGTTTTATAAGATGCACATAAAATATGAATTTCAGTTCAGTTAACTATTCAAAGTACTCATAATCATAAATCCGGAATGTAGGCCTTATTTACAATATTTTATTAGTTTTGGGTTGGGTTCACAATCCGTTAAATATAAAACTTCGAATTAAAAATCCTTAAATCAAACTATATGCTAAACACTAAAACATTAAAAAACAAAATTCTTGAACGTTAATTTTTTTATGGAAGATGAGTTCACCTATTTTTGTCGACGACATGTCAAAAAGACATACAGTTAGGTTTTGGTAAAAAAAATTAATATGAAAAAAAACTAACAGTATTTTTGATGGTGATAGCAACCGAAATCCCAAATTTATGAATACATTTTACTAACGAGAGTAAAATATTTTGGTTTAGTTTAAAAGTTATTAATATTAAATTTTTTAACTGTTGTAACTTTTATACAAAGTTTATTTTGCAGATATACTTATAATTGGGTAGAATAAACCCTCAAAATATTAAAAAAAATTAGTAAAATGTAAGACCTTAATTAGTTATTAATTTCATACAAATATATTGTTTTTATTTACATAACTTTTCAACAATGACACAAGTACTAAGTGGAAATTTCATTTAGATTTTATAACTCACATATAGTTTCATTTTGAATATTTGAAATTGACACTACTATAGGAGTACTTATACTGATGAGTTTCAGTAGTGTTGATGAATGAAACATTCCCTTCATTATATTTGAGTTTAGTATTAGGATTTATAAAAATACAATTCAATGGGATATGAAACAAATAAATAATTGGATGAATATTGACATAAGCTAAGTGTAAATACAAGTAAAACTAAATTTATCATATTCAAAAGAAAACCAGTAGACTACCTTTTTTTTTCTTTATTCAATTTTTATACAAATACAATTAAACTAAAAAAAAATGTAGATGTAGCAAATAATTTTCTTATCTTAACTTTATCTTAACAAGTTTAAAGTACAACACTTGATATTAAATACAACAACTGTCAACTTGAAATGACCAAGACATATATAAATACTTAGAAGTAATATACTAATAGATGGAAATTTGGCTTGGCAAAGTTAAATATAAGCACAAACAGAAAAGGCGAGTTAAGTAGAAGGTATTTTCACGTTGATAGGGAAATGAGTACCACATGAAGAGAGACCAAGTGAAAAGGGCAATATATTACAGTAGCCCCATTCGGTCGTTATACACATATAACATACATATTTGAGAAATATTTTTGACCAATATTTAAACTATTGTCAAGGGTATAAAATAAAGTGATTAAAAACTTATTTAATTTTAAAGGCAAGAACGTCAACGAGATCAGTTCATTTTGAAAACAAAATTATGCCTTTGGGTCTCTATATTATAAAATGTAAGTTGGCATATGTGTTCATATTGACCCAAAACTAAATATATAAACTTACACAACCATAATATAAGAATTACGAACTATGTATATTTATTTATTTATTTCCAATCTACTCGGCTATGCCGTTACAGATTTTACTTATGGACTAAAATGTAAATTAAAAAATACAATATAGAAAAAATAGAATAAAAAATAACTTAATATATTATTTATTTAATACGTATATAGGATACTTAACGGGGTCATTCTGTTTTTAAACGACCGCAAGCAAGTGACAACAAAAAAACGTTATTATTTCGGAAAGTATTGTGAATTGAAAAATAATTAAAATAAAAATGAAATGCAAAATATGTTTAGATTTTAGATCACTAATAATATTATTATTATTTTTATTTTTTTTTTAGCAAAAATGTTCCATTATGTTACTAAAGGTATCAAATTTAGGTATGTCCCAGCATAGATTTGTAAAATTCAAATGGCAAATTTTTTATTGTATTACTGCAAAATCTGTTAATTTTCAATCTTATAATAAAATATTTAATTTAAATTTTATTAAAATATAGATTTAAAATTGTTTTGCTAATTTTTTCATTTAGATATGATATAAAATACATGTGTCCTATGTTTTTTTCAACTCTGTTACTTCTACTCTGTTTTCGTTAAAAAAACGGTCGTTTCAAATTTCAAATATAAAAAACGCGCCAAATTAATTCACAAGAATTTCACTTCTTATTTGGAGAAAAAAATATTCTGATTTTCAGTAGTACTTCAAAATTGTAACAGTGCGTTTCATGTTTGGTCTCGTTGTGGCAAAATTATACTTCCACTCTGTTGTGAAAAAATTCGGGTAAGTAAGTTAATTAAAATTAAATTATATAAATAAAGTGTTTACAATATGTGATATTAATTCAAAGGAAGATTATTGAATTTTAAAATATTAATTAAATAGAAATTTATTTGACTTCAAAGAAGTTTTTTCCACTTTGTTACTATTCTACAATGTTACTTTTTACGGTAACAGAATGGAAAAAACAGTTACAGAGTATAAACCTTACTAAATCATATACGTATAGCTTTTCGTCTACAGAACATGGTGTTAACAGCAGCAGAAAAACAACGATTGTACAGACAAAGGAGGAAAGAAAATAGTGAAAAAGAAACTGAAAATAAAAAGAACGATAAAGAAAGAGCACGGACCGGCTGCCATTTGGGCACATTCAAAACCTATTTTGAGACTAATCAAAGAAATGAGTAAAGATATAAACACTATTCATGTCTTTTCAGATGGACCATGCACTCAATATAGACAAAAAAGAAATTTCTTCCTATTCACTAAACTAATGTTTAAAGAAGGTTTTAAATATGGTACCTGGAACTTTTTTGAAAGTTCTCACGGGAGAGGAGCTGCAGATGATGTCGGTGGTGCTTTAAAGCGTAAGAAGAGTCGAAAAGAGCCGAAAACGAAGAGTCTTCAAATATAAAAAATGGTACCTTCCTCCTTGTTAAAATTGCTGAACGAAAGAATAATTTTTATAGATACGTAGGAATCGTCCAAAATTTAATTGAAGATGGTGATATTAATATCATGTTCCTTAAAAGCTGTGATAGCAGTAAGTTATGTTTTAAGATTCAAGAAAATGATGTAGCGTACATTACGCCTGATCAAGTATTAACTCTTTTGCCTAACCCAAACATTAAAATGAATGGTGGCAGAATATTTTATAATTTTAATTTAAAAAACCTAGAGATATTGCAGAACAATAAATTACAATAGAAGTGCAAATTTTTTTCTATTCTGTTACTTCTGCTCTACTATGTTACCTTCCGTTCCACTTTGTTACTGTTAATTTTTTTTATTTATTATATTTCTGATATATGAATTATTAAATTATAATGAATTATTTTAATTACAAATGAAGTTCCTTATTTAATGTAGTTTAATACATTAATGAAATGCAAAACTTTATGTGATTAACTTGAATTTGTATAATGCACCGATTGAAAATTTTAATTGTAAGGTGATTTATGTTAATTTTTTTTTTTTATATATAATTAAAAAATAAAAGAAATTGAAAATACTGCTGGAGTTTACTTATTTTGCGAAAAAAAATTTAATTTTTAATTAATTTTATTTACTGAAAAATTGAAAAATGAATTGGTAACAGAGTTGAAAAAAAGTAGAATCTTGACTTGCTTTTTTCTGCATAAAATGCATAAAATGACAAAAATCATCGCTGCTGAGCTTTGATTACTGTTCCTAATGGTGTAAGCTATAAGATGGAAAACAAGAATTTAGCTTATTTTTTTTTTTTTCGATAAGTGAAGTGGTCGTTTAAAAAAAGAACATTAATTAAACTAAAAGTAATAAACGTAAAAAATAAATTAAAGAGATTTATTTATTGATTCAATTTAAGAAAATTAGTGATTTTTCTCTTAAAAACAATTCTACTAAAATTTAAGTCAATCACCGAATAACATTCATTAAACAAGCGTTGGGAATTTACTAATGGCTCAAAGAAAACATAATTAGTCCTATGTGCACTAATATATAAGAAACTTCTATTTCTGAAGTCCCGAGTTGGTGCATAAATATTTTATTGTCTAAGAATAAATGGACAATCAATTTTGGCTGACAAAACGTCATAAGAAAACATAACAGAAGCGATTTTACGTCGGACTTGAAGAGTAGATATATCTAAAAGAAGGCACTTTGCCTCGTAGTTTATTGTGAAAGATTGCCAGTTATATTTTCTGAGGCTAAATCTTACCATTTCCTTTTGAATGGATTCAATTCTTTTGATATGATTAGCATAGAAAGGAATCCAAAGGACGAACTAGTGTGATATATAAAGCTTTAAACGTGTATGGATCTGAAAAGTTTTTGGAATTACGTTTGATAAAACCTAACCTCGAAATAGATATAAGAAGATAGGACGATATAGGAATTGAATGTTAACTTCGTATCAAGAATAATGTCAAGATCTTTATATTCATTGACATTAGCTATATCGAAGCTATTAATTTTATAGTTGAACTTTATAACATTAGACTTTCTAACAAATGATATATATATTTGCATTTAGAGATGTTTACAATAAATCCATTTAAACAACACTAAATTATCAATCTAAATTAGTCTTAGAAAATTTAGTTTAATTCCGTAATGTAATATTAATATCAGAAATAGTTGTTAGCTAGTCGAAGTAATTTTTCACTAATAATTTTTTTTTAAATTGCATAAATATTGTTGTAAACATACATTTTTTGTTATCTTAATTTGTTACTATAATATTTTGTATTATTTTTTGAAATCGATTGTAAATTGTAACGGTTAAGTATTGTAGTGAATACAATAATTAGAATTAGGAACTTTGAAGTGAATTTGATTTTCTAACTGGAACAATAATATATTCTGCTGACTTGTAAAAAAAAAAATGTAGACTAGAAATGTTTAAAATTACCATTTTTATCAACCGTCTAATAGTATATAATGAAAGTTTTGCTCCAGTCGGAACTAATATAGTTAGACACCTGTAGAGCACAAAATAAAAATTGGAATTTAATAAACTCAAATTAAATATTGGCTGAGAATATAACAATAAAGTAGTTTGAGGACCATATTTTCATGTCAGCAGACTCGTTCCATTACAGAGTGGAGTTATAAATGAAAAAAATTAAAAATAAATTATGATTTCCAAGACTCAAATCTGTAGAAAGCTGTACGTAAAGCTACAAACCTTGTTGATACAAAAGAAAAGAAAATTGAAATTTTTTATTAATGGGTTGATTATAGTTCTCAATAAAAATTAGCAGGGATATCTCGACATTCATATATATATAAATGACATCGACACAATTACCGTGAAAAGAAGCAGTTACGATTTTTTTACAAAACTAATTATAAAGAGGATAAAATAACAATAAATTTTATAAAAAATTATATAAATAAAGTAAAATCCTTACCATCTCCCAAAAAGAAGACAGTATCAGCCAGCATAAGTAAAATTAAAAAAAAAAGTATATATAATAAAATTCCAAATCGTTTAAGCTTTTGGAATAATCTTTCAACATTTGATTAATTTTCATTAAATTAATCTGGACTAAAAAATGTTATATAATTTGTTTTTACCAGGAAAGTTATTTAATTTATTTATAATTTACAATAAAAATTTATTTGTAATTTTTAATAAAATTGAATATTTGAATTATTATCAGTTGGTTTTATTTAATAATTAAATTATTAATCACAAATTCTTATAAACGTAAAAAAAAAAACAAATATCATTGAACTCTTAGAATAAATCAAAATACAAGTCTAAATGACAGTATCTCATTAAAAACCTAAACTATCACAATTTTATCATTCTAAAATATATTTCTAAAAAATAACATTAAATATTAATTAAATTGCATATTTTAAAGGTTTATAAAATAAATTTTAAGGCGCGCGAAAATGTTTTTAACAAACTCATTTTTAACCTTTTGTTAAATACGATTCTGAGAGTAAGTTTTATTGACCAGTGGTATTTAATCGTCGATTTGATCGTTGGTGTAGAAAAAGAAAATAGTCACACCTGAATTATAAGAACATAGTTCTTAAAGATCAGATGATTAAGCATATTAAGTTAATATATAAAAAATAAAATCAAATATCAGACTAAATAGCATTTTATTTTAATCATAAGCGATTAATAAAACCCATGAAATAAAAAACCAACAAATCACAAAAACAACTAATCAAGAAAAACAAAATTCTCATAGTTACTATCTAAATTTAAAATTATTTGATTTATTTTTTCAAATATTTTGAAGAAACATTACGAGATGACGATCGACGACCTGCGAAATTAAAAATTTATGATCTTGGGCTCAAAACCGGCATTCACAAAAATTAGCTCGAGTGGCCGAATGCCGATTAAAATACGAAAATTTTCAATTTTAGAAATGAAATAATTGATTGCGAACTTGTTTTTTATTTGTTGTTTTTATTTTTTTTTATTTTGTGTGAGTTGATGTAATATGCAAATCAAATAATATTATTTAGAAATTAGAAAAATAAAAAACATAAATATTATACAACAAAATTTATTTAAAAAAGTCAGCATTGGTCCTTGACAATAAAAAGCAACAATTCATCCAACATTCAACCACAGAGATTTGAATCTAATTGACATATCCTTGAAATTGCATATGTATATAAATATATATATATTTCAATTATATTTTTTTCCAAAACGTGTATTTAGAAATTTTCCTACTCGATTTTCAGTTACAAAAAACACAATACGAACATAAAAAAAAACAAAATAAAAAACATAAAAAATTCAAAATTTCAAATAATGTCATACCGTTAACACTGAAACATTACATTTTCCGTTAAATTTAGATCATGTTATGAAAAACACTTAATCATACTCGATTTAATTTATTGATATGAACTAAAATTTAAATAAATTGTAATAAATTTTGTAAAAAGTTCAGATGGCAGTAAACAAAATACACAAAAAAAAATAAAAAAACAAAACAACAAAAACCAAGAACGAAAAAAAAAATTAAATAAAGTTATCATCACTTTTATAAGTTTAACATTTGAATTTGAATATTTTGTTCCGACTGCTGTCGTTGTTTTCATTGATATTATTGTCTCATACTCAATATTTATGTAAAATTTATTATTTATGTATCATATTTTCAGCTAAACGTTTCGAAGTTGATACTATCTATATAAATTGGTGTAATTCTTAATAAAAAAAATGGTTTACAAACAAAAAAATATTACAGTACAGTACTGATCAGAAGTTAAATTTCATAATTTGATAATTCTATCGAATATTTTAGATCTTAGCTAAATATGATTTTCTTTTATGTTACCATAATAATAAAATAAATTGAACACTAATTTCCTGCACAAATTTCAATAATCAAATTTCTTGTAAATATATATAAATACTTATGTACTTATATATATCAGAATTTGCATTAAAAAGAACACCTTCCTAATTGAAAATTTCGATTTCGGCCAGTTTCGGCAATTTTTGATCTTAAAAATTCGATTTTCGAACGTTTACGTTAGTTGATAATACCACCAATCGATAGAGCATCCTCGATTTAGTTAACAAACTTTTTTTTAAATTTTAAAATAACGGCTCCTTCCCCCCTTGAAAAGCTGATACAAATGCTCTGCAACACCCGGTATATAACTTATAAGTAAAGTTATATTGTTTTTAAACTGTATTATTCAAATTGAGTTATAGCTTGTCGAATAATGGACCTGGCATATACGTTTCATACCATCTTACAAATGAACAAGTTTAGTGGAGTTGATTTGCGGTATTCATTTATTGTTGGAAATGGTTTGTAAATGTTGTCATCATGAATACACGTGGAAACAGGCCCAAAAAATTTATTGTAAGGAAAATTGTCCTTTTGCAATTATTTCAGAGAAAGCATTGTCACCAATCGATTGCAAAAATCGTATTTAGTCCAATTTCTGGTCCACACATTAATACACAATAACTGACGTATGAAAATCATTCGTTAGCAATTTTTTTTCTCTTTGAGAGCATAGGGTTTCCTCTTGACATGTCAATCGTCCATTGGAGCTGCTTTTTTTGCTTGTTCACGCGTTATGTTCGCTTTTTCTTGCTTTTGTTTTATAGTTCCATTCTAGGGCTTTTTCGAGCGATGTTATTTTAGGACGGATTTCTAGTTACATATCGAAATGTCTAAATTAGTCAAATTATTAGATTACATGAGTCAAATATTGTTGACTAACAACATTGAGAGATTTAAAAATATTAGGTTGATAACTGATTTTCCATAGGGACATATAAATATATATACGTATCAAACTACACATACATAGTACAAAGGGCATATTTGGAATTATGGATTACAACTATTTAAAGCCCTCTAATATTGAGCAAATAAAAAGAGCTCAATCTAAAATATTAAGAACCATAACGGCTACACCATGGTATGTTAAAAATGCTAAGATTTAAATATCCCTACAATCGAAGAAGAGATAGATAGAATTGGAAAAAAATACACAACAGAGCTGGGAAATCATCCAAACTCACTAACAAGAAACCTACTGTTTGACACAGGTGACCAACGATTAAAGCGAAAAATTGTGCTAAACAATCAAGTGAGACCATAAATTTGTAATAAAAAACTAATGATCTAGAAATGATAGGGATCATTAACTAAACTTAGATTATAAGATTTGAAAACAAATTGTTTGTTTTTATATATAAACGAAAAATTCAATAAATAGAGGTAAAATAAAAAAAAACAAAGGCCATATGCCTGTTAAATAATATATGACAAAAATTTCCTAAAGCTTTTAACATCATCTTTCTTGGAATGTGTTAAACGGAATGGAAAAAAACAAAACATGGTTTTGAATTTAGTTATACTTAATTAACTAGTCTTTCTCATTTCTCACCCTGATTAGCAAAAGGTAAACGAACAACCGAGTGTTTTCAATATTAAAATTAAACGAACTGTATACTAAATGGATGGATGGATATTCAGTCAGAAAATATTGACCTGCAAATTTTTTGGAAATTCGGTTGTAAAAAAATTCTGATCAAATGTCACAAAACCACTATAGCTGGAAAACCACAAGCCACAAAACCATTTGGCTGGAAAATTGGGAGATTCAGTTGGAAATTTTAAGATTTAAAATCTTACAAATCAATTGTTTGCCTACAAAAATAGTGCTTCAATAAATAAGTAGCGGGGGCTTGGAGGCGACCACTTCTTGCTAAAATTAATTTTTTTTACAATTTATTATTTTACTAAAAACTTGCTGTATGCGTTTAGCATCCGCTTACAAAAACAAAGTACCAATACTTCCACTTCTGGTTACATAAAAGTATATATCCAACTTGCTGAATCAATGTCCCGACAAACAAAAATGGATTTTTTGTTGGAATTTTCTCGACTAAATTTGGACATTTACAAAACTTTTCGACCCAATGGGCTCCAACTGAATATCGTTTTGTCAAAAAAATAATACCGATACTTTTATCCCCTCACTTCATCCACCTCTCACGAAGTATGATTTAAACGAGAAATAAGGTCGCTATTACAAAATACTAAAGGGTATTTGAAGTAAAGGGTTATGCAACTCTTATTGTTGCTTCTATCATTTCTCGAAACTGCAAGATAAGCAAAAAAGCCTCATGAAAGCCTATTTTATAACACGATTATTTTTTGTAAATTCCGTAAATTTACCAAAATGGAATTTTAACACAAATTTTAAATTTTCAGAATAAAAATTTAGTTTATTACACATCTTAAGAAAATTTAACGAAAACAGTTATCCAGACAAAAGAACTAGATCATAGCAACTAAAATATTCCTAAAATTCAATATATAAAAACATTATTCAATCATTTTATTAGGACAGGGTATTCTGATGTTTAAATAAAAAAATAAAATATTTACAAAAATACAAAATAAAAATAAAAAACAATAACAGTAATACGAATTGTGTGACGTAACCTATTATCCCTAGAGATAACTAAATAAATTTATTTTCATATTTTATATTCACTTACTCTTCAACTTAAACGTCATCACTTTTCAAAATAATATCGGAAACACGAAAACACAATACACTTGTGTGATCCTTTTCTAAGCAAAAGAGATGAAAATAACAAAAATAAAAATAAACAAAACAAAAAAAAAAAAAAAAATGTGTTATTTTTTGCAATTTTCTTTTTATTTTTTCCTTAACTCGTCCTTCATTTTCCTCTTTCTCAATTTTTATTAATTCGTTTTTTTTTCGATATTTCATTTTTTTTTTTTTTTTTGTAGAAAAGCAATATCCTAAAATGCTTAGCAACTAAAATATATACGTATATATTATTATAGTTAGTTATACTTTGGAGAGAAGAGAAACCGAATAACACTCAAAAATACAATGAACCATTACCATATTTTATTTTATACCTTAAGTGTTGTGGCTGCTTGCCTGCCTGCATGCCACCACTGCTTTTGTGATACACTGCTAGTGGATTGTGAAAATTCTGAAAGTGTAAAAAAAAAACAACAACAAAACAACTAGGAAACAAGAAAAATGAGAGAAAATATTTTTGCTGATAAAAGCTTGATAAATCGGAAAAATATAGACATAATAATAATCACAAAAGGGTTCCAAACAAATGCCAGCAGTGAAAATTGAAAATAAATCATCCATGAGATTTTCTGTTTTTTATTTTTTGCTTTTTTTTGTTTTTTTTTTGTTTTCTTATTTTAATAAATCTTCAGTGTTTTATTTTGTATTTTATTTTATTTTTGTTTTCTTATTTTAACCTAACCCCATCACAGCTTGGAATTGTTTTTCAGTTTTTATTTTTTTTTTTTTTTTGTTTTATTTATTTGTCAGGATTTTTAGTAGAAAATTTTTTATATATTATTGTTTTTTTTGTTTTTTTTTTTGTTACCAGAAACATTGGTAAAAATTGGTTTTGATATCACGTTTATAGAACTCTGAATATTATAACAAACCATAATAATGATTTTTTTTTGTATTTTTGAATTATTTGTAAAAAAAGAAATGAAAACAAGAATAAAAAACCACTTTTGAAAATCATTGTAAGGATAATAATTGCAATATAATACGAATACGGATGTACGTATATATAAATATTAATATATCAGAAGATTGTCAAAAATCTAAAGATTTGCTTTCTTGTAAGAAAATGGCATATTTTAGATTATAATATGTAAGTACATTACATAAAGTTAATATACGATACATTGGTAGATCGTTTTCGTGTAATAATACAAACTTGTGCTGGAATTTTTTTAATCAAAATTTTATTAAAAATCATACATGAGTTATTATGAATGTTTTATGTAAGTTATTGTCGTCAATGTGTTAATAAAAGTTGGTATTACATATCTCTAATATTATACATAAACCTATTTTGCATCTATAAACCTATTCATGAGATTACAAGTGTATTATTTCAATCGGAAAATCGTATTTTTCTATTTTCAAGACCATTCAAGCCGATACAGCAATCCGCTGCAGATACAGCGACATACAGTGAAGAGAGATAGAGATAGAGTGACAGATACAGCAATGCGTTGTTGCCAGGACACTACGCCACGCGTAGGTCCATAAAGACCCTCTTCACCGTATCGCAAAAACAAACTGGATCGTTCTCGATTCTGTAAACCAACCCGTAGCTCTGACGAATATGTTAATACAACTTCAAAACAATTACAAGAATCCGTCTTTTCACCAATCCTATTTTTCATTTTCATTAATGACCTTCTCAAATTAACTTTCAATCCAATTCATAATTTTGTTGATGACAGCACTCTAGTAGCATCATATGACTTTCTTAAAAAAACTAAAATGCGACAGCTTCTGCAATTAACTCCAAAAAAAAAATGATAGCTGGTGCATTCAATCACGACCTAGTCAAAATTGTAAGCTCGAGTAGAGCAAACGGCGTCGAGTTTAACATTTCAAAAAACTCAAAGCTGTCTTGTTAGAAACAAAAAATAACAGCATTCGAAATAGCTCTCTGGCTTCAAAATGAAGGTATTCAGCGACTCAAAGACCTGAACATTCTCGGAATGCGAGTGAGTCAAAATATGCACTGGAATGAACATATTTTCGATATAGCGAAAAGCGTGGTCAAATGTCAAATGCTTTTTGAGTCGCTGCAAAACTTATTTTTTATTTCGAGACCTCTTAAAAATCTATAAAGCATATATACGACTCAAGCTCGAGTAGGACTCACATTTATGGACAGGTGCGCCAGAAACTACTTTAAATTTTTCGGACAAAGCTCAAAACAGCGCAATTCGTCTTACAGGCGATATAAATATGATCTCCCTGATACCACTTGGCCATCGTCGTATAGTTGGCGTACGTACCCTATTTTATAAATATTTACTGTGTTGCTACTTGTTTCTAGGAATTACAATCATTTCTCCCTCCTCTCAAGACATTTCATCGCATAACACGAGAGGCATTAAATGCCTACCCTTACACAGTTTAAATTCCGAGATGCTTTAAGTCCGGTTATGGAAATTCTTTTATAATTAGAACATCTCGATTGTGGAATCACGAACCAATCAAAGCTTCCCAATGAGAGAACATGAAGATTAACAATGAAGACGAATACTAACAACATTGTTCGCTCTTTCTAAAAAAAAAAAAATGCAAATTACCAACTGGAGAGATTCCGCTCGTGCCCGAAGTCAGTGGAGGTCAATTTTGCGTCAGGCCCAAGGCTTTCAATGTATGTAGCGCCCAAGAAGGAAGTAAGAAGTTCGTTCTTTCACACAAAAATTTTCTTCTTCCTTTTTCTTTCCTTTCCTTTTTCAAATAGTCAGCGGTACGCAAATACTTAAAGGTGTCAAACAAATTTCAAAAGCCGCGACAGGTTCGAAAGTTGTCATTATTGACATCTCTCAGTTGCTAATCTCAAGTTTAACTTGTGGGAAAATTTTCTTGATAACATTGTTTGGAAAAATCGTATAAATATCGTACAGTTTAAACCGACGTAGTTAGATAAATTAATTTAAAAAAAAAGTTGACTGGCATTTTAATTGATGCTTGAACACTACACTGGGCTTCATTTAGGGCCATAACAATCATATACAAAATATTAAGCTATGCTGTATTAAGATGATAATACCGTTACTTTCATTTCAAATTTATTTCTGGTCACTAGCTTGTACATAGATTAATACATAGAGCTATAGATTTCAAATAACAGCCAAGCAGGATTTAAGTATTAAGGGTCCTGTTTATAATTCTGATAAAAAAATAACCATATTATTGACCTCACTGTTTTTCTAAAAAATTGAAGGCGAGAAGTTTTCCGAGAATTTTTTAATGATGAATTTGAGTAGGTTGTTCCCTTAAGCTACATTTATAGCTCATACCTCTTACCCACACATCATTAAAGGTCGCATGAGAATTTCAGATTTTGTCATTTTGGTATAAATAAAATATATATAAATCGTGTTATTTTACTACGTAAGATTAAATAAGATAGTTTTAAAGCTAAATATGTAAAAAGAATAGAGTACATAGAATTACAGATTCCCAATACCAACCAAGCGGGTCTTAAATATTAAGGGTTCTATCCGACCGTGATCCTGTTCATAATACTAATAAAAAATAGCCCAAAAAAATGTGACAGCTGTCAGTCCTAGTATACTAGTGCATTTTATATTTATATTTTGTTTAAAAAAAAAATATTATTCTCTTAGATTCCACTGTCCATAAAGTTTTTTCTTATGTATTGATTAGAATTATAAAAATATGTTGTCTTTTGAAAATGGAGTGGCAATCTCAAATTTAGATAAAAACAAAATAAGGTTTAAATTATTTCAAAGTTTTTTGTTTTTTAACCTTGTTCAACCTAATCTTGCATAATTTTATATGAACAATTTGATATTTTCTTTCATAAAAATTTTGTAAAACTAAAATAGCTATCATCCTATTTACTTAATGGTATCCTATAGTTTTATGAATAATCGTTATCCTTTAGCAATAACTTATTTTCTTTTCAAACATATGTTCCTTGTGGTTGAATGTCTGATTATAATTTAAAGTTATCGGTAAAAGTCAATTGACACCATTATTATGTTACTGTCCCCTTCACTTGATATGTATTGGGTCCACTTAAGTAAAATGGTTTGCTTATGGTCTTTTATTTTCTATAATCAATTCTTTTCTTTCATTCTTTTATTTTTATTTTTTTTTATTTTTGTTTTTTTAAGTTTTTCTCGTTTTTTTTTCTTTTTATTTACCTTCCATGTTTTATAATATAGACTACCTTTCGTTTAAAAGTGTCATTCTTTCATTGGTACATTTTTGTTTTCATTTTTTATTATTTTTGTGTTTGTTTTTTTTTGTTTTTTTGTTTTCTGAGTTTTTCTCGTTTGCTTTTGTCCGTTTTGTTTTTCACTGTGGAAATTCTTTTGGTTTTTCATTTAATTTTTTTTTTCTTTTTTATTGATAAATAACAACTACAAATTACTCAACTCGATAATAATTTGAGAATAAATGGTATTGAATCGACATTGAATATCAATCAGTCACAATTAAATAAAATTTTTTTTTAACAATGAATAAAAATGAGCAAAAAAAAAAAATCAAAATACAAATAACTGAAGCGTGTCTTTTTCATGATATCATCACAACAAAAAAATCATAATTGAAATTATAACAAACATTATTGTAGATGAAACAATTATTGGTTGCATATTTTGCAAGGGTTCATTTACATGTTTCTTTAAATGTAATGATCATTAAATGTATGAAGTTTCGAACTTCCAGATCGTTGTATTGTGCGCTGAATGAAAATAAATGGTGAAAAATTCAAAGACATACACCCTAAATAATGAAACAAAGCCAATATCATAATTTGTGACGATTATGAGTCTTAACGAATATTTGTCTAATCTAACGATTTTTATCTAAGAGGAATTTTATTAATGCAATGCATCCCTGAACAGGGGTCCCTATAAAATTGATACAGTGCTTGTGCACCTTGTTCTGGGAATCTAATTTTGTGATAAGTAGAAAAAATATATATTTTGATAATCTGTAAAGCAAAATATTATAATTTATCAGTATTTTTCCGCCCCACTGATCGGGTTACATGACAATTATGATGATGATCGGTTTTTTCCGGAAGCGATTTTTTATTGTAGCTGTCATAAACAATTATAAATAAAACAAGAAATAAAAACTTTACAATAAGTTTAAAATTAAAATGAATTCATGTTTATTTCTTATATATTTTTATTTAATATTAATTGTTAATTTATTATCTTATATTTTTAAATGAATCCAAATCCACACATGTTAATTTTACAAACATAATAATAGAATCACCCATCGCAGTCACAATAAACAATGTCGTCATACCATATCAAAATTCAGCAAAATAGCTTGGTATGATACTTGATGCAAAGCTCAGATGGAAAGAACATGTTAAAAAAAAAACAAAAGTTAGAACTGAAATATAACCAGTTGTATTGGCTAATTGGGCGGACATCTTCGCTTTCAACATATAACAAAGTTTTGATTTACAATCATATATTAAAGCCCGTCTTGGCATACGGTATTCAAATATGGGCTAAACAACTTCATATTCAAACTACTCAAACGTTCCAAAACAAAGTGTTGCGAAACATAGTCAATGCTCCCTGGTATGTTCGCAATGCTGACATTCATAGAGATCTTAAGATCCCTATCATAAAAGACGAAATCAAAAAACTGGTAATACGCCACAAAATTCGCCTTTCTCAACATATCAATACTGAAGTTTTACGCTTAGCTGACAGTCAAAACTTTGTTAGACGTCTTAAATGGACGAAACCGTTCGAACTGTGTTAGGAAAAGATCTTTTATCTCTAAATAAATCCTAATGGGATTTTGATTGATCAAAGATATCTGAAGTAATAGAGCCAAAACTGCATTAATGGTTAGTCTAAAAGACTAGTTTTAATATAAACAAAAGGATAGTAGTTTTTAGTGCGTTAAAGTCGACATAGTCCTTCACTTCGTGATTTGCTTTTGAGAATAAAACCCAATAAACAACTACATCCGACTGCGGTGGATTTTTTTGTTTGACTATACAGAAATATAAAAAATGGTTGTTATACAAAAACACAAAAACAACAAGGATACTTTCAAATGACATTTTCGCCCTTAATGGATAAGATGGTCCACTAAAGATATATATATATTTTTGTTTTTTTTAAGTTAAACCAAACACTAGGTTTCAAACGATACCTTTATACACGAATATATAGCTTGGACTAATTATAGTATATATATTTTTAGACAGTTAGCAGGTCCAGCTACCCTTGAGATATAGTCATTAGGTCCCACGCCGATACAACATTTACCTCAAAAGAGCCTACATTTATTTTGATAACAGTCTATGGTAATATATTTCTTGAAATATATAAAGGCTAACAAAATTGTTTATTCTATAAACCTGAATGTCAATTGGCATTAGCTTTTCAAAAAAATATTTATTTTGATTTTTTGAATAAGTTTTTCTAGCAACAACAACGACAGTACAATAGTAGTTAGCTACTTTCATTTCTGAAATGCTTACGATATAGATAGTTGGACCAGTTTAGTACTTATTTATCCTAAAAAATTTCATCTAAAGTTTCAACCTACAAAAATTAAAATTTTTACACGTTCCTTTTTTTAATTCAAAAATTAATTTTGACAATATTATTTACTGCTGTAAAAATTGTATTTGACATTGATTCAATTGAAAATAAATTATTATTGTTTTTCTTACACCAGTTCTTTAAAAAATATTGACATCATCACCATCATCATAATCATCATCAACATCATATAATCATTATCAAATGATCATTAGGATAGGATCATATCAAGATTTGTAAGATTTTGACAAATTTAGGAAGATTTATTATTTTAATTAAAATTTTATTTTATATTTCATTTATTATCAAGAATTAAATGTTCTATTTTTATTCATACGTACCTACTCACATACAGTCTTGTAATATTGGTTTTAGTTCAGATATTGATTTTTCGTATATTAAGTATATATATATATATATATATATATATATATAAGGATTAAAATCTAATAGGCGTAATGTTCTTAAGATGTTAATTAATAGTAAAATTAAATATAAATGATATTTATGTGTAAGATAATGATGAATTAGATATTAATTAAAATTACAGATATATATATATATATATTATATATATGTATATACGAGTACATACGTATACACAAACGTATTAAAAATTAAAAGTTAATACAATTGAGAATTTGAAAAAAATATAGAATATAATGTAAAGACTTAGTAATATTAATTTCGTAAACACTATACCATGAGTAAGAAAATTGTGTTGACAAACAACGTATGCAGGAGAATAGAGGTAGTTATATGACAAAAACTTCAGAGCCCAGAGATTCTATCAACACAGATTAGCTTGTTTCATATTGAACTACATCAAATTGACTAGAATTTGAACATTTTAATTTATTTGTACAGTCATCAATGTCTTCTCCTATCACGTAAACTAGTTATATATTGTCAGTAAACAGAAAGAATATAATGTGAATAAACCTTCCAAAACGTAATGATAGACTTAAGGTAAATGTCCCGACACGAACAAAATTTTTCTTTATTTAAAAATAAGCAAGGTATAACCACAATTTTAAAATCTAAAAGTTTATATATTTCTTTTTAATATTTCAAACTGATTTTATTAAAATTTTATAAATTAATCTTTTCAGAGAACTGTAAAAATCACGTAATTATATTTCAAGTACAGTTAGATGTCAAACAAAATGTCAAAGAGCGAACATCGTTATTTTTATTGCTAAGGTAATTGACGCTTTTATTTTGGCCTTTTCTTGAGCAATATTTTCTCATTTAATTAAACAAATATAAATTGTTTAATTTAAAATAAAATTTAGAAGTGTTTAACAAAAACAATATAAAAAAATTTATTATTATTTAAAATGAAAGTGTTCCAATTTTGGGACAGTAATTTATAATGTTCATATGTCGGAACAGCTGTTCCAGTTTAGAGGCAGTGTATTTATTTAGTTTTATTCTTAGATTATAATATTAATATTTAAGTAAATTACTTTTACGAAATTTCATTATTATATTACTAAGAGTTTTCGGAGCAAAGTTGGAACATAGCTTTTTGCTGTGCATGTGTTAATGTTTGAGTCAATAGCTCAGATTTTTAATTTATTTTAGTTTAAAAAAACCCATATTTCGTAATTAACGTACTTTGAAAGAAAAATTCTTTCAAAATTAAACTCCTCAAAACTTTAAACCCTTAATAAAATGTTATCGTTTCTTTTTCGGGACATTTACCTTATATCAATTGTTGAAGAATATAATAAATCTACCACTACATTATAAGAAACAACAATAACTGCAACACAGACGTTTTTGATTTGATAACATAACTTCCTTTACTTTGGTTTGGTTTATAATAGAAAATCATCAAGCCAATTTATTTTTCAGTTTTTATAGACAGCTCCAAGAATATTTCTTTATCGCTTGGCTGGATAGTGAAAAAAGGCAAATTCATTATTCTATAACGTTAATGGATAATTTTATTTAATACTAGCTGTATAAAGCCCGTCTCAAGGCGGTGTTCTAATTAGAAAAAAATAACTTCTTGTGAAACTGCACAAAAAAGTGAATTCTAAAAAATGTAATCAAATATTAGTTGTATTATGATAAGTCAGGTGCAAAAATTTCTTTTTTTTGGCTACGAAGGTCGAAATAATTCGATAAATTGAAAAATTGTTTTTTACAAAAGCAAATTGAGTTAAACAACAACAATTTTGTTAATGAAAAGGTATTTTCTTTTTTCTGCACCAACCAGGAGGTAGAAGAAAAGGTTCGTTTTTATTAGTGGTTTCCCAATAGGCCTACTCAACACTCCGACGCAAACACCGTTGACAAAGGCAATTTACCATTTTTTCTCTAATGATTAGATGTCAAAACCTCTTTATATATACAACATTTTTTGTATATAGTTTATTGGAATGTCGAATTAATTTGCCTTGCTCCCTTTTTTCAGTAAGTTTTATTAATGGCTAAATAATGTTTCAGGCAACTAAACTCCTTCTTTTTCCAATGTTTTACTTTTCGACTTATTTATTGGTCAGAAAAAATGCCAATTTAACAGGGAATTGTCAACGTCTCAGACAAAATAGCACTTCTGTAGTCGTTATAACTAAATCTCCTCTTTTATTATATTTAATTTTAGAGGTTTTACAGCTAATCAAGTCCCATTGCAAAGGTCGCGTTTGGTATTTAGGTGTCTCAGTAGTATTGTTTTACTACCAACTCTCAAATTAAGTTTATTTGGAGGCATTCCATTTGGAGAGCAGCCGTTTAAAAACTCTAGCGGAATTCACGGCATCATTTTCACCGCAATTATTAGCGGAATCGGTTCTTAAATTATTATAATCGGTTCTTAAATTATATAAATTAAGATAAATTATTACATATCCTTCCAAAATGTTTAAAATTCGTTCCTTAATTGTATCAACACCAGAATTTTTTGGGTCTTTTTTGAATAGTTAGCAAAATTATCCACATTTAGACTATCTCCAAAAATTTCTTGTACAATAAAATTATTGCAAATCATATTCGAAGGAACTTCGATTAGATTTAGCAAACTTTGGTCATTCGTTAGATCACCATCTACCACAGCTGATACACAGCTTCAGAACATAATTATTTTGATTAAAAACGTTTAAAAAAATAAAATTTAAATTCAAAATTATTATCCATACTATTCATAACTTCATACAGAATTTACAATAACAACAACTTATTCATATGAAATAAATAAATATATATATATATTACATAACTATATACATATTATATTTACTAATATACATTATACATGTGCAGTGCACTTTACAATTTTTTTTTTTTTTTTTTTTTTTTTATATTATAGCCAAAACTTAGGTTTTGAACCTTTTAGTACTTGCGTATGTTGACCATTTGAAAAAGGAAAGGATAGTTAAAGGAAAGGAAAGAAAAAGGAAGAAGAAAAGTTTTGTGGGAAAGAGCGAACAATGTTGTCAATATTCGTCTTAAATCTCTGTAAATCATAAATAAAAAATCCTTCTCTCATTGGAAATGCTTCGATTGGGACGCGATTCCACAATCGAGATGTTCTTACTATAAAAGAATTTCCATAGCCGGACTTAAACCATCTCGGAATTTCCACTGTGAACGGGGGTGCACTTGATGCCTCTCGTGTTATGCGACAGAATTGTTTGAGAGGAGGAGGAAGTGACTTTAGTTCCTCGGAACAAGTGCCAACACAAAGTAGATATCTATAAAATAGAGAAAGTGCTCCAACAATACGACGATGACCAAGTGGTATAAGGGATGAGGTCACATTTATGTCGCCTATAAGACGAATGGCGCGGTTTTGAACTTTGTCCAAAAAATTTAAAGCAGCAGGCAGGTGCCCATAAATGTGAGTTATACTCGAGCTTGGGTCGTATATATGCTTTATAGATTTTTAAGAGGTCTGGAGATGAAAAATAAGCTTTGCAGCGACTTAAAAAGCCCAAACATTTGGCGGCGCTTTTCGCAATATCGAAAATATGCTCATTCCAGTGCATATTTAGATTCACTCGCATTCCGAGAATGTTCAGATCTTTGAGTCGCTGGATACCTTCATTTTGAAGTCGGAGAATCGGTTCAAGGGTTGTTAGCTTGTTACTAACAAAACAGCTTTGAGTTTTTGAAGTGTTAAACTCGACTGTGTTAGCTTTACCCCAGTCGACAATTTTGGCAAGGTCGTGATTGAGCGCGCCGGCCATCATTGTTCTTTTGGAGTTGACTGCTGAAGCTGTAGCATTATTTGTTTTAAGAAAATCATATGATGCTACTAGAGTGTTGTCATCAGCAAAACTATGGATTGGATTGAAAGTTAATTTGAGAAGGTCATTAATGAAAATGAGAAATAGGGTGGGTGAAAGGACGGAGCCTTGTGGAACACCAGCATTGATTTGAAGTTGGTCGGAAAAACTACCGTCAACTGAAACTATGATAGATCGATTTAAGAGAAAGCTTTCAATCCATTTAGAAAAGATTGGACCGAGTCCTACAGCATTGCATTTTGCTATAAGAGCAGAATGCCAGACTCGATCAAAAGCCTTAGATATATCCAGCGCTACAACAGCAGCTTCACCAGATTGATGAAGACTGGTGTTAAGCTTTTCGCAGAGGCATGTCATGAGATCACCGGTGGAACGCTGAGCTCGAAAGCCGTATTGACTATCATGAATTATACCTCTACTATCAAGATATTTCTTCAACTTTTGATTGATTAAGATTTTCATCGTTTTGGAAATAATGGAAGTAATAGCTATGGGCCTATAGTTCGAAGGATTGCTTTTGTCACCTTTTTTAGGAATAGGATAAACTTGGGAAACTTTCCAATAGGACGGGTAAGTTCCTGAAGAAAAGGACAAATAGAATAAGTTGCGCAGAGGTTTAGAAATGGAAGCAGGTATACCATCGGGACCGGTAGATTTTTTTATATCAAGATTCTTCAAGACTTTTACTACAGCTCTTGTTCTTAAGTATATCCTTCCAAGCGAAGAATTAACAACAGGGATTGTTGGCGGAATTTGGGCTGTATTAGGGAGTGTAGAATTGGCTGCAAATAATTTTGCAAAAAGGTTAGCTTTTCCAACAGAATCTGATATAATTGTACTATTGTCAATCATAGGTGGAAATGAAGATTGGCAAAAATTTTGCCCAACGCTTTTAGCAAACGTCCAGAAGGACCTGCTGTTGTTAGGGAGATTAAAGATTTCTCGTCTCAACTTTTGGTTGTGCAGGAATTTTTGCTGATTGATAATTTTTTTACATTTACATATTCATTCATATTAAACATCATTTAGCTAAATTCTAGAATATACATAATATCTACATACATATGTCCAATTAGCAGTCTTTTCATTATGCATGCACACTAACTACAGATACGATTTTGAAGTAGGTTAGAAAAAATAACTTTGGTTTACGTTGTTTTTTTTTATATTGTGTAATTTTTTCAGGATTGTTACGTTTTATTATATAAGATTAATTATGCTTCTACCAATGTTTCAAACTTCCGTTTGAAATTAAAAAAATATTCTAAATTTGTTTTTGTGATGGAATCAGTGGTTCTCTTCATTTATTTAGAGTCCAGGTCAATGCTATCTCTGTTAACTACCCTTTTCTAAATCCCGATTGATTTCGAATGCAATATTTTTCACAAACCCTTCACAAACCATTCCGATTCAATGTTAACCTCATTTTCTAATCCATCTTGTCACATAATGTTAGCATTTTTTTCATTTATCATATTTTCAGTTAATTTAGAGTTTTTAACTTCTGCTACAAGTACTGTAGTTGATTGCTTCCATGTGTTTAATAATTTACCTTGACTTAGTAATTAATTTATAATTTTTGCTATTTACAGGCATTACCGTTTATTCGTAGAGTCAAATTAAGCTTTGCAGCCAATCCAAAATCAACATTTTTTAAAATTACTTTAAAATTTCTGTTTATACAATTTCGAGACCAACTGTTTTTCAATATAAAATAATTTAATTTAAAGTTAATTTCTAAAACTATTAAATTTAAATTACTTATATATTATAAGCTGTCTGTATTTTATTAAACAAACAAAAAACAATAAAAAAAAATAAAATAAAATTTAAATGAAAAGATTTGTGATTGATTGGATTAATTTTCCATTAATGAAATTTTGAATGAATATCCTGTGAAAATAATAACAGAAATTAAAATATTTTTTGTTATGCAAAGACTTTTCTTGTGTTTTTGTTCTTTTTTTTGTGATAAACAAAATGAAAATTAAAAAAAAAAGAGAATTAGTAATACGAAATAATATAAAGACCAAAGCTTTATTTTTGGTTTTATTTTTAGAATGTAAAAATAAAAACTTAGAATTATTTAATAAAAAAAAATGTTAAGGGTTTTACTTAAATTTATAGAGCTAATGTTTTTTAACAATTATTGTTACTGAGACAAGCAGTAAACTCGGTTATGAGAAATACATTACAAACAAATCAATAGCTAACTTTGTGTTGTAAGTGCCGACCGATGTTGTGCTACTGGTTATGTATACTATACTAATTGGAAGGTCATGAATCCAAATTCCAATCATGGCAGGATATTGTACACATTTTTTACAATTACTATGATTTGTTTTAATTGGTAAGTTATCTTCTAATTGATTAAAAGCTGTTAGCTTCATCCCATAGTCTTTGAAATATGGAAAACAAAAATATATATTTGTAATTTCGTGGCGAAGTAGTAATTTTTTTTATACGGCATGTCACTACTACCTAAGAAGCCAGAAATGATCTTTTTGTAACAGAAGTTCGTAATATGGATATGATGTAGATAGATGTAGATAGTTAAATGTAGATATTTTCTGTGTACAATCCAATATCTAAAGATGAATACATGTATGTATCTCCTTCACCTAGTATGAACCAAATTATTATGGTTGGTAGTACAACTCAATATAAATATTAAAAATAGTTAATATAAATTGTGCGAAATAATTATATATGAATCTCTGGTATACGGTACACTAAACAACCCAAGATCGAAATAATGAGTACAAAAAACATATGCACAAATAACAAATCAGACCGACATCAGTATACTAAGTTAAGTTATAAAGTTTCGAAAAGGCAAAATATTTCATTTAACATTGAAGGAGCCGAAAAAATATAGGCAGAAGCTGACAACACAATAAATTATGATAAAACTAATCTATCTGATGATGCCAGCGTATCTAATACATTAACAGATTAAACCCACCTCAAATTGTATATGGTTGCTGTGCTCAATAATAATTCTGATAATGTAGTAAATCTAACCGTGTTTTCTAAAACCCTTTAAAAGGCTAAAAAAAATTGTTTTAGAAAATCAGAAAATGAAACTAGAACGCCGAAACAATGGTGCAATATCTTGCAATGATGCCAGACTATATGACAAAAGTAATTGATTGCCGCAGAAACTCTACTGTACTAATATCTACAAAGGAAGAAGTTGAAGGTCTAATAAGAGCCATACGTTTATGAGCTTCAGTGTGGTATACAGATGGCTCAAATATTGGGGAGAAAACCGGTACCGGGTTCCGCATTACAATTCAGTTAAACATGGCACAAAAGTGCCAATAGATACATAATTTCAGATAGCCCAGCTACCCTTAAAACCTGGCTTCCATAATGTTTAAATTAAAGCTGATTTATAGCCTTTACAAGAGCTTAATAAAACTATCAGAAGAAAACCGAATTATTCTTATTTGGACTGCTGGGAATGACGTATTACAAGGTAATACGCTGGGTAGTGCAGTAGGTAGCGCGCATGCTTTTCAATCGAAAGGTACCGGGTTCGATTCCCGCAAAACAAAAAAAAAATAGTTTTTCGACCCGGTCCAGTACCCTTTGTCATTGGTATAAAATAAATGACAAAAAATATTTGAGGGTATATGTATATAATCTGGTAACAAATTAAATAAAATGGAGCTATTATATTTAAGAAGGCTTTGTTCTTAATTAAGCACTAAAAGGTGATTCTACCTAAGTTACTGTCAAGAACAGAAAAAAAAAATGAAAAAGCAGATGCTAGGCGCGAAGGGTCAATTCTTAAGACCAGAGTCAAGTATTGCTCGTTCAAAAGCCTACGAACAAAGAATTGTTTCCAAGTGGGAAACTATATTAAAACCTAAGACATATATGGGATAATTGCCTAGGACCCACGCCGTCTAAAACTATCCGCAGTCTAAGACTAAGTATCCATCGATTGAATCAGGCAATCAAGGAGACTAGAACAAATGTCCGAATGCTGACATGGCTTATCCCAGGTCAAGACTCATTTAACAGGCATCTGTTAAAGATGGAAAAAGAATCCTCCTCTCATATTATATTTCTTTACGACGCCATAGCTCATAAAAGACATAAATACTTCTAGGAATACACATTGCCTGATTCTGCAGTTGACATCAAAGCAATAATATAATATAGGCAGTTCATCAAGGACATAGCCCAACAGTTCTAAGGTAATAAACGGACAAGTACAATAGATGTTAAGAGATTACGCTTACATAGAACTTCAAATTAACAATTTATAACACTACTCAAAATTAACTATAATTGCCCTTTGGTGTATCAGTTTTCAACAAATTTAAATTTACAATTAATGTTAAAGAATAAAATCAAATCTACATTACATTTTTTGTAAAATCCTTAATTTTTTATTATATTCTTATTTAATGTTGTAATTTAAAGGAAAATGTACACCTATATACACCTAATAACTTTCCTAATTAATTATTTTGTAATTTAATTTAAATTCAAAATAATTTAATTATAAAGCCGCAGACAACATCAACCCAAAACAATTAAATTTAAAAAAAAAAAAAATGAAAGTGTTTCACCCAAAATACGAAAATTCGAAATACGAAAGTAAACTTCTTGTGGTCCATGTCAATCATTAATTCTTGTTTTTTGGAATATCCTTTGTAAAAATGGATATTCACCAACTTGTATACTAATGGTTATATTTCTAGATGTTGAAGAAGAATAGAATTTCATACTAAGAAATAAATTAATTTAATTCATTTACTTAAAAAGCAAAATATTTCCATATGAGGCAGAATTTATTTAAAGCAGCTTCAAATAGTATGTACACCTAAATGTAAGTTAGTTACAAATTTATAAATTTCAAAAAGAGAGAAAACAAAATATAATTTATTTTAATTTCAAAATTTTTAATATAAGCTCTTAATACTAAATCAAGGTTAAATGTGTAAGAATGAGAGTTGTTTAATGTGTGTGTTGGTGTAATTATTTTTTTAATACAACCTTTGAAAGGAAGAAATCAATTTCGTCCTTGTATTTATTTCCCAATATTAACATTCTGTCAATGGATTCGAATTACCATAATTAGATCTGTGATGGCCCAGCTTAATAGATTTAAGTCGAGAATTGTTGCTTAACAACAAAGATTACATTAACCATTTCAGATGGATCAAATTTTGGCGTTGTTTATAAGGTGGCAAACGAATCAGATATTCCGAAATAAAACTACATAAAGCAATTCTTAAAATCTTCTTTTGAATGGTTTTGGTTATTCGTATTTGAAACGGAAATCATATCTGGCTGGCATATTCCAAGTTGGGTCGAATTAATGTTTTGTTCAGAGCTGTTACAATATAGGGATCACATAAAAAAAAATTTAAATAGACGTGTTGTGAACGACGTGTATCTATAGCACATGAAAACACAATTTTTAAATTCAAGTAGTAAGTTATTGTCTGATAAAAGATAGAATTTGTTCAGATCAGTTTGGAGTAGGGTTGAGTCCCAATTAATTTTACTATTTTTAAAATTTTCAAATCATCAACATAAACTTTTAGATCACTAATAATGAATAGAAGAAACCCCAAGGGACCTTCTGATATAAATGCTGCCGACTTAGATAACTTAAATAATGCAAGGACTTATCAATTAGATATGATTTCATTCAGTTTTTGTATGTAATTTTATATTTTATGAATTGTCCAGATCTGCAAAATACCTTGGTATGACACTGGATGCAAAGCTCAGATGAAAAGAAAATGTTAAGAAAAAAGCAATCAGCTATATTGCCTAATTGGGAGGACATCTACACTTTTGATGTATAACAAAGTTTTAATCTACAATCAAATTTTAATGCAAGTCTGTTCATCATACGGTATTCAAATATTTGATTGTAGAAGTTAAAAACGTTAAAAGTGTGTGGAAACATTATTAGTGTTCCCCGGTTTGTTCATAACGCTGATATTTAAAGAAAATCTCAAGATCCTACCATAAATTATGAAATAAAAAAACTGGAAGTACGCCACAAAATTCGTCTTTCTTGACACGGTAGTTCACTTTGTTCTCCTCCGGAAAATTGAATGAAATTAATTGTCCAAATTAAATATTTTATTTAATTCATGTACCCGTTTCGCTACCGGTTGTCGTACATTTGATAGAATCAATGTTTAGTTTAGTTTTTAAATCTATAAACTATCTTTGCAATAATTTAAGGAAAAACGTAGGTAATTAGAAAAAATTGTAGCAATTTATTGTTTTAAATTATTTATAGTTGAGTGAGGAAAGAATGTTACGTTTAGGTCAATATTTAAATTTATTTACATTTATATTAATTGTTTTTTGTCTTTTATTAATTGTAAAAAAAGTGTTTAGATTTAAACTAAAGATTGTGTGATTGATTGTGTACTTAAAGAATACTAAATTGTAAAATATTTAAAATATGGGTAGTTATATACAAAAATTAGTAGAAATAATTAGTAAAATAATAAAAATAATAAATGCTCTTCCTGTGCAGTTCTAAATAACTTCCACTTTCGAAATTAAGTATTTAACCCTAATTAACTTACGTGTATAAGCGAACATGAAGTACTGCGAAGTGCCTCTATATGAAATATGAGGCACATATATATATATAAATTTTTTTGTAGAATTATGAAAAAGAAGCCTGTTAATAGTAAAAAATTAATTATATAATTAATTAATATGTATAAAATAATTATATTCAACAAAATAACATTCGGAGCTATGCAACATATATCAATTAAATTGTAAAATATTGCAACAGGCCATCTATTAGTCTGACTAGTTCTTTATCTACCCAACTTTTTGTGCAATTAGAATATTTTATTATGGAAGATTCTTCTACAGATTTAACAGATTTTTTTTTTTTGGATCATGGGCCTCAATAGAATCTACAAATTTTCATTTAATATTCTGATCTCGTACAGCTTCCAGCTTTGTATTAAGTATTCACAATTAAATTTAAAGAAGTATTATCAAAAATTTATATGTTCTGCTATACATTTTCCGGGTGGTAATATTACTTTTCTTAACCCTACTCTTGTTATATTATGGGCTCTAGTTCTGCCTTTATTATATATAGCAAAGTTTTCCATTCCGTTCTTTACCTATAAAGACTTCTGCTGCAAGATCTTTTGCAAACTCTTTATTGTTATCACTGACATCCTGTTCATCTTCCTCTTCTGAAGATTCTTAAAGATGTACGGAATCAGAAGATTCTCATTCATCACCAATATCGTACTTCAACAGCGTCATTATCATCAGATTCACATCTTGCCTGACGTATTTGCTCCTCTGTTATAATATATTTTATAGACATTAATAAATTTTCAATTGTAAAAACCAACCAAATTCAAATAAAGTCGATGAAAGATAAACAAAAAATGTGTAGAGTTAATTTTGTATAAAATTCTTTTGAAAGTCACGAAATACGAAAATACTGGCCTGTTATTATATCTTGTATATAAAGCTTACTTTATTAGAATAATAAATTTACACTTGTTGCAAAGAAATTAATGGCCAACTATTGTAAAACAAACCATATTTTTTAAATTTCTATATAATATTATACTTTTTTATTATTTTTTTCTTCAAAATATCAATATATGTGCTTAACAGGAATATCGTAGTACTTTATGCTGCATTTTTGTAAAACGCCTAACATAAAAGTGTACGTGTACCTTATCAAAAAAAAAAATATATATATATATATATTTATATATATATATAAGTAATAAATAAATAATAGTATACATAACACCAAATAAACGATAAGAATAATATTTTAATGAAATTAAATTAAAATTAAATGAAATGTGCCTCAAAGGCATGTCGTAGCTTAATCAGGGTTAATACTAATTAATTTGATTCTTTACCCACCCTACTTCGTTGTTACATCAGCCACTAAAATAATGAATTATTTCAACTTTCGAGACCTATTGTGGAAAAGAGAAATTTTAGTTTATCGTATATATAGAAAAAATCTCAACGTCGATTAGGATAAGAAAATAAATAAAATTATTTTAATTTCATCTCTTGTATATTGATTTGACTTTTGACATTTTGTTTTTATACTGAAGCAGTTAACAATACGACACTACACACAACATTTGCTATATTTTATTAGTACTGGTTGATCACTTCTTATATTGTAGTTGAAAGAAAATTCAAAATAAGGATTATAGTTCCTTGATAATGATGTGAGAATAACCACAATAATCTTCTATAATCATAAAGAATGAAGAATACAATTTTCAAAGATCTCAACTTCATATTTACAGTTTCCAAGAATACAATGAGTTTTGTTACAATTTCCATAAAATCAATTTTTTTACTCTAACTATTTTAACTTCAATTTTATCTAAATTTTTAAAAACTTTTATGTAAATTTGAAAATGTTTGACTCTAATACAAAATATTTTTTTTTTTTTTTTTTTTATAGTTAGTTGATCTCAAACAGGAACTCTGGATATTATTCCAGTTGGAAACAAAAAAATTAAATTGAAATCATTTTTAGACAACACTTAAAGTAATTTAACTTTTATTCAACTGCTAGAATATAAAACCACAATGAAAAAATATATATTATATATATATTTTTTTTTCGATTTATGTTTGAATGTATTAGTTAAACTTTTTTTTTTTTTAGTTTTTATTGTTTTTGTTAAAACTTTTCAAATAATTGTTTTTTACAGTTTGACAAGTTTTCATTTTAAAATATTTTATTGAAATTTATTATATTTCATAAAATGAAAGCAATCAACCATTTTCTAGGATATTTTATTTTTTAGAAGTTAACAAATACCACAAAATTTTCCTGTTTACTTTTTTTTTATTCTAAAATGATTGATAAAAGTTATTGTGGAAAATTTTGAAGAGATGATACATTATGAAAATATGATTTGATTCTCAGTTCGTTTGATTGTCTGTTGTTGTTTTTTTTTTGTTTTCAATTTTTGTATGAAAATATTATTAAAACTGCAGCTCATAATTGTGTACTTATTTGTGTAATCATCTTAATAAAAATAATATAAAGACTGATCAAATCTGAAAAAAAAAACAAATTGACAAAGTTTTTGTTACGCATAGCCTCTGTCAGCTATAAAAAAAATAAATATCGCATTTTTGCAAAGTTAATAAGAAATACATATTTGTTTTGTGTAGTTCGTAAGGGATTACGTTAACCCTTTACTTACCAATAACTTTGTTGTTTGTCATAAGCTTTCTCCGGATTTTGCTACAAGAATTGGCAGAACTTCTAGAACAATTATTGATCACTTCTTAACAGATCTCATAAGTTATAATTATTTCTTCCAAATATTAGATAATTCACTATCTGATCATCAAATGTTCTTTATCAGCATGAATTTAGAAAATGTGCATCACAATGAAATACGATAGAAGACGGTAATAAATTATGATCGTATTCGAGTAGAAGCAATATGGACTAATCTTGAGTCGTATGAAAACTTTGATACTTTAGTGCAAGACATAAGTCAGGTAGTTCAAAACAACACTCAGTTGGTCCAGTTGATCAGTTCATCCAGATCAAAAAATAAAGAATAGGAAATATTGGATTACTGAAGAAATTTTAGGTAAAATGAAAATAAAAGATTCTTATTTCAAATTTCCTAAAAAATATAGGGGTAATCTAAGAATTCAAGAATTATATAAAAAATATAAAAAAGAGGTGCAGGTTTTAATTATCCAGTTAAAAAAAGCGTATTATTCTGACGTATTTCTTCTGATCCCTCAAATGGGGAAAAAAGTTTCGAATATTTACAAAGAAATTATATTTAATGTAAAATCGTTACCTTGGAAAGAGATCAGAATGTAAGAAATTAGTGGCAACGAAATCTCAAATACTAGCGAAATTTCTCAGCATATGAATGATTTCTTTGTAAATATAACTGATCATTTGAACATCCCGTCAGGTTCTATTACTTCACCACTAATCAAAAGTTACCAAAGAACAATTCATAATACCTTAGATTTATTTCCAACAATAATAGAAGAAATTAAAGATATAATTAAATCACTAAAAACCTCATCGGCCACTGGATATGACCACCATATCTCGGCAAAATTTATAAAAAAAATACTCTGACCAATTATCTCCTCTGTTAGTAAAACTTATTGGTAATTCCGTTAATAATTTAACTTTTCCGCAGTCCCTTAAAAAGTCGATTGTTGTACCAATATTTAAATCAGGATCTACGAAAAATTCAAATAACTACCGTCCAATATCTATACCGAGCTCCTTTTCTAAAGTACTCGAATTGGTAATAAAAAAACGAATACATCTTTTTATTGCAAACAATAATATTTATCATATTGAACAATTTGGTTTTGAGAAACATTTCAATACAACTGGAGTACGTCGCATATGTATTTTTAGATTTGCAAAAGGCTTTCGATAGTATTAAAAAACTTTCTAATGTAAACAGTAATCAGTAAATCTAAACAGTAATCAAAAAACCTTTTTTGAATCATACATTAAATCATACAAAACAAAAAAGGGAATTCCCCAAGGTTCAATTTTGGGATCTGATTTATTAAACTATATATTGATGATATAGCCCGTTTGGGCCTAAAAGGGATTCTACAATCATATTTTCATGACGTAGCAATAAAATACGCTGTTAGAGATGAAAATGAAGTAAGACAAGCTATTGCACGTGACTTAAACATTATAAATGAATGGCTCGAAGCTCACAGGTTGCTATTAAATGGGAAAAAACTAAAATTATTTTCATTGGGCCAAAATACTATACAAACAATAACTTCATTTTCAATTCGGTAAACAAACATAGTTGATAAGTTTAATTATCTAGGTCTAGTTATAGATAAAAGAATGAAGTGGGCTGACCATATAAACTACGTAATTGGTAAAATATCCCTCTATATATTCATACTTAGGCGCGTACGCAGATATATTTCTAATGATGCGTTATTTACAATTTATTCATCCTTGATTCTGTCCCACATTACGTATTTAAACCCAGTGTGGAGTAGTGCACCAAAAACCACTATGCATAAGCTAGATATCATACATAAAAAAGCAATTAGGTATATTCATTTTTACCCAGTAAGGCATCCTATACTCACCTTATCCACTCTGATAGATATTTAAGTTTGCACAACGTCTGCAAACGTGAGCTGTATTTATGTGCATTTAAAATAATAAATAAGCTTATAAAACATAATTTTATTTTAAATAGAAATATAAATATACATACATATATACAATACAAGAAATTAGAAAAATTTTTATTTATCACTATTTAGAACTAGTAATCAAAATAATAATACATTGTACCAATGCTTAAAGCTCTTTAGCGAGTTACCAAGCGATTTGAAAGAGATTACGGATTTGTTGAAGTTTAAAATTATGATAAAAGAATTTTTTGTACAACTAAGTATAATATATGTATATATTTTGGTATTTATATTATATATGCATGCTTATATTGATTAGCGTATGTTTAGAATACAATTAAAAAATAACAAATTGTAAAGCTTAGTTAAAGTAATATTTAAAAATATCCGATTTGATAAAATTTATTGTTTGATCAAAGAGCTATAAGAGTAAGATAACTAAGCAAAACTATTTTTGTAAAATTAATAAGCTTATCTAAATAAAGAAGAAAAAAATTCAACTTCAACTTAACAAAGAGGAATCAGCCTTTCACATTCTATTTGTTTGCTAAGCCATATATTTCCAGGATACACATAGATTAATTCTACAATTGACGTGCAATTAATTTGAAAAAACGGGGAAATACAATAGATTTGAAAAGAGCTCGTCTACGTAGAACTCCTTACTGAAAAAAAAATTCTACTTTCTAACTGTTAAAATTTTGATTAATCCATTTTTTTTTATTTAAAAGTTCATGATTCATTATAAAACGTTCATCGAGTTAAGAAAAATATTAAGAAAATTAATTGGAAGAAAGAAATACTAATTAAAAAAACTATAGTTACACTAAAAAATTAACCAAAACAAATCCTTAAACAGTTTTCTCAAAAATTTTGTTTTATTTCTAATTACCAAATAAGTATACCTAATTTTCAGAATGGCAATTCAATTTGAGTTTATAAAATTAATTCAGATCAAAATCCACAGATAATTACCTAAAAAATATTAAATTTAAACTTCTCTTTCTACTGTGCTCCTCTTTTATTAATATTCTTTTAATATCCTTTATAAATGAAGGATATTAAAACAGAAAAAAATGATTTAAAAGTCCTTATAATATTGATTTTAATAACGAAATGAATGGATCAACAATTTTTATATAGGTTCAAACATTGTTTTTTTTTTTTTTTTGTTCCCAATTCTTTCAAGGACACAATATAAAAAATTAGTAGTAAAAAATAAAATAAAGGACTTCAGATTATTTATAATAAAACAAAAGATATTATATAATATTAGGTATTTAGGTTTTAAATTAAATTAAATTTTTCTTAAATTTTATACCTGAATGTAAGACCTACTTATTTACAACAAGAACAAAAACGAAAAAAATTCCGAAGAACACTTATGTTTCATTGAAACAATTATGAAAGAACAAATGGCTAAAACAGAATTAAGGGGCAAATGATGGTGAAGATCAAAATGGTTAATCGAGGTGCTTTTAATGTCTTTTATATAACTACAAAAACAAAAGATTATATTATTAAAATGAAGAAAATCTATACACAAAAACAAAAAATAAAACAAAAAATGATTTTGAACTTCCAAAATAATTTTTTTCCTGGAAATTTAGAAGCATCGAATATTTATCTTGTTTTTAATATAAATTTTTATTACTGTAAAATGAGGATTTTCTTGAAAAGTATAAAATTTGATATACTTTCAAGCACTATAATCTGTAAAAATAGTATTATACTTTTTGAATACTAAGTAATTGTATTCAACTTCAATGGGAAACATTTTGTTTTAAAATTTTTGATTTTAAGAAAAACGAGCAGTTGATCGAAATATTTTGATATTTTACCTTCTAAAGCTGGTTCTTTTCAGATAATTTAACATTTTAATCAAAATAAAAATAAAATCAAATAGACTTAATAAACTAGATATTATATATATATATATATATATTGCATTAATTTTAATCTAACATTGGGACTGCAATTTATTTTAATCAATTGCAATTCTTCAAAATAATAACAGTGTTTTTTTACGGTATAATATTTCAATCTACAACTTATGCATAAGCTTTTTATTTTAACCGTCAGAAGAAAAATTAATTTAGACAAAAATGTGAAAGCTTTTTATTTAATTAAGAGAAACCAGACCGATCAGTTTCAGTATATAAACTCAACTCTTTATTAATTTCTTACAGGAAATATAATTGACAATCACAACATATTTTTGGTACCATACGTCATTGGTGTGGATCTCTACTACGCTATCAACACTTGATATTATTTAAACTTTAAACTGTTTAAATTAGCTTCTTACAAATGCATGTAAGTTGTGTATTTATTTATAGCACCAACCGCGTAAAAATAAACATATAATGTCCTGAATTGGTTGTCTTCTTCTCTTTCCATTTAGCCTATTTAAGACGTAGTGTCTGTAACATTTTGTAACAACATACAAAAATATTTCTATTAATTTTTCAGCCTAATTCCAAATAGATCAACGCAAATGAATTGAAATGGAAGAACCAAGTTGAAATCAACTACAGCAATTTAAATTTGAGATACCAGGGCTATCTAGGACACCTAAAATCTAAAAATTGCTCGGTATTAACCGAAAAATGATTTTTCATTTGATATAATATTAACATGGATCAAGCTGGATCATATAAGTAAATAAAGTGAGTTGGCGAAATTTCAGATTATTAGATTAATTATTTATTAGATAACATTGTACAGATGATCAGATTGATATCAAAACTTCAAATCTAAACATACAATAAGAATTTTTTTTAAATTAAGTAAAAAAAGTTAAGTTATGTGAATTGTAGTGAATAAAATAATTAAGAAGATTAGCAATTAAAAATGGAATCTAATCGAAAATAATATCTAAATTATTCGAAAGAACTGATGAAGGAAGTAAATTGCTTCCGGAATTTCGATATTTACAAAATAAAAATGAACTATAGTATTTGCACGCTTCTCGAAAAATCATAATCACTTTCAATATCAATTTTTTCCATCATTTTCCATTTATTCTTGACACTGGTATCCAATTTTTAATTGATTTATCTTAGACAACAACCACATAGTTAATACTTTATTTAAAAAAAGAAATTAACTGAAAGTTTTATTCTAGTGAGTTAAATAAGAAACTCTGTACTTTGGTAAATGTATTTGATGCATTTGACACCCTGTACTTTGGTGGATTTGATAAATTTATTGTTAAATAATATTTTTTGATTCATGCTGCTATTTTTATTGGGGTTTTTTTTTTAAATTTGTGAATATATAGTTCGATATTTGTATATTTCGCAAACTTGTACATGAACTTCTAAATTGAAATTTCTATATTAAATTATTTAATTGTTGTCAGGTTTCCGTTCCATATATACTAATTTTTATTATTTGATTGCAAATATCGAATATCGATACTTATTTCTGAACCAACATACTTCTTTCATCAGTGCTTGTGACTAACTATAATTTACCTTAATTCTGAAATTCGTAAACTTGGCAACAATTATTCACTAAAAATAAAAAAATTCGATTAATAAATTAAAAAATAAAATTTCTAATTGACAACTATTTAAAAATTTTAAAAAATATTTATTTTCGCTACATCATCATTATTATATCACTATGTAACTCCATTAGTGATCCATAGGGTGGAAGTTTCGCTACGTCTCCTTTTAAATATCCATCATTTCAAAGATTAATAATGTAAATCGGTTGTGATATGGTTCAGATGCTTATGGATGTATCGAATGGTTCAGATATTTATACCGGTCCTTTTTTTGCAGATTACTGATTTACAGATTAAATGTAATGATTTATTAGTTAGAGGAAATTCGTACTTTTAATAATTAATATTCATTATCTCATTTACAAAAAATTCGGGTAACTTTTTTTATTTTAGCTTCTTCATAAATTTATATTCGACATAATTTTGGGATTGCTTTCCTCTATCTAAAATTTGACTAATTCATAAAAAGAAAAATAAAAATTAATATAAAATGGTGTAACATTTTAGCGATGTATAAGTATTGAAAAACAAAAGTCTAAAAATGTTTTCTTAAAGTTATTTTATCGTGTGGTATTATTGTACTTATAATACCATACGATGGATGTTTCGTTATTTATTTATAGTCTTGATGGGTTGACGTTATATAACTGATGAATATAAATGTAGGAATCTAATAGTTTATTAGAATTTATTGAAATTAAAACAGTAGTTGAATTCTTATTCAACTTTAACGGATTATAAAATTTATTGTATCGATTCCAAAAACATTTTGAAATAAAACTGGTTAATTAAATTGTTTTCTTACTTTCAATATCTTCTTAAATATTTTTGAAATTATTTAATTCCGATTTAATTTTAATTTTAAATAAGATTAGAGACATGCGCGCGTGCATTCGCGCACGTCGCGATGCCGACAAAGCACCTACTGTAGTAAGGCTGTTCAAACCTATTTGATTTGTTTACAAAAGATTTTATAAATAATTTAGGTCCAAATTTCGATGCCTGCGACCTATTTGGGAGAAAAGGCTTCAAGAAAAAGACGAAAATTCACTGAAAGAGACAAAAGGACTGAAAACCGTACAGGACAAAAGCCATTGCCGTTAATTTAAAATTCTAGAGTCTGAATTTTTGTAAGAATTCAAGCAAAATATGTACCACTTTCCAATTGAAAAAATTATTGCTTATTATTATTTACTACAACTTAAAGTTCTAATAAATAATAATAACAAACTTTCAACACAAAAATTAATGATTTTAATATATTTTTTTATTTAACAAAAATCTACACATATACATTATAAATATACATATGTACGTATTTCTGCTAGATTAATACTTTCAATTATTTGGTTTGTTAAATAAACTGTTTTAGAACGCTCTAGAACGATTTAGAGTTGAACACTTTTTTGTGCAAATCCAGTTTGAAGAAGATTAGGATTAGTGGCATTCGGGTGGCAGTTTTATTTTTGTAATAAAATGTTGTTACAAAAAATACGTGCTGCCACCCCTGTATTGTGATAAGCGATAGTCACCCTTGTGATAGTCAAAGATGTCACTAAACATTTTTGGTATTCTGTAATGCGATCACTTGAATAATTTAAAAATGTCAGTAATTTAAAAATACAAATCGGAAATTTTATTAAAACTTAAACATAAAAAAAATTACATAAACCTTAAAAAGTCTTAAAACTGCTTAAAACAACTAAAATTTTTCTTTATTTTTATCATGAGTGAAACCAAATTAGCTGTCACCCTAAAATCAAAAAAAGAGGCTGTGACTGCGACAATGACGATATAGAATACCAATTATAAATACGCGACTATAACTGTGATATTTGGTCTACTATATTCAGAAAATCAAAATTCAGATAATAAAAATTCAGACAAAAAATCAGATTTTAATTTTCGCGAAAAATGTTTAGCAATCTAATGTTGCTAAAAATTTGATTTATTTTTAAACTTTGCGTACAATGATTACACAGTGATACAGTTTAGTTTTAGGGGAAGTTTAATTTTATTGTTATTAGGTTGCAAAATTTAAATACTAATCCATTTTTTTTTTGGTTTTGGAAGAGGCTGCCGCTCCCAAACCCCCACTCCATATTATTGTAATCCTGATTTTGCTGGCGGCAGAAAGATGTAGATGGCAGAAAAAAACAAAATTTTAAAATGATTGCATTTTTTTTATTGTCGGGGACTGCTGCCCCTAAGCCCCCTCTCAATATTATTGAAACCCGAATTAAATGACGACAGGGAAAATTTTTTTTCTTAAATTATGTTGTAGAGTCCGGACTAACAAATTTTATTTCAAACATAATTTGTATGCTTGGATTTATTTTAAACGATTTCGTGTTTTGTTGGAATAATTAAGAAGAGAATAATAATTAAAAATTACTTTTTTTTAATTAAAAAAATTTTTTTTCTTGTTTTTAAAAATTAATATCATAAATTATAATAATAACAAAATATTATAATAATAACAAAAATCATGATTCTTTAACCAACTGAGCTATAATAACCGATTAAAATTATTTGATCAAAATGCAAACATAATATAATATTTTGATCCACATAAAATTCAATAAAATAAAATGAGTATTTATACCCAAATGAGATATGTACATTACAAACACACACAATCAGAGTATGTACTCGTAAAAAGGAAATTGTATATATATATTATATATATATATTATATATAAGATGAATACTCAGAGAATGCGTATTATTCTACTCTAATATTATTATTGTGTGTTGTATAAAACAATACATGCAGGCTTTTTGAAAGTAATTTATATAAATATTATTAGATATTAAATTAATAATTTAGGAAAAACTTTACATATATGTAGTTATTAATAATAACTAACTGGAAAATGACTATTAATAGCAAAACAAGTAACAGTGGCAGTATTATTTTAAAACCTAAGCAAAACTTTTTAAACAATTGATCGGAATATCCCCTTAAAAATGTTAAATGATTGGTACAAAGGTTAAATGATTTCAGTGTTATCTATGTGGAAAGAGGTAAAAGGCGAAAATAAATGCTATCGATGAAAACCATAATACCACTCCAAAAGTAAAAAATAATAATAATCCGCAAAAAACATTTTTTGATAGACTAAACATATTTTGTCAATCCAAACATTTTATTATTAAATATTTGCTTATATTACTTTAAAATTTTTAAATGAAATCAACAAATGGTTATCAGCACTCATATTTCATCCTGTTTTTTTTTAATAAATTGTTTAAAATGTCATTGATGCAACGCCTAGACGCTGCATCACCAAAACTATAAATTTAGAATTTTACAAAATACAAAACAAAGCGTCACTTTGAAATCATTATTATTATACATACTCACGAACGAGGTCCAACGAAGTAAATTATAAAAGTAGTGTAACCACAATTTGAACTTACCTAAAAAAGTTAAAAATAATTAGAATTAATAAAATTTAACTAAAGTTAGTTAAAATATAATAAATAACATTAATAAATTTTCAAATAAAAATTTAATAAACAAAAATAAAATTGAAATAAAAGTTTAATAAAGTGTTTTTTACTGTGATTGTTGTCTTTTTTGTTAACGATTAAACCAATATCAAAACTAGTAAACTCAAAAATATCCGAATAGCTAGAAGTTGACTTAAGTCTTCCACAAGGAAGTATTCTGGGAGTATTACTTTTTTTTATCATACATAAACGACATAGACTTAGCACCGTACTATTCTAAATTCTATATTAAAGTTCTTTTCTGACGATGGTTTATTATATACACTATCAAATGTAAATGAATGTTATAATAAAATAAATTCAGATTTATAAAAGTTAAATAAATAGTTTAAAATGAAAAAATGAAAATAAATATTACAAAAACAAAGTACAAATTAATCAGTGGAATGAAATAAAACCGTAATCAAAAATGAAATAACGTCCCAAAATTCTATATGAAGATAAGACCGTACAAAATGAGATAATATCGCAATAATTAGGGCGTTATTTTATTTATCTTTTAATGCATTATTTCATTATTTTGCGGTATTTATTTCATTTACATATTTTGGTAGGGCAAAAATTTTGTATTACTATGTATTGCGTTACGCTAGATACATAGAAAACAAAGCCATTCGAAAAGTTTGTATTCGCGCTTGGCATCGGAGATGTTGCAGAAAATTGTACGAAAGCCAAGCCAATGTCAATAAATTAAATACAAAACACGTTGGATAGCGCAGTATAGGTTGAGCACCTGCCTTTCAACCAAAAGGTCGCAGGTTTGATTCCCGATGAAGCTATAAAAATGCTTTATGGGGTTTTCGATGGGATTTTTTTTTTGTCATTGTAGTTTTCCAAATTTGATGAGTTGCATAACCAGTAATTTGATAAACAAATGCTCGAAACATGGTAAATATTGTAGTATAAACTTGCATTACCCTACTTAATTAAGCCCGAAAAGGTTTCTGTCCAGAATATAAAATGAAAACATTTAAAATAAAAAAAATATGTTGAACTTAAATTATTTTGTGTTTCATTTGGAAAATTTTCAATAAATAAATAAGAGGGGTTTTGAAAAAAATGGCTTACAGTTTATTTATTTTCTTAACACCTTGCCGTGTACCTGCCCCGTCTATAAAAATAAGTTTTTAATAAATGATTAGCGGGCGTTCTGGTTTTAGCGACCGTCTAAAAAACCATGCAAACATTTTAAATCTTGTAATGAATACATTGTACCTCTACAAGCCCAAGCTATATCTGATAAGAAAAAGTTTGACTGTTACAACAGCAATGTAGATTTACAATGAAAAACCGTTTGAGGATTTTTTTTCTTTGTGAGCAATGCTCAAAAGGTCAACAGACTCCAAAAATAAAAAAAAAAATTATAACCAAGAGGTAACCACTAGTTTTGTTATATAAAAATAATGGCAATAATTATCTTTCCAGAAATCATTAGAGCAGCCACTTCTGCCTACATAGTGTAGAAAATGTTCTTAAACATATTTCAATTTATTCTAATATGAATTTTACACTCTCTTCATCTACCAGACTCCGGTTAAAATTAAAAATATCCTTGATAATGATTTGAAGCGTACACAAAATTACCATTGTAAATTTCCAGATAGAAAATTAATGATGATAAAAAATGAGAGTGTATTTAATCCACACTAACAAAAAAGTAATTTTCTTATTCTAAATGAAATTGAAACAAGTAAATAGGGTAGTATAAATTGAAATCAATGTAAGAATTATATCCTCTGGGTATAGTTACTTAGTTTCTTTCTGTATAAAAAATTAATGTACAAATTGCATAAATCGAAAACAATTGATAAAAGTTTGAACTTTTTTTTCAACCCTCTCTAATGAATTAAAATTTCAATAGAAATGTAAATAGCAATAAAATTTAAAATTTTCATAGTCAGTCGGGTAAATACAAAATTTCAGTATGGATGCATTCTAATTAATGTTATACTTAAAGTTGAGCTATAGCTGTATTTATTTTAATAAGAAAATTGTTTAAGAAAAAAATTTAAAAACAAATGGGATTAGAGCTTTTGAATTTCAACCGTTTTTTAACTTTTGAATTTTATATAACAAATTTTTACCCCGTAAAATATACATCGATTAACCAATCAATACATTACAAATACATACATGTTAACGTTAAGTAATATAGACGCTAGTATCCACTTCCAGAACAATAGTTTTAATTAAGCCAAAAACAACAACGCAAATAGATGAAGTGAACACATCAGACTAATCAGCCTAATGAGTCATACTTTAAGTATTTTACTAAAAAACTTACATAAACAAAAATGTGAGGTTGCAATTTAAATTGACACATTGAGCTTAAGTAAAAATATTTTTTGTGTACACATATGTCTTCTGTTCAATTCAAAGAATAACTCTTTGTGGGATTAAAATAATTGGATCTCTGTCTAGTTTTATTAATTAGAGCTTTATTATAAAACCAAAATAAAAGTAATGATAATTGATGGCCCGAGTAATAATCAGCAGAGCATTCAATTAATTACTTTATCAAATAATAAAAATTTATAATTACCTCGAGTCAATAATATCGAACCAAGGAAGTTGCACTGACTAAATAATAAGAAGACTGACAATGGCAAAAGTACATAAGGCGTTAGTTACCATATATAGGGTAAATAAAAGAGAAAATAAGATTTAAAAATATAGAACATAAATAAATAAAGCCATATATTCTTAATAGGGTTTCTAATAGGGTTCAATCGCCAGTTATCGTTTGGATAACAGATTGAACCTAGCTATTTCATTAAAATACTATAGGCTAAGAAATCTGAATTAATTTGTAATATAATTTTGTAAATTTAGTATGTAAGTTAGCTTAAGTTGTTAATGAAATAAATAATAATTATTATTATTATTATAGTTTCCTATACTGTAAAAAAGCGGACAATAGGATACTTCGAGCTATGGGTTTATAATAGAATAATTAGATTTTCTTGAACCCAACATCGTACGATGAGCATTTCAATAGTAAATAATTTTGCTTATCTGAAATATTTTAAACACATTTTTAGGCTGTCACAAAACCTATAAAAGTTTATAGTTAACGGTAGAAACAATAAAAAGAACAAGGGGTCGAACACGCACATGTTGGACAAACCAACTACAACTTCTAATGGAAATAAACACAGATGGCACAATACAGAAAAAGCATGTAAAAACCTACCATTATAGGGAAGAAGCAAAATATACTATCAATAACTATGCCTTGAACAGGGTGAATGGAAAAAAGAGCAGAACATATATGTACTGAAAATACAACAATAATACCAGCATCATATTAGCTCACAATTGCTTGGTGTAAAATTGTATGGATGAAGAAAAAATTAAGTTCAGATCCATACAGATTTTATATAATTGCAAAACAGATTCGTTGATAATCTGGGAAATAAAAACTGAAGAAATCACTCGTTTGGATTTTTAAAATCGTTAAATAGTTAAAATTTTAATTTAATATTAGGAATTTGATACAATAAACAAAAATTGAATGCTGGTTATCAAACAGTTTATTTCTAATAAAAAAATCATTTCCTTTTTCAATCATTTTTTAATAACATTTTTTTTATTTTATTTTTTTTTTAATTTAAATTTTTTTTTAGCAATAATAAAAATTTAATTAAGTTTTGGTTAAATAAGAATTTAATTGAAATGAATTGGGGATTTGATTTCACAACTAACTTTTGTTTTTTAATTTAATATTTTAAAAATTTCGTTATTTTAGCGAATCTCATGAGATTTTAGCTATCTAATGCCAATATTGTAATGTTATTAAAAAAAATTAATTTTGAATACTTTTTCTTTTGAGAATAAAATATTGCTGATGGTATCTAAATTGACCTTAAATTTTATCTAACTGGATAATAAATTATTTGTTTTAATTTTTTTTGTTGAAACACTGCTATCAAGACGCGAAAGACAGCTAAAAGCTACTCAAACCTAAATTTAATACCAAGCTATTGAAATTCATTTTTATTTGCCAGTAACGCATTATTCATCCTCAAATAGTAAAAATAATTCAGAATATGAATAAAAAAGTCAAAACAAAAATGATAATAAATAGGAACAGAGAATCTACCGAAGCGGAACGGTATCAGGCAAGTAGACAACATATCTACTAAACGATAAAATTTGTAATTTTATAAAATTTGGAACAATTTAAATTGGCAGTTATCAATGCCGCTTTCGTCCTGGAAAATCAACAAGTGACCAGATGTTCGCACTTAAGCAAATCCTGGAATAGACTCATACATTTTAAATCGAAACACACCACCTATTTATCAATTTTAAGTCTGCATATGATTTCATATATTGCTGCTATATTGAACTTCGGTGTACCAGTCAAGCACATCCAATTATCAAAAATTACACTTGAAAACTCAGATCTAGTGTGGTGCTTGGAAATAACATTTCTGATATATTTCAGACGTGGACCGGATTTCTACAAAGATAATCTAATACTGGAATGTAAGTATAGTGCGACGAGCGGAAGTAAGCACGGTCTGTTAGATGTTTCAGATTTGCTCAATTAGTAGGGTATGCGGTGCGGACAACATTGATATCATTACCAGATCACAACGGGTAGTCGTCGAAGCTTTTACCTATATTGAACAAAAGGGCAACTAATGAGTCGCAAAGTAAATGATAGAAATTTTGGTTCACACAAAAACTCCCCTTAGAGGCAGACACAACAAAAAATAGCCAAGTCAAAATGTATATCAAATTTAAATCAATATTAGCTCTGTAGTTTCTATAATATGAGCTTGGGTTCAAATTTACACATTTGGTTTGGAATTGGCTCTCCTAGAGTTTTCTAAAACCCGGTCTTTTGTAGTTTTGCCGAATCCGAATTTTTAAAATTGTGATCCGCCGAATCCAATTCCGATTCTAAGTAAAAAATCACAATTTTACACTTCTCACACTTCTCCAGCTAAATTCAACACATCTTTAGATGGAGTACTATTTGGGTCTTTCAAACTTTTGAATAGTTTCATTAAATTTATATTATTAATCTTGTTCAATTCTTTTTGTCAGATTTAGTAATGGTTCAGAACTTACTTCTGTATTTGCTTCAGATAGTTTTTTTTTTCAGAAAATTAATTTCTTACGTCGTCGCTTCTACTGCTAATTTTATTGGCTTAAGTTCATTGTTTAGATCCCAAAATATTTAATAACTCGATTGAATTAAATTTGAGAAAAGGTTCTTCAATATAAATACATACTTTCAAAAATCTATCAATCATATCTGGAATAGAGCTCCATCGAGTTCTCAACCAAATATTCAAATTTATTTTATATTTAGCTGGAACTAAAATAATTGAGAATTCTTTCTAAAATGCCAAAGCAACTTTCGCCGCCATCACATACTATCCAAAGAACAGAACCTACTAAGCTTTATATTTTTTTCAAATTTGATCATTTGTTAAGCTCTCACTTTTAGTTACCAAAATTTCTAACGGATGATACAATTAATATTGTATTTTTTTTTATAATTAAGATTATTTATTTTAAATAATAGTAAATTTCGGGAAATCGGGATTCGGCGAATCTCAAAAACGGATCCCGAATCCGAATACCAGAGGAAAGATTCGGCGAATCCGATTCCGAGTTATTCGGCATGAGAAACTCTAGGCTCTTCCAATATTGACAAAAAAGTGTTGTTATCATCAGAAGTTGAGATGTGTACCAAATTTTAATCAAATCGGCACAGTAATTTCTGAGATATCAAATTTGATATAAATAAGGGCTTTACCGATGACCGATGAAATTATTTAGAAAAAGTATTGTCACTGAAATCGAAGTTATAACTAAAATTTCAAGTATCTAGTTCATGGGGAAGTTAGTCTAAAAGCAATTTCAAAATTTATACTGAACAGACGAGAATATAACTAGGCATTTTACTTAGGACTAAAAACGTATTAAAAAGTAAAAAAATAAATAAATAATCTCTCTTATAAAAAAAGAAAAGCTACCAATATTTACTAAGAAATCTTGAAGCTTGCAAACAAATAAACCATTTTCACATGATTGCACAATTTATCTATCAAATTTTCACAATTTCAATTTTTTATTATTTTTATATTGAATTTTCGTCCTTGAACTCACATCCTAAAATTTTACCCAATAGCCACTGATCACCACATTCCTGATAAAGTAACTTATTTAAAATAATTGACTAATATCAATCATAAAAAAAAAAAAATTACAAAATTTCATTAAGATTTATTAAAAAAAATAATAAATACCTTTTCTCCTAAATTAATTTTAATAAATTTTCCAAGAAAAAAAAAAACACACTTTTTTCAGGAAAATTCAAATATTCTTCTATATTTTATATACACTTAGTTACAGTTACTTTATCAATATAATATTAATGATAGATATCTTTTAATTTCAAAATTTAATTAAAATAAGTAAATTAACTGTACAAAAAATTGTTTCAAAAATTACTTAATTAAGGTCAAAGAACTCAACTGTATATATATATATATATATATAATATATATATATATATATATATATAGGATAAATAAGAAATCAAAGAAAACATTTTCAATTTTTCAACTAACTACAAGTCGACTATACATGAATAACATTAAAAATTAAATTTACTGTAAAATAATGACCTTTAAACTTATTCAAGCTTAAGTAAAACTTTAGTTATTGTAAATAATGTATAACAGGATACTTAAGGATTTTCAGAACAATTTTACATAACATTTAAGCGATACATTTACATTTATAGGATATTTTTTAAAAATTTTGTTTTCACTAAACCGGTATTTTAAGTAAGAGAAAATAAATTTTTCGAATTTATTTATATATACCTATACTTAGTACCTACTTAAGCTGCTTATTTAAAAATGTTTTTCTGAAAATAATAAACTTTAGAAAAATAACAAAAAATTCAATTTTTTTTCGCATTAAATAAAAAAAAACTTTAATTTTTATTTATTGGACGAGTGTAAGAATTTGCATGACTAAATTTAGAGGTGACTAGCTAAAGTGAACTTTTTTGTATTTTTTTCAACATCAACAGATCGGAACTCAGAGAAAAATTTAAATAGGTTAACCTTATAAGACATTTTATTATCCATGCTGATGCTGGCATGCAATTAATTAAAATAATAAATTCAGTTGCTGACTGCAAACTAAAAAAACAATAGATTCAAAAAGTTGAATTTGTTAATGAACAAGCTATGAAAAACTAAAATTGTATAACTGTAGCATATATCTATAGATTAAATTTAAATAAATTGTATTGAAGTAAAAATAATTTTAGAAAGTTTTAAGCTTAAAATAAGTTATGCAGTTATGGATGTATATATATACACTCTAAAATAAGACGAACACAACTGAGGGTACCGCGAGAGAGTGCGTGTGCTAATATAAGAAGCTGGCAAAGCAATACAAAGTATAATACTCTCACACTGGTTATTTTGCAGATGATAGCTATACTTGGCATCACAGATAAATTGTTGCATAGCTTCAAAATTAGTTATTACAATAAAGAATATTTATAATCGAAAAATGGATAAAGGTCTACCACATCAAGGCCAATGAAGGAAAAGGAGTAAACGTGAGTTTACTACGAGGAAAAAAAACTGTTTGTAACCCTAAACAATGTAACATTCAATTCTGATGTATTGCACAAGTGCTGTAAGTACCTATAAATTTATTGGTGTATGGGATAAATTTATAAAATAAATTCGTACATTGAAATTCTCAAAAAGATTTTGATTAACACTGGTCAAAGTGATTGTGCCGAATGTATATATATAATAAACAGTATTCATACTATATCCATCCAGAAGGAAGCAATACGTTACAGTTAATCGATTGATTTAATCGATTGTTATTCAATTTAATTTTTACATTTACATTTGAGTTTTATTCATATGTACTTATATCTACACAACTGAAATATTACATAATGGTTTTTTTTTACATTTTCGTTTAATTCACTAACATTTACGAGTTCATAAGGAAACTTTAAAAAACCTTATATTTGATTTTATTTTTTATTAAAACTTACCTAACTACCTAATACTAGCCCAATCTAACTATGAATTAACCTACTTAACTAAACTACTTAGCCTAAATCTGCCATATTAGCTAAACTATATAACACAAGCGAACTTATTGGTATAAACTCTTTGTAATTGAATTTTCTGAAAATGAGCATTTTGTAACAAAAGATTCTGTTTTCTGTGATATTAATAGCGATATCAAGCTCATATTTGCTTTATAATGGAGTTTTTTAGTTGAATAAAAAAAGGGAGGTTGAACATGAATTTCAAAATTTTATTTTGAGCCACTTGGAGAGTGTTTATGTGAGTTTTTTATATCATGGAAGACTGGACATGCGTATATTATGATCGGTAGAAATATAACTTTCATTATTATTAATTTGTTTTCAATTGATAAACGGATATAGGATCCTTGTGGTTTTGTTTAACTTTTCTATTGTCTTAGTGATATGAGTTTTGAATGTTAATCGTTTATCTAATTGTACGCCTAGGTACTTTACGCTATTTACCCAATGAATATTTAAATTTTGCAGTTGTAAGTTTTTTGTTGGTATTAGTTCTAATTTTGTTTTTTTTGTGAGGTATATTTATTTTTTGAATATTAATCGAAATTTTCCATTTATCTTCTTAATATAATTCTTCGCCGGTGTCAGCAAGTACCGTTATAATTTTATGTTTGAAAGAGAAATATTGTTTCTGTTGCATGTATACATTTTGTTTTTAACATAAATGAAGAAGAGAATTAGCAAACAAATTGGAAGCAACTTTTTTATTTCCTTTTTACACCTCATCAAGAATGCCTTTAATATAGGAGAAAAAAAATCAAACTTTACTCAAATTGATTTAAATGAAATCGGTATACATTTTTTGTTATTTTCTTTTGTTGTTTTTCTTCTTAATACATCGTAGTAGGAAAGAATATTCATTAATAAGACGATATGCTCTAGGGTGGGGAAGTCAAGATATTTTTACTACTCCTTTTACAAAAAAACCTCATTAGTTAAAGAAGCAAAGAACTATTAATTTTTGCAATTTAATTTTAAATAGTCCACGCCCACGGGACAAGAGATTTTTCATGTGTATGGTCGTCTGAAATTTTGTGTGCGAAATTTTTCAAAAATGAACGTATTAAATTTATTAGGGAATGAGAGTAAGGACATTTTGAATGATTGATTTTTTTCAGGTACCTAAATAACATAATGTTGGTTTCAAAAACATATCTTATTTCTTAAACATAATTTTATTTTCTTTTATTGTCTTATAAGGAAAGTAAAAATTTTTTTTTATTTTAAACAGATTATAATTGATGTATTTTCAATATATAAATTTTTTCAGGTATTGAAACAGGTAGTTAAAAAGAATACCAAGAACCAATCGTTTTTTTTATGAATGACTCGATGCATTTTTATTTTCTTCAAAATTAAATTTTGCCATTTCATAATCAATGATAATTTATTAATTATTAATAATATTAGAATTTATAAATAGGAAAGAAATTTGAATATTAAAAATGTTTTTTATTGCTATGCATTTTTAAGTGTAACATATCCTTAAATTTTGATAATTAAGAATAAATACAACAATATTTCTTTGAGACAAAAAAAGCCGTTCGATAATTTTTTCCCACTTTGTCTTTTGAATTTTTATATCTCTCTCACAAATGAAATTCTTATTACTATCTATTTCTTACAATTTTGGAAATCGACTAGAAAATTGGTAACCAAAAATTGACAAATTATAAAATTTCATTCCAGTGCACTTCCTTATTAATGGATATCCTTTGATAGATGCGTGTGCGGCTTTACATTATATAATAAATTATTTACATAATCTTTCCCCTTTTTATTTCAATCTACTGAGAATTGTTTTTCTTAAAGAGAAATTGTTTTTGTTTTATGGATACATTCATACATTTCTTTCACAGAAACGAAAGAGAAAAGAAAAAATAACAACAAAAAAAAACAAATAAATGTCGAATGAGCACATAATTCCTCCCCTTCTAAAACAAAATGGATTAAAAATATTTAGAATAATAATTTCAAATCTATTGAAATTATATATAAATCTTATATATTTGAGAAATATATTTTAAAATCATTTTTAGAATATGTACATTGATTAGCGTAAGTTATTACGTATTTTTTTATGAAAAATAATCAAAAAACTTTAATCAATTTATATAATCAACTACATAAATGTTGACGCAATAACATTTAGGGCAACGTTTAAGTACATATCAGATTTTATTTGATAAAAGTTACTTATTTATTTAAGGTTTATTTAGCTCAAATAAAAAAACATTGATTTTAAATATAGAAATTTAAAATTATAAACAAAAAAAATAAAAAATACAACAAAATGAAAAAAAAAATCAAAAATACAATTAAAAAAAAGCTAAAAAAATCTAATAAATGTAGGTAGTTTATTATCTACTAATTGTTATTATCAATACTATTATTTATAACAATCAATATAACAACAAAAATAATCAAACACAACAAACATTAAACAAAAAGTTCAACAAATAACAAGAGTCGATTTCGATTTAAAGGAAAAAATTAATTTCCAACATTTTTTGTTTCAAAAATGTTTGATGATAATAGGATAATATTCTATTTTTTCATTAAACAAAGTCGGATGACCATCAACAAAGCGCAAGGTCAAACTCTCAATAAGGTTGGTATTTTACTTGATACACCAGGTTTTTCAGATGGACAACTATATGTCGGAATTTCGCGCACTGGGAATAGAAATCATTTGAAAATTGTAACCGAAGAGAATAGAACTGTTAGAAATATAGTTTTTAATGAAATATTAGTTGATTAAATATTTCAATCTATATCAATCAAATAGTCTGTCTGCTATAATCTGCTAATTTAACTAAAGTATTACATATTACTAAAATATTGTTGATAGGGGAATTTTTGATTTTGATAATTTATAATGTAGTACAACCTAGAATGCTCTAATTTTGATTTTTCACCACTATATATAACGGTAGCAAAAAGTTACGTAGTAACGGGTATTTAACTAGTAAAAATAATTAGCCAGTGAGCTTAATTCATTTTACAGATTGATTAATATGTCGGCACTATTAGTACCTGATCTGTATAACGAAGTATCGTCGGCAAAAATTGATAAATGAACATTTTCCGTTCTGGGAAAGTCATATGTATAGATATTATACAAGATTGGGCCGAGGACAGAGCCTTGAGGTACTCCGGCTGGTATGAAATAAGTAGTTGAATTAGTTTTACCTATAAACACTTTGCATTTTTTCCCTATATTAAAATTATTTTTTGGTTCCACAGTTTAAAATTATGGGTTGGTGTCGAAATCTTATTTTTGAAAATCTTATTTTCTGAATATCTTATTTCTAAAAATCTTATTTCTGAAAATCTTATTTTGTATTTTTTGTTTTTTTTCTAAATAGGAGCACATAATAACGCATACGGCACAGTCTTAGTAAAAAAATATTTTTAAAAGAATTATTTTATTTTTAAAGTCGGGGGCTGCTGCCAACCTCCGCTACTCATTTATTAGAACCGAATATAAATAAACGAATATAATAGGTACTGAAATATATTTCTTTTATGTTCATACTCACAATCGTACTTAAAGTACAAAAGTTAAAAAAATTAATAGTTTTCGAGCTATAACCAAATTTGTAAGTGGCCCAATATTTTTTCCCTCATAACTGCGTGTATTTTTAAAAAAAAAACTGGCCTACTATTGAGCTTTCCTCTCCGAGTGTCTCGGCCTGTCAATTAGTGTTAACTGTTAGTCTCAATCCAGATAAATGTAGAAAAGTATATATATATAATACAGTTATTTAAAGAAGAAATACAATAACTACTTATTTTATTTTTTTTTTCTTCATTTTGGAACAACCAATTACTAATTGAACCCAAACGACTTGAATTGAGTGTAGTCTGAAAATATATATATATATATGTAATTTTTATAGAGATGTTTTGAACATAAATATAAGAGACAAAAATATAACAACAATATTTTACACAAAAAAAAAAGAAAAAAAATAATAATACATAAATATAAAGTGTCTCTATGTAGTTATAAGTCAAGAGAAGAAGTCTCATATGCATTTAAATATGTTACTATACATAAGTAGTAATTGTATATAATATTTAGTATTTTCCTATAGGGATTGTAACCAAAAATTTTAAATTTTATTCGAAAGCCTCTGATCTATAAAGTGATACTAATTCCAGGATGAATTACCTACCAATACAATGATTCGTTTTTTAAATGAAAAACAATCTTTATGGGTAGTGAAAGTTAAAATTATACTCCAAAGAAGGAAGGAAGTTAAAATACAGGAATTATAATAAAACGGATATTGATTTCAGCAATAATTGTAAAATGAGTCACCTATGTATGTGGAAGTATATTTCCATTTAGCATTCAAATTTGTTTTTATATCTTCAAAGTCTACATCAGTTGGTGCAGGATTCATTATTTAAATTTAATTAAAACTTTCTAAAAACGTAATACAAGAACTCTGTAGAAAAAAATTAATTATTCCCACATAAAACAAATTGATACTTATTAAGGTATTTTTTCAGCCAATTATGTTATATGCGGCACCAGTCTGGGGAGATTGTGCAGCTAGTTATATTAAAAAATTGCAAATTGAGCAAAATAAACTTTTGAAACTTGTACTCAATCTTCCCAGATGGTATTCAACCAAAAAGCTGCATGATAAAGCCACCATGAATACAATTTTAGAAAAAATAAGTTATTTAACTGTGAGGTTCCACTGGGAACTGTTCACGTCAGAAAATCCTGTGATCAGAAATTTAAGTTAAGTTAAAAAAAAAATTAGGCTAGTTTAGTTTGTAGGTTTTACTGTTTAAGTTAAAAAAAATTCAAAAAGGTTTTTTCTTCTCCAATTTTCCTTTAAATTTATACTCGTATCTAAACTCGAAAATTTCTAAATAAAAATAAAAAAATACAAATCAACTGTAGTAAAGATAATTACATATCCGTATCTAAGTAAATAGTTTTAAAAGAATTAATTGCACAATTTATGGAGCATAATAAATAAAAAAAAAAAAAATAATATTTCCAGGCACACACATCGTCTGATTCAGAAATTGACATTAACCCAATAATACCATTTACCTTATGTCCTGGTAAATGACATTGGACTAACAATTTTAAATGACCAAATTTAATTTACACGCTAGGTGGCGCAGTAGGTAGAGCGCCTGCCTTTCAACCGAAAGGTCCAAGGATCGATTCCCGATGAAGCAAAAAAAAAATAAAAATGCTTTATGGATTTTTCGACCTGTTCCAGTACCCTCTGTCATTGGGATATAATAAATGGCAAAAAATAATTGAGAGTATAATGTGGTAACAACTTTATTAAAACTGGAGCTACTCTATTTAAGAAGGCTTAGTTCCTGACAATAATGGTAGTTTTCCACATTTAATGAGTTGATAAGCCAGTAATTTGATAAATAAATACTCTAAATACTGTAGATTGCAGTGTAAAATTGCAGTACCGTACTTAATTAAGCACGAAAAGGTGATTCTACCTAAGTTACTGTAGAGTGTAAAAAAAAAAACATGGGGAAGCACCATAGAGCACTAGGGTGTTAATGGTACACTCATCATATTTTAACCAAATTTAATTTGAATAAATAAATTGAGAATAGCACATTGCACATATGCAGATATCTGCAATAAAAAATTTCAGATAATGTAATACTTTAATAATTTAATACGAAACATCTCAGTACATTTTTTCAATATACATTCTTACCAATTTCATTTCCATTCACATTTACATAACTAAAATGATTTCAAAATAATTTGTTTCACCGAAAAAAACACATCCTAATTTCGTTTTTCACGTAAAAGAGTTATAATAAACAGTACGTTTACTAAAACTAAGAAAATATTCAAACGGAATATATAATAAAATTTAAAATTAGAACTGTTATAAACCATAAAAATTATTCAAGCATGAAAATTACCCCATTATAATTTCCGAAAATTTGTATAACAAGAAAAGGAAAAGGAAAAATATAGTAAAAATTATTTTACAAAAAAAAAAAACCGAAAAAACAATTGACGAGAAAATTATATTTGAAAAAATTTAAATTTTTTAAAGAAAATTTTTAAAGACTTTGAAAAATATTTTCTAACAATTTCCATTTTTTACACTAGTTATCAAGGACTAAATAGAAATGTTAGTATCTGGAAAATATAAGAATGGAAAAAAATCTGATTGAAGAGAATGCGAAAAAATATATTTGCATTATTACCGTTCCATCACCTGAGGGGAATCATTAAGAATAATATGGATACAAAATGCGAAAAAAATGTGTACATGCCATTGGCGAACAACACAAATTCATATCAGTTTTTCATGAGTATATGACCAGTTAAAATGAAAAAGAAAACATGATGCTTCTAATCATGTTCAACTGTGAGATGGCAGCAAAATATCTACTCTATTCTACTCTAGTTCACTTTATTCCACTCTACTGTGCTCTACTCTACTCTTATTTATTCTACTGCGAAGACAATTTCATATATCTCCTTAAATTGTGTATGTAAATGTATATTTTTTTCATATCAAAATATGACAACACAGTAGTTAACTATAAAAAAGGCACTGAAAATATACACTGAAATTTCGTAGCTAAGTAAACATTTTTTTGGCGATTTTGATGAGCTGGAAGACATTAAAAAATATGCTCTGCTGATTAGCCTTATATTTACAAAATGATTTTTTTTTATAACAGTGGACCTATGTATATATGCAAGCTAAAGGTACTTTTACAATGCATATTTTTACACATTTGGATAATAGTTATATAACCGATTATCAGTTTAGAAAATGTGATAGGTACAAATTTAAAAAAATATTGACGAAAATAATAGTTTTTCTTAAAACCTCCACTGTTTAAATTCAATGTGCATCAGAGGGATTTAAGATTGTTTAACGAAAATCGCAATTACTGACCAATTAAATACAAAATGTAAGGCAACTGAAAATATGGTATGAATAATGGATATCAGCAAAATTAATGCAAAATGAGCAGAACAAAACGAAGAACAATTTTCAAATAAAATGTTACAGAGATTTATTGAAGTCTAATATTGTTTTGCCGACTTTAACAATAACAATCTATCAGTTTAATAATTATAATTGATAAGCATTTAAGGACCTGCGCAGTAGACACCTTTTCATGTTATCTCGCTTCTCCTTAACGAACTCTTAATATATATAAATAAGTTGGTATTATTATTCGTATATCGTATGGTTTTATTATTCGCCAAATACATTATGCATGTAGAAGTTCTTATTAAAATCAAAAACAAAACAAATCGGTTATTGTTATTACTTGCAATTAACCTATGTACATATGTCAAATAATAACAAAACAACTAATGAATCTAAAATAAAAAATATAAAAAAAAACAAAAAATAAAAATCGTTCAAGAAATCAAATCAAGAATTCTGCAATTTTTAGTTTTTTTAAGTAACTGTTTCTAAAATTTGGTTATTTGTTGCAATCATATAGCTTTGATTAAAAATATGTAGGTACATGTACATATATACCTCTTTAATTACAAACATATTTTATTTTTTAGTAATTTTATCCACTAAATGCCACTTACTATAGGGAATATAGCAGAAACGAATCAGAATATAAGAGAGGTGTATTTATGTGCCCCAAAATAAAACTTACTAACTCAAAACTTTATATTAAACATGGTGGAGAGTGATTTAAGCTTTATCGTAAGAAGTCTATGTCAGTACGTAAATTACTGTTATTTTAAAAACTGTAAATTTGGCTTCAACTTGATTTATAATTACTCAACAGGGACCCCTAGTCAGTTTAATAATTTAAAAAAAATAATTTCTTAAAATCAATACGCTCTCATTGTAATACAAACGTTAAAATATAAGTATACGTAAGTATAAGTATACTTTAAGTAGTTAAGATACATTCAAGTATTTGGCAATATTATTTTTGAACATCAAACTTCAACGATATTAACGTGAGAAATTCAAGATATTTACTAGAGAGTTTTCAGTAATTTTATGCAGTTTAACTAAATTAAATTATAGACATGATATTTAATAGTACCAGTATGAATCCGAATATTGCAGTAATATATTTTTAAGCCATTGTATTTGCATATCACATTATATCAAAATAGACTTTAGCCTGACCTAAATTTTAAAATTACGTTAGCCTCTTATTATATTTTACGGTTAAGAAAAATTTAGATAATATTACTCTTCTAGGGAATAAATATGAATATCGGGGAGGAACAAATGTCGTCCTCAACTTGTCTACATAATGTTTTTTTTTTCAGATAGAAGAAAATCATATAAAGAATCTTCTACTTCTGTTCTTGTACCGGGAAATGTTGTGCCGACTTTAACACACTAAAAACTTCCATCCTTTTGCTAATATTAAAACTAGCCTTTAAGACTATAACCATTAATACAATTTCGGCTATATTACTTCAGATATCTTTGATCAAACAAAATTCCATTAGGAATTATTGTAAGATAAAATATTTTATCCTAACACAGTTCGAACGGTTTCTTCCGTTTAAATTTTCTAACAAAGTTTTGGCAGTCAGCTAAACATTAAACTTCGACATTGACATGTTGAGAGAGACGACTTTTATGGCGTACAGCTAATTTTTTTATTTAGTCTTTTATGAGAGCAACTCTGACATCCCTTTGAATATCAGCATTGCGAACAAACCATGGGGCATTAACAATATTTCGCAATACTTTGTTGTGGAACGTTTGTATAGTTTGAATATGAAGTTGTTTAGAACAACCCCATATTTAAATACCGTATGCCCAGATTGGCAATAATATCTGATTGTAGATCAAAACTTTGTTATACGTCGAAAACGTAGATGTTCGCCCAATTAGCCAATACAAATGTTTGTATTTTAGATAATGTAAAAGAATAATCATGATATATTATCATATTACAACATATTTGTCTATTACCTATTATTTTATTTGTACATATATCTACAATAAATTTCACAATTAAAAATTCTAAATATTATTTATTATTATTATTTCATTTACTTAGTTTTGTTAACTATTTACAGTGTGCAATTATAACATTATTTATATAAATATGACAATTAATTTGTATTATCTATTTTAACAATTTAATTCTAATCTGTTTTAACAATTCATTTATTTATCTATTAGGTAGGTATAACAATTCATTTGTCATTTTAAATATTATCAATTTATATGATTCATATTTTTAATTTTTTTTAGAGCGTAGAAAAATATTACGATTATGAAATTTATATTATTCCCCTATTGTAGAATACTGTTCTAGAATCTGCATAACTACCCCTAACTGGCTAACTACTAACTACCCCTAACTGGCTATTGCTCCTAAATTAGATTCATCATTATAAAATTTTATTAATTTCTATATTTCTGATATAAATTTGGAAATTATGAGTAGGTCAAAATCATTTAAAACATACATTTTATATTCCCATTTATACGGCTTGTCTGATAAGTATTTTATTTTCTAAGGTTATCTATCGCTTTATGTAGTCAAGTAAAAAACACTGTTAGAGAAATTGAGAACAGGTGTAAAAATATAAATATTTTTAATATAGCCATCAGCTAATTGACCACAAAATATTGAAATAATTAATAGCACCACTTTATTTTGTCATTTCAACAAAAGGAAATTATTTATTTTCTCAATAAATATAATACACTTATATATATATAAATATATATACATTCATACGAAATAAAAAAAACATTAAATATATCTGCAGAGAATGGGAATGAGTCCTTTTGAACAATTTTTGAAATTTTTACTTCTCACCTAAAAATCAATTAATATTATTAGTCTTTTTTAGTCCGTAACAAAAATTTGCCTTAATGACTCTTAGAATACTTAATGTTTCAATCAAAATTATAAAAAAAAAATTAAAAAGAAATTTTCATTTTCAGAGCCACGCAAAAATCTTTTTTCCTTTTTGAGAAAAAAACAGTAACAAAAAAAAACTGACTCCCATAGAGACAGGCAAAACATTAAAGAGTAATAAAAAGTAATAAAACGGAAATATAAAAAGAAAACAAAATAATTTTGAAAATTAAACATGCGACTTTTTATTCTCTAAAAAAGAAATTTAGAACTTCTTTTTTTTTTTTTTACATATTTTAACTCCCAAAGGACATCATTTTAGATATATAGTACCACCCCATGAAAAGATAAAAAATCATTAGTGTGAGTGAATTTTTGAATTAAATTTTAAAAATGAATTTTATTATTGTAATGCTAATGCATTAAACAATTTACAAAATTAAATTTAAATATTTAAAAGAAAATTATTTAGGACTTAACAATACTAAAAACTCACACTTACAACCTTACCACCTACAGTTCCTAATTTAATTCTTTAATAATCTAAAATAATTAAATTTAGTTTGTGAAATTAAAATAGAATTTCTTTACAAATTCAGGTTTATTTTTATCGATTGAAATTAATTAATGTTAATTTACTTAAACTTAACTAAGCTTCGATTCAAACAAAAAAAAAAAAATATCGTTTGATAATTAAAGTAAAATTAATAACACTTGGCATTTTAAAATAAAATTTGTTATAAAAGAAACATTATTGAAAACTTCAAAATTTGTATTCAAAAATATTTTATGTTTTAGGAACGAATAAAAACATTAGGTGATACTAACCACCGTTCTTCCAAACAACATAGAAAATATTCTCGGATGGGAAAATTCTCGGAGAGATATCGATCGAACTCAACCCTGAATTATTCTAAATAACAAACTTTAACAATCTATAGGTAACTGGAGTCGTGACATCAACAGATTAAACTTTACATTGACTCATTCTCCAAAAGCTTCAAGAAATAAAGACTTCCAATTTTAGGGCTTTAAGGTAAGAATTTGTAATTCTTTTATTAATTTTATTTTTGAAGAATGGCACAAGATTGAAACAATTCTAAGTCATTGATAGTATGAGCTGATAGTACATAACAGTAAAAATCAAGCGATATGGAATTAAGATAAACGGATTTCGTTTTTGTGCGTAAACCTCTTACATTTTGATAAAATAGAAGAAAGTTAGTTCTTATAGGAGTGGTATTGCGTGTTAGGATATTAGTATTGGATTGGGTAGGACAGGACTAAGATTAACGCGAACAAGTGAGTTATGGTTAGGGACAAGCCGACTTCGACTGTTTCACGTTTGAGGAAACAAACAAACACGCGAAACGTTTCTAGATCCTTCTTTACACCATCACAGGATAATCTTAGAGTGTCATGATATGAAAGAAAAAGTTTCAAAAGAGCTCGATAATCAGATGGTAAGCCTTCCTGTTGAATTAAAACGCTGGTGCTGGTTTTGGTCCTTCCATCAACACATACACTATCAGGATGATCATACAGATACGCAAGGTATAGTCGAACATTATTCTATATTCTGTGATCTTTGAATCTAGAGAGTCTATTATCGCTAAATTCAGCAGCGTTTGGAATTAGTTGTACCGTTGGTGGCAATAAGGGGTTGATGAAGTTCGGCGATTTTTTGGATTTAAAAAAAAAATTTCAAACATGGGGACGATTTGCAATTTATTGAGAATATATGTTAATTAATCTTCATTTTATAGGGTATAATCTGTACTGATTTTGGAAAAAACACAAAAATTAATTAAAATAAAATTATTTTTTTTTTGTGCATATCTTCTTTTGGAACATATTTTTTATATTTCTTTTTATAAAAAAATTTAAAACAAATAGACAAACATTTTCTTTAAGTCTCCCATTTTGGAAAACATTTTATAATGAACCAGAATTCGATTAAAAAAAATTAATCTACTATAATTAAGTTCTGCGCAATTTCATATAACAGTGCACTGATGTGGAATGCACCCTGTACATAATTTTCTACGAATATGTGAAGCAGTATACAGAAAAAAATAATGGAAAAATAATTGAGATACCTGTTTGGGTACATGGTCAGGCATATGATATTAAATATTTTCTGGTTCAGAGTTATGTGAGATTTTTTAACGTTTTCAGACCCACCAAAAGCGATTGTGAGATGTGATGAAATACTTTTGTACTGCATAATAATTGATATATATATATATATATAAGTATCTATTTAAAACTCAAACGCATTAATTCATAGCTCTTCATAGTTAGAAAAAAATATGATTAAGTACACCAATTAATGTTACATATAGTATTAGTATTAAGTACTAAATTTTAGTTATGTCAAAACAATCGAAATGAAATTTATATTTTTCAGATGGTATCTGAAAGGGTTAAATTAAGATAACAAAATCGATTCGATTTTTTTAGAATTCCAAGAAATGAATACTTCAATGAATGAATACTTGAAATAGAATGAATACTTCAACTACTTTTTACACAGATTTTTACCATACACAATCATATACAATATCTTTCTTTGATTCTACAATATTTTCGATAATATCAACTACTTAATTTACATATATGAAAAACTAAATCAAATGTAGCGTAATACTCTCGACAGACTATATTTCTGTGTCAATAAGGCAAAACCACTTAAGTCGACATAAGACTAAATTGAGATTGTACTATAATTTAGTTCCTCTATTGATTTACTTTATTTCTATCTGGGTTTGATTAAATAATTCATACAATACAGTTCACAATGTAAAAAAACACAATACCTTATGTCATATAGATGTCACCTTGTAAAAGGTAAAATATCTTATCTCACAATTTCTTCTTAAGTTTTGGATTTATATACTTAATACTAAAAATAGCAAAATTGCTTTAAGTTCCCCAACTTAAATAATTATTGAAAAATTTTTAACAATTTCTTACAAAATCAAAAGATCTTAAATCTACATAAGATATTTTGCCTGAAGACTTTGAAAAATTGCTTTCTTATGTAGGCCTAAGCTAACATGGCACAAACATCCATAATTTGCCAAAATAACTTAAATTACATAAGTTTTTACAAAGTATAAAAAATATGCAGTCGATTTTTTCACAGATTGAAACCAAATTTCAAATTGACGTATCTCAGAATGGTTAAATTTCAGTTTAAATGGTTTTGCCTTATTGACACAGATTTAATTAACCGAAAGTACTTCCTTACTAAGAAAATCTGCTTCATAATGAAATTAATTAATAAAGTAAAATTTATTTTATTTTTGCATTAAATTCAGTGTTGATAGTAACTTACCTAGAATTACCTTTTCGTGCTTTATTAAATACGATACTGCAAGTTTATACTACAATATTTTGCTAAAGTGTTTTTGAGCATTTATTTATTAAATTACTGATGGTCTATCATGTAATGGAATAGTTCAATTCTATTCTTATTGACAACCAAAGTGTATTCGATAATTAATTTTAAAGAATAATGAGATGTGTCTTACAAGCCTTGATGATTGAAATTCGAACCCGAAAACTTCTGATAATTTAGTCACTACATAATATCAGTCGGTTGTATAAAATTGTTGCCAATTTTGATTTTAATAATCTTATGTTTTTTTTATAGACTTAAAATAATTGTTTTAATTAACTAGTATTATTAAATATTTTCATACCAGTTTAACATTAACTCCCTGTCTACCTAACATAATTACATTTAACGTTTCAAAAATTAAGCTAAAATTGTGATTTATTAAATGAATCTACTCAGATGTTAGAATTATAAGCAAAATACTAGTAATCATCGGCCCTGCGAAATAGGTTCTATTGAAATAACTTCGATAAATTAGAAATGAAATAACTTCGATAAAAAAAATCAAAGTTTTTCGAAGTTATTTCACTTTTAAATAATTGAAGTTATTTCAATTGAACTTATTTCGCAGCGCCGTAACCATCATCTTAATTAAACTTCATTCGTAAAAAAAAAAAAAAAAATACGGTACCAATATCTAAACCATTTCACAACCGATTATCATTATTATTCTTTTAAACGATATATATATATGTGTTAAAGGAGACGTAGTGAAACTAAATATTTTTTAAAAGTTATTTTAAAATTAAAATAAATTTTTATTAACTAAATCGAGCTCTATCGATTGGTGATATTTTGTCCTTCCTGAAAGGACCGAAAAAGAGTTTTTCAAGCACAAAATTCACCGAAATTAGCCGAGATCGAGATTTTCAAATGGCAGGAGTTACTTTTTTATGCAAATTCGTATTCTACGACAAAATATAAGAAACTTATATTAAATGATTTTTTTTTTTAAAATTAATAAAAATTAAACAAAAGCCTCCAATATTTTCTTTTGATAAACTTAAAATTAACAATAATCATTTTTAGAAATTAATTTGTTTTTCATATTATCGTACTTTTTTTTATCTCAGTTTTGGGTACCTACAAAGTTTAAACTTAAAAAAAAAAAACAAAAAAAATCAAAAAAAAAATTACTTTACAAAAGTTTATTTTTTTTGCATAAAAAAAAACCTCATCTCATTTGGAAATCTCGATTTCGACTAATTTCGGCGAATTTTGCGTTTAAAAATCTTTTTCCGGTCCTTTCAGGAAGTAGAAAATTTCACCAATCGATAGAAAACCCTCGATTTAGCTAATAAAAATTTCTTTTAATTTGAAAATAACGGCTCTTTCCCCTCTGAAAAAGCTGATAGCTGAACGCATGCTCTAGTCTAGAACACCCGGTATATATATATATACATAAAATTATCAAATTAGTAGTTTTATATTTTTCAATATTTAATTAATAGTATTTTTTTTCATTAAATTTAAATTTTATTTTCTTATTTCTCTTTAAATCTGCACGTATGCGGTTGTTGTCTAAGATAAATCAATAAAAAATAAAATGTAACTAGTATAACCAAGTATACATTGATGAAATGATTAAAAACAATATTCATAATGAAATTGAGTATGGTATATATATATACAGTTTGTTATCTGACTCCCTCGAATTTGGAGGAGCGAGTAGCGAGCTAGTTTAATTATTACATCAATACTAGTTTCACCATAATCAACAAAAAAATTTCATGAGATATTTTTAGCATTGATTTCAACAATATTTCGATTTCAAATTTAAGCAATATTTTTTAAATAGAATTAATTTATTTTATATAAAAACGAGAAAAAATATTCTAAAGCTCTATGATAGACTAAAGATATTTAAATTTATATATGGTATATATTATATACATTTAATTGAATGATTACTTCACACCAAGCAAATTATTTACAATTCATCGATCCTAAAAGGAATTATAAATCATATTTTGAAATAAAATTAGCTTTCAAATTTTAGTATACTACTTAATTAATGTTTTATTTTTTTATTTTTCGTGGACATCGGAGTTTATAGACCTGAACCAAAAAAAAAACAATTTTATTTTTCTGCAAAATCATCTAAATTAAAACGATAAATTGAATTATCCCACCCAACTTTTTCTATTAGAATTTCTTTTAATTTTGAATTATCAGGTAATTTAACGCATATTTAATTTAGATACAAATGTATATATATATATATATATATATATATATATGCATATATATATATATTATTTTTCTTTCCTTTTTTTCACTCATTATTTTATGAGGAAAACGTCAATTTTCACGGTCTATTAGGTTTCTGATAACACAAAATTCCAAATCATTGAACAACAAAAACTAACAAGAAAAACAACAGCGGTAACAGCAGTAGCAGCAAAAAACATAAATAAAAACAAAAATTTTCACTAATTGTGAAGCTGATAAAATAGCTAAAAATTTATATATATGTATATCACTCTGTAAATATATATATTTTCATTGATTATTATTCTATATTGAATAAATTAAAAATATGAGCAAAACAATAGTTACAAGGAATTCAAAGAAACAAAAATAATAAAAAAATAACAAACAATCAACGATCAGGAAATGAAATGGACATAAAATCAATTATATAAAAGCAATTAACAAGGATGTAGGTAGATTTGTGTTTATTTAAACACCTTGTAACTATTGCTATTATACAAGAATATTTCTGTAATGTCTACACATAAGTAACAAATCATTTATCTAAAAATACGAAGAAAAAGAAAAATATCAACAAAAATAAAAGTAAAAACTAAAAACAGATTTATTTAAGGATGGTTTTACATATCTCAAAATTGTTCCAACATGTTTTATTAAAAACGAAATTACGAAATAAATTTCGTAAAACGTATTGTCTAAAATGAAATTTTTCTGTAATCCTTTTACCGGAATTATATTGGTCATATCCGGAATTATATTAGTTATATAATTACATTTGTGTGTGTGTATTATGATACAATGTCTACATAAGTATTTAATTAATTTTTTTTATGTAACGGTAATTCTGAATAACATCTTTTGACTGGAAACAAAATTTGTTAAGCAATTCAAAATATTTTAGGCGTAATAGAAGCTATTATCAAGTAAATGAGACTGCATGCAATTAAATTCATGGAGTGAGACCAAATATCAGTTATAGTTAGTTAATGGTTATGATGAACTAAATGCCTGATAACTTTGAAGCAGTTACAGATTTTAATTGATACAGTACTTATACGAGATAACACAACTTTTTAGAAGCCTTCGCTGGTCGAGTGTTTATAATACTCACTCATAGAATATACCAACGGAGAGATTGTAGTTTCAAAGCCCAGATGGTAAAAATTATTTTTTTTATAGAAAGAAGATTACTGAGAAGTTGTCAGAAAATGTTGGGATATATTATATAACACTTGCATACACACACAAGACAGTTAGATAGCTAGTTCGAGAGAGGGTAACAACCACATAAATCAATCGCCGTCACGATATTAACCCACTTATGAGTTAATACAATATTTTGTGCTTAATATTGTTCATGTTACAGGTACAAACCTAGCGGCATATGACCTTTCAAACTCTAGTAAGTATTTATATGTATTCCGATGAAAAATAGAAATCGAAGAACCTGATATAGCAAAAAATTAAATCAAATAAAAATACAAATTAAAAACATGAAATCCAAAAGACTGTACAGTTAGATAGTCAGTTCGAAAAGGGGTAAAAGCCACAGTAATAAATTGCCGTCACGATATTAACCGACTTGTGAGTCCATAACTATTCCTTCCAACACAAAATGCACCATAAAAACATCAATATAACACCTTTAGTGCTTATCGGGAGTCATATAGAAATCTTATAGCACTAATTTTGTTTTTATATCAATAAAGTGTTGCGTGGGTGTGTAGTTTCAATGTCCTTGTGACCGTTAGTTATCTTGATAGATCTAGTCACATACTATTTCTGATCTTTCAATGACTCTGTATAGACACTTTCAGTGATTTGGGTAAAAGTTATTTAGGTGTAATAAATTCCTGTACAAGTAAAAGTAATCTTTAATTGTAATCCTTCCCAACACTTCATGTTCGCCCATAATAATATGCTCCGTAATTTTTGCTACTACATCCATAGTCTGCACATAGTTGTTGGTTATATTTTTGCCAGGTTTTGCAGATATTTATTCATTTTACAGTAACCTATACGAAAGTTCGTTAAAGATTCAACGTCCCTACATCCCAGTTTTTGTATTAGTACAATTATTTTAAATAGACAGACAATTAGATTTTTCACTAGCATCACTATGTTGTTTTCTATTTGTGCTTTTTTCTTTGGATGATTCTTAACTCGGACGATTCTTAACTCAAATAAGTCTCATAGAACGGTTTAAAATCAATATAAATTGATGTCTTAATCCGAATATAAGGATTATAAGCTTATATACAATATATAAACCCCATTTCTGACATTAAGCTTAACTTTAAGTAAATAGTTTTCAGCATCAATGTAAATTCGTGCAGTGTCATACTGAAATCGTCGTCATACATCTATACATACTTACGGGATCATCGCATTTCGCAAATGCATTTACTCCTTTACAAGATAGTGTGCTTCACTACAAATCCGTGAAATATTCATTATTGGTAATTCTTATTTTCTGTTTGTTATATGTCCTTTAATCTAGCTTTTAATCATCATTAATTAGCAAATTGAAAAATATAGATATTATGATAGATATTTAAAAGGAGACGTAGCGAAACAAAATATTTTTTTCAATTTTTTTTAATTTTCAGTTAAAAAAATTCAATTTAAAATTTCACCCCATGGATAAGTATGCATACACATACACTTAAGCATACAAAAATTTTAACATTTTTTTTAAACAAAGTATTACATAAATGCGGTTGTAGGCTAAGATAAATAAATAGAATAAAATTATATATAGTATACCAAGGACACATTGAAATGTTGGAAAACAATTCGTAATGAAGTTGACTACAATTTTTTCATCAAACTTATTCAAATTTTAAAGGAGTTGGCGAATACTACTTTAATTTTTTATCCATTCAAATCTTCTGTATTAGCAGATAAATCACAATATGCAAACTATTAGGTTAGGTACTGATCCAGCTTAATATGGTATTTTTGATTAATGCTTTTGAAATCGTCTTCAGTTAATGGTTACTATAATTCTTTAAGGATTTTTGCATTTTACCGCAGCAGATAATCCTATTATTGTTATTATTGTTATTTTCAAAATTTAAAGAAGCAACTGAACCCTCTCACAATTTAATGGGACAGATATAAATTGACTTTATTATGTATGATACTATAAAAGGGCACCTCGTAATATATTTTCAATTTATGGATATTTTTTTTAACAAAAAAATTATTTTATTCATTTTAATGCCAAGTTGACTATTTTATTATTCCAGGTTAGTCAGCGATCAAAGTGGATTCCGCTATAACCTTGCTTCAGTTACGGGTTTTTTATTTAATATTTTTTTGTCTAAATATCTAAATGTCTAAAAATTTGGATATACTATCAGAAATTTAAAAAATCTCCTTTTTCAAATCTTAAATTCTATTTTATTTTCTTTAAATTAAATTTGCTATTCTATTTTTATGATCCCTTAATCGCTTACAGTTCATTATTGAAAAATAATTAAAAAAATTTAATTAAAAATTATAAATAGCTTACAAGACTACATATATATATTGGTATATAGGTACATATAATTTTCTTCACTAAAACAAAAACAATGTTTTGGTGAGACCAACAATAATTAATCTGATAACAATCCACGTGATTTCAAAGGATTCAAAAATATTTAATCTTGTTATCAATTAGAATTAAAAGAGAAATAACCTCTCTATAATTTCTCTTTTTTTTCCTTTTTTTTTTTGTTTTTTTTTTTTTTAGAAAATTACGAAATTGGTTTGGTTGGTTTTCTAAAGCAGACCACTAATAAAAGAAATTTTAATAAAAAAAAAACAATACTTATTGTAGAATATCAACACAGCAACAAATAACAACAAAAAACAGAATAAAAAAAAAAAACGATGTCAAATCAAAAAGATTAATTGATTTCAGTATATTTTTGTAAATGTCAATTTTTCAGCTGAAGTAATTAATGATGTCGGATAACCGTCGAAAATCAAGCTTTTCAAAATAATAACAAAATAATATATACATATATATATATAGAACATCCATATATATATTGTATATATATGCACGAAGAACTGGTTGATATTAATCATTTTGAATAATTCTTATTCACACACACTCACACACGCTTGCTTTCACATGAATGCACACAAACATCGATATTTTGAGAAAATAATATAAGCATGTATATATATATATATATATGTGTGTGCTACAATATTACATATATCCTTTTTTATAGTGGATCTTTAATCATGTTTGCAAATAAAAAAAAAAAAGATACACAATGAAGTTGTTGATTTGGTAAAACTGTATTTAAAAAAAAATAATAAGAAAAAAAACAAAAAAAAAAGAAATTAAAAAGAATTAATAACAACAAATCAAAAGAAAAAACAACGACAAATAAAAAATGAAGAGGAAAAACTCTGATGAAAACCTCAATTCACCGTTAGCAATAATTCTTCTACTGATATTAATTCCTGCCTATTGGATAAATGTGTTAAATATAAAAAAAAACATATATATATACTTTGTTATCCTTGTTTCAAAACACTTATAAATTTACACAGGATCAAATGTTTTGAGAACGTTAAACTTGAAAGTTTTTAAAAATATTCCATATTTCACACCGATTTTTTTTTTCAATTAATTTTTTTTTTTTTTTAACTTAAACCCTTACTTGAATCTATTGACTAAGAATTGTTTGAATAAAATATTAAATTATATAAATCTAAAAATTTAATATCCATCAAATGCGAATTAGTGAAAAATGAAGGAGTGAAAATGCCGACAGCTGTTTAATGAATTTGTCCTTCATATCATATTTTCCGAAGTATGTAGTTACCGAGTTTACGGTAGTTTACCGAAGTAGGTAGTTAAACACTATTATAGTTTTTTATTTGAAAGAGTGTATTTTGAAGTGGGAAATTAATGACTTAAAAAAACTTTTGTAACGTTAAGGGTCAGAAGTTGTTGAACATACCATGAAAAATGTCCGGAGTGAAATCATAAGCCAGGCAACATTAGCGGTTCAAATAAATGATTGCATTGTTATGGTCGGAACAAAACCTTGACCAAAATCTAATTTAATCTAGACAATAATATAACGTTTAGCAGTAGGAAGGCTATATTTTGAAATTGTAACTGTTTGACATTTTTAATATTTTTGTTTTTTTAGGTTTGACATTTTATAATCGAAAGATGCACAAATTAATCAACGCTTACAAATTAAGCATTCTAATTTTTTTAGCAGAACTCAATTTCGTATGTTGCAACATTGTAATTCGACTAATTTGCGGATACAAAATTGTGTGATCGATTGACAACTTGCAGAGGACACAAATATTTATTTATTTATTTAGTTTACCTCAAACTTCATTACAATTATTTTTTATTTTTATGTTTTACAATATGTGTTATTTATACAATTACAATATGTGCAAATTAAAATTATATTTCATTTAGAACTAGTTAAAATGTATTGAATGAATTGCACACATATTTTAATTACTATACAGATAACTAATATAATTTAAGTTTTTGAGTCTGTTTCGAAAGTGTGAAGTTAATGTAGTTTATGTGTTTATTACCAATTAGTAACATTCTTTGAATCGGCTCATAATTGCCATAATTATGTGCTACTTATGGAAACTTAATGTAAAGAAGTTTGTATTTCGTAGGCGATTATTTGTATTAATGTTGATGTTATTCAAAATCTGAGGAGAAACAATGTTTCCTTTAATAATTTCAGTAAGAAAAATAACATTCGCCACTTCTCGTCTTAATTTCAAAGTTTTCAAATGAATTAAGTTTAACCTATGTTCATATGGAGGCAGAATTAATGGATTTGACCCTTGGAAGTTACGCAAAGACAATCTTAAAAAAAATGTTTGCACTGCTTCAATCCTATTGATATGAACGTCATAGAAAGGGGACCAAACTTGAGTAGCATATTCCAAATTTGGTCTAACGAGACTAGAATACAAAGATCAAGAATTGAGAACAAAGGGTTCGTTAAATTCCTTTGACCAACGTTTAACAGAACCTAACATAGAATTGATAATATTACAAAAATTTGATTTAAAGTTAAGCTTGTCGTCAAAGTAAACCCCTAAGTCTTTATTTGAGCTCGTTTTGGAAAGGTTAATATTATTATAAGAATAATTAAAAAAAACCGGATTATGTCCGTAACACTTTAGTGCATATTTATTCACATTTAAAAAAAGATAATTATCTGCACACCATTTAAAGAAGTTATCTAAATCGCCTTGTAGGAGTACAGCGTGTTCTAATGAGGTAATTCTTTTTAAAATTTTAATGTCATCCGCGTAAATTTTCAGTTCACTATTAAGAATTACTGAGCAGACATCATTAACCGAGATTATAAGAAAAGCAGTCCAAAATAACTGTCTCGTGGAACTCCTGAATTAGCATAAAAAGATTTAAAAGTATTTTTTCTAAATAAAATACTATAAAATCTGTCGGTTAGATATGATTTAACCCATTTCAGAAAGAATTCTGGGTAACCAAGTATCCTTAATTTTAGAAGCATTATTGCATGTCGTAAAACATCAAAGGCTTTGCTTTATTGGTATAGTTAAATAACATCCGTTTGAAAACCTGCTTCCATATTTCTCGTAAAAGTTGAAACTGGCTCAACAAGATTAGTAACTGTGAATTTTTTATCCACAAATTCATGTTGGTTGTGAACTAAAAAAGATACAGTGATAATAAATGGAATCATACAATATTAACTCAAAAAGTTTCACGATTGGTCTATAATTAGTGATTTCATTTTTGGCGTTCTTCTTGTGAACTGGTTTAATAAATTAACGCTTCCAAATAGAGGGGAAAACGAAATTTTAAAGAAGAATTGAACTTTAATGACAGTGGAATTGCTAAGGCACTTGAGGCACTATATTTATTAAGGCTTGCTAAGGCACTATATTTATTAAGTATAATTTCGGGAAAATTGATTTAATAATCAGTGCTAATATGTAGTACAAATAAATGCAGAAAAAAGAAGGATTTTGCTGCTGTAAAAGAAAATGTTCGCCAAGATCGAAGTTAATCGATTCCTCGTCATTCAATTTAATTAGAATTGCACAGACAAGATTACAGCCAATTTTACGAAAAGACTTAGTTTTATATTACTACAAGATTCTTTTTATATCATTTAAGATTATTTATTGCGTAATTTTTTTTAATAATTTGGCTTTGAAGTAATTTAAGTATGATGGCAATTTTCATAACATGTCACACGAAAGTCATTTTAATTTGCATGACTATGTTTTTATAAAATTACCAAATTTGCTCAATTAATCATCAACAAATGATCTATGAACCATTTCCATTTCATGCTGGAGATATGATTGCCCATTATTTTACGAATACGAACCATAAAACATCGTTACTGACAATGACGAAAATTATCGCTCAATGATAACAGGATGATATTGATTTGAGAGGAATAGCATACATTATACTTATAATCCGATAGCATTAGCTTAAACTTATTACATTAACTAACCCGATAGCATTAGCTTATTAACCCAATTCTTTACAACATATACAGAAACATCATTTATGTTTTGCAATTCTTTTGAGAGTGACTTTGGATTCGACATAACTTAGATATTTTGGTACTGAGAATGAGTTTCAGTTTTCAGTCAAAATTTTTTTTAATGACAATTACGTCACCTATCGTATAGGATACGAGACGAAACTTTCTATCTTAGGGAACTTGAAATAGTGCTAACCACATTGTTAAATTTGGTTAAGTACCCCTTCCCATTTGAAAATCTCGATTTCAGCAAGTTTCGGCGATTTTTGGTCTTAAACAACCGATTTTCGGTTCTTTCCGGAAGTTGAAATTTTTTTTTTTTTAATTTTAAAATAACGGCTCCGTCGCCTCTTAAAAAGCTGATTCGTATGCTATGGAACACCTGGTATATATATTATATATATATATTTTTTTTTCAAAAATAATGAAATAAATATTAATACTTAATTTTAACATTAATGATTGCATATCCTTCAAAAGCGGAGTCACATTAACTTTTAAAGTCCATAATTACTTTTGTCCTATCTCATATCATTGCAAATATATGAGCATAACTGAAACCGAAACAAGGAAATGCGAAATTTAAAATATTTTTAAATCCGCATTAGTTACTCTTAAAGTAATGAAAGCATACGCCTTCCCTAACAATGTTTTATTCATTTTAACAATTATTATTACCAAATCCCATAAAATATTTTTTAAATTCATATTCAAAGACATAATAGTAGTTATACTACTCCGCTGAGATCCTAGAGCAATGTATGTAAATCATGTTCTTTTACCCCTAAAATATATATATTTTTTTTATTTACCAGATAGAACAAAATCATCAAAAACCCTTACCAGTCATTCTATTTAACGGAGGAAAGTAGGGTGAAGCACTGCGAATACCCATTTTAACGCACTAAAAATTCTATAGTTTGTTTTTTAAAATCAAAGAGACTAAACCATCAATAAAAAGAAAACTTACACCACTAACCGTGAAGTTTTTGACCGATGCATAAAAAATTAAAACGAATTGAAGAATGACTAACAACCACAAAATATAATATAAAATATTTAAGAAAAAAGAAAAACAAACAAATTCGTGGATACAAAATTATGTACACACTGCGTCTACTTAGCCATTGCAAGATATGCAAATATTTAAAAATAGAAGAAACGACGAAATAAAGAATTCATTGTGTGTGGTGGTGAGACTGCATTTCTATAAAATAAAAATAAAATTGTTCTATGAGATGACAGGAACTTTCGTAGAAGTACCAAAATTATTTACATAGTAACCGGACACATTCAACTCAATTTTTATGAGATTTTAATGAATTTAAGGAAAAACAAAAACAATTTAAATTAAAATTCTATATAAAAAAAATATATTATATATATATATATATATATACTTAAATAAATAAAAACAGTATTTTAATAACGGTAAAGAAATAAACAAAATAAAAAAAAATAAGGAAAAAAATGGATTTTAATTTTTTTTTATGACGTCATGCTGTGGATAAAAAAAAAACAAACAAAATAAACACTTGACGTGGAAAAATCAAGTTTTTCTCTTTGATATTTTGTTGTTGTTGTTGTTGTTTGATTAATGAAATGTAAATAAAGAAATAAACTGAGAAAAACTAAATGTCAATGAACTGTTATTTAATACGAATGAAAATGTAGAGGGGAGATTTTTAAATATTTTAATTACAGTTATCCTTCGAAATATTATAAAACCATATCTACAATTGTACATTTTTTTCGAATACAAACCAATTTAGGTATTCATTTTTATATTTCGTATACTCTATATATATGTACAAGAATAAATAGATCAATTGAGGTGTGATCTAGTATCAGAAAGTTATAAACACGAGCTAGCTATAGTTGATTCTTGGTTCTAATAATTTATTTTTGGTAATCTTCAGCTACTAACCAGTAAACCAGTGCACTGAACTGTTGCATGGTAGTTACAATTTTTATATCTTCAAGTGTACTGAATGTCTGGTATTAAAAAATACGACATATTCTGAATTGAAATATAATATTTAAGCAGGATATCCCAGTCAAAGGTGCACTAGAATTATATGCCTGCTTCAAGCTTAACATCATGGAACACACTATATTATAGAATATTTTACCTGAAATAATATAGAATCTGTTTATATGAACATACAATATTCTTCAAAAGGGTTATCGAAAATTTTTATATAATAAAGTTGATGGATAATATTGTTAGTTCATATAGGCAGACATACACAGAATGTATATATATATTTGAATTATATTAATTAACCGAATTATGCTCGATCTATCTATATAATTACTTCTTTTTTTGTAACTTTAAAATAATTTTTTTGAAAAATAATTCATTAAGTAGGAGTGAGTATACAAAATACTTTTTTAATTATAATATACTATTTTATAAAACCATCCAAAGTCATTGCCTAAAAAATCTCAGAATGAAATTCAGAATTTCTTTTAATTTTTGAGATTATTAAGCCAGTAGTTGTAAATACGATATAACTAGTGTTTTAGTTTTAGAGAACATTGTTGTCTCAGATAATATGTTAAACAGTATCATCTTACAATTATTATTAATATTTGTAGTCTATTTTAATAATTTATAGCTTTAGTAATATATAAGCTTTTTAGTAAATAAAAAAAAACCAGACCGATCTGTTTCAGTATTTAAGCTCAACTCCTTATTAATTTCTTACAGGAAATATAATTAACAATCAAAATATATTTTTTGTAGCCTATGTCATTGGTGTGAATCTCTACTACGCTGTCGACACTTGATTTATTTAAACTAACTATGTTAACATAATTTTTTTACAGTAGTCTTTCAAGATTGAATAACATTTTTTCTAAAATTACACATTTTAGAAAAAGAAGGGGATTTCAACTAAGTATTTCAATGTAAAATTTTCTATTGTTCAAATAAAACATTTCGTTAATTTTATAATATTGGGGAGAAATGTTCAAAACGTGAAAAGTTTGCAGATCAAACCAGTGATTTAAACCGAATTAAAAGCACGTATTTCGAATCTAAGAATTATTACATAGTATTTTTTGTATATTAAGGCTTCAGCCGGTGTCAGATAGTGTTAGCCTGAAGTTGATTAATTTTTTCCGAATCCAAGTTGAATTTTTAAATAATATTTTGATCTTTTACATGCGAATCAATTTTAATTCTTTGCTATATAAATTGTTGCAGCAGTTTATTTTATTGTTTAATTAATTTGTTGTTTACAGAGGATATACATACATATGTGTTACTCCACAAGCACACAAGTCCACATAAAATTTTTATTATCATAATATAACAAATCAAAAACAATATTGAATGCAACAAATAATAATAATTTCAATAATAGGATATAAAAATTTTTAGAATTTCTTACTGGAAGACATCCCTAATTTCCTTAGACGCATCGTGTATGACCGTGTGAAAATATCACTGAACTGAATACCGTCAACTATATGTAAAAATAGTATACTAAATAGAAAACATGTAACCTATAATTATACTTTGTTTATTGGTCACTACTACCAACATAATAAAATGTTATAACACCCGCTTACATCTTCTAACAGAGAAAAACTTATTCAACTAGACTTGACGTGATAAATTTTTTCTTCGCGTCAATGATGCATCAAAGACAAAAGTCAAAGACAAATTATTATACAACATTACTGCTATATTCATTATAAATTCAATCAATACCATTCAAAATAACCCCTACATTGCACCGTAAATTATTATTACTTACTTCTCGTGTAGTGTTCGTGTTATATCCTTATTTAACACACGTTTAATGTTTGTTCTTAGCGAGTAGGTTCGATTTTATTTAATTTAATTTTTATTAAGTATTTTTTCTTTTAAAAACTCATAAAAATACATAAAAAATATCTCATAACTAACAAAATCCATATTTTACGTTAAAAATAATGTAAGAAGTAATTTAACGTCCGATAAGAGAGAGAATAGTATAGGTATTTTCTTATACTTTTTATTACCCTTGTGGTTTTTGTTTTTTTTTTTTAAATATAAAAATGATAAGCGTATTCTAAAGTATGTATATTGGAATATGCCAATAACAAAACTGAAATAAGTATTTTTGTTATTAAATCTAAATTTTTTGAAATGAATGACAAAACCTTAGCACGTTCACCTCTAATACAACGAGCCAACTGTATATCTTTGGGCATAATGGTTAATCGTTTAGCATGAATGGCGCACAAGTATGGTTTAGATGTTTCCTGCAAAGCGCCAATACCAGCCGATCGAAAACGTATATTGGTTTTGAAATCTTGTGCGATTTCACAAAACAATCGTTGAAAAGGTAATTCTATGATAACTAATTCAGTAGATTCCTGGTAACGACGAATTTCTCGAAGGGTTAGTACCAGGATGGTAACGATAGGCTTTTTTTACACCCCCTGTTGATGGACCTAATTTACGAGCAGCTTTAGTTGCCAATTGTTGTCTAGTTGATTTACGAGCGGTCTTCTGACTACGGGCCATTTCTAAATTGCTTTGTTAATTTTATCAACACTACAAAAACACAAATAAATTTACCCTATTAAATATTTTACATATATATGAAATATAGTTATAATTTTTAAATACCACTTCAAATTTAAATTTCAGCATAACTAATTTATTTATAGTGAGATGATCAGTTTATATGTGAAGAATGCAAGTTTCCGTGGTATTATAATGAACACTCATTGGTCTGAGTGAGTCAGTGAATGCCAGCAGTCACTACTATCTACACACCTATCTTTTTTTTTCTTTTTTTTTTTTTTTTTTTTTTTCTCCTATTACTCCGCGTGGTAGCATAGGGCTTCGATAGTGAACCTCCATTCCTCTCTGTTGAGTACTACTTCCTTAATATCGTCCCAGGTATAATTGTTGACTGTTAATTCTTGATCGATTGTGCGTCTCCATGTGTTGTATGGTCTGCCGGGTCTCCTTTGTCCTTGTGGATTCCACTCTAGAGCTCTTCTTGCTATATCACTTTCTGATTTCCTTAGTGTATGACCTATCCATTTCCATTTTTTCCTATTTATCTGTCTGTTGATAGGTTCTTCTCCAGTTATCATCCATAAATCTTCGTTGCTAATTCTTGCCGGCCAGAATATTCTGCATATAATTCTCAAGCACTTGTTGATGAATACTTGTAGCTTCTGTTTGATTCTGACCGAAGTGAGCCATGTTTCACTGCCATATATTAATGTTGACTTAACACATGCTCTGAATATTGTTAGCTTTGTTGTTCTCGATATTTGGTTGCTCCGCCATATCTTCATTAGGCTCCCAAATGTTCTTCTTGCCTTATTTATACGGCTGTTGACATCTTCTGTTGCACCTCCTCTTGATGTTATAATGCACCCCAGGTAGTTGAATTCTTCTACGTATTCTATCTGTTGTCCACTCACTGTTATTGGCTCACTGTAACTATTGTTTGTCCTCATTGCTTTGGTTTTCTCGATATTTAATTCCAGTCCCGATTTCTTTGCTTCTTCCTGTAATCTGTTGACTTTGTTCTGTAGGTCCCTTTGATTTTTTGATATGAGGCATACATCATCTGCGTAATCTAAGTCTTCTAAGTTTCCGAAGAGATCCCATTCTATTCCGTTTATTCCAGTGCAAACTTCTCTTAGAATGTCGTCTAGTATTGTGTTGAAGAGAAGTGGAGATAGTGGACATCCTTGTCTAACTCCTATATTGGTGTAGAATGGATCACTGATCTTACCTCTGTGTTGAACTGTTGTCTCTGCATCTTCATACATCGCTTTGATGATGTTGATGATTTTTTCAGGAACTCCTTTCTTTGTAAGTGTTCTCCATATTGCGCATCTCTTGACTGTGTCGAATGCTTTCTTAAAATCTATGAATAGTAGATATAGTGGGGCATTCCATTCCACTGATTGTTCAACTATGACCCGTAAAGTATTTGCCTGGTCTACACAGCTTCGGTTTGGTCTGAAACCTGCCTGCTCTTTCCGTAGTATTGGTTCTAGTACTTCTTCTAATCTTTTCTTTATAATAATTGCTATTATCTTATGAATAGTATTTAGAACCGTGATTCCTCTCCAGTTGCTGCAATTTGCCAAGTCTCCTTTCTTAGGTATCTTGACAATCATTCCTTTCTTCCATGATGGTGGTATATTCTCTTCTATCCATGCTTTCCTGATGTGGGGTTCAATTGTTTTTGCGAATAAGTCAGGGTCCAGTTTGGCTATTTCTGCTGGAATTCCATCTTCACCTGTTGCTTTGTTTTGCTTCAGGATATTGATTGTAGCTTTGATTTCTTCTATATTTGGAGCTTGAGTAGATATTGGCAGTCCCTCAGTTGGGTAGATATTTGCATTGTCTCTGTTTCTTATGTCTGCTTCATTATTTGTACTTTCTTCGTTGCTCAGTTCTTGGAAATGTTCTCTCCATCTCTTTAATTGATCCTCTAAGTTTGTGATGAGCGCACCATTTTTATCTTTAATTGGTTTGTTTTGTTGTTCCGACTGGTTAGTTAAGTTCTTGATTATGCGATGCAATTCTCTCAGGTTATGTTGCTGTGCTGCTTTTTCTGCTTCTCCGGCTAAATTTTGTAGAAATTTCCTTTTATCTCTTCTTGTTGCTCTTTTTACTGTTTTCGCTATTTCTTCATATTCTCTTCTTGATGCCATCCTGTTGTTTATCATTTTCTTTATTTCACCTCTTCTTTTAATCAAGGCCCATGTGTTATCGGTTATCCAGATTTTTCTTTGTGGTTGTGAAATTCCAAGATTTTGTTCGCTTGTTTGGTTGTAAATTTCCAGAATCTCTTCCCAAGTGTATTCTCTATTATTTCTAATATTTTCTCGTAACGCCGTAACTATGTCAGCTCTTACTTGCGGATTTTTTAAGTTGTTTATATTTATTTTCTTCTTTCTATATCTTCTGCCTCTTCCTTGTTGGCTTAGTTTCATTCTGAAGTCCCCAGTTAGTAATTCATGATCGCTGTGTATATCTGCTCCCCTTCTATTTCTCACATCTAACATTGATTGTTTCCACTTCTTGCTGATGCATATGTGATCTATCTGATTTCTTGAGATCCCGTTTGGTGTTGTCCATGTGTATTTGTGGATATCTTTGTGTGGAAATAGACTCCCTCCGATTGCTAGGTCGAAAGTCTGACACACCTATCTAACCATGCCATATTAATTAGTATTGAATCAAAAAACTAATTGTAATTTTTAAGACAAATTCAGTGGTTTAGTGCTTTTTATGTGTGCTTAGTTGAGTTGATTAGAAACTAAACACACATAAAAACCACTAACAACTAATGATTCTCGAAAAACTTTATTGAGAAACCCTACACTTTTAAAACAAGTTTGTATAAAAAAGCAAATTTCTTCGTAATTTACAAAAAAACCGCATTGAACAAATTATCCTTAAAATATCTGCAAAATTTTTTGCTAAAATTATTTATGCAAGTAATTAATAAATTAAGTCTAAAATTTTAGAAAAAAAAATTAACCTCTTGTAAAAATGCTTGTTATGCTGATTTAAGAGTAAACCATAGTGCAGAACATTTAAAAACAAGAAAATCTTTAAAATCTCTTTCTCTCTCTCTCTCTCATGGATATTTATTGGCTTAATTTTGATTGTTTTTTTATTTTTTTTTATTTTTCTATGATTTAAAAATTGTTTTGAATAGTTTTTCTTAAAAGTATTTTCTTATATCGAATTTCACTGGAAAATAATTCTTGTGATGAAAAAAGTTGTCTGTGTAAATTTTTTTTCTTTCTTACTTTGATTTTGTTGTTGCTTTCCTTATTATATTCCAGAGAAAATTGTACTTAAAAAAAAAGTTGTCTAAAGAAAGAAAAACTTTCCTGAAACTTCTTCGAATTATTTTTAAAAAGACGGAACTCAAATGAATGTATGTGTATTTGAAATATTCCATTAAGTGTAGATGTACCGAACTGAACTATCAGGAACTGAAAATCTTCAGAAAGATGGTAAGATTTATTTAAATGATTTTAAAATCGACTATGTAGTTTGTATTCTCTTGAATGTAAGAGGAGATAAAAGAGAGATTATAGTATCTTGTTGGACATTATATAATAATATGTGATACAATACATTAAAATGAAAAGTTAAATGGAATAATAAGATTCTAAAATTTTTGAATTTATTGTTTTTTTTTTAGTTTTGTTTTTCATGTGAAATCTAAAATATACATAAACGAAGTTAGTTATAAGGAAATTTTCATGTAAGGAGCCATAAGTGTCATTATGGCGAAAAAATATATTTTAAGAAATAATTTTATTTTGTTTTTTTGTGGAAAATAAAGTATCAAAGTTACTTATAATGGTTAAATAAGACGACAGCACTTTATTAAGTGATGATATTGACTATTGGATACAACTTGGAATATTACAAAGTCTTCAAATTGAAATTTAAATTAGGAATAAATGTATATATGTGTATAAAAAGCTGGTGGTGATAAGACTGGAATTATAATATTTTATTAGAATATTCGATTTCTGCTATTTCGACAGAAATGGTGTCTTATCCTTCCAATTACTCTGTTCAGAGATATTAAACAAATTGTAATATGAGATTATTTACATGTTGTTTGCAAATCATTACCTATGTTGTGTGTGGTGTGGATTTTATGCGTTTTGAGGTACAGTTCTTTTTCGGTATTATGGCTTATTACTGTACTATTCAACTTGTTACTACAATAATATGGCTATTGAAGCGCAAAAGGGCAGTCGAACAAAACAACATTCGTTAACTCCACAATAAGATTCGAACACTATCAAGTAAGGGTAAAAAAACCAAACCAACCATATAGAAAAACATCATATATAAACAAGAATAGTTTAAAATTAATAAAAGAGGTCAATAAAAAAAATAAATTAGACATTTATAAAAGTTTGGTGACAACAGACTTAATAATGATGTAGGTTTTACCTAGTGGATTCTCACCATTATTCAGCTTACTTCAAAGTTAAATTCAGGTTCAGGTAGAATAGAGATATAAAGACTAGCATAATTACACAGGTAGCACCATTACGGAATTACTATTGTACACAAAATGAAAATAAATATTTAAGTATTAGCGTTGAAAATATCGATATTTGCTAAATAAATACAAATGATTAGTGAAAGGCACCTCGTCATTTATACCATAATTTAAATATATCACTAAAAAAAATCTGATTATCAAAAAAAAACAATTAGAAACAAATAAGGCGTTACTCTTACTTCAACGCAAGATCAACCACACAGGTGGCAGAAATACTTTGAAGAAATCTATCAAAGCAATTTGCAGTAACAATATCAACACCATCAGCAAAACGAAAATTATAGTTACAATAAAAATAACCGATATAGAGTATAAGAAATGCGTCAAAATTGAAGTTAAAGAAGTTAGTTTAAAAAAATTAAACATCAACAAAACGTATTGTCTAATAATTAACGCTCCAGTGCTCTAGTTATCACAATCACAATCGAAATAACAATCACACAAATACAACAACAATCACACAACGAAATAATAGAAGATTGGCACCAAATTATGTTACCACGGTAGTATAATTACTACAAGCAGTTTGTGCCTCCATTCAAGTCATTGAAAATAGATTAAAATTAGCCGGAATGATTTTCGGAAGACTGTGATGCCTAAGTGAAATCAACCCTATTGTATGGTAGGAAGCCATGGCTGATAAAACAGAATTATACACAGAAAAGGCAGGTCTTTACCAACAAATTCTTCCGCATGATATGTAAAATAATGTGGCGCAGAACAATTAGAAACAATAAACTATGGGAAATGGTCAAACAAGAATTCTAAGAGCACACAAATAAAGTATAGAAAATGTAGAAAATGTAGGGGGATAGGCTACACACTTAGAAGATCTACAAACAATATAGCAATGCAGGCATTATGGATTAGAATCCGCAGGGTAAAAGAGGAAGTGATAGAATGCGGGAAACATGGCGCAGATCAGTCCATGAAGAAAGAAGAAGGAATAACAATAGAATTCATGGAGTGAAATTAAACACAGAACAGAATCAGATAAGATGAAAAGCTTTTTGGAAGGCCTATAATCTCAAAGGGAGTGATGCAGGAAAAAAAATCAACCTAGAGATCTCCTGTTCTTTTACTGTTGGTTCTACATTCTTAATATAAGGATATTGTTGACATCAGAAGTCTCTATTTTCGGTTTAGCTCTTAATATGGAATTGAATTTTCATTTTATTTCTTTTATTACAACTAATTAATTAAATAATAGTTTTTTAGAGTATGTTAAATTGTTTATTTGGACTACAAAATATGTTAAATGCCTGCAATATATGCAATTTAATTATTGTCCTTATATACCAGTGAATAAAGTCCTTAAAAGATATACATAGGCTAATGATGGAACTTATACTAACATATAAACCTTTTTAAAGGAAAAATTAAAATTATATAATTTAAGGAAAATAGAATAATCAAAAAATTAAAGTAAATAAATAAAATAAAAGAGAAAAAAATAAAGAGAAAATAAAATAAAATCATTCGTGGGTCAGCGACTTAATATTTTTTTTCTGTAGTTAAAATCTCTATTTGCTTGTTTAATTTTTTGCCGACATACGTGACTATTCGGGATAAAAGTCGGTCAAGTTTACAATCGTAGTTATTCAATTGTACTTATATTTCTTTATATAGGGTAATGTTGATTAATTTATTTGTTTTATTTATTTAATTTTAAAATTTTTATTTTGTTTTTTCGTTTAACACAAAGAGACATGATGGTTTTTGGCGATAGAAAATTAATTTACATTCTTATTTGTCAAATGCTTGTAACAATAATTTTAAATTTTGTTAATTTTGAACTTTTATAATTTTTGAAAATCGAATTTTGAATAGTTATATTTATTTTTTATTTTTCTTTTTAAAATATTGGAACAAAGTGTGTCAATCTAAAATTAATTCTTATTATATATGTATATAACTACATACAACTGTAGAAACTAATCGTCTATGCATATTAAATTGAATTGAATACAAGACTCATATTTTCGTATTTTTACTAATTTTTACTATTCTTTTCAAATTTTTTTTTAGTTAAGTTTATTTTGCCGTTTTCACTTTGACTATTTTCAATCTTCTTTTAATTTGATTGGTGCATCTTTCTTGTTTAGACACCATTGATTCGGTGAAATTAAAATTTTACAAAGTTTTAATTTTCAAATCAGGTAATCAGCTGAATATTCTGTTCGTTATCGTCATTCGCTTCAAAAGATTATCATTACCTACATTTGTTGTATTTAAGCTTATGTGGCTTTACGGATTTGATTCAACTTCAATTTGGTTTTTTCAATTTGATTTGATCAACTCAATTCTTGCAAAAGAGTGTGACTTAATTATAAGTTGGTTTTGAAATGGTCGACTCAATTTGGTCCCCGCTTTATGTCAATGATTTGGTCATAAGTAATTAAATCTCTACAAGAGAATATATTCAACCAAGTTAATTGTTCGACATTTCTCAGTCGTTCTAGTCCTCATTTCAAAACAAAAGATATGAAGAGTTGAAAATAAATGCCCGATGACACAGCTACAAAAACACTGGGATAACTTTTGTTATCAGTTCTCTACTAGGATTTGTCAAAGGCACTATATAGCCAGGTACCCTACAAGGGAATGATGAGTGATAAAATAAATATTATTCTGAGAGACATATTGTTGCGTAATTGACCACTTACGCTCATAATAAGAACACAAAATAATTAGTACCGGGTCAAAATATATTAGATGATATTTCAAAAATAGATAAAAAATTTAAATTGTATAGACACGTTATCAATCAGCTAGCTGCTAGAAGAATGAAAATAACAAATAACAAATTGCAAACTTCAAGAGAACATTTTTGGGTACATTAAAAGTCTATTGAATGTGTAGACTTGTCGAGAAGTTTTTTTTTGTGTTCTTTTATTTAGTATTTCATACTATTATTTTATTTAACAATACAATTTAATAATATTTCATTAAAAAATAATATTTATACACTAAAGTTAAATTAAGTCTTTAAGCACGTAATTTAAAGACGTTCATTGACAGTTTATTCTTATATAGTTATTCAATTATTTTCCGTTTAAAAATAGTAATATTTTGTTCATTTAAAATCATTTTTATCATGATATTCATTTATTTTAGAAGATCTAACTCATAATCATTACAGATAACAGATAAAATATAATAGAAAAAATATTGGGAACATTACGAAGGCTAGTATTCGATCGCTCCTCAATCTGAGAAAGTTTGATAAAAAATCGTACGCAATTTCATTATGAATTATTTGTGATTTGATTGTTGAATTGATTCTTGGCACTATATATAACTGTTTTTATATATAACTACATACATTTATCTTAAACAACAACCTCAAATGTAATAATTTATTTAAATGATAGATTTTCCAAAAACTTTTAATTTTCATTTAGAAATTTCAATTCAAAATTTCACGTAATGTACATTTACTGAATTTAACAGCGTACAGAGTTAACCAAATACATTCTCCAAAGTACAGTTTCGTTTTTTCCTCCCCAGAATTAAATTTAAGAAAAAAATAAATAATAATTATGGGATTTTAAATGTTTCGGATATTTGTATCGTACTTTTTTTAGTTTACAGATTAAATATAATGACTAGTATTTGCCTGCTCCCCGAAATTCGAAAAAGTTTGATAAAAAATGGTACCGAATTTCATTATGAATTAATAATACTTATTATAATATAATTAATAATTTCAATTTATTCTTGATCGTACTATAATTTTTTTTTCATTGATTTATCTTAGACAGCAACCATATTTGTTATATTTTATTTTTAAAAAAAAATCAAATTTAAATTTAATTTGGAATCAGAAATTTGTACTATAATTTTTTTCTGTTTACAGATTGAAAATAACCAAGGTTGCCATTTGTGCAGAACTATGTATATTTAAAACTAAAAACTTTTTTTTAGAATTTATCAGAAATGTATAAAAATAAATACTATTATTTCTTATTAAATAATTGCGATTAAGCATTTGCTAAATGACATGGCTAAACTTAATTTATTTTCTCAATCAACTCCAAATGCTTTTATAAGAATTAGAATAACAATAATAAATCAAAATGTTTCAATATTTTTAAATAAAGGCTACTTTAGGCTATTTTTTCTTAAAATTTAGGCTACTCGTCTCAGTAAAAATCTGACCACCCTGGCTATAATATAAATATATTACATTCCTTTTTTTCTTCTCATTATGTGTAGTATGCTGAGTTGACGCTTTAGTAGCTGATTTATGAATTTAATGTCAATAGTTCCACCATGAAAAAATAGAAAATCTCTAATTTCCATACTTGTTATCAACATTAAAAAAATACGATATCTGAAAAAAATTAAAATTATTATGAAAAAAAGAAATTAATCAAATGTAATTCAGCTTACAAAGCACAGTGAAAAACGTAATAATAAACCTGTGTATTACCAAATGAATAATAGAGCATTAATGTATATATATACATAGAACATATACGTACATACATTACATAGGTACTACATATAACTAGTAGTTATATATTTTTGTAAAAAATTGTGAACTGCTGAAAAAAACTGAGCATTTCAACCATTGTTTTACGGATCAGTATTTATTTTTCTAAAACAATTATTGAAATAATCATTTCTGTTTCATTTTTACCATTTTATTCTGGCCAACAATTGACATATTTAATTTTTTCATTAATTCATTTCTAATAATATAGTGCGACATCTATCGGTGAACTTATTTGGATTATGAAAAGGTAAATTAAAATGTTAGCTTCTATTCTACTTTACTTTTGTTTTGCATTTGTGAAGACGTGTTACGGGATAGCATTTTAAATTGAAATTTCTAACTGAAAATTAAAAAATTTTGAAAAAATATTTAATTTCGTTACGATTCCATTTAAAAAAAAATCGGTTAAGAAATGGCTCTGGAAATTGTTCCGTATTTTTCCATTTACAAATTAATATGTTATGTCAGATTAATTTTGGTTAGGGAATATATTTTTTTGAATGTAGTTTTATAATTAAAAATTAAAAGCAAATTTAGAATAGACGAAAGGTTTTTGGAAGGTATGAACTTGTATAAAGAGTTCAATGCAGATTGAACATTATCATAACAGAGGCAAGATCTACTCTTAGATTTATATTATTTATCATTGGACTTAGAAAAAGAACTGATATCATTGACATAATAAACTAACATCATTGAAATATTCTAACCACAACTAACGACTTTTCTCTAAGTTCAAGAATTTCAGTTATGTAAACCTCACTATATACAAAAGAGAAGTAAAAATACCACATTTACTTTAAGTAACTAAACCATACAATTAGAAAACAAATAGAAAAAGAAAACAAAAAAAAAAACAGGACAAGCTCGACACAATGCGAAGTTTGATAAGAATTTTGTATATATTTAAATTTGACCTAAGTAACTGTTATTCATTGTGAATCAAAAAAAAAGATGGAATTTGAAAGTAAAATCCTATTCTAAAAATTTACTAGACATTCCATTGTACTAATTTAACTTGCTGTTACATTATTATTATTACTTTTTTTTATTTTTTCTTTTTATATATTTAAATTTTACATTAATTTTTTGTAAAGAAATTTTCATTCATTATAATGTGAATTGAATTTTAAATGGACAAAATTTCATTTGAGACCGGAATAAATTTAAAAGGAAAACATGATACAATTCAATTTCGGAAAATTTGTATTTTTTTTCTAATTTAATCCCAAACTGGTCTTATATTAAATCTCATTTTCATAGAATTTTAGCAAGAAAAATTATTTTATTTTATTTTATCTAATAAAAATCAATTTGTTATTTACTTTTTTTATTTTTTATATCAAGGTTGTTTCAAATAACCATAATGGTTGAATTTAATCAAATTCAATGAAAATAAAAAAAAAAATGTTTTTCTTATGTTACATAATTTTTCTTTTTTAAATGTCTAAGTATCTACCAGGTTACATACCATTCTCTTGGTTTACTACCAAGTTATAATACCATCTCTTCCTCCAACCAAACCAATTCTTTTTCGAAATACCTAATAAATAAATCATGTAAACTGATATACTATTCAAGTTGATTGTATAAAATGAGAGGATGGTATGATTAAATACATATAGAAATAATTTTTGAAAATATTAATTTAAAAATTAATTTTTTTTTTTAATTAATTAATTTAAATAAATTAATCATAATTCATAATTTTATTTATTAAATTATTTTTTTTTTTGGTAGTTTAATGGTAGTAATTAGTTAGAAACACCTTTTATTAAATATACGATAAGCATTATAATTTATTGTTTTTCAAATCAAAGTTAAGTTCTTTGTAGTTAAATGCTACGTAGGTAGGTTGTAGTGGCTATAGGCATTACATCGGCACACTTAGACCAGTTAGGTCCATTGTGATACTGTGCGAAAACTGTCCTCGCATAACAATGTACTCGTTCGTTACAAAGCGGTGGATTTTATATTTTAGTGCCTTCAAAATGATTCCAGGAAAAATGTCCTTAGATAAGTTTTCTGTTATTGACAAAGATTAGGGTAGGTACAGAGAAGATGTTGTTTATAATCGAACTTCGAAAAAACTTTATTTTCATACCAAAACTTGTTATTGAGTACCTTCAGCCCAGTCGCGTGCGGTCATAGAGTGCAAGGTGTGCACTGCACACCCTATAAATAATCAATTCATACTGTAAATAATCATATTTTATTAATAATAATTTAAAAAAATCAAACCATAACTTAAAATCATCTTCCTCACTGAAAATTATTAGATTGAAATTTGAAATGTTTTCTACACCACTTTTTTTTGCATATATTCAGGCAAACGCGAAAAAAAAATTAAAACTAAAAAATATGGTGGAATTAATGACTAGGTGCAGTATATTCTTTTGCACGTTTATTCATTTTGTTTTAGAACCACTTTTGTGCATATATTCAGGCGGAAGAAAAGGTGAATTCTAATATGCGTGCAGTATATTTTGTGCACGTTAACTCATATATTTAGATATCAATCTGTCTCTATTATTTTATACTTAAATTTCAGGTTAAGTTAAAAAAATTATACTACTCGGGTGTGCAGACTCTAAATTGCACGTGGTGAAATAGAATTAGCTAATGATATACAAGACAAAAACAAAAAATAAATGTGACAATGAAAAGTGAATAAATAAGTAAGACGAGAAAATATAGTTAGAATAATAAATTAATATTCTAAAATTCTTGTTACACATTAATTTGTTTTCGCTTAAAAACAAGTGCCTATTAATTTTCAAGTAAGACATTTATTAATTGATCATATTGATTAATATTAACAGTTTATGGTAAATTTATTTTTTATATTTTTCGTTCATTGTTGCCCGCATGTGCTTAATTTAGTGTTGTCACAGTCTGTATCATATATACAAAAATGTAAGTTATTTTTCGCAACAGTTTCTACAATTTCATCATTTTCCTCCGGATCAACAAAAAGGAACTACATATTACATTAAAGTATTAAAAAAAAATTTTCAAAGTTGGCTACAACTAGATGAAATTATTCTTCTCGATTGATAAATACAATCAGTTCCGAAAACGAACTCTTAGTTCAATTATTTGAAAATATTCTTGATGATCCTAACTATTGGGACAATGAAACTATCAATATGGCCAAAGATTTCTGTATTTTTTTTTAACAATTTCAAAATCAATTTCTTCTGGCTATATATAGTAAAATATTTAGCTATACTGACGTTTTGTTTGATATATTGCAAAAATCAAGTTTAGATATTATTTATTCTTTAGAAAAAGTTAATGAAACGAAAGCTGTCATTCATAATATGAGAAATACTAATAATTTTGAAAATATATATCAAGATATTGTGTCTTCTGCAAGACCAACAATTAAAAAAAGACGTGACATGGTAACCAATGATCCAAAATTAATATATAAGCAATTATTTCAATTTATTTTTTTTATAAATATCAAAAAGAATTTCCGGTTGAAGGTTTAAGCTCATTGAAGGAAAATTATGAAAAATATTTTGATTTTGTACGTCTTAATAATGAACTTTGCGCGATATACCAGTCACAATCTATAAATAACATGACTGTAACTCAAATAATTCAGTACATTAAAGATCATGAGCTGACTGAAGCATTGAGTGAAGTCAATAAATTGGCTCATTTAATTGTTACAATTCCTTTTTCAACAGAATCGGTTGAAAGATCTTTTTCAGCTTTGAAAAGAATAAAAACGTATTCTCGTAATACAATGGCGCAAAATAGATTAAGTAATTTATCTTTGATTGCAATTCAAAAAGAACTGCTGATTTATTTGCAGTCAAAGGTAGATTTTTATGAAAATGTAATTGATGATTTTGTTATTAAGATAGATAGACGGAGGGATTTTATTTATAAGTAATTAAGTATATTTAATTATGTTATTTTTTATGTTTTTATTTATGTTTTAGTTTTCAAGTTAATGTTTTTCTCGATTCCATATGTGAATTAAATTATATGTATATTTGTTTTCCGAATACATGTGTTTTAATTTTGTTGCACACCTTATGACAAAACCCACCGCACGCTACTGCTTCAGCCATAAATATTTTGCCTATTTTATTTAATCAAGTAGTAGAATACACAATTAGAAAACTCCCCAGTAAACAATTAGACATGAAGGGAACACTTATAATGAAGCTACATACGCAAACTACATTAAAACAATATCGAAATTATAAGCGTGAACGAAAGAACTTTAGAACTTTTTCTACTCTTAAGGTATGTCTCCTTTCTGGTGGTTCTACCTAAGTTACTGTCAAGAGTGTAAAAAAAAATATATAGTAGCCAAAAAAATAAGACTAAATGTCAATAAAAATAACCAAAAACTGTATTAAAACAAAACTTAACGATTCAAGATTGAAATTATAAAAATGTAACAAATATTATACGTCTTGTGATAAATCAGAGAAACACGAGAAGAAATGTCATATATAAGACACTAAAAAATTCAATACTATGCTATGGATGTCAGCGTGTCCACTCTTACAAAGCAAGTGAAATCCACTCTTACAAAACAAGTGAAAAAATTATTTAACACCTTTCAAAGAAATTTTTTAGGAATTTTAATAACCCTAATCCTAATGTACCCTAACTATTTAAAAAAAATTACGTACTGTTGGAAATCCAATTATAACAATGGATTGTATAATTTTTATAAAAAATCCATTATCATGGAGATTTCTGATAATAAAATTGTAAAAATTTTATCGTTATTCCTGACCAAATACAAATATTAATAACTAAAGCTTACGGAGACCACTGGATGACCTTAAACCATTTATTTTATGTTCAACAACTTTAACACTAGTTATTAATGGTCCAAACCACACTGGTCCATATATATTGTAGATGAAAATTATATCCTCCAACACTACATTTAAGACACTATTTTGAAGTAAAATGTATTAGACAAATTATTAAGACAAATAAATTAAACTAAAAATTGTAGAAATTATATTGAACAGGATATATGCAAAAACATAAGTATGCAGATATAATCTAAAATATTGAAGACAAAATATAAAAACGACCCTAAGGTGAAGAGCTGAAGATAAATGTCCGATGAAACAGCTACAAAACACTGGGATAACTTTTGTAGATGAAACATACAGTTCTCTATTGGGTTTTGTCAATTGAAGTACGTAGTATTCGAGCCTAGAAGTTTGACTAACCATTTCAAACTTCTAAAAGTGACTACAAGTGTCTACAAGTCGCTACAAGTGGGTACAAATGACCGAGGTATAAATTGAATAATAAATCTTAAATATAGGAATTGAATATTGAATAAAGTGATGACAGACAACTATATTTGCTATATTTGGGCTATTTGGGACTGATAGGACAATCTTGTGTACGTGCATAAGTATATATTAATTTTTGATATACATTAACTAATAAAGTGGGAAATTCATTTATAGTTCCTTTTCTATAAAATAATTAATGTATACAAATGTTACCATTTGTAAAAATAAATCTGATACGCCAATTACTTAATTAAGACGGATCGGATCATAAACTTATCTTAGTTAGCTTAATTCTAAAACTAATGAAAGATAATCATACTCACATAAAAACGGTACTACATTCAGCAACATTAATACATTTGTCAATGCGTTTAGTCTTTTAATAAAAAAGCATACTCATGTAAAAACTGCTCAAAGTTACAGGAAAAAGCACGATTGAATTAAAAATGAGATAATTAATGCAATATAGATCCGCGATTCGTTTTCTTATTATAAAAAAAATATCCGAATGACATGAAAATAAAGAAATTGTACGATGAACATTATAATAAAGTTAGTTCTTTGGTTAGCGCGGCGAAAAAAAATTATTGCTGACAAATGGTTTCAATCCATGCAAATGGAACTTGTATAAAAAAATAATGTACAATAAAACTGGTTCTGACTCTAAAAATCAAATACAGACAATAAGTCACAACAACTGCACAATTAGAGTAACCCTCTAATTATATGTAATGTTTTTAATAATTTCTTTGTTAATATAACAAATGAATTGTGCATAAGTGAAGATCCCATTGACGAAAGGTATATCTGGACAGATTTCGAAAAAATGTTAATACAGAATTTGACCTCAGTCTAATTAATTCGGAAGAGGTTGTAAATATTATAAAATCCCTCAAGTCTTCTTCAGCAACCACGGGTCATTATTCAATTTCGACAAAGGTGGTAAAACATTTTTTTCCGCAGCTAACTATAGTTTTAGTTAAATTTGTTAACGAGGCTTTTGCGACATTTTTTTGCGACATTCATTGAAAACTGCTATAGTGACTCCGCTATATATTAGAGAGGAGATGCTTCTAATCCCACTAATTATCGTCCTATTTCTGTTTTTAGTACTTTTTTTGAATAAATCGTCCAGCGAAGACTCTCTAGCTTCATGACAAATAACGATATTCTACATCAAGCACAATACGGTTTTGAAAAGAATTCCAACACCATGGCTGCTTGTCTGTGCCTAATTGACTTCATCACCAAAAGCATGGACACTGGTATATATGCAGCTTGTTTATTTTTGGACTTACAAAAAGCTTTTGATTGCGTTGATTATGAAGTATTGTTACATAAACTTTCCAATCTTCACCTCACAAATGTTCAATTCAAGTTTTTTAAATCATACTTATTGGAAAGAATACAGAGGATCCATATTAATGAATAGTTTAGTGAAACTTTAACGAATAAGAAAGGAGTACCACAGGGCTCAATATTGGGTCCTGAGCTATTCAAAATATATATATAAACGATATTGCATATCTTAATTTAAATGGAGGTATTCAACTCTATGCAGATGACGCTGTGTTAAAATATTCGACAAGTTCCGAAACATAGCTCTCTAATATATTATAAGTGAAGATCTTAATATGATTGAAGAATGGTTGCACAAGAACAAATTGTCCCTGAAAATTAAAACTACCAAGATTCTCCTTTTCAATAACAAGACCTTCGTCTGCTCAAATTTTATACACTGTAATAAAACAATAGAAGTAGTCAATTCATTTAATTACCTAGGTTTATTAACAGACAATAAACTGAGGTGGAATATACATGTTGATCATGTTTTAAAAAAAATATCACCCTATATTTTTATACTAAGAAGATTGAAAATTTTTTTCAATGCAGATAATTTTTATACAACCTATGCTTCCTTCATACTTTCCAACCTTACTTATCTAATTCCGATTTGGAATAGGTGCTCTCAAATCCATACAAAAAAGTTAGAAGTCCAACAAAAAAAAGCAATAAAAATAATTCACGGATTTAGTAATCGACATCCAACAAATATGTTATACTCTCCTAAATATCTCAGTTTTGATAATATTTGCCATAAAGAATTATTCTTAATAGCCTTTAAAATAATAAACAATAATATTAAACATAATTTTATACTAAACCGTAATGTAGACATCCATAGCCATAATACACGAAACCAATCTAACTTCTACATATCACTTTTGAAGACAAATAAACAAAAAACTAACTGTATATTAGTTTAAAAGCCTTTAACGACCTACCTGAAAAGTTTAAGACTATTGATTGTATTTCGGTTTTCAAAAACCAAATTATGGAGTATTTATTGGCGCAGTAGAGAAGCATAAATAGCAAAAATAGTATAAAATACTAAAAATTAAACTTGCAAATCAAAGAAAATGAAAAAAAACTAAAAACATAGAGTAGGAAAAAGGAAGAAAAATTTTTTTTTGTTTTTTTTTTCTTATTTTTATTATTATAAGCAAACAGTTATCAAATAACTCAAACTCTATACGACCAGACAGCATTTAGCTAGGTCTTCATTTTAATCTACTAATTATAACATTAAAAAAACACTTTATAAATTAAAGCATTTTAATGAAAATCTAAAATCTAATCTAATTTGTTTAGATAGAATTAGTTAATATATAATTTAGGTACTAAGTAATAATTTAATAAATAAATAATGAAAAAACAAAGACTGGAATTTTAAAAAGCTAAATCATCACCAACACAAAACCAGATGACTGGTTTAAGAAAGCACCCATCTTTTGCAATTAATTATATAATCCAATCGTTTGAATGTTCACTCTTTGTTTAATTTTTATCAGTCACAACATTTGGTTTCTGCTTGACTGCAATTTTCTCCTAGAGTATTATAGTTCTTTAGAATTCTAGAATATTATAGTTCTTTAGCATGACCCATAATTATATTTTGCTTTTTGCACGTAATATATTCACGTTAATAACAATTCTTCGGTCTATTTTGATTTTGTATACTTAGAACCTTATTATTGCTTCATTTGCACTTCATTTGCCATACAATATTTTCAATAGAAGAACAACCATTAATTTAAGTAACTGACTATGGATGACTTTATGATTAAATTTAATTTTTTTAATAACATTATCGTAACATGTTGAATTAAAAAAAATACAAATTATTATTGATTGCACAACAAATGCGTTTTCAACAAGAACAAAAATCGTAATTAAAATCTAAAGTGTATATTTTTATACAGATTTAAAGTTAAAAATATGTAAAACAAAAAATTAAGGACTTAGAGTTTTTATAATATGAATAAATGAGTTTTTGTAGTTCAGACTAATAAACTAAAAAATAAAAAGTTATTAAATTTAATAATTACATCCCTGAAAATGGGGCAAAAATAATCCAAAAATTAATCATAACGATAATCATAACAAAATTTTAGTTATAAAAATTCTTCAAATCTATTAACAAACAAATCATACACTTCGAATTAATAAAAAAGTCAACCTGTACCTTTTTGATTTAAAATATTCATTTACATATCATTATATAATGTACATATCTATAAATATATTTAAAATTTTATAATACTTAAAGTACTTTGTTAATGTATTTGTTCATGTTCACCCTAAAAGTTTACAGTATATTGTGTATGTGTGTATGAGTTTGTTAAGGTTTTTGTTTCTATAATTTTTCAAAATTTAATTTAAATTTTAAAAGAAGTTTATCCAATATTCAATTAATAGTTATTGCTTATTTATTTTTAATAATGTTATTATAAGTTATATAAAAGAAATAAATAATTAAATAAATACTTACATTTTATTCGTTAACTATTTATGGTAATTTTTCTTTTATCTTTAAGATATTAATTTTGCTATAAATTTATTTAGATCATATTTAGATTGAAAATTAACAATGTTCACTTGTAAAAAAAAAATTTTTTTGTTTAAAACAATTTATATTTTTTTTAAATTTTGTATTAACTATAAGTCCTATTTGATACTTCTGTCTTACTGGAAATGTTTCGTCAAAGGGTTAAATTTGAAAATATCTAGAAATATTAACGATTCAGGCATTTAAAGAATTGTCAAAAAATTTGTTCTATACCCAATGACGGATTTAAATTTATTTTAAATAAGGATTTATCAAATATCATTACGACTCTTAGTTCTATTGGAATGTCCCTAAATGATATTTTCCTATCACTGAATTGGATAAGAGTTGTTTCTTGGCTAAGATCACGTTCAAATTATCATTTTTTGTACAATTATTAAAAATTTATAAAACATTAATAAGTAATTATCGTAATTTCTTTAATTTAAAATGACTACTTTTGATTTTCTTGATAACAAGTATAGTTACAGATATTTTGCTACAAACCTATATTACTTCCAATCATGTTGATAATCGAGGGATATCGATATCACAACGGTTGCGTTTAAGTTGTTACAATGGTTTGATTATTTTTAACTGATATTTTCAATCATAATTTTTTCAACACTTAACAACTAATGCAATCGAAATTCATTCAGATTCATATTCAATAATCGGATGTTTGAACTTAATAACTTTTAGGTGGATTAAAGGAGCTAAATAACGGCACTAAAGATGAATATATGCACATAAATTCGATTTGTTAAATTCTGATATGTTTATAAAAACAACAATTCATTATGTTCCCTTGCATTTTAAACAGCGACATACTCTGTATTAAACAGAATGCAAAGGCGCAAAATGAGTTATTGAAAATAACAAGTCACTTATCGACCAACCAAAACATTTACGCTACTTTTGGTAAATATACAATTAAGATATGCACACAGACAGAAATATCCTCTTTTCTCCTCAATAATGTGAAACATGAAGTTTGATCAAACTAATCAAACTTAATGATAACTCACATTTAAATTAAAAAAATAAGTATTAACAATTTAGAGCTAACCACATCGTTAAAAAAAAAAAAACATTATCAAAATAATTAATTTTAATCTTAATGGTCAGGCACAAAATATTGACCCACACGGTATGATAAAAACAGGAGCTTGATACTTAATCGGTATAACAATATCTATCCCAGTAACGTAATTGAAAAGTGCTCAATTTATATCCACGCGATGACCATTATATTAACACTCAGCAATTCCGTTTCCTCAAATTGATCCGGTGAGCCAGAAATCCCCTTTCAAGTTTATTTCGACTTGGAAATAGCCGGTCGATTACGACTTTTGACTGATATGGATTTGAGATTTGTGTGTCTGAACCCAGACATACACCACATAACAACTTAAAAAGGGATCCTAAATGAATTCTGTACAATTAATAAATCCAGAACTAAAATAAAGCCAAATCATATGATATGGAGTACACAATTAATTGTCTATGTTTCACGGAAAATCATAAAGCCATGTAATATGATTAAAAATTTACAGAGGAATCAGTTTCTATAGAAATTTATGGAAAACTAGCCATTAGACTAATTTTAATTTTTTTATATTGCAAATTAGTTGAGCTAATCAGTGAGCGCAGAAACAATCCCTTCAAAAATTTAATTTTTAAAATTTTTTTCTTGATCATGTTAGAAGTTTACGAAGACCCACATTTGCTGTGGTTTGTAATCAAACAAATTTTCTTTTAAAATTTTAATTTTAAATGAGTTTAAAGCACATATCCGAGTCTAAGCACATTGAATAGATCGCAAGTCATTTCCGATAGCCTACATCTTATGGGTTTCACAATAACATACTTTAATAGTGTAAGTACTGCAGATAAGTAACTAGTACAACTCAAATTATATACTTAATAAAAAAACTAAACAAAAATGATAAATTCCCTAGGTAATTAGATAGTTCTTTGCCTCAACTAATTTTGACAAATTAAATAAGAATGAGCTAACTATGTTAATACGAATGAATTGACTCTGTAAAAATTGTATATTCGTCCATATTTGTCTTGGTACCACACGATTAAAGACTACATAATTTTCATTAACTAATTCCCATTTTCAAAATTTAAAGGATAAAAGGACATTTTCTATAGTACTATGGAGTCCTTTTAACCAAACTAGTACATAACTTAGCAGCATGTCCCAAAGAACTATGTAATATAATTTAGCAGCACGTTCCACGATTATAATCACGCACTTCACAAAAGTATTGAATTGTAGTATAGAGTAAAAATAGTTAGTTGTTAATAAACCACTATACGAAGAAGATTAAACCCAGAATAAGCTTCCAATAATAATTGCATTTTTACTTAAAGCACCACAGTACTTAAAAACGATTTTAAAACTGAACCATAATTTTAGTTAATTTTAATTTTAAAAATTTTTAAAAGCTAGGACGAAGGATCTTTTCCCTTGTACTTGAAAACGATATTTATTTATTTTTATTTATTATTTTTCATTTCATATTTTTCGCTTTACAATAAAAATAAATTACATTCAATTTATTGATTGTTATTTGAACAATTAATAAAATTTTTGAAACATTTCTGAAATTTAAGATTATAATCAAGCTTGCAATAACTAAAAAAAAGTTAATTTTGATAATTTCAAAGTCAGATGTATTTTTAGTGATATTTAATTTCGCAATCAAAACTCGAATTTCCTTTCACTAATAGATTAATTTTTATTTCACAAATGTCAATATTTCGGAAGCTATTTATTTCCTCCATTAGTATTATTGCGACTAATAAGTCCAAGTCAAAGAAATTTATATAAATTTAAAAAAAATAAATATACAGGTATAACCTGTACGGATGAAGCACGATAACAAACTAACTTCACATCCAATTTGTATTACAGTGCATCACTCTGAACTGAACCGACATACTAATACAGTGTGCTGTGACAGCAACTGATTCACTTTCACTCACATTTGAACTAAATAACCACATCACAGTGTATGATAGTTACAATGATCTATCAATTAATATGCGACAACATAGTAGTGTATATATATATATATATATACAAAAGTTACTGAGGTCATAATTATAATTGCATAGCTAAATAATATGAAATTAGTTTATACCGCTTTAAATGGAATCTAATTTGGATAATTAAATAACAAAAAAAAAAAAAAAGCAAAAAAAAAAAAATTTAAATATTTTCGTATGTGAGTGTACATGCGAATAAAATATTAAAATTTTATTCTCATAAATTTTACTTTAAATAATTTTCAACAACTTCCTTTTTTTTTTTTTATTTCTCTCTATTATAATACACGTGGGCATATACTTAAAAAATTTTAATTAAGAACCGTTAAAGAAGAAAGAAGTAGAATTTTTTTTTATTAAGTAAGAAAAGTTGTTAGTTAGAGAGAAGTCAAAAGAAGATTTAGGTCAACATAAAAATGTTAAATATAAAATGTTTTTATTATTCAAATCACTTTTTTTTTTGTATAAACCTAACTGTACATAATATTATGTATTCTTTTTCAACTTCTGTATTCTTATTTTTCTTAATTTTTATTAATCATATACGTCATGTATTATATATATATTATATAAATATATTACTATTTATATATATATATATATACTTAGGTATTAAGGGAAAAAAGCAACTATCAAAGTCTTATTATAAAAACATGAATTATAAACTAAGTATAGTACAAAGTTTTCAAACAGTCATCAGTCAAGTTTTCACTTCTTTTTGACTTTAGAGACAGCAGCCTGCCTCCTCTACCATACACAATTTAAATACCAACACGAATAAATTAAATGTAGAATATTAAAATTGAAATGAAATGAAATAATTTTATTTTATATACATATAAGATATAATTATTTATGTAGATGGAAATAAATAGAAAAACACACATATGAAAATACAAAAAAAATATATAAAAAAAGTTGGCAAAAAAAGCAGGTTAATCCGTCACTCTATATAATCCAATTTGTAACCTAAGAATTGTTACATTGAAATATAATTTTATTCCAAATATTATAAGTAGATATATATATATATATATATATATATATATATATATATAAATAAAATGTTGATCCAATTTTTTAATGAGAGCCACCCTCTCTAATTAGCTCTTTAAATTTTATTTACCATTTACATTTTTCTTTCTTTTTAATTTTAATTTCTAGGTCCCACCACTGTCTTAACTTTTTATTTTTTTTTTTATTGAATTTATTTTTTTTTTTGTTTTGATTTTATAAATTTTTTTTAATATTCATATAAATTTCACTTTTAATTAAATTTTAATTTTAATTTTAACATTATTTTTTTTTTATTTTTTTTTTTTTAATTAACAGTTAAATAATCATTATTCATCGAATATAACTACCGGTATTTATTCACTTAAATGCACACACACATATACATATATATTATACATTTGATTAATATCGAAATAAGTTTTAAATTAGAATCATGAATTATTAATTAAATAAAAATATTAAACCAACAATAATAACATAAAAAAGTACCGACCGATTTTATATATATGTATATATATATATATATATATATTTATTTTTTCAAAATATGTATGTATGTATATTTTAATAATGATTTTTTGGGAAAATTTCGATGCACCAAAAAATGTTTACATGCCAAAGGTTGCAACAATACTGAATCTAAAAGAATTTTATTTTAAACAATTGTTGAACTTATACTCATCTAAATAAAAAATAAAATAAAAAACAAAATTTCAACTCCTAGTTATACAAAAATACAAAAACAAAAAAAAAAGGTTTTTCTCCTTTTTTGTTTTTCATTTTTTTTTTTTATTTTCCTTTTATACATTTTTGAGGAAAACAAACTTTTAAAGAACAAAAAAAAAGTGATTTCAATTTACCCATAGATATTCAAATCTATCTCCCCTGCTGCTGGGATTACATATACAGTACACTTAAAATAAAAGAAATTTTCATTTCAAACTACCTCAACATTATCTATATTAAAATACAGAAAATTACTTTATCTTTTATCCCTATTTAAGATAGAATCAACAACTACCAACAACAATCTTTCAATTTCAATTTGCAAAGAAAAACAACAGGTTTTTCTCTCTATCATAAAAAAAATATTCACAATCACAATATTCTTTCTTACTCTCTCAATTTTCATCTGTATCAACAAAAACAAACAAAACAAAAAAAAAATGTTGAGAGAATATTGAGAGAAAAATAAATGTTTAGCCGGCGCAGTAAAATTTCACTCAAAAAATATTAAATTACGAGTGTTTTATAAAGTTAGTTTAATATGAAATAGAAAAATGTTTGTTGTTTGTTTATTTTGTATTTTTTATTGTTGTTTTTGTTTTTTTTTGTTTTGTATTTTACATTTTAAAAAGGATTTTTTTTTTTGCAGAAAATCAATTTTTATTAGGGTTAAGCGGGTGATTTTTTTTTTTTGTTTTTTTTTGTTACTTATTTTTTTGTTAGAATAAAACAAATTGATGTGTGTTTTACAAAACACGCATAGTTGAAGTTTACAAGTGAGTAGGTTATGTATTAAAAAAAATGTATAGAATATGTATGTAAGAATAAAGGATTATGTACTGAGTTATGATAGTTTCAATTGACGTCATTATTTTAATTTATTACAAATTTACGATCATTTTAAGGTCATCGATCCTACAGTTTATTAAAATATTCAATTCGAGAACACTATCATGTGCTTTTTTCTGCTCTTCTGAGCAAATGTAAGGGTATTCGCCTCGCCTACTCTTTTTATGATTTTTTTCAACGACTTACTCTCTTCAATCCTGAATCCAATCTATAGTTTTGTTGATGACAGCATTTTTGTTAGCAAATCTAACGCCACCTCTACCGCAATTAAGTTGAAGAGAATGAGAACATGATGACTAGCTCATTTAACCATGATCTAACCAAAATAGCTGTTTGGGTTAACGTAAACAGAGTTGAATTCAACACGTCCAAATTTCAAAGCTACCTAACCCAGCTAAACTAAAAAATGCAGTGGAATAAGCATATTTGTGATATATAACTAAGAATTATACCAAATGCTTAGGTTTACTTTCACGATGTAAAACCTACTTTCCCACAAGAGATATGTCTAATATCTATAAAGCTTATATCCGACCTAAGATTAAATTCAATCCTCACAATTGGGCTGGACCACCCCCAACTTCACTGGATGACCAATACAAAATCCGAAAGCGCGCTCTACGCGCAATTGGTCACTCCACCGTCCAGACAACTCTTACTCGTAATAACCCTCGAATCATTGTATCTCTCTCTTTAAAATGTATCTTGTTGGAAATGGCACTTGTTCTATTGAAATAAAATCAATAATGACTTCCTTTAAACAACCGTTACAATAATATCTTTTCTAGTCCTCCAGTGTCATTTAGTGTCTAATCCTCCAGTCGTTTAATCACTTGATTCAAGTCCGATATATATATAAAGTACATTTTAGAGTATTGATGATTCTCTAAACAAGCATGCACATATTCATTTTATTTGTAGTTTTTCAATGAATTTTGTTTCAAAAAACTGATTTTGTATTTGATTGAAAAGCGACAAATATCTTACCTATGATCCATCGAATGTTAACACTTCCCATCTCCAAGAAAGGTTTAGTCATCATCAACGGAATTCTTTCACTAACCCACTCACTAATTAACAACTCAAAAGAAGAGTAGCATTTGGTTTTACTGATATTTCTCGCCCACTCGGAGCGAAATTAAAAAAGCACTGGTAAGACCTAGTATATAGCAGCAAAATCAATCAACTCAAGACAGTTGTAAGATCAACTAAATTGATCTCAAATTGATCAAATGAAAAAAATCATGAATATATAAGATCCCATGCAATCATTGCAACAAAGTTTATAAAAACAAGTTTTTCTAAAAGCTATCCCACCTAGTTTATTCACACCATTCAATTCAATTCAATTCATTTATTTCCTTCAATATACTTTTTTTTTTAACACACAATATTATTTAGAGAGCTTAGAGATAGCCTCTTTACAGGCGAAATGTCAGTTCATTCACATCACAGTTATATTTTTGCTGTTAGTGTAGTCATGTGCATTCCGATTTAATTTTTAACATTCTATGATGGATTTTACAAAACATTTTTTGATTGTATACCAATTTGAATTACCAATTCTCATGTGTGCTCATCAGTAGACCGGATCATTGTCACAATTAATTTAAACATAAGTCTGATCTTTGTCTCCATTTTCACAATTGATTTAAACACAACTTATCTGGGCTGTGTTGATAATAACTTTGATAATAAAAAAAAATATTACAATTCCAGTTAAGAATAATCATTCTAATTTATCGACATTACTTATTTCAAAATCGTAAATTCAATTGGCTATTTAAGATTCAATATGACTTTTTGTCCGATCCAAAAATGATCGTTAGTCTTTCAAGACAAAAATTTCATAAAAACCAAACCAAATTTTTTTCTTGTCATTTTTTTTTTGTTTAAAGAATTGTTTATTACTTGCACATCTTTTGTTTTGAAATTTTTTAAAAATAAAATCTTTTTAACTATACTTACTTAATATACTTATTTTATAAAGGTACATATTTATTGATGTATGTTTGTATATGTGTATAGAAAAATATTAAAATCTGAAAAAAAAAATTAGCTTTCCATTCATATTATCAAATTTACGACATTTGAAAAACCTTTCAAAATACAAAAAAACAATACAATAACAAAATAAAAGCACAGGAAAACTTAAAGTATCAACCATATTTTCTAACGGTAAATTCATTTTGTATTCAGTTAGCATTCTATAACCGAAAAACAAAAAAAAATATATTTTCATTCATCAGTTTTTAATTCTAAAAATAGATTTTTTTTTTATTATTTCCCATTGAAGAGATTTCCTATAAAAGCACATGTACTATATACCTACATATATATATATATATATATATATATATATATATATATATATATATATCATTATTATGTACATTCTTGTGTATATATCACTGTTATTTAAATATGTATCTATAAGTATAATTATAATCTAACTAACTATTGCAAAATTTTCTATTGAGTGAGATTTAAATTTGTGTGTTTTTTGTTTGGTATACTCCCAAGAGAGCAATATTTCCCCTCAACTCTGTATAAATAAGTTTAACATTTTTTCATAAGTAACTTTCTTTTTTTTTTTTGTTTTTGTTTTTTTGGTTTTTGTATTCATTTCCTTTTAGGTTTACATTTTCTTTCTTTTTTTCTTTTATTCTTATTTTTGAGTGAATCTCTAATTTTCATACGTGTGAAAATAACTTAATAACAATATTAAAAAAAAAAAAGAATAGCTAACAAAAAATAAAACAACCCAAATAAATTTGTTTTTGAAGAATAAAACAGGAATATGTATAAAATATATATACGTGTATATATATGTATGTATTTAGTTGGGAAAATTATATGTGATAGGTTCTCTTGATTTTGAACAAAATGAATGAATGTCCTCGGCAACACTTTAAGCGGTATAATGAAATTGTTGAAAACATTGTTAATAATATATGTTTAAATATAACGGATGTTTTAACGTTATATTTTTTTTTTTTGGTTTTTATTTGTTTTTGTTATTTTTACACTTTTATGAGTTAACGTCACTCTAAATAACATAACGTTTTTTAATATAATAGATTTTGTTTTTGTTAATAATTTTGTTTATTTTTTTTTTGAAGAGACATTTTTTAAATTTGGCTGTTTCGAAGTCTCGTTTTTATTATAAATAATTTTCTAATATTAGGGTGATATCGAAATATGTATTTAAAAGAAAATTCTTGTAATTTTGAAAAATAATTTATGTTCTAGAATCGCTCATAATATGATACTAAGCGCATATGATAGTAAAAACAATACCGGTTTTATGACTTTTTGTAAAGTGAAAAATGTTTCTAAGCACACAAAGGTCTTTTCAAATCTAAAGTGTTGAACACGACAATTAAACGAAGAATGTATAAGACCATAATACAACGGGTCTTAACCTATAGCTGCAAAATCTTTTTTTAAATTTTTTTTAAAGGCTTAATTTAAGCCTAATTAATCGTTCTAAGGAAAATAATATAATTTTACATGCATTTTTTTCACATTTTAAAGCTTCTCAGAAGTATTAGAATCTTTTAACTAATTTTTTCTTAAAGCTAGGTCTGCTTCAGTGGGCAGAACACTATATTGTTTTAGCTACATTCAGCAAATTTTTTTGTTTTAATAGAAATTGACATACAAAGTATATTGAATTAGTAACAATAAAAATTGATTAAAAAATTAATTAGGCCAGTGTATCTCAAACTAATAATAAGTATAATGTAAATTATATGATTTGATAAGATATGATTGATTATAAAAAAAAATTTTTTTCTAAATCGATAAGTATATCGGCATTAAGTTCTGATGAAAAAGAAAAGAAAAATTTATACTAGGATTGTGGTTCTATACTTTTGTATTATCAATATAAATTTTTAATAAGTTAAAAAACACTTCTCCGAATCGAGTTAACTGTATGACACTATACTTTATGAGTATGACTCTTATTAAGCTTAAATTATTTTGATTTAATGAGAAGGGTAATACCAATCAAATATTTAAATTAATACTTAGTATAATATGAGCTATAATAGAGCAAAAAATGTTATCTAACGATGTGACAAGCACAGATTCAAATCAACATAACTATAGAGAAATAAAATTTGTGTCTTATTCTAATCGATCTGCTCCAGATTGCAGCCCTATTGGACCAGTTATATATTTCATTATTCAAAATTAAAGAACTTGTGGTTCTAAAAAACAGAGTAAAAAGAAATATACTGATAAACAAAAAGGAAATTCGGTCTACTTGTAATTTTGTTATATTGAGTAAGTTGGATGAAAAAATTTCTGAATGAGAATCGTAGAAGTACCAAAATATTCAGTAAATTTTTATTTTTGTAACCAAAGAAGACATTAATTAGTTTTAAAGATATTTTTTGAAACGATGGTAAATTTTTTTTTTTTCTTGGAGAGTGAAATCTATTTTTTTTTTGTATATTTTATTATGTATAGAAGATCCACAGTAATTATTAAGTTTGGCAAACAATTGGCCAACCTATATGGCGTAGTGATATCATCTGACTATTAATTGCAGTACCGTATATCAAAATTTTTGATTTGAAATGTCAACAATTTCAAATTGAAAAAAATTGAATCAACTACTTAATTGAAAATAAGTCAATTAGTTGAAAATCGATACTCGCGACACCGTGACTTTTTTTTGTTGATGTGAAATAAGTCAAATCAATTAAATTGAGTTGATCTAGCGACACCGCCTAGAGAGAGGACTAAAATCTAAAAAAAAAAAAAATTATGAAGACAAAATCTCTATAAAGAAAAAATCCTGCACAACAAAACTTTCACACACAAAATCCAAAAAAAGAAAATTCCCAAAGTTTCTTTTTACGAAGCCGCTTTTTGGATACAAAATAAGAGGAAATATTTTCATTGAGGATTTTGTTTTTGGAAATTTTGTATTTTAGATTTTGTATTTGAAATTGTGTCTTTGGGGATTTTGTGTCTTGCGATCTTGTCTTGGGTAGTTTGGGATGGGGTGGTCTCGTATTCTATAACATTTTGTTATTAATTATTTTGATGAATTGAACTCTACATTTCCGCAATACACAAGTTTTATATCAAACTTTCCGTTTCTCAGCAAAGAATCTAAATTTCAGTAACTGTAGAATAGCCACAGTAGTTTCAACTAATTTTGAATAATAAAATAAAATTGTTACAATATTTAACCCTGGGATTTTTCAAAGTAATACTCAAATATAAGACTAGACTTGACCTAAGAAATACCAGGTATAGAATAGTTTAATTCATTAAAATGAGGGGTGGATTAAAGAGAGGGGTGTGGCTTAGTCAGTAAAAATCTGACACACAATGGAAGCTACGGGGCTCATTGTGTCTATGAAGGTTCCCACCAATGCACGCAAAAAAAAAAATTCATTAAAATAATTAATAAAAAAAATGGGTTAGCCAAATTTTCCGAGATAATTAATGTTTTTACTAAAAATTCATCTTTATATACCAAAATTTTAAGTTTGGGTAAATTTTACTTAAAACGGGTAAGTGTGATATGTACAAAATAAAAAACAAGTTCTAAAAAAAAAACTATACAATCTTTACCTATATTTTAGGACCTCTAGTTGATATTTGCTAGACATTATTTTTCCAACTAAATTTTTTTGAATCCCTTGTATCCCAGGTTAAATTTAAAATTAGATCTCCCTAGAACATTTTTTTCCAAGAATATTCCAAGAAAAAATTTTAATATTCAAACGGAGGATCCTGCATATAGGTATGACTTCTATGACAATTTACTCTTTGACATCTTTCGTCGTGTTCTTAACATGGAGTCTCTTTGAGTTTTTGACTCCTTGACATATAACGCAACTTATGCTTTAGTCGGCTTTTCCCTAATTGGCTTATATAGACAAAGTTAATTTAGTAAAGTGAATCTTTGCTTGTTTCGATAGCATAATTTGTTTGTACCCCCCACGATCTTAAATCAAAAACTATATTTGATTGAATGAAATAAAATTCCAATACAAAATATATCTGCCATCAATCATAGTTTATTCTGCAATGTTGCTCATTCTAATATGCACTCTACTAAGTATAATATTTACAAAAAAATATAAAATAATTATTTTAAAAATTATTTGTAAATATTTTTAATTAAAATTAATTAAATCTATTAATTGCAAAATAATTTTCAATTTATTATTATATTATTATGTCATTATATTAAACATCAACGATGATTTGCTCCCAACTATGCAGTACAGAGAAATAATTTGTAGTTTAATCTGCATTTTTTTTTGGGCTATATGCTTCTTTCAGGTTAATTGGCAAAACCTGCACAATGGCAATTAAATAGCGTTGTAGCCTTTTCATCCTTCTTATACCATCTTTTTTTTTTTTATATAATTCCATCTCAGTGGGATGAACACCCTAACTGCTTTTATACAAAGATTTGGAATACACAATCACATACAATAGCTTTATCTATAGAATTTTGATGGTAATATCTACTAATTTAAATTTGAAAAATTACATCTATAGTAGAGTACTTCGCCTTCATAATCGCCACAAAAACTCTCAACTTTTTATCATTTATTTTATACCAATGATAAAGGGTACTAGACTAGCTACTGGACATTATTTTGCCTTCGTCGGGAATCGAACCTGGGACCTTCGATTAAAAGGCAGGCGCTCTACCTACTGTCTCACCCAGCTTTGACCTGTTTAAGAGCTTTATCGCCTATGATGAATTAATCTGATTTCGTGTTAAAAAAGGAGGAATACTGAGAAAAATATTAGATCGGATCGGATATCAAAGGATACCCAAAAGAATATTAGATGCCCCGCCGTACATTGCTAGAACAAAAAGTAGACCGAGATCAAGGTGCGTGAATTAAAATCGAAGACAACTGACGAAAAATTAGAATTAATTGATGGATAACAAATTCATGGATAAATATAGAACTGTATAGAGAAATATTGTAAGCGAGGATAAGGCCTAAGCTATAGATCCAACAGATGATGATGATTATGATGTGTAAAAAGTATTTCCAAATTACAGACTTTTTTTTATTATTGTGGAATATTTTTATTTTAACTCAACAAAATCGTCGTCGTAATTTTAATAATTATACTTTTTGATACACTGCTGACTCCATGGTATGCTTTCTAGGAAGATTTATATCCTAATAATGAACTAAGCACCAAAGTTATAAGGCAGCTTGGTAAACTCTATGAGTTGTGTGTCATGAGATAAACATGATTACAAGAATTTAACCATGATATCACCGTTGATCCAAAGGTGCAAGAAGTACGGACCAAACTTTTATTAAAAGATGAACTATAATTAAAGATAAAACAATATCGCATCTTCAATTGAAGGAAAGAAGTGGAAATGCAAATAAAACAGCTTTCCTAGACCGTGCAAAAATTAATGGAAATATTAAGTTAGATCCAAGACCTACATTGTTTTTAACATAGATCGATTAGAAATGATTTATCTGAATTTTGATACCGGTTTTTTAAAGGTACAAAGAATCCGAGAGAAAACGTTCATTGAAGGAACGAAAGGTTTCGATATTATCGATAAACGTAAAATAATTTCGGATCTTCAATTATAGTGTAGCAGACACAGCAGTTTTCCGTGATCGGTGCAAAATGGAAGCAAATGTTAAATTAGACTTAAGAACTACATTGTTTGTAACATAGATCAGTTAAGGAAATTTAAGTAATGATTCATTTGGTTTTTCAAGAGAATCTATAGTTATAACGGTTTTTAATAAAATGAAACAGGAACTGTTTTCAGTATAGCTTTTTGTATTTATAAAGTTTAGCTTAATTTATTATTAAAAAGTAGCTTAATTTTTTTCCTTTCGTCCTGTATGTATACCTGTCGGCATTAGAGAAGAAAGTTTATCTGAATGATCGCTAGATTGAATTCCGATTAAAAAAGGGTCGGTCAGTAGAAATAATAGAATAGCTAAGTTTGCAAAATATAGTTTATGTATTGGAAACGATGTAGAAATCACATTTTACAATGTAGTTACACCACCCGTATTGTTTTTTTTTTTTTTTTACACTCTACAGTAAATCAACTTTTCGTCCTTAATTAAGTACGGTACTGTAATTTAACACTACAATATCTACAATATCTCGAGTATTTATTTAACAAATTACTGGCTTATCAACGAAATAAATGTGGAAAATTATTGCTATTGTCAGGAACTTAATATAATCCTTCTTAAATAGAATAGTTTCATTTTTATTTAATTTGTTACCAGATTATACTCTCAATTATTTTTTGACATTTATTATATCCCAATGACAAAGGGTACTGGACCAGGTCGAAAAATCCATAAAGCATTTTTTTTTGCTTCATCGGGAATCGAACCTGGGACCTTTCGGTTGAAAGGCAGGCGCTCTACCTACTGCGCCACCCAGCGTGTAAATTAATAAATTCTTTTCTTCTCAGAAAACTGTAGTAATATTTGGCAGATGCAGCGAATTCCTATTTGTGTATCATTTACGCACATGATCAATTATATTAAATCTATTTAGTTTGGTTCATACTTTTCTCGGTAGAGCAAAAATTTCATCATGATGAAATAGACAAATACTTTTTGGTTTGGTTGGTGATAGAAGACTGGGATTAGTTTTAATAATTTAAAGTGTTAGACGTTGAATATTGTATTATGAACCGATAGTCATTGATGAGAGTTAGTGGGTTCTTCCGGGGGTTTTTTTTATAATCCCGATTCACGGGGTCTCACCATTATAAAACCCGTGAATTAAATAAAAAGGTATTCAACTTGCAATTTATGACCTTATTTATAAAAAAAAATATAAGGATAGCTTTGAACAATGTCCTCAAAATTGTGAAGTTGTGTGCTTCAAAAATATATTAAAAACGAGCATACAATCTTTTTTATCATCAGTCAATGTCATGTTGGGTCCTCAGACTAGGTGGAACAATATTGCTCCAATGTTGAAAATCCTGTATTAAAAAAGCGTTAATAAATCTAAGCTCCCCGGTTAAATTATACGAAAATGAGATTGCAAAGTTAGAGGAATTGTTAAGTGTCTTAAAACCAGTACAATAGGCGGTTGAAGCAATTCCTACAAGAGATTGTAATCTTGCTACTTCAGAGGGCACTTGGCACATTAGCAACAAACTTGTTAGAAACTCTGCACAATAGACTATCTGAAAGGCGTTCAAAAGATTTGATTTCGCTTGAAATGTTTCTGCAAAATCCAGTAAATTTAAAATCTGATTCAAATAACTGTGACTTGAATAGTTATGGACAGTTTTTTGCTGTATCATCAATTATCGAAGTATCTCAATTAGCAAAAAATTTGGTAATCCGATATTTTTCTGATGATCGGGAGATAGCCATAGATAATGATTCAGATTTATGCGTGATAGTTTATGTGCCAACAACAAGCGATACTACTTTACCATCAACATCAACTGTAAACGATTTGTTCAAGAAGTCTTTGGCAAGTGCAATAAGTAAATCACAGAAAACTGTGGAAGTAGTAAAACCTGACAAAACAACATCTATACAAAAGGAGATGAGATTGTATGCGGAAACAGGAACAATGACACATACTCTTAAAAAAATTTATAATTCAGTAATGACGATCAAACCAAAATCAACTGAACCGGAACGAGTTTTTTCAATTTCTGGAACAATTGTAGCAAAAAAAGAGTGGGTTTGTCAGATCATTCAATTGATGTTTTATGTTTTTTAAAAACATATTTTAAAAACCTCAATTGAATAAGTTTAAAAAATATATCAGACAAGGTCAACTTTTTCATTTTTATAATTGTATGTTTTTTGTAAATAAAAATAAGAATTATAGTACAAATATAAAAAAATTTAATATTACAAAAAAAATCCCGGTTCGCGGGTAATCCCGGCATCTTATTTTTTTAATCCTGGGATTGAACACGTTTTCATAACTCAAAATAAAACCCAGAATTCTATACTAAAACCAACAGAATAATTCCCGACAATTCATTTAACGATAATATTTTCTTCTTCAGATTTAAGTGTTATTGTTTTTGTTTTTTTCATAAAAAAAAACAAAAGATCCACCATCATAATACCTCCGGCCTCTCAAATCAAAATTCTTATATATATATACACCACAAAGGTAAAAATGAGTAATTGAGGTTACAAACAAAAACAAAAACGATAAATAAAAAAAGAAGAAAAAAAAATAAAGCAAAAAGTCAGAATAAACCTTGTTGACCCTGGAATATAACGGTGAATTTAATAACATTTTAATCTCAATTTTGTGTTTCGGAAAAAAAAGGATATAATATATATAAGTAGTTGTGGTTTATTTTTTCTGCTCTTTTTTATAAAAAAAAAAGTAAAAAAAAAAAAATTTTATTTTGAAGGATTAAAAGTGTTAAAAAAGTTACGGGCGTGAAAACTGCATGGGTTTTTGTAAATCAATATTAGTTAGTGCCTTTAATTTATTTTGGGATTTTTCATAAAGTGGAATAAAAAAAAAAGAAAATAAATAAGGGAAGTTGTTACCTTTGGGAACTTTTAAATAAAGTGGATTGCGGAATAAATGTAGTTACATGTGTCTGTTTATAAATAACAAAACTTAAAAGAGTGGTTCTACACTTGATACCTGTAAAACAAATAATTAATGGATTAAATTAAATTGAAATCAGTATGTTGAAGTTTAAACATATCAGATATTTTGATTAATGAAATTAAATTTAATTTTTAATCAAATTAAGTAAATAAATTGTGAATGAAAATTAATTTTGTGCATTTATTTTTGCAGAAGTTGTCATTGTATTTAGTGTTAGCAATAAGTATGTTTTAATATAGTTGTCAATGTATTGATATAGTCTTCATTATTTTAGTTAGTCGTGGAAACTTCTTATGAATATTTGAAATTGTTCATAAGTGTGCATTTGAGACAAATTCGGAATTAGGTACAGAGGTTTAAATCACACATTTAATTTCGATTTAATCTTGATTGATAATATTTGTATTAATTCATATCGTTGCCAGTTGACAATTTAATACTATACCAATATAATCTTATATATATAATAAAAGAAAGCTGTATGTTTGTAACCATTTTCCGGAAGAACTACTGCACTAATTTTCACAAAAATTTATATATATAAGCTTTATGGCTTATGAGAATGGTTTAAGTCGAGTTTGGACCCGCAAATGGCCTTAGAACCAGAGTTCAATTTATATGCATAATTTTATATAAGATGAATATTACGTCATAAATAACTATATACATGAGAATGTTTGTTAAATATTGCATAATTTAGGCGGGACAATTTAATAAGCAAGTTCGTTTAAGAATCTGAAAAGGTAGAGTTAAAGAATTATTCTAATTGGATAATTAACATTAAACCAATATTTTATTTTGTTATTCAATATTAAAATTTATTATAAACTTAGTTAAGTAATTTATGCTAAATTCAGTGTTTACTCAAATGCAATTACATAATGATATTTTTCAGTAATTAAAAAGCCATTGCATGATCAACCCAAATACATGAAATATAAGTAAATCGATACTATACAATATTGAGAAATTGATAGTATTAATTTCTAATATTGCTCATGTGTTTTACTATTTCGTTTAAGTTATCACACACCGATAATTGAGTTCAAAAATAAAATAAAGTAAATGTCTAGTGAAAATCCATCAAAATTATCTTTAAATATCTATACAAATAACAGAAACTCCAACATGCAATACTTCTAAATCATCTGGAAAGGCGAAGGTACTTCAACAATATAAGATTATTATTTTGGATGAATGGCACATAAAAATTCATTAGACGCATTAGATCGCACACTGCAAAGATTTACGACACAACCAACAACCTCTTAGAGTTGCACTTATGTTATTAGCAGGTGATTTCAGACAAGCATTACCTTCTATCCGCTGATCAAACCAACAGCTGAATTAAACGCATTTATAAAATCACCACATTCCGGGGGATTTGTTAAAAAATTATCACTCAATGTAAACATGCGTATACAACTACAAAGTGAAGCAGTTGACCATTTATTTGTCAGTTATAAGACATGGGAAATGCCAATATAACAATCAACAATACAACAGAATTAATAACATTGCCTGACAATTTTTGTGTACTAAATGAATCAGATAAAGACTTAATATCAAGTATATATCATGGTTGAGTGATCGCACTATATTGGCAGCAAAAATAAAGATCTCAATGAAATAAATATTTCAATTCAAAACAAAATAAGTGACCAAACAATTACAAACAAGTCAACCGACTGCGTTATGTATAATGATGAAGTTGTGAATTACCTAATTAGATTTTTCAATGCAACAATTCATTTACCAGAAATTCTACCACAGAGTTATTCTGGAATTGAAAATTGGTATGCCCATAATTGTGTTACACAATTTAAATCAACCACTGTTATAATATAATGACAGAAGATTATCAGTGAAAAAATTAATTAAAAATATTATCTAAGCAACTATATTGGAAAACACAAAGAAGAAATTGTATTACTTTCAAGAATACCATCAAGCAATCCGTCAGATGTGACATTAAACAATTTAAACGTATTAAATTTCCAGTTCATTTAGCATTTGCAATGACAATCGCAAGGTCAATCCAACAAGTATGTGGGTTAAATTTTTAAAATAACTGTTTCTCATATGGCCAATTTTACGTTGGATGTTCACCTGTTGGAAAACCTTCGGCATCATTTTTATTTGTTATTTACCAAAGAGAATTAAATAAAATAGTAACATATTTTAAGATTTCAAACTTGGTAATCATTTAAAATTCAAAATATAAAATTATTATTATTATTTGTTTTATTAAAGAACATTAGAATTAATTTATACGATTTTTGATTTAACGAATAAATTTTACTTTCTACAGGTATCACTGTGTGTAATACGAAATTTTCAACTGGGTGTAGCAAAGCGCACCGAGTCCGCTAGTTCATAATAAAGTAGAACTGGTGTATTTTTACAGTATGTAACTAAATATAGAAAATTTCTAGTTATTTAAGATTTAAAATTTTTTAGAATATAAGATTTGTTGATAAACTTTATAATATAAGCCCTAGTAAAATAAGATATGAAATGAACACGTTTAATTTTTTGCGATGTAAAGCTGGCCAATAAAACTTTAACTATTAACTAATAAAAATGAATTGTAACTTTGATTTTGTTGTATTTTCTAGTATATTATATACCTATATTTATTTAACATTTAATTTACTTTTTTAGAATAATGTTTAAGGATCTGAAATAGGCCAACAGATTTATCTGCAATTCTGATGATGAATAAATAAATAAACAGATAACTAAGTAGTTATAGGTAGAAATAACATTTCCATATACAAACGTATAAATACGGATTCTTTTTAGTGGAAAAGAAATGAATATCAGTAAATTGTTCAACAAAAATTAATTGGGAAAGACTAAAATAGCCTCCTATTTGTTAGCAACATAGTAGTGATTTTGTTAATTATTTTATTTATTTTCAACTAACCTAAAAGGAAATTTTCATTCTTCAAATAAAAAAATCTAAAATAATAGAAAACAAAATTTTAATTGATTACTTTTAAATTGGTAAACCAATAACTTAGTAATATCAATTTCCTACCACTATAGTTACTATGTTTTTTAGTTTATTACCTACAGGGGTACCTACATACATAATAATCCTGTTTCTCTCTTATTCTTCTAACATTAGCATTAAATTTGTATTATCGTAAATATAAAAATTTGCAGACAGTAAAACCTTAAGGAAGTACGTTCTAGTAGAATATATGTTTTGACATTCCAACCAAACCAATATGATGTCAACTAATTTAGAAAAAAAATGTATTTAAATATTTCCAAAAATTTAAGTATTGTAAATCAAATTGCTTTGATCAAGCACTATTAGTTCACGATGCTTGAAAAATGACGGGCTATCTTTATTTTTGAAATTTACCTAGCCCTAACTGCACAGACTCTACCAATAACACAATAAATTTAAATTTCGGGTTTTTTAATGTAATTCACAAATTTAAATTTTTTCACTTTAATTTTTTTAATCATTTACTTGAAAATAAATTAACATAGACAATATAAAAATCGATTTTACTATTATAACAGTGTTGTGTACTGTTTTAATCCACAAATTCTTTAAAAGAAATGTAACAGATCAATTGCAGTAAAAGAATATAAGCAACAATAAAAGTAATCGAATACAGATAATACAGTTATGTACAGGTGGCATTTGAATAATATTGGATTAGATTATGTAATTTCGGGAGGGGATCCCCTATATCACCACAGCTGTAAATAGGCTTATTGTGATTACCTATATTAGTTAGTGCTATTAATCCTCTGAGTCCTTAAAAGATACCTGATTTTGTGGTCACACTCAGGATATTTTTCAATGGTATGCTGGATAGCTCCCATTGCTCCCATTGAAATAATATAAATTCGACCATAGTTATATGATCAAAAATAAATTTGCATACTTTTATTTTTCTAATTAGTTAACAATGGATTCAAAGAGACCCATCTACCCATCAGAAAAAATTAGGAAGGTAGGAAGTATATGTGCTAATTTATATATATATATATATACATTTGTATATCACAATTATTGTTTTAGTAGCAAAATATTACCTCCGAATTATCCAAGAAAGGAAATATATATGTAATTGGACGGAATCAAGAGCTTTATAACTTTTTTTGTAAGAAATATTATAAGATAGCATCAACCTAATAATAGCAGTTACAGTTATTGCTCTCGTTATGTTTTTGTATTGATAATGAATACTACTACTTTGCTTAGGGCTATTAATTATTTTGTTAAGTTTGAAGTTAGTATTAAACGTTTGACTTAATTTTGTGTTTTGTGCTTGTGAATGTGCTTACATACTTATGTTGTGAAATATTTATGAAAGTTATATTTATGTGTATCTATAGATTTAAGGTATATAGTGCGTTTGCGTTAAACATTTTAAAAAACCATAACCTCGGGATTTGAGTCCGGGACCTACCTAGATTACAAAATCACAACACCATACTAATAAGCTGTGTCCATATAATTTACTTTAATTTATTCGACTCACCGACGCATAAAATAAATAATTCTAGAAAACACACCAACGGCAGTATCTATAGTACAAATCTTTTAATTAATTTTCAGTTGCCAACTCTTTCCTGTCTATACAATCAGAGAGAATGACAGTAAAAGTTTAACTTGAGTTGTTTATATATGCACAAGGTCTGACGGATGATGATGATGTGTAAACTGTAATATTATTGTTAAATTATATAATTAAAATCCAATTTCCATTTGAGAATTTAGAGGGAAATTATTATTCAATTAACATGAGAACAAATTTTAACTATACTTAGGTGCCTATTATATATTTCGATAACGATTACGATTTGATCGATCGAAATCTCAAAATGCAAAATTGTCATTATGTATTTCGAAATCGTTCAGAGATTGTCGGAAGTTTATCGATGTAAAATTTTTTTAAAAAAAATTTTTATGACTTTTTTCTAGTGCGTAAAGGAATTTGATCCATTTTGGACATAATGTAGAAACTGAAAATTTCATATAAAACTTCCTTAAAACAACAAAAAAAATTAGCTGTGCTAGTCCGACATGAAAATCATTTCCTACGCTGAAAATCATTTCCTTGGTACAAGCCGCACAGAATCTTAATACTCTGACCAATTTAATTATATTTGGAATCAATTTTTGCCCTAATTAATGTTGTTTAACAGAAAATTTTTATCAAAACTATTAATAAAATAAAGTTTCAATAATGTAGACAATAACTCATTAAATTCATGTGTAAATAATATATATATAATCTTCCAAATCCAGTGGATTAGAATAATCCCGAATATAATATGTTCGCTTGTTTTTTTATTCTGCAATTTGATAGCGTTTTTCAGCACTATCAGAAATTGAAAAAATTTAACTCTTTTGAAATCGTTTTATTTATAAAATCTTATAATTTTATAATTTCTATTTTATTTATACAAACACTTCTAACATATTTTCAACTTAAAAATTTCAAATATATTACATATATACACTTTATATATATATATATATACACTTTAGTTTGGTTTTTTTTCGTATAATAATTTGAATTTGACAGTCAAAGAATCAAACATATGTAATTTTCATCGTAGATTTGAATTTAACAATGGCAGCACTTAGAAAGACTTTCGATCAAGTCTTCATCGAAATTCATAGTAGCACTAACGATTACAAACGAATGACTCTAACGATAACGATGAACGAAATACAAAATCAGCATCTTATATTTGTTTAAATAAATATTTTCGAAATGAACATTTTATTATTGAGCATTATACTTATATAAACAAATTTATTTGGATTTTTATTATCTAATAAAATTGATTCAATAGTCGATAATTTATTAAACTCAAATTTTTATTTCATCTTAAAGTCACACCAAAGTTCATAGTTCTTTATTTAATTTACTTTTTCAAAATATTGTAAACTCCTTTTTCTTAAATTTTTATTTCTAAATTTCCTAAATAAATTATTTTCTACAGAATGTGTACACATACATACACATACACTTATGTATATTTAAATTAACTAAATTTAATTTTTTATCAATTTCAAAATCCTTAGACGAAAAATTTCCGTTCCAATTTTAAGGCAATTATTTGGCCTTGTGTTGTTGATATAAAATCATGTTTTCACATATTAAGGAGTCAATACACTTGCATTGTACCAATCCTTCGACATTAATTTAACAAAATCTAATGTACATAAGATAAATATTTAATAAAGTATAGACAAACTATTTGATAAGGATATATTTTTCTTAAAATATAACTTTTTTAGCATAAGTAGTTATAAAAATTGTAAAATTATTTTGTTAAATTTGTCTGTCCAAAAATTTCTAACTGAATTTTTAAAAAGAAGGATCCATATAAAAACAATTAAGCTTTTCTTTTTGTATTATTTTCTATATACTTATTTAATATTTTTATGGTTTGTTTTTGGTATATCTTGATATAAATAAACGTATTTGGGACCTACGGTTATTGTTCAATTACTTTTGTTTGAGCTTGGGTATGACTTTAGAATTGGATTCAGTACCTCTGCTACATAATAAATTTGTATAACACAGTTTGTTATTTTTTAGAGAACTGCATTCATTAATAAAGTTGGCATTCATCATTATTAAAATTTGAATAAATTATAAGAATTATGCAAAATCAATCTATGTAATCAAAATTAGAAGAGTAAGGAGTTACCTTAAATTTACATAATGTCAAATGACACAAAAATCTCCAAGACAAAAAAAGGGTTAATAGACTGTTTAAGTTAAAAAAAATAATCACATAATTCATCGCCAGTAACATCAATTATGCTTATTGATAGTTTAGCTGATGACTACTAGCAGCTGATTCAGCACAAAACACACTTAATATCAACCGTTTTAGTATGCTGAAAATATCAGAATGACAAATTAGAAAATTTAGAACCCATTTTTAGGCTAGTGTGCAAGCGCATCTCAAAAAATAACGAAAAATAAAACTTGTCCAAAAAATTAATTGAAAGTTTGTGCGAGATAATCTATATAAGTCTATCCTTCAGTCTACCAAAGCATTGTAGTGTGTTTCAGGCGGAGGTGATAAAAGAAAAAAAGAAGCCCTAACTCAAAAACCGTGTTGCCTAATTCGGATGTAATATTTTGCTATTAAAACAATTTGGACGAATTAGTGGATGATAGGTTCAACATATTGTTACGATCGGTGCCAGGACACAGTGATATTCCGGATAACTGCATTGCAGATCAACTTGCTATATTAGAAATCCTTCCGAAAAGGAGCAATCTGGATGCAGCTCTAGCTACCTGTAATTTATTGCTTCGCAAAGATGTAATAAAAGCTTCAAACTTTAGATGGTCAGCTAGACCAGACTGCAACATCACCAAGCAAGGCTGGCCTATGCTGAGCGTGAAGCGATCCCTTAACCTACCAACTCTGAAAAGGTGTGACACTCGCACTGTGATAGAGGTCATTACGGGCCATTGTCTGATTGGTAAGCATGCCAACACCTACTCTATCTGTTACTGCCCTTGTCTCTACCTTAACAGGAGAAACCTTCTAAGGTCTAAGTGCGTCGGCGTGCTGTTGGCAGCGCTACTACCTACCTACCTAGCGCGACATATTTAAAATGCTTGACGTTCTGAATTTTTATGAAAATTAATTATAATATCAGTATGAAAATAAAATCAAACGTAATTTAACTTACACATACAAGCGAAAAAAAAATAATAATAAATCTGTATTAGCTAATGGTAATCAGCTAAGCTGTCAATTCAACAAGATTTTTGCAGTGAACTTATAAAGGATGTTAAATCTGTTTTATCGTAATTTCAAATTTTCTGGTTGAAAGAACGAATCGAATAATCTCAGGATCGTTGAGATATTCCGCACTCCATTTGACCATACAGAATATGGCAGATTTGATTACTGGATTAATTACTGGAATGCTTCGTGAAGAAAATTCTAATTCAAGCTTTTTTGATCGCCACGTAAACATTGGGATTGTCAAAATTAAACTGTGTACTACTGTACGTAATACTAATTAGATAAATTAACTTTTTTATTTTTTAAATTTTGTTAAATTAGAATTAACTTACGTCTTTAATATAATTTAAATTTTTGTAATTTACTAACAATATGTTTTATCTACTCTACTATCAGTATGTTGTAACTACTCTACTAACAACATATCTATTATTTTTTTATCGAACGGTGTCGAGTTCTACTAACCTCACTGAATGATGATAAATTTTACACAAAAATATAGCAATCAGGGTTTCGCATTGAAAATATTTCCCTAGCTAAGCAGTACCTGAAATTTTATTGGACAGTGACCCCCCAGTAGAGCAAAACAAATATTTAAATAAAAATTCTGTAGTTAAAAAACTGAGTTAGCTTTGATCTATCAATCGATCTTTGCCCAATACACTCACATTTTTCATTCAAATATTAAAACACGTACATTAATTAGAGTTCAAAAAACATTTAAAATTCATATCTTAATTTCATAGATTCTACATTATACCAATTTATACTATCATTTGTCATATAACTTAAATTAATTTTCAGGTTTACATTTACTTATTTTCGACTTCCCAATCTGTTTTTAATTTAACACATACTTATTTAGAAAACAATTTGATTGAAGTAGACAATTTCATATAAATCATTCAAACTTGAATATTACATCCTGTTTACACAAAAATAGAAATGTCTTTTATCTCATTCTTATGCTAAAAATCTATTTTTACAATATGTAACTAAATATATTTTATTCTTAAGTATATTAAATTTAATATTTAATTTAGATATTTGTATGGAACCCCAAAATTGTGATTGCATCAAACATGAAATTTGAATTGATTTTTTCAATTATTAGACTTTTACAATTCAAACGGAAATAATTAGTGTCCTTTATTATTATTTTTTTTATTTAATTGTTATTATTCTTGTTAGCAATACAATGATTATCCAAATGATATAACTACACAAATTTGGAATTATTTATCAAGTAGATTTTATCATTTTGGTTAAAAATAAGTATTTTTAAAAATTTTAGAGATATCATGAGATCATCATAATGAGTTTAATTATTACAACATTTGATGTTGAAAATATCGACCCGAAGAATGGCGGGTCGGGTAGATTTATCAATGTATCTGATCATACATATTATATCTTTTTAGTTCTAACCGATTTGACGAGACGATACCACAAATTTAATATACGCTTTTGAACCTTGTCAAGATAATTGGACGCGATAATTTGATTAATTCGACGCTGTTCGTGAAGCGCCTGCAAAAATATGTGAGGTTGTATTCTATATTGGGTCATATGAATAATTTATAGACATTTTTTTTTTATGATCTTGACAGTAACTTAGGTAGAATCACCTTTTCGTGCTTAATTAAGTACGGTACTGCAATTTTACACTACAATGGGCCTTATTCTGAGAAGCGAATCACTTTTTCGCTACGTACCAGTAGAGCATCACATTGCATCACATTTGGTATTCTGAGAAGCTAATGATACGATATTACGAAACAAAGTATAATAAAAAAAATGTGTTCAATTATATTTGTTTTAGCTAAATCAACTATTTCTAAAATATTAGCTAAAATATTGACAATGTTTCTCCATATTACAGACGGAATTGTGTCGAGAATATATAAAATTTCCTGAAACCGAAGAAGAAAAATCATCCATCAAATTGTGATTTTATAATAAATTTTGATTTTCAGGAATTATTGTATGTTGATGGAACACATGTAAAAATCATTACACCAACAAACATTCGAACTGCCTCCTATTTGTAACTTTTCTATAATTAAAAATGTAAAATAATATTTAATAATTATTTTTAAATATATATATATAAATAAAATTAATTTACTTGAATTTTACGTTAATTATATATTTACTTTTTCTCATTCGCCATCTTTCACTACCTTTTTCTATAATGATATATTGATCGTTTTTTCTGACAGCGAACAAAAAAAATCGATTCTCATAATACCATGAAAATCGAAACGTTGCGATAAAAACCGATCAGTATCGCTATTTCGCTTCACAGAATACCAAAAATTAAATTTATCATATTTTTCGTTGCGCACCGAAAAATTCGCTTCTCAGAATAAGGCCCAATATCTACAATAATTCGAGTATTTATTTTAACAATTTACTGGCTTATCTACTCATTAAATGTGGAAAACTACTACTATTGTCAGGAACTAAGCCATGAATTTTTGGAAATATCAAAGATGTAGTTATTCGATATAATTTTATGATTTAGCAGCATGTCAAGTGTTTTTAAACTTTGAGTTCGCTGAACACATACAACTCCGAATATTAAGATGAGGTCAAAAAGAGTAGTATTACGAGAGGGAGTGTGAAATTTTAAAACCAGTCTGGAATTGGCTGCAAAATTAGCTTTTTCAACATACATATGAAGCTTAGTATACAAAGTTTTACTGTGAGCATGTAAATAAAGTAAGTAATAATATAAAATAAAATCAAAAATGTGAGCATCTTTGGAAAAGACAGATAGAAGATTTTTTTAGATCACCAGACATGCATTACTTATACTTCTTCGATCTCAAAAGAGGATACTGTTTTAAGCTTAAACAAATATTTTACTGTTGGAATAAATCAGCAAAATAAGGTGTAATCCTTTCGAAATTTTTTTTGCAAATATAAAATCAAATTCCATCACAATAAATAAGAATGGTCAAAGGTGTAAAGGTGTATCACAACCTAGTATCGTAGAATTAGCAATGGAGCAAGACAAATATTTGAATATGAAAGGTTAGTATTTTGTAATAAATGGCTTTTAACGTTACTTTTTTAGAAATCTAAATTTAATGGAATAAACAATTTTGAATGGAAGTATTGCATAAATGCACATAACAAATAATTGCACACATTTGCAGGCCGTAAAGTGTGTGCATTTATCAGATTTCAACCATTATAATAAAATTGTAAAACTAAATATTGAGCCCCTTACTATTTGTCGTAGAACCCTAATTTGCAGAAAAAAACCCCCTTCCCATGTGAAAATCTCAATTTCAGCCAATTTTGGCGATTTTTGGCCTTCAATAACCGATTTGCAGTCCTTTGGGAAGTTGAAAATATCACTAATCGATAGATCACCCTCGATTTAGTTAATAAATTTTTTTTTAAATATTAAAATAACGGCTCCTTTCCCTCTTATAAAACTGGAACGCATGCTCTGAAACACCCGTTATAAAATGAAAAATTTTAAAATTGAATTTTCTAAAACAACTAGTTATACTAATAAATTAATATATTAATAAAAATTCGTTTTGAGATATTAATTAGAAGTAAGTCAATATATAGTTATAATTGCAAGTCAATAGATTTCCCTATAATAAAATCTTTAGAATACCATTAGGAAGTAGTTATATATTGAACAGGATAAATTATTATATTTTAATATTTTGCTTCTTCTAGTCATATTCAATATTTGGGTAACCCGTGTCTTAGTAAGAAAAATAATATTGTAACAACTTTATTTTTTAGTCAAAATTACCGAAATTAGTTAAGGTTACTGAAATTTTATATGACTTTACCTGAAAAACGGCAAGTCTGATATGAAAGTTGTGTATGAAAAAGTTGTAGGGAATGATGTAACGCAACAACCCAATAAAAAAAAATTAACGAGTTTTTTCGAGATATTCAACGTTTTTTACAAAATTTTCAGTTGTTAAAATCAAAATTTTAAGTTTGTGCAGCTATTATTCAAAAACGGTACGTCTGATACTCATCTAACACATACCGTTAATTAGGTGTATTAATTTAAAAAAAAAGGCTTGAAGAAGATGTTGCTCTAGTTTAAATTTTTTCGGAGCTGTAGTAGATATTTTTTAGACATAATTTTTCTAATTCGATTTTCTTTAAACCTCTGTAACCCAGGTTAAATTTAAAGATAGACCTAGAACAATCAATTTTTTTCGTAAAATCACCCCTTAAGATATTTTTGCTCTAAATTGGACCACTTTGTATATATGTATGTACTAGTAAAAATATCATATCATATTATGTCATATCTTTTTTTGAATGTCTTTTGTTAGGTTGATTTGATTTGACCACTCATTGCTATGACACATTTTAACATTAAAAATAATAAGTAAATCTTATAATTATGGTTAGTTTTGTTTGCTCACCTATTTAAATATTTTAGTACACCACTGTATTAAAATTAACATTATAATAATATGTATGTACTTGTATCTTACATAAGGTTAATGTATTTGCATAGGAATGATATACCGAAAAGTCAATAACAAGAAATATAATTTTAGACAAAAAATCAAATCTTTGGGGATAATTAAAATTTAATAAACAAATTTAGGTTCTCTTGATAATAAAAAGTAATTAATTCAAGGTTTAGTAAAATTTGAAAGTAAAGAAACTGAAGCTAAGAATAAATGCTTCTTTTGAAAATTAAAGGTATTAAATTTCAGAATGTTTTATGGAATTTATTAAATTTACATAAAAATGATAAATGTATAAATTATCATTACATATTTAATAGCAGTAATAAGGTTATAAGTATATATATGAAAGTTTTAACATGTTGTGAAAGTGTTTACTAAATTTTAAATTAACGTAAAAAAACCAGGATAATAGTTTCAATATATGCTGTAAATGAAATATTGGCATTCGAGCTGGCTTATGAGTTCTGTTAAAGAATTTAAATTTACGATTTGAAGTTATACTATAACTGTCTACCTCCTAGTATATCGAGATTGTGAAACATTATGGCTTTTAAAAAAGGCGACACGATATATGACAACACTATGTTACTTTGTGTCGATTTTTTTTAAATATTCCCTTAAATAATTTTATATAAATAATTTTTTATATAACTAAATAGTTACTATAAGTGTAATCGATAATGTCATATACCGGTCGACAACAATTAAATCTGACGGTCATCAACCGTTTTAAATTTTAAAACAAATTTACACAATGCATTTGTGAAAAATCTGACACACAATGGAAGCTATGGGGCTCATTGTGTCTATGAAGAGTCCTACCAATCCACGAAAAAAAAACAAAAAAAGTATTGGCTATACTACAAATGTGGCCAGTGCTAACACCATTAAAAGTTACAATGCTTTTGTCGACTGCAATATCGATTAACATGCCAAAGAAAATGACGCGCACATGACATTACCGATTACACCTTATGTTTAATTTTTTTTTCCAAATAGAAGAAAATCATTAAAAGAGTCTTCATTTATCGTTCTATTTTCCCGGGGGGAACGAAGTGAAGGACTGTGTCGACTTTAACGCACTAAAAACTACTAAAGTATGACCATTTGTTTATATTAAAACTAGTCTTTTAGACTAACCATTAATACAGTTTTGGCTCTATTACTTCAGATATCTTTCATCAATCAAAATCCCATTAGGAATTATTGAGAGATAAAATATTTTTTCCTAACACAATTCGAACATTTTCGTCCATTTAAGACGTTTAACAAAGTTTTGACTGTCAGCTAAGCGTAAAACTTCAGTATTAATATTGTTGAGAAAGACGAATTTTGTGGCGTATTGCCGTTTTGATTTGGTCTTTTATGATAGGGACCTTAAGATCTCTATGAATGTCAGCATTGCGAACATACCAGGGAGCATTGACTATGTTTCGCAACACTTTGTTTTGGAACGTTTGAGTAGTTTGAATATGAAGCTGTTTAGCACAACCCCATATTTGAATACCGTTTGTCCAGACTGACCTTAATATTTGATTGTAAATCAAAACTTTGTTATATGTTGAAAGTGAAGATGTCCGCCCAATTAGCCAATACAACTGGTTATATTTCAGTTCTAACTCTTGTTTTTTTTCTTAACATGTTATTTCCATCTGAGCTTTGCATCAAGTGTCATGCGTCATACCAAGATATTTTGCTGAATTTTGATATGGTATGACGACATTGTTTATTGTGATCGCTATGGCGACTCTATTATTTTGTTAGTAAAATTAACATGTGTGGATTTTGATTCGTTTAATTTAATTCTCCACCTTTTGCAACATAAGGAGATTTTGTTGTTTGATTGTTGCTTGCTGTAAGTAATATTATTTAATATATATATAATAGTGGGACAATATTATGATAGTTAATCGTAATTTATAAAAATAAATCTTAATAATCTAAGGAAAATTTTAAATTGTATAAAAGAAATTGTCAATGTTTTTAAATGACTCAATAAAATCTCAATGTCATTCATTTTAGATCATTTCAGAGAATCATGCATACTTACATCGCAATTTAGAGACACACACTCTTCCGTCAGAGTAGAGTAAGTATGGTCTAGATTCTATCGACAAACTTTTTGGATTTGGCCAGTTAATTGTGGTTTTAACTGCACGTTGGCTTTGAATTTGAAACCAGTTCAGCATGCTATCTCCTTTCCATAAATATATGGTATAATAATAAGGGATTGAATAATGTACTCAGTTTCGCGAAACGAGTCGTTCTTAGTGCTCATCAAATATTATAAATAAGCTATTAACAATAAACCACCGGGTCCCTATCTCTTAATTTCTCCAAACTTTAATATACTTAATGGTTTTTAATATTTAAATATATTTATAATGGGACATTGGGCGGAAATAATTTAATATTAAAACTTAATATTAACATTTAACATTTCCAATTAGTAGTAACGCATTGTTAACTGTATAAGTTAGTATATAACTATCATTTTCTGATTCAAATGTAGACCGTATGGAAATCATACTAAATTATTTTCACTTACTTAAGTTGCCATAAATAAAACTGAATTTGAAAAAATTGTGAAATAAAAAATAAATCCCTAGTGATTTTCTGGTATGCTAATCTTGAAAGAAGTTTCATTTGTGACCATATCTCAGTTTTGTTAGTGGCAAATAAATTTTGTATACTTCTGATTAAAATTTTTCTGCTACATACTTAATCACCATGTTTCGTGTAATCTAAAGAAAACCAAAAAAGTTTTCATTTAGAATTTGTTTCTAAATTTGTGGTTTCCAACAAAATCTTTTGTTTATAATTTTCCTTTTTAATTTATTTAAAATTTTCCGCTCACTTTAAAGTTTATTAATAATTAACTTGTTTTCCTTATTTATAAACAATAAAATGAAATTTGTTTTCTCAGTAAGGCGTGAAAATTTAAAAAATATTGAAATAAATTTATTGTTTAACCTAAAGAGAAAAATTAAAAGGACTACCACAGCAGATTTTTTAAAATGAAAATCAACAGAAGAAAAATTATTAAAAAAAATAGTCCCAAATGCAACAACACTGAATGGTGATGAAAAGTCAAGTCGATGATCTTTATTGTAATTAGAAATAAAATATATTTATTGTGCCTATTACAGGTGTCACACCACTTTTCCAGTCATTTTTCCCAGTCAACCGAATGAAATTTACTTTCGTATTACAAGTCTCATCCGACAGCAACAAATTTCTGAACGTATTTTTTATGTACTTTGACAGAAAAACTCATTTGACGTTTGAATTTAAAAAAAATATTTTTATAAGAATACAAAGTTGGTTGATGTGTTTATTTATGTTTTTTTTGAAATTGTGTTTTTGTTGTTTTTTTTAAACTAAAATAAACAAAAATGTTTATCATTCAATTTTTGAATTAATATATTCAAATATATATTATATAATATAAAATCAAATTCAAATATATATTTTATATATAAATTATTTCAATAACTCTGTAAATATTTACATACCCTTTCTTTTCAGAATCCATTATTTAAATTTATATAGACACAAAAAATTACAAAATTACAGGCAAACGGAATCCTGTCACATATAAATTGCAAGTGACAATTGAGTCGCATTTTTCAGTCGGCGGGTGACAGTTGTAATAGTAATTAGTGTTGTCACCTGAAATTACTCGGATCCGACAAAAAAAGTGATGCCTGTAATAGGCACATATATTACCAAATGGGTGTTTTTTTTTTAAATGATAGAACTTTAATTTGAAATAAAACACATTTAAATTAAGATTAAAGCCAATATTTTCTTTATTTGATTTCAATAAACATTGACAAATTATCGCGGAAGGGCTCACCACATCAGAACAACGTTTACAAATTGATAAAATTTATTTTGAAAATCAGTGTTTGTATTCGCCAAATTTAAAGTGTACTTTGTGAAATTTATGGTTTAAATAATCATCCGTCAGAGCAGATTATTCGTAGAACTATTGATAGATTTCGGACATTATTTTCTATACTCGATGCAGCAACAACAACAAGACAAAGAACTGTACGTACAGAAAAAATAACGGTGCTGTAAGATCTTGTGTTCATGACAATAAGTTGGACTGTGTGCAATTACTCCAATTTATGTAAATATCTTAGTATACACTCAACCAAGATTCAACTGATTCAAGAACTAAAGCGACTTGATCATAATAAGCATCGATTGTTTGTTGATTGGGTCCTAGAACAGCTTGAATTTTTTATCAAAAACTTGTGTTTAGTGAAGAAGTTCTTTTTCGGTTGAACGGCCACGTAAACAAGCAAAATTGCCATATATATATAGAGCGAAAATAATGCTCAATAACTTCAACAGATTTCATTGCTTTTTGAAAAATGCACCGTATTGTGCGCTTTATATACGCTGGAGACATCATCTTTTTATACTTCATTAAAACCTATGCTGGAGTTAATTTTGCAGTTTAATGTAGATGCTGGAGTTCTGTAAATGGTATTGTATATATTAAAGGTGCCCGTTACAGATCTATGATCAATAATTTTTTGTTTCAAAATTTTAATGCTATTGACCCGGAAGTGTTTTCCTTCCTACAAGATGATGCTACACCTCATATTACTAGCGCAATAATATTGATTTATTGAAAGAAATATTTGGTGATAACATTATTTCGAGAAATGATCCAACTAATTAACCTCCAAGATCATGCGACATAATGCCACTGGATTACTTTCTTTGGGGTTATGTCAAGTCATTGGTTTATGCTGATAAACCAGAAAAAATAGACTTTTCGAAGCCAACATAATCCGTGTTATTGATGAAATAAGGTCTAAATTACTCGAAAAAGTGGCTCTCAAAATTAATTTGATCGAATGCGGTTCCTCAGAGTTAGTTGTGGTGGACATATGCCATAAATTATTTTTAAAGCCTAAATATCTTTCAACTAAAAAAAATTTGGCTTTAATTTTAATTTAAATGCGTATTGTCTCAATTGAAAGATCTATCATTCTAAAAAAAAAAACACCCGTTACCTTAAATAATTTAATAAAAAAAAAAAATCAGAGATATAGATTAGGAGTATATATATATATATATATATATATATACTGTGTACAGACACTTTTCCAAGAATATTTCAGAGGAGAGTTTTCCAAATTTTCCAAAGTTAATGTAAAATTTCTATAAATTTAATTCCTACCTAAACAAATATTTAGTTCAAAAAGTTTATTTAAGATTCCGGTGTATAGAAAATAATGTAAGTACCATGAGGAATCAAAAAATTCAAAAATTTTATTAATTTAGCTGGCCATTTTGAAATTAAAAACTCTAAATCAGTTGGTACTACAAAATATTAGAGTTGATTTAGATAATTAGGAACAATTGAAATTTTTGATGAAATAAATGAAAATGACTGAATAAACATTTTCGAAATTATACTTTCAGAAGCTCGTGTAGTGGGACTTATACCTGATACTGATACTATAAATAAATTTTAATTTAAACATAATTACTTTAACCTTGATATTGATATTTTAATTATAATTCATTAACTTTTTATTGTTTTCCAAATTAAATTATGTTATGCTCAACTATTAAAAACATATCTAGACGTAAGTCAGCAATATTTTAATTTGACAATTTTTGTAACTCAATACAGTTTAAATTGCATTGTTAACAAAATTATAAATACATATATTATAAATAAAGCATGAAACATAGGTGTAAATACATTAGTATAATTAGTATAAGCTCTTAATTATTGAAATAAGAAAAATTTTACAATGAAATTAAGGCATAATAAAATAATAATAAAAATAATAAAGTATGAAAATTGTAAAATAAATTAACTAAAATTTGAAATTTAAACTGGTAATAAATTTGCAAATAAATAATTGCTTTTTTTTTTAAAAACGTCGCTTTGAGGAAATCGTATTTCGGGCCAATTTACAAAGCGAAATCTTTGATACATAGTGCGATACTTAAAATATAGAGGCCTAGTACGAATGTCGTCAAATGAACGAATGACAATCGAATTACAAAAATGGTAAACGACGTGTGTCGATTATGCCGAATCAAGTGATCGAACTAGTACGTGTGTTGTGTTGGTGTAATAAATTTAGAAAATTTTGTTTTTTAAAATGTAAGTATTCTTGTACTCTTGTTCTTTTCACTATCATTGATATACAATTTTCTTTAATTTTTTTATTAAAATAACTTTTTTCATAAAAATTTTAGGAAAAGTATCACTAATAAGAAGCAAATGGATTCAAAATAAAATTCACTCTTTTTCTTAAATTTGCTAGTTTTCTTAAGCTTTATTAAACTTTATTAGGTAACTATACATATTACTTTTAATTATACTTATGTCAATAAAAAAATTTCAAGAATTTGACAGAGAGGAATCGAAAGTACATACATTCGATTGTCGTTCAAATGACGAATCAACACTCGTACTAGGCCTCATAAATCAATTTTTATTTAAATCTTCAATTTTCAGTAAATTGATTTATTAAGTATAGTTAGTTAGCAAAAAACAATGTGCAAACATTACCTTTGATTATTTTGAAATTCATCCAAATTTGATGTTGTAGGTGGTCGGTAATTTCTAAAAGTAAAAATAAAAATTAATTGATGAGTATTGTAATGAATTAATTCTATATATATATATATATATATTTAATTTATATATATGTAATATGTAATGAATTAATTCTATATATATATATATATAATATATATATATATATATATATATATATATATATATATATATATATAAATAATTTAAAATTATATGAATAAATAAGACAAAATGTTCTGATGATGATTCTGAAAAATTTAAAATTCTGATTGAAAATTTTAAATTTCCAATTTACAAAACCGTAAATCAAGCAAGCTCAAACTTAAATTAATATTCAAGGGTAATTTAATAGTCAAGATAAACGAAGGTTAGGATTTCAAGATAAAAATATATAGTTACACGTTTTAAAAATGGAACATATCTTAGCTACCTTGAATTTCTGATGTACAGATTTTCTCCAAAGATGAAAAGCAGACACGTAAATAAGATTTATATATAGACCAAATCTAATCGAATCGATTGGAACCGAATAGAATAAATTGAATATTAAAAATATTATCAGACTATCTAATTGATGTTTTTCAAAACTATATTATAACTTATAATCGAGTAATGTAGTTGACGATCATCATAGATTGATATTGTAGTTAATTCGATTATCAAAATAGTAAAGTTTTATTTTATTTTTATTTTATTCATTTATTTACTCAAATGAGCTCCATTGCTAGTACAAAGTGTTTTTAGTTTTTACAATTTTACTTATAACTAATTAAATTTAATTCAGTGTAATTTTAATTTTTTTGTTTTTTATAGAAGGTATTTAAATTTGATTTTTTGTATATATATATATACCAGCTTTGTAACCCGTCATAAATGACGGAAGCAAAATAAATCCTAGTTTCTTTTTTTCTTTCATTAGATTCTTTATTCCGAAATTACAGTACTTATGTTTATATCACTTTTTAATTTTCTAAAAAACATAAAAGAAATATTTTTTTTGTAGTCAAAACTTTGCCAATTTTTATTTTTTTTTTATTTTTCGTAGACTGGTGGGAATCTTCAGAAAGATACAATGAGCCCCGTAGCTTGACACTGTATGTAGGATTCTTACCTACTAAGCCACACCCTTCATTAAAAAAATAATTTTTTTTGAGTAAAGTGAGTTAATAGATGGCACACAATAATGAAAAAAATAAAAGGTATAAGCAGGTATAAGTAGTATAATGTATAATATTATACAATTCAAATATGCTGATACACATGTATATTATTAATAGATGAACATATTCGTTCAATATATTTTCTCTCTTTTTAATGGAATTTAAAATTAATTTGATTGCTAGTGTTAGTACTTTTTGAAAATTTCATATATTCATATATTACAAACTACTGCTACATTTTCAATATTTCAGAAACATGAATAATTATTGTTATTTTTCAAATAATTTAACAACAATACTTTTCTGTGTAATAATAGAATACGGTAATAAAGTAAAAGAAAGTTTAAATTGAAAAAACATTGTTATTTTTATTAAGATTGATTTTGATTCCTTTTATTTTATTCATATTCAAAGATTTTACTAATTTTCTATTTAAAAAAACTATATTGGCCTAACACTAATCTTTTTATAACAGAAAAAGAAGTACCATACCAACAAATTTGTATAAAATGTTGTATTTTTGTATGGTATACTCGTACTAACTTCCATTTAGTTATAATTCGTTAGTTGGGTTCCATTTAGTATAAATTATACCGTATTAGCGTTATTGTGGCCCCTGGGAGAGCAAATTTAAAAACGGGATCTTATTTTCATATAAATTTTGTCTTTTGTATACTGTATAGGGATCTTATTTTGCTATATGAATAAACTGTTATTATGGTATTGTGTTATTTTTAAAAAAATATTCAAAATTTTGTATCTAAATTGGTAAAATTTACAAAAAATACAAAAACATTTTCATCAATAATTTTCCATTTAAAAAAAACAATGTTTTATTATCCGACGTAGAAGTAGAGTTTATTATCCTACTCTACTTCTATCAAGTTCTATTGATTGAGCAGTGAACGTGAACAGTGAAGTGAACAGTGAACACTTAACACTGAAAATAAAACAATATTTTTGGAATGGAGCATGCAGAACATAACATACAGAATACAGATACAGAAAATAATAAAAAAAAACAAAAAAAAACAAAAATAATTGTTTTTGAGTGAAGTGAGTTACGCACACAATAATGACAAAAATAAAAGGTATAAGCAGGTATAAGTAGTATAATGTATAATATTATACAATACAAATATGCTGATACACATGTATATTATTGTGTATAATTTTAAGTAATAAGAATAACCTTTGAGTGAATTATGTTTTTTTTTGTGTTAAATGCTGTTTGCCTTTTGGTTATTATACCATATTAAACTATTGATTAAATTTCTATTAGTCCTTATTATTATAAATCAAAAAAATTGTTTGTTTTATTTATATTATTATTATTATTTTTTATTTTTCCTTATTATTTGCGAAGAACACTAACATTAAATTAAAAAAATATAGTTCATGCAATAAATTTTTCCTGCAAAGGTTTATGCATTTGTATACATATGCAATTTGTATATGTGTTGGAGCGTTCCGTCGAACTTACAAACATCCAGATAAATGCAGAATAATATATATATAATATATATGTATAATATTAAGTATTATTATTTAATTGATGAAAATAATCACTAATTTTACTTTTGAATTTAGATATTTGAGCAGTTTCTGCAACTGGTAATTCATTATACGTTTTGTATGCTGTATTCTATATTGTATATTGTGTCATGTTTGTGAAATTTTTTTGTTGAAGATGTTACCCTTATTTGAATTGCATTTCTAGTTGAGTATGTATGAACTTCATTATTCATCATAGGCTTAATTTTTGCACTAATATTCTTAGTAAGTATGAGATGTATTTGTGAGGTCTTTTTGCATTTTATAACATGATTCAATTGTAATATTTATGTGCTTTCTATGAATTTCCTGTGTTGAAGTTTGCCTTTTATATCCAAACAAGTTCTTTATCGCTTTATTCTGCAGCTGTATTGTGTTTAGATTTTTATTCACAGTTATTCCCCATATTTGAATTCCGTACATAATTACGCTATGAAATAAGCTGTAGTAAATTGATATTTTATTTTTTAGTGGTACTTTTTTATTTATTAGTTTGAATAACTAGTCATTCAATTTTTCTTCCTTTTTTTATTAGTTCTTTTATATGCTGTTTACACGTTAAGTTCTCATATAATAATATTTCCCAAATATTTCTAACTGTTCACGGAATCCAATTTACATTTGTTATAGTAAAAGTTTAACGCATAACCTGTCTTTCTTTTAAATAACATATATCTTGTTTTAGCTGTATTTATTTTCAGCTTATGTCGCTCCATCCATTGGTGAACTTGACTCCTTACTGTCCATGTTGGTGAATTCTTCCAATTCTTTGTTTGTTTTTTCTTCATAGATTATCTATGGCCCGGTCATCAGCGAACATAAATGGTTTACCACTCAGTTTTGTGCATAATAAGTAAGCCATTTATGTAACAACAAAATAGCGTAGGTCGGAGTGAACTTCCTTGTATTACACCATATTCAACTTTTACAGTTTTACTTTTCAATCCATCACATTCTGTGTACTGTGCATTCTTTCCAATAAGTAACTTTTGAACCAGTTGTATTCCGTCCCCTTTTACTCCGAGTTCATATAATATTCTTAGAAGTGTATTTCTATCTAGACCTTCCTAACGTCAAAAAACACAGCTACCACTTTCGTCTTTTTATCCAATCCCGAATGAATTTGCGTTACTACATCAAATAGTTAATGCTGCTTGGGTACTATATTTCTTCTTGAATCCATATTGTTGATTACACATTAATTTGTTCTTATGGAGATAATCAGTAAACTTGTTATTGACTGCAGTCTCAATCAGCTTACTAAACACTGAAGAAATCGAAATAGGTTTGAAGTTATCAATATCATTCAGATTACCTACATTCTTACATATTGATATAACTTTATTATTTTTTAGACACATAGGCTTTATACCTCTCCCAAATGACTTATTTAATAATTTCATTATGTTAACAGCCATCTTTTACCATTTTCAATATATTTGTAGAAATTAAGTTTTCCCCTGAAGCATTAATATTAGATAATCCATTTAAATCAGTTTTTTACATTCAAAAGTATTTAAATATTCAAATTTAAATATCTTATCTGTTTTTAATTTTGGTAAATATATACTTCCATCGTTTTTTGACAAACTCTCACCGATTGTAGCATAAAACTTATTAAATTTTTCAAATTTTTCCAGTTTATGTGTTATACTCATTTTACTATCGACGCAAAATTCGTTTATTTTTCTTTGATTGTTGCTTATTATATTTTTAATACAGTACCAATTTTTTTTGGGATCATTACCTGCCATTCGAAATCGATTATCATCAAACTCTTCTCTTTTTCTTTTTTTGAGTTTTGTTGCTTTGTTTAATCAGAACTTATACTTGTCTTTGATATATTTTGACTGCCAATTTTGTGCATGTTTTTTATACCAATAATTTTCCCTTTGAAAAAGTTCAGAACACTCATCATGTATCCAAGGTGCTGAATATTATCCTTTACTACTTGGTTTTTTTTTCACAATGGTAGCACTTTTAATTATTTGCTTACACTTAGACGTCAAGTTGACAGCCATTTTATGTACATCTGTTGTTTTCATAATGTATTCTTTTAATGGATCTTTAACGTAATTATAATTGATTTTTTTATACAGCTGACCAGTTTTAATTAGGTTATTATTTTCATTTTTGAAGCTTATATTTTTCTGTTCAGCTATAATACCTAGGTGATCTGATATATCATGGTGAAAATGCATAATATGTATGTCTGCATTTGGATTTCCAGTAAGTATATAATTTAGGCAAGTGTTAGATTCAGGTCTAGATTCTATATTTAATAAATTTTTGTTTATATTTAATTTGGTTTATTGTCAAATTTAATTCAAAGACACTTCATAAAATACAGTTAGGTTTCTAAGCTACACATCTAGCTATGAATGACATTCGAAATGACACATATGATGAATGACATACACCCATATTCTCTTAGACGTATCATATCACAATATCACGAAAGTCATATTTTTTTATTCTGTTAAACGCAGATGTGACAGATTTAAATTGACATGATGGCAAAAAAAATTGACAGTAGTTACTTCCAACATAACAAAATTTTGGAAATTATCCTAAATATAATTAGTCGTCAAGGATGGCCCATGAGCTATCTTATCCATTGATAACAAAAATTATTATTTAACACATTGTTTTGAGATAATAATATCCCTCATCCGAAATACTATTGTAATGATATCCTTCACATAAATTTGTTACAATAATAATCTCCTTATGCACACAATACGGCGAGGACATTATGTACATTAATCGATTTGAAATAGACTGGTTATCATAGACAAATATAGATGAGTATTAAGTATTTCACTATACTATTTTTGGAACACGCGTTCGCATTTCAAGTCATATGGTATTAGTAGAGGATTCTTCTCTATACTTATCTACACAAAGAAAAAAAACAATAAAACAAATTTATTAATTAGATTTATTTAATATCAAGACCCTTAAGTACAAAGTATAGAAATAAGAATCTCAGTTAACTTTGAACAAAGCAAAACGTTGTATAAAAAGCAAAAATGAAATAGGACGAAAAATTTCAGTTAGAATAATTTAAGAATTACTTGATAAGTATAGTAATTAAAGTATAACTTTTTTAATTAAAATTAAAATATTGTTCTAGTGAAAATAAATGCATTTGTTTTAACAAAAAAAAAAAAAAGATCCACCATTAAAAGCTTCCATTTTACATAATATTATAATTGTGCTCGTAAATAATATTTTAAATTAATTAAAATCAAGGCCTGTCAAATGTGATTATAAGCAGTTTGTTTAAATAAACTTATTTAAATCAAATTACTTAATAGTTAGTAAAAAAAAGTCAATTATTCTGATAATATTCGTATTTACTTAAGAAGTATTATATTACTTAATTTGAATTTAGTTGACTGGAAAACCTAACTAACTACTTTTATGTAATTGTCTGTTTGTTTTTATTGATGGATTAAGTCAATCACTAGTATTTGCCCGCTTCTCGAAATACGAGGAATTTTCATAAAAAATGGTAGGTACCATATTTTATTATTATATTTATAATTTTCTGCTTTATCTGGATGGATGGATTGATGGATGTTCGACGGAACGCTCAGATGACAGTTGACAGATGACAGATATCAGATAACAGATAACAAGTAACAGATGATAGAAGATAGAAGATAGATGACAGATGACAGCTGACAGATGACAAATGGCATATATAAGCAATAATAAAAAAAACAGAGACTATGTTCATGACAATTAAGCGTGATATTACAATTTGTATATGTATTGAAGCGTTCCGTCGAACATCCATCCCCACATCCAGATAAATGCAGAAACCTAAGTATATATATATAAAATACATAATTTTGGTTTTGTCGAACTTATTTCATTTTTAATTTCAACAATTTTTTCCAACTCATTTCATTTTTAATTTCAACAATTTTTTCGAACTTATTTCGTAATAAAAAAAATTCTACAAAATTAATTAAAATTAAAAGTGATATAACTTCGATAACATATTGTGAAATTTTTATCGAACTAATTTCGCAGCGCCACAAAAACTATATTCAGATATAACAAATTTTTTTTTTGTTTTGAAGATATCGATTATATTTTGTACAACTTTGACTCTAAGCTTACGCAACTATTGAATATTAACACGATTAACTTGATTCTTAATTATACGATAAATTTTCAATGATGGCAAATAAGGTGTCGTTAAAATGATCGAGTAAATGACCCTTAGGGAACAGAAAATTGTGCACCTTACTGTAAATATTCTGTTTATATGGTAATTAAAAGCGTTCTAATAAAAAATAAAGGTATGATAAATTAGTAAGCAAATATGAAAACTTGTAATGAAAACTCTAATGAAGGAAAGAAATGCTAGAATTAATTTTGCTTCTGTCATTTATGACGGGCTAGAAAACTAGTGAATTAATAATATCATAATTGCATTAATAATTTAAATTTATTCTTGATGGTACTATCATTTTGTTTCATTGATTTATCTTAGACAACAACCATATTTGTAATATTTTATTTAAAAAAAAATCAAATTTGTATTTAATTCTGGCAAGAAAATACAGAAATTATATGTACATGGGTGAGTTGCGATAATTTGATAAATTAAAATGTTTATATGTGAAGATGTATATATGGTATACTTATACTTGAGGTGAAATTTAAATTGAAATTTCTAATTCAAAATTAATAAAGTTTGAAAAAATATTTGAAGTCGCTACGTCTCGTTTTAAATATCTGTGATTTAAAAAAAAAAAGGTTCGATACAATGTAAATACAATATGTAAAATTTTCTGAACTGACAACATTGTTGTGGCGACACAATGTACTTTGCTTACAATTCCGATCACTCTAAACACATTGTCTCTGAAATAAACGTCAAACCAAATGTCAAAATATTATACTCTGATACCTATTTTGTGGATAAATTTTTAAAGTATTTGAATTGAATTAATTTGTGAAAGTTATATTATGGACAATTTCGTAAAAAGTTTTTTTATTGCTTTTTTGAAGAAAAATCTTCTTTGTGTTTTGTGCCTTATTAAAAGCATCTGTCTTTCGTGAATCTATTTCCTATTAAAATTAAAGCAAATTAAAATAAAAAAAACATTTTTAAATTTATTTTTGAAACACCAAATAAAATTTATACTTATTTTTCTTTAATTTTTAAACTTTTGCTTGATTATTAGAAAAAAACATAACTGTACCAAACTATACTGTGTATGAACAAATTTTCGGATACATAATTTAACAACTCGTGTCGTGAAAATGAGTCGCGGATACACTGTAAATTTAATTAACGATCATGAGACAATGTAAACAATTGTTTTTTGACATTTAAGATCATAAGTCAATATGTTGGCGACGTTGTCAATGCATTTACGATGTCACAGAGAATAATGAAATTTGAAGGAAAGTATAACTTCGTATTAACTTGAATAAAAGTGAAACTAAACAATTTTAAATTGATGGACCTAATAAAAGTAAAATATTTCCTAATTATATGAAATTCCATTGACGTCGTTATTCTAATCGTTTTACTTGCATTTTCTAAGCTATGAAAGAAAAGTGCAACAACCACTGAATTTTGCATTTTGATAACAAAAAAAAAATGGGCTAATGTTAATTAAGCAGTTAATACACTTTTAATATAAACCACCTTTTCTATATAATAAATATAGCTTCAAAATGAACCTTCAAATTTGCTAATGCTTATCTTTAAAACTAATTAAAAGCTTTCAAAATACTACTTATGCACATTGTTATAAATACCAATAAAAGAATTAAATTTTCATGTACAGTTTTTACAAATTCTTTAAATTTTTAAAAGAATGGAACAATTTCAAAGAACAATTTTCATTTTCATTGGAATTTTTATTGGAATTCAGAATAGCAAATGTGATTCAGAATTAACTTCATTAGATAATGAAGAACCACTGGATATATCAGAAATAATAGGCAGAACTTATGGAAAACCCGATCCAGAAGTAGGAAATTTATTAAAGACTATGAACGTTTCACAAATAAATCCTGAAGAAATTGGAAGTTATTTTGAAGGTGACATTTTAAGACCATCGATTCGTGGTCGAAATGGAATGTTAGATGAAGTATACAGATGGCCAAATGGTATTGTACCATATGAAATACGAGGATCTTTTAGTAAGTATAGTTATATTATAAATTTTATGTTCTAACTGGTTCACTGGTTTCCATTAAGGTAAACAAGATTTGAATATGATTAGTTCTGCATTTAATGAATATCACAAACAGACTTGTATACATTTTAAGCCTCGTAGCAAAGAAAAAGATTATATTACATTTCAAAATGGTAATACAGGATGTTGGTCAAGTGTTGGAAGAGTTGGTAATGGTGCTCAAGTAATTAATTTACAATCACCAGGTTGTGTTACAAAAATTGGTACTGTTTTACATGAAATTATGCATGCATTGGGTTTTCTTCACGAACAGAACAGAGAAGATAGAGATTCTTATGTTTCGGTAATTCTCTACTATTTTTTTTTTTTCATAAGTTTACTATTTTTATTTTGTTGTTGTTCTTATTTGAAGATTATGTGGGATAATATAAAAAAGACGGCATATCCAAATTTTGAAAAAGCTGCACCTAAAACAACTACCGCTTTTGGTGTTAATTATGATACTGGTAGTGTATTACATTATTCACCATATGGATTTGCTATAAATCCATCGAAACCAACAATTGTACCAAAAGATGCAAAAGCAATGAAAGAAATGGGACAAAGGGACAACTTTTCGCCAGCTGATGTTAAGAAAATTTGGAAAATGTATAAATGTAAATCGGCAGTTTCTAGTGGTCATAAAAATGATCATAATGTTCATGCCATTGAATCTCTTGGTGAATTAATTGCAAATGTATTCAAAATAGGAGATGAAGAAGAAATGGTTATGTAATTTTGTGTAAACGAGTAATTAAAATTTAATTTGAAAATTTTAAAAATAATTATTGGGCTTCAATGATCATATTAAAGTTTAAAATATAAAAATTGTAAACCATTTTATTAGTTTTATAGTTGTTATAATCTAGCTCCTAAAGCAGTGGTGAATGAATCAAATTTCAGAACAAATCAAATTTGATTTTTGTTTACGAGGAGTAGATTAGTGTCTCTATAATTGAGAGATTGTGCTTAGAAAAAATATGTATACAAACTAAAGTTTTTGATACCCCTATGAGTTACAAGATAAGCCCCAATGATAATGCTCAGCGCACTCTAAGACGAGGATTTTAAATAGTTAGTAAATACCTCAGCCTAATTCCAGAGATAGATTTTTATTAAAAGAATTACCGCATTGAATTGACCGAATAGATATATATATATACATACAAATATTTGGATTCATAGCCATAAGGTAACCTTCACCTGGAAGAAAAATGTGGATTTAAGGAAAGTTTAGAATTTATGAAATTTTATTGCTGAATTTAGAAGATGAAAACATAACTATAGGTATTTCATCTAGGATTTCAACTTAAATAAAATCCGCTTCATATCACATAGTTTGAGGTATCTTCTATGTACATCACTAATTGTCAACTTAAAACTTGCATTCCAATTGAGATTTTTTAATTCAAAAGCATTCCTTTTACAGAGAAGAAATTCGCATAAATGGCCGAATGAAGGCTTTATATAGCTCTCTCAGTTTCACTTGAAAGTCATACTTTTTTTTAATGAAAATATTATTGGTAGAGGGGTTGTTAATGGTTGACAAATCAATTAGAATGCACTATGAATCGCTAAACCATAAACGAAAACGATGAATTGACTAAGTAGGTTTTGTTTTTTAATTATAACTGTGTTAGTAACTAATACAGTTATTTCATCAAATAACTACACGGTAACGGTATAATTCATCCGTTATTAATTTAATAACTAGATTTGGATATAAATCTAGTTATTTAATTAATTTAATAACTAGATTTGGATAACAATTTTATATAATTTCTTTTTTGTTGGTTTCGATTCCTACTCATTCTGTTAAAAACTATTCAATATAGCCTCTGCCTAGTAAAGAAGCATGTATACGTATATAATCGTCATACAAAATCGAAAACAACTTGTGAAGAATATGTGAAGTTTATTAAAAATCTATTAAAAATTTTCTCTGTGAATGGCAAGGTCGTATGCAGAGTAAACTTCTCGAACAAACTGCAAACTACCTAACATAAAATTAAAGAACATCATGAGTGTAATAATTAAATCGGACAAATTTTTCAAGATTTTTTTTTATATAATTCCAAGTCTATGGGATGAAATCTAAGGAATGACTAACTATACTTTTACACAGAAATTTGGCATACACAAATAATCTTTTCTTTAGATGTTTTTTTATGATAAGTATATCTACTAATTTAAATGTGGAAAACTATTGTAAAAAACTATTGCATGATTGCATTAATACAGGTAATCAATTCATTCACCAATGAGAGTCGTCAAGGACATCCATTCATATACTTTCTGGGCAGACCGAATGAAAGGCGGCATAAACATGTGTGACCTAGAGAAAAAACAAAAACATGGTCCTCGTATATATAACATCAATAAAACCAAACCTTTTAGCCAGGTGCGGTAGTAATATATAAAGAGTAGTAGCCATCAGTACGGGTCATTGGTCAATAGGAAGCTACGCTGGCAAGTTAGGTATTGCTTTCAATTTCCATTGTCACAGCTTGATAGATTAGAATGAAATTTCCTGAACACTTCCTCTGCATTTGTCCAGTATTAGCTAAAGTCAGACTCCGGAATTTAGCTGAGGCTTTCCCCAGCAATATTAGTTTTATCTCGGAAAGCAAAATAGGCGATCTGATCAACCTTCTAAATAACCCAGTATTGATGTAGTACTGAGCCCATGGGGACACGAAAAATGAGAAAATAATCACAACCAACAACAAGGAATATATCACTCGAGTCGTGGTATCAAAAAGGTACAATTAAGATGATAATTAGTTTTCCAGAAGCAACTTGAATGATCACTACTACCTACCTACTTAAGTGACGGGGCGTGGAGTTTTCAACTGGGGAAGCACTACAAAAGCTTTCTTTTTCTATAGAAATATTTGCTAAACTCGACAATTAAAATTGTTCACATCTATTTCTCTAAGTATAGTTTTAATGCTGTTTACGCAGAAACACGATCGCTCAACTGAAGTAGTTGTTATAGGAAGTATTGTTATCAATTTATAAAGTTTGAAATATTCATTAAAAGAGTTGTTTAATTCTGTTTCAATTCAAGATGTTAATATTTCGCAAACACTGTTGTTGTTAGTAAAATTTTCTTCGGAATATAACTTTAATTTAAGCTCTCACTTTAAGAAAGCAATATCAAAAAAGTGTAATTATGAATTTTCCAGAATAATGTTGAAAAACGAATTATAAGATTTAAGTGAAAAATTACGATTACAGCGTTTTATTGTGTTGTTAGTAGAGCAGGCATTGGTCTACCCTCTTTAACAATTTATAGTTTTTATTTGTTGTTAAGTTAATTTTAATTAAGCTTTGAATAACACAATTACAATAATTAATTACCTATTTTAAACTGTTTTGAATTTTTACACTTGTTAACAAATTAATTGTTTCAAAACTGCATAAAACAAAATTATGGCTAACATGGCTAATATGGAAAATAAACAATGTAGCAGTGAATAAAAAAGCTACAGAATTACTTAAAAAATCAGTACTCTTACTACTCTCTAAAAAAAACCCAAAATTACATACATTATTTATGTAAATATTCTCATTCAAGTCAACAACCACAATAATGCACAAAATCAATTCATTCCATAGTACTTTTTTTGTTAGCAAATTCATTTTGTGTCATACGATATTTTGTTGTTGTCTCTGTAGAAAATCTATTTATTTTCTATCAGCTGATGTTTTCTAATTATTATAACAGGTAGATTTGGAAGGAATATCAGCGACTCATACTTTTTTTTCCTTAAGATTTTTTTTTATTGCCACTTCATTTATTATTTCTTGCTGTTGCTAGGAAACTAAATCGAGACAGTGTGTTTGAGTGATTGTATATTGTAAATAAGGAGAATGATATTTAATTTGTTATTATATTTTTATGCAATATTTGTGTATAATTATTATAACTAGTTAAATTGGTAAGAAAAGAATGATTTTTAATAAAATATTTTAAATTTGTGTTTATTGAATATCTCTTGTTGTATGATTGAAAAGAATAATAGAAAATAATGATGTTTATATAAGTAGGCTATATTTTCTAAGCGTACATAGTTGATATCTATGCATAAAATTTTTGCTGGAAATATTTTTTCATTCAATTTGAATTTATGTAGATAAGTAATTTTTATATTAAATCAAATATATATTTTATATTTAGTTGTAAAAAATAATAAAATAATATTTTATTTAGGGAAGCACCATTCAACTCAATATATGGACGCTTCGTGCCGCTACCTGCTTATACAAGTAATCAAAATATGTCCATTTGCATCTGTGATAATCAGTTATACATATATATTTGTCTATATATATATCTATCTATCTAATGTGTCCAATTAACTCTTTATCTTCCCACGCGGAATGATCAGACCAGATTATATTGAATCAATACTTCAGCATAGAAGCCAATAGCACTAAGCTCTAAAGTTTGTAAGCAGTTTTTCTTTTACTATACAACAACAAATTAGACACATTAGTTATGTATTAAAAATGGCAGTAACTACCGTACACGAAATAGTGTACTGTCAAACTGATTAGAAAAACGCACCTATTCACCCTATATACAAAATAATATCATATTAAATAAACGAAACACCCAATATATTTTTCAATAATTTTAAAACCAATTTGAAGGTTATTTTTAAATACAATTGTTTTTTTTTTTTTTTTTTTGTTATTTTCAAAAATTATTTGAAAGATTAAACAATTTTTTGTTTGTTCTCAATTTATTGTTAGGTAAAGTGTATCTTATGAATGTAACTATTTCAAGAACTCTACTTTTTTTCATTTTCGATTACTTATACAAATAATATTTAAACAAAAGAAATAAAGTGTTAAAACGTATGTGTATGTAATTACTCAAGATTATTGTTACAATGGCAGAGAGATTTTCTTTTAACTACATATACGTACTTATTGATGATGAAAATATCTATACAGTACCTATGTCTGTACTTAACTACAGTAATAAATTTATTCTTTCATCATCTGGATTAAATATCATATATAGTATAGTAAGTAGTTATGTATAAGGATGTGTATAAGTACTCATTTTCAACAAAATTTCGAAAATGATAAATATTTTTCTGAATTAAAATAAAAATTGCATACAAAACAAAATAAAAATAAAAAAAAGGGAAAATATAAAAAAAAAAAAAGTTATCGTCACAATATTTTCATATATAAAAACTACCTCATACCGTGTACATATTTTATTTGAAAATATCCCCCACCAGTAGTCACATAAAATATATCAGTCATTTTATTTCATATAACTATACATATATATATATATTCGTACCTAGTCGACTCAGTTAGTATATTTGAAAATATTTTATAATATTTTTGTTGAAAGGATTCTGATTTTCTTTTTCTTTTTTTCATTTTATGTTTTTCTTTTTTTCTTGTTTTTGTTTTTTTAACAACATATTCACTAGTGTTTTGTTTTGTTTGTTCTATAGAGAGGGAGCCTAAACAATACTCTAACATCATTATTCACAAGTCTTTTTAATAGAAAGGATTATAACATTCCTTTCTTTTTAGTTAAAGTCACAAAACAAAAATAAATAAAAAAAAAAAACACATGAATATTTTCACTGGTTTTATTTCACTATTATTATTGCTTTTTTTTTTATTTATTTACTTTTTGTTTTTTTATTTTTATTTAAACATTTTCTTTAATTTCCTTGAAGAGCACGTAACTGTGTATTTTTATTAAATTGCCTTAGGTCGAACTAGGTATATGTCGATGGGTAAAGGTAAATGTATGACATGGAAGAAAAACAAAAACAAAAATAAAAAAAATTCAAATAAAATCAAGGGATTAAGGAACTTCTCTACTCTACTAAGTTGATTTTATCTAGGTTTATTTTTTTTTTTTAATTTTGTGTTTTTAGTACTGATCATCTAACTTTAAAAAAAAAAAAAGGAAACTAAAAATTTACAAAAAAAAAAAAATCTCTTCTTTTTATGTGCTGTTACCATTGCTGGAATTTTATGGTAGAATATTGTTACGAGTTAAAGTAAACACAATTTCTTTGTCGTTATTATAAAGGACAAATGAAAAAATTTGATCGTCAATTGGATTGCCTTTTATTCATTTATTGTGTTAAATAAACACAAGAGAATAAAACAGTAAAAAGTTGATTTATTAAAATGGGTTAAAATCATTTAAATCAGAACTACCTTTTAGGCAAGCCGCAGACATGCAATTTTTAGTTTTACAACTGTATGATTTCAGATTTGTCTTTCATTATTTTAGATGAATCTACAACTGGTATTTTATGTGTGCGCACTTTCGTATATATATAAACTAATGGAGCGCAAATGTGCATTAGTCAAACAGTTCCAAAACTAAAAACTGTATATCTGCCCCTAGCCATATTGTGATTACACTAAAAAAATAAATTGTTTGTACTAATTGTAAATTTATATTAATTGTATATACACACTATATGAGCTACTAGACTCTTTGACACTTACTTTTTTTTTTGTAAATTGGGGAGTTCTAAGTAGCAACGACCTCTTAAAATCGATTGTACTTCCCCGTCCATTTCAGAATTGCAGGTCTATGTTCTTGATTATTGCTTTGATGTCAAATTCAGAATCAGGCGATTTGTATCCCTGGAAGTGTTTCTATCTTTTGCGAGCTAGTGGGATTGGAATTACTTATATATAAATAAATAAATAAAAAAATAAATAAAATAATTAGGTGAATTGTGAAAGGGGTGGAATGTGTATTAAGTGAAGCTGTCTTATCTGTTCAAGTACTCATACTAGATTGTTTTGATGTTTACAAGGATGCTTTTATATATGTTAAATAATTAAACGACCGATAAGGTTGGTCCAAACACAGCTCAGATCAAAGCTCCCATCCCGAAATACCACAATGCAAATTTACAAAACACCCTCGGTTCTGCTCTACGCATCAGAACCAAAAATAATGTCCAAGGTAAATGAGCATGCACTTGCTGTCTTTGACAAAATAATTCTTCGACGAATATATGGTCCTGAAAATGACGATGAAAAATATCTTAATGCCGAATACTATGAACTATATTTTTAAAGAAATACGAGGAATAACAAGGGTACTATCATCAGCTGTGCATTTGCTTTGAAGTCGTGGGTTCAGTAGATCATATATAAATATTATAAATAATGTTGAAGAAAGAACTGAGCTTTGAGGGAAACCATTAATGAATTATTTGAATTTTTAGAATATAAAACCATCCCACACAATGGCCTGAAAGGAAATTTTCAATCCACGTATTGAAAGTGTTTCACAGTCCAATTCCTTAGAGTGTTTTTCAGTAATGAAGCACGACAAGTATTGAAAAGTTTTGGAGATATCTAGGACTATAGTTTTGGCCTTTACCGTATTTTTTTATGCTTCGGTGCAATTTTTTTGTCAAAAGGGTCAAAAAATCCCTAGTTGACCTTTTCAACATTAAGCCCCATATTGGCAATAATTTAAAAGACTGTTATTTGACTGATATTTTTTAAGTTGAAAGTTAATTATCGTTTCCATTAATTTTGATAATACTGAAAAAAATTATTGGGCGATACTTAGCGGGTTTACTTGGGACACCCTTTTGATATTGACCGGACAGTTCCGTGAAGATGGGCAAACACCAGAAACGTATGATGTATGCAAAAATTTGTTCAGTGGTCTAGCTAGGGTGTTTGCACAATTTTTGAGGACTCATGAAGCGTTATTGTCAGGTTATCACGTATAAAGTAAAATGGAATTATGCTATTATGAAAGCGATTTTACTCTGTAATAGATGTAGTTTTCTACTGAGAATAGAGAAGCATATACAATAAGATTTTGAAAATTGGTAGAGTAAAGGACTAAATTCCTTTTCTTTAATGTTTGTGCCAATTTATATTATCGTATTAGAAGTTAATAATTTCAAAATTTGCTACAACGACATTGAAAAATTACAAAATTTCAGCGATGCAATGACGGAATAACAAAAATAAGAATCTAATTTTTTAAATATGAGCTAGTGAGCAAAAATTCGAGCATAATAAAAGTACATGTATATATATACAAATTAATTAGTCGTATAACAATAATATAGAATAAACCTTATATGCCTGCTGTAACCTTAAATCAGGGCAGTTACTAAGTAAAAACATATCACTGAGACACGTAGAATTAGGGACTGTCTATATTTTAATCCACTCTTTAGTGCCATAATCAGTAGCCAATACAATATAATTTTATTCTGACCTATAGTTATAATATATATATATATTATATATATATATATAACTTCAAAATATGTACATATACTTAACATTAAATCTGACATTCAAAATTTATGATTGACAACTTCCAATGAAGAAAAAACTTGAAAAAAGAAAAACAAACAAAAAAAAAACATAAAAGAAAAAATTTAAAATAAAAAAATTAAGTTGAGTTGTAAAATGAAGTTTAACTAAAAAAACTTTAACAAAATCCACTGTGTACAATTTTCTAAAACAATAAAAACAATATCCACTATCCAGTATTCTACTGTTCAATTGAATTTATCTTTATCTAAATAGTTTTCAGTTCTTTGTATGACACTTTGAAATAGATTCACAATACAAAACACCAAGGGAATTGATGCAAAATAAAAACGAGATTTTTTTTAATTATTAGCGGAATATTTGAACCGTTATATTGCATTTGCAATAAAATTTGTTAATCAAAGGGACAGACTAATAATGAAACGACGCTGTAATATTGTCAGCGTTAAAAACTTTGATTCTCTCCACTTTTGCTTTTTTTCTTGTTTTTTTTTTTTTAAACATAATATACTTTAAAAGAACAGTGTATCTAGGAACATAAACTACTTAGTTGTTTTATTGTTGTTTTTTTTATTTTTATTTTTTTTAGCGAAGGGATATTGTAAAAGGATACAAAGTAAAAGCAACAGCAGTCTCCATTATGTTCACAATAAAATGTTGGAAAATTATACTTGTATAGACATAAACAACGGTATTATATATGTGAATATGCCTATTGTATATTACATATATCCTTAGCGGAAAAGCTCTATTTACCTAGATTTTAATAAAGTGAAAAAAATACTCAAAGTACCTAGAATATTTATTTTTTATTTTTATTTTTGTTTTTATGTAGTTGTTTTACTCATATTAAATTAAATTAAAATCGTATTATATAATTCAATTTTCGTTTATTATCCCTTCCGTGGCCTAATCGGTTGGAGTGCAGAAATGTGTTTCAATTACGATGTGATAGTCACGGGTTCGATTTCTGTGGGGGTTACAAAATATAACTAAAAAAAATAGCAAAATATTATATCTATAAAATGTATAATCAATAAAATAATTAATATAATTTATAACTAAAAATATTACCTATATCAATATCTATATCAATACTCATATATCTCATACAACACAATAACCAAATAACATAATAAATAATATTGGACAAACACTAATAATAATTACACAATTGCCAACAACTGACAAAAGTATGTAACATGACGTACCCAGTAAACATACACTCTAAAAAAACGGTCGATTGATTTTGTTATTGAAATAATAGTAAATTTGCTATTTTCACTGGATTAATTTTTTTTCTAGTGAAAGTAAAAACATTAAAAACAGTTTCGTTATAGTAAAAGTACTTTGAGTAGATTTTAATTATTACAATTACAGTATTATTTCTAAATATATAGTAGTTTTAATACATATTGAGTGAAAATTTACTGTGTTCAAATTAATTTCACTACATTTGATAGTAATATTTTAATATGTGAAGTAAATTTACTCCATCATGTCTCCATTTCGAACAGAATTACTCTTTTTTTGTAGTAATTTAGTAACGCTCTCTTTTTTGTACTCATTTATTTTACTTTAACTGGGTAGTATGCGTATATATGTTTTAAAAGACTAACGTGGTCGATAGCGCGTATTATAAAGTATATTTAAAAATTAAGTTAAAAATATCTAGTGTTTATTAATACTATAAATATTTAAAAAAAGATAAATATGAATTGTTAATGTGCAAGTTTAATACTGTAAATTATAGTAGTTATAGAGTACAATTCACATGTGTACTCGCATCAAATAATACAAAATGGCGGTTTTAATTGCCTTATTTGTAATCAAAAATTTAATATTTATAATTCATATAAAAGTCATTGGCAGAACTCGTAAAAAAAATACAAAAGATTTAACTAATATAAATTGAAGTTTAATGTTGGAAACTTTGTTTTTTTTTTTAATATTATAAAATAAATTAATACAAAATTAACTGCATTTTTTAATTTGAAATTTTTAGCATTATAGTTATATTTTTTCTATGGCAAAATCTTCTATATTCTGCAAATTTAGTTTTGTTTTTATTTAAATATAATTTGAAATTTGACAAACTATTTTGAATTAACAAAATTTAAATTTAATTTAGCATCTTTTTGATTCAATTTGGTTGTGAAATTTCAAATTATACTTAAAAAATCAAACCCTAATTTGCTAATAGGACATTTTTTGAAATACCCAGCGATGCTTCCTACTTTTCGAGAAGTACTTTCTTTACTGTCTATAGTAATTCTTACTCTTTAATTGGCATAAAATTACCATTGTATTAAAATAATTTCATTATTAGAGTATAATTTACTCTAAAATAAGTATTTTTAATACAAAAGTTCAAGTAAATTTCACTCTTTTTTTAAAAATTTTACTACAAAAATAATAGTAAATTTTCACTGCTTTTACTAATTTTACTCTAAAAATAATAGTAAATTTTAATCTTTTGTGGTAGTAAAAAGACTTACTACATTTAATGTAGGCACCTAGATTACCTACAACTATTATAGCAGAAATTTCTGAGAGTGTAGTAACATCAGGCATCTTTACGACAAAGACAGATAAAATCGCAGCGACAACTTATACAACGATAGAGTTATCAAAGTGGTCTTCTACAGTAGACCAATTCTCTAATTAGACAGTACAAACAGATTAAAAATGAAATTAGACATTGCCTCGGAAATACAAGTAAAATAAGCAGCTAGAAATCGAGTACGATGGAAATGTCAAGTAGAAGCCCTCCCAAGAGGGGCAAATTGAAAAACAAATTCTTAAATAACAAAAATAAAAGATGCAAAGTGGATAAATTTGAAAAACGGGTTAATAAATGAAAATTCACTCTAGCGCAAATAAAATCAAATCAAATCACACTCAAATAAGGAAACATTTTACAAACAAAGGATGTGTCAAATAGATGGGTATTCATTTCGACAGATGGATATTCATTCGGATTATCGGAATGAATATCCATCTGTCGAAATGAATAAGTTAATGAGTAAGATATTCACGACAAAACTCTTTAATTATTGGCTAATTTAAAAAAATGTTAACACTAAACTTTCATCACAGATTGTGTATATGTATTAATTATTAGTGTATATGTAAAAGGATAATTGACCTATTCACAATTATACAGTTATGGGATAGAATTGCTAATAATTCCAACTTGAATATTATAAAAAAAAATTCAAAATCTGTTAATACGTGCAGTCACAAATTTAGACTGGTACGAAAGAAAGAACTGTATGTTCCTTCAATTACAATAAAAGAAGAGAATAGTAAGTACAAGAATCGATAATTACAACGACAGCAAGATAAAGCAAGAAAATATACAGAAAATAAGGCAAGATATTTGGCAATTAAGAAAACATTAAATAATTTGTTGTACTTAACTACCAAAAAGACAATTCAGTCAGCTTTTCCAATACAATTTTAAGTTGTATTCGTTTTTCCAAATTAGCTCTGGTACTATATGATTTATTACTTCTGCTTCACTCTACATAAAATGGTAGGTAGACAGAAGTGGCCATTCCAGTTTGATTCACTCGAGTGACCTATTTCTTGTTGTTGGTTAACAATAAAACATAAAATATACACACATATTTTTTTCTGTTGCTGTATAAAAATTGGATTGAAGATTTCCTTTTAAATCGTTCGATTCATGTCCCAGTAGACGGTTTCATGCTTAATAATTTGCATATAAGCTCTGGTGATTCACTCTCTTTTTGATATTAATCAATGATCAACTTAAAACTATACCTTCAATTCAATTCATAGTTTTGTAGATGACACTACTCTGGTATAGCAGCCTTGGAATATCTCTGTAAATCGAGTTACAGTTACCTAGTTTAATATGATTAAACAGAGTTGAGTTTAACTCATCGAAAACTGAGATATTTCTTATGAGATGCAAATTTCTAGAACTCGAAAACAGTCTTTATTTCCAAGCTATTACTTTACAAAACACGGATAATCCAAGCATTTTAGCATAGTTCAAAATTATTTGGAATAATCATATTTTTGATATCGTGAAAGAAGCTGCCAAGTGTTTGGGCTATGTAAAACTATGTAAGGCTGTATTTTCACCTTTGAAACTCCTTAACGTGTATAAATCATTTATACGTCCTAAAATGGAATACAATTCACACATTTGCACTGGCTTTTCCCATACAGCCTTAAACTACCTTAAACGCATTTAAAATCGTCCTATTCGTCTAATTGACGTATAGTTGGAGCACTTTCTCTGTTTTATGGTTACTTCGTAGGTGTGAACACATGCTCAGCAGGAACAAAAATGCTGCTTCTTCCTCTTAAACAATTCCAACGTGAAGCAGGAGTAGCCGTAAGTATGGAAATTTCACAATGGCATAAAACCGGTTACGAAAATTTCAAGAATGTGGAATCATATTTCCTCGATTGTGTTGAAAAAAACAGAAATAAATAAAAACCAAGACCATTTAACCATAAGACCAAGAAAATTTATCTGTAACTTTGAGATTTATTTCTAATGAAATTAGACCACGTCGGGTGAAGAGTTAACATTAATTATACAAAGTAACAGTTATAAAAATAAAATTGTTAAGTGGTTACCTCGCGTATAGTAGACTGGTTCAACTGCAGTTTTAGATTTTCTTTTGCCTTTTCTTTTGTTTCTTATTCCGATTTATTTTGTTTTTATTTTGTTGTTTTGGTTTTTTGTTCAAATTCAATTTCACAAAGGTAATTTGTTATTGTTAGCAGGTGAGCGACGGCAGAAAGGATAACTGTTAGACTTTTAATAAATACAACATTTACTGTATTCCATACCAGTCATACATACGTTTTTATGTGTACATACTGATATTGGGATATATATATATATAAGGCTGGAATATTTACAAATATGTGAATATTTGTTATTTTTGTTTTTATTTTTTTTTTTATTATTTGAATTCTAGAGAAAATAATGAGTAAGTAAATTAAAAAACAAGATTGAAGTATTAAATAAAATTGGGTTGACTTGTTAATTACAAGTTATACATATTGTATTATATATTCTAAGAATGTAAATGGTAGTGTGTTTGAATGTGTGTGATAGGAATGCCTATAATGGTAAATATAAAAAGGATAATTTTTTAAACATTGTGTATGTTGTTTTTTCGTTTGTTTTTTGTTTTTATTTTTTATTTGTTTTTTTTTGTTTTATTTTTATTAACATTTTTAGAATACATTTGTTTTAATTTTATTTTGGTTTCAATGTTTTTTAAAAATTGCATATACATATGGGTATAATATTATATAATGTGTGTCTGTATATGAATATGAAATTTGTGTTTTTTTTTTTGTATTTTAATTTTTTTGTTTTTTTGTGTTTTTTATTTTGCGTAAAAATTAATTTTATTTTTGCTTTTAGTACCGACAAGGTCAATTACAGGATAATTATTATATTGTTATTTTTTTTTCTTTTTAGTAATAATATAAATGTTAACCAAAGCTTGAATAATATTGTGAAAAATATATTTAAACAAATAAAAAAAAATTTATTTAAAGTACAAATTTATAATAAGTGAGGTCTGGTGTTTGAAAAAAAAATATTGCTTTTTGTAGTAACAGTTTTTGAAAATTTTATTTTTTTCTATAAAAAAAGTATATTTCTGAGCGTAAATTAACTAATTTTATATTACAACTATACATAAAAGATGACAGTATTCGAAAATAAATAATTAAGTTAATTAATATAGCTTTCTATAGTTAACTACTTAATCTTTGGTAACTATTTATAACTCCTTACTACTTCAGTAGTTATTTAATTTTTTTCTTTTACGTGTAAAATGGTATGAATGAAGTTTATTTAGTTCTTCTATTATCAAATGGTACCGGTTTTCTGTTTCTAATCAAAGCAGAATCAGATCTGTATAAGATATGTAATTATTTTTATTTTCGTAATCACAGTATCAAAACTATTTACTACTTATATTTCTCTTTCAAATTGAAATCTACTCAGAGCTACTCAGAGTTCTTAACGATCTGTTAACTCGGAAAATATTGTAGATCTGACAGAGTTGTGTTAAATAAAATATCATATTAATCAAAATAAGACTTGGATTGAGTTTGATGAATAATTTTTAAATTTAAGTAGTTATCGTATTTGAAGTCGAAATAGGCGAATAAATTAGAGAGACTATATTATGTAAATAGAATGACATAAAGTCGATGACTGGCGAAGGTAGTAATAACTAATAATGAATGACCAAATCAATATCAAACGTACATTAGCTCAGAGTTTCTGAATTCGAATAAAGGTTTTCTCTACTCAGATTTAGTCTGAGTGTTCGACATTAATTCAGATATAAGTATTATTTTTTAAAAATTAACGCTGAAAACACAATCACGACGAATGACGAATTTTTCGCTTTCAAATACATGAGATTATAATATGTAAATCGTGACGAATGACGAATAACCAAAATTTCAAACTCAAAAAATAGATCTAACTATTTCTATTTTACTCGTCGATGAATGCGAATGACATTCAGTGATACCAACATAAATTGGCTTTACTTAATGTCATTTGTTTGTTTTTGTTGTTGTCAGTTCAAAATATAAATAAATTAGGTTACAAAATTGTGTTAATAACACATTTTTAAAATTTAAATTGAAATAAAATTTTTTTTAAATTAAGTTTATTAAAATTTTTCCTCCATTTTTTATAAACAAATTTAATAAGAAAAATAGATTTTAAGTGATTGGAAATCATATTTTTTGAACAGGATTTTGATTGGCTACTGATATTTTGAACATTTTGGATTGCATCTTAGAACATCGATTTGGTCTAGGAATTGCTTCAAATTGATTTATTGAACTTAAATCACAATATCCATTTTCCAAAGAAATAATTTAGTTTAATAATATTTTTTAAAGTAATATCAATTTAAATAATAACGACAATTTATTTATTCTTTTTTCGTTTTATTAGTATTGAAGTGTATCAAAAAAGCAGTACCGAATAGTTCGTCGTGATTGTGTCTCTAAGCGCGAAATTTGGTTATTCGTCACTCGACATTCGTCGTGATTGCGTTTTCAGCATAAAAGTGATATAGTTATAAGTAATTAGTTTGGTAACTACGTGTAGTTTTTAAATGAAGTTGGTCTAAACTATTATTTATAGCTAGATTCGTTGTCTGATCGGCTTATTAATGGAACTCTTGTGGTTGTTTTTTTTATCGGTTGGTTGAGTATGCCTTTTATTAACAGATATCTAAAGTATTAATTAATATGTTGGTGAAGTTACATTTTTAGAATTTTGAAAAATATTAATATGTGTATAGGTCTGTGGTAGTTACGTTTTACTATTGACATGTAACTAGTTATAAATACAGTTATGAACTCTTATACTAAATTTTTTTTACACAATTTCAAGTAACTCAAATTGACTTAATACTAAACTAAAACAAAACAAAGATCAATTGCAGTTGATTTTGGAATAAAGGTTATATACTTAGGACAAATTAGGAGAAACACGAAAAAGTAACTGAAAGAACAACTGAAAGAAGCGGACCTAGTTAGAATTTAATCGAAGAATTTAACGAAGTTCAGATCCAAAGGGGTAGCAAACATAATCCAAGAGAATACTTTGAACCAAAATGTGAACTAAAACTTTCTATGAAATGTTGTCTTAGTTTAGTTTTCCATCAATAACTAGTTTATTAATATGTAAACAAATGTGCATTGTTTTGTATTACCAGGAGGAGATAAAGATAATTAATAGTTTTTTTTATTGTGAAAATAAATCATAAATAAAAAGCTCGGAATGTATTTAACAAAAAATTATTTGGGAAAATCAAGGCGCATGAGCAATAATACGTACATTTACTTTAAGTATTAATAATAATTCACATCAGACATTCGAGGAAACTCTTGAGATACTATTTACTGACTTCTTCAGTGTCCCGTGTACTCGACTAAAGCAAGAAATATAAAATCGTCTTATTTATTTTTATTTGGTAAGCTACCCACCAGCTGTTTAATTTACTTTCCAATGTAATAGCCAGGTGAGAGGGTGAAATAGCCAGGTGACATAACCAGGTGTGATTAATTACATTTTTATTACCCGTAGTCGTAATATTCTTATTATTTAAAATATAATTTTTAACATTAGAGAACGACAGGTAAAAATGGTTTTATTGGTTGCTCTATTATGCTTTTCTATGAATGGGAACAATTAAAAATAAGAATATCCATTGCCCTTGATCCTTATTTAGGAGCGTGTCATGCTTGGTTTTATATCTTTCGATACTTAAACTCAGTTGAAATAAAACTATGTAGTCACACAGGACTATAAGAGTTTTATATATTCAACAATTGATGCTCCTAAAGTGATAACTTTTTCTAAACTTCTTAGTTTTGCTGATGACTCAAAGCCTTTTATTCCTATATCTTCCTTATCGGATTGCTTAAACCTACACAACGATATTAACAATTTCGCTTCTTGGTGTTCAAAAAATGGACTTGACACTTGACAATGGAATGGACACTTCTTAATGCCAAGTCACTACCTTTTTTAGAAGAAATACCGCTCGGACAGTTTTGTTCAACTACCAACTAAATGACTGTTTACTTTCAAGAGCGAATTCTATTATAGACCTCAAGTTAATACTTGACCCTAAACTGAGCTTTAAGCTACATTATGGTAAAATAGTGAGCAAAGTAAATTCTTCTTTAGGTTAGATCCTTTCGGGTAACACGCTAGTCGCTGAAATTTCAAATTATTTGGTTGAAAGATCCAATCGGAATAATCTCAGAACCATTGAGTTGTTCCAAATTCCCTTTCACCTTACTGAATATGGTAGATTCGAGCCAATCACTAGAATGCTTCGTGAAGTAAATTCTAACTCTTGACTGTTACAAAACGATTACGTTTTAATGTACGTACAACTGAGACTTACTAACAACTGTTGTTCTTTTTAGCTTTGATACTTTCGGTCTAACTTTTGGAAGGGTTTTTAATAAATGTATAGGTATTAACATAGGTATTAATGTATGACTTTTACTCTTCTACTAACAGCATGTATTTGGTGTATTTTATTTTTAGATTTTCCTAATCAAAGGTGGCAGTGATTTACTAACCCTACTGGATGATGACTTATTGCAGAATTAAATGACGCAAGCCTTCGCCTAGTAATAGACGTCTGATGTGCTTGCCCTAAGCACAAATCTGACAGTATATAAAGTAGTTAGACGAAATACGTGTATCTGTACTAAAATCTTAATTCAAATATATGACTTTTTTCAACAATTACAACAAAAATGTGTTGTGTTTTATTTCATTAAAAATAAAATAATACCGGATAATGTACAAAAAATTATCGATAGTTGATGCAAATTGGAGAAAACTATTTTTGAACATAAAAGATTGTACAGGGATGTCAAATTTGGGCTGCTGGCAATGATAAATGTTGATAATGATAAGCTGCACTACACTTGGACATAACACACAATATCGATTTTCTTTAATTTAAAATATAACTTTAAAATTTTTATCTTAATTCAAATTAATTAATATGCTTAAGTATATTAACATTTCACTTCTATTAATTTCTTAAGTAAAAACTATTTCTTTTAATTTTCTAAATAAGTACTGTTACTTTGATTATTATCGGTTCAATAAAACTCCAATTATTGTGACTGAACTTATTCTTTACATATACGAATATTATGTAGCAACAATGCAAACCAAATATTCAACTGTACCTTATTTAAATAACTTAGTTTGAAAATCGTTTTTCATTTAGTAAAACAAATTACAACATTCATTCTTTTAAAATTAAATTTTCAACTACATTTTTAAACAATTTTCGTACTAGTCTGAAAAATTTCTCAAAAAAAAATTAAAAATTTTACTAAAAAAATATTTCAATGTTAAATTTTCAGTTTTCCATAATTCGTATTATATTTTTATTATATGGAAATACTTATTAATGTGGAGGTCCTGTCAGAACAGCAGGCGAAAAACTCATCAAATTTAAAGACATGAATGAAAGAAAAAAAAAAAATAAAAAAACCAAGATTGAAAAAAAAATTTCGTTATGTTGACAATAATAAGATCGCAATGGCGTTATTTCGAAAATAATCATGAAATTAATAACTAAAAGTAAAGAAAAATTTAATTGGAAGTTATAATATACAATATACGAGTTGAAATATTAAAATAATAATTAATACGTCCAATTAATACGTTTAGCGCAGTATAGGTGGCGGCAAAAGAAAAAAGCTTCAACAATAAATGTCACTATGGCCAGTAAATGAGTAAATAAAGTAAAAGGAAAAAAGCTAGATGCATTTATAATAATGATAATGTTAATATTTTCAAAATTTTATAGCTAATTAGTCAATTTTAGATTGATGGAGTCAGTATTTTTGACTTATCATCTCTCGCCTGACATTGATTGTCAACAAAGAATTAATAAAGCAAATAAAATTGAAAATTAAGCTGATATAATGCATTAAATGAGGACGCAATGCAGCTACACAATGAAGTGTCTCTACACACAAGATCAAAGAAACAATAATCGATTTGATACAATCAACCCTAACTAAATGAGTCTATGTGAAAACAATAATGTTGTTGTTTTCTTTGTGATGGGGAGTTCTATGTAAAGGTGACCTTTCCAGATCTATTGAACTTATCGCCGTTTATTATATTAGAACTGCTGGTCTATGTCCTTAATGAACCACTATTATTGCTTTGATGTCTATTTGAGAATATTATGGAAATATTTATGTCATTTGCGAGCAATGGCGTCGCAAACAAATTAGAATATGAGACGAAGATTTCTGTTCTTCTAAGCAGAATCTGTATATGTATGTGTTCGATCTACCAATCTTGACCTATATTTGTTAAACGGACAAATGTTAAATAGACTCTGCAATTGGATCTACTTTCCTTGATTACCTGATTTAACCGTTGAATACTGAATTTGAAAAAGACTTTAGACTGCGTAAGTCCTAGGTAATTATCGCATGTTTTGGATAAGCAAACTAAGCAATATGTTAGTAAATAATATTGTTTGAAATTATACTAGCTTCCTGCACAAATGCACACAGTGGTCGAGAATATATTCGATTTGTTCAAATGTTTTTTAACTTGATAGTGACCTTAAGCAGAACTTATCAAAAATTTTGCTATGAAACGAACTTTGTTTCTAGTAGTTTTTGTACTATGAGTACAAAAAGAAATGATTTGACTATTGAATTTGTCATTTTCTTGTAGGACCACAAATACTGAAGGTTGACTGTGCAACTAATAGTGATTAATGATTAATGATTTTACAATGGTGTTTTGTCAACAGAAATAGAATCTAAGGATTATGAGTATCATTAATAAGTAAATAATTTAATCGAGTGTGGGTCTTTTTGTCGAAAAAAAAATTGGATTAAAAAATGTTGAAAAACAAAATGTTGAAGAAAAAAATGTCGAATAAAGAAAATTATACTCGTATGTTAATTTAAAATAATGTCTTTTAATTTTATTTATCTACTTTCATACGACCCTAATCATTATTAATTTGGACACGTAAATTTTTAAAATATTTCATAAAAGTTTTAAAAATTATACGAAGCCACTTTCCGTTATTCCTGACAGAAATTATGACATTTCTAGATCTGTCTGAAAAGCCAAATTTTAAAATCCAACTTTCAAAATCCAAATATTAATTTCCAAACTTCCAAAATCCAAACTTTCCAATGGGTCAAAAACCAAACTTGGCTCACGTAATGAACAACGCCTAGAGAAATTTTCAAAGAGGTTTAAGTTCCAGAATTTGAGGTCAAAGGCCTTAGAAAACTTTTTTTCTCAAACTTTCCAGCCGTAATTGAGACGGTTTAGAGACATTATTGGATCCAACAGCGGCTACGCACAAAAATTATTAAGGTAAATATTCTGGAAAAACAGAATACCTTTAAGTATTTTCAATCCAACTCTAAAGTCTATTCTAGTTCAGGATCTTGCATATATACACGTGCATAAATATTGTGAAAAAAGGGTAATATATTGATTGGCTTATTTTGAATCCTACTCTTTAATTCCTCCTAAATATAATTACGTAGGCATTTCCACAAAAAAGTATTTATAAAAGTGGCGGTTGTCATCAAAAAATCCCGCTAAACATTATTATTGAATTTTTTATATTGTCTATGTACATATTTCTTTAATGATAAAAGCTGATTTTTGTAACTAGCTCTAAAATATACTACTTTAAAAAAAAATGTCAAAAATTTTTTCTACAACATTGAAATTCGACAATTTTTTTCAATATTATTTTTTCGACAAAAAGACCGTTTACATATAAGTACTGACATTATCGACTTATATTAATTTAGAGTAAGTAAAGTTAAAGTAAGGCTTTAAAAGAATTTTAAAGAAGAGAAATTTTAATTTCTATACAAAATACTCAAAGATGGATAACGACGTTTAGCATGAAATTAATTTTTTGTTCTTAGCTTTTATTTTTAAGCATTAAAAATATAGCAAAAGACAAAGAAATGTGAAATACCCTACCAAAATTTTACCCACCAAAAAAAATTTTTTCTGGGTTTATTTCCTTCTAAATTCAGCTCCCAGATGCTTTTTACAAAATTTTAGGAAGATAAAAGCTTGCTTGTCTGAAACATTTATTTAATTGCATCAGTCACATCAATGTGATATCTTCAGCTAAAAAACAAAAGCAAAAAAAAACAAAAATTAAAAGGAAAAACATTTTATAATAAAAGGGTAAACATTTTCAATACATGCATACATAATATACACACGTCTACTAACATTTATATTTTTTTAAGAATTAAAAGGTTCAGCATCTTTTTTGTTTTTATTATTTTTTAGTAACTACATAAATAGATAAAGAAATCATTTTAATGTCAAGTCGAGACATGTAAATTCGTTGAGCAGTTCCTGAAACGTACGAGCACAAAATGCTCTTGTCAGATACTTAGAGAAGAATAAAATTTTTGTGAAAATTTTTTGAAAGATGTCATATGACTTTTTTTTTTTTTTTCATTTTGTTGTTTTCAATTTGTAAATAATTTCTAATTTATCATTCAAAGTCGGAATAAAATTTTAAGGACATTTTTATGCGAAAATTACTTATTATCAATTTTTGCTCAATGGATGAAAAGATGAATGAGGGTTTTTATTTTTTAATTCGAATATTTTTTGTTAAAAAGTCTGTAGATAATAAAATTGTTCGATGTATTAACAACTATTTGAAATACTGTATGCTGTAAGCGTGTGTCAGCTGCCATTAATTTCTGTTGTCCGAATATTACTTATCTTTTTTTAATGTGTTTTATTAGTATTGTTTTTTTTTGAATTTTTGCTCAATTGCACCAACTATCGAAGAATGTCCCTAATTAACGTTGCGTTTAGAATTCTTTTGAATGTTCTGTTGGAATGACTGAAGCCTTATTGTAACGCTGTGATAGGAAGCTAACAGAGTGGCTTCTGACCTGGCAAATCAACCATCGATCAGATGTTCACAGTAAGGCAGATCTTGGAGATGGTCCTTGAATTTCAAATAGATACACATCATCTTTTCATCGATTTCAAATCCTCAAACGGCATACATTGAAATATATTCTACAAAGCAATGTTGTAATTTAGTGTTTGTCAACCCAAGCTCAGTCGTTTGTCAAAAACGATATTTGAAAATACACGTTGTGCTGTGATGATTGGAATTTATACAGCTGTTAATTAAGCGTATATTTCTTTATTAGTACGCACTTAATTTGTACCTTCTTTGTTTTTTTAATTAACACGTCGGCTACCAAAGTATCACAAGTGAAAGTTCCCATTTTTATGATCAAGGGCCGTGAATATTAGTAATACCAAAACGGTTCTTCTCCCCAAGTACAAATTCTAATATTGTGAATTTCATTGGTCATAACGGTACCTGGGAATGATTATTGATATTATATCAGGAAGCAGTCCAATAGTGACACAAAAATTTTAATCACGGTAGCCGAAATGGTAAAAAGTATTTGGGATAGAAATCAATTTTTGGTACATATTTTGTTTTTTATAAAATCTGTTCTTATTCTAACCTACCTGACAACTATCGACACCTATTCTAACTATTCTATGTACTATATTTTCCCAATTTTACTCATTAATCTATTGATGAATACTAGTTACCGTAAATTTTGGTTCTAAAATAATTTATTTAAAAATCCCTGAAAATGAGTCAGAGCAAAAATTACGGTACCTAAGTAAAATATTTAAAATTTAAAATTGAAAAACATAAGAAAACCAAGTTAACGATTGAATATTTAAGTTTCAATAAAATTTTAGGCCTACAACCTTTTTTCTTACTAAATGTGAAATAAAAAAATGTAATGCCATATAAGCAACACAAAACTGTTTCAAAATGAAAGACCAAACTAATAGAGAAAATTAACTAAGAATAACTACCAATTACACCAACCGGTCTTACTATAAAAAGTTGAGAAAACTAGACCATACCAATTTCATCTAGACCATACCAAGTTACAAGCAAAATAATATTTAATGTAAGTACCGCTCAATACAAAATCAAAAGGTATATCAAATTCAAGATGACTGGGAAAATTCGAGAACAACACTGTCAAAAATTTGGAATTAAGACACGGAGGATAGCTTTCAAAAACAGATTATTTTGTGGAATCGAAATTGTGTGGAAGTGTTGTGGAAGAAATTGTGAACAAAGTGAAGATTCAAGTTTCATGGTCGAAGTGGAGAACACCTGCAAAAATTTTGAACTAAGACGCAGACCACAGCTTTCTGAGGCAGATAAGAATTGAGGAAGATATTGTGAACAAAGTCAATGCTCAAGATGGGCGAAGTCGACAAACACTACTGTCAAAAATGTGAAATTAAGACTTGGAGGACATGCTTAATCAAAGACAAATAAATATTAGGGAAGATTGTCCACAAAGTCATGACTCATCTCTTGTTATAGCACGAATATAATATAACGAATATCAAGCACAAGTTTTGACTTGCTTCTACTGATTGATGCTTCTACAATTTGTACTATGATATTTTACAAAATTTTAGATGAGTTCTTATATTAAGGTTTATAACAAAATATTTTCCGATAACTTCTATCGAATTGAAAAGTTTTTGGAACTAATAATTTGATAGATATATGTACTCTATGTCAAATTTAAAAAAAAAAATTTCAAAAGACCTAACAATTTTTTCATACAAATTTAGAAATTATAAAATTGGGACGTTTTGTAATTTTTGCAATTTTTGTGAATAACTTTGATAAGCTTAAACTGTTACTATTTCAAAGTTGTCCCAACTGGATGCTCTAATCAACTAGATAATCTTTTTTTTTTTTAATGATCTCGACAGTCAGTAACTTAGGTACAATCACGTTTTCGTGCTTAATTAAGTACGGTACTGCAATTTTACACTACAATATCTACAATAATTCGTGTATTTATTTTAATAAATTACTGGCTTATCTACTCATTAAATGTGGAAAACTACTACTATTGTCAGGAACTGGTTAAGCCTTCTTAAATAGAATAGTTTCATTTTTATTTAATTTGTTACCAGATTAACTCTCAATTATCTTTTGTCATTTATTATATCCCAATGACAAAGGGTACTAGACCAGCTCGAAAAACCAATGAAGTATTTTTTTTTGCTTCATCGGGAATCGAACCCGGGACCTTTCGGTTGAAAGGCAGGCGCTCTACCTACTGTGCCACTCAGCGTTATATTATGTTGAATATTTTGAAATGGTAAGTTAAAAAAATATACATTGCATGTAGTTTTATGACGAATGTGTATTTTTAATTGTGGAGTTATGTTCGTACCCGCGCGAGTTTCTTTCATCATATCGAGTATAAAATGTAGCAATGCGAGTTGGCTCGATAAAAATTTGATAGTGCTTTTTATTACTTTAAATGTGTCGTATACTTGATACATATATATTCTTTTAATTAATTAATTTAAAATCATTACATAAAAACAGAATTTTAGGAGTTTTGGCATTAGGAAATTTAACGTGTGCACACATATATAATTATAGATTTAGATTGAAATTGTATATATAGCTATATAAGAAATGTAATAGAGAGATGGTCCACATCCTACCCGGAAAAGAGTCCTGAATTTTGGACGTACATTTATGAACAGTTGAAGTAATAAAATTATTTAAATTACCATTTTTTATACAAATGCTGACTGCAAAAAACTATAATTCCTATTAAACTAGTATACAATTGCCAATTGCCTATTAAACTAGTATACAATTATTTAAAATTATTAAAAAAAACATTAGAAGTAAATTAACCGTTAGATTTTTAAAGTAATGAGATCGCGTTTTTCAGAAGAGTCCCATCAGTCCATCGTAAAACAAAACCAAAAAATGGTCACTGAATGAATTTCATTACATTTTAATCCAATTTCTAAATTGAAAAAAATATATATATACATATATATATATATAAGTATATAAGTATACAAGTATATATTCCAATAGAATCGCTTTTAATAAGTTAAATATTGTAGGTGTTTTATTAAAATAATTTTTATTTTATTTTGGGCACATTAAATTTCAATCAATATTCATGTGGTCATATGGTGTTTTTCTTATCCAAGGTTTCAATTATTGCATTGCTTCTTTTATTTTCACAAAGTACACAATTGTAAACAATTAAATTGGAATAATTTTATTTGTTTTATACATCAGTGGTTCATAATAATTTTTTTAATTTTTTAGGTGCCGATCATAAAAAAAACTAACTACTTATTTAAAAACAAATCATACTTGCTACAATACAGACACTCTTATGTCCAGTATTTTAGAACAAAAAACAACTAGCTTAAGAATTTTTCTGGACATAGCAAAATAATTTGTGAAATATGACATAAAGAAATTAAATATGATAATCGGGTAAGTTCTAAAGCTATAACAAAGTATCAGATTTTGGCTTTTTCGATTTGCAATACAGTCAATAATATACTACAATACAATACCATATATCAATTGTATATATCACAATAATATACAATATCAGTCAATAACAAACATATATAAAGAAATAAACATACAACTTCGAAATAAATTATTTAATATTTAATATAGCCAAAACGAAACTGCATTCTGTCAGTTGCATTGATATTAAAAGAAGAATTAAGAAAAAATATTCATTAAAAAGATTTAAAGCTCTAAGTATGTTTCACCAATTTTAATTAATATCTTGATCGAAATCGATCGATACCATTATCAGGAGATTGTCCTATGACCAGTAGCATAGCCTACAGCATAGTATGAATCATATAGCAATCTAGAGTGTATAGTCTAGAGCCTACATTATATTTCATAAAATATAATAAAACCATTCCGGTATGACTTATTGTTGCATCGATAATTGCACCATCATCGGAAGACTGACAGACAACATAGTCTATAGTATATTTCATAAAATATAATAGAAATTAAGCAGTAACTAAAGATTCAGATCTATTGTTGCACTACTTTTATCAAAAATTGAAAATAGAATCAATAAATGAATTTAATTCGAGAAAAGTCCCTTAAAAAAAAACATCATGATTAACTGTTTCAGAACATTTTTAAAATTCAAAATTAAGAAATTGTACTCAACAGAAGTTTTGGGTTGTTTTATATAATTGTTTGCACATGATATTTTTAAAGAGCTTTACTAAAAGGCTATGACCGATTGGATGCAATATGAATGTCAATTCAATTGCCTAATTTTCGTGGAGAGTACGATGTAGCGGTAGCCGTTTATGTTTATTAGATAATTGAAAAAAAGGGTTAGCATACAGTTTGTCAAAAGATTAATTGAAAAAGTACCTTTCGTACCGTAAAAAAAAATAACATTCTGCAAAAATTCTTCATTAACAAAAAGGACAATTTAAGAAAAAGAGTTTCCACAAGAAGATGTTTCAGATGTCACAAGAAACCCAAGTAACATTGTCCAAGAGCAAGACTCTACAAAATTAAAAAAAAGGGCTCATAAAACTCTCATAACACACTTGAAAAACTTATAACTTTAGCTCTTGTTGCAAGAATTAAATTAGTTCTTATAACATTCTTATTATGAGATAATTACACTCATAGAGTATTACTGCCATAGTAAGACTCTCGTAATACACTTGCTATGAGAGTTCAACTCTCATAGAGTTAAACACTTGTAATAAGAACGTTATGAGAGTTTAAGTATAAAAATAGTTTATCAAAATACACTTGCTATGAGAGTTTAACTCTCATAATGCTCTCATAGGGTTAAACACTTGTAAGAAGAACCCTGTGAGAGTTTAAGAATAATAATACTTATTAAAATTCTGTTATGAGAGGTAAAATGTTGAATCCCTTCAAATCAGATCATTATGATTATAAAACGATATAGACAAAATGGAAAAATTTGATTGGAGAAAGGTAAAAAAATTGGTAGCTTAAACAAAAATATATATCACTTTGATTCAATTTAATGGTTCAACGTTTAAACGTCCATGTAAATTTAATCAAAAAATTATCCAAGTACTGGTGAAAATTACATTATATGTATTATTATCATCACCATTTATTTGGAAAACTTTGTCAATTATAAATAAAAAAAATTTCATTAAAATTAAGATTTTAGCTTGAAAGTAATATATATATACCTCTATCTATTCTAGAAAGTAGAGAATACCTCTTATTTAATAATAATATTTACGACACACTCATGAAAAACTTTTTTCTATTTTTGCAAACATTCTAATGAATAATATCACTAAGAAAATAAATTCTGATCTCAATAAAAAAACAGAGGCTGCAATATTCGAGAAATCAAACAAAACATTGGAAACTATATAAATATGTTATTGTAGTTTCTAACTATTTTTATTTCTCTTGGACAATGTTACTTGGGTGTTTACTGGTTGATAGTGAAAAATATCAGTCTATTTAAATCCCTGTTCTGTTAAGAAAGTTAAATTGGGCTTTAACTTGAATTATAATTAATAAATAGGGGTTTCTAGTGTTATATTTACTTTTATACTTAGTTTTACACAAATTTATTTAGTCAACTATTTTCAGATATATGGGTAAAAATAGCATTATAGGACCCGAAAGGGTTAAAAAAAAATGATTAAAATTATTTAAATTTTGATTATTTTTGGAGCGCATTGCTTTTTTTCGAGGTAAAATGCCTACTTTTATCAATAAAATTTCAATGCCAGGTAAATTTTGGTTATTATTGATGAAAAAAATATTTTAATTTCTTATAATTTTATTTCATTTAATATTTTATTTTAGTTTAATATTTAATCTATATACATACTTACTTATGATCACGCATACATAAAATTAAACATAAACTTTATTTAACACAACTAATATACAACACAACTTTATTAGCATAACTAATTAATTATTTAAAAAAAATTAAACCAATACATTTATATTAATATGTTTCTACCTCTTTCTGACAATTAGACTCATAATGAGAGTTAATCAATCATAATAAGAGTTTCTCAATACTCTCATAGTAGTTTCCTTATGAGACTTTTACTCTCATAAACGGTTCCCTTTTACTCTCATAACCATCGTATATGGCACTCATAGCATTTTACAAGAGTAAAATTATGAGAGTAATACTCTTGGCTTAATTCTCATAGAACTCTACTAGAGCCTTATGAGAGGAATTTTGTTACTTGGGAAATCAGCTTGTTACCTTGTAAGTAATAATTAACTTATCAACAGTGTAAATATTAACCTATTGCCTGCACACTTTGTAATGGAATTTTTTGTTAGAAGTTATGTAATTGCCCCAATTCGCAAACCCACAACAATTTATTGAAAATCTGCTTTTCTGACGGCCACCAAATCTATAAGATAACATCTTAAAAAAATCAAGAAACAAACATAAAAGGGTAGTTATATGTGTAACTAAAAAATTTATCAGGTCGAAACTAGATTTCATGTACTGGTTATTTTTACGGGATTCATTTTCTTGATTTTGTAAAGATAATTTTTTTTTCTTTTATTGAATCTAGCTATTTCAGCCAACCATCCATTTGTCCATAAAATATTTTCCTTTTAAATTGAAACAAGAGTTAGTCCATTGGTACAGCTCTTTTTGTTTTGATATGTTTTCTTTCACAACTCAACGGTTTAACGTTTTTGAGACTCTTAGCTAGATTGCTTCGCGGTGAATTTAGATGTTATAGAATTTCCTTTACTAGCAATTTTTTTTATTATTTTTTGTTTGTTTTTAGAGCCGCACAATTGTAGAATCGTTTCGTTCGTTTTCACACTTTCCTTGCATTATTAGCGCTCAAAGTAATGCCTAGACATTTAGTTGTTTTAGAATTTGAAATTTTGGTTTTTTCTAAAAATTTAGGTTCTTGTTGCAGATTAAATTAAGTTGACTCTTAAAGCATGCTCGATGACTGATGATTGATTTGTAGATTTATTTTTATATAATAAAGTAATATCGTTGGCGCAAGTTAAAATTATAATTTCATAAGTATTTAGGAATATCGAGCGTGCACAATTATAAGATGTTTAGGACCGAAGTCATCAATCCGTCTTGTGACATTCCCGCTTTAAGTTCTTTTAAAGCTGAACATTCATCCTCCTGTCTGATTCTGAAATTGTAATTCATTGTGCGGGATAGGATTTAACCATTTCAGCATATTCGTTTGGAAGAAGTTTCGTTCAATTTAAAGTTTAACACATTCAAATAAAATTTCGACAAGACAAATTTTCTATTCTACAACGTTCATTTTTGTTTGTTTACTTTTTTATTTTTATTTCTCAAAACCGGGCTACCGTTGAAAACCCCAAATTACAAAATACCCAAATTAAAATCGATAAATCAAAATCCCCAATTACAAAATCCCAAATTCAAAAATCCCCAAAATATAAAATCCGCAAATATAATTTTTTTCTGGAAAAAGGGTATGCACTTACATATACAGACGGTAATATTTTAGTAAAAAATATTTTAATAAAACCAGACTATTTTTATATATATATATATCTATAACTACAAAGCTTTTGTGACTAAATGGTTGTTTATAAAACGACATTTGTACCATGGCTTTATGTTAGATTAAATGAATTGTCCAAAAAATAAATTATGGTATTAGCAAAGCCCCCTTATGTGTTAATGAAGTTAATATCAGTTTTTCTATGTGCCGAAAAAAAATTTGATACAAAAAAAATGGTTACTTGCAATCTGAAATGAGGTTTCTAACCTCTATAGTTACTTTATGTTATGGATATAAAATTGTAAAATAATTTCGGTAAGTAAATACGTATATATATATATATATATATATATATATAAATATATACAGAATATACTATATATATGTAAGTGTATATGTATGTGTGTTGGGTATTACGATTCGCAAGAATTTCTAATATAAATAAATAGCTGTTAGTACAAAAGGTATTTGCTATAATATATCCCCCAAAGGAATTTAGTTAGTTATATTTATATAAATTTTATTTCAGGAAAAATTAGGTAAAGGATACAAAATGTAAAAAAAAAATAATCAAAAAAAAATTATTCATTTTTATAACGTGTATAAGGTGGTAAGTAACCCACATTCTATACGTGATCACTTTCATAAAATTATTCCATATACATAAGTATATATACATGTATAACGTATATATATATATATATTGTATTTATTTGTAAAAAAATTCAAGACATCTTAAATTGCATTGAATTCAATTTAAGAATTCTTTTTCAACTCCAAATAAAAAAATTGGTTTTAATAAATTTTTTTTTCTATATTTTCTGAACATCATTTACCTACCTACCTCTACTACCTAAACTACTGTTTAAGAAATCATTTTACTTTTACGTTAATGAAATTTTTATTATTACACAGTATAACTTAGTAAGTATTTAACTAGTTATATAGTTAGTTATCGAAAACTATTTTGGAAATAATTTAGTTTAAATTTATTGGATTGATTGAAAAAAAATTCACAGTCGTCTTTATGGTTATTTCTTATAGAATTTGAGAAACTACCATTTTAAATGTGAAATTAAAGAATGGTAAAATTAATAACAGTTAGTTAGCTTTATAGAAAGTAGTAAAAATATTTTTATGAACATTTCGAAAATGATGTTGGTAGAACACAAACTTAAAATGTGTTTATCTATCATAATAGAAATATTTCCTTACGTAAACATAGTCATATCCTGGCAAATTTGAACGCATTAACTACGCAAATTTCTTGTGTGGGAAGAAGTAAATTTGAACGTGGGAGTTTCATTAATTTATGTTATAAATTGTATAAAGAAAAAATTGCAAAATGTTGCCACAATATGTATAACTAAATGGATTTTATAATTTTTACGAGAATACCGTTAAATATTTGGTTCTGACTTTAGATGTCAAAATAAGGTGGAAAGAATGCATATAAAAGATGGTCTAATTGTATTTTAAAAATAGAGAAATTTAACGGTTGCAGAGGAAATCGAAAACAAGTAGCTAATATTTTATTACAATACATTAAATAAATTTTAAAGGGTGCGTGAACATATATAGGGGTATATATATATATATAAGTATATATACAAACATTAATGTTTGTATAGTGTATGTTTGTTCCAGAACTCCTCCTAAACGCATCAACCTAATTCCACCAAATTTTACAGAAAGATAACTACTCTGTTTTATAATAATACTTTTATATTTGAATATGATAGAACCTGAGCTGATTAATTAAATATTTAAGAGAACCAAAAATTAAAATGTTAACTTTTTACATCTAGTATAACTATTTTCGTTTTATAACAATAAAAAGTAACATTTTATTGTTATAAAAACAAAATTAGTGCTATAAAACTCCTATATGACTCCCGATAAGTACTAAAGGTGTTAAAATTATATTTTTATGTGACTAATGTGATTAATATTGCTATAAGAATGCTCGAAGAATGTTCTTACAGCAATTACGGGAGTTGTTATAATGGGATTATCAGCAATTGCTACAGCAATGTTGTTATAAGACTTAAAGTGCGTAATCCTATAACAAGAGTTAAAGTGTTGTCATAAGAACAGAATTTGCGTAGTAGTGTTATTATTTTACTGTATTCCTATGATGTTACTAATAAACTTACTGTAGCTTTTGAATAACTACTTATTTTGCGACGGCTTTTATTTTCTATAAATATGGCATAAACAATTTTTTTTTTTAAATAAACAAAATCTGAAAAGCTTTAGTTAGCATTTTTTATCATTTAAGTATCATTTTTATTTAAAAGAATAATTATTTAAATATCACATTTCATGTTATGCATTAATTGACGTGCATTGTTTAACATTTTCAAGATGTAATTTAAAAATATATTTTCTTTTATTTATTTAAAAATTGGTTATTTTTGAAGGGCAATGTATTTTTTGGAAGTATTATAATTCTTTCCCAACCAAATTTTGCCTTTTGTTCACAATAATTATAAATATTAAAACAATTACTCTTAACCGGCAAATATATTTTGTATTAGTAAGACATTTTTTATACTATAAATCATTTATGTATACAAATATAAAAATATGTAATTACATAATTCCCTTTCTAATCAAATATATATATATATATATATATATATATATATAAATTCCAAATTCCCTTTCTAATGAAATATATATATATATAAAAAAATATAATGCCTATCACTCTTGCATAACATAAATTATTTCAATTAAAAACATATACACTAATACTGACATATGTACTAATCCTATAACAATATTACTGCAATTACCGGTGCCTTATATTATTCTCCATTTTAGAGCTATAACGTATTTTTATAACGTAGTTTCGCTATACTCAAATTAACACTAATACTTCTATAAGAGTGTTTATATTAGTATTAGAGCTTCTATAAGAGTGTTTATAAGGGTAAATGGTGGAAAATGCGCAAAAATCTTATAGCAATAACATTGTTACGTCGGAAGTTTTATTCTTTATATTTTGGAAGACGATTTTTTTTTTTAACGCGAACAAATTGGGCTATAAATTATTATGAGTCTACTCTACGAATACTACAATAATTTTTTATTTCAATTTTTAAATTGACCCTAAATTATAATATACGATATATATATATATTAGTGCTTCTATACGAATAATAAATATAATTATTCTGTTATAGTTAGTAACTACAATTATGTTAAAAAAAAGTTACCTTCACACCTAAACTTCCAAACCTCATTATAATGTTATCACTATCAGCAACATGGAAAACACAATTTTTTTTAACTAGGATTCATAAGCAGTTTATGGTTACTATAAATTAGCGAAATACAATAAAACGAATAACACCACCCCTACCTGTCACTCTAACGTCGGAAAAATTATATACCAACAATAAAATAAATAAAAATATTTTTATTCAACCCCTGTGCTATTTCATTGGATAATAAACAACCATGCAGCTGCGAGAAACATCAAATTGTTACCTGTACGAATAAAATAAATAAGACAATTTTAGATTTCTTTCCTCAGTCGAGTACAAAACACTGAAGAAGTCTGCAAGTACTAGACGAAATACGCGTATCTGTATGATAAGCATATCAGTAAAATTAAAAGGAAAATATTCGACTATTTTCACTGTTATAGTTTATGGTTGTCTGATCCTCTTAGTTTTCCCTCTTATACAAACCGTATAAAAGTACTACAACTAAATACGTTCGAGTCCAAAAAATATTTTCTGATCTTGTATTTTTAATGTAAATGCTAATGGGGGAATTAATTCACAGGCTATTGAGCAGCTGATCGCCAGCCATTCAAATACAAGTACTCGTTTCCGATCGGAATTTTTTTTAACTTGGTATTGTACCGAAATAACTATGGAAAGTACGAAGCAATTAAAAATATGTTAATGGCTGTTAATGATTATTAAAATGTTATTGTTTTTTCTTAAAATAAAATAAAATTAAAAAAAAACTTGTATTTACATATACCATAAAATAATGTGATTTAATATAACATACTAATTATATGTACTTTTATGTATTTTAGCTTTAATTGTTTTTTTCAATTGTTTTATTAGATTGAGATACTATAATATATTTGAATTAAGCATAAATAAATAAAATAAAAATAAATTAAATGATACAACATATTTAAAGCAAGAAAAATTCACAACATAAGCAAAGAAAAATTTACAACATAAAAATTACGATGTAGTTATGCTGATCTTAAGATTTATAATAAATGATGAGCAATCCCTGGCTAAATAAAAAAATATTATAAAGAAGGATTATCGTCTGCATCTGCTTAAAAATGATATGTCCTTGCTGAGTTTAAAAAAATATTAAAAAACAGGTTAAGCCGCATGTCAGTATCAAAATGGACAAACTATAGTTAATAAGAAATCAGTATTGAAGTAAAGTAAAAAAATTGGTATTGAATTTTACCCAGTATATATAACACTAAAGTATTCTATGACCACTAATATTCAGTAGTAGACACGGATCGAAATAGATTGAAGTAAATTATATATGCAAAAATAAAGTTACCTCTACAAAAATGTTGTGACAAACCTCCGTATTGTAGAGAAAACTTACAACATTATATTATAGTATTAGCAATATAATTGAGGTCCAATAAATTGTATGTATTTAATAAATATAATACATATTATAAAATTTTCTTCATTATTTTAACCATTTCGGGATAGAAAAATAAAAAAAAAATAAAGCATGAATATGTTCACACTATGAGTCTGTTAAGTAAAATAAATTTATTTTAATTTCAAATTCTTAGTTAAAAATTTTATCAAACAATTTTCTGTAATCTACCTGTGAAAATTTTCTTCATTTAAATTCATTGAAAGGGAAAAATTTTCTCCGCCATCGGAAAGTAAATAAAATATTTTTTTTTGAAAAAGGAGTTTTATGATAAAGAACATTTTTTGTACTAAACCAAATTGCATATCTTTAGGCGTAAATTATTTATTCAAATGAAAATTCAAGGATAAATTAAAAATTTTCTTGAAAATCACAAACTAATAAAAAGAAGAATAATAGGAAGAAAATCTAAATAAAGTTGCAATTAGTTCAGTCATTTTAAGAAGTAAAAATGTTACTTCAACAGTCTGTTGAGAGAATTCATATTTTTGTGATTCTTACTCAAGTTAGCACAAAAGTTATTAAGCTTTAATTTATTAATGTAAGTAATAAAGTTTATATATACATATACTTAAACATTTTCATTATTTTGTGATAGTTACAGTCAGACTCGCCCCGCATAAAATCACATCTTACATTTTCCAAGAATTTGTGATTTTAACCGGTTCATGAAAATAAATGTCACTCATATTAACTCACATTATGTGGAATGTTTTGTTAAATGGATAGATGGTGTTTCTTTGAAATATTAAATAATGTTTAGCACCATTTATTTTTAGCATTTAAGTAATTACGAATTTAAAATATTTTATTTTGTATTACCTTCGTTGAGACCCAACACATTTTTATTTCATTGTTTGCGAAAAAAAAATCTGGTTCAAATCATTTTCACGAAATTCATAAAATCTTCTTCATAAATTGGTTCAAGTGAATTGGTTCATTCTGAAATATTATATAAGTATGCTGTTTTCTTAATTCTGGACTTCTATCGATGTTCACTGAACCTACCAAAAATGGTGTTTTTAACATAAGTAATTGAATGTATCGATTATTTCTATAGGTGCATTTTTAAAATGAAAATTGGGATTAAAAAATTTTTTGTTATTTATTTATTTATTTTATTAATTTGTCCACATACATAAGACGATAAGTCTTTACACTTTTATACAAAGCATATGAATAGAATAGTTACTAGCATTTAAATATAACAGTAAAAAAGAAGAAAGAAAAGATTCAATTAATTCAATTTATAATAATTTATTTTTATAATAATTTCATTCAAAATAAGTTAATTATACCAATTTAAGGTAAAAACGCAATAAAAAAGAGAAAAGCATTAAATACAATATCAAAGTGTAAACAACATTAAATTTAAAGTAAAAACAAAACCAAATATAAAACAAGAATAAAAAAAAATATTTTTTTCAATAATTCAATAACTTCTCTCTTCCATTCAACTATTGTTATTACAACAAAGAAGGAGCGACTAATCCCTTTCCTTAAAATACTCCCAACTGTGGTCCAAGAACTTAGACCAACGGGCTTTACATTTGATAGCATTCGGCAAAGAATTCCACAAAATAACAAACAACTCTAATAAAAAATTACAAGTGTCTTAAATGCCCAGAATGACGCGGAATAATCAAATTTACATTTCAGGTAGATTTTCCAAAAGTTAGTTTATTGAACAAGTACGTACAAAGGTGTATTTTTATTTAAAACATTTTGCAAGAAGCAATTAAATATTTAAAATTTAAGTAGTTTTCAAATGTGCAGTCACGTAGCAACTTAGAAACATCACTAACACTGTCAAACCTACGGCGATTAGTTATAAAACGAGTACAAGCATTAAAGATTACTTTACTGGATAGTTCACCTACACTTATACCAGTATAAACTACATGTACTGTCATGTAATAAAATGTAGAAGAATTAAGAATAAGACTAATCTCTTTTTAACCCACTCACTCATGTAATAAGAGAACTTCCAAAGCCTACGAAGCTTGAAGAAATTGCCTTAATATGATCCTTCCACGTGAAAGTTTTATTAAGAACACCACCAAGATGTTTGGCAGGATTTACATACTGTACCTCACAATTATTTAATTTAATCGTTGATAGATGTTTTTTTTCTTTTTTTTTGTACACTCTTACAGTAACTTAGGTAGAATTACCTTTTCGTGTTTTAATTAAGTACGGTACTGTAATTTAACACTACAATATCTACAATATCTCGAGTATTTATTTAACAAATTACTGGCTTATCAACGCATTAAATGTGGAAAACTACTGCTATTGTCAGCAACGAAACCTTCTTAAATAGAATAGTTTCGTTTTATTCAATTTGTTACCAGATTATACTCTCAATCATTTACCAGGTCGAAAAATCCATAAAGGATTTTTTTTTTGCTTCGTCGGGATTCAAACCTGGGACCTTTTGATTGACTCTACCTACTGCGCCACCCAGCGTATTAAGTTTGAATATTACGAACAATAATAACCATAGGCTGCGTTTTACACGAATTCAATTTTAGTTCATTTTTCTGGGCCCAGAAAGATACAGCATCAAGATCATCATTCATTTTCGCAACTGAATTGTGAATATTAGCAACTGGACCAATAATATAGAGTTGAGCATCATCCGCATACAATTTTTACAATGGGAATCCGACAAACAACGAGGCAAATGATTAACAAATAGACTGAAGAAGAGAAGCGGGCCCAATATAGAATCTTGAGGTACACCACACTAAACTGGTAAAGAATTTGAGTTAACACCATTTAAAAATACAAATTGTGTTCTGTGGGTTAATAACTATTTATAAGCGTAATAGAAGAAGAGTGAAAATTAAAAATGGAATTAAGTTTCATACATAGCAGGTTATGGTTGAGGCGACCAAAAGCTTTAATAAAATCAAGCAGAAGTAGGATAATCGCATGTTGTTTAGATAATGATTTATTTGTGCATAAAGTAGCCGTTAAAAGGACTTCGAAATACCTGTCAATATGCTAACAGGTCTTAATAATTTAATCAAATAGTACTTAATAATTTAGATTTGCTAATATGCAATATTTTAATAACCATTCTTTAATTACATGGATCTATTTCAAATGGGTTTCATTGTCTGAAGCATATTTTAACACTGCATCATCAGTATACAATTGTAAGGATCCTATCAAATTAAGTTTGAAAATGTCATTGATGTAGAGTTTGAAAAGATCTGGTCCTAATATAGAAACTTGTGAAGCGCCTTAAATCATAGTTTTAGCACGACTAAAACTATTGCTTTTTCGAACTTTTTGTTTACGATCAAACTGGTACGATCTAAAAAATTTAACTTGTTCTGTAATGAACTTTAGTTTTATAAATTTATTTATAAGCACTAACTATTTGTCATATAATAAGTGCATCAAAGTGAATTAACAAATTTCCAAAATTTCTATACTTAGTTAAAAATACTTTTTCTTTATTATTCAAGAGCCTAAAATTATTTTTTGAATCACAAATCATGTTTGACATTTCAATTTAAAACTATGAATAATAAAACCTTAATCGAGACAACGATAAAAATTGATATTACATCTATCAATCTCGACAATTAATAAAAATGTTCAGGTTAAATTTGAAAAATGCTTGATTCAAAAATTGTTTGCCATGTTCAATTATTCATCCATTAAGCAATTAAGCATTATAGATTGAGCAAAAGATTTTATCGGAATTATTCCATTCGAATCACTAGATTGTTTAATGTTGCAAATTACAAATGCACTTTTGTCGGTTCAAACTGAAATATCAAAAACATGTTATTAATACCTTTTGAGATTTGTTACTCAAGATTTGTAAATTCTTTTCCAACATTGCACTGGACGAAAAAGCTTTATCATTTTACCAGTGTAGTGTCAGCCATCAGTTTTGGTCATTATAACATTTAACACTACAACACTGCTTTACATATCTTTTCATATAATTACACCTACAAATGTCATAAACAAAAATATTTATTTATTATTTTTTTTTTAATTTTGTTCTTTAAAATTTTGATAATTGACAGTTTTATGTAATCATAATTTGTGCACTTAAACGAATTGCCATTAACCGAAAACAGTTATATTTGTTTTGTACATGTTGATTTTTGCATGCGGAAGTGAGTAGACTGAGGTGAAAATTTGAGAGTTGATGTTATGCTGATTCGATTGTAAAATTTAATTTTTTAACCAGACCAAAATTTTGAATATTATTAATTTATTAATAATACTCAAGTTGTTATCTAACCATTTTTTCATGACACATTTAGTTCCCAATTTATTTTAAAATATAATTTCAATCAAATAAACTAAACTCCTACCACAAACAACATAGAAAATAACTAAAACTATAATTTTATTTTAGATAAATTTAATTTGATCATAACTGTACTCTTATTTATTTAAAGAACAATATTGTAAAGTTTAACTATTTATGTAGATATAAAAGAAAAATATGCTATCAGCATCGAAATTTTATGAATTCATAAAAAAACAAAATTTAAAAAAATATAACAAAAATTATTGACAGGAAGACCTTTTAAAATTTATATTTCAGTACTTTCATCCTTTAGAATAGAATAGACGTAAAGTATATGAATAAAATTTATTTTATATTTGAATTTAGACAGGGTGGTAAGTACTTTTTATTTGAAAATCTCTAATTTTTTATTTTTGTTATTAACTATTTTTTATTTTTGGGTTAGTTTTCAAATTTAAATAATTTTTAGTGTTTACTTGAACATAGAGAAATTATAGATCCACTTACGTATACATTTACTTTTTTTTTGTTTTTGTTTTTTAGGGTAGGTGATTTAAACTAAAAGGTTTATATATAACTGTTGGGTGGGGTTTATCCCTTTTGGGCATCGAATTATTGAATTAAAAATAAAAATATTATAATCTGAAAAAGTTTATGTATGTCAAAAAATATTATAATAATTTTGAGGTCAACATTTTGTATTTAACTATTAAAATAATTAATTATGTATGTAAATAGTTATGTCCTGAATTTTATTTTTCATACAAAAAAAAAGGATTCGATTTTATACTTACAGTAGTTTTTCTTAAATTTTCTACATACATGTGTTAAAATATCGATGTTAATTTTGTTTTTGGAGTTTGTTTACCTAACCTGTACAAATATGAATTTTAAAATCAACAAAAATTTAAAGTTAAAAATAAATAAAATAGGATTAGAAATAGTTACCTGATATTTGATATTTATACTTTGTTATTTGTTATAGAAAATAGGAAATTTCTTCTGAATTTATGAAATGGATAAAGTTAAAATTAAAATACTTTAAGTTGACCTTAACTTGTTTAAAGTATATTTAATTACGTTATGAATTTCACAATATAAAAATATACAGTCAATTCGGGGTTTATTTATAAAACTCTTATTATTAGTGCTCTCCATTTAAACACAAACAATTATTTTTGTATATAAAATGCATGTACATCAAATCATTAGCAATATCTGAATGGAAGAAAATATGCCTAATGACTGGAGTGTCAGTTCTCTATACCCCATTTACAAACGAGCTACGTGAATTTATCACAACGAAGATAATGAATCAGCTGAACATTTTTATATAAATGTCCAATGTTACTTAAAAGTGAGACAAGTTTATTAGAATGACCTAATAGAAAATGAAAAATTTTCGTCCAAATAATGAATAACGTACATATGTACCTATCACCGCCCTAGTACATTATGCCGCCCAAACCCTTTTTTTGTAAATACAACACTCCCACCCTTTATATTTCAAATTTATTTTAGAAATAAAAAAAGAATATTATTTCCTCGTTTTAATGCAAAATAATGCACATTTGTATTCATATATTAATAAATAAGTTATTGATAGAAAACTAAACTATGTAGACATTTTAGTCAAAATATTTTTTAAATATTTTTTTTATTTTGTTGAGACTATAATAATTAAACTACGATGTTCACTTATTTATTTTATTCAAATAATTGTAAAAGATATATTATTAAATAGATTATTTTAATATATACTTTCTTCAATTTATAAATAAAAAATATTTAAAATTGCTAATTAGTCTTGAGCGGGAATTAGGGACGCGAAAATTTATGTTGTACGTATTTACGACCGACCGAGCGGAATTAGGAAAATGATATATCGAAATAATTAATTAAGTTATTCACCTATTTTTGATTATATAAGGATGCAGCTGGACGATTTTAAAATTGAAATTGAACAAACTAAGCTGGACCTAGTTACGACCTATAAATTTAATTTTGCATATGTGTTTTTTGTTACAACTAAATTTTGAGTTTTTATAAAAATTTGTATGAAAAAGCGGGTCGGTAATACGTGCAATATGTCCTAATTCCGAACTAAATTCGCAGGTGTAAGCTATTTTCACTAAATTCATACCAAGTCTTATATTTAAAGAAAAATCTATATTTTGATTATTGAAAATAAGCGAATATTTTCCTTTTATTAGTAGCCAAAATACGCGTATCCTGTATGATAAGCATATTTAGTAAAATTGCAGGGAAAATATTCGAATATTTTTAACAATTAAATAAATTTTACTCTAAGGCTAACCCTAAAGAAAAACTATGTTTTACTTATATTATTTTTGTATAATTTAAAAAATCTCTGGAATTATCTTGCTTTGCTACCAAAATTTTATTAAGCGTCCATTATAAATTACCAAAATAATTTCTTTGTATACATTTCACAATAAGTTAAATAGAGGAGTGAAAACCATGACCATGCCTGGCACATTTTGGAGATGGCCTGTAAAAGAAGATATTCTAACATATTCAGATAGTGACATAGTCTGCAAAATTGAGCCTCCAGTTTTAATGAACAGCAGAGGACAATATAATGTACCTGAAATCATACAAATAAAAAATGCCAAAACTAAAAAGTAGTAAATGTGATTTTTACTTTGTATATATGAAATATTTTGTGTTTTTTTAATTATTTATTTTAAATTATTATAATATTTAAGTTAATTATGTTATATTGAATTATTTTTTTTTGTTTGAAATACTGAATTATTGCGTTGCTTAATTTTTTTATTTTTCATTGAAATAAATGAATATTTTTATGTGTAACAAATAATTTTACTTACATTATAACTATTATTTTTCAAATTACTTATAGTAATATAGATTTATTATGATAATAAATATTTTTTATAATTTAACTAAGTACTAGTTAATTATTTAAAAAATTAATTATTAATTTTAGTCTTAATAATTATTTTAAATAGTTTTTTTAAATAAAATCGTAAATAGGTCTGCGAATCGCACATAGGTTCAAAAAGCGGAATTGAGTTCATATAAGGGCGGAATTAGTTCAGATTGAAATTGTCGACCGGAAATACGTATATCAATTAAATTTTTTTTGGCAGTTATATTTTATTATTTATTTAGAAAAAATTAAATTATAATTAGATGTAAATATTTTTTTTTTAATTAAAAAATATTAATTATTGTATTTTGAAGAAAAAAAATTAAAAAAAACTTATATTTTGCTTATTTTGTCAACTTAAACTAATTTTTCCTTAAGGGAGCGGAAATTGGTACATTTACGTTATGTATAAGAATTCGGTAAGATTTGAATCTAGTGATATAACGGTCTGGTAAATATTTTAAAATTTATTTGATGATGATAGGTGCTGTAAAGTACCACAATATTTGAAAAGTTTACTTTTTTTGCTACCAATATATATATATATATATATATACTTAATAGGCCAACATATTTTATAACTGTGTATTGTATACATAAAAATATTAAAACAACAAAGCTTCCAAAGGTCCTTTTCGTCCTTAAAGAATAAGATGCACTATAAAGGATATATATATTTTTAGTAAGCTGGAAGCTCCATGTATTCATCAGAAATATTTATTTGGTACCACGCGAAAAATATAAATAGAGTTTTATTTAAATATAATAAAACTTAAGTCGTGGATACAACATTTACTTCAGAATCCTTGACAATACATATAGCATCTTTTAACTTTCTAGTTCGATCTTCTTCCAATTTGGAAAAATATACTGTTGACAACAATTGTCAATAATTGTGAAAAACACTTGAAAGCGCACAAATATTGGTTAATTATAAAAAACATTATACGCGCTGTATACCTCTCATAGATTTCATCAGTTTAGAAAATTAAAAATAAATTAATTAATAGAAATACAAGCGGTTAAAGTGTTCCTCTGAAATAAAAATAAAATTTTCAATGAAATGTAAATATAAGTACTCCTTAATTACTTTATTTTTGGTATTAAACTTTAAATATTAAACTGAAAGAAAGGCCTTGAGTTTTTTTTCAAATATGCACTTATTGGGTTTAAAGTGTTCCATTTGTGTATAAGAAGGGAAATCAGAATGAAAAAAAATGTTTTTATATTTTGGTTTAACCTGGAATCTATTTAAACTTTTCAGATTGGAGTCGAAATAGACAAAGAAATTGGAGAGAAATAGACAAAGAAATTGGAGAGACAATGTAAATAGAATCGCAGAAGGTCGACTGACGAAGGTAGTAATAATGAATTATCAAATCGATATCAAAGGTCTGCCAGGAAGACCTCCGAAAAGATGCGATGAATATACTGGACGTCGTAATCGCAAAATTGAGGATAAGATATACATATTTGAAAAACAGATACAAATTGCCTAATTAAAAAAAACGAAGAAGAAAATTACTTTTAGTCATTTCTAAAGTGATATCAATGGCTTCTATAGCTGCAATAGTTTCTAACTTATAACACTTTTACGAACAAAAAAATTCAAAATTAACACCTTACTAAAAATTTTCTGAAATATTTGAAATATCCTATTACATTATTAGCACTTGACTTTAAATTTAGGATGCCTGCAACATTGTTCATTTCTGTTTATTTTAGGTTTTTTGTTTAGTTTTCACAATTTGCCGCTTCTTCAATGTTTGGCATTACCACGATCTTTTTCGATTTCTATAAATTTTCTCTTTAATTGCTTCAATAAACAGGTAACTAAGTAGTATTCCTCCTAATTAAGTAGTTTTCTTTCGGTATAAGAAAAATTTTTCTATTTTTCACAATGAACTAAGCTTAGCGTTTCCAATTTGAAAACAAAAATAAAAACGTTTACATTTTTAATAATAAAATTTTCAATCTTACTTGAAAACGTCATTATAGTATCGTTTTCTGTAATAACTACCCATATTTTGAACGTTTGGTATTCCACCAACGTTTACCTTCTATATAAAACCCCTCAATAACATTCACTCCTAAATTTAAGAAAAATATGCACTCCTTCTTTTATAAGTCAAAGTTTGGCACAGATAAGTGATAGAAAACCAATAGCATAAAATTAAAATTTAATAGCAATTCACAGTTATTGTTTGTATAACTCTTTAAAGAAAATTTATAACTCTTATATATATAGTTACCCCACAAATTTAACAAAAGTTTTCTCTCAAAGAGAGAATATTTTTTTTTAATATCTAAAAAACTTTACAAAAAAAAAACTTTTATTTTATTTTAAATTAAACTTTTTGTAGTTATTTTTTCCATTTTATATTGAAAAAATTATTTCTTTAGTTTCCTATGAATTTCTTCGTTGATATTCGTACCATTTGCAAGTTTACAAAAAAAAATCTATAGATTAGAGGTCTAAGGGAAAGGGATATTTACTTGATATTCATTTTTAAATAATAGTTCAGGCTTCTGTAAAGAAGATAAGTTGAATTAGAAACTAACACTAAGTATTTGATATTACATAATAGAAATGCATAGCCATTAGAGTTTTATGGATTAGATTCATGTTTCACTGGGAAGCCATACCTTCTATTTCATATCCGACCCTAGGCTATCTATATTTTTATAACTTATCACGAAGTTTAAAAATATCAACTACAATAGCATGAATCAAGTTGTTAAATATGTGATTGCCTCCTAGAAGAAAAAAGCTTGTGAGCTAAAGCAATGTAGAAAATATTCAATTTTGATTGCACGATTTCGCAAACGGTAAATTTAAATTAATTTGCTTTAAGCTTCAAACACACATCATGCTCAGATCTTTTGAATTAGAAAATAAAAATTATTTCTTAAATCTAAAATTCGAGAGAAATTCAATTAAATGCTTTAACTACTTATTTATTTTATTTTATTTATGATCCAGCCGTATAGTCTAATAGCTTACATTTCATCATCATCATCTACATCTCTGGGTGAACTTTGGCATTCATCACAATACTCCCGAAAAAGGGTTGATCTTACGCCCCTTGTGCTCAATTTGGAAGTTGTAGGACTTGAGCATTATGCTCTTTTCTTGATATTTTTAGATATTTTAATTTGTCTTCGTTGATTTGTAATCCTACTTTTTTTGTCTCGATTTCTACTTGCACAAATATTTCTGCTAGTTGTATCTTTTTGCCGTTATTATTCATCCGCATATGCTATTATTTGGATTGTCATATTCAAGATTCTAATTTGCCTATGGCGTAATGAAGCATTAAGTTGAGTCGTACTCCCGTTTCTATTGTAAATTTGATCTTATATTATAATTTTAGGTTTTGATTCGTGCCATGTCATTACGGCTAGGTATGCAAATTTCTGAGATACTCCTAAAATTATGTTTTATTCTGTCAAAGGCTAGTTTGAAGTCTATGAAAAGCATGTAAGGGTCTATGTCATGTTCTTAACATTTCACCAAAGTACTTTGTTTTATGACGAATGTCTGGTCAATTGTTGTATATATATATATAATAGTTTACATATTTACAAATTTAAATAATTTATCTTTGATTAGATTTCGATACAGTTACGATAATTAAGATTTTGGTTTTATGATTAATATTTATTGATTAGCAACTACGATTTATTAATTAATATGATTAGTAGTATTAGTACATATTTTCTAATTCTTTTAATTTTAGTTTTAAACATTTTTAGATCAATATCTTAATTTTAATTCTTCCGGCAAATCATTACAAACTTTTAAGTAGTTAAATAAAGACAATTATTTTTTTGATGGTTAGAGATAGATAAAATTTTGATTTATTTCTGATATTATGATTGTAGATGTCTATACTTCTATGTAATAGGAAACTGTACTATACTTTTTCGTAATTATTGGTTCTCAGTTAATAATATTTGAGAAGCTGACATAATTTTCAGGCGTATATAGCTATAAACTGAATAGGATGTAATATAGAAAGACTCAGAACTATTTTAACTATATTACACTTTTTATGTCCTATATAGTTACTATAGCTTGTTTAGGTAAATTTGTGAAGATCTGCTCCAAATAGAGTTAAGGTAATAAATATGTGATTTTATATACTGCGAATAGATCTATCGCTATCGATTAAGAACTTACGTAATCTTTTGAGTATAAATAAGTATGGTATAATATATTTTTATTATTCGTTCTATGGGATAGATCCAGTTAGACCTACTGTCTATAATTAGACCAAAGTAATGAAAATTTTTAAAAATATCTAAGTATTTATTTTTACACAATACAGTATTTGTTAGGCTAAACTGTTTATTTTCGAAACTAAGAGTTTTGGCTTTTTTTTTAAATTTAATGGAAGCCGATGATTAGTGAGCCATTGTTCAATTAAATGTAGAACATATTGTATGGATGAAAATGTGACCTCTTTAGTAATTTCTGCATATTTGAGAACCACGCGATAAGTCCCTCCTTGACTGAAGTTGTCCCCTATGTTCAAATGAAAAAAATATAGTTTTCCCACCAGTCGGCTATCTTCAATTCTTCCCCTTAGAGCATGCTTTGATTTTGGCTATTATCGAGATTTGTGATTCGTCTTATAAATAAAACATACAATTCATTGTTGTAACGGAATTTCCATTTGTGAAGTTTGTTGTAGGTTTGAAAATCCGCGACAAATTTTACAACTGGTAGACAGAAACCGAAACAGAAAACAGTAGGAAGTATATCGAACAGACATCGTTTTAATATTTCTGTATTAGTAGAGTTCCACATTAAGTTTAAATATATATATATATATATATATATATACATACAATATATTACCCTTAAACATACCTTTACTATATGGGTCATATTACCAGATTTATAAAAAAAAATTAAATGGACGATAGCTAGTTGTATTTGCAGAAAATTGTAAGACATGTGAAAAAAAAACTATATTACCACAATAGACCGACCAATTAAAATTACCAATTAACAATAGCCAAGTCCAAAATGGATTAAACACATGCGGTTCGGTCCGTAAATATTTATAAAGCTGCCAAACGATCCAAAGATGAGACTACTCCACATACGTTACAACAAACCAGTTGTACAAACATCAAATTTCTCATTTATGTTCATCCGGTCAATTGAAATCTATACAATTATATTTTTTTGAGTTTTCCGACAAAAAATTAAATTTTACTTAAGTTTCCTCTGTAGTTAATTATTTATTTATTTAGTTATAATTATATTATTTGAAGATTTACCTGTTTTTTAATACATAGAAGATTTGTTTTAGCAATTTTATTTTATTTTATTTTTTTTAAATTATATGTTGATAGTGTCCCAACATTTTATCACAATAAAAAAACTAAAATAACATACACTATTGATGTTTTTCAATAAAATGCCAATAAAAACATATGTTTTTAAAATAAAATTTCAAAAAAAGTAATTTTGTTTGTACAGCTGCCCTATACGCAGAACAACTGCCAGACGACAACCAAAGATTTCACCCAGAAAAATTCTTTAATTTTCTTCCAACCAGCTATCCAACATAATACATAATTTAAACAAGTGGAGGTTAAGTAAAATAAAAGCAAATTGTGACACCGTTATAAATATAAGAGCATTTCAAAAAATCTTCGAATGCAAATTTTGTAGAACGCATCATCGAAAAATTAAATTCGCAACACGAAATTACAAATTTCCCCATTGTAAATTTCCTTAATTGCAAAATTTAGTGCAGAACTAATCAAATAACTTCTGAATCACTATATTCAGTACAATATGTTATATCTGACATTATCATCCCAGACTCATGTTACATTGGTTTGTTTGCCGATGACAACAGCCTGTATATATAGTACTGATGCAAATCCTGGAGTCATTATGCAAAATTTGGAAAGCGGGTTCAATACTCTTCACCAATATTATTACAAATGGAAAATTAAAATCAACGCTTCTAAAATATCCGCCTGCTTCTTCTCAAGGAAAAGAAAACTTGAAATGTAATTTGCCACGTAGAAACCTTAACCTAAATGGTACTGTTATCGAATGGAGTTCCAGAATTAAATATCTAGGATTATCCTAGATCCTAAACTTACTTTCGGACTCCTCATTGAGGATAAAATAAAAAAAAAAACTTAATTTTAATTAAATCTCTCTATGGTTTAATAAATAGAAGATCTGCCCTATCAAAACAAAATAAAACTTTGATTTTTAAATCAATATTCCAAAGTTTATACATATATGGGGACATTGTGCCAATTACCACAAAAAATATTCCAAATTGCGCAAACAAGCTTCTAAAAATGATCTTAAATCTTCCATGGTATCACAGCACGACGGATATACATTTGAAATCAAAAAGTCTGCCGATAGCTGATAAAATTACAAAACTCAACAACAAGCGCGAATACTCAAGTAATTGCTTAGTTCGGAGTCTGGTTAATTATTGACAGGCTGCGCTTGTTTAGTTTTACTGTTTGTACCGTTTTTTTAGTTTTTTTTCTGCAATTTTCCTTTTGTCCAAGTAAAAGTATTTTGTAATCCTTAGTTATGGCAGGCAATGTAGTAATACGTAAAAAAACAAACGTAAATTGTAGTCGATCAGATGATTTAATCTAAGCTCTAAATTAATATAAGTCGATAATGTCACTATATGTGAACTATATTTTGGAATGAATAAACAAAAATTAAATTAAAATATTCAGCATAAAATTGAACAATCTGACATAGATGACACTTTCCGTTGTAATTATTGTGAAACTTCAACAAATTGGTTAAGCCTTACTACTGAATAGAGCGCAAAGAAGAGAACAAAAAGAGAAATTTAAGTCAAGATTGTACCAATTGAAAAGTTTTTCTGTTATTTGCAGATCAAAAAATAATATTTTTTTCTCCTGCCATAAACCATTTTACTAATGGTAACTTTAATTTTTTTTTGTTGTTGTTTTGTTTTTAAAAATAAAATAAAATAAAACTGATAAAAGATGAAAGATTTGTTTGTAACGCGCGCTAAATGTCACAAAATAATATTCTTCCCAGCTCATCTTATTTTAACTTATTATTTTGTTTTTTTTTTGTTTATTTTTTTATTAATTTTTTTCTTAGAAGAAACTGTGACAAAGGACATATTTAAAAAAAAAAAAATTATACCAGAAAAATTCATAAGATAATGTAAATTGCTTGGAATTAACTTTGTTGGCAGTTAATAACTTAAAGCTTGTAAATAATGAGATAATGACCATAAATGAATGTTAAAATATATTTTTTTTTCTCTATCTTATTTTAGTTAGAGTTAAAGAATAACCGAATGAAAAATATCGTGTGTCCATAATACACAACACAACTATAACAGTATGACCGTAAAACGAATAAAAAAAAAAACAATAAATAAGTAACAAAGGTTTAAATATTGTGGCAGGCTGAAATACTTTTTAATGATGGTAATAAAAAATGAGTGAAAATTATGCAATAATATGATTGTAAATAGTTGTTGTCTCTCAGATAATAGCTATCGAAGATAAAGTGGATATTGGATAAGAATGTCTAAGGATGAATACGATAATGATAAATTACATACTTTGGAAAAAAAAAATATATAAATAATTTTCACTTTCTTTGTTTCTCAATTATAACCTAATTGCTTGGAAAATGCCGCATGTAATTAATAAAAAATAAAATACAAATGGAGTAAAATTATAAAATAAATATTTTATGGAATTCATAATAGTTAATAATAAATTATAAAAATTATAGTATTTAATTATTAAATACACATACTTGGCACTTAATATATATAGAAGAACCTAGATTGGACTTTAATTTAATTCTAGATTAAATTTTTTAATAATTTGTGTTTGATTTTAAATTACATTAGAAATGTTCAGTTTAATTTAGGATTTTGATTCTGTGAATTTTTAACTTGGTAGGTAGAAATCAGAATTCGAGTTTCTTCTGGAGAATCAATTAGCAACTTATAAGGTATTTTTGACGCCACAACAAACTTAGTACTAGAACGATTCTGTGCTATTGGGAAATTCAATCAGATCACCAATTTTACTTTTTCCAATTATGCCTATATTACTAGAGATGACTTCATCTAAATATGTCTCTAACTACTAACACTGATGGGTATCTGCAAAGGATATGTTCAACAGTTTTTGTTTCATCTTTATTGCAGCTGTAACGTAATGGCACTTGACCTGAATGTAGCATACCTTCTTATCGGTCCCTAATGATTGCTACTCCTCTTGATATTATATCAGTTCCGAAAACTATTATAAGTGTGATATCAAAGGTATGTTTTCTGTAACTTAGAAAGTAAAATAATAATCATCATGATCAATTGACGAAGAATTTTAAAAACAAATTAAACAAAAATCTTGTATCTAGAAGGACCTACAAAGCACTTTGCTCCAAACATCATAAACATTGTTTTCCAGAAAATTTGAATGTCGTTCTTTAAAATAATTTTCTTTATGAATGTTTCAATAATCAAACCAGTTGTCTTAAATCCAATTACAATTTCCGGCTTAACAGCTACGAAAGATTGCTTCAGTAACTGCGCGAAATCTAATTACCGCGGTGATGTAAACTGAAAAGAGAAAACTTCTTACTACATTACCGCGGTAATAGGTACTACAACGATAACTTGTACATTTACCTTACTTAAGTAAATAAATTTTAAATATTCTGACGAGTTAGAAGCACTTATAAATCAGCTTTAATAAAACACTTTAAATTACTTTTTTCTTATCCCTTCTATTTGTGGTTTGACAGGGCAAAACCTAAAACAAGGTATTGTGCAAATTATGAAATATTTAAGATCTGTTACTCTGTACGGATTTGCTATTGACCCATGTACGCTAGTTTAACCTAAATTTTTTTGATTACTCTTTCTGGTTGGTGTTATGAACCCCAGTCATAAATTTGGCTGATTATTGGGGTAACATTCACTTTCTTTTAAAATTGATATTTTAACTGATGGTTTGTTTCAACGCATTAATAAAATTTAATTATACAAATTCATGGATTTCAGATTAGTTAAATTATTTTAATTTTTTTTTTTAAATTTATATATTAATTAATACTTGGTTAAAAATTAAAATTAATTACCAACAACAGTACTAACCATTAATTTTTTGATATCTATCTATATGTATATGATGTATAATAGTTTTCAGTAAAAATAATTGAAAAATTCCTTTTCTATTAATACTCAAGCAATTAAATTTTTATCAAAAAGCTTGGCATGTACTCGTAGTTAATTCAATATTTTCATTATTTTCTTTAATAATTTTGTAATAGAATTTAATCACGGTTTTTAATAAATCCAATAAAAATATATATTATACTTATATATTATACTTAAATAGGTATATTATATAATATATATTATAATAAAGTTAGTTACTTGGTCTAAAAACACAGAAAATTCTAAAAATTTAAATAAATTTCAAATAAATCTTTTTTTGTGCCTATTTTAACTTTTCCTTCCTATTTTTTCGTCTTATTTTCACTCATATATATATATAGTTAGTTACTTCCTTAATTACTAGTATGACAATAATTCCCATACGTAGGATACATTATATGATATATATACAATGACCTATTTTTTTTTTTCAATTTCCAACGTCATTAAATTCCACAATTAAGAAAATGTAAATCAACAACTTCGAAAACTTCTTATTTAAAACATAATTCTGAATTTGACATATTTAATTTTTTTTATTTTTACACCCTTAATGAATTTCATTATTACAAAAAAAAAAGAAGAAAAATCATCTTTAAGATTCTTAGTAAGCCTTACATGTCAGATACATCGAAAACATACATACTCATGCAAACATGCAAATTCATTTACACTGAAATTACAAAAAATTATAATATGAAAAAAAATAGAATTATAAAAAAAAAAGAGAAAAATAAAATATTATCATTAAAAAGTTCACAGGTACTTGTACTCTTTAAAAAATTATTTAAGTTAAAAATGGATTCGTAATAGAAGTTGTATATTATTTATATCAAAGACCAGAGTTGTATGTTTGTAAACGACGCTTTTTGACATTTTTTGTTTTTATTAAAAAAAAATATTTTTCCTTTCAATTAAATTGTGAAAAAAAAAAGAAAAATGGATAAAAAATAAAATGGATGGAAAATAAATTATTAATTTGTTTTAAATTATAACAAAAAAGTGTTTCTAGAAAAAAAATTTCTTAGGGCCACTGAGTGGTTATGTTCGAAAAAAAGTTCGGTATCTTTTTACTCGGGACCCGTTTTTAAACGGGCTGACTTACTAGTTTATATTTAAACAATTTTGAGGCAGGGATATTACTAATTAGTATTTACATATTTAATATTTTTTAAACCTGTCAGAAAATTGTTAAAAGGCCAATCAATTGAACAAATAAGATTCTTGAAAGATGACAAGGGACAGCTTTTTTGATAGCTAGTTTTATTCCACGACTTAATTCGTGAAAACTTATAATAAAGCTTCGTGTAACAACTATATGTCTATCCTTTTATTTTTTGCCTTTAAATAACAAACTATCTTAGCCTATAAGAAAAGGTTTAAGAAAAACGTTTTTAATATAATTTAATTTAATTAATTTTAATTTAATGTTAATGTTATTTTCTTACTATTTATTTTCTTTTTTGACTCGTAACTAGTTATTAATGAATGTTAACATGTTTATTCTAATGGGACTGAAAAACTGAATATACTTATTTGTTAAATAAAACGTAATTATTAAATCTAACTGTTAAGTTTAAATTATCTTAATTGTAAGCCTAAATACTTATGTAGTTATTTAGTCCCTGCTTTTGCTTGATATTGTTTTCTAATTACCAATATTCTCTTTTAATTTTTATGGCTCTATCTGGTAAATAATTATTTCTATATTTATGTGTCCCAAATTATAATCAATGATTTTACGTATGGGGCCCGTTCACGAAAGTGATATAGTATGGTGACATGATTATGGTCTTGATTTTGATGAAAGAAAATGGCAATTATCAGGTTCGATATGATGGACCCTTCATTGTGGTAAAATATACGTGATATTAAAGTTAATAATGTTTTCGAATCAATTTTATTTAAGCGATATATATTTTTGCTTAAATATTTTGTTAACATATCAACATCAAAATCAGAACTCACCTTATGCTAAATAAAGTGATTCAATATAATAATGATGATAGCTATAGTGATAATTATGGTCAGGCTCGACTGTAATGGTATAAAAACAGACCTGGGAGATAATTTAAATTAAACATGTAAACCAAAATAGAAAGAAATTTAGTCTAACAATACGGGCAATCTTATATATAATTGTCACAGATTGTATCACGGATACTACAAATGTGGGAATCCAGCGTTCTAGTACAAGTAGAACATCTCTCATTTCCCTATATTATTTCAATTTGAATTGTGTTTGGTTGAATTGTTTTAATAATTGTATTTATTTTTAGAATTTGATTTATATTTGCATATACTTACATTTGAATTAAATTTGTTATATTGGTATTGATATTGATAAGTATTGATACTTTGATGTCCCGGTGATACTTGAAAATTTGAGATTGGAACAATTTTCCCATTTTCCCCATTTTTCTTCGAAAAAAATAACAACTTTTTGAAGAGCAAAAATATTCAATTTCGAACTTGCGAAAGCTGCTTATTAAACTTCTTTGTGGGATCAAATAATAAGCAAGAACACTTTTGAAGGAAGAGTCATCAACCTCAGTTGCCAACAGTGATGAGAAAAACTTGGTAATTAATTTTATATACCGGGTGTTCCAGAGCATGCGTATCAGCTTTTTAAGAGGAGAAGGAGCCGTTATTTTAAAATTTAGAAAAGAGTTTGTTAACTAAATCGAGGGTGTTCTATCGATTGGTGGTATTTTCAACTTTCGGAAAAGACCGCAAATCGGTTTTTTAAATTAAAAAATCGCCGAAATTTACCTTAATCGAGATTTTTAAATGGGAAGGGGTTATTTTTTAATGCAAATTCAGATTCTACGACAAAAAATAAAGAAATTATGTTAAATGATTTTTTTTTTTGTTTTCTTAGTATTTTTCTTCAAAATTAATAACAATAAAACAAAAATGCTCAATATTTTCCTTTGGTAAACTAAAATGAATGATAATCGTTTTTATAAATTAATTTGCTTTCAATGTTATCATATTTTTTATCTCAGTTTTGGGTTCCAACAAAGTTTAAACAAAAGAAAAATTACTTTAGAAAAGTTTCTTATTTTTTGACGTAGAATCCGAATTTGCATTAAAAATTACCACGATTCCCATTTGAAAATCTCGATTTTGGCCAATTTCGGCAATTTTTGCTTTTAAAAACTGAAAATTTTGTAAAAAACGTTGATTATCTCGAAAAAAATTCGCCCTTTTTTTTAATTGTGTTGATGCGCTACAACTTTTTCATACACAACTTTCATATCAGATTTGCCGTTTTTCAGGTAAAGTCATTAACCCTAACTAATTTCAGTAATTTTAACTATTTTTGACTAAAAAATAAAATTGTTACAATATTCAACTCTCAGTTATTATTTTTCAGGTAAAGTGATATTTAATATTTGGGTAACCCATGTTTTAGTATGAAAAATAATAACTGAGAGTTGAATTCTAGAACAATTTTTTTCCTAAAATACTCCAAGGAATCATCCCTTAAAAACTTTTTGCTCTAAACCCGACCACCCTGTATATAAGATATGTACATATATTACGAAATTAATTCTTATTTATACTAAGAAATTAAAACAAAAAATTTTTTATGAACGTCCAATTTGGCCCACAAAATTCGATTCGACAAATTACAAATTTACACAGACAAAAATATTTTCGTTCATAAATTGAAAATTAAATTAAAAATTTATTCATTTTAGAATTTATTTGATTCCTATTTGATTGGTGATTGAAATTGTACTAAAATCAATAACTAAAATAAGTAGTTCAAAATTAAAAACAAATTATTAAAAACTGAATTATTTAATTTGACTTACCTATTTGAATGAAAATGCAACCAAGTTTCTGGTTTAAAGAATAAGAAAGAAAAACTAAGTACTCAAGTATAAAACCTTGTATGGATTTAAATAACTAACTCAATATTTATATATATATATATATATATATTATTATGTACTTACAATTCAATACAAGTAAATAAATACTACTTATAAGTACATAATAACATATACATTTATTATTAATAAAATTATTTTTGCAAACTGAAGATTTAATAAATATAAAATTCATATTAAAATCGTTCAATGCTGATAATCTTAATAATTATTCGATTTATACATAATAAAATTTTGTAAGTAGTTTATGTACAATAAGTAAATTATTTATTTACAACACAAGGATATTAAACGTTTAAATTTAAATTTACCCGTATTTTATAATGCATACTTTATACTATATATGTACATACAAATAGTACATCCTTTTAAACATTGATCAATTAATTAAGTAATATATAATAGGATTACCATCGGACTTAAAAATATTTTATTAATGAATTTTAAATGAAATATTTAACTAAATGTCAATTTAAATTAATTTCATTAGTGTTATGGAACAAAGTTGCCAGATGTAATTATTCATCGAAATACAAATCCTTACACGGTGACAATTGTTAACTACATACTTATGTAAATGAATCCATTTTTCTTTCAATCGAAAATTTTTTCACTTCAATTGACAGTAGACGCGATGGAGTAATCCCGCGATAAAGCGACCTCTCTAAATAGTAACTGATTAAGGTCCACTAACTAGTGTAATAGAGACCAAAATTTTTCGTTTACGTCGAAATAGTAACCCGACTTTTTTAGATTTTAAAATTGTTCATGTAGAAATTAAGCCACGTCAAAAGTATTTCTTTTTTAATTACTAAAATAATACGTGAGAGAGCTCTAATATCTCAAGATTATTAAACATAAAGAGTTTAGAATTTTCAATATAACTATACTTATACTTATACAATTGTACATACACGTATACATACATTTAAGACTTAAATTGATACAAACATTAATATTGTTTTATTTTAGTTATATACATCATAAAATACTCAACTCCTCTCTTAAATATTAAAGAAAAAAGCACTTATATCTCTATTTTCGAATAACAACGAGAAAACAGAAGTGGTATTTTGTAAAGGGATACTGACAAAAAATAATCACAAATTCAAGATTTTGTAAGGTTTTTGTGACTTTGTCTGTTTGTTAAATTGAGAGTGACAACAAATTCGTTGTCACCCCAATACAAAATATTATTGTTTTTTTTTTGTTATACTTATTAATTAAATATGTTTTACTTGGATTTACATATTTAGATATACCAAATATTTAGAGTTTTCAGGTATTTAATTGTCAGATCTGTAACGATTGCATAGTATAAGATGACATTTGATCGGATGCTATATATATATGCATCCTTCCACCTATGTATATATCTACCTACCTAATAAGTACATTCTTTTAAAATATTCTCAGGATTTCGTTATGCACTTGAAACAATACCGTTTAGTTACTTAAAAAATAAACCAGGAAAAAATTGCTTAGTTTAAGGACCTAATAACACAAACTTTGATAGTAACTTTACATTCTAATTCTAAAGATATTTTTTTCCCTCTTACGGAGGTGAGTCTCAATCTTGAAAGAGCTGGCATTCTTCTACAACATGTGTGTAGGTCTCCATCTATTGTAGACAGTGTCTACAGGTTGGGTTGTTACTTAGTGCTAGGCTAAACATGTGCTTATTTATATGCTTATTTAGTGCAGTGGTTGTGACCAGTATGCCCACTATCTTCTTGCAGTATGGTCTATTAAAAATTAGCAGGAAGTGGTTATTGTTGTATATTATATTTGGAGACTCTGTGGCCTTCAATACACTCCCATACAATGTTTGTTCCCCCTTCAGGTCGTTCATAGTTTAAAATTACCAATAGAGATATACTAAATGACGGTTCTGGTCCATAAATGTTGCCTGCCGATGATCTAGATAGTTCGTCAGCTTTTTCATTTTCAGGCAGATTACTATGACCCGGTATCCAGATCAGTTGTACCCTATTTCGGAGCCCTACGTGGTTTAGAGCTTCCGAACGTTCACCCACCAATCTAGATTTGATGAGGTTATATTCTAATGACTTTGTTAGACCGTCTTTGCTTTTCTATAATATTCACTGCAACGTTTACAGCAAAGACTTCAACCTAGAAACCTGTACAGTGTTTGCCAAGACGAAACTAAAGTTCAAGTTGTTCTTAGAATATAAAGATATTTTAGGTCTTAAATTTAGTTTTAATCTTTATAGGTCTAATTTTATAACTTTATAAAAAGATACCGGGTGTTCCAGAGTATGCCGTTACTTTAAAATTAAAAAAAAAAATTATTATCTAAAGCGAGGGTGCTCTATCGATTGGTATATGTGTACGATATATTCACGATATTTTCAACTTCCGGGAAGGACCGGAAAATGGTTTTTTCAGGCTCAAAATTCGCTGATATTGGCCGAAATCGAGATTTTCAAATGGGAAGGGGTACATTTGTTTGTAAAATCGGATTCTACGACACAAAATAAGAAATTTACTTAATATGTTAAATATTTTTATTTATTTTCTCAGTATTTCTCTTTAAATTTAATAAAATTCACCATATTTTCCTTTGGTAAACTAAAATTAATAATAATCATTTTTATATAAATTTTAAAATAACGGCTCCTTCCCCTCTTACAAAGTTGATTCGCATGCTCTGGAACACCCGGTATAGTTAAGTAGTATAAAAAAACTTATTTAAGCTCTGAATATCGAACTTCTATTCCAAAAAAAATTTTATCTACTAACGAAGCTTCAAATATAACAGTTCAATGAGATCGGAAATACCGTTTATTACTTACAATAATATTTAGATTGAATTTTTTTTGAAATTATTTTTATTTAAAAAAATATTTAATCGAAAACGTAGTTCTTCTACCTTCCATATACACTCACAAACAACATAGTAGTAGACTGTCAGAATCAGAGTAGACTGAGTAAGAACCCTAGTTCTACACCTTAGTTATGATGAATAGTTCTATCAAACAAAAAAAATTTGATAGAGCAAACTTAAATTAGAGACACAATTTTATTGTTTCGGTACAAAATATATTTCTTATAATTTTTAAGAACTCTACTATCAGTCTAGAGCTCAACCAGAGTATTTTGGTGATACTTAAAAAAACGTTGTAAATTAAGTATGATGTAACTTAAAAAGGTGGAAAATATTTTCACAATTCTACTCATTTAGTTGGCAAGCTTATTAAAAAGAATGATGTGATAAGAACTTATGCATATATAGTTAATAAAAATATCACAAAAAATAAATGCTTACACAAGTACTTGTGTGCTTGTGTCTATACACATGTAAATTTTAAATATATATTCATATTTCATATTAATTGCTTGCCATCTTTCTCTATATAAGATCCGTTCATCAAAGTAACATTTTTATTTGCAATTAAACAATGTGTGTGGTAAAATTTGCTAAAGAATTATTTCCTTAATGTTTTATTTGTGTTTGTTTATTTGCATATACATACACACATAATATACATATAAGTACACGTTTGTATGTTTAAATTTGTGTTTGTAAATAATTTCATACGAGTAAATACTATTTTGATTGGGTAAATTTTGCAAAAACAAAAAAAAAGTAATTTGATAATTAACTTTTTAAAACAAGAAAAAAGAAAATGAATGAACGAAGGGTCCCGTGGAGATAAGGATGAGTTGTGAGAAATCTGTGAAATAATAGAAATTGAATCGTTTTTTTAGTAGCATATTGCAATTTTAAGACAATACAGAATCAATGATTGTTTTTTGTTATGTGTAATTTTCTGGGGTAACAGAACTAATATCTATTATTTCTTTTATCCAAAACCACTAACTATGTTGTAGTAAAAGAGGTGATTTATGTCTCGTTTAGATGTGAAGCTTTTCATTTTCTTTTTGTTCAAAGGATTGATGTTGAACACCACTGGGAGTTTTGCATTGCATTCAGTTTTGGTGTTGCATTGAAAACGCATTTTGGTGATTGCTGCGGTAGCCAACAAACAACTGGTACGACTTTGTAGCAATTTCGTAAATTGTCATCATCCCATTGAACATATCTTCTTAAGTTCTTGTTTCCGATTTGTCTAAGACAAGGTATTGCTGTTAGACATTTTTAGCTTGATAACCGTCGTTTCTTCTCTTCATGCTATGGCATATGTCGTTATAAATCTTGTGTACGTTTTTCAGATTGAAGTCAACTGTACGGTATTGATATATTTGGTGTTTCATTTAATGTCTTGCAATGATATCTATGGAAAGCTAATTACTTATATCTATTGAAATTTAAAATTGTATAACAACAAACCTTCAGTTGTAAAGGTCGTCTTTCAGTTGTAAAGGTTGTCTAAACTTTGTAAAAATTTGTCCATAATTATAGTTATTGGAAATAAACTTGAAATGGATACTCAACTTCCAACATTTATTTTTTGTGGTCAATACCAATTATCATAAGTTTCGATATTATAAGTACTTGATGTAAATCATTGTCAATGAGAATTTTTTTTTTATTATAAGTAATTACCCCCTTTATCTTTAAATGTTCTGGGGAGACAGTAACTATATATAATGATTCTAGAATCTTATCTCGTATAGAAGAAAACAAGGCAGATGAGAAATGAATTTATTTAAAAAAAAAATTGTTTTTAAGACGTGCCAGTCCAAGAAAGATGACAAATGGGGATTTTATAATAGATAGTATGTGTATACGGGTCTATGACATCGAAAACTATAAATGCCAAATTTGAATTTTTTTCTTTTAAAATATCGGTATAACAATTAGGAATCGGTAATAGGGATTTTTTTAAATACTTTAGGAAGAATTTTTAGAAAAAGTGAATATGGTAGGTAGGTAACAGTGGCTGCCAACAGTACGCCGACACACTTAATCCGGTGAGGTGCATTGTGATGCCACGGAAACTTTCGCGTAGGACCCTACTCGTTGAACCAATTTGAGCTTTTAACGAAGCGGGGGAGATTTTTGATACTAGTGTTTTCAAGATCACCCAGCAAGTCCAGAAAGAAGGCTCTTAAATGGTTTTCCTTTTATGGTAGAGACTAGGGCAGGAACAGTGTAGGTGTTGGTCAATTTCATCCTCCTCCTCCTCTCTACACGTTCTGCACAAGTGGTTTGAAAGGAGTCCCAGTCTTCTGGCATGTTTGCCAATCAGACAATGACCCGTAATGACCCCTACCATAGTGCTAATGTCACACCTCTTCATAGTTAGTAGGTTAAGGGATCGCTTCAGGTTCAACATAGGCCAGACTTGCTTGGTGATGTTGCAGTCTGGTCTAACTAACCATCTGAAGTTTGAAGCTTTTATTGCATCATTGCGAAGCAATAAATTACAGGTGGCAAGAGGTGCACCCAGATTGCTCCTTTCCGGAAGAATTTCTAATATAGTACCCTCTCCAGCATGTTGATCTGCCATGCAGTTACCCGGAATATCACTGTGTCCTGGCACCCACCGTAACAATATGTTGAACCTATCCGCTAGTTCGTCCAAAGAACTGCGACAGACCCACACGGTTTTTGAGTTGATGGCTACCTACCTACCTACCTAACTAGTATTAGCAAATATTTCCGAAGGTATCGCTTGGTATAAATTTAGGCTTTTTGTTTTCAGGAATTTTATTATTCGAGATTCTAAGTTCATTGATTCTTTGAACAATTTATATTAAGTCTTCGGTAGCTCGCTAGGCCCGCCTTCGAAGAATTGCCTCTGCAAAATTTTGTCTTTAAAAGAAACCTACACACGAGGTAGTCTTAAGACATTAGGAGGTATAGTCAGCACTTGACAAGGAATTTAATCAACCGACCAAAGTCAACACTGTTGATTAGAGATATTAAGCAAGGTCAATAGGTATTAGTCAAGGCGATAGTCTCAGTCCATTTAACTTAATAATAAAATAATCCGAAATATAGCTAACATCCCTTAGGGATATAGAATTGACGAAAGGAACATTAATAGTATACTAGCCATTCCCGGTCTAGCGTTAAAGAAATAGTTTTCATTAAAATACTTTCCTGAAAACACAGTTTTCTATTTTTTTTTTTTTTGAGACGACAGTAAGACTGTGAAAAGATCTTACTCTAGACAAAGCAACATATAATTGCCGATGAGTAAACACCGGCTTAGGAAGAGAGAGACATATTTTGCCAAAAGTTTGGCCTTGTGACTTATTGATTGTCATTGAATATGCTAGCCGAATTGGGAATTGTTTATGTTTGATAGGAAATATTTGTATCCGACAGAATTAGAACAATATGTGGAATAAAAACTGTACCTGAGTTATTACTATTTAAAATTAATATAATTTTTTTTTTAATTTAAATGTTTTAATTGGTAATTTTAATGAATTTCTTGATGACTTTAAAAAAATACCTCTAATTTAAAATTTTAAATTTATATTTTTTGATATCTGGCTGGCTATTATTTTATTATTTTATTTGGTTCTTGTATTAAATATATTATTTGGTTTTATGGTTTTAATATTCAATTTCGGACATTATTAGCGTATTAATATATTAGATGTTACGCAGGTGACGATGTACTACTTGCAGAAAATGAAAATGGTCTGCAGAGATTATTATTCAAATTTAACGAAAACTATTAAATTGTAAAATATGGAGGTTAATGCAACAAAAACAAAATCGATGACTACTTCGAAAGAGCCCATCAGATGTAAAATAACCATCAACTCCATTAAATTATTAAAAAATAGCTCAATCTTAAATATTTTGGCTTAAATATTACCAACTCTCGCAATAAGGAGGAAACAGAAATATGAACTCAAGCAAGCAGTTAAAACTGCAGCCATTTCCGGTTATCCTTTAGAAGTTATATGGAGAAACAAATACATGATAATAGAAAACAAAACAAATATATACAAAAGCTGTATTTCATACACACTAACGTAGAATTACGCGAAGTATCAGATTGAAAACAAAAACTGTGAGCTTTGAGGCAAATATATACACTTGAAAAGATAAGAAACAAAGCAATGAAATCAGTGATGCATGCGACATTCAAGATATTGTCAATGGAAGTCGAAATGAACGAAGAAACTAAACAGAAGGTCTAAGTTATTCATTTAGTAATGAATAGTCAAATCAATATCAAATCTGCACCAGGAATACCTTCGAAAAGATGATATGAATGCTGGACGTCGTCATCATAAAATTAAAGATAAGAAATAGTATAGTAAAAAGAAAGACAGATTTAAAGCCATTCAAGATCATAATTTTTTCGTTGTTTGATTATTCAGTAACGTGTCATAGATCCGTTTTTTCTATATAAAATAACTTTTATGCAATTGCACAGGGCTCTCCTAGTATCTAGTTAATTGAAAACTCTGTTAAATGTTTTTTTTTTATTTTTCTTTACTTTCTTTCTTATTAATAAACATAAGTATAATTATTATGTTATAGCTATTAATAAGTATTGTTAGCAAACATTTATCAACTACATTCTGTAAATTTTTTTAATTTTAGCAAATAAATCAACACATTTTTATGATACTATGTATATCGTATGGCACTATACATAGCTACATTATGTGTGTTTACATGTTTTTTTTTTTTTATTTTTTTTTTTTTTTTAATTATTTAAAGTACATTTTATTTATATCTGAAAAATATTAATAACTAATATATATAATATTTAATTTTGAAATATTTATATTTCATTAATTAATATAATAAATTAAATGTTTATTAATTTAGTTAGCTAAGTATTGTATTGTAGTAATTGTAGGTAACTTCTATTTATTTACCAATTTTTTTTTTTATAAATGAAAAATGCTCAAAATTTTTCTATTAAAGACAAGTTGTTGATGAAGAAACTTTTTTTAGTTATTATTAACTATTAACTAAGTGTACTTAACTACACTTTTATTATTGATGACAATATTTTCGTTAATTTATTTGATTAATTGCTTTTTGATTTATTTATTTGATTAATTGCTCTTTGATTTATTTATTTTAATATAATTTAAACAATTTAAGTAGTATTTTTTTTTTGAAATTTCATTTACTCTTTTAGTAAAGTTAATTTAATAAATATAATATTTGATTAATATTTTTGCAATAGTTATAAGTTTTTAAATTAATTATAATAATATTAAATTTTTTTATTTTATTTATTAAAACAATTTTTAATCTTTAATTAATTGTATATATCTATGTATTTTTTTGTAATTTATGTTATATATAAATGTTTAAACATACACATAATATGATATATATATAATATATATATACATATATATGTATATTATATGTATGCAAATATAAATTTTATTTTATTAATATTTTTTTTTTTTTCATTTTTTTTTTTTTTTATTATTAATAAATAATGTATACAGTTTATATAGATACTTTAATATAGTATAAAGTAAAACTAATAACTATATATATAAGTATATACCTATAGAGAAATTAAAATTTTTGTTATTTTATTTACTTTTATAATTAAAAAGTAAATAAAAAAAATATTATTTTTTATTTTTATTTTTTTTTTGAAATGCAATTATTAATTTGGTTAACTACTGTAAATTGGACCAAAATTTAATATATTCACTAACTGATTTACGTCTACAGTTTAAATCTTTATTCGTTATAATTCCATTTAATTTATTTGGATTTGTTGCAGTTATAGCTGTAGTAGTAGCAGTAGTAGTAGCAGTTATAGTAGAACTATATTGATGATGAGAACGATACTGAGATGGTAAAATTGTTGGTGATGATGATGTTGATGACAATCTTAAATTATTATTATCATTATCATCATCATCATCATCATTGTCATTATCATCTTCATCAATAATCGAATATTTATTCGATACTGATGATGATGATGATGATAGTGATGATGATGGTGATATTTTTAATAAGGATGCTGATGAAAATTTGATTGCATCTAATTGATTATATCTATTAATACTACTATTACTATTACTGTTACAATATTTATTATTCATTATTGAATTTATTTCATTATTATTTTTTCCTTTTAAACAATTTACTCTAGACATATTGTAATTTCCGTTATCAATAACGTTGATTTTTCCGTTACCAATAACATTACTGTTACCATTATTTTTAATAGGTTGTTGATGTTGTGAATGTATTATTGAATTTTGATTTTTAACGACGTTGAAAGAGGTAACAGGACTAACATCATTTATTTTTTGATTACATTCATTTTGTTGAAATTGATTTTGTGGATGTTTTTTATCAATGATTATTGGAAATTTCTTTACAACGCTATCAATATTCTTATAGGTTACTTTAACGGCTGAAATACTGTTCTGTTGTGCTAAATTATTATTATTATTATTATTATTATTATTTATATTATTGAGATTTATTATGGATTGTGTTATTACTGTTGATATTATTGGTTCTGTTCCTAACTCTTGTTGTTGTTGTTGTTGTAAATATGATGATTGTTTTTCAGAATATTGATTTTTAACTTTTACATAATCAAATTTATTTTCTGATGATGGTTTTAAAATTAAATTTTCAACATGAACAGATTGTTTCTCATTCTGTATTGATGATGGGCAATTCGGTATATTATATATAGATTCTGAGATTGTTGCTGATGTATTTGCTGATGTTTCTCTTGAAGAAGATTTTGTAAATGGTTGATGGCAATTCGATATATTACATATAGATTCTGAGATTTTTTCGATCGTTGTTGTTGTATTTGGCCTTGTTTCTGTTGAAAAAGATTTTGTTGATAAACTAGAGAATTTTAATATTTCATCATTTTTATTCTCATTGGATGTAAAACAATTATTAACATGAACAGCATCAATATTATAATTTTTATCATCGTCACACTTTGATTTGAGTTGTTTTTCATCCGGAAAACATGAATTTTCTGAATTTAAATCTAATAATTTTTGTTCATTTTTGAAATGTTTTTCACATAATTGATTTTTTTCATTACACATAATTGAAGAGAAATTTGTTTTTAGTTTTTCAATTTCATCAGGAATTTCTTTTTCATTTTCTATATTTTGTTGTTGTTGGTCTGGTTGTTGTTTTTGGTTTTGTTGTTGTTGTTGTTTTTGTTGTTGTGGCTCTTGTTGTTTTGGTTCTGATTGTTGTTGTTGTTGCTTTTCTTGTTTTTTATAATTTCCCTGAATTTTTATTAAATTCTCTTTTGAATTGTCATGATGTTGATTAGATGAATAATAATGTCCTTTATCTTTTAAATTTAGATTATCAGTACTACTAGCTCTTGTTAAAATTCCATTTTCACCATTATTAGTTATTGGGTCCTTTAGAATATCACAAATTCCATTAGTTTTTGGTAATGGTATTGACAATAATGATTGTAATGAAGGTTTTGGTGTTGATTTTTGTAATAAATCATCATTTACATTTGAATGATTTTCTTCATCTTTTATACGAATTTCATTTGGATATGATTCAGGTATATTGGAGAAAACACTTTTTTTAAATTCATCCCGATAAAATTCGTTGATCATGTTTATCATATTTTTTGAATACCAATACATAACACTCATTAGAAGAACACCTTGAGCTATTGGTCCAATCATTTTTTTTTTTTGGGTCGTTTAAAATTTGTTTATGTTTTTTTTTTATTATTTTTTTTTATAGTTTTAAAGACTAGAAGCTGCTTAGATGTGGTTCTTTTTTTTGTTATATAAATAAATTTTGTCCTTAGTCACCTTCAAAGAAGTACTCATAAATTATATTGTAGACACGTTTTATATTTGGCCATCCCAGTGTAAATATTAACATAAATGAATTGGCCATTACAAAAAGTCTCATCATTCCCAATCCTGTTATTTTATTTATTAATTTGTTTTTGTCGTTGTAGGATTGTTGTTTCATTGAAAACGTGATCGAAAATAAATTTAAACAAAAAAAGTAAGAGAAAAATTATTGCAAAAGAATGATAAATTCCAATAAATTTATTTTTTATTTAATTCAATAAATAAATATATTTATTATACTTACGACTACATATATATAATATATATATATATATATATCTACTTGAATAGTTTATAAATATATTAATATCTAGTTATTGTTGTTCATGAATCCTTTAATAAATTATAATATTTAACTTAATATTGTTAAGTATAGGGTGTTTCAAAATTATAAAAACCTTGCTAAATTTAAAATACTTTTTCTAAAGTGAAACTATTTGTGTTAACTAACTACAAGCATCATAGAACCTATAACTAACTAATAAAGAGTATTAAGTACTTATTATCAGAATATTTTTCAATTTCTTCAACTGTGTTGATGCGTTGAAGAAGGTAGAAACGGGAGCAAAAGAATAAGTTTGTTTAACACAAAACACGAAAGTTAATTAATACAGAGAAGTCGCGGAAGTCTATCAATAAATCGACTTTATAAAAGTATCAAAAAAAAATTTGTATATCGCGGAAGTCTATTGAAACTTGCTAAAGAGCCTGCTACATGTAGTTCAAAATATTTGTTGTCAAAGATACAAATTTTTCAGTTTGAAATATTTTGCAAATAAATAGTTGCCTTTGCCCATTTATCATAAGCATTGGATTGGAAGACCTATGATATAGTGATGGACACTATCGAATGATTTTCACTATCGAATTAGTTTAGAAATTTTAGTTTAGAGTTGATATGATACTGAATACTGATAATTACTATCCGCGATTGGGCCTACAATTGGTTAAATTGAATTTTAGATATAAAATAATTCGTCAAAAGTATAGTTAAGCAGAATAAGAAATCAGTGCTAAAAATATTTTTTTTTTTTTGTAAATAAAAGATTTGTAAGAAATTTTATTGAAATACAAAAAGCGAGGTAAACCTTGGAACATCAATTCAGATTTTCAACAGCAAAAATTGCACTTGGATTGAATACATTGAACCAAACAACAACTCTTCAATTTCAAATTGAATTTTAACTTTTAGATACTTGAATTGATATTCTAAATTGTTATAGATAAAAACAAAAACTCTATTAAGTAACAACAGCTTTAAATATCCAATTTGGACGGAAGTGTTGTGAATAGTGAATAAGTACCAGCATGAATAGTATTAAGTAAGTAAACGGCAAATAATTTATTAATAGATATTCTTTGCTGTTAAAAACCATTTCTGATGTGATGAGACAAAAAATGAAAGTAGAAAAAAATAATAGATACTAGAAAGAAACAACAACAAAAGTATAGGTTTTCAGAAGACAGTAGAAAACAAGTATTTTAAAATTTTACCGGAGACTAAAATTTTATTGGAGACTATTTGAGATCTATAACCTACGGAGTTAAATATTCTAAGTGATATTTTTTGTGATCGACTTAAAATTATTCCATTATTCTTAAAAATCCCAAATTATTGTGGATTCACCATATATATTAAAAATCTTAACAATATTCCTTAAAATAATAATGGATCAATCTAAAATCATATTTTATCAAAATAAAATTTTTCTACCACACCCTGTACAATATTATTTAATAAATAACTATTTATTAATTATTCAAAATTAATTAATTTTTATATAACAAGTAAGAAATTAAGTGAAAGATTTTTCTTGGCATGTTATTTTCTCCGATAAAATTTGATTGTACTTAATATGAATTGTAAATTATTATTAGTTAGTCAACTAAGTAGTTAACCAGGCTCTGTTATATATATATTGTTATATATATATACATACTTGGTATACACACTGCGTTTTAATATAAGTTAATAGTTTTCTCTGCATAACTTTATCACATTTACTTTGTTTATTGTGTTTTAGTAAACTTTTAAAATTTTAGCATTAAGTGAATTTTGGTCCACCTGATGCACCAATAATTCCAATACTATAACAATTCTTGGTTAAATCAACTATTTTTAAACAACTTACTGAACAATTACATTTTTCATTTCTGTAGCTTACTCAAAATTTAAAACTAACGATGTCGAGATGTATAAATAAATTAATTTTACACTTTTGTTGCAGATGTTCAGTCTTAATTAGAGCCAGACTCCATGTTACACGTAAGATCTTCAAAAATAATATAATGCTCATCGCGGGAAGCAAAATTAGTGATTTAATTGACTCCCTCATTCACACTCTAGTACCTACTCAGTTTGGGCAAGCACTTATTTCACTAAAAACAAAATAAAAACAAAATAAAAACAAAATAAAAACAAAATATGTCGTTGTATAGTCGTAGAATCACAATAGAACAAATAGTTAAATCTAGTTAATTGTTTTTCAATGAGTAACTCGAGTAACTTGCATCTACCTACCTAATTAAAAATTTCTACCTACCAAATTAAATTATTTCTCCATAAAACTAAATAACTAATTATTTCTCCATATAACTAATCTAGGTCTTTCTTATAGAAAGGTGTGGCAAATTAGTAAATTCATTCTAGAAATAAATTTCCAAAGGAAGAATATTATATTAAAAAATGTATTTATTTATTTTAAGATCATAAATATTATAACTACCACTATAAGGTAATGGAACCGTTCACCGACAGGTAACAAACTATCGCCACATTGAAATTTTAAATGTAAATAACAAGACACCAGTAAATATTAACTAAATTCTTTTCGGTTATTTTTATTAAGGGCGTTTCCGAACCTCTCGCACTTGCACTTGATACTCGCATTAAACCTGTCAAATCGCACTTGATTTGTTGTCAAAATTTTAGTGTATGTAGTGTCAAGTACACTAGATATCGCAAAATTAAATTTATTAAATTTAGTGCGATTTGACAGGTTTAGTACGAGTATGAAGTGCAAGTACGAGAGGTTCGGAAACGCCCTACATTAACAATTCTGAGCATATTTGAATTTTATTGTTTTACAAAATATTTAATAAAATACACAAAAATAGATAAGTAGTGCGTTAGCTATAGATTAGTCATTTGAATCTCAATTTCTTGTTTGAATTGTTATGAAAGTGTAAGATTTTTTTTTGATGGTCTTAAAATTAAATTTAGTGATATTTTAAAATGAAAGTATATTCTTTATGTAAATAAAACTTATTTTAATTAATTTTTTGTTTCAATATAAAAAGAAAAGTGATTTTAATGTAAAAGAATCTATTTTTATATAGCAGTTGGATTATACTACTTTTGTTAACTTCTCCAATCACCGCCATACATGGTGGTAGCAATCATTTTTGATAAGTTAATTTTATTACATTTTCCTCAACTTGAAGTAAGTAAACTCTATTGCAAAATGTATTTTAAGAATTAAAGATCAATAAGTCCATATAATATATCTAATAAATATTATTATAATAGATAAAGCTAAATCCACATGGCGGAAATGGACAATGTTTATGTAACTTTTTTAATCGATTTTTAGCCTAGATTTCTTCTTTTTATTTAAAATTAGTTAAACTATTATTAAAATTTAATATAACTATTATTATTTTTATTCTTTTAAATTAATTAATGTAAACATAATGAGCTTATATTTTGAAACAGACGGTAATACGGGCACAACTGGCGGTAATTGGGTCTTTTTTTATTTTTTGTGTAATAAAAAAATGCCAGCTAAAAAGTGTCAATACACAAAAGAAGCTCTCAACAAGGTTCTTGACGCTGTAAAAGCAGGAAGTAGTGGCAGTAACGCAAATAAATTCTGTTAAGAGTGTAACACCAGAAAAAATAAAAAAAAAACGCTTTTTAGGCCTGAGCCAAGTAAAAAAGATTTGAAAATAAAACCAAAGAAAAACATGAGACCATCTGCGGCTACATACAAAGAATATCTAAACTTTCTTCGAAAACAATCTTTGAAGGTACCTCGTTTACCATTTGATAAAAACTATCAAAATTTCTCCACCAGCATTGATAAATAATAGCCGTGGTATTACTGGCCGTTCCAGAAACCGAAATATTAAAAATTGATAAATAATTTTGAATTTTTAAAACTAGATTTTTTTTTACAATTTTTGTTGACGAGATTTATGCAAAGCCGAAGAAGGGACATTAAATTTGTTAAATTATTTATTGTTTTTGAATGAATTTGTGCTTGCTTAAATTTAGTGTTTGTTTCTATTATTTATTTAATATATATACATATGTAGTTACTTAGTTATTGAAAAAATATTTAAAAAATTAATTTTAAAAGATAAATAAAATTAGAAAATAAAAGTACTTCAAGCAACAGAATATGGGTGATACTTTTATCTATATTTTTATATAATTTAAAAATAAATTAATTTCTAACGATAAATACTTTTCAAATTACATCACTTATTTTACAAGATAGATACTAAACTGCCGGTAGATGGTTCCATTACCTTATATAGGTGTTTTGTATAGTTAATTAAGTAGTTAGTTGATTGAGTTTGAGAATATGGCAGACATAATTTCATTGCCAAAACACTAGACTTCATGTAGCTCTATAGTCATCCCAGCAACACTTAACCATTCAATTTTTTACGATTATATCTCTATCCTTAACAATTTGATAGATATATGCTAAACAAATATTTAAGATATAGCTCCTAAGTGAACCCAGTTTTTGTTTATCTCAGGCAGTCGTATTAGAGAATATATTTGATATTTTAAATCGTATAATATACTTAGTTATTGTAAATAACTTAATAACATTTAACTAAACTCAATAAGTTAGTTTTTTCTTAGATATTCTAACTTATTTAACTTTATAATAATTAGATAACTATTACAGCAATTGTAAAAATTATACTATTGTTAACATAAGTATAATTAACTACTTAATACTGCCCTAAATCGACTCGTATTACAAGAATTTTTATTTATAGAATTTCTATAAACTATTAATTCTAAATAACATGATTAAAAATCAAAAAAAGAAACATTAAACACCCTAAACTATATTACAATAACAACAATGATAAAATATGAAAATTTCAAAATTAAATTAATAATCTTAGAATCTAAAAATAAACTAATTTTAAAAGTATTACCTTCAGTCGAACGAATATAACTACCAAATCCAGAATTGTGATCATCTTCAATTTTTACATTGTCTTTGTTTTTAGATCCAGAAGATGCATTTGATTTTTGATCACCCCCAATAACATTACTACCACTGTTACCACCACTTGAATAACGTTTATTACTACCGCTATTACCACTGCTACTATGGAAAGATTTTTTGTTTTTGGTCATTTTTAATTAAATTTTTATTCATCAATATCATTTTGTATCATCATCATCCTCATCATCATCATTAAAATCATCTGCAGAAACAGTATTATAGCACCAGAAATAGCTGGTGTTATTATATCTGAATTGCAGTATAAATTTTATTCCAAAAATGGATTAAAAAATTTTGTAATTTTATTTTGTTTTTTTTTTTTGTTTTTTTTCTTTTTCTTTTATTTACTTATAATTTCATACAATTCTATTATGAAACAATAGTTTTAAAACTTATCACTATTCTACCACTCTTGTTGAAAAGCTCAATTCAGTTCTATTGTTCATATTCTTCTTGAAGAAAAATAATTAATTTACCAAAAAAAAAACAAAAAAACGAAAAAAAAAAAAAAAAAACAAAATAAAAAAAATTGAATCGATTAATGTCAATAAAGAATTAAAAAAAAAATGTCCTTTTGAAATGAATATTCGAATTATTCTACAAAATTATAATTAACTTTTATTGTAATAATTTTATATTCAATAAATATACTTAATTTTTAGAATTTTGGAATTTTTTTAAATTTAAATTAAATAAAAAAATTAAAACTTAAAAAAAAAAAATAATTAACCAACCTTTACATGATTAAATTCAAATAAAAAGTCATTTTAAAGACCTGAGGTACCTCAGGTCCATTCTCGTTAAAAGTCTTTTAATAACTATTTTTTAGTTTCCTCAAAAAATTTTCTTTTTAAAAATAAAATTAAATAGGAAAATGGAAAACTTTATAAGGTTTCAATTTTATTGATTTCAGTTTTAGAAAATTCTATTTTTTATTTTAGTTTGAAAGTAGAAAAAAAAAAAAACGTAAACGTACTAATAGGTAAAGTATCTTTTTTTTTCTATTTACTTACTGTTACAAATTCAAGAAATTTCGGTTTATTTCTGGAATTTGAGTGTAATGGTCAGTGGATTATAGTATACGCTATTGATTTCATTTACAATAAATTTTATATTTTTTTGTTATTCTTGTAACTAACTTATGGTGATTATTTTCTTTAAATTTGTGAGGTTTCAAAAATTTATTTCATGCCAAACAACAATACCAAAACTAACATGTCGTTTTGTGTCTTCTCAAAGCATATTTTTTTTTTAGTTGAAAACGTTATTGAAATAAATTTTAAATTTGATTTGAAACTACAATAGATCACCACACTACGTGCTTCAATGTATTTAAGTTAAAAAATGTTCGCATATTTCAATTCATAAGAAGCCAAATAATAGCTATATCCCATCAGAAGTACAAAGTATTTCTGAAAAATTTTCAACCAAAACTTGAACTGAATACTTAACATTTATGAGGAAAAAAGATAAAGCTAAATGACTAGTCTTCTATATAGATACTATAGTTAATGACTTGAAATTAAAGAAGTCTTTCGTTCACCAACACTACCTGAACTAATCAGTATATCTAGAGTAGTGTTGGCCTACCTAGACAGTTCCTACAGTTTTGATTTGAACAATTTCAAAATCCATTAATATAGATTTCAAAGAAAGTAATATGTGAGTTATAAAAACAAAACAAAATTCTCATTACGTAAAAGATAAAGACGTTTTTTTTTTGTTCTTAACGGTAATTTAGGTATAATCATCTTCGTGCTTAATTAAGGACTGTACTACAAGTTTATACTTATTTACTACAATATTTTACTAACGGGAAAATATAAATAGTGAAAAACTGTTGCTATTGTCAACAACTAACCTTTTTAAAATGGAATACTAACCTCCATTTTATTTGTTTTCTGTGGATATATGATCCACTGTTTAGATATAGACACAAATAGTCGAAAGCAAGGGGTTTCAATAGATTAGATTAGATTAGATTTAATTATTCCGAGAGGGATTCAGTCCCTACATCACCGTAGCCGCAAATGGGCTTATTGTGATATAACCACGTTTTTTATTAAGTTTCTGAGTCCTTAAAGAGACCTAATTTGGGGATTACACTCAGGATATTCTTCAATGTCATGCTGGATAGCTCCCATTGTTCAGGGAACGCTGTACCGAAGTGACGAAGTCTGTTACGGGTGTTTCAATTAGTTTTGTATACGAAAAATGCTACACTGGGCGTGTAGTCTAATATTTACTCAAATGAAGGATAAATTGATTTAACATGAATTTAATCAAGATCAGGTCTTTTATTTCAAGAATTTATATTTGTAAATGTTTTCTTTAATAACTACTATCAAAATTACCCGACGTTGTCCGGGTCGACCACAAAATGTATCGAATTTACTTCAATGAAGTTTGATTCATGAATGCAATTGAAAAAAAAATGGTTTAGCAAAAATATTCTAATATATATTTTTTTTTCACTACAGTAACAAAATCAACAACACTACAACTTAAACTATACTCAGATTAAAATTATTTCAACAATAATTAACTATAAGCTAAACAATATTTCGGTCTTTTTCTGATGGAGTATAAACAAACACGTTCCTTGCTATTACGGTATTCTTGAAATAAAGATATGTTCGCCTTTTCCACAATCAATTGGAATTTGTACTTAAATGAAATGAGGATGCCAAGTTCTTATTCTTAATCTAGTACCGTAGTTTTGGCTTCTTCAAGTTTCGTAGAAGCAATATTGAAGCTACTACTTTTAATTCCAATTGATGAGGAACAACAACTTCACTTTCATCGATAACTGTATTTATCGATTTGTATACATGGACCCGTGGAACAATCTGCAGTATTTTCTGATTAGTAAAACGAATTGTCGCATTTTTGTGGCTAATTCACATAGCCATTTCACATAGCTATGTAAAAATTTTATACTGATTCCTAAAATGAGTATGTGAGTGTAAATTTTCATGGCTGTAACACAATTGGTTCTTGAAATAATCCTGAGACTTGCTAGGAGTTGTACTGCAGCAACTCGAACCAGGCCAAATTTTCGAAATCGGCAACAGTCGTATTTCTTTATTTGTGAAAGAGTATCTAAGTGTAAATTTTCTTGAAATATTCCTGAGACTTACTATGAGTTGTACGGCAACAACCCGAAGCTGTCATTTGATGGTTTTGTAAAGTACCGCCTCCGATTCCTTTTTTGACCATGAATAACTGTACTGTTAATCAGAACTGTATCTTTAAAACTGTGGGCGTGTATAGCGAACAAACGAACAAACAAGCAAACAATCAAACAAACAAACTTTCACTTTTATTTAAGTATAGATTATCCTTGCTTGATTTTATTTTTTTAAATAGATTTTTGTTTTTTACCGCTAATTTGAGCTTCAATACACTTAGTATTTATCAACCAAAGCTACGATTCTTTGATTAAATTGTAAATTATGTTACTTACTTACTTAAGTGGCCAATAGACAATGAAGGTCCTGAACCAGAGTTATCAACGTTCTGCATATTTTTCGGTCATGGGTGGCTTATCTCCTGTTGAAGATAGCAAATCGTTTCATATATGTCGATATTTAAGCTCTGCAACGAAGTTTTGGTTAGCCCCAATATCTTGCATCTACGGGTTTGGCTTCGAAGATTCTCTTGGCGTAGATTTGTAAATTAAACACTCTTTTAATTTTTGAACTGATAGTTACAGTAACTACTGTAATATTGCAATAATAGTGCTTGTCACGCATATTACCTGCAATTTTAAACAATCAATCGGGGAAGTAAAATCGATATGAAAAATATTTGATCGCACCTAGCTGTAACACCCCATGGTAACAAAAACCAAGCCTTCGGAGAAATTTATGCAAGCTTTAACAAATGTATTAAAAAAAACACAACATTTTTATGTATACGTAATTAGTTAGCAACATAATTCTATACTGTACTTTGTAATGGTTATCGACCACAACAACAAAACGGATATATGAAGGAAAGGAAAAGGAAAAAATAAAACTAGTTATAAAAACAATAACAGCACAATAAAAAATAATCATCGGTTTATTTAAATGTTACATAGCTCACTCTATTCGGAATTTACACTATATGAGTCTTCAAATAACTGATTAGCGAAATTTTTCTAACCAAATAAGTTTGACAAGTTAATCAATATTTTTGTATCGATTGGTATAAATTTTTGGAGCCAAACTGAAAAGCGTAGCAAATTTAATTAACTTATCAGACAATTGATAGTACGGGTGGAATAAGGTGCATGGGCAGTGAGTACATTTACGTTATTAATCATTAATTTTTTCTAACGCTTATTTAATAAATCTCTATGTGGTTCATTCTGATATTTGATAATATCAGGCTAATTAATAGGGTGAGTGGGGTAGTGAATTGAGCTACTTCATGCTAATTTCTTCATGCAAATTAATACTCGAAGCAATTACATGTAATGTGAAATAACTATCCGAAATTAGTGGTTATAAAATAGTCAAGACACTGATGGACATGACCGTTAACAAATGTGATTGTATTAGTGAACATTTGTATAAGTACTTAATTTATTCTGCACTTTCTTACTAGTACTCTTTCATGTGACAGGTCAGAGCTATGAAAAGTTTTTTTATTACGTACTCCAGTATAAAAATTTAACAAAAAATATGTTAAGTTGCAAAAATTATAAATTTTAATTGGTTGAGACAAATTACAATTGCAATACATGTAAATATAGGTATACTTATTTATATAAGTTGAAATAGAAGACGAATTAATTTTAAATAACAACAGCGTTTTATAGATTATGAATGTATTATTTAGTACTTAACAGTAACTTGTTCTTATAGATCATTGACTTGTTATTTCCTATATACGTATGAATGTGAATCTATTTGTTGTATATATATAAGTATACTTACGTAGAAAATAAGTGTAATTATATATATATACTTATGTATGTACTTTGTTAGAATATGGAATCTATTTGAACTCAATTAGTTGTGAATAATTTATTTTTTAATAGTTAGTTAAGTAAAAAATTTGTATTATGTTTAAATGTTCCGAAATATTTTAAATAATGATTCAACCTAATTACCCGATTGAAATTAGTGTACTGTATAATCCTAATAAATTAATTTGAATGCCTATAAATATGAAATTTCATATTAATGCCACTAAAGTAATGTTTTTTTAAGCTTTTAGTTTTACAAACGGCACCAAACAATAAATACTTCTTGCACCCTCGTCATCAGATTTCTAAAACTTGCAAAATGATACATGATGTACATACAATATCGCTTATTGGAGTACATGCTGGGTGGCGCAGTAGGTAGAACGCCTGCCTATCAGGCGAAACTTATAATTTTTTGTTTTAGTGCAATTATAATTAAATTAAGATAACAGTTGATTTAATTCGTCCTACATATCTCAAGTCTCCTTACTGGCCTGCTGGAATTATTGTTAAGGAATTTATTCCGCGTAAACAAAGGGAGACTACTGGAACTTCGAATCAATATTCAAAAAACTCGGTTGTCTCCTCATCTTCTATCAAAACGTGAGAGGATTAGGTACAAGAACTTGCCTAATCTTTCACCAGTCCCAATCGTTTCCTCATGATGTTATTGGTTTGAATGAAACATGGTTTACTAGCAATATTGTCTCACAATAGTTATTTACCTCAGATTTTTCTGTTTATAGGAACTAAAGCTAAGATGAACGTGGTGGCGGTATCCTCATAGCGGTTCGCTGAACTTTCAGAGTAACTCTGTTACTATTCCCAATACTAGTGGTTTCGAACTGATTTGTGTTAAATTAACGTTCAGTCATAGTAAATTATATTTAATAAATTGGTATTTATCTTCTTGTATTCCAATCAATGAAAGGCTAATTAAGTTTAAGGCGCTCTCTGAAGCCTTATTATGTTTCATCGAAAATTTAGAACCAACCGACAATTTTTGTTTACTAGGCGACTTTAGCCTATCAAACTTAATTTGGTTCTATGATGAGGACAATTGTTGTCTGCTTGCGTTAAATAATATACTGCATTGTCGAACTCATTTGAAACTGAATTTATTGACGATCTATATAGCTGTAATCTTCTGCAAATTTCTAACATCAAAAATTCTCTCGGTAAACAACTCGACTTCGTCGTCGAAAAGAGTAATCTCTTTTTCTGCAAAATTGATGTTTACCATCCACCTCTAGTCGTAACTTATTGTTATGATACGCTGAAGGAGGAAACTCCCTTTGAAACTTCTTATAAATTCAATTTCCGAAAAGCTAATTTTAATCTTCTCAATAACCAATTACGGTTAATAAATTTTTCAGAAGTTTTCATTATAAATGATATCAACTATTGTCTCAAAGAATTTTATATCCGTCTATTTGAATGTATCTCTATATGTCAGTTCATTATGAGCCTATAAAAAGTTGCCAAAAAATAATTGGAAATTAAAAGTTGAAGTTTGGCTATGTAAAATCTTGTAATACATGGGATAAGTATTCGAGGTTTTGTACTGAATTGTGGTACGCCGGACCTCTCGGACAAAAAAATTAAGTACAGTATTAATTATTTTGTCGGGGACTGCCCAAATTTTTAGGAGCGAATGCAAATGAATTTAATTTTTGTTATTTACTTAAGTAGTTTTAGTTTAAGTAAATAATTTTTTAAAACATTTGAAATTTGTTGCAATACATTTTTTTTATAAAATAAAATTTTAAATATAAAATAAAAACTTCTTTTTTTTACCATAGACGAAATTGCCAACATCACAGGGCGAAATTAAAAACACACTAATTTTGATGACGAAATCAGCTTACCTGTAATAAAAAAATTAAAGATACAATTAAATACTTTATATAATTAAAAACTTAAAGTTGTATAATTTAAAATACTACTAAATACTAAGGGATGTTATGAGTAGGCGTGTAATCAGTTTAATTGGTGTAGTTTTTTTTTTCCAAATAGATTTTGAGAGGGAGAAGTCAATTAAGGCCTTATATTTATTTCCAATGTGAACATTCTGCTAATGGGTTCAAATCTAACATAGTTAATTCTATGGTGTGCCACAGTAAAAAGATTAACAGATCGAAGTCGAGAATTGGTGTTAACAACAATTTTATCAGAAATCGGTGTAGAGATAATTGCGTTTAACAATTTCAACAACAAAAGTTATATCAGCAATTTCTCTTCTTTTCTGTAGGGTATCCAAATGAAATACATAATAGGCACCTAATTGTTAATTTATTATCGAAAATCACACCTAAGTCTTTAATAGAATTAAATTTTAGTAATAATACAAACAGACTAATTTATGTAGAAAATGTTCATCACTGCTATTTAAGAAATATTTGGGATTTTAGGTTGAACTTTTTTAATAAATCTAAAACGCAGAATATTCTAATGAATAAGAGTCTGCAACTTAAATTGACCACTTAAATTGAAAATAGAAAAAAATTTGGTCAAATATAAGAAAGGCTTGATTAAATACTTCAATGAATCAGTTGATTGGAATATTCTGTAACACAAATGAATGGTTATAAATATAATTATAAATAATGTTATAATTGTACACTGTAAATACTTAACAAAACTAAATAAATAAAATAATAATAATAATTCACCATTAAAAAAATAATTGTAAGCTAATGGATTAGAACGGCGATTATAACTCATTAATGCCCACTTTTTAATGTTGACAATTGTAAGTTGTTATTTGTAGTACACCAGAGAAAGAAATTATCAAGATCATTTTAAGGTAACACTATGTCACTTTCGGACTTAATTTTTTTGAAAATTTTCATTTTATTCCCGTAAATTTGTAATCTGCTATTTTTGATTACTTACTATTTTTGATTACTTTTGAAATGACTGATGTGGAGCACCTGAATTGGCCATAAATGATATAGATGACCTGAACAAAATATTAACTATAAATTTTTAAAATATGTAGTTATTAAATAATTTAAATACATGTTTACTTGTGATCCAAGAGTACCTTAACATGACGAAATTACCTTCATTTATCTTAGGGTAAGTAAAGTTAATACAAATTTTATCTTTTAGCAAATAATTGAGACTAGCCCAATAAAAAATATATTTTTTTTTACAGGAATGTTTATCATGTAAAAAATTTCTATAAAAATATTCAATTCACTAATCCTTGAAACTTGTATATGTATCCAAAATGCTGGCTGATATTTATTAATCCTTTCAAACAACTACAAACAAACTAATATCTAGGAAATAAAAAAACTTGATTGCATAACCAAGTTAAATGCATTCAAATCTTTTCATGTTCTACAACAAAGTCCTTCAGTTACAAATCTAACTAAAATATAAAATAACAGAGTTATAACATGGTCAAGAGTATAGTATTAAAACAAAACATAACTACTTATTACTAAGTAGTTATATCTAAGTAAATAATTGTTAATTCAACGAAAGTCAGTCAAATAATTAACAATGACTGTGTACCAGAAGAAACGGGAAGAAACCTTGATCCCAATGAAAATCTCTTTTAATTAAAGTATTAAAAATATTATAAGAATAAAATTTAACTTACTTTCTTAACTAACTATGCAAGTACATATAACTATAACAAAACTACTGATAAAAAGAAATGTACTTTCTTTAGAAATGCAGTTTACACAAGTATGTATGTAAGTAGTTCTAAATTTCTTCTGAAAAAAAAAATTGTGGAATTTATAACAACTTTGCTTATAAAGTAGATATAACTACTGTAGTTAACGGTTTAAACCAACTTCTTTAATCGTTATGATATTTTTATTATAATTTCTATATAATTTTGTACTCTTATGGAATAAAGAAGTTTTCAGAATCCTTAGATATAGACCTAACAAAAAAAAAATAAACATAAAAAAATAAACTTTCAAGACTATCAAATTGAGGTATTAAAATTCTTATTTCACGAAAATAAAATAAGAAAATGAGGATAGTCACATTTATGTGAGAGCATGTAAATACAGTGAACGAAATTCGATTAATTTCGTTTCAATTTATTCAGTAGTATTTTTAAATAGTAATAACTATGCTTTTGCTTAAACAATGGAATAAATTTTTTGAATATTTTTAAGTCCAACTAAATAGTTAGTTCTTTAATGAATTTGGAGTATTTTAGAAAAAAAAATTTTCCTTTTTAAACTTAGACTTTAAATATAAGTAAATTATTATTTAATTGTCTTTTTTTTACATGATGGAAATGTGAAAAACAATATTAAATGTCAAACATAGACACAATAATTTAAAAAACGAATAACAGAAAGAAGGCCATCATAAGACAGAAGACACCCATAGCTTCAGATAAAGCAAAACCCAAAATTGCATATGAGAATAATTGTTGTTTAAGTGATGGGTTTCTTGCATAACCAATAATTAATGAGCCAAATACTGTTCCAATACCATCACTAGAACCGGCTACATCTACAGTAGCTGCCCCAGCACCAATGAATTTGGCAGCGGAATCAATAGTACGTGTGACTGGTTAGGTCTTGAATGACCTAATTTGTGGCAGTAATGCAACTGGAGTTGTGTTCTGATCATTCAAAGTTTGACTTTGTGTGATAACTGCACTGATAATTGGCCTCAAATATGTTTTTGATGCAGCGAGCATAGCACTTCTGGCAATTGGGACGATACGTGAAACTGTAGATACGAACATATTGATTTATTTTTTTTAATTTAATGAGACTACTAGCGCAATCTTTCTCACAACAACACCGGATGACTTACCAAAGATTAGTGTGGTGTTATTTAATAAATTGTTGTTTACTGGGCCACAAAGATTAAAAAAACTCGGATTAGAAAAATAATGTCTAACAAATATGCACTGCAGTATGAAGATATGAAAAATAAGAGCTGAAGTTAAATTCGAAACTTACTGAAGTTAAATTCGAAGCTGTAATCTAATACAATTTTGTGTAACCTTTTGTAGCTGAGGTTAAATTTAATAATAGAACCCTTGTTTACATATTTTTTATATTTTTTCCTAAAATAATTATTCCAAAGAATCACCTCTTAAAGAATTTTTAACTCAGAGCCGACCAACTTTTCAATTTTTATATGATAAAATTAGCGAATATTTGTAAATATTTAGAATTTGACTTAAACATTCCAGAGATATGATAATTAACTATTATTCAAGCAAACAGGAGGACAAGTTTTAATGTGAACTTTATATGCTTAAATTTTACATCATGTTAAAGCTATTTGATTTTACATTTGTTTAGTGTTTTTGACATTGCATTCAAGTTATTTTGAATCAAATCTGAAACAATTGTAAGACAAAGTTAGTATATATACAGTGTAGAGGTACCTAACGTCTAAGTGGATTTTATAGAGTGTAATTTGTAATTTATAAAATAGTAGCGTAATCTTGGTTATAATAAAGTTGTAGACTTATTTTCAACTTCTATAAAATCCGATATAGTGCTGCAATTTGACGAACACTTGATATCCAGAAATATGGCAATAATTAATTTTAAATTATAGTTATATCATATTGTTTTTTAAAACACATTATGGATTCAATCATTTTTGTAAAAACAAATTATCCACATTTTTTAAATACACGTAACGTAGCCAATTGTGTAAACAAAAGGCTTAAGTCGAAAAAAAATTTTTTCAATTACCAGTTTTAATTGTTAAAAGCCAAGATTGTAGTATAACGTTCTGCTATATAGAGTTATAATCAACCCATCTAGACTTACGATGTTCAATGAGTTTCACGAAGCATTCAAATATTAAACTGATTGTTACCGAACACTCAAATTGAGATCCTGATCCGCTATCTATAGATTACAGCTACTTCAGGTTCAACGATTGAGACTGCGTTGTGAATATAGAGATTGCAATACCGATAAACCTGCAACTATTGCGGTATTGGATACCGCTAGTTCCGTATTTGGCAAATTTTAAACTTAATCAAATTTTAACATATCAATATTGATTTTACAAACTTTTTATCATTTTAGAATTTTGTATATGTATATATATCTCCAAGATGTAGAAATGTTCTTCAATTTTTATATAGAGGATAACAATAATAGGATAATACTCTCCTCGGCACGACTTTATTCCAACAAATTACTAAAGTAACTAGTTATTAGAAAAATTATCACACGTTTTACAAGAAGCTTACATTTGCAATATAAAAACTACTCAGAAATAATATGGTTGAAAACCGCAATTAGAATTTTACCGTCAATGATATTACAGGTACCGATCGATAGAAAATTGAAAAAATCAGTTCCCCGGCAACCAAAAGTTCTTTAAGACAAACAATTAAAAAACACATGTGACTAGCTTTTTTGAAGTAGAACGAATATTAGGACTGAATGAGTACATGATTATTTGTTTACGATCCAGCCAACTTGTGAAGAAGGAGAGAGAGTCTTTGCAACGGCAAATTTATTTTGCAATAAATTTAGATGGAGAATGACTGATAAAACTTTAGATAAACTTTGTTTTCTGCGAGCTCATTTTTTAAATAAATAATATTGTTCTAATGTGGCCATTGGAAAGTTTAGCCATCTTTAAAAAACTTATACTTATGAACTAAAAACCGCTATAAAACCGGTAGCTATCCCGGTTTTCGGAAAACAAAGTAATGTAAAACCGGTTTTAGCGTTTTCGCCCGATATTGCAATCATCAGTAAGTTGTAGGAGACCACTTTGGATTGGTCCGCTCCTACATGGACATGTAAACGATGAATAAGTCGTATTTTAACTGCAATTTCTAATTATTTATAACCAAATTAAGTTTACTTCTTAATATATTTTAATTAGGTTGCATTCATCAAATATTAAGCAGTTCACATCCTTTAAATCATTCATATCAATTCATATCATACTAGCACATTCCTATGAATAGGTAGAATCAAACGCAACACATCTATGTTGTGCGATTTAGTTTTATGGGATTTCTATTACTTAAATTGTCTTTAGAATTAAATTGTACTTAGTTTTATGAGATTTTTATTATACTTAAATCAATCAATTGTCTTATTTGTTACGAGTATTATGATGTTCATTTATAACTAGAATAACTAACGTAATGTCCAATGCAAATACTTAAAACATAACCGACAGTTACTATAAAGTAGTCGCTCCTGTAAAACTAACTAACCAAAAAAAAATAGTTTTTCAGTAAATTTAAAAAAAAAGGTTGACATTTGGAAAACAGTATTCACCACTGTACTACCTATTTGTAAACACATATACGTACGTGTGTACACACATAACTAAGGATATGTAGATATTTTTTTTTAATGAATATTTTAATAACCTGTAAACTCTTAAGCTAACAACAAAATATTTTCGTTAAGTCTAATCTGATTTCCTTTAATTTTTTTTTTGTTTTTTTTTTTTTTTATTTTCAACTGGATATCCTTATATTATAATATTATCGTATATAAAGTACCCTTTTTTAATTACGAAGATTTTTACTTTTTTTTTTGTTTTTGTTTTTCTGTCCTTAAACGAATTTTTATTTTTCTCATCATGTTTGTTGCCAAAGAATCAAAATACAAGGAATTAGTGCAGAAAAGTTTTAAAATAATAATCAAATTTTTTATTAAATTCGTATTATATGAGTTCCTGTATAAGTGAGAGATGGTAGTGGAGGGTAGTATAGATGGAAACTAGCTTATAGATATATATATATATATATATACATATATATATATATACATAACTACACATATATATAAAATCTTTTCAGGGATTTTTTTTTTATTATCCTAGGGCAATGTATTAGGGTCTATTGAAATTTTTGTATTCAACTTTTGGGGATAAGGTCAAAAATTAAAATAACAAAAACAAAAAAAATGAAATAAAAAAAGAACAAAAACAATAATAAAAATAAATAATAGAGAATGGGTAATCTTTAAAAACAAGTGTTATTATAATTGTTGACAATTTTTAACATTTCATTTTATTTAGTTTTTTACAGAGAAAAAATTTAAAAATTAAAAAAATTATTAAAATATTTTAAGCTTCCTTAATTTTTAATGTTTAATAATGTTTTTTTCCTTTTATTACAGTTGTTGGTATTCTATTTGTAATTTGAACAATTATCTTGATTTCAAGTACTTATAAATACCATTTATGTGTCAGTAATATTATACGTATACTTACATATACATATATATTATATATATATATATAAGTGTACGAATTACAAAAACATGGAGACTACTTTCAATTTTGCCCGTAAGTATGGTATGTATATGATGTAGTTAAGTAACAAATATTATTTTGTAGCATAGATGTATGGTCTTATAATTTATATATTTGATTAAATTTGGTGACATTGCTTATAATTTTAAATTAATTTTGAACTCAAATTTTTTTTCTATTTACAGATATTATCCATATAAGTTAAAATAATAACTAATTCATTTTTATTTTTATACCTATAATATTTTAAATCTACATATTTTCACTGATTAAGATTATTGAATTGACTAGTATAAGTGGTAATGGTTCCTAACACAATTTTTTTTTGGGAGCGGTAAGTTATCTTGTTTTTTTTTAATCTTGTTCTTTTTAAATCTTGATTTCTTAAAATCTTGCTTTTTCAAAAAATCTTGCTATTTCAAAAAATTTTGCTTTTTTAAAAATCTTTTGCAAAAATTTTAAAAAGTGATAAAATGTTGCTTTTTGATTGAAGTGATAAAATCTTGTTGCCGTCACTAATAACAGGGTTCCAAAAATATAGGACGGAGGTTTTAAAAATAAAATAAAAATTCCGACTTTAAAAATAAAATAGATTTTTTATTTTAATTTTTTACTAAACTCTTGCCGTCTACGTATACCTGCCGTCGACAAAGAAAGGGTGTCAATAAAAGAGTAGCGGGGGTTTGAAATTAAAATACCTGGTTTTTATATTCCTTACTAAAATCTTTTCGCTAGCAACACCAGAATTTACATTTTTATATTAGAAAGATTTTGGAATGCCTTTATTTTTGCATATTCAATGACGGTGAAAATGAGCGATATAACTTCAATATCAAAAATTCGAGACAAAAAATCCCCAAAAAAAAAGTTTTTATCTTCATTATTTTTATGCGTAGCTGCTTTTGGATGCAAAAAGAAGGAATAACTAACTATAACTATCTCTTTTACAGAATATTTTCCTTTATTATATTTTATTTTGTTTATTCATTTTTTTAATCAATATTTGAGTTTATCCAAAATAACTGAATATTTATATTCAAACATCTTATTTTTTTAATTATTTTAAATTTTTAATTATAAAATAAAATAAACATTATTTTTTACTTTAAATAATATTCTTAAAAAATTTTAAAATTAAAAATAATTAAAAAACAAGATTTTGAAAGACAAGATTTGAAAAAAAACAAGATTTTAAAAAACAAGATTACGTAGTTAGTAGACCCTTATTTTTTTAAAACAATTTAAGATCCAAAATAAATTTGAATTGTCCTGGCAAATCGATAACTTAGTAATGTTACAATTATACAAACAATTATTATTTCAAATTGATGATTCGAAAGATAGATAGTTAAATAAAGCTTTAATTTATTACTGGTGTTATAATTGTGAATGTGTATGGAGTTAAAGACAGTTGCGTATTAAATAGAATTATAGGTCTATTTAATAGGAAATCCATAATTTTTTAATTTAAATCCAAATTTTCAAGTAGATGTTTTAGCATAGCTTCAGAATTAGAAAATTATTTATATTTTTTTTCGATTAAAACTCGACTGATAGGAAAAAATAATAATCAAAGCAATTGAGAATCAAAATCAAAGATAAATATTTTAAAAGCTACTTAGTTATATCTTCTAAAGTACTTGATGCATTTACGTGAAATGGATGAGGATTAGTCTTCAAAATGAGCATATTATACTGATAATAGGTTATGTAGTTTTTGAGAAATTGATACTTTAATTTTAATAACTTCGGAAGGCTATTTAGTCCTTGTTTAGCAGAGTAGAGTTATGGGACTTAATTTCTATGAAAATAGATACTTAGTGCTATATATTTCGATACAAATTTTAAAGTAAATGTGTTTTGAAACAGGTTAACAATTAGAAAAGATTTAATATTTCAATTGAAAAAAATTAAAATTGCTAATTATAACTATTATATTATAACTATAAAATTTTTTAATAACTATTAAAAATAAGAGAAAAAGATAAAAATTGAGAATTAACTATTTTATATGATCAAAACATTTTTTGATTAAGAATAATTATTACGAATAGTTAATCGATATGAAAAAGGGCCAAATAATAACTCTTTCAGTATAATTTTTTTAATATAACTTATAACAGTTTATGGGTCAAATAGTTACTAACTATAATCAGTACAAAAACTATCAGTAGCATGTAGAATAGAGAAAATACATGTCCAGATACATTTTTTATGTAATTACTGAGCCTTTCTAGCTTATTTTGGTAAATTTGTGGCGATTTAGATAGTGAAAAATAGTGTTGGCAGTTAAAAGCTTACATAATTTTTTTAAAATAAATAACTAAGCATAGTTCCATGATTTTTCAACACTCGTTCAAAATTTTCTATAACTAACTAAGTATATGGGTCATTATCTCAAACCTTGTACATTCGAAAAAATTATAAAAATGTTTTTTTTGTTTTCCAATTTCATTAAATTATTTTTCTAATATCGACCATTATTTAAGAACACAGTTCCAGTGACAGCAGTGAACATTTTTAATTATTTTATAAGTTATTCAAAAAATTGATGCCCAATCGTCCAATTTATGTATCTTTAATTAATCTGCAAAACCGAAAACAACATAAAAGCAAAAAAAAATAAGAGAAACCTTTTACCGACATACGTAGTAAAGTTGATTTTTTCGACATAAGTCAATTTATTTGTAAAAAGCTTTGAAGTCCACTTTTTTAACTGTTCAGTTTTTAATCACTATTCATTGAAAAAATTTAAAATAATTAAAAAAAAACAATAAAAAACGTGGTTTAAAACGGAATAGTCTGGTTCCATTCACCGACATCTGGGTGTACCTACTACCGACAGCCAAATTCAATTTTCATTGTAGTGGCTTACCTGACAGCATTAAGTTCCGGTAATTCGACTTATTATAAACTTAAATAAATAAATTTTAAATCAAAGTGATATTGGTACCACAAATGGACATAATAATTGATTAAAAGTCAATTATATAAAACCCTATTAAAAACAATTTTATCGGTAGATGGAGAACCTAAAAAGTCACTATATCCGATTACCGACAAAATTTAAAACACATTTTTATCATTAATGTTACATAATTTTTTTTTTAATTTGAACAAAAAATTAATTTAAAATATATTAATGTACACTAATAATAAGTTATTGTATTAATTGCTTAATTAATTAAATGTTAAAACAAATTTAAATATTCTTACCCTTTCTTAACAAAATTTTTAGTAAGAAAAATTATTGCTTCATCACTTGACCGCATGAACATGTTTGATGTTTTTTAATTATATTTTACTGATAATATGTAAAATGACCAGATCAAACATGTTCAGAATTGTTTACTTTTAAAGAAACAAAAATAGTTTTTTTTAAAAAACGTTAGTTTTCCTTGTTTTTTTTATAAAGAAATGAATTTTGTCGGTAGATGGGTGTTGTCGGTAAATGGTGTCTCTACCTTAATATGATTTAAGTTTAACAATAACATAGTTATGATGAATTTAGAGAAATGCATTTATAATTAAATTTTAAATTTGATGTAACATATTTAAATTGAAACCATTATATTGATTTCACACACCAGGACATGGCGTTTTTGCCAAACCAGCAACAAACTTGTTAATTTTTTAGTAGTTTTAATATTTTCTAATTTTTAAAAAAATATGCAGTTTAAAACTAAAAATATAACAAATTCTAAATTACTTTTAACAAATTAATTAATATTTTAAATCGAGACAAAATTCAATTCTTAAGCTCTGGGACACAATGTACAAGATTGTAGATAATGACCCATAACTATATAGTAAATTACAGTTGTTTTCGGATCATTAAATATTAATTTTCTTAATTTTTCAACAACATTTCGATTTTATTTAAAAAAAAAATTATCATAGTTATATATATGTATATCAGGGAAATTACTTTCTTGTTTGATTAATAAATGAAACACTTAGTCTGGAAGTCAGCAAAACGTAGAACATAACAGTTTAGCTATAGTTTGCGATATCATTTTTTGAACCCTTCTTATGAAATGGTTTAATATAGACATAGTTATTTCCAAAATTGTAGAAATATTCCGTGTTCAAGAGACTTATTAAATAAAATTGATAGTGGATAAGCGAGTGATTCCGAAAATTTTTTGAAAATTATCTCCGGAATATTATTGGGACCTGGGGATGTTTCGTTATTTAACTTATTCAAATAGACTTTTATTTGGGATGTCCACTTCAAAGATGTCCATTCTGAAATATGTGATCTATTTTTTTACATAACAGAAGATACAGGCACAACTAATGGCTCCTTTAAAGGAAATGATGGTGATATACTCTGTTCTAAGAACTGTACTTTTTTAAATTAACTTGCAAACATAATACATAAAATAATATATATTTTTCTAAAAATATTTAATTAAATTAATAAATAACACGCCCCACGGAAATTACAAAATTACAGAATAAAATTTTGAATTACCTTCCGTTATGAAATATTTTGGGAAACTAAATCCTTTTATGCTTCTCAAAATAGTTTTTAAAATATATATATATAATTTTGAGAGTTTTACTTTATAACCGTTGAATGAGTAGTTAAATTATTAACGTTTAAAATATTTTGTTTGATAGATAATTGAAATTATTTAGAGCTAAGTAGATGTAAGGATAAGGATGGTAATGACATTTTCGTTGTTTAAGTAAGATTTTCGGATATAATCTGATTGATATATAATAACATAATAATTGGGCAGCTTTTAGAGCAGCACTTACCATAAATAAATTAAATATTTTTAAAATATTTCTATAAATATTAAAACTTGTTCGGGCACAGAATGTCACCCTTTTGAAATATTCCCCCATATGCTACTTAAGTTCAACTGAGAAAAAAAAAATAATAGATCGGTTTTGTGCAAAAAATCAAATTTATTATCATTCCATAGTTATCACTTTTTGATTTATTTGTGTATAATGTATAGTTAAGTAATATGCTTATGCATATTTCCCACCGTTACAGCTTGCCTTCCTGGAACGAAAAATCAGAGTGATATAATAATACTCTACGTTTTGGTAGTAAGTAAGTAATAAAATCTAACTAACAACCATGTTTTTCTAAAGAACGAGTTAGCGATTGCTATTGCGATCAAATCATAGTTAAGAGAACTGTATATATTACGTTTTCTTTGATTGTGACAACGTTAGATGTAGCTTTATATATATCTTAACGTTAATATACTTTATGTATTGTGGAAAATCGTCCAAATGATGGAAATAGTGGCAGTTTTTTTGCAAAAATAAGAAAACTAATGTAGTTAAGTATTTGAACAGAATTTAAAAAAATCAATATAGTTTAGTAAATCAAGTATTTTACTATTTTAAAATCACACGTAAAAAAATTATTTTTACCTATGTTTTAATTCATTTTAGTCATACAAGTCACTAATAGTAAAGTTTTAGTTTTAAAAGTTTTAAAAATTTGTTAACAATATCTTAACGGATTACTTTGAGCATATTCTTTAATTAAAACAACTTAAATAGAAGAATATTGGAACTTATTATTTTGTTGTAATAAAATATTATTAAAAATTGAAAGAAAAAACTTAAAATCAGTGTTAAGTACAAGTTATTTTAATTAAGTTATATATAAATAAGTATATGGGTCAATAACATTTTTCGTAGCCATTCAAATTTGCTGTACCTCTCTAGACAATAACACTCATAAAATTTTACAAAAATTTTTGGTTTTACTTTTATTGTTAATTGTAAATTAAGAAAACATTGCTACGAATTTGCAGTCAAGGTAAAAAAAACTAATCAAATTAGAACGATGAAAAATTTGGACACAAAATTTTTCACATGACGAAAATCCGCTGTCCCCAACTGAAGTTGATTAGCAAAAATGCTAATTACAAAAAATACAAAGTTATTGTAAAACAAGAAATCACATTACTTTCTTTTTAAATTTTAGTTTTTTGATTTACTGTACATAAACTTTTTTTAAAATAATAAAAAATATTATTTTTTTTCAATCAAACGTTGTTCATGTAATTTGTCCGCTAAATCACTAAAAAATTGTTACAATAATATATATTCAAAAAATACACTTTAAATTTCCAACGCAATTTAAAAAGGATGACGTAATATTAGAACTATATTGCAGTAAATAGGAATTATAAGTTTTTGTGAGCATTTGTGAAATTAGGACTTGTTAACTCACCGAAGTAAACGCGTGTATTAATTATGCTTCTGCTGTGTCACAACGATTTTTCGATAAGTAATTAAATTTTTGCCATTTTTTTAAAATTATAATATGAACTTTTATAATTTAAGCTGGACGTACTAATTTTTGGAATTAAAATACATTTTACAATATGCAGATAATAAGATTTTTACGACATTTTTCCACTTCGTCACGTCAAATTCGTCACAGTTAAAAAAGTAACGTAGTGGACCCAATTGTGACGTAGCGGAATTCAGTAATTATAAATTACATATTTGCTACTTTTTAGTTATTATTACTTTGCTTTATTATGGCAATATTTTTAAATAACTACATATTTTTGAATTTCTTTATAAAAATTTATAAAGATACCTGTGTAGAAGTAGTTTTTTGCATGTTTGTTTGAACAAATCAAAATGGTACTTACAGCTGCAGAACGGTAACGTCGATACAGAGAAAAGCGCAAATAATATAATAACAAACAGGAAAAATACAAAATGTTTGTTTATTAAAAATTATAAAAAAAAAAAATTAACTATAAATTAAACTTTTTATATGTTTGATGTCTTTTAGGTCCCGTTTTGAGTCCACAGCGTCACAGTTTTTGACGTGTCCCTAAGCAATTATTATAAAAATTGACTCAAATTAAAAGAAGAAATTTTTGAATACAAATCAAGACATAATGATTTTTTGAGCTGCCCGTGGATAATATTAATATCGACAATACTAAGTAAAAGTTAATAAGTACGTGTTAAGTAATAAACCGAGGTACATAAATGTTACTTAGTGGACTTTTTTGTCCATCTTCTCAAGATATTAGCGTTATAAAATAGAGGTTTGATTGAGTTGGTCACTGCTGACCACTTATTTACCATCTCAAATGCATAATCTATGAATTTATTGCATTAGCAATCTAAATATCCAAGCCAACTCAAATTTTTACCTAAGGTCACAGAAAATGTTATTGGCCCTCTATTTCTAAATAGTTACTATTAAAACATCATTAAGTTGTAAGAACTATAGTATATATATATATATATATACTTATATTTAAGTATATGAAATGAATATATAGTTAGTTAGTTATATATATATATATATACTTATATTTAAGTATATGAAATGAATATATAGTTAGTTAGTTATATCCCTTAGTGTACAATGCACTTCAATTATTAGGTCAGGAAAGCCTTCTCATTAATTTTTTAATTAATTAATTAACTAAACTAAGAAATACAAACAGATAATGTTTTTTAAATATTTTAATGCATATTTTTTAAATATTTTATAAAAATAAAAATATGTGATATTTTTGTAATTAGTTATAGAAGTATTTTAACAAGCATTGTACGTTTAACAGAAAACGTGTGTTACTTCCATTATAAGTACATTCATCATATTTACTTTAACTAGTTAAATGCAATAACTAAATATTTATTGAATTATTTTTGAGAAGTATACATTTGTAATATGTAAATAAAAAATATTTAAATTAAATAACTACAGAAAACAAACACTAAATAATAATAAAATAATTAAATAAAATTATTTTTTAATATCATTATTTTTTATTTGGTTTAACAATTCAAAATCAGTACATCGGTACATTTGTATATATACCAGTGGAAGAGAAACCTTAATCTTTATAGTCTATAAGTATATTCAATTTAGTCCATTATGAATATTGTGAAAATACAAAAAGTAAGTGTACTTAAAGCTTTCTTGTTTTATTCTAATAATTTTCATAGAATCAAAGAACCTACATTAATAAAACACCTTAAACTTATGTCACCTTCATTAATCGATTTAATTTTTAGGCTAACTATTCTAATTAAATTTTAGAATATCATAATAGAACAACATTAATTCATTTTTTAATTATTTACATGTCATATATGTCACATAGTTATATGCAGAGCAAATTTATTTCACTATTCACTATACAAATTTCATTTCGACATTTAACCCATTTATTTTCCAAATGAATAATAAATTCAATGTGATTTTACACTCATATACTTATATAGCTATTATAGGAACATATATACATAATTACATTCAAAACTGTACAATTTAGGTGCATATATAGTTATTTCAATAATTTTATTACTTAAGTATTTGAATTCAACATTTTCTAAGACATGATATTTTATACTTAATCTTATTCTTTTGAAAAAAAAAAAAAAATCACACATTTTATTAAATATAATCAGATTTTTATAATCCTATTGTAGTTTACAATCACACATTTTATTATACAATAAAAAAAATAGCAAAAATTTCCATTTCATAATACAAACAAATAAAGAATTCACTTTCCCATGTGGTTTCCATATGCAACATTTTTACAATATATGATCTCAATGCAAATGCACATATTAATATAACAACGAACTTATTTTCACTTAGAATTTATTTTTATTTTTTATTTTTATTAATACTCATATTTATATGTACATATACGTAACGAGTAAAAGAATGTGTATCTTGCATGTTTTCATTACACACGATATAGTCGACACTTTAAAATGAAATAAGATAAAAACATTTTTTTGTTTTTCATTTTTTTTTGTAAACCATTTTTGTCCGTTTGTTCATCCATAAGCTAGACTGAGTGTTTGGAAATAATTCAAGAGCATATTTCTAATAATATATTCCATCAGGCGCATACAATTTGTAGCTCTTTCAAAATCTCAAGTAGTTAAGAGATAACTAGTTGCTAAATGCCTTACATATACAGGGTGTTTTATACAATAATAAATTCTACAGATAGGTAGTCTACTAGTCTCTAAATAATTTTTACTCATTGCTACTGCAAAGAAATTAATATACACATTGCTATTAAATTTTTCATAGTGGTCAAATTGATCAAAAAATAAAATTTAGACCAAATAGTTTAATCAGTGATCGCACTTAGTGTTTTTGCAAATTTTTAATGTTGTAAGCTTATTTTATTTGACTCTACTATAAATTACATTATCTTAATTATCATTTGGCATTAAGTACACGTATATAATATTTAAAAACGATCAGTTCCCTGATGAATGAAAAAAAATTAATGGTGTTCTTGCGGTTTTTAAATTGATGGAGTTGAAGTTGTAGTTTCTTATTTTCGGATACACCTGGATTGTGATACACAGATACACAGATTTAAATTAATCAGATTCAATTGAAACTGATAGATATTATACCTAGAAAACAGTGAGAATAATTTCAACATTAACAATTATCCACTAGTTCCACTTTTACTTCCCCATCAAAGGGTCACCCTATATATACGACCTGATGTTGCTCAAAACACTCTTCATAACTTCAAGAGTTCCAACCAATTGTTCCATTAGATATGGGTAAAAATCCATGTTGGAAAGCACATCATTCACTTCTGTTTTCTATACAGATCACCACACCACACATAAGGGGACCTGAGAGAACATTGTGGAATTAGATAACCTATCTAACACAATCAACACAATTTTGGATAACCATCCAGAATCTGAAATTGTGTTAGCCGAGGATTTTAACATTCATAATATCAACTGACTCAAATATTCTAGTTGCAATACTCCCGAAGGCGCGCGAGTTGATTTTTTTTCTAATTTTCACAACCTTTGTAAGCTTGTAAAAAGAACCACGGATCGAATTGGCGATAAAATGAATCTCTTAGACTTATTTTTGACCTCTCATCCAGAGAAATATTTTATCAATAATATATAACTATGCTTATCTGTTGATACGGCATGATTTAACTGTAACTATTACGAAAATTAAAAATTTAACAATATTAAATAACACCTATTATCACGACATAATATTTTTTTAAATGCCTATAAAAGTGTAAATGTCAATAATTGCCTGTCATTTTAAAAATCTCTTGCAGGTTAAGTGAATCACAATAAAATCAAACTGAGTTAAGAATAACGAAGGGGTCTAATAATATTATAACGTCGGTTTCGGTACAACACAAAATTATTTTGATGATTGAAATTAATGAAACAGGAGTAACGTTTTTGAATTGTAGCTATCAAACTAAAACGAAATTTATTATCAATCAAAACGAAGAATCCTATATTTAATATTTAAACAAGTTTTTGTTATGGCAAAAATGTTATCAAACCCAGTGTAAAAATAATAAATAATGACATAATATTTTATCAATTTGAACAATCAATTGATGTTGAAAGAAAGATAAAATTCCCCATTTTTAATGCTTAAAGCCGGTCAATTTCCTTTTTCGTTAACTTACATTTTTTTCATTCATTACATACTTTTTAATTGTGACATACTTATATATGCATTCATAATATGCAAATTAGAATTTGAATTAGAATTAAATAATTTGAAATTTCACGGGTTTGCGTTTTGGAACTAGCCAACTCGAAATGTTTCTAACTGATGACAGCTCAATATTAATTGAAAATCATAAACTTAAATCAGAGATAAAAATTACCATTTCATATTGTCCATATAGGGAATTAGAATTAAAACTAGGGGTCCAGGTTGAGTAATTATAATTCGAGTTGAAGCCAAATTCAATGGCAAAGCCAATAGACTTTTCACAATAAAGCAGAAATTACTCATGTATAATAAAAAAATTTTTAGTACGTTTTATTTAGGACACATAAATAGACCTCCCTTATATACTGCTTCGTTTCCGATATATATTCTCTATAGTTAAGTAGTTAGACAAATAAATATTTTTGTACTCAAAGAGGTAGGTACCTATTTTTAATCAAAACTATGTATATGATTACTACACATTACCAAAATTTAGAGACAGGTACTCAAAAAAATTAAAAATAAAGAATTCAAGTGATTTTTTGTTGTTGTTTGTTTTCATATTTTTTATTTCAAATGAATTTGTTGTTTTGTTTTTATTTGCCATACTTAACTAATATGTACATTGGTCGTTAATTGATGTTGGTTAAGATTTAAGTTAGGTTTATATTAGGTTTTAAATTAGCATAAAATAATTAATTAAAGGTTTTTACTTGCCATTTTGTTCTTTGCAAATTAAATTTATTCTAAATATTTAAGTGAGGTTAGTCTAAATAATTACAAATCAAAGGTGTAAATTTTCTAGTAATAAGTATAAGTTCTTGAAATATAGAATTAAAATATATGAATAAAACATATTGTATACATATATACAAATACATTAAGGCAATAAATAAAATAATAATAATAATAAAAATATGTACATTGGTTAATTGCAAGTAACTATGTAATAATAATAACTGATTTGTTGATTTTTTATTTTAATAAGAACTCATCTCACATATGAATAATGTATTCGGGAAATAATGAAACCATATGATGAAAAAATTGATTTTTCAACTGTGTGCGCATTATTGTTTTATATATTCAACTTATTTATATGTTAAGAGTTCAATAAGGAGAAGCTAGATAACATGAAAGCACATTTTCTGCGCAGGTCTATTATAATTATAGATTAGTTTTTCATTAGGCACACACTTTAAATATCATAGTTTAAGTTTGGCTTCTTTAATGAACATTTTATAATATTACTGTTGGCTTGTTACTTGACTTTCAAACTAATGTTAACTGTCAATAAAATGTTGGCCAAACTAATCTTTAAAAAAGTTTATCGCCAGCACTTTTATTAATTCAATCTTCAATGCTGATTTGAATTGAATTCAAATTCAACAGATTTAAAGAGCTCAATGTTCAATGTTCATTTTGAAATATTGCTTAATTTCAACTTTAAAAAAATGTTCACACTTGCCGTTAACGCTCGCATTGTAGAAGGTTATATGTATTAGTGTTCATCTGTTCAAAATAGTTTGTTAATAAAGATATAATCCAATGCCAGCATTATAGAGTGACATTAACAAATGTGAAATTAAAGAAGCTTTTATTAAATTAAGCAATTATTAAAAAAGAAAAGAGAAACAACTAATCATAACCAATTTGATTTTGATATGAATTAAGACTGAATGTTGGTATTTTTTGTCTTTTTTTGTTTTGTGCATGAAGTTCTAATTTCAGTTGATTTTTGTTGTTCTTGTAACTAAATAAATACATTTTTAATTAAATTAAAGTTGTTATGTAATTTTTGATATTTTATTTCAGTAACGCAGTGGAAATTTTGGAATGACTGAAATAATGATGATAAATTTCGTTCAGCCAATTATACTACGATATTAATGACTAGATTTATTTTAAGTCCAATATCTCATATAAAATTTAATTATTTTACTATTCTAGTAAATTTTTACTGAACTTAAAATGTTGAAATTTGGAACAGAATTTATATTTTAGAAAATTTTTTACTATTATTATTTACTACAACTTTATACCAAAACTTCTTGTCTGCCGCTGCTTGGAAATAAAACATTTAAGTAGTAGTTAACTGCTATTTTATGAGAAATTATGATTGAAGACTCAATTTGAAGAAAAAAAATGTAATGTGTAGTTTTTAAAAATGTATAGTTTTTTAGTTTTTAGTCTAGTAATGTATAGTCTGGGTCTAGTATATAAGTATATATAATCCATTTGTTCCGCTATTAGTTATATAGTTTGTATGAAATAGCTTTTGAAAATGCAAACGTCACCCAGTCTCACGGGAATATTTAGTCAATTAGTTATGTTTCCGTAGTTGAAATCAATGGTGTTTCATAGCTACTCGTATATAAGTAGGTAGGAGTGGTTAGTTACTATAAGTAATTTTTTAGAAATTCTGTATTTTGCCAAATTTTCGGGGAATATTTACTTGCCATTGCCGGTGTATTTTAATGCTCTCCACAAAGTTAAACACAATTAACTCTCTACAAGTTAAAATATAACATGTGACTCGAGTTGTAATTTTTAACATATTTGTCAAAAGTATGTAATAGTTACATGTTAACAAAAGAAATTTAAGATCCACAACTGCTGGATTATTAATACTGACTTTTTGAATTTTTGATATATAATTACGTACTTACTAAGTTTAAGTTTTATAACTATTAAAATCGTAATAGGTAAGTAGTTATATTACATACATGTGAATCGCAAATACTTAGATTCAACAGACAGAATTGGGTAATTGAAATTTTCGAGCGCAAAAACGTACAATTCAATTTTTTAAAGTTAGTCTTAACATTTTATTAATTATTTACGTAAATGTTCCGTAACTTAATTCGATTAAATTAATTTAATTATAAGTAATTTAAAAAAACCAAAAAAAAAGAATCTTGTAAGTACTTGTCTTATTTTTTAAAATAACCATTCTAAGTTTTTGAGATTTTTAATACACAGAACAGACAATGGGAAGCTCTCGATACTTGGAAACTAATAATATAATCAATTATAGCAAGTGTGAAGTTATATTATTCAGAAACAACCTTGTATTCATAACTGCAAGTCTGCAGTCAATCTAAAAATTCTGATTTTTTGAACATTGTAGTCAGATTTTCTGAACGATGTTCATAAATTCAGAGTAAAAGTCTACTGAGTATCAACTATGCAGAATAAATTTTTAGTATGCATACAATTTTTTGAAGTCGTTTTCTTTGTTTTTTTAGAGTAATTGAACTTAAAGTTTTTTTTTTCAGTTTCAGTTATTGTTTTTTTTTTTTTTGTGTAACGTAAATATCTTTCAATATACCGGGTGTTCCACAGCAGCTTTTTAAGAAGGGGAGTAGCCGTTATTTTAAAATTTAAAAAACAAATTATCAACTAAATCGAGGGTGCTCTATCGATTGGCGATACTTTCAACTTCCGGGAAGGAGGGAAAATGGGGTTTTTAGCAAAAAATTCGGCGAAATTGGCCGAAATCTAGATTGGCCACTTATTGTGGATAAAAAAAATGCCTAGGGAACTCATTGTTGTAGTAACAACTTATATCTTCTTAACTTAAAAAGAATTTTGCAATATATATAGTTATATATATAACTATATACGTATATAACTATTAAGGGTAGATCCCGCCCTCACGTCAAATAACTTTGATTGTTACCGAATTATCTTAGTTCCAAACTCATATATGTTCAAGATGTTCAGCATTATAGATTAAGAAATATATTCAACTTCAGACTAGATTTCTTTAGAAGTGAAATTGCGAAAAATCAATTAATGTATGGTGGTCTAAAGATGTTTAATGAATTACCGACAGATCTGAAACTGGAAAGGAACTACAATAAATTCAAATTTAAAGTTACACAATATATTTTGTCAGCTCAAACGTAAAATTTCCGATGTAATTATTTTGCTCATTTCTTTATTAAATTTTCAAATTCATTTTCATTTTTTTACCGAATTTAAACATAAGCTTTAATTTAAAATTTTTAAATTATAATTAAATAGTATTTAATACTAAATAAATGAATATTAAAAAAAAAAAAAAAATTAAAGAAATTCAAATACTTATTGTAAAGGTGTCCCTTCAATCTAAAATGACTTCGCAATATACCTCATCCGGAAATTTCCTAATAGTTTTTAATACATTTTTTTTACTTTTAGTACATTTTTTTTACTTTTAGTACATTTTTATTTGTTTTCAATAATTTTGGAATAACGGAACGTTGTAAACTAGTACCAAATTCACTATTTGTATATATTATCGCTTGTAACATAATTGACGGGTAGTTCTCCGGTAAACGTACAGTTTGAATATAAAAAGTGGCAAATCGTTATTTCATCAAAATTGATCATTTTGTTGCTCTAGAATAACGAGTCTATACTTGTACAATGGATTAACAGTTGGAACACTTAATTTGTACCTTCAATCTAAGAAATAAACGTATTTAAAAAAAAATTGGTAACAGGAGAATGTTTAAAAATCCAAGAGAATGTTTTTAAAATACAAATTTCATTAAAAACCTAAATTTTCCTATAAAATTATTAGATCCCTTATAAGTATAAAAAACTAAAAAAAATATATAAACACATTAAGGCTAAATGATGTACTATTTGGATAATGTAGGATACATTAAAGAGCAAAAATAGATTGGTAACAGGAGAATGTTTTTTAAATGACAGGAGAATGTTTTTGATATCGTAGTTTTAAACAAAACACACTAAATTTAATCAAATTTATTAATTTTTGGCAACAATAGTTATAATAATATTAAATTAAAAAAAATAAAAATGTGTTTTACTTCATAACACTTAAAATAAATCCCAATATTTCATTATATGCGACATAATATCACAAGATTTCTTTTATATTTAGTTTATTTTTAAAGGAATAAAACTCTCTTTCTCCTTTGCGTTTAGTTATTGGATTAGGGCAAAATCATTAGTATATGGTTTGGAGTTACGAAGGAAATATCTTTTTAGGTAGCCTTAAAATTTTGTCCTCATTGGTAATTTTTAAGCACATTATCTTAATTTCTCCATCTTTTGTAACTTCTTGACAAACTGCAGCGTATCTATTTAAAAATTGAATTTATAAAATAATATTATGTTATAATATTTTATTTATTTATTTATTTCGAGCTTAATATATTATTATATGTATAAACTATATTAAATAATTTTTGTGTCAGCTGAATTCAGTTTGTGATTTGTTTCCACAAGGATAAATGTTCCCGGTTTAACTTCATTATCCTCTTCATCACTGTTTGAATAAATTTGTTCATTCACTGTTCACTGTTCATTCAGCTGTTCGTTTTGTAGAGTCCACCAATACTATCAGGAGCTCCTTTGCCGTGACCTGCTTCCGAGTAGTTCCAGGTAAACTGGTTCAGTTTTAGATATAATTGGCTTAGCTTTACACCCATAAAATAAAACATAGTCTTATTTCTGTATTACGTTGAAGGACTATCGCTTACAAAATGTAAGCTAGAAATATCTGGAGTTTTCTTTTCGATATCATCCAAAATTGGTTTATGTGAAATACATTCCGATAATGTGCAAAAACATTCGGTTTTCAATCGATCATTTGATGAATCTTTAGTATACACTACTACGGTATGTAAAGTTATTTGGCTTCTTGAGTTTTGTTATTGTTTCTCCAAGATTTTCTCCTTAGCACGTTTCTCCCTTGAAGTCATCTGACTTATAAGCTTTACCTGTTTCTTTTCCCTTCTTTTTAAATATTTTTTAATAGACTTTAAACCTCCTGTTCTAAGGTAGCAGGATCCTGTCTAAGTTTTCTGTACCTTTCTCTTTCTTTTTCTCTTTTGACTTTAAGAGCTTCGGCCGTGTTTTTTGATTTTGGCGTAGGTTTGCCCATAATATGCGAAATGTTGTGTTCTAAACTTAAATAATTAGCATATTATTTTAAAAAAACATTGAAATTTACTGAGATTGATATAAAAAAACATTCTCCTGTTACAAACGAATTCTCCTGGAATATTTGTTTCCAGGAGAATGTTCTCCAGGAGAATGATAAAACAATACAAAATCTAACTTTAATAACAAAAAAACTAAAATTAACGTACAAAAGTATAAATGGCGTAAGTAAATTCAACGTAGTATTTGATTTATGTGCTTATATGAGGAAATATATAATTAAATTTAATAAAAAAGCTTACCAGGAGAATGATCGACACTCGAAGTTCTTCTTAAAATTCCCACAATCTTTTATACCTTACACTTTACTTGATTCACTTTTCACATTTGTTTAATAACTGAGAATATTAATAATTTAATATTCTCTTTAATCAAACTTGTTACATACTTGTTATGCCGAATTTTGAGAATTTCTAATACATAGAAAAAACACAACTCAGTTGGTAGTGTAAAATGATAGACAAACTTCAGGCTTTGTAAAATGCTTTTACAAAACTTTTGAACATCTTTTGAATGTGTTTACAGAACACATTACATTACTTAGAGTAACATAATTATTTATTTTTTTAAAAAAATAACCACATTTTCGAATAAAAAGAAAAAGTATAAACAAAAATAGTGTTGTGACAGGCAGGAGAATGCTTTTTTAGTACTTTAAAGCGATTTTTTTCTTAAAATTTTTTTAAAAATTTAAAAATTTTGCATTTTATTTAAAAAACTAATTTTTATTTATCTAATATTTATTATATATTTAAGTACAATATATATTTAAATGTTTTTTAGAAGTTGTGACTTTAAAGTGTACGTTTATCGGAGAACTACCCTGACATTAAATTTGTATCCATTTAAAAAACATTTTGTTTCAACAAACAGGTATAAAAAAACTTTGAAATGAATGAACGCATTAAATGAACATAATTGCCGAAACGTCAGATAAATTTATGTAGATTATATAGAGTTTTTGTTCATTATTACAAACTATGCCAACTGGTGGCAGACTGATCGTCAGCATTTATATATCAGCGCCAGATCTAGATAGAGCTAATGTTATCTATAATATCTTGCTTCTGCTGTAAGGATTTTGAGCAAATCTAGTGAATTTTTAAAGGTGGCAAAGTATGATTTACCACCGTGGCAACAATAGGAATATTTTTTTCTGCTTGCCAATATTTTGCTTTACAAAAAAAGGATTCATTTGAACGTGAAGATGTGAATGCATTGGTCAATTAGAAATATTTCGAGGTGTCTAATTCAAAGGCCCAAACCGGGAAGATTTTTAAAATTTTTACCAAGTATTTTATTTTTTGGCTAATTTTAATTTGACGGCTTTATATATTATTATTTATTATATGTTATTGACTTTATCTTTTGCTATGATTCAGATACAACTCTAGTAACTACTCGGGCACAAAAATTAATACTTTTTAATGTTTTTGATTTCTCAGTCGGTAACTTTTTGCAATAATATTTTGAAAAAGCTTTACAATTATTTTTTACCTAAACGTGATTTCTCCTTAAGGGGCGGAAATAGGTATATTTACATAGGTTACGGTTTATTAAGTATCGAAAAATGACTATTCAATTGCTTCTGGAATAATAGTTAGGAAAAACTTGTTCCTAATTTGATAACACGAATCAAGTAACGAGTTTTTGTTACAGTTTATTTTCAAAGAATTAAGCTCTATTCTAGAGCCGATTTGCTCGGTTCAGAAAAATAAATCAGATGTTTAATTTTATTACTTAAGATAAATAATCGTTGTTATACGAAAGGCTGTTATACGCAAGGCATTGCTACATATTGATCGCTACTGCTGTTGATACGTCAACATATCAACTTAATAATATGCACCATCCTTGCATCACTAACACTTTTTGATTATCCAAAAAAATATATTATTAACTAGTTATCTGTAGTTAAGTACTTAAGTATTGTGACTTAGTTAATACTAATCATAAAAGTTGTCGTTTTGATTTCCATATTGAATTAAACGTGGGTGTCGTCAAGGGTGTTCTACTTACTATTTTGGTCAGAAATAAATTCCAGCTAACTAACTACATTTTCATTCGAAACTGAATTTATGAATATTCATTCCAAATATTATAAAAAAGCATTATAGGCACTTTGTAATACAATAAAAAAATTTACCTATTATAAATAGTTAGTTTTCAATTCTGATTTTATGAAAATTTTAATTTACTTTTTCGCCTTCACCTCACTAAAACTGAATCCAAGTTCTTCTAAAATCATTAAAATAGTAACACAATGGTCCATAAAACATGAAATCTAAAAGTGACATTTATGAAGCATTACTACAACACAACACCTTTACTTACCTGTACACTATTTTTTATATTTCGTGTTTTGTTATTTTTTGTTTATTTTTTTTTCATTTTCTGTAATATTGTTCGTCCCAATTCAAACTTCATTTATTTTATTTTACTTTCATTCAGAATTGAGGTAAATACCTAGTTGTTATATTATAGTTGGTAAGAGGTAAATCATTGTAAATATTTACCATTTTAAACGAGATGTTAATCAATGCCACAGATTTTAATTTAGAGGTAGGTAAGTAATGATATTTCTAGACAGACTAAAAATAGGTACGTCTGTACAAAACAAAAGTAAAAGAAAGAAAGAAAGAAAGAGAGGGAAAAGAAAACAGGATTTTATATTTTTAGAGGTCATCTTGAAACCTATTTTATTGTTGTTATTTTAAACGCATATGTACATATATATAAAAAAGTATGTAAGTTCAATGCATCAAAATTTTATAATTTTTCGATTTTTAATTTTTTGTTTTTAATTTCGGAATGCTCTTGAAAAAAACAAATCTGAAGTCATACTGAGAATATTTAATTATGTGTAGGTGCCGGTTTATTTAAAAACAAAAAAAACTATAAAAAAAATTTCATCCAAGAGTCTTCAAATTTATAAGAGTTTTGTGTTGTATTTTGTTTTTTAGGGTTCTTTTTGATTTCATGCCTAAATAGGAATTTATATACGTACGTACGAATATAGTTAAATAGGATTAATATGAAATCGAAATTCCTCAATAATTACATAATTAGAAAAATAGAAGTCAAGGAACTCTTTTTCGAATAGAATTCATCATAAGTGGTTAAATAATATAAGATTGTAGATATAAATAAAAAAAAAATATTAAAACCGGTATTCGATTTTGATATTCGATTAATATCTAGGAGTGACTCCTAGAAAATCTGATTAAATAAATAATTGAATTTGGAGAGATTTTCTTTTGAAGTTTTTGAATTATAATTAAAAGTGAAAGAATTTCAAAACGCGTTTTTGAGAATAGAATGTAACAATTAACAAGTGAAATTATTTATACAGGGTGTTTTAAGAATAAACTATTTCATATATTAAAGGTTTATTTAAGTGGCTGTAACAAACAACAAAAATGTATATATATATATATATATATATATATATATATATATATAATATAATACTTCATATATGGAGAAAATTGTTATTATGACACTACCATTATGACTGCATTATCATCCGACTACTAATCAGGAGCTCCCGGGTTCATATGATGCTCCTAGCATGAATATCTGATTGAATTTTTCTTTAATTATTCATAAAATAATTAATGAAATTTATTTCATAAAGTGTTATTACCAAATTAAATAACATAGAACTAAGTACGCTATTTAAGAAGGTCTAAATAGTTCCTGATAACAGAAATTTTCTACAAAGTAGTTTGAAAGTATAGTTAGTACAAATTTAATCAGAAATATAAGTATAACAATACTTACTCGTAGAATAGGAGTGGAAGCATGTTTGGCATTTCAAACATGTTGTTACGCTAATTGTAAAAAATCACATTGAGGCAGTACCTGAGTACAAATTTTCAGCTCTGTAAAACTTTTGATTCTTAAAATATTTGTGATAGGTGCTGGGAGTTGTATGGTAGCTACTATAACCTGTCGGAATTTAAAAGATTAATATTCTCTGAAAATTTCATCCAAATCGATTCAGTAGTTTTCGTGTCTATAAACAACATAAAGACCGACTTTATGTCTGTCATTTTTATATATATATATATATATACTTACATATAAGTATATATTATAGATAAGTAAATTAAAGTAGATGATTTATTGAATATAAATAGCTAAGTTTATTCTTTAAAAATTTTCGAATTTTGGTTTCGAAACATGATATTTTTTAATGAAAATTGTTCGGATGAAGAAAATATATACAAACAAATATCATAAAAATACGTATGCTAAGAGACAGTAACTACAACTGCAGAACAGTAACACTAACACTACAGAACTACCAAGAAAGGAGTAAGTAAATTTAAGTATAGTTCGTTTGATGAAATATTTTATTTATTACATAAAGAAATTTTTCGGTATTTTTAATTATAAATTTAAATATTTTAATGTAAACACAAGTCTTTCTCTTTATTTGTTGTACTAACACAGTTCAATCTACTTATCATTTTAAACTATTTTAACTTAGATATATATATATATACATTTTGTTCCAAATTTTTAACACTTAGTTTTAAAGTTCTTTCTTTATTTTCAAATAGAAAATATGTAATTGGCACATACAAAACATAAATAAATAAACCTACGTCCTGCCATTTAAATTTTTAAAACGCCAACCGTCCTTTCACCGAAGTACTTTTTCCATTTATACTATATGTAATAATATTTCGGTAATAAGTACTTACCATATTTATTTCATGTAAAAAGTATTAACTACCTAAGCTATTGATAATAGGATAGAAAAAATATTTTAGGAAGTATAACAATAGTGAATCAGTGTTATTATTGACTGTTATTCAAGGATAATTTTATAACTAGTTATAAAATTGATTAAATTTGTTCTATAAAATTGGGCTACACAAAATAGGATAATATTTAAAAATACCTTTCAAAGTCTATCAAATTGTCTTTTCAACTTGTTATCACCCCCATTTATATAACTAATAAGTATAGTCATAATTAATTAGCAACTACAAAATATAAATTAAAGAAATGTATCAGGAGTTCTAATGTTAAGTACTTAAGTAATTTTTGAATTTTCTATTTTTATAAATTGAGATCCAATACTTAACTTCCCAACTTCTCTCAATAAAATACAAAATAACTAACCACAATTTTTTATTTATAAAAATTGAAAATTCGTACATGCTTTTGACATTGGGACTCTTGGTAATTATCTTGAAATATTTCCTATAACTTAAAATGTACGTGTATCACCGCCCATACACCTTACTCCTCCCAAACTATTTTTATATAGTTTTGACGGAGTACATTTCTTTTCATATGAATAAATTATTTAACTATTGATACAAAATTAAACTAGGAAGACGTTTCAGAGAAAATATTAGTTCAAATGTTAAATTTTTTTTTATTTTGTTAAAACCATAATAATTACACAGGCATGTTCACTTATTTATTCAATTCAAATAACTGTAAAATATATATCAAATTAACTAAATATATTCTAACACATAGTTACTTTCTTCAATTTGTAATTATAAAAAATTATAAAAATTGTTAATTTGTTTTGAATGGGAATTGGGTACATGTAAATTTATATTGTACGTCTTTACAATCGAACCCCGCATTAGAAAAATTATATATCGAATTAATTAATATTATTTAATAACAAACTAAGCTGCAGCTATATAATTACGCCCTACATATTTCAGTTCGCATATTCATTTTTTGTTACGACTAAATTTTCAGTTTTGATAAAAATTTGTATGAAAAAGCGAGTTAATAATACGTACAATGTATCCTAATTGCGAACTAAATATTTGTAAACTATTTTCAGCAAATTAATTTTATTTCTCGTCTTATATGGAAAAAAATCTGTACTTTAATGTTTATAGTAATTACTTGCTTGTTTTAAATTTAAATAGAAACAATCTCTGAATATCCTGATCTGAAAAAAACCTATAACTATTGTGTTCAAAGACTACTTATATATAAATAAGGTTATAAAAAAAAATTTCTAAATTTATCTTGCCATAAAAATTTTATAAAGGTATCTGAAATGAACTAAAAATTCACAGAATTGGGTACATCGATTGGCAAACTTACCTCAGATTGAAATTTTCGCACGGAAATACGTACAATTTACTTTTTTTCGTCTTACTCAAGTGGTCCTAATAGTTTATTGTTTACGAGTATTTATAAAAAACTAAATATAACTGATTGGATCCAAATAATTTAATTTTAATTAAAAATATAAGTAAAGTACTAACTATTGTAATTTAAAAAAAAAGAAAAAGCTTGTATTTGTCTTATTTTTCGAACCTAAATGTAATTTCTCTTTAAGGGGACGGCAATAGGTACACCGTATGTAAAATACGTGCTAGTTAAAACAACAGCTAGTTAAATACACTTCCTGATAATTAACTACTTAACATCCAGCATTTTTTTAAATAGAATTTCTTTCACAATTCTGTTTAAATTTCTCCCAGAAATTTTAATGGATTTAATGGAAACATTTTTAAAGTTTTTGTTTACGTTCAGATGATTTGGATTTCATAGACATTAGCAAAATTACACAAATAAAAAAAATCTTTAGGAAATCGTATTTTACAAGTTATTTAAAAATTGACCATCTTTCACCACATTCATTACTAAGTTTTACCACCTACGAATTATACCAAATTATTCTTGAAACACTCTGTAACTATAGTAAATTTTAGTTCTAATCCTGTAGTCAAAAACTTGTTTAATTGTTTTCAAATATTAAAATTTTTGATTTCTTTCTAATACTAAGGCGTGTTAATGCCACAAAAAAAATGCTAACTCTTGTTAAATCAAAAATATTATAATTTCCTTATTAAGTAGTTTAGTTAAAGTAATAATAAAATTAAAAATTGAAGAGTTTTATGTACATGTATGTATACATATGTATACATATGTATATATATATATATATATATATATATATATATATATATATATATATATATATATATATATATATATATATATATGTCAATGTAGTTAATAATAGTTACGTATGTATATATATATATATCATAGTATTGGTAAAGAAATAAAATCACCGCTTTCATTCAGAATTACTTAAATGCAACAAAGAAAGAGTTGGAAAAAGTCTTATGTCATAAGAAAAATAAAATAAAAGAGAGTTTTAATTAAATATGAGTATACTTAGTTCTCATAAAAATTTCAATTTTAACAAAATTTTCAAATTTAATTAATGTAATTTTGAGAGTGTCTGATTCTATGCATTTTGTTAATGAAATCAAAATAATTATGAACATCTTATATATATATATATATATATATATATATATATATATATAGCTACACTACTCATCCAAGCAACTAATTTTTGTTCGCAGGATTTACAAGGTGAAGAAAAAAAGTGACTGAAACCAAAAATATTACTCAAATTTTGATTAATTATTATTGATTGATTGATTTGATTGATTTTAACACATTTTATTGCATTACAAATTTTTATTAAAGACTGATAATAGTTTAGTTATAGGGCAAAACAAAAGATTAATTAGTTAGTAAGTACTTAAATGAAAAATTTATCACCGATGTTCCTATTACACCTTAACTTTTGATAAAGAAACAAATTAAGGTCAACACTATTGAATTTGGCTATGAATAAAATAACTATATATATATATATATAAGTATTAGTTAAGTATGTACCAGTAAATACTGATTTTATAAATACAATAAAATTATTACCACTTAGTTTGATTTGCAGATGACGCAAATATCTCATTGAAAATAATGAATACTACACACATAAGTAATAAATTATATTATTTCAAATGGGAACTATAAGATTCACTTATTTAGTTACAAACACATTGAGTGGAGTGCATAAAAATTAGCTTAACCTCAAAGTTTATGCAAAATATCTCAAACTCATGCATTTTAGATAACTAAGTAAGAAAAATAATTTAAACTCGATTTGGTATGAAAAAACAAAAATAATTTAAAGCTGAATTTCGAGTAAGTAAATTATAGCCCTACAACTTAAAAATCAAGAAAATATCTAAAAATTAAATTTTTTTTGTATAAGTACTAAACTAAGCCAAAGCTTGGGAAAATTTTATATAACTACTTATCCAACCAGATCTCCTTCTCTGTCTCAGTGATGTAATTGAAAGTATATGGCTTCTAGCTTAAGGTTTTTCTCAACGATTTTTTGTCTAAAAAAATTTAGATATATAAGTACTTAAGTTCAAGCTCATTTTTATGCATTCGACCAATTTTATTTAATTTTTGAATCACGATCTGTCTTTATTGACAGTTGCATACTCGAAATCGGAATGACACAGTTCATAGCAATTAACTCATCTGTAAACATTTATCGAACTGGAAACACTTAACAACAACAGTTGAACGAGCTGGAAACAATGGACAGTGAAGGATAGTGCTTGACAATGCTGAACAGTGCTGGAACAGTGAATGTTGTTTCTGGAAACACTTATCAACATCAACGAAACCAAATTTGATGGATCTTTAATAAGTAAAAGGATATCTATTCAATTCAATTTTATTTAACTTAATTTTTACATTTACATTTGAGTTTTATTACATTTATATATATATACAGAGTTCAGATGTACTTACATCTACACAACTGAAATATTAAACTATTGTTTTTGTTTTACATTTTTGTTTAATTCACTAATATTTACGATTTCATAAGGAAGCTTTAAAAAACCTTATATTTGATTTTATTTTTTATTAAAATTTATACCTAATTAGTAACTAACCTAGTCTAACTATTAACTAATCTACTTAACTAAACTACTTAATCTAAATCTGCCGTATTAGCAAAACTATAACTATAACACAATCGAACTTATTGGTATAAACTCTTTGTACTTAAATGAATTTTCTGAAAATGAGCATTTTGTAACAAAAGATTCTGTTTTCTGTGATATTAATAGCGATATCAAGCTCATATTTGCTTTATAATGGATTTTTTTAGTTGAATAAAAAAAAGGGAGGTTGAACATGAATTTTAAAATTTTATTTTGAGCCACTTGAAGAGTGTTAATGTGAGTTTTGGCAATATCATGGACATGCTGAACATGCATATATTATGATCGGTAGAAATATAACTTTCATTAGTATTAATTTATTTTCAATTTATAGGTAAGATTTTCTATTGATAAATGAATATAGGAAACTAACTATAGTTAAGTATTAAGTATTTATTAATTTGGCTGAAAAATTTGTATAGTAAAGCCATTTTTGGATGAAAGTTATAGATTATAAAATTATAAAGATAGTTATAACTAGTTGGTTACTAAAACAGCTTTAAAAAATAATTATAAGTGAATATACTTATACTTTTACGATATTAACTTGGTTTCTAAAGGCGTGTATGAGGGATTACGAAAATTCACCAATCAATCGTTTCCAGACCAATGGAAGAAATATCATAAAAAATTTTGGAAAAAAATAACCAATGGACTCAATTTGTTATGAAATTTTTAATGGAAATACAGATTTCCTAGTGCGGTAGGGAGCTATAAACTGTACTCACATGTAAATATACCTAACCTCATGAATAGATTAACATAATTATCGAAGACTTACACACGTCAATATCAGTTCGAGTCGATTACTTTATGATTTTCAAATACTAAAAAATTCTCCAAAGTAGTTAAGTTATGGCATTATTCCGTTTTGGGTATGGTATTGTACATTTATAAAGAGGCCAAATAAGTACTTTTTGCAGCTCAATAAAAATTGCTTTAAAATTTAACTAATTTTTAATTAAAAAAAATAATAATTATTAATAATCAGCAACCTCTAACTTATTTCTTTGCACAAAAAAACAAGGTAAATGCAATTGCTGTTATCTAAAACTAAATCATGAGCATTTGATTTTAAGCGTATTATTATTTAAATTAATATTATTTAATTTATTATACTCAAGTACTTATTACTTAATGAGGTTTCTGAAAAATTGCGAACTTAGGTGTATTTTAATGTTTTCGATCTCTTAAATATTTTTTGACTAACTACAGGTTGATTTCGTATTTTTTCGGCACATAAATAGCAAGAGTTGCTTTAGGTTTACCATATCTAAAACAATTGAACAATTGGACTCTTAGAACAATTATTAGAATACCCGATATTGATAGAGATTAGACAACCCGAAAGAGATGTAACATTAGTTTTATTGAATTAAATACGTTAATATTTACTCTTTCGACAGAAAACAAGTTATTTTCTTTGCCTCTAATATTTGATAGATCTAAATACATTTCGCGAAAATTGGTTTTAATTTACTAGAAGACTAGAATTTTTAATGAATTGTTAAGACTGTACTTAATTTGATAAAAACTAAAGTAAAATGTAAATTATGCTATTTAAGAAGATCTAGTTAGTTCCTGACAAAGGTAGTAGTTTTCCACAGTCAATTAGTTGAAAAACCAGAAAATTACTAAATAACCAACTGCTTCAATATTCGCAAAAATATTGTACGTGTATCACTGGGTGGCGCAGTAGGGAGAGTATAGTAAATAAATGCTTTATAGAATTTAGCAAATAAATGCTTTATGAATGGACCTAGTCCAATACATTTTATCATGGTCAATAAATTATAAAAATAGTTAAGAACATAATTTGGTTATCGATCAAAATAAACTGGAACCATGCTATTATAAAAACGAAGTTACTCTATAACAGATAGACTAATTTTGTCATGAAAAAAATTATAGAGAAAAAAATATTGTATGTTTGTATTGTGTGGTTATATGCCAAATCTCCGTGTAAAAGCAGTAAAAGTGTTCATTCCTAAAAAAAATGTCTTAAGTACTTACTTAGTTGAACAAAATCAAAACTAAAGTTAAATCTTAAAGTTAATTCTCTTATAGTTACTTCAATTGTTTTAGGTTAAGCAATCAACCTGTAAAAACAGAAATTATTTTCGATGCAGAATGTAATCGGAAAGCATTACTTACAATCAAAAGGAAATGTGTCTCTAATTAAGTGTCGTGAACTATAACAAATTTTCAATTTATTAACATTAAGCATTTTTTTTTCCAAAATATTAAGTAAGTAAGTAAGTAAGTACCAAACAAATATTAAAAATTTACATTATTTATTATTCTTAAAGTTAAATATTACATAAATAAATATTTCAATATTAAAATTTTTAAAAGCTTTAAATTAATCAATTTGAAAGAGAAACACATGTGTATAAACAAATAATATTTCATTATTTGTTGTTTGAAATACAAAACAAAAAAACAACACTCAAAACTTATATAATTAGAAAAACTGAAATTTTTACATTTGAATGATTATAAATCGATACATTCGATCAAATAACAATCAACCAGCAACACATTTAAACAGCATGTAAATAAGTAAATAGTGAACTTGACCTCGTTCAATAAAATAACAAATCATTCTCTAAATTTGATCCGAACAAATCAACTCTAAAAAACAAGAAAAAAAACAACAAAAACAAAAACACAAAAATTAAATCTGTGAACCGTGAAATAATAATGGTAACTAGTAACAATATAACTAATAATAAAAGTAATAAATAGTATCTATACATAATAAAAAAAAAGCTCTACAAACAAAAGCCACAGACAATTTAAAACACTTTAAAATATCAAATTCAAATGGGTTTATTTGAAATATAGTTAGTTACATAAAGAAGTGGCAGTAAAAATTCATGTTACAATTTATTTTAACTACTAATTAAAATACTGAAAAATGATTTGTTTAATTGAATAAATTTTTAAATTCAAGGTTCATGTAACAATTTACCTATACATAGTTACATAGTTAGTTACAAGAAAAATTAAATTAGTTACCTTTCTAAAAACAAAACAACAACAATTTATGTTTGACTTTGCATGAAAACAAATAAGAAAGCAAAGTCAAATTTAATTTTAATATTATTTTTTTAATAAGGATTTGAATATATTAAAGTCTTTTAAATCAATAGTTATACAAAATTTAGTAGTTATTACCCCTTTTGAGTAATCCAATTAACTGAAACTAAGTAGTTAAGTATAGTTAATTAATTTTATCTAGAAGAAAAAGAAGTATAGTTATGATGTAAGTCAAAAATCCAGCGTTTGGTTATAGTACAGCACACTAACAGGACAAAAATAACTGTTAAAATTACATTCTAACTATATATATATAATTATACATAACATATAAATTTAATCAAATTTTAGACAGTTAACTATATCTAAATATACATTATATAGATATAGTTAACTGTTTAAAATTTGAAAGAAAATGCAGAGTTATGAAATAAGTCTAATCTACTTGCTTTCTATTATCTACATTGATTGATTATTTGCATTGGTTACTTAACGATATGTTACGTACATCATGAACACCAGACTTATCCAATAATAATACTTAAACTCAATTGACCAACATCATTAAATAAATATCGAAGACAAGCACTACTAACTACAGATTCGAAGATAATATGCAAGTTGAAGCAAGTTTTTAATCATAACTTGACTTGGTGAGCATCATTACTACTTATAAATGTAAATACTTATTTGTGAAAAACGTTGATTATATCTGAAAAAATCGTTCACTTTTTTGATCCATGATTAAACCATCAACTGCGATTCATACCTTACCATACACAATTTCATATCAGACTTGCCGTTTTTGCAAATAAAGTTATATATATATATCTAATATTTCAGTGCGTTCGTTTGTGTAAGAAAAATAAAATTTAGGGTTAAAGATTATAATGTAAGCTTTTTAGTAAATAAAAAGAAACCCAGACCGATCTGCTTCAGTATTTAAATTTAACTCTTTATTAATTTCTTACAGGACATATAATTGTCAATCACAATATATTTTTGGTGGAATAGTTACGTCATTAGTGTGAGTCTCTACTATACCCTAACGACACTTTATTACATTTTTACAATAACAATTTTATCTTATTTGTCAAACTTAATCAAAATTTCTGAGTTGAAAGTCAAATATAAGAAATGGCAATTAATATATGAAAGGTGTGTAGAAGTTATGTTGTAAAAACTAAAAATGTAGAGGATAGTTTAATGATTATATTTCCCCACAAATATATACTTAGTTATAACTAAGGTAAATAAACGTACGTAAGTATTATCGATATATTTTGACCTTCTCACTGTTTTTATTATAACTCAAATATGTAGTAATCAAAACAAAGTTTAAAAAGTATATTATACTTATTTTCAGAAAATGTAGTTAGACCTTTTTCAATAAAATATAGCTTTAAAATTAAATTTTGAATAATATTTCTGAAAATTATAGGTGTTTAAAGTATCATGGCCTAATGTCCGTAATATCGATGAAGCTATGTCCCTAATATCGAAACATAGAGGTGTACCGTGTACCTAATATCGATATAAAAATTACATGCAATCTTCAAATTGAATAATCAAAGTAAGAGTACACAGTTATGTAAGCATTATTTTTTTTTTTTTGAATTTTTATTGTTTTCTTTATCGTTTAATAATTTATAATAGCATTCAAAACAAAAACAAAAACGAAACATAAATTATTAATCCATAATTTAGGAACATAAAATAAAACCTCTAAAAGATTACTTGGATTGAAATATGTTATTAGGTTTTTACTTTGACAAACCATTCAATAAACATTTTCTTTTTTATTTGAACTCGATTTTTAGTCAAATTTTGGGGGATTCTCTGTGAAATATTCGGATCTCTTGACAGAAAATCTTCATACCAATGTCTGCCATTTGTAATGCATTAATCCTTTGTAGCTGGAAATCCAGCACCAGAAATCAGAAAGAGTCAATTCTCTATTTGAAGTTTTTCGTCAAAAGTCAGTACAGTTCGTTTTTCAACCTTGCAACTGACTTCGGATTTTCCTTGTTTTTATCAAATAAAATTGATAATGGAATTTTATATAATTTACTGGCTTTATAAACTGTTATACCAGATTACACTTCTTTTTTTGCAGTCTTCAAATCAAAAATTTTACTTTACAAAAGTTTTTATTTTTTGCCGTAGAATTCAAATTAGCATAAAAAAGTCCTTCCCATTTGAAAATCTTAATTTCAGCCAATTTCGGCGGTTGTTGGCCTTAAAAACTCTTTTCCGGTCCTTTCTGGAAGTTTAAAATATCACCAATCGATAACTAGAGCACCCTCGATTTAGTTAATAGATTTTTTTTTAATTTTACGAATAACGGCTCCTTCTCCTCTTAAAAACTGATACGCATTCTCTGGAACACCCGGTATATTAAGAATAAAAAGCTTTAATATTTAAATATTTAATACTCAATTAAAACAAATTATCTATAAGTATTTTCGGAAATTTTAAAATATAAATTATTTTCTCAATCAAGCTATGGGCTAAATATACTTAACAAGTGGTGGTTTAGTTACTTGAATATCAAAACTCAAAAGTCGGCAAAAAGATTTTGTAGATTACATTGTTTTAGATTACATTTTGATTGCTTTATTAACATGTCGACTTGGAACCCAAATAATCAAGATGTAGAATCCGATGAAGAGGATATAGATTAGTTTGCATAATTGAAGCTATTGGATTTTATATTGATGCGAAACTTCACATAAACACTGATGAATTTGTTAACACTTTGGATATAATACAAAAATCGTTCTTGTCTGGGTTTTTAATTCGAGGAAAGGATTTGATCGGAATAGTATTTATGAATACAGAAAATTCACCTGATCCAAAAGATATGTCAAATATGACACATTGTTTTTTCCCAAAATACAGCCGTTTTATTGCCACTTTGTGAATTGTCAAAGAAAATAATGGAGTATTTTCTGAATTTCGCAACACCAGATAAAATAATTAAAATAAATTTTGAAAGCCGATTTGATATAAAAGGTGGATGTTTGGCAAATGCGATTTGACTTTGTACTTAAATATGTTTAAGCAATGTGGATATAAATTAAGTACCCAAACAATTATATATTTTACTAGAACCTTATAAAGAAGGATCTTCAGAATTTCAAAAGTGTTTACAAAAAGCAAAAGATTTAGATGAAACTGATATTAAATTTGAGCTTTTACCCAATGTGTAATAATTTCGATTACAATAAATTTTACAAAAAAATTTTTATGTATTGTTCAACACATTGATATTGATCAATTTATTAAGCCTAAAATTGATTAACGTGATTTCCAATAGAAATTTACAACAAAACTAAAAAAACGGGGGCTTATCATTTGAAGTGGATTTTAGGAAATGATATTCAAATGTAAGTTGAACTTTATAATTATTTTAAAAAGAAAGTACAGTCCAAAACCGTTAAAGTTTTAAGAATCAACAATACAACAATTGTTAGTTAAACCACATAAAATATTTCAACCACAATCTGTTGAAGATCACGAACTTGTATCAATAAACGAAAATAAAATATCTGAACAACAGCAAGAGGAAGACTTAAAGCCCAGAAATACTAGGAATGTTCTAACTGTTGGAGGTCGTAAAACCGCATTTACTTGCGAGAAGCTAGTCAGAATGCGTAGTCCACTAGCACCTGGAATTCGATTACTTAGCTTTAAAAGATCTGATGCTCTATCATTTCATGATTTTATAAAAACTGGCTCTTTTCTTTATCCTGATGAAAATATTATCACAGTGGTTCTACAAAACTATTTGGTGCTCTTTGGGAAAAATGTATTCAAAGAAATGAAGTTCCAATTTGTGTGATCATTTCTAGTACCAGCTCGTTTTATTGCTCTAATACCAACTCAAAATAATAATTGTTGCAATGATCATGATGGATTTCGTATATTTTACTTACCTTTTCAAAATGAATTTAGGTCATTAGATTTACAAGGCTATACGAATTGTGGTACATCAGAATATGGGGTTAAAATTTTTGAAAAAATCACAAGCAAATTAAAAATGAAATTTAGTCCAGATATTTTAAAGGATTTCCCGTGTTGGAAATATTAGAAGGTAATATAATTGGTTCTGCTTTCGTTATCGAATACGATGGATTGGGAGAAGGATGTTCTTCAAATTTAGAAGTTATAGAAAATTTAACAGAAGTTCGGTCAAGATTTAAAAGTGACTAAAAAAAATCTGGTGGCGATTATCCAGAAAATGCAACTGAAATTGCAAAAATTTCAGATGAATGTCCAACGCGTGATCAAATAGAAACACTTGTATCCAAAAATGAATTGAATGTACTACAAATTAAGCAGCTTAAATCAAATCTTAAAGAGAATAATGTGAAAGGGTTAAATGTAACTAAACCAAAATTAATTGAAAAAGTTACCGAACTACATTCCTAAAAGTTTATTTTTTACTAATGTTCTGTAATTTTTTATACACGTATATATAATTAAAAATGTAAAGCTGGTTGATTAAATCACATTTTCTCACGAAATACTTTAAATATTCTCGCCAAATCTCAAGATCACCCGAAATTGGAAAATCAATGTGTCTAAATCCAATGCCATTTCAACCGTCAATTTTGATAAAAATTAACGGTAGTTATTTAAGTATAAAGACATGAAATATATCGATATTTTATATCAACATATATTGACATTACGTACAATTACCTTAGCTAAAAAATTATGTAAAAAAGCTATTAAAATTTACTTATAATTTTTTTAAAGTTACTTAAATAATCAAAAACAAATATTTTAAATCACTCTGTAATTTTAACTTTTAATATTTTAAAAGGCAGTATCATAACCAAAATATTTCAGTTTCCATCAATAGTTTAAAAGACATATTTTGTCATTAGGTGAACCTAAATTTTTACTTTGGAAAATTTTAAAGTGACGTCATCAACGTCAATAGGCAGAATAACGTCACCGCCACTGATATGCTTGAAGAAGCTCATAAATGATATGACAAAATATTTTTGTATTAAAAACTTCAGTAATTATTCCAAGTTATTTCAACCGATGAGATACAGTGTACAGATAACAATTCAGAATTGTAACCGAATAAAGTTGATTGACTTGTTGATAAGACAAACTGTACAAAAGAATGTAATAAGAGTAGATATGATATAAATTCAATTCAATTGACCAACCAAGAAGAATTTGATAATTAAATTATGACCGGAAATATAATTTAAAAATACGTAAGCACATATTTACGATTTACGATTTATTTGTGCATTCCTATATACTTAAGTAAGTAAATAAGTTATTTCTTATTCTAAAAACAGAAAAAAAACCCAGTTTTAAAATTTTGAATTTTTTTTTTTTGTTTATATGTAATTATTTTTGGTTTTCTTTTTTTCATTTAAAAGTAAACAAATAATAAGGGTATCGATTCCAATTAAGCATTTTAACGGATATCAGTTAATAATCACGAGTATGCATATATATATACTTATATATAGTTATATATGTAGGTATATTGATTGATTGATTCATAATTGAAAAATTTTAATTGAATTTGGTCTTTTTCTGTTTTTTTAATTCTTTCTTTCGGATCTCTATTCTTTGCCTAATTGAAGTTCTTAACAATAACATACATGTAGTTAGAGATACATGACCAGAATGATTTAATAAAAATTGAAACAATAGAATACTTAATTGATTTAAATTTAATAATAGTTTTTGTATGTAAGTAGCTGGGTTATTATAGAATTTAAAATTAGAATTTAAAATTGATTTGAAAAAATGTGTTTGTGAAAATTTTTGAAAATTGCTACTGTAAGTTACATATATATATATATATATACGTATACGTATAACATAATATATGGGAGAATACGAACTTTTTAATTTTTATGTAAAAAAAAATCTGCCAGTGTGATTATAGTTATGCCATTTTTATAAGTATCAATACTTACATTGTCTTATCTGCCATTCGATTGATCTATCGGAACTGTACCCTTAGGTGTGTACATCCATATCAGATTACTTAGAAAGATTTTGATTAATTCTATTTATTAATTTATTTAAGTAGATACTCTTAATATTTTTTTGATATATATACCGGGTGTTCCAGAGCATGCGTATCAGTTTTTTACTAGGGAAAGGAGCTGTTATTTTAAAATTTAAAAAAAATGTTATTAACTAAATCGAGGGTATTCTATCGTTTGGTGATATTTTCAACTTCCGAGAAAAAGCAAAAAAGGCTCAAAAAATCGCCGAAATTGGCCGAAATCGAAATTTTCAAATGGGAAGGGTTTTTTTTTGTTTTCTCTTTAAAATTAACAAAAATTATACAAAAAACCACCATATTTTTTTTTGGTAAACTAAAATTAATAATAATCATTTTTATTAATAAATTTGTTTTTTATGCTATCATAATTCATTTTTATCTCAATTTTGGGTTCCTACAAATTTAAAAGTTTAAATTAAAAAAAAAACAAATTTACTTTGCAAAAGTTTCTTATTTTTTGACGTAGAATCCGAATTTGCATAAAAAAGCACCACTTCCTATTTGAAAATCCCGATTTCGACCAATTTCGGCGATTTTTGGGCTTAAAAACCCTTTTTCGGTCTTTCGCGGAAGTTGAAAATATGACCAATCGATAGAGCACTCTCGATTTAGTTAATAACATTTTAACTTAAATTTTAAAATAACGGCTCTTTCGCCTCTTTAAAAGCTGATACGCATGCTCTGGAACACCCGGTGAAAACCCGGTGCAAAAACCTCTATAATTGTACACGCATTTATTCATTATGTTTTGTGTTAGTTTTCGCTTTTATTCGTATTCGCAACTTATTCGTCAATACAATATAATTTTCTACAATGTTACTGGTTGTCTCCATAGTTTTGAATAAAATGATAATTGAACTATAATTACTTACTTAAGTCAAGCCCTGCAGAAACAAACAAACAAACCGTCAATCAACTGTATCAAACTTGTTAAGCAAAATTAAAACCTGTAAAATTTGAAACAATGTACTATTTCCTTCTCTTCTTAGAAGCGTAGGGGTTTTCTTAACAATTTACTTCATACAAAGTCATATAACTATGATTTTTTTAAAAATAATTATGAAGTTTTAATTTATTTTACATATTTAGCTAAGCTTGATCATTATTTCAAAAAGTCATATATAGCACCGTAGGAAGTAAAGGGTTAAATTGTAAAATTTTACAAAATAAGTAATCAGTTGATTATAATCTACCATAATTGTGCCACAGCTAATCTGTTCATCTAGGAGAAGAGGTAAATTTTATTTCTAATATAGGATTTTAGCTCGTGTGCTTGTCCGACATTGTTATAGCATAAGTATATAACTACTTACTCAACTTTTGCATTTTTCTGTCATTCTATTGATAAAAAAATAAAACGAATGGTTAGTTCTATTCAATCATCATTTAACATTAGTTATTGTATTAATATCAAATTAAAAAATTTATGTATAAGTAGTATATATATATATATATATGTGTTACGGTTAATGTGATAAATCCGGTAATTATTAATACTAACCGGTAATTATTAATAATAATCGCGTATTTTGGTAAATGTGACAAATGAGTAGAATTGATTACATTTATCGGTAATTATTAATAATTACCTGTATCGATTTTTACGACATTTGGAATTATACTTGATATTTGACTTTTTACATTTGCAGCGATTTGGATTACAATCAAATTTACAACTACAGTATTGAAATCCTTGACCACCTAGATTTGAATTTATTGATTTTTAAACCCCCCCTACTCATATATTAAAACTCTGTTTTCACAGACGGCAAGCTTGTAGTGAAACATAACATCTTTTTTGAAATATTTAAGTGTTTGGTCTCGACTGCCGGATTGTCGGACCTATTCAAAAAAAATTTAAAAATTAATTATTAAAAACCTTTTTTCAGAAAAATACAATTTAAATACGTGATATAAAGTTTAGGCCCATATCCTGGGACCCCGGACCTATTGCCTTCATCTCATTTAAGAGCCATTGTATTGATGATAAAAAAATATTAATATAAAAATAAACTTTAAGGCCTTTGGTCCTAATTTCCAGGCCGTTGGACCTTTCCAAAAAAAAATTTAAAATTATTTTTAATATTTATTACATTTACCTAAGATGGGTGGGAATTATTAATAATTACCGGTTTATGTGATAAATTAAAAAAATTCTGTCCAAATTAATCACTTTAACCTTTCTATTTGATAATTATTAATAATGACCGGTTATTATTAATAATTACCAATTTATTACTTTAACCGCAACATATAACTCTAACGTACATAAAATGATATGTACCTAGTTGTATCTTGTAAAATGTTTTACAAAAATGTAAGTATATCATAATATTCACTATTTACTTTAGCTATATATTTATAATTCATAATAGCTTAAGATAGTCATTGATATGGAGAAAGATGGTAAAGTTTGTTAAAGTTGGTGATAAGTACATAAGAACAATAAAATCTGAATTAAGTAACTAGTTATGTTGTTTAAAATTGAATAATTAAGGTTGTAAACTAATTTTGAAATAATTTTTATTCTGATTTATCTTAAATATAACACTAAACTGATAATTAGTGTCAATAAATTGAATTTAAACTATTAAGTAGTTAACTATATATATACATAATTCTTATCAATAATACCTACATGTGTGCATTCCTATCCTCTAATGCTATGAAGAGCTTAGACAATGCTATTTTGATGATTTTAAAATTAATAAAAGCAAAATTAAAACACAAATACTAGTTACCTACACCTGGAGTAAGACTGAATATAGAGTTATTGTCGGTATAAACAACCAATAAAAGTTATTCCAGGACATCTTTATGTCCTAGTGTTGAACAATCGTCAGTGAAGGGGCGAAGGTTGTCAGAGGTCCAGAAAAGTACTTTACCACTATAATACTAGTGCAGAAACTAGAGTACAGAAACAACGAAAAGTTTAAATTTTCTTCAAGGTTGAAGGTTAACTTGAACTATTAGCAGTAAACAAAGAAACCATATACAATTAAAATTCAATTCAATCAAATTAAATACAGTGACAGGGTTACTGACATATACACATGGTCATAATTATCCTATTAACAATAACTATTATTTTATTAAATTCAAAAAAATATTTTGTTATTATTATTTTGTTTAACTACATAGTTATTAGTTTTTTTTATGAGAAATTTTATACATTAACAATTAAAACTTAAATAATAGCCTTTGAAACCTTAATTTAGTCACATAAATATAATTTTTATAACAATTAACATAATTTATAATATACCTATAATATGTATTATAAATATATGTTTATAAAGTATACACCTATTATTATATATTTACTTAATTCGTTTACTTAATTGCATATATATAAATATATATACTTATATATGTATACATATTCATATATTATATCTAGATTATATACATGACATGCTGCTTCTTAAAAAAGACGTGACATTAATGATTTTTTGCCAACTTTCACCTTATTTATTTATTTATGTGGAGCTATATGAGTTAACATTTTTGTTTTTTGTTTATTTGTTTTTTTTGTAGCGGTCAACAAAATTCTTACAAAAAACAAAGAAAATATAACAATCAAATTTTTCCTAAGATATTATTTTAATACAAAAATATTCTTTTAACGAATTCCATATCCATTATACTTACAGTTTGAGTACACTTAGATCATCTTCTTTAAGAAAAACAACAACAAAAAAAAACAAGAACAAAAACAACAACAAATATTTTTTTTTATTTAGAAGTCTTTTTTCGTTTAATTTTTTTTTTCTTTTGACACAAATTTCTTAATATTTGGTTTTTACTGGAGTTTAATATGAATAATAAATATAAAAGCAAAAATAAAAATAAAAATATAATAAAAATCAGATTTGAATAAGTTTTAAACTTTTTAAAATATTGGTTTACTTAATTCCGAATCATCACAGACATTAAATTATCATAAAAATGTTAAATTTGTTCTAAATAAACGTGGTCATTTTAACAAAAAAAAAGTAGATATTAATGATGTATACAAACCTATTATCCATAATTAAAGCTTAGTTTTTCATCCAAAATGAAATTAAAAAAAAAAAACAGAAAAAAACAAACAAATTGTGAGAACCAAATTTGAATATTTTCTTTTTTTTTTCTTGCTAAATTATTATTGTATTATAATATTTAAACTTAATAGACAAAGACAGCACCATTTTATCAATATTAAAAAGATTGCAAAACAATTAATTTTTGCATTTATAAATAATTTTTTAACTTATTTTTATTTTATAAACGAAAATTTTACACACACATGCAACTGCAAAAACATGCGATAAATTGCAGCGCAATGCTATAATGCTATATATATATTCAATAATAAATATATAAAGATTATTATTATTATTGATAATCACTTGCACGTTTACAGGTAAAAATAATTGACAACTCGCTCTTCATTCCAAACATATATAGGTGTGTATATGTATATAGATGAATTAAAAAAAAAGTTGTAAACAAATTTTTTTCTTACAACCACTAATGCATTTTCACAAACCACACTTCTATATGAAAATTTGATTTTATTTTTTTTTTCTTTCTTATTTGCTTTTAGGACTCTTTGAAAGAGTAAAAACAACACTTTTTCTTTAAATTTAAAAAAAAAACACCGTCTTTAAAAAACAAAAACAACAATAAAAAAAAATTGATCTAAAAAATTTGCTTTCAACACATTCAACACATATTTTTTGATATTTTCAAACAATGCAATTAAATTTCTATAATTTAATTTAATTATAATATAATATTTATTTAATAAAACTTTTCTTTTATATTTTATTTAATTTAGGAACATTAAGGAATATTTATTTTATTATAATTAAAAATTTACCGTACCGTGCACCACCCCACCCGCATTTTATTATAAAATCATATAAAGGAAAAAAAAAACACGATTAAAAAAAAACAACGCAACAACCGATCTCAACAAACTATTTGATCGTATCGTATCGTAATATCGTACTGAACTGAAGTGAATTGACTCGAGTAAATAAAATAAAACCAATTTTTCTTCTTTGAAAATCGAATAAAAATAAAAATAACAGAATAACAGAACAGATTACAGAATACAGCTAAACAACAAATTTAACAATACAGCAGAGCACAGTGCAAGTGTGAGTTACCTTACAATTTTCTCAATATATCTAATTCCCTTTCTCTTATTATCATTTTATGCCAAATAGTTTGAAATGATCGCCACTATAACAATATGATGTTGCGATCGGTAAATTGTAAAAATGAATATTTTTTTAACGTTAAATTACAAAAGTGAAAAAAAACTGGTTTTCGTCTTCAGTTTAAATTTGAAAATCACAAAATATCGTTGCCATGCTTATAAATTTATCTGATTTGAAATTTTTTGTATTATGAGTGTTTTTGATATCAATGAATTTACAAATACGAATATTTTAATTAATAATTTTATGATTTGTTTTTATTATATTATTTATTTATTTTTATTGTTAACATATTTTAGAATAATTGAATATTAATATAAAAAAATAAGTAAATAACAATTTTAAGTTTAATCTCATTCTATAAATTTAAATTTGGATCAAGCAATATTAGAAAATTATTTAATTTAAATTAAAATAGCTGAGTTTTATTTCATATATTATATATATACAAATCGGTAACAACAATAACATAATATTTTTAAGCTAACTTCAGGTTTGGTGTCAAATTTGCTTAATTAAGATTGCGTAATCTATTCACTTCACTATTCACTATCTTCCCAATAAATTACACACTACCACAATCACTGTAAAATTGACTCATAAGTAGCAAAACTTGTGACAATCTTAAGAATTTTTTTATTACTTTCAGTTCAAAAACTAAAATAAAATTAAAAATAAATAATTTATTTATTTATTTAACAGTTGACCTACAGATTAATCTACAGACCCTTTTCTCTTTCGGAATGTGGGCTTTTATAATATAAAGATAAACGAAACAAATTTATATATAAAAATTTACAAAATATAACACTTATTATCTAGGACATCTAACAAATAATCTAAAACAGAAAAAATTAAACAATTCAACAATATAAAAATTTAAGACCAGCTTAACAATTTAACAAATTAACAAATTAACTATTAAAATACATATTCAAAAAACAGCTACGGACCAAGATAGAGATTAATTCAAACCATAATGAGGTGCTCACCAGGAAGTACAGAAGTAGCGTTTACACCTCCTGGTCTACGCCCCATTGGTTGACTTGTAATTAAAAAATACATTTTTAAATTAATTTACAATATAATATTATAAAAAATTGTGTATTTGTGTATTTGAGTGCTTAGTCTTAAACGGTATAAAAATGAAGTACAGATAAACTTACCATTCGCTAGAATAATAATAAATATAATTCCAGCAAATTGTAAGTAAACAATAGTCTTAATGAATGTAAATGGTTGGTAAGACTTATTCCTACAAAGTAATATTTATAATAGTGATATGTTAGTAGATTATTAGAAAAATTGGTAATGATAAGTTATATTTCATCCCAGATGTTATGATGTAGTAGGAGGTTTTTTATAAGAGTTAGGTGTGTATTGCTAGGGAATTATAGAAAAATTGTGTTATTTGAGGGGCATTGTGTTAGAATGTGTTTGATAGTGAGGAGTTGTGGACACTGAATACATGTCGGAGGTGTGGATCTGTCAAATAAATGTTTATGAGTGGCAAGGGTATACACTAGGCGCACTCTTGTAAGTTTAACACCTAGGGCTCTGGATTTAGTTTTTATTGGGCCAGGAATGTTTGCATTTGGGCTGTGTAATCTAGCAAAGCGATTAGAAGAATTCCAGGCTGATTGGCGGATGTGCGCCGCGGGGATTGCAATGATTCTTTTCGCATAGGTCAGGTTTAGTGTTTCCATCTATGTCTACGTGGCCTGCAATCCATGTCAACCGCAACTACCATTGTTATGTGATATGGAGTTTCTGATGGGGGATATACTCACTATTGTAAGGGTTTTTGATTGATTTTATTGAACTAAGGCTATCTGTAAATATAATGATGTTCTCATACAGAGTTTCAGCGGCTCGGACTGCTCTGTATATGACGTTAAGCTCAGCTATGAGAATCCAGCATTCTCCAGCAAGATTTCCGCCTTCCAGAGAGCCATTCTTGATTATCGGCCATGCTACGCCGTGAGATCTTTTTGATCTATCTTTGTAGATTTCGGAGTGTCGTGGGAGTGCTTGTTTAAGTTGGATATACAATTGCTTGTACTTTTCAGAAGGTGTTGTGCTTTTGGGATGTAAGGATAGGTGACCATGTATGTATGATTTTCTGTTGTTCCAAAGGTGCTCTTGACTATATAACTCTGTGGAGGCATATAAGTCCAGCTCCAATGGTTCAACCGGAGCAGTCATTTTATCTATTGAGGAAGTTATATTTAGAGGGAACTTATTTTGTAGTAAATTTTATGAAGAGGGTGTTTTGGAATAAACTCAAAAATATTTTTCTTTTACTTTTCAAATAATCTTTTTGCTTTGCTTAAGTTTTCTAATCACCAGAGCTTAAGCTTATTTTTATTCTTCTTGAATGTTTGAAAATTACTATTTTGGTTGATTACTAGATTTTGGGAACACAAAAAATTTTGGAATACGATTTAACATTTGGGAACATTTGACTACAAATGAATTTTCTTAGCCAGGTTTTTAACCAATTATGAAATTTTACTGTATACGAATTAGCAATTGAAGTCTCTCTTATTCCTCGGCGGAGTTGTCCCACACAACGTGATACCGTAACACAAACCATATTGATTTCAGTTTAATTTTATAGAACAGGATGTGGATTTCTAAACAGAGTTGTGTTGTCTTGCCAATTAGCCAATATAAATTTTATTTATAAATTATTGAACAGTTTAGATCCTGTTCTCAAAATACCTTGAGATGAATTGGATTGGCAGAATATGCAAGAATCGTGTTTAATATGCTTAAAGTATTTATCGAGATATAAGCATTTAAATTATTAATATATAAATATGTACATACGTCAACTAAATATTTTATTAATTTATTAACTTATTTTTATTGACTATAATTAAAATTCTGTTTGATTGATTATTAGCTGATATAAGGTTATTGGAGGGTCGGTGTTTCTATCGATATTCTTAATTAATAATTATTTTATATTAAATTAGATTTTATTAAATATTTTGTTCTTTATTTAAATTACAGTTTAGTTAATATTCTTATATTAAGTTATTTAATTTTAGATTATCTAAATATTGAAAAATTGTTCTAATAATTTAATGGCCGTTGGTTTATGTTTTAAAAAGTCCCTAAGGCCTCTTTCGATGGTTTGTTGCTAAATGAGGAAAGAGTGGAGAGTTTAGTATGACTTTGTAATTAAATGGTAGAGCGGAATAACGGCTGTTGGAGTATTATTTAAAAATTGACATGTCAGCTATGATAATGTGTTGTGCACCATTTAGCAAAGTAAGTTAACCCGAATCAGCCCTGTGTTGCCAATTGGCAACATCTAACATATAAATATTTTTGCTTTATTAAAATAAAAACCGTTATTTTAATAAAAGTAGTATTGCACATTTTTTACCTATTTATATATGTATACTTACTCATATTAGGCTTTGAAATTAAAATGACATAAATAGAAATAGTGCAGTATATAGGTTTAGTTTATGGAAAAAAATTGTAAAAAATGGATGACATGAAAAAATAAGTTGCTTTTTTTTTCTAAATATTAAATCGTAATTATTAAATTTTATTTTTTGGATAATTATTTTAACTAATTTTAGTTATTTGATAAAAATGGAAACTTTTCAGTTCAAAAAGTATCTTATACAAATTTTTTTTATTAGTATTTGTCTGTTGTCATACGGCAACGCTGGACTAATCTATTATAGAAAACATTTTGTTCAGAGTATGTATAAGAGTGTATGTGATTTATTTGTGTGATTTTATAGAAAATTAACAGTCAAAAAGCATTAGATTATTAAGAATAGATTTCCTAAGACGTACCTAAGCCCATATTTATTGAACCACCAAATGAAATTGGAGATTTAATTGGTTCTTCCACCGTTTAAAAAAAAATCGACGTGCATATGTTATTGGCAAATATAATAAGTAAACAAGTGGCGTCGATAGAATGGATGAGAACATCAGTATATACCGGGTTGGGATTCAAGAAAAGAAATGATGGAACAGCATATTTAGATGACCCCTTGATGTATCAATATACAATCTTTGACAAATTAATAGAGTTCACAATCCGGAAATGCATCCAATTTCGTTGACAAATTGCTATATGTATATCATTGTGGTCATTATGGCACTCAACCACAATCTGCTGGAAATATAAAACGTAAAAGATCGCTCTCAAAAGCTTTATGTTAGGATAATACTGGACACTTTGTAAATTCTGTGGAGAAGAAACGAAGATGTGCTGGCGATTGTAGAAGTATATATGTATCAAATGTGACAAAGGACTGTGCATATAGGGTGTTTTGAATCTTATCACAAGCAATAATATTGTGTTCCATTATTTAAATATTTTTTTTTATCAATTTTTCATCTATTGCTCATTTATAATTTTACTAACATATTTTATTCCAAAATCTTAAATGTGTGTTTCATATAATTTTTTTCTCCTGTGCATAGGTCATCCACATGGCAACATGCCACCTGAATGACAGGGCGGTTCCATAAACCAAAACAAATACAAAAATATGTTATTTTACTCAGGACTAACAGTTTTTACTAAATATAACTTCAGAATTAAAAAAAAAAATAATTTGGGTTAATTCGGGTTAATTTATAACAATGATAAGTATAAGTAAAAACATAAAATATTAAAAATAAATAAAAATATAAAAATAATAAAAGTAATTAACATTATAAATTGATTAAATCTTTTGTGTCCTTTTTTTAAGTCTTATAATGACCCCTGTTTGTTTTTAGTTTTTGTTTGCTATATAGTGAGTTCTACTTCTACCATATTTGACGATTTGTCCGTTGACCATCAGAAGTTTTCATCCTAAGTTGTAAAGATGAGGAACGTTATTATTTCACCTGACGAGTTTGTACATTATTAATGGTAATTGTAACTACTCCATTCGATTTGTAAACTTTTAAGTACTCTATACAAAACTTACTTATTGTTTTTGTTTTGTTCTGGCATCAAAACGTTCTGTGCAGATTTGAATGTCAATTAAAATCTGAGTATTCATAATTTCTATATTAATAACCGATTTTTTCGATCGGTTATCACATTTTTGCGAAATAACACATTTTTCATATCAACGGTGATAATTTATAAGCTATCAGTGCAATTTTTTTTTTGTATATATTTTGGATATCATTTGTTTGTCGAATATCATTTTTATACATATCGTGTATTAAATTAAAAATTGTATTTCGTTTAATAATTTATGAATGCCAAAATTAGCTGGGGGGATGTCGGTAGATAAATTTCACAGAAAGAATATTTTATTTTAAGGTGCATATATTTCTGACCCCTGATTTATATACGGTGAAAAATTATTATCTATTATGACCTTCAACTGATGAGTATTGTTGTCAGTCCACATCAGATTAGATTAACATGCTATGATAATTTTTTTTTTGTATAGATAGAAAAACCAAAAAATCAATAGTTTGAATTTGGAGTAGGAAAAATGACGTACGATAATTGAATGTTAACCCTTTCAAGGCAGCATTTTCATTTTTAATATTTTTCAACTTGGTTTTGTTGTAGAGGTACCTTAAAAGTCTATAAATAAGTAAAATAATTTTTATTTCAAAAATAGAGTTTTAAGGTTAAGGTTATCTTATGATACCACTAAGCAGAATAGTACAAAATATTATTTCAATTTTTTTTATGGTATTTTAAAAAATAATTTATTTTGTCAGATAGACGAGCCCAACTTGGGATATTTAAATGACCAACGTGTTCTATGTATTTAAACAGACTAACTGCAAAGCCCACATCGTCTTGACGTTCCATAAGTGGACATATGAGTTGACCGATCCCATATTTTTTCTAGCGAAACATATGGTTTGTAGTGGTTAGTAGATTGCTCAGTTGAAGAACGTCCTTTTTTAAGAATGTTCGATCCAGCGCCTATTAGACCGGTTGAAAAGGCAAGGAAAGTCTTTAGGTCTATGGGTTTTTCTTCTATTCTAGCTTTGTAAATAATATAAGAGTTAACTACAGCAACATCAGTGAAATGCCAAATATTTTAGGCCATCATTTGAGAATTTTGCTATCCATTTCGTATACACTTTTTAACATATCGGCCTTGTCTCATAGTTCATGTGATTATAATATGGGCTAATATTTTTGTTAGGTACATTTAGAATTCTGCTTAGTGGTATGTCTGAGATACCACATATATTTCTTTCTTTTACAACCACAAATATAATTTTTTTTATCTGATCTTTATAAAATATTGATAAGCGACTCCAAAACAATGAAAAATTTAATATCTTACCTGCCATTATCTTTCAATAATAAGAAAACTCTCGAAAAAATTGAAATAAAACTTAATCCTGTTTTTAAGTCTTATAATGACCCCTGTTTGTTGTTAGTTTTTTTTTGCTATATAGTGGGTTCTACTGCTACCATATCTGACGATTTGTCCGCTGACCATTGGAAGTTTGGCGCTAAATAAAAAAACATTTAAAATGGTTTAAAATGGAATGAGAGCCTCTTGAATATTATTTCTACCAAGCAAGATTCATAAGGATATAAGTGTAATAAAAGTATAGAAATTCAATTTAGAAATATTTAAGATAATTTTGTAGGTTATCAAGCATGTGCAAGCAAGCAAGCAAGCTTTAGCGAAATGTAGATAATATTTTTGATATATTTTTGTACATCAAAACCAGAGACTGTAACTCTGTTATAAGTCTTATTACAAAATTTATATTGTAAGAGTTATTATTATCACTTTGAACCCACTAATTCACTGTTGTTTCATGTAAATACGGCTAGCAAGTGTCGGAGATATGAAATGAAAATTATTTATACAAAATAAAAAATAAAAATTGCTTCTTTGTGTTATCAACACTGATAGCAAAAACATTTTAGTACTTTGGAAAATTAATTTGAAGTTAGATCTTTGAAAGTACTTTACGTATATTTACATGAAACTACAAGTGCATGAATGTGTAGGGGTCAGTCTTCAAAATAATATATACCTTTGGAGGAACCTACCAATTAAGGTCTAAGAGGTAAAGCACTATTGATGTTAGAAGCAATCTGGGTAAATGTACACATTTTGAAACCTCTTTATGTACATTTTAAATAGGACTGATGCTAGATACTTACAATAAGCAAAAAAATGATGAATATTATAAATTTTTAATAATTATAAGCTTACACATACAATCTTTTACTTTAACATGCTTTAATCAGGTTTAATTAAACCACATAACAAAAATTAAGATTACATTAAAATTTTCAATAAAAATACCAGACTTTTTAAAGCTGTATAAATTTGGTATAAATCGAAGGATTGTGTATGAAAATATTATATTTTTTTTTCTTCGATTTATTGTATAACAGTTTTCTGTTATTGCCTAAATACTGTATTGCTTTAATGCTATACTGACACAACAAAATAATAGGAATATAAAATATAAAAAAAAACAATTAATTAAACAAGATTCTCATGTTTTTCATATTAAATAAAAAATTATTTTAAAATTCATATTTATTTCATTAAATTATCATAAAAAAAATAAAATCTCTTCAATAATGCCATCAGAATTAATAAACTTTACATTTTTACAATGACTACATTAACCTACAGTTAAAATAACATACCTACCATTTCCATTATCTCTGTCTGTTATTTAAAATGTTAATTTCATTTATCAAAGTTTTAAGCCATTTTCTAATTTAAAAATTAATATCGTAAAAATTATCAAAGCTAAAATTGAATCAAAAACAAAATGTCACAGCATGTTGAAATATTTATGAAAAATGAAAAAACAATAAAAAAAATTCAGCTTAAATAGAATTTACTTTTCTGGCAGACACAACTTTTTTTAATTAATCGTTGTAATTTAAATTATATAATAACTAATATCAAATAAATAAAATTATGTTAAAAAGAAATTGTAAAAATATCTACGATAAGATACTGAAATTCAACAATTTTGAAGACAATGCCATTTTTATCGTAATTTTGTTATTCTTTTTTTTATTGCAAGCAACAAGTGTTATACAAATTACAAATTAAATTAACTATAAACCACGTTGACGTTGTCATACAAAATTATACCGTATTCATGACAGATATTTTCATACAAATATTATGTATACAAATTACAAATAGGAAGGTAGGCACTTAGGCAGTTATGTACGTAAACAAAATTTTCATTTTTAAAATTCGAAAGAAAAAATGAAAATATTGGAAATAGTAATTTTTAATTTTATCAAAATATTTTTAAATTAATATTAAATAATAAAATTATTTTTGTAAGATGAAAATAGTATTTTGTAAGTAGGTAGGTACATACAATGGACATTAAGTTCTTTAAATATTTTCACTTCTCAGTATAATAGAGAACAATTTTTCAAAGGAATAAGTATTAACCTTACTTAAGTATTTGCAAAGATTTTTTCCCTACCAAAGAGGGTGCATTTTGTAATACATTAATCCAGTATGAGATATAAGCGTTACTATAAAAGTAATTTTAATGCACAGATTCATATTTGTCCGCATATTTTAATTTTTTTTTTTTATTAATGGACAATCTTAAATTTGAAAGTAAATGATTTTAGTGTAGTCAGTATTAAATATTTAATTGTATTCACGATATCGTATGAGGTGTATGAGGTAGGTAAGTTTTTGTATAGAACTTTGAGGAGAGGCAAAATCCATTTTTGTTCCATGGTGAATGATGATGATGATTTAAAACGAAAATATAAGTTTTTTACAAAATTAGGATATACAATTTTATCTGATGATGAATTTAAAGATTTATTAGAAAATCTATCAAAAATGGAATCAAATTATGCGAAAGTTAAAGTTTTTAGACATTTGGAACGTACTAAATGTGATTTATCATTGGAGCCAAATGTTGAACAAATTATGATAAAAAGAATTAAAATATATTTAGACTCAATGGTATGATAAAGCTGGTAAACCAGTACGAAAATATTTTTAAATAATATACTGAATTGAAAACAAAAGCTGCTAATTTGAATAATTATACTTCTATGGCTGAATAATGGTTAGATGAATATGAACATTTGAAAAACAAGCCAAAGATGTTCTTGCCAATTTAAAACCGTTCTATAAAAAATTACATGGTTATGCACGTTTACGTTTACGTGAAAAATATGGTGATTTAATTGCTTCTGAAAAAGTAGCAATTCCAATGCAGATTTTGAGTAATATGTTGTATGATCAAACATGGGGTGAAATAGCTGATTTGTTAGCACTATACCCAAAAAAAAAACAATTAGTTAATGTAGATGATGAAATGAATAAACAAGGTATAACACCGATAATTTAAATATGACAAAACTTCCAAAAACATGTATTTTGGGATTTTGGGAAAAAAGTATATTAGAAAAGCCAACAGTTGGTAAAGAATTAGTATGTCATGCTAGTGCATGGGATTTCTATTTAATTGATGATGTTCGTATTGAACAATGTACACAAGTTAATCAAGAACAATTATTTATTAATTCTGGGTCGTATGGAGTCACATACAATATTTTCTACAATATTATATAGAAATGTTGCAAATCCTGGTTTCCTGGTTGGAAGTCTTAGCATTTGGAAAAAATCGATTTGTTAAAAAATTATAAATCAGATCAAGAAGCTCGTATCAATGAATTATAGCGAATAGCGGTAGCGAATTAAAATGGTTTGAGTCATATTTAAAGAATCGTTTACAACGAACAAAAATTGATGATATAGTTTCAGTTTCGGTTGATATAAAATTACGTGTACCACAAGGAACAATTCTGGGTGTAATAATGTTTTTGATATACGTCAATGATATGGAGAGGGTTGTGCAATCGTCAAAAGTGGCTCTGTTTGCTAATGATACTCTAATATATGTTGTTGGTAACTCCATTGAAGAATGTAATCAAAAAATAAATGACAATTTAAAAAGATTAGGTGAATGGTTTATAGAAAACAAGTTAAAATTGAACACTGAAAAGACAAAATGTATGATTATTAATAGTGTTTTGTATAATAAAATTTTAAAAGAAAATGTAGAAATAGATATTATTAATGAAATTAAATATTTAGGTTTAGTAATAGATGATAGATTGAGCTTTAAACAACATCTAGGATATATATTATGTAAAAAAATTAATAAAAAACTTTACTTTTCAAAAATAAATAAAAAAAATTATCGATATTAAGTGCAATCAAAATATTTAATGTGAATAAAACCACATTTTGAATACTGTTCATGTTTAATGCTGAAATGATGAACAGATTACAAAAAATGCAAAACCGAGGGATGAGAATAATATTAAAACTTAGTAAATTTACTTCAAAATCCTTCATGCTGAGAACATTCAAGTGGATGAGTGTGCCCCAAAGAATAAAAATGAATGCTTTGATAATGATATATAAAATAAAATATAAAATTATGCCAAATTATTTAACAAATAGACTAATTTATGTAGAAGATGTTCATCACTACTATATAAGAAATATTTGGGATTTTAGGTTGAACTTTTTTAATAAATCTGAATCGCAGAATATTCTAATGTATAAGGGTCTGCAAATGTTTAAGAATTTACCACTTACTTAATTTGGAAATGGAAACAAATTTTGTCAAATATAAGAAAGGCTTGATTAAATGCTTGAATGAATCAGTTGTTTGGAATATTCTGTAATACAAATAAATTGTTATACCTACCTAACAGATAAATAAATGAATTGTTAAAATAGATTAGAATTAAATATAATTGTTAAAATTGATAATATAAATGAATTGTTATAATTATAAATAATGTTGTAATTGTACACTGTAAATAGTTAACAAAACTAAATAAATGAAATAATAATAATAATAACATTATTGGATAAAATAGCTTTTCTACCATTCACATATACATACATTGGATAAATATCGTTGGCAAGTTTTACGTAGTAAATTAAAAACAGGAAAATGGAATTGTGGTTTTTGGAAATCTCGTGAAAAATATTTTGGTATTGAATCGCAAGTAAAACGTTCTGAAATTGATTTTGATGATGTAGCTAAATATCATGTTTCAGCTGATGTTGAATATTTAAGATATTTTATTTCATTTATAATTCAATTTCAATTGTATAAAGCTGCATGGATAAATAAAAAAAAAGTTTATAGTTACAAATTTTCTGAATACTGTACTTTTTTGTTTTGTTTTTAGGTAAAGTTTAGTCCGCTGGTTAATTTTTATTTGTTTTGACATATTTTACACTTTTTTGATCAAATCAAATGGTTTGACTTTTTTCAACCTTCTGATTAAATTGGTTTGTGCTCGAGAACTTTCATAGCTTCATTATTATCGTGATGTTTGAATTTTGCCCTTATGATTTATAGAGAATATTTTTCTTTTTTAAGTTATTTTTTTTTTAATTCATAAGTAAAAATACCATTTAATAGTCTTAAATCTATTTATACAATACAAAAAACTAATGAATCCTTTTTAATATGATTATTAAATAATAATAACAATTTTAAGACAATTCATTAACATAAATTCAAACTATAAAATTTAAAATAAATACAAAAATTGAGAATAAATATAAAAAAAAAAATAAAAATCAAAATAACAAATTTTCTAAATAAAGAGTTCATAATGGATTATACGTGATTATACTTAACAAAAGTTATCCAAAACTATTTTAAAAATATCTTAATTTTCCGCGTTTCGAATATCAACTGGTAGGTAACTGATTAAACAACTGCAAACCTATATGAAATAAATTATTTTGTGTATTGTGTATTGCAACCTGAACAAATTAGATTATTTTAACCTCTTGGACGTCCTTAAGTTTCTATAGAGGTTGGCCTAAACCACGGTAAACTCACTTTTTTTTAAATTAGTTTTTTGTTGCTTGTAAAGCTTTTCAATTGATATTCATATATCTACGTCAACGTTTGTCCACTTTATTATCTGTCTACTATAACACTCTAGTTTGGTACGATATTCCAAAAACAAAAATTAACAAAAAAAAAAAAACAAATTCCAAAAATCAAAATTTTATTATTAAAAATAATATTCTATAAAATCGTCCTATAGTTTATTCAAAAATGTTAGGTTGGGTCAAAAAACTCTCTGAAAATAAGAGCCACAAAAACAAAATAAAACAATTATTTTTGGCAACTCTGGCTTAAGCACAACTTAGTATAAAAATGTGAATAAGAACTAGTCTTATTTTTAAGGTCGGTATTATTTATAAAAAAATCAGATTGGAAAAATAAATGTCTAACAAATATCCACTGCAGCTCCGAAAATATGCAACCTGGAATAATTAGGTTTTTGAAAATTGAAGTACATACCTACCTAATGGTATTTAGGGCATTAGACTTACCATTTTTGAGTAATAGCTGCCCAAACTTAAAGTTTTGGTATACAAAACACTGAAATATTTGTGCTAAAAGTTGATTGGCATGAAAAAGTTTGTTTATTTATGTTTACTTATTATTATTTATTTATTTATGTATTTATAAATAATAATAAGTAAACATACATATACACTATATTATGTTCAGAATTTAGACCAGTTAACATGATTCTAACAGAAGCAAATATGATTGAAAAGGTGGTATATTTACAGATCGAAGAATTTTTAAATAAATATGATTTAATATATGAGTTACAATCTGGATTCCGCAAACATCATAGTTGTGAAACGTTGTTAAATCTAGTTATTTCGAACTGGAAAGTTGCAATAAGTGAAAAGAAAATTGTATTGGCGGCATTCTTGGACTTAAAGAGAGCATTTGAAACTGTAGATCGTGACATTTTAATGAAAAAACTAAAAAATTATGGTATTCGCAATTTCGAGGCCAATTGGTTTCAGTGGTACTTGGAAGACAGAAGACAATGCATAAAAGTAAATAACATAATGTCGAATAGTAAACAAGTACCATTAGGAGTACCACAAGGAACTATTCTTGGAGTTTTGTTATTTACGTTATATATAAATGATATGAGCAGTATCTTGAAATATGTAAAACTAATTCTTTTTGCCGATGATGCTTTATTATATATGGTGGGAAAGTCAATGGATGAATGTGTTAGTAGAATGAATTACGATTTGAAAAACATAAGTGACTGGTTCAAGCAAAATAGGCTAATGTTAAACGTGGAAAAATCAAAAGTAATGACAATAAATGGAGTATTGGATAGCTCTGTTATGATTGACAATATGATACTGGAAAGTGTGAATGAAATTAAATATTTAGGCCTTAAGATAGACAATAAATTAAATTTTAAAAGTCATATTGACGGTATATGTAAAAAAAAGAAAAAAAAGTAAATTTTTTGTATAGAATACGTGATAAATTGTCTATATCAAGTGCCGATTAGGATTTATAATACTACAGTAAAACCTCATTTTGAGTATTGCTCCACAGTGTTTGCTTTTACAACAAATGAATTAATCAATAGATTACAATGATTACAGAATTGGGGAATGAGAATAATTTTAAAGTGTAGTAGACATGCATCAGTCAGCGGCGTGTTGTCTACATTAAAATGGATCGGCATTATTCTACATTAATGTTGAGCAGAAGCTTAAGATGTCTGTACACGTATTCGTATTTAAAATGAAAAATAGGATGCTTCCGGAATATTTGTGTAACAAACTTGTTTATGTAAAGGATGTGCATCATTATTATTTAAAATATATTTTTAACTTTAAACTAAATTTTTTTTGAAGTGAATCAGCAAAGAAAAATGTTGTATAATGCGTTGAAAATGTTAAATGAATTACCTGATCAAATTAAAAATGAATTAAATATTAATATTTTTAAAAGAAAAGTAATTGAATATATAAGAATAAACTTTTAATAAACGTTTTTAAATTGTAATGAATTATATGCTTAAAATTTTAATTTAATTTTAGTATATAAAAAAATTGTATTTTTAAATTGTATTTTTAAATAAAATAATAGTATAAAATACTAAATAAAAAAGCAAAAAAAAAAAAAAAAATTATTTAATTTAGTTAGTTTAACTATTTATAATTATATAATTCAGTATTGTACAATATAATTTTTATTATTACATAAATTCATAATTTTTTTTTAACAATTTTATTTTTTTTAGAGCTTATGCCATTGTGTTCACATGACTATATATGACTATTCTTAATTATTATTTAGGCTAGCTGACTAATTTATTTATTATTTAATTAATTATTTAAAGGAAAAATGGCGACAAAAAAACCTTTTTGAATATTTATGTTTTTTCATAAAACTTACCACTACTTACATACTAAGAAATAAACCGAAATTAAAACCTATTCTAAAATTTCTCTTATGAGCGGGTTATTTGAGTTGTTGCAACTTTCCAGGAAAGCAGGAGTGAGCTTTTCAATTTGTTGCAGTATGGTGCTTATATTGGCTAATCCATGTAATTTCTTGGTTGAAAAATGTCTAGGTTTTGCAAGAATTAATTTCAATATTGCATTTTATTTTCTCTGCAAAGCTTGCAAATGTGTTTTGGCAGTGTCTTTCCATACGGCAAATCCATATACAAATACACTACCCAAAATTGTTTTAGGAGTATTAGGAGTTTGTTTTCTGAATTTAAATAAGACTTACGATTTATTACAGGATATAAAAGTCTAGCAAAGAAATTACATTTTTCAATAGCTTTATTAATGTGGCAAAAAACTGGATTTCCTTCTTTTGGTAAAGCAAATCGCTTTGGTTTTTTCGCCATTAATTTTTATTTTCCATTTGTAGTGAATATCTTTAAATGCATTTTCAAGATTGTTTGTAATTTCAGTTGGGCAGTTAGACGTTGTTAACATAACGGTGTGCATATAACCCCAGAGTGCAGTTGTTGGGCGTAGGCAAGTCTGTTATGAAAATATAACATGGGTGATAATGTTGAACCTTTAGGAACTCCTGAGGTAAGTGCCACAGAATGCGATACATCCGATTCTATTTTAACCAGAAATTATCTACTTTTTAAGAAACTTTGTATAATTTTTATGATAAAGGTAGGACATTGAGAAATAATTAATTTATGTAACTAAACCATTGTGCCAGACAAAATCGAAAGCTTTTTCAATGTCGAGTGTCAAATCATTCCTACAGATTTTTTATTTTTTTAATTTATTTTTGATGATATTTGTTGCTCAACGAGCTTGATGAAAAGTTAAGTGTTTACTTTTGTATCCGAATTGCTCATTAACAACTTAGCAAGTATCTATAATTATAATTGACAAGAATTTAAGGTCTTGCGCAGTAGATACCTTTTCATTTTATTTCGATTCTCCTACTCCTTAGTGAACTTCTAATATATAGAATATATAAGTTGTATATAAAACAATAATGCGCACACAGTTGAAATTTTTTTTACTCATATGATTTTATTATTCAGCAAATACATTATGCATATGCAAAATCTTATCAAAATAATAAACAAAAGCAAACAAATCAGTTATTATATTTTATATTATGTACTTGCGAATGAATCTATTTACATATGCCAAATAAAAACAAAGAAATAAATTCATCTCAAATAAAAAATATAAAAAAGCAAAAACAAAAAAAATCAGTTGAATTGTTCATATGACTAGCAAATTTATTTTTATATAGTAGAGTTAGAGTACCTATCTATAATTATAATTAACAAGCATTTAAGGTCCTGCGCAGTAGACACCTTTTTATTTTATTTCGATTCTCCTACTCCCTAATGAACTTCTAATATATAATATATAAGATTGTATATAAAACAATAATGCTCACACAGTTGAAAATTTTTTAATCATATGGTTTTATTATTCACCAAATACATTATTCGTGAGTTCTTATTAAAATAAAAAACAAAAACAAACAAAAATATAAAAAGACAAAAACAAAAAAAAAAAATACAAAAACAAAAAAAAATGATATGACGGGCAATTTCATCTTTACATAATAGAGTCAAAGTAGCTATCAATAATTATAATTGACAAGCATTTTAACTTTATATTATTTTTTCAATTTACCAAAAATATTTTTAATTTATAAATAAACACGGTTTTGGTTAATGAAAATACAGAGCCAAATTTTATTAATTCTCTTGCAGAATTGTGAGCTTAATCTGTTTCAGAATTACATTCATACATAATCCATACATATTTATATACCTACAATTTTGACCAAAATTATTTTTTTTTACTTTTATGAAATTACGTATCTACATAAATCTACTTCACTCATATATAAATACATAGTATATAGTAATGTACATTTGCAGTAGAAGAAACAGCATTTATTAGATGTACAATAATAAATGTAAATTGAAAATTTTTGATTTAAACTTTTAAATCAATTTTTTTATTTTTATGTACATAATATGTATATATAGGTACCAGGCAATATTTTATTATTTTTGTTTGAATACATAACATTCATAACTAACCGCCAATTTTTATTGTACTATATGTTAATCATCTATAATTATAATTGACAAGCATTTAAGGTCCTGCGCAGTAGACACCTTTTTATTTTATTTCGATTCTCCTACTCCTTAATGAATTTCTAATATATATAATATATAAGATTGTATATAAAACAAAAATGCGCACACAGTTGAAAATTTTGTACTCATATGATTTTATTATTCAGCAAATACATTATGTATAAGTGAGATCTTATGAAAATAATAAACAAAAGCAAACAAATCAGTTATTAAAATTTACATATGGACTTGCAAATGAATCTATGTACATATGCCAAAAAAAAACAAAAAAAACAAATTCATCTAAAATAAAAAATATAAAAACAACAACAAAACAAATCACTTGAATTCTTCATTTTTATCTTTTTAAGTAACTGTCTCTAAATTTTGGATATTTGTAGTAATAATATAGTTTTTATTAAAATTATGTATTATGTAGGTATATATATACATACCTCTTTAATGACAAAATTTTTTATTTTTAGTAATTTTATCCACTAAATGCCACTTACTATAGGGAATATAGCGGAAACGAAGCAGTATATGAGGGACGTGTATTTATGTGTCCTAAATAAAACTTACTAACCACAAAACTTTTTATTAAACACGAGTGGTTTCTGCTATATCGTGCGAAGTCTATGTCAGTTAGTAAATTACTGTTTTTTTAAAAACTTTAAATTTGACTTCAACTTGAAATATAATTACTCAACAGGGGCCCCTAGTATTTTTATCTTGTATAAAGTTGTCAAGCCTTTTCTTGATTAATTTCTCAAAAAGTTTTCCAATAGTATTTAAAAAACTAATTGGATGGTAATTTTCTACGTTTACGTTTTTTTCCTGTTTTTGAATGAAAGTTACTAAGGTTATTTTCCATTTTTCGGGAAAGTAACCTAGTCGCAAACATTTATTAAAAATCTTTTGTTTTATTAATTAATTTAATGCATTGAATAATCCTCTATAACTTCGTCATACACAACCTTCATGTCAAACTTTAACTTTACCAGCTAAATTCGTATGTACCATTTGGGTCTAGAACATTTCTTAAAATACTACAAGGAATAACCTTTTAAATTATTTAAACCGAACAACCCTGTTTGCCTAACAAATTTTTTTAAATATCTTATAGATATAGATAACTGAATACAAATTTGTATAAAATTGAAGTAAAATAAGCCTAAAAAAAATTGTATTATTGAAATCGTAAAAAATATTTTTTTTTAAGATCCTATCAAATAGAAGTAAATATTTGTTAAACCTATGAATAGTTTTATTTGAATTTAGAAATAGATAGTTAGAAAAAAATAGTTTAAGTTTGGATTAATTTGGTAGCAGGAAAAACAAATTTTAAATTTAGATATTTTGTTGAAACTTACCTAAACTTACCTTTTTTAAGACCTACCTATAACTAACTTACTCATATACCTTGAAATATTATCGTTTGTATCTGTATCTGTATGTGTACATCTTTGTGTCCAAGTCATCAAAAATATCCAATTTAGTGGTAATTGCCTACCTGCAAAGTAATATCCACTGATAATTATGCAATATATGAAGATCTACGAGATCCTATGTAGCTGAAAAATTAATAACAAATAAAAAACTATAAATACCAACGAAGGATTCCACATGACAGCAGTAATTATAGTATTGGAAATTCTTTAATAAGCCGCTTATTTTAACCTATATTAAAACTTGCAGTCATTTTTTTTTATATTTCCAAGTCTATGGGATGAAGTGATTGTATGGGATGAACCCTAACTGCTTTTATTGAGAGATTATATTAGAGATTGTAATACACAATTACATACAATATTTAGGTTTTTTATGGCATATCTACTAATTTTCATTGTATATAAGGTAAGTTTAGGTAAGTTTTAACAAAATATTTAAGTGATAACCAAAACTCTAAACTAATTTTTGTCACTCATTTTATCCCAATGACAAAGGGTACTGCACCAGGTCGATAAATCCAGAATGCATTTTTTGTCTTCGTCGGGAATGGAACCTGGGACATTTCGGTTGAAAGACAAATGCTCAACCCACTACAAACGCTTAACCAAAATATATGTATCTACACTACATATTTATTATATTCTTGTTATTAAAGTTGATTGGCATCAATCTATATCTCTCACAGGAGTATAGAACAGTTAGAGTATAGTAACGAAAAAGTTATTGCAAGTTCCACTTTTCATAAAATTCCTTTGATATAAAAGCATGTTTTGTACACTATTCATTTAACAAAAACGGACGTTTAGCAAGAAAGTTGTTAACTGGAAGCTACAATTGATAAACGTAAATTTAACGACTATATTTTAACAAATAGAATAATTTTTCAATTTTAATGGCTACATGGCTGGCATACATTAACAGCACTTTAACAGCATAATTAACAAATCAAATTTTATGTTGGGATTCATAAAGAGATGGACTATAGAATTTAACGATCCACATACAATTAAGTCATTATTCACATTGATCGCCTTCATCTCATGTTGAATACACTGTCTCTTTCTGGTCAGCTTACTACTTCACTAATTTTAATAGAATAGAGCCAATTCAAAAATGATTTTTTGCTTTATGTAATCTTCCAACCCAATGGTCCTGGCTTCTTATCAAAATCACGGCAAACTACTTAAATTAAATATTTTGCAATCGAGATGTTTTGTTTCACGGATCAAGTTTTTCTGAATTCAATGAAAATGTAAAACTATTAAAAATACAATTTGCAAGGTGTCAGCCCTACATAGTACAAAAATAGGTTATTAGACAGTTTATGGATACTGACAGGGTCATTCCGAATACCTTGAATCACTCCTATCAACATAAGATTGCCTCTTTCAACCCCATGATCCATCGAATCCTAATCCTAAGCGCTTATTTCAGATTGTGAGAGTAAACGGATATCCAGAAAAAAAACATCACTTTACTCAGCAAGCGCATAAGAAACTCCCTCACTAACCTTCTCACTGATCAACAGCGTAAAAGGAGAGTAGCATTCGGATTTAGTCAGATTTCTCTCCAACTCAAAGAGAAATTAAAAAACACGAGGAGACTTAGTCTATAGCAGCAAAACCAGTCAACTCAACCATTTTAGCGTCGACTAAGGTCTTAATTGATCAAATGGAAAAATTGGATATATGTATGAGATCACTTGCAACAAAATACTTACAGTTATTACAACAAAGTTTATATATAGAACAAACTAGGAGAAGCATGAAACACGACGAAACAGGCAGAACTAGCTAAAAAGAATAAACTCAGATCTAAAGTAGTAGAACACATCATTCAAGAGAGTCATAGTATTTCCAAAGAAAATATAGTGATGGTAAGTTACATAAGAGATTCTAGGAAACTAAACTCAGCTGAAAGCATTGAAATTCATAAAACTAAAAATGAATCACTCCTAAATAAACTCAGGGTCAAAATAAATATTTTATTAAAATATCTAAAATATAAAATATTTAATAGAACTGATTCCAATAAAAATCTTTAATATATTCCATTATTCTAATTTGCGAGAGGGTCAAAATAAATATTTTTTGTTTTTCAAAATATGTAATATATTCCTACGACCGAAGACACGATGATGGCCACAGATTATACATAATATTGTTATCAAATAAAGACCCAAAGCTGGCGTTACATCACCTTCAAAGAGGATCAAATAAAGTTCAACAATGGTGCATATTAAATTTACCACCAGAAGAAGCACATGTTCGCCAGTAACCCTAAACAACAAATTTTTACCGCAGGAAGATTCGATAACGTGCTTAGGCTTGCATCTGGACCGTAGACTAACGTGACAAAAGCACATTTTCAATCAAAATAAGCAGTTAAGAACTATGTTCCAGAATATGCATTGGCTTATGAGACGTCGTTCATGCGTTTCATTGGAAAACAAGGTGTTGCTGTACAAGGCAATCTTAAAGTCCATCTGGACATATGGTTATGGGGGGTATGAGTTATGGGGTACAGCTAGTAACTTTAACATCGAAATCCTTGAAAGGTTTCAAGCCAAAGTTCTTCGTGCAATATTGTCATTGCCCCTTGGTACGTCATCAATTAAAATATAAGAAAGGATCTAAGGATATGCTTCCGGATAGAGGTGGCGACAAAGACCAGCATAGGATACCATGAAAGATTGTAGCTTCATCCAAACCCACTGGCAGCGCAGCTGACCTGCTGATTATCTTCCATATAAGAAGACTAAAACGTCTCAGGCCTCTTTTAAGATCTTTTAAGTTAAGTTCTAAAACTAAAGTCAAATTCATATTATATTTCTTTTATTATTTTTCTTTTCTGTAAGTAACTGTAGAGTCATGAATATTTAATATTAAAATTAGTGATATAAGGGGTCAATTCAGTGGAATGGTCCTTCACAAGCCATCTGTACATTTTTATTTGTTATCTTTAATATTTGCCTTTTGCATATTAGTAATCTATAAGATAATTATAGCGATAAATAAAAAAAAAATATGTAATGGAATTAATTCCAATAAAATATTCCATCGATTTTCCATTACTCCTTGAACTAAATTTTAAAAATACATACAGTCGTCTCAAAAATTATGTGTGCATAGAACAATTTCGTACTTAACATAAACAACAAACAAACAAAATCTCATAAATTATTTGAGCAGGTTTTTATCATGTTTTTTAGCAGGTTTTATCAGGACCATGGTTTCTTTGAAAAATATTCAAGTGTCTAAAATTATATTGGACCTATTTTATGATACCTAAAACAAGAAGGATTTTCTCTTTTCGGTTCTATAAGCTTTTAGAGCTTTTATAAGCTTTTATAAGCTTTAATCGCTTACATTTTCCAGTATTATTCCTTTCCTTTCCTTCCAGTTCTTCCTACTTCTATTGGTTTCCAAGTATTCTCAAATGACGTTCATAGTCTCCCAATTTCTTGTGATGGTATTTTATTCTTCATATAAATACCAAAGGTACATTAAAATCAGCACTCTAAGGTGGCCAATCTAAAACACTTTACCCAATAAACTTCAAATACGATATAATAATGTCAGCCTTGTGTATCATTGCATTCAAATAGTCATCAAGGCATAACATTCTATAATGATAGAGATCAAGTTAAGTATTTTATGTGACTTTTTTTCGATAGTTTAAACAAGGGGTATTTTCTGTAATAAAGAAATACCTCCTCAAACCATTATACTCCCATCATTCGTGTGTCTTGTTCAATTTTATGACGTTCTTGTTTTCTTTTCAATTCTGATGGAATGATAAAAATTTGTTTTCCACATTAATATCGTTTAGTGAAAATAAACATTCATCCGTCCACAAAATGTTTTGCCAAATTTCAGCAGGCTTATTAATATGTTTTTTTTTAGCAAATTTTAATCTAAGTCGCTCATATATGGCTTCTTTTGTCCAGAATATGTCTCAATCTATTTATCATAGTTGTTACCCCTATTTTTCGATGTTTTCTTTTATTAAAGTTGTGCTTGAGCTATTTCATAGTTATGATAGGATTCACTTTAACCTTTATTCAGCTGGCATTTGAAAATCCTCACTTCAACTGGAAACGTACACCTGTACCTTCAAACAATTTGTATGGGGATTTTAACTATTTTTGTGATTTTTTGTATTTGTTCTACTCTTACTCTTAAATTTAGTTTTATTACTTTTGGGGATCTAGTCTCTAAAATATTTTTTTGGAACGCTATTTTAGGAAAAAGAAGGTCTATTAAGCATTTCTGTTTGTGGCGAAGTATTAAGTATAAAGTTCGGACTTGAAACGGCAAAAGTGCATCTAATTCAAAAAATATTATATAAAAAAACATTGTTCATTGTTCACATTTGATCATACTATAAAGTTCTGTAACTATATATGGACAACTTTGATTTTTTATCTGCCGCTCAGGTAGCAAGGAAAGTCAATTATTATGGTTTGTCGTAAAAACACAAAACACGCAATAAATGTGTTTTTTTCATCAAAAAACCTATTTTTTAAATTTTATATATTTTATTGTAAATATTATTTAATTTCTTCAAATTTAAGTAAAAGTGTTCAAAATACATTAAATTACAAAAAAAGTGCCGTTTTTTTCATTAATTTTTTTTTCATGGGAATTTACTAAAAAAAATACAAAAAATAAAAAAAAAATATTTAAAAAAAATAGTTTAGAGAAAAAACGGTACAAAATATATATTTTTATAATCTTTTAATATGCAGCATTAGATACCGCACTATTTTATGTTTGGATGATAAGACATCTTCTGGGTATTATAGTACGAATTTTTAGAATTTACGACGTTAGAATTTTTTTTTTTTATGTACCTACTGGCGATGGTACACGTTTCAGGTCCAAACAAATTTTATTTCATTTTTATAACAAAAATATCATTAGAGACCGAACTTTGGGTACCCAAGTACCGTTAAAATTTTTATTACTTTCATGTACCTACTGACGATGGTATACTTTTCAGGTCCAGAAAAATTTTGTTTCATTTTTATAACAAAATTATCATTAGGTACCGAACTATTTTTCTTTCATGTTTTGATGATGAACTATTTATTATACAAACTTTATATGGAAATAAAAAATGTAAAATAATGTGTATGTAAAAAACATTTGTTATAATAAATTATTTCTGGTATATAAAAAATAATATTTTCATATTTTAACACAAAAATTCACATAAAATGCATCCAGCTGACCACGTAGACAAAAAAAAAATTGTTGATTTACCCATCCCCCAATTATTTTTTTCCTTTAAAAAACTTTTAAAATATAAACTTTAATGAAAAATGAATTCTCACACAGATCAAGTCTCTAAGTCAATTTGCATCGAAAATATTGTAAAATGCAATAAGTACAGGTGTTCCTTTCCAGCTGAATAAAGGTTATTATTTGTGCTTCTATTATTTGTGCATTTTTTTTCTTTATTGTCTTAGGTTTTCAGCCTCCATCTTCCATATTTCGATCATATCCACTATATTTTTGTTTTATGACTTGATATCTAATAGTGTTCTATGAACATGGTATTTCCGTGACAGTTCTTGAACAGAAACTCTGCTACAGTTGCCCTTCTAATTTCAACCGGTAATTCACGCTTTTTAGCCGTTTTGTGATAACTTTCGCACTACAGAAGAAATTACAAACAACTAAAATGTTAACTATTGAACATTTCATTTATTTTGCCTCAAAATCATTTGCACGTGCACAAATAATTTTTGAGCAAAAATTTAATGCACCAATAATTTATGAGATAACCTGACCGAATCATTTTTTTTTTTTGTAAAATTTTTAGTTTTGTTCAAACTTAACAAACTCCAAAATATGTGTTGATTTTTTTTTATTATTTTTTGGTAAGTTACACCCAATTTTGTTTGTGTTAAGTATACGAAATTGTTCTATACACAAATAATTTTTGAGACCACTGTATAAGTATATAATCTACGTACATTATTTCAAAACATGAGCATCCATAAATTTCCACTTAATACCTTAATTGTACACACACGAAGACACTCAAATACATTTATGTAAGTTCATATGTATTAATTATGTTCATTTATTATTTTTCTCAATTAAATTGTCATTGTTTTTAATAGATATCAAACCCAGGGTACCCCCAAATACACACATTTTACATATATTTATAATTTGTAAAAGAAAAATGTTTATTGTTCTTTATAAGAAAAATTTGTTTTTCTTTCAAAACTATTCATTTTCTCAACAAATTTAATTTTCACAAAAAAAAAAAAAAAAACAAAACAATACAAAAGAAAATACACTGTTCTTTTGAATAATGTACCTAGTTACGAGCACATTAGATAAAAAAAAAATTAAAACGGAAAATACTTTAAATAATGCATTTTTACTACCGGCAATACTATTTTACAATTTTAAGGGAGAATAATAGTAATTTTTTTGTTTATAATAATAATAATTTTAATTCTCAGGTAAATCTCAAGATTTTATTTTGTTTTTTTTTTTTTTTATTTTTTTCTCATTTTCACTTTCAATAGACTTTGAACAAAAAAAAATACAGAGTAATGTGAGTTTTAAAAATTATGCAACTGAAAATGTAAATTATAAAAATGTGAAATTAAGTCAACATCAAAAACAAAAAAAAAAAAAATTGTTTGCATAAAAACACTAAAGTAAGACATCAAAGATATTCACATGAATTTGGTTGTAACTGATTTTTCGACAACAACAAAACAAAAAATGGAAACCCTCTACAAGTAAAATTACATAATGTTCACACACTTAATACATTCATACATTTAATCATACATGGGCATTAATAATATGAATTGTTTTAAAAGTAGTTTAATCCCTTTTTGATTGTAATAAACATTTTGTAGGTAAGCAAATGTATGTGTGTGTGTAATTAATGAAGTGAATAAAAATTTTCCGAATGACAAAACAAACAATTGAAATATTCATTTTTGCAAATTTGCCAAATTGTCATCACTCACTGTTGTTACACTCATTCACCCATTCACTTTTTTTTTCTTCATTTTTGTTTTTATATGTATATACAATTGTTCGAAATAATGTCAGGCACAAACAAACTCTAAACACACACACAGTTTTGTTAATATAATTACGGGAAGTATTTAAATAAATAATATTATAATATTTTGTAAATATTTTTGTAATAAATTTTAAAATACAATACAACTAATTAAAGGTCATTTACATTGAGTTCAAATCTAGAAAATAATTTAAGATTTATTTCTATTGCTGTAATGATGAAGTAATCATCTGTATATAGAGTGAGTAATTTAAATATTTATTATTACAGTTAGATTGCACTTAGTTTAAAAAGGGACCAGTTTATAAAATTCCAGTTATATGATTGGTTCCTTAATATCAATATTTTGGTAGGATTGGTATGTAATTAAATTATTTAAAAAAAAATTATTAGTGATATTATCAATAAGATACTTATATCTTCAGATTCTATCTAAAGTTCTTAATGAATATTACATTTAATTTTTGCTCTTGAAATGCTAAGATATATCATATTAATGCCATGTTTTGTGAACTCTATTAATTTTTTCATTCTTATAGCGTAGCCTTTTAGAGCTGTAGCTAACTATAGTGTTGTAAAAAAAACTAATTTGTGTTACCTGGTTTTTGGAACTGTAACAACAACACTCTTAAAGTCTTCGATTGTTTTATTTGAAGTGTTATGAAACTTTAACTTATCTAAATAATCAAAACACTAAATAAATTAGAGGTTTTTGAAATATATTGTCACTGGTTTTGGTTGAAAATATTTTACATGGACAGAATCACAAACGTTGAGACTTAACTGAATAATAGACAATTATAGAGAACTACTTAAAGTTATCAAATACCATAAAGTCAAGCTCTTTTGGCCATATTGTGAATATAACATGTAAGGATCGAAAGCAAGCAAAAAGTCGTCAAAAAGTAGATATCATGGCCCACAAACATTAGGAAGAGGATCGGACTAAGAACAAATAGAAAATTGGTCCAGACAGCCAGATGTTGTGAACAATTTTCCAGAATAGTAGCCAATTTTCTAGAATAGTACCACACGCTGTAGAGCCAGTAATTTGTTAAGCAAATACTCGAAATATTGTAGATATTGTAGAGTAAAATTGCAGTACCGTACTTAATTAAGCACGAAAAGATGATTCTACCTAAGTTACTGTCAAGAACATAAAAAAAAATATATTTGAACATTGTACATGAACATGATTATTGCTGTTATTGGTGATTTGATTACTGTTTAATAATTTATTTATTTATTAATTAGTTGATTAAAATTAAAATTTATAACAAACAACAGCACTAGCAGACACTATAGAGCTATTGGCCAACAGTTCAATAAATAATCAATTTCCACTAGGAAGAGTAGTTATTGTAAAAGTTGTTATTGCAATATAAGTAAGTAGTTGTTAAAAATCATCGTCTTGTATAGTGTGGCTCACTCATGTAAAATTTGATTACTGATAACACCATAAAACCATAAATTAGGGATTTAATAACTTTTAGAGAAAATCTGTGTAATTTACGTTCCGTTTACCTTTTTAGTATTGCTAACCATAATATTGACTACGGTAAATTTCAACCTATGTCTAGAATTTTGTGTGAATCTAATTCGAAGGCAGCCTGTTTTGATATCTAGTAAAAGTAAAAATAAAGTTGTGTAATCGATAAATAGGTGTTGTAACTGATTTTTATTATTTTTCTACTTTCCTTTTGTATTCGAATTTATCTTTTTAACATTGTACTAGAAGTATCATGTTACTTATTTTATTTTTATCTTCCACTAACATTAGTTACTAACGGTGATATTTATTAGCCCACAAGATGATGATAATCTCACCGGTTAGAAACATCATGCAAGCTTTCGTCTACAATAGACGTCATATTTGCTTGCTCTAAGCAATATCTGACCGTATAAATCTTCTGTTTTTCTTAAAATCGTAATGCGAAACAGTGTTTATAATGCTTTTTAATAGACTTATAAATAAAAAACATAGAAAATGATAAAAAAATATATACCTAAGACAAATGAAAAAATTAAAATGAATGTATAAATATACACAAATCTTAAGCCGAAAGCTAGTGCTTACAAAATTAGCCATAATTTGAATTATGGTCTATTCAATAATAATAATAATAATAATAACAATAAAAAATGATAGAAATCTTCAACAAAATATGCTAAAAAAGTTTGAGAAAATTTGTAAACACATTGTAAACAATTTGTAAACACTTGACCTGAATAGAATTTTTTTCTTTTAAATATTAAATAAAATCACAATTTGTTTTTAAATTCAGTCACATACTTTTAATTTTAATTTTTAATTTTTAAATTATAAAAATCAATTCGAATCCAAATTTGAAAATCTGATTGTATTTGCAATTGACACATTTTCCATTAATTGAAATCATTTTCTAAATTTAACAAATTTTTTTGGTATTTAGAATTAGAAAAATTTCTTAAAAATTTATACAAAATATCTTAAATTTTAATGTAAGTAATAATATTGTTACAGTTACAATATTTATAATAAAAGAAAAATAATAAAAAAAAAAAAACAAAAATAAAAAAAGTAAATACTAAAAAAAATTTTCAATTTAATTACCTAATTTTCTTCACCTAAAATCTGAACACTTCTTACTGGTTTTCTATACGATGTTAATGATGGTGTAGTTTTCATTGTTGTTGAAGTTGAATCTGTATCGGTTAATGTATTTGAAATAGCAGTTGTTACAACGGGAGTTGATGCTGATTGTTCTGATTGCAATGCCAACATTAACATTCTATATAGAAGTTCTTCACGAATATCCGGTGGTAAATAATTTGGATCACCTGGTGTATTTTGTGATGCTGATCCATAATCATCTATTTGATTATTTTGTAAACCAAAATATCTTGGATTATATTGTTTTTTTCTTGGCATTAATCTTTGTAAATCATAACCAGCTGCAGTTGATGCTCCTTCTGATTGTGGTATTTGATTTTGAGCTTGATACATATTTTCATGTTCTAAATATGGTGGAATTGGTGGTATATTTCTATATGGTAATCTACCATCATATGGACCATAAATTGATTGTGGTGGAGGAATATGTTGTCTTTGGAATTGATAACCACCATAATATGGATCATATGGATTATAAGGATTTGTTATTCGTTGCAAATATTGATGTCTTACAATTAATAATTGTAATAATCTTTCAAAATCTCTTGTTGTTAATGGTCGTTCTTGATAATTGTTATTATAATAAGGATATGGTGCAGCAATAGGAGGTGGTGGTCCACCAGGTCCCCTATAGTAGTATGGTAATGGTGAAGCTTGTGGATAAAATCCTGTCATTTGATCTTGTGGTTGTTGTGATTGAGATGGATGCGGTTGTTGTTGTTGTTGTTGTGGTGATGGTGGTGGTGGTAGTGATTGCTGTGGTCGTTGTTGTTGTTGTAACTGTTGCTGTTGTTGTAATTGTTGTTGTTGTAATTGTTGTTGTTGTAATTGTTGTGGTGATGGATAATAAAAACCAGGTGGAGGTGGTTCCTGTTGAGGTCTTCTATAATATAAATTTTGTGGAATTTGTACTGGTATTGGATCTTGTTCAGCAATTGTTTCTGGTTTTGCAGATATTGGAGTTGTTTCACGTAAATACTGTTCATTATCAAAATCATTTTGTGGCAATGGAATTCGAACAAATTGTGGAGCATTTGTTCTGCCATTTTGTCCTGGTATACGTACAAATTGTGGAGTACGATGTTCTGATTTTCTTAATACTCTATTTTCTTGCTGTGAATTTTGTTGAGTTAATTTATTAGCTGGAATTTGATCTTGTACTGGATTTTGAGTTAAATAATGAGAATGTTCAGATGTTGATTGTGTAGTTGGTTCTTCTAAAATATCAACAACATTCTTTTTATCAGCTAAATTTTTTTCTTTTTGTGATACATGAGAATTAATACTACTTTGTATTTGTGAGGCTCTTTGTCTTGCTGCCAGCACTAATGCTGGAATTTTTTGTCCAGATGTTAAACTTGATGGTAATGTTCTAATTGAACTACTTTGTTGACCATACAATTGATTTGAATCGGTATCTTGTATCAATTGTCTTCTTAATGCTGTACCACGTGATATTAATTTTTCTTCATCTTTTTCATCAACATCTTCGGTGACAGGTTTTGAAGTTGATGTTTCACGATTTGTTGAAATTTGAACTTGTGAAACATGATGATCTATTTCAAGTTTTTCTGGTCGTGAAATTTGTTGTTCAGATAGCTGTTGTCGTATATTTGTTCCAGGTAATGGTGTTGGTCTTATATTAATATAAGGTTTATTTGTTGGTACTGATGTAGCATAAACAACTGTTCCAATTGTACTTGATGGATCATTACCTTTTAATTTTGCTGTACTAGCACCAATTACTGATGGTGAAGATGAATATTCTCTATATGGTTTTTCAGATGTGCTTGATGATGGTACTCTTAATCGTCTGGGAATTGTTTGTATAACATTACCACCACGATATGATGGTGTTGTTGATGATGGTGATGATGATGCTGATGCTAAAGATGGTGATGATGATGTTGATGATGAAGTAGGATATGATGGACGTCTTGTTGTTGAATTTAATAATGTTCTATTAAATTTCGGATTTTCTCGTATCTCTTCAGATGAAGTTTGTTGTTGATTATTTTTTAATCCGGTACCATTATTAGCAGTATATGAAACTCTTTTAATTTCACCATTTGAATCAACATAACCAAAAGTTCCTTTAACATTTCCCAACACATCACGACTTTCAATTTTAAATGTACCATCATCAGCTTCATATCCAACAGTATAGGTTCCATCATTATTTACACGTTGAATATGTTTTATTATTTCGGCTTTACCATCTTTTGTTTCGGCTTTTTCCAAAATTTCATGTTGTTTTTCATTATCTTCAGTTGATTCAATTGCTTTTTCGGTTGTATCAATTTTTGGGGTTGTAGCTGTTGCTAATATTACATGAAGACCTAATGTACATATTATTATCAAGATTATACATCCACCTGAGATCTGCAAAACCAACATAAGCACCTAATATTTATTTTATATTCAAATTAGTTTTGTTAGTTTTCATTTATTGTTTTTAATGATTTTTAATGAATTTTTAAAAAAGACTTAAAAAAATAGAAGAAGTTTTAAATTAATGAATTTAGAGAGATAAAAAATGATTTACTTTAATTTAGTTTATGATAAATTCATGTGAGGCAATGAGATTTTTATTGTTATTAGAATGGTTATGGGTTAGTAAAGCTTTTAAATAAAAATTTTAATTTGCATGTAAAGTGATGTTCGAATGAATGAAATGATGTGTGAAGTGAGACAATTTCGAGAATAGGTGATTTATTCACCTCGAAGTAGAGAAAATTCAGATTATAAATGTCCAGTACTGAGTATGAGTGTTAGCTTAGTAGATTATTCGAATAAGATTCCGATTTTAATTTCGATAAAATTATTTTAAAATTTTTAAACTTAAACATAAAAAAATTAAATTATATTCATTTTATTAATGAAAAAATTTCATTTTTGAATTTTAAATCTATTCAAATAAGCCCAGTTATTTTTGCGAAATATTTTTACTGTATATTGTAATGTTTGTAGGAAATGAGAGGAAATAGAAAAATAGCAAATAAAAAATATTTTCTGTATTTAAAAAAAAAAAACTTGTTTCATTCACATTGCATATATTTTATTAACTTTTCCTAGTTCTCTTAAACAGTTTCCTTGTCAGGCTAAAGTGCCAAATATAAAAGTGTAGATTCCGAAGTTATGCCACAAATTGTAGTATATCGGCTCAAGTTGTGTCTTATAATTCACTTAACGATTATAAATCTTAATTCGCACTTTAGGAGTTGTTTCGTTCATCATAATACTACTTAAACTCATCCGTAGGTATTTATAGTGTTAGGCTACCAATACAACTTCTAATTTTATTTATATTTATTTTATAATTTATTAAAATATGTTATTAATACATCAGTGGGGTATAAAAATCGACCAAAATAATTTCAACTTAAAATCTATTATAAATATAAAAATAGATACAATGGTGATATAAAGATGATATTATAGACACAATGGTGATATATCTATGTATGTGTATCACTGTAAATAAATAATTCCAGTTTGTACAAAGTAAAATCTGATAGAAATTTTAATAATTTCTTATTAACTTTATAATCATATAAATTTATTTTTATACTTATAAGAAAATTGTCGTAAAACTATGAAGGATACTAGTAGAGTAGTATTTTAGACATATAAATTTCTTAAGCCTGTTTTTCTTTACATATCTCAATTTAAGACATTGAAAAGCTTAGATTTAGAGTATTTCATATAAGTTTGATAAATATTTGATTAATTTGTAATTTGATCGATTTAGTTTAAGTCAATTTGACTAATTTACGCAATTTAATAGTTTGAAATTTATTACATTATAATTCTGTAGAAATAATTTATAACCGCTTAAGCCGAAATTTAAAATTTTCACTCAGTATGGAAATTTTTAAATTATTCTGTGGAAAAAATAGAAAAGACATAAAAATTGAAGTGCAGTAATATTTATTTTTATTGAACTTGAAGTTTTAAATATATTTGGTTGAATAATATTCATAAATTATAGTTAAAAAATTAAAATGAGATTCTATAATTATTCAGAACTGATGCTATAAGATGCTATAAGATCAAATCACAAAATAAATTTTAATTCAATCCTTTCAGCCAATTTTAGAAAAGTGGTATAAACTGTAATATTTTTCTATATAATAATTAATTTTAAATAAATATTAAAAGTCTAGGTATGTTTCTCAATTTTATTAAATATCTTAATCGATTTTGGTTATTACACCATTATTAAAAGACTGATACACACCATCATCAGTTTTAATATTTATTTAATTTTAATTATATTTCACCTAGAGCCAGCCCAAAGCATATTCTATAAATTATATTAATAATTAATTACATGTGCACTTATGTAGGTATAAATTATTTTATCGTCTGAAATTTACAGTCTAGCTGATTAAGGCGAATAAATTAATACGATTTTGCCAACTTTGGAAATTTATAAAAGCCTCGGGATTTTTGTGGACAATAGATTTTTTAATGTAGAATGCGATGGTAAAAATATCTTATTTGTATACTTATCTTATTGGTTTTGTACTTATCGGGTTCCAATCTTAATGAAATAATAATCGATTGAAATATGTAGAGTAAAAGAGCCAATTTAAACACCGTCAAAATGGTGATAGCTTGGTAGCATGAATATCGATTATAACGTTTAAAATCGATTTAAATCGTTTTGTTAGCGATTACATTTACTTGATCGGCAGTTATCGTTAACCATTAGAAAATAATATATAGTTTCAAATTTCAAAACATAAAAAAAGTACTAAAAATGTGATTTCAAATAGAAGAACTGATAGTCGATTCAGCTGCTACAAAAATTTGAAATGAACAACAACAACATTGTCCACATATTCCCATCGAACATATTTTCTTCGCCTTTCTCTTTTTACCCAAACTATACATCGTTTCCTAGTCAACGAACTGTAGAATATAAAGTTTTTTTTTAATCTAAAGTTTCGGATATTTATATAAAAAAAATAATTTCAATTACGTTGGAACTCACCTAATAAGAAATATGATAAAAATTATAGCAATATTTCCAGATTCTAAAATTGGTAATACGATTATTGATAACTTTGTATACTTAAGTACTTTAAAAGTGTCCCGTATTTACCAATAAAATTGGTCTATTTTTTATCGTATTTATCGTTTTTATCAATTACATTAGTAATTCATAAAAACGACAAATATGATATGATAATTGATAAAACGATATATAAATAGTAATGTCATCTAATGGCATTCGAGCATGGGCATTCAAGTATTATCATTGAAAAATTCAATAATAATTAAAATAATATTGCATTACATTTTTTTAATGTATTACATGAAATGCATTGAATTTCCTACTTGGGATGATAATACAGAGATCAATGCAATAAATTAAAATTTTAAATTTATGGAAGAACTGCGTGTATATTGAATTTATAAAAGCCTCGGTATTTTTGTGGACAATAGATTTTTTAATGTAGAATGCGATCGTAAGAATATCTATTTAGTTCACTTATGTTGACTTATGCGATTATACCGGATGTTGCAGAGCATGCGTATCAGAAGAGGGGAAAGAGCTGTTATTTTAGAATTAAAAAAAAAATTAATAACTAAATCGACGGTGCTCTATCGATTGTGGATATTTTCAACTTCCGGGAAAGATCATAAAAGGGCTTTTTAAGCCCAAAAATAGCCGAAATTGGCCGAAATCGAGATTTTAAAATGGGAAGGGGTACTTTTTTATGCAAATTCGGATTCTACGTCAAAAAATAAGAAACATTAAATACCCTTTCGAATCGCCAATTTTGGCGATTTTTGGGCTTAAAAAACCCTTTTTCCGCCCTTACCGGAAGTTGACAATATCACAAATTGATAGAGCCCTCTCGATTTAGTTAATAACATTTTTTTTAAATCTTAAAATAACGGCGCCTTCCCCTCATAAAAAGCTGATACCCATTCTCTGGAACACCCGGTATATTATTGCCACATAATTTAATTTTACTTGAATTAAATATTTTTTCACTTGTGTTTTTCTACTGTCTATATTATAACTGCTATTTACTTTAATAACGATTAAACTGCTATTTAAAAAATAAAATCAGTTTTTAAGGATAAAAATATACAGGATTTTAACAGTTCTATATTTTTCGAATCAGAACGAGTATATGTCAACATGTTTTCTGTTTACAAAAAAATAATTCTTTCTTTTCATCTTGAGGCATCAGCAGATCTCATAAAGTGCGATGAGATAAAATGCTGAACTTTATGATTTGTAATGTACTTACATACAAAAGTCATAGAAAATAAACTTCATTAACTTGAGCATATTATGTTAATGATATAAAATTCATCAATTGAATGGTAACAAACTATTTTTGAATACAAACTTTTAATTTCAAAACAGTATTATGATGAATGAACTAACTCCTAAAAATAATTATTGTTATTAACTTTCTTATAATTAAACTGCGATCGATAAGCGATTTCCAATTAAGTAAGAATTTCCCGAGACTGTCAAAAATTATATGCAAATTAAGTTCATCACTGTTTTATAATTTTTTTAAACTTTTTTACTATTCTAAATTCTTAATAATGAAAATATAATCGATTTAAAAAAAATGTATAAATCTAATTTGTTGTTGCTAGTCTGTAAGATCTAACTTTGTAGACGAATTAAAATAAATAAATAAATAAAAAGTCACATTGAATGATATGAAATGTTATTTTTGTTTTTAATCTAATTTAATAGGTCAACTGCAATGGTTGAAAACAAATTTATTTTGCAAGTCTCAGCAATAAAATTTAACTAAGTGTAAAAATATTATTTTGCAATTTTATTATAAAAAACAAAAAATATTTGTAAATAGTTTTATTTGTTAGACCATCACTTGAAACATTTCAAAATCAAAAACTGAAAATTAAAAACCGAAGACCCACATTTTGTTTTTGCGCAATTTATAGATTTAATTATCTGTACATTGTAATTTAAAATAATAAGGAAGTGAAATTTAACTATAAAAACACGTATTTTGAAAGTTTGTCACAATTTATGAATGACTTCACACTATAATTAATCCAAATCTAATCTAAAGTAGATACATAGATCGGTTGTAAAGGTATTCTCAGCCGTCACATGAACTTTTCTATTCCAATAAAATAAAATTTTATACTTGTCATATCATAATATCAAATCATGAATGTGGAAAAATTATATTAGTAATCATCAACCATAACCAAATTTATTTTTTTATATTTTTTAATTATTTTTTTTTTATTTTATTTGTTTTTATTCCAAATATTAATTTTTTTTTTTCTTTATAGTTTTTGCTTTATAGAAAATTTTTAATAATTACACTATTCACTAAATTTAAATTTAACAAAACCAAAATAAAAAAAAAAAAACAAAACCATATTTAGAAAAAAAAAAAGAAATCTCCATATATGCACCTTGCGATGTGATTTTCTTAATCCCATATTCTTAAGAGATTCATAAAATTTTAATTTTAAGTTCTAAATTAAAGAATGTATCTCTTAAATTTGGTTAATTTTTTTTTTAATTTTTTTTTTATTTATTTTTTTTCTTTTAACCTAATTCACTTCATTTAAAATTTAAATTTTGTTATAACATAAAAAAAAAATAAAAATAAAACTGTTAACGGATACTTTTTCTTAATTGTATCAAAATTTTAACTTCGAATAACCACAAAAATTATTTTTACAAATGATATATACTACAAATCCCCCTAATAATAATATAAATCCATCAACGCAATTTTTCTTTTGTCTCCCAACTCTTTTAATTTTAAATATACATATACAATAATATAATGGAAATTTTATCACCCACATAATTTTCAATTTTCGCATTATTTTAATATTTTCTATCTTTTTCCTTCTACATAACAAAACAACATCAGTACTGGTATAACCTCAACAGAAATTGTCATGTGAAATTTTAACATTAAATATAGACTCTAAGAAGAAAATTAAGACAAATTTTTGTGGCCCCAGCAAACAAAAAAAAAACATCAAAAACCAAAAACTTCAAAATTCTCTTCACAAAAAAAAACATAGTACAATTTTTAATGTTGAACCCTCAATGAAAATCACAGTTGTTTTGAATTGAATTGAAAAGAGAGGGTTTGGGAAAATTCTACAATGTTGTTTGCTTGCTGTCATATTCCCTTAATATGAAATTTTTTTTTTTTTTTTAGTTTTCTAGTCTACATAACAATAGATATCATACTGTACATTTCATGTTGAGTTTCTTTTCAGTGATATGTTATGATTTCTAACAATGGCAGTTGAAATATAGAAAAAAAAATATACTAACAACAACAATCAGAACAATTAAAAATTCGCAGCAACGACCTTGCCATAAAAACAAAATAAAAAAAAATAATAATAATAATAAAATAAAATTACTATGTTAGTGGAAGTAGCTAGAGTAGTGTACAGTATTTTAGGTGCATTTTTGGTATATATGGTGTATATTATCTCTGATGTAAAGGAAAATCGCTACCGTATTCAAATTTAAAATATAACTTACATATTTACCAAGTTAATAAAATATAATTAGAAATGAAAATTAAAATGTAATATCAATTGCCTATTATTAAGTTTTATATTCTAATAAGTCAATTTAGTGACGTTCATCATGGTATAAAGAATTAATAATGTAATATATTCAGAGGGTAAATTTTGAGTTCTACTGAGCAAGTACGTCACTCGACGACAAATAATGTGACAGGTGATTGAATTTTATATTCAAATATTCAAAACAAAATCGCGGCAGTTTAGTTATTTTAGTAAAAATAAATAAAAAAGTTTATTAAATAAATACTAAATTAATAAAAATAAATATATATAATATATTTATAATATAAATATATTATTAAAATATATAAATAAAAACTATAAAACAGTTGTGAATTGTGCTGTATTTGGTTGTTTTAGTAACAACAACAACTTAAAAACTTTGAAGACTATATGGGTATTAAATATTTTCATTTTCCTAAAGATGAAAATATTGTGAAAAAAAATGCTAAAGAAAATATAATTTTATTGTAAAAACGTTTTATTTGTTTCAAGCATTTTAAGGGCGAGGATAATGTGAGAAATTTACAACACGAACTGCTAAATTATTCGCCGAAAAGTTGTAAAAAATTAAAGGCAGAAGCACACAGAGTCGGTGATAGTAGGACACTATTCAAAAAGGAATATTATTAAGCATCAGTTCACTAAAAATGATGTTCAACGATGTGAAAGAGAATTACTGGATTTCATATATATTAACTTACAGGTAACACAGTTATTGACAATATACTTATTTTACACATAATTTTTTCAAATAACTTTTGCTTTATTAGATTAAATCAGGATCCTTTGGAAATGTTTTTTGAAATAATTAGAGCAAAAAGGGGACTGCATGATCATCCAAAGTGAGCTTGAGTTCAAATATAGATTACGCATTTTTGTACACGGAAAAAATTAAGGAATAATATCAGATGCAGCTAATATTGAAGCAGATAAAGAAGAAAGCGTTCAAATGAATATACCTTTGTATGGGAGAAGAAAATAATTTCAATGACGAGACTGAGTTTGATGCTTCGGTGATTACTTGTGATTTATTGTAATCTCTATCAGATATTCTAATTTCGATCAACAACAATTAGCCTAACTATATAAATATAACACACACACTATATAAATATAACTATACCGCCAATTTATAACCAACGAAAATAGTCTTCAAATCTACTTGTATATCAACACAAGTGTATATGGAGCAGCAACCTGTCTTTCAACCGAAAGATCCCAGGTTCAATTCCTCATGAAGCAATATCCTTTATTGGTTTTTCGATCTGATCCAATACCCTATGCCATTGGGATAAAATAAATGCCAAAAAATAATTGAGAATATAATCTGGTAACAATTTTAATGAAAGGAATGGAATTACGCTATTTAACCAAACTTAATTCCTGACAATGTCAGTAGTTTTCCACATTTAATTAGTTCATATGGTAGATAAACTAATAAATAAATACTCGGATAACATCGTATACATAAAGTAGTTTTCTACTAACAATCTGGAATTAGTCGTTTCAATAACAATAATATAAAAGCCCAATTTTAATTGCAGATTAATCCATTCAGTAATGCAAATCAGCCCTTTTTCTATATTAAATTAACTCCGTCATTCTTCTTAGTGTCTGTTGTAATATTTTTGGTCTATAAAATTTACTTTTAAATGGCATAATAACAGAAATAGTAATTAACTTGATAATAAAAAAAGTGTAGCCATCTCCACAACGTGAAATCTGGTAAATAAGACCTACATAATACTATACAATACTATACATACATTTTGATCTTCCAGCTAAAAACGAAAAAAATGCATAAAATATTGTAAAATAAAACCCCAAACTCCATATAGGGTCTTATTAAATTATTGAGATGTTAGCGTGAAAAAAAAATATTTTTCATGCAGCGTGTAAAAATAGATTCCTGAGTTATACTCTTACGGTAATCTATCTAGGCTAATCTATCGATCTCTAATCTGAATAAAATTTATAACCCAAATGTTTTGTCTTTTATTTTACTACATTCAAAAAATATTAATTCTTACAATTTGACATACGGACAGAATATTATAGCAGAAAAAGTATATTTTTTGAAAAATAAAAACACAAAAAAAAAAAAAAAAAAAAATTATAAAAAAAGTGCTTTTAACCAGAAATTCATTTTTGGTCTTTACATTTTAATTCCCTCTGAATAAATAGACTCGTTATTGTTATCAATTTATCGTGAGAAAACCCTTTATTGTTTTTTAACACTTTCAATCTACAAAATTCAGCACAAACGTTAGATTGTTTTTGGTCTACAATTATAATTGTACGATTGTTTCTTCTAAGAGTAATTTTTTTCTTGTGTTGTAAATTTTTTGTAAATTTTGAAGAACGTTGGTCGTAAATATCCTAACAAGGAGAAATAAATTGTTAAATTTTACAACTATAGGAATCTCTTCAAATGACTTCAAATGAAAAATTCAAATGATTTTAAACTACTCTGTAGAATAATCGTATGTAATAAAAATTATAATAATAATTTCAGAAATTGATGAGCTACATTTGGGATTTAAATTTAACATCTGAAGATCAGTATAGGCGAATTAAATAGACTATCAAAGTTAAATGTTATTATTACATTAAATTTAATTGTCTCAGTCGATTATCATTTACACTTATATACATGAATACCTTAAGTTATTATACTTGGTGTTCCAGAGCATGCGTATTAGCTTTTGGGGAAGGGAAAGGAGGAGGGGAAGTAGCCGTTATTTTAGAATTAAAAAAAAATTATTAATTAAATCGGCTGCTCTATCGATTGATGATATTTTCAATTTCGAGGAGGAACCGGAAAATGCTTTTTTAAGCCCAAAAATCGCCGAAATTGGCCGAAATCGACATTGTCAAATGAGAAGGGGTACATATTATGCAAATTCGAATTCTACGTCACAAATATCACCAGTCGATAGAGCACCCTCGATATACGCATGCTCTGGAACGCTCCGTATAAAGGTAAATTCAATTTAAAATAAATTGTAATAGAAAGATTAAATTGGTAGTTACTTCTCGATTTGTATACTACACTATTATAGGATTATTGTTTTGTACTTATCGGGTTCCAATCTTAATGAAATAATAATTGATTAAAATCTGAAGAATAAAAGAGATAATTTAAACTCCGTCAAAATGGTGATAACTCGGTGGCATGAATATCGATTGTAACGTTTAAAACCGATTAGATTTACTTGATCGGCAGTTATCGTTAACTATTAGAAAATATATAGTTTCAAATTTCAAAACATAAAAAAAAGTACATAGAGTGTGATTTCAAATGGCAGAACTGATAGTACAAAAAATTGTAGTGAACACCAACAACATTGTCCATATATTCCCACCGAACCTATTTTCTTCCCCTTTTTCTTTTTACGCAAACTATACCTACTACGTTTCGTAATCAACGTACGGTACAGTAAATTTGTCTTTAATCTAAAGTTTAGGACATTTATATAAAAAAAATAATTTCAATTACATTGAAACCGACCTAATAAGTAAAAAATGATAAAAATTATAGCAATATTTCCAGATTCTAAAATTGGTAATTTCGTACTTAAGTACTTTAAAAGTGTCCCGTATTTAGCAATAAAATTTACCAATCACCTTATTAATTCATAAAAACGACAAGTACGATATAATTATTGATAAAACGATATATAAATAGTAATGTCATCTAATGGCATTCGAGCATGGGCATTCAAGCATTATCATTGCAAAATTCAATAATAATTAAAATAATATTGCATTACATTTTTTTAATGTATTACATGAAATGCATTGAATTTCCTACTTGGGATGATAATACAGAGATGAATGCAATAAATTAAAATTTTAAATTTATGGAAGAACTGCGTGAACATGGAGTTTAATTGGTCGTTATGTAAAAATCATAAATTCAATGCAATTAGAAAATTCTATGCATTACAAAAATTAATAATACATTGAAAAATTCATATTTTTTTTTATCATTACCATTGAATTTAATGCATTATTTTTATCATTACTTTTAAAAATGAAAAATGAATGCAATGGAAAAAACAACAATTTTCGCCCCTGTCTGAAGATGAGGAGCTATCATATTATTTTTCCAAAATTATATAAAATTACAAAAATTAATTAACTTTGTTGAGCAATTCAAATTCAAGACCGCAAGTTCGAAATCTACATGACTGCAATTCACATTTTAAAGCATGAACAAAAAAATTTCTTCAAACATCATGCGAACAAATTTTTAAACCTTCTAAAGAATAAGCTCACATACACTTTTGTATTTGATTCGACCTCTCCGATCAATCACTATTAGTATCTGTAACTGTACTCACTCTGTATGACACTAATTTTAATTTTTTTATATGATATTATAAAATTAATAACAAAATCAGCATACCTTCAAAATAATTTTTTTCTTATGATTATGAAATTTTAAAAGAAAATTAAATTGTTCCCGACAACAACGTCATATTCTTTGGTATTAATTACCTTTAAAAAGAAGTTTTAAAATATAGGCTATCTTAGATAACTTCCAACTCTCAATTTTTTATTCAATTTTTTTGTGTTTTTTGTTTTTTTTTTTTCAATTTTAATGATTCAAATTAAGTTGGTACTTTGAATACTGTTCTTTATGGTAATTAATCCATGGGCAAAATTTATTATTAAGATTTTCTGAATTTCCTAAAATTGTCTTTGAAATCATTGCAAACCAAGTGAAAACAAGTGTTGTCTCTGTTATACTGTAATTTTCATCACAAAGCGTTTTTTGTTTTTTTTTACTACATTTTGGAATACAAATTTTTTGTAATGAATTTTACTTTTCGGGGTGAATTAACGTTATTAGTTTGAAATCGACAGTCATTCTTTATTCCAATGTTTCTTAGTTTTCGTCAAATTACTTTCTAAAGGTCAACAATTTCAATAGTTTTGGCAAAAAATTTTGCATTTTCATAATATTTTCATGGATAAAGATATTAGACTTAATTTTTTTTAAGTTTCTCGTTCAGTGATTCAAAAATAACTTTCATTTGGGATCTTCTAATTTCTGTTTTAGAATTTCAGTTGGTATCAACATCAACTATTTAAACTAAAACAATTTGAAGGAATTTCAACAATCCTCTATTTATGGCCCAATTGCTTTGACTTCAGTATTATTAAAAGTGGTCGAAACGATCATTAACTTTCAACTCAAAAAATATCTAGAGAGTAATAGTCTTATAAATGACTGCCAATATGGCTTTAGGTCGAAATGGTCTACTGATGATCTTTTTTATGACGGAAAAATGGTGTTCCTCAAAGCTCAGTTCTCCAATATTATTTATAATATTTATAAATGATCTCCTATCCACGACTTCAAATCAGATTCACAGCTTTGCTGATGACAGTACTCTTGATTCCTTGTATTTCTTTGAAAAAACTGTTGAAGTGACGCAGACTGCAGCTCACAGAGAACGAAATAATATATCTTGTTCTTTAAACAGTGACCTTCAAAAAATACATGACTGGGGAAGTGTAAATAGGCTAAAATTTAATGTTTCTAAACCCAGATCTGTCTCTTATCAACAAAGCAAAACCTATCAATACCCAATATTGTATTCGAAAATGTAAATATAGAAAACTTTGAAACTCTAAGAATTCTTAGAATGGAAATAAACAGCTAACTATCGTGACACGATCATATTTTTTCTGTAGCGAAGGATGCTGGGAAATGTTTAGGATTTTTAAGCAGAAGTAGAAAATATTTTACATCTTCCAACCTCCTATTAATATACAAAGCATATATTCGGCCTCGACTTGAATATAACTCTACAGTACTATCTACAGTACCATCAAAATTGTCAATAATGGAGATGTTACACAAGCTCTAGCATCATTAAGTCATCGCCGTGATGTAGGAGCAGCCACTCTGTTTTATAAATAGTCGGGTAATAGTTCTGACGAAATAAAAAGTATTATGCCCAAAATACAATCATTCCAGCGTAATACTCGCAGGGCGGCCTTCGCTCATAAATTTGTAGTAAAGCCACTTCGAACCAAAACTTTGAAATATAAAAATTCTTGCATCAACCAAACTTCTAAACTATGGAACACCTTACCATCTTTTGTGTTCCCTCAAACGTATAACTAAGAAGTTTTCAAGAGACGGGTAAATAAATATCTGTTACCCTGTCCGTAAATTCTTTTCTATTCTATTTTAACTCGTTTCTAATTTTATTACTCTTTACTATCCTTCTTTTTTATTCATTTTAATATGGCTTAAATTCTGCAAAGGCAGTTTGGTGTTTATCCTATTATTTTTGCCTAACATAAAAAAAAAACTTTCAAATAATTAAATAATAAGAAAATTTTAGAGCATAATCGGAAGGATGGCAGAAAAATACGATTTAACGATGTGACAAGGGCGGTATAAATCAATAAAAAAAATTGTATCCCACTAAAAATAAAATTGGATTTTGGCACATTGAAATATTTAATTTTTTAAAATTTGCTTGTTTTTGGGGTTTTTTTCTCTTCCGAAAAATGCACACCTCCATAGAATTTTGGTTTGCAATTATTTTACCAACTTTCCTCTTTTAATGTTTATTCTAGGCACACTCATATCTACTCATATTTTCATGTATCCCAAAATTTCTGTGAAATTAAAAATTAATTAAATATTCTTATAAAAGATTTGTTCTAATATGTTTCATCTTTAAAATTTAATTTATTATTTTTTTAAATACCTATGACAGAAAATATCTCCTCGAAATTCTAATCTTACACTACACTACACTATTAAGTTTCCATTTCTTGTATGAATTTTAAAATAAATAAATAAAATTAATTCTGACAAATTTTTGTATCCAAATTGGACGAGTATTTAAATTTAAAATTTTGTTTTTGTACTCTGAAAATGTCATGAAAGGAAATTTTCTTCAAATAAAACTAGCCTTACAGACTTTTCCTAATTATTTATTTGTTTTCCTAGGGCTACAATTTATACATAAAACACGAATTCTATAATTGAAAAATAATTTATTTGGCTTCTATGAATATAAAGTGTAAGATACATTTTATCAAAGATAAATAAATTGTACCTACGTTATCTTTGATTTTACATTTTCAAAATAGTTATTTTCAGTTTTCATTAGTCTATAAGTAAATACATGTAATATTGTTATGTAAGAAATGTTGTATGTATTTTGTAAATTGATATACAAAATAATAATTAAAAACAAAAATAAAAAATAAATCATTCTGTTTTTATTTATTTACTTTTGAGGTAAAAACAATTATTAAAGAACGAAAATATTTTAAAAACATTTAAAAAGTATGAAGTTTAACATTTGAAATTTAAACATAATTAAAAGTAATATATAACTTAGTAGAGCAAAGTACAACAAATTTAAATTAACAGTTGTAGTAAGGACAAGAAAATTTAATATTCATGTCCTCTTAAAACCACTTAGTGAACTAATTGTTATTATACAATATCAAAAGGCATTTCTGGAACTCTCACACTTGTATTTTACCCTCGCACTAAGTTTATCCCTAAAGGCCTAAAAACTCCGAAAAAATTTTAGTGTTAGAAGGTAATCACAATAAGCTTGTCATATAGCACTTTATTACCTGTCAAAATTTAGTGTTTTTTCTACCACACTATATATGGCACTAAACGAGTAAAACACATAAAAAATTAAATTTATGATATGAATATTAAAAGACTCATCCATGTAAACAAAAATAGATGCCATATTAATAGAAAACCAAAATTAGAAAATAATTAATATAGAAAATATTAGAAGAAGAATTTTGCGTCATAAGGCAGAATTATATTTTGGAAGAAAGTAGATTTTCAAGTACACCATCAAGCATTCCAATCGTACATCAGTTAGCAGTAACTCTTAGACTTTTAGGTGGATGAAGTTATCAAAGATGTTTTGGTCAAGACTTTAATATTAGTTTGGAACGACCTACAGTATCTAAAATTTTAAATAAAATGCCAAACGTGTTCCAAAATAAATTGCGTGCTAAATGGTAGGATTAAGTAACAGAATTGAAATACAAAACGGTAAAAGATTATTTTTAGAGAAACATGGCATACCTGGAGTAATTGGCTGCCTGGATGACACACAGATAATGATTTCAAAACCTCATGTGAACAAGGAGGTATTTTTAATAACAGAAAATGTCATTTCAGCCTGAATGTGTTAATTGTAAGTATATTTTATAATATACTAGCAATGATACCCGACGTTATCCGGATCAAAAACAAAATGTATAAAATTTACTTCAATGAAGTTTGATTTATGAATCGAATTGACAAAAATTGGGTTTTCAAAAATATTCTAATATCTTTATTGATAAGTGTATCTATTCTATCGATTTGTGTACATGGACATTGACCTCCTGGAATACTCTGCAGTGTTTTCTAATTAATAAATACTTTTTCAGTGAATTCTTCAATATTTTGTATAAATTCAATACTGATCGTTGCAATTTCGATTTTTACATTTAAGTCTTCTGAAATTTGGCCTTCACTCAGTTGTGTTAAGTTCATTAGCTTATTGCAAATGTTATTTATACGAAATTAATAACAGTCGTATTTCTTTGTTTGTGAAAGAGTGTCCAAGTGTAAATTTTCAGATTTGTAACACCTATGGTTTTTGAAAGATTCCTGTTAGGTGATAGGAGTTGTACGACAGCTACTCAAGCTTGTCATTTGATGACTTTGTAAAGTACCGAGTCCGGTTCCTTTTTTGATCATGAATAACTGTGCAAAATTTCAGAACTCTACTGTGGGCGTGTATAGTATTTCGCTAACAAACAAACAAACTTTCGCTTTTATAAGTATAGAATAAAGAGATATTTAATTTTTAATATTTCAATTACATGTTTGTGAAGCAAAAACGCATATTAGAGCTGTTGATGCTATACATCCAGCATCAGAACATGATGCAGAGGTAGATTAGTAAAGCCAAACATGTTTTTTTTTAAAATAAATTTGAAAACGGAGATCGAAGTTCTTGGTTGTTAGGAGATGGTTGTTATGCACTTGAGCCATTTGTGATCACTCCATATAAATTTGCGCAACCACAAACTTATCAATCTGAGCTTAATCAAAAACATAGAGCAGCAAGAAATATAATCGAAAGGACAATTGGAAACTTACAAACTGACGGCTTACGTGGACGAAAACATATACAAACAAAAAAAAAACCAACTGATAATTAAATTGAGATATTTACACTGGATTATGGGATATATACCAAATCCGAAATCCGAACTTTCAATGCATATCTTATATAAAATTATATAATCTATCACTAAATCATCAAGCTCATTTGGACACATTATGTGAGCCTTATTATCAGTGTGTAACATCAATCAAATCCATTGCTTACGGTCGAACACTTTGGTCCAGTGCTCCTTTGTATGTTATACCAACAATAATATTCACGAGAGCCTTTGGATGCTTACAGTAAATGAAAGTTTGTCATATCAAATATAAATAGATAGAGGCTGTAAAAGTTTCAGACTTCCACAGAAGACTTAGAATAAGATTTGTTTAATGTAAAAATTATAGAAAATTTCGAATTCAAGAAAATTTTTACGTCGTATTTAAATTCGATGTTTAAATTAAAACATCTATCCACCACCTTTATAAAATTCAATTGAGAAAAAATCTTAAAATCAACTGACTACAAACAATTATTATACAACAAAGTTTATTCATTGGATGTTAGTTTCAAAGACGTTTGTTTTTCCATAATAATTTTTCGAAGAAAATTAAACTAAATGAAAAAGCAAATTTTCATATCTACCATTTTCATCTTAGCAATAAAAAAAAAATATTTATTTTGTTTTTGTTGTTTTATAAATAATTTAATATAATGATAACCAATTTTTTTTTTTACAAAAATGTATGTAAATAGTTTTGGTTAGAATTGCAGAGGAATAAAATAAAACTGTGAAATAATGCTTTTTAATTAAGTTCGATCATAGACCCTGTAAAATTGAACTTAATCTCCAATCCAGTTTGAAACATTTTGTTCAGTATCACCAAAAAATAATAGTTTGAATTTGCTAATACTTAAAAACTACGCACCGTTTTTATGCCAAACAAGTCAATTATCAATATTTGAATATGATGTTTTACATCAAATTTAATTAGACACGTGTGTAACACATTTAAAACTGAATGTTCGTTACTCATTTTAAGAAAATTAAAAAACTTTAATTTTCACTTTTTTTTTTGTTTTGGAAATAATAAAACAAATATTTAAATTTTCAATACTATTATTGGACTAAAATTGAAGGAAAACAAAGAAAATAACTAAAAAAGATAAAATAAACGTGAACTTGAATTTTATGGGCCACTAAGAGTTTATATAAAGCCCCAGTTATAAGTTTATTTTGTGAGAATTTTCATTATTTTTTGTTTTTGTTTTTGTTGTTTTTGTTTTTATTAATAATATGGACATTGTCTAATATATACCTTTTGTTTTCCTTTCATTATACTGTTACGAGTATAAATTGGGTTCTTAGTTATTGTTAAGAAAATACCTGCTGTAATATTTAAATATTTTATGAAGTTGATTATATTATGTAGAAAAATATATATTTTTATAATTATTTGTATTAAGTAACTTGTCGAAATAAAAAAAAAAAAATAAAATGAAAAAATCCAAGTTTATATTTTATTAGATTAATTATTTTATAATTAAGTTGCTGAAATTTAGAAAATTATATGGTTTAATGTGAAATGAAATAAGAAAATTTTCATTTACATGCATACATATACATATATATATATATATATATAATATTGTATAAGATAATTTTTTTTAAGAATAGGGACCAGTTATTATACAATTTAGGTAATTATAATAGAGAAGATTACAGATGAAAATAATTTGAAGAAAATTCAAAGAATTTGGTAACACCAATTTTCATATGGTCACAATACTAATTAAAATGTCTATTTCTTTATTTGTATCTTCACTATGTTAATACAGTTATTATATACATTTATTTATTTATATAAACTTGGAATAATAATTGACCACATTAATGTAAACTATAGATTTTGTTATTTTTTAAATTGTTTGCAATTACGCCCTACATAATATAGGAGTTAAAATGATGGCCTACCAAACACTAAAAAAGGTTTTGAATTAGGGATTTTTAGATGAGAAACCCAACCCAACTGAATCTAGAGAGAAAGTAACATTTATACTAAATTTTTGTTAGATAAAACATTTTTACAAGTATTTTCCGTAATTCGACATATTAACCTTCGCTTGGGCGGCAAATAAAATATACGTAAGCGGGCAAGATTAACATATGTTATTATTTTTGGTTTTTCCATATATTTTGTATGGAGAATTTTTTAATAAAAATAAGTGATTTTTATGTTTTTATGATTATTTTTGTTTGTGCATTACTGTTACTTTTATGTTTGCTTTTATTACCTACGGATACCTATCCTCTAAGAAATTTTTTTGGAAATACCGGTATTTTAGAAAAAGGAAGTGCTACTGGCACTTCCGTTTGTTACAAGGTACTTATAACAGAGTTAGTAGTTTCAACAACAACAGTGTGTCTATTTCAGGGAAATAAAAAAAAATTAAATAAAATATATATATTTTGGAAAGATTATTTATTGAATTTTCAATATTTGCAATAATATGGAAGAGTTTAAAATTTTATGTGCCGTTCAGGTAGCCAGGTAAGTAAATTTTGTAATTTTTAATAAAAGTACAAAAAACACAAAAAATGAGTGTTTTTCTTCAAAAAACCCATTTTTAAAATTTCCTATATTTTAGTGTAAATATTAATAAATTTCTTCGAAATCAAGCCAAACTAATCAAAATATATGAAATTTAAAAAAAACATGCCGTTATAGGTATATGACATTTTTTTTATTGATTTTTACTATGAGAAACACAAAAAATAAAAAAAAAAAAAAAATGCACACAAAAAATACAAAAAACTTATTTTTACAGGTTATCGTTTTAGGAAGAACAAGCATATTTCTCTAGATTGGTCATGTTCCACCATGATGATGAATATGACTGCCGGTTCCTCAAGAGTCGAAAGTGATGATAATTATGACAATGATGAAAATGAAGATTTCCCAAAATGAAAATGAAGAATCAGATGCTTAAAAAATGCATCTTAGACGTAAGTGATGGTCTTGATTCTGAGGATGAGTCACTAGATGATGAATCAAAAGTACAAGAAGAAAATAATCACATTGTTGATTCAAATCAATATTTTATTGGAAAGGATGGCACAAAGTGGAATAAAATTCCATCAACATATCAAAGGGCTAGTCAACAAAATGTTTTCTGACAAAAATCGATAGGTCCGCTATTCATTAACAAAAAGTTTAACTGATTGTGAAAAATTCGCCGCAATTTTCAATACATCAATGGTTGACATAAATTTTTAATTTAACTTCGTAACAGAATTTTTCTTTTTTATAACATACGAAAAATAAAATTCAAAACAAAATTTTTTTTCAAAAAACCTTTGGTGTTTTATTTACTTTATGTTTTAAAATATATTAATTTTAGTATATTTCTATTTCAACTTAAAATATTTCAGAGCCTTTTATCGAAATATTTACAAAATTTTTATAGAATACCATACATTTTCTATGAATAAAAAAAATATTAATATATGTTCTTGCCCAACAACGAAGAAAAAAAATTAAATTGTCGAAAAATTGGGCATAGACGCGTTTTTCCGAACTTTTCTTTATATATTCAATATCTACTAAAAAAATTAGGCACTGATCTCTGATTTCATTAAGATCGGCCAAATAATGAAGTTTTTATTTAAAAGTAAAAAAGTAAATATTTTTTTTTTTCCTATTACTCTGCGTGGTAGCATAGGGCTTCGATAGTGAACCTCCATTCCTCTCTGTTGAGTACTACTTCCTTAATATCGTCCCAGGTATAATTGTTGATTGTTAATTCTTGATCGATTGTGCGTCTCCATGTGTTGTATGGTCTGCCGGGTCTCCTTTGTCCTTGTGGATTCCACTCTAGAGCTCTTCTTGCTATATCACTTTCTGATTTCCTTAGTGTATGACCTATCCATTTCCATTTTTTCCTATTTATCTGTCTGTTGATCGGTTCTTCTCCACTTATCATCCATAAATCCTCGTTGCTAATTCTTGCCGGCCAGAATACTCTGCATATAATTCTCAAGCACTTGTTGATGATTACTTGTAGCTTCTGTTTGATTCTGACCGAAGTGAACCATGTTTCACTGCCATATATTAATGTTGACTTAACACATGCTCTGAATATTGTTAGCTTTGTTGTTCTCGATATTTGGTTGCTCCGCCATATCTTCATTAGGCTCCCAAATGTTCTTCTTGCCTTATTTATACGGCTGTTGACATCTTCTGTTGTACCTCCTCTTGATGTTATGATGCTCCCTAGGTAGTTGAATTCTTCTACGTATTCTATCTGTTACTCATTGTTATTGGCTCACTATCACTGTTGTTTGTCCTCATTGCCTTGGTTTTCTCGATATTTAATTCCAGTACCGATTTCTTTGCTTCTTCCTTGAGTTTTACCACTGTACTTCAACCTAAGTGCACGTGAATTTGTGCGGTGTAATCAATACAAAAAGAAAAAATTTAAAATTTAAAATTATAAAATTAAAATAAAAAAAAAGAGATAAACAAAATAAATTGAAATAGTGCTTTAAATAAACAACAAGAGAAAAAAAAAACAAAAAAAAAATATTAAATATCTAATCAGTGTCAATAACAATATAATTATTAAAACGGAAAATTAAATTATAATAATTTCATTAATCAAAATATTTAACTAAAATTAACAATAGCCAAAACTTAAATTTTCTTCCATTCTCTCCTATTATTATTTTATTATATTATAAATGTTGTTAACTCTTCGTCTTAGCTGACAATAGTTAAATCATGACGCACACGTACATAACATACTCTTTCTTGTTCAAATTCAAACCGTACCCAAATACATTATCTTAAGCCACAAAAAAATTTTTTTATTTTATTTGTTTTTCTTTAATAAATTTCTTTTTTTTTGTAAATCGCTCATTAATTCATTATAATTTTTATTTTTATTTTTGTTTTTATTCCGTAATTTTCTCAGTGTTCTAACCTGCAGTGAATGTCTCTGAGAATATTTCTACAATAAGGTATTAAAAACTGTTGTGTGTAGATATTTGTCTCAGTTGCATTCATTACAGGGGTGGTATAAGTAAGTGGTAATGTGGGCCAAAAAGAAAGAAAAAAAAATTTAAAAATTTAAAGGGAAAAAAGATTTTAAAAATTTTAATTATTTATTTATCTTTTTTTTTTTTTTTTTTTTTGTTTTGTTGTGTTGTTTTTCATTTTTGGATTACTTCTGTCAATTTTAATTTATTTACCTTCTCTCTTGTAAATTGTTCTCTATAATGTTTAAGATAGATTTTTGTAACATTCGCGGTCTATCAACGAATTTCCATTCCGTCGAAAGCCATCTACGGCTTCAAAATCCAGCAATTTTAGCACTAAGTGAAACACAAGTTGTGAATAATGATATTAATTTTAATATCAATAATTATTCGCTTGTGCCACTTTTTATACCCCATAGAGGGATTGCTTTGTATATACGAAATGATGTAGCTTATAAGACACTTCAAAATTTTGAGTGCTCCAACCCAATTTATCAATATAATTGGATGAAAATACACGTCGATAAGCGCATCATTCACTTCTGTTTTATTTACAGATCGCCTCAAGCGAACCAGCTAGAAACTGATATGCTTATAGAAAGTCTATCTAATCAGATAAACTCAGTTCTGGAAACCACTCCCGAATCTGAGATTGTTTTGGTGGGAGACTTTAATATTCATAACAGGGACTGGCTTCACTTTTCTAGTCACAACAGTCCCGAAGGCAAACAAGTTGAACTTTTTTCCAACTTTTTCAACCTTTCTCAACTTGTCAAAAGCCCTACGAGGATACCAGACCGACGCGACCAGAACGGACATCTTCTGGATTTATTCCTAACTACCCATCCAGAGAAATATTCAATATCTGTTAACTCTCCGCTAGGTGGTTCCGACCACTGTCTTGTAAGCACAAGCTTCGAAGTAGGCACAACAACCAGTTCTTCTAAGTCTCCCAAAAGACTAGTCTGGCATTATCACCAAGCTGACTGGGAAGGCTTCAACAACTTTTTAAATGCATCGAACTGGTCGTTGTGTTTCCAATATAAAAATGTCAACTTTGCTGCAGAGGTGTTTACCAAAAGGATTCTATTAGGAATGAAAACCTTCATTCCAAATAGCCTTAAAAGTATAAAACGAAATCCCTCAGCTTGGTTTAATGATATCTGCAGCAAAGCTCTGAAATCCAAAGAAGAAGCCTATGAAAAATACAAGAATAATAAAACTGTCAACACATATGAGAGTTATAAAGTGGTTAGGAATAAATGTAAAAAAATTATCAATCAGCAAAAATTCCTGCACAACCAAAGGTTGAGACGAGAAATCTTTAATCTCCCTAACAATAGCAGGTCCTTCTGGACGTTTGCTAAAAGCGTTGGGCAAAATTTTTGCCAATCTTCATTTCCACCTATGATTGATAATAGTACAATTATATCAGATTCTGTTGGAAAAGCTAACCTTTTTGCAAAATTATTTGCAGCCAATTCCACACTCCCTAATACAGCCCAAGTTCCGCCAACAATCCCTGTTGTTAATTCTTCGCTTGGAAGGATATACTTCAGAACAAGAGCTGTAGTAAAAGTCTTGAAGAATCTTGATATAAAAAAATCTACCGGTCCCGATGGTATACCTGCGATTGTGCTGCGACACATTGCCCTCGCCATTTCTAAACCTCTGCGCAACTTATTCTATTTGTCCTTTTCTTCAGGAACTTACCCGTCCAATTGGAAAGTTGCCCAAGTTTATCCTATTCCTAAAAAAGGTGACAAAAGCAATCCTTCGAACTATAGGCCCATAGCTATTACTTCCATTATTTCCAAAACGATGGAAATCTTAGTCAATCAAAAGTTGAAGAAATATCTTGAGTAGAGGTATAATTCATGATAGTCAATACGGCTTTCGAGCTCAGCGTTCCACCGGTGATCTCATGACATGCCTCTGCGAAAAGCTTAACACCAGTCTTCATCAATCTGGTGAAGCTGCTGTTGTAGCTCTGGATATATCTAAGGCTTTTGATCGAGTCTGGCATTCTGCTCTTATAGCAAAATGCAATGCTGTAGGCCTCGGTCCAACCTTTTCTAAATGGATTGAAAGCTTTCTCCTAAATCGATCTATCATAGTTTCAGTTGACGGTAGTTTTTCCGACCAACTTCAAATCAATGCTGGTGTTCCACAAGGCTCCGTCCTTTCACCCACCCTATTTCTCATTTTCATTAATGACCTTCTCAAATTAACTTTCAATCCAATCCATAGTTTTGCTGATGACAGCACTCTAGTAGCATCATATGATTTTCTTAAAACAAATAATGCTACAACTTCAGCAGTCAACTCCAAAAGAACAATGATGGCTGGTGCACTCAATCACGACCTAGCCAAAATTGTCGACTGGGGTAGAGCAAACAGAGTCGAGTTTAACACTTCAAAAACTCAAAGCTGTCTTGTTAGTAACAAGCTAACAACATTCGAACCAATTCTCCGACTTCAAAATGAAGTTATTCAGCGACTCAAAGACTTGAACATTCTCGGGATGCGAGTGAATCAAAATATGCACTGGAATGAGCATATTTTCGATATTGCGAAAAGCGCCGCCAAATGTTTGGGCTTTTTAAGTCGCTGCAAAGCTTATTTTTCATCTCCAGACCTCTTAAAAATCTATAAAGCATATATACGACCCAAGCTCGAGTATAACTCACATTTATGGGCAGGTGCACCAAAAGCTGCTTTAAATTTTTTGGACAAAGTTCAAAACCGCGCCATTCGTCTTATAGGCGACATAAATGTGACCTCATCCCTTATACCACTTGGTCATCGTCGTATTGTTGGAGCACTTTCTCTATTTTATAGATATCTACTTGGTGTTGGCACTTGTTCCGAGGAACTAAAGTCACTTCTTCCTCCTCTCAAGCAATTCTGTCGCATAACACGAGAGGCATCAAGTGCACACCCTTTCACAGTGGAAATTCCGAGATGGCTTAAGTCCGGCTATGGAAATTCTTTTATAGTAAGAACATCTCGATTGTGGAATCGCGTCCCAATCGAAGCATTCCCAATGAGAGAAGGATTTTTTATTTATGATTTACAGAAATTTAAGACGAATATTAACAACATTGTTCGCTCTTTCCCACAAAACTATTCTTCTTCCTTTTTCTTTCCTTTCCTTTAGCTATCCTTTCCTTTTTCAAATGGTCAACGGTACTAAAAGGTTCAAAACCTAAGTTTTGGCTATAATATAAAAAAAAAAAAAAAAAAAAAAAAAATCTGTTGACTTTGTTCTGTATGTCCCTTTGATTCCTTGATATGAGGCATACATCATCTGCGTAATCTAAGTCTTCTAAGTTGCCGAAGAGATCCCATTCTACTCTGTTTATTCCAGTGCAAACTTTTCTTAGAATGTCGTCTAGTATTGTGTTGAAGAGAAGTGAAGATAGTGGACATCCTTGTCTAACTCCTATATTGGTGTAGAATGGATCACTGATGTTACCTCTATGTTGAACTGTTGTCTCTGCATCTTTATACATCGCTTTGATGATGTTGATGATTTTTTCAGGAACTCCCTTCTTTGTAAGTGTTCTCCATATTGCGCATCTCTTGACTGTGTCGAATGCTTTCTTCAAATCTATGAATAGTAGATGTAGTAGGGCTTTCCATTCTACTGATTGTTCAACTATGACCCGTAAAGTATTTGCCTGGTCAACACAGCTTCGGTTTCGTCTGAAACCTGCCTGCTCTTTCCGTAGTATTGGTTCTAGTACTTCTTCTAATCTTTTCTTTATAATAATTGCTATTATCTTATGAATAGTATTTAGAACCGTGATTCCTCTCCAGTTGCTGCAATTTGCCAAGTCTCCTTTCTTAGGTATCTTGACAATCATTCCTTTCTTCCATGATGGTGGTATATTCTCTTCTATCCATGCTTTTCTGATGCTGGAATTCCATCTTCACCTGTTGCTGCTTCAGGATATTGATTGTAGCTTTGATTTCTTCTATATTTGGAGCTTGAGTAGACATTGGCAGTCCCTCAATTGGGTAGATATTTGCATTGTCTCTGTTTCTTATGTCTGCTTCATTATTTGTACTTTCTTCGTTGCTCAGTTCTTGGAAATGTTCTCTCCATCTCTTTAATTGATCCTCTAAGTTTGTGATGAGTAAAAAAGTAAATATTAACATACGTTAATCTTGCCCAAGTGAAGGTTAAACGCGATTAAAAGCTTTGGATACAGATCTAGATCACTGATTTTGTCTTATCCCTATATTTCAAAGAAACGGTTTAATTTTTCAGTTAAAAAGCTGAAATATCACAATTTAACCTATTTTTCCTAAAGTCATAGCTTAAAAGCCGGTTTGCTCTTCATATATTATTTTAGTTGCCAGTTGTTTCCATATTTTTTGACAATACTGGATTTTTTTTTTGTATGTGGAAGTAATATCTGTATTTTTTCTTTGTAGGATAGAGTCTTAAAAAATATTAATGCAGATGAAATATGTTCTTTCAAGTACGTAAATATTACTTCAGTTGAAGTTGAAAGATCTTTTTCGCTATATAAAAATGTAATCAAATCGCCAACGATTCATTTTTGAACATTTAAAATATTATTTGATTATATATTGCAATGCAGCAATGAAAAATAGCTAAAATCGGATTTAGAAATTTATTTTGTCATTTGTTCTATTAATAATTTATTTACAACACTATGAAGTTTCAACCGAATTCGTTGTTTTATTTTATTTTGTTTTTGTTTTTGAATTTTAATTTTATATCTTATTTATCCTTTTATAAAATGCATTGTATTATAATACATACATAAATATAAATATATATAAATGTTGATTAAAATCGTAAGTTTTATTTTAAAATTTAGAAGCCCTTTTTTTACATATTTCTATCATATTTTTAGCAAAATTTTCCATATTTTTCAAATATTTTTACATTGTTTAACGGAATATTATTATTCTTTTCCCGAATATTTTCAAATTTTTTAGGGTTTATTTTAAGCGTATATATTTAGATTTTTAGAGCATAAAAATCTTAAGCCTATGATGTCAATGCTATATAGACCAATAGTTATAGATATTGCTTATATCGCTTTCTTTTAAGGATTGATTATACATGAGCTATTTTCCATAAGGCCCAAATTCCTAATATAAGCCTAAGTTTATAAAAATTAATCATTCATTTTACTATTTAGTAAATAACAATTAATTTTCTTTATTTTGTTTGTCTTTAGAAAATTTTTTGCACAAATAGTATGATGAGACAAATGATGAGACAACTAATATGAATATTAATAAATATTTTTCAATCATAAACATCGATCAATCACTTTAGACATAACAAAAACTGTCATGTGAGTTCCTAATAAAATATAGTTGTTGATGAATAAGAGAAAACTGGCTGAAGTACCTTATAAAATACGACCACCTATAACAACCGACAACACGAAATAGGTCACTCGAATCGTGGGATCAATAAGGCACAATAAGTGCTAATTGGTTTTCCAGAAGCAACTGGAATGGCCACTTCTACCTACCTACCTACCTACTAAAATATTTGATCCTAAACTTGGTTTATTCAATTAGTCATCTAAATAGAAAACCAATGACAGGAGTGATACACACATTATAATATAAATTTAATTTCTTCACCATTAAAAATTTTAACATTTTATTAATCTTATTTTCAAATTCGTAAAATTTGCACTAAAATTTTAATTAAATTAAATTTTTTTATTTCTAATCATTATGATTTTATTTTTATTCAAGATGAACAAGATTTATTTTAAGATAATGAATTAATAAAATTTCAGAATTATTTTTTTATTAATATTTTTGATATTCCTTTATTTCAAATTGTAATTAATGTAAGATGTCAGGGCTATTGACTAAGAATTTTTATTTTTAATGTACTCCATTCAATTTTCCTATTGATTGTTGCATTAGTTTGAATTTTATATACATAAGTCTGTACTGGCATTGAAATTTAATAACTTTATTTGGTAGTATTTATTGTTTTGAAGATATTTTTCATTTTTTTAATATAATTAAATTTACCTAATGAACTTTTGTATTTGTGAAAAGTTGGACATAAGTTCCGAAAGACTGTCATTCCTGATATTCAGGAAATTTCACATTGACTTTAGTTAATATGTTTGACTATTAATGTACTTTTGTAGTAGTCTGGTCATAGGATCATAGGAAATAAGGCACAAAATTGACCGTTTTGTAAACAAAACTGTTTTAATTTTATTTAAAACTAATGGTTACTTTATCATGTTAATTTTAGGCAATCCGATGGCTGCACTTTAGGAAGGGGGTGCCGTGGCCGATTCCAATGATATAAGAATTTAAATTTTCAGTTGAAAAATCTACGTACATTCTTAAATAATGGTAAATATCTTAAAATCAACAAATAAATAGGTCCCTAAGTTGATATATATATATATATATATATATATGTGCATTGTACAGCCTCTCTCTTTAGTAGTTTAAATATAACATCATAAAAAACTATACATACTATAAATATTGAACTTTGAACCTTTTGGGGCCTTAAAAAAGCTATTAAAATTCCCTTTTATTGGACCAGTTGCTTTAGATACAGTGTAGATATAGATGTGTAGATATAGATGTGTATATACATGTGTGGATATGTGGAAGAATGTTTTTAAACAAAAATATTTTGTTATGTTCGCATTATCTTTGGTGTTTGCTGTAGCTGCAATGGATTATTGGTCATTAGTTATTAAATAAGATGGCATAACGATTCTATTTAAAATAATTTGTGTTAATTTTTAATTTTTAAGTTAATATTTTATTGTTTTTTTAATAAAATATAGTTAGTTATATAAATTAAAATATAGCCCTTAATTAGCTTTATCGAAATCTCGCTTTTCAAAATATGGTCTCAATTCCAGAATATTTATATTTATTATTTATGTGTAGCTATTTAGTTATATGATGGATAATATGGGGGTTTGTAGAAACTATAAGAAGAAAATTTTTTTTGTTCTAAAATTATCATTTTGAACTTTAGTATATCTGAAACGGTTCCAAGGATATATTTTTCACTGATCCAAACCAAAAAAGTTTCATATTAGATGCTAAGCTATGTAGCTGTATTAGATGCTAAGCTAACACCAAAAACAAGAAAGAAGAATTACAAATCCGCTATAGAAAAATGAACTGGCTCATAGGTAAGAATTATACCTTAACAATACAAAACAAACTTCTGCTCTATAACAAATACTGAAACCAGTATGGTCATATGGCATTCAGCTATGGGGATGCACCAAAAAATTAATAGAGATATTCAGAGGTTCGAGAATAAGGTTCTTTGCAAATAGAATCTGTCGATAAAGAAATATAGAAATTTGCAAGAAGTCACGAAAAAAGGTTCCAGCACCATGTAAATGTTGAGGTAGTCCAGCTCCTATACAATAGAAATATAGCCAGACGACTCAAAAGAGTAAAACCTTTTGAGTTGGTGCAGCAATAAAGCAATAATCACCCATATTGTTGAGGAATTGTCGTGTCGTTGATCGGGCGTTGACCAACACGTTTAAATATATTTGTTTTTCCGGGATTTGTGAAGAATTTCGTTATATTGACTAACGAAAAGAGGTTTATCATAAGTCTTCCAGAATTACAAATTTGTTTGGAGAGCTGGTCGGTTTTTCGTCGCTGATGCGATGGGTCTTCAAGGGTATGGGTGAATACGTCAAAGGAAAAGTTAGATAGACGGATGTAGTCTGCATTGAAAACTAAAATAAGGCCAAGAAAAAATTGCTTATTTTTAGTCCTGTAGAACTAGATCGCAATATAGGAAGGGTGAGGTTTAGTGAAGAATCCCACACGCAAAAAAATTTCACACGCATTGTCAAGCTACGGGGCTTATTGTGCCTTTTGAAGATTCCCACCAGCCTGCGTATAAACAAAACAAAAAATATTAAATTGGAAAAATCCCTACAATGTTGTTGTAAAGAACCTCTTCTATATTGTTGTAGAAAATAATATTTGAAATAAAACACTACAAGATTTTAGAAAAAATTTTAAAAGGTCAATTTGACCTTTAAATGATCTTTTCGACAAAAAATGTCTTCTATATATTTATGACGTCATATGGTACCATTATGTAAAATCTCGTTTCATTCGGATGTGCCCCCTTTTCCAAAGTTTATCCATCGTAAAACTTCTTTATGTTAAATTTGCCGAAAATTGGATAGTAGGAGCTTTTCGGAATTATTGCCTAAGAAAATTTATTCAGAATACACAGAATACAGTTTGTTTAAAGTCCGATTCCATGCAAGAAAACATCTTAAATTTTTGTAACACAATAAATTCATTATACTTGTCAGTTAAGTGTTGTTCTCTTTTATGTTTTTGTTTTTTTTTTATTTTAAATTTCCCACAAATAATTATGACCTTTTATAAGGTTAATCATATATTATTGTGATGAAAATGTAAGTCAAACGAAAAATAAAAATTAGTTAATGATTCTATTTTTGAAAACAAAAAAAAAACTATAGTATAATATCTATAGATACTTTAGTATATACAAAATAATATATATTTATATAGAATATTAATGCAAATTCATTCTTTAGCCATAATATGATGATGGTAATTCAGTTATAAATTTTTTTTGTTAAAATTAATTAAAAGAATTCCAACGTGAGATTTGTAACAATTGTAAAACTTTACTATTTGAGAAGAAAATTTTTAAGAGAAGAACTGGAACAAAAACTAATAATTAATGATTACACAATGTGTAATCAAATGATAGTCATCGTAACAATAATTCTAATATTTTACAAAATTGTAAAATTTACGAAATTAGCTATTATTAATTAGATGATGTAGAAAAAGTTTTTGTATTCTTATATGATTGAGTAACTAATGAAAGAGTAATGAATAATGATGTGAAGGAGAGTCTTATGACTTTTTCAATCTAATGCTCAAGCACATATCAACAATATGGTGAAAATGAGTAAAAAACTATCTGTTTTAAATCTATTCAGCTATCATGTTCTGTATATACTATGTCTATGGTGTTGAATATTTATTGTCATCAGTATAGAAGTTGTTAAGAATTTTAGAAGAGGTGGGTAAGTTAACACACTTAACAATAAAATGATCAACTATGCTACGATGTATATAAATAAACAATTGTAAATAAATTGATAACTCGCATCAGTAACCAATTAATTTATATCTATAATAATAATGAATTTATATGATATTAATAATTCCAATGATATAAATAGGTAGGTGCCGGATTAGCTAATTCTCTTTTTTACTTCACATCTCGTATCAACGCTCAAAAATTAAATTTCACATAAAATGTTAGCTTGTGCAAAATTATAAAAAACAAGATCTATATTCTTAGTAAATTTAAAATTAAATATTAACTGATATTGTGATAAATAAAAAAAATATTTATATATATATATATATATAGCGTCAATAAATAGACAGCTTTCATATCATTCTTTAAAACAAAACGTGAATAGCGTAGCTTTGAAGAATCATATGAGCTTATCAACCTAATACGAAAATCAACTTCACTATCAAAAGGTCGACGAAAAAGATTAACGTTACGAAAACAGGTACTCTCGATGCTATTACTTTCATTGATTTCATACTTAGGTAGAATTACACACAACGTCAATTTTGCCTGTGCCAGCCCTTTTATCTAACTACACTTAGCAAATGGACATTTCGGAAAACTACTTAAGAAAAAAAACCTTTAACAAAATAAACACATGGCCCACATGCGCAAGGAAATTAAATTAAAGTAAAATAAACACAGCCAAAGTACCTTTCGCAACTAAATATTTATCAAATGGCCACTTGGAAACTGTCTATTTACAATCACTCTACAAGTTCTACACGACAATTTTAAATTTACTATCTTAAGGACAAATTTTGGAGTTATATTCAAAATCAGCGCATTCACTTTTTCGTTTTACGTCCTATTTACGTGGTATCATAACATAAACAAATACTTCAGTATTTTACGGATATTGAAACCAAAGATTTTAAGACCCATGACATTATGTTTTGCTGTCTCTCTTGTTCGTTCCAGTAGAAACCAAGTCCTCGCTTCTAAAAATTTGAGACAGCTTCCTTAAAAAAAAATTGTACTGTACTTTTAAATTATACGTACTGTAATTTTTTGTTATTTTGGCTTCTACCGGAATCTCTGATGGTACTCTAGAATAAATTCAAGACTGAAGCCTACATATAAATGTCATATATTTGGCTACAGTACCTACCGTATTAAATTGAATCCTTTACTGTTCTTGCAGAAACGTGTTGTTAAGAAAATTTGTAACAGAAATTATCCAAATCATACTTTTGAATTATTCAAAGAACTGAAAATTTTCTGTACGTAATTTATTATATATTAAATATAATGCATTTATCTGGACGGATGGATGGATGGATGTATCCAGATAAATGCAGAAAAATATAAAATACATTTTTTTCATTTTTTCAACTTATTTCATAATAAAAAAGGTTCCATAAAATTAAAAATGAAATAAGTTCGATAAATTTATAAAAACTAAAAGTTAAATAACTTCGACAAAATATTGTGAATTTTTTATCGAAGTTATTTGAATTGAACTAATTCCGTAGCGCCACAAAAACTATGTAGGTATAACCAATTTTGTTGTTGTTTTTTTTTGTTGATGAAGATATCGATGGTTTTTTGTCAAACTTTGACGCTAAACTTACGCAGCTATTGAATATTAACACGATTAACTTGATTCTTAATTATACCATATCAATGATGGCAAATAAGATGTCGTTAAAATTATCGAGTAAATGACCCTTAGGGAATAGAAAATTGTGCACCTTACTGTAAATATTCTGTTTAAATATAAGCTAAATAAAAGCTTTCTAACAAAAGCTTAATAACAAAATAAAGGTATGGTAAATTAGTGAGGTAGTAAGCAAATACGTATTTTTCTGAAACTTGAAATGAAAACTCTAATGAAGGAAAGAAATGCTAAAATTTATTTTGCTTGCGTCATTTATGACGGATTACAAGACTAGTATTTTTATAAAGTTTTAAAAATATTTTTCATTAGTTGCGGTTATCTGAATAATAGGTAAAGAAGTGTTAAATTCAAGTAAACAACTGTAAATAACTGTAAACAACTGTAAGCAACGTTAAACAACTGTTAATTTATTTGTTTTTGCAGTTCAACAAAAATTTTGAAAGTGTTTCGTTCTAATCTATTATAGAAAGCTCTAATTTAGTTCTAATGAATTATAAAAAAAATTGATGCATTTATATTTAAGTTTCAGAATTGAAGGCAGATGTGACTTGGAGTTTGAAATGGATGACGAATAACAAAATTATTAAACGTTATATTATTCTTTAAAAGAATGAAAATAAAAACCACCTTACATATTATTGTTTAAAATTTATTTTTGATAATAAAATTAAATGAAGTAGATGAAAGTGAATGTTTATATTCTTGCAAGTAAAAGTGTGTTTTGACTAATTATAATAATTGTACATTTTTCAGAAAGTAAAAGTGCTATTTTATTATGGTTTCTGCACAAAAAATTGTCCAAAAAGAAGAACTTTTGTGTTTTTATTTTATTTTGTTTATTGAAAATATAAAAAAACATATTATACATAAACCTAAGTTCAAGTTTTTAATTTTTTTCCAGAAATGTGAACTCGAATCTATATTCATTATATCTATGCGCCATACCGAAAATGCTATGAAAATTTTGATAATGACGATGTCTATAGAATATGGATTTTAAGGTTAGATATCTTAATAAATTGTAAGGTAGGTTCTTAGCAAATTGTGATTTTAATTATTTTTTGAAATTATTATATTAATTTATTAGTAAGTCTTCAAGGCGTAGCTTTATGAAAAATAAAGAAAAAAATAAATAAACCAACTTTTTTTTCTTTTCTTTATTAATTCAGAATTAAATGATAACAAAAAAGTAATTCTATTGCTATATGCTATATGCTTAGTCCCCGGCGGTTTGGGGTACGAAATATCCGCAGTAAGGCATGCTTATGGTAAAAGTCCACTAAAATCCTAGAAAAATCCAGAAGCGACTGACCCAGAATGGGCGGCTTTCTGGTCTGCGACTGATCCCAGAGGGACGGCAGGAATAAAAGGTACCGCCTTGTACAAGGGAAATATTATCCTTAGGCTAGGAGATGGAACTCCGAATTAAAAAAAAAAAAAAAGTATGCAATGGTAATCCAGATCTTCTGGAAAATCCACCCTCTTTCGAGGCAGGTCTCACGGATTCTGGGGGAGACCACTTATTGCAAAACCACGAAGCAGAGCTTCTTCAATTGACCCATTCAGAAGAAAATCTGGGGTCCAGAGAACACCTCCAGCAGGGTCTCAAAATATCTACGAAAACATGTCCCAAAAAGACAGCTATAGAAAACCCGACGAGGTTAATAATAACGAAAAGGCACTTGAGACAAAAAATAATCAACTTAATGCCAGAGTTACAGAATTAGAAATCTTATGCAGGGAATTGAAAAATGAACTCTGCATAATTAAAGAAGAAAATGTGAAACTAAAAAATTCACAAAACATGTCTACTAAAAGAGTAGTACTAAAAACTGCTCAAGAATTTCATACAGATGATGAAGAACTAGCTCGAGAAACCGACTGGATCTTTAAAACAAAAAGAATCTGTAAAAAAAGAAAAGCAGAAAAATCACCTACTTTAAGACCCGGAAATTGTTGCGGACAAAGTAGAGAAAAATGTGCAAATAAATGAAGTTGCGAAAAGTAAAAGAAAAGGTAAACCTCCTCCAGTTATACTTAGTAATGTAGTGGAATACCCTCAAATAAACAAAAAATTAAAAGAAAGCAATATTAAATATAAAGTTAATATGCTTAACAATAAACAACTAAAAATTAATGTTGAAGAAGAAAAAGAATATAGAGAGTTGACTAAGGCAATAAATGAAGCCAATATTGAATGGCACACTTATGAAAATAAGAGCCCCAGGCCTATTAAAGTAATGGTTAGGTATTTACATCCGGCATGCCAACCTGAAGATATAAAAAGTGAATTGAAAGATAGAGGCTTCAAAATTCTAGAAGTCACAAATAAAATAATAAAGAAAAAGGAAAATAACAAAGAATCTACGGTACGTCTTATGCTAACATTCGAAAACTCCGAAGATATAAACAAAATATTCAAAATTGAATTTATCCAGCACATGAGGGTTAAAATGGAGGCTATTCGTAAAACGACTACCATTCCTCAATGTAAGAGATGCCAAAGATTTGGCCATACACAAAAGTTTTGCCAGCGTCTAGCTCAGTGTGTTAAATGTGCTGGTCCCCACTTAACAATTTCTTGTAAAGAAAAAAAAAAATATTAAGCCTAAATGTGCTAATTGCCTTGAGGCACACCCAGCGAGTTATCGTGGTTGCCAGGTGGCCAGAGAGTTGCAAAAAAGGAAGAAGCTACAAAAAAATGCCCCAAAACAAATGCAACATACACAAGAAAAACAAAAGACAAAACCTAGGCAACCTAGTGCACAGAAACAGAATTGCATTGAAACTTCAGAGATACCTAAAACTTTTACGTCGAAAAAAGTCTTATCATATTCACAGGTAACACAAAATAACCTAAGTCAAAAAAGAAACCCGAAAGAACAAAATAAAGTTTCTACACAAAAGTTGACTGAAAATACCATTATGCAGATGATGCAAAATATGATAAAAACAATGAATGAAATCTCAACAAGACTATGCACATTAGAAAACAAACATAATGAAATATATATGTATACACCAAAAAATAAATCCGCAAGGCATGGTTAAGAACGCACTTCGTATAGTCACGTGGAATGCCAATGGTATTCTGAACAAGAAAAATAATTTGGAAATTCTATTGAGAACACAAAATATTGATGTATGTCTCTTGACAGAAACACATATGACAGATAAGTCATCGCTTAAAATAAATGACTATACATGCTACAGCGCAAACCATCCGAGTAATACACCCAGAGGTGATAGCTCAATTTTAATAAAGAAAGATATTAAGCACCACGAGGAACTTAGTCTAGAAATAGATGAATTCCAACTAATCGTGCTACGAATTATGTCTGTTAAACAAAGCCTTTGTGTCGGTGCATTATACTTTCCACCCAAATACAACATAAAGAATAACATGTTTGAAGAAATTCTTAAACTACTTGGCGAAAGATTTATCCTGGGAGGTGACTACAACGCCAAGCACATAGATTGGGGGTCTAGAGTAACCTCTACGAGAGGAAGAGAGCTAAGAAAAGCTATAAAAGAAAAAGGCTGCATTTACCAATCTACCGGTAAGCCTACCTATTGGCCAACTGATAGAAATAAAACTCCTGATCTGCTTGATTTTTATATAACAAAAAAAATTTCACCCAATTATATTAAGCTAGAAGATAACCATGATTTGGACTCAGATCACTCTGCAGTCATACTAAGTCTATATGAAAAGGTTATTAAGAAACAGTCGAAACCTCTGCTAACGAACAAGACAACTGACTGGGCTAGCTTTAAACAAGAAATAGAAAACAAAATAAACATAAAAACAAAACTAAGATCCAAATGTGATATAGATTCTGAAGTAGAAAATTTTATTAAAATTATTCAAAATGCTGGATGGAATAATACAAAAAATTGTGAATATAAATCGGTAGGATTCAACTACCCTAGAGAAATATTAAATATGATAAAAATAAAAAGAAGAGCTAGATGCAGATGGCAACAATCGCGTGATCCGGCAGACAAAACTGTGCTAAATAGGTTAACTCAGAATCTTAAAAGAAAAATTAAAGATCTTAAAAATTAAAATTTATAAAAAATATATAAAAAATTTATCAGCTAAAAGAGAAAATAACTACTCGTTGTGGAAAGCAACAAAGAGTACAAAAACCTCGATCTCTCAAATCCCGCCAATCAGAATGAAAAGCGGTGAATGGGCGAGAGATAATAAAAATAAAGCTGAAACATTCGCAGATCATCTTGAAGAAATTTTTTGTCCAGACGAGACAGATTCGGATGATCTCACTGAAGAAAATAATAATTGGCAAGAAAATGTTATATCACCATTTTCAGAAAGTGAAATAGTTGAACAAATTAAAAAACTCAGAGATAAAAAAGCTCCAGGTTTTGATCTAATTACATCGAAGTCCTGAAAGAACTTCCGAAAAAAGCTATAACAATGCTAACACGCATTATAAACGCTGCTATAAGAATAAGGTATGTGCCGAATATGTGGAAAATAGCAGAGATAATTATGATACCAAAGCCAGGTAAGCCCATAAATGAGGTCAAATCCTACAGACCAATATCATTACTACCAATAGTATCAAAATTATTTGAAAAACTATTATTGATTCGAATGAGACCGATCATAGAAAATAGTAATCTGATTCCAAATTATCAATTTGGCTTTAGATCTAAGCACTCGACAATCGATCAAATTCATAGAATAACAGACATAATAGAAAAAGCTTTAGAGGAAAAGAAAGTATGCTCTACCATATTTCTAGATGTAGCCCAAGCTTTTGATAAAGTATGGCATCGAGGCTTAATAAATAAACTAAACAATATGTTACCTAAACAATACGTAGATATACTCTCATCATATCTAGAAAACAGACTATTCAGAATAAAACAAGACGAAGAGTATTCTACTATTAGAGATATTAAAACGGGTGTGCCTCAAGGTAGTATTCTGGGTCCCATACTGTATTTGCTCTACACCAATGATTTACCAGAAATGGAAAATATAACTGTAGCTACATTCGCTGACGATACTGCGTTGATGGCAGTAGGATCAAATATTGACGAGGCTACAATTAAATTGCAAAGAGCAAGCGATAAGCTATACCTCTGGACAAAGAAATGGAAAATTAAACTTAATGAGTTAAAATCAGTACATGTAAATTTTACAAATAAAAAATTAGAAAATCAACCACCATTGGTAAATCTGAATGGGGTCAATATACCCCAAGAAAACAATGCTAAATACCTAGGAATGACATTAGATGTCAAACTTAGATGGAAAGAGCACGTTAAAAAGAAAAAATTTGAGCTTGAAAATAAGTATAGAGAAATGTACTGGCTCTTAGGTCGTAATTCTAAATTACCTATACATAACAAGATTTTGTTATATAATCAGATACTCAAACCGATATGGTTGTACGGCATACAAATATGGGGATGTGCCAAACAAACACATGTACTTTGTATACAAAAATTCCAAAATAAAGTCTTGCGCAACATGGTAAATGCCCCCTGGTATGTTCGCAACAGTGATTTGCACAGAGATCTAAAAATTCCTTGCATAGAAAATGAAATAAAAAGATATGCAACAAAGCATATAGATCGTCTGGAGGGACATGTTAACGTTGAGGCCACTCAACTGCTAGATAATCAAAATTATGTCAGAAGGCTTAAAAGAACTAAGCCACTAGATATAATACGATAGAATTTCGTAAACTGTTTCTTTAAGAAAATCAAAATAGCAATAAATTAATGGTTAGTCCGTTGGACTAGTATTAATGGGAGGGGTGTGGTTTAGCCAGTAAAAATCTGGCACACAATGGAAGCTACGGGGCTCATTGTGTCTATGAAGATTCCCACCAATCCACGCAAAAAAAAAAAAAAAAAAAAAAAAATTGCTATATGCTTGTCAAAAACAAAATTCTTGAAAATTGACAATAACGTTTTTTAAAATTAATTAAAGAAAATTTTTATAACTAATTAAAAACTAATAAAAAATACGTTTAGCCTTACACGTTACAATACGTTATACATTTAAAATTTTGATATGTTGCACGTTAGCTCGTTACTGTTCTTAGTTATTATTATTTTTTTTTTCTCTATATTTATGTTTATATAAATTTTAAATTTTTGTAGTATTGAATTAATTGTTCATATTAATAGATTTAAGTAATTTTTCAAAAACTTGTACAACTTTAAAGGCCAGGCCTTTTCTGTACATTTAATTAAATAAAAATAAATAAATAAAAAATAAAAAATATTCAAAACTAAACACTAAATTATATCAAATAAAAATTCAGATTTAATACTAGATAAATTTTGATTTTATTATTTAACTAACTAACACGTTGCTATTAAATAAAGACAATATTCAAAGACTAAAAGTTATTAATGAAAATAAAAGGTAAATAAAATGTAAATACACAAAAAAAATCTTAATTTCTTAAAAATTTGTTTAAACTTTAATAACACTTCAAATTCTCTGATAAAATATAATGTCTTTTAATTTCTTTCTTAAATAGCCCCACATTAGTTATGCTTGTAACTCGACTGAAAACTCATTATAGATTTTAAAACAGTTATACAGGCAGTTATTTTTTTGCTTGTTTTAAATTAATAATAATATTTTTAAAAAAAAAATTTTAAGGTCAGGCGTACCAAAATTCGGAATGAAAGCCTCGAATATCCCGTGTAAAAGCTTTTAGACTTTAAGATTTTGATTTTTGCTTTTTTGGCAACTTCCTTTTAGGTACACAAATAAAATATATCAAAAATATCCAAATGTTAAATTTTTCTAATTTTCTAATGGTCAATTTCGCCAAATGGTTGTTTGCTAAATGTTTGTTTGGCAAATAAGTTTTTTGTTAAATGTCCAAAATTATCAAATTTCCATTTGCTAAGTGAATTTTGTCAAACGTAATGGTACAAATGAAATTCACTTTGTCAGTGTTGTAGAAATGAATAATGCCGTTTTCATATATACTAAATTTAACTACATCAAAATTGCCATTTACGAATTGAGAGCAATAACGGTCAAAACCGATCACTGTGGAATGGAACGCCAATTTTAACTAAAATAATACTCGTTTGAAAAAAACTGTTTTAATTTGAAAATAGTCACTTAATATGATTTTTATACAGATATGCGATTTTTTTTTTATACAGCCAAAACACTAGGTTGGGATTTTTTCATAATGGATGATTGGTACGTTTAGCTAGGGTGGGAAAGAAAAGTTAGGAAAGGAGGAAAGTAAAAGGGAAGAAGGACAATCACATCTTCATCTTGAATTTATGTACGTCATACATATCTAAAATACATCAGATTTGGGGCTCAGATGAAATTTGATTCCCCATTTCCAATTTTACTAAATATACAGATTTTCAGTGTTTTGTACTGAACTATTTTAGAAGTTATTGACAATCACTGATTGATCCATATTCACAAAGAAAAAGAGGTGAATTGAAAGTTACATGTAACGGAAACGATATATTTTTATTTTTCTCCTCATATTATCTGAGTCATGTGTATTACCCGAAATCATTAAAGCTCAAACAATTACAGCAAAATTTTATTTATAAAATTTTTTTTTTCCATTTTTCCATTTAAATTTCCATTGTAAAACTAAGGGAATTTCCAAAACAGTAAATTTAACATTAGATCAAGTTTATCCAAATATAAGCTAAATACCATGCACTCGTAAGTATACTGTCATAATAATACTATAATATTGACATGACATTTACAATAATATTCTCCAAATTCATTTCTTATTTTTATTTAAACAACTGTCTTTTAATGTAAATGCATTCAAGTTCATTCGTGGTTAGTTTTCTATTATGTAAATTTAATTTCTTATAAATACAAAGACATTGAATTAAACATCTTCATTGTCTAATCGATATTAGAAAAAATAAATATATATTTTTTAGAATAAAAATATAATTAAAAATATGTTAAAATATTTTATTTTTATTTGTTTTGCGATAATTTACATTGCCAAAGGATTATCAATACGAGATTATGATGAAAAATATAATTCAAGAAAAGGACGTATTTTGATAATTGGTTCATCACCAACAGCATTTTCATCAATTGTAAATACAAAAATTAGTTTAATATCATCATTAACATCATCAAATTCAGCTCTAACTAATTTAACAACTGCAACTCAATCAATACTCAATACACTTGCAATACAAAAAGTTTCAACAATACAAAATTTAACAACAGCAACATTTATAAAAAAACAAAATTTAGCAAATGCTTTGGTTAATAGTACATCAACATTATTTCAATCATTAAATACAACAAAATTGGCATTAGGACAAGCATTAACAAATAAAAATGCCATAGTATTTAATGGAACTGCATTTAATACATTATTGGAAGCAACATCAAATTTATTAAGAAGCTTAGCAACAGCTAAAATTTCTTTAGTTAGTAAAAATACAACTGCAAGAACAGACTCTGTTAACACATTAGTAGCTGCAACGGAAAGTTTTTTAAATGTTGTACTTACAAAAAAATATAATAATACTGTGGCTTTATTGAATGTCTATTCAAATGTATTCAATTCATCGAAATCATCATTGTTGTCGCTACTGAATGCAACAACAACAGTTTTAACTGGTAAGAAAAATATAACTAAAACGATAACACCGATTACTTTTAATTTTAAATAGAAAATTCAGTATGCTCTGAATAGAATAAAACAATGTTGATAAAATACAAAAATTAGTTATTTTTGATAGAATTAATGTACAATTGTTGTTGTTATATTATTGTTATTATTGTTGTTATTAGCTTTTTAAGTAATTTAAGAATAAAATTAATATAAAAAAAATTTTGGTAATTTTATATTATCTAATCCAAATCAACAATAAAATTCAACTCCTTAGAGATCTGCAAAATTGCATAAAACTACAAGAAAAGATCTGAAGTTAACCTATACATATGTATAATATACTGTATAATATACATATATGAAAGTTGTTCGAACCTATGCCAAAAATATAGACGATTGTAGAAATGTGGTAGAAAGTTCAAAGTTTTATCTACTCTACTAACATACGCTTTACTTTATTTTCTAACAATATCGGGCTCTAATAACTAACCTGAACCTCACTGATCTTTTGTTTATTATATTATTTAATTTTACAATCTGTATATTATTTAAATCCAATTATAGTATATTATTTCCACTACTAAATGATATTAAATAATTAGCTTTGACTTTATTTTTTTATAAATGGTGACTGATTCCATTGATTCATCTCAGAAGTTTAATAGTTCTGATTAAGCTATTGAAAATTCGTCATTGGACTATTCAGAAATCTTCTGCTTAAGTCTGCGGATGAAACTTTTGTATACTATAGCTGTGATCCGAGACCGTTTAGATGTATTTCCAATCTGGCAAATTATTTTTATTATCCTAATGAATGATGAAATATATCGCACCAAAATATAGCTATAAGTTTAATAGACTTCTGATATGCTTGCTCTTAGCATTAAATCTGACAAAAGTGAAAACAAAAATGAATTATTGTTAATGTAACACAATGTAAGTATATTATGCGCATTGCATCGGCATCAATATAAACTCTTGAACAGATGTTTAAAATATGATTGAATAAATTATAATCAATTGATGATTGCTTAATTTAGAACAAAGAAAGTTGATTATATTTTTCATTATTTAACTCAATTCTAATAATCATGAATCCGTTCCAGAAAAAAAATTACTAAATTATAAAATTAATGAAACTGTTAGATCGAAATGAATTAGTTAGATCGATGCAATTAGTACGGTTCCTTGGAAAACAGGAAGTTAGACTGCCAAGCTAGATATTCCATTCAACCCTCATTAATTGTCGCAGTTTCAAAAAAGGAAATGAGACAGAAACTCTTCCTATCAAAACAATTCCTTTGCAGCTGTCCAGCATTAACTAGAGTCAGACTCCGGACCGTAGGTGAAGATTGCCCTAACAATATACGTATTAGAAAGCAAAATTCGTGATCTGATGTACCTTCTTAACTATACAGAGGGGCTCTAGTACTGAGTTCTTTGGGAGAATTATAATGGGAGAGCGATCTCTTAAAACTGCCAACAAGAAAAAGTAGGTCACTCATGGCATTAAAAAGACTGAATTAAATGGTAATTTGTTTTCTAGAAATGGTCACTTCTAGTTACTGACATAGGTAGATACCAATTGCTGCCAAAAATTAGTACACTTAGGCCGAGTAGGTTCCACAGCATTAAAAGTATTTTCTTGAACCGATCTTTCTCGTCAAAATCATTTTGATCTTTTTACAAAGCTTAATTTAAATTATTTACCTTAATAGGCTTTTCTTTTATTGTAATTAATGCTCAAGCAAGATTAAGGATTATTTCGTTTTACAGTTCTGTAAAAATCATGCGAGATGAGCGCACACCTTCTAACATACTTGCCTAAAATATATTTTATATATCAATACCTCGTGATAGTCTCTAGCAGTATCGTATCTGCTTTGTAGTTTCTTGGAATGTAACTATAATCTGGTACCCAAGATAGACGAATGGTGCACTTTAGTTTTATTTTGTTCCTATATATACAGAGATTAGTCACACAACGAAATTAGTTGCGATTACCACTGACATATTATAGCGGTTATTTTGGAGGGAAATTTCTTATTTGAATTCAGTTTGTATATTAAACCTACCTTTGGATTATTTAATTAAAATTATATATTGTGCTTGATCTTTCGTTTCAAGAAAAAAAACTTAAGCATATTAGGAATGTGCTTAAATCGGAAAATGATCTGGAATGATGATATTCGATGTTACAAAATATTTGGATTTTCTTACTAGCTGTAAGGCTTGCTTTTCCTTCTGTGACCTCTTGAAAAGCTATAAAACTTTCATACGACCAAAAATGGAGTATAATTCTTAAACTGGGCTTTTGCTTCTAGTAATGGGTTAAAACATTTGTATAAAGAACAAAAGCGGGTTATTCTTCTTATCAATGACCCGAATCGACGTATAGTTGGAGCTCTTTCCCTTTTTTCATAGGTATCTCGCAGGCACGGATACATGGGCATATTATCTCGATTATCAGCTTCTCTTGTGTGACAAACGAAATTCAGCATGTGCCCATCCCTATACCGTGCAAATCCCTAGATGGCAGAAGACAAGCTATGGAAAAAAAACAAATCAATTATTATTATATCCTTGTTTTTAATCACATCAACTTTGGGAGATGAATATTAATCTGAACGGCAGGCTTATTGAAATTATTTAATAAATAGTAGTATCCAGAAGTATCTATTCTTTTTATTTTTCATATTGTGTACATAAAAAGTGTTATTTTTTTCCTCCACCTGGTGGAGTTGCTGGTGTTGCTGGTGTTGGAGGTGGAGTTGCTGGTGTTGCTGGTGTTGGAGGTGGAGTTGCTGGTGTTGCTGGTGTTGGAGGTGGTGTTGCTGGTGTTGGAGCAGTAGTAACTGGTGGTCTTGTAGTAGTAGTAAGCGAATTTAAAAATGCTAATTTTTGTGTAATATATGATTGCAGTATTGTAGATAATGTACCTCCAGCCAATATACGAACATCATCATCAACTGGAAGATCTATAATTTCATCTTCTGTGGGAATTTTTTCAGCAGGAATTGCTGCAACCACTGATACAACAAAAATTACAAAAATAATTGTGAAAATGAATTTCGACATATTTTTTTTTTTTTTTTTAAACTGTTACACAATGTGAATTGATTCTAACTGATTAGGAGTAGTTATAATTGATATTTTATATTAAAAGTTTCAAGATCAAAATTTGATTATTTTTATATCGAATGTGTACGAGTTTTGAAAATTACAACAAAGTTTAGTTCAATGACAAAAAAATGTTCATGAATTTTTATTTACCTGTAAGGTAAGGTGTTTTAAAATTTTTTATTAATTTATGATGGCCATGAAATCGTTTTTTGTTTTATTTCATGTATCATAAATTATTTAAAAAAATTATTACTAATTTATTATATAAATTATTATTTGAAAGAAAATGTATTAGGGTTTGCATAAACAAATCCCGTAAGTCTGAAACTGGATATATCCATTATTATTCAAATTGATATATCTATAATGAATCTAAATTAAACAGGATCTACAATTTTATTATAAAATTGATTAGGAATCATTTCAATAGAGCTCAAAAAACCTCAGAAAATGGTCTAATATCTCATGTATTAAAAAAATTATTATTAATTTATATCAGTGTGGTGCATTAAGTAAAATTTGTCTTATAACTTTTGAGAATTCATTTGGAAAAGTTGGTCCTGAATTCATATGGTAAACAAGTTACTCAAAATCTTGCACTTCCAACGGCACAATTTGACGGGGTTTTCAGTGTTATAGCTTCGTCTTTGCTTTCAACGTTTCGATATCATAGATAACAAAACTCATTAAAATAACTGTAGACTCAACCATGTTGAAAGTATAATTAGTTCTTATATAAATTGGCTCGACTTACAATCAGCTAACCCTCCATGGTCGCAAGCTGCAATAAAGAAACTATAAACTTTGGAAAGTTTTCGCTTTAAAACTAAGCCCAAATTATTATTTTGTTTCCGTCCTTTGCTTCGTTGGTGGGGTTGCAGTGCAATGATGATCAAAAGTAAATTTTAGAAAGAAATTAACTTTTAGAAATATATTGTATAGATCAGTGGGTGGTTGAAGGAAGTGAGAGAATTAATATTATATATCATTTCTGGTATAAGTTTTAAATTTGAGTAACCATTAACCTTCACTTGGGCAGGATTAACGTATGTTAATATTTACTTTTTTACTTTTGCATAAAAACTTCATTATTTGGCCGATCTTAATGAAATCAGAGATCAGTGCCTAATTTCTTGAGTAGATATTAAATATATTAAGGAAAAACGTGTCTATGCCCAATTTTTAGGCAATTTAATTTTGTTTCTTGGTTGTTGGGCAAGATTAACATATAGTAATTTTTTTTATTCATACAAAATGTATGGTATTCTATAAAAATTTTGTAAATATTTCGATAAAAGTTGAAAAATAAGATAAAAGGTTCTGAAATATTTTAAATTGAAATAGAAATATACTAAAATTAATATATTTTAAAACATAAAGTAAATAAAGTACCAAAGGTTTTTTGAAAAAAAATTTTGTTTTGAATTTTATTTTTGGTATGTTATAAAAAAGAAAAATTCTGTTACAAAGTTAAATTAAAATTTTATGTCAACCATTGATGTATTGAAAATTGCGGCGAATATTTTACAATCAGTTACATTTTATGTTGATCAATGTGGACTTATCGATTTTTCTCGGAAAATATTTTGTTGCCTGGCCCTTTGATATGTTGATGGAATTTTTGAATCAAAAATGTGATTATTTTCTTCTTATACTTCTGATTCATCATCTAGTGACTCATCCTCACAATCATGACCGTCACTTAGGTCTAAGATGCATTCTTTGAGCATCTGATTCTTCATTTTCATCATTGTCATCATTATCATCACTTTCGACTCTTGAGCGACCGGCAATCATATTCATCATCTAGCACATATTCCACCAATCTAGAGAAATATGATTGTTCTTCCTCAAACGATAACCTGTAAAAATAAGTTTTTTGTATCTTTTATGTGCATTTTTGTTTTTTTTTAATTTTTTTTTTATTTTTTCTTATTTTTTGTGTTTCTTATAGTAAAACTCAAGGAAAAAAATGTCATATACCTATAACAGCATTTTTTTTTAAATTTCATATATTTTGAAAAGTTTTCCTCGATTTCGAAGAAATTTATTAATGTTTACACCAAAACATATGAAATTTAAAAAATGGGTGTTTTGAAGAAAAACACTCATTTTTTGTGTTTTTTACACTTTTACTAAAAATTACAAAATTTACTTACCTGCCTACCTGAACGGCACATAGAATTTTAAACTCTTCCATATTATTGAAAATAATGAAAATTCAATAAATAGTCTTACCAAAATATATATATTTTATTTATTTTTTTTTATTTCACTGAAATAGATACACTAAAAATTCTCCATACAAAATATATGGAAAAACCAAAAATATAACATATGTTAATCTTGCCCGAATACGTATATTTCATTTGCCGCCCAAGTGAAGGTTAATGAAAGCTTAGATTGGCTAAAATACATCCTATTATCTGTTTAAAATATCTAAATTCTTACAGACAATAAAGCTGCAATAAAACAAATAGAATAATGGATTAATATCAGTTCAAGGGCGAATTGTCGCAGTTCTTTCAACGATATGGCAGATCGGTTCAATATGTTGATTAACAAGTCATAGTGATATTCCGCGAAACTGTTAGAGAGGGTAGAACCTTGAAAATTTTTCCGGAAAAGAGTATTAGAGACCCACTCATTACATTATCAATTGTATATATGTTAATATATACAATTGATATATAATATCACAGTTAATATATGTTAAGATCAAAGTTATATATGTTAGATTATCGAACAGACCAGTCTGTAACATATATAGTCAGATAAGGCTTATGCAAAATCATAAATGCCGTAGAATCAGCAGAATAGCTATAACGGGTCATTGTCTCATTTGCAGACATGATAGGAGGTTTGGAAAATTTCTTTTCTAAAACTACTTCTGAAAAGCCTGTACAGATAGGTAGAACGGCTGTTATACCTTCTGTCTGCGCTTGCCCAGCTCTATAACATAAAAACCTATATATAGCAGCCCCCTTTCTCGTACTCAATGGCTTACGTTGAATGAACTGAAATCCAAGATCTCCATTGCTTTATAAAAAGCTCAGGTTTGTTTAATTTTAGACTGTCACTAATACCTGTACCTACCTATCATAATCGAGTACTTTTTAATTTTAAAAATACATTGAAGGAATTTAATTTCATATCAATTTTTTTTGAAAATGTTTATTTCTTGTTTAATATAAAATTTACTGGGTTTTCTTCTTATATCTATACAAAATTTAATTCTAACAAGACATGCTCCAATATATATCCCACGACATCATGATAGATTATGGCATCATCTGTCAATTAATTCACGTTAACGTCATATTGTTGAAACTTCTTCCGATTGTCATTAGGAGTTCTTCAATGCTTAAAATTACTTAGACAATTTGTCTTTGAGTATTTTTATAATTTGTTGACAATAATCACATTTTACTTTTATTTTTAATTTTAATCTTAATATGTGGTTAGCTTTAATATGTATGTGGTAGGAGTGAGCGATATCAAACTAATAGTTTTTTCTTTGTTAACTTTACTTCATTCGAAATTTACAAAATTTTAACGTCATTAAAATCTTCTCAGTATCTTGTGATAAAAACTCAGATTTTCAAATTGGTCGATAATTAGACGAATTCAAACGCTGCGGGAGCAGATCTAGTAACTAATAGTACGGTGAAAGAATGTAAAAAGGAACTTGCAGGCAATATAGCAAAACTAATCAACAAGTCATTAACACAAGGTGAAATACCTAAAGTATTAAATTCCAATAAAATAATTCCAATATATATAAGAGTGGTGAAGAACCTTAATAAATTCAGACCGACATCAATTTCTTCAATGTTTAGCAACTAAATTGAAACCTTTGTAAATATTCAACTAACCGATTATTTAAATACTGCAAACCTAACCAACAGTAAGCAATATGGATTTAAAAAAAACTCAAACACTCAAGCTGCATTATTCGATCTAATACCTGATGTTCAGACTGGAATTGATAAACGTAAAAAAGTCGTGCGAGTTTTCTTTGATTTAAAGAAAGTATTTGATTCTATCGACAGAAAGATATTGATGAGTTACAGGTAGAGAACTTACAGGTAGTGGTTTCGACGCTTTTTAACAGAACTCAATATGAGAAATGTGCAACTGTGAAGAGCAACTTAATGGACATTAATTATGGAGTTATTCAGGGAAGTTCATTAGGGCCAACTTTGTTCTCATGTTATATAAGTAGTATACTAAATGTTAATCTATGCGGGAAGCCATTCATGTTTGCGGATGATTTAGCTATAATATGTAAAGAAGACAACTTTACTAATCTACAAAACTCTATAAACCTCGACATGATGATTATAGAGTCATGGTTGAGTAAACATAAACTTACTTTAAATATTAACAAAACCAAATATATGATCTTCAAAGGTAATACATATGATATGCTTCATATTAAACTGAATAATTGTAATATTTATTTATTTACTTATTTATTTATTCAATTCTTAATGTTAGTATACATAATAAGTTAGTAGTCATAATAAGAGTATACAAATAAAAATTATTAAAAGAAAATATTAATTTAAATACATACTTAACTTACAACTAAACCAACCAAATAATTATATAGATAATAAAACAATGTAAAATATTGAAATGGTTCATCAATACAAATATCTAGTAGTTATAGTGGTTATTGAGTTGGATTCCTCAAATTAAAGAACAAATTTTGAAACGAAGGAAACATGCCGGAATATTTCAATTAATTGGCAGGCGAAGGCCAAACCAAGTAAAAAAGTCGGTATATTACAGTATGTTTCATAGCGTCATCAAATATGCTGTAAATATTTAAATGATCTGATAGTAATTCAAAATAAAGCGATAAAAAACCTTTTTGGCCACAAGAGAAGATGTCCTACCAAACATATACATAGTAATTATAACATCTTGCCAATTAAGCTAATGATTGAATCCAAATTGGTTACTCATGTTTATCTGATGGTAACAGAAAATTTAAATTCAACAATCCCAGTGAGAAAAAACAACGAATACCATGTGTACAGAACAAGCTAATCAGGCAATATCAAAATAATATCTTCCAATATCAGATTCAATGGACTAGTTACCCTATATAATAGAGCATACAAGTTGTATAATAATAGGAATTCCTAGTGCGATGAAAGATATTAATAGCTTAAAAATTCAAAAGAGAAATAAATGTATATTATTCCTCCAAAATCTAGTTTATAATAGAATTATTAAATTGAATATATTTAATCAGTTAGTAAGTATGTAAAGTAGGTTTAGTTATAGTGATATATCTTTGTTTCATTAATGTTCAGTATTGAATTTATTTAAAATAAGTGAATCTTGCTGGTACTGTTTTGTTTTTCTATTGTCCTACACTATTTACATTGAATTATATTAGTATATTGTATATTTTGAATTTTAGTTTATACTGATTCTATTTTATTAGATTATATTATACACTCTGTACGAGCAATTGGACTCATTTGAAAATTCTTAAATAAATAAATAAAATAAATAAATATTTTCGTATAAAAACTGCATAATATTTTGTTTGATACTCAGTACAACCCCAATAATTTAAATTATTATATCATCACTCCAGAATAACAAAAACAAAATAACCTACGTTTTATTATCAAATCATTGAAATTTTATTTTTATGTTAAAATTCAGTTATTTTAAATGTAGGTATCTGAAATGTATTTAGATACAAATTTTAAAATACTTTCGAAAGCTTTTTCTATATGAACTAAAAAAAATCTTATCTAAGACAACAACCATTTACAAAACTTTTGGACTACAATTTTAAACTGTATAATTATGTATTTTAACCACGTTTGTTTGAATTATTGAAAAAAAGTAGTAGAAATTCTGGAAATAGTTCCAAAAAGCTTCCGTATTCGATTTTCTCGAAATTCTCGATGATTTATGATACAATTTTCATTGAAAGGAGAAGTAGTATTAAAATTATGTTGAAATTTTGTTTAGGTTGTTTATTATGTAACATTTCTATTTTTTATTGTCCTTCAATGTTCCTCCAAAAAACTGTTCAACAGATATCTTAACTGCTATTTCCATATGTATTCCGAGTTTTACCAAAAAAATTTGAATTTTTTCTTTTTTTTCTTAAAAAGATTTAATTTTTCGTACAAATTGTGATATGGAAAAAACAAATCTTACTAATGCCAATTTTATCCATTCAGTTGAAAAAAAAATCGAATTAGTAAAAAAAGCATTTCACAAAAATCAAAAGTACGAAAATATGTTTTTAAAACTTCGGATAAATGGTAGAAAAAAAAAATAGTTACGGGTTGTGAATCTTCTGCAAATCGGTCAAAAACGGCGTAGTAATTGAAAAATTAAAATCTTTACCTGTACATAAGCCTTGTCCATGCAAAGGTTAATAAATTTATGCTATTTGAGAAAACGGTAAAATGTCTTACTAAATCCGGTGTAAGTAACACCCGTATAAATTCCGCTTACACATTTTTTGAATATTTTAATGTCGATTTACATAAAATTATGTAAGTTTTTCTATAAAATCATGCTGATGAGCTGTTGAGAAATTAGTGCAATGGTTATAAACTTAATTAAAGAAATACAAATTGAGATTAAAATTTTGGAATGACAAAAACCTACAAAATTTGCTTAAATCGTTTTAGAAGAACAAGTTACTGTTGGGACATCCTGTATTGAAGAAGAAAGAAAGTGCAATTCTTATGCAATTTTAATAATAAAAATTCTTATTAGATTCTGATAAAATAAACCGGTTGTTAGTTACAATCTGCAGCTTATTTAGTATTTAAATTAATTTTCGTAATTAAAATAAACTAATTTTGTTGAATATTATAGCCTAAAGGAAATAAAAAATATATCATATACCTACATATACATTAACAGTTATTTATTTTATTGTGTGTAAATATTGTGATAGTAATTCATAAAATTATACTTGAAATTAATTTATTTTATTTAAAAAATTTGACGACTGTATTATATTGAAGATTTTAAAGTATAACAATAATTGCTATAATAATCATAATCAGCTTAATGCTCAACCACCATACATTTGATTTATTTCAGCATCAGTTCTATCTGTAAAATTATTTATGCCCATTTGATAAGTTGTTTGATGGTTTGCATATAGAATGTTATGGGCAATAATTTCTTTAAGATTTTTCATGAAAATACTTTTTCTATAAGTTGCTATTGCTGCTGTTTTATAATGTCTGTTATACTTTATTTTAAAAGCTTTCCACTCAGCATCAGCATTTTTTAATGTTAGAGTTGAATCACACAATTGGATTGCTATACAAATGCCAAGAATAACCAAAATAATCATTGACTTCATAGTTGATATTTAATTGGTATCGTATCAAATCTTAGGAAGTCAAAACAAATTTGGTACTTTCGTTTGCAACAGTATTAATAAATTAACTTATATTTTCATAACAGTAAATGCTTTTATATACCATCGTCAAAAACAATGTTCTTATTCTGCCAAAAATATCCTTATTTAAACAGTTGATTTGAAACAATCTAAATAATAATAATTTTATTTTAGTTAAAAAACGATAGTAAAATAACTGTTTTCAATTATTTGAATAACAGTTTTATTGGCAAAATAAACAAAAATTTTTTTATGACGCTGGTAAAAGCTTTAAACCAATTTATTTCACAAAATGTCCTTGAAACAATTTGGTTTAAGTGTTTATAAATTTTCAGATTTAACTAGAAATAGAGTTAAATCTTATTTTTCTAAGCCTAGGTGCTCTTGTTCATACTACAAACTATACAAGTAGTATAAATGTTCAAATTCTAAATAACAAACTGGTATTTAGTCAAAATTCAGTTAACAAAAGAAACCCTTCGAAATTTTGACACTTTGTAAATAATTTAACATGGTATTGCGCAAAAATGTGTACAATAAACGTACAAGCAAATGAAGGAGGTTATCACAACAGTAATACAATAATTACATTACAGGACCCCATATAAATCGTACTGAAAACCTGCATATAGGTAATGATAAGACGTCGCCTCGCAATTATACTGCCGTACATCACAAAATCGAAAAAAATTAACTGAAAATGTCATATTGCTTAATTTTTGATGCTCTATTGATCTGTGCAGCTTCTATTGATTCGGTATTATGATATGTAGCACAGATGCAGCTATATTTCAGTATTACTTGGCGTAAGCGGCACCGAGATTGATGTTTTTATTCTTATTTTGACTTGAATTCCAAATTTCTGGATATACAACAGAACGCGGTGTATGTTAACGTTTTCGAATTCGTGCAATTATTTTGATGTAGGTTGACAAACAACAGATTGTTACTTGTTTTTAATTTTATTATTATGCCGTATGTGGTTGTGATGTGTGTGTATGTGTATTTGTTTCGTGTTTGTTTCGGATTGTTGTTTTTATGTGTAATTAGGTACTACATATTTTGTTATGTGGCAAAACATATATTTTTTAGTATTATTCAATCAAATATCAGTATGTGATATACTTTATGACTGACTTATACTAAAACAAAATTACTAAAAAACGTAATTTTCCGGATATACGACAAATAATTGGGGGACGACGAAGAGTTGAGAAGAATTCTTGTTCGGCTGTTAAAACAATAAGCTAAGGTATGAGACTTTCTAATACAAGTATAAGAATTTTATTCAGAGATGTTATAGCCACTATGAGTATAAGTACTTTTTTCAGAAATTTAATAACCACTGTATGAAGGTGTAAAAGAAACTATACTATTAGCATGGAGTAACTCTATACTACTTTTTTATGTTTATTTATTTATTAATTATTATTATTATCCTTTATTTTAAATTATACAATAAAAATAGCATTTTGTTTTACGCCACCAAGTTGGATTTGAATGTGAGTAATTTTGTTGTTGATCTAGATAAATATCCAGTCAGCTACGGAATGGGCTTACTGTTACCAAACTAATACGTATATGCCAGTTAAGAAATTTATTATTGCAGTTGTTAGTATCGACTTGTATTTAATACTAGCGGCCCCGGCGCGCTTTGCTACACCCACTTGAAAAAAAATTTCGTATTATATGCAGCACAGTGATACCTGTAGAAAATAAAATTTATTCGTGAAATCAAAAATCGTGTAAATTAATTCTAATGTTCTTTAATAAAACAAATAATAATAACTTTTTATTTTGAATTTTAAATGATTACAAAGTTTTAAATCATAAGATATGTTACTATTCTATTGCTCTTTGGTAAACAAAATTTTTTGTTTTTCCTTCTTGTTCAAATATAAATAACGCCGAAGGTTCACCAACACGTGAACATCCTACGTAAAATTGCTTATGTGAGAAACAAACAGTCGTTTTTAAGATTTAACCCACGTACTTGTAGTTAAATTGTAGTGGAAATTGAATACGGTTAAATTGAAATGGCATATCTGATGAATTGATTGTTATTCGTGGAATTAATACAATTTCTCCTTTTATTTGGCAGTTAATATAGATGTTGCGATGATACTACTACTAATTTTGTGCGATTACATAACAGTGGTTGATTTAAATTGCGTAACATAATTATGGGCATACCAATTTCTAAATACGAAATATGTGGTGGAGTTCCTGGTAAATCGAGTAAAATTAAAAATTAAATTGGGTAATTCACAACTTCATCAGGATCCATAACGCACAAGTCGGTTGACTTGTGTGTAATTGTTTGGCCACTTATTTTGTTTTGAATTGAAATATTTATTTCATTGACGGACATCTTAATTTTTTGCTGCCAATATAGTTATAGATTATTACTACTCAAAAACCTTGGTTTCACTTCAAATTGAAACTAAAATACACATCAAACAACTTAAATAATCTTGATGCAAAAAGATAAAAATTTACCTTAAACTACCCTTGAATTTAAAATTTAAAATTTTCTTGATTCTTACTATGTAATAATTTTTATTATTTTAGAGTTTATAGTGAAAAACTTTATTTATTGTTAGCTTATAATTAAAAAGCAAAACAACCCGACTTCTTTTTATTTTACTAATTTTTTTTTATTTTTTGCAAACATCGAGATTTTGTCATTTTTACTGTATCTACCTGAAAGAGTCCACCAATCATTGTACTTAAAATTACCATTTCTAAAATTTACCAATAACTTTTTGATGTTTTTACCTAATTGGGAATGAAATAAGAGTGGAAAAACTTCTTAATTTTATATCGTATGTAACATAAGTGCTAAATAATTAAATATATGTATAACTGATTTATGATCAAATAAAATTCATTTTAAAAATATAGTTAATTATAAAAGGAAATAAAGGTAAATAAAACAGACTAATGTTTTGAGTGAAAAACTATCAAGGAATTTTTATCTCCTTCTTAGATGGACATTCTAATTGCACCAGCGAATTCTAGACTTTGATTTACAATTTTAATTTTTACATCTATCTGGTATTTTAATTTTATTTTGCATTGACCAATGTTTTACGTCATAATACCTAATTTCCTTCATCGGCCCATGTTCCATACGTAAGCCTTCTTTTAACCTCCTCAGGGAAACCATCTGAAAGAGGTATGCCTTTATGTCTTTTTACCTCTGTTGTAGTTAATAAAACTTTATCTAAATTCAACCTAAATTCTAATAGGCCTTTTATTTGCTTAATAAGTACCTTTGATTTTAGCATTTTTTTGCGGTATTCAAGACAAGCAGCTGTAATCGTGTATTATTAATCGTGTATTGTAATCGTGTATTAAATCGTAAATTATGTCGGCAAAAGTGCAGAAGAAAAAATTAAACGTTTTACCATTTATCATCCATCCGTTTAACTATACAGTTATTTTTACATTAATAGAAATAACTTCATCTGAATAACTTCTCTATCTTTCATATTCTTATCTGGCAAAATGGTGTTTTAATAAAATTATTAACACGGATTGTTCCAACTGAATTAATTTTCGCTTGGGTTGACATTTCAAAAAAATTAAAACTGGAGAAGAAATTATCGAAGTAAAGTTAGAAAGAAAACTTTTGCGTTCTAAATTTTTTACTTCATCTTTGAAAACCATTTTTTTATATAAAAATTTTTGTGTAAAAGTGTATATAAATTAAAAATTTTTTTGCGAGTCTTCACTTATTTAGTGTACAATTGTACACACCAATTTTTGTTTATAATTTTACAAAAGCTAAATTTATAATTTGTTCCAAATATCATTTATGCTAAATAAATGCATCTTTAATAATGAAAAAATCGCTTACTGATTTCCATATTCATTTTTAACTATTTAAGTTAACTTTTTTATAATTACTTTTCAACAAATACTTTTTTTTCATAAATAGAACCACAATTAAATTGATTGCTATACAACGGACCTAAATGCAAAATTCTGCTAATTTATCTTTAAAGTGAAAGGCAAAGGTGGATAAAATTAAATTCAAAGTTCATATGTTACTGTTTTACGTCAGTTAAATAAATAGCAGTGAAAATCATGTGTACAATTGTACACAAATGTACAGAAATAATTTAAATAATTTAATCTAAAATATCATTAAAAACAAAAACCTTATTAACAAATTGCAAATATATTAAATTAATTGTAGTTTTATTTGTCATTCGTTTTCAATTATTGAATTGAGCTGTCATAAATTAGAAACATTTTGAGTTGACTAATTCAAAGACACAAACCACAAAAATTTCAAATTAGTCAATTCTAATTCAACGGTTAATGTATACATGAAAACATAACCCATTTAAAATGAATAAGACCATTATGCTTTATATGAAAAAAAAAGTTAAATCGAATAAAAAAAATAAACAATTTGATCCAAATCGAGAACTATATAGATCATTAAAAACATGCTACCTAAGGGCAATCCAACTAATATTGAAATCCTGTTGAGAATCAAAGTTTTTTCCACTATTAAACGATAGGTGTCATGGACTATACTAGACGTAATCTAGGTGACTATAATCAATCTCTTTTTTTAAGAACTTCAAAAATAATTTCAAAAAAATAATTGGTATTTCATCAGTTATACCAGGTTATACATATATTTAATTATTTAGCACTTATGTCACATACGATATAAAATTAAATTTTTCCACTTTTATTTCATTCCCAATTAGGTAAAAACATCAAAAAGTTATTGGTAAATTTTAGAAATGGTAATTTTAAGTACAATAATTGGTGGAATCTTTCAGGATATACAGTAAAAATGACAAAATCTCGATGCTTGAACAAAATAAAAAAAAATTAGTAAAATAAAAAGAAGTCGCGTTGTTTTGCTTTTTAATTATAAGCTAACAATAAATAAAGTTTTTCACTATAAACTCTAAAATAATAAAAATTATTACATAGTAAGAATCAAGAAAATTTTAAATTTTAAATGCTTCAAATTCACAATGAATTCCATTGAGGCATCCCAAATAAATATTAACTAGCTATTCTTGGCGTAACATTCGCCGGTCTAGCATTAGCATTATAAATGAAACAATTTATTTTATTTGTTTATTTTCTTTATTTTCTTAAAAAAATCAATGTTTTAAATATTTTTTTATTAACTACATAATAAATAAGTTAAATTGAAAAACTTAAAACTATAATTCACTTTATTTAATATCTTAAAAATAGTTTAACATTTTAATACTTATTATTTATTTATTAAACAGTGGACCTGTAGATAAATCCGCAGGCCTACATCAGGTTTATATTTTTTTTCACTGTATGTATTAAAATTTTATTTTCACAACAGGTAGGTAGGTATTATAATACGCACGGTATCATAAATTATTATAATTGTAATTATTATTGTTATTTAAATAATAATAATAAAATTAATAAAAAAATGAATAAAATTTTAATTTACAATATTTATAATATACTTAATATGTATAATATAATAAATAATAATTTTATTTGTTTTTCATAGAATCAAATTGAAAATTTTGACCGCTAATAGTTTTGAAGAAAAACTTTTATATAAGGCAGCGTTTATACGTTTTTGAATTGTGTTTATAACGTATAAATGATGTTCATTAAAGTTTGACATCCGACTTTGTTATAGAATATCATAAATTTTTTTTTTTTTTTAATAGTGCTCGACACACATTTTCGTGTTTCGCAAGTTGAAAAAGTGATTTTGCGAGAAGAGGAATTTATAAACGTCTAATTGTGTTATGTTATATTGAAAGATATACATTAAAAAATACAAAAAATGTGTATTAAATATTATTATTATTCATCAATACAAATAATACTTGAATAATTGATTTGCTATTTAAATATTTATATTTCATAAATGTTCTGAAATTACACTGAATATTTATATTTGTTTATAAGCATTTATTATTAGTACTCGTCACGCATATTCGTATCTTCGTATTTTGCAAGTTTAGAAAGTGGATTTTGCATGAAGAAATATAGTATACTTTGCAACTATTTTTGTTTATCTTTGAGATATGTAATTAAAACTTTTGAAATAAAATTTGATGTAATTGCAATAAAATTTGTAAATGTAATAAAAATAAGTAAAACAAAACTTTCATGAAACAAAATCTGACGTCTAAACGCTCCCTAACAAAGACTATTAATAGAGACGTACATTTCAACAAAATGTGGCGAACAGAGATGTCGCTGGCAGTATAGATATGAAATTAAATGCATTCAACCTAAATACATACCACACCCACATTAAAAACACATTAAAAACACATTAAAATAGCCATAGGTACATTTTTTGTGGTTTTTTATTATCATAATAGCCCTAACTATTTCAAAACTCAAAATAAAAAACAAAACATTTATTTATAGAATTTATATTTTTATTTCACTTCTTTTAAATTTTGGTTTTGACGTTTTGGTATGATTAGATATGACCATTATAGTAAAGGTTATGATTGGTTACGACTTTGTTAAATCATATCGAATCATATAGGCCATTTAACGAAGTATCATATGACATCATATGACGCCTCAATAGTCATATATAGTTAGGGGAATAGTCATATTATAGTTAGGGGTAAAGCCAATATTAATTATGCTTTTTCTCTTATTGTTCAGTTTTAATTGACGCCTTATGACTATTATAGTTAGGGGTAAAGCCAATAATAATTATGCTTTTTCTCTTATCCTTCAGTTTGTAATGTTATCCCGTTAGGGTCTCTGATGTTGGTAAGGGTAGTCTGTGATTTTTCTTTTTAAAGTTTTTTTAATTTTTATGTTTACTAAATTTGCTAAAATTTGCTAAATATTGAATTGGAACTGATAATAATGTCATAACATATTTTGTTTTTATTGTTCTTAGCAGATCGTAAATTTCGGTTTATGATTCTCCATGTACAATATAATATTTACTCAATGCTATTGCGCATTTGAATTTATACTTTTGAATTATTTGTTAATAAAATAAATAAATTTCAATTTGTGGAATTTGTGAACATGGTCTGGGTGAGGTAAAAAATATATTTTCTAAATTTACTATTTGTTTTACCGTTAAGTTTTTTTGCTGTAATATCGTAATATCGTAATATTTTAACAAAGCTATTATAATAATATTCTGATAATTCGGTTTTTGTCTTTGCTACTTTGTTTTTTTTTAAAAATTAATTCATATAATCAGATAGTCAATACTATTGCTCAATAGGTGAATTGTTTTTAGGTTAATTTTAATTTGTTTTTGGTTTTATTTGGTTTTATCGTTTTGTGGTTTATGTCTTTAAATAAAATTTTTCACACTATCGTAATTCTTAATTGTTCTAATAAAGTTGTCTAATCTAGTTGAAAAAAGCTTCGTGTTGTAAAAGCTTTGTGAAAAGTTTAACAGACGTTAAAGCGTATTAATATATAAGATTATCGTAATATTTTCAGCCCAATTAAAATTAAAACTGATTTAAATGATATTTTGAAAAGCTATAGTTGTTTAAAAGATTACAGACCTGTAGTCACACACAGACAAGTAATTTTAATAATGTAATAAAATTACTTATATGTGATTTAATTATAAAATATTCAGGAACACAATTATTAAGAGAATGATTAAAACAACAACACTATTATGACTTTTATCATTATTTATTTATGATTTATTTCATTTATTCTGCTACATATAAGACAATTAGTCTTTTAAGCATGTAACTAGAATTCATAATTTAAAACTAACAAAACTAAACATATTAGAAAATAACAATGAAATATTTTAAAACGTAAGAATATAAAGTGCTTAAACTATAACTAGATTAAATTACTAAATTAATAAAAATAAAACATATATATATATATTACATATATAGAGATATGAAAATAAAAAAAAATAAAAACAATTATATATACAACAATTTACTTAATATATAATACATGTATACGAATATATGCCTGTTGAACTGAAATAATACATTTGCAAACCTCTACTCATGATTTCTAAAATACTCACTGCTGAGCTCAGTAAACCTTTTAATATTATTAACGCGCAAAATGTAGTTTAGCATGGAGTTCCAAAGAATAGTAGTTCTAACAAAATACGATAGGTGTCTTAATCGACTCCTGTGACGATGAACTATCGGTGATCATGTTTACGCCGGTTTGTGACAAAACGAGTGCAAGCATTAAAAATTAGTTGCAGCCGGTGAAATTCACTAGCAGACATACCAGAGTAAACAGTATCACAGTATGTGAAATGTGGAATCAATAAAACTAGGACGAGTTTACATTTTAACCATTCACTTAGAACTTAAGAATATTTCCACAATTTTCTAAAAATACAGTAGACATTTTTGGATATTCTATCAATGTGGTCATTCCACGTTAGGGTGTTATTAAAAATCACTCCTAAAATTTTTAGCTTTAGTGACATATTGAGCTGCAAATTTATTCATTTTAATTTGGGGTAATATAGATGTGTCAACTTCCCTGGAATAAACAATCATTGCTTGTGATTTAGATGCATTTAACTTTAGCCCATTATTTTTAGTCCAAAATAAAGTAGCATAAAGATCGTCGTTAATTTTAGCAATGTAGGTAATGATATTGGTAATAGGTCCACTGATAAATATTTGGGTATCATCAGCATACAATCTGCATTTTGACTCAGATAAACATAGCAAACTAAACAATAAGTTCTAATTCCCTATTAGAACCCCTGAGGTATACCACATTTTAGCTCAACTACATCCGATTTCATCTCATTCAAATAAAGAAATTGATTTCTTTTATAAAGGTAAATACATAATAATTTAATAGCTGATAAGTTAAAGCCAAATGACTGCCTAAGTTTTTTGCATAGAAGCTCATGATTTACACAATCAAAAGCTTTGGAGAAATGCAAAAATAGTAAAACAGTTGCATTTTTTTATCCATTTCCATGTATATATTATCGGATATTTCAAGCAATGCGGATTATGTGCTGTGCTGTTTTCTGAATCCAGACTGGAAATTATACAAAAGACTAGCTTCAACATATTGAGTGGTTTGTCTATGCATAATGTAATCAAACACCTTTGATAGAAAGAGCAGCATGCTAATTGGTCGGAAATCATTAATAGAAGGATTAGCCTTTTTTGGAACTGGGATAACTTTAGCACACTTCCAATTTCCAGGATAGTTACCAGTTGTTAATATATGGTTGAAAATATGTAAAATGAAGGGCTGGACAACAGGAGATATAATTTAAATTTTACACTATGTATTTGAATTTGAATTTTTATTAACAATTCGTCAATTAAATTTGAAATAATAATAAAAAATATGTTCTACGACGGAAACTGAACAAATAAAGTAAATAAAACATTTATTTTAATTTTATTTCTCAGTGAAAGGCTAAATTAATTTTTAGGCGTATATAAAATAGACTTGACATACATAATGAAAATTATGTATTTACTTACCTGTCTAGAAATTTTTGAAATTTTTAAAACGAAAAAATCATATTAAAGAAAATAAATAACTATGCTAGAACCAAAATAGATTTCTTTTATATATATAATTCCAAATCCATGGGATAGGCACCTTAACTGCTTTTACACAGAGATTTGGTATACACCTAATGATACTAAAATTACTTTTAAAGTACTAATAATTTTTTTTACTAATAACATATTATGAGGACAAATAATTATAATAAAGACACACAACTTCCGAAAATCTGCCTATAATTAAGTAGTAATATAATTTATTAAGTATAAAATACATTTAGTAATGCGATATTTAAATTTGTATTTTTACTAAACAAATAAATCAATATAAACGATTTGGATAGAAAATAAATATTATGATATATATTATATTATATATTCACTATCAGTTATTTATGTTATTTGTGAGATTATGTAAGTACTACTATGAGATTCCATTATTTTGTTTTAAAAATTATCAACTTTCATATGGCATCTGTAATATCTTTACTACGACTTACACAATAATCATAAAAACTTTATATTTAACCACCTATTATTGCTTTTCTATATTCTTCCATAGTCTTATCCGTGTATTGATTTATACCAATTTTAAAACGTTCTTTTCCCTGTCGAAATCTTTGATTGTGATCCTCAATTTCTTTAAGATTATTCATGAAAATACTTTTCCTATATGATTCTTCCGATGGTGATGAATATTTTCTATTATAATTCATTTTGAAATCCTGCCATTCACTTTCAGCAGATTTTGAATTACAAATTTGAATTACCAAACAAATGCCAAATATAATCAAAATAATCGACTTCATGGTTGATATTTAGTTGGTATCTAGCGGACGGGGATTGAAATCCTTAAATAATTATAGCTATTAAACAATTAAAATATTATGTTAACTAATTTCAAATTGTATGTACTCACTTTAAGCGGATAATTAATATGTTTCGTTAATTGAAAACAATTTTATTGAACTAATTTTTAGCTCAACGAGAAAAACAAAATTTTAATTTAGAAAAAAAATCACTTTGTTTGTTCAGTTGATTCTAAACAATCTAAACATTCTAAAAAAATAATTTTGTTTTACTTAAACACGAACAGTAAATATTTAATATAGAATGATAGTGTTGGTGAAGAGCAATAGCGTAAACTTTTAACACTTGCTAAAAGGTTAAATGTTGTATCACTGTGTTATTTATTAACTTGATCTAACTCGACGTAGTGGTCACTGCCCACGGGTAATTTTATTTTTTATTTTATTAAATTTTATACTAAGAATGATAATAATAAAAAAATAATGTTTAAGTTAACAAAAATTTAAAATTCATCCTTCGAAGAAACAATAATCCATCAAATTCAGTTCAATTGTGAGATATAAATATGGTAACCATATTACAAAAATAAAAACAAAGGACAATTCAACACCTTTTTTTATTTATATTAACTTTATTGTTCTCTTATAAACTGACGCGAAATATTACAAACACAGAATTATTTAAGACTAGAAATTATATATTTGATAAAATATGCTGTAGACTCTATGTGAAACATTTTTAAAAATAAAAGTTAAAAACTCTAAATACGAATAAACTGCAGTCTTCTAATAATGATTTAATAACCGAAGTCTGTTAAGATATTAAATAATATTTGTGAAACAAATAGAGTTTTTAATATTTATTTCTAGAAATAAAACTTCATAACTAGATATGTATTCAACAACACATATTATTATTGTAATTAACAAGGGGGTCCCTGTGCAATTGAATATATGAGAAAAATATATTTTATCTTATATAAGCAGATGTAATTTGCACATAGATTTATGTTAAATACAACTGAGTGTTAATCAATAAATGTTATATTTGTACAAAAGATGAAAATAGGTAAATATCCCTGTTATTTATATGACCGTTTAATTCGTTTAGTTTATGTATCGGATATTCACAATTATAATTTGAGAAATTTTAATTCGTTTAAATTAAATTTTTTTAGAAAAGAAAAACTAAAAATATGCTTTATACAATGGTCCCAAACTTTTTAATGAATTGCCTAATGAAATAAGTACGGAAACAAATACAAATAAATTTAAGAGAAAAATTCTAGAATATGTAAAAAAAATTTTATGTAATAATATAAATTTAATAAAAATGTTTTTTTTTTTGCCTTTTTGGAATAGTAATGGAATAGTAATGTAAATAGTTTAATGAACTAAATAAATAAATGAATAAATAAATAAAACGTTCCAGGTGCAAATTCTAAAATCAAAATCATTACGAGTTCCGGGTCTGTTTCCAATTAATCCATCCATATCCGAAGCTTGTATTAAGTCTTTCATAACTATATTTTTTTAATGGGTTGGATAATTAACCTAACGTCAACCATCAATCTAAAGGGCTTTTTTGTGCACTTACAATTTTCGCCTACCGTATAAGCGGATGCTGTATACGATAGTTTCGCCAAAAATGGTTTTCTATGAAATATTTGCGACATAAAGTAAACTTTTCGTTAATTAAAATATGCATATCATTTCTAACATCTCATTACACAAGAAAGGACATGTGGGGAATATCTTATATTATAATGCGCAAGATGAACGACGTGGTGAGTAAGAATGCAAGAATTGTAAATTATTTACACCGCAAAAATATTAAGATTTTAGCCAGTTCTTGGTGCTGAATACTTAAAACATTTCAAATATTTACACCAAATAAATGATGGTTATTTCCAAGTTGAGCGACATCTATACTCTAAAAGAAATTTCAATTACGGAAAAATTTTAAAAAGGCTTCATTAAAATTCTGTTATTTTAAATAAACATACAAACTTATAGAAAAAAATACAAAAACAAGAACACAAACAAAAATTGAAAACAAAACAGAAAAACAAAAATCAGATCAGATCATACTCTTTAAAAATAATATAATAAATGTTAATTCAATTGCTTCTGCTATAATTAAAAAAAATATATACAGTAAAACACGGTTACAGTCATTCGCTAAATTTCAGTAATATTTGTGACTATAACCGTTTTGTGATTATAGGCGTAGTCAAAAAAAAATTGCATCTTTATAAACAAAATCAAATTTAATAAAATATCTTTCGTATAACAATTTTAAACTTTATTTTATTCATAAATAGCAGTTCTGTTATGTAATCACAAAATATACATTTGTAATAAAGAACAGAAAAACACTATATATTAATCAGTTTTTTAATAAAATAATTCACTTTTGACTGTTTTATTGAAAAATTGCGGTTATATTTTGATGTGACTTATAAACGACATCGATTGTATGAACTTATGAAGTTTATTATTTTCTTTCAAATAAATTGTTGCCTATAGTTGTAAGAAAATTGTGACTACAAACGTTTTTGACTATAAACGAATTAAAATACATCGATCTACTATATTGAGAGTAATGTTATTTTATTGTGTTAAGTTATATTGCAATTAGTATTAATTTCGTCATAAAGTATTAGGCATTATACTTTAATTTCATTATATATATATATATATTGAATAATCAAGCGATTTAGAAAACAACTACAATTATACCAAAACAAATATTTCTTTTTATATACAATCGTACCTGAAAGAACTGCTTCTGTGCAATTGCATTGAATAATTAATAATCTTTTTTTGTTTTTTTCATTTTATGTTTTTTTTTATTATTCTTTTTCTTAACTTATAATTTTATATGTTTTATTGAACTTAAATTGTAATAAATAAATTATATATATTATATTATGACTTGCTCTATTATATTGGTAAATCAAGCTAGGAATAAGTAAATAAATTAACAGTTATTTACTTCATTGTATACATTTTGTTATTAAAAGTAACGATTGGAAAAAATTATATTACATTACTTTATTTATTTAAACTTTGGATGACTAAGTCTAGCACCGGTTCTCCTTTTAAACTCATTCGCAGTTAAATCTGCAAAATGATTTAAGCCAAGTGAAAACCCTTTTTCTCCTTTTACATATTGTTCATTGTGCTCATTGATTACTTTTACAACATCAATGAAAAGACTTTTTCTGAAAGCGTCCTCTTCTGGTGTTGAATAATTTTTATTAAACTTAATTTTAAAAGCTTCCCATTCAGCGTCAATATCATCTTCATTTATAATCTTAGCGCTACCACAGATTTGGATTGCCAAGCAAATGCCAAGAATAATCAAAATAATCGATTTCATGTTTGTAATTTGTTTAGCTGTAAACGATTGAAATCTTAAATAATGAGATAGAAATTAGATTGTTAGAATGGCAAGACAAAATAGAATAAAATAAATTAATTATTTTATATCCAATTTACTCACTTTATATGTACGGATAATATATGCATTCGTTCAAAACAATATCGTTAAACTAAATAAAAATATGAAATATCAGAACAAAAATACTAAGACTAAAAATGTTCTAAAAATTCCAGGAAAAACCTTAATAATCTTAATAGAAAAATCCCTTTATTTACACAGCTGCTTTAATAAACAAAATATGATACTCTGAGTAAGAAGTAACACAGGGTGGGCTCTAGTTTCTAAGTCAGATATTTAATTGATAAATTCCCAACAACGAATATGCTTTATCTGTCTTTACATTACCGTATCAAAGTGCAGATTTATAAAAAGCATATACTACCGGCTTCATTTTACAGATCAGAATCATGAACACTGAAGAAGACAAGTAAACCTGGTGTCTTGGAAAAGAAAATTGATCGACGGATATTTTATAGTTCTGAAAATAACGATATGATCCGAAGTTGTGGATATAAAGCCGAACTCTATGAACTTTATAATCAGGTGAATGCAGTCACAAACATTCAAATCAAGATAGTAAAGTGACTCGGCCACCTAGATCGGATACATAAAAATCCTCCAGTCAATAGAATTTTCAAATCCATACCAGATATTCTGGTTTCAATGCTGTGTGACACAGTAGGTGGCCAGCCTTTCAACCAAAAGGTCCCATGTTCGATTCCTGATCAAGCAAATAAAATGTATTATTGGAATTTCGAACTGATCTAGTACCCTTTGTCATTGCGATAAAATAAATGACAAAAAATAATTGAGAGTAGAATCTGTTAACAATTTAAATAAAATAGACCTATTCTATTTAAGAAGGCTTAGTTCCTGACAATAGCAGTAATGTTCCAAATATAATGAGTTAAAACCAGTAATTTGATAAGTCAATGCTCGAAATATTGTAGATATTGTTGGACAAACTTACAGTACCATACTTAATAAAGCACGATAAGATGATTCTACCTAAGTTATTGTCAAGAACATAAAAATAAAAAAATAAAAAAGAGTACAACAGGTTGGAGAGGGTCGAAATATCACCAGGCATGGAAAAATTTCGTACCTCTAACTATAGAGAAGTCGTCCGTGAAGGGTAGAAGTAGAGGAGAGGGATGGAGATGGAGTAGAGGAAGGAGAGGGAAAAGTATGAAAAGCAACGTTCCAATCTTAAACTTTCAGGGAGGCTGTTAAAAATTCTGGGAGCCAAAGAAGAATAGAAACGTTGAAAATGAGCGGTATGAGCTCTAGGTAACAATACTAAATTCTTGTTATTGATTCTAAGATTATAATTTAATACAAATTTTTTTTTTATTTTTTTTTTTTTTATTATTTATTTTTATCCATACACAATTTTAAGAACTTATACTAATGATTTTAATATGAATACAATGCAATATTAACTTACATAATTAATATAAATTTTATATTTCAATTAATGTTTATTTGTATTATACATAATATATTTGTTTAATTTAATTGTGAGGACAATTGTACTATACTTTAGTGGAATTACCTCTAGTGACGTACAGTATTTATAAAATTCTAAAAAATATATCAATTTGTGTGGGGTATACCTATATTGTTTTATTAAAAATATATAACTTTGTAATTTTGTGTGGGGTATAATTTGTTTAATTAATTCTTCTGATTTCCATTTTTACTTTAAACATTTGCAGTTGGGAAAAGTGGAACAGCATAGATGTCGCAATATTTCCTTCGATATTAAACTAGAACGGAGAGCTTTGTATTCGCAGTTAAAATATATTTTCGCAATGCGTTCCTTGAAGTCTAGTAAATTTTCCTTAAAACTAATTCTTTTAAAATGCACTTCGACCAAATAGTCGGGGATATTTGGCTTTGTATGATTTATTTTGTCTTTAATTTCTGAAATTACTATCCAGTTAAAATCACTAATATCTTCTTTTGACATTTCTGATTTATAATTAAATGAAACAGAATTGTAATTCTTTGTGACTGAACAAAGAGGCGGTATGTCCACAGAACGTTTAAGTGAAATTTGAAGTTTATATGCTTTAATTAGTATTCCAAAAAGTTCACAACACGACTTGATCCTAAATAAGGACGAAGAAAAGTAAAGGACTTCTTCAGCATTTATATCTGGTCTAATATTTATAACTGATTGACCATGTATAAAGATATGTTTTATATAATTTGATTTGTCTATGACGGTCACTTAATTTGAGCACTTTTTAAATAGCTGATTTATTACTTTTTAAATAGCCCGACCTAATAAAAAATACTTTCACAGACTTATAAAAATGTAAATGGCGAAGAGGTAAAATTTCAAGGCTAACAAATAAATGGAAACTAGGAGTAAGTCGATTTTTCTTGAGAATAATCCTTACCACATGCTTTTGTGAAACAAGAAGTGGGGAAATTTTATTGAAATAACCTCTCCAACTCCTGACAAGGTGATACCATACTGAAGTTTTGAGTTGAAAAGAGAATAGTAAACCATTCTCAAAACTTTAGTTGAACAATACAGACTCAGATGGTACATATATCTTGTAACATTAGTACAATAATTCTTCAAATTACGTAAATGGTTAGACCAGTTTAATCTATTATCTGGAACATCACCCAGATATTTAAACGATTCAACAAGTTCAAGCTCAAAACATTGTTTGCCACAGGACATTGAGTCATTATAAGAATAAATATTATTATCATAAAAGTTAAGAGAAAATTTACAGCAACTAGGAGAGTGATAGTAGAATAATTTACAATCAAGTGAAATATTACCGCTTAGGTTGAATAAGATGTACTTAGTTTTGTGACTAACAACGAGGTTATGACAAAAGAACCATTTCCTAATCAAATCTAAATCATAATTAAGATCTATAAAGGTATTTAGTAGGCTATTATTATTATAAGAAAAGGCGGTATCATCCAGTCAAATGCAGTCAAATTACCTTTAAAATTTTGCTGAAATAAAGAATTTATAAAAATGAGAAATAGAATAGGACCAAGAACCGAGTCTTTAGGAACGCCTACTTTAATATTGTTAGAAGAACTGTTGGTGCCATTTATTCTAACTAATTGGTTCCTGTCTTTGAGAAAAGATTCAAACCAATTCAGAATGAATCCTCTAAGACCTACATTAGAGAGCTTTTTCCGTAACAATTCATGACTAACGGTATCGAACGCCTTCGTAATGTCAATAAAAAGAGCAGCACTAGACTTATTATTATTGAGACCACTGTAAATTTTAGAACAGAGTTTCAGTAGCGCATCTTCTGTAGATTTTTTTTTTTTAAATCCAAATTGATTATTACTGAAAAAGTTAGTGAAATCGAGAAAACTTACAATTCGCACTTTAATTGTTTTCTCAAAAATTTTAAAAATAGGAGATAGCAGAGAAATGGGCCTGTAATTATTCGGGTTCAGAAGAAGATTTTTTTTGAAAAGAGGAATGCCAATTTCAGTTTTTTGGAGGATTAGAACAAACATTAATATGATAACACACGATTTTGAAAAAATTAGAATAAGCAGCCGAAGGACAATCAGATTCAAAAACATTTTCCCAAGATTCAACGAGTAAATTTTGCCTTAAACGAATGAACTCTAAGGAAGCAATGTTAATAAAGTCATTATTATTATTTTTTAATTTATCAACAGAAAACGAAACACTTAGACTGGTCATAAAATGATCAGACAAACGAAGGTCCCAAACATCACCCATAAGCGTCAATTTTATTGTCTTTATGTAGCCTTATAAAAATATGATCCAAACAAGTACCAATAGATGGACGAGTAGGCTTAGAAATAAGTGAATCAAAACCAAATGAGGACAGAAGCATAATATAATTTGTAGTACCGTGTGAATGAGAAAAAAGATCAATATTGAAGTCGCCAAGCAATATAAAATTTTTAAATTTTTCTAAAGATAAAAAACTTGTAATCTCTGAAACAAAATCAGTAACGCTACTTTTATGAAGTCTATACACTCAAATACAATAATATTCAATACTCCCAATATTGAAGGAAACTTTGATCAAATCACAGGAATTAAGATTGTAATTACAAGAAGTACATTTTAAGTCACTTCTATAATAAGCAGCTACTCCACCAGAACAATAAAAGGAATTGCATGTTGCAATAAAGAAATAATTAGGAATATTGAAATCATCCATTTCATTTTCGAAAATCTAAATTTCACTAGTAAAGAAAATATCAGCCCAGACTGACAAAGAGTTTAAAAAAGCCAAATGGTTTTATGTAAAGTTTTAGACAATTTTCAGCTACGTTAATGATAGCAAACTACACCTATTGTAGAGTAACTTCATCTTCATAATAATTTACTTTTACACTTAACACAAATTGGTAATATGGACACAAAAATGGAATCAAATAAAAAAATAAAAAACATATTATATACATTTACATTAACACTTATTTACTTCATTTTGTTTGTGCAAACAATCAATGAAAATAAATAAAAAAAATTGATTAAATTCTGTTATTTAAAGTTGCTCTCTAATCTTAGCACCAGTCCTCAATTTAAATTCATCTTCAGTCATATCTGCAAAATTATTTATACCCATTTTATAGGTTGATTTTCCCAGTCTATATTTTCTATTATTTTCTATAATTTTTTTAAGAGTTTCCATGAAAATACTTTTTCTATATGCTTCTTCCTCTGGTGTCGAATATTCCCTATTAAAATTAATTTTGAATTCCTCAAATGCTTTTTCAGGATCTTGTTGTATTTTATTTGAATTGCATATTTGGATTGTCAAAAAAATACCAAAAATTATCAAAATAATCGACTTCATGGTTAATGTTTAGTTGGATCGATTGAAATCTTGAATAGTAAATTAAAAAAAAAAATTTTATTTAAATTTTTAGAGGAACAAAAACAAAATTAACTAATTCCGAGTTTCTTACTCACTTTAATTTTGCTTTATTCGCTTAGGTACAACTTTAGAAAACTGACTTTTATTAGAATTAATGTTTTTTGTAAATTTAAAGTCAAACATAATTTTTTATTAAAAAAAAAGAAAACAAATCTCGTATTTGTTCAGTTGAGCTGAAATATTATAAAAAAATATATTTTTTTTTGTTTACTAAACGAAAGTAAATAATTAAATTATATATTGCATAATTATTGTTTTTCAATTATTTTACTGATATTGACTAAATTGTCAAAAAAACATTTTTATTATGTTGGCAAAAGCTTTTGTTGTATTTCTATTTCTACGATGGCCCTGAAACAATTAGATTGATATTCAAAGCATTCCTTTGGTTTGCAAGTGTAGCTAGAAGAAAGTAAAATATCAATTTTTTAATCTAAGCTACTTTTATAAATCTTAAATTAAAATGTTGATATTTCTAAATCAGTTCTGGGTTAAAAGTATTTGTTAGAAAATTTATTGTAAACTTGTAAAAAAATTGTGTTCTTCATTTTAAATTTTCTCCCGAGCTAATAATTAGAGTTGCAAACTGTAATTTTTAAATCACTGTTACTCGATTAATGGGAGCTTGAAATGAAATATACATATAGAAGTATTAAATGGAAAATTATCACCAAATGCAGGAATATTTTATAAATTTTCTAAACTCTTACACAATGCAATCAAACAATCTGTTTATTATGCTTTATTTCATAGTCATCTTAGTTAGGGTGGACGGATGTGTGCACCGCACACGGGCAACCAATTTTGGTCTATTTTAGGGGGCGGTAAATTCAATAATATAATTCAATATTTAATTAACATTTTGATATTTATCAAATTTATATTTCTATTTATTTTTTTTTTTTGCTGTTTTTGTTGTAACAATTTTCGGTAAAATTTCTATTCGGCTACTTTTCCGTAAAATCATTGAATTTCTTGCACTGTTTTATTATATATTACTAGTTAAATACCCGTTATTACGTAACTTTTTGCTACCGTTATATATAGTGAAAAATCAAAATTAGAGCATTCTAGGTTGTACTACATTATAAATTATTGAAATCAAAAATTCCCCTATCAACAATATTTTAGTAATATGTAATACTTTAGTTAAATTAGTAGATTAGCAGACAGACTATATAATTGGATTGATATAGATTGAAATATTTTTTTTTTTTTTTTTTTTCCTGTTACTTCTCGTGGGAGCATAGGGCATCAACTTGCCTCCTCCATTGTTCTCTATTGTACGCAATGGTCTTTATCTCCTCCCAAGCTCGTCCATATCTTATTACCTCAGAAGTCGCAGTCCGACGCCAGGTGTTGTTGGGTCTTCCTCGCCTTCTGCTCCCTTGGGGATTCCATTCTAGGGCCATTCTTGTTATATTATTTGATGGTTTTCTTAGAGTGTGTCCTATCCATCTCCACTTTCTGCGCTTAATTTGATGCATTATCGGTTCTTCACCTGTTATCTGCCATAAGTCCTTATTGCTGATGGTGTTTGGCCAGAATATTCTGCATATTCTTCTTGGGCATTTGTTCGCAAATACTTGAAGTTTTTGACTGATGTTATTTGTCGTCATCCAAGTTTCACTGCCATACATAAGTGTTGACATTACACATGCTTTGAATATTCTAATCTTTGTTTTTCTAGTTATTTGGCCATTCTTCCATATTGGACTTAGTTCACCGAACGCAGCTCTGGCCTTACGTAGTCTGTTGTTGACATCTGCTTCTGTACCTCCGTTTGTTGTTAGAATGTTACCTAGGTAAGAGAAGCTTTCCACATATTCGACTGTTTGACCTTCTATGGTTATGGTATTTGTGTTGGTGTTATTTATCCTCATGGCCTTGGTTTTATCTATGTTAATTTCTAGCCCGACTCTGCGCGCTGCTTGCTGAAGTAGGTCTGCTTTATGTTGAATGTCGCAGAATCTATGCGCTAGCAGACATATATCATCCGCATAGTCAAGGTCCTCAAGTGTCCTTGAGAGATCCCACCTTATACCTCTTCCGGAAGAACCCGTTTCTTTCATTATTTCATCTATTACCAGCGTGAATAGAAGTGGTGACAGTGGACATCCTTGCCTTACTCCAGAATTTGTGGTGAATGGGTCGCTTATTTGTCCGCAGTGGAGAACTGCTAATTCTGCATCTTCATACAAAGCTTCTGACAATCTTATTAATTTTTCGGGAATTCTTTTTCTTCTTAATGCATTCCATATCGCAATACGTTGAACCGTGTCGAAAGCCTTCTTGAAATCGATGAACAACAGATGTAGCGGAGAGCGCCATTCTACTTGTGTTGGTGTGATCTGTGCAACTCCTTTCTGGACGAAATCCTGCCTGTTCGTCCCTTCTATTTTGTTCAATTTTAGGCTGTATTCTCCGATTCAGTATGGTTGCGAAAACTTTATATATGATGTTCAGCAGTGTTATACCTCTCCAATTATTACAGCTTTTTAGGTCTCCTTTTTTGGGAAGTTTTACAATCAGGCCCTTTTTCCAGGATTTAGGTAGTCTTTCTTCCTCCCAGGCTTTCGTGGTGTGAGGTTCTAATAATTCAGCGGCTAATTCCGGGTCTGCTTGTAACAATTCTGATGGAAGTTCATCTATACCTGCAGCCCTGTTCCGTTTTAGCGTTATTATGCCCTCTTTAATCTCTTGTAAGCTTGGTGGTTCAGTGTGGATATTCAGTTCTGGACTACTCGGACTACTTCGGAAACTATTTATTGGGATGTTGTTGATGTTGCTTGTTTCCTGAAAGTATTCTTTCCATCTCTGGCGTTGGTCATCCGTATTAGAGAGTGGGATACCGTTCCGGTCTCTGATTGATTGGATTTTCGTGTGTCTGCGGTTAGTGATTTTACCTATTTGTAGGTATAATTCTCTAGGATTGTTTTGGTTTGTAGCTCTTTCCACGTTTGTTGCGAGTTTCTCGAAGTGTCTGCGTTTATCTCTTCTGGCAGCTTTCTTTACTTGTTTCGCTATGTTTTTGTATTCTGCTGTTATAGCTCTTGTAGTTCTGTTACAAGTACGCTGCTTAAGATCACTTCTTTTCTTTATCAGTTCCCAAGTTGCATCACTAATCCAGTTTTTTCTCTCGTGTTGGATAGTGCCAAGTGATTGCTCTGCGATCTGATTTATGTTCACAACCAGTTCTTCCCATTGCTGTGTATTTGGACGAATTGTTTCTCTGATGGTCGTGGTCATGTTGGACTTGATTTCAGTATTTTGTAACAAGTGAAGATTTAGCTGTTTTCTTCTATTGGTGTTGGTGTTGTAGCTTCTGTTGGTTTTTAGTTTCAGCTTGAAGTCGCCTGTTACCAGTTTGTGATCACTATCCATGTCAGCTCCTCTTCTGTTTCTCACATCTATCATTGAGCTTCTCCATCTTCTGCTTACACATATGTGGTCTATCTGGTTTCTGGCGTTGCCACTTGGTGTCGTCCATGTATACTTATGTACGTCCTTATGCGGGAAGATGGTTCCACCGATAGTGAGGTTGAATGTTTGGCATATTTCTATCAACCTTTCACCATTATTGTTTCTTGTACCGCATCCATGTGTGCCCATTACACTCTTAAGTCCATTGTTGTTTGATCCCACTTTTGCATTAAAGTCACCCATTAGTATAATTATGTCTGATCTTCTAGTACTACTCAGGGCTGTGGTGACTTGTGCATAGAATTCATCTTTGGTATTCTCCTCTGCATCTTCTGTTGGAGCGTAGCATTGAATTATAGTGGTGTGTCGGAATTTGCACTTGAATCTTGCCATTATAACTCTATCTGAGATTGGCTTCCATGTTTCTAGGGAGTTTTTCATTCTTTTCGAGATTACAATTGCTACACCTCCTTCTGCTTTTGCTGTTTTCCCACTGTATATCATTCTGCTTCCATTAGCCGTGTTGCATTCTCCATTTCCATTCCATCTAACCTCGCTGAGCCCTATAATGTCTATTTTGTACATTGTCATCTGCTCTTCAAGTTGTGCTAACCTTGATGCTTCACGAAGAGTACGTGATATATCCGAGGCATTGTTTCTGTTTCGAGAATCGTAAGTTTTTTTCACTAGGCAAATGATTAGTCTACCGTAGCTATCTGCTTGTGATGTCTATTTTTTTTAGTGTTTTTTCCAAGCCATCTATCGGTCAAGTAAAGTTTTTTTTTTTTTTTAGTTGCAAGCTGCCATTATGATTGAAAGCGAGACTCTTTTAATCACAACGATTGGTATACTTGTCATTTCTTAGTTATATTGGTATTAATATTATTTTATATTATTATATATATTGTACTATATTTTTATATTATATTATAATTATATTATTATTAGAACAGATGTGGTGTATTGAAAAATCACTTTTTCAGTGATTTTTTTTTTATTTGAAATTTCGGTTCTCACGGGGTTTGAACCCGTGTTTCATCGGTCGTTACATTACTATATTCGAGTGTTTTACCACTCGGCTACCGACGCCACTAGATTGAAATATTTAATCAACTAATATTTCATTAAAAATTATATTTCTAACAGTTCTATTCTCTTCGGTGACAATTTTCAAATGATTTATATTCCCAGCAGTGCGCGAAATCCCGACATATAGTTTTCCATGTGAAAAACCTGGTGCATCAAGTAAAATACCAACCTTATTGAGAGTTTGACCTTGCGCTTTGTTGATGGTCATTGCAAAGGCAGCTCGGACGAGAAACTGGCGTCTTACTGTTTATTTTTTTTATAAATTAGGAAAACCAAAAAATTAAAAACTACTGTTTTTTTATTTTAAAATACAAAAGACTACAATATAAAATATCAATAGATAGATATAGGATATATTCATATATTACATAGGTATATTTATTATTTATCTATACCTACTGTTTATTTTTTTTTTAAATAAAAAACACTAAAATATTAGAAATAAAGTAAACTTAATATAACTATTGTTTTTTATTTACAAATAAAAAACCGCTAAATATAGGCACTCACGATTAGGTACCGTTTAGACATCTAGATTTGTACTTGACAAGGACAGTCTTGAAAGTTTGAGTGTCCTGTAAACGTTGTTCCACAAATTTTGACATAAAACTTTGTTTAATGAAAAAAATAGAATATTATCCTATTATCATCAAACATTTTTGAAACAAAAAATGTTGGAAATTAATTTTTTCCTTTAAATCAAAATCGACTCTTCATAAAAAAATACATAATAACTTACGCTAATCAATGTAGTCAAAAAATTATTTTAAAATATATTTTTCAAGTAAATAAGAATGTATTCAATAGCTTTGAAATTATTATTCTAAATATTTTTAATCCATTTTGTTTTAGAAGGGGAGGAAACAGAAAGAATTACGTGCTTATTTGATATTTATTTGATTTTTTTATAATATAAAGCCGCACACGCATCTACTATCAAAGGATAGTAGGTAAAGGATCCATTAATAAGAAAATGCACTGGAATCAAATTTTATAATTTGTTAATGATTGGTTACCACTTTTCTAGTCAATTTCCAAAATTGTAAGAAATAGAAAGTAATAAGAATTTAATTTGTGAGAGAAAGATAAAAATTCAAAACACAAAGTGGAAAAAAAATTATCGAACAAATGTCGGGATGTGTTACATTTAAAAATGCATAGCAATAAAAAACATTTTTAATATTCAAATTTCTTTCCTATTTATAAATTCTAATATTATTAATAATTAATAAATTATCATTGATTATTACATGGCAAAATTTAATTTTGAAGGAAATAAAAATGCATCGAGTCATTCATAAAAAAAACGATTGGTTCTTGGTATTCTTTTTAACTACCTGTTTCAATACCTGAAAAAATTTATATTATGAAAATACATCTTTTATAATCTGTTTGAAAATAAAAAGAAATTTTACTTCCCTTATAAGACAATAAAAGAAAATAACATTATGTTTAAGGAATAACATGTTTTTGGAACCAATATTATGTTAATCAATCATTCAAAATTTCCTTAGTCACCTATCCTAATAAATTTAATGCGTTAATTTTTAAAAAGCCGAACACAAAATTTAAAAAGCCGAACACAAAATTTCAGACGACCATACACATGAAAAATCTCTTCTCCCGTGCGCTGGGCTATTTAAAATTACATTGCAAAAATTAAGTGGTTTTTTAATTGATTTTTTTCGCACTCTTTCTTTCTCACAATTGATTACATAACGAAAACAATATAGTTCTTTGCTTCTTTAACTAATGAGGTTTTGTTGTAAAAGGAGTAGCAAAAATATCTTGTTTCCCCACCCCAGTGCATATCGTCTTATTAATGAATATTCTTTCCTACTACGATGTATTAAGAAGAAAAACAACAAAAGAAAATAACAAAAAATGTATACCGATTTCATTTAAATCAATTTGAGTAAAGTATTCTGTTTTTAATGTAAATTATTTGACTTTCAAGACGTTTGGTGCGTAAAACGTTTGGTACATATAATACAGTTTTTATCAAGACAAAATTTGGCTCTTAGAGGACCGTCAAGTTCACTATTTCATTCCAGAAATAGAATTTTTATAAAAGTTGTAGAAGAATACAAAATTCAAAACAATTTCAAACATATATATGGCGTCATATTTAGGTGAGAAGATACAGAACGAAATTACTTTCAACCAGCAAGAAAAACTATATATTATTCTGTGATATTAGATTGTACACCTAAAATCAGTCATGTAAAACAAATTACAGTTATTATAAGATTTATTCAATTAAATTGGAAGTTTAATCAAAATATGTGGAAGTTAGAGAAATTTTTTTTTTGGTTTTTGCCCTATTACCAATTCAACCGGGGATGGATTGATTAAGTTTCTTTTGCAAGAAATAGGTCTTGATATTTATAGTATGCGTAGACAAGGGTAACGATAATGGTGCCAGTATGAGGGGCAAACACAGTGTACAACAAACAAGTTTTTTAGATATTAACTGTCTGTCTTTTTTTTACCCTGTGCAGCACACAGCAGCAGTTAATGATTTGCTAGCCGAATCAAAATTACTAGCTGAAATAATGGAAGTAGAAACTGAGTTTCCAAATGTTTCAGCTATTCGCCGTTGAAAAATACAAAATACGAATTAGATTACGATGAAGATCTTGACGAAAATTTTGGCAATGCACAAATACATTTTAAAATTAATTTTTATTTCGCATTCAAAAATGGACCCAACAATAAACTAATTAAACGAGCAATTCCATATAATGATGATTTTAAATTTTTATACGATATTCAAAATTGAAAAAATGTTCCTAATGGTGAGATATTGAAATGTTGTATGGATTTGGAAACTAAGCTGACCGATACGAACAAAAATTAAAAGGATGTTGATGGAATTTATATGACAGATGAATTGAAGATACTGGTGAAAATAAAATATGAGCCAGAGATGAATATAATAGAAATATTGGAAAAATTGTAGAAAATGATGATTAGTGCACAATTTTCCAAACACTATCGTAGCATTATAATTGTTCGGATTATTAAAAGTTGTGTTTTGTTATTTTAAATTCGATTTTTTATTGATCATTTTTTAATAAAATGAATATAATCAATAGAAATAAATGAGATGTATATAACAAATTTGTAAGAGTTTTACAATTTTTTTTGTTTTATATTTAAAAATAGGGTGGACAAATTCGAATCGAACACACGGGCGGCCAACGTTAGGGCGGCACAACGTCAGCGGCACTGGTTAGGGTGTTAAACTGTGGGGTACTAATTCAAAAAATTATATTTTATTAATAGTCAAGTAATACAAAATAAAGCTTAACAAATTTTATATAATTATAAATGGGGAGAAAGAACAGATTTTATACATAAAGATAATAAACTTCTAAAAGTCAGAGACTTTATTGAAATGAAACTAATTATGTACATACATGATTTTGCTAATGATAATATATATACAATGTCTAGTCTTACGCAGAGGAAGGATATACATAAGCCAACACCAAAACTAAACATTTTATCCATCTGAATAAAATAAACACACTACCTTATATATATACACTGGTATGTTGTACAATAAACCAGATATACAATTAAAACAAGAAAATTTAACTAATTTATTTTTATATAATAGAACAATTTTTTTTTTTTTTTCTAAATTTATAGGACAGACTTAAGACATAGGCAATTATTGTTAACAAAATTTCTTATATGCTCTAGGAAATTTGATGCATATATCTATTTTATTCTATTATATTTAATAAGATTCACTCATCAGCCTAAGCGAATTATTGGAAGCATATAAGCAATTATAGTTAGTATTATTTTATTTTTAATATTTCAATTTGCACTGAATACCGTTCTTGTTTCTTTTTAAAAATGTAGTTTATAATGTACTGAAAAAATTAGACACCCTTTTAGCCAAACTTTTAGCACTTAAATAAATAAAAAAGTAAATACAATCAAACAATATTTGATTTAAATTATTCTTTGCATAATTTAAAGTACGACCCTGAATAATTTTAACTACAATGTTTGATTTAATCGTTTTAGGATTAAGGCTAATTTTCGTGGAAAAATTTCCTCCGATATAGGATATTGAAAAAGAGTAAGGTGTACTTAATGTTACCAATAGGAAAGAAGGAGAAAAATAATGATTTTGTTATGGCAAAAATTATAACGAAATTTTGACGTTTGAAAACTTCTTGACATAATATTATTGTTTAGATTATCGAAATATTCAAAAAAATTTATATTTTTATTTTTGAAGAAAATCAACTTGTATTAATGGGTTATTTTCAATTACATTCTAATAATGAAAATTTATTGGCTTTATCATTGGAATTGTCACCAAATTTTATTTCTGAATTTGGTAATTATAATTTAATTACTTCAGATTCAAAAGGTTGTATATAACTTTTGAATTATGATGGTGTAAATTTAATAAAAGTTAAAACTTTAACTGCCCATAATTTTAAAACTTGGACATGTACTTTTGATAAATGGAATAAAAATTTAATATATTTAATATATGGTGGTGATGATGCAACATTAAATTCATTTGATATACGTGATGATGCACATAATATTATCAAAACTAATACAAATCATAATCATATTGCTGTTGTTACAGCAGTGTTAAGTCATCCAAAAATTGAAAATGTTTTATTAACTGGAAGTTATGATGATCGTTTAAGAATATTTGATACAAGAAATTTTAAAAAATCTATTCAAGATTTAAATTTAGAAGTTGGTATTTGGAGAATTCGTGCAGTGGCCTATTTCATAAACATTGGCAGGTGACAATTTTACAAAATTGTCGCGACTGTCCGACATTTTTTTATACATAAATTTACAGGTGACAACATTGTCATGACATAATTTTTCATCATAATTTTGTAAATTATAAATTACAAAATTTGTCATGACAATTTGTCTATTTTGTAATTGTATTTATTGACACATATTTTATTGAAAACAACATATTATTATCTATATAAAATAATATAAATTGCAGTACTTGCGGTACGAAAAGTTACTGCCAATGTTATAAAAAAAAAAAGGAAATTTGAAATCGTGTGTCATGAATTGTCCGACAATTATAACAATTTTGTAAAATACAATTTTATTTTTGGTTTCATAACAAAATTGACATAAAAATTACTATGGACAAACCTTGACAAATTTTGTAGATTTTACCTTTGTTTATGAAACAGGAATTGACAATTTACAATTTTGTTAATTTTATTTTAAGCAAAATTTTGACAATTGTGGACCTGTAATTTACAAATTTGTAATTTACAAAATTGTCACCTGTCAATTTTTATGAAATAGGCCACAGATCCTACTACACAACATCCAAATTTAATTTTTAGTGCATGCACGTATAAAAATTTTAGTATTGTAAAATTATTTGATGACGCCTCTCTAACATGACAATAGAAGGTGCTTATGAAGAACATCAAAGTATTTGTTCTGGTGCTGATTGGTGTAAGAAATCAAAAGATGATTCAAATAATTTAATAATGGGAACATGATCATTTTATGATCATAAATTATGTTTATTAAAAATTATCGTAACATCTAACATCTATGGATTAAAAAAATAAACCCATAAATTGGTTTTGTTTAACTAATTACAATTTTAAATATAAAGAAAAAAAAACACTTTATTTTGAATTTTATAAAATATATTTGAATGCTTTTTTGCTAAAATATATTCAATATATTTAAACACATTCATATTAAAACATTTTATAAAAAGCATATTTAATTTCAATATACATATATTACAATAACTGGTCCTAAATTATACAGCATATATCTACACGATATGCCTTTCACTCTTAGTGATGGTAGACCCAAGAAAGATCCAAATCTATCCTCTATGCAGATGATACTATCGTTTACTCTCATGCAGAAAACCCGAAAGTAGCAAAGCGCTACGTTGAAAAACACGCCACAAGCATATGTCATTTCAACACAAAATGGAAAATCAGCATAAATGTAAACAAATCCGAATTTACCTGTATAAGAAATGCAAGCGGAAAAGGTCTCAAAAATGCTGTACAACAAAGCAGAGAATTAAATTTGAAAATCGACAATGAAGCAGTACCTTACAAATCAGAAATTAAATACTTAGGAATTCACTTCAATAACTTACTCAAATTCAACAACCATATTAAATTAACACAAAAAAAAAACAGCGGGAGCTTATTCACTTCTTAGATCTCTATTAAGCCACCATTCTCTGAACACACAAACCAAACTTCTCATATACAAGCAGCTTTGACGACCAATTACTAACAGACGACTAACATACGGGTTCCCAATTTGGTTCACATGCTCGCCCACATATGCAAAAAAATTGCAAGTTTTTGAACGGAAAATTTTAAGGAATTGTCTGAATAGATATTATGAATCGGACTGTCGTAGATATTCTAACAAATACCTATATGAAAATTCCAACATAAGACCAATAATGCAATATATGCTGAATAACGCAAAAAAAATGTTGAAAAAATTAAATACCACACCAACATAACGGTCAAAAGAATATATAACGAAAATAATATTAATCCTAATTATTACCTTTCACCCTTAGTTATAGGTAATATAAATAGTGCACATCTTTTTGAAACATGTCAATCTAGTTTACCACAATTTTATGTATATAACGTCACAACAAAAAATTACCATAGAGGCTAAGCAACTGCAATAAGTTATAGCCGTATTCTTAGTTTTAGTTTTAGTTTTAGGTTTACTCTTAGTATTAGTCATAGTTTAAGCTTTAGTTTAGTTGTATCTTTAAGTAGTTTAGATTATAGGTTAAGTTTTATATTAAAAAGAAAAAAAAAAGCACCGGTTGCAAGTGCGAAAATACAAAATGAAAATATTTAAAGAATAAAAATAATAGAACGTCCTCCAAAGGTTGGAATCATAAATTTACAGAGGTATCAAACCAAACCTTATAGTTTGATAGATTAAGTATATATAAGTATTTGTAAATATAATTATAAGAAACAATATGTAATGTTAATTTATAACAGGCACAATAAATGAAATGAAATGAATATACATATATTATAACATGTTTTCGTATGCAAAAAAATAATAAAAATTTTTCAATTGAATTTCTCATTTTAAAGCCAATTTAAATGAAATCTAGGTTAAATTTTACTTTAAATCAATTAAAGCTTACAACAATAACAATTTAAATAAAATTAAATAAATATAATAGAATTTCTTTGAATATACGTTTCAGGTAATTTCGAAAAATTTTGAAGAATAGCATGCTTCTCACGTACCACTAGAACTTCATTATTTTTCATTAATAACTAAACCGTCAACTCCTAACATTGTATAGGCATATTTTGGCAAATTATCTGGTGCAGATGCTAATCATTTAAACATTAAAACATATCCTTGTTTAGTATGGTGATAATCGAATTCATTCTAAAATAAAAAACAAATTAAAAAATTTATTGCCTCTCTTTTCTTTATTTTCTCTCTAATGAATCTAAAATATAATCTAGTTTAAAATATTATTAATCCAAATTACCACTAATTTTTGCAGCAAAATTGATATTTTCGTCATCATTATAATCTTTACTGTCAATAGGGACACCACTATATCGAACTTTATATCCTTTAAATATTCCATCAGGTATATTAGCCATTTTTTAAAATCTAAAAGTTTTAATTTAACTAAATCACACAAATCACAACCTAAAACACAATCTAAATAATATGAAAGAATTTTTTTAATAAATATTTAATTCTATCACAACACAACTTACTTTAATTTATTTTGTTGTTTGTCAAACAAAATTCAAATGTCACATATCCATAAAAATGTACAGTAGTATGCGATTTTTTTTTGTGTAAGATACACATTTTTACCTATGCGGTAAAAAATTGGAGATAATTATAGCAAGTTTAGCTTCAGCAAGCAAAGTTTCATGCGATATTATGGCATATATCGGATATTTTCTGAACGCTTTTACAATTTTATAGTTAATTCCTCCGATATTTTTATGTTTTTTCTCTGTCACACATTTAGTGTTCTTGTATCTTCTATCTATGATCTCGCAAATATCGTCGATATTTCTGTTCATGAAAATTAGGCTTTATTTTTAATTCGTTCAAGGTCATGTTTAAATATGATAGAAATGACCCTTACAACGTTTTTAAATTTTTCCAACAAATTATTATATTTAAAAATTAATTAATTTTTTGTTTTTGTTTATTGGATTTTTTAAAAATACGATGTAGCAGTTTTATTCTTCCTTAACAACTTTATCTAATTATTCCTGTCTTTAATGAATCACACTTGAAAGTTAAAATAAACAGAAGATTCGTTTCATTAACATATGAATTATTTTTTAAATGCTGTTTTTGAAATTTGATTCGAATTTTATTTATTATTTTCGAAAGCTTTTTGAATATTTTTACTACAAAACAATTTTCTTATCTAAAACAACAACCATTTGGAAAAAATTAGCTTTAAGGTTGTTTCAAACATAGATATGAAAATATTATTATCATTATACAATTGGGATTTGAAATACCGTAAAATAACGGTATGACTATTTATAATTGGTATATATTATTTTCATTATTGTAAAATTCAATTTGTATATTCAATAACGGTATATATATTCATAACGGTAATAGGAAAAGAAAAATGAATAATAAATAATTTTCATTGATTACCGTTTAAAAGATTTTAAATAATGAAAAGAAAAATAAAAAAATATAATTTTATATGATTGTGAAAAGTAAGTAATATAGGGGAGGCAAGACGTGCTCTATTTTATTTTTTTAATATTCTTGACAGTAACTTAGGTAGCAAATTTTCGTTTTTAATTAATTACAGTACTTCTAGTTTAGGCCACAATATTCTAAAGCGTTTTTCGAACATTTATTTATTAAATTACTGGTTTATCAACTTCACTTTATTTACCTAAATTTACATGTCTAAGTTCATCTCATTATATAGGTCATTGAACTCGCAATTATATCTTCTTCTTCAGATCCCATTGTGATTTGCAGATATAATTTGAGAATTTTGAATTTAAGAAATTAGAGACATTCTTTTTTTCAAATTAAATTTTTGATTTATCTGAAAATAAAACAGTTTCCATTCTAAACATAGTAATAAATTTTTCAGCTTGTCAAATTACTATCTAAATCTTCTATTTTGTCTCAAAATAGATTTTTTGTTATACTTTATAACTTAATTTGATTTGGGCAGTTTTTATCATTCTGATTAGCAAAACAGCAACGGAAGAACTTGCGTTTAGTGTTTCAAGGTAGTAGCTTTTACCCCGAAATGCTGTTTCGTCGGTTTTCAATATGATGGTATCCACAAGCAACATGGTGTTTGTTGAAAAATGGTTCCAAGATAGGAAAACTATATATAGGAAATTGAAAAGCTATCGCATGCTTGTGGCTAAATTTATTGGACTCACAATGTGGTATTTTTTTGTAATAGTGAGAACTAGATTATTAGTAAAAAAAATATAGTAAAGCTATTCCAATAATTTTTTTTATAGTTTAATCGATCGAATTGGAAGAAAACAAAGATACTAAAACTGAATTCGAATAATAAAAAATAAATCGAGTTTTTAGAACAATTTGAGTTTGTTCAAAAAAGAGATAGCTATTTTATACGTCATTTTGATAAATTTAATTATTTCTTCATATTTAATATAACAGTTTTATAGTAAATATTTTGCTAGTTAGTTTTTTTGTATAAGCACCTAAATTGCTTGCTAACAATGTTAGTCTAGTTAGTTAAGAGGTTAATAGAGAGTAGTATTTGATTAAGAGAAGTAAGAGGAGCACACATATGTATATATATTTAAAAACAGGGTAATCTTAGATATTAATACGCTCAAACGTCTGTTAAACTTTTACGAATTACGATAGTGTGCAAAATGGAGACATGGAGAATCATAAACCGAAATTTACGATCTGCTAAGAACAAGAAAAACAAAATATGTTATGACATTATTACCAAGTTCCAATTCAATACACGGCAAATTTAGTACACATAAAAATTAAAAAAACTTTAAAAAGAAAAATCACCAACTACCTTTATCTACATCAGGGACCCTAGCGGGATAACAATATAACAATAAAAACTGAAGAATAAGAGAAAAAGCATAGGCTTTACCCCTAACTATAATAGTCATAAAAACTGAACAATAAGAGAAAAAGCATAATTATTGGCTTTACCCTTAACTATAATATGACTATTCCCCTAACTATATATGACTATTGAGGCGTCATATGATGTCATATGATACTTCGTTAGATGGCCTATATGATTCGATATGATTTAACAAAGTCGTAACCAATCATAACCTTTACTATAATGGTCATATCTAATCATACCAAAACGTCAAAACCAAAATTTAAAAGAAGTGAAATAAAAATATAATATTTGAAAAAGTATTAAAATGTTAAACTATTTTTAAGATATTAAATAAAGTGAATTATAGTTTTAAGTTTTTCAATTTAACTTATTTATTATGTAATAAAAAATATGTAAAACATTGATTCTTTTTAAGAAAGTAAAGAAAATAAACAAATAAAATATGTAAATTGTTTCATTTATAATGCTAATGCTAGACCGGCGAATGTTACGCCGGGAATAGTATATCTATTAATTATCATAACATTGATAGAAGTAATTACAAATTGAATATATTGATTTTTATTTTTAAGGCTGTCAAATGTTAATCAAAATCTGGATACTGAAAAAAAAGACAAAAAATTTAAAAAAAAAGTTGAAAAGTTTATATTCAAAAACTTTTATTGCTTAAGGGGGAAATAGTAATTAACAAAAAAAATAAATTTTATTTCCAATTTTATTTGTTTCTTTAATATTTTATGTTGTTTTGAAAGAAAAAACTCCAAAATTCAATTAATTCACATTAACTCACCCATTCATTCCTGGTTATACAAACATCCTTATTTATATCTGTTCGTATAAGATTTGGACATTTAAAAAATTTATTATTAATGAATAAATAATAGAACGCTTGGGGGACATTTGGACTATAGTATACCAATCTTCATATTAGAATTCAGCACACCATAAACAATATATTAACGATTTAGGGAGTAGTTCAACTCCTTCAAAAAAACCTACTGACATGATGTATCTAAAACCGCGCAGGTTTGGCTTAGAATTAATTTATAAATGATTTTTGTTAATAGTTTCGTCGAATCCGTCAAACTGCAGTCGAATCCGGTTTCGTTGAAATTATATAAAATGATATAATTATTCAATATTGATCAGGTTAAGCGCATTAACAGTTAGATGAGGTTCAAATATCTCCATATAAAAAACCCCAAAAATATGAAATTAAATGCAAACAGCGACGGTATGAATGAAAAAAGTCCGAATAATTTAAAGCAGAAATTTTAAGAATTAAATAAATTGGAAATAATTAATTTAGTGTCGTTAGAAATTTTAGAAATGAAATAGATCCAGAGTTGTGTCATTGTGGGTTTATGTCATAATAATTATTAATTTTTAATTATTTGGGTTTACTGTATATAGATTCTAAATTTTAAAAATGAAATAAGCCCGATTGTTATTTCGGAATTTTTCATTTTACATTTTGGATTTAATTCAGACCACAATAAATACCAATTTTACGTTTTTTAGGCTGTAGAGAAAGGGTTTGAAGTTTATTTCAAACTAATGTGCATATGTTCGAGACAGAGTGTATCTTAAATTATACAAGGTGATGAACAAAATAAAAAAATATGCTATTTTGTTTAAGTACGATATAATCGAAAATGTTTTCCATCATTACCAGTACTATAGCACCGCCATAGGTTTTCTATAAGAATTATTTAGTTTTCTTCTATGTTTGAGATCAGGAAATACCACAGAATATCTTTAATATGTGAGGTAATCAAGTTATTGTGTTAAAAAGGTTGTAATCTATAAAATTCAAAATTTCAAAATCACAAAAGCTAAGTTAATTCTGGTATTTCTGGTGTAATATCTAATATGGTCTCAACAAAGAAAGATAAATGCTTGAGTCTACCATTATGATGTGGAATTAGTTATTCTTTTTATCCCAGTTTTTATTCCAGTTTTGAAGATAGTTTTCGTTATGTCTGAAACATAGCTGAAAGCTAGGAAATTACTAGACTATAGTTTTATTAAATGGATTTATTGTGATTACCCGTATTAATGCTATTAATAATCTGAGTATTTAAGAATGCCTGATTTAGTGATTACACTCTGGATATTCTTCAATGTCTATCCAGCATCTGATAGCTCCTATTGCTCGTTAAGTGGCGAAGTCTACTGCGAGTGAAAAAGATGTTCCTTTAACTAGGCAGTGGCGTGTTGGTATCCCTGCCTATCTGTTTCCTATTGAAACTTTTGAAGAATTTTAGTTTTCTTTATAGCGAGCATTTTTGCTTTTTTGCTTGACCATTTTTGCTTTTAACACTGGCACAGAAATACTCAGCTTCTTGCTGCGCTCAAATGAAACTTATAAAATAGACTTGACCCTATGAAAGGCGTATACAATGCCTTTCTTGCCAGATAATTTGCAGTTTCGTTTCTTGCTATGCCAGAATGCTCTGGTACCCTCTGGTACCCTCACTCAAAGTAACAATACTTTAAGTGTTTTCGTCTGGGTTTTAAGTACTTAGCAGTTCTATACTAGCTTTAATGTTATGATATATGTTTTGATAGCTAGTATGGCTGCTTTACTAGAGTAGCTATACTCTACATGGCACATGGCTGCTTTTATAGAGTAGCTTTTATTGAGAGCTAGTATGGCTGCCAAGAGCATGTAGATTTTACATTTTTTGTAATTTTTTCTTAATTCTCTCGTACACAGTTAAGAATATACTTCAGCCTGGAAAACTATTTATGTAGAATCTAGGCTTGAGTAAATATGGGCTCTAAGCTTTTTTCCATATACTCAAGATCCTACTCCATCCATTTTGTTAGAGCTATCAGTATACAATACAAATTTTCCTTTGTCCAAAAAAGGGGTAACACGTCTCTCTGCTCAATTGAATTGTTTCTCAAAATTATTTGTTGGCAAGAAGTTGTCGGATATTATCATCCTTCTGGAATACACCAGTTAGTTCTTGTGTACCACTTTTTTTTTACATATACATGAAGATTGGAAGAACCAAAGACAGCACAAGCTTTGTCTTACAAATTCATTAATATAGAAAGAGAACATTTTTCATTGTTTACGAATTACTGAATATATATATATATTATCGTACATATTAATTAAATATAATTTAAAAAAATAAATTAAACTATTTTATTATAATAAAATAAAAATTTTATAAACATTTTCTTGTAAAATTCAACCTTTTAATTACTGTCCCAATTTTGACTTGCTTTCACTATAAATGAAAAATGATTAATCATTATTTGTCAAATCTAGGTCAAAACATTATTTTTATTACAGAGTAAACTGAAATATGCCAATAGTAGGCAAGGTAGTAGAAAAATTAATAATAAAAACGCCACCAGTTCAACACTGTCCTCTTATAAATACAATAACAGACTACAATATGCAATTTACTATTACCAAATATAAGCCACGCGTCAATTATGAAGTTAAAAATAGAAACGAAAAATGTCATTTTACTACTTCTAGTTGGAATTTACTTGGAATCTTTAATAAAAGAGTTTTCAATTCAACAAAAATTTATTTAAAGCTAATTATTTTTAAACAACAAGGGATAATGTTTTTTTTTTGCTGAAAGATCTTCTCTTCCTTCGAATACAATCAAAGAAAATCTCATTGTTAAAATCTTATCCAATTCAACTTGGAATTTTCTTTATTAAGCATTAAAATTGTTTCGATGTAATTCTGATATTTTATTTTTTATTTTATACTTTAAAGACATTCCTTTGTATTCATTTCATTAAATAGGATTTCGTGCTTTTAACAAAAAAAAAAAAATATAACAAAAATTTGGTTTATTTTTTTTTATGAATGTACAGGAAACCTCCTTTTAAAATAAAATAACTTGTGCCTAGGAAAGAACACCTTAATTTTGCTCATTTTTTTAAGCGGTCATTTAACTGTTTTTATCATACAAAACACTGATATCAGCTTGGGGCCGTAAATAATGCTGACATTTTCTTTCTACTTCTTTTGAATTACGTTCACACGAACAATTTGAAGAATGATGTGAGAATACGTGAAACTGTTTTTATATTGCAATAAATAAGACTCAATAATGAGTTTATATTCTATGTATTTGATCGATAATTTGGAATCAGATCACTATTTTCTATGATCGATCTCATTCGAATCAATATGAGCTTTTTAAATAATTTTGATATTATTGGTAGTAATGATATTGGTCTGTAGGATTTGACCTCATTTATGGGCTTACCTGGCTTTGGTTTTCAACATATTCGGCACATACCTTATTCTTATAGCAGCGTTTATAATGCGCGTTAGCATTGTTATAGCTTTTTTCGGAAGTTCTTTTAGGACTTCCGATGTAATTAGATCAAAACCTGGAGCTTTTTTATCTCTCAGTTTTTAATTTATTCAACTATTGTTATCTGTGAGAATGGTGATATGACATTTTCTTGCCAATTATTATTTTCTTCAGTGAGGTCATCCGAATCTGTCTCATCTGGACAAAATGATTTGAGTCCAAATCAAGGTTATCTTCTACTTTAATATAATTAAGTGAAATTTTTTTTGTTATATAAAAATCAAGCAGATCAGGAGTTTTATTTCTATCAGCTGGCCAATAGGTTGATTTACCGGTAGATTGGTAAATACAGCTTTTATAGCATCCTCTCGCGGAGGTTAATTTAGGCCGCCAATCTATGTGTAGTCGCCTCCCAGGATAAATATTTTGCCAAGTATTTCAAGAATGTCTTTAAACATGTTATTCTTTATGTTGTATCTGGGTGGACATTATAATGCACCGACACAAAGGCTTTGTTTAACATACATAATTCGTAGCACGATTAGTTAGAATTCATCTATTTCTAGACTAGGTTCCTCGTGGTGCTTAATATCTTTTTTTATTAAAATTGAGCTACCACCTCCAGGTTTATTACTTGAATGGTTTGCGCTGTAGCATGTATAGTCATTTATTTTAAGCAAGGACTTATCTGTCATATATGTTTCTGGCAGGAGACATACTTAAATATTTTGTGTTCTCAATAGAATTTCCAAATAATTTTTCTTGTTTTGAATGCCATTGGCATTCCACGTGACTTGAGTTTATATTGCAGTAAGTTGTTGTAGTAAGTATGCTAAATATCAGCAGAAACGTTCGTAAAGACAGTCTAAACACTATTTCAAGTTATCCTGTGTATTTTTTACGATGGTTGAGTGCTTATTTCAAAACCAAAACTGGCGTAGGCAGTGTAGAATTATTTCATTCATATTCAGATAATAGTTTTTATGAATCAATAAACGAATTAATAATTAAAGGGAATTCAATAATTGATTAATAAAATTTGAAACACCGGTGACACAACTATTTAGTCAGGAAAGTCAATCAAACTAACCAACTCTGTGGTCTTAACATCAACTCAATGAAATGTATGTTCGTGAGCAAAAAATCATATTTCTATTACAACTAATGATAAATAAATAGAGTGATAATCAAATGAGAAATAGCAAAATATAGAAGAGTGCTCTGCCATATCAAATCAAATTACCTGATTTTTATAACGATACTTTAACTCGCATGTCCGGTCTACACTATGGTTTTGAAATCCAAACATAAGGAATATTTATTCTTAATAAAGTAGACAACTATTCTATTTAAGAAGGCTTGTTTCTGACTTAAATATTGTAGTGTAAAATTGCAGTACCGTACTTAATTAAGCTCGAAAGGATAAACCTAAGTTACTGTCAAGAGTGTAAAAACAAAAACAAGATGCTAAAGAAAATTTAATTGGTTGACAAATATTGATGTATTCTGAATACTGAGAAGCGAAAGAGGGTTAATTTAATCTATCAGAGAAAATTTATCAAGTTAAAGGAAAAAACAAGCTGTTTCCGTCATATTGCGCGAAACGAAAAGTACAATTTGCATCAGCATAGCATTTCTACCTCTTGCTCTTATCGGATTTGTCGAGAATATTCTAAGCTGATCTAGGCTTTTTGACATTCTCATTGGTGTAGTATAAGAGACTTCGGGTGTTGCCAGCAATTAATGATGTTATGTCTGTATAAGACAAGAAATTGAGGGGGATTAACAAACTTAGTTGAATTGTTTAACACAAACGTGAAGAAATTGGTAAAGTCATTGCAAGTATCTAAAAATGTGAACACTTACATGTATAAGTGAATAAAAACAAAGAAGGAAGATCTTGTTATGCTGTAAAACAATGCAAAACAAAATTAAGATTTCGGAATTTAATGGGGTTTAGCATCTAAAGGGTTTTCTATTTTCTAGTTACCTATGTCCAGAGAGTCAGGATGACTCATTGAATTTGGAAGATTAAATTATATTTGAGAGATTTTTAAATTTCATCAATGAAATTTTCACTATTTTGATTTTTTTTATATGACTTGAGTACGTCGAGATATGTGGTAAGTTACCACATACCAATGGGCACGTACAAATACAAATTTTTTTCTTTTTGTTGTTGTATTTCAATGGAATTTCAGAGATTGTTTTTTAATAACATGGAACGGTAAAAACACTGTGAATAAATTTCGGATTCAAATCATGGTTTATGTTCACCATTCACATTATGTGTTATATAAAACAATCTTATATAATGGCGCATCAACATCTCATAATTCAAATTTTGTCAAATATTTTTATTACGAGGTGTTATAAATACAAATTTGTTTAGGAATTTGATAGTCAATGATTTGAAGTTTCATTTCTTCATTTGCAAACCGAAGAAAATTAAAAGTCTGCCACAACTATCTCAATGTAAATCCTCTCATGTTTGAATCAAATAAAAAATTAAACTTAAATATCAACATGGACCATGAAAACGCCTACGAATAAAATTACACCAAATGTAGGAATTAAAGTATATTTTATTGGAAAAATACCTTATTATTGCTGTCCTGTACTCCTGTATGCAAAAAATACTTAAATTTTTATTTTAATTGTTTGAAAACATCTTTCCTACACAATGTTTCATAATTAAATGGAAAACCATGCTGAGCAAAACAGTTATAATGTCATGTCAAAATGGTAAATAATTATCACCAGGTGCTGCTTAACTCTGCTGCTATCACAACACCTATTTAAAAATTCTTTACATGCAAAATTAAATTAATGAAAATAAAAATAAACGCTAAAAAATTTCAATGTAAAAGACAATGTACAAAAATTGTAATAATGAAAAAGAAAAATAACACAAACAAAAATCCCAAACATTCTCAAGAAATTGAACGTGTAAATGGCAAACTCACCTTAATCGTTTCGTTTTTCTTTATTCTATACTTTTACAAAACGAATTCCTAAAGTTGTAATAAAGATTTTATTTTTGATTCCCACCCACTCACCAAATAAAATCGTTAAATCCTTATCATTTCTAAATAATTTGTTGTTATCCTTTGTGTGGTACGAAGTCACTTATGTCCTTAAAAGTATTTACTTCCTAATTAAGATTGTTTTTTTTTTGTTTTTGAAACAATAAATTTTATTAGGAAGAAAGAGCTCTTTGTACACTGTAACAATTTATTTTTGATAGGTCAGTACTCGTATAAGATAGTCGTTTATCAAATCGAATTAATAGAATAGATAAAAATAAGGGTTTGATGGTGAAGTATCTACAAATCTTAGTTAGATAATTAAAGAATGTTATTGAATGATTTTTGAAATTATTTTTATAATAATAATCTTAATAAATAGATTAAATAACTTTTTCCGGCTTATTAAATTTGATTTAAATGAATTGGATTCAATCAATTAATATTTGGAATTTAAAGGAGTTTATAATCTTTATGAACAAAAACAATATTTTAAGTATTACAAGGATAAGTGAAATGAAGTGAGAATCTGAAAATCAATATTGGCAACACACTCAGCTCATTAACGGGGGCATGTTATGAGCGATTAGATGAAGGTGGTGAGTTTTTTTCTAGCGTCGAAACTAAATGCATAGAGTTCATTAAGCTGAGAATGGTGACATCCCATCTGAAGTTGTCATTAAATCGAATGTAATGAAGTCAACTGAAATGTTTTGATTCAACTAAAATTGGTTAGCTGAATTTCTTTAAATTTAATTTAATTAATGATAAAAATTTATTAACGTATAAGTACGTTAACACTTTTCTTAATTTTTAGTACCAAAAAATGATTAAATTTGAGATATTTTAAAAATTAAACAAAAATTTATTTTGTCAAATCAAAATTAAAATGGATAAAAATAAAAGAAGGCAAATGTTAATTTCAATTTGAAAAAATTATTATTTTTTTTTTGTAATTTACTGTCATACCATTGCTGTTTATTATGATATAGAGAATATTGGAATATTGGTAACATGATATCGATATTGTATTTATCTATGCATGTACTTTTTCCAGATAACAGCAACATAAAAAGTAATAGAAATAACAATATTGTTGCTCGGTTAATTTTAAATTAATTAAAACTTATTATTTTGTAACTTGGGATTTTATAACATTGGGATTTTGTAATATTGGTGATTTTTGAACACTGGGATTTTTAAATTTGGGATTCTTTTTTTTTGAGATTTTGGGTTTGGGATTTTGATTTTGGGATTTTGACTTTGGGATTTCGGATCCAACCTCATTACAGACTATATACATACTAGGGGCCCCTGTTGAGTAATTATATTTCAAGTTGAAGTCAAATTTAAAGTTTTTAAAAAAACAGTAATTTACGTACTGACATAGACTTCGCACGATATAGCAGAAACCACTCGTGTTTAATAAAAAGTTGTGTGGTTAGTAAGTTTTATTTAGGACACATAAATACACGTCTCTCATATACTGCTTCGTTTCCGATATATTCCCTATAGTAAGAAGCATTTAGTGATAAAATTACCAAAAATAAAAAGTTTTGTTATTAAAGAGATACGTATATATATACATACATAATACATAATTTTAATAAAAACTATATTATTACTACAAATAACAAACATTTAGAAACAGTTACTTAAAAAGATCAAAATGAAGAATTCAAGTGACCTACTATATCAAAATGAAGTACTCTAACTCTACTATATAAAAATAAGTTTGCTCGTCATATGAACAATTCAACTGATTTTTTTTGTTTTTGCTTTTTTATATTTTTTATTTGAGATGAATTTGTTTCTTTGTTTTTTTTGGCATATGTACATAAATTCATTTGCAAGTACATAATATACCATATAATAACTGATTTGTTTACTTTTGTTTATTATTTTCATAAGATCTCACTTATGCATAATGTATTTGCTGAATAATAAAATCATATGAGTACAAAATTTTCAACTGTGTGCGCATTTTTGTTTTATATACAATCTTATATGTTATATATATTAGAAATTCATTAAGGAGTAGGAGAATCGAAATAAAATAAAAAGGTGTCTACTGCCTAGGACCTTAAATGCTTGTCAATTATAATTATAGATGTAGGTATGTAAGTTTAAATCTAATAAAATATTTTGAGTTTTTGTACATACATATGTATATGTATATGTTTGTATGTATGTATTTAATTAGAGATTTAAGCGATTGAATCCTGAAAAGAAATTGGAGAGATCATGTGAATAGAATAGCAGAAGACGAACTGACGAAAGTAGCAATGATTAACCAAATCAACATCCCAGTGTGTCTACTAAGAAGACATCCCAAAAGATCATAGATCACAAAATTGATGTACAACATAAGATAAAGTTGAATGCCTAATGCAATATGAAAAAGAAGATTAAAATGAGTGCGCAGCGAATGTATGAGCATTTTATTTTATTATTTACATATTTATTTATTTCATATTTTTAATTACACGTAAGATCATCATCATATAGCATTACAGCCCTTGGTGGGCTTTAGCCTTTTTCACAATTTTCCTCTAATTATCTCTTTCCCTTCCAGTCGTCTTCCAATTCATTATTCCCAGATTTCTCACCTGCTTTAATATTTTCTTTCCATCTATTTCTTGGTCTGCCTCTACCTCTTTTTCTTATGGGGTTTGTCGAGAATATTCTAAGCTGATCTAGGTTTTCTCTGAAATTCTTATTGTATATCTTTGGCTTTTGATGAATTTTATTATATCATGGTCATTCGTCAGCTCATATAGCTCGTCATTACATCTTCTTTTATATTGTTAATTTTCTAATCTTATAGCAACATAGATTTGTCGTAGTATTTTTCATTCGAATATTTCTAAAATATTCTCGTTATTCAGTGCTAATGTCCAAACTTTACATCCGTATGCGATTACCGTGCGAATCCATGTTTCGTATATTTTGTATTTTCTTTTCCTATTGGTACCAGTTTGGATCTAATTAATTTGTCATGTGCATAGTAACATCTGTTTCCCGCTTGCGGTCTTTCTTGTGTCATTGCAGAAATTTGCTGGTAATTTTGTATTCCCTTGGAAAGCAATTTTTCCATTCCCAATATCCAGCATTTATTTTAAAAATACTTCAGCAGACAAATCGTTTTGGAGTGTAACACGGATGTTTGTATTAACTTGCAATTTATGGATGTTTCGTCACAAAAAAGATGGTTTTAAACTTGCGTTGATTCCATCCAACTGGTAATGTTCCTGAAATTACTAGATAATAAAATTAAAGCATCACCAAAAAGTCTGTCGTTGTCATTTAAATATTTTAGGCTTCGGTTTAATTCTTCTTGTGAATATTTATGGCCCATTGTATATTCATCTCAGATAATAATTTAACTTTTTTGCAGTACTTTGGTCATGCTCGAGTATTTTTTGATATTACTTACAACCTTTCAGAATTTTAGAAAACGGTTTTTAAAATATTCCTGATTGGTGTTGGGAGTTGTGTGACAGATATACAAACCACTCAGAATACCGTAAAAATAGACATAAACCAAGCATAACTTAAATCCAACCTATGACGTTATTATGGTTACAATACGGTTGGTGATTTAAAAGTTACAGGGTACAGTTAAAGACTGTATTGATTATTTTAACAATTAAATTTAATTAAATTTTGTATAAAATAATAGGTCTATTAGCATGATACTATTAGTATCTACAATAATGGTAAATCTGTATCTAACTTATAAAAATTAAAATAAAAATATTTAAAATGATGTCGATCAAGTAGACACCTCTGCTTCATTAATTTCTATTAAAATAGATAGAATCTTACCTAACGAATAGATCTTACAATGTTCTCCTCTTTAGACATTCCATTTCCAGTACGTTCCATGCTAATTCTGGTGTCCCGCAAGGCAGCAATTTCGGTCCATTGATTTTAATCATTTCTGCCAATGGTATACCCTCGTTAATTAAAAGCAGCAGCGTTATAATGCGAATGACATGAAAATATTTAAAGAAGTTGTCACACCAAATGACACAGTTTTGCTTCAAAACGCCTTGAATACCTTCATGAAATGGTACAAATTTAACACTTAAACCTAAACATCGGCAAATTTAATGTCATTTCTTTTACTCGTCGCTTAACACCATTTGCTGCTAACTATACTTTCAACGACATTGTTATTAAAATAGTACCCCACTCTAAGGATCTGGGAGAAAAGTTTGACGAAAAACTGTCTTTTAATGAGCACATCAACGCAATTATTAATAAAGCTAATTCTAATCAATATATAATAATTTCATTTAGAGATGGGCGCGGAAATTCGACGATCCATATGTTACCAGATCATTGTATATGTCATTATTTCGTCCCAATCTTGAGTATGCTAGTTAAGTGTGGTCACCACACTATAATAATCATATTGATAGAATTGAGGGAATTCAAAAAAAATTTCTGAGGTATTCGTTACGTAATCTACCTTGGGCTGGCCCTCTTATTCTACCCCTTTATAAAAATCGCCTAAAGTTATTTAACTTAATCTTTTTGGAATTTAGAAGAAAAATTTCAGATATTTTCTTCATACTACAAGTTATGAAAGACGAAATCTATTCACGGTACATTAAAAGTATGGTAAATGCCGTGCCAATATTAGGACACGGTTTCGCTCAGTGAACATTTTGAATGTCCTTTATCAAAGTTCAATTGATCTTTCATTAAGAGGAAGTCAAATTAAAAAGGATTTATTACTACAAATATTTGAGTTCGAGCTTAACCAGAACAGATATATGATTACAAAAAAAAAACACATTCTCTTATCATCACATTAATTAATCCTTTGTCAATACGTAGTTTTAGTTTTTCCATTTTCTTCTATTTTTCTTTTATAAATTGTAGAGTACTTTAGTTTAGAATAATTTTGTTAAATATTAATTACTTTTCTTTTATTATTTTTTTGCTTATTCGGGAATCGAACCTGGGACCTTTCGGCTGAAAGGCATTAGCTCTACCTACTGAGCCAACCATCGTGTTAATGCTTGCTGTTGATAAGTTCATTTAACATCTTTACATAGATTTTCATTTTTCATCAAATTTTAAATCATAAAAATAAAATTTAGAGACATTATTGGTTTTACATTTTTTTTTGATTCAATCGGTGATCGTATGTACTCTAATCATCAGTATCTACGCATTGATGTTCAAAATAATGAAGATGAATAAAATCATAACCGGTGAGAGTTACTAAATAATGAGATATGTAATACAATATTCAAGATTATATTATTAATGAGTTATGTCATGATTTACCAAAATGTCATTATTCACCAGGTCATGATTCGAGAAATGTATGTTTCAATCCCGTTTGTTTTTCACCCTATAGCCACAATAATATTTACGATTCAAGAATTTATTTGCGAATGAATGAAAAAATGTTATGTTATAAAAACTAAAATCAAAACTTTAACTTTTCATAATTTAATCACGATAGTAAATTTTTCAGGACAGTAAATGTTTCACGACAGCAATTGCTTTAATGAACAAACGTTTTAATTATTTCTCTACCATTCTGATACCCTTTAAATTTCTGTTAATTATTAAAAAAAAAAACAAAATTTATAAAATGAAAAACAAACAATTTAAAAATTTTTTTTTGAATACTGCAACACAAGAACTTGAAATAGGGTTGAAATAATTTACAGTAAAATCATGTACTGTGGTATAGGAGGGTAATGTGGTATTGGTATAATATGTAGTAACTTATCTTCCTTACACAATTATTAATTTAAATATTTTCTTAGTAAAGAAACCTCTTTTCGACACGTAATTGTTTGTGTAAACATTGTTCTTGTTGAATCGTGTTTAATTTCATAGTTTTTTTTTTCTTTTTTGGAATCAGTATCATTTTTTTTGTTTGTCTGTTGTTTACTTTTTTTTGTGTTCAATTTAAAATTTTTGGAATTCAGAATTTTCAATGGATTTGAGAAAGGCTTGTTTAATTTTGTCAATAAAATTTGTTTAGGTGAATTCAAATTTATATAGCAACATGTGCGAATAATGTGGGATACTGACCGGAGGATTTTTTGATATACCACATACATATTACCCCATATGTACAATATCTAATTTTTAATACTCCAGATGTATTCAAATTTCAAAAGAAAAAATAAAAGAAAGAAAATGAAGTCAAATGATGAAAATAATTACATATGCTTTTCAGAAATAATTAAATAGTCGCGCAAGAAAGCCATAAGAACATAAGGTATGCCATCTATCAACATAATTGCAAGAGGGGATAGAAAAACGCATAGAAGAAATTTTGCCAGCCCAAAAGAACAATAATTATATTCATAAATCTGCTGTATGGTTCGGCTTTACTGGTTTATGAAAAGGCTTGAGCCAAAATTCCGTCAATCAAATGGACCATTTATATTGATCGTGTATAATGTTTTACAAATTAAAATGTTTAGATATTTAGAAAATTTGTCTAGAATATGGAACGTTAACGAAACAGGACTGTCAATCGTACGGAGTAAACAGCGAAAAATTATAAAGAAAAACGAGTTTGCAGTGATTAATTTTCTATTCAAATGTTATAAATGTATTGCGGCGTAGTTTTGCTAAAATTAAAGCCTTACGATTATCTTATGGTATGGCTTATATAAAAAAAGGACAGTAATAAGAATTATAATTTAATATATTAGTATTAATTTAATTAGACTAACGGTTATTATACCTTGTGTTATTCATACTTTTTCATGCTGCATTCTCCATTTTTATCGTTCTCTATCCAGGTACTGAAGTATACTGCTTGGTTCACCTCTCATGTTATTCAAGTTATATTTAAGTCGTTTTCGAATATATGTCTTGTGTATTGTTAACAAAAGTTGGAAGTAGTAAATTACTTTACAATTCTGTTCAGAACAGAAGATTTTTTAAATTTTTGTGTTTCAAATATTAACTTTTTCGAAAGGCGAAAGGCTGCTTTCAGTTCGCTTTTAAGTTAGTATTTTGTTTTGTTGAAGTATAACTTAATCGCCATGGGTGGGTTACTATTAGGCTTTCAAATCCGCTAGTTGCTGAATGTTGCTGAAATACACTCCCGCTATAGAATGTTTCCATTAGGGGCAGATTGTACAGGTACACAGGAGAAATAAAAAAAAGGTTTACTGAAATGTGACCTAGATTGACCTATATCAGATTTTTTTTTTAAAAAAATATAATAAATCAGTAGCTTCTGGAAAGCCAATTAGCAATTAATTGTGCCTTGGCTTGAGTGACTTATTTATGGTTGCTAGTCGATTTAGAGGATCATATTCTCAACTTCGATCTCTCTAGGAACTCAGTACTAGACCCACCTTGTGCGTTTGATCAGATCATCAATCTTGCCTTCTGTAATAATTCCTATATAGTACAAGGACCATGTTTTCCTGGTGGTCACACAGGTATGAAGTCTATGCAACCTTTTGTTGGCTTTGGCCAGGTTAGTACGAATGAATTCGTTCTTTGGCTGCTCCCTTTGAAGAGTGAACGTTATTCTCAAAGAGAACTGTCGAAATTGTAACTTTGTTTGGCCAGTACATCATCTCTCATTCCCCTCTTTATTACTAGAACCAGGATTCCAGAGTAGAGAGATCAAGAAAGGGCCAACTACCGCTTTCAAACTCGTTTCGGCATTGTTCCACCAGCTTAGAGCAGATAATATCTGACACCAAAGCTTTGATAGTGGCTTACATATCCGTGAAGATGTTGATTTTTGTTTTCCTTCTATGTTTGTGATTAAGGGTTTTAAGGGCTTCGTTGATTGCAAATAACTCAGCTGAAAAGACACTAGCACATTTAGGAAGATCATAAGACGTTGATGTTTTTAGATCTTCTGAGAAAACTCCTGCACTTACTCCGCAGTTCATTGTCAATCCATTAGTAAAAATTACTGTATTATTCTCCATTTTCTCCAAACCGCACTTCCAATCAGCATTAATAGAATTAAAATCTACCTTAAGATTTTCGTTGAAGTTCAGTTTATAAGTGATGTAATCGATTGTGTCTGACAGCTAGCAGTTCATATGAAAACTGATCTAGGATATTACCGTTACCATATGGTGTAGAATAGGTTCATATTACTATGATTAATTATGATGACTATTACTATTACTATGACTTTTAAAGCTGTTGAAGAGTAAAAAAATGAAATAAGTCAAGTTACGATAAATTTTGTTTTGTTTACAGAAAAAAAACATTTATTTTGAAAATTTTCGGTTTTGAAAACCGTTAATTTTAAGGTTTTACCTACTACATACTAGAAAATTGGCTTGTTGATCAGAGTACAACTGATTTAAAGAATAAGTGACCCCATATATTTTTTATTAATTATTTTTGGTACACATTAAATTAAGTCAGTTAGAAGCATATAGTGCGACATTCCGCTGTGATCAGACAAGGCACTATATTTTATACATCGGAGCAGCTCCTGAGTTTCGGTGATGACGTTGATATTATCGGAGTATCACGACGAGCAGTTATCGAAGCTTTTACACAGATTGAAGAGGAAGCAGGTAAAGTGGGTCTTCTCATAAATTAGGATAAAAGAAAATATATTCTGTCAACAAATAAAATGTCCTCACAATATCATATAGGACACAACATCACTGTCGGCTCATATAATTTTGAGGTAGTTCCGAAGTTTATCTACCTTGGAACTAACATCAACTCCACCAATAACATCGATGTGGCGAAGAATTACTTTTACGAACCGTTGCTACTTCGGTTTGTCCAAACAACTGGGTTCAAAGATCCTATCCCAAAATATCAAGGCACAATTATACAAAACGCTCATCCTTCCGGTGCTCATGCACTTGGTATCTTTGAGAGAAAAATTCTTCGTCGCATTTATGGTACTTGTTTAACGAAGGAGTTTGTAGAAGAAGATACAATGCCGAACTGAACCAGATGTTCAACGACATGGACCTAGCCAAAAAAAAGTCAGAATAAGACGTCCTCATTGGCTACGCCCTGAAAAGCGTATGGATGAAAATGTTTCGGGTTAAAAACTTTAAATCACCAACTGGGGAGATTCCGCTCGTGACCGAAGTCAGTGGAGGACAGTTTTGCGCCAGATCCAGGACCTTCGAGGTCAGTAGCATCCAGCAAGGAAGTAAGTAAAATTGAAATTAAACAATCAGACAAACAGACGTTTGATATAAACAGTCCCGTACTAGGATCCGAACTTTGATAATTAAGTACCGCTTGGCTGAGATAAATAAAATCGTAAGCAAAATACAGAAATTATTCTGTCTACAATTCAAATACTTTATAAATTTTGAAATTTTCGAAAAGCACAGGTGTATTTATTCTAAACTGAAATAATTTTTTTCTATCATTTAAAAAAAAATCAGGACATATCGTATTTATTCATTTAAATAAACAAATTATTTATAATATAAACAGGATGATACCACAGGAGGTCTACATGTCAAATATTAGAAATAATTAACATTCTTTTTTTTTTCTTTCTTTCGATTCATTCTTTGTGGAAATAATTTTTGAAATAAAAAAGATAAAAAAGGGGGGTTGAATAAAAAAAAATTTTTGTTTTTCTACTTCTTCTTTTTCTTGCTAATGGCCTTAAATTGTTGTTGTAATTCTTAATTACTCACTTTTGGGTTCGTTTAACTTTTAAGTTTAAATTGAATTTTCTAAGTTCATGATTTATTAAATTATAATGGTTCACCACACCATCATGTTTAGGTCAGAGTAATTTTTACTTTTAATAATAATTTAGAAATTTTGGAATTCAAATATAGACCAAGAGGTTAATGTTAATTATTTTTTTTGTTTTTTTTGTTTTTGTATAATGATACAAGTTAATATAATTGAATCGAATCTTTATATTCTTATTTATTGTGTTGGTGACCTTAGCGGTTTTTTTTTTCATTTTAAATTTTACTTTAGGGAAGAAAAAATTACTTCGAGTTAATTAGGGGAAGTTTTATTGTGAATCGATAATTGCCGAAGTAATTTTATCGGTTTATTGACATTATTGTCGATTTTGCACTAAATTAAAATTCACGAAGATATGTTTACAGAACTGGACTTAATCAGACTTAATAAGACTAACTGGACTTATTAGACTTTTATAATACAAAAGTTGTCTTAGACAACAACCGTATATGTAATATGTAATAATTTACTTAAAACAAAAAAATAACTTTTTTTTTTCTTTATTTAGATAAGTTTATTAATTTTACAAAAATAGTTTTGCTTCTGTGATCTTAGCCTTAACATTAAATTTTATCAAATCGGATATTTTTAAATATTGCTTTAACTAAGCTTCATAATTTGTTATTTTTTAATTGTATTCTAAACATAAAATAATCAATATAAGCATACATATATATACATACCATACTATGTACATATTATTATTATAGTTGTAACTATATACCTTAAAATTTCATTCTGGCTTCACCCATCCGAGTTGCAACAATTTGATAAATTAAAAGTTTTTTTTATTAAAATTACTTATACATTGGGTGAAATCTTATAAATTGAAAATTAAGACAATTTGATTTCGCCACGTCCTCTTTTGAATATTTATCATTTAAAAGAATAATAATGACAATCGGTTGTGAAATGGTTCAGATATTTATACTGTAGTTTTTTCAACTTACAGATTAAATATAATGATTTATTTTTCTGCATTGTGAGGACGTCAAACCAACTAAAATCATCCTCGTTTTGACTATCATAACCAGTTTATGGCAAATCTTCTGATTAATATTATTTTTCCACGTATTGTGTGTATATTTGTGGTCGAAAATTATGTTAATAATTTCCGTTATCAAATTGTAACCAGTTCATTGGATTTTTTTTCTTTTCTATACAGGGTGTTATTTTACTAGTTTATTTAGGTACAAGGTTTTCGTGTATTTGAAAGTGTTGGCTATTACTTTGTTAGAATATTTTTTTTTAATATCCTTTACTATCATTTTACTTTGAAAATCACGATTTATATCCACCTTAACTATTTACTATAAACGGATAGTTTAAATTTTAAAAATTTGTATAATTTCCATATTTGCTTTTTTCGCCCATAACTAAATGCGATATATCAAAAACTAATTAAAAAACTAACTGTAGGTTAGGACTTTATTTTTTATTGACAAATCCAATTACAGCTCAAGTAACGCTCAAGTAACCGGTATACATTTTTCTGCATGTTAAGTTCAATTTTGATTTTATTTTTAATGTGTCTTTGATTGTTATTTATGTTATTATGTTGTAAGATCCCAGAAGGACATCTTGCATAGAAATTCGTTGTCATTGTGGCCGTGTTATCAAAAAATAACGCTATGGTTGTCTTATTTATTGTTCGTAAGTCTCTGCCATTTGAATGATATCTAAAACTGGACCTTCCACACTGTCATTTTGTGATACCTGCCCTGTTCTATGTAATTTAATTAAAACATTCCTGTATTTTTAAATTAAATTATTTTTAAATACAGGATTAGGGCTCACAACAATTACTTCTGAAAGTCATAATATTTCTACTGTAAGCCTTGGTTCACATTAATTTAAACAAGAAGAAAGGTTTGTTGGCTTAAGAGATTTTATTAACGGTTAAATAAAACCTCTAAACCAACACTCTAAGATTTGTTTAATAAAATGCCATTTTCCAATATAAAGCTCTTGTATTGTATAAATTATAAAAGCATACGTACTATTTTATAGATATATTTTATAGATATCTACAACATAGTTCGAAACTCCACGAACCTTTCTCCTACTTCTTTTTCTTTTTCTTTTCTAACTATCTCTTTTCTTTTCCAAAAGCGGAAAAAAATTAGACCTTCGCGATGCTCAGACCATGAACATGAATTTCCAAAATAGACTTTGTTATCTTCAGATTTCTACTGTGCTACGATTGGCATTTGCCGATCCTCTTGTTTCGCTTTGGAACTGTTTAACAGGACGGAGTAGTGCTTTGATTGGTACTGAGAAAGTACCAACGTCGGAAATGTCTATAAAATGAATATGTTTTTAACAACATTTTATTTTAATACATGTGCGAACTTGAAAACAAAATTTATTACATCTATTGGGCTTTCATGATCCTATAAAATTTCCCATAGAAATTTTGAATTGCACTGCATAAGTTTATCGCATCCTTGTAACAAAATTGTACAGTAACTCAAATCACATTTATTTTGATTTTGACAAAATACAATTCAAAAAATAATGCAATCAATTCTCTATAGTGTACTCAAGTAATCGTACAAAATTAGCTTTATTATTTACGGCAGATACCAATTCAGTCATTTCGTAATTTTGTACTAATTACTGACTAAACCACACCCCTCCCATTAAAACTAGTCCGACGGACTAAACATTAATTTATTTCTATTGTTATTTTTTTAAAGAAAAATTTTACGAAATTCTATCGTCTTGATTATCTAGCAGTTGAGTGACCTCAACGTTAACATGACCCTCCAGACTAGCCAAATGCTTTGTTGCATATCTTTTTATTTCATTTTCTATATAAGAAATTTTTAGGTCTCTGTGCAAGTCACTGTTGCGAACATACCAAGGGGATTTACCATGTTACGCAAGACTTTATTTTGGAATTTTTGTATACAAAATACATGTGTTCGTTTGGCACATCCCCATATTTGTATGCCGTACAACCATATCGGTTTGATTATCTGATTATATAACAAAATTTTGTTATGTATAGGTAATTTCGACCTAAGAGCCAGTACTTATCTCTATATTTATTTTCAAGCTCAATTTTTTTCTTTTTGATGTGCTCTTTCCATCTAAGTTTTACATCTAATGTCATTCCTAGATAACATTGTTTTCTTGGGGTATATTTACCCCATTCAGATTTACCGCTGGTTGATTTTCTAATTTTTTATTTGTAAAATTTACATGTACTCATTTTAACTCATTGAGTTTAATTTTCCATTTCTTTGTCCAGAGGTATAACTTGTCGCTTGCTCTTTGCAATTTATTTGTAGCCTCGTCAATATTTGATCGTACTGCCATCAACGCAGTATCGTCAGCGAATGTAGCTACAGTTATATTTTCCATTTCTGGTAAATCATTGGTGTAGAGCAAATACAGTATGGGACCCAGAATACTACCTTGAGGCACACCCGTTTTAATATCTCTGATAGTAGAATACTCTTCGTCTTGTTTTATTCTGAATAGCCTGTTTTCTAGATATGATAAGAGTATATCTACGTATTTTTTAGGTAACATATTATTTAGTTTATTTATTAAGCCTCGATGCCATACTTTATCAAAATCTTGCTTTTCTTCTAAAGCCTTTTCTATTATGTCTGTTATCCTATGTATTTGATCGATTGTCGAGTGCTTAGATCTAAAACCAAATTGATAATTTGGAATCAGATTACTATTTTCTATGATCGGTCCCATCAATAGCAGTGTTTCAAATAATTTTGATATTATTGGTTGTAGTGATATTGGTCTATAGGATTTGACCTCATTTATGGGCTGGCTTTGGTATCATAATTATATTTGCCATTTTCCACATATTCGGCACACACCTTATTCTTATAACAGTGTTTATAATGCGTGTTAGCATTGTTATAGCTTTTTTCGGAAGTTCTTTCAGGATTTCCGATGATATTTGATTAAAACCTGGAGCTTTTTATCTCTCAGTTTTTTAATTTGTTCAAATTTATTTTCTAAAAATGATTTACTGAACAAGTGCATAAACCTACGATATATCTGCACAATAGGGAAAGCGCTCCAGCAATACGACGATTTGCAAGCTTTACACGGGAGGAAATCACATTAGGGTTGTGGATAAGACGAATGGCACGCTTTTGAACTTTGCATAGAAAATTTAATGCGGTTAAAGTGTTAACCGCAGTAAGTGAAAATTTAATGCGGTTTTGAATTAATACAGTTTTGTCATCAGTCAATCATGCAAGTTTATTAAAAGTTAACAAAACATACAATGAATTTATTGTGATAAACTTCCGGAATTAATTGCGTATACAATAAGCAAGTTCTTAATTATAGCATCTACACATAATTTTATATTTTTTTATTCATAAATAAAATAAAAACGCCTGCAATAAATTTGCTACAGAGTGGTTAAGCACAATCATTTAACACACAAAACTTTAACTTGGTTATATTTATAACACAGTAACACCAACTATCACGACACTAATTATCTCTATAGGTTGGGTTAAACAAAAATAAATAAAAATTAATTTATCTTAAGAGAATACATTTTATTTTTGTTGTTGTTTTGCTCTTTATAATTTTTTATTCTATATTTAAGTTTGAGTAAAATTATAATTCATAACGAAATTTAATAAAAATAAAAACAGATTAAAATAATTAATTGGTAATTATAAATAAAAAATTATATAAAAATAGGAAAAAGGAAAAAATGAACCAACTTAGATTTAGAAACACACTTTTATTAAAGCTGATGGAATCTATTTTATGTAGATCAATAGATGTATATATGTATATATAGTAACTAAATATATATATAAAATAATTATTCATTTTTATTGATTTTTTTTAAATTTCTATAAATTGACGTTTGTTTTCATTTCAATGTCACACTCTGTTATCATGGCAGTAAGATTTTAACAGTAAGATTTTTTTTAAGAAGAAAACTTTTGCAACATAATTTTTGGCAGTATCAAAATATAGTTTTAATTAAATATGAATTGCATGTTTTTTTAACCTAATGTTACATTAGTTCTATAATAATGTATATATACAACTATATTATGTACATTTATTTTAAAGTTAATTTAAAGGCTTTAATTTTTTTTGTCTACATAGGAATTATTTGGGGTAATAGAAATATAACTATATATTGGCATACCTTTTTTATGTCAGTAGACAGTTTTTCATTTCGAAATAAATAAAAGAATAGGTTAAAACAAGAACGATAATAATCAGATTAATTAAAGTTGGACCTTCGAGAGTAAGATAATTAGAATAGTATTAAGTATAAAATTTAATTTTTTATGTTGTGTAATCAATTTTCTGATATGTCATAACTGAGTCATTATCTCAAACCTTGTACATTTGAAAAAGTTATAAAAATGTTTTTTTTGTTTTCCAATTTCATTAAATTTTTTTTCTAATATCGACCATTATTTTAAAAACACAGTTCCAGTGACAGTAGTGAACACTTTTAATTATTTTATAAGTTATTCAAAAAATTGATGCCCAATCGTCCAATTTATGTCAACTGCGTTACCAGATTAAAAAATTAGAAAAAATTAACATAAATTAAACTTTCCTTTTGTTTTTACGTTTCCCTTGATTAGATTCCACTAAAAATTTAATTACATTAATACTTAAAAAAAAAAATAAAATTTAAAGATGAAATTTAAAATTTTTGTCAACTGTGTTACCAACATTGTATTTGGAAATTTTCTTTTTAAAATAACTCAAAGAAATGTTAAGTCTTAAAAGCGATGATTTGTGTTCTAAAAGCTGTGTTCTAAAAGCGATGATTTGTGTTCTAAAAGGGAATTACAAAATTAATTATTTAAAAAAAAAATGATAATTGAAAATAATGTTGGGGACAAAAACACAGTGGAAACAAAAGTAACGCAATAGACATAAGTTTGTAAAAAAGTCCATTTATTAATTTAATTGAATAAAAAGAACATTATATTTCTTAGTACATTAAAAGTAACATAAAATAGTAACAAAAATTAAGTAATATTAGTAAAAAAAAATTAACGAAAATAAATCTTTTTCCACAGGAAAAATAGATCTTTCATGCATGGCATGTTTGTACTTAAATACCAAGTATTAAATAAAGTTTTAGCTTCTTCTAGCACATCGATACAATTTAAAAATTCGTAGTAAATTCGACTTCCTTTTAATTTTATGGAAGGATGTTCTAGTGTTGTTATAATGTAATGGGAGTGAACATCAACCATATCATTTTTGTCTATTTTGAAGGTAGTTTTTTCAGCATTTACTGATTTTAAGTGTCTTACAGTATCTTAATTTCATTTTCTTGGTCGATATCCGATTGTGCATATACGGGCTACGTATCTGAAATTTGTTTTCTTACGTTTATTTTCGTTGTTTATATTGATGAGGAGGTAAGTACCAGATGTAGTTTTTGTGGGAGAAGTTTCAACTTCTTGGTTACTGCGTTGACTGTCAATCGCCGAGTCTGCAGAATAAAGCGAATCATAAAAACTTATTCTCTTCTGTTCACATGCATATTCTTTCGACTTCAAACAATCACAGAAGCCTTTGCCAAACATATTATTTTCGCAAAAGCAGCTAAGATCTCGGCATTGCATTATTCCTTTTTCACGAACCATTAGCTGATCCAAAGTCATCGTTCCTTTTAGTACTGGAATATTGGCTGGCAAGGTAGTAGTAGAAACTAAAAACAGTTTTATGTTAGTCTTCCTTTGTACGAGATCAAAAAAAATTTCTGCGTTGACAATATCTTCTTCATACGCAGGTATGGGAGATGATGGTGGCGTGTCATTCAGAACTTCACTTAAACGTTTGGATTTGACTCTTCCGTCTGCTTTATATATCCTCCATTTGCGTCGAGATCCTCCTCCTCCTCTGTGCCCTTGGAGATTTATCTGCTATACCGCGTTCTTGTCTTTTCTTTTTGTTGGTTTTCCTTGTCTGTGTTATTTTTCAACCGCTGCCGATATCGCCTTTGTTTTTCCGCTGCTGAAAATAAGTGGCATGTTGATATTGTATGTATATAAAAATCCAAAATATAAATTAAAATTTATCAAGAAAGTATAGAACGACTCCTCATTTAATTATTATTATCTAGAATTCATTTTCTAAGCACTGTGTAACCCATTTCAATAATAAAAAGTCAACTGTGTTACTACTGTCAGTCTCGTTACCACATAAAAGTAACGTAGCTGACCGGTAACGCAGTTGACATTTTTTGCGAAAATAAATCGCACAAATTTAATTTAAATCATTTAGAAAATATATTCCACATAATATTCAACGTTAACACATTATTAATATATTATATATAGTTTCATAGATATAAGTTATGTCCAAATATTAAACTAAAATTTTGGTAACACAGTTGAATAATAATAAAAATACATACCTTGAATGGAAGAAAAATTGTTCACTATAAGACACTGTTATTACTTCCTCTCTTTCAGAGAAGCTAAACAAAAACAGGCAACAAGTGAGGCAACATAGCTTATTCTTTCCTAATTTTTTAAAAAAATATGCAGTTTAAAACTAAAGATATAACAAATTCTAAATTACTTTTAACAAATTAATTAATATTTTAAATTGAGACAAAATTCAATTCTTAAACTCTGGGACACCAATGTACAAGATTGTAGATAATGACCCAACTAACTCATCATCAACTTATAGTGCAAGAGCTCTGGCTTAACTTTGGTCTTCATCAAAATATTCCTCCAAAAGGGTCGATCTTGAGCCGCTAATCACCAAGTAGGGCTTGATCATCATTTTGAACATTACCAACTTGGTCTTCGTCTACCGCGATTAATATTGGGCTTTCTATTTAACACCACTGCTGTTTTCGAGTTTCCAACATTCTAATTACACGGCCTGCCCATCTTAATCTTTGGGCCTTTGCAGACTTTTTTTTTTCTTTTTTCTTTATTAACAAAAAATCATGTTTACATTATGTACATACATATTTGTATAACAAAATTTTATCCATTGAATTATTCATTATTGGAGAAAATATTAATATATTGAATGATTCAGACCTTAGCCTAAGCTGAACGGTCGCATAATTGGTTACATTTTAAGAGTTATCAACAAAATAAAGTAGAATTTATCAAATTATTCCAAAAAGCGTTTCCTAATTATTCAATAATACTAAAATTATTAACTACCAGCATTACAGCACTTTGTTTTTTAATATATAATTTAGTTAATTTGAATTAAGTTTTTAAAGTTTGTGTTCTGATTAATTTTTATTTTTTATTTTTTTCCTTTCCTTTCACACTTTGTTTATAATATTTATTCTTTAATTTTTAATTTTTATTCTTCATTTTTATTTTTAATTTTATTTTTATGTTTTTATGCCGCAAGTAAGTTTTCGATTTTCCTTTTGAATAAACTATATGAATTTTATATTTTTTAGGTCGTTCGGTAGAGTGTTAAAAATGCTTAAACTGTTGTATACGCAGTTTGCTTTTTGTATATCTGATCTAAACCATGAAAGATAAAAATGTATGCAATTCCTAGTGTTATGGCTATGTATGTTTTATATTTCGATTGAGTAAGAATGTGTGTTTAATCATATTGTTTATAATTTTGTATGCAAGATAGTACATTTTCCCGTTTACATATGTTATTCAAACTTAGGTATCGTTCACTATATATAATTAGTAGGATATCTTCGTGGAAAGAAATTAATAATTTTAATAGCTTTTTTATGTACGTTGTATGTCACTGTTTGAGGTATGTTTGTGGATCGTTACTCCAAATGCGATTTAGGTATATAATATTAGAGTATATGTATGAAGAGTATATTGTATAAAGCGTATTGGTATTAATATATTTTTTCAGCCTCCTTAAAATAAAAGTGTAAGGAGTGATTTGTTTAATTACATAATCAATATGTTGTCGCCATTTCATTATATTGTCAACAATTAATCCTAGGTAAGTTTTTACTATTTCTATGGTTTCATTTTCAAGTGTTATCTTAACGAAACTAAAGTGCATTTCTTCACATTAAACACATTTAATCTCATCCTATTTTTTGTGTAGCCAATCATCAATTAAAGTTAAGTCATTTATGATCGAGTTTTTTAGATCTTCCTCGGTATTGCAAGATTACTTAATAACATCATCATCCGCATAAAGTTGAATGATTCCACTAAGGTTTAACATGGGGATGTCATCGATATAAATTTTAAATATATCCTGCCCCAAGATGGATCCCTGTGGTACCACTTGCTTTATCGTTTCTAAGCTACTATATATACGTTGTTGCAATGAACCTGTTGTTTCGTATTGGTAAGGTAAGATTTAAAAAATTTTAATTGACTTCCATTTAACTTTAGTAGCGATAATTTAAACAGAAGTACATCATGACCAACACAGTCAAATACATTTTGTAGGTCGATAAATAAACATCCGGTATATTGTTTTTTATCTATGCTTTTAGAGATAAAATCAGTGAGCACTAGACAGGCAACCGTCGTATTTGATCTTTATTCAAAACCATATTGTTCTTTATTTAAGACATCATTGTTTCTAATAAAATCTATAAGTCTGTTCTTTACAACTTTTTCAAAGTTTTTTGAAAACGAGTTTAGTACAGAAATAGATCTATAATTAGATAAATTTGTTGTATCATCTCCTTTATGTATTGGAATAACCTTACAATGTCTTCATTCTTAACTATATTATTAATCTCACTGTCATTTCTAATTATGTATTCTCCATTCTCCAATATTTTTGGACCGAGTATTTTTCGGAGAATTTTTCTTTCAAATATACGTAAGCTGTTCTCCTTGGCTACATCCATAGTTTATACCTTGCAGCCATAAATCTCTACTATAAATCGATCACTGTAGTTCGTCATTCTTGCTGTTCTTGATATATACTCTGATTGTAGCTGAAATATACTCTGAAATTTTTGTTTCTAACATAGTAACATCTGCATAATAACATCTGTTTCTGGCCTGAATTATCTGTTCTTATTGTTGTTCCGAGGTATGTAAAGCTTGTAACTCGTTCAAAGTTGTACTTTCCGATTGTTATACTCTGATAACTTCTTATTTTATCTTTTCCTGACATTTTTAGATGTTTTGTTTAAGCTTGGTCGATTTTTATTCCTACTTTTGTGTCTCGATTTCTAGTTTCAATTATGATCCGCAAAATGACTTAAAACACTTCCTAAGGCACTTTTAACTAATAATAATATACTTGGTACAGTAGGGCATATATCCTCTAAATAAAATTCATAACTCTCTTATCAGTCACAACTAAGATAGAACAAGTAAATCAATTTCTTAAGGGAGCAATGATCAATAAAACGTTTCACAACTTCTGGGTTTTGAGTTGTTATTGTATTTGCATATGAAACGATTAACCTAGACCTTAAATCGGATGAAAAAAATACACCTAATATTATTCTTATAATTTAAACTTATAAAAGGCAAAGTTTGTTTTATGTGTTTGTTCGTTGTACACGTCCACAGCTTTAAAGATAAAGCAAGGAAATTTTGTATAGTGATAAAAACAAACGTATTTTACAAAACCAGAGAAACAGATTCGGGCAACTGCCACATAAAATTTAGTACCCATCAGGAATATATTAAAAAAAGGTGTGATAGACCTAAAAATTTGCTGAAAGGTACTCCCTTAAAAATAAATAAACAGGTCTTTCTACGATTTTCAAAGTTCGTATTTCTTATCGTGCAGCTGCAATACAACTTCTATAACGCATTAGAAAAATTTCAAAACCCAATATGAAACAGTCTCTGATATAGTCGTTGTAATTAGGTAGTACCGAAAATATAAAAAAACATTTTTTACCCATTTCTAAAATTGATAATACTTGCCCTGCCATACAGCATCCAGCACACAAATATTTTGAAAGCAAAAGATTTTGCCGACATGATGGTTCCATATCTTTAATCTTTTCGAAAAATTTTAACTTGCCTGGCTCGGAATATTTTATAGTGAAAGAAATAAATAATATTTGCTCGGAAATTGCAAAAACTCATTGAGAAAAGAATTTCTCAAGACTTAAACGATAAAATTGATATGACGACGAGACATCAGTCATCAAAGAAAATTAGATAATTAGCTACTCAACGGAAGTTTCACCAAACCTTTATAAATCTCATTTCGATTAAAGCGGAACAATGTTTGCTGGGTATGCTAGTATAAGACAGATTTATGAAGTTAAATAAATTAAAAAAATATATACAATTGCTATTATAGTTAAAATGCAAAATATAATTTAATTTATTTTATATTTTTAAAACAATAGTCTTTGTTTTATTTCAATAAACTGTAGTATTTGTATAATGTATAAATATTAATATTTCGGAAGCAACATACCTCCTTGCTCAGTGATTCTAACTAATTTTATGAATTATTTTAATTTATGTCTAAATTGTCAAATTTTTCCAAGAATTCTTTTTTTATATAAAATTGAATTTAAAAAAGAACAATCCTACCAATTCTCCTCTAACATCCTATTTCCCTTCTAATCCTTTTCCTCCTTACTACAAACTACAATAATTTTGCATAAAGAAATCCTTTCCCATTCTTGAGTAAGAGTGTAAAAAAACAAAAAAATTGTATTCAAAAACTGACATTTGATAAACAAATACATATTTCCAGTTTCATTTAGTTGCGGAATCTGTCAAAATTATGTCACTCAACGACAAAATTAAAATCAAATCCAAATCAATGATATTAACATAATGATATTAATTTTTGTTTTGGTAATGTGTTGTCGTTTTCGATTTCATTGTGTTCCACCAATAACTTTTCGGAAAAATTTTTTTTCTTCTTCTACATGAAAAATTTTACTGTTCATAAGTAACGGAGGCAAAATATCTGCGCAATAATAACGTATTTTGTTTAAATTATGCGAATGGGTTTGGATTAATTTTCACCTCCATTTTGTTAGAAAAAAAAATAACAGCATGATCAAAAGAAAATGATTAATTTTTAAGTCTTTCAATTAAAATATAATAATTTTTAATGAAAATTTGGTTAATGAAACTGACAACTGTTAAAATTATTTCTAGGAAATAATTTCAACAGTTGGTTTTATTTTATTTTAATTAAATTCTTATATTAATAATCAAAAGTCTAACGGACTGCTACAATTCCAAAGGAAGCAGTTTTTTTTTTTTTTTTTAATTAATTGAAAAAATAATAAAAACTTTTTGTATAAATTTAATTTTGTTAGAAATATTTGGAAACAACAGTTTGAATTCGTCAAACACAAAAAAACAGAAATACAAACAAAGGTTTAACTCTTTATTCATATTAATGCCTTTGAATTATTATTTTTTCTTTCTTTTTATTTTGTCTTACTAACTTAAATTACCAGGACGAATTTTAATTTGTGCCATAAAACAACAACAAAAAAAGGATATTTTCAGGAGAAAATTAAATTTATACATTTGGGGTATGAAATGAATAGTAAAACTTTTAATAGAGTCTAAGATGATTTATTTAATTTAATTTTTTACTTTAAATTTCACCCTATCCAATTTTTAAATTCAAATATTTAATATTTAGGTAGATGCCTCTATTGTCTTAGTTTTAATATTGTAAACAATATTATTTTTTATTTTTAATATTTCCGTATAATACAATTAGGACCTTTTATAATAGTTATTATGGGCTAAAGAAAATTGTTAAGAAGAATATTAGAGAAAACAAAATAAACAAAAATTGTTGAATAAAGATGATTATTGTAAATTGAATTGTTTTAAGGACATCAACAATTTTTGTTGTTGTTTGTATATATGTTAAAGCAAATAGTGGTTTTTCATTGGTACCATGACAGTTGAAAATTTATTTTAGACCGATGGTGAAGAATAAACTATTTTGGATCAAATTAAAAATATTTTTTTTCAATACATTGGCTTTAGTAACTAAACTTACTTAAGCATTAGTGTGTAAAGTTGTTTAGGAAAGATATGCAAACTAGTATTAAAAAAAATTGTACTTAAAATCATTATGGATTCTTTTCATTCAAATAATTAATTTTAACACCAACATTAAAAATACAAAGTTATATAAACAAACTAGTGTAATCTGAGGCGATACATCTTAAATAAATCTGAACTATATAAGAACTATTATAAAAACAAAAATATGAAAAATATGTAAAATAAAATATAATATAAATAAAAATAAAATAAATCATTTCAGTTTATCATTCACACTATATGTATATTGCATTTGTTTTGTATTGATTCATCTTAGACATCAACCACATATATAATTATTTTGTCTTTAATTTATTTTTTTAACCAAATAAGCAAAAAACTGAAGAATGAACTTAAAAATTTTAAAAATGACTCAATAAACAAATACTTGCCAAATCTCAAAGCTACACAAACTACCAATTATGATCTATGGAAAGCCACCAGGAAAATAAAACAACCTACTCTTACAAATTATTCTTTGAAAAAAACCAGCTGGAAGTTGGGCTCGAAGTAATTTTGAAAAAGGTTGTTGTTTTTGCGGAACATCTTTCTAAAGTTTTTCAGCCATGGAATGTCGAAAGTAACACTGAAATGTCAAAAAATTAGAAAACGATGCAAATATACCTTTTCAAATGGATTTTTCCATAAAAAAACGACAGCATCTGAAAAAAGAGATATAATTATAAATGAAATAAACCCAAAAAAAGCCCAGGTTATGATTTATTGACTGGACTTATATTGCATGAACTCCCACTGAAAGGTGTAAAATACTTAACACAAACTTATAACGGATTATTAAGAATAAGATACTTTCCCATACAATGAAAAATTTCTGAAGTACAGAAGTTCGGAAGTCTACGGAAACCTGAGAAAAGTCCTGCAGAAATTATATCACACAGGCCATATCAGCTTACTTCCAGTACTCTCAAAACTTTTCGAGAAATTATTGCTTAAAAGACTATCTCCTATAGTAGAAAGTCGTAAGTTGATACCAGAACTGCAATTCGGACTTAGGGCCCAACACAACACAATAGAGCAAGTACATGGAATTGTCAACACCATAAATAATGCTTTCGAAAAGAAGCAATACGTGTCAGCTGCCTTTATAGACATAAGCCAAGCATTTGATAAAGTCTGGCATATAGGACTCCTGTATAAACTGCAAAAAATGTTGCCACCTGAGTATTACGAAATTTTTAAAAACTATTTGGAAAATAAAACGTATTATATAAAACAAAAAGACAAATATATTCAACTATATGATATTAAGTCCGGAGTTCCTCAAGGTAGTGTCCTTGGACCTATTTTATACTTATTGTAGACAGCAGACCTTCCACTAACAGCAGGAGTTCAACTTTCAACTTTTGCCGATGATACTGTATATGTGTAGTTACATAATGACGCAAACATGGCATCATCCACTACCCAAGTGTGCCTGAATAAAATCCAAATGTGGCTAGATAGATAGAAAATTAAAGCAAATCAACATAACTCAGTGTACGTTACATTTACGCGGAGAAAGAATACTTGCCCACGAGTCTCCTTAAACAATATTCCATGAACTGGAGAAAGCATATTGAAAGCAAACGAAAGCAGCTTAGAATAAAATAAGAAATATGTATTGGCTACTAGGAATTAATCGCAATTATCTCTAAAAAAACAAGATATTGGTATATAACTCGTTATTAAAACCTGTATGGACATACGGAATACAGATGTGGGGTACAGTTGCAAAAACAAATATTCAAGTATTTACTTCAGAGATTCCAGATCATATTTTTAAGGAAAATCGTAAACGCACCCTGGTACGTTCCAAATAACTTAATTACAAAAGACTTGGGAATTTCTTCAGTGCAAGACGAAATAAAAAAATATATAAATAACTACAAAAAGAAAGTGGAAGACCATCCAAACAACCTTGGTCGACTGCTATTTGTTAGACGAAATACAAGGAGACTAAAAAGAAGAATGCCAAGCGACTTAATATAAAATAAATAATTAACTAAATTAACTGTAAAATACTCAGATTAAATTTTGTAAATTAGTGTAGCTTATCACTGGATAGGCTACTTCAAGCCATATTTTCATTATAAATATTTGCTTATTGCATAGAAATGAAAATACAGATTGTACATAATAAAGGAAGTAAAAAAAAAAAAAAAATTATTAAAAAAAAAAAAAAAATTCAATTGAATTCCGGCGATTAAAAGCAGACATAGTGTTTGACAGACCGACAGTACTTTGGTAAATCTAAGGATTGTATATGTATACTTATACATAGGGTGAAATTTTAATTTATAATTTCTAATTAAAAATTACAAAAATTTTAAAAAAAATATTTTGTTTCGCTACGTCTCCTCTTAAATATCTATCATTTAAAAGAATAAAAATAAAAATCGGTTGTGAAATGGTTCAGATATTTCTACAGCACTTTATTAAATTTTTCAGATTAAATAGAATGACGTAGACGTAGGTTTGTGAAAATGACTGAAATTAAAATTTTTGATTTACCTACTTTCTATTTAATTTTTTTTCCGTCTTTAAGTTTATAATTTTGATTTTAGCATAGTTTATAATTACATTAGAAATATTATTTTTTTATTGAATTTTATTATATTTAATTAAAAATGTCAGTTTCATTGAGGAATGCCATGATTTTGATTGTTGCTTCTGTAGTATCCTGTGCGAGTATATTAAGTCTCATGATTCCAACTGTGACTCTTGCAGCATCATGATGTATCTGGAATACATTGACAAGTTGACTGTGCATTTTGGGGACCATCAAAGAGATATCTGTGAGTTGTTCGTGTGTGTCATATTCGGAGTCTCGTCAAAAGAAAAATAATTTTCTACTGGCCTGGTCGATACTATTCCATATGGATATAGTTTTATTATACCATAGTGTGTTGGTGAGGGGCTCGTTTTCCCAAATTGCGTTGTGTATATCCAATAAAATTCGATCATATATCTTTTTGCAATGTCCGTATTACAAACTTTGTTATTCTTCGTTACCTGTGATATTGGCATGTCATGGAGTCCATATAAATTCAATATGGTTTTTATATATCTGTAGCTGATCTTGAACTGCAATCACTGCCGGGGATTTTAGGCTACTTTTAAGTTTATTATGATGACAAACATAAATTCAGTTTTATTAACAGGAACAATGGACTTTGAAACTGTTTTCCAATAAAATATTTCTGAATTAAGTTGAATAAATTTTTAAGTACTTAATCAGTATATGTTTTTTTTTTCATTAGTTCTACGTTTTTTTACAATCTATCTTAATATTTAAAAATTTTGACAAAAACTTCGAATAGGTATTTGGTAAATTTTTATGACAAATGTATAAAATTTTGAATATGGTCCAAGTGAATCCCTAAATATTTGACCGGATCCGCCATTGGTAACATATTGTTATTGATTTTAACCGGAGGACATATTTTTTTTCCTAGTAGTGAAAGTAATGTGGACAGATTTGATTTCGTTTACTTTAATTTTCCATTTTTTTAACCAGTTATTTATGCTAACTAAGTTTCTCTTAAGCTTAAATGATGTCATTTGTAGGAATTGTGAGAATCGGCCTTAGTCTTTTCATGAGTAATTTTCCAAACAACTTTGAAAGTATCGCTAATAAGCTTATAGGTCTATATGAATGTACCTGTTTTAGATAGTTCGCATATAAATATCAATTGACTAGTTTAAGAATCAAGAAAAAACATGTATAAAAAGAAAATAATTTACTGAAAATAAATCACTTACAAAAATTATAACTCATATGACAATTAATGACAAAGTTCGGAAAAATTTAATCACGATGCCATACGCTGAAATATTTGTTTAGAGATAAATATATTCATGAAAGAGGTATGCATAATTTGACGGAATCCGTTATAGGGCTGAGCACACTTATATGATTCATACATATATGAAACCAATTAAATCCGGCTATTTACGATGTTCGATAATGACTGACTCGTCTGTACTGTTCCCAATTCAACACCACGCGACATTAGCACTGCCCTACACGTATCGTATTACTATACATGTATATTAATATATATTAAAAACCTTATAAAAAAATTACACTATTACACGTGCTTCTGCAAAACCAATTCGTACTTAATTGTAATATATCAAATATCACTACGGGACCAATATAGAAATTGTTTGGTTTTCTGTCTTTTTAGGGGTTGCACAGGTATTTTGGTATGTCGTATCTTTCGTTTGCTTTAACCTGATAGTACGAAGCTCTGTTAATTGACTGTTAATTGATTGAAGTCCTGATGATCTGTTAATTGTCGTTTCCCATTGGCAAGTGAATATTTTCTTCAAACGACCCCTTCTGCCATTTTTAGGCCAATTATCTTGTTTCCCTTTATACTACTGCGGCCAAGCACCCAACCAGTGAGATAGAAACATGACCACCTAGGTCCTGAAATTCGTTTCGGTATTGTTCTATCAACGTACATTGTTCTATGTACGCTTGGAATACAACAGGTAGTGAATCTAAACCAAAACTTTGTTAACGGCTTGACTCTCCCTAAAAATGGTAACTTTTCTTATTTCGTTACTGGTTACCTGAATATGATTAAAGGTTTTAGAGTAAGATATTATTATGGCTGCGATGAAAACATTACTGCTAAACTTATACAAATTTTTGATAAACTGCCAATTTTATTTTAATAATAATCTCTTGACGAATTCTCAGGACTGTGTTGTCCTGCTATCTTCAAAAAAAGAATTTGAAAAAATTAATATCAGACTGTATATTTGATTGTAAAATTGATGTTTCAATTATTCAATTGAGAGAAGACAATATCGTATAAGAATTTTACGATTATGATTGCTTATAACGATTTAAGATTTAAAAAATGTAAAATCGATAATTTTACACGGCGTCACTAAACAACACATAAAAAAAAGCAAAGTAATGAGGGTGAATGCCTTGAATAATGTTATAAAATCATTTTATTTTTATATCTGTGAAATCAATTGTCTTTAATCGATACTAAAATTTCGTCTATTAAACTCTATTTTATAAAAACGTATGAAATTTTCTGTTTACATTTTCGACTTCAGAATATTGTTGAAGGTGTATAGAATATCTTTTAGTTACAGGAAAGTAAAGGATACTTTTTTGTATTCAATTTATCCTTATGATTCATGGTAAAATTGATTTGATCGTAAGAATTAAATTTTTATTTGAAAAAAATATTGTAAATAATATTCTATGGTTAATCTTGAACTTAATTCTATGAAAAGACATAAAAGTAAAGTTTTAAAAAATAGGTGAATAAACTTAAAGCAACAAACTGATATGTCCCAACAACGATATGTATTAGAATGAGGTGAATAAAGTCTCCTTAATTTTACTTTAAGGATAAATAATTACCGGGAGTAAGACATGCTACTTGAGGCGAAATTAATAAAATATTTAAGTTTATACATTTAGACTTTTAGACTGGATCTGATGAACCAAAAAGTGAACCTAAAGAGTAACCAATATTGGTTAATAAATAGGAGCTCCAATTTATTACTAGAAAGGTAAAGTATATATAAAAAAACTAAAGAAGATGCTAGGAGTTATGAGATCGCTACCCGGAACGGTCAGAGTACTTCAAGAATGGTACAAAACGTTTTTGTGTACTTTTAAGGATAAGATTTTCGGTCTGTATCACTCTTTGTTGCTGAAAATACGCTCGGCAGGTATTTTGACTTGTAATGCAGATACCGGAGTCATTCAGAATTTTACAAATAAATATAACTTGTGCTCTTCCCATGTGACAAAGTGTTTTTCGCCTAACATTCGTAAAGTGGAGCTCTGCAATAAACTAACACTCTTCTTTTAAATAATTATGTAGATTACAATATGTGTACATAGCCTAATAACGAGAGAAATCTTTTAAGGCATTTCATTGTTGAAATAAATAAATATATAAGATTTATCGATCAGTGTGTCTACATAGCGATCTTCCTTTCGTGGCAGGATAGGTAGGCTAGGACAATAGATTTTTTTTTTTGTTTCTTTTTTATTCACAATCTGTATGTTAATTAAAAATAATACAATAAGTCAATATGTTTTTGACTGACTTAATTAATAATAGTCATTTGAAATTACAATCCAATAAAAGTAATTTGATAATTTATAATTGAAAATATATTAATAATAATGTAAAGAAATTTCTACAAATCTCCTGGTGTATGTCGTGTAGTATTCATAAGTGTACTTGCTATTACATGGGGATGACTATTTAATCTATCACGTTATCTCTGGCTGTGTCGATGAATTTCGTCTTGGACCGTCGGCACTTGAAAATCATTGTGTATTATGTAATTTGGCACAAACCAAGGTGCATCAACTTCCATATTGGTTGGAGTATCATTTTATATAATAAATCAGCAATTTGTTTTCCAGTGTCATTTGAAACCTTTTACCGACGAGCCAATACATTTGTCTGAAATTTGTGCTTAGTTGGATTCTTTTTGTGTAAATGTGCAATTTCCTGGTCAGATGGCGATCCAAATGCATTCCGAGATACTTGACACTTTCTGTTTGAGGAACAGCATTACTATTTAAAAATACTGTAGGACATGTATTCCTTCTTAATGTGAATGTAACGTGATTAGACTTAGGTTCATTGGCTTTAATCTTCCATTTGTTCAACCATAATTCGATATTGTTTAAGGTCTCTTGCATGAGCCCAGAAGGCACATTCTTATCCCTGTGAGATGCAAGTATGGCTGTATCACCGGCAAATGTAGCTATCGTTGTGTTTGATGTTTGCAGTAAATCGGCAGTATGTAGCAAATAAAGCACTGGATCTAGAACGCTACCCTGTGGAACTCCCGAATGAATTTCTTTGAGGCTGGAAAAATATTCATTTTGCTTGACAAAATAATGGCGATTTTCTAAACAGCTTTTTAACAACTCATAGTTGTAGTGATATGGTAAATTTTTCTTTTAATTTGTAGAGAATTCCTTTGTGCCACACTTTGTCGAATGCCTGGCTTATGTCGAGAAAAAGTGTACAACAAAAACTTTTGTTTTTAAAATCTTTATTTATTTTATTTACAAATCTATGAATTTGTTTCATTGTGGAATGCTTATGTCTGAAGCCAAATTGGTGTGCGGGATTAATTTTTTTGCTCAACTATTGGTCGAAGTCGTCGTAGGATTAATTTTTCTATCATTTTTGATAACATTGGGAGAATACTGATTGGCCGATATGATTTGACGTCTTCAGATGTCTTACCTGGTTTTAATATTATTAGGATTTGCGAAATCTTTCATTGGTTCGGGAAAAATTTGAGCTTTACGACCGCATTGAAGATTTGTGTCAGTTGAATAAGCCCCCGTGGTGAAATTTGGCGTAAAATGTTTCCAGTGATCAAATCATATCCTGGTGACTTTTTTCCGTTTATTTCCTTCATTATTACTTGGTTTACTTCATTTTTATTAAATTTTTTTATTCTTTTATAGTCTTGCTTTGTTTTCAACTGAATGTGTAGATTGAGGTTATTATCTAAATATTCCCGGAACTGAACCCAATTTGTTCGGCTGCATAACGTCGGGGATTTCTCCTTTTTTATTACCAAATCATGTAGAGTCATAATTATTGGCGAGTGATCTGATGATAATTTTAGCAAAAATTCTTATCTTTAATTTTTTAAGATCAATTCTTTTTGCAATAAAGAATTCTAGTAAATCTGGAATTTTATTTGTATCAGATGGTCAGTATGTTGGGGTACCAGGTGATATAAATTGCAAATTTCTGCTTTCCATTGACATTAGAAGCTCTCTACCCTTGTACGTGATCAATCTGGATCCCCAATGGGTATGTTTCGCGTTGAAATCTCCAACACATATAAATTTGTCGCCAAGTGTATCGAGAAATTTGGTAAACTGTTGTCTATTTATAGTATATCTTGGAGGGCAGTATACTGATGAGAATATGTATTTTCCCTGGCTTATTGAAACCTCAAAGTTGGCTACTTGAAGGTAATCAAGCGAATATTTTGAAGTTTCAGCATGTTTAATGTTTGTTTTGATTAATATTGCTCCATCTTCGCGAGCTCCACTTGGATGATTAGTAGTATATATTTCGTAGCCTTTCATCTAGAAATAAAATTTATTTGTGAAGTGTGTCTCTGAAATTAGTATTATATCAATGTCATGGGTTCTTAGAAAATTTTTTAGTTCCTGTGCATTTTGACATAGACCATTTCAAATATTAAAATATTGCAGCGATTTCAGTCGAAAGTATTAAGACTATTTGCACGCGCACCGTGATTTGTAAGTAACAATATTTTACATCAAGATCTACAGAAATTCATAATCAGAAGAGCAAGTTGCAAACACCAAACAAGATTAGCTTCTCATTCAAATACCCTAGCAAACAACTTGTTAGATTCAAATGGTGCTAGTCAACTTGAGCATCACAACATTCTGCAAATACCCAACAGATAGTAACATAGTATAACTAGATTGTCAAGGATGATTTACCATCGGGTTTTTCATCCGCAGGTCATTATTATGTTGCTTACATATAAAAACAAAAAGTCATACAATCTACTGAACGTCTCCATTAAAGAGAGATTGTACAGTTAACAGGGGAAAAAAGAGAAGTATTTTAACGAGCAGCGGATTACGTTTTTACAGTCTTTTCTAATTGCATTATGATGATTGATGGAGAATTTAGTTATTGGTTAAATTTTCTTGTTCTCTCCAAGAATTTTTATTTTTTGATATTTAAGATTCTAAATTCAATATCTTTAGAAGCTTTAATTGGTTTGATTCTATAAATCGAATTTTATGTACCCTCACCCCATATCATGTACTCCAATTACTAATAATTCAATTTTCAATTTTAATCAAAACATATTTCAAATTTGTTATTTATCTTTATATTCTCAACCTCTTATCCTCTTAACTAATAACTTCTTAATCCTACGTTAAAATATGCTAAAAGTACTCATATTGATAAGTATTGATTATTATTATTTTTTTTTTTTGTAATATGTAAATTTGAAAGCAGAATGGAAAATTAAATTAATAATTAATTAAAAAAGAATATGAAAATGAGATTTCTTTGCTCAATTCAGTTTATTGATTTTTAATTATTGTAAATTTTGTAAATGTGTACCCAAATTAAAAGTACTTCTTGAAAACAAAAGTTTTGTTTAAAAAAAATTAAAGGCAGAAATTTAAATTGAAGGTTATAGAAAAATATTATTTTACATTAAAACTTTTACTGTAATGTAATACAAATTTAGCAAAAAAATTTTTTTTGATGCACGTTGAGTGACACAGCGCAGCCTGCTTTTCAACACAAAGATGCTTGGTTGGATTATGATCAAAGTAAAACACTTTATAGGTTTTTTTTTCGATCTGGACCAGTACCCTTTGTCATAGCTATTAAATAAATGGCAAAAATAATCAAAAAATGCATGCCTAGGGACTTTACTGCGTCTTTCTGTGGGACTACTTCGTAATTTAGCACTACCGTCTAACAAAGTTTTTCTCTTCAGGGTAAATGTAACATGTGTTGATTTTGCTACATTCACTCTGATTCTACAAATCTTTGGGTGAATTTTATGTATGCTGTTTTTCAGAATATCTGTAGCATGTACTGAGTTGTTATGCGATACCAATATGGCCGTAATGATCAGTGAATACTTTCCTAAATCAAAGAAATCAAATCATATAGAAACACAAAATACTTTTACTACTACTACTATTACTTGAAATACATCCAAACAGTGTCATATTATAATTGTATATTCAGTCACACGAACTGCGACAATTTGAAAGATTTAATCAAATAGATCTAACAACAATGCAAAGCTTGCAAATTTAATAGTATGCAACATTTTGATGATTATATGGATTTAGACCATTTTAAATTTACGGTATGACCAAGCATACTGTTTCTGTATTATCTAATGATTAAAAATAAAAAACATATTACAAATATTGTTTTCAAAAAACCAAAGTAGATTTAATCTAAATTTTTTTTCTATAAAAACTACAATTTTCAAAAAATGATAAAATGTAAATTTGAACAAAAAATTAATTTACAAAAAAAAAATTGAAACTTACACTATCAAAGGTTTTGATTTTTTTCTAATTTATTAACAAAGATAGTGAGTATAACATTGGAAAACTGTAGATATGTAAGAGTTCAAAAACCATGTCCTTAACAAAATTTAAATTATTTACAGAGACCTAGTTTTCATAAATGCAAACCTGCAGTCAATCTGCATATTCTGAATTTATGAACACATTTGTCAGATTTTCTGAATGCTGTTCATAAATGCAGACTCAAAGTCTACTGGGCGTTAACTTGGTAGAATAAGCTTTTAGTATGCATAAATTTTTTTGAAGTAGTTTTCTTTGTTGTTTTGAGTATTTTAGTTATTCTTTTGTTATTTAAAAAAAAATTTTATTTTCAAAATGTCAGTATTAATGAACAGAAACTTTGCAGAATTGTCAAGTAAAGGTAAAATATAGGTAGAATTTGTATTCATTATTGCAAAGTACCGCCAACTGGTGGCAAACTTGTTGTCAGTTTGCAACATTTATGAATACACCCAGACTCAAATAAACCTGGTTATGAAATCTATTCTTGTCTGTTTTAATCTACATTCGCTTGATGATTCGTTCATAATAAGCTGAGGCAAATATGGATTTGATTGAATCTCAATACGATATGAACATTTTTCTTTATGTTTAAGTTTTTCAAAATTAATATAACAAAAAATAAAATTATATCTTTTTATGAAATTGATGTATTTTGGGTTCGGACTCCTGAATGTAAAACCTCTCTCTTGCTGACGGTATTTAAAAAAAAAACCTTTTATCAAAACTCTGATATCCTGAATATTCACTGTGACAAACACAGATTTTGCAATGTGATGAATTTTTGTAAAACGACTTTTGATGAAACGTATTTTTGCAGTATGTCTTTTGATAAACTGTACTCAACCCAATGATTTTTATTAGATTATAATTTAGAAAGTTAATTACTAAGAGGATAAATAAAATAAAAACAAATTTACCGTAAAAAAAGTTTTCCAATGTAACTGTTATATTGGGAAATTGATAAAAAAATTATATAGTGGGGTAACCAGCTGCTATGGCACATACCCCTACAATAAGAACTGGACTTTCCGTTTTATTTGAGCAGATCCGTAGCTGTGATAAATCAGTAGATATTCTGAAAAAGAGTCTTTGAGCATTGTATCAGCTTTTAAGAGATTTACCATCTTTCAACCATCTTAAGCTAGTTTTCGCCAGATCTTAAGTTTTTTTTTCAGATAGAAGAAAATCATCAAAAGAGTCTTCAACTTTTGTTATTGAACCGAGGAAGAACGAAGTGAAGAACTGTGCCAACTTTAACGCACTAAAAACTCCCATCCTTTTGTTAAAATTAAAATTAGTCTTTAAGACTAACCATTAATACAATTTTGGCTCTATTTTGGCTCTATCTAGTAAGTGGAAAGGAATATGCTTAATGTTTTCCTGATTATCAAGTTCATCGAAGATTCAACAGGTTTCAGTATTTCAATCAGCGATATTACTTACTTACTTGCCTATTGCATAAACTCTGTACAAGCTTTTGACGTTTTTGATATAAAATTTAAATAAATAAATAACCAAATAAAAATATTCTTTATTGTTTATATATCTTGTTCTCTCTTGGTTTTCCACTAAATTCTCACCTTTCTCTTTCCATCCAAAATGAATGATTATAATTGATGAAACTGAAGAATAGCTTTGGCACAACTGATCCAAATTCTGTCAAAGTCCTTCTATTTATGAAAGGGGAGTTGAAAATTATAAAAATTAACAGCTATGAAAACGGATAGAACTATAGACGATAAATTACAGTAAAAGAGTGTAATTGTAATGTAAATTGAAGTATGCGGAAGAAATTTGTTTATAATTAATTTAATTCCAATGGTAATTTTCAAACTATTACGAGCCCAAACGCAAAATAACTTGTATACCTACTCCTTATTTCTTAACAATAAAAAAAAAAATTTGATTTTTTAAAGAAAATTTATTGGTATGGATTTACACTCCGAAGAATACAGGCGATGTAATTAAGATATTAAAGGAGATATTACACGAGATAAGCGTATTATTTTGCTTCTAAATTAGGCTAGACTGGTTATATTTACGTGAAATTGTTTTTTTTTCTTGCATTTTATCCTGTTAACCTTTGCATTATAGCACTTCTGCTAAGAGGGATATTTAGTAGCAATAAATGGTCCTCTTAAGAATCCGTATTAGGACCGATTCCTTTCGAGAGGAAAATCGAGCTTGCACCAGGAGGTATTCAACTTTTTTGTTTTCCCCATTGCCATTAAATATTTTTATGATTGATTTGTTATCGAAGTTTCCGCTTCCGCCCACTAAATCGATTTTGGTTATATTTTTTTTCTTAAATTTATTGATCCCTAAGCTGTATGATTACTTTCATAATTCGCAAAGCTCTCGTATGCACTCGTTCTCGTTAGTCTTGCGTAATCAAGTTACCAGAGTTCTCCCAGCTGGTAACTTCGTTACCTACCTTCAAGGAGGTAAGAATTAGATTTATTGACAGAGGTGAGATGTTGAACAGTAGGTATTTCCTAGATTTTGTCACTAGGGAATTTTTACTGTCTTTTTTTAAATTAAACCAAACATTAAGTTTCAAATGCTACCACTATACACGAATACGCACACACCTTCGATTAGTTGAAGATTCGGGAAAGAAAAATTACCCTTTGATCAGTTCAGAGACATTTTGAATAAATTTGTTAATATTTATATTGAACTTTTGTAGATGTATGAAGATACGATGATTTTCAAGTGGTACTTGAATGTTACATTGTCGATAACGCGAATGGCACGCTTTTCAACTTTGTCAAGAAAATTTAATGCGGTTCGTGATTTATCGGCCCATACGAGAGTATATGTGAATTGTATTAATTGTAACTGAAATTATATTGAAAAATCATATTTTGATTCGTGGAATAAAAGTCCTTTTATTCCATAAATTAAATATGTTATCAAATATATAGATACTAGGGGCCCCTGTTGAGTAATTATATTTCAAGTTGAAGTCAAATATAAAGTTTTTAAAAAAACAGTAATTTACGTACTGACATAGACTTCGCACGATATAGCAGAAACCATCTCGTGTTTAATAAAAAGTTTTGTGATTAGTAAGTTTTATTTAGGACACATAAATACACGTCCCTCATATAATGCTTCGTTTCCGATATATTCCCTATAGTAAACGGCATTTAGTGGATTAAAATTATTAAAAATAAAAAATTTTGTCATTAAAGAGGTATGTATATATATACCTACATAATACATAATTTTAATAAAAACTATATTATTACTACAAATAACCAAAATTTAGAAACAGTTACTTAAAAAGATAAAAACGAAGAATTCAAGTGATTTGTTTTTTTGTTGTTTTTATATTTTTTATTTGAGATGAATTTGTTTCTTTGTTTTTATTTGGCATATGTACATAGATTCATTTGCAAATATATAATATAAATTATAATAACTGATTTGTTTGCTTTTGTTTATTTTCATAAGATCTCACTTAGGCATAATGTATTTGCTGAATAATAAAATCATATGAGTACAAAATTTTCAGCTGTGTGCGCATTTTTTTTTTATATATAAATCTTATATATTATGTCAGAAGTTCATTAAGTAGTAGGAGAATCGAATTAAAATGAAAAGGTGTCTATTGCGCAGGTCCCCAAATGCTTGTCAATTATAATTATAGATAATATACCAGTAAATCCCCTTTGCAATTGCACAGAAGCAGTTCTTTCAGGTACCATTGTATATAAAAAGAAATATTTGTTTTGGTATAATTGTAGTTGTTTTCTGAATCGCTTGATTCTTGTATATTTATACTTTACAATGAAATTAAAGTATAATACCTAATACTTTATGACGAAATTAATACTAATTTCAATATAACTTAACACAATAAAATCTCATTACTTTCAATGTAGTAGATCGATGTATTTTAATTCGTTTATAGTCAAAAACGATTCACAATTCTGTTATAGTAAACTATTAAAAAGAAAAAAAGTAATAAACTTCATAAGTTCATACAATCGATGTAGTGTATAAGTCACATTAAATTATAACCGCAAATTTTTCAATAAAAATAGTGAAAATAGTCAAAAGTGAATTACTTTTATTAAAAACTTATTTATATATATTATATTTTTCTGATCTTTATTACAAATATGTATATTTTGTGATTACATAACAGAACTGCTATTTATGAATAAAATAAAGTTTAAAATTGTTATACGAAAGATATTTTATTGAATTTGATTTTGTTTATAAAGATGCAATTTTTTTTTACTACGCCTGTACGCCCGTAGTAAAACTACGGTTATAGTCAGAAATATTACTGAAATTTAGTGAATGACTATAACCCTGTCTTACTGCATATATATTTTTTTAGTAATAGCAGAAGCAAATGAACTAACATTTATTATATCATTTTTAAAGAGTATGATCTCATCTGTTTTTGTTTTTCTGTTTTGTTTTAAATTTTTGTTTGTGTTTTTATTTTGTACTTTTTTCTATACGTTTGTGTGTGTCTATTTAAAATGAACGAATTTTTATGAAGTCTTTTTTTTAAATTGTCCGCGATTAAAATTTCTTTTAGAGTATAGATGGCGCTCAACTTGGAAATAACCGTCATTTATTTGGTGTAAATATTTAAATGTTTTAAGTATTCAGCACGAAGAATTTAAATATTTTTGTGGTGTAAGTTACTATTCAATTATTCTTGCTTTTTTACTCACCATGTCGTTCATCTTGTTTATAATATATAAGATCATAAAAAATAATCATATTGTGGCTTAACAATATGATTAATAGTTGTTTAGCATTGACATAAGACTGCGACGATGAATTTAAATTTGTTAAAAAATAAGAAAAGAATGAATTCTGTTGCATTTGGGCTCGTAGAAAATATATTTAAATCTAATATAATAAATTAACAATATACCTCATTCTTAATTAGAAAAACTTTTGAAAATAGTTAAAAATAAAATTAATTAAAAATTCTGTTTTTTTTCTAAAAAAATTTTTTTTTTTTTTGTAAATATTTTATTTAAATTTACAACATTATTTCTTCTATTTAGTATAAATAAGTAACATATTTTAAAATTAAAATATTTTTTATAACTTCATGTTCAATTCTATAAACATGAAAATAAAAATTTATATATAACAATATTTATTTATATATATATATATCTATATATAGACTATTTATATAATATAGACTAAAAACAGGATTCTAATAAATGTTTAAAAGGTTTTTTATTATTTTGTTTTTTTGTTTTAGCATTTATTTTTAGCATTTATTATTATTTGTTTTATATTGTTTTCTTATTGTATAATTGAGTTAATTAATTGAGATTCTTTAGCCTTATTTCTAATAATTATTTTATGAATTTTCCCAGTTTTGTTGTTCTCAGCTTAAATTACATTAAAAGTATTGTGTGTACATCTTGTATATATAAATGTACATATATATACATATATACAGTTGTACAGTGATAATTAATTACCAATATTGTTGTATATATTTGAATCTGTATATATATATATATATAACTATATTCAAACAATAAAATTCTCGCTGGCAAAAAATAACAAAAAATACGTTGAACGTATCTGGTAACATCGTAAATTGAATACTAAATCTACAATATTTTGTTAGATTTTTGATTGCCTACATTTCTTTTGTTTTATTTTTGTTTTTCTGTTTTTTTTTTTTTTTGAGAACTTATAAAGACTTTGTTTATTCTTTACTTTGTGATTGTATCCTTCTTTGTAATTGAATCCTTGGAAATAATTTTCCTCATATTTTATATGAATGTATGTTCTTGTTTTTTTTTTTGTTTTTGATTTTAATTTTCTTTATTGTTTTGCTGTTCTGCGTTAAGAAATAAACCAAATTTTCTACATTTGATATCGCATCATCACTTATGCTAATGGTAAGAATAATGAAATTTGTTTTTGCTTTGTTTTTATTGAATATTATGATTAGGAGTAGGAGGGCGGTGCTCATCATTCTTCTTATAATGTATATGAAACTAAACACTACTAAAATTAATCCTTTTGTACGAAGTTGAATGTCATTGAACTGCTGAACTTTCAAATAAAAATTTATTTGTTACTGTCTCATCCTTTAGTACAGCCTAAAAGATACAAAAAAAATAAATAAAGAATATATTATTAAATATTAAAAGATGAATATGTAGAAATGTATAATTTAAAAATGAATATTACATTATAATTTATTTACATTTATTAATGATTTATTATTTTCTGATGATTTGTTAGAATTTTAGAAAATTTAATTTTTTTGTTTGTAAAAATAAATTGCAACTATACAACTATAAAAAAAAATAATTTGGAGTGAAAGATTTTAATGGGATAGTGAAAATAATGGTTTTCTGATCCATCCATTAAAAATAAATGTTCTTTCTATAACTGCCAAGATTCAATGACATAGCTTAGGTTGTCAATAAAGCCTGAAATTAAAATCAGTTTCTATCAAACATACATTATTGGAAAACTATACATTTTTGTTTTAATTCACGGTGTTGTTGGCTTACTCACCCTACTGTGTAAATTCAGTCCGAAATACGATATGGTGAAGTTATTATATAGGCCAACACATGACTTGGTGTTGTGGCAGACACTGATTTTTCTGTCTCTCACCCCTTTTTAAGCTAACTAACTAACCCTACTTGATGATAATATACTGCACAATCAATGTATCAAGCTATCAAGCTTATCAAGCTATCAAGCTTTCATCAAGTCTATTAATCGATGTCTGATGTGCTTGTTTTGAGCATTAATTTGACAGTATTAAATAGAAAACTCAGAATAAAATATAAAACATTCATAATCTTAAAAGTTTTTCAAAAAACTTCAATCCACCAAAAGCCAAATTTGTTCAAGGTAGCTTATCAGTTCCGTTACTACACTCACTTTCCATTCATAATAATAAAATAAAAAAAAAGATACCAACTAATTAATAATTATATTTAATTGAAAATTAAAATAATTAAAAAAAAATATTTTGTTGCGCTACGTCTCCTTTTAAATATCTATCATTTAAAAGAATAATAATCGGTTTTGAAATAAATCGGTTTTGAAATGGCTAATATATTTATACCGTAGCTTTTTCAATTTGCTAATTAAATATAAGTGATTATTAATCAAAAGCTAGAATTAAGAATATATAACTAACAAAAAATAATAATTACCATGAATGAATATTTGACGGATTTGTAGTGACGCACACTATCTTGTAAACGAGAAAATGCATTTGCGAAGTGTGATGATCCCGTAAGCTGTAAGCTGTAGACGACGATTTCAGTATGACATTGCACGAATTTATATTGATTAGGGAAATTATTATATGACTCGGTTGGTATTTTAGAACACATAAACTTCAATATCAACTTTCGTTCTCTTAGGCATTCTGCACTCTTTCGATTAAAGTTTCATCGCACGGATTATGGAAAGAATGAGCCAATTACAATGTTGCGTAACGTAAACAATAACTCTAATGTCTTCGATTTTCACATTAGTAAGTCCAAACTAAAGAATCTGCGTTATTCAAACAGGTCATAAGTTTTTGAAGGACATGTAATACATGTAGTATACGTAGTTGTTCAGATTGAATCAGTAGTATTTCATACTTTTTATATATATACATAAGTATATATAAATTATGTTTATTTCTATTATTATTATTTTTGTGTTTTTGACTAACTGCGTTTTGCATGTGTTGTATTTTTATATATGTATGCATATATATATATTTTTTTCTTTCTTTTTCTTGTTTTTTTTTAAATTTCTTTAGTTTATACCTAAAAAAATTGACTAATGCTTCTTCGGCGTAATTTAAAATTGCAAAATTTTGATTTAGCCTATCTTGACATGTTGGAAGATAGTCTAAATCTATGATATAATTTTTTAATTGATTGAAGATTTTAAATTGCTTCAATTTTTGAATTGTGAGCATATTGCTTATTGATTTTTGTTCTTTGATTTGCCTTGACATGTTGGAAGGCAAATCAAAATTACTAGACTTTTTTCCGTTTATGGATTTTTTTTTTGTTTCTGTTTTTAGTATTCTATCAATTTATTACTAATTACAAATTTCCTTAATCGTGTTTACTAATTCACCCCTTTCTTTTTCTTCATTGAGTGTATGCTCGACACAGTATTACATACTGAATAATTTAATTTATTAAAATCTTTCTATACTTTTAATAAGAAGAGATTTATTCTTCCAAGCACTTGTATACGACACTCCTGATCATATGCTAAATAATAATAATAATGAGAATGGAGACACTCCGCGTGCGCGGCACGAGAGGGGTAATTGGCCATTGGGACATTATTATTATTATTATCGGGTGAAGACAGTGTTTTGTGTATAAATAGAATCGTGATAATATGTAAATAGTGATATTGAATGTATTTATAATAATACAAAAATAAATAAATAAATAGTGATATTAAATATTCATAAAATACTGTTATCTTTGTTATCAGAAAAAAAGGTGTAAGTAATAAAAATTATAATAAGAAAATTTTTTTTTTTTTATATTATATTTATAAATAGTAAAATGAATTCAGGAAACAATAAAGGATTAAATGAAGAAGATATTCATTGTGCGATTGCAGAAGCAACAAATGAAAATGAAAAAGAAGATGAAGATGAAGAAGAAGAAGATGGTTGGATGGATTCGGTATCAGATTATAAATCCAACTATACAGAAGTAGATTCTGAGAAAGAATATGTATTAAATCTCAGTAGAACTGAAGATGAAGAAGAAAATAAAAGGGAAACCTTTTTGGGCAAGGAGGGTACTCTGTGCGAATCTTTGCCATTACCAACTCGAAAACGCCCAGATCCATTTAGAAATAAAATTGAAAGACCTGAAGACTGTTTATCTCTATATTTCAATGACGAAGTGATTGAAATTATTGTGAGATAAACAAATATGGAAGCAGAAAGGAAAATTGGTGTTAAATGGAAAAATACTATCCCATGAGAAATGCGCGCATTCATTGGTCTCTTATTGATTGATAGTAGTAATGGATCCTCTTTTTGGAAGTCCTCTTTTCCGTGTCACTATGAGTATACTTCGTTTCAAGGCGATTTTAAGATTTTTACGATTTGATGACAGACACACTCGATCAGCGCGCAAGTCCAATGACAAATTAACTCCAATAAAATATTTTTGGGAAACAATAAATAAAAATTTTATAAAATATTATATTCCGGGACCCAACTTAACTGTTGATGAATTCCAAATTAAATGTTAATGAATTGAATGGAATTCCATTTTGTGGAAAAATAGCTTTCAAACAATATATACCAAGTAAACCAGATAAATACGGAATAAAAATTTGGTGGATTGTTGAGAATGAGATTGCCTATTCTTTGAAAGGAATACCATATTTAGGAAAAGAGGGCAACACGAGAGCCGAAAACATAACGCAAAATGTTGTTGAAGAATTCTATCGTTACATCGAAACATAACATTTCACAATTATTTCACAAGCTATGAACTAGCAAACTCTTTGTTGTGTAATGGCTTAACGAGTATTGGTGCACTTCAAAAAACTAAAACATGCACCCACATTATTTTTGTCGCATTCATCAAGAGAAGTTTAAAGTACTCTATTTGGTTTTCGAATACAATGTCATTAACTTCTTATGGGACACAAAAAAATTGCTGTGTTGTATTATTGTCCACCAAACATCACACAACAAGAACAGATTCTCAGAAAAAAAATAAACCAGAACAAATTTTATTTTACAAGTTATCAAATTCATATAGTGTCAGGCGTAAATCACTGGCCGATGGCTTTCTTTCAAAATTTAATTGATGTAAGCGGGATAGCTGCCCTTGTAATTTGGAGAAATTTATATAAAAAGAACAACACTAAATCTAAAATTAAAATATTTATTCGGGAAATTGCTCACGATTTAGTTAGGCCTTACATCCTTTCCCTAGACAAAAATGGCATTATACTGCATCTCATTTATGAGTAATAAATTCGGTACTAGCAAATAGTATTGAAGGAAGTTGTGAAAATAATCCACTAACTTCGGGAGGGGAAGGAAACAAGAAACGTTGTTACATGTGCCCAAGTAAAATTGGCCGTAAGCAGTGCTGTCAAACTTGCAATAGGAATGTATGCCAGGAACACTCACAAAAAACTATTCTTTGTAAAAATTGCTTACACAATTAATATTGTTAATTTTATTATGCATTGTTATATTTTTGATACTTTTTATTTTGTGCAATATTTTTTTAAATTACTGTTTTAGTTTTAATATGAATTATTTTTTTCCATGAAATATGTATGAATTGCCGTTTTTTATAATAAATAAATTAATTTAACAATAATTAATCATTTTTAAACAAAACATAAACAAACTTTAATTTATAACAATCACTTATATAAATTTACGAAATTTCAAGTATTTTTTGTTATAAATACATACTGTACTGTTGAAGGTTAATAATAAACAATTTTAGCAATAGCAATGTTAAAATTATATATTTCAATAAACCTAATTGGAAGTAGCAAGACATTATTATCGGACAGTTGGTTGGTACAATCAAACTATTTGGTCTAGACTAGATCATAGGTTGTTATTGATATTTCCGTTCTTTTATTGTATTTTCGGGATATGATTATATTCGGGACATGTTTTATTGCTGCAAATCATGCTTACACACTCAACAATTGCCGGTTTACCATAAAATGCAAGATAATTGTGTGTTTGAACTCTTTGAGATTCTGTATAAGTGTTTTTCTTCTCTTCTTGCTAGTGTTTTTTTTTGGCAAATAAATTAAATTGGATATAAATTGAAGCACGTGACCGACCTTATCATGATTAAATTTTTAATGTCAAGAAACAATCGAAGTCAATTAAGAATAAATTAATTTCTTAAATGTTATTCAACTGTTTTCATTAAATAAATTTTTTTAAAAATTTATTAAATAACGGTTTAAAATTCAAAATTAACAAAATAGAGATTTAAACTTTTAAAACAAATTATAAAGAATGTGTGCTTTAAAATAATTTACATATTTTGGTCTAGACTAGACAATGTACTTATAAGGAAAAATAATAATTGATTTATTTTTATTTTAATGTAATGCAGATGACTTTTAATATTTCCAATCAATTAAATTTTCATAAAAAAATCTAAATTAGTAAATTATTAAAATAAAATATTTTTTATTGAATAAATATTTGATGGTTAATAATAAAATTTGACAAATAAATACAATACACAAACAATCGAGCAGGATGAGAAGTTATTAAAACTCCTTTGATACTATTGTAACAAAATGTTATGGTTTTAAAATGCTATTGTTAATAATGTAAGAAATGGGTCAACTACCCCAGTGGTATAATTATTAAATGTATCGTAGATGTGAAAAAGAAAACAATCAAATATCACTCTGGGTGAAGATATCCTCTTTTTATTATTGCTTATAGTGTTTGTGTTGGTGTTTGTGTAGTGTAGTGTTGCCTGTGTGATTGCAACTTACTGCAAACAAAATTTAAATAACTTTGTTCAATGTAGAAAATAAGCTATAGCTTAAACGTATAAAAATAATTGGGTGACTAGCGACAGATACAGCTCCTGGCGATAAATACATCGCTGGCATAAACACAATTGCGAATGCAAAGTAGAGCTTCAAAAACTACTAAATTTACTATATGTATTAATTTTTCCTTAAAAGCCATTTCAAAGAATTCAAAAGAAAACAGATTTACTTTTAATATTTTAATGTTGTTCGAAATTGTTTATGATTAATGATATGTTCAATCATATGCTACCAAAAGTAGCTGGGCGACGGATACAAAAATAGAAATTTTTCAAATTTGTATCCGTCCCCCAGCTACAGTATCCCCAAATGTGTTCATGTGCATATAAAATGTATGAGGCTACTTTTTTTGACAGAAGTTGTAGCTGTATCTGTCGCTAGTAGTCCCAATTTTGTTTATACTATAATGCTGCTAATGACAGGAAGTTGTTTATCATTATTGTCCCATGTGTGGGTTAGCGTCATGTATTGCTTTGGCTGCCACCACAGTGCATTTTACAAGTCAATGGAGGCGCTAAATTATTGTACCTGCTTCAGATTTTAGAAAGTAAACTCCTAATTGAGTTGTTCCTAAATGCTAGCTAATCGCCAATGTAGGGCGATTTCAAAGAAGATGTAGGATTGTTTCGTCCTCTTCCTAATTTTTGCAGGCATTGCAGAAATTATTTGAGTGACACCCAAATCTTCTGGCATGTGTTTCTATAAGGTAAACACATGTGCTTGTCCCCACTATCGTACAGATATCGAATATTTTTAGTGAAAGCAGGTTATGGATCGTTCGAGATCCTGCATTTGGGATATAAGTTTGGCTATATTTTAGCCAGGTATATTAAACTATTTGTAATTAAAAGATACGATTGCTCCTTTCAGAAGTAGTAGTAGATTAAAGGTAGTTAGATATTTGCTCAAATTAGAAAAATTTCAAAGGCTCAATTTCAAGCAAGTTCATGTGCTGTGCAAAGTACCCAACTTAGGCGAAAGTTGAAAGATTCCACTATCTTGTTGAGAGAAATGCGGCATCCCATTACAGTCTTTGAGTTGCGAAATACTGATTCTAGTGCTGTAATTGCTACCCGACTGTCTGTCAACATACAGTTATTTCTTTACACTTTATCTTTAGGTTTCTATCATCTCCCACTTTTTCATCCATTTCAGATCCATCAGATTACAGATCAAGATAGTCTTGTACCATGTTGTTTTTCAGTTCAAATTATTGAGTCATCACTACATATTGCTTTCCGCTACTCAGATTTTTGTTTTACATTTTACCTAATATAATATTTTAGTAAACTTCCTTACTAGAAAGTACTCACCTGATGGTTAAAAAATGTTCTTGTCTGACACCAAGTTCAAAATTTTACAAAATAAATAAACTGTTCCATCGGTCATCCTCAAAATTTTTTTGAGAAATTTGTACACGATAAAATAATATTTATTAGCTATTCACCGCTTAATGATCTGCAACACTGTTTTAGAGGTTTTAGAAAGCATCGTTCTACCACTAATTTCTTTATTTTTACGTCTGAAATCCTATTTAAAATAGAGAATATATTATAGATATCAAGTCAATGTTACGAACATTAATTTGGATAAGCATTTCATTAAAGCAAAAAAAAAAAAACAAAAGGGAGCAGCTACCCAAATGTACTCCTTTGATATTAGTCAGCTCATCAAATGTCAAAGATTTACATCTAAAAACTTTCTGTTCTTAGTATATCATCTACGAAGTATCTTGGTAGTAAATAGTCATTTTCAATCCGATATAACGATTTACTGTGACGATAATATTATATTGATTGGTCATCTACAATTCTAATATAATAGCTCCCTAATTATATCTGCTGTATAGAAGTAATATTAGTGGGATCAAAATTATGTAAGATGGATTGGTACGAAGTTTTCAGTACAAAATCCATAAAGATAAAATCCCCTATGGATGAAAGCAATCTTTTGTTAGAATATATATTATTTTAATAACTGAGAATAGTTATTGTTAATGCTGTGTAACAAAATCAAATTCAATATGTTTTATAGTAGCTTAATTAAAAATATGGTCAGATACATTTATGGCAAAATAAAGTTTTCCATAAGTGTTCCGCAAGTATCAGTTCTCTCCCCCACCTTCTTCTTGATTTTCATCAATGATCTACTTCAAACAACCTTCAATCCGATTCACAGCTTTGCAACAATGACAGCACTCTGTTAGCATCCTTTGGTTTCCTCCGCAGAATCAATGCTTCAAACGTCGAAGTTACCAATAGAAGGCAAATCATGGTGAATATGATTAACCATGATTTGACCAAAATTGCTGACTGGGACAAAAAAAACAGAGTTGAGTTCAACTCGACAAAATCTCAAAACTGTCTAATCGCACGTAAACTTCCAAGATTTGAACCCAATCTTTCCCTCCAAGGTGTTAGTTTGCAAACTCGGATAGTTCAGACATCTTAGGTATGCACGTAAATTAAAAAATTACTTGGAATGACCATATTTTTGATATTGCGAAAAGAGCTGCCAAGTGTTTAGGCTATTTCAGTCGTTGCAAAACTCTTTTCTCGCCTTTTGAACTCCTTAATATCCATAAAACATTTATTCGACCCAAGATGGAATACAATTCTTACATTTAGGCTGGCGCTACCATTTCAGCCTTAGGCTACCTTGACCGCGTTCAAAATTGCGCCATTCGTCTCATAGGCGACCAAAATGTAACATCATCCTTAACTCCTTTTGGACAACGTCGTACAGTAGGGTCACTTTCTCTGTTTTACAGATATCTCGTAGGTATGGACACAGTAGAAATCAAATCACTACTCCCAAAGCGAAACAAGAGGAGCAGCAAATACCCACCCCTACACAGTGGAAATCCTAAAATGGCAAAAAAATGGTTATGGGTACAATCAATTAATAACAGCTAGTTATAATATCCAGAGGTTCAAGTCATTCGGAGGTGTAAGTATTTAGCGAACTGAGACTTGAATATCCTGGATATGCATGGTAACCAAAAATATATGTAGAAGATCATATTTTTTATATTTCTAAAGATATCGCGTAATAATTGGGTGTTTTGAATTGCTACAAAAGGTATTTTTCTACCAGGAACATGTTTGTATTTATAAAGTTTATATACGACCTAAATTGGAATACAATTCACATATATGATCTGGTGCATTTAAAACCACATTCAACTCTTTCAAAAGTATGCCATTCGTCGATCATATTGTGGAGCTCTCCATTGTACCATTGGAAAATCGTCATGCTCTTATAGTACTTTTCTTGCTTTATAGGTATCTAGTAGGCTTATGTACGTGTTCACACGAAATAAAACCTTCAATTTTACTTCTCGATCATTTCCAACAAGCTATGAACATATAACCAACCGGCTATGGTGATTTGTTTGAAGTAAAATATTCACGAATGTGGAACAATATTCCAACAAACATGTTTCCACAATGCAAAAATATGTCGAAATACAATCTAAAAATGTTCAAAAGAAATATTAAAAAAAATATTCAAAATGTCTCTTTAGGGACACATTATACTGATCGAAGGAACATTTTTGTTTCTCCAATCCTCAACTAGTGCAAGCTGTGCATTCCTGAATAAAGATATCGTTTAAAACCTAATGTTGGGCGAAACTGCGTTCTATATATTTTTTTATATAATTCAAAGGGTATGTGGCTCCCTAATCACTTTCTACGGAGATACTTGTCATGGACAAGCTCATACAATAATTGTTTTTCTTTTGAATTTTTTAGATTATCAACTAATTTTAATGTGGATTTAAATTGTATTATAAAATTAATTTCAAAGAAGGGTTTTTAGTATCTCAACCATCCATTTCATTTTCGAGATCACTGAATTCTTCAAATTTATAATTGTGTTTCCAAGAGATGAAGTAAATCATTATAAATTTTAATACATTAACAGGTCGAAGCCTAAAAAATAGTAACAATTGTGGTTATAAATGGAATCGTAATGAATTTATTTCCTATAGTTCTATAGCTCGAAAATGCTAATCAGAAATTTGTCCTATAGTTCTACAATTTCAAATATTAGTATAGGTAATCAAAATACAAAATAGACGAGATGAAATTGCAAATAAAATTATTGCCGGTAGAATTTGTTTCATAATATACAATATACATCTAATTCTTAATTAGATTTTAGCCATACATCATTGTTCTGTATACATCATTGCATCCGGGAGACATAGGGTAGATTTTAGTGATACATATATGCGACACAAATATTTCAGATACTCAAATTGTTTTTCCAAGAGACACAATTAATAAATAATATTTGTGAAGACATTGACCAATAATGTCATAGACACATAGTGCAGTATAGAAGATCAGGCAAGGCAATTCTTGGAAAGAAAATGTATTTGTGGAATTGAACATACTATAAGTTTATGATAATTATGATTTAGTCTGGCACAAGCAACTTACAAGTCTAAAATATATAGTTGCTTGTAAATTAGTTCTGTTTTCTACTTAGATCATGCTTACACCAAAGTTAGTTTCGAGTAAAATTTAATAATGAACTTTTCAAAATATATGAAATGAAAGTATCTACACGCTGAGATAGAACACCTGCCTTTCCACCGAAAGGTCCCAAGTTCGATTCCCGACGAAAGCAAAAAAAAAATGCTTTCTGGATTTTTTGACCTGGTACAGTACCCTTTATCATTGGGATAAAATAAATGATAAATAGTTGAGAGTTTTGGTTATCCCTTCAAATAAAATGGAACTATGCTATTATGAAGGCGAAGTACTCTACAAAAGATATAATTTTCCATATTTAAATTAGTAGATATACCAGAGAAAGCTATTGTATGTAATTGTGTATTCCAAAATCTCTGTGTAAAAGCAGTTAGGGTGTTCATCCCATAGACTTGAAATTAAAAAAAAAAAATCCCCTGTGATAGGACTTAATACTAATTGCATTAATTAACTAAACTACCATTTAATATTTTTATGCAAAACCAGTTAAAGCCCCTTTGTGCATAACATATTATACTGATTACATATTTAAATAACGTCAAATTAATGAGTTAAATAATCTAAAATAGGCTTAGTATTAAGAATGTAGGATTATTGTTCCTTCATTACACCTATTTTACATAACCAGAACCATAGCAAATAAAAAATTAAAATTTCAGTACTAATCTTTTGCCTTCACATCAATATCAATTTTACAGATATTAAAAAAAAAAATCACAGATGATTTCACAAAATTTGATTACAAAATTTTTTAATATAATTATTTAAAAAAAATGTTTTCTTATTTAAAATTTATTTAATTAATTAATGTAATACTATTTATTTATCTTCCTTCTATCATTTTCTACAAACCTTTTTGAATTGGAAGTAAAAAACGAAATCTTTCAACAAAAAAATTTTAATCCTTTTATTTTCGTATATAATCGTCAATTAACTTAATATAGAATAATATCTAAACAAAAAAGGACCCACCCAGATAAGGAAGGTTATAATAATTGGTGATGATATTTTGATTCTATTATAATAATTATTCTTTGATCCCTTTGAAATGATCCTAAATACCCACTGAAAAATTCAATCCAACAGGATTTTTTTTCTCCTTTAAAGAATTGAATAAATTTTTAGAAAGACATCCAGACGTTAATATTATCTTCGTGATGATTGTAATATAATCTAAAAAAATTTCTTCAAAATAAAAAAAACAAAAATAAACAAAACAAATCTAATCTTCGATCGCCGCCTTGCTTACTTCAATTAAAAATTTAATTTAAAGCAAATACTTTTTATGTAAATTTACAAAAAATTAATCGAAAATTTAAAATTTAGAAGCAAACAGCGATTTACAAATCAAAAATTTATTATGTTAAATTTTTTTTTTTATTTTTGTCTGTTTTTGATGCGAGAAAAGAGATAACTGCTAAGTACAGAAACTGTCAACTAGAAAATGTCATAAACTTAATAGTTTAGTAAGCAAATCAAATTAATTCCCATAGCCGACAGCATTATTGATGAAATTGATACTCAATATAATTAACTTTTTGTATGTAAGTGATATTTTGTATGTAAGTGATATTAAAAATCGCCGAAATTGGCCGAAATCAAGATTTTCAAATGGGAAGTTGAAAATATCCCCAATCGATGAAGCACCTTCGATTTAATTAATTATTTGTTCTTTTATTTTTAAAATAACGGCTCATTCCTCTCTTAAAAAGCTGATACCCATTCTCTGGAACACCCGGTATAAAAATTCTCGAGAAAATGATCCTCCGTTTGAAATATTCTGCAAAATCCCCCTTTTTGTATCCAACAGCCGCTACGCATAAAAATAATTGAGGTAAATATTCTGGAATCAAAACCATATTTTGAAAAAGCCAAATTTTGATAATTGAGATTTTAAGAGTCGTAATTTCATTACGTTTATCTGTGCGTCTCTAATTCACTCTAATTTAATGTATACTCTGAATTCACTTTTCCTTTGTATATTACAATAGGAATTATAGTTAACACCATAATATATTATCAATATATGTAATCAATACTGATAATCCGATCATCGCATTTTTTCATCCGATTATCTACTTAAATCTCGCATTCAAGTAGAAATGGACATAATATAATTTACCATATTGTGACTAACAAAAATGGTTTTATGAAAAATTATAGCCAACCCAAGAAGAATTTCATCAATGTTGTTAAATTCTGTAATGACTTATTGTAATAAATAACCATCAACTCAAAAATCGTGTTTTAGCCTGTCGCAGTTCTTTGGACGATACTAGCAGATAGGTTCAACATATTGTTACGATGGGTGCCAGGACACAATAATATTCCGAGTAACTGCATTGCAGATCAACTTCCTAGAGACGGTACTATATTAGAAATCCTTCCGAAAAGGAGTAACCTGGGTGCACCTCTAGCTACCTGTAATTTATTGCTTCGCAAAGATGCAATAAAAGCTTCAAACTTCAGATAGTCAGCTAGACCAAAATGCAACATTACCAAACAAATCTGGCCTATGCTGAACCTGAAACGATTCCTTAACCTACTAACTCTGAAAAGGTGTGACATAAGCACTATGGGGTCATTACGGGTCATTGTCTGATTGGTAAACATGCCAGAAGACTGAGACTCCCCTCACACGACTTTTGCAGAACATGTAGAGAATTTAATTTAATTTAATTTAATTTATTCATCTTCCCTACACATTAATGTGTAGGCAAGAATTATGACCCTTTTCCTTTCGGATGTGGGCCAATCTTTTACAATTACATGCTTTTTTTAATACTTAATTCTAGTGTTAAATTACTTATATATTTTTCAGAAATATTAGTTGTTAAATTTTATATTATCTAGTTATAGATAGAAAGAAGTTTAAAATAATAAAATAACCCAATATTAAAATTAAGTGTTATTAGTTCAAATTTAGTCAAATTATTAAGAGTTATGTTTTTGTTATTATTTGTTTGGTGTTTAAATACACCTCAAAAAAACGTCTGATATCAGGAGAGAATAAAAAGAATAAAATCAAAACAAATCTAAATCTAAAAAATTGTTAATGTTAAAATTAGGTTAAACAAATTAATTTTGGGTTATGTTACTGTTAAAACTTGTTTGGTGCTTAAATACACCTCAATACGCTTCTGCTGCCAAAATAAAGTACAAAGAATAAAATCCATTATAATCCAAATCTTAAAATTAATTGTTAATATTTACTTTAAATTGATTAAGTTATTTATGGGTTAAGTTATAGTTAGAACTTGTATGGTGTATAAATACACTACAATACAAGTCTAATGGCAAAAGAAAATAAAAAGAGTAAAATCCATTATTATACAAATCTTTAAATTATTTGTTAGTATTTAAGTTTAATTTAAACACATTATTAGTGGGTTATGTTATAGTAAAAATTTGTTGGGTGTTTAATTACACCACACTGCAAGTCTGATAGAAAAGAAAATAAAAAGAATGAAACCCATAATAATCCAAATCTTAAAATTAATTGTTAATATTTAAATGTGATCTAATTAGTTTAAATCTAATTAGTTTAATTTAAGAGTTATGTTTTTAATACTTGTTTGGTGTTTAGATACAGCTCAATTCACGTCTTATGTAATTATATGTCGTTCCATATTCCCTGGTTTGTTAGTCTGTCTCGTATAGTACTTATGTCTTTGTCATTGTTTAGTTGTAAAGTTTCTATAGTTATTTGATTGTTTTGTATGTATTGGCAGTCTAGTAGTACATGTTGTATAGTTAGGGGTTCATTACATTGTCTACATGTCGGTCTAGGGGTATTGTCCAAGAGATACCGATGGGTTGCTTTTGTGCAACCCAAGCGGATTCTTGTGAGTTTTACCCCTAGTTGTCTTATTTTCGTTTTAGTTATGTTATTGTTAGTTACGTTTGTTGTGTGTACTCGTCTAAATGATGTTGATATGTCCCAAGCTTCTTGTCTCCTTTCTCTGTTGAAGTTATGTATGTCTAGTTTTGCCTGTCCGTAAGTTAGTGGTGTTATTGTTAGTAATGGTCTTTTAGTTGCTAATTTGGCTTCTTTATCTGCTAGTTCGTTTCCCACTATCCCTGCATGTCCTGGTACCCATATTATTTTTATTTTCCCTCTGTTCCTTATTATTGTGTCCCTTATCGTATTTATAATGTGTTCAGTGTTGTCAATGTTTTGTATAGTTCGTATTGTACTTAGGCTGTCAGTGTATATAAGTGTTTGTTTGTTTTGTTTGTCTGCTAGTTTTATTGTTAAGTATAGTGCCGTCAGTTCGGCAGTGAACATGTAGAGAAAAAGAAGAGGATGAAACTGTCCAACTCCTACTCTGTTCCTGCGCTGGTCTCTACCATAAAAGGAAAACCCTTCTAGGAGTATTCTTTCTGGACTCACTGGGTGACCTTGAAAGCACTAATATCAAAAATCTCCGCCGCTTCGTTAGAAGTTTAAATTGGTTCAAGAGTCGAGTAGAGTCCAAAAATTAACATGCAAATAATAATTTTAAGCATATACATAAATATCCAGCACAGTTCCGGCTTGATATAAAATTAAACGAAAAAGACTTGAACATATTTGTAGTATCAACTAATTGAGAAATGTCATTTGTCAAAAGAATTAAAACTTAGGTATTCTGCACGTTCACTACAAATTTAAAACTAAAAACCAGAAGGAGAAGAGAAAAGATGACCACAGAATGATTAACATATTTCAAACCCTGTTATACAGTTTTAAAGTTTGGACCTCGTATACTTTCGAAATGCGGTGGTGCTATCAAATAATGCTAAAAATTATATAAAAATTACATGCTATTGACCAGGGTTAGAGGGATAGCGTAAGTAATGAAGAAATTTTGTTGCAGATAATGAAAAAAAAGTATTCTAAAAATTGTCAAATCTAGAAAACTGAAATAATGTTATTATATAGCTCATGAGATACTCTAGATAATTCTTAAAGAAAGAGTTAAAGGAAATTGATGATCTGGAAGAAGAAATACGTTAGGGTTGAAAGATTTGTATTAGTTGTTTAATATAGCAGCATAAAATAATTATTTAAAGATGCAATTGATGAAGTGTAAATAGGTACCATAATAATTAATGTCCCCAGAATAGACACAGGACATGACGAGGATAAAGACCAATATGCATTAATGCGACTCGACTTTTCTACAATGATAAAGGATAACCGAACCCATTTTCTTAATTACACTAAAACACAAAAAAACTCCGAAATAGTTGCAATAAGTTAAGAAGTAGTTGACCATTTTTTCCATGAATTATTTCGTTCTGTTTTTTACGCAAATGATATATTAAATGAGGCGGTGCAGGCCAAGCGGTAATTTTTCGAAAAACGAGTTATTGCCATTTTCTATTTTCTTATTAGAAAATAAATTTTCTTTCCATTGCAATTTTATCTCTAAAGTATTTTTTTTTACATTGTTTACATGGTTCATTCTGGCTCGGACCGTCTCAAATAACATCTCTTTTTACTTTAACAACAGTTCTTAATTATTCAATCACCTCTGTTTAACATAGAATTTCATTTTTAATAGAATACTATAAACGACTATAATTAAACTGAAATCTAATATCAAGCCGATTGATCCCTTAGACAGATGAGATGACAAAGGAAGGCAAAAAAGGTTAACACCCCACGATCTAGTGGAATAAAATTAAAATATAGGATAACAGAGATATTGATTCCTATAAACCTACACACTTTTTCTACACACAAAAGGCTTTTTCTTATCAGTACATTTTTAACTCAACAATAAATTTTTAAAATATGTAATAAGATGCTGTTCGAAATTCTAATAATTTTTTTAGTAAATTTAAACTGTTAAAAAATTGTTTTCTAAACTGTAACTTATAAATAATGAAAAGTTAACTCTTTTCATTTCACTTTAATTGTTGTGTTGTATATACATAGTAATGAAAATAGATAGAAGGACTAAGTTAAAATCAATAAAGATTTGCTTCAAGCTTCTATAAAAAAAATTAATTTTATTATTTAAAACCAGCGTGAATTAAAAAAACTAACTTAATAATGAAACACCCTGTACATTTAATTAAATAATATTATGTTAATTCAAAAATTACCTGTAAAATCATTTTATTTTCACCATTAAAATCAAAATCGCTACTGTTTTTACTAATTAAAGTATTTTTTCGATTTGGCGTTGAAGATTGTCGGCACGGATGAGATAAAATTAAATTACTTGAATGTTGTCTAAATAAAACTGTCTGAAAATAGAAAAATATAAAAACAAAATTAGATTTAATTATAATATTTTCTTTATAGAAAACTGTATATTCTTACCTTGAAAGCATCACGAAATTTATGACTCATTATATTATATAAGAAAGGATTTATACAAGTTGATAAATAATACATAATACCAGATATATATGTAATAATTTCGTATATATGAATAAAAAAATTTATTTGTAATCCTGAAACTTCAACGTACGTTGTAAATAAACGTTGAGCATGAAATGGAGCCCAACAAAGAAAAAATGCTATAACAACTGCAACTGTAAAAAGAAAAAGAAATGTTTTTTTTTTTGTTAGTAAATATTGAAAATTACGGTAGTTTAAAACAAAATATGATAAATTAATTGGGTTAATCAAACCTACTAATCGTAACAGGCATCTGTTATAATTAATTGTTATGAAAAATACATAATATTAATTGCAACCAATAATCACTGGCTGGGCAGAAAATGTCATTAATAACAAATTATACCTATAATGAACGGTTTTAATGAATGTTACAGTTAAAACGATTAAATCATAAATAAGATGTTAAAATATGGAGATGGCTTTTTGAAAAATTAACTGAAGGTAAAATTCTTCAAAATCATGCTCATAAATGGAAATGTTCGTCTTGATTGGCAAAAAAGATTCACTCTTCCTATGTTGAATAAAAGTAGATTAAAATAACTATAAAAATTACCCCAGGCAAAAGTACTGTCATCTATACAAAACCTACTACTAGAAATATTATAGAAAAAGTTATAACATTAGGGCCAATAGATCAACAAATATTTATATGTAATACAACAAATAGCTGAAAAGTTAAGATATTAATAGAGTTAAATGTACCAATGTGCTTTGCTTTCTTAACCGTACCAAGGCTTTGAACAAAATCAGATTGTAACTACGACCTATGCTCCACTGATAGAGCTGCAATACAGTGATGATGATGAAAATTACAAAACAGAAATATTCTACATGAAAAAATGTACTATTAGAAATTATAAGCAACTTAGAGCAAAATATTAGTCGATTAAAAACGAAGTAAGGAAATAAATTGCAGAATATGTATCCATAAGGAGATTCAGTACTTGCAATACTATTATAGGGTACTATTAGAATGTATTGGAAGTACAAAATATGCTTTAGAATTATAAAGAATGAACTAGAACGTTATTGAATGGATACTGAAATGTTTGCCTGCATAATACGCAGATTATGAAAATTGAATTGAAATACCAAAAATATTGTTTCCAAAAATTTGTGACTATTGTTGAAATGTAGAGATGTCCATTGAGAACGCGAGATTATTAGCTATTTTATTTCTAATGAACCATTATAAAATGTAATTCAAATTACTCTGCAAATCAAATAAATAGAGATTGCAATAAATAAAAGAGGAATTATGGAGCAAAATCGTATGAGGAACATCGATATTCGTATTCAATACGCCATCAATGAAGAAAATAGCAAAAGACAAATTGACATTGGAAAAACGATTATCAGACAGACTAGCAAAACTATGGGTTCAAAGCTAGATGTTAACATTTACAGAAATGTGATGAAATTATGCTTCAGCATTAACAAAATGATTTTTTCTTGCTTCTATTCCAATTTTGAGTTTACATAATTGAATTTCAATCAAATTAATTGTTTTAATAGTGATAATATTAAACTGTATAATTGTAATTGAACCTTTAACTGAAGTATAAAACGTGAAGAAAAATAGGGAAACATACAGACAATAAAAGAGAAAGAAAAAGAAATTGCAGTTAAAAGTTGTACTTTACTGGTAATGGTTTTTATTGTATGGTATCATTGACACGTCAGTCAAAATCTAAGATTAATTTAAAATCTTATGAAAATGTTGATATGTAAATATGAAGTTTTCATGTTGGCACATTAGAGTATTATACCATTTTCAACAAATTTAGATTTAATCTTAGATATTTTCGACGTGTAGTTGGCATTTAACTAAGCTACCAAGTAAGTTAGAGAATTTTTTTTAGATTATTGTTTTGGATAAAAATGAGACTTTATAAATGTTATAATTTAAATCTTATTATTTTATTACAAACTCCTAGATCCTGATTTAATTTTAAACATAAACACAGGTACAAATTAAAATTTTACATCATTTATAAAATAGAAATACAGGTCTAGATTTGAAAATGTTTAATTTATTTCAAATTAGAAAAGTCTCATAATAGGGGGTTCCAATACAAATCTAACCTAACATATTTTTACGTTTGAATAATTTAATATGTATACTAATCATTTTTTTAGGTTAAGTTCTTTCTTTTAACAAAATCAATTCTATGTTTTTATAGATTTATTTATTTATGATTTCACATAATTCAAAATGAATAGTATAGTTAAACATAATTATAATCAACTTGATTTTTGATATCGATAACCATAATAGACAAGTATTTAAGGACCTGCGCAGTAATCACATTTTGATTTTATCTCGTTTCTCCTTATTGAACTCTTCATATATAAATAATTTGTGTATAAAACAATAATGCGCACACAGTTGAAAATTTTTTTAATCGTATGGTTTTATTATTCGCCAAATGTATTATTCATATGTGAGGTGAGTTCTTAATAAAATAAAAAACAAAAACAAACAAATCAGTTATTATTATTATTTGCAATGAATCTATGTACATATAATCAAAAAATGATATATTATAATAGAGTTAGTTCTCAACATTTCACCTCAAAATAATTGAATCTATTGACCCAAACTGAGAGAAAGTAAATCACCACACCACGACCGCACCTACGCCAATACACCATTCTATTTGTATTTATACAAATTTCAAGAGAGTGCATATGAATTTTATTTTCATCATTAAATGTAGGTGGGTACTTAGGTATCGACAATATAATGAGTATCGTATAGTAAGTTGTAAACAAAATTACTATAGTTTTTTTTTATACATATTCATCAGTATATGTATTTAAGTCACATAATAAAAATATCAGTATATGTATTTAAATCCTTGTTCTGTTAAAAACGTTAAATTTGGCTTTAACTTGAATTATAATTAATAAATAGGGGTCTCTAGTATATGTTATATAGTAAGAAGTCGCATCTCATATAAATTTTTGAAAAAATATTTTGTACTACGCGCCTGATATTGGGACCCTATTTAGAGAGAGAGAAAAACGGGTGAAGAAAACAACGAAAACAAAATTTTAATTTTTATTTATTTCAATTTAATCTCTCAATTCATTCTACCACTTACTTCCATCTTTCTATGAAAATAATTTTTATTTTACAGTATGATATTACCAATTTGCCACTGCTGGACGCTGGTAGCTGGTTATCGAAAGCCGGCTCATAAAATAATCTTCGAAAATTAAGCAAATAGGCTCAAATTTGTTTAATCGTATATTTTTTTTATTATTTTTGCACTGCGTTTTCATTTAACAACATTTAGTGTTCAAATGTTCGTCGTTTTGTTAAAGTATGGTTCATTTTAATAAGGGAGGTACATGTATGACTTTATAAGGCTCATGTAACTTTAAACTATGTGTTGATATTTTAAACAGTTATCAGGATTGACGCTCCTTGCTTTTATGAATGGAAAGTTCATATATTTGCTTTTTTTGTACAAAACTTTTTATCTAGCATTATTTGCTCCTGTCTAAAGTAAAATGTTAGAATTACACACATAGCATTTTTTAACAGAACTTGAATTACCTAATTTATTTTCTCCTTTTTAATGCATTTGAAGTTGCTACCAAAACTGTGTAACCCTTGGAAAAAGCAAGTTTTCAAAAACTTTTTTTTCTTTTTTATTATTTTTTATATTCTTTGTCAAATCATATGAAAGTTAACCAAAAAATTTTTTGTGTGGTTAATGCCTTAATAATTCATATTCATACTTATCATATCATACATAACTAGGCTTTGACTCTTTTGTAAAAAAAACAAACCATGCATTACAAGCAAACAAAAATATGGCATATATGTACCTCTTTAATTACAAAAACACTTTATTTTTAGTAATTTTATCCATTAAATGATACTGATTATAGGGAATATATCGGAACAGAAACGAATCAGTATATGATGGAGGTATATTTATGTGTCCAAAATAAAACTAAACTTACTAACCTCTAAAATTTTACGTAAGCATTCCACTTTATCGTAAGAAGTCTATGTCAGTACGTAAATTACTGTACTTTTCAAAACATTAAATTTGGCTTCAACTGAATTATAACTACTCAACAGGGGCCCCTAGTATTAAATATAATTATATAGATTGAATAGAATTTATATAACAAAAAAGAGGAAAAAAAACGAAAAAACTAAAATAATATATGTAATAAATATGTAGAAAATGAATATGTGTAGAAATTTATTTACTATTTTACAATCTAATAAGTTATGTACTTTATATAAAAAAGAAAATAATAAAATATCCAAAAAATTTAAAGAAACGAAAACAATTCAACATTTTAAACATAATATGTCAAACAATTAAATTAAAGAAATTATGAGACCAGACTACGGTATGGTCGCAATTAAAACAATTATAGAATTAAGCACCAAATTGATATTATTATATATATAACTATATTAAACTTTTAAATTACAATAATAACGAAAAAAAAGAATGAGTTATATTTTAATAATTTCAAACAAAAAAATTAATGTAGAACTCTCATAATATACAAATTAGTCGCAGAAGATGGATTTAATTAGTATTGTGATAATTACAAAAACAAACATAATAAAATTTGATTTATTATTGTTTCACATTTTATTATTGATAATGATTATTATTTTTATATTAAAGAAAACATGCTCTGTACATAAAAACCTTGCTTCGTTAAATCTCCTGGATAAATATTACAACTCTATTTTGAGGTAAATAAATAAATGTATACACTTGTTAAAAAATCTTTAAAATTACGCAGCACACATTACAGAAGTGTGTATTTATACTAATTCCTTCGTAAAGCACAAAATTTAGATTCAGAAATATATAACTTCCTCAGCACTCCACTTCAAATGGACCTACCAATTAAGAATTTTATTAAGCTGAAATAACCAAAATGATTAGAAATAACATAAAAATAAAAAAATCCCCAGGTATCTAATATAATTTTTGGTAGAATATTGAAAGAACTTCCGGAAGAAGGTAACAAAATATTAATATACATTGTGAGTGTTGTTCTAGGATCTGGGATTACTTTTCAGTTCAGTAGAAATTTTTAAAAATAATCCTGATACCAAAACCAGTCAATTCGAATGAAGAAATTACATCCTACAGACCGATTAGCTTACTACCGTGCCTATCTAAAATAGTTCCAGAGCATTAATTCGGCTTCAGAAATGAAAATGCAACTATTGAACAAATCCACAGAAAAGCAGATGTGATCAGGTAAAGGCTAGAGGAAAATAAATATTGTTCAGGCGTTTTTTGGAGAATGAACTGAATGAAGAACTGCTGTACAAGCTTAAACAATTTTTCTACTCAACTCTTATTTATTATTGCGCTCATACCTTATTGAAAGGCACTTTTTAGTGAAGCATCAAGTGGCCTATAATCAGACCAATGAAATTATGTCCGGTGTACCACAAGGAAGCGACCTAGATTCTGTTTTATACCTCGTCAATACTGCGGACTTACCAACAACAAATGAAACAACCACCGCCATTTTCACTGATGATACCAATATGCCATATTGGCATATAAAGCTATTTTAAAGCCGATACGGCATACGGAGTCTAAATGTGCGGAATAGTTACCAATTCAAATATTGGAATATTGCAGCAATTTCAGTCAAAAGTATTGAGACTAATAGGAGGCGCACCATGGTTCATGAGTAACGATATTTTACATCAAGAGCTACAGATGAAAACCATAAAGGAGTAAATCAGAAGTGTAAGCTGCAAATACCAAAGAAGATTAGCTTCTCATTCTAATACCTTAGAAAACAACTTGTTGATTTCAAGTGGTGCTAATCGACCTAAGCGTCATAACATTCTGCAATTTTCCAACAGCTACTAACAGAGTATAACTAATGGATGATTTACCATTGGGTTTTCCATCCGTAAGCCATTATATGTTGCTTACATATGAAAACAAAAAAATTTTACTAAACTACTGAATGTCGCTATTAGATTCAAATTATACAGTTTACAAGGGCGCAAAAAAATATTAAAAGTAGTGAAAATTACAAAATAATTATGCCATACTCTTCAGACAAGGATGTAATCATTTTTCATCTCAAGACAGGTATATGACATTAGACCACATATCAATCGAGATTGACCATATTTATTCAAGTAAAAAAAAATGAATATTGTTTTTATTTTTCAATTAATTGAAAATTTTATATATTTATTTTTATAATTATTTTCTTGGCAATAAATTTACATATAAATATTTACTGTAGGGAGTAATGGTCATAAAATAATCGAAAAACAACTAAAGTTTTTATATTTATTTTTGGTAATTTTAATTATGGAGATAAGTTTCAATTTAATGTTATTATACAGTTAGAAACAAAGGATCTTCACATTATTGTTGACGTAAGCTTTTCTCTCATGTAAACATTTTTTTTACATCTATACTTATTGTAATTTTTTTTTTTAAATCTTTATTTCAAAAATTTCGCAAATGTTTCTAAATTTCAAGTTCAATTAAACCCTTCCAATATTTTTTTCAATTTAAAATTTTATATTCAGCATTTTGAATACCTGGTTAATGAGATAAAAGTGATAATGAGTGTAATGAAGTTATACTGATTATAGATTCATATGATATCCTCAGATGATATAGAATCTAAGTTAATTGACTGTTAATCATTGCGAAAATTTGTTATTTTTTATGATCTTGACAGGATCTTAGCTCTGTTTGGTAAATGGATTCATTTTATTTAAACTGTTTCCAGATTGTACCTAATGATGTTATCAATTGCAAAAAAAAAAAAGTTGAATATTGTTGTTATGTTGAATTAGGGATTACAAATCCAAGCACAGTGATATTCAATTAATAATAAGAATTAAAGCTTATTCTGCATTATTCTTAAAGTTTTGACAGATTATTCAAGACAAATTCTGCATATTTCAAAATATCAAATTAATTTGTTCAGTTCATTTTTAACAAGGCCCAAAAATAAGTTAGTTATAGAGGTGATTCTAATTTCATTCAGCTGGAGGTAGGAATTGGAATCTTTTCAAAATACTAAAATATTCCAAAATATTTGAAAAAAAAAAATGGCAAAAAACATTACACTGGAAAAGGTTAATCTTCTAACCACTTATAATCTTGAGAAAGCAATCAAAATTTCAAATGTCCGCTTATCGGGTAAGTTAGACTACAACATACAGCAAATATAATATAGCCTATGTTGAATCGGAAGTGATGTTTTAACCGACTGCCATTGAAACGCTGTAGACTGATTATATTTTTATGGTGAAATAAAACATGGTGTTGAATGTCAGATGGTGTATGTTTTAAGCGTATCAATTTATTCTTGTGTAAGAGCTTTCATTTTAACTTTTATTATTAAAAAAGCAACATGATGCCATATTTAGCCTATGGGAAATACTTAAATCGGTGGTCGACTACTCATGTTTCATTGCAATAATAATTTTTAATTGAATATTAAAAAAGGGTCTAGTGCACTTTGTCTGAGAACTGTTTTCACTAAAAATATACTTTTTTTAATTCAAATTCAACATTTTTTCAAATAAATTGTTTGAAAAAATGTTGAATTTGAATGGAAAAAAGTATAGAATGGCCGACTTTACTCTACAATTGATGTAGTTTTCAACGTTTAAATTAGTTGATAATGTACGCTAAATTCAAAATAAAAAACTATGTAATGCGATTGTGTATGCCAATTCTCTGGATGAAAGCCATTGAGTGTTCATCCCATAGATTTGGAATTATATGAGAAAAAAGTATTCAGAATACAGTCTAATCTCGAACAACATATACCGCAAGTGATATCATCTCATATTATACATATAAGAAATATCACACATTTTAGAGAAAATATCAAAGCTGTTGCAATCAACCTTCGTAGCCCAACAATACTTTCGTTACCGTTTTAAATATAGGTTTTTCACTTCTAATTCAAGTTTTTTTTATTTCAAATTCAATTTTATTGAAAGAAAACAAACTAAGTATACAAACAAAAATAGATTTTGCAATAGAATCGCAGCAGTCTTGTTAATTTGCTGTCATTATCCAACCCAGCTTTTGCACCGTCATGGTCACCTACACAAAATTAATGGCACTTCGTTCAGACAATCTAGTCCTATGATCAGTCCTAATGGACGTAATTGTCGACTAATAATATCCTCTGTTGATATCAGTGTAGAAACTACATCTAACTTGGTTATACGTCGTAGAGGATACCATAGGGAATCATACAGTAAAACTAGATTAGAAAATTAAAGAAATTAGTCATATCAGAGGTCTTAAGTGGGAATAGATCACAATATTGAATAATGGTAAATTTGGCTCTTCTGAGGGAGATGTTGTATCGGCGTAGGACCTAATAGCTCAAGGACAGTGAAATTACTAGCTTTCCAAAAATATATATCTTTAGTAGCGCATCTTATCCTTTAAGGATGAAAAGGACATTTGAATGTATCCTTGTTGTTTTCATGTTTTTGTATAAAAATCGTTATATCTATTGATCCATCAGATATATATATATATATAGTTATATATTCTAGAAGGGTAACGGTCTGGAGCATATTTAACTATTTATTTCATGATGGTTGGTGCTGCCGTTATGGAGATATTGTAGTTCAAAGTAGAAAATTTTGGGGGAAACAAAACAATCTTTATTTTCTTTCTCGAAAAACCAAATACCTTTCAGATTTTTATATCCAGCAATATTTATATACTATTTTTTTCTATAACTCATACATACATACTTTACATCTACGTCGAATAGTTTAGAAAATATAAGCATTTATATTTTTAAAAAAAATGTTTTTTTTTATCCTTTTTCTATGTTTATTTTTTAACGCTATTTGGATCCAAAATTTATTTACACTTTATTTTTACGTTTTAATTAGAAGATTTTCAGGAATAATTTAAAAATAATTTAAAAAATAAAATAATTTTCTCCAAAACTTACGCAAATAACATAACCTTAAATTTGTATACACTGAAAAATTATATTTGTGCATCATTTTTGAAAAAGCAAGTAGAGGTCTAACTACTAGAATCTATTAGATATTTATACTAGTCAAGAGAGCGCTACCCTGTAGAAATTCACGACTATTGAATGAACACATTAACTATTTTTTATACATAGAACTGGCATACACACAATATTTTCATGCATACACTGAGCGGGATTGTCACCCAGTACTACTACACCGTATTGATTAACAATTCGGAAAATTTACAAACAATTTTCTTTTTGATTTGTTTGCTTTGAACTTTCAAATTAAAAAAAAAAAATGTTCGTAATGGATAGGTATTTATTCAGTAAATTACAAATTCTATTATGTTCCGTTAATCATTGCGATATTTTATAATATATTCGAGTACACCATGTTTAAGAAACTAAAATAACATCAGCTTTGTTTTTTAATTATCCTTTTCACGGTTTATTAATTTATTTTGTGGTGTTATTTTACAATATTGTTTTTTAGACCAACAAAATCCTTCAAATTTAAATGATTGATCATTAGTTTAACGACCTTGAACTGAGTACTCTTACTAAATTTAGAAAATTTATCGTGGTGAAATTGAAATATTTTTACATTTTTGTTTTTGTGCTTTTTTTTTATTTGTTTGTTTTTTTTCAATTATTTCATTGATTTCTTTAAATAATGGGAAATATGCGGGCGCGCGTTTTAGTATTAAAACATTGGTCCATAATTAGTCTTTAAAATAAAATTTATTGAGCAATTCGTAAACAATGTAAACAATGAACTAAAGAAAAAAAAATAACAGTAAAATAAAATAATTCGTCAAAAAATTTATGTTTACTTTGAACTGCAATTATGTACAGAAAACAAAAATGCAGAAGTATAATATTAGCAAGTACAGTGAGTCAATTTAAATGAAGAGCATATAAGACTATACGTCTTTCCCCTGAGCATTGCTAAAATGCAGTTGAAAACTTAGGTGGAGGAAGAATCTGAAGATTTCTTGACCAGCGCTCCTGGAAATCGTCAAGCAAGAATGCTCATACCAACACGCTTGTTCAAGAAAACTAAAACTCTTCTAAGTTTCAATAAGAAACAGATGGACATTATGGACAGCGATAGTAATAGACTACCGCCTAGTAAAGAAGCATCTTTAAAAAATAGGCTTAATCGAAAACAACTTGCGCAGAATATGTGCAATAGAGGAATAATCTACTGAACAACTGTTCTGTTAATTTGCAGGATTCTCTCGTAGCAAACTTCTCCACCTAGTAACAGCGTTCCCCGAATAATGGGAGATATCGACCATAACATTCAAGAATATCCTCAGAATGATCACTAAATCATGTAATCTTAAGAACTCAGATTAATAGTATAAATACGGGCAATCACAAGAATCAGATTTATGGCTGCGGTGGTGCCATTTCTGGCTGCGATCCCCTCCCAAAATTACCTAATCTAATTTAATCTAATGAAATTTTAACATGATGCACTAGTACTTTGTAAAATTAAACACAAGGTAAAGATAACTGTTTTCATGTATTTACCTCAATAACGGAATAGTTCATTACGAATTAAATGCTGTAATGAAACGACAATCAACAGAACGCAACTATCCCCCAAAGTACAAGTATTTTCGTACAAGATTTACTTACGTCATGATCGTCTAAACTATAAGGTACAAAACAAACCTCATAAGTATTCAATTGTGAAACCAAGCTTTTATAAAGTGGTAAAAATTAGAGGGTCCACCTTGAAATGTTGCAATAAACTATTTAAGATCGGTTGCTCTGAAAATTATGTTTTTATTTGTCGAATACTATTCTCCCTCCAGCTAGGCTTAAAAGTCGTAGTTAACTTTGAGTTAAAGTCAAGTCAAGTCAGAAAAGAGATTAGGAGATTTTTTGGTGGCACAATCAAGAGAACATCCGTTATCTTGTTGCTACCACAAATGTTCAACATAGTACGACCTGAACGATGACACTATAAAAGAAAAACAACAAATAATAATCCTGAAGATCTAAATCATATTTTAAAATACAACCATAATACTACGGTTATGTCTTCAATACTGCACAACAAACTGCCTTGAAGAGCTCACCATACTGCACAACAATTGGATAATACCGAATTACATACAAATATATTATATTGTATCTAACTGTTTTCAGCTTTCCAAACAAAATTGATACAATCTGAATAGAATCAGAATTGGACAAGATTTTTGCACTTATTTTTTTTTAGATCGTAGATCAGATATCTCCAGATAATCCGCAGTAGATGCTCCGCAGTAGTAGTGTGGTACAACTTAACATAAAATTATAGAGTCTGGAAAGAATGCTCAGTCATGTTACATGTATCACAGACAATATTCAAGACAAAGAAATAAAGAAGTTTTTAGTCAATACTAAATTATGATGCCAACCGTTACTGCAATTAAAAAAATAACATAAAAAGCAATTAAAAGCAAAATGTTTGAATTTTTTTCTCGATGTATAGATTTCTTTTCTCGACGAAATTTGTCTAATATTTATGAGGCTTATATCCGATCTAAGATAGAGTCTTATTCTTACATCTGGGCGGCTGCACCATAAATTTCACTAGATTGAGATAATAAAGTCCAAAAAATCCGCCCAACTCCTAATTGCAACGCTCCACCTCCAGATATAATAATATTGTGCATCATCTATACGTGCAACACACTAAACTCAACTACAGCGAAAATGTCATTTATGAAAATTGATTACAATAATGGCTTTAAAACTAATCCCTGTGGAACGCCTGACTTAACCAAAATAAAATTCAATAGATATCCGTTTGGAAAAATCAAAAATTTTGTCATTGTTTTTAGCAGACCAGGTAGTGATTTATCATGTCAAATATTTGAAAAAATCCAAGAATACGACTATAGTATGCATATCCATAATGTTGCTAATTTCACTGATAATTATGTTGTATAAAACTGTTGTCGTGCAAGCTGTGTTGGGCTCCAAATCCTGTCTAATTGCACGATTACGTAATAGACGCATGAAAAAATATACTCTAACAATAAGGACTTATAATGCATAATTTACAACGCAACGTATAAATATCTACCTAATTCATTACTAATTAGCACTTAAGAAAAAAAAACAATGCCGTGCATCTTTTTAGTTGTCCTGATTATTATAAAATTTGTTATTTGTCATCGATTTTTATAATAAAGTTTGTAATTAATAACATTTTCATTTGCAAGCATTTATCTTCATATCGCGCTAAATTAATTTTATTTCTATCATTTAATAAATTAGGACCAACCCAAATTATATTTGAAAATATTTAACAATTAAAATTTGGTATAGTTGAATTTAGAAACTAAAATAATTAATGATACAAACATTTTGATACACTTTTCATAAACGTGTAGCAATTAGTTGTGTTGGTTTTAACGATTTTCCATTCTTTTAAAATATTTTTTTTTTAATACAAAATCCTACCTAAAACTAATTAATTTTTTTTAATGATATTTTCTAAATAACAAATTTTCAGGAAACGAAATTATTAAATTTTCAGGATATTCTCGAATTAAATAAATTCAAATTAGTTCGACGACTTACACAAACAACAATATTGTATTTTTGGTGTAGTATTCTACACCCCCATATACTTTTGTATGAAATCTAAAAAATTGTATAAAAAAAAAAAAATTATTTTTAACGAAAATTTAAAAAATGATTGTCGTTAAAAATTATTATGTTTTATATATTTGGAAAGCAAATGCAAACAGTTTGGTTGTAGTGTGCCCTACAGATCATACATATTTGCATATAAATAATATTTTTTTTTGGGTCTACATCTACAATTAAAACCGATCTCAAATTTGAATACAAATATATTTTATTTGCCATACAAAAAATTGTTGTAGTTTGATCAATATTTATTCAAACCAATTTTATTCGACTTATGTTTAACGTTTCATGATTAAAATGCTGAAAAAAGTATCTTGGTAATCGAATGGGCTTATTAGTATGAAACGCAAAGGTGACATAAAAGTTCCAACTTTAGATAGATCGAATAAAATTACTTTGGTGTAACTGTTATCATAAAACTGTCTATAATTAAAAAATCACAAATGACATTTATTGAAAAGTCATTTTAAAAATAACTGTAATTTGATTATTATAATAATAGTGTTGACGCGATTTATAATAATGTAGTAAATGCACTACATAAATGTACTAAGCTAGCAACAGTGGAAAAAAGTGTCAAAGTGAAAATAAAACACAGGTCCTTGGATAGATAAAGAATGTATTCAATTAATAAAAACAAAAAATTGCTGGTACAGAAAACACGTAGTGAATAAGAATGATGGGTATTTTAAAGAAATGTTTCATTACTGGCTGAATAAACTAACAGCTAAAAACGTAAAAAATGTCAAGCATATGACAGGAAAATATTTAACAACTGTTTGAACAATCCACATAAAACCTGGAATGCGATAAAAGATATAATTACTGATGGTAAAAACAATAATAATAATAATAATAATGATTTTTATGAAGCAGAAGATACATTAGATGAGAAATATTCTAAAATAAATAAGTATAATGAGTATAACAGTATAAATATTCTAAATATATAAAAATTCTAAAATAAAAACACTGTAACATAGGTAAAAATATAGCCCAGAATATTCATACCACTTTTACACCGCACCCCGACTTAGAACTGATAGTAGAATGCATTTTTAATGAATTACAGTAACTAAATCGAAAAAACTTATTGAAAGATGACCAATGAATTGCAGTTCTGTTCTGGGACTGTAAAATTGATAAAATTTGAGTCAGCTGAACCTATTACATACTTGATAAATAAGTCGTTAATAGAAGGTAACACTCCGGAAATGCTAAAAATCAACAAAGTAATACCCATTTTTAAGAGGGAAGGCGATAAATATGATAATAATAATTTTAGACCAATATCAATAGCTTCAGTATTAGGAAAACTAATTGAAACATAAGTTGGTTAATCATTTGGTAATAAACAATTTAATTTGTAATCGGCAATATGACTTTATAAAAATGTCTAATACAAATACAGTTCTATTTGACGTTGTATCACATATGCAATGTGCATTTAGTTGTGGTAATAAGGTTGGCGTAATTTTCTTTGACCTGAGGAAAGCTTTTGATTCCGTAGACAGAAATACTCTGCTTAAATTTCTGTTTGAATGGTGGTGTTCAAGGCAAAGAATATAATTGGTTCCATAACTATTTTAAAAATCGAAAACAGTTTTTATTGTTAGGCGAAAAATATGAAATGAAAAATAATAAATAAATACAAAATAAAAAATGGATTAGAACAAATAGTTAATACTGCAACTACAGCCTACAACCGATTACCATATAGTGTTAAAGATTTCAACAATCTAAAATTAAAAAAAATATTTAAGAAATACTTATTTAATGATTTATAACTCATTTAAGCTTTATGGTTTATAACTCATACAATATGTTCTTAATCAATTTCTTTTAAACATTTTCATTTTTTTTTTTTTTTGTTTTTTGCTTTTAATTTAATTTTTCTTTGCGTTTTTATGTTTGATAATGGAGAATAATTTTGAATTATATAACTATATTATAAGCACTCTACATGAGCTTACTGGGATGTATGGCTTTTCTGGGATTATTTTTGAATAAATAAATAAATAAAAAAAAAAAATAAAAAATTTGATCAGATAAATATTCGTCTTTGACTAGTACTTAAGAAGTCTTACAAATATTTGCCATGGCATAGAAAGTTCATTTTGGAAACATTCGACAATCGAACTATCGTATGAAAAAACGATAAATATCATTGGTTTACTATTTTTACATGATAAAATAATAAAAACGAAAAAAGAAATGTTCGTATAGTAAATAAAAAAAAGTAGAGTCTTAACTGGATGCACCCAAGGAGGTTATCTTAAAACTACTGCAAAAATCATAGTTTGGCGGTGACTTCAAAATCACCAATAAAATAATTTAAAAACAATTTTACGTTTCTCCTACAAATCAAATATTAGAACGTGAATTTAACTCGGAGTATGGCAATATTATTATAGATAAATGGTAGTTCTGTTTCGTTATTAATGGATGCAATAGATTAGAATAAATTAATGAATTTAATAAATTTTTTTATTTATTTATTTAATTTATTTACATAAGAAGATTAGTCTTTTTACTATACAATTATAATATTCAAATAAATAATAATAAATAAGAATAATAAATTGGAATACAAAACTATAATCAAGACTGATTTTGAGTTATGGAATATAACAACTATGGGGAACAAAAATTACCTCAAATATTGAAAAAATTAAAAAAGCTCAATCTGAAATTATATCATAACTACAACGGTTGTAATATGGTACATAAGAAGTGGTAATATCATAAGCAAAGATTTAAATATCCCTAAAATAGAACAAGCAGACCTGTAAGCTTCAAGTACCAGTATAATTACTTTTTTACTGTCCTTAATTATAATAAGGACTTTTCTAAGATTTCTAATTTTTTTTTTTACCATTATCTGGTAATTAATACTTTTTAAGTACCAATAAAAATTGATGGTACTGGGTAATTGGAAAAATGAAGTACCAGTAAAAAGAATTCAGTATTTTTACTTGAAATTCCTTCAAAGTAATTAGATTTTCATTTAAATTACTTTTGAAATTATTCTTGATGGTACTTAATTACTTCAAAATAATTGGAATTAAAATTAAAATCTAATTACTTTGAACGAATTTCAAGTAAAAATACTGAATTCTTTTTACTGGTACTTGAATTTTCCAATTATTCAGTACCGTTCATTTTTACTTGTACTTAGAAAGAATTAATTATTAGGTATTGGTACTTAAATTGTACTTAAGTACCAATTTATTCAGTACTGTACAGGTCTGAGAACAAGAAATAGAAATAATAGGTAAAAAACAACATCAAAACTTCAAAATCTAGTTGCAATGATTTTGAGCACAAAAACCTCCTACTTGACATAAGATTTTAAATATTGTAAAGCTAATGACCTAGCAATTGCAAGGATCATTAAATAAAATTAGACTATAAGATTTGAAAACAAATTTATCAGTTTTTATTTAAAAGAAAAATACAACAATATAATAAACAAAATAATAAAAAAGAAAATGTAGTGATTACATGTCTGTATTTCGTTTTCCCATATTTTATTTGCCTGTATTTTCCTTTCCGTGTATTATCATTTACCTATATTTTACTTTGCCTGTCTTTCATTTACTTGTATGTCATTTTCCTTTATTTCATTTGTCTGTATTTATATTTACAGTTTATGCGTTGGCCACGAAATTCCCAATGCCAAATACAAAACCTCAAAATACCAAAAGTCAAAATCCCAAAATACCAAAATTCCAAAATTCAGCTTTAATTCATTTAGTGTTTCCGAATTCAATAATTTTGTTTGTATCCAACAGCGGCTACGCGTAAAACTTTGATTTTGGTTATATTACTATATGTGTAGTGTATATATATTGTGTATATATATATCATATTTGTCATATATTTCAGCATATCCAGTCAAATAAAATAAAGGCAAATAAAATTACAGGTAAATTAAAATACAGACAAATTTTACTCAAAATATTGTAGATATTGCAGTGTAAAATTGCAGTACCGTACTTAATTAAGCACGAAAAGGTGATACCTAAGTTACTATCAAGAATGTAAAAAATAAAATTACTTTGGTGTAACTATAATTATTAAACTGTCTATATAATTGATGAGATAAATATGACTGTGTCTTTGACCTAAGAAGTCTTGTAAACATTTTGAATTTTTGCAGGTATTAGCCTATATTAAAAACAAAGGAACAAAACAAGTAATTATATCCAGTCTCTTAAACAACTTTAGCACAGAAGGCTGTATATGACCTGCTCCACATCTTAAATTTTTTTAAGTGATTCAAAACAGGTTCCTCTTCTCCTTGCGCTTATATTGTTCAGGGTATAATGACAACAAAAAATTTATATAACGTTGGGTTTTTTTACATGCTGTTACCGGGTTACGGAAAATACCGGATAAGATATACATTTTGTTTTAATATCAAACATAATTCTCCAAAAGTATAGCCAAGTAATATTATATACAAGTCTTCAAATAATTCAATAAAAAAAAAATGAACAGTGAAAAACTTTGATTTAATAAACCCACTACATTTTCAATTAAGCTTCTCATCCATCTCTATTTAGTCCATGTAATCTACTAAAAACTCTATTTTATTGTTAACTTTTACTCATGTAAAGTAATAAATAAAAATAAACCATGGTATGATTTGACTATATTTAACGTGAAGATGGTAAAAATATATGGCAAAATTTTTTTAAAGCGGCACCCAGAAAAACAAATCTACTTAATCAAGATTTTTTTTTTATTTATTTAAAGTTTGAAAGGCCAGTGAATTCTTATGAATTTTATCAGGTCAAAGTTACATAAAATTATTTACACATTTAAAAAGAAAAAAATTTAACAAGATTAATTGACACACGAACAAAACAAACAAAACAAAAGCAAAATCCATATTTAATTGGAAAATTTCAGAAAATTTTATTCAAATTTTATTGAAGCGTTTTATTTCTTTATAAACTTGATAAAAGTTTTATAATTCTCTGGACCCTTATTTAGTAATGAATAAAATTTTTTTATTATTATTGTTTTTATTTTTTATTTTAGTATTCTGAAGGATATGATTCAAAAATTGTGTTTGATTTGAATAGTTTCATTGCTATTAATGTTAAGTTTGTAAGACTAGCCTTTAACTTAGGAGGTGAAATTTTGTAACATAGTACTGGATGTGGTAGTAAATTTTACACCATTTTTTTTTGTTATATTTTAGAAGGAATATAATATTTTTTATAAATTTTTTTTTCACGTAAAGTTGGCTAAGTTAATTCTAAATGTTATATTAAAAAAAAAACAAGAATTTAGTTGTGAGGGTTTTTTTAAAAAATTGGCACTTTATTTCACAAGCGTTTTCTAAATTCATAAAATAGTAATTGTTCTTACATTTACATAACAAAATAAAAAAAAGTTAAACAAAAAATAAAATGGTATTTTTTCACAGCTTAATATACACATTTAAAAAAAATAAATAGAACATTTCAAAAAGTTTTATATCTTAGAAAATAACAACCAGTCTTTTCATGTAATAATTTCATTCGTCAAAATCAGTATTTGTACAGTTTATACACATACGCTTGCTACAACCCATACACATTGGTTTTTGACAAATCATCTGTGTGGTGTTTTTCGTTTTAATCTGTTTGGACAAATATAACACAACTTGTTTGATGTGGAAGTAGAAGGCAGCTGCATTACAGGTGGTGGGAGAAAATCTGAACCCAATGTTCTTCGAATAATATCAGTTTATCAAATATATCAGTAATATATTAGTTTTCAATTATTTTTTTAAATATTTCTAAAATAGCCGCTAATGGATCAATTATTAATCATTGCGGTCTATCAAAAGTGTTATCAAATCGTAAACAAGAAAGTATAGTAAGAAATCGAGACTCAGACATAGCAGCTCTGAAAATGTCTCTCCCTGTTCCGCTGTTACAAATATTAATTTTGTAAACCCTCGGTTTGATTTGAAAACTGATGTATAAATTATAATATTCCTAGAAATGCTCTAAATTCAATTTTATCTAAAGGTTTTGTTTCTACTTTTACTGTTGATTCAAATTTCAGTTTTCATTTTATGTTGGTATATTCGATGATTTTATCTTCAATAGATTCATCAAAAATTTAAGACCAATATTTATACATTTTATTTTCTATTTCATAGTTACAAGCTGCGGTTACTGAAGTTTCTGATAAAATTACAATATTAGGCAGTGGAGCTCTAAAGTGGAGTTCTAAAGTGGAGTTCTAAAGTGGAGACTAAATATCTGTGGCGCATTTGCTGACCACCTAAAACGGGTTTTTCTATAAAAACAATTCGTTTCAGCTTCGCGTTCGCCAATGCGTTCAAAATTTTCGTTTCCTTCACTTGCGGTTTCATCATTTATTCCTTGTCCGTTTCGGATATTTCGGAATTATTATCGCTATGTGTTTCAAGGCAAAACAACAACTTCGTCATCAACTTCGCTTATATTACAATTATTTTCCTCATCAGAAATTTCATCATAATTTTTAAAATCTGTCTTATTCTAGATTCGTTCCTTTGGTTTGATCGTGTAATATTCTCTATAATCGGAAAATTATAGATAAAGGGTTAAAAAGTTGTATAAAACTTGAAAATGGATGATTTTAAAAGATATTTTTTCTTAAAATTTTAATATAGATGTGTAGTAAAAATGTTTCTATTAAAAACTAACATTAAACTGGAGGTGTAGTAAAATATTTTCTATTAATTGCTTATGTTAACTTAGACGTGGTAGTAAGAAATTTTCTAAGAAAAAATACCACAATTAATGACGAGTGGTAGTTTTTACACCTCTTACCAAATTTCTCTTCACGTGCTTTACTTACAACATGACAAATAATCCTGTGAATAAAAGTATAATATAACTAGAGGGTACTGAGAATATCACCTTGTGAGAGAGCAATGGACAGAAGTAATAAGAGAAGAAAAAAAAGAGAGTGTAAAATTTACCACCACGTCATAAGTTAAAGGCTAGTTAACTAGTCTTACAAACTTAACATTAATATTTAAAAAAACTAAGATAATTTTAATTCATCAGAATCCCATAAAAATATGGTAGATAAAAGGTTAATAAAAAAAATTATAAAAAATTGGGATACAATAAAATAGAAGAGTTAGTACAAAAATTTACGGACAGGTTAAAAGATATTTATTTATCCATCTTTTGAAAACTTCTAAGTACTGTAGGCTGGTACTATCTCTTGAATATATGAATTTTTTTTAAAATTAACGATGTTCATAAATTTTTTTACAATATTTAATTACAATATAATTAATATACAAGAATATGTGTTCAAGATCAAACATCCTGACATCCGTTATTAGGTATTTTGTGGCTAGATGGATTCTCTTTAGTAGCATTAGTAGTTATGTATAAGATATGTTGTATATAGTATACAGACATGTTGTGATTACAAAAATAAAGTTTAGTAATGCCATTTCAGAACTTTTAAAATTTTTAAACTCTAGAGGTAATCTAGTAGGCTGCAAATAAATCCTCCCTCTCACACGTTTTTTTTGTTAATTTTAACTATCAAACTATCCACCATATTATAATATTAATTTTTGATTCGGAAACACCCTATATAAAAATACAGCTTTATAAAATTTATAAAATAAAAATATTTGTGATAAACTTAAAATGAATTGAAATAATTCTATAGACTTAAACTATTTTATTGGTTTGAGGCATTTCTAACTTAATAAATGTCATACAACGATAATTAATGTTAATTGAAATTAACTTCAAGTCGAATATCATGTTTCTTCCGAATCAGAGCATTTTCAAAAAAATATTTTTAAAAACTTTTTTATGAAATCCTAGTAAGTATTAATAAAAAAAAAAAAAAACGAGACATGTTTAAAGTTTTTAAATTCTTTCTACAACAAAAAAAATTAAAAGTTAAAAGTTCACTACCAACCAAGAGTGTAGATTTAATGAAAATGAGAAGGACATAAAAAACCTTTGAAAGTCTTAAGTTTCTTTCTAGGTTCTTCAGAAGTTTTATTTATTTTTATTTTTGTAGAAAGTTTTGTTGAAAGCTTAATATTGACAAAAACACAAGTACTAAGTCATCAAATGTCATCCATACATGTAGTTTTTAAATAAAAAATTTTAAATTTAAAAAAAAAAAAAATTTAATTCTACGAAATTTTCTATAGAAAATGTCTGGTTATGAGAAAAGTTCTAAACTTTATTGTTTTGATTGGAAGTTATTTATTTTAAAATTTTCTTACTAAAATTGGATATTTTACGAATAAACATGGTTATTTACTGATATATGACATTGTTTAGATAAAACACAGGCCAACTAAAAAAAAGACGCACTTACATATATCTTAGAGTTAGTATAAATTTATAATTTTCTAACATTCTTTGGTATTAAATTACAAAATTTTGTCAATTTTAATATTAATATCTAGAATAAGATTAAGCTTAAGATTATATTTTGTTTGTTTAATTTTGTACACTTATGTATATTGTAATATGTTTGTATTAAGCATAAATAAATAAATAAATACATAAACGAGCACTTCTGCCTCCTAACGACAATAGACTAATTTTCACATCTGTTTAATTTTAATAATCAAATAAAATCAGTTCAACAGAAATGCTTATCAAAAAATATATCAGCACCAGTAATTCCAAAAACAAATTACCTTCGCATGTAGCATGTCTCATTTTAGTTGTGTGACATTTAGCATATTGTATGCCATATATATATGATATACCTAACACCAGGCTCAAATATCTCTTTAGAAGAAAACAGAATGCAATTTAGTAGTAAAAAACTAGTTTGATTTGTGTAACCAGATACCAGATTGTTCTGAGCGTTATCTATGAAAAACGTGTAATTATTTTAAACTTCAACATAATAACAACAAAATAATCGACTTACTATAGTTTTGGGATTCATCAATAATTTTCAATCATATGCAGATACTCGTTTTTTAATAAATATTATCAAAGAAGTAGGTACAAACAAATAAATATATCCAAATTTGAATTGCATCAAACCTGGAAATTTTCTAATTAGCCAATTAATATTTTTTGTGTTAATTTCAAGAGTAGAATAACTACTTACTTTTTTAATAAATATTTTATTATAAAATTGTATGCAATAAAAATAATAAAGCCTGAGTAATTAGAATATGAACGACATAAAAAAAATGTTTAAAATATATTCTGCTATTCAATATGCAAATTTTATTTAAATTAAAAGTGCTAACTTTTTTCGAAAAGGTTAATTTAGAAAATAAAAATGTTAGAAATTTTCACGTTAAACTCATATAAAACTTATAAAATGAATATTTAATTTATAATTTATGTTTGAGTGTATATTTTTATAAAAAAAAATTCATAGTGTGGAAAATTTGAATATTTTCAGTATAACCATTACCAATATAAAAACAACTTTAATTTAAATTCGAACAATTTTGTTGAAAGTTTTCACAAAATACATAAAATAAATTATTTTCCATTTGCCATGTCAGGTCACGTCATAGGATATCGATTTTCATCACTTTAAAGTGACACATGAAAATCAATAGAAAGAATAAATGAAAAATTTATTTTATTAAATTTTGTAAATTACTGTCAAGTTGGCAATTCTTATAACACACTTTGTTATTATCTTTAATCTGATTGATAATAATAAAAATTGTTTGATTTTTACAATAATTCAAAAATTTTTGTTTTCTTAAAGTTGTCGTTGTATTCATAAAGGATTTAAGGATGAATTCTGGTCTTGATATTAGTAGAATAGTCTTGGATCGGAAAGAATCAACATAATAAATTATAACGGAAGTCAGGTTATTTAAAGTAATTAATTTAGTCTTATGTTAAATGAATTCATGCGGAAATAGAAACATTTACACATTACACTGTGGTGGTGGTGGTGGTTGGTTGTACTATAGAAGAAGCTACAAGTATAAACATTTTAATTCGATTTAATTTTATTATTTCAACTGCACATAAATATGTATATTCAAAATTTAGGACTTTTTTCTAGTTATGAAGGATGTGGATAAGCTCTCTATTACAAATCTTATATACACTTTTTTATAATTTAATACTAATAAAAATTAAATATAAACCATTTCAATCTAATTTCATCTAAATTATTCCGATAACTGTATAAATAAAAATATAACAATGGCCCATATATTATAAGGTAAAGGGTCCAACAATTAGTTGTATATATTCATATGTAGATACAAATATAAAAATAAATAAATAAAGCTAATCTAATCTATATCACTAAATTATTAATTTTTGCTTAGGATTTTTCACTTATTTTATTTGTTTTTTATTTTTTTAAACCGGAAAAAGGTATTGCGTTCTGCAATACGTATATTATAGCAACCTTTGCTCAGTGCTCATGACGGTTGGTTCTACTATAGAAGAAGAAAGAAGTAAACTACAAACAGATAATATCAAAATAGTGCAAAAAATTTAAAATTAAATTAAACAAAGCTAGATCGATTCAAGTGAACTTCACTTATAAAAAAATCGTAATCCCTCTCACAGTTAAAATAATCTATGATGTAGTGATATCATACTAGAATAAAGCCAAAAATCTTGGCATGACCAAGGACGAAAAGATAAAATGGAAACCTGTTAAAATTAAAAGATAAAAACTGTATAGCAAATATAGAGAGCTATACAGGTTGTTTGGCGGAATTCTACGATCTTGACCTATAACAAAGTTTTGATGTATAATCAAATATTGAAGATAGTCTGGGCATGCGGTATTCAAACATGGTGAAAAACCCGTATTTAAACCTTCTAAACGTTATAAAACAAGGTATTGCGAAACATTGTTAATACTCCATGATATGGTCGCAATATTGGGTGTATCATCGAGACTTGAATATCTAATTTATAAAAGATGAAATAATGATATACAATTTGTCTGATCCAGCATGTCAATGCCGAAGCTTTTAGCTAAATTATTAACAATCAAAATTTTGTTAAGCGACTAAAACGAAAAAGACAATTTGAGTTAGGTCTTTTTATTAAAATTTTGGTAAATCAAAGATCACTTAGTGCAATGTAAAATAATGGTTAGTTTGTATGATTAGTTTTAATGTTTCAACAATACGGTAGGAGCTATTGGTGGGTTAAAGTCCGATAGTCCTTCCAATCAAGTTAATTTGTACATTTCCCATCACCTATAAATGCTTGTTTAAAACAAATAATGAGAATATAACGAATAACACATCTCTGGACACTCATGGGCTTATAGAGAAGCTGTATCAACAGTAACACTAGTGTTCTACCATGAATCAATTCTACCTTAATCAAACAAAAGAACTGTTTGAACAAATCGAAATATGGAATGGCTTATTAAGAGCATATACTCTGACCGTAACGTTAACTGTACAATTAACCTTAATTTTAATCAATATAACTTAACTGTGAAGATATAAATACATGTATTGTGTACAGAGAGTTTAGAAAATTCGTGTTGTTAATTAACCTTTATTTTAATACAGAAATTTGAACAAAAAAAAAATATAAAAGAATTTTACTGAACCAAGTGGTGTAATTAAAAAAATGTTTTAATCTAAATATTAATTGGTTCCTCTCTGTCATTAACTACACAAACAATTATTAAAAAAACTTATTCTTCCTAAAAAACAACCTAAGATAATTTTTTATTTATTTTTGTTTATTTAATAATTTATTGATTAGCGGACCTGCTGATTTATTTTTATTATAAAAAAATTTGTTTATTTTTACAGTTAAACAAACACGAATTTTCTAAACTCTCTGTGCATGTTACATGAATTTCTATCTTCATAAAGAAGGTGTGTTGCAATTTTTAATTTTTATATACGTTATTATACAGTACATAATAAATATATATGTATGTATAATACATCCATAATGAATTAAATATTTTCTATTTAGTGTTAAAAACAGGAACCTAGTTCCGGTATAAAAAATTCATAAATAGAATCGTTAGCCACGAAATTACAGTTAGTTCTCAGTTGGGAATAAAGTGATTCATAAGTTGACATTGAACTTCTGTTTTTTTTTTTTTTTATATAATGATTATGTTTATAATTTTCTATTTAATATATTTACTGATTACTTAATTGTATAGGGATTTCTCAATTCCATAGTAAATGTATTTATGTATATGTATGTAGTCTATTTCAAACTAAATTTATCGAAATAAAAAAAATCCTCCCACATAGTTAGTAAATTAAGACGAAATTTTTGTTTTATTAAGTTTTATTCTAAGGCACGTTTTAAATTTTAACTTTTTTTTTTTTTTTGAAATTATGTCCTAATGAACTTAAAATAACTTTTAATGAAATATATTAATTTATTGACAAAAAAAATAATATTTTCCATTGCATTGAAATTTATCAAATACAAATAAAAAAAAATGAATTTGAAAAAACAAAAAATTATTAAAAAAAAAGTAAATTGACAAAAAAAAAAGAAGAAAAAAAAATTAAAAAAATTAATTAAACTTACCCAACATTTTGATTACACGTTTTCTACCCTGCTGATTTTGTATTTTAAGAGTAACATTTGTATTCGTTCGACATAGAATATGCCCATTTTTTGATCCTTTTAAATTTGTTTGATGTAATTTCAAACCGATTAATAAATATAATATAAAAATTATTGACATTGGAAAGAAAAAAAATAATATTGTTGAAATCGCAAAAGCATGTTCAATCCATATTCTTTTTATAATACAATTTTCAACACCATACACCATTACAATACCAAATTGCAATGCTAATGGTGCTGCTGTCAAAAATGATGTAAACCATATTAATAGAATAACTTTTGTTACACGACTTAATTTACTTAAAGAATGTGATAAAAATGGATGACATATAGCAACATAACGTTCAACAGTAAATGCTGTTATTGTTAATACTGTAGCATTTGCTGCTGTTTCAGCTAATAGACCTCTTGTCACACAAAATATTTCACCAAATTCATATGGATCTTTAAACCATACATAATATAAATCATGTGGTGCACCACTTATTAATAATAAAAAATCTGATATAGCTAAACTAAATAAATAATAATTTGTTGCTGTATGCATAGATCGATGTCTTTTAATAACAATACATGTTATAATATTACCAATAATACCAGTTAATAATATTACAGAATAAATAATTGTCATAAATATATTAAAGACTAGACTTTTTGAATCAATTAATGTTGGTGCAGATAATTCAATAATATTATTAATATCACTATTAATTGTATCACTATTGCTTATACTATTAATACTATTTATAATATCCTGTTGTATTAATGTATTATTTTCATAATAATTATTTAATTTTGTATAATTTGATGTTGTAATTGTTAAATTCATGAAACCATTATTAATCCATTCATTTGGTGGTAGTCCATTTGAATATAAATATGCATTTTCGTTCATTATGAATCTGAAACGAAAAAAAAATAATATAAATAAATAATTATATAAAAAATATAAAAATATAATTAATATTAAAATTATTCAAATTGCATTTATTTATATTATACATAGTACAGCATTACGTTATTATCAGTGCAATCGATTTTAATTAATTAGTGATAATTATATAGTACTGATAGTCTGCTAAATTAAATAGTGTACTGCACTGTTAAATAGTCTTGAATATAAAAGAATCTTAATTTATGAAAATACAAAATGGATTTTAATTAACAGTAATTTCAATTGTTTATAAAATCAACTCAGGGGAGAACTTTAAGGAAATATGAGCTAATACACTACTTGTAATACATTGTTAACTTACCTCAAAGTACAAATATGAATATAGAGACTTTAACGTATATAACATAGCTACTATAGTGTCAAAAAAACTCAAAAGCGAAATCAAGATGTTCAAACAAATTGAAAATCATAGAAAATGAAGCAAAATCTAAACACATAACGTTTGCCTTAAAACGAACAACAATTCTTGTTCTCTTCTTTTTTTCAACAGCAATATAATACCAAATTCTGATAATGAAATACATAATAAGCTATAATAACACCCGAATGAAATTATTTGAAAAGAAAGAACGAAATAATTAAAAACTATCAAATTTACAGAATTCTACTTGAACTTACCACCTTTGATAAATAATTCAGATGTCACAATCACTGCACAAAATTATTTCCGTCATATTATAATCCACTAATGGGGTTGTAGTAAAATTATATTACAAAATTATGAGATTTCTAAGCCAAATTCGATGATGATATTTTCTTACAATCAGTATTTTATTCTCTCCCGACAACAGCAACTCTATTATCTATTTAAACTAGTCTCTACTAGACTATGCATTAATTTTTCACTAACGATTTTGGTAGTTTAGAAATGAGTAGTTGCATTACAACAAGAAATTTACTGAACTCTAATTGTACAAACTTGAAAGGTTAATATCTTGTTAGTTTTATAACCTTACCTGTTAATCAGTTGGATTTACATAACGGTGAAGACGATCATTATTATGTTTTATTGTATATCATTTTGACCTCATTACATATAGGTAATTTCAAAATAAAATCCCATAATAAAAATCTATGTCATATTTCATTATGAACAGTTTTTTTTTGGGTTCTGAGAATAAATTTTTTGGTTTAAATTTATAACTATTATCAGGAGCTAAATTTTTTTAAATATCATTATTACCGTTTTTATTTAAATTATTACCAAATAATATAATTTTATTTTGTTCATATTTTATTTTCTTTTTCATTAATTTATACTTTATTACATATTATTTTCATTGTTTTCTTTTAACCTACTTTATATTATACATATTCTAGCTAGAGAATATATTCAATTCATTGTATATTAAATACAATAAATAAATAAACTATAATATAGTATCAACAAAAAATTTTGGGAATAATAAAAGAATAGAAATAGAACTGAAATCAGTTAAATATCTTTAGTTTGAGTACGAGTCGAACCGGAACCTTCAGATTAATAGACAGATAACAGAACTTCGATCGGTTGGATTTAATTTCGTTTTATGCCCTATACCATTTAGACTTTACCACCATACCATCATGAATCATTCGCTTTGCTTAGCATAACTTAATTTCATGGTCACTCTTAAATATCTAAAATACCTTGAATAAAAGAATATATTCTCTCTGTTTCGCTATGATATAAACCTCTAAGAACAATTCAATATTTACAGTCAATATCACTAATTTAATTTTACATATTTAATTTAATTTTCTTAATGTGAATTTATGAAAAGGGGGAATCGTATCGAAATTATGGTTTTGCTAATCTCGCTGTTTTTTTTTTGAAAAATTCACGTTTTTTATGCTTGTTTTTTAAATATGTTTTTTTAATATTTCAATTTTTATTATGAGTTGAGTAAAACAATATTAAAAAACGTAGAAAAAAAACAATTTTAAAGAATTTACAAACAAAAGAAAAATATATTCAATAAAAATATTTACATAAAATAATCACATATTTCATTTCTTCTTTTTAAAATTTGTTTTTTTTTTTTTTTTTTTTTTTATTATAATGATAACTTTTGTAGACACAGGCTATTTTCTAATTTTAATTCCTTCAATTTTCATCATCGCTATAAATAATTTTTTGATAATTTTGAAAATTAGTCTCCACAATTCAAAATTGTAATTTTTTCAATTACAAACAATTTTTTAAAATTGGCAATAGTTCCGACAGCTCTGAAAACAGTTTGAGAAATTTCGTTCTGAAAATCTTTTTTTTGATTATATTCTGTGGAAATAATATGCTCCTGCTTATGTCTATAAAAGCAAAAAAATGAGATATTGTTACCAAGGTAGTTTTCATATTGGCAATAGATGTGTGAAAACCATTTCATACAAATCAAATCCCAGAACTTTACTCTACTAAACCAGGGCTAGATGGCCATCTGAAGTTATTAAAATTAAAGTACCAATTTCTCAAAAACTACATAACCTATTAACATGAGACTTGATTTGTATGAAAATAGATATTTAGAGGTAATTCGATGCAAGTAGATATAAGTAGCTTCACAATTGGAAAATGATTTTTATTTAAATCGAAAAAATAAAAATTGCTTTGTAACTATTATCTGTAATAGAAAAAATAAAAATTATTTCGTAACTGTTAAAAAGAAGAGAAAAAGATAAAAATTGAGAATTACCTATTTTATATGAGCGAAAAAATTTTTGATTAAGAATAATTATTTTTTTGGATTTTTTTATATAAATTAAAAATTTATGGATCTTTTGTGAGATCGATAAAAGACCTCTTACCGATCACATACATATACTTTATTCGATATTACGATAATTCCTTATGAATGATTTTTTTCATTAAAAAATTGATCGATAATAGTTATTTGCAGTCAGTGGTGAAAACAGAGACTAAGCGAAAACGAAAAAAAAACATTTGTTCATTAAGTTCATAAAACTTGGTAAATATCTTGGTAAAGATATCTATAAAAGGAGGAGAGAGGTCCAACATTTTGACGTTTGCTAAAAGGAGTAAAGGTTAACTGGACGGTGTTGTCGCCAAATAGGCGTAAGACGCGATTTTGGATCTTGTCAAAGAAACTTAGTGAAGTTTAGGAGGCGTCAGCCCATATGTGAAAATTGTACTCCATCTTAAGTCGTTTATATACTGTATAGATATTGACCAGATCTCTTGGAGAAAAGTAGGTTTTACATCGAGAAAGAAATCCAAAGCATTTGGCAGCCTTCTTAGCTATATCAAAAATATGTCATATTAACTAATATATCATTCCACTGCATTTTTTGATTTAGCTGCATGCCTAAAATATTTAGATTTTTAGACCTTTATAAATTTTCTCCTTAAAATCGCAGGGTTGGGACGGCTTGATCTCTTTTACAATAGATCAAACAGCTTTGAGTTTTGGACGTGTTGAACTCAACTCTGCTTACGTTACCCCAATCGGCTATTTTTGCTTGGTCATGGTTAAGTGAGCTAGTCATTATGTTTCTCTTCGAGTTGATTAAGGTAGAGGTGACGTTTAATTTCTTAAAAAAGAAAGTTATAGGATGCCACCAATGTGCTGTCATCAGCAAAACTATGGATTGGACTGAGGGTTGAAGTGAGAAAGTCGTTGATGAAAATCAAGAAAAGAGTAGGAGGTAAGGCAAAGCCTTGTGGGACGCCAGCGTTTATTACGTGGTTGTCGGACATAAAACTGACAACAACGACACGTATACTTCGGTTTGAGAGAAAATATACCCTCAATCCATGTGCAGAAGAAGCTTCCCAAACCAATAGCCTGACATTTGTTCAGAAGAACAGAATGCCATACTCGATCGAAGGCTTTTGAGATATCGAGAGCTACAACCTCAGATTCACCGGTACAATTAATACTTGTGTTAAGCTTAACGCAGTGAGAAGTTAAAAGATCGTTGGCTTCTAAAGCGTTGACTGTTGACCGTTGGCTTCTAAAGCCGTATTGGCGATCATTTAAAATACGCGAACTATTTAGGTATCTCAATAGCCTTTTGTTTATAAAGATTTCCATTATTTTGGAAAGAATCGAAGTAATGGCGATTGGCCTTTAATTGGAGTGTAATTGGAGCGTTGTTCTTAGTTTTAAGAACTGCTACTAATCACGTTTTAATTAAAACTAAAGGCTTAAGCCAACTTTAAGAAATGTACGATTTCAATATGTAAATTGTATTGTGCACACATAATCAGAATATCAGAGAATTTCGTCAAGTTTTCATTAACTTTAGTAGGCTTAAGGAAAATGCGATTTCATTCTGTACGGAAATTTGACAGTTATGTCTATGCATGCATATTTGTGTATAGTATATACGTCAGTGTCAATTTTAAAAAAAGTTAATTGATTATTAATTTAAAAATAGAAAATATTATTAAAAAACTAATTCATATTAAAATGGTAAATTCAATCGAATACAATTTTTTAGATTTATTGATAACAAATGTTCAAGATAATAAATGCCTCTACAATAAAAGGATTAATTGACCAAGATGAGTAGCAGTATTATCAGAGCATGCTGTTTTTGTAAAATTCGATGAAGCCAAGACGGTAATATTTTGCATAGATTTATTATCCAATACAGATAAATAATAAGGTAATTAATTATATTTAGAACATGCTGTAACGAAGATGCTACAGTACAAACCTCTGCAGATTACAGTTTAGAATTTGATGAAGAAGATAACAATTTTTTTTTCAATTGGTCTTTTATTTTTTTACTTCATTAATTCCCTGTATTGTTAGAAGCCAAACACTTTAATTGTGGTAAGCTGATATTATCCATCAGGAATTTTATATCTAAACTAATAAAAAAAGATTGCTTCCAAAAATTTTAAGTTTTCAGATATATTTCAAAAGTTAACTTTATTTTAAAGAATTATTTTTTTGTTATATTTGCAATCCATAAATGTCCAAATCACTTAAGTTAGCTAAAGTCTATTATATGGGTAACTTAACAAACTAAAAATGGTGGGAGTGTCAATGGATGAATGTGTTAGTAGAATGAATTACGATTTAAAAAACCTAAGTGACTGGTTCAAGCAAAATAGGCTAATGTTAAATGTGGAAAAATCAAAAGTAATGATAATAAATGGAGTATTCGAAAGCTCTCTGTTATGATTGACAATATGATACTGGAAAGTGTGAATGAAATTAAATATTTAGGCCTTAAGATAGACAATAAATTAAATTTTAAAAGTCATATTGACGGTAGATGTAAAAAAATAAAAAATAAAATTCATTTTTTGTATAGAATACGTGATAAATTATCTATATCAAGTGCGATTAGGATTTATAATACTACAATAAAACCCACTTTTTTAGTATTGCTCCACAGTGTTTGCTTTAACAACAAATGAATTAATCACTAGATTACAACGATTACAGAATTGGGGAATGAGAGTAATTTTGAAGTGTAGTAGATATGCATCAGTCCGCGGCATGTTGTCTACATTAAAATGGATCGGCATTGTTTTTCATTAATGTTGAGCAGAAGCTTAAGATGTCTGTACACGTATTCGTATTTAAAATGAAAAATAGGATGCTTCCGGAATATTTGAGTAACACACTTGTTTATGTAAAGGATGTGCATCATTATTATTTAAGAAATATTTTTAACTTTAAACTAAATTTTTTTTTAAGTGAATCAGCAAAGAAAAATGTTATGTATAATGGGTTGAAAATGTTTAATGAATTACCTGATCAAATTAAAAATGAATTAAATATTAATATTTTTAACAGAAAACTAATTGAATATATAAGAATAAACTGTTAATGAACGTCTTTAAATTGTAATGAATTACATGCTTAAAATTTTAATTTAATTTTAGTATATAAATATTATTTTTAATGAAATATTATTAAATTTTAAATAAAATAATAGAATGAAATATTACAAAAAAAATAAAAACTTTAGCTGGCTTTTTGTTTAGTTTTGACATTAGTTTAAACCAAAGTAAGTTCATTAAGGTTAGGCCTTAGATATAAATAATCCATTTGTGCTATTTTCCATATCTATTATCAGTACACATTTAGTTGTTTTTGTAGATAATAAAGTAATATTTGAAAAAACAAACAAAATGCATTAATTTATAATTTTAGATTTATTCCTGTAGAAATCATTACTCGAAAATGGAAAATAAATAAATTGTACATTATTTATTTGACCATCTGATCAATATGGTTGAAATTAAATTTATTTGAAGAAAATTCCATAAAAATTAATAAACAATAACTTTGGTAATATTACTAAATTTAATGGGCTTAGAAGATATATATTTTGTGTATCTAAAAAGTATTCCCGATCTTCAGCACATTTTCTCCAATGATTTTCAACTATTGCGCAACGATATATCAAAAATATCTAGCCTAGTTCTTTCTTGACTTGACGCTTGCGATGATCATTTTTTTGCAGCCTGGTCATTCACATGGGTTTTCATTGGTAATATGGTGCAGCCATCTGAGATGTTGAAATTTTATTTGCGTTACTATGGTTGGACTACAATATTCTACATTCTTCAATGGTACGAATTATGTAGGTACCATCAGGTTGTTTTATAGCGCCAATTATTTTCCAAAATTACTAGTCTAATTTTGAATTTGTAAATTATATTTTTCGTAATTATATCTTTTGTGAATAGTAAATTATATCTTCTCCGCACTATGCCCCACGCATGAATTATGTCTTCATAATTTCTTTTTTGTGCGAATTTTTATGAAACACGAAGCGTTTTCGAACTATTTCCTTCAAATTTGTCCAATTAAACAACTAATTAAGAAATTTAAATTAAAAAATAAAACCGAAATGCAATAAGTAAAAAATCTAGGAGTAAACTTGTTTAAATTCTTTAAATATGGAAATGAAATTTAGCAAAAAAAATAACTAATTTTTGGGTTTTTTCAAAAAAAAAACTTTTTTTTTTATTTCTACAATTTTTTTTTTACTAATATGTTTTAATTCCAATTTGTATTTATTTTTTTGTAGATATAAATCAATAACCAGTAAAATATGTATAGAATTGCAAAACTGGATATAGATTTTAATGAGATGAAACCACGCTTATTGTGTTGTTCTTAAACAGTTGTTTGTCAGATTTTTTAATTTGTGAAATACAAATTTAAAAAAATTTAAATTTTTATTCTTTGTAGCTATTTGTTTCTGTTTTTTGTTCTCTTGATCTTGTTTTATCTTTTGTCTTATCAATTTTCAATATATATATATATTTTTAATTCGCTTTTATTTTTTTGAAATTTATATTTTAGCCGGCAAAGTCTTAAAAAACAAGATTTTGAAAAAAAAAAATAAACTAGATTTTCATTTTCAAGTTTCCTAAACCACCGGACCGGATTTCCAATAAAGTACCGGATAAGAAATATTATTTAAAATACTAAACAATAGATATTATCTTAGAAAATCTTTATTCACTCTTGAAATTCTACTATACATCGTAGAAAAAAACCAGTTTTAATTTTTATACAAATTGGTTCCGTTACTGTTTGAAGGAACATAAAGTTTTAAATTCCTTCCCATGACCTGATAAAACTTTGGGGTGTCGTTACATTAAAGAACGGATTCGAATCGATGTCCTATCAAATATAGTTTAGTTCACTCGTCTACTGATATCAAGTTCGCCCCCAGTTGGCTAGAGTTGGGGTTTTGCAATAATGAAAACAAAACTCTACCTATATTCTACATTTAGATACACAAGTCGATAAAATGTATATGCACATGTATGGAGTAGTGGACAAAATGAATGTCTGACAATGCGAAGATTCTATATTCGATTCCTGATGAAGGCAAAAAAAATGTTTTTACGGGTTTTTAACGTTGTCCAGTACCCTCCGTCATTGTGATAAAGTAAATGATAATTGAGAGTATAAAGAGATGAAGGGGCTCTAGATGAAGCAAGATCTCTAATGATACGGTGGATGTTCTCCGCATGGCTCCAATTAACAACAAACAAACTGAATGCTTTAGTTTGTTGAGTTTGTTTTGAGCTGCGAGTTGCGTATCTTTTTCGACCAAACTGCGGATGCATAGGTTAAGGTTGGCCTCATCACTATTGCGATATATAACCATAATGTCATTTTGGGGCTTAATCCCCATTTACGGCCACATAGACTTTTACATGTCCAGAGTAAAATTCTAGCTTTGTTTAGAGGATTGTCTAGATGAGCATTCCAGTGTTCAGTTGCATTCCATTCAGATGTTCATCAAATACGATTCCAAGGTATTTGACCTCTTTGGAAAAGTCAATTGTTACCCCATCTAGGTTGGGTTTCTTTAATTTGTCCCTAATTCTCTCTAATTGTAGGTAGTTAAAAAATTATATAAGTTGGGAATGAGCTATTTAAAAAGGCTTCGCTTTTGACAATAATAGTAATTTTTCACATTTAATGAGTTCATATGTCAGAAACTTGACGAAGGCACGAAAAGGTAATTACCTAGTTAAGTTACTGTACTGTATATGAGTTAAGTTACTGTACAAAACATACAAAAATGGCATAAATCAGTGCATTCATATTGGAAACACCCTATATTACAATTCAGTTTTTAAACTAATAATGTGTAGTATAAGTGAAACTGTAACATTACTGTACTAATGAATCTTAAGTGATGTTCAAAAAGAAAAAAAAAATGGATATTTATCAGTTCACTGACAGTAAAATACTGATTACTGAAGTAATAATGTGTATCCGACATTACATTAACCTTTATTTCTTATAGCCACAATTTGCACACGCTGGGTGCCGAAATAAGTAAAATATTCCAACCGACTCGAATCGGTAGAGTTTCAACCGATGTTTTGCAATAAAATAAATGTAAAAATAAAATAATAGATCCACAAAATGTGTAAAAGATCTATTGAGGTAGGTTCATCATTTCAGTAAACAGAAATATGTAAATTTTAATAATTATAAAATGAATCCACTGTCATATGCAAAAAAATATCTACTAATATTTTCATTCTTTGATTATTCTAATTATTTTTCTAAATTAAACCATTTGGGTTGTTTATTGGTTAATTTGACAGGGCTGGTAGTTATGAAAGTCAATCATTACAAGAGTCAATACAAATAAAAGAAAAGAATCAGTTTTCTGACTACATTGAGTATTGAATTCAAAGGTGCCAAGATTGTCAGATGATATCCGTTAAACGACTTTCGTATTTGAAAATTTGATACTCACTAAACCGATTGTCGCAAATATATAAATTATTTATTTATTTATTTATTTACAGGCTCAGCGAGTTACATATATTACATTTATGTGAATTTAAACAAATTTTAAAATTAACAATATAAATATCAAAAAATGAAAACTAAAAAACTAATTGCAAAAAATGTGATGTAAATCAATATAAACAAAAAAAAACAATCTGCAAAATGTAATCAATAAAAATATTCTTATATTTGAGAATTAGTAGCTGATAGAGAGATGAGATCAGAATTAACTAAGAGGAATATAAAAGCTTCTTTAGGGTGTCTTTGGAGAGAGAGAAATCAATACGGTTCTTGTATTAATTACCCATAATCATCATTCTATGGATAGGTTCGTTCATTCCATAGTTGGTTCGATGAAATGTGAGGGTAAATAGGTTAGCAGAGCGGAAGCGATTAGTAGTATTAATCTGGGTTAGGTTTGAAATATAAGGGGAGTTAATATTTCCTTTAACTATTTCAGTGATGAAGATAACATCGGCAATTTCCAGTCTTTTCTTCACAGTAGCAAGATGAATTAAGTTTAGTCTATGTTCATATGGTGGCAAAATTAAGGGGTCAGACCACGGAAGGTGACGTAGTGCAAATCTTAAGAAATTTTTTTGGATTGCCTCAATTCTATGTTTGTGAATTTCATTATATGGAGACCATACCTGACTGGCATATTCTAATTGGGGCCTAACAAGAAATGTAAAAATGGATTTTAGGATATAATATATATTTGAATTCCTTAGACTATAATCATTATTCATACACCAAGTAAAGAAATTATCAAGGTCAGTTTGCAGTAAGAATGAATCATTTGGTGAAGAAATTTTGTTGAAAATTTTCATGTCATCAGCATTTATCTGAACTTTACTATTTTTAATTACTGATATAACATAATTTATGGAGATTATGGAGACCAGAATATGCTTCAAATGGCGATGATATAGAAAATCTAAATTGTACACTATATGCTCTAGTAATGAGGTAGGCTTCAATCCAATCTGCAAATGATTTCGGAAATTCTAATTTTAATATTTTAAATAGGATTACACTATGTGGCAAAAGATCAAAAGCTTTACTAAAATCTGTGTAGATAACATCGATTTGAAAGCCTTTTTCCATATTATTGAGAAATATAGAAATAGATTCAACTAGATTAGTTACTGTTGACTTATGTTTAACAAAACCGTGTTGGTTTGGAATTAATAAACAAGTGCAATGGTGATAAAGCTGATCAAAAACGATTAGTTCAAAGAATTTGGGAATACAGGATAATTTAGCAATAGGTCCATAGTTGCTAACATCATTTTTCTCATTTTTCTTGTGAATTGGTCTAATGAAGGCTTTTTTCCATAAGGAAGGAAAAATTTCATTAGAGATCGATAGATTAAAGATTTTGGACAGTGTCAAGGAAAAAGATTTTGAGCATTCTTTTAGGATAATGTCAAGGACACCATCAGGACCAGAGGATGTGTTATCACTAAATTTTCTTAAGTACTAAAAAAAATTAAGCTTCAATAATGTTTAAGGAGGAAAATTTTGTTTTCGGAAAATTTCGGAACGTTAATATTGAAAAAAGAAGGAGAATATGAATTACTAAAAAATTCTTGAAAGTATTGTGAAATAACTTTTGGGTAATTACTCTGTGAGTTATTGAATTTCATGAAACTTGGGAATTGGTCACATTTTTTTTTGTGCTGCCAAATTTCCAAAAGATTTTAGGTTTGGTTAACATATTAGAGGATACATTTTATAAGTAAATGCTATAACTATGTTCTATGTGCAGTTTAAATTGATCAAAGAGTAATTGAAAGGTATTATAATCGTTGAAATGTTGTAGATTTTATATACTTGGTCCAGGCTTTATTTTTCTTATTTCTCAAATTTTTAATTTCACGAGTAAACCAAGGATGACTTGAGTTTGCGTGAACTTTCGTTTTTGGGACACTGAGTAAGAAACCATTGAATAGAATTTCGTAAAATCTTGTAGTGATTGATTCAATATCAGAGTTAATAAAAATGGAGGAGAAGCCAGAGGAATAAAAATAATCGTTTCATTTACGAAAGTCAGTTTTACCAAAATTATTATAATAATTATATTGAAGAAAAGTGTCAACGTTTGGAATATTTTTCCGGAGAGTCCGTAAAGTAAGTGATATGAATAGATGGGTGATATGGGTCTGCATTAACGAGTGAATCTTGACATTCAAAAATTGATAAGTTATTCCAGTCTGACAGGAATTTAGTTGACGAGTTTGATAATTGTGAACTGCAAATAATTGCTGAAGACATATTAAGTTAAGGTAATCAATAAATGCAGATTCAATTTTATGTCTATAATGTAAATATCATCTATCTGGCTGCTGTCGCATAATTTTTTACATTATTATTGATAAGATCGAATGTCTTGTGTGGAGTTTAGAGGTTCGAGAATTTCCAAAAACAAATTCGGGTAACGAAAAATAGTTACTTCATTTCCTATATTAGTTTGCTGCAATTAACTTATTGATTTTTAATTTTACTACCACTGGGTGACTTAACAAGTTCAATTTATATTGTATTTTTTTTTATAAATTTTTATTTAACAAAGTATTAGTTTTATTTTATAGTTTTTATAGATCACCTACTGTTGACATTCAAAACTGAAAACAAAAAAAAAATAAAAAAGCAACAACTTTCACGGCATTTCTTATATCATGTTCTTCTTTACTTTTTTTTTTTTTTTTTTTAATTTATGTATTTTTATTTTTAATTATTATTTTTTAATTTACATATTAATGTACTGTGTATAACTATATAACTAACAAATTGTTATCTAGTTTCTGAATATTTATAAAAAATTTTTTAATTATATAATTTCCCATATTATAGAAATAATTCTACCAATGAAAGAATAAAAATATAGGTTAAATAGGTTTGTATAAAAAACGAAATGAAAAAAAAAAAATATTTTTAATTCTCTAATTTTCTTTTATTCATACAACGATTTGTCATCAAACAACATTTTGTATAACGGTAATATAATTAAAATACAAAACAAAAAATAAAACAAAATAAAAAAAACTGATTTTTAACAGTTTTAATCAGCATTAGTCTTATACTAAAGTTATCAATATACTAAAATCACCTTTGCTCGCTACTATAATCATCTTTACTATTTTCGCTTAGGTTACTGACCTGCGAAACATCTTCAGGTGGCCATTAAATTATAATAATAAAAAAAAATAAAAAAATTCTATAATAATCAATACAGAGGAAACAAAAAAATACTGGTCATCTGCAAGAATTATGTGACTAAAAAAATGTATTCTTTTTTATTTTGTTTTTTTTTTATTAAAACTATAGATATGGAACATTAAGACAGAAAAAACCTTAATTATTAAAACAAAAACTAACAAAAAAATACCATTTTTTTTTAATGGGTCAAATTTTAATATTCGAAATTGTTTTATAATAATAATGTATAAGTAGGAAAAAAATTTTTTTTTGTTGTAACGGTTTATTCTATTTTGTTCTTTATTATTTATTTTTGTTGAATTATTAATTCGTCTCAGTTCAAACTTCTAAATTCTAATTCTGAGGCCAACATAAAAAAAAAACTAAAACTCATATTTAAAAAAAAAATAAAATTGAAATTTAATTTGTGTTAACCTGTCAATGTTAATTGCGACGATTGATCAGTATAATGGTTGGTTTTGGACCATCAATTTTATTTTATCATAAAAATAGATTCGATATCTTTAAAATTTATAGGAATAGTTTTTTTTGTTGTAGTTTTTTTTTTGAGATCATTGCCAGTAATTATGTAGAAATACCTGTTAGTATATTAGCCACGGTATTACAATTTATGTCGGAATACTAAATAATGTGTATGAAAAAATAAAATAAGAAACTGAACCATTTGACTGATATTAGAATGTAGCAAGTAGAATCTGTCGTTGGTTAGAATTGTATTTTTGTGATTAATGAAGAACTTTTTTTACTAGTAACATCGAAACAATTCAAAGCAAAATTTTAACGTATCATAACCCAGGCCCCTTTTGGTACCTTAGAAGTATTAATCTACATAAAACTTTGAATATACCCTTGATTACAGAAGAACTTGAAAAATGTAAATAGATATACAACAAGACTAGTCCAATACCCTAACCCTTCGGCGAGAGGTTTATAAAAACATTTCTGTAAACAACAGGCTCAAAAGAAAATTGCTAGCAGTCATGTAAGGCAGAACATTAAAGTGAACGAGCAAATATGAAGTATCAAATCAATAAGCTGAACCTTTACAGCTTCAAATTGAGACTAAACAACTTCAAATTGGGACTAAACAATTTCGAATTGGGACTAAACATCTTCAAATTGGGACTAAACAACTTCAAATTGGGACTAAACAATTTCAAATTGGGACTAAACAGTTTCAAATTGGGACTAAACAATTTCAAATTGGAACTAAACAACTTCAAATTGGGACTAAATAATTTCAAATGAGGACTAAACAATTTCAAATTGCAACTGAACAACTTCAAATTGGGACTAAACAACTTCAAATTGGGACTAAACAATTTCAAATTGGGACTAAACAATTTCAAATTGGGACTAAACAATTTCAAATTGGGACTAAACAACTTCAAATTGGGACTAAACAATTTCAAATGAGGACTAAACAATTTCAAATTGCAACTGAACAACTTCAAATAGGGACTAAACAATTTCAAATTGGGACTAAACATCTTCAAATTTGGACTAAACAATTTCAAATTAGGACTAAACAATTTCAAATTGGGACTAAACATCTTCAAATTGGAACTAAACAACTTCAAATTGGGACTAAACAATTTCATATTGGGAATAAACATCTTCAAATTGGACTAAACAACTTCAAATTGGGACTAAACAATTTAATATTGGGAATAAACAATTTCAAAATGGGAATAAAAAATAAATAATTCATTCCAGTTAATTTAAAATATATTTATTAAAAATTTATTAATAAAATTATGAATTAAAAAGTCATATCATTCATATTTATCGCATCCGTGGTATAAATTTTTGAATATGAGCGAAGTGCCGGTTACAATTAGGAACTGTAATCTTCGTAGTTATGTTTTCGCGAATTATATGTTCTAGCCGTAGTAGACGGAAACCTGTTTGTGTTAAATTTAATCTATCTTCATCAGCTGGGATACGCGGTAATTGGATTATTAAATCGCTTTTGACTTCAGATTTTAAGTTTGACCAGACATATTCAATTGCACTTAACATTGGGCTATATGGTGCGAGTCTTAGATTATTAAGAAATTCTTCTTCCAGCAATACTTCCTTAATGGCAGCATGAAATGGTGCATTATTAATCACCATTACGATTGAAGATTATATATATATATTTTAAGCGTTCCGAAGACAACACGCATGAAATATTTTGCTTCTGGTTTCTTAAAAATTCCTCTTCTAATTTCATGATAAATCAAACCTATGCATCGAATTACATGTATATTGGATACTTGACTGCCTGCTGTAAGGTGAGTGCAATGAGTTCCTTTTTTGGAACGACTTTTGGTTCTCGATATATATAAATTGAAATTAGTTTCATTCATATGTAGAGTATGGGTGTATTGTTTGATTGATGTTCTTCTCAAACTTTGTAAACATAATCACATCATTTTATTTTATAGCTTTCAATGTTAGCTCTTTCTGGCTCTCTTCGAATGTCTTTCAAAGTATAACCTGTGTTTCCAAAGTGTTGATTATTTTATTTAAAATTGTTATAATACTTGTTGAATAAAATATTTATTCCCATTTTGAAATTGTTTGGTCCCAATTTGAAATTGTTTAGTCCCAATTAGAAATTATTTAGTCCCAATTTGAAATTTTTTAGTCCCAATTTGAAGTTGTAAAGGTAACTCTTTATAAATTATTGGCATTTTCACCTAGATTCAATAAATACAGTTAAGAGAAAAAAATTAATCCCAGGTCACCGTAGATTTAAAAGTAACGAAATTTCTTCAATTTACATTCTCCATTTTGTATTTAATTTTCTTTTTCCAATCAATATGAGACTAAGAAAACTGACTTGAAATATAAACAAATCATCATCGGCAAACAAAATACGAATACTGACAAGCAAAAATTTAATTCATATAACTTTTGAAAAAATTTGAAAAGGAGATTTTGCAAATGGAAAAAAAAGAAGCTACGTTACTTAACAAGCTTTATTGCATGAGAAATAACCAGCTTTATTACGTCTGTAGTCTGTACCGGCTGGGAAAATTCCCGGTCACTATTATTGTTGAAGTAGAATAGTTGGTGCAACACATTTTGTGTGAGTATGAAACTCTAACTTACCAAACATTTATTCTTTGATTTCAATTTTTAAATTGGAAAGCAATTCGTTCAGCTATTGAAGAAATTCTGTCCAATACTCTGAAAAATATTTTCAGATACATTGCAAAATCATGCGGATAATATGGACTAAATCTATGTATCGATACGTTGAAATTGGGAATAAAAGGTTCTACATCGTTGGTATACTGCAAAAACATATCGCGTTCATAAATACAACATAATTTTTGGAACTAGAGTGGAACCATTCTTTTTGCAGACTGTAAAGAATTATTTTTGAATCATTCTGTATTAAATTGGTCATTTGACATAAATTGATATATGCTGGATGGTATATACTTATAGTTTATACAATTTTTGGTAAATAAATTAATTTTAATGTGAATAAGTAACTGGATCTTCTTCAACTATTATTTATTTTTTAGCATTTGTTAACTAGATATAAAATAAAAACCATTATGTAAACAAGTTATTATTATCGCCAGGCCCAATGTCCACACTTTTGAGCATTTATTGAAGTTCATTAACTGTCACTATTTTTTTATATTATTTTCAGTTATACATATTTAAATAAAAATTAAAAAAATAAAAAATATTAACAAAATCCAACCCTCAACTTTTATTTTTCTGCAATTTTGACTCCAAAGTTGTACATAGCGAATTTGTAGAAGATGGTTCAATGCACCAAAACAATAAATAAAAAAAAACTTTATTTCTATTATTTTAATATAAAAAACGGTAAATCTAAACACCGTTAATTAAATACATTAATTTAACGAAGTAGTTATGAAGAACATATAACTCTAGCTCAAATATCTTCGGAGCTGGAGCGTATATTTCTTAGAAGTTATATTTCTAATTGTTTGCTTTGATCATCACTGTAGTCAAATTAAAATTTAAAAATGAACCTACAATAATCTAAGGAATTAAAAGAATTTTACCAGAAGAAATTTTGACCACCCAACCCAGTATAACGATATAACTACCCAACCCATAACAATGATATTAAAAGAATTACTTTAATCAAGTTTTATTAAGAATAAATTTATCGTTTTAGTGACAAATTTTTGTTTTAAAATTCATCATCTGAAAATTGTACATGTTGAAAATTTTGATATTTTGTTCAAGTTCATCATAAAACGAAAAATAGAAAAAGATGGTGGTTTATTTTTGTTTTGATAACGTGAAAATATTACATAGACTATAGAGAAATATTACAAACAAATTATTTACTGAAAGATAAAAAATTTAAGAGTTGGCTTTGATTCTTGTTATAATGATCAGAAATTCTAACCAGCTGAGGTAACGTAGAAGACCATATTACGAGTCAACTAAATTGATTAATCCAAATACAGTTCAGTTTTAACACATTTGCCTTCACATAGGTTTTATAAAGTCTGCTGAAAAAATCACTTGATACATACAAAATTTTTTGACGGCGAATCCCGCAATTTTTCTCTCTTACATTTTATATGTACCTGCAACGCACATAAATCAAAAAAATAATTCTTTAATTGTCATCACAACAAAATTTTTACGACATCTTATAGAAGCAATCAATTTTGTTTATATCTAAAATATATGTTAATTTTACGGGAATTCCCGTAATTAATTTTTGAGAAGAATAGAACCCTAGATTATCTAAGAATTGTACCACAGTCAAAAATTCGTTATTTTTTGAAATTGTGTCATATATTTTAGTACTTTTGAGTTAAATTATTAAAAATCATTGCTCAATATAAGATAAAACTTATTTTTTAGTACATTTATAGCACTCGGTTACTTTAAATTAAATTTTGAAAAAATGCAAGAACCGTCATTACGATTTCAGTGGGGAAAAAAATTACGGGAATTGCCGAAATTAAGGCGAATGTGTTAAGTATGACAAACATTATGATATTACAATATATACATATCGGATTTGTCGTCAAGACCAAGTTTTTAAGGTCGTATAAATGGCATTTTACATTGAGATAATCAAATTTTCGCTTTATTTTGAATTTGGACATAAATAGTGTTTTAAAGTTTTGCAAACTATCTACAAAATAGTGTTTTTGTTAATGAGTAGAAATGGTGTTGTGATTGGTGTATTGATACACCAGTCATTAACTAAAATTTTTTAAAATATTTTTTTTCTAATTTTCTACTTTTGGTTTACGAGTACATAAAACTTGTTAGGCAGAACTAATTCTGCCTAAACAAAATTTAGGTAGAGCTAGTTTAATAACTCTGAACGATAATACATTTATATATCTTGCAGAATTTCATCTTGCAGTGAGTTATGTGTAGAAGCAATATTTCCAGATCTATTGTACTTCCCCTTTGATTATTTTTATTTACTCTAAAGTGCAGAGAACATAAAATATTTTTGCTACAATTTTTTATCATAAATATTCATAAAAGTCGCAGTAACAATAAACAGAAATTTTTTTGTAATTAATACAAATCACACAATTTAATCCATAATTAATTATAGTTAATTTAAACAAAAATTATTTAATTGCAAATTGGCTACGTATTCTCAATTGAAATGAATCAAATCAATGACTTGTGAATTTTTCAATATATTTATTCCTATGTTCAAATTAAATTTTAATGTGATAAAAATTTTCCTGAGTATTTTTTAATGAGATTAACTTTTTTTTAAAACAATAAATTTTAATTCCCTGCAATATTTTTCGATTAGTATACATTTTCATTATTTTTTACAACTGAACTTAATTTTTTCTCTATATATCCGACTGTCAAATAATTAAAACTATTAGAATATATTAACAGAATATTTGAAAATACATTTTTTTAATATTTTTATTCGTATACAAATTTAAAATGAAACCAGTTTAATTAATTTATTCATTAATGATATAATATTAATAAAATATAATATGACAAATAAAATTAATATCTAGAAAGTCTGCTAGCAAATTTAATTTTTTTCTGAGAATTATAATTTAGTGCGCTACCTAATTATTTGCCATAAAACAACATGATCAAGCAAAAAAAAATAAATTTAGGATCAAATGGATATCAAGAGTAATGAAGCATTAGAAAAACAGAATTAAAACAAGATATAATTAGTACTAGGGGCCCCTGTTGAGTAATTATAATTCAAGTTAAAGCCAAATGTACAGTTTTTAAAAAAAAACAGTAATTTACGTACTGACATAGACTTCATACGATATAGCAAAAACAGTACATTTTATTTAGGACATATAAGTACACGTCTCTCATCTACTGTTTCGTTTCCGATATATTCCCTATAGTAAGTGGCATTTAGGGGATAACATTACTAAAATTTCATTAAAGAGATACTACATACACATAATTTTAATAAAAACTATATTATTAATATATAATTATAAATAACCAAAATTTAGAAAGAGTTGCTTAAAAAATTAATAAATGAAGGATTCAAGTGATTTGTTTTTTTGTTGTTTTTATATTTTTTATTTTAGTTGTTTTTGGTATTTTTGTTTTTATTTTATATAATATGTACATAATTTCAGATGAATTTTTTTTTTGTTATTATTTGACATATGTACAATGTACATTATGTTCATTGCAAGTATAAGCTGCAAGTAAGAACTCACATATGCATAATGTATTTGTTGAATAATAAAACCATATGAGTAAAAAATTTTAAACTGTGTGCGCTATTTTAGATTGAATAAGAAGCGAAATAATATGAAAAGGTGTTTACTGCGCAGGTCCTTAAATGCTTGTCAATTATAATTATAAATAGTAGATAATACGAAACATACGGAGTAAACATTTTGTTACTGTTATTTTTAAACAACAGAATCAAACTAATGGTAAAGAATAAACGGAACCGTTACTGTTATTTCTCAATTATATTATTTTTCAAGGAACAATTTGATAATTTCTTTGTAAAATTTAAATATCATAAAAAATAGGAATAGGGATAAGAACAATATTTGATAACTAATTTCTTTTTTTCTATGCATAGAAACACACATGAACCTATTAAGTAAAACTGACATATAGTCGGCCTTCGAGCAAAAGTTACCAAACGCCATTTTGGCTATTTTGAGATATTTGGCTCATTAGAGATGCTCAAATACGAATTTCATCTCAAAAAATGCTCAAATACGAATCTCATTCGAATCGAATACGAATCTCTCAACACAAATTTTTAATACCCAAAAACCTTGCAGCACATTTGAATTACAGTGAAAATTGACTAAAGTTCTTAATCATTTTTGCCTGTAATGTTTTTGCCAATAATACACGTTTCAACTTGCAAAAACTGCTAAATAACGGGTTTTGGTCACTTTTCGTTGTAATCATTTTTGCTTTTTATTCCAAAAAACAAAGCAGGTATGAATATAGGCAACATTTTCTGAATGAAATTAGAGTTTGTAAAACGTTCATTTTAAAAAATCTTCCAATTAGCCATTGGTTTAGTTGATGCTTTATTCAATCGCGCCTGGTATATACCAAAATCACTTTGACCTAATAGGGGACGAAAAACTAATTTTAAGAACTACGGTTTTCTGATATGATTAACTTAAAATCCTTGGCTAAACCAATTATTCAAAATAATTTTTTTTATTGAAACCGATGATAAAGTTAACTGGCAACAAATAAAATGTGTACCCTATGAAAGAATGAATTCGAATATTATTTTCTATAAATACAAGACAACTATTCTGAGAGTTTTCAAAAAGTTGATGTTAGTATTTCAAAAACTAAAACAAAATCTTGAATGGCTAAAGATTTGAATCAATGGTAGTTGCAAAATCCTATAAGCTGCACCAAAAAAAATTAATATCTTTATGTAAAAAAGGTGCAATTCTACTTTAGTTTCAAGCATGGTATAACAATTTATCGGAAACTATAAATAAAAAAGATGCATCTCAACCCGCTTTTGAATCTCATTCAGATATTGGTAATGAATGAAAACCATTTTTATAAAATTTCAGCAAAAAAAATATTGTGATAGAATAATTAGAATTAAAATAATTGAATTATTGTTTTGTTTTCTTTAAATTGTGGATAATAAGTGTTACTTTACTTCTATATTACATTTTAAGAAAAAAATAATTGAATTATTTTTGTTTTTAGTTTTCTTTTAGTTGTTTTAGTTATTATTAACTAAAATATGAATTTAAATAAATTTAATAATATCAATTTATTGTTTTTTTATATCATATTGGCTATTAATTGCAAATATTATTACATATAACAGTTTTATTTTTAGGAACTATAAATGTTTAACGTATTATAAATGGCAAAAGGTTTTCAGGCACAAATGAAAACTACAAAAATTATTCTTTAAAGTACACTTCATTTAGTTTTGTAATCAAAAATAATTATCCCAATATGTGTAAATTTTCATAATTTTTTTCAATTTTAAATAAGGCCGATATTTCAAATGTAAATTACTCAAAACTAACATTTTTCCCTTGGTCACTTTTGCCCGAACACTTTTCACTTACAGTAGAACAAAAAATATATGTATATTGCTCCTACAGTCTCCTCTAGCCAAATCAACCTACTCTTAAAAAAATTTAATTTGAAAGCAAATTCAAAATCAATTACATTTTCTCAAAGTTGAACAACAGAGAATGAAAGCCAATAAGTTCAAACACACAACACAGCACAATCAAAGTATTTTTTAGACAAAATTTGTAACTTATACTACTTGCTACTTACTTAAAATTAAATTGCCAATAATATTTGGAAACATTGCAAAAATAGTAGCTGTTGTTGGAAACAGTGGAAAAATAATAGCTGGTAACAATGATTTTAAAGTACCAGTTATTATTAAAAGCTGTGATTTACCAGAATATTTAATTTATTTATTAAATTTTAAAATCACAGCCCTCCCCCCTCCCACTTGCAAAAGCCAAGATATTAGATTAACAAACTATTTGGATCTAATTATAATTGGCCTTTAATAACTTGCCTCGACGTTAATTTGTTTATGTTTGCTTTTGTTTTTAACCGGCTGATTATCTGTCGCTGATGTTTCTACTTTAACATTTCAGCCGGCTTATATGATTGCACTTGCACTCTCTAACTTTGGTGTATTAAGAAGAAAAAAGAACAATTGTGTTGTGTAGATGAAAATATCGGATATGTAAAGGACTTTAGAAGTCAGATTTATAAAATAAGTAGAACAGGAAAAAATATTTTCACTAAAAAGTCGAAAATAAAATAAAGAAAAAAAATTGTTTTTAGAAATATTTGCCTTCAATTTAAGCGTACTAAAACTACAAAAATAAACTTTAGAATCGCAGCTTGATATAACGTTTTCAAAGCAAGTAATGATTGTAATTACGGAAAAAGCAAATTAGCTGAAATTTTTACCAAATCTTTTAATGACTTCACATCGAGACTTCATAGAATTTTTAACAGCCTTCCAGAAAGTTTAAGAGTTGAACGTTGTTTTTCATCCTTTTCAAAAAAACTTAAAAATTGGTTATTTCAATTTGATAATTCTCGGATTGAATTATTTATAACTTAACTTTGTTCCTTAATTCCGGGCTAATTAATTTTAATCTAGATGTAGTTTTTAATTTTTGATTCATGATTAATCTAACTAAATGTTTAATTTCTCTCAAACTTCTAATTTCATGCTAGCATGTTTTCTAATTTTTTAGTAACTTTCTGTTTTTCAATTAAATTATTTGTTTCATTATTTTTTAGTTTCTGGCAAATTTATGATACTTTAAATGTAATTTTGTTTTCTATAAACAGCATTATGAAATTGTATATTCATTCAGGTCATTCAACTCTTGCTTCTTTATAGCAACCGAATGATCTTAACTTATTTTTTTTTCTCTTTGCATACTTTGATGCCTTTATTTAATGAATTTAAACAATTTATCAATTTTATTTATGAATATTTTGAGTAGTCATTTTAGTAATTAAATTTTTATCTTGTTTTTTAGTAATTTCTTAAAATCACTAGTTAATTTGTTTTTGTTTATCAATTATAAGTATTACATTATGTAAATTATATTTGAAAAAATAAATGAAATAATAGTAATAATAAAAAAAATAGAATTTCGGCTAATTTGCTTTTTTCTGTAATTACAATCATCACTTGCTTTGAAAACCTTATATCAACGACAACGCTTAAATTGAAGGCAAATATTTCTAAAGAAATTGTTTTTTCTTTATTTTATTTTTATTTTAAAATTAAATACTACAATCTTATTTTTATATTTAAATAAATTATTACAATGTTTTAAAATGTGCTTATAAGCATAACTTGTGTGTGATTACAGAAATCTGTATTTGGAATTTCGATTAGTGGTATTATCGGAATGTCGAAGGCATATAACAAGTATAGGATGGGTGCTAGAATGCTTCCTTGAGGAACCCTTGCTAGTATTGGGTATACATTTGATCTCTTCATATAAGACTCCATGATCTATTGCCTAATACAAGCAATAAATAAGTATGTTAGTAAGATGACGAATTAAAACATATCATCAAAAATTGAATTGAACGTTCTACGATGAGCAGCATGTCAAATATGCAGTCAAAAAACAATAAAACAAAACCATTCCTTTTTAGACTATAACGGTAATATTTTCACTTTAACTATTTGCAATAAAATATTAAAATAAGCCCTACAAAATTTAAAAATAGCAAAAGAATTCATCTTTTTAAAAGAGAAATTTTTTTAATATTAAATTAAAAAAAAAAAACAATAAAAAAAAATATTTACCAAAAATTCAGAATTTGTAGTCAGAATTTGTACCAAATGAAATTCTTAACATTTTTGATTTTTAATATAAAAAATAATTTTGTCAATGAATCTTAAAGATTTTCTGTTCACGTACATTCCTTAATTTTGTAAAATATTAATTTTGACCTTATTTTGTAAAAATGAAATTCTCTTGTTGTCTCTAACAACTTGACATTCATGATGAAAAATAAAAGTACAACAAACAATATTCTATTTACTTCCAATTACATGATGTAAGAGAATGCTTTAAGAATATTCTATTTTTGGTAAAAAAAACAAAAAACATAAAAAAAAAAACAAAAATAAAAGAAAATATTAAATAATTTTCAACTAACGATAGTAGATTGACATGTGGGCTTAATAAAAGAAAGTAATTTCAGATAAGTAAGTACATAGATATACAATTACATTTTTACATAGATATACACTATTACATACTTAATTATATTAGAATTTTGTATATCTGAAAGTAAACAACAGTTAATTTGTCAAACTAAAACACGTTGGTGAGAAAAATGAAGATGATATCTAATGTTTTACATTTATTCCAGAGGCATTTAATTTTCTTAGTTAATGGTAATTTTAGATAAGCCTTGAAATCTAACCTTATCACATTGGATGATAGAAGTATTATATTATAACAAGTTGATTTGGATTCAAATATGTTTCGATTTTGAATTGGATTTTATTTCAAACCTTTGACGTATTTGATAATGAATTTCAAATAATTTGAACTTTATAGGATTTATTTAAACAAGATGAGTAGGTTTTATTCATATAGTAGTAAGTAGAAATCAACAAAGTATTAAAATACATTAACTTTTTATGTAATACATATTTATGTATGTTAAACATTTAAATATGTACATATCATAATAAATTGGATCTATAATAGCACATTCAATTACATATATTTTTACAATACAATAAAATCTCAATAGTACAATTTAGAAGAACAGACTGTCCAATCCTCCTTTACGACAAATTTTTCGCAGGTTAGACGGCTACATTCCCGTGATACACATTTGATAATCTTCCTCCACCGGTGCTTTACCGGTTGCGGACGTTAACTATTATGATCGCAGTTTTAACTTCATCTACTGCAGTTCGAAACAATGATGTTATACTTTCGTTTAACCCTTAACGTAAACTTTTCAACAACGATATGCTTGTTTTTTCGGGGACTCGGTTTCATTAAATTTTACCTTCGAGAATAATTTTAATTAGTTTATACTTTCTCTAGATGCCGAGTTATATATCCGAAATATTCAAGTTTTTTGGAATTGATGATGTTTACGATTACTTTGTATTTAATTAACTAAATTTCAATCACAATACTCCGCTAACAATTTGGCGATACAACATGAGCCTCTCATCAATTGAAGTCAACTATATAGTCCTACAGCATGTGTGGTTATTAATAATTTCCACCCATCTTAGGTAAATATAATAAATATATAAATAATTTAAAATTTTTTTTTGGATGGGTGCAACGGTACGAAAATCGGGACCAAAGGCCTTAAAATTTTTATTTTTTTTATCATCAGTAGCTGCGATGAAGCCAATAGGTCCGAGGTCACAGGAATAGGGCCGAAACTCTATATTACGTGTTTAAATTGTATTTTTCTGAAATATTTTTTAATAATTAATTTTTAAATTTTTTTTGGATATGTCCAACGGTCCGACAGTCGAGATCAAAGACTTAAATATTTCAAAAAGATGTAATGTTTCACTAAAAGCTTGCCGTCTGCGTTTACCTGCCGTCTGAATAAACAGGGTTTCAATAAATAAGTAGCGGGGGTTTTGACTTCAAAAATTAATAAATTCAAATCTAGATGGTCAAGGATTTCAATACTGTGGTTGTAAATTCGATTGTAATTAAAATCCCTGTAAATGTAAAAAGTCAAATATCAAGTGTAATTCCAAATGTCACAGAAAGTTCTTCCTGTAAAAATAAATAAATTAACTTCGTAGAAATATATTTTGTATTTAACCATAAAAATATAACTTTTTTTTTTAATTTTTGTTTTTTTTTTGTCATAATTTTAATGACAAATATAAGAAAATTAAAAGAAATAGTTTTAATTTTAATCACCATTACCAATCCATACAGGTAATTATTAATAATTAACGGTAAATGTAATAAAGTCTACTCATTTATCACATTTACCAACATACGCGGTTATTATTAATAATTACCGGTTAGTATTAATAATTACCAGATTTATCACATTAACCGTAACATATAAAGTTTAATTCATATAAGATGTTTATTGAGTATACCTGATGTATCCAGGCTAAATATGTACCTTTGAATTTATTTTTATATGGTTAGTTTGATTTCTATGGTTAGTTTGATTCCAATTCAACCTAATCCAAATAAAACAAATGAATTTGATTTGTCAACGAACATCGAATTACATATCAGTATTTAAGCAATATCTTATATTTATTTTAGGCCAATTAAATGACATAATTTGCCAATGCCATAACTTTCAATGATCTTTAAAACGAAATAAATATAATTTGTCAAATTTACAAGGTCCTGTTGATAGAACATTTTAATTAATTAAATAGTTGAGCACAATTTAAAGAATTTTATACAATTCAGTTTTTGTTTTCCCATTTTTCTCTTCTTCTTTTTCATTATTCAAGTAAATCTTAGGTAATTCATACAAATTAATGATATTTGGATTTGTAAAAGAAATATTTTTAAAAAATGTCCTCCGATAAAAGAACGAAAAACTTTGTTTTTTTTTTTTGTTTCAAAGCACATGAATTGAATTGAAATTTTCAACTAAGGATGAAATAAATTAAAATTTTTCATGTGAATAGGATTTTTCTATTTTTTTTATTGTAATCAAAATATATTCTATTTTTATTTACAAGCATACTTGTATGAATAATCCTCTATTGTTAACAGGTACCCTAAAAAAATTTCGAGACAAATTTATATTTAAATTTTAATTTTTAAACCCAAATTATTTTTTTGACCCCAATAAACGACAAATTTCATGAACTTCTAAATTTAAATTAGTGATTCAATTGAATTAAATTATATCCTTTGGTTTAATCCTCTATGGATAATGAATTGTTTAGAATTAGTAGAATATTCGAAAACACTTAAATTTAACATTAACCTATCAAGTTGAAATGTCTGCCAACATTACTCTGTTTTTAGTTGACTTTTAGCACAAGTAGAGTCAAATAATTGTTTTGATGGAATTCAAGAGTTGAAAATGTTTATGATACGGTATTAAGTTATCATAATTAGAGGAATAGAATTTTTCCTGGATATGTCAAGTGAATTTGCGATGTTATTATTTTGTTTGTTTGTTTCTGAGTTTTAGAGATATATGAACTATACAAGGGTCAATGACACACATTACAAAAGTCGTTTGAACAAAACAATAAAATGCAAATACCACACTGCACTTTGCACAATTGAAATTTTTTAACATGAAAATGAAGAAGAAACTTATTTAACAGAATATCTAAAAAGTATGGACACTTTTTATATCACATTTTGATTTTTACAATAATAACAATAACGTAATCATTTAAAATATAGTAAAAAAAAAATCTAGTTTCGTCCATGACGTCTTATTCTGACTTTTTTGGTTATAGATCCGTGTCGTTGAACACCTGGTATAGTTCGGCATTATATCTTCTTCTCCAAACCCCTTCGTCAGACACAGGACCATAAATGCGACATCTCTCAAGCTACGTATTCGATTAAAATTTTCAAGTTAATTAGGTAAATGTTTGTGATTGACTTGAGTGAAGCTGATTTCAAGAAATTAGCGTATATATGATGTTGAAGCGTACTTGAAGCGTATTTGAAGCTATCATGTATACTGTGGTTGTAACAGTAGAATATTATAGTGTGAATAAATGTGTAGGGAATACAATTAAAGGTACAATTTAAACATAAATAATAAATTTAAATTTCTTAAGTAAATCAGAACGACATTATTAAAAATAATTCACTATACACTGTAAAATAATGCACTTTATAACACTTTACATCCTACATCCTACATCCTACATTATACAATATACTTACATATTATGTCCATACAATATGGAAAAAAAAAATAATATTACCTACTTATTTATTATTGTTAGTTACAAGCGTAAATTGTGATATTTTATGGTCTTAGGTCCGGTTCGATTTGATCTAAAAAGTCTATGTACACATTTATGTTATTGAAAGAAAACCCGTTGAAATGAAAAAATAAAAACAATAACTTTGAAATTCATGTTTTTTTTATCATGCACGACACAATTGAAGGGGTTAGAAGCAAAAGGGTATATTAGGTATATAAAAAATTACTTATACCCGTTTGCAACAAAACTCTTGTGCATTTTCTCAAAATAATAAATCAGAAATTTTTTTAATGTAAATTTTTGTTGTAATCATAATTTTATTCATAATCTGATTCTAACATAATTATTCCTGAACTTTCATTAACTTCTTCTTCATCATCCTCAGGCATTGTTTCACTTTGCATATTTTTCCTTTTAGCTATTTTTATTGGAGGGTTTTCGTATGCTATGGTTTTATAAAAATCCTGGTATATAGGAGGTATATAGGCCAAAAGATCCATTAAATTTTTGTATTTCGCATAAGTTATATTAATTAGAGAAGAACGAAGACCTTCAGGAAATAGGTCACTCAAACTGAAGTGGAATTTTCCAAGTTTTAATTTTGAACAACTTTCACTCTTTTGAAATGAAAAATCTTTATTTATAGTATTTTTTAACAGAAAGTGTAACAAAAGCTTCTTCTGGTATTTTAACCACACAATACCTCGCCATTTAAGTATACGATTTTCTCACTATATTTTTTTGGGTCAGACATCTGTAAAGCCAAGAAACGGATTGAAACAAAATCACTGAGGTATAAGAGTCACCAGGCTTGAAAAATTTGCGTTCGATTGTATTAATGTTGGTGGCCTGTACAATATATGTACATGAATAATTTCGCTGTATTTTTGTTTTTATTTTGACGACCGCAGAAATCACTGTAACAAATTAGATGTTCGACTTTATTAGGCAAATCTTTTATGAACTACAAAGTAATAATTGCAAATGATAAACAAAAATAAAAATTCGGTATGTATTAATATTGTAGATCTTACTTTTATCAAACAAGACCCAATTTCTTAAGATCCACGAGAGACTTTAGTCTCATTTCAAATATCCTATTAATACATTAAAATACTCAGTGTGCAAAAAGAATCACAAATAGGGATTTTCCCTGTTTTTACTTTAATGCGACAAGTGCATATAGTTATAGAAGTTAACCGATTTATAGTTAAGTAGCAAAAGGGTACAAGTGATCATAAACTTTTTTGCCTCCAAACAAAAGTTTCATAAAAATAGTTAAATTCACTTATATCTTTTTGCTGCTATATAAAATGGAATCTTATAATTCAAAATCTGCACTTATTTCTATTTTTCAAAAAAGTGTACTTGTACCCTTTCGCTTCTAACCCCTTCAATTAATATATTTTTGAATAAATGAATGTAACACTTTCTTGTGTTTACTTAATTCTGCATTTATTCTTTCATTTCAATATAGATTCACAAAACCTTTATAAATCTCATTTCCAATAAGGCGGAACAACGTTCGCTGGGTATGCTAGTTAAAAATAAAATTAAACTTCAAACTCAAAAAAATAAATTTGACATTAAAATTATTGAACTGGTAGCTAGCCATTTGATGAATAATATTTGACAAAAACAAATCTTCACTCTTATTACATAAGTACATACTGTCGTCGTGAGAAATTTGTTGTTGGGAAAATATTTATTTTGTTAATTAGTTTGTAAATGAAAGTACCTATCCATTATATTTATAATATTCATAACTTAATTTCTGAATTATATTTGAAATTTTTAATAGAACTAATGCGTATTTAAAATTTTATTTTTAATTAAATAAAAATAAAATTACAATATTCCAACTCTTCCAGCAGCATAACAAACAATACTGTCACAGGAAATTCAATAATGAAATTTTATATTGTTATGACGACATTATTTTTTTGCTATTGATTACTATTTAATTGGTTTTACTTCAAAGAATTCAATTTTATTAATTAAAATAAAAATAAAAATTAGAAGATAATATTCAACCCACGTCTCTCAGAATATTTTCTTTAGAATATTTTATTTTCTCCTTTCATTCTGTAGGTGCACATATTATATAACATTGTAATTTTGGGGAAATTTAGGAAGAAAATCATAAGCCGATCGGAATTAAATTTAATGAAGGATTGGGAGCAAATTTTCAAAAAAATATTTTTTTTTTTTTCAAATTTATAAGGTATGTAGGTAATGATTTTATAATAAATTTATTTAATTATCTTTTGAAGAAAGAAAATAATTAATTGAAGAATATTATTTATAATGATATGGTAATGGACAGTGATATTATAGTAAATTTGATAGCATTGCTAGATTTTATGTAATTCAGTATTTTCTTTTGATAGAGAAAATAACCCTTTCATATTTTGATTCATTAAATTTTTTCCTTTCAGTTTTCCATTTTTATTAAATAAAATAATTTTATACAAATGGAATTCAAAAATATTTTTATATATTGTAGGCTCATTGTAAACTCATAAATTATTTGCAAAAACTTTTTCAATTAAGTTAAAACAATTTGGATTAAAATCAACATTTAACATTTGAAAGTCATGCCCAAAAATGATTAAAATTTTTAATTAAAAAAAATATGAGATGAGGTCAAAAATATTATACGGGACGTTGTGAAAATTCAGATTTTTAGAACAAGTAGTATTTTTAACTGAATTTGATTAATCTTTCTTAACAAAGTTTTTACGTATGTTATTTTTCACTTTGAGCAAATATTCTGTGTAAAAATATAAACGCATAATGAATTTTCCGACATATTTTCTATAAAGCAAAAATTCATAGAACATCAAATTATATCTCAAAGTATAAATTTACCCAAGGAAAACATTATTTACTTGAAATCAGTTGTTCTGGACTCCGATCACAATGAAAACTCTGCTATTGAACTACTCATAACTTGTTGATGGCATAAGTCAACTTGGCCTATGACAGACCTAATAATATAAATTTGACCCTTTATTTTTTTTTCTGTTACTCCTCGTAAGAACATTGGGCATCAACTTGCCTCCACCATTGTTCTCTGTATTGTGCAGTGATCTTGATTTTCTCCCAAGTTCGTCCTTTACCAGGTAATTCAGCTGTTGTGACTTAACACCGGATGTTATTGGATTTTCCTCTCCGTATACTATCTGGGGGGTCGCATTCTAGGGCCATTCTGGTATTATTATTTGATCTATTAATTCTGATTTTCTGCACTTAATTTGATTAACTGCCAGTTTTTCATCTCTGGAAATGCTTCATTTTACTCGTTTCTACTTCCTAAGCTAATTTTTTTCAATCGCTGACATCCGAATTCGTTTATGTTGTAGTTGGGTTAGTCCCTAAATCCACAGAAAACAAAATCCATAATCGATTTTGCCACAAAAAACTATGCCTTTTATTGTTTTTACTTATTTCACTTTATTATGTACGGCACTTTAAGCAAACTTCTGAGGCAGGAGAGATTTTAGAATTGCATTCAAATCAAAGTTGTACGCCTTTTACAGAAGATTCATATAAAATATTTTTATGCATACCCGTTGTTGGATACAGCGAGGATGTCTCCTTTTTCCAGGATTTATTTTATGGATTTTATAGATTTTTTTGTGGATTTCGGTTTGTGGATTTAGTCACCAACTCGTTCTAGTTTTCTTGCCAAAGGATTAAGGTGTTGAAACAGTCTTATTACATAAATATTTTTCACTTCTCTCAAGTTTTGCTATAACCACCGGTATTTGCTAATCTTTATACTGAATATTGTAAACTATCAAGAAAACTCGTATTAATTTCAGAAATTTTTTGATCATATATTCATAATTGTTTGTAACTGTTAGAAAGAGTTTTCCTGTTTATGGTTTCAGAGTTGTAACTTTGTATTATATTTCTCGATGTAAAGATTTTCCAATTAAGCCAATAAATGCTGTTTATCTCAAGTTTAACCTTCTAGTTCAACGAAAATTCAATGTTAGAATACTCAATAGTTGAAAAATATTCATTTAGGGAAGCTTCGTATTATTAAATTAGAACCACCTAAAGCAATTCATTAATAATTCAGATACATTTGGCTTCATATTAAAAAAATTTGTGGTATCAAAATGTTGTGGATTTTCGAACTAACAGGTAATCGTCAAGCCGAATTTTATGCATTTTATGCAATCGAATTCCGAAAATTATTCGAAACGAATTTAACGGGAAGTAACTTGTGCAGAATATGTAAAGTAGAGATATAATATATATTAAGCATTTGCTGTGTAAATTCGAACTCGTAAGCAGGATTTCATCATCTAGGAACAGTGTTTAAATTTTATTTTTATTTTATTTATTTAATTTAGTTAATTTAACTATTTATAATTATATAATATAATTCAGCATTGTACAATATAATTTTTATTATTACATAAATTTATGTTTAATATATTCCATTCATTTAATTTTTAAATTTATTTTTAAATATATTTGTATTAGTTTCACTACTTATTTCATAAGGTAACGCGTTGAAAACTTTTAAGCCATTGTTCAAAATCATATTTTTAGTTTTTTCCTTTCTAAATAAATGTAATCTAAAACAATTAACATTTCTTAAGTTATAATTATGGATATCAGATACATAAACTAGACAATCACATAAATAATTTGGATATTAACCAATTTTCATTTTGTGGACAATCACTAATACATTCATTAAAGTTCTGTAATTGATACTTAACCATTTTAAAGCATTTAACATAAATTTGCTATCTGTTTACTTTAAGTATTATACTTTGTAGACTATTTTTATTAATATAACTTGCCATAAACCAGATAGATGAGCAATATTCAAAATGTGATTTTACAATTGTATTATATACTGTAATTGCACTAGAAAAGATAATTGTTTACGAATTTTATAAAACAAATTTTTACAAATGTTTTTACAAATGTAATCAATATATTTTTTAAAATCTAGCTATTATCAATAATTACACCTAAATATTTGATTTCATCCACCTTTTCTATTATTTAATTTTTTATTTTAATATTTTTATTGGTTTCACGATTGATAATAATACATTTAGTTTTATCAGTATTTAAGTCAAGTTTGTTCATCCTACACCAATAGTTTAAGTTACTTAAGTCATAATTAATTTTTCTATATATTCTTCAACAGTATCACACCATCCGCATACAATAAAGTGTCATCCGCAAACAAAACAATCTCTGACGATACAATCAGCTCTATGTCATTAACATAAATTATAAACAGCAACACACTAAGTACAGAAATTCATATTAAATATCATACATCAAATTGTTCAAGGAACAATTTGATCTACCTATAATAGTATGCCACTAAAAAATATTCTGAGTATGATCAGGAAAAGCAGGCATCCATAATGACTTATATCCTTAATTGAAATTTTATATCCACATCCATTATATATGAAATACATAGCAACATATATCGATCAAAACAATTTTAGTAATCTAAAACATTTGATTGACAATATGAGCTGGTATAGTAAAGTTAATATAGTTTTAACATTAACATAGAAACAGTAAATCTATGATAGTGAAAAGCAAAAATGAACATTTAGGATTTCAGCCGAGATACATAATTATACAGTTGGTAAAATTGTACCTACTAAAAATAATAAAATATACAACAAAGGTATTTAACGAGATAATTTTCATTTGAAATTTCTTCTACTGAGTATAAAATATAATTGTTTTGCTTCATTATAATTAAATCTACCCAAGAAATATAGAAAATTATTTTAATATTTTTGCCTTTATAAAGAAATTATCTATAAAAGATTTTATTCCCTAAATTTAAAGCAATTCCATATTCAATTACGTAAATCATTTAAGTTCATTTTATATTTTTTTACTCTCCTTTGTTAATCTGTATAGAAACATAAGAGAAATAATTAAATCTATAATGGAAATCAATATTAATCGAATATTTCATTTTAAAACTAAATCTCAACAAGACCTGAAGAAATAAATTCCATTGATTGATAATTAAATCCTGGTGTATTATTCAATCAAAAAAGATAATACCGAAAAATTATTTATTATTCAAATGGTCAATCGAGCGATTAAGAATTTAATTCATATCATTCAAGTTCACGTATATAAATTTCTAAAGAAATATGGTATAACGCTATAACAATCAGAAGTTCAGCATTAAAATAAATATTTATTTTCTCTACATTTAAATTTTTAACTCAAAACAAAGTTTTCTATTTCCGCAAAACAATTAATTTTTCTTAGCATATCGTCCAATTTAAGCATCATAACATTTTGGTTATATAGAGTATAATTGTATTTCTTTAATCTCTATGTTGTTACCTCCGTGGAGTCACCGGTGTACAACTGCCAATTGTGGTTTAAAATTTTCTTTCAAATAAACCGTAAACACCATGTCTGGAGATGAAGTAGATGGTAGTTTTATAGTTTTAACACCAATTGAAAAAATAGTCAATATTGTCCTTGATAATTTTATGTTCTGTATAACTAGGTCTATAATAATATCTTGGATCTTAAAAGAAGTATTTATAGCAAATCTAGTGAATTTTTAAAGCTGGCAAAGCAAGATTTTCCACCATGGCAATAATAATAATTTTTTATTTCTACTTGCCAATATTTTGGTTTACGAAAAACTAGAAAATGTGATGTGCCTGCATTGGTCAATTCAAAGACACAAGCCAGGGAATTTTGAAGGCTGGTGAAGCAAGAATTACCACATCTACCAACAATGCGCTGGGTGCTAGTAGGTAGAGCGCCTGCTAAAGGTCCCAGGTTCGATTCTGTGTCAACGAAAGCGAAAAATGTTTTTTGAATTTTTCGAGCTGGTCCGGTACCCTTTATCATTGGGATAAAATAAATTTTAAATAGCTGAGAGTTTTGGTTATTTCTAAAAATAAAATGGAACTATATGCTATTATGAAGGCGAAGTACTCTATAGTAACTAGATATAGTTTTCCACATTTAATTTAGTTTATACGATACAAATTCTACAGAAAAGCCATTGTATTTGTGTATTCAAAATTTCTGTGTAAAACCAGTTATGGTGTACATCCCATAGACTTGGAATTATATAAAAAAAAAATGGGAATAATAACAATATTTTTTTTCCACTTGTCAATATTTCGCTTTACAAAAAAAAAGCATTCATTTGAACTTAAAGATGTGCATGCGTTGGTCGGTCAATTCAAAGACACAAACCAGGAAAATCTAAAATATTTCAATATACACTTTGGGCTAATTGTTTTGATAACTTTAAAAAATATCTTTAGTTTGAAAAAGCTTCATATTTTATTTATTTTATGATATTTTTCAATTTTGTTCTTGTATTAAATATATAATTTTCCTATATGGATTTTGAATGATTTTTTTTTATAAATGATTTATTTGAAAGGTGAGCACATAAATTAGTACTTTTTCAATTTTTTTGCGGTACTATTTTGAAAAAGCTTCATATTTATGATTGTCTTTTATTTTTGGCTTTAATTCGCCGATTTGGAAAATTTTGACATTATCAGCGTACTAATATATTAGATAACTATCTTAATTTTACCCTACATTAAGATTAAAAAATCATAGAAGCTATAAAATAAAAACCACTTGATATGTGTGTGTGTGTTATTATAGACAGGAGCGCTGTACATAAATCATAACTTACTTTTGAAAATTTAATAATACATATGAATTTAGAGCTTTATATCTCTCTACGAAATAGATCTAGATCTTGTAATTCTTAGTTTATTTGATCTGGTTGTGATTTGATCGGAAATCACCAAATCCTTAAAACCTTATAACTTCAAAAAGCTTGACTATAATAGATTGACTTGCTGGCACTAATTTTTGTTTATTTCAATGTCCTCAATCAGTTTTGGTTTCACAATTTGATGATCCTGGAACCATGTCATGTATGAATAATGAATGAAAGAAAAAAGTTTAATTAAACAGCCAAGCACTGATTAGTATTCAAATTCGTTGTTAACGTATTAACTAGATTTCGCTTAGTAAGTGTTTATAATTAGTAAAAATTTTCCCCTTCTACAGACTGAAGAACACTCTGTATCGAGAATTTAACTAACCTCAAAGAGTAACCGAATATGCATTGAATCAACCTATTCAGCTCATTAAAACTAAACCGATGGGTTTTTAGAGATTGTTTGTTTTTAATTATATATTTTTTATTTTTTTTTATTTTTATTTTTCAATTTTACTTAAGTTAATTTCTAACTATAGCTGTGTTTGATATTTTCTTTTTATGTATTCTATAATTGTTCACTTTACTTACTTTAAATATTTTTTATTTGATTTTATTTTAATTGAAACTTTTAATATCTTATAATTTATTTTTTTATTATTACTATATTGAATTTTTATTCCATGTAATATATTTTGTGTACTAACTATCATTTATGATCCAAAAAGTCCAACAAAGGTCAGTAGACTTTGATAAATACAATTTTTTTACTTCTGTAGACTGTGACTGTGTATAGTCTCTAAGGATGTGCTTGAAAAGATACATCTTGAGAAAATAAAACAAAAAAATTATTTTTTTAGTTATTAAATTATAAAAAAAAAAAACGTATTTAATGGCAATCAATAGTTACAATAGAATAGATAGTGTGCAAGTTTATAATAATAACCTCTTATTGCTCCTATTATTGCAATTATAATGTTACATGATTGCTAACAACGTTAGGTTACGGTGCTGCGTGAACTGTTTTGTTTTCATGTGTGGTGTGTTCTGTGCAGACATGACCTTTTTAGATTTGTATTTTAAATCTATTGTATCTGATCGATTAATTGCAGGTCTAACCCAACAAATTATTTGCGACCGATAAGACACATGATATCGCGTGCGTAATGTTTAAAATTGAATTTTAAAACTTCTAACAGTAAATCACTTAAACTCTTTTCATCATTTTCAATTTTTTTTGTTTTTTTTTTATAATTTTGTTCACACATATTGACATCTTACTATTAATTTAATACATATTAAACATACAAGTGCGAGTGAGAATATATATGAATAAAAATAAATATGAATTGAATTGAAGAGTACTGTAGAATTGTGAGTGTAAGTTATTTATTTAGTCATAATATGCCACTCACAATTATTCGGCCAGTGAGTTCAGTTAACGTAGTTTAAAATGTTATTTAGAGAAGAGAAGAGGGAAAAATATTTTAATACAGACATGTAAATGTAATGAAAATTGTAATAAAAGTGTTTTTCTGAAATCCAACTAAAATAATATTATGTGTACCTACGGGTAAATATAATTTTAATACAAATATGAATGAAAATGGCCACGTGTTAATGAGTCCACGCGCTTGGGTCCACGCCCTACTTATGGGTCCCATAATTACAATAAAATTATAATCTAAAATGATAATAACTTTAGTTCATAAAATTTATTGTATTGATCATTGGACATAGACCATAGAGCCATTTACCCGTTAGAAATCACTTTATTCAAAATTATTTAGAAAGAAGATTTTAATACATTGATATAAGTTTTAATGGGTATTTTCTAAAACATTTTAATATAGATATGGAAATCCAGGAGTAAATGGGTCCACGCGCCATGTCCCATGAGTGCTATCAAATTAAAATTTAAAATGGTAATCATTTTAGTTTATAAATTTTATTGCATCTAGGCCATGGACCCATTTGCCCGTAGAAGTGCTGGTAGAAGTGCTGAAAATAAACTATCCAAACCAAATAAGAATGGAAGCCACAGAACGACCCGAAACACCGTCATCGACAACATTGCAGACAGCAGAAGATACTACTGCTGAGAGCGATTCATCATTTACTTATTTGTGTTTATATGTAATAAATATTTGTGTGTTTGATTATTTATCGGATTTTGTTGTTAGTGATATTATAATTATATTTCAATTAATGTTCTTTCTTTTCAGTAATATTTTATTTGTATTTAATTGCAATAATTATTTGAAATATAACTATTTTTTATTTTTTATTTATTTAAATAAAATAAAACAGAGTAACAAGCAAATATAAATTTAATTCAATATTTTTTATTAAACTATACTTTAAAATAAAAAAAAACATTTGATAAGAATAAACAAATACTTTAACTAACCACTAGAAGCTATAGAGCCCAAATCCAAACGCATGAAACACTATTTGTTGGGCTCTTGTCCTTCGCATGAGTGCATCGCATTGCTAACTCATGAGCCCATATAATCCCTCAAAATATAAGAGCACTAGTTGTGCTTGACTCAAACCTACTCTTGCATTCAAAATCCGTCAATCTTGGATTTATATGTTGGTCCGACATATGTTGGACTTTTGTGTGGGGACTGAGTAGACTCGAGCGGTCGCATTTTCGAGCACAAATTGTAAATTATTTGTTGGGTCTCCTATTGCTTTAATGTCAATTTCCGAATCAGGATATGTTTCTATACTGTTCTGTGAACTATGATATCGAATTCAAATAGAAAATGAGAGTTGGATTCCTGTACCCATAAGAATAGTCTACATCAATCTGTGTTGCATTTACCAATTTTGAACAGATATTTTTTAAATTGAGCATCTTCTGGTGACAAATCATCGCTGTGTTCTGACATTGGATCTTCTCTCTCTTTTATTACCTGATTTAATCAGCGTTGGTATTCGGCTTAGAATACCAAGAGAATCAGTAATATTTTATTCTAATAACAATATACAAATATAACAGATGGATACATTAAATACTTATATATGTGTGCATGTTATAATCAGTTAACATTGAATTTTATTATTTATTATTTCATTTATTAAAATTATACCAAGCTATTTAATAAATAGACTAATTTATGTAGAAGATGTTCATTACTACTATGTACGAAATATTTAAGATTTTAGTTTGAACTTTTTTAATAAATCTAAAACGCAGAATATGCTAATGTATAAGGGTCTGCAATTGTTTAATAATTTACCACTTAATTTGAAAATGGAAAAAAAATTGTCAAATATAAGAAAGGCTTGATCAAATACTTGAATGAATCAGTTGATTGGAAGATTCTGTAATACAAATGAATTGCTATATACCTAGCTACCTAATAGATAAATAAATGAATTGTTATAATTAAAAATAATGTTATAATTGTACACTGTAAATAGTTAACAAAACTAAATAAATGAATTTGAGACTGATGGTTTTAGATTGTAATAATCTTTTGCAACTACTCTGCATGAATATTGCAAGTCTCAATCTCGAATCTCCTAAACTAGCCATCATCTATATTATATGTTTAATTAAATTCGAAATTGCAGTTAATAATTAATTTTACCAAATCGCATTCGACCTCATTTATAAATACTAATGTAAATACAACACAATGCTTCCATTAAAAGAACACTTTCCATACGTTAAATCTTTTGGGAAAATTACATTGTGACATTTAAAATTACTTAATAACAAAAACATTATAATAAATATATAGAGTAAGGTTTAAGGTATAAACTTTTTAAAATTGTTAAACTAATTTTTATAATTTTAAACTATAAAAAATTCAATTCTAAAGGTATTTTAAATTTAATATGATAATATTTCTTCTTACTAAGTGTTTTTTTTTTTATATTTTTTTAAATTAAAAAATAAATACAAATTAAAAGCAAAAAAAACAAAGGGAAATTAATTAAAAAAATTAAAAGAAAACCATAATTATTATTAAATGAAATTGTTTTAATCTACTATTCTCTACACTTTCAGAAATTCACATAAGATAAGCTGAATATTTAATATTATTTATACACTAAGCTCTACTATCAGAGCAAATAAGATCATTAAAAAACAAAAAATAAAAATACAAACAAGGGCAAAAAAATTTACAAAAAAATAAATAAAACCGTTCCTCTAAATGACCCCTTTTATATTAATTACTATGCATCAGTTAACGATGAAATGACAGTTCAAACAAAAAATTATAAAAAAAAAATTAACAAAAAATATATACTTTGTACATTCGAACTTAAGTAGTGCAGAATAATTTCAATTAAAAGATAAATTTTGCAGATATTTTCTCAGCATGTTATTAAGTTGATAAGTTATTAAAAATAATGTACCATATAATTACATCTATAAGATATTTGAGGTTTGGCCCTTAATATAAATTTCATAGAAATCTGAAATATTAACAGAGAAAGTATATAAAATAGGTACTCGAAATGTTAAATTTTTATATTTTTTTAGTTAATGGAAAATTATTTAATAAATAACGACGGGGAGCAGTAAAATTAATTTGTGGTAAATGTCTAGAACTCATGTACAAAAATTAAGAAATAAAATTAAGCATTCAATTTGCGTTTATTATCGAAAACAATTTTAAACTTGGTTAATATTTATAATAGTTAACTAATATTGTCACAGCTGTCTGTGCATGTAATTAATTAATATCCTTGCAATATAATAGATTCAATTTAATAAACTTAAGATTAATCAGTTATGTATATAGTATACTTATAGTATAATAGATAGAATACTTTAAATTTTTTTTTACGTTTTGTAGATCATAGAAAACACATGTGTAACAGTAAAGAATAAAATTTGTCTGGAGAGTTCATTCTACGAATTAGATAGTGGATTGCAATTTATTATAATATTCGTTTCCTAAAATCATCATAATCATCATCGTCATTTGGCGCATGAAATCGGAATGATTGATAATTTATCATTAGAAATACTACTTCGATTTTGTACCTTAAAATTTGAATAGTAATAACTTTTTGACTTTTTCTAACTCGACTTAGGTATGAGTGTCTATAAATCATTAATGGACTTGGGATTTTTGCTTTCATCTATTCTGAAGACATATTTTTCGTTCAAATTTACTGTCATCGACCAACTCACAGCTATACCTAATGTATAGTTGCCTTGTATATTGCTAGCTGGGATTATATTGCAGAACCAATACAAAACTTATTATCTATTTACAATCAGATTATTGAATAAATATTCAATTTGAAATACCGTGTAAATATCACACAGTTTCCGATCTAATTAAATGGATATATATTTGAAACAGCAAAATTCATAGCCATATCTTGTTACTCTCGGGTAATACCCGGTGATACAAAAAAATAATTAAATGCTTATTTAAAATACAAAATTTGTTTTCCAGAATGGGTGATCTTAATGTTTTGAAGTAGTTAGCCATTTTTTTCATACTGTAATTTGTTAAATCGAATGAGTTTAGTTGATCTGCACATATTGTTTTCACATATCAATTTCGGATTTGCAAAGTCAATGACACTGTCTTTGAACATTTTTCGCTAGACTAAAATGGGCTCAAGATGGTGCATTCGCCCGGAAATTGCATTGATTACCAAAATTATAGTTCAGAATGACTTAAGAAGACCATTAAAAATAAGATATGAATAGTGGATATCAACAATCCAAGAAGTTTGAAAAAAAAACAATTAGTATTGCACAAGAATGGGCAAAGAAAACCTTGGAAACCATTTATTAGTAGTTAAATTGAAAGAGCAAAGTACAACGTGTCTGTATTCTGTCATTTATGCACAATTTCATATTAGTTTTCCATAGACGAATGACTGCCAACTATTTAATAACAGATATCACCATGTGTTCCAGAGCATGCGTATCAGCTTTTAAGTAGCATCAACCGTTGTTTTAAAATGTAAAATTTTTTTTTAAAAATAAATTCAGGGTGCTCTATCGTTTGTTGATATTTTCAATTTCCGCGAAGGAACGGAAAACGGGTTTTCAAGCCCAAAATTCGCCGAAATCGAGATTCTTAAATAGGAAGAGCCACTTTTGTTTTATCCAAATTCGGATTCTATGTCAAAAAATAAAAACCTCTTTGGTTAAGTAATTTTTTTTTTGTTTTCTCAGTATTTTTCATTAAAATTTCTCCATATTTTCCTTTGGTAAACTCAAATTAGTAAAAATCATTTTTATGAATAAATTAGTTTTTCATATCATCATATTTTTTTATCTCAGTCTTGGGTGCCTACATAGTTAAAAAAAAAAAAAAAAAAATTATTTTTTCAGTAGAAACTAAATTTCCATAAAAAAATAGATCTTCTCGATTTCGGCGAATTTCGGGGAATTTTGGGCTTACAAAACCATTTTCCGGTTCTCCAGAGAAGTTAAAAATATCACAAACCGCTAAAGCACAATCGATTTGGTCAATAATTTTTTTTTTAATTTTAAAATAACGGCTGCTACCCCTCTTCGATACTCATGTTCTGGCACACTCGGTATATAACTTCCATACACTACAATTGTAATATTTTTTGTCTTTTCTTTTTTAGATTTTTTTAACTGAACGTACAACAATTCTATAAAATACTTTCAGTTTTAAGTAGGGTAAAACAGCCAACTATTAGATGGCCAAGAAATGGTTAATAAAATGGTTATGTAAATTAATAAAATTACTGAGAAAACGCCATTTATTGGCACTGCTAGTAGCTAAGTAAATAGTAAGTACAATTACTGAGTACAGTGCCAATTACTGATACCGATCGTTTCCAGATTTATAATATTCCTAAAAAAAATAATTACGAAGAATGCAATTACGAAAAGTGCTTTGGGTGAAATTAGAAAAGACAAAATTTCGAAAAATATGCTATACCAATCTCATTACAATTTCGACTAAGTGAAAGATTCGTCAAAACAAGACCTAGTCCTCGTACTGTTTTTATGGAGGAAAAGGACGAAGTAATAGTAAATTGAGGAAAATATTGTACTAAAAGGGAAACCGATGTTTTAAACTGAGTGAAAGAATTCCTTGATCAAAATAAGAAGGAAAATCCATTTGGTGGAAATAATATTTCTGGAAAATCATGGTTCTGTTCATACCATTTTTTTTTTTTTTGTTAATTTCAGTACAACTATCTTAATAATTTTATTATAAATAAAATACAAGATATCAAGTATAGATTTTGATTTGAATGCAGGCTTGTGGAAGAGAGAAAATCCAATGATTTCTTCTTCTAGAGACTTTATTTATTTGGCTAGTGGTTTGGAAAACTGCAGCTTAGTTCCAGCGACGTAAATCCTTTTAGTCTGCGTGTCTGCCGAGTATTTCATAGTATTTTAACAATAAGAACTTTTCGAAAAACTGATCCCATTTCTGGTTCCAATGCTAACGTTGCAGTTTCTGATATTCATGGATGCTTCAATAGCATTGATCATTATTTAAAAGAAAAAAATCTTTTGCAAATATTAAATGAATCTTCCAGGATTATTAATGGTGATGAAACCAATTTTTATTTTTGCCCAAAAACAAAAACGCTCCCACCGGTCAAAGATTCCCGCAATATTTATGAAATAGAAAATGGTCAAGCAAAATCAAATTTAACCGTAATGGCCAGTAAATAAACTGCCATCAGTATTTCACAAAAAAAATCAAAATATTCTTTCCACTATTATAAATGAAAATAACAGCTGCCGTCCTCCATTTATTGCAAATACTATAATTTCAATAGAAAATCTTTCGAAGAAACGTAGCCATAATCATGTAAGGGATTTGGTTTTTAATGAAGAACAGAAGAAAAAATTTATAATTGATGATAATATAGATGCTATTGGCAAAATGTGTCATAAATAAATTAAGTTCATGACAAATGATCCGACTTCCGAGATATTTGGTATAACTTGCTCCCACGGTACCATTTGAAATGTTTGGAGTCAATGGAGTTGCAATACCTCTCTACATTAGCATGCCCAACATGCTTCACTTTAAGATAAAAACTGACAATGTAAAAAAGTAGCTAAAGCCAGTTATTTGTTATTTTAATTTAATTTTTGAATTTTGTAATTTATTTTCATTTAAGTTTTTTTAAATTAATTTTTATTTTAGATTTTGATAAATAAAATAAAAATTTAATATTTGTTGCTCATTTCCACGAATATTAAATACTGCTGATTGTGGCCAATAGCTGGCGATTTTATGATTTTTTTTTTTTAAATTGATTAATAATAAAAAAATATATTTGTTTTTTATATATTTTTCTTTTATTATAATTATAAATAAAATAAATAATCCAAAAACGCTATACATTGTTTATTGTATAAATAATTTTTGGAAAAATTATCATTCAAAGTCAATATTTCCTTATGGGTGCAATTATCGAGTATTTTACGCTATACAAACTTAAACTTTCTTTCTAAATATTTGACCTAATTATACATATTATTATTACATACACATAATATATTAAAAACGTTATATCAAATTTATAACGCCTTTCAAAATTTTTATAAAAGTATAAAATTATAAAAAATTTCTACAATCATCGGTCTCCGTTATGATTAGAATGCCTTGCTGACAAAAAGCAAAATGAAAAAAATGATTTTAAAGAGAAATTTTAAAAATCATAACTTTTCATAAGCAGCATTTCATGATACGAGCATGATATTTAAATCGCGATGCTGTATACTAAATCTCTTCACTTATGTTATGATATGTTCTTATGTAGCTCCTTGTCATTCAGGTTTTTTCAAATTAACTTTTGTTTTTATTTTTGTTTTTGTTTTTCAGTTACACATCCACTTCATTTGTTTTAACAAAAGATAATAAAAAAAAATATAACGAGTTGAAAGCATTTTGGTAGTAAATCCATAAACGGAAATTAAATTATACTGCTGTGAATTTAACTTCCTTTGCATACAACGGCAAAATCAAAATGTTGCAGTTTTAAAGTAACAAAAAAAAAAAAAATTTTTAAATTGAGTTTTTTTTTAAGACTCTAAAGTTAACAATTTTATGACATTGCTTAAAGTTACAATTTACATTTGTTTTTTTATTTGAGTGTTTTCCACAATTGGTTATTATGCAATAATTCAAAATTTTTGACACTAAAACTTTAATCGCTTTTCTTAAATTTGTTTTTTTTTTGTTTTGTTTTCAGAAATTTTGTTTACAGATTATAATCCAAAAATTGGTAGAAATTTTACAACCAAGATTGTATATTTTAAATTGAGGTACTTTAATTCGGATTTACAAATGTAATGTAAATTCCAATTTTAATTTTTTTTAATAAACTCTGACCGATTTGCAAGAAGTTTCCATTTAATGAATGATTTTTGAATTTGATTCGAATAACAAAAAAAAAGCATTTAAAATTTGCTTTATCTCCACTCCAATTCCTGGAAGTAATGGTTTTAATTTTTTAACAATGAAGATAACATTTTTACTGGAGAATTGTAAAGATATTGCCAGTATACTGGTGATATTTTTGTATTCACGAAATCAAAAGAAAAAAAAAATACTGGAATGTGCATTTTTTTTATGTTTATATTTTGTAATATTTTTGTATTTAAATCAAACAAATTTAAGTCGCACTAATCATTAGATTCCGAGTTCAAACCCCCCGCTCTGGATAAGGATAAGGATGTTTATTCCTTAAAATTAGTTAGATTTTATTTCTGCAAATTGATGGTGAAAGAAAAGGCGGAAGATTCATGCCAGGAATTGAGCCAATTTCATATGTTGAATTTAAGGGTTTTTTCCGTAACCATGTATGCAGCGTATGCATTTTGCAAAAGACGTTTGTATTTGCAATGAGCGGCCTGTAAGAAGATGTATCTAACCATCCAACGGGCGGGCGACCTAGTGATAACATTTCATGAAATATGACAACAAACAGTAAGTTCACAAAAGGTAATCGCGATCAAATCACGGTGAATCCTCCTACAGCCTCGGTTGTAGTAAACCGCCCATCGGATTTTGGGGTGCGGCATATTTCACGTGGTGGTGTCGAACAAGATAACAGAATCGGAAAAAATCTGCCCAACGCCCCACGGATGGGATTACAGGATATTGATGATGAAATTGATGGTTATTATGTGCACATCCAAAATATAGGAATAATGTGGCTGAATTACTGAACCAATATACCCTGCAATAGTCAAACAGTAAACAGTAGAGGTATAATTCATGATAGCCAATACGGCTTTCGAGCCCAACGTTCCATCGGTGATCTCATGACATGCCTCTGCGAGAAGCTCAACACCAGCCTGCATCAATCTGGTGAAACTATAATTGCAGCTCTGGATATATCTAAGGCTTTTGATCGAATTTGGCATTACGCTCTTATAGCAAAATGCAACGCTATAGGCCTTGGTTCAACCCTTTCTAAATGGATTGAAAGTTTTCTTTTAAATCGATCTATCATAGTTTCAGTTGACGGTTCCTTTTCCGACCAACTTCAAATCAATGCTGGTGTTCAACAAGGCTCTGTCCTTTCACCCACCCCATTTCTCATTTTCATTAATGACCTTCTCAAATTAACTTTCAATCCAATCCATAGTTTTGCTGATGACAGCACTCTAGTAGCATCATATGATTTTCTAAAACAAACTAATGCTACAGCTTCCGCAGTCACCTCCAAAAGAACAATGATGGCCGGCGCGCTCAATCACGACCTTGCCAAAATTGTCGACTGTGGTAAAGCTAACAGAATCGAGTTTAACAATTCAAAAACTCAAATATGTCTTGTTAGTAACAAGCTAACAGCATTCGAACCTGCTCTCCGGTTTCAAAATGAAGGTATCCTGCGACTCAAAGATCTGAACATTCTCGGAATGCGAGTGAATCAAAATATTCACTGAAATGAACATATTTTCGATATTGCGAAAAGCGCCGCAAAATGTTTAGGCTTTTTGAATCACTACAAAACTTATTTTTCATCTCGAGACCTTTTGAAAATCTATAAAGCATATATACGACCAAAGCTCGAGTATGACTCACATTTATAGGCAGATTCACCAAAAACTGCTTTAAATTTTTTGGACAAAAATCAAAACCGCGCCATTCGTCTTATAGGCGACATAAATGTGACCTCATCCCTTATACCACTTGGTCATCGCCGTATTGTTGGGACACTTACTCTATATTATGGATATCTGCTTGGTGTTGGCACTTGTTCCGAGGAATTAAAATCACTTCTTCCTCCTCTTAAGCAATTCCATCGCCCAACATTATTTATGACTTACGGAGGCTTAAGACGAATATTGACAACATTGTTCGCTCTTTCCCACAAAACTTTTCTCCTTCCTTTTTCTTTCCTTTCCTCTAACTATCTTTTCCTTTTTCAAATAGTCAACGGTACGCAAGTACTTAAAGGTTCAAAACATAAGTTTTGGCTATAATAAAAAAAAAAACAAAAACACAAAAATGATTACCCCAACTCGTTCAAAAAATAAACTAAAAAACTTCTAGATTTTAAGCAAGTACATGTCATGGTATGGAAAATAACGAACCACTACTAAAGCAGTAGCTATATAGAAGCACTTATATGAAATTAACCTGGTTGAAAACACTATTAGTCAATTATATGAAAAAGAGGAAGAATTCATGGAGTATCTCCTTTAAGAGCGTGTGGATCTGAGTCGAAGTAAATTAAATACCTACAAAGAGCATTTTGCGAGTAATGGGACATCCCAAAAATATCAAAGAAACCTTGAAAATTCAAATACATGATTTCAGTGCAACTGATAATCACAATAAGTTTATTTGTGGATATGTTGATATGGAGGTAGTATTAGTATGTGATGCTAGCGGACAGGTTCAAAAATTATGAAGTCAAAGTTGCTCTACAATAAAGAATGTGTATTGTCACATTCAAATCACAAAATTCACGAGTCACAGAATTGCTTCAATGACTTAGTGTTAGTGTAATACATTCAAACATATGAAAGAGAAAACTTGAAAAAATTGAATTTTTTTTTCTCTTTTATAGTAGAAAAAATGATGGAAGACCTTTTTTGAAACACATCAATATATTTAATTTTATTAAATCTGAATACTCCAAAATATGTAAAAAAGATGGAATTTTAACTGGACGAAAAGTTGGCACGAAAGTTAAATAAATGAGTAGCTTTCGAACTAAAATCCGACTTGTGACTCTTGTAAGTGGCCCACTATTTTTTCCATAAGAATTTTTTTAAGTAAGCAGGTCCACTATTGAGCATTCTGTCAATTAGTGTTTGTCTTTTATCAAAAATTCAAAAAATAATAGCTTATTGTATGTGAATGTTAGGAAGCTAAGCTTCTACGTAAAAAGCAGTTACGTGTTCATCCCACACAAAAACAACAAAAACTTGTATATATTTAATTGGACTTTTCCTACGCTTAATTGAGAGAACACATTTCTGTATCATGATTTCATTTAAGCCCTAGAAGCTTTTCTACGTTTTTAACGAGTTGTCGTGACCATTTTGTTTGGCATAGACGCGTATGGTGGCCCAGAAAGTGAAATTCACCGGAATTATTAAAAAAAATTAACGTTGCGTAGCATTGAGTAAATTCTTGATTAAACAAAGTCAAGCCCAGAAAATTTTTTACATTTAATTAGTGCTAATCACGCGAGGCTACTTAATTGCTCACTCAGACCATAGTAACACAAAATATCTTTTTTTCTTTAGAATGGTAAATATTCAGTTGAAGAAAATTATAGCCTAGTAAACTCAAATGATGCAACAGAAGAATATGGCATGTTAATAAAAGTCGAAAATAAAATTACACATATTGATTGCATACAAATTTAAAAAAAAACTATTCCAGACATACTAAAAAATACCTTTCTCACTTTTACAATATGCCAATCATTAATTTTAAAAGCCAACGCAAAGCAAGCATTAAAGATGAATGTAACATATAAAAAAAATAAAAAAATTGCATGTCTTTGGGAAATTTTTGGAATAGGTCATTATCTGCTTACAACTTTCACATATGAATTCAGCTCTAATTATTTTTATATTATTTTCTAACTTTAATTGTCTTAAAAAAACTGAATTGCTTGAATAGAAAATATTTTCAATAATTATTGTAAACAATTTAAAAAAATATAATTAAGAACAAAAATAAAATTCACTCAATAAAATATAATTAATATAATTTAATGTACTGCAATTAATATCTAAATTAATTAATTACATTCATTTCATTTTTTTTAATTATATAAATTTAATCTAGCTATAAGTATTAATTTAAAACTGGCTTTAGTGTGTTGACTAAATGATCACAAGCATTGATCACAAGCATTGTACTGAAATGGCGATTTATGTATTAAATACAAATTTTTTGATTGAAATTTAAATTCAGTTTTGGATTTATGTTCCACAAATGTACTTCTGGCTTTCGTAAAACAATATCTTAAATCTGAAAATAATCGATTCGTTCGACACATTTCAAATGTGGTTAGAGAAACTTTTTTATTTTAATAATCAATACTCCTTGTTACATGACAAACAAAAATCTACATCATAATTTCCAAATCTAAATAGTACTTGATAAGACTAAAGAAATTTCAATCAAGCATAACCAAAGCCTTCAAATATTTAAACAATAATGTATATGGAAACAACATTGTATTTCGTTTTAATAAAAATAAAAACTGTTTAGATACAATATATTGATAACGGAAATTATTATAAAATAATTTTCCTCTATGGAAATTATCAAAATAATAATTTCCTTTCGGGAAAAAAAATTGAGATGTAAAACGGTGGGAATTAATATTGTAATGACTTACTTTAAAATAATAATTTCTGATTTTGAATGATAAATGATAATCTTCCTACACACACAGTAAAAGAAAAAAAATCATTAATCAATCAAATATAGCTTGATTATCATAGACAAACCAATTTAATGGATTTAAGACCGTTACCACAATGGTTGGTTGATTGGAACGGTTGGCAGACAGTGCAACCCATTTCTTAGGTCAAATATTTATCAAAGCTTTTATTTTTGACAATCGAATTGATTTTCAGCGTTTTTAGCACTTATGATAGAGCTATGTAGGTTCCAAAATATCAATTTGTAAAGGAAACAAAATCGAGTTATGATAATTTTCCAATTTGATTTTTAAAATTCGATTACATACACAATATACAATACAAATTCGAAGTGAGACTTTAATTTAGTACATACTTCATTAATACCTCAATATTCACCTTCAGTTAATATAATTGCTATTTTTCCTTCAATTAATATACCTATTATATTAACCTTCAGTTAATATAATTGCCATATTTCAATTGGATTGATATACAGTACACGACCAACATAAAAAACGCAAAAAACCAATTTGGCTAAAGTCATTTGACCAAAAATTAGTTTTGCAAAATAATTTCATTCACAAAACTCACTTTGCAGAAAATTATATTTCAAAAAGCCACATCGCAGGCGGTAGTTAAGGGTTTTATTAGAGACGAAAGCTTGCTATGTTTTTGCGCAATATTTATAATGATTCAGTGAGATTAGTCGAACCCGACACCGTTAGATAAATAAAATAAAAAATATATTTAGAAGAATATATTCAATTGGACTAATCCATAAAATTGGTGAAAGATAATTTTAACCCCATTATACAAAATGTGACGACAGGGATTAATATTATTTATGTAAAAGTCATGGAAGAGGTCCGACGAGACCAAATCACCTAGACATTACTTATTAATTTTCTTAAATTCTTAAAAGTGAGCCTAAGCTCGTGGGACATTGGAACTCTTTTCAGTTACGTTTAATTCCGTGCTGAAGCACCATTTTGTTGAAAGCAAATTAAAAAAAAAAAATCAAATAGCTACTAAAGTCTGTTTTGCTGAGGTTCTTAAATTTTTTTAAATTAGCAAATTGTACCACCAAAAAGGTTAGTTTTGTGACCCGATCATTAAGCTTCTTTTTTATATTAGATGGAATTTTATGCCTGAATAAGGCAAATACAATGATGAAAATGTTATAAACCTATGGGGAAGTGACAAGAAGCTTTTCTTGGCTATCCTGAAGTTTGTTATTAATTGCTTTTTTTATCTAAACAGCAGGAACAGCAGGAAATTTTTATAATAATATTTATTAATTACTAGCGGAGTTACCCGGCGTTGCCCGAGAAAATTTAAAATTGCTAGAATTTTTTCTTCGTTTTTAGTTTGAAAAGGGAAGTATTATGTGATGTTTGTCTGTTAGTAAACTAACCGTTAAATGTTTTTATATGTAATTGTATTTTGTTTTTTTTTTCTTTTGTGTTTGTGTTGTGTTTTTGAAAGTTTGAAAACCAATACAAAGAATACACGCCCGTGTTTTGTAATAGTGTGGGATCCACCCCCACTAAAACCACTGCAAGTTTTTAAAAATTTAATAAAAAGCTAATTCGTGAAAATTTTAAAAATTATTATAGGTATCTACTTAAATGCAATACAAAAAAAAATCAAAAGTGAACGAAAATTAAAATGAGTTTCCGTTTTGTACAAAAATAGTACTTACAACTTAAAACAAAATGCAAACATAAGTCTTAGGCGTTGTTTATAAATTTCAATTAGAATTTTGGGATTTTAATTAGAAGTATTTTTTGAAAACTAAATTATGGTCCGTTTTTTATGTTAGCATAAATCTTTTTTTATGTTTTAATAATAAACATTTTCATTTTTATAATATTCAAACATTAAGTGCTTATTTATATATGTTAGTATAAAACTAATGCTACATAAACTTATACTAGATGTTAAAAGTTCACATTTTAATTTTTGTTACTCTTAATTTAATTAATCAATTCTTATCCATATAGCAGTTTTTTTTCATTGTTCAAAAAAGAAAAGTACAAAATGTTATAAAGAAAACAAAACCAAACTTAGAAAAAAAAGATAGAAATCCAAAAAAAATAAAGACAATTAGGAAAAACCAAAAGAACAGAAAAAAGGAAAGACGAAAAAATACAAAATAATAAACTAATTAAATTGACGGGTGATTAAATAATTTTCTCAAGATAAAGCTTGATTATAAACAACGTTTTTAGTTTCGCCTTCAGGAGCAAGTATAAATAAATTATTGGGTGAACCCATCCTTGAGCAAGAAACATAAAGTTGGCCAAGGGAGAAATATGGCGATCTTAAATCCACACCGCAGTACTTAATAAACTGTCCCTGTGCCTTGTTTATCGTAAACGAGCCTAACTGGAAATTGCAACCTCTTAAAGTTAAAAGGGAGATCATTTGGAATAAGTGGTATCCTTGGGATGAGGACGACTTCACCTTGTCCATTCCCTGTTAAAATAGTCGCTTCAATTACATTTGCCAACAATTTTTTAACACAAAGTCTTGTACCGTTGCAAAGTTTTGGTGGGTCGGATCAATAGAGTTTAAGAATTCTGTTGAAAAATTGACTACCTCATCCGCATTTACTACGTTATCAATGGACTTGTATTCATTTACTACGCCTGGTAATATGGAAAGTATTTGATTATTCATTTCACTGATATCAGCATTTTTAGCAGCAAGAATTGCCCTCTCTCGAAACCAAATAGTTTTGAGTTTAGTTTAGTTTAAGTTTAAGTTTAGTTTTGTTTCAAATTATGATAGTTTTGCTGAATATCCGGATAGACTGCATCTATTAGTTATGCGACGGACGACACCAAATTACAAAAATCGGATAGCATCTTTAATTTTCCAGACTGCTCAACTGCAAATCTACTTTCTCCAATCTCAAGTAGCTTGCTTGCGAAAATGTGAGCACTGTCATCCACCAGATGTAGTCTCATGTTTTGTTTCAAACTTATCTTTCGTACATATCTCCACAAAGATGAATGTTTTAAACATTAGTAAATTTCATTGGCTGGTGTTGACTTTGGGATGACGGGCAAAGTTTGACGTGAAACGTCAAGGGCTTCGAGAGCCTTGAAAAGCGGTACCACCTTGTTGTTTCTCTACCTGATCCATGATAATTTTGTATGCTTTTTTCTGATCTTGATTTAGAAGTGGTATTTTTTCCGCGATATTACGCTTTCAGCTCTACGTTGTAGTTCTTTTCTCGTATGTAATCTGTATAAAGTTCATTTTGTTGGTTTCGTACTGGTGAAATTTATCTTCTAGAATAATTAATGCGTTGTTGAATATGTCCGGACCAAACGTGATTGCTAACATCGGATTTTCGCGCCGGACTTTGGCAGAACAGTATATACTCGACTCAAGGGGTCACTCTTGACCACATCATACCCGGGGACGGGCTGTCTGACTTTTCTTCTGTATTGCTTTGAAAACCTTATATCAAGCTGCGATTCTAAAGTTTTTTTTTGTAGTTTTAGTACGCTTAAGTTCAAGGAAAATATTTCTAAAAAAAAATTTTTTTTCTTTATTTTATTTCATTGAAAGATAGAAATAAATAAAAATGAAAATTTTGTTTTGCAGTTTTCTTCACCCCTTTTTCTTTTCCTCTCTAAAAATAATAAAATAAAAAAAAATTTAAAAACTTGCTTTTTGAATGACTATCACCAATATTTCGTACCAATATTAATTGCACTAAAAAGGATCAAATAAATAAGCTAAATTCAAGCTCCATTAGAAAATTATATATGCTCTGCATAACATATGAAATTCAGGCATTTTAGACCCACTTCCTGTTAAGTTAGGGCTTGACATTTTACCTTGGATCCCGATTACGGCAGTTTCTGCCAAATTTGTTGGACCTGCTTTCCGCCAGAGCTCTTTTGAAAGAAAACTCATATATCATAAACTGCATCGATGTGGTTCCAATGACCACTATTTTTCTTATCAGAGCTCGGAGTTATATGACAGCTATCCGAATCAGTCAAAATTTCGAAAAAATGTAAAAGTCATATTTGTTTATTTTTGGAAGAGTACCTGTGTGCAAATTTTCCGCTCTCTAGCACCTTTGGTTTTTGAAATCTTTTTGTCGGGTGCTGAGAGTTGTATGAAAGCTACCCGAACCAGTCAAAATTTCGAAAAAATGTGAAAGTCATATTTGTTTATTTTTGGAAGAGTACCTGTGTGCAAATTTTCAGCTCTCTAGGACCTTTGGTTTTTGAAATATTTTTGTCGGGTACTGGGAGTTGTATGGCAGCTACCCGAACCAGTCAAAATTTCGAAAAAATTGGAAAGTCATAATTGTCTATTTTTGGAAGAGTACCCGTGTGCAAATTTTCAGCTCTCTAGCACCTTTGGTTTTTGAAATATTTTTTGCGGGTCCTGGGAGTTGTACGACAGCTACCCGAACCAGGCAAAATTTCGAAAAAATGTGAAAGTCATATTTATTTATTTTTGAGATAGTAACTGTGTGCAAATTTTCAACTCTGTAGCACCTTTGGTTTTCGAAATATTTTTGTCAGGTACTCGGAGTTGTATGACAGGTACCCGAACCAGTCAGAATTTTGGAAAACAACATATCACGGGTTCGATTCCAAGTAGTGAAAAACCATCCTGTGAAATTTTGTTGAAATTGGTCCATGCGTCTCGGAGGAGTTCTGACACAAACATACATACATATATACATACAAACATACATACATACATACAAACATCCTTCTTTATATATAAGATTAAGTATTATTATTTTAACGGTATGCAATTATTTGTATGTTCTTTGAAAAAAGTATGTACACAAGTATTTGATATTTAATAATTTTGTCGTCCCAGCATTTTGTACAAACAATGTTTTTACTAAGTTAGTTTGTGCTAGATAATTTTTTGAAGTTAACATTTTTCTAACTAATTTTTAGATAATCGTTACATTTGATAAAATTGTATTTCGGCGGAATAGTGGTTTATTTTATGAATTTTTCAAAATGTCACCCCCATTTGAATTAATATTAAATTATTATCGCTTAAGTTTTAAATAATTAATTCAAATCAATTTGATTTGATATAGTTAATTAAAAATTACAGAAAGTTATTATTTGAAAATTGATTTTTAATTACAATGTAATTATACTAACAACAGTATTAAAAATAATTCTGAAAGTGTATTACAAGTAAAATTTAAATTAAAAAAACACTTTACTAGTTACATTTAGTCACTAATAACACTGCTATTGTAGTTAATTTTTGTTTTATCCTATACGAGTATGTACTTGACAAATATCTGTTAGTTACCTTGTTTTAATTACTAATTTTCTTTCAAATCTAAGATAATGGCCATTGACTTATTTTTGTAGTTTATTTTTTTAAATTGTTACTCTTTCGTTTAGATGCTATTCAAGTTAGTCATTATATTTGGGTTTTTCCAAATCTTACAATTAAACACTTGACATGCAATGAGCAAACTTCTTCATTACAATAATCACTTTTAAAATTATTAAATTATTTATTTATAGTAAAATTAAATTACAACTCTAAGTAAAATAAATAAATTTACATAAACAATACAAAGCAGAATAAAAAGTGGACTGATGCAGACGCAGAAATTCTTTAGAATACGAAATTGGAAAGCAATTTTGCAATATCGGCAAATTTAAAAAAAATAATTGCGAACGTCCACATCAAACTGTACTGATGCAAGGTGAGATCTGATTAAGTAAATATAATTTTCAAAATTTTTATCTACAATAATTTTATTAAATTTTATTTACCTATTTTCGTTCTAATTGGTAAGAATCTTAATAACTATATTTAGATGATTTAAGCAATTTAGTTACTTCAACTTTGTATTGTATTGTATTGTATTTCTTTATTAGTTTTTAATAAAAACTTTTATAAAATCATTGTAAAAAATTCTTCACTTAGTTTAATTACAAAAAATTATTTAAATTCATTTAAATTCTACTCATGTATTCAATTAATTTTTGTTTTAAATATTTTAATTCTAGTTTCATTTTTTATATTCCCCGGTAACTCGTTGAAAATTTGCACTTCCTTGTATAGAACGGTGTTTTGTGGACTAGCTTTTCTATATAATGGTAATCTAAAATCTCCATTGTTTCTCAAATAATGGTAACCACCAACATACTCAATGTGCCTTTATATATAACACGGTAACAGCCCATTTTTCAATTTGAACAACAATATCAACGTATTGTACTTAAGTCTACTTGTTATATCCATCCATTTTAATTCATTTATCATTTCTCTAATAAGTGTTCGTGTTCCTTTTTTGAGTATTATTCTCATTGCTCTATTTTGCAATACTTGCAATCAATTTTTTTGCGTCTGACTGCACACAAAAAGTATGGTGGAACAGTAGCCATAATGCGGTAGTATTATGGTATTGTAAATGCTTATTACACATGAACGCGATAGTTTTGATCTGATTCTCGCTAGAAACGCAACTTTTTTGGACAATTTCTTACATATATAATCACAATGTTCATTGAAATTCAATTTATTATCTATTATTACTCCCAAATATTTGAAACTGGTAATACACTCAACAAATTCATTGTTTATTCTAATATTTGAATCCCTAATGGTGTGCCAATATAAATGCATTTAGTTTTACTTACATTCAATTTTAATTTGTTCATGTTCAACCATAAGTACAATTTCTCCAATTCTTCATTTCAACTGAAGAGAAACCCTGTGACGGGCAAAAATGAAGAATGCTGATGAGTCAGGCATGGGACGTACATGCTCTCTTGGCCTTCTAAGTAGGTAAAAAAAACTTCAAAAAATATATCTTTACTACTTCAAGATATAGAAATTACTTATAGATATTTTGTCAAGATATAAATATTTTTTTGTCATTTTATATAGAATCCGATCCGATTATCAATTAACCGGATAATCGTATATTTCTATAAGTTTTCGATTAACCGAATAATCGTCTTTTTTTAAAGGTTATTTGAATTTTTTTTTATAGTTGAAACAACGAAAATTTATTCAAATAAAAAACAGATGCGTATTTTTATTAGTTTTTATTTAACCTAGTAGGATTCTGCAATAAATGTTGCTATGGCAACAATTTGTAATATAGTGGTTTTCATGACAATATTCATAAATTTTTTTTGATTTTGTTACCGTTATTTCATTTCTTATTTATTTAATGTAGTTTTGTATTATTATGTTGAAAATACAATCACGACGAATGACGAGCGACGAATGACCAAAATTCGCCCTTAGACACACAATCACGACGACGAATTATTCTGTGTTTTGAAATTTCAAAATTTGTTTATAAAAAAAATGGAGAAAAAATTTAAAAACAATTAATTTAAAAAAATTTTTGGTTGAATTTGAATTTTAAAAATGTTTTATTAAAACCATTTTGACCGATTTATGTTGGTATCAATGAATGTCATTCGCATTCGTCGACGAGTAAAATAGAAATAGATCTATTTTTTGAACGCGAAATTTTGGTTATTCGTCATTCGTCGCGATTTACATATAATCTCATGTATTTGAAAGCGAAAAATTTGTCATTCGTCGTGATTGTGTTTTCGACATTACGTGTTTGTGGTTAAAAAAGTAATTAATAATGAATTAATAAATAGCTAGTCCTATTAAATGCCGAATCAAAAGTCTTTAGTTTGGCAATATTTTACAAAGCTGACGAAAGATAAATTCAAACGTGATATTTGTGGGCAAATAGTTTATTGTAGTAGTGGAACAACCTCTGCAATGATGAATCATTTAAAAATTCATAACATCAATCTTCAAAAAAGAAATTTATCTGATGAAGTCGGAAACGAAACATCATTAACAGCAAGAATTTCTAATCGATTTGGACTGCGATATTGTTGCTTCAACTCATGACGGTGCTCCAGTTATGGTAAAATACGGGTAACTCCTTAAACCTACTAGTCAACTTTGCTATAATCATGAAATTCATTTAGCTTTTGTCAAAATATTTTATAGAAAAATGTCACAATCAGGACAGCAAGAAGAAGCTGAGAATTATGAAGAAGAAGTCGAATAATTCGCTAATACCGAAGTTGATGAAAATGATAATGAAAGTAATTTTTATCATGATGCAAATCTTAACTTCGACTTTCCTGAGATGGATCATGAATTACATGTCACAATTCGTCCAGATTAAGGACTATAATGCTGGCGAAAACGCGAAAAATTATTAACTTTTTTAAAAAATCCAATTTAAGAAATGAAATACTTCAAAAACATGATAAACAACAAGAAAATAAACATCTATGTTTGCTTCTGGACTGCAAAACGCGATGGAATTCCCTGGTTCCAATGATAAGACGTTTTCTGAAAATCAGGGAATGTATCAACGAAGCCTTACATGAAATAGGTGCTAGTTAGATTAAAGAAGAATATATTAGTTTATTGAAAGAATCTTATTAGTTTCCGAACCTCTGAACCATTTACCGCAAGCTATCAATGAATTAAGCAAAAGTGACTCAAATTTCTTGAAAGCAGAAGCAATTTTTTTTTATGTGTTCAAAAAGTTAACTGATCTAAACACAAAGTTGCCTCTTGAAATGCTTGAATCTTTAAAAAAAAGTTTCAATGAGCGCCGAAACAAAGATCTCGTGTCTGTTCTATATTTCTTACAAAATTGTACTTATCCAAAATTAAATGAAATTTTTTCCTATTCATCAAAAGTGATCATAAAAACAATAGGATATCAGTTGTACAGCCAATTATTTCCAGTTAATATTGTCGAATAAGAAACTCCTAATATAGATGAGGATTTGTCAGAGTCAGAAGAGGAAAATAATGAATATGTAATAATGAAGAAAACCATAAGTTCTTTTTTAAAAGTTCCGAAACCAACTTCATCAAACAGAATTGATAACGATTTCAAACATGCTGAGGGAAGTTATTGCCGAACTTACAGTTTAGAAAATTTTTAGAATGCGTCGTTAACAATTCAACCAACTTCAACAGCCAGGGAACATGTTTTTTCAGTTTCATTCAATTTTATGACTAAAATCAGAAGCCAACTAAATATGAAAACTTTAAATGGTCTGGTATTTTTAAAATACTATTTTTTAAATAAAGTTTAATTTGTAATTATAATTTTTTAATTTGTTTCTATTTCTATTTTTCATGTATATTCTTTAACTAATGAAAAATCGATTAATCGGTTAATCGGTTATCTTCTTAAACAATAATCGACTATCCGGTTAATAGAAAACCAATTTGGGATCTCTAGTTATTTTATAATGTGGTTTCCATATTTAATATGATACTAATTGGTCAGTACTATTCTGGATATTAAACCACGCTTATATGATTTTTTTTTTTTTAAAGTGGTCATACTTTTTCACATATTCTTCTATTTAGAGAGTATGCTGATATTTAAAATTCCTAAATTAATTAGAATAGACCATGAAAATTACATTAAAATTTAAGCTCTACTAAAGTTTACTAAATTTGTGAACGATCCGAAAACTACATGTCTTCGAAATATCTACAATTTTCTTTTAATTTAACTGAATTTTATATTTTCATTTGATGAAATTCATATAATAAAAATATAGATTGGTTATTTAAGAATTTTCCGGTCGAAGTTTATCTCAAAAGGATACAAATTGTCATAAATTTCTGCAAACTATCAATCAAAATAAAAATAAAAAAGTACGTCAAGCACACGTTTTCTACCAACCACGTGACAAAAACTTTATTCTTTATATTTAATGAACGCTCAATTAACTTTATGAAAATTTTCTAGATTATAACTGTTGAGAAGAGATTTGAACACCTGTAATGTGATACACACCTACAATTTTTAGTTGAAAATAAAAAAAAAAAAAAATAATATGTGTAAACAATATTTAAGTAAAGAATCCAATGCTAATCCTACTGCCAATATTAGTTAATAAATCTATTTCTCTACATAAATATAAAAAATTTATGATGCTTACATAACTTTAGGAGTGTTGAATTACCAATTTTAACGTCACGTTCATTTTTTTTATCTTAAAATTATTACTGAAAATATTATTTTCAAAATTATATGTTCTATATACATAAGTATGTATTACTAGCATCAGGAAAACGTGTTAGTTAAATTTCCATTTTGATTTCATAATAGATTTTATATTATTGATATTTTCTGCATATCTCAACAAGAGCTTAACAACTGATACAGATTTTATATCCTCAATGTAAGTATATCTCAAGGACCAAAATAACTGTTATTTTTCAAACTGTTTTCGGAAAAATCATTTAAACAAAATTGTTGGAATTTTAAAAAGAAAATATGAGTTTCATAAAAGCTTCGGAAATAGGGCTTAAGAAGATATAAAAATTTCAACTGTTAAAATAAAAATCAGAACAAAACTGTTAGAATTTGATTAAAATTTTGGAAATTGATGCTTAATTCTTTAATTTTTACATATACAAAATACAGAAGGCTACCCGTTAACTCAACTGTTGTTCCATGTAAATGCGTCAAATATTTTCGGAGACAGCTTTCCAAATGCAACTTTCAAATAACATGCTTTGATTTTTTCCTGTCAATAGTGAAACAAATAGGAGTGACAAGTTCAAATCATGTTTAAACAAAAACTTATTCATAATATTAATTAACAAAATACTAATTTATAAAAATAAAACATCAATTCATTTAAGTTTGTACGATTTAATTTTGATTCATTTAAGTTCGTACGATGTACATTAGTACTGTGTAATTTTTAGTTGTACTCGTATGCCGTTATCAATTCTTTTAGAAATAAGAGTCTACTAGGTTTACCGTATATTTTTCTCTCAAAATTTAATCTGGGTTATCATTTGAATGCATTTTATAATTCCTCATTTATCAATATGCCTCGTGGCAAAGCACTTCGTGATGATTTACGAGAAAAAATAGTTAATTAATTTAAAAATTTAAAATATTATAATGAATAATAATAGCGAAGCAATTTAAAATGGCGAAAAGTACTGTCCAATACATAATTAAAAATTATAAAGAAACGAAACAAATTGGTAAAAAGAAGTACACTGGTAAACAAAAAAATACGTCTGATTCAGATGATCGATGTTTAAGAAAAGTCATTACGGAAAATAGGCGTGCAACAACTTCCGAATTGAAGAATCTTTGGACGGACAGAATAAAAAAAAGTATTTCCTCTACTTGCCTCAGGCGAATAAAATCTATGGGATATGGATTTTTAAAATTTATCAATATTAAAAAAAGGAGATTTATTCTAAAGACATTTAATTGCAGGGAAAAGCAAAGCCATTGCTCACAATTCAACAAAAAAAAACAAAGGTTAGCTTGGGCTAAAGATCATATCAATTGGACGCAAGAACAATGGAACTCTGTTTTGTTTAGTGATGAATCACAATTTGATATTTCAGTTGGAGATGAAAGAAGTCTAGTTTTGCGTAATAAAAATGAAGCATATCATCCTGATTGCTTGAAGAGGACAGTCAAATTTCCTGCGAGCGTGATGGTATGAGGATGTATGTCCAGTAAAGGAGTAGGACAGTTGTGCTTCATTGACGGTATAATTAATGCTGAAAAATACCAAAATATTTTAAGGGAATATCTAATTCCACCGATAGAATATTTTGGGTTTGGTGATGAAATAGTGTTTCAACAAGACGGTGCAAGCAATCATACTGCTTGTACTCAAAAGTACTCAAAAATGGATTGCTGAAAACAAAATTTAATGGAATGGCCATTTACACGCTGGGTGGAGCAAAAAAAAAATGTTTTATGGATTTTCGACCTGGTCCAGTACCCTTTGTCGTTGGGATATAATAAATGGAAAAAAATAATTGACAGTATAATCTGGTAACAAATTAAATAAAAATGAAACAATTCTGTTTAGGAAGGCTTAGTTCCTGACAATAGCTAGACTAGAGAACACAAGAGAACTAATAACTGTTTTGAAACAGTTTTAATCCTGTTATGGAACAATTTCTTCGATATTTTTCAAATTTCAATTATAAAAGCACTTTCAAAGTTACTACACAATTACTTATGATCAAAAAAAATTAATGTGGTCGGTCCCTAACATAGCTATCAAATAACATATTCATGTATCTACCATACAACTCCTACTACTCATCATGGAAAATCCAAGATTGTTACAAACTTGAAAATGGTTAGGTACTTGGATAATTTCTCAAATATTAAACAATATTTCTGCTACCATTTTACAAAATTAGTTATGGTTCGAATAGCCGCCATACAAATTCTACCTTCTATCAGGAATATTTCAATAATAAAGATGTCATAGATTTGAGAGTTATTATTTATGTAATCTCCCAAAAATAAACAAAGCCCTTTTTTACTCTTTTACAAAGTTTTAACTGTTCAAACATTATTCTAGTTATATCCCGAGTGAATAAAATTTGAGCATGTCTTCCTTTTTGTAGTATAACATTAAAATTTTGAAATAGAAAAATAACATGCGAACAAGAATTTGTATTGGAAATAATTGCCTCGAACCTACTTCGCTTCGCGACTACAAAAATTTCTGATTCTGTAAAATTGAAATAGCGACGAAACAGTCACCAAACAAAGTTAAGTAGTTAACTATTTAACGAAATTTGTAAGATTGTGGGATTTCTCACGTTTTCTGACATTTGTTCTCATTAGCTCAGAGGCAGCTAAAAGTAGAAGCTTCAATAATACTCCTACAAAATTTCAATCAACAAAAATTATTCAATGGTAACAGATTAATCGTGTCATCAAAATGAGGGGCCGATTTGGATATTGAAGCCCGCATCAGTAAAGCCTGTACTGCTTTCGGGATGCTTTCAAAAATATGGCATGCAAGCAACATATCTAAAATAACAATATTCAACGCAAGTGTAAAATCTGTTCTCTTGTAAGCTTGCGAAACGTGGAAAGTTTCAGTAAACATCACCAGGAAACTCTAAGCGTAAATCAATAGATGTCTCCGGCGCATCCTAAACATTCATTGGCCACAAACCATTTTCAGCAGAAGGCTGTGGTAAAAAACGAAACAAACACAAATAGACGTGGAAATCCGACAGAGGAAATGGCGTTCGATCGGGCATACTTTGAGGAAACCTGACAATAAAATCGCGAAACAATGTTTCGAATCGAATCCTAATGGTACACGTCGCGTCGGAAGGCCGAGAATGTGGAGAACAACTGTGTTAGTCGAAGCAAGTACCCGGCAAAGAACGTGGCCACAATTGAAGAGGTAAGCCACAGATAGGAGCCGATGGAAAGAATTTATTTCAACCCTATGCGCCACGGATGCGGTTGCAGGACAATGATGAACAGATTAATAATAAAACAATTGCACTTCCTTGTTACTTAAACAAAAATTCAAATTAATTCAAAACTACTATAATTCAGCATGTGTTCGAATATTTGTTATGGAACTTCAATATAGAAAATTTCTGAAATTTTTTTTTTTAAATCGGTTCATACAAAAAAACTTTATTGTAGTCGATTCGATTAGGTACTTTCGAAAGGGGTTCTGACCTCTATGGTGATCTCTGTATTAATGCTATTAATCATCTGAACCATTAAGAATACCTAATTTAGTGATCACACTCAGGATATTCGTCAATGGTATGCTGGATAGCTCCGATTGTTCGGGGAATGCCCGGAAATGCCTAGGTGGTGAAGTCTGATACGAGTGAGTCCTTCGTCACTATAGACCAGACGCTAAATTTTTTCACACATATTCTGCACAAATTGTTTTCGGTTAGGCCCATTATATGCTTTTTTACTGGAACGATAAAGTGGATGCACTTCTGTTTCCTATGGAAACCTAGAAAAGTTTTAGTTTTCTTAAGCGAACGTTTTGGTATGAGCATTTATGCTTGACAATTTCCACGAGCGTTGGTCTAAATATCTGTTTGCTTCACCCAAGATTGCAACTGCATTTAGCTGTGCTAAGGGGAACTTCATAGAATAGACTTGGTCGGATTAAAGGCGTAGCCGATATCTTTCTTACAATATATACTCACATTATTGTGACTTTATTTGTTTTCGTCAGGGGTTTAAATATTTCTACAATATGGTCCCATACTAGCTTTCACGTTATGGAATATGAACGGAAGGCAGTTGATTTGCATACCTAGTATTGTACCGGTCCATTTATACTGATTTGTACTCTATTAAATCGTCACCAAACAAATGGAGTTGTAAAGTCAGCTTCAAATACCACATTTACACTAATATTACAAAATTTTATGACAAAAAAAGATTTAACGAAAATTAATAAATTATAGTTAAAATGTCTAAAATCATTTAATATTCTTAATAACGAATGTTTTATTACTTACATATACATACATATTAAATTTCCCACTACTGTAGGGTAGGACAGTTGAATATAGATTTTTATAGAATTTCAAATATTTTACATAGCACACACATTCGCACACAAAAAAAAAAGTGTTAATCAAATAATTTGTTAATAATTTATTAGTTTTAATCGACCTGAACCTTTACATCAAAGTGTTATTTTGTCCTTAATTAGAGGGTGAACCAAATAAATCACCAAATAATATATGAGGCTATTTTAATAGAATTTATACAATCATAAGCACTTGTTTGCTTTTAATTGAATTTGGATATGGACAAAACCAAAAGTGTGTTAATCTAAAGAAAATATTTCAACCTTCTCAATTTTTGTGGGTTCCTATTAATTTTTATTTTATTACTAGTGAGTTATACCTTGTGTCAATGAACGATAAGATACATTTTTTCAAAGCCAAAAATTTGTCACAATACAATTAATTGTTTTTTAAAATGGATTTTCATGGACAAGAGGGAAAGAGAAAAAAAAAGAATTTTTGTATTTCTGTAAACTTTTTTATTTTGATCCTTTGGGATTTTATGTTTTTGAATAGAAAATAAAATAAATAAATAATTTGAGTTGAGACTTGAGACTTTTAAATACTTTCATAACAAAGTACATATGTGTAGGCATATTTTAGAATATTTTACATAATATCGTATTTAAAACAGAATTATCCATATTTAACATTTATAAATTAATTTTTTTTTATTTATTGTTTAAGGGATTCATTCATCATTTCTAAAAACAAAATTTTTAAATATGAATGGGTGAAATTTTCAACGGAAGCGGGTGTGTCAGTTAAGTGAAAAATATAATATCGATTTTGACTAGAGCAGTAGTGTACAAAAAAAAACACGTAACTGATAATAACATTCATTTGGATTTCTATTGTATTGAATGTTATAACAGGAATAAAGACACAATTGTTTGAAAACTACTGGGGCAGTCTGATGAACTGATTTTTAATTTGTTTTACAAATTAAAAGTGCAAGTCATATTTGAGATTTTGCTTTATGTTGCAAGTTTTGTAACTGTAAACAAAAGTCTGATAATTAATACAATTTCAATTTGCTGTACGGCGACTTCGTTAGTCTTTTTTACTACACTGATCCTGAGTTCATACATAACTTTGAACCATTTCTAAAAATAATATTGTGTTTGCAAATATTCATTTCATATAAACTTTTAGAATGTTTTCTGTCCAGTAAAGCATATCCTAAATGTTTTTCAGTATGTTTAGAGATCATGTCTTAAAATTTTATTCGGCAAATTCTAAAGAAGGAAGTACCACCGTCTGTTTGTATTTTTTTTAGTTTAATATTTTGCACATGAATATACGAACAAGTTATGAGGTGTTTGGCACTACATACGTGAGTCAAAATGTGTTTTTTATTTTATATCCAGTTGTTGCACTGATTATTCTTTCAAATAGAGATTTCTTTGTAAAGTATAAATTTGAAAAATAAAATTTTACAAGCACGTGCAGCCAAAACTCAAATTTAAGTTGTTTACGAATAAATGTCTAGAACACCTAGATTTTAATCATTGTTAGACAACTTAATTACTAATTGATAAATTTAGAAAAGTAACGTTTCATTTACAGCACTGAAATTCTTAATAAACACCTAAGATTAGAAAGCCAGATAATTTTTAAAACAGTTAACAAAGTAGTAAATACATAATCTAATCTAAAACTAAGACTAGGGTTAGGAGAATAAACTTTAACAATTATAATTTGGATTTAATTATATGCTATTTCCGTTATGGTTGTAATTTTAAAACTTGTAAACCTTGTAAAACCTATAAAAACTTGTAAGACCTATCGCTATATCCTTAAGCTATATCCTTTTCGTACCATACTACTCGACTTTTAAGGAAATCCAATGTGAATTCTGCCGCAACCAGCTTGAACGGAATTGAATTGAAATTTATTTTCCATGCGTATAAAGTTTCTTTAGGAGATGTGGGCCATGCAACCAGCTTGAAGAGAAAAATTAAACTTAACCATGATTTGGAGATCGAAAATGTTGAAATTTCTGAATTGATTTTTACACCCCAGGTTACGCAAAATTGGATTCAGAAATTCATATATTGTAAGAACTACTAAAATCTGGAACGTGTTTTCATTTTATGAGTTCTTCTCCAACAGAAATAATCCATTATATGATTTGCATCTTTGATCAAAAAGTACCTACGTCCCCAACTTACCTATCAATTTTCCCCAATCATGCTAATTACCCTTGCCAGAATGTACAATGATTTTGTATAAATGAATATTTTCCTAAAGTTTGGGTTGTGTCTACAAAAAAAAACGTGATAAGAGGTGTTCATTATATCCCTTAATTGTTTCTTTATGAAAATTGAACGTGATTGCCATAATATTTATGCAATTTACATCATACTTTCGATAATACTTGAACTTTTAATTTAGATCCTGTTGATTAATTGGAATCCTGTCATGAATTATTTATGATATAAAATAATTGTAGGATTGGCATTAGAAGAGAAGAAAAAACATTTTATAACCTCCAACATTAAACATTTTTTATTATTTGTAAAAAATTTTATTTTTTCCACGAAAAAAAAAAACAGTTGCAAGTATCTGAATTTAATTTTTAATATTATTTAGACCTTGAGCGATTTACTTATTTTACATCATTTTGGAAAAAAAAACACCTACAATTTAAATAAAGACAACAAAACAAAAAAAAAAACGAATAAAAAAATTATTATTTATGGAAATGTTTATTTTTATCCAAACGGGATTTTTATGTTTTTATTTACCTTGTTTAAATTATAGAACATTTACTATAATTGGCGGTAACGCAGTGTTTTCCAAAATATGCCAACCAAAAAAATAATTTATTTTATTATTATTAAAAATTTAATAAAAAATATGGGCGCCAACAACAATAAAAACTCTTTACTGTGATCAACATTCAAAAGCTGTTTATTCAAAAGCTTTTTTTACAGTTAATTTACAGTTAAAATTTGTGAGGTGAGAAATTTGTGCAAAACACTCAAAGTTTTCTTTATAAGATAAATTTTTTTAGATTTAAGGCGCACATTTTATGAATAAACACTAGAAATCTGGTCACAACTCGTTGTTCGCACAGAAGTTTCTGTAGTTTTTTTCTGCTAAAACCACAAAGATTTTTAATAAACTCCCTTAGAATGTAAGAATTACAAGACCTGTCCGAATTTCTTTATTTAAAAAATTTATTAAAGAAAAAATGTGATTGATGTTGAAGAGTTACACCAGGTTTAAATTTAATTAGTCCATTGTCCATTCATCCATTAGTCCATCCTTGTTTAATTTTTAAAAATTTACATTATTTTGATCGGTAGATTTTAAATTTTAATAGATATTTATTTTTATTTTATTTTTTTCCTGTAAATTAAATTTTAGATTAGGTTGATGATTCGCAAATTATTTGTATTTACAAATTTTTTACTAAATCATTCCAAACGTGCTCTTAGAACATTTGATTGTGAAATTAAAGGAATGTTTTGTTCGTTTAATAAACGTTTTGTTTGTTATAAAAAACTTATTCAATTTAGATCATAGAACGTCAACTAATCAAATACATAAAAAATATAGAATACTCAAACTATCAGATTACAAAAAATTAGTCCAATTATTACACGTACATAAAATTAGCAGAAAAGAAATGAAAACTAATACTACACTTATCACCAATTCTGATATTCATAGCTTTAATACAAGGGCAGCCAGTCATTTAAGAACTTTTGTGACACATAATATGAGCGACTTAGATCCAGTTAATAGCTCATCTACATTATTATATAACCAGCTTCCAGCAAGGTACAAAGATTTACAAACTTATAAATTTAAAAAGATAATTACAGATGAATTTCTAAAAGAATATATAATTAATTGATTATTCGATTGTATAAAAAATATAAGCTCACTTGAGAGGAACTAATAAAATAAATAAATAAATAAATATGTATTTGACCCCAATCGAATTTTATTTCATATTAAAATAATAACAAAAATGTGCTACTAGAAATGTTTGAGAAAAACTGTTAAATGTCACCATCTAATAAATCTTAGAAACAGATTGAATATTTAATTTAATACTTATTAGGAATTATTTAAGACCTTCGTATTTTAAATATTATATAAACTTATTCAAACATTAATAATTTTTTTACCAGGACTACTTAGTCTCGAGAATCCTTGCCACATTCATAGAAATTCATTCCTATACTTTTTTTTTTACCTTTCAAATATTTAAATTTTTGTCTGCAAATCTTAATTTTTTAATTGAATCTCGAATTATTTTTTTTTTTTCAAAATTTTCAATTCTTAGAATATGAAAATATCGTTATCTTTACACGAATAATTGTTTTGACAGCTTGTTATGATCTAAGATAACGCACGTAGGATTTTCAAAAAATTTATATTAAGTTACGAATAATTCAATCTTTTAACGATAAAATTTTAAAAAAAATATTCCATTTAAAAATATTATTATGTAACAGTTTTAATAAAATATTTAAGAAAAACGTCTAAAATCCATCAGGGTAAAAATGATATGGGAAGAGAAAATATCAGCGGAGGGGTTCTAAAAATAATTTGTCAATCATAAAACAAAAATTGATTTATTTTTGAAGTCTAAACTAAATAGAAAATTTGGTCATATTAAATTATGATATACAATTTGTTGTGTATTACCAGTAGGTTTTGACGAAGGTTTAAAATAGGTATTAACTGTGGATATACAATAAGAAATAAAAATAAATAAATTTTGCAAGAGATGAAAATAAGGTGAATTTAATAACAACTAAAAAATCAATCAAATGTTAGAAGAAAAAACGATTAAAAAAATAAATGTAGCAACTGAAGCTGTATTTCAATGTAATATAATGTAATGTAGTACAGTGTGGTGACAGTATGGGACTAGTTCTATTATATAAAATAATCATGAATGTACAATGAAAACAATAATGAAGTTTCAAACAAAAAATATAATATGTATTTAATATGATGAACTATATAGCTAACTATGCAAAATGGTGTGAGAAGGCAATAATGAATTTAAATCAATTAACTGGATTGAATTGATTTAATAAACTACGTGATTTGAAAATCTTTTGAACATAATAAACTACAAAATGATAAGTGTTAAATATTAAAATAAATAAGACTGCCCACGTAACATTTTATTGGTATAAAAATAAAATTAATGCTACAAGACTCTTATATGACTCCCGATAAGCACTAAAGGTGTTATAATGATGTTTTTATGGGATAATATGATTATTATTGCTATAAGAGTGTTCTTATGGCAATTGTGAGAGTTGTTATAATGGGATTTTCAGTAAGTGCTAAAGCAATGTTGTTATAAGTCTAAAAGTGCGTAATCCTACATCAAGAATTAAAGTGTTGTAAAAAAAAATTGAATTGCTAGAATAGCAGTAGTATTATTATTTTTGAAAGACAATGTATTTTTTCGAAGTATTATTATAATAAATGTCAATTAAATTTCGTTCCCAGCTAAATTTTGCATTTTGGTCACAATAATTATAAATATTAATACAATTATTTTTAACCGCAAAATATAATTTATTAGTAAGACATTTTCTATGTTATAAATCATTTACACGCAAATATAAAAATATGTAATCAATATCTATCTCCCTTTCTCATGAAATAAATTTAAACTCAATAAAATTATTATTTAAAATATGTAATCAATATCTATCTCCCTTTCTCATGAAATAAATTTAAACTCCATAAAATTATTATTTTAAAATAGAAGATAATACCTTTCTCACTCTCACACAGCATAAATTATTTCAAAAAATTTCATTTCAAAATTAAAACATATACAATAATATATATGTATACTAATCCTATAACAATATTACAGCAATAGCTTCGGTGCCTTACAGGATTCTCCATTTTAGTGCTACAACGTATTTATAGCGTTTCGCAACAATTGCGAAGCACTCAAATTAACACCAATACTGTTGTAAGAGTGTTTGTAATAGTGTTATTAGAGTGCGCAAGAGCCTTATAGCAATAAAATTGTTACGTGGGTGGGTTAAGCATATTATTCTAAATGATATTAAGGTACCAAAAGCGGAAATAGTTAAATATTGTGGACTACACCTTGACTCGCGTCTTAACTGGAAGCATTACGTTAAGTAAAAAGCATTGTAAATCAAACCGAAAATCAGAAATCCGAAATGGCTAATATGGAGACAGTCTAAACTCACTTATACTCCAAGTTGCAAGTTAATAAAAGTATAATCTAACCTATATTACGGTATCCAACTGTGGAGATGCACAAAAAAATCTAAAATCTAAATCTAAAAATAAAAAAATCGATTGACTCAACATAGCAACCTTCAGACGATTGAGATATTAGACAAATTCTATGATGTAAGAAGGCTAAAAAGGCTAAACCCTCGCGATCTAGTGTAACAGCATAAAATATAAGGGCGCGGAAATACAGATTTCTGTAGTCCCACACACGTTCTGTAATTCCACGCTTATAATGTACTATAAGCACATTTTAAAACTAGTAATAATTTATTTAAATAAAAAAAATAAGATTTTATTTTTATCTATATATAAATTCATTATGGTAGATGCAAGTCCCCTTAAACCAGATTTGGAGTCATTTGATGTGGTAACTTATCTGACTATTTTTAAATCAACCATAAATAATGATCTTATTGTTCCCGATAAGTCTTCTTATAACCAAATTTTTTTTATAATTTTTTTGTTTTTTATAATCAGCCAAAGCGATACTTACGTACCGCTTCGTTTACATCATAATAGAAGTATAAGATTATAATTTTTATTAATAGATTCAAATTGAATACTAATTTAAAACGCTTATATTGTACTAAATATGTTATGTGAAGGTAACACTAAAATGAGGTGGAAACACAAATAAAATAGAGTCAGTTTTTCACATATAAAAAAAATAGTACTTCCTGCACAAGCAAACCTAAAATACCTTCATTATTGTAGTTTTTCCTATTTAATTTTTTAGAGTATAATTTTCGTGGGATTAGCAAAGTAATTCAATCGATCCAATGCTTTAATAAAATCGGATTAATAACGTCAACTTCAAGTCCAGTCTCTATATTATATTCCGAAATGTGAAATCAAGAAAGTCAAAATCATGATGGTTTGAGAGCTGATACAGTGACGCAATCATAATATATTAATTCGTAAAGTTTAAATAGCCTTAGGGTAAACGGTGGGTGGCGCAGTAGGTAGCGTCTGTCTTTGAACCGAAAGATTCAAGGTCGATTCACGACGAAGGCAAAAAAGAAGCGGAAATGTTTTATGGGTTTTTCGACCTGATCCATTACGCTTTGTCATTGGGATGTAATAAATAATAAAAAATAGTTGAGAGTTTTGGATATTACTAAACATAAAATGGAACTAAACATATGCTGTTATGAAGATAATGGTAATCTACAATAGATAATTTTCCACACTTAAATTAGTAGGTATAAGATAAATCATAATAATTTGAAAAAGAAAAGTACTATTGTATGTTACTGGGTATGCCAAGTCTCTGTAGAAAAGTAGTGTGTTCATCCGATAGACTTGGAATTATATAAAAAAAAATGCTCGACAACTTTGCAATTAAACTCCACAATTGGACAATTTTTTCATTTAATTTTATGTTATTATTAGCAGCTTAAATAGAATATTTTTGGTATATTAAGTACGAGACTGCAATTTACTACCTAAAGTAGAATTTGTTTTTATATATTACTTTTTCGATATACAACTAGATAAATGCAGAAAATTACTACTATTATCAAAAACATAGGCCTTCTTAAATAGCACAATTTGCTTCCATTTGAATTGGAATAATAAAAAAATTTCAATTTGCATATTTTGAACTAATGAATGTAATATATACCTAGCGGTTACTTATATACCATTACGAGAACATTGTTTTTTTTTTACTTTGACCTAAATATAATTAAATTGATTTAAACTTACGTCATATATTTTCCCTACGCTAATTCTAAAATTCAAATTTTTTCAAATTATATGTGAGTAACAGACTTATGGACGACATGTATCAACATTTTTTATCTCTGAAGTATGCCCATTGTTTTTAGGCCAAATACTTCAAATTTTGATATTTTTTCTTTTAGCCATCAGCATGTTATTAATAAATTTTTATTTTTAAATAGACGGCAAAGTTTTGTTATAAAAAAAAAACAAATCATGAAACCATATTATTTGCAGATGTTACATACAAAAATAATTTCATTTTAAAGTTCCCCCGTATATACTACATATACTCTTAGAAGGAAGAAGGAAGATATAACTTCATATAAGTAATAAATATTTGTTGCTTGTTATTGTTGTTGTTGTTTTATTCTAATTCTATGGTAAGAAAATATTTCAAATTATTAACTTTGAGATTAAATGGCTTTACAACATATTCGAAAAACACTTAATAAAATTAAATTTATGAAAATTTTCTTGTAAATATATGGTAAAATTATATATACGTACATATAAGTATATATATATATACAAAACAAATAATTTTAACCATATAGAATAGATATAAATTTTTAATCTGGGGGAGAATAGGATATTAGAAAATTGTAGAATAAAATCAAACAGATGGATTTATACAAAAAAAAAATCAGAAACAAAATTAATATTTTGGTGAAGTTTTCTGTGTTACAAACTTTTAAAAACAAATTTTTTAACCATAAATTTAAATTAAACAAAAATTAAGAATGCTGAAATTTACATTTTTAATATGTTCAATACTCAAACATAAGTTTTCCAAAGTCAAATTATTTTATTACTCATTTCAATAATTTCCTCAAATTATGTGGTAAATATGAAAATATTGAAATAATTAAATGTTATTAGTAAATTATAAAGTAATTTAGAGGCTCTGTTGAGTAATTATAATTCAAGTTAACACCAAATTTAAAGTTTTTAAAGAACAAAAATTTACGTACTGACATATATATACACTTCTCACGATAAAGCTAAAACCACTCCACTCATGTTTTCATAAAAAGTTTGGAAGTTTTTTTTTTTTCTTCTACGGAGGTGGCCCTAATATGTCAGAGCCGGTATGTAGGCTTTTTAGCCCTTTATGCCGTCCTCCACCCCTCAACTTAGTCGACCCTTTTGATAAAGGCCAATAGGTTTGGGGGATTTATCCTGCAGAAGTTTTCTGAGGTTATGTAGTGCGTTTCCAGCAGCCTAAGTCTCAGCCTTGAAAGAGCTAAGCACGCTTGGAAGTTAGTAAGCTTTGATAATTAAAATTCATATCTGATGATAATTGATAATTGTTAGGTACCTATTGCACATCAATATTTTCATCAATATTATTGACAACATATGGACAATAATACTGATAAGCGGTTACACATCAATAATTCACTAAGCTACTTTTTTATTCATATTTTGAAATTTCGCAATGACATATTGTGGAAGTGTTCTTAATATATTGATAATTTCGAAGCATATGAATATGGGAAATATAATTTTTGGAGGAATATTTTTGACTTCAATTTAATATTATTATTATTATTAATTTCTTATGCCTTAATTTCATTTTACAATTTTCGTTATTTCTAATTTAATAATTAAGAGCTTATCCCAATGTATTTACACATATGACTTTTAATTTACTTAGACTAACCTGAACTTGTCTATTAATAATATACATATTTTTAAGGAAAAATGGCAAGTAAAAACCTTTTTGATCAATTTATTTTTATCCTAAAACTTAAAAACTAACTTATTCAAAAAAAAAAAAAAAAAAAAATAAAGACTTCAATTTAAATTGAATTTTCAAAGTAAATTTTGTGTATAAAAAACAACAAATTATTTTTTTTGCATATTTTAATAATATGTCAGTTGTTTAATTACAATAATTGGTATGGTTATTAAAATTAATATAAAAATTGTCCTTTTTATAAATTAACATTATAACATTATCTGAATATTCCCCAAAAAGCCATTTTTACATCATCTGATTTATTTATGAGATTATTGATGGGTCAACTAATTGAATTATTGATAAGAATAGAATCGCCATCAACAATTTCTCATCAATATATGGACAATATATTGATCATTCATGGATGTGTAATAGGCACCTTAATTGCCAAAAAATTGTTAAATAAAATTTTTAATTGTCATTAATGTCATTATCAATCAAAATTGTGAATTAAAATTATAAATTAAAATTGTTAATTGTCATTGTCAATAAAACCTGCTAATTGAAAGTTCTAAATTGTTAATTGATAATTGATTACTGATAATTGTTAATTGATAATTTTAACTGTTAATTGATAACTGGTAATTGTCAAAAAAAATTGTCAATTGAAATTGTTTATTGTCATTGTCAATAAAAACTGCTAACTGATAATTCTTAATTGTTAATTGATAATTGATCATTGTTAATTGATAATTTTAATTGATAATTGTTAATTGATAACTTTAATTGATGATTGATCAGTTAATTGTTAAAAAAATTGTCAATTAAAGTTGCCATTTGATAATTGATAAGACTTGTGTTTTTTTGATAATGTTTAATTCTAATTGATACTTATTTGTTAATTGTCAATAAAAATTTTTAATTGTCATTGTCAATAAAAAAAATTTAAATGATAATTGATAAATGTAATAGTTAGTTGTTAATTGTTAATTGTTAATTGAATAACATTGACAATAAAATTGTAAATAAAATGTTCAATAAAACTGTCAATAAAATTTTCAATTGATCATAATTAATGATTATTGATAATTGATAAATAAAATTCATATCTGACGATAAATGTTAATTGTGAAAAAAATTATCAATTAAAATTATTAATTGTCATTGTCAATAAAAATTGTTAATTGATAAATGTTAATTGATAAATGTTAATTGTAATTGTTAATTGTCAATTTTTAAAAGATAATTGATAATTGCGCATTTGTATCGTATATAATATACAACTTATTTACATATTAAGAGTACATTAAGGAGAAACGAGATAAAATGAGGAGGTGCTTTCTGCGAAGGTCCTTAAATGCTTGTCTATTATACATATAGACTAGGGGCCCCTGTTGAGTAATTATATTTCAAGTTGAAGTCAAATTTAAAGTTTTAAAAAAAAACAGTAATTTACGTACTGACATAGACTTCGCACGATATAGCAGAAACCACTCGTGTTTAATAAAAGTATATTATTACTACAAATAACCAAAATTTAGAAACAGTTACTTAAAAAGATAAAAATGAAGAATTCAAGTGATTTGTTTTTTTGTTGTTTTTATATTTTTTATTTTAGATGAATTTGTTTTTTTGTTTTTTTTTTGCATATGTACATAGATTCATTTGCAAGTATATAATGTAAATTATAAAAACTGAATTGTTTGCTTTTGTTTATTATTTTAATAAGTTCTCAGATATGCATAATGTATTTGCTGAATAATAAAATCATATGAGTACAAAATTTTCAACTGTGTGCGCATTTTTGTTTTATATATAATCTTATATATTATGTATATTAGAAGTTCATTAAGGAGTAGGAGAATCGAAATAAAATGAAAAGGTGTCTACTGCGCAGGACCTTTAATGCTTGTCTATTATAATTATTGATTTTATTTTAATTATAAAAATTACAAAACATTTAATTGATTCCGATGTCTGATTCAGACTCAACTAATTTGGCAGTTAGTGACATTAATAGAATAGGTATTACTACTTACACACAAGTTCAGAATTATATCTCACAATAACGTTTCAATCTTTGAGCATATTTAAATGGAAATTATTGCTCGAGCTATGAAAAATAAATGGAATTATTTTACTATATGTATTAGATAATGACACGAATTTCATGATTCGTATATATCATGTTTTGTTGAACTTGGAATTGAACTATGGAAAACTTCCTGATATTAAATATGACAGAAAACTAAAATTTTTAGGCTTTTTACCTCGACTTGAATTTAATAATAAAGGATAATATTGAATTATAACCGAAAGCTTATGGTAAATTAGCAATTGAATATTTAGGTTGGGTATGTTTCCCATTATTAATTGGATATTCTATTTAACTATTGATTACTATATAATGATCATAAAGGTAGGTATTCATTTGTATTAAATATGTTATATAACATATTATGGTTTTATAATGATGACACCACACACCATAGTCCCAAAACTATTTATTTATTAATTAAATTCAGTTGCACATTTGCCTCGGCAACTGAAAGTTTCTATAAATATCATCAAAATTGAATAAAAGGTCAAGACCCTGTGGGCTTTTGTCCTATACACCTGTACTGCTCTCAAATACTATGCTCAACATATTTGTTAATAGTACTTAAGATAGAGTTGTATAGCAAATATACAAAATAAAAATACCAATAGACTTCTCGCGATTAAGCTCAATGTACGCTTTTCTATTTGCAATCAACTTTCACGATTGACCCAATAAATTCACATTCATGTCACTAAAGTAAATCAATAACCAATTATATATTCTTTAAATGTCTGACCACCTCATTCCAGTTTTTTTTTTTGTCAAACAAAAATTAAAAGAATATTGTACCCAAAGTTTGTTTTGATAAATTTATTCGATCCATTTTTTTTCTAAGAAATTTAATCAATTTCAGGGTTAATTTTTCTTTTAGAATAAATTTTTGGTTCTTTGGAAATTGAAAATTTATATTCCTGCAATATTTTGATTTCTCATTGAGATGAAAGTTTTCCGATATATTTTACACTAAAGTGGAATACTTTTTAAACAAGGATAGAATTTTTGAAATTTTTAAAAAGAAAATACGGAAATATTGGCAATGAAAGGAAAGAAAAAAAATATAACAGTTTGACTAATAATAAATTGTAATATGATCTGTGAATGTGGATTTCATTTAAAATGTTTTGTGGGATTTGTTTTTGTTTCTTTTCTTTCTCTCTTTTTTCATATGTGAAAAAATATTTGTAGAATAAATACAAAGAAAAAGTATTTTTAGTTGATATACAGGGTGATATCAGTGCTATATGTTGTTGCTTACATCTTTTCAAATTTAGTAGCTAATAAAATTAGTACACTAAGGGAAAAATCCTATAAAACTAAAATTATTTCCTATTAATTCAATTAGATTTTACTAATTGTTTTTGATAATCAGATTTGTTTTTAGTGATATATTTAGATTTATGGAATAAAAGTCGAGTTTCCTTTCACTAATCATTTGTATTTATTTTGCAAATATCGATATTTCGGAAGCAACTTAATTCCTTCATCAGTGATTTGCGACTAATTAATATTTACACTAATCCTTAAATATAATTATATAATTTGAACCCTTAATAATATGCTCATTTTGTTAACAATAGTAATTCCTTAATAGTGCTACCTAATCTACAGTATTTTATTTATTAATTTTTTTTTTATATTATATTTAAACTAGTCTTACGTAATAACCCTTATTCTAAGATTTATGATCTTAATGCCACCTGAACCTGATTTGTAATTTTAAAGTAATCTAAATAATGGTGAGAATCCACTACCTACATTATTATTAAGTCTGTTGTTTACAGATTCTCTAGATATTGCCAGACTTTCATACATATCTAGTTTATTTTTATTTTTTTACCTCTTTTATTAATTTTAAACTATTCTTATTTATATGATGTTCTTCTTCAACTATATGCTGAGCTACAGCTGACCTAAAATTCGCGTAGTTTCTTTTCCTCGCCAATTGTGCTTCCCTCATATGTTCCTGGAATCTAACTGTAATTAACCTCTTAGATTGTCCTATGTAAGTTTTTGTGCAATCTTGGCATGATATTTTGCATATACCACTTACTTCTTCTATGCTCTTCTTATCTTTAGCAGATCCTAACAGATTACATAATTTGAGATTTCTGCTACTAGTAACTACATTTAAGTTGTATTTCTGAAATATGTTGCTAAATTTTTTTGTGTATGCGGAATGTGTTATACAAATTCTCTTTTGGCTTCCCCATATTTTTGTTTTGTTCGAATAAAGTTGAAAAATTTTCTAGTTCAGTTCTATGGATCTTCTTCTTTATTATTTTCTCAATATTTTCTTTCATAAATCCATTTACTTCTGCTGTGTCCTCAATATATAATTTTTCCTTTTTGAAGTTTTCTTCTGATAAAGGTGTGGTGAGTAGTCTGTTAATCATTGTATGATATGCTGCCATCTTTTGTCAATGGGGGTGGTTTGAATCGGAAGTGATAGTTCTTTTAGTTGTCGTAATTTTCCTATAGATATCAAAGTTTATTTTTCCTTCCCTTCTAATTAATTTGATATCTAGGAACGGAATTTCACCATTTTTTTCATTTTCCATTGTGAAAATTATGTTGTTATGGATGTTATTGAGTTTAACAAGTAAACTTTCCATTTTGGTTTTTTCCCCTACTGCGATAATATCATCTACATATCGCATCCAGATCCTGAGCATAATTCCTTTTTCTACTATCCTTTCCTCTATAAAATTCATGAAGATTTCGCTCAATATAGGGGATAGTGAATTTCCCATAGCTGTGCCTTTTGTGGTTTTGTAATACTTCCCTCTAAACATGAAATAGTTTTCATTCATACAAAAGGGCGGCCAATTTTATATAGCATTTGGTTTTTTGTTTCCATTCCCTCGAATCATCTATTTTGTTGAGCCATTCCTCTAGTTTTATAATGGCTTCTTTAACTGGTATGCTAGGGAAAAGTGATTTGACATCAAATGATACTAGCTCTTCACTTTCCCCTATTACGGTATCCTTTATTGTTTCGATCAGTTCAGCTGTATTTTTTATAGCTCTTGTGCTCATTTCTTTTCCTAGGTTTTTGAACTCTGCTACTAACCATTTTGCTATGTTGTATGTTGGTGAGTTGGAATCTGCAATTATTTCCCTCATTCCATTTCCATCTTTGTGAATTTTTGGTTGGCATCTAATTCTAGGCAATGAAGGGTTCGGCATTCTTAAGTTTGTTATCTTTTCTATGCTACCCTTACATTCTTTTAGAATTTTTTCTACTTTTCTTACTGAATCTGGCAAGGGATTCTTTCTAAGTTCGAAAAAATTCCCGGATTTAAGTTTTTCTTCTACCAGGTTTTCATACTCCTCTTTAACCTTAATGACTATTTTGTTTCCTTTGTCTGTTTTTTTTTCGAAATATTATTTTTCTGATACACTTAGCTTCGGACAAGTCAATGTTTTCAATAATCTGAATAGTTTTCCTCTGAAGGTTATTCCAAATGAAGGTTATTATAATATGATATATATATATATATATATTTTTCTTCAAAACCTAAATCCATTTCGAAAAAACTTTTGGTAGCAAGTTGATGTGAAAATTAAAGATCAGCTTTGATTGGAAGTCTAAATGAAATATTAGTTCTTTATTATAGTTGATTTAGCAAAAATTGTTGGACAAAATTATAATTTTTTCTTACTATATTATAATACTTAGCTTAAGCACTATTGAAGCTTATTTTTCTTTTTAAATTTCTACTTATTCTTTTATTTCAATTATTTCTAATTTATTCCTATCTTTATTTTTAAATTTCCTTTTAATACTTTAATTTTTTGATTTATTTATTTAATATTTTAACTTTTTTTGCTCCTTCAATGCAAACAAATCAAGTTCAAACTGGTGATATTATCTCTTTAAACAGATTTTTACTTTTGAACAAATATTGCATTACTGGGTCCTACATAGGCTATTTTTAGCGCGTTTTTCGAATCATTTCCAAATGGTATCGTTGATTTTATAGGATATACTATTAAATATATGTGTCATTATTATAAAAAACACTGCAAGTACAGGACACAGTGACAGTATTATAGTTTAAAACCATAAAAACAATAGTATGCGTACAATATTTAATGGTACATGTGGTTAACCATACCATTAAATTAATTCTGGTAATGTTAATTAAAATTTACTATTTTGTAATATTGAAGTAATAGTATAATCTCATAAATTCAATGAGTAGATGTAGAACAGTTTTAAATTTATAGTATTTCTAATTACATTAACACCGTCTACTATTAATATAATAATAGTATGCATCTTATTAAATCAAAACTATAAAGCATATTGTTTTAAACAGAAAACTATTGTTTTTATAGTAAACACCTATTGATATCTGTCCTAATAACTGTACTATTAAACATTTAATAGTAGGTATGTTTTTCCCTGAGTGTAGATAAAATTTTGATTGACGTGAAATCATTTATTATACAATTGCAAAATTATAGTATTTATACCGGCAAATTAATAGTATTTATACAAAAAAGGCTCGACAAGATAATTAGGTGTTTATTTATATACTAAGGCATAAGTCACTATTTAGTGTACATAAAATAAATATAGAAATCCCAAAATCAGAAACAGTGAAATATCTTACATTAGCTTTTGATTCAGCATTCTTCATTCATGAAGAACTTGAGCAAAAAGCACTACAAATCACCCAAAAAACAAGAGATATGTATTGATTAACAGACAGAGAGTCAAAACTAAGACTATACTTTAAATTTTAAATGTATATACAATATAATACAACACAGTATAATTAACCCCATATGGACTTATGGCAACATTACATTACAGCTGGAGACGTCATAAATAATAAATATAAAATAATTTTCCACAAATGGACATATTTATTTACCTTTTAAATTACATTACAGGTGGAGACATGTCATTAGGTTTTATTTTTTGATCTAGATTGTGTACCCATCTGTTTTGCGTTTCAGTATTGATCGACCTTCTAAAACAAATCCGAACTCTTTATATGTTTATATCTTTTGGTATAGTTGTTATTTTTTCGCAATTGTGGATGAGCCTATATACAATAGGTATACTTATACTTATATGCGCAGCTAATAATAAATATAACAAAATAATCCTTTTTTCTCGGCTATAACAAATTTTCTGGAGCAATATTAATTGTACTAAAAAGAAAATAAATAAATAAGGAAGGTTCAAGTTGCCTTAGAAAATTCTGTATGGTCATAACAGCTAACCTCAAAGATCACAAAAGAATGGTTACTAAAACGTCAATATGAAAAATAAATTAATAGGAAATAAATTAACTTGCTGAGACAAAGGAAAGGAGCGCACTTGTACAATCCACTTTTCTGTTTTTAAATTATACACAAAAATTCTGTTAAGATTTCAGTAAGCTACATTTAGAGACGTTTAATTAAAAGGTCTCCAGTCCTATACCCCACTGATGATGATTATGATGATCATTATAATGAAGATGATACCGAATTAAGTTTAAAAATATAAAAAAGCTTTTGAAACTATATTATTAGATTTAATTACTGTCACATTAATGCTTCGAGCAAGCATATCAGACGACTAGGCCTCATATAATATAATATAAAGATTTTTCGTGAGATAGTGGTCAGAAAATTCGTTTAACCATCGTTTAATGAAACCTAAAGAAGAATTGGCTTTGCTCACTCTTTTTTGTCATATTGTCATATTGGTAGTCATTAGGATCTTGTGTTATCCCGAGATCTGTAGTAGAATTTACTCTTGAAAGCCATTTTTCTCATTTGATTGATAGTTGAACTAAACTGTCAAAGCAAGCAAATTTCTCCCAGGAAAAGTAAGGATTTGGCATTTAGATGTGAAAAAAATATTGATCTAAGCAGAATATTTTGTAACCAGCATTTATGAAAATTAATATGAACTAAATTTCATGACCGTTCTTTAGTGAAACATTTTTAGTAGTAATTTTAGAGATAAATTTAGTTGTACGTTTTCACGGAAGCATTTTCCCTTTCCTTTACTAAATACGCTAAGCGGAAATTCCATTGAACTCATTCTTGATAGTTTTGATTGTACAAAATTTGATAAAAACCGGATGTGAAAATTTTTTGAAAACATCGCTTTCGTCTTCTTTTTCTAGACAAAATTTGTTTGGATGGAGTTACAAAAAATACCCCTTAACTAGTTCCGTTACTAAATCTGTATGATCTATAGATATTGAAATATAATTTTTTTTTTCTTTATTCAATTAAAAAATTACAAAAACTTAACATAACTTCATGGTAAATAAACTAATATGTAGGTATACAGGTATAAGTTCTCAAAATTATTGGTTTTTTTTTTTAATTTTTTTTATCGACCCTAGTCTAATCGTAGTTATTTATCAAATTACTGGCTTAACTTATTAAATGTGGAAAACTACTGCTATTGTCAGGAACTAAGCCTTCTTAAATAGAATATCCATTTTATTTAATTTCTTACCAGACTATACTCATAATATACTCTCAATTATTTTTTGTCATTTATTTTATCCCAATAATAAAGGGTACTCGACCAGGTCGCAAAACCCATTAAAATTTTTTTGCTTCATCGGGAATCGAACCTGGTACCTTTCCGGTTGAAAGGCAGAGGCGCTCTACCTACTGCGCCACCCAGCGTGCAATTTGTTATAATGTGCGATTTGATTTTTAAAATTACAAATATTATAAATATTTTTATATTCTTCTGGCAATTCATTATACAATTTTAGACAATATAAAAGCAGTATTTTTCTTATTTATGAGTTTTGAACAGTGTTAAATAAAAATTGGTCATATTCTATTAAAAATAAAATGATGTTTTATTAAATTATTCACAATTTTAAAAGCAGTGGTGTATAATTCCCGCTTACAGATATTTTCAAAACTTATATATTGATCTGAATACAACGAGCTGATTGGGGATAGTCTTGAATGATAGTGTATAGTTTTAATAGTCTTTTTGTGTAGTATATCAATTCTATTTAACGCACTTTGTGGGGCTTTACATATCAGATGGGATTAAGATATGTTGGACAAAATATATGAGGAATAAAAGATATTGTAATACCGTTTTTAAGAAGTATTTCCGTAGTCGTCTTATTTATTTTACGTCTACTTTATTTTGGTATCTAGTATTAATCCTAAATAATTAAAGTTTTTGGCTATTTCTATTGAGGTGTTATTATGGAAAATACCAAAGTTCTGCAAAAAGGTTTTATTTTCAAATAATATAATTTTGGTTTTTTTTTTTATTTAAAAGAAGGCGGTAGTTATTCAGCAATTTATCAATTATAGTGAAATCATATTGAATGTAATTTTTCAGATCTTCCTCACTACTTTCCGAATACGTTAGCATCGCTTCTTCAGCAAATAGCTGTATTGACCATTTAAGTGGTAATCGTGAAATATTATCAATATACAGTTTGAAGAGAGTAGGCCCCAGAATTGACCACTGAGGCACTCATTTTTTAATTGTTTTCGATTTTCTTAGTTTGTCATTAATTCGAACTTTTTGTTCACGGTTCGACAAATACTATTTGAAAAAAGATAACCTGGTTTTCACTAAAATTCACTGAGTATAGAATATGGAGTAAAATTGGATAGTCCAGGTAATCAAAACTTTTTGAATATCGATAAACACACAAGTTACATATTTTTCACTATCTGTTGATTTAGTAACAAAATCTGTAAGACTATGCAGAGTTGGCGTTAGAGTTCCTTTTATGTCCATCTTGTAAGATGTGATTTTTTTTAATAAATATATCTAATCTATTTTTCATAACTATTTCAAAAAATTTAGACAGCGCACTGATTGAAATCGGGCGGTAGTTTGATCTCTTTGTATTTTAGGCATTGGGGAAATGTAGAATTTTGCAAAGAAATATTATAAACATAACTAAGAGTGGAAGTAATCGTTCTGAATATTTTTTTATAAATTTTTTTAGATTTTAAGATATTTATTGCGTTTAAGACTTCTTTAAAATTAGTTGGAGTTAAATTAAAGAGAGAATGAATATTTCTTAATATTTGATTCAAGTACTCATAGTGTATTGGAATTTTAGACATATTGAGCTCCTCCGTAATATTGGTGAAAAGGTTATTAATTGTATCAGCTATATGTCGTCTTTATTAGTAATAGTAAGGTTATTACATTCCAGCATTTTATTAGCTATTCAGAGTATGTTTGATAATCATGACGTTTTTGTAGACGTCTCACAGCTTTTTACTGATAAATGGATCTCGAGAAATTTCATTTGAATAAAAATTCTTTATGGTTACCATAATAAGATTTCTTATTTCCTCTCTACAGTCTTCCTCTAAAAGTCTTTTGACGTGTGCAGTCTCTGAGTACTTTTCAGTATATTTTAAGTACGATTCATGAATTTTAATTTTTCTTATTATTTCTTTTGTCATCCACTGATTTTTTTCGGCTATTCGCATAGTTTGTGTGTTTTCTTCTATTAAAAGATTAAGGTCAGATACGAAGTTATTAAAGTTGTTATATGAGTCAAGTTTGAATTATTTTTGAATAGTAATTATATCGAATAATTGACGAGAGAAAATAATCTGTACGAACGATTCGACTGATTTAAGTTAAATAAATAAATTTAAAAAAAAAAAACAAAAAAAAAATTAGATTTAGCTCTAATTTACTAAAATTTTGGAACAAGTGTTTTGAGATACAAAACATTAATTTATGTTCAATTGATCAAACAATCTTTGTTATCTTGAATTCTTTCTTTGGTACCATCTAAAAAAATAATTTATCACCACTAGCCATAGTTATTATGTTTTATTATCTAGATGCTTTTTTATTTTGGTTTTTATTTTTAATTTTTTGTTTTAATAAAAATAAATTTAAATTTATTTTTGAGAAAGATCAAATTTGTTGTACATAAGTGTTAAGATAATAAATAAAATTAATACTAATAAAGATAAATAGAATACTAGGTAAATAATCAACTTTTGCATAATAGTGTTCTTGTTTCATTAATATATTCCACTATTCTCATTACTATTCTGGATGAACAAAAATAACATTAATTGATTATATTGTGGTGGTTCAAAAGTGGTACAAAATACAGATTCAATAGAAATTTCAATAATAAGCTCCATAGTCTATTTTGCATTAACTCTACTTACAGAGAAGATCAACAAGTATACACTAAAAAAAAATTAGCAACAACTGTAAGATAATGTAAATACGACCTTTTAAGCAGTTCAGGGACACACAATTCGATCATAATATATATCGTAGAATCTTAATTCAAGCGACATTAAGTCGACGACAAAAGCTGATCCAAGAGAACGAAGCTTGTGGGACAAATGTAATGCAAAACAACATATTTCTACATTATACGAAAACATTATTAATGTGCTACATGTGCTACTAATCATTACCGTAACAACTTTCTTGCATAGAAAATATTACGAGAATAAGTTTTATTCTCGAAAAATTTTTTTTTTTTTTGTAACCTTCTTCTATGAAAATTACAAAAGATAATAATATTTTCATCTACAAGCTAATTTAAAAGTTTAAAAGTAAAAAATTTAACTAATCGATCCACCGTAAATTGATTATGATGGAATGAAGAAATTAAGAGCAATGACTTCAGGTTGTTTGATTATTAGAAACCTTAACTATTACCTTAAGCTGTTTCTGTTATAGTTTTTTGTTGGTATTACTATCTACTTTTATTATATACTAGCTAATGTTGCATGACATTGTCCGGAAACAACATAAAATGCATAAGGATTTACTTTAATAAAGTTTGATTCATAAACCAAAGTAAAAAAAATTTAAATATCGTTGATGAGTACTCTAGGTGCTATATGGCAGGTACCGACACCAGGCCTAATTTAGGAAAACCGTAAACGATATATTTAGTTATTTTCGATATAGCACAAATAACAAATTTTCAATTCTGTAGCGCCATTTGGTTTTGAAATATTCTTGGCACGTGTTAGGAGTTGTATTGCAGCTGCCCGAGCCGGTTCCAACCATGGAAAATGGTAACAGACATATTTGTTTGTTTTTGTTAGATAACCGAATACAAATTTTCAGGTCTGTTACACTTGGTGTTTAAATGATGGGTGCCAGAAATTGATGGCAGCAGTAGGTAACCGAACCAGTAGAAATTTCATGATTTATTGAAAAAAAAACACGCATTCGGTTATTGGTAGCAAAATACTTTACTGTAAAATTTGGTTGAAGTTACTTGATGCCTTTAACATCCTACTTGAACCTCCTTTAACATAGAAACATTCACTCTTTTAGATACAACTTTCTATATATTAAAAAATATTCCGGAGACAATTATATTAAGAAAAACTCGACTAATATATATCAGTGCTCATAATTGTTGAATCTGAAAAAGTCTTTTTATACTCAGATAACAAACATATTCCCTACGACGGTTTTGCGAAAATTAGACTCAGATAGTTGACGGAGTATATAAGGGGTTTTCCAATAGGATGATTTTGAAGTGACGTTTCGGCCATTTGTAATATGTTATGATCTATAATTTTTTTTATTGAATTCAGTAATGTTTACAATTTCATTACAAACGTCGTGAATTTGCTGATTTTGCTGAACAACTTGAAAACGATAACGATTTATTTAAGAAAATCATCTTCTTCGATGAGGCTCACTTCCATCTGAGTGGTACGGTAAATAAACAAAACTGTTGATTTTGGTGCGAACAAAACCCCAACCAACCAACCTTTTACCAACAAGACGAGATTACGTGCTACACAGCAAGTGCAACAACTGAATTATTTCAAGAAATTGTGATATTGAATGGCCTTCAAAAAGTTGTTATTTAATACCAGTAAACTTTTTCTTGTGGGGTTATTTAAAGTAATTGGTCTTTAGCAATAAACCACACTCTCTTCAAGCTTTACAAGTCAATATTGAACGTGCTATTAATGACATACGACTGGATTTAGTGGAAAAAGTGCTCGAAAATTGGGTTAATCTAATTCGTTCCTGCAAAAGAAGTCGTGGAGGCCATTTGAATGACGTTTTACTCAGAACTTAATTGTATCGATTCTACTTCACATTAAATAAAAGACATTGGAATTTCCTTAACAATTAGTGTGTTGTTTTTAAAAAGAAATCATATCCCTTTTATTGGAAAACCCTTTATTTGAGAACTTGATAGAGATCTCAAATCTTTCTTCCTGGGAAATTCATCACAGATAAGTTATAGCAATGGGTCTGCTTGGAGATTAAAATTTGTAGATGCTTGTACCAAATTGAATATGTCGGAAGTATCTATTTCGATGCATCTCAAAGGATTGTTGACAACAAACCAATTCTAAAACAGTTTGTTGGCTCAAATCGAATCAAAACATATATAAAAACCTTTTTCGAAATCATACAAAGGAAATGGCATTGAATGAACAAGAGTTTGAATTGAATTCTGAGGCACTTGTTGGCTTTGGAAAATGGTGACAAACTGAAATGACAACAGTTTTCCTTGAAGCAAAAAAATTGGTATTCAACTGAAGACGATTAAATAAATTGGTTTCCGTCGTATGCTTCACTGATTAGAACAATGATGAAACAGAACTGAATAAAGCTGTTAAATAATAGCTTTAATACCTTTATCAACATTGCATTTTGAACAACCTTTTTTACTGAACACAATCTAGTAAATGTACATTATCTATCTTCATTTAAAAATAGATCGATATACCCGTATATAATAAGGAAAAATAAAACAAAATTTTCCACACATAAATCTAAAATATTTTATTTTAGAAAACAATGTGGGTTAGGTTAGATACAGTATATTATAACTATTAGTTATATCTTGGTATTAACAATAATTTTAATTATATGTAAATGTTTAATTATATCATGCAAACTTCATAATTTGTGAGTTAGGTTATATGAATTAATTACTATATAATTCTTAAACTGATACAGAATTCATGTACTTTCCACCTCTTGGATGAAGATAAACATCTGCAGTTAAAATAAATTATCCTTGCTAACGAACATTTTCTTAGCACGTGAGGTTGAGGAATAAGTAGAAAAACAATAAATTCCCTCTATATAAAAATAATTTTTTATTTTTGTTTTGTTTTTTTTTTTTTTGTTTTATTAAGACATTTATTTTTATCATATCACCCAATTACAAAATAATTCGCATAGCTATTTATGAATTTTTCTTTTTTTGATTTTTGTTTTTGTTAAAAAATATTGATAAGTCAATACTTTTTAACAATATGAACAATTGAATAAATAAAATAAAATAAATGTTTTGTGGCACTGAATCTATTTATTTGCAAAATAATAGACTCATATATACTAATCTATATTATTTAGATTTTAATATAGTTATTTTAAATTTACTTTTTTAAACATGTGGACTACTACAATCCTGATTTAAGGTGGTAGTTTTCTGTAGTTATTAAAGCAATATTTTTTTTAGACTGGGCAAAAGTGCTTAACACAAAAAGCATGTGACAGGGTTTCTTAATCAAAGAGTGAACTACGAAGAAGTGAAAAATTAAAAACTGATAGATAGAAGTCTATCGGTAGATATATGAAATACAGGCCTGTCAAAATATCACTTTTCAAAATATCGTTTTTTCAATATATTGTTTTATATCCAGAATGTTTACTTTAATTATTTTTATGTGTAGCAATGGTTGAATACAAAATCTGGGAGATGTCCTTTTTCCAGAAATTTTATAAAATTAAAAAAAGAAAATAAAAAATTGATCAAACGATATTTTTGAAATAGAGATTCCGACCCCTGTAATTTATATAAATATGTAAGTATATTCTGTTTAACTTGATATATGCAACTCCGTAAAGCTCCCAAAACAAAATTATTTATAAATAATAAATATTTTATGAACAACCAAATATTTCCAAACCCTATTCGTGTATTCGGAATCTAAGTATATTAAAACTATCGTAATACTTTCTACCTATTGCAGATAGGGCGCCTCCGTTTCAACCGAGAAGTATCAGGCCCGATTTCAGATGAAGCAAAAAAAATACTTTATGGGTTTTTCAACCCTTTGTCCTTGCCATAAAACAAATAACAAAAAAAATCGACAGAATAAATCCAGTAACAACTTAAATAAAATGGACCTACGTTGTCCACAATGAGTAGCTTTCACACTGAGTTGATAAAACAAAAATTTTCAAATTATCAAATTGACAAACGTATGTTATCAATCATGATAATCATTTTTACCTGTATGCAAATGCAGAAAATATTTAATTAAAACTGATAATCTTGTTTGATAGCAGAAAACACAACCCAGAAAACTCAATACTATACCAACAGATATAATAGACCAATACTACAATTACTTATACATGATAGCTTCAAGAAAGCTTCAAGTACGCTTCAACATCAAAAGAAGCTTGAAATTAAAGCTGTATAATTGTAATTAGTTAATGGAATTGATATTTGGTATTTTTCTATTTGCTTTTTGTATTTGATTTTATCTTTTTAACATTCTACTATATAGCTATTTATTTTTCTAATTTTTAACAATAACATGTTAGCTATTTATTTTTATCACTTACTAACATGATTTACTAACGGTGATGGATATTAACCTACCGGATGATGACCTCATCGCTTAGCAACATGATGCAAGCTTTCTTCTATAATTATTTGCTTGTTCTAAGCAATGTCTGACAGTATAAAAAAATTTATATCACCAAAAATGCATATGTCAAACTCAAGCTATTTTCAAGCTGACAGTTACTCAAGCTGGCCAATCAAATACACAGGTTGCAATTTCAAGAAGAATTCAAGTCAAATACTCAAGCTATCATGTATACGTATAGTAAATGATAATGATGATCAGCAGATATTACAGATATTATGTACATTCTTAAGATATGATTAGTATCCCAATATTATATAGTGTCCAAACAGATAAGGCAATATAGACATGAATTAACCCTTCGACAGAAATGACGGTATATGCCGTCGCAAAGAATTGAGTCTGGTGACAAAGGACGGTAAATACCGTCTTAAGTTGTATTTGTATTATTTCGTTCAAAAACCTTATATTGTTATGATTCATCAAGTATTTTTGTTTTGTGTAATATTTTTTTAAATAAAAATGACGTAGTATACAGAGTCGTGTGATATTTTAGTAGTATTTATAATGCGTAGAGTATAATTTTAAGAATGTGTGAAATGGTTCAACAAAATTTTTTATGACGGTAAATGCCGTTTTATTTACATGTAAATTAGATTAGTAGTTTATAAACTGTCCAATTGTAAGCATAGTTGACGACGGGTGCTCAAATTTAAAAAACTATTTCATGGTATAGTGTATAGTTACTGTATTAAATGCAAAATATATTAATTATAAATATGTTTCAGTAAAATGGACACTTATATACAAAAAACACGATTTGTGTTTATAACAAAAAATATTAGAATTATTTGAAGAAGAAAGTGGTGAAGGTCTAAAAATACCGCCTAATTGTTATTTTGAATCTGAGTCAGAAAAAAATTTTTCCAGTGATAATGGGGAATTTGGAAATGATCCCCAATATGTAAATCCTGGCATTCAAAGAGAAGATTCAGATGAAGATCAAAGTGATTCAGAGCTTGAAAGTGATGATCGTGAAGTAAGTGATGCTCATTCTGTATTAGGTCAGAACGGTTAATACCGTCGTTTGCTTACTAAGAGTAATACTTTGTTCAGGAACGTAATGACGGGATATACCGTCTCCCCTCCATCCCCTCGAAAAAACCCAAAATTGGCTATCTAGAACCATTAGCAAACGTGACCAAACTATTAATCCTAGAGATTAAAATTCATTTTTAACTTAGTTATGAAAAGTGCGTTTCTGAGTGACCCTTCACAAAACTTTAAGTGTCCGTCAAACAGTTAAATATGTAAACCAAAACCAATAACATGTAAAATAAACAAATAAATAAAATGTAGCTAGATGAGGCAAACATTAAAAAAAATATTTTTTCAACCAGCAACTCTCTCCACAATAATGTAAACTCTCGTAATATAAAAAAAGCAATTTCGATATAACTGCAAATATAATTTCGAATCTAAGTCGAATTTTTAAAATACAAAATAAATTGCAAAATTAACTCGATATACACATTTAAAACAATATTCAAAAAGTACCAATCTCCAAGACGGACAGTCATAAAACAAAATTAAGTTGATTACATTCAATCACCAAAAAAATGGTACACCCAGCAGCGCAGGAACCACAAAAATTAGCCTTTTAAATTTTTAAAAATTTCTAATTATCACCTTCATTGTGTTTTGTTTTTAATTTTATGTTTTCAAATTTTGTACATATAGCATCGTAAGTATTTTTCAATATGACCACATAACAAATGCTTCGACTTTATTCATATATGGGTTGCTTTTTTCGATCCAAGATTCTGCTTCATATAACTCCACATATAGCATTTAGTAAAACGCTAAATTTAAATCTCTGCAACAAAGCACGTTTCTATATATTTACCGAATTCAACTCTCATAATTTCGGTACAACATATTATTTTTTACCAGGATCAGGTCCAATATTCATTCATACCCAAGAAGCTATTGTTGCAAGTAATTATTTTACATCTTATTATTATAAACTTTGTTTTGACGTTGATTTTTAAACCAATATTTCTAACTCTAATTAAATAAATGGTACTGGACAATTTCAGTCCAATTCCCAAATTGTAATTAGTTTGACTATTAAGTGTTACTAATTATTAATTTGTAATTACTAAGATTTTATTATATGTCGAAATTAATTATTTTCAATTTACAACTCAAATACAAAAAAAAAATATTTCTTATTGGAAAATTTAACATTTTATCACATTCTCCATATGTCACCTAACAGACAAAAATTTATGTACATTTCACTGAATCAACCATCGTGTGTTGATATACTCATACCACACCATATTTAAATTAACGAATTAATTTATTACCGAACTAATAATCAAGAAAATAAATATAAGTAAATACAACGTAAATTTTCTTTGGAAAATTTTCATGATAAAAACAAACAAAAACCAAAAAAAAACAAAAAACAAAACTGTAATAATTTTGCACATAAATGATTTCCCGATGCTTTTATATTTTTTCATTTGCGTTTTAAATGAGCATTTTTTTCATCAAAATCAATTTAGTTGGAGTGAGAACTGTATTTAGAAAATTTATCCTATCAAATGTATTTCAATTTTTATGCAGGAAATTAGATGATTTATTTTTGTATTATTAAAAGTTATGATATCATAAAATATTGTTTTAAATATGCAGAGACCAAGTGATCTGGAATAGGGCAGAAAATATTGAGTTTTGTCTGGCAAAGAAAAATAATATTTATTTTCAAAAAGGTAGCTACTTAGTAAAAGAAAAAATAACAATAATGCATGTAGTCATTTAAAGTATCTTTTGAATTTAGTTGGATTTTTATTGAATTTGGTTGTGACGTTCGAACCAAGACACAACCTCACAATACTTTGTTTGACACTCTGATGATAGGAAAGAATCTTTAGTCCTTAAATAATAAAGTATATACCTTGGCTAGGATAGGAAAGGATGCGGAAGAAGAAATGTATATGGCAGTTGAAGCACAAAAGGGTTAATTTTTGTCATAAATTTCGGAAGGTTATAAACTGTTATTATTTGACTGCGGAAACAAGTCGAAGCGAATATGGCTCCTTATTCGCGAAATCATGAATCTGAGGCTAGCTTTTTTGCCATCTTGGAATTTCTACTGCATAGCGGTGCTCATTTACTGCTTCTCTCGTTTCGCGTTGAATCTATTTAAGAAGAGGAGAGTGAGTTGTGGTTTAATTTCTAATATATAAAATATGAAAAGTTCTCCAACTGTATAACGATGCCCAAGAGAAGTTTTTACTTGCATTCCTGCTTTCATATACATTTCTTCTGCTTCCAGAGCTCTCGCATGTAATATTTCAATAATTTCTATGTTGTAAGTACTGCCATTAAAGCTAAATCAATAAAATTCTGGTAAAAAATTCTAGGCTCAAAAATTCAAAGTTCGAACATATCTACCTTCAAAAATTAGAAAAAAATTATTTCGGTACCTAAATTTATTAAATGGGCAAATAATACTATTTAGCATCTGAGAAATCATTCTCTATTTATATATTTTTGATTTCTTTAAGTACTTAGTGAGATCAAAAATTGTATGAAATGAAAGGAGTATCATAGAAATAAGTCACATATAAAAAAATCGATGTTCAACACAACAAAAGCAGAATATTTTTTTAGTCGTGGCCAAGAATTAATTAGATTAGAAGTCATTTTAGAAAAATGCTTAAGCTAAGCTGGAATTGAGAATCAGGTAAAGTAAGCAAGCCTTTTAATTAAGTTACTTATTCAGTTGGTACTTATAGAATTACAGTCTCAAATAATTTCAACGAATAATGAGAACATTATTGTTTTACAACATAATACACTGTGTCATAGACGTAATTTAAATCCACGAGATTTGAGTCAATATTCTAATAACATAATACTACTCTACAGAGTCGGCTACATTGGATAGTAGTTAAACCCTCTCATTCCATCTCAGCTAATTGGTACGTAAGTATAAAAAGATTTTTCCCAGATGTCGGTTGTACGTCAAACTTTATTTATCTTTGTTATATCTTTATTAATTTTGTTTTATAAACCAGAATTAAAAGCCTGAAACATGAAAACAAAAAACCATTATTTTTTATTCTATTTTTTAAAAAAATATTTCAATTAAAGCTCAAATCATATTCAGATAACTGTGTTAAGCTAGATATTAGAAATACAGTAAGTTAAGATTCTTCTTGAATTTTTCTTAATGGCAGATGGGAATATTTTCAATAATACGGAATATTGTTTAAAATATGATATAAAAATGTATTTCCACTGGAAAAAAATTGTATCAAATGAAAATAAAACAAAAATAAAATTGGATGAATCGCAGATTACACCACATTATTTCGTATTGTGTTCCATGTGAATGTGGATTATCGTTACCTTCAAAAAACTTTAAATGTATAAATTAACAAATTTAGGTCATTCTTTATCTTAACAGTATTCAAAATAGATTATCTATAAAAAAAATAACAAGAACTGAAATATATAAAAAAAAAAATTCTAACTTATATTAGGTTTAATAATTATGATAAAACTTAATACTAAGGTGGGAATATAGGGAAGGAATGTTAGGAGAAATGAAATAGTAGGATGTAAAACTAAGACTAGTGTACAAAAGTACTTATATTTTCAAAGTGCCCTTAACCACCAGTAATTGTTTTTATTGATGAACAGCCTGTTGTCGTTATATGATATGTCTGTACTAAATGCAAAGTCGGTAATATGAATTAGGCTAAGCTCTTATCTCTGTATTATATATATATGTGTATATAACATATGTGCAGTTAACAACAACAAACATATACATAACGAAAATAATTTACATTTGAGAATGAAAGAAAGAATTAACTGGTAAATAGGTTTGACAAATAGCTATTCAATTTTTTTTTTATATACCGGGTGCTCTAGAACCGTCATTTTATGCTTAATTTAATGCTTCAGAACATTTTATTCCGAACAATTTTGTTAACTTTTGCGATTGCGATTCATTGCTTCAGAACATTGATGTGTTCCGAACATAAAAATATAAACAACTGAAATTGGCATTTGAATTTTTGTTTATTTCAATCTGGTATTTTTTTAATTATTAAAAATCAATTATTAAAAAATTAAAACAAAAAAAATATTATCAATCGATAAAGCACTCTCGATTAAGTTAATAAATATTTTTCAAATTTCCAAATAACGGCTCCTTCTCCTCTTTAAAAACTAATATGCATGTTCTGAGGCATCCGGTATATATCCGTTTACATGCATATTACGATGCAGTCTAATTTTCAGACCTGTGGTAGACCTATTTTTTCTTTGTCATTTACTTTAGTATAGTGACAAAGGGTACTGAACTAAGTCATAACACCCATGAAGTGTTTTTGCTTTAATCGGAAATGAAGTTAAAGGATCTTTCAATTGAAAAATAAGTGCTCTATCTCCTGCATCAATTTCAATTCATTTCGCTGTCATTTGAACTAGTTGTGAGCCGATCTTTTTATCGAAAAAAAAGTCGAATAGGAAAAAATGTTGAAAACAAAAATGCCGAATTTCAATGTTGAAAAAACTTTTACCGACATTTCCTTAAAGTAGTATATTTTAGAGCTAGTTACACAAATCAGATGTTATCATTAACGAAATATGAATTAGTAAATATTTTTAACATCTTTCGATTCTTGCTTTATGCAACAGAATGGTGACTAACTATTTTTATTTTCTCAATTAATTAATACTGAATAAATTTGTATTGCACAGATATAATTTTGAATTAATATAACTTTTAGCTATAAGATTAAATTTATTATTTATATATACCTATACTATATCAAATTATATTATATCCTAGATTAAGAAAATACTGAAAATAAAAATATTGAGTATATTAAAAAAAAAAAAAATATGTACATAACAATATATAAGAAATTCAATAAAAATGTTTAACGGGGGCTTGGGGTGACAAGCTCCCGTGTCATAAGTGCTTTTTAGTGGAAATGTTTATGTAATAAAAATAATTAGAAGGAATTAAAGAATAGGATTCAAAATGAGCGAATCAAAATATTACCGGATATTCCCTTCTTCCAGAATATTAATGCAAGTGTGTATGCAAAATCCTAAGCTAGGACAGACTTTAGAGCTAGCTTCAAAATTAGGATATTCTCTTTTTCCAGAAAATGTATATGTATAATATGTATATGCAGAATTCTCAATTAGGAGGGATATTTCAAGGATTTTCAATCAGGAGGGATATTGTTGGTTACAAAATTAGGATTATTCGTCTTTTACAGAATATTTATATATGCCTATACGCAAATTAGCGGAATTATTTAAGTATGAAAATAAAATTGATTTTTTTTAAAGTTTGACAAAATGTTAAGTTTTCAAATATTTCAAAGCTTTTTGTGTCTTGTGGCCTACGAAAAAAGAATTCTCCTTTATCTAAAATATTTACCTAAATAATTTTGCTGTTGGATACAAAAAAATAGATATCTCCTTTTTCCAAGATGTTTAACTTTATTTTTATTATGCATAGCCGCTGTTGGATAAAAAAGTAGAGGAGAGGGTTCCTCCTTTTTCGAGAATATCTACTTATTTTCTGTGATACTGGACCTCTACAATAAATAATAATGTCTCTATCTGTCCATCTTAATTATGTGTGGCAAGTTTGGCAAATATAAAAATTTAATAAAAGTATTTTTATATTTGAATTTTTAAAGTTCAATTTTAAAATTTGGTTTTTCACGCACATCCAGAAATTTCATAATTTCTGTCAGTAATAACGGAAAGTTGCTTAACTTCGTACAATTTCTGAAACTTTTATGAAATATTTTTATAATTCCGAATTAATAATAGTTAGGGTCGTATAAAAATAGATGGATAACATTAAAGCAAAAATTATTAACACGCTGGGTGACGCAGTAGGTAGAGCGCCTGCCTTTCAACCGCAAGGTCGCAGGTTCGATTCCTGATGAAGCAAAAAAAGAAAAATGCTTTATGGATTTTTCGACCTGGTCCAGTACCCTTTGTCATTGGGATATAATAAATGACAAAAAATAATTGAGAGTATAAACTGGTAACAAATTAAATAAAAATGAAATTATTCTATTTAAGAAGGCTTAGTTCCTGACAATAGCAGTAGTTTTCCACATTTAATGAGTTGATAAGCCAGTAATTTGTTAAATAAATACTCGAAATATTGTAGATTGTAGTGTAAAATTGCAGTACCGTACTTAATTTAGCACGAAAAGGTGATTTTACCTAAGTTATTGTAGAGTGTAAAAAAAAAAAAAAAATTAAAATCTAAATACGAGCATATTTTTAGTTCAGCATTCTTTTTTTCAACATTTTTTTTCGACATTTTTGCAAACATTTTTAATTCAACAAAGAATTTTCTATATGAAGAGGTGGCCAAACTAAACTCTACCAATATTGAAGATTTTAATTCAATCTTGCAGATTACGTGCACATATCAAACACTCTTAGAAACTGACTGTTAAATCGTAGTTAATATTTTTTTTTTGCAAAATGGATAATCTGAACTGAATTATTTAATTAAAATCTTAAAATAATCAAATAATATTTCATTAATTATTTTAAAATGATTATTTTGTAAAATAATCATTAAAAATAAAAAATAAATTAATTTTTTTGAATGGAAAAATTAATTTCCCCTACATTAAAAAGTAATTATTTGATCAAATGTTAAATAATTAATATTTTAAATTAATTAAAATTTTAAAATAAAAATATCTACAGATTGAAATAAATAATTAGGTATATGAAAATATTAATTACTCGATATAATATACATATTATTATTTATATCTCGTGTATATTCATAATCATCCCATCTATTACAAATCCACACGTATCGAGTATCGACATATTATTTAGTTAGATCAGATATTAAGGATTTGTTGTTTTTGATACATTTTTTTTTTGTTTTTTAGATTTTAATGTCAGTGAATTATATATTTTTAAAGCTGTACAAATATCAATAATTTTGAAGACTTGAGATGGTGCTATTAATTAAAATATATAAAAACAATTTCCCTTTGTTTCATTAATTTAATAATGTTTTGATTATAACAATACCATTTTTTTGAATTAGCATAATGTTTGTTTATTCAACATTTACTGTCAATAAAGACAACAATATTGAATTGATTCAAAATTTTGTTGATGAAATTTATTTAAATGCCTTTATTTAAAGTTGCTTTTGATAGTTAAATTGAATAGAAAAATAGAAGAAAAAGTCAAAACCCAAAAATTTATTAGAATATTATTGTTTAAATTAGATAAACAGTTGTATAAGCAAATGCCATATTCTATCAATTTCTATTAACTCTGTGATTAAGTACAAAGTAGCTTTCTATTGCTCAAATAATAACTTTAATTCTAATTTTTATGGATATAAGTGTATATTTTTAAATTAGTAATTCAATAAAACTACAAAATGTAGAATTGTAACTAAAGTTGTTACTATTATTATTTTTATTATTATCATACTACTGATTATGCCAAGAACTAGATGACTAGACAATATAGAAAATAATACAGGTGTAGTTACTCAATGCTAGAAATTAGATACTTGTTGTTGACATTCTGAGTTGTAATTGCCACATAATGATGATGATTAATACTGATTGGACACAATTCGAATTATAGTTAATCATAATTCTTTGGTCCAAAGGCTTTCGGTTTAATAAAATGAAAATCAAATAGACATTATATTTCTGAAAAATAAAATAAAATTATGTGATAGAAGAATTCCACGCAGCATTGAAATAAAATTCACAAGTCAAATTGGAATACTCTTTTCAGTTATTAAATATTGGTTATCATCATCATCATTTATTGATTCTATAGCTCAAGGTGAATTTTAATGTCGTTTACAACTTTCCTCCATTCTGCTCCATCGTATTCAACTGTCCTTCATCCGTAATATCCGTTAAATATTTGTTATAATTATCGTTAATTCATTTGTAAGTTTTACTAGCGAACCTATAACTCCAACGAAAACCCTAATTCTATATTTTTATTTATTTATTTTAACAGTTGATCCTACAAATAAATCTGTAGGTCAACTTTATAGGTCCTTTTCCCTTTCGAAATGTGGGCCTTTTTAATTAAACTATATTAATTATTTGGTATATATTTTGTATATTATATATTTATATTATTTTTTTTTTTTTTATTAGTTATATTATATCTTTATTAATTATTAAATTATATTTGAACCGATGTGGTTGTATAGAAAATTACATTTTTCAGTAATTTTCACCATTTGAAAAATTTTTCGGTTCTCACGGGGTTTGAACCCGTGCTCCTTCGGTCGTTACATTACTACACTCGAGTGCTTTACCACTCGGCTACCGAGGCCACTCTAATTCTATATTTTCACCTAATATATACAAAAATATTAAAATACATTTTCCTTTACGCGAAATAATTTGATTCAGCCCGATTGAGGTAAGTTTTCTTTAATAAAATAAATTAAATGTATTAAAAATAGTTGACTTATACATATTTATTAACCAGGAAAATCTATACCATCCCATCACCAAATAACTAATAACGGACGTAAGGATGTTCACGGGAAATTTTTTTATTAAACATATTTTAGCGAAAGTAGATGAAAAAGTAGAAATAGAAGTCAAAAAGCTTCAATATTGTACTTGTCCTATTTATGTAAGATAAAAAATATTTTCCAAACAGATGTGGCGTACTAAGAATCGACAATGAAGTTCTTTGAAACATGTTAAAGCCAGTTTTTACATAAATAAGGGAGTTTTCCATTATAACCGGTCAAAATAACGGTCAATAACGAAATTTTAATACAATTATTAGTATTGATTAATAGATTATTAGTATTGATTAATCGTTTGTACCTCATCTTTTCAAAATTCTAAGACTGTTGCATGAACACTTTCACAAATAGTTTCACGTAATGGCGCAGAAGACCTTGGTACCTATCCTAATATTCCTATCTGAAGTTTCGATTTTTTTTTGTTTTATTGATTTGGAACATAGGAAACCTCATGTACAGTACCAAATTGTATTGACAATTAAAATAAAATAAGTAAGTATTGTAAACACTTTTTGCAACATCTATACCATACGCTGATTTAGAATCCAACAATAGAATTCATAATGTTATGCAACTAAAATTCAGTCATAGCATTCAAAGAGGAAGACATTTATGGACGGGGTCCGGTTTGAGATTAATAAGCCAAGATTTGACCCATCTATAACCCACATCAACCGTCAATCGTCAAGTTCTTAAACACGAGCTTATTTTACCTATAGTGATGACGTCTCATACTATCCCATATAGCACTCGCTCAAATGTTAGGGCATCAGTTCTAACTATGAAAAATTTAAGACAAGCCTCATATACGGATGAATTTGATTTTAGATTTTGCATCTAGAAAGTTCGAACAATGTACAACTTTTTTTTTTTTTTTTTCTCCTATTACTCCGCGTGGTAGCATAGGGCTTCGACAGTGCACCTCCATTCCTCTCTGTTGAGTACTACTTCCAGGTATAATTGTTGGTTGTTAATTCTTGATCGATTGTGCATCTCCATGTGTTGTATGGTCTGCCGGGTCTCCTTTGTCCTTGTGGATTCCACTCTAGAGCTCTTCTTGCTATGTACAACTTAGGTGCACCTAATGTATTGAAAAATGTTCTGACACAGTATAAAGTTAACTTTAAGAATTGATTTGGATAAGATCCGGAATAATGAGGAAATACAAAAATGTAAACTCTACTATAGTTAGTTGTTAGTGGATGCGGATTTGCAATCGGAAACAGGTTAAAATGAAATATTATTGATTTTAAACCTGTTAACAAACATCTAGTAATAACAACATATCATACATCATCAATATAGTCATACAACATCAACACAATACGTGTGTATGCACATATTCTGATGAAAAAGAAGAAACAGAGAAAGGACACTATTATCTCACGTCAGACTAAATATTTAAAGCCCGTAAGTTTATATATTTCATTTGTTTCATTATTAGGAAACCTAAACTAATTTATTTAATTCTAGCAGGGACTTAAAATATTAAATATTAATAAATTTAAATTTCAAATGTTCATAGCCATTATCCCGACAAAATTTTTCTTACATTTTAAAATTTAAATGTAAATCCTAAATTAAAAATTGAATTTATAAAAAACTAGAGGCCTGCTACGCCTTCGCGCCTTCTACGCCGTGATGCAGACAAAGCACATGTAGTAAGGCTAATCAGACCTATTTGATTTTTATAAAAAAGTTAGCATGGTCAAAATTTCGATGCCTGGAACTTATTCATGGAAAACTTTTTAAGAAAACGACAAAAATTCAACTGTAACCCGTACGGGGCAAAAACCATTGCATTTAATGTAAAATTCTACAGTCAGAATTCTTGTTAGAAGCAAAATATATGTACGACTTCCCAATTAAGAAAATTATTATTTATTATACCTTAAAGTTTTAATAAATAATAATAACAAACTTTCAACACAAAAATAATGATTTTTATATATTTTTTTTTAATTTAACAAAAATATACATACATTATACATATACATACTTTCAAAATACTTCCACAATTTGTTAGTGAGAAATTTCAAAATATTGATAAAAAAGTTGATTAGTGCATTATTGATCTGTAATCGCTCATCAGTATTACTGTCTATATATTCCATTGACAATAATTCTTGAAAGATATTATACAAATTATAACTCATATGAATTTAATAAATTTAAAATTATAAAACCATAATACAATTTAAGTAATAAAACCATGTTTAGCCAAATAAAAGAATTAGTATTCTTAATTTTTTTTTACGAACAAAAATACCTTCAAGAAAATACGAAATAATTGTAAATTTTATAAAAATTTAAATATGTAATTTTTTCAAATATCAAATTTTATCAATCTGTTAAATAAGTAATATAAAATAATCTTATTTTCAACACATGAAGTTGTATTGTAAATCAGCTAATAACGTTTAAACGGCTTTTCGGAAAATACCCTTACAGCAGACTTTTTTTTTAGAGAATTAAGCTTTCTTTATATTTAAAAATAATATTGGTTGTTGCTTTAAAAGTGAAAATATTTCATTTCAAAGTTCAAAAAGATTTTCAAAATTTACCAAAATAATAGAAATGATATGAGTATGTATACCTAAATGACGATGTACGACCAACACATACAGACTTTTTAAAAGCAATTTATATAACTAAATAGTATTAGATGAAAATATTTTATTCAATATCTTACCTGGGTATGAGTTGAAAAACTGATTAAAAATATCCTTTATAACTGCATTTTAAAACACTGTAACGTGCAATCATATATTTTTTTATTTTTCTATTCTTTTTAAATTTTTATTTTAATATTTTTTTTTTTACTAATTTGAGTTTAAATTTTCATATACACTTAACAACCTATTATTAATAAAATTAAGTTAGAACAGGAAATATAACAATTTCAATTTATTAAATGCAATAATTAAAAAAAAATAATAAAAATAAAATCAAAAATAAGAAAATTAACATCTGAAACAATATTTTAAAATATTTGGAAAACAAGTCAAACATGTCAATAGAAAATCAAATAACCGGTGTAGGTCTCTTGTTCTACATTTTTTTATTATGTATAAATTTCTATAAATTAAACTAAATATACTTAATCTGTAGAATAATAATAAATTAAAATAAATATCTAATAATTGTATTGAAAAGTTTATTTAATTAAAATACTTCTAAAGACTTTTAAATAAATGATGAATCAAAAATATTATAGTATGAGTAGATTTTAAAAATTTAGTTTAAAACTTAATAAAAGAAAAACAAAAAACAAAAACATCGTTTTCGCGAATAGTTCCGTATAGTCTCACGACAAAAACAAAAACCAATTTAATGTAAATAACTTCTACGATGATGTATTAGTAGTCTCAATACCGGTTTTAAATTTTTTTTCAATACCGTTGTGAATATACAATTATTACAGATCATAGATAGAACGTATGTGAATGTACGACTCTTAAATTAAATTTCCTTGAAATAAATACGAATTACTTGCTTAGTCATAATGTATACACACATATTTTTTTTCTTTAACTTCAAATTTATCGAAAATGCGTATTATAAAAATTTAAATTTTCATAATATTGTACCAAAAGAAATACCTAATACAAATGCTTCCAAAAAACTCTCACCAAAAAACAAAAAATAAAAATCAAAAATTTGGTATTGGAAAATGTTTTGGCTGCTAGGAGCTTTATCTTCATAATGCAAAATAAACTATACTCAAAAATCAAATACTGACACATGTATATATTTGGCGAGGAAATGCAATATTCAATTCTATTCACAGTTTAGAAACGCAAGATGTCGCGTTTTACATCGAGGACAGCTGACAAATTGTTTCGAGGTGTGTCAGGGAGTAAGGCACGGCTGTATTTTATCACCCATATTGTTTTCAGTAGTGATGGCTGACATTATGACTACTACTGTGGGTGTAAACAAGAGCGGCGTCCTTTCGAACGTATTAGCCACTTAGATTACGCCGACAATGTGTGTTTATTGTCACATACGAATGTAGGTTTGAAGGATATGTGCCAAAAGCTGTATGACACTGAAAAGTGGCAGCCTAAAAGCCAACCAGCCAATTCAGCTAAAACTAAAATCATGCTCACAACTCACAAATCCAAAGTATGTTCAATTATCTGGGCAGCATCGTGTCATCAAATGAAGGGGCTGATTTCGATATTGAAGCCCGCATCAGTAAAGCCCGTACTGCTTTCGAGAGTCTTTCAAAAATATGGATCTCTGCGCACAAAAATAAGAATATTCAACGCGAGTGTAAAATGTGTTCTCTGGTACGCTTGCGAAACATGGAAAGTTTCAGTAAACATCACCAGGAAACTCCAAGCATACATCAATAGATGTCTCCGGCGCATCCTAAACATTCGTTGACCACAAACCGTTTCCAACAGAACGCTGTGGCAAAAAACGAAACAAACACAAATAGACGTGGAAAGCCGACTGAGGAAATGGCGTTGTATCGGGCATACTTTGAGAAAGCCTGACAACAACACCAATGTCGAAACAATGTTTCGAATGGAGACATCAGGGTACACGTCGTATCGGAAGGCCGAGGAAAACGTCTGAGCCGAAGCAAGTATCCAGCAAAGAACGTGGCCACAATTGAAGAGGTTAGCCGCAGATAGGAGCAGATGGAAAGAATTTATTTCCACCCTATGTCCCACGGATGGGCTTGCAGGACACTGATAATGATGATTCAAAGTTTGGAAAATTAAATTTTATAAAAGAATTGTGAAAGAAATTCAGAATTGGACCAGAGTCACATAAAACAAACCGCAGTATCGTCTAGCCCAACTCATCAACAACACAAAATATAGCCAGATAAGTAATTTTTTTTGTTACTGTTACAAAAATATATAAAAGGAATATTCATAACTGAATGTAATTTGTATTCTTATTTAAATTAGAGCAAAAACAAAGTTACTTATTGGTCATATTTATTTTTTTAATTGAGACCAACATAATGGGATAATCACGAATCCGCAGAATTTAAGCCATTTGAAAGATAAAAAAAAGAAGGATAGTAAAGAAATAAACAAAGTTTTAAAAAAATACTATATAAATTGAATAGAACAGTTAGCATACATATTGGACCAAATGACATAGAGTGAGAATGGTAAAATGTGGAAAAATGTGGTAAAATACAAATTTTTAATATATAAGAAATTTTTTTGCAATCTATACGTGTGGTCAATATTTTTTATAGTGAAGAGGCGTGGACACTGAAAATAACAAATATCAATAACCTTGAAGCTTTCGAAATGACTATCACACAATTTTAAAAAATATTATGTGTACATCGATTGAACAATATTGAAGTAATAAGTAGAATAAATAGAAACCGTTAGTTGTTGTCAAAGAAAAACACAATATTTAGGTCAATACAATGTGATATTCCACAATAAATTCTGAAAGGTATATTCAAAGGCAAACGATGTGTTGGGAAATATATCGGACTTATTTATTTATTCATATCTCAAAGAGCTTGTTAGCTAGCTCGTACAGAGTGTAATTCAGTTAAATTTCTATATATCTTCCAAATAATAATTATTTTTGTAAGTGCAGTGCTAAAAATAATAATAAAAAAAAATAAAATATTTATAGATGCGATGTAAAGTGAAATGAAAAAAAAAAAACAAAAAAACAGAAACGAAACACAATTGTCAAAAATTGAATTGAAACAAGCAATTGAGTTGAATTGATACAAAAAATAAAATAATTAAGTTGAAACAAAAATCAAACAATTTAATTGAAACGAAAAACACAACAATTAAGAAAAAATGAAGGAGAATGCACATTCTAATGCACATTCCAAGAAATGAATATAATCTCATACATCATAGTAGTGAATATGCAATAGAAGAACAAGAATAAAACAAAATAAAAGATTACTATCTACCTAAATAGACAACTCTGTTCAACATAACTATATTAAAAAATAAACTTTCTTTTCAGCTATAAAAATTTCAAAACTCTGATCAGTTTCAAAATAAATTAGATTCAATTTAAAGTTTTCTTATTAATTTCAGAGGAATATTTGAACCTCTTAACACACAATGAGGTTACCAAAACCCCCCACAGATTTCAATTTATTTTATGAAAAATATTAATAAGTCTAACTACGAGAGTTTTACGGAACTATTGCCATTTTTTTTTTCTAATAAACTTATAAGGGTGTTGATGAGTATATTGAAAAATTATAAAATATGGTTTTGTTCCCATAACGTTTTTAACAGAAAAATAACTCTTAAAAAAATATTATATAGGTACCTAAGGCGGGGAAAAAAGGCTTAATATTTTTTAATTCTTGGAAACAAAAATTTAAAATACTTTAAAGTTTTCATTACATCAAAGTCTATTTAGCATAATTACATTTCCCACTAAATATGTCAACAATGACAAATAAAAGTTTAGATTTGAAATTAAAAATCACCAAATTAAATTCTATTAAATGAAAATGTATGTATGTATATATAAAAATATGCATTCAATAAAAAATAAACAATTATAAAATTAAGACGAATTAATTAAAAAAAAAACAAAATAAAAATATAATAATAATAAGATATATATAATATAACTAATTGTAATTGATCAAATACAACATTAATTAACTTAAAGCTCTAAAAACTCTGAATTAATAAATATAAAATTGATAATAAAAAATTTTTGAACTTCATAGTTATAAATAATAAATAGGAAAAGAAAACAAGTTTATAAATAAAATTTATTCATATAATTTAAGAATTTTAGATGATGATAAGATAAATAAGTACTATTCTTTATATATATAGAGGGTGTTTAGAAAAAGAACGTATTAAGCCCAGAGAATGGTTCAAGAATTTATCAAAAACTCAGTGATTATATCAGATATTGTAATAAACATAAAATTTTAAGAAGATAGTATGGGAGAAGGGCAAATTTTTTACCCCATTCGTTTTATAGAGTCTTGAATTTTCTTTAGTTAATTTACATAACGTTAAAATTTCAGAGAGGTTTTTCCCATTTTCCTCTATAAGTAGAATGAATTAATTTAAAAAAAAAAATATTATAAAATTAAAATCAAGCTATATTTAAGATTAAATTAAAATTAAATCAAGCTATATCGAGTTATATTTTAAAAAAATATAATAAAAAAAATCATTATAAGGCTTTAATTCGATTCTCGATTGTGACATTGATTTTACAAGAACATTTTTTTATTATTGTTGAATATTAGTTAGGAATATAACTTCGTAATTATAATTACTAAATGACAAATAGAACTATATATATATACTATTTATTATAAAAATTAAAAGTAACCCTACAAAGATGTTGTTAGACAGACCTATATTATTAGTTAATATATATAGAAAATAATAATCAAAACATACTTTGCATACGTTTTTATATCTAAACCTATCTTATATCTAAATCATTCTGTAATCACATCCTAAGTTACGCAACTACAGATAAAGAAAAATAAAATAATATTTTAAGAAACTATATTGACAAATAAAATATGGTGACATCGTAAATGTCTTTAAAAAATACTTCAACATGATACAATGTAAAAAAACTAGGTTGTTAATTTTATCCGTAAAATAATTTGGCAACATTGTGTAATGAGAGCTTTCTGAGACATTGTGTTTTAGTTCATTTGTGATCAAGCAAAATGGACAGACAGTTTTTATTAACTCTGTACAATATTGAATTTTTAAAAATTTTTGTAAGCCCAAATACCTGTCAAACCGGTTGCGGAGATAACGTCAACAACAATTGTGATCACAATGTCTCAACACTCAACGTCTCAACACTCAATGTCTTAGCTATATGTCAAAACTATATGTTATAAATTGATTATTTTATAATATTGAAGAATGACTTCTGAATGACAGTATGTATAATTGAATTTACAACTAACTACAAGAAAAATTTTGTTTCCTGGAACCACCTCTGTCAAAGTTCAATTAGCAACCCAACAAAAATGAAATTTCGAAAGGGTAATTGTAGAGTGCATGAACCGCATACAGGTATTGCTATATCATACTATATGTCACCTCAACACGTTTTATATAACGGTCCAAATCAAAGATAACACACGCTTTACAAAAACATAATATACAAATGTCATATGCAGTCGCATTCTCATTCTAAAAGATCCGAAATTCGAATCCGGCTCAGTAAATGGATGCTTCAAAAAAAATGTTGTTCAATTATTCTTTAAAACTAACTTGCAATACAACTTGGTTCTCAATTAAAAAAAAATTAAAGTATATTATTTGCAGGTTAAATTATTCTACAATAAATATAGTTTTCCACACTTGATTTAGTGTAGATGTAATGAAAAATCAAAAAAGAGAATTGCATTGTATGTGAATACAGTTAGAGTACATAATCTGAAAATTATAAAAACAAATTTGGTTTTCAATCCATAGATCGAAACTAGCTTGGAAACTAGTTACTAACAGCTAAAGTTAATCATACACTGTTAAATTTGACCTAGCTCTTGCTCCTTGATACAATTGCACGCTGAGTGGTGCTGCAGATTCGATTCCCGATGAAGCAAAAAAATTATTTATGGGGTTTTCAACCTGGTCTAATACCCCTTGTCATTGGGATAAAATTAATGACAAAAATAATTGATAGTATAAGCTGGTAGCAACTTAAATAAAATAGAACTGCGCTATTTAATAAGAGACTTAGTTCCCGACATTAGTAGTAGTTTTCCACATTTAATGAGTTGATAAGGCAGAAATCTGATAAATAAACACTTGAAATACCTTGTAGTATCTAGTAAAAACTTTCAGGACCGTACTTTATTACGCACGAAAAGGTAATATTCTACCTAAGTTACTGTCAAGAACATAAAAAAGATAATTGTCAAAATAGTTATATCACAAGCCACCTCTTTAGAGCCTGGACACAATTATTTTTAATTTTAATTTTCTTTTATTAAATCCATAAATTTAAATTTGAAACACAACTATTTTATTACAAAAAAATGCAGTTCCACTTTTAAAGTAATTGTCTTGAAAGATTTTCACTCACCCTTAAGTCCACTTATCATCAGGAACACAAAAAAAAAATACAACTGAATTATTGCAACACAATTAATTCTTAAGAAAACTACTTGTATGATTCTACTACATACTGTTTCGATATTAATTGACAAACAAAAATAATAATTTACCAATTGTGTGTGACACACTCTTGGTGGTCAACCATGCAATGGATAAAACTGAAATAAAAAAAAATATAATAGATGTGGAAGTCGTTTAGGTGTAATGAGGTTTCAAAAAGTTATTTTATGCTTGTCAAATCGCTACCATGAAAGTTAGATTTCCTTAAGCTTATCTGAAATTCTATACTTTGTCACATTTTGAACCATTATTTTAGATTTCTTGAATCGTTAGATTTCCTCAATCAAAGTTGTTACACCTTAAAATAAATAATTATTAATTTTTTTTGTAAAGAAAATACCATTAAAAGTGCGTAAATAAAAAAACATAACGGTATTAAAATATATATTCTCTTAGTATCAACTTTTTCTTTATTCCTTATCTACATTCTGAAGATAATCTTTGTGTTCCAAAGTAAATGTTATAACTTTACTAACTAATTCAAAAATTCTTTTAAAACTCCCATAAACAAGGCTAAAAAGACGCATAATCAGTTTTTTTATTTTTTGCTGTTTTTTTTTTTTTTTTTATTTTATTTTCTAATTATAAAAAAAACATGTTATAACTACTGACTACCAATGTTATAATTTTCGAAATATATCCTGTATGTTCCTAAATACAAGGGAAAAATTAGGAGCAACAGACTAATGAACTTGTATAAATAAATATCGTAATTATTTTTTATTAAACTAAAACTTTGTTGACAAACATTTAATAATTACAATTTTAGTGGCTAATAACTCACGCTAAAAGACACTCAGATAATGTATCATCTTACCTGGATGCGATTTTATAAACAAAAAAATATTAAATCAAAATATTTCGAGCTATTAATTTTAAAGCCAAATAACTTCGAAATGATTAAGGATACATCCTACACTCAATATAATTTGTTATTTGTTATATGAGTTTCGCAATTAACTCTGAAGCTACGGAAGGCTATTCACAAAATATCTTGTACATAACATTTTATAATATATATTATTCGTATAATATATTAAATATTTAACACAATATTTTATTTAATTACTTTAAATATAGTATTAAAACTTTTAATAATTAATAAAGTTTGTCCGTTAATTAATTTCGTATTAAATTAACCTTTCATCTACAGTTAAATAATTAAAATTTAAATTTCAACTTTTTAAATTTATTTTTCTTTTTTTCCAAATATTTTAAATGTTTTCTTAAATTTTCTTATTAACACATTTTTGTAAGATACAAAGTATATTTTAACTCTTCTCTAAGAATAAATTATAAAAAAAAAAAAAACATCAACACCAAAACACCAACAATAATAAAAATTTAATATTTTCATAATAATTACAATATTAGTATGAAATAACAGCGTGAAATGATATTTATAGTATCTGGTTTATACAATGAAATTTCTTTAAAAAAAAAAAAACAACAAAAACAAAAACCAATTATTATTTTAATTTTTATTATTACAACATTAAAATTTCATTTAACTATATTATTTTCTTTTCTAATTTTTTGGCCACTTTTTTGTTATAAGGTAGTCTAATAAAAACAAACATTCATTTATATTCACCTTAATTTAAAACAAAAAAAAATAACAGAAAAATATTTTTATTTTTGTTATTTTTTTTTTTTTATTTTTAATAAATGTATTTAACACCGACCACCGTTAAAATTAAATATCGTAAAAGATAACAAAATTTCTCTTTTTTAATCCTTTTCAACGAATTTATTCACGTTTACCGTAACGATAACATTAAGCACACATCTTAACCTGTCAAGAGATAATTTAACACTGATTCAAAAATTCAATACCAAAGAATAAAAAAAGTTATTTTAAGATAAGCAACCAAAAAGAAAAACTTTATAAAAAGCTTTTTAGATACAACATAATAAAATTAAAAAAAAAAAATAATAATAATAATAAAAATACTATTTTATTTTCATTCATTCATTAAAATTCAACTTGGAATGATTTTAGAAATTCTTGTTAGAAACCAGATTTTGGATGTGTGATTGTGTAGTTCAAAAATGTTCGGCACGGCATCTATTTAAAGAATATGATAAACATTTTTTATTACTCAATTAAAATGCTTTTATGCTCAAAATTTTGTTATGATTTTATTTTTTTTTTAATTCACCGATCACCTATCAATATTTTATTAATTTTTCCAATTTAATTTATCAACACGTCCAGGAAATTGTATTCATATTTTTATAAGAGTGACATTATTTCAAGACTTAAGACAAAATCCATTACGGCTTCCACCTTATTACCACCGTCTTAAACTCATTGACTTACAGTCGTTGTCTGATCGTCGAATAATTGCAGATATCTCTTTTATTCACCAGATCCTTTCGGGTGTAACGCTAGCCCCTGAAATTTCAAATTATTTGGTTGCAAGATCCAATCGGAATAATCTCAGAACCGTTGAGTTGTTCCACATTCCCTTCCACCCTACTGAATATGGTAGATTCGAGCCAATCACTAGAATGCTCCGTGAAGTAAATTCTAACTCTAATTCTTTTGATCGTCAACTAAGTGTTTTAACTATTAAATAACGATTACGTCTTAATGTACGTTTAACTGAGACTAACTAACAACTGTTGTTCTTTTTAGCTTTGATACTTTCGGCCTAACTTTTTGAAGTGTTTTTATTAAATGTATAGCTATTAACATAGGTATTAATTTATGACTTTTTAGCCTTCTACTAACAGCATGTACCTGGTTTAGTTTATTTTTAAATATTTTAATCAAAGGTGGCGGTGATTTACTAAACCTACTGGATGATGAGTTATTGCACAATTAAATAAAGCAAGCCTTCGTCTAGTAATAGACGTCTGATGTGCTTGCTCTAAGCATAAATCTTACAGTATTAAAAAAAAAATTGTATTTTTATATTGTACTAGCGGAGTAAAATGGCGTTGCCCGAGATATTGGGAAAATCTTAGGAGCTTTCTTTGTTTTTAATTTGGAGCGGAAAATATTATTTGATGTTTCTTTTTTAGTAAACTAACCATTGGTTGGTTAGAAAATTATAGAGAAAAGGAAAATATGCAAAAAAAAATATGTAGAAATTTGTTCTAAAAAACAAAATAGAATAAATACAAAGCGAACATTATCAAGGTGACATGAAAAAATTCTACAATAGTATTAAAAAACAGACAATAGGCTTCCAATCAAGAGTAAATGCATGTAAAGATAGACAAGGTAATACGCTCTCAGAAAATGACGACATTATGAATAAATGGTATGAATATTTCAATGAACTATTAAATATAAGAAACGAGGAACAACAGGCGCAGCAGATTACAATACATACAGCAGAGCCATTAATTATGACATCTTCATACGAAGAAGTAATACAAGCTATATATAAATTAAAGAATGGAAACTAACAGCTGAGCTTCTAAAAAAAGGTAGAGAATTTCTACATAAAAAGATACATAGCTTAATATGTACAATATGGGTGCAAGAAAATATTCCGGAAAAGTGGAAGATTGGGCTAATCTATCCAATTCACAAAAAAGGAGACAAAGTGACATGCAGCAACTACAGGGGGATAACGTTACTAAGATGTGCTTACAAAATATTATTCAATGTCATATACTCCAGATTAGCCTACTTTGCTGAAGAAATACTGGGAGAGTACCAATGCGGATTCCGAAGCCAAAGATCAACGATTGACCAGATATTCGTCATGAAACAATACATGGAGAAATGTTATGAACACGACATAGATTTTTACATGCTTTTCGTAAATTTCAAGCAAGCATTTGACAGCATAAATAGAGATAATAATTTTAACAGCTCTTAGACATTTGGGCAAAATGAAAATGCATGAATGAAAAGATAAAATTGTAATACAAAACCAAATAACCCTGGAATTTAAAATAGAAACGGGAGTACGACAAAGAGATGCCTTATCCGCACTATTATTTAACTTAATACTACTTAAGGCCATAGGAAAATTAGAAAAGAAAGGTACAATATGACAACCCAAATAGTAGCATATGCGGATGACATAGTAATCTTGGCAAAAACTTACAGATATATGGCAGAAGTATTTGTACAACTAGAAGAAGAGACACAAAAAGTAGGCTTAAAAATCAACGAAGACAAAACAAAATATCAAAAAATGTCAAGAAATGAACAAATAAGAAATAAGCAGAATATTACAATTGGAGAGTACAACTTTGAAGGAACTACAAGCTTTACATACCTCGGAGCAACAATAAGAAGTGATAATAGTATGCAATACTGTATTCATAATAGAATTCAGGCCGGAACCAGATGCTTCTACTTCAATGGTAGAGGAAGACCAAAAAGCAGATGGGCAGACAACGTGAAAAGCGATGCTCAAATCCTACAAATCCCGGAGACAAGTGGCACAAGATCTACGTTTTTGGTGGAGCATAGTGGTGAAGGCCAAAGCTCACTCAGTGCTGTAGCGCTATAACATGATAATGATGAGCCATTGGTTGGCTGTTATAGGTAGATGAATTGAAACTGATGAAATAAGAAAATAGTGCCTTATATTCAAACGTTTTTTAATTGTTTTAATATTGTGTAATTTTTGTTTTTGCGATAAAGATACATACCGAAGAAATACGAATTGATATCGCTGAAAATAAAAATTACTTTTTAGGTTGGAATATTGTACTGAGAATTATTTTTGGCAACTATATAATTTTTTATTTCTATGTTAGTATGAAACATGTTTTAGGTATTAGCAATAAACATGTTTACTTCTATAATATTCGAATATTAAATTATCGTTTTATCGTAGTAAAATAGTAACATTTATTTGAGGACCTTATTCTCATAAAAGCCCTAATTTGAATTAAAATTTGTATCTCATAAACTACCTGACCAATTTGGTTCAAATTGAATAAACGCATCTTGGGCTGCGATAAAAAAAAACTTTTGGGCGTCAGAAAATTTGACGGACCACATCCCGCCAAAACGAGATTTATTTTATTTTTTTATTTTTTATTTTTAAATTCTTAAAACTGGTAAAAGGCGTATATTTTTATTTTTGAAAAAACACCTGAGTGTTCGCACAAGAATTCAATGGCTTTTACTGCGGCCTTAGTTTTTTCGAGTTTCATATTAGGAAATGCATAAGGTAACTAAACAAAATTCAATTAAGTAGCATTTCTCAATTTTCAACGTACCAGGTAACCCAATCAGTGACAGAAAATTATTGTGGGTTTATGAAATGGTATATGTATGGTATTAAGTAGTATACAGTTTTAACTAACTAACTAATACACACAATTTAGTGAAAGTAGTGAGAGAATACTAGAAGATAGTGAAAGAAAACTATTACAATAAATCCAAATTATACAACATCAAATATAAGCTTTGAAGGAAAACGAAATTTAGGTATAGGAAAGCTAAAAATTTGTATGTTAAGTATTAGTAAGATATATATAATTTGAACCTGATGTCCAAAAAATATGAACAGTATATATATATATGTGATATTAAGCTTAAATTTAATAATTTTTTATTTTTGTTCCATATTTACAAATTTTGACAAATTTCAAATTTTAACATTCAAACCAGAAAAATAAAGGCCTGATATAAATATAACGATTAAACTTACATTTATAGCTAAAATTAAGTCTAACAGTAAATAAACTATGACTGTTTTAAGACCCAAATGAAAATAATATTGAAAATATTTTCTCCTCAAATTTCTAAGCACTTTAAAGGTAATCAAGGAGAGCACGTCATGACTTATCACATTTCAGGGTCCATTTAACAAACATCTGTTCAAGATTGGTAAATCGAACACAGACAGATGCAGATTCTGCTTAGAAGAAGAAGAAGAAGATGAATTCTCCTCTCATATTATATTTGTTTGCGACACCATAGCTCGCAAATATTTCCAGTTGTATATATCGTATAATTGTGGAATTGATATCAAAGCAATAAGGGCATAGACAATTCTAAGATAGTAAACGGGGAAGTACAATACAAAAAAAAAAAAAACACTTCAAAAAAGTTTTTAATCTATTGTGTATGAAACATAATGAAATCATACAACTATTCAATATTATCAACGTTCATACAAAAATTATTTATGAAGCTTTCCAGTCAAACATGTATTCAAATTGTTTTGTATGATAAACAGGCTAGAATCAAAATGTTAATGTAGTAGTATCAGTACAGTACTCAGTACAGTATCTATGAATTGTATTGAGTCATTCATTGCATTAAAACAAATTTGATCCATAGATTTTATATAATTAAGTCAACAGGTGTGTTAAATTATTTCTTTTTCTGTTTTTATTTTTCTTTTATCACATTGTCTTGTCAGTAACTTGGGTAAAATTATTTTTTTATATTAGGTAAGGTGCTGCAATTTATTACTAAATCTGGAACAATTAATGTTATACGTGTATTTATTATTTTTAATAATTTTATATGTATAAGGAAACTAATTAAATGAGAAAACTAGGCCTTAGTTTATATTTAATATATTGGCAATTATATACTCTTAAGAATTACTTTTTATAAACTTTCATTATTAAAAGAAAAAATCTTATAAAAACGGGATCTTCTGAGTAAGATGACATAATTACTACATCATATACCGGTCGGTTATGGTAAATAAATAATATTTTGACTTTTAGAGGTCAATTAATTATGCAAATGAAATATTTTTATATTACAATAAATCGTAGCATTTTACAAACAATTAATTTAAAATATAAACAAAAAATGGTAATCACTTATTTTTGAATTTTTTGTTTAAATTGATACTAACTTTAAAAGCTTTGATCGAAATTTTTTTTATATTATTTTTATTCCTTAACCTTGCATTTATATAATATTGATTAAATTAATTAATTAAAATTGAGATATTAATTGTTTTACTTTTATATCGGTAACTGTCATCTAATAAAGTTCTTTGGCCTGGGAGGATGAATGTACGATCGTCTGATCTTTTAGTATTATTATGTAGTAATGAAATTTGAAAGAATTATTAAAAGATTTGAAGAAAAATGTGGACTTGAAAATTCCGCACAGAAGAATGCATATATGGAAATTTGCTTTATATTTGCTTTTTTAATTTTTTTAAAACTAATTTAATTAAAGAACATAATATAATAAAAAGAAGTCTCATCTTATACAACTTTTTAAAATATTATTTTTATATAGCGAGTCTCCAGATTACAACCCGCTCTCTCCATTTATCTTCAAACAAATTGGCAAAGTTATATCTCTGAAAATACAAATTAATTAATAAGTAGGCTAGCTCTGTCTTCAAAATGTCGTGTTATGTTGTTTTCGAGAATTTTATTTATTTTGAATTTATATAATTTTTAAAATTTTGTAATACATTTTTTTTAAACCGCAAAATTATTATTTAAATTCGATAACATGATTGGTAATGTAATAAGAACAAGATGAGATGTAATGCCATAATCAATACAGGACCAATATGAAATCTACAATACAAAATTGAGAACATGGAAGAATGCACACAGAAAGATATATACCAAATTAAAAAATGGACACATTTATACATTTATACAACATGTAATTATGTACCACACCTTTGCTTGGAATTATTATGTTACTGCTTTTTTATGTTAGATATTGTTACCACCTGGAATGAGGGACAGAAGAGATGTTATTTTTGTTTCTAGGAATTTAATATAAACCCGCATTTTAAAATAACAAAATTTAATAATAATTATTTTATATTTTATGACCGCAAAATGACTAATAACAGTATATAATAACATTTTTACTGGTTTAAATTTAAATTCTAACAGATTTTATTGCTTTACAAAACTATTAAAAATGGTCTATAATAATATTGTGTAAATGTAAGTTACGGGTAAAGAAAATAAATTTAAAATGTAAACATTAGAGATGCATTAATATTAAAGATGAATTGGTTAACATTAATATTGTGTTTGTACTTAATAAAGATCTTAAATAAATTTATTTAAAGTCAAATTTTATTAACATTTTTTATTTATTTTCCCGGCACCAATCGAATTTCAACAACAACAAAAAAACAATACTGTTTTAATTTATTTGGATATGAATATATCAAAAATCGAGAAAGAAATGGGGTCATAACCTGGAAATGTAGATACAGTCAAACTTTTAATTTTTCTTCTATTGATTATGAATAGTTATGATCCTTGTCCACAAAAAGCAATAACAAATATAATTAAAAGTACAATAAAAAAATATAAAAGCAGTCACTGATAATTCACATGCTGTAATGGAAAACATGATATCAGGTTTAAAAAGCGATATTTTAGTTCATATGCCTTAATGCTTAAGAAATCATCTATTTTAAGAAATTTACTAATTATGAAAAAAAAATTTATAAAATATAAAAGATATTCATACCTATAAAATATCAACTATTAGTTTTGTATAATTCAGGTGTTCAGGATATAGATAGGATTCTAGTATTTAGGTGATAGCGTTTTAATGCTAGAATTAAATGGAAAAAATTACATATGGTGGTGGTACATTTTGGTAACGTGCCAAAATATTTTATCAGTTATGTACATGGTATGCAAAAGTTGACCACCCATATCTACCATGTATGTATATATTACTACAAAAAAAAATATTATCACATATAGCAAAATTTTTGCTATAATGAAATTGTTAATACCAAACTTAGCACCAAAACGAATTTTTATCGATTTTGATAAAACCTGTATAAATACAGTAATACAAGCCTTTCCAAATGTTGAAATTAAAGGATGTTATTTTCATCTGTTCCAAAATCTATGTGTAAAAAAATTATTCATATTGGATCAAATAGTGATTACGAAATGCATATGAATTTAAGAGTTAGTATGAAGCCACTTGCTGCTCTAGCATTTATACCTAATATAAAAAATGTTTACAATGAACTTGTAGCCACATTTCCAAATTGAGACCAATATAATGAATTACTTACATATATAGAAACCCCATGTATCCTATAATTCATATATACATACTTTATATCTACATATATCGTATATCCTAAAGAAAGATAATAAACATTGCTTTTTTTTCTTAATTTTCTGTTTTAAACTACAATATTTCCATAACGGCAGCACCAATCATTATCAAATAAATATTAAAATATGCTCCAGACCGTTATCTTAATAGATAAAACTCAATATATATATATATATCTAATAGATCAACAGGTATAACCGTTTAAATATACAAAAACATCAAAACAACAAAGATACTTTCAAATGTCCTTTTCATCCTTTACAGATAAGTTGCGTCATTAAAGATATTTATTTTTGGAAAGCTAAGAACACCAGGTATCCTTCAAATATATGCATTAGGCCCTACGCTGGTACATCTTCCTCAGAATCCCACAAAAATGCCTTATGGTAAACTCTTTATTTATTTCATCTATAATTTACGATATCTTAACCCTATTTGGATCGGGCTACACAAACTTTTATTAATATATAAAGACTCGAAATAATTCACAAGAAGTCAATGAAAAACATTAATTTCTATCAAAAATTACACCCAACAATGTGTGTGTTCTACTCTGGGAAGTATCTAAGTATCTATCGACCATTAGTAAACAAGAGCCATACACATGGACTTTAAAATTATCAAAAATTTGATCAAGCACAATTTACGAAAAACAGGTCTGACTTCTATATTTAAGCTTTAGAACCAAAAACCAAAACAATAGTTGTCTGTATAATTGCTTAAAGGTTTATAATGCATTGCTAACAATGCCAACGGAAATAAAATAGATTAATAATATTGGTGTATTCAAAAGAAAAATAAGAAAAGGGTTGATTCAATAATGTAGTTTTAATATGAATAATATGTATTCTCATATTTTAAATAATTAAAAAAAAAACTGGGTTCAGATTATTTGGATAGAATTGACTAATTGAGTAATTTTATATTTAGAATAAAAATATTAAAATGAAACCTATATAGTAAATTTTATATAAACAAAAAAAGAAATATGTATGTTACGTATGTATAAACATTATTTTGTAATAAATAAATTAATAAAATTTAGTCTAATAGTCAAAAATTATAAGGCCACAAACAGCTTAAAAAAAAAAAAAAAAAAAAAAATACGGTTCTACGGTCACTTAAAAATTAATATTTAGATTTAGAATGTAAACATAGATTCGGATATGCAATTCATGATACGGTATCAGTCTTGTATCAGTGTTGCTTTGTGTTGCTGATGCAATTTATACATTTTAAAACTATCAGAATTTGACACTGATATCTACTTTGAAAATTTAATTATGTAAAGTCAAAAAAACATTATTTAATATCGCTTTGAACGCATTTTTGGAAAATTGTAAGCCTTCAGAATATTATGATATACAATAAGTAATTCAATTACAAAGTAAATCAATCATTAGAATATAAAAATTTGGTAAGAAAAAAAAAATCGTACTTTTGTTACAAAATTAATGGAAAAAAAATTAAGTAGTAACTATACCTCAAACAAAAAACTACTTTGTTTTGTCTGTTTTTTGTAATTTAACATAATTACCACTTTCCCAGATAATGTATTTCAATCAAGTGAAACAATTGAACGAATAAAATTACAAAAAAATTTGAAAAGTCATACAGCTGTGTTTATAACAATAGCAAACAAAGCATCAATAAATTCTATGATGCGAAGTTTGCTCAAGTTTGCGCATCACAAACATTAATGTTACAAAAAAAAAATTTGAAGCTTTTTTACATTTTAATATTGCATTTTAGAATATGAAACTTTTACGATGCGTGATGCTTATCCATTTTCAAATTTACTACATTTTATTTTTTTAAGTATTAAGTATTATAAATTTATAGTACAAAATTACATTATGAATGAATTATATATGAAATATCACATTAAAATAAAAGAAAAACAAATTAAAAAATATTTATTATCCCACATATATAATTTAATTTTTATAATAATTAATTTAATTTTATTTTTTATATTTTTTAATCGGATTTTTATTATTATTTTTAGTGATAATTTAAATTAAATAATTGAATTGTTGTCAGGTATTGTAGATACAGTTAGTCACAAGCACTGATGAAGGAAGTATGTTGCTTCCGAAATATCGACATTTGCAATCAAATATTAAAAATTATTAGTTAACGGAAACCGGACAACAATTAAATTATTTAAATTAATTTAAGTTTTATTTACATAAACATTTCTCAAGAATTTACATTTTCACACTTAAACTATTTCACAATTCAAAAATAATGGCGATTTAAATTTAACAATATTCATAAAAAAATACAAACATATAATATTTCTTACAGTGATGTCACAACATAATTTTGTTGTTGTTTTTACAAAAGTCAGACCCATGAAATGTACCTGAAATTTATCAGATAAATTTTCATTTACCGCGATACATTTACCTGTACATTTACCACACCGTTCAATAAACAAATAAATATCACCGATGTATGCCACGGAACGCACCTATTATTTTATATTCATATTTTTAATTTTTTATTTAAATTTTATTAATTACAAAATTTATTTATTTTCTCGCATTTATTATTCTCGTATAAAATTTAATTTTACTTACTTTTGAACTTTCTTCAATCATTCAAATCAATAAACACAATTATTTGAAAATAGATCCTAGAATATCAAAAATTATTGTTGATCACAATGTGGATGCACATCAATTATTACAATTGTTTAAATATTGCTTTTATTTAACATTTTACTGATTTAATAAAATGTATGTATGTATTAATATTAAAATTATTATTTTATACACTGAACTGATGCTAGAAATTTCAATAACAAAAAATAACGGGAAAAAATAAAAATCAATATGTAAAACAATATGATATTCATTTTAAAAAATTCCACTTTAAGCATTTAATAAATATAGCTAATATTATTTTTAAACTATTAAAAACAAATGCTTTAATGTTTTAAATTTTAATAAACTTTAAGTTATAATTTTTTTAGAATTTTAATATTTAAAAAATTAAAATCTTCCAATTGAATCACACTAGTTACACACAATACACAAAAGTAAAAGAGCCAACTAAACTACTAATTACTTCACCTACACACACGATCAATGCAGTTATAAGCTTCACACAAACACAATACTAGCATAAACTAAATCGATTTAGTTTTATTTTATTAATTGTAGCAGCTGTGTGGCTAACTGCATTATTAAGAAATTTGTTTAAATTAGTTCGAAAAATATTTTATTAATAAAATTTCTTGTTTTCTCGCATTTAATAAAAAAAAAGGATTATAAATTTTATAATTGTAAAAGATTGTAACATTGTAATAGTAATTTGTAATTTTAATTTTAATAACTCGATCATACGATCACACACCACTTAATAATTCCTTGCTTGAATAATATAATGATTATTGTATCTTATTTTAATTAATTTTGTACTCATAATATACAACAAATAATATGTACATACAACTCTATTTTTGCAATAATTATGTAGTTTTAAGAATTTTGTAATATTAATCAAAATAAATGATTTTAAAAAATTTAAAGTTCAACATCAAAAAAAAATATTCTCAATAAATAAAATATATTTTAAACTCATTTAAACCAACTTCTTAATAATGCAGTTAGCTACACAGCTGCTACAATTAATAAAATAAAACTAAATCGATTGCTAAAATTGTATGTAGCTTATTATAATTTTATTTACAGTTGTAGTTTTGCAGTTAGTTTAGTTGGCTCTTTTACTTTTGTGTGGTGTGGTTAAAATTTTTGAAGATTTTAGTTTTTTAAATATTAAAATAATAAAAAAAGTTTTAATCAAATTATAATTTAAAGTAATAATAATTAAAATTTAATTATATTGCATTTTTTTTAATAATTGAAAAATAATATTAGTTATATTGATTAAATGCTTAAAGTGAGATTTTTTAAAATGAATATCATATTGTTTTACATATTATTGATTTTTATTTTTTCCCGTTATTTTTTGTTATTGAAATTTCTAGCATCATTTTTCAGTATATAAAAAAATGTTAATATTAATACATACATACATTTTATTAAATAGGTAAAGTTAAATAAAAGCAATACTTAAACAATTTTAATATCAACAATAATTTTTGATATTATACGATTTTACACACTTGGCTAACCAGGATCTATTTTCAAATAATAATGCTATTGATTTGAATGATTGAAGAAAGTTAAAAAGTAAGTCAAATTAAATTTAAAAGTCATTATTATTTAAATTTTATTTAATTTATTATAGTAAAATAAATATTTATTTTGATTATATTTTATTACACACTTTTCACGGTATTGTTTATTAGTGGTAAATTATTATGGACAAATTTTTTGTGAATGAAAAGTTTTTATATTAAATGAAAAGTTTTTATATTATGTTTTTGCTCCTGTCCAGAGGCTTTTAACAAAATTAGAACACTTAACAGGTTTGGGCAATAAATGTAGAATGATCTAGAGTAAAAAAAACACACATTTTTGTGCTAAGTAGTTTCCGATTATTTTGTTTTACGTTCTTGACAGTAATATAGGTAGAATTACTTTTTCGTGAGTACGGTACTGCAAGTTTATACCACAATATTTTACTACAGTGTTGTTGAAATATTTACATTAGGTTTGTCCACGTTCACGTACTTTTCCGATATAAAGTTTTTTAACGTCAAATTTCAATTTCAAAGGGAACATTTTTCTCTATTTACACTTTTTTTTTATTTATAAAAGTACTTGGACGGAAAATTAAAATTACAAGTAAAATAAAAAATTAAAAATGGCACAAGAAACAAAAATTGTTTTATTCAGTTCTGAATATGATGAAACTAGTAGTAGCAGTAATATTAGTTGTGATAAAGATTATCAAAAAATGCTCGAACATTATCTTTGAGACGAATTGAATTTATTTGGACTAATTTTTCAGCAATATAAAAGGTTCTATTTATTTTATTTTATTTATTTAATATGCTCCATAAATTGTACAATTAATTCCTTTAAAACTATTTACTTAGATACAGATATATAATTATCTTTACTACAGTTGATTAGTATTTTTTTTATTTTTATTTAGAAATTTTCGAGTTAACGAGTATAAATTTAAAGGAAAATTGGAGATGAAAAACCTTTTTGAATTTTTGTTTTGTAAAACTTAACGCTAACTTAAACAGTAAAACCTATCTACAGTAAAACCTACCTACGAACTAAACTAGTCTAATTTTTTTTAACTTAATTTAAATTTATGATCAGAGGATTTTCTGACATGGACAGTTCCGAGTGGAACTTTACAGTTAAATAACATAAAAGATTGTGCATCCAAAATTATTTTGAAGAAATTGTACCTTCATACAATAATCTAGAGTTTATAACACATTTTCGTGTGTCCAAAGAAATATTTAATTATCTATGTAGCAAATTTGAGATGTCGGATGGATTTCAGAATTTACGCTCAGATAAACAGAGTTCAGCAAATAAACATATTGCAACATTTTTGTGGTTTGCTGGACATCAATGTTGCAGTTTTCGGGATTTGGCCGATAGATTTAATTTTTCTCTTTCCGGATTAGGAAATGTATTTGACAACCTATTTTATTTGCAGCCTGGCACCAAATACGATAAAATGACCCAACGAGAACCAAAAAAGCAAACTAGTGATTTCTTATTTTTGAAATAAACTAACATATTTCTTAAAAGAATATCCTTGTATATTATATACTTATGTTATGAATATACAATTATAAAATATACACGAACAAATTTTTTAGGTTCAATTGACGGTACTTACCCAAAATAGACCTTCTACTTCTAGGAAAGATCGAAAGGTATGATTAGTTTATGTTTGCAAGGGATTTGCAATGAAAATAAAAAATGTATTCGGTATTTGTGGGATATCCAGGATCTAGCCATTACAGTTCAAAATTCATTAATATATCCAAAACTTAGAAATCTCTGTGTAAATAATTGTTTTTTATTTGTAAAATTCAAAATGTTGATTGTTATAACCAAACGTAATTATTTATCCGGAAAAAAAAATGTTTAAAAATGTGTAAAATTAGAATAGGGGAAATGTGCCATGTGCCATGTGCCATATATACATTTTTATTTTCTCAGTACGTGGACGCTTTTCGGTGAAAAAATTAACAAACTTTGTTATATTGTAAACATTTTCTTATTTTTTTTTTTTTGTACGAGAACAGATCTATTATTGAATTACTGGCTTCAACTCATTAAATGTGGAAAACTACTGCTATTGTCAGGAATTAAGCCTTCTTAAACAGAGTAGCTCAATTTTATTTAATTTGTTATCAGATTATACTCTCAATTATTTTTTGTGATTTATTTTATCCCAATGACAAAGGTCGAAATTATTTTTACAATAATAATTTAACCATGCTGTTTCATCTCCACAGCAAATATCAGAAATCATGAATGAAACATTTAGAACGATAACAGGTAGTCTGGGTATACCAACCGATAATTTAGATTATCAATATCTTAGTAGTTTTTTTCGCAATGCACATACAAACTTTGATCTAACACCAACAAACCTAGATGAGATTAAAGCGGCGATTAACTCGCTAAAATCATCGGTTTCCACCGGGCATGATGGCGTTTCGACGAAACTAATTAAAGTATTTATAGACAGGTTGGCACCGATCTTAGTCAAATTTATCAATAAAAGTTTCGAAACTTATTGTTTTCCTAATTGTCTTAAAAAGGTAATTGCTGGTAATTGTTACACCTATTTATAAATCTGGAGACGCTACAAATGCTTCTAATTATAGACCAATATCGGTGTTGTGTGCATTTTCCAAAATATTTGAGAAAATCATAAAAGAAAGACTGACTTCTTTTTTAAAATATAATAATATCATGCACTTAGAGCAATACGGTTTTGAAACAAATTCAAGTACAACGTCCGCATGCCTATCTTTAAATGAGTATATAACTAAAAGTACAGATAGTGGTAAATACACTGATTGTATTTTTATAGATTTGAAAAAAGCATTCGATTGTGTTGATCATGATATCGTTTTACATAAACTATCCTGCTTAAAGTTTACAAACGATCAAATTAACTTTTTTAAAACATATTTAACAGAAAGATCACAATGTGTCCGCATTGCTAATTGCTTAAGTGAAACAGCAACAATAAAGAAAGGTGTACCACAAGGCTCTATACTAGGTCCTGACCTCTTTAAAATATACATTGACGATCTTTTGCGGCTTAATCTCAATGGCTCTGCTTCGCTTTTTGCAGATGATGCAGTCATAAAGTACTCTTTAAGCAGTGAATGTGATTTGAAGATTGCGATGTTAGAAGACCTGGTATTAATCCAACACTTTCTTTCTAAAAATAGACTACTATTAAACATCAAAAAAACAAAAATCCTGTTATTTGAAAATAAATTATTTTCTGATTAAACATTTCTACACAACAACTCACATATTGATGTAGTAAAAACTCATAGCTATCTAGGTCTCGTAGTAGATTCCAAAATTAAATGGGAAGATCATATTGATCTTGTCTGCAAAAAAATTTCTCCTTATGTTTTTATTCTACGCAGACTAAAGAAATTCTCGATAAAAAAACGCTTTTTATTATATACTCGTCATATATTTTGTCAAATGTTGTTTATGTCAACCCTAACGTAAATGTATCTATCACCGCCCTAGTACATTATGCCGCCCAAGCCCTTTTTTCGTAAATACAATACTTCCACGCTTTATATTCCAAATTTATTTTTGAAATAAAAAAAGAATATTATTTCCTTGTTGTAATGCAAAATAATGCACATTTGTATTCATATATTAATAAATAAGTTATTGATAGAAAACTAAACTATGTAGACATTTTAGTCAAAATATTTTTTAAATATTTTTTTTATTTTGTTGAGACTATAATAATTAAACTACGATGTTCACTTATTTATTTTATTCAAATAATTGTAAAAGACATATTATTAAATAGATTCTAATACATACTTTCTTTAATTTGTAAATAAAAAATATTTAAAATTGCTAATTTGTTTTGAGCGGGAATTAGGGACACATAAATTTATGTTGTACGTATTTACGATCGAACGGGCGGAATTAAGAAAATTATATATTGAAATAATAAATTAAGTTATTCACCTATTTTTAATTATATAAGGATGCAACTGGACGATTTTAAATTGAAATTGAACAAACTAAGCTGGACCTAATTACGACCTATAAATTTAATTTCGCATATGTGTTTTTTGTTACAACTAAATTTTGAGTTTTTATAAAAATTTGTATGAAAAAGCGGGTCGGTAATACGTGCAATATGTCCTAATTCCGAACTAAATATGCAGGTGTAAGCTATTTTCACTAAATTTATACCAAGTCTTACATTTAAAGAAAAAACTATATTTCAATTATTGAAAATAAGCTAATATTTTCCTTTTATTAGTAGACGAAATACGCGTATCAAAATAATTTCTTTGTACACATTTCACAATAAGTTAAATAGAAGAGTGAAAGCCATGACCATGTCTGGCACATTTTGGAGATGGCCTGTAAAAGAAGATATTTTAATATATTCAAACAGTGACATAATCTGCAAAATTGAGCCTCCAGTTTTAATGAACAGCAGAGGACAATATAATGTACCTGAAATCATACAAATAAAAAATGCCAAAACTCAGAAGTAGTAAATGCGATTTTTACTTTGTATGTTTATGAAATATTTTGTATTTTTGCATTGTTATAATATTTAAGTTAATTATGTTATATTGAATTACTTTTTTTTTGTTTAAAATACTGAATCGTTGCATTGTTTAATTTTTTTTTAAATTTTCATATTGAAATAAATGTATAACTATATATATATATATATTTATATCAAATAATTTTTCTTACATTATAACAAAGTATTTATTTTTTTTTTCAAATTACTTGCAGTAATATTGATTTTCTATTATAATAAATATTTTTTATAATTTAACTAAGTACTTACTAGTTAATTATTTAAAAAATTAATTATGTATTAATTTTACTCTTAATAATTATTTTAAATCGATTTTTTGAATAAAATCGTAAATAGGTACTGCGAATCGCAAATAGGTTCAAAAAGCGGAATTGAGTTCATATAAGGGCGGGATTAGTTCAGATTGAAATTGTTGAGCGTAAATACGTACAATCAAACTTTTTTTGGCAGTTAAAATATTTTATTATTTATTTAGAAAAAATTAAATTATAATTATTTAAAAATATTTTTTTTTTAATTAAAAAATACTAATTATTGTAATTTGAAGAAAAAAAATTTAAAAAGCTTATATTTTGCTTATTTTGTCAACTTAAACTAATTTTTCCTTAAGGGGCGGAAATTGGTACATTTACGTTATATGGAGTGGAGCGGCAAAAATTAGTTTAAAAAAAATAGAAATACTAATGAAAAAATCTATTAAAATAATTCATAATAATTCATATAATGATCTACCTGGTAATATTAAGTCAATTGATAATTTCTCTCAATACAAAAAAAAAATCGTCGAATTTCTTAATGTTTAAATGTGCAATTTATAAATATATTTGAATTAATGTAAATTTTTAATGAATTTTTAACTGATTGTATTTATTTTATATTAAAAAAAAAAAACTATTGTCAAACAATTGAATTTTTATATTATTAATAAATTATAAGACCAGACAGCTTCGGCTACGGTCATAAAACTCTTATGTACAATGTGTGTCAAAATTACAACTTTAAAATTGTTATTCAATTTATTTATTATATTGAATTAATTTGTAACTATTTTTGAATTATTAAAATTGTAAGTGAACACAGATAAATAAAGAAGAAAACAAAAAAAAAAACCTTTTACCTTTATGTCCAAATGTGTTCTGATCGATGTTCAGTAGATTGCCTACAACAGTTCTAAAATGATCTTTTTCGTTCTGCTTTTTTTAGAACAGTTTTGAACAAATTTTTGTTGTTGTTGTTTTTTCCTTAAATTTTGACAGTTCCACAAAGAAGTCTGAGAATACATAAAAATTAGAACAAAAAAGATTTAAAAAAAATGTTCAAGAGATTTTTTTGTTCTAAGTACTTCTAAAGTGTTTGGCATTTAATTGTGATTGTCCAGAACAGTTCTGTCCGATTTTTTTCTAAATCACTGAATAAACTTATAATGTGTTTTCAATGTTTTTCGATATTTATATTTGGATTTGTAAGTGGATTGGATTATTAATTTTTTGTAAACATTCCATGCTAATGCAGCATCAGCAGAACATTGACTTTTGTTATATAAGATAATGGCACTAGAATGACCATAAACTTTAATGAAACTTGATGTTTTGAATGGAGGTTTTTCTTACACTTCCCCTTCAATTTTATAATTATTCAAGGTTAAATAATCGAACCATTTATGTTAAAACTTAATATTATTTAATTATAATATATGGTAAAATATTAAGTTGAACATCATAATTTTGAGCATGTCGCTACCGTCATAATTTAAAAATCCTTTGCAAAATTGAACTCAATGACATTACATTTTTATATCCTATAAATTTAATAATTTACAATTGATAAACTTAAAATCAAATGATTTTAAATCCTCTTGATGATACAATAATTTCTTTATACAGAGTGTTTTGGGAATAATGTTTTACCATAGATTCATTGTAATAAATAAAAAAATGTATGTGTCAATATTTTGTGGATTATTTTGCTGAAAATTAGTGAATAATTTGTCATCATTTTGTGAATAATTTTCACAACAAATTTAGAAATATATAATATACAAACAAATTATTAAAATATATAAAAATTGTTAATAAAAACAATTTGTTTTTTTATATATATTTAATAATTTTGACACACATTGTACGTAAGAGTTTTATGACCGTAGCCGAAGCTGTATGGTCTTATAATTTATTAATAATATAAAAATTCAATTGTTTGACAATAGTTTTTTTTTTTTTTTTTTAATATAAAATAAATACAATCAGTTAAAAATTCATTAAAAATTTACATTAATTCAAATATATTTATAAATTGCACATTTAAACATTAAGAAATTCGACGATTTTTTTTTTGACAGAAATTATATTTATTAATATATATAAAAAACAAATTGTTTATATTATAATATTTTATCCTATCTATAATTTGTTCTATAAAAATATTTAAAAAACCAGTTCTATTTCACCTGTTTTTAATTAAAAAATTCATTCATATTTTTAAAAAAACTTTGCTGTGATTTTCAAAATACAAAATGTCAAAACAACACTCAAAAGTGTTGAATGTAATATAGTATAGACTGATGAAAAGAATACTAAAAAATATTAAAATAAATAAAAAAATTTACAAACCCTGTCACCCAAATGTCACATAATATTGACCAAATATTGTCATGACAAATATTTGTTAACATTTTGTGGAAAAAAAGTTGATAGACTTACAACCACAATTTTGTAACAAATTTTGTCGACAAATTGAAATCATAATTTTGACGACAAAATGTGCCCACAATTTTTTGACAATATGTTGACAAAAACTTGTCATGACAATTTTTGGTTACTGGGGCTTGTTCGTATCTGTTCCACTCAGAGCATGGCTAGTTTATTTTTTCTTTCATTATTCATAAAATAATAAAATTTATAAAAAAAAAATTGTTTGAGAATATAATTTGGTATACTTAATTATAATAATTTAAGTAAAATGGAACTATGCTATTTACCACAGGCCTGACCCATGACAATAGTGATGACTTTCCACATAAAAAAAAAAAACAATTTTATTTTTAAGTAAGTGGTATACCACCTAAAATCATTCATATAAAATATAATTAGCTGGATTGTTGAGGTATCAAACCGTAGTATTAAACAAAATAAAAATTGTTTCAATTAAAACTAAATTCAATTTAATTTTTCTAATTAGTAATGTAGTACGAAATAATAAGCAAATGCAAAATTCTCACATGAAGTATAAAAAACCTAAGAATCAAAAGGAAAATACAAAATTTTTTTATTCAATTTGGCCCATTTCAGATTTGGAAAGTATACTAGCTCCAAAGAAAGGGATATATAAAAAAAAATTATATTAGAACAGCACCTTCTATGTATTTCCAATTCGTTGTTTTTCAGCAAGCAAAAATTGATACCACTGTATTTTTTCGAAGCAGAATTCATAGCGGAATTTTCCCACACGTAAATCAGCGCTTTTAACTTTGAAATTATAATCAATTGGTGGTAAATAAAATGTAAGATCCAGCTCTTTTCCTGTTCCGTCCTAACTGTCTCTAGCATTAGCATTTGTTGTCTTCTATTTGTTTCCCCATTGGTTCTAGTAATTTGCAACCAAAGAGTTGTGGAGTGTAAAATATTTCTTAAATTTCGAAATTTTTGATTTGCCATTTTACTTATCCACAAGCTTATAAATAAGACAAAAACAAAATAATGAGAAAATTAGAGCTTAATGGATGTCTCTTCCAAACCATTTTCCAAAACATTATTTTAACAAAATACAATTTGAATCATAGGAAAAAAATACGTATTAACATATTTATAACGGTATTAACCAAATATGTGTATTTCGTTTACTACTTGCAGATTTCATCAATGTTTTGTACTTGACCGAAGATGGAAATCTAAAATCGTCTTATTTATTTTTATTTGACTTGATCATTTGAGTTTTTCTGCAGCTGGTTGGTTTTTTACTCTCCAATGAAATATCACAGGTAGAGGGTTGAGTAAATTATATAAAATATCATTTCAAACGAGATCAAGAAGAAATTTTACGTCAAAAGAGATCATAATTTCGTCTTTGTCAAGTCCTCCAATTGATTGTAAGTGTTAAGCTAGTTACTTAAATTTTCTCACTGATTGGGTTTCAAACTGGTTATCCATATTTCGGAACTCTTCCACTAATCATTTGGCTATTTCATATGTTGGAGACATATCTGCTGTCACAATTTCTCTCATCTCATTACCTGGCTTGTAAATTTTAGAAAGCCCTTTGATATGTAATTTCTTTGTTGTTTTTACTTATTTTTTTATGTAATCTAACGAAAAATAACTATCAAAAAATGATCAAAATATGATTTTCGAGCTAAAAGGATGCTAAAAATTATATTCAAAATGCATCAAGAATGTATTGTTATTTTCAATTTGCTATTTTCAAAATGCAAGAAAAACTAAAATAATCGAGACTAAAAAATGTTGTAAACACTGACCTAAGGTGCCTATTACACATCATTCTTTTCATTAATCTTCTTGTCCATATATTGACAATATATCGATGAAAAGAATGATGAGCGATTACACATTAATCATGCACTCATTAATTTTTTTAACCATATTTTGACACTTTGCAAGGATATATGGTGCAAGTCTTCTGAATATATTGATAATTTCGAAACATATATGAATATTGAAAATATAATTTCTGGATGAATGTTTTTGACTTCAGTTTAAATTGAATTTTGAAAGTAAATGTTGATGGGAATAGAACCACCATCAATCATTTCTCATCAATCAACGGTCAATATATTGCCAATATATTGACAACATATATTGGCAACATATTGACAATATATTGAAAATATATTGACAAAATATTGACAGTAGATTGACAATAGATTGACCATTGATTGATGTGTAATAGGGGCCTCAGACAATTATTTTTTAACTAAAAAATTAAATCTTATTTTTACTGATAAAAATTTGAAATGTTTGGTTTCAGGGTCTAATAACTTTTGACCAACCAAATCTGCAACAATGTTGGAGTTTCGGATTATAGTAAATAGAACAATTTTGTCTTGGGGAGTGTATTATTTTTCTTCTTTTTTTGAAATACAAAAAATTGGTTTGTTTCGTTTTTTTATTAACACATTGCCATCTGTCTCTACCTGAGAACTGTATGCAAAAACAGGTGTACACTCAGTTAGAACAGAAATAAACAAAAAGAAACGGGATTCCAGAGTTAAGATTTTAAAAGGTAAAATTTTGCAAATCATGATCTTGATAAAAAATATAATCAAAAATAACTTTTTCGACAAATTTTAAAGTACTCATAGCTTTTGAATGGTTTAGGAATAGAACATTCCGTCACATGACGGCTATGACAGATTATTCCCAAAACACCCTGTATACAAAAAAAAAACTAAATTAAATATACGTGCGTTCATTTTTATTTACGTGAAGTAATTTACGACATGTCATAAACGAAATTTTATTGGGTGTTAATATGTATTTCAAAAACCAATATTTTTTTTTAAATCGTTTAAAAACAAAATTATTTTAAAAAACGTATTTTTTTATTACTTTAGTTGAGAAGATTTATAAAAAAAAAATATGAAATAAAAAATGTAAAAATTTCAATGATGAGTGTAATGAAAATAAAAAATAAATCTGTCATAAAATTTTGCAATTTACAAAATAAAGTGTTGTGTCACACTCCAACCAATCTGAGAAAAAAAATTATGGGAAACAGCCACAAAAAAAACTCAAATGTTGAAATACTGCAACGTTTTCAGACGACCTTTTTGTGAGTTAGTGCACCTTAGTTTGTACCAAATTATATAATTTATAGATATATTTATATTAAAATGGTCCAAAATTTTTGAATACACAATCATAGTCAAAAATATGTTGATAATCTATCTCCACGCTATATATAACAGTTAATACACTTTTGACATAAAGTACAGTACGTCAAGGTTACAGCGAAAAATGAAAAAACCGTAATGGTTTTTGTAACTTTATCCAAACATTATACACGAATGCGGTTATATGCACAGCTTAAAGTAGTTTCGGATTCGGGAAGTATTATAATAATTACAGACCTATTTTTTTGTTATCAGTTTTTTTTTAAATTTTTTTAGAAAACTGTGAAGTATAGAGTGTTGTTTTTAAATGAAGGTAGATTTTTCAGTGATTTTCAATTTGGATCAAGAAGTGTGAAATCAATGAACTTTATTGTACTAGAAATAATTCCGATATTCCAGTTAACTACTTTATTTATGGATATGACTAAGGCAATGCATTATAATGGGTTCTCAGGAATAGAGACGAGTTTATATAAATGGATTCATACAAATTGTCCGTTTTAGAAATGATATTAGTTCTGGAAATGTTAGTAATATTTCCACTATAGGTCCCCTATTTTATTTTTAAATTTTTTCAATTTTCTGTTTCATCTCATCATTTACAGATCAGTCTAACAACGTTCGATGAAGACATTGCTCTGACTCATTCAAATTAAAAATTTTTTTAATTCTTTTTCTGATATCAATTATGACTTGGAATATTTGAGTGTACTGCCACTGGAGTACGCCCACAAATACTTAAGTTGAGTAAATTGAGCGAAAACATTTATTTATTTTTCCAAAGAATTAAAACTTTTCTAAAAACAAAAAATCTTAAAGGGGTGATTTGGTTTGCAACCGAACAAGCTCTTCGAACAATTAATTAATTTGGTAAGAGGGTAAGATGGATATAATATTTTTTCTTAACACTTTACTTACATTAAGCTTATAACCTAGAATTTTATAACATTATACCATCGGTGGCGCAGGGGTTATGTAATAGAATCCATGACCGAGGGTACTCGGGTTCGAACCTGGTTGGTGGCGATTAATAAAAAAAATATAAACATTTAATTTCTGTACGTGTACTTGTAGTCGTACAGCGATTAGAAGGACTTTGTTAATTGAAAATCGATCGAACCCCCCCTAATAAGGTAGCGTCACGTTGTTTCTAGGCAACTTTAGATGGTTATTCCATCTCCTAGGACTGGTTACTGTAGGCCAATCACCTGCATAATCGGTAAATCAATGGATTCGAAATAATAGAAGAAGAAGCCTCGGATACACGAATGACTACCTGATAACGACCTTTGGCACACAAAAAAGGACCCGAATTGCACAATGGAATGTAAGAACACTTAGAGAAGCTTTAAGACTCGCATTTGGAAGCTCAAATGGCTACTTACAACAGAGGTCACTGAAGACTATATTAAGGATGACTTCTACGAACAAATAGAGACAACGACTGCTAGATAAATAGGGGAGATATCATAATATTAATGGGTGACTGGAATGCGAAAATAGGATCTAACAACAATGGACTTGAGGAGATAATGGGCAAACACGGGTTAGGGAGAGAAAGAAACAACAACGGGGAAAGATTGATAGAGTTGTGTCAGACTTTCGACCTACCAATCGGAGGGAGTCTATTCCCACACACAGATATCCACAAATACACATGGACAACACCAAACGGGATCTCAAGAAATCAGATAGATCACATATGCATCATCAAGAAATGGAAACAATCAATGCTAGATGTGAGAAATAGAAGGGGAGCAGATATACACAGCGATCATGAATTACTAACTGGGGACTTCAGAATAAAACTAAGTCAACAAGGAAGAGGCAGAAGAAATAGAGAGAACAAAATAAATATAAACAACTTAAAAATTCCGCAAGTAAGAACTAACATGGTTACGGCGTTACGAGAGAATATTAGAAATAACAGAGAACACACTTGAGAGGAGATTCTGGAAATTTATAACCAAATAAGCGAACAAAATCTTAGAATTTCACAACCACAAATATGAGAAGATTGAAGCCGAGATGCAAGTAAAATTCATCCTCTTTAATTATTTATTATAGAATAAAAATTTGAATAATTAATTGTAATAACTAAAATAAACCAATAAATGTAGCTATATGAGTAACCGATAAATGCTGAAAGATACTGAAGGATACTGCCGTAGCAGAAAAAAAAATGAGTACCTGCGACAAATTTCAAATATTTTCTAATTTATTTCAATAGTATTAAGACATTTTTCTTCTTCATTCAAGTATCCAGGCAAATACTGGTGCATGCTAGAGTTAGGTCGATTCAACCTATCTGAAAGAACAATCTGTATATACTTACACATCAGTCTTTTGATGATGGTGTAACAGCTGAAATCGATCAATATATAATTTAAATTTAATGAAACATACAAAGGGTTTCTAATTTTTATTATCTATTAATGAGGATTATAGTAACATTGAATGAAATGCCAGAAGACATGTGAATTCCGACCGAGATAAGGTAAATTTTTATATCAATTCCAAAAATGTATAGTCTAAAGTCGATAAAAGTAAAATTAAGAAATTGGTTTGAGAGTTTTGATAAACTAAGAAAACATCAAACAATTTCTCTACAATTCGTCGTGCCTCATGAAAACTGGGTTTAAAATATTGGGATCGTATGCAAATGAGGGTCTTTATTTTTTGTTTTTTTTTGTTGTAAAATTCAAATTTCTTTCTTTTTGTTTGTATAGTTTTTGTTGAATCTGTCTAATCTAGAAACCCAAAATAATTAGATCAAATCTTAACCTAAAGAATTGGAATATCCCTGTCCCTGCCATTGCATTGATTTTTCTATTTAGCAAAGTAAACAATGATAAGTATAAGTACAAATAAAAAATTGATTAGATTTTTTGTGTTCTTTTTTTTAAGTTTTACATGACCCCTGTTTGTGTTTAGTTTTTTTGCTAGTGGGTTTGGATTATCTTCCAAATTTCGTAGATAGTTTCGACTATTTTTTTTTTATTTCAATTCCAACTTTATGGGATGAACACCCTAATTGCTTTTACAGTTTTTGGAATACACAATCACATACAATAGCTTTTCTATAGAATTTTTATGGTTGTATCATAGAAAAATCATATAAGTAGAGTATTCACGTAGAACAATATTTGTTAATCATTTTCTTCTAAAAATGCCGTCCCATTTTTACTCAAAACACGAAAATGCCGTCCCATTTTCACTCAATACCCCAAAACACTCAAATATAATTTACGAAACTCAATTATTTTTACTCAAAATTTTTTATTTATTGAGGAGAATATTTCATACAATGCCTCTATACTTCTAGCCTATTCACAGAATGATTTTTCCGGAATTTTATCGAATTACGATTTCGTTTTAAGCTTTATTTTAGTTTTGTGTATAAAGTTTTGCTCTCCCAGTGACTAGGCTAGCAGTATAGAGGCATTGTTTGATAATTTGAAGAGTATACACATACGTATGTACTTTTGATTTATATGAGGAGTGCATATCGTATATGTGTTCACCATTTACATATCTAATTCAATCTAAAAAATATATATAGCAAAATGTAAACAAAAAAACACAAATAAATCGTAAAGATAATGATGGAAATAGTATATGTACATACAATAATAGGTCAATGATAGAATCACATAATCTAGAAAAAAATTCTAAAAATAATAGTAATAAAAGAATAAAATTTTTTTGTTATGCATTACAAATCGTGAACTTTGTACGGAATACCGTTTTGTTTTCTTTTCTCAGAACTTGGTTAAAAATAGTATTTCTATTTCGGATGAAATAATTTTTGAAGAAATAAAAACAACTAACAATCCATATAAAGAATAAAATGTCCAGTTTTACTTTTTTTACTTACTTTTTTAAATTTTGATAGCTTGTTTGTTTGTTTGTGTCCATAATTATTATGTATTCATATATATACGATTCATATTATTATGTACGGTAAGAAACAGACAAAATTAACAAAATCAAAATTGCTGAAAATTTAAAAATAGATGTAGGTACCTTTTCAATATACTTTTCAATAGAAATCTATTTGAATTATTTTTAATTTTACACAACCAACATTAATTTTTTTGTCCCTTTCTTCTATAAAGTTTGAAATCACAAATTTCCTAAATCACATTGACCAAGTTCAAATAAAAATATTAATTCTTCAAATTTTAAAAATTAAAGCAAAATAACAACAAATACAGCAATAATCTTGAATTCTTTCAATTTCTAAAAAAAAATTGAAATGTACTTTGATTTGTAACATTATTTGTGGTGAATACTTTACCTATTGAAAGGACTTTAAATGCATGCATAGTTTTTTATACACACATTGTGTAATTTTTAATTTTTATCAAAAAAAAATTTGAACAAAAATTTTTATCACATAAGTAAAGTAGAAATGCGAACAGCGAAATAAAGAAGTATGTATATACCGTAGCATGCACATTCGATATATACATTTTGAGTACCTATGCATACAACTTTTATATCGTTGACACTGTTGGCAGCATATAATTACAAATTAATATTTTTATAGGTAGTAGGTACACAAATTTTTTTTATTTATGAGTACAAAATACATTGCGCTCAACTTATAAGCACGTAAAAATTGAGTAATATTATTTTGAGTGAACACAGAATTTTGATATTTGGAAAAGTTACTAGCAAATTTTGTTCTACGTGAATACTCTACTTATATGATTACTCTATGGTTGTATATACTAATTTATATGTGGAAAACTATATCTATTGTCTAGCGTAGGCCTTCATAATAGCATATAGTTCCATGTTATTTTTAGTGATAACCAAAACTCTCAACTATTTATCATTTATTTTATCCCAATGATAAAGGGTACTGGTCGAAAATCCAGAAAGCATTATTTTGTCTTCGTCAGGAATTGAACGTGGGGCCTTTCGATTGAAAGACAGGCGCTCTACCTATTGCGCCACCCAGCGTGTAATGATTAATTCTTCGCTGATCATAGGAACATGTAGCTAGTTTTCAACCAGGTTTAAGTGATCCTGAAGGTATTAATATCTGTTTTAGGGTTTAAATGATTACTTAGTATTGCTGTGTCATCAGCGAATGTAGATGTTAAGGTTTGACTACTGAGTGGCATGTCAGACGTATACAGCTAATACAAGATTGGGCCTAACACAATTCCTTGGGGAACACCAGCTTGGATATCTTAGGTACGCGATGTAAAACTTTTATGCGTAATTTTGAAAATGTTAGATTTATTTGATATTTAACTGTTAGATAAATAGTTTTCTAGAAGTTCATGAACATTTGTAGGTAGAAATAATTTTATTTTGAAGATTAAGTCCTGATGCCACACCTCGTCAAAGCTAAGCTTATGTCTATGCAAACAACTGAACAGTATTATTTTTCTTCAAGCATGCTTTCCTTATGCAAGTTACTATTCGATGAACTTCTTCCGTGTTAGTATGTTTCTGTCTAAAGACAAATTGGCTTTGTGGTATCAGTTGTTTTCCAAAAGTGTGGGCATTAGATTTAATGGCAATCGTTTATTGAACAGCTTAGAAAGAACTGGTAATAAGCTTATTGACTTGTATGGTATTATTTGGGTGTTGCCTTTCCCCGGTTTCGAAATCATTATATAGGACAACTTCCTGTCCAGTTCAACTTCCATTGAATATATGCAGCAGGTGTCATACTGCAATTGGTTATTTGATCGTAGTCTGGTCTTTTTTCTTTAAATTTATTTGATTTTAAATACACATCGTCTGACCACTATAACGAAAAACGTGATGTGTTTCGTTTTCGACACTCTGGGTTTATATGGGTTAAATTCATATTTGGTAAAATAAATATAAAAAAATTCAAACGGTAATTCTCTAATCATTGAATTAAAAAACAAAGGCAAGAAAAATATTTTCTGTAGATCTGCGATTCTGACAAAAACTGTATTTACATAGTTGAGATAGTACGCATCTTGAATTGAGTTCAGATAATTGATATAATATACAGCCAACTGATATGAGGGTCTTGATATGCAGTTACATATCAAACATTTTTTCTGCAATTGCACAATTTCAACGAAAACGGGTTTAAATATTGGGGATAGTTAGCATTATGTTGAACAACTTAGGATGTATTTCAGGATGTATGTAGTTTCAGAATGTACAAAATATCAGTTCAGTTTGTTTTTCAGCGGATCTGAATATTCCTAAATTTGTCATTTCTTTTTAAACTAATCAATTAAAACCATTTCAGTACAAAATACATACTTTTAACATATCACACAATTAATAAAAGACATTTGCAAACATTTAGTATTCGTTCGTATTTTATTTATTCAAATAAGTAGAGTATTTTTTTTTTCATAAATAATCCATTATTCTCTTACTTTATTACCTCTATTTTAAATCTGGTACACAATTTGCGTCATTATTCTTTCATGAAATGAAGAAAAGTAATTTTACTTAACAGTCAACACAGGAACAAAAAACAAACAAACAAACAAAATATAAATGAAAACATCCTCCCAACCTACTTACATGACCGCACAATTTCATATTGAGGCTGCTGTTGAAAATTCAGTTGATCCGGTTTTAAATTACCGTATGCATACCTCAATATTAAATATTTTCTTGTTTTCATTTCAATAAAAATCCCTCAGGTCATTTGAAAAATAAATATTTTATTTTATTTTCCGTAAACAAAGAAAATGTCAAGGACTCATTCTCGTAAATAATTCTTATTATTAGTTAGTGTAATTTTTATGTATTCCATTGGTATTCTGTAACAAATGTTCAATTGTAAATCTTTCAGAAATAAATTATTGATTATTACACACAACTACATACATATATTAGAGAAGAGAATATATAATGACAATTACTAAGTTTTCAAGTTATATACTAGAAAAATTCTTTTATATGGCGTCTATTATTGAAAACAATGATTGTATTTTGGTTTTTATTTATTAATTCGAATTTTAACTTGATAGATGGTGATTAATTTTTTTCTTATTCCACAGAGCCTATTTTGTTCTACTCTTACTGGAATATTAAATTTATTTATTTTGAAAACACATACATATACATTATTTATTTTTATTTATATGATTTTATGGACGTAAAACTACAAAAAACATGTAAATTTCAGCACAAGAAAAATCCGTACCTTAAAATTCTGAAAATGAGGCCAATTTCATATGGGGGTTTTAGTTATAGAAATATTCTAAATAATCCAGTATATAAAGAATACATCCAGCAACGGACTGGCTGGTTTTACGAACACAGACACGCAATTTTAAAATATCCCCAATAGAAATGGAGAAAAAATGTCCCTGTGTTGAACAAAAAATCTGTATTCAACAAAAATATTGCTATTTACAATACTGTGCAGCTTGTATGTGGCTAAAATATTAAAACAACACACAATACAGCCTTTTCAGCAAAAGTCGTAATGATAAAAAAACCAGAAAAAAATCCTAATTCTCCGGGTAATTAGCGACTTATTAGTTTGTTACCTAGTATAAGAAGCATTAATAAATGACCAAATAAATAATTTTTTCAAAGATAAAAACCTACTATCAGAAAACCAATTTGGCTTTCGGCATAAACATAGCTCAGTTAATGCAATATAACTAAATTAACTTCTAACATATGCTGGTATATAAATAAAAATTTGGGATAGGGACATGTCTAACCCTAGACCTAGCATTTAATACTGTATGGCTAGACGGTTCAATTTTCAAACTGATTCGGTATAGATTTCTAAACCATCCTGTGACCTTAATTCATGACATGATCCCGGAAAACGAATTTATTATAATGAATCGAAGATAGGTCACAAATGGTGAAAAATATAAAATGGAAAGCGGTTTACAACAAGGAACAGCTAAGTCTCCTATACTGTTGACAATTTAGGCTATAGATAGACTTACTAAAAAAATTAAATAAACTAAACGGCTGAAGTTCAACGTTAGCATTTGCAGATGATATCATACTTTATTCTGCAAGCGATTCTGATTGTATGATTGTATTTGCAGTATAATATTTGTAATATCGCTGTTGTAATTTACTACAAGGTTTCGACTTAGGTATGATTTAAAAAATTGATAGCAGTTTTTTTTAATTTAAATAACAGCCCTTCGCGCCAGCCTTTATCTGGGGCTTTTGTGATAATGCGGCAAAACAGTATTTTTACAGTCAAATATTTCTTTTATATGCTGTACTTACTCTGTGGATTTATTTTATGGCCGAATATTTTTGCTGAAGGCCGAATTGACAGCTAGATATGGTATTTAGTTCGGTTATTGTATAATTCAGTCTTTTGAAAAAATAATTTCTCAAAAAATTTCGAGGGGCAGCAAACTAATCGGTCTATAAGACTTAATATCTGCAGTCTTTTCATATTGTTTGGGCAGCCTTATTATTTGCGCTATTTTAAATTTTCTGGAAAAAAAGAACACTGTCTTAATATTGCATTTAATAAAATGCTTCATTGTCTTGTTTGACACTTTTTTCATCATTCTTGTTGTTAACTTATCGTGCCCTGCGGATTTTTTGACTGCTATATGTATTGTAATCGTATTTTGAACTTCACTAATTCTAAATTTTTTAATAGGCAGACCCAGTTGATAATTTCGCTTCAGTCAATTTGCACCAGTATTTTTTTTTTAATATAATTCCTAGCCTATGGGATGAACACCCTAACTACTTTTATACAATTTTTGCAATATATCTACTAATTTAAATGTGGAAAACTATATCTATTATAAAGTAATTTCGTCCTCATAATAGCATACAGTTCCATTTTTATTTTTACGATAACCAAAATTCTCAACTATTTTTTATCATTTATTTTACCTCAATGACAAAGAGTACTGGACCAAGTACCAGGACTTCCTGGAGAATTGAACCTAGGATCTTTCGTTTGAATCGCGGAAATCTATTGATAATCAATAAAATCGACTTTGTAAAAGCCTATTAAATTATGTTTGTGTGGTATCGCGGAAGTCTATTGAAACTAAAAGAGTTGTCAAAAATATTGCTACAAATAGCTCAAAATATTTACTGCCAAAAATATAAATTTTTTAATTTGGAATATTTTAAATGTACAATAGCTACTTGCTTTCGCTTATTTACTAAAAATTTTAGTTAGATTGGTGAACCTAGGCTGTAGTGATGGACACTATCAAATGAATTTGACTATCGATAATAAGTAGTTGAATGATTTTTACTACCGAATCAATTTAGTAATTTCAGTTGAGACTAGTTTAGTTGCTAATTCTGAATTTCGATAGTTTTTAGTTGTGTGCTGTGACGAAAAGTTACAGTTTTTATATTATTTTCCAACAAACTCACAATTTTCTCCATTAATGCCGACTCCATTGTACATTTTTTCTGACTCTGGGTGACAGAAGTATTATAAAATACCAGTACTATGGGTCTTCCAATTTTAAAATTAAAAAAAGCACATAAATTATTCAGTAAGACACAAAAACTTGTTTTTATTTTATTTTATTTGAGGTGAGGTTTTACACAAGGTTATGCCATTAGGCATGGAAAATAACATCATTCAAATGATCACCACGACTTCTCCATACGTAATGCATTCTATCAACCAAATTTTCCATCAATTTTTCACATAAATTTTACTGTATTTCATCAATAGCAGGTTCACTGTTAATTTTTAATTGCTCAATTGTTGTTGGATTATCAGCATAAACTTGTGACTTAGCATATCCCTAAAGAAAGAAATCACAAGGTGTTAAGATGGCTGTGTGGCAGGTGGCACCGTCTCGTTGAAACCACATATCGTGCAGATTATTTTCAATAACAAAAAAAATCGGGATTCAATAAGAAAAAAAAATGTATTTAATATTGTTCTGTACTCTTCGACTATTTGCTTCAAAGAAATACGGAGACCAATCAGTTCACCAGCATAAATTGCACAACAGATAGTGACTTTATCTGAATGTAATGATATCTAAACAGTTTCGTGAGTATTTTCAGCAATCCAAATTCCGAAATTATGTCTGTTAACATAATTAGCTTCATCAGTGAATCAAATTGTTCCATAAAAATGTTCATCATTTTCAAGTTATTCAAGAGCAAAATTTCTAAACGTTGTTCAAGCGTATATTTTGCCATGATTAAATGGTATATCCTACTGCACACAATAAATATAATAAATGTCAAAAAATAATAAGCCGTGTTGTCAGTTGAACCATTTTAGGCAGCGTTTACACTTCAATATATATTGACAGTATTTACTGATGAGAGAGAATATTGAAGAAACACTGATGTGTAAACACAGATTGCTATCAATATAAATTGAAGAAAAAAATAGAATTTATCTTATTTTCTTCAATATTTTTTGAGGGAAATAAAATTAAATATGGCGAATATATTTTTTGGTTTTGCATTTGCTTTATATTCACTGAGTTCTTGATTAAAAAAGTTTTTTTGTTAACATTCGTTTTGGTGAATATGTGAAATAAATAAAAAATATACTGACAAATAGGTTGAGTGTTTAGAAATTGATGTGTAAACACAAATGTCTCTCTTCAATCTTAAATCGTCAACAATAATATGTATCATCACATTTATTCAATTTTGAAAAACCTCAATTGAATGCCTATACGTATATTTAAATGTTCCAACAAAGTCGGCAAGTAAATATTACATTTGAAAATAATTTTCTTATTTTTTTAAGCTTAGCTTAGGCCGCCACATCGGAAATTTGCCAGCTGTTTCGCCGGCGCAGTCTACCACTGAATACCTCTGAGTCAGAAACACTCTACACAAATTCAGTCTAGGTCCAAAAACTGCTAATATTTTTTATTTAAATCCGAAATATTTCAATATTGGTATTAAATGTATTGGTATTTAATCCTATTTTAAATATTTTTGTACCAAATTCGTGAAGCAAATAAATTGTATTAATAGAATACACCAACACTTTACTGCACATCTACATTTATTTAAATTTATATTGTCTAATATTATTATAATTGTTTTGGTGAAATGACGTCAAAAACATTCTAAATTATTATTTTCAGGCGTCTGATTTCTTTACAAAACAAATAAAATACCACAATTTGCAATTCAAAAGATATTCGGATGCAGATGGCACTAAGAATTTAAATTTTTTATATTTGAAAATTAAATAAAGAGAAAAAAACATTTTTCTGTTTTCAGGATTTTAAAATAAAAACAAAAATAGGTACTGAATGGTTTTAAGTTGACAAGAATATTTTCAGAAAATTAATGTTTCAGAAAATCTATAGATAGTTCTCTATATTAACCCTTATTTTACTTTGTCCATATTTTTGTTATTGATTTGATGCAAGTTAAGGATAAAAAAATATATTTTATGTTAAGAACAACCCTTTTAAGTCTTTTTCTAGTTCCCTGTTCCCTTTACTTTTCACACAAAAACTATTTTTTATTATTTTTCAACAACATTTTTTTTCTCTCTTTCGTAATAAATTTTCCAACATAAAAAAAATAAAAAAATTCTATTCGTAAATGACTTTCTCACTCAATTACATTCCAATTTCCTGAAATTCTTATTTTTCTAAAATACAAATAAATTCCGTCATTATTCATTTTGTAAGTTTTTTTTATAATGTCCTTATAAGGATGATGTATATATGGTCGTATGGATCTGTGAAATCCATTTAATACGATATGAATAATAAGAACCGTGGTTTTATTTTAAATTACTACCAAATTGCAATCATATTAAAAGAAATTGACAGGCGTGCTACTTGAATTTTATTACAAAATTTTATTAAGAATTTAAGAATTTCATTCTCATACTGGCATTCATCAAATATCGACGACACTATTTTAATAAATTTTTTATATAACCTTCATTCAAAATATTTATTGTACAGTCTGTGCCAAATAAATAATAAAAAAAATTATGAAAATGTTCAATTCAGTACATTAGGTTGACGTATGACATGTATGTACATTTTGGTTTGTAAATCAAAAATATGAATTGTGTGTCAAAATGTTTCCATTAAATTTAAGCTTACAACTTAATAAAGAAGATTTAATCACAGAGTAAAGAAGATGGGTGGCGCAGTAGGTAGAGGTTCGATTCCCGATGAAATAAAAAAAAATGTTTTATGGAGTTTGATTCATCATTATCCAGTAGATATTGGAATAAAATTTTTTTTTTTTTTACAACCTTAAGGGTATTATAGTACAATCTTATTACATATTACAATAAATTATTATTACATTTAAACAGTACTTAAAAAAACCCGTGTGGACTTACAGGAATCAATATTTCTGCTCCGTGGGGTTTCAGAATTTGCAGCCTTCTAATATCTCAAATCTTCTGTTCTATTTAATATCTCAATCGCCTTTGAATTGATGTGTTGAACCAATTTGTGTTCGTGCTTCAGAGCATGGTTCCTAATGACTTCATTGATTGTTTTTACCTTGAGATTTCTGTGGATATCATCATTTGAATCATACCGGTATGCGTTTGTTACAGTTCTAAGGAATTTATTTTGCGCTCTATAATTAATAAGTTAGATTTCTTAGTGCAACCCCAAAGCTGGCTGCCATAAGTCCAAATAAGCTTAATTATACTATTATATCCATAGATTAAGTTAGTTTAAGTACAATGAATTTACATTATTTTTTATCATATACTCTTGTAGAGACTTACCGTCTCATGTATATGTACATAATGAAATAAATAAAATAAAATATATTTGAAGCTTGGAGTACAGGCTTAGTTTAAACTGTCTTCCTATTAACCAATACATATCCCTTGTATTTTTGCTTTATTTGTATTGCTTTTTGTTTGATATGATGTTTCCAGTTGAGGTGTGATTCAAGGTGTAATCCAAGGTATTTTACTGTTGCCGCCTTTGAAACTTGTATGTTGTTTATATACACGCAAAGCTTAGGTGATTTCCGCCTTAGTGCGTAGATGATATGAACCGATTTTTCCTCGTTCAGTTTTATTTTCTAATTTTGTGTCCATTTACTGATTTTATCTAGCCCTATTTAACAGCCGTATCATCTGCAAATACTGCCATGTCAATATTAGGTGTTGTTGGAATATCGGCAGTATATATAGCAAGTATAAGTTAAGTCCTAAGATGCTACCTTGTGGAACACCTGCTAAGGTTGGTTAAAAATTGGATGTTGCTCCTCCGTGTGCTACTCTGAATTTCCTGTTGGATATGTATGACTCCAGTAATTTAGTAGTTTTAAACATTTAATTAGTTGTTGATAAGCCAGAAATTTGATAAATAAATATTCAGAATCTGAAATTATATTGTAAAAACGTGCAGTATCGTAATTTAAGCACCAAAAAGGAGTTCTGCCTAAGTTACTGTCAAGAACATAAAAAAAAATATTTAGACGGAAAAACGGTTTTCTGTAGGTTCATATCGTCATCATACCTCCGCATCATCTGATGTTCCTTAATGTAACCATTTAGATTCCCTTATCTTCATAGTTATAACAATTGATGCTTTGCTTTTAAGGTATTATTTTTTCTAAATTTCTCAGTTTTGCAAACCACTCAAAACTTTATAATATTTTATGCTGTTTATCAGATTGCCTGAGTTTACAGAATTAAATAACCCTTTTTTCTTCTTACTGTTTTTATAACAGTTTTGAATTGAACGCTTCCATTTGCTGAGTATCCGTTGTTTTTACACAGTTTAAGTATTTATTCAATCTTTCCATTATAAATTGACAATAATTTAGTATTTTGACTTACTCAACCGGAATAAGTTGATTCAAATCCTACATACTACATTTGAGAACGTATAATCCAGTGATTAGGTATCAATTCAGATTAACCACACCTAAACTGATAAGTTGCACTGTTAAGTTTTTAATCTGCTCGCTAAAGGTATGCATAAATGATTCCACGTTAGATAGTTTGGATGGTTTGATGATCTGCCAGCATAGTTCGTTGTTAGTCTTTGGAGTACATCCCGGACCACAGATATGTTCAGATGATTGTGTATGTTGCAGTTTTTACATAACAAAGAGAATTTGTTATGATTCTTAATATTTTTGATTGTAGTTTTTGTAAAATTTCCACACTACTTTTAGAGGTAATTGATAGCCATGTGAACAGATTGGTTGTAAGATTAAATTGTATAAAAGTACTTTATAGTCAATATCGAGAGAAGAGTTTTTGCCAATTAGCCATACTTTTTATTTTTTGTTTAGTTTGTTCTTGTTTCGTTTCTATATGCTTTTTTTAAGTGAGTCTTCTATCGAAATGGACTCCGATATACTTTAATTTTTTTACCTGTGAAATAGTGATTCAGTTTATTTTTACTAATGAAAATGTGTCTCTATTGCAAAAAAAAATTGAACCATGAAATGAACTCTTTAATTTCAATATATTTTGATTTTCCATTATTAAAGCCAATTTCAAATAACGTGTAATAATCTTGAAGGTTTTCGGGAGCAACATGACTGGTTATGTGTGAGTTCAAAATAGCCTTATGATCTTCAAATGTAGATGTTGATATTTGCGTACTTTCGGGTACAGTGGCGATATCGATTAAATATAAGATCAGCCCAACTACCTACTAACACAACCTTGCGGTACACCAGCTTCGATAACATGTTCTTCAGTTAAATAATCATTATATTTTACATTAAATCGTCTATCAGTTGCAGTCCGATTTGATAATTTGATGAAATTCAAACGGTAGCCTAGTTTAAATTTTAAAGTTTATAACATCGTGTCAGACGTTATTAAAAGCCTGTGCGATATCGAAACAGACGGCTGAGCAAAATTTCTTCTCTTCGAACATTTTTCTGATTTGTGCAGCTATTCTGTACAACTACTCTATGAGTATGTAGGACAAATTTTTAGCCCACTTAACGTCAATAACAGCTAAGAGTTAATTACAAAATAAGATACAAACTAAAATATTTTATCACTTATGAGCACAAGACCTACACAAAATTTCATCAAAGTAATATATTTTTGAATTAATTACAATTTCAGCAATTATTTGAAGTCAGTTACTACAACATGTACTCAAACAATTTGGCAAAAATACTGTCGAAGCAGTATAAAAATTATTCATGTTTGTGGGGGTGCAACATTATTGTAAACGTATCAAAATTTTAAACGAGATTAAAGCTCATCATAAGGTTTTGAAACAACAGATGACTAAGTCAAGGTGAATTTTTAAAACATAGATAAATTTAATTATTAATCTCAATGATATTTGCTCATTAGCACTGACGACACAATTTTTCCCCAAAATGTTGTCTATATAACAACACTAGGTAAAGTTTTTGGCCAAATTTAAATAATAAATTTTAATAATAAGCGCCATCTATATATAAAGTATTTAAATAATTAATTAATACTAATACCACTTGACACATGGAATTTGACAATAAGCGCCATCTATACATAAAGTAATTAAATAATTAATTAATACCAATGGTACCTAACACATGGCACTCGACATCAAGCGCCATCTATATATAAAGTAATTAAATAATTAATTAATACCAATGACTCTTGACAAATAGCACTTGACATAGACACTGACATCACATATGACAAATGACAAATGACAGATGACAGATGACAAATAACAAATGACAAATGACAAATGACAAATGACAAATGACAAATGACAAATGACAAATGACAAATGACAAATGACAAATGGCAAATGACAAATGACAAATGACAAATGACAAATGACAAATGACAAATGACAAATGACAAATGAAAAATGAAAAATGAAAAATAAAAAATGACAAATGACAAATGACAAATGACAAATTACAAATGACAAATGACAAATGACAGAAGACAGATATGATAGACGACAGATGACAGTTGTTTCCGTGCTTAATAAAGTACGGTACTGCAATTTTACACTACGATATCTACAATATTTCGAGTATTTATTTCACAAATTACTGGGTTATCAACTCATTAAATGTGGAAAACTACTGCTCTTGGTCAAGTACTAAGTCTTCCAAATTATAATAGTTTCATTTTATTTAATTTGTTAACAGATAATACTCTCAATTATTTTTGTCATTTGTTATGTCCAATGATCAAGTCGAAAACCCAATAAAGCATTTTTTTGTATCATCGGGAATAGAACCTGGAACCTTGACGCATGAAAGGCAGGCGCTCCACCTACCGTGTATGTTAAAATTAGACTAATTAGAAATTTAGTACATAATGGTACTTAGTTAAATGTTTTTCTATATTAGTATAGCGTTCCATTAAGCTGTGTAAACTACTTATGAGTAGATTGTAAAAGGAACACTCATTTTTTGCTCATGAGCGAAACATAACCCAAAAACATTGATGTTAGTTTGTTCTGTTTTGGAAATTTATTTATCAAAAATAATTTATCAAAACATTTTCTACTTTTGTTGGTGTTGTCTAGTTTTATTAATTAAATATAGTTTTATATGTAATTATTTTTAAAATAAAATGGTTAGTTATCTTTTTTTTTTTTTTTTTTTGTTAAAAAATATTTCAATTTAAATTTTAACTTATTTATTTTTGTTTATTTAAATGTCAATTATCAAACTTCAAATTATATTTATGACACTAGATATTTATTCAGCACAAAAATATTTTATTCAACACCAAGCGGACAGTAGATTGTTACTAACCATTTTCAACACAATAACAAGAGGTAGAGTAGCTGTGTTCAAAAATGTGTAGAAATGGTTAGTTTACACAGCATAATGGAACGCTACTATTATTCTCTGGTTATTTTTTTTCTCGTTTATTTTATTTTATTTTAAACTTTAAATTTAGTATGAAATTTGTTTTTTAATTTTTTTATTTATTCATAACAGTGGCAACTACAGGTCTTCTTCCATTTCGAAATGTGGGCCTTTTATATTATATTAATTATTGCGTATAAATTATTTAATATTTATTTTAATTTTTATAATTTACTAACTCTTTTTTTTATTGTTACTCTTTTATTGTAGTAATTTACTAACAGTTTTGTCTACTCCACTAACAACATGTTTCTTATTTTATTTTCTAACGGTGTCGGATCCTACAAGACTCACTGAATGATGATAAAATATTACAGAAAAATGTTACCTCTCTAGTAGGCATCTAATATACTTGCTCTAAGCATAAAAAAATCAAACGTGATAGTACAAAACCTATTTAACATTCTCGCTACCATGTCAGTTGTGTGTAGCTGCCGCATTAAAAAACACACGTAATCTTCACATCATGGTATATCAGTTTAAAACTTCAGTTGTGTCAATCAAACGAGTTAGTACGATGATCGAAAAAGCGCAATAAAGTACTCCTTTTTTTAGCATATTTTTCTACCATTTTAAATTACTACATTCCTCACATCTGTCATCAGATGGATTCCATAATCCCAAATTGGTTTTAAAATCTGATTTTCAATACAAATAATAACAGTTTAGTCATTATTGATGGGCACACAATGATATTTTAAGAACACAAATTTCTTAAAATAAATTGTAACATAATAATGTTAACCAACAACATAAAAAAAACCTTCTTAAAAATCCAGGATGTAACCGTATCCGGCGGTTTACAATATTTGATTATGTTGAGAAAAAAAATTTAAAATATAAAACAATATGTACAATAAGAATACAATTCATATTATTCTTATTGTATTTACGCAACCCAATCCATTTACATCTACAACTAAGTACATAAAAATTTTGATGACAAATCTACTCCTTTTTTTTTTAAATTTAAATTTTAAAATATCCTTTCTTGTATTTTAATAATATTAAAAGGACGACAATTTTTTAAGATAATGTCAATGTTTATTTTTACATTCTATTTTTAGTAAATATTCGTACGTGTAAATAAAAAATAATAAATTTTTTTTTCTCTTCCTCATGACATAACCCAACACCAATAAATCATGTCTTTTTATTTAATAACCTAAAAGCAATAGGTTTAAATCAGAAATTACTTTGACGGTTCTTAAGGGGCACATTTTTATTTTTGTCAATAAATTTTCAAGTATTGATTTACACATTTGCATTATAAAAGTAAATAAAGAAATTTATCATTAGATATAGTGCGGTCAAAAAATGATGGAACATGTTTTGTATAAAATATAAAATAAAATGTTTTCCCGAAATAAATGCATATAAATATATTTTATAGAATATGTAAGGGAAAATTATCCGCTCTATGTCCCACTGATGAGTTGGCGTAACAAGATTTTTATATCGTTAGCCCATAGAAACTCCGTTTTTTGACATACTCTGATGTTTTTAGACAGATTGTGATTAGACAGATTAGGACGAACAAATACTACGTGATTTCCCATTTCTGATAGGTTAAGTTCAGCAGTAAATAAGTGTTTATACCGGGTGATGCCAGGTGCGTGTCGGCTTTTTACGAGGAGAAGGTGCCGTTATTTTGAAATTAAAAAAAATGTTCTAAATCGAGGATGCTCTATCGATTGGTGATTTTTTCAACTTCCGAGAAGGACGAGAAAGAGGTTTTTCAAGCCCAAAAATCGTCGAATTGGCCGAAATCGAGATTTTCAAATGGGAAGGGATTTTCAATGGGAATTTTTTTTGCAAATTCGGATTCTATGACAAAAGCAGGTCCTTTCCGGAAGTTTAAAATATCACCAATCGATAGAGCATCCTCGATTTAGTTTATAATACTTTTTTTAATTTTTAAAATAACGATTCCTTCCCTGTTAAAAAGCTGATGCGCATGCTCTGGAACACCCGGTATAATCGTTATTTGTCATCATCCTATTCTGCAGAGTCCGAGTTAAGTACGAGAAAAGCGTTGATCTTTTTGTGTCCTGTATTGGTATAATGGCATGACATCCACATTGTCTGCAGGAGTTATTTTTGGATCGATTTTCGGCTATCTGCATTATAAGTTTCTTTCTATATATTTTGTGGTAGTCTCGTCCCGCAATAAGAATATTATTTTTAATTTTGTTTTTAATACATATCTAGCAAAGATTAGAGATGGTTTACTTTCTTTTCGACATTTGTAAATTTTTTTCAGTAATTTCTATCTTTTTTTTTTAGCTTTTTGTTTTCTTCTTGTATATATGTGCATGTAGTGCGTAATAATGTCGTCCATTTGTAAGCTTAAAAAATTTTGGGATTTTTGAATTTCCATCACAGCTGATGTTAGTGTTTTTAGGTAATGTGTCATCTTATTTATAGTGAAACCATTCAGATTAATGGAGGATAGATCCTTTGCAATAGTCTTGTCTTTCTTCGAAGTTGAATCCTGATTTCAGATATGGTATTCTGAATCATTCGAATCATCTTCCAGTACAATAATAGGTTCATTATTACTGATTGTTGGATAACATTTTTGTACATTAGTTATTTTGTTGCTTTTTGTGTCGAAATATATTTTACAGGCGTCTGAACATTGCACTCCTTTTATTTAAAGTAAATTCATTTTTTAGTAGAATAATTGTTTATTTTTGTATTGTTTTGTTTTATTTCCCACCAACAATGTAAACTAGCTTTTAGTTGTAATAAAAAAACAACGGAAGAAAAAAAATATAGGAAAATTATGAAAATGTGGTGTAAACTGCAGCTGAAACAGTCTAAATAATAGAGATTAAAGCTCTTCTTTGATTTTAAGTAATATTTTGATCGCTTTCGATTATGACACGATCATCAGAAGACTGTATTCATATTTTTAGTATTTCTTTTTTTTTTTAATATACAATTCAAAAGAGATAGAATCTGAGGTTAATTATAGGAAGTTTAAATTTATTACTAGAACTATAGTTTAAAAATAGTGAATATCATTAAAAAAAAATTAAAAATAAATCCACACAATTTTCTACAACAACAATAACATCAAGCATAAATTATAGTCAATAATAAAACCATTACAAGCAACAATTTAACCCATTTTCTACTAGTGTCCATATAGCAACAAAATTTCTATGTATTTTCAAATGTCGAACTTCGTAAATTATTAATTAAGTAATATTTTTTAATTATTGTATCACATTTTATTACTCATTGATAATAAGTTTTGTGCATTTCCGTTCAGTTTAGTTTTGTGGTAGTATCTAGTTCGATGTTCTTCTTTGTGTGGTTCATAATAAATTGCAAAAAAAATTATATCAAATAAAAGATAATTATTTGTTATTAACTTACTCGGCAAATATTCAATAACATAACAAAAACAAAAATGTGATACTAATGTTAAATATGTTAGATAACACATAAAAATAATTTTTTTTCATAAAAATTTGTAATTAAAAATTAACCCTGTGATTTCGTGTTGCCATATGGACACTGTAGAAGAATCTAAGTAAAAATTGCCTCTATCGTTTTCTAGATCACTTACTCTTAATCAAATATTAAATGCATTGTATGATGATGATATCAATGAACCGATATGTATTCAGTCATTTGTTCTAACTATGTGTCGTTTTATTTGTTTCTAACTATGTATATAACTTGATATTAAAAAACTGTGATTGAAGTATGAAATAAATTTATAATAAAAAGTTGAAAAAAAATTTAAATTTTTGTACTTGGCTTTCTACTAGTGTTGCCATAGGCACACATGATATATCTCAGGCCCCAGTTTTTGCAGAACACCAAAATTGTGCTTTTCTGGTTCCTACAGTCAAATGGGAACGTATTACAAAATTTTAATTCAATAAAAATTTCTAGATTTATTAAATAAAAGTCGAGTTTCCTTTCACTAATCATTTGTATTTATTTTGCAAATATCGATATTTCGGAAGCAACTTACTTCCTTCTTGAGTGCTTTGCGACTAATTAATATTTACACTAATCCTTACATATAATTATATAATTTGAACCCTTAATAATATGCTAATTTTGTTAACAATAGTAATTCCCTATTAGTGCTACCTAATCTACAGTGTTTCATTTTTTTATTTTTATTTTTTTTTCTTTTTTTTTTTTTGTATAATTATATTTATTGAATTTAAACTAGTCTTACGTAATAACCCTTATTCTAGTATTTATGATCTTAATTCTACCTTAACCTGATTTTTAATTTTAAAGTAATCTAAATAATGGTGAGAATCCACTGCCTACCTAAAATTTTCTAATCTGGGAGATAATGGGCTAAGTAGATCGGGTGGCTACTAACTTAAACGTAATTATTGAGATTACATCTATCAAGCAGCAAGTTTGGATGTGTTTTCAAACCAGATTTAAAAAACATTTGGAATAATAGAATAAAAGAATTCAATATAAATACAAAAACAAGAGTAATAACTTTATCAGTTTTCTGATGATGATGGTGTAATAACCAAAATTGGTCAAGATATCAAATGAAATTAGTGATATCAGATATAAGAGAAATATAACCCATTAGAGATAAGAACAATAAGAATAGGAGGATAATCATTACATGGTTCGCTACAATGGCATATATCTACATGATATACCATCTGAAAAGATACTAGTATTTAATTTTAAACCAAAATTAAAACGCTCTAATACCTATTTTGCGATATTTCGACATAACATGAACTATTATACTGCCTTTGCATGAGTATATAAAACTAAGGGAATTGATTGTTTTGTCGAACATTTCAAACTGGAACCGTATTAGATATGCCTCAGATATGCATTGTGCCTGTAAAATTATGCCTCATAAATAAAGAGCAAAAAAAAATCTTAGTGCCCGTTTTTCAAGACCGTATTATACATTTCTTATTACAACAAAACTGTGCACTTTATTCAATTCTTATATTTTACTGTTCAATTACTTTCATCAAATACTGTATATTTTGTTTCTAATGTCTTTACATTTCATTCTGATATTCTAAAGATAAATTAAAGACATTAGTTCAAAAACCATTCAAGTCCAAATTTAAAATATTTGGCAAATTGAAAACAAAAAACAATCTAGAAAATATCTAATAACAGTATTTATATGCATAATATATATATATACATATTTATATATATATATATATATATATATATATATATATATGTATATATATATAATTTATTATATAAAATTTTAAATGGAATGATATGAGATTTTTAACTCAATAAAATACAGAAAGTGAATTAAATAAAATTGTATCCTGATTTTTTATATTCCGATGGCAAATTTAATTTAAGCCTGTTTTGTACACTTTTTCTATAGTTCTTTGCAGCAATCTCCATTCTGTTTATGTTACACAATAGTGATGTATAGCTGACATATCAATATAAATAGCATCTCCCTTCTTAGTATAGGGACTCCATCTGGTTCATTGCCGTGTACTTAAAGAACATTGAAATTTTATATAGAGTGTTTCACACATCAGTGCACCGCAATACATTATCACTTTCCCATTGAACTTGGGTTTCAAGATATTGGGGCCTTGTAAGAATTTTAGCTTTTTCAATTTGCTTTAGTATGAGGGTTCAAACAAATTTCAACCAGATTCATTCAGACTTAAAAGTGAAAAATTGTTATATATTTTTTTTAATAACGATCCGATAAAACTTACAGACCTCCGTCCAATTAGTATTTAACCTTGCTTATCTAAGCTTTGTGAAGTTGTTATGAAGAACCAAATCGTAGACTTTATAAAAATTAAACACCGAATAAATTTCTTTTGTAACCAATCTGGCTTTAGAACTGGCCACAGCTTAACAACTGCAATGTTAACAGTCACGGATAAAATAAGGCAAAACATTGATAAGAAGAGAATCTCTATACTGTTGATACTTGATTTTAGTAAAGCAAATTGATTCTATAAATAATAATATCTTATGTTGAAGCTTAAGACCCAGTTCTTCGTTTCTAACTCGGCTTGTAATTTTATTTATGAAAATTTAACTGATAGATTCCAATATACCGCCATTGGAGAAGAACAATCCGCCTTTCGGAGTGTTATAAAAGTAGTACCTCAAGGCTCAATCCTTGGTTCACTTCTATTTATTATTTATATTAATGATTTACCTGCATCTTTAACTCACTAATTTGTTCACATATTTGCTGATGATGTTCAACTAATGGTTTCTAGTGATCTAAAAGGAATGGACGAAGGAATTGATAGAATGAATGCGAACCTGGAACTTGTCTCATTATGAGCTCAGAGAAATAAGCTTATTCTAAATGTTTCTAAAACTCAGGCTATTGCAATGTATAAGAGACGTGCTAAACAAAATGTTCGCTCCATTCGACTAAGTGGAGTTGTTATTCCTTATTCCGATAATGTCAAATGTCTTGGAATTTTCACTAGTGAGGACTTAAATTGGGATAAACATGTTTCTCTTATCAACAAAAAAACTTATCTGATCCTCAAAAGATTGTATATCTTAAAAAGTTTTCTTTCTTTGTCTACGCGTCTCAGGTTAGTTCAAAATTTAGTTTTACCTAGTTTTTTCAGTGGTTGTAACGTTACCTAGAGTGGTTCAGTGGTTGTAACGTTAGAACTTATTCTAGGTTGATAAGATCATTTAATTCTGCTATTCGTTTTATTTTATCTCTTCACCCTTTGACCATTGTTTTCGTTTTACTGCTCGCGTTATTGGCTCGGATCTAGTTTCATTATATAAGTTGCGTTGTTTGATTTTACTTTTTAAAGTGTTGAATTCAACTCATCCTGCCTTCCTATATTTCCAGTTTATTTTTTCCCATTCAACAAGAAGAAGTCAAATTACCTTTCCTCGTTTTAATTCTAATTCTATGGATCATTCTTTTACCGTAAGAGGAATTCGCTACCCATGGTAGCTAGAACATGCCATTTATTAACTCAGTTTTTACTATTGTTTGTTTGCTTTCAGTACTCATTTTAATTTTAAGTTAATTAGTTTTCCATTTTTATTTTTTGTTGGGTGGACACGTTTAAAATGTTGGTCTGTTGCACATTAGCTCGTTACTGTTCTTACTTATTATTATTTTTTTTTCTTTTTTCTTCTTTATATTTATGTTTATATAAATTTTAAATTTTTGTAGTATTGAATTAATTGTTCATATTAATAGATTTAAGTAATTTTTAAATAATTTGTACAACCTTATAATCGCAATACCAAAATATGGCAATCTACGTAAAAAGTGGTCTATCAATCTACAGTGGTTTTGGAAATACAAAATAATTAATTACAGAAAATTATATTTTGGTATATTTTTTCAATTTTTTCTTACAGTTTTTATACAAAATTGAAATTGATAACAATTTTCCAAACCAGTACACAATTCCCTAAACCATTACATGTTACCCCAAATTACAGCACATCAAAATGAAGGTTGATTTTCAAGAAACATTTGACAATGCAATTTATTATACTTTTTTTAATTTATTTAAGAAAAAACGTTGTTAACAAGGACAGCCAATTCAAAATACATGATGCATCAATTATTGTCAAAACAAACCCCGAAAAACAACGAAACAGTGATTTGTTAAATACCCATTCAGTTTATTTTAATAGTTTTGAGTTTTCTTTTCATGTATCAAAACTTATAGCATTTTGGCAATTCATAAAATAAAAATGTAGAACAATAACAAAATAAATACATAAACAACTATAAATTACGTACATATCAAAATCGGCAACGATATCCAAATAACATTTTCCGTCCTATATAAATGAAGCTGAATCGCGGCTAATTTAAAAATTTAGTCAAGAAATTCTGAAAAATAAAATATTTTATTATTCCAACTTCAAGGTATAAATTAAACTACATAAAAATTTAGATGACGATTCACATCCTTTTTTTCCACAATTTAAAATTTAAAATATCCTTTGATTTAGTTTAGTATATTTTAAAAAGGACGATTTTTGAATAACCAAACTAAAGAATGACTATAATAAAATATAGACACTTATCTGTTTTTGGGATTTGTGTCTTCCATTACAATAACATTAAAAGTATATAGAATATAAATAAAAATTGTGATATGTAAATTATTCCAGAGTTACAATTATCAGTTAGAGTTATGACATCTTATGTCAGTTTGTATCAATTGCAAATTTTATTACGATTATGTTACCCAAGTGATGGAAATTATTGTTGAATTGTGATTTTGATAATTTGATAGTCATTTCATCTTAGAAATGAAAAAGTAAATGAATGTGGCATTCGTAAATTTGCAACAAAAAAAAACAATGAAATTTAGAGTTTTCAAGACTCATCCAATATTAATAATAGTAAAATTTTTTGAAATAATGTATTTTATTCAAAATACGAGGCTGCATATCGTGATTTAAATACAAATACTGTTTAAGGATCAAACACTAAGCTCGTACACTAAGCTTGTAAATCTAGTCCCTTCTGTGTTACCAGGAAATTTATATATATATTTATTTATTTCATAAAATCTCATGAGAGCTTAAAGCTCATATAGAACAAAACTGTATATTTTTTTTTGTTTTTTTTTTATTAAAACGGAGGTGGCCCTAATATGTCATTATATAATCCTTTTGGCGATATAATCCTACTGGCGATAAATCTTAGCCAGATGGCTGACTGTGTCTAGATTTGTTTCGCTTTTATTTTGCTTGTTCTTATACTATTAATATTATTTTATTTATTTATTTAATTTATATAAATTGTACATAAGACGATTAGTCATTTTACTATACAATTACAATATTTAATTCTGTTTGATTTGGTTTAATTTAGTTTACAGACACATAAAGTTATAGAGAACAAAAAAAAAACAAAAAACAAAATAAAAATTTATACATTATACAGAGGGGTCCGGTTAAGAGCAAAAAGTTTTTAAGGGGTGATTCCTTGGAGTATTTTAGGAAAACAATTCTTCTAGAAGAAGGGTCTATCTTTAAATTTACCTGGGCTACAGAGGGTTAAAGAAAATCGGATTAGAAAAATTATGTCTAAAGAATATCAACTACAGCTCAGAAAACATTGAAACAAGAGCAACATTTTCTTCATAACTTTTCTTTAGAATTAATACACCTAATTAACGGTATATGTTGAATGAGTATCAGACTTACCGTTTTTGAATAATAACTGCATAAACTTAAAATTTTGCTTTTAAAAACTGAACATTTTGTAAAAAACGTTGATTATCTCGAAAAAATTCGCTAATTTTTTTTTTTTTATTATTGTGTTGACGCGGTACATTATCCCCTACAACTTTTCCATACACAACTTTCATATCAGACTTGCCGTTTTTCAGATAAAGTCATATTTAATATTTGAGTAACGCGTGTTTTACTAAGAAAATAATAAATGAGAGTTGAATATTGTAAAAATCTTATTTTTTAGTCAAAATTATTGGAATTAGTTAAGGTTACTGATATTTTACATGACTTTACCTGGAAAATGGCAAGTCTGATATGAAACTATACTACAAAAATTAGGAAAGTTAGATTTGATTGAAATTCAATGAATTAATTATCGATTCAATCATCTTACGCCTGATTTTTAAAATATTCTCTGCAGAGCTCAATAAAATGTTTGTATCATCTAACACAACGAATATAGTTCGGCATCATATTCCACCCACATAGTAGCAACTCGAACAAAATACAATAAATTTCTGATGCGACCTTTGTGACGTGGGATGAGTAAATTTAAATTACGAGATGATCTACCAAACAATAGATTATCATTTAAGTATTCAGGCAATAAATTGAGCATAACTTTTTTCATAAAACAAAGATAACGGAACTTTAGAAAGCTATCGAATGTTAAGCTAAATATTATTTTCGACACATCTCTAATGCTGTCGTGTTTACGTTTAATTATAAAGAAGTTTTAGAGTATTGAACTCTCCTAAACTCATGCCAGAGTAAGAAACATCACAGTATAAGAAATGTGGTGTTATAGATTGTATTAGTTTTTTCTCAATCCAATCGTTTTGGATAGAATGAGAACTTCCATAATTTGCGTAACCTTTTGTTGGATATATGATTAATGCGGTTTCGTCAAGTTAAAGTATTATTAAAGGTCACTCCAAGATTTTTAGCCTGCTCAACATATTGAATAACCTCGTCATTCATTTTAATTTTAGATAAATTTTATGTATCTTGCGAAAATATGATCATTGCATGTGATTTCGATGCATTTAATTTTAGGCCATTATTTCCAGACCAAAATAAAATTTCATCAAGATCATCATTAATTTTTGGTGTGCATCTATTGATATTAGCAATGGATCCATTAATATACAATTGAACATCATCAGCATATTGTCTGCACGTGGTTTCCGATAAACAAAGTGGTAAATCGTTAATGAAGAGACTAAAAAGAAGAAGCTCTAATAAGGATCCTTGTGGCACTCCCCATTTAGTAGTTAAATTATTGGACATAACATCATTAATGATGTAAACAAATTGCTTTCTATCAATCAAATAATTATTTAAGAGAAAAGCAGCAGGTGCATCAAAATTGAACTGGGTTCTTAGTTTGTGACAAAGCAATTCATGGTTTATACAATCAAACGCTTTTCTAGAAGTCTAGAAAAAGCAAGATGATTGCCTGTTTTTTATCAATTTCAATATGCATGTTGTCAGTAATTTCAAGCAACGCTGATGAAGTACTGTGTCGCTTTCGGAATCCTGACTGAAATTTATTTAGCAACCTATTTACATTCACATAATTTATTATTTGATTATGTAATATGAATTCAAAAACTTTGGATAAACTTGGTAATATACTAATCGGTCTAAAATCATCAATAATAGGGTTATATTTTTTAGTTATATTAATAATTTTAACGCATTTCAGCGTCAACAATCCAGTAGTTAGATACAATCCAGTAGTTAGTATAGAGTTGAAAATGTGTGGAATATATGTTCCTATCACTGGAAGAATCAACTTAAGAAATTTAGGAGGTATCAAATCTAATGCCATTGGCTATTAATAGCACTAAAAACTTCATCAATGTAAACTTCAAATTATGTAGAATCTGACTCACTTTCTTAAAGTCTATATCTTTTAAAATCATGTTATTCTTATGTATTGTGTCAGTTGGTTTTCTACGATAAAGCATAAATACATTTTTAATGGCTTAATTTTGAATGATTTGTAAAGCACTTAGATTTCCAAACGTATTACCCCATACGCCAATACCATATGTAATCTTAATATGGGAAAGACTAATGGATATTTGTTTAGCTTGAGGAACTTTAAATCTAATTTTTTTTAAAACGTAAGCTATTCTACGTGTTTTGATTATAATATACTGTTTATACTGTATGATCGTTCCTTTTTAGGTCTTCATTTATTATGATACCAAAGTATTTGTATTTCATCACTCGTTCTACAGGTTCATTAATGTATTCGACGGATATCGTCTTTCCTATGGCTTTAAATAACATTGTGTCAACATTTTTAATGTCCTCGTTTGTTATTAATATTTATATCGCTGGCAATTAGCAAGCCAGTTTTTTTTCTTGTTATAATCAGCCAAGCATTAGGATGTAATGCTTACGTACCGCTTACGTACCGCTTGGTTGTTATAGAAAAGGGTAGGAGGAAAGAAGAAAGTTATTGAAGGAAACAGCAGCAGTTTGCAGAATGAGGTGATTTATGATTTTCTTGAATTTCTGTAAATTATACACTATGGTGTTGTTTGAATCTGGAAACACATCAGAAGAGATATTATTTCACATTCGCATAGTTCGAACTGTGAATAAATTGCTGTTACCTGTTTTATGCCATGTAGGTATTTCTACTGTGTAGAGATTGGCATCTGCGTCTCCTCTTCTTTATCGTTGGAAATGCTGAAGTGTAGGAACTAGTCTTTTGATTTCTAGTGAGCATGTGCCCACACCTACAAAGTATCTATAAAACAAAGAAAGTATTCCTAGTATATGTAGATTGTAAGGGAAGTTAGTTGGGTTGCCGATTAGATGAACTACACGATTTTGCATACGGTCAAGGTACCATAAGGCCAAAAGTTGATTGAAAAAAACGATTTACATGCAGATATAAAACTAGACGGAATAACGAACCAAAGACTAAATTCACTGAACCCAAAATTATAATACTCATTCACCAGTAATGTTACATACATTAATATATGTACATCATATGTATGAATATATACTACTTATATAGTTAAGTATGACAATAAATATTTGTATTAGTAAATGTTAAGTAATAGTTCTAATTAGAATAACCATTATGATGTAAAGATAATTTTTTTTTTTTTTTATTTAAAAAAACACCTAATGGTGAATCTATTGATAATAATCTAGTAACCAAAATACATACTAATAAACAATTCTATGACAGGTATATCATATCATGATCAGACACACCCGGGAGAGAAACCTGTCCAAACTTTTCTACTAGCTCATGGTTTTCAGTAGATGTCAAAAATAAATCCAATAGAGAGGAACAAGATTCACCGAATCGAGTTGGTACCGAATTATTAATTATGTTCAATGAATAGTTCTCAATAGTTCGAAAGAAAACATTTCTTAGCACATGATTATTGTCAAGTATATTAACATTAAAATCCCCCCCAATGATAAGAGATTCATAGTTGCTAGCAAAATTATCTAAAGCTTTTTTAAAAGGTTCAAATTTATATGCTGAGGGATGAGGAAAATATACGGTTCCTAACAGAATAGCATTGTTTTTACATTTTAATTCAGCGAAAATGAATTCAATATCATCATTTTCCACAGAGTGAGTTAAAACTTTAACAGATAGACCACATTTAACATAGATTGCTACACCACCTCCCCGAGTTCTATTACCAGAACTATCCAGTTTATTCCGATCAGATCTAAAAAGCTTAAAACCTGGAATTCTAACCATATCAGAGGTTATGTTGTGATTTAACCAAGTTTCAGTAACCATAAGAATTTGAACATTGGTATTGGAAATACAGGATCTTAGTATATCAATTTTAGGTGCTAGACTCATAATATTGATGTGAATGATATTAAGGAGCTGAAGGTTATTCAGGGCAGCTTTTAGTATAATATTGGGAATAAATGCAGAAGTAGTATCATTAAATATTAAAATAAATTTGAATGAAATTTTTATAAAAGTTAACAATTGAGCCAAAAGAAAACGGGTATACAAGAATAAAAGTGCCATTAAACAGCGATTTAACATATATAGAACCATGTTTGTTACTTAAAACTAAACATCCAAAACAACCAAAAGACAGCAAGAAGGAGAAAATAAATATTTAAAGTATGTATAAATTAAAGGTAAAATTTGTAAAATTCAGAAAAGAGTATTTGACGATTCCCTAATGAGAAAAAGTTAAACATCAACAAATTTAGATACATTATGATCACTGCTTTTGAGCAATTGGTCTTTTGACGTGATTTTAACCGCTTCTCCACCTTCGGTCTTGACAATATATAAGAGGCCTTTCTTCGTAAAAGTTTTCACTATCCAACCATCACTTCTCATTTTGTTCGCAATGCGAAGAAGAAATAGAGTATGTGATGGAACGCTTTCATTAATGTAGATACGAGTAGCTCCACCAAAACCAATATGACAGGCTCTCAGGTGTTTAAAACGCAGATACTTAATAAAAAATGACACTTTTGATGAATTAGATAAGAATTTTATAATCAATGTATTACTCCTGATGCGCAACATAGACCCAACACAATCAAAGTTTCCAGTGAAACCAATAACTTTAGCTATCCTGTTAAAGATTTCACCAAAATTTTCATGCTGAGTTCCAGCAATACCATTAACGATCAAGTCATTGGAGTGCAATGCTCTCTCCAGCTCAAAGATGCGCAAATTGACTTCTTCTATAATAGCGCTTGTATCATATGAATGCATCCGTTCAGAAACTTCACCCAAAATTTTCTCATAATTGGCTTTGGACTCAGTGACGATTTTATTATGTACTTCAATTTCTAATTTATCCATTTTATTTCCTAAAGCTTCAGAGTTTTTATTAAAGTTGGCGATTGAGTCTTGAATTTTTAATTCCAGGCGATGCTCCATATCAAGAATTTTGTCATTCAACATTTCCTTGATGGAAGCTTCAAAGGAATCGAAGCGTTTAGTCAAACTAGTTATTAATTCAGTGAGTCAGTGCTCAGTCAGTGCTTGCATTTTTAGCAAATGATGGAGAGCTTGATTTAACTGCGGATGATATCGAGCGAAGCTTCATTTGTTTATCCATTTTATTTAGTGAATTGAAGATTATAGTTTAATATATTTTAATATCAAGTAGATCAGTTATATGTTAATGTATAAGAGGTAGTAATTTAGCAATTAGTTTTAGGGATGCATCAAAAACTGAATATTTTTTAATAACCCATAATCTTAATCTATTATTAAATTATAATATAGATTAAGATTATGGGTTATTAAAATTATAGGTTATTAATTGGCTACGTTTTTAGAATACAAAGTCTTATCCTATGAGAGTCTTAGTCTTACTAGACAAGTCTTATTCTTTTTTCTTTTTGTTTATAAAATTTATATATGTATATTATAATTTTAGTTTTGCCACAATTCAAACGAGTTTACTCGTTTTAATATTCGTGTTGTATCATCATTGTCCAAGAGTTGGATAGCCTTGGCATTGATATGTTTTTGTAGTTTTTTTGATGACTTTGTGCGATTGTTTTGATAACGCTCTCTATCATTTCTACTCCCAAATCCTTATGTAGATTATTGCGTATGTACCACGGGAGATTTACTATACCACGTAGTACTTTGTTTTGAAAACTTTGTACTATGTTTCTATTGCTTTGACTGGTACAACCCCAAAGTTGAGTTCCATATGTCCAAATGGGTTTCAGAACTTGTTGGTACAACAGAATCTTATTTTTAGTTGACAGTACAAAGTGTCTACCTAGTAGCCAGTAAATTTTTTTGTACTTTAAGTTTAGTTTTATTTTTTTGTACTTCTCGTTTTTTCTTCACATGTGGCTTCCATTTGAGTTTTACATCCAGTGTCATACCTAGATATTTGGCTGTGTTTTCATATTTAACAATTTGGTCATTAATATACACAGGTTCATGTTTGATATGCTTGTTGGTGAAATCAATATGTACTGAATCGGAAGGTCCAGTCTTGAAAATTGTTGTATCATCAGCAAATGTGGCAACTATGTTTTCTTCGAATGTAGGCAGGTCACTAGTATGTAGGAGATAAAGGATTGGTTCTAATTGTGGAACTCCTTCTTGAATTTTCTTTAATTCAGAATAAGTATCTTCCTGTTTTATTCTGAAGTAATGTTCTGATAGATATGATTTTAATATTTTTGAGAATTTACCAAAAGCCTATGCAACATCTATATTGCTGAACAAACTTTTTTTTCTTCTAATGCTTTTTCTATAATACTGGTTGTTCTGTGAAGTTGATCAATTGTGGAATGCTGATTTCGAAATCTAAATTGATGATCCGGTATCAGATGTTTTTCTTCTATGATGGGGTTTTATTCTTTTTAATAGAAGTTTTTCGAGTAGTTTAGTTAGAATTGGTAATAGTGGGATCGGTCTATATCATGTTACTTCAGATGTCGGTTTTCCTGGTTTAGGAATCATTATTACTTCAGCTACTTCCCATAAGTGTGGGACGTACTGTAGACGAAATGAAGCACTTATCAGATTAGTTAGTTTGGTCAATGCTTTTCTACCAAGTTCCTTTAGTATTTGACCGGAAATCAAGTCAAATCCAGGAGCTTTTTTCTGCTTAATATTTGCTTTGATTTCATTTTTAATTTCAGCTACCGTGACTGGTTGAATATTCCTATTTACTTGCTCTGCAACATCTGTTCACAAATGCCTACCTACTGCTTCAACGGGGAGGTTTAGTAGCTCTGTACAAGCTCTGATACACAAACTTCATCCATGGGCACCTCATGAAAGTAGAGTAACCACTCATTTTCCAGTTTTGCATCACCTCCACAATTACTCTTCCACATATACTACAACTGGTAGCAGCCCACCTCTCTATATTTCGAAACACACATTCAACTACAATCCTCAAATATCCAACAGAGGAAAACATAAGACTAAAATGGAAATTTTTGAAACAAATCAACTTATAAACCCAAATATACCGTTAACCAGATTGTTCAATCATTTTTGGTTGTTTGAGTTTGACACAAACGACATTATTTAGCAACAAAACAAGAAAAAAAATAACATCAAAATTACGAATGGTCGATAGCATTAGTAACTAGCGATATTTTTGTTAATAATTTTTATTTTCACCAAGTGTTAACAGATAAATAAAATAAAATTTTGAAATGCTTGTTGAAAAACTGTATACTCAATAAAAACAAAAAACGGGCTTATATTCAAACTATGTAAGATATTCCTCATGACACATAGGTATTAAATTGATGGATCAACCAGAAATTACAGACATGTTACTGTAAAGCCCAAATGCCAATCACATTTTTGAGTCCTGTTCGCGCTACAGAAATACAATGAATAAACACCGTAACTCCTTAAATATCTTCGATGAAAATATCGAGAAGTTATTGAACCAAATCTGGATCAACATCACTGACTCAATTCACCAAAACTATCAGCATATTCGGTAAAATATAAAGAAGATTTTATTTTTTCTATTCTATTGTTATAAAATAAATTTATGTAATTATAAATTTTTTTAAGTCTGAAATATTAAAATTTCCATTTCATTTTACTTATAATAGAAAGAACAAGTCGATTTATTAATTAATATTGATACATGGACATTTTATGTCACCATTGTATCTATGAATACTGTTATTGTGTTAACAAACAAAATTCTTTTTAGGAATTGTTTCGTTCATCACAACGCTATTAGAACTCATCAGTAGGTATTTATTGTGATAGTGTCAGACTACCTATACAAGTCCTATTTTCATTTTAATTGATTTTCTTGCAATTTTGGTCGCAGATGTACTATTAACATCTTCTAATAAGTTATAAAATCAATCAAAATGAAAATAGGAGTTGTATAGGTAGTCTGACACTATAAATACCTACTGATGAGTTCTAAAAGTGTTATGATGAACGGAATAATTTCCTAAAATATATTTTGTAACTTAATAAGTTTACATAATCAATTAATTAATTACTTTATTTGGTAATCCATTTTGCATATTTTAGTTATCATTGTTTGTTTTTTTCATATTCCTTTTTTGTAAATCTAATTTTAAATTTAATTATTTATACTAATTTCATTGTATACTACAATTTATGTTGCTCTCTTTATTTCTTAGAAATATTGTGGATATTGTGATCGCGTAGACCAAATGACTATATCTCAAGGATGCTTGGTTTATTGCCAGTTATCCAAAAATATTTTTTTCCATGTACATGTATTAAATTATTTTCCAATATAACTTCAACACCTATCATCATCAGGTGAACGTTAAACTATTTTTGAGACCGTTATATTACTATTGTATGAAAATACATTAAAACAACAAGGATACTTTTAAATGTCCTTTTCGTCCTTGAAGGATGATATACGTCATTAAATATATGTATTTTTGGGAAGCTTTTAAATATGGTAATTTGATCGTACACGGATAAAAAAATTTGCCTCTGAATAGCCTTATAGTTGTTTTCTATATGTCTTATAACTCTAAATTTTATAAAAACAATTTCTTTTAGTTAAATAAGTTTATTTAAGGTCGATTGTAGATCATAAATTCGTCTTTGTTATACTGTTCAGGACTAATGTCCTGTTGATATTTACTATTTATTTATCTATTACTATATTTTTGGTTATGTAAGTAAAAAAATTTGTGCGTTTGTGCCTTAAAAAAACTAAAAATGGGTAAACGACCTTGAATAAATGTAATCTAATCTAATCTTAGCTATGTTTTGCTTGTTATCTTAACTAAAAATAAATTAATTTTTTGAAACATGTTCGTTTTTGTATTAATTTCGTACAATATCGTATTTTTTTAATTTTTTATGTGTTTATCTTGTAAACTGCTAAAGTCCTTTTTGTTTTGCAAAACAAAATTGAAAACAAAAGGAAGAATATTCAGCTTCTAAAAACTTAATGCCAGGATTGTTTACTATGTGTAATTCTTGACCTTTATTTTTCTACAGGTAAAACAAGAAATAGGTTTCTAATGACAACAAAAACAAAAAATAAATTATTGTTTATATGTACAGAGTGCTTTGACAATACAAAACTGAATTTGAGTTCAGCAAACATTTTGTGATAGAATGTGAATGGAAACATACTGTTAACTTTTAAACGTCATTCTGCACAAAAATGTTTATATTAGCTTAGGTGAGCTATATTTCGTCTTTCGAAGCAAATTCCGGGTTCTTCAAGGAACGAAATTTAGCCACGTCCAGTTAGAAAAATTCTGTACCGCGTACTTAAGTAAGAATATTAAAAAAACTAGTAGCTATCACACTAGTAAAAATGTGTACTTTCATAATATTAATAATTAAATTTTTTAGTCTCTACATCCACGCAAAGTACACCTGAATTAAATGGATCGCTACCAGAAAATATAGAATTGATAGACCTGGAGACAAAAATTCGTTTTAAAATTCCAAGGAGATGTCTTAGTTATTGGAATTTGTTCTGGATCTTTTATATTTATTTTATTTACAGAGATATATGCCCCGCGATATATTGAAGGTCATGATCTATTTTTTGAATTTCAGTCTGGATTTAGGAGGAATCACAGTACACTCGTCTTGAAGTCGTTGACGATATTTCTAGTGCAGTTGGGTAATAAGTACGCTACCATCTTGTTACTACTAGATTTTTCTGAAAGGCATTTGACTCTGTAAATCACCACCTATTGTGTAGTAAATTGTCACATTATTTTGGATTTCATGTTTCTGCTGTTAACTTAATTAAAAACTATCTTCTGAGCCGATCACAGCCTGTATTTCTCAATGACTCTACCTCTGATCAGCTTCGAGTGGAATGTGGCGTCCCTCAAGGCTCTATTTTTGGACCTTTACTGTTCAGCGTATTTATCAATGATATTCTGAGTTGCTTAAAAGAAGCTAATTGTCGTCTTTATGGCGACGATGCGCAGATTTACATTAGTTGCCCCTTCACTCAGATTGAACATTATATTGGTAAATTGAATGTTGAGCTTGAAGCTATCTCGCTTTGGGCTTCAACTAACCAACTCATGCTGAATCCCACCAAATCACAAGATATTGTTATATATTCGAAAGATCTTCCCTATAACTTGCCACCTTTGAAACTTAACGATAGTATTGTCCCAATTTTTGAATCATACCAAAAATATGGGTGTTATATTTAACAAAACTTTAAGTTGGTCGGACCATATTACTTGTATTGCTAACAGAGTGTATCCAATCCTTCGTAAACTTTGGTAGTTTTAAGAACTAAATGTAAACTTGTTAAGTGACTCATCTTGCCACACTTTTTGTATTATGATGTTGTGAACTCATCAATGAGTGCTATTGATAGTTCAAGTTTAAATGTTATCTTCAATGCATGTACGAGGTATGTCACTAACCGTCGCAGATATGTCAACATCTCTGATGTCTCTAAGTGCATTCTAGACTGCACATTTAATAATTACTTAAATTTTAAATATGTCTGTTTTCTATTCAATGTTATATGTTCCGGGTTTCCTTCTTATATTTATAACAAACTTGACTTCTCTAGATCGCTGAGATCTATCTCAACAAATATCCATCGTCATCATTGTAGACTGAGACACTTATCTTTTTTTGTTTGTGTGGAATTCACTTCCGATTGCTATAAGGCGTGCTCCAATGCACCGTTCATTTAGTCGACTTTGTTTCGAGTATTTTAAGAGTTTGTAACCAGTAATTTAATTTTTGACATATTGTAATTTTATTTTCAGATTTTCTTATAATGTTTTGCATCTTAATTTTATTTAATTTTATATATTTTGTTTTATTAATTTTGTAAATTAAATAAATTTATTTATTTCAGTTCTCAAACAGAGCAGTTCTGCTCAATTGTAAAAGTAGAAAGTACACAGTGAAGCTATATGAAAAATAGTATAAGTAAGTTACAATAATTAATTTGCAATAATTTTTTTTTTTAAAAGTCAGTTTGACTGAATCAGTTTGTTTCTGCCAGGTAAGGTTTGAATCTATTATGACGCCTAGGTATTTGTATTTATTTGTTTTGTATGGCATGTGGTCATAATCGTATTTAATGTTCAACGTTTCTACTTATTTAACATTAGGTATATATATGCTTCGTTTTGCTAATATTTATTGTTAGTTTGTGGTTAACCAAATATAGGGATATTTTTTCAAAATCTAAACTAATAGTTTTTTTCCAGCTCTTTAGTGTTGTTTTGTGCATACACCACACCGCTAAATCATTTGTTTAAGGAAATGTTTGTCCTCCTAAATATAGCTCAGAAAAACTGTTTGTGTAGCATTTGAAAAGAGTTGGTTCTAATGCGCCGCCTCGTATAATTTATGTTTTCTACTTGGTTATTAAAATTATTCAGACTTGCATATTGTTTTCTATTTGTAAAGTATCTTTTAAACCATTTTAGTTCTATTCCAATATTCGTAAAATCTTGTAAATCAATATGGAGTAACGTTCGTTTAATTTTCTAATTAAGATTTTTCTTTCAACTGCATCGAACGCTTTTGAAAGATCGAAAAATAATATTGCAATGTTTTTTGTCAATTCAAGATTAGATTGAATACAGGCCATTCTATCAAAGATCTGCATTTTTATTGGAGTCTGTCTTAAAACCATATTGTATTGTATTTGAAAGTATTTTTAGATGCTCCGGGAGTAATTTTTTAATCTATGTTTCAACTATTTGATTAAATTGTACCTATTAAAATCGGCCTAAAGTTATTTAGGTCTTCAATTTCCCCTGAGTTTTTACGTATTGGCACAATTTTAATTATTGTAAACTGATTTAGCATTTTACCTTTCGTTAGAATAGTATTGATTAATTGTGTTAACGGTTTTGTAAGATTGGAATAAATCTGCGCTGAAAATGAAATGGAAGTTCCAACATCTTTCTCTGCACCAATACGAAAATTGTTATGGAAAAATGAAGATCTTCCAATTGCAAATTTAGTTGAACATTAAATTTTACAATCAAATAAAATCTTTTTACCATTACAATATTTCGAAAAATATTTTAAAGAAGAACATTTTGAAAATTGTGTCACCTATATACATATACTAATATATATGCTTTAAAAAAAGGTGGGATTCTTTTAAGAACTAATGCTGCAGAAATTAAAAAAATTTATGATATTCATTTGTATCTTAGTTGTATTCCCAAATTAAGACATTACTGACAGAATCGGTTTAGGCAAAATATGGTAGCTTCCAAAATTTCCAGAAATCGTCTATTCGACTTAAGAAAATATATACACTATATTGACATCAATAGTCCACCACCAGGAGACAATAAATTGTGGAGAGTTCAGCCAATAATAGATGATGTCAGAAATTGCTGTCTTGCGTTACCTCGTGATCACACACATTATTCCATTGATGAACAGATGATACTATTTACAGGGTGATGTCCAACAAGCTTGCGACAGTATGTGAAAAACAAGCCACGTCCAGTAGGACTAAAAAATTTTGTTATTACTTCATCAAATGGTATGGTGCTCGATTTTAAAATATATCAAGGAAAATCAACGCCACTGCCAGAAAGTGATTTGGGCTTGGGAGCGGCTGTAATATTACGTTTAGCTATGACTAATCCCAAAAAAAGCTGTCGTTTTTTTGATAGATATTTCACCGGTTTATCGCTTATGGAAAAACTTAGCGAGTTAGAGCTTTATGGAACTGGAACAATACAAGCAAACAGAATAAAAAATGTACAATTTTCAAAATAATGTTATAATGGCATCTACCGCTTTTGACAAGGTTGAAAAAAAAATATATTCACATTAACTGTCCAGATTTGGTGACAAAATATAATAGTTATATGGGTGGAGTAGATGCTTGAATATTATCGAACTTGGATCAAGTCAAAAAAATGGACAGTAAAAGTTTGTTTTCATTTCCTGTTTCTTGCAGTAGTCAATGCTTGGATTGAATACCGAAGGGATTGCAAAAGTCTAAATGTGTCAAAAAACAACGTAAAATCCTTTTTTAACTTTCACCTGAAAATAGCTGAAGCATTTCTTGCTTCAACACTTAAACGTTCCAGGGAAAATGACGAAGAAATGCTAGAAAACAAAAATCCTTACACAAGTAATTCAAGTTATCCGTTTGATAGCAAACGGTTAGATGGTTTGCAACACTGGCCAATTGCCGATAAATTACAAAGTGCCAGAACGTGCAGAGCACAACATTGTAAAAAACGTATAAGAAATCGCTATGAAAAATGCAATGTTTACTTATGTATCTTAACAGGCACTTCAAGTTTTAAGTCACACAGTTCCTTAAAATTCCTGTAATATGTGTGCCTAAAGCTTTGCAAATATGTAAATTATGTGATAATATTTTTAAATTTATATTTATAAGATAAGATTTAATTACTTTTAATGACAAGAAGTCTGAATCCATTTATTTACTATTGTTTAATGTATATATTTAATGTTAAAGAAACTTTTATTATTTGAAGAAAATTAAAATCATAAAATGCTTTAATTCAGTTTTAATTTGTTTTTAAGTCTGATTTTTATGTTATCTATAGAGCTTGCTTTTCAAAATATGAATATTTTTTTTTTTTTTTTAATTTTAATTTTTATTTAATTTATATTTTTATAATTTTCACTAATTTATGTTGAATTTTTTTAAGTTTGTTACAAGAAGAATAATTTAATTTGTCTGAACTAAGGAAAAAATTATATACCAAAATATTCTGTTTTTATTTCAATTAAGTCCCAACCCACACATTTGTGTGGGTTCTTTTCCTGTTAAACGGATAGCCCTAGGACCACAAAACTTTAGACTTAAGCTTTTTAGCCTAAAGACAAACTATATCTAAAATTTTATACCAATCGGATCAAGCCAAAAATTTTGGGATCTAAAGGGATAAATAAATTTTACGTTTTTGACAAAAAATAAAACTCCTAGAATTGAAGCCAGTCATTTTACATCTATTTTGAATGGGATTATCCATAAATTTGGGCAGATAAAAAATCGCGTCGAATATTCTAGTATCAAAGAAATATTACATAATTGGCTCACTCTGTATTTAGATTTTAAATAAAAATAAATTCTATACCAAAATATTGTAATACATCTAATTTAATTAAAATACTTATGCAGACCTAAATAATGGATTGTCCTTGAGACAGAATTAATAAGAAATGAACAAACTAAGCATAATTTAATTAAAGTTCATATTCAGCTAAGCGGATCAAATTAGTACGCTTGTCCTTTAATAATGTGTCATTATATAATGTTACAAATATAATATAAGTGATAAGTGAATTAATTAAAATAAATTAATAAAACAATATGTTGTTTTTTTTTTTTCAAAAACAAACTTTTCAATTCTGAAAAATTATTTTTGTAACCTTAAATTTGATTAAACACAACCCATCTATTGCATTCATGTACTGACTAAGAAAAAAAATTAACCTAAAAATTATTTTTAAAAGAAGAAATTACTTAATTTATTTTTAATAAAATTATTATAAATAAGAAAACATTATTTTCACCTAGCAATTCGTTCACAATCTCCAAGTCTATTTTTTTTTTACCTATATGTCAGACCTTGAATATATCAGTAGAATATGGTTCCCTTATTTATTACTTGACTGATATTAATCTATTTGAATCTGTTCAGCACAGTAATGTTTTACATTCAGCACTTAAATTTTTATCATGAATTGATCAACTGCGACTACCTACAAGTCTTAAACAGATTAACTTACAGCGATTATTTAATCGTCAGAAATTTTGCTAACGTATCTTTCGTCGATCAGATACTCTCGACTAAAACATTAGCCACAAAAGTTTAAATTTTTTTGGTTGATAGAACCAATTGCGATAGTCTCAGCAGCGTTAAATTGTTAAGACCCACATTCCATTTCACCCTACAAAATATGGCAGATTTGAGCCGATTACTAAAATGCTTTGCGAAGTCAATTATAAATCAATACTTTTTGCAATATTTAAGCTCACATAATTATCAACGTTTAACCTATTAAAAGTAGACTACAGCTAAACATATTATTTTTTGTTTTTTATTACATTTTTTTTTATTAACTTTATAATTAATTAAGGTTTACTTTTAAATTGGTTTTTAATTTTTATTTTTATTTTTTTAATATAATAACAATACGTTTCGTATGATCTACGAACAGCACAATATAACTACTCAACTGTCAAAATGTTTTTAATTTATTTTATAACGGTGTCGCATTCTACTAAGCTGAATAAATGATGATAAATATTGCAAACTCTCGTCTCTAATAGGTATTTGATGTGTTTACTCGAAGCATTATTGTCTGACAGTATAATAAATAAGTATTTATAAAGGTCTAACAAATGACATATATATAGCAGTGCTATGACAACAGAAACAACCTATTATTGTTAGTTACCTCTACACATATAAATGCATGGTTTCTTTTATATAATTTCGAAACTACTAAAGCCTAGACAATTACAAATTTTGAAATTTAAATATGTATTTCAATAATATCTAGCTTTTATCTTAAATTTCGAGATGTGAGCATGTTGAAGAATTCAAGTATCTTGCTACCCACTGTCTACATAAACTCTAGATTCAATTGGACTGTACATAGTATATATGTTGAGTGATTTTGTTAGAAACATTTATCACATTAATCTTTATTGCCCTATAAGAATAACTAAGTTGGTCTACAATGCATTATTTCACTCAACATTTTAATATGATGGTATAATTTGTTAGGGTGGTTCTTATGAAAACAAGACTAGGCAACTATTAATTGAACAAAAAAATATTATTAGCAAAAAAATTAACAGATTAGCCCACGCGCAGGAATTATTTAAACAGTTGAATATATTACCAATTAAAAACTTATATTTTTTCAGAACTTTAAAAATATATTTTATTATATATACAATAGCTGGGTAGACAAATGACAAATGATCACATACAATCTAAGATATAAAATAATATTTGATGTAATTTGGTTAGCCGAAATTACCAAACATTTTAAATTATTCTGTTCCTAACAAACAAATTGAAATTGTTATCTATTGATTATAGTGTAATTTTAATGTTAAAAAATTGAATTAATTCTAGTGCATTAAAAGAATACTTGCGAATGAATTAAAAATATAACAGCTTTTAAAAAATTTCCATTTTTACAAAAGTGTTGAACCAAGAATATAAAAATCTGAATAATTAAGAAAAGTCAGAAATCTAAAGAAGTTTGTAAGTGAAGCAACATTTTCTGCATTGCAATGTATTAGAAGTAGAAATTATATTTATCTCTATTATAGAGGAAGGTTAACAAACAAATGTAGTACACAAATTTTACTAAAGCTTTTGACATTTTACCACGTAGTGTAACATAGCTAAAATCACGAAATTTAAGTTTTCCGTTAATCTTTTTAAAATGAATCAACTCATATTTTTCTAATAGAATTTATAGTGTTTTGTTCAGGTTGTCTATTTCAACATCATTTATGGCCAACACAAGTATTTCACAAGGTAGTCACTTAGGACCTTTTTATATTTGCCTTAATTAACTTGCCTTGGACTTTATTTATATGTTTGTTTCAATTTGCTTCAATTCAACAAAATACCCATTTCAATAACCATTCAACCAAAGTATATCCATAAAAAGAGTATGAACTCATGTATGTATTCATTTTTTTGCACACAAATTCATATGCAAATTTGATAAACATTGTAAGAAATAGACGATAATAAGAATTTTACGTGTAAAAAAAAGAAAAAATATAGCAAACAAAAGAGAGTAACAAAAACAGTTGGCTGAAATTAAATAAAAAAAAGTTAATAATTTTGAAAAAAATTTTCGACAAATTTTTGGAAGTCTTGAGATGAGATTAAGAGATTTGGTAAAAAGTTCGGCTAATTTGCTTATTCCGTAATTACAATAATAACTTGCTTTGAAAACCTTATATCAAGGTACGGTTCTAAAGTTTATTTTTGTAGTTTTAGTACGCTTAAATTGAAGGCAAATATTTCTAAAAAAAATTTTTTTTTCCTTATTTTTTTATTTATAATTTCTATTAATGATGTCATGATAAAAAGCAAATAAATGATTTTATTTTATGACGTTTCAACTTTGATTATATTGATATAAATAATCTATGTAAACATTTTATATCTGTGAACATACATTTACTTAGTTTTTATAATAACTTGTTTTCCAGCGTTATAGTAAAATTTTGGTATAACAGTCAAAATAGTCGAATATTTTCCTTTTAATTTTACTGATATGCTTATCATACAGATACGCGTATTTCGTCTACTACTTGCAGACTTCTTTGTACTCGACATATTTTGTACTCGACTCGACTTATTACATGATTAGTAAACATAAAGTGTAACTATAAGTTTACAAAAACGTAAACATTTTGTATCTGTAAATATTGATTTATTTCTTAGGTACATGATTAGTAAACATACATTGTAGCTATAACTTTACAAAAACATTAGCATTTTGTAATTGTAAACATTCGTTTACTTAGTAAACGATCACTAAAGTTACATTGTAGCCATAAGGGAACAAAAGTGTAAATATTTTGTATCTATAAATATTTATTTACTTATTAACCTACATATATTAACGTTCAGCAAAGGTACGTTGTAGCTAGAAGTTTACGAAAACGTAAACATTTTGTATCTGTAAATATTCATTTACTTAGTAAACGATCAGTAAAGGTACATTGTATCTATAAACTGACAAAAATGTAAAATTTATTTATATGTAAACATTTATTTACTTATTAACTGATCAGCAAAGGCATGTTAGAGCTAGAAGTTTACGTTTAAGTATTAATTTACTTAGTAAACGATCATTAAAGGTACATTGTAGCTATAAGTTTACAAAAGCGTAAATGTTTTTTATTTGTAAACATACATTTACTTATTACATTATTAGTAAACATACATTGTGGCTATAAATTTACAAAACTGTATGAAAAAAGGTACATCTGTAAGCATTCATTTACTCAGTAAACGATATGTAGAAGTATATTTTAGCTATAAGTTTACAAAAACGTAAATATTTTATATCTGTAAGTACACTCGTATACATACAGTAACATTGCAATCGTAATCATGAGTTAACATTTACTATTTTTCTTTACTGTATGCATTCTGTAACATCATTTTGTTTATAAGTATATATACATTTATATTTATGCTTACAGTAAACGATTTATAAATGTACAACTAAAATTTGTGACTATGAGTTATACAAAATGTTCTTTGGGTCAGTAATAAAAAATAGTGGATTACAAAATTTACGCGGATGATATGAAAATTCTATTTGATACAAAAGTATTATGGTAAAATTATTTCAAAATAACCGTGATAATTTGGTGTGCAAATCACAACCTACTTCACAACATTAAAAAATGCGCATTAATGTGTTATAATCGCCATTCTAATTCATTCGCAATTATTCTTTTAATGTTAAAATATTGCTAGAATTAATTCAATTAAAGACTTTTGTGCATTTTTCGATAATAAATTTATATTTAAATTACACTATCATCAATCGATAACAATTTTAATTTGTTTGTTAGGAACAGAATAATTTAAAATGTTTGGTAATTTCGGCTAACCAAATTACATCAAATATTATTTTATCTCTAACGTCGTATATAAAGTCTTCATAATCCAGATATGTTATACGATATAAAAAAACCAAAATTCCCACATCCTTAATAAATTTCATTTTCAAACTTTACACATAATAAGCCTCACCAGTAATTGGATGCATCCCTAAGAGTAATCACAATTTTAAAACAATTTCCTAAAACTTTTTTATGAAATTAGAGATTTTCCATTATAAAAAATGAAAAAATTATTAAACAATCAGGAAACTAAGAAGAAAAGAAAAAATTTATTTAAAGACCGAAGAAAAAAAATCAATTCTTGTTCATCAATAAAAGTTAATTTCAGACACAAAAATCCTTCAACAATTCTATTTTCATTCATAAAAAAAAAAAATTTTCCTTACTACTGTGAAAATAAAAACTTTTCTTTTCTTTGAGGTTTACAAATTGACTTTTTATGATTTTCTTTTTCTTTTTATATCTTATAGAATGATAGATGAAGCGCACAACGAAAATAGTTCATTAGCATGAAGAAAAAAAAAAATAAAACAAATTTAAATCTCAGAAGACTTTTTGACAAGGAAGTAAAAATTGTTTAACATAAGTAAAAAAAAATGTTCACGTCTGAGACGGAAAATATTTTTTCTTTTTCTAAAATTAACTTTTAAAATAAAATAAAGAGAAGAAGAAAATGAAATTGAATTCAAAAGACGAAATAAAAAGCTGGTTGGTTCATAATTAATTTTAGACTTCCAAATATTTATGATATCATCTTAATTCCCAAAAGATTTAAAATAAAAAATATGGCACAAAAATACCTGTTTTTTTTATAAAAAAAAATAATATCGGTGTTAAGCTTCTCATTTTCATATCGTTAAAATGAATGTTTTAGACTAGTGGGAATCATTCTGACATCCTGTTTTAATTTTAAGAATTCTAAGTAATTTTTACACATCCTGAGATTTAAAATTTGAATATTTTTTTGTTTTTTAAATTCTATCACGACATGTCAATCACATCAGAATATCAAATTCAATATATCTAGAGACTGTTTGAATCTAAATCTGCCATGTCAACAACGTAAATAATATTAAGAAGAAAATTATAATTTTGATAATAAATCTATCGAAAGAGTTCAATATTTTAAAGATCTACTACTACCTACTACTACTACCCTCTCTTTGACAGTAAATTATTTTTCAAGCAATGTTCTAATGTTAGAACTACAAGTTCTAACTTTAGTTTCCTGATAAGATAATCTGAAGAATGCAAAAATACATCCAGGGCTGCAAACCATCCTTAAACCCGAATCCAAAACCTGCTCTGGAATATTTTGCAGCCCTGTTTACATCATTATTTATTTCAGTCGTTCGACCAAATTTCTTATCCTCAAATCCCAAACTAGGAAAGCATTTCTTTATTATTTTTAAACTGTTAAGATATAAATTGTTCGTATATACTATTCCAGCTTGGAATTGCTTCGTGTTCGGGGTTTGACAAATACATATTATTATTTAAAACTTTTATTTCTTTATACATAATTATTGTGTAGGTTCGAGTAATAGGATGATACGGTATAATTTTGCTATCGACAACAACTCGTATGCTAAAATTTGAATTCCGCAATTTGTTAGCATAAGAAGCTATCCAAATAGACATAAACATTCTCGGAATGCCAGTTAACCAAAATATGCACTGAAATGATCATATTTTCGATATTGCTAAAACCGTAGCGAGGTGTTTGGAGTTTTTGAGTCGCTGCAAAGCTTATTTTCATTTCGATACCACTTACAAATGTGTAGCAGGAATTATGGGCAGGAAAAAAACTGCTTTAAGTTTTGTGGTCACAAATCAAACCCATGATTCGTCTTATAGGCGACATATATCCGACCTCATCGTTCGACCATATACCACTTGGTCATCATCGTATTGTTGGAGCACTTACTCTATTTTATAGATATCTACGTGGCCTTGGCACTAGTTCCGAGTAATTAAAATCACTTCTTCTTCCTCCCAAAAAATTCCACCGGATAATATGAGAGGCATCAAGTGCCCACCCTTTCACAGTGGAAGTTGTGAGATGGTTTAAGCTCGATTATGGAAATTCTTTTATAGTTAGAACATCTCAAATGTTAAATTTCGTTCAAATCGTAGCATTCCCAATGAACGAAGGATTCTTTATTTATGATTTATAGAGATTTAAGAAGAAACTTTATCAAATCTAGATTGGTGGGAGCAGGTTCGGAATCCCTAAACCTCATACGGCTCCGAAACAAGGTAGAACTGATATGGATACCGGGTCATAGTGGCTTGACTGGAAATGAGGAGGCTGACGAACTAGCCAGATCATCGGCGGTAAACATTTTTGGCTCGGAACCGGCATTTGGTATGTCTATTAATATCGATAGAAAACACCCTGAAGAGGGAAACAAACAATCTTTGGGAGCGTATTGAAGGCCACAGAGTCTCCAAAATAACCAACTTCCTGCTAATTCTCAATAGAGTAGACTGTAGGAAGATGGTAGGCATACCTACTGGTCATAACCACATGAATAAGCACATATGTAGACTAGCACTAAGTGACGACCCAACCTGCAGACACTGTCTGGAAGAGGAAGAAACCTCTACACATGTTGTAGGGGAGTGCCTAGCTCTTTCAAGGTTGAGACTCAGGTTGTTGGAAACGCACTACATGACCTCAGAAAACTTCTGTAGGATAGAACCCACAAACCTATTGGCCTTTATCAAAAGGGTCAAATAAGTTGAGGTGGAGGAGGGTATAAAACGCTAAAAGCCTATATGCCGGCCCTGACATATTAGGGCCAATTCCGTTTTAAATTTAAAAAAAAAGAAACGGTTTAACATATTCAAACAACAAAAATGATCAACTCAATGGATAATGGGACTTTAGAGTATGTTTAAACGGTTTGTTCTAAATGTCTAAACGAATTTGAAAGCATTGCCGGTACTATTCGACTCACTCTAATATGTATTTTCGCATTGTACCAATATAGAACGATATAAGTGATCGGAAGAAATGACCTCTGAGGAAGTTGTTTACTTTCCGCTGGACCCGCAAAATTTCTACTATTATCTAGCATGATAATATCGACTAAATCTAACCAGTTTCGACTTAATATGTTTCGAGCCCTTGTGTTAAAGCTGAGTATCTTTTTTTCATATGTAAATAAAATCACAATTTTTTTTAATTTAAACTCAATTATTTTTAGTTCTTACTATCTTAACAACATAATTAATTAACTATTAAAAATATTAAAAATTATATCAATACACCATTACTTTGTAAGCAACATTTTTGAAGGACGGGTTTACAATATGTGAGTGTACAATGAATTTAAAAACTAATCAACTAAGTTAAAATAATTTCCAACCATGCCAAACATAATTTTGATTAAGTTAAAAGAAAATACAAAATAAAGAATTTCAAATAAAAATAAAAAACTGCTATAATAAAGTATACCAGATAAAATTTAATAAATATATCGAATACTTATCATCACTATCAGTAACCTTCAAATTGGCATATTTAAATAATTTCATTCATCAGAATATCGTTTTCAATTCACACCCTTATTTATTTTTAGATGACGATTGAAAATAGTTTTAATAAAAAAAACAAAAAAACAATCTTGGACCTAAGTATTAATTTTTTTTAAAAGATAAACCGCTATAACCTTCCTAGATTATCCATTACATAATCTCCAATATCCTTTTTGACAAAATTTTTAAGATACTTCAATGATCCTTTAAAAAAAATAATATTATTTAAATTTGCATAAGATTTCATCTCACTCAAATTTTATATTTATTATCTATTTATCTTCAAAATTCTTCCTGGAATAAAATGATTTGGAAAATTTATTCTTCTCAAACATATTTGGGGAAATATTATTCATATTCATTATTGGAAATTGTATTCATTGTTTTTTTGTATTTGAATTTCTATAAATAGTAAAATGGAAGTGGAATACAAGACTACTTTAATATTTAATTTTATTGGATTTTATTTCTGTGTTAAAGGCGTAGAATGTAGGTTTAATTTTAAGAATTGTAGGTTCAACAATAAAGTTTTTTGCAGGTTACATACCCCATTCTGTCATAAGTTATAGGGATTCCGATAAAAAAAAAATATTAAAATTTAGATAGTCAAGGTTATATTAACGATATGCAATATGAATTTATATTTCACCGCGGTCCATAGATGATTTGATGGCAAACAATAACGTGAAGTTAAATATCAGATTTAAATATTTCGAAAGCTATGGATCGAACATGTTATAATGCGGGGAGTTGACCTGAATACTTTTTGAAATAAGAAATATATTATTTCTATGAAAACGTTTTTTATCCTGAACTTTTATCCTAGGAAGATAAAATTTAGCTGGACTAGAAATAGAGGCGTAGTGAGGATCTTAGAGATAAACGCTAAGAGATAATATGGGAAATTTAGTTACCGAAACGAAAGAGATATTAGAGACATGGAAGCAGCACTTCCAGCAGCTGCTAAATGAAGAGCAACGATAACAACAAGAACTAGCAACACCAGCATCAGTCATTATACTAACAATCTCCCGCCACTTAATGTTGTTGGCCAAACCATCAGCAAGCTGAAAAAGAACAACGCTGAACTTGATGGACTCCTAGCTGAACTATTCAAGGCTGAAGGCGATGTTTTGGGTTAACTGCATGCACCAAATCATTGGCAACATCTAGATAAAAGAATACATGCCTAATAACTGGAGTACCAGCTCTATATGCCTGATTTACAAAAAGTGCGACACCATGTTCTGTAAAAACTATAGAGAAATATCCCTGTTAAATATCGCATATTAGACCCTGTTTAAGATTTTGTGTGAATGTTTGAGGCCCTATGTGACGCTGTTATTGGCAGTTAGCAATGCGGCTTTCGTCATGGTAAATTAACAAGCGATCAGGTGCTCGGACTTCCTGGAACAAAAGGCAAATCCTGAAGACGACCCATGACTTTGTCTCTGTTGAATCGATATACACTATTTATCGGTATAAAATCTGCGTACGATAGCATATACCGCAGCGACCTGTATGCTGCTATATCGGAATTTGGTGTACCAACCAAGCTCATCCGATTGTCAAAAATGACACCTGTAAACACAAGATGTGATTGGTAATAACACTTAACCAAGAGATTCACTATCATTATCAAAGAGATTCACTATCATGCGACTTCTTCAATCTAGTACTGGAACGTACAGTGCGGCGATCGGAAGTTAACACGGACGCAACTATATTTTCCAAATCTGTTCCACTACTGAGGTATGCCGATGAAATTGACATCATCGCCAAATCACAACGGCTATTGCCGAAACCTTTACCCAGATTGAAGAAAAAGCGGAACGAATTTGTCTAAAGTAAATAAGGAAAAGACAAAATATATGTTGTCGACAAATAGAAAGACCTCCTAACATCATATTGGTCAAAACATCACTGTCGCATATGTAATTTCGAGTTAGTTCGGGAGTCCACCTACCTTGGAATCAGTGTTCATCTCACAAACCACATCAATGTGGAGGTATGGCGAAGAATAATCCTTGCAAACTATTGATGCTTTTGGTTTGTCAAAACATCTCGGGTCAAAGCTATAAGACACTCATACTCTCGGATTTACTCTACGGATCAGAATCATGCTCAGTGAAGCCAAGTGAGCATGCATTTGTTGTCTTTTGGAAGAAAATTCTGTTTGGTCCTGAAAACGACGATGGAGTCTGGAGAAGAAGATATAATGCTGAACTCTATGATCTGTATAATATGAAGGGCACGAAGTCACGAAAATTAGGTCTCCACCTAGAGCGGATGAACGAATATGTTCCAGCCAAGAGAATCTTCGAATCCAGACCCGAAACATTTAACACAATTTCGCATCTTCAAGGAATCCGCCCTGACCGGCAAAAATGGAGGACGTTAATGAGTCATGCCCAGGGCTTACATGGTCTGTTGGCCACCTAGGTAAGTAAGTAAGTAAAGTGTGTTTCCTCGTGTTTCTATTTTTTTGAAAATCTATAAAACCATTATGTGTAACTTATTATTTTAAGGTCAAAAGTTCACCGTTGTATTGAATATTTTCAATGAGTTCGAAATTGGAAACTGAATATCTGAATAATATATGTATGTAATATTCAAGAGAATCAACATTATTTTTTTGTGAAATGATTTCAAAATATTCACATTTATCACCAGACTTGGTAATTATGCATAATTACAGATGATTTATATTATAATTCTCGTATTTCATAAATCATCATCATCATCATTGTCCTGCAACCCCATCCGTGGGGCATAGGGCGGAAGTAAATTCTTTCCAACGGCTCCTATCTGCGGCTAACCTCTTCAATTGTGGCCACGTTCTTTGCTGGGTACTTGCTTCGGCTAAGACAGTTGTTCTCCACGTTTTTCTCGGCCTTCCGACGCGACGTGTACCCTGAGGATTCCATTCGAAACATTGTTTCGCGATATTGTTGTCAGGTTTCCTCAAAGTATGCCCGATCCAACGCCATTTCCTCTGTCGAATTTCCACGTCTATTTGTGTTTGTTTCGTTTTTTGCCACAGCGTTCTGTTGGAAATGGTTTGTGGCCAACGAATGTTTAGGATGCGCCGGAGACATCTGTTGATGTACGCTTGGAGTTTCCTGGTAATGTTTACAGAAACTTTCCATGTTTCGCAAGCGTACAAGAGAACAGATTTTACACTGGCGTTGAAAATTCTTATTTTTGTGCGCAGAGATAGGTTGCTTGCCTGCCATATTTTTGAAAGCATCCCGAAAGCAGTACGGGCTTTACTGATGCGGGCTTCAATATCCAAATCGGCGCCTCCATCTGATGACACGATGCTGCCCAAGTAATTGAACGTAGTCACCTCTTCGATTCGAATTTCTTGATGGAGGATCGGATGTTGTGATGTGTGAGTTGTGCGCATGATTTTAGTTTTAGCTGAATTGACTTTTAGGCTCGCACTTTTTCCAGTGTCATACAGCTTTTGGCACATATCGTTCAAACCTCCATTCGTATGTGACAATAAACACACATCGTCGGCGTAATCTAAGTGGCTGATACGTTCGAAAGGACGCCACTGGATACCGTTGCTCTCGTTTACACCCACAGTAGTAGTCATTATGTCATCCATTACTACTAAAAACAATATGGGTGATAAAATACAGCCCTGCCTTACTCCCTGACACACCTCGAAGCAATTTGTAAGCTGTCCTCGATGTAAAACGCGACATCTTGCATCTTTGTAGGATTCCTTAACTATAGCTATAATTTTTTCTGGAATGCCTCTCCTACTAAGCGATTCCCAAATATACTCTCGGTTTACTCTATCAAAGGCTTTCTCAAAGTCTACAAACATGAGATTCAGCGGTGCTTTAAATTCAGTGGATTGTTCAAGAATTATTCGTAATGTGTTGATGTGATCCACACACGAATGGCCACTGCGAAAACCTGCTTGGTGTCTTTTGAGTGTAGCTTCTATTCTGCCTTTACTTCTTTCGAGTATTATTCTAGCCATTAATTTCGAGAAAACTGAGAGTAGAGTGATACCTCGCCAGTTATTGCAATGATTTAGGTTACCTTTCTTTGGTATTTTGACAATAACTCCTTCCTTCCATTCACTTGGATATTTTTCTTGTTCCCATATAGCCTGGAACAAAGGTAACAAAATATCGGCTGATACATCTGGATCAGCTTTTAGGAATTCGGCGGGTATCTCATCTACTCCTGCTGCTTTATTATTTTTTAAAAGGAGAATTGCTGATTTTATCTCGCTTTTACTTGGGGCTCCCACATCGATACCCCTAAATGATCTGCGCATGGTTGGCATAGGAGAGCTTGTGGATACATTTTGTTCTACGAATTGCTCGTTTAACAATCTGCAGAAATGCTCCTGCCATCTTTGCAGTTGATCATCCATAGATACCAACAGCCTTCCACTCTCGTTCAAGATTGTTTGATGCTCTTTACTGTTACGTTTGGCAATTTGGCTCGTAATCTTGTAAAGAGTTTTGACATCTCCTCTGTTAGCAGCGCTCTCAGCTTCCTTTGCAAGATCTTCTATATTTTTCCGTTTGTCACGTCTTACGCTCCTCTGTGCAGCCTTATGTGCTAATCTATACTGCAAACGTAGTTCTTCTTTTTTTTGCTGATTGGATTCGGCATTGATTTTCCTCTTTAAGGAACTACGTTCGGCAATTTTATCCCATGAGGTTTGTGATATCCATGGATCTCTTTGGGTAGATAGCGAAGTTACTGTTTCGGAACCGGATTCTATAAATGCTTTTTTCGTATTTTCCCACATAACATCTATAGATGCATCTTGCTCATTTTCAACCATCCATGTTGTTACTTTTTCGTTGATGCTGGCTACCAGATTACGACATATGGTGGGGTTTTTTAATGCTTCTACATTGAAATGAGCTCTCCTTTCCGGTCCGATTCTACGTCGATTGACGGCTGACGTCCTCAACTGCATACACGCGAAGACCAAATGGTGGTCACTACCGACATCCGCGCTCCTTTTGTTTCTTACGTCGCAGAGCGATTTCCTCCATTTCTGTTGTACGATTATATGGTCAATCTGGTTTTCTGTACGACCATCCGGGGATATCCATGTTTTCTTGTGGCAAGTTTTGTGGGGGAAGTTTTGGGTTCCACCAATAGTAAGTTGTCGTGAGTTACAAAAATCTACGAGCAGCTCTCCATTGCCATTTCTTACACCTATTCCGTATTTCCCCATGACTCTCTCTAGGCCTGAATTTTCACATCCAACTTTGGCGTTAAGATCGCCCAGAATGATCTTAATGTCAGCCATTGGAGCATTGTCATAAATCGTACTTAGCTGTGTGTAGAAAATGGATTTTTCTTCCTCATCTGCGTCTTCAGTTGGAGCATAACACTGGATGATGGTAATATTTCGTACTCTAGATTTCAATCTGGCAGTGATAAGTCTTCTGGATACTGGGGCCCAGGAGATCAAACTACGTCTAGCATTGCGACTTAACATAATGCCGACACCTCCTCTCCTTATGCCACCAACTGCTTCATCATCTCCAGAGTACAGCATAGTTGTTAAATTGCTGGGAGATATATAATCTCCTTGCCCTCTCCATTTGGTTTCGCTTATACATAATATTTCCAGCTTGAGTCGAATCATTTCGCGTTCAACTTGCTCGTATCGACCTGCATCGTACAGGGATCTAACGTTCCAAGCTCCGAAAACTGTTCGTGTCCTATAACCGAAGGTATTTTCCGCGCGTACGAGACGATTTCGATAATTTACTTCCGATTCAGTTATCTCGGTGTTCCGCTCGACACCACCACATGAAATATGCCGCACCCCCAAATCCGATGTGCGGTTTACTACAACCGAGGCTGTAGGAGGATTCACCGTGATTTCATCGCGATTACCTCTTGGGGACCTACCATTCGTTGTCATGTTTCATGAAATGTTATCAGTTGGTTGACCCTTTGGCATTTTCTGAGATATGGGTGATAAAACCATAAGCTCAAATCTGACAGGCACGCCCGCCCGTTGGATGGTCAGATACATCTTCTTATAGGCCGCTCATTATGAGTACAGACGCCTTTTGCAGCCGCTCCAACTAGGAGATGCAGACGCTGCATACATGGTTACGGAAAAGACCCTTAAATTCAAAATGTGAAAGTGGCTCAATTCCGAGCATGAATATTCCGCCTTTGGTTGTTACCTCCGCCGTTGTCCGATGCACGCCATGCTTCCCCTCTCTTCTGTCCCCTACCCATTCTACTACACCGGGGTTAGAACCCGATCGTTCATATGGGTTGCTAGGGTTAACAGGGGCCACCACGTGAAGGTGAGGGTAGGAAAATAAGGTGGGAGAGGCTAAGTGGCGTAAGCTGGATACAACGACCATAAAACGCATCACCACCCCATTAGACCCCCTTATTCCTATTTCATAAATATCGTAACTTAATTACATTTTGCGAGTTAATTTTTAATTCATATATTGAAATTAAATATATTTCGTTATATCAAGTTATTTAGTATACTCAGTATAGCTATATTCAGTAATTGTCATTACTAATTTAAATTATTTTGTACCACTAGCACAATTTTCATTTAATTTTCCAATTGTCATTCACCCTGACATCATTCTTTGTTTCCATTTAATAATTCATAAAAACATTAATCTTAGCTGAAACAAAAAAAATAAATGTTGCGGTTAGAATTAATCTTCAAACCAATGTGTCCAATAAAGAAATTGAAAACAAAAAAATTATTTTCTAATAGAAGAAAATTTAATTAAAGGAATGAAAAATATTGGCATTGGATTAAAAGAAAAGTACAATAACTTAATTGAAGTCTTTAAAAAATTTCAACTCATCTCAATTATTTAACTACAAAAGTTTAATTGAGGTTGGTGTGTAATTTTTGAATTAACTCTCATAGTAGCGACTATTTGAGTATTCACTATAACGTGGTTTATTATAGAAAACGTTTATGTAAGACGTAATATCAAATGTCGTAAATTGGAGTAAATTTTTGGAGAAAAAACTTTACTAAGCTATACATTATTATTTTAGTACGTAGTCATATATATTCGTAAATTAAAGTTTTTTATTTTTTTAGTAATAAATTAATTGTAAAAAATTAAGTCGTAATAAAACTTTTACATTAAAAAAAAAAACTAATTCGATTCATAGAATTGAAAATATAAAATCAAAAGTATAATGATGTGTTATATTAAATTTACACTACCGACATTTTGATTTTATTTTCATTTTGTCTTTATTGTTTTGAAAGGAAACATTTAATTTCCTTGTAGAGAAAATTTCCTCTTTTTTTAAATAGAAACAAAATCAAAACAAAAGAAAAGAAGTACTCTTATTCAATTTCCGTTGTTTTTTTTTTTTGTGATAATTGAATTCTTTTTAAATCAAACCATCTTTACCAATTTTCAAAGTTACAGTAAAAATTTCAAAATAACAAAAATTATTACCAAATTCAATATAAATTAATTTTTTATTGATTCCAAAATTTTACTTATATATGTAAATACTAACATTACAATAACAAAAAACCGAATAAAAAATAACAAAAAACCGAATGATACAAATGAAAAAAATAGACAATAACCACTTTACTTTGGGGTAGCATAGCTGAATCAAGTAATTTCTTGAGTATTTGAACTTCGTTTTGAATTTCAATTTTGAAATCATCTATTGCTGATAGTAGGTAGTAGTGGCTACCGGTAATATCCCGACATACTTAAACCAGTGAGATCCATTGTGATAATCTCTTGATTATATTTTCGTTTGATTTTACATTGATTTTTGTGTCTTAGCCATTATTTGCATTTGTCATTTCATTAATGTTTAAGAATTTTAAATTGACAAACTTTAAGCTTAGGTGTGCTCAGCACTTAAAAAAATTTTAAATTCCAAAATTTTACCTATACAATAACATAAAAGTTCTTAATTTATCTAAATTCCCATTTCAATTTCCTTATTTTTACATTTTTCAATTAAAATTCTATGTTCTTCCAATTACAACAAAATTAATACGTAGTTGAATTGATTTTTGCATAAACTTGAAGACCAAAGAGTTTTAGAACTTCTGACTCTAATGCACCATGCACCATGCACCATGCACCATGCACCATGCACCATGCACCATGCACCATGCACCATGCACCATGCACCATGCACCATGCACCATGCACCATGCACCATGCACCATGCACCATGCACCATGCACCATGCACCATGCACCATGCACCATGCACCATGCACCATGCACCATGCACCATGCACCATGCACCATGCACCATGCACCATGCACCATGCACTATGAACTATGTACCATGCATCATGCACCATGCGCCATTCACCATGCATCATACACCATGCACCATGCACGATGCACTATGCACCATGCACTATGAACTATGTACCATGCACCATGCACCATGCATCATGCACCATGCACCATGCACCATGCACCATGCACCATGCACCATGCACCATGCACCATGCATAATGCATCATGCACCATGCACTATGTACCATGTACCATGCATCATGCACCATACACTATTTTGGTCGGTCATGTGTGGCTCCTCTCGAATTTAAGACATGAAATTTTTCATGTCTGCCAATATTTCGTCTCTCCTACGAATGGTTGTACTACCTCGACGATTTGTACCATCCGCTCTAGTTATCCGAGCCAGAGTAAATCTTGGAAATTATCACCAATCGATAGAGCAACCTCTCGTAAAAAGCTGATACGAATGCTCTGGACACCCGGTATATATAAGAATAAATATACTAACATGCATTAATAATAACTAGCGAACCAAAATAAATAAAATTAACATAAAAATTTATAATTAGTTGATATGTTAATAGTAATTAATTAGTTATATTAAAGCTATTTTTAAATTTATTTCAAAAGCTAATAATAAAAGTTCACATTAAAAAACAAAAATCTGATCAGACTTCGAATCTATATAAACACAGTCTTTGAAATATTTATTTAAAAAATATTTTATTTTAAAACTATTTTAGAAAAAGAAACTAAAACAGCTTAAAAGCTTTTATCTGTGAACTAAAAAACGATATCACTAATGAAGCGGTAATTGCATGCATATATTATCGGTTAACATTTAAAATCGAATTTAAATTAAATAAATGTTTCTATTGTTTGACCAATAGACTTTTATAAGTCACAATGTTTCATGGAGCTTGAAAGCTCGTAACCCCCTTATATTTAAAGAAAACATGTTAAAAAAGGACTTATTATTCAAATAAATAATAATGGCTCATTACCGTAAGAACCCAAAATTATAACTAAACACCATTTTTTGATCAAAAAATAATAAGGAAGTCATTAAAAGAAAATAATTTGAAATTCAACCGACCTGATTTTACACAATTGTAAAAAAATTTCACAATAATTAAGAGGAAAAAATTGTTTTCTCAAATATTTTTCACTGTAAATGTCTTGTGTAAATAAATTATCTGTATATGTTTAAAGATTCGAGACGATATTATCTGATTAATTTAAAAACGCAATTTACATTTTTTACTTTTTTCGCGAATTTTCTCACACAATCCTTAAATAACTTAAAATTCAAATATCTCGCGCAATTTAAATTTGAATAACAGTTAATTTGATTTTTGTTTTTATTTTATTTTTTTTACTGTTTACTCCTGTTTGTAAAATTCGGCACCTAAAACTAAACTTCAATTAAAAAATCTATGTCAATGGCAGTAAAAAAGTATATATATATATATATATATATATATATATATATATATATATGCATAATATATTAATTGAATTGTCCATAAAATAAAATGAAATAAACTTTTAAATATTTCAACTCCCTCATAATGATCCTATAATTATTAAGTACATATCCTTGTATATATGTATATCTATTTTCATTCATACCTTCTTTCTTTAACAGAGTAATCTACTTTGTTATCTTTGTAATGAATATATAAGTAATGCTTACTTATTCTTTATTATTTATATATATATACTTTCGGTTTACTTCCTCAGTTATTTCAATTCTTCTAATCTTATTTCATTGTCATTGTCATTGCCTTCACTAACTTTTCTAAAGGACCAACAAAACATTTTGATTTTGTTTTTCTGTTTGTTTTTTTTCTTAAATTAAAAACAAAGATATAAAATCTTTGTAATAATGTGGGAGTAAAATATACTTGCCCCCTTACAACAAAGTAAATTAAATTGAATTTTATGTAATAGTAAAATGAAATCTTAATAAAATGTGCTGAAATGCAAAATAAAAAACAACAACAACAACAAAAATCAAAATACACAACTAATGAAATTGAGAAAAACAAAAAATTTGTTTTAAGTAAGAAGAAAAACTTTTTGTTGCAATGTGATGTTGGAACAATAAAAAGGACACGCCACATAATATGAATAAAATTATAATTTCAATACAAACAAAACATGTGACATAAAAGACTATCAAAAATTTCATTGAACAGACAGAATTCAGTTCTGTTTCTGACAGAAGGACAGAGTGAGTAACGAAGTGGTATATTATGTATAACATTTCCAATATAATCAATGAATTTTCACGATGATGAAATACAAAAAAAAATATATATATATATATATAAAAATTAACATAGAAACCAAATTTCTATTCTGATTTAAATTGACCTTGACAGTAGCTTATTTTTTGTTTACAGATAACAATTTATCACCACAGATTATTTCCATACATACTTATACTTAATGAACGAAAATTTTAAGCTCTTTAAAATTGTCGAATAACGTTTTTCTACCCCAACCATACTCTCTTGTCAATGAATTAACTGCGATTAGATAGATTATATTGATCAACACTGTTATTAGGACTTTTTTTTTCAAATTTTCTATCAATTTGTTTGCATAAAATTTAATAGCATTTTATTTTTAGCTTTATAAATATCTAATTTAGTTCCACTCAGTAAACGTACAGATATTATACGTAGTTTTTGTAATAAAATTATATGTAAGGGAAGATTTCTGTTATTATTTACTCTAACTATTCGTGATAAACCGGCATGATTGGCTTGATAGTTCGTATCAGTTTTAAATCTATTTTCATATTCGTTTACAGTTAATTGAAGAAGAATTAAATTTGATTTGGGTGGGCTTTGTATTGTTTTTAAGTATCTTATAGATTTTTTTTTATAAAAAAAAAAATGGTTTTCAAAAATGACATGGGAGATAATCAGTTTGACTTCAAGAACAATTGTACATAAACCCGCGAATCATGGATTAAATGTCCAGATATATACACAAAACTAACGTGATATGTGAAATCATTAGAGATAGAATTCCAAACAATCAAATCTATCAAGAATAAACATTTTTGATGTAATAAGGTGATTGGAAGTAGAAGAAGAAGCTGAAATGATCATATGTCATTCGAATAAGTGTATCTAAGGTCGTGACAGGTTAGATCACAGAATCATTGAACTGGCAGCCTTAATTCTAATATAAATAAAATATGACTAATATAGTTTTTCCCATACTAGATATCTGATTTAAAATGGACAGTTTTGGAATAGACTACAGTCACGTGCGAAGTTATTAAGGTTGTTTTGTAGTAGATTACTAGCACCAAAATATATAGCTTAATACTTTAATTATATGATGGGTACTCATATTGTAAGACATTGTCGATAACACATAAAATTATTTACCTATATTTAATTGAAATTAATTTTGAATTTTTCAATCCCATCTCTGCTGGGAACAACTGCAAGTAAATTATCAATAAGACAAATAAATTCTGTGCAACCAAAGGTTGAGACAGAAAATAATTAATCTCCTTTATTCCAATCGCTCCTTTGGACCTTTGCGAACGTGTTAAAAATAACTTTTGTGGATCATCGTTTCCACCGTTGATTGCTTCCAATAACTCTATCCTTTCAGATACTTGTATAAAAATTGTTTTTGTTTTCCGTTTCCAATAAAAAATAGCTGATATGTAAAAATGGTTCTTTGTGTTTTTTATAGATTATGAAAAAGGCGTGAGCAGAGTATTAAGCTGGCAGATTATTACGTAGGCACAGTATAAGAGATGTGAAGTATTCTGATCCAAGTATTCTGTAGAATAGGTGTAGACTGAGCTGTAAAAAAACCTTTCCTTCAAAATGAAAAACATCATTATTAAAGTGCAGTTTTTACTGAATCACTTTAATTTGGATTAGTGGAATATTTGTCAGCTTACTTTGCATTAATGTGTACGTGGCATTGTTTACTCCTTTGAATAAATTTGATATTAGATATTAAAACAATTTAAGGAGATGCAAAATAATTTCAAGTAATGAAAATTCTTTTTCTTTGAAAGAAAGGAGATAATTCCCAAATTACATCAAAAACCCCAAGCGCACGTGTTGGATTGATGGTGCTGCATTCACAATGATGTTTTTTTCGTAAATTTGTTTCGATCGATCGCATGCATATAGATACAATTATTATAGTAATATTCTCCGTGGAGGATTGCTATCATCATAATAATTTCAGTGAAAAAGACTATTATCGTAGAATTTTGGATTTCTGGTAGCGACCAGCTCGTGGCGTCTCGTTTTCTGGTGTCGACGGACTGTGTTGTTGAATCAAAAACTGAAGCAGTTTACTAGTTCATATGAGCTTGCAACATACAAGCATCACATTTTGTACTGCATGTTCCATGATTTCATCCATAACCGTTCAATGGACAAGTAACAGTGGATATTTTTGTTACGAACATACAATGGTTCATTAACAATACCACGAAGCATTTTATTTTTAATATCTTGCAACATTTCAATTTTGTTTTCTTTTTTTCACAGCCCAATAATTGTATGTTATTAGTCCACAGGATTTGAATATTGTTAGTTCACACAGTTTTTAATATTTGCTTATCTCTTAGAATTTTATTTTGTAACTGATAACAAGCACAATTTTTTTATCTAATGATTAACTCTTTTCTTTTCTTAAATAGTGCTTCAGTAATTCAACAAGTAATGAATTATTTTGATTATAGTGATCTTCATTTTGAAGTACACCATTACAAGTAGTACTAGTGATAATTATTTATTTTGCATTATTTGTAATGATAATGCTTTTGATAATTAATTGTGAAAGTAATGCAGTATTTTAGAAGTCCGGTTTAGTAGAATTAGATCGATCAAACACATCATGTACTCTAACATCAATCTGGTCACATTAGAAACACAAATTACATTACGAATACATTCGAAATTAAAAGAGGAATACGACAACGACTTTTTTTGTCGTCTCTACATTTTACAATGTGTGCTGAAGTGGTTTTAAAACAAACTATTAGAGATTATTAACATATCGAATTGAATTAAATTTACTCTTATAACATCCGATAGGCAAGTGGTCACAGCCTTATTATCTAGCAGTTTGAAAGTAATTCAAATTAATCAATGCAATTACATTTGCGATCTAAAAATTTACATACAAGATTGTTAACTGAATGTCGATTATAAATTGACATGATTTCCTACATAAAAAGCAAAGCATCATATACCAATACAGTAATTTGGGTATTATAATATCCCAATAGAGCTAATATCCAGCTTTAAGGATCGTCGTTTGCTATATAAGAAGGCTAAATTACGAATAAAGAGGTAAAATATTGTTTTAAAATTGTTTGGATTGCTTAAATCGAGATATTAGTATATCACTCCTATAACTGTCTATACAATAAGTTTTATGTTTGGTCTGTTTGCAGTAAACGTATAGATAAAATAATACACATAAATTGAAGAGTTCAATTAATTTATTGCAAAATACTACACATATCTAGTGTAGACCTCGTAATAAGTAACAACATCCTAATATAAATAACAACTGAAAAATATCTCGGCAGAAAATTAAAAAATGGAAAAGTTAGTAATTCCGACCACATAATTATAAATGAAATTACGGACTTCTGCAGTTAGTCATAAGGAAAAGTTAATGAGACATTGTTCGCTAACAATTTTTATTGGTAAAAAATGTCAAACAGGAATTTCATTTGCTGAACTTTAATTCAATAACTAGGTTTTTTAATACTCATCTAAATATTTTAATTAAGCCTTAGAAAATTTAACTTAGACAGATAATCTTTAAACAGTCTGTACTTTAAGGATGGGATACAATTTATTTAGGATTAAGCAAGAAATGTCCTAAAAAAAATATGATTTCAAATTAAAGTCTACATAAAAAAAAATAATTTTTCGTTATTACTTTACTAACCCTATTTACATCATATCATAGTATCTTTCTCTCTTTCTATAAAACCACATTTTTATTTTTTTTTTAAATGATTTTAAAAATTCAATTTTGTATTTTTCCGTTTTTTATTGATTTAAAAATAAAATAAAAATATTAGAATTCGGGCTAAGGAAATAAAAATGAATTTATTGAAGTGAAATAACAACAAAAAAAAAGAGAAAACCATAAATCTGAACTTAAAGAAAATTCCAAAGTACATTATGAGAATCAATGAATTGAGTGAATTATTAAAAAAAAGAGCATAAAAAGTGAATAATTTCAGAGTAAGAAATTTTTAGAAGATTAAAATCTAAATTAGGATTTTCAGAAATTTCTGAATAGAACCTTATGTTGGATCAATAATGGTAATAGGCAAAGTCCTTCACAAAGACAACGTTTCTAATTTATCATATTTATTGAGGGAAAACGAAATTCTATAATATTTATTTATAACTTAACGAAACTATAAAGCACACTTCATTGTTGTAAGTTGTAAAGTTTTGAAAGCAAAATTTGTTGATGGTGGAAAACACTTTCAATACGTCGATCTTTTCGGGTTATTCACATTTTATGTCATCACAAATTTGTAGAAAAAATAGAAAATATATAGCGCAAATTTACACAATTGAATGTTTCAATTTCATTGAGAGCATCCTCGACTGCATCATTGTATAGCCTAATCAAAAAGATAACAGAAAAATAAAATCTAAGGATTGTGGCAAACACACCTCAATTTTGTTCAAAAATAAAATTCATATATTCTTCTAGACGACAGATGACATAAGCCATACCAAGTCATATACCAACTTTGTGAAAAAAATAATGATTGAAAAGTGAATTACAAACAGAACAACAATATTTGAGCTATGCTAATGGCTTGTACACCGAAAGTGAATGAAAAAAATAAAGAATTATGTTTGTTTCTATATCTGCGTAAATAATATCAACCTAAAAATTTTCAATCATTTGTACTATTGCTTTTTGGTGATGGCAATTTGATTGATATCTGGGAATTTGTTGTTTCATTAATAATTTATTTTTACCATCATCATCCGGTGTACAGCAAATCGTAACACATATATTAAAAATTTAAATTTTAATTAAAGTATGTGAAAGATATAGAAGAAAACCAGTTTTGAACACCTTTTTTAAAACATGTTTCAAAAATAATAAATACCTAATTCTCGTCAAATAAGTAAATATCAAACAAATAGAGTAGATTTCCCTATTTTGATATGGCAAGATTATAAGATAGAATTTGATATCAAGCCCTGCTCAAACAGATTTTGTTATTTAAGTGAACATAATTTTCGCAGCATTACAAAAATAATAGTTTTAATCCAAATAGCTGGACAATGTCTGATTCCAACTTTGAAACAAGAGCTATAGTTAATTAATTTTAAGAAAGCTTTCAATCAAAACCAGCTCAGTTTGTTATTTCTTCAAAAAAGCTTCATAACATGTCAATTGAAAAGCAACACAATATTAAATTATATGGCACTTAAAACGTTTATAGTTTAAAACTTTAACTACCTTTCAAGTTGAAAGGCAAGTAAAACTGATTGACTGCCAATGAGTAGAACACAGTAAGTGTTTTTAAATTAAACTGTTTCTAATTATTCACCAGTTTCCGGTGGAACTCCGCAAAGTGGTATTTTGAAATCGCTCTTGTTTTCCTTATTTGTAAATAACTTGTCTAAAGTGTTGTTCTTTTGTTCGAATGTAGATTGTATGTCGAATGCGAATAAGTTTTTATTACTGGGCATTCGTCCAACTCAATTGGAAACAGTGATGATTTGGATATAATTTTTTCTTGGACAAGACAAAATTCGCTAAAACTTAATGCACATGAATCGTAACCTATTATAAATTTTTTAAGATTGATTTATACCACTCTACTTCTTTCTATCAAACTTGATTCAACTCATTAAATAACGATGCAAATATAGAATCTATGCATAATTCTAAATAACATCTTTACATGGATCGATATGATTGATAAATTTGCTATATTTGTGTTTACTCTAACGTTAGAAGATGATGAAAACAGTATTTTTTCTGAGTGAATTATTTTTTTTTTTTTTACACGCTACCCAAATACTAGGAAATGATTCCTTTATACAAAATTATTGTAGGGGTGGTAAGAAAAACAAAGGATTTGGAGGGAAAAAGGATGATAGAGGATAATTGGACGGTAAGTTGGAGACGAACCTGAAGAGGTTCTTTTTGAAAAGTTGCAAATTGTATAAATTAGTATTTCTATCGGATGGAAACATGTTCCACATTTTAGCAGTTCTTAGAATAAAAAAATTTCCAAAACCAGTTTTGGACAACTTAGGTATTTCCACAGTGTAGAAATGTGCGCTTGAAGCCTCCCTAGTGTTACGCCGGCATAGTTTGGGGGGAGGCATTAGTGATTTTATTTTATTAGAACAAGTGTCATTTCCAACAAGATATCTATAAAAGAGGGAGAGAGCTCCAACATTTCGACGTGTGCTAAGAGGAGTAAAGGTTAAATGGACGGTGGGGTCGCCAAATAGGCGTAAGGCGCGATTTCGGATTTTCTCCACGAAACCTAGTGAAGTTAGGGAGGCGCCAGCCCATATATGAATTATGAAGAATTGTACTCCATCTTAGGTCGGATATATGCTTTATAGATATTGGCCACATCTCTTGGAGAAAAGGAGGCTTTACATCGTGCAAAAACCCAAACATTTGGCAGCCTTCTCAGCTATATCAAAAATATGCTCATTCCACTGCATGCCTAAAATATTTAGATTTTCACACCTTTGTAAATTTTCTTCTTGAAATCGCAGGGTTGGGACGAGTTGATCTCTTTTACAAGAGATCAAACAGCTTTGAGTTTTGGACGTGTTGAACTCAACTCTGTTTACGTTACCTCAATCTTCTATTTTTGCTAGGTGGTTCATGGTTAAGTGAGCTAGTCATTATGTTGCTCTTCGAGTTAATTGAGGTAGAGATGACATTTGATTTCCTTAAAAAGTCGTAGGATTCCATCAATGTGCTGTCATCAATAAAACTGGATTCAGTTATTTCAGTTACTCTACCACACTTTACCTATTTTAACACGGTATTTGCTAGATTGAGCGTATTCCGAATTCAATCAACTTAAGCTAATAATTTACTCATGCATTCGATTCACTACCAAAAGCACCAATTTCGATTGTCTGAAGTTGCTAATATTATCTTTGTTTGTTTATTTAAAAGTTCATTGTATTGTATTACACCTATACCTCGATTTACGTCACTAATTGGTTCCACGAAGGTAGGACCTAAATCGAAATGATGTAAATCGAAACATTAATTGAACATTCGTACACTTGCACATTTTGACACAAATTTATTCAATTACATACAAATTTGAAAAAGTTAAATTACTCATAAATTATGTAAAGCAAGTGATTTTTATAGAATTTGTCATCAAAATCTATACAAAATATTCCAAGTAACTTTACATTGACTTACAAATTATAAAACTAATATTTTTTCTGAATCTTTCTTATATGTATCAGCAAATATGAACTATGAATGCATTTTAAGCATCATTTAATTTTCAATTCAAATAAACTTAATTTATAAAAAAAAAAATTTTCGCAACGTTATAGAGAGACAAACGTCGTAAATCGAAATATTTTAGAATAATGGCGGACGTTCTGTCGAAACAACGTAAACCGAAACGATGCAAATCGACGGCTTAGGTGTACTTGTATGTTAGGTGTTTAAAAGAAATATCATATAACAAATCTCTCCAATATTTACGAAATAAACTTAACTTCAGAAGATCTAAACTTACAACGAGTATGCCCAAATATCATAGCAAGCTCAGACATCTTTCATTTTCTGTCAATGCGATTTACATTTGCAATTATTTTCAAGTTCCCATCAGATAAAATTCACAATGTAGCATCTTTCAAAATGCATATCAAAAGCTCTTGCACTTATACACTATTTCAAAATGTTTAGATATGTAGTGGAAACGTAAAATAAGAGTAGAATGTGTAGCGAAAAAATTTAGACTACATTTTGTATACATAAAGTTAGCAGAATTAGTTAAATTGTAGCTTGCTTAGCATATATCTTCGGCGGGAAAATAGGATTGTGGCCTAATTGTACCAAGATATGTTAATAAAATATGTTTCTGCGCCGAAAGTATGCGCTGAACCTATGAAGATCTGGCAAAATTAATTTTCATTTAACGAAAGAGAAACCAAAAGTAAATTTATCGAAAGATAAACAAAAACAAAAGTTCCCGATTTATATTACTACAACATAAAATTATAATTTGCACAACTATTACACATCAATGTTCTCATCAATTTTATTGTCCATATATTGGCAATATCAATTGATGGACTACTACATATCAACTTTTGTATCAATTTTTTGGCATTTAAGCAAATTACAAAACTTTAGCTGGCTTTTCGTTTAATTTTGACATTAGCTTAAACCAACTTATATAATTTCATTATGGTTGGGCCTTTAAATTCTCATTAGAATATTATCTGAACATTCCGAAATATTTTTAACTCAACTGATTTTGACACTAGATTGATGAGAACATTGATGGAAAATTGATGAGAATAGAACTACCATCAATTAATTTCTCATCAATATATTGATAATATATTGTTAATATATTGACAGATATTGATGAAAAAATTTATGTGTAACAGGAGGTTTACATTGATATGTCAAACCTCAAAATGTATGTGTGTATTTAGATTATGAAAATGGTATTCCAAAATGTAGCAAAAGTTTTGTTATATATCTTTGATATCATAGTGAAATATATTTTAAATATACTAGTGATTTAAAAATTAAAGAATATATAAAAGTGTTAAAAAATAAATGTATTTTTCCATTTTTAGTATTTTGTCATAGTATTGGAATTGCTTAACTTTTTTCTGCTATTAGCCTATCCTTATATCTCTTTAATCTTAATATGTACCATGAAAAACAAATCTTATCTCAATCAATTTGACATTAATTACAGTAAAAATCGGTTATAGTTATCGTTTATCGTTCATAGTAAAAAACGTTTGTAGTCACAATTCTGTTATATGTCATGTTGTTTTCATATGGTTCAAGGTCTAGGTTTTATTAAATTCAAAAGAACGATGTAGGTTAATGATCTGAATAATTTTTTTAAGTTGGTAAGCTTGTTTTAGCAAAAATTTCTATTACAAAACTATGTAAGCGCCACTCGTGACAAATAGCATTACTAAATATTTGAGACATGTATAAAACCAGATAAATATGTGGGTTGAGAGTTGGATGAAAAAAACACAGCTATAGTCAACAATTTTTTTGAAAGAAAGTAATAAACTTCATAACTTCATACAATCGATGTCGTTTATAGTCCCATTAAAATATAACGCCAATTTTTTCAATAAAACAAAAAAATAAGTCAAAAGTGAACTAATTTTATTAAAAAACTGATTTATGTATTGTTTTTTTCTGTTCTTTATTCAAAAATACTAGGGGCCCCTGTTGAGTAATTATATTTCAAGTTGAAGTCAAATTTAAAGTTTTTAAAAAAACAGTAATTTACGTACTGACATAGACTTCGCACGATATAGCAGAATCCACTTGAGGAGTAGGAGAATCGAAATAAAATAAAAAGGTGTCTACTGCGCAGGACCTTAAATGCTTGTCAATTATAATTATAGATGTATATCTACTTACTTACTTGCATAGATGCATAATTACTTATGAATAAAGTAAAATTTAAAATTGTTATACGAAAGATATTTTATTGAATTTGGTTTAAGTGAAAATTTTGGTAAAGATTCAATTTTTTTTACTATGCGGTTACAGTCCCACATATTACTGAAATTTACGGAATGACTATAACCGTGTTTTACTGCGTATATTTTGTTTAAATAGCAGAAGCAAATGAACTAACATTTATTATATAATTTTGAAGAGTATGGGCTGATCTGATTTTTGTTTTCCTTTTTTGTTTTAAATTTTTGTTTTCGTTTTTGTACTTTTTTCTATAAGTTTGTGTGTTTATTTAAAGTGAAAGAATTTTTAAAAATTGTCTGTGGTTGAAATTTGTCTTAGAGTTTAGATGTCGCTCTACCCGTAAATAACCGTCATTTATTTGATGTAAATATTTAAAATGTTTTAAGTATTCACCACCAAGAACTTGCTAAAATTTTAATATTTTTGTGGTGTAATTTACTATTTTATGTATTCTTTCTTTTTTACTCCCCACGTCGTTCATCTTGTATATTATATATTATAAGATTAAAACTTTTTATACTGTATTTGGAAGTTACCCATAAAGAAATTTTGTTAGATTTGTAAAGCTTTTTCACAACCCAAGCTTTTTCTATTTAATTGTGTTCTTAAACATTTAAGAATTTCGTTTTTATATTTTTCTCATTTTTTTTCTTCGAGCACAGTTCATATTAAATTCCAATTAAATTTAAATTAAAATCAAATTAAATTAAGTAGCTTTATTAACACTATATAGTTTTTATATTTTCAGTTTAAAAGTGTTTAGGTTTTAATGCTTGTTTGTAAGCATTTTATTCCATATTGTATATAATTAAATTAAAAAGACTAGCTGTCGTACATACATTTGTATAGATATAAATAAATAGCTAGTTATAAAAAATATTTTTTTTCTTCGAATAGTAATAAGTTCTTTTGTCTTCCAAAATATAACATAACTTAAACTTACAGATAAATATTTAAGTTGTACAAATTTTTATAATAATTATCGAAGTTGGGTATATAATCTCATTATATTAAAATGATCTGGAGTTATCGATCATCGATTTGTATATTGTTTCCATTCTAATCGATTCAATAGAATTACAATAGATTTATCGTAATTTAGATCGGGTTTACTGATGTAATTTGGCCCGCATCTCTACACTAAAAAGATGAAAATCATTGCCTGCATTTTTAGATGTAGGTAAAATAAAATTTCAAATTCTTATTGATGTAACCAGCTGCTGTCCACAAATACAATCTATATTCATTACTTGGATTGTATCAAAATAAAATAAAAAAACTTGTTGAAAAACTTTAAAGCTTCCTTCTACTTAAAATATTTTTTGTTTTTTCTTAAATAAAAAGAAGATCTCATAACTATTAATAATCACAGTTATTAATCATTTTTTTTTAGTTTTTTTTTATCTTCTGTTATTGAGAGTAAAAAATAAAAAAAGCTTCAAAGAAAATTTTAACCCGGTTTTTATTTAAAAAAAAAAAAAAATCGATTTATTTTTCATAAACACCACCAAACCCACCTATGGTATAATTAAGATTAATGATTGGTTTTGTATTAACCAAGTTATAAAAATTCAACTATATTGACAATATTATAAATGAAAATTTTTAAAAATTGTATTTAAGTAATGAAATTTCTAATTACATTAATTATTATTTTACAATTATTAAATTTTTTGTTGACTGTAGGTACTTCCTAAGTACTAATCATAGTTAGAACTGAATCTTCTATTTAATTTTTTATATTTTTCAAAAACGCATAATTAAGTTATTAATAAGGTAAAAACGCATAATTAGGTTATTGGTCTCATAGATTATTGGAAGTGTCCATTCCAGTTGTTTCTGGAAAAGCAATTAACGTTAAATTATGTATTCCATGGCTCGAGTGGACTATTTGTTATTGTTGGCTGTTTTAGGAGACCATTTCTAAAAAATTCCTTACTAAAAGCAACCTGTGCGATTGTTGGGCTCATATGAACCAAGTTTTTGTTAGGATTGAGGCAATTCAAATCGATTTCTTAAAATTCAAGCCTTATAACATTTTTTGATCCTATCGTTTAATTTTACTACCATATAAGCATTGATTGAACTAAATTCATTTCACTGCTTTCTAATAAACAGACCTGAAATCCTTTACATGTCATATTTATTAATTTTTTTTCTTTTTATATAAGCAGCTAAGCGTTAGGATACAAATACAACGAAGTTACTGTTGTGTCGCCAATTATAAGACTTGCGCGATTTTGAACGCAGTTAACGAACCTAAGGCAGAAATGATATGTAAAGATATCCGACTTGAGCTGATTTATTTGTTGATTCAAAATAAAGTACTCTGCAATAGTTCGTATATTGGACATTAATGTACTTAAATCACTAGTATAGCTAAGCAAGAGGAAAATAATTAAAATGCAAAAATATTGTAAAGTTGCTATCATGTCGGGGTCACAATTTGTTGCTCTTTATTATATTTGTCATCTTTATTCATTTATGGTTTTCCTAAGACTAACTCACCTATCAATTATAAATACTTATACAATATAATTTACTTGACAGTGTAAATGATGCTGACCAAACCCAAAAAGCATTAAATGCAAAGACAAGTAAAACGTAAAACTAAACGAGTAAACTACGCACTTATGTACATGTTCACTTCGTTACGTAATAGACTAATATTAATTTTTAAGATTTACTAAAAAAATTTAACGCATAAGAAAACCTAGTGACTTCAACTTATTTAAGTTAGTTAAACAAGTCAATTATCCTACGTGGATTATAAGGCTATTGACATTCACTAGGGTCAGACATCTAAAACAAAAGTTCGCATCTTCATAGATAGTTAATTAGATTAAGGATTCGGAAATTGATCTGAACAATTCCGAAATGAATTTAAATAATGTCGATAAGCTTGCAATGAAATATTCTAACCTTAATGGGTTGCGTGAAGAGGACGTTTACTCCCCGGTGGAAGCTGTGAAGAAACGTATTCATTCATGTTATCTGGCCAGAGCATATGAAAGATGGCATAATGTATTTATTTCATTTCTGAAAAAGAGTTGCGTAGTTCGTATAGAGTATAATATATACATGTATATGTGGCTTAAATAGCAAAAACAAAAGTATTCAAAAGTATTCAGTGTAACATAATTATAATCTAGCAATTTAATACAATAAAAATAAATTGTGTTTGTACAAATCAATAGCTTTAACAATTTAAATATAATTAAATAAAAATTCTAGTTTTAATAAATGGACAAATACATTATTTTACAAGTTATTTTTTTGAATTTCTTACTGAACATATTTTTTACACTCAATGGCAAATTTTTAAAATAACATTATTACTTTATTATTCATTATAGGTTCTATACCATTCAAATTAGCACCTGCATTGAATTGTAAATTATTATTGCTTCTGATGTTTAATTATTTGACATCAGTTTGGTGTTTGTTTTTATTAAGTTATTTCAGAGTTTTTGTTGTGTAGTTGAAATAGTTTTTTTATTGCATTATTTTGCATTTTTTCATCATTTCATCATGGATATTTTTTATAACTGTGTCACACCGAATTGCTATTCCATACGTAATAGTGCTATGGAATAGACAATAGACTATAGTCTATAGGAATTTTTATTGTTTCTTTAAACCGTTTCTCAATTTTCCTAATTAGTACAGGGCTTTTCTGGGGTAGTGGTTGTATCGGCGTAGGCCTAATGACCATATCTCAAGAAAAGCTGGAAATGCTAGCTTTCCAAAAAATTATATTTTTAGTTGCGCATCTTATCCTTTAAGGAAGAAACGGAATTTGATATCCTACAGGACGAAACGGAACCACAATATTTCCATAACGGCAGCACCAATCATCATCAGATAAATGTTAATATATGCTCCTGAACGTTATCTTACTAGATTTTTCTAGACTGAATATATATATGTCTAATAGATCAACAGATATAACGGTTTTTATACAAAAACATCACAAAAACAAGGATACTTTCAAATGTCCTTTTCGTCCTTAAAGGTATAAGCCACTAAAGATATATATTTCTGGAAAGATAGCAATTGCAGCTATCCTTGGAATATGGTCGTTAGGTTCTACGCTTATACAACATTTCCCCTAGTCCAGCTATTCGTCTGGTCTTCAGAATTAATTCATTAACCTGTTTGTTCCAGTTTAAGTCTGCGTCAACCCAAATACCTAAATATTTATATTCATACACTATATGCTAATATTGTATGAATATAAATATATACTATAACAATATTGATATACTATCTATGCTAATATTGTTATAGTATATGGACATGTCTTCGTTCTGAGATTTAACTATATGAGATATTTTGTTTTATTAAAATTTGCCGTGAGCATGTGTAAGAACATCCATTTGTGTATGATTCGCATGCATTGATTTATTCTTTATTCCATTTCGTTAACATTATTTTCAGTGTACACAACAAATAAATTGTCAGCAAACAAAAACGGTTTTCACAACATATTCAAATTTGAAAATACGCTTATATAGCATGAAAATAGTGCTGAAGCTAAGGAGTTCCCTCATATAATCTTGTATTGTCATATCATCGTATAACATCAAGGTTCTTATATCTGATAAACAACAATCGCTACGTGTCAGAAGCCGATAACACATCACGTTGCAAAGCTAGAAATACTTTTTAATCTTTTGTTCACGGTTCGACAAATAGGATTTAAAAAAGAAAACCTGGGGTGGAAGCACGAAATTTGTTTCAAACATGTTGTTTCGCTAATAGTCAAAAATGGCAGTATGAATATTTGTAACGTTTTTTTTTCTTCTGTTTCGCTTATTTTCGGTAGCACGAATTTGTTGAAAACGCTACTTTTTGGCGTTTGAACCAAAATATATTGGCGATAGTAAAAAATTTGACGCTAAAAAATTCGTTTGAGTGAATTTTTTAGAAAAATAGTCAAAATTTTGCTGAAAATATTTTTAAAAATAAACAATTTTAGGTTATAAATCAAAATGATATTTTTTGATGAAAGTTCTTCGGATGAGGAAAATATTAATGTTAACCAAATAATAGAACGAATGATATTAAGGGATAAAAACAATATATTTGTTTTACCAAGAAAAGAGTATTGACCCTTTCACTTTCAACACTTTAGTAAATACAACTTTTATTTTCGGTTTAAAGAATTTTAGGCTGAGTAAGGAAGCATTTAAAATGGTTTTAGAAAGTGTAAAATTTGAAAAAAAAAAGCATTAGAGGAGTTCCGTCAATATTACAGCTGGCCGCAGCATTAAACCTATTGGTAAGTGGTAGTCACCAAGTTAATATTGGCGCTAATAAAGTTGTAGCAATGGCCCAAACCACGCTATCGAAAGTATTGAGAAATACCATTAAAATATTAGAAGATGATCTTTGCCCTCGTTGGCTAGGGATAAAAGAAGAAGCATTCAGGGAAACACGAAAGTATTTTTATGAAAAATATAGAATACCTGGCGTCATCGGTATTATTGATGGAACTGATATTCCAATTTTAAACCTCCTGAGAATGAACATATATTTTTTAACAAAAATCCACCAATATGCTTAGTTGTATTGTTAATTTTTATTTTGTTACAATTTTTCATTCTTTTTAAAAATAAAAATAATATGTATCGTACATTTAAAATTTTACGTCAAATAAAAATAGAATATTATTTTAAACTTACATTTTCCAAAAATTTTTTTCACAATAATTTTTTAAGAAGAAACAGCTTGAACAAAAATAAAAAAACGATAATGACTACAGTGGCAGCACGTATTTTTGTTTCGTTTTTCAGTTGTTTTGCTAAAATTAGCGTTTCAATTTTGGTGCTGCCATTCAAATTTTGTTACGCCACTAATTTGTTTCAAAATAAAAGTCAAAACAAAATTTCGTGCTTCCACTTCTGGTTTTTTTTTGTTTTTACTTTATTTATTTATTTTATTTCTAAATTCAAAATTTACAATACTTTTTACTTTTAGATAAAAAATTTTGAATAAATAATTTTAATTAAATTTGACGAATTTTGAAATAATATTCTATTCAGAGCCTTAGCCGTAGCTGTCTGGCTGTGTATTTTATTTTGAAAGTGTCTTTTAAATATATGACTTATAAACTTAATAATTATACTATATTAATAGATGCAATCTAAAAATTTTACACAATAATTTTTCATATACAATAAACAACAATAATTTTACTGTGATTTAAACTTTGTACATTTACTGTAAGAATATATTTTTTTATTTCTTTTTTGAAATACCCTCTACAGTCTACACTATCCATGTTTTTTAATTCATTAGGCAAATCATTAAATAATTTCAAACAACTATACAAACAAATTATTGCTTTGATTGTTTGTTTTAAATAAGGTTGAATAGAAGTTGGATTTGTTCCTTGTATTGTAACTATGGATATCTATCATTCTATTTAGAATAAAATTGTGTTTAATAAAGTTGTTAATAATTTTAAAAGATGTCATATATAATTCATATCTACAGATATCATGGAGACTCATATATTTTTCATTATATAGCAGAAGTGTAGGATGTCTTCTTTGATAATTATGTATTATTTTTATTGATTTTCTATTTATAATATCCAATTTATTCAAGGTATATTGATGAGCCTTGCTCCAGACAGTGATTATTTTTAATAAATATGTCTAACCTATTTTTCATAACTTAAAATTAAGATCGGGCGGTACTTTGACCTCTCTGTAGCAGAGCCATTTTTAAATATAGGTATAAACCCTTAACGATAGCAGTTTTTAAGGCATTGTGGAAATATAGAATTTTGAAAAGAAATATTTATAAATTTAACTAAGACTGGAAGTAATCGTTCTGCATGTTTTTTTTATAAATTTAATCGTATCCAGTGGCAGCCGTAGATCTTAAAGTATTTATTGCGTTTAAGACTTCTTCACCATTGGTTGGAGTTAAATTGAAGAGAGAATGAATATCTCTTGATATTTGATTCAAGTACTTATAGTTTATTGGATTTTAGAATTATTGAGTTCCTCCGTAATATTAGTAAAAAAAGTTATTCAATGTATTCAGCTATGTCGTCTTCATTAGTAATGGTAAGATTGTTACATTCCAGCATTTTAATGTGAATAGAGGTATTCAGAGTATGTTTGTTAAATATGACGTTTTTGTAGGCGTCGCACAGTTTTTTACTGTTGTATGGATTTCGAGAAATTTTATTTGAATAAAATTTCTTTTTGACTAGCATAATCAGATTTTTTATTTCTTCTCTACAGTCTTCAAAAAGTCTTTTGACGCGGGCATTATTCGGGTATTTTTTAGTATATTTGAAGTACTATTCACGAATTTTAATTTTTTCTATTATTTCTTTTGGCATCCATAATTTTTTTTTGCTACTTATTCTAATAGTTTGTGTGTTTTCTTCTGTTAAAAGATTAAGGTCAGATACAAAGTTATTAAAGTTGTTATATGGATCAAGTTTTGACCAAAAGCAATTTCTTTCTATATTTTCATAGTTTAAAATATAGTTTTAAATTCTCTGGGTTTTTCCACAATTGGTTTTTGATCAATACTTATAAAAACTGTTGGTGGTCTGATAAGGAGGTATCTAAGATATAAGAGAAATATTTGAATTAGATCATATCAGTTATGAAATGGTCAATCACCGTTTTGGAGGTTGAGCCTATTCTGGTAGCATATTTTTCACTTATTTTGTTGTATATGACAAACCCATTACTAAGTAAAGTTCTAGTGTAATTTTTTATATCTCGATTGTTTGAGTTTAACAGATTTAAATAAAAATCTCCTATTATTAAAGAGTTAGTATACTTATAAGTAAATTATTTAGCTTATTAAGGAAATCGTTCACATTTGTATCGTGTGATCTATATATAGTAAAAATATTATTTTAATTATTTGACCCCTAGAAAAATTGATTGTTGAAATTCCTCCAGTTTAATTGTCTTAAGTTTTATCTCAATTTGATATTGACATATGATATAGAAAAGCACAACGAAATAAGTCCTTTACTCAATGTTATGTATTTAAAAGTTATACTGGAACTGTTTATAACTTGCTTAAATATTTAATTCAATACTTTGACAATTAAACTATAATTTTTAGAGTTGTAAACTACAAACTAATTACTTAAAAGTATAGACTAAGAGCTAATGACTTAAAACTATACATAATACAATCTACAATTATAATTGACAAGCATTTAAGGTGCTGCGCAGTAGACACCTTTTTATTTTATTTCGATTCTCCTACTCCTTAATGAACTTCTTATATATATATAAGACTGTATATATAAAATAAAAATGCGCACACAGCTGAAAATTTTTTACTCATATGATTTTATTATTCAGCAAATACATTATGCATAAGTGAGATCTTATAAAAATAATAACAAAAGCAAACAAATCAGTTATTAAAATTTACATATGGACTTACAAATGAATCTAATCACAAATGTACATATGCCAAAAAAAAACAAAAAAAAACAAATTCATCTAAAATAAAAAATATAAAAACAACAAAAAAACAAATCACTTGAATTCTTCATTTTTATCTTTTTAAGTAACTGTTTCTAAATTTTAGTTATTTGTAGTAATAATATAGTTTTTATTAAAATTATGTATTATGTAGGTATATATATACGTACCTCTTCAATAACAAAACTTTTTATTTTTAGTAATTTTATCACTAAATGCCACTTACTATAGGGAATATATCGGAAACGAAGCAGTATATGAGGGATGTGTATTTATATGTCCTAAATAAAACTTTTTATTAAACACGAGTGGTTTCTGCTATATCGTGCGAAGTCTATATCAGTACGTAAATTACTGTTTTTTTAAAAACTTTAAATTTGACTTCAACTTGAAATATAATTACTCAACAGGGGCCCCTAGTACAATATATAACACACATAACATTTAAAGTATAAAAACATAATAATTGTTGAATTACGGTAAGAGTACAATATAATACTAATTTCGTTATACTGAGCATATTTTTGAAACATTATTCTATTTGCCTAAATTATCGTGAAATTATTGATTTATTCCCAACTATTTTTCAATACAGTTATTTTTTTTTTTTGTTTAACGTTAATAAGAATTGAATAAAGAATTTTTGCTATTAAATTCACTTCAATGTGATAACAATGTCCAAGCTTCTACAATATTATTCATAATTGTTTTTTTGTAATATGAATTGTCTAATTAATTTATCACCACCCACTGTAAAACCTCACTGTACATACCCACTGCTTTTTGTACATATTGTACTGACATATGATTTTATTATTATGATAAGATGCAGGAATAAGTACACATGAAGAATCTCAAACCAACTACTTTTTGTATAATATAAATATTATTTGAGAGATAATAAACTTTAAGACCAGATGATTTTTGGACTTTATACAAACCAGCATTTTGTATTTTGAATTTTGAAATTCCTTTTTATATTTTTTGGTTACCCCTCCGTATTGTCTTGTCGCATATGATATTTTTGGGTTTTGTATTATTATTTTATATAATAAAAGCTTTCATATGAATTTAATTTCAATTTTGAAATGTATTCACCAAAGTGTAATATTATATGGCCGGTATGGTTTAAAAAATAAATTAAAATAAAAATTGTAAAAATATTTACTTACTATATTGGAGATCTTCTGATACGAATCTTCTCTTGTACGTTTTTAGAATAAAAAAGTTAAAAAGTTTATAATCATTAATCACTGTGAAAAGAGAAACCTACAATAACAACAACAACAACAAAACCTTATATAACTTCTTCAAACAAGAAGCAAAAAATACAAAAAATTCATTCCTGTTAAAAACAGAATTCATACGTTTTTGAAAAAATGTAAGAAGTAAAAAATTTCTTAAGACAAACTGAATGTCAATGAGCCTAAAAATAACTAATATGGATCGTTTTACATTCGAATTCACAAGTATTGAACTTTTATTTTTATTTTTTTGTGTTATCAAACTTGAGACCTAACGAATTAACATGCAAAAAGTTCTTCCCATACATATTTTTATACTTTCATTTACAGATTCATACATACATGGTTTGTGGGTGTAAATTAGACAACCAGAATGGTGTGAATGAAAATTTTCTTAGAAATTTTTCACATTAAGTTGTCTGTCTGATTTTAAGACATGAAAATTATTTTAGAGGACAAAAAAGTTTGATTTTTTTTTTGTTTTTGGTTAAGGTAAGGAAATTTGTTGATTTATTTTCATATTACGGTACATACATACATACTTATATAATATATTTTGAGATTTCAAAACAAAAATTAGAAAATTCGAAATATACCTACCTATATGTGTCATCTTATATAAATTAAATAATAAGTATAATTAACTTTAATCAAGTCACAGTTAATTTAATTGGAGTAACACAAAAAAAAAGTGATGACGTCATTTAAAATATTATATTGACACTTATAATGAACACTGCTAACCATTGAAAGTTCTGTTTGATTGATAAACACTATAAATATGAAATAAAAAATATGTTCGAAGGTTTGTAGAGTTCATGAGATGAGTGCTAAGCATTACTTTTGGATATGTATTATAAACTATGACAGGTGGAGGGTATTGTATTACACAAATTGAATAGATTACTTCCACAGAAATATCATTCACTGTTGTTGTTTACTAATCACCCAGAAGCTTATATTCTCATTTTATCTGGATTTGGAATAATCTTTCATATTGTTAGACAGGAGTGTGGAAAAAATCAAACTTTCGGATCATTAGGTATAATTTATGCTATACTAGCTATTGGCTTATAAGGTTTTATTGTATGAGCTCGTCATATATTGACAGTAGGCATAGATAGGCATATTCGAGCTTATTTTAACTCAGCTACAATAATTATTGCTGTTCCTACAAGATTTAAGATTTTTAGTTGATTAGCCACTTGAGCTTGATTATGTTTCTGAAAACATTTTATATGAAGACGCTTTAAATAAAACCCTTTTGTAAATAATGTTCTAGTGGTCTGGTTTTTTATTCCTATTTTTTTGAGTGAAGGAAATCAACAATTACCGGCTCTGTGAATGTAATATTTATACTTTAAGTATATTTATACTGTAAGTAATAATCCAAAAAAATGGAACAAATGGGTCTGAAAGTAAATGAGGAAAAAACCAAATATATGTTATCGACAAATAAAAATGCCCTTAAACATCATATTGGTCAAAACATTATTGTCGAATTTATAATTTCGTGATAGTTCAGTAGTTTATCTATCTTGGAACTAGCGCTAATCCCACAAATGACATTAATATAGAATAAGCGTTACTGCTTCGCTTTATCGAAATATATGGGGTCAAATTTCTTATCGTAAAACACCAAAATTTAAATTTGCAAAACATTCATACTCCCGATTTGGTTTATGGATCAGAATAATGGACACTACCCAAGGCAAGTAAGCATGCACTTATTGTTTTTGAGAAGAAAATTCGAAAGTTCTATGCTGGATAAATGGTCCTGAAAATATGGGGTCTGAAGAATATAATAATATGATAAGGTGTAATGTGAGTTAACATCAATATTTGCAGATGATACGGCTATACTGGATTTATACAGAAACGCTCATACTGTTTCATAAAATCTTCAGTTGCATATACAACTTATTGTAAATTGGCTTAAAAAATGGAAAATCAAAATAAATGAAAATATTTTTTTTCAAACACCTTTATTCTAAGTAAAAGCGTATAGAAATGAAATAAAAATAAATTAAATTGAAAATGAGTAGTGTCTCAACATTTTACGTTCGAAATTGACTGTTAAGTATTTTTATAATCAATCTTGTCAACTAAAGAAAAGCGCCAAGTAAACTTTTAGTCCTGGATGAACTCCAAAGACTAGCAATGAATTATACAGGCCGAGTGTTAAATCATCCTAATCGTCTTGCACCGAATCTTCTAAGCATAACTTTAGTGAGCATATTAAAACTGCAGAACCTTAGCAGTGTAGGTATGTGTAATTTGAATGGATATCTAATCAATCACTGAATTATATACACTACGATTACATACAATTTAATTTTTTAATATTTTAATAAACTTTTTTTTAAATAAGTCAAAAGTTCCAAATTGATCAATTTCTTAAGGATGCATACGTAATGTGGCAAATTTCTAAATTTGCATACCTAATGTGGCAAATTAGCAATTTAGAACAGTCATCAATTGAATCTGATGTAACAGCAATCTCACTCTTACACGAATTGGGTATATTGAATCAGTTTCTTGTCTTGTGTACGAATAGAGTTCTGAATGCATGTCTGTTTATTTTTTAATTTTCATTTAAAATTCATTTTTTAAGACTAATCAAATAAATTGACGGATAAAAAATCAAAACACATTTCTGATATTTTGATATTTTTAAGTTTTATATTTGTATGTGTTAGTAATTTGACTGCACTTCTATAGCGTGGCTACTTAACATGTTCCAAAGTAGATTAATAACAGCAAGGCAAAATAACAATTACCTAACAATAGAATCAATAAGGGGATGTCTCCAAGGAGGTGTAATTTCACCACTGCTGTATACCACTGCTGCTAATAGTCATGGAACAACTCCTGGCCTTTCTAAACAAGAGAATATATTCTGTATCAGTATCGCTGACGATCCAGTTTTACTAGTAAGAGGCCAATTCGAAAAAAAAAATTTCGGAACGAATGCAACTTGCTATAAGCATAGTGCATAAATGGTGTGAAAATGTGGGTTAAAAATTCTGGAACTCCCACCGATTCATCTATATCTGATGAAGACGACAGGAATGACAGCAACAAGGCTGCATCTAAAAAATAACCTCAAACGCAAAAGACCAGGACACCTTAGGAAGACTAGGAACCGAAGCAATTACAATGTCAGACTGTATGACAAAGGCAATTGATTGCCGCAGGGACTTCACTGTACTAGTACCTACGAGGGGGGAAGTCAAAGGTTTAATAAGAGCCTCACCTCCAGGAGCTTCAGTATGGTATAGTGATGTCTAAGGTCTAAAGCCTTTCTCAAACTAAGTATTCAAATGCTGTATCAGGTAATTAAGGAAACTAGATCCAACGACAAGACTTATTACAGGTCATTGCCAATTGAATAAGCATCAGTTCAAGATTGGTAGATCGAACACAGACAGATGCAGATTCTGCTTAGAAAAAGGGGAATCCTTCTCTCATATTCTACTTGTTTGCGACGCCATTGCTCGCAAAAGATATAAATATTTTCAGGAATGCACATCGCCTGATTCTGAAATTGACATTAAAGCAATAATAGCATTTATCAAGAATATAGACCTGCAATCCTGATATAAACAGGGAAGTACAATGGGTCTTAAGAGGTCGCGCTTACATAGAAATCTCATTAATAAAATAAACAAAATATGTTAGTGGGCACAACAGTGAGAATCACGTTTGGTTTTTAATGCACAACTCTCTCCAAAATAGCCAGTTACGGAGAGTTTTTTCACTTCTCTCCACTCCTAATTCCTAAAACAACATATTCCATAAATACGAGATCCACATCATATTCCGTAAAACAAAAATATGAGTACCTACAATAAAATACCACACTAAAAAGCTATAAACTTCAGTTCGTTTTCTGACCATTGTGTGCCTTCTATTTTCTACCAAAAAAATTATATTTTAAAAATTTAAAAATCACGCTCAAAAAATTACTAATTCCAATATTTAAGGTGATTAACCTTCAAAGGTAATTAAACGTTTAAATTACGAGTCTTCCTTAATTTATTACCATTTTTTATTTTTTTTTTTGCTTTTGTTTTTTTTCGTAAACCAATAACCTTTTTATATTAAAGACTCAGTTATCTTAATTTACATACATTTTTTTCTAGAACTTTTTCAAAAATATTTTCTTAATAATGTAAACAACTCATGGAAGGAAGATTTTTGTTGTAGGTTGTTCCATTCTGTATTTTTCACATCCCATATTGAATTATTTTTAAGGATAACAAAACAAACCAAACTTTTTTAATAAACCTTGTGTGCTACCTTGAAAACCTTGAACATAATGAAGAATAACAAATGAATGATATTTTACTTAACTTTTTTGTTATCCAAAGATACCTACGTTTTTATAATATATATATGTGTGTGTGTGTGTGTGAATATGTATTTGATTTAATCAAAAAAATATTATAAATATAGAAAATTATTAACTTTTTAATTATTAACAAAAATAAATTATAGAATTTTCTTTTTGGGGAATTTATTTTCCTATTTAGGAGATTTTTATTTAATAATAGGCAAAAGGACATTTTGGTATCACTATAGAGACAGACATATAATCAATACAATCAATTAGAAGTTTCTGGAACAATACAGATAAAATACAATAATTATTTATTTATTTCTATTTCTCTACATAAGACAACCAGCCAGTCTTTTAGTTTTAATTATATTACATTTTCAATTAGTATGTACTCATGTGAAACATCTAGTTTTAAATTTATTTTTGGAATAAGGCAAAAAAATTTTATTATGACTATTATTACTTTTATTATTATTTTTTTAATTTGTAGAAAATTTCTTTTAAATAGAGTGAGTGTATATGTTTTTTGGTGCTCAATATAATTTCATAAAAGGGCAAAACAAAAAGAAAAACCAAAAGAAAAATTGTTAAAATTTTTGTTAAGATAAAATTAAATTAAATTTTATATTTAAATTACTATATTAAAAATTATTGTTTAAAAAATTCTAAAATTAAATTGTTGTGACTTAGTATCTTATTATTAATATTTCAATTAAAATTTATTGAGATTTAACAAATTCAGTCTTAACAATTGAAATAAAAATTATTACCAACAAAAAGGGTTCAAAATCCATAATTTTTACTCATTAAGTCTATAAAGTGAATTTGAAAATTTTTTTGATGTTTTCATGAGCAGTAAATCCGTTAAAAGAAGGGTTTAGAAGATAATAAAAGTCAAATACGTTACAACCGGTTGTATTATGGTCTTGTACATTCTTAATTTAATTTTCCTGGCTAAAATTTTTGACCTGAAAAGGCAGATTTTGTGTGCGTAGAAACATTTTTGTGCTGCTTGAATTTTATCATTAATTGTCAGATGCATATCATTTTTATTATTAATTAAGGCACCTAGATATATAAAACTATTTACTCCTTCTAAGTTATAATCATTTATTGTTATATTTTGGGTAGATCGTCTTATTTCACTGCGCGCCATCTTCATATATTTGGTCATAGAGTCAGAAATATTTCTTTTAGGATGTTGCTACAATAGCAATATCGTCAGCATATGCACTTATTATAGATGATTTTATGAATATGTGTCCGCCTCTGTGTAAATCTTTTATTGCGTGGTGGAGCATTAGATTGAAAATTGTTGTTGACAGGGCATCACCTTGTCTTATTCCTGTTTTTATTTCAAATTCGTCTGTTATTTTATTTTGCACTGCTACCTTGCATTTGTGTCTCTGACTTAAATTTGTCAATTTGCTTGGGATTCCCATGTTACTAAATATAGCTTCTATCATATCTCTTTTTATTGAGTCAAAAGCCTGGCGGAAGTTAATCATTAATAGGTGGAGATTTTTGTTGTACTCATAGCATTTTGCCATGCTATGCCTCAGTAGAAATATTTGATCGGTAGTAGATCTATTTGGTCTAAATTCACTTTGATATTCTCCTAGAATATTTCGGCTATACGTCTTAATCTGTTATTTATAATATTGGAGAGAGTCTTGTACGTTGTGTTTAATAATGTGATACTTCTATAGTTGGCGCAGTCAAGTTTATTTCCCTTTTTGTGGATGGGGACAATAATGACTTTTTCCCATTTGCTTGGTAGAGTTTCTGTATCCCATATTGTACATATTAAACTATGTAGCTTGGAGATGAACATTTCACCTGCATTTTTAAACATTTCTGCTACAATGCCATCTTCTCCTGGGGCTTTGTTATTTTTCATTTGTAGAATTGCATCTTCTACTTCATGTATGGTTGGTAATCCTTTGTCTGTATATTCTGAAATCGTAATGTTGCTATGTATAGGTATCACTGTTTCCAGTTCCACTGATTGTTCAATATTTAATAATTCGTTAAAAAATATTCTCTCCATCTTTCTAGTATGTCTTTCTCTTCAATCAGTATTACTTTATTTTTGTTGTAACAATTACTTAGTCAGGGTTGGAAACCATTTTTAATTATTTTTATCTTCCTGTAGAATCGCCTTTTTTATTTTCTTCAAAGTCCGTACATATTTGTTCTACTTTCTTTCTTAGGGCGTTCTTTTTCTTTTTATTAATTATCTTTTTGGCATATTTTCTTTATTTATTTATTTATTTATTTCGTTTAATTCAAACAAATTACAATAATTATTTTTCTTTTAGCAGAATCAAATTTTAAAAAACAATAAAAAGATCTTAAAAAACAATAAAAATTTACAAAAGTTAACTACCTAATGGTTAGAGGGGTTAGTTAGAAGGGTTCTGATTACAGAGGTATAGCTGAAGCTATTGTATACTTGTCTGTTATTTCTTGTGTTTCTGTTTAATAACTTATTTCTTGCTTCATTTTTCTTTTGGATCGCTATTTTACAATCATTGTCGTACCATTCTTCATTTCGTCTTATTTGTGCTACACCTATTATTTCACTCGTTGCTTCGTTAAGTATTTGCTACATTTTGCTCCAGTTGTCTTTAATATCTGTAGTTGTGTCACCAATTTCTTGTAGTTTTCTATTTATAGTTTCGGTGTATCTTGTTTTTGTGTCAGGTTCTTTGAGTTTTTCTGTATTCCATTTCTTCTTTCTAGTTCCTTTATGTTTCATTATGTTTGAGATTTTTTGTCTTAATTTAATTTTAACTAGAAAGTGGTCGTTATCACAGCTAGCTCCTCTGCAGGAGTGGACACCAAAAATTGATGATAATCGTCTTTTATTTATTAAAACATGGTCAATTTGATTTACTCTGTCACTGCCAGGAATTTTCCAGGTCCCTTTGTTAATATTCTTATATGGAAAATTTGTGCTTGCTGTATATAACGAGGAGTTTGTATTCTAAATACGTTATCAAAACTAAAGTCTGTCTGAACAATATACATTATATACATACAAACATATCATATATAGAGATGATTTATTATTTAGTTATCCTGGCATGCCAGTAATTTGTACTTATATATCATGATATAATAAAAATATGTATCATGATATATTAATTCTTTTTTTTTTGTTTTTGCTAAAAAATGTTTTCTTTTAATTAAACTATTACTTCTTAATTATTAATACCAGTGGTCCCTATTGGGTAATTATAATTCGAGCTGAAACCAAATTTAAAATTTTTAAAAGAACAGTAATTTACGTGCTGACATAAGCTGTAATCGGAAATGTCAGCTGCGCATCAAATGACTTAAAAGTGTAACCTAAAACGCAACGAGCTAAAATCATTTAACTTTTATTGCAGGCAGATGGCGAATGCTTTTGTCAGCTAACCGAAATTGAAAAAAAAACAATAATTATCTGACAGAAAATGTCATTTGCAAATCATAACATCATAAAAAAAAAGCAATTGTGCACTTTTTAAAAATAGATGCAGAATTTTCGAAAATTAAAATAAAATTATTTTTATTTATTAATTAGTAAATAAAAAAATTCTTTAGTGAGTACCTAGTTGGAATTATTACAAAAAAACGGTGTAAAAAAAAATTTAAATAAATTTTATTGAAGATTACTAGGTAGGTACGTTAAAAAAATTACATATTGGTTAATGATTATTATTTTTGGTATTTTTTTTATTTTGATATTTTGCACCAATAATTGATTATTATAAATTTTTTTTTCTTAATAAAATATTTTTTTTTATTTTAATTGTCTGCATTTTCAATATTTTTTCTTCATTTTAAAGTTTTTTCAACAAAATAATTAATCACCAAAATGTCAAAAGCGCTGTAAGAAAAGTAAAAAAAAGTTTGCTTGCTTTAGTCGTCAGATGCTTTCGCATCTGCAACAATACCAAAAATGACATTTCCGATTATAGCTGACTTCTAACGATAAAGTAGAAACCACTCATGTTTTCATAAAAACTTGTAGATTAGGAAATTTTATTTAGGCAACATAAATACTGCTCCCTCATATATCTACTGTTTCGTTTCGACATATTTCCTATAGTAAGTGGCATTTAATGGATAAAATTACAAAAAATAAAATATTTTTGCAATTAAAGAGGTAAATTATTTTTTAAATTAAGGAGGAAATATACATATGTTTACCCAAAACTATATTATTATTACAAATGGCCAAAATATAGAAAACAATAATTTGAGACAGTTACGTAAACAAAATAATAGAATAACTTCCCTTTAATTATGTATAAGAAAGTACAATGTTGAATAGCACAAAATATATATAAAAGTATATATTTAAAAGCTTGAATATTATAAAACCAAATAGAAATTTTGTTAACCCGTATGCGCATTTCCGTTGTATATACAACTTAACTACATATTAAGAGTTCATTAAGGAGAAGAGAGATAAAATGAAAAAGTGTCTACTGCGCAAGTCCTTAAATGCTTGTCTTTTATAATTATAAAAACTTAAAACCAATTTTCAGACCAAAAAACTTAAAATCTAAACATTTAATAACTTTTATTTAGAATCAGAAACTAATTTAACTCCAACTCTAGTCGAAGAAAAAGAATAATAAAATTCTTAAATTATTGAGGAACACAATTAAAATAGCAAAAGCTTGCACCTATAGCTAAATGTTGTTTATTTAGCTTGCTAAAATTGGTTAGTGAATCTTTATGTTTGATGGAGACTGGTAAATAATTGCAAATGTAAATCGCAATAACAAACAAGAAGAGATACCTTAGCCAGCAATGGGCATATTTAAGTTTAGAAATCTGACTGATCTACAAAATTTATATTTTCTCATAAGTGCTGCGAAAATTTATGACATAATACTTTTCTTAAATACCTAAAATCTAATAATATAAATAACTTTTAAATGAATAATCAAAGATATTAATTACGATCATCAGATATATAATAGAACTTGCTGCGTTTGGTAATGAATCGAATGCACGGACAAATTAATATTAAGTCAATTTAGTTCGGAATACGGTCATTGTAGCAAATACCGTCTTGCAATATGTAAAGTGTGTTAGAATAACTGAAATAATTATTAATGATCATCTATAATCATCTAAGGTTAGAGGAAACACAAGTAGAAAATTTATTTTGAATTACGATAATTTATAAATAATTGAAAAATACCAATTTGGAAATAATTGTTTTTTTTTTTTATCTTATTTACATAGTTAATTAATGAATCATTAAGTTTGATACTTCTCTAATAGCAGATTGCACTTAATTGCACTTATTAAAATATATTACTATATTATTAAACATCCTCTGCCTTTTTTGAAAGCGATTATAATTCCGAAAGTAAGGTTATAAGAGCGATAGTAAATTGAGGTTTTTTAAGTCATTTAAGTCATTTTTAGTAAATAGACCCCAAGTAACAATTTTTAGAGCTAGCATAATTTGCTCTAAATGACTTTTAAAGCGCTTAAAAAAGTACACTATCAGCATTCTACAATAGAAAACTTAGCTCTATAGGTGCGTAGAATATATTTATTTAGTCATTTCATGTTATCTCCCTCTAAAAAACTGATTAACTTTGTAATACATTTTGGAGCTCTACAAGTGCTCTATATTAGTGAACCTAAAAAATAAATTAAATAAGCATCAATACTAATAAAAAAATATTAATATTAGTGTATCACAATAAAAATTATAAAATAATGCATACTTATACTTGCTCCTAAAACTAATTTATTTAAACGTTTTTAAATAATTATGAAATAATATGGGAAAAAGATGATATTAAATATCTTGGTATACATTTGTACAAAACATTACTGTTTAAAGCACATATAACTAAGGCAGTCAATAAAATAGATCTATATATAAAAATGTTATATCCAATTATAAATAAAACATCCGGGCTAACTAAAAACAAACTAATAATATTTAAAGCCATTCTTCGTAGTATTCTTTTATATGGGTTCCCTATATGGAAGAGCACTGCGAGAATAAACTTAAATGTGCTACAAAGAAAACCAAATGCAATCCTAAAATTAATCTTGGCTAAACATTTTTATTTTTCCACCAATAAATTGAATAGCATAGCAAATATTAATACTGTTTCCGAACATTTGCAATATCGCCTGCCTTTCTAGAGAGCTGTCTAAATTCAGTAAATTCGCTATTATAATTAAGTTAGTTTTTAAGTTTTAGGATAAAAATAAACTGATCAAAAAGGTATTTACTTGCCATTTTTCCTTGAAAAATAAATATATTAATAGAAAAGTTCAGGTTAGTCTAAGTAAATTAAAAGTCATAGGTTTAAATACATTAGTATAAGTTCTTTATTATTAAAATTAGAAATAAGGAAAATTGTACAACGAAATTAAGTCATAATAAAAATAATTTAAACGTTTGAAGAGAGAAAGAGAATGCTCTAAAAGAGGAGAGCAAAATAATTTTATAGAGTTAAAATTGAAAATTGAATTAGTTCTATAAGCGACACTTTTGTTGCTATAAGAGCTATATAAAAGCTCTAAGAACGGATATAGAGCTAAAAGTTGAGACTCATAGCCCTAAATTTAATTCTAGTGCAGCACAAGAGCTTTTATACAGCTAAAATAGTTATTTGGGACGTTAGTCAAGCTTTAGGGTAGGTGTAAATTATATTTGATATTATTGTAAAACTAATTCATTAAACGGTTTTACTTGCTATTTTGTTCTTTACAAATTAAATTATACTTTAAGTGAATTAAGTCAGGTTAGTCTAAGTACAAATCAAAGATGTAAATATTCTAGTTTAATATAAACTATTAAAAATGTTGAATTAAAATACAATAATATGAAATTAAATATTTTGGACAAATAGATAAAGGCAATAAAAATAAAATAATGATAACTGTAATAATTAAGCTTTATTAAACAAAGAAGAGAGGTATCAATGGCTCCAAAAGAATTATGATAGATTGTACTTAATTGCATTAAGTTTTAGAAATTTTTTTGCTTAAAAAATAATCGCATCCAAATCATCATAGATTTTTCCAATTAAGATACGAAGCTTTGTTAATTGAGCTTTGAATGGTCCACTAATATGGTAAAAAATTAAAAATAGTTGAATTTACAGATAAAAAAACTGGACAGATCTCGTACTCAGAATGGATGTGAGTTCGAATTTCGTGTATCTACCGTTGTCTCGATAAAGTACAGGCGTAGGGCCGAATACAGGTGCTTTATTTTCTATTAGTATGTTTTTATTTCGCCATATAAGACCCGGAGATAACCTTAAACGGCTACTCGCTTTTCCTGCTTGGATTCTTATTTCCGTGTTGCGAGAGCAAGTAATATTTACACCCATCTTACTTGAAATTGAACACTTGTTCGAAAATTTTCATTGCCAATAGATATTTAACATCTAATCAGTTTTTTCGCAATAGTTATGCGTTTTGTTTTTATTTTAGATAGCTGTTGTAAAATTTGGAAACTTCGCTAAACCTGAATAGTAACCTCTGATCTGATTATCTTCATTGTTCATCTTTATTCGTAGTACAGAGTTATCTGCTTAACCATGTTAATATTCTTATTCGATATTATCAAAAGCTGTTAACTGTGATAATTTTACCCATTATTAAAGTAAAACATAGTTAGACTGAGACTATACTAAAAATTATAAAAAAGTACTATAACATATAACAAAAATAAACCAAATATTTTCAAAGTCAAATATAAACCTAATTAATGTTCATAAATCAAAGTAGGAAAAAATATAAATGGTATATAAATACATACCAGTGTATAGGTACATCATTTCGGATGTTCTCAAAATAAACGAAAATTTTTCCGCAAGCATTAATTTTCATTAAACCCTCTCCAGAAAAAATAATTCGTTAGTACTTGACTGATAGTCTAAGTAGCAGAAGTAAACTACATTTGATTTGGTAGAAAAAGCAATCGAAATTGATTACTACAGAGAACATCTATTCACCAAACTTCTGAAAATCTTATAATTGAATAAAAAATTATAAATCTTATCATCTAAGCAAACAAATAAGTCTGATTCGATTTAAACTTTTTCAACAAGTTTCATCTTCAAAAATAATTTAAACAAAAAAAAAACAATAATATTGACACAAACTGTAATTTCCGGTATCAAATTGATTTACACTTTGAAAATAATTTTTTCTTCTATAAATAATTCTTACTCTATTTTTCTATATACTTACCCTGGTAGTTAATTTTAAAACAATTAATATTATATAAATCTGTGAATTGAGTGTCATTTCTTTTTAGAAGTCAATTAGAGAAATAAACATACTTCACACTTCACAGTCAAGTTGAAAATTCCACAAAACCAATATGCCATCAACGGCATCAACAATACAAAAACCCATCACATATTAAAATTCTAACAACGCATAACAGTATTCAGCTAACAACATTTATAGACTCCATAAAAAAACTCGTCAATTATTTCGGTTTTCCTTAAAAGAAAATTAAAAAAAAAAAAACAAAAAAAAAATAAAAAAATAAAATATTCTTTCTTTCCATTAACAGTAACTATTTGCGTTAAATATAATACTATAAAAGGATTACTCCATTAAAAAGGATATGTAAGTTATTCTTCTTATTGTATCTTTTGTTATTATTTAATATTTTATCAAACTTTGATTCACTTGATTAGAATCAATTCCAAAAACAAAGTAAATATTATTTATAGTGTCAGAATATTGACACATTAACGTGTGAAAGCTAGGTCTACTGCTAAAACACTTTTTTATGGTTTGCCCTTGGGTTTTAATTATAAAAATAGCATACAATATTTTTAGGGAAATTGAAGACGTTTAAATTGGAAAGAGCAGTCAGATTTAATTATGAAAATAAAAACATTACTTCCAGGAGAGCATCCTTACATGTCTTTAGGAACGTATTCTGAGTCTGGTTCCATTACACAAACGTAAAAGATTTAAGCTTCTAAGCTACGTAATGGGTGTTCCAACTTTTTTTTCAGATAGAAGAAAATCATCAAAAGAGTCTTCATTTATCGTTCTATTTTCCAGGGGGAACGAAGTGAAGGACTGTGCCGATTTTAACACCCATCCTTTTGTTAAAATCAAAACAAGTCTTTAAGACTAACTGTTAATACAATTTTGGCTCTATTACTTCAGATATCTTTCATCAATCAAACTCTCATTAGGAATTATTGAGATATAAAAGATTTTTTCCTAACACAGTTCGAACGGTTTCGTCCGTTTAAGACGTCTAATAAAGTTTTGGCTGTCAGCTAAGCGTAAAACTTCAGTATTAATATGTTGAGAAAGACGAATTTTGTGGCGTATTGCCGTTTTGATTTCGTCTTTTATGATAGGGACCTTAAGATATCTATGAATGTCAGCATTGCGAACATACCAGGGAGCATTGACAATGTTTCGCAACACTTTGTTTTGAAACGTTTGGATAGTTTGAAATTTGTTTGAAACGTTTGGATGGTTGGGATAGATGAAATTGTTTAGCACAACCCCATATTTGAATACCGTATGCCCAGACTGCCTTTAATATTTTATTATAAATCAAAACTTTGTTATATGTTGAAAGCGAAGATGTCCACCGAAGTAGCCAATATAACTGGTTGTATTTCAGTTCTAACTCTTGTCTTTTTTTCTTGACATGTTCTTTCCATCTGAGCTTTGCATCAAGTGGCATACCAAGATATTTTGCTGAATTTTGATATGGTGTGACGACATTGTTTATTGTGACCGCTATGGGCGACTCTATTATATTGTTCGTAATATCAACCAGTGCTGATTTTGATTCGTTTAATTTAATTCTCCACCTTTTGCACCATAGGGAGATTTTGTTGTTTACTTGTTGCAATTTATTTGTAGCTTCGTTTATATTACTACCAACCGCTAATAGTGCAGTATTATCTGCAAAAATTGTCATCGTTGCATCTTCTAGTTCTGGTATATCACTGGTGTAGAGTATATATAGAATGGGACCCAGAATGCTCCCTTGTGGTACTCCTGCATGTATATTGCTTAGCATAGAGTAATCTTCCCTTTGCTTAATATGAAATACTCTATTTTCTAAGTAAGATGCTATTACCTCGACATAGGCTTTTGGTAGAATACGGTGCAGCTTGAAAATAAGTCCCTCATACCATACTTTATCAAAGCCTACTTTTAACTTTAATTTATGGAGCGGTAACCCAGAAGGTTGAAGGGACTGTTGGATAATTTATAGTATCATCATGATTTAATGGTGTATCGACAGACCCATATTCTTTATTCCATTTTTATTTTATTCAAAAGAATTTCGTTTATTTCAACCGCAGTATTATTTATTGATTTATGTCAGTATTGAAAATATCGGCGATAATTATAGGAAACATATCTTTGTGAAGATATGTTTTTTTAAATATTTTCCGATATTTATGGCGACTCTCTTGATGGTCATTCTCCCGATATTTTATCATTGTTTCATCACACTTATGGAATTTTTGTATCTCCTGCCTATGCTGTAACCATTCGTCGATATATCACCTAAATCAAAACCGACCTTAAAGTAAAGGGTAGGAACGTACGAATATAGAATAAATAAAAAAATTGTTATCAAAAAATTGATTCTATTTGGAAAGAAAAAAAAAACAAAAACAATTTGAACTCTTCACTCTAAAATCGAAATTTTAATAAAAATTGTGACAAAATTGGAATAGTTTGAAAATGTTGCTTCAATCTGCTAACACGCATTGTAAATATAACAAAACAATACACATATTGATTATGAACGTGTGCGTATGAAATAGATTTGTTTTTTTTATCACTGAAATAAAAATTCGTGTATTTAAAAAAAATAAAAAGTTATGAAAAAAATGTTGAGAATTATGTTTTAAATTTGTCTATCATTATACACACAAACACCCAGTGACGTTATGAAAAAAATGTTGAGAATTATGTTTTAAATTTGTTTATCATATACACACAAACACCCAGTGACGTTATGAATAAAAAGCAAATCTAAAACACCTCCCTCCCCTGATAACTTTTTGGAATTTTTAGATTTTCCCCTATTTGACGGCCCTAAACCCCACTATTGCGGAAAATATCAAATCTCCAGGTCAGCTGGAAGTGGGAAATATTGTCTGGGCATAAACATACATTAAATTTTATGTAGTATAGGTTAGATTGTTAGAAGATATACAATATACATACCAACCTATGTATAATCAAACGGTGAAAATGTACAGTAAATTATTAATTACTGTATTTTGGTTATAAAACCTTTTGGTGAAATTGTTTTAAGCGTCGTGTCGCTCGCATCGAATTGTTTCATTACAAAAATTTAGAAAGGTATATATCTATCTATATTTGATTAAGTACAAAAGCTACTTAGTATCATAGTCATTTCAATTACGTTCAGCACACTACCTTCCAAAATTGTATATCAAAAGTGGTTAATGATGAAATAACATCATATAGGTCAATTAGTCTACTACCACTAGCCTATCAAATTTATTTGAAAGACAAATATTATAACGGTGTAAATCCGTATTTTTTTCTTCTTCATGTTTTTGACAGTAACTTTGGTAGAATTACGTTTTCGGGCTTAATGAAGTACGGTACTGCAACCTATGAATTTGAGTACAATGTTTTCCGAGTATTTTGTTATAAAATTTCTGCTTTATAAACTCATTAAATGTGGAAAGCTACTATATTATATTCAAGAACTAAGTCCTGTTAAATAGTGCAGTTCCATTTTGGTAAATTGGTACCAGAATATTTTTTACCCTCAATTCTTTTTATCATTAATCCCAATTTGATCCCAATGACAAAGGGTACTAAAATTGTCCACAGATCCCTAATACGGCTCCAAAGAACATGCCACAATTGAACAAGTTGTTCGAAAAAGAATAGCTCAAGTGATCAACCTTAGGTTAGAGAGATAGAATTATTTTACACCGGTATTTTTGCATTTTGGTCCTACTTTCGATAAGGTGTGTCGGGAACGACGGCTCTATAAAATTAAACAGTTAATTCTCCTCAGCATTACTGTTTATTAGTATGATCAAACCTTTTTTTCTTCTTTATTTGTAATTTTAAAGTTTGTAATTTTAAAGTTAATATACAATTCAAAGTTAATGCTTAATTCTATTAATGTATTTATATTTGTGTTATAAATTTTGTTTTAAGTGTGACCGTAGCACAGGCTGTCTGGTCTTATGACTTTTAAAATTGGATTTTTTTTTTTTTTTTTTGACATTGATATGTTTTAAATTTATTATAATATTATAGAATATATTTATAAGCATTTTTATTTTCCATTTATTTTATTATAATTTTTTCATTTTTTTTTTTTGTTATTTAATTTCTATTCTATCTCTATAATTATATTTCAAATATCAAAAATCAATGTAATTTTAAGTTATGTTTAACTTTAATTTTAATTTTGCTATAAATCAGATTATAAAAATGAAAAAGAGTAAAAGTGAAGCATCAAAAACATATCAACCAATGAAATTATGTCAGGAGTACCTGGGGAGTACAGATTTTTAGGTCTGCAACGCTAGGAGTTATATGGTAATGGTAGCTACTAGAACCAGTCCCGACTATTGAAAATGGAAACAGACATATTTATTAGACAGGTCTGTAAGATCTTTGATTTTTGAAATATGGTTGATGGATGCCAGGAGTTGTATGACAGGTACCGGAATCAGCCGGAATTTTTGAAATCGGCATATAATGGGCTCGATTTATTTATTATTTATTTTAAATATAAATCTGCAGGCTAACTTATCTTTTCTACGTCCTTTCCCCTTTCGAAATGTGGGCCTTAGGGTTCGATTCAATTTAACAAAATATATTTTTTTAAATTTAGTTGAAGTTGCTCGATGCATTTCGGAGAAGTTCTGAGACAAGTATACATACAAACATTCATTTGTATATACATACTAAAACAAGGTATATATATTATTTTTTTTTTACATTATAGCCAAAACTTACGTTGTGAACCTTTGAGTACTTGCGTACCGTTGACTATTTGAAAAAGGAAAGGAAAGAAAAAGGAAGAAGAAAAGTTTTGTGGAAAAGAGCGAACAATGTTGTTAATATTCGTCTTAAACCTCTTTAAGTCATAAATAAAAAATCCTTCTCTCATTGGGAATGCTTCGATTGGGATTTGATTCCACAATCGAGATGTTCTTCTGCATCATATAGTTGAAAACCTTTACCAACCCCACCTTTACCAAAATGTATCTTACAAATTCCAATGCCGTACATACTTTATGTATGAAAACATAATTTTACCTAAGTTAATCACAAAATAATAATCAAACAAAAAATGAATCTTACTACCGCATTTCTGTTTTTAACACTCTTGAATTTTTTGAAAACAATTAAAAATTAGCAGAAGGTATTATAATACTAGACTCCGTCGACTGTCATAATTTCTATAATAGCATCTACGAGTAGAATATTAATAATAGTACAAAGAAGATCACCTAAAGTGTAAAACAACATCATATTAATGGAATTTTCAAAAAAAAATTTAATCAAATGGATGGAAGTGTACAAATAAAGTAAATTCAAGCAAATAAATGTGTAAACGTGATTTTATTACATTCACATGTACTTACTAGTAATTTAAACATATATTAGGAAAACCTTTTATAACTTAAGTTTTCATAAAATGAAATTAACTTAAGGAGATGAAAATTTTTTGGTATCTTTTGGCCGCAAAATATTTTCTGAAATAGTACTTTAAACACTAGTTATACATTTCTTATATATCGAGTGAAATTTAATTGAGGCTTTTTTATTAAAAAACAAACTTCCTTTTATTTAGGTAAGTTGAACTCACTATGTTTACATTGAGTTCAATAACATTTAGCAAAGCTCTGTTATTCTAGTGTACATCTGGTGTTGTGAAAAAAATAGAAAAAAATATGTACTTGGAAAACTATAAATTCGATACGAAACCAGATTTTTGATTATACATATATAACTAATTAAATAGCTGTTAAAGATCTACAATATGACTTCCTTTCATTTTCTTTTTTCTTACGTTTTAAAGAGGTAACCAACCATATAATTTTTATATACCAAAAAAAATTTATTTTAATTCACAACCAGATCATTAATATTGTAATATCCTTTGTTAGGTACTACAATATTTTCTTGAACCACTTGTTATATAAATTATAGATAACGTCAAGTTGTTCATAATATGGACTAAGTCACAAACTTTAAATATGCTTCTACTTGAAGTACATACCATTGAAATATGATTTTTATTAAGTATGGTATAGACGTCTCCTACAGTGATCAACAACAATGACGTTGATTCAAGGGAATTAATTTTCAATTCGTACTAAAAAATAAAGAATTTTATCTACACATAAATTTCAAAGTAAATAAATTATTATTCGATGTTTCGTTAAGTTGAGCAATTGGTAAAATCCTCTCAATCTAAAGAAATTTTCAAGCCTTGAAAAAAATTTCATTTGAATTAATTTTTTTTGCAGAATTTTTGTTTTAAACTCCGTTATCATAGGAAATTGATAGGATTCAAACTTAAGAATTATTTTTCCTAACAAAAACGAAAAGCTTGGGCTAGCTGATCGAATAGAAATGTCGTACTAGAAAATAAATGTCGAATCAGCTACGAAATACAAAAAGACGTTAAATACGTACTTTTCTATTAATAGAGACATATTTTATGAGGATTAGAGCCACTGAGCTTACCTCTTTAATAATTTGAACAAGATTTTTAAGATACATATTTTCAATTGTACCACCTCTAGCCAGTTCATCAGGGATTCTTTCTGAAAATTCCCTAAAAGGAATAATTTAGACATACATTAAGCCAGGTGCAATCAATTGTTTCATAAAGAGGATGTTAAAGTTTTCAATCACAAATTGTTCAAATTCAACTGTGCCTTCTTTATATCTTTTTAATTGTGGTACGAACTTCCGAGCGCTAAGGTGTAGTTGTTATGTCATTTGACTGCTAATAAGAATATCCTGTATTCAGGCCCTACTCAATGGAATTGTTCGGATTTGGATTCATGGAATGTTGTAAAAATTTGATTATCAGTTAAAACAAAATGTAACTCTGCTATTAAGAAGGAGAAGTTATACTTTACAATAGTTTTCCACTTTATTAATTTTATCACTCACCTAGTTCTAAAAGTACAATGTAAAATTAGATATTAATATGTAAAGGTATGAAAGAAATTATTAGTCGGATTAGATAAGATTAGATTAGATTCTATTAGGCCACTTAACCTCGATGGGTTTTCCGTCCACATTCATGTAACACATATATACAAACTTTCTAGGGGTTGGGGTCTAAATACCCAAAATCAAAATACCCAAATCAAAATCACCAATTTTATTTTTAAAGTCGCACTCATTTATTTGAACCCTGAATGGCAAGTAAGCGCATACGACACAGTTTTAGTAAAAAATGTAAAAAAAAAATATTTTATTTGTAATTTTGCCGACATAAATTAAAACATTTTTTTTGGGAATTTTTTTTTGAACATTGTTTTTGGGGATTTTGTTTTTGAGGATTTTGTATTTGGGGATTTTTGTATTGGGGTTTATTAAAAATTTTGGGGGTTATGTGTGTTGGGGATTTTGATTTTGGGGGTTTCGTGTGACTCCCACTTTTTAGCCCATAAGTTGGTACATAAGTGTTATTTTATAATAATATTGAAAACAAATACCAAATTTAAATCTACAATAGCTGAACTTAAAGTAACTGACATAAAGTAAGAAACAAATAGGAATAGAAAAGAATTGAAAATGGAATATTTATATTTGATATATTTGTAACAGTCGCGTGCGGTCATAGAGTGCAAGGTGTGCACTGCACACCCTATAAAAAATCAATTCATAATGTAAATAATTATATTTTATTAATAATAATTAAAAAAAATCAAACCATAACTTAAAATCATCTTCCTCACTGAAAATTATTAGATTGAAATTTGAAATGTTTTCAACACCACTTTTTTTTGCATAAACTTTGGAAACGAAAGCTGTCATTCATAATATGAGAAATACTAATAATTTTGAAAATATATATATCAAGATATTGTGTCTTCTGTAGGACCACCAATTAAAAAAAGACGTGACATGGTAACAAATGATCCAAAATTAATATATATAAGCAATTGTACAATGAAATAATAGACACAATTTACAATCAAATGGACATGCGGTTTGAAAAACTTAATGCCTTAAAATTTTTTAAACTATTAAATTCAAAATTTTTTTATAAATATCAAAAAGAATTTCCGGTTGAAGGTTTAAACTCATTGAAAGAAAATTATGAAAAATATTTTGATTTTGTACGTCTTAATAATGAACTTTGCGTGATATACTAGTCACAATCTATAAATAACATGACTGTAACTCAAATAATTCAGTACATTAAAGATCATGAGCTGACTGAAGCATTGAGTGAAGTCAATAAATTGGCTCATTTAATTGTTACAATTCCTTTTTCAACAGTATCGGTTGAAAGATCTTTTTCAGCTTTGAAAAGAATAAAATCGTATTCTCGTAATACAATGGGTCAAAATAGATTAAGTAATTTATCTTTGATTGCGATTGAAAAAGAACTGCTAATTTATTTGCAGTCAAAGGTAGATTTTTATGAAAATGTAATTGATGATTTTGTTATTAAGACAGATAGACGGATGGATTTTATTTATAAGTAACTAAATATATTTAATTATGTTATTTAATTATAGTATATAAGCTGTTTATGTTTTTATTTATGTTTAAGTTTTCAAGTTAATGTTTTTCTCCAACCAACCCTCTATAATCTTCACTGATTAACAACTGCTGAAGATCAGGATTGATGTTCATGACAGATTTTGCAAGTATATTGACTTGTTAGTTTCCCCTGATGCCAGTGTGATAGCCAGAAAAGAATAATTGAGCTTTATTATTCGTAAATTAGACTCCTTATTGTCGTAGGATGGATTAGAAAATGATATGCCTTGTATGTCACCAAGAGAGTCAGAACAAACGACTAATAGGAAATTGAAAAATTAATGAAAAACTTCATATTTTCCTTAAATCACTATAATTTGTATATTGAAGTTCGACCTAAGAATGAATTTCCGTAACCTGTTTTATGCGATCTTAGGATTTCCATAGTTTAGGGCAGGGTGGGCAATTAACTGGCACACGTGCCAAAGTTGTATACCAATAATAAAATTTCTAATAAAATATTATTTCAAATATATTTCGTATTTTTTTAAATATTTCTCCAATAAGTTTACTCAACAGTTACATTTTATAAAATAAAAAAACGTTTCATCTAGTTGGCTTTGTATTAAGTTGTATATATGTAGTATGTATGATGGTTTTTATTTAGTATGAGATTTTAGTGTTAAATTAAAGTTCTACTAGTCTAATCACAATAAAATTGGTGTTAAATATAAAAAAAATAATGTTTGCTACCTTGAAATGGTACCAATAAAAAAACAAAAACTGCACGATGTTCGAAGCTTTGTATTATTTCGGACTGTTGATTACGGCTTTGTTAAACATGGCGATAAAAGTTGATGCGGTCTGTGCTCTGAAATTATTGTTTGTCGAACGTCTTCTATTAAGCGACATTTTGAAACTCACCATAAAGAAGTTGCCGAAAAAAATATTGACGAAGAAAAGAACTAATTTCACTACGGTTAAAGATGACCGAAAATCAGTCGAGTTTATTATCAAAATTTGTAAAATTTATAATTTCTCATTAAATGGCTAAACAATCAAAACCATTTTCTGATGGGGAATTTATAAAAACAGTTATATTAAAAGCTGCCCACTGCCACACCCAGCTGTTTGTTTGAAGATTTCAATAATAAAGAAAAAATCATTCAAAGAATTCAAGAATTACAGACTATATCTCAATTTGTCTCGATGAAACAACTGATATAAAGTCATCTGCCCGATTCGCCATTATTGGACGTTATCCGAAATATACCGGAAAGAACAAGAGGCATTGATATTTGTGAAGTTGTAGTAAATGAATTAAAAAAACTTAAAATAGACTTAAAAAAAGTTATTTCTGTTAAGACAGATGGAGCTCCTAATATGACTGGAGATAGGTTTTGTTGATTTATTTCAAAACCAAGTTGGTCATCCAATAATAGGCTTTCATTGCATTATACACCAACAAGTGCTGTGTGCAAAATTTGGAACCAGCGATTTCAAAGACATATCAGAAGAAGTTAATAAAGTCATAAAGTTTATAGTTGCGCGCGCATGCATAAAAGACAATTAAAAAAACTTTTAAATGATGTCGATTGCGATTACGATACTCTCTTAATGTGCACGTGGCACGTAGGTGTACGTTGGCTAAGAAAGATTTCCTTAGAAAGATTTGTGATTTGGAAGAAAGATGCCTTTTTTACATGGATTTAACAGGGTCGATTGTAGAAAATTGTATGATACAGAATGGTTGAAAAAATTAATGTTTTTCACTGATATAACATTACATTTAAATGTTCTTAATAGAAAATTGCAAGGGCGTGGAAAGACAATTGAAGTTTTTTTGGACTGATAAAGAGTTGGAAATTTAATCAGATATTTTTGCTAAAGATATTGAATCTAAAAAACTAAATAATTTTACAAAACTTTTTTGGATGAATCAAAAATTTTCAAAAAAACTGATTGGAATTTCTCCTACGAATTTTCTAAAATTCTCGGTTCTAGAACAATTTTCAAATAGATTTAACGACTTCAAAAGAATTGATAAGCAATTGAAGATTGTAAATTACCCGGATTTAAGCGACATACAGGATTTCGATAACATTTTTATTGACTGGATGGAATTAAAAAATTTAGAAATGCAAACTGTCATGCAATATAATCCTGTCTGTAATCTAATCCAATTTGGACACAGAAATTTGTGGATATGCGAAAAGATATGAAAAATTGGAACTTAATTGAATGTCACAGAATGGAGAGTTAGGATGCCGCATTGAAAATTCAATATTAAAAGTGTGAAATAGTATGCCAGTTTTGCTTCTGTTAAAATATTAGCAAAAGCATTATTAACCATTTTCTCTACTGAAACTCTTTTTTCTGTATTAAATCTTGTACTGCCAAAGAGTTAGAAACAGGTTGACAGAGGAAGACTCAGCAGCATGCATTACCTTACAATGGACAACATACCAGCCTGATAATAAAAATCTTGCAAGTAACATGAAGAAAAAAACTTCTAACAAAATCTAATTATATTTTATTAAAATTTATAATTAATTTTTTCATTTCTTGAATAAATTTTATCAAATTAACGCAGATATTGTACTCTATATCTATGTTTTATTTAGTTGTAATCAATAAAAATATTTTTATAGATACTGGCACGCGAAAAAAATTTCATTTCAATTTATTTTATTTTGCCTTCCCTGGTTTAGGGCTACGCAGGCTCTTTGTATATTTCACGTTGAAATTTCTTTATAGGAAAAAGCAATGTTCTTATTTCTACTGAGTAAGTGGTCACATCTATATGACAAGTCTCTGCGACAAAAGTATTTGGGGTGCTTATACTGTAGTCTTAAAAAAAAAATTAAAAAAGTAGACCTAAAAGCAATATAGCTTAATTTATGAAGCCCATATTCGACTATAAACGGTTCTATAATCAACTATCACTAGAAATAATATAAATCAGTATGATGGCAGTTGTTATTATGTGGCATTATGTTATAGGAAAAAAAGTAAGTAAATAAGTAAATAACTAAGTAAACTTGACTATGGTTAATATACTTTGAATATGCAAATAAATGCATAACAAATTAGATCCAAAACAAAAGAAGATCTATTTTTAATATTTGTTAAGCATTTTCTTTTAAATAATTTAAAATTTGTTTTTGATTTCACTTTTCACGGAAAATCATTAACAATTTTAAATCCTTTAAAGACGTAAGCATGCTCAGAGACTTGAAATTCACTCAAAATATTTTTTGTAAAGCCTCGCCGCAATTAATACGTAAAAAATATTTACCTGAAAGTCAGAGCAATCTTGGAAGTTCCACAATCAAATAAATACCAATCACTTTGTAAAAGATCGAAGTGAACAAGTAAGGTTGATAGGAATAAAAATTTTGGATTCCGTGATACAATAATTGATCTCTTTGGCTTAAGTAATTTTTCTTTTTGATACTGTGGGCCGACTGCACACCCATCTACTTAATAATTTGAAATATGTTTCTACACATTAATAGCTAAATGAAAAGCCATGTTGACCTCTTTTTTTTCCATAAAAACATCTAAATTTAACATCTTTTATTTTAATAGTACTAAAACATCTAAATCACAACTTTGTTAAGCGACTAAAATGGCCGAGATCGCTTGAGTAAGGTCCAAACTTTTTATATATTAAAACCTTATCAGATTTTGGTAAATCAAAGGTATTTTAATGTAGATAAGAACAACAATAAGAGTTTTTAGTGGCAATGATAGGAATTCGGAACTGTTCTCACCGATCAAAAGCAGTCCCTGAAGCTTCTTTTTCAATTATTTGTTGCTATATAACAAAAAATTTAAATTTAACAATTTCTTCATAAAAAATTTTAAGTTTTATATTAAAAAATTCTTAATTTATAAAGTTCAAAATCTAAATATCCCATGTGGCCTTGTATACATTTCTGAAAGCTTAATCAACAAATTTGGCATGAAATGATGATTGTGGTACATTGGGTAATAAAAATAATTTGATTAAAGTGAATCAAGAAAATTTTGTCATCTAAACTAGTATTGAACGTGTAATCTAAAGGTTACAACAAAAATTGTGCGGTACAACTGCCTCAACTATAACGATCTCCGCAAACCCATAGCTTGATACGAAAACTTTCTCCTTTATTCGATTGAAAATAGCTCAAGATGGAATGTACATGTTTTCAGAATAACAAAGATTTCGAATTATATTTGAAAGCCGCCCATATCTTTTTTTTTATGCTATTGGCAGTAACTTAGGTAAAATCACCTTTTCGTGGTCAATTAAGTAAGGTACTGCAAGTTTATACTACAAATCTAATTAGAGCAAGTGAAAAGTCATGAAGTAGGTGAACAAAATTTAAAATGAAATTAGTATATTCAAGGATCAAAGTTAGAAGACTGCGGCTTTAACTACCAAATTCACGTAACTGATAAAAAATACGTTTTGAGATATATTTGATGAATTCAAAGAACAGTTTTGGCAGTATGTAATTTTGTACTGCAATGTGTTCATGATAACTTTAAGCTACATTTTCTAAAAGTCAAATCTAAAGTGTAAATGAGAATCTTATATTTGTTAGAGCTTCGTTGTTTAACTTTAACGCGGTATACCGCATGCAGAGAATGCGTATCAGCTTTTTAAGAGAGGAAGGAGCCGTTTATTCAAAATTATCAAAAAAACATTTAATAACTAAATCGAGGGTGTTATATCGATGGGTGATATTTTAAACTTCCGAGAAGGAAGTCTTTTTAAGCCCGAAATTCGCCAAAATTCGTACTACTTCGGGTAGTTGTCGCACACATCCTGGCACGCATCAGAAATATTACAAAAATTAAAAATGTTTCAGTCTTTTACCGTGTCCCAAAATTTTGACTGACTGACTCAGAAGAATTTGAATTATAAGTAATTAATATATCAGCTTAAAACTTAAAATTCACGATCTAGTCACTAAACTTATTAACACAATGGTATTTCTAAATTTTTAGGATTTGGCAAGGTTTTTAACATTTCATCGCAAAACCAGAGCTAAAAATAGAAGCTTCCATTATTCTTCTACGAAATTTTAATCAGGCAAAACTATACAATACCAGACTAATAAATATAAAAATATTGCATCCTTGTATTAATGAAGCACAAATTCAAATAAATTCAAGCCTACGTCAGATTTTGACTTAAACCCAGCTTGTCCAACTTCTCGAATATTTTTCAGAAATATTTTTTTTAAATTCATAATTAAATTTTGTGCTGAAGCCGGAAAACATTATAATTCACATTTAATCACACAATTACCAGAAAAGGCAATAATTAAGATAACGAATCTTATAAATGCTGCATTCATACTGAAATGTTTGTCGAAATTGTGGAAACTCGTCGAAGTCATCATGATACCCAAAGCTGGTAAGCCACCGAATGAAGTATCATCCTATAGACCAATTTCACTGCTGCCTATAATGTCAAAACTCTTCAAAAAAATGTATCTACGAAGACTGAAACCTATTATTGAAAGAAAGAATATAATTCCGGATCACCAATTCGGTTTCAGAAAAAAACATACTACAATAGACAAGGAACACAGAATTACAGAGAATATTGAAAAAGCTTTTGAGGAGGAGAAGGTCTGTTCAGCAATATGTTTGGATGTCGCTCAGGCATTCGATAAGTTGTAGATAAGGTTCGAATAAGGGGTTGAATTGTAAAATGAAAACAATCCTTCCAAAAGAACATTAGGAAATCATAGCAAGCTACCTATCAGAGAGTTACTTCTACATAAAACAAGAAGGAGCATATTCCAATCTCAAAGAAATTAATGCCGGGGTCCTCCAAGAAAGTGTACTTGGTCCGGTACTGTACCTGCTGTACACTTGGCACGTTTGCAGATGATACATCGGTTCTGGATGTTGGAGAAAATAATAAAGAATCTACACAAAAGCTACAGAGAGCTATAACAAAAGTATAAGATTATTCAAAAAGATGGAGGCTAAATATAAATGTTGCTAAGTCAGTACATGTGAATTTCAAATTGACCATAAACCAGTATATATAAATGGTCAAGAAAGACCCCATTCAAATACTGCCAAATATCTTGGTATGACTTTAGATGCGAAACTTCGCTGAAAAGCTCACATCAAAAACAAGAAAGAAGAATTACAAATCCGCTATAGAAAAATAAACTGCCTCATAGGTAAGAATTTTACCTTAACAATACAAAACAAACTTCTGAATATAAACAATAACTGAAATTTGTCATATGTGCAAAAAAAGTATTAGAGATATTATTCAGAGGCTCCAGAATAAGGTCCTAAGAAACATTGTGAACGCGCCCTGATTCATCAGAAACTATGACCTACATAGAGATTTACAAATAGAATCTGTTGATAAAGAAATACATAAATTTGCAAGTCACGAAAAAAGGCTTCAGCACCATGTAAATGTGGAGGTAGTAGAGCTTCTGGACAATATAAATATAGCCAGACGACTCAAAAGAGTAAAACCTTTTGAATTAGTGCAGCATTAATCACCCACATTCTTGAGGACTCGTCGCGCTGGTGATCGGAGGTAAACCCGCTCCGACGTTTAGATAGATTTAGTTTTAAGGAATTTGTGAAGAATTTCGTTATGTTGACCAACGAAATGAGGTTTTTCACAAGGCTTCCATAATTATAAATTCGTTTGGAGAGCTGGTTGGCTTTTCGTACATCGCTGGATGTAGTCTACATTGAAAAATAAAATAAAGCCACGCAAAAAATTGCTCATTAGTTCTGTAGGACTAGATCGAAATATAGAAATAAAAAAAAATAAAAAAATTTAATCCCACATCAAATCATTCGTCTAATTTAAATACACTCTGTTGTGTTGTGTAATGTAAAAACTTTCAATCATGATTTTTGAATTATTTCTTGAATTCCATTTTCTTTTTCAGATCAAAATAAAAAGCTTATTTAAATCACTATAAGAAAATGAGGTAAAAAGTAAGACATTTTACTGATATAAAGTCTATAATAGAGCTCGAATTTTTTTACATTAAATACAAGTGAAGAAGTGAAAAATGATTTTAATATTAGAATTAATATGACGTCCAACATCCTTATGTTGATGGGGTAGCAAAAAAAATATTTCTGTTACCTCGATTAATATTAAAAGCACTATAAATACATAATTTTGTTAAAAATGGCATAAGAAAAATTATACTCCTAAGTAATAATATTAAATTATGTCCATAAAAGAAGAAAAGAAAATACACCATATAAATTGTACAACTGATTCTCTCTAAAATGAAGATGTAACACAAAATGTTTATTATAATTTTTTCCATTATTTAAATGGAGATGCTAAATATAAGAATGAAAATTTATTACAATATTGTAACAAATAATTCATAATCTTATATAACGAAAATTCAGCTAAGTATTAAGAGTGGACAAAATGTTATCAGATAATTTTAAAACATAGACACAGGAGCTGTATTATATTAACTGCGTGACCACAAATTCCAATTAAAAATAGAAAAATTATAGCACGTGCCAGTAAAGAATATTTTTTGAAAGAATGATAATTGATAGATGGAATGATAATCAACAGAATGCTCAACTGAATTTTGATAACGAAACTCAAACAGTATAAAATTATAATTAACTCTGATCAATGATCAACAAAGAAAACAATCTAAACAAAGAAAGCTGTAAGAAGATATTGATAATAACAAAAACAATTTTAAAAAAAAATATTTATGAACGAATAGAAGTATTAGTAAAAACACAAAACTTTTTGGTTTTTTTTTTATCCTTACTCCTCTTGGGAGCATAGCGCTTCCACGTGACATTTCTATCGTACTCGATTTCTAGCTGCAGATTTCACTTGTTCTCATGTTTTGTTTGCCTTTTCAAGTTCTTGTTTTATGGTCCTCCGCCAGGTGTTCTGTGGGCTAGCAGGTCTTCTTGTGCTTTGTAGGTTTCATTCTAAGCTCATTCGCGCGATCTTGTCTGATGGCTATCTGAGTGTGTGGCTTATATATCTCAATTTACTTCTCTTTGATTTGTTTCGCTTTTGGTTCTTCGCCGGTTAGTAGCCAGAGGTCCTTGTTTCTTATTGTGTTTACCAAAATATTCGGCATATTACACTTAGACATTTGTTAATGAAGACTTGCAAGTTCTGGTTGATAATTTTTCATGTTAACCAAGTATCCCTACCGTACGTCCGGATTAATTTTACACAAGACCGGAATATCCTAAGTTTAATGGCTCTGGATATTTGGCTGTTCCTCCATATCGGTTGCAATCTTCCAAATGCTGCTCTTGCTTCTTCAATATATTTTCTACATCTTCTTCAGCCTTACCACTAGTTGCTTTTATACTTCCCAAGTAGCAGAAGTTGTTCACAAATTTTGTTTGTTCTTCTTTCAATGTTATATGAAAGAACGAATCTTATATGTTCCGGTGTGGTGTTATTTATTCTCAAATCTTTAGTTTTTTCCAGGTTAATTATTAAAGATTTATGGAATACAAGTCGAGTTTTCTTTCACTAATCATTTGTTTATATCGATATTTCGGAAGCAACTTACTTCCTTCATCAGTTCTTTGCGACTGTCGATAAATACAAATGATTAGTGAAAGGAAACTCGACTTGTATTCCATAAATCTAAACATATCACTAAAAACAAATCTGATTATCAAAAACAATTAATTATTAAAGGTTCCAGGTGTTCTAATTTGCTCAGCATGTCGCTGAATTTGTGCGAGAAAAAACAGATATCATCTGCATGAATGATACTCCAAGTTAGTCCTCTCTTTATTAAGCAGGTTTTTTCTAGTATATTATCTAGGACACAAACGTCCTAGAAGAGGAGTGATGAAAGAGGACATCCGTGTTTAACTCCCGATGTGGTGGTGAAGGAAGCCCATTTTTGTTCCCTGTAAATAACTGAAAGTTCTGCTTCTTCTTAAAAATACAAAACTAAGACTTGTGAATTCTTTTATATTGTCAATAACTACATTTTCGCCGAACCCTTAAAATATATTACAGGCAGTTATAAATAGAATAAAAAGTGTTGAGCTATATGGATACACAGAGTGATGAGTAAGACCCCACGATTCAGGTAGTCTTTACCTTAAAGCTCTCATTCTTTTTTATGGATATTTTTGTTGGAGATGTTATTCAATATTCTATTGAAGTGAAATCAATACCTAATGTCTACCTTAAAACATTTCACGAGTAACTTAATATAAAATGCAAACTTCTTAATTAAAACTAGTCAAAACGAAAAACTGGTAGTAGAAAGAACAACCCACGGAAATTAATAAAAGAGGATCCGCCTCATGTTTGAGAGAAAAACGAAAGCTTAATCTTGCAATACCTTTGACACAAAATATATGTACAACTTAATCTAATAACAATGTGAATGTCATCACAGCCTGTACAGCATAATTAAAAGGAGAAGAGTGAAAGATACGCGATTTTCTGAACCAAAACGCAAAATTTCCAGGTTTTAATTATCGCTCAACAATCTGGCCTAATTATTTACTATTTATATATCTAAATGTAATTACCTCGGCCCAATAATATCGAACCAAGGAAGCTGCATCGACGAAATAAAAAGAAAAGTGACAATGGCAAAAGTCCAAAAGACCAAACTGTCAAAAATATGGAAAGTTATGAACATTAGTAAAAATACAGAATTAAGGTTAGTTTTTATATTCTCAATAACGATTTGTTTTCCAGAAACGTGGAAAATAAAGCAGGCAGATAAGAAAGCTATGGGTAAATAGGAGAATAATAAATTAGAGTTTTCTGAACCTAAACGATCTGAATATGAAATGTAGACTATTAAGAAAAGTTAGCCAGTCCTACATGATATATTTTGGTTACATTTCCAGGTGGTCGCGAATAATAAAATAGTTGAAGATAGAAGCAACGCAAAATTAAAACAGGGTCGCTCTCCCACATGTTAGATATGACACAAGATAGGTCACCCTGAATATGGTAAATTCAAAAAGAAGATAATATTGAAATTTACTAACCCAAGCATTATTTTATTACATTGAGTTCTGCTTCGATTGTCATTATAAAATTAAAATTAATTTCAATAGATCCCATTTCAGGGACTGCTACAAATAGCATAATCTTCGTAAAATTTTCTATATACCAGTGTCATTCCGAAAGTGATAACATGTTATATAACACACGAACACCTAATTAAATAAGAACCAACGCCATTACTCAAATGTTGCAACATATACCAACACACATTGAAAAGGATAGCGTTGGGTAAATTAGTAAATAGTTTAAGTATAAAATTATTACTATTTTAGTTATAAACAATTAGATCTAATTTTAATTCAGTTTTATAATACTGGCAGAATTATAGTTGTACGCCTCAATGATAACGTTAGTTTATTATAAATTTATTTTACAATTAATTTTACGACATCTTACAACAGTAAAATGTTGTTATGAAAGCAAAAATATCTATTTAGATCGAAGAGAAGATAACGTAATGGTAAATTTTCTATCTAAACAAAATTTTAAATTAAATTTAAGTTTTATTTTTCATTCTATTTTATTTAAGTAAATGTTTCAATTTCACCCCAATTAAACTTTTAGAAATATAATTTTGTAAATACAGTGGATCCCAACAATATTTGCACTACAACATAATTTACTGTTTTTAACAGTTAAATATAAATAATTTTGAAAGGTTTTGTTGAACCAACATCTACATTTGAAAGTTAATTTTTTGTTGTTTTCAAATTGAATTACGAAAAAGAAAAGTGTAAAAAATATTTACAGTAAGAAACTGAAAGCATAAAATATGAGTTACAAAATGCTTCATGACTATACTTCATGTTTCCACCTGTATTCTTTGCAATGATTTGATTTATTTATGTGTGTGTAAAAATTTCATTTATTTCTAAATAAAAATCATTTTTTTTTTTTTTTTAATATAAATTTTATTTTTTCCCACTATTTTTACATTCTTACACTAGTCTAGCTAAAAAAATTTACAAAAATAGCTACTTATTTCTAATTTTATTAACATCTAAACAATTTTTAGGTTTTTTTGTTAGTTTTACGAAAAATTTTAGGAATTTTTTATACTATGTACAAATTTTACAAAGTTTTTTTGTCTTTGAATTATATTATTGGAAAAGTAGGAGGTAAAAAGCAATAGTCTATCTTAATCTAGCTAAAACTGCTTAACCTAATTAAAAAAATAATGTATATTATACTATGTGCTAATTATAATTAGAGTTTTCCAACCATAAATAGTTTGCTTTAATTAATTTGTCCTTATCTGGTATGGACATTTCAAATTTTAAATTCTCTCCGTTAATATTGCCCGGGTTATAATCAATAGCTTTACATGTAGCCCGTCTATTATAATGATATAATAGAAAGACATGATTACGGTTTTGAATATAACCGTTTTCATCTAAATAGATAAAATGCTCTGGAGCTATGAAGCCCGTGAGCAAGGTCGTTTTGATGTACTCCTCATTGTGGTAGAATATATGCGATATTAAACCATTTTCCGGAGTGTTTTGTGCTTTATCATAATGTCTTCAAATTAATTTTATAACAAAATTGTCGATTCGAATTATGTTTGCTTCCTTGTACAAGTGTTTATTAGAGTATTAACGCTTGTATTCGGAATTGCGCTTTCTATTATATTAGTACAAACTCTTATGCACTTTCTTTCAAATTTTCGGAGAGTTTCCATTAAGCTCGCACTGATGTTGAACCATATTGGTGCACCATATAGAAGGGTTGGTCTTATTAGTGTTTGGTAACATATAATTTTAACTCTTTTACTAATAATTTTGTTGTAAAAAAGTTGTTTTGTACCCTAGAAAGCTTTGTTACCTTTTAATATACTATATTTGACTTGCTCAATATAATTTAAGTTGTAACTGTACTCCCAGGTATTTAACTACTTTTTTATTAGTTAAGATAACATTTCCTGCGGATCTTATTTCAAATTTTTCCAGTGTTTTTTTATATCTACACTAGTTTTAGTTTTAGTTATATCTACCGTGTTACGAAACAAGATTGTCTCGCATTTTTTGATGTTGATTTTCAGCAGCCAAACTTTGCAGTAGCACCGAGTAATATTAAACATTTTTTGTAATTTGCATTTGATGTAATCTACTGAACTATCGGCAGAATAGAATATGATGTCATCGACAAAGGCCAAATCATAATTATTTCCTCTAACCCGGTCCAATGTACATACAATTTTTCTAACAGTATAATAACATTTTATTTGGTATTATCTATGTATTTGTAGTTGAAGATCGTTCAACGCAAAAGTTTTTGTTCAATTTTCTAATTTTCATGAAGACAGAAAATCTCCTTCCAAAATTTGTTTGTTGACATAAGAGAGTATGAAGTTTGTGTTAAAGTTGTACTCGAGAATAGTCGTGAAAGGCGTTAAAGGTTCATTTACAGCAACAAAATTATTTAATTTTTTCTTAAATTAGTTTTTGTATTGATATCAGATTGTAAATTAAGTATACAAGCCCTAGCCCACATAAAGTAAATATTACAGAAGGTAGTAGTGACCACTTTCTCTTCATTATATTTTTAAAATAATATTAAAAATATTGATTTGGTATTCCAACAAGTGACTTAAAAATATTTTAAGTGTATATTTTCAATTATATAATAATAGTGTGTGAGAAAATATATTATGAGGCCTATTACAAGGTGTTTTATTTTAATATTGATGATAAGCATAATTAACATTTTAATTTTTTTTTTTTTTGCATTTATAACATTATAATATTCGACTCTTCTCAGGGAGATGTTGTATCCGCGTAGGACCTAATGATTATATCCCAATGATAGCTGGTATATATCTTTAATAGGACATATATAAATAGGAAAAGGACATTTGAAAGAATCCTTGTTGTTTTGATGTTTTTTTATATAAAACGTTATATCAGTGGATTTATTGGATATAATATATACATTCATATATTTATATCTAGTAAGATAACGGTGTGGATCATATTTTACCATTTACGTGCTGATGACTGGTGCTGCAGTTATGGAGATATTGCAGTTCAAAGTAGAAAATAAAAAAAATAAAACCATCTTTATTTTCTTGCTTTGAAAACCAAATATCTCAAAATTTTACCATACAACCTTCCCAATATTTATATACTATCGGAAAGATGTCTCTTTCTCTATAACTCATACATACATATACTTATTGTGTATATCGAATACCTAGTTTAGAAGATATGTATATAAGCATTTATTTAAAAAAAAAATATTACCTTTTTCTATATAAAACTTAGGAATGTGCTTAGGAATGTGCTTTGAGTAAAAATCTTCTGAAGTAAATGTAACGCCAGCTTATTACATTACTAATTGAATATATATTATATCTAATAGATCAACAGATTTAACGGGTAATATACAAAAACACCAAAACAACAAGGATACTTTCAAGTGTCATTTTCGTCCTTAAAGGATAAAATACGCCATTCAAGTTATATATTTTTGGAAAGCTAGAAATTGCAGATATCCTTGGGGTTTGGTCATTAGCTCCCACGCCGATACAACATCTCCTTCAGAATCCCCCAATATTGTTAATACAGGCTAATTAAGCATATTTATCAATTAAAAAAAATTACAACATTTGGGCTGGAGCTTATATACACACAGCCATCAATATATTACATATTTCGAACAGACGAAATAGACATCGATTATTATTGTAATCCATTTTTCACTACATTAAGGGGCTTTATAGAACTTAAAATGCCAAGAATTTTATAATGATTAACTGAAAAACGTGTTTTTTTTTTCTTTATTAATTTCAATTATAATATGACATTTCAAATTGTTTACAATTTCTTAAAATAAATTAAATTTATTGATCTAAGCGATTGCTGTGTGATCAAATTATTAGGTTTGCAAGAATTATTTATTACAAGAATTTTTCCAGACTTATAAAATAATTATATTTATAGCCTATTATTATTATTATTATTTTTTTTTTATTATTATTATTATTACTATAATTATTAATTTTTGTTATTGTTATTAAATACAATTATTACTATTACTAGCTATTCCCGGCGTAACATTCGCCGGTCTAGCATTAGCATTATAAATGAAACAATTTATTTTATTTGTTTATTTTCTTTATTTTCTTAAAAAAAATTAATGTTTTAAATATTTTTTTATTACATAATAAATAAGTTAAATTGAAAAACTTAAAACTATAATTCACTTTATTTAATTTCTTAAAAATAGTTTAACATTTTAATACTTATTCAAGCATTTCATAATATTTTATACTACACTAACACTATCAAAAAATCGTACTCTAGACAAAGCAACATACAACTGTGAAATAGAGAATTGTGTTTCAGTGAAATATGTCTTCTTCCTATGTCTAAACACTATTAATAGAGACGTACATTTCAACAAAATGTGGCGAACAGAGATGTCGCTGGCAGTATAGATATGAAATTAAATGCATTTAAACTAAATACATACCACACCCACATTAAAAACACATTAAAATAGCCATAGATACGTTTTTTGTTTTTTTTTTTATTATCATAATAGCCCTAACTATTTCAAAACTCGAAATAAAAAAACAAAACATCAGTCGTAGAACTCCCAGTTTTTATTTTTTCAAAAATCTAAAAATTCTTCCATTAAGACATCTATACTATTTTAAGGTACTTAAACTATTTTTTTTTAAATCGGGCTATAATAATTCGAGATTGTTGGTGGATCACAATTTGCGTGTAAATAATAGAAATGTTGTAAATGTACCCAAAGTTAAAAAATCTCATTTTCGTCACTTTTTTACTGTAACTGCACCTCAGCTGTTTAATAAGTTACCTGAATCCTTGAGATCCGAGAGAATACAAATTAGATTTATAAAACAAATAAAATCCTGGCTCTTTTCATTTTCTCATGCGCAAATTGAATCAATATTAATACCCATAATTTAAACTTACTTTTTATCTGTTTTCTTATTTCCTATTTTTTTATTTTATTTTTTTCTTTTTGTTATTTCTAATGGCTTTTATTCAGGTCGTAATTCATTGTACTATCCTATATTTTATTTTATTTTTTATTAAAAACTTCAAATCTTTTTATATTTTACAATTAAATTAAATTCATTCTTCTACAATTATATAAAACATTATATCAAATAATTCTACACTAATTTTATATTGTTTTTCCCCATTAATACTATTACACCTGTTATTTTAATAAAGTAAGACATTCGTCTCTTGCACTATGGCAATAGAATGTCTTTAACTATTTCATTCAGAACTTGAAGCTTAAAAGTGACTAGGTATTTAAGGATATTTTATGTACAAACTTTTTAATTTTTTTTTTTATATTTTCTAATATGTATATATATATATTTGTAGTTTATGATAATTGTATTAATCTTCTACTATAATATTTACAGTACATTTGTGAACAATTATTAATTCTTAATGCATAATTCAAATGTTTGTTTTTCTTTTTTTTTTAATAGTATATAAATTAAATGTTATTTAGTATAAGTTAAAAATGTAATCTGAATTATTTTAAATACCTAATTTTTAATTTGAATTAATTATTAATTTGATTAAGGATACATTGTACAAAAAATGAATTTAATTTGTATGTATTCAAAATTTGTTACAAGCTTTGTAATTCTGTTGAAATAAAGACTATTTTTATTATTATTATATTATTATTATTATTATTTATAGAATTTATATTTTAATTTCACTTCTTTTAAATTTTGGTTTTGATGTTTTGGTATGATTAGGTATGACCATTATAGTAAAGGTTATGATTGGTTACGACTTTGTTAAATCGCCTTATGACTATTATAGTTAGGGGTAAAGCCAATAATTATGCTTTTTCTCTTATGCTTCAGTTTTATTGTTATATTGTTTTCCGGCTTGGATCTCTGATGTAGATAAGGGTAGTCTGTGATTTTTCTTTTTAAAGTTTTTTTAATTTTTATGTGTACTAAATTTGTCGTGTATTTTAAATTTCGGTTTATGATTCTCCATGTACAATATAATATTTACTCAATCCTACTGCGCATTTGAATTTATACTTTTGAATTATTTGTTAATAAAATAAATAAATTTCAATTTTTGGAATTTGTGAACATGGTCTGGATGAAGTAAAAAATATATTTTCTAAATTTACTATTTGCTTAACCGGTAAGTTTTTTTTGCTGTAATATCGTAATAATTTAACAAAGCTATTTTAATTATTTATAAAACGATGGAATACTAATATTCTGATAATTCGGTTTTTGTCTTTGCTACTTTGTTTTTTTTTTTTTAAATTAATTCATATAATCAGATATAATCAATGCTCATATAATATTGCTCAATAGGTGAATTGTTTTTAGGTTTATTTTAATTTGTTTTTGGTTTAATTTGGTTTTACCGTTTTGTGGTTTATGTCTTTAAATAAAATTTTTCACACTATCGTAATTCTTAATAGTTCTAATAAAGTTGTCTAATCTAGTGGAAAAAAGCTTCGTGTTGTAAAAGCTTTGTGAAAAAGCGTATTAATATATATGATTGTTTATTATGAATTTAAAATATATTTTTTGATTTGTTTTTTAAATGATTTGATGGTTAAAAATGAAATATTAACATTTTGGACGTAAATTACGAATATGAAATCGTTATTTATGTTTATAAAGGTGGACCTATGTTATGAGACAGTTTCTTTATTACTCAACCGATTTTAAAGAAATTTTCGGAAATTTTCATAAGTTTGAATTTAATTTTATTTGAATTATATAATTCTTTATTTCTAAGCTTTTTTTGTAACATGTTTGTAAATTGTTTGTGTTAAACATTAAAAAATAAAATAAAAGCCATTTTTATGCTTAAAATACCAAAAATTAATATTGACTAATATTTATTTCGAAAATAGATAAACTTTTGCAAAACTGGCCAGTTACAAAATTTCATTTTGAAAATTCCACATTCATCGAATACTAACTATCAAATTTCACAAACTTTAAAAAGACACTGTTAATCATAACTTATTGTAATCAAATAATTTATTATTTTCAAAGATGGGAATTTTAATTTATTTTTGTTTAATTCATTATTTCTTATAAAATGCATTAAAATAATTATTTTTAATAATTTTTTAAACATTACCAAATAATGCATTATATTTAAAAATAATGCATTAAATACAATAATGCATTACCAAAAATAATTCAAATTATTTTAATTACTATTGAATTCAAAATATAATTTAAAAATAATGCAAGTAATTCAATAAATTATTTATTTGATTCAGAAATATTTTTTAATGTACGTATTATGGCAATTAGATAGCAATATCAAAAGACTCCTTTTTGCAAATCGAAGCCAAAGAAATTCCAAAATGCTTAGTAGACCGATTTTTTGAATATATCAACATATCAGCAAGTATACATGATGTTATTACGCACCTCCATACTTACTCATTAAATTAATATTTGGTAGATCACCTAGAGATGTAAATTTACAGTATTATCCTTTTTTTTTACAGTGTTATCCCTTTGCAACCCGACCTAAGGAATTCTAACATGTGATGGAGTATACTGTGCAATAATAAATATTTCGAATGAAAGCCTAAATTCACGGATTCATTTTTCTTGTTCATTTGTGTAAAAAAAATTATTAAGTGCTCCGGTTAAATTTCAGTTGTTTTAAACATTTTTTTTTTTAGTCTCAAAGTGTTATGGAGTTCATTTTACTACTAATTCGATTTACTACTAATATCATTGAAGTGATATTAGTAGTAAATTACTCATCAGCTAGTTTCGAGATCTATCTTGGGAATACTTTAAGCGAAAATCGTAGATAATAGATAAAATAGGGAGAATTTATTATTTTAATATCTTATAGTTGCGGCAGTAAAGATTGCTATATATTTAGGCATTGTTTAGGTTAATATTTATCTTTTGTATTATAGGAAGTAAATTTATTTAAATTTATACATAGTAATTGAATTTTGATTTTCATTTAACTTGATTTTTATTTTACTTGTAATTAATGATTTTTTTTTTTTTGCAGGTTGAATTAATTTAATTTAATTAATTTTCTTTTATGATTTGTAACCAATTTTGACTTGTTTAGTTGTAAGGTAAGTATGTCAATTTATATCAACAATATTTTATAACCATTTTTACATGTGTATAGTTTAAAGGAATTTTTTCATAAGGAGCCAAACATTAGCATGTTAATCTTCAGTGCTTACGTACTACTTGGTTTTGCGATACGACAAGATAGGAAGAGGATAGCAATGATAGAAAACTTAACTTCTTATGTATATACTAACATTAAGAAATATATTAATAAATAAATAATGAAAGAAATATCCAATTAACCATTCATTCCTCGAATCCCGGACTTCTCATTCGTAGCCAAACGATAGGACAACTACCATCATTATTCTGTTACCCTATTCGTACGGCATAGGACGAAACACAACTATACCAAGTAGATATTTACTTTCTTAAAATTATATTAGAATTAATGAAAAATTGACGGGAAAAATTTAATTCGAATCAAAAATATTTATCTACAGTTATATATTATATAGGTTATATAAAGCTCTTCCATTTAACACTGTTTGCGCTAGATATTTAGTTTTGCACATTTTTATGTTTTTGTTTTCTATTTCTTTATGGACTGATCTGCGCGGTCCATGTTTCTGGCGGTCTACCCACTCCTCTTTTGCCCTGCGAATTTCAATTCAATGCTTTTCTTTTGAAATTTTTTGTGGAACTACTGATGGTGTGGCCTATCCACCTCCATTTTTTCTGCTTTATTTGAATGCCTGTTGGTTCTTGTTTAGCCATTAATCCAATGTTCATTATTTCTAATTATTTTGGGCTACAATATTTTGCATATTATTCGCAAGCATTTGGTAGCGAAGACCTGCATTTTCCCTTTATACTTATTTCTTATTTATCACACATTCACAACTATCTCGCTCCCATACAATAGCGTTAATTTAACGTGGCCATCACACAGTCCAAGTATAGTGCCCCTGGCAATGTGAGGTTATTTGAGGTTTTCCGAAACCTATTCCTAGTCTTGTATTATGTAAAATTATTTATGTTGTGCCAATAATTTTGTTAACAACTGTAGATATGTTTGGGAAACTAAATTAAATTTTCAAGGTTTATTGTTGTTTGTTCTTCCTTTTTTTTTGAAATTTTACAATATTTGTGATTATTACTTTGTATGTAATAGACATACGTACCAACATGTATAAGCACTTATGACAAAAAGTCCTTGTGATTTTCCTTGTTAACATTTAAAAATAAAAATCAGAATAAAAAAAAAAATAATAATAATTATTATTATATGTGATACATGTAAACTTTGAGTTTTTCTTCCAAAACAAAGTCTAGTGAAAAAATGTTTATTGTGAGACGCAAAATAATTTTGAAAAAAAAAATACAAAAAAAATGTATTGTCCTGTCTTCTATGTGAAAAATAAAAGACAGGAGACATAATAATTTAATTTACTCTTTATATATATATATGATATATAACATATATATATGTGTGAATAAAGGTGTTTTGAAATAAATTATTTTTCGAGGTATTTTATTCTTTAGTTATGAATTTGGAAATGGAGTTGTGTAAATTACTTTCTTTAACCTTGATAAAATATTCTTTTTAACTTCATTCTTCTGTTGACTATTATAATATCTGATGCTATATAACAATTAGAGAACATAACACGCAACACTTACTTAAGTTATATATATAAAATGTTCATCTAATGAATTCTTTCAACCAACGTGGAAACAAAATTTTTTAGTACCAAGTTTTAAATTGTAAGTTTTGTAATTAGATAAATTTAGTTTAAAAACAGTTTTATACCAAAATTACGATATCTCGTAAAGGTAGAATAATTTTAAAGTGTGAATGAAAAAATTTATCAAACAGGAAATGTGAATTGCTTTACTTGTCATTTTTAAATTAAAATTCTAATTTTAGCACTGTGCTTAAATAAGTTCGGTACTGCAAATTTTTACTATAAATTTTCTGCAATGTTTTTCGAACATTTATTTATCAAATTAATTTGGCCCAATGTTGTGTTGTTGTTTTCTACTTCTTTATATACTGCTCTGCATGTATGTTTCCGGTGGTCTAGTTACTCCTCTTTTACCCTAGGGATTCCAGCTTGTTTTTCGATGTCAATTATAAGTCTTCTGTGGGTGTGGTCTATCCACCACCTTAACTTATAGGCTAATATCCAATTATTTTTTATCGTTTATTTTATCTCAATATTAATAGCACGCTTTATTTGACCAGGTCGAAAAACCCCTAAACACGGTGGAGTCGAACAGAACCCTCAATTTTTACCAATACTATCAAAAATGTTTGAAAAATTACTTATGAAAAAACTATGAACAATTTTTACAAGTAACTGGTTAATACCAAATTATTAGTTTGGCGTGGTCAAAATCAATAACCGCTTAGGTCGAATATCACTGTTTCGTGTGATTGCAGCTCTATGTTCTGAGTTCTAGTTTTAGTTGAAGTTCATAATGGTGAATGTATATGTTATTATAAGCAACATGCAAAAATAACTAAAGTCGATATAGCCTTAAATTGTATAAAAAAAAATCTCTATTATAATTCTCAAGTCATTTTAAGCTTTTGTTGTATGCGTAAATTTGCATATTAATGACTTAAGCTATTATATTTTCTTAAATATCTTGGAGCTTAATAGGAGGTTAATTCTCTAATTTTTGTGTGTATACGAAAGGCAATAAGACGAACACGGTGGTATTAATAACTCAATTCATTCTTATCTTGACATAAGCGATTATTGATATTTAGACCACAGAATGCAACAATATACAACAATATAGAAAAAAATGCCCAGCGTAGTTCAAAAATTAACAAATAACTTCGATGGTAAAATATATTATTCAGCAACGTATTTCGTTAAGAGTTCGAAAAAGTTTAGGATGCCAGTTTTCTAAAACAAAAATTCAAATTAAATTTTTTCAATTGAAGCACATTTAACCAAATAGAAATTCGTTACAAAATGGATATATCAAATTATCTACTATTAATGACGAATTATGTCCAAGTACTAATGTTGACATCATCGCCAGATCATAACAGCCGAACGTTGAAGCTTTTACCCAGATTGAAGATGAAGCGGAAACCGGAATTACGCTGAAATAAGGAAAACCCAAAATATATGTTGTCGACAAATTCTGCTCTATAGGTCTCATAAAATCATGGATACTGTCCAACGCAAGTGACCTTGCATTTAGTGTCGTCGAGAAGAAAGTTCTTCGCCGGATTCCGGGAATAATGATTTGGTTTTGATAAGAAAATATCTAAGCCGATCTCTATGAGCTGTATAAATAACTGGCCGTAGTCATCGAAATAAAAGTTAAGAGACTACAGTGGCTCGGACACCGAAAGCGGATAAATGAAAATGTTCAGCCAAAAGAACCCTTGAATCTAGACTTGAAGATACAAGATGTCGAGGCAGACCAAACTTTCATTGGAAGTATCGACAGATATTAGACAATTTCGTATTTTCAACTGAACAGACTCCACCCGAGACTGACAAAAATGGTGGACGTTGACTGTTGGACAACTAAGTAAAGTAGGTAAGTAAGTAAGTAGGCATTCGGTTAAATATGTGGAGCTATACACTTTTTTCAAACGAAGTTTCACATGTGAGAAATATATCGCGTAAGCAAAATGGAAGAAGCTAATGTTAAAATTTGTAAATTTATATTTGGCCGGATAGGGGCACAATTCTGACTGAAAAGTACGATTGTAGTCGACAAATGTATACTGAATTAAATGTCATCTTTTACAATCAAAATCTGAACTTTAACAAGTAATTCAAATAGTGATAGTATATGTAACATTTTCAAACGAATATACCGAGAGCAATCGAAGATGGGTCTTGCAATGTTTGGAATTCAGAAATTCAACTTTAATTGAACGAGCAATCATTATCGAGTAAAAAATATTTAATCTACTGACATAATACACAAAGTGATGTAAATTGCTGAGCCACAACAACCAAATAACAAGATTAAAATTTTTCTCCATAACTGATATTATCCCTATGTTTCGCACTGAATTTTTATTATTCTTAAGTAAATTTCTTAGTTTAATTTGTAGTGTTTCTGGAGTAGTATTATTTGTTCAAATTATATATCGTAGCAAGTCAACCTTGCTTCCATACCAATAATACAAATGTGTATAATGTATATCAAACAAAAGCCAAAGACTCAAAAACTCGTTACATCTTCTATTAGTTTTAACATGCTGGGTGGCGCAGTAGGCACAGCAAAACGAAAGGTCCAAAGGTTCAAACGAAAGGTCCCAGGTTCGATTACCGATGAAGTAAAATATTACTTTATTGGTTTTACGGCCTGGTCTAGTACCCTTTGTCATTGAGATAAAATAAATGATAAAAAATAATTGAGAGTAAAAAGCTGGTAACGACTTAAATAAAGGAAGCTAATAAAAGGTTTAGTTCCAGACAATAGCAGTAGTTTTCACACATTTTATGACTAGATAATTTATAAAAAAAATACTCGAAATATTGTAATATTGTAGTGTAAAATAACCGTACTTAATTAAACACGAAAAGGTGATTCTACCTAAGTTAAAGAGTGTGACAAAAAACTACTAAGTTAGCACTTAAATCTATTTGTCGCATACTTTATTATTTCTGGGATTTTCTACCGCCGGGCTTACAGTGCATAGAATCGAATCTCACGTAAAATTTTGTCTATAAGAGGGGTCTATCTTTAAATTTACCTGGGCTACAGAGGGTTAAAGAAAATCGGATTAGAATAATTATGTCTAAAGAATATCAACTACAGCTCAGAAGAAATTGAAACTAGAGCAACATCTTCTTCATAGCTTTTTTTAAGAATTAATACACCTAACGGTATATGTTGAATGAGTATCAAACTTACCGTTTTTGAATAATAACTGCATAAACTTAAAATTTTGCTTTTAAAAACTGAAAATTTTGTAAAAAACGTTGATTATCTCGAAAAAATTCGCTATTTTTTTTGTTTTTTATTGTGTTGATGCGCTACATCATCCCCTACAACTTTTTCATACACAACTTTATCCATATCCCCCTCACATATCAGATTTGCCGTTTTTCAGGTTAAGATAATTAAAGTTAATATCAGTTATGAAGAAAAATTTTACTTGATTCAATTTTAAAAGCTAAAAAATATTAAGTACAGAGAAACATTGATTGGCAAACAGATACAAGAGTTCGTCAAAGAAGCGAAAAGTCCGTATCTGCAAATAGACAGGCCAAATGAACTTTACATTAATAAATTTATTTAACCATATTCCTGCTAATTTCGTAAAGTTTTATGCTCAATAAATATCTTTACTGTTAAAATTGTTTTTGTTTTGATATTTATATTTTTACCTACATTAATTATATGCGAGCCGGTTGTTACCGATTTACCAGCACACCCCTGTCTATATACTATACACTACACTATAGCAAGAGTTATTTTCAAAATAAGTTGCAAAGCAGAAATTTTACTTTTTGATCGTTGGTTTGATCGCAAATCGAGTTTCAGATTACACTCACAAAAAAATTAAAAAATTTAATATAAAAATTGAAATTTTAACGTTTTTTATAATGCGTAGATATTTTGTACACTACAGGAGTTTTATTTTATAAAATCATAATGTTGAAATATTTAATAAGCAACTAAGGACAACAATATGTACTCATATTTTTATTGGTTTAAGTCTACAAAATTCTAATGTAAATAAATAAATATGTAACTAAAAATAATGTTGTAGGGTGGGTCGATTGAAGAAATTTCAAGGATTTTCAATAAACTTGAACTGATAAAAATTTTCAAAAATAAATTTTTTAACAAATTGAAATTTCCCTTGAGTAAAAAAAATATTCACAAAAAATTAGCCCAAAAAACAAAATTACGAATGTAAATTGTTCAGGAACATATTAGATTAAATTCTTAACTAAGAGTTGATTTTTTAGTACCAATTTCGCCACCAAGTTTACTGTAATATTTCTTAATAGATTTACTCCATGTTATTACTGATTTTCTGAAGATTCATCATTATTTTTCGAACGAAATGTTTAATTTTTAGTGACTTATTTGGTTTAATACAGGTATACGATATTGTGATATGTATCCAACAAATGCGTCCAGTTATCAAAATTATTTTTGTGTGTAGAACTTGGCTATTTCAAACAGATTTTCGAAAACATTAAGCATTTTTATTGCTATCACTCAAGCGATGTGTTGATTGTTATGAAGAGGATTCTGATTAAAATATGAACTAAAATAAGAGCCAACCTATAATATTGAGGAAGTTAATTAGATCTGTAATTTAATATAATTCTCGAGATATCCTACATTACATTACATACCTCGGGGCCACATCCCAATGATCCAAAATTTAATTTCAAGTTACACTATGATAAAATGGTGTAATAGATAAATTAAAGCTAATTCTTTTGTAGGGTTTATCAAACGTTGGTCCAAAAAATTCTCACAAACATTTGCTAGTCAAATATAGTTCCAATTTCACCCTATAGAATGTGGTATATTTGAGCCAATTACCAAATGTAAGTATGTAAAAGAAATATCAAATAAAAAATAAAAAATGTGAAGTAAATTCTAATTCAAGCTTTTTTGCAACGAAAGCGTTGGGACTGTTAAGAGTATACTGCGTAATCATGATACAATTAAACAAGATATGGCATTCCTGTGTTTCATTTTTGTACTATTCTGCGCATGACGTCACAATATTGTTTTTTTTCTAATGTCAATCTAGTTAAATTATGAAAGTTAAATTATGAAATAATTTTTAATGAACAAAAAAATTTAATTTAATTTATATTTAATATGTAGTCAAATTTATTAATACTTAGAAGTGATGATTTATAAATAAGAAGCGGGTTATAAATAGAGTTTTGAATTCAATTGTAACGTAAATAAATGTAATTTCAGTTATATAATTCTTTATAACTCTATATTGCAACTTGCCCATATATTTACGGGTTTATAAAGATTATCTGATAATTTGTCATAATAGTACCATTCTTTCATTTAGTTTCATCAAAACTAAGAGCACCTTTTCAACTTCAACTGTGTTGCAGGTTGTATTATTTTTATGCAGAATCTATAGTTCCAGTTGATATGTCTATCACTTGTGCCCATCTATTCCGTGGAATAAGAGCCCGTTAGGCAGGGGAAATTATTTTCTACGTAGTAATTTGCATACTTTTGGACTTGCCGAATACAATGGATCTGGTATTATTTGTTTCAGCCCAATTCAGCCTTTTGAACCATTGTTAAATTCTTTAACTTGGTCTGGGTGGGGTAAAAATCCTGTGGTACAATCAACAGATCATTTAATTTAAGAATGCTTACTTATAACTATTTAACAAAAAGTAAATAAATGAACAAATAATTTAACTGCCAGGTTTTTTAACTTTTAATAATACTTTCACTTTACTTTTTTTCTAATAAAAGCAAAGAAAACAAAACTGACAAAAGCCAATTTTGTTTTAAAGTGAATTGTGACGTCACAGACAAATAGAATAAAGTTATCTGATATGCGCAATGCCATATCTTGTTGTAGTTGTATGATGCTGATCTAGTGATATTTCTATAAATGTGTCACCTAATATCATAATATTATTGCAATGCGAGTATAAATGTAGTATTCATATTACCAAACAAAGGCATGATATTACGAAACGAATCAAAACGGCAATGATGTACACATTTGGTTTGACACATTTTAAAAATACCCCTTTTAACTAACAAAATTTTTCATTGTCAAGTCAAAATGCATAATGAATAAAAATAAAAAATGGAAGCAAATTTTAAATTTAATTTAACGAAAAGGCCTGTTTTAAATACAATTTTAAAATAATGAAAATTTTTAAAAAAAAAAGTCCATTTTACATGTCATAATAATGAATACTTCGTTAATACTACGTTTATGGCTGTCAAGGGGTAATATCTCGAATATTACAATATTGATAACATTATTTGTGTTGATATTACATTTTAATATTTTTATATATTTTAAGTTTTTGTAATCTACTAACAGTATGTTTTATCTACTTTACTATCATCATCTACATTACTATGATATAACTACTTTTCTAACAGCATGTCTTTTATTTTTTTTAATCTAACGGTTTTAGGTTCTGCTAGCTTCACTGCATGATGATAAATATTGTACAAAAATATAGCAAGCTTTCGTCTCTAATAGACGTCTAATGTGCTTGCTCTAAACATTAATCTTACACTAATAACCATTTTGTAAAAATGATATTTTCACAACAGCTTTACGACAACATTACGTTTATTTAATTTTTTTGGGAAATGAGACTTTGCGAAATTATTATTTTTTCGATTGTGTTTATTAGTTTTTGCGGTAAGAATTTCGACCAAATATTCCACATACCCAACTTGTCGAAACTGAATAACATTAAGACAATCAAGAATTGAAAATGTTACTACAAGAGAATGTTTAATATAAAGTGATTGACTACCATGAAAAAAATATAAGTAGACTCGTAGAGTTGACTCTGTCACCATCATTAAACACAAAGGGTACTTACTGTCTGTGAGATCATAATTTTTTCAATATAAAATATAACGGTATCAATAATTAAAGTCCAATTTTCTTTCACCAATAATTTTATTTTCTTGCAAATATTGAAAGTTCGATAAAGCAATATAAGTACATATTATTTAACAGATTTAATATTTAAAGTTTTGACTTTAGTAAATTAATCTGAAGCACTGATACAAAAATTGTGATGAAACATCAACATTCACAATAAAAAAAATCTAATAGCATTTACTGTTATAACAAGTTAAGGACAAGATAATTTTTAGCATTTTTTTTTTTTTTAATATGAAATAATAAAAATCAAGGACAAAGTCAAAATATATTCTATAGAATTAAGACTTACCCCTATTTTAAATTTTCTAGAACGTTTATTTAATATGTATTTAGAAATTTTTAAATATTTGTAGAGGATAACGTTTATTTATCCGGAAAAATAACAAAAGAAAATATTTTTAAAAAAAATAAAAAAAAAACTCTGTTTTCTTTATTTTGGATATTTTTTATATTTATGTACGTCCGCTTTGTTCAATATATTAACATTCATATTATGTAAATATAAAAAATTATAGAAAAAATAAATTTAAAAATCATAAAAAGGTTGCTTAAAACATATTCCATATTCTTGAAAAATAAACCATCGCTATAACAATAATAAAAAAATATTTTCACTGAACTTTTTTTGATCCTTCAATCCATCAAATCTGATCAGATTAATATAGTTAACATACTCATATAGAAAATAGAAAATTGTGATTTAATCTTGGTAGTTTGATGATGCATACTGCGATTTATTAATTATCACAAGAAAAAATAGATATTTTAATACAGACTAGAAAAAGTGTTAAATTAATATGATAATGTCATAACAAGTCTTATAGACTAGGAGTTCTAACTGAGTAATATGCCATCAATTGGTAATTTTTTATTTCAATAGTTCTCAGTTATCACAGTGACCTTCATATGTTCATTTTTTTCAATATAAGACTCATATTAACTTTATAAGTGCATTTCACAAATAATAACGCTGGTATTATGCCATTTTACATCAGTAACACCCTGATAACCGGTACAACATTAAAAAAATAGAAAAATCTCCTAGAAAATAAATCAACCAAAATATTTTACTTATATGTATAAATGTATGGTCATTCGTATTTCATATAAAAAATTATAAATTCTGTTTTAAAAATAGTGGTAACCGCATATGCATATATACTATACAGCTGAACTATTAGCAAGCAATGAAGAAGGAAATAAGTTGCTTCCGAAATATCGATATTCTAACTATAGTGGCATTCATGAGTTCTGTCATCCTGCAGAACAGACGAATTAGACAGATTATATATGCTTTTAGATCACGACGAAAGACATGAAAAAATAAAAAAGCTTATTTCTTATATTTGAATTAGTTCTATACTATACATTTTTTCCTGCATGTAACTGAACAATCTATCTTCAATGTAGATATTACGTATGTCTATTTTGCTATGTAAGCTAAGCAATATATAATGGCTAACGGATGAGAAAACCGAATGGTAAGTCATCCATAATGAACTATTTATATACATCATATTGCGGATCTTTTGTTAATTTTCAGAATAATACATTGGGGCTTATGATTGAAGACGTACGGAAAACGATAACGCGAGCATTTCATCAAACGTTGTGTTATGGTATGATTGAAAACGCTCCACAAACGTACTGTAAACGGTTTTTCGAAAATGTCTTTTTAAAAACGCTCGAAACCAGTTATGGTTCTATTTTTATTGTTTGTGTTTGTTGTTTGCTAACGTTTTGCTAACGTTGTTGTTGTGCAAACGTTTGGAAATTTAATAATTAAAAAATTTAAGTAATTTTTAATATTTTATAGTTTTAATGGAAAAATTTAAGATGTATTTTCTTCTATTAAACTTTTTAAATATTAATTTAAATATAAATTTTTATGATTAGGAAAAAAATAACAAATCAGGAGTAGTACAGCGAACTAGTAAGACGAGTAAAGGCAAATGATTTGGCATTAAATTTTTCTTCGAGCTTATCAAGCGAAGGTGATTCGTTTTGGGAAGATACCACATGTGTTTTAAACACTTTAGGATCCATGTTTATTCTTGTCGTATATTGACGCCATCTTTTTCGTAAAATAAATTGATAAAATTCTAATCTGATTTTCGTAATTTATATTACACGGTGACGTCGGTTGCAAAGCTAATAGAGGGAGTTTATTTCAGCTAATAGATGTAGTTTATCATAATTTAAACTGGTTCCGAGACAGAATTCTTGCTGCTAAAAATGAAGATGTCTAGGAAATAAATAATCACGTACTTGCCATATTACCAAACATGGTAAATGAGTACAACCCAATCGAAATTGTAGTAGAATTTTTCATCACAGTTTCTACGCTCACTTGATTCTGTTGGATTACCACGATATCGTATTTTCTTTAAAGTCAAATCATTAATACCTATTTTACTACAGATTCATTCCTACAGATTTCATTTTTAAATTGGAGAGGCCGCAATTTCCAAAACGACTTCTTTTCTCTATTACGATTAACAAGGCAACAGGGACAGTGTTAACCCTAATATTATCCTCAGGTAGAATTTCGCCAATTTTCAACTTTATGCACCTATATATTCCATAATTTCAACGCTTTTTCTTATTTATCAAAAATGGTTACTTCTTTATAAATTATAACACTTTTTGGAAAATTTTAAAAAATGTAGGATCTATCCAACTTACTACGTGAAAATTTATCTTTTGGTGAAAATTTACTCAATATGTAAATTTTCTTCGTCTGAAATTTTACCCATTTAAATTTTTATACGTTAATGCATTATAGATACGTTATGAATTTTTAAAACGGATTTTTAGTAGGCCGTAATAAATTGACCAAAATTAAATCATAATTTCAAAAGACAAATCCGTTTAATGGGCAGCACAACCTCCAGTGTTAAGTGGAAAAACTTTAAAGAAAATGTAATCAAAAATCGACTTGCAATTACTTCTTATGCTGCTGCAAGCATTCACAGTATCAAAAATGTACTTGAGTTGTATTTTAATTCCGCTGAATGAAGATTGTATTGGATAATACAAACTTGGAGGGAAACCAAGTGTACCTATGGGGAAAAGGGGAATGACATTGATGATGTAACTATAGAAAGCTTTATTGTATTACTTTTTTAGCAGATATGATCAAACTGGGTTTTAAACTGTTCCAAAGCCTTGCAGTTATTGAACTATGAATTTTTTGTTATATGTGTATATAAATCAAGAAATGATAAAATGATTTGGTCAACCAATATTTCGTGCAGTAATGTCGGCTAACCTTCTTAAAGATTAATCGGGTAATTCGATTTGACGGCAAACATGATCGAGCACAATGCGGAGCTAAGGACAACATTGATTCAATTAGAGAGCCATGGGATAAATGGGTAAACAATGTTTCATATTTATGTACTCCATATGAAAATGTTCCGGTTGATGAGCAACTTGTTGCTTTACGGGGTCGAATTAATGACAACTTGTAGAAGAACATGTGTTGAAAAGGTAAAAAAACGAAAAATTTCTTCGGGTGTTCATTGTCAAATTTGCATAAAAAAGAATAGAAAAACAAATGCGGAGTGCTAAAAAAAATTGTGTGCAGAACATAAATATCCATGTTTTCCTGTGCTCCGCGTCACAATAATCGTAAAATTTGAAATAATCAATTACTGTCCAATTAATTTAAATATTTTGTTTATCAATAAAATAGAGTTGTTTCTCCCATGGACAACTTTATATTAGTCTTACGAAAACAGAAATAATAATTTTATATTTGAATGTTATGGAACAAGAGTTCAAAATTAAAATGTTAACTACTTACATCTAGCAAAGTTTTATGCTAAGTTAGCAGTAAAAATTTAGTATTTGAATGTTATGGATTCAATATAATCAATCAGCCAGCGACGTCAAATCCTTATCACAGAAGTTACTTTTACCGTAGAGAAATGTTATCAAATTATATTTTCCTTTCAAAATCAAAACAAAGAGAACTTCAAGCTTTCTGGGGCAACGCCACTTAACTCTGTTAATCATAAATAAATTATTCTTAATTTTCACTAAATGTTCTTACTATTTTCCATTATTAGCGGTTGGGTACTAATATAAACGAAGCAACAAATAAATTGCAACAAGCAAATAACAGAATCTCCTTATGGTGCAAAAAATGGAGAATTAAATTAAACAAATCAAAATCCATACATGTGAATTTTACAAACAAAATAATAGAGTCGCCCATAGCGGTCACAATAAACAATGTCGTCATACCATATCAAAATTCAGCAAAATATCTTGGTATGCCACTTGTTGCAAAGCTCAGATGAAAAGAACATGTTAAGAAAAAAAAACATGAGTTAGAACTGAAACACAACAAGTTGTATTGGCTAATTGGGCGACATCTTCGCTTTCAACATATAACAAAGTTTTGATTTACAATCAAATATTAAAGCCAGTCTCAGCATACGGTATTCAAATATGGGGTTGTGCTAAACAGCTTCATATTCAAACTAACCAAACGTTCCAAAACAAAATGTTGTGAAACATTGTCAATGCTCTGTGGTATGTTCGCAATGCTGACCTTCATAGAGATCTTAAGAACCCTATCATAAAAGACGAAATCAAAAAATTGGCAATACGCCACAAAATTCGCCTTTCTCAACATATTAATACTGAAGTTTTACGCTTAGCTGACAGCCAAAACTTTGTTAAACGTCTTAAACGGACGAAACCGTTCGAACTGTGATAGGAAAAAAATCTTTTATCTCTCAATAATTCCTAATGGGATTTTGATTGATCAAAGATATCTGAAGTAATAGAGCCGAAATTATATTAATGGTTAGTCTAAAAGACCAGTTTTAATATAAACAAAAGAATAGTAGTTTTTAGTGCGTTAAAGTAGACGCAGTCCTTCACTTCGTTTCCCCCCGGAAAATAGAATGATAAATTTAGACTCTTTTATTGATTTTCTTCTATCTAAAAAAAAAAAAAAATTTCCGTTTGATAATAATTCAGATGAATGCTATACAACAGAAGACATTAACAACAGATATATAGTACACATTACACAATACACAAAATTTTGCGACGACTACAGATACGAATATCCAGTATTCATTTTTAGATTTAGAATTTAGCACCCAAAAATAGTTTTTTTGTTTTGCTTAAAAACAAAAAATAAAATCTCTAACAGGCGAAGAGACATATTAAATCACTTGGATCAATACTCCTTATTTTACCACAAAAAAACAACAAATGAAATTAATTTCTCATCTGCAAGTTATTCGAATTATTTTTATTTTAAAAATTCCACAAAATCTGTTCTCACAACTAAAAAAAAAAAAAAAATTAAAAAAACAAAAAAAAAAATTAAATTTTAGATTAAACTTAAACAATTTTTTTAAATCTACCACAAAAATTTACAATCATTGCGTTGACGAAATTTAATGTACACAGTTTAATGTACAGATAAGTGATTATAAAAGAGTTTCTAGGAAAATATACTTAGAAATAAAAAGCAAAAACAAAAACAAAAAAAAAATATTAAATTTTCTTAAAGAAAATTTCAAATTATCCTTTTATTGTATTTTCCATTTCGGTTATTTTTCACAATAACAAATTTACATGTGAGTACACAGAAAATATTTGGTAGAAAATTCGAAAAATTTAATATACTCGAAATATAAAAAAGTTTAAAGAAAATTTTGGTACAGACATGTTGAAATGTAACACTTACAGTTACAGTACAGTGGGATATTTAAATAAAAAAAAAACGAGACAGCTATTGTTTTGGCGGGATGCATCAGATTCAAATGAAATAAGTCCTAAAACATACCAATTTTCGATTGTACGTTAAATAAACTTACATCGATCTTTGTTTGTAAATATTTCTCTACCATGTAAAAGTCTTACTCCCGAGACATATAAAATCTATCCAGCGGTTTCACAAGCATATCCCAAAGTCAAGTAATCGAGAAACTCCATAAAGAACTAGACAGAATAGACAAAGAATAGAGAAATGGACATACAATTGGAAAATCAAACTGAATGAGGAAAAATCGGTTCACATTACTTACGTAATAAGGCAACACTACTTAGTGTTTTTTTTCCTTACTCTTCCACTTGACATTTCCATCGTACTTGATTTCTAGCTGCTAAATTTCCGAGACAATGTTCAATTTCATTTTTAATCTGTCTGGGGGTTGGCTTACTGTAGAAAACCACTTTGCTAGCTCTATCTGCGCCTACGTGATAAGTTATCCTGCGATTTTATCTATCTTTGCCTCACGGTACTATGTTTACTGGGTACGTCATTTCACATACTTTTGTCAGTTGTTGACAATTGTGCAATTATTATTAGTGTTTGTCCAATATTTATTTATTGTGTTGTATGAGATATATGACTATTATAGATATTGATATTGGTAATATTTTTAGTTATAAAGTATTAATTATTACTTATTTTTTATTGATTATAAATTTTATATACAATATTTTCCTATTTTTTTTTAGTTAAATTTTATACCCCCCACGGGAATCGAACCCGTCACTAGCACATCGTAATTCAAACACATTTCTGTGCTCTAACCGATTAGGCCACGGGAGGGATTACTTAGTGTAAATATAAATAATATAGAAGCATTACTACTTAGTATAAATATAAATAATATAAAAACCCCAAAAGCAGGCAGTTAAGTATATTGGTTTACACCTTCATTAGTGCCTTAACTAGAAGCATCACGTTAAGAAAAAAGCATTACTCTGCAAATCAAACGAAAAACCAAAAAACAAGAGATATTTGTATTGGTATATATGAAGGCAATTGGAACTAAGCTTTACATGCTGGGTAGCGCAGTATATAGACCACCTACTTTTTAACTGAAACGCCCTAGGTTCGATCTCCGCCAAAACAAAAAAAAATGGCTTAGTGTTTTTGGACCTGGTTAAGTACCCTTTGTCATTGGGATAAAATAAATGACAAAAAATAGTTGATAGTAAAAAGCTGGTAACAACTTAAATAAAATGGAGCTTTTCTATTTAAGAAGGCTTAGTTCCTGACAATAGCAGTAGTTTTCGACATTTAGTGAGTAAATAAGCCAAAATTTTTGTAAATAAATTTCAAAAAACATTGAAGTGAAATATGTAGTAAGTAAGCACTTCCAGTATCGTACTTTAAAAATTAAGCACGATAAAAAAGGTAATTCTACCTAAGTTACTGTCAAGAGCATAAGAAAAATGTATAGTACAACCCCGAAATATACAACAGTATAATTAAACACATCTGAACTTATGGTAGGCAGCTTTGGGGGTGGGCTAAGAAATCTAAATTGTTAATTATACAGCACTGTTATACTTATTAGGGAAGTGCAAAAACTCGTTGTCAGAAGTCTAGATGAGGTTAGTTATGTATATTTCGATACACAGTGTATTTAAGCGCGCTGAAAAGTTTCTCAGAAGAATAATAATGAACGCATTTTTCTATGATTCAAATAAAGATATCCACAGAGACCTAAAAATAAAACCATCAGTAATAATGCCTAAGGCCATTAGTAATAATGCTATAAAATATGAAAACAGATTAATTCAACATAACAGTTCAAAGGTGTTCGCATTCTTAAACACATCAAATGATATAAGAATGCTGAAAAGACGAACACTTCATGATCTAGTTGGATAAAATAAAAATATGAGGAAGCAGACATATTGATGTATTGTATTGAAAACATTTAAAGTCAGTAGTTCTGTCATAACACCAAAAATATATTATAAATGCTGCATAAGGCAAATTCAGCAGAAATTGAAGAAAAACATTATTGTTTGAGATATTTTCGTCGAATATTCTGTAGGATCTAGGTGAAATATGTTTAAATAATTCGATGCTTCAAATCTAAAACTTCGAATTTCACATGCGAGCTCGTACATATTTAAATCTTTGCTGTACTTAATGGCAAGATCAGCGCTTTTTTTAAATTTATAACGCATCTTTTTCCAAAGATGAATCATATAGAAAGCTAAAATCTTTATAAATATTTCTAAGTTGCTCATAACGCCAATTTAATTGAGACAAAAGCTTGTCAAAAACAATGTACATTTGCATTTTAAACATTTATTAAACTATAAAGTACAACGTAGTCCATCAATTAATTTTGTTGCATGGTCTTTCGATACATCTTTTTGTTGCCGTGCTTTATTTGTTCGCTCAGTGCATTGTAGAATTTTATTCCATACAGAAAGATTGCAGATAAATTTATAATCAATTAGTCAGACCAAACTTTTTGCATTTGATGTAGTTTCTGGATTTGGTGCAGTAGAACCATTTGCAATCGATTCCAATGCCGTTTTTACATCGAATAAATGTAAATTTAACGATTTAGTGTTAATTTTAAATATTCCATTAAAATTTCCAATCGTGCTGTCGGTAATGAGAAAAAGTTAAATAATATTTGCACAGTACCAAAAAAAGTGATAATTTGTGGTGTTGTAGACGCAGCATGAACACCAGCTAAATTAAGGCAGTGGGCCGAACAAGGCCCAAAAATTGCCAAATTATTGATTTGAAAAATACGTGCTCTTACACCTTTATATCTGACAGACATATTAGCACCGTTATCCTATCCTTGTCATGTGACATTATGAATATCCAATTTATCAGCTGCTATTTTATTTAAAATTTCATTTGCTACATGAGAGCGTATGTATTTTGATTTTTTCGTCGGTAGTTCCAATTATGTTTATCGCTTAAAGCTGTAGTTTTCTATTATTGAGTTTATTTAGCATAGTGATTAATAGAAAAACAACTTTTTTTATTTTCCTATTAATCACTAGGTGATATGATATTATATTGACACACCATTTTTTATTTGTCCCTATATAATTATTTATTTTTATAGTTTTATCAGGTTATAATCTAAAATAAAAAATAAGTGAAAGTTTATTTCAGGGCCCCTCAAATATCTGGGTCCTGTGCTTGTGCACCTGTTGCATCTGCCTAGTTATGGTGCTGTATAAGATTAACCTTTATGTTATCAATTTTAAGAATTTATTTCTTTAACATCCAATATTTAATATTCTCATATCAGACTTGTCTGTCTCGATATGTGATATTTCAAAATTTACATAAATTCATAAAGGGGTTTGGTGTGCCGGTTTTCATTGTTTTTTTTTTATTTATGTTTACTTCATATGTTTAATAATATTTACAATATAATATCAAATATGTTTGGATAATCTTAAACTTTCCGAATATATGTTTTTTTTTGTTTTAATTTTGGAATAATCATAATGTAAAGATTGGTGGGATATCATAAAGTTTTAAGACATAAAATCGTAATTGCCTTATTCTCGACAGTAAGGGACATACTGTCATAAAATAAATTTTTCTAATTATGGTTTTAATGATTCAGTCATTAGAAAGTGTAACCTAAAGTCATATTTTGAGTCATTAAATCATACATTTTAAATGCACTACATTGATGTTTAAGTTTGTTATCATTTTATTTTTAATTTTTTATAATATACATGAGCTGATTTTTATTTTATTTAAATTTGGGAAAACAAGTTGTTACTCACTTTTATAAATTTAAACAGATATTTTCTCAGTTGGAATTTGTTTCTGAAAGTAGTATACTTCCCTGTCCAGAAAATTTCAATAAATTTAGTAGTGGAACAGGGTACGGTAGAGACCCATATAAGGCGTTTGGGAAAAGCCCACAAGGCTTGTAACCGCGGTACATTCAGTAAATATTTTATGCAAACATAAATTTTTTCAATTATTCTTGCACTCAGATAGAATGATCAAAACTGTTTGTTTTTTCTAAAAAACACAGAGACGTTATCGTTTTATAATAATACTAGTGGGCCCCTGTGCAATTGCACAGTAGTAACTTTATTACTGGATAACAACATCATCATTGATTTATATCAATTTATATGAATCTTATTCATTTTTTTCCTGTAGGTAGAGGGGAAGGACACCAAGTAGTTTTAGTCACGCTCGTGCAAACCAACAATGGTAGTGAGGGCCTTAAACCCAGTAAAACCACCTCTTTTTTGTCTTTCATATATATAACAAATCTATGATAGACATTCTTACTCTCAGAAAAAAAAAAATTACCTATATGTTTTTTTACATAATTTAAATTGTGTTTAGGTTTCTGTATTATTAATTAAAAATTTTTTTTTTTGTAAATATTAAAGTAAATTTAAATTAAAGTTTATTAAAATCTTTAAAGATTAACAATATTCCAGCAAGATTCATTATATACTTTTGTGTTTTATCTTATAGTAGTTCTAGATGTTCAATATCCACCACTAGTTTTATTTCCTACTTTTTAGGAGGGCTAGTTTGGTTTCGATAAAAGTATATTTAAACATTTTTATTTTTACATTATTATTTTATTTAAGTACACTTTTTAGTTTTAAGTGAAACCTATAGGTATTATAATTTTAGAAAGAGTAGGTAGGTAGGTAGGTAGTAGTGGCTGCCGACAGTACATCGACACACTTAGACCGTTAAGGTCCATTGTGATACCACAGGAACTTTCCTCCCTAGTAGTAATACCCTACTCGTTGAACCAATTTGAGCTTTTAACGAAGCCGCGGAGGTTTTTGATACCAGTGCTTTCAAGATCACCCAGCGAGTCCAGAAAGAAGGCTCCTAAATGGATTTTCCTTTTATGGTAGAGACCAGGGCAGAAACAGAGTAGATGTTGGACAGTTTCATCCTCCTCCACCTCTCTACAAGTTCTGCAGAAGTCGTTTGAGGGGAGTCCCAGTCTTCTGGCATGTTTACCAATCAGACAATGACCCGTAATGACCCCTACCATAGTGCTAATGTCACATCTTTTCATGGTTAGTAGGTTAAGGGATCGCTTCAGCTTCAACATAGGCCAGATTTGCTTGGTGATGTTGCAGTCTGGTCTAACTGACCATCTGAAGTTTGAAACTTTTATTGCATCATTTCGAAGCAATAAATTACAGGTACCCAGATTGCTCCTTCCAAGTGTAAACTCTTCTGTCTATAACACAATTGGTTTTTGAAATATGCCTGTGACGTGCTAGGAATTGTTCGCCAGCAACCCGAACCAGTCCAAATTTTTGAAATCAGTATGCCATGCATCGTATTTCTTTATTTGTGGAAAAATATCTAAGTGTAAATTTTCATGCCTGTAATACAATTGGTTTTCAAATATGCCTGAGACGTGCGGCCTTAGGAGTTGTGCGGCAGCAACCCGAACAGTCCACATTTTTGAAATTAGTAACAGTCGTATATCTTTATTTGTGAAAGAGTGTCTAAGTGTAAATTCTCATGCCGTAACACAATTGGTTTTTGAAATATGCCTGAGACGTAGCAAAAGTTGTATGGCAGCAAGCCGAACCTGTCATTTGATAGCTTTGTAAGGTACCGTGTCCGGTTGGTTTTTTTATCATGAGTAATTGTGCAACTTGAGAACTCTATCTTTGAATTTTTTAAACAAAATTATGTTTTTTCTTTCTGCGTTTGGTTTGAATATTAACAAAAAAATTCCAACCTACCTACCAAACATATATACATATATACATATAGACACTGGCAAGTTAATATAAAAGTATATAATTAGGTATCTTTAAACCTTTTCTGAGACATATTATCCCAATAGGAGTGGCTTGACTGGAAATGAGAAGGCTGACTAACTAATTAAGCACGAAAAGGTAATTCTACCTGAGTTACTGTCAAGGTCGTAAACTAGCCAGATCATCGGCCCAAAAAATTAGAGTAGAATAGGAGCATCGGCCTAAAAAAATTAGGGTAGAATAATTAATCAAAGATACAGCACGAAAAATTTAAATACATGCATTTTTAGACAATTCACAAGTGCGACGTTTTTTTTTAATTATATTTTTTATTCTTGACAGTGAAGTAATTTTGATGTGTGATAAAATTAATGAAATTTTCTAATAAAATTAAATTACCGTTTACTGAGATGTTTTTTAAGTAAAAAAAAAAAACAAAAAAACACAAATTTTAACAAAACACAACATCTTACACAATTTTGATACTAACTCATTTTAGAATGAAATTTGTGTAAAAGGTTGGTTAAATCTTTGTCGTCCTCAATATTGAAGATAAGTAATTTTTATTATAAAACCCGAAATGTTGGTAATACTTTTTAAGGTTACCCCTGCATATCTCAATAATTATATTAATCTATACAAGGTTAAATTTTTGTTTTCTTTAATGTTTTATAATATATGTAAATTTTTTAAATTACATTAAAATTAATTTACTTTTGAAATTTTCAAATTTTAGAAAAAATTAGGAATGATGTGGTAGAATGCTTACTTAATATTATTTTTCTAATAAATCTCAGAGGTATGAAAAGGAGGGATTTTAGTGATAACTTTTTCTATGAAAGTCAATGTTTGTATTTTTGTTTTTGTTTATTCAAAACTTCTACATTAATATTTTCAAGTGTATTCAATTTTGGAAAACTTTGAACAACTTATAGCACAAGTTATAAGGCTAGTAATATGAAATAATAAAATATCAGAAATTCTTTTAATTTTAATATTGAGTACTGAAAAGTATAACTATACTGTTTTTCTGCTCTTTGTAATCTTAGAAACAATTATTTTTCACTGTTATTTCAAGTAGCAGTAACATTGATTTAAAAATGAGGCATATAAAATCAAATTTAACAATCCATCTCCAATTTTGTGTGAATTATATATACATAAATTTTTAAAGACATTTTAAAGTAGGATTTACCTAAAAAAATAAATTTAATCAACCTTCACAAAATGGTTTGTATACCAAAATAGCGGCTACGCGTAAAAATAATTAAGGTAAATATTTTTTTCCAACTCTGTAAAAGGCAGATATTTTCATATTTTCCTATTTAGCTGTTATCAATTGTTAAGTGTAGTCTTGTGAAAATTATTAGTTGCAAAGTGTTCTATTTGATAATAAGTTATTTGCCATATGGTAATATTGGTAAAATGAAATTTGTGAAATTAGAAATTATGCCAAATAGCATTACATGAAATGGGATTTTGATGTATAGATTTTGCGAACAGAACCGCTCCCTCACAAAATATAGGATTCTTATAGAAAACTGCCGTCAAAATGTGGTATTTAAAACAAAAACCTCAATAGACTCGCTCTAGTGTCAAACAAAAATAAAATTCTACGACTTTATTTTGTAAGATAAATTAAGACAAGATATACTTACTTAAATACTGCGAAGCTGTGAATATCATATGCGGGTTCAAAAAATGATAAACTAAATTTAAAATTGCTGTAGTAATTCACATAGCATCAGTGTGTCAGAAAACATTTTTAAATATCTTGAATATAACTCGTTGGAAAGTAAATTACGTAATGAAAAATGGGATAAAGGCCCCCTAGCCAAGATTCAAAAAGTATAGAACTTTATGCAAGAATAAAAACTGAGAATGCAGAAAGTGTCAACGATACGATCATACTACGAAATTCTGTTATAGGACAGCACTATGTGTTAACTGTGCTGGTAATCATTTATCAACCGATTTCCATAAACACAAAACAACTGCACCAAAATCAAAACTCAAACTGTCAAAAAACCTACCCAACAAACTACCATGTATGTATTGTAGCCAAAGAACTCCAACGAAGAAGAAACATGAAACATAGGGAAAAACAAGAGCCAAAAAAATCAGATCAAGTTGCATACATGGTAGAGTGCCTGCTTTTCAACCAAAAAGTCTCAGGTTCGATTCCTGATGGAGTTAAAAAAATGCTTTATTGGTTTTTCGACCTGGTCTATTACCACCCTGTTGTCATTGGGATATCATAAATGACAAAAAAAAAATAATTGCAAGTATAATCTGGTAACTAATTAAATAAAATGAAACTATTATATTTAAGAAGGCTTAGTTCCAGACCATAGCAGTAGTTTTCCACATTTAATGAGTACGTAAACCAGTAATTTGTTAAATAAATACTCGAAATATTGTAGATATTGTACAGTGTAAAATTTCAGTACTTAACTAAACACGAAGAGGTGATTCAATCTAAGTTACTGTCAAGAGTGTAAAAAAAAAAGGTGTTACATATGCTAATATGGCGATCAAACCAATCTAATCAGCTTAAAACTGAAACACATCGAACACCAAGGAAAAGTGTTCATGGAAAAAAATATACTCCATCAAATGAAAATAACGTTGCTTGGAAAACAATGGAAAAGTGTTAGCGATGATAAAAAATTAGTACAAGACTGGATACTTTTGAAAGAAAGAAAGATACTGAAAAGTATCCTGTAACCATATTGATGCTTAAAAACATTGACATTTGCCTGATATCTGAATGCCACAACTGCAAAGAAATGAAGATTCGGGGCTATAAAATTTACTACGCACTTCATCCGGACAATCCAACATAAGATGGGAGAGTAGCCATCATTAAAGGTGAATTGAAACATTATGAGGTTTGTAAGATAAAAAATAATGAAATGCAACTTAGTGTCATAAAAATAAGATCAATGAGCCTCCAGGTTAGGAGCAATACACTGTCCGCCCAATAATGCCATAAAAAAACAACTCTTTAAAAATATGCTTCAACAATTAGGCGATAGGTTTATCCTAGGAGGTGATCTAAATACTAAACACATTGACTGGGGGTCCAGGATAATACTAACGCGACATAGAGAGCTCAGACAGGCCATTATAGAACTGAAATGTCTCTTTCACTCAACTGACAAGCCAATATATTGCCCAACAGATAGAAGCAAAGCTCCCGATCTAATAGACTTCTGCCCGGTCCTATTTTACTTTTACTTTTTAATATATTTACAATATTCTAAATTTTGAGGATTGCAAATTTTAGAAAAAGAGAAAGAGTATTTGATAATAGATAATATTTTTATACCAAAATTGTTTTGAATATATTTCTAATATTTATATTAGAGCTTGTCACGTCGATTTGAAAATTCGTGAATTCGTGGTATTTTTGTATTTTGACACTAATTGATATTTTTCTTGACAGTAATTAATATTTTTTTTCTTATCGACGTGACAACCGTTTTTTGGTATTTTTTGGTATTTTGTACAATATATTTCAAAACAACTATTATAATTCAAATTTTGAGACAAAAAAAAAATTAAACTTAAAATAAAGTAGGTGAATTTAATTAATTAAATTTAAAATAATAGCTTTATTTGCCATTTAAGAAAAAAACTTATTTCAAAAACTAAATAAATGTAAATATTACTTTGACATTAAATACCATACAAATATACCACAAAAAAAACAAGCTCTGGAGCATGTTTTCAAATACGAAAAAAATATTGATTACTCTAAAAAAAAACAGTGATATCTTGATAAGTTTCAAAATACGCAAATACCACCAAACCACGAATTTTCAAATGAACCTGACAAGAACTATTGAAAATATTTTTTTATATTTTAAGTATTTCTAAATTTATTTATTTTTTTAAATATGTATGTGTGTTGATGAATATAAATTAAAATTTTAATTTTTATTTGAGTAAAAAAAATATTCCCAATTAATATTAGTTACTTTGCATTAAATTAAGTTTTAATATATTTAACTCCCAGTCTTAACTTGTTTGTACTTAGGAAGATTCTTCCTATATACAATTTGTATTTATATAAAACTCTAAAATTATTTTTCATTAAATCTGGGAATCTAAATATTACATATTTTGCTGTCTATTAATTTGAGAGAATACCCCAAGAAAACAATGCTAAATACCTAGGAATGACATTAGATGTCAAACTTAGATGGAAAGAGCACGTTAAAAAGAAAAAAATTGAGCTTGAAAATAAGTATAGAGAAATGTACTGGCTCTTAGGTCGTAATTCTAAATTACCTATACATAACAAGATTTTGTTATATAATCAGATACTCAAACCGATATGGTTGTACGGCATACAAATATGGGGATGTGCCAAACAAACAAAAATTCCAAAATAAAGTCTTGCGCAACATGGTAAATGCCCCCTGGTATGTTCGCAACAGTGACTTGCACAGAGATCTAAAAATTCCTTGCATAGAAAATGAAATAAAAAGATATGCAACAAAGCATATAGCTCGTCTGGAGGGACATGTTAACGTTGAGGCCACTCAACTGCTAGATAATCAAAATGATGTCAGAAGGCTTAAAAGAACTAAGCCACTAGATATAATACGATAGAATTTCGTAAACTGTTTCTTTAAGAAAATCAAAATAGCAATAAATTAATGGTTAGTCCGTTGGACTAGTATTAATGGGAGGGGTGTGGTTTAGTCAGTAAAAATCTGGCACACAATGGAAGCTACGGGGCTCATTGTGTCTATGAAGACTCCCACCAATCCACGCAAAAAAAAAAAAAAAAAAAAAAAAAAAGTTGTATGAGAGTATCAAAACTGTTCAAACATTAAATATTTTTTTCTCAAAAATCTGAAAATGTGGCTACAACAGACTGTCTGTTTGTGGAAAAATAAATGGCGAATAGGAAAAAATGTGAAAAAAATTATGTTCAAAACCCGGTTCTAGAAAAACCATGTCGAAAAAAAAAATGTCGAATTTAAATGTTAAAAAAAAATTTTCGACGTTTGTTTTAAAGTAGTATATTTTAGAGCTAGTTACATAAACCAGTTTTTACCATTAACGAAATATAAACAATATAAAAAATTCAATGGCAATGTTTGGCGGTGGTTCGGGGTGTATATACATATGTGGAAATGTATATGTAATAGAAATAATTCAAAATAAGCCAATCAAAATATTACAGGGTATTCCCTTTTTCTAGAATATTTATGCAATTGTATATATAAGATCCTGAACTAGGAGATAATCTAGAGTTGGATTCAAAATAAGAGTATTCTCTTTTTACAGAATATTTACCTTAACTTTTTTTATGCGTAGCAAAAAGAGGGACATATTTCTTTTTCCAGGATATATACCTAATTGCATATTTGGAAGAAAAAAAGTTTTCTAGGACCTTTGATCCCAAAATCTGGAACTTCTAAGATCTATTTGAAAATTTCTCTAAGCGTTGTTCATTACGTGAGCCAAGTTTGGATAAAATGTTGAAAGTTTGGATTTTTGCCCAAGTGGGTTGTAAAAGTTTGGATTTTGAAAATTAAAAATTTGGATTTTAATATTTGGATTTTGAAAGTTAAATTTTAAAATTTAGCGTGTATATTTTTCCTTATTCGACATTTTTTCATTCAACATTTAGCCTTATTCGACATATAATACAATTTCGAAATTTTTTTTTCGACACTGAGAATGTTTTGAAGTTAAGGCTCTTCTGAGGGAGATGTTATACCCTCGTAAGTCCTAATAACTATATCTCAAAGATACCTGATTCTCCTAGTTTTCCAAAAATATATATGTTTAAAGGCGCATCTTATCCTTAAAGGACGAAAAGGACATTTGAAAGTATCCTTGTTGTTTTGATGTTTTTGTATATTTGATGTTTTTGCTTCTTACTTTTAATTTTTTTTCTTCAATTTTCTTATTGCTTTATATTGCAAATAATTTTTAATATTAATTGTAATATATTTTTTAATTCTTAATGTTTTATATTATTTTGCCTTTACTTCATCTTATTAGAATATTATTATAAACTATGTATAAATTCCCACCAATATATTTTTTTGAATTGTAAAATTACTCAATAGTTTTTTTTAATTCATTGGCCTCTTGCGTCTTTTTTTACAGAACGATTATTACTATTTCATCCTAAAAATTATTTTCTTTTCTGTAGTTTGTAGTAATTAGGCTAAATTTTTTTTTTTATTTTTTTATTTTTTTTTTATTTTAACTAAATATTAAATTTCATTACAATTGTCAAACTAACTCCAAATTAAAAACAAAAATCAAAATACAAACTTAAAAGTAATATTAAAGCAATTATAATGAATACAATAATAATCCAAGATCTAAATATCCAAATTCAAATATAAATAAAATAGAATAAAAATTTAGGAAACATTCTGATGCAAAAGCAAGTTTCGAATGGTTCATCACGTGAAATAACAATTAAAAATTATAAGTTATTAGTGCAGTAAATAAGTTTAAATGTTCTATTAATGTAAAATACTAAAATATGTAAGAAAATTAAGAAATTAAAATAAAGTGATTATATATAGAAAGAAAATAATGAAATTAAATTTAAAAGTAAAACTTAGCTTAAAACAAACAAAATGTAAGAAAGCAAAAAAGTAAAGTAGAGAAATTCTCTAAGAAAAGAATAGCCAAAATTGTATAAATTAGATGAAAATCAGTAACAATATTAAGCATACTATCATAAATGACAATATAGGTACGACCAATATAATAACGACCTTCACTAGCACTTCAAACCAACCAATATTCCTAAGCCAATTCTTAGTTTTAGTCAAAAACTCAGATAAAAACCGGATGTCCCTGATATGTATTGGTAATTTATTAAAAATTCTAGGTACAACAATTTTATAAAAATGACAAAAATGGGACTTATTGAAACGTGGTACATCAACAATACTCCTGGTGTTTTACTATGAGAAACACAAAGAATCAAAAAAAAAAATTAAAACTGCTAAAGATACAAAAAAACTTATTTTTGCAGGTTATTGTTTGAGGAAGAACAAGCATATTTCTCTAGATTGGTGGAACATGTGCTAGATGATGTACATGCTGATCTAGGAAGAAATAGTATGTGAACCAGTTGCCGGGTCGAAAGTGATGATAAAGATGACAATGATGAAAATGAAAATTATTGCATTTGGAAAAATGAAAATGAAGAGTCAGATGCTCAAAGAATGCATCTTAGATCTAAATGATGGTCATAATTCTGAGGATGAGTCACTAGATGATGAATTAGAACTACAAGAAGAAAATAATCACATTGTTGAATAAAATCAATATTTTATTGGAAAGGAGAGCACAAAGTGGAATAAAATTTCATCAACATATCAAAGTGCCAGACAACAAAATATTTTCCGAGAAAATCGATAGGTCCGTCGACCGATCAACAAAAAATGTAATTGATAGTGAGTCATTCGCCGCAATTTTCAATACATCAATGGTTGACATAAATTTTTAATTTAGCTTCGTAAAAGAATTTTTCTTTTTTATAGCCTACCAAAAATAAAATTCAAAACAAAATTTTTTTTTCAAAAAACCTTTGGTGCTTTATTTACTTTATGTTTTAAAATATATTAGTTTTAGTATATTTCTTTTTCAATTTAAAATATTTCAGAACCTTTTATATTATTTTCCAACTTTTGTCGAAATAATTACAAAAATTTTATAGAATACCATACATTTTGTATGAATAAAAAAAATATTAACATATGTTAATCTTGCCCAACAACGAAGAAAAAAATTAAATTGCCGAAAAATTGGGCATAGACACGTTTTCCCAAATTTTTCTTTATATATTCAATATTTACTCAACAAATTAGGGACTGATCTCTGATTTCATGAAGATCGGCCAAATAATGAAGTTTTTATTCAAAAGTGAAAAAGTAAATATTAACATAAGTTAATCCTGCGCAAGTGAAACTTAAAAAACAATTAGCTAAACTAAGTTAACTACTTGTATATTTAGATTTGTAAGAATTGTAGCGATTAAAATAAAGAAATACTAAGATCTACTCTAAATAAATAGATTTTATTTAAAGCAAAAACAATAAACATTTTAAATCTGTGTTATTATTCTTACTAGGGGACCCTGTTGAGTAATTATATTTCAAGTTGAAGTCAAATTTAAAATTTTTAAAAAAACAGGAATTTACGTACTGACATAGACTTCGCACGATATAGCAGAAACCAGTCGTGTTTAATAAAAAGTTTTGTTGTTAGTAGGTTTTATTTAGGACACATAAATACACGTCCCTCATATACTGCTTCGTTTCCGATATATTCCCTATAGTAAGTGGCATTTAGTGGATAAAATTACTAAAAATAAAAAAATTTGTCATTAAAGGGGTATGTATATATATACCTACATAATACATAACTTTAATAAAAACTATATTACTACTACAAATATCCAAAATTTAGAAACAGTTACTTAAAAAGATAAAAATGAAGAATTCAAGTGATTTATTTTTTTGTTGTTTTTATATTTTTTATTTTAGATGAATTTGGTTTTGTTGTTTTTTTTTTGGCATATGTACATAGATTCATTTGCAAGTACATAGTGTAAATTATAATAACTGATTTGTTCGTTTTTGTTTATTATTTTCATAAGATCTCATTTATGCATAATGTATTTGCTGAATAATAAAATCATATGAGTACAAAATTTTCGACTGTGTACGCATTTTTGTTTTAAATATACGTCTTATATATTATATCAGAAGTTCATTAAGGAGCAGGAGAATCGAAATAAAATGAAAAGGTGTCTACTGCGCAGGTCCCTAAATGCTTGTCAATTATAATTATAGATTATTAAAATTGATTAATATTGTTTTACAAAACAAAAAAATTATTCAAGTTTCATGCAAAAATAGAAACTAGCTCTTAGCATGTCTTTTATCAAAATATTGAATACTGAAAAGTAGCAGCTTTTTACAAAAAATGATTTTTTACTGTTATTCAACCGTAGCAATGACAGGTAGTAACAGTCATTTAAAATAACAGTTTTTACATCTTTAATTGTATTTGGATTAAAAATTTTAAGATCTTGCATTATTCATATTTTTTGTTTAAGTTGATTGTTAACTTTTTTGTGAGTACTCAAAATCGTCCCAATAGTTCTAATAAAAACCATTTTCTGTTCGATTTTATTTTAAATATAATGACAAAAAACATTCAAACAAGACTGTATATTATATTTTAATATATTTTAATGCTTTTCCTTGAGTCCTTTATACCCTTTGTATTTTATTATTTTATAAAAAAACAACAAAACTGAAAAATATTACAGACATTTTCGACAAAAAAAAAACAAAAATAGAACAAATTTTATCAAAAATCTTTCTTTAAATTTAAAAATGATTTCAAACACACACAATAGAACTTTAAAAAAAAAAATAGCGATAGACACACAAACGAACAGTAATTGTGTCAACATTCTTTGTTAAAGCTGTAAAATAAGCTTAATTTGCACATCTCATAGTAATACATAATATACATATACACATTCACTGGAACGGTATTGGCATATGTCATGAGACACACATTTTTCATATAGTGTATACAGAATATAGCTTTTACGCAATCCCAAGTTTAATTACTCTGTTATATTTTTTAATATTACGGTTACTATTAAAAAGAAAAAATGTTGGTTAAATTCATATGGGTATGAGAACTTCTTGCTCTTAAATCTCTGTAGTAAAACATAAGCTGTCATAACCATTACCATCATTGTTTTACGACGTACAAAAGAATTTGCCCTCATAATCTCAGAAAATTGTATTTTTTTTTTTTATTATTTTGTGTGTTACTCTCATTCTATACCCACAACCGACACAACCAACCTGAAGTTAATATATAATGATGGTAATAAAATAAGTTGTATTAAAGTTAACAAAGAAATGAAATTTTAAAAAAGACACAAAATAATTTCTTAAGATATTTTTGAGCAATTAATTTCAGAGATTTTTTTAATAAGAGATTTTTGCTTATGACTTCCCCCAGCAGATGTGATAAACGATTAATATGCAATTTCTCAAAATAGTTATAATATAAAATAAAATACACATATTTTGTCGTAACATACAAAGTCAAACAATTTTGTTGTAAATTATTATTTTATTTTTATAATTTTTAGAAAATTTTGGAAAATTGTCACGTTTTGTTTTTTTTCAAGTTCGCATCTGGTTGTTCTAACTTAATTGACACTTCTTAAATTTGTTGTTTATTTTATTTTATTTTCTTTTTTATAGAAATTTAAGCTCATTGTAAATATGTACTCTCTTAGAGGAAAATAATATTAATTTTAGATATCATGAGTGTGTCCTTTCAATAGCAACGCTTTTGGTACTTTATGTGCTAGTCTGATGGTTCTTTTGTTTATTTTATTTAAAATTTCTGTAATTGTGAGAACATTTTATTTGCAATATTAAAAATAGATTTTTTTACTGAGATAGGTTGAAAATTTAATTAATTTGAATATTTAAACTTCATTCGTCATTTGATTTGTTGGTTGTCCATTCGATATCAAAAATTGTTTCAAATTTTATAAATTGCAATACGAAAATTTCGACTTTAACATTTATTTAAAGTTCTTAGTAATAATTTTTATTTTTTTGTTTAATATTCAGTCATTTTACAAAATTCAATACAAAAATCAGATGTAGTTTCATAAAATAAGACTAAAGATAGAACATAGGAACACTCCTTATTTAATGAAAAATAGTTTTTAGTAGCCTTTAGTTAGAATAATAACGATTTACAAATTTACACGTAATTCTTAATTACAATTGCATGCATGCGTGCACGCTGCAATTCTTGCAGTTGATATATCTATCGAAAACTCCACAGTAAAACTTCGAAATACAGTGAATAAAGTAAGATTATGAACCCAATGGCGATAATGTATAAAACTTAATAAAAGCAAATGAACTCATATAAAATTTTATAAAGACGGAGATTGCAACCATTTCCATCTCAATCAACAATAAAATAGTATCATATGCAAAGTAAAGTATTTGGAAATGACGCTCGATGCTAAGCTAAGATGGAAGGAACATATAAGAAAGAAAAGAGTAAAACCAAACATCAGACACAAAAAATGTAACTGGTTACTTGTCTGTAATTCAGAATTATCAGTACAAAATAAAATTATAATATATAAGCAAATATGGAAACCTGTGTGGACGTACGGTATCCAACTATGGGGCTAATATACGGTATCCAACTATGGATGTAAGGTAATAGATAATGGCAAGTGATGTGACACAGCTCTAATTTTCTCTAACAAATTATATTACTATAATAATTTTCTAAACACGCGGGCGAAAAATTTAGTCAGTCATTAAAGTCATTAGTCCATCTAACATTAAATGGTTATAACAAAAAAAAAGATAGGTGGACTTATAAGTGGGTTTAATTTCCATAGTATCAAGAGGCATACGCGGCTGAAGCTTTTGATGTCTTTCAGTGCTCCTATCTTTCGAAAAATTTTAATTAATTTAATAAAAGTTAATTCTATAGAAAAAATATTTTATTATATAACTAGAAAGAGCCACATATAAATAATATTAATGAAAATCAATGAATGTGCATACGAAATATCATCAAGAGGAGGAATATCACCATATGAGTATCTAAATTACATCATCAAAAAGGGACTCAATATAATTATAGTCCATATTATGGGTTCATAACAAAATTACGATTTTTATAATTCAGATGGTTCAAAATTCAGACAAATTTAAATTATTCAAGTTAAAATTCTGAAAATCAAATTACAGAGTATCAGAATTCAGTAATTCAGAATTCTTACTTTTTGGGTATTTTATTAATATAAAATAATAGTTGGTTATATAAACATTGTTTTGATTATTTTGCTACCAATCTAGGATCACTGAAACAACAAAATCACTGTTTCAATAATATAGAGCGTAGGTTTGACAATAAAAAGAAAATGGAACAATATTCAAATTTTGTTTTTTCTTGTCGTCTACATCTTTCTGTCGTTAGCAAAATTACGGTTTCAATAATATGGGGAATAATCTATTGATATAAAAAAAAATAGATTAATATTTAAATTTTGCAACTTAATAACTATATTTGAAAAAAAAAATGAATTTTGATATTCGTATCATAACAAACCCAAAATTAATTATTACGGATTTTAATACATTGTTTAACAATAATTTATTAGTTAGTTTTAAATTAGGTACATAATAGTTGCGTTCTTTTTAGCTTGCAGACTTACTCACAACTATACTTATTAGTAAGTTAAATCAGCAAACAAGTCCGCAGCTATATAAATGTGTAGATGAAACTGCGGAATCACGACAAAATGTACGGTAGAAATTTTAAAAATTAAAACAAAAAAATTTTAATAACATTTTTAGCAACATTAGAAAAATTCAAACAAAAATTCACATTTTCAGAAATTTTATTTTGTCTGAATTTTAGATTTTCTGCATATTGCAGTTATGCACATATTGCAACCCCATATTATAAGGCTAAAATTTCGCTTTTTTTGTACAGAAAACAGTGAAACAAGGAAGTATGGAACAGTGTAGAGGGAATTCCTATTCACACCTAAGTATGTATAACACTTTTTTCTATAGAAAATTGAAAATATTATAGGATTTTGATTAATTCAGGTATATCAATTTCTTTGTATCATAGTATCTTATCAATTCAAATTGATCTGTTGAATAAGAAGCAGTGACTGAAGCTTCATTCGACGTTTTACTACCTATCTGAAAAAAATTATACTTTTTAAACAAATATAACCTTCGAATCGAATCGGATCACATCAGATTCATTATAATTAGTTCTTTAAACTGAACACATTTAAATCGTTTAAATTATTTTAGAAACTAAAGTTTAGGAGCACTAAATTTAGCACTTAATAAAATAAAAACATATAATAACCTATTTAGCATTTCAATGAAAGTTTTGAATCGTTGAATGATTAAAGAAAATTTATTGTATTAGGACATCTATGAGTGAAGGTTGAATAATTATATTATCATACAGTCTGATCACATCTGATGAATTATTAATTTTGTTTGTTCTTTAAAAATCCTTTGGAGAAAAACCTTGAGCAGCCTCTGCATTGCTGTAGCAACCTTAATTCATTAAAACCTATCAGTCAAAACTAAAGCTTGTCAAATATTTTTCTAATTAATTATTCAGAACTACCTATTATTTTTTATAGCCATAATTTCATACCATGTTTATGTTTAATGCAGTGCAAAGACACAAAAAGGTTTTTAGAAGGATTAAATATTTAACCCTAAACCCAGTTCACATAATTTTGACCAGATATAATTATATAGGTATATACCGTATAATACTCCTGTGTAGTATTTTTCTACCTAAACTTAATTTATTTATTACGTCTACGAAAAATATTTCACAAAATAGATTTTTTGTATATTTACAAATAACAACAATAAAAATTATAAATTAAAAATTTAACAATAACAAATAGAAAATTAGGAATTATATTTCAACGTAAGAAAACAGAATATGTATAAAAAAAAATAAACTAAAAGTAATAAGTTAAATTGAAAATAAATAAATAATAAATAATAAATTACTTCAATCCTTAAAAAAAAAAAAATAATTTAATTTGAGATATTTTTTGCAATAAAATGGACAGATCGAAATTTTGTCAAACCCGGGTAACGACAAAGAATATGTTTGGCATCGGTCTGAATATTAAGACACAGATTCGATAATTATATGTATAGTGTCAAGTCCAATACGCTTTGTTGAATTATTGGGAAAACAGTAACATGTCACTATCATTACTATTCTAAGTTTATTCATTTTAAATAGAAGCAGTTTCCTAGTTTCCTTCTATCACATTTCATTTTCCACTGCCTGTGTATATTGCAAGAATTTATATCCTATGTCAGCTGGCGTTCATCTGCCTTCCAATATCTTTATCAGTACTACTTTTCCCTGGCTCAAAACAATTTTCAAGAGTTGTCTAGATCTAGGCCACATTCCAAAGTGTTGGTCTGAGGTTAAAGTAGTATTCATACCGAAAGCCGGTGAAAGTTCCCACGCCTATTCTAAAGATTTCAGACCAATTAGCCTGTCTTCTTTTCTACTATAGACTCTTGAAAGACTGATTGATATCTATATACGATTTAGTATGGATAATAATCGACTCTTAACGTCACAGCATGGGTACAACAAGGGAAAGTCGGTGGATACCGCCCTGCACTCTCTAGTTAGTACTATTGAAAAATCATTGGCTTACAAAGAGTACACTCTAGTTGCGTTTATGGACATAGAAGAAGCCTTTAACAATGTCAACGTGGAGGCAATCACACGTACACTGTCGAACCTTGAAGAAGTATCCACACTAGTAGCACTTGTTAACAAAATGCTTACAAGCAGTGTTTTCAATGCTAAAGTCGGTGCTGCTTACGAAAGAAGGTTTGTCAGAAGAGGCACCCCTCAGGGGGGTGTTTTGTCTCCTCTTCTATGGAACTTGGTGGTAAATGAATTATTAGTAATACTAGAACGGGCAGGCTGCTTATATTAAACTAGAAAATATAAAAACTGGAGTCGGTAACCATCAACTCAAAAACCGTGTTGGCCTGTCGCAGTTCTTTGAACATATTGTTACGGATGCCAGTCCACAGTGATATTCCGGGTAACTGCATGGCAGATCTACTTGCTAGCAATCTTGGAGCAATCTGGGTGCACCTCTTGCCACCTGTAATTTATTGCTTCGCAATGATGCAATGAAAGCTTCAAACTTCAGATAGTCAGTTAGACCAGACTGCAACATCACCAAGCAAATCTGGCCTATGTTGAACCTGATGCGATCCCATAACCTACTAACTCTGAAAAGGTGTAACATTAGCATTATGGTAGGGGTCATTACGGGTCATTGTCTGATTGGTGAACATGCCAGAAGACTGGGACTCCCCTCAAACGACTTCTGCAGAACGTGTAGAGAGGTAGAGGAGGATTAAACTGTCCAACACTTACTCTGTTCCTGCCCTGGTCTCTACCATAAAAGGAAAACCCAATTAGGAGCCTTCTTTCTGGACTCGTCGCTGGGTGATCTTGAAAACACTGCTATCAAAAACCTCCGCCGCTTCGTTTTTGGGTCAACGAGTAGGGTACTACGCGAGGAAAGTTTCCGTGGTATCACAATGGATCTCACCGGTCTAAGTGTGTCGGCGTACTGTCGGCATCCACTATTACCTCCCTACCTACCCAGTATCATTAAAAGTCTTTTCGAAGGGTATACAACCATTAATACAACCATTGAAACAAATCTAATCTCTATCTACCAGCAACGGATGGTTCACACCGGTAATTATCTAACATACTAGACTTAGTTTGCAAAATTTGTAAAACACTAAATGCCATTTGGATATTCTTATGAATGGTAATATCAGTATAGGTAAGACCTGGTCTATCGTTAAAATAGAGGAGAACAAAATGTGCCAAAATTACCTGCTAACTGTATTTCCAACGATCGTTTATTTAAACTTGTATAAATAATTTGTAATAGTAAAATTAAGATGGTAAGCTAATAAACAATGTAGATTTGAATCCCGCTTTAGTAATTTAATGATCTATACTTTTTCAAGAAGTTATAACCAACATAGACAGAAGTTGGGTTTCTATGTGTCAATTTTATTTTTAGCAAATTTAATACCATTAGTTTTAGTCAAATGCACAATGTTGTAAAACAATGGTATACGAGTACAAATAGTCAAAACAATGGTATTAACCTAAATGCTTGTGCATTATTATTATGTTAAGCGTCCCATTAAAATTTCTAGAAATTATATTTATAAGAAACCGCATATGATGGTAGGATGTTCCATGTTTTAAATATTATTTTTTTTATTTATTGTATCCTTCTTTTATGTAGAAACTAACAATTCAATCTCAATCTCGAGTCTCATAATCTAACTTCAATTAATGATCCCATGCCATTGTTCGATCATTAGTTTTTATTGCAGATTTATGATTTTATAGTGATATTTAAATATTTTTTTACATACCATGGTGCAGCCGTTATGATTATTAATATTTTGGATTAAGGTACTCTTTATATGCACATCATGCAGTAGGTCCACTGCTATACTTATTGTATATGTCACATATGTCTACCAACAATAAAACGACCATTTTTCTACTTTTGTAAACGATACAGCAATTTTAAGCTCTAACGCGTGTCCCAATAATGTCAATATATGTTTAGAAAAAATAGAAAAATGACTAAATCTATGGAAAATCGAAGTTAACGAAACGAAAAATTCTCACATAACATTTACACTATGAGAAAGCGTATATACCCTTCTGTTAAAATAAATAACAATACTAATATTGGAAAAATAAAAATAGGACAATCTACAATATTAATGATTCTATGATCAAATATTTTGTAGCATTAAAGACTTCTCTCTAAGTATTTCATTTAAATGGTATTTATTTCAAAAACTACTGGGATCAAGCCAAATTTTAAAAATTACTTACAACTAAATTTAATAAAGAAAGTAAAAAATATACAAAAAAACTCGTTTCAATTGATAACAATTTTGAAATTATTGCAAAAACTTGATGCTAGATACATCTGCCCAAATATGTGAGTTTATTCAAGTTTTGGTCGAATGTTGGTCTTATCCTATATATTAAGACAATGTTGGAAGATGTAAAAATTTTTTCTATTTCCGCTTATGAATACCAAATTTAATAGTCAAATAATGAAGCCACTACATAGATAAATCATGACGTTCGACAACCATAAAAATATTAACCAAAATGTACCTAAGCAGTACTTATTTATATTTTTTTTATTATTCAATTCAAATGACCTTTTCAAATAAACCTCTTAATTTTCCAATAACAAAAAGCCGCTTATTATAAATGAATCTAACAATAAGTCATGTCAGTAACTATAGTTTTATTTTGTAATAATTTTTCTGGAAATTCTTTAGGCAAAATAAACCGCTTTATTTAAGAAAAAAAAATCATATTTTTTTCCATAGAAAATTGAAATCCAATGACCTTAACACAACATGTGTTCTTAAATTTCCACATAATAATGTGTGTACTTCAACATGCGAACTGTATGTATGTGGGAACAAAAATAAAACCTTATCCCAATTTAATACAAAAAAAATAGCGAATTTATTTTTTAATAAAAAATTAAAAACAAAAAAAAAAATAAAATAAAACTAAATTAAAAAAATATTGCTTTAAGCAATTTTAGAATAAAAAAAATTCTAAAGTGAAATTTCTACATTTTCCACCTGTCTGAAAATAGTAGAATATCGATTACAAAAATATCCAGACATCAAGATACTATTTTATAGAAAATAAAAACCAAAACAGAAATTTTTATTGAACTACAAGTAAATTGGAATAGATAAATTTAAGTACCTACATTTTGTAAAAAAAAAACCGAAATAAAAAACAACAAAAAAAAAATATTGCACAATTTTTTTGTTTTTAAATAATTTTCAAGAATATGGTTTTGTTAACCAAAAACCGACTTGTTATTTTTTTATACATTTATTTATTTGTAATAGCCAAATATTTTATTTTTAGTTTAAATCATACAAAATATTACCAAAAACAAAAATGGATATTTTAAATTTTTATTATATTTATATTAAACCGGGTGTTAAGCTAGGAGGTAAAAATAATTTAAGGGGTGTTTCATTGGAATATTTTTATTTTGGGAAAACAAATAGGATTGGAAAAATAACGTCTAATAAATAACCACAGTGGCATCGGTAGCCGAGTTCGTTTTATTTTAGAATTATTCAGTCAGATTTAACGCTTAAAGCAAATATACCAGGACGTTTATTGTGATGAATAAGAAACAACCACAGCCAGAGTAAAATGAGCTATGACAAGATGACTTGAAGACTTGGAATACGCTGATGTCACTATCCTTCTCGCCTATACACTTAATGACATCCAGGAGAAAATAAGAAGTTAGGAAAAAAGTACATTAGAAGTTGGTCTCAAAATCAACATCAAGAATCATTAACGCAAGAAATATGTCCCCGTACAATCAATATTGAAATAATAAATGATATCACCGAATTAAGTTACTTTGTTAGTATAATTTTTACAAGTAGAGGGTAAGTAGTAGTAAGGAAGACATTGAAAATCTATTAAAATTAGCCAAAATGAGTTTTGGAAAACTGTTGGCTGTGGAACATCGCCAGGGGTACCCTGATATTCTGGTCCAGAACAATTAGAAACAATTAACTCTGGAAATGGCCTAAGTAGAACCAATAACCACATAAATAAAGGAGAAAAAATAGAGATGGATTATCCACACACCCTTAGAAGACCTACATACAATATATAGCAAGACAAGCATTGAATTGGCATTAACAAGGTAAAATAGGAAGAGGTAGACCGCGGGAAACATCGCGCAGATTAGTTATAGAATAAAAATAGAACATGGAGTACATTTAAACACCTAGCGCAGAACATAATTAGATGGAAGAGCTTCGTGGAAGCCCTATGCTTCCAAAAGGAGTGAAGTACGAAAAAAAATGTTGGAGATGAAAATATTTTACTATTTTATGGAATATTTATCATCAATAAAGCCATATAAGAATAAAATAAAAACATGCTGTTAGTAGAATAATTATATCATATATTCATATAATCTTAGTAGAGTGAATGAAACGTACTAACTATCGACACATACAACTAAATTTTGATGTGCAATCAAACATTCAATCCAGTGTCGGCTTGCCGTATTCAATTATGGGACTGACAACTCCTTATTTAAAGTATTCAAAAATTTCAAATAAAGTATTGCATAGTTAACGCCTCTGCTATGTTTGCAATACTGATATTTGTAAAGATCTTAAGATCCTTTATATATAACATACGAAATCAAAAAATGCTTTGCATTTGGTTGACAATCAAAACTTTGTGAGACGCCTCAAATTGACGAAACCATTTGAGCTATATTAAGCGAAAATGCTTAAATACTTGAAACCAAGCCTCTTATTAAGTCTTTTTTAAAGTTTTATACAAATAAGGATCACAGAAAAGTTAATGGTTAGTCATATTTGACTAGTTTTAATTGAGATTTGAATAAGAGTTAGCAAACGTTAGAGGATTAGAGTCCCACATTATTGTAGAAGCTAGCAATCTCGGTCAAGTGTAGTCTAAGTTTCTCTTTTGATCGATTTCAATTGCAAAGTTTAAAAAAAAATAACATGAACAAAAACTAAAAATAAAAAATTAAGAAAAAATAAAGAGATTTAGCTTATTAACATTACATACGCAGTCTACTTCTAACAGGAAGTAGGCCTAACGTTTTGCAAGATATTTTTTTGATGGATAAAAGAGAGATCTCTAATCGTCCGACGATCAAAAAATTCAATATGGTTAAAATTGGTGGAAATGACGTGAAGGTCTCAGCGATACGAAAAAATTTAAGTGTGAAACGTAAGAAATTATGCTGAGTAGATTCCAACCAATTAATATCCAATAAGTAATCGTACTGCTCCAAACGTAATCGTAATCGTAAAAACTCCAAACTGTGGACGTGTATAGCGAACGAACAAACTTTCTCTTTAATAAATATAGATTTTCTTACTAGAGTTTGTTAGAAGCCTAACCCCCACCAAAACTTATTAATGTTTATAATATGGTCCCTTAATGATAAGCTCATTTGTATCTCAACATTGTATTGAGGCTGAAATTTAGCTCTAAAGTACTCAAAGGTAAACTTATAGGCATAATGATGAAATTGAGTTGAATATAATAATTTTTATGGCGAAAAACGAATGCTGAAAAACAAAATTTTATACATTTGTATGTTAAATTAAAATTTTCAAGTGTTTAGATTTCTGCCAATTATTATTATTTTTACCAACGTCCTTTCTTACAGTTATCTATTCTACAATTTTCCAATAGTAAAACTTATGTTTTGAAAATTTTCTAATGCGACTCCTGTTATCAATGATATATGTGGTTTCGTTCTTGTAATGTTTGAAATATTTTCACCTGTTGATTTAATTACATAGTTTTAACTAATCAAATCAACAGGTGAAAATTTTCTATTTTTTTTTTAATTTTGTAATAAATGAAAATGAATGTTTGCGAATTAAAAATTTGTTAAGTGAGAAACTTACTAATTGATTTTTTGCATTGTGAGTTTTTGGAAAGTGGGCTCTGTCATCTTAGTTTCGCCAAATGTTACGCCCCAATTCAGAATTAATGAATTATTACTACTGAAAATGAACTGAATTAGTATTTTGTAAGGGTTTTCTATTGTTATTTTCCATGTTTGGCAACCGTAAACAATTGACTTATAACGTATATTTATTTACGTAACACACATACACATAGCGTGAATAATTATTTCTAAAATTCATTCGTGCAACTTCAATTATTCTACAAGTTATTTATATGTAAGTATATTCTATCAAATTAAAACAGCATGTTCGTACGAGTAAATATTTATTTTATTTACTGTTATCGATTAGGTTATTTAGAAAATTTCTTGGCTAAGGTAATGTTTATTTATTCATTGTTTTAATATGTGTACCTGATCCAAATGTATATAGACAGGTAATTAATGTATATAGAACCAAATGTATATACAAGTAATTAAATAGAGTATATAATATATTTATATAATTAAATTTATTTTCTATAGGATATCTAGTGCATTGCATTTCGAAGAAAAATAAATGAAAATATTTTATTTCCTAAGATATATGCGAAATTATTGCAATTAAATAAATATTTCGGTCTTGTCTCGCTTGGACTAGGATTTGTAATATCCAATGGATCAAAAAAAAAGAAGTTTACCTGATTACACACCAACTTACTTTGGATTAAATGAAAATCTTAATTTAATTTGTAGTAACGTAGTAAAAAAGAATGAATGTGTAAGGTCATTTGCTAAAATACACTATACGAAAGATTATCAAGGTGAAGCTGTGAAACCCGAAGTTATTTTATTTAAAAATGAAAATAAATTAAGCGTTTGCATGGGTCAAATTTTTAATTATTTCTTATTAAAAAGGGGCTGCGAAGGGTTGAAATTGTTTTTTTTCTGTAATATGGCGTATTTTATGGGCCTTGGCTATACATACTATAATTGCAATGAAATTGATTGCGCTATTCGAAATTTTCTATGAAATTTATATGAAATAATTTTTTACTAAACACCGAACAGCGTTACAATTTACAAACTGCTTTGGGATTTTTATGACACTCCAATTCCCTTCCATCTAAACAAGCCATTCGCCAAACTGTGGATATGTGACAAAATTGCAGTACGCCATAAAATTCGTCTTCTTCAATATATTAGTAATGAAGGGTTACGCTTAGTTCACAGTCAAAACTTTGTTAGAAAACGAAACCATTTGATCCGTGTTAGAATAAAATATTTTATCTCTCAATAATTCCTAATCGAATTTCATTTGATCTGAAGAAAAGAAAAAGTCATTATTTTATTCCCAAATTTTGTTCAGCGATTAGATTAATTTTTGGTTAAATGGTTAAGTTACCGCAACAAAATTGTCGTATATTGAGTGAGACAAAAAAGGCTGCAGCAGAATCCATTGCATCCACAAAAACAAATCGTTTAGTACGGCTTAAATGTTGGTGGTATTACCGGATCTTATTTTTAAAAATAAAGCCGAACCTCGTGTTACGATCGTGGAGATCGTTACCGCACCATGGTCGATGATTTTTTGTTTGAAAATATGAATGACATATCGATACGGACGAAATGTGGTTTCAACTGGATGGTGCTACAATCCATACGGCAACCGCAATAATTCGTGATTTTATATGTATATAAATAATCTAATTTAAAAAAAAATAAGTTTATAAAATAAGTTAATTTATAAACAAATTTTTTTATTTTGTTATTCATTTTTATTTAAATCTACATACATTAAATTATACATACTATAAATATAAAATCATTATTTTATACTAATTTTTTTTCAAATTCATTTGCTTAAATATATATGTATTTTTACTAAATGTACTTAAACTGAATCTATCTATTAAAAGTATGAATAATATTTCAGCAATATTCATTACTGATATTTTTATTATTCATTGTTCGCAATTTGATGAAATTGCGTAACGGGTACTGATTAACCAAACGCATCGCTCTTCAATGTTTCTTAATGTTGTTAATGTCCAAGCCTTCGACAAAATATGGCATGAAGGGCTTATCTACAAGCTACGTCGCTTGCTCCCCGAAACATATGTCGAACTGACATCTATAATTATAATTGACAAGCATTTAAGGTCCTGCGCAGTAGACACCTTTTCATTTTATTTCGATTCTCCTACTCCTTAATGAACTTCTAATATTCATAATATATAAGATTATATATAAAACAAAAAGCGCACACAGTTGAACATTTTGTACTCATATGATTTTATTATTCAGCAAATACATTATGCATAAGTGAGATCTTATGAAAATGATAAACAAAAGTAAACAAATCAGTTACTATATTTTATATTATGTACTTGCGAATGAATCTATGTACATATGCCAAAAAAACACAAAGAAACAAATTCATCTCAAATAAAAAATATAAAAAAGCAAAAACAAAAAAAATCAGTTGAATTGTTCATATGACTAGCAAATTTTTTTTTATATAGTAGAGTTAGAGTACCTATCTATAATTATAATTAACAAGCATTTAAGGTCCTGCACAGTAGAAACCTTTTTATTTTATTTCGATTCTCCTACTCCTTAATGATTTTCTAATATATATAATATATAAGATTGTATATAAAACAAAAATGCGCACACAGTTGAAAATTTTGTACTCATATGATTTTATTATTCAGCAAATACATTATTCATAAGTGAGATCTTATGAAAATAATAAACAAAAGTAAACAAATCAGTTACTATATTTTATATTATGTACTTGCAAATGAATTTATGTACATATGCCAAAAAAAAACAAAGAAACAAATTCATCTTAAATAAAAAATATAAAAAAGCAAAAACAAAAAAAATCAGTTGAATTGTTCATATGACGAGCAAATTTATTTTTATATAGTAGAGTTGGAGTACTTCATTTTGATATAGTAGGTCACTTGAATTCTTCATTTTTATCTTTTTAAGTAACTGTTTCTAAATTTTTGTTATTTGTAGTAATAATATAGTTTTTATTAAAACTATGTATTATGTAGGTATATATATACATACCTCTTTAATAACAAAACTTTTTATTTTTAGTAATTTTATCCACTAAATGCCACTTACTATAGGGAATATATCGGAAACGAAGTAGTATATGAGGGACGTGTATTTATAAATAAAACTTACTAACCACAAAACTTTTTATTAAACACGAGTGGTTTCTGCTATATCGTGCGAAGTCTATGTCAGTACGTAAATTATTGTTTTTTTAAAAACTTTAAATTTGACTTCAACTTGAAATATAATTACTCAACAGGGGCCCCTAGTCTATAATTATAATTGACAAGCATTTTAACTTTATATTATTTTTTCAATTTACCAAAAATATTCTCAATTTATAAATAAACACGGTTTTGGTTAATGAAAATATAGACCCAAATTTAATAATTCTCTTGCAGAATTGTGAGCTTAATCTGTTTCAGAATTACATTCATACATAATCCATACATATTTATATACCTAAAATTTTTTTTTACTTTTATGAAATTACGTATCTACATAAATCTACTTCACTCATATATAAATACATAGTATATAGTATATGTACATTTGCAGTAGAAGAAACAGCATTTATTAGATGTACAATAATAAATGTAAATTGAAAATTTTAGATTTAAACTTTTAAATCAATTTTTTTATTTTTATGTACATAATATGTATATAGGTACCAGGCAATATTTTATTATTTTTGTTTGAATACATAACATTCATAACTAACCGCCAATTTTTATTGTACTATATGTTTAATCATCTTTATATAATAGAATAGATGAGTAACATATTTAAATGCATTTATATGAAAATATGACATCTACATATATGTAGATATAGGTAATTATATTTAAAGTTTGTCTTTGCGGTGGTTATGAGTAAAAGAATCATCTATAAATATAATTGACAAGCATTTAAGGTCCTGCGCAGTAGACACCTTTTCATTTTATTTCGATTCTCCTACTCCGTAATGAACTTCTGATATATTATTATTATTATTATTATTATTATTTAATTGACCATAATTTAAATTATGGCCAATTTTGTAAGCGCTAGTTGCAGAGGCTTTCGGCTTTGTGTTACATAAATTTTAATTCTTTTATTTGTATTAGGTACATATTTTTTTTTTTTTTTACATGAGAACTTAAAATTAGTAGTACAGTATTAAATTATTATTTCTTACTTATTCTGCTATTTTTGATTTATAATGTAAATTATAGTACTTTATTCAGTTTTATAACAATTTTTACTTTAGATTAAATAAATAAAAGATTTACATTATTTACATACATATATATACATTTTTGTTGAATAAAGATGATATAGAAATTGATTTTTTTTTTTTTATTATTATTAACAGAACACTTTAGCAGGTGTTCGCTATTTAACCAAAAAAAATTTTTTTTTTGTAATTTACAGACTATTGCAAATTATTTGATCATTTAATTTGCTATTGAGAGATTATGAAAATAAGTTTTTATATTAGGTTTGAAATTTTAAGTTTAATTAGATAATCGTAAATCATATTTATGTTTGATTCTGTGGGTGTTGAGAGAAGTTGAAGGGGATTTAGGTTTTGGAATGTGAGGAAGCGATTATGATTTAGATGTTGACATTCAGATAATAGGTGGTTTAGTGTTAGCGTTATCGAATTGCAAAATTGAGATATAGGTGCGGGGTCGTTTTTTAGTAGGTGTATGTGCGTGAGATTTGAATGACCTAGTCGGAGTCTGGTGAAGCATTTATTCATTAAAGTAGTAGTTGAGGTTGGGAATTTTATTGGAAGACCGGTTGGGTTGACAGTTTTGTAGTGATGGTTGTAAACTATCCAATCATTTCGGAATGTTTGTATGATTATTTTTGAGGCGACTTTCGAGATTCTTTTTTTGTTCGGGGGGATAAAGGTATGTAACGGAGAATTTAAGGCGAACTTGGCTGCTGTGTCAGCCAATTCATTTCCTATGATGTCGGTGTGCCCAGGTGTCCACATGAGCTTTAGTTTTTGGGGCATATGGATGAGTTTTTGTTGTATAATTTTAATTGCTTCCCAATTGGTTAGGGGATTTTTGGCTGCTTTGAAAAGGCTAAGGCTATCTGTGCAAATTACAAATTTTCCTTTGGTAGTTTTGATTATCTCCAAACAAGATAATACTCCTTGAACTTCAGCATCGAAGATGCTGGAATCGTTTGGGAGTATGCCGTGGGATAGCGTCTTTCCGTGTTCATTGATTACAGCAAATGACACTCCATTGTCAGTTTTTGAGCCGTCAGTGAAAATTATTTGCCAGTTATTATCTTTTAACGGGTTGATGGATTCGGAGAACATTTGTTTGTATATTGAAGCAGGGGTATTGTCTTTACGAAAGGTGGATAGTTTGTCGATGAATGAATTATTTGATATTAACCATGGTGGAGCATTATGTTTCGAGTTTTTAGTTGGAGGGCGTTCTAAATTAAGTTCTTTTTGTAGATTGTAAATTTCCCACAAACCGGATTTTGTAGAGAAAGGTTTTTTCTTTGTTTTTAGAAGTTGAACTTCTTTGTGGAGAATCTCAGATGGGGTAGAGCACAACTTTGGAAGAAGACGGCATTTTAGTAACTGGGCTCTTTTTTCTATTGTAAGGAAACCTGCTTCTGTTAAAATATTCTGGATGGGAGTTGTTCTGAATGCCCTCAGGCTACTTCTTATCGCTGCATGGTAGGGGGCTTTAATTTTCTGTAAAGTTGATTTCGGCAATTAAAACTATTTTTTGTGTCAAATATTAAACCCAAAATTTTCAAATTGCTAACGTTGCTAATGTTATGATTCCCGTAATTGATCGAAATTGGGTTGCAGTTAAGTTTCCGACATACGTGAAGGTGTTTGCATTTATTGAGTGTGATTTTGGCACCTGAGTATTCAGCCCAATGGTCAATTGAATTAAGAGTGTCAGTGAAGCTATTTGATATTGCGTTGGTATCTTTATAGTTACCTAAGATGTAGAGATCGTCAGCGTATAAGCAGTGTTTAATGTTATATTGATTGGCTATTAGTTTACTTAAGTCTTCGAAGGCGATTAAGAATAGTGTAACTGATAAAGGAGAACCTTGAGGAATGCCGTTGAAAAGCGAGTAAGTAGGTGAGAGTATGTTGTTAGTTCTGCAGCATATTTTTCTATTACTTAAAAAAGATTTGATGTAAGTGAACATTTTTGGGCCCATTTTCCATTTTATCAGTTTTTCTAGAACAACATGAATTCCGATCTTATCAAAAGCTTTTTCAAAGTCGATTGATAATATTGATGTGTGGTTTTTGGATGAAAAGTTTTTGCAGATTAAGTGCTCAATGTATAAAAGAGCGTCCATGGTGCTTGAACCGTTTTTGAATCCCACTTGATTTGGGGAGAGAAGATTTTCGGATGTAAGGTACCACATTAGCCTTTTTGAAATCATTTTCTCGAGTATCTTGCTCATACAGGGGAGCAGGGAGATTGGTCTATAACTGGTGATTTCATCAATACTTTTATTCGGCTTTCGGATGGGAACTATTATTGCCTTTTTGTGGGATTGTGGAATAATACCAGTTTTGAAAGTTGCGTTGTATAACGAAAGTATTCTTTCCTTGAATTTTATCGGACAGTGTTGGAGCATTTCATAGTTAATTTTGTCTATTCCTGGGGTTTTACCTTTAACACTTTTTAGAGTGGTCTCCAGTTCGTTGAGGTTGAAGTCATTTTCAAGGAATTTGGCTTGTTTTTTTGAGGAAACCGGAGGTTGAATTGATAGGGCTGATTGTCGTTGTTTTTTTAAATAGTACAGGAAAATTTGATGATTTTGAATTGTCTGAGAAAAATTGGGCGAATTTTGAGGAAATAATCGAAGGGTCTTCGATAACTTTGTTCTCTGTTTTGATAGATTTTATTTGAAAAGGGGAGTATGAACCCGTCAACAGTTTTGCCAGATTTTGGTCGTAGGGGTGTTAGGGTTTAACATTTTCGTAAACTCCTCCAATTTGTTTATTTTGGATTTTTTCTTTTCTCTGTTAAAAATTGCCTTGTTTTTACGGTAAGTTATAAGATTCTGTGGCGTTTTAAGGTTTTTGTAGTTTTTCCAGGCTAATTGTTTTTTATCTCTTAATTGTTTGAGTTCGTTTGTCCACCAGGGTACGTTTCGGGATGATTTTTTTTATGATGATTGTGGAATGGATGAGTTAGCTGCAGATCGAATGATTTTTTGAATGGAAGCTGTTTCTTTGTTTATGTTTAATGAGATATTGATTCGTTCGTTAAGGGAAAGTATTTCTTTTTCGAATTTTATCCAGTTTGCTCTATTGCAATTGAATCTAGTTGGTCTAGATATGTAATTAGCGGTGTGGTTGGGAAACTTTATTAGTGTTTTTATAGGGAAGTGACTGCTGTTGTGAAGGTCATCTAGAGCTGACCAAGAGGAGAGTGGAAGAAGCTGAGGAGAGCAAAGAGTAAGATCAATATGTGTAAAGGTGCTATGTGTAGAAAAGTGTGTTGGTGAGCCGTTGTTTAATATACTTAGGTTGGAACTTAGAATAAAATCCTCGATTACTTTTTTGATGGTTGGAATTGGGAGATCCCCAGAGTGGGCTCCAACTGTTGAAGTCACCCGTTATTACAATAGGTGAGTTGATACCTATTATTAAGTTTTGAAGGTCTTTTATTGAAAATATTTGTTTGGGCGGGATGTACACGGAGATTATTGTGATTTTGTATTTTAAATTGATTTCTACTGCAACTATTGAAAATATTTGTTTGGGCGGGATGTACACGGAGATTATTGTGATTTTGTATTTTAAATTGATTTCTACTGCAACTATTGATAGGTTAGATTGAATGTGGATTAATTTGTAAGGAATACTTTTATGAATTAATATACCGGAGCCTTGTTTGGAAGTTGTGTTGTATGTGAAATTGTGAAAATGTCCTATATGTTGCTTTGGTGTATATGGATTAACGTCACTTTTTATATGGGTTTCTTGTAGGCAAAAGATACTAGGGTTTAAATTTTTGGTTAAGGTTTCGAGTTCTAAGTAGTTATTGTGATAACCTTGAATATTCCACTGAAGAATATTAAGTATCATAATTTTTGATTTTATTGTTCACACTACAATTATTATTCCAAAGAATAGTAATGAGTATGTAGGAAATCAAATGACCCTGTCTGTACTATATATTAATATTAAAATTAAATTATAAAATATTATTTAAAGAATTATCATTATGTAATTCAGTGTTAGTTACCGTTAGATTATTTGAAGGGTTTTCGTTATTGAAGTTATTAATTGATGTTTTGTTTGATTTATTGCTGATGTTGTTGATGTTTTTATTGTCGAATTTTTCATTTAAATGTTGATCTAATGTTTTTTGCTTTAGTTGTTTTGTTTTTGAATTTTCATTATCTGTAACTGCCTGTTGGAGTTGTGGATAATTTTTAGTTTTCTGTTTGTTTGTTAGTTCTAATGTGGTATGTGCCGTTGTGGATTGAGGTGAGGAAGTTTTGTTTGGTGTAGATATGTTTGTTATATTTGTTGGGTTATTTTTTGTGTTGTCTGTTATGGATTGGGTTTTTTTATTTTGTAGTTTATTTGATGATGTGTTTTGAATGGTTGTTTCTGGTTGGATGTTTGATAGTTCTTTAAGTTGGGTTGTGGGAGGTGGTTGATATATTTATGGATTCCACCATATTTGCGTAACTTGTGGTTTGTGGAGTGGGAATGGGTGTTGTACTATTGTTTCTTTGATTTTCCAAATATATTTTGATAGCTTCCCGTCTTGGAATTCTTCTGTCGGTTCTTATTTTAAGGATTTCCCTTTCCTTAACAAATGATGCGCAATCCCTGTCATTGGATGGGTGGTTGTCTGTTAGTTTGGCTACTTCGCAATTGACGCATTTTGCTGGATAGCATAGTTTCATGTGTTCTTCTGGGCTTTCGTTTATAATTTTCGCACAGTTTGGACATTTTGTGATTGTTGAACGGCAATGCTTTGCTCTATGGTTAAGTAGTTGGCACTTGTTACATCTCATGGGGTTAGGGTAGAACTTTCGGACTGATGTTATGAGAAAACCAATTGAAACCTCTTGAGGAGGTTCTAGGTTACACCGGAGTAGGATGATTGTGTGGTAGTTCCATCAGAATTTGGTCTTTTTTTGTACCTCCAGATGCTTATTACTGAGTCGTTGTCCTCTTTGAGGCCTTTTAAAATTTCTTCGTCGGTAAGATTGATCAGATCTCTGGAGAATATGGTGCCTCTGCTCTGGTTAAGGTGTTGGTTGTATTCTGCTGTGATGGAGATATTACCGAGTTTTTTAATTGGGTGAATTTATCCCCTATTAGTCGATTCGGTACTTCAAGGGAAATATTGCCATCTTTGTTGAAGGTGGGCTTGCATTTGGAGTGTATACCTTTTAATAATTTCGACACAACAAATATGTTGTACGATCTCAGTGGTTTGGATTCGTCTGTGGCTCTTATATTTAAATATTATATTTAAAAGTGTCATTATTACCTGATTGTTTGTTGGTGAAATCTAATGCTGGAAAGTTCCTGGGGTTATATTCAAGTTTAGTATTTATATTTTTGGTTATTTTTTTTCTTTTCTTGGTTGGTGCGTCAATAATGAGGTTATCATCATTGACGTAGGTTAAAATGTCAAATTGGTTTTTTGGGTCGGGTGGACCCATTTTTTTAATATTTGCCCAGTGAATGGGCTGTCTTTTTAAGCCGCACTTATGTATTAATTTATTTTTTTATTATAGTTCACTTTTTTTTTTTGTCTTTCACTGTACTGAGTTAATCGAAATTTTATGCACTTAATGTTTTTATGTCTTTTACTGTATGATGTTGTTGTTGTTAGATTTTATTGTTACCCTACCGGTACTTTAATATTATTTTTTTTTCACTCAGGAGTTTTAAATAATACGTCTACTCTTTATAACAGGTGGACTAGGAATGACTTCTGATATAATATATAAGATGTATATGTAAAACAAAAATGCGCACACAGTTGAAAATTTTGTACTCATATGATTTTATTATTCAGCAAATACATTACGCATATGTGAGAACTTATTAGAATAATAAACAAAAGCAAACAAATCAGTTATTATAATTTACATTATGCACTATGTACATATTCCAAAAAAAAAAACAAAAAGACAAATTCATCTAAAATAAAAAATATAAAAACAACAAAAAAACAAATCATTTGAATTCTTCATTTTTATCTTTTTAAGTAACTGTTTCTAAATTTTGGTTATTTGTAGTAATAATATAGTTTTTATTAAAATTATGTATTATGTAGGTATATATATACATACCTCTTTAATGACAAAATTTTTTATTTTTAATAATTTTAATCCACTAAATGCCGTTTACTATAGGGAATATATCGGAAACGAAGCATTATATGAGGGACGTGTATTTATGTGTCCTAAATAAAACTTACTAATCACAAAACTTTTTATTAAACACGAGATGGTTTCTGCTATATCGTGCGAAGTCTATGTCAGTACGTAAATTATTGTTTTTTTAAAAACTTTAAATTTGACTTCAACTTGAAATATAATTACTCAACAGGGGCCACTAGTCTATAACTATAATTGACAAGCATTTAGGGACCTGCGCAGTAGACACCTTTTCATTTTATTTGGATTCTCTTCTCCTTAATGAACTTCTAATATATGTAATATATAAGTTGTATATAAAACAATAATGCGCACACAGTTGAAAATTTTTTACTCATATGATTTTATTATTCAGCAAATACAATATGCATATGAGATCTTATGAAAATAATAAACAAAAGCAAACAAATCAGTTATTACAATTTACATTATTTACTTGCAAAAGAATCGATGTACATATGCCAAAAAAAAACAAAAAAACAAATTCATCTAAAATAAAAAATATAAAAACAACAAAAAAATAAATCATTTGAATTCTTCTTTTTTATCTTTTTAAGTAACTGTTTCTAAATTTTGGATATTTGTAGTAATAATATAGTTTTTATTAAAATTATGTATTATGTAGGTATATATATACATACCTCTTTAATGACAAAATTTTTTATTTTTAGTAATTTTATCACTAAATGCCACTTACTATAGGGAATATATCGGAAACGAAGCAGTATATGAGAACGTGTATTTATGTGTCCTAAATAAAACTTACTAACCACAAAACTTTTTATTAAACACGAGTGGTTTCTGCTATATCGTGCGAAGTCTATTTCAGTACGAAAAAGTACTGTTTTTTTAAGAACTTTAAATTTGACTTCAACTTGAAATATAATTACTCAACAGGGGCCCCTAGTATTTATTTAATTGAACAGCTCAAATTAAGCAACGAGAAGATTACTCTGCTCTACACAATGCCTGTTTCAGGTTTGGATAGTACATAGTTTAAATAAAATATAACACTTGCGTTCAGTTGAACATCCACTTTATAAGTGATCGTTATAAACTAGAAAATGTTATAACCATGCGGTGCATTTCGTGTTAATATGTAGTAGCGTTAATTTTCTACTAGTTTTTAACGATACGCTGATACCACCTTATCGACACTTATTAATTCCCAACAAACTGATATCAACGTACTGGGTGCATCTATTTCTTCTTTCTTGTTCTGGCAAAATGTTGATTTTATTGTTTTTCAATGGGTTGAGATTTTTTATACATATTTATATATATATATAAGTTTATTATATATATCTGTATATATTTTTATATTTAATTTTTTTAGTCAATATTTTAAAATCTAACTAAATCATCAATTCTCATATTACCATTCTGCTTTTGCTATAATTTGGTTATAATTTCCGCTCATTTTCTCCATATTTCCGTATCAGTTTATAATTGTTTTATTTACTTATTGCTATTACATATACAACTATTTATTAATTGTTATATTACTAAGCAGTAGCTCGTTATTACGACTTTCAATTTAGCCCATAAAAGCCGTTGTATTTGTCTGAAGTTTAACCTTATTTGAATACATTTGTGAAATATGTGGCTCTTCCATGTCAACTTATTGTAGTGCATACTCAAATATTTAGCTTGTTTTTTGATATTTCATTATTTATTATTATTGATTCAGGGTCGCATTGAGCTGTATATATATACAGCTCAATATGACCCCTATTTTGTATCACAATAAGCCCATTTCCGGCTGCGGTTATATAGGGGACAGATTCTCTCCCAAATTTTTTTCAAAATTTAATCTAACTTGCGTCTAGTTTTTTCTACATTAATTTTGATAATACATGTTATGAACCAATCTATTGTTTTATTCAAAATATTTTTGCCTAGCATCTCGAAATAAGTAGCTAGTAATGTAATTTGTTGTCTTGATATACAATGTATTATGAATTTGTATTAAAAACAAATAAATATGGAATTTTAATTGTAATTGTAATTATCATAACAAACAATAGTTAGTTAATATGAATTTTTGTTTTTCTATTAGAAAAATAATTTCTCCAATTTAAATTCCCCAACTTTAGTTGGAATACTCATTATAAAAAAGAAAAATTAATATTTAAAAAAAAATCTCCTACGAATATATTAAGATTTAGAATTTTCTAATGAAAAACTTTTATGTACAGGTTTTAATCTGACAACAAAAAGACAAAAAATTTCATCACACAACAAAAAAAAACAAAAAAAAAAATCTTAACGCTTGACCTTATGTGTCACATAGAATTAATTCAATGGACATTAAAAAGAAACCATCTCCATTTTCTTATCTCTTCTTCTAATATAATTTTATTCTCTTTACAAAAATAAAACAAAAAACGTTAATTATAATTTTATTAAAGCAACACTAAATTACATTGAAATTTTGGCTTAATTTAATTCGTAATGAATGAAGGACTTGAAAATTGTTCCCTAAAAGTGTTAATTTAAAACCTATAGCAGACATAATAATTAAAGGTTAACACAAATATATTTTAGAGGCTATATATACAAAAATATAAGATGACATCACATTATGTATGGTATACAATTCCAAATACATACTTACATACTTCTATTTTGTATTGTATATGAAAATGTCAATTTCCGAAATTGAAGATTTTTTTTCAAGGTCCAATATGTTTTGCGGAAAATCATTCTTCTGTATAATGTGCATATATATTTGTATATGTATATGATAAATGAAATAGAATAGATATAAAGAATAAGATAAATTATTTTTTGTTTAGTTTATATTATAAGTAAAATAAAATTTATTATAATTAATTTTAATTAAAATCTAAATATAAATTAAATTTTTAATCAAACAGACTTATTAAATAATTTGAAAATATTATTAGTTTATTTTATTTGAATACTCTTGTTTTAACCATTGATACTGAACAATAACTCGTATAATAATTTAGAAATAATTCAATGAAATGGACATTAATTAAAATGTCATTTGAATAAAATTTAAATTTAAGATTTCCATTTTAATTTGATTTTATTTCAAAACAAAAACATTCAAAAATTTATGTTAAAATATGTCGAAAAAATAAATCATAAAAAAAAATTAAAAAATTAAATTTATAATTAAATAGAAAATATATATGTACTTCAAAATAATAAAATAATATTTTATAAACATAATCGTATCAAACGGATTTATTCTGTCACATCTTCTGTCATTTTAGTATACTGTCCATTAAATCAGCTAGTAAAATCAGAAGAACTCAACCAATTGTTTAATACACAAAGGTTAATATACTGAAATCTTAAATACAAAATATTCCTACTGAGGAGATTAAGCTAGTAATATGATACGATGTACTTTGTAGACGTACTTTGTAGACGTACGATGCACTTTGTAGACCACTATGTACTTTTAAGAAAATTTAGCAAGATGTACTTTACAACTAGTCAGATGTCCTTCTCTAAGTCATATTTGACAAATTGCATGCAAATGGTTACAATAGGGAATGCAATAAGTACAAAAAAAATTAATTAAGAAAGGTGTTCCACAGTGCTCAGTCTTGGGGCCGGATCTCTTTAAACTGTATGTTAATGAAATATCTTTCCTTAATCTGAAAGGACATCTCATCTGAAAGGACTCTCATCTGAAGTGAAAAAACTGAGGATGAACTGAGAACTGCTGTACAAAACGATTTGAAAATTATAGGGGACTGGTTAAGAAATAATCTACTACTCTTAAACGTAGACAAAACAAAGGCTCTATTATTTGGTAATAAAGATTATTTAAATCCTTACTTTAAGTTCAAGAACGCTCCAATTGAGACGGTGACTAAATTTAAACCTTGGTTTGTTAATAGACAATAAATTGAAATGGGTCGAAAACATTAAACATCTTAGAAAAAAAATTACTCCATATGTATTCATACTTCGAAGAATTTGACATTATCTGCCAAGAAAAGTATTGAACATAATTTTCAATTCATATATCGTGTCTTTTAGTTATTCTAAAATATAAATCCTTAACTAATACTATTACTTTTACTTTACAACTTCCTACTAATAACTTCATACCTTCCTTCCTTTCTCATTTTATTCTATACTATCCCAACCAAGCGGTACGTAAGTGCTATCCTAATGCTTTGGCAGATTATTAAGAAAAATCCATAATTGAATATATACCAATAAATAAACCAAATACCATTGTCAATAATAAAAACCCAAAGGCGATGTGACCCACTATTTTTTACCACTAATTGGCTAAAATATAAAAAATATATTATTTCACATATAAATAATAGACTAGAAAATTCCGGTGAAAATTATAACTAATATTAAATCTGCTCTAACTACATTCATGATAAATTAACAAAAGTATCAAAATGAATTACAACTGCGACAGAGATTTTAGATGCGGGATTTACTAGCGAATAAATGTAGTCTCAGACTAGCAAAAGAGTAGATGTTCGTCAGCAAAAAGGTTTTTTGAAATACCACAAAAATCATTTGAATCGACCTCTGAAACAAAAAGCGGAAGAAAATTTTAGAAACTAGTTAATCAACTTAACTCCAAATGGTGAAGCAAATTATTATATGCGGAAACATATACAAAAATTTAAAAAAAAAAACAAAAATAATTGCCATATATCAAGTTGAATCAGGTTGCATAATGAAGCCAAAAGCGACAACGAAAAGCTGAAGCGTTCGCGGATCATCCCGAGACATGTAACAGAATCTTCTCTTGAAAGTGAACAGTTTTTTTTTTTTTTTGATACATAGTCAAAACATTAGGTGGGGACCATTTATACCGATTGATACGTTTGACTAAGCTGTAGGGAAATCAGAAAAGGAGAATGGTAAAGGGAATAAAGACAATTACGAACAAGGTGTTAATATTCGTCTTGAATTTATTTAAGTCATAAATATAGAATTTATCATGTTTTAATACATAAGGGAACACATAAGATGGAATTTGGTTCCACATTCAGGATGTTGAGGTTATAAATGAATTTTTGAATAAGATAAGGTGTGACATTTGGATCATTGATTAGACGAATCGCCCATTTTTGGACTTTATCCAAATGTTTTCACGCAATACTAGAAGCGCCAGCCCATATGTGAGAATTGTACTCCCTTTTGGGTCGTATGAAAGTCTTATAGATTTTCAAGAGTTCACAGGGGGAGAAATAAGTCTTGCACCGGGTAAGAAAACATAAACATTTAGCTGCGTCTTTTGTATCATGATGATTTGTATCATCATGGCCATGATGTCTCTTTTGGTTGACACAGCGATAGATGTAGCTTCAGCTTTTTTATAAAAATCGAAGGAGGTTACTAGAGTGCGTTCGTCTGCAAAGCTGTGGATTATATTGAAACTGATTTGGAGCAAAATATTTATAAATATAAGGAATAGGGTAGGCAAGAGAACTGATCCTTTGGGGACACCAGCATTGATTTGGAATTGATCGGGCTTAAATCAACCAACTAGGACTTAAATCGTACGATTCGAAAGGAAAATTCCAATCCATTTCAGAGAAGAATGCACTATGTCATACTCGATCGCAAGCTTTAGAAATATCCAGAGCCACAATATTTGCTTTATCCGAATTGTGCAAGCAGATTTTTAGCTTCTCGTTAAGCTATGTCATCAATCCAGTTATTTAATTTATAGCTAAATTAAACTGCACGAGCAAAATTTCATCTAGAAAAGGTAATGGCTGTTTTGAAGGTGTTCTATTCAATTTTTTGAACATCAAGAAGAGAAATTATTCACCCCATTTTTCAAGTCTACGCACAATAAGAATAAGAGTAATATTGTAGTAAAAACTTTTGAGTCTCGTACTAAGCTAAAAAGCTTAGAAAATATAAGTAGAATCAATTATAAAAAACTATAAAATTGAGTGATTCCCTTCTGATTGGTATACAGTTGAGGACCTCAAGATGATGAGGAGTATTGATCATAAAGTATACAGTTCTAAATAAAATTGAGTACTCACGAGAAGAGAAGTAAGACTAAAGCCAATTAAAACTAAATCGTGGAAATCCCATAATTTTTTTCCTTGGGAATATATGATAATATGAGGAATTCTGTCAAATCATCTCAAAAAAGATGGCGTCAATCTGAAAACCATTGTCTTACAAACAAAAGTAATTGTTAACTAACTCTTGGAAAACAGTATTTCTTAGCATAAATAAACCATTTGCACTATTCGTATAGGAATATTATTTGCTCAAAGAGTCTGTAAATACCCCACAGCTTGGCGATAGGCCTATAATTGGTGTATTCCTGGAGGTTTTTTTTTAGAAATAATTTTTCTATAAACAAGGGTAAATACCCGATTCAATACCCGAAGTTAGTGATGCATTCCTTAACCTTAATAGCGTTGTGCGTCCAATATAAATTTTTTTATGTCCACATATAAATTTTACTCTAATTTTTCTCAACTTCTTTTTAATAAAATCTCTCTCAAATTTTGAGTACCTTCATTCAATTCAGTCGTCACACGAATGCAGATTGATAAAGACGTATTTCTATTATCAATAAAAAGTAATGTTTTTTAATTTATAAATATAATGTGGGTTCCAATGGACACACTACGCTGTTACCGTAAATTATTTTATTTTTTAGAAGTTTAGTAAAAATGAATATAAGTTAAGCTGGATAAAGTACAGTAAATGTATATGATGTTGACGCGGAAGATATAATTAATGAATGGCTTCAAGAAAATTGTTAAATAGACAACGAAATTGAAAGTTTTAAAAATTCTAAATCGCAATAAGATCAGCTTACTCAGTCACATTAAGATAATTCCAATAATGAAAACAGTGATTTCATATTATCTGATAATGACACCGATTCCGAAATGTCTATGGATTTGGATGAGGAGGGCGATCAAGATGATTTGGAAGAGCCTAGAAATTATTTTCGATATTCTTAGAAGTATTTTTAGTGCGGAAATGGAAGGAATCATATTAAAATGGACCAATGAAAAACTTGACCGTTTACGCTTAAAATGCAAAGCAGAAGGAAAAACTGAATTCCGTTAATTAACATCGCAGGAATTAAAATGTTTTTTCGGTTTACTGATCCACACGTCCGTGTTCAAGTCAAACCATGAGTTAGTTTTATCGTTATTTTCCAGTGATGATACGGGTCGAGATATTTTTAGGCTTGATATGTCAGCAAAGAAATTTTATATGTTATTATTGCTTTACGATTCGATAATCTTTTGGATCGAGAAGAGAAAAAAATGAATTTTATGTAATTTTGTGAATTTTCTTAATATTTTTTTTAACAAATTTTTGTTTTTAATTTTTTTAATATTCAATTATTCTACACTACAATTATACTATAAGCGTTAATTTTTGTGTTTTTTGATTAAAAATTGAATTAAATTATGTTAAATAAAAAACTTAACTTTTTCATAAAATAAAAACTTTATGAAACATATTTCAATAGTGTTTCCAATGAAAATTAAAAATAGGGGTCCAATGGACCCACAACGCTATTACCGCAGCAATATTCCACCACGCTGTTAAAGGGTTAAGGTAGAACTGAAGGAAAATTCCGTCTGAACCGAAAACAATTGCCTTTTAATAACAAAATATGTTTCAAAATAGTTCTGCAAGATTAACACCGTGATTGTAAGGAGAAAATTTATTCAGATTTATTAAAATCTTCTTTCGTGAAAAGTTATAATTTAAAAACAAAACTATGCAACAATTTAAGACAAGTTGAAAAACCAAAAAAATGTATTGTAATTAGCGACCTGAAAAAATTTGCTATCCCTAAAATAATTTATATTTTAATAATTATACAGTTATTATTATTATAACAGGATAAACTCACTCTCTCAAAATTTTTACCGAAAATGAGCAAATTTGGTGGAAAATTGTATTAACCTTATTTTATATAAATTATTGCCATGTTTACTTTCGCAGAAGCATTTTAGTGTGTTTCATTAAGTGTGCATTCACATTAAGTGTACATGATAAAATGATAATTAAAAATATTTAAAAAAAAAAAGTTATATTTATGATAATTGTTTTTCTTAAAATATAACTACCTACCTATATAACTACTTAGTGTAGTAAAATACTCTACCTAAAACATTATCCCTTTGATAAGATCATTTTCAAATTTATGTTTTCATCTTCATTAATTTTTCAAATAAAATAAATTACCAAAACATACAAAATAAAACAAAAATACTGTAATTAAAAATATTTCAATAAAATAAAATGCTTAGGTATGAGATATGAAAGGCAATAATTGAGTAAAGTCTAAAAAAAATGTTTGTAAAATTATGCCTTCCAAGAGTTTACGATGAGAATACATACACATACACACATATAATTAGGTCTTCTTAAAAATGAAAACAAAACAAAAATACATAATTGCCGCTGACATTATATACATATAAGTAAATATCTATACAACTTTGAAATGCTCTCAGTTCCATAATTATTTAGACATTGATTACAAGACACTTTTTAAATTAAAGCAAGACAAGCTTCAGAAGCTGTTAAAATGTTGACTTGTTGTATTTGGATCGAGACTTTATTCAATTCATTGAAAAATGTGTCTGGATTCATTGGAAAATCAGGTATAAACTATCGCTATGGAAGGATTTTACAATAGCACTACCCTCACTTCAAAATTTAAACAAATTTAATCTGGATAATTTATTTTCTTTGAATAATATTCACACCCATAGTTTGGGAGATTTAATGTGGGAGATTTTTCGTCTTCCTCAACCAAAGAGCAACCGTCATTGAATCTTGATAATTTTCAATAAAATTTTTTTTTGTTTTACGGTACCATGTCCCACCTGATTTGCACAATGTTCAGTAATAAAAACTAAATTTTAGCACAACAAAACAAAAATAGAAAATTCTAACACGTTCCTTGTCTTCAAGCAAATCTTTAGAAAAATAAAATTATGGAAATGTCATCGGATATAAAAAAAAGCTTCGAAGAAATATATTTGATAATTTTGATACCACGAAAGGAGCTGCCAAGTGCTTAGTCTATCTTAGTTGATGTAAAGCTGTCCTTTCAGCTTCGGAACTCCTTAATATCTATAAATCATTTATACGTCCCAAAATGGAATATAACTCACAAATTTGGGCTGGCGATTCTCTAACAGCCTTAGGCTACCTAGACCGCATTCAAGATCGCACTATTCGTCTAATTGGCGATCCAAATGTAATTTCATCTCTAACTTCTCTTGGACATCGACATTTTCCCTGTTTTATAGATACTTCGTATGTGTGCACACATACTCAGCAGAAATTAAAGCACTCCTTCCTCCTCTTAAGGAATTCCAACGCGAAGCAAGAGCAGCCGCAAGTACTCACCTCTACACTATGAAAACCTCAAGATGGCATAAAGTAGGCTATGGAAGTTCGTTCATAGTCCGTACTTCAAGAATGTGGAATCATATTCCTTCCAATATGTTTCCACATTCAACTTATAATTTGCAAAGATTTAAAGATTATTAATACCTTTATTCTTCAACTTCCTAATGCTAATCTATCTCACTTTTTTCTTCCTAATTTATCCAATCCTATCCTATCCCAACCAAGCGGCACGTAAGTGCTAAAGGTATTTTCCTAACGCTTTGGCTGTTTATAAAAAAAAAATCAACACACATCACATCTACACAGAGGAGAAAGATTTGTTCATTTATCATGGTGAGTAGTTCTGTAAAAAGAAGGAAGTAGTAAAGTAATTTGGCATGAATAGGCGACTTACATCTGAAATATCGTATCCATAGTAAAAGAAAACAGCTGGGCTTGAATCTAAGTAAATTCTATTGACTAGGTGGATAGAATTTTCCTATGACATGAAACAACAATTTATAAAGTTATTTTAAAGCCGATATGGATTAACGGAATCCAACTATGGAGAGTGGTCAATAATTTGAATGTTGAAATACTACAACAATTTCAGTCATAAGTATTTAGATTAATAACAGGAGCACCATGATTCGTGTATAAGAATATTTTACATCGATATCTACAGATTAAAATCATAAAGGATGAAATCAAAAGTATTTTACACTTGCATGGCAAAATTGTTAGTTTCAGATGGTGTTAGTGGAATTTTTCTCAGTTTGCTTCCTATTTATATGAAATGCACAACCTTCAACAGAATAAAAGCTAGTTTATGATAATCATCAAACTAAAAAAATATGCTTGTAAAGCTGAATATGCCATTGATTCGTCGCTCCGGTAATGATATCGTTAGCGCTTTAGTTAAAATTTTAAAACAGTTAGTAGAGGATTTTCCGAAACTCAAAAGAATAACACTTTGGAGTGACTCGTGTGTGTCCCAAAACAAAAATAAAATCAATAGCACAGAACTAAAAATATTCAAATAACATAATCTTTCAAAAACCGTTCACTCTTACATTCAAGAGCTTGATTGTGTTCATTCTGCAATGGACCGGTTTTTCAAAAATAAAGAAATTAGCAGTCCTTTACACTTTATTATATTATTTAAAACGTTTAGTACTAAAAATATACAACTTAGTATATTTCTGTCTGTAAATGACAAAAACTGATTTCTGATGAAAAAGATAACCCTCCCCTGCAGGAAGTTTTGCAATAACATACAAAACATCATTTCGTAAAACTGAATTTGAAACTATATCATTGAAATCAAAAGCTTCCAAAAAAATATTATCAACTCCAAAAAATTCATATTTTTCACGATTATCTACTTTACAAGAACGACCTCTAAAAAAAGAAAAAATTAAAGATAGATATTAAATATTTGTTTAATATTGAAATTTAAAGGCTATGAAAGCTGTGTATTTTATTTATAAAAAATTTTATTACGTTACCCAAATAAAATTAATTTTATTTTATAATTTATTTTTCGTTTTATTTGCTTTTATTTAACAAACTTGATTAAGTAATATATTAAGCTTTTATTCATTGTAGAAAGATCTGACAAATTTTGGACAAATTTGGAACATGTTGCACACAATTACTTATTTAAGTTGTTGCTAATTTGTTCCATTAACAAATTTTTTTGTTTCATGTCGTACAGAGCGAACAAATCAAAAAAGTGGATTTGCAGTGGAAAAAAGTGGAACAAACTGAAAATTTTTATTTTTCTTTTAAACCAAATATTAATAAGAATAATATTTCTATTAAACCAAATATTCTACAACTTTAAACGAATTCTACCGTTGGGTTTTTTTTTCTATTACATTTCAAACTTCAACTATAATTTTCTCTAAAATTACATTTTGGCATATGGAACAAACTAGCAATAAGTCGACGATATGTGGTTCCATTTTTTTTTAGTTATAACCAAAACTCTCAACTATTAATCATTTATTTAATCCCAATTATAAAGGGTACTAGACCAGGTCGAAAGCATTTTTCGCCTTCGTCCTGAAACATTTTTCGCCTTCATCGAGAATCAAACCTGGCACTTATTGCGCCATCCAGCGTGTAATTGCTATATAAGAAAACGATGGAGTATAACTAGGTTGTTATAGATGGCTTACTGTTATGTTTGCTATAATATCCGCTAGGCATTATATCTTCCTTAAATAATATAAAGATAGTCAAATACTAACTACTGTACGTGTTCATTAGAGACATATTGTAAACTTTCATAGGCAAATAAAAACCAAATATGTATTCATTGAATCAACAGGACATTTGTAACGGTAAATATGTAACAGTAATTCTTCCAAATTAATTCCAAATAGATACTTATTATAGATACAATATGAGTTTTGATATAAACATAATTATATAGATTGATGAATAGAAATTATATAACAAAAAATAAATAGAAAACTAATATGTGTAGAAATTTATTCGTTATTTTGCAATGTAATGTTAATGTATTTTATATAAAAAATAAAGATATAATAAAATATTCAAAAAGTTTAAAAAAAAAGAAGAAAAATAAAATTTTTAAAAATATTATGTCAAATAATTAAATTAAAAAATTCGCAATTAAAACAATATTATCATAAATAAAAAACTTAATTACAATTATAGAAATAAGCACTAAATTAATATTATGAATTATATTAAACTGTATATGCTCTTTTAAATTACAATAATAAAGAAAAAAACACCATAACAATTTCAAGCGAAAATTTATGCAATTGAATTATAGTCCATCCTTCGCAAAATTATTTCGCGTTAAATAAAAAAATAAAGCAACTATCAGTTTCCTCATAATCGCTCCATCGAATTTCCAATCATGGTAATTTTATAATTTTAATTAATTTTGTATAATTTAAGTAAATAATATTTTTGAAATTTATACAATATGGTTTAATTAAATTTATCAAAATTTTAAATTTGTTAATTCCATGGGAAATTCTGTAAGCATTGAAAAACAGGAAATTATTCAAAAACCATTTCAGTTTGTTTAAAAAATTAAACTGCGTCTAGCGTGCACAAAAAACTTCGAAAGTAAAGAAATAATAATAATAGCTCCCAAATATCGTCCACATTTTTCGCAATTACAATACTCAACACTCCTCTTATGTTATAAAAACAAAAAATTAAAAAATTAATCATGATAATCCCGACAGGCCTTACATTTTATTTGATTTTCATAGATAGGGAATTATTTTGAAAAAATTTGCTGAAGATAAGAGTAAAGATGATTATATTATGGAAATAAAGTCTCATATCTCTCTACGATAAATGTACGAAATACGTTATCCAATATGAAAATATCTGAATAGTATTGTTTTCTATAAGAATATGTGAAAAAAGGATTTTCAAAAAAGGAAACATTGATTAAAAAAATGTTCATGCTTTGACATGGATACTATACGCATACCACTAAAACAAAATAATGGCAGTAATATTTGAACATTTTGATTATCATCTCAATGGTACTCGTAATATTCGAGATATCATTTAAGAGACGATGGTGTTAAATTTCTAAGGAAACTGTACTCAAAGCAATCCATAAAAATATTGGGTTAAAAATATCTGTAAATCAATTTCTGTAAATGTGTTTTGTGTGTTTGTTTTTTTTTTTTTTTGGAAGGATATAAAAATATTTAAATTGTGAAAATACAATAAAATTTGGATTTTTTTTTATCGTATTATTTACATTATAGAATTTATTAAATTTTAAGTATTATAGGAAGATTTAAGTAAAAATAGGAAAATATTTTCTAAAGAATTCATTCCACTTCTCATATCTTTAAATTTCAAATTTGCACTTAGTAAAAATTTTACGACTAAATTTTGCTTTTGTAATTATTTCCCATCATCCAGAATAACAATTTTAAATTCTTTAGTTTGAGATTTTATTGATTTGAAGCATGATTCCGTTAAGAGCATTTTTAAGTTTAAATGTTTTTGAAATGGAAAACTGTCCTGATGACTTGAAACATCAATTAACACAGCAATTATCACAATTTGCAAAAAAAGAGAAGCTATCTGAGAGTAGATAACAATCTCTTGATCGACAATTCCAATAAAGTATGTGAGAATTTCGCAAAGATGCAATAAAAGCTTCAAACTTCAGATGGTCAGTTAGACCAGACTGTAACATCACCAAGCAAATCTGACCTATGCTAAACCTGAAGCGGTCCCTTAACCTACTTACTCTAAAAATTGAAATAAAATATTAAATCAAACCGTTTATTACAATAAAATAAAAATAAAACTAAAACAAAAACTCAGACCCGCTTTTATTTCTAGTCTCCTAGTTCATTCTCGTACATTTTGGTACAATTTGGTAATAAGTTCATTAAACTGGACTAATAGTAGCAGTTTTACACATTTAATTCATCATCATCTGTTGGTTCTACAGCTCGAGGTGAGCCTTAACCAACTTGCCTCCATCCGTTAACTCCAATCTTTCGACAATTGACCTCGATCGTGATCGTTATCTTGGTCTACCTCTTGCTCTTGTATTGTACGGTACTGCGTCTAATATTCTTTTTGGCATCCTTTGATCATTCATCCTCACCACAAGACCTGCCCATCTTAGTCTTTGTGCCTTAATAAAATTAACAATATTGTGTCCTTCAATTAGTGCTTCTAGCTCCTCGTTTGATCTGATTAGGTATTCACCATCGTCATTTATTTTAGGACCAAATATTTTTCTCAGTATTCTTTCGAATACTTTCAATTTATTTTCGTCACTAATTGTCATGGTCCATGCTTCGCATCCGTATGTTATGACCGGTTGTATTATGGTCTTGTACAGTCTTAATTTAATTTGCTGGCTAAAATTTTTGACCTGAAAAGGCCTTTGTGTGCATAGAAACATTTTTGTGCTGCTTGAATTCTATCATTAATTGTCAGATGCATGTCATTTTTATTATTTATTAAGTCACCTAGATATATAAAACTATTTACTCCTTCAAAGTTATAATCATTTATTGTTATATTTTGGGCGGATCGTCTTGTTTCCGTGGGCGCCATCTTCATATATTTGGTCTTAACCTCGTTAATATTTAATCCTACAGTAGCAGCTTCTTTTTCTAGAGTCAGAAATATTTCTTTTAATTGGTCAAAGGATGTTGCTACAATAGCAATATCGTCAGCATACACACTTATTATAGATGATTTTATGAATATGTGTCCGCCTCTGTCTCTGTCTAAATCTTTTATTGCGTGGTGAAGCATTAGATTGAAAACTCATTTAATTAGTTGAGTAAAATAATGGTCAGAAAATTCAACTTACACAAGACAGGCTTTTGTTATTAAATGTTGCACACCATTCATGTAAGGTGTTTCTAAATATATGTTGTCGACAAATAAATAATTTATCTACCTTATTCCAAGGTCATCAACCATTGATGTTGAAATAAGTCGAAGAATTCCCTTGCAAGCCACTGCTATTTCGGTTTGCCTAAATAATTGGATTCAAAGCACATATAACTAACAATACCAGAACAATACAAAATACTCATTCTTCCGGTACTGCTATATGGTACTGAAGTATAGACACTACCAAAAACAAGTGACCATGTATTTGATATTTCGAAAGAAAAATTCTTCGTCAAGCTTATCTTCCTTTATTTGACGAAGGGATTGGGAGGAAAAGATATTATGATGAATTATATTAGTTATTTGACGACATGGACATAGCAAAAAAAAGTCCAACTTAGACTGAGTAGTTCCATAATTATGATATTTCTAAATAAGTTTTATTGATTTGCGTCATTTAAAAAAATATCCTTCTCGTCCAACCCATATACTTGTATAATACTCCAATTTACTTGTCGAAAATGATTGAAAACTACCTAATAAATAGATATTTTTTCATTATAATCGGCTCTGAAAAATCAAACATTAAAGAAATTAAAGCATGAGTCCCACGCCGCTCATTACTTTCATCTTTATTATATAAGATGGTTTTATTATGTAGCGTGGTCGCTCCGACCTGTAAATCCTTTAAGGAATGATTCCTTGAAGTACTTTGAGCAAAAAAAATATTTTAAACATTTTATGGCCTATTACTAAATTTGTCATAATGTCGAACAAACACCATCTAGTTACAAGATCAGAAATATACATGTTGGAAAAATATGTTCCAGCAGTATTTATGAAGCGGGTATCAGAATTGAAGCCGTCTAAATTTAAAACTATTATATAAGAAACTTATATTTTTGTGAAGAACGTTGATTGTTTCAGAACGTTGATTATTCCCATGCCCAACTTTTATGTAAAACTTACCGTTTCTCAGATAAATTTATATCTAAATTACAGTAAATTCGACTTAAATAAAATAAAATTGTTACAATTTTCAATCCTCAGTATTTTACACAAATTCAAGTATTCAAATATTAGATATGACTTTACATGGTCTTTCGCAGATAACTCTGAACAATATTTTTATCTCACATCTACCATAGCCACCAAACTATGAATTAAATATAAGTGTTATACATATATAAAACTTAGATTAAAGATTAAAACCAAATTAAAATTAATCTTTTATAAGCTTCAATTATTTTTGTCTTATCTATGTGATTTCTTAAGTCCTAAATAACTAAAAACATACCCGCCTTCAATGTACAACTTAGAGACAATCAGTAATAAACAAATATACGGTTAACAACTGAGGCTGGATATCCTGTATATATTTCAATAATTTCAATTAGTTAATCGAAACTTATCTGTTTCTATAAAATTCATATTTTTATTAAACCACGAGATTCTAACGAACACAATATTTCTACTAAAAAGGCATTGTTTGTTTGATTTTAAACGTGATTATTTTTGTTTTCAATTCACAATCCCTACTACAAGTCATTAATTTTACATGTGAAACTGAAAAATTTTTTTTACTTCACTATACTTTTACGTCACCGTTTCAATACGTTGAAATACGGCTCCGTTAATTTTTACTGTTTTCCATTTTATTAACAAAATATGGCCAGGAAACTCAATGCACGCAACAGACTCTTGTCGTTAAATGTCGCATACCATTCATGTAAAGTATATGCTGCCGATAAATAAACAGCCCTTTACACAATATTACTTACGGCTATTATAACTTTGAGGTAGTCCAAAAGTTTATCTACCTTGTTCCAAGGTCAACAACCGCAAAAACAACATGGACTTTAAAATAAGACGATGAAATACCCTTGCAAGCCGCTTCTACTTCGATTTATCTAAACAACGGTCACAACTTTACAAAACACTGATCGTTCCAGTACTGCTATATGATACTGAAACGTGGACACTACCTACAAAAGCAAGTGAACATGCACTTTTTATTTTCGTAAGAAAAGTTTTTCGTCGAATTTATGGTCCTGTGTCGGACGAAAGGGTTTGGAGAAGAAGATCTAGCTTCTTTTCTAGATCTAGATGGACCTAGCAATAAACATGTCAAATTTAAAATGGCTAGACCTTGTAAAGAGCGAATAGAAAAAATGTTCCAGCAAAAAAAAAATTTTCGAGCCCAAATCCTGTGGAGCGCGCCGTCGAAGGAGACCACACCTTCGTTTTGGGGTGATGAAGTATCTTATTTTTTTTTTTATTTTTATTTTACTTATTCCGAGCTTAAATCAAGCAAGTTACAATACATATTTATTTATTACAATTTAGGTTAAATTAAATTAATAAAAGATTGCAAGTTAAGATAAAAGAATAATAGCTTAAATAAAAAAAAAAAATAAACATAACGTGAGAAAAAAATAAAAAAAAAAATAAAAATAAGAAAAAAAAGCGTTCAAGAAAAGAATAGAAAAAGCAAAACTAAAAACTCATTCTAATTCAAAAAAAAAAAAAAATTATAAAAATAAATAAATAACAAAATACTAAAATTAATAATTATATAATAGTGATAGAATTGATATGCGGAATAATTTAAAAATATAATTTGAGCTACGACGATAACATAATAATGTAATCTATAAAAATATAATAAAGCCAAGGGACATCATAGGATACATGTCCATTGACACAAATATAAATTATTCTTTAAAGATTGAAAAATTCTTATGTGATATTATTATGTTACAATGTCCGTAAGAGGCGGCTTTTTAAAGGTGTATAAATATTCTTTTAAATTATCATTTGTATACGTCCCAGTCCAAATGAAATTAATTTTTAAATTCTATATATTTACATTGAAAAACAAAAATCAAAAAACAAAAACAGTTTAAATGCATAGATTGGGTCCAATAAACCTGTAATAATCATTTTATTATATTCGAAAATGTTATTTCTCAAGTCTTCTTCACATTAATTTCCAAAACGTTACATTAAATAAAATTTTTCTATTTTAAATTTATTTTTTCTTCATATTATTATTTTTAAATTAATATTAACACTCACATTCAAAAATTTAGAAAATAGATAACTACATCAAAAATTAGGAAGAAACCGGGAAACAATTCTATTAATTCAAATCACGTACGGGTTATTTTGAAAGAAAAAAAAATAAAAACGTAATAAAAAAAAACAACAAACATCACAAAACTCTAATAATTTTTAATATTAGTGTACATGACATAACCATTATTTTGAAGATATTCCAAAAATTGTATAACATCAAATCGAATCGAATTTTTTTCTCGATTTGATGTGATTTTCTAAAATTCATTCAATGTGAAAGAAAATTTTTTAGAATTTTCTTTTAAAAATAGATTATAATTGTCAATCTAAATTTTGATAGGTTATAATAATTGAAGTCAAAAAAATACTTTAGAATAAAAGTTTTTAGAGTATGACTTTTAATATTGGTGGCTTGAGGTATTATCAATTTAAATAAAAATAATAAAAAATAATACACCGATAAAAAATTTAAAAAAACAAAAACAAAATATAAAAATATTCTATTTTGCTATTAACCATTTTACTATCATATTTATTATGCATACTTATTTATGCCTATCTAAATTTAGACATGCCTCTATCTACCTATAACCTAGAACTTCACAAAGTAGCAAATAGTTCAACAGACCTGACTGTAATATGGTCAAACTTATTTGGCCGATACTGGACCATAAATCATTATCATTAACAAGATAGATTATTGTTAAGTTATTATCAAGAACAAGACATTGAATAGTTGTGGCAGATTGAAATGTCATATACACCGATTTGAGTAAGGCCTTTGATCTTCTTCCTCATTCCATTATTATACTAAAATTAAAAAAAATGGGATTCCCTCCCTCTTTTACCAATAGGATTAATTCCTACCTAGGAACTACAACGTAGTATATATTATTGGTGTAAATTGGTGTAAAATTAACAATCTGACCTTAAATATTAATAAATGTGCTTTAATGACTTTTTCTCGCTCTTCTGAATCATTAATGGTTGATTATACTTTTGAAAATAAATCTATTGAACGAGTTTCACACTTTAAAGATCTTGGTGTTTGCTTTGACAATAAATTGTGTTTCAAACAACATTTAAATGTCATAATAAATAAATCTAGCTCCATGCTAGGCTTCGTCAAAAGATTTTCTAAAGAATTCAACGATCCATACGTCTTTAAATCACTTTTTACGTCTCTTGTTCGACCAAATCTTGAGTATGCCAGACAAGTGTGGTCGCCTCATTACCTTAATCATATCCAAAAAATTGAAGCTACACAAACATTTTTTTTTAAATTCGCACCTTATAGGAACCGGTTAAAGTTATTGGATCTTAAATCATTAGAATCCAGAAGGGAAAGTTTTGAATAATGAAATTGATTCTCCTTATGTTAGAGATATGATCCACTTACATATTAACAACAGAAACTGCTTTAGATCGGAAAATATTTTTCGTCCAGTATTTCATCGTACCAATTATGGTAAATTTGAGCCTGTTAATAGAATGTTTATATTAATAAATAAACAAAACCCCCACATCGTTTTTACATTAAACACAGCCCAACTAAAAACAGACGCACTTACATATATCTTAGAGTTAGTATAAATTTATAATTTTCTAACATTCTTTGGTAATAAATTACAAAATTGTATTATTATCAATTTTAATATTAAGATCTAGAATAAGATTAAGCTTAAAATTATATTTTGTTTGTTTAATTTTGTACACTTATATATTGTAATATGCTTGTATTAAGCATAAATAAGTAAATAAGTAACACTATTATTGAAGCTTCACTTTTAGCTCTGGATGGTGAGAAACAATTTTCAAAAACCAACTGGGTAGCTTCAGTTTTATTTTCATTGGTGACTGTATTCTCGCTATTTCAATATTGCCAAACAAAATTATTTTTAGGAATTGTTTCGTTCATCATAACCGCAGACTACCTCTACAACACCTGATTCTGCATTTTGATTGATTTTATAACTTATTAGAAGATGTCAATAATACCTCTGTGAGTTATAAGAATCAACCAAAATTTTAATGTAAAACGTTATTTTTATATGTAATTATAATTTTTTTAAGTTCTCCATATCATTTTATAACTCACAGATGATGAGTTCTAGTAGTGTTATGATAAACGAAACAATTCCTAAAAATAATTTTGCTTGTTAAAATATAAATACAATGATGACATAAAATATCTATGTATCAAGATTGAATATTAATTAATAAATTGAACTTGTTCTTCTCTCTAAACTCAAAATTATCATTAGCTTTCGTTCTTCTATTTATAACTTTCAATGTTTAAACAATTAGAATTTTGGAAAAGGATAAGAGATGTGTGTATTTTTTTTGTTTTTGATAGAAAATACCTAAGTACCAATTTTAAAATCTGCAACACAATTAATCTTCGAAATATTTATGATGGGTGCTGGTTTTGCTCTACAGATCAGAGTCATGAACATTGCTCAGCAAGTAAGCATGCATTTGGTATCTTCCACAAGAAAATTCTTCGCGGGATATGCGGTCCTGAAAACGATGATGGGCTCTGTAAGAGCAGATATAATGCCCAAGTCTATGAGCTGTATATATTATGAGGTGCAAAAAGTCACGATGAAAATCAAAATGAAGAGAATACAGTTGCTCAAGTACATAGAACGTAGAAACGGAAATGCTCCAGCTAAGAAAATCTTCAAATCCAGACTCGATGACACAAGACATCGGGGCAGACCAAACCTTCGTTGGAGAGACAAATTATCGGCAAATATGAAACATTTTTGTATCTTAAACTAAAGAAGAGCCGCCCGTGACCAATAAAAACGGAGACCCCTTAAATTAGTACTCAGACCCAAAAATAAAATATACAGGGTTTCAATATCTTTTATTACTAACATTTACAGTATTGCTGAATCACTTATTTAATAAACCCAAAATTTTCTATTAATGAAAGCAGATAATTTGCTATTTTGCAGTATTAACTTTCTTAATTAAATTTAATACAGATTTTCTTACATTTTATCAACTTTAAAAATTTCAAGGACATTAGACCTCTTATCAGAAAATCAATAATTATATTCATGAGCCTAAAAGTAAAAGGAGCACCTTTAAAAGAGTTTATTTTCATTCGCGAAATGTTGCAAAAGTTCTAAAGGATCTGAATTCAAATGAATCTGCCAGGCCTGACAATATCCCCCCTATAGTCCTTAAAAATCGTGCAAACCCCCTAGCTAGAACACTGAGTAAACCTTTCCATACATCATACATTTCTGGTATTTACCCAACTTCATGGAAAATAGCTCACGTCCAGTCAATCCCAAAAAAGCGTGCTTTCAACTTGAAAAATATCTAGAGAGCAACAGTCTTATAAATGACTGCAAACATGGCTTTAGATCGAAAAGTGGTGATCTTTTGACCTTTATGACGGAAAAATGGCAACTATGCTTAGAAAAATAAGGTGAAGCCAAAACTATAGCCCTAGATATATCCAAAGCTTTTAATCGTGTCTGGCAAGCTTCATTACTGAAAAAACTAAAAACAATTGGATTGGGAAATATTTTCAACTCAATACGCGCTCTGTATTGGATGGTTTTATATCGCAAAAATTCACTATTAATGCTGGTGTCCCTCAAGGCTCAGTTCTTTCTCCAACGTTATTTATAATATTTATAAATGATCTCCTATCCACGACTTCAAATCAGATTCATAGCTTTGCTGATGATAGTACTCTTGATTCCTTGTATTTCTTTGAAAAACTGTTGAAGTCACGCAGACTTCAGTTCACAGAGAACGAAATAACATATCTTGTTCTCTAAACAGCTACCTTCAAAAAATACATGACTGAGGAAGTGTAAATAGAGTAAAATTTACTGGTTCAAAAACCCAGAGTTGCTTCTTATCAACAAAACAAAACCCATCAATGCCAAATATTGTATTCGGAAATGTAAATATCGAAAACTTTGAAACTCTAAGAATTCTTGGCATGGAAATAAATAGCAAACTCTCGTGGCACGATCATATTTTTTCTGTAGAGAAGGATGCTGCGAAATGTTTAGGATTCCTAAACAGAAGTAGAAAATTTTTGACAACTTCCAACCTTCTGTTAATATACAAAGCATACATTCGGCCTCGATTTGAACATAACTCGCATATTTGGGGCGGTACACTAACCATAAATTTGTAGTAGAGCCTCTTCGAACCAGAACTGTGAAATATAAAAATTCTTTCGTCAACCGAACCTCTAACCTTCTTTTTTCTTCATCTTAATATGGCCTAAATTCTGCGAAGGCAGTTAGGGTGCTTATCCCATTATTTTGGCCTGATATAGAAAAAAAATAAAATATTCATAGTAATTATTACCATAAACAAATATTCGTAAGTTCTATCATTACTCTGTGGTATTATACTCTACCCCCTAATAACAGTCAAAACTTTGAACTGTAATTTCATACTCATATTAAAAGGTAAATAGCAGCATTTATTGACAATCTAAAAAAAGTACTTACTGTAAGTAAGTAAGACTGTAAATAATACAATTAAGGAAATTTAACAGTATTTCAATACCACCAAACCAATCTAAAGTAATTAATAAAATAAACAGTTTAGTGCTCACTAGTTAACTAAATTTAGATTTTATTTTTACAATTATTAATAATTTCCATCAATATCGGATATGAGTGCCTTGGACATTATATTCATATTATATGCCTAAATTCGAAATGGTTTAGAAACCTTTACTCAATTCAAATTCATCAGAATTACAATTTTCAATTTTATGAAAATTTAAAAACATCTCTTCTCATCCTTATAACTTTTAATCTAACCCCACACAAATAACAACCTTTTCATTTTCGTTATTGTAATTTTCTTTTCATCACAACAAATTCCAGCAAATTGCAACAACAACAAATGTTTACTACGTACAATTTTATATTTGATACAACAAAAAACGCCGAATAAGGTATAATCACAGTATAATACTAAAAGTCTTATGAATTAATTTTATATTTCATTTTTTAATTGATTTCTTTCACCTAAAGAGTTCTTTTACTTTAAAGTAACATTCATTTTCTTTATGACTTGTTCTTTCCTGTAATGTAAAAAAAAAAACAATATAAAATACTTTTACACAACACAAATTTTGCAATTACAAAAAAAAAAAAATCGTAAAATAAATGAATTTCATAGGCTTTTTAAAGCTAATATCGTAAAACTGTTACTTCATAAGGTATTTATACCCTTGTAGCGCCAAAATAACACTAAACAATTCCGAAATTCTGATTCTTAAATGTATCTCAAAGTTCAATGTATCAAATAGTAGAAATTAAAAAAAAATAAACAAACGAGCTTTAAATGTTAAAGAATAAGAAAAAAAAAAGAAAAAAAAATCAAACTAACCTCTGAAAGCTTTAAACCATAGAATTATTTCGAACAAAAAAATTTAATATCGTAAAATTAGTATTCAGATAAATATTTAAATAGATACATACAACGTGTCTTCAGCCTTCAAGGGAATATTAAGATAGGTAGACTCTAAAATTGGAAAAATGTTCCAAAGACAATGTTGTATAGTTGTGCCTGGAAAAATGATTTGTTAAATCAAACTTATATGAAACCATTATCAAGCCAAAAACAATCTTATACTGATAAGGATAACAACATATTTTACTTTTTTATGTTTATGTATTTTGTATGAAAAAGTTCAAATTTAATTGATGACCTTTCAGACTGATTTGCCTAAGGAAAGAATAACATAAAAAAGTATTTAGAGCAAAAGAGAATGAAAAACTATTTAGCAAAACAAAATGAGGTAATTTAGAATGTTTAAAATAAAATAATTACTTAACATTAGTTTTGAAGTTCCTGTAAAATATACTAAAAAAAAGTTTGTTAAATTTTAGAACAGATAACACTTACAACATAATAGGCGTTATGTTTAAAAACGCAAGTATTCGTTCGTTTTCCGAATATAACTGACGTTTTCCGAATATAACTGACGTGATTTTTTAAATTAATTGCTTATAACGTAAATGTACCTATCACCGCCCACATATAACCCGTTTGTGTAAATACGATACTCCCACGCTTTTTATTTCTAACTTATTTTTGAAATAAAAAAAGAATATTATCTCCTCGTTGTAATGCAAAATAATGAACATTTGTATTCATATTAATAAATAAGTTTGAAAGTTTGAAATTTTAGTGAAAATATTGGTTCAAACGTTTAAAATTTTTTTTATTTTGTTAAGACCATAATAATTAAACTATGATGTTCACTTATTTATTTTATTCAAATAATTGTAAAAGACATATTATTAAATAGATTCATACATACTTTCTTTAATTTGTAAATAAAAAATATTTAAAATTGCTAATTTGTTTTGAGCGGGAATTAGGGACACATAAATTTATGTTGTACGTATTTACGATCGAACGGGCGGAATTAAGAAAATTATATATTGAAATAATAAATTAAGTTATTCAATTATTTTTGATTATATAAGGATGCAAATGGAAAATTTAAAATTGAAATTGAACAAACTAAACTTGATCTAATTACGCCCTACATATTTAAGTTCACATATATGTATTTGTTGTTACAACTTTGAGTTTTGATAAAAATTTGTATGAGAAAAACGTGTCGGTAATTTGTTTAATGTGCCATAATTGCGAAATTAATATTTGTAGATAAACTGTTTTCAGTAAATTAATTTTATTTATCGTCTTATATTTTAAAAAATTCATACTTAAATGTTTATACCAATTACTTGCTTTTTATAAATAGAATTTATCTTGCCATCAAAATTTTATAAAGGCATCCTAGATGAATTAACTATATACCAAAAGAATTTGTTTACACTTGAAACATCTTTTTTGTTCTATGGATTATGCAGACGTTTTAAGCAATTTATATATTACAGGTCTATCTTTAAACAACATAACATTGATGCCAATCTTCGGATAGAAAATAATAATGATATCAATCTATTTATTCAATATAATGGGCAAATTGAATTAATAGGTCAAAAAAGTGATCAATTTCAGATCAATTATTCACCAGCATTTCATAAAAGGCTTGAAGAAATAGTATTAAAAAAGAAATTTCAAGGAAAGACGTTAAAAGAAATTTTCCAAAACCATTTAAAACGGTTTTATTTTGCCCTGGGGAAATTGAAATGACAAAGAAATTTAAACGGAATTTAAAAACAAAAGCGACATTGAACATCAACGTAGGTAGTTTAAATGAAGAAAAAACTGCTTGTGTGCATTGTTACAATATTTAATTTGATCACAACCTTATTTTATTTTTGAATTTATAGTTTTTTTTTTTTTATCGTATACTTACTGAGTTGTCGAATTTTTGAAATACCTTCTATAAAAAATTTATCTATTTTATAAATGATAATAAATAATTCGGATTGGTGACTAAATCCACAAACTGAAATTCACAAAAAAAAATATTATTTAACTAAGTTACCAAACTGTATTAAAAGAAATGTATTGCCCTTTTCTGGAAATAAATTGATTCCGTTATTATTTATTAATATTCTGGAAAAGAGCAATAAAATTTTTTTTCAGACTGGTAAGCTTCTACTCCTTATTTAGGCGATTTTTGTGTTTTTCGATCGTTCTTTGTTGATTTTTTTTTTGCGGCAAAAGTCATTATGGATTTTGTTTTTTGTAGATTTACTCACCAACCCAAATAGTTCTAATGAAATATTATTTAATTATTACAAATTATAGTATGTAATATTGAATTTTTATTGCAATAAATTTTTTTTTTGTATATTGTTACTTAATATTATCTAAATTATTTAAAAAATTAATTATTAATTTTACTCTTATTAATTATTTTAAAGGGATTCTTTAATAAATCGCAAAAAGATTCAAAAGACAGAATTAGGTATATCTGTGGGTGGAATTAGCTCATATTGAAAATTTCGAGCGGAAATTCGTGTAAATAAATTTTTTTTTATATTTTTCTTATTTTACCAACTTAAACTAATTTTTCCTTAAGGGGCGGAAATTAGTACATTTACATTATACTTGTAAGACTAAAATGTTTATAGTACAAAATTTAAACACTCAGTTGGACATTTTCTTAACGTTTGTGACGAAAGGTATCAAGAAAATTATTGTATTTTCTTATTTTTTTATGTATGACTATTTGTAAAAAACTAACGTATAAATTGAAAGATGTTTTATTCATGCTTTTGGCTATGATTTTATTTTCTATTCGGATTATAATAATTGCATTATTTTCATATATTAAAATTTTGTATGAATATGCATATTTCAATTCTACGTTTTTCTTCAGTAGAAGCAAAATTGTATACCTAATTAGTATAATTAACTTTACAATTTAATTTAAAATGAAGAAATCAATTTTTAATCAAAATGCAATAAGCTAAAATGGCCTTTCTGAAGCAAATGTTCTACCCATGTATTACCAAATCCCTATATCCCAAGGATAATTGGTGCTGCCTCCTTTTTAAAAATATAACATAATTATAATGGTGCATTTAGTCTTTAAAGGACAAAAATGATATTTGAAAGCATTCATGTTGTTTTAAGGTTACATAAGCTCTTATATCTGTTGATCTATTAGATATACATACATATGTAAATGTATTCAATACTATATAGATATATTGAATTTTATCTGTTATGACATTTTTGTTGAATTAAACCCCTCAATAATAGGCTTCGATTTATTTATAAGTAAGTTGAAATATTATCTGAACTCTTCCACTGTTACGATGCGAAAAAGAAAAAAAAACTCGCTGCATTTAAAGCCATGGATGAATAATGAATTCGAGTATTCTGAAACTCATTGAAAAAAAAAAGAAATTACTTAAATTTTGCAACAAGTTTCCTAATGATTCTAGGCTAAAAAGAAAATATTTAAAATTTTCAAAAATGTAAAAAAGGGGAAAAATGCCAGGAAAAAAATTCAGAAAATTAAAGAAGAATTTTACATAAAACCATTGTCTAATGACAAAGATAACGCAAAAAATTAATGGAAAGTTGTAAACAATTTACTTAATCGAAATACAAATTTTAGTAATTCTATTACTTCTCTTTCTATTGGTGATTCTTTTGTATGTGATAAAAAAGTTATTGCAAACCAGTTTAATGAAAAATTCACAGATATGAGTAATCTTACTACAGAATTTAGTTCTGAGATTTGTGAAAGTAACCAGCTGAATATAGTTGAAGATGCTTGGCAGCAGCAAAGTTGTTACTTTTAAGAAATAAATTCACTTGAACTTCATAGACTGATAATGAAATTAAATAATTCTAAATTCGATACGCTAGGTATTTCAAATTTTATTTTAAAAAAAAATAGTCTTAATATAGTGGATCTTCTAGTTCATATAATAATTGCTGTGTAGAAATTGAAATTTTTCCTAACGCTGAGGTAATACTGAAAATTGCTTCTAGAATATGTAATTTAAAAAATTATAACGAAATGTACAATTGTTCCACAGGTTGCTTTAAAATTCATTGTGTTGATTGCTGCAAATATTTAGGTGTTACAATAGATTCTAAGTTAGATTGATCAATTCATACACGAATTTTAAATAAGTATTTTCATTTAATTGTCAAACAATTTTATCACCTTAAGCAGTTCTGTTCTTCCAAACTGCTTACCTCTACCTCTACCTAACTGAATACAACAAAAATGTATAATCAGACTAATTTTAAAAAAGCATCGTAGGGAAAGCAGCTTCCCTTTATTGCAATGTTTGAATATTCTGCCTCTGAAGCATCTTTTTTACTTCCGAGTCCTCAAAGTATTCTTTAATAGAATGGGTTACTTACGAAGTAGATATTATGAAATATATGATCTGAGAATCAACAACAAAAGATTAGCTATCATACCCTCTCATAATGTACTACACTTTTTACGCTTATTTCAAGCAATTGTACCTCGGCTTTATTATTAACTACCTCCGCCTATAAGTAGCAATTGTTATGGTTCTAAATTATTCAGTTTGGTTAAACTCTGGCTTTTTAATTACAATCATGATCAAGTTACGTAAATTTTTGTATTTAATTAAACTTTATTGTTTTTCTTTAAAACATATTGATTTTCAGTTTTGGTTATTTTTAAAAAGTTTATAATCTCTCTTATTTTCGGTGTTTATTTGTTATTATTTTTCTATCTTTTATTTTGGTAAAATTTTTTTTTTGTTACTACACTGCTTTTTGCATAGAGTGTTTTAAACTTTTATTTTTATTGTTTGCTTAATTTAGTATATAATATCTTTTTGCATTAGTTTTGTAGACTTATTATATATATATTATTCTGCATTTATCTGGATGTCTGTAAGTTCGACGGAACGCTCCAACACATATACTAATTGCATATGTATACAAATGCATATATATACAAATTGCTTTGGTGCTTCTTTTTAACCCCTGTCTACCATGCTGAACCTTTGCAGGAAAAATTGATTGCATGAACTATATTTTTTTAATTTAATGTTAGTCTTCTTCGCAAATAATAAGGAAAAATAATAAATAATAATAATAATATAAATAAAACAAACAATTTTTTTGATTTATAATAATAAGGACTAATAGAATTTTAATCAATAGTTTAATATGGTATAATAACCAAAAGGCAAACAGCATTTAACACAAAAAAAAAACATAATTCACTCAAAGGTTATTCTTATTACTTAAAATTATACATAATAATACACATGTGTATCAGCATATTTGTATTGTATAATATTATACATTATACTACTTTATTGCTTCTACCTTTTATTTTTGGCATTATTGTGTGCGTAACTCACTTCACTCAAAAAAAATTATTTTTGTTTTTTTTTGTTTTTTTTTTATTATTTGCTGTATCTGTATTCTGTATGTTCTATATGCTCCATTCCAAAAATATTATTTTATTTTCAGTGATAAGTGTTCACTTTTCACTTCACTGTTCAGGTTCATTGTTCAATCAATAGAACTTGATAGAAGTAGAGTAGGATAATTAACTCTACTTCTACGCCGGATAATAAAACATTGTTTTTTTTAAATTGAAAATTATTGATGAAAATGTTTTTGTAAATTTTACCAATTTAGATACAAAATTTTGGAAATTTTTTTTAAAAATAACACAATACCATAATAACAGTTTATTCATATAGCAAAATAAGATCCCTATACATTATACAAAAGACAAAATTTATATGAAAATAAGATCCCATTTTTAAATTTGCTCTCCCAGAGGCCACAATAACGCTAATACGGTATAATTTATACTAAATGGAACCCAACTAACGAATTATAACTAAATGGAAGTGAGTACGAGTATACCATATAAAAATGCAAACATTTTATACAAATTTGTTGGTATGGTACTTCTTTTTCTGTTATATAAAAAAAAAAGATTAGTGTTAGGCCAATATAAACATAAATAAAAATAAATAAAAAGTGATATAAACATAAGTACTGTAATTTCGGAATAAAGAATCTAATGAAAGAAAAAAAGAAACTAGGATTTATTTTGCTTCCGTCATTTATGACGGGTTACAAAGCTAGTATTATAATAATTACGTATTTAAATCTGTTAATAGTTTAATATATAATAGTTTAATATATATGTAAATTTTTTTTTTTTTTTATTTATTCTCTTTTAACTTTTTAAAGTGATATTTTTTAAATATCACTTTAATTATATTACATATTTATATTTTTTTTACATAATATATTAAAAATCTCTTGTCTATATAATAGTTATTATATATTAATTAAACAGTGAAATGAAAAAAATGATGACAAAATGAGTAAGATAACGGCCTGAATTGTGTTGGGGAAATAATGAAGATTAAAATTGCAAATGTTTTTAAATTAAAAACCAAATATTTCAAGATTTTGCTAAGAAAAACACTTAATGTTTTTATCATATTAAAAAATTTAATCCTTTTTGATTTTTAAAAAAAATTATTTGTTTTATATAAAAAAAAAAATGTTGCGTTTTTTCTAAAGTAATGTAAATGTAAGATAAAACATTTGCACATTCAAGTTGTTTTTTTTTTTTAAATAAAGTAATATAAAGATTATGAAATAATTTATATTATTTAATTTTTCTTAAAACAAAATAACAAAATAAAAATTTGGAACGGTAATTAAATATAAAAATAATATCTTTAGTTAGACGTTGTTTTAATTCTTTACACTTTCGTTCTATTGTCTGCGTATGGACACCAGTAATTGGCTCAAAAAATATGTAAAACTGAATATAGTAGAAATAATCGGCTTACATGAATGGTTGAAAAGCTCAGAAAAAAGCGGCAGGTATTACAGTTACTTTACCCTACCAAATTTAGTAGAGTTTTGCAACGGAAACAAACTTGAAAAAATTTGATATCATATTTGTTATACCTTTTGTAATTCATCAATTTTTGTACTATACTAGGTACCTATAAATAATTCCTAATTTTGACCAGTACGACTTCTGATTGTCTATATAGGCTAACACTACAATACCAACTGATTGCAGTTCAATCAGTTTCAGATGTACGAAAAACTCCTTCAATATTTGTAAAACCTACATCGTTTGAAGTTTAAGTAATAATAGGAACTTTCAACTGATTTTAACTTCGAAGTTGTTTGTTTGTGATTATATAGAGAAATTAATAAACTATCTAAAATATTTAAGACCAAATAATTTGGTTGTGAATAAGCCTCCCTCCGATATCATTTCTTTTTTTTAAATCTCCTCAGTCATCTCTGACTTTATAATTCGATGCTCGCGAAATACCCTATACAACCTAATATAGATGATTACAGAGATTTGAAAGTTGTCGTATTATAAAACTAAAACGTTATGCTACCCAAGCATCAAGCTTGTCTTTCTGAACTCTTAATTTGAAAACAATTACAAACTTAAATTCATTGATAATCAAAAACTTAATTTCACCTAAGTGGCATAAATCATCTTCTACTAGCTTTATCTATTTATCTTCTTTACAATCACATTCATTAAACGATATTAGTTTCAAGAACTTATTGACAAAAAAATGTTGTAATGTTTTAATTCTCTATGAAGCTTAAATACATGGAAGAGATGCAGATGTAATCACGCTCCAAGAATTATAAAAACCTGCAAGCGATACCAAATCCAACGGATTCTATTATTCTATAGTTGTCTCTGAGAATCATTCAGTCCATCTCATCAGCTAAGAATCAGTCTGATTTACTGCTATCTGATAGGACAAAATAACTATTTTAATGTTTCAAGTTTTTTGCTGTTTTTAATAATTCAATACTTTTATTCTTATTTTTGCATCAAAATTCATGTTTGGTTATATCCTATACTGATCATTAGAAACATATTTGTTATACCTTGCGAAGTTTGCGATTATTTTAGTTAAAAAACAAATATTTTCAAATAACCAAATTCAAATTCAAATGATAAAGAAAATATCAATAAAAGCCCCATAAATTGGAAATTATTTTATCAATGTTTAATAAAATAGTTGAAAACACCTTCCTAATATCCAAAATAACTTTTTTCATATAGTTTAAGGCTTTACTACTATTCACAAAAATATATTTTCCATAACAAAAAAAGTTTTTTAATTACAAGTTGATTGTCAATAATTTGGATAGAAAGGATATTAGATTTCTATGATAGTTTATCTTTTGACCTAGTTTTCGATTCTACACAGTTCAGAAAACAATCCTACAGTTAAAACTAAATACACATATGAAATATTATTTTTAATATCAGATACAAATACCTTTAATATTTAAAAATTAAATTATGTTACATATTTGGTTGGATTCAATTTCAATTTCGATAAAAAATAATGTTATATAATACATACTAATAAATTTGAAGATTCTATTGAGGACGCAGATGCTTAAGAACCCTTTTTGTTTGCTTTTTTTTTGTTTTTGAGGTTTTTATTAGAGAAATTTAATAGTATTATTTTTTGAAAAAAAAAAAAAAAAACAAAAAAAAATTGTTTCAAATTTCGTCATTAGACAATGAAATTTCAAACTGAAGCAGAGAAACTTGTGGAAATGATAACAAAGAATTCATGTAGTTATTGTAGGTTACATACGAAACGTATCTTACATACATGTAGGTAGGTGGTACATAGTTGCAAAAACAATTTAATAACAAGCTATAAAAAGGTAATTGAGGTAACAAAAATAGAAAAAAATATTTTTTTAAGGCTTGAAAACTAATAGTGGAAAATTGAGAAAATTAATGTTTGACTTTACTAGACCTCATACCTACTTTTAAATAGAGTTGTGGCAGTACTTTAGAAAAAAATGAGTTCATAGCGAATTTTAAACATTTTTGACCTCTTGTTGTCCTTTATACACCTATCTTTAAACAGTTCTCTTCGAACAACTGTAGGCTTATAATATATTTTATATAAATATTACTGTCTAGACAATTTAGACAATTTTTTTCTAGGCAATTTCAATTACGTTTATTCTCATACAATACTTTCTTATTTTATTAGTTGTTAAACTTTTTACCGATATTTACTTGCACGAGCACGGTCCTGCTTGGGGTTGGCAGGGTAACCTCTGACCTGTCGCTGACCCAGATGCGTATTTGCCAAGTTCCTGAGCTAGTGTTTACATCCCTGAGCAAGCCCTCCACCTTCGAAAACTAAACTATATACCAACCGCTTAAAAGATTGAAATTGTAAGTGCGCAAACAACCTCTCAGATTGAAGGTTGATTAATGTTAGGTTGACTACCTAACCCGTAAAAAAAACTATGAAACACTTAAGACAAGCCTCGGTTGCGGATGGATTAGTTGAAAAAATATTCGTACCTAAGTTTAACAGCCACATTTTCTCAAATCATTCGCCGATTGATGACCAATTGAAAAATGTCTGCTCAAAAATATCGAATCTCATAAAAATAGAAGCCAAGTGCAGAACTTCTACAAAAAAACCAAGCAACTGTTTTTATTAGTATTCAATGTTGTTTTAAATTTGAATTTTGAAAATAACAAATATGAATAGAATTGAAATATTTGAAATATTTGAGATTTGAGATCTTCAAGCCAAATAACTTAAACTCATCATGCGATTTCCTACCAGCTAGAAACCAAAATATACCAGCAAGGCTGTGTTATAGAATTAATACGCAGTTAGTCGAATCTACAATCAACAAATAAATCAACCCCAAAAAAGCAGAAGGGTACGATGGGATTTCAACTAGAATGCTGCAAGAGCTCCCAGACATAGCTTTTAAGTATATCACACAAATTTTCAATGCCATCTTCAGAAAAAGCTAGTTTCCATGATTGTGGAAACAGTCTATAATTATAATGATCCTCAAACCAGGTAAAGATCAAACAAAAGATATGTATGCTGTCAAAAGTTTTTGAAAAAATTATAGTGCATAAAATGATGCCGAAAATAAAAAACGGTGAGGTAATTCCTATGCATCAATTTTGTTTTCAAGCTGAACATAGCACAATTGAAAGTTACGCCGAACTGCGGACAAAATAAAACAAGGATTTAAAGAAAGCAAGTTCTGCTCAGCCTTGTTTTTGAATGTCAGTCAGGCATTCGACAAAGTTTGGCACGCTGGATTAATCTACAAAATAAAACAAAAGCTACCAGCTGAGGCTCACCTGCTTCTAAATTCTTATATAACCAATAGACGCTTTTGAATTAAATTCAAATCCTATGTAACAGAAGAACATGAAATCATCATGCTGGCGTCCCACAAGGTAGTGTACTGGGTCCACTTTTATACCTAGTGTATACGTCTGATCTACCGGAAAACAGGAACACATTAACATCCACCTTCGCAGACGATACTGCAATCTTAAGCTGTCACCCAAATCCAAATACAGCATCTACAAATTTACTAGAACATTTGCTGCAGATACAAGAATGGCTTTATAAGTGGAAAATGAAGGTCAATGAGAGTAAAAGTATTCATATAACCTTCTCCCTAAGGAGGAATTATGTTCTCCAGTTAGCATAAATGGGAAACTATTCCGCAAGCCAAGAATGCAATCAAAAATTTTACGTACCATAACTCAGACCCCTTGGTACATTAGAAATATCAATCTACATAATGATTTGAATATACCCTTAGTTAATGAAGAACTTTAAAAATGCAAAAACAGATATGCAACCACAATAATCCAGCACCCTAACCCTTTGGCGAGAGATCTACAAAACATTCCAATAACCAGCAGGTTAAAAAAAAAGTCGCTAGCAGTAATCTAAGGCACAACATTGGAATAAACGAGCACATATGAAGGGCCAAATCAATGAACGAGACCTTCAAACATTTTTAGATTTTTAAGATTTGAAGAGATTTGATTTTGATTATCTTCTATAAAAGAAATACCCCACCCAATAATTACGTAAGTCTTTTTTTAAAACTTCTGAAGTATAAATTGTTCCAGCTCGTACATATTCGGAGCTGAAGTGACTATTTGTTAGACATTAATTTTTTAATTCCATTTTTTTTAACTCCTTGTAATCCAGGCTAAATTAAAAAATTCTTAATCTGTTAGGAGAAATTTTTATATCTCCGGACTTCAATTTTAAATAGGCAGCTTAAAACAATTTGTTTGCTAAAATATTCCATGGGGTTTGGTCTGGAAAATAATTTTAAGACCATATACATTAACTCTTTTCTATATATAATTTTATTAGGCTTTTGCCTAAATATGCATTAAAGTCTATGGACTTAAATTATTAAAATTAAGAGTTTCATTTATGTCACAAAAACACAAGAGAAGAGCTTGATCGTTAATACAAAAATGTTAAATCTGTCTTGAATAAATAATTTTGATTCAATCTGTAGCAAAAATGAATCACTCTACTTTCGCTACCGGTAAAATATATTTTATTTTTTATCCTTTTTTTACTTTACATTATTTATAAATATACCTACTTACTTATATCTATATTTATAAATATATATATATCCCTACACGCTTTATTTCATCGAAATTCTATAGGAACTCGTATCTTATAAAATCGGGAAAATTTTTAGTAGCTATCGTTTTTTATAAATTTTTCATTTTATTTTTCTTAATATTTTGGTAGCTATGTAATACATTATTAAAGTTATTTTCTATTTGTTTGAGTACCCATTATTTTGAGTTATTCTATAGAAATTTAAACTAAAAAATTGTTTTTCAGGATATTTTAAAACGTTGGAACAAGCTCCGTAACACAAACGGGCCGATTAACGAGGAGGAAGACGAGTCGGACAATAATTGTATAATAATAATGAAATTCAAGCTTCAAATTGTCATAATTTCCATTCGTATAATAACATTTTATTATGGATCCAAAATATAATTAATTATCGCGAGGTGGCATAACATGTTAAAATTAAAAATAAAAAATTTTATTCCCTTTCCAACACAAATATGCGTAATGTTAATTAAAATGTTAGGAAAATCGGCTTGGAATTTCAAGGTAAAACTGATAAGTTGTATCAAAAAAATAACTTTCATTAAATCTAGTGGTAAATAACATGGAAAAATTTTGGCAAAAAGCTACGGTTTTTAATATGAGGCAAAAGATATATTTCTTCTTTTCATCTTCAACTTTCTTTCAGGTCGATCCTCTTATGGAAATGTAAGTGGCTCAACTTTAAACCCGCTCAGCGACACAAGATATTCTCATCGAATTATAAAATTATTAAGATATTAAATAGTCCAAATTTCACGCATTGTTTAGAAAATGTGGAGATTTAAGTATGACAAACCTCTACTCGAAGTTTCCATTTTATTGATTCAAATTAAACAACTCAAATTGTTGTGCTCAATTGTAATTTTGTATGAAAACTAACTGAGAGTAAACTAATATTCAAAGTAAGGGCTTTTGAGCTATGGTAATATGCGACAATAAACTTCGTATGAACATTTCAATATTAACGATTTGAATGTGAAATACAAACCACTAAAAATAATAATCTTGTCCTATCTGACATATTTTGGACATATTGCAGTCGGTCAATAAAAATGAAAAAGCTGATAATTGAAGATAGAAGCAACTGAAAATAATGTCAAAGAAACGTTCTTCCAAGACCAGCTGCAGACGGGAAGAACGACACCACATAATCAACAAATATGACACAATATAGATCAATCTGAAAACAGTCTGTAAAAAGCCTGATATTATAGGGAAAAGAAATATTTATTGTCAATATACGCCCTAAATAGGCTAAATGGAAAGCGAAAAAGGACTTTGCATTAAAATCGGTAATTCTATTACTAAAACTAGTTAAGGATACAAAATTTTGTTTTAAAAATCCCGCATAGATGAGGTTTTTAATCAAGTCGTGGAAGACAGTACGAATGCCGCGATGACCACATCGGTTATTTTGATTTTTTTTTTTTTAAATAATGCACATGAATTGTTGAAGCACTGTAAGAAAAATTAAAATATTTTAACAGACTCAGACTGTTCAGAATTCAAATATAAATGCAACCAATATAGCAGAGAAGTAGTCAATACTTTCTTCTCTTTTAGAAAAAAATTAATATCCTGAAAATGTGTTTTTTGATAGAATCAGATTTTGGGCCAAACGTCAACATCGCATTGCAACTTCTTTCAATTCAATCCCTATAACTGGAGCCAGCGGTGAAAGAAATCTTTCTAAATTAAAAGAATTCCTGGGCATGAACAGATGCAAAAAGTCAATTCTTAGGACTAGAGCCAAGTGACATGGTTTATCACAGGTCTCTTATATTCTATTTGTTTGTGACGTCATAGCTCGCAAAAGATATACACATTGCCTAAATCTGAAAATGACATCAGAGCAATAATAGCGTTTATCAAGGACATAGGCATTGAATTGTATACTGAGATAAGCGAGGCAGTAAAATAGATCTTAAGAGGTCGCGCTTACATGGAACTCTCCATTAAATAAAAACTTAAAAATAATTAAAAAAAAAAATATCTATTGCAAAAAGGTTTAGTCTTTTTTTTTGGTTATTTATTTATTCGTGCCAGGCCGGCGGTAGAGCTACATCGACCCTTGTACATTCAAAATTTTAAATCATAATTTAAAAAACTTCGAATTTAACTATGAAGAATTTTACTCCGAAATTGGCGTTCATTCTTCTTATGAAATGGAGTGTACCGGTGATATTGTTGTATCTGTAATGAGATAACGGATTGTAATGCGAAGTGTGATATTTTCAAAATGTGTTCTTCATTTTAAAATATCCACCATTCCATCGTTTTAAGTTTGATCATTTTTATTTTGGATTAACATTTACCACGTAAGTTAAATTATAAGAAAATAGAAAATATTTGTATTTCTGAAGAATATCCCTAACATTCAATTGTATTGCTTAAAAAAAAAAGATAAAAAAAAAACCTCCTTGAAAATATTTCATAAAAAATCTTAAATAATAAAATATCCTTGAATTCTATTTAAGTACTCTATGAAACTGGTAACACAAAGTTATTGATATCTTTTGAATAGATTTTAGAAAGGTTTTGTTTTGTAAGAATTCATTTATGTTAGATACATTTCTAGAAATATCTACTAGAATAGACATATTATATTAACAATTAGAGAATGTCTATCGAATTGCTTCAGATTTGAAAGATTTCCCACATATTTTCGAAATTACAATTTAAATGTTATAGAATCTTATTTCTACATAAATGTGTTGTATTTGGTCTTAAGTTTTGGGCTTATGTATTATTTAGAACTATTTTTTTAAATTAAGGTACTTATTGAGCGGATATCAGACTTGCCACTGTGTAGTGACCTAGATAAATGAGTTTCCAAAGTCTGCGAAGTGTAACCTACACTCTATTGATTAGTAGTAGTAATTGGCATTTTTTGTGAAAAACATTGATTATCTCCGAAAAATTCGTTTAAATTTCCATTATCGATGGTCCATCGTTTTTTATCCCGATGACCCATAGCTTTTTTTTCGGACCGGTGTATAAGGCTGGGTTGCTTAGATTTTTTGCTTCTTTGGTTGCTGTTGAATAAACTATCTAATATATTAATACGCAAATAATGTCTCCAAAGCTTTCCACCTCGGCGAATTTAAGCAAAGGGTAGTGATAAGAAACCAAAAATTTAAATTGGAAGTTTTTTCAAAATATTACCGCAAAAATTACCGATTAAAAAATAAAAAAAATTAAAAAAGACTAATTTTTGTGTCCATCTTTCAAATAAATCATTTATAGAAAAACATATCTAAAATCTAAACACATATAGAAAAACTATAGGTATATTAAATACAAGAACCAAATAGCAAAACATCATAAAATCAGTAAAATATGAAGCTTTTTCAAATTAAACGTATTTTTTAAAGTCATCAAAACGATTGAAATTACCCAAAAAAAAAACAATTAAACAATTTTAAATTTTTCTGGTTTGTGTCTTTGAATTAACCACCTCGAAATGTTTCTGATTGACCAATACAGACATATTTTCAAGTTCAAATGAATATGAATATGTTTTTCTAAAGTAAAATATTGATAAGCATAAAAATATTCCTATTATTGCTATGATGGTAAATCTTGATTCGCCAACTTTAAAAATTCCTTAAAATTTTTTCTTATGGCAAAACGCCAGAAGCAAGATATTATAGAGAACATATATCAAGGGCAATATTTACTATTTCTTCAATTCGTGCTGAAATTACGAAACTATCATTACTACTTCATGCCGTTGTATCCAAAAAAAAATTTTAACCAGAATGGACATCAGTAGCACATCAAAGTGGTAACAACAAAGAGATTAGAGAACAAAAAATGCTACCTATGTAAGAAAGATATTATGCTTAAAGTGGATCATATGCTAAGGAAAATTAATTGTTTGGCTGAAATACAAAACTTTCTTTTGAGTTAAATATTTAAATTAAAAGGAAAGAAATATTTTTTTAATGCTTGAAAGGCAAATTTTACCCCGAAAATACCCAGTAGGTATCTATTTAAGTTTAAGGAATTATCTTTCATTTGCTGAATTTCTCTTTTTCGTTCTTGTGACTTTTATTGTTGAGAATTATTTTTACAGTTAGGTCTCGAACAAAAGGTGACTTTTATTTAGAAGAACTAGATCTTCGTTTCTCCTTTACTTTATTAATGATGTACTCAGGGTAGTAAAACAAATGTTTCTAGTTTTACAATTTTCTGTATTGGTCCATGCTACGTGTTAAATGTCCTGCTTAAAGTTTTCTATACCTATGTCTATATTGTTCTTTTGTGATAAATGTAACTCCCAGATAAATTTTTTCTAAAAGGAATAATTTGAACTTTTGCAAACATGTCGTTGGCTTATGATACAACAATTATGGCATCAGATATCGAGCCATTGCGGGACTCAAATCTCCTACAACAATCAAATTCAGCCTGGCTGGCTTTACAGTTGAAATATAAAAGTCAATGAAAATAAGTCAATTGGCTTTATCTTATATCAATCGTACCACAGGAGTATTTTGTCAAATATCTGGGAATTCATATTGATAGATGTCTCACATCCTTAAGCACATAATTTGTGAGCGCACTCAATTGGAACAAAACTGGAAAAGCCTTTATTAAAATTACTATAAGCTGTATTTTTGTACTTTCTACTTTACAATAAAAAGAATAATAGATATCATATTTAATAATAATTCCACTAAGCCTTTCCATCTATTTCTATTTTGTGCTATGGCCTTAATTTGTGACCACGATGTATTTATTTTCCCTATTTATTTCTATACTGTTCTTTTCTAGCTGTTTCTAGGTATGCCTACGCTTCTTTTTCCTTGTGGTTGCCAATCTAGAGCTTCTCTGGCAATCATAGATCTGGTTCTGTGGCAGATAAAATGGTGAGTTGAATTCATTTGATTGTTCCACTATAATCCTATTTGTGTTAGAATGTTCTGCGCAGCTTCTCTTTTCTCTAAATCTTGCTTGTTTTTTTCTAATATTGCTTTCTATATGCTCTTTGATTTTATCATGATTAATGCCAGTAATTTATTTACTGCATTAAGTATATTGTTACTCATCTTCAGTTACAATATATGATAGAGGCAAGGTTCTTAAGAATTTTTAATATGATTCACTTCTTCCATTTCTCGCTTATACTTTCATTTTCCCATATTCTAAATACAATTGGTTGTAGAGACCTTGCGCTTTGTAGCGAGTCGATCTTCAGATCTTCAGCAACTATCCCGTCGGACCTTTCCGCTTTGTTATTTTTCATTAGCGCCATTAAAGGTATATATTTTTGGAAAGCTAGGATTCAATCATAAAACTGTCAAAAACGAACAATGAATTAAAAAAAAATTAAATAATCTTAAAATCATGTTAATTAATTTATTTTTAACTTTAATAATAATTTCCTTTTTATTATAAATTAAAATCAGCCCAAAACTTATTATATTTTATTTTAAAATTATTTTAATTTTAATTTGTTCAATCAACTACAATTTTTTTTTCTATTACTACAAAAAAAAAATGTTGTTGAAAATGTAAACTTTGGAGTATTTTGTACAGCCTGAATTACAAATTTGTTTTTATATAGCATGCTTTGTATAAGGGCAGTTAGCTGGAATGGAAACTTGTATTTATGTAAGAATTTATATGTTAACCCATCTAACTATGCCGAATTGAATGCTTTTTCTTAAAATAAAAAATAAATCTGCTTTTTAGATAAATGAGTTTCCAAAGTCTGCGAAGTATAGCCTACACTCTATTGATTAGTTTAATGTACTCCAACCATTTACTTCTGGTATGTTTAATATATTTGTATATCTACGTATAATAATTTAATTTACGCATGTGTGTGGGAAAGATAAATAAGAGTTTGCTAACCGCAATTGCAACTTAATGTGAACACAGGATAATTACGATTATCTATATTGCAATAGCAAAGATGTGAGCAAGAACAAAAAAAAAATATTTCCTTTCCTATCCTTGCAAGTATTTTCCAAGAAAATTACACAAAAAAAAAATTAAAGACCCAAAATTTAATTTTGAAGCCTCGCACGATCACGTATTTTTAATAACATAATTACCTCGATCACGTATAAATCATAGACGTCACTAGAAAAGTAGCATAGAAACCCAATTTTCCAAAAACTTACCATAACTTTAATCTATAGTTACTTGTAATCGTTTTTTCTTCGAATGTAACATAAAATATGTTTTCATTCGATTTAGAACAAAATCTCTACCTACGAGCATTCAACAATTTTGCACTGAATGAAAATTTCCACAAATTTTTACAAAAATTTTCTCTATAATTCTCATAATTTTCATGATTCAGTACGTATTAGCTTAGGTATCATAACTATGAGCTTACTTTCAATAATTATATAACTATATATTTTCAGTAATAAAAACCAAAAATTCACATTAGTTCTGGATTTGTATTTAACCTACACATAACTTTCTCTTCAAAAATTATAACACTTCCAATTAAACAGAATTTACTTGAAATCTACTCAAATTTAATCTCTTGATTGATTTAAGAAAATTCCTGTTACTTCCTTTGCAAATATTGAAATAACAAATTATGTAATAAAATAACATATGAGTATGTTACCAGAGAGTTAAAACCATACATTATTTAAACAACAAATTAATAAAAAATGATTCAAGCAAGTGTGTATCAAAATAACATTTCCAAAACATTTCTACTAAGGATTCACTCAATACAAAATATTCACACATAGTCTTTTCAAATATATAATGTACATATTTATTGAAATTTAAATAGAAAAACATCCTAAGTCTCATGAAAAATAAAAATTTTTAAAGGATTCATTGATTCATCATCCCTTTTTATTTTAATAATACTCCGCTGGAATATAGAATTACTTGGTGCAAAAATTTGATAATTTTTTTGTAATACTTTTTCAGAAATAAAAAATTTTAATAACAAGTGTGTAATATGGATTATTACAAAATGTTAATTCTGCTAACAGAACTCTAGACACTCTCATTACATCGATCCTATTACAAATTATGGATTCTTCTTGGATTTACCAATATTATGTATTATAAGAGTTTTGTATAGACTATTGAAAAAAATAATTACTAAATGTTTATCCTCGGCACTCTTCAAGGATAAAAACTTATGAGCACGTCAGTTATATAGGACATATCTGTTTATATGAACTGGATACCAGCAATATCTCTTAAATAAACAAATTATTATATCCCCGAGGTAAATAGATACGATGAGCAGCTTTCTTGTTTAAGCACATGTTTCAATATATTTCTTTTTCCTTACGGAGGTGGCCCTAATGTTTCAGAACCGGCAAGTAGGCTTTTAGCCCTTTATGCCCTCCTTCACCCCACAAATTAGTCGACCTTTTTGATACAGACCAATAGGTTTGGGGGATTTATCCTGCAGAAGTTTTCTGAAGCTATGTAATGCGTTTTAAACAGCCTGAGTTTCAGCCTTGAAAGATCTAAGCACTCTCCAACATGCGTGGAAGTTTCTTCCTCTTGCAGACAGTGTTTGTTGGGTTGCACAATTTGGGTTGTACCATAGTGCTATTCTACACACATGCTTATTCATGCGGTTATGAACAGTAAGTATGTCCACCATCTTCCTGCAGTCTGCTCTATTGAGAGTTAGCAGGAAGTTGGTTATTTTGGAGTTAATTCTTGGTGCATATATTTTGGAGTTTATTCTTGGTGCATATATTTTGGAGGCCTTCAATACGCTCCCAAAGAATGTTTGCTTCCCTCTTCAGGGTGTTTTCTATCGATAGTTTTATATTACCAATAGATATATCAACTGCCGATTCCGGTCCATAAATATTACACGCCGTTGAGGTGGCTAATTCGTCAGCCTTCTCATTCCCAGTGAAGCTAATATGACCCGGTATCCTGATCAGTTGTATTTTATTTCGGAGCCCTATGAGGCTTAGCGCTTCCGAATATTCTCCCACCAATCTAGATTTTACGAGGTTACTTTCAAGAGTTTTTAAGGCAGCCTGACTGTCACTTAAGATTCTAATGACATTGTTAGACCATCTCTGCTCCTATATTATGTTCCCTGCTGTGTTTATAGCAAAGACTTCAGCAGAAGAATTTACAGTGTTTTGTTTTTATATTAATAGCCAAAACTTAGGTTATAAAAATCTTTATAGTTTAGTTCTATGAGAAACATAAAGAGATTATTATAGGATTCACATTTTCCTAGGAGAAGTAAAAGAAAAGTTCGGCGGAGAATTGTAAACTAAGTTGTTAATATTAACTTATCACAATTTTTGTAAGTCAAACACATAAAAAATTTCCCTTTTTCGTAATATTTAAAGTGGGATGCGATTCCATATTCAAGATGTTATGACTATGAACCATAACCAGGTTTGATCCATTTTGATATTTCCATTGGTTTGGGAGTAGATATTTGCGGCCTATGATAATAGTAAAATTACTTTCTTTAGTCTTTTGTGCCAACTCCTACAAGAATCTATAAAATAGAGTTGGTGTTGGCTACCACGATTGTGGTAGCCAAATGGATTAAGTATTGATGAAATATTTATATCATATATTATATGAGGCGAATGACAGATTTCTGTACTCTTGCAAAAAAGCTTAGACCAGTTTTAGCTTTCAGTTTGTCCATAAATACGAATTACACTTCCATTTTGGGGAATATATAGGCTTTATTGATATTAAGCACATCTTTAAATTTAGCCTTAATAAAAAATAAAAATGACATGCATTTGACAAATAATAATAGAATCCAAGCAATATAAAAATGTTTCGCCGCTGACAAAGGCCTTTTCAAGCGTACAAGTTTTGAACAGGACAATTAAATTAAGAATACCATAATTAAACTATAGCTGCCAAGTCTGGACAATTACGGTTAGTGAAGAAAATAAATTAAAAGTATTCGAAAGAAGAATACAATACAAGAAGAATAAAAAATATTTGGTCCCAAAATAAAATACAATGGTGAATACCAAATAACATTAGACAAGGAAAGTTAGAAAACACTAATTGCTAAGCACAATATTATAAAATTTATTAAGGTTCAAAGACTAAGATGGGCAGGACATATGGTGAATGTGAATGAAGAAAGAATGCCAAAGAGAATATTAGACGCAGTACCGTACATTACTAGGGCAAGCAGAAGATGCAGAAGATAAACTGAACAAAATAGATGACAACTGTTCAAAGATTAGAGTTAACGGATGGAGGACAGTTGCACAAGGTAGACCAGAATGTAGGAAAATTATAAACAGGGTCAAGTCTCCCACGGAGGTTTAGAACCAATAGATGATGATGCTGATGATGAGCACATTTTTAAATGAAAATAATGTTTTACACCGGCTTAAAAATAATCATAATCAATCTATAATTTAATAGTCATTCCAAAGCATATTTTGATTTACTCGGAAACCAAGAATATTAATATTTTCCATTTGTTTCCACTTTTCGATCTTGAAATCTCGTAATAGGTTCACATGACGTAAAGTTTTACGTATCTAGACAGAATTGAATTTTTTTGATATTAAAATCGACTCTATTTTTTTTTAAGAACTGTAGCATTGTAGCATAATATGAATTGAATTGACAGTTGGTTGCAGCAGATAATTAATCAAAATAAAAAAAGATTTGAAAATATGACAGAGTGCTTTTTAACACCATCATTAAACTTAACTTGATCTGATATTAATCCGTCAAGTTAAACACGAATGGCCCGAAAAACGTTCAACTCATTTAGTGAAAATTGAACCAATTCTTGCATAGTATAGTATTAAAAACTTTATATTCTTGAGTTTTAAATAAAATTTAAAATTTTATGTAGGGTAGTTATACAAACACAATCGTAGTTAAACAGTAAAAATGAAATTATTCATTTGTCAATTGTGATACTTTAATAACAACTACCTTTAGGCCCCAACATAAATATACTTCAATTTAAAAACAGAGTTAATAAAAGTCATAAACAAATTATTTTGTAAAAAACATTAATATTTTAGTGTATTTTCAATTTTCAATTCCAAACCAGAAAACGCAAGACGTCTGGGCAGATCAAATACAACCAGATATTTCGAAAAGGGATTTCACATAAAATAGTTTTAATATAAAACTAAAGAGAAGCCACCCACAAAAAATAAGTAATCCAGTATTTTTGTCTACAAAAAAATATTTAGGAATTCAAAAAATATACCAGGATATTTCACAATTCGTATAAAATTTAAATCTTTCGTGTTATTCAGTAATTTTAATTTTTTTTTTGTTTTTTTTTTCTTATATTTCATTAGAATTCAACTTAACTTTAAACGAATACTCGTTCCAAAAATAATTTTTGTTTTTAATTTTACATATATTTAAGTAAATTGAAATTTTTTCGTAATTTTGAAATATTTTTCGATCAGGATAATGGATTTGAAATTATTTCTCCTACAAGGGTGAACACTTATAAGCACATCAAGACTTATTTCAACCATTTTTTGTTATTTAGATTTGAACATGACAGGTGTCTGACAGATTTAAATATGTACAGTACAGAGTACATGAAATATTTTTTTCTTTTTTTTGTTTTTTTTTTTTAACTTAAAGACATCCAATGTGACATGTTATCGTATATTTTCCAATTTTTATATAAGTAGTTATTATCATCCGGAATTCCTGTTCCTCTACTGATATTTTGTTTGCGTTATTTTTAGTCTGAAAAGTTAATATAAATTTTTAATTTAATTTGACATAAATCAAAGAAATAAACGAAGATACAAATTTTTTAGCTTAAAAATGTAACATATTTTAATTTTAATTGACTTATACACAGGTTTATTATCATATATAAAAAATTGGTGTAATTTGGTAGAGCATTAATTTCAAAGCAATTGCATTAAAACAAAATAGAAAAATAAAAATAAAATAGTAATAGTAATAAAGAAAATTATTATAACCTTATAATAATTCTCAACAATTCGGAGTCGTTTTGTGAAGATAACATTATGACATTTAGGTCCTTCTGTGGAAGATGTTGCATCCGCGTAGGATCTAATAACTACATCGATTCTTTTTTTATATATTATAGCCAAAACTTAGGTTGTGAACCTTTGAGTACTTGCGTACAGTTGACTATTTGAAAATAGAAATGAAAGAAAAAGGAAGAAGAAAAGTTTGGTGGTAAAGAGCGAACAATGTTGCTAATATTCGTCTCAAATCTCTGTAAATAAAAAATACCTGGTGTTCCTAGCTTTCCAAAAATCTTTAATGATGCATCTTTCCTTTAAGGACGAAAAAGACATTTGAAAGAATCGTTGTTGTTTTGTTGTTTTCGTATATAAACCGTTTTATATGTTGATCTATTAGTGTATATATTCAGTCTTTTTATTTAGTAAGATAACGGTCTGGAACATATTTTAATATTTATTTTTTAATGATTGGTACTGCCTTTATGGAGATATTGTAGTTCAAATTAGAAAATTTTTGAAAAAAAAAAAACAATCTTTCATTGCTTTTCTTAAAAACCAGATATTTCAAAATTTTGGTAAGGAAACGTTTAATATTTTTATTGCATAGAAGAATCTGTTTCCTATCGGCTATATATAAGCTTAATTTAAAAAAAATTATCAATTTTATAATGTTTTTATATAAAAAAAATAATGTTACGCCGTTTACAAAGTAATGTAATGAGCTGGTGTTACATTTGCTTCAGAAAATTGTTATTTCGTAAAAGGCACATTCCTAGTTTTATATATAAAAAGGATAAAAAAAAAACAATATTTTAATAAATGCTTACATCTTCTAAACTATTGGACGTAGACATAAAGTATGTATGTTATTTACAGAAAAAAGAGAGACCTTTCTAACAGTATTTAAATATTGGGGGGTTTAATGGTAAAAGCTTGAAGTATTTAGTTTTTAAAGAAAGAAAATAAAGATTTTTTTTTTTTGTTTTTTTTTAATTTTCTACTTTAAACTACATTATCTCCATAACGGCAGCACCAATCATTATAAAATATGTACTGAATATATATGTATGTATGTATATGTGTATGTATATATATATATATATATATATATATATATTTATACAATAAACCAACAGATATAACGGTTTATATACAAAAACATCAAAACAACACGGATACTTTCATATGTCCTTTTCTTCCTTTAATAATAAGTTACACCCTGAAAGATATATATATTTTTGAAAGATCCTATGCGGATACAACATCTCCCTCTCTCTCAGAATTATATGAAGACGTCTATACAAATTAATTGATTCGAAAATGAACACCAGATTTATGATATGCAGAATAGAACAGACCTTTCTGAATTTTAGCTCTAAAGCAGTTTTTATACAAATTTATGTGAAATGAAAATTTGTAAAATATAAATTTTAACAAAAATTCAATTCTAGTGAAAAAAAATTCATTTTACATTTAATGTTTAATGATAATGATACAAATAATTCGTTCAATTCAATGACAATAAAAAGAACAATGCATCTAATTGTAATGAATTAAATTTCCATTTATGCTTTAATGCTGATGTCAGTGCAATATTTTTCAACATCACAAATATTTTAGCTCTCTGTTCAATATATACAGTTTTATTACTTACTACTTTAAATTAAAACTTCAAAATATGTATTAGATTGGTCGCAGCATTAGGCAGTGGTTTCAATTTAAGTGTGTTGTGTCTTGGCTCGCGCGGTAGCTTATTGCGTGTATATCAAATTTATTTGAATACACACGCGTGCTGAAATTTATTTCTCAATATCAATTCATATTGTTATTGTTTTTTTTTTTATATAAATTTCTTAATAGAATCTATTTAAAAAATGATCAAAATATTTTGATAAGTTAAGTTGAAGCCAAGCACTTTATGGGATATTTCAATCAAAAGAGAGTAGTCAGCTTTGCTTGTATTTCTTTTAAGATGTAACCAAATGTTTCAGAAGTCAGTCGATAATACCCATGAAAATTGTTTTCATCATTTCGCATTTGGTGGACATATAAATGTGAATTATGTCTGTTGATAGTAAATACTTAAAAATTCTCAATTCTTTGAATCTCAATTCAATTAATTTAGCTATACCTAAATAAAACCATAATAAAATAGCATAACCTTACAATTGACATTAACTTAAAAATGTATGAGCCATCAAGGCCAATAGGTTTGGGGGATTTATTCTGCAGAAGTCTTCTGAGGCTACGTAGTGCGTTTCCAACAGCCTGAGCTCCATGAAAGAGCTAGGCACTCTCCTACAACATGTGTGGAGGATGCTTCCCCTTCCAGACAGTGTTTACAGATTGGGTCTTCACTTAGTGCCAATCTACACATGTGCTTATTCATGTGGTTATGACCAGTAAGTATGCCCACCACCTTCTTGAAGTCTGATCTATTGAGAGTTAGCAGGAAGTTGGTTATTTTTGATGGATTTGTTGGTGTTTATTCTTGGTGTATATATTTTGGAGACTCTGTGGCCTTCAATACGCTCCCAAAAATGTTTGCTTTCCTCTTCAGGGTGTTTTCTATCGATATTTTAGTATTACCAATAGATATACCAACCGTCGGTTCCGGTGCATAAACGTTGCCCGCCGTTATTGCGAGTAGTCAGCCTTCTCATTTCCAGTCAAGGCACTATGACCTGGTATCCACATCAGTTGTATCTTATTTCACAACCCTATGAGGTTTAGGGCCTCCGAACATTCTCCCATCAATCTAGATTTGGTGAGGTTACTTTCTTTAAGAGCTTTTAACGTAGTCTGACTGTCACTAAAGATTCAAATAACTTTTCCAGACCATCGTGGCTCTTTTATTATATTCACTGCTGCGTTTATAGCAAAGAGTTCAGCCTGGAAGGCTATGCAGTGTTTGCCAAAAGGAAACTGGAAAAAAGTTAATAAAAACCAAAACTAATTATATTTTATTTTATAAATCTGATTCTAACTAATCCTAACCCTTAATCCTAGCTTAAACTAACTAAATCTAGAGTATAAAATAATTTTATAACTATTATCAATGGTGTCGGGACAAAATTACAGAAGATAAGATTACATATGAACCAAATTTCATATTTAAAAAAATTACATAAGAAAGAAAGTACAAAACCAAATAATTTTAAATTTTTTATAAAAACTTGAATGTGTAATTTTTTGAAATATGAAATTTCGCCTATGTAATTTTGTCATGTAACCTTTCTAATATCAAAATTTATGTTTTCCAACCACCAGTAAATTCTTTTTATTTTTTTGGTCCTGTATTTGCACAAACAAATTATATTTCAGATGACTAATACTGCATATTATTCAGATTATAGTCAATATTTTTGCATTTGACCCGTCTATTATAATAAAACTAGAGACCCCTATTTATTAATTATAATTCAAGTTAAAGCCAAATTAAACGTTTTTAACAGAACAGGGATTTAAATATACTGATAAGAGAAGAAGTAAGCTATGGTTTGGTATAGTTTGAAAAAGCAAAATACTTCTTAATTACCATACCCTTTCTACCTTTTCCCTATTTTTTTTTTTTTTTTTTTTTTTTTTTTTTTCTCCTATTACTCCGCGTGGTAGCATAGGGCTTCGATAGTGAACCTCCATTCCTCTCTGTTGAGTACTACTTCCTTAATATCGTCCCAGGTATAATTGTTGACTGTTAATTCTTGATCGATTGTGCGTCTCCATGTGTTGTATGGTCTGCCGGGTCTCCTTTGTCCTTGTGGATTCCACTCTAGAGCTCTTCTTGCTATATCACTTTCTGATTTCCTTAGTGTATGACCTATCCATTTCCATTTTTTCCTATTTATCTGTCTGTTGATAGGTTCTTCTCCAGTTATCATCCATAAATCTTCGTTGCTAATTCTTGCCGGCCAGAATATTCTGCATATAATTCTCAAGCACTTGTTGATGAATACTTGTAGCTTCTGTTTGATTCTGACCGAAGTGAGCCATGTTTCACTGCCATATATTAATGTTGACTTAACACATGCTCTGAATATTGTTAGCTTTGTTGTTCTCGATATTTGGTTGCTCCGCCATATCTTCATTAGGCTCCCAAATGTTCTTCTTGCCTTATTTATACGGCTGTTGACATCTTCTGTTGCACCTCCTCTTGATGTTATAATGCACCCCAGGTAGTTGAATTCTTCTACGTATTCTATCTGTTGTCCACTCACTGTTATTGGCTCACTGTAACTATTGTTTGTCCTCATTGCTTTGGTTTTCTCGATATTTAATTCCAGTCCCGATTTCTTTGCTTCTTCCTGTAATCTGTTGACTTTGTTCTGTAGGTCCCTTTGATTTTTTGATATGAGGCATACATCATCTGCGTAATCTAAGTCTTCTAAGTTTCCGAAGAGATCCCATTCTATTCCGTTTATTCCAGTGCAAACTTCTCTTAGAATGTCGTCTAGTATTGTGTTGAAGAGAAGTGGAGATAGTGGACATCCTTGTCTAACTCCTATATTGGTGTAGAATGGATCACTGATCTTACCTCTGTGTTGAACTGTTGTCTCTGCGTCTTCATACATCGCTTTGATGATGTTGATGATTTTTTCAGGAACTCCTTTCTTTGTAAGTGTTCTCCATATTGCGCATCTCTTGACTGTGTCGAATGCTTTCTTAAAATCTATGAATAGTAGATATAGTGGGGCATTCCATTCCACTGATTGTTCAACTATGACCCGTAAAGTATTTGCCTGGTCTACACAGCTTCGGTTTGGTCTGAAACCTGCCTGCTCTTTCCGTAGTATTGGTTCTAGTACTTCTTCTAATCTTTTCTTTATAATAATTGCTATTATCTTATGAATAGTATTTAGAACCGTGATTCCTCTCCAGTTGCTGCAATTTGCCAAGTCTCCTTTCTTAGGTATCTTGACAATCATTCCTTTCTTCCATGATGGTGGTATATTCTCTTCTATCCATGCTTTCCTGATGTGGGGTTCAATTGTTTTTGCGAATAAGTCAGGGTCCAGTTTGGCTATTTCTGCTGGAATTCCATCTTCACCTGTTGCTTTGTTGTGCTTCAGGATATTGATTGTAGCTTTGATTTCTTCTATATTTGGAGCTTGAGTAGATATTGGCAGTCCCTCAGTTGGGTAGATATTTGCATTGTCTCTGTTTCTTATGTCTGCTTCATTATTTGTACTTTCTTCGTTGCTCAGTTCTTGGAAATGTTCTCTCCATCTCTTTAATTGATCCTCTAAGTTTGTGATGAGCGCACCATTTTTATCTTTAATTGGTTTGTTTTGTTGTTCCGACTGGTTAGTTAAGTTCTTGATTATGCGATGCAATTCTCTCAGGTTATGTTGCTGTGCTGCTTTTTCTGCTTCTCCGGCTAAATTTTGTAGAAATTTCCTTTTATCTCTTCTTGCTGCTCTTTTTACTGTTTTCGCTATTTCTTCATATTCTCTTCTTGATGCCATCCTGTTGTTTATCATTTTCTTCATTTCACCTCTTCTTTTAATCAAGGCCCATGTGTTATCGGTTATCCAGATTTTTCTTTGTGGTTGTGAAATTCCAAGATTTTGTTCGCTTGTTTGGTTGTAAATTTCCAGAATCTCTTCCCAAGTGTATTCTCTATTATTTCTAATATTTTCTCGTAACGCCGTAACTATGTCAGCTCTTACTTGCGGATTTTTTAAGTTGTTTATATTTATTTTCTTCTTTCTATATCTTCTGCCTCTTCCTTGTTGGCTTAGTTTCATTCTGAAGTCCCCAGTTAGTAATTCATGATCGCTGTGTATATCTGCTCCCCTTCTATTTCTCACATCTAACATTGATTGTTTCCACTTCTTGCTGATGCATATGTGATCTATCTGATTTCTTGAGATCCCGTTTGGTGTTGTCCATGTGTATTTGTGGATATCTTTGTGTGGAAATAGACTCCCTCCGATTGCTAGGTCGAAAGTCTGACACAACTCTATCAATCTTTCCCCGTTGTTGTTTCTTTCTCTTCCTAACCCGTGTTTGCCCATTATCTCCTCAAGTCCATTGTTGTTAGATCCTATTTTCGCATTCCAGTCACCCATTAATATTATGATATCTCCCCTATTTATGAGTGCTAGCGTTGTTTCTATTTGTTCGTAGAAGTCATCCTTAATATGGTCTTCAGCGACATCTGTTGGTGCATAGCATTGAATTATTGTTACATGTCTTGTCATATTTCGAAATCGCCCTATAACAATTCTATCCGAGACTGCCTTCCACGAAACCAATGTTTGTCTCAATTTCTTTGATATTAGTATTCCGACTCCACTTTCACCCCCTGTTTCCCTTCCACTGTAAATTACCATGTTTCCATTCTCCGTGTTGATTTCTCCGGTGTTGTTCCATCGCATTTCACTTATACCTAGGATGTCTATGTTGTAAGTAGCCATTTGAGCTTCCAATTGCGAGAGTCTTGAAGCTTCTCTAAGTGTTCTTACATTCCATTGTGCAATTCGGGTCCTTTTTTGAGTGCCAAAGGTCGTTATCAAGTAGTCATTCGTGTATCCGAGGCTTCTTCTTCTATTATTTCGAATCCATTGACTTACCGATTATGCGGGTGATTGGCCTACAGTAACCGGTCCTAGGAGATGGAGTAACCATCTACCGCTGCCTAGAAACAACGTGGCGCTACCTTATTACCGGTTCGATCTCAATTAATGATTTTCATTCGATTAATCTCGAAATTTCAATTAACAAATTTAATGATGGATTTTTTTTTTATAAAAAAAACCTTTTCCCTATATTAATTCAAAATAATTTAATTTTTTTAGAAACTATTTTTCAACTGTGAAGTTCACCACCAACTTCTACTAATCAGGTCTTATTTTTAAATCCACCATTTCAGCAAATGAACAAGCAGCAAGAAAGCAGCTGTTGAAGTCCTAAATAATAAACTCGTTTTATATTATGTTTGAGAATTGAGATTTTTAATAATTAACTTATATTATTTTTTGTAAACTGTTTGAATTAAATAGGTAGTAAAAAAATAAATATAAAGATGATAAAAAATTAGTGCCTATAGAAATTTCAGTGATTTCACTGTTGTTTTTATTTTTATTAACTTATATAAGAAATAAATAATATATTTTTCTTTTTTTTTTAATGTTGATAGTAACTTAGGTAAAATTGCCGTTTCGTGCTTAATTTAAGTACGGTACTATAATTTTTTACTAAAAATTTTTGGAGTATTTTTATTTGGAAAATTTAAGAAGGTGTATTAATAAATTAGTAAATGATTTTTAAAAAACTGTTGGACGGAGAGTTTCCTTTTTATGGAAATTTAAATTTGCTTCAATATTACATAGGTATATATAAATAATAATTAATAATAATGTTGCATTACGCAAAATACAAAACTTTTGGAATTTATTGAAAAATTATTGAAATTTAATTCACTCATTGACAAAACAAAGAACCATGAATATAAAAAAAAAAAAAAAACAAAAATAATTTTGTTTACAACTTACTACGATACACATTACATTGTCTATATCTATGTACCTACCTACATTTAATGATAAAAATAAAACTAATATGCTACCAATGCTATGCACTCTCTTGAAATTTGTAAATAGGATGGTGTACTGGTGTAGGTGGGGTCGTGGTGTGGTGATTTCTTTTCTCTCACTTTTGCTGATAGATTGAATAATTTTGAAGTGAAATGTTGACAACTAACTCTATTGAAATAATAGAGAGAGAGAGACATGCATGTGAAGCATTTGTGAAAACTTTTGCATTGTAGAAGAATGTTTTAACGCATTTATATAAAATATTGAAGGTGTGTAAGACAATAAGACAGGCAAGATTGATGCCTGTATATTCATTTTACTGTGCAACACCAACTCTTTCAATTCACATCTCTTGACTCAGAATATTCACCATCTTGTCCTGTTGTAGTTATTCGATTTTTTTTTCTTCTAATCATTTATCTTACTCGTGATATCGTCGCTCTCCAAATTATTTTGTCGTATATCCAGAAAATCGAGTTTTGGGAAATTGAGTTTGAACTTTGAGACGAAATAAAACAAAATTGAGACGAAAAAGTTTTTTTTTCAATGTTTTGTTGAACAATACTAGAAAAAATTATGTTTTTCCACATAACAAAATATATGGTAATTACATTTATCACATAAAAACAACAATCCGAAACAAACACACAACACATACACACATCACAAACAGATACGGCATACTAATAAAATTAAAAACAAGTAACAATCTGTTATTTATCAAACGTTAATTTTACACCGTATATTCAGAAATTTGTCGTATATTCAGAAATTTGTCATTTAAGTCAAAATAAGAATAAAAACATCAATATCGGTGTCGCTTACAGCAAAGTAGCAATGATACATAGAATAATGCCGAGCACACAGATCGATAGAGCATCAAAAATTAATAAAGATGGTATTGTCAGCTCATTTTTTTTTTATTTTGTGATGTACGACAGTATAATTGCGGGCGACTCAATAATTTTACATATTGCTTATATGAACCATTATAATTATATTCAACTAGATGTATATGTAATCCTCATTTTATAGAACAGATTTAATTGTGAGAAAATTTGTGAGTTTTAATTTTAGAAAATTTTCTCTTTAAACATGTTTTGTAGAAATTGTTTAAAAATAAGTTTCAAAAAATCTGAATTTGAATTTGAAAAAATTTTCAAAAATAAATTTAAAGAACAATCAAGCTCGTATTTCGATATTATTATTAAAGTAAAGATACTTTAAAAATACTTTTTAAATTGAAATAAAATAGAACTAAAAACCAATAACGAAAATCAATGATGAAATTTTATTTTTCAAAAAGTTGTTGTTTGAAAACTGATTTTTTATTTTTTTAAATTTTAACTTTCAAAACAAGATGTTTCTCAAAATTTAGAAGACAAAGTTTTTGGAGTTTCACTTAGAAGTTTTTGTTGTAAGTTTTCGATGAAAATATTCTTAAAATAGAGACCGAAAAAAAAACGAATTTTATGCTAAGGTATGTGTGTATGTGAAATGGAATATTTATTCTTTGAGTTATACCGAATTTTAATGCAAATCAAAATTAAATTTATTCTGGTATAAATAAGTTAATAAGAAATAAAATTAAATAAAATCAGTTTTTCAATAATTGAAATGTGAGCTCCTCTAAATTGTATGTAGCATATACTCTAGGAAAAAAGTATTTTAACAAATTATAGTAAGTACAGATTTATTCTGTTTAAGATATTCCACTTTTACTTCTTTCCGTTGTCTGTAAGTACCTTTCCTTAAATAACGGATATAGTTTTTTATAGTTTTAGTGAACTTATTTTGTTAAAATATTGGTTCATACACTCAGTGAAAAAGGACTATACAATTTGTTCATATGAAGAAAATAAAATTTAAATTGAATTAAATTAAATTTCGTTATGATTTTTGGGATAACTTTTTTCTTTTCAATATCAATCTATATAATAGTCCATCTATGGTAATAAACGAATGACACAAAGTCGAAGCATTTTGCTTAGAATTCACTAAGAAAAAACTATAAAAATGATAACTAATGTAATTTTCATAATTTTGATCTTCATAGTATTTTATAATATTCTATATTATAACAAGACTTAATGGCAAGCATTATATTTACGTCATGTTCAAGAAGAATGGAAGAAATTTCGAAGAATGGTTCTTTTACGGTATTCAACTAAATCGGTATCTTTATAATTTCTTACATACATACTTTAGATGAACGTTACAAGCCCTAAAGGTCATGGGATTGACGAAATAATTAATATGAAATGTAACCATTTCCACATTTACTAATGACACTGTCTTGTTTTCAATTGAATTCAAATGAAGAGGAATCCACGAAGAAAATATAAGAAGCAAGTGAGATTTATTGAACAAAAAAATGGAAAAATCCAATCCGTCATTTAACGATAAATTCACAAATAAAAAATTACAAAATATGTCATCTATAAACGGCTTATACGACTAGGTATGTACGACTTTAGACACCAAATCAAGATGCAAAGAATATATAAAAAAAATTTAACTTAATCTAGCTAAAAAAAAGCTTTACTGGTTGATAGGATGCGGATTTAAGATATCAATGGAAATAAGTTGCTAATTTAAAACTAACTTTTAACGCCTATTTAAAGATATGGTATAAATCTTTGGGAATGGTCAAAACAAATTAATATTAATCTAATCCAAAATTAATAGAATAAAATATTGTCAAACATGATAAGCACTCCATGGGATGTAAGAAATAATGATATACATCAAAATTCATTATATGCAATTCGTTCACGGTTGCTCTTCTGAAACAAATATTGTACTCGTGTAGAACCAAATGACTATATCTCAACGATACTTGGTATTGTTAGCTTTTCCAATGTTTTTAATAGTGTATCTTACCTTTAAGGACGAAAAAGACATTTTAAAGCATCTTTGTTGTTTTAATGTTTTAGTATATAAGCCATTATATGTGTTGATCTATTAAATATATACCGGGTGTTTCAGAGCATGCCTATCAGTTTTTTTATTTTTTGACGTATCTTCTGAATTTTGCACCAAAAAATCAAGTACTTCTTCCTATTTGAAAACTCCATTTCGGCGAAAATTCGGTTTGAAAAATCTATTTCCGGTCCTTTCCGTAAGTTTAAAATATCCCCAATCGATAGTAGAGCACCATCAATTTACTTAATAATTTTTTATTTTTTAATTTAAAAAAAAATTAAATAATTTAAAATTTAATAATAAAAAAAAAAATTCGGTCTGGGATGTTTATCCAGTAAGATAACGGTTTTCAAAAATGTTTTAAAGTTCAGTTGATTCTTGGACGAATATACATATATTTAACAGTTATAACGGTTTATATACAAAAACATTATAACAACAAAGATGCTTTCAAATGTCCTTTTCGTTCTTAAAGGATAAGATGCTCACATTAAAGTTATATACTTTTGGAAAGCTGACAATATGGGTTATCGCGGATACAATATTTGACTCATAATCCCCCGGTTTATCATATTAATCTTAAGTCACTAAATATTTTAATCGAGAAAGTCTAGTGTAAAGGCTGAAAAGGAATAAGCCTTCAAAATAGCACAATATAAATTTGGCTGATACTCGTCCAATAAATAGCGTAAGTTAAGTACATCAATTTTGGAAAAATTATATCTTGAGAGCTGTAGTTGATATATTTTATAGATATTATTTTTCTAATTCGATTTACTTTAACCACATGTAGTCCAGACTAAATTCAAAAATAGACGGTCAGAGCTAGAACCTAAAATATTCCAAATAATAATTCGTTAAAGAATTTTCAGATGTAAATAGACAACCCTGTATAAAGATTATTAACAGTAAATTAATTATCTTTAAATATTTACTATTGACAAGGAATTAGTTTATCAAGGGATACTGCAACGTGTAAAATTTTAATCGACGTACAATTTGGATTTTAGAGTTAAGTTGAGAAGTTGTATGGAATTTATTTTTAATGTCGTAATGAATTTTTAATCAGATAAAATCACACACATTTTTGATTATTTAAAATTCAATCTGCACCAACAATTTCAAGTAAAAATAATTTAAATTTTAAGTATAAAATTATATCCGTTATCTCAATAATCAACAATCTTTGATTAAATATTGAGATACTACGAGTATTCAAATTGTAATAAATTTTCCAGTTCCATTGAAAATATTTTAACGTGATTGGAATCTTAAGCATAAACTTTTTTAAACATCATTTCTTTTGTTAGCTGTTCACTCTCCCTAAGTTAAAAAAAATTAACTCAAAAAATATTCAATTTCTTTTGAAGTATAAAATTCACAATAAAAAACAAAACCAGGACATTTTTGGAAAGAAATATATTAAATATAATGAAAATATTAAATGAACCGTATATCTTATAACAGCATAATACCACAAAAAAAAAATTAAACTAGGTTATAATACAAATTTAATTTTATATTTTTAAGAAATAAACAAAAAATTTGAAGAAAATCAACATCAAAAGTTTGTAGAAGTCAAAAGAACAACTTTGAATGATTTATTTTTTTGTATGAGGTATTTTTAATTTTTTCTCTCTTCCTTAATTTGATTTTTAATGATGTTACAAGTGTTGATTCAATGAAATAAGCTAACTAAATTCGGAAATAGTACCTATAGACCTGCTCTATTTAAATTGAAAATAGTGCTTTTGCAATTGCAATTGATAAAAGTACAAAATTATTCCATCCCACCTATTTGTTTATTTTTTACTGCTTTAATAACCCGGTTTACTGTATAAATATAAAAATTAGTTAGTTAAATATAACATTAACGGATTCGTATTTTTTTTATTACTTCTATGCTTATTTACAATCTGTCATACTACTTTAGAAATTTAATTCCTACACTTTTTCGGTAAATTATTATAACAATATGCCTCATTCCGAGAAGCAAATCAATTTTTCGCTATGTATCGATGGAGTATCACATTGCGTCATACCATAAAGATTTTGGTATTCCTAGAAGCAAATGATCTGATATTTTAATAAATTGGCAGCAATGTAGATACGTTCAACTCTTAAAATTTATATTGAATCTATTAAAAACTTATTTTAGTATTAAGTTACTATACAATTTGGTTGCCATTCAGTCGGCTGGTTTTTTAAACTTTTATTTATTATTTTTATGATATAATATTTATCTTCAGATAAGGAAAAGAAAAGTTTCAATGAAATTCAAAAAAGTTTGTTTTTTTAATAATATTTATTTATTAATATTAAATCAAAATATATAAAAAATCAATATTAATTTAATTAAATTTTTGTTTTAATTTTAAACTTATTCTTTCTATCAAAAAAAAATTTTTAACGATAAAATTTATAATTTTTTATAAAAGCTAAAAATACAAAAACGTAATACCATCAAAATCGAAACGTCGCGAAAAATACCGATAAGCTGCTGATGTTTTGCAAAGCGAAATAGAATAAAATAATATACAATTTTTCTCTCCCCATCTTTTTTTTCGTTACGTATCATCAAATCCTCGCTTCTGAGAATAAGGCCCAATGTATGCAATCTTAAATAGTATATTGGCTTGTGGTGTTACATTTCAGCAAATATACTACCTAGGATTTACATTCTATTTGACAGCACTTAAAGGTAAGTAAAATGCTCTATTGAGAAATGTTTAACAATCTAAATGTGAAACAGTTATTTGCCACTACTGACCACACTTGAAGGTCATTTTTATTAGTGAGTTTCGAACCTACCAAAACACGTCGACGAATGTTGTTGAAAACGTTTTATTATTTCTATTTTTCAGTTTTTGGTTGAACATGTTCCATAATTCGATATTGTACGTTAGATTATATTGGCTTCAGAAAACTAGTGGACATTTTTCCTACTAGAAGTGAAAACGAAATGGACACATTTGACTTTGTTTGCTTTAATTATCTACCTACGATGGGGAGTTCTATATAGACGTGGAGACTTTTCAAATTTGTTGTACTTCAACTTTTGATTATTTAAAAATGCAGATGTCCTGTCCTTGGCAATATATGTATGCCTGCTCATATTTATAATTTTAGTAAGCTATGACTTTGCATTTAAATTAAAAATGATAGGAGGAATGATACTCTCCTTGGGAATATGCACGTGTCTGTGTTTGCCAAACTTGAACAGATGTTTGTCAAAAAGACCATGTCAATTTAAGGGATTAAAGGAAGAAAAAGAGTGATAGTAAAGAATAATAAGCAAAATTATAAAATAACTAGCTTTGTAACCCGTAAATGACGGAAGCAAAATAAATCCTAGTTTCTTTTTTTCTTTCATTAGATTCTTTATTCCGAAATTACAGTACTTATGTTTATATCACTTTTTATTTATTTTTATTTATGTTTATATTGGCCTAACACTAATCTTTTTTTTTTTTATATAACAGAAAAAGAAGTACCATACCAACAAATTTGTATAAAATGTTTGTATTTTTGTATGGTATACTCGTACTCACTTCCATTTAGTTATAATTCGTTAGTTGGGTTCCATTTAGTATAAATTATACCGTATTAGCGTTTTTGAGTCCTCCGGGAGAGCAAATTTAAAAATGGGATCTTATTTTCATATAAATTTTGTCTTTTGTATAATGTATAGGGATCTTATTTTGCTATATGAATAAACTGTTATTATGGTATTGTGTTATTTTTAAAAAATATTCATAATTTATATATTCAAAATTTTGTATCTAAATTGGTAAAATTTACAAAAAATACAAAAACATTTTTATCAATAATTTTCAATTTAAAAAAAACAATGTTTTATTATCCGGCGTAGAAGTAGAGTTAATTATCCTTCTCTACTTCTATCAAGTTCTATTGATTGAACAGTGAACCTGAACAGTGAAGTGAAAAGTGAACACTTAACACTGAAAATAAAATAATATTTTTGGAATGGAGAAGAATACAGATACAGCAAATAATAAAAAGAAACAAAAAAAAAACAAAAATAATTTTTTTTGAGTGAAGTGAATTACGCACACAATAATGACAAAAATAAAAGGTAGAAGCAATAAAGTAGTATAATGTATAATATTATACAATACAAATATGCTGATACACATGTATATTATTGTGTATAATTTTAAGTAATAAGAATAACCTTTGAGTGAATTATGTTTTTTTTTGTGTTAAATGCTGTTTGCCTTTTGGTTATTATACCATATTAAACTATTGATTAAATTTCTATTAGTCCTATTATTATAAATCAAAAAAATTGTTTGTTTTATTTATATTATTATTATTATTTTTTATTTTTCCTTATTATTTGCGAAGAACACTTACATTAAATTAAAAAAATATAGTTCATGCAATCAATTTTTCCTGCAAAGGTTCAGCATGGTAGACAGGGGTTAAAAAAAGCACCAAAGCAATTTGTATATATATGCATTTGTATACATATGCAATTTGTATATGTGTTGGAGCGTTCCGTCGAACTCACAAACATCCAGATAAAGCAGAATAATTATAAAATAATATAACAGAATAGAAAAATATTCTGATATTCTCTATGATTACCTGATTTAATAGATTACGTAACTATCCCCCATATGGTATTAATTTCTTGGATTGCCTAATTGAAGTAATTAAGTTGAAAGGGGAAAATCTTATAAATAGTTTTCCATAAAGTTATGAATAATATTGATCTTAATTACTTCTCAAAAATACAAGTAATTATTAAATAAAATTTTTGTTTGATTCTTATAAGTCACAGATGTAATTGGAATATCTTGTAATGAGTTAGAAAATCAATCATTTTGAGGATGATATTTTATTGCATTCTTAACCTAAAATGAGTAACAAAATAGGTTCTTCTGACTTTCAAATTTTCAACATTTACACTAGAAATGCCTACTGATGCCTTCCTACGTTCCAGTAGTGTTAGATAAGTAAAACTACTCCTTTAATAATTATGACGAGCAATTATGTTTAATTTATACTTCATTTGCTGTTGATGCTAAATTAGCAAAGCTATAAATGTCAAAAAAATTAGCACGGGTTGATACCGCTCGTTGCTACAAATGTCAAAACCAAAAGTGTTGTTATTTGTTTGAACGAAACCAATTTCATATTTCATACCGGAACTAATCATCCTGTAAATGTCTTGGAACATAGTTTTCTTATCGTCAACTATTTACATTACTTTCCTGTTAAGTAATATAACTATTTCCCCATCTGTCCAATTTGTGGATTTTCTTCTTTTCTCCATTTTCATTCTATTCAATTTTATATATCTTAAATAATAAAAAAGTATTCAAACTTAGAAAAATATATATGTACTTCTTTTATAAATTTTGTATTTTGTAATTATTTTTACTTTGATATTTATTTTGACATTTGTAGCAATTTTGGTGTTTATAACGTGCATTATCAGCTCAGTCAGCTACGTAGCTGAACTAAAATTAGGTTGCTAGCAGTGCTCATGCCGTTGCCACAAATGTCAATTTAGCTAGCATAGCTATTTTAGCACCAGCCTGAGCAATTTATATTTTATAATGTAATATTTAATTTTATTTTTGTTGTAATTCTAATAAATTAAATTTTGAATCTAAATTTCAAGTATTATTTTTATTTAAGTATAATTTTTTTTTTTTTTTTTTTTATCCTGTTGACATAGGTAGAAGTATAACACCTTTTTGTACATTAAGAACGGCACTGCAATTTATAATTGAACATTGTATTATTGTATTTAATTTTCTCACTCTAAGTTTTGCAATTTTCTTCGCTTCAAGCATAAGAAAAAAATATGTCCTTAAACCTAATGTACCACTGATTTATTTTTTATCATACGAAATACGAATCAGATATGAATTTACAACAATGAATAGTCCATGCAAAAAAGATTCAAGGTAATTTCAAAGGTAACTTAAGAAAAGTGAATTTGAATTTTTTAAGGTTTTTAGCCTAATAAAAATATTGTGTTAGTACTTAAAAATTGAATTCATTGTTTTGTTTGAAATTTTGCAACAAATAACAAAAAAAAAATACATAATTTTTTTGTTTAAAATTATTATGTTTACTAAAAAAAAAACATAAATTCATTTTTTATTAAAAAATATTAAAAAAAAACAAACAAGCAATTCATGTCAAAAATTTTAAAAAAAAATATTAATGTAGGTAATGACAAAAAACCCATGATTATTTCATTGAGTGGGTAAATTTAAAAAATTTGATCGTTTGCATAATCCTCGTCCCTCACTATGCTCCAATGAGGATGTCGATCAAAAAATCCGGATAGTGACGAAACCTTAGTTTTGAAAATTGTATTTTCTGAAACATTTATTTTTAAGTGTCCAGCATTCACATCCATATGTCGCTATTGGTTTTATTATTGTCTTGTATATCACAAGTATTGTTTGTCTATGGTAAGAGTTTTGGATTGTAGTAAGCTTTTATTAATATACTAACTTTTATTTCCTGCGTTTAATCTTATTTTTTATGCTCATGTCGTTATTGTGCTTTGATATTCTCCGTTTTGTAATCTTTTTGAGCCAAAAATTTTTCGGATTATTTTTCTTTCGAATATATTTACGTATTCGTTCTTCGTCTCTTAATGTAAGTGTCCAGCATTCACATCCATATGTCGCTATTGGTTTTATTATTGTCTTATATATCACAAGTATTGTTTGTCTATGGTAAGAGTTTTGGATTGTAGTAAGCTTTTATTAATATGCTAACTTTTATTTCCTGCGTTTATTCGTTCCTGTATAAAGTTTCTGATACCTTAAAAATTAAAATTATTGTTTGTAATGTTTTGTGGTATTCTTTGTTCGGTTTTTTTTTTGTCATTTTCATATATTTTGTCTTGTTTTCGTTAATTCTTAAAGCAGTTTCTCTTGTCTTTTGTTTTAGTATAATAAATGTTTCTAGCATTTTGCTATAATTTTTAACTATAATTGCTATATGGTTAGCGTAGGCAATAATTTGGAAGGATTTTGTGGATATATTACCGCTTTCATCAATTTCCTCTGTGATTTGTTCTAGACCATATAAAATAACAAAGGTGAAAGTGCGTTCAACTTGTCGTACTTCCAATTTTATTTCAAAATCTATCAAGGTTGTTTTTTTTTACTAATAAGACTAATGAGTAGTGTGTAACTTTTGCTCATGAATTAAACATGGTTTTCATTGCCAGGTTACCTAATTTGCGTAGTACACCTAGTTTTATTAATGAGTGTGCTATTTTATTTCTATTAATGCTACCGAAGGCATGCTTGTAGTCAATAAATAAAAGTGCGTCTCTTCTACAAAATCTTTTTCAAACTTATCATATTAAGCAAGTGAAATCGAATTAAATCTTCATAACAATTTTGCCAATTTGCCGAAACACTTGTTGATTTGTAAATACGTCGATTTCAATGCACACTTATTTATTTATTTATTATTTATTTATTTATTTCATTTATTCTGCTACATATAAGACGATTAGTCTTTTAAGCATGTAACTAGAATCCATAATTTAAAACTAACAAAACTAAACATATTAGAAAATAACAATGAAAAATGTTAAAAGGTAAGAATATAAAGTGCTTAAACTATAACTAGATTAAATTACTAAATTAATAAAAATAAAACATATATATATTACATATATAGAGATATGAAAATAAAAAAAAAAATAAAAACAATTATATGTACAACAATTTACATACTTAATATATAATACATGTATGCGAATATATGCCTGTTGAACTGAAATAATACATTTGCAAACCTCTACTCATGATTTCTAAAATACTCACTGCTGAGCTCAGTAACCTTTTAATGTTATTAACGCGCAGAATGAAGTTCGGTATGGAGTTCCAAAGAACAGTAGTTCTAACAAAATACGATAGGTGTCTTAATCGACTCCTGTGACGAGGAACTATTAAATTCATATTCCTTGTTGATCTACCAGTAGTGACCTTTTCAGAAAGGTATAATGGCATAAGATTTAACAAGATCTTTTTCATAACAACAATATACCTTGGTTGCAAAACTTAGTGTAACACCTAATATCACGTTGGAAACATCACTAATGTGATCATGTTTACGCCAGTTTGTGACAAAACGAGTGCAAGTATTAAAAATTAGTTGCAGCCGGTGAAATTCACTAGCAGATATACCAGAGTAAACAGTATCACAGTATGTGAAATGTGGAATCAATAAAACTAGGACGAGTTTACATTTTAACCATTCACTTAGAACTTAAGAATATTTCCACAATTTTCTTAAAATACAGTAGACATTTTTGGATATTCTATCAATGTGGTCATTCCACGTTAGTGTATTATTAAAAATCACTCCTAAATTTTTAGCTTTAGTGACATATTGAATTGCTAATTTATTCATTTTAATTTGGGATAATATAGATGTGTCAACTTCCCTAGAATAAACAATCATTGCTTGTGATTTAGATGCATTTAACTTTAGCCCATTATTTTTAGTCCAAAATAAAGTTGCATAAAGATCGTCGTTAATTTTAGCAATGTAGGTAATGATATTGGTAATAGGTCCACTAATAAATATTTGGGTACCATCAGCATACAATCTGCATTTTGACTCAGATAAACATAGTGGCATGTCATTAACAAACAAACTAAACAATAAGGATCCTAATAGGGACCCTTGAGGTACACCACATTTTAGCTCAACTATATCCGATCTCATCTCATTCAAATAAACAAATTAATTTCTTTTATAAAGGTAATTACATAATAATTTAATAGCTGATAAGTCAAAGCCAAATGACTGCCTGAGTTTTTTGCATAGAAGTTCATGATTTACACAATCAAAAGCTTTGGAGAAATCCAAGAATAGTAAAACAGTAGCATTTTTGTTATCCATTTCCATGTATATATTATCGGATATTTCAAGCAAGGCGGATGATGTGCTGTGCTGTTTTCTTAATTATATGTAGTTCTTAATTTAAGTAAATTTCCTGTATTGGTCTGGTAGTAAAAGGAATTTTTTTTTTAAATTAGATAATTCTAGATTTAAATGAATTACATAGATTTGTTCCACCTTTTAAAATAATTTTGTTCACCTTTAATTACATCAAAAAGTAGTGGCTTACAGGGTGAAAATTGAACATGCTCATTCCATTCTTTTGGATTTAATAAATTTTAACCCTTTACTTGATTAACTCCATATTAAGCTATGGCCACGAACTGGTTATATTATTGTCACAAATTGTTTAGAAACTGTTGAACAAATAAATGTAAAAATCAAAATCAAATAGTTTTTATTTTGGTTAACACAAGAATCTCAAAAAAGTTGCATATTTCAAACTGTATAGGGGTAAATTTTTTTTAAGAAAAATATACACACACATCTTCACAAATGTAAAACAAAAGTAAATTAGAAGCAGACCTTTTAATTTACATTTTCATAATCCAAATAAGTTCACTTACATGTAGATGTCGCACTATATTATTAGATAGGATATTGAATGAAGAAATGAATTAATGAAGACATAGGTCAATTGTTGCCAAGAATAAAATTTTAAAGAGAAACAGAAATAATTATTTCAATAATTGTTTCAAAAAAATAAATACTGATCCGTAAAATAATAGTTGAAATGCTCCCTTTTTGCAGCAGCTGATAATTTTTTACATTTTTTGTTCATAGAACAAAGCTCTTTCGGAAATGGAATGTATCTTATCACATAATATTTCTTGCGAATAACTTAGTTTACCAATTCCACAATTTGACTCCAATTTGGTATTTTTTGCAGAGAGGCAGATGTTTCTCTGTCTTTCTGTTGATAGAGGCAGATGTTTCAATATTTAATTAAATGTATGAATCCGGTAATAACGAACAACATACATATTATTGTTGGTAAAGTAATTCAAGAGTAAAGTAATTAGAACATAATACTGGAAGCAAGGGCATATTTACTAATAGGCAAACCTAGGGAAATGCGAAAAAGGGCGCTTGCGATTTGATTTTCTTTGGAAAATTTTATCAAGCATAATTTTTTTTCACATAATCAAAATTAATTTTCTAATTATTGATAATTATAATTGAATTATCTAATAGAAAATCAGAATTAAACAAGATAATAATATTAATACACGTTAACATTATTTATAAGTAGTATCATAGACTAATATAGAAATGTCTAACGATGGTTATTTCCGAGTAGATGCCGCTAGATATATTAAAATAAATTTCAAGTACAGACATTTTTTAAAAATTCATAAAAATTCTTTAATATAAGAAAAAAGTACAATAATTAAAACAAAAATCATACTTGAGGCAGATTGTGGCCGAGATGTAGCATCCTTTTTCAATTTTTTACAAGAATTATTTAATTTATTTTCTACTTCAACAAGTCGTTGGTTAGTGTTAGCTACTTTGAAAGGGCGAACCATAAAAAATATTTCCAAAACAAGATGGTCTTGTCGGTATGATGCATGCAAAGCTCTATATGAAAACTGGTTGGGAATATGTAAAGCTTTAGAGAAAGTATCAGAAGATGAAACAGTATCTTCTCAAGTTAGAAGTCAAGGTCAAAATATTAACAATCAAATGAATGTGCTTTTATGATGACATTTTGCAAATCTATTTTAGAACGTTTCAATGCTACTAGTTTAAAGTTACAATCCATTGAAAATGATTTATCGATTGTTGTTGAGCAATACATTGATTGAATTTGTAAATTCAATGTCAAATTTATATCAAAACTATGAACTTAAAGCCAAAGAAATATCTTTTATTAAACAATTTGACAGAAAATGAGGGAGAAAACGGAAAATGTTTTATGATGAAACAAATTTAGAATCGGAATTACATAGCAATCAGAATTTTAAAACCAAAATAATTAATGTTATAATTTCAAGTCTTAATGAAGAACGGAAAAAGAGGCTTGAAACTTATGAATTAGTTTACAAAAATTTAGAATTTTTGAACAATTTAACGAAATACCAACCTAAATTAATATTAGAAAATGCAGAAAATTTATACCAGATATACAAGAACGATTTAGATGAATATTTTATGAATGTGTGCACTTGGCATCATATTTGAAATCTAACGAAATTTCTGAAAATTCGATATTACAGTACGGTAAATTAATATATAGCAAAAAATTAGACACTGTTTTTCCAAATATAAATATAATCTTAAAAATATTTGTGTGCACAAATTTAAGTAACTGCTCTGCGGAACGCAGTTTTTCGTGGTTGAAAAGATTGAAAACCTGTTTAAGATCTACTATAAAAGAACACCCCTTAAACGCATTAGCAATATTTTCAATAGAAAACGATTTTACATCAAATATAGATTATTCTGATGTAATTGATTATTTTGCTGACGAAAAGCAAAATTGTATATAATTAATGCGTACTCCACTGATATTTTTATTTCTTATTAATTAACAAAATAAATTAACAAAAACAACAGATAATTAGTTTTTATTGTATATTTGTAGTTTTTAATTTTATTGCGAGTTATGGGGCGCGTTAATATATATTGCCTAAGGGCGCCAAAGAAACAAATGCGGCAATGACTTTTAGCAATGTTTTCTGTTTGACAGCTTATGCAGGTTGTGGTAAAACTTTTATTCAAAATGCAATCATTCACAAATTAAATTCATTGAATTCTAAATGCATAGCATGTGCACATAGTTGTAGAGCTTGTACTTTATTACCAAAAGGTAAAACTTTGCACAATTTTTCAAAATTTCTATTCCAGTATTAGAAGCTTCGGCGTCATGATAACTAGTTCACAGGCACAATATATTAATGCTTCCTCATTAATTATCATCGACGAGGTTTCAATGTGCCCACTTATTGTTTTAAAATATAAATGTACTCAAATTAATGTAATTCATCTGATTGAATTATTGATGAGAATAGAACCGCCATCAATAATTTCTCAGCAATATGTGGACAATATATTGATCATTCACTGATGTGTAATAGGCACCTTAATTTTAAATTATATAAAAATAAATTATATTTATTATTATTTATAAAAACGTATAAAAAAAATAAATCCAAATAAGAACAAACATTAACACAATAGAAAATGAATCTACCAAATATATTTATTACAAATAATCAAATTTCGAGGAGCGGGCGATTCTAGTTTTTTATTAAAAGTTTTTTCTTTAAGCAATGTAATATAAATTATTTTTTTTTTAGACACCTCTCAAATACAAGATATTTTTGTATACAAAATTATTGTTGATTCAGGTATGGGGAAGACGATTAGGCGGAAAATCTTTTCTCTGTACTCTAGTTTTTGTTTTGGTAATAATTCTGAACTAACTAGCAATAAATTGGTATAGGCAGAATGAAAGTGTTATTTTGTCTCGTTTCAATGACACCTATTTTGAATTTTCGGAAAAAAATTGACATTGATTGTTTTTTAATGGACCCTCTACAATTGTGTAGTTTTTTTTCTTCGTCCGGTTATGTCAAGTTTTTTATAAAAACAAAACAAATTATAATTTCTAAATTACATCATTTGAAGTCAAAAACAATACAAGATGTATTATTTATATATAAATGCAAAATTATCAGTACTTCGGAATAAAATTTAAGCAAATTTGTATTCATTTTTAAAGTTTTATGCCGGTATATAAGGTATTATAAGCCACAGATAAGTAAATTTATAAAATTATTTCTCTGTGGCATAACTTTAAAGAATGCTACTTTAAAAATTTTAAATTTGATTGTTTTGCAAAAATAAAAGAGCCAATATTCCGTAAAATAATAAAATATTTATACAGTTGTATAATCTATGTTTCAGAATTTATGTACGAGTACGAATATACTACTAAGGGGAAATAAACGCTAATTAAAGTCGATTTTGAACGTACTTAAAAAGTAAAAAACATTTCGTCCTTATTAAATGGAAATATTTTTTGTTATTTTCTATTTATTCCTTTTTTCTACTAATAATTTATACAGTTATAAATACAAGTTATTTTCATAATACAACAACATGTATATTACGAACAATGTTGTTGAAAATAAAATTACTATCGTTAAAGTTTATTTTCTTTTCTCAAAAATAATATTGAATTTAATTCTATAATTTTCCAATGGTGTTCTTTTGTTCACTTCCTTATAATAAAAATTCATCACTTCAATTTTCTCTCTTTGAAATAATCCGAATACATACAAATACACACACATTAATTTCTCCATAAAAAATTTAAATTTATCTTTTGATCCGAAGTACGAGTATATACGAGTCTATTATAGCAGTGTTTGCACATATTTAATTCTTCTAAGTCAGTCAAAACTTTGGAAAATGGTAGAAGACATATTTGTTTATTTTTGAGAGAGTAGGTATAAATTTTCAAGTCTGTAACAAAATTGCTTTTTAGAACATTCCTGATAGGTCGTAGAGTTGTATGTCAAAGACCGAACCAGCCTGAATTTTCGAAGTCTGTAACAGTAGTATTCTTTATATAACACCTTTGGTTTTTTAAATATTATTTTTGGGCGCGAGAAGTTATATGGTAGCCACCAAAACCAGTCCCAATTTTGACAAGCTTTAAAATCTGTTTTTATTTATTTTTTATATAGTACCTATGCATAAGTTTTTATGTCTGGTAAGGTGCCTATTACACCTCATTCTTTTCATCAATCTTCTTGTCCATATATTGACAATGATACTGATGAAAAGAATGATAAGCTATTACACATCAATAAAACGAAATATATTAATAATTTCGAAACATATATGAATATTGAAAAATATATGAATACATATATGAATATTGACTTCAATTTAAATTGAATTTTTAAAGTAAATTTTGTGTATAAAAAATAACAACTTATTTTTTTGCACATTTGAATAATATATTTAATAATATATTTGAATAATATATCAATTGTTTTTTGACAATAATTGCTATAACTATTAAAATTAATATAAAAATTGTTCTTTTTAGAATTACATTAGTAGTAGTAGTAGTAGTAGTGCTTTATTTGTAATATTTCAATTTTACATTTCTGTTTAACTTAAAACTAAGAGATATAGACACTAAATTAGGTCTTTACAGCTAGTAACATTTTAATTTTATTTTATTGAGTATTACTTAATCTATGATTGATATATGATGAGTTAAGGGAAAATTTTACCAAAAAAACCTCAATTTGAAAATTTTTGTTATTTAACTAAAAAACTAAAACTATCTTAACCTATTTCTTAGTGACTACCTTATTTCTAAAATTAAAAACCTATTATAAGTTTGGCTATTTTGATCAAATAAGAAATTTAAATCTGTTAATTGTGTCTTATTGTTAAAGTTCTCTTATAAGGGGGTTAATGGAAGGCATGTTCTTGTAACAAAACTTATCATATATATTTTTAGATTTCTTAGGAATTGTTTCAATATTAGCTCTTTTATGTAATTTTACTGTAGAGTAATAAAACGAGAAACTTAATATCATTTTGAGGATTTTGTTTTGCGAAAACTGCAATTTTTGAATGTGTGTTTTTGCGCAGTCATGCCACACAGGTGCGGCGTATAAAATTAATGGCTGAAACACCTAAAATTAATGGCTTTGAATAATATTAATTTGTTACTTTCGGATAGCTTGGATTTTCTATTTATAAAAGGATCTAATATCCTAACAATTTTGTTAACCTTGTCAATTGTTGAACCGATATGGCTATTGAAGGTTAGTTTAGGATCAAATGTTACGCCCAAATATTTAAATGAGTTCGACCAAGGGATATCTGTTTACTTTTATGTGTTGGTTCGAAATGTTACATTATAAATTAACATTAACATTAACTATTATCTAAACAAACCCAAAAAATAATATATGAACATTCCCCAAAAAGCCATTTTTTTACCTCAGCTGATTGTGACAGAAATATTGATTGGAATAGAACCACCGTCAATCAACGGTCAATATATTAACAATCGATTGACCATTGATTGATCATTCATTGATGTGTAATAGGGGCCTAACATAATTGATTTTTTAAATGTTCCCGCTAGTACAGAACTCTATCTTTAAAACTTTTGGCGTGTATAGCGAACAAACAAACAAACTTTCCCTTTTATATAAGCATAAAAGATTATCTTATCAGAGCTGGGTGAAATACAAATACCTTTAGGTAAAGAAAGGTATTTCACTGTGTTTTTTATTCAGGTAAAGTATTTGAATTTTATATAAATTTCTATATTAACTTGCTCATATACTTTAAGTACTCATTACTCAGTTACTCAAATACTTAAATATTAGAGTGATTTGATAGAGCAATTTAGATAATATTCAAATCCTTTACCTGTATTTAAAAAAAAATCAAATACTTTTACACATATTATTTTTATAGTATTTTAAATACTGCTTTTAAAATGCTTTCTAGCTCTGTATCTAATATTCATAATCTATATACCGGGTGTTCCAAAGCATGTGTATCGGCTTTTTGAGAGAGGAACGATTTATTAGTTTAAAATTTAAAAAAAAATTATTAACTAAATCGAGGGTGCTCTATCGATTGGTGATATTTTAAACTTCCGGGAAGGACCAGAAAAGGGTTTTTTAAGCCCAAAAATCGCCGAAATTGGCCGATATCGAGATTTTCAAATGGGAAGGGGTACTTTTTAATACAAATTCGAATTCTACATTAAAAAATAAGAAACTTATGTTAAATATTTCTTTTGGTTTTCCCAGTATTTTTCTTTATTAAAATTTATTAAAAATAAAACAAAAACCCTCCATATTTTCCTTTGGTAAATCAAAATTAATAATAACCGTTTTTATAAAAAATTTGTTTTCCATATTATAATTTTTTTTTATCTCAGTTTTGGGTACTTAAAAACAATTAACTTTACAAAAGTTTCTTATTTTTGACGCAGAATCCGAATTTGCAAAAAAAAAAGTACCTCTTCCCATTTGAAAATCTCGATTCCGGTCAATTTCGGCGAATTTTGAGCTTAAAAAACCCTTTTCCGGTGCTTCCCGGAAGTTAAAAATGTCACCAATCGATTGAGCACCCTCGATTTAGTTAATAATTTTTTTTAAATTTTAAAATAACGGCTCGTTTCCCTCTCAAAAAGCTGATACGCAAGCTCTGGACCACCTGTTATAATCTGCTGTACTAAGCAAATGTCTATTAATTTTTTCGGGCAACCTCGTTTGTACATGGCGTGACATACGTGCCGTTACCGACAGTATTATTTCTGACACCTATGTAATGAATAATTGTGTTCCACTTATAGGCTCCGCTTTATCACCCACTCTTTTATTGATTTTTCAACTTGCACTCCTTAATCATCAATTCAGTCCATAGTTTTACTGGAGACCGGATCTTGGTGACATCATATGACTTTTTAAGGAAATGTAACACCACTTTTACTGCAATCAGCTTGAAGAGAGCATGATGATGACAAGCTCATTCAACCATGATCTAGCCAAAATAGCTGATTGGAATAACTTTATAGTATTTGCAAATCTATAAAGTTATTCCAATCAGCTAAAACAATCAGTAAAAACAAATGCAGAAAATTTTGACTTATAAAATTGCAATCAATCCCCGGTTTTTAATTTATTAATCGGATTTTTATTTTTAGTGATAATTTAAATTAAATAATTTAATTGTAGTCAGGTTGCCGTTCTCTAATATTTTTAATATTTGATTGCAAATATCGATGTTTCGAAAGCAACAAACTTCCTTCATCAGTGCTTCAATCCCGGTTTGTTTAATCGTTCAATCGCCTTGGTCATATTAATCAGTCATAAGAATATCAACCTGATTGGATTTTTTGATTGTAATCTTTTCAATTAAATCAATACATTGATGGTCATGATCAATTATAATCTTTTTGATCAATAGTATAATAGCTAGTGATGAAACTACAAGCGCACCACACTCATCTCTTTGTATAAACAAATAATTTTAATATTTTAACAGTTTTGCCAAATAAAAACTAAATTTACCAAATAATGAATTTATGAAATTATTTTCTTTGGTCTATTTTTCTCTGAAGTAAAATTGCAATATGCTATCTCACTCGTTAGTGCATATAATCATACAATTGGATTTAAATCGAATCATAAACATTCAGGTCAAAACGATCTCAACCAAAGAAATTTTGATACAGTCAGTAATATTGATTGAAGAATGCTTATGATTAGATTTAATTGATTGATTTAAATTGTCAGTGATTGATTCAGATTGACCAAAAGTTATTGAACCGTTTGCATCTCTGTTTTGTAATACAGTTAAAATAGTAAATTTTGTTCATAGACAATTTAATTATTTATTTATTTTTTAGATACTAATTTAGTATACTTATTCCAACAATAGTAAATTTTTTTGTTGAATAAATATAGGTGGACCAACTCTTTTGCAATAGACTTTTATATTATTATGTACATTCCATTTTCATCTTTGGGAATGTTTCCAAAGGAAAGAAAAACAAAAAAAGATCATTGGTCATGATTCAAATAACCTTCAATATGATTTCCTAGAAAACAATAAACAACCATTCCAAGTGACAAAAGAATTGTGGTAAAAATATTTTAAATTTTTTAAATAAATTCTATTTTTCTTTGTAATAATGAGAAACGACAGGCGTAGAAAATTCATCTTAAATGCTTCAAATTAATTCATAAAAGTTTTTCCAGCATTTCCCAATTTTCATGTTATTATGTTTTTTATTTAATATAAAAACAAAATTAGTATTTGTTCTGTTAGTTAAGTATTACATAAGAAATTGTTTCAGTGTTAAATATATAGATATGTATGTATATATATATATATAATTATTAATTTTCAGAATGTAACAAAATGTTTGAAGGGATGGGAAGAGTAGTAAAGAAGTGTTAATTTGTAATTTTAAAAATTAAAAGAAAATTTTTCTTAGAATTTACAAAAATTCTTTAAGACCAAAAACAATCCGTCATTAGCAACAAAAATAAAATTATACAGAGTGGTAATCTAGTAAGTTTACTGTTATATATCCCATGGCCTTTAGTGAAGAAGGATATTCACTTTAACCGGCTCTGAAATATTAAGACTCATAAACATTTTGGCGAATCTTTCAAAAAAACTATTGAAATCTCCAGTTTTACCTAATCTTGTTAAATCAAGCTATACAGAAAAGATAATATTTGAGCTTTCAAACAAGTACTTAAGAAACTAGTTTTGGAGACAAAAATACTTATAATTTCATTTTAAAGTAAAAGTTTTGATCGACTTTCCAATGTTACGTACGTTTTCTCGTACTTAAATCGTAACATCCTGTATTTAAAATTAAGCCTTTTTACGAAGCTAGAGAAAAAGTTTGTTATAGACATATTAATACCAAAAATACAAATTGGAGATCTAACAATAATCAAAAGTAGATATTTGCTTATCTCGTAAAATTTGAATGTTGGTCTTAAAATTTAAGTATTTTAAATCTTTAAGCCAACAAGCAGATTTTCGGGCAGATGTAATTTATCACTTAAAATCAACTTTAAAAAATTGTACTTTGCCCTAAGTCCCAGGTGTTAACGTTCACAATACAAAATAAACTTATACTCTATGGACAATGGACATCGCTGCAAATCTAATTGTACTCAAAATTAAATCAAAGCTAAGCTGTACGTATTGCGACATAAAAAGATGTAATCTCTCTACATTCAAAATTTAAACAAAAAACATATTTGCTTATTAGTTCTATTGGACTAAATCAAAATAGGAGGAATGGTAGGGTTTACCAGATACCGGATTCAAAACCCGTGAGAACCGAAAATTTTTTTGAATGTTAAAAACTAATAAAAATGTAATTTTCAATACAGCTACATCGATTCAAATATAATATAAAGATATAATATAATAATTAAAAACTATTATAAAGAATATCGGTAGGATCCACTGTTAGAACAGTACTTCAATGAAAATGATATTTTATGTTGTTCATTACATTGTGGATTCAGATGTAAATATTCCTGTGAAACGACCTTAAATTTTGTTTTGTATGACTGGAAACTGGCAAAAAAAAGAACAATTTGGTAATTGTGGCAGGTTTTTTAGATTTTAAAAGAGCATTTGAAACCGTGGACCGTAAAATCTTTATCGAATAGTTGTTACATAAATCGGTAAATTATCGGATAGTTGTTATATAAATAAAGGTGCACAAGGTGCCACAAGATGCAATATTAGGAGTGTTAAATTTCTTACTGCACATAAACGATATTAAATTATGTATACAGGATTGTAAAATTGTTCTATTTGCTAATGATGCTCTGCTTTACATAATAAGTCGCAATGTGGAGGATTGTTGCCGTAAAATTAATGCAGATCTAACCAGATTATTTGATTGGCTCTGTATGAATAAGTTGAAATTAAATTTAAGCAAAACTAAATACATGATCGTAAATAATTGTACTGACAGTGATGTTGCTTTAAATATTGGTGGTAGAAGCATTGAAAGAGTAAACGTCATGAAAGCTAAAATTAGACAAACACGCTGAATTCATAAATACTAAAATTTCTAAAAAAGTAGGTTACTTAGGAAGAATTCGCTGTCAACTCACGCAGAAATGTGCAGTAATGATATATAATACTATGATTTTACCGCATTTGGACTACTGTTAATCATTGTTGTTTCTATGTAGTGAAAGGGAAAACGATAGGATGCAAATTTTACGAAACAAGGCTATCTTAAGATGTAATAGAACTAACCGAAATTATATGCTCGGGCAATTAGAATGGATGTCAGTACGCCAAAGACTCAATTTCAATATGGTCTTTATTTTTAAAATGAAAAATAATATGCTTCCAGACTATTTAGGAAATAATTTACTAAGATATGTTGGAGAAACAAGTCATTACAGCTTGAGATCAGCAAATTTGTTCAGGTTACCGTAGGAGTAATACACAAAACAATTTATTTAATAAATGTCCTTTATTTAATCAGTTACCAGTGGAAGTCTGAAACGCAGAAAATTTAGTTTTTTTCAAAATCATTTTGATAACTTTTATAAAGTATTACGAATTATGAAATTTGTATGTTACCTATTGAATATTCATAAATTTTTATTTTTTATCTTATTGTATTTTCATTTTGTATTTTGAATTTTCTAATTATTTTAAATTTTGTAGTTTAAATTTTTTATGAATTATTTTGGTAAATTAATGTTCATTAATTTTTTAATATTGTGTAATAACCATATTGAACTAATTTTATTTTATGTTATTCGAAAATAAATAGATTTAAGGCTTTAAAATAGTATTACTTACTAATAAATGAATTAAAAAAAAAACAATAAATAAATAAATAAAGAAATTTGTAATATCCATTTGGATAACATAAATTGTTAGATTATACTTTGTAGATAGTACACATTACATGATTTTAATAGATTTATAAAAACTTTAAAAAAAAAAACTAAAAGGACTAGTGTAGACTAATTTTTGGTATTATAATAAAATCAATAGTTTAGAATAGTAAATGAAAGAATATTTTTAGTTCCAAACAATAAAAAAAAAATTTCCTGGAGATATTCCAACCCTAGAAATCCATTCTTCTTGGTACACGCATGTGGTAAAAATCTTGATACACGCATTAGAGTCTCCAATCGAAAATGATAAATAATTGATATGCAGCAAATCTAACTGCAATATAACAAGACATGTCTGGTATATATTTAAAACGTTATCATAACCTTCTATGGTTAAACACTGTACATCAGCAAGATGGTAGGATTTATAACTTAACAGCATAAGTAGCCAGCAAATATGTCAAACACTTCTCTATACTGATGCACTGGCTGTGTTTTCTACTTAAAAAAAATGAAATCCATTTACGAAAATTTTTTCTGGACTCATCGCAAATCCCAACATGGGGTAAAGTACCATAATGAACTTATTTGATTGATGAATGAGCTATGTGCTAGTATGGCTCTGTAAATTAATGTCCAAAACATTATCGGCCTATAATAAAATGTAATAAGATCCGAAAATTTTTATGAAAATTTGTTTAAAATATCTAATTTATATATTTTTCCAATTTTTATTTTATTTTGAGCGAGACAGCGATGTCTGTCTCAACCGCCTCAATATCTCTACTATCATTGTCGTTAGAAATGTCGGGCACACTGCCATCCTCATCATCATCAACAGCTTTTGTAAAACGGAATACACAAATAACAACATCAAATATAACAACACAAGCAACCAAGTTTAGAAGACGGTGTGTAGAATTTGTGCTACCTTCCCCTATTTCCCATATTTCAGTCGACTTCACAGACTAGTATTTTATGTTAACTACAAGTATATATATAGAAAAGTTATTTGGAAATTTTCAGTAGTCTAATATTAAATTATGACTGATTTAGTAAATTATTTCGTAACATAGGTTATTATTGTTTGTGTTCCTGTTACGGAGTTAACAACTTTTTTCTACTTTGAACTACGCTTGAGAAAAAGTAAAAATTAAAATTTTATTAATTTAAAATTTTAAAACCTCGCTGTAGTTGCTTCTTTTTTTAGTAATAGCCCAAACGGAAATTAAGGGTGCTGCATACTATTTAAAATTTTGTGAAAATGGTAAACCTTTATATTCGTCATATGGCAAAATTTACATATCGGATTTTATTCGTGGATTTATGTATGATCTGATGAAAGTTTGATGAAAATCTGACATTAACAATCTGATATTCAATAAAGTTTGATATCAGACTTTTTTTTTAAATAAAAATGGGTGTTTAGCTAACGATAATAGACGAATAAAATAATTTTAATTCTGATTTCTTAGATACCAGTTCTAGATATAATTCTTTGACAATTTGAATATGCAATAAGAAAAAAACAAAAATTTAAATTAACTTTTTGAGTTATATGCTTCCAATTGCAAATGAGCTGTCATCAATTAGAAATATTTCGAGTTGAATAATTTAAAGACACAAACCAGAAAAATTTTAAACTAGTCAACTTTAATTCAAGTTTGAGGTATCTAAGACGCGAAATTTCTGGTCTTATTTCACTAAAATTGTAATACAAAACCAAATAACCCGTGAATTTAAAATGAAACAGGAGTACGACAAAGAGATGCCTTATCCGCATTATTATTTAACTTAATACTACATTACGCCATAGGAAAATTAGAAAAGAAAGGCAGTATATTCAATATGACAACCCAAATAGTAGCATATGCGGATGACATAGTAATCTTGGCAAAAACTTACAGATATATGCCAGAAGTATTTGTACAACTAGAAGAAGAGACACAAAAAGTAGGCTTAAAAATCAACGAAGACAAAACAAAATATCAAAAAATGTCAAGAAATGAACAAATAAGAAATAAGCAGAATATAACAATTGGAGAGTACAACTTTGAAGGAGTTACAAGCTTTACATACCTCGGAGCAACAATAAGAAGTGATAATAGTATGCAATGCTGTATTCATAATATAATTCAGGCCGGAAATAGATGCTACTATGCAAACAAAAAGTTGCTTCAATCAAAACTAATATCAAGAAAGGTCAAAATGACGATATATAAAACTCTAATACGATCCATAGTGACGTATGGGCGCCAGGTATGGACTGTGAACGTGAAAGAAAAATTGTCCGAAAAATACTCGGCCCAAAAAGATTACAGAATGAAGAATATATAATTAGAAGCAACAGCGAGCTCAATAGTATGATTGATAGTAAGGATTGTACGGTTTGCAAAGGCCCAAAGACTAAAATGGGCTGGCCACGTAAGTCGAATGGACGAAAGCAGAAAGCAAGCAGTGTTGCTGAATAGAAAGCCCGATAGTAGCCATGGTAGAGGAAGACCAAGAAGCAGATGGGTAGACAACGTGAAAAACGATGTTCAAACCTTACAAATCCCAAATTGGAGACAAGCGGCACAAGATCGACCTTTTTGGAGGAGCATAGTGTTGAAGGCCAAAGCTCACCCAGAGCTGTAGCACTATAAGATGATGATGATGATGATGATTTCACTGTAAAAAATGAAATAAAGGCTTTAAAAGAAATTGAATAACATTTTTTTTGTTTCACTTTTGTGACCTTAAAAAGGCCCCAAAAACACATATATTGAAACAGGAATACTATTATAAGAACCCAAAAATATTTTTTTTTGTTATAAATAAATGAAATAAAATGCCAACAATGAAAAAAAATGGCAATAACACTCCAGGGTTTTATTTGATCGTGAAATTTTTCATTAAATCTTATTCGACTCTTAAGCCGGACTTTCATTGGCCAATATTGAAAATCTTAAAAATTTTATTGGCTCTAAAAACGGAGATAGCATGAAATGACATTATTTTATATGAGAGCTCAATGCGTAAACTTTGATAAAGTATATTCTTAAAATATCGGGGATAGTTTTTTTACACCGGCAACAATTTTTTAACAATTTTTTTATGTATATAAAATAAAGTAATTTTTTTTCAACAGATGGTTTTGACGTCTGAATTGTTTGTTTTTTTTTGTGTATAAAGTAAATTTCCAAATAGAAATTTAAAGAATTCTTTGAAGCGATCTACTTTTTTTTCCAGAAAAAATTCAATAAAATATCTTCCTTTTTAGAGCCAATAAAATTTTTAAGATTTTCAATATTGGTCAATTAAAATCCACCCTTTAGTTTTCCATTAAACCTAATAAACTCTTATTTTCCTGAGCCACATTTTTTATTTTTGTTTGCTCTTTTCAATTGCTGAATTTCTTTGCACTTTTTTTTATTTTCACATTTGACATTGAATAATCAAAACTTTTGAAGAAAATGTAATGTTAAATTAAACATGGTCTGTTTGATGTGTTAACATCAAAAAAATCTGATGTGTAAAAGGCAATGCTGCTAATAAAGCTCTAATAAAAATCAACCTCTCGCATTCTGTATAGGACTTGGCCATATTTCAATTTCGATTTGTTCAAATTCCGATATATACATATAGGACAAAGCTAAAAACTTTAAAAATTACATCTCCTGTCATAGGTCAGTATTATTTGCATTTCAAATTATTAAACGAAATAATTATTTGTGTATTAAAATTACATAGAAGAAATATTAAAGGAACAATAATGTAAAAATGTAATTTAAAATAATATTTCACTTTATTTAATTTAATAAAATATGGCTAACTAAAGGAAATTATAACTAAAGGAAATCGAGGGAAGGTTAGTAAATGTTTATATTTATCATATTTGAGAATAATTTTATCAATATGATCAATATGATTATATTTATCAATATGTGGAAAACATTTATCTTATGAATATTTCTATGTAAACCAATGTAGAAGAAAAATCTGAAGTCGAAAATGATTTCATTTAGTTTATTAGAATAACCCTGAAATATATTAATGAATGGCTCAAATTTTCCCAAAATAGCTGGCTATTTAAAATCGCAAAATTATCATTAAATACAGGGTTTTTCAAATTTTAAAATATACTAGCAGTTGTTATGAGCTTAATTTAAAAAAAAATAAAAACTGATCTTACGAAAAATATATGAAAAAATTTAACTATTTTCCGGATGTATAAAATTTCTTATATATTAAGTATCCCTGCTAGTAGTGCGTTTACGGAAAGAGTGTTTTCTGTTATGAATGCTAAATGGAATGAAGAAGGAGGTAAAAGCTCAACTGGGTTAATTAAGAGTGAATTAAAAATATATTTTAACCAAAAAGAAACTTGTCAAGAATTTTATAAGAATATTAAGTCTTATAATAAGCCAACAAAACTAATGAAAAATACACCTACAAAAATAATGAATATTAATTAGTTAGTTAATACTTCATTATTATTAAAACTAAATTATATTTACTTATAAACAAAATTTCTAGTCTAGAAGAATATTGTTTTGTTAATTTTTCTGTTATACTTATTTGAATTTTGTTATTTTTTTATAATCTTTTGGACCTACTCAGAAAGAGTTTATTTAGTTGTTTTGTTATTTTTGTTTAATACTAATCTTTATCATAATTTTTATAAATATTTATTATACTCACGAAATAAGAGCATTTTGTTAATTTTTAATACTTAATAAAAAACATACTAATACGTTTTTGATTTTTTGTTTTTGATGTCGTCCCCTGGCATTCCTAAAAGGTGGCAAACCTAATTACAACTCACATATTAATTTCTTCAAAATCTTTCTATGAGTTTTGAAACTATTCAAATTTATGCTTAAGAGAAGAGCTATCTAGATAGTCCAACACTACTACACCTTCGGAGGACTTCCAGTAATGTTAGTGAACGAAACACACCTTTAATTTTAAAAATATTTTAGTGCACATTTAGTTCATTCAACAACAAACAGTCATATTCAATTTTAATTAATTCATAATTTTTTCATTGCTTCAAAAAATTGTTAATGTCCAATACAGAAAATGTTAAATCCTCATTTCAATCGAAAAAAGAATGGGGAAATATTAAAATTTATTTATTATAAATTTTAGCAAGCAGGATTTTAAAACTATGATAGATATTTGAAAAACCCATAACTAATTTACTAACTATCTCTATATAAAATGAAGTTAACTTAAATTGAAATCATATTCAGTGAAACTAAATCAAGACAGAACAAATAGGTTTTAGCGCACTGATTTATACTAGACAAAAAAATATTTTATATCCTTGCATTGCAATTTATTATACACTTCCACCCTATAAAACCTTGTGAGAAGATATGAAATAAAAATTCTTAAAATATTTTTAAAAATCAAAATTACTGATTCGCATTTTTTCTTTCCATTTTCATGTTGACTTCTTACATTTTTGTTTGAAGGATTAAAAATATGTAAGCATGTGTATTTGGAAAAATATTTACATAATAAGTGTGCAAGGACGACGAACTTCTAAATTAAATTTTTATTTTATCATTAAAAGTTTTATAAATGACTTGTTGACAAGCACTTAGACAATGAAATTAGATCATGGTAGAAAATAAATTAAATTAAAATAATTTATGGAAAGCAAGCTGGGTAATAAATAAGAAATGAATATTATGAAAATTATTTCTAGTTACTGCAGGCCAGATCATTTTGTTATTCAATATGGGATCTTTGTTTTGCGATTAGTTATTAGTCCGACATTCATAAATCCGACATTCATCAATTATAATTTAGACATTTTTGCAAGTGATTGAGGTTTAAATTATTTTCTTTGTTCTAAGTGGTATGTTATGTTGGATGAATTCAGTTACTGAATCAAATCATAATATACTATGAAGACCAACTTTAACCTGCCTAATTTAAATTGGTGCATATATTATAAACAACTTTTCCGAATTTCATATGAAATCAATGGGATTTTTTATAGGACTGAAATAAAATCACAAACTTTGTTAAATATTCTATTGAAAGATCCAAAAGAGATCAATGTACCTAGCTGTAAGTCACTTAAACAAAACCATCATACAAGCAGCAATTTTATTAACTCGAAAACAAATAAACTAAATGAAATATGTCCACCTAAAAAAATCAAAATTAAAACATAAATAAATCATCACGAAATAAAAACGAGATTAAACCGCATTATCAAAGAACGCACAAATCTAAAGAAAATTAGCTGAAGTGTTAGAAGGCCTCACGTATAATAACATTATTAACATTCACCTATGCATTTGGAACTGTCATAGGGTTAGTTTATATAATAAAATCCCCTGTTCACTTGCTGAACATTTTAAAAGTAAGGAGTAAAGTCTGCCAGACTGATTGTTGAAAAGAAAAATGAGAATTTTAACAGTTTCAAATTGAAATAAAAATACATATATTAGATTTAAATTTCTTCCATCTCTATGTACATATATGTACATAATGTACTTTTTAGATTAGTTAGTTTTGATCCATGCAATGCCAATTCTTGAGTTTCGCAGGGCAGTCATTTAGGACCATTACTGTTCATTTTATCTATTAATGACATAACAACAATTTTGAGAAATAGCAGCGTATTGATATATGCTGATGATATCAAGATCTTTAAGGCAATTAAGTCACCTAATGAAGTTACTTTACTACAAGGAGATCTTAATTTGTTCTTAAACTGGTTGGACATCAATCGATTAAAATTGAACGAGGAGAAATGTGCTCAAATCAGTTTCACTCGTCGTATTTCTCCTATCGTTTCGAATTATAGAACCAGGTTATCAAGAGAGTTAGTTGCTTTACTGATCTCGGGATCATGTTTGATGATGAATTATCATTTAAACAACATTTCAACATTATCGTCAATAAAGCAAATTCAATACTAAGCTTTACTAAAAGATGGTCAAAAAAATTTAATGACCCTTATGTAATTAAATCTCTATTTACTTCTTTAGTTCGCTCAAATCTAGAATATACTAGCTCAGTATGGTCACCTAACTACGTAGACGATATCAATAGGATTGAATCTATTCAGAAGAAGTTCCTTAGATTCACTTTAACAAATCTTCCTCGATCTGATCCCATACGTTGACCACCTTACAGAGACAGACTAAACTTTTTACATTTAAACGCTGTTGAATCCAGAAGAATAGTTGCTGACGTTGTATTTATTTTAACACGTTCTCTCCTACGTGTCACATATATGTGACACGTGAACTTTCGAAAAAACTGAATGTCACTTATAAGTGACACAAAATGTACAACTTGAAACGTAATTAAATAAATCTAAAATTTATACCGCAGTCTAATTTTTTTACAGTAGTTCTATGAATTCATCACACTTATTTGTGACACAGTAGTTTTCTGGTGGGACTTTTGTGTAACGGACATTTTTCAAAAATATTTAGCAGTATTTTCGAATATTTTTACCGTGAAATTAGTTGTTGTTTCTTTCTATTTGTTCATTATCTTCGTGAAAGTTGAGGAAGAAGGGGTATATAGTGAAGAAAGAAGAAACGAAAAGGATTCTTGGGTTAATATTGAGCCCGAATCAAATAAAATAAATTTTACTGGACAGGAAAAAATTTTATTAAATTTACCGCTTGATTCAAAATCAGTTGATTATTTTTCGCAATTATTTGGTGATACATTAGTAGAAAATGTAGTAAAGTGGACAAATGCTCGAGCAAAACAAAAAATGAAAAAATTGCCACGAATTAAAAAATCTGATCTTCGTTTATTGAAAGACGTTACGATATAGATGAAATGAAGTAAACACTTGGTCTTTGTATATTACTACCATTAAATAAAAAACCAAAACTCGATTGTTATTGGACGAAAAATAGACTTTTTCGTCAAAACATATTTGAAAATACTATTAATCGAATAAAATTCCAAAATATTGTTAGATGTACGTGCTTTTATGATGACAAAACAAACAAACTATTCAGAGTATAAAACTTCGTGAATCATTATAATATACAAAAAATTTACAATTCTGGGGAAAATTTATCTATAGACGAAGCTCTCCTATTGTAGCGGGGAAAGCTGCATTTTCGCCATTACATCCCTAAAAAGAAAAGCACACTGAGCAAAAAAATATGCTCAACTATAAAATTAAAGAACAATAATATGGTTGGAAAATATAGTTACATTAACCATATTACTTCATGCAACTATGGGTTTTATATAAAGCTAAAAAGTTTTTTATATGGTTAAATGAAATATAATATGGTTGCAACAAAAATAGTTCATAGTTCACACAACAATATTATTATCTTCACAAACATAGTTATGTTTGCAGCAATATTATTTATAATTGAAACAAAAATAATTATGTTTGGAGTAAACATATTATAGTTACTTTCTACAAGACGATATTTTGTTCTCAACTATAATTTTGTTGTTTTAAATATGATTCACTAATTATATTATGTTAAAAATAAATATAATATTGTTGAATGAAAAATATTTATGTTTACACCAAACATAATTTATAGTAGTTTCAATAATAATATTATTCTCACAAACTTAAGTTATGGTTGCAACAACATTAATTTTAATTGAAACAAAAATAAATATGATTGAAGTAAATATATTATATTTGAAATAAAAGCACAGTATAGTTAATATCGAGAGGATTATATTTTTCTGTCAATTATAATAAATAAATGTCCAATAAATATCAAATTTTGTTAAATTGGTGCTGTCTACATCAGCTACATAACTTTTAAATTTATCATCTTCAGCTGCTGATGACTGTAAAAAATAAAAAATAAAAACATAAGTATATTGTAATAGTTAATATTATCTGCAAATTAAAAAGTACTTATATTATAGCATCTGACAAGAGATTCTAAAGAAAGCCTCAACTTTCGTAATATATTGCCATAAAAATAAGAAACTGTTTGATTGAACAGATTATTAAATAATTATAATTTAACTAATCTGTATAGTTTCCTTTTATTAGTTTTTCAACAGTTCGTCTTAACTTAGATTATTTATTCTGTTTTGTTATTATTTTAATAACTAACTATTTCAACTTATATTGAAATATTTCCTCTCACAACATTTTATCCAGTTTTTCATAAAGTACACTTTATTGTCTATCAACATCTGGATAAAAAATTAGTGGTTAGTAAATAAAATGTTGTGATGAAATGTATGCAAACACTTACCAATTTATATCCATCAGCTAAGAGTTTTTACATTAGGTACGCTTGTATTTTAAAACACGTTTTAACTTAGCAAACAACAACAGAAGATTGAATATTCAAGTATTTTTTTATTTTTGAAGCATTTTATTTTAACGCCAACTATAATATGATTACTTCAACCATAATATTATAGTTACTTTAATCATAATATGATTACTTCAACCATAATATGATTATTTCAAACATATGAGATGAATACTTCAATCGTAAGGCAACTATAACATGATTGCTTCGATCATAATATGATTAGTATTACTACAAATAGTTGTAAAACTACTATAATATTATTTCTTTAACCAAAATATGTTTGTTACAACTACTGGATTATGAGCTTCTTAACCATATTATGATATCCACAACCATAATATTTTTGTAAGCAATATAATTTATAGTTGATTTACATTTTTTTAAATATAGTTGTAGCAACCATAATTTATTACAACGTAGGTATATATTTCGATTAACTATAATATTTTTAACACAAATATAATATGTTTCTATCAACCCTGGTTATATTCCTCATTAACATATCAAATGTTTGTTTCAACTATATCTAACATAATAAGTTTAAAGTAACAATAATATATTTCTCGTAACCATTGGATAAACATATTATTTCTCCTAGTGCATGAATATGGAATAAAATTGGATTCCTAATAAACATGATAATTAATCTGGAAAAGGTACAATTACGTATGAAAGAGGTTATGCATTTGGAGTTGTAGTGGAGCTATTGAAGAACTACTTTAACAAATGTTACACTGTTTATGTGGATAATTTTTATTCCAGTGTTAACTTAGCCAGTTATCTGTTAAATACCAAGACGAATTTGTGTGGAACTTTAGGAAAAAATCGACGAGGTAATCCACCGTATGTCATAAAAACAAAATTAACAAAGGGATATGTCGCGTGGAGAAGAAACCTGAAAAATATCCTGGTTTTGAAATGGAAAAATAAACGTGACGTTCTAATGATGTTTGCATAGACAATAATATTCAACCAATTGGATTATGACCACATCCATGTTTAAAAATATGGCATAGTAAGTTAATTTAACTAAAATAATTTTGTTGTATTTTTTTTCACAATGTATTTTTTACATTATATTACTTTTTTAGGTCTTGTAATTTAAAATGAAGTTTTCAATATTTTTGTTATTTGAAATTGCAAAGGAAAAAAAACTGACTAAATACTTAAAACCATGCAAAATTCGAATTTTTAAACAAAAATTAAAATTTTCTGTCACAAATTAGTAACAGAAACTGATGTCGAAAATATGTGACTGAAATATATGTAAATAAGTAAATAAGAAAAAAAAAAGATGCCAGCACACTGATGTCACATATACGTGTCCATAAAATTTTGTATGATAGATTTTGGGAAACTCCGTTAAAAAGCTTTAAGAGAGAACGTGTTAATGATTAATTCTGGTGGAATTGATTCATTAATTATCAAAGATAGGATCAATCATCATTGTGATGTTAGTACACGTTCTCGTTCTGAAAATATATTCAATGTTGTTCATCATCGTACAAATTATGTTAAGTTCGAACCTATTAACAGAATGTTTATCTTAGTTAACAGATACAGAGACAACATTAATCTTTCTATGAGTAAGGAACAACTTAAAATTAATTTGTTTTCTCTGTTACCATAACCTTTTATTTTCGTCATTAATAAGTAAAAATTATTGAATATATATAATAAAAAATTATGATAGTATCAATTTCTTTTTTTATATTTAAATTAACATTATGTTTGTTTTTTTAATATTACTTTTTATTCTAATTAAGAACTTTTTTGTAATATGCTTGTGTTAAGTATAATAAAACGAAATAAATAAATATATGTTTTATTTTTTGTTGATTCTAAAAATCAATATAAATTTTTTAATTAAAAGAATTCCCATGATTTTACTTTAAAGGATTCATATCTATATCTGTTGTGTCCATATCTGTTGTATGAGATGATTTCATCACATTATGTTGTTCAATATTGTATATCCTTTCAATACTTGGAATAATAACACAAATTTGATTTTTGACATAACCATCTGCAGCTACAACTTTAGATTCTAAAAATACATATATGTAATTTTTAATAATTAATTAAAATTACAAAAAGGCAAAATCATTATAAACAAAATTTTATTAAAATAAAAATTTTTACCTCCTTCAGGAGAATAAAATTGTCCAAAAATTTTATCTTTTGGAATTGGTGTTGGAACTTGATGAAGATATTTCAAAGTCGAAATACCTCTAATTCTATCTGATAATGACAAAATACTTAAGTCTTTAGCTACCCATGGTGCTAACATTAAAATATTTCCACTACTTTTAACAGCAACTGTTACACCACCTTTTCAAAAATATTAAATAATTATTTATTAAAATTTATTGAAATTAGAACAAATTTTATCGATAAATTAGATTCAATTACATATTTCACTATCAGAAAATCTAATTAAAAATGTTCCCTCAGGATATTGTCGCAAAATGTCAGAAGCATTGGTTTTGCTAATAAAACCATTAATACATCCAGCTTTCCATGGCTCTAAACAATAATCTTTCGTTAATTTCATTTTAAAATAGAACCATTCCCAAAATGTAAAACTGCAATCCTTCAATGGTTCTTTGCAAACTTGTTGCCATGTGACATATTTTTTGTCAGTATCTGTGCAATTACCCTCAAATATTTTCTCATCTAAAAATAAAATTCAATATACTTAAAATTAAATTTAAATTAAATCTCTTACATAAAAAATTTAAATTTTCTGTGGTTAGTTCTCTACCAGTTTTACTAGCGAATTTGGTACTCAAAACTTTCGATAAATCGCTCCAATTTACTTTTTCTGGTACTTGGAAAGGATTTTCGATTGGGTCTGAGAATGCATTACCCCAAGTAATGGCAGCCAAAGATATAGGCTCCTGTGCACCAACAACAATTACCACAACTGGCAGAGATAAGGTCCAAGCCTAAATAGGATATTTATTATTGATAATATATACATATACATATACATAATATATATATAAATACACACTGCTGTGAAAAAAAAATGGGACAGTTGTAAGTTTTTAGAAATATTGAAATTAGAAAGAAATTAATTGTGTTTCTACCAAAAAAAATATTCAGAGATAAGAGTACAATATCAAACCTACTTAAGAAACATAAACAAAAACTTATTCTTACCTTTCTAACAGTGTAACAAGGGGCATTGTCTTGTTGAAAAATTAAGGCACAAGTGTTTCCAAAGAAGATATAAACAGAAAGCTGCAATTCATTTTTCAAAATGTTTATATAAACATTCGCATTCATTTTTGGGGAAACAAAGCATAATTTTCCTATTTCTGGATCGGAGAAACATTTCCATGCCATTACACCTTCAGATTTTGGTGGTAATATTTGCATGCATTAATTGCTTAATCGTTCTTCTACTCTTCGCCGAATCAACAGTCTGCCATCACTGTCGTACCCTTTGAATTGGCTTTCGTTTGAAAATATTATCTGCTCCGACATATCCTCTATCCAAGACATGTTTCGTTTACCAATGTAAACCTTTTGTACCTATGTATTGGCTTCAACTCGAGCTTCTTTACTGGGAAAATGTGCATTTAATCCTTTGTTCAATATTCTATATCGTACCAAACTTGGATGAAATGTGGTTCCGCTTGCTCTATACAGAGCGTTTCGATAATCTGTAGACGTTTTGAAACAATTTCTCAAACTGTAAGTTTTTATGAAGTGGTTCTCCGCCTGCGTTGTCTTACAGGGTAGTCCTGATACTTTAGTCCTATCAAAACCTCCGATTTCACGATATTTTTTAAAAATATAAGCCATTATGCCTTTAGAGCAACACAATCTTTCAGCAATTTGACTTGTTGACAATCATTCCCGTCATATCACAATCATATTGCTCTTTAACTCGTTTTTCCCATTATTATTCTAATTATTATTACATTTCACATTTTATATTCACAACTAATCAATATTTAAAATTTTTGTACTTTATATATCAAATATAGGTAGATATTAGATAGATAGATATACCTGGGGAGCAAAAAAGTTAACCCGTTTATAAATTTCGGAATAATTGCATTCATTACGTGAACTACAGGCAGAAATTTAAACTGTCCGATTTTTTTCACAGCAGTGTATATATTATAATGTATATTTACAATAAGCTTATAGTGTGCTCCACCATGTATATTTCCATAATTCTGAAAATCAACTGTAGTATAAAATAATAGAACAAATTTTTGCTCGACAAGATCCCCTTTATTTCGTTTAATTTTATTTACTTGCATGTTTCTAAAATAAACAGAAAACAAATTTTGTGTTTAAATTTGAATCAATCCTAAAAAATATAAACTCATTGTTTACCTAAAGTCGACAGTAAAATGTCTGTTAGAATTTTGAGGATCATATTCCAAATATTTTATGTTATTTTGAAATTCTCCAGATGATTCTGGTATAGTTTCCATTTGGTAACATGTTTCATACAAACGTTGGGCTTGATTTTCTAAAAAAAAAAAAAATAAAAAAAATAAATAAATAAAAGTATTATGTATATGTATGTATTGTATATATGTAATTTTGGATTTAATTGAAATACTACAATATAAAATATTAAATAAAAGACTAACCCGAAAAACAAAAGTTCATCGTAGGGGTGTTCTCATTCACCGACGTACGGTCCGAAAGTTTAAAAACATAGAAAAACTACCGGAAATTAACGAAAGGAACTGATGACAATTAAAAAAAAAAATTATAATTACCTACTTGTAATCACCATTTTAGTACGGTAAATTAGTGAATTATTATAAAATAAATAGGATAATATAGTGAAAGTATAATCAAATAAACATATAAATATATTAATTCAGGTGAGTATCACGCATATTATGTAATTTTAAGAAAAAAGTGTAAAGAAGTTTAATTCAAATTAATTTCATTTATATATCAATTTATTTACATTATAATTACATAATGTATATAAAAATATTAGAAAATAATTTATTTTTCGGTTAAAATTCGATATAGTGTGCCCGATTTTTATCCAGGAAAATTAATATTTTTAAAATGTTTTTAATAGAAACAATAAAAAAAAATAAAACAAATTCATTAAAAGAGCTATACCATTAGAAATAATTATCAACAAAAAATGTTTAATATAGAGTCTAATGTATAATAATAAGTTAATTTTATTTTTTTTGTAGAAAATATTTTTCTTTTCACAAACTATAATATTTGAAAATTTAATTTTTATTTAATCACTAGTTAAATATCCGTTACTACGTAACTTTTTGCTACCATTATATATAGTGAAAAATCAAAATTAGAGCATTCTAGGTTGTACTACATTATAAATTATCAAAATCAAAAATTCCCCTATCAACAATATTTTAGTAATATTTGATACTTTAGTTAAATTAGTAGATTAGCAGACAGACTATGTAATTGAATTGATATAGATTGAAATATTTAATCAACTAATATTTCATTAAAAACTGTTCTATTCTGTTCGGTTACAATTTTCAAATGATTTATATTCCACGTAGTGCGCGAAATCCCGACATATAGTTGTCCATGTTAAAAACCTGGTGCATCAAGTAAAATACCAACCTTATTGAGAGTTTGACCTTGCGCTTTGTTGATGGTTATTGCAAAGTCAGCTCGGACGGGAAACTTGCGTCTTACTGTTTGTTTTTTTTTATAAATTAGGAAAACCAAAAAATTAAAAACTACTGTTTTTTTTATTTTAAAATACAAAAGACTACAATATCAAATATTAATAAATAGATATAGGATATATTCATATATTACATATAGGTACATTTATTATTTATCTATACCTACTGTTTATTTTTTTTTTTTTCAATAAAAAACACTAAAATATTAGAAATAAAGTAAACTTAATATAGCTATTGTTTTTTATTTACAAAAAAAAACCGCTAAAATTAAGTACTAACGATTAGGTAACGTTTAGACATCAAGATTTTGTTTGTACTATCGAAAGTTTGACTGTCCTGTAAACGTTGTTCCACAAATTTTGACATCCGTTTTTGTTTAATGAAAAAATAGAATATTATCCTATTATCATCAAACATTTTTGAAACAAAAACTGCTGGAAACTAATTTTTTCCTATAAATCGAAATCGACTCTTGTCATTTGTTAAACTTTTTGATAACAATTAGTAGATACTAAACTACCTACATTTATAAGATTTTTTCAACTTTTTCTTAATTGTATTTTTTATTTATTTAAAAATTTAATAGGTAAATTTTTGTTTTCATTTTGTTGTATTTTTTATTTTTATTTGTTTATAATTTTTAATTTCTAGATATTTAAAATCATTGTTTTTTATTTGAGCCAAACAAACCTTTATCAAATAAAATCTTATGTGTAAACGTTGCTCTAAATGCTAACACTTATGCCAACACTTATGTAGTTGATTATATAAATTGATTAAAGTTTTTTTGATTATTTTTCATAAAAAAATACATAATAACTTACGCTAATCAATGTAGTCAAAAAATTATTTTAAAATATATTTTTCAAGTAAATAAGAATGTATTCAATTAGCTTTGAAATTATTATTCTAAATATTTTTAATCCATTTTGTTTTAGCAGGGGAGGAAACAGCAAGAATTACGTGCTAATTCGACATTTATTTGATTTTTTTCTTGTTATATTTTCTTTTCTCTTTCGTTTAGGTTAAAGAAATGCAACTATCCATAAAACAAAAACAATTTCTCTTTAAGAAAAACAGTTCTCAGTAGATTGAAATAAAAAGGGGAAAGATTATGTACATAAATTATTAGATAATATAAAGCCGCACACGCACCTACTATCAAAGGATAGTAGGTAAAGGATCCATTAATAAGAAAATGCACTGGAATAAAATTTTATAATTTGTTAATGATTGGTTACCATTTTTCTAGTCGATTTCAAAAATTGTAAGAAATAGAAAGTAATAAGAATTTAGTTTGTGAGAGAGAGATAAAAATTCAAAACACAAAGTGGGAAAAAAATTCATTCAATAATTTATATCGCACTCTTTCTTTCTCACAACTTATTACATAAGAAAAACAATAGTTTTTTGTTTCTTTAACTAATGGAGTTTTTTTGTAAATGGAACCTAGACTTCCCCAGTGCATATATTCTTATTAAAGAATATTCTTTTCTTCTATGTTGGATTAAGAAGAAAAACAACAAAAGAAAATAACAAAAAATGTGTACAGTATATTCCGTTTCATTTAAATCAATTAGAGTAAAGTTTGATTTTTTTTTCTCCATTAAAGGCATTCTTGATGAGGTGTAAGAAAGAAAGAAAAAAATTTCTTCCAATTTGATTGCAAATAAATTCTCTTCTTCATTTATGTTAAAAACAAAATGTATGCATGAGACAGCAACAAGATTTCTCTTTCAAACAAAAAAATATAACGGTACATGATGACACCGGCGAAGAATTATATATAGATAAATTCACCAATATTTGATAGCATTTTAGGTTTTTTTAGTCGATTTATATCTGAAATATGTCCTTTAGAGTTGGCAATCCGGATATCCGGATATTAGATGATCCGGATAATTCAACAGATTTTGCCTATTCGACTATCCGGATAACTTCTTAAGACTATCCGAATATAAATTAAAATAAAAAAACCTCAAAATATATAAAAATCTACATTTATTTGGGAAATTTTTCCGCGAAGCTGACAACATTTCAAAAAAGCTTTTTCTGTTAGTTTCAAAGTGACAAATGTCATATAAACAAACAGCTGTTCTGATATTTTGATTGATATTAATATATTTATTTAATACGAATAAGCAGATTTTTTTACAAGTGGCTAATATATTTTTGATGAACATTTGTTGGTAAGTGAAATTAAGCCTAATATATAATTTAGCATAATATAATTTCATTTTATATAGGCCTAGTAATTCAAGTTTGTTCACAGAAATTTTTTTTTTGTTTTTAAACTTAATTAAAATTATAATATTATTTGACCATGTCAAAAGCAAAACGGTCAGAAGTATGGAATCATTTTAAAAAAATGATTCCAAATAAAGACGAGGCTGTATGTAATCTTTGTGCTAAGATATTGGGGTATAAAGAATCCACAACAACGCCGCTTTTAAACCATCTTAAAACACACAAAATTGATATTAACATTAATGATCTTAAAAATGGTGAAAATAATGAACTAAATATACAATGTGTCTCTAAAAAACCGAAGTATTCATCAAATTTATTGCAGTACGTTCAAAGAGAAACGCTAGAAAAGATTTTGTCACGATGCGTCGCGGAACATGGTTTTTCTATGTACTCCGTTACTAAATCACGAGCTGTCATGGGATATGTTCAAAACAAAGGATTTGAAATGCCAAAAAGTCCAAATACCGTGACAAAACACATCATTAATTTTTGTGCCAAGAAAAAAAACGATTTAAAAATAAAAATTGACAATTTTAAAAAAAATAATGTCAAATTTTCTTTAACAGTTGATGAGTGGACCGACAGCTGTATGAAAAGGTATCTGAATGTTTCACTGCATGTTCTTTCAGATGATTTGATTAAAAAAATGTATGTGTATGTATTAGGATTAGTCGAAATAAAAGGACACTGTAATGCTGAGCAAACTAAAGTGTATGTAGAGAACAAGTTGAAAGATTTTAATCTTGTTACTAAAAGTGATGTGATTTCATCCACACATGATGGAGCTGCAGTTATGATTAAATATGGCAAAATCTTAGATATCATTTCTCAACTATGCCATAATCACGCCTTAAATTTATCTGTAATAACATTTTATAAACGACGAGAATCAACTTTTGTCGATGAAGATGAAGAAATATCTGACTTAGACTATGTTGAAGACGAAGCGAAGTAGAAGCAGGTGGTGAAGATGATGAAATTAATGATTACGTGTTAAATATTAATAATGATGATGCAAACTTAAATGGTATATATGAATGTGAGGACGAAAATCAAAATCATGTTAAGGAAAAATTTGACGATGTTTTTATAAACTTAAGGAAAATTATTAGATTATTCAAGACATCATCCGTTAAAAATTCAATTTTACAGAATCATGTTACAAAACAAGAAGGTAAGCCTTTAAAATTATTACTAGATATCAAAACTAGATGGAACTCAATAATTACTATGGTAAACCGTTTTCTTAAAATAAAAGATTGCGTTAATAAGACTTTGGAAGAATTAGGCCTAGCAACAATTTCGGACCATCATATATTGGTTTTGCAGGATGTGTTGTCTGTTTTATCTCCTATGGAAGCAGCTGTAAAAGAACTGAGTAAAAATTCAGCCACACTTTTAACAGCCGAAGGTGTATACAAATTTTTTTTCGCAAAAATGGAAGAAATTAAATCAGAATTAAGTAACGTGTTATTATTGCATTTAAAAAGACGTATGAATGAGCGCCGAGATAAAACCCTTCTTACCTTGATGATATTTTTAGAAACAGGAAATATTCCTCGGACGAATAAATATTTTGAATACTCAACAAAAAGTGCTGCAATTAATTTAGCAGTCGAAAAAAATTCATCCAACTGCATATGCAAATTCTAGTTCTAATATTATTTCGAGCGCTGATACTGAATGTGTTGAGTTTGAAGAAAATAATACACAATTAAATGGACAATCATCGTTACACCAGCAACTACAAGAAGCAATTTCATTAATTAGTTATGTTGATGGTAATATAATGGAAAGTAATATGCAATCAGGACTTAGACGAGATTTTTTACTCCTAAGCAGTACCAAAGAAAGGTCAAAGATATTAAAAAAAATTTTTAACGCACTGCTTGTGATTAAACCAACATCAACTGCAACAGAAAGAATATTTTCAACTGCCGGAAACTTTAAAACGAACTTAAGAACTAGACTTAATTTTAAAATATTTGATGCCATTCTTTTTTTAAAATATTATTTTTTACAAAAGAAATAATAACAAATTCGTTGTGTTTGTTATTAGCTATAAAAAAAATTTTTAAAAATTAATGCATTTAATTAATGAAATAAATCTATGCCACTGTATTTTTTTTTATTTTTAATCGTTGAAATTCCTATACTATATGTGTTCATTTTTATATTAGTTATATAAATTACAATATCAAATTGTTTTATTTTTGTTATCTTTTTTTTATTTAATAAATAATTAAATAAAATATTCACAATATGTGTTTTCATTGTTTGTATACTCCGAGAAAAAACATGCAAAATTAAAGTAAGTAGTTATTTTATGCAATTTGGAAATTTTCTTCAGAATATCCGGATAATCCGGATATTCGGGTAATTCAAATTTTTATTATTCGACTATCCGGATAGTTCACTTTGTCGAATATTTGCAAACTCTAATGTCCTTAATTTCTTAATTTAACCGAAATAATGCCTTGAAAATTCAATAACAGTTTTTAACAATCTACCACTTGATATTAAAATTAGTAAGAAGACTAAAATAAAAGTAAAAATAAAAAAATATATCTTAAATCTAACAGTAAAAACAAAAGTTGACTTACTAAAATTAAAATTGTATTTATATGTATAAATATAGTAATGTAAATGCAATATAAAATAATTTGTTTATAAATATGATTTTAATCATTTAAGGGTTTTTTAGTTTTGTCGTTAACCTTGTTAGTCCCAGATGTATTTATTTATATTAAATATTTTATTGAGAGGTAAGCGTAAATGAATGGCTAAGTCAGTGGCGTACTGTTTACAGTGACGTGCCTTCATTGCATGAACTGTCATGCTATATTTTGCAAAAACCACAATTTCTAAGACTCATATTTTAGTAAAAATTATTGTTTATAAAAAACTAACATATTGACGTTTAAGTCAATAATATTTTGATAGTTGTAAGCTTACTATGTACATAGTTACACAAATTTAAATACTTCTTTATTCTAAACTATATTTGCATTCGATTAACACCTTTATATTACTACCTTATCATTATATAATTTACTTTATAAATTAATACACTCTGTACGAGTGAACAGCTCTTTTAGAGATACTGAAAATAAAAATAAGAAATCATATTAGAAAAGAATAATAAGTATAAGAAAAAAACAAAAATATAAAGAGCTGGTTTGAAAAGCCATATAATATTTTCAAAGGCCAAAATAAAATATTACTAAAAAAAATAATTAATACATATAAAAAAGTTTTATAAAATTGTCAGAGTAGTCCTTATAATCAAATTAAAGTCCTGTTTAAAAAAAACAATTAAACAGCAAAAAAGTTTCTGAAGATCGTTCTGCAATCTATATTATAATGTAATATAGGTTTCGTCACCTCACCAGTTAAAATAAAACAGCTTTTAAAAAAACCAAACTATTTCTGATTCATGTAGGGAATAGATAGAAAATAAAAGACACATAAGGAGTTATTCATTTTTTCTTTTATCAAATCATACTAATTTCAAACCTTTACGTAAAAACATAAGTGTTTTCTGCTATATAGTAAGAAGTTTGTATCAGTTGATGCAAATCTTTGTTCTTAAAACATTGTCTTACATTTTATTTTAACTTGAATTAGAATTATCCATGTGGAGCCCCTAGTAAATTATATTCAAGTTTCTTTGAGTGCTCAAAATATTGAAGCAAATACTTCTATAAATTTAAACGTTACTTTAACTGATTCTTTCAATTTTGATGCTCTAAATAAAAATCCTAAAAATCCGTTACATCTTGGTCAATAATTGTCATTGCATTGTTTATTTCATTATGCTATTCATTTTTCTTCAGAAATTACTTCAAATAATAGACCTGCATTCACTTTATTTTGTTAAAAAGTTAAAGTGTATTTACAAAATTTAACTTCTTCTTCTGTTTTACAATACCACTCATCGCTGGTAAAAATTCAAATAAATATAGATAAACTAAAACAAAAACATTAACATAGAAGCATATAGAAGTCCTTATAAGGGCTACCAAATTAATTAGAATAAATTTTTTAAAAAAAATTACTACGACGTTGCATCAAATTTCCTTGGGGGAAATTTCCCTACGACGAAATGCTATTTACAGTAAAATAAGTGTTCACATAACTAATTATTACCTGTCAAAATTATACATTCAACTTGTGGATTATATTTGTATACATCAAATTGTGGTCCAATCAACCACCTTACAGTAGCAGCAAATCTAAAATTAAAGGGAGATATTTTAATTGATTTTGGCATTATTAAAAATATTTCATACCTTGTATGTATTTTTATAACTTGTGGTGGTTGTTTTTCTACAATAAATGCTGATAAAATTATATATTGTTTAATTTTTTCAATAATTTCAGAAACTTCATCCAATTCACGTATTAATCTTTCATCAAGACCTAATTTTGATACAATTCTTCTTAATGATTTATATATATTTCTCAATACTGTTGAGATGACTAACAAATTTTCAATGCAAGTCTGAATATCATCTAAATTATTTTTGAATGGTGACCCATTAGCAGCTAATGCCTGATTACGTTTCCATCTTTTTAAATGTTCATCAATTACAACACTTTTAAAATTTTGGTACGTATTAAAATATTTATTAAATGTTTGTAATTTATCGTTTATCATTTGTTTTGATTCATTTAAAATCTGCTGTGTTGTTGAATGTAATATATTTGGATTTTGCATTAATATATGTTCTAATGATAAATGAAAGTCATTAACTTCATTTGTAAATAATTGTAATTTACTTCCACAATCCATTATTTCAAATATAACTTTACGAACAGCTTCTGATGTATCTTCAATACTATTAGCATAGTCTTGATTTGACAATAGCGATAACATATTTGATGCAAGACGTAATTGAACTAGTTTTGAATCTTTATCGAATTTTTAGAAAATTTATTAGTATAATATTTTTGTCAACTGTCCTGTAGTATAAATTTTTTGTATGAAATTGAAATAATGAAATATTAGTCCTAAAATATAACAAAGAAAATAAATTATGAAATTTAAAATGCAAATTTATGTATATCTATATTATAATACATAAGAGCACAATTAGTGAAGGCAAACTTTTCGTGGTTTTTCGTGTGCTTCGTTTTTTTTTTTAATTCAATCAATCGGCGAGGATGCAGGCTGTGGTGATCAAAATCAATTTTTATTTTTCCATATTATAATACACAAGAGCACGATTTTGAAGGCAAATTTTTCGTGATTTTTCGTGTGCTTCATTTTCTTTTCATTCAATCAATTTTTTTTGTCGATTCTCTTTTGAGTCAAATTCTTTTTATTTTTTTTTTATTTACCGTAATTGGTTTTTTGCACTTTTAGTAAAAAAAAATGAATTAGTAGCATAATATTATTAATAAAGGTTTTAAAATCACAAATTTTTATGAGTTCGTTTCTCTATTAATTCAATTTTTTTTTTTTTTATTAAACAAATATTTTTTTATTATTATGTATTATAATACTAATTTTTAAAATATAATATAATTAATAACAAAAAAATTATAACTTTATGATAAAACTGACACTATTTTTTAATAACATTCCGACACACGTTTTCCCAGTTAACGCTCAGTTAACGTTAACGGTTAATAATATTAGTTATGTTAAAGGGTTTCGGTGGTTTTAGTGGGTTAGTGTTCCACATAGCTAAGTATCTACGTGCGCGGTTTGCTTAGTATTTTTCGAGGCTTTCACCTTCCCTCGAGAAATAAAAAAATAATAAAAGCAAATTAAATCTAACAAAAAAAGTTTAATGCTATTTGATATTTTTTTATTTTAAAATTAATATTAACTTAAAGTTTTGAACATTTTTTATTTGTTTGTTTGTTGATTAATCATTTCCATCACATATATTTTTAATACAATGCAAACAAATAGTATACATAAAATTAAAAATTTTCTCTTTCTCTTAAAATTTCATGTTTTTTTTTGTTTTTGTTCTTTTATCATCAACATAATAGCGAATGATAATAATTAATAATATTGGAAGGATGTTTTGAATAAAATGTTTTTTGTTCTGTTTGATTTAAGAAATAGGTATTCATGGATATGTGTATGCTTATCTGTAAAAGAGAAAAAAAGAAGCTCCCGTGCGTTGTTATAGAAGAAATTTTTGAAAATAGTCTGAATGTATATAGTTTTGCTGCCTATTCAAAAAAGTACATACTTTGCTCTAAAAATTCTGATATCGATATTATTAACGAACGAGAATTAAACATTTTAGAGGGAAATATACTAACCTATTTAAACACAGATTCTATTGACGATTGCGGTGAAAACGATGAAAATAATTAACCCGCAATTAACAACAGGAAATTATTTATCTGGGGTAGTATTCAGCCATGGGCAACTTTATGCGGTATTGCCAAGAGTACGTATATAGAGATATATTAAGATAAAAATTATTGAGGGAAGAGAACAGGGCAAATTATTTCCTAATTTCAATAAACTTTATACAGAAAATGGAAGTTTTGAAAACTGTGTATACATAAATGTTACGATAAATTTTCAAAATTAAAAATTTATATTAAATCATTATTTTAAAATGAAATTCTGTATTAAGTATGAAATTTCTGCATTTCAAATGACTACATCTGAATTTCAAAAGGAAAACATAATTTTTTAAAAACACCAAACCCTACCTTGAACCTTTTCTTTACCTCATCGGTGGGAAATAATTTATTTTCATTTTTATTTGTAACTACTGTAAAAATTTTTGATTTTTTAGCCAAATAAATTTCACCACATGTGTTGAAAAAATACGTACACCAAATTTATATATATAAGATTTAGAAGCATTGGATGTAAAGAGATGGCAATATCCAATTACCAATCTATTTGGAATAATATATTTTTTTTTTATACATGGTCAAAACACTAGGGTGGGAACTTTTACCGATTGGTAGGTTTCGCTAGGGTGGGAAACGAAAATCAGGAATAAAGGAAGGTAGAAGTGAAGGAGGATAATTACGATGGAATTTGGTTCCACATTCGGGATGTTGAGGTTATAAACGAATTTCCATAACTTATCTTTTGTCATCTAGGGTTTTCAATATTGTAGGAATGAGCACATGCTGCCCTTCGTGTTTCTCGGAGAAGAGCAATGCATAAAATATTATTGTTTAACCGTTTAACAAATATTGTATTCTTTTTGGAATTCAGTTGCGCACTATCTAAAAACATAAATAATAAAAATATTCAAAGAATTTATTATTTATCTTGACTTATAAAATTTATATAAAATAAAATTTACACGATAAATAATCAAAAATCAATTTGTGGTTATAATTTTCAGTACGCGGTTTTGGGATAAAAATTTTTGTAAAATTTTGCACTACACAAAAGTACTCTAATAATTTACTCTAACAAAAATCCAATATTTGATTACATTTACTGATACCAATTTTTTTTTTTGCAATGTTACAAAAAAATTTTATTTTTATTCACCACCGTCGACAGGCCTCTTTGCTAGTACATACATAAAGTACAAACAAAACTGTATCAGATCAAACATAACAAATTATAAACAATAGTCTCTGCATCAACACAACACAGGGGAACGGCAACCCATATGCATTTTCCTTTTCCTGCAGGTTTAAATCTAAATGGCCTGGTACATGTTATGAGTACTGCAATTAGAGCGATGCAATTTAGATAAATACTGTTCTTTAAAATATTTTTTTTTTAAATAAATACAATTTATATTTTGATATCTAAATTAATATCAATAATATACTTATTTATTCTTATTAATTGAATCTTAAATAATGTTATTCACTACACAAATTTTTATTTATTAAGACATACTAACTTTCGATTACAAAAAATTTCAAATAAAATTTAATATTTATTTTTTTTTTAAATTATAACTTTTTTTTTTATTTAATTTCACAAAAATACTTTTTATATTTAGTATTTTTATTTATAAATAAAATAGTAATTCACTTCTATATTCACTTATCAAAACTTCGTGCTTATTATCCGTTAACTAACAACTATCTACATATACACTAACTACTTAAGTACAAAAACCAAAATTTATCGACGAATATAAAAAATTTTTTTTTAAATATACCAACTTCTAATGTTTTGCATTAGATGGAGATAATCAAACTAACCTAACTGCTTGTATTTCTATAATGTTATTTTGCTAAGAATAAAAACAAAAAGCATCTGAAATGACGAATTTTTCCTCGAATTTTCAATAATTATTTCAGATCAGCACAAAAAAAAATAACTATATCACAACAAGCTAATTTTTTATAAAATTCTTATTATAAATTCGAATGGTGATGTGTCAAAGCTCCACAGGTCATAAGACCATAATAAAAATTTGCCGCTCTACTACGTAACCAATATTGGGTTAAAGCTATTCCATTCTTACCATTGATGAATAGTTCTGGGATGGCAGCACGTAACTTGTTACAAACATTTTCAATTCATTTTGAAAAACGGTAGCACGTAAAATTATTTCGCCAATTTTAATTTTGTTTCGCCACATTTAATTTTGTTTCGCTACTTTTGGCAACACGTAACATTTGAAACGCCCATTTTTACTGTGCGACTCAAATTAAAATTTCCGATATAAATAGTTGACGTCTGTTAAAAAAAAAAATTTGCAAAAATGTTTCGTAAATTTTATTTTGTTTCAATCCCAAAGTAGCGTTTCAAAGTACATGCTGCCAAAAAAAATTTGTGACGCTGGTGTTTTGTTACAAAAAAAAAGCGTTTGTAATAAGTTACGTGCTACCACCCCTGTTTTCTAACACAGAATGTTCTGTTTTCTAACGAATGGTCCCTTCAGATTAATTTGCAAATACAGGACAGAACCATGTTCCTTATTTTCTAATTTTATGTATCAATGTTCTCTTTTTTTGCATCTTTATGGAATTTTATGCTCTCAAATTAAAAATATAAAACAAAAATTTCACAAATTTCACAAAAATAACAAAAAGTGCAAAAGTAAGCCAAGCAAAAATAGACTCACTCTTCTTTTGGGCGGAAACGCGGAAGGAGATTTCAAATTAACAATGTTTCTTATTTATAGCTCAGAAAATCCTAGAGTAATGAAAGGCTTAAATAAAAAAACCCTTTCAGTATATTTGCTATTAAACAAGAAAGCGTGAATGACGTCTGCAATGTTTAAAGACTGGGTTTGTTAATGTGCTATTCATGAAATAAGATCGTATTACTTTAAAGAAAACTTGGGTTTTAAAGCTTTGATTATTTATTATTGATAATGCTCCCAATCATCCCATTTAAATTGACCATTTATTATCAGACAATTTAACATTTTTATTTATGCCACCAAACACTTCAGTTATCCAACCAGTGGATCGAGGGGTAATTTCAACGTTCCAGAATTTAAGAAAATATTTAACGTACTGGATGCAATCAACAATATTTCAGAATTGCGAAATGAAGTCACACACACTTGTGACTTGCTGTATGGATGGAATATATGGCCAGAATGTGTTGGTAAAAACTCTAACGCTAGTCATATTGCAGATATTGGTGATATATTTGCAGTTTATGCAATAATTGTTAATCTAGCAAAAGAAAATGAATTTGAGGGAATGAACGAAGCTGGTGTGAAAGAGGTTATTTCAACACAAAATGAAGATATAACCAATAATGATTTGATAGAATTAGATTTAGAATTGGCCTATAAAGAAAATTCAACAGAAAATTTAATAGAAACTCCTGAGCTAAAATGCTTACTTTAAAACAAATTAGCAAAGCTATGTTAAACTTTGGAAAAATATTTGCAGCCATCAGCATCTACATCTACACATCGAACAATTGCTGTATCGTCCGACACAGAATCTAAAATAACGTTAGATTCTGATTCTTCATAAACATGAATTATCAATGTAGACTCTCACAGTAATGAAAAAAATATTGAGTTGTTACGTTTTATTTTAATTTTGATGAAACGTAAGAATGTTTTAATTTTCTGTATAAATAAATAAATTTATTAAAAACTGAAAATTGTTTTGTTTTTGATAAGATAACCGTTTAGATTTAGCACTGGAACGCATCTTTAATATTTTAGCACACTTCTTTACAAAAAGTTATTTCGAAAAGTTATTAAATAAATATTAACTCATCATCGTATATTTAGTTATTTATTTTTATGTTTAGATGTCTGGTTATTTCTGGTTATTTATGTTTAAAACAAAAACATATCCAATATTGACAAGTGCTGCTGGAAACATAAAAAATTAGCCAACCAAGTAAAAAATGTGCTTAACGGTGTTATTAATTTACATGTACATTTACAATACCAATTAGTAAATGTGTTCATAAGCCAATATAAAAAATATTAGATTGTGTTACTTAATTCTCTCATCTTTCTCAATGTTGTTTATTCTATAAAGATTTTGCAATGACTTTCAAATAAACAAACTTTAATGTTAAATTTGTTTTCCCAAATACAAAAATTATAGTCGCTGCTTCAATACAATTTTTTTATATATTGGTTGTCTTAGACTGATTCAGTAGAACTGAAGAAAATATTTAAATTTCAACTGAAACTGATTTTTCTGCTTTAGAAATATATGTTCTGCTGGGTAGCCTTTTCCAAAATAACCCGTCTCGTCAAAGTTAAAAACTTGCTTAGGTGTTTTTTATCGGGGAATTTCGCAGCTGCAACAGTATCGACGCTAGCTCCATTTTGATTTATATTAAATTTCAGTTATTGCTTCCATTTTTTTACGATGCAAAGTGAAATGGCGCAAATTTAATTCACCAATTTTTTTTTAGACGCAACATAAAACGTCGCATACTTAAACGTCGTAAGCTGAAACGTCGCGAGGTATTGGTGTATATAAAATACAACTGTATACAACTGTATGCAAACTGCAGTGGAATCCCATCCTACCCATTCATTATTGCACTGCCTGAGCTTTCGACTAATTCAAGAGGTTTTAAATTAAAATTCGTTGAATGCAAAAATGGATTGTTTTACTTTTGAAAATTACAGGCAAATAGTGTTTTTGATGAAACAAAAATTAAGGAGCATGTGACAAATTTCTATCAGAATAATATTGATTACTTGATAAAATGAAAGAATAGAAAGTAAAAAATATATCAGTATCTTGTCCTGTAGTTTCAAAAGTCACCGTAGTTATAACCCATCCTACCTAGTGGGCGGTTAAAACCCAATAAATTATTTTAACACCAATAATATATTATACCAATAAATTATGTTAACACATACCAAATATCGTGGTGAATTATATTTCTATACAGATGATTTCGATAGAGATTATTGTGGATCCACCTATCAACAAAACCTTAAACAAATTACAGCGTCTTTTTTTAATATCAAAAAATAATAAGCTATTATTATTAAATGCTTATAAAACACCACATATATACTTCGGAAAATAATATACTAATGTATATATACTTTTTGTTGTAAGTCACTTTAGTATAATCCTACTTTAGTTAAATGGACATGTGGTGCATAATAAGTAAATCGAGCCAAAATATTTATTTATTTATTTATTTATGACAGTGGGATCTACAGATAAATCTGCAGTCCAACTACAGGTCCTTTTCCCTTTCGAAATGTGGGCCTTTTATATATTAATTATTTGGTATCCAAAATATTTATTTCGTTTCACGTTTAAGCCCACCAGTTGGTATAATCGGAATAACTGTTCTGTGAGTAAAGGTTCACTTGGTAGAAGTATCAGTCTCGGCAAAAAAAGAGCAACTAAAACTCAAAACGAACAGCATTTATTGGCTTGTTGGGGGAAAAATTCTACACTCGATCTGGAATCAAATCTAGTCCTATGGGTATCAGCTATGGAGAAAAGCTTCTAATAGTAACATCGAAACAATTCAAAGAATGAAATAAAAAAATTTCATACGCAGGCCCCATGATACCTTAGAAATATTAATCTACATAAATACCGTTGAGTAAGAACTTGAAAATTGTAAAAACAAATATGCAATCACATACTGATCCACCACCCTAACCTTTTGGCGAGAGGTGCACAAAACGTTGATGTAACCAGCAGGTTAAGAAAAAAGTTGCTATCCAGTCACGTAAGGCCGAATATTAAAATAAACGTGCAACTAAACCTTCCAACTTTTTAGATTGTAACATTTAAATAAACCGCATAAAGATCGTTGTGAATTACTATCATGTTCGTTCAAAAAGATTCAATAAATACAGTTACGTTACGTTTAAGTACTCAAAAACTTCAGTACTACAAATAATTTGAAGCGAGATGAGGGTTTGAGAAGTGGTGTGACTGGTTTAAAAGTTGGGGCGCAAGACTGGCGCAAGCCGGCCAGTTAATACGCATTTTTATGAGATTATGACACTAGGTTCACCATAATTTTTTAAATTATTTATAAATTTTAGTTGGTCATGATTTCAATAAAATTGCATTTGTTGTTATGACCCACTAGGATTGGTTATAACCCCATTATGGACTTTTGACATGTGGGTATATGTTACGTCGCTAATTCGAATGCAATATTTTATTGTATACCCATTAAAATGTAAACATGTATTTATTTATTAATCGAACTAGTTATTGTTTTTGTTTTTTATTTACTGACTGAATATTGAAAATTTCAAAGTATCGTCTTTAAACCAATTTTTAATAAAAAATGATGTAAAAATTTTTTTTAGAAAAAGCTTGTTCCAATCATTAATGGTTGGGTATGATATTTATTTATTTATTCTTATAAAAACACAAGTGCAGTATCACATCACAAATTAAACTAAATAATAATAAATATATAATTTCATAATAAATTCATTTAAAGCTTTAGATTAGAAAGCTTTAGGTTCTTAGAATTAATTTCGATTAAAGTTTATTTTTCTAATTGAAATATAAAAAACTAACAGACAAATTGAGATTTTTTTTCAAATTCTATCGATTTTATTGGGTTTTCCCCAGAATTAGTATAATACCAGAAACTATATACATATATGCTATGTATAATACTTAACTATACAAATATGTAAATATTATTCTAATTATTTTATTATGCTCCTAATTAATAGATAGAATTTAGAAGAATTTTTTATATATGTAATTAATTAAAAGTAAAAGTTGATACGGTAGCGTAACGAAATTTTCTCTCTTAAAATCTCGTTTTGAAAATCGCCTTTTCTAAATGTCGTTTTTCAATTCCAGAATATTTACCTTAATAATTTTTATTAATATCCCACAAAAAGTGGGATCTCTGCTTTTTCCAGAATATTTACAATTTCTTTTTTTTCAGAATTTTTATAGAAGGCAATTTCTTTTTTTTCAGAATTTTTATAGAAGAGGTTTCGAGCCCGACTCGGTTGATATATTTTATTTAATTTCTATTATTCACTTTAATTTATCTAGGTTGAAAAATAATGCAGCTTTATAAACCAAACCAAAGTAGGCTTTGTATTAACATAACATAATCGAAAGCGTTACAAAATCTCGTCTCTTAAAATCTCGATTTTCAAAATCCATTTAAGGAATTAAAATAAGGATAGAGGTAACGAAATATTAATAAACAAAATTTTAATAAAATAGAATAAAATAGAACTAAGATAGAATATAAAATGCTCGTTAATCGATTTTAAGCTTTTTACAAAGCAATAAAGGTTTTAGATTTTAAAGCCTTCAAGTTCATCCATTCCACGAAAATGGATTCTAGATTGGTTTTCCGTTTTTGATAAAGACCGAGATAGGTACAGCGAAGTTGATGGACATTGTTTTATCCTATTTTTCTTCTTTACAGGTTCTGCAAAAGTAATTAGAAGAGAGTCATTTGAAGCCTTCTAGCCAGTTTGCTCATAGGACAATGGCATGTAATAACACCTGCCATAGTTGTGATGTATAGCTCCAACTATTTCAATGAAAAATACCGCAAAAAATATACAAAAAAATCCAATTCTGTTGTTGTAAAAATCAGGTTTGGTATAAAATAAGCAACAATTTTTCAAATGCTAACGCATTCAACTAACGAATCTACTTTGTACGAATAAACAAAGATTAAACAAATTGAAAAAAGCAAATAGGTGGTGACATTTTTCTTTCAAGTTATTTATTCTCATTTTGGAATTATGAAATACATATTTTCATAGTTTTATATTGAGTGAAATATATTTGTTTTAGCCTTAAATTAACAAAAATTATTATGTTTTGATGTATAGTCCGAATTTGTATAAAAACTATCTGTTTCCATTTTAAAATCTCGATTTCGTCGAATTTGCAGTCTAAAAAGACCATTTTTGATCCTTCCCGGAAGTTAAAAATATTACCAAAATAATGTAAAATAAGAAGAAGATTAGTATTGGTTACGTTAAAAAAGTAGAAAGTTCTTAAATTAAGTGTTATTATTAAGAAAACAACATAAATTCCCAACCCGGATAGTGACGAAATCTTATTTTTGAAAATTTTATTTCTGAAAATCTTATTTTTTTAAAATCTTAGTTTTTTCTAAAAATCTTATTTTTTTTCTCCGTTTTTATACGCCTGTACATTGATTCGTCGCCGTATACCGAAACTGATTCGAGCATACAGTTTTGATTATTGATAATTATTGGTAATAAAATTTAGCTAATAATGGCTCTTATACTTGTTATTGTTGTTTTTGCTCCACAACACAAACACACATCCCTTGCTACTAGTTCAATAAGTTTTCCGAATATATATTTATAAATAGTTAGATCTCACGTCCCAGAGGAACATGTGAGAGGTTGGTTGGAATAATTAAACTAAAGCCACATTCAATAATGCGATTTCTGAATTTAGCTCATCTATATAACAGTACTTCTATATATATAACAGTACTTACTCTATACATGAAAAATTATTTTTTACCTAAGTTAATGTCAAGAATTAAAAATAAAAAAAATAGGATTATCATAGACTGGTTTTCGAAGTAGACCCATGTAGGCTAAATTAGTTTAATAATGTAAAAATAGTAGAAAATTTATTAAACAGAAAAACTGTTTCCATTTCCACGGCTTTTCCGAAAAAATAATTATTACCTTCAAAAATAAAAATATAATATTTAAAAAAAAACAAACTCAGCTCTTTTAGAGAGAAATGTAAATTGCAACTATATTTGAAAACAGTAATATTTTTTTAGTTAACACAATTATGTTCTTGTGCTTAAATAATGTTAGATAGTGTTGTTTAACAATAAATTATAAACTAAATTGAACATTTTAATTTAGGCATGTGTAGTGTAAGTGTACTGGAATTTTACCACGGCATAACTAAATCTCTTGTATGCCACTAAACTGAAGTGGAATTCTCGATAAACATTTGTTGGCTACTATTAAAGTTGAGGCTGGAAAGCTTACTTAGTAACACCTGAGGCTCTATACAGTTAAAAGCCTTTCTTATTTCAATAAAAATACAACCAGTGTATTTTCCTTCATCCATACTTTTGAGCGATGAAATAGTTTAGTGTTAGACAAGCTGCGGTGGTATTTGAATACTGCTCGAAACCATATTACTGTGGATGAAAAAAATTATTACTTCTTAGGAAGTCAGTTAACCTATTTTTTGTTATAGTTTCAAATATTTTAGAGAATACTGGGAGTACAGAAATTGGTCTGTAATTAGATGGATCGGTGCTATCACCTGATTTGTAAATGGGTGTAACGAGAGCCATTTTCAAACAGTCTGGAAAATAACATGTCTCAATAGATAAGATAGGAGCAAGTTTGTTTGAAAATTTTTTTACAAATTTCGTTGAAATTTCGTTATATCCCGTAGCAGCTGAGTTGATCGCCAGAATGATCTCATTTGAATTTGTGGGAAATAAATAAAAATTTGAGAAGGTGTTTCGCAAGAAATTTCTGAAAATATTCCGATTAATATTATTTGAGGGAAGGTTTAGATTTTCGGTAACGGTGGTGAAATATTTATTCATCAAATTGGAAATCTTTTGTGGTTCATTAAAAGATTTATTATTGAAATTAATGGATTTTAATTGATTGTCTGTATTTGTAAAGTCTTTGTTTAAAATAATTTTTTTGTGTACATTCCATAAATTCTTAGGATTTCCTGACTCTTTGGATAATAGATCAGAGCAGTATTTAGATTTAACTTCGATGATTAAGGTTTTTACTTTATTCTTATTCTATATCTGTTATAAAAGGTCTTGACATTTTCATCATTCGGTTATTTTCTTTTATATCTGAAAAAAGAATTACGAAGTTTTATATTTTCAGAAATTTCCGGGGTCATCAATAATTTTTCTTTTAAAGCTTTTAAAGCGGAAATTTTATTAACTCGAAAACAAGTAAACTAAATGAAATATGTCCACCTAAAAAAATCAAAATTAAAACATAAATAAATCATCATGAAATAAAAACGAGATTAAACCACATTATCAAAGAACGCACAAATCTAAAGAAAATTAGCTGAAGTGTAAGAAGGCCTCACGTATAATAACATTATTAAAATTCACCTATGCATTTGGAACTGTAATAGGGTTAGTTTAAATAATAAAATCCCCTGTTCAATCGCAGAACATATTAAAAGTAAGGAGTAAAGTCTGCCAGACTGATTGCTGAAAAGAAAAATGAGAATTTCAACAATTTCAAAATGAAATATCCATGTCTATGTTCATATATGTTTTATTCTTTGTTGATTACAAAAATCAGTATAAATTTTTTAATTAAAAGAATTCCCACGATTTTACTTTAATGGATTCATTTCATCACATTATGTTGTTCAATATTGTATATCTTTTCAATACTTGGAATTATAACACAAATTTGATTTTTCACATAAGCATCTGCAGCTACAACTTTAGATTCTAAAAATACATATATGTAATTTTTAATAATTAATCAAAATTCAAAAAGACAAAATCATTATCAAAATTATATCAAAATAAAAAAATTTACCTCTTCGAGGAGAATAAAACTGTCCAAAAATTTCATCTTTTGGAATTGATGCTGGAACTTGATAAAGATATTGTAACATCGATATACCTCGGATTCTATCTGGTAATGCTATAATAATTAAATCTCTAATTTTCCATGGTGCTAACATTAAAACATCTCCATTATTTTTAACACTAACTGTTACACCACCTTTCAAAAATGTTATAAAATTATTTAATAAAATTTGATAAAATTAGAACAAATTTGATCAATAAATTATAATAAATTCATTTATATACCTAATTCACTATCAGCAAATCTAATTAAAAATGTTCCCTCAGGACATTGTCGCAAAATGTCAGAAGCATTGGTTTTACTAATAAAACCATTAATACATCCAACTTGCCATGGTTCTAAAAAATGATATTTTATTACTTTCATTGTAGCATAGAACCATTCCCAAAATGTAAAACATCTATCCTTCAAGGGTGCTTTGCAAAATTGCATATATGAAACATATTTACTGTAAGCATCTCTATAACTAGTATCAAATAATTTCTCATCTAAAAATAAAATACAATATTAATATTCTTAAAATTAAATTTGATTTAAATATCTTACATAAAAAATTCAAATTTTCTGTGGTTAGTTCTCTACCAGTTTTACTAGAGAATTTTGTACTTAAAACTTTCGATAAATCGCCCCAATTTACTTTTTCTGGTACTTGAAAAGGATTTTCTATTGGGTCAGAGAATGCATTACTCCAAGTTATAGTTGCCCAAGATTGTGGTTCCTGATTACCATGAACAATTGCTACAACTGGTAGAGATAAGGTCCAAGCCTAATTAGGACATTTATTGTTAATATATAAAATTTAATTTTTTAATTTATATTTACAACAATCTTATAGTTAGATTCACTTTGTATATTTCCATTATTATGAAAATCAACCGTAGTGTAAAATAATAAAGCAAATTTTTCATCCATAACACTCCATTCAAACCCTCTTCTTTCTGTTCGTTTAGTTTTCTTTAATTGCATGTTTCTAAAATAAACAGAAAATAAATTTTTTGGTTAAATTTTAATTAATATAGAATATAGATATATCAATATATATAGACCTCACCTAAAGCGAACAGCAAAATGTCTATTAGAATTTTCAGGATTATATTCCATATTACCAATATTATTTTGAAGTTCTCCAGAAGACTCTGGTGGAGTTTCCATTTGGTAATCTTTTTCATAATATAGTCTAGCTTGATCTTCTAATAAAAAAAGAACGAAAAAAGCAAAGAAATAAATAAAAAATACAAATTGTGGTGATAGAGAGTAACATCGTATTCTTAATATATTAGAATTAGATTTTGATTTTAAATTTGGACAAATACAAACAAATGAATCGAAAAATAATTTTATAGCTGAAATTATTATATAATTTCTGTCATAAAATATATATATATATATTATATTATTAGTAAATATTAATCTATTAATTGGTAAGATTTACAAAAATGCTAATCAAATAATTCTGAAAATCAACAAATAAAAAAAAATCGCAGAAAAACATCGATCTTAGGGATCAGAGAAACCTTCAATTGTCAAAATTAATAATAAATTAATTTTGATGACAGAAGGTTAATAAAACAATAAAAAAAAAATTTTAGGGCATTATAACATACAACAGTACGAAGAACAAAAACTGCTCCAAGGCAGTTACAACTTCAATATTAATTAAACACTAGTGAATCCCCTGTGCAATTGCACAGAAGCTAATAAGTTCATAGAATCGATGTCGTTTATAAGTCACATTAAGATATACACGCCAAATTTTTTAACAAAACAAAAAAATAAGTCAAAAGTGAATTATTTTATTAAAAAACTGATTTATACATTGTGTTTTTCTGTTCTTTATTACAAATATGTATATTTTGTGATTACATAACAGAATTGATATTTATGAATAAAATAAAGTTTAAAATTGTTATACGAAAGATATTTTTATTGAATTTGACTTTGTTTATAAAGATGCAAGTTTTTTTTTGACTACGTCTATAGTCACAAAACGGTTATAGTCAGAAATATTACTGAAATTTAGGGAATGACTATAACCATGTTTTACTGTTTATATTTTTTTAAATAGCAGAATTTAACTAACATTTATTATATAATTTTTGAAGAGTATGATTTGATCTGATTTTTGTTTTTCTGTTTTGTTTTCAATTTTTGTTTGTGTTTTGGTTTTTGTAATTTTTCTATAAATTTGTGTGTTTATTTAAAATGAAAGAATTTTTATGAAGGCTTTTTAAAAATTGTCCATGGTTGAAATTTATTTTAGACATGTCGCTCAATTGAGAAATAACCGTCACTATTTGGTATAAATATTTGAAATCTTTTAAGTATTTCAGCACCAAGAACTTGCTAAAATTTCTATATTTTTGTGGTGTAATTAATTTACTATTCAATTATTCTTGCTTTTTTACTCGCCACATCGTTCATCTTGTGTATTATATATAAGATTACTAAAGAGAACAAAAATTAAAACCGAACAGTTTCTTAAGAACTTATTCTGCATGAAGCAATATTCGAAGAAATATTTAAGGACGAGGAGCATTACAAAGAATTAGGAATCAATAGTATCCAGTTGTAACAACAATAATAACGCAAAAAATTAAAGTATTTTTTTGATTAAGTATAGTACAAAAAAACGTAGCTTAATAAAAGGCAAATAATGATTTCGAAAATCTACACTTATAAAAGGGAAAGTCTGTTGGTTTGTTTGTTCGCTATACACGCCTACAGTTTTAAAATTTTTGTTTTTTTTTGTTTTTTTATTTCCCAATAAAACATTACAATCTGTCCCTGAAGGAGACATTCAGTAGTTTGTATGACATTTTTATGCAGGTATCTTAATAGTGCAATATTTAGTTTTAAAGATAAATTTCTGAAATTACAAAGTTATTCGTGATCAAAAAAGGAACCGGACACGGTACTTTATAAAGCTATCAAGTGACAGGTTTGGGTAGCTGTTATACAACTCCTAATATCTACCTGGAATGTTTCAAAAACAAGATATACGACTATTACGAGTTCTTAAAATTTGGTTTTGTTCGGGTTTGTTTGATTTTTGGTTGGTTCGGGTCACTACATTACAACTCCCAGAACTTCTCACAAATATTTCTAAAACCAATTGTGTTACAGAGATGAAAATTTACACTTAAATACTCAAATAAAGAGATCCGACTGTTACAGATTTAGAAATTTTGAACTGGTTCGGGTCGGTGTTATACAACTTCTAGCACCTATCAGGAATATTTAGGAAACTCATTGTATTATAGACATGAAAATTTATACCTAGATACTCTATCAAAAATTAGCAAATACGTAATAAGCAAAATTTCGACTGGTTCGAATTGCTATCGTACAACTCCTAACACCTATCAGAAATATTTCAAAAAATAATTGTGTTACAGACATGCAAATTTATACTTAAATACTCAAATAAAGAGATCCGACTGTTACAGATTTAGAAATTTTGAACTGGTTCGGGTCGGTGTTATACAACTTCTAGCACCTATCAGGAATATTTAGGAAACTCATTGTATTATAGACATGAAAATTTATACCTAGATACTCTATCAAAAATTAGCAAATACGTAATAAGCAAAATTCGGGCTGGTTCGGATAGCTACCGTACAACTCCCAGCACCTATCAGAGGTATTTATAAAACTGTGTTACAAACATGAAAATTTATACTTAGATATTCTTTTAAAAGAACAAAATTAACATAATACATAAGTCAATAAATTAAAATTAACATAGATCTAAAAACTGGGAGGCAGTAAGAGGCAGTAGACTAAAAAAAAACCGGAAACAATAAGAAATCTAGCTTTTAAGATTAATAAATTTGTAATAGTATAAACACAAATAAAGAAAGAAAAAAAAAAGATAAAGAAAAGCGAAACTGTTACCTATTTCAAATATTTTGACTAATTCGTGTAGGTGCTATACAACCCCTAGCACCTATCAGGAATGTTTCACAAAACAATTGTGTTACAGATTTGAAATACATAAGTAATCTATGAAAATTGAACAAACACGTATTTTTCTGAAAAAGTATTTCCGAATTTTAGGAATCAGTATAAAAATGTTAGATGGCTATGTGAATTAGCTACAAAAAATGTGACAATTCGTTTTACTAATCAAAAAATACTGCAGAGTATTCCCGGTCCATGTATACAAGTAGATAGATACGTTAGCAATGAAAATGAAGCTGCCGAACAGATTTTCGTTAGTTGTTTGATTTGACACAATTTCCTCCTCACCAATTGAAATTAAAAGTAAGAGCTCCAATATTGCTTCTACGAAATTTGAAGCATCCAAAACTATGGTAATAGATTAATAATAAGAAATTTGCATCCTCATTTCATTGAAGCATAAATTCAAGTTGATTGTCGAAAAGGCGAACATATTTTTATTTGAAGAATACCGCAAAGCAAGAAACGTGTTTGTTTATACTCCATCAGAAAAAGCCCGAAATATTGTTTATAAAGAAATCATTTGCATATAAGTATAGTTTAAATTGTAGTTTTTGATTGTTGATTTTGTTTCTGTAGTGAAAAAAAAATATATTATAGCATTTTAGCTAAACCAATTTTTTTCAATTCGATTTATAAATCAAACTTCATTGAAGTAAATTCTATACATTTTGTGTTCGACGTGTTACACGACAACGTCGGGTAACTTTGCTAGTTTACTATATTTTAGAATTTTAAATCTATTTTGTTCAAAAGGAATTTCTTATAAATGGTTTGTTGTAATATGTATAGTTATTAGTTATAGTTATCCATTCCCTACCTAGTATATTTTGTTTCATAATTCTAGACTATGGTTTGAACATCATGAGCTTGTTTTAATTATTTAGCAGTGACTATTACAATAAACGGTTAAAAAATCTCTTTCAGTGCATTTCAGTGTGTATTTAATTTTTATTAATTTTTATATTATGTATTTAAATTGAAATAAAAATATCTAGTGTCGTTTTCAATGTGCCATTTTTTAAGCAGAACTGTAAAAAAAAACTGTTTAAAAAGACTGGATATAAGCAAAGTTAATGCATATTCTTGCCAAAATTATTCATACTCAAAATGGTACTCATTTCAAAATATTATCCAATATTTATTTTTCAATTCAAATATTATTATTATTATTCCCGTCAAAAACATTGGTATTATTCCCATCAAAAACTGGCTGGATGTCTGGTATTTGCATACGTAGGTAATAGGTTTACGCAAAATTAAAATAAAAACTAATTTTTTAAAAAATGTACCAATGAACCTTTTTCTTGATGTTATTGACCTTTTATATACCTTTTGGTGCTAAGTACGGTACTGCAATTTTACTAAGTATTTTACTAGTTTAACATTTTTGCATTTATTTATCAAATTTCTAGAAAAGTAACTCATTAAATGTGGAAAACTACTACCATTTTCAAGAACTAAGCCTTCTGACCAGGTCGAAATACCCATATAAAACATTTTCTTGGCTTCATCGAACAATTCGGTTGAAAGGCAGGCTTTAAGTACTATCAAACAAATAAATATAGACATAGTTATGCGGACATAAAATAATCTCAAATCTATCAGGTAGGGTAGTAGTAAATATTAACAGATTCAAAAATGTGTATGAAATTGACCATTAAAACAAAAATTAACCACAAAGTTTAGCATTGTTTACACAAGTAATAACTGATATTAAATCCAAACAGGATAATATTATATTATAAGTATTAGACAGACTCGAAGACAACTTTCGACGTTAGAGTAGTGATTATTAAATGATAATAAGTAACAAATTAAACAAATAATTTGTCAAAAAAGATGATTGCGGTATATTATTTCAATAATTAAATTTAGAAGCAAATGTTTTTTTTATATAGTTATGTAATAGATCTAATAGATGGTATCTTTCAAAGATATATTTCAGACGGTTACTATTTCTGGTTACTGTGCACGCACGGAAATGAAAGACACCGTTGTTAGATTAAAACTTAGTCTCAGATGGACCATTGAAGAAAATAGAATAAAATCTTAAAATCTGTAGTTGTATATGTAAATAGTTAAAAATAGTTATAAAATAAAAAGAACAATAAATTTAATAATAAAATCTGTGTAAAATAAATAAATAAAACATTTTAAAATTAATTAATAAATAAAATTTGTGGAAAATGAATTAACAAGAATTTTAATTCCTATATGATAATAACTATACAAGTTAAGAAAAAATATTTCGAAGAAGAAATATTTACTATATGTTATATTATCAAGGGTAATTTACCTTTGGTACGGAAAATATTTGCAATTATATGGCATAATACAATATAGTTACATTAATTACAACATAGTTTAATATTTCAATAGTTAACGCAAAAATTCAATAAATTTAAACAGTAAATAGAAGATAAGAGATTTTTAAAATTCAATTTGCCCATCATATTACAAAAAATTGAGATTATAAACTTTTACCTGACAAAATTATACATTCAACTTGTGGATAATATTTGTATACATCAAATTGTGGTCCAATTAACCACCTTACAGTAGCAGAAAATCTAAAAATAAAATGAAAAATTTTAATTGATTTCGGCTTTGTAAAAAATATCTCATAGTTACCTTGTATTTTTTTTCATAACTTGTGGTGGTTGTCTTTCTACAATTAATGCTGATAAAATTATATATTGTTTAATTTTTTCAATAATTTCAGAAACTTCATCCAATTCACGTATTAATCTTTCATCAAGGTCTAATTTTGATACAATTCTTCTTAATGATTTATATATATTTATCAATACTGTTGAGATGACTAACAAATTTTCAATGCAAGTCTGAATATCATCTAAATTATCTTTGAATGGTGTTCCATTAGCAGCTAATGCCTGATTACGTTGCCATCTTTTTAAATGTTCATCAATTACAACACTTTTAAAATTTTGGTATATAGTAAAATAATTATTAAATGTTTGTAATTTATCGTTTATCATTTGCTGTGATTCATTAAAAATTTGTTGTGTTGTTGAATGTAATATATTTGGATTTTGCATTAATATATGTTCTAATGATAAATGAAGTTCATCAACTTCATTTGTAAATAATTGTAATTTACTTCCATAATCTATTATTTCAAATATAACTTTACGAACAGCATCTGATAGATCTCCAATACCATTAGCATAGCCTTGATTTGGTGCAAGACCTAATTGACTTATATATTGAAATTCTTGTTGAATTCCCTTCCTTAAATGATTATAATATTCAAGGGGTGTAAAATGTTTTTTACGACTAAATATTTCAGTCCACTTAATTTTAGAATCTTCACCACCTGCATTAATAATATGAACTAGTTTTGCATCTAAATCTTCAGAAAATTTATTAGCATAATGTTCTTGTTGAGCTGCAGTATCATTTTCGGATCTAAAATTATACATTATACTAATGATTATATTACTTGATTTTTAAAAATGACAGTATTAAGTCAAATGTAACAAATTTTATATGCAATCTGTAATATTACAAGAAAAATATAATTAATTGCTATCAATTCAAAGTATTAAAATAATTACTCAATAAATCAATTTTATATTGACAAAACAGATAATGTTATAGAAAAAAAAGGCTCCATTTAAACTTATTCGCTTAATGATACCTGTGAGTAAGGTTCTTAAAAATAATATCAATCTATATTTTAAAATCTAAATGTATACAGAATAAATAAATGTATATAAGTACTCTAAAACAGATTTAAACTTTGTCTATATTTATTTTGCACAGTAAATTCATTGAAAAAAAAACAACATGCAAAAATATAACAGATTGAAGAAATGAAATTATTTTAAAATTTAAATTCAAGAAAATATCTTAATTATATATTCAAAAACCTAATAGCCTAAATTAAATCGAATTAAAATCGAATATACTTTAACTTACGACACCATTTGATGTTCAATCCATTCTGCAAAAACACTTCTTATTTGATATTGTCCTTTACTTTCATAATGAAGTCGCATTTGTCGTTCAATTTCTGCATTTTTGCATATTGTATCCCACACTGTTAGCATTTTAAAAAAAATATTTGATGCTGAAATAATACAAAATAAATAAACATTATACTAGATACATGAATTTTAAAACAACGATGGCGCCTATCGAGAAACGTGAAATTACGAATGCTTCAAAAATCTATCATTACTTGCTGTTATAACAACAAGGGTCTATAATACCAGAAATTTTACACAATACAACACTCCAATGGTCTCATCATACCAATTTTGAATCAATGGCTCTTCTTTTATAATAGCCTACATGACCGAATTAAAAATCTCATTAAAAATAAATTTAAAAAGTAAACAAAATATGTCTTGAAAAATATTTTTATTATGTAATGTACATAATAATTTTTCTCTGAAAGTTGCCTCTTAAATTAATCATTTTATACTTGAACCATTATTCTTATTTCATAGGGGGATTTCAAAACATAATTATTATCATACTTTTATTCACTCTCTAATTACCAAATTCATATTCTAATTTCATATCAACGATACCAAAATATTATTGTAATATCTCCATATCTCGAATTTGAAATTATGTTCTTATCATACTACCACTCAAGACAACTTTTTCATATCGCTTTTCTAATTGCCTATTTCATATTATTTACTCATTTTTTCATTAAAAAAAAAAAAAAAAAATTTTTTAAATTTGCTTTTTCGAAGAGTTACACAATTTGAGTAGCAACATTAAATGCACTAAAAAAGAGAAAATAAATTAGGTAATTCAAATTGCTATGTGTGTAATTCTAACATTTGACTACAGGCAGGAGAAAATAATGTTAGATAAGATGTTTGTACGAAAAAGCCATTATATGAACTTGCCATGCATAAAACCAAGGAGTGTCAATCCTGATAAGTGTTAAAATATCAGCGGTTTATATAGTTTAAATTTACACTCCTTGTTTTTATTCATGACAAGTTCATATAGCCTTCAAACATAGCCTCCAAGCCTCCGCCCCATATTATTGAAACCCTGATTTTGCTGACGACATAACGATGTAGACGGCAGGAAAAAACAAAATTTGAATATTCTTCCATTGTTTTGTTATTGTCGGGGGCTACGTCGCCCTCAAACCTGATACTCTGAAATTTGATTTTCAGAATTTTAAATTGTCTGAATTTTGATTTACCTGAATAATTTCGATTGATTATCAGATTGAAATCAGATTGCAATAACGTAACAATGTTGGATTATCCTTTTCCACAAGTGAAAATTGATTCTTATCATCCTCCTATATGTTTCTCTCTCTGTACTAATGCTTTTCCTGACCCCGAGAAAGCACACAGTTTTCGTTTAGACTTTAATAGGGCTAATTTTAATGATATGAATAACTTTTTTATTAACTATGATTTCATTTCTGTATTTGGAAATAATGAAATTGAAGATATGACTAAAAAAATTTACGATTTAATATTTGAAGCATTTCGACTCTATATTCCAATTATTAAAATTAAGGATCCTAATTCAAGCCCGCTTTGGTTCACTTATTATTGATGATAGTCTTGTGAAGAAATATCTGATAACAATATATTTTCTGGACCTGATGACGTTCCTCAACTAGTTCTACAGAACTGCTCAGATGCGTTGGCTGCTCAACTTTCTATCATTTTTAATACTTTTATCACTTGTGGCTTGTTCCCATCTATTTGGAAACTTTTATTAAACCTACACATAAAAAATATACAAAAATGAGATAAGCAATTATAGACCAATTTCCAAACTTTCCATTATTCCTAAAGTTTTTGAGCTGATGATTTTTGATTCTATTTACAATCATTGCACTAACTTCTTAACGACACATCAACATGGTTTTCTGAAAAAGAAGTCTGCAGTGACCAACCTTCTTAATCAATATGGTAACGGGATATCCAAACGGATGTAATTTACACCGATTTTAGTAAAGCATTTAATGTTTTACCCCATAGTATTATTTTACTAAAACTCAAAAAAACTAGGACTTCCTGCAAAGTTTGTAAAATGGGTCAACTCATATTTTACTAATAGAAGCTATACTGTCTTATTCCGCTCTTCATTTTCATCATCATTCATATCAAATTCTGGAGTTCCACAGGTTAGTCACTTAGGACCACTGTTACTTATTATTGCTATCATTGATGTGGCTTATATGATTTGTAATAGCAATTTGAAAATTTACGCTGATGATATGAAGATTTTCAAAAAAATAACGTCAATACAATAATGTTTATATGCTTCAAGATGATCTAGATAAATTTTATACTTGGTGCATTAATAACAACCTTTTACTAAACATTAGTAAATGTGCACTCATGTGTTACACACGTCGAACCCAACCATTTAGCTTTAGATATAATCTAAATAACGAAACCTTAGAAAAGGTTAATTCAATTAAGGACTTAGGAGTTTATTTCAATGATAACATCGTTAATAAAGCTAGTTCAATGTGTTGGGCTTTATAAGACGTTGGTCAAAGACATTTAACGATCCTTATACATTTTCAAATCATTGTATACATGCCTCGTTAGACTCCATCTTGAATAGGCATGTCAGGTCTGGTCTCCATTTTATAATTCACATATATACAAAGAATAGAAGCTGTTCAAAAAAAAATGTTAAAGTTTGCACTACGTATTTTGCCTCGGGATGATCTAACAAGACTTCCTTCATATGAGCATAGGCTAAACCTTCTCAATCTTAAGTCTCTGTGGAAAAGACGGGAAGTAGTTGATGTTTTATTTATTTTCGAAATTATTAAAGGCGGTATTATTTCCCCTTCAACTTTAAATAAAATTATCATTAACACAAATACTCGTTTACGCCACTCAAATCTCTTAACATTACACAGAACAAATTATGGTAAATATATATGAACCTATTAATAGAATGTTACCTAATATTTAGTAATAAATATAAGTTAACTTGACCTTTTTAATTTATATTAAAAAAAAATAATATTACTATTTTTGTATTTTGAATTTTGTTATTTTTGAATGTATACTAAGTAAATTTAATTGTATTTTAATTAATATATGAAATATAACACTAAATTGTAAACTGTTTGAGCTAAATAATATATATATATAAATAAATAAATTTGAATTTGCCTGAATTTTGAACCATCTGAATTATAAAAATCGTAATTTTGTTATGAACCTCAATATTATAGCTGAGAACAAAATATCGTCTTGTAGAAATTAACTATAATATTTTTACTTCAATCATAATTATTTTTGTTTCGGTTATAAATAATATTGTTGCAAACATATTTTTGTTCCAACCATATTATAATTTCATTCAAACATATAAGAAACATTTTACCACTATATAAAAACTATATAGTTACATGATGTCTAATGATTATGTAATATTCTGTGATATTTTCCAATCATATCATTGTTCTAATTTTATAGTTAGGCCAAACATATTTTTTTAATCAGTGCAAAAACAATGTTGACTTTTCTTTTAACCAGACCAGTTTAAAGAAAACCTTGCTTCATTTGCTCCTTTAGTCCTCCCACTAATATTTATATTATAATATAATATATAATAACTTATTTTTAGTGATAAAATTTACTTTTAATCATTTAATCATTTCTCTGACTTTGTTTATTTTTTTTTATGTGAATAATAAGCTTTGTTGTTTTATATTTAAAAGTAATTAAATCTTATTTTATATACATTATGTAAATTGAGAATTTTAATAATTAAATTATATTATTTTTTTATACTGTTTGAATTAAAAAGTAAATAAATAAATAAATAATGAATAAATAACGCGAATGTACTGTAAATTGATTCATAGTAGCATTTTGCTTTTAAAGAATGTTAGAAAGTGTTTTTCTTATAACAGAAATAATTTCAAACAATATCTATGATGGTAGAAAAGACTTAAATTTCTTTTAATTGGCATCTCTATAAATTTTCCCGAAATTTTTATATTCTTACTAATTTTTTTTTTAAAATCAAATCAATCAAATATTTCTTCAATTATAATACATGTATAGACAATATGAAAAGCGCAATAAACTTAATAGGTGTTGCATGGAGCGTGTAAGTTAGTGTTAGCCCACTTGTCCACTTTTAATAAATAAACAAATTAAAATAAAAAAAAAACTTACGAAATATTATTCTTCAATATAAATTGATATAAGTACCAATAAATAATATTATTTATTAACACTTATTTATTTTATTCTGATTGAATCCAAATGTTATTAACTATATACAAATTTTTTATTTGATTGAAACAAGTTAACATTCGGTTAAAAAAATTGAAACTAAAATTAAAAATTGTTTTTCTTTAAGTATTATATTTAATTTATTTTCACCAAAACACTTCAGCACAATTAACTATACATAATTATAATAATTAAAATAATCTCAAATAAATTCCCAGAATTTTTTTAGTAAAATTTTAATTAACTTCTATAATTAAGTATAAATGGTATATAAATTAACTCCACAATTTCATAAAAAGTATATACATATTAGTTCTCCGTTCACTATATAAGTACAAAAATAAAAAATTATTAACAAGTTCAATTTTAATAGTTATCTCTTTAATTATTCTTGTAATTGCTACTGTTTTGTATTATACCGAGATAACCAAACTGACCCAACTACTTGTATATATTATGTTGTTTTACTAAGAATACAAAAAAAAGCATCTGAGATGACGAATTTTTCTTCGAATTTTTAATAATTTTTTGATATCAACACAATAAAAAGAGTAATTATATTCCAGCAATAGATTTTCAAGCTAATTTTTTATTTTTAACTTAAAAGTCGAATTTTCTGATTAAGGAAGTAAGTCTTAATTTTTTTGTTTTTTTTTTACTTCCGAAATGTCGATATTTACAAAATAAAAACTTTTAATTCCAAAATTTAATACTCGTATATCACAAAAAAAAAAAACTAATCTGGTTATCAAAAATAATTAATTTTTTATGAAATTTTTTAATACATTACATAGTTATCTACTGATATAATTGATGACGATTTATTAAAATGATGTAAAGATTTATTACATTATGTTTTACAGTCCGGAAACCTCTAAATGTGTATAGTTTTTTTTTCATTGTTTTAATCTACAATCTATGTAGCAGAGATAAGCATTAACTTTCATAATGCATTACATTCACATTATTTTCTAATGAATTGAAATAATGCATTAAAATTAATTTTTTGAATGATTTCAAGTAACGCATTGAATTAATATATCATATTCATAATGCATTACCAAAAATAATTAAAATTTTCAAAAGTAATTCAAATAATTTGAATTATTTTTGATAATACATTATATTATGTATGCATTATTTTTAATTATAATGCATTAGTTTTCCACATTTAATGAGTTGATAAGCCAGTAATTTGTTAAATAAATACTCGAAATATTGTAGATTGTAGTGTAAAATTGCAGTACCGTACTTAATTAAGCACGAAAAGGTGATTCTACCTAAGTTACTGTAGAGTGTAAAACAAAAAAAAAAAAAAATGCAGTATTTTAATGATTTATTTCATTATTAACGAAATTAATGCATTGTATCTAATTAATAATTACGAAAAATAATGGATTAAAAAAATAATGCAAAATCCTCAAATTTGTTAGATAATGTAATTATGATAATATGTTAATGCAAAATATGTTGGATGGTCCGGCTTGGGATTGACAGGGTAACATCTGACCGGTCGCTGACCCAGATGCGCAACTGTCAAGTGCCTGAGCAAGTGCTTACATAAGTGCCTCCACGTGGTGACCTCTGGAAACTATCCTATACAGCATCCGCTTATACGATAGGCCAAAATTGTAAGTGCGCAAAAACAACCCTTCAGATTGAAGGTTGGCGTTAGGTTAACTACCTAACCCATAAAAAAAAAATAGTTATGAAAGACTTAAAACAAGCCTCGGATATGGATGGATTAATTGGAAACAGACCCGGAACTCGTAAGGATTTTGATTTTCGAATTTGCACCTGGAACGTTCGAACACTATACAGCCCAGGTGCATCTAACATATTGGAAAATGTCCTCACGCAGTATAAAGCTGACATCACACGCCACTCATCGTGCGTGCTGGACGTACGGTCATACAGAGGGGCTAACATCGACTCTGATCATTTTTTGGTTATAGCACTTTTCAGAGCCAGAATATCTAATGTTAAAAAAGTGCAGTCACATCATAATCCCAAATTTAACATTAGTAGCCTGCAGTCGCCCGAGATAGCCAGAAGCTTCAAAGAGCAAATTAGCCTAAATTTAACAGCCACACCTCCTTCAAACCATTCTTCGATTGATGATCAATGGAAAAACTGTGCCAGTATCATCAAAGAGGTAGCCGCAAACACAATTGGCTTCAAACCACGAAACACCAGAAATCCATGGTATGACGAGGAATGTGCATCAAAAACGTTGAAGAAGAACGAGGCGTATAAAAAAGCGCTGCAACGGAAAACAAGAGCAGCGAAGGAAGAATATAAGGCTAAAAGAAGAGATGAGAAGAAACTCATCAGGCGGAAAAAACGGGACTTCGAAAAATCTCTGCTCATAAATATCGAATCTCATAAAAATAGAGGCAAAGTGCGGAACTTCTACAAAAAAGCCAAGCAACTGGCAGCTGGCTATATACCCGCTACACACGCGCTAAGAGATAATATGGGAAATTTGGTTACCGAAACGCAAGGGATATTGGAGACATGGAAGCAGCACTTTCAGCAGCTGCTAAATGGAGAGCAACAACAACAACAAGAGCTGGCAACACCAGCACCAGTCGTTACCAGCAACCCCCCGCCACCCACTGTAGAGGTTGTTGGCCAAGCCATCAGCAAGCTGAAAAACAACAAAGCTGCTGGACCTGATGGACTCCCAACTGAATTATTTAAAGCTGGAGGCGATGTTTTGGTTAACTGCATGCACCAAATCATTGGCAACACCTGGAAGGAAGAAAGCATGCCTAATGACTGGAGTACCAGCTCTATATGCCCCATTTTCAAAAAGGGCGACGCCATGTCCTGTAAAAACTATAGAGGAATATCCATCTTAAATATTGCATATAAGATCCTGTCCAACATTTTGTGCGAATGTCTGAAGCCCTATTGTGACGCTGTTATTGGCAGTTATCAATGCGGCTTTCGCCCCGGAAAATCAACAAGCGACCAGATGTTCGTACTTAGACAAATCCTGGAGAAGACCCATGAGTTTCAAATCGATACACACCACCTATTCATCGATTTCAAGTCTGCGTACGATTGCATATACCGCAGCGAGCTATATGCTGCTATGTCGGAATTCGGTGTACCAGCCAAGCTCATCCGATTGTCAAAAATGACACTGGAAAACACAAGATGTGCTGTGGTGATTGGAAATAACACTTCTGACTACTTCCAGACGTGTACCGGATTTCGACAAGGAGATGCACTATCATGCGACTTCTTCAATCTAGTACTGGAACGTATAGTGCGACGAGCGAAAGTAAACACGGCCGGTACTATATTTTTCAGATCTGTTCAACTACTAGGGTATGCCGACGACATTGACATCATCGCCAGATCACAACGGGCGGTCGTCGAGGCCTTTACCCAGATTGAAGAAAAAGCGAAACGAATGGGTCTCAAAGTAAATGAGGATAAGACAAAATATATGTTGTCGACAAATAAAAAGACCTCTCAACATCATATTGGTCAAAACATCACTGTCGGCACATATAATTTCGAGGTAGTTCAGGAGTTTACCTACCTTGGAACCAGTGTTAATCCCACAAACGACATCAATGTGGAGGTACGGCGAAGAATAACCCTTGCAAACCGTTGCTGCTTCGGTTTGTCAAAACATCTCGGGTCAAAGCTCCTCTCTCGAAACACCAAAGTACAAATCTCCAAAACGCTCATACTCCCGGTTTTGCTTTACGGATCAGAATCATGGACACTGCCTAAGGCAAGTGAACATGCACTTGGTGTCTTCGAGAAGAAAATTCTTCGTCAGATATATGGTCCTGAAAACGACGATGGGGTCTGGAGGAGAAAATATAATGCCGAACTCTATGAGCTGTTTAATGAGGTAGACGTAGTCACAAAAATTAAAGTCAAGAGACTACAGTGGCTCGGACACCTAGAGCGGATGGACGAAAATACTCCAGCCAAGAGAATCTTCGATTCCAGACCCGAAGGTACAAGACGTCGGGGCAGACCAAACCTTCGTTGGAGAGACGAAATATCGGCGGATTTAAAGCAATTTCGAATCTTCAACTGGAGAGAATCCGCCCGTGACCGGCAAAAATGGAGGATGTTGATGAGTCAGGCCCAGGACCTACATGGTCTGTTGGCCACCTAAGTAAGTAAGTAAGTTAATGCAAAACCTATTTTGGTATTGTTAGATGTATTATTTTTCAAATACACACTAAATGAGGCCCTAAATCTAATTTGCATAAAATATACACGATAAAATGTTCAAAATTAAATGTTCATCAACATGTTTTATAGAACCGCAAGATAATTTTAGAAATTAAAATTCAACCAGTTTAATAATAAAAAAAAAATTATGAAGGACTTTCTAGACGATGACATTACGAAGATAATGATTACAATGGATAATCATTTTGGTTACAATGAAGAAAGTATCAAGTGGAAGGTAAATAAAATCATTTTTTTGTTGAACGATAGAAAGTACTATAATTGTAATTAGATATTCTAATCTTATTCTTAGGAAAGAACCAAATTTAGAATTTCTTCAAATAATATTGATTTTGTATTGTTAGCCAGAAACCTACTTAATAAAGCAGTTGCTTCTGAAAATACTATTATTAAAATATAATTACTGTATATAGGTAAATTTTTATAATTAGAGGTTTATTACAAATGAGTAAATATGTAAATATTTTGTCTTTTATGTTAGGTGTATGAAGCTCTTAAGAGGAGTAAGTTCCTGGCAAATATATATATAAGAATTACCTTAACTACAAATTCTTCTAAGTCAGTAAAAATTTCGGTTAAATGGAAATGGTTTACACTTATATGTGTAAATTTTCATGTCTGAAAAACAAATGTTTTTTGGAACATTCCCGCTAGGTGCTAAAAGTTATACGGCAGACAGCGATCCGAATCAGTCCGAATTCGGTAACAGTAGTATGTATTTCTTAATCTTTGAAAAAATATCTAACTGTAAATTATCATGTCTGTAAAACATTTGATTTTTAAAACATTCTTGTTGGGCGCTAGGAGTTTTATGGTAGCCACCAAAACCAGCCCGAAATATGAATTTATTTTCCTGTGGAGACAAAATGATTTCATTAGAATTTTTAAGTGGCGAAAGTGTAAATTTTATGAATTCCACTTCAGCTATTCCAATTTTCTTCGTTCATCGCATGGTGATATTGAACAACCGAATTCTTTAAGTCCTTTGAATATATTATCAGTAAGTTGTTTAATTAAGTAGTTTTTTAAATCAGCAAACCATAATGAAATAAGAATACATCCCCTATTTCGAAATAAGGGAGAAACTCAAATAATAATATATGGTGTAGGTCACAAACGACATACAAAATTTACCACAACAATTTCGTTATTTAAAAGTAGTACTAGAAACTCCACTAGAAATTACAAAATGGTTTAATTTAAGTAAGCCAAAGTTAATTAAAATAAACCAAAGAAAATTATACACAAGTATACCTTTTGCCAGAATTTCTTGATATTGTAACATGGGGATTTGACCAGTGCTCAACTTTTCCAGAATATAATACAGATATGAATTTTTATATTTGTTAAACAGGATCATCTGTTCCTAATTCTTTAAGTGAAAGAGAAGATTTACGAAAGTATTGTGTTATATAGCCAAGTTCATAAGAAAGAATTTAAATTTGATTTTCTTCCTTTAAAAACTGTTAAAGCATTTGTTTTCAAAACATTCAGTTTAGAAAATATGGGGAATATATTTGGCAATATGACAAAGCTGAAAAAATAGTAATAGAAATGACAAAAACAAAAATTGAAGAAATGATCACCGAAGCTGAAGCAAGAATTTGGGGGTGTTGGTTGCTTGGAATACACTATTTTTCTATTAATCAGATTAACAGCTATCACTTATCAGTACATAAAATTATTCAATACTTTAATGTTAGGTGATTTTGCGGTAAAATTGCGACTAATTTAGAATGCGTTACCTTTGAATGGATTTAAGTTCTCATATTATTTCAAATTGAATTCTATATTTTTTTCGATTAGGAACCTATTATTTATTTATTTTGTGAACCAATTTTTATGAAATAAATGTGTTTACGTGTAGACATTTTGCCCATGTTGACATTTTATAATCGACATTTCAAGAATCGATAAATTTTACAAGTCGACATTTTTTACGTCGAAATTTTGGAGTCGATATTTTGTTAATCTAGATTATTTAGCAGATTCTTTATTATACATTTTGTGTTTAGATTTTTTTTGTAAACCAGATCCTTGGGGAAAAAAACGCGCCTTGTCCTTTACCCGTAGGGTGATGTGGAAAAAATGAGTTAAAATATTTTGAAAATACAATTTTTTTTAATTCAACTGGAAATTCAAAATTAAATTTTTCTCATTCTTTTTTAAATTCATTTTAATAAATTAAAAACACAAATTTAATTTCTTGTTGCATTTAGAAAAAATGTTAAATTTACAGGTTTTCTTTGAATCAAAGTGATAAATTACATATTTTAGAAGTTATTAAGGGTTTAAGAACCCTCTTGCTATTTTGCCATAAGAGCTAATGTGAGTAAGAAGATAAAAGGAGCTTTGGTTCTCTTAATGACCGGGTTTGTAAATTACTGTAGATTTCAATACATCATTATCAAGCAGATTATTATATTCCGTATTACAAAAATAAAAGGAAATATTTCAAAAACCTTTTTATTCCCCAGACATTTCTTTAGGTATTCTCAAATGTTATCGTTAGTTGCAGAACATTTATTTTATCCTAGAACATTAAAAATGTATTGATGTAGTGATTTGTTAACGTTATGTTATATTTTGATTTAAATATAAATATATTCATGCACACCTTTAACTTAAATGTAATTTGTAATTGCGAAACTGTTTCATTGTAAAAAGACTATGAAACAATTTGTCTTTTTTTGCAATACGGAAATCACTTACAAGCAATTTAATAAGACACGAAAAATACATACATTTTCAAATTGGTAATGTACTCTTAATTTCAATAAATGTTATTTAATTTCAATATCTTTGAGATAAATTTACTGCAGGGGAGAATTTTCATACTTACTTTGCTCATTCTTTATATGTTCTTTATCGGATGCCATCTACTGCCTGAAAATCCAACAATTAAGTGAGACGTGTGGGTTATTACTGGAAATTGCCATAGTTGGATATCCTATTTTATAGCAATAAAAAGCATGAAGAACTTAACACGTTAATGCTCCCTCTCAAAAATAGAGAACAAGGAAGACTTCAAGGAAATGCAGTGGAAATTTCTAAGTGGTGCTAAACCGGTTATGAAAATTCGTTTGTATTGAAATTTTCACGAAAGTGGGACCATAGTCCAACAAGTGTGTTAAAGAAATTAAATAATCTATCTTCAAAGATTATACAAGGAGCTGTGTTCGTCCGATACTGATAATCCAAAGTGGGCATTTAAATTGTATGTATAAGGTTTTACAACCTAATATTTTGCAGTATATTAAAAAAAATAATTATTCTATTTCTAACAATTATTGAAATAAGCGAATATAACGGTAACATAAATTGGTACATATAGAAGCCTTCACTAATTGTTTCGCATATCAAGAAATTTGTTTCCATTATTAAATTACGTACCTCTCGCAGCAGTCATTTTTTGTAGATATTCTTTATTTTTATTTAAAAAACGTTATGACAAAAAAGAGAATGATTAAAAATTTTAGTAATTAGGTCGACTCGAATTTTATTTTGACATAGTTATTTAAATGTAGATAATTATTTTGCTAAGTGAGTTTCTCAGTTACCATAAATTTATTTCTAATAATTTTATTGAAATATTATATAATATAATTTTGAATTTCGTATATAATAGTATTAACATTTCCAAAATAATTTCTGCGTTTAATCATTATCTATTCTTCTTACTTTGGCGAATCTGTAAAAAAATTTCAAAGAAAAACAAATATAATTTTTAATGATGTATTTATTGGCCATTTTGACAAGAATGGTTAGTACATTGACATGTTTTATAAGACTTGTGCAACATTTAAGTATATATATTACATATATATATATATTTATATAAAGATGTATGTATATATTTATATATATATACATATATTTCTGTATACATTTTATAGCGATATTTATAATTTTTTGAAATATAATTGAATTTTAAGTCAAAATTTGTATTCGTATCATTTTTCTTATAAGTAACATTTTTATTTTCTTACTTTTTTCTAATTAAGTAGAAATCTATTTATGTATATAAATATGTAATAATTATATACTTCACATGCAAATATTTTCCTTTTCAAAATATATTGAAGCTATTAAATTACTAATTAAATGAAAAACAGAAATTATTATCATAAACTTTATTAAAACTAGCAAAATTATCAAAATATAAAAAAAATCTTAAAAAATAATAAAAAAAATTTTCTGAACTTTAAATCTCCAGATAAATTTAGGCACTAAACAATTGATCACAATAAATTAAAAATTAATTGCAATGGTATTTGAGGTATACACATTAAAATTAGTTTATTTTTCCTTCTTTTTTTTAATTTTCGAGATACATAAAATTAATTAAAGCTATACTATACATTTAATAAAAAAAAAAATTAGAAAATAATTCTACACCAGATTTTACTTCATCAAGCCTTATATAAACTAATAGCAAAACATTTAAATTTTGAATATGCATACCTCATTTTAATTGAAAAAAAATATTAATTTAATTTATATGTACTTTGTTTTAAGAAACCGGAAAACATGAAAATTGCAAAATGCTTTTTAATCAAATTATCAAAATAAACATTGTTTTTGGTCCATATTTTTAAAAATTAATTTATTGCAAATACATATTATTGTATATATATATATATAAAGATATATGTATATGTACACATAAATTTATGAAATTTCTTAAAATTAACTTCTATAATTATATAAAAACTCAGCATTACATAAAAAATTAATTGAAATATAATTTCGTACTTAATCAACTAACAAATAATAAGAAAAGTAAAAACTTAAATAGCAACGATTCTTCAAATTATATTCAATTTTATATAAGACATATATAAACGAATATTTTTTATGTAGTTAATTCAAAACATACAATTATAAAAAAAAAAACGTTGTTTTTATATATAAATTATTTATATAAAAAAATATATATATATGTGTATATAATATGTGATTTATTACTAATTTTAATAAAATCAACTACATATTTTTAATATAGAAATAATTATGTACTTAAACTTTAATAAAAAATAAAATATTTTTCCCAATGCCATTGTCAAAAGGAATTTAATTTACATACATATTTATATTATAAAATTAAGATTTTTCTAAAAATATACAGATCGAATTTTTAATTTTATTTTCGAAATTAATAGGTATTAATAGTAATTTTATTTTCGAAATTAATAGGTATTAATAGTAATTTTATTATATAAATTTTTTTTTAAATTAGTTGATTATATTAAAATTGTAATTAATCACAAAAGCTTTTTTAAACATACATTTATACACATAATTTTAAAAATTCCTGTATATATATATATATATATATATATGTATATATATATATATATGTATATATATATATATATGTATATATATATATATATGTATATATATATATATATGTATATATATATATATATGTATATATATATAATATGTATATTTCATTTAATTTTTTTTTTAATTTGTTCATATCACTTAAAAAATAATTTTAACAATTATATTAAAAACGTACAATTAATTTTTATTATATTTTAATATAATTCTGTATTTTTTTTTTCTTTAAGTTTTGTATATAAAAATTTTAAATTTTTGTCCTAAAATATATAAATTTAAGGCAAAACCTAAAAAAAACAAAAAAAAAAATTTTTATTATTTAATTATTTTTAATATTTATACATTGATGATGTCGATTATATTCATACAACGATATAATATTGTATATTAACTGAAAAAATAAAAAAAAAGAATTAATAAATTTGAAAAAAAATGTCATACCACATTTAATAAAAATAGATTGTAATATTATATAAATTTATAATTATAATAATAATTACATCAAATATTTTATTACAGTCATTTATTATTTATTATTCGATGTATAATTAATTTTAATAATTTTTATAAAAATTAAATTTAAATATTTATTTTGTTTAATTTAAAAAAAAAACTTTTTCACTTGAAACTGTTTAATTAATTAATTAGTTTTATTATTTCCATTGTACATGAATGTTCAGTGAAAAAATTATTTCTGTGGTTTTGCCCTAGGAGTAGATATCTGCAATTTAGTCGAATTTTAATTATGAATGCCACTATATATAAAATTTTAGGCCCTTTCAGATAAAAAAAAATATTATTATATATAAGTGGATATTATTGCAAACGTCGTTTTTGTTGCGAGTCGAATATTCATATTCACACAAAACGCATCTTTATTTACTCTAAAAAAAAATTACCTAAAGAATCGACGTTTTGAAAATTATCAACTCACCATTCGAGGTAGCCGAAATCATTTAAATTTAATTTGATCCGCCGTTTTCAATAATATGACTAATAAAAAATCGGATAAAAACTCGATAACTAACAAATTTCAATGTTAACTTTTCTAACAAAAGCATGTAGTTCCACTTACGTAGTTATTATTGGCAACACTTGCAACTTAGCAGAATCTTTCGTACAGAATTTTGTTTCCAAATTAAAAAAATAAAAAGTCGGCCGATAATCGACAATATAAATTAAAAGTTATGAATTTCATTTTAATTATTTTGAATAAATTAAAATAAAATTTCATTTCTTTCACTTTTACTTAAACAAAATATATTTTTGAACGACGAAAAAAATAATAAAAACATAAAAATATGTTATATAATTAAATATTTAAACAACACTAATTAGTTTGCTAAAGAAATATCAATGTTTGCACTATTATAAATTAATTAATAAGAATTCTATTTCATTTTTATTTAATAAAAATTAAATATTACTAATTAAAAATCCAATTCGAATATTCAAAACTAAAATACTATTTATGTATTTAAGTGTTATTTTTGAATTAAGAAAAACAGTTTTATGTAAAATTAAAAATTAAAAGTACAAAAAAAAATATTTTTTTTTTTCTCATTTTAATTTAAATATTAATTGTATTATGAAAAATTACATTATACAAAATATTTCATAAATATACTCTTTCTACAAATATTGGTCACAATCGACATTTTACTTATATTAAATAATTTATTAATATATAATATATATATATGTATGTATATAAATTTATTGTAAAGCGTAAAACATAAACATCAATTTTAATTTTAAAAATTTTTAATTTTATGAATATGTATATGTATATACATATGAATATAGATAAAACTTTTCACTAATTTTAAAAAGTTTTTATATACTTATACTTAATTTATCTACGTATTATACACATATTAATTATATATTTATTATTACAATATGTATATTTAAAATTTCACAAAAATTTCGTTGATTTTTTTCACCAAATTAAAAGTATATATATATATATATATATTTAATACATAGAAGTGTAAAATATAAAAAAATAATTATAATTATTTAATTTAAGAAAATAAATATTTTCACTCATATTCTTAAATAATATACATTTGGCTTTTTGTTTTAATTTTTTTTTTTTAATTTCTTATACTTAGTTAATTTTGAAACAAAACATAAAACTTTTAATTACAAAGTTTGTAGTTGTTTTTTTTTTGTTGAGCTCACATGAGTTAGCTGTACTTTGAAGTAAAAAAAAAAATGTTAATTTGTTATCATTATTATAACAAGTAAAAATTGTAATTCATCTTATATATGTATATATTAATTTTACTTTTAATTTCTCATTAATCAATAAAACAACAAAAAAGAAATTATAAAGGAATGTGCTTTTTAAAAAGTTTATCAAAAAAGTTTATGAAACCATTCTTTGAATGTAAATCTTATTTCAATATTTTTAAATATAAATAAATTGCAATGAAAATTTATTTTAATTAATTATTTTTTATTTATTTTTTTCTTTTTTAATTTAATTATATTTTATTTATATTTTTTTTTCAAAAATTATTTATATGTAGAATATTGTAGTTATATGTTCTTTATAAATAATTTAAGTTTTTTATTTCTTATTTTTAAATAACTGTGTTTAGTATACATAAAGGTACATTTTACTAAATTTTAATTTTCTTGCTTTTTGTTGTAAATTTAATAGAGATATGAAGAAAGTTTTCTAGTTAGGCTTTTACTTTATTTTTTTTAATGATAGAAGATATACATCTTTATACAGATATATATTTATATATATACATAATTGTATTTTTTTTGAATATATGTATATATATATATATATATATATATAAGATATTTAATTATTCGTAAACATTTTTTTTCAGTTAAAATATAATAAAAAAATTTTTTTTATTTAAAAATTTCATAAAATTTTTCAAATATAAATATATTTTGTAAAACATGGTCAATTACTTTATGTTTTTTTTTTGTTTTTGTAAATATGTAGGCATACTTATTTCATTGAAATTTATTTTCATTGTAATTAAATTATATAATGTAATTAAACATTATTGTTAATTAATTTCCCTGTTATATTAATTGTAATAGATAATGCAAAATTGCAAATAAAAAAATTGAATTCATATTAATTTTCTTTCTTTCTTTGTTCTTTTTTTAAAAATACTTCTGTGGATTATGATTAGAATTTATATTATTATTTTGACATTAATTCTTTTAACCTGAAGACCGCAATAATTGTGCGCAAAAATAAATTATCATTAATATGATCAACCAATATAGGTAGACCAGCCGCATAAAAAAAAATGCAAATTCCATAGAGTAACTTCGAACATTAATTATTCTAGTAAATTTATCGTTAATAGGTCATCGATTTCTCGGACAGTACATTTTGTATTTTTATGTTTTATTTTAATTTAATTAATTTTCGTTTAGAGACATATTGAGTATCTTCTTTTCGTTCTAGAAATACTTTACACAATATTTTTGCACTAAAACACAAGAGGATCGGTACCAAATTTTGTACATATTGTAAAATAATGCTTTAAGACTGTAAATCCGGTTGATGCAAAAAACGATTTTGCAGCACTTACAATTGTTTTTTGAAAATCGCAAATTATTCTTTCAATGCTTAAATTTATATTCCAATATCAAGCTTTTTTACAGATACTGGGGTGACACTTTACATAATTCTATTTTTGATTTGTTTCGTTAAAATTTCAACAATTACTGCTAGAAAATAATATTAATAAAAAAAATGGAGCTAAAAGAAATTGCAACTAGATACAAGTAAAAGAAGCTAATAATAATACCAACATTTTTTTCTTTTTTTATTCTGAAAATTTTTTTTCTTGACAGAAAATCATTATAAATTTACTTAATTTTTCATTTTATTGGAATTTTTATTTCTGTGCGTTTCTAAAATAAATACTCCAACAAAAACCATGTATTAATTTATTATTTTTTTTAAAATTTACCTAAAAGCGTCAACTATTTTTCAATCGCCAAAATTTGATCGTATTAAATGTAAAAAAAGTAGCGTTTCAACCTTACGCAATACCAAAATATGTCGTACCAATTTTGAAAAGATTGAAACAAAATAATAATGGTCGAAACAAAATTATGCAATGCCACTTTTTGAAAATAGTCGAAACAAAACGACGTTTCAAATTACACAATGCCACTCCTGTTTTTTCGAGCGTTTCAAAATAAATTAACGTTTCAAATTACGTAATGTCATCCAAATTTTGTTTCGACCGAAATGTTTGAAACAAAGTTACATAATGCCACCCCTGTAAAAACATTCAAAATAGACTTTATATTTTTACTGTTCATGAGACAAAATATTAAAGCGAAAACTTCGGAGTCTATTTAGCCAATTGGAGAAAATAAATTAATGTCTAAAATAGTTGAAAACACATTAAAGTTATAATCTATGAGTCATAAATCAGGTTTCGCAAAATCAATCGATTTTTTAGCACCTCACATGTTTTCATATACAGTATTTTGTAGTGTTATCCCTTGCAATACAGTATTTGGTAATACAATATTTTTTTATACAGTCTTTTGGTTGGAATATGGTTTTGTAATATATTATTTTAAAAAGCAGTATTTTGTGGTTCCTATAGTATGTATCCAACCGTAACACAAGTATTGATATTTGCAGTTCAATTTGCGTTACAAGTTTCAAGAAAACTATCTAATAATTTGAGTTTCATTTATATTTTTCTATTATAGTATTTCAAAAAATCTTACATGTAATCAATCATACAAAATTTTAGAAAATTAATAAGAATTTGAATTTATGAAAAAATTAATTATAGATTATAATGTCGTTATAAATCGAATTATGAATGGAGATTTTGAATATATATCAAAAATAAATTTAGATAGTTTTATTTTATCTATCACATTGCACAAAATATAATATAGTAACTTGCAATTTTATAAAGTTGTCTCTTTTGTTTGTTTGTTTTTTTTTTGTTTAGTTAATTTTAGTTTGAATAGTGTAACAACTTTAATGAAGACATAATTTATTAATTAATATGAAATTTGATTTCAATGTTAATATGTATTTTAAAATGACGAAATATTTTAATATATTTTATTAATTAAATGTTTAATAAAATACAAAATTAAGTTAAAAAAAATTATTTTGTACTTTTTTTTAATTATTTGTTACAATGTTCCATGTTTTTTTGTTTTTCTTATTATTATTATTGTTATTATTAGTATATACTATAATTATTATCAGAAAAAAATAATTGTTTGTCACTTTATTTTTTTGAAATTTTTTGTTTTTATAAAAACCTTGGAACAATATTTTAAAATAATTTTATTTTTTAATCATAAATATGTATATACATAATTTTGTTTTGTTATTTATGATAAATATAAACTCACAGAAAGAACTTCACAATATTATATAGTTTTATTTTTATTAAACAACAATTGACGGCCCTTAATTTAAATATAGTATGTTTAATAAAACATTTTATTTATACATATAGGTAGTTTTTTATATTAATTTATACGTATATTGAATAGTTTTTAAAATTGCTGCAATTTATCTTTAAATTTTATTAACAACCATTTGCTGTTGAATCATATACAATAATTCTATTTAAATATACCTATTATTATGTAAATTTTTTTTAAAGTTCAATAGAATTAAATAATTGAATTTTCACCTAACGCTATCACATTCCTTTTAAATTTTAAGACAATTAATTAATTTTTTTGTTTTCGATTATTTCCTGATAATTAAATGTTTTTTTGTTATACTAAAAGTTAATTTATCTAGGTGTATATTTTTGTTAAATCATTATTTTAATTTATTTTTCTTTCTTTAAATTGGTAACCTTCACAAATATTATATTCAACACGACATAGGTAAGGTATACATAATACATAGATTAAAAATCGATTGAAATAATTTAAAATATATATATATATATGTATATGAACCAAATACAAAATTATAATTAAATTACACAACATTTTAAGAATTATAAAATTCTTCAACATATATTTTCGTTAAAAATTTGTTTTTAAATATTTTCTTTTTAAACCGTTTAAACTGAGGCCTTAATATCACTATAATAATTAATATTTTCATTTCTTTATTCATTCATTGTTTTTTTTTTATTACAATTTTGTATTAATATTAAAAATCTCAATAGCCTAATTACATAGGTTACCAATTCCAAATTAACAAAATTTGTAAAAATTAACAAATTTCTTGAAAATGAATTAGATTACTAGTTTTTTTTTCTTTATTTTTGTTTTTTGCTTAAAACATATTATCATTTTTTAAATTTTATTTTAATTTATTTTCTTTTATATTTTCAATTTTCATATGGTATTATGAATAATTCTTCAACGTTTCTATTAATATACTGCCTAATCATAAAAAAAAAAAGTTCGTAAGCATCGGTTACTTTTCAAAATTGTGCTTAAGTAATTTAGTATTAATCATATTTGTCTATTATTTATTTAACAATTACATGATTTTAGTATACATAGTTTTAAATCTTAATTAAATTTTATTTTTTCCCAAGCAATTGACATCAATTTTTGTAGTTAAATATAATTGTTTTTTTCTTTTGTTAGTTCTTCAACAACTAATTTTAAATTGTTTTTGTTTATATAAAAAAAAAATTGTTGAAATAATTATTTGCATTCAACTTTAAACATTATTCTAATTTAAAGTATTCTTGACAGTATCTATCATATTATTACAATAGTTTTTGTTGTTGTACACATAATATTACTAATTTCTGAATATAAAAAACAACCTTTGCACATTAATTTTTTATCAATATTGTACTTAATTTAATTTTTGTTTTTAATTTAATTTTCATATTATTTTTGAAACCTTTAAAACGTGTTGAAAATTTGTGTAGTATTTTAGCCAATTATGTATTTTTAAATTATTTAACTACCTACTTCTAATTATATAATATCCCTAGTTACTTTTCAAAAGATATTTGTCTGATTTTACTATCTTAATATTTATTAAATAAACAAACATTGAATAATATGTATTCAAGAGAATTATTTGATAAGGAATCGATATAGATACATACAAAAATTTATAATTTGCATAAAAAATATTTATTTAAAATAATAATTTATAACATGAAGATTCCTTTAATTTTGTTTTGACTTTTGAATACACATAATTCAAAATTAATTAAGTAAATTAAAAAACAAAAAACTTAACATCATAAAAAAATAAAATAAAAAATATATTTAAACATACATACCATTACATTACATGCAGGACGTTATGTGTTTTATAATTTTATTTGTTTGTATATCTTGGTTTTTTTTGTTGTTTTTTTGTTTTATTTTTTGTTTTGGTTGAAGATTTCTGGTTTACTTTTCATTTACATTTAAATATTATCACTTCTTTATAATATTTTTTTTATATTAATTTGAATATAAATTATATAAAAAAATGTTATACATTAATAGAATATGTACAACATTTAAAATTTTCGGTTTTTCTTTCAATTATGTTACTTTTTTATTCAAATTTTCTTTCTTTAATTTATTGAATTATAAAAATCTAATTCTGAAAAATCGGGTTGTTCAAATTGATTATACATATTGCTAGACATTCAAAAGAAAAAAATAAAAAAAAATTAAATAAATAAAATTAAATAATAAAATTCATTTTCAAAATTAATACTGTAGTATACAATTATTTAAATTTAAAACCAAATAATACATATATTTTTAGCATTAAATTTTTGTAATAAATGATATTAAAGAATATAGAATAGTTTAAAAACTACGATTAAATTGATTTTGCAAATTATATGTTATATGCAATGCCAATTTTAATATCAGTAAATTTAAAATAAATTTTATAAAGCATGCAAATGAAAATAAAGTATGTGCTAAGTATAAAATAATAAATATAAAATAAATCAACGAAAGCAAACTAAAATAATAAATTTCATCTAAAAGTTATGAAATGATATTTAAAATACAGTTCAATATATATTATTTTAACAATTAAACAATATACACACTCACAAAATGTTTATATTTACTTTACATTTTACTTTTCTAGTTTCTTTTTATATTATTTTGTATTACTTATTTATTTATTCTAAATATATAGTTTTTTTAGTATTAGTTCATTAATTTAGAGAATGAGCCTAACAAAAGTTTATTTATTTCCTGAATGAATAAAACCTTTTACAAAAGTTCTTGATTTAAATTGGAATTTTAAAGCAATTTTTAAAATAAATGAAAATTTGTTAATATAAATGATATTTGTTTTTTTTTTTTCTTTTTTTTTTTAGTTATTAATTTAAAGATGCATAATTGTGCTATTCTGGAAAGTATTATTACTGCTGAAATTATAAAGAAAGAGCAGGATAGAAGCATCTAATTAGCAATAATTTTTTTGTGAAACAAAAGAAAAATAAAAACAAAATCAAGAAAATAATAAAATTAAAATATAAAAATTTAATTTTATCATTGCAATTTTATAAAATTTACAACATTGTAAAGTTATTTCAATATTATATAATGTTTCATATTCATATTTTTATTTACAACAAAAATGTCTACATTTGAAATATTAATATTAGAATTCTTCATATTAATTTAGATTAATAGAATTTAACTAAAAAATAGAATGAAAGTTTTTTGTTATTCTCCTAAAAAATAATTATTAACTTTAAATAATTACCATTTTTTCTGAGAACATTAGAATTTTTTTTAAAAAAAAAAACCACTCTAATAGAGGAAAATAGAAAATTGCAACGATATTAAACAGTAATCTTTTTTTAGTAAACAAAAAATTTAGGTGTTTTTGTGTTTAAATAATATTAGGCAGTGATGTAAGTTTTGGCTTAAATAAAATTTACAAACTAAATTGAACATTATAATTTACGATATAATTGTTCTACTGGAATTTTACCTCGGTGGATTCATATCTATATCTCTGGTATGCGGTGATTGCATCGTATGTTGTGGAGTATTTTGTGTCTTTTCAATAATTGGGATACTAACACGAATTTGGTTTCTCACATAACCATCTGCAGCTACAACCTCCGATTCTAAAAATATAATTTTTAATTAATCAAAATATAAAAACGACAAAAAATTTTTAAAAATTATTCAAAATACAAAATTTTACCTCTTCGAGGGGAATAAAATTGTCCAAAAATTTCATCTTTCGGAATTGATGTTGGAACTTGATAAAGGTATTGCAAAGTCGAAAGATCACTAATTCTATCTGGTAATGACAAAACATTTAAATCTCTAGCTACCCATGGTGCTAACATTAAAGTATCTCCATTATTTTTAACACCAATTGTTACACCACCTTTCAAAAATATTAATAATTATTTAATAAAATTTGATAAAATTAGAACAAATTTTAACGATAAATTATTATAGATTCATTTACCTAATTCACTATCAGAAAATCTAATTAAAAATGTTCCTTCTGGGCATTGGCGTAAAATTTCAGTAGCATTTCTTTTACTAATAAAACCATTTATACATCCAGCTTGCCATGGTTTTAAGATATGATCTTTTGTTAATTTCATTGTAGCATAGAACCATTCCCAAAATGTAAAAGCTCGATCCTTCAATGGTTCTTTGCAAAATTGTGGCCATGTGACATATTTACTGTCAGTATTTGTATCATTATGCCAAAATATTTTCTCATCTAACAATAAAATACAATATTAATATTTTTAAAATTAAATTTGATTAAATATCTTACATAAAAAGTTTAAATTTTCTGTAGTTAGTTGTCTACCAGTATTACTAGAGAATTTTGTATTTAAAGCTTTCGATAAATCACTCCAATTTACTCTTTCTGGTACTTGAAAAGGATTTCTTATTATATCTGAGAATGCATTATCCCAAGTTATAGTTGCCCAAGATTGTGGTTCCTGATTACCATGAACAATTACTACTACTGGTAGAGATAAGGTCCAAGCCTAAATATGATATTTATTTTTAATTTATAAAATTTAAATTTTTTCAATTTATATTTACAACAATCTTATAGTGTGCTCCACTATGTATATTTCCATTATTATGAAAATCAACAGTAGTGTAAAATAATAAAGCAAATTTTTCATCCATAACACTTTCAGTTCCTTTCTTTTCTGTTCGTTTAATTTTCTTTAATTGCATGTTTCTATAATTAACATACAACAAATTTTTTAGTTAAATTTCAATTAATATATATATTATATATTTATTATTCTTTACCTAAAGTGAACAGCAAAATGTCTATTGGAATTTTGAGGATTATATTCCATATTACCAATATTATTTTGAATTTCTCCTGAAGATCCTGGTCGAGGTTCCATTTGATGACGTGTTTCGTAAAATCGTTGAGCTTGATTTTCTAATAAAAAAATAATAAGCACATAAATAAAAAAAAGATACATGGCGATAATACGAGAGTAACATCGTATTCTTAACGTACTAAAGTTAATTTTTGATTTGAATCTACACAAAATAAGAATAATTGGAGAGAAGCAAAACCGTCTGTCATCAAAATTAATATAAGAGAATCATAGCATACGAAAAGACAGTAGAACAGTAGGAAGAACAAAAAACCACAGGTACAACTTCAATATTTTTAATTTTTCCTGTAGAGAACAAAAATTAAAACAGAAAACTTCTGCATGAAGCAATATTTGCAAAAATATTTACAGAACAGGTACATTCAGATAACAATGTTTCAGAAAATCCAAACAAAAATTATAACGTTATAGTACCTAGTTGTAACAGCAATAACAACGAAACAGTTTAAATCAATATTACTTGATTGATTAGACAAGAAAGTGTAGCTTTATAAAAATGTAAGTAAAATTTTAACAAATAATTTAATAGAATAGTAAACATATTGTAAAAATACTTTTTATATGGATCTCGAAGCGTTTTTGGAAATAATTTCGAGTCATTCAAAATGTTTTTTATTGGTAAATATTGCATCAACTTGAAGGCCTGACTCAATCAAATGAATTCAGTATATGAGCTAAATCTCAAACTTTTGTTGTTTATACAAAAACAATTCCAATTAACATCTTACTTCAACTTAGAAAAAATGACTATGTTATTCCATATATCGAGCATGCTAAGGAACTGGAGGTTGTTCGAAACTCAATATGGCAAAAAAATACTTCTGTATACAAAAATTTCAAAAATTTTATTTGATTCTATTTATAGGGCGGCACATAAATTTAAAATAACTGAAAACAATGTATATATATATATTTGTAAGTAAAATTTTTTAATTAAACACGATGCATCAGAATTGATGCAGTTTTGTAAAACAAAATATTATTATATCCACAGTAATAAATATGTATAGTACTGTGGTAATGATATAAATTAATCTAAATTTGTTAGTATTATAAAAGCCCTATGAAAACCAAATAGAACAAATTCTAAACATATTGAAACGTGTATGAAAACAGCAATTAAATGGTGGGTATTGTTTACGCGAGCAATGAATAACATAATATAAAAATAATTTGAAAAGTAGTTATAGAATGACAAAAAAACAATTAATTCGTAAAAAAAAAATATAAAACATGAAACAAGACGTTTCTTTTGGTATGTTATTTAGTTCATAGAGTAATACTTTAATAACCAATTAAAATATTTAATAAATTTAACTGAAATAAGAGAATAAGAAATTTATAAAATTATATTTGCCCTTCAAATTATAAAAACCTAAAAATTAAAATTTACATTAGAAATTTATACCTGACAAAATTATACATTCAACTTGTGGATTATTTCTGTATATATCAAGTTGTGGTCCAATTAACCACCTTACAGTAGCCGCAAATCTAAAAATAAAATAAGATTTTATAAATTTTTTTTTTTGATTTGTTAAAAATATATCATACCTTGTATGTGTTTTCATAACTTGTGGTGGTTGTTTTTCTACAATAAATGCTGACAAAATTATATATTGTTTAATTTTTTCAATCATTCCAGAAATTTGATCCAATTCATGTATTAATCTTTCATCAAGACATAATTTTGATATAATTATTCTTAATGATTTATATATATTTATCAATATTGTTGAGATTGGCAATAAATTTTCAATGCATGCCTGAATATCATCTAAATTATCCCTAAATGGGGCTCCATTTCCAGCTAATGCCTGATTACGTTGCCATCTTTTTAAATGTTCATCAATTACAACACTTTTAAAATTTTGGTATATAGTAAAATAATTATTAAATGTTTGTAATTTATCGTTTATCATTTGCTGTGATTCATTTAAAATTTGTTGTGTTGAATGTAATATATTTGGATTTTGCATTAATATATGTTCTAATGATAAATGAAATTCATCAACTTCATTTGTAAATAATTGTAATTTACTTCCATAATCTGTTATTTCAAATATAACTTTACGAACAGCATCTGATGGGTCTCCAATTCCATTAGCATATCCTTGATTTGGTGATGGTGACACCATATTTGATGCTAGACCTAATTGACTTATATATTGAAATTCTTGTTGAATTCCCTTCCTTAAATGATTATAATATTCAAGGGGTGTAAAATGTTTTTTACGACTAAATATTTCAGTCCACTTAATTTTAGCATCTTCACCACCTGCATTAATAATATGAACTAGTTTTGAATCTAAATCTTCAGAAAACTTATTAGCATAATGTTCTTGTTGAGCTGCAGTATCAATTTTTTGTCTAAAATTAAGATAAATGATTATTAAAAATATAAACAAAAATTAAATAAATTATGAAATTAAAATATTTAATTTAATTTGTGGTTGGATGTATATGACTAAATTTTAAGAATTAAATAATTATGATTCCCAGCAATTATTTAAAATTTAAATTCAAGAAAATATAACAAGCTTAGATTCAAAAACCTAATTATGTAGTCTAAATTAGATCACATTAAAATTGAATTTACTTTAACTTACGACATCATTTGATTTTCAATCCATTCTGCAAAAATACTTCTTATTTGATATTGTCCTTTACTTTCATAATGAAGTCTCATCTGTCGTTCTATTTCTGCATTTTTGCATATTGTATCCCACACTGTTACCATTTTAAAAAATATTTGAAACTGAAATAAAAATAAATAAATAAACGTTAATAAATACTTTACTGAATTAAAATTCGAATTTTAATAACTAAAAGAGTATAGCAAATTCTGTACTAAATTTTATTTAATTGCGATTTACAAGAAATGTCAAAAATGCGGTTATCTCTAGAAAAAAACCACAGATATGTTATACTTATGCAATACATATATAACATACAGTCCTTCATGTACTCTGCGTTTGTTCAACGCAAAGAACAAGCAAGGACCCTGTAAAGGTAATTTTAAATTAAGACCACAGCAGTATAAGGTTGTCAAAAAATATAATGTAAAAATCTTCGAAGATAATCCAGCATTATAAAGGGTTGATTAAAATAAATGTTTCACACGCATATAAAACGACTGCAGGCTTGAAAAACATTTATTCTGTAAGCCGAAAGAACGAATGTATAACTACAAAACTGAGGATAAGACCCCTCGCAACTGACGTATAAGTACTTATTTGACGAACAGACCAGAAGTCTATTTACATGCTCTTGTGGTGGTCAGACGCCAATTGGTGCTCAACATATTTTTGGGGTATATCCGCACTACAGAAATGAAATGTGTACACATGGTATCGGTACATTTTCAATAGCTTCCACATTGGTATCCGTTCTATTCACAATGACTTTAAAACTATGTTTCATAAACATTGTTTATTCCACAGTTTTAGATAAATCTTAATTTTGTTAAACAATTTTGTTTCAATTTCAATTGGCTTTCATGAAAATGAAACTAAAGATAGCGATGAGATTGAATGATATTACCATATATGTAATTATATACTTACGGTATAATATTATGTAGGTAGGTATATATTGTACGTCTTCTGAAAGACAGGTACCTATGTATAATAACTCGAATAAATACGGTGCATATCCTGGTTAATACCAAATAAGTTAATATGTTCGCAAAAACAAAAACAAATAATGCCACTTTCCTGAGCAAGCAGAAAAAAATATTATAAAGATTTATTGAGAAGATTTCTATCATAGATAATAATTGCAGATTTATTTTTGGTTAGAGTTTCCAATTTTTTTTTTTTTTTTAATAGAAATAATTCGTTTTTATCTTGAATTTTTCAAATATAACTGTATAGAATTAATTTAAATGTCTAACTGGAAGATACGTCTATCACGTCTTCATAATAGTATTTTTCCACTTTATTTTTGTGATAACCAATGGATATTACAAATTAGTTTCAAATTTTTTAATTCATATTTGATTTTTGGATTTTTATTTTTAGCGGTATTTTAAATTAAAAATTTAATTTGATTGTCAAATTTATTTACTAATAATTTTAAGTGGGAAATATCGATATTTCAGAAGCAACATACTTCCTTCATTAATTTTTGTAACTAACTAAATTACTGTGTAGAATGATGCTAATGATTAAATTAATCACACAAGCACTGATGCAGGAAGTGTATATCGTTTCCAAAAGATCGATATTTTGCAAAACAAAACTTTTAAAATTGTTACTGAGATGAAACTTAACAACAATTAAATTATTCCACTTCAAAAATTGAAAAACTTCCTACAAAATCCATACCCTTTTGTTTAATAATCAGATGATATAAGCACTGCACCATATCAGTTATTATTGATTTACCTTGATTTACCTTGAATTAATTTGTTACATATAATTAATAAATTCAATAGAATTTTTAAAATTGTTTTGTTAGGTATCTCAATATAAAAAAAAGAAAAATATTTTTAAAATATTAAACATTTTTTTTTTGCAAATTTGCTTTTTTTTTTTAAATCACTTTTTAAATAAAACAACACATTTAAAAAGAAAATGCAATTGATTACTGTGTGCAACAAAAAAAATTTCTTTAGATTAAAACAAAATTTAAAATCCACTATTTATTTTTTGTTTGTTTTATTTTTTTTATTTATTATTATTATGATATTGTTTTTGTTGTTATAAATTTATTTATTTTGTAAAGAAAGTAAAAATAGCTTAAAAGAATTACACATTCAACAAAATATCGAAGTGATTACATTTTCTTGATATTTTTGTTTAAACAAGAGAATGCGTTTTTTATTATTGAGTTGATGGTTGAACGCAAATTCCTATATGATGTATATATACAACCATACATATTTACATTTATTTATAATAATATTAATATGTGATTGACTTCCGTCGTTAACGTCGTCGTCGGTGTTATTTTTTAATGTTTCTTTTTTTTACCATTGGTTAGTGATCTCTGTTTACATAGTTTATTCATATGTTTATATTATTTGACGTTTATTTAATTCAGCACAATAACAACAAACAAAAAATAAATAAAAAATAAAAATAAAACATCAATCAATGCAACATAACATAAAAAACATGTTCATGAATAAAGAAATGTTAACAAAGTAAGGCAAAAATGATTAAAAAAAAAAATTAGAAAAAATGTTTAAAGTATTTTTAGTCTCAATTATGGGATACAATATGTAGTAATGTGTTGACAAAACATAACAAACATTTGCATTCCAGACGGAATTGACATCGTCTTTCATTTAGCATAATTGAGGCGGTCCGAGCCAGAATGAACCTTGTAAAAAAAGTATTTTAGAGATAAAATTGCCATAGAAAAAAAGTTAATCACTTCAATTTAGAAAAATAATTGTAATCATGTTCAAAATTCGTTCAGTTTTACTTGTTTTCTTTGCACGATGACAGAGATTTTTATTTTCTAATAGAAAATGACAATAACTCATTTTTAAAAATTGGCGTTTGGGTCCACTCTGGCAGGGACCGTCTCAATTATAAATGTATTTCAAGCTCTTTATACGATTCAAGTGCAACAGTAGAGAGGGAAATCCCCATGGTTCAAGACTGGTGTCGAAAACTTATTTTTTGTGAGAACCGTTAAAATTTGAAAAATGCTTCCATTTCATGTGTTTGCTTTCGATAGAAATGTTTCAGTTACCACTTGAATTTTTATTGAAATTTTTAAAAATAAAAAAAACATGTTCAAGGTTACCATGTATCATGCTATTTCCTTCCTAATTCTTTCCCTTACCAAGATCTACACTATATTTGTATAAATGAATCCTTTTCTAGTGTGTTTAGGTATAGTGTAATTAACTAAAAAAAAGTAGTGTAGTTACTTTTCGCTCTGACTCAGATCAGATTAAATCAAATTAAATCAGACTCAGGTTAAATCAAACTTAGAATAAATTTAACAATATCACAATCCTGTTATTTGTGTTATAATTTCATAGTTTTTGGATTTCAAATATGATGCGAAATAAAATAAATAATTGCATTAAAAAAATTATCTTTCAATACCGTTATTTTTTTTTTTTCAAATAAATAGATCTATTTGACTTTATATGACGAGTCTTAGAAATTAACGGTTATATTTATAAAATTTTTAAGTATGAGAGTTAAAGGGTAAACAAATCCCCATAACTCCTAAAGAGTTGAAAGCAAAACAACTCTATTGCACATTTGACATTGACATTCATTCATCACTTTCGTTAGAGCTATTCAATTGAAACCATTAGAGCCATTAAGTATGTATGTATTACCAGTGTAAAAATTTATATACAAAGATATAACACAATGAAGAACTATGTAGACGATACAGTTACACGTATCTGTATGATAAGCATATTTTGTCAAATTCAAAGAAAAATATTCTACTATTATTAATAAAAATAAATATTTCTAAAAAAATTAACATCATTTTTCTATTTGCTTAATGATATTTAAAATAAAAGCAAAACCAAAAGGAAAAAAAATTAAATTTCATTATTTTATTTACAAAATAGAAAATATAATAAAATTATATAATAAAATGTAAAATATATACAAATTTAAAATACTTAATTAAGTATATAAACAAAATTATTCCATGATTTTTCAAACAATTTCTTTTTGAATTTATTTTTACTAAGATGTTAACTATAAACTTCCCAAATTACGCTCTGCTAGAACGTTACAATTAAAACGATCAAATGATACGATACTGTACAGAATATTTACAGAATTTTTATTTACATTTTACTTAGGTACATACTATACAAGAGAATAATTTTTTATCACCAACACAGCTTACAATCGACTCATCAGCAAATACGTAAGACGGAAAAAATAAAATCACACTGAGAAAATCCCCTAAGAAATAAAATTGCTACAGATAAAATCCCAAAAAAAAACTCCAAGGTTTTGTTAAATTTTGTTCATCTCTTTGCATACAAAAAATTTCCTTTCTTCAGAGTTTTGAAAAATATTTGTTTTGCGCAGTCGATGTTGGTTACAAAAAAAAGAAAGTATATAAATTTGGTATTAGGAATTTTGGGATGAATATTTCGTATCCAACCCTCGGCTGATCAGCAAAATATACCTAATCTTATGTACCTAATCAAAACAAAACTCATTATATGAACAACAGAAGCATCAGTCATTTACTTTCAATGACAATAACGAATGTAGAAAAGAATGTAAGATTCTGATCGTAATATGGTTAATCCATTGCCTTCTATACTCTACATACAGTATACAAAGCAATGGTTAATCACAATTTCAAAAATAATACTGATTTCTATAATGTATATCTTTTTAATTTTAACCGACTAAACGGGAAGTACAATAGATTTGAAAAGAAAAATTAATTTGGAATACAATTTGATTATCACTTAACATAGAATTGAACTATGCTATTATGTGAGCGAAGTTATACTCTACAATAGATGGAGTTTTCCATATAATTAGTTAATAACTTCAACTACCTACTTATATCTATTTTAAAAAAAAAAACTATCAACTAGGTATAATTATATGTGATTTGTTATACCAAGTCTCTGCGTAAAGTCAGTTAGAATTTTTATCTGGGAATAAAAAAAAAACTGTCTAGTTTATATAGAGCTCCCCACAGATAATACAAAAGTACAAAAGTATATTATGTAGTTAGCTTGTCGGTAAACAGATTGGTAAAAATCACAATCAAACTGAATAAACTATATAATAAATAAGAAAACCACTTAACGTAAAATGAATAAATTATAAGTCATAGACCCTAACGCAATTTTTTCTCATTGGTCATAGAATTTTAAATTAAATAACATTTACATATACTCATCACAAAAATTTTTATTTTGAATTTTTTTTTATTGAAAATTAAATGCGCTATTATTAATTTTTTTTTTGAAACATTTTATCTACTCGTAAGTTGTGTATTAATAAAAATGATTCAAAAAAATTTTCATCTCTTCAAAATTAATTTCGTTTTTTTTTTTAAATTCTTAATGTAATAAATTATTTGAAATAATTTTAAAAAAGCTACTTAAATCTTTATATTCTATGTTTGATCATTATCTGTTTAATATTTAAAAATAATATCAAAAAAAAAAAACAAAAAAGGACACATGAATAAAATAAATAAAAAGAAATAATTTCGCAACCAACAATTATTAATTTTCAATATAAAGAAAAATCTATTTATAAATAATTTATATTATATGAAAATTACGATATGAAAAACTCATTTGAACCATTTCTTCAGCATTTCACTTCTATATTTATTATTATTTTTAGAATATTAATATTGAATCAAAAATTAATTTAGTAGAAAACAACTAGCATTTCTTTTCATGAAAAATAATAAATTAAAGTGGTATTATAAACGTGATATAAAAATTGTCATGTTCTTACAAAATGTAAATATATTTTGTTACGGATGTAGGCATATAATTACTATTATGTACAGGTTAAATTATTGTAGCCTTGTTTACAAAAAACAACAGCAACCACAACAACAAAAAATAAAATTATATTTTACTACAATTATTTCAATTTTAATTTCTATTTGATATCAATTTTAATTTTCATCATTCAAATAATATATAGTTGTGATGATTATAAATTAAAAATAATCCAAAAGAATTCCTTTAACATAAAAATATTAAAGAAAAAAGTTGTTTGATCAGTCGTCAAATAATACAATTTCCATTTAAAATCACGTAGGCCAATAAGTTTTGAGCATGCATACAACATAAAACTAACAAAGAAAGCGCATCCTGACAAAGGAAAAACTTATCAACTAGATACTGGTGACGTATGGAAATTTCAATTATAATTTACAAATTTAAATAATAGACTTTAGCTTTTTGTACAGGGTGTTTTGTTTATTGTTTTTTACTAATACAAATCTTGACATGAAAGGTCGTATTAAGGTAATTTAACCCTAAATCAGAACACATATATTATTTACTGATTCTAAGTCGAAAGGTACTCGAGTACACCTTATATAAATTGTAGGCGTATGAAATTACTTTACTCTTATTTTGAATTTGTAAAAATTTAATTATTTTTAATTATTTTCCAATAACAAAATTAATATTTTTGCAAAAATGAAATATCTTAATAATTTTTTTCAGATAAAAAATGCTATTTTCTGAATGCTACAAATTATAAAATTCATAACAGTTCAATCTCCATTAAATTGTACTGACAAAAAATTCACAATTCTCAAAACAAAAAATAATTTTGTTTGACAACGTTCATACATTTCATAGGGGAAAAGGATATTTTATTTCGTCCTTGTAATAAATTATTATAAATTTTAACGCAAACGGATTTCAGAATTTCATAATAATACTAATATTTGAAACGTGAGTGGTACCCGGGTACATTCTCTTCAGGTTAGAGTTAAGCATATTCCAGAAAAATTGGGTAAAAAAATCTTTTTGAAATATTTATTTATTAATTTCATTTTTGGCTGTTTGGGGTATCGGCTTATTTAGGACTTTTTTTTTTATTATTATTATTATTCCTTTGAAATATTTCATACGATTATCAATACTAAAACAATTTGATATCTACTACAATTTATTTTAAAATTACAGTAAATATATACAGCATTACTCCGGGGTAATTGAATTATAGAGTGAAACAACAAAAAAATGTATGGGTAAGAGAGTGAGAGAGCTATTCTTAAACGTTGGGTGGCCTTAAAGATTTTGTCATTTGAAATTGTAGACATAAGATAAAATAAAATTAACTTTGATTATGTTAAGCTGATTAAAGTAACTATTTTTTCTTATGCGTTATCAACTGTTCTCTTAGGCTTGATTACCTTTGATTGGAAGCTGTAATGTGCTAAAATCAAATAACTATTATTAAATTTTAAAAAGCAAAATATCATTTAACGTAACTACCTACGTTTTCTTTAAAAAAATTACGTTATTAATATAACTTTTCATATTATTACTTGGGATTAGTTACGAAATCCAAATGACAATTGAAATGAAATAAAAAATGGCCAAAAGCCAAATTGACTAAATCCAAACGACAAAATCCAGAAATCCTAAATCCAAATTTTAGTAAAATAGCCAGGTTTTTGTAAAAAAAAACAAAATTTATTTTAATCCCTGATAATTATTTATTGAAACCCCGTTTTCGCAGACGGCAAGCTTTTAGTAAAAAAATATTTAAAAAAAAAAAAAACAAAATATATTTTAAGTCAGGGGCTGCTGCTTCCAAGCCTCCACTACCTATTTATTGAAATACTGTTTTCTTAACCATCAAGTAAACGCACTTGGCAAGTTAAAACTTACAAATTTGAAAATAAAAGAGAGACAAAGAAAGACAAAAATATGCGGGCAATTAACTTTAAATATTCTAAATTTTCTGGTTCTCTTATTTTTTTTTTTCATTTTATTTGGATTTTTTGTTATATTTGGCAAAATGATGTTTGGATTTTGTCATATTTGGACTTTGACTTTAGAGAATTTTAAAAAATTAGGGATTTTGAAAAACAGAATTTTTTGGTTTTACATATTACTTGTTATTTTTGTTTAATTTTGCGTGTAATATTTTGTAGTTAAAAAAGTTATAGTACAATTTTTGACTCTGAATTTTTATTTATTTGTTAATAAAAATTTAATATCATTTGACTTTTAGAACCCTTTACATAGCTCACAATACAATGCAATGGTTATAAATGAGCCTGAAAAAAATTGCAATCAGCTCTAAATAATCAAAAGTTAATTTAATGGAAAATTCTTTTTGGAAATTATGGGAAATAACTAAACAAACGTAATTATACTATCAGTGATCATTACATTCACATATTTCCCAAAGAGTTCAGAATAAGCCTGCTCAATACAATTTTTAATTTTTTTTTTACCTTCCCAATAACTTCTGGCTCTATGATTTGACAATTCTGCATTTACGACAGTAAAGTAAATAAATATACTAAATTCAACCGCCTAAACTATTACTTGGCCTTAACTTTACCAGTTTTTTTTTTTGTAAATTTGTCTTTACCTATAATAGCCATTTCAAAAATAGTATCATACGAATGACGCACCTTGTATATATATATACATATATTTATAATTTACTATTAAATTTTAAACAATGTATTATGTTCAATAAAATTTATTTTTAATCAAAAGTAAATAAATTTCTTTACGTTGTAATTTCAGCAATATGAGCTCATTCTTTTTGTTTTTTTATTTTAAATTAATTCAAAATAAAAAAGCATTGTCTGCCAAAGCCATTGCCTATCACAAAATGAAATAAATAATTAAAATATAATTTATAGAATATGCTGTGTAGACTCTAGGTGAAACATTATTAAAATTAAATAAATATTAAAACTCTAGATACCTACTTATGTTCCACAATTTTAATAAATATCTTAATCGATTTCGGTTATTACACCATCATCAGAAAACTGTATTCTGATGATGGTGTAATAACCGGGAATGGCAGCACGTAACTTGTTACAAACGCTTTTTTTTGTAACAAAACACCAGCGTCACAAATTTTTTTTTGCCGCATGTACTTTGAAACGCTACTTTGGGATTGAAACAAAAAAAAAAATTTAAAAAACATTTCAAATGTTATGTGCTGCCAAAAGTAGCGAAATAAAATTAAATGTGGCGAAACAAAATTAAAATTGGGGAAACAATTTTACGTGCTGCCGTTTTTCAAAAAAAGCGTGACATGTTTGCAACAAGTTACGTCCTGCCACCCCGGAATCGATGAAGATATTTAATAAAATTGTGAAACATACCTAGAGTTTTAATATTTATTTAAATAATTAAAAGACTAATATGGTATATTAGTCTCCTGTAATACATTATCGAATTATTAGACCAATATGAAGACTATTCAAAGAGAGTATTAATGTCACAGTAGTGGTTGGGCTTATTGCAATATCTTTCCTTTGTTTAAAATCATTTTAACTTTAAGTCAATAGTCATTGAGTTCATTGTAATAGGTATGTGTCCTTTGTTTAAAATCTGTTACATTCCAGATTTTTAGAACATACGAATGAAACTTATGATTTAATAAATACATACATCCTATATAACATATATATTACACAATATATATACAACATTACACAATATATACAATATACATATAACACAATATATACAACATATATATTACACAACACACGTAAATGAAAGTAAAATTCGTTGCTATTTCTGACTCCGTTCATTAATTTAACATAACCTACTTCATCTTCTACAATGATACTATAACTACTATAGTTCACTTTTTATTCTGGCAAAAGAGGATTTATCAGTAAATTTGCTCTGCCTAGTCATAACGTAGTAAATATGTTGTATAAAAGATTCCTATATACTACTATAATTATGTATTTAAACAAAAAATTCAAAGCACGTTTTTATTTAAAAAAAATTTTATCAAATATTTAAATTTAAAAAAATTAAATTTTTATAACAATTATTTACAAAAATAATCTCCTTCAAATCACATTATCATAGATAATAGATTAATAGATCACTATTTAGCTAAAAATTCAAACTGCCAAAATGATACCAAAACTTCAGTGTAAAACATAAGACAAAAAAAAAACAATAAAAAAAATTACAGAATTTGATAAAGGAAGACAAGATTTGAAAATATATGTATATATATATATGTACTAAAAATAAAATGCTACATAAAAGTGCCTTAAACTCTCAATACACAATTCTCTACTTTAAAATCTCATATAGATTATATATATTATATACTGTGTACATATACACTGCTGTGAAAAAAAAATGGGACAGTTTAAATTTTTGCCTGCAGTTCATGTAATGAATGCAATTATTGTGAAGTTTAACTACAGGGTTAACTTTTTTGCTCTCCAGGTATATATACCTATCAATTGGATATATAAAGGACCAACATTTTAAATATTGATTAGTTGTGAATATAAAATGTGAAATGTAATAATAATTAGAATAATAATGGGAAAAACGAGTTAAAGAGCAATATGATTGTGATATGACGGGAATGATTGTCAACAAGGAAAATTGTTAAAAGATTGTGTTGCTCTAAAGGCAAAGTGGCTTATATTTTTAAAAAATTTAAAAAATATCGGTTTTGATAGAACTAAAAAATCAGGACTACCTTGTAAGACAACGTATGTGGAGAACCCTTTCATAAAAATTTACAGTTTGAGAAATTGTTTCAAAACCTCTATCGAAACGCTCTGTATAGAGCAAGCAGAACCACATTTCATCCATTTTGGTACGATATAGACTATTGAACGAAGCATTAAACGTACATCGTCCCACCAGAAAAGAAGCCCGAGTTGAAGCCAATACATAGGCACAAAAGGTTTACATTTGAACACGTTTCTTTGATAGAGGATATGTGGGAACAGGTAATATTTTAAAACGAAAGCCAATGCAAATGTTACCACCAAAATCTGAAGGTGTAATGGCATGGAAATGTTTCTCCGATCCAGAAATAGGAAAATTATGCTTTGTTGCCCCAAAAATTAATGCGAATGTTTATATAAACATTTTGAAAAATGAATTGCAGCTTTCTGTTTATATCTTCTTGGAGACACTGGTAACTGAATTTTTCAACGAGACAATGCCCCTTGCTATACTGTTAGAAAGGTAAGAATAAGTTTTTGTTTATGTTTCTTAAGTAGGTTTGATATTGTACTCTTATCTCTGAATATTTTTTTTTTGTCGAATATAGTTTATTAATTTCTAATTTTATTTTCAGGTTCAAGATCACATGAAAGACAGACAGATCACAGTATGGAATGGCCTCCATATAGCACAGACATTCATCCAATTAAAAATATTTGGTCAATACCTAAGCTACAGGTTGCAAAGAATCGCCCAGGAACAACGGACGACCTCAAAATTTTAATTAGAACAACATGGAGCTTAATACCATCTTTAACATTGAAAAACTTGTCCGAGTCCATGAAGAGATGTGAAGCAGTAATTGACGCTAACGGAGGATCTAAGTTATTATTTGAAATATTGCTTCTTATAATATAAGAGAATGAAAAAAAAGTTTATAAATTAATTCTTCTAATAATAATTTATAAGATAACAGAATATGTCTTTTGATTAACATTTTTTTCAGTTATACAAATTTTCTAACACCAAAATTACTCAAAAAATTAATCGAAAATTAAAATGTGTCCCATAATTGTTAAGGTTTTCTTAGATATGAAAATAAATAATTAAAAAAATAATAGTCAGGTAGTATAAATAAAATATTTCTAAAAACTTTCAACTGCAATTTTTTATTGACAGCAGTGTATATACTTAATTATTGTGATATTATAAACGAAGTATCTATGTAATGTATACGACGTATTTTACCGAACTAATTTTATATATTTCAAGTGGGAGGATTTAATATATCTATGTGTAGTAGATATATAAAAATTAAATTTCCTTGAAATAAAGTTAAATCCTATAAATAATCTGTGATACAAATTTAAAATTTAAAAAAAAAATCCTATTTAGGTAGGTACTTATCTAAATATAAATTATGTAAGTATATAAATAAATGTATAGATTTTTTTGTTAAAAATTAAATTTAAATTTTAACACTCAATTCACATTCAATTTAGTGTTTTCTGATAACATTAATCAAAAATTTCCGTTTAAAGTTTTATAAAAAAATATATACCTACTAGTTATTTTAAAATTTAATAACTTAATTTTGTTTATGTATTGTTCCTATATTAAATTAATTTAAGGATGTTAATTTTAATTAATCTGATTATTTTCTGACTGTTCGTCTAACAAGGCTCAATGACCTTTAATTAATATAAGTAATTCTATTATTTTTTATTTTAATTATAAATTTAAATATTAAATTTAAAGATAGCATTTCGTAGATAATTTGTAATAATTCGATAAAATATTTTTGAACAGAATTATAAACTAGAAAATAAACAAAAATATAAGTAATATAACTTTCATCAATTGAATACAAAAAGCCAAATTGAGGTTCATAATTTTTTGAAACTACTTATAATTACACCAGAATCGTAAATACTCTTGTCATCTTGAATTATTAGAAAATTATAACTAGTAACAATATTGTAACAAAATTTGATGTAATTTATATATATTGATCAACTTCCGTTGTCTACATATGCAGATGAATACACAATCATTAGCCATAATCATTTGATGATATTATAACAACAGAAATCGATCAATTTATTTAATAAATCTGGTGAAACAAATCTAATTTTTATTTTTTATTGATTTTTTATCACCCACAAAATATACAAAATAAAACTTTAACCATAAATCTCAAAAATGCTACTGATGAAAAGTTAACCTGAACTTATTGAATGGTATAAAAGCTTTCTCGAAAAAGAGACTTGTAGTTTTAAACTCAAATAATAGCAATTTTAAAACTTTTACAGCTTACAGAACTTTTAAAGTGTTTTTTGATTAGAAAAATGATTACAAACAATTTCTTTAATGGTTAGAGACGAATTAGATTTATATACTGATGCCACTCTACAAGTTTTTCACACACTTCTATATATTTGTATTCTAACTAAATTTTTCTTTTGTGTATAGGTACATAACATAACATAAAACTAAATATAACGTAAACAAAATAAATAGAATATATATAGCTATATTTATCATAAAATTGATAAGAAAATATTTTGATAAAATACATTTAGTAAACGAAAATTCCTATATATGTCACTTGATCTACACACATTAACGGTACACCTCAACAAATGTATATGCATTCAGGATTTATTCACATATGAAGCATTCACATATTTTGATAGTAAAAGCTATAAGGAAGAAATAAAGTAACTGATAAAATAATAATATTTAACCAATTCGACTCGCAAAACTTCAACTTATTATCAAAATAATAACTAACTATTGGTGGATGAGGGAAACAACTAAATTAACTTTTCTTTTTTTTTTATATATAATAGAGATTTGGAATACACAATCACATACAATAGCTTTTTCTGTAGAACTTTTATGGACCTGGGACCTTTCGGTTGTTATTAAAGGCAGACGCCCTAACTAATGCGACACCCAGCGTGTAAATTACAGAAAACACTTTGAAAAATAATAATTCATAAAATACCTATTATAACTAGTTATTTTTAAAAAAAAAAATTTTTTGTTATAATTTTGTTTTTTTTTATTTTAAAGTTTTATATAAAAAAATGTTAAGTCACATTGGTTTTTCTAGTTTTCCAAAAAAAAAAAAACAATAATAGAACAAATTTAAAGTAAACATCGACTACAAATAATATTGTCCCAAATGAGGAAAAACAACATGTACTATTATTATAAGCATTCAATATCCATAAGTAAAAGCTAGAGGGCTAACAATAATGTCCATAATGGCATTAAGTTGCCTCAAGCTAATGTTAAAACTAAACGAAAAGCCAACTAAAAGTTTTGTAATTTGCTTAAATTATACATAATAGTCTGACCACGTAGACGCAGATAGAGTTATCAAAGTGGTCTTCTACAGTAGGCCAATCCCCTACTTAGACAGTATAAGCAGATTAAAAATGAAGTTAGACATTGTCTCGGAAATAGAAATATACCATAGTAAATTGAGTACGATGGAAATTGTTTTTGATAATCAGATTTGTTTTTAGTGATATATTTAGATTTATGGAATAAAAGCCGAGTTTCCTTTCACTAATCATTTGTATTTATTTTGCACATTACGATATTTCGGAAGCAAGTTACTTCCTTCATCAGTGCTTTGTGACTATGGAAATGTCAAATGGAAGCCCTACGCTTCCAAGAAGAGTAAGAAAAAAAAAATCCATAATAGACTTTAGCTAACTTAAGTAAATTTGACATTTATGAATTATTAAATGTAAATAAAAATATGTATATAAACAAACGTTTTGTTAAATATAAATTAATTATAATATATTTAATTTTTCTTATTAATCGAATTCTGTTTTTAGTGTTATTTTAGTTATAATTTAATTAATGTTTTTTTTATTTTTCCTTTTTTTATTATTATTAGACATAATTAATTACTTCAAAACTAATTGTAAATAATTAAATTATTTTATTATAATTAGCTATATCACAAATAGTTAATCACTAATAACAGCTCCTTAATCAAAATGGCAAATTTCCGTACAGAATGTATTAATGAAATCGCACTTTATTAAACCTAACTAAAGTTGACGAAAACTTGTCAAAATTTTCTGATATTCCTATTAGTTATGGGTGTGCAATACAATTGACATGTAATCATACATTTAACAAAAATAACATGAAGCTGACTTAAGGCAGCTTCATGTTATTTTTGTTTATTTTGTTGTATTTCCGTTAATTATAATTTAAGAAATAATAAATAAAAACAAATACTTATAACTCAATAAGCCAATTTACACATACCAATTAGTTGGGACCAGAGCCACTACTGATTATTGTAAACAAATAATAGCATAGAGAAAGTAACTTAAATATTTTCCTCCAATTTGTATGAAAAACGTAAAATGTACCTCTATTCGTTTAGCCTATTTTTAATTAAATATATAATATATTGTTTTTTACAAAATGAAAATTGGGAGTTTTATCTTGCAAACTCAGAAGAACATTTTTTAAATTAATAAAATTTTCATATATGTATAAATTTTTGGGTAAATTAGATGTTACACTTTTTTAAAGCGACGTACCTATACCTTGAAAAAAATATACGATATGAACATACGATTGAACAAAATTGAGTATACCCATCTGCTTAATTTCCGAAAATTATTTTATGAGTTGGCTTTTTAATAACCAGCAGTGCCAGAGCGCTACCCGTTTACATAAATATAATATAACGCACAAAAAACTTTGTTTTTGGTGCTGATTGAAGTGTGGTGAAATTCTAGCTCTTTTAATAAATAAAAACAAATAAAAATTAAACTTACTTAAAAATGTCCTTTTTCAAAATAGTTTTTTTTTTAAAACAAATATGTACATATATATAGTTATCTACTTTCAATATAAGGTGATATATATCAATAATAATATAATGCAGTTACACGTGTTTATGCTGATTGAATACTTATTAATGTTTAATATTAATGAAAAAAAATGTTTTTTATATACAATTACAATACACTACAATTTTTGTTTTTTATTTAAGATACGCACTTCCGATTATAAAAAAATTATAACTAAAATTAAAATTGGTTTTTCTTAAAAATTATAATTAGTTATACATAAAATTATTAAATCATAAATTATATGTTATTATACATATATACATTGACTTAATTTCACAAAAGCATTTTTTATGGCACAATTATTCAAAAATAATAATAATCAAAATAATCTCAAATAAATTTCCCAAAATATTTTTGGTAAAATATTAATTAACTTCTATAAATAATTATAAATTAAATTCACATTTTCATAACAAGTACGTGTTTGTGTTATCCGTTCACTAAGAATATTATCTGTTCACTAATTATAAAAACCAAAATTTATTAACGAGTTTAATTTTAATAGTTATCTCTTTTTGAGTATGAAAAAAAACAAAATTAGTTTTTTTTTTTAAATATTCTTGTAATTGCTATTGTTTTATTGGATTTATATATTAAACCAAGATAACCAAACTGACCTAACTACTTGTATATAATATGTTATTTTACTAAGAATAAAATAAAGCATCTCAGATGACAACTTTTTCCTTGAATTTTTAATAAATATTTTAACATCAACACAATAAAAAAACGCCAAAATAAAAAAATAATTAACAATCGATTTTAAGCAAATTTTTTATGAAATTTATGTTAATGAAATTCGAATACATTATTATCTCTACCGATATTGTGTTTATTATTGAAAATATGGAATATATTAAAATGCAAATAAAAATAAACAATTCTTTTTTTTTTACATATTTATTTATCAAATAGGTGAGTGAACAAATTGAAACTAAAGAGAATTTAATACTACATATACAAAATAAATAAATTAAATTGATAAAATAATTTAATATAAGTATGTAAGTAACTATAAAAATATAAACATACTTTCAGATAACAAAACAAAAGTATAACTACTTGAAAATAGATGTGTTTAAAATTGATAATTTAATTTCCGAAGAAATATCAAACACTCTAATGGGTATATATAAAAGTTGATTCATATTTGATAAATTAAGTACATATTTCCAAAGGTATATCAAATTTAAGAATATGATTATAAGTATTTGAAATTAAAATAGTACAGAACAAATAAGTATCTTTTTAAAAATAATAACTTTAAGCAAAAAATATCACATTAAAAAATTTCAGAACTAAACATTAGTGAAAAGACAAAAAAAAACATGTAACTAAGTATTCACAGAAGATGGAAACTGTGTTCAATGGAAATACTACCATTTTGAATCGATTTTTGTTTTTTGTCGACTTAAGTCGATTAGTTGGTATTGTGAATGTCGATTTCAATAGATTTTTTTTTATTGAAAAATCGGTAGCCATTTAGGTAGCAGTAGCGACTTTTTAATTTTTTGTTGTGTGTCTTTATTTATTTCTAAGTGTAATTTCGTGAATATTGTGATAATTATGAAAAATCTAGTAAAAACTTGAGTTAACATAATAATAAAATAATAAATATAATGGTTTTAATAATTTATTATTTTTAGAAAAAAAAAATTTGGAATAATAAGCAGTTGGAGAAATCGGTCTCCATTATGGAGAAAAATCCAACAATTATCAAATGGATCGTGAAGAAAAATCAAGACCTGCATATGATTGGTCTTCAAAAATATCCAGCCAAATAACACTCATTTTTACATACCGGGTGTTTCAGAGCATGCGTATCAGCTTTTTAAGAGGGAAAGGAGCCGTTATTTTAAAATTTAAAAAAAAAATTTATTAACTAAATCGAGAATGCTCTATCGATTGGTGATATTTACAACTTCCGGGAAGTAGCGGAAAAAAGTTTTTCAAGCTCAAAAACCGCCGAAATTGGCCGAAATCGAGGTTTTTAAATGGGAAGGGGTAGTTTTTTATGCAAATTAGGACACCTATTCTTATTTGAAAATCTCTATTTTTAGTTTTAAAAAACTGATTTTCGGTCGTTCTCGGAAGTTAAAAATATCACAAATCGATAGAGCATCCTCGATTTAATTAATAAATTGTTTTTTTTCTAAATTTAAAATAACGGTTCATTCTCCTCTTAAAAAGCTGATACGCATGCTCTGGAACACACGGTATATGTACCTATTCACAAAGATTATATAGGTATATAATTTAAAATATCTATAATTTATAGGTAACAAGTTCTTAAATTACAAAAATAGAACAACAACACAATAATTAGTAAAGTTTTAAAAGTTTTTATTTATGAAATAGTGAAAAGTCTTATTAATTAATAATTTATGTTTTTAAAGCACAATAATTATGTACTTTTTAGAGAGCTGACCATAATACAAGAAAAAACATCTCAATTTAAATTCTTTGACAACCAAATTTTTAATTTTTTCTATACTAGCTCCTTTTTTTTAATTCAATCGCATAATTTGTTCGATTTTGTAAAATTGATATTATTGAAAACACGCGTTTCAAAAATGAATCGGGAAAGTTTATTGGTATTTTTGAAAACATTATAGAAACGAGCTTAATACAAATGATAGCATTTCATATTCGTCATTAAATGAATGTGTTTTATAACATGTATATAAAAAAAATATAGTTAAATAAATTAAATATTTGTTTATTTATTTTTGTTTTATATCAAAATATTTAGAAATATCGATCGAGTGATTTAAAGTGAAGTTTTTCAAACAAACAAGATTTTTTTTTATGTTTCTATAATCAAAGACTGTAAGTATATAATAAATTTGTTTACAGTTTTATTATTTAGAATAAATATAATATAGGTATCATAAAAATATTTTTAAATTATTTTTATTTCAACTCAAAAGTTTCCTTTGTAATATTCCTTAAATTTCTTCTTGTATTATTTCTTCTAATTTCTTATTAAATTTCTTCATAATACCCTGCTTTCGGTAATATCGTCTGCGATGCAACTGTAAAAAAATCCATTGTCGGTTATGCAGTTAACGACAATTAACGATCGTCTTGCTTTCGGTTATGCAAAATGGCAGTCAAATTTTAGCATACAAAGCAGTAAAAAAATTTATGATTAGTTGTTGATCGTCATTTGTTTTGTTCTTTGATTAAGTAGTCATTTTTTTGATGATTCTAAAGGTTTTTAAATATGAAAATATGTATCCTCAATCTATTGTTTGTAATTTTTATTACATATCTTTATAAAAAACGGATTTAAAAAAAAATTATATAAAAACCAAAAATACACACAATAAATCACAAATCAAAAATTTATGTTCGGTAATATCAATGTATACATTTGTCGATTTGATAGCTGATGGGTTGCACCAAATGTTAATTGATTGATCGTCAATTCAGCATTACCGAAAGCAGGGATAGAAAGCAATAGAATTCATTTTGACAGCAGAAAAATATCCACTGCTGACAGTTAAATATTACCGGTTACTGGAACAACTAACGATTTCAATAATACCAATTTACCATACAATCGAATCGAATGAGTTTCGCCTTAAAACGTTCCGCGATTGAAACAACAATTTCAATAATAGGCACTAACATGTGTTTAATTCAAGATAAAAATTGAACAAAACGAAAATTGAACTGACTTTCATGTGGAGAAAAATAAAATGGAATTAAATTAGAATTATATTCTGTACGAACGGTGACATCGTAAATATCTTTAAAAAAAACTTCAACCTGATATAATATAAAAATAACTAAGTTGTCAATTTTATCCGAAAAATAAGTTGGAACAATTATGTAATAAGAGCTTTCTCAGACATTGTGTTTTAATTCATTAGTGATTAATCAAAATGAACATACAGCTTTTATTAACACTGTACAACATTGGGTTTTTAAAAGTTTTTGTAAATCCAAATACCTGTCAAACCGGTTGCGGAGACATCGTCAACAACAATTGTGACCATGTAGACAATGTCTCAAGCTTTTGCGAGCTTTTGTATACATTTAAGATCATGTGGACGTTGTATTCAACTTTGTGTTGAGACATTTACGATGTCAAGGGACCCTATAATTGGGCTCATTTGAGATAAATAAATGAATAAATTAAATTTACAAATGGAAAAAAAACTGTGAAATAGGAATCTTTTGTAATGAACTAGAAATAGCAGTAGAATCCAGAAGAATTTAGAATCATGATGATAAATATAGCGAGCGGAAATCCTTTTAAACAAAGAAATAACCAAATAAAAATATTTATTTTTTACTCGATTTAGCTATAAGAAGCTATAAAACAGTAGCGAATTGCAAAAAAGAACTTAACCGTTATCAAAAGCGTTATCATCCGCAATGTGTACTGCAAAGTAGCGTTCTTGGGAAGCTTTTATTTTTAATCTACACCGCCTATCTATCTGATAGCAAGCAATTAAATATTAACATCAACATTTGCAGATGACTATTCTTATTCTATTCTCAAATTTATTGAAAAATGGCTTAACAATAATGAAAAATATAAAAAAAATTCATGACATTTTCACTAGAGAAAATAGAATTACCATTTCACAGGCGCAAGAACTTCATCTCTCAAGAAAACTTACTTGGAAAAACCATATTGAAATGAAATGGGAACAAATGAAATTGAAAGTGAAGTAGTTACTGGCTAATAATTGGCAAAAAAATTACCCTTGAAATCGACAATGCAATCTTAAAAGCAATCTGGTCACATGTTTGTCAATTATGGAAGAGCTTTTAAAACTTTTAGTAGAGGATGAACTCTAAACACAATCCATCTATCACGAAATCTTTTAACCATACTCCTAGTGAGCACGTTAAAAAGCCTAATAGAGATGAAGGATCTAATTGATATCTAATCACTGGATTATACACCATAAATTTAGTTTGTAGGATTTGAATAAATTTGTTGTTTTTGAATGTAATCAAAATGGCAAATTATTGTCAATATTCGTTAGGAAAAAATGCAATAAAATAATCAAATACTACTAAAACAAAAACAAAAAGACATGTTTTGTTCTTCGAATATCATAGGATGATCAAAACTCAATATTTTAATAAAACTTAGGCCATAATAAGTCCCAATCAAAGAAAGAACAAGGGTTTATAATAGTTTAATTAATAAAACCCTTGTTTTAAATTGTAATAAAATGAGCAAGGGATGACTTCAATTACCTTTATATTAATCAGAATTAATTTTATCTTATCTTACCCGACTACAATTTTATATGTGAAAATCTAATCTAAAACATTTCAGTAGTGAATAATTTCTATGACCTCATAATAGCTAAATAGTTAAGAATAGACTACTCTTACTACTTATACAGTTTTGGATTTGTTACAATTTTCTCAATCATTTCTGCTGCTATGGTATGTTAATTCTGAAACACCCTATATATACCTATAAATTATTTTTCTCCAATGTTTTAGTTGAATCTGATAAAATTGATTTTTTTTTAAAGCTCTTATTGCTTAGAATTTTGGTTGTGCAATTTAGAAACATATTTGTAAAATAATGCTCTATTCTACTGAACAAAAAAAAATAATAAAAATTACTTTTAAAGTACCTACTAATGTTTTTTTATAGTTTTGATGTCTCAAGCATTATTATTTTTATTTTATCCGACTTTAAGGAAACCTGCCAGCTACATCGCAAAACAATGTTTCAAATAGAATATTCAGGTTATACGTCGTATCGGAAGGCCGAGAAAAATATGGAGAACGACACTCTTAGCCGAAGCAAGTATTCAACAAAGAACGTCGTCACATTTGAAGAGGTTAACCGCAGATAAGAGGCGATGAAAGGAATTTATCTCCGTCCTATGCCCTTTCTTTATACTTCTTTCTTTTCCATCCGTAAAATTGCGTATAAATTATTATGTCTTGTATTTGATAATGTAAAAATGTCGGGGTCGTATAAAGCTGATAAGATAATGACATTAAATTATCGCAAAAAAAAAACATTATTTAATTTTTCTTTTTAATTTTGAAAGCTTACTTGTAAAAGCTGGAAAATTTTTCTTAAAGACTAGATAATTTTATAAACTGCGATCATTCAGTTTTGATAAGTTTCACTGTGTTCGTCTTGATATATAAATTATAACAAATAAATTTATAGCGCTTCAATAAGTAAATTAAATAAGAGTACTTTTTATCGTCATTGGAAACAAGTAAATTGAAATCGACACATTATCATTTTGCCAAACATAAAAACAATTCGATATCATACTATTATCATATCAACTAAGTACATTTTAATTTTTGTTTTTTTTTAATATCAGTTTACATGTTAGTAAATTATTTTTTATTTTCAATAAAATGATAATCATCATCAAACTTTCTTTCTTTCTACTTGAAATTTTCAGCTAAGCAAAAATATTTTGAAATTTTTTCTTTTAATTTTATTTTTGTATTCGAATAGGTATATTAAGTGAGGTGTAACACTTGGCAAAACTCAGATGGCAATTATCTATTTCGCCTACGTCCACTTTAATAATCACAATGCAAAAAATCAATTAGTTTCTTAATTAACAAATTTGAATTTTGCAAACATCCATCCATTTATTAGAAAATTTAAAAAAATGTTTCTTTGGCAAAGACTTTGTCAATTAATGTGTTAATACTCTTGAATTAAATTACCGTATCATAGTTTTACTAAAGGCAGAAACAGGGTTATAATAAATGGGTAACGGGTATTTGCGGTGGCAGTTTTATGTGTAGCTGCTGTTGGATACGAAAAAGAAATATCTTCTTTATCCAGAGTTGAATATACAGCTGATTCCGAATTTGGAGAAATTTTAGAACAAATCAAAGTTATACGCCTTTTAAAAAATTATTTATGTTATTTGATATTATTTTAAAATTGAACAAATGTTTTGCAAAGTAAAAATTTTACATCTGCCCTTTTAGATCAGACCTGTAAACTTGAAGTACTAATACCATTATCAGTACCATTACCTGTTAATTAATTCTTTTTAAGTACCAGTAAAAAATTATGATTCCTACTGGGTAGAAAATTTAAGTACCAATAAAAAGAATTCAGTACTTTTACTTGAAATTCCTTCAAAGTAATTAGATTTTAATTTTGAAGTACTTTTGGAATTATTTTTGGTAACCTTAAAGTAATGAAGTACCAAAAATAATTCCAAAAGTACTTAAAATGAAAATCTAATTATCTTGAAGGAATTTCATGTAAAAATACTGAATTGTTTTTACTGGTACTTGAATTTTCCAATTACTCAGTACCATCCATTTTACTTAGAAAGAATAAATTGCTAGATTTAAGTACCTACCAATTTATTCAGTACTTTACAGGTCTGTTTTCGATCAATACGTTTTTGCGAAACGAGTTTTTTTGCAAATTGATATTTTGCAATGTGAACTTAGATCAACTGCGCTATACCGCTATACGTCATATTCTGTAACTTTTAATATAATTAACTGCTTGTTTCAATTTACTCAACAATCAAATAAATCTAATTTAATCAAATACTATATACCTACTTAATTGTAATAGAGCTAACGATTGCAATATTACAAATTATTCCAATGCAAATTAAATTAAATCAAATAATGTATGCAAAGATATACATAGATATATGATGTATAGATTTCATATACCTAGAAGATAAAATATAAAAAATTATATATCATTAGAAGAAATAGTTAAAAATTATAGAGTAAATAAATTAACATATAGCTAAATATATTATGTAGATATAAATTGAAATTTGAATCCTCTCCTACAAAATTGATTTGCAATAAGAAAATCTAAAAAAAATAATTTACACAAGCTCTAAACATTAACAATTGGTAAGTGGTATAATCTTGATACACTTGTATGTAAGTTAACTAAATAATTTGAATATTCAAAATATTAATAAAATATAGATTAATATATAAATATAAAAAGTTAGATACAGTTCATGATTCAAATATATACAACTTCGGATAAATAAGATTTTTTTAAACTAATAAATTTTAAAAGAAATGACCTAAAATTTTAATGAAAGTTGTGACATAATTTGCTAAATTATTGTGACGTAATGTTATAAAAAATTTGGATACAGCTTCTTAAATAATCCAGAAAATAAAAACAACTAACAATACAACAGTATACAGTATATAATATATACATACAGTGGTTATATATATACTTCGTTGTACTCCTTCTAATCGAGAATTTGTGCATGAAATTGGAGAACTCTGTAGGTGGCGAAGGAATTCAAAATAATAACCCTCGAATATGCAAATAAGTCTATAATTATGATTTGATGTTATGATGGTTATTAATCATTTTTTAGATAGATAAAACATAGTTATTATGGAATTCATATTTAGAGTTTAGTATGTCTCAATTTTATGTAAACCAATTCAATTTTCAATTCAGTCTCAATTTTATGTAATCGAAAAATCTACAAAGAAAGCTAAGTATAACCACATTCAATTCAGCCATATTCTATAATTCACTCACATCGGAATAGATTCGGAATGAAATTTCATTTCTGTATTTCATGTGATTTGTACAACCGAGGAGGACGTGAGAACCGAAAATTTTTTCAAATGATGAAAATTACATTTTTCTGTAACACCAATACAACCACATCGGTTCAAATATAATTTAATAATCAATAAAGATATAATATAACTAATAAAAATCAGATAAAAAATATATAATACAGAAAAATATATATCAAATAATTAATATAATTTAATAAAAAGGTACAGTTTTCGAAAGAAAAAAGTACCTATAAAGTTGACCTGCAGATTTATCTGTATATGATCAACTGTTAAAATAAACAAATAAAATAGGAGCACATCAGATGTTTTGACATTTCACAAATTAAATTTGAATCCGAATCCATTCCGAGTGAATTACACAACATGGCTGTTCAAATTTACATGCCGACATCTTCTAATCTAAATTAAATATCAAATTCTAATCAAATTCTAATCTAAATTAAATATCAAATACCTTGAAACAAAATTCGATTTTTTTTAATCGTTAATCAATTAATTAAAGAGAATCAATTAATTAAAACGTTTCATGAATTTTATACATAAGTCACCCAAACTCTGGAAGGTGTAACAAGTTCTACTAAATTAAATTCATAGATATTAACATTTAATTTGAAATTTTAATTGTTTGTGTTTATTTTGTTCTTACTCAATTGGTCTGAATGTTAACTCGCAAATTTATATAAATTTATATAAATTTATCCAAATTCCTGTATGTTAACTTTTTTATTTGCACGCTCTTTACAAATTTTTGAGAAATTTAAAAGAATTTTGTGTTTAAAACGTGACGTCAGAGCTCTCTCTTAAATAAATTTTTGCAAATGAAATTTCTATTTGCAAAAATTTGTAAAAATTTACTGTAAATTTTTTGTTTTTGTTTTAAATGTCAATAGAATATTTTTCATGTAAAAAGTAGTATATCTAAAATAAATAAAAAGTTGTATACCTAACCTGAAAACTTATTTGTATAACTTTTTACCGACAAAAAGACCAAAACCACGAAAAACTATTTAATTTAATTTTTTTCAACAAAAATATTCAAAAATTTTACAAAAAATTTCAAAAAATTATTAAATTAATTCAAATTTTAAAAATCTCATAACCTAAAAATCAATTATTTTTGACATAAAAAAATTTAGATAGATTTATGCAAATTTTGTGTAATACTACTTTTGTTTGCAAAAGAGAACATTTTAACTATTCTCGCAGAGTTTTATGATCACGTGATCTTTCCTCATTTGCCAATTTTTGCAAATAAAAGTAAACATACAGACCTATTATTAATTTTGCACTAGAACTCAAATTTTTATTATTTTGATTGATTCTCTTTTACAAAAGTAAATTAAGTACCTAAACAGTCACAAACTCTGAACGAGCTATCAGTTGTCAGCATTCATCAAACAACTAATAAATTAGAACTACATACTGACAAAAATTAATATTGTGAATGTCAGTAAGAGTCAGTTTGTTCGACATTTTAAAGCATTTTTTTTCAATTTTAGATTTTAACGCTGCAAAATATATAGCGTGAAAGAAAATTTTGTTTACTCAAATTGTTGTTTTTCTTAATTTAAATTGTTTGTTTTTTTATTTAAATTGTTGTACGTTTTTATTAAAATTTAAGTATTTTTTATTTTATGTGCTTAAAATGTTTTTTAAAAATATACTTTTTTTGTTTAGTAAAATGGCAAAACATACAGCAATAAAATTCAATTAACATGGAGAATAAACAAATTATTATACGGAAAAAAATTGGTTGACGACATATTTCTATTTTCTTAATTAAAGATTAAAGCATTTTAATTCAAAACTGACCAAATTTCTCAATTTGCAGTCGACTGAAAACTGAACACAACTGAGGACCTTGGAGTGAGAATGGATACCTATAGTACAACGATTCAAGTTTAAGTGTAAAGGCGAGATAAATACCCTAAATAGCACATTCATAAAACCAAGCAATCAACAAACAATAAATTCATTATTTTGTAACAATTGTTACATTTCGAAATCACTTTGTGTTCTTTTTTCAGTAAGTAAGTATATAACGAATATATTAGGTAGGTAGGAGTTTCATTGTGATACCACGGGCACTTTCCTCGAATAAAAACCTGCTCGTTCAACTATTTTGAGCTTTTTACAAAACAGTGGAGATCTTGGATTTTAGTGCCTTCAAGCACAACCATTGAGCCCAGAAAGAAGACTATTGGATTTTTATTTCCGATAAAAACCAGAACAGCTACGGAAAACGTATTGGACAGTTTAATCTTCTCCCTCCGACGATTCCATCAAGATTAATAGAACTAGAGATAATAATTTATAATGTAAACTTAATTCATGTCAGAAGAATTCATCCAAATATCAACTAAAAGAATTCTTCTGGTTTCATTTTGGTGACTCCCATTCGTCAGAAACTGCTTATAATATTCCTATTATAATTTAGTTAAAGCATAATTTTTTATAATAAATTTTAGTTTTTATTAAAATATCGATTCATAATTTAAGCAATTTTTAATTTTTTACTTTTCAGAATTCTTTTTAATAAATTCGAAATTACTAAATGTCGCTTTCTCAAAATTTTGAGAAACAATCTGTATTCCATTATGTTAATAATTTAAAAATAAATCATTTTTGTTTTATTAGTTTGAACTCTTCTTATTTTTTATTTTATTTTAGGAATTTAATAACTGGATATTAAGAATTTCAAAATACTTATGTATACTTACTTGGTAGTAACATTTTTAAACAAATTTTTGACTTATCAAATTTTACTTAAAAAATTAATACTTAAATACAAATAAAAAAAAAAATTTTTTTTAGAAAAGCTTGTGCCAATTATTAATGGTTAGGTATGATATTTATTTATTTTCTGATAGAAATACAATTCAAATATCACACCAATGAAACTACATTATCTAATTTGCATAATTCGTTTAGACTTTTAAAGCTTTAGATAGTTCTGAGAATTGATACCGTTTAAGTTAGCAAGTATCTTTTTTAATCGAAATACCCAGACAAATTAAGAAAAATGAAATTAGTTTTATTGGGTTTTCTCCAAAATTTGCATAATACGCATCTAATTATTTAAAAGAATTTTTCAGCATCTAATTAATAATAGTACATTACATATTTAATTTACTATAAAATTACAATTATTTTCAATTTGGAATATGTACACGTAATTTTTATATTATTTAAAAAATTTGATTGAAAAACGAACCACAAAATTAATTCAAATAACATAAATAATTCAAACCTTATTTATTTTTCTAGTCCCAACCAATGAAATAGTAGATAGGTACATAATTTTAAATTCGATTGTTCAATATTGTTCTAGATTGGGATAATTTAGAAAAATATATTTGTATTTTTATAATTAACTGAATTAGGTCAGTCTGACACTAATATTATGGGGGATTTTTTTTATCTTTATTTTATCATAAATAATATATTTTGATTCTAAATTCACGTAGATAACTAAATTTAGTTTTATTGATCATAGCTTATGTTTTTTTTCAATTTGTTAAGTAGTTAGTTTAGGTTGATTGAATTTTTTGCCCATAAATGATCTGATTGTTTAACAAAATCAGATAATAAAGTTAATTATCAAAAATAATTTCAGTAATATTAAAAAAAAAATACAACATTGTAGGACTTAAATAAAATAAAATATTAAGCTGGTATCAAATTTTAAACATATTGAAGCAACTAAGAAGAAAAGCTTACGAAAGCTTTAGAAAATATATCGTGGACCAATTCAAAACTATTTTACTACCACGTAATTATATCAATTTAAAGTTATTGAAATTGAAATCTTACTGAAAAACATTATAAATATAGCTAATTGCTGTAGTAAAATATGCAAACTACATATTATATACTTCAGAGAAAAGTTTTAATCTTATTATTTCCATCGAATTTTTAAATTATAAGATATTAAATAGGATATATGTAGTATATAACTATACCTAGAACATTTATTATTATCAACATATGTATATAAAATACAAATTCATCTCCCATTTAATAAAATTTAAATTTAAAAAGCTATTGTAGCTTTCAGTTTTCAATTTCATGGAATTTAAGCTTTAAGAATAATCGCCCTTATTATGAACATCGTAGTTGGCCGATAAACGACTAAAAATATTTATCGGATATCGTTTATTTTCATATTACGAAACGGTATTCGATAAAATTAGTATGTACGATAGAAATAAAAGCTATATAGCTTTTTTGTTTTAAATATTGTTTGTTTTTAATTTAAAAATTTTTCTATATAAACAAAATGTAGAAGCATTTGTTTTATTTGGATGATGAAGATGAAGATTATGAACAAAATGAAGGAATTATACGGAGGCCCATCAGAGATTCTTCTAACTCTTTAGAATCAGAAAATAAAATGTAAATTAAAAAAAAATCATTGCAATTTTGATATATTTTTTTTTAGATTCACCCGAAACTGCAAACAAGAGTTCCGGCGTCCTAATTGTCGGGACCAAAAACCTTGAATTTTTTTTTTTTTTTCATCAGTACAATGTGATGAAGACTATTGTACTGATGAAGACTACCTTAAATGTGATGAAGACTATAGGTCGGGGAGGCAAGGAGTTGGGGCCGAACCTCTATATCACGTGTTTAAATTGTACTTGTCTTAAACAAGGTTATTAATAATTATTATAAAAAAATTTTAAAATTTTTTTGGATTGGTCCGACAGTCCAGAAATCGGGTCCGAAAACCTTGAACAAAAAAATTGTCCAAAAACGATAATGTCAATAATGTTCATTACGTCAATATAAGTATAAAAAACATTTTTTCTTCAAGGTCCTTTTGGTCGCGACTTCTGGACTGTCGGACCAATCCCAAAATTTTTTAAAAATTTTTTATAATAGTTATTAATAACCTTTTTTTAGACAATTACAATTTAAACACGTGATATAGAGTTTCGACCACAACTCCTTGGCTCCCCGACCTATTGTCTTCATCACATTTAAGGGCCATTGTACTGATGAAAAAAAAAAATTCAAGGTCTTCGGTCCCGACACTTGGGACACCGAACCTCTTGTTTGCATTGTACTTAAGAGCCATTTTACTTAAAACAAGTTAAAAAAAAACAAAATTTTGTTTGCGAGGGCTTTGTGAGACGGGACCCGAAACTATTTTTGCTCGAGGCTGCTCAATTTCTTGAACTTGGCACTTCTCAACGAAAATAGAAAACGATGTGTGAGTAACACACACAAACATAAATAAATTACAAAGAAAAAAAAGTTTTCAAATGGTAGCACGGTTTTTGTTTCGCTTTTCGTTTGATTCACTTAAGTAGGGATCGGCGATAAACGATCCCAAAATATAATTATGCTAATTTTGAAGTATGTTTTTAAATAGCTTCACAATTGTCTTTGAGCAATTTACCTTCCTTTTATTGCTTACTACTTTATTCCTGTGCTTATATAGGTATATTTGTAATAAGCACTTAAATTTATAAAAAAAATTCTTCTAAAATTTACTTATATGTAGATATTTTCTAAATTATTTTTTTATCGTCAACAAAATTGAATTCGATTAAAAAATTATAAAAAACTGATAATTTATCATTTTCATAATACGGATTCAACGACTACTAATATTAAAAAAAAGCTTTTTTCGATTACGATAAAATTTAAAAATTTACGATGTTTGTAATACAAAGCAAATATTTTTACGAAATATTATCGTTTATCGGCCGACTACGATGTTCATAATAAAGGCGAATATAATTACATGTTATGTATACTAGATACTAGGTATTGACTAATTGGTTAATTGGTGGGTTGGTTAACGGTCGGATAAGAGAAAAACATCGATTAATTTTATATGTATTAAGGTTTGAAGCCCGTTGTAAACCCTCTCAACAAACTCCTGTGTCGATTCAACTTAATGAAGCGAATAATTTCCTGCGGTTGTATCATTTTTACTTGAAATTTTTTTTCCAGTAGTACCTAGTCTTCCAAGATGTTTACGTTTTTTGTTCCCTACGTTGGTTTCCACCTCTTCTCCACATTCTCTACGTAGGTTGGATTCTATAAGAGATATTCAAGCATTAACTATGACAATCTTATAAATATGACTATGTATGATCTGGACTTGGTTCTGTTCAGTTATGACTTTTGTCTTTGCATTCCGTTCTCCCTAGACTTTCGTTTGCACACTGTTTTTTGAATTTCTCAAAGCAATCAGATGGACATTCGATTCCCATCTCAGCATAATCGTGTTTAAGGTCTTCAATTGATAGTTGAATGCTTGTTGTTCATTGTTTCTTGAGCATTCCTTTCCCAATTAATATTTTTACTTATTTCTCGTCCTATTTTTTTATAAGTGGATCTTTACAGAAAATTTTTATTTCACAGTTACCACATTTTTTGGCTCCGTCTGTATGTATCCTTACATGATTTTCAGAGTACATAATACTACTTAGGTTTTACTTATTTATTTATTTATATATCAGGGTATCTGCATATCTAGGCAAACCTTCAGGTCCTTTTCTTTCTCGAATTATAGGTTTATTGCTTTGTCATTTACTTTATCCAAATAACTATTTAGAATATGAAGATTGTAATATGTTGCCGCTAAAGAAAATAAATAAAATTGATATTTAAATTGCGACCAGTATGATGCTACTAGGGGATCATGTCCTGTCCTTAGTTAAAATCACGTTCGGAGAATGGATGTTTAATTGAAGTTTTTTCTTTCATTATTCCTAAAATAATCTTTTAGAAATTAATTGATTTTAAAATACATATATATACAACTATATGTATAATTTTGGACAAAAAACCGACAGTATAAACTTAATAATTTTTTTTCAAAATTATATTAACATTTAATAAATACAACCAACATTTTAACCCTTTAAACCGAATAAAAAAGTTTAGAACTTCCTTAATTATAATTTAAACTCATCGTACAATTAAATCGATGCTATATTATATCTATTTCAAGTTAATTCAAGCAGTTCAAAATGAATTATGTATTTTCAATAAGCAAAAGTTTTGTTATCAAATTTAATAAGAAATTTAAAAAGAAAAACAAATTTTTAGCAAAATTTATTATTGCAATTTTTGTTTCTAAATAAGTAGGTACTTAACTCTCAAATTTTAATCAAATATTAATTGACTTTTAACATTTAATTAAAAGAAAAAAAAACAACAAAAAACATGAATTAAGAACCATGAAAAAATTAGAATGATATATGTATGTACTACAGTATGTGTGTATTTTTATATTATCTTTAACTTTTTTGTTTTTTCTAATGTAATTTTCAATATGATTAATTATTAAAGTTTTGAAATTTAATTTGGTATTATGAACTAGGTAGTTTCAGGAAATAAGAATATATATGGACATAATTATATGAATACTAAAAATAAAGCAGTTATCAAGCCTTAAATGCGCATAACTTAAAAATTATTTTTACCTTTCAGGTACCTTTCTAATACTTATATGTAATGAAAAACCTGTAGCATTTTTTTGTTGTTTTTGTAAATATGTATACCTTTATTTATATATATATTTTGCCTAGATATTATGCTAGGATTAAGTACTTTGGTTTTCAAATTTATGTACATTATAGTACCAAGTAATAAAATCTATAAATAAATGTTAGCTATCTGTATGTCTTATATACGAATATGTAAATATAATATTTACAAAATGATATGAATATGTTCCAGTATATAAAATCATGAAAATATTTTAATATTTGATAAAATATACCTACACTCACTTATTACTTAACTTAGTTTATATCACTATATTGATATCTCCCCCGTAAATTTACGCTATTGATTAGATATATATATAATTTCTTTTCTATTTCAACTTCATTATGAAAATCCTTAATTAAATAGAAAAATTAATAAAAATTTTGTTTAGTTTATTACTCTTGAAATAACAAATTATAAATCTGATTACAGATGGTCAAGATTACTTTATTCTAAAAATGAAGAGCCTAAAATTAATTGGTATTGTAGAATATAAAAAATTTAAAATGGATATACCGAGTTATGGCTAAATCAATTTAGTTTTAACTCCTTTTTAAGTTTCCTTAAACATTTTTCCGTTCTAAAATTATGCTTTTCACTTATGATTAGAACTTAGAACATTTATAACTAAGTATGTATAAAAATATATTTGTACTTATGTAGAAACTTATGTATATATACATTTAAGAATTCATTTTTTTTTTTTCATATCACTCAATAAATGGAATTTTTAATGAACTTTTTTTTCTTACCAATGATTTTCTTGACAAATATTTCTTTAAATTACTTTTGTTTATCACTTTTATTTTATTATTATAAGTTTTACTAACTTATAATGAATAAATTTTTTCTATTACAATCCAAAAACACTTTAAATATTTATAACTAAAAAATTTTTTATATGCTCCAGTTTAATTCCGTCGCACTCACACCGCCATTAAAAAAATAAATTTATGAATTCACAATATTCATTTTATATACGTCACTTGAAATAATTGTAGCCAACTTTATTTGAGTTAAAAAATAGAGTCATGCGAAATGATTGAGTTTTATATTTTTATAACAATAGAAATAGATTCGTTTTAATTTATATTTAAAATGAATTAATTAAATTTTAATTTCAAATTTAAAATTTATTATTGAAATACGATTGTTAATTTGAAGAATCAAAAATTAAATGCGTAACTCTAAGATTTAAAATGAAGAATTAATTAAAATTTCTTCATAAATGAAAATGACTGACTCTATTCTTTGAAAATTTGAATTTAGTACAATTTGTAAAAATGTACTAAACTGAAACGTCACAAAAATTGTTTATGAAATAAAATGATGCTTATTATTTTAGTACATTCTGACAATTGGTTTATGTTGTTTTGTTATGTATGTTGGCTAATCGTTATTTCATAGAAGAATAAATTTTATAGTTGTGAATTAAATTAAACCCTACTAACCTAGCTCAACTTAACAAAAATTGAAATTTAACATCTTTTGATAAACTAATTGAATTAGAATGTGATGAATACTAACAAAAATCTATATAGCTTATTGGCTTTATATTCCTAATTTTGGTGCAAATTAGAAAACGCTAATTATTTGTTGATCAAAATGTAAACAAACTGAGAATGAAGGAATGTAATTCCAAATTGAAGATATGTTGAACGTTGTTAGGTATCACCGAGAATAAATTATTATTATAAATTTAACGCATTAATCTGGAAAATATTTAAGACAATAGAAATTAATACAACCAAAATAGTGATCTGGAATCTTTCATTTCTTTCATTGAGACTTTTACAACCTGCAAAAAATTCCATAACGCAAGGCCTAGACTACTCAATACGTACATCAGTAATATCAATTTGTAATTAATTATACCACTTAATTAAAAACTTCATCCGAAAGGACGATAACTCTATTCTTACATACAATACATACCATATTTAGCACCCTAAAACCGTACGTCGTTAAAGTGAAAGGTCTTCTATATCAATATTTAGTTGCATTTTTGTTAAGTTATTTAAGTTATTAATGGGGACAAAATCTCAAATAATCAAATCTTCAAACAGATGTTCAAATAATTAAAGCGGTTTTTGACATATTTTAAAAGTAGATAACACTCAAAACTGCCGAAGAAAGTGAAAGTCACTTGCGAGTGTTATTGATTTTTATTTTTCAATATATTAATAAAAAAAATACTTACATTAGTATATCTACTTTTGTAAATTATAAATTAAATTACAAAACTTTAAATGTAAAAATAGCTAAATATTTTTAATTGGTCAACAATAATTCGGCATTAAAAACTGGATGGTACATAAAAAAAAATCAATATTTTATTTTATTCGATAACAAAAATTTAATAAATTATAAACAAATTTATTTACTTAGAATATAATAATAGCATTTTTTTTTATAGTAACTGAACCATTAAAGAATACATCTATCTTTATATTCGTTTTTTTTTTTTATTTTCCTAAAAATGATACATACATTTTACTGATTTTTAAATTTTATATTTACAAAAATGGCACAAATATAACAATTTAATTGAAACTTTAAAAGTCAATATTATCTCTAGATTTTTTTCTTTCTTTTTTGTTATAAAAAAATATACAATAGCTTTAGATAGTCATATTAATTCGTTATTTTCAGTAAAAATTATTAACTTCTAAATTGTGTTAACATTATTATTGTCTTTCAATAGTGCGCTGAATAGTAAATATTTAATTCTATTTAATTTTTTAATTATCATATAATTTTAACAATAAATTGACAATATTTTAATCATAATTCAAAATTTTACTGAAAACTACTTATTAAGCGATTTTATTTTATTTTTAAATTATCCAAATCTATTATTGAAATACGGTGTTTTCGATAATAAACATTACTTTATTTTTATTATAGTAATTGATTTTTCCCTTTTGTCATTCAATACTTAACACTTATATTCTATACAATATCATCATAAATTTAAAAATATTTGTATCTACTCTATTAATATCCATCAAGAATATCTTCCTCGTTTATATTGATGTAACTCTCTGATTAGTTCTTTAATTGAATCATAAGTTGAAAAACTAATCCCAACAGCTATAGGACCTTTTATCCAGTTCATACTCAATCCTTTAAAGAATCCATTTTTCATTCCTTCTTCCCTAAAATATTAGAAATAAAAGAATATATAAAGAAATTAAATTAAATTAATTATTTTTTGGTGTTTTTTGTTTAATTTTAAAAATATAACTATTTATTTAATTTTATTTATAAAATGAATTAATTTTCTAAATAAAATATGAATTTGTATAATTAAGAAGCTTACCTATAAATTTTTTTTAATGTTGAAAGTATTGTACTATATTGATCACTATCTTTACGAACACCCATAGTTTGCATTCGTCTTCGTACAATATCTAAAGGATAGGATGAAGTTTGTCCAACTATACCAGAACAAGCTCCGCAAAATAATGACATTAACATGGACAGTTTTGGATTACCAGTCATTTCTAAAGTAAAAATAATCAAATTAACCACAATATTATTACTACTTTATTAAATTTTATGTTTTATAAAGTAGTAATAATTTAGTTTAGTTAAATTATCAAAATTCCCTTCTATTTATTTATTTCTACGCAGATGTACATACATAAGACGGATATCCTTTTAATTATACATAATATAGACTAAAATAATTAAAAACTTATCTTATCTTAAAACCTAAAAACGAGTATTTTATAAATTATAATTTAAATTTAATTTGAGTTTTGCTCAAAGAGAAAAATTTAATAAACGTAACTCTTAATAGTAACGAAACACGATTAAATAAAAGCGTGGAGAACAAATCTTTAGAAAGCTTATAAATTGAATCTGGTTATTGAAATTGATTTTTGAATCTTCACTTCTGATGGAGACCATTAAAAAAACCTTAAATGAAAACCGCTTCAACCAAAAAGGAGAAAAGTCTTAGTCTGTCTCCATATGTGGATATGATTAACTTTAGTTCTGAGTGATCTGACAAAGTTTTTTTTTTTTTTTTGATAATCAGATTTGTTTTTAGTGATATATTTAAATTATGGAATAAAAGTCGAGTTTCCTTTCACTAATCATTTGTATTTATTTTGTAAATATCGATATTTCGTATATATGCCATAATTTAAATAGAGTTTATTTCGTATTGTCAAGATTTATATATTACTGTATTAATATTATTATATTACATTTTGTAAATAACTAACATTCGAGTAATAGAAATAACTTTCAAATGAACACACAAATATAATATTAGCAACATATGATCGCACTTGTAATGATTGGAAATAAATTGAATACACCAGTTCAATTTTATCGGAAGGCTGTTAGATTTAATAAACGGATACGTTCAATCAAAAAAATACCGTGTTGCAACACTAGTATATAGTTTAAAATATTCTAAATAAATTGTTCTAAATTCTTATTTTCTTAATAAATTTGTTTTCAATAGATCTAACGGTCGCAGTGACTTTGAAACCATAGGACCAACCCTCAAATAAAGTACAATCTTAATAATTTTTAAATTAAAATTATGTTATCTTACCAACATATTTTTTCTTTAGAGTTTCATAAGTAAAAAACGATGCACCAGCATAAGGAATTACACCTAATATTGTAGCAATGTAACCTCTATATAAAGTTCTAGGACCTTCGTCAACCCATATTCTTACAAAAACTTGTCTCAAAGTCCTACGAAAAAGAAAAAATAAATTAGAATAATACTTAAGTTAAAAAATACATTTAATATACATTTATTGTAAATTATAATTGATTTTACAAGAAATATAAAGATTCTAAATTGGAAAAATACTAAAGATGCTTTAAAACTATGCAAGTAAATACTTAAAAATATCGCTAATTTAAATAAAATGAAATCAACACTTTAAATTCGTTTAATTTAACTTAATAACAGAATGTTACGTAAGACTTTACTGATTCTAACTGATATTAATCTAAAATTTGGTGAAATAAATAATTAAAGTTAGTTAATTGAAATTTATAATACAATTTATGTTAAATTATGAACATAAAATTTTCGAACATTTTTTTTCCGAATTTTAATTTTAATATTATTTAAAATATAAGTAAATATTTATTATTTATTTACTTTTCTATATTTACTTCTGTTATCTACTTCTCATCAAGAGCTGAAGTAGTTGAAAATAAGAAAAAGTAGTGTTAAAATATCTGTCATGAAAATTTAATATGCACAGGGAATCCAACTGTTATAACTTTTAAAATTCATCATTAAATTTAAAATATTTCATTTTCAAATTTAAAATAATTTTTAATAGTTATAATTTAAATTTTAAAAAACTCAAATAAACCATTAAAAAAGATTGAAATTATGAAAATTGCTGATTAATAATGATCCCATATAGCAATTTCATATTTTTCATCTTTTTTATTTTTTCGATTATTCCATAACAGTTATTAAACATTTTTTTTTAATTCAAATAAAAATCATTTGCTATTGATTGATTTCATGCTATTTATTCACATGCTATTCATTTGCTAATAAGTCTTTCTAAACATCTAAAATTCTAAATTTGAATTTAATTTTATTTTTACAATAGTTTTTGCGGCCTAAAAAAAAATTGGTTGTTCCTTAAGAGATTTTTCATTCAAAAATGTTTCTTACCTATAAGAAGAATACCTATCAGTTACAGCCATTCGAGCTCGTGCCAAATCTAATGGATACGTTAATGATTGTGAGGTTATTCCAGCTAAAGATCCTGCCATAAAACGCTTTATTTTAGTTCTAAAATCAGATGAAAATAAATTATTAGTAAAATATTATATTTTGTATAGGGTACAAATCAGATATTTCATTACTTTAAGTAGATTGATTAAAATCATGTTTACAATTTTAATTTAAGAATTTTAATTTAAATTTTAATAAAAATCTAGTTTTTTTAACTAAGAATTTTTTATTTGCATTGCAATAATATCGATATCGATATTTCTGATTAACTCTTTTAGTTTTAGTAAGCACTGATGAAGAAAGCCAACCAACCAAATCACCAAAACTAAACTATCGATATTGGCTGTTAAAAAAAATTTCCTCAACTACATTTTACAATTTATTTTAACAGATTCAATAATATTTAATTAGTTTAAATATTTTCTAAAGATGTTAAAGTATTTAGTTAAATATAATATTTAAAAATTAATGTTATAAAATGTAATTTATAATTAACAAGTTTCTGAAGTTTTCATAATATAAACTTTCAACAAAGAAGTTTGACCGGGTCGAGTCGAAGATGTGCTGACTCAAAAATTAATAATGCTGACAAAAATAAAATGTGCTGACTCAAAAATAATTAATGTTTACAAATTGTTCATTTTAAAACTTTTTAAATTTTTTTTTTAATTATATGCTGCAGGTTTGATAATATTCAGTAATATTGCTAGATTTTGTTTTTCTTAAATCTGCGTACATGAATTAATCAATCATTACCTAATTAAACTTACTCTCCATTTTGATCAACCTTCAAAACTTTTCGCCATTGTTCATGAGCTGCAAATTGAATTGCTGCATATGGAATTATTCTGGCCATTGTTGCTGAATTACCTCGCCAAAGAGCAAAAAAACCTTCATTTCCATAAGTGTTTTTAATAAAGCCTAAAGCTGCTCCAAATGAATAAGGAACATTTTTACTAAAATAATAATTCCCTTTTTAGTAGAAACTCTTATTTAACAACATTTTATATTCTTGTTATTTACTTTATTTGAAAATTTATTTTAGTTCTATCTAATGGTGCAATTGTTGTTTTCGCTAAGGCACCAGCTGTTGCTCCAGCTATTAAGTTAATTAACACTTCTTCTACATGATTTGTTTGCTTCTTCTCATCTAAAATTTTAATTAAAAAAAAAATAAAAAAAAAAAAATTGAAAATATAAATTTGTAATTTTATACCTTTTTGCATATTTTGTTGAGGTCCGATTGTAAGGTTTTCATTGTTTGTATTTGTGTTATTTACTGAATTTTGACTTGAAGTTGTGGTCTTTAAAGACATGGTTATATTTGGTTTTTCAATGAGACCACTCATTATGAAAATCTGTAAAAAATAAAATATCCAGTGGTTATAAAATTCTTAAATAAATTTCTAAATTAAGAATAATAAATAAAAATTTATTTAAACAAAACTATTTCTATAAATCTTAAAAAAGAATTGTTTAATACATAAGCAGTAACTTAAACCTAATTAAAAGATAATGTAATTCAAATATTGAATTTAATTTCTTATCATAAAAAATTTATAATTCGTAAATATTATTTTGCTTACAGGCAAATACAAATATGTATTGAAGAAAACAATAAAACCGGTGACTTTAATTTTGTTATTTAGTAGGAATGAACATACATATAGCAAAATATAAGTGATAACGATAACAGTTGATAGCATTAATAATATAAGTAGTCTTAATAAAAATAATTTCATTATAGAAAAGGCTGAGGTTTAGAAAAAAAATTAAAAAATGTAATTTATGATATATAATAAATAATTATCCATATGCATGGGTAGATTTTTATAGTTATAAAATATTTTTACCCCTTTTAAAATATTTACGATGAAATGATTAGGGCATCAAATGACAAAAAAATATTAGCAAATCTGACGGCTGGTTTGATATTCTACTATCCTACATAATGAGAGTAAGGAAGGCCAAAACTATAATTAAAATGTTAAAACGAAACCGACAGTAATTTTCAAAAAATAATACCTACTTAAATAAAATAACAATTAAATAAATCGAAAAAAAAATTGTTCAGTTCATTTAATTAAATAGGAACTCTTGATTTCATTTTCAGTAAAGGGGACTATTTCCAAACTTTCTCTGTCAACATACCAATGTACATATATATATATTATTATGTATATTCACTGAGTAGTTGGTAAGACTATGTACATATATGGAAAAAAGCAGATATATACTGCTAGTACCTAGTAGAATAATCAACTTTACTACATAATTATATAAATAAATAAATTTCATTTTCACTGGGTGTTCTTTACTTACATAAGTAGGTACATAAGGTATATAAGTATGTATTGGAAATTAATAATAACATAAAAATTGTACACGTTATCTCGGATTAAAATTAGTTTGATAAAACACTTAATCCAAATTGAAATAGTTCTGTACTTAGTATGTACATACCTATATATTCTGAGAAATAATTAAAATAAAATATTTACTTTTTTTTGTTTGTTTTGACTATTTTTTAGGTTAGCTCTTTAACTTTAAAGGCTTTTTGTACAAACTCGTATATAAGTACATATATATATATATATTTTTATTTTTTCATTATTTATTAAATAATGTTTATAATAAAATGATTTGAAAACATAAACTTCTATTGTAACTTTCATCTACCATCTCCCAAATAATCTTTCTTATACACGAATATAACTGTCAACACACAATCACCGAGAATTCTTATATGGCTCGTTACATACTATAGACTTATACGTGAAAAATATTAAATTTATCAGCAATAACCACTGCAGATATTTTGAATCATAGATTGAAACACTTAGAGGTGAACTATTACACTGTCGGTGCCAGAAAATATAAAATTAAAGAAAATGATTGACTTTGCCAAATACGTCAATCAGGACAAAAAATTACTCTAGAATGCAAGATATAACGTACAATATGTAGATCTTTAGGTTGAAGTGCTGGATGGAATATGTGAGTTCCTAGTCCTCATATTAAAAAAAAAAGAAAAAAATTTTTCTTAGTTTTTGAGCTAAGAAAATGTAGGAGAGATAAACAGTAATAATGAACAGTAAAATTTATCTCCTACCTTATATGGTTGCGATCTTACGTATCTTGACTTCGTAAATGTCTCAACACAAAGTTGAACACAACGTCCACATGATCTTAAATGTCTACAAAAGCTCACAAAAGCTTGAGACATTGTCTACATGATCACAATTGTTGTTGACGATGTCTCCACGACCGGTTTGACAGGTATTTGGGCTTACACAAATTTTTAAAAACCCTAATTTTAAAAATTTTTTTTTAATTTTGTACAGTGTTAATAAAAACTATCTGTTCATTTTGCTTGATCACAAATGAATTAAAACACAATGTCGCAGAAAGCTCTCATTACACAATGTTGCCAACTTATTTTACAGATAAAATTGACAACTTATTTTTTTTATATTGCATCATGTTGAAGTTTTTTTTTTAAGACATTTACGATGTCACCGGTAGTTATAAAACTTAACAGACCTAAACAGAATTTCAAGACCTCCCTGAGTCATAAAGATAAAGATAAGAATAGAATATTTTTTCGAACATGTAATTTTTCGCCCATGTTAACTGTTTCGATATATTTTATCAATCGTATAGTTTTATGATACCATTTGCTCAAATTATCAAATTAAAAATTATTATTAAAAAATCGAAAGGTATTTTTTTAAATCAAAATCGAAAATACCCGTTATTATTTTAAAATTTCGAAATGTCTATATAAAATTAAAAGGTCTAGGTCTATATAAAATTTAAAGGTCTAAAGGTGTAACTTTCTGAGACTAAATAAAATAATTTTCAAATTAAAAAAATCTTTAAAACCTCATATAATTCATAAACGATTGTAAATAAACTGACCCACATCACATTGTTGTTGGTTAATTACAATCCTTTTGACCTTAAGTAATATTAATAAATTTATATCGTCTTGTACAATTTTTCTACTGTATGTAAAAGTTATATAGATTGCAGTACAAATTCTAATCTTATACACAATCCGTACTTTTTTATTAAAATCCTTGTAAAAAAAATTATTCGTGGAGAGTCTTTTGTGAAGAGAGAGCCACATTTTGCAAAAAAATATAACTAACTATTCATTTAGAATTAGTTTTGAATAATTTTCAAAGTAAATATACTTTTTTTGTTCAACAAACATTCTCGCACTACCTGAATATGTATAATATTTCTCAATATGTACATACATATATGCAATATTTCATTGAAGACTCAATAATTATCAGAAATATGAACCAACCAATTTAATAATATTATTACCATTAAAATAAAATATTTAAAAGCTAAATAGATCTCCAATGAAATTTATATACATAAATGAAAAATGTATATTTTGACAGTTACCATGAAATTTACAGTAGAAATGTACAGGGTCTACATAATTCTGTAAAACGATATCTTTTGTACAGATGGGTAAGTATGGAGTTGTACTGAAAATGTTTGTTCTACCGTTTAAGATCTTGCTCTACCGTATAAGATCTATGTATATGACGTATTCTATAGTTTAATTTCTTTTTTGATTATTACACATCAATCAATGATCAATTAATGGTCAATCAATCTATTGTCAATATATTGACCGTTGATTGATGAGAAATGATCGATGGTGGTTCTATTCTAATCAATATTGCTGCCAAAATTCTCATCAATATTATTGTCAAAATCCGCAATCAGTAGTCTACAAAAAAGCAGACATTGAAATTGAAAAGAAAATAAATGAGGCAAATAAAGCCTTACATATCAACAAATCGATTCAAAATCCTTGTAATCGATACTTGTTGGTATAATATTTAGAAGTTTTTTGGGCAGATTCAGGCATGGGCCATTTGATATACTTATTTTATCAATTTAATTTAATAAGTATATGATTAACCCCAAATCTATCAGCAATTGATCTAAATTGAATATGACAACTTCCTTACTTAACACGAATTCGATGTATAAAAAATATACCTCATACATTCCTGGTTTCCTAGATACCACAACGTAATCATAAATTGCTTTGGAATATCAATGGCATTTCTTCTGACCGCCTGATGTTGAGAAATTTAATGTATTTTATTACAAAGAATTTCGAAAACCTCTGTATTCATTCTAAAGTACGATTTAAAAGTGTTATTGGAAAACCTTGGCACAATATTTTCGGAATAATCCTGATTTTTGTCAAATATGTCATTTTCTAAATAACTTTCATCAAAAAACCAAAAGCTTGTCTAATTACTGTTACAAATTGAAACATTTTGTTTGTAAATTTCAAAATTTGAAATTTAAATTCGATTACTGACAATTTGAACAAAAACAAAATAAAAATGACAGTTTACTCAAATCATGTTTTTTTAATAAATCTGAGCGCTCGGAGCTTATCTATGCTCTGTTCGGAGCATGCTCATTTGAGTCAGAGTGCGCTCAGATCTATGCTCTGAACTAAAAAACGGAGATGCCTAGTGTTAAAAAAAAATTCAGTTGATCTAGATTTTTTGAATTAAGAAGTGAAAGTAGTAAAATAGAGCTAAACATAATGAATTCAAATTTGATGATGAAGCCAAGAGAGTTATTTTATTGTATCTTATTGAATTTTTATTTATTTAATTTATATTTTTATTTATTAAATAAGAAAAAAGTAAAATTAAAAAAGCGCGATTTGGTGCGATTTGGGGCTTTTTCGATTTTACTATAAAGCATTACCATAATAGAAATATTTACTAGTGTTTGAAGGAAGATACTGTATTTTGTTTTTATTTACGAAAAAAATTTTAGTGTGAAATATTGAAATAAACTATGAAGTTTTAAAGGATTTCTATTATTATATTTGTGGTGGTAAGTACATAAATATACAATTATTAATAATTTTACTGATACCAAAATATTATATAATTATTTTCTGGTGAACAAACACTAGTTACAAATCGAAGAGTCGTAGGAAGTCTCACTTTTTTGGAAATTGTTTCCCTCATGTAGTTCTGTCTTTTTTGAATTTCAGATAGCACCTATAACTTCTATGTTTATTTAGTGTAATATTCAACTTTTGATTTCGTTATTAATAACTTACCATGAAATGCAATTTTTCAATAGTTTTGATGTTCAGACGACAAAGTTTTTTGAAATTACCCTCCCCATCACTTAGCAAGTGTATCAACAATTTTTATTCTACATCGAAATAGGGCCTATGCTGCAATGATGGCGTAACCCAATATTTTCTTTTTGGTCTTTGTTCTTCGCATAGCATAGCAGTAATTCGGCCCCGGCAGCTGCTTCTTTATTCATATTAACTTTAATAGAAAATAACTTGTTGGTTTTTATACAGATACACAATACACAGCTGTACACAACACAGCTGCTAAAGTTTAAAAATTCAATTTGAATTATATAAAGTGAACAACATTCGGTCAGAAATTATATTTTCAATATTCATATGTTTCGAAATTATCAATATATTCAGAAAACTTCCACAATATTTCATTGCATGAATGTTAAATATGGATAAAAAGATTGATGAGTGCATGATTGATGTGTAATCGCTCATCATTCTTTTCATCAATATATTGTCAATATATAGATAAGAAGATTGATCAAAGAGTGGTATGCAGTCTAGCCATTATTATACAGTTGAGTTGATAAATAAAACAAGTTAAATTGATTAAGCCTAAAGTATATTGGTATTATTTCTATCTACTTATACGAATTGTGACGAATTATTTCGAAATTTACATGTTTCCCCCTCCAGTTAAATAGAAAAAATTAACAAGATCAGGCTCAAAATCAGGAGTTGCATTTTATAAAGACTATAATTTCTAATTTTTTGTATGGTTGTAAGTAGGTTGCCTCTGTGATAGTGATAATTTTTTATAAAAAAAAAAAAACTGTGAAAGTGACAACTAATTTATTGTCACTAGTAATACAAAAAACAAAAAATCATATCACCAAATTCATATTTAAATTTTATTTTATATCAACATAAAAACACAACTACGTTGTAATAATAACAATGATCTGTTTTATACAGACAATCTACCTACAAAGAGGCAAAAAAAAAACTAGTGACTATTTTTCAGTGGTTATCATCTTACAAAATGTCATTCCAGAATAGTAAATTTATCAAGATCAGGAGTGGAATTCTGTAAGGTGATATTGATAGTGATTGTTTTGTGATTATTTTTTTTTATCATTATCAGCTGAAAAAATGCCACTTCAGATCTTTCATTTCAGATTTTCTTATTTTAACTTAAATTTTAGAGAAAATTTAGCTATTTAACAAAAACAAAGAACCTTTCAAAGAACAAAGAACATTTCTTGAAACTTTCCCTTCTACTTCGTGCGGTTGTTTTGATTTTAATTACATTGAATTTAATAATTTTAACACTGGGTCTCCTCACGTGATAAAAATTAAACTTAACTCAATTAACTTTAATTGTGTTATTTGAAAACTAGCCCTGAGACTTATTTATATATTATGAAATAATTTAATTATTTTATCCATTCATATGTTATGTTTACAATTCTCTGATTGACCGGTAATCCTACACAGTCTTATAAACGAATGGAATGAAAAATCAGTTGATTATCAAAAATAATAAGTTAATTGAGTTATCTTATTATTTTTATTTCGTTTAAATAAAAAGATTTACATGCTGGGTGACAATAGTTAAAGCGTCTGCCTTTCAATCGAAAGGCCCCAGGTTCGATTCCCTACGAAGGAAAAAAAATGATTTCTGGACTTTTCGACATGATCCAGTACCCTTTTTCAATAGAAATAGGAAATCATTTTCTATATAGTCCATTTTCAATAGGGAAAAATAAATGATAAATAGTTGACAGTTCTGGTTATCACTAAAAATAAAATGGAACTATTATAAAGGGAAAGTACATAAATAAGTAAATAAATATTATAAAAATTCTAAAGAGAAAGACTATTATTATTATTATTATATTTAATCTTTATTCTCTTAAAAATTCATAAAATTTCACAAAAAAGATCTTAAAAAATACTTTAACTAACAAAAAGCTATTGTATATAATAGAGTATTTCAAATCTCTGTGTAAAAGTAATTAGGAGGGTGTTCAACCCATAGACTCCAATTATAAAAAAAAGGTATCTGAAGAACCAAAATTTTTAGACAAAAATAAATTAAGAAATTAATACCGTAACACAAAAACACCCTGTATATAAAAATTTATAATTGTGTAATTGAAATATAAGTTTTAATTATTCAAAGCACATACTTACATTAGACATTACATAATTTGAATTTGACACGTACAGATTTATTTTATTTTGAATAAATGTAAGATCAAGGCTATTTGCAAATTCTATTTGTAAATATTTATTTTATGTGCAAATAGTGTTGATCATTATTCATTAATACAAGTGCACGAAAGAAAAACATTTCACATTTATTATTACAATAATTAAAAATTGTATGATGTAGAAATTACAGTTCAGGTACGCAACTTAAGGAAGCAAAAAAGAAGAATTTATGATAATTAAAAAATTTGATTTATAATTAGAAAATAAATATAAAATTTAAATTTAATAGACGCATAAAGATTTGATTAGACCTATTTAGATATAATTTTGAGTTTTTGACAAGTTAAACTGAACTCTGTTTGTTTTGCGATAGTCAATAATTTTAGTAAAATCATTGTAAATCATGTTGATATAATTTTTCCATGAATATACTTAATGAAAAATTAATTATATTTATCAACAGTCGAAAGTTGAAAGGAATTGATATGATTCAGATTATATATAGATTAAAATTAATAAAATAGAAAATAATAAAATAATATAACAAGGTATTCCCCCGATTTAGTAGTTTCTGTATCACTGAACGATATAGAATATTCAAATTAATAAAAAATCTTCAATTTATTTTCGATCATTTAGGAGTTATGGCGTATGGTAATAATAATTTAAATTTCAAAATTCAATACCCACACATCTAATGAGTCTTGGTAGAGTTTTCGGCTCATTAATTAAATTTAGAAACATAAAAAAGAATTTAAATATTGCCAAACTCAAAAAAATAAGAATAAAACAAAATTCAAGATAAACTGAAAATATAAAAGGAATTAATAAAATATATGTAGTAAAAACTATATTTATTAGCCTCTAGATTCTAGAATATTAAGAAAAAGAACTAAACAAACTAAGGTACCAGAAAACTCTTTTAGAGATGTACGCGAAGGAAGGAAGTCCTGGAGTACAACAAAAACCGCTCAAATCGAGTAACACAACCCAAGAAAATCGAATCATCAACAATAATCAAAACAATAGTCCAAACAGAATCTTCCTAAAGTCAAGTGATTAAACAAAGATAAGAAAATATTTCACTTCAATCAACCCAACAAGATAAACCACAAAATTCAATACAACAACCACAACTAAAATAGAATGGGCAGAGCGGGCTTTCTTATCGACAGAGGCTTGAATTAGGCAGAGGTCGTAATAAATACATCACTTCAACCGGTTGCCATAACGACCAGACTTACCGCTATCAGAGACCAAGTCACGTTTGTTAACGAACTTGACTTAGTGCTGTGTCGAAATCACCTGAATGATCTTAAAAACCAATTAACAACACCAAAAGTCATCCTAAGTGAATTCACGTACTCGGGTAACTACTGTAGGAATGACTGATAATTCCGATCTCAACATTCTAAATACATTCACTCCTTTTGGTGGCTCTATGTCAACTAACAAAAACAGCCTTAGAAGCTTTGAGAGTAGAGACAAACTTCCTCTCCATAGAGGAGAGAAGAAATATGATATGGACAAGGCTAATTTTGATCCAAAACACCCACTTCATAAAATGTACTCAAATATCCCACAACACAAATCCCCTCCAAATAAAACATCTTCCATAGATAAAATGATCACTCTGGTTGAACCATTGGAGCTCCACTTGTTTACCTTCGCAGAGTCATTGTTTACTTCAGCAAAGCACCTTTGGAACAACTAGAAATTATTCATAAATGGTAACCTATCATCACATTCCAAAAACATAACATTTTCTGAAAAGTACAAATAATTGTACATTCAACTTAAACAAAGATTCTCAACACATTCCAAAATTTAGACAGATGAATCGAAGGGGTCCCACGGCGTAGCCTGGGCGTTAGTCAAGAATGACTCTCTCTGAAAGCCGTAAATCTTGCCGGGGGAATGTTCGATTCTCATAGCTCAGCTTACCGTCATATACAGAGTGGTTCAAGCCGCTGAAACCCTGTATGAGTATACTCAAATATCACTTCAAATATCAAACTAAATATAATATATTATTACTACAAATTACTATAAATCATAAACTTGAAATAGTACATTACTCACTACTCTGTGCACAGTGAGGGCCTTTGCCTATCATAAAACTACTCTATAACTATAAACATAACTTGATAGAATAAAAATTTTTAAATTATAGTATAAATTTTAGGTTATAAGTCAGCTAATGGGGCGCAGACCAGGAGGTGTAAAAGTTACTTGTGCACTTTCTGGTTTGTGTCTTAACTATTGGCTTATAATTTTGAATTTTAAATTTTTAAAAAAGAAAAAAAATAATTTGTAATGTTAAGTTTTTAGATTTGGATATAGATTTGGATTCGGATTTTTTGTTCAAATGAAATGTAACATTAAATTTATTTTCCTTTGTATATCAAAAAGCCGAAAGGAAGAAGTTGTAGTTGACCAGCTCGACCGTTCAATAAATAAATAAATAGAAATAAAATAACTATATTTATTTATTTAGAAATTTATTAATTAATTTCTCACTTGTTAGTGGTCTTACATTTTTAATTTTTAATTAATAAAAAGGTAAACAAATAAATAAACTTTACAAAAGTTTGAAATAAAAAGAGAGTACACTACTCATCAGTAGGTATTATTAATGTTGGGATACCTAGATAGCTCCTAGTTCGAATTTTAATAGTTTCAAAACCCTACTTATGAGTTCCTGTAGTGTTAGTAAACGAAAAACTTCTTTAATTTATAATTAATAGAAATTGAAATAAAATAAATTAAATTTACAGTAGATGGGTAAAGAAGTTAAAGTTAGAACTTAAATGATGTAAGTAAAATAAAAATATAAATTAAAAAAATAAATAAAATTATATACATTTATATTTAATACAATTTGAAAATGTATCTCCATATAGGTTGCTGAATGCTGACTTTAATGAACTGAATAGCCTGATCTAATGCTTGTTCGGTATAAACAAAATATATTAAATTGTTTTTTATTAAATAAATTATATTATTAACCTAATGATCCATGAAATTAAATGAAAATATCTAATAAATTTATATCGCATCTGGTATAACGAAATATTCGCAAACAAAATAGCTTTAGAAGAAAATAAAGTAAATAAAAAAAAAATATTAAAGTAGCAATATACGCGTTTGATCTTATAAACGAGAATAAGATTTCATTGTAAATTGATATTCATATCACATTACATTTTTATTGGGGAGTCTGGGTATACGACATATTTCACGAAATGTAGTCGTATATGTTACATTCTACGTAAGGTACGTGCGGTACGACAATACGTACTTATGTTATTAATAAGGGCTACTTAATAGAACAAATAAAACAATATAAAAATAACAAATATCAATAATGACGTGTACATGATAAATTAACCTAGAAATCAACTAGTAAGCTATTACATGCTATTACTGACATAGTATCAAATTTTTATATGTAAAAATTGTGTAACAAAAGTATGTAATAGAGTACTGTTAACACAGCATTATTTTTGATTAGGGTAAACATAAAATTCAGCAATAAATAGATTATTCTGAAATTAAGATCGAAGGACTGCACAACTTGAAATCTAACCTCATACAAATCTAAACATTGATTAGATTTTAATTGAGAGTTGATGCTATAATTTCCAATACTCTTGCCGCTATTTATTGTCCGTATGAATATAACACCGTTTATACTTAATTCTATAAATAAATTAAAGCTAGGCGCCGTACAGGAACTTACTAATTGAATAAAATTAAATATAAAATCTTAAATTCAATAAAAATTTCATTGAAAAATTTAATTTTAGAAGCAAAAAATGTATGAATATTTTATTTTAATTACGCAATTTATATTTTACAATAACAAAATTTTTGTTATTTTGTAAATTTTGAGTGCAATTTTTATAAAATAAAGATATAAATACCTACATATATCAATTTTGAAGTAAACAAGAATAATTTTCATTCTCCTCCTTTATTTAAATGGTACGGCTACGCATATTACTTTGTGAAAGAATTATTTTCTATGAATGTATTCTATTTAAATATACTATTGAGTTTGTGATAATATAATACGAGTTATCTGTGCGCCTTTTGTATAAATAATACAAATAAAAATTTCATATTTAAATGAATATATTTCTTATTTCAAGTTCATTTAATAAAAACAAATATGCATGATAAACAAGTTTTTAAATAAAAAAAAATAAACAAATAAATTATTATTATTTTTTTTGAGTCAATAAACCTTAATAATAGCTACTTTAACCAATTAATTTTTTTTTTATTTTTTTATTTACCAAATTTTTATATTATACCTAATTTGAATTTATTTATTTTGAATTTAATATTTTAATTTAATAATATTTAAACAATTTTACTCACTTTATTAATATCTTTAAATTTAAACTATGCACAGAAAAAAATACCATCCAAATGAAAGGATTCGATTTTTCGAACTATTAATTTATTATTTATCAAATTTTTCAATTCTAATTTAACTCATATCACAATTTATATATTTAATAACAATACATAATTGATTCAAACAAAACAAATAAATTTTTTTAAATTAGTTATTTAAATATTTAAAAATATAATGTAAATCAAATTGTTTTTTTATATTTTTGAATTATTTGTAACTGCAACGGTAATCACACATTTAATTACATAAATTTTAGTCCCCCTCGTCTAAGAAGATTTTTTATCAATCTGCTGCCCTCCTTTCATAATTTACACTGAGTGAAAATATTCAACTCAACATCAATATAAAATGAAATTAATGAAATTGATGAAAATTTATACAGAATTTGTAAATATATGTTATATAAAATATATATACATAATTTGTATAGATAAGAACAAAATGTAGAATAAAATTAAAAACTTGTTGGCTTCAATATAATAATAATAATATATACAGATAAAATACATACTATGTACATATATAGTTAGAGTGACCATTTTTTAAAGAGCAAAATACAGGACAAGCACAAAAAAAAAAATTTATATAAAAAAATTAATTACAAATTTTACTGCATCTAAACTACATAGAAAATTGAATGTATGTTTATGCCAGGAAGTATTTCTCACTTCCAGTTAATCTGGAGATGGTGGGGCGTCATATAGGGAAAAACCGAAACATTCAAAAAAGTTATCAGGGGAGAGAGTTATTTTAGATTTTCTTTTTTTTCATGACGCCAGCAAATTTAAAACCAAATTCTCAACATCATTTTTTATAAATTTGTATTTTTGGTACCTCGCTTTGGTATTATAATGTAACTATGATACAATTTGTATAGGAATATATATATATATGTGGTATATATTTATATTCATACATATTCATACATACAATGTTTCAATGTTACTCACAAAGTCACATCATATCATAATAAAATTTGATTTATTTTTTTTTTTTGTTTTTTTGAAATTCTATACTACTATTTTTTATTTCTTTTTAAGCTTATAATTCTTAAATATATTCTAACTTAAATTACCCCGGCGGGTTGGGGTACGAAATATCCGCAGTAAGGCATGCTTGTGGTAAAAGTCCACTAAAACCCTAGAAAAATCCAGAAGCGACTGACCCAGAATGGGCGGCTTTCTGGTCTGCGACTGATCCCAGAGGGACGGCAGGAATAAAAGGTACCGCCTTGTACAAGGGAAATATTATCCTTAGGCTAGGAGATGGAACTCCGAATTAAAACAAAAAAAAAAAAAGTATGCAATGAATAAAACTCAAAGATTGTATACCCCAGGTGGTAATCCAGATCTTCTGGAAAATCCACCCTCTTTCGAGGCAGGTCTCACGGATTCTGGGGGAGACCACTTATTGCAAGACCACGAAAGCAGAGCTGCTTTAATTGACCCATTCAGAAGAAAATCTGGGGTCCAGAGAACACCTCCAGCAGGGTCTCAAAATATCTACGAAAACTTGTCCCAAAAAGACAGATATAGAAATCCCGACGAGGGTAATAATAACGAAAAGGCACTTGAGGCAAAAAATAATCAACTTAATGCCAGAGTTACAGAATTAGAAATCTTATGCAGGGAATTGAAAAATGAACTTTGCATAATTAAAGAAGAAAATGTGAAACTAAAAAATTCACAAAACATACTAAAAGAGTAGTAATAAAAACTGCTGAAAAATTTCATACAGATGATGAAGAACTAGCTCGAGAAACCGACTGGATCTTTAAAACAAAAAGAATCTGTAAAAAAAAGAAAAGCAGAAAAATCACCTACTTTAAGCCCAGAAAATGTTGCGGACAAAGTAGAGAAAAATGTGCAAATAAATGAAGTTGCGAAAAGTAAAAGAAAAGGTAAACCTCCTCCAGTTATACTTAGTAATGTTGTGGAAAACCCTCAAATAAACAAAAAATTAAAAGAAAGCAATATTAAATATAAAGTTAATATGCTTAACAATAAACAACTAAAAATTAATGTTGAAGAAGAAAAAGAATATAGAGAGTTGACTAAGGCAATAAATGAAGCCAATATTGAATGGCACACTTATGAAAATAAGAGCACCAGGCCTATTAAAGTAATGGTTAGGTATTTACATCCATCATGCCAACCTGAAGATATAAAAAATGAATTGAAAGATAGAGGCTTCAAAATTCTAGAAGTCACAAATAAAATAATAAAGAAAAAGGAAAATAACAAAGAATCTACGGTACGTCTTCCTCTCTTTATGCTAACATTCGAAAACTCCGAAGATATAAACAAAATATTCAAAATTGAATTTATCCAGCACATGAGGGTTAAAATGGAGGCTATTCGTAAAACGACTACCATTCCTCAATGTAAGAGATGCCAAAGATTTGGCCATACACGAAAGTTTTGCCAGCGTCTAGCTCAGTGTGTTAAATGTGCTGGTCCCTACTTAACAATTTCTTGTAAAGAAAAAAAAAATATTAAGCCTAAATGTGCTAATTGCCTTGAGGCACACCCAGCGAGTTATCGTGGTTGCCAGGTGGCTAGAGAGTTGCAAAAAAGAAAGAAGCTACAAAAAAATGCCCCAAAACAAATGCAACATAGACAAGAAAAACAAGACAAAACCTAGGAAACCTAGTGCACAGAAACAGAATTGCATTGAAACTTCAGAGAAAACTAAAACTTTTACGTCGAAAAAAGTCGTAGAAGGCTTATCATATTCACAGGTAACACAAAATAACCTAAGTCAAAAAAGAAACCCGAAAGAACAAAATAAAGTTTCTACACAAAAGTTGACTGAAAATACCATTATGCAGATGATGCAAAATATGATAAAAACAATGAATGAAATCTCAACAAGACTATGCACATTAGAAAACAAACATAATGAAATATACATGTATACACCAAAAAATAAATCTGCAAGGCATGGTTAAGAACGCACTTCGTATAGTCACGTGGAATGCCAATGGTATTCTGAACAAGAAAAATAATTTGGAAATTCTATTGAGAACACAAAATATTGATGTATGTCTCTTGACAGAAACACATATGACAGATAAGTCATCGCTTAAAATAAATGACTATACATGCTACAGCGCAAACCATCCGAGTAATACACCCAGAGGTGGTAGCTCAATTTTAATAAAGAAAGATATTAAGCACCACGAGGAACTTAGTCTAGAAATAGATGAATTCCAACTAATCGTACTACGAATTATGTCTGCTAAACAAAGCCTTTGTGTCGGTGCATTATACTGTCCACCCAAATAACATGTTTGAAGAAATTCTTAAACTACTTGGCGAAAGATTTATCCTGGGAGGTGACTACAACGCCAAGCACATAGATTGGGGGTCTAGAGTAACCTCTACGAGAGGAAGAGAGCTAAGAAAAGCTATAAAAGAAAAAGGCTGCATTTACCAATCTACCGGTAAGCCTACCTATTGGCCAACTGATAGAAATAAAACTCCTGATCTGCTTGATTTTTATATAACAAAAAAAAATTTCACCCAATTATATTAAGCTAGAAGATAACCATGATTTGGACTCTGCAGTCATACTAAGTCTATATGAAAAGGTTATTAAGAAACAGTCGAAACCTCTGCTAACGAACAAGACAACTGACTGGGCTAGCTTTAAACAAGAAATAGAAAACAAAATAAACATAAAAACAAAACTAAGATCCAAATGTGATATAGATTCTGAAGTAGAAAATTTTATTAAAATTATTCAAAATGCTGGATGGAATAATACAAAAAATTGTGAATATAAATCGGTAGGATTCAACTACCCTAGAGAAATATTAATATGATCCGGCAGACAAAACTCTGCTAAATAGGTTAACTCAGAATCTTAAAAGAAAAATTAAAGATCTTAAAAATGAAAATTTTGAAAAATATATAAAAAATTTATCAGCTAAAAGAGAAAATAACTACTCTACTCGTGGAAAACAACAAAGAGTACAAAAACCTCGATCTCTCAAATCCCGCCAATCAGAATGAAAAGCGGTGAATGGGCGAGAGATAATAAAAATAAAGCTGAAACATTCGCAGATCATCTTGAAGAAATTTTTTGTCCAGACGAGAGAGATTCGGATGATCTCACTGAAGAAAATAATAATTGGCAAGAAAATGTTATATCACCATTTTCAAAGAGTGAAATAGTTGAACAAATTAAAAAACTCAGAGATAAAAAAGCTCCAGGTTTTGATCTAATTACATCGGAAGTCTTGAAAGAACTTCCGAAAAAAGCTATAACAATGCTAACACGCATTATAAACGCTGCTATAAGAATAAGGTATGTGCCGAATATGTGGAAAATAGCAGAGATAATTATGATACCAAAGCCAGGTAAACCCATAAATGAGGTCAAATCCTACAGACCAATATCATTACTACCAATAGTATCAAAATTATTTGAAAAACTATTATTGATTCGAATGAGACCGATCATAGAAAATAGTAATCTGATTCCAAATTATCAATTTGGCTTTAGATCTAAGCACTCGACAATCGATCAAATTCATAGAATAACAGACATAATAGAAAAAGCTTTAGAGGAAAAGAAAGTATGCTCTACCATATTTCTAGATGTAGCCCAAGCTTTTGATAAAGTATGGCATCGAGGCTTAATAAATAAACTAAACAATATGTTACCTAAACAATACGTAGATATACTCTCATCATATCTAGAAAACAGACTATTCAGAATAAAACAAGACGAAGAGTATTCTACTATTAGAGATATTAAAACGGGTGTGCCTCAAGGTAGTATTCTGGGTCCCATACTGTATTTGCTCTACACCAATGACTTACCAGAAATGGAAAATATAACTGTAGCTACATTCGCTGACGATACTGCGTTGATGGCAGTAGGATCAAATATTGACGAGGCTACAATGAAATTGCAAAGAGCAAGCGATAAGCTATACCTCTGGACAAAGAAATGGAAAATTAAACTCAATGAGTTAAAATCAGTACATGTAAATTTTACAAATAAAAAATTAGAAAATCAACCACCATTGGTAAATCTGAATGGGGTCAATATACCCCAAGAAAACAATGCTAAATACCTAGCAATGACATTAGATGTCAAACTTAGATGGAAAGAGCACGTTAAAAAGAAAAAATTTGAGCTTGAAAATAAGTATAGAGAAATGTACTGGCTCTTAGGTCGTAATTCTAAATTACCTATACATAACAAGATTTTGTTATATAATCAGATACTGAAACCGATATGGTTGTACGGCATACAAATATGGGGATGTGCCAAACAAACACATGTACTATGTATACAAAAATTCCAAAATAAAGTCTTGCGCAACATGGTAAATGCCCCCTGGTATGTTCGCAACAGTGATTTGCACAGAGATCTAAAAATTCCTTGCATAGAAAATGAAATAAAAAGATATGCAACAAAGCATATAGCTCGTCTGGAGGGACATGTTAACGTTGAGGCCACTCAATTGCTAGATAATCAAAATGATGTCAGAAGGCTTAAAAGAACTAAGCCACTAGATTTAATACGATAGAATTTCGTAAACTTTTTCTTTAAGAAAATCAAAATAGCAATAAATTAATGGTTAGTCCGTTGGACTAGTATTAATGGGAGAGGTGTGGTTTAGTCAGTATAAATCTGGCACACAATGGAAGCTACGGGGCTCATTGTGTCTATGAAGATTCCCACCAATCCACGCAAAAAAAAAAAAAAAAAAAAAACTTATAATTCAATAGTGAAAACCCTAAAATATTTAATTTCATTAAAAAAAAAATACCTGAAAGACTATACAGCGATCAGTGTTTCAGAAGTTATGAGCTATTATGTCCTCACACTTCCTGTTTTTTTGCAGTAAATTTTTTTATTTTCATTTATTTTTGATATACGCATCATATTATGTATATGATATATGTATATGGTTTTTTTTATGCATATGTACATATAATATATCTGTATGTATCGACTACAGATATATATGTATATTGTATACACATATATACATACATTTATATCTTAATGCAAGTATATAGTATCGAAAGCAGTGCTGTCGTTTTAAATATGAAGGCAACACGAAGTTGTTAAATATGGCAGTACTTTGCAGTACATATGTAAAAGTAACAGTAAATGAAAATTATAAAAAAAATGTCAGAGTCTAGATATTTTTTAACTATTTGTTAGAAAATTTAAAGCAGAAATACTATCATTTAGGTATTAGTTATTTACATTTATTTTCAATAAAACAAAATACATCGATTTCAATTAAATAACACACATTTCAACGTTAAATAAAAAATAATTAACGAATAATTCAATTCAATTTAAACACAAAACATAAAGCAAATAATATCTTAATTTTTTATCAAATTTATAACTTAAGCATTTAATTTGGTGCATTCTTATTTCCTATTGCGCATACATACGTATATAATGTAATATGTAGACTAATGTATACCGTAAAATGGGGTGTAATTGATAAAAGAAGATGCAAAGGTGTGTAGTTCCAAAAATATTAAAGTAATGCACACCTGATCAAGTATATTAGTATTTAACATAATAGTACATCATTTCAAAATGTTTGGAGCTTCAAATTAGTGAAGATGAATTTTATAGAATTACTTTTAGGTGTGATCAAATTCGTCCCTTAGTTGGGGTATCTTTGATAACAATCTGCAAATGTAATAAAATTATAGCTTTTTGGTTCAAGATATAAATGTCAACTCGATTTTGAAATCGACCAACAAATTCCTGAAATATTATAATTTCTTTTTTGTTGGGTGTCTTTGAAACATTTTAAAGTTGACATATTCTAAATAAATTGAGGACCATTTCTTAAAAATATAAGATCAAACATTTTTTTTAAAAAACAGCTATTTTATTAAATTAATTTTTTGCTTTTACAAAAATATTGATGTATATTATTTAGGAACTTTGCAGGTAATCAATTTTTTTACAAAGGTAATTTTTTTTTTGTTTTTAAAAAATAAAGTAACAAAAAATAATATCAATAATATAGATTAGGTACTAAGTAATTCATTTTGCATCTTAATTATTTACTAAATTGAGTTAAAGTCATAAAAGTTATTTTATTCGTAAAGTTCTTTCACATCTATAGCAAATTTAAATTCATGAAGTACTATTATATAATAAAATAAAACTATTTAGGTCTAGTTTTAAATTAAAGAGACATATTAAGGATACAATACACTAATGGTAGAAAGTGAAACAATTCGTATGACAGAATACTACTATATAGAAAAGTACATTCATTTTTTTACACTTTTATTGCTTATTTCATTTTTAAATCACTTTTTTAATAATATAATCCCTTGTTTGCTCTATTATCTTACAAAATTTTTTAATTAAAACCACTACAACGTAAGTAAACACATAATTTTTTAGTCTAAAATATTAGAAAAAATTTTTTATGGTCAATTTGAGACGTATTTTGAAAAAAAAATAACATAATATCACAACATCAGTCGAGTTTCAGAAAGCGTCATAGTTGCGAGATATTGCTTAAATTAGTTTTGATAAATTGGAAAATACCCTGTGATGATAGTAAGGGTATTGTGGCTGTTTTCTGGATCTCTATAGAGCCTTCGAGACTGTTGACCGTAGTATTTTGCCGTATAAATTACATAAATATGGGATTTGATGATTGTTAGATTACATAAATTATAAAACCGAATCATGAGAGTGATTCTAAAAGTTAGTAGATTCACGTCAAAGACTTTTATGTTAATAATGATTAAACATATTAAAGTGGTTGAATCTTTCACAAAGAATTAAAATGAATGTGTTGATGCTAGTTTTCAAAATTAAAAATAAAAAGATGCCAGGTTACTTAACTAACAGATTAATTTATGTAGAGGATGTACATCATCTCTGTAGAGGATGTAACATATTTAATTTTCGGTTAAATTTTTTTAATAAATCGCAAACGCAGAACATGCTCATGTATAATGGGCTTAAAATGTATAATGAATTACCAAATTTTTGAGAATTAGAAACAAATTATTAGAAATTGTTGGCTACATATGTAAGGGAAACATTTGATTGAAATTGTAATTAAACTTAAGTAAATATTTAAGGAAAATAAAATAATGATAATTATTGTTATTGTTATAATGATAAAATTTTTACTAAATAAATGAATAAATAAAAAAAATATACAGAAATAGCAGTAGTGCCATTGGAAAAAGAAATTTCCTCTAAAATACAAGATGAATGGTCACCTTATAAATAGTTTAGATAAGTGTTAATACAAATATAATAATTATGAACATGTATGTACTTCTATTCTAAATAAAATAAAACAAAAAATATCTAAGCAAATAAGTTTAGTGATTGTGATTAGGTTAGGTGTACCCAAAAGTTTTACACATATTATAAATAATGAGAATTTTATAAAAATAGAAAATAAGAAAAGTGTGACGTCATTTAATATATATAATCAGCACGTAATAGTTATATATTATATACTTATACCCACCACATATACATATTTATGAAAATAAGAATAAAAAAATAAAAAAAGTTAAAAGAAAATAAAAAGTCATTGTTTATAAGATAAGAAATGTTGTTTTTATATAAATCTATAGATTTTATAATAATTTTAGGTTAATTATTTGTTGTTCAACTTTAGAACATATCACCTGTGCGATAAAGTAGCAAGCATCTGTTGTTAATGTGCAACTAATAGAAATATTATTTTTTTCTAATTGGAATTAAGTATCTACTTAGGTTAGGGTACCTACATCATCACATCATCATTAATTTTTCAAAAAAAAAAATAATTTTAATTTTTTCTTACAAACAATTTAATTCAATTTTTTTTTTTTGAATTTAGTAAAAATTTTATTGCACAAGGACTTTTGCAAAGTGAAAAAATCATCGAAATTTGGGAGAAAATTTAGAATATTAAAAATCGAAATCGGAATTCAACAGCTTATAAAAATTAAAAAAGTCAAGAATAGAGGAGGATACATTCTTTAAATTATGTATTAGGAAAAAAGTGATCCCGATGTCCTATGATGTAGTGATCACACATCTCCCAGCTGCAAAAACAACAATAACTTGTAGAAAAAAATTTGATAAAAGATCATATAAAATAATTTACATTACAAATTATGCAATATTAACTCAAAAGCATGTATAGATAATACTCATCTGAAGTTAAAATCCCAAGAGTATATTATGACTGTGAACAGGAAGCATTACCAAAAAATTTAAAAAACATCACAATTTTGACATGGGAAAAAGAGAGAAATGTAATACTGAACTAACTCCCAACTTCGTTATTAACAAGTTTTAGAATTTTCAGAAAGGAATTAAAATATTTGAACAAGGGGTTAAACTACTCACTAAAAATTATGGTGACTAGAGAAAACACTTTGTTGACATATAGTCAAACATTGCTACGTTTGTTACAAACAATAATGACAAAAAAGGCACAAAAACGAAGAGGAATATAAAATTATCAAAACTTTAAATGATTAAAAGATAAATCAGTGTACTGCTTGAAGGCGGACAAAGGCAATAATGTCGTAATCTAAAGTAAAGTTGATTATGACAATCTAATACAAAAGAAAATGAAAGCAGGAAACTGTTTCAATCAAATCCACTACTGGAATCCATAAAAAAAATGGAAAAGCCTTAATAGAGTGTAAAAAAGTATAGAGGAAATAACTTCATTAAGAATCCCGAATCAATTTTTTTCCCCATTTGAGATATATTTTCTTTACACTTTTATTGAATTTTTTTCTACACTCAGTTTAAAAACTTTTTTAATTAGTCATTGAAAACTAGCACAACTAACAGAATCAGCTTAAGGACTACGAAAAATCAGCTTAAAGACTACGCAAATGTTAGAGATGTGTTTCAAATTTTTAAAATGTATTTCTAATTAAGTACCCATACAGATATACTATAATGCTTATAAGACAAGTGAATTCTGAAATTTTTTATTTTAAAGATCTCGATTTGGTAATGCATATTAAATTTGAAGAGAATGAAAATTTGTAAAGAAATAATTAATCATAATATCTTCTAAATTCTAACACATTGGATCAATACCTTAATTCAATAACAATTTCTTGTTCAATTTGATCACACTGATTGATTAAAATTGCTTTTCATCAAAAAAATTATTAATTATGGTTTTCAAATGACAAGAGACAACTCAAAAATATATATAAAAATTGCATAACCCTGATAAAAAATTTTCAGCACTTCTCCTACTTTTACAAACATTAGGTCTGCATGTTTACTTTAATTTGCAAAAATTTGCAAATGAGAGGAAAAATCAAGTGATCATAAAATTCTGCCAGAATAGTTAAAATGTTCTTTTTTGCAAACAAAAGTACACATATCCAAAATTTGCATAAATTTATCCAAATTTTTTTATGCCAAAAATAATTGGTTTTTAGGTTATGAGATTCTTTTAAGTTTGAATTAATTTAATAATTTTCTGAAATGCTTTTGTTGAAAAAAATTAAATTGAATAATTTTTCGTGGTTTTGGTATTTTTGTCGATAAAAAGTTATATAAATAAGTTTTCAGGTTAGGTATACAACTTTTTATTTATTTTAGGTATACAACTTTTTATATGAAAAATATTTTATTGACATTTAAAACAACAACAAAAAATTTACAGTAAATTTTTACAAATTTTTGCAAATAGAAATTTCATTTGCAAAAATTTATTTAAGAGAGACCTCTGACGTCACGTTTTAAACATAAAATTCTCTTAAATTTCTCAAAAATTTGTAAAGAGCGTGCAAATAAAAAAGTAAACATACAGGAATTTGGATAAATTTATATAAATTTGCGAGTTAACATACAGACTAAGTATCAATGAAAAAAATTGTTTTACATAGTAAAATTTTGCGATTATATTAAATGTGCGATTTGTGAAATCACTGTATTTTTCAGTAATGAAAACAGCGTTGAAAAAGTGCTGAAAATTTAGTATTTTTCAGTAATATGAGCATTTTTTCTGTAGAATATAATTATTTATCAGTTGTATTGAAAAGTTTGTTTCGAAAAGACCAAAATCAAAATCATTGGTGAAACAGTTCATATGACAAATTTTAAACTAAAATTCGACCTTTTTAGTTAATATTTATAATTATTCTATAAATGTTAACTAGAGAAATTATAGTTTACAATTTATAGTAGGTATGAATTTCAAATTTAAAAACCCTATATCTGAAATGACAAATTTTATATTTATATATTTGCTGAAAAATCTGCTTCCAAAGAAGCATAAATGTGTGCTGAAAATATTTTTGAATGAGGACAGAAATACGAGCTGATTTGTGTGCTGAAAAATGCGCTCAAAGGTCCGATTACTGCTGAAAATTTATCTGAGAATGGATTTGTATTTGTATAATAATGGAGGAAAATTGTGCTGAATTTTCCCGACGCTCTGTATAAATTCAAATGAACTCATGTGCGATTTTCAGCATATTTTTCAGTGCAGAATCGACAGCGAAAATGTGATTCTTTTTATCAGGGAAAACAAAAGTTTAAAGTCTGATTATAACTTTACATACACATACATATATAAACATATTATATTATATAGTTGTTAAAAGATAAGAATCTAACTATAAATAAATTAATATAAAAACACAACGATCTAATGTTCGTTGTAACAATTATTGTTAATTAAGAAAATAAAAATAGAAATTGATAATCTACTTACATAATTAAATTTATTATATATAATTTCTTTTGTAGCGAGAACAATTTATATTAAATTGCAAATTTACATTTGACTTTCTTCGCTTATCCTTAAATTTATTTGTATAAAAAAAAGTTCCCGTACAATTTCTTTGAACTGTGGAAGTAAATCTACTGAAAAAAATCAAAAATAAATATCTATGCTATTGCTAGATACTACCAACTACATTGAACTGATTGAACTTTAATCGTAATAAAAATATTACTGGGGTAGGTAGGTAGATATGATGTTATGATATTCAAATCAACTTCAAAATATTTTTTATTTTCTTTTTAATAAAATTCATTTATAGAAATCACATGTACACATGTATCTTAACCTTGATAGTCTAAAAATTAGAAAAATCTAAAAATACTTATAAGTAGCATGTTATATGAATGAATACGTTTATAAGCAATAAAAAACAATACATTTTTTCTTTCTACATGTATTTAATATTATTAATAATGAAAACATCTATTATGTACGCTGACGTAGAATCAGTATTTATTATTTAAATAAATAAAAATAATTTAGAAAACAAAAATTAGATTTAAATATTCATGTAATATAATTGATGGTCAATTAAATATTCAAATATAATTTTTGTTTTATTGAACATGTCTGTCTACATAAAATTCAGTAATTTTTTTCTAATAATTTATTTTAAAATTTAAAAAAGCTTATTGAATTTAATTTTCTTTACATTTCAATTAAAATGAAATTATATTTAGAACTACAGAAAAATAAATAAAATACAATTACCACGTTTTACCTTATTAAGTAAATATGTATTCATTCTAATATAGATAGAAATGGTGAAGTAACACACTTTATTTTTCAATTTTTTATTATAGAATATTTCTAATTTTAGACTTTATAATAAAACTCATGTTGGTATTGTACTAATTTTAAATAAAATTTATCGCTTTTGAAAAAATATTGTGTATCTAGATAAGTACATAATTTTAATTTGTAATATTGTTTATTCATAATCAAATTAAAAAAAGTCACTTATTCAAGATAAGTACATAATATAATATGTACATATAAAGAACTGTTAAATTCTAGAAATATCTTCAACCTAATCATTGATTCAATCTTAAATAAAATAATTTGTTTAATATTTAGTTTTTTCTAATAAATTGATTTTTAAAATATACAAATGATATTGATTTAATTATATTTCAATAAAAGAACAAGGATTTATTTAAATGTTTGGTTAAAATTTTAAGGATTATGTTATGTAAACATAAATATGGATCTTATGAAGACCTTCTTTAATTGATGTATCACTTAAAAAACCAAGTTTTCTTTCTTTGCACTTTTTTAAAATAATTTAAAATAATTATTTATTTTTTTTATTATATTAAATACTAAACTTACCTAGATCATATTTGGTATTTTAAGTATTTATATATTAAAATGATCAAAATAGTCCAAAATGAGGTAATTGTGCCAATATATACATTCGTTAATACTTGTTGTTGTACGTTTTTTTTTTAAACACCAAAAAAAAATTTTATATTATATTTTTAACCGATCACTTTATTTCCTTAATATACTATTATTTCTATTTAATAAATAATGTTTTTTTTTTATTATAAAATAATAATAAGATAAATTCCAAAGTCCAATTCAATTTAATAATATTTTTTATTTACTTTTGTCTTAAATTTTCTACATGGACTAAATTACTGCGAAGTTGAAATTTTTTTTTGGCAGACAAATTGAACAATTGTCAAAATATGAAAATTTGAAGTATGAAATTTTATGTTCGTCACATTCATGCCCTTGAGAAAAAAAGAGATAAGAACTTTCCCAGTAAACTTAAAAACTGATTAAATTTGTTCTATGGAATTGAATATACAAAATTAGTGAAGCATTTTTTAGGTTATTTGTTATCAATTATAGGTTGTCTAATAGTGGATTTCCTCTTCATGAACGAAAGTCCGGACAATATTATTTTACACTATAATTGAAACACAAATACAATTAAAGAAAATTTTTATAATTTCCTCTCAATGCGCGAAGGAGTGACATTTGTTATGCAGTCAAAAAAGGTTGACGTTTGAAAATTGTTTACATGCGTGAATTTTATTTTTATTAAATAAATTTAAAATTTTGTTAAGAGTAATAATTTACTAAATAACGTTGTGATATTCGAAAAAATAAATTATAGCACTTTGCTTTTATCTTGTGTACTTCTTGTGTTTTTCTTAAAAAACATTTGAAATTCTATACGTGAATGCGTTCATACATAAATTGAGATAGCAATAAATATTTTTCAAATAATTATATATTTATTTTTTTCTTTTACTTCAGCCTTCAGCCAAAAGTTAAAAATATTTTAACTAAGAAATAGCATGAAGTAAATTGCCCGGAGAGGATTCTTTGGGTATGTGTTGGTAAAATCAAATTTTTTGATTGGTTAAAAAATTTGTCCGGACGTTCGTCCATTAGAGGAAATCCACCTTAAGTTTTATAAAATAAACAAAAGAAATAAACGATAAAAATAATATATGAATATACATATGATTTTATATATGAATATCTGTCCAATTAAAATTAGTCATCTCATTAGGCACACACCCTTAAATATTCTTTCAGAATTTTGACAGATATCGAAATTTAACTTTAATAATATTTGCAAGCAAAGCTTCTTTTGTTCATTTAGTCCTCCAAAAATATATAAGTAATTTTAGATTATTATCTATATTTTAATACTTAAATCATTAGAAACAAAACATATAAGAAAAAAATCAAATATATATAATAATAAAACTCACAAAACGTCAAAATTTGTATGAAAAATTTATGATGGATTTCTTCATGTGCCGATTGAACTTTGAATTTTTGTAATTGCAAAAATGTGCTTGTATTTACATTACTAAAGAATTGTCAATATTCGAATCGGATCTGAAAAATTATAATCGATTATAATGACATTTCGAATTTTATCGAATCGAACCTGATCGAATTGATTATAATCGGCACTTAATTCCTCTGTTATCTCAAATGAAAAAACGATATGACAAGATAAATGTTGGAAATATAAATGCAATTAGATTAGAACGGTTTGTAGCATCAATCTAATCTAATCAGTAATCACAAGAAAAACTGACAGTTCAAAATTGTTATTTTATTTTTGTAATTGTTTTGTTCTACTGTAATTTTCCTTTCTTGCATAAAACTTTACCTTTATAGTAAATAACTTTAATTGATTTGTGCGTACTATTTTGGTTTTTTTATCAGTTATCAAAAATTTCTAATTACATATTAAAAATAGGAACTTTGAATTAAAAATAATAACAAATTTGTACTTAATCTACAACTGATTTGGAAGTTTAGAAATAAAAACATTTTTTACTTTATGGATTTTTTTTTATTAAAATACAACAAAAACAGATTTACTAATTAATAATAAAAAAAACAAACATGAAATAAAGGGATTTATTTTAATTATAACAATAATAGGAATCAACAAATTTTTATTTAATTAATTTACTAATTTTATCATAAAAACAAAAATGAATTGCAGTTGTATAACCAGATTTCAATAAAGTTGGTACCATACCTTTATATAAACCACGAAATCCTTCTTCTTTTATTGTTACTTTCATACAATGAAGAATTCCTGTTGTTATGATATTTTTTCCAAAAGTTTTACGATGTTCACCAAAACCTTGAATTTGAAGACGTTTTTTTATTAAATCAAATGGATAAACTAATGTTTTTGATATTGTTCCACTACATGCCCCCATCAACAATAATGACCATGTTGGTAATAACCTAATTTATTAATTAAAAGAAAATTAATTCAATTTTTTATTAACATGTATTAAACAATTTAATTTGTTTTTTTTTAAACCATATTTGGATTTTCATGTTGGAATTATTACAAAATATAAAAAAATATCAATTTTAGGTCGAATTTAAATTTAAAATTTTTTTTGTTTACCTTCTATCCTCGATTTTCAGTGATTTGGCAATAATATCACTGGAAAATCTATATAACATAAAATTTGATCCCATTAATGGCATTATTTGGCATAAAGATGATGACAGTCCTCTATATAATCCTTTAACTCCTTCAACTTTAATTATACTATTAATAGCTTGTGTTGCATTTTGATAACCCTTTTTTTTATCTTGTGCAATTAATCTTGTACGTATTACATCTAATGGTGTTGATATTATAATAGCACAACCACCAGCAGTAGCACCACTTAGGAAATTACTTAAATTTGGTGATTTATTTAAATAATAAATTTGTTTTGTTAATAAATTTAATTGTTCATATGTCCAAAATTGTGTAATACCATAGATTATACTTAATATTTGTGCTGGATTATGTCCCTTCCAAAATGCAAATATACCCTCTTCCTTATATATTAATTTAAATGCATGACTAATTGATTTATATTTTGAATATTTATTTGCATTTTTATAACCTAATGGCTCAATTTGTAATTGAAAACGAATTTTCAATACATCTAATGGTTGTGATGCAAAACGTGTTATTGCTGCTGATAAACCGCCAGCAAATGCTGTTTTCAATTGATCATTTGATGAATTTGTTTTTAAAATATTTTTAGATTCCATTTAAAATAAAATAAAACAAATTAAATGAATACGTTTTCTTATTATAATTTTGGTTTATTTTATCTATATATGTAATTACTTATTCTTTGGTTTAAAATATTAATTTTTGGTAAAAACTTAAAAAAAAAAGTTAAAGAAAAACAAAACAAATCAAAACATTAGATTTTTCCTGTTGTTTAACAATTTTGAATGTGTGCGTTTGTGTACATCGTACATCAAAGTAGAAGTTAAATTGTTGATATTGTGACCAAATGTCAAAAACTGAAAATTTGACGTCTAAGTTTTTATTTTTGTCACTTTCATACGCTTTAGGAAAAAAAGAGAAAACAGTTTACCCAGTAAACTTAAAAACTGAATAAATATTTTTAAGAAACAAGATTTTGGGAAATTTTTCATTAAATGACATAATTTGATTTAATTGAAAATAATTAGTTAAATTTGATTTATAAAATATTCTTTTCGGGATTAATAATCAAAGATAATTGTATATTTTTATACAATAATGTTATTAGATTTTTTTTTATTATCTGCTACTATTTAGAATATTAAAATCATTTACACTTTCTGAATGATGTTATAAAAAACTTAAGTTTTTTTTCTATATTTTTCATCTCTTACTTTAAAACTAACTGAGAACATGTTTTATATTAAAATTATTTATATAGAAAAGATTTTAACAAATTTCTAATGTAACAATTAACATATTTAAAAAATTAAGACCTAGCAAATAGCTGTTTGGTCGTGTAGAGAAAATTTAATATTCACATGGTTATCTTTTTTTGTTTTATTCGACTTACAAGTTTAAATACTGTTATTTTTTTATATACTATAAAATTAGTTTTTTTTTGTTTCATTTGACTTACATATTTAAATATACTCATATACATATTAATAATTATTCTTTTTTCAGAATATATATACAGCTTTTAATGCGAAAATAAATATTCCATTATTTGATTTTTGAATTCCGAAATAGAATCAAAGGTTAAACTTAAAAACTTACCAACACGGGCAATTTTTCGCATCGAAATGTCAAAAACTGTTTAAAATATATGTACATATTTAAATTACAGTAAACACAACAAAAACGGAATTTCGTTGGTGGGTTTTCGTCGAGCTGAAAAATTTAATTTTGCCGTCGCGAAGTCAGCTGTTAAATCATATGTTTAATTATTTGACGCTATATTTAAAAAAAAAAGTGAAAAAATATAATAAAAACAGAAATAAATTAAATTAAGTGGACAAAAAATTAAAACCAAAAAATCTCATGAAGAAAAGCTAATAGAAGAAGTGAGGGGAGACCTAAATGCTTATACAACCTGAAATATCCAGAATATAAAAAAACATTTATAAAAGATTCGATATGGCTGCAAATTTCAAATATTCTTGGATTTACTGAGGAGTTGGTATTAGTATACGATACCAATAATAGAAATTATTTCAATAATTTTCAAAATTTTATCCATTTTTCATACTCAATAAATTAAATATATTCAATGAAATATTCGATAAAAACAAAAACAGATATTTTCACCGCGAAATTTTGTTCTTGTTTACACCGACGAAATACGCTTATCGTCGGCGTTTGCTGACGGTGTTGTGTTTTCAGACTGAAGAATACCTAATAAGTATGAACTGGTATATACCTGGTATAAATTTAATAACTCATTTACTATGCTGTTTTTCTTCAAGTAGTGGTCATTTGTATAACTAAAAATAAAATTTTGATGACATGCCAGCGTCATCTTGTAACAGATATTATCCACATCTAATTTATCAATTTAGTACCATTTTTACTGGTGGATGAATTCGATAAAAATTTTAATTTGTCAATTATTTCCAAAATTTACCGCTAGTATTAATACCAATAAATTAACTGTTAAAATTTAAATTTAGAAAATTTCAACTGAAACAAAAATGTGTAATTTTAATATAGGCATATAGACATACGATTATATTAGGAAATCAGAATGATTATCTTGATCCTGATCTTGATAAAGAATTAGATCAACTTTTGAGTATTAAAAAAAAAAACACATTTCTGTATTACAAAATGTAAAAAAATAAGTGTCAGTAATATCGTATTAACGATATATTGCGTAATACGCAAATCAATATATTAGTCTGAAATTATCATTATTATTTATTAATTATTTATTGCCCATACATAGATGTTAGTCATTTATTTATTATACCATATTATTTTATATATTATATGTCACCTTAGTTCATTATCATATTATGTAAATTAAAATTAGATAAATGGAAGATCATTCTGATATTCCTCAGAATACTGTGATGAATGAAATAACAGAGTAAAAATAATATATGTAATTATATATTAGAACAATAGTAGATTGATATGACAGGAGAATGATAATTGACTATTAAATTTTCACTGGGACGGTTACTATTACCAAGTTGCCATAATATTCGTTGTATAAGATCCAGGTTATAATTTAAATCACAAAAAAATCGAAATTATTATTTTGGCTGTAGGAAAATACAGTGTCATCAGCAGGGTAAATACGAGGTTGTAGGTATACCTTTAAAAGTTTACTGTAATAGGAAATTAATGAAAATTAGGAACAAGATTGGACCTAAAACAGAACCCTGAGGGACCCTACTTTGATACTAACAATATAACTAAAATTTCAATTCAGTTTGACTTATTGTTTCCTATCTCTAAAATAAGACTTAAACTATTTAAATATAAATCCTCTGAATCCGGCATTGTCATGTTTTACCGTATCAAACGCTTTAGTAATATCGATAAACAGACTACTACAAATCAAATTGGAAATATTTAGGCCATTATATATCTCACAACTGAATTTTAAAAGCCCGTCTTCAGTGGATCTTCTTTCCTGAAGCCAAATTTGACATCACTGAAGAAGTTTATTTTATCAAAGAACTTCATTATTCTATATTTCATAGCCTTTTCAAAAACTTTATAAATGGATGACAATAAAAATATAGTTCTGTAGTTGTTCAGTTATTAGTTAAAATCCCTTTTTGAATCATTCTATCATTTTTAAATCATTTGAAAAAATTCAATTGTAGACACTACTAGTATTAAAAATATAATCTATGATGAGATGTTTTATCCACAACATTGAAAGAAACATTCTTCAGAAAATTAGTGGAAAGTGATTCATTATAACATAGCTTACATTTTTAATTAATAAAAGCGTGTAATTGATTTATTTATTTTATCTATAGTTTTATTTTACAAATGTTTATTAAATATTAATATTTTGTCCATCAGTTAGACTTACATATATACATTATGTATGTAAACAGATATTTTAGTAGATCAACCCACAATATTATATATAGCTCGAATTGAAGTTGGTGTTAGGAAGAAAACATAATTTTTTGTCCTTTTACTTCTTCCCCTTCTTTTATTGTGTCCTGTTTATAAAGTTGGCTTCCTGATATTGGCACATCCAGCTTGCTCTCAACTAATTTACAGAATGTCCTGGTAATCGGTGATCCTCTAGCTTTTCCTCTTATACTATTTTTGTCATTCTTTCTTTTATGGACGATTTTGAAACTACTTTACTTAATCTTGAATATTACTTCATGAAGAATATTATATTTTGGATAAGATATGTAGATGATGTGTTATGTCTATGGACAGGCACGGAAAGAGTATTGCATGTTTTTGAAATTGAAAAATGGCTAAACAAATTGGATAACAACATCAAATTTACTGTGGAGTATGGAGGGGAAAAAAATAATTTTCTGGATTTGACAATAAATATTTCTAACGACAAGCTGTTTTTTGACATTTATCGAAAATAGACTTTTTCCGATGCAGTTATTTTTTTGTCATCAAATCATCCTTGGTCAACAAAAATGCCAAATGTCATCTTTCCATAATTTAATATTCAGATTAATTAGCATACCATTAACTAACGATACATTTTGAAAGGAGATTAGAATTATAATTGACATTACAAGAAATAATGGATATAAAAAAGACTTGATTTACAAAATTTAAAATCTAAATCTAGAAAATACATTTCAAAATTGATATCTCCAAAAACTGACGATGATAAGGAAAAAAATAACTATAGAAAAATATCGTATATCAAAAACATTTCCGAACACTTAAAGAAACCACTTAGGGCTGCTAATATACAATCTGTATTTTTTAAGAACTACAATTTAAAAAATATTTTTGTTAATAATAAAATAAGACAACCAAAGCCAGAAAATATTTTAACAAAAAGTGGAGTTTATAAGATTCAATGTGGAGGATGTAATGGAGTATGTGGTGGCAAAACAAAACGGACCCTCCAAACTAGATTTACCGCACATATAAAATCGGTATCTTCTCCTTATCCGTCATCAGGCTTAGCTCAACACTTAACTCTTCAGACCACTTTACCGATATTGACAAATTAGAATTGGTAAAGGAATTAACAGGTAGCAGAGTTTTGGATAAATATGAAATTTTTCATATTAATAAATTAAAATTAAAAAAAGCCAACTTATTAAATAACCGTTAGACTTAACTAATGAGAGCCCGCTACTTAATAGTAAATTTTTTAAATCTTAAATCAAATTCTGTATTTTGTTAAATTTTGCCGCTTACAAATTCAGTTTTTGTTAATATAAAAATCATAAGTGTTTTTTTTATTAAATGTATAATAATTATACTGGAAATTTACCAGTTACAATTTTTTTTTTTTTTGTTTATCAGTTTTGTATAAAACTTTATATAATTAACATTAACAATAATTTAATACTAATTTAAGTAAATTCAAATCAATTAATTCAATATAATCATAAAATCAAATAATCAAATAATATCACTTCCGAAAATCAACAAAGGAAAAAAATAATTACTAATTAAATTTAAAATAAAAACAAAACTTTAAAGCTAATGTTCTAAAAATTTTCTATAACATACTTTAAAATAGTTTTTTTGAATCGATTGATGTTCCTGATACACTTCATCTCATTCGGCAGTGAGTTAAACAACTGCAATCCTTTATACAGTAATTGGTTTTGACCTGCTGTTCTGTTGAATCGTGCGACTCTAAATCTTTCTCCTTCTCTCAGATTATACGCTTGGCATTCACTAACGAGCTGTAAGTTCCTTGTGAGATATTGTAGGAGTAAGTTGTACTTCAACTTAAAAGCTTTGATTTATGCTCATCCAATTTAGTGTTTGAAGCATAAATTCAATTCTTGATCACATTTTAGTAATATTCTCATCCCTTTGTTTTGCAGCTTTTGCAGGTTCAGGTGTTCTGATGACCCGGAAAACATGAATGTTGCACAATAATCAAAATGAGGTAAAATAATCGCATTATACACCATTTTTACTGTTGCAAAAGAAAGACTGCTTCGAATTCCACATAGAAAGCCATTTGTTTTATTAATTTTTCCACATACGTAGTCTAAGTGTTCACGAAAATTCAGTTTATTATCTATTATAACAGCTAAATACTTAATATTCGTAACAGGTTCAATAATTTCATTATTGATATAAACAGCAGGAACAGTAGAAGCTGCAGATCTAATATTGATATGCATACACTTTGTTTTTGGGACATTGAGCTTTAGCTTGTTCATACAAAGCCTGTGCTTAGATTTCGAACTAAGTCTGCAAAATTTCTGCCACTATTATATACCAGACAATCATCAGCGAACATGACTATACAGCAAAATTTAAGGTGCCTATTATGTACTTCGATAACGATTACGATTTGATCGAACGAAATGTCAAAATGAAAAATTGGCATTATGTATTTCGACATCGTTCAGAAATGGTCGACAAAATCGATAAAGTTTATCGATGTAAAATTTTACCACGAAAGAGAGATTTTGGACAAATTATTTTAATTTTGAATTGAACGTATAAAATAAAAGAGTGCGCTTGGACACTTGGTGTTTTGTTTTATATTTATGATATTTTTTGAAATAAAAATAAATTTAAAAGTTGAAATGAAAGCAGATATTTTACTTTATTCTTCATAATTATTTTTTATTGAAATAAATTTTAATAGGAATGAAAGGCCAGTTACAAATAAGCTGCAATATAAAAAGTTAGTGTAAATAATGAGAAACCATTATAAATTTTCTAAAGGGGTATCAGGATATCTTGCACTCACAAAACGAATCACCTGATTATGATCACATATCTAAAAATAAAAACTGTTATAATAATGTTAACTAATTACAATAAAGTATAAACTTCCAAAATTGCATTATAATGCTAAAAAATCTCTTTCTACTATAACATAAATGTTGTACGTTTTGCTTCAGTGATTTAATTTGAATAAGTTTTCCACTACTGCTCTAATTATTTCAGTAACTCTACTTTAATCATAAAAATAATATTTGTTTGACTTTTTTCTTCTAGTGGGCAATGGAATTTGATCCATTTTGGACATAATTATAAACTGCAAATACATATAAAACTTCTTTAAGCACAACAGAAAAAGTTAGCTGTGCTAGTCGGACATGAAAATCATTTCCTACAATAATTTGAATTTGACAGTTAAAAAATCAAACATATCTCATTTTCATCGTAGATTTGAATTTTAAAATGGCAGCATTTTTAAACATTTTCGATCAAATTTTCATCGAAATACATAATGACACTAACGATCACAATCGAATAACTATAACGATAACGATGAACGATTCGATTAATTTCGATCGAAATACATAATAGGCACCTAAGAATATTGCCAATATCATTAATATATAACAGGAACATTATAACTCGCAACACTAATCCCTGTGGAACACCTAATTTAATATCTCTATGACTAGATAAAAAATTCTTAACTTTGATAACCTGCTTTCTTCCTTCTAAATATGTTTTAAACCAATTTAGCTCGTTGTTTTTGATTCCATATTGTTTGAATTTTGAAAGTAATAAATTTGTATCTAGTGTCTCAAATGCACTCTTTAGGTTTAAAAATACTGCTATGACGGAATCTCCTGCATTAGCCAGTGTTTTCCATTCATAAGTTACCCAGTTTAATTTAGTCTCGCATGAATATTCTTTTCGAAAGCTTGACTGCTCCATTGCGATAATATTGTTTGTTTCAACATATTTCTCTAGTTGTTCATAGGCAACCTTTTCAAACAGTTTCTTATGTAGAGACATCATATTGATTGGGCACATATCTTCACATCGTTTAGAATTTTTAATTTTAGTACTGGGATAATTACGGATTTTTTTTTTTATATTATAGCCAAAACTTAGGTTGTGAACCTTTTAGTACTTGCGTACTAGTTAGAGGAAAGAAAAGAAAAAGGAAGAAGAAAAGTTTTGTGGGAAAGATCGAACAATTGGGAATGCTTCGATTGGGACGCGATTCCACAATCGGGATGTTCTTACTATAAAAGAATTTCCATAACTGGACTTAAATCATCTCGGAATTTCCACTGTGAAAGGGTGGGCACTTGATGCCTCTCGTGCGATGGAATTGCTTTAGAGGAGGAAGAAGTGATATTAATTCAGCGGAACAAGTACCAACACCAAGCAGATATCTATAAAATAGAGTAAGTGCTCCAACAATACGACGATGACCAAGTGGTATAAGGGATGAGGTCACATTTATGTCGCCTATAAGACGAATGGCGCGGTTTTGAACTTTGTCCAAAAAATTTAAAGCAGTTTTTGGTGCACCTGCCCATAAATGAGAGTTATACTCGAGCTTGGATCGTATGCTTTATAGATTTTTAAAAGGTCTCGAGATGAAAAATAAGTTTCGCAGCGACTCAAAAAGCCTAAACATTTTGCGGCGCTTTTCCCAATATCGAAAATATGTTCATTCTAGTGAATCCGAGAATGTTCAGGTCTTTGAGTCGCTGGATACCTTCATTTTGAAACCGGAGAGCAGGTTCGAATACTTTTAGCTTGCTACAAGACATATTTGAGATTTTGAATTGTTAAACTTGACTCTACTAAAGCTAACATTACCCCAGTCGACAATTTTGGCAAGGTCGTGATTGAGCGCGCTGGCCATCATTGTTCCTTTGGAGGTGACTGCGGAAGCTGTAGCTTTAGTTTGTTTTAGAAAATCATATCAAGCTACTAGAGTGCTGTGATCAGCAAAACTATGGATTGGATTGAAAGTTAATTTGAGAAGGCCATTAATGAAAATGAGAAATAGGGTGGGTGAAAGGATAGAGGCTTGTGGATTACCAGCATTGACTTGAAGTTGGTCGGAAAAAGAACCGTCAACTGAAACTATGATAGATCGATTTAAAAGAAAACTTTCAATCGATTTGGAAAAGGTTGAAGAAAGGCCTATAGCGTTGCATTTTGCTATAAGAGCAGAATGCCAAACTCGATCAAAAGCCTTCGATATATCCAGAGCGACAACAGTTGCTTCACCAGATGAAGGCTGGTGTTGAGCTTCTCGCAGAGGCATGTCTTGAAATCACCGGTGTAACTTTGGCCTCGAAAACCGTATTGACTTATCATGAATTATACGTCTACTGTCAAGATATTTCTTCAGCTTATTATTAATTAAGATTTCCATCGTTTTTGAAATAATGGAAGTAATAGCTATGGGCCTATAGTTTGAAAGATTGCTTTTGTCACCTTTTTTAGGAATAGGATAAACTTGGGCAACTTTCCAATAGTAGATTCTTTCCATTTCTCCGGGAAAATACCACTCTCCAATGATTTATTAATGATGTCCACTAAAATTGGCCCAAATATGTCGTATGATTCTTCAATTATCTCTTTATTAATCCCTATGGAGTCTCTTTTGTTCTTTAGGTTTTTAAAAATACTCCTAATTTTATTTTCGTCTATCGTCTCGAATGAGAAGGTGCTTGTAATTTGGGAAACTGTATTCTCATATTGTATATGAGGAATACTATCATGTGTCTCTGTGATGCTGTCCACAAAATATTTATTCAAATTATTCGCCATGTCTGCTTCATCAAATATTTATTTATATATTTACACATTTTTTATCATTACCATTTTCATCATATCACACATTTTTTTGATCATTACCACATGTTACAATTTTATCACGTATATATCTATCCTTTGTTTTTATAATCTCTTGTTTGTAAAAATATCTATAGCTCTTATACTCTGCCCAATATGCTCCATTACCTCTACCATACGCTGCCCTTGTATAGCTCCTTATTTTTTCATCCTTTAGCTGACTCAAGTGTTCATTGAACCAGCCTGGCATTTTATTATTCATTAAAATATTTTTATTTATTGTAATTTTTTCAATAGATTTTTTCAAGCTGTAATCAAATAATTCCGCATGTAGCTGAAGATCGTATGTATTTATTATATCTTCAAAATCCATTTCATGCATTATATTATACCTATACTGGTGTAATATAATCGTTCTCTGAAAATAAAAAATAAAAATAGATTATCGTTTACCTACTATTATAAAATAGTATATTAGCGTTAAATTGAATATGTATTTTCCATAGTTACATTTTAATTTCATCTTTTAAATTTAAATTTTATCTTTTTACTTTAGTCTTGATAATGCCTTAGAAGGACGAAACATGTTACTCAAATTTTATTTTTGTTTTTAAATTAAAATGTTAAAATAAAATATATAAATTTTTTTTGATAATTTCTTAATTAGTTAAACAGCAACAAGTGTTTTATTTTTTTCCCCCCATTTTTATTTACATCTGTCTTAATATAAGACACCTAGTAACTTTCCTTACATTTTGGGTAGAGTGTAACTATTCAATCATTTTGTTATAGTAATTTTTTCTAAAATTCATTTACCTTTTTTTTTTTTTTAAAACTTAAAATCTATAATTATTAAATCATGTGGTCTGTATTTGTTCAGGCGTGTATTTCTTATTCTTTCTTGTTCTGGTAGAGTGCTAATTTCATTGTTAGAATGGGTTGATATTTTTTGTTGATATTTTAAACTTGTCTTTTTAATTTCTTCATTTATTGTCAGTATTTTTAAATCACAGTGTAGATCATCATTGTTCACATACCATTCGGTTCTCGCTATCGTTCTAATTATTTTTGATTGTTCTCTTTGTATTAAATTAATATTGATATTGCTTGAGGTACCCCAGATTTCTGCACCATATGTCCATATCGATTTTATAATTGTTTTCTTGTTCATTGTCAATTTAGATTTATTTGCCAAAAACTATTGTAGTTGTCCGGATCTTAGCCTTATTTGATTACGTTTGTGGATTATGTGGTTCTTCCATGTCAATTTATTGTCAATGTGCATCCCTAGGTATTTAGCTTGATTTTCGATTTTTATTTCTTTATTATTTATCATTATTGGTTCAGGATCGTATCGAGTTCTTGTTGTATATATAACTTGAGTAGTTTTGTCTTCATTAATTTGGATATTCCAAGTTTTGAACCAAGTCATTGTTTTATTCATAATTTTTTGTACCTGTTTAGTAGCTGTTAAGTTATGTGAAGCAAGTAGAATAATATCATCTGCAAAAGTTGCTAATAATGTATTCTGTTTTCTTGGTATTGGAATATCGGCTGTATACAGGAGATATAAAACTGGACCAAATACGCTGCCTTGCGGTACTCCTGGTTCTATTTTACTTATATTTGAACATTCAGACTTGTATTTAACAAAGAAATAATGATCACTTAAATAGCTTTTTATAATTAGGTAATATCCCTTTGGCAAAAATTTTCTCAGTTTATGTAGTAGGCCTTCGGGCTGGACTTTGTCGAACGCTTTGCCACATCTAAGAAGATACCAACACAAAACTTTTTATCATCCAGGTCCATAGCTATTTTATTTATCACTCTATGGACTTGTTGTATTGTTGAATGTTGTCGTCGGAGTCCAAATTGGTGATTCGGTATTAGATTTTTCGTACTAATATTGGTTCTAGTCGATCAAAAAATAGTTTTTCGAATATTTTTGAAAGAATAGGCAAGAGACTAATTGGTCGGTACGATGTTTATAATGTATCATCTTTCCAGGTTTAAGTATTGGTATAATTTGGGCTACCTTCCAGACTTTAGGAAACCTCTTTCAACCTGAATATAGCACTGAATATATTTCTTAGGAATTCAGTTGCTTTTTCAGGCTGCTCCTTCATTATTTTACCTGTCAGTAAATCATATCAGGGAGATATTTTATGTTTTATTCTCTTTTTGATGCATAATTTTATTTCTTCTGTCAAGTGACACATTTAATGTTAACTTCATTATTTTCATAGTCATTTATCGGTAGACTGCAGGTATTGTTGTTTTCATTTGAGAATGTTTGTTTGAAGAACTCGGAGAGAACTCGTGTTTTATTTAATTTAATTAAATATTATATTAATTCCTTTCTTTATGGTTCTATATGGTTCTATATGGCTTCATAGAACATCGATTTACTATAATTCAAAGATTTAAAAACTTTACTAATCATCTTTTGGATGTATTTTTTTTTTGAGAAAAATCAAGTTTAAGCTGGTACTTTAAAGAAAATATTTGTTCGAAAATGGTAGTTGTTTTTTTGCCTGTTCGTATTATTTTCTCTTTGATTTTTTTATTTTTGACAGTGAGGCTTACTATCTAAATTGAATGGTATTTTTGCTTGGTACTGAAATAACTTTTTAAGTAAAAGTGTTTTAAAATGTGTCACTCACAAAATTTAAATTAGTTTTTATATTTTGTAATTTCAAAAAATTCCTGGAAATTGTTGAGGAATTCAGAATTCACCTCATTTTGTAAATTTCTGATACTCCGAAAATAAATAATTCCATACAAATTTATTTTTTACAAGTAAATTTTGTATTTGTTGTTATTTTAAATTTTTTTTTGTTTTTTTAATAAATTTCATTTCGAATTAAATAGAGTTCAATTGGATATGCGGAAAAAAATAAAAATAACAAAAAAAAAAATATATTTACCAAATTTATATGCATTAAAAATATGTACGTTTCACTCAATTTATCAATTGATTCGATTTTCGGCAGTAATTTATACATTTTTTAATTTTCTTTTTAGTTTTATTTAATTTTTTGTGTTTTTTTTAATTAACTGGATTTTAAAGATTTTACAAGTAGGGTTTCCAGATGTCTTCTTTTCTAACCAAACCAATATATTTATTTATTTATTTATTTAACAATGGACCTACAGATTAATCTGCTGGCCAACTACAAACAATATATTTTTTTTAATGTTTTTTTCCTTTGTAAAATTAAGTGTACGTACATAGTAGTGGTCCCCTTTCACCTGATCTTGCAATCTTTTTGAGGGTGATTTTTTGCGGTATTTTATTTTAGGCAAAGAATTGTTCTATATATAGGCAGTGTATTTTTAAATTTAACCTGGGCTACAGCTGCATCAACAAAAGGTGTTTTTTTTAAAACGGAATTGCTATCTTTTATCATGGTTTTGATTTATCATAAGTCATTTTTAAATGATTTTACCACATGAACATCAAGTCTGATATTAGGTCTCCAGTAGTGTATAGTGATAGTACAACAATATAAAAGAACAAAGATCAATAATAATAATTTTCAAAGAACTTCAAATATTGGAAAATATTTTAAATGTGGTATTCGTGGACATTTCGCAGCAAATTGCAGATCAAAATATAAAACAATGTATCCCGAAAGAACACCAGCAGTTTTAAGTGCTAATTCAAGTAAATTTTTATTGGAAAGTAAATGGATCTTAGATAGTGTGGCTACTACTCATACTTGCAATAACCAAAATTTGTTCAAGTACATAACGCCGAAGGCTTGTAAAATACAGTTAGCCTCAAGTGAATTTTTATCATCTAAAGGTATAGAAGCGTTGCAGGTTCGATCAAAATATACTGATATTGAATTATATGATGTTTTATATGTACCCGAAATGAAAGCAAATTTTTTGTCGATAAACAAAATAATAACCAAGCAGTAGTGAAAAATTATAAAAATTATATGGGAAGGGAAGCATACTGTAAAGAAGGTCTGTATGTTGTAGAGATAAAGGAAAGTGAATCTATTTATTTGAATATGAAGACAACAAATAACGATTTTAAATTATAGCATGAAAGATTTAGCCATGTTAACGTACAAAGTTTAAAAAATTGCAGTAAAAGGTGAATTGTAAGAGGTTTGAATATCAGTAGTGTTCCAGAGGATTATGCACTACGTGTTCCTTGGGTAAGATATGTTCTAAACCTTTTAATACATATTCAAATATTTTTAGTAAAGAAATAATGGAAATAATACATACTGACATATGTGGGCCGATGCGAGTGACATCAGCAGGACGAGCTCGATATTTCATAACGTTTAAAGATGATAAGTCAAGAAAAATTAGTACGTACTTTCTAAAAAAATAGGATAACGCACTGGAGGCGTTCCAAAATTTTAAACGGGTATATGAAAATGAAACGGAAAAGTCAATAAAGATATTAAGAAGCGACAACTATGGAGAATATTTAAGCAAATTATTTGATCAATTTTTAATAAACCAGGGAATCAAATATCAATTAACACTCAGCTATACACCACAACAGAATGGAGTAGCCGAACGAGCGAATAGGACTCTCGTAGAGGCTAGATGTTTGTTAATTCAAGCCAATATGCCTGAAAACCTATGGTCAGAAGCTATTAATACTGCAGCCTATTTAAGAAATCGTTTACTAACTAAATTACTCCAGGACAAAACGCCATACGAAATTTGGTCTGGATATAAACCAGCAGTACACCACTTAAAGGTATTTGGTTGCAAAACAATAGCATTGAATAAAACACCAGGTCAATCAAAATTTTCACCTAAAGAAAAATCTGAAGAACATATTATTGAACCAGCTAGCTGGCTGTTGTATAACCTATTTAGAGAATTGTAATGGATGCTTGTTTTGTTTTATTTTTGTTTTTATGTTCTTACCAGTAGGTATCTGTATCTTTTCGTGCATTTCGGCCATTTTGTGCCCTACCAGGTGTTCTTTGGACGAACGGATCTTCTTGTTCCTTGTGGGTTTCATTCTAAGATTATCTGCGCGATTTTTTTGACGACTTTCTGAGTATATGGCCTATCCATCTACAGTTTGCCCTTCTGATTTGTTTCAATATTGCTTCTTTGCCAATTAGTTTATTCGGAGGTCCTTATTACGTATTGTACTTCGTCTCAAGTTTCGGCATAGTGTCCTTAGATATTTTGCAATGAAGACTTTTGATTGAGAGAGTATTTAGGAGGTTGATGTTAGCCAAGTTCCACTTTAATAATAGAGACCAGAATATTCTAAGTTTGATCGCTCTGGATATTTAGAATATTAAATAATTGCTTTTTTTAAATCTGTTTTCTATGTCTTCTTGAGTCCCACATATATTTATAATACTTTCCAAGTTGCTTACATATTCTATTTGTTCTCTTTTAACCTTAGATGTTCTGTACTGTACTGATGTTGTTTATTCGATTTTTCCAGGTTTAATTCTAGTCTGACATGTTTGGCAAGTTGTTCCAGATCCTCTAATTTGTTCTACATGTAGGTAAATTTGTGTCTTAGAAAGATAGATATTCTAAAGAAAATACAGATATGATCTGCTTAGTTGAGGTCTTCAAGTTATTGTATGAGAGGCCAAGGTATTCCTTTCTTTGAGTAAGCGGTTTCTAGTATATTATTTAGGATGATTGTGAAGAGGAGTGGAAGATAGCGGACAATCTTGTTTGGCTCCTGATATATAGTGTTGATGTAATCGCTCTTTTATCCCTTGTGCATTACTGACAGTTTGGTTTAATGTTTGGATTGTGCCGAAAGGCTTTTTGAAGTTAATGAAGAGCAGGTATAATGTTGATCTATAGACTTTTTCCAATAAATGAAACTATTTTTTTTAAATAAATGAAACTAAAAAAAGAATGAGAACAAAACAAAATATAATTCTGTTGACAAATAAAATGTCCTCACAACAACATATAGGGCACAACATCACTGTCGGCTCATGTAATTTTGAGGTAAATCAGGAGTTTTTCTATCTTGGAACCAACATCAACTCCATCAGTAAATTCGATGTTGAAGTAAGGCGAAGAATTATCCTAGCAAACCGTTGCTACTTCAGTTTGTCCAAACAAGTAGGTTCAAAGCTTCTATCCCAAAATACCAAGGCACAATTATACAAAACGCTCATCCTTCCGGTGCTGCTATATGGTTCTGAATCGTGGACATTACCAAATGAAACTGAGCATGCACTTGGTATCTTTGAAAGAAAAATTTTTCGTCGCATTTATGGTCCTGTGTCTGACGAAGGGGTTTAAAGAAAAAGATACAATGCAGAACTATACCGCACTATACTATGCTTAATGACATGGACCTAGCCAAAAAAGTCAGAATAAAACGTCTTCCTTGACTAGGACATGTTGAGCGTATGGATGAAAATGCTTCGGCTAGGAAACTCTTCAAATCCATGCCCAGGAAGCGCGTCGTCGAGGGAGGCCGCACCTTCGATGGAGAGATGAAGTATCGGTAGATATGAAAAACCTTCAAATCACCAACTGGAGAGATTTCACTCATGACCGAAGTCAGTGGAGGACAATTTTGCGTCAGACCCAGGATCTGCAAGGTCTGTAGCTTGTTGGGCGTAAGTAAGTAAAAAAAAAATACAAATAAAATTTATTCATTCATTTACAAAAACTAAAGTACCTTAAATACCAAATAATTGTCATATATGCAATTTGTTATGCATGGAAAAACATTTTACAAACCTTTTTGTATGTCACGGTTTGTCTGTAGTGTTTTTAAGAATATTAGTATAAAATTTAATACATGTCTGATTCAATGTAATGGTTGACCCTTCGCAGCTTATGGAATCGTAAAAACCATGTTCATTACTGGGACAATTTGTTGTTGTCAACTGATTAACACTTTGGTTATCTGGAAGATTATGCTCATTTTCAGCTTCATATTAATCGAAAAATGTAATATATACTTAACTAATTATCTTACTATTATCCAAAGTGTGCTTTCCTGACCGATGCAAATTAAGTAAGTACGAAATGCAGGCACTGCTGTACCATATACTGCGTCACTCAGCGTGTTAGACTTTATGTTTCTAATATAATTTTTCAACCCCCTGTTAAATTTCAAATACATATTCCAAGGAATCATACCTTAGTGAATTTTCAGTGGAATAGACACCCTGTATAAATGTAAATATTTAGATAAATAAATGAATTAAATTGAAAATTATGTTAATGAATGAATGATTTTTTACTAACTCTCTTAAATTGTGCGTCCTCTTTTTAATTAGTTGTCATTTGTACACTCTAATTAAAAACTATTTAGTACCAAAAACAATAAAATATTCAATTACTCAAACCGTTACTCCAATGAACTTTGCACCTTTCATTGTTTCCTTGTTTTTATTTTTATGATGTAAGCTTTTTTTTCATATCAACTGGACAAAAATTTTCTTAAGGCGTTTTCAACCTTTTCAGAATTTATGTACATAAAATGTACATAAGTATATAAAGATTTCGTGTTATACATATATATGTATGTATGTAGATATGAATGCAAATTTTCTTTTCTTTTTCTTATTCTTATATATTGTATTAATTGAACTTGATGAGGAGGATGGGTGTAGTGCGTAATGCATATATTATGTATGTACATGAATTCCTGTGTTAACTTCACAATACTCCTGTATTGAATAACACTTTTGCAGTGTTGCACTTGGTATTGAAATTTAATTATATGCAAGTAACATAGTCAGTGTTTTACTTTAAACCATTGATTTGCAAAATCAATTTTGTATAAACTGTCCTCCAGAACAGTTCGTTCGGGCTGATTTAAAAAATAAAATTTAAATTAAAAAGTGAAATTAAAAAAAAAAAAAAAAAAAAAATTAAAATGACAGTTGAAAATTTAAAATATGTTGAAAAAGAAACTATAAAGGTCAGTGAAAAGAAATTTATTTGTTTTATTGTTAATAAAAATTTGGTAATGAAATTTTTTTAAAAGTTAATTCGAACTGATGGTAGAATTAAACTCCCTATTTGTGATTGATTATTTATAAATAATATAATGTATGAAATATATTACCTTGTAATAATTATGTGTGTTGATTTTAAATTTATTTTGTGCTGTTCTGTCATATATAATAAGTCAGAAATTTAGATCTAAGTTTTAAAAAAAAATGAAGAGGGACGACTATGTTCGAATGTGAGTTTTTAGTGGTTATTAATTATTCAGTTTAAATTTTAATGAGAAAAAATAAAAATAAATTTAAATTACGCTTAATACAAATGCTAACTGATATGGCATAATGGTTGATGTTGTCTACTGATGAAAAAATGACGGCCTTAAGTCCTGCCTAGGATTTGTTTTGTTTTTCTTTCATTATTCATAAAGCAATGAAAATTTACTGTGAGTACAATTTATGAATTTTTATTTATTTTATTTCAAAAAGAGAAAGTTTGCTCTTACATCATTAATAAAATTAATTTCGGTCAGTAACATTCAGTTCTTAAAGATTTAAAGACTTATGTTAAAAAAATAACAATATAGGTTTGTTTTATTTTTTAATTATTTTAATTCAATAACGTATCTGCTTCCTTTTTAAACTATAGCTGCTATTCACATTTTTCCAATTTCTCTATTTTCAAATTTTGTGATGCCATTAACAACTGATTTACTAGGAGTAGATATGATATTCTTGTGTTGTGTTGAATTATTTATAATTTTTAGGATTCTATTTGTATTAATAGAGGCCGGTTTGAATTTTATAAATATGACTTCAGAACATTATTTGTTAGGTATATTTTGTCAAACATTATAGGTTTTAAAGCTTTATTATATAAATGCATAGTTTGGACAATCAGAGGGTCGGAGGAAAAAAATATTCCTAAGGTTTGTAGGTATATTTTAGAAGAAGCTTTTTACATTTTTCTTGAATCTTTGAAGATTACATTTTTTTGATTGTTTTGATAGGCCATATATCTGTTGCAGTTAAAGTAATAAATTGATACTTATTAATAATAAACGGTCATTATTCATAATTACCAAATAGAAAGGTTAAAGTGATTAATTTGGACAGAATTTATTTAATTTATCACATAAACCGGTAATTATTAATAATTCCCACCAATCTTAGGTAAATCAAATAAATATTATAAATAATTTAAAATTTTTTTTTTGATAGGTCAACGGTTCGGATATCGGGACCAAAGGCATTAAAATTTCAATTTTCTTTTATCATCAGTACAATGGCTCTTAAATGTGATGAAGCCAATAGGTACGAGGTCCCAGGAATTGGGCCGAAACCCTATATCACGCGTTTAAATTGTATTTTTCTGAAAAAAGGTTTTTAATAATTAATTTTTAAATTTTTTTTGGATAGGTCCGACGGTCCGGCAGTCGAGATCAAAGACTTAAATATTTCAAAAAGATGTTATGTTTCACTAAAAGCTTGCCGTCTGCGAAAACAGGGTTTCATTAAATCAGTAGCGAAGGTTTACTTTAAAAATCAATAAATTCAAATCTAGGTGGTGAAATATTTCAATACTGTAATTGTAAATTCGATTGTAATTCAAATCGCTGCAATAGTATAAAAAGTCAAATATCAAGAGTAATTCCAAATGTCATAAAAGTTTTTCCTGTAAAAATAAATAAATTAATAATTTAATCGTTTAATCGTAGAAATAAATGATTAATTTAAACATAAAAATATATCTTTTGTTTTTTAGTTTTTGTTTTTTTTTGTCATAATTTTAATAACAAATATATGAAAATTAAAAGAAATAGTTTTAATTTTAATCACATTTACCAATCCATACAGGTAATTATTAATATTTACCGGTAAATGTAATAAATTCTACTTATTTATCAATTTACCAAAATACGCGGTTATTATTAATAATTACCGGATTTATCACATTAACCGTAACATATCTATGTCTCTTAGAATCACTGATTTTAATTTCTAGTTTTAGAAATAGTTTTTTCTTAGTTAATATTATCACAAAAACTGTTTTGGCTTTTTGAAATGTTTTTAAAAACCATAGTGGCCTAAACCACATTAATGTGGTTCATCAAACCCCGTGAGTTCTGAAAATTTTTACAAATGGTGAAAATTACTAAAAATGTAATTTTTAATACAACCACATCGGCTCAAATATAATTTAATAATTAATAAAAATATAATATAAATATATAATATACAAAAATATATACCTAATAATTAATATATAATTTAATAAAAAGTACCACATTTCGAAAGGGAAAAGGACCTATAAAGTTGGCCTACAGATTTATCTGTTGAATCAACTGTTATAAAATAAATAAATAAATAAATAAATAGATATGAAATTTGACGTTGAACAAGCAAAAATTGTTAACAATTATTTTACCGTCACTGTTTTTGATTTGTTGAAAACGCCTGAAATCTCTCTTGCTCCATACACACAAAAGAATATTCCGAAATAATCGAAAAAGAAAGTTTGAACGTTAAACATACTGAGTGGCGCAGTAGGTAGAGCGCCTGCCTTTCAACCGAAAGCTTCCGGGTTCAATTCCCGATGAAAAAATGCTTCATTGGTTTTTCGAGCTGGTCTAGTACCCTTTGTCATTGGGATATAATAAATGACAAAAAATAATTGAGAGTATAATCTGGTAACAAATTAAATAAAATGAAACTATTCTATTTAAGAAGGCTTAGTTCCTGACAATAATAGTAGTTTTCCACATTTAATGAGTAGATAAAATAAAATACTCAAATTATTGTAGATATTGTAGTGTAAAATTTGGTACCGTACTTAAAAACGAAAAGGTGATTCTACCTAAGGTACTGTCAAGATCATAAAAAAACAAGAAAAAAGAAAAACATTGGTCCTAAAAACTATAGCTGAAATTTAAAACCTGAAGTTTATTGATTATTCAACTATATAATATGTTAGATTTTAGGGATGTCGCACTTAAATACTTTTCGAGATATTTGATATTTTATTATTAAAGTCATAGTGGACAGCTTGCTCCATACCATACAAATGGATTACAGAATTGTTTTCGATGTGCTTATGGGACAAACGTTCATTGAACTTTTATTGCTATGAAGCAAATAAGAATTTAAAAGTTTGTTATATTAAAATACATGATAATGTTAAGTACATGGAGTAATTTATTTAAAAATATTATTAACAATAATAGTCATTTGATTTCATCAGAATTAAAAAGGATTATGTACGATTAATAAGAGAAGAAAAAATTTAAAATTTTAAGTTTATTTTGCTTTTTTATTTTAATTTTTATTTTGTAATTCATTAATATTATTTTGATCATAAGAATAATAACATAACAGCCATTTCACAGCATTTTTATTTTTATGAATGAAATTAAAGTAAGAGTAAACCTTTTAATCAAAATTGAAAAACAAACATAATAGCAATTTCACAGCTTTGATTTTTTAATATTTTTGAAAATTAACTTATTTTAAGTAATATCATAATTTGTGTGCTATACATAATATTATAATATCACACTATGGTAAAATAATATGTTTGAACTGATCCAAGAAACAAGAAATTTTAATTAATTTGAAGTTTTTAGTATGGTTTTAAAATAGTTTTGATCTGCTGAAGGTAAAAAAAATATTAATGAATAATGTGCAATGGTAGGGTTTCTAATTTCATTGTCGAGTTCCTTTTACTATATAAACGGGTTACTCGAGTGCTCGAAATAATTTTTTGTGAAAATAATTTCTTACCAAGAGATAAATAGACATTTTAAAATTACAGTACTTATTTATTTAAAAACAAGAATAGTTCATTATAACAGTTAAGTGTTTATAACAAAAATAATATAAAATAAAAATAATTCATTGCACAATGATGAGTCATTTAATTTAGTCAAAAATACTGAACTATTAATTATTTATCTTTTGATTGAAATAATATTTCAAAAATATCAGAGCATTCAATGTGTTTATGCCTAGTCGAATTTTTGTCATTTTATTTACTGATACAGAAAATACTCTTTCGCCAAGAGGTTGATGTTGGAGCTACAGTCAACAATGCATTATACAACAATACATATTGTCATTTGTTTTCCCTCCATTTCCTTCAATATTTTTAATTTCTTTTTCAATATTAAATTGTATTTAGCTTGTTTACATCTTGTCAAAGTTTGGATACAATTTTTGTATTCCGTTAATTCATTTTCTTCTTATTGTAATATGTCAGCTTCTAACTCTTCTGCAACCTCACGATTTTCAACTACATTTTGGGGAAATAATTTTAGAAATAATTGCCTGGCATCATTTTTAAGACTAGATTTAGATGAATAGTTTAAAAACTCATTTTCGTTTGGTTTAACTTAAGTTCAGTGATGTAGAAAAATAAGCACTAACACCATATCTCTATTTTTATGTTTCTCAATTTCATTTTTTAATATTTCTAATAAATTTAATGATAATTCAGTGTCTAGTTTCTGAAGTTTCTTCATAACGTAGAGGATTGTCCTTTCTGTTGTTATTAAATTATCATCTTTTTTGCTAAGTTCTTGAACTGCTAACATTGTAGGTTCAAGTGTAATTGATATGCTTCTTAGAGCATGAATATAATTTTTATCAAAGTTTGGCCAACCAAGTTCATCTAATGCATTATTTACACATTCAATTAGCTTCAAAAATTTATTTACAACTGATGCCAATGTATTCAATCTTAAGTTCTTGCCTTCATTTTGCCGTACATGCTTTAATTGAATTTCAGTACAAACTAATGAATTTAAAAAAAATTTAATTAGTTTTCGCATTACGTATGCTGGTTTAATATCCGAATCAGAAACCAATAAATAACACTCTGATTTTTATTCCATTTCCATTACTAAATTTTCGTCATCTTTTTCTTTAACTTGACTTTCTTCATCTTGATTATCTGCATCATATAAAAGTTCTTCATCATAATTTTCAGTCATATCTTCATCTTCAAATACAGCATCTAAATTAACCTTTTTATATAAAATTTAAAAGACAGTTAGACGAATTTCGGGATTATAGCATAATTGTTTTTCGGCGGTAATAATTGGAACAATACTTCACCATTACACTGGCTCCATTACTTATTGAGGCAACAATATCCGTTTCTAAATTAATTCAAATTCTTTCAAAACGTTCTCCACTAATTCTTTGGCTTTTTTAAGTAGTATATTTTTCTTTAATTGCAACTAGTTCAAGGACATACTCCTTTGAATTTGAAGAGCGCAAAGTCACATTCAAAAATCTCCGCATTAAAACATCTATCCACTCGTCAACTGCTATGCTAAATTTCTTTTTTGAATGCAATAATTTTATTAATGCAGAAGTTTCTTCAGAAAAATTTAATACATGTTTTTGAATGCTAGTACAGTTTTTCGGCATGCTATAATTGCGGCTGGTAACATAGTCTTTAATTGCTTCAGAATGAATCATAACATTAAATGAAAACCTATCCTTTGCTAAATATTTCGCTAAAATTTCTGATAAACTTATTTAAGATTTTAAGTGCTCTTAATTGAAAAATTAGATAACTTTATTGTTTTAGATGTTGATGGTTCAGAATCGGAATCATTGCATCTCCTATTTCTTGAAATATGAAAATCGTGCCATTTTAAATGGTTTATTAATCCAGTAGTATTGCTTTCTTCACAGCTTAGAATCGTTCTGCAATGATTGCATTTAGCTTTATTTACGTTTACTTTTTGAAAATAATTCCAAGCTTCTGATTTTCTTTTACTCATTATGTCTATGGGTAATTAATTGGGTAAAAAACGATTAAATAAAACTATTAGACCTTAACCTTATAAAAAAAATTATTATTATTTTACTAATATTATTTACTTATTTAAGACAATGACACTGACACATGAGAAGTAGTCAAATGTTGATTTTTAAATCGACAATAAAATCGATTTTTAAAATAAACTCGATTATTTTAAATAAAATTTTGCACCCTCTTAAAATTATGCATCAAATTTAAGTTATTTTATATAGAAAACAATGGTTTTATTAAAACTCGAGTACTCAATTTCATTAACCGGGTATTCGAAAACTCAATGGACTGATGAATTTGTCGAGTTGTCGAGTATCCGAGTAATCGAGTAGAATCACCTTTTGGTGCTTAATTAAGTAAGGTACTGCAAGTTTATAACAATATCTACAATATTTCGAGTATTTATTTAACAAATTACTGGCTTATCTACTCATTAAATGTGGAAAACTATACTGTTATTGTCTGGAACTAAGCCTTCTTAATTAGAATAGCTCCATTTTATTTAATTTGCTACCAACCAGATTTTTTTTTTTTTTTTTTTTTTTTACACTCTACAGTAACTTAGGTAGAATAACCTTTTCGTGCTTAATTAAGTACGGTACTGCAATTTTACACTACAATCTACAATATTTCGAGTATTTATTTAACATATTATACAACCAGATTATACTTAGATATTAATTTGTTACCAGAGTATTCAGAAAAAGGATGTAAGTGACGTTATTTTTTTTTTTATAATAAGTCAATAACTATATTAACAACAATTTTGGTCAGTTTAAAATAATTAATAAAATTTTCTAGCAATTTAAATCCTAAAATATGTTTTGATCAGTTCTAGTGCAATTCCATTCAATTAAAAATTGTGCAATAGATAATTAAACTTTCAAACAATAAAAATTATATGTGCTGATTAATTAGTTAACATTCTATAGAAGAAAAACCAACGTAGTAAATTTTTGACTGAGAGATGACCCAAAGCTAAGGAGGCAAAATACTTTTGCTTTAAGGCGCCATAAATTTTTATTTTATTGAATTTTGGATACCATCCAAAAAATTTCAGTATGACGTTTTCTAAATTACTATTCTATTACTAATATTTTTAATTTTTTGTTCATTATAAATTTCAAAGTTTAAATAACATCATTATAATGTTCTCTATATTATTTTTGTATATTTAATTTTAATTATATTAAAATTTCTTTAATAAATTCAATTTCTAATAAATAATTTTATATCCATTCTATTATTTCTAATCTATGATATTTTGTTATTTAATTTAATTTTTTTTTTATTTAAATTATTTGAAAATTTATTGTTAACATTTTAATAAACGGAAATTAAAACAAATTTACTTCATGAAATAAATTTTGTATATGATTTTTTCACAGTAGCGTATTAGGCTGCAGTTATAGCAATCGTATTAAACGAATGATACGTAAACATTTTTATTTTCAATTGTATTGCATCGTTAATGTAATTACATCGGAATTTTATTGTCTTTCTGTTGTTACTTAATTACACACAAAATTTTAATTTAAAAGTGTAGGTAGAATTTAAAATATTTTCTCAAAATCAATAAATGTTTCAAATTTTAACAATTTCTGTACATTGTATTTAATATTTCATAATATTTCATATAAAATCTAATTTATTAGTTTACTGTTCATTTTTATGTATAAAAAACTTATTCAATTTAGATCATAGAATGTCAACTAATCAAATACATAAAAAATATAGAATACTCAAACTATCAGATTACAAACTGGTCCTATTATTACACTCACATAAAATTAGCAGAAAAGAAATCAAAATTAATACTAAACTTATCACTAATTCTGATATTCATAGCTTTAATACAACGGCAGCCAGTCATTTAAGAACTTTTGTGACACTTAATATGGGCGGCCTAGATCTAGTTTCCAGAGAGGAACTAATAAAAATAAATAAATAAATAAATAGTTATTAAAAATTTGTTGTACTTTATGTTGTATGGTACTTACTGTACTATTAGTAGAACACACTATAATATCATCAGTGAAAGCTAGTGTGTACGAATTACCTTTAACATTGTTCAATAAATTTAAAAAGTCTGCTATACAAATCGAAAATAGTATCGGGCATTAACAGTACCCTGTATCAAGCCGTTTTCAATAGAAAATGTCTTCTTTGGAGTATTTTGTACTGTTTAATACTATTTTGGACTATTGTAAAGTATGGATACTAAAAGTATGGAACTATACTAAATGTTAAACCGTGTTGTTTCGTAATACGATTGACAAAACAAGTTTAAACATAAAACAAAACTGGAAAAACTTTGTTATTAAATCGCCAAGCCTTTAGCTAACAAAAAAGTTGTTAAATATCTCGGAGTTCTTCTACATCGCAACTTGAAATTACTCCGAGCCTGTAAAATATACAATTTCCAAAGGTAACAAATCCTTCATGGCAGTAAAAAAACTTTTTTACAATAAAAATATATGTAATAGGGTAACAATAATTTGCTATCAAACATTAATTAGGCCAACACTTGTGTATGCTATACCTGTATGGCATAATATCAGCTCAAGTTCAATGGAAAAATCCGCAAGTTTGATAGAAAGTGCATAAGAGAGAAAAGCCCAAATCCGATCACAAACATTTTTATTCAAATAAGTATTTGTACAATGAATGAAATATAAACAGAATCGACAGTTTTATGATAAATCTCGTTCGAAAACATTATGAAAGAGCACAAAAAACTCCAGAAAATGGTTTAATATCTCTTATATTTTACCACAATGAGGAGTACATAAAAAAACTTTGCGCACGGGATTTATAGCCCTTCAGCATTTTATATTTCTTGACCAAAATGGTTTTATCCAAAAACAAAATCATGTACCCGCATACTATAACACTATAGTATAGATATGCGGACCATGTAAAGCGATCGAATATGAACTGTGCAACAGTAACGGAGATAATCTTCAACTTTATATGTCCATACCAGACAGAGACAAAAAAATTAAAATAGCATATTGGTGGTTAGAAAGCACATTCAGTTAGTAATAGATGGTAATAGGTATTAAACATGCACATTCTAAGATTTAAGAATTAGGTTAAGTTAGTTTGGTTAGGATTAATTATTAGGTTAAGTTAAGTTAGCTAGGTATAGGTTAGCTTTCATTTAAACTAACAAGACTTAATATTGTTTTTTTCAGCCTTATTTTTACAATTATGTAGGAATGTAAGTATACAATAAAAATTATGAATGTACAAAAAACAAATTTTTAAGCAATTAGAGTTAACATAAAAATTTAAAATTAATTTAAATGTTGATAGTAGCTATAGTTCCATTAAAGCCGTTTTCTTCAACTTTGTATAGGCTAATATAGTGTTAAGTTTGTATATGAAAGGCACATAACAAAAGTTATATATAAAAAAAAAAACTGTTCCCTTAAATGTTTACTGTTAACTTAAAATGATAAAATAGATTATTTATGAAGCTTATGGGCAGAGTTTAGACATCCGATTTTGTTGTGGACTTTGTTGCATCTGATGAAAATGTTGATGAAAATTTGACGTGTAAACAATTTTTACCAAAATTTGATATCAGACGTTGTTTGATAACACCTTGATCAAAGGATAGAGCCACCCTGTAGCCATCAAATTTTATTGAACATAAGAAAACGTTGAAGTGACCTTGATGGTTTTATGAAAAATATATCGAGGTGTAATCTGAAATTTTGATAAGAAATGTGATAGAAAAGATCTAAAATTTTATTTTAATAAAATTGGGGCATATTTGGGTATGAATATCTGTGTATGAATTATATTATTATGATGTAGAACTATTTTTCGTAATTACTATGTTAATTCAAAATGAAAAATTATCACGTTTTTGTCAATTTAAAATATTTCAAATTTCAATTGCCTTCATTTCTGTTTACGGAAAAGTTTTCATTCAAATTTTTGGAAAAAAGGTCTTTATTTTTGATTGTTTTGTTATTGTTGAAGAATGTTGAACAGATTTAGATCTGATTACATCGTATATACTCGCACTAGAAAAAACTATGTAGTGACTAGTGTTCACTTATTAATTATGTAAAAGATCTAAAAATTTTTACAGAAAACTTAAATTTTACTCTAATTAAGTCAAGTATTCAGGATTTACCAGATTGATAGTCACACAAAGAAAACTAAGATATTACCTTATTATTATCGGTATTAAAAGTATTTCATTTCTCTACTGATCTTTCTAAAATGATGATATATTATGAGTAGTTTATTTGATAATCTACATGTCGGTACAAACAATTTTCCACTAGAATAGAACCTTTAATACTTACTTACCGCTTGGAAAGAAAATACCGTAATATCAATGTGTTTCAAGTGAATCAGAAAACAACCTTTTAAGTGCATAGCTGATAATCTTTAAAAGATATTTAATACATGATAACATCAACTAAAATAGGTAAATGACATTACAAAAAAAAATATTCGACTGCTGAACTTCACTAAACTCAAAAAGATAACGGTTTGATTCAATATTCGGCTATGTTGAAAACATGAAAGCGGATGAATTTCTTAGATATGGTAAAACTTTGCAGGTCGTTGGTATACCTTTGATCGCATGTACATTTTGTTGTTTCTTCCAGAAAACTTTAACCTTACTTTAATCCAGTGGCAATCAGGGAGCTTCTAATCCCAGTTGGTCAATGTAATTGTAATGTTAGCAGTAAAATTTGGTTTGTTTTAGACGAAAAAAAAATTGATAAGCATACCAACAATATAGCTTGGCTTGAACAACTCTCTAATAATTTTTGTAGAGCTTTTAAAAATAAGAAAGATGATGAAATAATCCTGTGTCTATTTTGCAATAGCTATTCTTTTAAAACAAAAAAAAAACCACCTGGAAGTTTATTTCTTAGACTAACTGAATAATCTTTATGATATCAATTTTAGCGAGTTCTATCGCTTTTTCAAAAGCTCATAGTAGTTTAGTGGGTAGGATATCTTTGGTATAACCAAGTAAATTTTTAATGGTAACTGCTTTTACTGACCATGGTAAAAGCATCTGCTCTATTACATAGAGCATAATAAAAAAGTGTCACATATAAATTTTTGGCTTCCTGTCACTATTTATTGATGTTGGAAATTTTACAGACATTATATACATATACTATACACAACGTATTAATATATTAGATAACAAAAAATAAAAAAATAATCTATCTCTAAAAGTGTCCAATTATTTTTTTGCCATTCTGTATTGCGAACATATTTAAAATAATAAATATATATATATATATATATATATTTTAATTTGACTTCTAAATGACCTATGTGTAAGCAACACAAAAATGTAAAGTACATATTTAATTTTACAGGTATTTGGATACTGTTGCACAACCAATTAATACATATAAATAAAAATTTGAATTTAATCGAAAACAACGGATTTTACTAACAACGGACATTATAAGAGAAAATTAACAAAAAAAAAGGGTTTAACAGAATGAATCAGCTACAAAATGAATCATTAAATTAAAAACAGAAAATAATAATAGAAAAAATAATTCTTAATTTTACTTTAATTCTTAATTTAAATTTTAATTTTAATTATTTTTGCAAAAACATTTTTCATTATTTTTCTTTTATTTTCCATAAAAACAAACAAACAAAATTTTAAAAAAAGAAAAATTAAAATGTGTTGATTATTTGGCAAAAAACTATAAAAAATATTTTTTTTTAATTTTTTTTTTTATTTAAAATTAAAAACAAATATATAACAAAATTAAAAATTGCAAAATCATCACGTGCAATTTAAAAATTTAAAAATAGAAATCAAAACAACAAAACGAAAAAATTTGTTTAAGAAATTAAAGACAAAGTTTTGCATATTATTTTCTAAAGAGAAATGACGATTTCTATTTATATATATATATCAATATATGCATATATATTTATTTACTTGTGGTGCATGTGTACGTGAAAATTTACATGCAATATATATGTAAAAATTAACGAGATCAACAATTTAGTGAAAACCACGTAAATAATATTATAAACATAGATTGGTAAGTCGAGCCGCCAATATTATGCCAATCAGAAATAAATTTTTCATTTTCGTCATCAGTCAAGCCCTCTAAAAATATTTTTTCTTTTTTTCTTTTGTTTTTTGATATTTTAAATTTTATATTTGTAATTTTTGTTGTAACTATATATATATAAAATTCCAATAAAAATATAAAACAAAAAAAAAGCTTTTTTTCATTTTTGCTTCACGTCAATGAAAAAAATTGCAATTTTCTTTCAAATAAAATTCTACGTTTCAGAAAAATATACTCAAATCTGATGTAGATTTTGATAATTTGTTTTGCCAAAGTCAAATGTGTGCCAAAAAATTTGGAAAGAATTAATTTTATGAATAAAAATAATGAAATAAAAAAATAATTTTTTCGATGTTTTAAAACAATTTAGAGAAAAAAATTAAAGGAGGTATGATCTATTAAAGTGTTGCATCCCAGTAGTTTTTATGTCACAGTAAATTTTTTAAATTGAATTTTTTCATGGTTCATCATCATTTGGTAAAAAATATTTTATATAAAAATAAGCAAGGGAGCACTTGAGTAAATTTAAGTGGATAGCTAGGTATGCGGAAGTGACCAGTGCTTCTGAAAAAGCAATTATCACTTAATTGTGACTGATTGCTAATATTACGGCTTAAGTCACACATTTGCTGTTGTTGGTTGGTTTTTTTAGGTGATCACTCGCAATTCAAGCTCAGTACTACAGCTACCCTGTGCGATTAAGAAAATCGATCCTATTAGCAATTTTGTTCCTTTTTTATATGTTCTAGAAAGTAACTTATGTAGAATTATCTTTTCGTGCTTTATGGTACTGCAAAATTTTACTACAATGTTTTTTAAAGTCCTTCTTGAAATTTCTCGGATTGAATATATTTTAACTTTTTTTATTTGTTTGAAATCCAGTTGTATAATTCGTAATCGTGATAAATTGCTTTGGTTTTCAGTTCAGTTTGACTCCTTTACAAATTATATTGATCTTTGAGCTAAACAAAAAATTAATAACATGGGACTTTAAAAATTCAGCAAAAAGCATTTCATTTAATTTCAGTTAAGTTAAGTATTTTTAAATTTTTATCTATTCAGGCAGACTAGGCCATCTTGTAATTGAATGACGTGTAACATTATTTTATTCACCCCTACAATCACTATTCACAATTAACGACAATTGATATCTGGATCCTATTTCATATCTGGTAAGTGTTATTATTTCTTTCACATTTTTTATCCTAATCAATTATTTGTGAATTGCTAGCAAATTCACTAATAGAATAATATTTGACTAATAGTATTATGAATTGGGGCATATGGTGTTCTTTTGTTATGAATTTTCTTTTGTGTTGTTGATTTTAGAATTCGGTATTAATTAGAGGTTAGAGTAAAATAACTCAATTTGGGTATTTTTATTGTCCTTACTGCTTCCAGTTTTTTCTCCATTTCGTAAAGGTCAACTAAGTTTGTTATTCGGTCTTTTATGTACTGAATTTTGTTACCTTTGTTCCAGGCTATATGTACGCTGTTTTAAAAATGAAGCAAACACAAATAGACGTGGAAATCCGACAGAGGATATGGCGTTGGATCGGGCATACTATGAGGAAACCTGATAACAACATCGCGAAACAATGCTTCGAATGGAATCCTTCGGGTACACGTCGCGTCCGAAGGCCGAGGAAAGCATGGAGAACAACTGTCTTAATTGAAGCAAGTACCCAACAAAGAACGTCACTACAATTGAAGAGGTCAGCCGCAGATAGGAACCGCTGGAAAGAATTTATTTCCGCCCTTTGCCCCACAGATGGGGTTTCATGACATTAATGATGATTTACAATACATTTTTAGAATTCTAATTTAATAATTATTGTTACAGTGCGAATAGCTAGCAAACAAAAGCGCTAGCAAACAAAAGACTATTTATTTTTGAACATTGATTGTTTTGAGGAAGAATAAATTTTGTCTAATTTATTAAGTGTATTCAAACTGATTAAAACATCAGTAATAAAATAAAGATCTACATAGAATGCTTAAAACAAGCTTAACGTCTGCAGTAACATTGGGATTGTAATATCAATTCTCAATAAATTTTTTTAATTTAATCTAATCTTATCATTGCATTCGAAATAGTCCAAAATTCCACTTCTCCTTTCACCTTTATGGTACTTTGGGTAGCTTTTAACATACATAATTTATTTTTATGTGATAAGAAAAACTAAACCAAAGAAATTTTAATTGTTGCATTATATTTGAGATTACATAATGGATAATCGAGTGCTTTGATGCTGGTTTTGTTGCTTAGATTCGTGCTAACTTGGTTCTTAAATCTTTTTTTTTTGTCTAAGTGTATGCCGAAATATTTGACAGCATCAATATATTATGTAGTTAATTTCTGTATAATTAATTATTACATTGTTTTCAGGTGTATGGCCTTTGCAATTTCGAAGTCAAGTGAATAAACTTAATTTTTTCTTCGTGTTTACTGCTATTTTCCACTTAGCAAAATAGTCGGATGGAATTTTTAATGTACCTTCTATAGCTTATTCTCTAACTTCAACTTTAAGCATGCCTGAAATAGTAATTTATGTATTGTCTGCGAATACTGGCAACAGACAGTTTTCAATATTTGAAATATCAGAAGTAACGATATTGTATAGAGTTGGTAATTTACTGGTACCCCATTAGGTATAGGAAATATATTAGATTTATTTTCGTCATTCTCGATACAGTGACGGAAATATATCGAATCTAATATAATAATCTAAAAACTATGATTTGCTAAATATGAAAGAAATTTTAATATGTTTAGCTTGTAAATAAGTCAATGCTATCAAACGCAGTCAAAGACTTCATTTACATCTTTTTTTTTCCTTACTCTTCCATGGGGCTTTCACTTGACATTTCCATCGTACTCGTATCATCATTTATATTTCCTAAGCAATGTCTAATTTAATCTGTTTATACTGCCTAAGTAGGGGATTGGCCTACCGTAGAAGACCATTTTGATAATTTTTCTGCGCCTACGTGGTACGACGACGTCATATTGACAGTTGTCGCTGCGATTTTATCCATCTTTGACGTTAAGCTATTTTTTTTAATTATATTTAATACCCCCAACGGGAATCAAAACCGTGACCAATCGTAATTGAAACACATTTCTGTGCTCCAACCGATTAGTTCACGGAAGGGATTCATTTACATCTAATGTTACCATACTTTTACTATCATTTAAGTTATTTTAATTGTATTTAGTTTAATTGTAGTTTTAAATTTATTCTTAGTCTAGCAGAGTTTTTGACTTTTCACAAATGTTTTAATTCTTTTTCTAATTTCTAAAATTTAAGTTCAACTATCATTTTTACCATAGATGAATATAAATTTATAAAAAATTTACCTTTCAAACAACTTAACATTACCAAACATTATTTTTGACGCTAAACATTTTTCTGATGCAGAAAAATCTGCACAGATTTTTTTTGATCATCTGCAGATAATCGTGTTTGAAAACAGCAGAGAAAAACATCGTGTATGAAAAAAAGGTTCTTTATTCGAAGTAGAGGATGTTTTTTTCAATTTCAAATTAAGTTTTTCCGTTTTAAAATTTATAATTTTAATTTTAGCCTAGTTTATATTATATTAGAAAAATTAATTTTTTTTTTTTATTGGTTTTTATTGAAAATGTCAGTTTCTCTGAGGAATGCCATGATATTAGTTGTTGCTTCTGTAGTATCCTGTGTGAGTATATTACGGACTTGATTCCAAGCCTAGTTCTTATATCAGTGTATCAGCCTGAAATATGTGCTGTATAGTGATTGGGGTATCTGGAACACAGTGACTTGTTGGCTGTTCGTTTTGGGGTCCATGAAAGGGATAGCTGTGAGTGTATCGTGTGTGTCCTATTCGGAGTCTAGTCAGAACAACAGCGATTTTCCTACTTGCCATCTGGATACATTTCTTTTAATATACCTTAGTTTGTTGGTGAGGGGTTCGTTTTGCCAACTTGCGTTGTGTATGTCCTATAAAGTTCGATCACATATCTCTTTATTATCCCTGTAGTACCGGCTTTGTTGTTCGGAAAGTTGTTCTAAAAGTGCTTCTTTTACCAGTCTGTATGCTTCTTCGTTACCGGTAATATTGGCATGTCCCGGTGTCCATAGAAATGCTATATGATTTTTGCATACCCTCAGTTGATTTTGCAATCGCTGTCGGATGCTTTGAGGTAGCAGATGAGAAAGCCTGTAGGCTTTTGTCATTTATTATACCCCAATGACAACATATCAACATTTAGAAAAAAAATATAGGTTAGTCTAAATTATGAAGCAGAACAAATTTTTAAATAAATAATTTTAATTTTATTGAATAAATTTTCTATTGACTCATAGTTTAATTACTCAATAGTGCTGTTAATGGCACATAGACGATTATGGTTAACGGAGCTGACCATTTTTATTGAAGTAGTTGCATATAACTTCCATTCACAGTTATTTTTAAAAATTAACTTTGATCCGAAAGACATGCTTATACAAATATAAATAATATTTAGAAAAACAAAAATTATAATTTTAAATTATATTAAATATAAATATAATATTAATATTAGAATGTTATTGTATATAGGTTGGTATATATTTTTAGTCTTATTTTTGTAAACAAATAACTAGTTCCTTTTTTTAATATCAATTAAATTTAAGCTTTTATAAAACAGGTTTAAAAACAAATAAATTTATTTATATTGACATTAGTAAAAACAAAATTATTTTTTTGGCAATTTTGTATATTAAAACGTGTCTACTAAAGATTAAAATTTAATTAAAATTATGTACATATATGTGTATATGTATATACTATATATGAATGTACTTTAAGTTTAAATATTTTTTTAGTAGAAATGATAATTTTTTATTTAATAAGTTTTACTTTGATTTATTAGCAAATTTTTTTTTCTTCATTTAATTGAATTCTAATTAGAAAAGTCCTATATACTATAGACTAGAGTATAGACTATCTATAGTGAGTCGAATATTTACTTAAATTGTTAATCTGATCAGTATTAAAATTTCAATAATTTAAATTAAATAAAAAATTATCATTTCTACCAAAAAAATATTTAAACTTAAAATACATTCATATATGTATAGTATGTACATACATATATATATGTACATAATTTTAATTAAATTTTAATCTGTCAGGTTTCTTTTCATTAATAATTTTTAATTTAATATTTGATTGCAAATATCGTAATTTCGGAAGCAACATACAGGCTTAGTCACAAGCACTGGTGAAAGAAGTATGTTTCTTCCGAAATATCGATATTTGCAATCAAATATTAAAAAATTATTAATGAAAGGAAACCTGACAACAATTAAATTATTTAATTTAAATTATCCCTATAAAAATCCAATTAAAAATAAAAATTCAATAATTTATAAATAAATATTAATGAAAATATTCTTATTCAAATTTGTTTATTAAAAGAGGATCAAAGGTGATTAAGGGTGTTTTTTTGGATGCCGAGAACTTTAAGTTGAAATAAAAAACAGAACAAAATTCTTAATATCTATAAAATTTGCTTTTTTGCACACACTATTTGCTGTAAATCAGGTTGCATTTTGGTAATAACGCGTCGAATATTGACTTAAAAATACTCCAATTATTTCTGTTCAGTTTATCGGCGTAGACATGCGAATACATTTGCATTATCATCAATACTACGCTAGATAGCGCCAATTGTTTGTTGTATGCGCATTGTACAACGTTTTATGCGATGCATAGTGTCGTTTTACAGTAAGAGTTTTGCGAAAAGGATAAATAATTTATAACCTATTTATTATGAATAATATAAAATAAATTTGAACAAATTGCAAACGTTGCTCAGGTGTTTTTTTTTATTTAAATTTATTAGTATAAATACTATTTACAAAATCATAAGAAATAACAATAAAAGAAAAACAATTCAAAATTAACTAAAATTCATTATGAATTATATAACTTATTAAATTATATTATTAAAAACATTAATATTATCAACATTATGAATAACCTCAGGCAAAGAATTAAACAGATGAAGATCTTTGTGGTTATTTTGGGTATTCTTCTAAAAAGCGGAAGTCTGAATAAATGTGCTGATCTTAGATTATGATTATTTGATTCACCCACATAATTTAAAAGTCTCGATAAATAATCAGGAAGTATATTTTGTTTCATCTTATATATGAAAATCAATGTATTAAAGTTTAATCTTTGTCTAATAGACATCCATTTCAATTTCCCTGCTTGAACATTTCAAAATAATTCTCATAGCATGATTTTGAAGTATCTGTAGTCGATCTTTTTTTGCTTCATTACATAAAAATAATAATGATGCATCACAATAGTCCAAATGTGGTAAAATTGCTGTATTATACATATTATACATATACAAGTCTAAAAAAAACTGCTACAATTACTAGATTATTTTCTTTTGCTAGTTTCCATTATAATACCAAATTTAGAGCTGTTTCACATGAATGTTTACCTCTAAAACCACTTTATTCTATGTTTGTGTTAATCTATTCACGGCGAATTGCCAAACCAAACTAACAAAAAAAAAATGTCAAATCAGTTGTACAGAAAACAGTGTTGTCAATTTAAAGTTCTCCACCTCTAAAAAGAAACCTTTTAGTTCCGAAAAACATGTTGTGCCCGATTTTCTCTAAATTTAGCACAAAGTAACTCTTTTGAATTTAATGAAAGAGGTTCTTGTAAGCACAATTGGCATTAAGGAATTAAAATTGCACTTTTTGTTTATTTTGTAAACATGTCTAATTAAAAGTAAATATGTAACCCTTAATCTTATTGAGCTTTCTAGCTATTATTAACTTGAATGAAATTTCTTATAATTTTTGTTCGACTGACCAACATTTTCAAAAAACTCAAAACTTTTTTAAGATCAACCATAATGTATTCAATTAACCAAAAGCTAAATAAATGGCGAATATACAACATCCGTTTCAGTCTTTGTAACAAAGGTTATATAGGACAAATTTGCAAAAACATGAAAACGAGCATCTAAAACAAATATGTAAAAGTAGCAGAATTAGCTAGGTAGAAGAATTTTAAGAAGTTTGGATCCAAAATAGCAGAACATATCATCAAAGAGAATCATAGCATTTCCAATGAAGACATAAAAATCGGAAATAACATCAGAGATTCGAGGAAATTAGATTTAGTTGAAAGGCATCAAAATATATTTAAAGCCAAGAAAGACTCACTCCTGAATATAGATCAAAGTAATGGGCAAGGTAATGTTAAAATTGTTCCCCTGATATATGTATAGCTATTATAAAAAACTGTGTTATCATTAAATTTTGCAATTAGTTATTTGTAACACTATTTTATTATAATTATTTCTTTTGTCATCTTAGCTACATTATCTTCCAGGCCATTATCGTGTAGACATATGTATGTATATACGTATTCATATTGTTTTGATCGTTAGACTTTGTTTAGAAATAGTTTTATCATTTAGAAATGTCTTATATTTTTATTATGTTAATTATTAAAAAAAAGATGACAAATTAAATTAAATTTTCTTTTACTAGAGTATGGAAGACTTGGGTTATCTTATAATTCTATTTTATTCCCTATTTAAATAAACTAACTCGGACGTGACCTGGTGCATTGTTGTTGCTACCACTCCTCTTTTTTAAACTAACTAAATAAACAAATACTAACATCTGTTCAGTATCGTATGTCTATAGCGAAATTATTAACTATATAGTGATGTACATTGTATTGATTAATATAAGAAATTATTTGATTGCATTACAATTCGATTACGTCTATAAAATAGAATAGAGTATAGTTATATGACGTTGTGTATTTTAACTGATAAAAGAAAAAAATTTCCATTGAATTTTCAATTAAAAAATCATTTTTCAAAACAAAATAATTGACAACTAATGCAAATTTATTTAAGTTTTTCTTATTCAATTATAGAATCCAATCTAATTGTTTCAATAAAAAATGTAAGTTGCAGATAAGTAAATATATTTATCATATACTAGGCCACTAGGGTATATCAAATGGCAACCTTGGCATTTAATATTTTTTAATAAAATCAAAGCAAACAAGATTTTAAATTTAATGGGTGTGTTTTCCCTTCATCACAATTATTGTTTCAGCAGACTATACGCCTTAACCGTTTTCTACTTAGAAGTATACATATACTTATTTGTTATGTTTATTAAATTTTTGTTAAAATTTGTAAGGTTATGTACTAATTTCCAATGACAATAATTTGTTTATATTGAATATGTTTTTCTTCAATAGTATGGTATCTTCACTAAAGATTGTGTTAATTACACAGTTATGGGCACACTGTTACTATGCTTTGATTATGTTCCAAGTTTGTTTGAAAGTATCAAATCAAACTTAATATTATGTTCAAGAAGTATTCTGCAACATATTTTCAAAGTCGTACCTACACTGCTTCTGACTTCTACATGAGACCTATTCTTCTTCTGACTGGTCCGAAAACAATGCTACAAAATCTTTCTTAGCTTTTTTGAATATTCTTTGAACCATCTTAAGTCTTCAATTTTTTTTTTTTTTGAATAGTATAGCCTTGCATTTACATAATTTTAGCCATTTTTTCGAACTATATTTTAAAGTCACTATTAGTAATCACTAAAATAAAGTCGAATGGTCCAGAGCATGCCTATCAGCTTTTTAAAAGGGGAAGGAGCCGTTATTTTAAAATTAAAAAAAATATTTTCAACTAAATCGAGATAATATGTTTATTTCTTGACGTAGAATCCGAATTTGCATAAAAAACTACATCTTCCCATTTGAAAATCTCGATTTCGGCGCATTTTCGGTTTAAAAATCAGTTCAGTTCCAGTCCTTCCTGCTAGTTGAAAACATTATAAATCGATAGAGCACCCTCGATGTAGTTAATAATTTTTTATTTTAATTTCAAAATAACGGCTCCTTATTCTCGCGTGCTCTGGACTACCCGATATACTATATTCGATAAGGCTTCATGACTTTACTTACAGTTGGGAGAGCTTATAGCTTCATTCAATAGCAAGAAAAAGTTTGTTGATATGAGTATATATATTTTTTGGTATCTTATTTGTATGGTCAGAAGTAATGTAGATCTCAGTATAGATCCTTTGTAGTTAATTGCAGATTTCAGTACGATTAAAACAAAAATAAAAATGAAAACAAAATGTTTAACAATAGGTACGATACAAAAACCAAAAATAGAAATAGTGGAGAACAAATTGGAAATGCCGATGAAATAAAATACTTAGGAGTAATTACAGACGTAAAACTGAACTTCAATATGCATTGTAAATATATATGTAAAACTATAAACAAGAAAATAACTTTTTTAGGTAGAATAAGATAAAAAATTTCAAAGATTGTTCAACATCTGCCACATTTCAACTACTGCTCTTCAATTTTGTTCCTAAGTAATGAAACACAATTGAACAGATTTCAAATTGCGGTATTAGAATCCGTATCAAAGATATGCTAAGTACATTGAAATGGGTGGATGTTAGAAGTAAATTGAAGTACAACGTACTGATTCTGATGTTTAAACTTAAGTATAATTTACTACCCAATTATATGCAGAAACACATTGAGTATGTTGGTGGGTATTATTATTTACGAAACTTAGGGAAGATTTTAGAATACCGTTATACAAAAAATAGCACACAAAACTCCCTCATGTACAGAGTAGTACAACTTTTCAATGAATTAACAAATAACATAAAAAATGAAATTAGAATTAGTATATTTAAAAAATTAATACGAGAATATATATGTGGATAATTTTAAAATTAATTGTAAAAAATATAAAGTTTCTTAGAGACTAATAAAATAAATTTAACAAAACTTGGTCAAAAATGTCTTACTAGTCTAGAAATGAGCAGCTTTAATAGAAAATAAAGTTTCTTTAGTGAGTTAAAATCTCATACGTCTTAAAACCTTTCAGGGTATTTCCGAAGATTTTCATCTTAAAATAGACAAAATTACTATTTGAAATATTTCCCATCAAAGCTATATAAAAAGAATATATAATCTGTAAGATTGAAACAAGTAATCAAAGCTTAATAATAATTCCTTCACCCTTCAATAATTTTCAAACAACAGAGATATTTAAAAACAGAATGAAGAAATTGGCAAAATGTTATTATATTAAAACGCTTTAGAAATGTAGAATTCTAAATATTTCTTCAAAATGTTACTACTTCAACTTGTTTTATGGTTGGATAGAAATAACTCTCTATAGGTTTAAGTCGAATTGGCTAGAAGCAGGTACAAAAACTATTATCGAATAAATTACGCGAAAATTGTATATATTGTAATTGAAAACATAAAAATTATTTATAATTCGTCCAATATAAGGGTCCAATACATATCGTGTGTTATTTAGAAAAAGTTCTAAAATCTAATCTGAAAATCCTATAAAACAGTTTCAAATAAAAAATTGTAAAAAATTAATATACTACAAGTATTGAATCAGTTGGCAAAATACATATTCAGTCCGGTTTTATAAAATATGTCCATTTAATTGATTTGCCTTTTTTTAAACATTATATACAAGAGTCCTTAAATTTTGTCATTTAAGCACTACTAAACTGTTTTAATTACAGTTTGATATTAAATCCTTTATTTGATTTAAAGCTGTATATCCGTTTTTATTCAAAAATAGCTGCATCTAATTTATCAAAAAATTTTCGTTAATTTTTTTTTTATTTTGATGTCGTTAAAAACCGTTATTTTTTAAATAATTGTTACATTGTGGAAATTTCTAATTATTGTGTTTATCTTACGACACAAATGGCTTGAAATAAAAAAATAATAATCTTAAGCCATGGGAACTATTGGCGAAGCTATATTAGCCATATTAGCTATGTAAGAATTTTTGAAGTTCTTTTATAAGTAAAATTAGGCTAAAAACTGAAAATTGGGTAAGAGTAGACAGTCACATGAAATCTATTTGCAATGTGTTTTAATGTGTAAAAACAAAAAAATAAATTGGGCTTTTGTAAAAAAAAAAAAAAATTTTTACCAAGTTTCCGAAAATCATTTTACATTAATTTTTTATTTATTTTTGGAAGTGCAATATTATTTTTTTTCGAAGGTAAGTTGTAATCTTGAAAAACAGATACGATAAAGATTATTTTTATTGATATGTGATCAATGTAATACTGTGTACTTCTAACCCATTGAGATCAGTTGCTTTATCACGACTACGATAACTGTGTTAACTTACTTACTTACTTGCTGGGCGCAACAGACCTTGAAGATCCTGGGCCTGACGCAACATTGCCCTCCACTGACTTCGGTCCCGAGTGAAATCTCTCCAGTTAGTGATTTGAAGTTTTTTAATATCTCCCAATACTTCATCTCTCCAACGAAGGTGTGGCCTTTCGTGACGACGCGTTCCCTAGCGCTTGAATTTGTTATTTGGAGTTTCCTAGCCGGAGCATTTTCATATTTTCATCCATACACTCTACGTGTCCTAGTCAAGGAAGACGTTTTATTCTGACTTTTTTGGCTAGGTCCATGTCGTTGAACAACTGGTATAGTTCGGTATTGTATCTTCTTCTCCAAACTCCTTCATCAAACACAGGACCATAAATGTGACGAAGAATACGATAACTGTGTATACGTTTATGAAATCAGTTTGAAAATTTAAATTCGTTAGTTGTTTGGAAGTGTGTTCCATTGTTTTGACTTGTATAATAAAAGAAAAAAATCAGTGCAAATTGGATATATTGAAATAATTGCAATATTATATTTTGTGTACAACCTCCACAGATACCTTCACATTCATGCATAATGTAAAATGTACGATCTGTTTCTATTTAGGGCCATTCACATTTTCATAGGTAGGCTGAAGCCGGTTATCAATTGTTCAATATTAAAAACTGTTGTATGTTGGTGAACACTTGAATGGCACCACTGTTGGGTTTATTCAGTGTCACAATCAAAATTATTGTTAATTAACCATGTATATGTAATGGCATAAAATTACTCGTAGAGATTATTTCTTTTGTCTGATGATGTTGCAATAATATTATGGCATTATACAATTTATATTTTGAAACTAGTTTTTGAATGTTTATGTTTGTTTTTTATTTTGTTCGTATTCTCCATAAAACTTAATTCAATATTAGTTGACAGTTCAACAGCAATCCCGAAAAATTTAATTGAACTATGAAAAGTTTTTTCTAAAAACTTACTTTGGTTAAGTTATGGTAGGTGAGGTAGTTGTCATATAGTTCTATTAAGCTGAGTTTAATATATAGCTATAGCTTTAGCGCAGTATTAAGCATTAGAATAAGTTAGTGAAATTACAGTTTGGCAAAGAATGCTTGCTTGAAATAACAATAAAATTTTATTTGCAAATAATTTTGGAAAATACTATTTTTGATTGAACAGTAAACAATTTTTGATCAAAACTATTTCGATATATTTCGGATGGAATTTGTAAATACATTTTGTCCCTATTTAAAAAATTACATTGACAAAATCTTTTGCATTAATGCTAAGATATGATAAAATATATATATATAATATATATATTTTAATTATTTATTTAACTTTACAATCTATATCTTACTTAAATCTATTAATATAGTAAGTCACTATTAGATGATATTAAGCAATTTGTTTCGGCTTTTACAAGTGGTAAGTGAGTCCATTGACTCATCTGCGAAATTACATAGTTCTGATCAAGTTAGTGAGGGTTTGTTATTAGACTATTCAATAAATATTCTGCTTAGGTCTACCGGATGAAACATTTTCACCCTTCGGAAATGTTGGTATATATGTATACCGTTGAATGTATTTCCGATCCGGCAATGTATTTTGAACTACTTGTTGTTATGGCCTTTTTAATCGATTCTCCTATCTAAATTCTTTGATAAAATATGATAAAAAATTTTCCAAACAAATAATTCTGCTGTCTCTAAACTATTGAAAAGAAAACATTTCATTAAATTTGAAAAAAAAAAAATGTTTTTTTTTTAAATTGAACCTAAGAAAAATAATTTCGAAAATATATGACCAAATATTGCATATTTGGATTAGAATTTTGAATAAATTTTTGATAGAAATTTTTTATCTTTAAAGTTTTTCATCAATTTTAAATATTTAATTACTAAAATATTTATCAAATTTGATTTTTGTTTCTGTACTCTTTATAAACAGTTAAATACTATACAATTAAATTAGGTATTTAAATTAAAATACAAAAATTAAAATAGAAAAAAAATAAAATTAATATGTTGCTATTGAAATTACATCAATTAAATATCAATTTAGTTGTTGTTGCTGTTGTTATTATTATTGTTATTTAATAAAATTTTTCTATTTTATTTTCCTTTTTCTATTATTTATTTCTATATAGATACTATACAATATATTTCTTGATCCTGATTTCTTCTCTTTAGACATCTCATTTATTTGTTTTTATTTTATTCTTGTTTTTTTTTATTATTTATTTAACTATTCAATTAACATATGTAGTAGCATTTAGATTTATGTAGATATAGATAGAGATTTGTGTATATATGTGTCAAATTGTACATATATCGCATATTTTTGAAAACAAAAAAAGCAAAAGAATGAAAACTACAATATATAAAAATAAATAAAATATAATAAGAAAATGAATATAAATACATGTATATATAGAATAATACATTTTCAATGTGAAGCAAATTGACATCGAAATTATTTTCACATTGTGAGCAATTCTTCTATTTTTCATTACAAAAAAAAATCTAATTTTCTCAATTTCGGAAGCTACTTTCTGCAGTTTGCGTACTTATTTTAATGGAATAAGATCGTTTTCGGTTTTTCATTAAAAAGAAAAACAAAAAAATAGTTCAAATTTAATTTTTTCTTTTAAAATTTAAATATTATTTAAATTATAGAAAACAAAAATAATAATAATAATATGAAATAATTTTTTTGAAAAATATCTAAATGAAAAACAAAAATATTTACAATAACGAAATATAACTAGAAAAGAAAATATAATTATTTTTTAATTGTTAATTTAAAAATAAACTATATAATTAGATACATATAAGTATATATATATATATATTTATATATATATAATTTAGTTATAAATAATTTTTAAACTGTGATATTAAAATTATATACATAATATTATCTATGAATATATGTATTATTATATGAACTTAATATTATTATTAATGAAAGAATCATTATAATATTATTATATAAGTTCCTACACATACCTACAATTATTATATTTTATTATTTTTTTTTGCAAAAAATTTTTTTAATTCATAAAAAAAATTTTCTTGTAAAAAAAAGAAAAGAAAAATAAAATAAAAAATGGATACAGATAAAGTTGTTTCTGCAATGGCTCGTTGGTGGCAGGTATGTTCATCTAATTTGTAGTTTATTATTTTATTTTATTTTTTATTCATAATATAATTTAAAATGTACCACTTGAGTTGGTTAGGTTCTATGCGCCATTAATAATATATTGAGCAAATCACAAAAAAAAATATTAGAAATCAAATATTTAAAATATAGTCAATCAAAGTGTTTTCAATTTCAATATGCAATTTGGATCGGGAAAACGTTATTTATTTTTTTTGAGCCAAAATTAAGTGAAAATCGGATATAATATTTTTTTGTTTTTTTTTTTATTTATTTATTTATTAATTTTAACAGTTGATCCTACAGATAAATCTTTATAGGTCAACTTTATAGGTCCTTTTCCCTTTCGAAATGTGGGCCTTTTTTATTAAACTATATTAATCATTTGGTATATACTTTTGTATATTATATATGTTTTTTTTTTTTTGTTTACACGCAGGTGGTGGGAATCTTCAAAAGACACAATGAGCCCCGCTGCTTGCCATTGTGTGTTAGATTCTTACCCACTAAACCACACCCTTCCTATATTGCGATCTAGTCCTACAGAACTAATGAGCAACTTTTTCTTGGATTTGTTTTAAGTTTCAGTGTAGACTACATCCAGCGATGTACGAAAAGCCAACCAGCTCTCCAAACGAATTTATAATTATGGAAGACTTGTGAAAAACCTCGTTTCGTTTGCAGTCAATATAACGAAATTCTTCACAAATCCCGTAAAAACAAATCTATCTAAACGTGGGAGAGGGTCAACCCCCGATCACCAACGCGATGAGTGGATGATTATTGCTGCACTAGCTCAAAAGGTCTTACTGGTTGTCTGGTTTTAAAGGTTGTCTGGCTATATTTATATTGTCCAGCAGCTGGACTACCTCGACATTTATATGGTGCTGGAGCCGTTTTTCGTGACTTCTTGCAAACTTCTGTATTTATTTATCGACAGATTGTATTTGCAAATCTCTCTATAGGTCATAGTTTCTGATGAACCAGGGCGCGTTCACAAGGTTTCTTAGGACCTTATTCTGAATAATATCTCTATTAGTTTTTTTGCTGCATCCTCATAGCTGGATGCCATATGACCATACTAGTTTCAGTTATTGTTTATATTCAGAAATTTGTTTTGTATTGTTAAGGTAGAATTCTTACCTATGAACCAGTACGTTTTTCTATAGCAAATTTGTAATTCTTCTTTCTTGTTTTTGATGTGAATTTTCCAGCGAAGTTTCGCATCATAGCATCTAACGTCATACCAAGATATTTGGCAGTATTTGAATGGGGTATTTCTTGACCATTTCTATATACTGGTTTATGGTCAATTTTTTTATTTGTGATATAATATTAAGAATTCTTTTTTGTTCAACTCGTTTACAACCAGAACGATTTTATGATAACAAAGATAATTAAGATAATAAATATCTGAAATTCTGGCCAAATGCATCCAAAGCCAATCTACACACAACAAACCGAGAGCTAGAAGTGAAACAAACATTAAAAATTATTGTTTGCAAATGGAAAATTAATATTTGCATTCCATGTTGACAAGAAACAGCACATCTTTGATTCCCAATTCAAATTAAGAATTAGATTAGTAAAGAAATATGTTAGGGAAAACTCGGTAAAGTATTGAGGTATTTATTTGCAGTGACAAAACATTGTTTTTTTAATACACACATCGATAAAACGATAGAATGGTTAAGATATCTTACAAAACAACGTAAATTTTAACTTAATATTATCCTTTACTAATAGACTTAGATTACATTTAAAGTGACTTAAGACGACTGAAGTTTTGGTACAACTGATGATGTATGAAGTTTTATACTGATAGTTATAATGAACTTAACCAATTTTTCATTAACTTAATGAATTTGCTTGTTAAAATTTTATGATACTTTCTAGAGAGCAACTTACTTAGAATATGAATATAAATCTTCAAAAATCCAATTTAATTTCATTTAAACGTAATTTTACTTAAGTTTTCTACGAACATGATAAATTTTAACGCAAAATAAATATTTTGACGAAAATTCAAATTAACCTTAAGTATTATGCGCTAACTATAATGACATAGAACTACATATGTAAATGAAAATTGCCTAACAAAGCTGACATAGGTATTTGTCAAGGCATATGTCGACCCATAATGACACAGTAAGATAAGAAAATATTTCTTAGTAAAACAACAACAACAACAAATTACATATCGTCCCCGCAATGACAAACTATCGAATCTGCAAAATCAGCGAATTTGAGCTGACATCGTAGTTTTACATGTTTTTTTAAGTTCTTTACTGTGACAAAGTCCCGAATCTCTATCTTGTCTCTAAATCGATGTAATTGCCTGTTGTAATTTGGCGAAAGTACATATCTAACATTTATCACTACAACAAACTGTCGAATGTGCTTTTGGGTTAATTTACTTTTGTCATTATTTTTTAAAATGCTAATTTTCACTTTGAAAAAGTAGCGAAAGTGTCAGATTAGTGTCTTTGTCGTTGTGAATTTTTAATTTAAACTTAAAATTTACTTAATCTACACTCAGTAAAGTGACGAATCTTCGAATCAATAATCCCTATTTATGCATAATAAATAGCTATTATTATTTCTTTGATCTTATTGATGTATTTAAAAATTGTTTTAAATGTTTAGTTGATTTTAAATAGAGAACCAGAATGAAAAGATTTTGTTACAGCATGAAAAATGTCACGTTAAAAATTGTGATTTGCAAAGAATAATGAACATTATAAATAGATGTTGTGGGTGTTCTTTCGGTATTCAGTTTATAAAATTGAATTGTGATCGAGTTATAATTAAATGTCAAGTGAAAATTTATAAATTTTAAACGTTTGAGTAAAATTTATTCCGATTAAAAATTTTAGAAATTTTCATTCATTAAGTTTACCAAATTCAGGTAGCGAAAAAATTATTATTAATTAAAAATCGAAAGGTTAAAATGTAAGATTGCAATAAATGATATGTAACATATATAATGAAAAACAAAAACAGGTGAATTGTCAGCTATAGAAAAATACCAACTTGACATTCACATAAAATGAAAAGAAGCTGCTCGTAACTTAAAAAATATTCAAAAGGAAAAGACTCAAAAAGATAATACACTTTTGGCGTTTGAATTTGATTTGCAAGCCGTTTTGATTACCCCTAAGGGAGCTACTAGTCCATTTTTCTACGTAAAGCTAGCAGTATATGTTTTAACAGTATATAATTTAGGGGATGCTTCAGTAGAATGCTTTTTCTGGGATGAGACCGAAGGAAAAAGGGGAAGCATTGAAATTTCTACCGGCATATATAAATATATTATGCATTATCCTGAAGTAGAAACTGTATTTATGATGTCTGACAATTGTGGAGTATACAACAGAAAAATACTAAATTTGTGTGTATATGTTTAGAGTCAGTTAAGAGACACACACGTTACGTTAAAATAATAAATCACATATATTTTGAACCAAGAAAAAGCTTCATAAAATGCGATTCAATACATCAAAAAAAATTTATGACGGCAAAATGACTTCCGGTGTGTACTCCAGAAGAATGGGTTCAGCAAATAAGAAATTCACGGAAAAATCCATCTCCGTATAGCGTTTCTACGCTACCACACAATTTTTGTTTGGTTTCAGTATTCGAAGGTCACCCCCGGATAAATTGCATATAAAAACTGATTATGAGCAAATTTTTATACAATACAGTTTAAAGCAAAGTAGAGGTTACCCTTCGAACTTACAACAAATACGAGCCTATTCGATAAGATTTTCAATATCAATGGGATTTAGAAAAACTGTGCGATGAATTGCAAATTCCAGTCTATCACGTATTTTATGAGAATTTGACGCCCTCTGGTTCAGTAAGAGATGCTTTTGCAATAACAGATATTTCTGAAGAATCCGATTATGAACAGCTTTAAGAATGAAACCCTTTCATAAATACACTTATTTAACTTTTATACATAATAAATGAATTGTTATGTTTTGTTTATTATTCGTTATTATAGATAAAAATTTTAATTTTTGTTTTCATTTATTTTTATATAAAATGTTTTGGAATAAAATTTATTTTGTATTTTCTATTCCAATACAAAATAAATTCTATTACATTCTATTACTTATATACTTTTTACTAATTTTTTAAATATTAATTTCAAGTTTTTCAAAAATTATATGCAGATTCGCTACTTTATGCAAAAAATTTAACACGAAATTTTTAGGAACTTTGACAAACTAACTACAGCAAACTAACGAAACTGCAATTGCTTTTCGTCTTTTTCGCAAATCTTTGCTTTGCCCAAACATTTTTCACACTTTAAAAATAAATTATTAAACAATTATTAATAATGAAGCTTATGCAAAAAAAATTAAAGCGAAAAGTATAAAACCTGATTTTACACGAAAGGTTAAAGTTTGTTTTTGTCCTCCTGAAAATTGTAAAATTTACACATTCGCGAGTTTGCCATTGAGGGGACGATATGTCGAATTCGGTTTGGATGGAATTTAACATAAGAATTCTATGTTTAACGAAGACTTAACGAAATGTTAAATTCAACATAATTGCGCATTATGTCGATTATGGGCAGTTACATGTATTTTCCATATACGGAATATGCCACAACATATGTAGTTCTATGTCATTATAGTTAGCACTTTACTGTACCTAATAAAATCTCATCAGTCAAGACCGTACAAAATTTTGACATTTCCTTCACTTGCATTAAAGCAAGCCTAAGGATTTAGTGAAAAGCTTTTATTTTTTTTATTTTTCTATGACACAGTACAATCTGTAACTGAAGAAGATATTCAGTAGTTTGTATGACATTTTTTTTATATATGTACGCCACATATAATGTTCTTACCCCGTTGTTCCTACTGTCTATTGAGTAGCTGCAGAATTCTGTGGCACTTAAAACGACTCACACCACTTGTAATGACCAAACTATTTGCTAGTTTGTTTGGATATGTAGTTAGTCTTATTTGCTATTTGGTGCTGAAGGTATTAATTTACTTCTTAATCTGAAGATCAGAATGTATAATATCAATATTGACGAACCACGATGCACCACCTGTTAATCGTATCATTTTTTATTGGAATCGGCACAATATTTCAATATTTGAATGGCTGATTACCAGCTGGCTAGTTGAAATGTGATTCAAACATTAAATATATAGTTTTCAACGTTAGGTAGTAGTGATAATGAAGTTTTAACCGTTAAGTCTACTGAAATAAATTACATGAGTTATTTTTGATTATCAGAAGTACATATATAGAGTTGAATTGCTGAATGCCAGAGGCCCAATTCTTTTTGAATTTCTATGCTTACATTTTAAAAGGATTAAAATTAAGATATGTATAACCATCATTGTTTGGTGTTACATCAGATTTTTCTTGCAAAAGCAAATACCCAAAAGAGAACAAGTCCGACACTGAATGTGGTAGACATAGATGGAAAAAGTTAATTTCTACCACTATAATGATGATGAAATGGACAATAATGATGATGAAAAGAAAAACTGTGTGTCAGTTAAAATTTATTAAAATTGAAAACGGTTAAGATGAAAAATCGTTAAAACAAAATAAACAAAAAATAAATTTGCAAAAAACATTAAAATTGTAGAAAATAAAGAATGATATGATGTATTACAGCGCTAGTCACAAAATATAACAAATTGTAGTTGTAAAAGTCAACAAATTGGGAATGAAACAAAATAGACTTTGGCGACAACATAATAAATGCCAATACATATTTTCTAATGATATTGAAAAAAAGAACAAAAAAAAAAAACAAAAAAATTTATGATCTAGAAAAAGAAAATTTCTTTTAATTTAAAAACAAACAAAAAAACTAAAATGTTATTTTCAAAATGAATGAATTACCATTGTTAGTGTATATTATTTAAAAATATAAAATACGTTTTATCTATTTTAAACATTTTTTTTGTTATTATTGTTTTTTTTTTACTTTGCAATTAGGATGATCCAATGCTGTACTTACACGTATTATTTTTTTCTTTTTCTTTTTTTTTGCATTAATGAAAATGTTTATTTTTTCCTAAATAATGTACAACAGGGTGTTTGGATCGTTAAATTATATTTTTTCGTACTGACAAGTGAAAAAAGACTATCTAATTTTATTTACTTGGTAATAATGAGTAAGTAGTCCTTCTTTTTCAATGTTATTCCTGAATATAAGCTCACGATTTAGGAAAAAAATGTTTGGCGATTGCGACATTTGGACTCGTTATTGTTTTTACATAAAAATACCTTGTAATTTTGGCAGACGATATATCTCTTCTTTTGAAATCAACTAAACATCTATTTGCTTCCAAAACATGTTCGATCTACTTGAATTTGAACAAAATATTATCCGTATGTGAGCGCGCCGCAAAAAATTGCTTTAAAAAGATTAGATTTACGGTTTATTAATGGATATAACAGCCTAATGTAAAAGTCTATCTTGTTAATTGATTTCATGATATGTGTCTTGAATAGCAATTTTTTATCTAAGTGAATGCCGAGATAGGTAATAAATTCATTTTTCCAAAACTATTTCAGAGTTGTTTATATTTAGATTTCTTTTAGGCAGAAAACATGGTTTTTTTCTCGTGGTGATCAATCTTAGTTTTGATGGTAGAAGAGTCGATATATTCTTAAAATACATATAATTTCAATTTTAGTCCTTGAACAATATTATTTTAAAATGATATACGGCAATTTACTGGCTAACCTTGGATATTGGTGCACTTAGAAATTCAGTTTCTCTTAGGTTGCAACTTTTTTGTTTTCAAAAGATAGGAGGTTGTTTTCGAAAGTAATCTCCGATTCTTGATAAGTGTGGAAGTGGAACCCATTGAAGCTAACCTATCCATTTTTCACAACTATTTCGAATGTTACTCTGTTGCTTCCAAATTAAATCTCCTATTCTTAGAATAACTTTTTTAATTAAGATTTAATGTTATTTAATAAAAAATCAAAATTTCAATCAGCCGGCGTACACGGATCGACGAGTAGAAAGCATTACTTTTCCTTTAACGCCCTCTTTCCTGTAAACTAAATTTAAGGTGAGGATATTTTGTCGTCACTCAGAGAGAATTTTGACCCACTAAATTCCTTTAAACATCGATGTAACATACTAATACAAACAAACGCATTTTTTTCTTGTTTTTTTTTTTCATAATTTGTAAAATTTTGAACTGTGCACGCAATAAAAAATAAATTTCTGGTCTTGTTAACAAAGTAGTTACATATAAAAATATAATATCATGTAAAAAATAATAATTATTATAATAAAAATTTAAATATATAAATTTATTATTATAATAATTATTTAATACTTAAAAATCATTCATAATTTCCCACTCAAATTTTTTTCTTAAATAAAACCGACAAAAATAATTAAAATTGTTCGCTTATAAAATTACATACGAATATGGTTTTGTTTTATATATGCTTTATTCTTTTTTTCAACACACATACACAGAAAAAACAGATTAGTCTTTTCATAGAAAGATTAGTTAAAATCATTTAAAGATAGGCATTGATTTTTAGCCATCTATTACACTATTAGTTGTTTCATTTAATCTTAATTTAATGATTTCATCGCAAAAATTTTCTTTTGATTTCATTAAAACATTAAATGAAACAAATATTATATTAGTTATTTTCAAAAGAAAGAAAACTATATTTTCATAAAAAGATTAGTTAAATTCATCTAAAAATTTTCATTGGTTTCATTAAAACATTGAATGAGACATTGGGTACTAATTTTTTTTATATAATATTTTATTTCATTTCAAATAATTTTTTACATTTACTCCTTTTTAATTTGAGTATTTTTAATATTCTTTTCATAAATTAATTAACATAAATACAAAATAATATTAACAACTTCATTTCATAAATTAATTTAAAAATACAATTTTTATAGAAAGAAGACATTCAGTTTATTAGTAACTGCACTTTAAAGTTTTCATATGCGCTACAAATGATATTATTTTGTCAATAATACCCCAATTTCTTAGCAACGATTCAACATTGCCATTTTCTTCTACAAAATAAAATAGTATACGTATCTTCATTATTATTCATCCTTTAATTATTTTTACAGATTTATTAATATGGTTTATTTTTCTTTATTTTAAATTTTCACATCCATCTTTAATTGACAATCAAATTGAACTGAACTACTTTGGTTTTTTTCATTTCAAATCAAAACTATTTCAATTAAACAAATATTTTGTTTAAAGATTAGTCAAAACAATAAATGTTATTTGTTTGATTTTACTATTCTTTTAGATAAATTTTAAATAAAATTCATTGAAATCAAACAATGTTTCGATAAATCAGTAAATCGTCCGGTAATTATGAATTCATTAAATGTTTTAATGTTTTAACTAATTAAATAATTTGAAGTTAACTAATTATTGAATGATTTCTCTTTATATCGCTTTATATCGCTTTATTTTAAGTCATCTAATTTACATTAGTAAAATCATTTAATTGTATTTTTTTTATTTATTTAAAGATTAGTTAAAACATTAAATATATTAAATAAAATCATATAATTCAATTTCATCTAATGTTACATCCATAACATAACATGTTACTATCCTGATAAAAAAGATGTGCATTTTCGCTGTTGATTCTGCACTGAAAAATATGCTGATACATATCCTCGGGAAATGTTTCAGGACAATTCTCCTCCATTATAATACAAAAACTAATACACACACATTCTAACAAAATTGTGAAGTAAATTTTTAGCAGTAGGTGCATCTTTAACCGCATTTTGCAGCATATAAATCAACACCTATTTCTGTTTTCATTCAAAAATAGTTTTCAGCACACATTTCACTGCTTCTTTGGGAGTAGATTTTTCATCTAATGTAAAAATATAAAAATATGTTATTTCAAATATGGGTTTTTTAAATTTAAAATTCATACGATAAATTGTAAACTAAAATTTGTCTAGATAACATTTATTGAATAATTATGAATATTAACAAAAAAAAATAGAATTTTAGTTAAAAATTTGGCATATAAATTTCAAATTTAAAACTCTCATATTTGAAATAACAAATTTTAACATTTTTATAAATTTAAAAATATATGATAGGTAAAAAAACCAACAAACTTGTTATGTATGTAAATTTAATTAATTTAAATTTTATTATACGGCAGGATTAAATCCTTCTTGCCTTGGCATTTGTAAATTTTTAACAAAAAAAACTTAAAATTATTATCTTGAACTTGTTGAAAAGTAATTTTCCAGCGAATTTTCGGGATGTGACTAGATTTGTTCACTATATACACTTCTCTCTCAGTCGTTCGAAGAAGCAGAAAACTTCTTCATTAGAAATACGCTGAAAATTTTCAGCACTTTTTTCATCGCCGTTTTCATTACAGAAAAATGTAGTGATTTCACTAATGCCACATTTACTAATATAATCACAAAATTTAACTATTTAAAACAATTTTTTTCTTTGATAATGTTTGTAAAAGTGAAAGAAGTGCTGAAATTTTTTATCAGGGTATAGTAACATGTTACTTGTGTACGTCGGCTGAATCGGGTCAATGTACATACATGTCATATAAAAATTTAAGTTTAAAACCTTTTTTTCATTAATCAGATTGAAATTTCAATGGTTTCTAATGATCAGCTCCGAATTAAATTTGCAAATGGTAAATATTTATCTGACATTATAGGTAAACTCATCTTATGTACCCACACTTGGGGTATACACTTGGGTCGCCTTTTAATATTACAAAGACCTTGTAAGTCTAAGATGTCGTAATTGGTATAAGTATAGAAACCCTGTAATGCAGTTATTTTGTTTGATTCTTTCATAACTCTCTATTTACATATACTTTATGCATTTAGTATTGTATGCAGATTCCGATATAATTCCTACGTGATTAGGAATTTCCGAAATTTTTGTTGCCAAATGATTAATTCTTTTTTTTTTTCATTTTTCAATATAACTTTTTACATTGTAATAGGGTATTACATTTTTTGCTTTAGATTTGCAATATTTTTAAAAATTCTTTTATTTTTGATCCTTTAACCCCTACTGATATATTTTAAGCATTGAACAATTTTATTTAGTTTCTGGAATTTCTCATTGAAATAATTGAAATTCTTAGTTTTCACTGCAAATTTCGTTATTGCTTTTTTTTATATTTTAATTTTTCTTGACAATTTTATTAAATTAAATTTGAATTAAAATAGACTCATTTTGATAAAGATTTTGATTCCAATTTCTAATATAAATAAAATTATGGGTAATTCTCAAGATCTAAGTTTCTAACAACACAAGGTTCTTCAACATTTTTTTTGTATGTTCTTGCTAGTAACTTAGGTAAGATCACTTTGTGCTCATACTACAATATTTTAATACAATGTTTGTCGATCATTTATTTATCAAATTAGTGACTTATTCAATGTGAAAAACTACTGCTGTTGTCATATAAAAAAATATGAAACACTATATTGAATCCATCAAATCCAGAAATTTTATTTCAAACTGACAACAAACATTGTTTTTAGACAATATAAGAACTACGAGAAAAACAAGACAGAAGGCTTGGATAACCTTCAAATGGTTTTTGAGCTTGAAGAGATGACGATGAAAATAAAGATCGTTCATCCAGCTTCTGTAATTGTTGTTCTCTTAGTTCTTATATTGTCTAAGAACAATGTTTTTTGTCAGTTTGAAATAAAGTTTCTGGATTTGATGGATTCAATATAGTTTTTCATATTTTTTTTCTAGAATTATGCTATAAACTTAATTTTCTATACTAATGCAAAAATATTAAATATAATACTAATGTTTATTGATAGAGCTTGATGTTCCAATTACTCGAGACTTCCAAATAAGACCAGAACCAAACCAGACAGCTCAGGCTAGGTCACAAAACATTAATTTATTTAATATATTATATAGTTTAAAACTAGGTTAAGTAAGTTGTATTGAAATTGAAATAAAGGAAAAAAAAAATTTGAATAAAAAAGATATTTAGACCATACTTAGCAAATGCACCATGATACGAGCGAAGTGATCTCAAATCACCTTTGATATTATGTCTGTCAGGAAGTCATTATCATTAATAAGCAAAAATTATTTGGCAGGATTTCACCATCACCCAAATGAATTGGTATTGCAATTACTAGACCCAAGTAAAGAACCGGCCGCAGGCTAATTAATGATTTCATTATTATCGTATAGATAAATTTTTTGTAAACCTTCGGATTTAAGAGGTAGATTTGGAAATAAATAATTGGTTTTGATTTATTTTTTTTTATACGTATAGTTAAAATTCTAGACCTTTTATACTGATCGGTACTATTGACTAGGGTGGGAAAGGAAAGTTAGAAAAGGAGGAGAGGAAAAGAAAAGGGGAACAATTACGACGAAGGTGCTAATGTTCGTCTTGAATTTATGTAAGTCATAAATATAGATCATGTTTGCCGAACACATAAGATGAAATTTGTTTCCACATTCGGGATGTTGAGGTTACAAACGAATTTCCATAATTTGTCTTCTGCCACTAGGGACTTCTACAGTGTAGGGATGAGCACATGGAGCCCTCTCATTAGGGAAGCGCTTAAACGGAGGCGATACAGATTAAGTTTCCACTGAGCATGTGTGCCTAAGAGATATCTATAAAAAAGGGAGAGACGATTCGACGAGCTTCAAATTGTTTATGAAAATCGTAAGATGTCACTATAGAGTGCTGTCGTCTGCAAAGCTGGGATTAGATTGAAAGTGGTTTGGGGCACGTCATAAATAAATATAAAGAACAGTATAGGTGAACACCAGCGTTTATTTGCAATTGATCGGATTTTTTTTTTTACACTCTTACAGTAACTTAGGTAGAATCACCTTTACGTGCTTTAATTAAGTACAGTACTGCAATTTAACACTACAATATCTATATCACAAATTACTGGCTTATCAACGCATTAAATGTGGAAAACTACTGCTATTGTCAGGAACTAAGCCTTTTTAAATAGAAGAGTTTCGTTTTATTTAATTTGTTACCAGATTATACTCTCAATTATTTTTTTTCATTTATTATATCCCAATGACAAAGGGTACTGAACCAGGTCGAAAAATCCATAAAGCATTTTTTTCTTTTTGCTTCGTCGGGAATCGAACCTGGGACCTTTCGATTGAAAAGCAGGCGCTCTACCTACTGCGCCACCCAGCGTGTGACTTGATTAAATTCATCAACTAAGACTTGAACTGTACGATTCGAAAGGAAACTTTCAATCCATTTAAGAGAAGAGGAAATTGTTTTTCTGTTTTTATAACTTTATACCATGATAGTTAAATATAAGCTATACAAATAAAACAGTTACAAGGCAACAGAAAGAGATGGATCAATGAATCCCACATGTCAATACTCATAAAATCAAAAATTACTACTATTAACCAATTTTAATTTAACAAAGATATTTTAAAATGAATTAATTAAATAAAAATAATAAATAAATAAATATTAATAAAGTATAGTTGTAAATCATAAATAAAAAAAGAGGTCAAATTAAATTTTTGGTATTCGAAATATTTTCAGTTTCCGCTTTTATCTTATAGTTGTTTTCCTATACAACAGTATTTACATCTTTTTTTACATTATGTTTTTTTAAATGCTAATTTTAAATTTACTTAAAAATAAATAAAAAAAAACTTTCTTAAAAAAAAAAAAATTAAAAAAAAAAGAATGACAAAAAATTTTTATCATTCTTGAATTTAGCAAATTCATAGACAAATTGTAAAATACTTGAGACGCCGATTGGACGTATTTTGAAGGGCATGGTCAACCAATTATGTAAAAAAATTCAATAAGACTTAAATATTTTGTTAATTTTAAATTCTATTTTGTTTTATTTCTCATTTTATTTACAACTATCTTAATATAAAAAAAAGAATTTTTTTTTTTTTTTTTTTTGTTTTTTTTTTTTTTTTTTTTTTTTAGTTTTAACTATGTAGGCGTCCAAAACTGAGATAAAAAATATGATAACATGGAAAACAAATTTATTTATAAAAATGATTATCATTAATTTTACTTTACCAAAGGAAAATGGAGAATTTTTGTTTTATTTTTATTGATTTTAAAGAAAAATACTAAGAAAACAAAAAAAAGTCATTTAACATGGTTTTCTTATCTTTTGTCGTACAATCTGAATTTGCATAAAAAAGTAGCCATTCCCATTTAAAAATCTCGATTTCGGCCAATTTCGGCTATTTTTGGTCTTAAAAAACCGATTTGCAGTCCTTTCCGGAAGTTCAAAATACCACCAATCAATAGAGCACCCTTGATTTAGTTAACAAATTTATTTTTAAATTTTAAAATAACGACTCCTTCCCTTCATAAAAAGCTAACACCCGGTATAACATATGTTATAACCTACAAACGTTTTGAATTTGAATTTTCTTCCCTATTATATATTAACAAAAATATATTTTAGTTAATTCTTGGGTAGATCTAGATGTCACACAGGTGATTAAAATATCATAGTATAGCTGATAAATCAGGGTAAATTGCTTGATTTTCTTACATAATTATAATTTAATAATGTCCATTTTAAACTAGCACTGGTTTTGGATTATCCATGTAATTAGATTCACTATTTCCAGAATCACAACTAAGTTGTACCTTTAGATAAATAATTATAAATAGTGTTATAAGACCGGCCAAAAATCAATATAAAAAAGTGAAGTTCTTCTTCATGATTGTTAAAATGACTGACCATAAAATCTTCTAAATCAGCGAGTAAATGCACAACTGCAGCTCGCCTTTTGTTTTTATTATCCAATCTATCTTATCTACTAATTAAATAATCGGACGACATCAATAGTGGATTAAATGAATCCATTAATAATGCAGAATGTGGACCACTTGAAGCTACTTAGTTATGATTGTAGAGACAGACAATGCGTCTTTTAGACTGCATCAGTTTGAAACGATACCTTTAAATTTTAATATGCAGCTTTGAATTAATTCAAAACCATTTTAAATTGATTTATAATTTCATTGTTATAATGTACTATAGTATAAAACAAAATGATATGACATTTATTGAAAACTAGGACTATAGGATACAACTTTACAGGTTTTACAAATATTTTGTAAGATTTTAATATGAAAAATACTTTAACTTTGTTTTGATCACTGCAGTCCTTTGAATATAATAATAAAATTTAAATTAAATTAACAAAACAAAATAATTTAATATTATATTAAATTAATGAATTTGTATATTGATATAAACTTCAAGTAGTAATTTTTTGTTATTACATTTTCTGATGTAACGAGGCTATAAATAGCCATAGCAAAATAAAAAGGATTTGCGTATTCATCATACTATGTTGCTTACAGAAAAAATCCTCATGGAATTTAATTTATTTTTTTCTTTTTTTTTTTATAAAATAGGGTTAGTTACAGTTAAAAATAGATTGTATGTATATTGAATATAGATTACTTACAATGATTGTATTAAAGAGAAATTCAAATTAAATTGATTTCATATAATGAATTGTTTCGGTTAAAGCTTTTATTGAAAAAAATTATAGTATGTGCATAACATGCATGTACATATATAAAAATATAAAATGTATATGTATCTCTGAAAAAAAATGTGTAATTAACAGTGTGAGCATCCGCTAGGTGTTTCTAAATAGTTTGTTTTTGGGCCCATCAAGTTATGCATTACATACTTTCTCTAACAGACTCTAAAGTCTTTCATTTATTTATTCAATTCTTAATGTTAGTATACCTAAGACGATTAGTCTTTATAAGAATATACAAATAAAAATTATTAAAAGAAAATATTAATTTAAATACATCCTTAACTTACAACTAAACCAGCCAAATAATTTACAGATATTGAAGCAATTAATTCAATTAGACTAAATTAAGCAAACTAAATTAAACTCTCTGTGTGATAGATAGACGATTGAAAGATTTTGTATTATTCGCATTCAGCTGAAAAATATAGTAATAAATAAAATTTATTCTTCTTGTCTTCTTCTGATTATCCTATTTAGGACATAATAAATCCCAAAATTTATATGATGATACATATTGTTATATAAAATAAATTTATGTAATTATAAATTTTTTTAAGTGTAAAATATTAAAATTTCCATGTCATTTTACAAATGTCCATGTTATAATATGTGAAAATTTTGCTACGGGTTTCCGAATATAAGCAGAAGTTGATCTATTCACAATAAGGAGAATCGATTTCCTGTTGTTTTTCCATTAATTCTATTATTACCAGCTTTAACATTCAGCCAATGTATCCAAAATATTTCAAACAGGACTGACTGAGTTTTTTCAAAAGTCTGCAATTTTACATTGAGTTCCATTACAATGAAATTATTTGCGCGATGTTGAGTGTACGAATTTTTAATCTTTGTTTTCAATTCAATTCATTTCAATTTATTGTTTGGACTGTATTAAAAACATAGTCTATATTTTAGTGGCATATATGCGGCTATCGAGAATATAATAGAATTTACCAGTCTTAATTTCATATTTTTACTAATACTTCCGTCTTAAAATAATTAATATTCGAAATATTATATAATAAAGTTTTTCACTTCTCATTAGATTTAGATTTATTGAAAGACTAATAAAAAATGCATAAAAGTTTAATTCAATTAGTTAGATATTTAGGTACAACCCCTAGCCTATTTATGTACAAACTCATAAAGCGATCAAACAGTTTTTGTATTTAATGAAAAGATATTAATAAAAATATGAAATATGGGGTGGGGGAAAACTTACTATAGATCAACTATAGCAAGCCGCGCAGGTTGGCTTATTGTAATCTTTAAAAAATAATCCTCTTAAAATAAAACAGTAAATGGTTTACTCTCATAACATCAAAAATATACAAAATTTAGTCCAATCTCATTTCCCAAAACCAAAACTCGAAGTTCTATTCATATTTCTAAAAAAATTCTTTTCTTTATAATATATAATATTATAAATTATTTTTATTAAATTGTAATAAATTTTTTTTTAAGACTGTCAGCCAAGAAGATAATGATCCATCAGCAAGAAATCCTATGTTATATGATCCATTACAAGAAGGACAAAGTAGAACGTCAAAAGTTATGCAATATGTTGCTGCAGTTGTTGGTAAGTAAATCAACTCAAAATTTAAATTAATAAAATTTCAATAATTGATTTTTTCAATTTATAGTTTGTCTTGGAGCTGTTTCAGCTGGTACTGCTTTAGCTTGGACATCACCTGTTTTACCTCAATTAACAATTGATTTGAGTGCAATAAATGAAACAATAGAGACACCAGAAGCCATACAAAAGTATAAAGCATTGACCAATTCAACAGATTTGTATTTAGATTTGAATGAAAGTAAGTGATGTTGAAATTGTGTTTTTTGTTTTTATTTGTAGAAGACGTATTAGAAGAAAGTATGCATAACGATTTCTCTATAGATTCTAATAAAAATAATTCTCAATGGCGGTGTCTAGACGATTAGTGAATACTGTCAGTTTTCACTGAAACACATGTATTTTGTTGTTGTTTGAAAAAAATAAAAAAAATTGAAATGCTTTTCACTTGTCGTCAGTTTTTCGATTTCAATCGTTTCGAATTTCATAGCCTACTTTTCTAATCTTAACCGTAACACAGAAAAAAACCGTTTTAGAGAAGAAACATTTGAATAATTTGGAAATTCTAAAAATTAATTTTTATTATTGTTGTCTCACTTGCACTTGTAACATTAATGGTAATTCTCAGTTTTCGACATTTGTAAATTTTTTCATTCAAAACTGAACGTGTAGACACTTCTCAGTTTGAACACTTCTCAGTTTGAAAACTGACCGTCTAGACAACGCCAATTGAAATGAGTGACTGACATTGAAAATTTTCTATTAATTTTACATTACAGCACATACAGTAGAAATTTTGTGCAACTTGATTGTATTTAAATTGTAATAAAAAAAAAATAAGTTGTCCAAAAAATAATGTTTTTTTACTATAATATAAATTTCGACTTGCATCACCAAAATGAAAATTACAATACGTTATACACCCTTTATACACCCTTTGTTGCCCAAAATGAGTTTTTTTACTACAATATTAGCTTCAATGTGTGTCACTACAATGTTGAATATTATATAAGATATAATAATATTCTTATTTTAATTAAAAAAAATATATGTTTACCTTGGAAATAATTATCATCATCATTTTCTAACTTTGCAGCTCAGAATGGGTATTGAATTTCATCACCATACTCTTCTAGAGAAAATAAACTTAAGTTATTTGCTTTTAATTACAAACCTGCAACATCTGAGCTCCTCACATTGTTTGTCCTGCCTCTGACACGATCACAATTAATATACGTTGTGCTTAATACACTCTATTCACTTTACGTTCGCAATGTTTGAACATCATCATACATTTTTTTCCGAAGTTTGATGAAGTTGTACAGTTCCAAAAATTTGTTCTTTCATAACTAAAGTATTCTAAATAATATTTTAAATGGCTTTTTTTTTTATTTATGTGATTGAATAACTAACCTAACTGTTTTGAACAACAAAACTGGTATAATATATTGGAACTTGTTAGTTTGATTATTAGTCTCAAGTCTCAAGAAATTCAAGAAATTAATTAATTAAATTAAAACAAAAAATGAAATACTTAAGTATGACCTACGTCAATACATTCCAACTTTCTTTTAGGATTTTTCAAAGAAAATTTTCCCTTGAATTTTCCAATCAAATTTTGTGATTGTTGAAATTTCCAAGTAAACAACAATATTGACATTTTAATAAAAAATAGAAAAATGGTTTCAATAGTTCTTATTATTTTTTTTATTATAATTACCTAATTGAATTGATACTTCAAGACTTTACTACCATCATAAATACCTAATAAAGGTTTTGTTTATCTTATATGTTGCCGGTAGAAGTCTGTCTGAGGCATACCTAAATGTTCTAAGCAGTTGTGTCTAAAAAATTTAAAGAGAAGCATATTAATTTATCTTTGTTTATTTCGATGCAGTGAAGGTTGGTACACCAACAACACACTTGAACATGAGAACTTATTTTTCGCATAAATATACTTGCTACCAATTTAACATTTTTATAAAATGGTGAAAGTCCTAGATTACATTACCTTAAAGGTCACCCAGTAAAATGAAATACGGGAACTGTTCCAAACTCCTGTTACTTATTTAAAGATATCTTATTTTATAGATCACAGATATATGATGAGGACACGCATTTATGTACATTACATATATATATATATATATATATATATATACACAGAAGAATTGTTCGTTATATTTTACTTCTTGTAGTCATTAATCTCATATCCTGGGTAGTGAATTTTTTTTTTGACTTACGATGGATCATTCACTATTAGATATTTGTTTTTGACTTTTTGATTGTTATATTTGTTTAATATTTGACATTGAAGCTGACCTCTCAAGTTGTATGCAATTATACATATGTAATTGTTGATAATAGGTTGTATGACTGCCTTTTTCTGGAATGTGAAGTGGGATTAAAAATTAAAATTTAATTAAAAATCTAAATAAAAAAAGAGGAAAAACAAGTTTAAAATTAAATTAAAATATATAATAAATTTAAATGGTTAATTAAACTACAATATTGTAAGCCGTTTGAACTAAATGGTGAATAAATAAATAAATCAAATAACCAATTAAGGTTCTATAAGTTAGAACAGGTATTAAATTCTTATCACAGGCTGAATTTGTTTTTCCAACGCCGTCGATTCAAGTGAGTACCAACTATCTCGTTTAACTTACTTAATCAGTTTCTACAATTTTTCAATCATTACTGAAAGGATTTTCTTTACTCTGCTTGTTCATTTTTGAACTGGAAAATTCCAATAAGTTTCTTCGAATGATGTTAATGCCTGTAATCATTGTACGGTCATCATGTGGTCATCATCTCTTATACATTTTGCTCACTTTAGCGCTTGTCATAATAAGAAAAATTCCACACGTGTATAAAAGCCTTGTGGAATATTGCTCCACAAAAAAAAAAAGTTTTTTCTAAACCTGTTAAGCACCTAACTAAACTGTAATGTTTAAAGAGTTAAACTTGGAGTGCACATGCAATCTTAACATAATTTTAGTATACATTGACGCATTGTAAAACAACCAGTTATAATAAAGCATTTGACAAGTCAAGTCGTCACTAGATAATACCTTTACTATATTGAAGCGCTCCGAGCCAGAATGGACCATTTGGACCAGAATGGACCAAAAAAATACTTTAGAGATAAAATTGCATTAGAAAAAAGGTTAATCACTTCAAGCAGTTTAGTTCTTTTAGAAAATAATTGTAATAATGTTCAAATTCGTTCAATGTTACTTGTTTTCTTTGCACGATGACAGAAATTTTTATTTTCTAAAAGAAAATAACAAAAACTCATTTTTAAAAATTGGCGCTTGGTCCACTCTGGCTGGGACCACATATGCTAAAAAATGGCTTCTACCAGTAACATAACATTTTTAGATATAGATTACCCTGATTACATTTGCAATGTTATTCAAAACTAGTTATAAAACTAGTAGCCCTTCTCATGTTTACATTTAATTACAGTTGAATTGATTTTTATATTTCATATTTATTTTTATTTTCATTTTTTTTTTTTTTTTATTAAAGCCGATTGCATTTTGAAGTAAATTTTTAATCAATTCAATGAAATAAATTGTAAATAAAATTTAACAAAATAATAACTGTAAATAAAGGGAAATAAAAATCAAATAACGGGTAGTTAAATAAATAAAAACTGTTATCATAGATAATATTTGATTTTTTTTTTTTTAGAATAATGATGATATAAGATAGGTACTCTATAGGTATTAATTTATTTTGCAAAAAAAGGTTGTCAAAACTGCAGAATGAATTTGAATTTTCTAATTTATTTATGCTTTCAAAGTTTTAGAACATATATCGTTCGCTTTATACTGTTCTACGACTATTGATAGATTCGTATAACTCAGGTTAATGTAATTTATTATTTTGACACTTTCCCTATTTCTTTTATAATATCTAGGTACATAAAATGTTTGACTTCTTATTTTCCATTATTGTTTATTTTTTATAATAAAAATTTTCGTCAAATGTTATTCATTTATTCGATTTCTTTATTTATTCTATTTTGTGATTCTTCTTTCATTTACTTTATTTATTTTTAGATGTGATCAGATTATAATTTTCAACATAATTTATTTGATTTATTTTTGGGATTAAAGCTGAATGCAGAATGCTGAATCTGCTTAACTAATTCTGATATAAACATTCAAAATTTTTGTGTTCCATTAAATTATCTTCAGATTGCATTTTTAGCTGTGGTTATTTTTTGCATTACATGTTGGTATTGTTTTTCTCCTTATAAGACTGATTTAAAAAGACCTGATACATGAATGCGTGGTTCGCTAATAACACTTTCTTTAACTCACAACACAACTCTAATCAAATTTCCATTAACCAAAAAATATGAGAATTTTTTATTTTTTAACCCGTATATAATTCTCTTTTCACAAAAAACTGTGTTTATGTTTTTTGTCTATTTTGATTTTTTATTTCACTAATTTTGAGATATTCTTATAGGCCTCATAAACGTGTATAAGTCTGTTTAAAAACTTGTTTCGAAATTTGTGAAATTTAATCGTGTGTGGGGTTGTTTCGAAACAATTTCTTAAGTAGATTTAATAGTGTATGGGGCCTATTAGAATGTTCCATTAGAATTTCTTTCTAGATTCAAATTCTATTTGTTTGTATGTATTTCTCAATATATTTTGACTTAATTTAACTAAGAAGTAAATATTTTATTAAGTATCACAAATTTCAAATTAACTAAAATTTATTCGAATTTTTGTTTTTCAAGTTCCTTAATTAAAAATTTGAATTAAATTTATTAAAAATAAATTGATAAATACTCAAAGTATTCAAAAAAAATGTTAAGTTAATGCAGATTATATAAGGCCAAGGCACACGAAATAGTTGACAGTTCGTTCGGTACTAATCGTCGTATTCTCTCGTTTTAACGGCTTATTATGACAATTGAATAATTTATTATTTAGAAATTTGTTCTATTTTTATATTTATTCTAATTTGCATCAGCAGTTATAATGATATTTTTATTTAAAACTTTAAATTTTAAATGAAAATATAAAGTAATTTCATATTTTTTTTTTTAAAGTAAGATAAAACTCCAATTTTTTTTTTCTGTCTCAATGTCTTTACTTTTTTTTTTAACTGGAACTAGGTACGAAATTAATCGGGAGTAAGGGGTAAAACACTAAATTAAACAAATATAGCACTAATAGAAGTAATTTTTTAAAATTGTTTAAAATTGAGAGTTGGTCTCTCAGGGATCTGACCTTATATAACCCGCAGTGGTTTAGTATCAAAATATCATCTACTAAATTCCATATTATTGAATGCCCTTTACTTATTAAAAAGAACAAATAATTTAAAGTCACTGTTTCTAAAAAGAATAGTCTGTGACTTTAAAATCACAGTTCTTAAATATAACAACTAGTATTTTAGAATTACTGCTACTAAAAAGAACAGTAACTGTAGTACACTGTAGTACACTTATAACAGACCTACCGCAAATCAGAACAAAACAATAATTTATGCTTACATTGCAACTTTCTATTCGTCATAGCATGTATTATTGAATAAATAATATTTTTTTGGTTTAAGTACTGCGCGTCAAATAACTATCTCGTGCCAGTGTAATTTGTTGTAGCAATGTTTCAATTGGATTCTAGTATGAATCATTTTTGTTTGAGTTTGTTATATGAACGTGGCTAACCCTAAATTAATAATAATATTTGTCAATATAATTAGGAATGCATTCTTTTGTAAATTCAGCTACTTTATTTTTAAATGTATTCCATAAGATATTTAAATCATATTTAATTTTCATCCATAAGACTCCATAAGATCAATGTAAAAAATTTGTATAAATACAGAAGGAAATATGGAATAACAGTTTACTTTTGTCAATAAAGCTGACCATACAAAACAAAACAAATAATTATTATTTTTAATTTTCAGCAATAATTATTATATCTATATATTCATAACTGGCCCAATATGGCCAATCTGATATGAGGATATGTTTAATTTCTAAGAGCGGCCCATAGGCCTATTTATTTGGCACATCTTGCCTTATAACTAAATGTTAGGATTTAGGAAAACTCAATATATAAAACCGAAAACGTTACACTGTTATTTTTTCACTGTCCCTAAAAAGAACTACAGCTATTATTGAAAATAGCTTGAGTTTGAGTGCATGTAATTTGGACACATAAAATTTGTGAAACTTTCTATTAAAATTTAATTTAAAGATAAATATATAAAAATATAAAAATACATTTTTTTTATTTACTTACTGTTACTTAGTTACCTAAATTTTACATTTTTTAAATACACTCAAAACATTAAACAAATATTCGTAAATTTTTGACATTAAATGCCAAGTTTAGCTTTTAAGCTTTCAATCTGCGTATTTGCTTAAAATTTTCAAATTAACTAAGTAAATTTTTGTGATTGGCTTGAAAGAAGCTTGATTTCAAGAAATTAGCGTATACATGATGTTGAAGTGTACTTGTAGGCTTGACTAATAGTTAATTAGAAAATGACTGTTCCGTGTACATCGTACACCATCTCTAATCATAGCTAATAAAAATAATTTCTAAATTTGACATAATTTCCAAAAACTAATTAGCAGGAAAATTGCCCTTTTCAATGTACATATTCTAATTAAATTCAAAGCTGTGAAAAACTGTCGTCAGTTGATAGAGTTTAAAAAAAAATGCATTTCTATCCTGAAGTGTGTACATCATACTTTCTTATAATGTAATTTAACTAATTAAACCGATTGGATTTGATAAGTTGAACGAATTTAAACTTACATTCTGCCATTATTGGTCTTCAGGTGCTCCCAACCATATAATTTTATTTCTATTCTTTGCGTAGTTTAAGTTATTGGGGCCTTTTACTTTCTTTATTTATTTATTTAATTATATACAATATTGCGAGTATTTATTTTCACAAATTTATTTTATTTCATAAATTACTGGCTTATCAACTCATTAAATGTGCAAAACTACTGCTATTGTCAGGAACTAAGCCTTCTTAAATAGAATAGCTTAATTTTTATTTAATTTGTTACCAGGATTATACTCTCAATTATTTTTTTGTCATTTATTATATCCCAATGACAAAGGGTACTAGACCAGGTCGAAAAACCAATAAAGCATTATTTTTTTGTTTTACTTCATCGGGAATCTAAACTGGAACCTTTCGGTTGAAAGTCAGGCGCTCTACCTGTTGCGACACCCAGCGTATAATATATAATTGCTTAATGAACACCCTAACTGCTTTTAGACATAGATAACAAGCAATATTGTATACATACAATAGTTTTTTTCTTTAGAACATTTATGACAATATATATAAATTTAAATGTGGAAACAATATCTATTGTAGAGGAGCTTTGTCTTCATAGCATAGTCCCATTATATTTTTAGTGACAACCAATACTCACAATATGCAAATTCTTTTTTTATTGTAGTTAGGTTTTAATTAAGATTTTTTTTTTTCATTTTCAATTTCGTTTTCACAATTTATTATATTAAACCTTAAGTAAACTTATTAAAGAACTACAGTAAATAACATTAAATACCGTTAAACAAATAATTGAACAAGGAGTAGGTGTGTTTTTGCGAAAAAAAAAACGATTTATTATGAGTTTAATGCAATTTATTAGAAATTTCGTTTACTTGGTAATAGATAATTAAATATTCTATTTACAAATACATACATAGTGATACATGCATATATTAAAAAGTAAGGAATAATAATACATAGTAAAAATTGACTGAGTAAACTGAGTAATGATCCATGAACATCAAGTAAGTGATGATGATTTAACAACAAAAAAAAAATGCATTGTGAGTCTATTAAATTAAATTTACTGTCCCTGTTTCACAGGTGTATTGAATTTACTTTACTAGAAAAATATTTAACACTACGTCATTATTGTATGCATTAAGGTGCAGTTCAAAATAAATTTATTGTAATTGAGTTATATTTAAATTTTTTCGAAAATGAAAAAATATCGAATTTTAAATCAATTTTTTTCAGTTTGAATAATTTTTCAAGGTAAAGTGTGTTTTCGTAAAAGAAAAGCGTTTTATGGAACGTTTTGTGTATTCTGTACTGATATATGGAATTTGATTTGGTAATTCAAATATAAGTAGCATAAATAGAATTTTTCGTGGAATAAACAAACACGTGAGTTTTTTGCAAATTTGAAACATTGAAAAATTGCATATTTTGCACATGTCGTTAATGATGCTCCGGTCTAAAAAATACAAACTTATCATCAAAGGAAAAATAGTAGTAAGAAGAGTAATTGATAGAAAATGAATGCCATCATTAGATTACATTAGAAGTTTGATAGGTATTTGTTGATTTAATGCACTTACTGTAAATATCTATAAATATGTCGTATTTAGTGCATTTGTTGCATAAATAATTACTTTAATACAAATACCGGTGACTTAATACAATCTGCAATTCATGCCATCAATATGGAAGAATTTTAGCCATAAGATAAGATCCAAATGATATCAATACCCAGTAGTTGGCATCGAAGATAGGATCATTAGGGTATATCAAAATTGATGGTTTATTGTTTTTAATAATGTGAATAACAGTTTTAATTTTTTTTTTAAGTACGAAAATGTCGAAGTTGAAATTTCTACTATGAAAAAAAATGGGATCAGAAATGAAACCATTAAAACTTTAATATATATAAAATAAGCCAAACCCAAAATCAAAATTAAGTAGTATTTTCTACTTGAAAAATTAAACGAAAACTTTGTCTTAGATTACTTAAATATAGAAGAAAGGACATCAATATTAGAAATATGTAGGGAATACAAGATAAGTTGTCTACACTACTACAGCTACAACACACGAGATCTACACCGATCCTACCAAACTCCCTATAAATACTCGTCCTTATAGATTAGCCCAAATTCGTAACTCCAAAATAAATATACAAGTTGAGGAGATGCTCAACGACGGCGTGATACGACCAAACTGCAGCCCCTGGAACCTCCACATTATTAGTTGTATCTAAACAATTAGGTTTAGATGAGAAACAGAAGTGGCAGGTAGTTGTCAATTTTCGCAAATTGAACAATACCTGACGCCTATCCTCTTCCAAAGATCGAAGATATTTTAGGGCAACTTGCCTTTTCAAAATACTTTAGCACATTAAATCTGGCCAGCGGCTTTTTACAGATAGAGCTGCATGAAGCCGATAAGCCTAAAACAACGTTCAGTACCAGCCATGGTCATTTCGAGCTCAACCGAATATCTTTCGGATTGCGAAATACACCACCCACTTTTCAGTGACTTGTGAATACAGTACTCACCGGCTTACAGGGCATAAAATGCCTAGTCTATTTGGATGACATAGTCATCTATGCTAAGAGCTTACAAGACCATAAGAAAAAGCTGGTAGAAGTGTTAGAAGCTTTACAAAATTTTAATTTAAAGCTACAATCAGAAAAACATAAGTTTCTTCATAAAAAGATCATGTACTTGGGCCATATAATTTCCGAAAAAGCGGGAGAATAAAATACAAGTGAGACAAAACATACTACTACCGAAAGCTAAGAATGGTTTATCATGTTTTTATTTGTAGTTCAGGGGTCCAGTGGTATAATAAATTTTAATTTTACACTACAATATCTACAATATTTCGAGTATTTGTTTAATAAATTACTGGCGTATCTACTCATTAAATGTGGAAAACTACTGCTATTGTCAGAAACTAAGCCTTCTTAAATATAATAGTTTCATTTTATTTGATTTGTTACCAGATTATATATACTCTCAATTATTTTTGTCATTTATTATATTAATCTACCTAATACGCCACCCAGCGTGCAAGATATCATAACGATATTCCATAATTTCTTTCTTCTTTTAATAGCGTTACAGTCCAAATCGAGTCTTGATCTTTTCTATAACCTCCAAAATGGTTCTTTAGTCTTTTCTGGCATTCTTCAAATACTGATGTTGAGTAGTTAAGATACATCAGTTGTGACCGCGTTAAGTCGGGGTATTGCAGCTGGACTGTTTCCATTAACTTTCAAAGATTTTGGTTGTATTAGCGGGTAAACGGTACGTGTATTGGATACCGCTAGATTATAGCGCTACATGTGACAGTATATCCTATATTGGGATATACAATTATACATAAGATGCCTGGGGTGTGTAAATAGAGTTATAGCTAATTACTTTAAAAAGCATGTGATAATTGCTTTAGCATTGCAGGTAGGTAGGTAGGTAATAGTAGCTGCCGACAGTACGCCGACACACTTAGACCGGTGAGGTCCATTGTGATACCACGAGAACTTTCCTCGCATATGACTCTATTCGTTGAACGAAATTGAGCTTTTAACGAAGCGATGGAGATTTGTGATATTAGTGCTTTCAAGGTCACTCAGTGAGTCCAGAAAGAAGACTCCTAAAAGGTTTTTCATATTATAGTAGACATCAGCGCACGAGCAGAGTAGATGTTAGACAGTTTCATCGGCCTCCTCCTCTCGTTTAATCCTTTGAGGGGAGTTCCAGTCTTCTGGCATGTTGACCAATCAGTCAATGATCCGTAATGACCTCTACCATAGTGCTAATGTTACGCCTTTTCAGAGTTAGTAGGTTAGTTGCTTTAGCATACGTCTCATATACTCACACATCGTACGATATCGTACCATAATATCATAAGATCTGATGAGGGATTACGGTACTAAATGATTTATAGCACTCTATTAAACCAAGCTTAATTTATCTTATTGTCTGAAATTTGGTTTCTTGATATGCCAATTAATAAAAATAAAAACCAATAAAACTATTATCAGAAATTAGTCCTTTTCAAATTCATTTTGGGAACATAATTTGATCAAATTATGTTCTCAATTTTAAGAAAATGTTCTTAAAACTAAAACAGCCATGGTTCTATTGGTATTTAAAGCCATAATTTTCACAACTATCGGTGTGCTGTGGTCCAACTATATTATGCTATGTTGGTGTGCGATTGGTATGCCATATAGACTTACGTATTATTGTGATAACTTTTGGAAACACACTGGGAAAATTAATATAATTTAAAATTATGACGCATGTAGCGCCATGTAGTTAAACTATCTATATGCAAAATTTCTGCTGAAATTAGTCGGATTCCCTTAATGAATGTTGCTCTTTGCAGTTTCGAAAAAATTGTTTTGAATTTCTTGGTTTTTATTGCTTTATTAGTATTATGAATAGCCTCAAAACAAACAATCAGAAGAAGTGAAATAAGGTGGTTCAGATTGGCCAAGTTTTATCTTCTTCGTTCTTATTAAAAAAATGTTAAAATTTTTGTTTGTAGTTTAAATAATAAAGTTATTAGGTAAATTAGATTAAACTATATATGTAGCTTCTGCCCCAATATCACCCCAGCTGAATGCAATTACCTGCAATAATGCAATTATACATTCGAGCCTTTAAGGAGGCCTGTTTTAAAGATTATACTCAGGATATTTTTCAATGATATATTGAGCAACTTCTAGTATGCGTGGAACGCTCTTCTCAAAAGGCGACGTCTACTACGAGTGAAATCTTAGCTTTCACAGATCAGAGATTCAGTAGATTGCCTTACTATCTGCCTTACTCTTTGCCTTACTCTTTATATATTCTGCACAAGTTGTTTTCGGTTAGGTCAATTTTATCTAGATGCTTCTTAATGACAGAGGGCCCAGTTAATGTGAGAAAGAAATTTAGTTTTCTTGAGCGAGTGATACTGGAAAATTTATAACAGCTGTTTATGATGTGTTTCGTTTTATGTTGATTTGTCAGGTATATCTTTCTAATGTTTATCTTCTCATCTAGGTAACATAAATGGAAAATATATTATGAAAATAAACAGATTATCAGGTATGGTTATCCTAGAAATCTTCAGTATTTTTGCTCAAATAAAATTTTGGCTGTCCTTAGCACGGAAATCATGCACAATGAGTAACAAAATTATTCAATTTTCTATTCTTCATTATTTTATAGTTATAACCGGTATTTAGAAATTTTAATGTTTTAATTTGAATTCAAATATTTAATTTAAAAATTATTAAATTATTTAACTTAAGAATATTATTTTTAATATTACAGGATCATGGGTCAGTTCATTATTAGCAATTGGTGCATTTTTAGGTGCTGTTCCAACTGGTTATATAGCAGATGCAATTGGTAGAAAATATACAGCTATTGTAATGGATATACCATTTATTGTAGCGTGGCTTAGTATTGTACTTGCTAGTGGTCCTGGTGCTTTATATTTTGGCAGATTTTTAATTGGTAAATTTCGTTTTTTTCATTTTTAATATTGAATAAGAACATTTTTTTTTTTAGGTATTTCAACTGGAAGTTTTTGTGTAATTGCTCCAATGTACGTATCAGAAATTGCTGAAACAAGTATACGTGGTTCATTAGGAACATTTTTTCAATTATTTCTAACAGTTGGAATATTATTAGTTTACTTAATTGGAAGTATTGCAACATGGAAAACTCTTAGTACATTTTGTTTGTTTATTCCAGTCGCTTTATTTGTGGGCATGTTTTTCTTACCAGAGACACCAACATATTTATTAAAAAAGGTAAATTTTTCTTTTTGTATAATTATTTTTTATTGATATTATATATATATATATATATATATATATATATATATATATACATTATATACATACTTGTATATTGAATAATTGATTCAATTAAATTATTATCTTAAATGTTTTTATATTATTTGTTATTTTTGTTGTAGGGTCGTCGTGGTGACGCCGCTTTATCTTTAAAGTGGTTATGGGGACATTATTGTGATTCACGATCAGGTAAGAATATGCAAAAAAAAAAAGAAAAAAATTAAAAAAATAGTTCCTTGTAATTTTCATTATTCATGTAGAACAGTACCTACTTGTTATAAGTATTATTTCAATATAATTTCATTTAAATGAAAATCTTATCAATGAAAGGATGTATTTTAGTGGAATATGTATAATGAAAAACGATTATTAGGCAATGGCTATGGCACTATTGAAATTATTTTAATTCATAAATTTTTCTTAGTTATTTACAATGTTGTTGTGTTAGTCATTGGTTGTAGAAAAATAACTAAAAATATGCATAGTCATAATTTTTCGTTATCTAATATTATTATCTATGTATAAATTGGTAAAAATTTTCATAAACATTTTAATTTAATTGTGGTATTTTTATTTTCCGCAATGTTGATAATTAATTGGTAATCATAAACAAATCAGTCTTTGTAGATTTCCGAATTTTTGCTGACCCGTTCGCTTTATTTGTATAAAATGGTATTTAATTCACATTATTTTTCTTTAGAGTTAGTGTAAGTCTTAAAGTGGGAGGAAATTATAATAATCGATGTCTGTCACAACACCATGCCACGTGTGAGATTATTGCAATTACTGCAACTTTAACTAGATTCTGCACTTTTTTCCCTTCCTTGGAAGTTTGTTTTACATATATGAGATCCAAAAATTTGGTTGAATAAATTGACATAACTAAAATTTTATGTGAAAAAACTGCAGCTGTCCAACATTAGTTAGAGTCAAACTCCGGACTTTAGTTCAAGTTTTCCCGAACAATATAGGTATTATTGCGGAAAGTAAAATTTGTGATCTGAACCACCTTCTCAATCGCACATGGTGGCTCTAGTACTGAGTTCCTTGGGAAAGTGAGAATGGAAGAGCGATCTTCTAAAACAACCAAAAACAAAAAATAGGTCGCTGAGATCAGAAAGGTACAATTGGTTTCCCAGAAGCAACTGGAATCGTCACTTCTACCTAGTTACGTACCGTTATTTTATGGTTGTGATTTTATGAAAACGTGACTATCAGATCTATATTACTTACTCGCTTGATTGTTTAAAATTGCAGGTAGCATGTCCTATTATTGCCACAATGTTATATTGTATATTGCTGAATTAGGGGATGTGTATACCTCAAAATATTTATATTTGTAGGTTGTGGCACTAATAGAAGGTGATAGTAGGAAATAAAAAGTGATAGTGGGATATCAAAAAGTAATTAGAATAAAATTAATCAAAAATGTAATTTGCTATAATAAAATTGGTTAATTCTAAGCTCTGTTGTGACAAAAAAGCAGACACTACATCAATCACTACTTTGTTTTGTGATGCCTATTAGTTGGCGCTAAGTATTTATGATTTATATTAAAGTTATATTAATAACAAAAATACTAGAACCTGCTAGAACTGATAAAAAAATAATGCAAAAAATCTATACTAAAAATATAACCAATTCTCTCATAGTAAATTAATTCTGTCATAAATTATAAGTTCTGGCTGCAATCTGGAATGAATAACAAGATCAGAATTATAGCGTAATTGATATAAGTAAAAAAATGAGCTTTTTCTTGGCGAAATTGATTCTTCCATGCAGTATTAACAAGTTTTATTCATTCAAGGATGTCCACTACTAAGTGGTGAGATTTTATTTTAGGGTCTATTAACTTCTGATTGAAGAGATGTAGAATAATTATTGTTTTTTCTCTCTTAACTGTTGTTAATTGAATCTTTCTAACGAAACGATAATTACAATAATTTATAACAATTGTGACCTTTATGATTAATTCAAATCTTTCAATCTTTAAAAAGTTGGAAGTTCTAGTCCATTGATTTGAAACTACATATTTGTTTGTTCCTTCCAATGTTTTGTTGACATAACTGCTAGCGACTTATTTTTTAACCTGCTGATTTCAGGAATATTTTGTAGACCTCTCGGCAAAGGGTTAGGGTATTGATCTGGTTGCATATCTATTTTTATATTTTGCAAGTTCTTCTATTCTTCCAAAGGTATATTTAAATCTTTATGTAGATTAATGTTTCTTAGGTACCAAGAGATAATTATTGAATATAATTATTTAGAATAGGTCTCAATTAAAAGCTTTAAAATTGTAAATATTTTTGTCCAATCTTATAGGGTTGTGACTTTATAGGTACAAAATTAAATTAAGTTATTCTCAAATTTAGAAAATCTTTAAATTTTCATAGCTTCTAAATAGACCCTCTTTAATAGATCCTGATTATAATTCCTGATTCACTGCCCTATCTACTACATCAACTACTTTTTTTGTGATGTCTGGTTGTCTAATTCGTTGATACTCAACTCAGGGCCTCTCTTGTTGTTAATTTTGAACCCAGCTTTTTTAACCCAGTACACTATTGGAAACGAAGTCGGGAACACTGATACTTTGTCTAAGTTTTGAATATAGTAATATTTAATTTCTTATTTAGCCACATTTTTTTAAAAATATTTAATTAAAAAATAATTATTTATTAAATAAAGTCTGCTAGATTTATATTATAAACTGTTTTTGTTTAAAATTCATATTTCTACTTTTAAGAACAAAGCGAAAAAATTATATTATTTTTTTAATCAATTTAATAGAAGTACCTAAGAAAAAGTTCGTCACTTCAAAAAGCATAAACAAATTTACTTGTAGTATGCTAAAAGATAAAAAAAAAATTATATCACTTCAAAAGTAAATATTAGATACTTTTAACACGAGAATTCAACGTGAATATAATTTCCAAGTTTTCAGACAATATCAAATAAATTTCATTATTTTAGTTTAGTAGTTTTGACGTAATCAATAGGAATTTTTCTAGTAATTTTTATTAATAATGTCCCCACTTGTGTTTGAAAAAGAAAAATTTAGAGCCGAAGTAATTACATTTTGTTGAGGTATTATAGACTATATTATATAGGTATAGATTTTTTAATTTAATCGAAAATCAATATTTTTTCGTTTTGTTGTTTTATTCAAATATATAAATATAAAAAAAAGAATTTTATATTTATATTATATTTTTATTTATATTTATATTTAATTATTAAGAATAATTAAATATAAGAGTAATAGTAAATAACAGAAATAATTTAACAAAATTTAATAGATTAAGTAAATACATTTTATAATAATTGTAATTTACATATCCAAAATGTAATCAATGATTTTTGTTTATTAAACCTAGTGTATGCTGTTTGGTTGGAGTCATAATTTGTTTAAAATAATTATAATTCAGTTGTATTTTATTTAATTTAATTTAATTTAATTGTAATTGTAAATGTTCTGTACTAAATAGTACAGTAAAGAAGGAAAGTGAGATTGAAAAAGAAATAAAATACATTACTTAATTTTAATGGATTACTTATAATCTATTTTATTAAGTTACATTTCTATATTTATTTCTAAAATATTTATGTTCTTATTCTATATGTAGTATTTACTTTTTTAATATATAATTTAGAATTTTTGCTTCTTAGAGTAACAAAAAATTTTAAGAGTATAAAAAAATATAGTTTTACGTTTATTTGGTAATTCATTCTATAATTTTTTTTTTTTATTTTTTTTTAACATCAAATATTACACCGAAAAAAAAAATTATTTTCGAAAACGGTGACTATTTCCTTATTTAACTAACTTAATTTTAAATCAATTTTTTATTAATGTTCGTTCAGATTTGTACTTTTAATATTTTTCTCATAATTTATACCAGGTTACCACTTAATTTATGTTTAATCTTTACTAACTATTTATTTTTGGTAAAATTTTACTAAAACCCAAATTAATTCTCAAAAAAAAAATCTTATTAACTAAAATAAAATTTAACTTACTCTAATCTAAGCTTAAGACTACTTTATATAGTTAAACTATCCTAATCTATTTAATGGAGCTTCCTCCAACCACCAGTAATCAACTTTCATATATTTTATCCCTATCCGTGATAAATATATCAAATGTTAATTGATCCTGAATTAAATTTTGAGGATCAAAATCGATAATTTTACATGTAGTCCGTCTATTATGATGAAATAATATTGGGACATAGTTCTGGTTTTGTATATAACCATTCTTATATAGATAAATAAAGGACTCTAGGGACACAAAACCTTTCTGTAGGCTAATTTTTATGTGTTCATCATTATGATAATATACATATGATATTAAGCCATTTGCTGTATTTCTCATTGATCTATCGAAATGCCTACGAATCAGATTGATAAAAAAATTATCGAATCTGTTTATATTAGTTAATTTATATATAAACTTGCTGGAATAATATTTTTTAAAGTCTGATTACGGTGTTCTATTTTTCCCCAGACAAACTCTAATGCATTTCCGTTCCATTTTCCTAATTTTTTCCATATTACTAGCACTTTTATTATACCAAATGAGTGCTCCATATGCCAGCACTGGCCTTATAAGTGTTTGATAGGCTATCAATTTTTTTCTGGGTTGGAAAGTTTATTGTAAAGCAACACTTTCGCTGCCATTAGAGCTTTGACGCTTTTCGAAATTGCGTTATCAACTTGATATGTGAAATTCAGGTTGTCATTCTATAATTTTGGGCAATTATAAAGGCAGTTGGTCTTCTGTTTATCCATATTGACAAGTATTAAAATAAGTTTGACTTATTTCTATGTAGTATGTGTAAGTCAACAACTCTATTCAATATTTTGTATAAAATTGTTTACGATTTGGTTTTTATGATTCTAAAAATTTGGGATGAATCCTAACTGTTTTTACGCTTAGGCTAAAAACTTAATTACCATACAATAAAATAGTTCTTTGTTTTGTATTTTTTTAAATATCAAATAATTTTAATGTTAAAAAGTACATATAGATTTGTTATATAGGCGAGTTATTAATATAATTAGTGTGTTAATTACTCTCGCCTAATTAATTCTCTTTGATCAACTATATCATCATTGCACTTGTTTTCTAATCCCAAACCAGCACGGGTTTATCAAAAACAAGTCCACAGTCACGAATCTGGTTGAGTGTACCTCTCAGTTTATTAATAACATGGAAAAAGGTTTTCAAACTGATGTCGTCTATATAGATTTTAGTAAAGCCTTCGATCTTCTTCCACATTGCGTCATTCTCTTAAAATTAATTAAACTTGTATTTCCACCGTCATTTGTGAAATGGATTGAATCTTATTTGGCTAATCGAAAGTATACTGGACGATTCAGAGCAGCTACATCAACATCATTCACAGCAAATTCAGGAGTTCATCAAGGAAGCCATCTAGGTCCCCTTCTATTCATAATTTCTATTAATGACGTTGTATCACTAATAAAAAATAGTGAAGCTCAAATTTATGTTGATGACATGAAAATTTTTAAGAAAATCACATCACTTCGCGACTCAAGTTTGCTTCAAAATGATCTCGATAATTTCTTTGCATGGTGCCGTAGCAATAACCTTATGCTTAATACGAATAAATGTGTTGTGATGAGTTATCATAAGCGTACCAGTTTCTTTTCAAATATCTATTCACTTAATGGACATATTCTTGAAATATTTAGGTCAATCAAAGATTTAGGTGTCACTTTCGAAGAAAAACTGTCTTTTAAGTTCCACTATAACAACGTTATTAGTAAAGCTAACTCAATGTTAGGTTTTATAAAGCGATGGTCTAAAGAATTTGATGACCCTTATATCTTAAAATCCCTATTTACATGTCTTCCACATTTGGAATATGCTAGTCAGGTCTAGTCACCCTATTACGAAATTCGTATTAAAAGAATAGAAGCTATTCAAAAGAACTTAATAAGATATGCACTTCGCCACTTGTCGGATAATCCACTTGTCCTGCCTCCATTTGAACACAGATTAAATTTGCTACATTTAGCTACATTAAAACCTAGGCGTGAAGTTGCTGATGTTCTTTTTATCATCCAAGTAGTGAAGGGAATATTACATTCCTATTTATATTGAATTCTGCCCGAATTTCCAATAACACTCGACTCCGATCACCTAATATTTTCACACTTGTATTTCATAGAACCAACTATGGTATGAATGAGCCTATCCACAAAATGATGATAATAGGGAACAAATATAAGAACGTGATTGACTTATCACTCTAAAAATATGTGTTAAGGAATAGACTATACCTCTGTAATCACCACTCACCCCTCTAACTATTATTTAGTTAACTTTTGTAAATTTTTATTGTTTTTTAAAATCTTTTTATTGTTTTTTAAAATTTGATTCTGCTAGAAGAAAAATAATTATTGTAATTTGTTTGAATTAAACGAAATAAATAAATAAATAAAAAATTTAGTGAAGACAGAGATTAGGTATAGCAATTTATTCGGATCAATGCTAAACAAAACTGAAACATGGACGTTCACGCTTTGTTATTATATTAAAACTCATCTTATGTGACCAACCAAAAATTTTACTCTAGGCTGGTTTTGTTTTTTTTTTTACATGGAAAGTAATAGTTTAAGAGCGGTTCCCTTAACATTCAAAGATTAATTAAAAAATTATAAAAACTTCAACTAATTTTATATGTACTGAGTATTAATAGTTCTCTACCTATTTCATATTATTCATTAATTGAATTTTTGTGACATCAATTCGAAGTGCTTATGACATCAATTACTACTATTTCTGCTGTATCTAATAATATTGACCATATTCTTTAGCACTTTGTTTTTGAATCTTTGTATGAATTCAATATGGGTTTTTGGTGTACATTCCTATATTTGAATACTATACCCGAAACCAGTTTTAGGACAATGAGTAATTTATCTTGTATTGACAAATGTAAATTTCTTCTTATAAGCCAACTTACAACTCCTGATAGTTTTTATAAAAACTTTTTTTTTTAGCGTTAAAGTAAAATTTTTGTATAATTGTCAAAAATAGTCAAATATTTTATTTTTAATTTTACTGATATGCTTATCGACTGACAGTCTTTGTACTTGTAACACTGAAGAAGTCTGCAAGTGTATTATAAGCATATTAGTAAAATTAAAAGGAAAACTTTCGACTATTTTCGACATTTATAGCTTCTAGTATTTCAGATTCAATTCTCCCATTTTTCATTTTCAAACAAAAATTTCTACTTAAATTTTTCATCAAGCTTAACACCTAGATACTTGGCTGTTTTTTCTATTCTATAGATTTATTATGATTTTTTTATGATTATTTATATTATGACATTAATGATAACAGCAGTTGGTTGATGCTTGTGGCTTTTATAGGTTAAATGTATATGAACTGATTTTTCTTCATTCAGCTTTATACGCCAGTCTTTTGTCCATATTAAAGGACTTTATCGATTATGTTTTTAAGATTGTAATGTAAATTCGTTTATATCTTTGTCTAGGTCTAATTTAGACAGATCACACATATATACAATAAAAAAAAATGTTGTGAGACTCATGGTTTTATTTCTTTCAATTTCGATTACTCATTTTCAAGCTTAATACGAATTAACTTGTTTGACAAACAGGATTCTAACCGCTGTACCACTTGTTTTGATAAAAACCAGTTGTTAACCTTGTCAACGACCTGAGAGACATCGAGGAAGACGGTAGAGCAAATTTGGTCACATTCTAACACTTTGTTTATAATATTAGTGGTACGGTGTACCTGACCAACTATTGAATACTTTGTTCTAAAACCTGAATGAATGACAATTTGATATTAAATTTTTGATATACATTTTATTTATTGTTCTCTTACTGATTTATAATGGTAATGGTTTGTATGACTCTATTTCAACTGTGTTTGTTGTTTGTTTGCCTGGTTTTAGGCTCATTATTACTTCTGTTACTATCCAAATACTAGGTGAATCCTGTAACCTAAATATAGCGTTTATCAAGTGACTCAGGCTGAGAATAATTTTTTTGAGCTATTGATGTAAATGAAATTAGTTTTGTTTGTACATCAACTAACTTTTAGTAGGTAATTATTTTTAAATTTCGAAAACATATGCTCAATCAATTTTAAATACTAAATAGAGAGAAAAAGTAACCAGATTAAACTCGCGACTTTTTAATAAAACGTCACACAAACAACAGACTCCTGTAAAAAGTCTGATTTTGTAAATTGTTTTTATTAAAAAACCAAGGTTAAACAATTATCTTTTTTCTAGAAGAAATGCTTGTAAACTCTTCAGCTTATTTGATAATAACTTAAATTATGTAGGACCACTTTATGTAGGAAACACTTATTGCAGTACCGAACTTAATATTCGAAAATTTAATTAAATTTCAAAATTAATACAAATTTCATATTTGATTTAATCAATAATTCCCGTCGAATCGTTCCCAATCGTTTCTTTCAGTACTGATGCTTAAATTTAGAATATTACAACATAGAATTTTAAATTTTAATTAAAATATAACAGAAATATTATTTTTATTATTATTATTACAGCTATCCAATCCATTCAAAATGATTTGGATACATCAACTGGAGAAGCTTCATTCATGGATATATTCACTAGTCGAGCCAGTAGAAAAGCTTTAATTATTGGTTTTGCATTAATGTTTTTTCAACAATTTTCTGGTGTTAATGCTGTTATATTTTATACAGTACCAATTTTCAAATCAGCTGGTAGTACATTAGATGCATCCGTTTGTAGTATTATTGTTGGTATTGTACAAGTTTCAACAACATTTGCTTCATCATTACTTATTGAACGTGCTGGTAGAAAAATGCTATTAATATTCAGTAGTACAATTATGTGTATTTGTTTGGCAATACTTGGTGCCTATTTTCAAATTAAAGATAATGGAAAAGATGTTTCATCAATTGGTTGGTTACCACTTTTATGTGTTGTTATGTTTATGATAACATTTTCAATTGGTTATGGTCCAATACCATGGCTTATGATTGGTGAATTATTTTTACCAGCTGTTAAAGCTACCGCAGCATCTCTAATTGTTATGTTTAATTGGACATCAGTATTTATTGTAACAAAAAGTTTTGATAAAATGATAACAGCATGGGGTTCTGATTTTACATTTTGGACATTTGCTAGTATGATGGCATTAGGTACAGTTTTTGTTTCAATGTTTGTTTTTGAAACAAAAGGAAGAAGTTCTGCACAAATTCAAATGCAATTATCTGGTGAAAAACCGGGTGAAATTTTTTGATTTTTAGAGAAATTAAATAAAATATTAAATTTTAATAATTTAAATATAATTTTAATATAGAAATTATTTTATTCTAACAATAATTTGTTATTATTATACTTATAAGTAATTTAATTTTTATTTTATTGTGTATGAATTAAATGAAAACAAAAATAAAAATAAAACAAAAAAAAAGGCTAAAAAACAAAAGTAGTTATTTGTAGTTTTGAAAGTATTGTGTTTTTAACGAAATATAGTTTCTATTATTATAATCGAATAATATTATTATAATTAAAATTAAGTATAAATATTTTAAAATTTAAAATTTAAATTAGTTGTAGTCAGAAAACAAATTTAGTTTCTGTGTAAATATAAGACATAAAATTCACTCATAATAAAATAATCTTGTATTAAAATTATTGAAAATAATTAAAAAAAAAAAAATCATAAAAATAAAACAAATTATGCTGTACTTAACTTTTTAGAGTACATAAAGTTGTATAAAATTGTGAAAATTGTACCAATTATTAATAAAAATAAAGATTAGAGACTAGCTAAAAAATTTTGTTTTTATTTATTAATTTATTTAAATCTACCACATATTTTCTGATTTAAAACATAAAAATATAATTTGTATTATTGTTTAAAAATACTTCTTTACAACCTAATATTTCTAAATTATTAAAACATGCTATTCTTTGGGAATTACCTTATATGCAGTCGATATCGGTTATAACGACATTGAGTGGACCACCAAATTTGGTCGTTATACCTTATAGATCGTTATAAACAATATCAAATTTTTTTATTATAAATGAAAAGGAGCATTATTTATTTATTAATTAAATGTATGATTCGGAACACTTTTGGCTTCACCACTTACTGTGGATACTACGATGTTATTGTGTGATCGAAAGTGCTGTACCCATGCCGCTGAACAAGTGATATTTTATTTCCTCATTAGTTGTGCAAACTCATCTGCTTTAGTTTATAATATGGGGCTGTTAATGGGAATATGCTTAGATTGTTTGAACCAGGAAAGCAAAGCTTTTTCTACAGATTCATGCTTACTTAGGTGAATTTTTTTTGCGGTTTAAATTTGCATTATTAAGAAAATTTTCAAGTTTCGCCTCATTTTTAAAAAATGTCGAAATTGAAATTGAATTGAGAGAATGCAAAACTCTTAATTCTTGGTTATTACTTTATTTGATTTTCCGAAAGTTATTAAATTCGCCTTAAAAAAAAATAAGACGATTATATGTACATATTTTTTATTTGCCAGATTCCAGTCGCCACACAATATGAGCCTTTTTTCGAAGCTAAATATTTTACGTTTTTTATTCGTATTAAAAGTCAATATTATGCAGTTAACTTGTTGATTGTTTTAAAGTAACTGACCTTATGTAACATACATACATAAATAAAAATTTCAGAAATATTAAACACCATAGCCAGGTGACAATCAGGCGATTAAAAGTAAAGGGTCAATCGTCTGATGCTTTTTTGGGTAGTTAATAATAATAAGTGTATGGTATTTTTCTTTATTTTTTTTTACTTTTTTGACGTTATAAGCGATAATTTTTTCTATTTGTAAATAAAAATGAGTCGTTACAATATGTCGTTGTAAGCGATGTCGTTATTTCCGATGTCAATTTATTTGAAATTATATGAACTTAAAACCGGGACTTTTAAAAATTGATCGAGATTATTGAAGTTTTTCAATTTCGCTACATTCTCGTTTGAGCCAGGTTTGTTTTCTTATTCTTATTTGAATTTTAAGATGGCGATATAAAAAAGAATCGGGTGCAAATGCAGAAATATAAAAAATATAATATCAAATATTTACAATGAATATATCAGAATGTTCTCCAAAGGTTGGAATCATAAATGTGCAAGGGTATCAATCCAAGCTTTATAGTTTGATAGATTAAGACATAGATAAGTAAATATAATTATAATAATGAAATGATGGATATGTGGATACTATGCCATTTTTAAATTTCTAAATGATATTTTTTCATCCCACGTTTTCATAACTTCATTTTAGCTTGAGGATATTTTTATTTGTGGTTAATAACCTTTTAGATGTTTCTTTTAAATTTTGCGTTATCACATATAAATATTCGTTACCACACATCTTATTCTGCCCGAAAAAATATTCTTCAGTTAACTGTTGATTTCTAATGTAAACTAATTTATAATATTATAATTTTAATTTTTCCACGTCGGTCTGATGTCTAGTTAGACCTTCTAGCTTTAGATAGTTTAGTTTAATTTTAACTAAGACATGGCTTTAAGCTGACGAAGCATCTGTAGCAGTATAAGTGTTTCTCCGCTTTATTGAATAACTAATCTAATCTAATCTATATTATTCCTCTCTTTGTTATCAATCCACTTACAGTTGTAGTGATCGGAAATTGATAAATTATAATTAATTGGAAAAAAGACCTTATTTGATTAATTATTAAAATAATAAAAAAAAAATTACACGAATTATTACGATCAAAAAACCTTAATAGTGGCGTCATGATTTAAAAAAATTAAATAAATAAACACCTCATTTGTAATTTGTATGCACATAACATGCACAAATTTGTGTACACAAGTCATTTACTGTTTTTTTTTTTATTATTAACTGTTGCGTGAAATTATAACCAAAATTGGTTTTGATTCATTTTTATATCAACAAATCAATTTTAATTTGTTGATTTGTGCATTGAATCGAATCCAAAATCAAAACTATTAAAATTAACATTTCCGATTTGGAAATTGTTAATGAAATTAAAATATTGTTTTTTTATTGATTTTTGAAATGACTCTGACACATGTGCTCTTACAAATTTGATAATAGAATGTGAAAAAATTTTGGTAAAATATAACATGATTTGAATTCTTATGACATCGATTACAAATTCAAAAAAAAAAAACACAAATATTTCGATTGAATTATACCGGGTGTACCAGCGCATGCGTATCAGCTTTTTAAGAGGGGAAGGAGCCGTTATTTTAAAATTTAATAAAAAATTTATTAACTAAATCGAGGGTGCTCTATCGATTGGTAATATTTTAAATTTCCGGGAAGGACCGGAAAAGCTATTTTTAAGACTAAAAATCGCCGAAATTAACCAAAATTGAGATTTTCAAATAAGAAGGGGTATTTTTTTTTTGAAAATTCGGATTCTACGACAAAAAATAAGAAACTTATGTTAAATGATTTTTCTTGATTGCTCATTATTTTTCTTTATTTTTTAAAATTAATAAAAAAAAACAAAAATCCACCATATTTTCCTTTGGTAAACCAAAATTAATAATGATCATTTTTATAAATAAATTTGCTTTTCATATTAGCATTCGACTCAGTTTTGGGTACCTACAAAATTTAAATTAAAAAAAAAAATAAAATAAAAATTACTTTACAAAAGGTTTTTAGTTTTTGACGTAGAATACGAATTTGCGTAAAAAAGTACCCCTTCCGATTTGAAAATCTCGATTTCGGCGATTTTTGGTCTTAAAAGTCCCTTTTCCGGTCCTTTCCGGAAGTTTAAAATATCACCAATCGATAGAGCACCCTCGATTTAGTAAACAATTTTTTTCAAATTTAAAAATAACGGGTCTTTTTTATTAAATTTTTTTCTTTCTTTAGCGTTACTCAAAAGTAGTTACATAAAAGCTAATTAGGATTAAACTAAAAGCTTGATAATCTGGTCTATTCCAATTTCAACCATATTGCTATTAAAAATAATTGATTTAATTTTATTTTCTTGACTGCACATGAATTTACAACTAAGTTTTATGACCCTTTTCCGAATAGAATGTGGCATCCATAATAATTAAATTAGGTGTTGAAAATTATTTCAAATTTCTGTAATATAAAAAAATCTAAGTCTAAATAATTCTTAGCCTAAATAAAAAAAAATATAATATTTTGAACGCATGTCTCAGAATCGAATTTTTTATAAAAATCGGAATTGTAATAGACCATCTGGAATATAGAAGAGACATATATGGAGGAAATTTGTTCTAGATTTGGGTTATGGCTCCATTTTTTATACTTATCCCGATATGGACTTAGGAAATCTATGCTATGGGGAGTGGCCAGCAATTTGAATATTGAAATACTACAACGATTTGAGTCAGTCATGGTTCGATTTAAGTTCGTCATGGTTAATGTATATCGATAATTTATATCGAAACCTATATATGAAAACCATAAAGGAGGAATATGTAAATGCCCAGCAAGATTACCGATGACCCAAGTAGCTTAACAAATGATTTGTTGTTTTCAAATGATGTTCCGCAATACATTGAAGTACAATTAAATCTTAATGGTATGATGTGGGTGGACTTTCTCATCCACTAACAAATAAAAATCCACTTATTAACTATTCTTAATGTGTATATTAGAGACAGATTGTGTAGTATAATAGTTTCTATCTTCTATGTTTGTTATTACAGCTATAATTCATTACTTTAACATACCTTAATACTGCTTCTAATGTTTCGCAATGGCAATTACATCAGTAGATCGTATCTGTTGTTCCAGCGATATTAAATACTACAACCTTTGTTCATGGTATGATAAAGATGATACTAAATATAATTCATTTGCATACAATTCATCATTACAATTCATTTACAATAGGCTACAAGAGAATGTGGTGAATTATTTCAAGTCAATTTAAATAACAATAAGCACGCAACTAATACATGCTCAATTTTCAAAATATCTTGGTATGCATTTCGATAGACGTTAAAGCATTTTAATAACGAAAGTATTAGAATAATCTAAAATAGAAGAAGCTTACAGGCTATTATGTCGCTTGCCACAATTATCACTGCATTTAAAATATTATTATATATATATATATATATATATATATATATATAGCAATACTTTATTAAACTTAAATATGAATTTATAAAATGGAGTTATGACGTAAAAAATATTACGATTAATTAAAAACTCTATCGGTAGAGTCAATCTTGAAGAAAGGGCTTTAATATTTACTCTCTGATTTATAAAAAAAGTGTAAAATACTTGAAGATAGTTCCAAAGTAAATGTCGTGAGTCATTACAAATTTGAAATACAAACAAACAAATCCAAAATGAAAATGCGCTGAAGAACAAAATATTAAAATTAATTGGTGCTTGACAATTTAATCTGTTTGAACATTTGAGAAACTGTGTTATATAGTTTAAGTGTGTAGAATAAATTTGATTGCTCAATTCAGCTCTACGAAAAAAGTCCACAAAATCAAAAACTAATAAAGCTACCAAATTTTGCATGAATTTTTGGAAACTTTCGTAGGAAAAAAAATTGCCTCTTATTCAGTCTAACTTCGTCAAGTTTACGAAGACGATTGGCAAATCCCATTTGTACCATGTTTTCAAATTCTTCAACAACACACAATTTTTACAAATAGCCAATAATTAAACTCAATTCACTTACACTATTCTAATCATAATTATAAATACATACTAGCAAAGTTACCCGACGTTGTTCGAACACAAAATATAGAATTTACTTAAATAAGGCTTGGGTTATGAATCGAATTGAAAAAAAATGGTTTATCAAAAATATTCTAATATTTTGTTTCACTACGATAACAAAATCTACAATACTACAACTTAAACTATACAATATTTGGGGTTTTCCCTGATGGAGAATAAACAACCACGTTCCCTCATGTTCGTACCCGTGAAAATCCCACATATGAGAAAAAATGTCCATGAGAGAAACAATCTTCTTTCAGCTGCAGACGAAGTTTTCGAAATACTTTTTTAATAAATTCTTCAATAATTTGTGTAGTTGTACTGATCGTTGCTATTTCAATTTTGACATTTAAGTCTTCTGAAATTTGGCCTTGACCAAACTGTGTTAGCTTATTGCAAATGTTATTTATACGAAATCGGTAACAGTCGTATTTTTTTATCTTTGAAAGAATATCTAAGTGTAAATTTTTATGCCTGTAATGAAAATTTGGTTTTTAGAATATGCCTGAGACGTGCTAGGAGTTGTATGACGCCGACCCGAATCAGTCTAAATTTTTGAGATCGGTAACAGTCGTTTTTCTTTATCTTTGAAAGAATATTTAAATGTAAATTTTCATGTCTGTAACACATGTGGTTTTTGAAATACTCCTGATAGGTGCTAGGAGTTGCATGGCAGCTACCCGAACCACTCAAAATGTTGTAAAATGGTAACCGGCATGTGTCTTCCTTTTTGAGAGAGTATCTGAGTACCAATTTGCAGGTCTGTAACAACTTTAGTTTTTAAAATATTACTGATGGGTGCTGAGAGTTGTATGGCAGCTATATAAATCACTCAGAATACCGGTCCAAAAAATAGACAATAACCAAGCGGAGAATCAATCAAACCTATGATGTAAATATGGTTACGATACGTATAGTGGCTTAAAAGTTACATGGTCACAAACAATAGCGCTTAGAATTTTATATTACACAGATTTAACATTTTTAGTGAAATTTTATTTTTATTAGAACTAATCCGGAAACATTAAAATTACCTAAAAGAAAATTATAATATTCAATTTTAAATACATACCTACATACATTCATACATTTTTCATTATTCATTGTAATTTTTTTAATAAAAACCACTTGAGCTAAAATAATACTGCTCTGTTTGATTTCTAATTCTTTAGAGGGTTAACATAAAAATCTACAAGAATATAATTTTTTTTTTAAATTCATCCTCTCTCACTCTCAAGAATTAAATTGAAATAAACTTGTACATTTCTTCAATTTAATTTAATAAATTATATTTTAATGGTTGATGATAACAAAATTTTAATTCACTTGTATTTTGAATTGCTTTTCTTAATTTGTCATAAAATGTATACAAAAAAAAAACAAAAAAAAAAATAAGAAAAATTTAAATTTTGAAATTGAATTATGAGTCGACATTATTTTACCTAATTTTTGAACACGAAATATCTATGATATTAATTAATAGGAAAGATAAAAGCAATTAAAAATAAAAAAAAATCGTTGATTCTGTCATACTCCAGTTTTTCACTGAATTTGACGATATCTGCAATACTTCATGCATAACCGATCCTAAATATAAAACCAATATAAGGACATGATGTGGAGACAAAGTACATCTCATAATGTAGGACTTTGCATCGTACAAGTTTTTTTATGATATCTGAGATATTTTCATAAAAAAATGGCCAAATCAATATCAAACGTCTACTAAGAAAAGCTTCGAAAAATTGGTATGAATGTTGGACCTAGTCATCACAAAATTATGAGATATATGTATATTAAAAAAAACAGGCACTAAATGCCTAATTAAAGAAGATGATATTATTTCTGGTATGACATGTTATTGTCTAATGTGGAACCAAATTCCATCTTATGTGTTTCCAAAACATGATAAATTCTATATTTATGACCTAAATAAATTCAAGACGAACATTAACATTCGTTCATAATTGTCCTCCTTCCCTTTTACCATTCTCCTTTCCTAATTTTCCTTGCCCACCCTAGCCAAACGCACCAATCGGTAAAAGATCCCCACCTTGCGTTTTGGCTATGTATATGCTATGTATATGTATGATGCGACTCATTACTTACCATTCGGGATACTTGGCCGAAAAGTCGATAAAAATAATATATGAATGTAAATGAAATACAATAAACGCAATAATAAAAGTTACTTAACCATTAATAAAAAATTATTACAATCCAAAAAAATACAATGATAAAACCAATAATAACATGTGGATGGGAATGGTGGACACTTATAATAAGAGATGAAGAACATTGACGTATGTATCTTCGAAAGAAAAATAATCTGAAAAATCTTTGGCTCGAAAAGATTACAAAACGGAGAATATCATAGGGGGAATAACGAAGAAATCAATAAAAGCTGTGTTCTTTTCATCTGGTTCAACGTCTAGGTTTTATCAAATTCAAAAAAACGATGTATGTTAATGATATGAATAATTTTTTTAAGTTGGCAAACATGTTACTTGAATTATCAAAAATTTCTATTACAAAACTATGTAAGCGCCAATCGTGACAACTAGCATTACTAAATATCTCATACCTGTATAAAAACCAGGTAAATATGTGGGTTTTGAGTTATTATTGTATTTTCATATTAAACGATTGACCTGGACCTTGAACCGGATGAAAAGAACACAGCTAATGCCATGAGGATATTGTAAAGTTTGTAAACGCTCACAACGACTGAGGGCAGGGCAGGGCATATGATAAAAATGAACGAAAATCGCCCTCAACAAAGAATTTTCAAAACAAAACCAATGTATAAAACAGCAAGAGGCAGAGAGATTGAAGATAAGATCGAAAATGACTGCCAAAAAATTGTTGTATAAAAATTGGAAAAATTCTGGGGGAGATCGACTTACATGGATAATGTTACAAGGAAGAAGGGTCTAGCTTACCCTGAGCTGTAACGCTACATGAAGAAGAAGAAGAAAAAGAAATGAATTTCTATATTTCAACTGTTATGGTCTTATGGTCTTAATATTTGATCAATGAGATAATTTACAATTTTAAGCCAGAAACTAATTTTGTTTTTATTTATTTCTGGTTCTAGTACACCGGCTAGTCTTTTCTCCAGTCATCCACCACAATACTAATCAGAACTGTGTAAATTCAGAATTGTGCAGTTCCAGAATTTTCAAATCCGGAATTTTGTTACAAGGATTTTTGTAATTCAAAATTAACTAACCATTGATTGTTACATTTCTAAAACAGTACCTTCCATCATACTTTTAATATCAATTTTCTCGGATGGAGAAAGGGGTAAAGGACTGTGAATTTAGAAACAGATTTTAACGCTAAAAATATTAAAATTTGACTTTGATACTAACCGTTAAGAAACATTTATCACTTTAACTTCAAATATTTTTAATTAAACAGTACCTAGCTCAAATCAAACGACTTCATTTCAATCGAAGATGTTGAAAACAATAAAAACGTTAGTATTAAAAGAAAAAAAAATAACATTATCGAAGTAAATTTTAACGGTTTGATTTATAAAACAGTATGGATATAGCAACAAATTTTAATACATACTTTTTAAATAGTGTAGTAGAGATTAATAACAGTATTCCAAACATACCTTACCAAAATTTAATATTAAGAAATAATACAAATCAGTTTAATTTTAAAACAATGGAGGAAGATGATTTAAAAAATATTTTTAAAAAAAATAAATAATAAAAAAGACTTTAATCATGTAAATCGTAAAATGTTATTTTAGATGTTTTTGACACATAATTTGATTGAAGTTATAAATTGTTCGTTACATACGGGAATTTATCCAGAATCATGGAAGGAAACAGTAGTAACACCAATAGAAAAAGTAAAAAACTCAAAAATATGCAGTGAATTCCGTCCAATTAACATGACAAGCATAGAGTCAAAAATTATTGAGAAATTTGTGTATATTCAACTTGAAAGGTATTTGAATGAGAACAATTTAATATCTAAATTCCGAACAGGTTTTAGAAAAAAACCACAGTTGTGAAGCAGTTCTGAATCTGATTGTAGCAAATTGGAATCAGGTTGTAGACGAAAAGCAAATGATAGTAGTGGTCTTCCTTGACTTGAAAAGATTATTAGAAACTATAGACAGGAATATTCTATTATCGAAATTAGAAGCATTAGGCACTGAAAATATAGAACTTAATTGGTTCGAGTCATATTTAAGCAATAGAAGTCAAAAAACTAAAGTCAACGGTGTAGTGTTATTGAAGTTACAGGCAACTGAAGTTTTGTTGGGAGTTCCACAAGGATCTGTCTTAGGGGTGTTATTGTTTCTAATATACATAAATGATATGGAGATAAGCGTAAATTTTGCGCAATAGAGAAAATAAATAATGATTTGGAAAGAGTCAACAAGTAGCTAAGAATGAATAAATTAAAACAAAATATAAATAAAACAAAGTTCATGATAATAAATGGTAGTTCAGAATACCAAGTAAAAATCGATAATGAACATGTTGAAAAAGTAAGCGAAAGTAGTAAGCGAAATTAAATGCTTAGGGTTAATACTAGATGAACAATTAAAATTTCATAAGCATCTTGATTATACATGCAAAAAAATCTCGAATAAAACATACTTCTTTAACAAAAACAGGGATAAAATGTCTCAAAAATGTGCAATATCAGAATACAATGCAATTATTAAGCCTAACTATACCCGAATTTAACAACATTCTTAAATAATAAACAAAGAAGTCGATTGCAAAAGCTACAAAATAAAAATATGAGAAGTATTTTAAAATGTGATAGATTAAAACCTATAGATAATATGTTGAAATCATTAAATTGACTGAATATTAAACAAAGATTAATATTTAATACACTTGGGTTCATCTTGAAAATTAAGCACAGTATATGATGCCGAACTATTTATCAGAAAAGTTAACCTATGTAGGTAATGTTCAACAATATAGTATAAGAAACATCTCCGACTTTAGATTATAGTGTTTTAGAAAGGATATGGCTCAAAAAAATTTAATGTATGAAGGGCTGAAGCAAATAAATTACCTCCGGAAATAAAAACTGAAATTAATATTGAAATGTATAAAAAAAAAACTTATTAAAAGTATAAAAATATTGTAAGTAGTATTGTAATAGTTTATATATATACATGCATAAAACTAAATAAATTAATAAATCTAAATCTAAATTTGTTTAATCGATCTGACAAAATTTTTATTATCAGCTGAGCACAAAATGTCTACATTCATAGGTTGAGAGAGACGACAGGTAATTTTTTTTATAATTTTAAATAAGGTGTTTTTTGGACAATTTTATATGCTAACAATTTTTTTTTACGTAATACATAATACATACATATATATTATATATTATATATATATATATTATTCTGCATTTATCTGGATGTTTGTAAGTTCGACGGAACGCTCCAACACATACAAATTGCTTTGGTGCTTTTTTTTAACCCCTGTCTACCATGCTGAATCTTTGCAGGAAAAATTGATTGCATGAACTATATTTTTTTAATTTAATGTAAGTGTTCTTCGCAAATAATAAGGAAAAATAAAAAATAATAATAATAATATAAATAAAACAAACAATTTTTTTGATTTATGATAATAAGGACTAATAGAAATTTAATCAATAGTTTAATATGGTATAATAACCAAAAGGCAAACAGCATTTAACACAAAAAAAAACATAATTCACTCAAAGGTTATTCTTATTACTTAAAATTATACACAATAATATACATGTGTATCAGCATATTTGAATTGTATAATATTATACATTATACTACTTATACCTGCTTATACCTTTTATTTTTGTCATTATTGTGTGCGTAACTAACTTCACTCAAAAAAAATTATTTTTTTAAAGAAGGGTGTGGCTTAGTAGGTAAGAATCCTACATACAGTGTCAAGCTACGGGGCTCATTGTATCTTTCTGAAGATCCCCACCAGCCTACGAAAAATAAAAAAAATAAAAAAATTGGCAAAATTTTGACTCCAAAAAAAATATTTCTTTTATGTGTTTTAGAAAATTAAAAAGTGATATAAACATAAGTACTGTAATTTCGGAATAAAGAATCTAATGAAAGAAAAAAAGAAACTAGGATTTATTTTGCTTCCGTCATTTATGACGGGTTACAAAGCTAGTATATATATATATATGTATGTATATATACTTAATTTTTGTAAATTTAAATTCGTTCTATTTGTTTGAAAACGATATTATTACCAACTTAAAAACTTTTAAAAGGACGTGATCTATCACGCAATGGTTGCAGAAATGTTTTATCTTGAACAAATTTAGCTGGACTATATAATGGTCTTTTAGTCTCTAAAAATATATCCAAACTTGCCATAGTTCTTCTCAATTGAGCTGGTAAAATATTCTCTTTTTGTCTAAAATTCATTTAAATGAATTCGTCCATATTTCCATTTCCCGTATTGTCTGATTTGATTCCGAATTATTTTTACCATTTCAAGAAAGACATAGAAACCAAATTGGACATTTTGTTGGAAAATTTGCTGGAATACATATTACGCAATCTAATTCTGATGAATTTCTAGTAATTATAGCACGAAATATCTATAATTGCTAATTTGTAATCAAATAAAAAAATATTTTTTTTTATTTTAAATTCGGTTTAGTTTTCAAACAAATTCTTAAGTTAAACAAGCCTGGGAGTATACATATATTATATAATATATCGTGATAAGAAAATCTAAATCAATAAATTTTTGTATTGATGGATCAGATGAATATTCAAGTCAAGCTAAACTTGTCCATTGTACTAAACAATCATCACTATCTGCTTTAACTTAGCGCAATAACTAAGTAAACCGGTTAGGCTGGATCAATCCGCGCAAACGAGGACGTATGTTTTCGACGGGCGCGAACAATCGGTTAGTTAGGCGGAGACGGAAACTCCGTCGTCAAATGACCTGGCCCTCCTGGTAGGGGGTTTGTGTGTAGTTTTATCTGCCCTACCACAATAAAATTAATGCAGTAATCAAAAATGTAATGGACAAAACAAAATTTACTATTACCCCAGGTGGCAGACCAGTTGCACTGGAAAATCCACCCTTTTCGGAGGTCGGTTACACGGATTCTGGGGGGACCAACTATTACATACAAAAGGAAATTTCAACAGGAGTTCGTTAACATCAAGAACTCCCCCTAAATCAATAAACAAAGAGAGTAAAACAACAAGAACTCCTTTGAAAAACGTGCCAGTAGAAAAGCAAACAAGAGTCGAAAGCGTTGGCGATAAAAAGATCCATCTAGACTCTGTAGGTGTAAACTTCTACAACGAATGGAAAAAAGAAGTAAAGGCACGGAAAGAAATGGAACAGATAGTGATCAGTCTACAGGATCACATTAAAGAACTAGAAAAAAAGGTTACCTTATTAGATAGAGGTAATTCACCAGCGCCAAGTAATTGCAACATCTTCAATTACTTCACGGATGAAGAAGAACTCACGAGAGAAACGGATTGGATTCTTAAAAAAACAAAAAGACCATCCAAAAAAAGGAAAGCAGAGGATAGCCCCGAAACTGCCCAACAGAAAAAAGAATCACCAAAACCAAAACAAGCAGCACTTGGAAACAATACTGCGGATAAAAAAGCTAAAAAAGAGGAACATAAACCACCACCTATTATGGTTCATGGGTTAGGTACCTTTGGTGAGCTAAATAATTTAATAAAGCAAACCACTAAAAATGAATGCAAGTACACATCTTATAATAATAACGTCTGGAAGATCAATGTTACTGATAGTGACACATACAGATGTATAACAAACGATTTAACATCGAAGAAAGTTCAGTGGCACTCCTATGAGGACAAATCTACCAGACCAACAAAAGTTATGGCCAGGGGATTACATCCTTCATGCGATGAAAATGAAATAGTTCAAGACCTGAGAGATAACGGTTTCCAGATACTAGAAGCCAAAAACATAATTATTAAAGATAAAATCGAAAAGAACGATGGTAGCTTTATCACTCAAAGAAGAGGATTACCATTGTTTATGTTAACATTCGATAATAGAGAAAATATAGAAAAAACTTTTTCTATTAAAACAATAATGAAAATAGTCGTTAAAATTGAACCACTAAGAAAAAACAAAAAGTTAATCCCACAGTGCAAGAGATGCCAAGCTTTTGGGCATACACAAAGTTATTGTAATAGAGACTGTGCTTGCGTTAAGTGTGGCGGTAAGCATTTCACAAAAAGCTGCATTTTAAAGTTGGGAGAAAAAGCCAAATGTATTAATTGTCGTGGTGATCATCCGGCAAACTACAGAGGATGCCCAATTGCAAAAGAACAGCAAGCCAGAAGAAACAAACAAGCAAAACTACCCCAAATTCAAAAGATTAATACCTTTAAAAATGAAAAATTTGTTGACACGAATAGAAAACCTACAGTAATAAATGCTGTACGTAATGTAAATGCTAAATCATATGCCCAAATTGTGAAAAACTCCCATAAGGAAGATGATTACTCAGTCAAGGATATATTAAGTCTTATCCTACAGAGACAAACAAACCAAGATGAATTTATTAAAACATTATCTGACGAGATTACAACGATAAAAAACCATAGCAGAAAACCACCGCAGTCACATAAAAAATAAGCCACACCCTTAGAGTTGCTACATGGAACGCAAATGGACTCTTCCAACACATTTTAGAACTCGAAATTTTTCTGAAGGATCAAAACATAGATATATGTCTAATTTCTGAAACACACTTCACAAAGAAATTCAGTATTAAAATTCCTAATTACGTTTGTTATCATACTTCCCATCCAGATGACAAAGCAAGAGGAGGAACAGCAATACTGATAAAAGGCAACATTCAACACCATGAGGAGCAGAAAATAGAAAATGCAATGATGCAAGTTACAACAATCAACATTAAGGTCAAAAATAAGGACTTCAAAATCTCGGCTATCTATTGCCCACCAAGACACTCACCTACTAGAGTCGACTTCATAAATCTCTTTAAAATACTTGGAAACAATTTTATCATCGGAGGAGATTTCAATGCGAAACATACCCACTGGGGTTCAAGATTAACCACAACAAAAGGGAGAGAGCTATATCAAGCTGGAAGAAATCATAAGTGTGAATTTATTTCTTCCGGTGCCCCAACCTATTGGCCCACTGACCCAGCGAAAATACCTGATTTGATTGATTTCTTTATAACAAAGGGAATAAATAGAAACCACACATATGCCGTGAGCAATGATGACCTATCGTCTGACCATACTCCAGTGATCATGGTTCTAAGTGAAAAAGTTGAACACAAAAATTGCCTCCCAAGACTTACAAACAAGAAAACTGATTGGGATATGTTTAGAGAAAAACTTGAGCAATTCATTACTCTAGGATCCGTGGAATCAAGGAACCAAATTGATGCAGAAGTCGAGCAATTCATTGTAGACGTGCAGCAAGCAGCAAAGGAGAGCACGCCATGTTTTGACTCGAAACATCACTCGAGAGTGAGCTATCCTCCAGAAATAAGAGCACTGGTTATGGAGAAGAGAAGGGCACGACGAAAATGGCAATCAACGAAGTACCCAGGTGATAAAATTATATTCAATCGCTTAAATAATCAACTAAAACAGCAAATCAGAAATATAAAAAATAACTCATTTAATAAATTCTTAAACAATTTATCAGCCGATGCTTATACTGACTACTCGCTTTGGAAAGCAGCTAAACGAATAAATAGACCACAGGTGCAAGATCCACCTTTGAAAACACAGGCTGGTAGCTGGGTCGGTAACCCAAAAGAAAAAGCTAAGATTTTTGCTGGCCACTTGGCAGAGGTCTTCACAGCACCAACACAAAATCTTGCAAATGAAAATATAACTCTCGAAGTTAAAATAGATGAAGCGGAAATTTCGCATGTCACTCTAAGAGAAATTAAACAAATATGCAGACACAACCTGAGTGTCAAAAAAGCACCAGGTTACGATCTCATCAATGGCCAAATCATGCGGGAACTACCAGATCTAGCTTTGTTAAAGCTACAACATATATTTAATGCATGTTTTAAGTTCACATATGTTCCGAGACAATGGAAAATTGCAGAAGTAATTGTAATACCGAAGCAAGGAAAACCGCCTTCAGAGGTAACATCATATCGACCAATATCGTTGTTACCTATTATATCAAAAATATTTGAGAAACTGCTCCTCAAAAGACTTGCCCCGATTATTGAAGAAAGAGATCTGATCCCGAACCATCAATTTGGATTCAGAAACAAACATTCTACAATTGATCAAGTGCATCGGATCACAAATATAGTGGAAAAAGCGTTCGAAGAAAAAAAAGTCTGCTCAGCAATCTTCTTAGATGTTGCTCAGGCTTTCGACAAAGTGTGGCACCAAGGCCTTGAATTTAAACTACATCGTGATTTACCAAGACAATTCTATGAAATATTAAAATCATATATGAACAATAGATGCTTTCGTGTACGTTATGCCAAAGAATATTCAGAAGTAAAAGAAATATCTGCTGGAGTCCCACAGGGAAGTGTTCTTGGTCCAATACTTTACCTGCTATATACAAGAGATATCCCACAAATTGACAACATTTTTATGGCTACCTTTGCAGACGACACTGCGATTCTTGCAGTTGACGTATCTGTCGAAAACTCCACAGCAAAACTTCAAAATGCAATGAATAAAATAAGATTATGGACCCAACGTTGGCGCATTAAACTTAATGAAAGCAAATCAACTCATATAAATTTTACATACAAAAAGATTGCAACCATTCCTATCTCAATCAATAACAAAATAGTACCATATGCCAATACAGCAAAGTATCTGGGAATGACACTCGATGCTAAGCTAAGATGGAAGGAACATATAAGAAAGAAAAAAGAAGAGCTAAACATTAGACTCAAAAAATTTTACTGGTTACTTGGGCGTGGTTCTGAGTTATCAGTACAGAACAAAATATTGATATATAAGCAGATATTAAAACCTGTGTGGACGTACGGTATCCAATTATGGGGCTGTGCAAAGAAACCCAACATTGAAATGTTGCAAAAATTTCAAAATAAAGTGCTCCGTGGTATAGTAAATGCACCATGGTACATACGTAACAAAGATCTCCACCGTGACTTGCGCATTGAAACAGTCACGGAAGAGATCAAGAAACATGCAGTCAAACACGAGCAGAGACTGCAAACTCATGTGAACTCGGAAATGGCAGCAGTTCTTCATATCGACAGCAGTATCCGTCGACTCAAGAGAACGAAACCCCACGAGCTGGTCACGACCTAAAATGGAAAATTCTACGATAATAGTTTCCTTTACGGAAATTTTTATTTCAATAATTTTTCTTTGCGAAAAAATCTAAAAAATCTTGCCACGCGGAGCTATTGCTGTGACTATCTCCTTCACGGGAAATATCATAGTGATAAAGTTCCTACACGGTAATTATTATGATGTTAGCGATCCTCCACGGAAACTATCACTATAATAATTTCCTAAAGACGCGACCGAAAATTTACGAAAAAAAAAGTCATTAGTCGATCTTACGTAGATTGGTTATAACGGAAATGGGTGACTCTATTTTTATTGCTAATATTTTAACATGTTTTGAATTTAGCTAAATTTTATTTTATTTTCCTACTTTTGCACCAATTAGAGATTTTTCATTGGCCTAATGAAATTTATTTTCACTTTCATTTATATTTTTATCAACTGCTAATAGAGCTTGTATTACAGTTCAGTTTATTTTATAATACAACAACAAATGATTTCTTCTCGATAATTATGGAAAAAAATAATATTAATGTATTAAAAATAATTAAATATTACAAGTAACCAAGCCAATCGACTTTTATAGAATTGTAGATTACACCAATGACGAAAGAATTAAATCCCACTGATTGTCATTGATTTCTTCAAGATACGTCATTTTATATATGTACATATATCATAGATCGCTTTACACTATTTATTTTCTTTCAAGACCACATTTTAAGCACAGTGAGGCTTTACATCTAATAAGGTAAGGATTTAAAATTATTTTTTAATTTAGTAAAATGTTAAAAAATTTATTAGTATTTCGAAAATCATTTTTGGCTTTAATAACTAGAGGTAATGTAGGTCATTATTTTATTTAAAAAAAAATAAAATGATTGTCTTTTTACTAAGGCAAACACTTGACTTTATTTTAAATAAAAATAAGATAGGATATATCATGAAAACAAATAAATGGTCCAAATGTTTAGCGGGAAGTGATTCAATCCTTTGGCTGGGGTATGAATGCGAACAAAATGAAAAAAATAATGAGACTAATTGCTTTAATTATAATATCATGAAATATTCATAATTCACTTGATCTTTGATGACAGTTTTTAATAGATAGAGCATAGAATCAGAAGACTCTTCTATTGCATTTCTTTTTCTCATACTAAATAAATAATTAATACTTTGAAAACTTTCGCTTGCTTCTTTACTAGAAAAAGAAAACCTTGCTTCTTACCTGACAGGAACTTACAACTAAATGGCAATTCCGTTGACTGGAGCACTACTGTCAAATACCTAGCGATAATCCTGGATCCTAAATTAACTTTTAAGCTAGTCGACAACAAAATAAAAAAAATCAAATATTAGTCAAATTGTTATACGAACTAATTAATAGGAAATCGTCTCTCTCTGAATTCAACAAAATTTTACTTTTCAAATCCATCTTCCAAAGTACGTATCTGTATGGTACTCCAGTCTGGTAAAAAAAATGACTGAAAATTACCGAAAATAAACTACTAAAAATGTTACTAAAATTCCCTTGGTATCACAGTACATTAGATACCAATTTAAAATCCAAAAGTACGACAATAACAGACACATATACGATTAGAGCTAACAAATTTATTGCCAACTGCTCCAGCTCCGAAAACATTTTAATTAGGCAATTGGTCGATAGTTACTAAATGTAAATAAATTGTGATTGTTTGCTTTAATTATTTCTTTTTTATCTATTTTTTTTTTGTTTTTTTATGTCTTTGTTTAGCTATAAATTAGTTTAAGTCTAGTCATAAGTTTTTAAGTAAAATTTTTAAAAATACAAGTAGTCACAAGGTTTTTGTAATTTTCCACCATTTTTCCTTGTATCAATTAAAATAAAATTGTAAATCAAACAACTAATGTAATGCAAAATATATGGAGATTTAATATGGAAAATAACTCAATATAACGGTATCAAACTATACTGTGTTTCAACAAAATTTCGGATACATAATTTAACAAACCATGTCGTGAAAATGAGTCGCGGATACACTGTAAAATTAATTACCGATCATGAGACAATGTAAACAATTTTTCTTTTGACAATTAAAATCGTAAGTCAATATGTTCGCGATGTTGTCGATACATTTACCATGTTACGGATACTAATAATATAACTCTAACTTAAGTATAAGAAGGCTCTGTCATTATAAATTATGTATTAACAAATTTTGGAAATAAACGAAGTATCTATTTATTTATTCATCTACCAAGTACGATCTTACAGACTACAGTGATCTTACAGATTAAATGCGATAAATCCAACAAAATAAACAGAATAATTGATCATATTAACAGTAAATGAAATAAATTTAATCACCAACATTCTAAAAGAAACATCAACTCCATTATACCCTTCACATTGATTGGTAGTGAGTGATTCGCACGATTACAAAATAAATTATACTTGTATACATGTACTTCCTTATCCGTTCAAGTAAAAATTATAAAAAATTAACAGAAATTAAGTTAGGTTATTAACACATATGAAGACCGCAAAATATACGCATTGCCGTAAGTTAAAGTTTATCATTTAAATATATTATGTATATACTACATATACGAGTATAAATTATATATTTTTGTTTTTCAATTACAAAAAAATAATTTTTATATTCATGACAAAATTTGAAGTAACCTCTCTGAATTTATTTGTACAAATGTAGTTGTATTTATACTTCTGTTATGATCAGTTTAATAACATTAATGTAGTGCAAGAGCTATTGTTTTATACGAATTTAAAATCCTACTGTTTTACAATTTTTTTTGTTAATTTTTTTTTCGGCATAGTCATTCACCACCTATCCTTTGGGTAACATATGAATTCTGTTTGATTATTTAAGATACTTGAATTTATTAAATTATACACTTCTATATGAAATAAAGATTATTATTATTACTATTTGTGCGATCTATAGCTAATTATATTTTTTCGATGTACAATTAATATGCTTGTTGGCATGCATGTATTACATGTTCTTAAATAATTAGAAACATATAAAAGTTAGTTTTCATATAACCAAAACAAAAATTTCTTTGCGTTACAAATTGGGATTAGTTTCTTTGTTGGTTTTTAATAAAATAATTTTGTTAATATGTATTCTTAAAAATGTACACTTTACTTTTTTTTTACTTATTTTGTTTTTATCACTATTTTCTCAAAATATATTTTTTAGTATTTATCTATTTTCTTAATATATTTTTGTTCGTTTTAAATTAATTCATACTTGTTTAGAAAACCAAAAATGAAAATCAAGCAGTAAATCGAGAAAGCACAATTTTAATAGTCGTGTTATGTAAGACTGCCTTGAATATTTTTATTAATAAAAAAAGATTTTATAATATGAATCGACACTTAAAATATTCCCAATGAAGAATAAATTTACTAAAGGTGAATAGACTTAAATTTATATACAGGGTGACCACAATTAACAAATGATTTTTGAAGAAAACAAAACGATTTCAATATTAGGTTTTATTAAAAGAAGGTTTCAAATCATACCTCAATAGGACTTTTACTGTGGTGACATCGACCTATTGTCATGGAATGGTTGTGAGAATAATAATGAATGAAAACACAGTCTCAGAACCAAAATATTTAAACTATGTCTTTATACTTCCAAATGAATTAAAAAAATGATAAAAAAAAGTATATTAAAGTCTCTATTGCACTCTTTAGTTTGTTTATTTGTTTGTTTAAGTCTTAAATGTGTTAATAAAGTGTGGTCGGGTAGGTAAGTACGTAGGTAGAAGTGGCCATTCCAGTTACTTCTGGAAAACCAATTAGCACTTAAATGTGCCGTTTTGACCACGACTCGATTGACCTACTTTTGTTGTTGTATGTTATAGGAGACCATTGTCTCATTTTCACTCTCCTCAGGGACTCAGTACTAGAGCCACCCTGTGTGATAGAGAAGGTTGATCAGATATCCTATTTTGCTTTCGCGATGAAACCTATATTGCTAGGGAAAGCTTCTACTAGAGTTCGGAGTCTTACTCTAGCTAATGCTGGGCAACTGCAAAGGGAGTGTGATCGGGTAATTTTAATTTACATTATTTTTATTTCTAGACTTTTATTTTTAGACAAGAATTTTTTCAGTACTTCGTGAATTATGGAAGTTCTGGAACACATAAAGAAAAAACTTGTGGTGTCTTTGGTTCTTCCAATTTGCATGTATTGTGACGTAGTTTTTGTAGGTATGAGTACATATAAACTTATATCAGAATATTTTTGTTACTTAATTATAATAAATTTGATAGGATCAGCTGCATACTAATATATACAATACATACTAATTTCGTAGATTTTAGATATGCTTCATTCATAAGGAATCTATAAAACTGATTGTACAAGGAGTAACCCTACGTCATAATGGCAGACTCAAAAATTTGTCTTTCTTTGTTAAGACTTTAGTTAGTACATTGAAATACGTTACCATTGCTCCGCAACTTCACATTGTAAATTTATTCAATTTTGTTCGCAGCATTTTGAGCAAATATCTTAGTTATTCAATAACATAGTTTTTGTATAATGATTTTTAATTAATTTATTTGTTTTTATTTATTTATTTTTTTAATTTCCTTATTTTTGAGATAGAAAATTAAATTACATTCTTGTTTGCCCAATGCTCTCAACAATAAATTTTGAATTCGGTTAATTTTTGAAGTTTGATTTTTTTAATTTTAAATTACGTACAGCCAAAACAAATGCTTCTATTGTAAAGATAAAACTGATAAAACGTTTTATTGAAATTTGAATAAATTGAAATCGAAATTGAAAAAATCTAGGAAAAGAAGAATTGTTGAATAGTGTAGTTTCAGAAAAATATTTATAATATTCCAAACTAATATTCCAATTCATAAAACCTGAAGATTGAATGAACGTCATTATGGTGGATTGACTGGTTTAAATAAAGCTGAAACTGCTGCCAAGTACGGTCGAGTTCAAGTTAAAACTTGGAGAAAAAGCTATGATACTCCTCCACCACCGATGGAACCTGTTCATAAATATTATGAAACAATTATGAAGGATACTCGTTATGCTGATGGACCAAAATTGGAAGAATTTCCAATGTTCGAATCTTTAAAATTAACAATCGCTCGTACTTTACCATACTGGAATGATGTTATTCTTCCTCAATTAAAAGAGGGCAAGAAAATTATTATTGCAGCTCATGGTAACACTTTAAGAGCTATTGTGAAGCATTTAGATAATATGTCTGATGATGCTATTATGGGGTTAAATTTACCAACTGGTATTCCATTTGTCTATGTAGTAATTGGACGAAAGTTTCAAACCAGTCGTTTCAATGAAATTTTTGGGCGATGAAGAAACAGTTAAAAAAGCAATGGAAGCTGTAGCTGCCAGAGGCAAAGCTAAGTGAAGTACTTTGTTTTTTTTTATGTTAAAAAATATGAAATATATTACAGTTATAACTGAAGCCGACTACATTGATTATTATATCCGTTTAGGTTCTAGATTTAAATCACTGACATCAATTAAGATTTAAGTATAATTTTAAAAATTACTATTATATCCGTTTACCACCTTACAAAGAAAAACTAAAATTGGTGCATTTAAACACACAGAAGAGAAATTGTCGGAGTCATATTTTGTTAACGATTAATTTGGTGAAGTTGACTCACTAATATTGTCAAAGATAAAATCAATCATTATCGTAATATAAGTGCACGCTTAATGTATTCAATACTGCTCATTAAAAATATGGTAAGTTCAAATCAATTGGACAGAATGTTTATGGTAGTGAATTGGTAGAGAAGTTTCATTAGTCTTTCTATGAATAAGAAACAATTTAAAATTAACTTATTATCATTCTTATGACATATGAAAACCAATTCGCAATGAATTGTACCTTTTTGATGCCACGACTCTGATAACCTATTTTTTGTTGTTGGTTATTTTAAGGGATTACTCGCCCAAGGAATTCGGTGCTACAGCGACCATGTACGTTAGAGAGACTCAATCAGGTCAACAATTTCGCTTCCCGCAATAAATCCTATAGTCCTACCTACCTACCTGTATTCTGTAGAAGTTAGATTGATTGGAGTATGATTTTATATGGGAACACTTTATTTATTTTAATTCTACAAAGTTAGATCTTACACACTAGCAACAAAACAACAAAAAAAAAACTATATATAAAAAAATAAAAAAAAAACAAAAAAAGAGTACTGAAAATTATTCAAAAATATAATTAACACTATATAACGCAAGATCTTTAAATTGAGTTCTATTTAATAGAAAAACATCAATCTTATTATTTAATAGCTAAAAACTCATTAAGCAAAGCGAAACACCTTGAAACCGGTTAATTTCTACTATAATTTGTTCTATGAAATTGAGTATTCAACAAGTTCTGCGATCTAAGTATAGTCCCGGTGGTATACCTAAACTGAAACTCTGTAATAAATTTGATGAATCAATATGCGATGTTAAAATATCGCGAGCAAACATAACACAGAAAACAGATCTTCTATTATACAACTTTGTTAGACCTAACAACTTACATCTTGCATTATATGAGGGTTTTCCTTTTGTGAGTGAAAATCTTCTCAGGGCGAACCGAGTCAATTTTTTTTGAAATTTTTTCAATTCTTAATACTATATTGGAATATTGGGGATATTATATTGGGGATATTGTAATAAGGATTCCAAATAATTACACCGTATTTTAAAATTGGTCTTACCGGAGATACATATAACGCTTTAAGCATATACGGATCTCTAAAATTTTTGATCGAAATTATCTCCCAGATCATTTATATTATTTTATCTATTTAAAATGTTACAATTTACAAAATAGTCAAATGTTATGGGTGATAATTTTCTAAAATACAACTTCACGGTACAATTACTATAGTTTAGTAATAAACCATTAATTAGACAACAGTCATAAAATGTATTCAAGTCGTCTTGCATTGCTGTACAATCATATAAAGATTATATTTTTGATTTATAAATTTTAGCATCATCGGAAAAAAATGAAATACATATGAGCAAATTTTATTAATATATCACGTATAAAAAAAATGAATAGCGTGGGTCCCAACATAAGATCGTTGTGGTACTCCTTATTCTAAATTTAATATTTAATAATATAACAGAGATTTTTAGATATCACATAACATGCCTATACAGCTGTAATTTAAAAAAAACGTTAGAGTATAGTGCACCCTTTCAAATTATAGTCATATCAGAAGAAACTTAAGAAATTCGATAAAGTTAGAATTCAAACGGAAATAGTTATCTATTCTAGGTCTATCTAGGTTAAAAAATTATTTTAAACCCTTATTTTTCTTCTTGAAGACATCAATTTTGTGATGGTAATGTCCAACATTCATACCATCTTTTCGACAGTCTTCCTGGTGGTTTTTGTTAATTTGCACATTCACTGTTACATTCGCCAGTCGATCTTTTACCATTCTGTTTATATATTCTATTCAGTTTCTTTGTCTATTTCAATTCCAATGGGAATTATTTTGTCGCATATGTCCCAGATTTCGTTGCATTACGTTTACGTTATCTCTTAACATATAGTCACACAAGTTGGTATTTCTGTGCATATTTAGTTTTGTTTTAGTTGTGTCCACGGTTGTCTCAATAATGTACGTTAGTATGGACAGAATACAGATTTTGTATATTCGTGTTTTGTTTTATTAGCATGTATTTGTTTCTCCCAATTTCTTGCTTGGGTTCTTCCTAAATTTAAATAATAACCTCTGCACATCATCTTCATTCTTTCCAATTAGTACAGCGTCATCTGCATAACATATGATTTAAAACCGGACTTCTCCAATTCTATAAACATTTAAGTTTAGTATGTTGTAAGCTTTCTGCAGAACACGATGGGTTAACATTCTATGCCAATGTAATTGGCAAATGCGATTATGTCATTTGTTATTGATAATATTTTTTTTAATTAACCAAATTATAACGATAAGTTTAAAAAATCTTAATCATGTTAAGCTCTTCGTTTAGTAGCATTATGCTAAGTACTTGTGTTACGTTTGATATTTTAATTTACAATATGGATATTAGTTTTATATAAAATTTTTACGAAATTAAATTTAATATTGACAATAAATAAAACACTAGAATTTTAGTTAAACATACACACTGCATCGCACTAAAGTTGTAACAAATTTAACAAAACACTGGCAGAATCATTTATATGTGAATGCAAGTTTATATGTCAATCCAAACGAAATTATTTACAATTGATAATATTTTTGTCTATTTGAAAAAAAATGTATTTGTTGTTATTTCTAGGTCGAAGAAATTAAAATGGAGTTCATTTGATGTAATGTTGAGTCTATGGCATCTTTAAGAATAAATTTTTATGATATCTGCCAAATCAACTATCAGTAGGAGACGTTGATGAGGAGTTAAAATGTCTATAATGTTTTCAAAATGAACTGGAAGTGGATGAGTGATTTTGTCATTTTCTATTTATTTTTCTATATACTTTTTTTTAAATTTTATTTTCATTTATTTATTAGCTTCTCTAAATGAGCTTAAAGCTCCTACAGAGTTTACATTAATAATATTAATTTATGATTTTATGTTTTTTGTTAGCATATTTGCCCTTTTGTCTTGTATGAATTGTTTAACAAATCATTTGTGTAATTTTGTCAATGTACTTTACTCGGAGTGAAAATTCGTGTTTAAAGATTTATAAATCAAATGGAAAATTAAAAATAATGGGGATGACCAAAACAAAAATAAACGGTTAATTTGAATGTTAAAATTTCCCTTATCAAATCTTCTTGAACTGCAACAGATCATTTTTGAATCACTCTGTAAAATCATTCAATAAATTTTAATATGTTTCTTCAAAAGTAAATAACATCTTCAGATTTATTTCAATATTATGTATAGGTACAATGCTAATATTATCTTAAATTTAATAAATTTTTTTTTATCTTTTCTTTTTTTTTTGTTAGAGTTTATAGAATTGATTCAAAAATCATATCCTTGAAGTAAGTTCTTTTTTATTATATCAATATCATAATAAGATCATATTATTATACTGATTAAGCTCCTATTCTATACTAATAATAATAATATAATTTAAAAGCGTTTCAAATAGAAACTAAATAATAATAATATCTGTACTTACTGTTATATGTGTATGTATGTATGAAAAGCTAAAGAAAATTATGAATTTAATACGAGCGAGTGTCATACACTTGATAACATAAAAAACAACCTTAATTAGTTCAAAAAAAGCGAATCGTGAGACCTTTATAAATAATGAAAAAAAAAATAATAATAATAATAAAAAAAGTAAAAAATTCGTACGTTTATAATGTATACGTAATTGATTTATTTCTGTTGTGTTGTTGTTGTTGTTGTTGTTCTTTAAGAAAATAATTTTAAATGAGTTGAAACTAATTAATATACACAAAATACACATATACTATTTTAATTGTTATATTAAAATTTACAAAAATGCTTGATAAATTGTATTTTTACTTACATATATAAATTCGCAGAATAACAATATATATAATAGCCCCTCCCCACTTCCGTACGACATAACGTCAATATAAATTTTTATCACGAGCCTCTATTTTAATGAAATTTCAAATGAATAAATAAAAAAATTTATTAAATGTTGTGATAACCTCTTTGAATTAGCATGACAATAAAATTAATCTACAAAAACAAAAGAACATCCATTATAAATAAGGTAACAGTTCCGAAAAACGTACGCCCGATTTTCTGAAAGCTTTACGCAAAGAAATTGCTGGAGGAACGTTTAATGAACATTGATGGTATTGCATAGTGATATGTTTCAGAAAAACTACATTTGTATGTAATTTTTAATTTTTAAGCTACTCTTCTGAGGTATAACATAACTTGGAAACTATTGGGTTAACAGACTATAAAAATGCTTAGACTAGAAACACTGTAAAAATGAATAGACTTTTCACAAAAAAAAATTAGAACATGTACGACAATATTCCATTTTGGTGAGAAAAAAAATTTAATTTATAAATGGTTTTAGATTTGTCATCTCTACACCTAAATCGAAAAATCTGTTTACAATTTAGTGAATTATTGTATAATTTTATAAATCTGCGCTTATATACTGATACCAACCAATTAGTCTTCTCGTTAAATTTGAGATGATAACCAAGGAATACTAGATAATCAAAAAAGTATGTTAATACAATCATCACACAACAATCAATATTAATTTTTTTTCTTCTACCATTTAATATTTACAATCTGTACAATCTGTAAATTTATGTTTTTTACTGGTCCCTCATAAGATTGTTTGCCAGGATGTTTGGATGTACTTCCCATTTACCTTTGTACTTTGAGCAGTATTTTGATATTTCATCATGTACTGAAGGAACCTGCAAATCGTTATGAATTAAAATATTTGACGAACCACGAAGCATCGACCATCATTCTTAGGCCTTTGTTCTGAAATCTTTAAATTACATCAATGTTGGTTTTAGGTGCTGCACCCCAGGGTTAAATTCCATATGACCATATGAGCTTAAGTATCTAATATATATTAAGTATATTGGAGACCATATGAGATTTGTACAGCATCACCTTGTTTTCCAAAGACAATTCTGATTCTTTATTCAAGGCTTCTTTATTCTCAGCTTTTCCCCCAATTGTGCGCGGTTACAAAGTATGTGCTTCTTCCATGTTAAAAGCCTATCAAAATCTAATATAATACTCCTTAGGTATGACTGTATTGTTCAAAGTTACTGGGGGTAGTTACTGTAGACCTTTCCACAGTGTAAATGTCACATGGGTTGACTTGTTTTCATTGAATTTTATTTATCACATATGGAGTCAGCTTCGAATTTGACTGAAGTTTCGCTGAAGAAGATTTGAGGCTCGTAATGGATCGATGTCTGAAGCCATAAATGCCGTATCATCAGCAAACGTTGCTACTTTCACATCTGGTGTCGTTGGGATATCTGCCGTATAGATGAGGTAGAGTGTGAGTCCAAGAACGCTTCCTTGTGGCACGCCAGATTGAACGTCGAATAGTTTTGTGTGAAAATCTTGCTGTCTGACATAAAACGTACGATTTTCCATATAACTTCCCAGCAGTTCGTAGATATCGCACGGCAGATATTTTTTTTGTTTACAAATTAAGCCTAAATGCCACACCTTATCAAAAGCTTGACTTATATAAAAATTGCGGCAGAAGAATATTTTTTTGCTCCAAGTTAGAATGAGTTAGTTGATTCACAACTCGATGAACTTGTTCCACAGTGCCATGCTTTATTCTAAAACCTAACTGGTGTTTGGGTATAAGTTTTCTGCTTTCTATAACTGGGTTGAGTCTTATTAAGAATAGTTTTTCAAGTATTTTGGACATTATTGGTATTAGGCTGATCGGCCTGTAAGATGATGGTTCTTCTGGTCTTTTTCCGGCGTTGTGTGTCATGATTATTTCTGCTACTTTCCATTGTGATGGGAATAATATTTTCCTTAGTACTGCATTATATATATATATATGTGTTAGTAACTGTAAAGCTTTCACTGGCAATTAACAATACATGTTAATGACAAAACAATCAATATTAATGATGACCACACTCACACTATAATACCAAACCAGCTGATAACACCATCATAATTTCGTCAAAAGTTAGATTCAATAATCATAATGCCATCTGCAATTTAACATTTAAGTATTACAACAAATCACCTATTGTAAAATATAAAAATAATGTGTTAATAACATTTTTAATACGGACTAAAAAGTATAACATTAATATTATTCTTATTTTTTATTCAATTAATTTTAGCGGTTTACAAGCAGTAACTGCCAAGGTTATCGTCAAAATATTTTTCCCAACCTAAATAATCCCACACAAATTGTCCTGAAATTTTGTGATTAATTAAATTATAAAATTTAAAACAATTTGTATGGGGTCAAAATGGTTTATTACAGGTCATGGTCTATTTAAAAAACATCTGTTCAAGATTGGTAGATCGAACACAGATAGGTGTGGGTTCTGCTTAGACGAAGAAGAGTCTAATCGATTTTATGTTTTATAAAATTCATTTTTCAATATTATTTATTATCTAATGTAATCAAAATTACAAGTGTAAATATTTTTAGTTTGTATATACGTTTTAATACAGTATCCAAGGGCCAAAAATAGTTATTTTCGGAATCCAAGCTGTTTCTAAAATTTCAAGTCTTTAGCACACCTCTATAAGTTAGTATAAAATTTAAAATTTTAATTACAAATTTTGACAACAAGTTCGGAACTATTGTCAAAAAATAAATATACATATTTACATATTCGAATCTAAATTCAGTTCTAAATAACCTGGTTAATCGTGATTAATTGTTAGTAGATGTCCAGTTTCACTTTTGTTATTATAGTTTTATACATAAAGATGACATCCACTAATCGTACTAAATCCTTTAAAATTTGAATACACTAATTTAATAGGTTTTTTTTTTTACTATACTCTTAGTTACTAGGTAGAATCACAAAATTCATAGATTAAAAAGTCAGTACAAACAAGTATAAAATGTTTTACGAGTATTAGTTTTTGATTAATTTTCTGAAATATAAACTTACTAGAAACCCCTATTTATTAATTATAATTCAAGTTAAAGCCAAATTTTACGTTTTAACAGAACAGGGATTTAAATATAGTACTGATATTTTTCACTATCAATGAAACCTATATTTAATGATAAAAATAAAACTCATATGCTACCTATGCTATGAACTCTCTTGAAATTTGTACAAATAGAATGGGGTACTGGTGTAGGTGTGGTCGTGGTGTGATCATTTATTTTCTCTCATTTTTGGTGAATAGATTGAATTATTTTGAGGTGTAAATGTTGACAACTACTCTATTATAATATATAAATGTTGAAAACTTCCAAGTTCTCTTAAAATTCATAGTTCCACTATCATTGAGTGAACACTTACTTTAATAAAGATTCGCCTAATTCACATTTGTTTATTACAAAGTTCTGAACGGATTTCGAACCCTCGAATTTGATAAAAAGAACTATATAATATCTTAATAGACTAACTACTAGCCAATTTTGGTAAATAGTTAATTTGTTGAAGTACCGAAGACTCGATGACATTATTTTTTGATTTACGTTGCATATTTAAATTTCTGATTATTGAGTTTTTATTTACGGTTAACTTTATTAAATTGGAATTTTTTATAGATGAGTTTGGTTTGGCAATTCATCATGGCACATTCATCCCACAGGACCAACGTTTGCAAATTAGGCAAATTTATTTTAAAAAAGATGGGCTCAATTTGAAAAACTCATCGTTGTCCATCAGAGCGATTAGTTCGCGAAACTTGTGCAATACACTTACTTTTAAATTATGACGTCATACAGTATTTTATTTATTTATTTATTTAAATAAATATACAGAAAAGGTCTGGCATTATAAAGTTGTACAAATTATTGAAAAATTACTTAAATCTATAATTATGAACAATTAATTCAATACTACAAAAATTTAAAATTGATATAAACATAAATAATATAGAGAAAAAAAAATAATAATAGTAAGTAAGAACAGTAACGAGCTAACGTGCAACATACCAAAATTTTAAACTTAGTCTTTGTTGTTGATGATGATTTAAATGTGTCAATTCGTCATCGTGGTCAACAGTTAAACTTGTGTTCAACTAGCTTATCGAAAACTTTCTTTGTCAATAAACAGAATTACCGCATTTGGAGCGATAAGTTATTAATGAAACACCCTTACATCCAGGAAAATTCACCGTTTGGTTCACTCTATATGGACCGGTGAAATCATTGATCCATATATGTCTTCAAAAGTGATTATGGTCAAAACCAGAACGTTACAGTCAACGGTGAGCGGTACAGAGACATGATCACAAACTTTTCATGGCTCAATTGAAATGTTGCAGACATGTGGTTTCAGCAGAATGGCGGTACATTCAGACAACTCAATTAATTTATTAAAATAAACATTTGACGAATGATTAATCTCACGAAATGGACCTGTTAACTATCCTCGTTCGTTCGAACCAACTCGTTCATGTGATTTGACGCCATTAGGTTGTTTGAATATATTTCTCTGGGAATATATAAAGTTTCATGTCTACGGTAGTAGAAATAGTTAAGCACTTGCATTTGAAGCGAAATACAGCGTGATTTACTGCAAAGACTGTGTAAAAATTTAACCTACAGATTATACCATGTACGCGCCAAACGTAGTGGCCACATTCCTGAAATTCCATTTAAAAATATAATATATGAATACATTTTAGTAGTTTCTACTTTCTTTTTCCACGCCACAAATAAAAAAAAAATTTTTTTATATTTTAAATAGGAAATAATTTTCCTTTTCTTATTTATTTTCCGTCTATGTGGACGTTTTTCTTTTTTAAATTTAAAAATTAAAATTAAAAATTGACATGATTCGACAACGTTAAAGTTGTCATCTTCAGTAAACAGTGGATAAGTTATTATAATTAATTATATTTAAAAAAAAATATAAAAAAAAAAGACAAAAAAAAAATATAAAAAAAATATAATATATATTAAAAATATTTTACTGTACTTTATTTAAATTTAAAGCTCTCAGTCTCTAAAAAAAACAGCTTTTACTATATTTAGTACTTACAGTTCAAACACTTGCATTGGTAATTACATTGATACAGCTATAGCTATATCTAGTAGCATAGTTAAGTTGCAAATTTAAAAATAACTAACTAAAAAGTGGTTCGTAATTCTGTAAAAAGGTTACATAGCAATGTTACTGTATAGAAAAAACTGAATAAAATAGATTGAAATTAAATTGATTGAAGATTTTACATTTTCTTCGATTATGTTTCACAACTACAACAGCTTCTTGATTGCACAGAGATTTTTATAAATTATTATAATTATAATTTGATGCAAATTTTAAGTAAATTTTATTTTTAAATAAATTAATAACATAATAATAGCTTAATAATTATTATTTAATCATAATTAGAAATTTATCAAAGCTTCCTGACGAATTTATAGCAGTTTTCTCACACCATTGTTTTTTCATTAATTTGATTAAAATTTTTATTTTGAGTTATTTGAAAATTGTTTTTTAATTTTGAATAATTGTTGTTGTAATTGTTAAAAAAATTAATTGTATTTAGATAAGAAGTTCATTCATACATATTGTAAAAAATTACATTAACTCATCATATTAATAGTTTTAAAACTGTTATGTGTATTTCAAATTATTAGAATTTTTCAGTCACATTCTTTAAGAATCCATATGAAAATTTAATGAGAGATAGAAATTAAATACATTATGAGTCATATTAAGTGATGAAATGATAGTTAATTATTTCAGTTTTTAGGGTTAAGAAATATATACATATATTACATATATTACATAATGTCTTTGCACATTGTTACGAAAAATAGGAATTTAAAGGACTTCAGAGTAGTTGGTAAGTGTAACACTAATTTATTGTGGTTGATGTTTTTACTTTTATCAATTTTGTCTCACAGTAAAGTAGTTAAAAATAGAAAAACATAGTTTACTCTGATAACAAATCTGTAGCTGGGATACTGTAGGTATCCATTTTATTGTAATGTTAGATAAAGGTATTAATTTGCGTTAAAATTAAAATTTGGAAAAACATTTGTATAAGAAAATTGAAAATAAGAAACACTAGAACATCTTATATAATACATAAGATGAACGACATGGTTAGTAAAAAAGCAAGAATAATTGAACAGTAAATTAATTACACCACAAAAATATTAAGATTTTAACAAGTTCTATATTTTTCAATACCTATTCAAAAATATCAGCATACATATTTAAACCCATTTTCTGTTAAAAACGTTAAATTTCAATAATATTTCGGACTATAACCGTTTTGTGACTATAGACGTAGTCAAAAAAAAACTGTATCTTTAAAAACAAAATTAAATTCAACAAAATATCTTTCGTATAACAATTTTAAACTTTATTTTATTCCTTATATAATAGCAATTCTGTTATGTAATCACAAAATATACATATTTGTAATAAAGAACAGAAAAAGACTATATATGTATCTATAAATCAGTTTTTTAATAAAATAATTCACGATTGACTTTTTTTTTTGTTTTGTTCGATTGTATGAAATTATGAAGTTTATTACTTTCTTTTAAACAAATTGTTTACTATTGCTATAACAGAGTTGTGACTACAAACGTTTTTGACTATAAACGAATTAAAATACATCGATCTATTACACTGAGAGTAATGGGATTTTATTGTGTTAAGTTATATTGAAATTAGTGTTAATTTCGTCATAAAGTATTAGGTATTATACTTTAATTTCACTATATATATATTCAATAATCAAGCGATTCAGAAAACAACTACAATTATACTAAAACAAATATTTCTTTTTATATAAAATCATACCTAAAAGAACTGCTTCTGTGCAATTGCACAGGGGATTCACTAGTGTTATTATAATATTCTATTTTAGTATGATAATATAATTTTCGATTAAACTTTCGAGATCACTGCATTCTTCAAATTTATAATAATTATGGTTCTAAGAGATGAAGTAAATCATTATAATATTTTAATGTATTGACAGGAAGCCAACAAAATAGTAACAAAGGTGGTTAAAAATGGAATCATAATGAATTTATTTCCTGTAGTTATAGTTCGAAAATGCTAATCAAAAATTTGTCCCATAGTTATACAATTTTAAATATTAGTATAGGTAATCAAAATACAAAAAAAGACGAGATAAAATCGCAAATAAAATTATAGTAGAATTTGTTTCGTAATATACAATATACATCGAATACTTAATTAGATTTTTCGCCATACATCATTGTTCTATAATCCCATCCGTGAGATATTAGGGCAGATTTTAGTCATACATTTATATGAAACAAATATTCAGATACTCAAATGGCTTTTCCAAGAGAGACAATTAATAAGTAATATTTGTTAAGACATTGACCAATAATATCACAGACACATAGTGCAGTGTAGAAGATCAGGCAAGGCAATTCTTGCAAAGAAAATGTATTTGTGCAACTGAACATACTATGAGTTTATGATAAAGTCTGACAGAAGCGACTTTTAAATTTAAAATACATAGTTGCTTGTAAATTAGTTCTATTTTCTACTTAGATCATGCTTACACGAAAGTTAGTTTCGAGTAAAATTTAATAATGAACTTTCCAAATTATATGAAGTTAAAGTATCAGTTCAATAATGTTGTGTGATAGGACCCCTTCAATACTTAATATTCAGACTTACGAAACAACAGATTTACAAATAACTGAATTTATTAAAACAGCTCCTTTTATGTTTATAGTATACCGTGTGTGTCTAATCAGTGCCAGCAAAATCAAATAAAAAAAATTACAAGCTGTGAGAATTATCCAACAAAAATGGATCAAATTGAGAAATATCTGAAGAAAGAAAATAAATCAAAATAAATTACCTTGATTTTCAAAAAATGAGGCAGTGATGATCATTGAGACGAACAGGAGTTATATGATTAATTTGAGAAATATACTGTCAAACAAAACAAATTATCAAATATTTAATTCCATAAAAGGCTGGCAACATCACCTCATATACAGGCAAAACAAAAATGATTAAAGATTCATTGGCTTTTCTGAGGGGGATGCTGTATACAATCATCCTAGGATCGTAGGACCTAATGACTATATCCCAAAAATACCTGGTTTTCCTAGCTTTCCAAAAATATATATCCTTAATAGAGCATCTTATCCTTTAACGACGAAAAGGACATTTCAAAATATCCTTGTTGTTTTGACGTTTTTGTATAAAAAACGTTATATCTATTGATCTATTAGATATAATATGTATTGCGTTGTAAGATAACTAGTAAGATAACGGTCAGAAGCATATTTTAACATTTATTTGATGGTAATTGGTGCTGCCGTTATGGGGATATTGTAGTTCAAAGTAGAAAATTCTTGAAAAAAAGAAACCTTTATTGTCGTTTTTTAAACACCAAATACCTTAAAATTTAATCTAAAAAATCTTCACAATATTTATATACTGTAGAAGTATTTTGTTTTCTGTAACTCTTACATACATAATTAATATGTATATCGAATAGTTTAGTTAACTGAATATATATATATATCTAATATATCCATAGATATAACGGTTTATATACAAAAACATCAAAACAAGAAGGATATTTTCCAATGTCCCTTTCGTCCTTAAAGAAACAGATGCGCCATATATTTTTGGAAAGCTAGGAACACCATGTATCCTTGGGACATAGTCATTAGGTCCTATGCGCATAGAAAATCTCCCTCAGAATCCCTGATGCATTAAAATGAACTGTATTGAATAATTGGAAAACTATATATTATTGCCTTTTCAAACCAATTATGGGACTTATGAGATATAGAGCTGTAGTAAGATTCTGCAAGTAATTCTAACTTAGAGATGGATTGTAGTGTACAGAGATTTGAAAATGAAGAAAACAATGAGATACGTGAGCTCATTAAACTACAATAAAATAAAAGATAATGATTTTTTTTAATAAGTTCAAGAACAACCTGAATCATCATGTAAATTAATGTGCGAGGCATCTAATTAAAACTGAAATAAACATAATATTATCAATTGACAGTATGAGTAATTCAATGAGTCTAATATTTTGATTTAAACATCCCCAGAACATCAAATACACTTGAAATGATTTCATTGTAGCTGGAATAACAAAAATATTTACATTATACCAAAAATAAAAATTTTAATATTGGAAATTTCAATTCAATTTAATTAAAGCCTTATTTCCCAAACAAATTTTTTGGCAGAATGCTAAGCCAAATCCATTAAGAAATTTAATATATTTCTTTCCGATATGTGCCCTTGGCCAAAATGCCATTATTAAATTGTACCAACTATTAATTAAACTTAGTGTTTATAAAATCACAAAATTTAAGAAAAATAATCAAGTGCATAATAATCTTAAACGTGTGCACCGCACCGCAGACAAAAAATAATTATTTTTTTAATTAATTTAAAATGAAAATGAGTTCCGAAATCAAACAAACAAATGAGTAAAATACCAACGGCAATTATTCAGTTTAAATGGGTCTTGCATTGATGAATAAAATGATTTAATGAGTTGCATGGCCCAGCTGCAAGTGTTAACGAATTACATAGTATTATATGACTCTTAGAATAAAATAATAATCCATAGAACTACGGAATGAAAACAATGAAACGTAATTGGATTCGCTTTTTTTGAAAGAGAAAAATTAATTCTGAATCCAAACAATTAGGCATGATGAGTTGAATGTAACACTTTGAGAAGAAAATCAAACAATTAAGCTTGTTATGTTACTAAGATCCGAACCAATAATAAGAGCAGTAAAATACAGAAAAAATGAAAGCGATAGTAGAATTAAAAGATCTCATCAACTTATAACAAGTCCCAATGTCACAACCATTAAAATCTTCACAACCATATTATAAATTTGGAAATTTAAAGCTATTTGTTAATTACATAGTTTTTCTATTATGGAGGACATATTATAGTCATATTTCGATATTTTCATAAATATTTTTTTTAAATTATAAGCCAAAGCTTAGGTCAAATGAGCCTTTTGTACTTTCGAATATGGTTGAAAAAGAGAAAGGATAGTTAGAGGCAAAAACAAAAAGAAGTAGGGGTTACCAGCTATATGTTATTGATGATCATTTTGAGTTACATATTAATAATTGCTCCTGTTAACAATAGGGTATTTTTCAGGAAAAAACTTGAATATTTTGAATCAATTATTTTAATCTTGCATTTTAAATGATTTACATTTTTTAATGTTTTGGGCCCTGGTACTTTTATTATGATAGATTATTAAAGGAGATTTTCCAGAAACTATGAAGTTTTTGAATTGTTTTAAAATGTAACTATATTGCATTAGAGGACTATCTTCATAATAAAAAACAAACTACATCGAATTATAGGCAATTTTTCTATTATAAAGAGTTACTTATTTAGAGAGACATGTTTTATTACAAATCAGGTTTGAGATGTTGAAAATACATTTATAAATCTATAAATAGTAACAACATAATATAATTTTGATGGAATATTTATAGCCTCTAACTCTCTCACCTATTACAAAAATACTTTTTTTATGACCATTTTAAAGAGGTTATTTAACCCGATCATTAATATTACATATTAAATACCAGAAATTTATAGAGTTATAAATATATATAGTTGCAATATTTGCAATAAATTAAGATTTATAAAAAATATTTAAATAAATAAATTTAGTAGAAATTTTTGTCCCAACACACTTGTGGTCATTTTAAGTTTCTTACAAAATTTAATTTTAAATTTTATGTTAACCCTTTTGAATTTTATTTTTAATGTTGACTATTAGGATGAAGTCTTTATATAAAGTGTATTAAAATTGATTGCCAAAATGAGGGTACCCTAATTTCTTTCAGTGAGTTGTTTTTAGAATATTTAGTTTTGCTGATGTACGTTAACTAATTCAACATTTTATTTATTTATTTTTTTATATCTAAATTTACCTGAATATCAATTATCCAGTTAAAGTTTCAGACTGTTGCCGCCTTTCGGGACAAGGACCTATTATTTTTTTGTCATTTATTTTATTCAAATGACAAACTATACTGAACAAGATCTAAAACCCCGTGAGACGTTTTCAATCATCGAATACCGAACATAATTGAAAGTCGCTCTACCTGATGCTACACTAAACTTGTTTGAAGTTAACTGCTTATTATAATTTTCATTTTGTAATTGTTCCATTTTATTTTAATGATAACACATTTATACTCCTAGCAGTCAATTTTCATCATCAAAAATCACTTCCATATTATTATCGGGATTATTATCGGGACCACTATACCATGACGATCGGTGATAAAGCATAGATCAATTCATAATTTGTTTATCCCATTATTTACGTTAACAAAAAAAATTACATGAAAATGCAATTGGTACTTATTTCATGCGTGAAGAAAATTTAGCTGTAGTTTCCAAGATTTGAGCAAATTTAAAAATATTCAATTAGTAAATTTAAAAACTATATTAACAATAATGTATTCCAGAAAATAAGTCCTCTTACAATGTTCATATAATTACAAGGTAATAACCAATTGTTTGTAATATGTCAACAAAATTTAGTATAACACTTAATAACAATCTCTATTTTCACGATATAGTTGAATTTATGTATTAAAGTTAAACCTGAAGATAATAAAAAACCTGAGGCTTCTTTTGTTTTTATTTTTAATCGAATACACCGCAGGCTTTAGTTGAAACATTACAAAAAAATAAATAAAACATCTAGGTATATGTTTCGTTAAATTTATTCAAATATCTTGATTGATTTTGGTTTTTACACAATTATAAGAATTCAGCAGACATTATCCATTTTTGTTATCAATGTTATCAACAAAATCAATAGAAGTCATTAGGTGAATTAATCTACTGATCATGGTGTATTGGTGACCTCTGAAATCGATTTTGATAAAATAGATTGGTGAAACAAATCTAATATATTTCGTTTAATATTTTAAAACGATTGACTTCACCTGGAGCTCATAGAATTTTTTTTCGTTCCTCATTTACCCCAATTGAGAGTATACAACTTCGGCATGGATCAAATATTTTAGGTTTGAAAGTGGGCTTTAATTCACAATCATCGTTATTTTACACAAAGTAGTTAATTATGATGTTTTGTTACTATTCTACTGTCGCTCGCGCCACCAATAGTCTGTAGCAGAAGTGACGAATTTTACCTCTCAAGTGATTTTAATCCGGACTTGCAACATTGTTAGATTGTATTTATATCTGCTCATGCTGTATTCAGTAAAATATATGTTATCAACCGTTTCGCATAAATTTATAGTGGGGCATCTTTGAACTAGAAGTGTGAAATTAAAAAAAAACTACCTTCCCACGTAACATTTTATTGTTATAAAAACAAAATTAGTGCTACAAGACTTCTATATGACTCCCGATAAGCACTAAAGGTGTTATAATGATGTTTTTATGGGAATAATGTGATTAATATTGCTAAGAATGTTCTTATAGCAATTGCGGGAGTTGTTATAATGGGATTTTCCGCAAGTGATACAGCAATGTTTTTATAAATCTAAAAGTGCGTAATCCTATATTAAGAGTTAAAGTGTTGTTATAAGAATAGAATTGCTGGAATAGCAGTAGTGATGTTATTATTTTACTGTATTTCTATAATGTTACTAATAAACTTACTGTAGCTTTTAGATAAATATTTTGCGACGGCCATTATTTTCTACAAACGAGGTAATTTTTTTTTAAACAAACAAAAACTGAAAAGTTTTATTTTGCTTTCTTTTCGCAAAAATATCATTTTTACTTAAAAGAATAATTTAACTATCAAATTTGATGTTATGCATTTATTAACGTACATTATTAAATATTTTAAAGATGCAATTTAAAAATATATTTTCTTTTATTTATTTAAAAATTGGTTATTTTTGGAGGGCATTGTATTTTTTCGAATTATTTTTATAATAAATGTCAATGAAATTTCATTCCCAGCCAAATTTTGCATTTTGGTAACAATAATTATAAATATTAATACAATTATTTTTGACCGAAAAATATTATTTATTAGTAAGACATTTTTTATATTATTAACTAATATCTATCTCCCTTTCTCAGGAAATAAATATAAACTCCATAAAATTATTATTTGAAAATAAAAAATAATATCTTTCTCACTCTCGCATAACATAAATTATTTCAAATGAATATCATTTCAAAATAAAAACATATACACTAATACATGTATACTAATCCTATTACAATATTACAACACTTGCTCCAGTGCCTTATAGGATTCTCCATTTTAGTGCTATAACGTATTTATAGCCTTTCGCAGCAATTGCGGAGCACTCAAATTAACACTAATACTGCTATAAGAGTGTTTATAATAGTGTTATAAGAGTGCGCAAGAGCCTTATAGCAATAAAATTGTTACGTGGGTTATAAGTAATAACACTAATCTCTAAACTATACAACAATCATTTGTCTTCTATCACCACGTATTTCTTCAACGAGTTGACTTGAAAGCTTTCAAACGGCAAGTAAATAAATATTTAATTAACACTTTGTATACTAATTCTTAACCTTTTAAATTCATCTGATTTTATGACTTCATTATTCTGAATAGGGGAACTACTTTGAGATCAATTACACACTTCTACCTCGTGTACCTACACTGAATTAGATTAACATAAATACTAATCTATACTAATTGATCTATATGCTGTTAGTGTATATTTCGTTATTTGTATATTCCGCAGTAAGAATCGAAAAAATTCAAAATTTTACTCATTTTGCCCTAAGAAGATTCTAACGCACAACAGTAAGACAATTATGTGATACAGAATGTAAGTTGTTAAGTTTAACTAAGTTATATAATATTGTATTTTGTGTTATATGTTTGGTTGTGATATTTTGGCATCGAAATCCCCCAATTTATTATAAAGTTTCGATTTAGCTTCAATTTATCATACCAAATGTCATAGAACTAATAATGGTGTGGTAGAAATGAACCGATTTCAAGATCCCGCTATATTAAATTTTTTTCCAGCTATATAATAAGATTGATGCTTGCTTATTAATTTTAACTCAATTTAGAAGCAGTAGGTATTGTAAATTATATTTTTGAACACTTTTAACTACTTATTTTTTTATTGTGTCTTATGTTTATAGTGTTTTTTTGATTGTTTTTTGGGTTTTGCCTATTGCTAGTCTGTAGAGTTCACTTGGTAGACGATATAAACCAAATTTGATCCTACAAAAATGTTTGATAAAATGAAATTCGTATATATAGCCTATAAAGAGATTCAATCTCTTTTGGCATTAAAATTGAAATAAATAAATAAAATAAATAAAAATAAAAAAAAAAATAAATGCAATAATATAATCTAATTTTTCTGTCACAAAATAAGTACCGTATTAATATAGGGGTTAAAATTATAGTTATAGGTAAATTAAAAATTACAAAAACAAATATGGTTATAAAATGGTAAATGTCACAATGAAAGTTATTACAATTTCATTATTATGGTATACATAAATTTTAATATAGTTTTGAAAATATACACATCTTGTCGTTCGTTATTGACCAATTTACCGTGCAAAAAATAACTAAAAAACCTAAACTAAAAATTGAAATAATTTACAGTCGTTTTAAGCGGTTATTCAAGTTTAAGAAAGCAAGTAAGCTTCTGATTTTTGTGTTTCCTTTAAATTTTTATTTTGTTCATTTCTTTTTTACATTTTTTGCGTTATTTCTAGTTTTTATTTAATTTTTTGTTTTTTATTTTTTATTATTTTTTTTTTTATATTAAAAAGCGGTAAGAATAAGCTATTTAAATTTTTTTTTATTTTTTATTTAGTTATTCTTTTGAATACAATATATACAGTTTATACTAACGTGATATTCGATTACAATATAATTTACTCTAAAATACTAAATTTTTAGTTTTAATTCGGCTTTTGCTTTGCATAGATGTAAATATTATTAAATATTATTATAAAGAAAATATAGACAAGATCATAGAAAATTAAATTATACAAAAAAAAAAAAAAAAAATTGAAATTTTAATTAATTGTGATATCAGAGACTTTGTTGCGTGTTTTGAAAACATAGTTTTGAATATTAATGAAAATAAGTGAAAGTTAATTGTGATAACGATAATAGTGATAATAATAATAACTAAATACAGTATTGCATCTTGAACTTTTTTTTGTTGTAATTTATTCCAAACAGTTTTTTTCTTTTTTGTTGTTTTTAAGTTAAAATTAAATATATTATATAATTTAAATTTGATTAAAGAAGACTAAATACAATTTTATTACACTGATAAGAAGTTTTAAATTTGTATTCAAAATGTGTATAAAGGAATTTTTTTAAGGTAGGTTAAATCAATTTCGTTAATTTAAAAAAAAATTTTAAATTTTTAAAAATCTTTATAATACGGTTTGTGACAATTATTTAGAATAAATTTGATCAAATATGCAGTGGGCTGAAAGCTTGCAGTTACAGATGTGCGAAAATGAAAAATTTTGTTTTCAAATTTTACTGCAGCTATGAAGACGTAAATTTTGATATTAAATTAAGTTAAAGGGATGGCTACAGTTATAGCGGGCCGTTCGTAAAATAAATTAGAAAATTTTTTTGATTACAATTTTACTGGACTGACAAAAACAAAAATTTTGATATTAATTTAAGTTAAAGGGTTTAGCGGTTCGTAATCGTACAGTATAGCGGAGAAACGATGATGTTTGCATCTAATTTGGTAAAGAAGCAAATTTCTTTTGTGCAACATCTTTTTGTAAAACGACTACATATTTCCATAATGTTAATTTTTAATAATTTTGCGAAGTGGCGTGTTTTGTGAAATTACTTTTGATGAAAGCTATTTTGACAATATGTCTTTTGATAAACCGATTGTTTTTATTATTTTTAACTCCATATTGTAATTTGATTTTGGTACTGGAATGTTAAGTAGGATAATAAATAAATATTAAAATAAAATGTATTCAATGTAGCATACTATCAGCCTTATAAGAGATATATATTTACATAATTCAGTTTGGGTGAACCTCTCAACATTCATACGCTTTAATTCATATTTATTAATTTAAGCATATCATTGTAGTTCAATACAAAATTATACTTTTTAATTGATTCACCCTTCAAATTTGATTGAAGTTTTGATTTCGGATCTTTTTTTGGTTTTTGTTTTCAATTTAAAAACATCTATAGATATAAATTTTAATATAAAATTATAGGAATGGTAAATAATGTGTTAAAAAACAAATTCCGTTCCAAATTTTAGCAATTTACATTCATTAGCTGTGTTGTTAATGGTAAAATTGTTTAATTCTGTTATATAACCGATTTTTTTATTATTTATTTATTTTTGTTACCTTAATGTATTTGTATACAATATGTTTAATTTCGTATATTTAAATTCAATATTTAAAGACCTTATTTATACTTTTGGTTTGTACTTATTTAGACTAACTTGACTTCATTCTTTAAAATAAAATGTAATTTGTAAAGGACAAAATGGCAAGCAAAAAACTTTGATTAATTACTTTTATGCTAATATAAAACCTATTTTAAACCTAGCCTATAAGCATAATCGAATTTGTTCAATATATAATGACTAGTGAATCCCCTGTGCAATTGTACAGAATTAGTTATTTCAGACTCAATTTTATATAAAGAAATATTTGTTTTGGTATAATTGTTGTTGTTTTCTGAATCGATTGATTCTTGAATATTTATACTTTATAATGAAATCAAAGTAAAATACCTAATATTACTAATACCAATTTCAATATAACTTAACACAATAAAATCCCATTACTCTCAACGTAGTAGATCGATAAGTTAGTGTTTTTGCATAAGACATCAAATTGGGTTTTACGATTATATTGTAGAATATACTCTGAAGCGTATTTAAACAACTAATTCATCAGATTTGGTTCTTTATATTTTTTTTTTTTTTTTTTTTTTTTTTCTCCTATTACTCCGCGTGGTAGCATAGGGCTTCGATAGTGAACCTCCATTCCTCTCTGTTGAGTACTACTTCCTTAATATCGTCCCAGGTATAATTGTTGACTGTTAATTCTTGATCGATTGTGCGTCTCCATGTGTTGTATGGTCTGCCGGGTCTCCTTTGTCCTTGTGGATTCCACTCTAGAGCTCTTCTTGCTATATCACTTTCTGATTTCCTTAGTGTATGACCTATCCATTTCCATTTTTTCCTATTAATCTGTCTGTTGATAGGTTCTTCTCCAGTTATCATCCATAAATCCTCGTTGCTAATTCTTGCCGGCCAGAATATTCTGCATATAATTCTCAAGCACTTGTTGATGAATACTTGTAGCTTCTGTTTGATTCTGACCGAAGTGAGCCATGTTTCACCATTAGGCTCCCAAATGTTCTTCTTGCCTTATTTATACGGCTGTTGACATCTTCTGTTGCACCTCCTCTTGATGTTATAATGCTCCCCAGGTAGTTGAATTCTTCTACGTATTCTATCTGTTGTCCACTCACTGTTATTGGCTCACTATAACTATTGTTTGTCCTCATTGCTTTGGTTTTCTCGATATTTAATTCCAGTCCCGATTTCTTTGCTTCTTCCTGTAATCTGTTGACTTTGTTCTGTAGGTCACTTTGATTTTTTGATATGAGGCATACATCATCTGCGTAATCTAAGTCTTCTAAGTTTCCGAAGAGATCCCATTCTATTCCGTTTATTCCAGTGCAAACTTCTCTTAGAATGTCGTCTAGTATTGTGTTGAAGAGAAGTGGAGATTGGGTTCTTTATATAATCAAAAAATATTCGTCAATATTAAAGACAACCATTAATTTAGCTGGACTAAGATAGTGTATAGTGGTTATATTACCCACTATGTTATGTAATAGTAAAAGAATATTTTCGAGTTCAAATTCGGCTTATGTCATGAATCTATGTAGGTACATACAAAATTTTTCAAATATTCTTTGAAATTAATTTGGAATACATGTTCATTGTCATTTTAAATAAAATGGAACAATAGATCTAGTCTTCCACATTTAAATTAACTGCTTTATCAAAAATTAAAAAAAAAAATTGACAAGAAGTAGACAATGTTATTGTCTATGCCATCTTCTAGATATTATTGTAAATACCAATCCCGTAAAGGAGTTAGAATGGAAATTGTTCAGTCTAAAACAAACAATATAATCATTTTAATGTTCTTGTTTTTTATTTATTCCATATTTGTTTACTTCTTTAGTGATCAAATTTATTTGCACTTTTGTATTACCTATGTACCATAGAGCGTTAACAATTCATTTTTAAATATTTAACAACCCTAGGATTGAATGCCGTAAAATATACAACTGTATATTACTCATTATTTCTATTTTTTATTTTTGTTTTGTTTGTATTTAATTTTAAATGTCTATTTTTTATTTTTGGTTTGTGGAATATGTAACTATATTAAATGTTTTAAGTATTCACCACCCTTTTCCACATTTTTATTTTTGGCTAAATTTTTTAAACTTGCTAAGATTTTAATATTTTTTATAGTATAAGATGATGTAACCCTTATTTGTTTTCAACAATATTAAAATTTCATCCTTCAATTTATTTCTAATGCTTTTGAGAGTGTGTTTTCAATCGGATCTTCTACATAGTTGATTGTTGTTATCATTCGTATTCTATCTTATCATACTGTTTACTCTGCTTATATTGTTATTTACTGAATGACTTGCTATTTTAATTTATATTGTGCGAAGCTCAGTAAATCCTTAATTTTGTTTTATGCTCTTGATAGTAACTTAGGTAGAATCCTTTTCTTGCTTAATTAAGTACGGTACTGCAAGTTTATGCTACAATATTTTGTGCATTTATTTATCAAATTTCTGGCTCATAACTCATTAAATGTGTAATCTACATATTAAATGTGGAAAACTACTGCTATTGTCAGCAACTAAGCCTTCTTAAATAGAATAGTTTCATTGTATTTAAGTTGTTACCAGATTATACTCTCAATTATTTTTTGTCATTTATTTTACTGGGCCAGGGTGAAAAACCCATAAAGCATTTTGTTTTGCTTGAACGGGAAATGAACCTGATATTTTTTGATTGAAAAGCAGACGCTTTACCTACTGCACCATTCAGCGTGTCGTAATAACAATTTTCTTGAATCACTGGAACGTATAAAATATTTTTCTTTTTATCATTTTTTCATGACTAGATTTTGAAAATATTTTCTATTTTCGCTGGTTGAGAATTTAATCTATCTTAAAACTAATTTAAATGATTAAAATGTATGCTAGAAATGTACCGTTAATTTTATTCAATTAAAACGAATTTCTATTGTTAAAATGGATACCTATACATTTTTGCGAAATATTGTTTTGGGTTACCTAAAGACAAATATTAAAAGAAAAATGGAAAAGTACTATAAAAATTTCAAAAATATGTAACAAATTTGGGTTTATTTTGGGGATGGGTAGTTATACTCAATAAATATTCAATCAAGACAGAAATGAATTTGTTAAAAAGCTGAAATTCGTTTTTGTTTTGGGGTGAATGATTTTTGACTGAAATTCCTTGTCCAGCTTATTATTTCCCTCTTAATGTTAATACCTGGTGGTGTAATTTTCACTTCCAGCTACAGCTTGACAGTATTTTATTTATATTCGTTTTGAAATCAAATCATTTGTTAGTATTTCAAAGATATTTGATTTCAAATATAATTAGCGGCTCTCTGTTAACACTTAGTTAAAGGAAGTATTAACTCCCCTTATATTTCCAACTTAGCTCAGATTAACACTACTATAATCGCTACCGCTCTTCTAACCTATTTATTCTTACACTTCATCGAACCAACTATGGAATGAACGAACTTATTCATAGAATAATTATTATTGATAACAAATATAAGAACCATATATGTTCACCAACCTCCCCCACCCCCCAGTCACATATCTTAATACTTTCTACATTCTTCATCAATTTTTTTTTTTCAAATTTTCTATTTTAGGATGATCATTTAGCTAGATTTAAGTATAATAAAGCCATGCATAAAACGATAAAATCATGCTTAAGACAAGGTTTTAAAAAAATGTCGTACTCAGTACATAATTGTTTAACACTTTCACAACCGAATGCAATGCAGAGAATTTATGTTACTTTCGTACTATGGCAAACAATTATCAAAGTCAATAATAAATTAATATGTATTTTGGAAGCAATTTACTTCTTACTTGCGACTACATATTTGTTTTACTTAAAAATTTAATTATTAGAGAAAGGAAATTCGACTTTTAACATTGCAAAATTTAATAAATCACTAAAAACAAATCTAGTTTTCAAAAACAATTATGGTAAACAAAAAAAAAAACAAGTTGGGATGTAGTGAAAGGTTAATAAATCTCTTAACCTAATTTAAAAAACGAAAATAAAAATAACAAAACACAAAACAAATTGACTGTTAATTAAATATTTATGTTAATTTGAGAATATCTTGAACGCCAGAGTGGCCGGAATTACCCTTCCTTTAATTTTATAATTTAATACGGTAGTAAAAATATTAAAAACAAAAAAAAATATATGATTGTGAATAAAAACAAAATAATAATTATAAAATATACAAACATATTAATTATAAAAGTAAAATGAAAATATTGAGAGATATGGCTTTCACATAACAAAAGTATCTCTGTAAATTGTATTGAATAATTGTATACATCTGTAGGCTCTAGATTATTAGTATTATAATAAACATATTTTTTAAAATCATAGATTCACAGTTACGATTTAGTATAATGTTGTTCCATTTTGATAAATATTCATTCAAGGTTTGAATTTCAAGCAGGACTTATGTTGTGACTGTTGAAACTTAAACTGACCTATAAGTAAAATATTTGGAAATATTTTTTTTTTTAATTTCCTTATGGTACTCTTATTAAGTAAATAATTTCATATCTCTAATATACCGGGTGTTCCAAAGAATGCGTATTAGCTTTTTAGGAAAGGGAAGGAGCCGTTATTTTAAAATTTAAAATAAAATGTTTTTGACTAAATCGAGGGTGGTCTATTGATTGGTGATATTTAAAACTTCCGGGAAGGGCTGGAAAAAAGCTTTTAAAGACCAAAAATCGTCGAAATTGGCCGAAATCGCGATTTTTAAATGGAAAGAGGTACTTTTTTATGCAAATTTGGATTCTACGACAAAAAATAAAAAACTTCTACTATAGAAATCTGCTATTTAAACTTGAGATATAAGTACTTTGAAAATTCCATAATTACACAGGTCTAACATTTACTTCGACTTGTAATAAATAAATGCCTACAGGAAATGAAATTTGATTAGTGGTAACAAATGTAAGAAAGTTAAACAATTTTCTCAAAACATAATGCTCCGGCGGTGCCATGTGGAAGTCCTTTGCTTCATTTACATGATTTTAAAAATTCAAAGAAAAGTTATATCAGTTCATGACAGCATAATTTTGTTATTTATTTGTTTACATGCTTAATTCACGCGACTTACATTTATATTATATTTATTTGAATAAAAAATGATTATAAATATTGTAAATTTTTAAATTAACAAAAAATTAAAACTAAAAACTATACTTGCAATGAAATAATTAAAATGTAAATCAATGGTTAACAGCTTAAAAAAATTAATAAAACATTAAGCTCAAGCTGTATTAAGTCATTGACACCATGCCTTGATGAATGAAATATACTTCGAGTTGGCGGCAGATTAGAAAATTCATTAATGTCCTACACTTTCAAACATCCAATAATCTTACCCAAGGATCATGTGTTTGTAAAGTACTTAATTTTGTACCTTCACCAAAAATTCCTACATGTTGGGGTCAATTTACTAATAAGCATACTCAGATAACAATATTGGATTGTGCCCTGTCGCAGGCTAGTTAAATCGATGATAAATAAATGTATTACTTGTTGCAGACAAAGGGGAAGAACAGCTCATCAGCTAATGGGAAATTTACCAGCCCAACGTATTCAATTTCAAAATCAAGAAGGCTTGCTAATTCGTTGTGGTTGTGATGCAAAGGTTATATTGCTCTTTTTGTATGTTATAGCACCCCGGCAATACATCTGGAAGTAGCCACTGACTTATCACCTGATAACTTTATCGCCTGCCTTAAAAGATTCATATCACGAAGAGGCTTACCACATACTATTTACAGCGACAATGGCACTAATTTCATTGAGGCTAATAGAAATATTAATACATATCAAAACTATACAAAAATAAATAAATTACTGATTTCATTTTAGAACATAGAATCCATTGGAAATTTAATCCATCATCAGCTCCCGACTTCGGTGGACTTCGGGAAGCTGGAGTTAAAGCCATTTAATCAATTTTATACATTTTATATCTGCAAAATAAAACCAATAAAATAATTTTATATTTGAAAATTAGTAGTTATAAATTAAAAAGTTAGTACTTTGAGAAAAAATCAGCCTCTATATATAAGAATATTGAAGATGAAAAGATGGTCAGAATTAACTAAAAGGAACATAAGAGCTTGTTTAGGGTGTCTTTGGAGAGAGAGAGAGAGATAAATCCATATATGGTTCTTCTATTTGTTACCCATAATCATCATTCTATGGATAGATTCGTTCATTCCAAAGTTAGTTCGATGAAATGTAAGAATAAATAGGTTGGAAGAGCGGGAGCGATTATAGTAGTGTTAATCTGAGCTAAGTTGGAAATATAAGGAGAGTTAATATTTCCTTTAACTACTTTTGTGATGAAGATGACACTGGCAATTTCGCGTCTTTTCTTTAGAGTAGCAAGAGTAGCAAGATAGATTAAGCTTAATCGATGTTCATATGGTGGCAAAATTATGGAATCAGACGTAAGGTGAATCTTACAAATATTTTTTGGTTTGCCTCAATTCTATATATGAATTTCATATTAGAGACCAGATCTGAATGGCATATTCTAGTTAGAGCCTAACAAGTTATGTAAAAAGAATTTTTAAAATATATGAGTTTTATTAATATAATTATGACTATGTCTTGCAAAATTAACATAGTCATAGTTATATGTAGGAGTTATACATAGGCATTCGTTTTGTCTTCTGAGTAAGCCCGATGAAAGTTTTTTAATAGAAAGATGGAAAAATGTCTATAGAAATCGATATATTGAAGATTTTTGTAAGTATTGAGAGGAAGTACTAATAATATTTTTTAGGACAATTTCTGGGACAGCATCAGGGCCTGGAAATGCATTATCCCAAAAAAAATTTAAAAAATAGTCAATTACAAAAATATCAGCTAAATAAAAGCCGATAATAATAACATAAATAATATTAATTAAATAATAAAATTTATACTATATAATTTACTCGAAGATCATTCACTTTTAAGCTCATTTGTTTTTAAACTGGTCTTAGTTAGATTTCACTGAACGATGTCGATACAGATCATTAGGTTAATTTAATAAATTAGATTATTCTTTATTTCTGTTTTGCGTTTCAATTTCAAAATTATTGATCCCCATACTATTTTCGTCATATTGATAAAAAAAAAAATATAATTGGGGGCCTTGCCATATCTAAATTGAATTCAAATTATGCTTAGAACTTCATTAAGATAACTTTAAATAATATTGTTTTATTTTCTCATGAACATTTTAATTTGCGCACAATTAACTATATATATTTGACTTTAAATCGCATTTCTATATTTTTATTTAATAATTATTAAGAATAATAATAATAACAAAAACATAAAATAATTATAATAGTACCTTACTATCATAATAAATATGATGATGATTGCAATAATAACAATATTATAAATATATATATATACCTATAGTATATTATATATATATAATGGGAATTAATATTTTTGATATAATTCAATTGAAGTCTTATCAAATTTCTAACAGATGACAACCTAGAAATATAAAAATAACATCACATCATTAACTTTAGAAAATAATACTTAATTTAGTTCTAGTTGAGAGAGAAAACTAACACTTAAAGAGTATTTTATTGATTAAATGTTCAATCATAGCAAGAAATGTTAATTTAGAGAAGCTAAACGTTGGAAATTTGTAACTAAATATATTAATTGTAAAAACAAATTTAACAAAGATAATAAGACCAGGTATTAAGATTTGTACTATGATTTAGTCTATAATATTTACCACAGTATTAGAATCAAATGTTATTTATTGTGAAGAATAACGTTAGTAGAACATTTTAAAGATTCATTTTGCGCCGTCTCTAATTTACATAGTTTTCGTTTTCCTTAAAAACTTACTTCAAATTTATTTCTGTAGGAGCACACAGTTGTTATTAGAAATACACATCGATACATTGATTAACGACAAGCTCAAACAATAATGTAAATGGACATACATTTTTTTGTTTGAATTGTTTAGTTGCTCTCTAAGCTTGAATCTATATTTTTCTCACTTCAAAATTTCCGGAAACTTTGTAAGTCATTTAGTAGGTCTAACGACTGGAATACGCTTGAAATCTGAAATTGATAAGGCCCTCACTGTGCCAGTATACCACTTAACATACCGTGACAGTCGAAAATCAGCCTTTTATTGTCTCCAAACAATAGAAGTACATTTCGAAGGTTGCACTGTAAACATTTTCTATAGAAATAAGGGAAGAAGTTTGTTGAGGAGTTTTTCGAAAATGGAAACCAATTTTTTTGTAACTATTGAAAATTCATTTATGTTTCTAGAAAATAGACCAAATGTAATTAAAAAAAAGTCATCTAATGCATAGTTATTAGGACTCGTTTTATTCATAGTTACTTTTATTCTTTTTTAATTTAACTGCGTTTCATCGTTCGATAAAGCGATTAAACAATGTTTACCAAAGTTTATCATTTAAATGAGAGACTTAGACATTACGTTTGTAAAGAACGAAATTTGAATTAAGTTTTGGTTTAAATATATTTCATATAAGTAGGGCTTGTACATTTATACAAAACATAATTTTTTGTACATAAACAAAGCACATAAAAAATGCCAGTTCAATCGAACACCAAGCAACAAAAAATTACTTAACCAAATAAGCAAAAAACTGAAGAATGAACTTAAAAAATTTAAAAATGATAATGAATAAAAATGAATAAACAAATACTTGGCAAATCTCACTGTTACACAAACTACCAATTAGGATCTATAGAAAGCCACTAGGAAAATTAAACAACCTACTCTTTGAATAAATAATCCTTTGAAAGAACCAGATGGAAGTTGGGCTCGAGGTAATTTTGAAAAAAATTGTTGCTTTGCGGAACACTTTTCTAAAGCTTTTCAGTCATGGAATGTCGAAAGTAACACTGAAGATGTTAAAAAATTAGAAGACATCACATAAAAACCCGAAAGCATCTGAAAAAAAAGATATAATCCTGAACGAAATAAACCCAAAAAAAGCCCAGATTATGATTTATTGACTGGACTTATATTGCATGAACTCCCACTGAAAGGTATAAAATACTTAACATAAATTTATAACGGGTTATTAAGAATAAGATACTTTCCCATACAATGGCAAATTTCTTAAGTGATAATGATGCGGAAACCTGAGAGAAGTCCTGAAGAAATTATATCACACAGGCCAATCCTTCCAGTGCTTTGAAAACTTTTTGAAAAATTAATGCTTAAAAGACCTTAATCTCCTATAAAAGAAAGTTAATACCAGAATTCCAATTCGGACTTAGGGCTCAGCACAACACAATAGAGCAAGTAAATCGAATTGTCAACACAGTAAGTAATGCTTTAGAAAAGAAGGAATACGTATCAGCTGCCTTTTTAGACGTTGAAGCCCAGAATTTGATAAAATTTGGCATGTAGGACTCTTGTATAAACTGAAAAAAATATTGCCATCTGACTATTACGAAATTTTTTCTATATGGTATTAAGTCCGGAGTGCCTTAAGGTAGTGTTCTTGGACCTATTTTATACATATTGTTTACACAGCAGACCTTCCACTAACAGCAGGAGTTCAACTTGCAACTTTTCCCGATGATACGACTACCATATTAGCTACACATAATGACGCAAATATGGCATCATCCATTACCCAAGTGGGCCTAAATAAAATCCAAATATGGCTAGATAAATGGCAAATTAAAGCAAATCAACAAAAACCAGGGCACGTTACATTTACAATGAGAAAGGATACTTGCCCACCATCAGTCTCGTTGAACAATTTTCCTATACCTCAAAAGAACTTAGGTCGACTGCTATTTGTTACACGAAACAGAAGGAGAGAGAAAAAAGAAGAATGCAACCAAGCAACTTAATATAAAATAAATAATTAACTAAATTAACTGTGAAATAAACTAGAGATTAGATTTTGCAAATTAGTGTAGCTTATCACTGGATAGGCTACTTCAAGTCATATTTTCATCATAAATATTTGATTATTGTATATAGAAATGAAAATACAGATTGTAAATAATAAAGGAAGTAAAAAAAAAAAATAAGCAAAGTTTTTTACATTTTATAAATCTTAATCTAAATTTATTTGTAAAATAACAATTTTAATAATTAACAAAAATAACAAAATCTAATTTATTAGAATTTCTGGCTCTTCTGAGGGAGATGTTGTATCGGCGTAAGACCTAATGACCATATTCCAAGGAAAGCTGGAATTGCTTATAAAGCTAAAGCTTATATCTTCTAAACTATTCGACGTAGGCACAAAGTATGTATGTATGAATTATAGAAAAAAAGAGACCTTTAAGTCTATAAATATTGAGGGGGTTTTGTGCAAAAATCCTGGTATTTGGTTTTTTAAGAAAGAAAACAAAGATTGTTTTTTTTTCCCCAAAATTTTTTATTTTGAACTACAATATTTTCATAACGTTAGCACCAATCATCATCAAACAAATTTTAAAATATGGCCCAGACAGTTATCTTTCTAGAATATATAACTGAATATATATATATATATCTAATAGATCAACAGATATAACGATGTTAATATAAAAACATCAAGACAACAAGGATACTTTCAAATGTCCTTTTCGTCCTTATTAGAACAAGACGCGTCACTATAGATATATATTTTTGGAAAGCTAACAATTCCAGCTATCATTGGGATATGTTCCAATATATGGCCCAAACAATAAGGGCACACTTACCATCATCAAACAAATTTTAAAATATGGCCCAGACAGTTATCTTTCTAGAATATATAACTGAATATATATATATATATCTAATAGATCAACAGATATAACGATGTTAATATAAAAACATCAAGACAACAAGGATACTTTCAAATGTCCTTTTCGTCCTTATTAGAACAAGACGCGTCACTATAGATATATATTTTTGGAAAGCTAACAATTCCAGCTATCATTGGGATATGTTCCAATATATGGCCCAAACAATAAGGGCACACTTACCAATGATGAATTGCGAAAATTTGAACTATAAAATACGAAATTTATTGTTTTGTTGTTTTGGCACTATATTTTCTAAACTTATCTTGCTATTTGCCTGAACTCAACATATTAAGTTACAGTGGTATATAATATATCTCAGTGATATATAATATACGTCATGTATAATAAATCAATCAATCAATCATTAAATCAATTAATTAATCAACCTTATCTTTGATATTAATATTGTAAAATTGTTTGTAATGGATCAGGAACTTTAGAATGCTACCCTTTACTCTCTAGATTATTAAAATTTTTATTCTATACAGAATAGTTGAGAGAATTAAAAAAAAATATTGTAATGTAATTCTGGTGAAATTTTGTATGGCTTCTTTTTATATTGAATTAATTTTAATTTGAAATTTGACGAAACTGCACTTTTGTTTTTTTGATTTTTTTAAGATTTAATTAATGAAAAATAAAAACCTGTAAAATGTAACATTACATTATACATTACAAACAATATAATTTAATTTTGATTATAAATAAAATAATATTTTCATTGTGAGGTAATAACAAATTTATTAATATTGTTATTGTTATTGTTTTTATTATTTTTAATAACGTATAAGTAAGTACATACTTAGTTACTAATTATAGAATTCTAAATGACGAAATTAAATATCGTAATTCTTCTGTTCCTCATTTCATTTATTAAAAGCTTTATATTTTCAATTTTTAAAGCTTGAATCAAATAGTAATAGGTAATAAAACAAAATTTAATATTTAAATACAAATTTTCTAAGTTTCTGACTTTTGTATCTAATCATCTTAATAATTTACATATTATTATGTTTTGGCCTAAAAAATATCATTTTGCAAATTTGAATTCCAAAACTAAATTAGCATTAAAAAACTCTTTAAAATTATTTATTTCTTTTTTATTTGAAAGCGTAAATCTTTTTTAAATTATTTAATATGGAGTCATGAATTTTATTCAAATTTATTTTAAGTACAAAACGTAATTCAGAAATTTTAGTTCAATTCCTGAGTTTTAATTGCAATTATTTAACTTTATTAATAGATGGTCACTTATTAGATTTTTATTGTATATTTTGCATACTACCGTGCTTATCAAAACTATTTGAAAGACTATTCTTGGAAAGATTAAAACCGATTTTGGAAAAAAGCAAAATTGTTCCAGAGCATCAATTCGGACTCAGAAACGAACAAATGAAACAACCACCGTCACTTTCGCTGACGATACGGCCATACTGGTTTCACATAGTAACCCAGTGCATGCTTCAGAGATTCTGCAACACAGCATAAACAAAGTTCAGCAATGGCTAAAACAGTGGAGAATCAGGGTGAATAAAGCAAAATCAACACATATCACTTTTACACTAAATATGGTGTATTTCCAATCTCGCAAAGTATTTTGAGCTTCTTGTTGGTTTGGCTTCTTTAACCGGCTTCTTTAACTTTTAAGTCCTTTCTAATTTCCTCATTTCTCCCTAACCATGGTGCATTTACTATTGATCGGAGTACTTTGCATTGAAACTCTTTCCAGTATTTCAACGTTGGAATTACTTGTGGTTCCATTGATAACTGCGAATAATGTCCTATTAACCAGTATAGGCTGTTAAACTTCAATCTAAGTTGCTTATTTTTGTTGACAATATGCTCTCTCCAATTTAAACGCCTATCGAGATGCATATTAAGATACTTTGCAGAGTTTGCATGTGTTAATGCCACATTATTTAGTGTTGCAGCCGGGTCTTCTCTTCTGGTGGTGAAAGTAACATGCACTGATTTGTTTACATTGGCCTTGATTTTCCATATTTTTAGTCAATCTTCAATTTTTAATAAGTGTTCTTGCAATTGATTTGAGGTAGCAGTTGGGCATGTGTTTGTTGCTAATACTACTGTGTCATCAGCAAACGTTGCTGTAACTGTGTTTTCTGTTGTTGGCAAATCTTCAGTATATATTAGGTATAAGATAGGTCCTAACACACTACCCTGAGGGACTCCTGATTTTATTATTTTTTCTGATGTGTGTTCTTGTTGTTGATTTATTACAAATTTACGACTGTCTAGGTATGATCTTATGAGTAGATATCTATGAACGCTGCCGAGCAGTATTTTTGTAAGCAAAATTAAAACCAAAAACCAAAATAACAAATTAATATTAGTCATTGTTATAATGCCGGTGGGTGTACTTAACAACGAAGTAGTACCTCAAAAAGAGGCTGTAAAGTATTTGGGCATGCACTTGAACAGGAGACTCTCATGGAAAATCCATATCTATAACAAAAGAAAACAACTAGGCTTGAAGCTAAGCTGATTCAGAAAGCTGTATATCGATATGGACCTACGGAATCCAACTGTGGGGAGTAGTGAGCAACTCAAATATGGCAATATTACAGCGTTTAAGATTGATAGTTGGCACGCTTTCGTTTGTTAATAATGAGGTCATACATCGTGATTTGCAAGTGAGAACCATTAAGGAGGAGATTAGAAGCATAAGCGAAAAGTACTAGATAAGATTAGCTGCACAACAGACTGGCAAGCAGATTGTTGGCTGCAAGTGATGTAAATCGCCTTAAGCGTCCTAGCATCCTGCATCTACCCAGTAGACAATAGTAACAATCAAATGAGGGCCAAGAAATACAATGGAGTATAATTTTGGCATTATGGATGATTGACCACTGGGCTATCTCATCCGCTAGTCAATGCAATTTATCTGCATAAAAAAATGTCATACAAACTACTGAATATTTTTTTCTTCAGAGACAGATTGTAATGTTTCATTGGGAAATAAAAAAAAAAAAAAAAAAAAATTTGCATAGACTATAATTTTGGAAGCAGAATACCTACTTCATCAGAGCTTCTGACTAATTAAATTTGAATTATATTATAATTGTTTTTATATACATACCTATAATTTACTACCCATCTTCACACTACACTCTATCTTATAATAATTAGCAGGATATTAGCAGAAATAACCCTATAATTTTTCCTAATTTATAATTACTTTGTTGTTTTAAATAAATAAGGTGAACATATTTATTGAGTACGATTCTATTGTATACCTGCCTGGTTACTGTATATCTTTATATTTTCATCATTATATTTAATCTGCAATTAAAATAAAAGTACGGGTACAAATATTAAACTATTTCAAACCCGATTTTCATTATTATTCTTTTAAATGATAGTTATTTAAAAACAGACGTGACGAATACAAATATTTTTTTAAATGTTTTTAATTTTCAATCAGAAATTTCAATTTAGAATTTCGTCATATGTATAAGTCATTTCAACATACAAAAATTTTAATTTATCAAATTACAGCAACCCCAATTTAAATTAAATTTTATTTATTTATTTATTTATTTTAACAATTGCTTCTACAGATAAATCTGTAGGCCAACTTTAAAGGCCCTTTTCCCTTTCAAAATGTGGGCCTTTTTTTAGTAAAATATGTTAATTATTTGGTATATATTAAATTTTATTTTTTTAAATAAATTATAAATACACTTCATATGTGGTTGTTGTTTAAGATAAATTAATAACGAACATAGTGTCCACGATAAATTGAAATAATGGAAATTTAATTTGTTTATTTTTTGTACTTCTTTTATTGATTTTAAATCAATTTTATCTACTTGTTGTTATTTCGACTTCTTTCAAATGCTCTTGTATGTAATTATAATTAATCTTTTAGGTTGGCCTATGATGTAGAACTTGGCACAATCTGGGTATGAAATTTTGAAAATGCTTCTTTTTTATCATTATATGATCTAATTAAACTAATCCATTTTTTGTTTCACATGAGCCATTGCACACGATTGTACAGGATCAAATGTTTTTTCATAATCGTTGAAATATAAGAATACATTTTGAAAATCTTTATACTTTTAAACCACTTCCAACTAATATTCTAAATCTGAGCTTTATTTTGTCACCCCCTTTTTATTTTGGATAAATTTAGTTTCATCACTACACCCGCTACACTGCTTCTTCTTGTATAGATTGTTTTTAATTTTATTTTATATTTTAATTACTGGCTTTGTAGAACCCTTTCTTAGTTTTGGTAATTTTTTTGTAGTATTTAACCTTCTATTTTTATTTGGTTTTTACTCACTTTAGGCATGTATTTTTTTGTTGTATAAAGCTCCAATTCTCTAATCTCTAATGTAAAACTCTATTCATAAGTCTCAATGTGTTCTAGCAGTCAAACGATATGAATAAATAATGAATTAAAATAAAATATGAGATGGTTGTGCTAATACCATCTCAGAAGACTTAGGGGTCAATCATGAAAGTGTAATGGAATTAGACTTTTTTCTAATAAAAAACGTCAACAACAAAAAGTCGTGCATTCGTGCAAGTCTACTGAATAAAATTCACTTGACTATGAAAATGTTGCCATTGCAGGCAAAAACATATAGATTGAGTTAGATATATATTAAGATTATGTTTATATTAATATTATAAATGGTGATATTTTACTTATAATAGAAATAATTTATCTTTCAATTTTAATATTATAAATTGTGTTTTAAATACGTAGTTATACTTTTTAACGTTTTTTGTTAAATTTTGTGTATTTAAATAATAAGTTTTGACTGGTTTTTCCAGCTGCTTTTGTTGCTTAAAATTTTCCTAAAAATGTTTGATTAATTATCTAATTAAGTAATAAATTTTATAGAATTAAAAAAAAATATTTATATTCTTAATCCTTCAAAGTAAACAGCAAAATTGTGTTTGACTAAAATTGTCCCAGTCGACATATAACAACCCAATAGACTTTAATGATAGTAACAATTAACTTTTTCCTAAAAAGTCAAAAGACAGTAGAGTTTGATGATTGATACCTTAGACTCACCTCAAAAGATTGTAGCACAGCCTGATATAGATGTTAGGAAATTATGATTTAAAAAACCTTTTCTGAAGCTTTAAATATTTTTATAAAAATATTAATTGACTTATTTTAATATTGAGATAAAAATAATAAATTTAAATTTTATTTCATTCTCTTAGGAAATATTTACAATTTTACATGCTCAAAAACTGCCTACAATTATTTTAAATTTTTTCTTACGATTAAATTTATCACTAATACAATTTGACTACAGCCTGATAATGAATTATTTATTCAAGTTTAAAATTTTACAAAAATAGTGAGAAATGTGTTTGCTAACGCCCCCTTTTATATTTTTTTGTTGAAATTTTTTCAAAACTATTTAATTGTTATTATCTACATTACAATATTTAATTGTTATTTTACAGTATTTATATTTGAATAAAGATTATTTAAATTGATTGTGTAAATGCACCATTCTTACTATAGAATATACTTGAAAAGTGTTTAAGTTTCTATAGTCAAGTTCTGCTCTCCACTTAAATGAACTTCAAATTAATCTTCTCAAATCAACTTTCAATCCTATTTATAGTTTTGCAGACGATAACACTCTAATGGCATTCTTAGACTTTCTTCGAAAATCACACGCTACAATACCAGTTACTAACACTAAACGTAATATGATGGTCAGCACGCTCAACCATAACTTAGCCATTATTTTCGACTGAAATAGAGTTGAGTTTAACACATTCAAAACTCAAAGCTACCGAGTGTCGCACAAAACTACTCCATTTATCCCCATCCTATTATTCGATGGTGAACGTATATTCAGCGAACCAAACACTTGAATATCACAGGTAGGTATAGGTAAATAAGAAAATAATGGGAATGAGCATATCTTTGACATTACCAAAAATGCCGCGAGATGTTTGGACTTTTTGAGTCACTGCAAAACGTATTTTTCTCTCCAGGAATACAATCCAAGTTGGAATACAATTCACATATATGGATCAGTGCATTATGAACCGCATTAAATTTTCCAAATAAAGTTTAAAAGCGTATCATTCGTCTTAACAAAAACACTAATGTGACAACGGGGAATTGTACCACTTTGAAAATCACCGTTTTGTTGGAGCAATTTCTCCATTTTATAGATATCTCGTAGGCTTAGGCACTTGTAAAGACGAAATAAAAAGCTTAATGCCAACCCTTAAACATTTACGGTGAAGAACAAGAGCGGCGTGAAGTGTTCACCCTTTTACAAGAGTAAGAGAGGCGCCAAGTTTCTCACACATTACAAATTCCTAGGTGGCTTAAAATTGTATGAATGTGGAATTGTATTGGAACAAACGTGCTTCTTCAATGCACAAATATGCCTACGTACAATCTACCAAAAGTATATAATATTAACGAATTATATACTAAGCTGTGCATTCGTGTTTAAAAGCGTAGTTCGAAACATAATGTTCTGCTTAACTTAAAAAAAACTTCCAAAAGAAGTTTAATAATCCTCATCAGAATCAATGTGAGATGTTTATCTGGATTGAGAACGTAATATGATAATTATTTATTTTAGATATATTGACAATGGGAAGTTGTTCCATTTAGACGCGATCTTTTCAGATCTATTGTAATTTCCGGATTGTTTGTTTGTTTGCTTAAAATTAGAGATGTATGTTCTTGTCGAACGCAGTTATTGCTGTAATGTCAATTTATGAATTAGACGATTTGTATATCTTGGAATATTTATATTTTATATGAGAGTAATGTGATAGTGAAATGAATTAACAAATTTTGTTAATTTTTAACTATAGAAGTTGTATTTCGTTTATTACAATGAACCACACTGGTCTAAGTGTATCGGTATATTGGCGGCACCCACTATACTATACTGAGCTACTAGAAGTAGTGGTTAATCTCCTTCCTGAACTATTTATTTGAAAACTTATAAGTTTGATACAAAGCCATTACAAAAGGTCCCACTTTATTGAAATCTTGTTTTTCCTGACGACAGGAAGTATATACTTTCTAAAATAGAAAAATTAAATTCGTACCATTCCCTACATATGTTTCGGAATTCATTCCAATCTTTTGAACTTTTAAATTATAAAATGTTTTTGTTTTGGGTCGGATGAAATTTTCTAACAATTGCATTTTTTGTTGGAATTATGACACCATCCCTAGTAACATAATTGCTTCTATTTAATTTATTAAAATACAAAGATTGATACAATAGTTTGTTGCTTCCTTTAAATTGTCAATGTCTAAAATTCATTTTGACACTCTGTCAAAGTTTTCTCACTGACCTGCTTGAATCATTGTTAAATATTTTATACCGCGTAAACGAAGGGAGACTACTAGGACTTCGAATTCAAATTCAAAACACTCAGAGTTGTCTCACCATCTTCTATCAAAACGTAAGAGGATTACGTACAATACAAGAACTTGCCAATTATTTCACCAGTCCCAATCGTTTCCTCATGATGTTATTGATTTGACTGAAACATGGTTAAACAGCATTATTGTCTCGCAAGAGTTATTTACCTCAGATTTTTCTGTTTATAGGAATGACCACATTAATTCTTCACTAAGATGAACGTGGTGGCGGTGTCCTCTTAGCGATTCACGCAACTTTTCAAAGTAACTCTGTTACTATTCCCAATACTAGTGGTTTCGAACTGATTTGTGTTAAATTAACGTTCAGTCATAATAATTTATATTTAATAAATTGTTATTTATCTTCTTGTATTCCAATCAATGAAAGGCCAATTAAATTTAAAACGTTCTCTGAAGCCTTATTATGTTTCATTGAAAACTTAGAACCAACCGTCAATTTTTGTTTGCTAAAGTCACACTTTAACCTATCAAACCTAATTTGGTCCTGTGATGAGGGCAATTATGGTCTGGTTGCGTCCAATAATAATACTGCATCGTCGAACTCTTTTGAATAAGGATTGAAAATTTTAATGAATAGAAAATTAATTTCATATTGTACCTCTTAAATGCTTTCAAGTCATATCTTTCAGGTAAACACATAGAATGGGAGCATATTTTAACAGTTTATAGGGATGTTTAATTCCAATTTGAATTTTTTTTTCATAACTCTAGATTGGAGTGGTTTAACTACAAAATTAAACAGAAAGGACCTCTCTTCGAGTCTTACGTTTGAATAGTTGTATTTTTGACAGTATGTATAACTATAATTTCGTCAAAGTAGATACTTATAAGTTCGTCAAAGCAATTATACCCTACATATATTGATAAAAAAAAATTACTGCTTCTACATTTCAACGATGACTGTTTAGTGTTGTGCAATTTCAACATCATTTTTAATTTTAGCCGTTTGCTTCCTAAGTACTGAGGGTACTGAGAAAAATATTTACTCTCAAAATAAATATCGAGGGAGGGTAAATACCAAATTTGATTAAACAAGGAGCTTAGCAGCAAGCACTAATTGAAAAATAAAATGTTGGAAAATTTATTAAGGCATAAAATGTAAAAATCCTGAATAATGATCATAGGATGTGCAACACTAGAACAGGAGGTAGACCAAGATCAAGATGAACGAAGTCGCAGATTGGAATTAACGAATAAAAGACAGTTACCCAAAATGGACCAGAATGGAGGAAATTTGTAAACGAGGTTAAAGGGCTAACCATAATGGTTCAGTTAATGTCAAAAATAGACGAAATGCCATTTTAAATTTTACAATTTGTTGAAGCTACCCATAATAGACATTAATTAATTTAAGTGATTTTGACATTTATCAATTTTAAATAGAAGTAAAAAATAATGTTTTAAAATAAAAGTTGATGATCTATACTTGCTTATTTATATTAGTTATGAAATATATGAACAACTAGCGGACCCGGCAAACGTTGTTTGGCCTTAACTCTTAATCGCTGTTGCAAAAAGATCTGGTTAATATTGCTGTACGTAAAAGGTCTTAAAGTGTTTTAAACCATTTTTTATTATTTTTATTTAATTTTTTACAAAAAAAATATCACATTTGACTGTTAAATTATATAATGCAAGAAATTAGCAACAAATCAAAACGATAACAAAAACTAAGTCTTTCTCTTCATAGCAAATTTCTTAAAACTATGCGACATATAATTGTATATGTGAAAAGCATTCATGTGCGTTGACCTTGTGCTTTATTGATAGTCATAGCATATGCCAAACGAATTGGAAACGGTAACCGTCTGAATTGAATTGTTGAATCAGTGGGGTATCATTGACATTGGTATTCTGGGTAATAACACAGTTTCTTCTTCGTAATTTGATCAGTTTGACTACTACTAATTTAATTTACTCTGTAGCTTGTTATTTGAAAGCATTGATTAAATACACTAATTTTTTAACAAATAATTTCGACTCTGCTGTTTCTCCTTTAAGTAATGTTTTTAAAGGTTCTGGTGGTGGATTTAATTTCGGCAAATCAATTTTTCCGGAACAGCAACATATCCCAGCTGTTTCATATTCAAATTTTAAAGCATGGTAATACTCACATACTTTGTTCATTTTCCCATAATATTAACTTTAAGAAGCATAATGCATTTCAGGATCATATAGTCAAATGCAATACGGTCAAATGATGACAATGTTAACAATCTACGTATTTGAATTCTTCTTCTATTGTTTAATTGATTCAAATTTTTATCTATATCACTTAATTGTTGACGTGATCTTCTATTTGCATTTCTTACATATTGTACTCATGCACTTCTGTGTTCTTCACTCTCTCTTGCATATAAGTTTTGCATTCTGATTCTGTTTCTTGCTGTTGTTGTTGTGATGTTAAATTAGTTCGACGTCTCCTTTGATTTGTACTTCGTCGAGTGTACTGACTTAAGCGTGTAGCGCGTGGCATTTTGTAAGTTATCTTGTTAATAAATTAAATTATGTAGTTATTTTAAATTTAAATTTTTATTTTTTTTACGACATACTTAAATTTAATTTAAAAAAAAACACCAAAAATATCACTTTTGTTTAAATATCTTGTACGCCACCTATCGGGTCAAAGTTTTCGCTAAAACATTTTATTTTATAAACTAAATATATGTTCAAAATTTTAGCCCATTTGGCCCATAAATACGATTTTGCAAAATAACGTCACCCCAGCGCCATCTATAGAAGAAAAAAGTAGCCTATATGTTAAGTTTTCGGTGTCAGCAATATATGTTGAAAATATGGTAACATTTGGTTCAGTAGTTTCCGAGATCTAGGGTTACGAATATATGCACCAACGATTTTATATATAAATCGCACTTTGTTAAGCGAACTATGGTTAGCGAAAACTTGACGACACTCTCTGATATTTCTATTATGGGTATGCAATACAATTTACATGTTTTTCGTACACTTGTACATTTATACATCATGTAATTAATCGTACATTTTCTTAAGCTTAATATCATTATGGTTAGCTTATGAAGCTCAATCTGAACTGTAGAACCAACACATAACATATTTTATAGTTTTAATCAAAATTTATTCTCTTGCTGCTGCAAGTTCATAATTTTGCTAAAACCAAAACTACAGTTTTTTGTTTATTTTAACTGATTAATTTTCTGTCACAAAAATTATTTGTAAATTGAACCTCTGAAATCATATTTCAAATATATTTTTTTTTTTTTTTTTTAATAACAAACTAAGATCAATGGTATCAAAACTATTTATTTACATATTGATATAATTAAAAACATTTTAGTTCAAACTATTTTTTACATATTTTGTTTTATTTTATTTTTTTTTTTTTTAATATATAATGTGTAAATAAACCTGAACCTGAACAATGTATGAGTCAACATTACAAGACTGTAATTTATTTTTTTTTTTTTTGAGTGCACTCTAGCTTTCTTATCGTTAAAATCAGAAGAAAAAAAAGAAAACGAAATGCATATAAGGAAACTGTGCCTCTTAGAATTAATTATTTAGCGAATATTCTAATACAGTGTTACTTGGGACGGTTAGTTTTATTTTCTAATTTTCTTAAGCGTATTTTTAAAAGTGGTTAATTTATATTTTATTTGTGTTTATCAAAAATTTATTAGAAAAAAAACTGAATTTATTAAAATTTAAAATATTTATTTTAATTTAATTTAAATAAAGGACATTTAAAATTAAAAAAAAGATAAAAAATAAAAGAAAAACAAAATGTGATTTTATTATGAAAAATTTTATTAAAGTTATAAATTATTTTAAAGTTACATTTGTTGTAAAAAAAAATAATTTAAATTTTAATTTATTGCAAAAATTGAATTTTTGGGTATTGGTGAAAATTAATTTGTGTTTAAAAATTAATTTATTTACATAGCGCTATAAAGCGATAGAATTTGTGGGGCGAAATAAATAGGAATTAATATTACAAAATTATTTTAAAACAGTTAACAATTTTTTTAATCAGTTTTATAATTAAATTTAATTTAATTGAAAAGAAATTGAAAGATTTTAAGTGATTTTATTAATTTAAAGAAAATATTTTTATAAAACAGTGGTGATAACATGCGTTAGAGTATACTTTGTTATAATTTATTGATTAAATATTTTTGTTCTAAATATTCTTAGAACTATACATTAACTGTAGATTGTTTTATTGATATAGAAATAGTCCACGGTATAAAGTCTGTACCTATCACCGAATACTATAGATTCCCTGCCTTTGCTTAGAAACAAAAATTCTATTCTTTGACTAAAAACAAGATTCAGAGGTGAAATATTTAATTGATTCGTTCAACGTCCAATAAAAGGGAAGATAAAAATTCGAAAATGAAAATTTATTGGGCATAGCTATGCTCAATAGAATGAAATATGTGGAAATTTTTTAGAATTGAACCCAGAAAAAGTGGTTGTCCGGCAAGCTAATGAAAAATAACAATAGAAAGTGAAATATTAAACGTAGTGAAAAACTTAGGATTAGTAAATCATATTGCACTATTTTTTTATTACACCGTTATTAATTACCCACAAAAAAAATAACAAAAAATATGGTGCTAAAACTACTTTGTGAATTTTAAAATTAATATTTTTTTTGGTTAGTTTTGCTTTTATCTTTAGAAAGTTCATAAATAAAATTTAATAATATGAAAATAAATTTGTTTTCATTCCATTATGTAATGTTTTGTCTAAGAATAATTTCTAATGTTTTTAATTAAAACAAATAACCCAATATATCCTATATACTATGTACTTTATAACTAGAATCTTATTCTAAAAAAACTTAAGCCTATCCTAAAACCTACCAAAGTAAATACAGTATGTAATATTGTGTTCTTTAACCACAAATATGTTTTGGTACAATCCCATCAAATTTTAACATACTAGCCTCAATATTATCTGGTTGAAAATCTATAGATTTATATGCAACCCGTGTCTATTATAATGCTAAAATAGCGAAACATGTTTTAGATTTAGGATAAAACATCTTGAATCTAAATAAATAAAATGTTCGGGTGCTATGAATCCCGTTTCTAAAAATTTTTTAATATACGCCTCATTATGATAGTATTAGACCATTTTTGGAGGTATTTAGGAATACCCTATAATTTCGTACTAATTCTATTGCTATGTATATTAGCTAGTGTTTGTAATATGTTTCGGGTCTCCTATGTAGATTTATACAAATTTTTATGCATTTTCTTTTTTCAAATATCTAAATTTTTACCAACATGCTAAATCACTTATGTTATACTATATTTAGTTTATTTAATTTTTTTTTATTTATTTAATTTATTTTTATTAGTTCAATAAAAATATCGGTATTGCATAGACTGATCAAGACTGATATAATTAATTTCTGGTATAGGATAATATTTTAATTCGGCTGTTAATTCAGCAGTTATAAAATAATTTGTTTAATGCTATCAATATCTTTCTAAGTAGTACAATTGAACCTTACTTTGAACTTAACTAACTTTGTTGCCTGTCGAGTAGATTATGATATCGTCCGCAAACGCTATGGAATAATATTAGTACCACGTATGTATATATTCTAGCAAATTTATGGTCGATTATATATATTGCAAATAATATTGGGGAATTTTAAAATATTGCGTCGAATCGTACTGAATGGTAAAATTTCAAGAAGCCTTAATGCTTTACTTCGAATTAATAAACTTTGTACATAAAAATGGAATTTAATTAATTTTTAAAAGTGTTACTATAATGATTATACATATATGAATTCTAGACATTTCAAGTTAAATTTCTATTTTTAAGATCACATTTTGCTTGATATTTTAAATTCTATGCCGGATTGTTGTTAATTTTTGCTCTTTTGGACTATTTATTTAGAAAAGTATAATATTAAAATTTAATGTTTATGAAGAAGCTAAAGCTGTCCGGTTTATAATGTTATATAAGTTAATTTTTAAATTTTGTATATCAGTTAACTTTTTAAAAAAAATTTAAATTTTACTGAAATTTGCTCGAATATAAAACTTTATTGTGTAGAATGCGTACAAAAGTTATTTTTCTGTCTGTTTCAACAACCGATCGTTGAAATTAAAATGTATATCGCTACATGGAAAGTAATACCTCGTAATTGCATAAAATGAAATTTTATGGCAGGCGAAAAACCTAGATAACTGCCGTAAATTTATTTATTTTTTTTTCAAAAGTAAAATTAGTAGATGTTTTTTATTAGCATTGGATTTAAAAATGTATTTAAATAAAAATATATATTTTATAAATAATAAAAATATTTAAAAACATACAGACCAACTGTTAAATGATGGAATGACAGTTCAAATGACGAAATATCAAAAAATTTTGATTTTGATTGACAATTTTTTTAAAAAATTATGAGAAAACTAAAATGATAAATGAAATGATAGTCGGCATGCTACTTAAGACGTCTTCTCTTATTTTTCAAAATTCTGATTGATTCTAGTAGTTAACATATAATTTCTAACACCCCTCAAGAATATTTCAAAAACAAAGCTATTACAGATCTGAAAATTTAATCAACTGCGATTGAATCAACTGTGGTTGAATCAATTGTTATTTGGTAACTCGTAAAAATAAAAACGAAACGATTGTTCAAACATTGTGAGTTATCCAGAGGAACAAATAAAGTTAATGAAATTTGAGATTAAGATTTTGAAGATTAAAAATAATATTGCAGAGCAAGAATTTATAGTGAAAGTAATTTTTTTTATTTATTGAATTTAAAAAATTTAATTACAATTAACCAAACTAATTAAAACCAGAATTCAAGTTTAAAAATAAAATAAATATAATTCGAAATAGACCAAAATCAAAACCATATACAAGTTCAAAATATAAATAAAATAAAATAAATTTGTTAGGGAACATTCTGTTCTGATGCAAAAGTAAATTTCGAATGGCCCATCACGCTAAATAACAATTTAAATTGTTGGCTATTTGTGTAGTACACAAGTTTGCATATTAATATTAATTTGGAATACTAAAATTCAAAAGAAAAAATAAAAAATAAAAACAAACTGATTCCATATAGTAAGAAAATAATTAAATTAACTTCAAAAGTATTTCTTATCTATTAACTCTGTATTTGTTACAGTTTGGTTAAAGAAAAATTTTTGTAATTCTAAATATTTTTTTAATTGCTAAATTTCAAATCAGTCACTAATAAAAATTTAAATGACTACTACCCACCGGAATTTCCAAATTCGTTAATTAAGTTGATAGGCAAAAAGCCTAGAGCTTAATAAAAAATAAATTTATTGGAATTTTAATTGTAATAAATGTGAATGAATAAATAAAATAAATAAATTCGTTAAATTTGGCAGGGTTTTTGATATTTTTTCCTCACCAGTCAGAAGTGAAAGGAGGAGCTTCAATAATGCTTCTACAAAATTTTTATTTATTTATTTATTTATTTTATTTTCAATTATCTTTGCCTAAAGAGATTTCTCTCAATTTTAAGTAATCAAAACTTTGGAATGTACAGATTAAAAAAAGCAGTGATATTTTCATTTTAACTAAATAAAGTTTAAAACTCCAGGTTGACTGAAACGGTTGCAATTTTCTTATATTATGTGAAATTTATTATTTAGAGTTAATTTGCTTTCATTCATTTTTATACGCCATTGTTGCGCCCATAATATTATTTTATTAATATGTATGTTTCACTAAATTCAGCATGGGATCGAAAATTTGTTATGTAATTTCTAGAATATTTTGTTAATCAAAAATAATGCAATAAGTGAATATGTTTTTGACTGACTTCAAAATAGACGTATGAAATTACAATCCAACAAAGAAATTTCATAATTTATAATAAAAAATATTTATAATAATGTTTTTTTTTTTTTTTTTTTTTTTGCGAAAGATAGGAGGTAATCCTCGAAGGACATCAAGAGCTCTTGCCGCGTGTGCGTCTTGATAGTGTAGGAATCGAACCCACTAAAGCCCACCTATCTTTTTTCCGTTATAACCAATCTACGTAAGATCGACTAATGACTTTTTTTTCGTAAATTTTCGGTCGCGTGTTTAGGAAATTATTATAGTGATAGTTTCTTAAAGGAAACTATTATCGTAGAATTTTCCATTTTAGGTAGTGACCAGCTCGTGGGGTTTCGTTCTCTTGAGTCGACGGATACTGCTGTCGATATGAAAAACTGCTGCCATTTCCGAGTTCACATGTGTTTGCAGTCTCTGCTCTTGTTTGACTGCATGTTTCTTGATCTCTTCCGTGACTGTTTCAATGTACAATTCACGGTGGAGATCTTTGTTACGTATGTACCATGGTGCATTTACTATACCACGGAGCACTTTATTTTGAAATTTTTGCATCATTTCAATGTTGGTTTTCTTTGCACAGCCCCATAATTGGATACCGTACGTCCACACAGGTTTTAATATCTGCTTATATATCAATATTTTGTTCTGTACTGATAACTCAGAACCACGCCCAAGTAACCAATAAATTTTTTGAGTCTAATGTTTAGCTCTTCTTTTTTCTTTCTTATATGTTCCTTCCATCTTAGCTTAGCATCGAGTGTCATTCCCAGATACTTTGCTGTATTGGCATATGGTACTATTTTGTTATTGATTGAGATAGGAATGGTTGTAATCTTTTTATATGTAAAATTTATATGAGTTGATTTGCTTTCATTAAGTTTTATGCGCCATCGTTGGGTTCATAATCTTATTTTATTCATTGCATTTTGAAGTTTTGCTGTTGAGTTTTCGACAGATACGTCAACTGCAAGAATCGCAGTGTCGTCTGCAAAGGTAGCCATAAAAATGTTGTCAATTTGTGAGATATCTCTTGTATATAGCAGGTAAAGTATTGGACCAAGAACACTTCCCTGTGGGACTCCAGCAGATATTTCTTTTACTTCTGAATATTCTTTGGCATAACGTACACGAAAGCATCTATTGTTCATATATGATTTTAATATTTCATAGAATTGTCTTGGTAAATCACGATGTAGTTTAAATTCAAGGCCTTGGTGCCACACTTTGTCGAAAGCCTGAGCAACATCTAAGAAGATTGCTGAGCAGACTTTTTTTTCTTCGAACGCTTTTTCCACTATATTTGTGATCCGATGCACTTGATCAATTGTAGAATGTTTGTTTCTGAATCCAAATTGATAGTTCGGGATCAGATCTCTTTCTTCAATAATCGGGGCAAGTCTTTTGAGCAGCAGTTTCTCAAATATTTTTGATATAATAGGTAACAACGATATTGGTTGATATGATGTTACCTCTGAAGGCGGTTTTCCTTGCTTCGGTATTACAATTACTTCTGCAATTTTCCATTGTCTCGGAACATATGTGAACTTAAAACATGCATTAAATATATGTTGTAGCTTTAACAAAGCTAGATCTGGTAGTTCCCGCATGATTTGGCCATTGATGAGATCGTAACCTGGTGCTTTTTTGACACTCTGGTTGTGTCTGCATATTTGTTTAATTTCTCTTAGAGTGACATGCGAAATTTCCGCTTCATCTATTTTAACTTCGAGAGTTATATTTTCATTTGCAAGATTTTGTGTTGGTGCTGTGAAGACCTCTGCCAAGTGGTCAGCAAAAATCTTAGCTTTTTCTTTTGGGTTACCGACCCAGCTACCAGCTTGTGTTTTCAAAGGTGGATCTTGCACCTGTGGTCTATTTATTCGTTTAGCTGCTTTCCAAAGCGAGTAGTCAGTATAAGCATCGGCTGATAAATTGTTTAAGAATTTATTAAATGAGTTATTTTTTATATTTCTGATTTGCTATTTTAGTTGATTATTTAAGCGATTGAATATAATTTTATCACCTGGGTACCTCGTTGATTGCCATTTTCGTCGTGCCCTTCTCTTCTCCATAACCAGTGCTCTTATTTCTGGAGGATAGCTCACTCTCGAGTGATGTTTCGAGTCAAAACATGGCGTGCTCTCCTTTGCTGCTTGCTGCACGTCTACAATGAATTGCTCGACTTCTGCATCAATTTGGTTCCTTGATTCCACGAATCCTAGAGTAATGAATTGCTCAAGTTTTTCTCTAAACATATGCCAATCAGTTTTCTTGTTGTAAGTCTTGGGAGGCAATTTTTGTGTCAATTTATAATAATGTAAAGAAATTTCTACAGATCTCCTGGTGTATTTCGTGTAGTATTCATAAGTGTACTTGCTATTACATTGCGATGACTATTTAATCTATTATGATATCTCTGGCTGTCTCGGTGAATTTCGTTTTGGTATTGTGTATTATGCAATTTGGCACAAACCAAGGTGTATCAACTAAAGCTCGCAGTACTTTATTTTGGAAGCGTTGTAATATTTCAATATTTGTTTTTTTTTAACTGTGCCCCATATTTGTATACCATGAGTCCATATTGGTTTGAGCATATTATCCTATATATCAGCATCCTATATATCAGTGTCATTTGAGACCTACTACCGACGAGCCAATACAATTTTCTCAAATTTCAAAATACTTGACAGTTTCTGTTTGAGGAACAGCATTACTATTTAAAAATACTGTGGGACATGTATCCCTCCTTAATATGAATTTAACGTGATTAGACTTAGCTTCATTGGTTTAAATTTTCCATTTGTTCAACCATAATTCGATATTGTTTAAGCTTTCTTGCACGAGCCGAGAAGCCACATTCTTATCCTTGTGAGATGCAAGTATGGCTGTATCATCGGCAAATGCAGTTATCATTGTGTTTGATGTTTGCGGCAATGTATCGGTATAAAGCGGCAGTGTATAGCAAGAAAAGCACTGGGCCTAGAACGCTACCTTGTAGAGCTCCTGAATGAATTTCCTTGAGGCTGGAATTCGGTTCATGAATAAAAAAAAAAATTTTGAAGTAAGTTTTATACATTTTGTGTTCAGCTAAAGTAAATGAAATCATGGTCAAATTGTCAATCAAATGTTCTTAAAATTAAATTCTTCATTGTGACTGAGATTTTTTTTTTCCCCCATTTATTTATTTAGTTTATTACCTATTTTAATTTCATTTAGAATATAATATATATATCAAAGTTAAATATATTTCTATTATGTATTTTTACAAATTTTCGTAATTTACGTAAATTACTAATAAACGTTTAAATCGATTTAAATTTAAACCGTTGTTCATTAACATGTTTTCGTTTTTAAAAAAGTCTAATCTATAAAACTAAAAATATTTCTTAAATTATAATGGTGAATTTCATTATTATATCGATCTAATCTGTCACATAAATACTTAGGATAATTTTTATTTTTTATTTTAAAAACTGTTACAAAGATATTAAATTTAATTCTTTGATTTACTTTTAACCACTTTAAGGCTTCTAACATAAAATTAACTGAACTATACCTATCGACTTTTAAGATTATTCTCATCACCTTTTTTTGCAGTTTTTACATTCTATCATTCTGTATCCGAACCGAAACATTTCATTGTTTGACATAAATAAAATCGATGAGCAATATTCAAAATGAGGTTTAATCATTACATTATACAAAATCTTACATCATTTAGGAAAGATAGTCTATCTCTAATCCTTGATAAAAAATATATTTTTTTCCAATTTTTTTATCAATGTGATTTTTGAATTTTAATTTTTTGTCTATAATTACTCCTAAGTATTTGATTTCATCGACCATTTCTATTATTTTACCATCAATTTCAACAACTTTTTCCACTATGCTATTTAAAATCATACCTTTTGTATTTATTTATTTATTTATTTATTTTAACAGTTGATCCTACACTTAAATCTGTAGGGCAACTTTATAGGTCCTTTTCCCTTTCGAAATGTGGGCCTTTTTATCAAATTATATTAATTATTTGGTATATATTTCTGTATATTATATATATATAATATTATTCTGCATTTATCTGGATGTTTGTAAGTTCGACGGAACGCTCCAACACATATACAAATTGCATATGTATACAAATGCATATATATACAAATTGCTTTGGTGCTTTTTTTAACCCCTGTCTACCATGCTGAATCTTTGCAGGAAAAATTGATTGCATGAACTATATTTTTTTAATTTAATGTAAGTGTTCTTCGCAAATAATAAGGAAAAATAAAAAATAATAATAATAATATAAATAAAACAAACAATTTTTTTGATTTATAATAATAAGGACTAATAGAAATTTAATCAATAGTTTAATATGGTATAATAACCAAAAGGCAAACAGCATTTAAGACAAAAAACATAATTCACTCAAAGGTTATTCTTATTACTTAAAATTATACATAATAATATCCATGTGTATCAGCATATTTGTATTGTATAATATTATACATTATACTACTTTATTGCTTCTACCTTTTATTTTTGTCATTATTGTGTGCGTAACTCACTTCACTCAAAAAAAATTATTTTTGTTTTTTTTTTGTTTTTTTTTGTTTTTTTTTTATTATTTGCTGTATCTGTATTCTGTATGTTCTATATGCTCCATTCCAAAAATATTATTTTATTTTCAGTGTTAAGTGTTCACTTTTCACTTCACTGTTCAGGTTCACTGTTCAATCAATAGAACTTGATACAAGTAGAGTAGGATAATTAACTCTACTTCTACGCCGGATAATAAAACATTGTTTTTTTTAAATTGAAAATTATTGATGAAAATGTTTTTGTATTTTTTGTAAATTTTACCAATTTAGATACAAAATTTTGAATATTTTTTTTAAGATAACACAATACCATAATAACAGTTTATTCATATAGCAAAATAAGATCCCTATACATTATACAAAAGACAAAATTTATATGAAAATAAGATCCCATTTTTAAATTTTGCTCTCCCAGAGGCCACAATAACGCTAATACGGTATAATTTATACTAAATGGAACCCAACTAACGAATTATAACTAAATGGAAGTGAGTACGAGTATACCATACAAAAATACAAACATTTTATACAAATTTGTTGGTATGGTACTTCTTTTTCTGTTATATAAAAAAAAAAAAGATTAGTGTTAGGCCAATATAAACATAAATAAAAATAAATAAAAAGTTTATATGTTTAAATGTTTATATCATAAGTACTGTAATTTCGGAATAAAGAATCTAATGAAAGAAAAAAAGAAACTAGGATTTATTTTGCTTCCGTCATTTATGACGGGTTACAAAGCTGGTTATATATAATTATATTATTTTTTATTAATTATATTATTTCTTTATTAATTATTTAATTATATTTGTGGTATATACCGATGTGGTTGTATTGAAAATTACATTTTTCAGTAATTTTCACCATTTGAAAAAATTTTCGGTTCTCACGGGGTTTGAGCCCGTGCTCCTTCGGTCGTTACATTACTACATTCGAGTGCTTTACCACTCGGCTACCGAGGCCACTCATACCTTTTGTTTTTGATACATTTAATTCTAACTTATTCATTTTAAACCACCTACTCAAATGTTTTAGATCATCATTCATTTTCGTTATACATTCTAATGTACTATCAGCAGTAATATACAAAAGGCCATCATCCGCAAATAGAACCAATTTTCCAAAATTTATAACTTTTTCCATGTCATTAATGTATATTAGGAATAGTAGAACAATTATTATGGAACCTTGAGGAACTCCCATTGTTACATCAACAGTTTCTGAAGTAGTACCGTTGAATTTAGTTTTCTGTTTTCTACTATTTAAATAAGACCGAAACCATTCTAACTCTACTCCACTTACACCGTATCTTTCCAGCTTTCAAGAGCTTTTAAGAGAATGTAACGATCAATTGTTTTGAAAGTTCTTTTTAAATCTAAAAAAACTGCAATCATGAATCTAAATTTTCCAGCTTGTTATGACTAGATTTATAAGTGACTCGCAACTGTGCATTTTTCTAAAGCCCGATTGGTGTTCTGATATTTAATTATTTGTTTCAAAGTACTCTTCTAATTGCATGTTAATTACCTTTTCAGCTAATTTTGCTTCAGTTATAATTGAATTTATTGGACGAAAAACACAGGAATAAAGATCATTTTTCATTGATGATCATTTTTCATTATTTATTTATTTATTTATTTAAAAAGAATAATTAGAAAATAAATTTACATTTTTTTATACTGAAAATTTATAATGTTAGTATCGGAGGCCGTCGGGTTTATTTTAATCATTTTTAATGACTGCTTCTAAAAAACAAAAATTTGTCATTTTAATGTTAACAAAATTGGGTTTGAAAAAGTTTTTTATCTTTATAGAATTTTTGTTATATGCATATAAAATTTATTTATTTACATATTTATTCTTTATTAAGTATAAGTTAGTATTAATTTAATTACAATAAATTAAAAATAAAAAAAATTCAAATGTAAAATACTCCATTAAATTTCTATAAAATTTTCAGATTTAAAAGATTTGATCAACTCGCATATAAATAAATAATACAAATACAAATAAATAATTAAACATAACAACTAAAAATATAGATTAATTTTTTAGATATTCCATTCCACATTTTTTAAATTCGTTAAAATTTCTTTCATTTTCAATATCCTTCGGTAGATTGTTATACATTTTTAACTCATTACACATTATAGTTTTTTTTTTGCATTTTTATTTCTAAAAAAATATTTTCTTCAAATTATAACATTATGGCAACACTGATTAAAACTACTTGTAAGTTTTGTAACTTATAAGATAAAAATATACTGCTCGAAAATGTTGAATATTTGTAAATATTGCATTGCACTTTTATAAAACAAATATTTAAAGTCAACTTTTAAATTTATTTCCTATTTATCATAATTATTAAATTAAATTAAGTAAAATAATTCAATTTATTTTCGACTAATATTGTAGAGACGATTTTGACTCTGAAATAAATGAAAATTCATTAAACAATTTTAAATTTAAACATTTTTTTAGTATTTACAAATTAAATTAACTGAATTTTGTTTGAACCAAAATGTGATATAAAACCTACGGGTATCTAATATTGATTAAACCTCCAAATAAATTATTTTGTTTGACTTAGAAAAGACTCCCTATTAATTAGAATAAAAATTATATAACAAAGACTATTGATTTATTTTTATTTTTCGTGTAGGCTCACTATTTAAAAAGGAAGGTTTTAAAATGAAGATAAGTGCATTGACTGCGATATTGGTTTATTATGATTTATATTTATTATAAGAAATTTAGTTTTTGTGCATAAGTTAGTATTGGTAATAATTTAAAAAATATAAAAAAAAATCTTATGTATTTCGAACTTTCAAGTCATAATTAAATTGGGGCATACTTCTGGTTTCATGTCTGATGTGTAATAATAAGCTTATGTCTTGTGTTGGCATTGGATTGTAGTTTAAACAGATTTTATATTGCAAAAATTAAAAAATAATTTAAATATTTAGGTCTAACTACAGACATCACTGTTAAACTGCTTAAACGAATGAAACCGTTCGAACTGTGTTAGACTAAAATTGGTTTATCCCGCAATAATTTCTACTGAAATTTTGATTGAACAAATATATTTATTTTTATTTATTTAATTAAATGTACAGAAAAGGCCTGGCCTTAGAAAGTTGTACAAATTATTGAAAAATTACTTAAATCTATTAATATGAACAATTAATTCAATACTAGATATAGAATATAGAATATATATAGAATAGATATCTGAATTAATATAGCTAAAATTATATTAATTTTTAGTCTAAAAGACTAGTTTAAATATTAACAATAGGATAGATGAGTGAAGTAGAATCAAAACCGATACATTTGCATTAAAGTCCATTTTGAGGAAAATGCAAAAAACGTTTTCCTTGTTATACTAATTAATATATACTATTTTTAAGTTATTTTATCAAAGAAAAATTGATTTAAATATTATTTGTATTGAAAAGTTAAAAACAAAATGAATATTGAAGCCTAAGCACAAGTATTAATTTTGCAAACGTACAAAAAATTTAAAATATCAGTCAGAAATAGGTTATTGTCTAAGTATAATAATGAATAAATTCAATATTAAATATCAATATCAATCCTAGCTCAATCACATTATGTCAACTTATTTTTCTTTTATTGCTTCTTTTTATTCTCTTTCTTTCTTTTTGTATATTATAAATTAATTTTATTAAATAATCATATAATCAGAACTAACTTTATTTTTACTTTTATATTTCGATTTGTTGTTAACTTGCACTAAAAACAAAAAAAAAAAAAAAAAATTTTTTTCGTTATTGTTTGCGTCAACTGTAAAACATAATAATTATATACCACCTTGTACGAGCCATTAGGCTCTTTTAGGTTATTTCAATAAATAAATAAAAAATAATTAATTTAACCATAAAATAACTACTGGTAAAATTATTTTTGAGCCTCCTAATTTTTGGTGTGATTATCAGCGTGTGAATTAATTGGGTGTCACTATAATCTATTGTTGTAGTTGTTGATTTATTTTATTGCTTCATTGTGAATTAATCATTGTGAAGCCATGTGTTTGGCTTAACTAAAAATAAAAAAAATTATATTTTTATCCCACAATATTATTTTCAATAAATCTGATGTTTAGAACTATTTTTTTTGTATACAAATAAAAAAAATGTCACTATGATTTCTTTAATATATTATTAGGTATATATTATTTGAGAAATTTTTCAATCTAATAGAAAAAAAATTAATAAGACTGCAGTTATAGCGATACGTAAAAAGAATGCGTACAATTTTTTTTTTTTTTCAATTTTACTGAACCGGGGGTGGGTAAACAATCCATTTTTTTTGTCTACGTGGTCAGCTGGGAAGGTACACCTGTAATGCATTTTATATGAATTTTTGTGTTAAAATAAGAAAATATTATTTTTTATATCACAGAAATAATTTATTATAACAAATTTTTTTATTATATATATGCATTATTTTACATTTTTCATTTACATAAAGTATATGCATATAATAATAAATAACGATACTTGGGTACCCAAAAGACAGTTCATAATCAAAATATGAAATAAGAATACTTCATTACCTAATGATAATTTTGTTATAGAAATGAAATAAATTTTTCTGGACCTGAAACGTACATCATTGTCAGTAGGTACATGAAAATAATAAAAATTCTAACGGGTACCCAGGATAAAATATAAAATATAAATAGTTCGGTACCTAATGCTGCTTATTAAAATATTATAAAAATGTATATTTTGTGCCGTTTTTTCTCTAAAATATTTTTTTTTTTAATGTTTTCTATTTTTTAGTAAATTTATGGAAAAAAAATATTAATGAAAAAACGGGCTCTTTTTTGTAATTTAATGTATTTTGAACACTTTTGCTTAAATTTGAAGAAATTTAATAATATTTACAATAAAATTTAAAAAATGGGTTTTTTGATGGAAAAAACACATTTTATGCGTGTGTTTTGTTTTTACGACAAACCATATAATGGACTTTCCCGGCTAAGGTAGCAAAGCGGCAAATAAAATTTTAAAGTTTGCCATCTAGTTACAGAACTTTATAGTATGATCAAATACCTTTCTAGAACAATGTTTTTTTTTTATATAATATTTTTTGAATTAGATGCTTTTGTTGTTTCAAGTCCGAACTTCATACTAAATACCTTGTCACAAACAGAAATGCTTAATAGACCATCTAAAATAGCGTTACCTCTAAGAAAATATTTTAGAAAATAGATTCCCACAAGTAATAGAACTAAATTTAAAAGTAAAAGTAAAACAAATACAAAAATAATCACAATAATAAAAGAAAAATAGTAAAAATCATAGTAAAATCCATACAAATTGTTTAAAGGTACAGGTGTACCTTTCCAGCTGAAGTAAGGGTTTTGAAATGCCAGCTGAATAAAGGTTAATCAAGTTTTTGATTTGAAATGTTAAAAATTTTGAAAGGTACCTTTTTTTTAGAATATTTTTTTACTTGCTTTTCTTTAGCTTGCAATGTTATTTATTTTTTAACTTCATATTTTAACTTCAGATTTTGTGTTTAAAGCAGCAGTAAAATTGGTAACACAACGATTTTTATGTATAGCTATAAATCCATCCTAAAATAAATAAAATAATAATAAAAAAATAAAAAAAAAAATTATATTTGGTTATATAAGTCTTTTGTAGTAAATCTTTTGTTATAAAACTTAATAGAAATATGGTTTGTAAGTTAACTGCAACATTTTGAGATAACAAAAACGAAAGTTATACCATCAAATTTGCGTAAATAAGTCTTAACAAAAATTTCTGAAAAGAAATAAAAACTAGGCTACTCTAAAAGTAGTCTAGGACAGTAAATAACGCAGGGTCATATTATATTGTGTAAATAATTTCATGTTTTATAGTTTCTTGATTCACATTGTCCTCTTCTAAATTGTTCTCATATTGTCTCATGGAAAAGACCAATGCTCAATTTGAGCTAAAACGCGATCGGAACAAGTACAGAACTTTTTCTTAAGGTTACACCACACAGTTCGTTTTATACTTCCTAATCAGGGAATTCTCTCGCATTCTCCCCATTCTTATCTCACCTTCTTTTAATTTAAAGCTGAGCGATGTAATTTCAATTAATGACTTAAGTAAAATTTGTTTAACCTATTTTAAAGCGTTGTGTACTATTGAGTACATGGAGAATGGTTCAGTCGTTGTAGTTAACTTGAACTTGCTAAATACATTCTAATGAACTTCACTGAATCTAAAATTGAAAAAAACATTCTGGCTAGTTGATGATTCATAATTTTTAATATTCTCTAATATCAAACAATTTGAAACGGATTTTGTCATACCTTTCAAACATTGTAAGTATTCGTATTAAATCAGAGTACATTCCGATTATAACGAAATACTGAAGTTATTTTGAGATCAAATCTTATTCGTATTCTTGTACGAGTATTACACGAATTGCTATTAAAATGCGCTATAAAATGTACAGTTTAAGCTTGTTTTAAAATCTGTTTTAAATAATCCTGATCCTTGGGAACCATTCTAAAGGGCTTTCCAATAGTGATGCTAAAATTTAAAATGGTTAAACTGGCAACGCTGTGTATTACTTTTTGACATTTATTATGTCTCTTGTGTTCAGTAAGTTATGATATTTAATCATGGAAAGAACGCTTGAACAACGTTGAGAAATTGTTAAATTGTTGCAACTTGAACATGATGAACATTTTTATCGAATTTGCATTTTTGTTTAAATGGTTATGTAAACAAACGTAATTGCAGAATTTGGAGTGCTGAAAATGCATACGAAACTGTTCAGACCCCATTACATCAAGATAAAGTCACTGCCTGGTGTGCAATTCATGCTGGTTGATTGGTTCATATGTCTTTAAGGAAAATGGTCGAAGAGTAAAAGTCACTGGAGAACGATATAGAACAATATTAAATGAATTTCCTGCTGTTCTTGAAAATAATCTGCAGGATATGCAGGCTTCAACAAGACGGTTCAACCAGCAACGCTGCCACCTTAACAATCGATTTATGGAAAACAAAATTTGGTGATGAAATAATCTCAAAAAATGGTGGTATTATCCTCCCAGGTCGTGTGATTTATGTTAAGTCACGAGTTTATGCTGATAATCCAACAACAATCAAGTAATTAAAAATCAACATTGAACGTGCTATTGATGAAATACAGCCAAATTTATGTGATAAAGTGATGGAAAATGGACACAATGCAATACGTACGGAGAAGTCATGGTGGTCATTTGGATCTTTCAAATAAAAAAATTGTTGTGTCTCACTGAATAATTTATGTGTTTTTTTTTTAAATTTTTAAATAGTATCAATGCTATTGGGATCAAAACCATTTTAATTTTTAAATTATATCAAACCCTTTATACATCAAAATTTTACAAATATCCTTTGCAAAAAAAATTAAACAAAAAATTAATTTTCGATATTATTAATTGCGACTAAATGGGTCAAAAAGAGTGTCACTAAAGTGTGAATTAAATAAGAGTGTCAAATTTTCAAAATGATGCTTGCATTAATTTCGGTATAAATGACAAATAATTTCGAAACAGCAATTTCACAATCTTTAAAGTGCATTTGTCTTATAAATACTATCAGATTCCATTCCAACTATCCAAATTAAATAGTTTGTAGGATTTGAATAATAGGACCAAATATTAAATTATTGTCAATTTCTAATGGAAAGATTCAATAAAGACAATTCACATACAAAAAACAAACAAAAAAAAAGATTGATACAGAAATCTCTAATAAAGCCCATTACTCACACAAAATAGTATCTGGTAGTAATCAGTTCAACAGAAACATCGAGAAATACTTTATTCTCCAACAGATGACAGGAGTATCGTAATTTTAGGAAATTTAAATTTCATTTAACAGTTGGAAAAATTCAAAAAAATTTCAACTAGAAATTTTAAATTACAGTTAGAAAATTTCAGTTAAAAAGTTTCAATTAGAAAATTTTAATGGGAAAATTTCAATTAGAAGACTGTAATGGGAAAATTTCCAATCAAAAATATTAATGGAAAAATTTCAATTATAATATTTAAAAATAAAATGTGCTACTTTCATCTACTAAAAAGATTTAATAAAAATGGTAGAAGAATTTTATAAATTTAATTTATTAATTAACAAATATATGATAATTATTATTAATATAACAATTTATTAAATAATATATGTATATACACCAAGACTCAAAATTGTTAAATTTATTTGACTTATATTCTCACTTTAAAAATTTCTTACCACTCCCAAATTTTCTTACAGGAATATAAACAAAGTAATTTGGGACAGTTTACTTTAGTTTTAATTTTTAAGTTGTTTAAAAATTGTAATTTAGATTTTAATTCAATCACAATTTTGCAATTTTGAATTAGAAGACATTTTCATTTTTTAAATCAGAGCAGAACCATGACTTGTCAAAATAAATTTTTTATTTTTGTTTTTTTATATGAGCTCTCACTCACATCTCGAAATTAGAATTCTTTTTATTAGTTCTGAGCATGCTCAGTGCTCAGATATTCCACGTGCTCAGAATAAAAATGTGTGTTCCCACTGAGTATAATAAATTGTGACGTCTATTTTTATAAAAGAAAAGTCAAAATATTTGTTTCACCACACACATTTATAATTTGTTCTTTTAACCATAAGGTTTTTTTTTTTGTATTTAATTTTATTTATTAGTAAATTTATTTCTAATTTTTTATTTCTATTTCATGAATGAAAATAATTTGGTGAGATAATAAAAAAATATTCTAAATAAAGTTTCTTATATATTCTCCAATAAATAGTTGTGATTGACCGGCAAATATTTTAAATAAAGATTGATAATTTTAAAAGTTAGTATGTGAAAAGATGTGTAATTAAAGAGGCAGTGTATACAAATCGTGTTTTTTTTTTATTAAATCTTTCGAGCAATTCAGTGCATGTTCTACTCAGAGTGTGATTATTTTAATCAGAGCGTAATTATTTTATTCAGATCAGACAGACAGACCAGACCATTGAAATGAAAACGTATTAACCTTTTGGTTGAGTTTGATAGAAAAAAAAGGATAATTTTGCACTAGATATGGTTGAATTTTGTTTTATAAATTTGTTTTAGAAATATGTAAAACTTTATATGAGCTTGTTAGCTATTTTGAGTACAAGAAATAAATTAATAAATAAAATGAAAAATAATTTTAAATAAAAATTGATTTTTGTTACCCTATTTTGTACTATATATACTCGTAGGTTATTAATATGGAATTTAATAAATTATGTAAATAATGTGAGGGTGAATCATGGGATAAAATTTGTCGAAATACACTTGGTATGTATTTACTGAATTTAGGAATGAAGTATTTATAAACAAAATTCAGATTTTGTTAAATTCTTTTTTTATTTTTTCTCTTTTGGTTTATTAATTATATATGTGTATAGAATGCATAAACCAAACCACATAAACCTAATGTATATACTATATGTGCTATATATACATAACTATATTATGTATGTGTAAGTTTTATTTTTTAGTTAATTTTCCTTTAAAGCTTTGTTATTTGCCTTTATTAACGTGATTTGAGGGTTAAATTTTGTTAATGTTGTTTTTTGTGTATATTTATGAATAAATCTTAAAGAAGTCAATTTTCACAGTTATTAGACATGATTTATTTGTTTCTATAGTACCTAGAGTAAGATTTTGTTGGCGACTTTTATGTATATTTCAATAACGTGAAAAAATCTTTTATAAATGGTTTTGTTTTAAAATTTAATGTAGTTAAAATTTAGATTTTTTTGTTTTGTTTTGTTTTTACAATTACCGGGATAATGAGAAAAACTTTTTAGCTGTTAGTGTACAGTGTTTTGCAGTAATAAAAATAACATAAAAAGCCATTTTAAATTAAGTCTCAAAAACTAAATTTATTTTGGGTTTATTAAGTAATCTTGTTTTTTAAAATCTTGTTTTTTTTTTAAATTTTGTTTTTTAAAATCTTGTTTTTTTTAAATCTTGTGTTCCAAAATCTTGTTTTTTAATTATTTTTAATTTTAAAACTTTTTAAGAATATAATTTAAAGTAAAATATAACTTTTAATTTATATTTATTTAACTTTTATAATTAAAAATTAAAAATAATTAAAAAAATAAGATGCTTGAATGTAAATATTCAGTTATTTTCGCAAAACTCAAATATTAGTTAAAAAAATTAATTAACAAAATAAAAGGTAAATATTCTGTAAAAGGGGTAGATCCCCCTTTTTGCATCCAAAAGCAGTTACGCATAAAAATAATTAAGATAAAAACTTTTCTTTTTTGTGGGGGATTTTGTGTCTCGAAGTTTTTAATATCGAAGTTATTTCACAGCGCCCATAAAACACTGTTACTCAATATGCAAAATAAAGGAATTTGAAAATTTTTATATTATAAAAATATAAATTCTGGCTACTAGCGAAAAGATTTTAATAAGGAATTTAAAAAGCAGGTATTTTAATTTTAAAATCGGGGGCTACTGCCCCAAACCCCCGCTACTCATTTATTGAAACCCTTTCTTTGCCGGACGGAGGTATACGTAGACGGTGAGAGTTTTAAAAAATTTAAAACACAAGCTATTTCATTTTTAAAGTCGGGGGGGGGGGGGGGGGGGGTGCCATCCCAAACCTCCGTCCTATATTATTGGAACCCTGTTATTAGTGACGGCAACAAAGTTTTATCAGTTCAATCAGAAAGCAATATTTTATCACTTCTTAAAATTTTTGCAAACGAATTTAAAAAAAGAAGATTTTTTGAAAAAGCTAGATTTTTAGGAAAAACAAGATTTTAAAAAACAAGATTTAAAAAACACGAGATTTTGAAAAACAAGATTTCAAAAAAGCAAGATTAAAAAAAAACAAAACAAGATAACGTACCACTCCTATTTATTTTAGATTGACCAAAGTTTTATAACTTTCCTTTGCAATTTCTTAAATAGCATCCATTTTTTTTTTCAATAACTAGTATTAGTAGCCAAATGTTATAATCACTACACCATTAGGGTTTGCTAATATAATCATAATTTTTTGCTTCTGTACCTCAGAATGAGCCTTAATCTCGTCGTTTACAATTTTCCTCCATTCTGCTCTATTTTGTGCAACTGTCCTTCTTCCATTAACTCTAATCTTTTGACAGTTGTTCTCAATTTCGTCCAATCCCTTGACATCGTAAACGTCTCAACAGAAAGTTGAAAACAACCTCCCTATGATCTTCAATGTCTACAAAAGCTTACAAAAGCTTGAGACATTAACTCAATTATCACAATTGTTATTGATGATGTCTCTGCGACCGGTTTGACAGGTATTTGGGCTTACAAAAATTTTTAAAAACTCAATATTGTACAGTGTTAATAAAAACGTTTACATGATCACAAATGAATTAAAACATAAGGTCTCAGAAAGCTTTTGGATTAAATAAATTAAATTTTGAAGAAAGAACTATCGATTTGAACTCGCGGTTTTTTTTTTTATAAACAGCCAAATCGTTAGAAATATCTTTATCACTTATGTGATGCTTGGTTGGGATAGGATAAATTAGGAAGAAAAAAAGGGAGATAGATTAATAATAGGAAGTTGAAGAATAAAGGTTTATTTTCTTTAAACTTTTGCAAATTGTAATTTCAATGTGGAAACATATTGGAAGGAATATGATTCCACATTCTTGAATTGCGAACTATGAAAGAACTTCCGTAACCTACTTTATGCCATCCTTGGATTTCCACAGTGTAGGGGTGAGCATTTGCGGCTGGCTCTTGTTGTTTCGCGTTGGAATTGTTTAAGAGGAGGAAGCAGCGCTTTGATTTCTGCTGAGCATGTGTTCACACCTATGAAGTCTCTATATCCAATTAAGGTAGTTAAGGTAGTCTAAAGTTGTAATGGAAGCGCCAGCCAAATGTGTGAGTTATATTCCATCTTGGGACGCTTAAACGATTTATAGATATTAAGGAGTACCAAAGATGAAAGCACAGCTTTACATCTACTTAGATAGCCTAAACACTTGGCAGCTCCTTTCGCGATATCAAAAATATGGTCGTTCCAAAAATATTTAGACTATCCGTGTTTTGTAAAGTAGCACCTTGGAAGGAGAGATTAGGTTGAAATCCTGGAAGTTTAAGTGAAATAAGATAGTTTTGAGTTTTAAACGAGTTAAACTCAACTCTGTTTTTTTTTGCCCCAAAAATGTACATACAGTTTTTGTTGGCTATGATTTAACTGTTACGTAGTCTCAAATGTAGCTACTTATATGATAATTGAACTGCTTAGTTCAATCATTGAAACATTTAATTTTTTTTGTTGAAAACACAGATGATAATGGTACAATCTTATTATACCGGGTCTTCCGGAGCATGCGTATCAGCTTTTTAAGAAGAGAAGGAGCCGCTATTTATAAATTTAAAAAAAAGTTTGTTAACTAAATCGAGGGTGCTCCATCGATTGGTGGTATTTTCAACTTCCGGAAAGAACCACATATCGGTTTATTAAAATCAAAAATTAAAATCAAAAATCGCAGAAATTGGCCGAAATCGAGACTTTCAAATGAAAAGGGGTACTTTTTAATGCAAATTCAGATTCTACGACGCATGCTCTGGTATATTTGCATGCTATGGTATCTGGTATAACACCCGGTATATATAAGCAAATACATTTGGTAATGTGCTTATTAAGCCAGCATTAACGGGTGCAATTTCAGGCCTTTTGAGCTTTCTAATATTATTAAAGGCTCCATCGTCCTTATGTTACTGTATTTTTATTTAATTTAATGTTTAATGGTATAATTTATAATTTTTCAAATATTTTACGATATCTGTGAAATTCATCGCTCAAACATATTTGACAAAAGAAAAAAAGTGTTAATTGAGAATACTCTCGAGAAATTAGGGAATTTGAGCAACACTTTAATAGCAACAAAATAACAAGTAAAGTTTTTTTTTGTTTTAAGCTGTACTTCTAAATCATATTTACTTTGACCTTCTTTCCCTATACCCAATTTCAATATGTAATAAAATATATTGGAAATATTTTGAAATTTAAACACAAAATAAACTCGTTAATATTAATTAAATGACCGTTACAAGTTACAATTTCTGACAGCCATTTGAATTGATTTATAGACTTCCACCATTCCGAGAAACCAATATTTTTTAAAATAATTAAATTTATTTTTTTTTCTACTCTTTTTTAGGTAAAGCCTTAAAATATTTCTTTTTGAAACGTTATACTGCTTATATGCTCGAAACTATAAATGAATAATTCATCAGAGGACGGAAAATATTCTGAAGTAGCCAGTTTTGAAATAGACGACAGACATAATAGAAGAAAAATGGAACCAGTAAAAAAATCTAGACAATATATTGCAGGTGTATTAGGTAAGTAGTGTTTTTTATCGAAATTGAATTTTTTATTTTAATTTTTGTGTGTTTTTTTTTTAAATAAATTTTTAAATTTTCTAGCAAATTTATCAAGTGTGGTTGTTGGTACATGCTTAGGATGGACATCACCAGTTGGTCCAAAATTAGAAAAAATAGATGAAACACCATTATCAGAAATATTGAAATCTGATTCACAGGAAGCAACCTGGATTTCTTCAATTATTACTATTGGAGCCTTAATTGGTAAGAAAAAAAGTGTTAATGTATTTGCATATAAGACCAAGAATGAGACAATCCTACAACGTCTTTGTACCAGCTTGCAATGATTCACAAAAGAAAAACCCATTTGGGGGTTCTACTTTCTAGACTCTTTGGGGGATCTTGCAGGTATGAAAATTAGTTGTCTCCATCGCTTTGTAAAATATTGAAATTGGTTTTCACGGTACTAGAATCCGTGAATCCGCGGATTTGTGGATCCGCGTAGAAGAATCAAGATTCGTTGGATCATATACGACCCCCTTGATCTAATTGTGCCAATTTAGAGCCGTATAGCCTGATTTTTATGTCTAATTTAAACGCTTGATATTTTGATAACACTCCGCAGTAGTTAGAACTGGATTCTGTTGCTTCTGGAAAAGCGATTAGCAATAAATTGTATTTTTGATGTACGATTTGAATTTTTCAATACTTTTCGAATAACGTATTTCCTATTGTTGGTTGTTTTAGATGGTAAGTCGCTTGAATAATTAAACTTGCGATAACTGCAAAGTGCTCGAAACCACAAATATATTGCTGTATGCTGATGCTGTATTATTTTATATAAAACTAAGAATTAAAATTTTTAGTGTTTTAAATAGAGCCCTAAAAAAAATGCTTAATAGTTGCCCAATTGAATAGCTCTGCTTAATATTAATATTGTTTTATTCCTCTGATGTGCATATCTTAATAATTGATAATGAGAAAAATATGTTGATTAATACTAATTTAAAAAATATATATATTTTTTTAGCTCCATTTGCTGCCGGTATTTTAACTGATAAAATTGGACGAAAATGGACTCTACTTTCTAGTATTATATTTTTTGTAATTGCTACGATTATGTTAATGATAAATGGATCAGCTGGTGTTATTATTGCGGCAAGATTTATTCAGGTAATATTATTTAAGATAAAATTTTAATTCTAAGAAACTCTAATAAATTGAGTTTTTTTTTATTTATTTATTTATTTTTTGTAATAGGGTTTAGGTGTAGGTTTTGTAATGACAGCACAACCCATGTATATTGGTGAAATTTCCACTGATGATTGTAGAGGTGCCTTAGGTTCATTTATGCAACTGTTTATTGTTAGTAAGTATTAATAATATGTATAATTGAAAGAGGATGCGCTATCACCAGCGCAATCTCAATCATTTCAATTTTAATTAATTCTGATTAACTTGTTCAAATCGTTCAATATGTTACTTTAACCATCTCATCCTGTACAAAATTATGATAAATTAATAAAATAAATTTTAATTTTATAGCTGGAATTTTGTACGCATATGCTATTGGACCCTATGTATCATATATGGCTTTACAATGGGCTTGTATAGTTGTACCAATTGTTTTTGGTGTCACATTCTTTTTCATGCCAGAAAGCCCATATTATTATATACAAATTGGCAAGAAAACTGAAGCTATTAATGCATTAAAATATTTACGTGGACAATCGGATGAAGGTGTTGCTGCTGAAATGGCAATAATTCAAGCAAATGTTGAAGATTCAATGAAAAATAAGGGTTCTGTTATGGATCTTTTTAAAAATAAAGGAAATAAAAAAGCTTTAATTATAAGTGCCGGTTTAATTGCATTCCAACAACTTTCTGGTATTAATGTTGTACTCTTTAATGCTCAAACAATATTCGAAGATGCTAATACTGGTTTAGAACCAGCTGTTGCAGCTATTATTGTTGGTATTGTACAAGTTGTATCCAGTGGTATAACACCATTGATTGCCGATCGTCTTGGAAGAAAACCAATTTTATTAGTATCTGGTATTGTTATGTCATTTGGTTTAGCAACATTAGGAGCATTCTTTTATATTAAAAGTACTGGCGATGATATTTCATCACTTGGATGGTTACCAGTTACAGCATTAATTGTTTATAATATTGTTTATTGTATTGGATTTGGTCCATTACCATGGGCTGTACTTGGTGAAATGTTCCCCGGAAATGTTAAATCAATTGCTTCATCTGTTGTTGCATCAACATGCTGGGTTTTAGGATTTTTAGTTACATTTACATATCCATCACTGAAAGCTGCCGGACCTCATGTTGCCTTTTTCTTATATGGTGGTTTTTGTGTAGCTGCATTTTTATTCGTTCTATTCATTGTTATGGAAACAAAAGGATTAAGTTTACAACAAATTCAAGAAAAATTAAATGGAAAATAAATTGAAAAAATTTGTAATATTTTAAGTTGAAATAAATGTTATAAAAAAAAAATTACATTATTTAAATAATTAGCATAATAAGCAAAAAAAACATAATTTATATAATTTATCATAATTGTAAAATTAAGTTCATAATATCCCAAATAATAATTATAATTTTATTGAATTATTTTTGTTGTAATACGATTATTATTCGATTTGATGCAAATGAAAATTATAATATTGTTATATTAATTTTGAATGATTTATTTTGTTTTTTTTTTATTTTATTTTATAAAAATGTTGAACCACTTTTTAAATATGAAAAATAATTTCTTTCTATCACTTTTAATCGCAGGAAAAAATGCAATTGAATGTAAGTACTGGTTGAAAATCAGTGGATGAAAACATTCATCTCTTCTACTAGATAAAAGACTTAGCAAACAATGTAAAATAGAAACAGTAGCAACTTGGAGTTCACCACTTTACTGAACACTTGAATATCCTGAGCATGAAGCTCAACAATAAAATGATATTGTATGACCTAAAAATGCCGCAAGATGTTTGGGGTTTTTGAGTTGCTGCAAAACGTATTTTTCTCCCAGGACATGCTAAATATCTATAAATCATGCATGCGACCCAAGTTGGAATACAATTCACATATATGGGCCGGTGCATCATGAACCGCACTAAATTTTCTTGACAAAAATCAAAAGCGTGCCATTCGTCTTATAGACAACCTTAATGTGACATCCCTAATCCCTTGTACAACTTGAAAAACGTTGTGTTGTTGGAACACTTTCCCTATTTTATAGATATCTCTTAGGCTTAGGCACTTGTTCAGACGAAATTAAAACCCTAATGCCACCTCTAAAATATTTCCGCCGATGAACAAGAGAGACATCAAGTGCCCACCCCTACTCAGTACAAATTTCAAGGTGGCTCAAAATTCGTTTGTAGTCAAATTTTCCCGAATGTGGAACCATATTCCAACAAACGTGTTTCCCCAATTCAAAAATATTTAATATATATAATTAATAAATTTATTCAAAATCTCCCTAAAACTGATCAAAGGGATATTTTTCTTTCTACTATCCTCAATTAGTTCAACCTATACATTCGTGTATAAAGCTATCGTTTGAAACCTAGTGTTTGGCTTAACCTAAAAAAAACTACATTGTGAAAAACTTAGAAATTTTATTTATTTGGGGTAGGCTATTTTCGAAGAAAAACTGGCAAATTGAAATAAGTGAAAAGAAATGAGTACATATCCATTTACCTTGACATAAAAAAATGTACCCAAAAATGAAAATACACATTATTATTCTCCTGTAGGTGGAATCAATAAGGTACTTGGATAAGCGAAACATAATAACAAATCTTAAGCAGCGGAAACTGCAACTGAAGCATATGTACTATCCAATTGGTCACTAAAAAATAAAATATTATTATACAAAGCTATAATTACACCAGTTAAGACATATGGATGCAGTTCAGCCGCCAAGTCAAATGTAGGAATCTTACAAAAATTTCAAATAAAAATGAGAAGAGCCATAACAGGGGTTCATAAGTATGTGGCCATCTATGGTATATACATACATATTACATGGATCTGGATATTAAAATTGTTAATGAACTGAAGTTCAAAATATCAAAATAAATTGGCAGAGCATTCGAACCACCTATAGCATAATGCAGCAGCAGAGATATTACAGATTAAATAAATTTGATCTTTTGGATTTAATTTGATTTGGTTAATATCTTACCAAATTAATAAAAAAAAAAACTTTATCAAAAATTTAATTTAATGTTCTACTAAGAACAAATTGTTAAAATAACCGGAGTCGTAAATTCGATTTGAACTTTTAAAAATTTTAAATTTAAAATTTTCTATAAAAAAGGAAATATTGTTCGGAGGAAGCTGAGAAGACTTTTTTACCTTTTTTTTTTTTTATTTAAACGGTTTAAGTATTTATTGAATTTTTCCATTAGAAATTGACAATAATTTAGCATTTTGACTTATTCAGAAAGAACAAGTTTATTCAAATCCTACATACTAAAATTGAAGACGTATAATCCAGTGTTTAGACATCAATTCAGGTTAACCACACCTACACTGCTCCTTTTTAATCTGCTCGCTAAAGGTATGCATAAATGATTCCGCGCTAGATAGTTTGGATCGTTTGATAATCTGCCAGCATAGTTCCTTGTTAGTCTTTGGAGTTCATTCCGAACCATAGGTATGTTTAGATCGTTGTGTATGTTGCAATTTTTTACGGACCAAGGAGCTTTGGTAATAATTCTTAGTATTTTTGATTGTAGCCTTTGTAAAATTTCCACATTACTTTTAGGGGTACTTTGCCATAATTGACAGCCATATGTCCAGATTGGTTTTAAGATTGAATTGTATAAAAGTACTTTATAGTCAATATCGAGAGGAGAATTTTTACCAATTAGCCAGTACATACTAATTATTTTTAGCTTCATTGTTCACGTTTTGTTTCTATATGATTTTTCCAAGTGAAACTTCTATCAAGATACTTTACTTCTTTTGCCTGTGGGATGGAGATTCCATTTATTTTTACTGGGGGACATGTGTCTTTATTTAGAGTGAAGGTGACATGAACACTTTTATTTTCATTTATTTTTATTTTCCATTTACTAAACCAATTTTCAATAAGTTTAATATGGTCCAGGAGATTTTTTGAAGCAACATAAGCGTTTATGTGTGAGCTCAAGATAGCCCTATCATCTGCAAATGTGGATATTAGTATTTGCTATACTATCTGGTAGATCGACAGTGTAGATTATATATAAAAGTGGCCCGAGTACACTACCTTGCGGTACACCAGCTTCGATAACATGTTCTTCAGTTAAATAATCATTGTATTTTACTTTAAATCGCCTATCAGTTGGGTACGTTCAAACGGTAGATTTCATGCCAAACTTTATCAAAAGTCTGTGCGACATCGAAGAAGACGGTTAAGCAAAATTTGTTCTCTTCGAAGACTTTTCTGATTTGTGCAGCTGTTCTATGTACCTACTCTATTGTACTGTGTTCGGCTTGAAATCCAAATTGATGTAGTGGGATTTACATCCTTATTTTTTATTTTGGGCATTAGTTTATGTACTAGGACTTTTTCAAATACTTTTAGCTAGTGTTGGTAAAAGACTGATAGGTCTATATGAATCTATTTTTGTTGAGTCTTTACCTGGTTTGGGAATCATTATGATGTTTGAAAGCTTCCATAATGAGGGGAAATAGCGTTTTCTAAAGATAGCATTGAAAATTTGGGTAATATGAATGAAAGCTATATCAGGTAATTCCTTAAGCATTTTTCCATTAATTTTGTCATATCCTGGTGACTTTTTGTCGTCAATTTTTTGAGTTATTATAAATTGCACTATTTTATTCTTAATATTAGTTGAATTTATTAAATTATTTTGGTTTCTTATTATTGGTAATTTATCGTTTCTATTGATGTTATGTGGCTTAAAAGTTTCTGCTAGATGTACTGCGAATGCTTCTACTTTTTCACTGTCGCTTTTGGCCCAATCTCCATTGTGCAATCTGATTGGTCGCACTGGTGTTTGTGGTCTTTTTAGATTTAGCTTTCCACAGTGAATAATTTGTTTCGCTAGTTAGAGTCAAGTTGACAAGGTAGTTTTTGAAATTGTCTCAGGTCTTTTGTTTCAGAAATCGATTCAACTTTTTTTGTGCTAATTCTAAGAGCTTTTTTAACTGAATAGCATATTTGTTGTTGAAAAGAAAGTTTTGTGACGATCTTCTTCAAATTAATGCAGCCCTTTCGTCAGGTTATGGTTTGAGAATAAACAACAATTTCCAACAATTTGTCAATCAAATCCAAGTGCAAATTTATCGCATTGGATACATAAGCGATATGCCAAAAAAAACAGTTCCCTTTTCTTAAATTTACTAATACCCAAAAATATAAACAAAAAATTTCAAAAATCAAATTAAATTTTTTTAAAAAATACTGCGATTATCGTCTTATGTCCATATACTATACTTATTTAGGTGGCTAACAGATGATTTAGGTTCTGGGCTTATGCCAATATACATACTTAAATTGAAAATATTGATTAAAGATCTCATTTAGATGATATTTTTTTTATTGATAAATGTCCCGCTCAAAAGAGTTATGTAAAATTTTATGCAAATAGAACAAAGTCAAATATGATAGTATAGAAATACAAATTACCGTAATAACAGTTTGTATAGAAATTGTTGGATATAGTAAACAAGAAATGTTTTGATATTTTTTTTCCAACATTTGTATTGAAAACAGTTTTGTTTATTTAGGTATGTAGATATTTGTCAAGTAGGTGTAAAAATTTAATTTTTAGATATGTAATTTGAATTTTGTTTTATTTACCTATGGCAGTTTTGGATTCTGTTTTTGTTAGGTAGTTGCAAATAAATAAAATTCAAAGATCATCTGACGGTCGTAACAAACAGAATAATTGCTAAAAATACAAAATATCAACTGACAATCAAATGACGGTGCCATTGCTGTCAAAAATGTGTTTCTAAGTAAAAAAAAAATGTACCGAATTATTCAAAAATAGCTCTTTTGCGGTATTAAGTTTAAAATTTAAATTCACTTGATTATCATCGAATTCATAACTAAATAATATTTTTGTAAAGTTATCAAGATATTTGTTCTTATGATAGAATGTTCTATGGCTGTTGAGAAAGAATCGAATAAAGATTTTTGTGACATTTAACGACTTTGAAGCACTAAAAACTATAGTATTTTAAACTAACCATTGATACAATTTTAGCTAGCTAGATATTCTTGACCAATCGAAATTTAAGTAGTCATTTATTAACAAATAAAATATCTTAACTTAATACAGTTCAAGTGGTTACATTCGTCGAAATAAGTCGCAAAGTTTTTATTGCCAGCTAAGCATAATATTTCTAAATTGACATGTTGAGAAAGAAGACGATTATAGCGTACAGCTAAATTTCTATTTCGCCTTTTATGATATGGATTTTGTAAACTCTATGAATAATAACATTACGAACATACCGAGGAGCATTAACAATGTTTCGCAACATTTTATTTATGTAAAGATACAAGACCTATAATAATAAATGCTGCATGGTTCGCGCCAAATCAAATTGAAGTTAATTGAAAATGATTTACGCATTTCCTCAGTTCAAAATGAATTAGTAATATATTTTAGCTGTGCTATTTTATATATGATATGAAATGAAAGACGATTATTTGTTTTCCTTCATTTATTTTACTTCTACTTATCTTGATGTACGGCTTAAGACTAATCTTATATATATATCTTAATTCTAAGTTAATCGTAAAATAATAACTATTACTTTAAAGTCGTGCAGAGAAAATCTGTTGAAGGCTTACTTCACCTTCTTCACTGTACGATGGTGTGCTACTTCAAGACAAAATCTAAACAAAAAAAATATTTGCTTATTGTATTTTATTATACAGATTTTAAATTTTCTAAATGGTTTGTAAAGATTCTACCATTTGAAGATTTTATTATTAGCTTGCTGATGGAGATTATTTGTTGCTTCATTTATATAATTACGAACGCTAATACAGCTAATGCAGTCTGCAAAAGGTGCCATCGTTGTATCTTCTAGTTCAGGATTGTCTCTGATTTGAAGTTAGTAGAATGCTACCCATAATACTACCTGGAGCCGTACTCCTGCATGTATATTCGAATATGTTTTTTTATAATTGCAGATTATAAGTCTTTTTGTTGATAAAATAAAAAAATATCCAAAATGTCTTGGAAATGATTAGAGTAGATGTATCGGTCTCATACAAACAATTTTCTTATACTAATGAAGTTCTAATCTAAAAAATCATTCTTTTTTATTTTTTTATTTTCCTTTAATTTAATATCCAAACCATATGCAATTCTATCAAGCGACAAATTAATAATATATAGATAAATCGTCACCATACTGTTGACAAGCTTTTCATTGAATTTTGAGATTAGACCACCACGGTAAAATTTGTTACGAATAAATAATTACCAATTATGTATTAATTTGTGATCAAATATATTTTTTTGTTTTTTAAATCAATACATTTTAATTTTTATATTATTTATTTTGCATGCCACACTCTCATCCGAAAAATATGCAAATGAAATCAGGATCTATAGATGAATTATTCATGTTAGACAGAGATGTATTCTGTTACCGTTACAAATTGCTCACATATATTTTTTAGAGGTAATTTTCTAAGAATAACAGTAAAATATCTGTGTGTTTGTTTATAAAATATTCATTTAGAGAACAATAAAAAAAAATTAAAGAAATTAAATGTTGAATCAATGCCAAAGGTGGAGATATTCATGGAAGTATTCACAAGTTATGGTGTAAATGTTGAGTTAAAAAATAGATGTTGAAAGTCAGACATTAGAATCAGCAAATATGGCTACAATACAATTGAAGTATTTGAAATGTTACAGACAGATTAACAAAAAATTTTTAATAAATAGAGTTTCAAGCTAAAAAGTTTTAGAAGTTTAAATAAATTTACCCAATCCAACAATAAAATGAAAACTAAAATATTAAATTTAGTACATTTGCTGAAAAATAACATATAGGGAATGTTTTGATTTGTTCTGCAGCAATACATTGCTTAGCTTTATCGGAAAGAAAAAATATTGTTATGAAAACTAAAAAAATCAAGGTCAATAAGTCTACAAAATAATTAACTTCAGATGTTATTGCACATCAGTGAGAAATAAATCCATCAAATTGAAGTGGATTTAATTCTCATTACAGTCGATGATTTATTTCTTATTGATGATGTGGAATAATTTCCCTTATTATCCCCTATACCTATATATTATTATTTATTAAAAAACTTTTACAAACATAATTATAAAGACCTTTAAAATTTAATTTACAATCTATTATTACTTCTAAGTACTTTATCTCTTCGATTCTTTCAATGTTTTTATTATCTATTATAATATTATGATTTTCATTTTCCCCACTATTAATAATTAAACATTTAGTTTTATCTATATTTAATTTAAGTTTATTTATATTTAGCACATCTACCTAAAATATTTAAATCAACATTTGGTTTAACAACACATTCACTTACACATGCCCCAGTAATATATAACAATGCATCATCCGTAAATTGTATCAATTTACGATAATTCACCGCCTTCTTCACATCATTAATAAAAATCAGAAACAATCACACCCAAGACACTTCCTTGAGGCACACCATCATATGACACCTCGATTGGATCTGCCAACAAACAACCATTGATTTTTGTTCTTTGACTCCTCAAGTTTACATAAAAAAATATCGCGATCAACAGTTTCGAAAGCCCGCCTTAAATATACGGCCCTATTACTTTGTTATCATGTACTGAAATTTTCTAATTTGTGATAACGAGATTAATTAATGCCTCACAGTTATGTCCTCTTCTGAATCCGGATTGATATTCCAATATTAGTCCATTTTTTTCCAAATATTCATGAAATATTCCTAATTTTTTTTATTAAAAAGAATTTGGTTATGCCATCATTTATTTATTAAGTTTGTATTTTTTTTTGTTGCTGGAGTTTATATTATGACAGATATGCAAAATGCATAGTAGGATCTTACATCTCTACCGTCAAAGTAGATTAAATTTGCAATCTAGCTTTGAATTTAGTTCAGTCTATGTATGCGTGTATTGAGTAGCTGCATTGGGATTGATTTAAACTGAATACTTTATTCTCTTAGCTTAGCTAAAAAAAAATAAATGTGTATATTTTCTGCTTTTCAGTTGTTGATAATTTTTTATGTGGGACCATATGGCATCAACTTGTTTCTCCATTGTTCTCTGTTGTATATGCGCAGTGATCTTTGATTCCTCCCAAGTTCGTCTATATCTAGTTAGGTCAGTAGTCGTAGTTCGACGCCATGTGTTGTTGGATCTTATTCGTCTTTTGCTACCTTGAGGGTTCTATTCTAGGGCCATTCTGGTTTTTCTGGTTGGCCATCTCCATTTTCTATGCTTAATTTGATTCTTTATCGGTTCTTCACCTGTCAGCAACCATAGGTCCTTATTGCTGATGGTGTTGGCCCAGAATATTCTGTATATTCTTCTTGGGCACTTGTTCGCAAATATTTAAAGTTTTTGACTTTTGTTATTTGTCATCATCCAAGTTTCGCTGTCATCCATAAGTTTTGGCATTACACATGCTTATTTGTATTTATTCATATTTATATTCATAAATGTTGATAAACAATTTTTTCTAAAATCTTAGCTGCTGTTAATATGGTATTTACTGGTCTGAATTCATTTGCATTTTTTGTGGTTTTAATTTTTTCTATTGGAACCACAATCGATTTTTTCTACACGTTAGGAAACATTCCAGATATTAGACACTGGTTAATTTTTTTTTTTTATTTTATTCATTTATTAGTAAAAACTATATATATAAAACATAAATCTAATTTAACAAAGAAAAGTTAAATCCTCAAATTAAAAATCAAGTCAAATTAAACTATGACGTATTAATATCTGATATATATATGTTAGATTTCTTCTTAGATATTCAGGATATATTTCATATTTTATTTTAAACATAATAATTAGAGCATTGAACTTTAATCTTTGCTGTACATTCATCCAATTTAATTGTGTTAATATTTCATGTATATGTGCAGTGTACCGATCACATTTCAAGATAACCCTCATTACTCTATTCTGCATAATCTGAAGTCTTTGTAGCTTACCAGTATCACACATATATAAGCACAGAAGAGCAGTAATCATAATGTGGCAATATTAACGTGTTGTACATGCTAACTGCCCAATCATACGACACCTCCTTGTCCCTAATACGTGACAGAAATCCAATTTTCTTTGAAATCTTTTTACAGACATAATTCACATGCAAATTAAAACTCAATTTATTATCAATATACACCCCTAAGTATTTTATTTCTATTACACATTCAATTTCCTGATTATTCAAATTCAATGTTACAGTGTGTCCTCGACCATTTATCACCATAATTTTCGTTTTATCCACATTCAGTTTCAGTTTTTTCCTACATAACCATTCAAATAAATTTTCTAAATCAAAACTCATAGCTTCTCTGCATTCTTCAATACTTTTTCCCTTTACGTTATGACAGCATCATCTGCGAAAAGTACAATCTTAGCATTCGCAATAACCGTTTTAATAGAATTTATGTAAACAAGAAATAATAGAACTCCCAACACTGAATCTGGTGGTACTCCAATATTTACATCTATCGAAGATAAAAAACTAATTATAGATAATAGATTTTCACTAATAAGCTCATAGGCCTCCAACAATAAACCTGCACTGACAAAATTTATATCATCGCTTGTTATTTAGCAATTTTAATGTTTCTTTTAAATAATCAATTGTTATTGTTTTAAATTTAAATATACATGGTTTACTTTCAATATAATTTACATATGTTTCACATCTAAGGCTTCTATTAATTTGTTGAATGCTTTCGATAAAAAATTTATTAAATTTATTGGCTATAGTTATATTATGAAAGATCAACGCCAGCAACTGATTATCGCCTATTGAAGATTTCAGAATATTGACACATTTTATTTTTCAATCCAATACGAATTCGTCTCATTAATTTTTATTTATACGTTTTGCACTAGCAGGAGAAGAAGTATAATTAAAGTACAAAAATGTAATAAAAAAGTTAAAGTTAAGTGTATTATAATAATAAGGGATTTACTTAATTTCTTTATTAAAAACAAAAATTAACTTTATACCTAAATCTACCTCTGGCTTTTAATACCGATAATATCTATATATTAAACTTAATTGCCAAAATTAATCAATCAAATTCTCTGTTAGTATTTTCATCAGATTTGTATAGTAAAAGTTCTAATCTAATCAAAAATAATTCAATTCATCAATTTGCAATATTAAAGATATTTCTTATCGTATAAGATAGAAATGTTCAAAATTAATAATTTTTAGTGTTTTTTTTTTTTTTTTTTTTTGTGTTTATTATTATTATCTTGACTATTCATACAAGTAAAGAGGTATACTGTTTAAAATAAATTATTTCGAAGAATAGATTAATTGAAAAGCTGTTTCAAGCAGTACTGGACACGAAATTAGATTTTAAGAAAAAAATAAAAATATTAATATATTTGAATGCCTTCAAATTCAACAGAATACATAAGAGGACGTCAAATGGAGAACGGAAGAGAAGAACCAATAAAATCACATCGACAAATTATAACTGGAAAAATTGGTATAATTATATTATTATTTTTTTTATATGTTCATTAACGACTAAAAAAAATCTTTGTTATTTTTGTTTTGTTTTTGTTTTTGGTAAATTGTTAGCAAATTTGTCCAGTTTTGCTGTCGGAACATGTATAGGTTGGACATCACCAGTATTACCAAAACTAGCAGATGAAAATCTTTCCCCATTGAATTATGCAATAAAAAGTACATCAGATCAAGCTGCCTGGATTGGGTCTTTATTAACTGTTGGAGCATTAATTGGTATGTTTAAAATTTATTTTAAGATAAGTTATTAAAAAATTAATAATAAAATGTTTTGAATTGTTACATGGCAGAAGTTATAATAAAATTTATAATTATTTTTATATGAAAAATTTGTACCAAATTGCAGATTCTCATATATGAAAAAAATTAAAATATTAAAATTAAATAATATTTTATATTTTAAAATATAATTTGAGTCAATGGGTTCATATTTTTTTTACACAGTATCATTATCAATACCAGTATCTATAATATTTTGAAATTCATTTAATTTTCAATAATTATCAATCTAAAACAATTTAATTTATTTACTAAGCAAATTGAGTGAAATTTCACGGAATCGTACCACTCGTTGCTATAAATATCAAAAAATTATTTATTATAAAAAGAAATGCTAAATTTAGACAACGCAATGTCTTTTCAACTTCCATTCTGTTCAATTTTATATAATGTATACTAAACAATAAAATAGTAAATGCCATGAACACTTATAAAAATATAATTACTAAAATAAATAAAACTATATTTTTACTTTAATGTTTATTCTGACATATTTAGCAATGTTGGCGTTTATACCGTGATATATTAGTTCAGCTGGCTACATAATTGACCTAAATTTGTCTTGTAAAGCAAGCAGTGCTAAACAATTATCGTTTTCGTGCCATTACGCCACAAATGTCAATTTAAGTTTTTTAGCATTGGTATTTTACAATAATTGGTATATTACAACAATTTAGCATTGGCATAAGCGCATCATATAAAGTTAAAATTTTAAATTTATAAATAATTTCTGGACATAAAAAAAATCTTATAAACCAAAGTTAGATATTACAATTCAATCTGTTGGATCTATAATTGATATACATATAAAAATAATTTGAAGTGATTGTAAAACTTCTTTAGTATAACAACATTTATTAAATCTCAATATCTAAAATTATAATTGACAAGAATTTAAGGACCAGCGCAGTAGACACCTTTTCATTTTATCTCTCTTCTCCATAATGAACTCTTAATATATAATAAGTAAGTTGTAAATAAAACAATAATGTGCACACAGTTGAAATTTTTTTAATCATATGGTTTTATTATTCACCAAATACATTATGCGTGAGTTCTTATTAAAATAAAAAACCAAAACAAACAAATCAGTTATTATTATTACTTGCGATGAACCTATATGTACATATTATGTTAAATTCAAAAAAACAAAAAAAACAAATTCATCTCAAATAAAAAATATAAAAAAACAAAAACAAAAAAAAAATTCAGTTGAATTCTTCATATGACGGGCAATTTCATCTTTACATAATAGAGTCAAAGTAGCTATCTATAATTATAATTGACAAGCATTTCAACTTTATATTATTTTTTCAATTTACCAAAAATATTCTTAGTTTATAAATAAACACCGTTTTGGTTAATGAAAATATAGACCCAAATTTTACTAATTCTCTTGCAGAATTGTGAGCTAAATCTGTTTCAGAAGTACATACATACATAGTACATACATATTTATATACCTACAATTTTCACCAAAATTATTTTTATTTTACTTTTATGAAATTACGTATCTACATAAATCTACTTCATTCATATGTAAATACATAGTATATGGTATATGTACATTTGGAGTAGAAAATACAGCATTGGTTACATGTACAATAATAATGCATGTATGGAATTTAAAATTTTTTATTTAAACTTTCAAATCAATTTTTTGTTTTTACGTACATTATAGGTACCAGGCAATATTTGATTATTTTTGTTTGAATGCATAACATTCATAACTAACCGCCAATTTTTATTGTACTATATGTTCATCATCTAGAATTATAATTGACAAGCATTTAAGGACCTGCGCAGTAGACACCTTTTCATTTTATCTCTCTTCTCCATAATGAACTCTTAATATATAATAAGTAAGTTGTAAATAAAACAATAATGTGCACACAGTTGAAATTTTTTTAATCATATGGTTTTATTATTCACCAAATACATTAAAAAAATAAGTAGAAACGAAACGGAAAATGAGAAGTAAGGTATTTATGTTTTTCAATGAAAACATACTAATTTGACAGCTTTTCATTAAAACATGAGTGTTTTCTGCTTTGTAATGAGAAGTTTATATCAGGCCATCCAAATCCCTGTTCTTTTAAAAACTTTAAATTTGGCTTTAACTTGAATTATAATTACTCAATAGGGGCCCCTAGTTAAAATTATAATTATGTAATTTTACAATTGTATTAATTAATTATAAATAAAGATTAAAAACTGCAGGTATGTTACACTAATTTTAATTAATTTCTTGATCGATTTCGGATATTACACCATCATCAGAAGATTTCAGACTTCAGTCTTCTGATGATGGTGTAATAACTGTGTAATTAATACAGTTTTTAATCTTTATTCATAAATAAATTAATTTTTATATTGCAAATATCGATATTGCGGAAGCAATCCTCTTCCCTTATCAGTGCGTTTGACTAAATATTTGTTTTAATTAAAAACTAATTTATTTGTGGAAGGAAATTTAAATTTTAATTGCAAAATTTAATATATGACTAAAAACAAATCTGATTATCAAAAAAAATTATAAATATAAGTCAAATTTAATAAAAGTTATAAAATTTCATCAATTAAGGCTTTTAATGTTGATATATTAAAATGTTTCTGAGAATTCTCTAATAATTCATAATTTTATATACTCGAAATTTTGCCAACTCATTAATATCAAATAACTGACTAACAAAATTATCTTCCTTGCTTCAGTTATTACATTTTAGATTTAAAATATAAAACTTGGTTTCTTATAGTTTATAAACGTATAGGCATTCTCACCATTATTTTTGCAAAATAACATAAAATGTGTGGAAAGAAATTCGGTAAAGTGAATTTAAAAATAAAATATTTTTTTAAGTAAAACCAGAATAAGCCAAATTGTCATAGTTTCATTGTAATCAACATGTAAATCTCCTAAACTTTTATTTTAAATATTTATTTACATATTATTTTTTTTTTATATAATTCCAAGTATAAATAATTCTATTCTATAATCTTCAAATTAAATTGAAGGTTCATTCGCTACAAATTCTCTATATTATATATTTAACATTTCAACCTAACTATATTGTTCTAACAAATTTATGAAGCACATAATATATTTCCGTAATTTAAATAAATTTTTGTTAATTGTAAATTTATCAAAAAGTGTATTTGCAATAAACAAATCTGTAGTGAATAAAATTACTAGTCTAAACTCTACCAGATCAATTTTCATTCACAATATTTATAATTACTAACGAACATCATGAAAAATTTACTAAATTAAACGACGACAACTCAGTGTAAATATAATATATAAATTAAATTTTTCTGGGCCGATACTATTAAACACCTTGGCATTACCTTAGATAAAAGCCTAACCTTTCAAAAGCAAACTTCTATCACTATTAATAAAGTTAACAAATGTACTCGCATGTTATATCCCCTTATTAACAGAAAATCAATCTTATCCACAGAAAAAAAATTGAGAATACTTATTAAAGTAATTTTTCAGCCAATAATGTTATATGCGGCACCAGTCTGGAGAGATTGTGCAGCTAGTCATGTTAAAAAATTGCAAATTGCGCAAAATATACTTTTGAAACTTGTATTCAATCTTCCCAGATGGTATTTAACCAAAAAGCTGCATAATAAAGCCAGCATGAATACAATTTTAGAAAAAAATAAGTTATTTAACTGTAAAGTTCCACTCGGAACTGTTCATGTTGAATAATACTCTGATCAGAAATTTAAATTAAGTTAATAAAAAAAATTAAGTTAGTTTAGTTCGTAGGTTTTACTGTTTAAGTTAGTGTTAAGTTTTACAAAACAAAAATTCAAAAAGGTTTTTCTTCTCCAATTTTCCTTTAAATTTATACTCGTAAACTCGAAAATTTCTAAATAAAAATAAAAAAAATACAAATCAACTGTAGTAAATATAATTCAATATCTACATATATCTAAGTAAATACAATTTGTACAATTTATGGGGCATAATAAATAAATAAATAATAAAAAATTAAATTTTTCAAATTTCCATAATTCAGACGAGATTAAATTTTTAAATAAAATGAAATTCTGTGGAATTGCACAGGGGTTCACTAGTACTATGAATATTTTTTTATTATGCATAAAGTTAGGTTTTCTTAAATATTTTTGAATTCAATCAAATTACAGCGTAAAATTAAAAGACAATAGTTTTTTTTTGGATAAAATACACAAATTAACGAATTTCAACTGACAATGTAAAAAAAAGAAATCAATTAAATAAATTTTTTTAATTATTGTGAGTAAAAATATTCATTTAATTGATTTCTGATTTTAAATTGACAGTTGAAGTTTGATAATTTTTTTATTTTATCTTTAAAAAATTGATTTGATTTAAAAATTTCAGTAAAAAAATTTCAATACGTAAAATGTTTTGTATCTTAACTTTGGGTGTTACATTTACAAGAGATTTTATTGCGTTTTATTGTATTGTGAAAAATATATAGGTAACTGACTACTTTTTCCCACATCAAGTGCAACATTGTAACTAATAACAATAATTAAAATCAGTAAGTTTTACCAGTATTTATCTAGCAATTTTCTGATTGAATAAGTGTCAAACATTTAGCAAACCTGATATTTGCTGTCCAATAACTGGATAGAATTGAATTTTCGTATTTTATATAAGTTATCAGAATTTATTTGTAAAATATTTGCATGCATACATAGATCAACTTCATAATTTCTTAATAGAGCTATTGAGCTTAAATTGCAGTTTTATAATAAACTATAAATACCAAATAATTAACAGAAAAAAACTTTGAATAAAAAATTCAATTAATCCTGGATTTAATTTTACAAATTAATAATCGAATTGAAATAATACTTTAATAATATATGTATATATATATACATTATATACTCGTATTATAGAATTTTTTAATAATTATATTAATTATCTACTAAAAAACACTACTCAAGCGCCTTTACCTTCAAAATTCGATAATATTTTTTTTAAATTTTTATCTCAAGTATAGTCACGTATTGTTACCATTAAAATTTTGAATATTTTATAATATGGTATGAAGTACATTATAACAGATTTTTTTTAAAATCAATCTATAACAGAATAATTGCGTAATAAAAAAAAAATAAAAAAACCATTATTAAGAAGATAAACTTGAGTACTTCAATAATGTGACAAACAAATTCTACCATTTAAAAAAAAAATATCTACATTAATTGTCAAAAATTTATGTACACTAAATAAGTTTTATATAATTTTTCTTATTTTATTTCAACTGTATTTTTGATTAAATTTGCACAATAACATAATTTAAAGTATATCTACAAATTAACATAATGATCCATGCGCTAAAATTTTTCTTATCTTATCTTTTTATACCTATCTATTATGAAAGGGAAATTTTGTTAATTTGTTTGTTTGTTTGCTATACACGTCCACAACTTTAAAGACAATTTAAATTTGATATTATTTTTCAAAAATATGTTACTATTAAGTATACTAAATTATAGATAAACTAGTAGCGTGGGTTAATTATAATTCAAGTTAAAGCCAACATAACTTACCTTTTTTTTAAAACTGCGTTTTCGCTGTAAAATCGACAGCTAAATTTTTCTAATTTTCTAATTTAGTTTTAAATCCATATATAGTAGTAATCTGTATTACACCTCGGCCAAAGAGGAAGCGAGAATAAGCATTTTCCATATTCATTACACTGCTTTTTCCCCCCGATTTAGCTCGTTTTACAAAATTTCGAAGTTACGAACATCATTCGTAAAGTACAAAACTCCTTATACAAATGAAAAATTCGTTATTACGAACAAGACTTAAAAAAAAAAAATTCGTATGAAAAATAAAATGGTGCCTGTGAAAAATAATTTTGCTATTAAATCTATGGTGAACGAACAGGAACTTCGATTACATCGGAGGTAAAGCTTGATGTTTTACGACGGCTTGAAGCAAGTGAGAAAAATAATGAAATAGGAAAAGCTTTAGGTCTAGCTACTTCAACTGTTTGTACAATCAAGAATAATGAAGATAAAATAAGAAGTACTGTATATAAAGAGTAAAATGTTTAACGGCAAAAAGTGTTTCAAAACAAGGAAGTGTGGTGATGGAAAATATGGAAAAAATGCTTAGTGTGTGGATACACAATCAATCCCAATGAAATATTCAGATAAGCACAACTATCTGCAATGCAAACTTCATTAGTTGCTTATTTTTCCAAAAAAAAAAGTGTTGCAGCACCTAATATTCAAAAACCGGTATATTTCAGGTGCTAGTTCAGATGAACTACTGACTTAGACACGAGCTCATACGACACATCAGATTAAATATAACATTTATAATTAATATTTTTTCTTAATATGTAAATCAAATTTTCTTTTTTAATATGTAATGTAATTTTTCCTTTATTTTCTAATCACACTGTTTTAAATGTTTCTAAAAATAGGGTTTCGTATTACCAACATTTTGGGTACGCATCTATGCATTTTCAATATAAACTTATACTAATTTGGATCTCTGGAACGTATTTATTTATTTTCAATAGAATGCCATTCTAATATTGGGCTCGCTTTACGAATATTCGATATACGTACACTTTCACAGAACGTATCCTGTTCGTAAATCGGGGGATCACTGTATATACAAAATTGAATGTATGTTTATGCCCAGAAAGTATTTCCTGCTTCCGGTTGACCTGGAGATTTGAAATTTTCCACAATAGTAGGGTTTAGGGACGTCATATAGGAAAAATTCGAAAAGTTCCAAAAAGTTATCAGGGAGGGAGTTATTTTAGATTTTCTTTTTTTTCATGACGTTACTGGGTGTTTGTGTGTATATGATAGACAAATTCAAAACATAATTCTCAACATTTTTTTTATAACTTTTTATTTTTATTTTATTTTATTTTTTTACCTCTCTTTGGTATTTATTCATAATATCTACAGTGTTTATTGTTTTATTTTTATACATTTTTACCAATGGATTTTTTAAGAAATAAAATAAAGTTTTTACTACTATTTTTTATTTTTTTTAAAACTTATAATTCAAAAGCCTTAAAATATTTTTTTTTTATCAAATTAAAGAAAATTTAATTTCCTTCAAAAAGGCTATACGTCGATCAGTGCTTCAGAAGTTATGAGCTATTTTGTCCCCACACTTCCTGTTTTTTTGCAGTAAATTTTTTTATTTTCATTTATTTTGAATACACGAATTTTTATTTTATTCATAAATAAAAAAAAAAAATGTTATTAGTAGGTAGGTAGCAAGGAATATCAAGCATTGTTCGATATTTTTTTGTGGTAAGTACGTAACATAATGCATACTGTATAAATTGAAATAAACAAAATTCTTTTGAATAAAATAAAAAGTGAGAAAGAATATTGGAGTCTGCCGAAACACCTTTAAATGATGATGATACTATAAATTATCCAACAGAATTTTTGCAGTCCCTTCAACCTTCTGGATTACTCCGCTCCATAAATTAAAGAAAGTTAAAAGTTGGAATACCGATTATGTTGCTTAGAAGTTTAAATCTTTTACGTTTGTGTAATGGAACTAGACTTCGAGTATGTTCCTAAAGACATATAAGAATGCACTGCTCGGAGTTATGTTTTTATTTTTATAATTAAATCTGACTACCCTTTCCAATTTAAATGGCTTCAATTTCCTTTAAAATATGGTTTGTTATTTTTATAATTAAAAATCAAGGGCAAAGTTTAAGTGTTTTAGCAATTGACTGAAGAGATCAATTTTATGTAGCTTGCTCGACAGTAAGTAGCAAACAAATATTTTTATTTTAATTCCTGCAAAAAAAAAAAAATATTGTCTATAAAGAAGCTTTAATTTGACAGAAACAATAATTATTCAATAATTATAAGGTGCAACATGCCCATAGAATGATATATATATTACGAGCTTAGTCACTTTTAATCAACTTCAGGCAACAAAATTTTGACGTGTCTAACTTATTTATATAAATATTATTGTTTGACCAAATAAGTGATTAAATCAAATATGTCTGATTAGCTTTACTATAGCAGGTATATTTAGTTTATCTTATCGTGACCACGCCGCCGATTGTTTGTGTGAATGTTTGGTGATCATGCTTAGTTCTATTTGGTGAGCATGGGCATGACAGCGCACGAAGACGCACGAATGGACATAAAGCATAAAGGCTCGTCGGTTGACTTTGCTGTTAGTAGGTATATACCGGGTGTTTCAGACCATGCGTATGAGCTTTTTAAAAGGGGAACGAGTCGTTATTTTAAAATTAAATAAAAACTTTATTAACTAAATCGAGGGTACTCTATCGATTGGTGGTACTTTCAGCTTCCGTGAAGGACGGTAAATCGGTTTTTTAAGACCAAAAATCGCCGAAATTGGCCGTAATCGAGATTTTCAAATAGGAAGGGGTACTTTTTTTAGGCAAATTCCCAACACCCGATATAATAACTGATTTGTTTTATATTTTTATTTTTTTTTAATAAGAACTCACATATGAATATGGATGTATAGAGATGGGGATTACATAATACAACCAATTTTTCTGAAAAGTGTAAAGCAGTTAGAAAAAATCCTTAAATAACTTTAAAGGGAATGTTTGGCCCTCCTCTTGGAATTTTTATTTATAGAAAATTAAATTTCCTCTAATTGTAGATATTAAATAAAAATATTTTGCATAACACAAAATGGAAATATTTTATTTAAAATTTTGAATAATTTGCAAGCAAAATAGAAAATATTTCAATCAATCCTTAAGCGCATTTCTATTGTGTGTGTATAATTTATTTACATATTTAGAGTTCATTAAAGAGAAGAGAAATTAAATTAGAAGGTACTTACTGCGCAAGTCCTTAAATGTTTATCTATTATAATTATAGATTTTAAATATTAACATTGTAGGTGTATATTTATTTTTAACATTCACTGTACTTCCAAATGTTTACATTTTTAATAACAAATAATTTTTATCGGCCTGTAGACGAATTCTAATCGATTATAAAACTGTCAAAATCATTTACAAAAAATATTTTTTTTTATACTTATATAAATATATCTATTTATTACTAATGTGATTTATTAAATTATCAAATTGAATTAATTGTTATTATCCTTATCAGTAATAGTCAGTTTATTGTAATAGTAGGTACTGTACAACAATAATAGATCCAAAAAAATTTTAATAATTATCTGATGAAAATAAAAGTATTTATAACATTCTAATTTTTTTTTTTTAATTTAAATTTCTAATGACCAATTGTGATTCAAGGTGAATTAGTGGTGTTTTTTTTTTTGTAATTGTTTTCTTGAGGGTTTGTCTCAAGATTTCTGGGAAAAAATGTGAAATTTTCAATAAATTTGAGTAAAACTAACCAATTTGTATATAAATAGAATTTTTTTTAGATTTAAAGAATAATATTATTAAAGTATAAAATAAAAATCAAGAATTGTACTACCTATGTGATTTAATTCATTATTATGATTAATTTTTAGTATTTTTTGTTGTTGTTGTTGTCTATACTCTTTTGAAGCTTAGAACTTTCGTATAGCTCTTATAACATTCGTTGTACTTGCAAGGTTGTACAATTTTTTGAAATCACGTAGCACATCGTAACACTAAGTAGTAAGGACTACGGAGACAGAATATAATATTATCTTAACAGAGATTTGCAAAGAAATTGTGTACTCAGTAAATTATTTGAGAGAATAAAACTTTGTAATTTCTTCAGTAAAAATGTTCAGTGACAATTTAACTGTTCGAAACCTGACTCAAAATATTGAACGCTACGCTATGACTAAGCATATAGATATTGAATTACATTTTATTAGAGAAGTGTACGTCAAGGTAATAATGAAACGTCGCAAGACAAAAGCTTTTTAGCGTATTAAATATCAAAAGTTAAATACATATCAACAGCTTGGCTTTATTTTATGAGTGGAGAATTCGCTGAAATTAACTCAATTTATTTTTACATAATGTATCAAATCAAATTTGATACAGGCTGCCAATTCAATAACATTTAGGTAGTCATTGTTTGCAATCTATGAATTTCATATAGTTTTAATTAGAAAATAAAGTGTATTGAATTTCATTTTAAATAAAATCGTCTGCTAACACAAATTTGATATAAATTTTTAGTACAATTGTGCATATTTTTAGTACATTTTAAATCAGTAAAAAATATATCATAAAATTTTGAAATGAAATATATAAATAATTTTTAAATATTTAATTTGTCTTCAAGTAAATTTATAGGAAATCGATTTTATCTTCTATATTTGCGGACCGATACAGTGTTGTTTTTATTAGAAAAATAATTTTTTACATATTTTCTAATTCGGAAGCAAAAACAGAAAAATTCTTGTGATTGTGTAGTTGACTTGAGCAGCACTGGTAACACTCTTGCTATCATTTCTGACGATTATAAATAGTGAAATTCAGTTGATCATTTATATTTAAAATCACCCTATACATAAATGTAGGCTACATATGCCTATACAACTAGTTTCAGTTCTGATTTTTTTTTTTTTTTTTTTTTTTATTAATTTCTTTGATTGTATTACAATTATCTTATAAAGATATACTAAATATACAAATAATGCAAAAGGCATATTAAAGATAACATGTAAAAATTTGTGAGAATGTACAGATGGCTTGTGAGCGATGATTCCACTGAATCGACCCCTTATATCAAAAATTAATACTAATTTTAATATTAAATATTTATGACTCTACAGTTACTTACAGAAAAGAAACAAGAAAATAATAAAAGAAATATAATATGAATTTGACTTTAACTTTAGAATATACTTAAAAGATTTTGAGGCCTGAGACGTTTTAGTTTTCTTATATGGACGGTATTCAGCAGCTGTCAGTTGGTTTGGATGGAGCTGCAATCATTCGTGGTATCTTTTGCTGGTCTTTGTCACCACCTCTTTCCCGGAGGTATTGACAATTGCACGAGGAGCTTTGGCTTGAATCCTTTCAAGGATTTCGATTTTAGAGTTGCTAGGATACCCCATAACTTAATTCCATATGTCCAGATGGGCTTTAAGATTGCCTTATACAGTAACACTTTGCTCTCCAATGAAACACATGAACGACTTTCCCATAAGCCAATGCATATTCCTGAACTTAGTTCTTAACTGCTTATTTTTATGGGCTTTTGCCATGTTAGTCTATGGTCCAGATGCAAGCCTAAGTACTTTATCGAATCTTCCTGGGTAAAACTTATTTTTGAAAATATTTTTTTGTCCGGTACATCTGGAACTATTAACTACTGGATATTAACGGTCAAATGTGTTATATGTTGTAGACTGGTTAAAATTCTTTTGCACTCATTTCGGTCCATTATTACGTCACTAAATCATCGATACTTGATATATAGCTATCCTGTTCCTTATGTTATGTAGCCATGACATTTGTTTTTTGCCATTTCCTCTTCTGCGTTCGATTTTTTCTTGCACTATGAGTTTGACAAGCTCTAGATTAATGCTTTACCGAATAACTTTATCAATTAAATGTTGTTTAAGTTATCCGTAAAATGTGTTGTACCATCGGCGTATCTAGTACCGGTTTACTTTAATACCTTTGAAACTATATGGTGGGACACAAATCAGTTTAATTAGTCCTCACTATTATTTTGTGCTCTCAATTTTATTACTTTGAAAAGTGGTACGCATTGGATATCTACAATTAGATCTGAAACGACAGCTTCCCTTAATTGTGCAATACATTAGATCTCAAATATTTTATATCACTAAAATTTATTATTTTATCATTGAGAAATTCATAAAACATACAACTTACAATTATTTTTCCAAATTGGTATAGATTTTAAATGATAGTTATTTAAAAGAAGACGTGGCGTAGCGAATCCAAATATTTTTTCAAAGTATTTCAGTTACAATTTTTAATTTAAAATTTTCCATTTTAACATACAAAACTTTTAATTTATTAAATTGCGCAACAACAACCCACATTAAAATTTAATTTTTGTTTTTCCAACAAATTATTATGTCTGAGGTTGTTGTTTATGATAAATCAATAAAAAACAAAAAAACAAAAAAACATAGTGTCCATGATAAATTGAAATGATGGAAAACAATTATTCATAATAAAATTAAATTTTAGTTTTTGAAATTGGCCACACAGTTGATGCAAACAACAGAAGATACTTCAATAAAAAAATAAAACCGGAGTGTGTTCAAAAGATTTTATTGAATACAATTTCAAAAAATTTTTGAAGCTTATTCTATTGTTTTTACACCTAAGATTTTTATTTAATAAAAAATAAAAATAAATTTTCAAAATATTTTGGCAGAATTAAAGTAAAAAAAAAAATTGTTTTACAAATTTCAGCTCCATTTATTGCTGGTCCTTTAGCAGACAAAATTGGACGAAAATGGACACTATTGAGTAGCTCATTATTTTTTATTCTTTCATATATTTTATTACTTATTGCTAACGATGTATCTCTAATTTACGTTGCAAGAGTATTTCAGGTGAGAAATAAATTTTATTAAAAAAAATTGAAATAAAATCATTTTTTTTTTGCTAATATAGGGTTTTGGAGTTGGTTTCGTTATGACAGCACAACCGATGTATATTGGTGAAATTTCATCAGATGAATATAGAGGAGCTCTAGGGTCATTTATGCAACTATATTTAGTCGGTAATATATTTTAAGACACATTTATTTTTAATTTGTTAATATTATTGAATTAATTTTTTCAAATTACTACAGTTGGTGTTTTATACGTTTATGCAATTGGACCATTTGTTTCATATGCTGTTTTACAATGGGCCTGTATAGCAATACCAATTTTATTTGCAATTGGTTTCTTTTTTATGCCCGAAAGTCCTCATCATTATATGAACAAAGGTAGAAGATCAGATGCAAAAGTAGCATTAAAAAGTTTACGTGGTAGAACAAGTGTTGGTGTTGCACCAGAAATGCATAATATTCAAACGGTTATTGATGAAAATAATGAACAAAAGAGAACATTAGGTGATTTATTTAGAAATCGAGGAAATATTAAAGCATTAGTAATTTGTGTTGGATTAATCACATTTCAACAGTTATCTGGTATTAATGTTGTTCTATTTAATGCCGAAACAATATTTAGAGATGCAAATACTGGTTTAGATCCAGCAATTTCTACTATATTAATTGGTGTTGTTCAGGTGGTTGCATGTGGTTTAACACCATTTATTGTTGATCGTTTGGGAAGGAAACCACTTTTAGCTATATCGTCTGTTGTTATGACAATTACATTAACATTAATGGGTGTATATTTTCTTTTGAAATATAGAGGAGATGATATATCGAATATAACATGGCTTCCAGTTGCATCACTATTAATTTATATGTTATTATATTGTTTTGGTTTGGGACCATTACCATGGGCAATTACTGGTGAAATGTTTGCAAGTGATATTAAATCAGTAGCATCACCAATTGTTGCATCAGTTTGTTGGACATTAGGTTTTATTACAACAAGATTTTATCCTAATTTAAATGAATTGGGGCCACATGTTGCATTTTTCTTATTTGGTGGTTTTACAGCACTTTCATTCATATTTGTATTATTAGTTGTAATAGAAACTAAAGGTTTGAGTTTACAAGAAATTCAAGTGAAATTAAATAAAAAATAAAATAAAAGAAAAAAACGAAATTATGTCATATTAGTTAATATAGAATTAAGAAAATAATTTAATAAATTTTTGTTTTTGTTTTGTAATTAAATTTTGTTTTGCATTTTTATTTATCCGTTTAATATTCCTGAATAAAACTTTCAGGGTTCAAATTTAAAAAGATTTCTATTTAATAGGAAATATTTCTGTAAAACTTTCAGGGTTATTATAAACATTTCAAACTGTTATTCTGTTCTATAACTCTTTTTTTATATCTTTAAGACTTATTATTAAGACTTATATATAGTCGTCTAAAATATCCTTCTTTTTCGGTCAAAGCAACTGTACTGTATAACTCCATGCCGAATTCTATATTGCGCATGGGCAAATTAAAAAAAAAATTGTCAAGATCATTATGGAGTGTTTTTAAAATCAAGTCAATTAGTCTAAAGTTGATCTAACAGTTTTTGAGTAATGGTTGTTGGTCGTTATATGTTTATATTTTTTACTTTGGTTTTACTTACAATAAGTTTTTGAAGGAGACATTCAGTAATTTTCATGGCATTTTTTGTATATGTACGCAACATATAATAGCTGGCCGATGAGATAACCTAATTTAGAAATTTCATACGATATTGGTGAGTTCCAATACATTTTATTTAATTTCAACACAAGTTATTTTCTTTTGCTTTGGGTATGGATTTTCCATGTAAATCTTTTATCAAAATGCATGCCCAGGTACTTTATGGTTCTTTTTGTAAGACTACTTCGTTATTTAGCCCCATCATCGAACAAGTTTTTCTCTTCAGAGTAAATATGTGACATGTGTTGTTTTTGCTTCATTAACTCTGATTCTCCACTTCTTGAATCAACGAAAGTGGCGGTGGTTATTTCATTTGTTACTTGTAAGTCCGCCTGACATAATTTCATTGGTCTGCGTATAGGAACTTTGATGCTTCCCTAAAAAGTGCCTTTCGATAAGGTATGGCCGCAGCAATAAATAATAGTTTTGATAGTCTACGATAATATAATTTCTTCAATCGACTTGCCTGGTCTTGGTGTCAGGATTTTTTCAGTATTTTTCGACTGAACTGGAAAGTAACCAAATCTTAGTCTGGATTTTTTACTTAATATATTTGTAATTATATTGTTATTGTATTTTTTTTTTTATTTGTAAAGTTGACTTTTCTGTAACATAATTTTAGTTTTTAATTTACAATTTCCAAGCTGCAACAGAAAGACTAATCTTCTTTAAGTTAAGCCTTATCAATGTATAATTTATTTATATAATATAATACTCTATATCAGGTCAAGTATCAATGACCGTGTTAGGTATTTAGTGACCAGTGAGTCTTATTTGGAAACAATATTTTCTAAGGAAATCGATTTCGTTTCCTCCACTCCATACTGGATTTAGGTATGCAATATGGGGTAATATAAAAAAAAATAGCGTAATGCGCCTCAGTTGAAATGAAGTTTCTCAAGCGTCGTATTGTAAATATGTATGTATAGAGTCAGGATTATTTTGGGAATATGTTCAATCCATTTCAATTTATTATAATTCACTAATCCCAAGTAATCAACAGCTGTTAATAATTTCTATATTTTTGTGTCATATAGTTAAAGGGGTTGTTTGTATATTTTTTTTTATCCTATAGTAATAATATCTTTGATTTTTTTATGTTTAATTTTTAATTTGCGAAAATGGAGCCATTTTTCTATTATTTTCAAATCATGTTTGATAGATGACCTTAGTTCGTCCTAAAAGAATTTTCTGTGTACTTCAGAACTGCATTATCTGCATAAAGCTGTATTTTGCTTTTAAATTCAAGTCTTGATATATCATTAATATATATTTTAAAAAGATCCGGACCCAAAATAGATACTTGGGGAACGTCTTTAATGCATGTTTTGTTTGGGCTGTATATGTAGGTCTTATTTTCTTTTATTAAATTTCCCACTATCAAGATTGTTAGTGATAAAATTTGTGAGACTGAAGCAAGCTGCTGTCGGATTTGAAATTTTTTTGAAATCATAATGTTCAGTTGGGAGTATGTTATTGTTTAAAGCCTTTTTTGATGATTATTTCAAATCTTTTTGAGAACGAATTCAAAACTGCAATTGGACGGTAGTGGCTGGGATTTGTTGACTTACGTTCTTTGAAAATTGTTGTATTTAATATGATTCAGGCAGTCTTTAATATGGTTCAGGATGGATAGAGGAAAGAAACGAAAGGCTTACAAGCTTAACAATTAAAGGAACTAAACGGGTCAAGATTTTTTTTTTAGAACTGGCTGAAATATCATCGTAGCCTGTGGATGCAAATGACTTGATTGATTTTATTGCATTATTCACTTCTTCATCATTTGTATGCCACAGATTAAAGTTGTTCTGAATGTTTCTTCTAAAGGAATCAATATAATCTGTGCTAAGAGGTTCTATAGATAATACCAGATATATAACTTTTTTTTAACATTAATGAAAAATTCGTTCAATTTTCTTCCGTCACGATTCGATCATTTGTTTCTAATTGCTTAATAGTTTTGTTGGGCATGTTTTCATTTTCGTTGTACATTATTTTCTTATATTTAGCATATTATAGCACTTGTCATCCACCCCTTTCTAAAATGGTTTCTTTTTATACGTATTGTCTTAGTATGATCATGAATTAGTAAACTTAGATAACTAATCAGACAGTTAAAATCTTCGTAAGTGTTAATATGGTTCCAAAAATTATTTTGTTCAATCTTCTCATAATCTAGTATGGTTTTGAAATCAATCTTTTTATCTTCTGAAAATTTTATATCCATACTAATAAACAACATCTGATGATCAGAAAGAAGGCAATCTCGTATTTGAAATGTAAAGTGATACTGTGATGAAATAGTAAATTACTGTTTTTGAAAAATTGACTATTCTTGTTGCATATTCAGGCGAGATTTTATTGTATATAACAAATCCATTGCTTATTATTGTATTTGTATAATCTTTAATTGAATCGTGATTGAAATTAAACAAATTAAGATTAAAATCTCTTTGAAAATTATAATTGAGTTTTTGTATGTGGTCGTAAGTTCACCCATTTTATTTATGAATTCATTTAGTGAAGTTTCATGTGCTCTATACACTGAGATAATATTGTGATTATACTTTAAAAGCTTGATAACTACCAGGTTAGATTTAAAAAATTATTCTTTCATGACTATTGCAGAGTAAATGCTTTTCCGAACGTAAAGAATGGCTACTCTTCCTTAGAATTCTTCCCTGTTCGAGAAAAAAGCTATAAAATTATTTATATTTTATTATTGTAATCATACCTCCGTTGTTAGGACTTTCTTTAAACTGTTTTTATCTCCAATTGAGTTCATTGTTTATTTTATTATTTATCCGTTACTTAGCTCTGATTAAAAATAATTAATTATTAAAAAAAACACTTTTCAACTAATTCGCAAATGGGTAGTTGATTTCAGCCAGGCCCTTAAATTTTGTAAATTTTACCATTTGATATTGCAAAACAGAAATTTTAAGTAACAGAAAATCTAAATATTTTCACAAATTAAACTTTATTTCAATTATTATGAAAAAGAAGTGTTAAATGTGATTTCAAGTCTTAAAAGTTTTTTGGACTAAAATAGTTCAATACTCTTGAAAGATATTTTTGAAAAATTAGTAAATTACAAACGATAAATTTCCTTCGACAAATTTTCGACCTTTAACAATGCAACAGGTAGTTTTGATATGTAAGAATCTAGATAAGTCTAGCTAGGGTATCAAACTATAGACCTATATTGCAATAGCTCTCTGTTCGAAGTTCAATTTCGTAAATTATATTTGTGTAAAAAGATACTCATTTAACCAATTTCCGATTTAAATTGTCAGAATTAAATTTGAAAATAAAGGAAGCTAGATAGCTAAAAGCTAAAAGACTAATATTTAATGTTTGCTTTAACTAGATATACCGCATTAACCGCCTCTTCATGTAAAATATTCGTTACTGCAGAAAATTGTATGTATCATCATTTGTTCGAGAAATCAAGAAACATTAAAGCATGATTGAAAATCAATTTAACTATCATTTAAAAGAAAATTTCGACTCACTATCGTCGACTTCACTAATTGTTCTGAATTCTTTGAAAACTAAAAAACATAAATTAATCAAAAAAAAGGCTTGGCAATTTTATAAAAGGTAAAAATATACTGCCTAATGACCAATTCTGACCAGAAGTAAACACTTAACTTCTTGTGGGATAACAAATATCATAAAAAATAAAGGAATGATGACACGATTTTATCTAACATAATGGCTTAATACAAATAAATTAATATTTGTCAATGTCCTACCTATATCCCAAAAATTGTACAAAGCTTCTTAAAAAATAGATCATTTCTATAATTAAAATTGGTTCGAATTTATCGTATTCTGTGATACTTACCTCAGAAGTTCCCCAAGGCCAATGTGATATAATATTTTCATACTAAACTTGTCTACGCCCAACAACATTTTCGTGTTATATGCAGATAACATTGTTAAATTAACAACGTCTAGCTGCCAGTTGAAATTACAAACAATCTCAAGCAATCTTAAGAACCACGTCATAATCATAACTTTAATACAAAACAAAAATTATATTAGGATTGTAGATGGCCGATGCGTCAATGACTCTTCACAGAAAATCTTTGTATTTAATTGATTCAATATAAGCTATGTTTTTTTAACAAATCTAAATCAGATTTGGACAAAAACTTAAATCCACTTTTTTATTTTTTTAATGAATTATTATTTATTTATATTATATATTATTATAATTATAATTTATTTATTTGAATTTTAATTAAGCTTAGTTATATTTGCTTTATAGTTACATGGTTACATCATAAAGGTTATATGGTTATAGGTTATAGTGTCAGTTCCATTGCTGTAAATCAGTAAAATGTGAATATATACATACAAAAGTGTTTAAATTTAAGAATTTTTATGTAATAAAATTTAGTAGAATTTATTTGAATACATATTGATTTATAAAATTGATTTATAAATCAATATGTATTCAAATAAATTCTACTTTAAATTCAAATCCAAATTCAAATCTGATACCAAGAAGAATTAAAAATTTTACAAACATTTGTTCTTGTGTGTATGCTAAAGTATATTAATTTTTTTATTTAATTGGCTTCTGTAAATATAAATTTGATTTACATGTCCTTAATAATTTTTTTCTTTTTAATATTAACTAACTATATTTTTTATAACAGTGAAAATAGTCGAATATTTTCCTTTTAATTTTACTGATATGCTTATCATACAGATACGCGTATTTCGTCTACTACTTGCAGACTTCTTCAGTGTTTTGTACTCGACTGAGGAAAGAAATCTAAAATTGTCTTATTTATTTTATTCGTACAGGTAACGTTCTTTATTTAAATTTTTAGTGAAATACAATAAAACAAATAACACCACCCCTACCTGTCACCCTAACGTCGGAAAAATTATTTTAAATACCAATAATAAAATAAATAAAAATATTTTTATTCAACCCCCTACCTGTGCTAATTCATTGGTTAATAAACAACCATGCAGCTGCGAGAAACATCAAATTGTTACCTGTACGAATAAAATAAATAAGACAATTTTAGATTTCTTTCCTCAGTCGAGTACAAAACACTGAAGAAGTCTGCAAGTAGTAGACGAAATACGCGTATCTCTATGATAAGCATATCAGTAAAATTAAAAGGAAAATATTCGACTATTTTCACTGTTATACCAAAATTTTACTCTAACGCTGGAAAACAAGTTTTTATAAAAACTATATTTTTTAATTTTTTTCTCATTTTTAATGATAAATTTTTTTTTACTATGTAATAATGTAATGATTTAGTTTTATTATCTAACATTATTACGTTATGCTATTTGTGATAACACTGATAAAACTTGATAATGGATTTTAATGTCACTATTTAATTCTGCTGCCACTTTTATACAATCTACTGTTATGACAATGATTTTTGATACAATTTTCTGATTCTATGTTTGGTGTTATTGGTTGTATCATTTGATAAATAAATCCAATATTTATAAGCTATAACTATTAAACGTTAGATGTCGCTATTTTTCATACTAAATGTATTGTAATCTATTTGAAAATAATATTTCAAAAATTGTGTGTACACTCTACTGGTGAATAATATGAGCTTTAAGAAATTTAGTAATTATTTATGCTTGTGTTCTATGATAATAATTTGTAAAATAATTTAAAATATAGTAAAATAAATAAATATAATAATAAATAATAAATTACAAACAATTTAAAGTAAGTAGGTAGCATAAAGTAATTGTACAATATTATAATTACTTTAGGGTAAGTAAGTATTTAATTAGTTCAATTTATTTAAAGCTAAAGTATTATATTTTATTAATTATTCTCATAATAATAATTGTTATAATTCTTTCTTATAAAAGTTATAGTTCTCAGTAGAATTAAAACGGAATCGAAGTATAATTTTTTATTTAGAATTTTAATTATGTAGAATTTAAAAGTCGAAAAATTCACGAATAATTAGAACAAAAAAATCTAACGAACAAATTTCTGTGTTTAATGGTTTAATCAGGTTATATTTACTTTACCTTATATTTATCTTATTTACTTTATGGTTTAATTCAAATGACAATAATATGTAGTTGCGTTTTCTTTTTTTTGTAGCTGAGCAAACTACTCAGAACAGAAGCGCTTTTTAGATTTTAGATTTTGAGCAAAACATAGCCTAAAATTCGTCAAAAATGTAAAATTTGTTTTGTTTAAAAAATTAAAATTTAATAAAAAGTAAATAAAAAATCACAGAAATTCAATAAAATCAGCCCAATGAAACAAGAGATGAAATTTTTGAGAATTAGATAATCTGAACTTGCTATGTAAAAAACAGTGTAAAATATATTTAAAAAAATTTAAAAACTAAAAAAAATTTAAAAACACTATTATTTTAACCCATTTTTCAGATTTTATTATATATGTAATGATATTTAGTTTTAAATTATTTCCTAAACATTTTATTTACATAAAAAAATTACGCTGATAAACATAGCCTTCATAGTCAAAACTACGCTAGAAAATATTCTAATACACAAATTCAACTGGTTTGAATTTTAATATCAAAAACAACCGCAAATACTTTGTGAATTTGTGAGCAATTTTGTCCAATTTGAGTAGTTTGCTCATCTAAAATAAACAAAAATTTGTGCATAAATAAAAAAAAAAACCCAAGAAATGACTAAAACTGTTCGAAAAAAAATTTATAAGAAAAATATTGGCTGTTCGTACTAAATTTTGGGGAAATAGATATTTAACCATTAAGGAAATATATAATGTTATAATATATACATTACATATTTCCTTATACATAAAATAAGTGTGACTTGTTTATTTTCTCTATATAAAACTAATCATACTTGTCACCACACTTAAAATATGTTAAATTAAACTTGATAATTAGAATTAAAATTACTGAGTTATAAAATAAATCAAAATGAAAATAGAAATTGTATAGGTAGTCTAACACTAAAAATACCTACTGATGAGTTCTAATAGTGTTATGATGAACAAAACAATTTACTAAAAATATTTTTTTTGTTAACACAAATAATAATAATAATATTTATAGATACAATGGTGACATAAAATGTTTATGTATCAATATTAATTAATAAAGTGAACTTGTTCTCTTTATTAAAAGTAAAATGACATAGAAATTTTAATATTTCACATTTAAAAAATTTATAATCACATAAATTTATTTTATAAAATTAAATAATTACAAATTTTTTTTTTTTGACTATACAAGGCCATTTACATTTATTATATTTTATAGTAATATCATAAATGCATAATATAATTCATTTTTAATATAATTAATTTTTAATAGCTTATAACTATAAAAAAAAGTTCACGTTCTTTATAATAAACCAAAATGTTTATTTAAAAAACTTAATTTTTAAACATACGAATTAAATTAATTAAATTATTTCGAAAAACACACCCCTGTTCATATTAAAAAATTAACAAAACGTCTCGCCATTTTCATATTTATGTCAATTTTTTTGAATTTGACATTTCATTTTATACATATTTTTTCTCTGTCTTTCTCAAGTTATCTTATAATTCATTTCTTTCTTTTACATATGGAAGCAATTTGTAAATGGGGGTCGTCGTCGTAATTATGTTTACAGTTTTTTGTATTGCTATGTTTTTTTTTTTTATATTTGGGTTGTTTTGTTTGTTGTTTTGATTTTTGTTTGTTGCTTTTACCAATTACACTGAACTAAACTACAAACAAGCACACAAGTCAAATTCAAATATAAATATTTATTACTTTTTTTATACCAATTTTATTGTATTGTTGTTGAATTTGTAAAAATTTTCAACAATATTCTTCTTTCTCCTTGTTGATTTCTTTGTAAAATTTTTGACAGTTGCTAAATGAGTGCGTGTTCGGTTGGTAGTCAATCGCATCTTATTTGTTTTTATTTTTATTATTTTATTTTAGTATAAAAGAACAATAATAAGAAGATAATATTTTTATTTGGATAACTGTATATTAAGTAAATTGTAGTTCTTTAAACAAAAAAAAAATTGTATTACAATTAAAAATATGTCCTGTGAAGTAATTTTGGTGCAATGTTTAAGAAATATAAATTCATAGCAAAAAATTTAATGAATTACATTTTCTTTTAGTTAATAAAAAATTATATCTTTTATAAGTATAATAAGTGAAATAGTAAAATAAAAAAAAATATATATAAAATAATATAGTGAAATGAAAAATATGTACATACGTCATACATATATATATATATATGTACATTTATCAGTTAAAATTTAATAATTATTTTATAGAAATTTAATAAAGAATTTAATTTATTTAAGTTATTGTTTTTAAATTTTTTGTTTTTTTAATTTTGTTTTTATAAATGGCCTTAATTTGAATTCGGATGAGATTTGAATACAAAATTAGTTTTTGAAATATTTTTTTTTCATAAATATTTTAATTTTATTAACAAACAATCTAGAGTTCGTTAGATATTTTAACTAGGAGACAGGAAATTAATATTCTAATTAAGAAAATTAACGAATAATTATTTTTTATATGAATGAAATTTTATTTAGTTTTTTTTTTGTTATTAAATCAACTTGAATTTTAAAAATATTTAAATCTATTATAAATACTTTAAAATAACTCTACACTTGAAATTCTATACAAGGAATTCAAAAAATAAAAAAAAAGGCTACTACAATATATAAGAAAGGAATTTACTTTTTTCATTGTACTCAAATGGATTCTTAAGAAGCTATCTTATATACATAATAATATATTCTATTAAGTACATAACAACCTTACAATATAGTTTACTTCATCAATATAAATATATTATATCGTATACTTTATATATATATATATATATATATCATATATATAATACATATCTATATTGTAATGTTTCATATTTTACATTCGACTGAATTCTTTATGCATTTTATTAAAAATTAAGTTATGACAAAAAATGGATATGTTTCATCAATTTTTAATTGCTATCATTTTGGAAATTGGAATTGGTCATTTGGATTATGTTAATGCTCATACTAACATTAAAGGTGAGTACTTTTGAAATTTTTTTTTTTTATTAAACTCTTCAAAACTAAACTTAATCCAGTTTAATTTTTTTTAATTATATAAGTAATTAAGAACATCTTAATGCAAAACACAAATAATTTTTTTATTGCATAACTAACCTTTAATAATTATTTATGACAACGGATTGTTGTAACGAAAAAAAACCCTTTTCTTTGTTTTTGTTTTTATTGTTATTTTTCGGTTTTACCATGAAATGCTTTTAGGAATTAGTTCTTTCTTTTGTACACATGATTATGACATGCATATATAATATTATATATAGATTAGTTATTATATATATATATAGATACTTTGTTCTATACAATACTCACTTGAGTAGTTATTATATCCTATAAGTATAGAAATATCTAAGTAGGTAGGTATATATTTATTTATCTTGTAAAAAACCTTCTATTCTAGATTTGGATTTGGTTGAATTATACTACTCTACTTGGCTTTTAGAATACAAACAGTGTTGCCAGAATTATCAATAAGAATATGGGATTTATTTTTCATGATGAAAAATATTATTTATCAACGGTAATTTACGAAAGGTGGATAGATGGAATAAAAATAGTTAAGAAAACTTTGTCTCAAAATTTACTTTATATAAAGTTATTACGATAGTATTAGTTTAACTATTGATTGTTTGTAACTAATTATTGTTTTGAAGATATTAAACTTGGGCGTTCAATACTCAAAATAAGACTTTATTAAATTAACCTGTTCATGTCGCACTATGTTGACACCCTGCATTAATATTATAGAAATGGCAAGATAACTAATATGTAATATAATTGTCAATTGTATATATAATCAATTGTAATGTACTCAACTGGTGTAATATATAAATATATAAACTCTGTATAACTATGGTTTAAGCTTTTTTAGAGAGACTAATAAATAAATAAATATAGAAAGTGATTATTTTAATATGTACACGTATATACATAAAGTCGATAATGGGGTCAAATTTGCTATTTTTAGGCTATTGATTGGTAAAAAATAATAAACCAGCAATAGTTATGTAAACATAATATGTTGTTTTGACAGTGGAAAATTCTATGTAGACCCGGCCTTTTCAGATTTGATTTTTTAAAGTTGCAGTTCTATGTTCTAGTGAACGCTAATATTGCGTTAATGCAATGCGATAATATTTCGCTAATATTGCGTTAATTAGGTGATGTTTATACTTGGAAATGTTTATGTCTCTTGATAGCATAGGAGGTCGCATTCAAATAGATATTACGGAGTTACGAATTTCGTTTTGCGGATAATTTTTATTTTAACACTTAACAATTTTAACGATACAAAACAATTATAGATAGGTATATAGGTACGTATCAAGCTTCAAAAAAAGTAAAATATGTTTATAGGTACAAGGTAAAACTACTATAATTTTTTAAAGAAAGAAAAACAAAAACAAAACCTATATACATTTTCTTGTAATTTTAGTTTTTATTTATTTTTTTTTATATTTATTTATTCAAAATATTTTTAATTCTAATTAGTTATTTATGCAACAAATTATATCATAATGGCAATACTGTAGTTTATACAATAAAGAAATTTTCAATTTTTTACAAGTTTTTTGTTGTTGTACGTACGTAAAAGTGTTTTTTTTTCTGTTTTCCTTCTCTGTCTTTTTTTTTTCCTCAGTGGTCTGGATATTTATATTAGTCATACATTTCTCTTTGTAATAATAATTATTAAAAAATGAAAAAAGGAAATGCAAAAAATAGGTGTGCGTTTTTATAAATCTTATTTTTTGCTATTCTAATCTAAAAGAAAAATGAGAACATTGGTTCCTTTAATATAGAAATCTAGTTTAAGATTGGAATTTTAAATAAAATTAAGAAAATCAACTTTGTAACTACTTACTTAAAAATGTATATAATATATATATATAATATACTTAATATGCATACTTATATTTAATTTAATTTAAATTTTCAAATTCTTCTTTGTCATCAGTTTATAAAATATTATCACGAACTTAGTCATTTTTTCATAAAATTTAACTAATTTAAAAATAATATTCGTTAATATCGATATCACTAAGGTATATTTCAATTTTAAAATTCAAATCAAATTTGAAAGAAAAATAAAAATGATTCATAATTAAGTAAGTAATGAAGTATATAATATAATATGTAGTATAACTAATTAAAGATACATATTTAAAATCATTCATCTGTATTTATTATATAAAATTTAAGTAAACTATTCTACTGAAATTCATTGTAAATTCGCTATGAAAAAACTTGTCTCGTCTTTTTAAAGATGAGTAATCAAAGTAGCTTTTAATGAATTTAGGTAACTAAATAAAAAATGAAAACAAAAAACAAAATAAGAATAATTTTTTTTTTTACATCTTTTGTGGATCTCTCATATACCTACGTACTTTTTATCTATAAGTAAGTTAGGTAGTAGGTATTAATATTCTGTTGTCATTTTTGTTTTTGGTGGATATACAATGTGTGATAGTTTAGTTATACTTATATACATACATTAAATGAAAACTTTTTTACCTACATATCTAAGTTTATCCACACCTCTGCGCTGAGGTGCAGTAATATTTATTTAGGAAACATTAAAAAATAACATTAATTATAATTAATGTGTTCAGTTCAGTTTTAAAATTATGAACGAAGTAAAAATATTAGATATTTTTTTTTCAATTACTTAATATATGTCGATACATTTGTCGGTACTTAAATTTAAATATGGGAAATTGTTAATTGTTAGATATGGCTTTGTTTAAGTAATTAATAAATTCGATCATTGTATAGGTATTTAATTTGATTACTGAATTAAGTAAGTATATAGAATTTTTATTATTATTATTTTAGTTACTTAGTTAATCAATAATCTATTCTAAGTAGTTATTAATAAATAACTAATATAAATTTTTAGTTACATTTAGGTTTAAATTGAGAATTTTGGTTATCACTAAAATAAAATGGAATTATGCTATTTATGAAGGCGAAGTACTCTACAGTATATAACTATATAACTATAGTTTTCCACATTTAAATTAGTAGATATACCATAGAAATTCTAAAGAAAAGCTATTGTATGTGATTGAATATTACAATGTCTGTGTAAAAGCAGTTTGGGTGTTCATCCCATAGACTTGAAATTAAAAAAAAAAAAAAATTAGGTACAAGATTATTAGATTTTACAAATCTGATATTCCTACTTAATTAAGGTAAATGTACGTAATACCGATATATTTCATCTTTTTATAAATAACTTCCGTTAATTTTCATCAAAATCGACGTATAAAGTGTCATTGGATTTGGACACATTAATTTTCAAATTTTGTCAAATTTGGCGGAAATATTTAAAGTATTTCGGAAGAAAATTTAATTTAAGTCTATAAGCTTACAGAGTCGGATGGATTTTGCTAGAAAAGAAGGAAAAACTGCTTGAAATTTCTGAAAGTAATTGTTTTAATATTATATTATTAAGTTTTGTCAAATAGAATTAAGTAAGTATTATTAAAAATTAAAATTTTATAATTTTTTGGTTTACTTAAAAGTTTTTGGTTTTAATAAAAAAAAACGTAAAATAATATAAATCGGAATTAGAGACATCATTTTTTGTTCATGTACCTAATATCGATAAAATAAGTACTTTAAATACTAGCCTTGTGAATGTGCATATTCTAATAAGATGTCGAAACGAATTTTATTTTGTATTATTTTGATTTATAAATTTTAATATGCTAAAAATAAGTCAGTTGACTAACTTGTCGTATATTGATATTAGGTACATTTTCTATCGGTATTATGTTCAATCATTATTCTATCAACCAACTTAATAAATCATCATCTAAATATAGATTGGAATACTTACTAATAATATTAAATTTAAGTAAGTTGTTACTTATTATTATATTATTTTTCCAAACATGATCAAAAAATGGCAAAATACATTGAAGCAGAATTGAAAGCTGCAATAAAAGAAGTGGAATCACGTATGACATTTTTTAAAGCCAGTAAATCATATTTAAAATTCCATTATCAATTCTATTTGATAAAAGCAAGGAAACCCCGAAATCAGTTGCAGTTGCAGTTGCAAACCAACTGTACTGACTTTTGACGAAGAAATTCAAATAGAGAATTGGCTCTTACTTATTTGTATAGTGCTGGATTTCCAGCTACAAAGGATCAGTATAGCAGAAATAATACATGTAAAAACGACAGACCATCAGGACAACATTGGTATGAAGGGTTTCTGTCAAAACATCCTTCAATTCTTTATATATACTATTTATCGGAGAACCCCGAACTAAAAATCGAGTTCAAATAACAAAGAAAATGCCCATTGAATGCTTTGACAAAGTAATAACTAACCTAATAACATATTTTAATGCAAGTAATCTTTTAGAGGTTCTATTTTATGTTCCTAAATTATGAATTTAATATTTTATGTTTCGTTTCGTTTTTGTTTAAATGCTTTGGATGTTATTATGAATTATTAAACAATAAGAAAAAAATTAAAAATTCTAAAAAAATATTTTTAAGCTTAACTTGTACTTCTATTTTGGTTATTCAATTTGGAGATTGCATGTAATTTTTCTATCGATATTAGGTACACCTATATATGTATCGATATAAGTGACATACATTTTTAATTATGTCCATATTACCGACATATGACCCTGAAACTTTAAACTTCTATAATTTCCAAAAATATTATTCAAAATTTAGTTTTAAAGTTGTATCTTATTGAAAAAGGTTTACATTTTCTGAAAATATATACTTATTAAATTTTTTTTTGATTACTATTTGAGTATATATATATATAATAAGAACAGTGAGAAGGCCATTAAAAATATAACGATAATACGTACGTTTACCTTACTTACTAAGCAAACAACAAAGATAATACACCGTAAATGAACGGTAATAATTTAAATAACGGTGATATGGAGCGTATTATAATTGCACGTAATGGTTCAGAACAAGTTCAGAACAAGTAATACGACTTGACAATAAGTCAAATACGAATATGATGCAAGCAGTGTTACGTCTATTTACTAATGTTTCAATGCCCAAAATTTTAATCTAAAAACCAATCTAACATTGTATAAGATTGGTGAATGAAATAAATTTCATTTAAAAATCATTTCAACATTCTGACATTGAATCTTGTCTTTGGTAAAGCAAAGGCTTTGGCAACTATTCCATATATTTTCGATTTCTGTAGTTTCTGTCAAATCTTTGTAAGTAGGCGTTTGAACAAGCAATACTTGGCTCTGATGCCTCTGAATAATTTACAATTCAACAAGTTAAATAATTTTGTGTGCCAGACTTGATGAAGAATACCCAATGATTAGTTCTTCACTACTTATTATATAATTTTATAGGTCGCATTGAATTTTAAGTTTCAATCTTTTACAAGATTATTTGCGAGGATGTGTGGATGTATTTCCAGTTTAATTTTGCACTTTGTACAATATTAAACTATTTGTCATAAACCACGTAGCTTCGACCATTATTCTTAAAAGTTTGTTATGAAACCTTTAAAATACATCACCCCAGAGTGCCCCAGAGTTAGATTCCGTATGACCATTTAGGTTTAAGCATATCACCTTGTTTTTCAAAGACAATTCAGATCTTTTAAAAATTCAACAATATAGGCCTCTTAGTTTTTGTCCCAATTGAGTGCTCTTACAAATTATGTGCTTCTTTCATCTTAAAAGCCTATCAAGATGAATCCCCTAATACACCAGATTTGACACCAGATTGGACATCGAAGAGTTTTGTGTGAAAATCTTGCCTGGTCTGACATAGAACGTACGAGTGCTCAGCAGTAAAAATCGCACCGCGGATCTTTTTTCGGATTAAATAATAAGCCAGCCTTACATATCGATTATTTGATTTTTTTTTTGCTACAAGTCAGTATTTATTTGATTCTTAGTTCGATAATCTTGTTCTGTAGTGCAATATTTTGTTCTAAAACCAAATTGGTGTTTTGATATGAGTTTTCGGCTTTCTATAACTCGATTGAGTCTATATAATTAAAAATAGTTAAATAATACTTAATACTTTCTATACCTAGTTAAGTATTCTAGTAATACTTTTTAAAGACGCAATTATGTCGATGTATCTCTAAAACGTAAAAATAAGTTACAGTTACACCAACAAGCTATATTCCAAACTCCAACAAATAAATAAATTGGTTTAAGTAATACAAATAAAAAATACTCTGAGTAACTATAGTCAATTAAAGACAATTCTATTCTGTGTCAAATTTGGCTCAGAAGTAGTTTTGCCATTTAATAACAGACTGATTGCATTTGGTCAGTACTTATTACTATTGTCTCGATTATCTTCCTTTGAATCTTTGAACATACGTGTTCTGATCATCACCTAACTATCATTTGATGAGTTTTTCTGCCATCAGCTTTCCTACAAGTCTACAAAAATGTAGTTAATTATGCCTAATAAAATCTGTGATATTAGCTATGATACGAAATACATTGTACTGTTCCAAATAATTAGTTAATCTACTCAAACTGTTTCAATTTAAAAATGACACATTCAAAAAGTATATAATCAGGAATTAAATAGTTAACACGTTCATTTTTTCATAAAATTTACAACATTAACTGCTTAAATGTTAAGCTAAACATTGTCAACATCAAAACTGTTGTTTGAATTTTCTACAAATCATTCAACTCTACGAGATTCAACAGAAAAATGATTGCTAATTAATCAGGAAGGTCAGTGTAACATAACATTATTTAAAGAAAATGTTGACTTAACATTAGGGCAACACTGTTGAATCGTGATTACTTTCCAAATTCAATCTGTTCTTCAGAACTGTAAACATGTCAATTCAGATTTATTATTTTCTAAATTAACATTTTTGTAAACATCAAAAGAAAAAATTTTGTTAAAAAATTATTGAACTCCAAGGTTATCTGGTAAAAATTAAATTACTAACTTACTTGCTTTCAATTCTATTAAAATATTAAATGATTTGGATTTGTCATCATCAGTTTTATTTAATTAAATTCTTATCTAAAGACAGATCAGTTAAATTGTTTTTAATTATAGTACTTAATTTAGAATATTATAATATTGTATTAAAATGAATTCCATGAAAATGAATTTGTCTAGAAATTTTCCATATGAAAAATAATAAAAAAAAAAAAAACAAATGTTGACAATAAATCAGAACTTAAAATTTCACTTTTTTGATTCCCTAGACCTGTAGGTCAAGTTTTATAGAAATTGAAATCTAGTTTTTATTTACAATAAAATGAAACATAGTTAAAGGGAGGTGTATAAGATAAGATTCATTATTCGGAGAAATGCTTTATTTTTGATTCTGTTAATTGCTCTAGTAAACTAACCTCTTAACTAATCAATTTCTAATAATGAAAATTATGAAATGAAAAAAGAAAATACATAAGCATACTTATACTTAACTATTCATATATGTATATATAAAATTATTCACCTAAATACTCAACTTCACCTCAAATATTAACAATCACGTTGGATTTGTGTGTTTGTACCTAATTAATTTTTACAACGGCGAGCAAAAAGAAATATTGTTTTGATTGCTTTTCGCAACGTCTGCAATGTTTGCAATATTTACATTGCAATACATTTTGTCAAAATACATTTCTGAAATTGTAATGTTTGCATTTTTGAAATTATGATTTTAATTTTGTAACGTAATTTTGTTAAGTAACTATTTAATTAATTGGGTAAATAATTTAATAATAAGTTTTGTTGCCCAATTCTATTATTCTACAAACAATTCTAATATTTTTTCCAATAACTAAGTCTGTCTAATTTTCTTTGTATTGTCATATTCCACAGATCGTAATCCAGGTCTAAGTTATTTAATATGTTTTTAAAGTATTGATTATGTTCGTATATGTATTTCCAGTAACTATTGCTTCCCAAAAGCAATAGGAAACTAAAGGAAAGGAAAAAAAGAAGGCCTTCTTTGTAAGCTTTGTAGAAGCAATGTAGAAGCAATGAAAAAAATTAATCATACATTCTCAGGAAGCGCTCCTGAAGCAAACAACTTCGCGTAACTTCGTTAAAATTCTTAAAATTATTATTTTTTTTTTTTTTGAAGCATTCCTTTCACCGCTGGGTTTTTTTAACATGGGCCGAAATGATGACAAAGATCATGTTCACCTCGTTTATTCTTATTGTTTGCACAACTTAGTGATTCCAAAATAAATTAGTTTTGTATAGTTAGTAGCATGTAATTACTTTCATGAACTCTTAGTCAGTTTAACTATATCAATTTATAAAGATTTTCTCAGTTTAAAATCGTAATTTCTTTTCTTCAAATCCTGGGATACATGTATAACTATTCACATTATTATTATTTTTCTTAGAATATTATTTCAAATATACACATCATCATAATTTAACTTTATAATAGTAGTTAAGTAGTTATAACTATTTAATATTAAAATTTGTCACCGCTGTATAAATATTGATTCCATCATTTGTACTTTTTTTGGTTCTCATTAAACGCCATCCATAACCAATAAAGAAGAACGAAAAAATATGACTCATCTCGAACCAATTGATCTGTATCCATGATTTCAAACTTTACATTTTGCATTTCAATATGACAAAAGGTTGAACATTTAAATAAAAATGAAATTATATTTCGAAAATTTTATTATTTCATCAAAAATTATATAATTGTCCATTAGCTAAGTGTTTTAAGACGTTCTAAGGTAAAAAATTGAGGTGAATAAACTTTGTATTCTTATGGTTCATTAATTCTTAAAAAATAAAATTTGTTGAATAATTGTAGACACAATAGTATTAATAATAATAATATAAAAATTTAGAAATCATGAATGGCCCTTCCCCATATAAAAATAACTTTATATTTAACCACATTATAAATAATAAAATACGAAAAAAAACAACAAAGACAACAAATAGGTATGTAAGTAGTTAAGTAATTTAAATTTTTAATTTTTCAAATGATGAGTTTTTCAATTTGAATTAGAATTGAAAATAATTAAATAATGTATACACAGGGTGTTTCAGTCATATTCAATTATTTTGATTATAAATTTATTTATATGTAAAAATTGTCTAAAAAATTATCCTTGTTTACAAACAGAAAAGTTTAATTTTTAGAAGATTGGAAGAAAATAAGTTTATTTACGTAGCTTCATCAAGTAAATAGTTAAATACTTTTTGTTGTAAGCTTATGGTTTTAACTTACTTGTAATATATAGTTATTCTTCTAACTAACTTCTTTGTAATATATATATAACTATATATATTATTATTATCCATGATAGATATAATTTGTATAATGAATCATGTACCTATAATTAATTAATTTATAGAATATGCTGTAGGCTCTAGGTGTTACATATTAAAATTAAATAAATATTAAAACTCTAGGTACTTATATTGATTCACAATTTTATTAATAATATCTTAATCGATTTCGGTTATTATACCATCATCAGAAAACTGATCCGTAACCGAAATCGATAACCGAAACCGATTAAGATATTTAATAAAATTGTGAAATATACCCAGAGTTTTAATATTTATTTAATTATACTTAAGTAACTAAGATTACTAACCACACATAACTAAATAAGTACTTAGTTATATTTTTGCAATAATTAATTAAGTAGTTATGTATTTGATAAACCTTTGTTAAATCCAACCCAGAAATATAAGGACTGAACATCCGATTTTGAAATTTTCTCAATTCAATTCATTTTTTTATTGCCATATCGTGCGTGACATAAACTTCAAGAAACCATTATAGTTTTATAATTCATACCCCTTTAAGTATCTGTAAACTAAATTTTAGGAGAGGATATTTTGAATTAATGAGATAGAATTTTCAACAAAATTGTTTAGATATTTTTTTTTATACACTAGAACGAAGAACGTAGTTAGTTAAGTATAGTGGTATTATAACTAAGTAGTTACTTAGTTACTTAATAAAAAAAAAGTTTTAATGTTAGATTTTTTTATGATACTATATCTATAACTATACTTGACTATCTTTATAATTTCTGTACAATCTTTCAAGAAATTTCGAATTCAATTAAATAAGTATACATAGATATGCAAAAGTAACAACAGATTCAATAGGATCCAATGTGAACGGAAGTGTAGTAGCTGAGAACAATTTTTTAACAATTTTAAGTTTTTTTAGATCTTGTACTAACTACTTACTTAAAGCATTTTTTTTTTCCTTTTGTAATGATTAATAAGCAATATTCGATATTCTTTGTAACTAAGTAGTTATTTAATTTCTTTCACTGAATACTAGAAGAATTAGGTAGTAACTTACTTAAATGGGTGAATATTTCAAAAGGTTGATATACATTTCAGACATCAAAATGGCAAAATGGTAGAAAAATCAATTTTAAATATTTTTGCTTATTCCGTTTGATAACTGAATAATTAGTAGGTTCTTACAAACGACCAGTTTATTTTAATATTTTTAAGGATTTTTTATTTTCACGGGAATGACAACTTGGCACGGAAATGACAAATATATATAGTTATTCGACTAAAATTACAATATAGTTATATCAAGCAAATTACTTTCTTGCTTGTTTAATAAATTAAACATTTAGTCTGGAAGCTAGCTAAACATAGAACATGACAGATTTAACTATTGGACGATAGTTTACGATATAAGTTTTTGAAGCATTCTTATGAAATGGTTTGATATAGACATATTTCCAAAATTGTGGAAATATTCCGTGTCAAGAGACTTATTAAATAAAATTGACAGTGTACAAGCGAGGGATTCAGACAATTCTTTTTAAACTATCTCCGGAATATTATTGGGACCTGGGGATGTTTCGTTATTTAACTTATTCAAATAGACTTTTATTTATGGGATGTGTCAAATTAGATCAAAGGTATATGGATATTGCAGGGAGTTGTTGTAAATTAGGAAGTTTAAGTCGGTCCACTTTTGTTATTCATTCTGAAATATGTGATCTATTTTTTACATAACAGAAGGTACAGAAACAACTAATGGCTCAATTAAAGGAGATGATGGTAATATACTTTGTTCTAAAAACTGTATTTTTTTTTTCTTTGAACAAAGCTTTATCCTTTCTGTGGTTTCTTATTTTAGTTATCCACCTATTTTTTTCTACAAATTGCTTCCGTGGAGTCATAATTAAAACAGATTTTCTTTAAGAGTATTTTCCGTACGCTTGTTGTAATTCCCATGCACACACGGGAAACCACGGAAATTACAAAAAACTGTATTTGAGCAACCAAATTTAAATAAAATATATATTTAATTTTAAAAGTAGTTATTAAATTAACTTGCAAACATAATACATAGAATAATATATATTTTTCTAAAAATATTTAATTAAATTAATAAATAACACCCACTATGGAAATTACAAAATTACAGAATACAATTTTGAACTACCTTCCGCTATAAAATATTTTGGGAAACTAAATCCTTTTATGCTTCTCAAAGTACTTTTTATTTAACTTTGAGAGTTTTACTTTATAACCGTTAAATTAATCAAATTATTAATGTTTAAAATATTTTTTTTTGCTCTTTACATTATAGTCACGGAAATTACAGAAAAACATGAGGACACATGAACTTTACTTAAAAAAATAGTTTTTTTATAATATTTTTTTTATTATAAGTAAATCTAAGGTTTCTATATCATATTCCGATTTTATTTTAATAATATCTTTTCTGTTCTGGTAGATAATTGAAATTATTTGGAGCTAAGTAGATGTGAGGACAAGCATGGTAAGGACATTTTCGTTCTTTAAGATTTTCGTATATAACCTGATTGACATATCATAAAATATTAATTGTCCGAAATAGAGCAGCACTTACCATAAATAAATTAAATATCTTTACAATTTTCCTATATTAAAACTTGTTTGGACACAGAAAGCTATAATTCTGAATTGTGGTGGTGCTAAACAAGTTTGCTACAAAAATATTGTATAACTAGTATAATGCCATTGCTAATCTACTAAAGTTTGGATGTTTATAAAAGTATGCACATTACAACTAAAAACACCAATAACAATGTAAAGTAAATATATATCGTCTCTTATTCTAATGCAGTAATAGATCTCACTACATTCTACCTACACCTACACCTATTTGCATAATACATTAAAAAATTTGATTTAAGTATTCTCTCAATTCTCATTCTTTTATTCATAATGAACTGTTTTTTCATATTATTATTGTTGTTGTTATAAAAAGCTTCAGACAAAAACAACATTAATTATATAAGATATTGGTGATAGTGTTGTATTTTGATGTCTTCTTGAGGTAGATGTTTGAAAATTTGAAATACTTAATTTCTCAATCAATTTTAACTAAAAATCATCGATTTATAAAAACCGTTTTACCGTTATTTGTTTCATAAAAGTGCCTAATTAAATGGTATTTTGTTAGTAAAAACAGTATATATATATATATATTTGACTTTAGGGCACAACAACTTCCTTTGGTAATAAAGTTATTCAACAGTTAATTTTTGTAAAATATTAAACCACTGTGACAGACAAAATGAATGGTCTGAGTGTCGAGTCTCACGATTGTTGAAGAGTTTTTTATTTTTGAAATTATTTTTCATTATTTAAATTATATAACTATAGTTACATATATAAATAATTATAATTAGTTACATATTAATTACTTACTTATTAGATTATTAAAATTAACATTATTATTACATTTTTGTTGTGTACAAAGTATCAAGATTTTTTTTGAATATATAATTGCCCCAAAAGTGTTCAAACAGTTAAGTATTTGACCTTTTTACATTTACAGGGTGATTTCTCTTGTTTTTTTTTGTATTTTTCGGAAAAGTATTACTGTTATTTATACTGTATACTGTTATTATACTGTTATTACTTATGCAATGATTTGATATGTATTTTGGCATACTTATGTAGCAGTATGCACAAATAGTTTTTGACATCACTGTAAGTATAACAAGTAATATGACTCTTCATATTTATATTTAAAGTACTTTGTTAATTAATTTTTTAAAATTTAATTAAAATGTCCTAGTGTTTATTTACTTAAATACTATATTTTTTTATTTAAATTGTACTGTATGGTATCGGTATGTCTCAAGTCAATTGTAATGGAAGGTAGGATTGTAATGAAAGGTAAATTTTTAAGAAGAAAAATTATTTATAGTAACTATGTAAATAATTATATTTATAAATTGAATAATTTTACCAATTGATTTAATTTTATGGATTTAGTTCAAATAAGCATTTTCTAGTTAGTTAATTAAATTAAATCTTTCCTTTAATGATATTTTATTTACATATAAAAATAAGATTGTCTAGATCCCCAAATTTAACAAAAGAATCAATTAAAGAATTTTAAATGTAAATTTTTTAATTGAATAATTGAGATTTAGAAGTAAGTAGAGAGATTTATTTTTCAAAGTAAACATATTCACTTCAAGTGTTTCACTAATCTACCCCTTTAAATTTCATTTGTGTGTAAAACTACATACTTACTTACTTACTTACATTTTTTTTTTTGATTTTATAATTAATTGAGATTCATTCTAAATTTCCCAGAAAATTGTCCAGATGGGGAGTTTTTTTTTTTTTTTTAAATTGTATTGTCTTCAATTTCTTCTAAAATTATTTTTCTTCTATTTTGATTGTATTTGAATAGAAATAAACTATAAATGAATAAAGTATGTCAAATGCCTCCCCTTTTAGAAAATTATTTATTTTAATAATTTAAAAACATTTTTTTTTTCAATTCTCTGGGTAAGTGACTAAGAATAGTGTCTCCGATTTGTTGTCCGGGTTCTTTAATAATCTTATTTATTTGAAATTGAATTAAAAATTAAAAAAAGAAATTTAAATATTACAATGACTGCATCATTGTGTATAGTTTGGTAAGATGCTGTGATTTTATTTTCTTGTTTTTTTTTATTTATGTTTTGTTTCTGATTGTTTTTGCTTTTTTTTTCAATTATCTTCAATATTACTGACTGAGTTTGATAAATTTTTCCGGAAACAAGACGGACCTATCTACACATTATTATGCTATGTATGTTCATACATGCGTACATGTAGTTTAAAATGAACATAATACATTAAAATTTAATGTATTGAACTCATTTTCATTTGTACAATTTACAAGATTGTGCTTTAAAATTGTTATTTTTTTTTTTAAATATTAGTTTACTAGATGTAGAGCTTAATGGGTAAATACTGAAATATAATAATATAGAAAATAAAAAAAAAGAAATAAGAAAAAAATTCAATTTTAAAAAGAGGTCTGTTCAAAATTTCTGTTTTACTTACTTAATTGCTTTGTAGTTAAATTAGAGAAATTTAACCGATGAAATATTACTACCGAAGAATAAATTAGTTGTGTGGTACCTGACTAATTTGAATTGAAGTTAAGTATTTTGCGAAGAAAAATTTGATATTAAGAAAAATTGAGGTTGATATATTTTAAAAAATACTGTGGTAGTTAAGTATACTGATTTAAAAATCACAATAAAAATAATTGATGAGAAATACATTATAAAAGTAGGATGAGATGAAAAATTAAAAATTTGAAATTTTTTGGTGATATTGAAATGAATTGTTATTGTATCTTTTACCTCAATAGTTACCTAAAGTTTAAATTTTACTTAAGTGAACAATGTTTGGAAAAATGTGTATGAGCAGGAATTTTGTAGTCATATATTAAGAAGTCAAAACTTATTAATTAACTAAATAGTAAAATATTTAACTTATGTGTATAATAATTTTAAAATTGTCTTTTTAAGTTTTATTTTTATAACTCTTCTATGAAGGATGGAATGTGGTGCTTTTACATTCATTTGATTTATCTTTACATTTCAAGAATTCAACTTAGAACTACAAAAGACTCAATTAAATTCGAACTGTATTTACACTAAGTATATTTAAATATGTACTACTAACTAACTAGTACTTCAATAATCAACACTAACACTTCTAGTTATAGAAATTTTGACTACGATTAAATCAAACTTTATTATTGGATTAGTTATATTGTACAAGGTGTATGGAAAATAGCCTGTTATAATCTCAGGTATGTTTAGAAAGATTTTGTAAGAAAAAAAATTGAGTCAATTACCATTATCACTTCCTTTCACGATTCTGTTGTCAAAATGGGTATTGATATTTGCCACAAATACGATCGTAAAGTTCGTAGAACAAAATGTTTATTTGAGATTATTGGTAAAATTGTATCGTTTTCTACAACGTTGTACAAACAAAAAATTTAATCGCATCATATTAAATCGTTTATTTATGAGTAGGACCAATAGGTCACCGATGTCATTACAGCGTGTGATTCGTTTCTTCAACAAGAGTGGGCAAAAAGATGTTATTTGCGTAATAGTAGGTACAGTAACTGATGATGTGCGTCTTTTAAAAGTACCAAAAATTAAAATTTGTGCTCTTCACGTTACACAAAAAGCTCGTGAACATATTTTAAAAGTGGTGGTAAAATTTCGACTTTTAATCAAATTGCCTCAAAATTGCAACTATTGTGATGCGCAAAAATAAAAATAGGATTTCATATGCGGTTAACTAATGTACCAGTGCCATTCAAAACAATTCTATAATGTAATAGTTAATTACTTATACTTAAAAGCTTAAATTTAAATAGTTTTTGTAATTATTTTAAATGATTTTAAAATGCATTAAACTATTGCGGAAATGGATGATTAAAAATAATATCACGTAAAAAAATGCATTGTCTTTCAATGTACAAAAAAAAAAATTTAAGAATATGTCCAAAAATATTTTATTTAAATACTTTGTATTTAATAGATTCCTTCAAACAAAAAAATAGTCTTAGTTACATAGTCTTAAACTTAGTTACATAGTCTCAAAGCATAAACCTTCAGTAATCAAGCTATCAAATAAATCATACAAACCTTAACCATGACCAAACTATATAACTGCTAATGTACATCAATTTTGATACAATTACGATCTTCCATATTTGTGAAGTTTAATTGAAAGGTTTGATGAGGTGTAGAATTAGAAAATTAAAATTAATATTTACTTAGATACAGCTATGTCTCTACGAAAATGAAATTCAATTGATGAGTTGAGAAAATATTAAACTGATATGCTTTGTAGGGGAAAAAAAAACTTGTTTTAAGCTACCGATGAATTTATAGCATATTAATGGTGTACATTATAGTACACCATAAACATCATTAAAGAGTAATAATTTATATTTCCCATTAAAGTTCAATAAATTTATGTCATTTGATGTCATAAAGTTTATTTTTATATATTTATTTTTATGCATCTAAAAATTTTTAAATTAGAATTTATAATTAAAATGAACGTTTCCATATGGCATGCTCTCAAATACTTTTTTCCTTACTTACCCAAAAATATGTACAAATAAAAGCTATAACTAAAAGAAGTCTCGAACAGACTCTCTACTAGAACATAATTGAAATATGTAAATATAAAAAAAAAAAAATTTTCTCTTTAAATTTTTCATTTATTTTAACTCGAGACATTTTTCTATTTATAAGTAAACATAAGAAAACATAACAAAAACCTAAATCATTAAAATATTATACAAATAATATTTTTATTCATACTCACATGTGTGTGCAGTAATGCAACATTTTTTTTATATACAAATATATATCACTATGTAAGTATTCCGACCGGGCAACGCAACGCAATGCTTATCTTATTTTTCTTTACAATATTTTAATGTTGTATACACATGAAATCATATTAAACTTATTTTATTGAGAGAAAAAGACAACAAAAAAAAACAAATAAAAAAAATAATACTAAATGATGATGATGATGATGCGATACATCTGAATCAAACTGATCTAAAATAAATGCGATTATTTTAGGGTGTCCCTTAATTATTAAAAATTTTACGCTTTATTGATTAAATTTTTAACTGATAAGTTAAGAGAAGAACAGAATGTATTATTGTGGCGTACGTCTCTGTTTGAGTTCTTCTGTAACGATTTAGTTATTGTTTTGTTTTGTACTTCAGTTAAGTCAGTAAAGTATCTTAATTATTAGAAAAGTGTAGTGTAAGTGTAAGGTCATAAACTCATAAGTGATAAAGTACAATTATTTAGTGTAATTTTATTAAGTTAAATTTGTGAAAATGACTGGACGTGGTAAAGGTGGAAAAGGATTAGGAAAAGGAGGTGCTAAACGACATAGAAAAGTCCTTCGGGATAATATTCAAGGTATTACCAAACCAGCTATACGTCGCTTGGCTCGTCGTGGTGGTGTTAAACGTATTTCTGGATTGATTTATGAAGAAACACGTGGTGTTCTTAAAGTGTTTTTAGAAAATGTTATAAGAGACGCAGTTACTTATACTGAACATGCTAAAAGGAAAACAGTAACAGCTATGGACGTTGTATATGCCCTTAAGAGGCAAGGACGTACATTATACGGTTTCGGAGGTTAAATTACAGTCAAAAAAATATAATTAAAAAATCGGCCTTTGTTAAGGCCATAAAAAAAAAAATAGTAAAAATTTACAAATTTTCATTTTTTGAATAATCGAAGTATACATAGTAAAATAAAATAAATCTAAGTAAAATAAAGTAAATATTAAAAAATATTATTTAAAAATATTCTTTAAAGGTTCCATTGTTAAATAATATTTGTTAAGGTTCACTTTATTTGACTTACGATTTATTTTATTTTTAAATAGTTTATTTAAAACATAATATTATACTTGACAGCTTCATTTACATACAAAATTTCTAGTCATAACACTTTGTACTCTTGTACAATTAGTTAATCGCTGATAACGTGTTATTGAGCGGAGTGTGAACAGAATCTAACTATATAAATATAAAATACATGTTTTTGAATCTTGGTTTGATTTTTTATAGCGAGAGATGTTAGTGACAATGACATATTCTCTTCTACTTTTAAGATTTTTTACAAAAACATGATAACCTCATCTATTATGACAATATTAATCAAATTTAGTTTTATATAAATCATATTTAGGTATGTAAATAATGAATAAACTTTAATATAATTTGTACATAGATAATTTGATATAAATTTTGTAAGGAATATTGATGCAAATCGCTGCTTGTACCAGTAAAAATGTGTAAAATATATATACTTAATATGAACTGATAAAAACATTAGAAGACTCAAAAAATCCGTTACTGTTGCACTTAATTCAATATTTTATTTGCTTATCCTTTGATACAACAACAAAATGTCATTCTGTGATGATGAAATGTTCTACAAAATGTTATTTTTTGAATTATTCAATATTAAATTACAAAACAATATTTTTTTTTAATTAAAATTAAAGGAAGAAACCAAAAAATAATTTTATTTAATGAAAATAGTTAGGATTATAAACCGAAACTTTTATAGCGTATAGAGGTCCATTTCATCATTTGTTGATTTGTCTACAGCTCGCGGTGAGCCTTAACTTCTCTTACAACAACTCAATTCTGCTATATCTTATGCAAATCTCTCACATCCGTTAACTACAATCTTGTGACAATTGTCATCGATATCGTCCTGTCATCTTGATCATGATCAACATATTGCTTTAATATTGTAATCCATTGTTGTATAAAATATTCAAACTTCAAGAAAAGAAAAAAATTTAAATTAAAACAATTCAAAATAATAAATTTTAAAAAGAAGAAATTGCATTTACTTACTAAATAGAAGTTGAAAGAAATAAGAAAATAAATGGGATCATATCAAAATTCTGTATTAAAAAATTATGATATTGCTTAATTCTGAATTACAAAATTTTGAATTAGAAATTCTGCAGTTATTTGTTGAAAATTAAATTTGGTGAATGAGAATTTCGGAACTACGAATTTTGTAAATCGAATGTTATAATGAAAAATTTTGTTGCACATACCTCATTTTGTAATTCAACCTGAAAATAAGCTATGGTTACATCTAAATAATAATTTTAACCCACTTCGTCCATCAAAATCGAAGTTTTGAAGACATTTTTTATATATTGTTTTTAATAAAAGTATTAAAAATTCTAAGCTTCCTAAATTGTTCAAGTAACAGATTAAACAATCGACCTGGTTGACGGTTCTTATTTCCATCCTATTAACCAACCAACCAATGTGAATTAAAACTACTTATATATATATACATGTACATATCAAATGCTTTGGTTTATAAAAAAAATATTTTAAGAACTTTGAAAAGATGGAATTGAAGTTTAGAATGAATTTGTAGTTAATTAGACAAATACACGGGAACTGTGAAGAAAACAATTCCATTAACTAAGTTATATAAATATTTCTAATTATATATTTTTGCAACACTGCGATTGAATTGTGTTCAAACAATGTTTTAAATTTACGTGTACTTAATTTTACGACATATTTAAGCACATTTTATAAATATAAGTGAATCAAGTTGCAATTCCAACGTATTATGTTGAAACATAACTGTTTGTCAAAACCTACATTACATATGACACCATTCCAAATATAAAAGTTTTAACATATTGGAGACGGACAAATGATGAAGAATTATTAAACTTTCTAATTTTCTAAAATTTGTTTTTCGAAAGTGGAATTGTGTTTTTTCTATAAATCTCGCTAAACTGTTTTAATTTTTTTTAGATTTGTTTTTGATTTTCAATTCATCAATTTAGTTTTACAAAACTCAGTACAATTGTTGTGCTCTCTAACAACTTCAAAATTTATATTCAAAATATGTTCGCCGGTTAGTGTTTGTTCACTCCTACTTACTGTCAAAAGTTCTGAAATATATTTCTATACATTTGACTAAGCTAACTTAACTGAATTAATATAGAGATACAGAAACATTGAACTTGCAGAAAATAATCTAAAGGGATTGTTTCTAGTTATTTAATTGGATTTTAAAGATGAACATTTCTTAAAAATTAAATTTTTTGTGACTTATTTTTTGGCAATAACTGCAAAATTAAAGTCATGTGCGAGTTGCAATATTTTTAGTTATTTATTTATTTTGCAATTATTTCAATATCATTTATTTATTTTGCAAAATATTTCAATATCAATATTAAGTAAGTATATATATATATATATCTTGATTTTAATATACCTAATATTATAAACGTGTAGTCATGAACGAATATAGTTTTAAGTGGTTAAACGCAGAGTGAAAGATAGTTTAGCTGGTTTGAAAGCCTTGATAAGGCCTGATATTTACGGTAGTATATTCAGTTTACACTCCATTTAAATCTTAGTAAAAAAAATTAACTAACAAAAAAAAAAATTATTTTCCACTCAAAATAAATATCCTGCAGGTTACACCGCATCATTGTGTTGCAGACCAAGTATACTTCAATTGAATAAAATTAGAAAAAAAAATCATATAAATATGAAAAATTAGGTACATCCTAATCCAAATACATACCCATATTCATTCATATTTGTATTTACATGTTCAAATATAAACACATTTCCTTATTTGTATACTAAAATATAAAATAAAAATCAGAAAAATAATAATGATAACAATACAAAAAAAAGAAAAAAAAAATAAATGAAAAGTTCATTGTCTGAAAATAACATCTCACATCTCGCTATTTAATTCTTAAATTTCATTAAGTTTTGCTCTCGATTTGTTGTACTGGGCTGTTTAGTGGTTGGTTGGTACCCAACGCTTCTGCCGCCTTACATTGTATATATATACATGTTATATATATATATATATGCATACGTGAAAATGTTTAACAATTTTTATAATAGAAAATTACACTTTGTAAAATAATTGGAAATGTGTTAGGTAATAAGTTAAAATGAAGGGAAACAAGAGTTAATGGGCAGCAAATGAAGAAAAAATAATAATAATAATAATAATATTAAAAAAATATAGCAAAAACAACAACAAAAAACAAGAAATGAAATTCCCATGATTAAGTGTCTGCGATAACGAATTAATTAAAAGTTTTCATATTAAATATAAGTCGTATATATATGTACATTCATATATATATATATATACAGATGTACGTATATATGTAAACATATTTTTTATTTATATGATATGTTTTTCCTATTAACTATAATTTTATATCGGAAGTAATTTTAAGATAAAAAAAAATAAAAATAAGATGAAAAAAAAACTTCAAGTTACCCTGCATATTCAGAATTTAACCTGGATGGATGGATAATAATGAGAAGATAATTAAGTGTGAAAAGAAGGTGCCTTCGTAAATAAAATAATTTCTATGCATTAAGATATAGAAAAATTTCTGATAAAGAGGAAGGAAGTCTTTTTTAATCTTCTTAGTTATTACTTATGTTTAGCATTTAAAGTAAATCTTTAAAATCGGAGGGGGGGGGGGGGAGGGGTGTCATACGTTTTTAAAGTAATTTTACAAAAGAGATTTAGATTGTATTCTCTAGTTTTATTTTAAATTTAATTGAAAATCAATGCATTTAAAGCTCTTTTCTTAACTATTACTTACTTATTAAAAAAAAAATTCAATTAAGTAACGTTAATGTACCAACTTTCGCACTCTTAAGAAAAAATTTTATATTTTATTTGTATTTCCGCCCCCAAATGTATAGTCAATTCCGTATTTTGAATCTATTTGCGATTTACGTGTGTTAGACAAAACTACTATACATTTTTTTTTTCATTTAAGATTATCATAGTTACATATTATCATTGTTACAAGTTCGTCGGAATTACGTACAGTATAGTAAAAGTGGGTATTTGTGACCTATGCCAACTAAATTTTGACTTTTGCGATGAGTTAAAAATCCAATATTCAAGATAACTTTCTTAAACTATCATTTTAATTTATTTTATTTAATTCTTTGCTAATAAAATGTAATTTGTTTGACTTTTTATTAATAGTTTCTAAAAAAAAAATTAAATTCCATAAAAACTCAAAATCTCAGCCTCGCACCAATTTGTGACCTAGGGTACTCCAAATTGGGGCTATTTAGTGTTGGCATTTGTGACTATGAAAAATAAGACTAAGCTCAAGACTTTAATAGCTATATTTATCAATTAATAAACATTATGTTTTATCACATATTATTTCATAAATTCAGTTAGTGAAAATCACAAAAAAGAAAATTAGAATTATATCATATACTAAATAATAGCTAATAATATTTAAGTAATTATAAAAAAAAAATAAACATTTAAATGCAACTTCATAACAACAAAATATTCTTATATCTACGTTTGATATAATTAGTTTTTTCATTGATCTGCGAAGATCTGTTTCCTTAACGAAATAGATTTCCTTTGCATTGACTTATAAAACTGGTTCAACATTTTTATTAACAATGTCAGTGATATTATTGATATCACTGATTTATCACAATATATTATCTTGTTCTGGCCACTTCCAATTGTGACCACTAATGACCATAGCCTTGACTTGATATTCATCGTTTTTTCTTGCTAAAACTACACTGAGGAAAGATTCACCTTCGTATTACAAAATGACATATGAATTAACTTTAATCTCGGATTCTGATTCTATTGAAGGACTTTTGTTATGTTTATTTTCTATATTCTTTTCAAATAAAACCATTTTAAGTTTTTGTTGTCGTTCTTTCAATTCTTATTCTATTTTTTATTCAAAACTTTATTCTTTTCTTCATCTTTTTTTTGTAATTAACAATCAATGAATCACTTATAGCTACAAATGGAAAATTTTCTTTACGTCTTTTAGCTGTTATTTAATCTTTTTTATTTTCATGACTTGTGAGCCACTTTTCACCTTTTCAAATTATAGAATTAATTTTTGTTATATTTTATTTTATCTTAAATTTTTTTATTTTATATAAAAAGTTAGGTAGAATATTTGTGACCGTTTTGAGTGACCGCTGTAATGTTTAATGATTTTCAGTTTATTTTATTATATTTTTTGTAGGTCACAAAATGAGCAATAACTCCTTATTTAATTTACAGTAAAAAAACTAGATGTGACCAATATAAAATTAAATATATTAATTAAATTAATTCTAAAAACAACTACAATTTGAAACATTTAATTCGGACACATTTTTCGGGTAATTCGGCTCCAATAATGCTTGAATTTGTGACCGTTGTAGTAATGTGACGAAATAAGGCTTTGATCGAAAGATTATTGTAGGTCACAAATTGAATTTTATTTAGCAAGTACTTAATACTTTCCAAATAAAGTAAGTAATTTAAATTTATAAAAAGTAATAAAAAGTAATAAAAAATTAATTATTTGGTTGTACAAAAACTCACTTCAAAACTCTAATTGTGATCTATAGGTCCCAAATACCTCAACAGAAAAAAATTATAGCTTATAATTCGGACCACTTATAATTATTTAATTCCTCAACTTATTTACAAAATAATCACATTTTTCGATAATTTTCAGTTAAAAAATCACTAGAACTTTATTATTAGGCATAGTTACATTTAATTTTATAATAATACCAAGCTTTTGTTATAAATTAAAAATATTTTTATCAATTTCTCACTTCAAAACATTGACGAAAACTGAAATTACGAGAAAAAGTAAGGTGCTTAATGACAAATTGGTTTTTTGGCACAAAATTTTCTATTATCATATTAAAGTACTAGTACAAGTATAGTAGAATAAAATAATTAAATTTTTGAAATAAATTCCCAAAAAGTATTCTTTTAGAAAATACATTTTAAATCAATTTTAGGCTGAATAGATCACAAATACCCACTAGGTCATGATTACCCACTTCTACTACACGTTATTTGATTTGATTGATTACTTTAATTATAAATACTTTTTTCTGCGGAGTTTACGGGGTAGGATTGTTGAGTTTACTTATTAAAAAAAAATATATATATTTTTGAAATGCCATTGATATAATTCTCAAAATAAAATTAGATCCCTCTTCTCTCATATCCAACCACCAGCGTCTATGCATATAGAAACGAGGACATGCTGGATGACTTTAAAATAATAACAAAAAAAATGACAACTTTTTTATACTTAGACTACCTTCTTCTAATTTATTGTAACACTGACTTTACTGACGACAGGAAAATATAAACGGTGATAAGTAAGTACTCGATTTTTTTTTCAAAAGAGAACCGAGATACATATAACGAAATTGTAATACACGCGATTTTTAAAAAATGCGATTAACCACAAACTTTGGTAGTGCTCCACTTTCTTATGTGGTTTTTTTATGTATTTTTCAAAATAGAATAAATAAAAAAAATTTAATTTAAAAGCCCCAAAAACTGGATAACTTCAAACATCATTCTAAAAATATTAATCTGTTCTCTTAAATGACGTTAAATTTTATTTAAATTTTTTGAGTATGAATCCAAGTTCTATAAAAGTTTTACCTATACTAATAGAGATCTAAACAATGGTATATTGCAGTGCACTTATGTGAGAAACACCCTGTGTTTATATGTAATGTGGAGAAAATTGTTGTGTTTCTCTATAGAACTGTTGATTGTATGGGAAGTTTTGAAGGCCACAGTGATCACGTTAAATACTTTATATTTAATAAAAACACAATTATTTTATTTATAAAATATTTTCACATTAATTCAGTAATTTACAATTATCGATAATGGATTGACCTTGTTGTAAGAAAATAATATTATGCAGATATGATGAACAAAGAAAGACTCTTCCTCCTTCAATTGTAGTTATTTGAAAATAAAAAATGGATAACAGAAATGGAAATTTGTATTTGATAAGTAAATTAATGATTTCACTTCAATTCTATGTAAGAGACGTACATTTTTTCAAAATTAAAAATTTGGTATTTAAGTAATTACAAAGCGAAACGAAAGGCAACAAAAGTATTCTATTCCAAAAATATTTAAGTAGCCGGAATTTTCATATAACTATGATGTAATACTGTATTCTGCTGAAGTACTTCAGTATAAAAGTATTAGAAAATTTTATATTTACTTAAGTAAGTACTTACTTTCAGAATTTTTGATTATCATTTAAAAGTCGATTACTTACCACCCATATTTAAGTAGTTACAAAAAAAACTTCCCTAAAATTATCGAAGTCCTCTTATAATCTTCGTATTCATTCAATTTTAATGTAAGGATGAAAGTATTAGAATAAATTGAAAATTCTTAAATCTCTATAGTTAATGTCCTTTCTTTATAATCTCTTGTATCTCGTTCTGTATATTTTCGCTGTTTTATTCAAAAAAGTTTGTTTATTTTTTTAAATGATTTTTTTCAATCAAAACTAATATTTAGTTTATTAAATTCTTAAACAAATTGTAGTTATTTCTCAAAGTAAAAACTATTGCTATTAATTTTGCTAAAATAATTTACCACCTACCATGAAAACACCTAATTATTTTGCAACGCAGAATACAATAGAATATAACTATGGAAATCAAAATAGTTGTAAGTCCAAAATTAAAAATTTGAAGAAACTTTCAAATTTTAAAATAATTTTGTTTGAAGAAGTTTTGTTTTAAAAAGAACTTATAATTGTTTATGAGTAACATGAAAATTAAGAGTTTATTTACTTAATTACTGGGATGTTAAGGGGTGCAATATTATCTTAAAAAAGAAGATAGTTATATGAAATTTTAAACTAGACATGCGTTTAGAAAAGTGTTCGGGTGGACTTAGATGCGAAGAAATTTTTGATTATAGTTTTTGAGTTTGTAATTCGGTTGTTTAAAAAAATCGAAATAGTAGCGAGTTTTATCTGTACTATGAAATTGTTGTGATAGATAGATTAGGTAAGTAGATAAATTCCTTAACTTCTTCAAATTAATTAATTATCTCGTATATTATACAAGTAGTGAAGACTTACTACACAAATTATCGAAACACTTGATGAATTTTCGGAGCACGAGTTCAACCCCCTGAGAACCGAAATTTTTTTCAAATGGTGGAAAATGTAATTTTCGAACTAATAAAAATAATATATTTAATATAAATATACAAAAATATATATACAAAATAATTAATATAATTTAATAAAAAGACCTACATTTCGAAAGGGAAAAGGACCTTTAAAGTTGAAGCCTGTAGATTTATCTGTAAGATTCACTGTTAAAAATATATGAATAAATTAATTGGTTATTTACTTACGTAGTTATATAGTTACTTTTTAGTGATTTTATTCACACAAGTATATATATATATATATATACTTAGTACAGTGAAAACTAATTATTTTGTTCATCTCAAATTGGATTAAACAAAATTGATTAAAAAAAATAATGACATCATCTTGGTTTTGAATTAAAAATCATCAAATCATTAATATACTTAACTATCGGTAGAAGTTATACTACTCGTTTTTTTTGAAATTATATGAGGTTATATTAAATATAATGTTGGTTTATGAAATAGTTATTTGTAATAATACTAAGTATATATATTAACTACAAGTATACATTGAAAACGCGATTTTTTTAGAACTATTTTTTTTACTTTTTTTTTGTAACTAAGTAAATTTGTTAGAAATTTAAAATAATGTTTATAGAAGTAGAAGACTGTAAGTATTTATAGTTTATTTGATAATTTTAAATATGGTAGTAGTTAGTCGGAATAATTCAAATTAAAAGAGAAACTAAAAAACACATAACGTAAATGTACCAATTTCCGCCCTCTTAAGGAAAAATTAGTTTAAGTTGACAAAATAAGAAGAATATAAGCTTTCTTTAATTTTTTTTAAAAATTACAATACTTAATTAAGTAGTATATTTTTAAATACAATTAAATTATTTTATTTCGATTATAGTTAATTGAATTTTTCCTAAATAAATAATAATATATTAAGACTAACAAAAAAAATTGAATTGCACATTATATATATATATATATATATATATATATATATACAATACAATATCTCTGACGAGATAGTTTTGTATTATGTTAGACCTTTGACGAGACGAGATAACCATTTTTTGTCTCGTCAAAAATTGTAAGCGATAGAGTATCTCCTCAAAGTATTTTGTGTTTTTTTTTATCAAAAAATTTAATTAAATAAATAAATTGAATAGATAAAATAGTTAAGTAAAGATTAATAAACAATTTTTCATTATTTTATTTGCATTATTATTAAAATTGTGTTTTTGTTTTCAAACAAAAAAAACCATCTTTACTATTATTGTTATAATACTGTTTATGTACTAAACTAAAAAATATTTAAAACATAAGTAACTATATTTATATTTATTTTTTATTTAAAATATATTTTGAAACTAAACCCTACTACTTAATACTTTCCGAAAATTTTATAAACCATATTTTGTTTATATCTATATTATAATACACAAGAGCACGATTAGTGAAGGCACACTTTTCGTGGTTTTTCGTGTGGTTCGTTTTTTTTTCATTCAATCAATCGGCGATGATGCAAGCCGTGGCGATCAAAATGAATTTTTATTTTATCTATATTATTATACACAAGAGCACGATTTTGAAGTCCCACTTTTCGTGGTTTTTCGTGTGCTTCGTTTTTTTTTCATTCAATAAATTTTTTTTTGTCGATTCTCTTTTGAGTCAAATTCTTTTTATTTATTTTTTTATTTATCGCATTTGGTTTTTTGCACTTTAGTAGGAAAAAAAATTACTTAGTAGGATAATATTATTAATATAGGTTTTAATTCGAATCTCTATTAATTCAGATTTTTTTTTGTTTATTAAACAAATATTTTTTTATTATTATGTATTATATATATTTTTATAATTTTATATATATTTATAATTTTTATAATATAATATAATTAATAACAAAAAACAAGATTTTTTTAATAAAAAAAAATAATTTTGAATTATTATTTCAACAAAATACGAAAGCGTTTAGTTTAAAATAAATCTAAGCATACATATTATGCATACTTGGAATGTATTCACATTTGACAGTTTTGACACTACGATGTATCATGTAGATATTTGCATATAATATTATATATATTACACAAGGAAGGCCATGTGGGGAATATCTTATATTATAACACACAAGATGAACGACGTGGTGAGTAAAAAAGCAAGATTAATTGAATAGTAAATTATTTCCCCACACAAAAATAATAAAATTGTAGCAAGTTCTTGGTGCTGAATACTTAAAACCTTTCAAATATTTACAGCAAATAGTGACGGTTATTTCCAAGTTGAGTGCCATCTATACTCTAAAAGAAATTTCAATTTTGGGAAATTTTTAAAAATGCTTCATAAAAATTCTGTCATTTTAAAAAAGCAAAAAACAAAAACACAAACAAAAATTGAAAGCAAAACATAAAAACAAAAATCAGGAGATTATACTCTTCAAAAATTATATAATAAATGTTAGTTCATTTGTTTGTGCTATCATTAAAAAAAATATATGCAGTAAAACACGGCTATAGTTATTCGCTAAATTTAAGTAATATTTCTGACTATAACCTTTTTAGTTTTTAGGTGTAGTAAAAAAAAATTGTATCTTTATAAACAAAATCAAATTCAATAAAATATCTTTCGTATAACAATTTTAAACTTCATTTTATTCATAAATAGCAATTCTGTTATGTAATCACAAAATATAGTTACATATTTGTAATAAAGAACAGAAAAAACTATATATAAATCAGTGTTTTAATAAAATAATTCACTGTTGACCTATTGCTATAACAGAATTGTGACTACAAACGTTTTTGACTATAAACGAATTAAAATATATCGATCTACTACTTTGAAAGTAATGAGATTTTATTGTGTTAAGTTATATATATTGAAATTGATGTTAATTTCGTCATAAAGTATTAGGAATTATACTTTAATTTCATTATATATATATATATATATTCAATAATCAAGCGATTCAGAAAACAACTACAAATATACCAAAACAAATATTCCTTGTTACATAAAATTGTGTTTGAAAGAACTGCTTCTGTGCAATTGCACAGGGGATCCACTAGTATACCAATAACTTTGGTTGACAGTAAAAAATGATCATTCAACTGCCAATTCAACTCCAAACAAAAATAAATCAATAAATTAAAAAATAAGATAAGGTCGTAATCATATTAAATATTGTAACAGTTTTTTCTTCATTTGAACTACGTTGGTGTTCAATATCGTTTTTATTTTTAAAATTTCGTTTAACTTTCATCATATCTCAAAGAATTGCCCAAACAAATACCTAGGGTCTAATGTAAAGTGCACTTTGTGTCTAGGAAATCATCCCGCTAATTACAAGGGTTGTCAACGGTATAAAGAAATTAAAGAAAAAAAATTTCCCAGTTTACGTAATAGGCAGCTACCTCAACAAAGTCATAGCGCTGAGGAAGTTAAAGGAACAAGTGATATTCAAACTGTTTTTGGCCATAAATCTTATGCGGAAATATTAAAAAACAAGAGTAATACGCCACAGCAACCAGCTATCATATCAAACAATAATGCAACTTGTACTATCAGCTCCTCAACCAATTCAAATGAAGTTTTCGAATTAAAAAACATGGTGAAAGAATTAATGTCACAAGTTGGGCCTTTGATTAACCTCGTTAATACACTTCTCCTAAACTTACATAAAAATAGCTAAACTCCTCAACATTGTCGTCTGGAATGCCAACGGACTGTCAAACCATCAACAAGAATTGTATCATTTTATTATTGATCACCAAATAGACATCTTGTTAATTTCTTAAACCCATTTTACAAACAAAAGTTATTTTAACATAAAAAATTACAACACATATTCCACAAATCATCCTGATGGGACGGCTCATGCTGGTACTGCAATAATCATCAGGAAAAACATACAGCACTATGAACTTCCTAAATATAAATTTAATCATATTCAAGCAACAAGTGTCGTGATAGCTGACTGGAATGGACCCTTAACTATTTCAGCTATATATTGCCCTCCTAAACACAATATCAAGAAATCTCAATTTATTGATTATTTTAAAACTCTGGGAAATAGATTTATTGCCGGTGGAGATTATAATTCTAAACATACGTTCTGGGGCTCTAGGCTGATCACTCAAAAAGGAAGGCAGCTACTACTAGCCATGCAAGAATTCAACTTGAATTATCTGTCTACTGGACAACCTACATACTGGCCTTCTGATCTTAATAAGACACCGGATCTTTTGGATTTTTGAGTCTCGAAAGGTATCTCACCAAAACTATTTACTGTGAAATCAAGCCTCGAGCTGTCTTCAGATCATACGCCTATCATTATCTCTGCCTCATCCAAAGTAGTAATAACTCAAAATGAACAACGGTTACATACAAGGAAAACAAACTGGGATAATTATAAAAAGGAAATTGAAATGAAAACTTCTCTAAATATAGGACTGAAAAACCCCCAAGATATCAATGAAGCTATAAAAAACCTAAATATAACCATGATTGAAGCAGCAATGTCATCAACTCCGACGCAAGGTAACATCCGAAAATATGTTATTTCTCCACCTGAAATAAAAACCAAAATCATGGAAAAAAGAAACCTTAGGAAATATTGGCAACAAACTAGATCCCCTGAAATCAAAGCCAGGTTAAACCGTGCAATCAAAGAACTTAAATTTTTGTTAAATAAAACCAGAGAAAGTTCGTCCAAGAATTACCTTGAAAGACTAACATATACCGATCTTAATGACTACTCACTGTGGAAAGCAACAAGAAAACTGAAACGGCCACAACAAATTATACCTCCACTAAGGAAATCAAATGGTAATTGGGCCAGAAGCGATAGTGAGAAAGCAGAGCTTTTTGCATCACATTTACAAAAAGTGTTTGTACCGTATCCACCAGTAATTTCAACCGACGAAAACAACAAGATTGAAAACTACCTTGAAGTGCCTTATCAAATGGATTTACCGATAAAGAAAGTCCGGATAAAGGAAGTACAGGAAATTATAAAAAACTCTGTGTCAGACAAGAAGGCTCCTGGGTATGATGGTATCACAGGCAAAATGGTAAAGGAACTTCCGTATTGCAGTATAAAATTCTTAACCCACATTTTTAATGCTATATTAAGAACTAGCTACTTCCCAGATATCTGGAAAACTGCTCATATCATAATGTTAGCTAAACCGGGGAAAGAGCCAAATGAGACTAGTTCATATAGACCAATAAGTCTTCTGCCAGTAATATCAAAATTAATCGAAAAACTAATAGCCAAAAGATTGATTAAAATAAATAATGAACGAGATATCGTACCAGCTCATCAGTTTGGCTTTCGTCACAATCATGGAACAATTGAGCAAATACATAGAGTAGTGAACCATATAAATAATTCACTTGACAAGAAAAAATACTGTTCTGCAGCTTTTCTGGACATTTCGCAAGCCTTCGACAAAGTTTGGCACAAAGGTCTCCTTTACAAGCTTAAAAAACTACTTCCTCACCACTACCAGCAACTTTTGTCAACTTATTTATCAAATAGGAGGTTCTTCGTTAAATACAACGGGGAACAATCGTCACTAAAAGAAATTAAATCTGGGGTTCCTCAGGGCAGTGTCCTTGGCCCACTACTTTACCTGATATTTACAGCAGACCTCCCAACATCGCCGAGGGTACTCACTGCTACCTTTGCTGACGACACAGCGGTCTTAGTGTCTCATACTAATCCGAGATTAGCTTCAGAAGTTCTTCAGAACTACTTATTGGATATACAAAACTGGCTGAAAAAGTGGAGAATAAAGGCCAATGAATCGAAATCCCTTCATATCACCTTTACTAATCGCAAGGGAAATTGCCCCGCTGTTCACCTTAACGACATGGAATTGACTCACCAAGACTCGGTTAAGTACTTAGGTATGCACTTGGATAGACGCCTCACTTGGAAAAGTCACATCATCAGCAAAAATAAACAACTACGATTAAAATTCAACCAATTAATTTGGCTAATAGGTCGTTTCTCCAATTTATCCCTAGAATGTAAAGTTGCAGTGTACAAAGCTATCATCAGGCCAATCTGGAGCTACGGGTTGGAACTATGGGGAACACCTAGTAACTCCAACATCGAAATAATAAAACGCTTCCAGTCCAAAGTATTAAGGTCTATAGTTAACGCGCCTTGATATGTCCGAAATGACACATTAGATTTTTATTAATTAGATCAGATTTAAATATCCCATCTGTTAAGAAATTCATTAAAAAGAAAGCTGAAAAATACTATGTTCGACTGGAAAACCATCCAAATTTACTTGCTCCTCAACTCATCAATAATGAACGAACAAGCGAGCGCAGATTAAGACGCTTCAGACCGCTGGATTTATCTACTAGATTCACTTTACCTGAGACTCCATAAATATAAATTTGAATATTAAGTCAAGAATCAATGGATTTTTGACTTAGATTACATGTCAGTTACATCACGTCAATTTTAATTCCAACATTATACTCAATATCTTTTATATTTTATGTAGATAGTTGTATAGAATAAAGACAAAAAAAAAAAAAAAAAACTTTCTTCGACATTTCATTTACTCCAGGCCAAAATAAAATAGTTTTAAATGATGTTGGGAAATTTTTTTGAACGTTTTTTCTCGAGCTTCTTGGTTATTCCATTTTCTTCAAGTTTTTTTATAAAATGCTGGTGATGTATTAATGAACTGATCTGGAATTGATTACTTTCCTGACCTATTAATTTAACTTGCCCATTATATTGGATATTTAGATCGATATCATTATTATTTTCAATCGCAGATTAGCATCAATGTTATGTTATTTAAAGAAAGATCTGTAATATCTAAATTGCTTAAATTGTCTGCATGATCCGTAGAGCCAAAAAGATGTTTCAAATGTAAACAAATTCTTTTGGTATATAATTCATTTCAGATACCTTTATAAAATTTTGATGGCAAGATAAATTCAGAGATTGCTTCTGTTTATAAAAAACATTAAAATATGGATCTTTTAAAATACTTATAAGACGAGAAATAAAATTAATATACTGAAAATAGTTTACAAAAATTTAGTTCGCAATTAGGACACATTGTACATATTACCGACCCGATTTTTCATACAAATTTTTATAAAAGCTCAAAATTTAGTTGTAACAAAAAATACATATATGGGCGTAATTAGATCCAGTTCAGTTTGTTCAATTTTAAATTTCCCAATTGCATCCATGTATAATCAAAAATAGTTGAATAACTTAATTAATTATTTCGATGAATATCATTTTCCTATTTCCGCCCGATCGATCGTAAATACGTACAACATAAATTTACGTGTCCCTAATTCCCGCTCAAAATAAATTAGCAATTTTAAAAAATTGTTATTTACAAATTGAGGAAAGTATATATATATATATATATATATTATTATAGTCTATATTTAATAATATATCTTTTACAATTCTTTGAATAAAATAAATAAGTGAACATCATAGTTTAATTATTATGGTCTTAACAAAATAAAAAAAATTTTAAACGTTTGAACCAATATTTTCACCCCAAATGTCTACCTAGTTTAGTTTTCTATCAATAACTTTTTTATTACGATGAATACAAATGTGCATTGTTTTGCATTACAACGAGGAAATAATATTCTTTTTTTATTTCAAAAATAAATTAGAAATATAAAGCGTGGGAGTATTGTATTTACAAAAAAGGGTCCGGGCGGTATAATGTGCTAGGGCGGTGATAGGTACATTTACGTTACGCAGTAACTATATAAGCATATGCAATTAAATCGTTATAATATGAGCATTATAAGATGTTGAAGGTTCTTTTTTCAGAACGAGCAAGTAGTTATGCTGCAAGCGAGTTTATTCACTGAATTTAGAAAGTGTGTGTAATTACTGCAAGTGAAATATGCATATAAAATTATAAAAATCATTAACGTAAAGGACTTCGACAAGTATTGCAACAACTTAGATAAAAAACCATTTTAGTTATGAATTGTTGCCTATAATAAAGAATTTTCCTTTTATTTATTTGCCAGCTTTAGACAACATTTATAATTTTCTCTATTAAATTTATTTAGTATTATAAATTATCAGAAACTTATCTGAAAAGCTTTCAATATTATCCTTGTAAAGAAGCATGCTTTAGTTTTGTACATACTTGTATTTTGGATAAGTAACGTCCTATCACCATTTAAACCTTTGTGTAAACTGAAATAACAACTATTGTTAAATAAGACGAGTAAAACTTCAGTAAAACAGTAATAATTCCTCAAAACTAATTAACTCCAAACATTTACACAGTACATTAAATAAAAAGGTCCCAACGATTGCAGAGTATATCATCAACAGTTTTAGGTAGGTAGGTAGTAGTGACTGCCGACAGTACGCCGACACACTTATACCAGTAAGGTCCATTGTTAAACTAACATATAAAAATGTTGAGGTTCTAACTACTTACTTAATATGTATTGCAAATAATTAAACTAAAAAAACTATTTGAATTATATATGAGTAAGTTACACTACAAACAACTGAAAAGTGACATAAATCATTTTATTATTTGAACTATTTTTCAACCCAATTAAAAATTAAATAAATTTTTCTTTTGAAAGAAAATAAAATTTATATAACTAAATACTAGGAAGAAAAGTTTCAAAAATTTTAATTAAAAATCCAACAGAATATAATTTTCATTTATTTAAAATTTTACATTTTGTTTTTCCAGTACCTAAAAACTATACAAATAAAGTATAGTTAAGAACAATTCAGAAAAATTCCATGAAAATTCAAATGAATGTATACGATATTAATCTATTCATTAAAATTTTAATTATACAAATTAACAAACTATAAGTAAATAAGTTCATCATAAGCTTTTAGTATTTAAGACTAATATAATATAAAAATAATTTACCATTAGCTTAACAATTTAAATTAATTTTAAATAAGTTCAAACATAGTTAAGGTGTTTTTATTAAATTATTATTTATTTACTTTAATTAAAATTCATTTTTTTTTTTTTTTTTTTTTTTTTACTATGGAATTCCATTCATGACTAAATTTAACTGAAAAGAATTTTTAAATTGTTTATCTGAAGTGTGAGTCAACTAAAATGGATAGCTATTAGAATTGTTTGATTTGATATTCAATGTGTTATTGATAAATAGAATTAAAGCGTTTTCGTTATTTAATCACTTAATGTTTTGATTGTAAATTTTGTTATTTTCTATTATAATTTTCTTAAATAAAAATATAGTTGCTTGATCTCTTGGGTTAAATCAATAAAAATTAAAATATTTATTTGTATTTGAATTCTAAGAAAATACTATTGATTTATCAATTTATATGATTAATTTTATAGAATTGGTGTTTGTTATTTTATTGAAAGGGTATTTGGGAAGTATTTAACAAATAAAAGTGAGACTAACATTCAGATATATGTAAGAGTGTAGGATTAACAGAATAAAATATGCTGTTATTTTAGTATTTTTTAACTAATTTTTGAGGATGTAATAATTTAACTCTAGATCTAGATGTGGTTTTTAAGTCAACTAATCTAGATATAGTTTTTCACATTTAAATTAGTAGTAACTATATCATAAATAAATTCTAAAGAAAAGCTTAACACTATATCTGCCATACCTAATCGTATCAAAACATCAAAACAAATTAAAAAAAAATTAAATGTATATATATATATATATATATAAATCCAATAAGTATAATAAATTTATTTTTTTTTATTTGAGTTTTGAATAAAATTCTCAGTCAAAAGAAACAAAACGCAAGTTACCTTTTGTTTACTAAACTATTTTTTTAATTTACAAAGCTGGGAAAATTACTTATGATTGCTTATGATTTGTACGCGTTTTTTCGTATGCTTATGAGATGACTTAACGAATTATTTTGAAAAGACAACGAATGATGGTTTTTGACTATTATAGTTTGTTAAATGAAATGTCATATTGGCGTACAAAACCAGATACTTAATAACTTATATAAATATTATAGTTAGGGGTAAAACACATTAACGCAAAGGCACCATTTTGTTCTAATTAGTTTAGGGTTTTTGTTTTTTAATCAGCATAAAATTTAAGACAGTAACTAAAATACTTTAAATAAAAATTTTCAATATTTTAAATAAAAATTGGCGAAGTATAAAGAAATTATTGTAAAAAATCTATAGAGCTCCTGATTCTGTCCACTTAAATACATTTTTCACGATACCGTCGACTAGGGTGCCTGTATCCAACCTATGAAATTGTATGGTAATATTTTGCTACTAAAAAATAATGGCGATGTATATATACATTAGCAAGTATAATTACCTATTCATTTACAGAATCATTATTAATCTTTTATAAATAAATTAAATAAATAATAATTACAAATGCTTTAAATTGAAACATAAGTATAAAGTAAATAGATTTCAAGTGATACTAAAGTAAAAATTTCACGCCAAGTAAATTCAATTCAGTAAATCTAGTTTTGACAAAATTTAAAAGTTTTACGCTAATCTACGTTCACCATTTAATCATTTTTAACGTTTAATGCTCGTATATTTTTTCTAAGTACATATACTTATATTAAATAATTTAACTGTTGTCAGGCTTCCGTTGACTAATAATTTTTTAATGTTTGATTGCAAATATCGATATTTCGGAAGCATCATCAGTGCTTGTGATTAACTGTTTACTTAACTATATGTTTAAATAGTTTATTTATTGTCATATAAGTATGTCCATAATTTTACTAACAAAGTTAATTAACGTAAAACTTATTATAATTAAGTAGGTGAATTAATGCTTTTTGAAAAAAATGTGTGTCATATCATTGAAGATTAGATAAAAGACTTAAATTGGCTGCGTACAGACGACGACGTACATAGATTTGTAATTGACTAAAATTACGGTTAAAAAGTTAATTTATTAAAAAATTTCATGTAAATTTTCAATTATTTAAGTTGATTATCGCTGAACCTGTTGCAGGTAGGATAGGTCGTATACAGGTTTTTGTAACCTATTAGGTGTGCTAACATTAAAAAAGTACTAAAAAGAACAAGCTTAGACGGAAATTTCAATATTTCAGGTATATAAAATAAATAATCCAAATTCCTTATACCGTCCACATGGACGGAACTAGGCAATTAGTTCTATGATTCCGTCCACTTTTATATTCCCAATATAATTTAAGTTTTGAAAATAATTGAGTGGAAAAGTGAATTTTCGTAGTAAGTAAGGTGACATATAATTTGTTAAAAGATACTATTACAGTTGTCCGTCCGTCCGTCGACCTTCTAATTCCTTAAAAACCGAGAGAAATAATTTTTTTACTTCCACTAAATATTTAGAAAAAAAACCCTGCTGACATAAAATCTCGGACTATAAATAAACTATTTGTCGTAAAATTCTAATTTTTCAACAAGAGACGAGAAATAATATTATTTATTGAAAAAAAAATTCAAAAATTTCATTTGAGCGACAAAAACCTAAAAATACAACGTGGTGTGAATCAGGAGGGCGAACTGAGAACGAAGCCATTGCGTTACAAAGGTTGTTTTAAAAAGTGAATTTTGTAAAAATAAAATATGCAAATACACACTTTGCAAAATGATGATTTGAGCATTTGAACAAAAAATACGTTTAATAAGCCATAAGCTCAAAAACCCATTTCACAAAAAAGTCAAATTTTCCATGTCAAAATTTACATAAATAGTAATGAATTTTTTAAAAGTCCGGATGGAATAAGTAAGTAGCTTATAGTTTCGACATTAGCAAATTTTGTTTCTTAAATTTTGTTTCCTATATTTTTCTGACATCTTGAAAAACAGTACTTTGATAAATTATTGTCGTAGAAATGCTGCAGTTCCGACAAAAAAAAATTAATTTTGTAATTTTTTATTATTTTTTTAAAGTTTTGTACTTTACATTGGGTCTTGTAGGGGAAGGGTTTTGTGTGTTGACAGTGTTGTCAATAAACTTTTTTTTTCAGGTTGTTCATTATTGTTCAATGGGAATTTTACGAATTGACTTTTTTATGAAATAAATTTTGGTAAAAGGATATTTTTGAAATTGGTCATGGTATAAACTGTACCCCAACCCTTACAATATAACTATACTTATTGTGAGTTGTTTGTGGAAACTCTTTATTTATTTATTTCAACAATAATGGCTTTATAGATTTCTCTCGTTTGTATCGTGTATAAAAATACATATATAAGTATTAGAATCCATATAATTATCTAAAAATAAAACAGAGATTCATAAAACAAGTGCAAATAAAGTAGAATTAACAATAAAACTAGTTAATAAAAAATTAAGATAAGATTTAAAGTTTTGACAAAAAATAAAAAAAAATTTTACTAAAATTTTGTATGCTATTGTTAGTATTGTTAATATTTATTTATAAATAAATGATTGAATTGATTGTTTTTTCAATTTGTAGTTGCTAAGAGTATAGTTTCAGGTTACATTATTGAAGTTTATTTTAAAGATTAATTGCAATATGCATTGCTGTTCCATACTTAAAATTGAACAAGTTAACCAAACAGTACTTATAACGAATTTTAGTTTAAAAACGAAAAAAAAATGAACCCTAATTTGTTTTATTCTTAATAATACCAATAGTAGATAGATCATAATTATACAGAGTGATCTCATTTGATTATCACTTTAATGACAAAAGAATACGCATTAACTTTAAAAGCTTGAAGACCGCAATAACAATTTAACATAAATTTTTTTTCGAATTAAAAAAAAAACAAAATTTTTGCAAAGTAGATATCTTTTTTTTACATATCACATTACTACAATGTAAACGCTGCACATTAAAACGTAAACGTAGACAATTTTGAAATAAACAATTTAAAAAAAAATTTGAATGTGGTATCTTATCCTTGTAGTATTTGATTATATCTGCACTTGACTTTTAAGCAAGTTAATAATTTGTTTTATTTGATTTTATTTATTTAATTATACAACGAACGTAAACACAACACCTATAATAAAAAAATGTTTGTGCAAAAATATATTTTAGAGTTAGTTATCATCATTAAAAATCTAATTAAAAACCTTAAGACATTCAAATAAATTGAAATTGGATATATTTATTTTCAAAGAGAGTCAATAACGAATGTAATTACATTTACAAATCAGTTTTCAATTTATTTTTATGAAAATAAATAATCATAACAACTATGGATAACTATAACGTCCCATAAGTACATGTTTGCAATGTTTATTTCAGCATTTGTATGCACTTCGAAGAAGTAGATTAAAGGCAAGTAAATTCACAAAGAAAATTCATTAGGTAGTTAGGTCTTGCACAATAATTAATGTAAGATCAAAACTCAGTACTTAGTTCCTAACAAAAGTTGGTAAAATTAATTCTCTGTAGTATATTATTATTATTATTTTATTTATTGTCTTAATGTATTTGTACAATATGTTATTTTCATATATTTTAATTCTACATTTCAAGAGCTTATATTACTAGAATATTTACACATTTGATTTGTAATTATTTATACTAACCTGACATTTAATTGGTCAATGTGCTTTCAGTCTCGAGACGTTGACTTCGCCACTGATATTATTAGTAAAACAATATTACTTGGAATGAAAACTTTTATTCCATATTATTACAAGAGTTCAAAAAAGAATTCCACCTCGTGGTTTAATAATATCTGTGTCGAAGCAATTAAGGACAAGGAAGAAGCTTTTAAAAAATTTAAATTGGATAGATCTGAACCCACAAGGAAGAGTTATAATGTTGCTAGAAATAAATGCAAACATGTCATCAACCAGCAAAAATTGTTGCATAACCAACGGTTGAGGCAAAAAATTCTACAACTCCCGAAAAATAGCAGAACCTTTTGGTCCTTTGTTAAAAATGTTATGCACAACTTTCAAGAATCCTCATTTCCGCCACTTATTGATGATGATGAAATCGTGATGGACCCAAACGGTAAAGCTTGTTTGCAAAACTTTTTGCATCTAATTCCTCACTTCCTCCTACATCTCTTGCACCACCAATAATATTTCAAGTAGATTTCTCAATTAGAAAAATTTACTTTAGAAGAAGAGCTATAGTGAAAATTTTGAGGAACCTAGATGTAAACAAGTCTGCCGCCCCGGATGGAATTCCTGTAATGGTACCTAAAAAAACTGCCTTCGCCATTTCGAAACCTCTACGCAACTTATTCCACCTGTCCTTTTCAACTGGTCAATATCCCAATCAATGGAAAGTTGCGCACGTTCATCCAATTCCCAAAAAAGGTGACAAAAGCGATCCCACAAACTATAGACCAATAGCTATTACTTCGATTCTTTCCAAAGTAATGGAAAGCTTAATCAATGAGAAAACTTCGAAATATCTTGAGAGCAAAGGCATAATATCTGACAGACAATATGGTTTTAGACCGCACCGATCTATCGGTGACATGATGACATGCCTTTGTGAGAAACTCAATACCAGTCTACACAATTCTGGAGAAGCTGACATTGTTGCTCTAGATATTTCCAAAGCTTTCGATCGAGTATGGCACGCGGCTTTAATTGTTAAATGCCAAGCTATTGGTCTAGGTTCTGTATTTTCTAAATGGATTGAAGGCTTCCTTTCGAATTGCTCGATTCGTGTCTTAGTCGACGGTTTCACGTCTGACAAAATTCACATAAATGCCGGTGTTCCGCAAGGATCAGTCCTCTCCCCCACTCTCTTCTTGATTTTCATCAATGATCTACTTCAATCAACCACCAATCCAATTCACAGCTTTGCAGATGACAGCACTCTGGTGGCTTCCTTTGATTTCCTCCGCAGAATCAATGCTTCAAACGTCGAAGTTAGCAATAGAAGGCAAATCATGGTGAATATTATTAACCATGACTTGAACAAAATTGCTGACTGGAGCAAAAAAAACATAGTTGAGTTCAACTCGACAAAAACTCAAAACTGTCTAATCGCACGTAAACTTCCAAGATTTGAACCCAATATTTCCCTCCAAGGTGTTACTTTGCAAAACTCGGATAATTTAGACATCTTAGGTATGCACGTAAATCAAAAAGTTACTTGGAATGACCATATTTTTGATATTGCGAAAGGAGCTGCCAAATGTTTAGGCTATTTAAGTCGTTGTAAAGCTCTCTTCTCACCTTTGGAACTCCTTAATATCTATAAAGCATTTATACGACCCAAGATGGAATACAATTCTCACATTTGGGCTGGCGCTCCCATTTCAGCCTTAGGCTACCTTGACCGCGTTCAAAATCGCGTCATTCGTCTCATAGGCGACGCAAATGTAACTTCATCCTTAACTTCTCTTGGACATCGTCGTACAGTAGGGGCACTTTCTCTGTTTTATAGATATCTTGTAGGTGTGGACACTTGCTCAGTAGAAATCAAATCACTACTTCCTCCTCTAAAACAGTTCCAAGCGCAACAAGAGGAGCGGCAAATGCTCACCCCTACACAGTGGAAATCCCAAGATGGCAAAAAAATGTTTATGGAAATTCATTTATAGTCCGAGCGTTGCGAATGTGGATTCACATACCTCCCGACGTGTTTCCACAAACAAATAATAACAGAACAACTTGTTATAATCTCCAGAGGTTCAAGTCAAACATTAACTGGTTTTTGCTCACACTACCTGTTAATTTGTACCACACTTTCCTTCTTCCTCTTCCTTCTCTATCCCAGCCAAGCGGTACGTAAGTATCAAAGGTCCTATCCTAGCGCGCGGCTGTTTATAAAAAAAAAAAAAAAATTTGCAATGGAAAAAATGGCAAGTACCTTTAATTAATTATTTTATGCTAATATAAAACCTAATGTAAACCTAACATAAATCTTAACTAACCTCTATTAACTAAAATGATCTTAATACTAAATCTTAATCTACTATCGCCCTTATAAGCAGATTTTCGGAATTGTAACAATCCCCAATTTTATTTTTAAAGTCGGGGGCTGCCCGAAATCCCCGCTACTCATTTATTAGAAAACTGTTTTTGCCAACGGCAGGTAAACGCATACAGTACAGTTTTAGTAAAAAATATAAAATAAAAATTATTTTTTTGGTTATTTTACCAATATAAATTAAAACATTTTTTTTTATTTCCCTCAAAAAGAGCAGTTCTACTTATACACAGTGTATTAATCAGAAGTTACAGGGGTTCGAATTCTGTAAACATTTTTTTCAATTATTCTTTAAAATTAATTTGGAATACAATTTGATTGAGTATTACTAAAATAAAATGGAACTATCTTATTATGAAGGTGAAGTTACACCACATATATATATATATATATATATATAGTTATAGTTTTGTACACTATTAATTAGTAGGTACCATAAATTGTATAAGACTAGAAAAACTAATAAACTAAATCAATAAGACTCAGTTAAAAAACCATTGAATCTGTATGAATTCTGTATTTCAAATTTCTGTATAAAAGCTGTTGGACTGTGTCTATGAAACCCATAGACTTGGGCTTATGAAAAAATAATAAAAAAAAGTCCTCGATTTCGTCCAGCCATCTTAATTTTTTGCCAGATTTGGCCGATCAATAGGCTGAAATAGTAGTTATATCATTTGACTATTTTTTATTTTTTTATATTTCAGCTCTCAAAAAAGTTCTCCCTAAGCTGTAGAACAAAGAGATGATAATAATATAAATATATATATAAGAATAATAATTAATTTTTTTACCTTTTGCTCTAGTGTTGTACGGTACTGCGTCTAATATTCTTTTCGCCGTTTTTTAACGTATCCTCACCAAGTATTCTGCCCATTTTAGTATTTGTGTATAAATAAATTTTACAATGTTGTGTTGTTTGATGCCCTCTACTTGATGCGTTTTTTATTTACTTGTCTTGAATTACTGAAAGAAGAATACTAACTATATTATCATTATCTAATTTCAAATCGGAAGTAAGAAATAGTTTTCCTATTATAATAAGATATAACTACTTCGATTCATTAAAGGTGTTAGCTGACTCTGCGACGAAGTGTGGTAATTTACAGATGTGAGGTTGTTGAGAGGAAATACAACGGTCAGAAATATGCGAGAAATAACTTAGACTTATTCCACCTATCTACCAAACCAATTTCAAATAATCATAAAAATATCTGTTAACTCGATAACATTGTCAGAGAATGTTACCAAATAAAAACAATTTTGACAATTAATTTCTGCAACTTTTGTTCTTACTGTATTTTGCTTCATCATCAATTGTGACGTAAGTTGTACCTACTTACAGTGCATTTTCTTTGTGAATTTACTTGAATTTAATTTACTGATTCGGAGTGTTATACTTGCACCAATAGGCTTGACCGCTATTACGTACTTGCGGTTAACTTAATACTTTTCGTTAAACTTACGTCAAAACTTAAAGCTACTGACGCCTGGTAAAACTTAATTTGATTTGAAATTTTGAAATAAGAAACAATTTTGAATTTTATAAATCGAATGTCATTTCATTCGAACGTCATTTGACTTAAATAAACTACAAACTGAATCGTATCAGCTTAAGTTGAACGAAAAGTAATTTTTTTAACGAAGCAAACTCTTAGTTTATAGTATTATAAAAGGGTTGATGAGTTTGGCATTCATTTAAGTTAATTTAAGTACGGCTAGTTAGGCCTAATAATTTCTAGTTCTATTTTACCTATTTATAACTAATAAACAAAATTTTACATACACGTATATATTGAAAAAAAATGTGTGTATATATGTATACTACGTATATTGTATATACTTAGCTAGCTATTTTTTGTTACAGCTTTCGATTTTTCTCTCATCTATAGATTTCGTTTGGGATAGTAAAAAACATTAGAAATTGATCGTGATGATTATGGAATGAAGACTTAAACGTCTAATAGAATATGATTCAGAGGATAATTATCGCACAACAAGTGGTATATAACTAATAGTAAAAATGATGGTAACTAATGTATTTACAGTTATATATTGTAATGTCTGTTAATAAAGTTAATTCATTGTCTTGTAGTTATGATGTATCAAGAGCTACACAAAAATTAATTACTTAATACTGAAATAAAAATGGGCATTTTACACTGCTAAACTGATTAAATTAATTAAATAATTATTTTAACGTTTACGTTATTCTCTTGTTACTTATTAATTCAAAATATTTTTACAACATTGTATTAACCTTGAATTCAGTATGTAATATTATACATAATAATTGTATGGGTATATTTACTTTAAGTTGTAATATTATTATTATAATTTTTAAATTTATTAATTTCAAGTTTATTGATTAGTAATAATATTTTAATTGATGCCCTTCCACTTGATTTTTATTTCTCTTGGTTCTTGTATTAAATTATTGCAAGAAGAATACTTATTTACTCACTTCAGTGTATACAATTTTATAAATTTCCTTCAAATAGAATTCTTTGTTTTCAAAATTTTCAATGACTAGACTTATACAATCAATTTGTTATCATCGTAGTTTTCTTTTTGTTTTTATTTTTATATATATTTGTAACTACATTTTCTTATTAATTTTTGTATCTATATAATTTAATTTTTAATTGAAAACTGGATGCAGATTTTATCTATTGTAACTGTATGAACTAATTTTTTTTTTCTTTCAATTTATTTACAATAATTTTGCTATATCATGAATTGTTCCTCCTCTCTTTTACGTCCCATACACTTATGTATATATCTAGTCTACATACATTTATTAATGTAATTAGAACAATATTCAATAGAGAACTGGCAAAACAGGTTAAAGTGTTAGAAAGTTAACGTAAATTAAATTTTATTTTGTGTTATAAAATGACCGTACCATCATACGGAAGAGTTATTTTAATTACTAAAATAAATGGGAGAAAATAAATGATTTCCATCTAATAGTTAGTTTATTATTATTCACCGTTAAAATAAAATTTCGTGGTATGAAAGTAAGTAAGTATAATCCGGTAGAATTCTTATAAATTATTTGAAATTTAATATCATGCTAAGTCAAGACTTAAAGTAGAGTATCTGCCAAATCATGTTTATTTATTTATTAAACCGAAACAAGGTTTACAATATTAAAAAAAAAAAAAAATTAGGTAGATAGCTATATAAATTTAACATGTACATTAAAATATAAACCTTAATTATCTTAGATTATAAAATTTTAAATTGTGTATACAAAATTTTGTATTAAATTCAAGTTATTTTAAATTGAGGTGAATTTAATTTTTGTAAGTAAAATAATGTGAAACTTAATGTGGGATTATTGAATTCTACACAACGACTGTTTTTTTTTGGTTATTTTTTTTTTGTTTATTCTGTTCGATTTTGATATTTTACCAGGAACATTGCTATTGCATTTAATTTGCTATTGCATTGAAGTTGCATTTAAAAATCAATAACTAAGTATACGTACATTTTAATTTATATAACACAAGCCTTTAATAAGTCAGCCTCCTTCAGTACAAGATTCAGTACTTTAAATATGTTGGTATATACTATATATATTATGTTACGTACTTTAAATATGTTGGTATATACTATATATATTATGTTGCGGTAAAGTAATAAATTGGTAATTATTAATAATAACCGGTCATTATTAATAATTACCAAATAGAATTGTTAAAGTGTTAATTGTTAATTTGGACAGAATTTATTTAATTTATTACATAAACCTGTAATTATTAACAATTCCCACCCATCTTACGTAAATGTAATAAATTTTATAAATAATTTTTTTTGATAGGTTAAACGGTCCGGAAATCGGGACCAAAGGCCGGCCATAACTTTTATTTTTTTTTAACCGTAACATATATGTACCAGGTGGTCCAGAGCATGCGTATCAGCTTTTTAAGAAGGGAAGGAGCCGTTATTTTAAAATTTAAAAAAAGTTTGCTAACTAAATCGAGGATACTCTATCGATTGGTGGTATTTTAAACTTCCGGAAAGGATCGCTAATCGGTTTTTTAAGACCAAAAATCGCCGAAACTGGTCGAAATCGAGTTTTTCAAATGGGAAGGGGTATTTTTTAATGCAAATTCAGATTCTACGATAAAAAATAAGAAAATTATGTTAAATGATTTTTTGTCGTTTTCTTAGTATTTTTCTTTAAAATTAATAACAATAAAACAAAAATGCTCAATATTTTCCTCTGATAAACTAAAATTAATGATAATAATTTTTATAAATAAATTTGTTTTTCTGTTATCATATTTTTTATCTCAGTTTTGGGTTCCTACAAATATTAAACAAAAAAAAAAAAAAAAACAAAAAAAAAAAATTTCCTTTACAAAGCTACTTATTTTTTGACGTAGAATCCGAATTTGCATAAAAAAAAGTACCCCTTCCCATTTGAAAATCTCGTTTTCGGCCAATTTCGGCGATTTTTGGTTTGAAAAAACCAATTTCACTTCCGTCTCGAAAGTATCACCAATCGACAGAGCACCCTTGATTTAGTTAATAAAATTTTTATTCAATTTTAAAATAACGGCTCCTTCCCCTCTTAAAAAACTGATACGCATGGTCAGGAACACCCGGTATATGCATATGCATATAACAATTAGGAAGAATTTCAAATTTATTGGATTCTTACAGAGTTTTTGTGGTCCAGTGCACTGCTATAATTTAGACTTTAAATAATTAAGTTGGTAAAATTTTTGTATGGGACGATTTTAAATTTCCTCCCATATATTGAAGACGTGAATATTTTTTTTTATTTTCTTTTGTTTTTTATAAATTTGACCTGCAAATAGCTTACACAAAAATTTTAACTATACTTACTAATAAAAAGTCTAAAAACAATGGAAGAAAGCAATGACATACAAAACGCTTTGTGTAAATCAAATATCAAAAGTCATACATTTTTTTTTAACCGATTAGAATTCTATTGTTAAAATGTTGTAGGGCTTCCTATTTGTCATGGAAATTCTAAAGGACTATTAAATTTAATAAACTTTTATAAACTCATGATGAGCTTTTCGTTTAACGAAGCCTTGCATATTGCTAATTACTTCTAGAAATAATGTGGTCATACTTAGTAACCATTGAAATTAAATTATATATATATTCAAAAATAAAACCATGATTAGTAATTTCATCAAATCGTTTAAATTTGGATGAATTTTAAACAGTAGTTAACTGTGACAACATTACTACATAGTTAATTTTATTGTTATTCGATTTTTAACAAGAAGAAATAATGACGTAAATTGTAGATACTATGAAAATGCAAATTGTTTCAAGAAAGTTAATGATTGCAAGCTTCAATAATAGCAATTCGGCATCAGTCACGGTATAATATACTGCTCTATTGAAAACAAGTTGGTCCACATCTTTTTTGTAATAGAGTAGTATATTTAAAAATTATCTCTTTTGACACTTTTAGTAATTCAAAATACGGCTAGAATCGTTTGTCGTTTTTCATCTAATGCGTGATAATAAAAATTCGTATGACAATATTGTAATAATAAAGAAAATAAAAATTAAAAATTTAATAAAGAAATTAATTTCATACCCATTTGGTTATATAATAAAAAGAAAAACTAAAATGCAATTAAAACAATTTTTATTTCCGTTAAATTTAAATTTATTTGAAACGTGATCATGTGAATTGCATTCTTTAATTTATTTATTAAATTTTTTGTCTACACCACACCGTGTAAACACATTCAAAGTAAAATGACACATTGACACCCAAACATTACAAATTGATCAGTTAACTATATATAGACTTGTACATATATAACTTGTATATATATGACTTGTATATATATATATATATATATATAAATAAATTTTGTATATCACAAATATAATTCATAAAAAAATTATTCTTTATAAATATTTAAATAAAATTTTATTAATTTAATATTTTTAAATTTAATAAATGTAATAAGATACACATGTATATTATATTTTGACACTTTTACTTATTTTATTGGACTTAGTTATATATCATTATTAAATTTGAGGCGACATTAAAATGCTTTTTTTTGTAATTTTTTTTTGCTTTGAATTTTTTCGTTTTTTAAAATTCTGATGTGTCGCTTTCAAATGACGTAACCATTCTTTTCATTAAAAGAGCAAAATTTAATAAAAGAAAAATGTATTATGAAAACATAAAATTTGTCATCTGATATTATAATGATATTTAATGTAAAATACGAACAGCAAACATATGCCAATATTGTTGACCACAATAAGTAAGCGAACGATTATCGCTTCCAGAATTTTTTGTTTAGAATGTTATAAATATTTATTAAAATATTCGTTTTTGTTTAATTATATCACTATACAATGTACAGTAGTGGTCATAAAAATAGGAAATTTGCTTTTAAAGTAAATTCAATTAAATTTTTAAAGTATTTTTTACAGTACTTAATTAGTTCATAAATTAAAAAGTTAAATAAAAACATTACTTACTATATACAAGTAGTTAAATTTTTTGAAAAATATTACACTTATTAGATTTTTAAATTATAAGTTGGTGTTTTTTTTTTATTTTTTTAAACATTTATAATTTTCCTTTTTAATACAAACAAACTTAAAACTAACTTAGCCTAAAAAGAGTTGAAGAAAAACGGTTTTAATATACATACTATAACTACTTACTATATAAACATTTAAACTAATTTTAATTTTTATGTTAATCTTATTTGCTTACTATTTGTTTTATTGTTAGTGTATGTTAACATGTTTATTCTTATATGTATTGCAAAAAATAAGGTTTAAACAGTTGGAGTTGGTCTCTGAGTTTAATTTGTTGTTGACTATGGTTTCTAACACCCATTTATAGAATATGTAGTTATCTCTGATATTTTAATAAATATGGAAATTAAATGGTTGCTCTTCTATTTGAATAAATTTATTTGCATGATCCTATCCAAATGATTTTCATCATCTATGATTGCTTTCACTTCATATAAATCATTTAATTTTTATAGGGTCAAAAAACTTAAATCAAATCATTATTTTATACTCAAATTAGATAAATTAGACAGTTCTATACAATCAAATTAGACAATGTTAAAAATTCTGTACACTCAAATTAGACAATCACAGTTCTGGTCATTAAAATATATGGTGACCGTCGTTGAATCTCTTTTGACTGCAAGCACGAAGGTGAGGGTAGTCCCATTTAAATTAAGTGTACTTCAGTACTTATATAGTTGATATTTCAAAAAATACAAAAAACAAAACATATTACGTAATTATAACAAAACTGTGCGGTAAAGCGGTTCGGATACTCATTTTATTGTCGTGGAATTAAACAAAAAGCATTATTTTAACATCTAATTAAGTAATTACGCTAAGTATTCATTTTATTATTTTTTAGATTATAATTTTTTTGATTTTATTTATGAATTCTTGATTACATATATACTGGGTGTTCCAGAGCATGCGTATCAGCTTTTTAAGAGGGGAAGGAGCCGTTATAACGGCTTGAATTGAAATTGAAATTTCTTAATTATTAATTAAATAATTGATATTAATCAACAATCTAGCATCCTTAGCACAATTCGTCTTTTCCTTTTCTTTTCATTGACGAACTATATAAGTACTTAACTATTATATAATTTGTTTATTATTTACCATTTATTTTACTCCGTTCTATGCCTCACGGGTGGCGTTACCGGACAATGATTAAGATAATAATTTATTTTATCCCAATAACAAGGGATACTAGATTAGATCGACCATAGATCATTATGATGTCATCGGACCTTTCAACTGAAATATAGCCACTTTGTCTATTGTGCACCCAAATATTTTTTGATTATAGAATATTATTTTGAATCATAACAGGAAGACTCGTATTTATAACTACTGTTCATTATTAAAACAATACATAACTATATAATACTAATTTTGTTAAAAGCTATATTAAAAGGTCTATACTTAGTTGGGAGCATGTTATATGCTTTTATTTCATTTACCTGTATGTCATTAGAATGTATTTCATTTGACGATATGCTGGATTGTGAATATATATGTATGCGAGATTATGACTTACGAGAGATTTTATAGTTGGATTGAAAATCAAAGTTCTACACCTTTTACAGAATATTTATATAAATAATTTTTTATTTGTTGGATACAGACGATACAAAGATACAATGAGATACAAATGATTGAATTTGAAAACATTAAATTAATTAAATTCGGCTTTTGGAACTTTGGTATTTTGATATTTTGATATTTTGTATTTGACATTTGGGATTTCGTGGCGAACCCATGATTTGTTCATATAAATACAGGCAAATAGCATACAGGCAAATGAAATACAGCCATGTGATAGTCACCCACTTTGTTATATTAATTTAATTGTTTACTTAATTTAATAGTTAATAAAATTTGATTTAATTATTTTTTTTTGTTTGCAAAGAAACAGTTTAAAATTAAATATTTTATATCATTATACTGTCAGACTAATGCTTAGAGTAAGCACATCAGACGTCTATTACTAGATGAAAGCTTGCTTCAATTTAATTGTGCAAATATATAATCATTCAGTAGGTTAGTACAAAATCGTCACTTTTGATTACAAAAAATTAAAAATAAACTAAACCAGATACATGTTTTGAGAAGAAAAGTAACAATCATAAGTTAATACCTATGTCAATAACAATACATTAATTAAAAATATATATAGTTATATATATATATATAAATAAAAGTTAGGCCGAACTAGTAAGTATCAAATCTAAAAAGAACAACAGTTGTTAGTTAGTCTCAGTTGTACGTACATTAAAACGTAATGGTTTTTTTGCAGTTAAAACACTTAGTTGACGATCAAAAGAACTAGAACTAGAATTTACTTCACGGAGCATTATAGGGATTGGCTCGAATCTACTATATTCAGTAAGGTGGAAGGGAATGTGGAACAAATCAATGGTTCAGAGATTATTCCGATTGGTTCTTTCAGCCAAATGATTTGAAATTTCAAGGACTAACGTTTTACTCGAAAGAATCTGGTGAATAAAAGGTATATCTGCAATTATCCAACGATGAGATAATGATTGTAAGTCAATGAGCTTAAGTCGATGGGAGTAAGGTGGAAGTCGGAGTGAGGTGGATGTGTCGTGAGGTAGGGATCAGAAAATTCTTTAGACCATCGTTTAATGAAACCTAGAGAAGCAATGGATTTGCTTACTATTTTATCATAATGTAGCTTAATGCTCAGTTTAGGGTCAAGTGTTAACCCAAGGTCTGTAATAGAACTTAGTCTTGAAAGCGAACAGTCATTTAGTTGGTAGTTGAAATGAACTGTCCGAGCAGAATTTCTCCTAGAAAACGTAATGCACTTGGCATTTAGAAGTCAATTTTTTAAACATCAAAAAGCGAAATTGTTAGTATCATTTTGTAGATTTTAAGCAATCCGATGAGGAAGATATAGGAGTAAAAAGCTTTAAGTCATCGGCAAAACTAAGAAGTTTATAAAAAGTTATCACTTTAAGAGCATCAATTGTTGAAACTATAAAACTAAGGGGTCCTATATGACTACTTTGAGGAACACCAGAAGACGCTGAGTAGTTATTGGTTAGAAATCGCAGTTTTAAATATTACTGAGTACTCGAGAGAAGAAAGGCTATGTGGTGAAAATTCTATAATTTTGTGCTTCAGTAATATTATAAGTACTATGACCAATTCTGAGTTATCAATTTGTTTGCTGTTTTTATGACCAGCACTGTAAATATCTACTGTTGTAGCTATGTGTCGTAACTATTGTCACTGAATACTGGCACTAGAACTGTATCAATTTTTTATTTTATTTTGACCCCATGAAAATTTTTTGGTGTTCGTTATTGAAATTTTTTTTTTTAGAAGTATAATTAATTCAATTCTGGGAAGGGAAATTATAATAAAAAAAAAATTTTTTTTGGTTTGCAAATATTATTTTTAATTACAGATGATACAATAAAAAACAACAAAAAAAAACAATTAAGAATTTTTCATTTTGACTTTATTTAATTGATTTTGAATTTTAAAAGTATATACATATAACTATAAAGTGTAGGTATATATATACATAGTTAAAAGTAGTCAAAAACTAGTAGGTTAACTAATCTGAATGGTTATGATTCCTGTGCTGCGTTTTAAGTAACAGGATTTACTGTCTTATTCTTCTATACTAATAACTATCAATGATCCATGTGTAATAGTTAGTTTAGACACTATTGTAATTACTTAGTTCCGCATTCTTAATTTTTATTTATTTGTTTCTTCGCTCCTAATTTTTATTTATTTATTTCTGGACTCCTTAAGTGGGTTATTGTTGTCGTCAAGCTTTTTCTTTAGTCGTTTTCTAGTTGATTGTTCGAAGTAGATGTTGCTTCGAATAAAACTGCTGTCCTTAAATTTTTTTTCTATCAATGCGAAGGATACAATGCGAAGGTCAAAAACTGTTTAGTGATGTTATTGTCAAATTTCATTTTTTTTGCCGAATACTTATCTACTATGTTTTAGAATCTCTTCTATCGTTTTTGTTTTGTTAATATTTATACTTATACTGAATGTATAAATTCGTTATAATTTAAATTAAGCATTTCGTAATTAAGAGCTCTATAGTTATTAGGACTATCGACTTTCTCTTTCTAAAATTGTCGGCTTCGTGTTAACTAAGTAATTATATTAAAAAATGAAATAATGGTTTAAAATACTTTTAAGTAAATAAATATTTATTAAAATAATGTATTTATCATGATAAGGTAAAAAGTGAATTGAATTGAGTTGAAATTTATTATTTCGGCCCATTGAACTTTTTAAGTTTTTTCAAGCCGCAATATACTTTATTTTATACAACATGTACCAAAAATCATTCATATATAAATAAAAATTAAAATATTAAAAAATAAAATTGTTTGCCAGTTATATTCATGTGGCTTGGTAGCCGAAAAAAAGAACAATGGAACTTCCTGTTTGGTATATATAAGCTCTTAGATCCTCAAAATTGTTAAGTTGTTGCGGTAAGTGATTGTGATAAGAACAATTAAAAATATTTTCAAATTGCGCAATTTTTGTATCGCAATTTTCACTTTTGCGTAAAAATATGATCAGTGAAAATTGTGATTAAAACAAAAATTTCAGTTAAAAATAATTATTTCGTGAAATTCAATATTTTTGTTTTTTTTTTTCAAATCTGGGAATTTGGTAGAAATATCAAATTCTTGGTATTATAATTATGAGGTTTGAGTACACTGTATTAAAAGAAATTTCAATATTATTTGGCATAAATTTGAAATTTCATTATTATTTTTCAACATTTATTTCCTTAACGTGATAATATTTTAAACATTGTTACTAACTAGTCATATAAATGTTAGTTACTAACTAGTCAAATATACTAAACTAGTCACATATATAAAATTTTGTTACATTGAAAATGCCTTTACTTATAACAATTAATTTAAGCTTAAAATAAATAATTTAGGATAAAGTAGGGACCCGAATGTACTTGAAATTTTTTTAGAAATTTATTTTATTGAAAGAGTATTTGCCTATTCTAACGAGCTGTAACTATCTCATTCATATGTCAATTCATGTTATGTCATTAATTCATTAAGCTGTTATATATCTAACATTCTAATAACATAAAGGAATAGTAAAAATGATAATAAAAAGATTGCAGTAACTACTTATCGATTATGTATGAAAATTATCTCGCATTTCTGATTTTAGTTTGATATTATCTGTTCCAATTTTTTATTTTGTTTTTGTTTTCAATTATTTAATGTAATTATACTTTAGTGTGAATAATTTACAATTCATTTTAAGTTAAATAATTTTGCGTAGTCTATTATTACATTAATATTACAGGTGACACTGAATTTTATGTTTGCATTTTATATTATCACTAGTGAATTCCCTGTGCAATTGCACAGAAGTAGTTCTTTTAAACACAATTTTATATAAAAAGAAATATTTGTTTTGGTATAATTATAGTTGTTTTCTGAATCGCTTGATTATTGAATATATATATATATATAATGAAATTAAAGTATAATACCAAATACTTTATGACGAAATTAACACTAATTTCAATATAACTTAACACAATAAAATCTCATTACTCTCAAAGTAGTAGATCGATATATTTTAATTCGTTTATAGTCAAAAACGTTTGTAGTCACAATTCTGTTATAGCAATAGGTCAACAGTGAATTATTTTATTAAAACACTGATTTATATATAGATTTGTTCTGTTCTATATCACAAATATGTATATTTTGTGATTACATAACAGAATTGCTATTAATAAAATAAAGATTAAAATTGTTATACGAAAGATATTTTATTGAATTTGATTTTGTTTATAAAGATGCAATTTTTTTTTGACTACGCCTATAGTCACAAAACGGTTATAGTCAGAAATATTACTGAAATTTAGCGAATGGCTATAACCGTGTTTTACTGTATATATTTTTATTTTAAAGATAGCAGAAGCAAATGAACTAACATTTATTATATAATTTTTGAAGAGTATGATCTGATCTGATTTTTGTTTTTCTGTTTTGTTTTCAATTTTTGTTTGTGTTTTTGTACGTTTTTCTATTGTGTGTTTATTTAAAATGACAGAACTTTTATGAAGAATTTTTAAATATTTCCCGTAATTGAAATTTCTTTTAGAGATTTAGAGTATAGATGACGCTCAAATTGGAAATAACCGTCACTATTTGGTTTAAATATTTAAAATGTTTTAAATATTCAGCACCAAGAACTTGCTAAAATTTTAATTTTTTGTGGTGTAAATAATTTACTATTCAATTATTTTTGCTTTTTTTACTCACCCCGTCGTTCATCTTGTGTATTATAATATAAGATATTCCCCACATGGCCTTCCTTGTGTATTATATATATAAGATAAAAAAAATATTTTTTTAATATAAAAAAAAAATTGAATTAATAGAGAATCGAACTCACTAAAATTTGTGATATTAAAACCTATATTAATAATATTATCCTACTAATTAATTTTTTTTCCTACTAAAAGTGCAAAAAACCAAATGCGATAAATAAGGAAGGAAGGTTAAGGAATCCCTGAATAACTTCAATGCTGGATTTCGTCTCAGATTAGTATTACAAACAATCAATATATAGGTTAAAGAGTAGCTTTGTACATTAAAACATTGTTCTTCAAAGACGATTCAAATTGTCTATCTATTATCAATCAATTTCGTTTTTTTTTCTATAATTGACTTCGCTTACAAATTATTTTGTTATTTCATATTAAATGCTTATCAGGATGAATTTCCAGATATATGACATAATTTTTTTGGGTATGATTGTACTGCTCAAAATTATTGAATTTACGTTTTAATACACACTTACTTGTACTTACGTACACGTTCTTTAATGCTTGGCTCATATCAAGAAATATTGTAGCTCTATTGTAAGTAGCACTTTCATGTTATTTTCAAAGTAATTTTTTCAAAATTGGAATCGTCTTCGAGGGTAGAACTTCATCATAAATCAAATTCTTCAATGTAGTTCTGTGAAAGAAAATATATAGATATATACAAGGATATTTCATACTAAAATGAAAAATATTTTTTAAACAATTATTAACCAAATATTAAAAATCAATATATGTATATGTATACAAGTTTATAAGTACATACTTACACATTCTTATGAGTCATTGATGAAAATTTTTTCAATATACTTAAGTAACTACATACTCGTACTTTCATCTAAAAAATCAATAAATGAATTAAATAATAGAATACAAGGTTAAGAAATGTACAGAAAAATTAAAATTAATTTTGGAAATTAATGTAAGTGTAGTTATACTTATTTGCATCCCCATTTATTAACTTCCAATTTTTGAATAGTTAATCAATATTTCGTTAGGTAATTAAAATAATTTTAATAAATATGAGTAATAACTAAATCTCAAAACACTAGCAAATAGTTAATGATTATTTTTGTATACTTAGTTAGTTAAATAAACTAATAACAAACTCCCAGCAAAAGGAGTCACAATCGATACTGGATACAGTATCCCATCTCTTACCAATAGATATATATTACAAAGAATTGCCATCCAGATCTGCGATCACGTTATTGCCATAAAGGAAGCTTTAGACTGACATCAAGAGTATTATATGTTAAAAAAACTCTGTATACTCACAGACAGCCAGGCTGCAATTAATGCATTGGAATTGTTAACCACCAATTTAAAAACCGTGTGGGCCTGTCGCAGTTCTCTAGCGGATTAGTTAAACATATAATGCTTCGCAAATATGCAAAAAAAAAACTTCAAATTTCATATGATTAAGTATACCCGACTGCATCATCACCAAACAAAGCTGGCCTATGTTGAACCTGCAGGGCTTCTTTAACCTATTATCATTGAATTATGATAGAGACTATTACGGGTCATTGCAATTGCAAAACCAATATATGAGTCTTCTTTCTGGACTCGCTTGGTGATCTTGAAGACACTAAAATCAAAAATTTCCGCTATGTCGAAAGGTCGAAATACTTCAACGAGTAGGTATGCTATGAAAATTTCAATTGCATCTGGGAGCTTTCTGGTCATTACTACTTACCTATACCTACAACAGTATCTAGTAAAGTATCACATCAAATAAAAATGACAGAAATCAGATATTTTCTGTATATCAAGCTTATTCATACTTCCATAAGTTCCATTCAAAACAATAAAAAATGTAAAACATTACTAGGTTTCTTATTTTAATAAAAAAAATTATAAAGTCACTACACTACACCACAGTCACCACTATCGAAACAATTTAATAAAAAAATAAAATTATGTACCTATATATGTGTAATTAATTTTATTCCATTAACACCCTTTTAAGCAAAATGAAATAAAAAGATAACTGCACATTTGTGATTATGGAATAAGTACACAGTTTATACCACAATAAATTGATACCGTTACAATTTTTTGTGGACTTTATTTTATCAATTTCCCAACAAGTACTATAAGACGCCTGGAGACATTTATTTTATGTTAGAATTTTAGTAGACTTAAGTTGTAGTAGTTAAACCCAAATTCATGGGCTTATCAGATATTTCAATGCGTTATTTTTTTGATAGAAATTCTTTAATTAAATTTAATAATCTTATCTTTTTGGTCAACCACATGCATAATACTATATGGATCTGTAACTGTATAGTATTACAGAGTCAATATTTGCATTATCACCGTTTTGTTATAAAATTTTATTTGTTTCGGTTCAACAATAGTCTGAAGGCAACAATATTCTTTTTAGCCGTTTTAATATGGTTGAATAATAGTAATTTTTGTATTTTATTTTGCTATTAATTTTGATAACACATTCGCTGCCAATTTATTATCAGTACCCATATCCATATTCGTTCTCAGGTACCATATATGGTCACTAGTGATACCAAAATTTTCCTTCTCACAGGTACAAGTTCTAACATTTTAAATATCACTGAAGATTACAGTATTTGGTGATGAAAATTGGAATGATCATTGGTATATATATATATATGTATATTATACCTGAAAGGGGGAAATACTTAAAATATTTTTTGTTTTTGTATATATACTTGGTTAGTTATGTTTTTTATTTCAAACATTTTATAGCATTTTGAAATTGAAAGCATTAAATTTCATTTTGATCAAATTAATTTTTTTTAAACGGAAGTTAATAAACATTTAAACAAATAAAATACTGGTGCAAGTTCAATAAATTTCTTTTGAGTTTAATAGGTTGTTGTACAATTCAAGGTTGACCTTAACTTGAACATAACTTTTATTTTACCGGTACATATTTAAATTTTAGCAAAGATGGGTAATGTGTATCATAAATTGTAATAGATTGGATCGATCCTAAATTATTATGAATTTTTGGTAGTTTGGTAATGAACCTGTTTTGTATATTTAGTTGGATGATCTTGTTATTATATTTTGTTATGTTCTGTGACATTATTTTTTTTTTTTTTTATTGATTGGGTTACCATATTTCTTTATATAGAAAAATGAGAAATTTTGTCAAAAACAACATCTTGGCTTAATTTTTTTAATTTATTTATAAAAATGCAGTTATTTTAAGATTTATTTTTAACTTGGAAACAACTAAAGTAGAAAATTGGGAAAAGTGAAGAGGTAAGGAAGTTGTTGAAATTGGCGAATTCCTAATTTGAAATTGATTCTCAATTTAGGAATTTATAGCATTTATTTTGTTTTTATTTTCGGGTGTTAAAGTTTTATAAAATAAAAAACTATATTATTTTTGTTTTATTAAGATTAATTAGTCAATCAATATGATTCAAAATTTAATTAATAGATAGTTACTTACTCGTAAATAAACAGTTTTTTTTTTAAATTCTGTGAAAATAATTGAAAACGCTTGCATCATATTTGACTTTTTGAATTGAAAATGCTAATTAAATTAATTTTTGTATTAATAAAATTATAAAACATGAAATTTCATTTTTCAATATACTTAAGTAATACTTACTTAAAGAATAGATTGAACACGAAATAAAAATGTTGTTAAATCTGATTTGATATTGTGAATAAACTTACGGTTAAAAAAAAAATTAAAAATATTGAAAAATTTGAAAACAAAAAAGATATTTTAACTACAATTTTTTTTTTATATTATTATTAGTAATAATAGAAATATAAAAATAATAAGTCTCCGCAAAACTTCATTTAATTTTTTATGGTCTAATTTGATGTAAAAAAGCAGGCTCAAATATTATATAACTACAATGGATATAACTATTGGACACTTTAAAATAATGAATGTGTTTGACTTTGACACTGACGTGGTCCTCTATGTATAAATATCTATTAAACATTCATTCATATTAATTATTTTTTATTTGAAAATTCTTTATGTTAGGGAGAAGCACTGTGGAAAAAAGTATGTTGGTTCTGAAATTTCAATTAATTATAAAAATTTATCTTATACATATATAGTTATACATTATACATAGGTATTTTATATACATAGGTATTTTATATACAAAGATATCTGAGTTGGATTTTTGAATGAATCTGGAAACACTTATTATTGAATTAATCAAGATTTAGTTATATATTTTCATCAATTTAATCCCTGTTATGCTATGTCCTACCAAAATTAGAAAATAATCTTTTGGGCCAGATTCCATAACCACTGAGAATTGTTGTTTTTTGATCTTTTTTTCCCTTATCATCATTCTTGAATCGAAATTCGCTGTCATGTGATCATAATTAGCGAAACGAACGCAATCTATCCTATCCTATCCCAACCAAGCGTCATGTAAGTGATAAAGGTATTTTCATACCTAACGTTTTGACTGTTTATAAAAAAAATAAAAATAAATTCGATAATTTGTTGAATGAAAAATTTAAGTGACAACAATAAAAAAAAATATTATTGTTGTTTTTCGAGTGAAAATTGAGGTTACATTCAAAAAAATTTAAAAATAGCTATTAAGTATTTATAAAATTTATGAATAATTATTTTTTATAAAACATTTTATTAGCACAAAAAAACACGGTTCACTTTTTTTCAAAATATTTAATTTTCGAGTTTTAAATTAGCAATGACTTTTCTACAGCGAATAAATTTATTTGCGAATCGTGATCACATTTACACGAACATTCGCCAACATATTCGCTTCGATTCATATTCGATCCAAAAATCATAATAAGTTTAATACCCTTATATGGATCAAAATCCAGTTACAAAACCGTCTCGTTATTTAATCTTACTTATCTTTTTTACTTATCTTTCATGTTGGAATCTAATAACTACAGACCTATTTCTATACTGCCTTCTATTTCAAAAATTTTTGAGAAAGCTATTAAGTCCAGAATATTACAGTTTCTTGATAAAAGTAATTTTTTTTAGTGACGCACAATTTGGTTTTAGGAAAAAACGAAGTACCGAGGATGCACTTATAAAGTTTTGCAGTGGAATTTATAGTGGTATTAACAATGGTAATTTCTGTAGTGGTTTATTTATTGATATCACTAAAGCGTTTGATACAGTGAGTCATGATTTACTATTAACTAAAATTTATAATGCGGGGTTTAGAGGTTTTATTTTTAATTGGTTCGAGTCATATCTTAATAATAGGAAGCAACGAGTCAAATTGAATGGAAAGTTCAGTGACCTTCTTAGTATCAAGGTTGGTGTACCCCAAGGTTCAGTATTAGGTCCTGTTCTGTTTCTTATTTGTATTAATTCATTATTGCAACAACAGTTCAAGGGTATACCTACAGCTTTTGCGGATGACACTGCTTTTTCGTACAATAATAATAATCTACTTGACTTATTTTGCGATTTAAATTTTGACTTGGACCTAATTCGAAAATGATTTTAGATTCATAAGTTAGTTATAAAAGTAATAAAACTAAAATTATGCAATTTAGGCTTAATAATTTTCTCCTCGAGAATTTGAGTATTTGATATCATTCTCCTGATTGTCCAAAATTTCTCTTATTTCCTAAACAGTCTCTAAACTCTTTCGTCCTCTCTTCGCCTTGTAGTATTTCTCTTGTTTTAACATTGGTAGCTGTGTAGATACGTTTAGGTACTTGGGTGTTTTACTTTATAATAAACTGAATTGGTTTGCACATACTTGCTATATAAATAATTATTTTAAAAATGTTTTGCCAAACATTTATCACTTAAATCTGTATTGTTCATTAAAAGCTATGCTAATGGAGTATTTTGCTCTATTCAGTTCTATTTTAATAAAATTCAGTTCTTATTTTAATAAAATTCAACCTATTCTCATCGCTTAAAAACACTGTATAAGGATAATTTTAAAAAAAAAAATAGACTAATACCGAGTTTTCCTTTATTTAAAAAGTTGGATATTCTACAACTTAGACACTTATATCTGTTTAAAACGTTGACAATTGGTGGGGCTATCTCGCTCAACGATTTATAACTAGATATCATCTTAGAATTAATAATCTATATCTTGCAAATGTTTCAAGAGCCCGTACCTCTCATTTTTGCCACTTTTATGATTATATAGCTCGAAAATTTTTTAATATGTTACTTTTTTCTTTAAGATCGGACAGATCACCTGTTTCATTTTGCAAAAATCTTCTTCAAATTGAATCTTTGAGTTTTTAATACGATTTAGTTTTAACTTCAATTTAGTTTTTTTCTTAACTAAAATTTTTTTAATTTTCATTCAGTCTTCTAGTTATTTCTTAACTTTTTATTCTTGCTATAATTTTGTACTTAATTCTACTCATTCTCGTTTATTATTTAAATTTTGCTTTACATTTTAGTTTTTCATTATATAATTTTAATTTTAGGCTATTTTAATTTTTTCCATATTTAGCTTTAATTTTCTACTTTACTATGGTATGCACCCAACAATATTTTATATTTTTATGCCTGTATTTTTGTTTGCAGTTTCATTCGTCACATATTCTAATGAATGTCTGAATGATCCTATATTTATTCTTATTATTTTTTATTTAGTAAATGTATATTTTAAGTATTGTATTTTATTATAATATGAATAAATGAATTAATTAAAATATAGATCTTAAATCTATGTTATTTAAGAGTGACTAACTGTTTATTTTCTAACTATCTATTTTTTTGTGTTATTTATTGCCATTAGTTTTTTTCAATTCAATTGAATGCAGTAATTTAGATAGTACTACTTCTAGTTAGTATAATGAGTATGTTCTTCAAATATTTATTCATCAATTTTCTGGTATATCAAGAAACTAATTTAATGTGCAAAACTTCTATCCTATATTATTCAACAACTTTATCTTCTTAAATTGCATAGTCCCATTTTATTTAAATAAGCTAAGATTTATTCGCTGCATTATTTTATAAAAAAAATATTTTATTCTGTAAATGAAAGAAAGTTAATTAAACATTCATGCTATCAGCTGGGTTGAATCCAGAGCTTTTTATTACTTGTCAGCTGATATAACCATCACACCATATCGGTTGATATTAACCAAATTTTGATAAAAAATAATTGGGCGACTGTCAAAATTATCTCTTGTCTTAACAAGAGAGATTAGTTCAATATTAACTTGACAATCAGTAAAAGTAATAAAAAAATGAACAAAAGATTGTAATCATAACGAACTGACCGACGAAGCTTGAAAATGAAACTATTTAGTTGATATTCAAAGTAATTCAAACAATACGATTAGACAAATTTGATTTAGATTTGATATTTCTTTATGCACAAATATCCGAATGGCGAATATTAAATGATTAACGCACATTTAAACATTTTCCATTAATTTGATATTTTAAGATATTGGAATATATATTAATCAACAATTAATATTTTTATTTCTTTATTTTGATTATTAATTTGATATTAGTCCGTTGATCAAGTAATTTTTCAAAGTTGCAAATATGATTATTAAGAGAAGATAATAACAAGCGCTTGTTATAAGGAAAATAACCAGTTTGAAAATCATTTTATCATTTCAAAATAATACCTTCGTTTGACTTCGTGTGATTTTAGCTGTTATAGAGAAACACACAAACCGTTTTTAAACATATATGATGAACTGAATTATTATATTTATCATGTAAATTAAAACAAAAGTACGGTACAAATATTTGAAACATTTCACAATCAATATATTTTCATTATTATTCTTTTAAATTATAGATATATTTAAAAGGAAACGTAGCGAAAATAAATTTTTTTTTGATTTTCAATTAGAAAAGTCAATTTAAAAACATTTATCAAAATCATCAAAGTATAGAGTTTCTTCTTTTCCTCATCAGAATTAAATTTAATTTTTTTTCAAATAAATTATTACGTATGCGGTTGTTGTCTAAGATAAATTAATAAAAAAATAAAATATAGTAACTAGTTACCAAGTATGAATTGAAATGATTGAAAACAATCCAAAATGAAATTGAATATAAATATTTTTATCAAACTCGAATACTAGTTTGTTTTTAATATGCTGTCCAGGTCTAACATCATATGTGGCCTCCTATATATATAAAAAATTGTACTTTTTACTGATAAAAAATTTATTATTTCAAAAATAAAAAAAATCTATTCGGAATATCAAAGTATAAAAACAAAACGTAATATTAATTCAAATTTAAAAATGCGCTTTTCGAGCCTTTAGAGCTGCAAACGAACTTATTACATCAGAATAGTTCACATTTCTTGCAATATCGTAATTATTATTTAACGTCGCCAGACCATTTACACGGTCCTGTAGCATGGTTGATCTTAAATAATTTTTTATTCGTTTGAGTACACTAAAACTCCTCTCTGCCTCTGCTACGCTAACTGGCAAGGTTAAAAATATTCTGAATGCAATCGCAATTATTTATATAAAAGACCAGAGTTGTATGTTTGTAAACGACGCTTTTTGACATTTTTTGTTTTTACTAAAAAAAAAATATTTTTCCTTTCAATTATTTTTATATGATTTTTTGATTTTTAAATTTTTTCCTTTCAATTAAATTGTGAAAAAAAAGAAAAGAAAAATGGATAAAAAATAAAATGGATTGAAAATAAATTATTAATTTGTTTTAAATTATAACAAAAAAGTGTTTCTAGAAAAAAAATTCTTGGGGCCACTGAGTGGTTATATACTCGGGACTCGTTTTTAAACGGGCTGACTTACTAGTATTTAAATATATATTTAAAAACCGCATTTCAATTATCTCTTTTAAAAGCTCACACGGTTTCGTGTAGCCTTTAAAATTGGATTTATAGACTCTTTTAAGAAATCTAAATTCTTCCAGAATTTCTTCACTTATTTGATTTTGATATTTTGTCTGATTTTGAATACTTGCTGCTTCAATTAAGCTCTTCTCTTCAATCTCATTAAAATTCCAAAATTTCAAATATGTTGCATATGGTGGAAACAGCTTTAAATCTGCGCGTAAATCAATCAATGATCTCGTTAAAAATGTAGTTGTGAAAATTTACTTCTGCAGATATTTGATCTTTTATTCTGCGATTTGTAATAAATTCTGTAATAACGTCAGTAGCTGCTGCAATTTTCTTTGACTCTGAAAGAACCGAAACCCATGAATTTTTAATTTCCTTTATATCATCAATAAGTTTATCAATATTAATTTTTTCTGTTGTCAATGTTGATTTCCGCGCTTGGAGAATTAAATTTGTTTGATGCAATAGAACTAAAACCTTCATCCAAATTGTAGACATCAAAACAAATTCAAATGTTGATAAATATTTTTTAAATGATTCTGAATCTGAATCTGAGCATCAGCTGAAAGACTGCATAGCTCAAATTCGTTTACGGCTTTACACCAAAAATAAGGCCTCCTATTCTATAGTTAAATTAGGTTATATCAAAATCAAATTGTTGCCCTATGTTATAAACTTTTTGATCGTTTGGTGTAGTATCAAATAGTGTTGTTTGGGGCCCCCTAAAATTAAGAGGCCCATGTCAAAAAACCCTCATGACCAGCTTCTACCGGAGCCTGTGTCTAGGTATGCTGTACAGGTAACTTTTTAATATGCTGTACAGGTAACTTTAATGTTGTATTCTAAGTAATAAAAAAACAATTAATTTTAATGATATTAAAATTTTTATTGTGTTCACCTATTAAGTATACCCTATTACTATTTTTAATATCTAAAGTTATATATATAACAATTGAGGTTTAAAATAATAATCAATGTTGAAATACAATTTTTAAAAAAATATATAAAAATAACATCTGCTGTATAAAAAATGTATGTTGAAATAAAAATTACTTATCTTAATATTTTCAATACAAAACTGTTATCTACTTGTTTTTTTTTTTTTTTTTAATTTCACTCTGAAATATAAATTTCAATTATCTATACTTACTTATCTATTGCTTACAATACTTACTTACCTGTAATGAAATATTTGCACACCTTTATAATTAATATGACCAAAAGATAACACAAAAGATTCTATAGATACCAAACGATTATTATTAGAAATAGTAATAATAATAAAAATTTAAAATAAAAACAAAAATTGAATAAAAAAAAAAGATTCATTCATCCATTCATCCATTGTAATTTTGCTGGCAGGTGTTTCTTTTCATATGAATTTATTCTCAAATCAAATACACTTCCCATATTGATCTCATGTTTATTTTATTTCTTATTTTCAATTGTTTTTATGCTATCGACTGGAATATTTATGATTTTTAACAACCTGTGTGTTATACCTGTGTACTCGGAATTGAAAAACAAAATAAATCCTTAAAAACAAAACGGAAAAACTGTGATATTTTTTAAGTGTTGTATAGTTTTACCTCTGTGTAAAGGAACCATTAAGTACTTGTACATATTATATATCCTTTCTACCTGTTTTTTTTTATTATTATTATTATTATTATTATCAATGAGTGAATTATACATAATATATATACTTCAACATTTTACATAACCATTGTTTAAAGTGAGAAGAAAATTAAGGACTTGAGAATGCATTCAAGTGCACTCTTTAAAAAGCAACATTTTCAAGTTCGGTTTTAAAAGTCATATCATAAAATTATTTTTCTTTTTTATAACAATATTCAATTCCCAATTCAGTGTTCTTAACAAGAAGTCGTCAACATAAAAATATGTGTATATACTTATGTATATATGTAAAGATTTTGAAATTCCTTTGAAATTCCTTTGAATTTTATTGCACAGCAGATTGCAATAAAAAATATGAGCACTTATGTGTATTACTTATATAGACTTATTCTTTAGAAAATCATAAGAGTTGTGTACAAGTTGGTATCCACAACTGGATTTTTTTTTCTTATTTATTTGCATGTTGCTTGCAAATGTCATATTTATTAAAAAAAATTGAAACAGAAAAGCTCCTTTCTAGTCTTAATTTGAAAAAATTTCTGCAAAATATTGTTTTGGATGGTATAACTACAAATTAATTATATTGAAAAATTATAATAACTACACACACAGTTTTTCAATTATAATTCAGATTTATCAATTTCAATTTAGAATATTATCAATTGTAATTCAGAAATTTATTTTGATTATATATAGTTATATGGTTTGTAGACTCAACAATATGGTTTGAACAATTTGGAATTTAAAAATACATGTCATCATAATCATCATCTATTGGTTCTGTCTACAGCTTAGCGTGAACTTGAACCTGGCTTACTACTTTCTTACATTCTGCTTTTTTTGTACAACTGTCTTCGATTCGTTAACTCCAAACATTGAACAATTGTTCTCGATTCCGTTCAGTCATCTTGATCATGATCTTGATCATGGCCATAATATTACATGCCCTTGCTCTAGTATTTTACGATACTGCGTTTAATATTAATTTTCGGTAGAAATACATATATGTATACATGACATTTTTAATTTGCTTAAATACTTGTAAAATTGGGTTGTGGAAAATTAAGAATACTAATATCACATATTAGGGTATAGTTAGTTGCTGAGAGCTATTGCAGTTTAAAACCTATTAAATTAGGTAATCCTAATTTTGAAAATAGGGAGAACAGATTCAATGTCAGAACACTGACATGGCTTATCACTGGACACGGTCCATTTAACAAATATTTGTTCAAAATGTTCAAAACACAGATTTTGCTTACGGGAAGAAAATCGTCCTCTCACTTTCTTTTTGAATGCGATACTATAAGTACTTCGCAAATAAAATAAATATTTTCAGGTACATACACATTATGTTGATTCAGAAACTTACATTAACGAAATTATACCGTTCGCAAGGAGCTTGGACAGTAGATCTGAAAAGATCGTGTCTATATATATAGAACACCACATATTAAAAAAAATTTTTGGTTGATTGACGACTTCAATGTTATGTAAATGCTTAATTCAATAGCTAGCTATAGTTAAGTATTTATAATTATAATTGACAAGAATTTAAAGATGTTAAGCAGTAAGTATTTTCTAATTTCATCACCTCTGTTTGGTTATTACAAAATATGTACGTAACTTGTACGTACAATAGTGTAATGCGTGTGTAAATTTGCAAATTTTCTATTAAATCTGAAAATTATTTAAACTTATTAAAATTAAAACAACGTAATTTTTATACATAACTCTCAGTCAGCCGACGTTGTCCGGATGTAAAACAAAATGTATAAAATGTTATTAAAATAACTGAATTTAAAAAAATGGTTTCCTAAAAATATTCTAAAAATTTGATAATAGATATTGAAACATATGCTGGGTCCAATTAAAAATTTGTTGTAGGTTTGAAATTGTGCTTCAATATCATGACAATGCAATACTTTCATGGTACTGGGCATTGCATATTTTTCGCTGATTGAAATTTTATAGCAACATAATTCGAGCTTCATACTTTTGGTTCTCTCTTATGAAATATCAAAAATCTTGAAATCAAACAAAATAAACTTAAAAGTTCCGTTATGTAATTTTAATTTCACTGTATCGTCGCTATTTCAGTTTTATCATTTAAGTTTTCAGATATTCTTTTCTCATTTACCTATACTTATAAGGGGTTTTCCAATAGGGATGATATGATTTTGAAGTGACGTTTCGGCCATTTGTAATACTTATCTGTCATTTTTTTTTTTCATTGAATTCAGTAATGTTTACAATTTCATTACAAACGTCGTGAATTTGCTGATTTTGCTTTGGAACAACTTTAAAACGATAACAGTTTTTTGAAGAAAATCATCTGATGAGGCTCACTTTCATCTGACTGGTGCGGTAAATAAACAAAACTGTCGATTGTGGTGCGAAGAAAATCCACAAATTATTCATGAAAGACCATTGCATTCACCTAAATGGACAGTTTGATGTGGTTTTTGGTCTGGTGGAATCCGTATTTATTTCGAAATGAAGCTGGTAACACCGTTACTATCAATGGAGCGTGGTATAGATCGACGATAACCAACTTTTTATGGCCGAAATTGGAACAAATAGATCTTGACAACATTTGGTTGTAACAAGACGGGGCTACGTGCCACGCAGCAAGTGAAACAATTGAATTATTGCGAGAAAAGTTTGAAGATTCGATTATTTCAAGAAATTGTGATATTGAATGGCCTCCTCCAAGGGGTTGTGATTTAACATCATTAGACTATTTCTTGTGGGTTATTTGAAATCATTGATCTTTAGCAATAATCCAGACTCTCTTCAAGCTTTAAAGTCAATATTGAACGTGCTATTTATGACATACGACTGGATTTACTGGAAAAAGTGCTCGAAAATTTGCTTAATCGAATTCGTTCATTCAGAAGAAGTGGTGGAGATCATTTGAATGACGTTTTATTCAGAACTTAATTGTATCGATTGTACTTCAATTAAGTAAAAAACATTTGAATTTCCTTAACAACTAGTGTGTTTTTTTTTAAAAGAAATCATACACTCTTATTGGAAAACCCTTTAGTAAATTCAGAGCTAATATATACACGGGTGCATACAAAAATGACTTTCACTAAAAATTCTTCCGAACCTGTCCGAATTTCGGAAAACGATAACATATAACGATAAAAATTTTTTTGTTTTTGTAATTATAACTACTTAATTACAAATTTTCAGGTTGTACCATCTCTGATTTTGAAATCTTCCTAATGGGTGCTAGGAGTTGTATGGCAACTACCTGAAATAGTCCGAATTTCGGGCTTGAAAAAGTTATGATTTTGATTGATATTCCAAGACCGGTAGTCTTCTAAAATAGAAACGATTACTTTGATAATCTACATTAACAAGACTCGCATAGACGAGTCACCTGGAATAGACTCCTCAGTTACCGTTATGAAATAGTTATTAAATATATGAGAAATTTCTGTTTGGTCATTTATTAAAGGACTATTGTTAAAAACAACGCATGATCTATTGATATCAGCTGACTGAGCTGACCTCCTATTTACGATAACTATAATTTATTAAGTACTTGTATGTTTAATTTTGTATTTTTCTAAGATTCAAATAAAAAACAAAAATATTACTTAACCATAAATTAAAAAAAAAAATTAATTAAAAAATTTATTGTAATAATTCAATAAAAAAATTGATAACCTACTTTAAATGACATTTTATCACATCTACAGATAGTAAGAATTTTATTGATATTTACATGGTACATTTAATTTATAACTCTTATTTTCTTAATTTATCAATTTTGTATTTTATTGTTTTTTTTTAAATAGGTTTTCTTTTGCTTGTTTAAAAACTTCTCTTTGACATTTCCGAATAATAAGTAAGTGAAATGTGGCAACAGAAAAACTGCTAAATTTAATTGCCCTAAAGAGCAAATTGGATAATTTATCTTAGGCAGGCAGCCTGGGTAATTATTAGAGAACCTAAACTTATTTTTGTATATTTTTTTGATCAACACACCAATTGCTTTACGACAAGACCCTAACACACAATAAGTTTTTCATTTGGGTTTTTTGGTGTAACTATCAAGTACTTATAATTTAAATTTGGAAAATTAAATCTATTGTAGAGTAAAGCTTCATATTCATAATAACTTAATTTAATTTTAAATTTGTTTTTTATTTTTATTGATAATCAAATTCCATTCCTATATTATAAATGTAGTTAGTTTAAGAAAAAATTAAAAAAAAAAGGTTTTACAACATCCATACCCTGAGCAGGATTCGATCTTGAAATCTTCATTTAGCTGCAATAACTATCTATGAATTGAACTACTTGTGAGCAGTGTCGATTTTAATATTTCTTAAACTTAGAACTGTACTATTTCTATTTTTGATCCTGATGTTTCGTTCCGGTGGAATAAACTACAATAACAACCTTATATTTGCTATATAGTTGCGATATCCTCGAAGTAGAATAATCGTTGTAATCGTTTTTATTTTAAAAGACTATCGGCATTGGAATTTCTAAACACAATTGCTTTTTTAACCAATTCTTTACACAGCGCAGATGGCGGTTGCTTCTACTGTAGTAGAAGCTACAAGCAAACTACAAAAAACTAATGACAAAATTGGTGCAAATGGAAATGGAAAATTAAAATAAATAAACTTAAATGCAGTCATGTAGTGATTCCATATAAGAATAACGTCAAATATCTTGGCATACCCTTGATGGAAGCAAAGCTGAAATTGAAAGAGCGTGTTAAAATTAAAAACCAAAAACTCCAGTTCAAATATATAGAGAAATCTATTGGTTGATTGAGCAGAAATATACGATCTCGATCTATAACAAAGTTTTTATCTGCAATCAAATTTTAAACCAATCTAGGTATACGGTATTCAAATGTAGGGACGTGCTAAACAAAGCCATATTTAAACTATCCAAGGTATCTGGGCAATATTGTCAATGCTCCGTGCAATGTTCGCAATGCTGATATCCATCAAAATTTTATCTCATTAATAAAAAACGAAATAATGAAATCAAGTGGATGGTATGAAACCTAATTTGGGCCAATATGTCAATGCCGAAACTTCTAGATTAATTAACAATTAAAACTTTGTTAAGCCATAAAAACAAACAATTTAATTTAATTTAATTTTATTACTTCCACTGTACATAAATATACAGTCAAGGTTTGGGGTTTATTTTCTAATGGATGTGGGCCATTAAAATGAAGAATCACTTGAGTTGGGTTGAAATGTTTTATCTATCAAACCTGTATATAGAATATTGGTAAATCAAAGTCACAAGTAAACGAAGGGTTAGTCTGTAGTAGTAGTTTTAATGTTGTAATAATGATAGGAGTTTTTAGTGTGGTAAAGTCCCACAGTCGTATAAACTGCTCTAATCGGTAAGAGGCAGTGCCTGAAGTCTATTTCGATTATTTACAGCTATCTACAAAAAATAAAAGAATAATATTTTCGAAATTCCCAAAAACACAGCTAAATTTGGAGATGCTTGAAGTGGTTGTAAATCCAAATAACAAACTCTGAGGTGGTTGTAAATCCAACTTTTTCTCCTGTGATCTATTGAAAATCTATAAAACCTTACTTATTAACCTCTACCAATTAAAATGGAGTTAAATTCTCATATAGTTATAGGTTTTCATTTCTTTTAATACGTTAAACCATTTGGATGTAATTAAAAAAATGGAATATTCGTTTTATTAATGTTCCACCCAAATGATATTATCGCTTTCAGCAAGTCATCTAGATTACTTTATTTGTCATCATCTCATTCTGTATCATATTTGTCTAAACCGTGAATCTACCCGAAAATTTTTTAAAAGTGATTTGTAATAATTATTAATAACCTTTTTCTAGAGAAATACAATTTAAACACGTGATACAGAGTTTCGGTCCCAATTCCTTGGACCCTGGACCTATTGTTTTTATCACATTTAAGAGCTATGATACTGATGACAAAAAAATGCAAGGTCTTTGGTCCGGACATTTGGGACTCCAGACCTCTTGTGTGCATAAGAGCATTGTTCATTGTACTTAAGACAAGTTAAAAAAACATTTTTTTTGCGAGGATTTTGTGAGACAGGACTATTTTTGCTGGAAGCTGCTCAATTTCTTGAAATTGGCACTTTCCACCAGTCACCACCTAGAAGATGTAGTTCTGATACTGGTTGATTGATAAAAACTTGCTACATGAAATGTTTATTATGAATTTTTATCATCCAGTGTCCAGTCAATTAAAAATCAGGCAAATGTAATGCAGGCAAATGTAAAACAGGCAAATTAGACTATAGGGAAATGAAATACAGGCATATGATACGCATATGTAATTTTTTTAAATATAAAATTTTGTCCATATGTTATTTTGCCTTGTGTAATTTTGTCGTGTAACCATTTTTTTGTCATTGACAATCTTCACCTATTGAATTTTGGAAACCAATAACTAAAATCTAAATTTTGTAAATTTTCTCAGTAGAGTTTAAATAAATAATTTGTCGTATTTAGTTTCTTAATTTTGTTATGGTGAGACCCTATTCGCATCTATTTAGGTCAGTAAAATATAAGTGACAGTGCATTAATAATTTAGTGAAGGAAATTCTTAACAATTGTTATTGTCAATGAAACCATTTACTAAAAAAATGTAAAGACATTTTTTTTAATTTGAAAAAACTCAAGGTTTTTGGTTGTTGTTTATTTTTATTGTGAGCCTTGCTGTAGAAACAACATGGTTACTCTCAAAAAATGTTTTATTTGTCCTCTTTTGAATGGCAAAATGTCAAGAATTTCTTGGTCACCGTGCATGCAATTATTTTGTAGAATATTTCATCAGTAGTACTCTACATATTGTAAAAATATTAAATCTTTAAATTTTATTTAACGTACTGTACAGCAATACAGTCAGTTATTTGGGAAAATTAAATTTGAAATAAATTTATTTGTTTTTTGTTTCAATTTTATTTTCGAATACACACACATGCATACGATCATACTACACGAGTATGTTGGTTGTACCTTAAAAATTTAAAACCATTGGTGTGTTTTATTTGTATAGTGTTCTAATTTTTGTTTTGATGGAATTTTTATTAGATTCTAAGATATCAGAAGTAAACTAAACTTTTACTATTAACTAGTTACTAATTTCCTAATTACTAAAGTACTTTTTTATTTGGTGACATGACATAAATCCATATGACATAAGGTGATTGTGTATTTAAAAAAAATGCTTTCTGGATTTTTTGAACTTGTCCAGTACCCTTTATCATTGGGATAAAATAAATGAAAAATAGTTGAGAGTTTTGGTTATCACTAACAATAAAATGAAACTATGCTATTAGGAAGGCGAAGTACTCTACAATAGATATAGTTTTCAACATTTAAATTATAGTCTATACCACAAAAATTCTACAGAGAAAGTTATTGTATGTGATTGTGTATTCCAAATCTCTGTGTAAAAGCAGTTAGGGTTTTCATCCCATAGACTTGGAATTATATAAAAAAAAAAGAAAAAAAAAAGTTGTAGAATTTGTTAAATTGACAACATGTTTTCCTACAACAACTCATTACAGTCAACCATTCGAAATGAATGGTTTTTTTACCTTCAAACTAAGTTAAGGATGTATTTCTAAACTTATTTAGTATGTACTTAATTAATTTTTAAATCAGACATTAAGTGATGTGTCGAGAATTGGATCCGGAAAATACAAAAGCCACATTATCGGTTAACAGAACCGATTTGAGCCGATATGTAGGCATATGCATAGGAAATTTCCTGTTTAGAGGGCATACTACAGAAATAAAGCTTATAGAATCCAATCTATCCAGAGCATTCGAAGAAGAAGTGAAAACTGTTTATTATATACAATGTAGGAAATAAAAGGAATCATCTTAGAAGGTTGCTAATGATAACATTTCTCAGAAGTATAAAGAAAATCGGTGGAAATTATTTGATTAATTGAAAGTATTAGTTATCTTAGCGATTGAGTCTGTTGAAAGGCATCAGAAGAAGCATCGTTGATAGGATGTAAAATGATAAGAGTTAAGTGAGTAGGATAAAATTAATCGATTTCTTTAATACGTTCTTAATGCCAACTAATTACCCAAACAAGTCAAGTGTTGTATTGGTTTCATAAAATCAAACATAAAAGTTGTGTTTATAGGTTAAGTTAACCGAGTTATGTGTTGTATTGGTCGTATTAACCATTGGTTTTATAAAATGAATCATACAAATTGTGATTATAGGTCAAAGTAGTTGAGAGTATAATCTGGTAACAACAACTTAAAGAAAGTAAAGCTGTTCTATTTAAGAAGGCTTGGTTCCTGCCAATAGTAGTTTTCCACATTTAATGAATTGATAAGCCAGTAATTTGCAGTACCGTACTTAATTATTCATGAAAAAGTGATTCTACCTACGTTACTGTCAAGAACATAATAAAAAAAAATAGTTAGTAAGTTTTAAAGGGAAGTCTTAAAATTACAATTATACTCTGAGTTAATCATCATTTTTTGATATCCACAGATTCGTTTGATTGTACTAACTTGTTCTAGGGTTGAGCTCATTTGAGATAAATAATTGAATAAATTAAATTAAAAAAGTTAAATCTTAGAACAAGTTGATAGAATGAAACAAATCTGTGGTAGCTTTGAGTTATCTCCAAGATTACAAAACATATTCTCCTAACCATCTAAGCTTAGTTTTCGCTGGGTCTGGGTCTGAACAGTCGCAGAGAATACGTTGAATGTCCTCTTGAGTATTAATAATCTTACTGATTTAATATAGTTATCAGTCCAACAAGTCTTAAATACCGTGCGTGGTTATTAAGCGGACAGTAACTTGTCAGTACACTCTTTATTGTTCTTTTTTATATTACGTATAACTTATTTTCTATCTCTCTCATTATCGATTTCCAACCATAGCTCTGTGAAAATCTTACAGGACATTATCTCATGTCAGTCAGAGTTCATTTGTCTTTTAGCCATATCAATATTACTATAAGTGATTAGTCTAAAACTTATTTTTCACCCGTCTGAGGAATAAATCGGAATCGCAAGTTTCACTGTTGAGCAACATTTAAAAAAGGTTGCTTAGTTTTGAGTAGTTGTGTCTTTTTTTCTTATGTTAATATAAATTTTCTAACTCTTTTATTCCAGTATGTTAAATATAAATAATGCTAGTTTTTAACATTATTGAGTAAAGTTCTCATATTTACCATAAGAAAGAGTATTAAAAGATTTTCACTCTTTTGCTCTAGTAAAAGTAAAAAAGTGAAAAAAAATCATCTGGCTGAATTCTATCCAGCTCATTTTTTGAAGTGAATAACATATAAAAGTTAAAATTTGTAAGAAAATTTTGCTGGTGTTGTTTTAAAAAAAAGTGGAAAAAGGTAGTTAAAGAATATATTAAAATTATTAATATTATATAATATAATAGTAAATTTAACTATTATTAATAAGAGCTTTGTAGCTTAATAGTGTTTATAGAAAAATTACATAAATAGAAACAGTTAAAATTTATTTTTAACTATATGTCAACATTAATTTTTCACTTTATTCATTTTGCACTCACTTTTTGAGTTGGAAAGTGAATGCTGCGATACCGAAATTGTCATCCGGACGGAAAAAGAGTGATGTGAATGAAAAAGTGAAGGTTGCGATAGGCACATTAGTTTAATTTAAAAATATGGCCATTTCATTTCAATTTTCAATTTCATATGATCTTATATCATGACACCCTGTTTTTATATCAAATTATATTGCTAGTATATTGAGGTATTTGAAATGCTTTTAACGAAAACAACGACAGCAAAAAAAATACTAATCAGATTTTTAAGATATCAGAAATTAGCATTTGAACACTTTTGGTTTATTCGTTTTTTATTTTGCTGTGAATGAATGCAAGTGACAAAAAACTATAAAAATCAATTTATCAGTAAAAAAAAAAAAAAAAAAAGAGAACTTAAGATAAAACTGGGTCAAAACAATAAAAAAACTAAAGCAAAAAAAAAAACAGAACGGAAGGGACAGCATTTTGAGTTGTATATGACATTTAAATATTATAAGTAACATTAGATGTATGGTGTATATAAATGCACATACATAAGTACACCAGAGAATATGGTACTACTAAGTATTACATATTCATATTATTTTTGTGTTAAAAAATGAAGAGAGAAACCTTCAATTTGAATGCATGAGTAAATATAAAATATTGTGATATTAGGTTTGAATCCACATTTTTTTTAATGATTTTTTTTGTTACATTTCAGTGAATGTTACTTCAATCAAAACGAAATTGTAATAAACTTTTTTTATGTTTGACAAAAAAGTAATTTAATGTTAGTGTATCTAGATTTTGTTATTATTTATTTGTATAAATTGTCACATTTCGCTATATGTACTTATTTAAATAAAAAAATATAAGTAAGTATGTAATAAAAATTTGAAATTTATTATTAGCAAATGAAATTGCGATATACTTACTTATATATTTTTCTTTATAAAATTTGTAAATTTAATTTCATTACATTTTATTCAATTTTCTTGGACAAAAATCTGGCGATAGCTATATTGAACAGGAAATTATTTCATCATTTTCAATCTACTCTATTAAATTTTGTTTAATTTTTGTGTTGACATTTTTATTCATTGTGAAATAAATTGTACGAGATTTTTGAATTCATAACTGTAAATAGAGATGATCGATTTTAATTTTGAACATCAAAACAATAGGACTCAACAGAAGTTTATTACATATTATAAGTATACAGGTTTTTTGTTAGATTTGTAAAATCTATATATATTTTTTGCATTTATTATCATCATCTGTTGAGAAATTCATTGTACCCCTCCACTTCATGGGACTGAGGTCTAAGATAAATTGATTAAGTCTCATTTATCAAAGGTCGTTCTTTTTAAGGTGTTGCATGATCTACTCCTAATTCTACTACCTTGTAGATTTAAGTTAAAAGTTATCCTTCGATATTTTTTGAGTGATTTTCATAGTATGATGACCAACTCAATTTTCTCAATTTCGTATCCAACTCAATTTTCTTTGTTATTCAACTCCATATTTACACTTGTTTCCACGTTTTAAATCCGTTTATTTAGATCTGACTATTGTACTTTAATTTAGTTTATACTCGACACGTCAGAAAATTTACATGGTTCTGAAAAATTGTCTGACCATTGATATTTGTGCTACATCAATTATTTTTGGTCCTTCTTTCATTTTTGGATAATTGGCTGCAACTGTCAAAAATATAGCAATAATAATGGGCTTCCAGTGTAAGTATTGAGAGCAATTAATTGTGTCTTCTTGACATTTATTTCAATTCTGATCTACTTTACAATTTGTATTATCCGTTGTAGTTTTTACATGAAAACAAGATCATATTGAAAATAAGAGGTCATAAAATATAGAAGGCTTAGTCCGCAATTTTTTTAGTTTTTCAGTAAGACCCTACCGTAGCTTCTAATGATCACTGTGTAACGTAAAGGTACCTAGTACACACTCTAGTACATTATACACCGCCCTAGTACATTATGCCGCCTGAACCCTTTTTTTGTAAATACAATACTCCCACGCTTTATATTTCAAATTAATTTTTGAAATAAAAAAAGAATATTATTTCCTCGTTGTAATGCAAAACAATGCACATTTGTTTTCATATTAATAAATAAGTTATTGATAGAAAACTAAACTAGGTAGACATTTTAGTGAAAATATTATAGTTCCAATGTTGTGATTTTTTTATTTTGTTAAGACAAAAATAAATAAACTGTGATGTTCACTTATATATTTTATTCAAGTAATTGTAAAATATACTTATATTTATTAAATAGATTATAATACATACTTTCTTCAATTTGTAAATAAAAAATTTTTAAAATGATAAGCATATTTAGTAAAATTAAAGGAAAATATTCGACTATTTTTAACAATAAGATAAATTTTACTCTAACGCTAACCCTAAAGAATAAGTTTTTCCATAACTATGTTTTACTTAAGTATATTATATTTTGTATAATTTAAAAAATCTCTGGAATTATCTTGCATTCCACAAAAATTTTATAAAGGCGTCCATTATAAATTACCAAAATAATTTCTTTGTATACATTTCTCACAATAAGTTGAAACCATGACAATGTCTGGCACATTTTGGAGAAGAAGATATTCTAATATATTCAGACAGTGACATAGTCTGCAAAATTGAACCTCCAGTTTTAATAAACATCAGAGGACAATATAATGTACTCGAAATCATACAAATAAAAAATGTGAAAACTAAGAATTAGTAAATGTGACTTTTACTTTGTATGTATATGAAATATTTTGTATTTTTATTTATTTATTTTAAATGTGCATTGTTATAATATTTAAGTTAATTATGTTATATTGAATTATTTTTTTTTTGCTTTAAATACTGAGTCTTTGCATTGTTTAATTTTTTTTAATTTTCATATTGAAATAAATGTATATTTTTATGTGTAACAAATAACTTTACTTACATTTCAACAATTTTTCTTTTTTTTTTTCAAATTACTTATGATTTTTTATTATAATAAATATTTTTTATAATTTAACTAAGTACTAGTTAGTTAATTATTTAAAACATTAATTATTAATTTTACTCTTAATAATTATTTTAAATAGATTTTTTGAATAAAATCGTAAATAGGTACTGCGAATCGCAAATAGGTTCAAAAAGCGGAATTGAGTTCATATAAGGGCGGAATTAGTTCAGATTAAAATTGTTGTGCGGAAATACGTACAATTAAACTTTTTTTGGCAGTTAAAATATTTTATTATTTATTTAGAAAAAATTAAATTATAATTAGATGAAAATATTTTTTTTTTAATTAAAAAATACTAATTATTGTAATTTGAAGAAAAAAAATTTAAAAAAGCTTATATTTAGCTTATTTTGTCAACTTAAACTAATTTTTCCTTAAGGGGGCGGAAATTGGTACATTTAAGTTACTCATTGTGTAACCCTTGCATAACCCAGTCTAAAGCAAACGTAAAGCAAAACTGAGACAAAATAGAAGATGGAATTCAGTTTAACTGTAATGTATATATATCAATTGCAATTTTTTTTCACAACTCAACACTTTTCATTTCGAAGAGTCATATAAAGTTTATAATTATTTCTGGTATAGATTTACCTTGATGAAATCAAACGTTTACCGAAAGTCCTTAAAAAAAATTTATAAAATTGAATTCTATTCTATGGACGACTTCACTTATTATCCAAAATAATCACTGGTAATCAATGTTCCACAAATAATTTTGATTTGAAATGTGTTTTTACATGTTGATGATCCTAGTACTTTGGTTAGTCTTTTTTGTATGTCTTATATTATGTGTTATAGCGTTTATAGCCTTTATGCGTTTATGCATTGCCCGATCCCGCAGTTTTGTTTAACTATAGGGCGTTCTATTATTGATTTAATGTATTTGAAGTTAGGCGCATTGATGTTAAACCACTATGAGATTTGGTTTCAAGGGTTTATCGGATTATTTTCATCATGAATAGGGCTGCGATTTTGAGGTAACGAGTTTTCGAAGTATTTAGTCCAGTGTTTTAGTAGTCACCTGTAAATTAATAACTCAATTTAAGTAGAAATTGGACTTGAGGTGTTTTTACAGAATACCAATAACAGATATATTCAAATATATAAAAAAAAAATGTAAATATGTAATTAAGTAATAACTAATAACTGTTAACTAATAGATTTTTATATATATTTTTTTTAATTTCAGATAATTTGTATTCAAATCCTTTGAATGAGTTTACAACGCATAGCATCATTAAACCACAATTATTTCATGGGAAACATAAACGAGCTATTAAAAGTACTTTAATAGAAGAAGTAAGAAACATATTAATTAATTTATGATTTTATTATAAAAAATATTAATAATTTTTAATTTGTTAACATTTTTTTTTATTTCTTTGAAAATTTCACTTTCCTTTTTAAATTTTAAATTTGTAAAATGAGCACCTTTCTATTTTTTTTTTCAATCTATAAATTTTGGTTAAAAAACTAATTCAGTTAAAATAAATTACGAATTTCAATTAATTAATTTTGATGTAAATTTGATTATGTTTTCACTTCATTCACCATATTCCTTTTATATCATACAAACAATACCATCTTTGAATTAAACTGTTTTTTTTTTACTCTTCTCCTTTAAATTAAATGCAATTTTTTTTTTTTAAAAATGCTCTACTGTCCAAATTAATAAAATTTGAAATTTGGAATTAATTACTTAGTTAATTTTAAAAATGTTTTCGTTTTAAAATTTTAAAATTTTTATCAAAATTAAAGTGAAATTACGTTAATTAAAGATTTGTTTGTATTGCCGGGATAATATGAGTGCACAGTTAGAGACTTAAAAAATTCATTTGAAATCCCTTTGTAAAGTTCTATTATGAGTTCTAACTCGAAAAAAAATCCACTTTACTTATATACGTTTAAAAAGGCAAGAAGTGATCTGTAAAATGTCTAATTGAATATTTTTTCAAGCGTGTGTCTAGATAACATTGTCGAAAAACTGTAATCAAAATCTATTTTTGAAACCAAATCGTTTTTCTAATACTGAGTTCCAGCGTTTGTCTCTTAATATGTAAATAAAAAGTTTATTGATTTTTACATCTGTAACAACCCTAGTTATTTTCTCCTATTTTCTAATGTCAATTTTCTCAAATCTTATCACGGTTATACTGTCAGATTAATAATAAAAACAAACATGTAAAACGTCTTATTATATGCTTTGCAAAAAGCAAAAAAAATTGTAATAAGTATTTATGGAATCCTGCTATTCATTCATAGAATTTGTTTTTTTACTTTTTTTTTTGGCAAAATTCTGTTAATTTATTTAAAAAGTGGTTTTAATGAAAATTGCCGAATATTCTAAATACAGTGATGTTCCAATATAACGAACGATATAATGTCATGATCATACGTTATATCGAGATCGTTCGTTATATTGACTACCCCTAAAACTACGTTTGTTACACGTTTTTTATACTAATATCAATTTAAAATTGTGTATTTATTCGTAGTTCAAATAAAAAAATATGAAAGCTTATTTATTTTTGAAAAAATCAACAATTTTTGATTGTTTTGTTTTGTTTTCATTCTGATAAAAACTTTCAATAAAGGCCTGTTTCATCAGCATTGAACAGTGCATATCAACAATGGCTTACTTTAACTTTTGCTTAAATTGCTGTACCTGTGTAGCTAAACTACATGTTTTTCACCACACTGTTTCACACACTAAGTCCACTCCACACTGACTCGAATTCTAAAAACGTTTCTTAAATTTGTTCATTCAACCTTGACAGGTAAAAAAAAGTTGGATGTGTTCCAAGTTTAGTCTTGGAATATTTAATTTTGAAATATTTTGTCTTGACTTTTAAAGTTTCCACTCTTATTGGCATATTTTTATCGCTTTATTTAAGGAACCACTTGTACAGAAGATTTTCCATTCTATGAAACTCGCCTCTTCTTAGCCCTTTCACTACCGAATTATTTAATGCAATAAAAATATTTGTTATCTTCATTATTTTCTTATACAATATGGAACACAATTAAATAAAATTGTAGGTGCTTCGATCATACATTTGTCCTTTATAATGTACACTGGTATTAAAGGTGTTAATGTTCTACGTGCATCTATACCACTGTTTGTAAGTTTAAAATTACGAAGCAGTTGTTTTTTTTCAATTCTATGTATTGTCGATTTACTTTAATTATACTTAATATTTAGTGGTCCTAATAAAACACCCCCTGTTACTATCCTCAATAAATTTTATATTTTCTTTTAAATTCAGGCATTTTCTATGTTCCATTACGTACTTTTCACTTATCACTGATAAAAATAGTTACATGTAAATACATGCAAAAAAATAAGCTAACGAATGAAATATGCATAATAATAAAAAAAAACAAAAAATATCAAAACATGAATAAACAAGTGATTGAAAAAGAACAGACTAATATTCGTTGTAATGGATACAACATTTTTTGAACGTTCGTTATATAGAGTACTTAATTAAAAAACTTAGCCGTTCGTTATATGGAGTTTGTTATAAAGGGTATTCGTTATATTGGAACATCACTGTATAATCAATTTTGAAGTATACACAAAGTGTTTCTTGTGTCTTGACACTGTGTCCTAATTATTTAGACTACTTATATGAACTATTACTGTTCTTAAGTATCTGGTATGTAATAATTTTGCGTAAAACAGAGAGGGTGTTTTTAAATATTGAAGCTTAACATCTTAATGAATTTTTTAGTACTTTTTCTAAATTAAACTGCAACTACAGGTTCATATGGAATGCTGTAAACTTGGTAACTGAATTATGATCAGTGGACATTTAACAAAAATGCATTCAGAAAAATTGACAGTTAGCAAAAGTACATTTAACAACTTGGACACCTAATATTTGAACATTTTTATTTAGGTATTTTATTATATTGTCAAATGAAAGTTGCCAACTGGCCTTGGTTCTCGTTCATATACTTCCCTCGAAACCACAGTGTTAGGGGTTTCACAATATATCATCAGTTCAGAATAAAAATTCTAATTAATTTGTTTTTCGTTAACCTTTTTACTACCGACGTTTATTACAAAGGTTGTAATCTTTTTGCTACATCATATTACGGTAGTGAAAGGATTAAGTTCCGCTAACTGAAGCACTTTAAATTAAAAACTTTTTTAATTTTAACAAGTACAGATGACACGTCGAAATGGTGGTTTAGTAACATAAGATGGTGTCGCGAAAATCAATTCAATTTAGTTGATTTGATATTTTTCAAATCCACTAAAAAAATTCACGGTGTCAGGAGAATCAATTTTCAACTATTTGAATTTTTGACATTTCAAATCAAAAGTTTTAAGATACCTAAAATATGTTGGAGTTTCCAGTTTTGTTTTATTAGCTATTTAATATTTAAAAAAATTATAAGTTTATAAGTAAGTGTTCAATAAATTTTAGGTTTTTTTTATATTTTTAATTTTTTGTTATACTTTTCAATTTGTGGACTATTTTGATTATTGAAATCAAGGTTATTTTAATATAATATTTACTTTTTAGCTCGTTCTAGTTTGTATTTGTCTGGCCAAAATTTTCTTTTTTTTAGTTTTTTTAAATTATATTAACTTGCCTTATGCAAGTCCATTATGTGTTTTGTGTCTTTTAAAAGTTAATATTATTTCAATAATATAATAAAATAAGGAAAAAAAAATTTGTTTTTAGAAATATTTGCCTTCAATTTAAGCGTACTAAAACTACAAAAATAAACTTTAGAATCGCAGCTTGATATAATGTTTTCATAGCAAGTTATGATTGTAATTACGGAAAACGCAAATTAGCCGAAATTCTAGGAATTCTTGAGATGAGATTAAGAGATTTGGTAAAAAGTTCGGCTAATTTTCTTTAATTTCAGTCAAATTTTTTTGTTACTCTCTTTTGTTTACTATATTTTTTCTTTTTCTTACACGTAAAATTCTTATTATCGTCTATTTCTGACAATGTTTATCAAATTTGTATATGAATTTGTGTGCAAACAAATGAATACATACATGAGTTCATACTCTTTTTATGGATATACTTTGGTTAAATGGTTATTGAAATGGGTATTTTGTTGAATTGAAGTAAATTGAAACAAACATATAAAGTCCAAGGCAAGTTAATTAAGGCAAATATAATTACTGTTTCGCTTAGTAATAATACGCCATATAGCTATATATATATTATGTAAAATAAATACATAATATATATAAGTAGCTATATTTCGTTCTATTCGTCGAATTTGTTTTTGGACTAAGAAAAGGAATCAAATATTTTGTTATTTGCTATTTATTTATTTATTTATTTAACAGTGGACCTACAGATTAATCTGTAGGTCAACTAGAGGCTCTTGTTATTTTCTATTTTTCTATTTTTTTTTAAAATAATGTAGCTATTTAGACAAGAAGTAAAATGAAAATTCAATGTAATTCCGGATTTTACATCAAATTGCATCAAAAAAACTATTTCTGTCGAAAGTGGAAATAACGTCTTTTGAAATTCAACTCCTCATTTATAAATTATCCATTATTACAATAAATTTATCACAACAAATCACAACAAATCAAAACGAAATTCAAAATTCAACAAAAAAAATTTAGTTGAATTTCAAAATCAAAAAAGTTGAAAAAATTCACAAAAGTTGATAAACGCGACAGCGACAATTGAAATATTTCAATTTTAGTTGAAAATCAAATCAAAATTGAATGTCGCGACACCACCTATATTCCAAATTTGTAATAAAAATTTTATTAAATGTTACCATGTTATGTTAGATCATTTGGAAAAATATTGTCATTGAAAAACGGAGTCTTTAACAATTTGAAAATTTATTTTTTTTTAAAACCCAAAACTGAGAATGTAGAGAATGTAGAAATTTGTTTCGACCTTCATTCTAAAAATGTAAGTCTAATCGATATTCAAACTCCTTCTAGAATAAAGTAAAGATTTAATTTATAAAAAATAATTAAATTATTTAAAATTTCTTGTAAATCAAAAATATCTCTGACAACATTCGAAAGCAAATCTATCACCCATATTCTCTTAGACCCATCAAGCGTGTTTGTGTGAAAATATCTCTGAAGTTTTGTATTTTAATAAAAACATAGGCGTGATATTTTCTAATTGACGCGAGGGCAAATGTGGAAACTATGCGTGAGTATTTTCGGTTAGACTTTGTTCATAGGGCGTGGTAAGTATTTATATTCTCAAAAATTGTAAACAATAGAATATCGTGTCAAATTATTTTGTGTTTTTTGATAAAAAAATTTAAGTCGAGAAAAAATATTTTGTGTTTTTTTGATACAAAAATTTAAGTCGAAAATCGAATTCGAGTCTTGATAATGTCTTAGAAGGACGAAACATGTCGACTCAAATGTTATTTTTATTTTTTTTTATTATTAAAATTTTAAAATAAAATATATAAGAAAATTTTAATAATTTCTTAATTAGTGAAACAACAACTTAAGTGTTTTATTTAATTTAATTAAATATTGTATTAATTCCCAAAAAATTGAGTTAAATAAATAAATTACTTAAATGGATATAAAAAAAACCGTTAAATAAGGATTAATAAACAATTTTTCATTATTTTTTTAGTAATTTTATGAAAAGTTGTGTTGAAAAAAAAGAGAAAAAACTCATCTTTATCATTTTACAACACTTTTATGTAACAGATGTTTTTTTTAGTGTGATAGAACTTTAAATTGAAATAAAACACATTTAAATTAAGATTGAACACACATTTTTTTTTTATTTGAAAGATAATTTTATGACTAGGTTTTGAAAATAATTTCCGACATATGTCCACCACGACTAGCTCTGAGGAACCGCATTGAATCAGACCAATTTTGGACCACTTTTTCGAGTAATTCAGGCCTTATTTCATCAATAACACGGATTATGTTGGCTTCCAAAGCATCTATTGTTTCTGGTTTATCAGCATAAACCAATGACTTCACATAACCCCAAAGAAAAGAATCCAGCCAATCCAGTAAAGAGCACAATTCACTGTAATATTTGCTCCAGCATCGTTTTTAAAGAAATATGGACCGATGATACCTCCAGCGTGTAAACCACACCATACGGTGCATTTTTCAGGATGCAATGAAACCTGCAGAATTTCTTGAGGATTGTTGTCGCTCCATATACGGAAATTTTATCTTCTTTACGTAGACGTTCAACCAAAAATGAGCTTCATCACTAAACACAATTTTTCGATAAAAAAATGGATCAACTTGAAGCTGTTTTAGGGCCCAATCAGCAAACAAACGACGCTTATGGCTTTAGTTCATGAACCAGTTGAATCTTATATGTGTGTAGACCCAGATCTTTACGTAAAATTTTCCATGTGGTGGTTGCATATAGTCCAACTTGTTGTGAACGTCGACGAATAGACAAATTTGGATCTTCATCAACACTAGCTCTTACAGCACCGATACTTTCTTCTGTACGAACAGTTGTTTGTCTTGTTCTTGTTGTTGTATCGAGTAGAGAAAATGTTGTCCGAAATCTATCGATAGTTCGACGAATAAGTTGCTCTGATGGACGATTATATAAACCATAAATTTCACGAAGTGCTCTATAAGTTTGGCGAATAGAACACTGATTTTGAAAATAAATTTCAACAAATTGTAAATGTTGTTGCGGCGTGAGTCTTTGCATGATAATTTGTCAATGCTTATTGAACAGAAATGTCAAAACTACTTGACTTCTATCTTCTGTCAAATAACAGTTATCCCTATCGAAAGTTCTATCATTCTAAAAAAAAACACCCGTTATTATAATTTTTATACATAGTTAATATTAATTAACTATTGTAATAATTTTATTAATAATTTTTATTTAAAAAATATATTAAAAACTTTAAACTAATCCCACTATTTAAACTATCCACACATAGATGATTAATCGTTGGTTACTGTATTTTTTTTTTGGACGCACCTAAGTCGAAAAAATTTAAAAATATCCAGATGACACTTCTAACACATGTTGTTCTAAATATGTTCTTTGGTACTACCAACATAATAAAAATTTCGATGACTTCGCTCCCTTACAGTGTCTAATAGAAATGCACATTCAGCTGGACATGCCGCGACCAATTGTTGAGTCTAAGAGAATATGGGTGTATGTGTCATTATATTTTTAATATAATACCGCAAATTATACTGACATAGAACACTCTCTGTAACTATATCCCTCTCGTAGTTATAAAACAGTCTCACAACTTTGACTGCATTACGCTCTGTAATCGCTAGATTTTTTTTTCCATCTCATAAGCAAATAAAAATCTAGTTTGTATCTTTAAAAATTTTCAGTATGTTATTTTATCAACTCAGAGGTTGTTATTTCGAATCTAACTTAAAAATTAGTTTTTATAATTAGTTATGATGTGTCCTTGTTTTGAGAATAGTTCAGACTGATATCTACTGAAATTCTTGACTTGATTTGATTTATTTATTAAATGATTGCATATAAAATGTAAAAAAAAAACTAAGACTAAGACCCTGTGTCGTTTGGTCGTTTGACATGTGGGTCAGCTCGGTTGTGAAGTGATGCTTCTGATGCTATATGTTAGTTTTATTTTAATTTAATTTATATTTAATTTTTTTGGTTTTATTTTGTTATTCTTATATATTGGCTTAATTTGGTTAGATTTATAATCCTAGTTATATTTGTTGTTTTTTTTTTTTTAATTGTGTCCATGATTAATATTATGTTTTTGGTGCATAACGATCGATTTGCTAGTGTCAGGTTGATTTTTCTGATAATATTACAGGTTGACTTTGATCTTCTGTGTTATTAGATGTAGCTCCATATTTGGAAATTTTTAAGCAGAAAAACCATTTCGAAGCTGTCAGGATCATTGCTTGGTGACGCTTGAAGGGGAGTAGTTTTTAGACTAAGCCAATATCGATCTGTTTCTGCTCATTTAAGGACAACGTGTATATGTAGGTTTGTTGATCGAATAGATGCTTGTTAATTGCTTATGAGCAACCGCACCTGATTCTGATCATTTTTACTCCCAGCTCTGGCTATTGCTATCAATGTGAGTAGTTTTACTGGTGAAATTCTTATTATTAAACATTTAATTTTTGTACATTGATCCTTTATCACTTTCGTTTTTCGATTTATTGAGATTTTTAAATTTAGTACATTTAACGATATTCAAAGCTTTATGGTCTTATTTTTTATTTTATTTATTATTTGAATAAATGGATCTACATATTTCGATTTGTAATTGAATTTTTTTTAATTAATCAATTTATTTATTGATTATTTTAGAATGGCTTACATTTTTTATTAATCAATTTACTTATTTTCTATTTTAGAGTGGCTTACATATTCCTCATATAACATTATCATATCATCATAATGGCGAAAAAATAACTGCAGATCTTCATTTAAATGAATATTTATTACCTCAGACACATTTTTTACGCTTTCAAGACTCGAATGGAGGTAGTGATATTATAAGAAATTTCTCTAAGACTGAAATAGATCTCTGTCATTATCAGGTAAGGAATAATTTAATTGTTTTATAATATTTATATATTGATATAATACAGGGTGTTTCGAAATTAAATTTATTTATATTGTCTTTGAATTAATACTAATTATACCAAGGTTAAAAAGTATTAAGTAAATAATTGAAAGAGAACCTTCCTGGGCTGGAAGCATTTTCGTTTTTTTATACTTTATGTATTTGAATATCTTTTTAACCATCCGTCTAGATATTATGTATAGCTATATGTATTATATTTTATAACACAATTTTCTGGGGTTAATTATAATAATTTTTCTTTTTTATTATAGGGTAACATAAGGGGTAATTTAGATTCTAGAATAGCTGTTTCAACATGTGATGGCGGTGTTAATGGTATTGTTCAGCATGGTTCAGATACATATTTTATACATTCCACATTAGATGGAAAGCTTCATGATGATCATTTTTTATTTAGGTTAGTTACATAAAATATTATAACATAATTAAAATGATACAACTGAGATGACAATTTTTAGATTTTAATTTTATTAAATTTGAATTTATAAAAATGTAGATTAGAATCTATAGAATATCTATTTAAAACTTTTAATTTTTAATTAAACCTTCTTTTTGGTTTTATTTTTTAGACATTCTGACATGAAAAAGAATACGACATGTGGCTACAAAGAAGATAATAACGAACATAATATATTGAAAGATAATTTAATTAAATTAATTGGAGAAGAAAATAATTTGAATGATGAAACCAACAGTCAAGTGAATTATTCTACAAAAACTAATAATAGAATGCTTAGAGTAAGTGAAAATTTTTAAGTACAACTATAATAATATGTTGACATACATCCATGCATGTATATACATATTTACACATAAATTAAAAAAGTGTGTATAATTAATTTATTGATTTTATTTTTAATTACTGTCATCATTAAATCATATTATTCGCTTGGATACTTTTACAGATTATTATGTCACTTTTCTATCCTTGATTAAGACACTACATAGTAAAATTTATTATAATAAATTCTGAGAGTCTTAATATGATCTCATGCCAATAAATTTGATAAAAGAGATGTTTTGTATAATAAAAAATTTGAATAAACGAAAAAAAAGTCAAAACTGTGAAAAAAGAAGGCTCTTCGCGTGTAATTTAGTTAAAAGTATAACAAAAACAAATTGTAAAAATCGATTTGCAGTGCAAATTTTTCTGTTCGAGAGTCATATATATGTATTTTTAACTACGAACTTAATCACCTATTTTTGTCACCACTGAGTAAATTCATTAAACAAGTACATATGTACTTCTATTTTCTTGTACAAAAATAAATTTTGTTTAGATTTCCATTTTTAGATTTAACTTTAAATTATTTTATTACATAGGAATTCGTTAAACCTTCAGCTGTAATATCGAGATTCATAAGCTACTGCATTTACTTTTGTAACAAGAGAATGGTTATTTATACAAATCAGTGTTTCCTTTTATATTTTTTAACACAATCCATTTTCAATTCGTTGACTAGTTTCCATAAGGACACAAATATTATTTGATAGAATTTGGTTTATTTTTATACAATTATTTTTATTCGTAGTATTTTTTAACTTTACCTTGACTTCATCATTGTGTATCCTCTGATGGAATATTATTTGCTGCATACACATATTTTCACATTTGCTGCGTTGGTTTGCATTCATTTGCAACACAGTTTATTAATTTTGACTTTACTTTTTTAATATCAGTATTTGATATGGAAATATTAAATAAAAATCAATATTGTAAATAATATTTATCGCTTGATAATTCAATAGAAATAAGAAACTTCGGATATGATTGATTCCAAAATCATGTCTTAATTCAAACTGGCTCTTCTAATCACAATCTACAGTAATAATAGATCTTAGTTCTAATTATCAATTAGCATCTATTTGCTTTACATTCTTACTTTCAATTAAAAATTCGAAAATTTTTTAAAATTAAAACAGTAAAACCCTACACCTCCGAAATAGGTGTATTAATTTGCATTACCTCATAAAATAAAAACAAAATGAAATAAAATTATATTAACAAATTTAAAGTAACTTTTAAACAATTTTTGTTCCACAGTATAAACGTTCCAGTGAAAGTGAAATCCATGGACCATATAACGCTAATAAATACTCATCGTTTGTAGAATTAGTGTTAGTTGTCGACAACAAAGTTTATCAATCATTTGGTGAAAGCGTTAAGAAAGTTCATAATCACTGTAAAACCTTAGCAAACATCGTTAATGCGGTAAGAAGATATTTCAATAAAAATTTTAAATAATCTTTTCATTAACAAAATTATTATTTTATTTTAGCTTTATGTTCCATTAAATATTTTTGTTGCACTTGTGGGTGTTGTTGTTTGGAGTGAAACAAATGAAATTGTCTTATCAGAAGATGGTGATGTTACATTAAAGAATTTTTTACAATATCGGAGAACAAAATTAATAGTTGATCATCCGAATGATAATGCACAATTGTTAACTAAAGAACAATTTAGTGGAGGAGTTGTTGGTAATTATTTTAGTTATAACATTGATTAAGAATACTGTAATATTCAATTAAATAATTTTATAAGCTTGAAAATTTCACTTATATTTTAATATTAATCGATTTTATTTTTAGGAAAAGCATTAAAAGGACCAATATGTACTTTTGAGTATTCTGGAGGAGTATCTATGGAACACAGTTCATTAGTTGGTGTTGTTGCAACAACTGTTGCTCATGAAATGGGACATAATTTTGGAATGGAACATGATACTGCTGATTGTAAATGTGAAGATGAAAAATGTATAATGTCTGCTTCTAGCACTTCTGTAGTACCACGCCATTGGAGTTCATGTAGTAAAGATCAATTAAATGTTGCCTTTTCACGTGGAATGAATTATTGTCTTCGTAATAAACCAACAAAATTATTTGATTCACCGCAGTGTGGTAATGGTTTTGTTGAATTTGGTGAACAATGTGATTGTGGATTACCAAAATACTGCCAAAATACTTGCTGTGATCCAACTACTTGTATGTTATATGCAAATGCATCTTGTGCTACAGGTGAATGTTGTGATTTAACAACATGCCGCCCAAAAGCGGGTGGAATTAAATGTCGTTCAGCACAAAGTGAATGTGATTTACCTGAATATTGTACAGGTGATGCTGAATATTGTCCAACTGATGTACATAAACGTGATGCAACAGAATGTGATAGTGGTAATGCATTTTGTTATCAAGGCACATGTCGTTCTAGAACAGCACAATGTAAAATATTATGGGGGCCATCAGGTCAAAGTTCAGATTACTGTTATGATAAGAATGTTGATGGAAGTCGTCATGGTAATTGTGGTTTCGATAGATTAAATAATAAATATGTATCATGTAAGAAGGAAGATGTACGTTGTGGAATGTTACATTGTAAGCATTTGAATGAACGTTTGGAATTTGGTATGGAATCAGTTGCTGTTCTATCACATAGTTTTATGAATCATAAAGGAAATATTATACCATGTCGAACAGCAGTTGTTGATTTAGGTCTAGAATCTATTGATCCGGGATTAACTCCAAATGGTGCTAAATGTGGTGATAACAAAATGTGTGTTAATCAACAATGTGTTCCTATAGATAGTTTTAGAGCACAAGGAAGAGGAATAGCATGTCCGGAAAATTGTAATGGAAATGGTGTTTGTAATAGCAAAGGAAATTGTCATTGTTTTGTAGGATTTGCTCCACCACTCTGTAGTTCTCCTGGTTATGGTGGTTCTCATGATAGTGGACCAGCGACCAACCCTAATAGTAATTATTCAAAAAAAATTAATTGATTTGTAAATCAGTACGGTATTTTAAATAATTAATTATATTATAATTTTAGGTAATGTTGGATTTACTAGGACAATGTACATCTTTTTCTTGGGCGTTGTACCATTTGTATCAATATTTTTATTTCTGATGTATTACTGGAAGCAAAACAAATCATTTGATGGATTAAGAAAATCAGCTAATGTGTATGTAGCAACTACTGAACCAATTACAACTAGTTCTTCTAAGAGAAAACTTCAAATAACAGACATTAAATTAAATTCAACTACTAATCCGCACGTATTATCAAATTGCACTGATTTAGTTATTAACAATAATCACTGTGATAGGTCCGTGCAAAAACTATAAAACATTTCCCCCAATAACATTTACACTTTCAAGAACACTTATAATTTAGCTTTTATAATATACACAATTGTTAGATATTATTTTTATTTGATTGTAATGTATAAGCGTATGTATTTTTAAAACATTTTATATATTAAATTTTTTTTTTAGCGAAATTGTGATTTTTGTTTTAGTTTTGTTTTTATTGACAATATATTAATTATTGTACCATCTTGTGCATGTTCAAAGTTTTAAATTTTTGTTATTAAGTTGTATAATTATTTTTAATGATTTTTGTATTTTTTTTTTTAAATTATAGGCTAAAAATTTTTTGTACTATTTTGGACTCGTAATAGTTTCCATAATTTTCCTGTAAATTTAATTTTGTATTTTAAAAGCCAAGAATTAATAAATAGAACATCTTAAGTTGATTATAGTAGAATGATAATTGAAATTAGTCTTTTTTTTGTTGATAAACATTAATTTAATTTCTATTTATTATTAATTCATTTGATTGTCGATTATTCAATTTGCTTTAAATTAGTTTGTTTTTTTCATAACAAAATCTTTTAAACCTTTATTTACTGACATAATTTAGTAGTATAAAACTATAGTTTATACTCACAAACTTTAATACTAAAACAGTCCAATTCTAACAATCTTAGCATGTAATTTTTGGGTTTTATTTGTTTAAATAAATAATTTTCTAGCTTAGTTGGTGCTTGGTGTAATTTGTAGAACTCTTTCTTTTTTCTTTCAACTTTTTTCACCTTTTTTTTGCTCTTGTGTGCTTTATACGAAGTAAGTTGTGTTATGTATTGGTTCAAATTATTTTAAATCTTATAATTGATTGGCAATTTTTTAAATAATTGTAATATTTTTGAAATATGTAATTGCAATTTGAATTCCATAATCTTGTAAATTATGTTTGAAATTTCTTATTTCAAAAATTGCTGATCTTAATAATCCAAAAATTATTCTTTTTAATTTTTTTATGATTTATTACAGTTTAAAGCCTGTTATCAAAATGAACCCACCACGTAATGATAGTAGTGGCTCACCCAATTCTCCAGGTGGTGGTATGACAACATCGTCACCAAGCAGTACTGACGACATGAATTCGGCTCTTTTACGTTCTCCAACCGATAATAATACACCAAATTTAAGATTTGGTAAATATAAAGGTTTTACTTTAGCGCCACTACCAAATGCTAATACAAATCTTGAGGGTCCAAAGGTAGCATTTGTTCATCCAGTAAGTAAAACATCAACTGTAATTGACGAGATAACAACAACTGGTGGAGCACCAATACGACAAGCGCCTCCTGTTCCAAAACAATCACCTTTAATAACAAGAGATAAGAATTCTCCAATTTTAAATAAACATAGTACATTAGATCGAATGAAAAAATCACCGCCAACAACATTAGAGAAAAAAAGTGCAACTTTGAATTTTAATAGTAAAAGTGAAGCTCCAGCCTTACCCCCACCAAATCCCGGATTTAATGCAAGACCATTAATTTCGAGTCCAGTCTTGGAAACATCAACATGTACAGCTAAAGAAATATCAAATGATAGAGTTTTAATACCAGCACGACCTGCTCCAACTACTCCACCTATTTCTAATAATATAGATTCCAATAAATTTCAAATCAAATCAAAAGATGGTACAATCAAAAGAATAGCATCGTTTTTAAAGAAAGAAGAAAAAGCTGATGTACCATATAAAGTTCGACCTAAAATTGATAGAGAACGCTTAAAAACTATAGAAATATCGGCACCTATATCAGTTGATGAAACTTTATCTTCAGTTGCTATAAAAAATGAGGAAGATAACAATAAACTTAACAGGACACAAAGTATGAGAAGTCCTAAAACAGAAAATTCAACGAATAATTTCGCACCGACACATTTGCAAAGTGTTGGTTCAATGCGATCCGTAAATCGACCCAAAAGTATTGTAGGTAACAATAGACCAAAAAGTCCACCACCTAGACCTCCAGCACCAAATGGTTCGACATATAATGTACCGAGATCTACTCGAGTGGGAAATATAAACGAAAATGAATATGATGATTGCGAAGCAATAGAAACATCATTAATAACTGCTCAGCCATCGGATTATAATACACCATCTGATGAAATTTATTCTGTTATTGATGAATATTCACCATCTGTGCCTTCGATTACCAATTCAAATGCTAATCGAAATGTAAATTTGCTGCAGAAAGATAATAAAGACAATATAGGTTCAATGGGTTTGTTAGGTGAGATTGTAAATGAAATTGAAAAACGAAATGTTGATTCAATATATTCAGCATCAACTTTAAAAAAAAGTAAATCAATTGAAACACCAACAATATCATCATATATGAACACATCGGATGCACAAAATGGAACAGGTATTGATCAAAAAGAACAAATTAAAAATATGAATAGTAATACAACCATTAGAAATTCTGGTAATACTGCTCCAATAGCAAGAGTTGCACCTAATCGAACAACAGAATCATCTAAAATATCTCCATTAAACAGTTACGGTGCAAATACACTATCAAGTTTTAAACAAATTAAACCAAATTTAAAACCTACTGCTTCGACATCCAATACAAAATCTAATCCTCAGAATATTTCAAATAATCCAGTTCAGTCAAAATCAAGTAGTGTTTCAAAACGAAGTCCATCTCCATCTGTTAATAAAAATTCTGTTGGTAAGTATTTATTTTATTAATACATTTTTCTAAGTCTTGTATTATGTATGTCTTTCAAAAAATTAATTTACTGTAGTTATTGCATAATTGTTTTTTTTTATTTTATTTGAACTGCTATTCAAGTACAATGTTACCTAAACTAAACAGTTATATATATATTTTTAAATAATTTTACATTTCAACTTATATTGCTTAAAACTTCAAATATGATGAATAAAATAATTTCATTTTTTATTATTTTAGATAATAAGCCATTGAACAAGAGTAAGCCAATTACTTCGCCGAAACCTGTACGTAAATTATCTACTAGTGAAAATAAATCTTCATCAAGTACAGAAACTGCAATTTCAAAACAAAATTCAGGAAATCCTTTACAAAAACCAAAAGTTCTATCAAAACCAGCTGGTATACCAACTATTAATAAATCAAATTTAAATGGTCGAACATTAAATAAACAAAATTCAATTCCACCATCAAATGATAATACAACAAAATTAACATCTGGTACAAAATTACAATCATTTGTACCAAATACAAATCGAAATAAAAGCAGTGCTAAAAATGGTGATAACTTAGATAGTAATAATAGTAGCAGTAATAGTAATAACAGTAGTAATAGTAGTAATATTAGTAAAATTGCATCTATAAATAAACCTGTTCCCGGAAAAACAGTATCATCTTTACAACAAAAATTTGAAAATTCATCAAATAAAAATAAATCAGAAAATAGTTCCTCATCTACTAGTAAAAATATAAATAAATAAATATTATTATTACATATTATGCCCGTTGATTGTGATGAAATCAAAATACATAAATTGAAATTTAAAATAAAATAAAAATTTCAATAAATTTAAATGAAATTTATGTTACAAAATAAAAAAAATGGTGCGTCAATTATTTAAAAAAAAAAAATAAAAATAACATTTTATATATGTATACATAGAACAAAATGCAATTTCGAATAATATATATATATATATATATATAATTATGACTATATTTAATACTTATATAATTATAGCCGTGAGATAGAATTCCAAAGATTCTCATCTATTTTGTATTAATCATTGTGTTAAAGCTTTTATGTTTCTTTTTTGTTTATTTGCAAATAATCACTAGCCATTGGTTGTGAATACATCACAAACATAAAATAAATGTACTCTGGAAATAAAAGTTGCTGTTTTTTTTTTAGAATATTAATTTAATTTTTAAAAATAAATTCCTTTTTATTAAAATCCTGTATAAAAAATATACACGAACGAACATATTATATTAATTTAATTATAAATAAAATAAATAGAATATTTAAAATTAATTATATGTTATATTAATTTTTTTTTAATTTTAATTATTTAAGTCCCTTTGTGTATATAGAAAGTTGTAATTAAATATAAGTTTATTGTAAATAACCAAAGATGATGTAAAAAAAAAAAATAATTTTAATATATAGAAACTGAATATTATAAAATTGAAAAAACAAAATGAAAATTTAAATTAACAAAAAAAAAAAAAGAAATAAAACGATCAAAAATACAATTATTATAATATAATAAATATTATATATATTTAAATATAAGTATAAATATTATGATTTGTATAGTTAAAAAAATGAAAATGAAGTTATTCATTTGATTATGAAAAATTATTTAAATAAAGATTGTAATAAAAGTCAAAAGAGAAATATTTAAAATAATATTACATCTTTATACATTTAATTAATGAACAAATAAAATTATTTTCAAACAAAAATATGCTCTTTTTTGTTGTATTAATGTGTCAAAACTTAAGAAGTTTTAACTTTTCAATCTTTCTATTTCAATACAATTTTTTTGAGTTAATCACATTTTTTCAGTGTAAAATTATTTTCAAGATCCAACCTGGGATAGAAACTGCAGTTTTTGGTACTTAGACTACATTTTGTATTGCATTACTGTATTTTTACTAAAATTATAAGCACAGAAACAGGACCATCCATATAAAATTCGTATTAAATTAGTTTGCATAATAAATTGAAAATAGTTCAGAGTGATCACAGTAATTAAAAAATGCAGGGTGGGGCTTACAAATTTAATACCTTTTTGATTTGAATGTTTTTCAAATTATATATGGGAGCTAATAGGTGTATAATTAAAACAAAATGCTAAGCCACTAATTTATTTATGTTAATTTTGAAATAAATATTTCTCTTTGTTAACTTTAATAAGGATTCGTTCGAATTTAGCTTTAGTGCCATTAAATAACCTATTACATTATGTACAGTCTTGTCACAGTTTACAGTTATTACCAATTAACTATGAATTATATCAGTTTAGAAGCAATTTCTTTAACGCGATATTTAATTATAATAACTGAAAATATGCCTTGATGATGGAAGCAGGAAGATGACCGGTATCATGGACCCACCCCATGTATCTACATTATTTTTCATAATTTTCAGTATGTATTGTTTAATAAAACCGGTATTTATCTACAAAATAATTATTCTTTACTGGTAAAATAAAGAAATTATAAATTATTAAAATATTTAAATTTATAATTTTTATATTATGTAGATATGTATGTAGGTGTAATATATGTAATTGTAATTACATCTGGAATTTTGAATTGAATTTACGTTTTACTTCAGACCACGTCATTTAAGAATCCTGGATTTACGTCAACGAGCCTATGTTTTTTTTGCTCATCTTTTTTAATTCTTGAACAGGATCACAAACCGAAAAGAAGAAATACAAACCAATCAACTAAGAAACTCCCTTTTTTTATTGTCACCTTAAACTGATAATTGGTTGACATTAAACGACCAATTTTCAGCTAATTTTTTTTTCCAATTTTTGAAGACTTACATAAATTTTAATAATATCTACACTGGTTAGATGTAAGGTTGTTCTGGCACAGGTATTCTGTATAACTATTTGTTTTTTTTTTTAGAAAAGGCCTACTTTAGGATAATAGCAGAGACATAATAGTGGTTGAAAATAAAAAAAAGGGTTTCCATGAATTTTCCTGTTATAAATGACAAATAATAAAGTTAATTTTAAAGGATATAAAAAAAAGTTACATAAAATTAAAATTTTTTTTTTCTTGTTTTATTTTTTTACTGCTATGGTGATTCTTTAAGATATTCAAATATTTTATCACAATAAAAAGAAATTAATTTTTGCTGGACAAATTCAAAATATTTTGTTGAAGACGTAATTTTTCATTCGGAATACAAAAACAAGTAAGGCTATCTATCTATCTTATAGAAAAACTACATATATGTAGATCAAAATTAGAATTTAATTTTTTTTGTTTGTTTTTTTCTTGTTTTACTAAATATAAGCATTTTTTTAGAAAATTATTTAAAGGTTTTTATTGGATATGACTTGTACCACTTTTTTCCACATCTTCTATAATAATTTTTTTTTGTAGTTTTTGGATTTTTTTTCTGCTGTTCTACGGAAATTTAATTACAAATCGTCTTTAATGAAGTTAATGTTCTAATAAGAGCTTCCAATTTCATAGAAAATGTAGCAACAATCTTTTCTAGGTTTTCTAATTTTTGATTTTGCTCTTCCTGTTTTTTACTTATGTGATGAATCAAGTTAGTTATTTCAGTCAAATAAATTGTATTAGTTGTTGGCTCTGTGGTTTCTATTTGTCCCAATGAAGCAAATGATTTCGATTTCAAATTTTCAATTGCAGGGTTGAGAAAATCTGAAACTGACGTAGTATCATTTGATTGAATCCATTTTTCTGCTATAGTATTAAAATTTTTTTGCTGGGATCTCGCATCTTGCAATATATTCCCCGTTTTGTTTTTTAAAATCTCTTCATTGGTGTCATCGACTAGCAACATTCTTTCAATTTCATTTTCACAGTCTTTAATTGTTCCAAAATTTGATCTTTTTAATTTACAATATTCCCTGTGCCAGTTGTCCTCAGGCATAGAATTTGGGTCATTTCGAAGTGTAAGGATGTGTTTTCTGTCTAAATGTGTTGGGTAATACAGTAAACCTCGTAGTTACCAATGCCCAGGAACTCTATGTAAAGCTGGCCCGGTTTTTTCGATAGTTTGCACAATTTTGAACATATTAAAACGAAAATTATCTAGAATTAAAAATAATTTCTTATATTATATGTTCTTTTTTTTCAATGAACTATTAAATTAATCTATACTTACCCAATCTATTTAAATTCAATGTAATCCAATTAAATTATATGTAATCCTCCGAATATGGTATAATGATCATACCACAAAAGCGTCTTTATTTATAACAATTTTCTTAATTATTTATTATTATTTAATTGTAGTAATTGTTCTACAATTTAAATATAATAATTATACAAACTCGACTTTAACAAAATGTAAATGCTTATACCTACTTAATTACTTTAGCTGAAAACTGAAAACTCAATGTACGCGTTTTGCGCTTTGAAAGCTTTGAGAACGGTTTACACTTTTGACATTTCAAGTTGAATATATTTGTTTAAATTAAAGTAAACTCAATGGTAGCGTTAAGTGAAATTAACCATTGGATCTGAAATCCACAGATCCATGGATCTGTTTACTGAACGGTGTGGTAAATGTACCGGTTAATGTATCGCTTTTAATGCGATTCGAAATCACTTTACTGTCTGTGTTTAAGCAAAAACAAAAAAATAATAATAAAAAATAAAAAACACGTTATATTGAAAACTAATCAAGGAGAGTAAAAAATAAAAGTGATAAATTTATTAAAAGAATATACATTTTTCAGTAATGATGGAATAAGATTTAATAAAATAAAATGTTTACTTATCTTGTTCTACCTTGAAATTATCTTTTACAATATTTTTTTTCGATTATTAACTAAATTAAATCAACTAAATTGGCAAGGTGAGTTGATTTAATTTGATTCCAAGCCAAACATTACCAATTCAATTTTCTTTGTACTTTCTTTTATCCTTTTTGAAAATTGAATTAAAAGTAATTTTGTTAGACTTTCGTTTCAGTTTTTGATGAATTTTTTTTTTTTTTGGTTAAATTCAACTCTGCGAAAATTGTTTATATCGGCTAAAACTTTTAAGCCAATATAAATTATGTATATGGAAATTGTATTATGTATACATATATACATTGGTAGGTATTCACTAAAAAATTAAAAATTAAACTCAAAATTCAACTAAAAATTTAGCTTATATTATTTTTAGTATTTTAGGTACAATTAATTGTTCGGACATTAAATATAGTACCGCAGATGCCTTCGTAACTTGTTTTTTTGCATTGTGAATGCTGCCTATCACTTTGAAACAACTCGTTCTGCTTCAATTTTGTTTTGTTTTTGTTTAAGGTTTTTATATTAATTAAAATAGTAATACAAATAGGTGATCATATTGGACGAGCTTAATAATATGCATGTTAAGTAAAGTGTAGTATACCATTTAATATATCGCGGTATATCTGGCGGTGTCGTTGAATTTCGTCTTGGGCGTGGACTCGCAAATGACAATGAATTATATAATTTGGTACAAATCAAGATGGAAAAATCGGAACATCGAAAATGTAGTATTAAAGTTTTAATTAAATAACTTTTTGCTGTTCCCCATAATTGTATACCATAAACCAATTTTACTTGAATCATCAACCTATGTAGCAGCAATTTGTTTTGGATTTTGATTGATCAAAGATATCTGAAGTAATAGAGCCAAAACTGTATTAATGGTTAGTGTAAAAGACTAGTTTTAATATAAACAAAATGGTAGTAGTTTTTAGTGCGTTGAAGTCGACACAGTCCTTCACTTCGTTCCCCTCCGGAAAATAGAACGATAAATGAAGACTCTTTTGATGATTTTCTTTTATCTGAAAAAAAAAAAAAAAAATATAATAAATAGCTAAAAAATTAGTTGGAAACGCTTTACAATGGTTGATAGATTAAGGCTAGAATGCGAAAGAGAAATTACGGGAAAAGAAACAAAGGCTAGAAGGACAATTAAAAACTAAGTTGTTTATGTTCTTGATTTTGTGCAAGGTATAATTAAAGAACTATGTTTGGTGATGAAATATGTAAAATTTGTCATGTTATGATTATGAATGATTTTCAACAACATATTTTTTATTATTTAGGTATTTTAACAGTGCGGGAATGAGCAGATTTAATTTCTATTAATCATGTAAGCATATGGAATTAGTAACAGAGTCGTCATGAGAAGTCAACCTGTAGTAAAACTCATATAGCCAAACTTATTTAGCCGCATACAAGATCATAAACTAGTCTCTTAACCTACTAATGTTAACAAGATTGGGAACCAGTACGATACTGGCTGTTGCCTGTTATTAATAAATATAATGTACGCCAGAAAGCTTGATATTCACTCAAATTATTTCTGCTGGGCCTATAAAGATGAAGCAGAAGATTAAGTAACCCAACATTTTTTGTACACCTATCTTGCATTATTTTCTAAAATGAAAATCTATATAGGATCTTGAGTTCTTGATTCACTGTGTATTGAGGTTGAGGTATCTTCTTTCATCGTAATTACATCTCTTTATAAAAAGCTCGAATTATATCTCGAAATATTTAATACTTTATTATTTAAATAATATTGATTTTTATTTTCACTAATAATAAATAATATGAGAGAGACAAACCATGCAAAGATTTTGGGAGGTATAATATAGTAATTGTAAGTATCAAAATTTCGTTAGGTGTTAAAATATATAATGAAGAAGCAATTCAATATTATAATAATACGTTTAAGCCCTTCAAAAACTACATACGTACTTCTATGGGTATTTATGTGTTATTATTATATATAAAACTTAACCTGTTTAGTGTTAAGTTAAATGAGGACCGTAATGTATGACATTTTTTGTTGATATAAATTTTATTTTTTACAATAACTGTGTTTTTTTGACAAATCCAAATTAGGTTTGAATTAAATTTTGTTTTAGATTGTGGCGTTGTAAACTCGGCGACGAGCACATAGTTGAAGTCTCCGATATTTTATTTCAATTTATTACATAAATTTAAACAAATGATGAATTTTTATGAGTTGATATTTTGTTCAAAATAAGTGTATTAATTAAAGACAATTATTTAATTATTTAAACTAAAAGAAAATTGCAATTTTTTTGTTGTGTTTTTAGCGTATTTATCGGCGGCTTGTGAATTGGTATCAATTGCAAACCCATCCACCATATAATAATAAATTGAGAATAATTAAATTAGAGTAAATTATGCCAGAAGAGTGTAATAAGGGTCTCCTACCCTTTTTTAATTATTTTGCAATTAGAGGAGAATCTGGTAGACGATGTATGTAGTAGGTAAGTAGACTCAACAGTGAAATGTAGTGGTTTAGATCAGAGGTTAGCATTTTTGTTAAATTTATCTGTGATAATTGCTTTGTGTATATACAAAATGTTGATATTGTGATTACAGTAATTCAAGCCAATGTAAATAACGCAATTTGCAACTTAAAGAGTATAAAAATAAATTTGAATTAAAAAAACAAAAAATTAAAATGAAATTAAAGATCTATTAGAGGCAATTAAATATTAAGATATATGGAAAGATCAAAGTTTATGCAAAATACGAAAAATTCGTGCGAAAATAATGTAAGCGAGATAAAACCACCTTGTTATAATTAAATTCAAAAAATTTCAAGTATAGTTGAGAACCTTAAACAAAACCAAGAAGCGAAAGCCCGTCCGTACTTAAATGACTTGTGCAGAACCAATTAGAATTACCCATTATAAAATTAAACAAAATAAAACTGATTTAAAAAAACATATAGATGTGTGCGATTTAACAATGGAATTTAATAATGTTTATGAGAGAAGAAATTGCTCTGTTTCAATATATTACTCAACTGTTTGACATCGGAAATGTATCCAAATAATTTTAACCGACACAATGTTCATACAAATACAATATGTCAAATTTTCTGAACTGACAACATTGTGTTGGCGACACAATGTACTTTGCTTACAATTCCGATCACTCTAAACACATCGTCTCTGAAATAAACGTCAAATCAAATGTCAAAATATTATACTCTTGTGAATACCTATTTTGTGGATAAATTTTTAAAATATTTGAATTGAATATATTTGTGAAATATTATATGTATATATAGAGCTTCAATATGGATAATTTCGTAAAAAAAATTTTTTTTAACCATACTATACTGTGTACCAACCAATTTTCGGATACATAATTTAACAACCCGTGTCATTAAAATGAGTTGCAGATACACTGTAAATGTATTAATTACCGATCATAAGACAATGTAAACAGTTTTCTTGTATGACGTTGTCGATACATTTACGATGTCACGGTCAGTAACAAAAATTGAAAATGCAATAAAAGCAAAAATTAGTAATGTGTATTAGTACCAAAAATAATCCAAACATATAGATAAGCAGGATGGATGAAAACATATGAGATGACAAAATTATAAATACTATACGAAATCAAAACAATTTATTGTAAAAACAATAAACGTTTGTAAACATAGCGTGACATCGTAAATGTATCGACAAACATCGCCAACACATTGACGTATTATCTTAAATGTAAAAAAAAAATTTGTTTATATTGTGTCATGATCGGTAATTAAATTGACAGTGTATCCGCGACTCATTTTCTTTCAATAATGGTTTGGTATAGTTATGTTAAGGCTTTTTATTAAGCAAGCATTAAATAAAAAAGATGGAGCAAAATTTTTTAAAACTAAAGAAAAATAAGTATAAATTTTAAATCATGTTTGAAAAATAAATTTAAAAATGTATTTTTTTATTTTAATTTACTTTAATTTTAATAGGAAATGGACTCATGGAAGAAAGATGCTTTTATTAACTATAAGGCTAAAGCACGAGAAGATTTTTCTTGTAAAAGACAAAAAAAAAAAATTTTTTTTACGAAATTTCCAATATTAAATTTTTCTTTTACAAAAATATTCAATTCAAATATTTTAAAAAATTATTCACAAATGAGGATAATAATGTTTACATTTAATTTGACGTTTATTTCAGAGACAAAGTATTTAGAGTGATCGGAATTGTAAGCAAAGTGCATTATGTTTCCAACACAATGTTGTCAGTTCAGAAAATTTGGCATATTGTAATTGTATATGTACATTGTATGTCGATACTTTTTGGATACATTCACCGATCCTCATCATTTAAAAATAAAAGTATTTATAATTCTATAATAGGAGAATGGAAAGTCATTCAAAAAAATTTTAAATTTAAAAAAAAAAGGTTGGAATATATGTCCAGTAGGTATACGAAGAAAATATAGTTAAATAGTTTTCTAGAATTTCAACATTTTTCTCATTTTATTTTAAAATTTTAAAGCTGAATTGATAAACTCTGTATCAAATTCAAATCCGATTTGTAAAATAAGCACAGTAATTATCATAATTTTCATCTGTAAATGACTTATGTTCAGTTTTGATAAATTAGAAAAAGAAAATATAAACCGTTATTTTTAACAAATATTCTTTTTAATTGGGTTCGACTGTACATGGCAAATATGATGAGGAAAATTTTTGCATCATACACACAAACAATTTTTTTCTCCGATTTTTTTCGTTTAAAAATTAATTTTTCATTTTTAGCTGGCGTTTAATTTATATTTATTGAGTTTGTACATACATTGGTAATTCTAGAGATTTTCTTGAGAAAAATTGAGAAAATCAATAAAGCTGTTATTGCTTTACAAATCCTTATTTATTTCATAAAATTTGATATTTTCTTGTTTTTTTTTTTTTCAATTTATTGGTGTTTGAATATTAAAATTTATAACCAGTATTAAAAAATCTTTTCATAGCCATTTAATGGTAACAACAATTTTTTTTATTTCACTAGAAATATTTTGAATTTTAAATACATTTTTCTAAATACTGGGCTCATAAAATTTAATAAAGCATATACAAATAGGTACTAACATGGAATACTCGTTGCTATATTTGGGTATAAAACAGAAATTTTGCAATTCGTGTTTAACTCAAAATATTGATAGTTGTTATCAGTATTAGTATTTTGAATAGCTGCAAAGAAATATTGCTATTTAATGCGATAGTTCAGGAAGAAATAATGTTACAATTATAGTAAAAAATTAGAAAATAATAAATTAATTTCTCACTAGATATTTAAAATTTTCAAATGAAAACTAGGAGCTGTACAGGTAGTTCAACATTACTATATCCATTGAAGAGTTCCAGTAGTGTTGCTGAACGAAACACTCTTTTAATTTAATACTGTCAGATTTATGCTTAGAGCAAGCACATAAGACGTCTATTACTAGATGAAGGCTTGCTTTATTTAATTGTGCAATAACTCATCATCCAGTAGGGTTAGTAAATTACTGCCACCTTTGATTAAAATATTTAAAAATAAACTAAACCAGGTACATGCTGTTAGTAGGAGGGTAAAAAGTCATAAATTAATACCTATGTTAATAGCTATACATTTAATAAGAACACGGCCGAAAGTATCAAAGCTAAAAAGAACAACAGTTGTTAGTTAGTCTCAGTTGAACGTACATTAAGACGTAATCGTTTTTTAATAGTTAAAACACTTAGTTGATGATCAAAAGAACTAGAGTTAGAATTTACTTCACGGAGCATTCTAGTGATTGGCTCGAATCTACCATATTCAGTAGGGTGGAAGGGAATGTGGAACAACTCAACGGTTCTGAGATTATTCCGATTGGATCTTGCAACCAAATAGTTTGAAATTTCAGGGGCTAGCGTTACACCCGAAAGGATCTGGTGAATAAAAGAGATATCTGCAATTATTCGACGATCAGACAACGACTGTAAGTCAATGAGTTAAAGACGGTGGTAATAAGGTGGAAGCCGCAATGGATCATTCCACGAAAAGTTACTCAAAGCGAAACGTAAAAACTTTCGCTGAACCGATTCAATTCGGTTAATGTCAGTCAAGTAATGTGGAGACCACACTTGACTGGCATATTCAAGGGTAGGCCTTACATATGTAACATAAAGATGTTTCGTGAGGTAGGGGTCAGAAAATTCTTTACACCAACGTTTAATGAAACCTAAAGAAGAATTTGCTTTGCTCACTATCTTATCATAATGTAGCTTAAAGCTCAGTTTAGTGTCAAGCGTTAACCCGAGGTCTATAATAGAATTCGCTCTTAAAAGCTGACAGCCATTTAGTTGGTAGCTGAACCAAATTGTCCGAATGGAATTTTTCCTAGAAAAGGTAATGACTTGGAATTTAGAAGTGTTCAATTCAAGTCCATTTTTTGAACACCAAGAAGCGAAATTGTTAAAATCGTTTTGTAGCTTTAAGCAATCCAATGAGGAAGATATAGGAGTAAAAAGCTTTGAGTCATCAGCAAAACTAAGAAGTTTAGAAAAGTTATCACTTTAGGAGCATCAATTGTTGAAACTATGAAACTAAGGGGTCCTATATGACTACCTTGAGGAACACCAGAAGACGCTGAGTATTGGTCAGAAATCGCAGTTTTAAATAAAACTGAGTATTCCCGAGAAGAGAGGTAAGACTCAAGGCAGTTAAGGCTATGTGGTGAAAAACCTTTAATAAGTTAATCAAGCATTCCTTAAGAAGGATCGGAGGAATACCGTCTGGGCCGGAAGAAAACTCGTCTTTTAATAATGAAATATGTTTCAACAATAGTTCTGCAGTTATAAGAATGTTTTAATGAGAAATAATAGATTACATTAATTACAATGATGGAAAGAATCCTCTTGCAAACTCTTGTTTTAAAATTATTAGTCTTCTTCCCATTGTTGCCAAGCTATTTGAAAAAATTATATAACACAAAATTATGGCGAAAATATAGTGTAATGAATCTAATACCTCTCCATCAATGTGGGTTCCAAGCAGCTCAAAATACTTTGAACATCAGGTTCATCAAACTGCAATACATATAAAAAAAGAATTTGCAAATAAAAATGTTTTCTTTGCCTTATTTCTTGACATGTACAGACGTTTGACAAAGTCTGGCATGATAATTTAAAATTTAAAATAAAAATTATCTACCTTTTGAAATCTACCAGTTACTGATATCATATATTTCCAATAGACGCACCAAAGTTAAATTCAAAGACTAAAGACACATATCTAAAGAATCTAAAATAAATTCCAGAGTACCAAAGGTAGCATCCTTGGTCTACTTTTGTACATAATATACATATCCAACTTACCGGAAAGTCATAACTATAGTAACCTCCACATTTGCCGATGACACCGAAGTTTTAAACAGACAAAAAAGTTATCAGGTTACACATCCAAAAACTTAGAGCATGTACATAAAATTGAAAACTGGTTAAAAAAGTGGAAAATTAAAATGAGTGAAAGTAAATGTGTCCATGTACATTTTGCACTCAGAAAAAGGTCATGTCCTCAGATAAACAAAAATGGAGTACCGCAAACAAATATCGGAGTTCATCTTGATAGACGGCTGGCTTGGAAAAAAATATTTCACGCAAAAGCTCAGAATACCAACTCAAAATAAAGTTAAAGACTGGTAAACATTCAAAGATGCAATTAGACCACAAAATAATGTTATGCAATTCAATATTAAAACCCGTCTGGTTATACGTATTTCTACTATAGAAAAGTATTTTTAGCTCTAATGTGGAGTTTACAAAGAATACAATCAAAAATCTTAAGAGTTTTATAACTAATGCCCCATGTGAAAAAAAACTTATACAAAGACCTGCACATTATCAACAATAAAATAAGAGCTTGAAAAGGTAAAAAATAACAACGCGATCAGACTCACGTTTCATTCAAATTTATTGCCATGAAACCTACTGAATATTGTAACTAGCAGCAGACTAAAAAAGAAGACACGAGCTGTCTAACAGAAAAAAAAGAAATACATCACATTGAAGCCATTTTTGGGAAAATAGAATTACATAAAAATATAAAAACTATTAGGAATGCACAATATAAAAATATGCTGACTCTATGATCACTCTAATATGTTGAAGAATTAATTAGAGAATAATTTAGCTAGAGGTATACATCGATTAACAACTATTGTAAGACATCATACTCAATAAAGAGATGTATGTTAAATTTACAGGATGGATAGATAAACTAGTTCAAAATTAGTATGGCTGTAAAATTTAAATCGATTTATGATCGAAAATTGAAAGCAGAAAACCAAGATAATACTTCTACTTGAATATAGAGTTTGATATAAATATCAACAAAATTGATTATTTAATAAATATATAGTGTCAGGTTTTGAAAATAATGTACTGTATTTTCAAATGTAATTGGGAAGATCGTAACGAGAGCTTTTAAATCATTTAGGGTTCGAAACTAATTCACTAAACAAATTCAAGGATCATAAAGGGTTTGTACTGTACAACTTCTATTATGTTTCAACTAAATGAAACTCAAAATTTATGGAAGAAAATAAGAAACTGTCATAACTAATGAATATCTACGTTTACATTGATTAGTAGGATTAACATCAGGAAATATTATTGATTCATCATAATGAGAATTTTTGGTCTACTGTACTGACTTTGCCAGCCACTCTTACCTATCTACGTATCTATATATAGATAATGTCTATTCTGTTATAACAAAAATGTGTTAAATTATTTTTTTTTTTTTAAATTAAAGACTCTTGTTAATTTCACAAAATTATTTTATTCCGACACGTGTTTCGACCTTTCGGTCATAATCATGGATCATAAATGGATACAAAACAAAATATTACAAGCATTAAATACAAAATTTAAAAAATTTAACCAGGTAAAGATTTACATATTGAAATTGAAAATTTTTAAATTTAAAGTGAACTTGGATTACAGGTAACAAATAATAAATTTATTGATAATTGAAAATACAATCATAAATAGCAAAAGAACTTAAATTATTAATTTCTATTTGATTATTAACAATGTTTAGAGAAGCTCAGCGTGCAATTAAAAACACTTACAAACATTGGTTAGAGCTTGAAAATAGAAAGTGGTATTCCAGAAGATTTCACCTAGGAGAACATTAAAAAGTAATGCATACTGAACTCCACAAGAGATTCGATAACATTACATTTGACATTATTTTTACGGATATATGAGAAAATGTAGACAACTCAATACATTTACATTATCAAACCCAGTTAAGGAAATTAAAATATTTAAAGGAAAAACAAAAATTGTAAAGAACGAAAAGAAAATTGATAACGGAAACCAAAAAGATACTTTGAATAAATTTTTTCCAAGATTAGTAAATTTATCAAATGTAGTTTTTAGCGATCCAGAGGTTTCTTTATTAAATAAAGGTTTGAAATTGACTCCAAATTATGAAGAATTGGCTATAAAAACTGAAATGGCAGTATCTCGAAACAACATATCAAATATGGAAAGGATGGATTTTGGCAAAATTATCCACAATCATTATTTGATTGATAGAAATATACGCCACAGTAACATAAACATTTTTGCCAATAATATAGAATCTATCAAAAATAAATGCAAATACAATGAACTCATCATCAGCAAAGTGGACAGAGGTAATACTATCACAATTTTGAATAGACGTGATAATATATCAAAAGTAGAAGATTTTATTTTTTCAAATAATTTGTTCCTCCTTGACAAAGATCCCACAGATAAGCTCCAACGTAATCTCATCAACACTTTAAAAGAATTCAAATATAAGTTAAGAATTCTTCAGCTCCAGTTCTCTATGGTTTGCCGAAAATTCATAAAGATAATATTCCTATTAGACTATTAGTCTCATATCGTAATGCGCCAACATACAAACTTTGTGCTTACCTAAATGAAACACTACAGAATTTAATGACGTGTTTATCAAAATATTCTATCAAAAACTCACTAGAATTTGTTTAAAAACCGAAAGGTCTATTAATTCCTTATAATGCTTTATTGGTATCCTTTGACGTGAAAAGTTTATTCACGTCGATTCCAGAAGACCGTCTAAAGATAATTTTAAAATCAAAACTGGACTCGTTAAGAATTGATCATAGGAAAAAGAATGAGTTGATTTAACTTATAAACATTTGTCTCGACCAAAATTACTTTAGATTTAACAACAAATTTTATTCTCAAAAAGAAGGTTTACCTATGGGGTCGCCTTTATCCCCTTTGTTCAACGTTCCCTCTAATTTTTTAGATATCTGAGCGGAAAATGTGCGGCGTGAGCAGTAAATTTACAGAACAAGATTTAGTGAGCGGAAAATTTGCATAAAAATTAATTAAAACAAAAATTAAAAAGTTAAATATTTAATTTATTATATATGTAATTCATTTTTTCGTATATAATTCATATTTATAGCTAAAACTACATATTGACTTAGTAATTAAAGCATATTAATACTTCATTTATTTACTCAATTTACATTTCATAATGTACATACTCATCTTATAATATTCTTTTTAAATTTAATTATTTGGATTTATAAAAGAAAATATATAATATTAAACGACGGAATTTCCACTACGGCATTTTTTCACGTTTGTCTTTTTCATTAGCCCAATATTGATAAACTTCATCTAAATCTATATTTTTTTGAGACAATAAATGTGATTTTATTCGCTTCAAGCATTCCAAATGATTAATTTCAATTCTATTTCTAGATTTAGTTTTTATAGAATTCATTAAACTGAATCCACATTCACAATCGCAACTTGATGCTAGAAATGTTGAGCTAATGTCTAGTAAAAATTTCAGTTCATTGAATTGGTCATCTCTCACAAATTAAATTCTTACTGGTACTTACTTTTAAATGGTAACCAAAAATTGACAAGCTATAAAATGTTATTCCAGTGCATTTTCTTATTAATAGATCCTTTACGTACTATCCTTTGATAGTAGATGCGTGTGCGGCTTTATATTATATAATAATTTATGTACAAAATCTTTCCCCTTTTTATTTCAATCTACTGAGAATTGTTTTTCTTAAAGAGAAATTGTTTTTGTTTTATGGATCCATTCATACATTTCTTTAGCACAAACGAAAGAGAAAAGAAAAAATAACAACAAAAAAATTAAAGTAAGTAAGTTTTTTTTTCCATGGGGCTTTATTTTCAAAATTTTGAATATGTTTTTTTAATTTTTTTTTTAAATATGTTGTATAATTTGTATAGGGATATAAATAATTTTGTAACAATATTTCTAAAAATTAAAAAAAAAACAAGTGCGCGGATTTTGAAAACCAGTGCGCGAATGATTTTTAGCAGCTGCCACGCAGCGCGCAGCTTAGAGGAAACATTGCCCTTGTTGGCTAAAATTTTCATGAGTGATTTTGAAGGAATATTGTTTCAAAGTGATAAGCACTTTAACAATAATATAACTTTTTGGTGTAGATATGTGGATGATATTTTTTGTATTTATACAGGTACAAGTCGCCAATTATAAAATTTCTTAACACATCTTAATAAATTCGACAACAATATTCAATTCACAATGGAAATTCAAAATGTACTAAACTTTTTGGATCTCACCTTAGGTGTGTCTAACAATTATCTAACATACAAAACATATAGGAAGCCAACTACTACTGATACAGTTATTCCTGCAGACTCTAGACAAATTAAAAAGAAAGAAAAACGCATAATTCCTTTTATTTTACTAAATTCTTTATTTGTCTATTTTACAAATATCGATATTTCGGCAATAATATGTTGCCTTCTTCAGTGTATTGGCGTAATTAAATTAAGAGCTATATTAGTTATATATACTTTTTTTTTCTTTTCTGGGCAATAAAAATTACAAAATTAAATTAATTTTTAAATTTACTTAATTCTACCTGATAAAGAAAGGATTTATATTTTTATTTTCTTATTAATTTAAATAGCCACGTGTACCCATTACCGTGATCACTATTTAAAAGGATACCTGACGGTTGTTTTATTATTTTCAGACTTTCGCAAACATCTAGTTTTCTGGTGTCGTTGATTTCTTTGATTACCTCTAGGTCATCTATGTTGATGTCATGTTCCTCGATTGCGATGTTCTGCTACAGTTGATTTGAAATTAGATATTTTACCTGCTTTCTTAGCCATTTTTGCTTCGTTTAGATATTCTTGAAATTTTACTGTTGCTAATCTCTTTGTCTGTCCAATATATATTTTCTCACATTTGTTGTATGATATTTTGTAGATTCCGCTTTTCTCTGTTTTTATTTTTTTAGCTTTCGCAGAGCCTAGTAATGTTTTCAATTGATGCCGCCTACTAGTACTTATGACGTCTAAGTTGTGTTTTGTTTTAATTTTTTCCGTAATGACTTCGTTATTTCATCATCATATGTGATGGAAATTGTTTTGGTGTCTTCTTTTATCCGTTCCTGTTGAAACAATGTGGTCATATCATCCCTTTTCATATACCTGCTTTTCTTGTTGATAATTCTTGTAATTGTTGTGCTCGAGTAACCATTTTTTGTAGCTGTGTTGATAATATAATTTTTTTCTTCATTATATTTATTCTTTTCCATTGGAACTGTCACTAGTCTATGGATCATTGAATGAAATGGAGCCATCTTTTGTTGGAAGCTATGATTTGATGTACTTGGGGTTACTCTTTGGGTGTTCGTCGGCTTCCTGTAGTTTGCGAATTTTATTTCAGAATCTCTCTTAGATACTAAAATGTCTAAGAAAGGCAGTTGATGATTCTCTTCAATTTCTGTTGTGAATTTTATGTTCTCGTGAATATTGTTAAGGTTGTTCAGGGTCTTATCTAATTCATTCCGGTTGATGATAGAGAACACTCTTTTAATAGTTTTGTTCATCGTTTAATTAATATTCCTTTGTCAGAGAACGATTTCATGCAGGAGGTGTCAATAATTAAAATTATCGCTAAAAATAATGACTATGACGAATGTATAGTGAATAATATTCTAAGACGAAAATTATATCAAAAAACGCGAAGTCTTGTTTACAACGGAAATGGTGATGAAAACAAGAACTATTGTCCAATTAACGATATGGGGAAAGTCAGTAATAAAATTTCTGCTGCTTTAAAAAAACATGATATATTCGCCATGGAATCTAATAATAATAATCTTCACAGAAAATTAGTTAACAAAATTGAAGATAAACAAATACTGCAAAGAAGTGGGGTTTACCAAATGCATTGTGATAATTGTGACGCGATCTACATAGGTCAAACAGGTAGGAGTTTTAATACTAGGATGGAAGAACATAGAATGTGTATACAACAAGGAAAAACAACAACAGGATTAAGTGAAAATTGAATATCCGAAAACCACAACATTTCAAGTAATTTAAAACTTTTACATTTAATCAGTAAATGAAAGAAATTAGATTTTTATGAAGGCTTAGAAATTAAGAAAGCAATAAAAAATAAACAAAACATTGTTAATAATCAAATAGAAATTAATAATTTAAATTCTTTTGCTATTTATGATTGTATTTTCAATTATCAATAAATTTATTATTTGTTACCTGTAATCCAAGTTCACTTTAAATTTAAAAATTTTCAATTTCAATATGTAAATCTTTACCTGGTTCAATTTTTTAAATTTTGTATTTAATGCTTGTAATATTTTGTTTTGTATCCATTTATGATTCATGATTATGACCGAAAGGTCGAAAGACGTGTCGGAATAGAATAATTTTGTGAAATTAACAAGAGTCTTTAATTTTTTAAAAATGTTTATTAAATTTCACCAAGAGCGTACAAGTGAAAGCATAAAAGCTGTGTTAAGTTATATTTTAGGATATATCAACTACCGATCGAAGAGATGTAGAGTAATGGAAAATCGGTAGGAAAATATTTTTATCAGATTAAAAACTCATTTTCATTGTTGTTGTCCTATCTTATCATCATGGCAAATTTATAGTCAGAAAGCTGAACATAATAACTGCGAGATTTAAAAAAAATATTAAAAATTAACTCTTAAATGGTTGAAAAACTTTCTATACAATTTTTTTACTTTATTGTGACCAGCTTAATCTACTTCAAAATTATTTTTAAAACATACTGTATATGCAAAATATTTAGGAATGGCTTCTATTGAACAACTTTCGAGCTTATGAGTAACAATTTTAGACAGAAAGAGACAAAACTTAGTTTAGAGAAACCTTTTTACTTTCATATCGTTGTGTAGAAAATGGTGAATAGACAGTTGGGGGATTCTAAGAGGGAGATGTTATATCATTTTAGGACCTAATGACCATATTCTAAGGATAGCTGGAATTGCTATAATATTAATATTAAACGTAAATTGTTAATATTTGGAATATAATTTGAATTTTAGAATATTTTTTAGTATTTTTATATAAAAATATGGCTCTACGTCAAATTTCCTAAATCTAAAATGTCGAAGTAACAAAACGCCTAAAAGTTAAATAAAAAGCGAGATATCCATCCTTTCAAATTTTTGTTGTATTATGCATATGTTATATGTAATTTATTCTGGAAAAAGCATATAACACTCATCTTGAATATACAAATATGAGTAGGTACATATTTAAAATAGAAATAATTAAACTGATCAATGATGAAAACCTCATTGTACTCGAAATTTTCAACAATTTTTATAATACCGGAAATTTCTCACAAGATTGGCTAAGGTCAATATTAGTCACCCTTTAATTGTCGTGACGTTCATAAAGATATTTTCTTATGTTTTGTGGATTATGATAAAAAACCGTTTGAAAAGGTCAACCAACAAAAACTGATGGACGTATTAAATAGAATTGGCATCATAGATAAAAATATCATCATAATGTTTATAAATAGGTTATATTGGCAACAAACAAGTGTAAAAATAAATAGTGTGCTGACACAAGGCATTGATATTTAAAAATGAGTTCGAAAAGGCTGTATTCTCTCCTCTTTACTGTTTAACATTTATGCTGAAGCCATTTTTCAAGAAACAGTGATTGATTTAGATGTTAGTATAAAATTAAATGGTACTTATATAAATAATATCAGATATGCAGATGATACAGTCCTTATAACAGAGAACCCAAGGGAATTACAACATATAGTCGATAAAGTCAACCATCATACAGAATTGTTCAACTTAAAAATAAATTAAAGATCGAAAATAGAAAAAGAACACCTTACACTGCAGCAACAATTAAAATAAATAACCATTCAATTGAGAGAGTATACATCAAATATCTCGGATGCTGATTACACGAGTATTGCAGCTGCGAAAAGGAAATTAGATGTCGAATTTAAACAGTAAGAAATAAATTTCTTAAACACAAAAAAGTTTTTTGTTATCGTGAAAGGAAATTAACCCTTCGCTTACCATTCGTTAAATGCTGTTTGGTCTACACTCCTATATGGTGTAGAAACATCAATCTTAACAGTAAAATAACTCAACATACTTGAAGCCTTCAAAATATGAATCTACCGAAAAATACTAAAAATATCGTGGACAAAAAGAGAACTGTACGTCTAAGGCTAAAGAAGCAAAAAACCTCCTACTTTGGGTATATTATGCGTGAAAATAAATACGAGCTACTTCAGTTGGGTATAGGAAATAGTTCAAGGCAAAATTAAAGACAAAAGAGGTATAGGAAGAAAACAATTAACATGGTTGCGCTGTATTAGAAATTGGACAAGCATCAGAAACATTGGAGTTTTAATCCATTTAGCAAGGATCGAAACATCTATCAGGACATCTTTGCCAATATCATATATAACCGCGGACATCTAATTATGGATAGGCAATAAAAGAAGAAGAAAATAAAAAAAGTTCTTTAAAATTTTTTACCGTACCCACTTGCATTGTTGTATTTTGTACTCGATGTGGTACAGGGCACTACCTAGTAAAGTTATCTATGATACTCAACTAGGTGTGTAACGGATGCTTTTTAAGCTTACCGTTTCAAAATATGCTACATAAATTATTAATAGTGGATTAAAGTATCCGGTTGGAAATCAATCTTATCAAAATCATTCACAAAAGTTTCAATAATTACAAAATTTTGCATTTTTAAGAAATGAAAGGACTTCTAACATAACAAAACAAAATTTTAACAGAAATTTTAACACAACTTCTAACATAAATGATAAAATTACCAACAACTATGACATATCACCTAACATTTGGAATCAACATCACAATTTTATAACTCCTGAATTTGTATGGAAAAAGTGTTAGGACATTTGCCATTTTTTTTTTAGGAGAATTCACATTTAGGAGATTAGAAATTGAAAACCAAAATTAGTTCGGTAACACCAGAATTATTTGTTAAAACAATGATGTACGAGCAATTGGGCTCTTTTGAGATAAATAAATAAAATAAAATAAAAATTTATATTGCACTGCGTTCAATAAGAAATTTTACTATGAAGTAACTACCTATATTGTTATCAATGGAAATAGAATACAATAGAAAGAGTATAGAGTAGATGATTGTTGTTACAAACCTGGGTGACAAAACAATGCTGGCAACGTAAAAACATGCCAAAATCAACAAATTTATTAATTTTTGTTGATTAAATTAGAAAAATACATAACACAAAAATAAACTTTACTAAGTTTGTGGGTGTAGTATGTATGTCTGGTCCTTAAACTTAACAAAATCTCTGTTCGACATTTTTTGAAATAAAAAAAAAAATATTTTCCTTAAAACTCATAAAATATTTATGAAATTTTTGTGACTTTAAAATTTTTAAACTTAAAAGCTAACAGCATGATATAATTATTTAGGTACATAATACTGTTGTTTTTAGAGAATTCAAACCATGACCAAAATTTTGTTTCAATTTTCCACTCTAGTAATGCCAAAAGGTCTTTTTTTTTTACATTTTTATTCATTTTTTTTTCTATAATGTTCATATAAAATTTTTTTTTTGTGAGTGAATTTTAATAAATAAATTAATTTTTATAAAAAAATTTATTATTATATCGACCTTGAAATTTTTTTGTATTATTATTCCGATTTTCTCATACCCTGAACAGTACCAAGATAATTCAATAGAAAAATTTAAATTAAGATGTTGATGAAATAAGCAGTTAAGAGAATTGTCTTTCAGTTATTGAAAATGTTATGAGAGTATGACGTATCTATATATGAATACAGATGTTTGCATAAATGTTTGTTCTACACTTTGGTTATTTGATAGGAAGTAAACTAAAATTAAATTTTTGTACTTTAATTTTAACTAGTATTCGCCAGCTTCTCGAAATTCGAGGAAGTTTGATAAAAAACGGTAACCAATTTCATAACGAATTAATAATATTACTAGATATTCCCGGCGTAACATTCGTTGGTCTAGCATTAAAGAAATAGTTTTCATTAAAATACTTTCCTGAAAACACAGTTTTCTATTCCCTTTTTTTTGAGACGACAATAAGACTGTCAAAAGATTTTACTCTAGCCAAAGCAACATATAATTGTCCATGAGTAAACACCGGCTTAGGAAAAAGAGACATATTTTGTCAAAAGTTTGGCCTTGTGACTTATTAATAGAGATGAGCAAAAAAGTAATTTTGCAATCACTGCTACTAACTGTGATTGCTACTTTCAAATTACAGTGAAAAATCACAGTGATTTTTTAATTTTTATTTATTAAAATAAAATTTTTATTTATTAAAAAATTAAAAACATTAAGGTTAAAGTAGAATTATAAAAAAGTTGATTCAATATAGCAAGATAGTGAAATTATGAAAAAGTTGAAAAAAAAGAAATTATTCAATAGTATAGAAGATTTATTGAAGTGCGAATCATATTAAAACTTAAATATTTTGAAAAAAATCACTGTGATTTTTTCCCATAATTTAAAAAATTAAAAGTAGCAATCGCTGATTGCTAGAAAATCACTATTTTTTTCATCTCTAATTGTGAGTCGATTTATTACAACACAAATATTTATTTTTGACTGTATTTGTATACCTATACCTGTTTCTAAATGTTTTGATTTTGCTTACAGTTATTTCAATGATGTATTGTATGAATTTTTTAGTGTATGGTACTGAGATATTAAAGAGTGAGATAGAGTTATTGAAATTATTTTGAGTTTTATTTGAAATTAAAAATATTAAAATACAAAGTAGCAATTACTGTGTTTTTTGATATTGAGTAGCAGTCTGTGATTGCTACTTTTGAATCACAGTGAATAAATCACTGTGATTCAAATATTATCCCATCCCTACTTATTAATAGTCATTGAATGTGCTAGTCGAATTGGAAATTGTTACCGTTTGAAAATAAAGGGAAGATTTGTATCGGACGGACTTAGAGGAATATGTGAAATAAAAACTGTATTTGAGTTGTTACTATTTACAATCTTGGCTTCGATATAGGGATTTTCAATACTTGTTATGATTAGAACTCTTAATGGCATAAGGTTTCTGAGAAGCATAATGACAGCTCCTGGTTTTAATTTCAATATATGTGGAGGCATTTCAATTGGAGTGAGGTTATTCAAAAACTCTTTTAGATATGCTAGTTGATCATTCCAATCATCAGTGGCTACTGTATCGATATTTTTCAAAACTATTTCTGTGCCATCTAAACGTTTCAGTACTTTATTATTTATTTCCAATGAGTCGTCATTTCATTGGTTACTGTTAATATTGCTCTGTCCTTAATACGGTCCTGATTTTCTGGAAAGCATTGTAAAGGTAATGTTACCGTGTTACCGGTTATTTGATTACCAATGTCCAGTAACCATTTCGCAAGCTTCTGTTCATTTTCTCGGGTGCGCATATTTTGACCCAATGTTAATATTTTTTTTTTCTTTTAGTATTTTTTTACCTAATTATTTACACCTTTGATATAATGTAATTTAAAACTTTTGAAACAAAATTTGATGTATTTGTAATAAAAATTTTAAATGAAATAATATTAGTGGAAACATTAAATCTTTGATTAAACAAAATCTGATTTATAAACGCTGACTAAAAACATAGTTATTATTTGACATTTTACTTTTCGAAATTTCTTAATATTAAATTTCCAAAATTTGTCCTTAACTGCTAGCGCCATAAAAAAGTACTTTTTATTTTTTTTATAAATAAAAATGTAACATTTTTTTTTTTTTTTTTTTTTTTATATTATAGGCAAAACTTAGGTTTTGAACCTTTTAGTACTTGCGTACCGTTGACCATTTGAAAAAGGAAAGGATAGCTAAAGGAAAGGAAAGAAAAAGGAAGAAGAATAGTTTTGTGGGAAAGAGCGAACAATGTTGTTAATATTCGTCTTAAATTTCTGTAAATCATAAATAAAAAATCCTTCTCTCATTGGGAATGCTTCGATTGGGACGCGATTCGATATAAAAGAATTTCCATAGCCGGACTTAAACCATCTCGGAATTTCCACTGTGAAAGGGTGTGCACTTGATGCCTCTCGTGTTATGCGACAGAATTGCTTGAGAGGAGGAAGAAGTGACTTTAGTTCATCGGAACAAGTGCCAACACCAAGTAGATATCTATAAAATAGAGAAAGAGACATGCATGGCTATTTTAGTTTTGCTTGTAATTTAAATGTAATCTCGACATTATCGTTGGGTGTGAACGAATAAAAATATTTTTTTAAAAATTTAAAGTGTTTTAATTGGTAAATTTAATGAATTGTTTGATGACTTTAAAAAAATACTTCTAATTTAAAGTTTTAAATTTATATTTTTTGATATCTGGCTGGCGATTATTTCATTATTTTATTTGGTTCTTGTATTAAATATATTGTTTGCTTTTATGGTTTTAGTGATTCTTGTATTCAATTTCGGACATTATTAGCGTATTAATATATTAGATAATTTCATTAATATTTTCAATTTATTTTTGATGGTACTATAATTTTTTTGATTGATTTATCTTAGAAAACAACCATCGTAATTGTTATAATTTATTTAAAAAAAAAAAAATTAAATTTAAACTTAATTCTGGCAAGAAAAAACAGAAACTCTGTACATGGGTTAGTTGCGGCAATTTGATAAATTGAAATTTTTAGTTAAGATATATATACCCGGTGTGCCAGACCATGCGTATCAGCTTTTTAAGAGGGGAAGGAATCGTTATTTTGAAATTAAATAAAAAATTTATGAACTAAATCGAAGGTGCTCTATCGATTGGTGATATTTTAAACTTCCTGAAAGGAAGGGAAATCGGTTTTGAGAAAATCGAGATTTTTAAATGGAAGGGGTACTTTTTTACACAAATTCGGCTTCTATGTCAAAAAATAAATTTTTTTTTTTTTTTTTTTTTTTTTTAATTTTAAGTTTAAGTAGTAGTTTTTTTTTAGTTTACCCAAAACTGAGATGAAAAAATATGATAATATGAAAAACAAATTTATTTATAAAATTATAAATCTTAGTTGACCAAAGGAAAATCTGGAGCATTTTTGTATAAGACTTGGAATAACTCTAACAATAAGCCAAAATTTTGATTTGTACTGCAGTACTTTTATTAAGAAATTTTATTATGAAATATCAAGTTCCTTGTGAGCTACAAAATAAATGTTCAAGTGTTTTTGTCTCGCTTTCTTTATTACAGGCTGTTTTTGTAATCTATTAATTCGACTAGTATTTTGTGTTTTCACACTGACATAGGATATAATTTATCTGTAGGGTATTCTACACGACCGATGTTTGATTAAGGCAGTTGGTATTCATGAACATTAAAAAAATACAATAATATAACACTAAAAATTATTACAATATTGTGCATATGCTTGAAGTGTACATACTGGTATTAAAATTTCCAGATGTTTGGTTGTATTTTCATATACAGGGTGGTCCCAGTTTAGAGCAAAAATATATTTTTTTTATTGTGTTGATGCGTTACGTCATCCCCTACAACTTTTTAATACATAACTTTCATTTCAGACTTGCCGTTTTTCAGGTAAAGATGTTGCTCTAGTCTCAATTCCTTCGGAGGTGTAGTGGATATTGCTTAGACATAATTTTTCTAATCCAATTTTCTTTAATCCTCTGTAGCCCAGATTAAATGTAAAGATAGACCCCTCGTCTAGAACAATTTTTTTTTTAAATACTCTAGTCTAAGGAATCACCCATTAAAATATTTTTACTCTAAACCGGACCACTTTGTATATACATTACATATTTACTATACAATTTTGTTGGTATTACAATTTTCAGATGACTGATTTCACTACTGAACAAAGTAAATAAAATTTAAACTAAACTAAATATAAAATTAAAAAAATTTACGCAAACAGTTATCCTATTATGTTCTTATCCTATTATGTTGGGTAATAAATAAATCTGTGATACATTTCTGTGTCAGTATTCAACTCACATTTCAATTTGAAAGTGAATTAATTCATTGGTCCACCAATTTATCTTTGCATTTAGTTAAGTATGAATAAATATTTTTATAGTTATTTTCTATCTCTATCTATCTATCTATCTAAAAAAAAATATACCAAAAGAAAAAGAAAATATCTTCTTGTTTATCCATTTTGTACACATATAATCCGAGTGCTAATAAAATATGAATAATCATCTTAAAAACAGTTGTTTTTTTATTATTGTTTTTTTTTTTTTATCTAGGAGACCATCGTCTTAACAAAAGGATATTTAAACAAGTAATGTACAGACAATCGTACATATTTTTTAAATTCCATTTCTTTCAGAAATTAGTTTTTTTTTTATTTATTTTTTTACGCGGAAAATTTCAAAACAAAAATCCAATTGTATTTTTTAGTTACGAATTTCCACAAAAGCTGATTTTAAAAAACACAGAAATAAATGCCACAATAAAAATACTCCAAATGGGGAGGAAAATTGAAAAACGAAAAATAAAATATAAAATGAGATAAACAATAATAAAAAAAAACAAAAATAAAGAAAATGATAATAAAAATGAAAACCTAGAAAAGTTGAATTAAAGTGCTATGAAATCGGATCAGTGCTTACTTAAGCACTGTTAAGGATTTTTTTGTCTTCTTTTTTGTTTTTGTTTTATTTCTTGAAGTATCAATAGAAACTGTAAAAAAAAAATAATGTAAACGGAAGATAATGTTATTTTAAATCTTCTTTTGTTTTTTTTTTTTATTTATTTTTGGTTTCACTTCTGTTCTCCTAATTTTATATTAAAATCCCACTTCAGTAATCGTTCACGATTTTTCAATCAATTCAAGATGATCTTCTCTGTTTCTTTCAATTTTCATCAATTCTCATAGTTGTTATTTTTTATTTGTTATTATGGAATTTAAAAGAGACATGTACATGACAATAATTGTAGAATTGTAAATCAAAATTTGAAGTGATGGCGGTGTTAGTGGTGGTGGTAACAGTAATGTGTATAACCATCCAACCGCATTCTATAATTAGAACAGTGGTTTTGTTTATTATTTTCTAATGAATTGGGATTTATTAAATTATTTATTTAGGTCATGGTAGGTTTCTTGGTTACATTAGAAATTTTTACCGACTTACCTACAAAAAAATTATATTGCAATTCATAAATGTTGATTGTGATTTGGAAAATTGTTGTGATTACTAAAATAGATTTTTGTTTGTTTAAAACTTGGATATTGCTATACAACTGAACTATAAGACTGAAATTGTAATTTAATTATGAAAAACTGAACTGTAAAGTTTTTTTGATTGCAATGGCGTTACAGCTCAAATTTAATACTACAGAATTGTAATGTGACAAAAATAATTGCTAGAACTAAGGATATAATGGAAATTGATGCATCTTTATAGCCGGTGTATAAAGCTTTAAAGTTATTTATATCCTAGAGTATTATTTGATTTATAATAAGTGATTACTTTTTTTAAGTAGGTAGTATATATCATTTTAAGCAGATAGCATTTTACTTTATAAATAATATTACCAGGTACAATGGTAAGCCCTAGGTTGTAAAGATCTCCTATCTTTAACATTGACGTAATCATAGAAAAAATCAAGAAGTTTGTAGTAAAACATGAGCAGTTTTTTAACTCCAAATTCGTGTTAATTCGAAAACGGTAGTAGTGTTTAGTGACGACTTAAACATCCGGTGATCAACGATAATGTAAATATCCTGATCTGATTACATAAGTCGAGTCGAATTATTATAACAAAAAAACCTATTGTTTGCATAAAATAAATTTATGTACATTTTTTTTTTATTTTGTTTATTTATGTTATTGTTAGTAATTTATGTATACCTAGTGTACCAGAACATACGTATCAGCTTTTTAATAGGGGAAGGAGCCGTTATTTTAAAATTATTTAATTAAAAAAATTTATTAAGTAAATCGAGGGTGCTATATCGATTGGTGATATTTTTAACTCCCGGAATAGACAGAAAAATCATTTTTTAAGACCAAAAATTGCCGAAATCGAGATTTCAAAAAATCATTTAACATAAGTTTCTTATTTTTTGTCATAGATTCCAAATTTGCATAAAAAAGTACCCCTTCCCATTTGAAAATCTCGATTTCGGCCAATTTCGGCGATATTTGGTGTTAAACCCTTTTTTGGTCCATCCCGGAAGTTAAAAATATCACCAATCGATAGAGCACCCTCGATTTACTAAATAAAATTTTTTTTAAATAACGGCTCCTTTCTCTTTTAAAAAGCTGATACACATGCTCTGGAACACCCGGTATACTTCTCTTTTCGTACATTATTTAAGTACCGTACTGTAATTTACTCCATAAAATGAAACAAGTAATGTCTTTGGAGTATTTATTTATTTATCATAATTTTCCGACTAATAACTATGAACTTATAACTACTATTTTGCTTTCTTAAATATTATACTCCCATTTTATGTAAGTTATTATCAAATGATAGTGTTAACTAATTTTGATGATTGTATCTTAATATAATTCTTCGCCGATGTCAGCAAGTACCGTTATAATTTTTTGTTTGAAGAGAAATATTGTTTCTGTTTCATGCATACATGTTTGTTTTTACAATAAATGAAGAAGCGAATTTGCAAACAAATTGGAAGAAATTTTTTTCTTTCTTTCTTACACCTCATCAAGAATGCCTTTAATATAGGAAAAAAAAAATCAAACTTTACTCAAATTGATTTAAATGAAACGGAATATACTGTAATACATTTTTTGTTATTTTCTTTTGTTGTTTTTCTTCTTAATACATCATAGTAGGAAAGAATATTCATTAATAAGAAGATATCGACTGGGGTGGGGAAGTCAAAATATTTATGCTACTCAATTTACAAAAAAAACTCATTAGTTAAAGAAGCAAAGAACTATTGTTTTGGTTATGTAATCAGTTGTGAGAAAGAAAGAGTGCGAAAAAAATCAATCAAAAAACCACTTAATTTTTGCAATGTAATTTTAAATAGCCCAGCCTATGGGAAAAGAGATTTTTCATGTGTATGGTCCTCTGAAATTTTGTGTTCGATTTTTTAAAAATGAACGTATTAAATTTATTATGGTATGAGAGTAAAGAAATTTTGAATGATTGATTTTTTTCAGGTACCTACATAACATAATATTGGTTCCAAAAACATGTTATTTCTTAAACATAATGTTATTTTCTTTTATTGTCTTATAAGGGAAGTAAAATTTTTGTTTTATTTCAAACAGATTATAATTGATGTATTTTCAATATATAAATTTTTTCAGGTATTGAGCCAGGAAGTTAAAAAGAATACCAAGAACCAATAATTTTTTTTTATGAATGACTCGATGCATTTTTTTTCCTTCAAAATTAAATTTTGCCATTTCATAATCAATGATAATTTATTAATTATTAATAATATTAGAATTTATAAATAGGAAGGAAATTTGAATATTAATATTGTTTTTTATTGCTATGCATTTTTAAGTGTAACACATCCTTAAATTTTGATAACTAAGAATAAATACAACAATATTTCTTTGAGACAAAAAAAATCGTTCAATAATTTTTTCCCACTTTGTGTTTTGAAATTTTATCTCTCTCTCACAAATTAAAATTTTACTACTATCTATTTCTTACAATTTTGGAAATCGACTAGAATGGTAACCAAAAATTGACAAATTATAAAATTTTATTCCAGTGCATTTTCTTATTAATGGATATACTTTGATAGTAGATGCGTGTGCGGCTATGCATTATATAATAATTTATGTACATAATCTTTCCCCTCAATCTACTGAGAATTGGTTTTCTTAGAGAGAAATTGTTTTTGTTTTATGGATACATTTCTTTAACACAAACGAAAGAGAAAAGAAAAAATAACAACAAAAAAAACAAATAAAGGCCGGTTTTCATGATAAATTTTTAGCTGATAAATTGGAGTTTAGAAAGAGAGGAGTATAGTGTACCGTTAATGTGTATGAGGGAGTAAAATTATATTATTTTTATAGTAACTTTTATAGATGATTTGAAAACTAAAATCTATATACATAACCTTAAAACATTCAAAATGTAAACAAAATCAAGGTTATTTAATTTAAGCAATCTTCCTTAGAATTGTTTAAAATTTCGCCAAAGTATATAAATAAATTAAATAAAGTGAAAAAAAGTGAAATATGATATGATTTTCATCTGTAGAATTTTTATGTGGAGAATTGCATTACATCAAACAGTTTTTTTAAATTTTAAATTCACTTGTATTTATTATTTTTCTATAATACGTTTTTCATTTTTACGTATTAATTAGAATTAAAATATTATTTTTTTATATTATACTAAATAATGAATTAAGAAAAAAAATGTATACATACATACATTTAAAAATTCATTCAACAAAATTTAAAATATTCATTCAGATAAAAAAAATTAAAGTTAAAATTGTAATTAAAAGTAAATTTTTTAAATGTGTTAAATAGTTAGTTTATGTATAAGATAAATAGAATATGTATAATATTAGTTTAAATATATTATACCTAAAAGCTAAAATATTATTTTTTATTTACACGCATTCAAATATTCAATGCAAAAAATTAATTTTTGTTATTGTTTTTACTCAAATTCAAAAATTGCAATGTCGTTCCGTATCCATAAAATGTGTTGGTAGTGTGCGATTTTTTTTTGTGTAATTACACATTTTTTTATGTTAGTATTAAAAATATCGGCGATAATTATAGGAAACATATCTTTGCGAAGATATGTTTTTTTAAATATTCTTCGATATTTATGGCGATTCTCCGATATTTATGGCGACTCTCTCGATATTTCTCCCGATATTATTGTCATTCTCCCGATATTTTATCATTGTTTCTCTATCGCACTTATGAAATTTTTGTATCTTCTGCCTATGCTCTAACCATTCGCCGATATATCGGCTACATGAAAACCGGGCATAAATGTCGATTGAGCACGTAATTCTTTCTGTTTCCTCCCCTTCTAAAACAAAATGGATTAAAAATATTTAGAATAATAATTTCAAAGCTATTGAATACATTCTTATATACTTGAGAAATATATTTTAAAATCATTTTTAGAATATATTGATTAGCGTAAGTTATTATGTATTTTTTTATGAAAAATAACCAAAAAAACTTAAATCAAATTATATAATCAACTACATAAATGTTGACGCAATAGCATTTAGGGCAACGTTTGCATATCAGATTTTATTTAATAAAGGTTACTTATTTATTTAAGGTTTATTTAGCTCAAATAAAAAACATTGATTTTAAATATAGAAATTTAAAATTATAAACAAATAAAATAATAAATAAAAAATACAACAAAATCACAAAAAAAAACATGCAAAAAACATGCAAAAATACAATTAAGAAAAAGTTGAAAAAATCTTATAAATGTAGGTAGTTTATTATCTACTAATTGTTTGATGATAATAGGATAATATTCAATTTTTTTTATTAAACAAAGTCGGATGTCAAAATTTGTGGAACAACGTTTACAGGACAGTCAAACTTTCAATAGTACAAACTAGATCTTGATGTCCAAACGGTATCTAATCGTGAGTACCTAATTTTAGCGGTTTTTGATTTGTAAGTAAAAAACAATAGATATATTATTTTACTTTATTTTTAAAATTTTAGTGTTTGTTATTTTAAAAAAAAAAATAAACAGTACCTAGTATAGATAAATAATAAATGTACCTGTGTAATATATGAATATATCCTATATCTATCTATTGATATTTGATATTGTAGTCTTTTGTATTTTACAATAAAAAAAACAGTAGTTTTTATTTTTTTGATTTTCCTAATTTCTAAAAAAAAATAAACAGTAAGACGCCAGTTCACCGTCCAAGCTGCCTTTGCAATGACCGTCAACAAAGCGCAAGGTCAAACTCGTAATAAGGTTTACTTGATACACCAGGTTTTTCACATGGACAACTATATGTCGGGATGTCGCGCACTGGGAATAGAAATAATTTGCAAATTGTAACCGAAGAGAATAGAACTGTTAGAAATATAGTTTTTAATGAAATATTAGTTGATTAAATATTTCAATCTATATCAATCCAAATATATATAGTCTGTCTGCTAATCTACTAATTTAACTAAAGTATTACATAGGTATTACTAAAATATTGTTGATAGGGGAATTTTTGATTTTTAAAATTTATAATGTAGTACAACCTAGAATGCTCTAATTTTGACTTTTCACTATATATAACGGTAGCAAAAAGTTACGTAGTAACGGGTATTTAACTAGTAAAAATAATAATTTCCAGGTATTTAATCGGCTAGGATTTAGCGAGGTAGCAAAGAAAAGCAAAATACTAGGCTAAAAAATAGAAATGTTCAGCAAAAAAATTAAATTACTAAGCGAAATACCTATAGTAAAATTTTTTGAACGCGCAGCAGAAAATGATTATTTGTTCGGCAAAATAGATTTTCTTGCACAGCAAAATAAAAATTCTACTCAGTTAAATGTGCACAGCTAAAAATTTGTTTTTGCATTATAAATAAAATAAACACACAGCAAACGATCGCAACGTTTTAGTACATTTAAACCCATAATTCTTTTCAGAAAGTAATTTTTGTGTTTTTATTCGTTTATTGAGAATTTAATTTATTTACTGAGCATTTAATCTTTTTACTGTGAATTTAAATTTAAAATCTTATATTGTGCAAAGTTTGTGTATTTAATTTTTATTGTGGGCTTAATTTTCAGCGTATTTAATCTAACCCATAATACCCGTTATAAAACATAAAAAAATTTTAGGTTGACTATCATACTCGATATCGCACTCGGTTTTTAGTATCTTTCAGTATTCTTCGGGTATACCAATTTTTCGTAAATTAGATTTTTTTTAAATTATACAAATTCGGATTAGGCTTACAATTTGTGTCTGCGTAAATGTATTAAAAACATATAATCACTTAATACCCTTAAATGAAATAGAATTATGCTATTAACAAGGCGAAGTCAATATATAGCATAGATGTAGCTTTCCAAACTTAAATTAGTAAATAAACCAAAATTTCAAAAGAAAAATTTATTGTGTGTGATTTGTATAGGCCAAGCTTCTGCGTAAAAGTATTTAATTAAAAAAAAAAGAAATTAAATTAATAAACTGGTTTGTCATCCAGCCAATATAATTGACTAATTAATTTTTAGATAACGAATTGAAATTCTGGCATATTTCAAATTTTTTTGCGAATTTTCCAAATTTTCATTATTTATAATATTTATTTATTTAATCTTTTTCGTTTATTTTTGATCTATCCATTGTAACCTGCACTTGAAGGAAAAAATATATTATTAATTTGTTTGGAGTTCTTTTTAATGAAAAATGTAATCATTTTATTGTATAATTTAGGGCACAGTCTGAGTCTTCTAGCTAGTTATATCACTAGCACAGTAGCACTTACATAATTTGCTTAAGTCGCTCGAGAACTTTCCAAATAATCTAAATGAATTGAAGTATCAGTTAAATCCTAATTTGGGAAAATATTTCGAACAGTATCTTGTCGAAGGTATGTTGAAATACGCTATTGTATTGTGTTATTCATGATTCATATAATGATTTTTTAATCATTTATGTATCAAGTTGTCGACATTGAGGTGTAGAGTTAATATTTTGAGCACTCAATGTCCTAGTTGATATATTCTCTATATTTTTTGTTTGTTGTAAAAATACTATTTATGAATGAACGGTGGGTAGTGTTCTGTCTGATCTTGCTCCTAGTGGTAGATTGTTCTTCATATAAAGAATTTTCGCATGCTATAATTTCTACCTTTCGATAATTATTTGGTTTTATATAATTATTGTTACTGGTGATATGAATGTATTTTCACCATATTGTGTTTTTGATATAAAAAGGGATAAATATTAATTTTGTGTCAAGTTGTAAGTCAAATCTATTTACTTTATATTTTTATTATTTTACATTTTTAAATGGATATCGCACGCTTCGTTCTTAGGCTGCTTCAATATGATAATTATGAATTTCTTTTAAAAATTAAAATACAATCACTTGATTATAATATTAAACATTATTTATTTTTATTGTTATAAACTTAAAATAATCAGCCATGTTCTGTAATCTACTCGGAATTGATTCGGAATGAATTTGGTCTTCTAAGTTATTATTTCGAAAATTTTCGAATTCAATTTGTGAAATATCAAAACATCTGATGTGTTGTAACTCAATTCAATTCAGTAATTTTTAAATTTAAAATATATTAAAATTTAACAAAAATTAATATCATGTTAATAGCAGGTCAAAGAAAGAAAAGAATCAATAGAGAACATATCGAAGAAGAATTTTGCATCATAAGGCAGATCTGAGCTTCCGGATTCATTATAATTGAAGATTTTATACATATAAATAGATATAAATAGTAATATATATAATATATAAGTAGATAAATAGATTTATATATGGCATATTTTGAATTTCAAATTTGAAATATCAAAACTAATTTTAGAGTAGATAAAGAAGCGTTTTCATATATTTCGGAAGAAAATAAATCTTCAATTACAGTATCAAGCATTCCAGTTGTTCATCAGTTAGCAGCAACTCTTAGATTTTTCGGTGGTGGAAGTTATATCAAAGATGGATTAGTGAAGATTTTAATATTAGTTTGGGACGATCTGCAGTTTCTAAAATTTTAAATAATATGCTGAATGTGTCGCAAAGTAAGAACAGAAGTCAGAACAGGAAATACGAGACAGTAAAAGATAATTTTTACAGAAACATGTCATACCAGGAGTAATTTGTTACCTGGATTACATCCATATAAAGATTTTAAAACCTCATGAGCAAGATGGAATTTTTTATAACAGTAAAGGCTATTTCAGACTGAATATGTTAGTTGTAAATGTATTTTATATAAATTATGAAGAGAACATGTCAACAGCCGTATAAATAAGGCAAGAAAAATATTTGGGAGTCTATAATGAAGATATGGCGGAGCAACCACATATCGAGAACAACAAAATTAACAATATACAGAGCATGTGCAAAGTCAACATTAATATGTATCAGTCAAATATTGCTCACTTCGTTCAGAATCAAACAGAAACTACAAGTATTCATCAACAAATGCTTGAGAGCCATATGCAGAATATTCGGGTCGACAAGAATTAGCAACGAGGATTTATAGATGACAACTGGAGAAAAACCGATCAACAGACAGATAAATTTGAGAAAATGGATAGGTCATACACTAAAGAAATCAGAAAGTGATATAGCAAGACGAGCTCCAGATTTGAATCCACAAGGACAAAGAAGACCCGGCAGACCATACAATTACACATGGAGACGAACAATTCATGAAGAATTAACAATCGCCTGGGACGATAATAAGGAAGCAGCATCCAACAGAGAAGAATGGAGGATCATTATCGAAGCACTATATACTCTCACGCGGAGTAATAGGAGAAAAAAAAAATGAAGAAATATTTAATTTTAATCTATTTCGATTACATGTTTTTGACGCAAAAATTAGAGCGGTTGTCGCTACACATCAACTCATGTCCAGATATGGTAGATTAGTAAAGCCAAAAATTTTTGTTTTAGAAAAATTTGAAAACGAAAATCGAGGTTCTTTTGGTTGTTAGGAAATGGTCGTTATGCACTTGAACCATTTGTCATCATTCCATATAAATCACAATTAAAAATACGAGTGAATTGAATCCGGATTGCAGAAATCGAATTTCACTATCAAAATTTCAATTCACAAAATTTCATTTCAATTCAATTCAATCATTTCATTTCACAAAAAGTGGAACACACACAAATGTTTTCATATGAATATACAGTGGAACTTCTATAACTCGAACTCTCTAAATGTTCGATAATTGAAGAGATAATTGTTCGTTAAAGAGAATTCGAGTAATAGAAACTTAGAAAAAAATTGAACATAGCATACATATTTCAATTATATATTTATTAAATACATATTTTAGTAACAAAAAATACAAGAAAAATTCAACATAATTAAAATCTAAATATGTAATCATTGAAAAAAATTTTGTTTCTATACGATTTGAAGTTAGGTCATTTTAAAAATTACATAAATGTACATTCGTGTTGACAAAATACATTAACACTTATAATCGAATATGCATAATATTACTGCTTTATATTTTTCGAAATAATCGGAAATAGTTTTTTGAGTTCTGTGTTTTTGATTTCGTGCAGCTAAAAAAACTTCAATTTCATCCAGATACTGAAACAAATGATGGGGTGTATTATTTTCGACTAATAATGAATTTTTTGTTGTCTTCAAGGCATCATTAATTGTTGATAAGGCAGGTTTTTCACTAATGAAATCTGTGTATTTGTTAATTCCACAGAAAAGGTATCATCTTCACTACTTATTTCTTGGAGTTCCGTTCTTTCCGCAATTGATTCTATAATATCTGCATCATTTAATAAATCATTCGTAATAATATCTTTATCGATGTTTAAATAACTTTGTACTAAAACTTGATACTGAGTTAAGTAACTTGATACTGAAATTGGCTTATTATTCGCTCTGTTACAGCTTCATTTATTTCTTCAAAACGTAATTTTTCTGTTTTTTTAATTTTATCAGAATTGAATGCATACACCGCTGAATTTCTTTTTATTTTGTTTTTGTTTGCTAATATTGTAGATAAAGTACTTTTGGGAATTGCATATTTGACACACACCTCTTTTCTTTGAACTCCACTTTCAATATCTTTAATTAAATTAATTTTATCTTTTAAAGATAAATATTTTAATTTTCTACGGAACATTTCAATTTTTTAAATTTACAACGAATACAACTGAAAGTTTACATGCATACATACTAAATAGTAAAATGAGCATCACGTGAAAAAAGGCCGTTATCAATAATAAATGATCACGATGAAAAATGAAGCGGAATAACCTAACAAGTTCGTATGTTTTGTTTTCTATTTGTTTTGAGAGAAAAAGTTCGAGTTAAAGAAATTTTTTTACTCAAAATGACATAAAAATGTTCGAGTAAGAGAAAATATCGAGTTATAGAGATTTTCGAGTAAGAGAAACTAATATATATATAAATAATTGAAGGAAAGTTCTAAATGCAATAAAATAGTTCGAGTTAAAGAGAAGCTCTAGTTCGGGAAGGTACGAGTTAGGTAAGTTACACTGTATTTTTAAAAATACGTAAAGTCTATACTTATTTTTAAATTTCTATATTTAATATTTCTATATTTTCTATAAAAAAACAAGTTATGAAAAAATTATAATTTCCCGCCCCAAAATTGGGTGTCTTGTACAATTGCGTAGTTTACATACATGGAACCGCCGACCCTGAAGATAGGGTTAAATCAAATGAATTTAATCTGGTAACCACTTAAATAAAATGAATTTATTCTATTTAAGAAGGCTTAGCTCCTGACAATAGTAGTAGTTTTCCACACTTAATGAGTTGACAAGGCAGTGATTTGATAAATAAATGCTCGAAAAACACTGTAGATATTGTAGTATAAACTTGCAGTACCGTACTTAATTAAGCACGAAAAGGTAATGATTCTACCTAAGTTACTGTCAAGAGTGTAAAAAAAAAAAAAAATGTGCCACAAACATTTTTCTAGAAAATTTAAACATCATTCTTAATTACATAACTGACTTTTGAGTGACGAAACACTTATTATAAGATGAATGGATGGATGTACATTATATCAGCATATTGAATAACAATTTTTAGTATGTGAATAGACCAATCATATTTTCAAAATATTTTATATATGTACATTTTCATCATAAAATTTTTACATAATATAAACACTTATCTCTATTGTCATCCATGCTCTAATAATTCTGTTGTTGTTTACTACTTTATCAAAGGCTACTGAAAAAATATATTTTTATATTATACTAAATTTTTTAAATCAGAAACCTTTTATATTTGGTACATTAAACAATCTAAAGCGAATCATGTTACAAAGTTCTAAAAATTCTACAATTTATATGTGAGGAAAAATATGAAAAACAAAAAAACAAAAACAAATAAAACGACAAGAGAATAAAATTAAATAAAAATTCTAATGAATCCCTTTGGACCTTGAAGATTTTTCCCTATATTAATCTCTATGAATTAAAACGAAGTCAGAATGAATTTCCTAGAAAATTTATAATTTTCATATAATTTTTCAAAACAACTGAAAATCTTTTAATGAATTTTCAATTAATGAAAAAAGGACCTCTTTAAGAAACTACAATAATAAAAATATTTTAGGTAACAATTTTATTTTTAATATTGTTGTTGTTAACATTAAATATAAATATATAAAATTAAATAAAAACATATCTAATAATAAAATTAAATATAAATATATGTATATGTATGTGTGTATATATATAAAATTAAATATAAATATGAAAATAAATAAAATGAATATTTTTTTTTAATTCTTTAGTGTAAATAATAAGAAAATAATTTGGAAAATGTTGATTATTATACAAACAACATAAGGTCATAAACATGAATCTGTTAATAAATATCTAAATTTAATAAAAGTACTGTAATGTCTGTAATATAAATAACGATTTTTTTCTCTAACTAACTATACATTTATTCATTAAGGATTAATATAAAGTTGACATAAAATATCCTAGATTTGAATATTATTCTAAGAAATAAAATCATCCATGCTTGTTGCGTCACTTCGAAACTAAATCATCAATTTGCAAATTAACACCTACAGGCTGATATTTATATTAAATTATTTTTCTTTATCTTTAAAATTTTTGGTTACCAGACATTTTTAGAATAAAAAAATATCTACAGATATATTTCTATAGATTTTCTTTTATCAAAGTAATTGTTCAAGTAAATTTTCCCAATGGTATCTATTAAAGTAAGAAGGACAGTAAGTGTATTTTTTTTTTGTTGTGGTTTTTTTTTTTTTTTTTTACCTTTTATTTTATCTCGCCGACCAAGTGAATAATTTGTTAGTCAAGAATATTGTAAACAAAAGCTCGAAGGATTTTATTTTAAGAATATAATATTAACTTATTTTGAGGATTAATAATCACACTATCAATATTAAAAGTGAAAATTTCTTGTTGACAAATTATTAGGAATTTTTTTTGTTGGTTTGAGTTTATGTAATTGGGAATACGGGTATAAAAATTAATTGAAGTTGTTAAATTTTTATTCTTATTTTTGAACTCTGTATTGTGAATAATAAATAAAGAGGATGAGTTATATTGAATAATTGGTTAGTCTAAGGTAGATGAATTTTTATTTTATAAATTTTTATTTTTTATTTTTTATATTGCGATTATATTGACCTAAGTAAAGAGTTTTTATATTTTATATCGAAGGGTAGTAGACAATGAAATTAAATATTTCTTGTAAAATTGTCTTTGACAAAATACATCTTTTCAAACCTTTACCGCATCAGAAATACAAGATGAAGAAATCAAACAAATAGCAGATGTTATTGAATAACCATGTCAGCTTTCAGCACCACAACATACCAATAAAAAAGGTGCCTTATAACGAAATTAAAGGCAATTTAAAAATTATATATTATGTATATCGGTCAAAAAAATATATTTTTTTTTTTGTCTTTATTCTGTACAACTATCTACATAAAATATAAAAAGATATTGAATATAATGTTGGAATTAAAATTAACGTGATGTAATTGACATGTAATCTAAGTCAAGAATCAATGGATTCTAATTTATATTTATGGAGTCTCCGGTTAAGTGAATCTAGTAGATAAATCCAGCGGTCTGAAACGTCTTAATCTGCGCTCGCTTGTTCGTTCATTATTGATGAGTTGAGGAGCAAGTAAATTTGGATGGTTTTCCAGTAGAACATAGTATTTTTCAGCTTTCTTTTTAATGAATTGCTTAACAGATGGGATATTTAAATCTAATCTAATTGTGTCATTTGGAATTTCCAAGGCGCATTGACTATGGATCTTAATACTTTGGACTGCATTCTATTATTGCGATGTTGGAGTTACTAGATGTTCCCCATAGTTCCAACCCGTAGCTCTAGATTGGCCTGATGATAACTTTGTACACTTTACATTAGCCAAAATAATGGGTTGAATTTTAATCGTATTTGTTTATTTTTGTTGATGATGTGACTTTTCCAAGTGAGGCGTCTATCCAAGTGCACACCTAAGTACTTAACCGACTCGTGGTCTGCCAATTCCATGTCATTAAGATGAACAGCGGTGCAATTTTCCTTGCGATTAGTAAAGGTGATATGAAGGGATTTCGAATCATTGGCCCTAATTCTCCACTTTTTCAGCCAGTTTTGAATGTCCAATAGGTAGTTCTGAAGAATTTCTGAAGCTAATCTCGGATTAGTATGAGACACTAAGACCGCTGTGTCGTCAGCAAAAGTAGCAAAAATCCGCTGTGAATATCAAGTATAGTAGCGGGCAAAGAACGCTGCCCTGAGGAACCCCAGATTTAATTTCTTTTAGTGTCGATTGTTCCCCGTTGTATTTAACGAAGAATCTCCTATCTGACAAATAGGTTGACAAAAGTTGCTGATAAAGGTGAGGAAGTTGTTTTTTAAGCTTGTAAAAGAGACCTTTGTGCCAAACTTTTTTCGAAGCCTTGACAAACTTTGTCATGCAGAAAAGTATTTTTTCTTGTCAAGTGAATTATTTATATGGTTGACTACTCTATGTATTTGCTCAATTGTCCCGTGACTGTGACGAAAGCCAAACTGATGAGCTGGTACGATATCATAAAAAAAAATATTTCTACAAAAATCTTAACACCAATGTGAATAATAAGACAGAATGTAACAAAATAATTACAAATTGAATTGAATAATTTTTATTTTGGGTCACTGGAAACTAAATAAGAAGATGCTAAAAGTTCATACTTCAACAATTAAGTTAGTATACATAACATATCTGTTGAGTGGCTTAGTAAGAACAGTTGACTTTGGAAATCAGGCCGAAAAAATGGAAGTCAAGTCGGGTAATTTTACAGCCCAAAACCCGGTAAAAGTGCTCCTTCAGTGGAATCGTACAGACAAGTAAGCGAATTGCCAGTTAAATTAATTTAAAGCGTTTGAAAAGTTAATATCAAAAATTCGATTTTGAGGAATTGCTTATAAAGAAATTACAAATAAAGGTATAAAATAAAAATTCATCTACCTTAGACTGAGCAATTATTCAATATAATTCATCCTCTTTATTATTCACAATACAGAGTTCAAAAATAAGAATAAAAATTTAACAACTTCAATTAATAGTTTTACAAGACTAGTTGGGATTCTGCAAAAATTTTGCTGAACAGATTGCAACCGATTGATATCAGTCAAGTAATTAGGAGACCATATTTGACTGACCATATTTGACACAGACCTATTTCTATACTGCCTGTTATTTCAAAAATTTTTGAGAAAGCTATTAAGTCCAGAATATTACAATTTCTAGATAAAAGTAAATTTTTTAGTGACGCACAATTTGGTTTTAGGAAAAAACGAAGTACCGAGGATACACTTATAAAGTTTTGCAGTGAAATTTATAGTGGTATTAACAATCGTAATTTCTGTAGTGGTTTATTTATTGATATCACTAGAGCGTTTGAGTCATGATTTATTATTAACTAAAATTTATAATGCGAGTTTTAAAGGTTTTATTTTGAATTGGTTCGAGTCATATCTTAATACTAGGAAGTAACGAGTCGAATTGAATGGAAAGTTCAGTGAGCTTCTTAGTATCAAGATTGGTGTACCCCAAGATTCAGTATTAGGTCCTGTTCTGTTTGTTATTTTTATTAATTCATTATTGCAACAACAGTTCAAGGGTATACCTACAGCTTTTGCGGATGACACTGCTTTTTCATACAACAATAATAATCTACTTGACTTATTTTGCCATTTAAATTTTGACTTGGACCTAATTCGAAAATGGTTTTATGTTCATAAGTTAGTTATAAGTAATAAAACTAAAATTATACAATTTAGGCTTAATTCTAGTCTCCTCCAGAATTTTAGTATTTGGTATCATTCCCCTGATTCTCCTGAATTTCCTTTATTTTCTATAGTTTCTAAACTCTTTTGTCCTCTCTTCGCCTTGTAGTATTTCTTGTTTTAACATTGAAAGTGTAGATACGTTTAGGTACTTGGGTGTTTTATTTGATATTAAACTGAATTAGTCTGCACATACTTGCTATTTAAATAATTATTTTAAAAATGTTTTGCGAAACATTTACCACTTAAATCTTTATTGTTCTTTAAAAGTTATGCTAATGGTGTGTTTTCAGTTCTAAGCTGGAATATGGAATTAGTTGCTAGGGTGGTTCTTATTTTAATAAAATTCAACCTCTTCTCATCGCTCAAAAACACTGTATAAGGATAATTTAAAAAAAAAAAATAGACTAATGCCGAGTCTTCCTTTATTTAAAAAGTTGGATATTGTACCACTTAGACATTTATATTTGTTTAAAACGCTGAAAATGTTTTTTAATAGGTCGGGCTATCTCGCTCACCGATTTATAACTAGATATCATCTGTTATGATTATTATGATTACAACTATACCTCCAAAAATGTTTAATATGTTGCCTTGTTCTTTAAGATCGGACAGATCACCTGTTTAATTTTGCAAAACTCTTCGATTTTGACTTTTGGAACTGGATCACCTTCAAATTGAATCTGTTTTTAATACGATTTAGTTTAAACTTCAATTTGGTTTTTTTCTGAACTATAATTTTTTTAATTTTCTTTCAAAATTCTAGTTATTTCTTTATTTTTTATTCTTGTTATTATTTTGTATTTAATTCTGCTTACTCTCGTTTATTATTTAAATTTTGCTTTAAATTTTATTTAATTTTATTTTTTCATTATATAATTTTAATTTTAAGCTATTTTGGTTTTTTTTCCATATTTAGCTTTAATTTTCTTCTTTACTATGTATGTACCCAACAATATTTTATATTTTTATGCCTGTATTTTTGCTTGCAGTTTCATTCATTCCCATATTCTAATGAATATCCAAATTATCCTTTATTTATTCTTATTATTTTTAATTTAGTAAATGCATATTTTTAAGTATTGTATTTTACTATAATATGAATAAATGAATTAAAAATCTATCTATCTAATATCAAGGGTAGGCCTCAAATTTGTAATATAAAGATGTTTTTTTGAGGTGATTAAATTAAAGAAATAATAGAACTTCGTCTCATTACAAATATCAGAAAAATGGATAAAAAAAATTCTTCCACATCACAATATTTCAACATTAACATAAAGACCTAAAGAATATTACAAATTTACCAACAATAAATTAACCAACCACTGTCATATTTGCTGATGGGCCATAATGACATCCGACTTGATCTTATATTAGTAGTTTAAACATCAAAAATACTTAGAGATCCCAATGTGGAATATAATGCTTGCTTGCTTTCTTATACCAAATCAGAATGTATTCGTAAAACATAAGTCCACATTAACTAATTTAGATGAATCTATACTTCTACATTTATTATCAATATGGAGAAAGGCTTTCAAACTGAAGTTATCTATACCGATTTCAGTAAGGCCTTTGATATTTTACCACATAGTGTTATTCTTTGTAAATTGATAAAACTATAGAATTCCCCAAGTCATTTGTTAACTGGGTAGAATTTTACCTTATGAATAGAAAATACAGCGTACAATTCAGGTCAGCTACATCGTCGTCTTCTGAAGTAAATTCTGGGGTTCCTCAAAGAAGTCATTTAAGTCCCGTTTTATTTATAATCTCCATTAATGATGTTACTTCAGTAATTAAAAACAGTTAAGTCCAAATTTATACTGATGATAAGAACATTTTTAAAAAAATAACGTCACCAAATAATTCACTATTACTTCAAAGTGACCTGAATAACTTTTTTATTTGGTGTAAGATTAACAACCTTTTATTTAATATTGAAAGCTTTCTCCTAAATCGATCTATCATAGTTTCAGTTGACGGTAGTTTTTCCGACCAACTTCAAATCAATGCTGGTGTTCCACAAGGCTCCGTCCTTTCACCCACCCTATTTCTCATTTTCATTAATGACCTTCTCAAATTAACTTTCAATCCAATCCATAGTTTTGCTGATGACAGCACTCTAGTAGCATCATATGATTTTCTTAAAACAAATAATGCTACAACTTCAGCAGTCAACTCCAAAAGAACAATGATGGCTGGTGCACTCAATCACGACCTAGCCAAAATTGTCGACTGGGGTAGAGCAAACAGAGTCGAGTTTAACACTTCAAAAACTCAAAGCTGTCTTGTTAGTAACAAGCTAACAACATTCGAACCAATTCTCCGACTTCAAAATGAAGTTATTCAGCGACTCAAAGACTTGAACATTCTCGGGATGCGAGTGAATCAAAATATGCACTGGAATGAGCATATTTTCGATATTGCGAAAAGCGCCGCCAAATGTTTGGGCTTTTTAAGTCGCTGCAAAGCTTATTTTTCATCTCCAGACCTCTTAAAAATCTATAAAGCATATATACGACCCAAGCTCGAGTATAACTCACATTTATGGGCAGGTGCACCAAAAGCTGCTTTAAATTTTTTGGACAAAGTTCAAAACCGCGCCATTCGTCTTATAGGCGACATAAATGTGACCTCATCCCTTATACCACTTGGTCATCGTCGTATTGTTGGAGCACTTTCTCTATTTTATAGATATCTACTTGGTGTTGGCACTTGTTCCGAGGAACTAAAGTCACTTCTTCCTCCTCTCAAGCAATTCTGTCGCATAACACGAGAGGCATCAAGTGCACACCCTTTCACAGTGGAAATTCCGAGATGGTTTAAGTCCGGCTATGGAAATTCTTTTATAGTAAGAACATCTCGATTGTGGAATCGCGTCCCAATCGAAGCATTCCCAATGAGAGAAGGATTTTTTATTTATGATTTACAGAAATTTAAGACGAATATTAACAACATTGTTCGCTCTTTCCCACAAAACTATTCTTCTTCCTTTTTCTTTCCTTTCCTTTAGCTATCCTTTCCTTTTTCAAATGGTCAACGGTACGCAAGTACTAAAAGGTTCAAAACCTAAGTTTTGGCTATAATATAAAAAAAAAAAAAAAAAAAAAAAAAAAAAAAATGTGCTGTAAAGAAGTACCATAAACGTACCACTTATTTTTCAATTAAATATTTCCAACCCTTTCAAGCTTACTGGTATCGTTGGAATACCACAGTTTAAAATTTATTTTTAAGCATGCTTAATGGTATCCTAACAATACCTCCAAGTTATTGCAGTAGTTGAGAGCCATCTGCTGGACTTTAAAATAATTAAAGAATACTAAAATTCTAATTTGACATTTTATGTAAGATTTTTTTTTTATTTACCGCCAAAATTTGCAATAAATTTTATTTTGATTTTTTCGTGAGTTTTCTTATTATTGAAAGATAATGGTAGGTAAGATATTATATTTTTTTAGTGTTTTGGTATCGTTTATCAATATTTTATAAAGATTAGATAAAAAAAATTTTTTATTTGTGGTTGCAAAAGAAAGAAATATATGTGGTATCTCCGACATATCACTAAGCAGAATCAAATGTACCTAACAAAATTATTAGCCCATATTATAATCACATGGACTATGTAGATAAAGCCGATATGTTAAAAAATTATAGCAAAAATAAACGAAATAGATTGCAAAAGTCTCATATGGTGTCCCAGAATATTTTGGCATTTCACTAATGTTGCTGTAGTTAATTCTTATATTATTTACAAAGCTAGAATAGAAGAAAAAGCCATGGACCTAAAGACTTTCCAGCTCGCCATTCCTACAAAAGGACGTTCTTCAACTGAGCAATAAACCACTACAAAACATATGTTTCGCTGAAAAGAAAATGGAATCGATTAGCCCATATGCCCACTGATGGAACGTTAAGGCGATGTGGGTTTATAGCAGTTAGTCTGTTAAAATACATAGAACACACTGGTCATGTACAGTATGCCAAGTTGGTCTCGTCTATCTGACAAAAGAAATTGTTTTTTAAAATATCATGAAAACAATTAAAATAATATTTTGTATGATTCTGCTTAATGGTTGGTATCATAGGAAAACTCTACTTTTGAAATAAAAATTTAAAAAAACAAAATTATTTTACTTATATAAATACTTTTAAGGTATCTCTACAACAAAAACAAGTTGAAAAATATTAAACATGAAAATGCTGCCTTGAAAGGGTTAAGGGACTAGAATTAGAAAAAGTTAACTGTATCCAAGACTTAGATATGTGTTTTTTTTGGATGAAAAACTCTTATTTAAACTGTTTTGCAGCAATATTATAAATAAGACTAATCCAATGTTAGGTTTTGTAAAACGATGGTAAAGAGAATTTAATGATCCATACATCCTAAAATGCCTTTAAATATGTCTTAACAATTAGAATATGCTAGCCAGGTTTGGTATCTCTATTACGAAGTTTATATGCTATGAATAGAGGCAATTCAAAAAAACTTTTTAAGATTTGCCTAACGTCACCTTCCCTGGCCGACCCCTTAATTTTGCCACCATATGAACATAAATTAAATTTAAATCATCTTCTTATTCTAAAAAAAAGGCGTGATGTTGCAGACGTCATTTTTAACACTGATATAATCAAAGGAAATATTAGCTCTCCTTTTATTTCCAACTTAGTTCTTCACCCCTCTTTGTACTTTCATTTCATCGAACCAACTATGGAATTAATGAACCAATCCATAGAATGATGCTCCTGGGGAATAAAACAGAACCATATAAATAACATAAATTCGAACCATAACAAAACGCTTGTATTCTTCGTAATTTAATATGACCCATCTTCTAGTTACTAATTTTTTTACTTTGTGTTGTGTTTGTTTTTTTAATCACTAATTTAAAATTGTAGTACTAAAATATTCTGTAACATTCAATTTAACCCTATTGCGGTTCGAATCTCCATGTTATCACACATTTACCAGTTTGAACTTCCGGGGCCAAAAACATATTCCCATTAAAAGAAAACAAGTTTATTATATCCTAAAACGAGAAAATATTCAGTGAGGAGATAATGGCACCCAATTATTTTTAATGGTTGGGAAATTGAAACTTGATGTCTATGTAGGTGCTACAAAACAAAAAGTTGATTACAAAAATCGAAATGAATTGGACAGTCAAATTTTAGTTACTGTATTCCAGTTATTGTAAATGAGTATAGGGTTTCGATGTTTCCAAAAGGTGTGAGAGGATTTAGGTTTTATTCACGGCACAATAAAAGCTAAAAAATGTATAAATATTTTGGATAACAATTATTATTAGTAACATTTTTTAACTAAATTTAAGAATACTAGAAAATAGTTGAAAAACAATAAAATTAATATTTTGAATTAGCCATCATCTGGTTTAGATTTTAATCCACTAGAATCATTATGAACAGTCATGAAGCGACGACTTAACAAACGAACCATAATCAACAACCGGAGTTTTAATACACAAAATAAAATAGATATGACTATCTGCTACTCTGGATGAATTAAATTGAATTATCTGTTCCCCATCAATAAGTGTACCAAAATGGTCAAGCTTTGTTTAAATTATTTAAAAACATTTTTTTATTATTTGTTCCAACGTTCAATTATTCACTTCTTTTAAATTCCTCATTTCCCAGGTCTTTGAAGCTAACATAATAAACATTCAAAAAACACTGTACGAATTAATAGTGATTAAGGCTTGTATATCTTTAATATATTTTAAATTTTAAATTCTACGGCAGATTATTCCATCCTAACAAAATCTTTTTATTCAAAGAAATAAAAATTAATTTTTTTTCTAACAATTTTTTTTTTTTTACCTTTTACTGTTGGTTAAAGACATTCTCATAGAGTTCTTGACAAATTATTATTATATTATATTTCAAATCATTTGATTTTCTCATAACAATAAAAATGTTGGGGTGTGTAGCAGGATCTACAAATTTCTACAACAAATTATGAAAAATTACTATTTCTACAGGTTTTATGTCTCTTTTTTTTATGTTATCCTTGTAATGTTAAATCCATATTACAGATATTGATTTAAATTTATTATTATTACTATCAAGGATATTTCATACAACAAACTTTATATGTAATATTGTACATACATATGGATAAATAAACAAAAAGTTTTCATAGTTAATATGTGTATATATTAGATCAGATTATTGCAAGGGTTGAGTACCACCGCAGCAACAAATGAATATATTATATTATGTATATATATCAATATCATTATACAAAATACATTGTATAAATGCAATATTCACATCATACTCCTTTTCTATAGCTTTCTACGTACATATGAAGAAAATCTAAAAGTGTAATAAAAATATTGAAAAATCCCGTTATATTTACCGTTAATAGTACCTTAATCATATAATATTATGTCCTCCCCTATACATTTGAAATACTTAATGTATTAAAAAGTTTGAATATTGAAGTTACAAGTTGTCAAGAAAAAGGAGAAATTGTTAAACTGTTGCAAATTTCATATACAGTTAAATGAAATTGTTATACAGAAGAAAAAAAAAACAAAAAAAAACAAATAAAAAATTTTCCTAAAATTTGCTGAATAAGTTTTTCTCTTCTTTGTGTATAACAGTTAAAAAAAGAATATTAAATACAGTTGAAAATTTATTTAGAAATTTCATTTTTGATAAGGATTCAGATATAACAGATAACAGAAAGGATTTAAATAAAATTTTGTTATACAGATTAAAATCACATTTAAATGTTTAATGGGAATTTTTTGAAAATCTTTAAAACTATTTTTAGATAATAATATATTGAGTATTAAAAAAAAAAATAAAACTAAATGGTCGGATTAAGTTAAGAAACAGTATTGCTTTGAGCAGTTGAACTTTAATACAGGTGTACAAATTTAATTAAAAAAAAAAAAAATAATAATAATATTACTATTATATACTCACTTAAAAAGTGATTGTTACAAGCCATTTCCACATTAGCCAAAAGGTAGACTTTTAACGCGTTTTTTTTTTATTGATTATAATAATGCATTTTTAAGTGTAACGCATCTGTAAATTTTGTTAACTAACAATAAATACAACAATATTTCCTTGATACAAAAAAGTCGTTCGTTATCTGATATATCTCATAATAAGTAGCATATAAAAATAATATAACATTGCTGATCTTATTCTACTTACTACGCTTATACAGTTTACGTTTTTGACACTATTTATTAAAATCTCGATTCTCTATAAAAAACATAAACAATAATTGGTTTACCAAAATGTGTTATTAAATATCAATAATTAGCAAAGTTACCCGACGTTGTCCGGGTCGACCACAAAATGAATCGAATTTATTTCAATGAAGTTTGATTTATGAATCGAATTGAAAAAAATTGGTTTATCAAAAATATTCTAATATTTTTTTCACTACGATAAAAAAATATCAACAATACTCCAACTTAAGCTATACTTATATTAAAATTATTTCTTTGTAAACAATATTTTGGTGATCTTTTCTGATGAAGTATAAGTAAATACGCTCCTTGCTGTTGAGGTATTCTTGAAATAAAGAAATGTTCGTTTTTTCCACAATCAATTGGAATTTGTACTTAAATGAAATTAGGATGCCAAGTTCTTATTCTTAATCTAGTACCGTAGTTTTGGCTTCTTCAAGTTTCGTAGAAGCAATATTGAAGCTACTACTTTTAATTCCAATTGATGAGGAACAACAACTTCATTTTCATCGATAACTGTATCTATCGATTTGTACACATGGACCCCCTGGAACACTCTGCAGTATTTTCTGATTAATAAAACGAATCGTCACATTTTTGTGGCTAATTTACATAGCCACTTCAATACATGGACAATACATGTTTTTTTATTTTTCATAGAATACCTATGAATAAATTTTCAAGTCTGTAACACATTTTTTTTTTGAAACATTTCTGATAGAGTATCCAAGTGTAAATTTTCATGCCTATTGGTTTTTATTCCTGAGACATACATGCTAAGAGTTGTACGGCAGCAACCCGAACCAGTCCAAATTTTTGAAATCGGTAACAGTCGAATTTCTTTATTTGTGAAAGAGAATCTAAATGTAAATTTTCATATCTGTCACACACATGGTTTTTAAAATATTCCTGAGGCTTGGTAAAAGTTGTACGGCAGCAACCCGAACCTGTCATCTGATAGTTTTGTAAAGTACCGCGTTATTTGCATACCGGTACCATGAATAACTGTGCAAAATTTCAGAACTCTATCTTTAAAACTGTGGGCGTGTATAGCGAACAAACAAACAAACAAATAAACAAACAAACAAATAAACTTTCCCTTTTATAAGTATAGATAAGCCATAATGTTACCAAGAATAAGAATGCAGTACAATGACAATTAATTATTTACAAATACAAAATAATTTTTTTTCATTCCATTTATTTTATTCTTACTACTCTCTCTCTCTCTCTCATTATTTATATATACAATGCGTAATTTACTACTAATGCTGTGCTGTGCCTATTTGTGCCCATATATATGGCCATATCACTTAATTCGTATTTAAAAAGTATATAATATCAAAAAATAGAATATGCAAAAAATTTGTACATGCTCATCGGCGCCCTTTATATAATAATAATTTCTATTGAATTACAACAACAAAAATTGTGATACATAAGAAATCTTATGAGCGAAATATATGAAATTTTTTTGATTTTTGTGCAGGTTTTCAATATTTTGATTCTTGCACAAAGCGATTTCAATTTCAACTAGCGGACACGGTGCGCTTTGCTACACCCAGTTGAAAAAAAAATTTCATATTACATGCAGCATAGTGATACCTGTAGAAGATAAAATTTATTCGTGAAATCAAAAATCGTATAAATTAATTCTAATGTTCTTTATTAAAATATTAAAATTTTGGTATAACAGTGAAAATAGTCGAATATTTTCCTTTTAATTTTACGAATTTTACATATTTTACCTGTTTATATATAAAATAAAATAAAATTGAAGAAAATAAGTAAGTGAAGTTCATTCATATAATATAAAAAAGTACAACTATATAAAATAAAATAAATTTGAAGAAAATAAGTGAATGTATGTATAATATTATATAAATATAAAAAATTAAATTGAAATAAATAAATTAATTAATATAATAATATGAAAAACTATATAATATAGAAAAAAGTTAAATTGTAGTAAATAAGGCAAATATATAATATAGAAAACAATATATATGTATATAAAAAACTAACTTGAAGAAAATAAGTGAATTAATATATAATACAAAATAGGAAATAAGTATATATAAAAAAAATTAAATTGAAGTAAATAAGTGAATTAATAAATATAGTATAAAAAATGCATATACATTTCAGCTCATATATAATTCGGCTTACATAATATTTTTTTATTTAAAAATCTTATATTGTTTTCCATTACATATTCCCTCTAAATATGTTTTGTTTTTTTTTCTCAGCTAAATGTGTTCTGAATTACATTGCTAATTTTGTGTTTCATCCTGCAGCTTAGAAACTTCTGTACTTATATAGAACAACCATTGATGATTTAACCTTGTAACACCTTTGAATCAAAAGTATTGCAGTAATGTTTACTGTTAAAGTAAACAATGCACCAATATTTGGTTTTAAAAGATTAAAAACTTCTTGGCTAAAATAATTTCGTTTCGAAATAAAAAAGGTAATTTAAAATAAAAATAAAAAGAATAAAAACACAATATGACATTTTTCCTTTCAGAAGATTTGCATTTATTGCTTTTCCTAAACCTTAGAAAAAAAATGTCTTTATGGATTTTTTTGTTTTCATTTCGTTTTTCCAAATGAATCTTAAACAAAGTGTAATAAATACTATTTTTGTTTTTGCACAGATATAAAGATGTACTAAAAAGGAGGTGAAGGTGTTTATTTTTTACTCCAAAATCAATAGTTTACTGATTTTTATTGAGGCATAAAATACGTATTCGTTTTTTACAAGGTAATTGATTTGATTTTATTTTATTTTTGTTATTATTTTTTTGTTATAAAATTGGGGATAACGGTCTTGTTATTACATCTTTGGAAGAACAACAATTATTTGATTTTTTTGATCAAAGAAACATGAATTTTTTTCATATTTTGATGAAATGTTTTTAAAAAATGGCGAACATTTGAATTTAAAATTGAAAACTAAAACTTAAAGAAGCACTTAACTGTTTAACTTCAAAGTGATGAAATGAAATAAAATAAAGAAACGATAGTTTTATTTTTCCAATAATTTTATCTAATTTAAATCTATCCTAAAAGGATTATCATTCTATGTAATTTTATATATAAACATACATATAACATATATAACACATATTTCGTTAGGCAATCAATTTAAATAAAAAAATCACGTTCCATAAATATGGAGACATACTTAAATAATTTTTATTGGAGCTGATGATTATTGTAGAAAGATTTATTAACCTTTTTCTTTCCGGTTCTTTAAATACAAAAGTGATTGTTGTACTAATTAGTTTAATATATAATTTTGGATTGAAGCATCTCAACGTTATATATGAGATTTTTTTGTGATCAGATAAGAAAAAATTATCGTAAAATAGACTTGTATCAATTTATGCTATAATAAAAGTAATCACTAAGCCCTATCTGACATATTTTGGGCACACTGTCAGCCGATCGAGCAAAATGGAACTGATAATTAAAATTAGAAGCAAGGAGTCGGTTTCTCTTACGTTGGATAAACCAACTACAGCTTCTAATACAGATAAGTTTCGCCACATCAAAACATGTGACACAAAATAGGTCAATCTGGAAACAGCATGCAAAAAGCCTGACGTTATAGGATAGGAAAGATTTATTGTCATTACGCCCTGAAAAGACAAATAGAAATAGAAAAGGAAGAGACCTTGACAATAGTCGTTAATGGTTTTTTTATTTAATTTATTAAATATCAAAATAGTAATAAATCAAGACTCGAAAAGCATTAAATGTTCCACTTTGTGAATCAAACATTTCATTTCATAATGTAATTCTACCCAAGCTACTGACAATGACGTAAAAAAAAAGAGTGTTATAAAAATGTATTTTACAGTTGTCTCGAATACTGCCCAACTCTGCTTAGGCAGAATTTAGCTCCGAATTGTATGTAATATCCTGAGGAGTATAATCAAAGATTGGATTGATGAATAATGCCTCAAAAACAGAGAACGATAATAAGGCGCAATTGAGTGTTAATAAATTAGTGCATTTTAATGGGTTCATAATTGTTTGCAAAGGAATGTTTATCAAATATCTTTACGCTTTCTTTTCGGTTAAAAAATTTAACTCAAAGAAATTGGCTGTATTCTAACAGTCCTTATGAGTTATGATAGATTTATACAACATATACTATAAGTATAAGATACTACTTATTTTCATATTATTAATTATATATATTAGACCAGAAAAAAAAAACTTTAGCGCATTCTATTGTTGTGGCATAAAATATTTGTTTTATGTTAAATTTTAATTAAAAAATTTCTGTCTGATTTTTATCAAAAGTATTATGTCGATATTTCTCTTTTACATCCTGTGGTAATACGAATTTAGATTTTTGCATAAGTTAATCCAAAGTAATTTAATTAAAAAAAGTAATTAAACTGATGTTAAGTAAGTCGAAAAGTATTTAAATAATTTAACAAAGTTAACAAAAAAATTTTTGTCTAAAAAGTCTTCTGTGCATTTGCACAGGGGATTCGCTAGTATTTTATTGAATGCACTGAAACATCTGAAATTGAAAATATCTGAATAAATTTAGTGAAACAAACCTAATTTTTCTATTTCTTTTAACTCGTGTAGGTGTGACAGTAATATTTTCATTCAAGCCATGTCGTATTTAAAGATGAAACGGCTTGTACTTCATTCAAAGCGGTGTTGTATATCAGTATTTTATAACATTGTTTGATTCTTTGATCTTCTACAAACAAATTAAAATATTTCTTATTGCCTTTGACAAATTTTTATTTCAGATTCGAAGAAAAAGCTAAGATCCTAAGGCTGTTTTTTACACAAAGTAGATGTCATTTTTCAAAAATATGTGTGCGGCTTCTGTGAAATTTTTTGGTTTTATTGTGACAGTATTCCCTGTCTTAAATAAATTTGTAATATAATATTTTGGTTCTTCTGAGGGAGATCGTGTACCCACGTAGGACCTAATGACCATATCCCAAGGATACCTGGTGTTGCTAGTTTTCCAAAAATATATATCTTTAATGGTGCATTTTATATGTTAAGGACGAAAAGGACATTTGAAAGTATCCTTGTTGTTTTGATGTTTTTTTATATAAACCGTTACATCTGCTGATCTATTAGACGTATATAAATATATTCATTTTTTATCTAGTAAGACAACTGTCTCCAGTATATTTCAATATTTAATTTATGATGAATAGATGTTGCCGTTATCGAGATATTGTAGTTCAAAGTAGAAAATTTTTGAAAAAAAAAATCTTTTTTGTCTTTCTTTAAAAACCAAATATCTCATGACTTTACCATAAAATTCCTGCAATATTTATATACCACTAGAAAAGTATTTTTTTTTTCTATAAGTTATACATACATCTTTTATGCCTATATCGTATATCTTAGAGGATATAGTCATTAGGTGTTACGCGAGTACGCCTCCTTCAGAATCCCCATTATTTTCTAATGAAAATTAAATTCTGTAGTTTTAGCTTTTGACATATTGCTGTATTTATGAATATTTGAAGGACATACGAAATTTATTTCAATTTATTTGATATGATAGAGAAATTTGTAATGATCGCTCCAGCAGCTGGTTAAATTTGCTGAATTGAATTCTCAATTGCTTATTTTAGTTTGTTATATTTATTTTCGACAATATAAGATTATTAATTTTCATGAAGCCTATTTGATTGTTTTGTTTAGAATTGTAAGGGTCAGTATCGGAGTAGAATATTAGCAAAATTTAATGAATCCAATGAAAAACTCTGCATATGATAGTAAATGTTCTGTGGTATGCTAGAACTAATAAACTTTTTCCCCATAACCTGGTCATATTCAGAATTCAAGAATAAATTCACATTTTTAATAACAAATAACTACAAGCTGCATAATCAACCCAACATTAATGTCGTAGTTTTTTGTAAATACAAATGAAGTTCAACTTACAATAAACGACTAAAATAAATTTTTGTAGATGATCAAAATGGAAGATTTTCTAATGTATAATAAGTACTAATAAGTATTTATGATAGTTTTATTATATTTCGCTCTTTGTTTCCATCACCAATTATAGCAAGCTCTACAGGGTAGCCATTTTTATGACCACTGTTATTCATTATTGCTATCGATGGTGTGGCTTCTATAATTTGTAATAACGATTTGTAAGTTTCCGCTGATGATATGAAGATTTTCAAAAAAATAACGTCTATGCAAGATATTAATATACTCCAAGATGATTTAAGTAAATTTTATACATAGTGCATTAATAACAACCTCTTATTAAACATTAGTAAATGTGCACTCATGTGCTACATACGTCGAACCAAACCATTTAGCTTTAGATAATATTCTAAATGGCGAACATTTAGATAAAATTAATTCGATTAAGAGCCTGGAAGTTTATTTTGACGATAAATTATCATTCAAGCTCCATTACGAAAACATAAGTCTAGTTCAATGTTGTGCTTTATAAGACGTTGGTCAAAGGAGTTTAACGATCCTTACATTTTTAAATCATTTTATAAATGCCTCGTCAGACCCTATCTTGAAGTCTGGTCTCCATTTTATAATTAACATAATACAAAGAATAAAAGCGGTTCAAAAATTGTTTTGAAGGTTTGCACTACACAGTCTGCCTTGGGATGATCATATAAGACTGTTTAAATGTGTTTTGAATTTAATTAAATATTTTGATAATTTGACTTTTTTGGTTTAGATTAAAATAATTATTTGAATTCTGAATTTTGCTATTGTATAGTAAGTAAATTTAATTGTATTCTAATTATTATAACTGTTTGGATTAAATAGTACAAATAAATAAATACATAAATATAAGTGTATACAAGTCATTAATAACACATGTTTGTTAAATTTTTTGTTCAGTAAGGATCTTCAACGCATGTCATATTTTACGTAAATTGCAGTCAAGTCTATTTTGTTAATGTCCACATTGAATTGATTGCAAATAAAAATTAAAATTATAATAGATATTAGATAACAAAATAAAAATTATTTTACACCATATTTGGATTAAAATTTATAATTAGCCGATTTTATACATATTTTATACTCTGACAGTCTAATGTAATAAAATTAATTCGCTCTTAAAATTTATTCATTTTCACAACCTACAGATTAATTTAATAATTGGTTAATTCTTCCGAAAAAAGTATTAATTATGATTTTCACTGAATTACGGTTAAAGGAAATTTGAATAAATCAGAATTACCTTTTTCTTTATACTATGCTAATTTAATAAAAACAATAAAACAATTTTCCAAAGAAATTGAATTTTCATATAATTGAATTGAATTGTTTTTCCTCAATAAACATATCCTTTTTTTGTGGTGAAATTCGTTTTTTTGTTATTTAACGATTAATATTTCAATGATTTGTGTTCAATCTTGTTCTTTGGATGCTTGTTCATGACTAGATGATGGCAAAAACATTAGGAATTTTATTGTTGATGTTCTTTTTCGACGGTATTTTGTAAATGAGTTTTGTCAGTATTTACAATTTTTTACTTGTAGGTCTAATACTTGTTCAATCTCTGATGTTTTTCAACCAAGACATTCAGGCCGATCGCATCTACCTTAAATTTTAACATGAATTTAATTAAATTCTACATATCAAATAACCAAATCAGATAACCAAAATAGTTTTTGATTAACTAAGAGTACACGCACAAAAAAGTTGATATTGTAGCACCGTTGCGATAACAAAATACAAGTTAAAACAACAGAATTTACAATACGAAATTTCTTTTACGGTTATCATCACATACTTGTAGCTACGTTAAACTATATTTAGCTATTTAAATAATAGTGCATATGAAAAAAGAAAAATTCAAAAGAGAAAAATAAATAATGTTCGGTGCTTATAGCTATGTCATTTGGTCTAGTAACTAAAATGAATCGGCTGTTAAATTCGTTTCTGAGTTGTAGCATATCTGTTTCAGATAAATTACTTATAACTCGGTTCTCATAGCCGTATTGAAATTACGGTAAACCAAAATTGTTTGGTAACTAGCAGAATGCATTGTCCGAATTATTTCAATCTTTTTACCAATGTCTGCCTATTTACTTTGCTACCCATTTTTAATTTTAACCTGTGACTTTGTTTGTCTCTTTCTACTTTCGCCTTCTATTTTTATAATTTGACACTAGTTTCAACCTTTTTTTCCTTTGAAATATCTCCATAATTTAATTTTTTTTATGACATAATTTAATTTTAACCTATCATAAATGACGGCAAAAAATATATAGATACATTTTTTTCTCTTCAATAGACTCTTTATTCCGAATTCAGGAAAATTATATATGTTGATGGATAACGGACCCAGTTTTAACGCTCTTTAATATTTTAGTAATTACTCGTATTTACTCGCAATTCGTTGTTTTAAATTTATTAAAAAAATATATGTATGAAGTTTGGTTTCTTCAACTTTCAATAAATAGACAAAAGAAAACAAAAAAAAATAAATTTCGTTTTTAAAAAGAAAGATCAAAAATAAATCTTATAAAAAATTGTGGGTAAAAAAAATGCAAAAAACTGCAACAACAAAATTAAACTAACATATCCGTATCATGTGACGTATAAGAGTAAGAATACGAGTGTGTGGCTAATGAAAACATTAATTCTAATTGTGACGTATATTCATATATCAATTAGAATTGACTAATTGAAATTTCCCTAGTTTTGTGTCTTTGAATTAGTCAACTCGAAATATTTCTAATTGATTTGATTTCATTTCATTTTATATTGATGACATTGATGACAGTTCAATTCTAATTGAAAACATAAAAATTTGGATTTTAACAAGAGTTGAAAGTATGAAATTTAAAAGAGTAAATATCATTAAATTATTTCGAGATTTTGTAAATTATTATATTACCTACATGATTTGTTTAATTTTTTTTTTAATCATTATTGTACATTATTGCATACCTAATCTTTCTTATATTATTTCTTTTATTACCTATATAATTTATCCGAATTAAAAATTGGGTTTATTCCGAAATTGGGGTTAACATATTCATTCAAAAATTGGGATTATTTATTGTATTATATTTTTAATAATTGTTGTTAATATATTGTAGTTGCAAATATCCTGGGTCAATAAACATAAAAACAGAGAGAAGTTAATAGGTTGTGATTATTGCGCTTATGTATTAGCTAATTAGAAAGTTAACAGGACATTTTCTGCATACCAAAATATGTTTGGTAAAACTTACGAACTATATCTACAAATGACTCAATGGTTTTACAAGTTAATAATAAACCCTATAAAGTGGAATAGGACCTTTGTATTTTGGCAAAAAATAGAATAGGAATAAAATGGAAAAACAGGCTCCGGTATATTTGAAAAAACTTTCTAGTTCAGTGTTACACTTGGCATACTCTCACTGTTTTTTAACTTGGTCGAGATATAAGTATTACGTTGTATGAAAAGAGGGTTCAAGAGCGAAGTCAGTCGCTCTTAAAAGCCGTGGATTTTATTTTATAACAAAGCTTGTTTAATGCGATTTCAAAAAGCTTACTTATTAAAAAATGGAAAGCGGCATCATTATTATGTAAATACAATGTAATGGAGAAGCAGATATCTTTCCAAAAACAGATGAATTGAGTCAATTTTTAGTAAAATACCTTAATATGAACAAACATTAGTTTCCGATTGGGAAATCAAAGTAACTAATACCATATTGGAATGCTTCCAAGGACTATTTAGACCTAAAAACTTTTTTCATATTTGACGATATCAAACGTAGACGAATCTTCACAAGGATACAATTCTTTAACAAACATCGATACAGTATTGACAAGTACGATACAAAAAAAAAAATGCAGATTTTATTTATAAAAAAACGAATCCTACTACCTCTCTCCTCTTTTAACAAAATTAGTGAGTAATTACATTGATTTTCTCAATAATAAGCCGCTGAAATAGTTTTAAATTCTATAACTGTCGAATCAAAAATGTTATTTTGATCATCGTTATACTTTTGATGTTTTAGAAAAGCACTAATATGTAGGTTTGTCTTCCTGTTAATGTAATTTCAAACCCAAATACACTTGTTGCTTGCTGGAACAATTCCTTGTCCGTGATCTTCAGCGTGTTTTTTTTTTGTATTAAATCCCCCTTCTATGTTAGTTAGTTATTTACTTACTTAGTTGAACCTATTTTCTGAGCACACTCGTACCTGTATTATCTGAACATAAACCTTTATCTGATTGCAAAATATAATTACATAAGTCTAATTGGTGAACATAGTAAAATATTATCTTTTAATATTTCTCAATAGGCTTAAGATACAGATTACTTAACTAGTGCTGAGTTTAGTTTCCCAGAATCTCTTGTCTAATTTACCACTACTATGTCTTTGTTGTAAATCTGAATACAACCCTGTTGTATATTTTAATTTTATATTATAACAGTAATGATGATTAGTTATAGATAAATAGGATAATAATATAGATTTACGTCAGACTAACTGTAATCTTGAAACAAAATCGATCATTGTAAAATAAAAAAAAATTAAATATAAGAGGTTTTTTCATTGGGTAGTCAGTTGGTTTTAGCTATATCCTATGTCTATGCTTCGATCTGAGTAGGAGAGAAATCTCACTAAATCTGAATGTTATTTTTCTTTTGGGTTGTTGATCAGTGAGTAAGTTACTGAAATAATTCCACTGTAAGGTTCTTCTGCGTTTGCTGAGTAAGTTCTGGTTAAGTAAATGATTTTTTACTGGATATCCGTTTACTCTTGAAATATCAAATATGTGTTCAGTCTCTTTTACTAAACTTTTCTGGGAAATGTGAAGGGTTAACATTCGTTGGATCATGTGATCAAAAGAGGCCATCTTATGTTGATAAGAGTTTTTTTTTTTTTATTATACGCAGGCTGCTGGGAGTCTTCAAAAGACACAATGAGCCCCGTAGCTTGACATTGTGTGTGGGATACTTACCTACTAAACCACACCCTTCCTATATTGCAATCTAGTCCTACAGGACTAATGAGCAATTTTTTCTTGGCTTTATTTTATTTTTCAATGTAAACTACATCCAGCGATGTCTATCTAACTTTTCCTTTGACGTATTCATCCATTTGAAGACTCATCGCATCAGCGACTAAAAAAAAAATCAGCTCTCCGAACGAATTTATAATTGTGGAAGACTTGTGAATTCTTACCTATGAGCCAATTCATTTTTCTATAGCGGATTTGGAATTCTTCTTTCTTGCTTTTGATGTGAGCTTTTCAGCGAAGTTTCGCATCTAAAGTCATACCAAGATATTTGGCAGTATTTGAATGGGGTATTTATTGACCATTTATATATACTGGTTTATGGTAAATTTTTTTTATCTGTGAAATTCACATGTACTGACTTCATTTAATTTTAGCCTCATTTAATTTTAGCCTCCATTTTTTTGTATAATCTTAGATTTTTGTTATAGTTCTCTGCAGCTTTTCTGTAGATTCTTTATTATTTTCTACAACAGCCAGAACCGCTGTATCATCTGCAAACGTCCCAATAATATTATTTTCTAGTGCAGGAAAATCAAAAGTGTACAGCAGGTATACTACCGGACCAAGTACACTTCCTTGAGGAAGCCCGGTATTCATTTCTTTAAGATCGGAATATGCTCCTTCTTGTTTTATGTAGAAGCATCTCTCTGATAGGTAGCTTGCTATGATTTCCGAATGTTCTTTTGGAAGTAGAAGTTTTAATTTTATAATATTGCCCTTATGCACCACGTCTTATCGAATGCCTGAGCAACATCCAAAAAGATTGTTGATGAAATTCGTTATCTTAATTATTGCCTTTTCTGGTAGTTGCTTTACAAACTGCCTGTTATCAAATCATATCGGAGCTTTTTTAGAATTAGTATTGTTTACTTTTTTTCTCACTTCAGCTGGGGTTGTTAATGCGATTTCTTCTTCTTCCTGAACTGATTCTATATTTAGATCTTCAACTTCTTCTCCGTCGTTTGTTTGAAATATGTTTTCTGAGTGTTCCGCAAATAATTTATGTTTTTCTTAATAATCTAATTTTCGTCCAATTTCTTAATTGGAGGAATTTGTTCAATAGGAATATGTTGATAGGAGTGGCTCAATGTATTCGGGATGGCTCTATCTGTATCCATAGGCTTCGTGTAGATCAATATTTCTAGGGACGTTCTTGTTTTGGTTAATAATAAACTTAAAAACGTTAGTTCACCTTGTCTTTCTATCGCGACGGTAGCTGTATATGTCTGTGAAGTCTGGTAAGAGCAGTCAGTGTTGATTCTAAATCTGCTTCTCTTATTATAGCAAAAATATTATTTACGTATCTCTTCCACAATCTTGGTAAACAAGTTTTCTAAGATACAAGCCTAGGTTTTACCAGACCTGAAGAGTCGTAAGGTAACAAATAATAAATAAAGTTGAATTTATATAAACAATATTTATTTGTATTTTAAATTAAATTATATTAAAGTTTTAATGTTTTTAATTTTTATATTTATACTTAATTTCTTTTTTATCATTTTATATATAATATTCAATAATAGACCTTTATTGATGTTGTGCTTATTTTTCATGAAAGTCACAACGTAACTTCAAATATTTTGGTTGTTTTGGATTTTAGTTTTGATTTTTGGTGTTCTTCTGAGTGTTAGGACCATCGTAGATTCGTCAGTTATATTATTGATACGTCCCAGTCGCAATCGCAGTCCCAGTCCCAGTCCCGCAGGTCCAAGTAATTTTGTTTTTGTACGTACTGGATTAGTTTTGATTTGTACATTTTATTAGAAGTCATTTTATTGCAATTTATTGAAATTTTATTCTATATCATTGAGTCTTTTGAATCATTGAGATCATTTGAGTCTTGAGAATCATTGAGATCTTTTGAAATAAAAATAAAAAAAATAAACAAATAAATGTAAAATTGAGAAGTAATTAATTTACATGTTAAAACTAATCTCTGAAACTATTCAAAGCTTTCTGCAATTTTTCTTTGGACTTATCAACACTCTAATGTACTTGTCTACAAAAGTACAATAATCCAAATTAATAGACGATCGTTAGTTGATTAGTACGTTCTAATTAAATCGTATTTTTTTTTTATTTAAATGTAGTTGACAAAACAAAAAAGAACAAATTTAAAATAAAATATAAAAAGTTTTAACATTGCAATTATAAAATATGCTCCCTTAAAATAATGTAGGTACCTATTTATATACGTTAGGTCAGTCATACACCGTATTAAATTCAATTTGAAAATAAAACAAGCAAAGGATGGAAAAACCATTTTAATTAATTTTATATGTAACAAAAATTCAATGAAATTACAAAAACAACAAACCAAACTGGGTCTTCAAATTGAAAATTCTTTTTAAATTTAGGTACACAAAATTAATTTATCATTCGATTAAAAATAATTTGGGAAAAAAAATTAAAAAAATAAAAATTTAAATAATTTTCAAATTTTAAACTTTTTTCATTTTTTGTTATGTTATCCCTTTAAAATTCGATTGGTTTATACCAAGGTGGATTCAATAAAGATAAAAATCAGTAAAAAAAATAACTAAAAATTGAAAAGAAAAAGCCATTAAAAAAGTCGATAAAAATGTTTTTTAATTCCAATTAAAAGTCGATTGAGGTTTGTGTGAAATAAACCTTTCAGAATTTTCTGCTTCATACATTTCTTTTTTTTTTTGTTCTGTTTTTTGTTTTTTTTTGTTTGCTGGGTAACAAAAGAAGGGTTCAGGTGCGATGAATTTTCTTTGTAAGTTAATAAAATACCTATATAGAATAAATTATTATATGGTGAAGTATCTTAAGAATTCATGTATATTACATAAATTTTGTTAAACTGACCCTTAATAATACACATGTGAGTTTTTGACATATATATATATATATACATACACATGCAGTTGTACAGACTGGCTATCACATTTGATTAAACATAAAATAAAAGTGGATTTGCTGACGATTTTGCGGTATTCATGCATAATTAGAAGTTCGCAATTTTCGGGCTGTATACAAATCGGTAGGTCAAATATATCGATTTAAATCTCAAAAATAAAAATTGTGAATTTTTGAATTCAAGATTAAGATATAAATTCACAATTTACTAAAACAGCTAATGGGGAAATAAAACCAATCAACTCAACAAACTTTAAATGATTTTTTATATATCAAGTTTAAAATTAATTTTATTACGTTTAATTATTAATATTAGAAAATATTAAATTATGTATTAAATTGCTTTTCTAGTAGTTAAATTTTTCTAATAAAAAAAACTTTATTTAAACTTATTTTTATTTTAAAAAGACTCACTATAGCCAAGGCAATAATGAAAAATTTAAAACGGATACGAAACGAATGAATTAAAATTTGTGTTTTTTATTGTTTATCTGCTAAATTCCTACTTTCTTGACATTAATTTGTATATTAGTTAGATGTATTTGATATCAGTTCAATACTACCACCTAAAATTTGAAACTTTTTAAAAATTAACAACATAATGGCATAAAAGTTCAATACAAACTACAACACAATGTACATGTATTGTGTTTTCAAAGTGTCAAATTTTTTTTAAAGCACAAAAAAAATGTCCTATATTAAAAGATCGATGCAGTCAAATTATATCGATGTAGTCAAATGTGGCTAACAAAAATATCGAGTTTAAAAATCGATATAATGTAAGCAAAATTTCGATTATATAGAGAAATTGATTTTGATACATATTGCATATCACTAGGTTCAGTTGAAATATCGTTCTAAATGTTTTTCTTATTTTTATTTATTTGGATTCAAGAACATATCATATTCAGCACCAGCTAATTTCCAGTCAATAGCAGTTGGGTCACGTTCACACAATATCATGATTTTATTTCCATTAACAACCACCTTTAAGACCAACTGCACCCTTGAAATGTCTATGTGTTGAATCATATCTGAACAAGTGTACCATGTACTCTACATTGATGAATGAATGAAGTAGTTGACAGCAACTACTTGGACACTTTCATCAACGCCAGAACACAATACCGAATGACCAATACGACCAATTCTATTAATACCAATTTTTGGCATGATAAAAGAGTTATTTGGTCACTTCTATAAAATATTCAACTCAACACGTTTGCTTCAAAGAAGACGATCCTAAAGCTCGTATAGAGTTTGATAATTCAATTATAATTGGTAATATGGTAATATATTTTAATAGTTATATTGTTCTTGCGGACAAATCAATTTTTATTTATTTGGGACAATTGCGTATAAAAGCTATTTCATCGCTGTCATTCATATTAAAATAAGTTATCTATATAATAAAAATGTACCTGTACTTAGTTTGTCAGTGCTAATGAAATGATAGAAGGACATTCTTTACAAATATTCAATTTTTGAAAACGAAATAATATTACACTGTAATTTGTCAAGAGCTTAAAAAATTGTAATTTACGATATTTTATCTACTCTTCATCATAATCATCAGACCCATCTTAGTCTGTGTTTGGTATTCAACAAATTCAACAAAATTAATGATAATTCTCCTTGGACATCGCTATGTAGTTGGTGAAGTACGTTTAATGGATACTTCAAAGGTGTGTACACATGCTCGGTATAAACAAAAGCGGTGCTTCCTATTCTAAGTCCGCTTCATTGCGAAAAAAGAAGTGCCTCTATAAATTCGTTCATAATCCATACATCACGAATGTGGAATCATATTTCTTCCGATGTATTTCCATATTCAAATGTTAGTTCAACATACAACCTGCAGAAATTTAACACAATGAAGTTTCTATTACAGCCTACGTAACAAACAAAAAAATTTGTTTTCAGAATTATGTTTTATCATTTTCATTAACACCATTATTAGCTTTGTCCATATTCAAGATTGAGCCATCACTTTAGGCAAATTTTTTTTTTAATTTTTTGATTTTCGTTAAGCTAAAATTAGGTTCATTATAACGTGCGTCGTATGTAGATCAATTATTTTTTTATAATTAAAATTATTAATGAAATCAATTAGATAAGTACGCTGAAATATTTAGGTCAATGCTTTCATCAATATTCTTGTTCATATATTGACAATATATGGTAAATAATACTAATGAGCGATTACACATCAATAATGCACCAAGCTACATTTTTATTCATATTTTGAAATTTCGCAATGACATATTGTGGAAGTGTTCTTGATATATTGATAATTTCGAAACATGAATATTGAAAATATAATTTCTGTCCATCAATAACTTTTCATCAATATATGGATAATAATTGTCAATATATGGACAATATATTGATCATTCATTGATGTGTAACAGGTAGCTCGGCATTCAAATGTCATTATTTCTTTTAAATCATTTTATATGTTCTCTACGAGGGCTAGAAATAATTGGATTTAATAGAATAATGAATGTAAAGTCAATAACTGCCATCTTAAAATATATTAATGCACTATTTCTCTTCTACTTTAAATTCTACTCTTTTATCTGTACTTAAACTATTCATTTGTTATTCTCATCACCCTGTATTTATATTTGTTTTAAACTTGAATTTTAACTAATTTGAAAAGGGTTGGTGTAAAAATAACAAATGACAATATGTGTTTTACAAATTTGACAAATCTTAGGAAAATTGAATGGAGTTAGGTATAGGTTAGTACCGATAAATATAGAATGATTTAGCGTTGTTATAGACATAATTAAAAAGGTTTTTGGGCGACAATAATTATAATTTTATTATAAAAATAATTTAATATAACAATTTTATTCTGATTATATACCTACGTGTCATCACGTTGGCTATCGTGATCACTTATTGTAATATATAAAATATTTTAACAAAAGTTATTATCGAGGTACATTTAGTAAAGCATTTGGCATATCGAAATATCTTGAAACCGACTTACATATCTCTACCATAATTAATTCTATGATATTGACAATGCCACGAATTGTATGATCTGATGCTTGGAGGCGATATCAAAATATCGTGAACAAAACATAAGGATATGCCTAAATACTTTACATAATTTTTTTGTTAGATGATTTTATTTTTTAAAATGAACATTTCTTTAAAGTAAAAAGATGTGTATTGATTTCGATTTATTTACGTTCCATTTTTATACGCCTAGTTGAATATCTTTTAAGTTTTATTGCAGTTTGAACGATGTTATTTTAGCGTCCTGATATCGAACCAGAAGAGCGGTGGCATCTCTGAAAATTGAAATGTTTGCCTCTTTTACTGTTGGAATATCAGTCGTAAACAGCAAATGTAAGAGCTAAATAAAGATAATAAGACCTAAAACACTGCCTTGGGGCGTTCCACATTATATTTTATACAGTCGAGTGTAAAATTCAAACAAAATAATCAGCGCCGTAACTAGCTTTTCCAGTTCACTGTGCAATATTTTTTTTAGGGCCCCTATATTTTTTTGGGAAAAAGTAAGTTATAGTACAGTGATGATATAAAAATGTGTAAGATAACTTTTTTAAAAAACATTTATTATGGAAAAAAATATCATCACAACGAAATTTTAATTATATTTATTTAATTGGATTTTTCTGGACTTCATTTCAGCAAATTCATTAATTATGTCATCAAATGATATATCTTTGACTATATTGTATTCAATAGATATTTTTTGGCAAGATTGGATAACCTATCTTGTCCGATAGTTGATCTGAAATAATTTTTTGTTAATTTTAAATTGCTAAAACTTTTCTAACATGGAGCAATTGATACTGGAAGAGTAAGAAATAGTCACAGAGCTAAAATCTTTACAAATATTTGTGGTGTTGTAGACGCAGCATGAACACCAGCTAAATTAAGGCAGTGAGCCGAACAAGGCACAAAAATTGCCAAATTATTGATTTATAGAATACGTGCTCTTACACCTTTATATTTGTCGGACATATTAACACCGTTGTCGTATCCTTGTCCTCTGACATCAGAATTTATCAGCTGCTATTTTATTTAAAATTTCATTTGCTATGATAAGAGCGTATGCGTTTTAATTTTTTCGCTTTAAGCTAATTTTTTTTTTGTTTTTGAACTTTAGTTATTTTCCTATTAATCACTAGATGGAATGATATTATATTGACCACTATTTTTTATTTGTCCCTATATAATTATTTATTTGTGTAGTTTTATGAGATCATAATCTAAAAGAAAAAATAAGAAAAGTTTATTTCAGAGCCCTTCAGATATCTGGGCCCTGTGCTTGTGCACATGCTGCACCTGCCTAGTTACGGCGCTGAAAATAATAAGTTTGAAATTTATTTATGCCATCTATAATTATAATTGACAAGCATTTAGGAACCTGCGCAGTAGACACCTTTTCATTTTATCTTGGTTCTCCTTAATGAACTCAACTCATATTAGAAGGGAAACTCTTCATTTACGTAAACCTAATGCAATTTTTTACATAAGCCACAACAAAATATTTTCTGATCTGATCTGATCTGATTAGTTGAAACAAGTAAAAACTATCATACTATCCCCACTTTAGCATTGTCGTATAAATGAGAAAGAAAGAGAACACATCATATGCTTGCCTAAATTTTTATATACAAATTTTTATTGAGCTGACAAAAGATTTGAAAACGCTTATGAAATTTTTATATGCGGGATTATTTATTAGGTACGTAGTGAGAAAAAAAGTTCGGACAATAATTAAAGATTTTATATTGAAATTTTAAACAAAGACGACAAAAAGTAAATTTTTTTATCTTAAAATTTAACTTTTAATAGATACCACGATAAATAGTTTCAATATGAAAATAGTTTTAATATGAAAAAATTATTATTTACACATATTCTATTTGAATTATTAATATCTTATTAATTTCGCTACACCTTTTTGTTGCCTATATTTCACTTCATTCGTGAACATACAATTCTTATTACCGTCTATTTCTAACAATGTTTTTTTAAATGTTTGGGTGTGTTAGCAAAAATACATATCCGAGTTTGACTTCTTATTGTTTAGAAATTAACAAAAACAAAAATAGAGTATCTATAATTATAATAGCCATGCATTTAAGGACATGCGCAGTAAGCACCTTCTCATTTTATTTCGCTTCTTCTTAATGAACTCTTAATATGTAAATAAGTTGTATATATAGCCGAAATGCGTATACGGGTTAAACAAATTTCTATTTGGTTTTATAATATTCAAACTTTTAAGTAAAATAGAGCCATTTTGTGTCATTCAACATCTTATTATTTTTATACAATTCTGTAAAATGTTATTATTATGTTCTGTTAAAAATTTGGCTTCAACTTAAATTATAATTACAAAACAGGGGCCCCTAGTAATTTTATATTGTGTAGACTAAATTGTTGAATTATTATAAATTTTTGAAATTGTATCAAAACAATTTCAAATTTAGTGGTGCAATTGACACTAAATTTTTTTACTTTAATTTGTTGAATGTACCTTATTATCTCGTCTTTAAATAAATAAAAAAAAAGTCCAGTATATGTGAATTTGTATAAGTATAATTTCGCTTAAGTATAATTTTTTATAGCCAAACCGAGCGCTTCGATAGAACGATTAATATCAATGTACCGATTGGTTGGGATAATAAACATTGGTAGTATGCCATAATCAAAACTTTGTATAAAAGCTTTTGGGGTGTTCATCGCATAGCCTTTGAAGTTGCAAAAACAAAAAAAAATTGAAAAGCTTGACACAGTTTGATCTTAATAATTTATATTAAGTTCTTTGAGTTAAATTTTTGTCTTTATAAATTCGATTCCAGGAAAATTTATTTTAAAGTTTATAAACAAATTTTGTAAAACATATTTTCAATAAATTATATAAATAGTTTTTTTTTTATATTAAATATATCAGCCATACTATCTCCTCTGTAATCACTGTATATTCAAATTTAAATAGAAATGAACCATAAATGTGACCAATATTTTTATTTGTATATATAGAAATAAAGTCTTTGAATCAAAAATTTAAATGACAAATGAACCAAATTAAAAGGATTCACTAATGTTATTTGATTCTGATGAATAGAATTTTAGATGCAACAGACTGTGAATTAAAAAATTATTGATGCGCAAAAATAGAACGAAACTTTGTTTTTTTTGTTTTTTGTTTTTTTTTTTCATATTGAAATTTAATTTAAGTGAAAATTTAAGGTACGTTGTCATTACGTTTATCTAATAAAATGTGAATTTTACTTGGGAAGTAAGTTTTATATTTTTTATATAAATTTGAATAATTGTTTTTGTATGGTGTCCTAATTACATTTTGTGTCGTTAAAATGACGAATAATTGAAGAACTATTAATTATGTACGTTGTGTGAAACTGAACATTTAAACTAAAATTTAATTATCATCATCTATTGGTTCTAAAGCTCAGATTGAGCCTTAACCTCGTTTACAACTTTTTTCTAATTTACTCTATCTTGTGCAAGTGTCTTTCATCCATTAACACTAATCTTAATAGCCTAATATCTAGCGCTGACCTTTACTACGTACAATTTTTTTTTACGAAATTCGAAATTAGATTACTGAATTACTAAGACTAGTGATTAGACATTTACTAAACATTTTTTTTGTTAAATAATAATTTATGAGGAAAAAATTTAATTTTTGCTGAAAAGCTTCTATTCAGTATTTAGACCATAGTCAATCGCAACAAGTTCTATTGATAAAAGTATCATCAATGAATTTACGGGAATAGCGTATCAAATAGATATTCGAATTAAAAAATTCAAGAAAAAGGAAGTATCACATATGTATTTAAAGAATATTTTACTCCTAAAAAAAGCCCCAGAATTTGACTTGATTACTGATAAAATACTTTATCAAATCACAGCTAACTGTATTAAGTTACTAATTCAAATTTTTAATGCTATATTAAACCTCAAATACTTCCTGCTACAATGAAAACACCACAAATCTTAACTGATACTAAAACCTATCAGTAGACTACACTAAAAGTGTTGGAAAAAGTTATTGTACAAAAACTCCTCCCTTTTATTGAAATTAATAGCATTATCCCATCACATCAGTTTGTATTTAGGAATAAACATTCCACAATTGAACAGGTTCATAGGGCTGTAAACATTATAAATAAAAACTTCCATAAAAAAAGATTTTGTTTGGCGGTGTTTCTTGATATAAGCCAAGCGCTTGACAAAGTGTTGACAAAGTGTTGACAAAGTGTTGACAAAGTGTGACAAAGGTCTTTTCTACAAGCTAAAAATATATTTACCTCACGACTATTATGAATTACTCAAAAGCTATATTCATGATCATTACTACTTCGTTATACAACAGGGTGTGACATCGAATGTTCAAAATCAAGTTTGGAGTACCACAAGAAATTGGCCCGATTCTTTATTTATTGTACACTGCTGGCTTGCTTTACACTGCAAATACAACTTTAGATGCAGCCAACATAGCTATTCTTGCGTCTCACAATGATGAAAGTACTGCGTGGGAGTTAATAACAATATAAACGCAATATCAGTATTCAGTATGGCTGAACAAATGGAAAATTAGAGCAAATGATACAAAATCTCAACACCTAAAGTTCACCTTAAAACAAAACAACACTTGTCCACCTGTTTTCCTAAACAACAACGTTGTACTTTAGTCCGATGATGTCAAATACTTTTTTTCTACTACCATTGGTATGCCTCTGGATCGATGACTAAACTGGAGAAAACATATATTCACAAAAAGGTTACATCTGAATGTGCTGTTCACAAAATTATATTGTCTGGTTGCCAAGAAATCCCAGATGGATATTTTTAATGTATAAGGTCATACTTAAATCTGTTTGGACTTATGGCATCTAACTTCAGGGAAGACCGAAAAAGTCAAATATTGAATAATTAGTCAGTACGAAAAATTGTAGATGCTTCGTGGTTTATGACAAATGACTTAATACATAAGAATTTAAAATTTATGAAGATTCATGAAGAGATTTAGACTTTAGAGGTATATCAAGAATTATAGTGACAGGCAAGTGTGTTGGTGACGAATTGCATAACACGCACCAGACTGCAGGGTATAAAGCCAGCGAATTTATAATAGAGAAACTTAGCTCATTGGAGGTTAAGGAGGTCTCATAAAGTCAATTTATTAATATTTATCCAATTTAATATTCGATTATTGTATAAGTTAAATTAAAACATTGAGATTGTGAATATACATTTAAAGAAAAAAAAAAACAAAAGATAAATGATTAATCAGTAGTCATTCAGTTTGGATTTATTGTATCTTTGTTATGTATCTAGTCAAAATTACCTTAAATGAAAATATAACGTTTTGAAAGTGAATGTTTCAAATGAAGACAATTAGATAGAAGTTTTGTTAAAAATAAAGTTTTCATGACATTTTAATATTATAAGTTTTAACAAATGTTTTATAATTTATTCTAAAAAAATAAAAAAAAAAAAAAAATGAATAAACTAACGGTATAAGTTATCAAGGGTAATCAAGTTATGAAAATATGAAAATTAATTTCTTTAAATTTTTAATTTCTGTAAATGTAGACGAGTATAAAACGTTTTAAATGAAGATTTATCTAATTAAGTTTTGTTAAAATTCTTATCTGTATTTTTTATTTAAAGTTCTCGTAAATAATTAGGTTTTGAGAGACTTACGTCTGAAAATTAGAATAATATAACTGTTAAAAGTTGAATCAAAGTTCATGGGAATTTATATAGAAAAAATCTAATTAGATAACACACATCTGAATCCATTAAAAATATTAAAATTTTATAGAAAATATTTTTTTTTATATTTTTGTTCATAAAAGGAGTTATAATATAAAGGATATGAGTGATAATTTTAGAAAAAAAAAAATAGAATAAAGAGCAAATTGAACATTCTTTGCTTATATGAGATATTTAGTATGTTTTTTTTTCTATTTTTTTTTTTTATTATTTTTTATTAAATATTAGAATTCATTAAATCATAGTAAGTTAACTAAAACTAAAATTCAAAAATAGAAAATAAACAAATACAATAATAGTACAAAATTAAAAGCATCTACAGAATTCAAAAGCAAGTTTCGAATGGTCCATCGCACAAATAAACAATTTAAATTATTCAATATTTGTGGTGTAATAAATTTAAACGTAAATATTAATTTGGAAAACTAAAATCTAAAAGAAAAATAGAATATACTAATTTGAATGTGGTTAAATATTTATGTAAAAAAATAATTAAATTTAAGAAGTAATTAACATTAAAATTAGAAGTAGAATATAGAAATGTGAATTAAATTTATAGATAATACTTACAAAATAAGTAAATTAAAAGAAAATTAAAAAAAAAAAAATAAATAATTAAAAAATTTATACACGAAACTATATTGGAATGAAATTTAAATGAAATTTAAAGGCAATGAAATGAAAGAAAGCAAAAATGAAGCAATAGCGAAATCCTCGTAAGAAAAGAATAAACAAAATTACATAATAATAATAATATAGATAAATATCAGCAACAGTATACTAAAATATATATTGTATATCAGTAACAATTAGTAAATTCAGAAATGCATCACGTATCGTATAAGTTCCATATTCTAAAATGCAACATTAAGGTGTTGCTGAAAGCACATTACTGTTTGTGATGCGAAAACTTGAGCAGATTTCGCATCATAAAATTTGTTGACGCTTTGTTTGCTATATTTTGTTATAAACAGCTGTTTTGACATTTAAAATTTATTTGTTATTTCACTTGATTGAAATACATTATCTATGAAAGTGGTTATTAATTAAAATAATTTTTTTGTTTCAGCTATACCACTTATTTTTTTTCCATTAATTTTGTAACAAAGTACGATTTCTTTCTTTTCTTCCTTAACACATTTTTATATTCTAATAATTGTTTTATTTTGTGATTGAATTACTTATTGTATATCATCATATTCTGATTGTTCACAATTTTGCAAAAATACGTTCAAAGCGATATTAAATAATATTTTTTTGATTTTAGTTAAATTTTCAAAGCATCACTGTCGAATTCTGATAGTTTTAAATGAATTAATTGCATCAGTAACACAAAGCATCATTGCCGAATCGAATTGCATCATGAATTTTGTACTGATACAATAGTGATACCGCATCATGATTGGAAATGTTGCATTTCCGAATTTATCTAATGACTCTTATGTGAGCTAACATAATTTGAGCTTCTCGAATGTAATAAGTCAGTGGTAATCCATTCCTGAAATCTCTGTCTGTGTCGTAATCGATAGGATGGCAGAAAAATATATTTTAATGATATGGTAAATAGCGGTTCAGATATCCTGTGAGATAAAATCATCTCTTTTGACACAAGCAAGCATACTAGAATATGAAATATAGTTTAGTTTGCTTTTTAGTATGAAATAATTCAAAAAATGTACTAAAATACAATTAGAATAATCCTAATTTACTTATTTTTGATGTGTAATAATAATTATTATAGTATGATATTTTGTTTTTTCTGTTTTTGTTATTTTAATTTAAGCTTTTTGACGCAGTTTATTGAAATTGTTTAAAATAATACAAATAGCTTACTCATTGTAATATATAAAAAGTAAATGAAATAAAGAAAAAAAAAAAGCGAAAGTAAAGGTAGAATAATCAATTACTTTTTGAAATAATGTTTTAATGTCGTAGTGTGTCTTTGGCAGTGTTGTCTTAAAAAAAAGGGAATCAGAAAACTGTGTTTTCACTTGAATATTTGATTGAAATGGAAAAAATATTTTCTTAATGTTAGACCGGCGAATGTTAGCCGGGAATAATTTAATTTTACAGATATCATATCTTATACTAATTAATCTACACAACTGAAATATGATTTTTATGACTGTTTCTTAATTCTAAGATATATTTATTAATATTTCATGTCGGGAGGAAAATGAGAAAAACCTCACTAAAATTTATGGTTTTAATACAACTTCCAGCTAATTACTTTACACTACTTAAGGCTACTAAGAACTACTTAAACTAATTATTTTTATTTAAGAATATGTTTTACAATTTATTGGTATCAATTTTTTATTAAATCATTTTCAGCTAATAGGCACTTGTCCATGAGCTTTCTAGTTTTTAATGCAATTTGATCAGAAATTAGTTCGAATTTTGTTTGGTAATGGAGTTTCTTAGTCGAGTAATAAAAAGGTAGATTTAACATTAATTTTAATATTTTGTTTTGCGCTATCTGCAATTTTTTGAAGTGGGTGTCAGCGATGTTGTGAAACAAAGGACACGCATAGAGCAATGATGGCTGAAAAATTACTTTCATAATTATTATTTTATTGGCTATTGACAGATGAGATTTTCTATTTATAAAGGCGTATAATATTTTAATTGTTTTATTTATTTTGTCTAAGGTTTTATTAATATGTTCCTTAAATGTTAATCTTTTATCTAGGTAATCTCCCAGATATTTTACTGAGTCAACCCATAATATGTCAGTATTATACAGTTTGTTGTTGGTAGTCGGTAAAAAAACATGGCTTCCTTTTTTATGTGAAAAATATCGCACTAGTTTTTTTGGCATTTATGGAAATTTTCCATTTATAAAAGTAGTCTGATAAAATATTGATTACATCCGCGGAAAACTGTTTCTGATGCTGTTACCATATACGTCGGCTATAAATATGCCGGTATCATCCGCGAAAACAGATAAATTAACATTTCCTAATCCTGGTAAACCATAGGTATATAGATATTATAAGGTACAGGACCTAGAACTGAGCCTTGTGGTACGTCGGAGGAGATGTTAAGTATTTCGGAACTAGTTTTCCCTATGTGAACTTTAAATGTTCTTTTGGTTCTTCATCCAAATGAAGTTTTGGATGATCTTGATTAAGTACATATCAAAATGGATTGTTTTAAGTTTATGTATAACACCTTCATACACGACCGTATCAAAAGCCCAGTTTATGTCTAAAACTACCATGCCAACAAATGTTTTCGTTTAAAATTTAAAAAAAAGACCATGCATTTGTACTCCAAAACCGCGTACTGAAAATTGTAGCCAAAATGAGTTTTGATTTTTGATTATTTATTGTGTAAATTTAAATATTATATAAATTTTGTAAGTCAAGATAAATAATAAATTCTTAGCACATCTTTATTATTTATTTATTTTAATAGTGCACAACCTAATTCCAAAAAGAATAATATTTGTTAAACTATAATGTTTTATCCGTATATTATTCTAGATAGATTAGTAGTTGGTTATTGCCATCTCTTTATATCCAATAGTTGTAAGTCTTATAGGTATAAATTTGGTTATATTTTTTCAACACATTTGTATAATTGCATTATAACATTTCAAAATAAATTTCATTAAAAAACCAAAAATTTTTGGAGTATTTACAAAAACTTTATTAAAATGAAAATAAATAATTCGATGAGGTAAAGAAAAAGGTTCAAGGCAGAGTTTCGTATTTTTGAAATATATCTTTTCCATTTTAAATTCAGATATAGTCATTTGAAATGCAGACATTTTATACTTAATTTAACGGGGAATTGTGAATGTCTGAGAATAAATGGCCATTCTGTGCCTGAAATGTCAATTTAAGTGGTCCGCAATTTAACTTATGGTTTATACTAATACATGGAATAATTTTTATCATTTTTATCATATCAGTATAAATTTAAAAAAGATATTTTCCTCATCCATCCGTTTGGCATAGGCAATCATACGCAATTCTATATTACTTATCTGATTTAGTAACAACACGATAATTTATAATAAATATTAAATTTCTATACTAAATTGCAATTGGACAAATAATATTTGGAAACAAACAGCTGGAGATGGCAAAAGTTCATCACGTGCCATAAAACTTAAGTAAATAAATTTTCAATAATTATTTAAAAAATTATAACATTCTTTTTATATTATTAATTGCTTTTCTCATTTTTTTTTATTTTTTTGATAATTTTAAATCAAATAAATAAAGGATAATAATTTTCCCTAACAAAAAGAAAAATAACAAAAAAAAAAAACGTTTTTCTTTAAAAATAAATTTTTCTTAACTGGAAATTTCACTCTTTTGAAATAATTTGTTTCAGTTTAAAACTGATAAATTTAAGTGAATTCCTTGAAAATCCTGATGATTGGGAAAAAGGGTTCATTTTAAATTATTCAAAAGAATTTATAGTACCTATTATTACTTTATGTTTGTTTATTAATACAGAAAAAAAGGATATTATTGAATTGATGAATACAATTTAATTATTATATAGATAATTTTAATTGTTAAAAGGCAAAAACCTGTTAATTTTCATTTAATTCTTTTTCTTTACACATTTTCCATTACCGTCAGGTTTTCCTTTTTAAAATAATAAAAAATTAATCTCGAATTATTTTAATGATCAAATTAATTTATTCAAAAGCCACTAAAAAAGAATTCCTTGAATTCGATTTATCAGTGAAAATGTTTTTTTTTTTGGTTTTATTTTTTTATTTATTTTTTTTATTTATTGCTTCAGGGAACATATGGGTTTTCACATTTTTTCTCAATTCAATTTAATTTTTTCATTGTTTTTATTTTTATTTCTAACTAGATTTTTTGAGTTAATACCAAACAGTTTTTGTTAGCAAGCATGAAAACCTGGTACTGGTTAGTAGTTAAGCTTGTAATAAATGACGACTTCAATACGAAATTCGTGCTACAATTCAAAGATCTTCAATTCAATCGTATTTTTTGCTTCGGATTATAATTTATTTCTAGAGCATATATAATGTTCTGCTCTCTCTTTTGGTTAATTTTCCACTACATGAAATTTGCATTACATGTTTATTGAAGGCTGTTATCAATTATATGGTATTCTATAGGTATAATATGACTTACAGCAGTCTAATTTTTAGTGTTACGGAACGAAAACATTTAGTTTTTGCCAATGCAAGGTCTACCTTCGATTTTGCCATGAACAATTAATTGCAGTAAGTATGTCGTATTTTTGTCCTCCCTAACAATTTCTAGAATTTAATATGTAAAAGTACAGACATATTATACCGGCTGTTCCAGAGCATGCTTTTTAAGAGAGGAAGGAGCCGTTATTTTAAAATTTAAAAAAAATTATTAACTAAATCGAGGGTGCCCTATTCATTGGTGATATTTTTAACTTCCGGGAAGGACGGGAAAATGGTTTTTTAAGCTCAAAATTAGCAGAAATTGGCCGAAATCGAGATTTTCAAATGGGAGGAGGTACTTTTTTTTTAATCAATCCATTTTGGTAGTAACTTTTTCAAAGCAAGCTCAATTAAAGACATAGGGGTTCACTGTGCTGACTACATATTACAATGTAATTTTAAGTATGGAGCTTTAAGTCACAGTGTAATATGTAGCCAATTTTCAAGGTTTTATAAAACGTTGGGCAAAAGAATTCAGTGATCCATATTTTTTCAAATTCTAATATTCGTGTATCGTTAAATCTAATTTGGGGTATGTCTGCCAAATTTGATCTCCTTTCTATGATGTTCCTATCAATAGAATTAAAACAGTGTAGAGAACGTTTTTAAGATTTGTTTTGTGAAGCTTCAAATGGCCAAACCCATTGATTTTACCTCCATATAACAGGCTTGATAATAACTTGATTCAATTGAAAGCTTTGCAATGAAGACGATAAGTCACTGATGTTATTTTTCATACTGAAATTATTAAAGGAAATTTAAATTCCCGGAGATTTGGAATAATCTAAATATCAATTTAAATAATCGTCCTCGTAATATATTGAATTCCTTCGGACTAACTATGGTAACTATTATAGACCTCGGGTTAACACTTGACCCTTAACTGAGCTTTAAGGTACATTATGATGAAATAGTGAGCAAAGAAAATTCTGCGATGGTCTAAAGAATTTTCTAATCCCTACCGCACGAAACATAAATGTTACATTAAATTTATGTTACATATGTAAGGCCTACCCTTGAATATGCCGGTCAAGTGTTGTATCCACATTACTTGACTGACATTAATCGAATTGAATCGGTTCAACGAAAGTTTTTACGTTTCACTTTGAGTAACTTTTCGTGGAATGATCCACTCTGACTTCCACCTTATTCCCACCGTCTTAAACTCATTGACTTACAGTCGTTGTCTGATCGTCGGATAATTACAGATATCTTTTTTATTCACCAGATCCTTTCGGGTATGACGATAGCCCCTGATATTTCCAAATTATTTGATTGAAAGATCCAATCGGAATAATCTCAGAATCGTTGAGTTATTCCACATTCCCTTCCACCTTACTGAACATGGTAGATACGAGCCAATGACTAGAATGCTCCGTGAAGTAAATTCTAATTCTAGTTCTTTTGATCGACAACTAAATGTTTTAACTGTTAAAAAACGATTACGTTTTACTGTATGTACAACTGAGACTAACTAACAACTGTTGTTCTTTTTAGCTTTAATACTTTCGAACTAACTTTTGGAAGTATTTTTAATAAATGTATATCTTTTAACATATATATTAACTTATGACTTTCCCCCTTCTACTAACAGCATGTATCTGGTTAAGTTTATTTTTAGTTTTTTCTAATCAAAGATGGCGGTGACTTACTAACCCTATTGGATGATGCGTTTTTGCACAATTAAATGAAGCAAGCCTTCGTCTAGTAATAGACGTCTGATGTGCTTGCTCTAAGCAGTATACGAACCAATTCATAGAATGTGGTTAATGGTACACGGAAATTATATTGACTTCACACTTTTTAAAAATACTTAAATACTGTTGTGTAATCTTGTATAATGTTGGATCATCTGCAGTTATTCAAATATTTGTTAAATTTATTTAAAGTATTTAAATTTATTTTAAATTAAAGTAAATTTAATTTGTAGTTTCCATTTTTTTGTTTTAGAATTTTTAAATTATCGACTAAATTAATGATTCAACTTTACTGAATCGAAAATAATAATTTCAAAAATAACATAAATTCAGTTGATTTTCAATTCATTTTGAAAATAAATTCCAAAATTGTTGCAAATCTGATTAAATAATGATGACAGATGGGTGATAAGCCACACAGTTGATAATAATAATATGTTGTATGTTGTTTTGACAGTGCGATAAAGTAAGTTTTCATCACGTATAACAAAAAGCTCATCACACTTCAAATAAAAAATAAAAAACCTAGTACACATGGTTCTATAAAAATACATTGGTTATTCACGTACGAACATAGTACGAAAATAAATCACAAATGAAATTCTAAAGAGATCAAATCACCTAAAAATAGGATACCAAAAAATGAAATAATAACAAAAAAATATTTATAAAAAATGGAATTATTTATTTTGTATTCAAAGTCGACCATCATTGATGAACTTACATTATTAAGGCAACACATAAGAAATATTATTTTGCATTGAGTCTCTTATCTTATACACAGGTTGTCTATCCAAAATGTTATTTTGTATTTTAATGCTATTTTTGTTTAGTTGTTGATTTATTTTCTAAAAATATTCGCGATATTATTTTAGTTCAGATTGTTAAAGTAATCCAATGTGATTCTATTGTTGTCTAACATAAAATAGACAACATAAAAATTCTTGAGAATAACTTGTGTACTTTTTATAAGTTCTAGGGTAAGGATATAAGAAGCTTATATAGTGAAAAAAAATAATAATAATTCCAGGAAATATGTTTTCAGCAAAAATATCTTCGTTGATTCCATTCTTTTAAATTTTTAATGCTGATATGAATTTTTTGTTCGTTTTGTTATTTTGTATTTTTTGTCATCTCATATTTTTGGAAGGTAAGGATTGAATATGAATGAAAAGTTATAAATTTTGTAGGATATTCTAAATGGATTTTTGAATGTTCATTTTGAAACTGGATGTGTTGTAAATAAATTTTTTAGGTTTATTAGAAAAATATTTTGGGATAAATTTGTTTAAAACGTTTATTAGAATACAGTTTTGCATTTGCAAGGATTTCAGTTATGAATTTTTATTATCTAATTGATAACATGGTTTATTATTAACAGTAAATATATGCCATAGATCGGGTGGTTCTTCAATAGTTTGAAATTTTTCTTTCGTATTGTTGGATTTAGTTAATGAATTTAAGTTAGATTAATTCCAAATAAACGTTAGGGTAATATTTATTAACGACTTATGCCATTGACTGAAATACAGCATTAAAACCAGAGGTATTCACAACACTATGTGTGTGCTACATCTACATACAGAGGTGTTAAAAAAAATATATCATGTGTTAAAACGGTATATATCAGAATTTAAGAATAAATTGGCTATATTTAGCATGTAACTGAATTGATTAAATTACTGTACAATTATTAAAAAATTAATGTCAATTACAGGCTGTATGATACCGTAGCTAGAGCGTCTACCTTTCTACTGAAAGGGTTGGCTCCGAAATCCCAAAGTCAAAATCCAAAAATCAAAATCCTAAACACAAACACAAAATCCCAAATAAAACAAAATCCAAAATTTAAAAATTTCATACTCAGAGAAATCATATCATTCAGTAAACCTAAAATGCATATCCTTTGTATAAATTAGTCACAAATGCGTGCTATGATCGCTTACTTATAGAAGTGTGATTTGAAATCATATCTTAATCCTAACGAGAAAATCATTTATTATAACTAAAAAGAATAGACAGTTATGATTTTTTTGTCACAATTTATAAATAGGATTCACAAGTTATGCACATATGAAAAAACGCGATTTACTCATATTTTGTGGTTTATTACCATTGTCTATGACTATAATGTATGAGGAAAAATTAAAAAAAAATTAATTTAAAATTTTTTTTATTGTAATTTGAATTTTAAAAAGGTTTTATTAAAACCATTTTGACCAATTTATGTTGGTATGAATGAATGTCATTCGCATTAGTCGACGAAAAAAGTGGAAATAGATCTATTTTTTTAACGCGAAATTTTGCTTATTTCGTCACGATTTACATATAATCTCATGTATTTGAAAGCGAAAAATTCGTCATTAGTCGTGGTTGTGTTTTTGACATAAAGCTAAATCATATTTTGTAACTAATAAACATAATTTAATCCTGAAAAAAGTCAATTATTATGATTTTAAATCATAAAATGTTATGATTACTTTTTTCTAAATAATGATTAACGAATATGACTAAATGCAGATAAAAGTCAGTTATTATGATTGTTTTGTATAGAGTATAAATTATTTTTATAAATAATAATATTATTATCTCATCGATATTTACGCATAAGCATTATCTTGTAGCAAGTATTTCCACAACCCATATTTTTTCAAATAAAAATAATATATAATTTTTTTTTAGATTTTTATTTTATAATTAACATATTATCAGTTGTTATAAATTATAATGTATTATGTACATATATCAAAAATTATGTATTAAGTATTACAACGATTTTACTTTATACTAAAATATCTTAAGTATAAAACAATTTTTGCCATTAAATAATAAATGAATTTGAAAGAGTTTCTTAAATTCTAACTACTCGATATTGATACATTCAATTATATTTTGCAGCTACAGCTCGATATTTATTATGAAGCTTTCCCTTCGGCGGTGGTCCTCTTTAGAAATAGTACTCCTTTAAAAGTAATATTTAAATGTAGAATACATATGTAAGATAAATTTTGTAAAATTACCTTTGATTCCTCAGGAAAGTGTGAACATATATCTTCAGCAATTTTATCAAATTCCTGACAACACATTATACAATTTCTTTCTACAAATTCTCTTACAATCGCTCCTGCAAGCAATTCCCTTTCTTCACCAACCAATTTCTGATTCCGTGTATATGAATCCAATAATTTCCTGCCAACTATGGTAGAGAAGAATAATTTGATTTTTAAATTTAGGTAGTTTACTTTGCAGCACTTTTCACTTTTTTAAGATCTCAATATGTTGTTATCAAGTTTATTAACACTTTATCACTAAACAATTTAAAATATAATACATATTATTATTTTGTTTAACGTTGACCAAAATTTTATAAAAGTATACAGTATAAAATCATAATCATACGTTATGATTATAGTGGTATAAATTATGTTGACATATAAAATGTCCGTTGTACTTAAAATTTTACACTGAAATTATAATCATACACTATGATTTTAATGGTATAAGCACATATAAATTATGCTTTATGTGGGTCCATACTAAAGTTGTTGCTGTTTCTTTTAATTGTTAATTTTTATAAGCTTATAATTCAGATTCATACCCACTGATTTGGAAAATGTTTTAATTAATAATCTATTCCAAATTTTTGAATGTATTAATCCCAAAAGAAATATCGAATGAGTTCTAAGAATATCTATGTAAAATTTAAAATTTTTTTGTAATATTGGGATTTTGTATCATTGAGATTTAGGTGGATTCCCTACTGAAAGACCACAGGTTCGATTCTTAAAGAATGCAAATAAATGTCTTATTTCGTTTTTTTGGGTTTTCGACTTGGTACAGTAACGTTGTTATTAAGATAAATCACAAAAAATAAGGGAGAGTATCACATTTTATCTAGCTTCTTCTTAATGAACTCTTAATATGTAAATAAGTTGTATATATGGCCGAAATACGCATACGGGTTAAACAAATTTCATTCAATATCTTATTATTTTTATACTATTCTGTATAATGTTATTATTATGTTCTGTTAAAAATCTTAAATTTGGCTTCAACTTAAATTATAATTACAAAACAGGGGCCCCTAGTGGAGAGTATAATTTAGTAAGAAAGCTTAGTCCTTAGTTCTATTTAAGAAAGCTTAGTCCTTGACAATAGTGGTAGTTTTCTTTTCATATTTAATAATTTAATATGCCCCAATTTCGTAAGTAAATACCTCAAAAAACATTAAACATAAAACATAGTAAAAATTGCAGTACTGTATTTAATGAACCTAAGCTATTGTTAAGAACATGAGAAAATTATATATATATTATACGTATATTAAAAGGGATGACATACATTCTAGTGAGCTCAATATTAATTTAAAAGTCAAAACTTCAATTTCAGTGAAAAAATCTATGACTGCAAGGCAAAAGTCATTTTTAGTCAGTTTTCAGGAGACACTTTTTTCTTCATAACTCTTTTATTATACTTATTTTACTAGGATACCTTTCTTTAGAAATTTTATGGATATTTAGTATTAGTTTTGAACATGTATTTAAAAAAGAAGTAGAAATAGTAGTTTTGAAGTTAGATGACTTAAGGGATTTTGCGCGATTCATGACTTAAATGGTGTGAAATATGAAATAAATAGATTTTGTATCGTGCGAAAATCCACTTAAGTAAAAAAAAAAAATTTGTTTTTTCTAAATTATTGAAATTTAAGTCAAGTTAAGTACTTATACTTAAATGGGGAAAGAGAGTTTTTAGTAAAGTTATTAGGTTCAGACGTGTTTTAACAAAATTGTTCATAGAAACTGTCTTAAGTATTAACGTAGATACAACTGATATGTGAAATTGATGACTTGAAAAATTGTTTTTTTTTTTACTTAAGTACTTTTACCTTGAAGCCATATAAATGTTATTGTAGCATTGTAAAAAGAAGGACTGTCTGTACGTAAAGTGGGAGTTAGCATTAGACTAGGCCAAAGTAGTATTGAAAATTTAATAAAAGAATGAAAGCCGAAAAATTTGAAGGCTCTGGTGAAAAATCTATATTAACAAGGAAACTGTTTTTTTTTGCATCCGAGAAAAACGTTATCAATTTCTAGCCTCTACAAAACTTAGAGAAGATCTTAAAAATGTACAAATGTAGAATTTCATATGTTTTCATTGTAAGTAGGCGACTTGTCGAAAAACTACAGGTTTCTTAGAGCACATCGTTCCATTCAGAAACTGTTTGTTGAGGCTGTTTAATCAATGCTTCGAGGTTGAAGTGAACCTAAGAGCGCTTGTAGTGAATCAATGATTTGTGGAATAGTGTGATATCTTAAATTATGATACAAAATTTATGTTAGCAAATGAATAGCTGTTAGTACGAAAAAAAAAATGGGAAAGCAATTCAAAAATTTGCGTTCAAGTAGTGCTTAATAATAGTGAGGTATAAATGGTTTGGATCTGCTTTAGTGAAGATCCACTGGATCATTTAGGATAAAAGTATGTACTCAAAAGTAGATCCGTACCGAGATATAATATACCAAAACTTCAAATGACTGCTGTTGACTATTATAAATACCTACTTTACTATGTATTTTCATGAAATCATACAAAATTTTGGAGAAACTCGATTACTAGAGAGCAGGCGCATCTACCTATACGCTAATGAAGTTGCATTTTCAAGGCCCCGATAAAAAGGCCCCCGATCGCTTTCAATTTTATATCTAATTTCAATTCTAAAAAATTAAAAAAATTAAAAAAATTTAAAATAAGAAAAAACAATTTTTTTTTATTTATTTTCTGTTTGTAATACGTTTTTGTTCATATACTGATGTATATATGTTTAGAGTTCCTGTTAGAGTTTCACCTGAATGAATTTACGATGAAACTTGGGGCTCATTACGTAATGGAAACTTTATGGAACTAATTGAACTAATTTGACTACAAGCACGTTTAAAGGAGATTAACAAATATGCTGATTTTGTACCTTGTGCAACACATTCTCTAAATTTGGTAGGAGTAGAAGCAGTTAATATAGTAACACCAATTATTGATTATTTTGGGATTTCGCAACGATTAAACGTATTTTTTTCTGCATCACCTGCGCGGTGCGACTTTTTGAAGAAATATGTTAATTTATAATTTTCTTCAAAAAGTTTAAGCATTGCAAGATGGTCAATGCACTATGAATTAGTTAAAGCATTAAAAAATGGCTACAGAGATATTCTGAAGACTCTTAAATATATTCATGAAGAAAACAAAGAAAAACTTGATTGTAAAAGAGAAGCAATTGTTTTATTTAAAAAATTAATAAAACTTGAAAATGCAATTTTGACATTAAAATGGGAGGAAGTTCTTGAATATTTTAACAAAGTAAGCTAAAAGTTACAAACCCCTGGCCTAGGTGTTTCTGAAGGTTATGACTTAATTTTTACATTAGAATTATTTGCAAAACAATTTCGGGAAAATTCAGAACAATAAATGACTGAATACGAAGTAACAGCTAAACAATCAGTGTCAGTATGATGAGGCAATACGAGAATTTGCCAATAAAAAATGCCGGAAACAAAAAATTTAATTAAATTTTTATTGTTTTGTTTATTATTTTTATGTTTTTTATTTTTATTTTGTTTTGTTCATACTACCGATATTGTTATATTTTTTCCAAATTATATTTGAATAATTTTCTTTACATTTTACATATATTTTGGTTGATTTTGGGGCCCTCAAATATACTTATACAAATGGTTAATCCGCCGCTGCTAGAGAGCCATTAGAAGCTATTTGTTCTGTACCATTTTTATAAAACAATTAAATTCAAGGAAAATTGATTTTTTTTAAAAACTTTTATTCGATTCTCTTTCAATTTTACTAAGAACAACTGTTGTTTTTTGTTAACTCGCCTTTTTAATTGTGTTGGTACCACGAATTATGGTCGTTATACAGCCGAAATTTCAACCCAATTAAGAATATTTGAACGGTTATGAAGAAAAATGTTGGGTAAAATAGTGGATTCAGTATACTTTGGTCATATAGAATAGGAAGCGATTTTCTTCAAAAGTTTGATTTTATGAAAAAACGTTGTCAAGTAGGCATCACAATCAGTAGCAGTAATTTGATATTTTAGTATATTCAAATGTGGAACACCTATTTTTTTACCTCATTTACTTTACAGTTATTTTTCAGGATCTTCCTCTTCTTAGGTGGTCCACATACCATGCAGGTCCTGGGCCTGACTCATCAATGTCCTCCATTTTTTGCCTGTCACGGTATATTTACCTATTTATCAAACTTATATCTATTTGGGTTCACGACCTTTGTGTTAACAGTTATATAAGCAGTAATAAAATCACTATAACATGACAGGCAGCCTCAACTGAATAGTATCTACATTAAATATACTTTACGTTTTAATTGTTATAAAATGATCGAAAATTAAAACTGTAAAATTAAAGTAACAGGAAAAATGTATTAATTCGATTGAATTACGTTATTTTTTTAACTCTGATAATTTCCAGGGATCATTATAACCTAAATTTATTTTAAAAATTCTGAATTTGCTTTTGGCATATCCTTTGCCATTATTGGTATGGTTTAGAATACTTTCTGAACGTTTTAAAAATTACACTTTAATTTTTGAAGATATTTTTATTTATTATTATATACATACTATCATTGAATTTTGTCACTCAAAAATCTAAAGTAGAATTACTCACGTACTTTTTTGCTACATTATTATTCTAGGATATTAATTCGTGTACAACAGTTTTGTACCGTTAAATTAGGATTACACTAATAAAAATTTTGGAATTAACTTTATGTGTGTGTACAAAATTTATGTAACTGAAATTTACAATATCGATTTTCTGAGAATTAATTAAAGACTTAAAATTACTAAATTAAAAAATATTACGATTGACATGACCTGATTCAGAAAATATTTGGCAATTGATTTTTCTAAATAAAATAAAAAAAAAAATAAAAATTCCTGAAAATTCCTAAATTCTGATACAAAATAAATTAATAATATGTTCATACAATGGAATAACATGTACATGTGATGCTTTTGTATAGCAAAAAAAGATGAATTTTCCGATGTGAATGAGTGACGGTAATGAAAAAAATATATATATATTCGTGAATACGTATACTATATATGTATATGTTTAAATGTGAATTAAACTATATAACAATGAATAGAGGTTCAAATATTTTGAACAATTTAAATACAATAAAAGCCAAACAATTCAAAGTTGTAGTATTGTTGGGTGACGTACGCTTTTTTTACCTGAAGGAATTGACAATTGAAGTAGGGAGTTTTTTTTTATATTTAATTCAGATCTGGAATTTAAGTTGGAATTTATATTTATAGTGAAATATAACTATTTAAATAATTTTAATTTAGAAAATAATTCAATTAAAAAAATATTTATAAAATTTAGACTTGAAATTTTTAAATTTTTTATATTTTTGATATGATTTATTAAAAATCTCTTGTGATACTACATTTTATAAAAAGATGTTAAGTATATTTTTAAAACCAACAAAAAATATTATCAATTGAATTGAATTCAATAATTAACTTATTTTTTGATTAAAAATAGAAATGCTTTCTGGAACATCATTGATAGCATTAAAGACCAATCTCAGTAGAATGATAATTAGCTCTTAACCCATTAACAACGGCTACCAGAACCCGTTGTCAGAAATTAATAATTTTTTAACAGTGGTATACTTTTAGTTCCAGATACTCAAATATTAAATTTTGGGGTGCTGTTGTTCCTAGATCCTGAGATCTAGCCTGAGCCTGTACTTTATATAGTACAACCGTTGTGAGAAGTAAAAAAAAAATTAAAATTTTAAAAATGAAATAATGTTAATTTTTTTGTTTATGTTAGGTTTACTAAATTTTCTTACATTATTTTTCTATATTATATTTAAATTAGTTATGGTAATTTTGAAAGCATTTTCATTGTCACTTTTAGACAAATTTTGTAACTATACATGCCTCTGTTATGGCATACTAAACAACGGAGTTGATATTTTAATTTTATTGGAACATGGTGATTTCTTTTCTACTTGAGATGATGAATTTCTTTTTTTCTCATATTTTCTTCCTTTTGTTTCTTGCATAATTTTTCGCACAATAAGCCTATAGGGAAGTTAAATTGGCTATTATATTACCAATTTTTTCTCGAAAGGAAGTAAAGATTCCACGCATTAACCATTGCAAAATCAATGATGTAAGTAAAAATAACCCATTACCATTTCTTTCCGTTTATCGAAATACTGTCTTTATATTTTGGTCCACGTTATTTACGCCTCCCATATGAGCATTGTAAGTAGTTTATACGTGTGGTTGCTCCACTGGAATATTTTGATGAGTTTGTTTAAAGCAGCGCTTGACATAATTGATTGGTCTTATATGATCAAAATTGGTTATGGTTCTGCAAACACTATTGTCCATCCATTACACAACTAATAAATCATTTGTTGAATCATATCTGCAATTTAAATGATGAATAAAGATTGAAAAATTGAATAATTATCACTATTACCTATAATAAAATTTACCACGAGGTTTGGTTTTAAAAGTTTTATTTTTTTTTTTTGAAAGAACCAACTTTAAGTCGGTTTTCTCGAACAGTAGCTTTGGCATTAAATTTCATTTCCTTTAAAACTTTAAGGCATGTCTCGAACAGTAGTTTTGGCATTAAATTTCATTTCCTTTAAAACTTTTAAGGCATGTGTCGTAAAGAAATTATCAAAAACAAAATTATACTGACTTGGCTGTGGTATTTTTAGAAAATATCCAAATTGTAGAAAACTATCTCTAACCATATTCATCACTGGTCTTACTTTACACATTTTGTCAGATGATAAATGAATTTTTACATTATCTGCAAATGTAAATATCATTTTATCAACTGTTTATCAAAGTTACAAAAATTACCAGCCAGATATTGGTCGTAAGCAGACGCTCAATCTTCATTTATACACGGAATTGAACTTGGTCCAGCTCTATTAAATAAACTTTTTTTGTAGTTTGTATTTTCTTCTTGAATATCTCAACTCAACAGTACCAAGAACATCTCTTGGCATGTTGTTTTCAAAAGTATTTTGTCCATCTACTTTTTCATAACCCGTTAAAAATCTAAATTTGATGGGACAATATTTACAAAAATTTCTTCAGAATCATTATTTTCATAACTATCTTCTTGCAGAAGACCTTCAATTGCTTCCTTAAGGCCTTTAAACTGATTTTTTCCATACATTTTTTTTTGTTTTCATTTAATTGCTTTGACATATTTCTGAAAACAAAGAATTTTGTTTATCTTCATTTATCAAACTAAATTTATTTTGCAAAATAATAATGCTATAATTAATTTTTTTTTATTATTTTTAAATAATACCTCCACTTTTAAACAAACTTTAAAAATCATACTTTCCAAAAAAATAACAATAGCTTAGTCACCATAATCTAAAAAGTGACACCTATTTTGCTATACTATATGTATATAGTACAACCGTTAAAAATGGGTTAATACAGAAACACCTACGCTTAGTTTTGGGTTAGAATATTACTTGCGGACTTACGATTTATGCTTTTCTAATTCTTACTTAGGAGAATTATTTATTATTTTCTATATTGGGCTAAATTTCTTTATAAGTATACCTATAGTAGGGGCCCCTGCTGAGTAACTATAATTTAAGTTGAAGCCAAATTTAAAGTTTTTAACAGAATAGCAATTTACGTACTGACATACGCTTTTCATGTTATAGTAGAAACCACTCATGTTTTAATAAAAATTTAGAGGTTAGTAAATTTTATTTAGGAAACATAAATACTGCTCCCTCATATACTGTTTTGTTTCGACATATTGCTATACTAAGAGGCATTTAATGGATAAAATCACTAAAAATAAAACATTTTTGCAATTAAAGAGGTATTTAAATCATATATATATTTTTAACCAAAACTATATGGTTACTACAAATGACCAAAATATAGAAAACAATAATTTGAGACAATTACTTAAAAAATGAATAGAATAAATTTCCTTTAATTATGTATAAAAATAATAAGATGTTGAATGACACAAAATGGCTACATTTTATTTAAAAGTTTGAATATTATAAAACCAAAAATTTTTTTGACCCGTATGTGCATTTCGGTCTATATACAATTTTATTATTTTCATTATTAATGGTACAAAAACTAAAAGATATACAAAAGTTTTAAGATAATATACATACTACTTAAACCTAGGAGTTCAACTTAATCTAATATCTAAGTCAAATATTTAATGTTAAATCAGAAGTACTTACTAATAAAATAACATATAGTTATGTAATAGATCTAATAGGTGGTGTCTGTCAAAGATATATTTCAGCCGGTTACTATTTCCGGTTGCTGTGCACGCACGGAAATGAAAGACACCGTTATTAGAAAAAAACTCAGTCTCAGATGGACCATTGAACAAAATAGAATAAATTCTTAAAATCTGTAGTTGTGTATGTAAATTCTTAAAAATACTTATAAAATAAAAAGAGCAATAAATTTAATAATATAATCTGTGTAAAATAAATAAATAAAACATTTTAAAATTAATTAATAAATAAAATTTGTGGAAAATGAATTAACAAGAGTTTTAATCACTATAATAATAACTATACAAGTTCAGAAAAAATATTTCGAAGAAAAATATTAACTATATGATTAATAAAATTATTTACACGTTTGGTGGCGCAGTTAGTAGAACGTCTATTTTTCAACCGAAAGGTCCCAGGCTCGCTTCTCGATGAAGGCAAAAAAAAAAATGCTTTCAGAATTTTCGGAGCTGGTCCAGTACCTTTTGTCATTGGGATAAAATAAATGTTAAAAAATAGTTGACAGTGGTATCTAAAAATAAAATGGAACTATGCAATTTTGAAGGGGTAGTATAATCTACTCTTTTAAATAAATTTAAAAGGAAATTATCAGAAATGAGATGTATACAGTAACAAAGCTGTTATCAACATGTATATAGTGACCTTTATTTGCTTTTCAACTTCGACCAAAGCAATATTATTAATCCAAGATTGTATTTCCAATAAAAATTCAAATACTACAATTCTTATTCGTCCAATGCTAATTGGTAATTTATTCAAAATTCTCGGTTCAACTGACATATCGTAAGAATGACATATATGAAATTTATTGAAACGAGGTACGTCAACTATATACTATACTATTGATTCTTTAAATCATGATGAATGATTCTTTAAATCATGCTAAAATGATTTTATAAAAATACCTTAAGGGTCTTGTAAAGATATAGTTTCCTGATTGGAAATCCTATAAATGAATAAATAAATTGGAAGTATGAACAAGACGACCAGCTTTGCTGAATAGCCTTACTGTGTATGTTGCAATATTAAAAATGGTTGGACATCACCTTATTAAAATGTATGCGACCCCAACAAACTAAACCATACTTAAGCTTATAGTAAAAAGAGCAAAATAAACCATTGAACACACTTTAGAAGAACTTAGTTTACGTGGTAAAGTTAAAGACGAATCATTTTAAAAAATGTAAATAGTAGTATGCTCCAATCTAGTCTGTAGTCGATTATTATAGATTATATTTGAATGTAGAGATAGGTTTGATTAAGAAGCAATTAGAGGCACATTGATGATTATTAGAGATCGAAGAAGAAAATAAATTGCGAGAATTAATATGAGAACGTACAGAACTAGGATATAATGAAAGTTTTTTTTTTATATTCAGGTGCATGATAAGACATAGTTATGATTAAATCACATTAAAGCTTATTGATTTCGGTTTTCGAGCTGATGATTAATTTATATTTGCAAAACCATTTACTAAGTAGTTCAATATCAAAATTCATTTTGACTATAACGTCAGAATTATTCCTACAAGCATATGTAAACATCTCACTGTTACAGTTGAAATTTGATTATCCTGGTTATTGAGGATTGAGCTTGACTTGGATAATCGAAAATCATAGTCGATAGACTGATTTGTTCTGAATCGAAAATTACATTTGCGTAATTAAAAAAACTGAATTAAGCATGGATGTATGAATTCTCATAACTTTTTGACTACATTGATTAGCGTAAGTTATTACGTATTTTTTTATGAAAAATAATCAAAAAAACTTTAATTAATTTATGTAATCAATTACATAAGTGTTCGCATAAGTGTTAGCATTTTTAGCAACGTTTACACATAAGATTTTATTTGATAAAAGTTACTTATTTATTTATTTAAGGTTTGTTTGGCTCAAATAAAAAACAACGATTTTAAATATATATGTAGAAATTAAAAATTATAAACAAATAAAATAACAAATAAAAATGACAACAAAATGAAAAAAAAAATTTACCTATTAAATTTTTAAATAAATAAAAAATACAATTAAGAAAAAATCTTATAAATGTAGGTAGTTTAGTATCTACTAATTGTTATTTTCAATACTATTATTTATAACAATCAATATAACAATAAAAAAATCAAACACAACAAACATTAAACAAAAAGTTTAACAAATGACAAGAGTCGATTTCGATTTAAAGGAAAAAAATAGTTTCCAGCATTTTTTGTTTCAAAAATGTTTGATGATAATAGGATAATATTCTACTTTTTCATTAAACAAAGTCGGATGTCAAAATTTGTGGAACAACGTTTACAGGACAGTCAAACTTTCAATAGTATAAACAAAATCTTGATGTCTAAACGGTACCTAATAGTGAGTAATAAATAATAGTACCTAATTTTTTAAATAAAAACAATAGCTATATTAGTTTAGTTTAGTTTTAATATTTTAGTGTTTTTTATTTAAAAAAAAAATAAACAGTAGGTATAGATAAATAATAAATGTACCTATGTAATATATGAATATATCCTATATCTATCTATTGATATTTTGACATTGTAGTCTTTTGTATTTTAAAATAAAAAAACAGTAGTTTTTAATTTTTTGGTTTTCCTAATTTCTAAAAAAAATAAACAGTAAGAAGCCAGTTTCCCGTCCGAGCTGCCTTTGCAATGACCATCAACAAAGCGCAAGGTCAAACTCTCAATAAGATTGGTATTTTAATTGATACACCAGGTTTTTCACATGGACAACTATATGTCGGGATGTCGCGCACTGGGAATAGAAATCAATTGCAAATTGTAACCGAAGAGAATAGAACTGTTAGAAATATAGTTTTTAATGAAATATTAGTTGATTAAATATTTCAATCTATATCAATCCAATTACATAGTCTGTCTGCTAATCTACTAATTTAACTAAAGTATTATTACTAAAATATTGTTGATAGGGGAATGTTTGATTTCGATAATTTATAATGTAGTACAACCTAGAATGCTCTAATTTTGATTTTTCACTATATATAATGGTAGCAAAAAGTTACGTAGTAACGGGTATTTAACTAGTATTAATAAAAACTAGAAATATAATTAAAAAATAGGAAAGAAAAATATTTAACTAATTGCTTTATGTACATTATTACGCAGTCTACTTTTAATACTCAAAACGGACACAAAAACGTGAAACGCGTTACAAAATGATTCAATTAGAACTGACTTTATGAAGCATTCTAGCATAATTGGTTGAAATTTGTCATATTCTGCAGGGTTAAATGGATTGTCAAACATCTCTGTGATCGTGGGATTATTCTGATTGATTTTTTAAATCAGAAAATTTTATTAAATTTGCCCAATTAAAGTATTTTTTAATTCTAAGAGTGTGCAGAGTATTTTGAATTGAACCGTCTGTAATATTATACCTAAACAATATCGTAATCGCGTTTTTATTTTCTTGCATGTTATTCTAGCAACAACCGTTTCTTATGCCGAGAAAATTAGTTAAATTAGGCCCAGTCGTTTCACAATTAACCAATCTATGCTATTGTCAATATTGAATTATTTGTTAACACATTTAGTGTTCATTAAACCCCAGTTTCTAATCGTTACATCCGAATAACATTTCCAATTAAGCATATTATTCGTGAAACACCGCGTCTATATAAATATACTTGTATTAAAATTTTGAATCGAAAAAAAGTGATTTTTTTTTTTTAATTAAAATGCTTTCAATTTGCGAATCTATTTTGTAAGGTTTTTCCTGTTATTAGAAATTATTTTTATTCTGGTGTCATAGAGGAGGTGATAAGAGTAATAAAAATATTTAATATCATGAACCTTTCATCAAAATTTTATTTTGTTCACCTCATATTTTTATAGTTCAACCAAATTTTCAAGCCAAACAATATAGGTTAACACATTGTTGCCACATCCAATGATGATGATGAAAAATTTCAAATTAATTTTAAAGTAATTTATTTTCAAATCCTATTTAGGGATTAATATTTTATTTTTAAATATTGTATAAATTTATTCATAAATAAATGGAAAAATGTTAATAAATTGTAAGATACATATGGAATTTTGGTTCTATAGTCATTCAAAAACATAAAACCTCAAATCGCCTTTTAAATGATAGAATGATGGTGTTGATAGTGATAAATAATGAAAATTTTGTATAATCTGAATGTAACCGACACATTTTTTTAGTAGAATGGCAGTAATGGCTGCAATAAAATTATTTAATTATTCGTGGTGGTGTTTTTATTACAAATTATTGTATATATTTAAAATAATAAGTATATAGAATTAAATAAATATGAGTATTTATATATCATTTTTTAGTTGTGAAATTTCCGGACTTACTTTGTATTACTTTTTTTTAGTTTTGTAAATAAATTTTTTCAATGTATGGAGATGTATTTGTTGCACTCTTTTCGGAACACTTTAAATTCGGTTCATATTTTATTTTATATTAAAATCGAAATATTCTATGAATTTAATTAATAATCAATAATCGTATTGTGCTCGATTGAATGAGCAAAATTAATAGAAGTTTACTATTAACAATTTACATACTACAAAGAAATTTATTTGAGTTAATTTAGTTGAACTAAATTAATTACATTTGAACAACGTTAGTAACCATTTGATATTTTTGACAATACTTATGACAAACATAATAGTTAAACTTTGTGTTTGTGTTGTAAGTATATATATTTTTAAAGACTTTTAATATTATATTAGTCAAAACATTAATTTCAAAATATATTATTTCGAATTTAGCTGAGTTCATAAAAATTATATTATTTTTATTTTATTTTCAATTATCTTTGCCTAAAGAGATTCCTCTATACAAATTAATTTAATTCAAAAATTTAATAATTTAGTTCTTTTATGACATTATAGTAATAAAACTACAAAAATTTTATAACAAGTTAAAAGAAGACGAAAAAAGAAAGAAAAAAAAAACAATACAAATTAGAAAATAAAAATAAGTAATACTTCTATAAAATTGATATTAACTTCATGAGAAAAACTGGAAAGACTGATTATCAATACATCTGAAGCCAAAATTCCTATATAGTACTTACTGACTTACTTAAGTTGTAACTACATATCATGTAGACCACCATCTCATGTAGACCACCAACGAAGGTTTGGTCTGTCCCAATGTACCTTCTGATCTGGATCCGCAGATTCTTTTCGCTGGAGCATTTTCATCCGTCCGGTCCAGGTGTTCCACGCACTGTAGTATCTTGAATTTAATGTTCGTGCCTACTTTCACTTCATTATACAGCTCATAGAGTTCGGCATTATATCTTTTCATCCAGAGCATGTCGTTGTTTGTATGACCATATAGGTACCCCGTGAAGAATTTTATTCTCGAAGACATCACTTGAATGATCGCTTGCTTTGGGGCGGTGTATATGATTCTGATGCGTAGATCAGAATCAAGAGTATAAGCGTTTTGTGTTTGAATCCGAGTTCCTATATTAAACTATCAAAATACATAATGTATAAAAAGCTCATATTCCCGGTTCTGCTTTCTAGATTGGATTCATAGACCCTGTCCATAATACAAGACTTAAGCCCTGAATGTGATTCTGAAAGCAACGATATGGTTTGTAGGAGAAGATATAATTCCGAATCCTATAAGCTGTACAAGAGGATGAGCATAGTGGTTTGGACATTTTGAACACTTTGGACAATTAGAGAGCCTTCAATTCAAGACATCGAAGAAAATTATATCTTCGAAATATTGGCAGACACGAAACAATTTCCGGAACTATATATAACTTGGGAGAAGTGTTTGTCAGAAATGAAGGGTGTTTGAAGAGTTAGACTCAGAATCTACGTAGGTCCTTCCAAATAAGCAAAATAAGGTATATTTTTTTTTTAAAGAAGATACTATGTGATCATACATTTTTTTTATACCAATTGAAATATGCTTTTAATTTTTTTTCATTCAAATAAATTCAAGTAGGATTTTCAGTTGAAAAATATTAATAAATATCAAAAAAAAATGTGGTATCATTTTTAGATAAGTTAAAACATTTTGGCCAAATACCTTCTAAAGGGAATAGTAAATAGGAAAATTCTGACCCACACATAGGTCGGCTGTACAGCAAATAAAGCATTCGATAGCGTAACACACATACTCCAACAATTACTAAATCGTCGGCTTGGTGCAAGAATGTGACATACGCCACTTTTTTTGAGTTTTGACTTAGGAGTGTCTCCTAAGGTTTTGTGACATACTCTTTTTCATGCAAAAATCCGATTTTTGATAACTCTTTTAGTTAACGAGATAACTAGATCTTAAATTGTTCCATATCCTGGTTTTTTTTCAATTTGTGGGTGCATAATTGTCCCATACTCAAAAAAATTGGATATGGGACATTTTTTCATATATTTTCGAAAAAATTTTTGTTCGTGCTTGTTTGGTCCACAACATTATTCAACTGCAATTATTTTTAACAAAATGTTAAGTGTTAGTGTGTTCCGCGTTCACAAAAAAATAAATTCTCTACCTCTCAACTATTAAAATGGATCACATGAGAATTAATATTTTATAATGCATAATGTTCCATATACATAGAAATTTAACCAAATAATTGAGTATTTACGAAAAATTTTTTACTGAGGACTGCCGATCTAAGATTTTTAAGAATTTCTGGAGCGTCTCGGATAATGAAAAAACTAAATTTTTTTATCAATTTGTCAAACGTAAAGCAGTTTCAGAACGCAGAGCTCAGGATTCGATAAATAGCACAGCATTAAAATTATGGGTACACATATATCCAAATTTCAAGTGGACAGCACAAAAATTTTCAAATCCCGGCCATTCTTGCGTGCAGGAAGTCGACTGTGTTCATTCTGTCTTAGATCGAATGATTATAAATATAGAAGTACACAGTCCACTACACTTAGTAAAGTTATTAAAAAAAATGCCATTCAAACAAATTTAAACTATATTAAATTTAGTGAGAAATACTATGTGATTTAATTTTAATTGTAATAATGTTGTGGAAGCTTTAATTTATGAAATAAATAAATTATGCTTAAAAATAACACTGTTTTTTTATTTTAGAAGTTTGTGCTAAACCGTTCCATATCCAAAAGAAATTGTTCCATGTAGTTCACGACAAACAAATTTGTAAAAAAATCGGGATGTGGAACAAATAATTGGATTAGAGGTGCCCAATTATTTTTTTTAAAATTTATTAAAAAATGTATTACACGGTATAAGTGGAACACATTAAATTAATCTAAAAACTGCAAAAAATGTTTCTTAAAAAATTAAAAAAATCCTATCGGGTAGTTTTTTTGTTTTTAACCTTTTTATCTTCAATGCTCTGTAAATCAAAGTTTCTAAGCAAAATCTTAGTTTTTTTGATATGTCCCATTCTTGCACCAAGCCGGCTAAATATCATGTTATTTAAAATTTCGGTATAAGGAGCACATATTTGCCTACTTCAAACTTTGGCAGTTTTATATGATAAATCATGGTCACCGCAGTAATAAGACCTATAATGATCTTTAGATCTGCAGTATGCTGGAAAAAAGTAATTATATCACATCTCAACACAGTTTAAATTTTTCTTGAGTGGTAATCTTGTTTGATGATGCCAGAATCTTTGTTAGTGACGTCAACCGTATCAGTAGAGGTTTTTCTTCACCTAGAACACCTACACATCTTTATATGAAAAGAAATACTGGTTATTACTTGTAGGTACATTACAGGTAATGATCCACAAAGCAAAAAGAGTACACATTTAGAATTTATGGGGATGTTTCAGAACGTTCGCTTGCAATAATCGACGTAATACCATTAACAGATTACCATAAGGGATCGTATTATATGCCTGCCTTTCATTTGATTGGATATGATAAATATTATTCATATATATATGACATAATATGTAAGAAAATAAATTTTATACAATATCGAAAAGATGAAGTACTTCCACGATCGGATGTTGAGGGACTTTACGCTGAGCAGGCCTTTGGGGTGACAATTTTATGCGTAACCGGAAATATCTCGCTTAAACAGAGGTGGAAAAAAATATTTTATTTACGAGGCCGTTGTTGGATACAAAAAAGATAATATCTTCTTTTTCCAGAATATTGGGTCTTATTCTGAGAAGCGAATTTTTCGGTACGTACTGAAAAATATGATAAATTTAATTTTTGGCATTCTACGAAGCAAAATAGCGATACTGATCGGTTTTTACCGCAACATTTCTATTTTCATGGTATTACGAGAATCGATTTTTTTTGTTCGGTGTCAGAAAAAACGATAAATATATCGTTATAGAAAAAGGTAGTGAAAGATGGCGAATTAGAAAAAGTAAATATATTATTAATGTAAAATGCAAGTAAATTAATTTTATTTATATATTTATATATTATACAAATATTATTTTATATTTTTAATTATAGAAAAGTTACAAATGGGAGCCAGTTTGAATGTTTGTTGGTGCAATGATTTATCTAAACCTACCAAAAACTCGTTCCCCACGCCTTTTTGATAATTTCCTTCAGCAATGAAGCAAAATGTTCCAACCAATTTTATAACGAGTTTTACTGAATGTCGACAATTGCAGGATTTAAATTATTATCTAATATATCTATAATCATTGCAAAGGCTTCTTTCGAGAGTCTGAAATACTTAATGAATTTAAAAAAAAAAAAATATCATTGAACACATTTTTTTTATTATATTTTGTTTCGTAATATAAATGAAAAGACATTTTTTAATAACTCTAAAATTTTAATTTAACCTTTCAAACAAAAAATTAAATGTCAAAACATAAAAAAAATGATGCCAGTTTTGCAAAATATCGTATCATTCGCTTTTCAGAATACTAAATGTGATGCAATGTGATGCTCTACCGGTACGTGGCTAAAAAGTGATTCGCTTCTCAGAATAAGGCCCATTAACTTCAATCAATCATTTTTATGCGTAGCCACTGTTAATTACAAACAAAATGATGAAATTCGAAAACATTACTTAAAATGAATTGAAGTCCGACCTTAGAATTTTGAAATTTGTTATTTTTGAATTATGTATTTGAGATTTTATGATCAACCCATAAATTGTACACATAAATACATGCAATTGAAAATACGGTTAAATGTAATCCAGGCTTATTATAGTAACCCACTGCCTAATATTTTGGCAAACCTGCCAAACAAATGTTCTTAGCTTAATCCACGAATAAGGTATTCTTAGGAATTGATTGCATCGCTACGGTGATATGGGAAGAGAATCCACTGTGATTAGCTATCTAAACCTAATCTAATTTAATATAAAACTTAAGTACTCAAAAATGCACAAACAAAATTAACTTAATCTAAGAAGCAGTATTACTAACGATTAATAAACAAAATGTAAAACTCTTCTAAATATATGTCTGCATTCATACAGGATTTTGTAATACTGTCAACATTTTCGTTTAATATTTTAAGATTTTTACTTAATATTCTCTAGGTCGATATTATCTAAAAAAGAAAAAAATAATTTTCTGTAATTAACATCTACAAGATAATTTTACTTTTGTTAAAAAATGAGTTTTTCTCACCATAAAAAAAAAAAAACAAAATTACTGTAATGAATTAATTAGTTATCAAATAAATAAGATTAGAGGTGGAATGTTTAGAAAATAAATAAAGTGTCAAAAGAGAGAATATTTTAATTTACAAAAATTCTTTGTTGTTTCAATAACAATTACATTAACATGACAATAATCTAATTAATTTTTAATTAAAAGAACCTTAGAAATTCGAAATTTGAATAATCAAAAAATTCTACACCATACCTATACCTATAAATTAAACAGGAAGGTATAAAAATTTCAATTTTGGTAATTAGGAAAATTTAAATTTAAACGTCAGACATGAATATTGAAATTGAATTTAATTTGTTTAGAAAATAAGTACACCTAAGTACATACATACATATTACTACAGTTAAGTGAGAGACTGGAAAAATTAAAATAAGCCTATTGAAAGGAATTTTATTTATTTAGTGAGAAAATAGAAAATTTAATATACTTATCAGAAATTGAAATTCATAGAAATTTGAAGTGGGAATTATTTGATTTTTTTAAAAATTCTGTTTGAATAATTTTTGAATTCCAGGACTCATTGAAAGCCTTCCATATGGAGCCTAATAAATATTTTCTATCACAATTAGCTCTGATAAAGCTAGAACACATATTTAATGTTCACGGCTTAAGTTCACATATATTCTTAGTAAATGGGAAATTTCAGAAGTAATAGTAGTACCGAAGTAAGGAGAACCGCATTCAGAGGTAACATCACCAATATCGCTGTTACCTATTATATCAAAAATATTGGGGAAACTACTCCTCCAAAGACTTGCCCTATTATTGAAGGAAAAGATCTGATTCCGAACCATCAATTTGGATTCAAAAACAAACTTTCTACAATCGATGAAGTGCGTCGGATCACAAATATAGTAGAAAAAACGTTCGAAGGAAAAAAGTCTGCTTCTTAGAGGTTGTTCAGGCATTCGACAAATTATAGCGTTAAAGATTTGAATTCAAACTATATCGTTATTTACAAAGGTAGTTTTATGAACTAAAGTCATATATGATCAGTAGAGTCATGCCAAAGGATATTCAGAAATATTTGCTGGCGTTCCGCAGGGAAGTGTTCTTGCTCCAATATTTTACATGCTATATACAAGGGATATCCCCCAAATCGAAAATATTTTCTAAGCTATCTTTGCAGATGACAGTGCGATTCCTGCAGTTGACATATCCATCGAAAACTTCAAAATTTAGTGAATTAAATAAGTTTAGTAAGACCCAACGCAGGTGTATGAAACTTAATAAAAGCAAATCATTTCATATAAATTTAAGAAGATTGCAACCGTTGATTAAGATGGGATTAACAACAAAATTAATCAAAATATGCACTGGAAGAGTATATTTTCGATATTGCGAAAAGCGCCACCAAATGTTTGGAATTTGTGAGTTGAGGTAATTTCTCCTCTCGAGACCTTTGAAAGAGCTGTAAAGCATATATACGACCCAAGCATCTATTATAAATCACATTTATAGGTAGGTGCGCCAAAAACTGCTTTAAGTTTTTTGGATAATGCTCAAACCCGCACTATTCATCTTATAGGCAACACAAATGCGAACTCATCCTTATACCACTTGGTAATCGTCGTCGTATTGTTGGAACGCTTATTCTATTTTATAGATATCTACTTGATCAGAGGAAGTAAAACAATTTCTTGCTCCTCTCAAGCAATTTCATCGCATAAAACAACAGACATTAAGCCCTCCTCCCCTTTACAGTGAAAATTCCGTGATGGTTTAAGTCCGGTTGTGGAAATTCTTTTGTAGTTAGAACATCTCAAATGTGGAATCGCGTACCGATCGAAACATTTCCAATGAGAGAAGTTTTTTTTTATTTATGATTTGCAGAAGCTCAAGATGAATATTAACAACAATCTTTGCTCTTTCCAACAGAGCTTTTCTTCATCCTTTTCCTTTTATTTCCTTTAACTATTCTTTTCCTTTTTCAAATAGTCAACGGTATGTAAATAATCAAAGGTTCATAACCTAAGTTTTGTCTATAATATAAGAAAAGCAAAAAATAGTTTCGTAACCAATACAAGAAAGTATTTAGATATGACGCTTGGAGCTAAATTAAGGTGGAAGAGAAACATCAAAAAGAAATAAGAGGAGCTAAAAATCAGATTCAAAATATTATATTGTTAACTTGGGTGTAATTTTGAATTATCCGTACAAAATGAAATTCTAATATTTTTTTAGATTTTTAGATTTTTAATTCATTTATTCATATTATAGTAAAATACAATACTTAAAAATATACATTTACTAAATAAAAATAATAAGAATAAATAAAGGATAATTTGGATATTCATTAGAATATGTGATGAATGAAACTGCAAGCAAAAATACAGGTATTTAAAATATAAAATATTGTTGGGTACATACATAGTAAAGTAGAAAATTAAAGCTAAATATGAAAAAACTAAAATATCTTAAAATTAAAATTATATAATGAAAAAAATAAAATTTAAAATAAAATTTCATAAAATTTAAAGCAAAATTTAAATAATAAACGAGAGTAAGCAGAATTAAATACAAAATTATAACAAGAATAAAAAGTAAATTATTAACTAGAAGACTGAAAGAAAATTAAAAAAATTATAGTTAGAAAAAAAACTAAATTAAAGTTAAAACTAAATAGTATTAAAAACAGATTCAATTTGAAGGTGATCCAGTTGAAAAAGCCAAAATCGAAGATTTTTGCAAAATGAAATAGGTGATCTGTCCGATCTTAAAGGATAAGGTAACATATTAAAAAATTTTGGAGCTATATAATCATAAAAGTGGCAAAAATGAGAGGTACGGGCTCTTGGAACATTTACAAGGTATAAATTATTAATTCTAAGATGATATCTAGTAACAAATCGGTGAGCGAGATAGCCCGACCTATTAAAAACAATTTTCAATGTTTTAAACAGATATAAATGTCTAAGTGGTAAAATATACAACTTTTTAAATAAAGGAAAACTAGGCAATAGTCTATTTTTTTTTTAAATTATCCTTATACAGTGTTTTTGAGCGATGAGAAGAGGTTGAATTTTATTAAAATAAGAACCACCCTAGCAACTAATTCCATATTCCAGCTTAGAACTGAATAGAGCAAAATACACCTTTCATAACTTTTAAAGAACAATACAGATTTCAGTGGTAAATGTTTCGCAAAACATTTTTAAAATAATTATTTAAATAGCAAGTATGTGCAGACCAATTCAGTTTATTATGAAGTAAAACACCCAAGTACCCTACGTATCAATGTTAAAACAAGAAATACTACAAAGGCGAAGAGAAGACAAAAGAGTTTAGAGACTGTATAGGAAATAAAGGAAATTTAGGACAATCAGGAGAATGATACCAAATACTAAAATTCTCGAGGAGACAATTATTAAGCCTAAATATAAAACATAATTTCAGTTTTATTACTTATAACTAATTTATGAACATAAAACCATTTTCGAATTAGGCCCAAGTCAAAATTTAAATCGCAAAATAAGTCAAGTAGATTATTATTGTTGTATGAAAAATCAGTGTCATCCGCAAAAGCTGTAGGTATACCCTTGCACTGTTGTTGCAATAATGAATTAATAAAAATAAGAAACAGAACAGGACCTAATACTGAACCTTGGGGTACACCAACCTTGATACTAAGAAGGTCACTGAACTTTCCATTCAATTTGACTCGTTGCTTCCTATTATTAAGATATGACTCGAACCAATTAAAAATAAAACCTCTAAACCCCGCATTATAAATTTTAGTTAATAGTAAATCATGACTCACTGTATCAAACGCTTTAGTGATATCAATAAATAAACCACTACAGAAATTACCATTGTTAATACCACCATAAATTTCACTGCAGAACTTTATAATTGCATCCTCGGTACTTCGTTTTTTCCTAAAACCAAATCGTGCGTCACTAAAAAATTTACTTTTATCAAGAAACTGTAATATTCTGGACTTAATAGCTTTCTCAAAAATTTTTGAAATAGCAGGCAGTATAGAAATAAGTCTGTAGTTATTAGATTCCAATACATTTCCTTTCTTAAAAAGGGGAATTACTTTTAACTCATCAGGAAAGATTCCTTGATAAACGCTGAGATTAAAAACATAACTTAAAACATCAACAATAAGTAGCGAAATCTTCTTCAAAAAATTATTGGAAAAAATCGTTAGGTGCAGAATTAGATATTTTAAGACTCATAATGAGTCTATGAATTTCCAAAGACGTTATAGGTTCAAAAAAGAAGCTATGTCTCTGAAAAGGTTCCTCACATAAATTAGATACAAAATTCTTAGATTGTGCGTTAAAAGAAATTACATTATTTACTAGTTGTTCAGAAGTATTAACAAAAAAATTATTAAAGTGATTAGCTAAGATTGATGGATCAGATACTATTTGAGAATTAATTACCAAAGAGGAAACAGAAGTAGAATAATTCTTATTTAAAATTGAGTTTATAATTTTCCACTCACCTTTACTTTTCCCTCTATTTTCGCTAAACTGTCTGGAATAATAATTGTCTTTGCACTGACGTATTTTAACTTTAACTTCTTTACAGAGTTTCTTATAATATAACATTAAGTTAGTGTTACTTGGATGTTTTTGGAGATAGGCATATTTTATTTCTTTTACGAATAAGTTTCAATGGAACATTAGACATCCAAGGTTTTATCTTGTGCGTATTATTAGTAAAAGTACGAGTAGACATACAAGATTTAACATGCTTACTAAGCGTTTTAGAGAAAATAGAATAGGCTGCTGAGGGGTCATCAGAGTTATAAACATCTTCCCAAAGCTCAAAAACTAAAATATTATTTAATTTGGAATAATCAATATTATAGGAGAAATTAATAGAAGATTAATAATGTGAATCAAGTACAGGAGAAGAATTTAAAAATTTTAGGAACAACATACATGATCGGATAAGGCAAGATCATAGACATCACTACCAAATAGTTGTTCATTATTTTTATGTAACATAATAAAGATATGATCAAGGCAAGTACCAGAAACGAGCCGTGTTGGTTCAGAAACCAAGGAGGTGAAGCCAAAAGAAGAAAGAAGTAATAAATATGTAAGCAGATATTGAAGTGGACGTACGGTATCCAATTATGGGACTGTGGAAAGAAACTCAACATCGAAATGCTACAAAAATTACAAAATAAAATGTGTCGTGGATCTCCACTATGGCTTTAACATTGTTGTTATGGATGAAATCAAGAAATATGCAGTTAAAAATTCATGTGAACTCGGAAATGGCAGCGGTTCTTGATATCGAAAACAATGTTCGTTGACTCAAGAGAACAAAACCCCACAAGCTGATTACTACCTAAAGTGGGAAAGTCTACGACAATAGTTTTTTCATAGTCATTGTCGAACTAACGTAGGAAAAAATATAACTGGCCTTTATAGGGTTCGATTCCTACACAATCAAGAGACCCATGCGGATGGACCTCCCAAAGTCCTTCGGGCTTTACTTCTTATCTTTCGAAAAAAAAAATATTTCTTATTAATAGTAAACTATAGGTTGGGTTTTTTTAATAATTTTAAGCTGACAATTTTGTCGGAACCAACAACAAAACCAACAAAAATTTTCATTTCAAACAAAAATGTCTATTATTCAACATTAATTTTATGACAACAGTAGAGCGTACCCACATACTTTTTCATTATCGTATAGTTTTTCTTTTTTTTTCATATTTTCTACTCACAGTAGAACTAAGTAGAACTACTTTATCGTACATTAAGTACAGTACTATAATTTGCTACTAATTTAAGACAGTACTATAATCTGCTGAATATATTATAGAGGAACTATCACACTATATAGGCCTCTATTATTGTAGGGGTATGCTATAATACAATATATGCTATACCTACACCTATAGGAAGTATTATAAAAGCCTTTTATTTATTTACAACTAAGTAAAAATTAATTAAAAATATTTTTCATAATATATCAAGTAATTTAAAATTTCATAATTAATATTACAAGTTAATAAGTTCTAACACCGAGTAACTTAAATTGATCGATAATTGATTTACTTTTATATGTCAGTGTAAAAATCATTTAATGTAAGAAAATCAATTCAGATAGGGTGCTTCCAGATACTCAAATTCAAATTTAGAATAATTAAACTACCAATTTTGCCTAGAAGTTATTATTTATTTATTTATTTATGCTTAATACAAACATATTACAATATATATATAAGTATATTATATAGCACGCTGGGTGGCGCAGTAGGTAGAGCGCCTGCCTTTCAACCGAAAGGTCCCGGGTTCGATTCCCGATGAAGCAAAAAAAAAAAATGCTTCATTGGTTTTTCGAGCTGGTCTAGTACCCTTTGTCATTGGGATATAATAAATGACAGAAAATAATTGAGAGTATAATCTGGTAACAAATTAAATAAAATGAAACTATTCTATTTAAGAAGGCTTAGTTCCTGACAATAGGAGTAGTTTTCCACATTTAATGAGTAGATAAGCCAGTAATTTGTTAAAATAAATACTCGAATTATTGTAGATATTGTAGTGTAAAAATGCAGTACCGTACTTAATTAAGCACGAAAAGTTGATTCTACCTAAGTTACTGTCAAGATCATAAAAAAAAAAAGTGTACAAAATTAAACAAACAAAATATAATTTTAATTTTATTCAGAATTTTGTAATTTATTACCAAAGAATGTTAGAAAATTATAAATTTATACTAACTCTAAGTGCAGCTCTTTTTTTATTTGGGCTGCGTTTAATGTAAAATCGATGTGGTCTTTTTGTTTATTTATTAACATAAACATTCTATTAACAGACTCATATTTACCATAATTGTACGGTGACATATTCGACGAAAAATATTTTCCGATATAAAGCGGTTTCTGTTGTTAATATGTAAGTGGATCATATCTCTAACAGAAGGAGAATCAATTTCATTATTTAAAACTTTAATAATGAATATTATATCACCAACCTCCCTTCGGGATTCTAATGATTTAAGATCCAATAACTTTAACCGGTTCCTATAAGGTGGCAGAATAACTGGATTTGATCAGTGTAAATTACGCAGTGCGAATCTCAAAATTTTTTTTTGTGTAGCTTCAATTCTTTGGATATGATTAAGGTAATAACAGCCATATTCAAGATTTGGTCGAACAAGAGACGTAGAAAACGATTTAAGGACGTATGGATCGTTGAATTCTTTAGAAAATCTTTTGACGAAACCTAGCATGGAGTTAGATTTATTAATTATGACATTTAAATGTTGTTTGAAATATAATTTATTGTCAAAAAATACACATCACGGTCTTTAAAGTGTGAGACTCGTTCAATAGATTTATTTTCAAAATTATAATCATCCATTAATGATTCAAAAGAGCGACTAAAAGTCATTAAAGCATTATTTATTAATATTTAAGGTCAGATTGTCAATTTGACACCAATTAAAAAAAGAGTTTAAGTCTTGTTGAAGAAGGGATGTGTCCCTTGCTGATGTAATTTTTTTTGTAAATTTTCATGTCATCTGCATAAATAGTAATTTTACTATGCTTAATGACGGAAGTTACATCACTAATGGAAATAATAAAGAGAAGCGGACCTAAATAGCTCCCTTGTGGAACGCCAGAGTTAGCTTCAAAAGGTTCAAAAGTAGCGGATCTAAAAAATACGTTGTAATTCCTATTATTTAAGTAGGAATTGATCCGATTGGTAAAAGAAGGAGGGAATCCCATTTTTTAAACTTTAGTACAATAATGGAATGAGGAAGAAGATCAAAGGCCTTACTTAAATCGGTGTATATGACATCTGTTTGAACCCCAGCTTCCATATAGTTTTTGAATTTAGAACATCATTCTATTAAATTGGTTACTGTGGATCTTTTTTCCACAAAACCATGCTGGTTAGGGGACAGTAATTTTGAACAATGGTCTTAAATAGAGTCAAATACTATTAATTCAAATAGTTTCGGAATACTTGAAAGTTTTGCAATTGGGCGATAAATTTTTATATCATTTATGAATCTTTTTTATGAACTGGTCTAATAAACGATTTTTTGGAGTGCAGAGAGATTCATAACACTTTTTTAAAATAATTTCTGGTACATTATCTGGTCCAGGAAATGAATCATCGTTAAGTTTTATCAATATTGTATTAGTGTATTAGTAAAAAAAACTGTAAATAAAAATATATGAAAGTGTCTGTATACAAGAACAGTTTGAATGACGTATTTGAACCAGAAAACACAAGTATGTATGGGAACTATAATTAAAAATATAGAAGCTACAAATTTTTTTATGATTGACAAAATATAGTTCACAACTTAGCCATTTAATAGTTCAAATTAATATGCTGCAAAGATTGTTCCTTGAAAAAATATAATTCGATTATCTCCTTGCTCCTTCACATTGTAAAAAAGATGATACAAAAATGGTACACAAAAATTAAAGCGATTTAATTTTCAAAATACTTGACAAACAATAATATTTCGATTAATGATACTAAGATTGTCTTGGCAGTGTATATATTATTACCAAAATATATATTTGAAATTACCTTTAAGTAGTTGTAAGTTTAGTATTATTTAATAAAATAATTAGCTATATTGGTTGATGTCGTCAATTTTGTTTTCTACAATAAATATAAATACCCATAAGTAAATTTGTCAGTTAGTTCAAGTAAAATTAGTAATAAGTATAGATAGTATGTGACTATTAGCATTTAAAAAGGGTGCCATGCACACAGATGCCATTTTAGACAGACATCTAAATTCTAGAAGATGGCAAAATAAGTACTTAAAAATGTTTTCCTTTATTTGTCTATTGTTAGAAGTAGTAGAAAATACTGTCCTCCACATCCTAGTCCTTGATTCAGTCTCTCAAAACTACGTTTTTTTTAAATTGTTAAGGTACCAAAATCAAATTTACACAAACTTGGTCGCACTTATAATTTAACTTATTCACCAACGGGTACTGTATGAGTCAGTTATTCCAAGGGTGACTATTTAGAGATAATGTGGTGATCCAAAGCACTTGAATAGAATCTCGATAATTGCGTATTTTGGCCAGCGACCAAAACTTCATTATTTCAAAACTAGTACTCCTATACAGGATAGTTCTATTTTATTTAAGTTATTATTGAATTATACTCTCAACGAGTGTTAACAAAATGTCATTATTTAATAAATAATAAAACATGAACAATTCTTAACTAAACATTCATGCCCTGAGCGTGATTCGAATTTGGGATTTAAATTTATTTTTAATAAGTATTTTTTTAAATATTTTAAATCACAAGTGCACACACTTCTCATTTGTAAGTGTGATATTTTAAGTTATGTATTTCAAAGTTATTAAATTGTCACAATCGTCAGAATCACTATAATAGCATAGCAGAATAGAATAACAGAATCGTCACAATGTAATATACGAGTATAACTATATTTTTTTTAAATATCAAACAAGATATTAATATTAAATTTTACTTGCTCTACTGTGGTTCCTCGCTACAATACCGTAGAAGGAAATAAGAGAGCTGACGAACTCAAGTAAGATAAATTGTTCCCTTAAGTAGGTATTAGAAGAAGTTATCTGGCAAATTTAAGGTGGAATAGAGAAACATTGCGTTTAACTCTAATAGCTGCCCAGCCTTATCTAAAGTCAAACATAGAAAGGCATTTACGACTTTTCCAAACAAAATTGGGTTTTTTGTGGAAAGCAAAAATATATTATCTAATTCTAATTTCTCAATCGCACAGGTTGACTGGCTTAAAATATTGTAATAAAGCAATATTAAAAAAAATTACATTGGTAAGCAATATTAAAAGAAAAAAAACTAAATAAACTTCTCTGCTTCAAATTGTATTCTAGTAAAATAAGAACCCCATATATCGAACTAAGACCCCACACTTTAATTAACATTTAAAGACTGCAGTTTTTAATTGATGAGGTACAGAAGGTGACAGAAACCATCCAACTTTTTTTTGGATTTTTGGAGCAAAACTGGGAGTATGAGCATTTTGTAGATTTGTACTTTGGTGTTTCGAGAAAGAAGCTTTGACCCGAGATGTTTTGACAAACCGAAGCAGCAACGATTTTTCAAGCAAGGGCAGCAATGGTTATTCTTCGCCGTACCTCCATACTGATACCGTTTGTGGGATTAACGCAGGTTCCAAGGTAGTTAAACTCCTGAACTACTTCGAAATTGTATGTGCCGACAGCGATGTTTTAACCTATATGGTGTTGAGAGGCCTTTCTATTTGTCGACAACATATATTTTGTCTTATACTCATTTATTTGGAGACCCATTCGTTCCGCTTTTTCTTCAATCTGGGTAGAGACCTCTCTGAAAAATATAGTGCCGTAAACCAACCCTTCAGATTAAAGGTTGGCGTTAGGTAGGCTACCTAACCCATAAAAAAAAGTTGAAAATTGGTCAAACAAAAAACACGTGGGTAAATTAATAATCCCTAAAAATATGTAGTTAATATACACAGTATTTACTACAGTTTTTCTTTGATATTATTTAACACCATTAAATTCAGGCCCTAAACTTGATTTGATAAACAGAATAATTTGTTTGATCAATTCACAAAATTTTGCTTATAAACTTCAGGATATTAATAATAAAGTGATTATTTAGGTTGCTCATATGCCAGTATTTCAGTTCCAGCACATGTACCAGTTATTTATTTTTTTTAGTACCAGTAACAATAAAATAGAAATTTTGATAGTACCACTGTCGATACACGTTTTATTAGTACTGAAAATCTCTACCAACTGGTAAAAATACTGGCGCTGGTCGCCATCAATTAGTAATTTTCCAATAAATAGGATGAAATATCAGCAAATCGAAACCATTTAATATGACCCATCACATAAACTATTAGATCTAGACTTTGAACACTAAACTTTAATTTAATCACCTATTTGAAAAATAATACCATTGTGTAGAAACATCCTGTATAAGAAGAATACGTTAAATTTTTGACTAATGAAAATCAATAAAATGTTCTATTTATTTACTAAGATACAAAAATACATACATACATCACATATCTTTTTGAATAAATTATTCTTCATGTTACCAAAATCTTTATGTAATACTTGGATTCACATTGAATGATATTATCGGATACGTTCTATATAGGTATGTAATTAACTTAAATAATGTAAATTTTGGATATTTTGTTAAACAAAAATTGATAGCTCTTACTTAGATCAATAAAAACACAACTTTTTGTTAAACATTTTCGAAGCATGATCCTTGGTACACATCTTGATTAACTTATCATCGTAGATAATTCTTATTTAAATAACCAAACCAATTATATTATACCTTTATAGTAAAATTCTTCAAATTTTTAGGAGCCCATTTAAATATTATACTATTGAACGTGATGGTGAATGTGTGTATATGAATATAAATGAAATTTTACATGTTTTTATGTAAGGATGATAAATTTAGAATTAAAATTCTAGTTGTGTGTGTGGTTAATTTTTGCACAGTTCATTAAAGTATTTCCGAATTTATTAATTAAGTCTGGAACAGAATATTTAATGTTGTTTAACGCAGTGTAACATAAATACCGATACAATTATTATCTATAGAGTGAAATGTGATGAAATAAAAAATGTATGGAAGTAAGTATTTTTTAAAGTTATTTCATTGGAAATTATTCCACCCATCCTTTTGTGTATAGGTTTATTATAGTAATTTATTAAGCTCCTTTTTTTTGGCTGTTTATTGATGCCTGATGGATGCTATCGACCACATTTAGAATTGTTGAGGTTGGTGTTGATGCTCTACATGCTTACTATGCGCTTGGTACATCCAACATGATTTTTAGTATTGTGAACCAATTTAGTTATCGTTCTATCTAGTCCAATATCAGTTGCTTTCACATAGAACAATTATTTTCTACTATACTGTGTCAACTTTCAAGTTTAAATTGAATATTTAACTGCGAGATATACTTTTTTGGATTGCACATCTCATAACTAGATTTGGTTTCTTGGCAGAAGACATAGGCTTCACTGAAAAAGATGTCAAAGAGAACTGACTTTTAGGCTTACCATAGTCACTATAACAGTTACTACTATAATAAGAAATCACAATTAAAATTTAATTTAAACTATAAGTTGCAGTTTTCTGACAATACAATTTATATCAACTATTAGGCAATTAATAATTAAATAATTTTAAATATTAGTATAAGTATTAGTATTAGTATAAGAATTAGATTAACTTTGTTCATATAAGATTTTTAGTTTTCCTTTTTCTTGTAAAATTTCTAGTAATTTAAATTAAATGCCAAAACCAATATGAAAGTCAAAGTTGAAAAGACAATGGAATGATGTCTAAACTCTGTAAAAATTTATTTGAAAAAATATATATCTATGTTGTAACTATCTATATTAAGGAAATACAACGTTGTTATTATTATTAATGCGACAAATTAATGAAGAATTTTTTCAATATCGCATTCCATCAATACCACCAATTTCGTATAATTTCACAACAATGTCGCATAATTTCACAATAATACCGCAGAATTTCACAACAATACCACATAATTTCGCAACAGCTATATTAGCGTATGCATACTGCTTTTGTATACATTGTTAGTTATTGCTGAAATATTGTAAAAAATTGTAAAATAATTTCAGCTATCTTTGCTATTGATAATATTAAAATTGGATGTAGATTTTGAAAATCGGAATAGTTTTTCTAGAAATGATGAACAAGTTTGTTTTATAAAGATAAGTAAAATGCTGTTTAGTATGAAAAAAGTTGAATAAAAGTTTAATTATTAAAAATTAAAAACGTATAGAAATTCTTAAAAATTACAAGAGTTGGATAAATGCAATAATTTTTGTAGTCAAAGCTAATTTAACCTAAAGTCTTAGTTCAGTGTACCTTTAAACACTGATACATTTCAGTCATTTGATCACCCATTTATTAAAATTAACTTAGGTACGAATAATTTATATCTAGATATTGTTTATTTTCCTCCGAATTTTGATAAATCCTCCTATTCGGAATTTTGTAGTGTATACCATAATATAATTTCAAATGTGCAGGAAGATGATTCAATTACTCTAATTAAATGTGCAATGGAAATACTCTTTGCTCTTGCCCAAAAACAATCTGTAACTTTTTTCTGACAGTTTTCAGAAAGTCTATTGTCCACAATCACAATTCGATAGCTCAGCTAGTTGTTTACTTAACAGCTGAAATTTGTTGATCACAGAAATTTATCTTTCTCAAAACGACATTTTTGCAGCTTTAATGAGATTTGATATACTAACAAGTGTGCTGGTCCTGATCTAATTCCTCCACTCTTCCTTTATAACATTGCTCATTATCTAATAAGAGGAGTTCATTTCATTTTCAGCAAGTCACTTTCGAATGGTTATGTGCCTCATGTGTGGAAATCGTCTAATTTAACTCCCATCTACAAAAAAAGGGATAGCCAAAATCGAGGTATAGCCATATCTTTCAACTATTCAAAAACTTTTTGAAAAAATGGTTGTCGATAGAATTACTCCTGTAATCAACCCGAAACTATACGCATCTCAAATTCTCAATGAAATGGAGGAAGGATATCAAAATGATGCAATTCACACTGATTTTAGCAAGATTTTCGATCGTGTAGATCAAAGTTGGAACTTCTGGTGGCTCGGGTTCTTTTATTGAATAGCTTAATTCTTATCTATCAGAAAGGGCCCAAAAAGTTAAGTTTCAAGGTATATTGTCCAATATAGTCGAGGTTACCTCTGACGTACCACAAGGTAGTCATTTAGGGCCACTTGTACTTTTTCCTGTGTTTCATATTCCCACTTTGCTCCTCTGCAGGATTTCACATTTGTTTTTATTGACTAATCTGGTTGATATTAGTACATGATCTATTTGATTGGCGATGTTATTACCAGTAGCTTTCCATATAGCTTTGTGCATATTATTTCTTTCCATATAGCTTTCTATATTTTTCATTTTGATTTGTTGTTTCATGTAAGGAGAATTTGCCTGCAATTTCATGTATATGTTTTTCTCCGCCTACTTTGGCATTAAAATCTCCTAACAATATTAGTGCATTGTAGGAGCTGACTTTTTCGCATATCTTTCGTCATTAAAGCGTCCTTATGTTCATCATTATCAGCATCTTCTGTGAGCGCGGATGCTGATATTACATATTCTATCGCTAATTGCTGTGAATCCTAATATGCACTTCTTTAGATTTTTGCTTACTATGAAATCCTTGTTCCTGCTCTTATTTCATCCCCACTGTAGTACAAGGAGAAGGTTGGTTTATTTATCATACCCTTCTCTTTCGTGGGCTCTTGTAGCGCTAATAAGTCCAACTTATATTTAAGAGCAATATTTGCTACTTCTGTCATTTTACCAGCATGAAGCTAGGCTCTTTTGTTCCATGTTCCAATTTTTAAATCGTTATTCAAATCGTTATCCGTAATCGTTTGCCGGGTCGTTATTCTATTTAAATCAGTCTTTATCCGAGGCGCATGTGATGATCTCGTAACAATGTTTCTTTTCCGATGTCCGGTTGTTAGCCGTCCAACCCCAAACTAGGACCTGATACCTTTTAGTTCTAGTCTAAGATCTAATTAGAAACCTAGTTTTCAGTGGTCACCCCGTGGAGGTACCGCAATCACTTGACCAGGCATTAAACAGTTACAACATTGGGTCAGCGACCGATCAATGTTTATCCTGGCCCACACCACCCACAGATATTAGTCAGTAAATTAGCATTAATGTCTGTGCAATACGATGGAGTATAAGTAAATCTTTACACTGGGCTTACCATATTGAGTTTTCTACACTAACCATTGTATGTTGTTTACAATAAATATACTGACTATACTGCATGTCGTCAATAAAGACAGATTGTACAGTTTCATAGAGAAATATTATATTTTAGTGGCTTGTGCTGTGGTATCTTGATCGGCAGCTAAAATATGATAAAATTTATGTTGTTAAAACTAAAGAAAATGTTCCACAAATCATTCCAAATAAATTCTCATTTTTAGTTATTCTTACCTTATACCTATACAAGTACAATTCATTTTCATCAAATATCATTTCCTTCATCAACACTCTTCAACACTATACTCGTGTTTTCATCAGTCATCTTTTCTCTTAATTTTCATTTAAATTACTTTAGTTAATTTAAATCAAAAGTGATTGATTCTTAAATCATTTTGGTGACATAATAATTAATTTTGCTCGAATATTGGTTGAGTAAATATAAAAATTTTCAATGAAGATGACACTATCAAGGATAATAAATTGAGAATTTAATGCTCTTAATTGGGAATCTTACAGGAGTTTTACTTTGTTTAAAAGTAAAGTAAAGCTATTTATAGATTTGTGAAAACTAATTTTTGATATTATGTTACTTATATGTAGTCACATTAATAGACGTAGATAAGTATATCGATGCATTTATATGGATGATAATGTTCTATGGAATTTCATTGTCTTGAAGATATATTTTAATTACACTATGATAGTTTTCAGAGAGTTTTATTATTAGGTTGTACTCGTAGATGATATTCAAAGTAGATATCTTTTATAAAAATTATGTTTGTTTTGACAGATTAAATTTAATTTAGGGTGAAATTATTTTATAGATAAGTCATATTTGTCGCATGTTGATTAGTTATGGTTCGTTAGAAATTTTTAAAAGCCTTCAGTGTTTTGTTCACTCGCTGTCTCCCTATCTCTAGTTCGATTGGTTAACTGTGTGTGTATTCCAATTTTTCCCTTCAAGTTAGTGAATTAATAATGTTTCATTCAGAAGTTTTTTAATTTAATAATATTGTGTTTGTAAAATATTATTTGGTGGCAAAATTTTTATTTACGTCGTTCAGACGTGCAACAATGTTGGCAAAGTGTAATTGAGTTTTAGTAGTTCTGAGAAAATGAAACTTAATCTTTTGTGCTTAACCATCTCAACATTGTAAGAAAATTTTTTTTTGTTTTTCTTCTCCTTACTTCTCTTGGGATTATAGGGATTCAACTTGACATTTCCATCGTACTCGATTTCTAGCTGCTAATTTCATTTGTATTTCCGTGGCAATGTCTAATTTCATTTTTAATCTGTTGCACCGTCTAAGTAGGGGATTGACCTTCTACATGGTAAGACGACGTCATATTTTTCTGCAAGTTGCGCTGCAATTTTATCCATCTTTGACGTTAAGATGCCTGTGATGTAAAGATGCCTGTGACATTAAGATGCCTTTGACGTTACTATGTTTTACAGGCTACGTCATGTCGCATAATTCTGTCAGTTGTTGACAATTGTGTAATTATTATTAGTGTTTGCCCAATATTATTTGTTGTGCAATTTGGTTATTGTGTTGTATGATATATATGAGTATTGATATAGATATTGATATAGGTAATATTTTAGTTATATAAAATATTAATTGTATTAATTATTTTTATTGATTATTAATTTTATATATAATATTTTGATATTTTTTTTTGTTTTTAGTTGTATTTTATAAATTTATTGTGTTTAGTTCTTTATAGTTGTGTTTTTGTATTTTATAATTCAAACACATTTCTGTGCTCTAACCGATTAGGCCACGGAAGGGATAAATGTCGATATTGTATCACCCCAACAAAATATCAAAATACGTTGTATTTTTTACGTTTTTATATAATTTCTTTTGCAATTATTTTTTAATCGATTAGAATCAATACTAGTAAAGGAAAAATTGATATCGTATCACCAATTTGTATAATATTCAACAATATAACTTAGAGTTCATAGAGTGATAAATAAAATAGCTAAGAACCTGAATGATAAAAATTTGTGTTGGTTTCTTGTTAGATGTGGCAAAAGTGTTCGGTAAAGTCTGGCATGCAGACGTACTGTATAAATTAAATTTGCCAATAAGTTATTACCAATAGTTATATAGAAAGCTATTTAAGTGATCGATATTTTTTTGTTAAATATAAGATTGATCATTGTAATGAATATACAAAGTATATGAATATAACTGTATGTATAAATCTTTAATAAAAACTTTTTATTCATTAATAATTACTCTTACTCAATAAATTATAATTAGTCCAGTATGTCAAATATTATTTTAATTTTAAAAATTATGCTGACGAACACAAGTCGTCTTATGAGTAATATATTGTCGTATGCCGATTTTCTGATTTTGATTGATTTTTAGGGTTTTTTGGCACGCTTTGTAATCAGTATTCTCCTATATTTTAGTGACAGAGATATTCAATATGCGTTTTGTTGTATGTAACACATTTTTACAAATTTTATAAACGTTTGTCGTATGTGTGAAAATAAATGCTACATACGACAAATTCAAATATAACATGGTAATTTCGTAAACAAATATTGTTGAATGTGTCTTTTTTCCATACACATACGACAATTTGTATGGGAATTTGAGCAATTTATATTGTTTAATTTATTGTTGTACTAGTGAATCCCCTGTGCAATTACACAGAAGCAGTTCTTCCAGGTACGATTTTATATAAAAAGCAACATTTGTTTTGGTATAATTGTAGTTGTTTTCTGAATCACTTGAGTATTGAATATATATAATGAAATTAAAGTATAATATCTAATACTTTATGACGAAATTAACACTAATTTCAATAAAACTTAACACAATAAATCCCATTACTCTCAACGTAGTAGATCGATGTATTTTAATTCGTTTATAGTCAAAAACGTTTGTAGTCACAATTCTGTTATAGTCAAAAATTTGTTTGAAAGAAAGTAATAAACTTCATAAGTTCATACAATCGATGTCGTTTATAAGTCACATTAAAATATAACGCCAATTTTTTCAATAAAACAAAAAAATAAGTCAAAAGTGAATTACATATTTTATTAAAAAGCTGATTTATACCTATATTGTCTTTTTCTGTTCTTTATTACAAATATGTATATTTTGTGATATGTGATAACAGAATACTTGCTATTTATGAATAAAATAAACTTTAAAACTGTTATACGAAAGATATTTTGTTGAATTTGATTTTGTTTTTAAAGATGCAATTTTGTTTGGACTACGCCTATAGTCACAAAGCGGTTATAGGTAATCAGAAATATTACTGGAATTTAGCGAATGACTACTATAACCCTGTTTTAATTCATATTTTTTTTTTAATAATAGCAGCGGCAATTGAACTAAAATTTATGATATCATTTTTGAAGAGTATGAACTAATCTGATTTTTGTTTTTCTGTTTTGTTTTCAATTTTTGTTGGTGATTTCGTTTTTGTACTTTTTTCTATAAACACAAACTAGCCGTTTATTTAAAATGACAGAATTTTTATGAAGCCTTTTTAAAAATTGTCCGTTAATGAAATTTATTTTAGCTCAACTGGGAAATAATCGTCACTATTTGGTGTAAAAATTTAAAATGTTTTAAGTATTCAGCACCAAGAACTTAAGAACTTGCTAAAATTTTAATATTTTTGTGGTGTAAATAATTTACTATTAATTATTCTTGCTTTTTTACTCACCACGTCGTTCGTCTATCTGTATTATATATAAGACTAGGGGCCCCTGTTGAGTAATTATAATTCAAGTTAAAGCCAAATTTCAAGTTTTTAAAAGAACAGGGATTTGGATGGACTGATATAGACTTCTCATTACAAAGCAGAAAACACTCATGTTTTAATGAAAAGCTTTGAAATTAGTATGTTTTCGTTACAAAACATAAATACCTTATTTCTCATTTTCTGTTTTGTTTCTTCCTATTTCTTAATAAATTTGGTGAATAATATAACCATATGATTAAAAAATTTCAACTGTGTGCACATTATTGCTTTATTTACAACTTACTCATTATATATTAAGAGTTCATTATGGAGAAGAGAGATAAAATGAAAAGGTGTCTACTGCGCAGGTCCTTAAATGCTTGTCAATTATAATTATAGATGATACTTTTACTCATAACCACCACAAAGACAAACTTTAAATATAATTACCTATGCCTACATATATGTAGATATCATATTTTCATATAAATGCATTTAAATATGTTACTCATCTATAAAGATGATTAACATATAGTACAATAAAAATTGGCGGTTAGTTATGAATGTTATGTATTCAAACAAAAATAATAAAACGTTGCCTGGTACACATACCTATATACATATTATGTACATAAAAATAAAAAAAATTGTTTTAAAAGTTTAAATCAAAAATTTTCAATTTACATTTATTATTGTACATCTAATAAATGTTGTTTCTTCTACTGCAAATGTACATATACTATATACTATGTATTTATATATGAGTAAAGTAGATTTATGTAGATACGTAATTTCATAAAAGTAAAAAAAAATAATTTTGGTCAAAATTGTAGGTATATAAATATGTATGGATTATGTATGAATGTAATTCTGAAACAGATTAAGCTCACAATTCTGCAAGAGAATTATTAAATTTGGGTCTATATTTTCATTAACCAAAACCGTGTTTATTTATAAACTAAGAATATTTTTGGTAAATTGAAAAAATAATATAAAGTTGAAATGCTTGTCAATTATAATTATAGATAGGTACTCTAACTCTACTATATAAAAATGAATTTGCTAGTCATATGAACAATTCAACTGATTTTTTTTGTTTTTGCTTTTTTATATTTTTTATTTGAGATGAATTTATTTCTTTGTTTTTATTTGGCATATGTAAATAGATTCATTTGCAAGTACATAATGTAAATTATAATAACTGATGAGCAAACAATTGTTTATTACTTTCATAAGATCTCACTTATGCATAATGTATTTGCTGAATATTAAAATCATATGGTTACAAAATTTTCAACTGTGTGCGCATTTTTGTCAATATACAATCTTATATATTATATATATTAGAAGTTCATTAAGGAGTAGGAGAATCGAAATAAAATAAAAAGGTGTCTACTGCGCAGGACCTTAAATGCTTGTCAATTATAATTATAGATGTATAAATCTTTAATAAAAACTTTGTATTAATTAATAATTACTCTTACTCAATAAATTATAATTAGTTCATATGCCAAATATTATTTTAATTTTAAAAATTATGCTGACGAACACAATTGTTATGGAACTTACTATAGTATTCTGAGTTCAAATCCACTTAAAATAATGAAAACAATATGTTGTTCAAATTTAATGAATAATATAAGACAATGTATTTTATTTAGTAAAATACTTACAGTGTATATTATTTAGTAAAATGTAAAATATTTAGAAATCAGTTATTTTTAAATATCATCATAAAATTAAAATACTTATTGTGAAATAAAATTATTAATATAATTTATTAAACTTGATCATCATATTTGTATTGAACTCATTACTTTTAATTGTTAATAATTAAGTTTAGATTCATGTAAAAAAATTTGTATAAAAGGCCATGATTGTCCAGAATAAAATATCATTATTAAATCAAACCTTCAACGAAAATAACTTTTTCTTTTAATTTAGGATTGATTTAAATTGAAAGATCTTTGCATGAAGCCGTACGCTTTTTGGTATATACAGAATTGGGGCGACTAGCAACATCTACAGCTACTGGCGATAAATACATCGCTGGCATAAACACAATTCGGATACAAAGTTTATTAATTTTTTCAAATTTATTAATCAAATTTATTAATTTTTCCTTAAAAGCCATTTCAAACAATGTAAAACAAAACAAATTTACTTTTAATATTTTAATGTTGTTGGAAATTGTTTACGATTAATCATATGTTCAATCATATGCTACCAAAAGTAGATGGGCGACGGATACAAAAATAGAAATTTTTCTAATTTGTATCCATCGCCCAGCTACAGTATTAGCAATTGTGTTTATGTGCATATAAAAAGTATGGGGCTATTTTTTGTTTGTAGAAGTTGCAGCTATAACTGTCGCAAGTCGCCCCAATTCTGTTTATACTATTTAAAGGTCATTTCAATACAAGTGTATAATCTTTATAGAGCCTTACAAATTATATGCAGAACAGAACTCTAAGAATTGTATGACAATGCTATACGCCTTAAACATTCTTATCGGGCAAAATATAGCTTTACCCAAGCAAATCGCTTGAAAATAATATTGACATAATATATATAACAGTAAACCAACCCATCATAAAATGGTGTTCAAGGCAAAGAATGTAATTGGTTCCATAACTATTTTAAAAATCGAAAACAGTATTCTGAATCTGGAGGATTTAAGAATAAGCTAAATAATGTTGAATTTGGTGTCAATCAAGGAAGTTCACTAGGACCAGCATTATTTTCCTGCTATATAAGTAGTTTTTCTTCACTAAAATTGCATGGGCAAATTTATTTTTATGCAGATGATCTAGTACTAATATATTCGGAGTTAAACCATAACATTCTCGAATTAAAGGCCAATGAAGATATGAAATGTGTTTATAAATGGATGTATCATCACAAATTAATTAATACAAATAAAACTAAACTGATGTGAATCAAAGCTAAATAACAAACAATTACGGTGTCATATAATAATAATCCAATTGAGAGGGTTAATAAGTACAAATATCTTGGCGTAATTATGGAGGATGACTTGAACTGGAATGAACACATAAAGAATTTATTAATCAAAACACGAAGAATAGCTGGTGTATTTAGGAAGCTATGTTCACGTGCTCTTCATAACTCAAAGAAATCTATATTCTATAGTTTATTGCATAGTAAAATGACATATGTAATTGGAGTATGGGGAAATACATATGAAAGAAATTTAAATGCCGTACAAATTATCCAGAACAAAGCAATTAAGAACCTGTATGTGCTTCACTGCCGAACATCAACAAACTATCACAATGTGAATTACAATATTCAAATATATGCAAAATAGAAGCCACAAGACAGGGTATTGGGTCTCAGTTTTATGTTTTCTACATACAGCTGGTAATCCAATACTGTTAATAACATTCGCAGATGATACTTCTACTTGCTTCTACTTGCTTGGGTTCAAAACTATTTATTAAAATTAATGAAGAAAAAACTACACAATTAAAACTCGATACGACCCTGAATCAATAATAATAAATAATAAACAAATATACAGATTCAAAACTAAACTAAAAATACTTGGCAAAACACATTACACATTGAAGATAAAATTATATGAAAGAGTCATATAATCCACAAACGTAATCAAATATGATCAAAATTCAGACAACTATAAAATGGCTAAATGTAAGCTGACAATGAATAACCAGCCACTTTGGGGTACCTCAAGCAAACCAAATAAGTACAAAAGATCTGAAGAGGTCACGTTTAAATATAACTCCCCATCAATAAAAACAAAACAAATATTGATTTAGTACAAAGAGCACAAGCAACACTAACTCCAATGTAGCTAGAGCCAAATGTTATGTGAGAAATGATGTTCTTAAATCAGATTTAGTCATACCAATAAGTATATATTGCAGAATTTTGATGTGGTATAACTTGAAATCAACTTGTGTGGATTTTTTAGCTTAATTCTCTATCTTGTAAGTTATATGGAATTTTTTTTATTAGCTTGCTGCAGTTTATTTGTTGGTTCATGTTTATTCCTTTAGACCCAATAAATACTATTATTAAAAGAAAAAGTTGAACCTAAACTCTAGTTTGGATTATTCCTATTACCATCCCCTGGTAGCTATGTTTTTTTCCTTCTGCTTATTTTTCTCTGGTTAGTTCGTACTACATTGCCTCAAATGTGTGTACACACAAAATGTTTACTCTTATATAGTTAGTATACTGTATAAATTTCATAACATTGTTATAACCTCACCTAAATACAATCTAAACCAATTTGGGATAGAATTCTATTACTGTTGTTTTTTAAAACTGATGGAATGGTTTTTATAATTTTTGTGAAGATTAAAATCATAGGAATTTAATTAAAATGTAAATTCTGATAGATGTTAAAGGACATGTTGAATTAGAATGTAGAAAGAGTGTGAATTTTATTCATAGTTTCCCTTTTCCTTGAACAATAAATATAAGTTGTATACTATATAAGTATATATATATTCATGTATTTATTAGTATGTACACTTGACTGATTTATTGTATACAAATATTTATTCTTTTAATTTCCAAAATTGTTTTAATCTAAAAATATCCATGACCATATCACACACCAAATCACAAAATGTTGTTTAGGTACTCTCGTAATATTGATTTCATAAGAAATAAGGATATTTTCTATGTAAAAATATTCATCTTTTCTCTTTGACTGTTCTGAGAGCCTGATATACAATTTTCGAAATTTTAAAAGTCTTAAAAGAAAAAAGAATCATTTCGAACTGTATGGACCACAATTGTGTGTTTGTATATATTATGTATATATACCTCGTTATATATATTAAAAGAAATATATTTTCATAGTCAGATTTTCTTTCATATTTTATGGTGAATAAAATAAAATTGTTGTTACGAATTTATTGAAATGTTTTCAGGAAAAAAATCATAGAAGATGGGTAGATTTAAAAAAATAAAAAAAGAAATAAAAATGATCTGAAAAGAAAAGTTTCTTCTATTTTAATTTTCCAAGTAATTTAATTTGGAGAAGTTGCGCAAAGAAAGTTTTGTTTATTGAGTATTTATTTATTTTTTTGGCTGATTTTTTTAAACAGTCGTTAAATTTTTCATTTATATATATATCTAAATTATACCAAGGCCCTAGACTTATTCTGCAGCAACCTAGAAGGGCATTACAATTTTATAACACATAAATTGAGAGAAAAATCGCTCAAAACTTATTGACATCATTAGAAACACTTTTCCTATCTTAATCATTCGTTCAAAAATATTTTTGTACTTTTAATTAAAACTATTTGGGTAAATGTGACTCTAAACTTCTATAACTTATTAATAAAAACCGCAGCCGGTGGCTCAGGTTTGCAACCAAAATTCGAGTTGGTTTTGGAAGCTGCCATATAATTAAAATTATTTTATAAACCCAAGCTGATACAGGCATGAACATTTGTAATTATTAGGTACTACCCCAAAAATTAAAAAAACACATCTTTTACCATTTTCCAAAATTCTGACTGGCTCGGGAGATGTTAAAATTTATTAACATTACTGTTGAGCTCTTGTAGATTGTATGTAGGTATAGTTTTGCATTGAAAAAACACATTTCTTGGAAAGTAATTACTTGTAGTAAAAGTAAATAAGTTGTATATGTATATTAGCTCAGAGTTTACTTAAGCTTAGTGAAAGAAGACTTAAATGACAAAATTGAAATAGCGATAATACAGTCACCAAAGAAAATAAAGCAGTTAGCTACTCAACGCATTTTCTAAATTTATTCGATTTTCTCACCAGCCAAAACTAAAAATAGGATCTCCAGTTAACTTTTTACAAAATTTCAATCAGTCACAACTATACAATACTACATAATTAATAATAGGAGTGTAAATATAAAAGTTTTGCATTCTTATGTTATTGAATCTCAAATTCAAATCTACTACAATTCTTGACTTGGACCAACCATGTATTTAAGTATATGTTATCCAACTTCTAGAATATTTTTCAAAAACCTTTTTTTTAAATCCGGTAGATAAATAAAACTCTGCTGAAGTAAATTTAATACATTTTGTGTTGGACTCCGATAACGTCGGGTGAGTTTGTGAGTAGTTTTTATTAAATAAAATATATGTAATAGACAGGACAGTGATCGGTACAGTTACATAAATTTAAGCAATGTGATGCTAATTATATACAATTAAATTAGTGGAAAACAATTGTTTTTTCTATATTGCGTACAACACAAAATGTATTTGGACATTATTATAATATATATAATTTTCTGCATTTATCTGGATACCCAACAAACCATAGGAAGAATGTGTTCTTTAAGAAGAAATATATAAAAATCTCACGGATGAACTTTATGCGAATGTTCGCCTGGAAGAACTTCAAATTAATTTTAAGCGAATGTTCTCTTAGAAGAAGAAATGGCGAATGAAATAAAATAATTTGAGATGAATGTTCGGCTGGAAGAATTAAAAGTGAATTAATTACGTTTCATTAAAAGAATGTTTTTTTTTGTTTTCTACGTTTTGTATCTATTTTTTATATATGTATCTGAAAATATTTGCAGTTATTTTTTTTTTAAGTGCACGCCTTAAGTAAAGTTTTTAATGTGTGTCTTACATAAAAAAAAAAAAAAAATAACATAACATATTTATAATAAATAAGTCAATAATTAAATTTTGATCAATTTTATTGAAAATTATTTTAAGTCCCTGGACACATTATCTTCTTCTAAAGTTTCTATTTTTATTCTACTAAACATTCGCATTTCGTTCATATATGAACTCATAGTATCTTCTTCTTAAAATTCGTTATTTATTCTTCAAAACATATATTTTCTTCTTACCGGGGAAGCTAATGCGATTCAATTTGCGATTGCTAATGCGATTGTCGCGGCGATGTGAACCTTTTCATAATACGAATGAATCGCAGAAGAATAAAAATGAATTCGCGGCGAACAAATACATTCTTCTAGGGGATATTTCGTCGATAACTTTGCGATTCTCATGGTTTGTTGGGTGTTTGGATGTTCGACGGGATACTTCAACACATATACAAATTGCAAAATATATATACAAATTGTAACATCATGCAATTGTCATTAACATAGTCTCTGTTTTGTTATTATTGCTTATATATGCCATTTATCATTTGTTTTTTGTCATCTGTCATCTGTCATCTGTTATCTGTCATTTGTGTCATTTGTCATCTATCATCTGTCATCTGTCCTATGCCATCTGTCATCTGTCATCTGTCATTTGTCATATGTTATCTGTGTCATTTGCCCATGATTTCATAATGATTGTTTAAGTGTTAAATTTAAGTGTTAAATTTAGATGCCGCTATATAATTTTTTGCTTTTATTATGTCTTAATTAATTTCATTTTACAATTTGAATCTTACAGTAGAACGCGGCTATGATTGTAAAAATATAAAATGATTTTCAGTTTATAGTTAAATTTTATTTTCATTAAAAAATATTATTTGAATTACTTATTAAATATTATTTAAATTAAAATTATTTTATTTTGACTAATTCATAGGTACTATAATTAATTGAATACAATAGAATGTCTAAGAATATTGATTATCCAGAATTATTGAGGTCTTAGGATAATTCCGGAGCAATTAAACTTAGTATATTCCGGTCTTTTGTAAAATCAATCCTAAGCTACGGCAGTAAAACTTGGCTAACATCAAACACCCTCAATAAAATGTTGCAAGTCTTAATTAATAAATGTTTAAGCCCAATATGCAGTTTTTTTTCTTTTCTTCCTTATTCCTCTTGGAAGCATTGGGCTTCCACTTGATATTTCCATCGTACTCGATTTCTAGCTGTTAATTTCACTTTCCGAGGTGATTTCCGAGGCAATTTCAAATTTAATTTTTAATCTGTTTATACTGTCTAAGTAGGGGATTGGCCTTACTGGGGCTGGGACCACTTTGATAACTCTATCTGCGCCTACGTGGTAAGACGACGTCATATTTTTTTTCAAGTTGGCGCTGCGATTTTATCCATCTTTGATGTTAAGATTCCTGACGTTACTGTGTTTACTGGGTACGTCATGTCACATGCTTTTGTCAGTTGTTGACAATTGTGTAATTATTATTAGTGTTTGTCCAATATTATTTATTGTGTTATTTGGTTATTGTGTTGTATGATATTTCTGTGAGTATTGATATAGATATTGATATAGGTAATATTTTTAGTTATAAAGTATTAATTATTAGTAATTATTTTTTGTTGATTATAAATTTTAATTATAATATTTTACTATTTTTTTTAGTTATATTTTATACCCCCACCGGAATCGAACCCGTGACTACCACATCATAATTGAAACACATTTTCTGTGCTCCAACCGATTAGGCCACGGAAGGAATAAAGAATATGCCGAAAAATCTGGCCAAACACAATAAGCAACAACCACACCTGGATAGTAACCGGCGAAGAACCCATATCTAAACAAATCAGAAAGATTAGAAATAATAACATCGCGCGAATGAGCCTATAATGGAATCCGCAAGGTACAAGAAGACCTGGTCATCCAAAGAACATTTGGTGAAAGTCCATAAAACAAGAGATAGAAAAAACAAACCTAACTTGGGAATAAGCGAAAACAGCAGTTACCAATTGAGTACGATGGAAGTGCCAAGTAGAAGTCCTAGGCTCCGAAAAGAAGTAGGGTAAAAAAAAAATAGTTTAAAATAAGTGTAAGAATTATATACATTTTTCATTATCTAAAGATACCTTAACACAAAATTTATATGAAATGGATTAAAAAATTTTAATAATATCTAGAGTTTTTAAATCTAAATTGGAAAAAAATATTTATGTATGTACATATATACATTTGCATATACGTATGTAATTTGTATTTTGAATCTTACCTTGTTTTTTGATTGTTTACTTACTAAGTAAATTTAATTGTCCTATATTTTTAATAGTTATATACAAGTTTTACAATCTTTAATAATATTAATAATAGTATGCTTTAATTAATATTTTTTGTAATTATTATGCTACTGAATTATAAACTGTTTGAGTTAAATATTATAAATAAATAAATAAAAAGCTAAATTAAACGTGCGTCTAGTCTAGTTCCTGATAATTTTATATTTCAGTAGTGTGTATATTTTTATAGTTTTCCACACTTGATTAGTTGTTGTACCACTGATAAATTAATTGATAAATACTTGTAAAACATTATCAAATTGCAATACCTACGTAACATAGGAAAAAGTGATTCTACCGAAATTATTGTCAATATTTTACAAAAACAAACAAAAACAAAAACAAAACAGAAACCAAAATACCAAAGACTTTTTCCAAGAAGAAGAAAAACGTTTAAATTTTTTTTATTATTTTTTGTATAATGTGCATATCGTTCCATTCGGAAAATCTGTTCACCTTATTATATTTATTTGTATTTTGTTTTTGTATTAAAAGAATAAAAATATATTTTGTTTGAATTTCGAAATTATTTGTTTTGCTAAATCATTCATTCAGGTCTAAAAAATATTATAAAAAAAAAGAAACAAAAAAAAAAAGTTTTTCTTCTATTGTTCAAATAATGGAAAATCGTACAAATCATTCAACCATTTTTGTTTGATTTATGAGTTCGAATTTACAGACGATTGAATTTTCAATATTAGATGATAAGTTTAAGAAATAATCGGAGCTGACGTGTATGTATGTATATATGAAAATTTTGTGGGTCTATTTTTACAAAGTAAGGAATATAAAACTAGAACTTTATTATAATTTACAGTTGATACCAAAAATATTTGTACAACATTTGTTATTTTCGTACCTGTTTCGAATAAATTTAAAATATGAGAATGAATAGAATTATTTTGTTTTGATAAATAATAGTGTCTGCGACTGTGTTTTCACAGATTATACATTGTTAAGAAATAACAAAAGAAAGAGCAATCAGAAGACTCAAAAAAGAAATTTTACAAATCCTAGTCATTATTAAATTGGTAAAAAAACGCGTAGCACCCTAATTAGTTACCCAAATAGCATTTTTGACTTTGCCACGTGCCTTGCTACTTATTTTGTTACAATAACGTAACTGTGAGGGGTGATAGGAACTAAGCAGGTATGTGTTTTGGTGGTTAAACCTTAGGTTGTAACGTACCTGGGTGTGTGATAAAAACGTTGCAGTTAATTTCCAATGTAGTTCCAGGAACTTTCACTTCATCTACTAGTACTATTACAAATTCTCAAAAAAAAATAAAATATATATTATTTCATAAATAAAATATTATAATGAAAGAGAGAGATAAATATATATGTTCCAAATTTGTATTATTAAAATATATATATTTTTAAGGGGTGAATAAAGTTTCAAATATAATAAAATAGCGTTTTCATAATTATGTATTTACAGCACTTTTTTATGCGATTTTTTATTCGAGAAAACTTTCTTGATAGACCATAATAGTCTTGAAAAATATATAACTATAGTTTGAAGAAAGTTGGTATCACGACATCAGATCACCTAGGGGCACAACATCGGGTTACGATACCTTTTCCTACATCACAGTAAGACGTGGATATTTACCTATTTGCCATACCGAGAACACTCGTAGCTGTGACGAAGAAAATAATATCCATTTGTGAAAAACAACCTTTGAGGTAAGACCCTACAAAGAAAAAGAAAAACAAGAAGAAGAATATCAGAATAGATCATAATGTTTTTCTGCCAGAATTATATTTTTGCCCGTCTATATTTTTCGTTTGACTTAAAGCTTTTCTGTAATATTACAAATTGCAGCAGCTCTTGGTACTTATTTCAAATATGTTGGAATTAGTATTAGTTAATTTATTTAATAATTAATTATACAACAGTTAGAACTGACGGCATGCAAAAACAAAACAATTAAAAAAATTAAATTTGAAATAATATCAAAATTGTTTGTTCATGGCATATAAAATAGCACGTATGCATTTTGCACAAATATAACAGAGTTGTAGAGTTTAGCACAATATCGAGCATTATTCAAATATCACGATTCTGATCAAAAAATTTTTAATTGAAAGTTAATGCCTTGTGGTATTGCAAAGACCAACTCATTTACAAAGAATTGAATATGACTACAGTTCAAGGGCAAATATTCATAAGCTTTTATAGAATATATAAGCAGAGTTTGTATAATCACGGCAACCATATTGTTTTCATGAATGCCAGGAAAGTTCAGCTAAGACTAGGTCTCTATTAAGAATATAGATTTACGATTTATTTAATGTTTTTATTATAATATACACATAATAGCTAGAACCTGGTGGAATTTTGCAACAACATTTTGTTAATATTTATGGGTAAAATTTAGAAGTCCATCGGTAGAGGATTCAATTGGTACTAAATCGGTTTGTTAAATTCTTCATTTGATGTGGATAATCACCTGCTGTTCCGCAGCAGCCAATTCTATTTATTTAATTGTCCAAAATTAGTTGGCCGCAAAAAAAAGTAATAATAAGAATCGTTAATAATAGACTCAGTTATTTTTCTATGTCTAATATATTGTGAATTACAACGGTTTGTGAATAACATTTCAGCTATAAACAATCATTATTCTTTTATACCTATACCTAATGTCATAAAAAAGCATGGACCAAACACATCATTTTAACTATTTAATAAATACTAAATAACTATTTTGGTTCATCATTACACTACTTGAACTCATCACCAGGTATTTTAGTGTTAGACTATATTCTTGTTTTTAAGTATTGTAATGTTAGACTGCCTATATACAACTTCTAGTTTTTACTTTAATTGATTTTATAGCTTATTACAAGCTGTTAGAGATACATCTGTGAGTTATAAAAAATATTCGATTCGTCCATCTGAATCTAAAAATTAATACGATTTCATTTTTATGGTTTTCACTGTGTTGAATTAGATGTGAATTTAGGTACAAATCAAAATTTGTTAATTGAGAATTGACAATTTCTTTTGTAAATAATTGATTTGAATAAAAAAAAATTATTTTAATTTTTCAATTAATTTATTACGTTTCATGTCACTGCCACTAATAATGGCGTGTAATAATTAACAAAAAAAAAATTAAATCAATTTAAATTGATTTAGAGAATTTCAATTAAGATTATCTGCTTTCAATTTCGAGAATTTATTGAAATGGAAGCTAAAAAGATGTCTACCTAATTTTTGTTTACAATTTGTATGGAGAAAAATGAAAATGTGAGATTTTTTCTGAATTTGAATAGATTTAAGTACTAGAATATTGTATTAAACTTGACCTTTTATATAAGACTTTCGAAATAAGTTTTGTTATTTTTCTAGAAGGACTAATGACCGGAAATTACACGAATTAACTTTTTTGTGTAGAGTTCCATTCCATTTAATAAGTTACTCGCTTTTGTCCATGCTTGTGCATCTCCATGTCTTTTTTTGAATACGTATAATGATGTTGTATGTATTAGTACATGTCAATCTCTTGAAGCAAGAGATTAAAAGTAATACATTCATTTACGCAACAAATCTTCAAATTTTTTTTCGGTAAACAAATTGCTGAAATAGAAATAAATTTTTTAATTAAATGTAAATAGCTTCTAAATTATGTAAGTCCTTCGAAATTTAGCTTGAAAGAAAGGCTTTAAAATTTACTTCAAATGATTATAGGGTGCCCTTATCGTTACAAATTAAAGAAATTATGTTTTAACTGTAAATTTCCTGACAGGATAGACAGATAAGTCTCTTTCTTATTTCTTTTATAGGGTTAATTTCTCTTGGTGTTAAAGCTTAAACTTTTCAGGTGACTTAAACCTTTAATTTTTTAATAAAAGTTCTTCTGTTGATTTTGGTGCTTAACAATATATTTACGTGAGGAAGCAATATGAACAAATTATTTTTGATAATTTAGGTGAAGAACCTTCTGTAAGTTCATCTACTCTACTTATTCCATTAATAATACAAACATTTTTAGTTTAGCTTCGATATTAATAGTTAAATATTGTACTGCAGTTTCCTTTTATCATTATTTTAACAAAGTACATATTTGATTAGTCTATTTTGGTTATTCCGCCTAATGTTACTAAGAGCCATCTATCGTCTACTAGAACAGACGAATTTCATTTACCAGATTTTACAAAAAAAAATATTTAATACAAATTATAATATAATTGACATTATACTGGAAAGAACCATCCATTTTAATATTTGATAGCACAATCACAATCACCAATTCAATAAAATTAACAATAACAATACACCATTCACATTAAACTACTATAGTCTAGTAGCTAGTGCTATTATGTTGATTAATAATTTTAATTATAATTACTTAACTATAAATAAATAAAATAATTTGCATACTTACATTTATTATATTTATGTGTAGTGTATTGAGTATTTAGCCTGAGCTTGCAAAATTGTTAGATTACATATTTCTGCTAGCTGGAGCTATAGAAAGGGATACCTGTACGTAATTCTGCAAAAATGGTGCATTTAAACATCATCTATGAATGTCTACTCATTTCAGGTTAATATGCAATTATTGGAATTATCACACACTGGGTCGCAATAAATAGAGCAACTGGATTTAAGGGGAAAGGTCCCCCCAGTTTCAGTTCCTGATAAAGAGGAAAAATAGGTTTGCTTTATAGCTTTTTCGACTTAGTCCAGTATGCTATGATAAAAAAATGATAAAAAATAGTTGAAGTATTGGTTATCACTAAAAATATAATGGAACTATGGTGATGGCAAAATACTCTGATTAAAAATGGTCACTTCCCGAGGTATTCGCTATCATATGCCGAAGTTCTACTAGTCAAGAACGTATCTATACATTAATGCAGAAAGGTATTTTTCTTTATAGCTACACGAGTATATGCTTTTTCCAAAATTGACATATATATGTTTCCTTTACTCTTTCTTAAGCTCGAGGCAGTAGTTATGGTGTATGATCTCTGATTTTTCAAAAACAAGATAAATGATATGAAAATAATATAAACAGGTAAACTCAACGCCGATTTTCGCCGATGTATGGCTAATAAACCATTTTTCAACTTTTTCGAAGTAGAAAGTCATTTGGTGATTGTCAATTGCAAATTTTGAAGTGTTTTGAAAAAGGGTATAGAAAAAGACCTTGAAATTTGAAAAATTTAATTCTGCGAAAGGGGTTGGTGACTAAATCCACAAAAAAAAAAAAATCCAGAAAATTGCGGAAAATTAATTCTGGAAAAAGGAGATATCTTCACTGTACTGCGGCTGTGCATGATTTATATTAAAACAATTTATATAAATATTTTGTAAAAGGCGCAGTGAATTAAACTCTAAAATCTCTTCTGCCTAAGAATTTGGCTTAAAGTGAAATGTACATAAAAGATTAGTGACTAAATCCACAAACTGAATTCCACAAAAAAAATATTATTTAACTAAGACAGGATTACCAAACTGTATTAAAAGAAATATATTGCCCTTTTCCGGAAATAAATATAAAAATTTAAATAAATTGATTCTGTTATTATTTATTAATATTTTGGAAAAGGGCATTTTTTCAAACTGTGTAACCTTCTCCTCCTTATTTCGGCGAATTTTGTGTTTTCGATCGGTCTTAGTAGATTTGTTTTTTGTGGTAAAAGTCATTATGGATTTTGCTTTTTGTGGATTTACTAACAAACCCGTACAAAAAACGAAATGCGTAAAAGCAATAACAACGAACGCTTTTGTGGATTTTTTGTTTTTTGGCAAAATTCATTATGGATTTAGCTTTTTGTGGATTTAGTCACCAACCTCTGCGATCGAAGATTTACAATTCATTAATTTCATTTTCGCCGTTCCGTGCCGTACAATTTTCTACGGCATCGAGCTTGCTTCGAGCTTTGTAATTTACTTCTACTTGGGAAATAATGATAAAAACTATAACTTTTTTTATGTTATAGTCAGTAATTTAATTGGAATACCTTTTCCAACAATATGTACGGCGTTCTTAAATATACCATAGTTTTACTCGTATTTAAGTTAATACCAACTTATATTCTCAACTCGTTTTATAAAATTTCATTATTTTATGAATAACTAGCAAAGTTACCCGACGTTGTCCGGGTCGATCACAAAATGTATCGAATTTATTTCAATGAAGTTTGATTTATGAATCGAATTGCAAAAAACTGGTTTATCAAAAATATTCTAAAATATTATAGTAATTAAAATAATAGAAATGGCAATGCAAAAAAATAAATAATTAGTAATAAAGTAATAAAATTAAATGCTGGTAAAATTATATTAAAAAGTATGAACTTATTTAAAATGCACTTTTGCATACATTTTACCTTAATTCTATATTATTATTGTATATTTATGGGATCGTTCTAACACGTATTAGGAAAATAAAAATTGATTTATAATACACAATTCGACCAGACAGCTTAGGCTAGGTCTTAAACATATATTTTTACATTTTAAATTAATTTGTATATAATATTAATCTTAATCTAAACTATTTTCTTTTATCTTTTTTATCTTTTTATTAAATCAAATATAAATATTCTCTATACTTAAGATCATGTTACTTTAGATTAATAATAGATTTAATAATAAAATTGAACTTTATCTTATAAATAATTGAATATGATTATAATTATAACAACATTTGTATTTTACTCGTTTGAAATAATAAAGAACAAAAAAAAAAAAAACAATATTTCGGTCTTTTCCTAATGGACTATAAAGAAGCACCTTCCTTGTTATTGCGGTATTCTTACAATAAAGATATGTTCGTCTTTTCCACAATCAATTGGAATTTGTGCTTAAATGAAATGGGATGCAAAGTTCTTGTTCTTAATCTAGTATCATAGATTTGACTGCTTCAAGTTTCGTAGAAGCAATATTGAAGCTACTAATTTTAATTCCAATTGATCAGGAGGAACAACTTCATTTTCATCGTTAACTTTATCTATCGATTTCTATACATGAACCCGGGAACACTCTGCAGTATTTTGTGATTAATAAAATGAATTGTCACATTTTTGTGGCTAATTCCCATAGTAATTTTACATAGCCATGTAAAAATTTTATATTGATTCCTAAAATTCGAAAATACTTTTTCAGGACAATACATGTTTGTTTATTTTTCATAGAGTACCTATGAATAAATTTTCAAGTCTTTATTTTTTTTTGTAAATTTTCATTCCTGTAACACAATTGGTTTTTGAAATATTCCTGAGACTTGCTGAGTACAAAAGTTGTACGGCAGCAGCCCGAACCTGTCATCTGATGGCTTTGTAAAGATTTTTTTGACCATGAATAACTGTGTAAAATTTCAGAATTCTATCTTTAAAACTGTGCTCATGTTCAAGTATAGCGAACAAACAAACAAACAAACAAACTTTCCCTTTTATAAGTATAGGTATAGATGAAGGAAAACTTCGATTTAATATCTACGCTCTGACATGATGTGGTCATATGACATAACCACAACATGTAAATCGACATATTAGAGTCTACACAATAATTTTAATCGCGAATGACAGCAAAATATTCATTCTAAAAATCTAAAGTGATAAAATTTACTGCCTTTTTGCATTTCCTTTGCTAAACTTCATAATCCTCAGAGTCCATTCTTATTTTTATAACATAATTACTAAATCGAAATTTTCAGAACCCCTCAATATGTTAAAAATATTTGTAAAGTTTTTTAAACTTTAGTTAAGAATAACTTTTCTAATTTGAATTTAAAATTATTTGTTTCTAGCATTCTTGCAAAGAGCTAATAAGATTTAGAAAAATATTTTTTTGTTTAATGCATTCCAATAATATTGTTTTTCTTTGCAAGCACTGAGGACAAGTAGGCGATACAAAAATATACTTTTCAAATCTACATTTTATGTTTTATGTATTCATAAAATTTTTTCTCTTATGAAGTTGCCTTTGAGTATAGAGTATACCTATTTATTACCTATAGACATAAAGGATGCAATATCTGTAGTTGATAGTCTCTTGTTATGTTTTAAACATTACTAAGAGATGAAGACATATTGAATTTAAATTTAGTTTTAAATAAATCAGAGTAAAAAAAAATAAATAAAATATTTTTATTAAAATAGATTTTTTAGTTATTCCATATTATTTACTGGAATGCAAAATAAATTATCTTTTCTATATTATTGTAAATAAGGAGCACAATATTATTATGTTTGCCCATATTTCATTGCAATGCAAATTTACTTTTCTTCATTTTTGTTTATTTCAGTTGATGAACATTTGTTTGTTTTTTTTTTGTTTTTGAAAATGTATTTTTGTGTCATATTCACATCTCATAAATAATTTGTTTTTTGTTTGTTTTATTTATGTTTCTATGTATTTTTTAATATAAAAGTAGATTAATATAAATAAATCAGATTTTTATTAGGGTTTGAATAGCCTTTCAATGGATTTTTTTTTTTTAGTTAAGTTAAATTTTTTATATGCAAATCGTTGTGACTCATTTTAACTTTATTAAATTTTAGTATTTGAATATTACGTAATTTCTTTAATTCAATCAGAAGGACATTATATATTTAGATGCAGACATTAAGGCTATTCTGATATCACACTACCCACGAATAATAATAAAAATTGTATAATAAAATAATGATTTTTGGTTTATTCAAGAATTTCTAATTTATTTTTTTGAATCAATTATTTATGAAATAACTGTATTCAAGAACTTTACCATAAGTTGAATCTTAACATAAGTTAGGTAATCTTTACAAATCTGAAAATTTTGTTTCTTTATCAATTTGTTGATTTATAAGCTAGTAAAGCCACCTAACAAAATTGTCCGAATCTAACACGAAGTTAATAAAATTTACTTCAATAAAGTTTTCTTTAAGAACCAAATTAAAAAAAAAATGATTTCTGAAAAATATTCTGAAAGTTGCATAATAAATTTTGTAACACACGTTGGGTCAGTTTTAAAAGCTGTATGTTAGAATTCGTTTGAATCTCGATCAAACGTTCTTCATAACGCATATTATAATGCTATCTAGTGACAGATTCGAGTAGCTGCCATATAACTGCATTCTTGGCCCCCTTATCAATATTTCAAAAACTAAACGATAACAGACCTGAAAATTTGTGCTTAGAAACTTTTTCAAAGGCTACAATACCACTCCTGATATCCTCCAAGAATATTTTAAAAACTAAAGGTTTAACAGACCTGATTATCGGTAATCAAATACGCTCTCAAAAGTAAATTAAAATCAAAATGTCTTTTACCGTTTTCCAAAATTGGAACTGGTATAGGAAACTGTCATACAAATTCAAACACCACCTAATATTTTTTTCAAAAACCAAAGGTGTTACAGGCTGGTAAATTTAGAATCTGGTACTATATATCTAAAATAAACCTATTTTTTTCCTCAGGATATGCTAAATATCTATAAATAATACATATGACCTAAGTTGGAATACAATTCATATATAAGTATGGGTCGGTGCATCAATAACCTCATTGAATTTTCTACCACTTGAAAGCTGTCATATTGTTGGAGCCCTTTTCTTACTTAAAAGATATCTCGTAAGTTTAGGTACTTCTCCAGACGAAATTGAAGCCCTAATGCCACCCCTTAAACATTTCCGCCGAGAAGCAAGAGAGACATCAAGTGCCTACCTCTACTCAGCGCAAAATTTTTAGGTTGCTTAAAACTGGCTAGGTAATTAAAAAATATATACCTACGTACAGTTTGCAAAAGTTCAATAGTAGTATTAGCAAATTTATTCTGATCAAAGTGACTTTTCTCTTTCTTTAATCCTATATTAGTCCGAGCTGTGCATCCAAAGCTTGGCTTAAATTTAGAAAAACAAACAAGTCAAACAATAAAAAACAAATTTTAAAGTCCCATCGTATCCAGACATAGCACCTTGAAAAAAAACATTTTCTGAGCTTTGCCACCATTCATCCAAAAGTCTACACCGACCGATGAGACTTATACACATTTAAAGCGTTAATTTTTGTGGAGATATTTGCGAAAGATAACTTTGAAGCAAAACATGAACTACTGAATGAGGGTTTAAAATTTGTTTGTTATATTAGCAGTCGAGTTATCTGGCAAGATAAAATTGCCATTTGCGATTTTTGTAATTTGTATCATCGCAGAGTACTAATGGGTGCAGTTTATCCCAAACTATGATAGTTTGAACCTGTTGTGGGAGGGAGCCAATATTATATTAAAATTAAGCAAAATAAAATATGAAAATTAAAGTATAAAATTAAATTGCAAAATAAAATCAACGAAATGAGTTGAAAACGGGAGCGTGCCATATGTCTGTAGTATCATTTGCCTGCTTTCCTGAAATTTTCCCGCATTTTCATTTGCCTGCATTTTCATTTACCTGGATTTCATTTGCTGCTTTTTATTTGACTGGATATGGTAATTTATCATAATAAAGATTTCATGTAGTTCTTATCAATTAACGGATACCAGAACTACATCTTCTAGGTTGGTGACTGGTGAAAAGTGAAAAGTCCAAGAAATTGAGCGGCCTCAAGCAAAAATAGGTGCGAGTCCCTCGATTTTTTTTTTGTTTTTTTTTTAACTAGTCTTTAGTACAATGGCTCATAAGCCCGATGCAAACAAGAGCTCCGGTGTCCGAAGTGTCGGGACTAAAGACCTTGAAAAAAAAACATAAACAATTTTTTTTTTTACTTAAATTGATACGTAATGAACATTATTAAATTAATAAATTTGGGATATCATTTAACCCTTGTTTGGGCGGGTTTTGAATTAGGTGAGATTCTAGAGTTCGATTCAAAATCATAGTTATACGTCTCTTACAGAATTTTTATATAAATTATTTTTATTCGTAGCCACTGTTGTATACGAAACAGACGATAACTCCTTTTTCCAGAATAAAAAATAAAATAAATTTCAAGTTTTTCGGTCTCGACACTTAGGACGCCGGAGCTCTCTTTAATGCTTGTGAGCCATTATTACTATAAAATACATATGAATTTTTTTTTGGAGGGCTTAGTGAGACTGGACCCGGAAATATTTTATCAATTTTTCGAAATTGGCACTTTCCATCAGTCACCACCTAGAAGATGTAGTTCTGATGCTGGTTGATTGATAAAAACTTGCTACATGAAATTTTTATTATGAATATATTATGCAGTCAAACGAAAAGCAGGCAAATGAAAATTCAGACAAATGAAAAAACAGTCAAATGAAATTCAATCAAATGAAATACTGGCATGTGATAGTAACCCATTATTTTTTAGAGATATAATCGTCTTGCACCGTCTATCACTTACACACTATGGTTTTCAATGCATTTAAGCTTTTGTTTTTTGTATTTTCAAAAAGTTCGGATTTTAATGCAGTTGCATTTTTTTGTGACGAATTCAACTTGCTCTAAACATAAAGCATGCATGTGGGTAAAAACAGGCGGGTCTGAGTTTTAATTCACACAAAATTAATAGTATTTTTTTTACTAATCGAAGCGAAGTTAAATACCAAACACATTAATTGGATGAAGTTACCTTCGAAATGGTAAAAGAAATAAATCGCATAGGAATAGTACTTGACAGTACATTGTAATGTAATCCTTCGAGAAAGCTAACTGGGACATGCGTACACTAAGAGAAATAATATGTTTATCCAACGGTTGCGAGAAATATATTATAATTACTTCAAACTTATTATGTTAGATATAGTTGAATCAAACATTTGATATGTTAATGAGGAATATAACCATGGTTGATAGAAACATATTATATTTGTGTTAAAAATATTATAGATAATCAAAATATATACCTGCGTTATAATAAATTAACTATGGTTGCGATATTATATTATTATGGTTGTGGATATCATAATATGGGTAAGAAGCTCATAATCCAGTAGTTTAAACAAACATATTTTGGTTAAAAAAATAATATTATAGTATTTTTACAAATATTTGAACTAATACTAATCATATTATGATCGAATCAATCATGTTATAGTTGCTTTTGAATGAAGTAATCATCTCATATGTTTGAAGTAAACATATTATGATTAAAGTAACTATAATCTTATGGTTGAATCAATAATATTACGGTTAAAATAATAATATTATAGTTGGAGTTAAAATAAAACGTGTTTTTAAGTATAAGCATAATATAAAAACTATTAGCTAATGGATCTAAATTGGTAAGTGTTTGCATATATTTCATCACAAAATTTTATAAACTAACCACTATATTTTTTATCTAGATGTTGATAGACAATGAAATGTACTTTATGAGAAACTGGATAAAATGTTGTCAGAGGAAATATTTCAATATATTTTATCTAAAAATATGAGTATTATCTCCACAAATGGCTGTATGACTTTAAAATAATTAGAAACTAAAACCTATAATATAGTATGTGATCATTGGTAGAGCGGCCGAGAATTGAATAGGTGAAAATGTGCTCTAAGCTTATAAAATTCAAAACTGGAATGTCTTGAGGCAACTGTAGCAGTTGAAACATACCCTGTTCTAGCTCTGGAGAAAATTTTGAAACTCCCACCTAATTTCATTTTTACAGTTTATTTGATTAATCATTATTTTACTGATAACAATTTTAATTCAATTTTCAAATGTTTATCTTATTAACCACAAATAAGGCTCATTTAATTTTTATATAAAGGCATAATAAGACTTTAATAATTGAGGTTAAAGACATTATATTTGAAAAATTCGATTTTAAAATAAAACTCCTTTGAACTGAAAAAACAAAAAATAATATTCATATCTGGATGTTTCTATACTTTGTATGATTTTGATAATTCAATCATATTCATAAAAAGAATTTCAAGTATAGACAAATAATACTATTCTACTCATCTACTCAATCTATGTAGGTCTATGTTGCTTTTTTATTTTGTTTTTTGATCCTAAATGGATTTTCTTTTATCCTAAGTTGATAAGATAATATTGTGAAATAAAATATTTTTCTTGGAAATTTCTTTTATTTTGCAAGTCAAACGAAAGGAAAAGCATTCCTAAATCAATATAGAATAGAAGAATTTTTCTAAAATTGTGATTTGTGTGTGCGAGTGTGAGTTGAATACCTACATAAAGAGATGGGTGCAAAGAAGTGTATTTAGTCTAGTAAAAATTTTTTTTTCTATTCTATTACAATACTTTACAACAAATATTTTGTTGTTGTTGTTGTTTTTTTTTAAATAGTAAAAGTGTTTCTAGGTATCTAGACTAAATAATAATGGTACAAAAATGGAGTTTACTTATCTTGCTTTGGGATACTCTTGTGGCATAAAAAGTTTAGTTGATTTGTAATATAATTTTATTCTTAAAACTTTTAAATTGAATTTTTATCCTGATGTAGTGCTTACCATACCTAACGTCTCGTAGTATCTCTTTAAATGAATATAAATTTTAAAGCTCTTTCAAAAATTACATTGAATTGTCATGAGGAATGAGAGAGAAATATTAAAAATGATAATTTGAGATAAAAAATTATTTTAATTTCTGAATTTGATGTTGCACTCCGCGTCATTTCTTCGGAGATTTGGTTTTGTAATTTAGAAATTTTAAATCATTAAACTTCCCTTGAAGTTCATTCTTTTAAGGTAGACTAGAAAATGGAAATTTATTATTTTTTTTTTGACAATTTTTATCATATTAAAATAGAGTAGGTTTTGTCCACAGCAGCAAAAATACGATTTTGAGTGACACCATATCGCATGCAAGTGTCACACTCAACTTGTTAAAAATACAAATAACACCATAAATTAAGAGGTTTTATTGAACTTCAAGGGTTTATAGTTTTTTTTTAGATGCTTTTAACTAATTCAAGTGATTTCCTAAAATAAGATAGCATTATGCTTATTATAAGATAAGCATTCTGTGGCCAAAAATAGAATTTTTGGAATCTATTACTCTTATAATGATTCTCAAATTCAAATGTAAGCGTAAATGTGATCAATATTCGCGAATAAATTTATTCACTGTGGAAAAGTCGTTGTGAACGTATCTAATGAAATATTTTGAAAAGTAGATAAAAAAAAATAAACCGTTTTTTTTTGTGCTAATAAATTATAAACATACTTATAAGATATATTTTAAAATACAAATTAATAAATAAATAAAAATGAGTAAAAGCTGAGATCTTTATTATGATGACGAATGGGATAGTAGTGTTAGTGACACCGACAACAACTTTTAAAACACCACAACCCAGAACAAAGAATATACTTAAATTAATTTTAAATAAATTATAAAAATTTGTTATACTCATCATTTATATCTACCATTTTAATTTATATCAGTGGTATATAATATTTTTGCTGTATACTAAAGTATTTAAGCTGCGTCCTGTATTACAGCGTGCTTAAATAGCGAGTTTTAAACGTCAAAAACGTTACAAATAATAATAATTTCAATCTCATATTATGTTTTATTAACCGCATTTTCTGTACAAGACTTAGTATCCAACCTCTAGGTATGATAATATACTGACTGACTGATATACCATCAAGGATCAACATCCATCAACAATAAAATTCTTGAATTGGTTGTTTACCTTACATTGATTACCCTTCAAAGAAAAAGAAGTGTAACTGGACGAATAAAATACAATTTATAATAAAAATAAGTTAGCCGTTTACCGTTCTATTTTCATCATATCAGTAGTATTATAAACATAGTATCAGTTTACTTACACCACACATATACTATACATACTATTAAATACTTTGGGTTATTTTAAATTTATCTAAAAAAAAGTGTACTGTCTTTTTCGATTTTCCTAATCTATTTTAATTTAGAGAAAACTTATTGTCTTAAGGCAAGATATGAGATAGGATATGTTGCAGTCTATTTGTAAATATAAACTTTAAAAACTTAAAATGTAAACCTTAAAGTTCACTATGTACACAAATACCATTATAGGGTACATTAAATGAAAATAGTAAAAAATAAACTTCAGGCTTAAATTTTTGACATCTTTAAATTTATAAGTTGTTAGTTATTTATACCGTTATTGTATTAGTTTAATAGACCTAGGTTGGATATTCCCAGACTTTAAAATTTTGAATCATATTATAAGATTATATAGTGGGTTTTGGGTTACAACTTGTACTTTTTATAATGGTTTTCATAGTCTAGTTGGTTAAGAGAAAGGAAATAAAGAAGTCTACCAGTCAAATAATATTAGGTTTCTTGGTTTAAATAAAAAAAGAATTGTTTTACTTTCGTTTACTTTCTTTTTTTCCAATGTACAAACTTTTATTTAACAAAAATGTTTGTTTGTACTACTTTAGCTTGTATTGATTGTAACCATTTTGTTTTACAGCTCATAGCATTTTACTTTAGATTTTGTACGAAATTTTCACAATCAATTGTCTAACAGTTTGACCATGGATTATTTTCTGATATTTGTGAAAAGAATTTAAGAAATTTATTTAAAATTACAATATGTTGTTTCTGATCTCAGATCAAGGATCATATTAACTATAAATAAATATAGATTCTTTCAACGTCTCTTTCAAATTTCATATAAAAAAACCTCCACAGTTCACACTCAAAAGTCCATGAGAAAAAGTTTAATTAATATAAAAAAAGCTAAATTACTCGTCTGATTGCCTTTCTAAATCGCACAGGGTGGCAGGAAGAAAAATGAGTTTAAATTTGATAAATTTCAAATATAATTTAATTTGCGAAACTGAAATTTTTGGAACCGTTTAATAAACGGAAAAAATGAAAAAGGATACTTCAATAATCCTGCTTTAAGTGTGTGCCTGTGTTATTAGAATTCTTTGGTTTCTTATTATTGTTTACTACCTTTAATCGACAATCGAAGATTCATTTTTAAAAAAAGCAAAATGTAAGTGTTTTCTTATGTAAAAGTCTTTCTAACAACATTTTGTTAAGAGATAATTAAAAATCCATTAAGAAGAAACGAATTGATAACTGCAAAATGAAAACTGACCAAATTGTTGGGTGAATTTATTTGTGTGATGCTAAAACAATTTTAATAATAGGTATGTAACTCAATTTGTCATCGATTGAATAAAAAGAAAATTTATTGGAAAATTTTAATATAAAAATTATTACTCAAATTAAAATATACCGGGTGTGTCAGAGCATGTGTAACAGCTTTTTAAGAGGTAAAAGACGTTATTTTAGAACTTTGGTGATATTTTCAACTTCCGGAAAAGACCGGAAAACGGTTTTTTTTAGCCCAAAAATCGTCGAAATTGGCCGAAGTCAAGATTTTCAAATGGGAAGGGGTACATTTTTATGCAAATTCGGATTCTACGTCAAAAAATAAGAAACTTTTCTGAAGTAATTTTTTTTTTTTTTTTTTATTTAAACCTTGTAGGAACCGAAAACTGAGATAAAAAATATGATAAAATGAAAAACAAAATTATTTAAAAAAATAATATAAGTTTCTTATTTTTTGTCGTAGAATCCGAATTTGCAAAAAAAAAATACCCGTTCCCATTTGAAAATCTCGCTTTCGGCCAATATCGGCGATTTTTGGGCTTAAAGAAAACTTTTTGATTGTTATTACGTAAAAAGCAAATTCCTAGTTTTATTTTTATAGAGAAAGGGTAAAAAAAAACATTTTTTTAAATATAAATGCTTATATATCTTCTGAACTATTCGACGTAGACATACAGTATATGATATATAGAAACAAGATATATCTTTTCAACAGTATCCAAATATTGGAGGCTTTTATGGTAAAATCTTGAGGTATTTGGTTTTTCGATAAAGAAAATAAAGATTGTTTCTTTTCCAAAATTTTCTACTTTGAACTACAATATCTCAACAACGGCAGCACCAATCATCTTTAAATAATAAATGTTAAAATATGCTCTAGGTCGTTATCTTTCTAGAATATATAACTGAATATATATATCTAATAGGTCAACAGGTATATCAGTTTTTATACAAAAACATAAAAACAACAAGGGTACTTTCAAATGTTTCGTCCTTAAAGGATAAAATGCGCTATTTAAGATATTTTTGGAAAGCTAGCAATTCCAGTTATCTTTGAATATAGTCATTAGGCTCTACGCCGATACAATATCTCTCTCAGAAGAGCCGGGGATTCTGAGGGAGTAAAAAGAACAATATCTGAGGAAAAAAAAAACATTTTTTGTAAATAAATGCTTATATCTTCTAAAGCGTACAGCTTAGGCTAAGATCTGAATCATTCTATATATTAATATTTTCTCAAATAATGAGTAATTCATAAATTTTGTTTTACAAATATGTATGTACATAACGTAAATATGATTTTTTGTTAATAAAGAAAAAAAAGTCTTTAATGTCTTATAACTCATAAATGGTTAAAATCAGATCCTACCTCCTGACACATTTTTTGTTTTTGTTGCAAACAACAAATAAAGTTTGAGACACCCTGTATTTCAATTGTAATTTCCTAAAACTACTGAAACAACAACAGTCCTTCAACAATCAAAACATTTCCTGAATGTGAGTACTTTAGCAATGTATGTGTTCATGATTCACTACTGGAAAATTAATTACGTTACATAAGAGTAGTAAGACGTAATAATAGGTAATATTCAAAAATCATGTCAACATTTTTGTAATCTATGTCACGATAATTATAATTGGAAACCTGTACAATGACAATCAGTGTTCAAAGTTTAAAGAATGCCAAACAACTTATTGGTTAAATATTACAGATGAAGTATTGTGGTTAGTGGATGGAGAAGGAAGGGAGGTAGAAGAGAGGTAGAATAGAAGGTAATGAGTAATTTGTAAACGAGGTTAAATCTCCCACTAACCTGTATAATCAACAAATGATGACGTTTATAATATTGGAAAGTTGGACACACTGCAACAATGATAAAAGTGCACAAATAGGACCAACAATTTATCAATATTTTATCAACAAAATTTAATGGGGAGTTTTCAAATCTCAATGAAATCAATTTAATTTACATTTTATTGAAAATGCCTTGTGTACAAAATTTTATCCTTAATATATTAATGGTTGAAATAAGTTTTTAATTTGAATTTGAACTTTGTCCTGACATTGTTAGCGACTTTTGTTTGTTGGTTTATTTATTTTTTATAATTTTATTTTTTTTTTCAATTACAAACCTCATACTGTTTTCAATTTTAAGTATTTTATTATTTTTTCACTAAATTTCCTCAAATATAATTTTTTAAACCCAATAAGTTATTTTAAAATAAATAATGGAAAAATTAAATGTCAATCAAATGTCAAATATTAAATAATAATTTAACAGGTAAATGACAATAGGTTACTTTTTTATTATGAATAAAAACTTTTTATTTTGTATGTACCTACGCTAAGGGTTGTTTGTGCCAAAATTTTTTGATAATAAATAAGATAATTATAAGGTAAAAGTGGAGGGTCCCACATTACTTGACTGAGCTTAATCGAATAGAATTTGTTCAGCAAAATCATTTTTTCGTTTCGCTTTAAGTAATTTTTAATTATTCCTTAAACTTATTAACATATACAGTCATTGTTTGAACATCGAGTAGTTTATTTATTTTATTCACCAGATCCTTTTGTAACCGCTATCTAATCTTAAAACCGTCGAGTTGCTTAACATTCCTTTTATATGATAGATTTTAAGTAAATTTTATTCTTATCTTTATGGATCGTCAACTAACTGTTTTAACTATTGAAAAAAAAATATCGTAATAATGTACGAAATTAACTAACAACTAGTCAGTTTACTTGCTCTAGCTTTTTAGAGTTCTTTAATTTAATTTTGATTTTGATTATCTGATCTACTTTATTTTACAAACGTTTGTTCCATTACCGTTGGCGTGTTTACTTACCCTTCTGGATGATGGTATATTAATGATGATTACAATTGTATCAAGCTTTTGTCTAGTAATATACGTTTGATGTGCTTGCTATAATCATTAATCTGATAGTATACATTTTAGGGTTCACTCTGTTTTGTGGAAGAGCTAGCGGCGATTTTTAATTTTTTTAAAATTTTTATTTTTGATTGGAATCGTAATTTCATTATTTTAAAAATGTTTTGTTTTTGAATTAAGGCGGTATTAAGTTAGTATGACTTATTACTATATAGATTAAAAAAATGGAACAACATACACCTTTTTGTCGGGGAATATCAGGTCATATTTATTAGTATTAATTTAAGTTACCTGTAGGTACAGTATAAATACATCTAGAAAACGAATAGAAACGAGAAAATTTAATTACGCAAAATATAAAAATAATGCAAGACTTTGAGATTGAAAAATATGGAGACACAAGATTTTGTAATTCTCCTGTATATTTTATTTGTATTGATTATAATATAATATACGCTAATAACGTCTGTAAAACTTTCCATCTCGGAAGTGTTGCCCCGAACCAAAAAATTTAAATATGAAGCTTTTTGAAAATATTACCACAAAAAATTACCGATTAAGAATAAAAAAAATTTAAAAAAATATGTTTCAAATAAATTATTTATAAAAGTTCTAGACCCATATCAAAAAAAAAATTTATATTTAACACAAGAACCAAATAAGATCATCTGAATAACAGCAAAACATCATAAGATCCAAGGACAATGTAAATATTTTTAAAATAAATTATTCAGCTTATTCAAATTAGAAGTTCTTTTTAAGGTCATCGAAACAATTGAGATTACCCAATTACCTATGATTTTTTAAATTGCCCTGGTGTATGTCTTGGAATTAGCTTGCTCGAAATATTTCCAATTGCCCAATGCAGGCAATGGATATTTAGGTTCAAATAAACAATAGCATTTGTAAAACAAAATATTAACCAACAGCAGAAAAAATGTATTCCTATTGTTGACATAGGTAGTAAATTTTCCTTTGCCACATTTAAAAATTGACTAGACTAAAAATCCGTTTTATAGGATAAATACCAGAAATAAAACATTACTAGCTATTCCCGGCGTAACATTCGCCGGTCTAGCATTAGCATTATAAATGAAACAATTTATTTTATTTGTTTATTTTCTTTATTTTCTTAAAAAGAATCAAGTTTTTACATATTTTTTTATTACATAATAAATAAGTTACAAATTGAAAAACTTAAAACTATAATTCACTTTATTTAATATCTTAAAAATAGTTTAACATTTGAATACTTATTCAAACATAATAACAGTTTATTCATATAGCAAAATAAGATCCCTATACATTATACAAAAGACAAAATTTATATGAAAATAAGATCCCATTTTTAAATTTGCTCTCCCAGAGGCCACAATAACGCTAATACGGTATAATTTATACTAAATGGAACCCAACTAACGAATTATAACTAAATGGAAGTGAGTACGAGTATACCATACAAAAATACAAACATTTTATACAAATTTGTTGGTATGGTACTTCTTTTTCTGTTATATAAAAAAAAAAGATTAGTGTTAGGCCAATATAAACATAAATAAAAATAAATAAAAAGTGATATAAACATAAGTACTGTAATTTCGGAATAAAGAATCTAATGAAAGAAAAAAAGAAACTAGGATTTATTTTGCTTCCGTCATTTATGACGGGTTACAAAGCTAGTTTATTATTAGTACTCGTCACGCATATTCGTATCTTCGTATTTTGCAAGTTTAGAAAGTGGATTTTGCATGAAGAAATATAGTATACTTTGCAATTATTTTTGTTTATCTTTGAGATATGTAATTAAAACTTTTGAAATAAGATTTGATGTAATTGCAATAAAATTTGTAAATGTAATAAAAATAAGTAAAACAAAACTTTCATGAAATAAAATCTGATGTCTAAACGCTTCCTAACAAATATTCATATAGACGTACACTTCAAGAACATGTGGCGATCAGAGATGTCGCTGGCAGTATAGATATGAAATTAAATGCATTTAAACTAAATACATACCACACCCACATTAAAAACACATTAAAATAGCCATAGATACGTTTTTTCAGTTTTTTTTTATTATCATAATAGCCCTAATAAAAAAACAAAACATTTATTTATAGAATTTATATTTTTATTTCACTTCTTTTAAATTTTGGTTTTGACGTTTTGGTATGATTAGGTATGACCATTATAGTAAAGGTTATGATTGGCTACGACTTTGTTAAATCATATCGAATCATATAGGCCATTTAACGAAGTATCATATGACATCATATGACGCCGCATGACTATTATAGTTAGGGCTAAAGCCAATAATTATGGTTTTTCTCTTATTGTTCAGTTTTTATTGATGCCTTATGACTATTATAGTTACGGGTAAAGTCAATAATTATGCTTCAGTTTGTATTGTTATCCCGCTTGGGTCTTTGATGTAGGTAAGGGTAGTCTGTGATTTTTCTTTTTAAAGTTTTTTTTAATTTTTATGTGTACTAAATTTGCCGTGTATTGAATTGGAACTGATAATAATGCCATAACATATTTTGTTTTTATTGTTCTTAGCAGATCGTAAATTTCGTTTTATGATTCTTTATGTAAAATGTAATATTTACTCAATGCAACTGCGCATTTGAATTTATACTTTTGAATTATTTGTTAATAAAATAAATAAATTTCACTTTATGGAATTTGTGAACATGGTCTGGGTGAGGTAAAAAATATATTCTTTAAATTTACTATTTGTTTTACCGGTTATTTTTTTTGCTGTAATATCGTAATATCGTAATATTTTAAAAAAGCTATTATAATAATATTCTGATAATTCGGTTTTTGTCTTTGCTACTTTGTTTTTTTTTTAATTAATTCATATAATCAGATAGTCAATGCTATTGCTCAATAGATGAATTGTTTTTAGGTTAATTTTAAATTGTTTTTGGTTATATTTGGTTTTATGGTTTTGTGGTTTATGTCTTTAAATAAAATTTTTCACACTAACGTAATTCTTAATAGTTCTAATAAAGTTGTCTAATCTAGTTGAAAAAAGCTTCGTGTTGCAAAAGCTTTGTGAAAAGTTTAACAGACGTTTAAGCGTATTAATATACAAGATAATACCCAACAGCATTGTAAACTTTTAGTAATGAAAAAAAATCGAGAGCGGACTATGGACTGTGTGGTTTTTGGACGTACTCTATGGTATTCAAACGTAAAATGAAGAAACTTCGTTTTGGAAGATGTTTAGGGAAACATTTTGACCGAATAAAAACTATTTCCGAAGCTTCAATTATTTTACAGTAAAAATGACTAATTATTTACGGTTTTTATATTTCAATTATGGTAAAATTGTTAAGAAAAAAAACGTAGGTATATCTGTTGGTTTTATGCTGGTAATATTGTTCACAAAAGGACAGTGTTTTGGACAGTTTTAAGTCAGTCCAGGTGAAACAATTATATTGGGTAATATTGTCCATAAAAGAACAGTATTTTTGTCAAATTAGTATGCTAATGGTTATTCTTTTGGATAATTACGGTTTTCTATAAGAATTGAACTGAATGAGAAATCCTGAAACTAAATAAAATAAGTAATATTTATAATTAATAATTAATATTTATTATTTATTTAAAAAGTGTTAAAAATTTTTCTTTTATGCTCTTCTTAAAATTAAAATTGGCTCTTTTAAAAAATTCTTGCACTGCGCTCTTTACAGCTTCAAATGGAACAATATTGTTGGAATTAAGATAATTGTGCACATTCCGCCACAATTACAATATGTTGCACAGTTCGGAAAATACTAATTTGTTGATTTTTGCGAAAAACAAAATTTCTAAATATTTTTTAGTCTCTTAGTAAATTTTTTATTATTCGTTTTTTATTTAATTTACACTTTCATCCAATGCAAAAATTTTAAATATGTTATTAACATCAAATATTTGTTTATTTGGCATTTGCAATCTTTAATTTTTTATTTAATTTCTTTAATATAGAAAGAAAAATAAAACATTCTTAACTTGGAGCAAAGTTCACAAACGACTGTACTTACTATACAAATTAAAACGGTTAGTTTATTTATGCACGTGCATTATTTCGCTATATTTCGTTAATATTTCGTTAATATTTCGTTATAATTTTGTTTAGAAATGATATCCAAATTTAATCAAATTTGGACCACGAAAAAACTGTCTTTTTTTCGTCAAAATTAAAATATTGACATTCGAGAGACGATGAACTCTAATTATGAATACTACGATAGAATTTTTGAGCATTCGTGTCGATTTTTTCATTTTTCGTCTTTTTACGGTTGTGAAACTGCTAGAACAATTAACGTTCTTTTGCTGTTGGGTATAGAGAAAATATGTAGGTACATTTCTTCAATTGGTGCTGAAATTACAAAACTACAATCTTTTTCACATGATGTGTCCATTGTATGCAAAACGAAATCTTAAGCCAGAATGCACAGTTGTACATCGGTAACCCGAAGGAGGATATGCTAAGAAAAATAATTGTTTTGCGAAAATAGGAAACTTTGTTTTGAGTCAAATATTATAAAAATAATAATTTTTTATTTCATTAACAACTTAAGCTAACTTTCATACTAAATTTACAAAACTATATAACAAATTAATTCAGATTTCTTAGCCTAGTATTTTAATGAGATAGCTAGGTTCAATCTGTTATCCAAATGATAAGTGGCGATTGAACCCTTAGATAAAAAAACAAATCAATTTATTAATGGGGAAATTGAGTATAAAATAGAATAAAATATTAATATAATAAAATAATTATTATCCTTATGCTATTGAAAACTAAAAATTAGAACAAAATTCTAAGAGTTCATAAAAGTAACAAGATATTTAGAAAAATATAAAAATTTGAAATAATAGAAATTTAAAAGTATAAAAACATTAAAAATAAAAAGAAAAAACTGTTAGAAAAAAATGTTAAACTAATGGGTTCAAAAGAGTTTCAACAGAGTGATAATCAAAAGATAAGAGCCACGATTTAATATTCTTAAGAAATCTGACTTCAGCTCTTTCGCATCGATCATTTTCTGGCAACTTGTTGAATAGACGATGCGTAGTGACAATATAAAAATGACAAAAGTGTGACTTATTGATTGTTGAAATAGATGCAAATTTTCTGGTATTTACTCTGAAATTGTAAGTTCCATAAAGCCTAACAGCAGTATAACCCGAATTGTTATAGAATGTTTTGAGAACTTTATAGAAATACATAATAGGAAGTAATCCTAAATTCTTAAACAAAATAAAACTTGGTGTTCTACGATTGACTTTGTACATAATACGATTAGCATGTTTTGGTTCAACTTTATTGAAATAGGTACCACCCCAACAACAGATACCGTAATTTAATTTAGACTTCAACAAACCATTATAAACTAATTTTAGAATTGAACGGATACAGTACAGGCTGAGGTGATAAAGCTGCCTAACCTAATTATTTAAATAATAACTCAAGTATCTAGTGTGCTATCTCCAACTTAACCTAACATCCAAAGTACACCCAAATACACCCAAATACTTAAAACAGACAACACGTTCAGTAATAAAACAATTATCAGTACAGCTCAACTAACTATCATAAATAGACAAAGACAAATCATGTTCACACAAATTTACAAGACGGAGAATGATATACAAAAGACAAATCCTAACATACTGTTCCAGAAAGGTTAAAAAACATATATTTGGTTTTACCACTTATAACTAGTTTATGCCTTTTAAACCACTTTCTTAGAACTTCCAAATCATAATTAATATCAGTAAAATTGTTAAAATAATTCTTGTTTGCATAAGACAGGGGAGTTGATGAAACAAAGAATTAACAAAAATCAGAAATAAAATAGGACCTAAAATAGAGCCTTGTGAAACCTCGATATTAATAACATTTCCTGAACTAGTATGGTTTTTAATGCGGACTTTTAGCCTTCGATTTTCTAAATAAGATGCGAACCAATTGTGTATAAATTTTCTGAAGCCCGCATTATGCAATTTATTTAATAAAACAACATGGTTCACCATATCAAATGCTTTAGTGATGTCTATAAATAAAGCAGCTGGTATATTCGACTCGTTTATGGCACCGTAAAGTTCACTGCACAATTTCAACAGAGCCGTCTTCAGTTGATTTACCACTTCTGAATCTAAAATTGAAAATCACTCAAAAAATTAATTTCATTAAGAAACACGATTCTAGATTTAACAGCTTTCTCAAAAACCTTAGAGAAAACTGATAACAGAGAGATAGGTCTGTAATTAATTACAGACAGAGTGCCATCTTTCATATGAAGTGGAATAACCAGTGCTGTTTTTAGAGCTTCTGGAAAAATCCCTTTAAATTAAAAATAAAACACAGAGCATCTGATATCTGTAGTGAAATATTTTTCAATACTAAACTTGAAATTTTGTCACAAGATACTGATTTAGAAGATTTAATGACATTAAAATTTTGTAAATTTCGAGTGACGTAAAGTTAGCAAAGAAAAAACTATTAGTTTGATATCGCTCACTCCCGATGTTGTTATCACACTGACATTCTACGTTATCGACAACATTAAGATCTTGGAGCTATATTAGTAAAATAAATTAGCTACAATCAAGGGGTTTGAAATAGTAGTGTTATTTTCATTAATAACGATATCAACATTTTGTTCATTCATATTCAAAATTTCATGCACAAAACCCCATTCCTTTTTAGTATTACACTATACTTTCAGCTAATCTACAACTGTAATAATTATATCTACATCTAGGAATCTCATTTTTTAATCCACGTAAAATTTTTTAGGTCTTAAATTATAAGGATGTTTTCTTACACTTAACAATAATTATATGAAGAGTAAAGAAATATTTTTTTAATGGTTGACTGGCAATGTTATGCCGGTATTATAATGAAATTCGGGGACGATGAGTTGCAAGGGATTGCACATTTCATTCAAGGATATTTTGCTCTGCACGTAAACTTTAACGTAAATTTTTAATTGGACCCATAAAGTTCTGAAATTTCATATTTCTTTTCCATTATCACAAACAAATCGTATTTTTTTATAGTAGACATTATGATTTTCGAGTTAGAGTTTGACAAAAAAAATAGCAAATTTATTTCAATTTATGCATACAAAAATTATTATCAGAACTCCATACAAAATTAGTAATTATGAAAAATCCCAAAATACCTAAAAATTATAAAAAAATAACTAAAATGTTAATTTTAAATTTGATGGATTAAAATTTTAAGATTAACAATTAAATTTCACTCACGCAGAATAATTAGGACTGAAAGCATCCTGATATAAAGTTCACACACACGCATACACATTCATTCATTTTTTCAACGTGTAAAATAAATTTATTTTTATACAAAATGAAAATATGACAATCGCATATTTTTTTAAATTAAAGAAATGCATTTACACCCAGTATAGGAAGAGGTATATGAAATACATCTATGTCGAATATATTAAAAGGGAAGAGAAGAAGAACCAAATTACTGCACATAATAATTTTCTCTAAAATTTGAATAAAAAGGATTTAGTTGTTGTTCACTCTATCATAATTTGGGTTGAATTGTATAAATTGCATGAAACACTTTGAAAAAAGTATTTTTGTTTTTGTCAGACAACATTTCAAATTTATTTTTTTCAATATAAATTGTGGAAAAATTGCACGGAAAATTTACATTCTATTTTTGTTTACTCATGCGTTGATAATAAAATTAATAAAAATGAGGGGAAAACTATAAATTTTGTTAAAGAATTAATTCAGTGCATTTATTCCAAAAATTTAATTCAAAAAAATTTTTCAATTAAAGTTGAATTTTCATTTAAAATTTTGCAAATTAAAAGTGTTTTAGAAGAGACACGTTGAATAATGTATGAAGTTTGTGGACTTAGCTTCAGGACTTAATTTATGGAAACTTTACTAATTAGGTTTAAAGAATGTACTAATCGCGTTAAATTTAACTAGAAGTAAATTACGATTAAAATAAAAGTTAAAGTGATGATATAATTTATGAATTTTGTAACAGCCGAAAATAATACTTTACTTCTTCATCCAATCCATACATGGAAAAATGTTTGTACTTATGTAACTTTCTGGTATCAAACTGAATAACAACTCAAAAATATTTTATTTATTTATTTCAATTGAGGTTTTCACCTTGTATAGAATATACTTAAATATAGGATTTTAGTTTATAGTTAACTCATTTTTTTAGGCAAACGTTTATAGTCTCGTACCGTTGGCTTGTAAAAGTTGAAAGGCTCTTATTTATTTGTTCTTGTCTTCAAACCTCATGAACTATTTTATTATTAGGTTTTATGCAGCATTTCGAGTGTTGTGATGAGTACTTTGTAGATTTACAAGCTCGAGTTATATCTGAAAATTCATCTTTTATTCACTGTCCATATTTCAGAACAAAAGTTAATGCTAGTGTACTAAACTAAATATTAAATTTAAAAAAAATAAAAATATTAAATTCATTAAAACCATATTGCTGGGAAAAGCCTCACCAAAAGTCCGGAGTCTGACTCTAGCTAAAGCTGGGCAGCTGCAAAGGAAGTGTTGAAGAGTTTCTGCTTCATTCTCATCCTTGCAACTGCGACAGTGGGGATTGAAAGGAATACCTAGCTTAGCAGCGTGGCTTCCTATTGGCCAATGAGTCGTACTTATTGCTACTACTCTTACTATATCAGTACGGAACCTGGTTAAGAGTTGTTTGGTTTGATTGATATTATACGCGGGCCATGTTTTCCTCGAAGTCGCACAGGTATTTAGTCTATGCCACCTTTCATTCGCTCTGGCCAGAAAGTATGAATGGATGCGCTTCTTGACGACTATCATTTGACAGTGAATGTCTTCCTCAAGGGGCCTGTCGAGATTGGAACCTTGCCTTGCCAGTTCATCGGCTCTCTCATTTCCATCTATGTTACTGTGACCAGGAACCCATAGTAGAAAGATCGAGAACCGGCTATCTAAGCTTCCAATTTCGTTTCTGTATTGGTCCACGAGCTTAGAACAGATAGTGTCCCCCACTAAAGCATTGACAGCGGCTTGACTATCCGTGAAGATGGTGACTTTTGTTTTGGTAGTATTTAGGAAGACCATAAGACTTTGATATTTTTAGATTTTCTGAGAAAATTCTCGCATCTACTCCGCAGTTCTTTTTCGATCCATCAGTGAAAATTCATATATCATTTTCCCTTTTCTTTAAACCACGCTTCAAATCGGCCCTGGCAGGAAAACCTACTTTAGGCTTTTTGTTAAGGTTCAGTTTAGGAGTAATATAACCGGTTGTGTCTGGCAGCAGTTCATTTGGAAACAATACCGTACGCAGGACCGTACGTAATTAAACACGAAAAGTTGATTCTACCCAAGTTACTATCAATGTCCACAGCATAAAAAAAAACATATACCGTGTATAGTAAATGTTTTATAAATGATACAACAAAACTTTATCACTATGTGGAAGAATCTATAGCACTACTAGAATATCACTACTTGAGTTGATAAAGTCATGTTCAAGTAAAAATCATAAATTTTTGTAATGACTTGAAAACGATTGAATTTTTTAGAATAATATTGATAAATTTTCTGAATACTTTAAGGCACAAATTCCTGAATTGCTAATTAAATTTCTTTACATAAATTCGTTAATTATTCATTTTTTTTTTGTTTTTGTTTATTTAAAATAAAATTTTCTCTAATTTTCTACAAAAACAAAAAACACTGAATTATTAAATAACAATTATGCAAAATGAAAAGGTTTAAAGTATTTAAGGATTATTCTGGGTTTTTCTCTTTTTTGTAATTTGTGTGAGTTGAAAAATAATTATTCTTAGAAATTGTTTTTTTATCTCATTCTTGAGTATACAAAGATTCGTATGACATCTTTATATTTTTAATATAATTAAAACAACTACAAACAACAAATTCTGTTTATGGATGTGTACGTTTTTAATGAATTGAAATTGAATTCTTAAGAAATTGAAAATTCTATGCATGACTTTTACAATTGAAGTTTTATAGAATAGTTAATGTGATTGTCCATAATCTAAAATTTAGATTATGAAATAATAATTCTATTCTATTATATATTTCGAAAATATAAAAAACTAGCAAAGTGGCATACTGTCCGTGAACACAAAACAACACAAAGTGTATAAAATTTACTTCAATACAATTTTATTTGTGAACTGAATTAAAAACTGGTTTTTGAAAAATACTCTAGAAGCATGACCGATATTCGATCCCATGCTGGGTCCAATTTAAAATTTGCAGTAAGGTACCATTTCCCACATAACATTTTATTGTTATAAAAGCAAAATTAGTGCTATAAGATTCCTATATGACTCCCGATAAGCACTAAAGGTGTTATAATGGTGTTTTTATGGGAATAATGTGATTAATTGCTATAAGAGAGTTCTCATAGCAATTGCAGAAGTTGTTATAATGGGATTTTCAGCAAGTGCTACGGCAATGTTATTATAAATCTAAAAGTACGTAATCCTATAACAAGAGTTAAAGTGTTGTTATAAGAATAGAATTGCTAGAATAGCAGTAGTAGTGTTATTTTTTTACTGTACTCCTATAATGTTACTAATAAACTTACTGTACTGTACTGTACGGTACTTTTGAATAAATACTGTGAATAAACATTTTGCGACGGACATTATTTTCTACAAACAAAAAAACTGAAAATCTTTATTTTGCATTCTTTTCGCAGAAGTATAAATTTTATTTAAAAGAATAATTATTGAAATATCAAATTTGATAATATGCATTAATTAACGTACATTATTTAATATTTTAAAGATGCAATTTAAAAACACATTTTTTTTTATTTATTTAAAAATTATTTTTTTTTTTTTTAGGACAATATAGTTTTTTGAAGTATTATTATAATAAGTGTCAATCAAATTTCTTTCCCAGCCAAATTTGGAATTTTGGTCAGAATTACATCAATCACTAATACATATGTGTATACTAATCCTATAACAATATTACAGGAATTTCTCCGGTGCCTTATAAGACTTTCTATTTTAGTGCTATGACGTATTTCTAACGATTCGATACAGTTGCAGAGCACTCAAATTAACACTAATACTGCTATAATAGTAGTAATAATAGTGTTATAAGAGTGTGCAAAATTCTTATAGCAATAAAATTGTTACGTGGGTTGTTTCCATTTGTGCTTCAGTAACATGAGGATGCAATGCTACTATGATTAATCTGATTGAAATTTCGTAAAAGTATTGTTAGAGCTTCTACTTTTAGTTCTGTCTGATGAGGAAAATATGTTCAAAAATTTTGTCAACCAGATATGTCCTCTCTCAGATGGATAGAAATATCCTCTTTGCAATGTGTTATATGTTAATCTTAATAATATTTACAACTAATAGCCGCGTACAGGATGATATACTCTTAGAAACATGGAAGAGGTCGATAATGATTGCATCGGGAAACAACCTGTTAACTTGGAATTTAAACTTCGGAACAGGTTGTTAAATTTGTATCTAAACTGTTTGTTTTACTGATAATATGCTCTCTCCAATTAATTCAACTGTATACAATGGTTGAGGAATTTGCTTGGGTTTGTAGTAAAATGAATGTAACATGTACAAATTGTTGTTAAATGTCCCTGCAGAGAGTTTTAAACAGCGGTTAGGCATGAGTTTATTGCTAATACTACAGTATCAGTACTTTTTGTTGTTGGTAAATTTTCCGTGTATATCAAGTACAAGCTAAGACCTAGAACAGTGCCATGTGAAACTGATGATTTTATAACTCTCTTTGATGTACACTCTTGTTCATATTTTATTACAAATTTAATACTGACCAAGTATGATTTTAGGTGCAGATAGAATTTTTTTTTTTCAATTTGTCCGTTATTTCATATTACCGAGCACCTGTGTGAAATGCATCTGAGCAAAATTTGTTACATTCTAATGTGTTAACAAAAATTATTGCTCAGATGCATTAGATTCATATAAGTAGGTCATACATCACAAACATAAGTTAAATGAAGGCAGTTGACAATTGTAATATCAGATTAGAAAATATGAGGTGCTATATGACCTTAGAAAGTCATTATTTTCTGCTAATGGGGATGAAAAGGATTTTTACAATATTGCAAAAGTCCTTTAAGACTTAAAAATATAAAATTTTGAGCAGTTTTAAAGAAAAATTCGTTGATACATAAAACAACATATCAATCGAACATTTTGGAAAGAACTGTGGTTGTAACTGTGAACACATTGTTGAAGGATATATATTAAGCACATACAATTCCTATATTCTAAGGTAAATACGAATCTTATAATAAATAAAAAATTAAATATGTAAAACTAGTGTAACATTATTATTTCTTTTGCTGGGAAACATTTTTATCGTAAATAAATAAACTAAATACTCAAATAAACAATAAAACAGTTATCTCTTTTAGTTAATTTGATATTGCTGACGCACAGACTAACAAACACTCGTGAAAAATGTAAATTAGGAAAACCATTGTATATAAAATACGAATATGTAAAAATTTTTCGCTTTTCTTATTTTTTTGTTGTTGTTTTTTTTTGTTTTATAAATTTGAAAATCTTTCTGTTGAAAGAATGTTCTCCAATTCCATTTCCATGTAAAGTATTATTATAATATCTGAGTAAGGAGTTGTATATATAACAACTTCCTCATCATTTTTGGAAAATATAACTGCTTTATTTTATGTAGAAAATGTTATAATCATGGAATTAACTGTATTATCATAAACCGAGATATTAAAGAAAAAAATTATTTGTTGCGAAATCTATTCTAGTAAGTACTTTTGACAAACTTAAGAATTTGTGTATTACACGACAATGAGGTGTATAAAATATCTTGAGATTTGGCATACAATTGACAAGGTTTAAAATTTTTGCTTCCTTTGCTCTTTCTCTAGAATAAATTTTTGTTCTCCATTGGAATCATGTTATTTTATTTCTTCTCTAATAAACCATCATCGCTTCTGTCTTTGTTTAAACTTAAAATACACCGATGAAAAAAAAAACAAAAAATTAAAATAAAATTAAAATTTTTTGTACATTGTTCATCACAGAGTGTTTTAATAGCATGGTTTTTTTTGTGCAGGCTTGTTGGTTAAGTCATACTGATGGTACATAGTAGTATTCTAGTATTTTAGATCAAGTTTAAAAAAATACTATGCATTACATTTATAAATTACAGTCAATTACAATGTCTTTAATACAGTAAACACCACAGCTATTGCATGAGACTTAAGTGAAGTCAAATTTATTAAGCTTCCAAAAAATTATTTAATTGGTATTGTATGTAACGTTTTTAATTGACAGGTTACAAATCATTAAATTAAAAAAATTGGATTGTTACATTAAAGATGTTAACAAGTCATTTGATTTACGTTATAACTGTTTCATCTCAATTTTTAGTTTGTCGTTCTAATAGCTACTAACCATGTTGTGATGGTAATAGAGATATTAGGATTTAAGTGAAGTTATAAAATTTATAAAGGGCTAACCGAAACTAAAAGATCAAGACCTTAAACGCGAAACCAATGTTCACAACGATTTAACCTTTCCATTCGCAAACATATATACTATATAGACATCTTAACACCCAATATGTCGAAACACTATTATGCCAGAGCATGCGTATCAGCGTTTTTGGAGGGAAAGGACCCGTCATTTTAAAATTAAAAAAAAAAATTATCAACTAAATCGAGGATGCTCTGTCGATTGGTGATATTTTAAACTTTCGGGAAGGGTCGAAAAAAGGCTCAAAAATCGCCGGAATTGACCAAAATCGAGAATCTTAAATGAGAAGATGTACTTTTTGTTTTTTTTTAATTTTGAAATATCGGCTCCTTTCTCTTTCAAAAAGTTGATCACTGCAAGTTTACTACTGAAAAATAATTAAAAAATATTATTTTTAATAAACAGCTAATATACTATACGCTAGTACCTAATGTCTGTAAACATTTCCATCCTGGGTGAATTAAAGCAAAAAATAGTGACACGAATACAAAAATTCAAATGTGAACCTTTTTACAAATATTTCAGCAAAAATTACTGATTAAGACAAAAAAATTAAAAAGTACTAGTTTTTGTGCTCATCTTTCAATTCAACCATTTATAGAAAACATATCCAAGTTCTAAATCCATTTAATACCAAAATTTTAGAACCAAATAAGATCATAAGAATAATAGTGAAACATCATAAAATTAATAAAATGTAAAGCATTGTCAAATTAGAAGTATTTTTTAAAGTCATTAGAACAATTAAAATTACCCTTAAAATAAAGTACATATTACAAAATTTTAAATGTCCCTGGTTTGTGTCTTTGAATTAGTCACCTCGAATTTTTTCTAATTGTACAATGCAGGTATGACTTCAAGCTCAAATGAATGTTTATTTTCTTCTAAATATTTACAAGTAAAAAATATTCCTATTGCTGCGATGGTGGTCTTTAAAAATTCACTGTATTTGCTAAAAATCCTTCTTATATGAAAAACACCAGAAGCAAGATATTATAGAGAACATATCAACTGTAGGCTATTTCTTGAATTGGTGCTGAAATTACAAAGCTACCCACTTATTCATCTCCTCACATGGTGTCTCCGTTGTATGCAAAGCAAAATTATAAGCTAGAATGGACAGTTGTACATCAGTGAATCCACGGAGGTAACAACCACGAGATTAGAGATAGAAAAAAATACTCTACGTAACAAAAATGTTATGATTAAAGTGGACAATATGCTAAGATAATTGTTTTGCGGAATAGCTCATAAGTAGTAAGTATTCATTCAGGATAATTTTGAATCATCACTGCTGGGACATTATCCAGTATAACTGACTATTGTCGGCTATAAATTGTATATGATGTGATTATTACTTATATGTACATGTATATTTTGCTATTTAAATTTTTTTTTTTTAAATTAATACACTTGATATTAATAAGTTTACGTACCACCCTTATCAATCTTTAGTGATTTTGTGGACGTGTGACGCTATTGTTAATAATTTAACTAGCAAATTTAATTTATTTTATATGAAATTGAATTTTATTAATTATTTATTCACATAGTTGGTTATAGCACTAGCAAAACAATATCACTAGCTTCTGGTTATCTAAATTTTAATTCTTTACTTGAAAAGACAGTAATTCAATAAAATTAGTTTCAAAGATTATCTGTGTAGTTATATTATCATTTTCTTGTAAGATAATTTTTAAGTATAATATTCATTAGGGAAATTGGAGCTAATAAAAGTCGAAAACAAAAATATAATAATACGCAGTCAGATGGAGCTCGAGTTTTTGTTTCCGAATATTTAACTTAGTATCTATAAAATGAACTGTATTAGTGACACACTCTGTGTATATAATATATATATTATAATCTTATATATTAAGAGTTGTTAAAAAGCTCTGCTAAAACAATAGGAAACTTTTTTATTAGTATAGACTGTAGATTGTAGTAAATTGTAGAAAATAAATCTGGCAAATTAAAATTTTTACTCTAAGTTTGTATAGAAAAGAAACTGAGAATTTTTCAGCGTATGTCCTTGAATTTTTACTATTATTTTAATTCATTAAATTTAAGCTTAATGTTATACCTTTATTTTATAATGATTTAATTTTATTATTTAACCATTAAGATGTGGTAAATTTAACTTACTACAATTTATTTTAACTTGAATACTTATGCCATTTATGATATAAAATTTTATTATGGAAATTAATGGTTTTACTTTAAATTTCATCATCATAGAGAGTTGAATGAGATGACATCCTTTCAATGATAAGAAAATAATTATTTAATCATAAAATAATTAAAATCATATCATTTTATTTTACAGAATTATTACGCAGACGTTATTTTTGAATTAAATTTAACCCGTGTGTGTACTTTAAATGATTTTAATTTTATTTTAAATTTTAAATTTGGCGCAATGAAATAAGTGCTAATGAAAAAATTAGTTTACTTCTTACTAAATGTAAACTACACCTTAGGGTGTTTCTTTATAGCTATTATGGAATTAAAATATGAAAAATAAAGTCATATGTAATATATTATTTTTTATTAACTAGAAAATACACAAGTAGAGGTATGGACATTTTTTTTAAATTATTAGAAAGATGAAATTTGCTCGTTTTTTTAAAAGTAATTATTAAAATTGTTGTTTCTTCTTTCAAATCGAATTGCAGAGACAACATAATGTTGAAAATAAATAAATTGCAAAATTGAAAATAAATATATATATATATCTTATTTACACTATTTTTGTTTTTGGTCTGAGGACATAGATACCGTACATGTTTCCTTAGTTACCATACACGTTATCTACAGTATTTACTTTGAATGTAAATTCATAGTGATTTTATAGTTTATGAAACTGTTACCTGAAATAAATCCGAAAGAAATAAAGCCAAATGACATTTTCTTACTTTATTTTATATGGGTTTGAAATAAAGTTAAAATTAAAAAGAAATAAGATTAAAAATCAGTTTATACTTTTTTGACTTTATTTCAATACACCATTGGAAATAAAACCGATATCATGAACTTTTTACCATTGGAAATGAAATAAATGCAAAAATATTATTAACAGATGATAACGATAAATTTGAATATTAATTACGGATTTTAGACTTGGATTAAAATCAGGGTATTCCATCATTCAGAATATTTATAATATTTATACGTGGTAACAGCGCACACGCCAAACTTACCGTCGTATGCCCGTCCCGCCAGTGTCCGTTAACTTTTTAAAATAATAAAATTAATTATCTATTTTGTTATGGTTCACTACCGATAGAAGATAGCAGATGGGTAAATTAGGATAGATTTAATAATTGGACTCAACATCAGGGTATTCCATTTTTCTAGAAGATTCATATGCACGTATATTATTTACTCACAGATTTTGTTTTTATAAATATTTGAATACTTATGTAAATATTTAAAATAGCTTTATTTGTTGATTTTTTTAAATAAAATAAAGACAAAAACAAAAATTATATGATTTCGGATTTATTTCTTTTGGCTTTCATTTAATTTTATTTTTTTTTTGTTATGACGAATTGTAGGTACACTTTAAATTTTGAAAAAACAACCAAACCAACGCATTTTGTAAGAAATTAAATTTTATGCTAATTTTTTTTATTTCTTTTAAATTTATAAATCAATAGTGAAAGTCCAAAGATAATTTTGTTCCCCCCTAAATTAAAGAAAATTTAATTTCCTTAAAAAGAAAGTCCTCGAAAGGCTATACGCCGGTTAGTGCTTCAAAAGTTATGAGCTATTTTGTCCTCACACTTCCTTTTTTTTTTGCAGTAAAGTTTTGAAAAAAAAGAGTATTGACAATTTTAACGGTATTTAAACGGCCCAGCGAGACGTCCATTATATTATGAATGAATGAAAGATTGAGAATAGAGAAAATAAACCAAATTTTATTTAATTTATAGAATATGCTGTGGACTGTATGTGAAACTATATTAAAATTGATGATGGTGTAATAACCAAAATCGATTAAGAATATTTAATAAAATTGTGAAACAGACCTAGAATTTTAATATTTATTTAATTTCAAATTTTGCATGTAGCATTATGATGACATATTCATTTTACATTATTATTGGTGTTTTGAGGCAGGTAAAACTTGTTCAATAATTCAGTTCTAAATTTATTTTTATTTTTACTTCTTTTAAACATTATGTCTGAAGTAGGATTGGAACATTTTTGATTAGTTCTTCTACCATACAGCGATGTATTCTTTTTTAAGCTGCAAACAAACTTTACTACAGTTTCTTAAAAGTAGCATTTAACTAGCATGTTACTATATATGAGCCCTATATATGATATTATTAATATTTAAATAGAATCATTAAAATTTTTTGTAATAAAATTTTAAATTATTTATATACGTAAACCACGTTTGATTCGCGTTGCGGAAAATTTTGTACGTGTTGATCAGAGAAAAAAGGATTTACTCTTGTTTTCATATAAGTGGAATTGTTGCAAGAATTAAGATAATATACAGATCGTCGGCAGTGTCGAAATTTTGCAGTTTGACTTCAAGAGTTTTAGCAGAAACGTGAATAACTTTATTCAAAATCTGATTATTAGAGATGAAGCTCATTTTTACTTGAACAGCTCTGTTAATATGCAGAGCTGTCGGTAATTGGATTCTGAAAATCCGTACGACATTCATCAGCATCAATTGTACTCCGTTAGGTGTACAATATGTTGTGGAATTACACCTGAAAATCATTGGGCCTTACTTCTTCGATGATGAAGATAGCAGTGCTGCAACGGTGAATAGAGAACGGTTTTGGTTTATCATGGAACATTTTTTACGTCCTCCTCTTGAAAACAAACCAGAGACGTGGTATCAGCAGGATGAAGTCATTCCTAACTCCTGAGAGAAAATAACTCTCTTAAGGCAAATTTTGGAGAGAGAATAATTTTCAGATACTTTGAAACTAATTAGACAGTGCGTTTGCAAGATTTGACTGCACCCGGCTTTTTTCTTTGGGGTTATTTGAAGGAGCACGTACAAGGTAGTAAGCCTGACACAACTTTCGAATTTAAGACCAAAATTATCGAAGAAATTAGAATGCTGTATTCAAAAACGTCAAATAATGTTATGGAAATGCTCTAAAACGAGCTTTTTATTGTAAATCCGTAAACAAGGGGTCATTTATATGATAAAACTCTTCAAACTTAGTATTAACAAATTTGAAATTTTGTATATTTTGTGAAATAAAAGAAAATAAAAAAAAAAGAATTAAAAAGTTGTGAAATTGTTAAGCCTCATGTTGACTTTGGCCCACCCTGAATTATTTAAATGTCAAATTTTGATAACTGTTAATATTGTTACAAAAGAAATGAAACGAAAATGTATGATTTAACGTGAGCAGAGGAGTCTATCAATATTGTTTGTATTCAAACGTCAAATTCAACCATATTTATAGGGTAACCTTCAAAATCTTTCATTAAATTGCGATTATTGTACTTGGACATGACATCGAAATAAATAAATAAAATACCTAAAACAATGCGTTTCGCAGTTTATGTAATATTTTGAAATTAATTTGAATGAAAATTTGAAAGAAAATTTGTATGACAGAATTTGTGTACAAATTAGAATTGAATTAAGTATAGATGTTAGCTTTTATTGATTTCTTTAAATAATGTCATGATATAAGAAACAAATTTTGCCATTTTCAGGAAATTTTCATAGCGTAAAACTGATAACTGACAATATTATGGTATACTTATAACACTTAAGTCAGAATAAATATTTCAAAACGTAAGTCCACAGCTTGTAATTTGTTGACTTGATCCATGTATGTAATTTTCGGCAGTTATTATAAATTCTATGTCCTCTTATTAAAGATTATTAAGTATATGTTGTGTATTTATTATATTTAAGGTGGTACATTCTAACAATTCTAACACTGTTACAAAAGTTTTCCATCTTCTGAAATTTGCTTAAAAATTAATGGTCATTATTTTTTGTTTTCTGACTTTTTTTTTTTTTTTTTTTTTCAAATAAAAGGATACATATTTTAATTTAACAGTAAGAGATTACAATACCGGTTAATGACTAGAGTATCATTAAGGATTATTCTTTTGCAAAAAAAGGTCTTTGTTTTGTCTACGAATGTCAATCTTTTTACTAAGAGTTCTATGCAATTAATGTGTGCTATTTATCAATTTAAGAGACTCATTTATTATATTCTTAGCGAGTATCATAAAAGTGAATGTAAAAAAAATGTCAAACAAAATATTAAGGTTTATTGTTTTTATATAGAATTTAAGAGAGTATTCTGGACGAGATTTTATGGATAAATTGACGGTTAATTTGAATTTTTATTTTGATTTACAAAAAAGACTCTTAAATGATTTTTTACTTATTTTTAATCTTATTATGAAGATGAAATATATTTTGAAATGTTTAGTTGCATCCGAAACTGTTTTTTTACACAGAGGACTTCTTGTTTAGCGTAAGAGTAAAATTTGTATAATTGTCGAAAATAATGAATGTTTTACTTTCCATTTTACTAAACAGATTACTTAGGCGACAGCATATGAAATACGCGCTATCTATATGGAATAAGTATATTTAGTAAAATTAAAAAGAAAATATTCGACTATTTTCAACAATTTCAGGATGTTGTCACATATCAGATATATTCAATTTGTCAATTCATGCGAGTTATTTCAGCATCAGGAATGCGACTGTATAATGCCTTGCTACCTTTTTTGTTTTTTTTTTACTTTATTTTTTATTTATTTATTTCTAAATTCAAAATTTACAATACTTTTTACTTTTACATAAAAATTTTTGAATAAATAATTTTAATTAAATTTGACGAATTTTTAAATAATATTCTATTCAGAGCCTTAGCCGTAGCTGTCTGGTAATATATTTTATTTTGAAAGTGTCCTATAAATATGTGACTAATAAACTTAATAACTATAGGTAAATTCGGACATGCAACATTGCCAATCATGATGCGATCTCACTATTGTATCAGTACAAAATTCATGATGCAATTCGGCAATGATGCTTTGTGTTGCTGATGCAATTAATACATTTTAAAACTATCAGAATTTGACAGTGATGCTTTGAAAATTTAATTAAAATCAAAAAAGTATTATTTAATATTATTTCGCTTTACAGACCATATAGGTCCTAAAGTAAACTCATCAAGGTCATCCGTTTTTGTTTTTGTAGTCATTTGGTCTGCCCGAAGTCTTGTTTTTCGGGCTTTTTATAACATTTTAACATACTACTAATATGAAAGAAAATTATATCTGTCCAAAGGCGGATATCAAACTACATACTTCGCGTAAATGCCACACACGCTGGGTGACGCAGTAGATAGAGCATCTTATATAGTTTTCCACAGTTCAATTACTAAGTACATCATAATATAGATTTTGAAGAAAAACGAGTAGTATGCAAACGTGTTGTATGCCAAATCTGTGTTTAAAATCAGTTAGGGTGTTCATCCCATAGACTCGGAACTATATAGAAACTAAAAAAATTGCCTCATAAATTTCTATGAGCAGTATGCAGACGTATTTCTTATGGTTGGGTAAATCTCAAAACTTTTCCAGATAATATGATTCTCATTGTACAGTTGAGCGTCAATGTGTTTCTTATGATGATTGCTTACGTAGACTGGGGTACAATATTCAACTGCTTTCGACAAGTTTCTGTATAATGAATATTTTTTCTTGTGTACTTCTAGATTTTACTGCCCTATTTCGCCAAATGATTTCTGTATATTATTGATCTAACTAGGGTGTGCACTGAGATATTTTTGTGTGTAGTTAATGGGTGAGCTTTGTTTCAATGAATTTGATTTTAATCTTAAAATCTGGTAGGTAATTACTAAGAAGAAGGGAGAAGAAATTCTGTCTTTAATGGACTCGAACTTAGACGCCAGTTCTTGTAGTAAGCTTCGATATTGTTAGGATCTTTCGATAACACTTCAAAGCATTCTTTGAAAAATTTGTTCTGATGATGTCATCCAGCATATAAACGTATGTTCAGGTAATTTGATCTGGAAGGTTACTTTGTATAAAGATTGAAAAGTATTGGAGCAAAATTGGTGTCGTTTATTAACAACTTTCTGGTTACTTTTTCTATCTACAAGGCAGACGGTGAACTTTCTCTTGTTTAGCGTGCTGTTAAAGTGTAGATATATGTATTGCATGGAATAACGCGTAATAATTTTATTACTAAGGAGACTTTGTCGCTATACACTGCCACAAGTTGCTGAAACAGACGCAGTTTTATTTGGTTTTAGAACCTTTCGGCATCTCTGGTGGAAAAACCAGTTATAGTAAACAATGGAGTATAAATACGCGAGAATTGACAAACCCATTATCTGTATGCGTCGTCAATGAATGTTATCACCCACGTAAAAATTTTTTTGCTATAAGATTCTTGTTCACTGTTATAACATTCTTATAAACACTCTTATAGCAGTATTAGAGTTAATTTTGGTGCTCCGCAATTGTCGCGAAAAGTTATAAATACGTTATAACACTAAAATGGAGAATCTTACAAAGCACCGAATCATTTGCTGTAATATTGTTATAGGATTAGTATCCATATGTGTTAGTATCCATTTTTTGAAATAAAATCATTTGAAATAATTTATGTTATGCGAGAGTGAGACAGGTATTATTTTATAGAGTTTATATTTATTTCATGAGAATGGAACTATATATTAATAGTATACTTATATTTGTATGCAAATTATTTATAATATAGAAAATGTCTTACTAATAAATAAAATATTTTGTAGTTAAGAGTAATTGTGTTAATATTTATAATTATTGTGACGAAAAGTCCAAATTTTGCTGGGAAAGAAATTTCAGTGACTTTTATTATTAGAATAATACTTAAAAATACCCTTTAAAAATAACCAACTTTTAAATAAATAAAAAAAATATATATTTAAATTGCACCTTCAAAAGGTTAAATAATGTACGTTAATTAATGCATAACATCAAATTTGATATTTAAATAATTTTTGTTTTAAGTAAAAATGAAATTTTAGCGAAAAGAATTCAAAATCATTTCAGCTTTTCAGTTTTTTGTTATTTAAAAAAAATGTACCCTGTTTATAGAAAATAATGCCCGTCGCGAAATATTTATTTTAAATATTTATTCAAAAACTACAGTAAGTTTATTAGTAGCATCATAGGAAAATTATTTTACAGTAAAATAATAACAATACTACTGCTATTCTAGCAATTCTATTCTTATAACAACACTTTAACTCTTACTATATACTGACGCACTTTCAGACTTATACCAACATTTCTGTAGCACTTGCTGAAAATCCCATAAAAACAACTCCCGCAACTGATATAAGAACGTTCTTATAGAAATATTAATCCCATTATTCCCATAAAAACATTATTATAACACCTTTACTGCTTATCGGGCGTCATATAGGAGTCATATAGCACTGATTTTTTTTTTATAACAATAAAATGCTACGTGGGCACTGTACTTATTTGCAAAAAAACAATATTTTATACTACTTAAGATTACTATATAAGTTAAGTTATATTAAAAATTATCCACAGTTTCCGGTACAATATAATTTTCTACTTATCCGGTTAAGCATTTTAAAAGCTTAATGCCTTACTTTTTAAGTGTTAAAAACCAATGACATGAAGCGGAATGCACCTAAATATATATTAAAAGGTTATACCAGTTTAAATAAGTGTTAAGCCAACAATTGTTGTACAGAGATACAAGATTCAATTTGAATGGCAATCCGTTGGTCGATCTTTAATACATAATTAAATGAATTAAACATTTACAACACTACCATTTAGTAAAATTGTTGCAATAATTGCTAAAATTTTAAAAATTAAATTTTATTTTTCAAAAATGAAACCCAGAGAAATTTTTAATTTTCACATTTTGGAAAATTGATAGAAAGAAAGGAAAATTTATATATGACCTTCATCACAACAAGGATAAAAATATGGTCAGTAATTAAACAGCGAACATGAATTTCTCATGTTGTTTTGTACATAATTTAACTTGGGTGTTTTTATATTAATTAAAAAAATATTTTCAGCTTGATGGTAAAATGAAAATTACCGGAAGTGTTTTAATTATTGTACTTTATTTTCGCAATTAACTGTTATTAAAAAATATTACGTTTTATTATGGAGATTCATTATGTCAATTTTCAGTGTTATAATGTGGAATGAATAAAAGAACGAGAATCATTCAATATAATTTATTATTTTAATGTTCATAACAGTAAAGTGTTCGTTGCACAACTTTTGATGGTTAATGGGATTTTGGAAAAATATTTTATTGTATTAAAGTGAAAATGGACAATAATTGAGAATATGAATTTTAGGGATGATTTTTTTTTTTGTTTTGCTGTTTGTTTTAACTAATAACGAAATATTGGGGTAATATATTTAGTACTTGATACTGTTTGGATTTTTTTTATGCAATTAACTATAGTAAATATTTAGTAAGTCTAGCTAGTAACTGATGAATAGGAATGCTTTTTCATTCTATATATGATTTTTTTAATGGGGAGTTCTATGTATGCGCGATCTCTTAAGATATATTGAACTTCCCCGCTTATCTCAGAATTGTAAGTCCATGTCCTTGATAAACATTATAATGAATGTACGCTTGCACACGGAACATAAATAGCAATTATACATTCATAACATGCTTTATCCCAAAATAAACATAAAAGAAAGAAAGAAACCTTGAAATTATTGTTAGTAAACAATTTCATATATTAAATCATTGATATCATGCTGACAAGCATAAATTGTAAATTTTATTCTAGGTTATAAGGTCCACATTATTACTAATTTGGTGATAATGTTCAATTTTATTTTTTAAAATTGTAATATAATCCATTGCTCTAATTTGTACAATATGTGTAATGTAAATTAAAGCAATGCACTTGAGTTAAATAATTTAGTATTTGCAAACAATTTATAGTTAGATGCAATAAATTATAGTTTTTTTATATTTGGTGTAGAATTTTGGTATGGCATGAAATTTGGTATGGCAAATATATATGCTTTTTGTCGATGTCGCAATTCTAATAAATTATGTATTTGTATTGATATTTTCAATACGTTTTTTGGTTAAAAGAAATTGTATATAAAGTAAGAAAATTTGTAAATAAAATCATTATCAAATTAATAATCTCAGAAAGCGTTTCACTTCTCTATTGGTTGATTTGATTTGGCATAAGTCTTGTCAGGACCACAAGCACCAAATATCCTATCGAGGAAAAGTGCAGCTTAGTCATGGCTTCCCTGCTCAAGAGCTGTACTGACCTAAGACTTATAGATACTGAGACATCTCTTTTAGGGAACCTTTATGAACATTTATCACTCAGTATTAATTGTAGGACCTATAGACAATTAATAATTTAAAATAGAATATAAAACAAACCGCACATAAAAATTTAAAATAATTATAACGTCTATTATTGCTTTGATGTCAATTTCAGAATTAGGCAAGGTTTATTCCTGGAAATTTTTATATCTCTTGAGAGGAGGATTCTTCTTTTTCTAAGCAGAATCTGCATTTGTCTGTGTCCGATCTACCAATCTTAAACAGATATGTTTGTTAAAATATGCCATGACCTGTGATAAGCCATGGCAGCATTCTGACAGTAAATCTAGTTTTCCTGATAAGAAGTAGAGGACATTATTTGATAGAATCTGAATCGAAGAGTAGTTCTTTACACTTATTTTATTATTCATTGATTCATTATTTAATTAAATGTGAATAAAAATATAACTGATATCATGAATTATTGTGTTCCTAAATACTATATTATTGCTATTTGTTTTTGTTCATTTGCTTCAATTATCTTTAGTCGTTGAAATTATCAAGTTTGACATGGTGTGATCTCTGTGTTAAGATATTAATTTATTCGGTTGATTCAGGTAATATTGAATTTATTTTACTTAAGTAAAACTCTAAGGTATAGTCTTTTAATTCTCTTGGGTACCTTGGGTATCTTCCGCATTTAAAATGATTGCAATATTGATGGTTTTAGCATCAATTAGTAGTCTGCTTCAGCCTACAGAACACTTTATTGATTTAGCTTCTGGCGGAATTTGTTATTTCTGTTTCTGTAACTTCTTCTACCAGAGATAAGTTTATAAAGTATTTTTTTTTATACACAGAAAAACACTAGGTGGGAACGTTTTATACCGATTGGTACGTTTGGCTAGGGGTTGAAAGGCAAATTAGGAAAGGAGGAAGGTAGAAAGCGAGGAGGACAAGCACGAACGAAAGTGTTAATGTTCTTCTTGAATTTATTTAGGTCAATAATAAAGAATTTATCAAGTTTTGGAAACATATAAAATGAAATTTGGTTCCCTATTCGGGATGTTAAGGTTATAAACGATGTTGAGGTTGCAATTTTTAATATACCATGGCGCATTAGTAATCGTTCTTATTGTTTTCGATTGGAATCATTCGATTATCTCCAGATTACTTTTGGACATGTTTTTCCAGATTTAGCATCCGTAAATACCATAGATGAGGACTTTTAATTCTTAATTCCAGGTTCAACGATAATTTACTCCCAATTAGCCAGTGCTGAGATAATTGGAGACGCATTACATTGCTCAACATAGCATATAATTCAAGGCCGCTTGCAAAAAAAACTGGAGAAAACAATTCGGGAAGAACAAGCCGGTTTTCATCCTCACCGAAGTTGCGTCGATCAAGCAAACACCGTTCGGATATCAGTAGAACAATCAATTGAAAACAGAACATCATTATACATGCTATTCATTGATTTCAAGAAGGCTTTTGACACAATCAAGCGCGTTGCCATATGGGACAAAGGAACAACAGAAAAATATTCCGCCTAATCCAAGTACTATACGAAGAAGCCAAACTGTCAGTAATTCACAGCGGACAAACAAGTCCTTCCTTCACCACCTCATCCGGAGTCAAACAAGGATGTCCTCTGTCACCACTCCTCTTCACAATGGTCCTAGATAATATACTAGAAAAAATCTGCTCAACAAGAAGAGGAATAGCTTGGAGTCTGACTAAACAACTTGCAGACCTCGGCTATGCAGATGATATCTGTCTTCTCTCGCACAAATTCAGCGACATGCAGAGCAAATTAGGACATTTGGAACAACTTGCCAAACATGTTGGACTAGAAATCAACCTGGAAAAAACCAAAGCTATGAGAATAAACAACACCACCACGGAACATCTAAGGTTGAAAGAAGAACAAATAAAATTATGAACAATTTCTGCTACTTGGGAAGTATAATAGCAACTAGTAGTGGGGCTCAAGAAGATGTAGAAAATAGATTAAAGAAAGCAATAAAGAGTAGCATTTGGAAGATAGCAACCGATATGGAGGAACAGCCAAATATCCAGAGCAAATAAACTTAGAATATTCCGGTCTTGTGTAAAATCAATCCTGGCAGTACGGCAGTGAAACTTGGTTAACATCAAAAATTATCAACCAGAAGTAACAAGTCTTCATTAATAAATGTCTAAGGATAATATGCCGAATATTCTGGCCAATATTCTGGTAAAACACAATAACCAACAAGGACCTCTGTATACTAACCGGCGTAGAACCCATAGCGAAAGAAATTAGAAGAAGGAAATGGAGATGGATAGGCCACACACTCACAAAGCCATCAGAAAACATCGGGATGAGCTTAGAATGGAACCCACAAGGCACAAGAAGACCCAGTCGTCCAAAGAACACCTGACGTAGGACCATAAAACAAGAGCTTTTTTTTCTTTTTTTTTTTTATATATTTCCAAGTCTATGGGATGAACACCCTATCTGCTTTTTACACAGAGATTTGGAATACACAATCACATACAATAGCTTTTTCTGTAGAATTTTTGTGGTATATCTACTAATTTAAATGTGAAAAACTATATCTATTGTAGAGTACTTCGCCTTCATAATAGCATAGTTCCATTTTATTTTTAGTGATAACCAAAACACTCAACTATTTATCATTTATTTTATCCTAATGCCTAATGATAAAGGGTACTGGACCAGGTCGAAAAATCCAGAAAGCATTTTTAGCCTTCGTCGGGAGTTGAACCTGGGACCTTTCGATTGAAAGGCAGGCGCTCTACCTACTGTGCCACCCAGCGTGTTAAAAACAAACATAACGTGGAAACGTGGGCGAAAATAGCAGCTAGAAATCGAGTACGATGGAAATGTCAAGTGGAAGCCCTATGCTCCCAAGAGGAGTAAGGGAAAAAAAGTATTAATTGAAATAAACGCTACGTACGTAAGCCTGGACGTTCGACTATAGTATCTAATTTGATTTGTATACAAAAACTTATATAAAACTACCAAACAGACAATTTTGTTGAGCTCTTCGTAATTTCTTCCAACATTTTTTTCATATTCCAGATTTCTGTTTTCTTAAATATTTTAAAACTTAAATTTAAATAACTTTTTATATATTTAACTAGATGACTGTAGTCATGTACATGCATTTTATTTTGTTTCCATTCTACTTTCAAGTATCCAACATCCATTTAATAATGATGTCAACAAAAACAAAATATTATATTAAAGTACCTTTAATAACTTTGTTGTGAGTTTATGATAATAACTTTAAAAACATTAATTGTTTAAATTTTTACATATACTTATATATATATTTATATATATTATATGTATATATTATTGTATATAATATTATTTTACACATAAGGTAAATTGTAGCCTTACACCGATAGATGGTGAATAATGTACGTGTATAACAAGTAAAATATGTAACATACGTTATCAATTAGTGAACTTAATCTATATATGGTACCTTCATATCATTACGAAGTATAATGGTAACTAATAACAATAAAGGGACTTTAGAATTTTCAAAACTTTGTTTGTAAAAAACCAACAATGGAAATTATAATATATTATGATTACAATATATAATAGGACTGTAAAGGTTGGGCAGAAAGAAAAATGTATAAGTTATATACTATAAATGAAGAATAATGATGTTGATAATGAGTATTTTAGTCGATTATCCTACAATAACATCAACACTGTCTTTTGGAAGTAAACATTTAACAAAATGATACTTGAAAAATAACATAAATATATTTTTAACAATTAATTTTGCAACTCTATAATTGAGAATAGTTCTGTAGGAATCGAAATTTGGTTCAAATAAACTGTTTATGATTATAAATGATATATGTAGGGTCCCACGTAGTAAGCGAATTTTACATTAAGGGCTTAAAATATTTAAAATTGAAGAGAGTCAATCATTAACTACCATTCTTAGATTGGTAGATCTAAGAGAGATACTGAAAAAAAATTAGCAATTTACAGGAAGCCAACGAACACCCAAAGAGTAAGCCCAAGTACATCAAATCATAGCTTCTAACAAAAGATGGCCCCATTTCATTTAATGATGCATAGACTAGTGATAGTTGCTACGGAAAAGGAAAAATATCTTGACAACAATTACAAAAATTATCAACAAGAAAAGGAGATACTAGAACAGGCAAAGAGATTAGCAACAGTAAGATTTCAAGAACAATTACAATAAACGAATTCTAATTCAATCCAATTCTAAATCTACTGTAGCAGAACACATCCCAATCGAGAAGCATGACATCAACATAAATAACCTAGAGGTAATTAAAAAAATCAACGACACCTAAAACTAAATCGAAAACTAAATGTTTGCGAAAGCTTGGAAATCATAAAACAACCGAAAGGTACCGTTAATAGTGACCACAGTAACGGGTAGATGTGGCTATTTAAATTCATAGAAAAATAAAACTATAAGTCTTCTCTTTATCAGTTAGAAGATAAGTAAATTTAAATTTAATTTAATTTTTGAAAATTTATTGCCACTAAGATGTTTAACTAATATAGCTCTTAACCCTTGTGTGAGCACCCAGTTCTGGCCAGACCAGATCGAATTTTGAACTTAATTTTATATAAGTACTTAATTTTTATTGTTTCGATCTTACATTTCACGAATTCTAAAGCTAAACAATTCTACGCGCAGTAAAACAAAAAATTATGTATGAAAAAAAACGATAATATATATTATGAGTTTATCCATTTCGGTACCCTATGGTCTGGCCAGACAATATGGTATAATTCCATACAATTTTGTACAAAAATCATAATTTTTTTTGTCTTTTTTAATATTTTATTGACATTTAACAATTTTAAAATGAATACTGATCAGTTAGTTAGTAAGCTGTCTGTCATCGCAGATAAAAGGTGTCTAATTTATTTCAATTTAATTCAGCCCGAAAAGTATAGTTTTTGCAATTTCAGAGTATTTTGAATACAGTTTTATAATTTTGAGTGTTGTTTTCAATTATTTTCAATTGATATTTAGAAATGGATGTACCAGATCCAACTATTTTCGACGAGGAAATAAAATTCGGGTTTCTTTTCACTAATCATTTATATTTATTTTGCAAATATCGGCTAATCTCGTCGCAAGTGTTGCTTCCGAAATATCGATATTTTCAAAAAAAAATATAAACGATTAGTGAAAGGAAACTCGCCTTTTATTCCATATTTAAAATATATCACTAGAAACAAATCTGATTATCAAAAACACATAGATATTTTTTTTTTTATAAAATCTTATTTTCTAGCGTTAGGGTAAAATTTTTAAATTTTTTAAATCAAGATGGCTTACAATCTTAGACAAAGTGGTATAATAAGTCAACAAGATTTTTTAGAACGTATTACAAATGCAAACGAATTGGATCGATTGCACGAAGATGAAGCTGCGACAGTGTGAAGACAATGATGTAGTTATCCATGATGATTATAAACTTGAGGTAAGCATCAGATGCAGAAAAATAAATGCTAATTGAAATTAATTCTAGTATTCCTAGTAATGATGAAGATGATGAAGAAGATGAACAAGATGAAGTTAATAATGTTAGGGTTCAAGTGGATAGAGATTTTCAACCAAGAACACTACATCCTCGACCACAACAAAATTTAGAACAAGCAACAGTTTCCGCAGCAGTAGTTGTTGGTAAGAAAAGATCTTACAAAATGGTTAAAAAAGATTCATGAACCGGTAAAATTATTGCTGTACTGGCAAAAATGAAAATGTACTGGCTCATAGGTAAGAATTCTACCTTAACAATACAAAACAAACTTCTGCTCTATAAACAAATACTGAAACCAGTATGGTCATATGGCATTCAGTTATGGGGATGCAGCAAAAAAAATAATAGAGATAATATTCAGAAGTTCCAGAATATGGTTGTAAGAAACATTGTGAACGCGCCCTGGTTCATCAGAAACTATGACCTACATAGAGATTTGCAAATAGAATCTGTCGATAAGGAAATACAGAAATTTGCAAAAAGTCACGAAAAAAGGCTTCAGCGCCATGCAAATGTGGAGGTAGTCGAGCTCCTGGACAATATAAATATAGCCAGATGACTCAAAAGAGTAAAACCTGCAGCAATAATAACCCACATTCTTGAGGACACGTCGCGCTGGTGATCGGACATTCACCCGCTCCTACGCTTAGATAAATTTGTTTTTACGGGATTTGTGAAGAATTTCTTTATGTTGACTGCCAACGAAACGAGGTTTTTTACAAGTCTTCCATAATTATAAATTCGTTCGGAGAGCTGGTTGGTTTTTCGTCGCTGATGCGATGGGTCTTCAAGGTTATGGATGAATACGTCAAAGGAAAAGTTAGATAGACATCGCTGGATGTTGTCTACATTGAAAAATAAAATAAAGCCAAGAAACAATTGCTCTTAGTCGTGTAGGACTAGATCGCAATATAGTAAGGGTGTGGCTTAGTGGGTAAGAATCCCACACACAATGTCAAGCTACGGCGTTGATTGTGTCATTTGAAGATTTCAACCAGTCTGAGTATAAAAAAAAATAATAATAATTGACACACACATATATATACATTTATATATATCACAGACAACCACTGATCACCAGCTGGACACATCTTTTATAATAGTTTTTATGAAATTGCATGAAATTGTATAAAAATACACTATGGTCTGGCCAGACCATGGGTGTACTTAATATGATGTTGTAAGGTGGTGCACACAAGAGTTATTTAGGCAAAAATAAAATTAGGCAACTACACTAAAGACGGTCACATATCGATATTCGTAAAAAATAGATAAATAAACAATTTGGAAAAGTAAAAGGCTTGTGTGAGATTATATGAATAAATATTACTGCTCCCCTATATTTTTATTTTATCTAACTAGATAACTGATAAAATGTTATGTTCGAATAATTGTTTAGAAAAAAATTTTATATACTCAATAATGCCTCTATAATTCGAGCAAATCCATCTTGTCTTCTTTTTTATGCAATGGATATACAAAATCAATCGTACATTTATCATGCATTTTCTCCTTCATATCAAACCACGATATCTATTTTATGTAATCTTTGATGCAACATATCAACCCTCATGTAGAGCTCCTCTTCTGCTGTTATATTATCTTCTATATCGGGGCTTTACTCGATTTTAATCACTTTGCTGCTTCTACCATGTCCTAATATTGTGGTAGCTTTGCACTCCCTTCTGCAAAATGTGCTGAATAGAGATTTAGTTCACTTGTGCTCCATTGATACGCAATGCTGTTCAAAAATTTATCTTTTGAATTAGAATGTAATGAAGGGAAGACTGGACAAGGTTTGAGTCGGAAAATAAATATCTAATAACCAATTCTCATAAGATGGTTGGGTAAAGCTAAATAGAATTCTTGAACCACCGGTTATTAAAATATTCCATGGTTTTAATGGTATTTCATTGCACAATAGTGTAATGAGATTTCCTCTGGACTGTATAATAACTCAATCAGTTAACTGTTTATATTGTATAGTATGGATTGAGTCAAACTAACAGAAGTTGCTTCAGTCGGTTAAAATACTATACACATTTATGTGAAAAACATTTTTGTTTTATAGTTGTTTTTCGATTCAATTCAAATACACTTCAAAAAGTTACGGACTTTTATAACACACTTAAAAATAAAGTTTGAAAATAAAAAAAATTAATTATTTTTAATAAAGCAATAGAAAATATTTTTAAAGATACTCGTACATTGTTATTGAATCCATTGTTCCTGGTCATAATATAATAATTTTTATACAGGATTGCTTGGTTCAACAAATTAATATAATTATGGTTTCATTCGGTTGAGTAAAGTTTCTCTATGGTAGAATTTTTTTTATTCTTTATATTAAGGTTTTTTTTGTTGATTATCAAATGAATATTTTGTGGGGGTCCTGTGTTTTGGTTAACTATATCCTTTAACAATAGAAATTATTTATTATAAATATAATTTTGGGTGTTATTTAAAATTTTTTATTGAAATATAAAATTAACATATTATTGATATACTTATTAAATTAAATATGAGTGCACAAGTACTTAGACTTACCTATTAATAGAAGTTTGGTCATAAATAATTTAAGATTTTTAATTTGTTACATTTACGATGATATTTTGTGTATGGATTGAGATATTCAGAATAAAATTACAGAGTTGAGAGTTGTTGGTCAGTGTTCTATGCTGTAGCTATAATTAATGACTGAATGTATATTATAGTCATTGGTATAATTTTTAAAAAATATTAAATTCCATATTTGTTATTTAGAAGTAAATTTTATCTACTAACATAAAATATTGTTTCATCTATTACAGAGCAACATTTAAAAAGATTGTAAAAATATTAATTAACTATTTTATAAATAAAAAAAAAATCACTCATAAGCTCAATAACGTTTAGAGACCTTAATAAGTTTTAAAACAATTTAATTCAATCGCCTACCTTGTCTTTTTTTTTAATTTTGGACTAGTTGAGGATTGGGGAAAGACAAATGTCTCTTTAATTAGTAGATCAGATGAGATTGAATAAATTTATAAATATTTTTCTTGAACCCTCGTAGATTGTATGTGGGTATATTTTTCAATCGGGGAAACACGTTTGTTGGAATATGACTCCATGTTCGAGAAAATTTTACTACAAATATCCATAGTCAGTTTAGAGACACCTAAGAATTTCCACTGTATAGACTTGGGCAAATGATTCCACTTTTAATCGTCTGAGGAAATATTTCAGAGGTGGCATTAATGTTTTTATTTCATCTCAACAAGTCCCTAAACCTACGAGATATATATAAAATAGCGTCATTACGACGATTTTCAAGTGGAGGGAAGAAGTCACATTGGAAACTGTCGATAAGATGAACTGCATGCTTTTGACATTTGTCAAAAAACTTTAATGTGGCTCGCGATGGATCAGCTCATATATGTGAATTGTATTCCAACTTAGCAGCGACGCAAAAAACTCAAATATTTCACAGCATTTTTGGTAATGTCAGTAATAGGATTATTTCATACCATTTTGACTTGCATGCATAGGATATTTAAGTTCACTGAATTCGTACATCTCTCAAATAGTAGGATGGGAACAATTAGGGTAGATACTAGACATATTTAAGTTTTAAAGATGTTGAACTCAACCCTATTACTTTTTCTCAAGTTGAAAATATGTCCAAGTGGTTATTGAGCATGCTGACCATGATTATCGTAAATGCAATTTTTTTTCCGTACCCCTCTTGGGAGCATATAGGGCTTCCACTTGACATTTCCAGTGTACTATTATTTTTATCATTTAAGTGTGGGATCGGCCTACTGTAAACGACCGATTGGATAATTCCATCTGCGACACATGGTTCTGTCGCAGATGTTATTGACAATTTGTGTAATTATTATTTGAGATTATGTCAGTACTCAGGGGGAAAAGATTACACAAGACACAATTGTATAGACAAAACCGTCGCCCAAGTGTCGTGACTAATTACCTTGATTTTTTTTCTTTTTGACACCAGTATAATTGTCCTTAAAAGTTATGAAACAATAGGTCCGCGGTCCAAGGAATTGGGGCCGAAACTTTATATCACGTGTTTAAATTATATTTTTCTGGAAAAAGATTATTAATAATTATTATAAATAATTTTTAAAAAATTTTCGAATGTGTCCGCGGCTTAGAAGTCGGGACCAAAAACCTTGAACAAAAAAATTGTCCAAAAACCAAGATGTCAATAATGTTTATTAGGTATCAAGATAAGTATATATAAAAAACTTTTTCACGATAAGTTTTGTTTTTTTTTTGTTCAAGGTCTTTGGTTCCGAATTTCGGACCGTCGGTTTATATTAAGTAGATAAATTGTGAAACAGATCTAGAGTTTTAATATTTATTTAATTGCGAGTCAATAATTAAAGCAGTAATCTGTGAGACATATTGCGTAATTAAGAGATAACAAAAAATTACTGTTAGATTAAAAAATCTAATTATATCTCATAGATACTTTTTCACATCTGACTTATAAACATTTTTGTATATTCAAATGCTAAATAAATTTCCCCAGAAAATCCTTAAACTACATTCATTTTTTATTCAGTGGTAAATATTTATTATCTACATACAAGTAAAAATTTTCATACCATTCAATTTATCTTGTAAGTATTTCGCTTTATCAAAATACAAAATTAACGCCTTCATTGGAATGAGTGCAAAAAAATACAAAAATATAAAATTATAAAACTAATATGAAATACCAAAACCCACGTACTCATAAAAGTTTGAAGATATCAAAATTAAAAAATATTCATAGATTTGAAAACGCAAAACCTAATTAATGTGTTTTTAATAAAATATTTTCAAAATTTATTAAAAAATAATTCAAATTTATTTAATAGCACACAATTCTAAGATATGAGATTCGAATATCTTCACTTCCTTGTGTTTTGTTCAATATTTGGGAATGTAAGAATAATAAAAATACATTATCAACCTATTTTGTAGATTTGTTCGTTTGAAGATTTACTTTGACTTGCAGTAAAATTTTTAACATATACTTTTAACAAAAAAAACCACCTAAAAAGCGTAGAAAATAAAATGGATTGAAGAAATATTGTAAAACATAGATGAATGATGTTAAAATAAATTTGAAAAATTCTCCAGTTTTAAGTGAAATATTTATGAGTCATGTTGAAAAAAGGGAGATTCTGATTGAGATGTTGTATCGGCGTAGGACCTAATTTCCAAAAATATATATCCTTAGTGGCGCATCTGATCCTTTAAGGACGAAAAGGACATTTGAAAGTATCCTTGTTGTTTTGATGTTTTTGTATAAAAACCGTTATATCTGTTGAACTATATATTCTAGAAAGATAACGGTTTGGATCTCATTTTCAATTTTGAACTACAATATCTCCATAACGGCAGCACCAACCATTATCAAATAAATGTTGAGATATGCTCCACACCGTTGTCTTTCTAGAACATATAAGTGAATAGTTATACCCGAAAAAATCATTTAACAATAGTTTTCAATAATGTTTCATGTTTAGTGTTTAGAATGAAAGTACTCTACTTTGATTGCAAAAGATTTTAGAAAAAATATTTTCACCTCAACTACCACACACCTCTATATCGTAATAAAACTTTTTTAATAATTTTAAATAATAAGCGAAATAATAAAAGTAAAATAAAATTAATTATTATTATTTTATGAAGTTTTTTTTATTTAGAAAACTCTGATATTCAAATCAAATAACAATAAAATTGTGGTATTTTAATTTTACTGAGCCACAGAATAATAATTCAACCACAAGTTATAAACGAAACCTTAAATATGAAACAAAATTTATGGTTTTTTGATCAAACGTTTTAGATTTAAGTATTAATAAATTTATTATTAACCTGTTGTTCCTATTTGCTATTGGTAATAATCAGATTTGTAGAGAAGAAGTTCTGAGAAGAAATAAAAATTTGTTTTTGTTTATGAAATTTATCTTCTCAATGTTTTCAGCGATGATTTGAAAAATTTATTAGAAATGTTTTAAGTATATTTGATAGATTTAAAACTGTACCCGACCGCTAATATCTATATTATTAATCAGATATGACCTATGGGTGTATTTATATATATATTTTAGTATGCAGGAATTTGAATGGAACGTGAAAAGAACTGCGGTAGTTTGTAAGAATACAGACATTACTCACAGGTAGAGAAATGATCTATCCATGAAAACTTTGTCACTAACAGAATAATTAGAGACAAATTAAAGAAGCCTAACCTAAATGGTGTGATGATTGAGTTTTCCAAAGAAGTCAAATACCTTGGCCAGAATAGACTATGGTCGCCTATATTATATATCGCAATAGTGAGGTTAACTTTACCCTTCGCATCCGCAGTTTGGTGCAAAAACGTACGTAAATACAAGCTCAAAACCAACTCAACAAACCACTCATCATTGATTGTTATGGTTATCTGGAAAACATCTACCGTATCATTAGAGACCCTGTCCCTCTTCACCTAGAACCTCTTCATCTTTTGATACAGAAAACAGCAATGGCTCAAACTTACAAATGTATTACTGGTGATTATTCCACTAAATAAAAAAGATGTACACCCAGAAGGATGATACACTTTCGATAGCACTAGTCATACCGAGCAGAGAGACGTGGGAAACCAGTCCACTTTTTCGACAAAGGAGCATTAGCATATAAAATGGATGGATTAAGATTGGGAGTATATGAAAAAAGACCCATAGAGCCAAAGAACCTCAGACCCATATTTATCATAGATATCTAGATCGTAAGAAATGGAATAATGTGGTTAGTGCCACATAAGAAGTAGCTACTTGTATATAGAGCTGTGAACTTTAATAAGAAGTTGCGGTATGTAGGTACCAATATAGTTGTAATCCATACATTTCATACAACAATAACGTACTCTTCCTCTTTCTATGTTAGTTAATGCCTCAATTCAATCCTTATACATAAAAAAAATTTGAAGGATGAAGTACTCAGTTATCGTCCTATTACTAAATTGTCTAAATTATTATCGATTCCTAAAGTTCTCGAATTAATTGTTGTTGATTCTATTTGTAGTCATTGCACTTCTTTTCTCATTCATAGTCAACGGATTCATAAATAATAAATCGGTGGTAACAAATCTGGCTGAATCAACTTCAACATTTATTAATAATATAAAGGATGGTTTACAAACAGATGAAGTATACCACATTGTACCATATAGTGTAATATTGCTTAAATTACGAAAATTATATTTTCCGTTAATCTTTCTAAAATGGATCAACTCATATTTAACCAATAGAGTCTATAATGTTTTACTTAGGTCATCTACACTACATTTCAACATCATTTATGGCCAATTCAGGTGTTCCACAAGGTAGTCACTTAGAATCTTTTTTGTTTATAATTTCTATTAATGATGTTGTCTCAGTAATCAAAAATAGCAGATTACAAATTTACGCGGATGATATGAAAATTTAAAAAAAAAATTAAGTCCGTGAGAAACATGGTGTTACTTCAAAATGACTTTGATAATTTCCTTCTCTGGTGTACAAATAATAACTTTACTTCTCAACATTAAAAAGTGCGCATTAATGACTTATAATCGCCGTTCTAGTCCATTAACTTATAATTATTTTTTTAATGGCCGTAAAGTATTACTAAAAGTTAATTCTATTAAAGACTTAGGTGTGGTTTTCGATGATAAATTAACATTTAAATTTCATTACAATCACATTATAAATAAATCAAATTCCTTATTAGGATTCATAAAACGTTGGACAAAGGAATTTTTCGATCCTTATATTTTAAAGACACTTTATACAACATTGCTCCGACCTAATTTGGAATATGCCAGCCTAGTATGGTATCCGTTTTATGATGTCTATATTCAGAGAATAGTTTTAAGATTTTCCCTTCGCAATCTTCCTTCGGAAGATCTCATTCCTAATTCATTTGGATGACCTATAGAAAAGGAGGGAAATCGCTGATATAACTTTTATTGTTGCAATTGTTAAACGTAATATTATCTCTCCACCTATTTCTGATAAAATTGTTTTTAACACCGATTCTCGACTTCAATTGGTTAATCTTTTTGCAGTCGCACACCCTAGGACTAATTACGCTAGATTAAACCCATTAACAGAATGTTAAATATATAATTATAAGGCCTTAATTGACTTCTCCCTCTCAAAGTCTATTTTAAAAAACCACTACCTACACCAATTAAACTAATTACACTTCTACTCATAACATTCCTTAGTATTTATTAGTATTGTTAAATTATACAACTTTAAGTTTATAACTATATAAAAAAATTTAATTGTATTTTGTATTATTCTTAATTTTTTTTTTTTCTTTTTTCAAATGTTAATTTTTTATTGATGTAAGTAATTAGTAACTCCAACTTGATTTAAACTTGAAATAAATAAAGATATTTATAAAAAACAATTTGTTGATTTATTTATTTTTATTTTTGATCTATTTGTGAAGAGGACCAAACCACATTTTTGTATATACATTTTTATAGTTGTCATGCGTGTATTAAAAATTCACAGTTGGAGGTTTATTTACAAATCTTAAAGCAATTCCAAATCTTAAGTTCAGCTCTTAAAGCAATTCTAGAAATTTTCAGAAATCATATTCTAGAATTTTCTTAGAATCGTGTTAGAAATTTTGTGGATCTTCTGTTAAATATATTCGATAACTGACATTAACTATCTCACCTAATTATCTCACATCACAATTTTAATTTGTATGGATTTCATTAAGGGGATTTCACATTGGTCCTAATATTTTTTACTTTTATGTCTGTCCGCTTTCTTGTAATAATTCAAAATTATATTTTATAAATCAGGCTTATTACTAAATATTTTGTTATTTTAATAAAAAAAAAACTGCTATTTTAAAAATGGTACCTACCGGGAGATATTGCTGATGTTATATATAGTTACTATCAGAATATATGAGTTTAATGTAAAAATGTACATTACATGTTTGGTCTATTAAAAAGTTATAATGACTTTGTTTTAAGGAAATAAATATTTGAAAGTAGACTAAATAATGTTATAAAATGTTATCTCATAATTATGTTATGTATGTTGTTTCATATATAGTATATATTGTGGAACACTATATACATACATACAAAATCATAGAATAGAAACACGTTTCTAATTATTAATTTAATGCATATATAAGAACTATTATGTACATGGTTTGTTTTTATTGAGAACAACAGCTTCTGAATAATTTTGATTTACATTAAATAGGTACAACAACACAACACATGGTTTGCGTAATAATAAATGCTAAAGATGTTGTTATTAATTTAATGACTACACTTATATCTTAAAAGGCAAATTCAATTTATCAGATATTTATTTATTAAGTATAAATATTTCTAAGAACTAAACAAAAATTATGCCCATATCCTAACTAAAGGATATCTTAATTGGATAATTTTGTTTTTCTGGAAAGGAAAACTTCAATAAGTCGGTTGAAAGTTACTGAAAAGATTAAATGAAAATCTTATAGAGTAGTAAGTATACTATACATAATTTCAACATTAAAGTATGTTTTTGGAAAAAAATAATATTCGTTACATAAAATCTGTTGAGATGACATTGGATATAAATTTATAATAAATTGTAAAATATGATATTATAATCAAGATATGATAGAATGAAAAAATATTTACCAGGGTCGAACCGGTTTACAAGTATGTCAAACTTTCGAAAATGACATGAAAATGACGCAAAACTCTGGAAAATTACATTTTAGAAAACATAATTTGTAATATTTAATTTAATTTTAATATATATAATAATCCAATATGGTTTCCGACATAAGCATAACACCATACTTACTATAACGAAACCATCTGCAGACATGTGTTTTGGAATATAAATAATGATAAGTGTGACGCAACATCCTTTATAGATTTCGAAAAATCTTTCGACATCGTTTGGATAAACTGTATCATATACAAAATTGATTAAAGAAAGCAAGAGCAGCATCTGGAAGGTTGCAAGCGATATGGAGGAACAGCCATATATCCAACTAAACTTAACCAAGTTTCAAAACCGTAAATCAATCCTGACATACTGCAGTGAAACTTGGTTAGCATCAAAAATTATCAACCAGAAGTTACCAGTTTTCATTAATAAATGTCTAAGGATAATATGCCGAATATTCTGGCCAAACACAATAAGCAACAAGGACCTCTGGATACTAACCGGCGAAGAACTCATAGCGAAACAAATTAGGAGAAGGAGATGGATAGGTCACACCCTCAGAAAAAGAGCTTAGAATGGAAGCCACAAGACACAAGAAGACCCGGTCGCCCAAAGAACACCTGGCGGAGCCCCATAAAACAAGGGGTTGAAACTACAAACATAACGTGGGAACAAGTGAAATTAGCAGTTAAAAATCGAGTCAAGTGGAAGCCCTATGCTCCCAAGACGAGTAAGGAAAACAAAAAAAAAACACATTTGATATATTTAATTAGTAACATGCTAAGCAACGAACCCTTTACGAATTTCTTGAAATAGTTTCTTTTTATGGGAAGCTCTATGTGAACGCTATCTCTTCCGATCTATTGAACTTCTCCGTTTATTATCTAAGAATTCCAGGTCTATATATCCTTGATGAATGCAATTAAGATGTCAATTTCAGAATTAGCCGATGCGTATTTCTGGAAATATTTATGTCTTTGCGATCTACGGCGTCGCAAACAAGCAAAATATGAGAGGAAGACACATGTTTGTGTTTGATCTACCAATCTTGACAGATGTTTCTTAAATATAGACCATGACTCATGACCAATGCTCTGACATTGGATCTATTCTCCTTGATTACCTGATTTAATTGGTGAATATTGATATTTTGAAAAAGGTTTTATACTGCATAAGTTCTTGAACACTACTCAATAGTTTTTGGGTTGCTGTATTTTCCCACTTGGAAACAATTCTTTGTAGTTAGGTACTTGAACGAACAATAATTGTTTTCCCTTATATTTTAATAAGTAAGTTTAGTAAGTATTTGAGTAAGTAGGAATAAAATGTGTTGAAACTTACAAATAAAAAGCAGAACATTTAGACTTTGAAAGATAAATTTAATAAAAATATCTTGGTTTCTCTGGCAAGAAAATCACAATTAATAAAAGGAAGAAAAGAAAAATTATTGTTTCACAGTTTTAGATGGTCCTCAAATTCTGATATATTACCATCATCATCTTATTGTGCTACGACGGTGGGTGAACGTTGGTCATGGTCCATATCTCGCCATGCATACGTCACTACGGGTCTTGTTAGAGTTTTATATATGGTCATATTTTCTTTTTTTTTTTTATATTTTTGATTGTAGTAAATCTCTGTTGGCATAGTAAGAACTGTTTCCGGCCTGAAATCTATTATCAATTCTAAAAACATTATAAGAACATTAAAACATATAATGTTAATACAAAAGCAACAAACCAATAACAAATTTTGTTTTTTTTTTGATTGTTAAAACCTCCAATGTTTGACAAAAAACAAAGCCAGATTACTGTTTTGAAGTTTTGGTACTGAAACAATAATAGATATAATTTGTTATACATATATGCACATACATTCTCTCATATTGCAAAACTACTTCCTACTGTAATATTTCAATAATACTGAAAACTTATTTCTAATATTCTTTTTTAAATACCAGGAATAAGTTTTTTATTTCATTTATTCGCAATTTTCTTTGAAATTTCAGAGAAAATAATTCTAAATTCATCAAGAAATTTAATTTTTTTATTCCTAAACATAATGAATTTTGCAAATGTTATGCAAATGCAACCGTATAAATTATTTAAGTAGAATCTATTGTCTTCAGATAATATGCATATAAAAGTTATATTGCAACAGTTCCCAGCTTTTCTTTTACGATTTCATAAGTACTTCACCATATAATATGCGAGTGTGTATTGACATAATGTAAGTGTTATGTTCAGTGTTGATATTTAGTCGGTACGAACTACATGTAGTAGTTGTTCAAATTTCATTTTTGTTTTACATCTTAAAGCAATCCCTAGTATACAAATGACGTTGACTATGATGGTTAGTGGCCGATTTCTGAACGCCGACTATTTCCGTAGAGTGCTGAAGTCTATATTAAATAAACATGGAAAACAGAGACTGCTCTCTCTTTTACTTTTTCAAGTCGTGGACATTAATAAATAGTGATTTCTACATGTTTATATTTACAATAAAAGTATTTTCACAAAACAATTAAATGTAGAATAATTTCATGTTCCAATAATTAAATTAACACTTATTCTAATAAAATATATAATTAATAAATAATTTCTATATGTACATGCAATTTAATTATATCAACATTTTTGCTTTTATATTTTCTATTACTGGAAACAGCAAGTCACTTAGTGAAACTTAGATTAAGGTGAAAAAGTATATATAATGTATTTCAGATGATAAAATCAAAAAAAAAAAAAATAAAGTCCACTGATGACTCAATCCTACTTCAAACTGATCTAAACAATTTCTATCTTTGGTCTAACAATAACAATTTACTACTTAAGTTTGCTTTAATGTGCTATACACGTTGTTCCCAACCAATATTTTACAATTATTCACTTAATACTGAATTTTTGTTAAGAGTTAATTCCATTAAAGATTTAGGAGGGTACTTCGACGATAAGTTAACGTTTAAATTACACTTCAACTGCATTATAAATAAATCAAATTCCTTGCTAGGGTTTATAAAGCGTTGGTCTAAATAATTCTCTGATCCCTATATTTCACAAGCTCTGTACACAACATTGATTCGATCTAACTTGATGCTAGCCAGGTATGGTCTCTATTATATGATGTTCATATACGAAGAATCGAAATCATTCAAAAGAAGTTTTTAAGATTTGCACAACGTAATCTTCCTTGGGAAGATCCGATTCGATTGCCACCTTACGAACATCGTCTAAATTTAATTCATCTGGTCATCCTGCGAAAATAAGGCAAATTGCTGATATAACCTTCGTTGTTGAAATTGTTAAAGGTAACATTATTTCGCCACCTATTTTCAATAAAATTTTCATTAACAGTAATTCTCGACTTAGATCCGTTAATCTTTTCATCCTGATTTATCATAGAACTAATTATGGTAGATTTGAACCCATTAATAGAATGTTAATAATGGAAAATAAATACAAGGCCGTAATTGACTTTTCTCATTCAAAGGCTGTATTAAAAAAACAACTACACCAATACACGAACTATATCACTCTCACTCCTACACCTTGAACCGTCATTTAGTATTTAAGAACTTATGTTAAGAATTTAAAATTTATTTAGAATTTTGTAACTTTTTTATTTTATTTTTTTGTAACTTTTTAAAGTTTTTAAATTTGTTAAATTTGTAACGTACATTATTAAGTAAATATTATTTGTAACTGCTTGATTTAAGCTTGAAATAAATAAATAAGAAATGTCATGATTTATCGGTCATGAAAATCATGTCATGAAAATTAAGTTTTGTGGGTGGTGAAAGAAAAAAAGTAATGACAATCTAGAAGTTTTTAGTCTAGGCGATTATGAAAATCAAGTAAAACTTGATTCAGTGCTCAGCAGTTCCCATTGTGTATTGGCTATAAGAAAATCACTCTTCAGCATTAGATAACATAATTAAAAGCATTACACAAACTGTAAAAAATTACGTCGACGATGTGCTTTTATTGTCACATAAATCAAAGATTTAAATGATATGTCCCAAACGGTTTGAAACTGGGAAAATAGCTTGCCTAAATACTTCGGTCAATAGTACTGTCAATATAGCCAAAACCAATATAATTAAATGTACAACTCGTAAAAGAGAAAATCGAGTCGCAATCGTTTCTTGCTATAAAAAGTGAAACGAAAATTCAATAACATGTATTTTATATTTTACTATTACAGTATGTCACGCGTAGCTGTCGGAGTCGTTGTATTTGAATTTGAATTTCGCAAGCACCCAACAAAAAAGAAGACCGAAACTGAAGATTTAGCTGCAGAGGCGACAATAGAATGATTTTATTTCCAAACTATACCCCACTTATGGGGTTGTACGACCATCATGATGAAAAGTTTGCAATACATAATATCTTTGAAAAGGGTTATTTTGCAAGAGTACTGGTTTTTAAATTTTCGGATATCACCACCTTCCATTTCACAAATTACGATAGACTTACGTATGTTATTAAGTATCTTAGCATTTTCTTTTTTCAAAAATTAAATTTGAATAAAAGTAACTTCTTCAAAATTTATTTATTAAAAAAATAAAGTAGCAAAAAACTGAATTGTAATTTAATTTGTCACTACTAAAAATGATTTTTATTAGAAAAGTTATTTATTTTTTGTTGTATATTTCAACATATATTTTATTATATTTCAACGTTACTGGAGGGGATCACGGAAATGGAAAATACGTAGGTAAAATTATAATTTATTGTACCTACTAAGTATAGTAAGAAAAGGCATGAACAAAATTAAACTACTACTAATGCCAGATTAGTGAAAATTTGTGTAATAAATAAGTTATCGTATACACTGAATATAAGTGTTCCATTGGCGGCCGTTTGAACTGAGAGCAATCTAACAGATTCTTGTACTTATTGTCAGTAATCATCACTTTAGGGATTTATTCATTTATTCTGTAGTTGGCTCTATGAAATAGAAAGATGAAGACATTAGATATAGGTTATGTTAAATTATGTTCATGTTATGTTCGTATGGTTAAAAAATTATAGCGTTGGACTAAGAGAGTGACGCAATACAAATATTCATTTTTTTGATAGCCTCAATTCTTTGCACTTAAATTTTGTAACAGGCTGATCAAATCTGGTTAGCATATGGTTAGCTACTTGTAGCCTAATAACACATGTGTAAAGTGATTATAATATATATAAGAAATTTTAAATTGACCATCGATTTATAAAATTTAACATTGAATTAGCACTAAAATTGCTATTCTGAAATTTAACTGGAATTTTCAAAAATGGTAAAAGATAGCTAAATCTTTGATAGACTTAACTTCTAATATTTTTTTGTTTCAAAAATAGTAATTACTTGAAATTGTATTTATTCGCTTAAAAAAATAGTAATTATTCGCTTATGGTAGCCCATTACAATGCATTTGTGGGATTGAGAAAAGATTGTTATACTCTTATATACTAAATGAAGAAATTATAAAGATAAATTTGGTGTTATACCTTAACCCAGTGGTGTCCAACCTTTTATAGGAATTGGGCCAGATAATAGTTATATATATATAACTGGGCCGATATTGACAAAAATTTGTATTATTCTTAATTTAAATTTTTTATTATTAAAAAAAAATGTACATTTAATGAGAGACTTGCGGTTGTATATCTTTAACAATTTTCTGTAACCGAGGTTGAAAAGTTGACACACCAATTCGCAATACGGAATGAAGATGATCGTCATTTATTCTATTTCTGATTTTGGATTTATTTAATTTCATTCGAGAAAATGTCTGCTCACATATGTAAGTTGACCCAAATAATGTGGAAAATTGCACGGCATAATCTCTGATATTTGGGAAATCATTGACTGCAAATCTTTATAAAATTCAAGTAATTTTCCCTTACATTCTTGAAACCTGCCTTTCAAATATGAGGCTGCTTGAATTTCAATGAATTCTAGCTGTAAGGAAGCATTGTAGTTGCCTGCAACAACAGAAAATGGATTTTCAAATAACTTTATGTCATCTTCTTTTGAACGCATATCAGTGAAACGTCGCGAAAACTCATCTGCAAGTATCTGCACAGCGTGTTTTTTCAAATATATAAACTTTTTTAAGTTCAGTACAACATTCAAAATGAACAAGATTTTCCTCTTTTAATTGATTTTTAAACAAAATCAGCATATTTTCAAAGGCCATAATATGACCATATACTTCGGGTAGTAACTTATATTTTCCTTGTAGTTTAGTATTGAGAGAATTAAGATGATGTGTAATGTCAACCAAAAAAGCAAGATCGAAAAGCCATTCTTTGCTTGATAATTCTTTTATTTCTTTTCCTTTTGCAATCATGAAGATATCGATTTCATTACGTAACTGAAAGAACCTGTATAAGACCTTTCCGCGACTAAGCCAACGTACATTACTGTGCAAAAGAATATCGTCATATTCCGACTCAAGTTCAGCTAGAAAATTACGAAATTAATATAATTAATATAAAGCCCTGGTGACATATGGGTCGGAAAACTCTTTTGACCATCTTTTGATAAACCCAAGAGGTGAATTAGCTCTACTGCTGACAATGTTATTGATATGAGATCTAAAATTTAGTACGGTATCTAGTATAGAATACCTAAATCTTTAGTGGATGCGACATTAGAGATAATAACCCTGTTAATACTATAATTCCGCGCTGATATTGAATTTTTACGGGAAAAGGTGATGCTTTGGCATTTACTAGCGTTAAATGCTAGGTCATTATTATTACGCGAAATAGCGAAGTTATTAACATCACTCTGAAGAAGATGATATTCTTGCGAAGATAAGATTTGCTTAAATATTTTCATATCGTCAGCATACACAAGAAAGTGAGAATTTTACATAATATTATGTACATCGTTTGTGCTTAAGATAAAAATCAAAGGGCTACCATGTGGAACACTTGATTTAGCATTGAAGGGATCTGAAATATTAAACCTAAAAAGTACGTGATATATTCTGTCGCACAAATATGAATTAAACCAATCTATAATGAAAGGTGGAAATCCTAAAGCACGAAGTTTAAATAAAATGACACTATGGGACAGTTTATCGAAAACCTGGCTAAGGTAATCGAATCCACGTCTAGCCCCTATTCCATGGAGTTGAGACTAAAAGAGACTAATTCGGTTAGATTAGTAGTGGTGGATTTCCCCTTGAAGAGTCCATGTTGAAAACACGATAATAATGGTTTACAATGATTAAAGATAGAGCCGTATACAATACTCTCGAAAAGCTTAGGAATACAAAATAATTTGGAAAAATGGGCCTATAGTTGTTGATTCCAGCCTCATTTCCTTTCTTATGGATCGGAGTTATGAAATAAGTTTTTCTTGGAAAAATTGCTGAAGAGAAGGACATTTGAAAAAGCCTGATTAATAGTTGTATAAACGTATCAATGCATTTTTTTTAGAACTACATGAGGTATACCATCAAGACCAAAAAAGTATAATCATCCTTTAATTTGTTAATTTTGTAACAAAACATCTTCATAACCAATATTAAACGTCGTTAGTGAGATTAGTGGAGAGTTCCTTCTCTGGAATCGTTAACGAAATTTGTGAGATTTGTGAGAATTGTGGAGAGTTTCTACCTTGGAATCGTTAACGAAATTAATTGCATGGTCTCAAAATTTTGAACATATTTTTTAATATTCTTAAAGTTGAAAACACAACATCGACTGACAATAGATTCAGTTGTTGACTGAGAACGAACATTTGTTGTTATGAATGCATGAATTTTGATGTTCAATAGCAGAAATTTGTCTACTACCTACATGCTTGCTGAATAATAATTTGTGTACCAGTAGATACTATTTTAATTCAGTTTGTTTTTTTTTCTTTATTTATCTGTGTTCACTTACAATTTTAATAATTCAAAAATAGTTACAAATTAATTCAATATAATAAATAAATTGAATAACAATTTTAAAGTTATAATTTTGACACACATTGTACATAAGAGTTTTATGACCGTAGCCGAAGCTGTCTGGTCCTATAATTTATTAATAATATAAAAATTCAATTGTTTGACAATAGTTTTTTTTTTTAATATAAAATAAATACAATTAGTTAGAAATTCATCAAAAATTTACATTAATTCAAATATATCTATAAATTGCACATAAATATATTTATAAATTGCATGTATTGACAGAAATTATCAATTGGCTTAATATTACCAGGTAGATCATTAAATTTTTTTAAACAATTGTAGAGACAGTTTGTCTTTTAACGGTTTGTTTTGAACAGTGATAGATAAAAATTGCATTTGTTTCGGGTGTTATAATTATGCACATCTACATATCTTTGCAAAATGAAATAATGCTTAATTTGATTATTTATAATTTTAAAGCCCAGAATGTACAATTCACGCTTACATATATTATCGAAGCTAAGGTACTTCTCAGAATAAATCATACTCGTTGGGTGCAATATTGGGTAATTATGAATTATTTTAATAGATTTTTTCATTCGTATTTCTATTTTTTTTTAAACTAATTTTTGCAGCTCCACTCCATATAGGGTTGACATAAACAACATTTGACAAAATATATGACGAGTATATAATAAAAAGCGTTTTTTTATCGAGAAATTTTTTTAGTCTGCGTAGAATAAAAAAATAAGGAGAAATTTTTTTTGCAGACAAGATCAATATGATCTTCCCATTTAATTTTGGAATCTACTACGAGACCTAGATAGTTATGACTTTTTACTACATCAATATGTGAGTTGTTGTGTAGAAATGTTGAATCAGAAAATAATTTATTTTCAAATAACAGGATTTTTGTTTTTTTGATGTTTAATAGTGATCTATTTTTAGAAAGAAAGTGTTCGATTAATACCAGGTCTTCTAACATCGCAATCTTCAAATTACATTCACTGCTTAACGAGTACTTTATAACTGCATCATCTGCAAAAAGCGATGCAGAGCCATTGAGATTAAGCCGCAACAGATCGTCAATGTATATTTTAAAGAGGTCAGGACCTAGTATAGAGCCTTGTGGTACACCTTTCTATATTGTTGCTGTTTCACTTAAGCAATTAGCAATGCGGACACATTGTGATCTTTCTGTTAAATATGTTTTAAAAAAGTTAATTTGATCGTGTGTAAACTTTAAGCAGGATAGTTTATGTAAAACGAAAAAGCTTAATTTTAAAAATCTATTAATAACAGCAGAAATATTGTACATTCATTTACTAAAACTGTTTCAGCGTACTGTAAAATTTTTACAGAAACATTATATTCCAAAATCAGTTAAATTAAAACTAACCTTTTCACTTTTTCACTTTAAAGTATAAAACAACTTCAAATAAAGTTTAAAAATATTCCAAACTACCATTCAAATAATTTCTGAAGAGAATTCTGTGTACCTTAGAGTGTTAGACAAAATTCATTTCAATATCTAAGACACTTATTTAGAAATGTGAAAATATTATTTTAAAATTTCAAAAATTTCAAAACCTTTAAGTAAGGTAATTTAATGGTAACGAAATTGTGCTACATATGAAATTTATGGTATGATGATGTTTGGAAAATATTCAAAAATTTTCTATTTTTAAAAAATTTTCTTAACATTTTTTTGAATAATCTAAATTTTTGAGTGGTTTTTTGGTGTATTAAAATTTATTTTACTTTTGCAAAACTTGCACAATCATCAATCAAAAGATGTAGTGTAAAAAATTTCAATTATTGATTAGTGGTAAATGAAAATTAAATTATGAATAAGTTTAAGCACTTTAAAATAGAAGAAATTTAATATGAAATATTTCTACTTTATCTTATAAAATTTGTGAGTTGTAATTGGCATATGGAGTACTTTCCATTAAAACAGGTTGAGTGTTTAAAACTATATATTGAAGGTAATTGTTTTTGTTGTTGTAACAGAAATAGTATTTACGATAATATTTAATATAAAATAATTTTGAACAGCTCAAATGATCCGTATTTAAAGACCATCTGCGAGTATACTGCATTTTTGCATGTGTGAAGTTGTCACAACAAATTCAATGATCATTCTAATGAAAATCGTTGTGCAATGCAGACATAAGTAATTAAAGTGAATATAATCAGTTAATATAAATAAAGGTACTTTGAACAAGATGATAATATATTCGTGGTTTTAATTTGTTGTACTCACCGAAAATTTGAAGCGAAATTCTGCTTTATTTCTGATGTTTGAATTATGCTCTTTTACTTCTAATATTCTACTGACATTATTTATAAAAAAATTATCTAATGAAAAATATGAAAACTTCTGTTTGAATTGAATGAATTGTTTTTATATTTTTGAAATTGAATGGGTTTTCAAACTTTAATAGACAGAAATAGTTGTAACAGTATAATAATAATTAGTAGGACTAGATAGGTTTTCTAATAGGGATGATATGATTTTGAAGTGACATTTTGGTCACTTGTAAAATGTCATGATCTGTCATTTTTTTTCATTGAATTCAGTAATGTTTACAATTTCATCATGAAGAGATATACGCAAGAACAACGTTTACAAATTATTCAGTTTTATTATCAAAATAATCGTTCTACAATTGCAACTTTTCGTGGGCTTTTGCCAATTTATAGTCGTAATAATCGTCCAAGTGTGCTTGCTATTCGTCGAATTGTTGAAAATTTGGAGCGTACATTTTCTTTGCATAATGTTCAAGTGCCAATAAGACAAAGAACCGCTCGAAGTAATGCAAATATTGCTGCCGTTGAGGCAAGTGTTGTTGAAGACCGCAATTTGTCGATTCCAAGACGTTCTCAAGAATTGGGACTGCCTCAAACCACAAACTGGTGGATTTTGAGAAAAGATTTGGGTTTGCGTACGTATAAAATTGTTCTCACTCAAGAACTGAAGCCAATGGACCACCGTAAGCGTCGTGAATGTGCTGATTTTGCTTTGGAACAACTTGAAAACCATAACGATTTTTTTAAGCAAATCCACAAATTATTCATGAAAAACCATTACATCCACCTAAAATTGACAGTTGGGGTGGTTTTTGGTCTTGTGGAATCATCGGTCCGTACTTTTTTCGAAATGAAGCTGGTAACACCGTTACTGTCAATGGAAAGCGGTATAGATCGATGATAACCAAGTTTTTATATCCGAATTTGGAAGAAGTTGATTTTGACAACATTTGGTTCCAACAAAGCAAGTGCAACAATTGAATTATTGCGAGAAAAGTTTGGAGATTCGATTATATCAAGAAATTGTGATATTGAATGGCCTCCAAGAAGATGTGATTTAACACCATTAGACTATTTCTTGTGGGGTTATTTGAAGTCATTGGTTTTTACCAATAAACCAGACTCTCTTCAAGCTATACAAGTCAATATTGAACGTGCTATTCATGACATACGACTGGATTTAGTGGAAAAAGTGCTCGAAAATTGAGTTCATCGAATTCGTTCCTGCAGCAGAAGTCGTGGAGGTCATTTCAATGACGTTTTATTCAGAACTTAATTGTATCGATTGTACTTCATATTAAATAAAAAACATTTGAATTTCCTTAACAATTAGTGTATGTTTTTTTCAAAAACAAATCATATTACTCTTATTGGAAAACCCTATATTATATGTCAATTATTGTCAAACAAAAATTGGATCTATATAGAGGCTTTATTCTGAAAATTTACAAAGCTATTTATCGTATGACCTCTTTTTATGAATCAATTTAATATACGAGTAGCTATACTGTGTGTGGTAATGTCAGCTTAAATAAAAATGTCAAATGTATATTTGAATGAAGAAAATTGCTTACAATGTTGTCTCAATATTACTAATAAAAAATCAATATTACCAATAAAAAATGGCATTGAAATTTGACACTAAGTTTTTATAGAAAAATTATGGCTTAAATTGAAACTAAACTGGAAAAAATACTGAGACAAAACAATCGTATAATAAGTATAGATTTAACAAGACAGTACAAACAAATATGGATTCTATAATGCGTGGTTATATGAAAACCAAGTAATTGAGAAAGTGAGAGAAAAAACAATGATATATTTTACCTTTTTAAAAATCCTACGATCTAAAGAAATAATAGTGTACATTCTGAATCTCTATTTTTTTTCGAAAGAGGTAATTAATAGCCTCAGCCATGCGTGTCTCTGGATAGTGTTGAAGTCGAACTAACTAAAGTTGACCTATCTTTTTCGCATTATAATCAATGCACATTAAATCGACACATGCTTTTTTTATGTTATTATTGTAATATTTGCGATAGCGTATTTAGGAAATTATTATAGCAGTTTCCGTGAAGGATTGCTATATCGAATTAATAAATTCTGTGTAGGAACTTTATCACTATGATATTTTTAGTGAAGAAAATAGTCATAGGAATAATTTCTACGTGGGAAGATTTTTTACATATATTGATTTTTCGCACACGAATAATTGATATAATAATTTCCATTAGTTTTCCATTTTAATGAGTGATCCTCTGGTAGGATTTTGGTTTCTTCAGTTCACGAACATACTGTTATCGAAATCAAGAACTACTGCCAATTCCGGTTTCACTTGAATTTGCAATCGCTATTCGTATTTTACTGCATATTTCGTGATTTTATCCATGAGTATTGACAATGTAAAGGTCACGATGGAGATTCATGGTATGTTAACTAAATAATAACACTACATTAATTTCATATCTGATTTCTAGCTTTTGTTTCTTTTTTATATTTTTTTTCTTGCACCTTAGTTTAGCATCTATAGCGTCATACCCAAATACTGTGTTGTATTGCAATATAGTATAGTACTATTTTGTTGTTTTGGAGATGTGAATGTTTGAAATATTCTTATATGTGAAATTCATATTAATCAGTTTATATTTCAATGGTAATGAATTACGATATTTAATAAATTATAAAATATTACAGTTGATTACCATTAAAGTAAACTAATTAAAACTTAATATTCAAAATTAAATAAAACAATCATCTACCATATACAATATTTATATGTGTTGAGTTGCTGTCATTTTTACGTTATCATTTTTTTTTTTATTCATTCATTTTATTTCATACATATACATGAGACGGTAAGTCTCTATAGGAGTATAAAAGGTATAATGTGTAGCAAATTCATAACAATTCTTTTAATTTAAGAATTAAATTAAACCTTAACCTAAAGAAATTAACAATAATGAAAATAATTTATAAAGAAAAGAAATTTATAAAGCGAAAGAAAGAAAAAAAAAAAATAAAAAAAATAAAATAAAAAAGAGAAAAAACAAGAACAAATTAAAGTTAAAACTATAAAATACGGAGATAAAGTAATAAAATAACAAAAGTCCAAAAACAAAAAAAAAAAAACAAAAAAATCTCTCCTCCAAACAAAACTATCTTGCAGACGTCTCACACCTAACAAGCATTAATCTACAAAATTTTTATTCTTCTTAATTAATGACTACACTTTTTCCTTAAAATATACCCAACAAAGCTCAAGGAATTTAGAAATAGAGAACTCACACCTGACTACGTTCGGCAAAGAATTCCACAACCCGACAGTCCTTACAAAAAAGGATAGATGTTTTAATCTAGCAGAGTGTCTAGGAATAGTTAAATTTGCACTTCTTAATGATCGTCCAGGAGTTATTTTCTTAAAAAGATATACCAGCGTATTTTTAGATAGGATTTTTTTCATAAAACAGATGTACTTATAGTTTAGATAGTTTTCGAAAGTACAGTCAAGCTTTAGAAACATCTCTGATGCTAAAGAATCTACGACGGTTAGTTACAAATCGAGTGCAAGCATTGAAAATAACCTTGAGCCTGGAAAACTCGCCCATACTCATCCCAGCATAAACTACTTCACAATAAGTGAAATGTGGAAAGATTAAAGATATAACTAATTTCTTTTTTACCCACTCGTTAATATTGTAAGAGAACTTCCAGAGTTTTCGTAACTTACAAAAAGCATTTCTAGAAATAAAGTTAATGTGATCATTCCAGGTTAGAGTTTTATTGAATACAACACCCAAGTTTTTAGCTTTACTTACAAATTTTACCACAGAATTATTTAATTTGATATTAGGGAGATTAGTTGTATTAATATTACGAACATAAATTAACATAACCTGGGATTTTGACGGATTTAATCGAAGACCATTGTTTAGAGACCAGAAAGCAACAGCATCAAGATCATCATTCAATTTAGCAATAGAGCGGTTAATATCAACTATAGGACCACTGATGTAGAGTTGAGCATCGTCTGCATACAACCGGCAATGAGATTCAGACAAACAACGGGGTAAGTCATTAATAAATAGACTAAAGAGTAAGGGACCCAGTATGGATCCTTGGGGTACCCCGCATTCAATAGGTAGATTATCAGACTTAATACCATTTAGAAACACAAATTGGCTTCTATTATCTAAGTAACTTTGAATGAGAGTAGTATCAGAAGATTCAAAATGAAAAGCTGCGCTAAGTTTTAAACATAATAAGTTATGATTAACACAATCAAAAGCTTTTGTGAAATCAAGAAGAAGCAATCATACAGCATGTTTCTTATCGATATCACAGTATATGTTATCTGTTAATTCTAGGAGTGCTGAGGTAGTGCTGTGCTGCTTTCTGAAACCTGATTCAAATTCGTATAAGAGATTATTAGCACTTACGTACTGACTCATTTGTGCATGCAATAACCGTTCAAAAGATTTCGAAATACCGGACAGTACGCTAATGGGTCTAAGGTCATCAATCGTTGGGTTATCATTGGGTCTGTAATCTTATTTTATTAACTGAATTTATAAGTTTAAATAATTGAGTCTATAAATTGAAAGTTTTTTGGCTTTTTCTACAAATTAAATCAAAACATTTTAAATTTTTTATTTCCATCTTCTTTTTAGTTATTTTTTTTCTTTTTTTTTGTGTTATGTTAAATTTTTATTTCCTATAAATGGCATTTTGACAGATTCAATTATAGTTAAATCTCAAATATATAAAACATTAAACTTCACTATCTGAGTTTAATTTAATTAAATTTAAAAATTATATTAAAAATAATTTGTAGACAAAAAAGATTGAAATCAAATGTGGATTCATTAATAAAAAAAAATTTCATTTGAATTTTCCAAAATATTTAATTAATTTTTGTGTTTTGATTTTTTTTTATATTTATTTTCGAAGATCATGGGTCAGTGATTTAAGAAAATTGTTTTCACTTTGGTTCAAAATTGATTGAATGGGCCTTATTCTTATAAGACAATTGTATTTCAGATGTCACATGGTTCATCTTTCCATGGTTCCAACCAATTAAGAATCGACATTTTCAATAACGAGCAGTACTGCTTTACCAATACATTTTGTTCATAATAAAAGTTGAAAATTCAATTTGTTCCCAAACGTTGCTGTAGTTACTGCAAAATTAAAAATCAGAATCAGCTGCACTATTTTTGCAACTTTTTAAATATTTAAATAAATCTAATAAAATGATAGTACTGCAATGTACTACAGATTTTCACTAATCATGTGAAAGTTAGTCAATAGCTTTTGTCGATGCGTTATCAATCCTGATAACTGTTCAAAATATCAGCACATATTATACTATGTAATAAAACAATTCATGGCAAGTTGATATATTTGCTTTTTTCGTACAAACATCTTATCAGACATTATTTTCTCCTGCCTGAAGTCAAATGTTAGAATTACACACATAACATTTTTTAACAGACCTTGAACTACCTAATTTATTTTTTCCTTTGTAGTGCATTTAAAGTTGCTACCAAAATTGTGTAAGTCTTCGAAAAAGCAAGTTTCTAAAAAGTTTTATTTTTTTTTTATTTTTATTTTTATTTAGTTTCGTTTAGGTCTTAAGTTTAGTATAATTTTTATTATTAATCTAACATAAATATTATTTTGATTTTACCAAATTTACCAAAATATATATTAAATCAAACTTATAACATCAATGTTTGTAATAACTGAAGTGTGAATAATGTGACGAGAAGAGAGTTGAAACTAAATAATTAAAAAATTAAATATTTAAAATTTAGTTATAAGAAAGGGGAATTCTGAGGGAAATGTTATATCGGATAGCTGGATTTGCTAGCTTTCTAAAAATGTATGTCTATAGTGGCGCATTTATCCTTTCGGGACAAAAAGGACATTTGAAGATATCTTTGCTGTTCTGATGTTTTTGTATAAAAACCGTTATATCTGTTGATCTATTAGTTATATATATATATATTCAGCTATATATTCTAGAAGGATAACAGCCTGAAGCATATTGTAGTATTTATTTGATGATGATTGGTGCTGCCGTTATGGAGATATTGTAGTTCAAAGTAGAAAATTTTAGAAAAAAAAACAATCTTCATTTTAAAACCAGCCCAATATTTATATGTTGTTGAAAAGGTCTCTTTTTTTTATAACTCATACATACATAGTTTATATGTACGTCAAATAGTTACGAAGCAATAACCGTTTATTAAAAAAAAAAATGTTTTATCTTTACCCTTTTTCTATATAAAACTAGGAATGCCTTTTATGCCTTTTATGTGTGCCACTAAAGATATACATTTTTGGAAAGCTAGCAATTCCAGTTATCTTTAGGATATGTTCATTAGGTTCTATGCCGATACAACATCTGCCTCAGAAGAGCCTAAGAAAGAATAGGAAGTATTTTTTTTTTATGCATAACGAAATAAAGATATAAAAAAAAAGATTTTCACAAATATCGCGATATAGCTAGGACTGTACCTGGCTAAAACTGTTGAAAATTTAATGTTAATAAACAATAATGTTGCAAACCAATCTTGTTCATAAGATAGCCAACAGCAACAAAATAGCGAAATTATCACAGTGCAGTGTGTGCTAAAATCATTTGTTTGTTTGTGCATTGCATTTTGTTTATTTAAATTTTTTTTTGTTGATGTAAGAATAATAATTTTTAAATTCGTTACAATTTTAATTTAAAATTTTATTTAGGGCATATCTTGGATGCTCACGCTGCCCAGCTGACCATCAAAAATTGTATAAAAAAGAAAAATGTGTGGAACCGGAAAAACACATAATTATTAGTTAGCAAAATAATAGTGTGGCAAGTTTTTTAACTTCCCTATTCCCCACATATGGATACAAGACAATGATAAAAAAAATAGAGTCCTATATGATGAATTTTTGAAAAATAAAAAAAAATTGAAGTTTTATGATGGAAAATATTAATACTTAAACATGAAAGAAAAGAAAATCAACAATATCCTTTCTCAAAAGTGGAAGCCATAAAAAAATTCCATAACTTATACCAAACAAAACAGAAAAATAAAGATCAAAGAAAATTGAAAGTGGTGATGTTAAATGAGAGCTTTATGAAAATTTTTACCACATCTTTGGTTCTACACATTTAATCAATCCAGCCATTTATTGTCATCAACAAGGGAGAGTCAAAATGAAGTAACAGATGAAATAAATGAAACAAAAGAGGTAAGAGCGTCTTTTAATTGCCATTTTAATGTCAAAAATAACAAAATTTTGTCAATATTTTTTTAAAGCTCTTACTTTTGCTAGTCTTTTTAAAACTCAAGTTTTCAATAGTTGGCTTAAAGTAACACTTAATATAATTACTCTTACTTGCCGCCATCTTTTTGTTCAAAACCTCAATACTTTAAATCCAAAATACAAGCAGTTTTCATAACTGCCAAAAATATATACTGGACCTACAACACGTTATTATTTTGTAGTATATTGCGTTTGTGAAAACGTCTATTACCATTTCAGTATATTTTGCTTTTACAGTACTGCGTTTATGAAAACGTCTTTCAGTTGTATATTGGTTTATTAGTTTAAAGACAGCTGCGTTACACAATATAACAGTATAATTTGTTACAATGCAAGTCAAAAATATTTTCAATAAAACTTTGATTGCATTCCGAAGGATTGCCTGAAAAATAGAATCATCTTTCCTGTATCCGTATTAGCTCTTTAAAAAATTATAAAATATAAAAATGCACCTGTCATGTTTAACAGTCAAGTTCTAAACATTCAGGTTGTTAAAAAGTTTGATGACTAAACAAGTCGTATAAATGTCTACGTAGTTTTCAAAAAATCACTAGACTTAACCCTACTACAACATTATTTCGTTGTATGAATTTCCTAGAAAAAAACATTTCTTATCAAAAATCTTTAAATTTATTTTTAATTTAAGTATTCTACTTAATTCTTTTCAATTATTCACAAAAAAACATTAATAAGAATTATAAATTATACAAAAGTTAGACAATCTGTTGCTTATTTTATATTAGAAAATTATTACACCTAAATTTTGTATAGAGCTTTTTGTCCTTTTTAAATTTTCTTATACAAAAATAAAGGTAGTAAATAAGAACCCAACCATTACTACTTAAAATAATATTTCTTAGAAGCATTGTTTTTTCACACAACTGTTATGACTATAAATATATATATATATAAAGATATATATATATATAAAGATATATATATATATATATATATATATATATATAAAGATATATATATATATATATATATATATATATACATATATATATATATATATATATAAATATATAAATACACTCTGTATGAGCTAACGCTCTTTTTGAGAATAAGAATAAATAAAATAAAAAAAATATAATATATAGTTATATATTAAAAAATATGTGTATGTATGAATGTATATTTACATGCAAATAAGTTTTTTGATTTATTCTAAAAGTTGTTAATCTAATAGAAAAAGTCAGAGAGACCTTGTTTTCGCATGAGTTCCCTTTTTTTTTACCTTTATTTTTCTAATTGTACTTTATTTCAATATCGACTTATGACTCTATTATCAAAGAGTTGGCTATTATATTTTGTTTTTCGTTGCTTATCGTAAATGACCAAGCTTCACAGCCATATGGTATTAGCGGCCTTGTAACTGTTTTATATGTAGTTAGATTAAATTCGCTTGACAGTTTAGTTTAGATTACGATAGCTCCTTATTGGTTGAGTAGCATCTGTTATTTACTAATGGATTCTCTTATTTATGCACAATATTGTGTACTGTTATATCACGTTGGATTATTATTTCAGTTATTGTCGATTGAATTTAATAATAACTTCAATATTATAACTCGCTAAATTTTATTTTTTGTATTTGGGTTCTTTCTTCTCATCTTTAGAAATTTTTTTTGTTTGCTTTTCTGATTCACTTGCTTTAAAACACACTTTCGATTTTACTATTTCAAAAATACAAATTATGTTTCATCATTATTTTATGTACTTTCTGACATTTTTCAAATGTCGTTTGTATAACCAGTTATTTGTGACGATTTGGTGAATATGTTTTTGTCATTGTTAAATATTAATTATTTTATTCGATTATTTTATTGTAAAGCAGAGTCGATACCACTTTGGCTGGTCCGTTTACTTGTTCCAACGCTTTAAGGACCTGGGAACCTGAAAATTATAAATTAATATAGAAGAATAGAATAAAATAATTAGTATGTACAATTTACCGACAGTTTAAAAGGAATTTATTTACCCGTCTCTTCAAAAATACTAAGTTACATGTTTGTGGGAATATATAAGATGGTAGAGTGTTCCATTATTTAGCTCAATAACAGGATTTTTATATATCATAGTTCTGAATAGTTCATAAATAGTTCATAAATCGCCCAACAGACTTTAATAAAACAGGGTGGTTGCTCTTACATTACGGCGGTCACTTAATGATGTTAGATGTTGTGTAACATTTCCATAATTAATACTTTTAATGGCTCAATTTTCAATTTATCAAAGTACTGTAGGCTGGTACCACCACAAATATGCGAGTTGTATTCAAATAGTGGCCAAATGTATTGCTTGTATATTAATAGGAGGGTGGACAAGATATGTTATTTCGATCTCTATACACTGAAGTCTAGCACATTTGCAAGTACATTATAAAATACAAATTGCATGGGATTTAAAAATTGTTTTGAAATTATGAAGACAAATTTATTATTTTTTTTGTTCTTCTTGACAATAGATAGAATTACCTTTTCGTGCTTAATTAAGTACGGTAATACAATTGTTTTTGATAATCATTTTGAATATCATGTTTTGATAATCAATTATTTAGATTACTTTAAAATTAAAAATCAGGTTCAGGTAGAATTAAGATCATAAATACTAGAATAAGGGTTATTTCGTAAGACTAGTTCAAATTCAATAAATAATAACTATACAAAAAAAAAAAAATAATAATAAATAAAACACTGTAGAGTAGGTAGCACTATTAAGGATTAGTGTAAATATTAATTAGTCGCACTGATGAAGGAAGTAAGTTGCTTCCGAAATATCGATATTTGCAAAATAAATACAAATGATTAGTGAAAGGAAACTCGACTTTTATTCCATAAACCACGGTACTACAAGCTTATTATATATATAATTTTTTGCATTTATCTGGATGTTTGTAAGTTCGACGGAATACTCCAACACATATACCAATTGCAAAATATATATACAAATTGTAACATCATGTAATTGTCATAAACATAGTATCTGTTTTTTATTGCTTATATATGCCATCTGTCATCTATCATTTGTCATTTGTCATTTGTCATTTGTCATTTGTCATCTGTCATCTGTCATCTGTCATCTGTCATCTGTCATCTGTCATTTTCATCTGTCATCTGTTATCATTGTCAAGTGTTAAATTTAGATGGCACTTTTTACTTTTATTATGTCATAATTAATTTCATTTTACAATTTGAATTTTACAGTAGAACGTGGCTATGATTGTAAATATATAAAATTGTTTTAAGTTTATAGTTAGATTTTGTTTTCATTAAAAATATTATTTGAATTTAGTATTTCTATATTAATTTAAATTGAAATTATCTTTTTGACTAACTTATATTATAATTAATTGAATTAATTGAATGATAATATACGTTTAAACTAGAAGAAACCCCCGGGTACATACCCGGCCGAGCAAAAGAAGGGAATTTTTCTGTGAAACGGCACAATGTAATGGTTTTTAATACAATTATACATTTGACACGTTGAAAGTATTTGACAACAATATATAGAATAGATGTTCAAAATTTTAAGTTAATATTAATTTAAAAATAAAATATCAAAACTATCAGATAGAATTAAACTTTTTTTGTAAGATTTAATTTGTTTTTATTATTTTTTTATTTCTCGAGGGAAGGTGAAAGCCTCGAAAAATACTAAGCAGACCTCACATGTAGGTACTTAGCTATGTGAAACACCAACCCACTAAATCCACCAAAACCCTTTACCATAATTGATATTATTAACCGATTAATTGATTGTCGCGTTAATTGGGAAATCGTGTGTCGGAATCTTATTAAAAAATAGTTTCCGATAATTTTATTAAACCATTAATCATACCTATGAGTTAGTACCATTTCCCAATTATTATGAGTGAATTTTAAAATTCATCATATAGGAAACAATTGGATAAAATAAAGCATTCTAGACCTGGTATGCAACATTGTTATATTGTCAACCTCCTGGTATGCAACATTGCCAGTTACAGTGTCGTTGTCAGTAGCTTTCCCCTGTCTTGGTCCTGCTAGAATTTTAATTTTTAGAGCAGTGGATTGTGTAGAGCTGACCATGGGTGAAGGTAGGTTGAGGGAGATAAATTCCGACTCTCTGAAATGTTTGACCTTGTGATTTATTGATTGATATTGCATATGCAAAACTTACTGGAAGTTGATGTCTAATAAATTCTTATAAAATAATTTTCATTCCAAATCTGATTTTTTTTTTTTATTTTATAAATAAAAGAGTTAATTTTATAAAGATTAACCTAAAACTTTGAGCAATTTTTTTTTTTTGTGGTTTGGTTTTAATATTATTATTCTATACATTGTTTTCAGAAAATTTAAACATGTCAAATGTTCAAAATTTTCTTGATTTGAGTATTGAGGTGCTCAAATTAAAAAAAATATGCCTACAAAATTTTTGCACAAAAAGTTTCGGAAAAAACAGATTAATTTAGAACTATTTTAAGCAATCTACTCAAACGATCAGAGCACTTTTGGGCAAAAAAGTTAAATTAACGGAAACTACTGAACACAACAAAATTTTTTACTCTAGATCGTTCTAGATCGTTCTTGAACAGCTTATTGAATAAACCTAATATTTTGCTGAAATTTTAACAATTTAGCAAATGAATATATTTTATTTTTTTATTGAGGTACCTTAAATTTTAGTTTGCTATTTGCCGACAGATGGATTTTTATGTAGGTTTTAATAAATATTATATTTTTGTTCTTATAAAAAAAATAATTGTTTTCAAAAAATTCAATCGTTCCATTTTCGAAGTACTTCAAATTACTTCGAAATAATTTTAAATTGAAAAAGGAATACAACTAATGAAATCATATAAATATACCTCAGATTTACTATACGGTTTAATGGAAAATAAGCTTCATTATGAATTGTATCCATCATTTCAATTTATTCTTGGTAGGTATTTACCATTTATTTTTTGGTGTTACTATATTTTATTTTTGTATTGATTTTACTTAGAAAACAACAGTATATGTATTATTTAAAAAAAAAAAAAATTTTGTAGGTATGTTAAAATGTCTTACATGAGGTGAAATTTTAAATTGAAATTTCTAATTAAAAATTAAAAAAATTTAAAAAAAATATATAGTTTTGCTTAGTCTCCTTTTAATTATCTATCATTTTAAAAAATAATAATGAACATCGGTTTTTAGATAGTTCAGATTTGAACCGTACTTTTTCAATCTATAAATTAAACATACTTAAATTATGTTTTTTCAAATGACTATGACCAATGACATTAAAGAAATTATCAAACGTATGACTATTCATATTCATATAGAAGTATCTAGAACGGTTACTGAATAAACCTAATATTTTACTATTTTTCTTGTATGAACTTTAAATTTTAGTTTGATTATTGGCCGTCAGATGTTTTTTTATGTAGATTTTAATAAATATATAATTTTGTTCCTAGTTTTTTTTTTAAATAAATTGTCAGTTTTATCATAAAGTTATAACAATGTATGTATGTGAGATATTTTAATCACTTTTTCAAAACTTTTTAAATTTAAAAAATAAAAATTTTAGTCATAAATTAAGATATGTTTCTTTTTTATTAAAAGTATATTATAAAATCTGTAAAATAAATTTGAACAATAAAATTTTAACATAGGTTCGATATACATAACATTTTACAAATATACTAATAAGAATTCCTAACCAAAATACAGGTACAAATTATATTATATTTATTGTACCTATATTTGAGCTGTTTGAGTATACATATATATTTTTTCCTACATTACCATTGGTAGGATAAATGGTAATTGGTGTAATTATATTATATGCAAACATCTACATGATACATCATAGTGTCAAAACTGTCAACTCTGAATACATTCCATCTATGGATAAGTAATAAGTATACATAATTTGTATGCTTAAACTTATATTAAACAAAGGGCTTTCGTATTTGCTGAAATAATTGAGAAGAGAGTAATAATTAAAAATTATTTTTTTTTATTAAAAAAATATTGTTATATATAATATAATATGTTAAAAATTATTATATAATACATAATAATAGAAAAAAAATTTGAATTAATAGAGAATCAAACTCACAAAAATTTGGGATATTAAACTCTATATTAATAATATGACCCTACTAATTAATTTTTTTTCCTACTAGAAGTGCAAAAAACCAAATGCGATAAATAAAAAAAAAATATAAAGAATTTGACTCAAAAGAGAATCGACAAAAAAGATTTGATTGAATGAAAAAAAAACAAAGCACACGAAAACCACGAAAAATTTGCCTCCAAAATCGTGCTCTTGTGTATTATAATATAGATAAAATAAAAATTGATTTTGATCACCACGGCCTGCATCACCGCCGATTGATTGAATGACAAAAAAAAAACGAAGCACACGAAAAACCACGAAAGTGTGCTTTCAAAATCGTGCTCTTGTGTATTATAATATAGATTTTCAATGAAGGCAAATAAGATGTCGTTAAAATGATCGAGTAAATAAACCTTAGGGATTGAAAATTTTGCACCTTACTACAAATATTCTGTTTATATGTTAATTAAAAGCATTCTAATAATTCTAATAAAGGTATGATATTGATAAATTAGTAAGCAAATACATAGTTTTCTTAATCTTGAAATTAAAACTCTAATGAAGGAAGGAAATGCTAGAATTTATTTTGCTTGCGTCATTTATGACGGGTTACAAAACTAGTACTACAATATTTTACTACAATATTTTTTTCAGTATTTATTTATCAAATTTCTGACTGAATCAACTCATTCAACGTGAAAAACTACTACTATTGTGAGGAATTAAGCCTTCTTAAATAGAATAGCTCCATTTTATTTAAGTTATTACCAGATTATACTATACTCTCAATTATTTTTTGTCATTTATTTTATCCCAATGACAAAGGGTACTGGACTAGGTCGAAAAATGCATAGAGTAATTTTTTTTTGCTTCGTTGGGAATCGAACCTGGACCATTCGGTTGAAAGGCAGATGCTCTACCTACTGCGCTACCCAGTGTTATTAGTTACCAACGACAATGCTATTTCACATTAAGTACTCTTCAAAATAACGAATCATTTTGCAATTGGGCTTGTACATTTATGCCAACAAAAATAAATTTATACATTTTATTTGAAAACTAAAAACAACAAGTGATGTATTTTTAGTTTCAATCATATAAAAATGCTTTCTGTAATATACGTACATTTAAAAAACGAAAAACGTTATGTATAGTAAAAATTATAAATTTAGGTAGTTGTTGTATAACAGTTTATGAAAATGTTATACGAAAGAAATTTGAAACAAAAAAAAAACAAAAATTACAATTAGAAAATATGACGAAAAGGATCATGTGCTGAAACTTATTCAGCTGCTTATAAATAAATTTAATTTTATATTAGAGTAATTCGTAAAAACATTTTTTTTTTTTTATTATCCTTTTCGTCCTTTTTTATTCTCCTTTTTGTAAGCTTGTTTTGTGTGTATATCGATAAAAATTTGTTAAATTCACATTAAACAACATTTTTATTTTTATTTCTTATGGTAATTTAGTTTTTAAAGAACCTTTAAGGATACCATAATTACTAGCGGAACAATAATAAGAATAAAATTTCGGATTTTTTTCTTATTCTCGAACAAAATTACGAATATTTTTATAGTATGGATTTTTTTTATGGTTTAATAAAGAATTGTAGTGTAGGAGTTTAATGTAATTTGTCTGATTTAAATTCATTTCTAGAAAAGGGTATTAAGAAGAAAATTTCAAATAAAAATTTAATAGAATATTAAATAGGTAAAGGTAATAAGCTGAGGTAATTTGTATTTAAAATTTAGGTATTTTATTTTTATTTGTTGTCTATAAGGTATAAATATTAATAGGATACAATGTGATAGCCCTTTTTTTTTTTAAATTTCATTTTAAATATCTTTAAAGAATATTTTATTGTTATTAATATTCAATTTAATCATAATAAATCTTAATGGAATGTGTGAGCTTATTTTTTTAAAAATATATTTAAAGTTAAGAAATTTTTTTTTTCAATATTTGAGCACATGTAAAAATGATATTTACAGCTTGAAAATATTTAATGTGATTACAATTTTGAAATTTTGTTTAGTCTTACTTTTTAATATAAGTAAACTTAGTAGGTAGGTTATATTTGAGCTGAGTTTTATTATCATATAAAACTATTTTTAAGTTTGTTTTTATTTATTTATTTTATACTATTTAGCTCAAACAGTTTACAATTTAGTATTACATTTCATATATTAATTAAAAATATAATTAAATTTACTTAGTATACATTCAAAAATAAAAAAATTCAAAATACAAAAATAGTAATATTATTTTATTTAATATAAATTAAAAAGTCAAGTTAACAAAATATTCAGTTAATTTCATATAATTTTCGTCTTAAAGTATCTTTAGATACTGAAAAATTTATACCATTTTTATATTTATTACTAATTATTAACATTCTATTAATAGGTTCATGTTTACCATAATTTGTTCTGTGTAATGTTAATGTAAAGAGATTTGAGTGGCGTAAACGAGTATTTGTGTTAATGATAATTTTATTTAAAGTTGAAGGGGAAATAATACCGCCCTTAATAATTTTGAAAATAGATAAAACATCTGCTACTTCCCGTCTTTTCCACAGAGACTTAAGATTGAGAAGGTTTAGCCTATGCTCATATGAAGGAAGAATTGTTAGATCATCCCGATGCAAAATACGTAGTGCAAACCTTAACATTTTTTTTGAACAGCTTCTATTCTTTGTATATGTGAATTATAAAATGGAGACCAGACCTGACATGCATATTCAAGATGGGGTCCATAGATGGTTTTACATCGGTATACTGCAATTGTACATACATACTGCAAATTTATTCAATTGTTTAAGCCTTCATCAGGAGGTTTTTGAAGGAGTGTTTCGATCATTTGACAATACTGAACTCATCATTAGTTATTGTATTGTTCAAACCTATAAAAGGTTTGACATTGAAGTTTGATTCATTTTATAACTTAAATCATTATTCTTACTTCATTAGTAAAGCTAAACTTTTTGCATGGAATTTGAATTTATTTATTTATCAGCGGACTTGCGGATAAATCCGCTTACTTCAGGTCCTTTTCCCTTTCGGGATGTGGGCCTTTCTTATAGAAAATTTTATAAAAGAAAAATAGACAAATTAGTTACAATTCATTGTCAGACTTAAGAGCTATCTTATGCACTACAAAATAAAATTAAAATCGCATTTCAATTACTTAATATTTAAATTCTTACTGACTAACTTAGGTCCTAAAAATTAATCCAAAAAATGTTGCAAAAAATTAAAATGATTTCATTGTGTTACAAACTAGCTGTAAAAAGAAATTAATATGATGGTAGTTGATCTGAAGGTAAATCGGTAGGCCAGTTCACTATATTTTATCCCAGATGTTGTGGTGGGTTAGGATTGCTTTAATAAGGGACATGTGGAATGTATTGGAAAATTGTAGGGCTTTTCACGGGGTAAAGGGGAATTGGGATGTGATTGGTTTATTGGATGGGCATTCTGTAAGGATGTGTTTAATTGATAGTATATCAGGGCAATCAATACATGTCGGGGATCTTGTGTAAATATGTTTGATTTTGCTGTTTAATAACTGAAAAAGATAAAACAATTGTTTTTTTTTATTGTAAAATATTCTTAATTTTTTTTGCAAAGGAATTTTTGAAAGTTTCAAATGCTTAAAATTTTTGTATATGTATACATACTATAAAAAAACTATATTTAAATTTTAAGAAATAGGTTTAGCGATAAAATAATATTACAAAACAAAAAAATCAAGAAACATTTAAATTTAAAATATGGTTATGGACCGAAAGAGTTTACCCTAGGTGTATTTTGGTGAGCTTGAATTTATATTCGAATAGTTTTGAAAATATTGAGGCTTTAAAGAAATATTTGCATTTTCTAATAGTTTATTTTTGATTCTTAAAGCTAGAGGTGTTTTTAATTGGAACAATAGATTCCTTCCAAGGAAATATAGGAAAGACTTAACTGTACTTAATTAAAAAATTTGTATCGTTTAAAGTTATTTAGTTATGGATTTTATGATTTATATTAATTTATTTTTATTGACCATTTTTCCGATTTCTCTATCCAGGTTGACGATTTTATCATACATTTACCAGAAGCAATCTCCATTTTGATATACTATATCATATAGGGACATGGTATTAATATGGATTTACTTCATTTAAAAGAAATAATTTCTTTGAGATAATTTTTTGATCAAGAAGGCACTGATAAGTGCTTATTGTTTTTCCAGAAGGAACATTCATTTCCACCTTGAGAACATTTGCTTTAAAATTTAATTTTTTAAATGGCAATTTTTTTTATGAATTTATTTACGTTAAATTTAAAAAAAGCTTTTAAAAGATCAAAAATTTAATTCAGCACCCATATCTTAGAAACTGATCTAGTATAGACCCAAATTCTATTGCGAAATTTACATATTAATGAAGGGCTAAAAAAGTATAATACTATCCTGAAATAAATATTCTGTATATACATATATATATATACAATATTAAATTAGCACTTGACCATTATTTGTTAACATATTGGTACATAATTCGTTATCTTAAAATAAGTTGGTAAAAAATATTTTGAATTTGTTTTGTTACATAACACTTGCAGGTTGTTCTCAGGAAGTAATATTTTACATATCAAAGGTTTTCTCAGTAGTTATTAGCAAATTTTAAAAATTTATCAAATCATAAATGTGAGGTGAGAATCAAAGACAAACTATTCCACTTTACAAAAAAAAGCACGATTATAACAACAAAAATAATTTCTATTAAAAATGGAACAAATTGCTATTTTAAAGTCGGATCTTTGTCGAACCATTCCTGAGAAAACTTTAAAAAAAATTTAATATACATATTTTAGAAAATCAAACTATTCCACAAGTATGGTCAAAACAAAAAAAAACTATTCCACCTAAAAACATGTTGAAACAAAACAAACCTATTTGTATTATACCGCCATGTTTGAAAATTGTATGAAAACAAATGTACTCCAATTTTTTTGCCGCCAAAATTTGCTTGTGTCAAAACTAGATTTATTTCCTCTCAGTTACGAGTTAGAATTCAACAAGTGAAGTATTGCAGAAGTAACACATATACATATACTATAGAAAGTAACACATAATACATATATACTTTTTATTTTAATAAATGAATTATAGAATAATCTTTAGAATTTCCCTTCTTAACAGATCATTAAATTAAAATTAACAAAAGCAAGAGCGTATCATGTTTTCCACCCACACTTTGAAACAGGAACAGCTTTTTTTGAAAAACGAGGTATTGATAAAAAAAAAAGAAATTCATTACTACCGCAGTCAGATTTCAAAACGTCAATGTCTTTCAGGTGAGCTTTCTATAAAAAAATGTGGATGAAGTATAATGATTCTGCAGAAGAGAAAAAAATCTATGATACAGTCTTTTCAACACAAACTTTAATATTGGATTTAAAATGCTTTCAACGAAAATGTGTTCCTCTTACATCTGTTTTAGAGAGCGCATAAAAAGTGAAAACGATAGTTATTACAAAAAACAATGAACTTCAAATACAATTTCTAGTGTACAAACATCGAGCCAAATCATTTTGTGAATTACTACGCTAGAAAGAAGAAGGCCTACTTTTAATTTCGTTTGACTGCCCAAAAAAAAACATGCCTCTACCCAAAGCATCAGATTAGCTCTATTTGGTACTACTTTGGGATAGTAGAAGGGACTTCTAGGGTTTCTCTTACAAAAGATAACACGTTTTTGTATTGTTGGACAGAAAATTGTCATAAAAAAGTTTCCAATGAAATTGCATCTGCATTTTTTAATTATTTGAGTACTAGAAATATGGAAGGCATAAGCAAAATTTGTTAGCTACTAAAGCTCCCTGCAATTTGAAACAGATAGAGCTCATATTACCAATTGCAGGACATTAAGTTTTACCTGCAGATAGAGTTTTTGGACAGATTGAAAAAAAATCAAAGCAATGGAAAGTATAATAAACGTCCGATATTGGAGAGTGTAAATCAACCATTAAGCCAAATTTGCAGCAATTCGAATTAAAAAAGTTCCCCAATGGTATCCGAGTAAAAGATGCTAAAATTTATTATGTAGAAAAGCTTCTCTCGAAACATTTTCGGACAAACGGAAAGGATTGGAAAGGTATTCGGGAGTTAAATATTAACAAAACTATAATAAATGAAAACCAAACTTTCTTTGAGTACGATAGAGATCTCTTGTACCCGACAGAACCCAGAAAATCGTTATTTGAAAATATAAATACAAATTAGTCCTTATCTTGTTAAATTTTGAAGACTGAAACACAAAATTATTTGCTTCAAACACTTTCAAAACAAAACTATTCCTAATCTCAAACTTTGGTAAAAAGTGAAAGGAAATGCAGAAATTATAGCCCTTAACACCAATACATAAACTGAAAAAACAATCATTATTGATGGTACGCAAGTTTTATTTTTTGTCTACTCCAAAGTATTTATAAGTATTTTTTTATAGTCGTTATTCGCTGAGTAGCGCAGTAGGTAGAAGCTGCTGCTTTTCAACATAAAGGTTTCAATTAGTCCCCGATGAAAGCAAAATTGGTTTTGCGACCTGGTTCAGTACCGTGTGTTAATTGAATAAAGTAAATTACAAAAAAAAAAATGTAGGCCCCCATCTCGACAAGAAATAGGGTACGTAAATTGGTAAGTTAAGTGATATATAAATAAATAAATACTGAAATATAAGTAAAGTAATTAAAGAAAATATATCTTCATAACTCCGATAGTAAAAAACTTGATGCATTTAAATTTTGTTTTAGTATTATTATTGAATAACGGTATTTTGGAGAATAATTTCATATGATGGTGATTCTCGATTTCTCAATTTTTAAAATCTTTCAAAGCTGTCTTTCATTTTGCAACAATGACATATAACGCTGTGTTGACAAAGGAAACACTCTAATATAGTATGGAATTTTTTAGGAGACAATAATTAAAATCTATCGGTATTACATCGGAAAATAGGAAATATAAGCTGACCATATTTTTAACCTGACCAAGCTGGACAAAATAAAAACAAATAACGTAATTTCTAAAAATAATGTTCTTTATTAATAATTATCAAAGTTACCCGACGTTGTACGGGTCGACCACAAAAAGTTAGAATTTACTTCAATGAAGTTTGATTTATGACTCGAATTGAAAAAAAAATTGTTTATCAAAAATATTCTAATACAATAACAAAATCAACAATACTACAATGAGGGTGAAACCATGTAAAATTCAACGAATAAAGAAACTCTGTTCGGTAGTTAACAGTTTCATTTTCATTAATAACTGTATCTATCGATTAATATACATGGACCCCCTGGAATTCTCTGCAGTATTTTCTAATTAATAAAACGAATTGTCACATATTTCGTAGCTATAAATAATGAATTTAACACAGCTTGGTGAAGACTAAAAACCAAATTTCAGAAGAAAAATTCAAAATTGAAATAGCAACGATCAGTACCATTATACAAAGTATTGAAAAATTGACTGGAAAAGTATTTCCGAATTTTAGGAATCAGTATAAAAATTTTACATGTCTTAAGGTCGAATTAATTAGGAATGGTTTTGCAACAGTGGGTGTACTACTACAAGACATTGTATTTTAGTATACAGGTTAGTTTGTAAATAAAAAGAAGTAAAAAAAAATTGTAAAAATTAATTATTAAAAGTTTATGTAGTAAGACAACAAAGAAATTATTGGAAAGTTTAATGGCAAATATTTTTATTTGAATTTGAATTCGGTAATGTATTTTCGGACTGAATTTGAAGCTAACAAAATCAAATGATTATTTTTATATGATTTTACTGTACTTATACATAACATATTCTTAACATAACAAATATTTCGTTGAAACATATTCGAATATACATATACAATATACATACATATATATATCAGGATATACTTCTTTATGTCTTATTTTTACTTCATCAAAAAGTTTTAACATAAAAAACAAAAAAAATTAATTATTAGGAACGTATTAAATTATTCGCTGAAATTTATAACAAAAAAAAAACTTTATTGTAAATTAGGGTTATAATCCCAAAAGGACAACATAAATGTTACAACAAAACGCTTTCGACAAAAATTAAAAACAAAAAATAAAAAAAAAATAAAAACTTGTTGAATAGGTTGAGCGTGGATTAACCACGATATAGAAGACATGATTATGTAATATTATAATAATAAGAATAATAATAAATGTTATAAACCCTAAGGAATTAAGGTTAAATTTTTTTAAGTAAAAAATTTTTTTTTTACGCAATTTCATATTCTTTTAAAATATTAGTTATGATTGTTCAGTTAAATTGAATTTAAATATAGAAAAATGAAATTAATTAAAAAAAATTAGTCCTTTTTTGATAAATAAATGTTTTACCATATGGAAAAATAAAAATGGTGGGATTAAAAAATTGTAGATTCATTTTTGATAAGATTTTTCTTAGAGAATGTAATTCAACAGGTGGGTAAGATTAAGTAGGCATGTCTTTTTAAAAAACGAAATAAATGTGGGGATTAAAAATTAAAAATTTATGATATTTGTGCTGAGTGGACCAGAAATTTCGTTAGAAAATTGTATACATTACTTGTTGACAGGCCCGACTAAAGATACAAGCGAGCAAGGCTCTTGCCTGGAGTGCCAAAATTACTGCCATTACATAGGGCGCTGAAATTTCTTAAATATGCCAACCAACTAACCGAAAATTGTGAAAATATTATTTAAAATTTATTTTTACTTTTGTGTTAGTAGAGAACTATTTTATGAGAAATTACAATTCACAACTTTATCACACTAACAATACAGTTAAATAAAAAAAACAGTCTTTTGAAGTTGGGAATTTTACATTTCTGAATAGTATACAAATATCAATTCAAAAAGAAAGCTTTTGCAAATTTGGATTTTAATCTTTATTTTAAAACTAGATGCTAGATGTCTAGGATTTTTATCTGAATATAGAATATCTAATATGGTTTTTTGGAAGAATATAGAATATCTGGGTTCGAAAAGGCAATCGAAAGTGCTAAAGCTATTGAAGAAAAGCTTGACGTAGTAGCTGATTTTACCGAAACCAGTAGTAGAAGGAAAACTGAGGATGAAATTACCACAAACAATCCGCAGCAAAAATTTAAAATTCATTATTTGTATGTTATTATAGACCAATGTTTAGCATCAATGACTCAACGATTTTCTGAACTAAAGCATTTTGAAGAAATTTGGGGATATTTGTTTGATATACCGGGTGTTCCAGACCATGCGTATCAGCTTTTCAAGAGGGGCCGCTATTTTAAAATTGAATAAAAATTTTATTAACTAAATCAAGGATGCTCTATCGATTGGTGATATTTTCAAATTCCGGGAAGGAAGAGAAATCGGTTTTTTCAGACCAAAGATCGCCAAAATTGGCCGTAATCGAGATTTTCAAATGGGAAGGGGTATTTTTTATGCAAATTCAGTTTCTATGTCAAAAAATAAGTAACTTTTGTAAAGTAAACTTTTTTTTTTTTTTTTTTAATTTTTTTTTTGTGTTTTTTTGTTTTTGGTTTTTTGTTTAAACTTTGTAGGAACCCAGAACTGAGATAAAAAATATGATAACATGAAAAACAAATTTATTTATAAAAATTATTATCCTTAATTCTAGTTTATCAAAGAAAAATATTGAGCATTTTTGTTTTATTGTTTTTAGTTTTAAATAAAAATACTAAGAAAAGCAAAAAAAAATCATTCAACATAATTTTCTTATTTTTTATTGTAGAATCTGAATTTGCATTAAAAAGTACCCCTTCCTATTTGAAAATCTCGATTTCGGCCAGTTTCGGCGATTTTTGGTCTTAAAAACCGATTTGCGGTCCTTTTCGGAAGTTCAAAATACCACCAATCGATAGAGCATCCTCGATTTAGTTAACAGCCTTTTTTTGAAATTTTAAAATAATGGCTCCTTCCCTTCTTAAAAAGCTGATACGCATGCTCTGGACCACCCGGTTAATTCAACAGCTGTAAGGATCGGCAAATTGTACTAGAAGATGATATTAATGGCAACGATTTATTTGGATACATTTCTTTAACCCAAACGAAAGAGAAAAGAAAAAATAACAACAAAAAAAATAAAAAAATGTCGAAATAGCACGTAATTCTTTCTGTTTCCTCCCCTGCTAAAACAAAATGGATTAAAAATATTTAGAATAATAATTTCAAAGCTATTGAATACATTCTTATTTACTTGAAAAATATATTTTAAAATAATTTTTTGACTACATTGATTAGCGTAAGTTATTACGTATTTTTTTATGAAAATAATCAAAAAAACTTTCATCAATTTATATAATCAACTACATAAATGTTGACGCAATAGCATTTAGGGCAGCGTTTACATATAAGATTTTATTTGATAAAAGTTACTTATTTATTTAAGGTTTATTTAGCTCAAATAAAAACCATTGATTTTAAATATAGAAATTTAAAATTATAAACAAATAAAATAATAAATAAAAAATACAACAAAATCACAAAAAAAAACATGCAAAAAACATGCAAAAATACAATTAAGAAAAAGTTGAAAAAATCTTATAAATGTAGGTAGTTTATTATCTACTAATTGTTTGATGATAATAGGATAATATTCAATTTTTTTTATTAAACAAAGTCGGATGTCAAAATTTGCGGAACAACGTTTACAGGACAGTCAAACTTTCAATAGTACAAACTAAATATTGATGTCTAAACGTTACCTAATCGGTAGTACCTAATTTTAGCGGTTTTTTATTTGTAAATAAAAAACAATAGCTATATTAAGTTTACTTTAGTTTTAATATTTTAGTGTTTTTTATTTAAAAAAAAAAATAAACAGTAGGTATAGATAAATAATAAATGTACCTATGTAATATATGAATATATCTTATATCTATTTATTGATATTTGATATTGTAGTCTTTTGAATTTTAAAATGAAAAAAACAGTAGTTTTTAATTTTTTGGTTTTCCTAATTTATAAAAAAAAATAAACAGTAAGACGCCAGTTTCCCGTCCGAGCTGCCTTTGCAATGACCATCAACAAAGCGCAAGGTCAAACTCTCAATAAGGTTGGTATTTTACTTGATGCATCAGGTTTTTCACATGGACAACTATATGTCGGGATTTCACGCACTACTGGGAATATAAATCATTTGAAAATTGTCACCGAAGAGAATAGAACTGTTAGAAATATAGTTTTTAATGAAATATTAGTTGATTAAATATTTCAATCTATATCAATCCAATTACATAGTCTGTCTGCTAATCTACTAATTTAACTAAAGTATTATTACTTTTAGTTGATAGGGGAATTTTTGATTTTGATAATTTATAATGCAGTACAACCTAGAATGCTCTAATTTGTATTTTTCACTATATATAACGGTAGCAAAAAGTTACGTAGTAACGGGTATTTAACTAGTGTAAATAATATTCCCAAACCTTTATATATCACTGAGAATACTAATGATAATTCCTGTTACAGTAGCAACATGCGAATGAAGCAAGCTATAATTAATAAAAACATATCTTCGTTCAACAATGATAGAGGATCGGCTCAATGGAGTGGCTATTATTTGTATTAAAAATGAGATATTGAATGAAATAAATATAAAAGAATCAATCATTGATTTTCAGATTTAAAATCGAGGAAAAAATGTTCTAATATATTAAATTTTCTATTTTTTTTTATAATTTATAAATCAGTTTTTATAGCTATTATATTTCATAGGGAACACAGTCTTCTACCCTATTAGAAATCACTGATAACTTATATGAAATTGATAAAAGACTTGCAGTAATTTTATTATTCTTAGATTTTACTAAAGCTTTTGATTGTGTTAATCATGATATGTTCTGCAAAAAACTTAAACGTACCTGAATGAAGTCAAATCTAACTGCTTACCAGTTCAATGTGGGGTAACTCAATGATCCATTTTGGGTCCACTGCTTTTCAGTATGTTCAACAACGATCTTCCTCGGTGTTTATCTGAGGCTTAATGTAGGTTATAAGCTGACGGCGCTCAAGCTTATATTACTGGACCAGTGAATGCAATCCACAAGTATGTTGCTAAAACTAATGATGAACTTGATGCTGTTGCTTTTGGGCTAAAGATAATGGGTTAAGGCTGAACCCGACTAAATCACAAGCCATGATTCTGTATCTCCGTAAAATTGATACTAAATTCTTGCTTCAAATTAAATTGAACTATTGAGTTATTGAGTATGTAAGTAAAGCTAAGCTAGGTGTTGTACTTAATAAAACGTTTACGTGGAGTGATCACATAAATCACATCTCTGAGTGTGTTTTCTCACGCCTTCGTAAGCTTTGGAAATTTTCATATTATTTGAGTGAATGGGCAAATCCTGCCATTAATTATGCCATTTTTTACTTACTGCGATGTGGTCTATGTGGGTATGAGTCTATGTGAGTTGTCTAGATTAAATATTATCTTTAATGCATGTACCTGTTTTGTTACCAATCGTCGTAGATTTGATAGAATTAGTGATGCATCTAAATTGGTACTTGACTGCTCATTCGCAAATTTCTTGAATTACAGATATATCTACTACATGAACAAAATAATTTCTAAAGTCACACCTATATACCTTCAAAATAAGTTGATATTTGGAAGATCACGCAGTGGTGTGAATTTAATTGTTCCGCGTCACAATGCCAGACTTAGACATATGTATATCGTTCTTTGTAAGAGTTGCAATATTATGAATACACTGCCAAATAGTATTAGCTGTGAATTATCTCTTAACAAGTTTAGTGAGCTATCTTGTGAATACTTTAAGCTAAAACCTTAGATAATAGTTAACATAGCAACAATATATTGTTTTATTTTTTATAGTTGAAGGAGGAAAGAATGTAAGGTCTAGCTAGGCCAATGTTTACTTGGGTAATATAAAAATTATTGTCTTACTTTTTTTATTTATTTATTTTTTTTTTAATTTTTTATTTTTTTTTTCTTTCTCATGTTTTTACTTACATGTTTTTAATAAGTTACTTTGAATTGAGTTTACTTTAATGGAATTAAATATTTTTATTGTTTTTCTTTTTTTTGTGTTCTTTTTAAGTTTGTTTAATTTAGTCTAATTGGATTAATAGCTTCAATATCTGTAAATTATTTGGCTGGTTTAGTTGTAAATTAAGTATGTATTTAAATTAATATTTTCTTTTAATAATTTTTATTTGTATACACTTATAAAGACTAATAGTCTTATGTATACTAACATTAAGAATTGAATAAATAAATTATAATGAGCAATTGAAATAAAATATTATATTTAGTAAGTGAAAAAATGTTTATTAAGTTTAAACTATATTTAGAAGGCGCCATTAAAAAGTTTGCCTAGGGCGCAATTTAGTCTTGAGCCGGCCCTGCTTGTTCATTTGTAAATAGGATGCCCCATTTGGTGGAGCGCTTTATTTTCAATCAAAAGGTCCACCAATTTCAATTCCCGATGAAAGCAAAACTCTTACCTGTCTCATTTGGATAAAACAAAATTAAAAATTAAAATAATAGGCTTTCATCTCTAAAGAAAAAATGCTCTGAAAGTTGGGGTGTATATTAATATGCAGGTAGACTGATATATATGATATTAACTTTTTAACAACTTTAAATTTTTAAATTCAATTTAAATTTCCTTCATATTCAAATGTTTTGTAACCAATGACACATAATCAATACTGAGACGCAAAATAAATAATTTGATTTAGGTCCTATAATGTTAATTATTACATTCCTATATAACAGTAATTACTTTATAATATGCGGTGGACTGTAAACATAAAATACTCATATTTATCTGGTATAAACTTTGGAGGACAAGAAAGTCCTGAAGCATAATTTTAAAAAATTAATTTGCTGATAAATGTCGGTATCGGTAATGTAAAAATTTATAAACGTCAATGTTAATGAACTGAAAATGTTCGAATAAAAATGTAATACCGGTATTTTTATGTTTTTTTTTTCAAAGAAAATTATTAAAATTAATTTTCCCATAGAGACATTTTGAAAATTGAACGAATCGAATAACAAAAATTACAAGGTCATAATGGAAGCTCATATCTTTAATCATTTATTTTTATTTAATTTTTGTTTTTTATATATAAATATAAAAAATAAATTTCTTAATAAAAAACAAAACCTTAAAAATTCTAAAATTTGAAAATTCATAATTTTTATTTGTTTTCCTTTGGATTGTCATTGCCATTTTGAATATTTGTTAAGATCTCTTTACGCATTCATTTTTCCTTTTAAATATTTCAATAAACAAAATAAAAATGAAATTTCGCAAATTCATGTAAATCGATATATTAGCATCATATCTTAGGTCTTTCATTTTTCAATTTTTCAATATATATAAAATGCCATGCCAATTTTATGCCCATAACGAATTTTGTTCTCTAATATTGATTAAGATAACATTGTCAAAAAAGTGTATTTTATTTGATTTTATTTCATCATTCCATGAAAATTAAAATTTGTTTTTTTTTTTTGGTTTTTTTTTGGTTTTTTTTGTTTCATCAAAATATGTTATTTTCGTATCTCTGTTATAAATATTGTATTGATGTCAAAAGTCATATTGTACACAGAACGTGATTTCAGATTGTACGTATTAAGATTAGATATTTTTTTAAATTATTTTATTAATTTTTATTTCTTTAAAAGTAGAAAATGTTAAAGTTAATACTGTTTATATAGGATTTGTTTTTTAGATGTGTATTTTTTACTTTATGGTCGTGATGGTTATAGTATCTGGCTATTTAGTGACAGGGGTAACCAAAACAGATGCTCTAAAAATATTATTAATATTAGGGGTTTATGCGTATATCTGATAGAAAATGCAGTGAATAACAGTGTCGTATCACTTATCAGTATCAAAACCAACAATAAAGTGCTGCAAAAAATTGTGATTCTTTTTACATTTGGGTTGTAAAATATTGCTATTATGTATAGGTATTATTCTAGGTCCCAAAATCAATTTCAAAGGGCCAATATTAACAAAGCCTACGCTATGAAAGAATTTATATTGCGGCAAAACACAGACAGACACCAGATTGACAGACACCTGCATTACGAAACATTTTTACATCACTTGCGTTAGACCATAACATTGAATGTGCTCGTAATTGTTTGGTCTTCATATCGTAACACGCAGTTCAATGCAAATTTTTACGCTTTGCACTACGTAAATTTTCATTGTCTGATTCTTTTGATTAAAAATCTACGCCGCTTCGTTAAAAACTCTAATTGGTTCAATGAGTAGAGTCTTACACGAGGAAAGTTCTGGTGGTATCACAATGGACCTTACCGGTCTAAGTTTGTTTCCGTACTGTCGGCAGCCACTACTACCTACCTATCTGCCTACCGACCCTTTTCATCTTCCTTCTTATGAAGATAAATTTGAGCCAGTATCTAGAATGTTACTTAAATTAAACTCGAGATTGGCTTGTCTTGAAACTTACCTTGGTAAAAGAAGCTTAAAAACAAAGCTATACAACTGGTAAATAATTGTTTCATCTGATATTTATGTTTTTTTTATTTTAATTTTTAAGTCAATATTAAACCTATATAAAATTTATAACGGTATCCACTACTGTATCTCCACTACTTTAAATTAAAAATTTATTTCATATTTGCATATTAAAATTTCGTCCTAATACTCTACCCTAAAATAACTGTCAATGTTTATTAAGTGTCTGAAGTAATTTTTATGTTATATTATGCAAACTGTAAAAAATAAACCATTTTGTACACATATTTATATGTCCCTTCTGACTGAATTAAAAGTAAAATACAGAATAAGCAAAAATTTTTACGAACAATGAAAAAAATTTGTTTTTATTTATTTTAATATAAACTAGAGATACTGGTTAATTAAAATTCAACTTAAAGCAATATGGAAAAATTTTAAAACAAAAAAAAAGAACGGGCCGGATTCGAAGTTTCACTTTTTAAAATATCGTTTGCGTAGCGTAAAAAACAGAGTATCATGGACATAAAGTCCTCTCACAATAATTCGGTAGACATTTATGATTTAATGAAACGCTTTGAAATTAGTATGATTTGATCCCATAAATTTCATATCATATGTAGATACAAATAGATAGTTTGAGATTGCGTTGTTGTTATTTCATGAAATGAAACTAACAGGAGAGCAGCGGAAAACAAGCAAACCAATCACAAATTTGAAAAAAAATAATTTTTTACTACTCTTTGTTATTTTATTTTAAATTTATAATTCAACAGCAAAAGTCCTAAAATAATTTTTTTCACCTAATTAAAGAAAATTTAATTTCCATCAAAAAAAATTTTCGAGGACTATACGGCGATCAGTGCTTTAGAAGTTATGAGCTACTTTATATCCCACACTTCCTGTTTTTTGCAGTACATTGTTTTATTTTCATTAATTTTTATTATACGAATTTTTATTTTATTCAAAAAAAAAAAAAAATCATTTAGTAGGTAGGTACGCATCATATTATGTGTATGGTTTTTTTTGTAATATACTTTACTTTTGTATTTCATTTGTTTTTTTGTTTTAATGAACATGCAAAATTGAAATCGAATTGCTTTCTTTGTTAGAAGGACCCACAAATATTGAAACTATGTATTTCAATTTGATCATAATTATATCATATAATATCATTTCGCTCTGCCTACTACGCTAATACTACGAAAAAATTGTTGAGAGATTTTAAATTAAAATGTACCTTCCTCACAAATTGTAGCACATCCCATCCATTTACTTAAAACAGCCATACAATGTTTTAACAGGTCAGAAAATTATTTATGCTACACACAAAGTTATTGTCATAATAAAAATTTAAAAAAAAAACATCAAATCGGGCAATCGGCAAATCGGCTGGGCCAGAACAACTGGACTGGGACTCATCCATTTGGATTTTAAAATTTTGGATTTTTGGTATATGGATTTTGTCTTATTTTGTCTCATTTGGCTGACAATATAAAAAAGTAGGGGTTATGTCCAATTTAGATTGGAAATTATATCTATTGTAGAGTAACTTCGCCTTCATAATTGCATAATTCTATTTTATTTTTAGTGATGATAACCATCAAATCTTTCAACTATTTTTTTATCATTTATTTTATCCCAAAGATAAAGCGTACTGGCAAAAAAAAGAACGATAAAGTATATTTTTGGTCTTCATCGTGAATGGAACCTGGAACTACCCAGTGTATAATGCCTTTAAGTCAGTGTTGGCATTTTATGCGTAAATTAACGTTTTTTATGATTCTTTACATATTTGACGTAAAGAAGGGTAAAATATAAGTAAACAACTGTAAATAACTGTAAATAACTGTAAACAAGTGTAAGGAACGGTAAACAACTGTAAATTACTGTAAAATTATTTGTTTTTGACAGTGAGACAAATGTTTTGAAAGTGTTTCATTCTAATCTATTATAGAAAGTTCCAATGAATTATAAAAAGAAAATTGGGCTCAACGGTGGAGCTGATAACCCTTAATGTTATTATACCAATAAGAATAATTTATTAATTTATGAACCATAATCAATGTTTGATCATTCTATATATTAAAACAATTAAATATGTTTATTGTATTAAAGAATTAGTTTATTAGTTTATTAATATTTTTTATAATACATATTAATACCTGCATTCATCAAATTAATAAACATTTTAATTAATTAACTATATTATTCGTAAATATAATAAATAGTTTTATAAATCTTCAATTTTGATTCTGAATATTGATTTGTATCATCGAAACGCATTACATTTAAATGCTCATATAATTATAATATTGATTTAAAAGAGCAACTGATTTAAAATAATACAATTAAAATCAACAAGACGTCAACTTTAAAAAAATATGTACATACTGATTTCATATTTCGCAAAACATATTTTAATTTTTGGCTGAAAATGACAATGATTAATAAAATAATGTATTAGAGAGAAAGAGTTTAGTATAACTCTGCCAAACTATATTTATTATATCTATGTGATGCTAGTCTATTCGTCATATCAAAAAATGCTAAAAAAGTTTTGACAATAATATTATAATAGATATAATATATAGAATATAGATGGTAAGCTAGCTATCTTAATAAATTGTAATTAAATATGGAACATTACAATGTACTATACTGTCCCGCTAAAAACAAGAAGAATGGTCACGGTATGTATATCTAAATAAAATTCTATTTGAAATAAGATATATTTTTTAATTTTGTAAATTTAAAAGAGAAAAACCAAAATGTTTATTAAGTGAATCAAAAAATCAAAGAGAAATATTTTTTGAATAATTTCTTCTTATAGTAGATGACATATACGAGTAGATTTAAATATTAATACTCCTTCCAGCCCTCCTACTTTTACTATTATGAAGATTATTTTTAATAAATTTCTTAAAATCAACAATAATTAAAATATTCAATTTGAGACAATTTCAATATTGTAAACAAACATTTTCTCTGTACTGCATTCAATCTCAAAGCTCTGTACTCAAAATTGTAAACGATGCCTTATTGAAATCTTAGGCAAAAAATTGTTTTCCAAAAGCTTACATCTTTAAAATAGGATAGAATCTTTCCCTAAACTGAAATTTGATACTGTTTTAAAATTGTAATTTTTCGGTTATTTCCACTTCCTTGAAGGTTTGTTTTTTTTTACTTTTATGTTGATATCCATATGTTAAGTAATAAATATCCTTGGCATGAATTTTAAAATAAAAATTAAAAAAAAAAATTGAAAGTAATTCCATTAATTAATAAGTTGATACGATTTGAAAATTTTTTAGAAGTTTTTTTGTCTTATACGAACTTTGCGTAATGAAAGTAAAAAAAAAAATTTTGTTGTTTTTCTAATTTTTTGGTTTTTCTATTTTTGATTTTGAAATTTTTCTCTTTTCATGTAAATTAAAATACATCCAAATAAATTAATCAAAATAAGAAAAAAACAAAAACAAAAAACAAAAAAAAATAAGTAAAAGGAAAAGAGAGAATGATTTGAATACCTGTCAGGAAAAGTTCATCTTTTCTTTTTGTATTTTTGTTGTTGTTTTTTTATATTTAAAAATTTTTCATCTAAAAATAAACATTTGAACTGTATATATAGTGTATATTATATAAACATGAATATTTAACACAGTTATGTGTTAGTGTGTGGGTGTGTGTTGGCCCATTTTTTACTTAATTGAATTGACTTTAATTTATTTTTTTATCTTGGTAATAAAATTGAAAATATGACGAAATAATTGAATTCTCCAAATAAATAAATTGAAAAAATAAAATTTTGTATTTTATAAAGTAAAAATACCTGCTTCTTATATAAATCTTATATATAACTATATATATTTATACACCTTGAAAATGTTGTGTCATATAGAATAACTTTAAATTTTAAGAACGTTTAAAGACTATTAATCATAGCAATGTCATAATTTTTCAATTTACAGACATTAGGTAAATGTAAACAGATTAAGTATTGTTAGGTTTTGCCTGCTTGCAGGATACAATATAGAATAACAATTACTTATATAAATATTGGTAAAGGTAAAATCTACTTTCACAGGTTAGTGTACCATTTACTATTACAAAACCACATATCAGTTACCAAGCAAAGAATGAGGATAACTGAAATCAATTTTTTAAGGCAAATTTAAAAACCGGAAGAAACATGTTTTGAGTGAGGATTAAAGATGTGATGATATTTAAGAAGTCAATTGAGGGAAGGGGTAAGAAAAAGTGGATGGAGTGACCAAGTAAATAGAATTGATGTAGAAAGGATGGTTAAAATTGATTTCGAAGTCGTATAAAGCAGTCCCTATTGTGTCGAAAAAGAAGAAGATAGAAAATGAAAAAGAAGAAGAGGAAATAAAAGACGATGATTCCTGGTACAGCAACAAAAAAATGCTCTATGGGTTTTTCGACCTGGGGAGTGGAATTTTGTAAGATGATCGTTTTTAAAACTAGCAACATTAAGCAACATTCGCTATAACCCAAAAATTGTAAATCAAAATTCTTGTCTGTCAGGATTAAAATAATAGCCAGATACTGAATACAAACATTTCTTTTCCAATAGAAGGCTGTATACCCGGCCAAATATTTCTAGAATTGATGTTTTTGTTTTGTATTTAATTAGAAAACATTATGTTAAAATCACAACTAATATAATAGATAATAGCTTAGTTTCACATTCGGCATATCCAGAAAATAAATACATTGAAGACACATTAAGCTCAGGTGTCATTCCCCCAGAAGCATTTCTCTTTCTTGATCGCAATAGATATATTCAATCCAATTATAGCACTATCCCTATTATTTATCATGTTTTTAGAGGTAGCATCCAAAAACAAATAATTTTCGAGCCAAATGTTAACCCTAATACCCCGCTAGCAATTTGGAGATATAACATGAGCCTCTCACCAAAAGATGTAAGCCATATTATAAATATTAATAAATTCTGGTGGTTATGCTACTAAGAAAATTGGCAACAAAAATATTTTTTTTTTTTTTTTAACTTGTATTCTAAATTTTAAATTCAACTAAATATTACAGTTGTTTTATACAAAAACATCAAAACAACAAGGATACTTTCAAATGTCCTTTTCGTCCTTAAAGGATAAGATGCGCCACTAAAGATATATATTTTTGGAAAGCTAGCAATTCCAGTTTTCCTTGTGATATGATGTAGGTTCTCCGCCGATACAATATCTTCCTCAGAAGAGCCCATCAGAGACCAAAAATCCCTTATAGAAGTCTAGTATTATCGATCGCTTGTATAGAAATGAAATTATACTAAATAAATGTATTTTATTTATCAGTATGTTATGTTGTATTGAAGGGCTCAATAATGTTAGGGATCTCATAAATTTAATCTCGTCAAAACTAATCCGTTTTGTAAATTTGAATCCACATTATTATAAAATTTATCCCGACGATATTATTTACCTATACTAGTTGGCAAATTTTACTAAGATCTTTTCAATTAAGTATTTTTCTATTTTTCATTGGTTCATTTTCATCCTTAAATCAATGAACCGATAAGAAGTATAATGTACTATATATTATATATTATTACATATTGTAACAATATGATAAAAACTTCAAATGGCTTAACTTCATAGATTTATTTTGTTAATATTTATTTATTTAATTGTGTTCATAGATTAATTAAATAAATTAATTTGTTTTGAAATTGTAATTGATTTACTTAATTAAATAATGTAATTCGAATGAATTATACATGCTTAATTTAATTTCATATTCAATTGAAAATCTAACCATAATTATAGTAATTTAGTTATGCAGGATATTATGAAAGATACAATACGGAAATAAATATTATTAACATTTTTTGAGGAAAATTATAACAAGAATTAATGGAGAATCTTATTTATTGTTCATGAAATTTATTTTGATAATGAATAATCTTTCAATATTTACATATTGTTTAATTACAATTTAAATATTATTATTTTATTTTATGCATTATCTGTTGCAGATCTTAGATATACTCACTTCCCAGTATTTATATTGTTTTTGTATTATGCTAGTTATCAGTTGATGTACATTTTATTTTTTTGTATTTATTTATTATTACAATTCCAATTACTTAAACAAACAATCCAAATAATAGGAAATGATTGCTTTATGCAAAATTATTGTAGGTTCAGGTACGGAGAAAAAATTAGGAGGAAAATAGAATGATAGAGAAGAATTGGTAGGTAAGGAAGGAGACAATTTAAATTAATTAAAATTTTGTTACCCCGAAAAAAAATAGTATCTAATCTGTAAAGTATCTAATCTATAAATTACAAATATCTCATCTATTTCAAAACTACCACTCTGGAATGAAATTATAGAGGAAACTGTAAACGTTATTTAATTATTTTCAATTTTCAGAAAATATTCTACTCTATATCAGCTGTGGTCTGACTTTTCTTGATCGACACAATCTGAAAATTAAAATTCTAGATCGACTAGAAATTGAAGTAAATTTTTCGAAATTATTATAATTTATTCAGTTCATAATCATAAATATTAAATAATAATTTGTGATATCAATTTTATATTTGTCCTTAGATGTTGACGCATGGCATTGCATGTTGCCAGCAAGCTGGTCAAACGGTGGTACGTAACTGGTCACTGCTAAGTGTAGACACATTTTTAAATGTTTATCTTACTTTTATTTTTAAATATGGATTTTTCTGTGATGTTTTATACCAAAACTAATGTTTTGTCTAAATCACGGTTAAAGAAAATTAAATTTTTTAGAGTAGTAAAATATAAAAATTGAGTGTGGGAATTTTATAAAGTATTAAATATTTTTTAATTTGTATACAGTTTTGCCAATGTGCTGCGGAGTTTCGATTTTATTATTTTAATATGAGAGAATGCCAATTCATATAGATGGCTGGAAACAAAGTACGCAATCAATCGCAAAGCAATACCTCTTAAACATAGATATTTATCTTCATGTAACAACGACCAATAACTATTTTCAGAAGTTTTTGCTTTTTATATCAGAATTAAGGGCTATAATCGCATTTTCTATTTTTGAAGAATCAGTATCATTAGTTTAGTCTTGTATGATAGTATGATACATAAGTATTAGGTACCGAACTATTCTTATTTTATATTTTGATGACAAGACATCTTCTGGGTACCCAAGTACCGTTAGAATTTTTATTTTTTTCATGTACCTACTGACGATGATCCACAAAAATTTTATTTCATTTCTGTAACAAAATCATCATTAGGTATCGAGCTATTAAAACTATTAAAAATACCTACATCTTGAATTTCCTCTGATGATTTGAAGGATTTATAAAATTGGTGGTAAAAAGTCAAAAAATCAAAAAAACAAACTTTTTTTTTAAATTTTTATTACGCCGATCGACTGAAAAAAATCGAAAGATCGACCGTTTGGGCGAGCCTGCTCTATATAAATATTCCGTATAACTGCTACTACTCGTACTCTCTCCAATAATTTGATTATTTGAAATGTTTTTTTAAGATGTCATTCATTGTTTTTATAATCTTGTAGTACACTTATAACAGACCCATCGTAAAGCAAAACAAACATATGTATATAACATTGCAACATTCTATTACATTCTATTATTAAACATAACACATTTTTTTAGCAAAAGAAAAAAATTATTATTGAAAAGAAAGATTAAATTTTTTTATTGTTTAATACTGAGTGTCAAATTACTATACCTCGTGCCATTATAATTTGTTGGTGCCATTATAATTTGTTGGTTTGTTATATGAATGTCGATAACTTTAATAAAAAACAATAATTTATGTGACGTAGTTTTAAGAATTTTTGAATATTATGAATTAATATTTTAAGAATTTTGGGAATGCATTTTTTGTAAATGAATTTTACATTTTTATATAGAGTTTAAATGCATTCCATAAGAAGTAATCTAAATTTGAATTTAAACGTTTTTTTTTGTATAGAGTTTAAATGGAGTCCTCTATAAGACTCAATGTAAAATATTTGTATAAATAGAGTATATTTTTTTATTCAATAAATAAACACAGTTAATTTGTGTCATTGAAGATTACCAGAACATAAACAATAAGTCTTTTATTGTAAATATATATTATAATCGACCAGGCCTTGTGGCCAAGTCTTATAATATCGAACATTGAATGAGATCAGGCCTTGTGGCCAAGTCCGATTTACCATATCTGCTGCACTATTCCAGGCTTGTGGCCAAGTCTAGTTCAATAGAACTTTCTCTAAGAGCGGCCTGAAGGCCTATTAATTTGGCAACTCTTGCCTTACGTTGACATTAGATTACACCGCACCAGGACAGTAGGTGACCATAAAAGAACATATAGTGTGTGTGTATAATTACAAAGATTACTACAATAAATATATATAGGAACATCCAAGCTTGCACTAGAATGTACTACATGCTCTACAATCTTCTTTATTTTAATAAACTATATTTTTAAGAATTGAAACAAGCAAAAAATTCATCAATTTAAGTTTAATAAACTGCCAATGACAAATGCAAATGATTGATAAGATCGTTGACATAAAATCAAATGAAAATGTCATCAAAAAATTATCGTCAAATTGTTGATACTTTAGAAAAGTATCGTTATTATTGATGAAATAATTCATTAGATTTTAGAGCATAATACAACAATGAATATTTCTGACAGCTGAATCCAGCAAAATTGTTTTTATTCAAAATACAATCATTCACAAATCGAATTCATTGAATCTTAAATATTTTAATAATCTTTAAATATAGTGTCATATAATGATATACAGTCTATAATTCTTATTTACCGAAACAACCTGTATTAGTAGAAAAATTTTGCTCAGTATAAACTAATTAATTTCGAGTACATTATAGAACAATTTATTTTTTAAAATTAAATTTTCTGAGATTATTGGCTTTCTACAAAATAATTTATTTAAAACTAAGCTTAATTTTGTACTTTCAGTTATTGTGAAACGAAAGAAATTGAACATGACGAAAATAAACTTTAATTAAAAGTAATGAGGTTACTTTAAATTAGAATTCCTGGTTACGTCTATATTTTTGGTAATTAATTTTATAAAATAAAATATTATCATAGAGTGGAATTGAAATATTCTGATTTTAGGTAGATTAGATAGTGTCATTATTTATTATCTACTACTGTAAAATGCTGATTGTGATATAATGTGGTCGCAAATGTTTATTTTAAGACCGTTAAATTAAATTAGAATTAATTTAAATATTCCTTGATATTTGAATATGTTGTAATGTGTATGTAATTACACATGCCCTCATAAAGGATCACATCGTAAGAGTAATTTGTGTTGTTGTTTCGATGAAATATGTTTTAAATAGATATTTGACAAAATTATGGCTATTAAATTCCAATCGATATAGTGTAGGTGTTATGTTATTTAATTCTGATCTTTTGACCTTTATGACAGAAAAATGGCACCGATGCTTATAAAATACGGTGAAGCCAAATCTGCAGCCCTTGATATATTCAATGCTTTTGATCGCGTCTGGCATGCTTCATTACAGAAAAAACTAGAAGAAATTGGGTTGGGAAATATTTTCAACTCGTGGATTGAAAATTTCTGATGATAGTACCCTAGATTTGCTGATGACCCTTGTTGTATTTTTTGAAAAAGCTGTTGAAGTGGCTCAGACTTCAGTTCACAGAGAACGAAATAATATATCTTGTTCTCTAAACAGCGACCTTCAAAAAATACATGACTGGGGTAGTGTAAATAGCGTAAAATTTAATGGTTCAAAAGCCCATAATTGCCTCTTATCAACAAAGCAAAACCCATCTGTATCAAATATTGTGTTCGGAAATGTAAATATCGAAAACTTTAAAACTCTAAGAATTCTTGGAATGGATATAAACAGCAATCTCTCGTTGCACGATCATATTTTTTCTGCAGCGAAGGATGCTGCGAAATGTTTAGAACTTTTAAACAGAAGTAGAAAATATTTTACATCTTCCAACCTCCCATTAATATATAAGGCATAGGAGCGGTGCACCAAATATCAGCCTATAGTACTTTACAATGAAATTTCCTCATGAACCTACACTGGGCAACATCTCAAAAGTAGGCAATTGATAAAATGAAGAATTCAGGAATATATAAAACCACTTACAGTCATTGCAAGAAAGTTTATATAGGGCAAAAAGGAACACCTGAAGGAAGCAATAAGCTAAGAAGAAGTATTTAATACCGAATTCAGATCTAAAGTAGTAGAATACATCATTCAAGATAGTCATACTATTTCTAAAGAAGATTTTTTTTTTTTTGTTTCTCCTATTACTCCGCATGGGATTCGATAGTGAACCTCCATTCCACTCTGTTCGATACTGCTTCCTTAATGTCGTACTAGGTATAATTGTTGATTGTTAATTCTTGATCAATTGTGCGTCTCCATGTGTTGTACGGTCTGCCGGGTTCTTATGGATTCCACTCTAGACCTCTTCTTGCTATATCACTTTCTGGTTTCCTTAATGTATGACCTATCCATTTCCATTTTTTCTTATTTATCTGTCTGTTGATCGGTCTTCTCCAGTTATCATCCATAAATCCTCGTTGCTAATTCTTGCCGGCCAGAATATTCTGCATATAATTCTCAAGCACTTGTTGATGAATAATTGTAGCTTCTGTTTGATTCTGACCGAAGTGAGCCATGTTTCACTGCTATATATTAATGTTGACTTTGCACATTCTCTGAATATTGTTAGCTTTGTTATTCTCGATATTTGGTTGCTCCGTCATATCTTCATTAGGCTCCCAAATGTTCTTCTTGCCTTATTTATACGGCTGTTGACATCTAAGAAGATATAGTAATGATAAATTACATTAGAGATTCTAGAAAACTAAACTCAGATGAAATCATAACAATTAATTAAACTGAGGATGACTCACTTCTAAATAAAAAGCAATGCAATGAATATTCTTCATTGTTTCAAATTTTTAGTAAAATGTAATAAAGCCGATAAAATCTACCCCACCTATCACTTTATCGTTAGAAATTATATTCTAAATAAAAACAATATAATGAATATTAATATGAATAATAAAAATATAATTATACTCAATGCTCCTCTACCTGCGCTATTTCATTGGAAAATAAACAAAAAACCAGCTGCGAAAAAGGTAAAATTTCTACTTGTCAAGAGATCAAACAAGATATCAAACAGCTTTGAGTCTTGGACGTGTTCAACTCAAATCTGTTTACAGTACCCCAATCAATTATTTTTGTTAGATCAAGGTCAAGTGTGCTAGTCATTATATTTCTCTTCAGGTTGATTGCGGTAGAGGTGGAGTTAGATTTCCTTAAAAAGCTGTAGGATGCCACCAAGGTGCTGTCGTCAGAAAAACTGTAGGTTGGATTGAGGGTTGAAGAGAGTAAGCCGTTAATAAAATCAAGAAAATAGTAAAATCTAAAGCGAAGCCTTATTGAAAGCCATCGTTATTATATAGACAACGACATTTTTAATTAACTTATAAAATGTCTCTTAGTAATTTGAATCTAAATCTGTTTTCTTTCTTACAAAATCTTTATTTTCAAGAAATATACTTTGTCAGTTTTCAAACAGTATAAAAACAAAAATCAAATAAACAAAAATTATGAAAATTATATTTAATAAAACTCTGTTTTAGATTTTCCACTTACACTTACATACACTCTTATAATATTTTATTTCTACTTAACTAAATTCATTTTATGTAAAGTAGAGATTTAATTATAACTCAAATATTCAAATGTATCTGTAAATGTTTGATTTTCTTATGATAAACACAAATAATTATATAAAGTACACATATATACAAAATACTTTCAACATTTAATACAAAGTATCATAACATATCTTTACATTTAATGGGAATAAAAAAATCCATTCAGATTATCTTTAAGGACTTTTCATACAATGTAACAAAACAAAACAAAAAAAAAACATATTTTGTGGGCGAATTATAAGCAAAACAAAATACATTCTTAATTAGTTTTCCAAATAAAGGATAACAACAATTTTTATGTATATTCACATCAGAGAATATTTAAGAAAAGAAATAAGAAATTTTGTGAAGAGAATTACTAATCGAGGATGTAACATAAATTACACTTAGGTTAAAGGCTAGCATAATGAAGAAGTAAAAATAAAAAAGAGCAGTCAAAATAGATTGGGAATTTCTTGTTTTGCTGTCCTTTTATTTACTCCTCTTAACAGTATATGGGGTTTCCATCTCTTTGTAGTACATTATAAAATTGCTGTCTGCAATATTGATTTTATTATCACTTTTTAAACATTTTGATACAAATTTTTTTTACTTCAGTTTTAAATAAAATAAAATTTAAAATTATAAAACAATGACATCAGTTTTTACTTTTAAATTAAACAGAAACAGGTCTAAGGTTAAAAACAGTTTTCAATGGTAGGTGTTATTTTTTGTTGATTTTAAAAATATTTTTAAAATATTTAAAACGGTATTGATTGGTTGAATTGAAATATTCTTTATAATCTTCATCATCGTTTATGTCATTATGGTAGCCATTCTATATTTTCTTTTACAAAGAAAATATAGCAAAACTACATCACAATTGGAACATAATTTTGTAATAATAAAAGATGAAAAATTTTATTTTAAAATGTTTGTACTTTTTACAATTGAAGATATCGATTTGATAGCAATTTTTCTTGTTATATTCAAAATTAGGCGTTAATTGAGAATAAGTACCTACTGTTTGTTAAAGAAGACCCTCTAATTTACAACTGGACTTGAATTATGTCGTGATGGAGTTGTATTATGTATTGGTACATCTTTCAATCTAACAACGATTTCTATCATCTTTTAATTATAATTATTATACGTAATATGAAATATTATTAACTCAAAACACCGACGTTTAAGTAAATATAATATGTCATCTCTTATCATAATGCAGTAATATATCTCACTAGATATTCTACCTATATCTACTTCCATAATATATTAAAAAAAAATTATTTATTCTGTCAATTCTCATTATTTCATTCGTAATGAACTGCTTTTTAGTTTTTTCATTATTTTTATTGTAATAAAAGTATTCAGTCAGCTAAAAAAATTGATATATATATTAGTATATAGGTATATGATATAATACATTATAATATAAAATAGAATATGGTCTTCTTAAGCTTAAAATTCCAAACTGGTTGACAATTGCACAAAATCTTTGGACTGGTTGACTTTGAGCCTGATAATCTGGTGGTAAAAAGTGGTAAATCTGGATCTAGACGACTTCTGGTTTAGAACGTTGGTTGATTCAATAGCTTTATATAAAAAAAATTTCGTAAGTACATAATTATTTTACTTTTATTCCCAAATGTTACATATAACAAAAAATGAGTACTGATTTTGTTACATAGTAGAAATTTTTTAAATTAAGTGATATAATTCAGCAAATAACAAAAATATGAAATCAAATTTTTAAAATTTTCAAATTACACATTAAAATATAACCGCAATTTTTCAATAAAACAGTGAAACGTGAATTATTTTTTAAAAAAACTGACTTATATTGTTTTTTCTGTTCTGTATTACAAATATGTATATTTTGTGATTACATAACAGAATCGCTATTTATGAATAAAATAAAGTTTAAAATTAGATATTTTATTGAATTTGATTTTATTTATAAAGATGTAATTTTCTTTTAACTAAGCCTATAGTCACAAAACGGTTATAGTCAAAAATACTTATTACTGAAATTAGTGAATGACTATAACCGTGTTTTACTGTACATATTTTTTTAATCATAGCAGAAGCAAATTAACTAACTTTTATTTTATAATTTTTGAAGAGTATGATCTGATCTGATTTTTGTTTTTCAATTTTTGTTTTTGTACTTTTTTCTTTAAGTTTGTGTCTTTATTTTAAATGACAGAATTTTTATGAAGCCTTTTTCAAAATTGTCCGTGATTAAAATTTTTGTTACAGTATAGATGTAGCTCAACTTGGAAATAACCGTCATTTATTTGGTGTAAATATTTGAAATGTTTTAAGTATTCAGCACCAAGAACTTGCTAAAATTTTAATATTTTTGTGGTGTAATTTATATAAAACTATTTAATTTTTCTTGCTTTTTACTCACCACGTCGTTCATCTTGTGTGTTATATATAATATTCATGTTATTTGATGTTATCTTAAAATTTGCTAAACGGATGTTTTGCAAAGTTAAAATTTGGCTTCAGACGCTTTTTAAAATGGGTATTTGCGAAAAATTTTTAATTTATAAAACATAGAATTTTTTGTTAAATGTTAATGCTCTTGGCAATTTGATACGAAAATAATGCAATATTTTGCAGCTCTAATTTTTTAATCCATTATTTAATTCTATATCCATTTTCAAGTGCATCAGCATCTACAACAGCAAACAGTTAGGATTAATATAGCGAATAGATAGAAAAAGCAAGGTAAATGAGGCGTACTTATTTGGTTTTTTTTTTATAATAAATCATACTAATTTCAAAACTATTTATCAAAACATAGCTGTTTTTACTGGTATTTAGTGAGAAGTTTATCTCAATGCACGAGAATCTCTGTTCTTTTAAAAATGTTAAATTTGGTTTTTACTGGAATTATATTTAACCAACAGGGGCTCCTAGTTAGAGTATAATTTAATAAGCATTCGTAAAAGTGCAATTAAATTTTATAAACTAAAATTTAAACTGTGTAAACTTGTACTAATTTAAAATTGCTAAACTTAAATAAAATTCAATCTGTGTAAACTTGTACTAATTTAAAATTGCGTAACTTAAATAATAATTGTACTAAGTTTAAAAAAATAAAATTCACGAATTCATAACTTACTGAAAGTTGAATGCAGTTGAATGAAGTTTCATTTAGTTCATATTTATTAATGTTTAATGATTTAACTGGTGATGTGTTGATTTTATCTTTAATTAATAGTAAAAACATATTTCAAAGTAAATTTTTATGAAATTGTTAATAACTAGATTTATAATTGTGCATTTAATATAAAGTTTATAATGCAATTACTTAGCTTACCTCTAATGCCAGTGTTACTATTTATACATTTTGTTAGAGAAGCAGTTCTTGTTCCTCCGGCAATATTGTTATTAAAATTATCTGTTGTACTTTCTAGTGTGTAATTTGATTCAGTACAATCAAAATTATTACCAGACAGTTGATTTTCTCCAAGGCAGACATTTTTATTATTTTCAAATGTGCAAATTGCGTTATCAATATTACGAATAAATATTTTTTACGTAGATAGTTCAGTGAAGTTATGGCCTGTACTAATAAAGACTCTCGTTCACCTTCATTAAAGAAGGAATTAATCTCTCTTTGTCTTTCTCGATCGTAATTATTAATTTAAGATTCCGCTATTGTGTATAAGCCACCGTTAATCGATTTATTTGTTAAAATACGAATATTTAAATTAAATTAACTACTATAGTTCCCTGATAGCAACGGAAGTAATGGAGTTTACATTAACCAAATTACCCAAACCTATAATAACTTTGTATAAAGAAATCCTTTCCATAGTGTTTGGGTAGTTTGTAAAAAAAATATATATATGTTTTATAGATTTTCTCCATTCTTCAAAAATTATATTTTGAATCACATTTTGTAAAACGTTATTAAAGTCTGAGAAATCTTACTGGGTGATCGACTGAAACTAAAAAATTTTTTTCTTGACTTTAATATTTTTGATGTTCTTTAATTTCAAAATAAAAAAAAGCCCCCTCCATTGAATATAAAAAAAATACATTTTTTATTTTGTTTATTAATTTTGATTGTATGCAAATATTAAAACCTTAACCTGAGACAATCAAGTTAGCAAAAATATATTAAAACAACAAAAAAACGTGTGCTAAAAATTATTTTAAAACAACAGGGAGGTTCATTTAATAAACCTACTATCATTCATGTTTATTATTTTACTTACTAATATTTATTGCATACATAAATTTCATACATCAACACACATACATAATATGTATGTACAGTAGTCGAAACAGTGACTGCCCAAAATAAATTGGAAAATAAACATACATAAAACATATATATATATCTATATATGTATATAATTTTTCATCAATAAATTTTTTGTAAGCAACCGAAAATATATACGAGAATTTATGGTTAACTCGTAGTGTAGCTTGATGGAATATACTGATTCGTAAATAAGCGATCGTGGTAAGATGAAGTAAGATGCAAATATACCAATTTTTTCTCTCTTGATTTATAGTTTTTCATCTTCATGGATTTTTTTTTTTAATGTTTTTTATTTAAAGAAAAGAAAAATCTTTAATAATAAATTGTTTTTTGCATATTTTATAAAATATAAGCAGCATAACTACTACCCATCGCTGTTTGTGGCTGTTTACAATTTTCATCTCATTAATTTAAATATAATAAAAATAAAATGGTAATTTCAATATTATTCAGAATTTTTGAACTTAAAGTCTTGCTATAATGAAGGATTTAAGTTATATTTTTATTTAATTTCAAGATAATCCATTCAGTTGTATTCATTTGTAGGAAAAAAGTTAATTTACCTTAGGTCTATTATAATGAAGATGTATCAAATTATTGAGAGGTTGAATTAAGGTGTTTCTTGATGTATAAAAAAATGATTCAGTGCTATATATATATGTATGTATATATTAATTTATTTATTTCTAAATAAATATAGTTTTGACTATAATTTTATTAACATTTGGGATTTACCAAGTGGAAATTTGATTTGGTTTTTATAACTCACATATTCGTTTGTTTGAAATCTGTGGAAGTGCCCTTCCTAAATACCCAAAATCAAAACCCCCAATATATAAAATCGTCAGACTTTTAAGAAGCCCCAAAATCCAGCTCATCAAACACGAAATGTCAAAAAAATTCCTCATACACAAAATCCCCAAAAATGTTCTAAATAAATTTTTTAATTTATATTGGAAAAATTACAAAATTTGAAACGGACCAAAGAACAAAAATATAATATTTACTAGCTATTCCAAGCGTAACATTCGCCGGTCTAACATTAGCATTATAATTGAAACAATTTATTTTATTTGTTTATTTTCTTAAAAAAAAATCAATGTTTTAAATATTTTTTTATTACATAATAAATAAGTTAAATTGAAAAACTTAAAACTATAATTCACTTAATTTAATATCTTAAAAATAGTTTAACAATTTAATACCGACGAATGTTACGCCGGGAATAGCTAGTAATTTACAATATTGTTTGATCTATCTATAACTATTGTTTTTATATTTTTTATTTAGGTATTTATTTATTTATTAAACAGTGAACCTGTAGATAAATCCGAAGGCCTACTTCAGGTTTATATTTTTTTGTTTTATTTTGAAAGCACTTTTCACTGTATGTATTAAAATTTTATTTTCACAACAGGTAGGTAGGTATTATAATACGTACGGCATCATAAATTATTATAATTGTAATTATTATTGTTATTTAAATAATAATAATAAAATGAATAAAAAAATGAATAAAATTATAATTTACAATATTTATAATATACTTAATATGTGTATAATATAATAAATAATAATTTTACTTGTTTTTCATAGAATCAAATTGAAAATTTTGACCGCTAATAGCTTTGAAGAAAACTTTTATATAAGGGAGCGTTTATACGTTTTTGAATTGTGTTTATAACGTATTAATGACCTTCATTAAAGTTTGACATCCGACTTTATTATAGAATATCATAACTTTTTTTTTAAATAATAGTGCTTGACACACATTTTCGAATTTCGTAAGTTGAAAAAATGATTTTGCGAGAAAAGGTATTTATAAACTATTAATTGTGTTATGCCAATATATTGAAAGATATACATTAAAAAATACATAAAATGTGTATTAAATATTATTATTATTATTCATCAATCCAAATAATACTTAGAATAATTGATTTACTATTTAAATATTTATATTTCATAAATATTCTGAAATTACACTGAATATTTATATTTGTTTATAAGTATTTATTATTAGTACTCGTCACGCATATTCGTATCTTCGTACTTGCAAGTTTGTGGATTTTGCATGAAGAAATATAGTATACTTTGCAACTATTTTTCTTTATCTTTGAGATATGTGATTAAAACTTTTGAAATAAGATTTGATGTAATTGCAATAAAATTTGTAAATGTAATAACAATAAGTAAAACAAAACTTTCATAAAATAAAATCTGATGTCTAAACGGTCCCTAACAGATACTATTAATAGAGACGTACATTTCAACTACATGTAGCGAACAGAGATGTCGCTGGCAGTATAGATATGAAATTAAATACATTTAAACTAAATACATACCACACCCACATTAAAGTAGCCATAGATACTTTTTTTGTGTTTTTTTTTATTATCATAATAGCCCTAACTATTTCAAAACTCAAAATAAAAAAACAAAACATTTTAGTACCACATTAAAGTAGCCATAGATACTTTTTTTGTGTTTTTTTCTATTATCATAATAGCCCTAACTATTTCAAAACTCAAAATAAAAAAACAAAACATTTATTTATAGAATATAGAATTTATATTTTTATTTCACTTCTTTTAAATTTTGGTTTTGACGTTTTGGTATGAGACCATTATAGTAAAGGTTATGATTGGTTACGACTTTGTTAATCATATCGAATCATATAGGCCATTTAACGAAGTATCATATGACATCATATGACTCCTTATGACTATTATAGTTAGGGGTAAAGCCAATAATTATGGTTTTTCTCTTATTCTTCAGTTTTTATTGTTATATTGTTATCCCGATAGGGTCCCTAATGTAGGTAAGCGTAATTTGAGATTTTTCTTTTTAAAGTTTTTTTTTAATTTTTATGTGTACTAAATTTGCCGTGTATTGAATTGGAACTTGATAATAATGTCATAACATATTTCGTTTTTCTTGTTCTTAGCAGATCGTAAATTTCGGTTTATGATTCTTCATGTCAAATGTAATATTTACTAAATGTTACTGCGCATTTGAATTTATACTTTTGAATTATTTGTTAATAAAATAAATAAATTTCAATTTTTGAAATTTGTGAACATGGTGTGGGTGAGGTAAAAAATATATTTTCTAAATTTACTATTTGTTTTATCGGTAAGTTTTTTTGCTGTAATATCGTAATATCGTAATATTTTAGCAAAGCTATTTTAATTATTTATAAATCGATATAATAATAATATTCTGATAATTCGGTTCTTCTCTTTGCTACTTTGTTTTTTTTTTTTAAATTATTTCATATAATGAGATATAATCAATGCTATTGCTCAATAGGTGAATTGTTTTTAGGTTAATTTTAATTTGTTTTTGGTTTTATTTGGTTTTATCGTTTTGTGGTTTATGTCTTTAAATAAAATTTTTCACACTATCGTTATTCTTAATAGTTCTAATAAAGTTGTCTAATCTTGTTGAAAAAAGCTTCGTGTTGTAAAAGCTTTGTGAATAAAAATCCATCTGTCGGCAAATAGAAAACTAAATTTTAATACTTTTAATTAAAAAATAAAATACTTATATGAAGTATTGAAAATAAATTTTTTTTAATAATTAATAAGATGTCTAAATATCATCAATTCTTCATTGTTAGAATAATAGAAAACTAACTGAAGTCAGTTATAAAATTATGAAATGCTAAAAGATAATAAATGTAGTTATGGATAAAATTTTAGATGGATTAGTATGCAAAAAAAATTATGTTGAGAAAACTTAATATTTGTTATTGAAGGCGAAATGCATGAATATTTCTATTAGATACATCAAAGCAAAACTCATCATCAGAATAATAGAATAGGATAGTTTTTCTTGTGATTTGATAGCTTTGAGTTTTGGAGATATTAAACTGCCGAAAATAATGGCTAGTCGCGTGTTGTGAGCGTGTTGAACATGATTTTAAGTTTAATATGAGTAGTTGGTATTGTAGCATTTTTATATACTTCTAAGCCTTTTTTAATCTGCTAAATTTGATGCCCAGCATTCATACAATTTTTATGTGGTCTTCGTGATAAGCGACTTGAACTTTGAAGGAAATCGACCTTAATTTATTCTGTTTACGTCATTTTTCCAGTTTCTTCGTCTTTCGCGGCATTTTGTATTGCGATATTCTGTGAACCGAAGCCTTGAATAACCAGGGCATGAAGGTAAATAAGAAAATGATATGGAATGACAAAAATGTCGCAAGATGTTTGTTTTTTTTAGCCGCTTCAAACTGTATTTTCCTCCCCAGGACATGCTAAGTATCTATAAATCAATAAGTTGTAATACGTTGGGATTCAATTAACATATATATGGCCTGTGTATCACTATTCAAAAAGTTCAAAAGCATCCAATTCGTTTCATCGACAACCCTAATATGAGATCCTGCTGGAGCACTTTCCCTATTTGTTAGATATCTCGTTGGTTTAGAAACCTATGTTCAGATGAAATAGAAACCGTAATGGCACCCCTTAAATATTTCCGCCGAGCAAGAACAAGAGAGGCATCAAATGCCCACCCTTACACAGTGCAAAGTCCTATAACATGCAGTAAGTTGTATTTATAGTAAATGTTCACTAAAATCCAATTTATGACACTGCATAACATAGTCAGTCAGAACTCAATTTATTTAACTATTCATGAACTTTATATATATTGGTATTGATTTGGATGCCTTAATTTCTCTAAATTTAAAGACCTTAAGTTAATACAAAATAGAAAACAGATAAAACGTTTTTAGTTAGAATAATAACAGTGAAGAACAATATATGGCAATTATTTACGGAATGAGTCCCTTTCTGATGAAACAAAGGACACGCTGGAGAACAATGTTGGCTAGATTATTAGTTTATTGGCTTTCTATTGATAAGCATACAATATTCAAAATGTTTTAGTTATTTTTTCTATGGTTTTCGTAATATGTTCCTTAATTGTCACTTTTTTGTCTAGATCTAGAACTCCCAGATATTTGATTGAATCAACCAATAATATCAGTATTAGTATTACACGAAATGAAGGACTGTGTCGACTTTAACGCACTAAAAACTACTATTCTTTTGTTTAAATATTAAAACTAGTCTTTTAGACTAACCATTAATACAGTTTTGGCTCTATTACTTCAGATATCTTTGATCAATCAAAACCCCATTAGGAATTATTGAGCGATAAAAAAATTTTTCCTAACACAGTTCGAACGGTTTCATCCGTTTAAGACGTCTAACAAAGTTTTGACTGTCAGCTAAACGTGAAACTTCAGTATAAATATGTTGAGAAAGGCGAATTTTGTGGCGTATTGCCAGTTTGTTGATTTCGTCTTTTATGATAGGGATCTTAAGATCATCATTGCAAACATATCAGGGAGCATTGACACTGTTTCGCAACACTTTGTTTTGGAACGTCTGGAAAGTTTAATATGAAGTTGTTTAGCACAACCCCATATTTGAATACCGTATGCCTAGACTGGCTTTAATATTTGATTGTAAACCAAAACTTTTTTATATGTTGAAAGCGAAGATGTCCGCCCAATTAGCCAATACAGCTGGTTGTATTTCAGTTCTAACTCTTGTCTTTTTTTCTTGACATGTTTTTTCCATCTGAGCTTTGCATCAAGTGGCATACCAAGATATTTTGCTGAATTTTGATATGGTATGACGACATTGTTTATTGTGACCGCTATGAGCGACTCTATTATTTTGTTTGTAAAATTAACATGTGTGGATTTTGATTCGTTTAATTTAATTCTCCACCTTTTGCACCATAAAGAGATTTTGCTGTTTGCTTGTTGCAATTTATTTGTTGTTTTGTTTATATTATTACCAACCGCTAATACCGCAGTATCATCTGCAAAAGTTGCCGTCGTTGCATCTTCTAGTTCTGACATATCACTGGTGTAGAGTAAATATAGAATGGAACCCAGAATGCTCTCTTGTGGTACTCCTGCATGTATATTGCTTAGCGTAGAGTAATCTTTCCCTTGCTTAATATGAAATACTCTATTTGCTAAGTAAGATGCTATTACCTCGACATAGGCTTTGGGTAGAATACGGTGTAGCTTGAAAATAAGCCCCTCATGCCATATTTTATCAAAGGCTTGTGAAACATCAAGGAACACTGAAGAGCAGATACATTTTTCTTCTGGTGTCTTTTCGATGACATCAGTTATTCGATGGACTTGTTCAACAGTTGAGTGTTGTTTTCTAAACCCAAATTGGTAATTTGGTATGATGTTTCTATTTTCTATTATTGGTTGTAATCTTTTGAGCAGTAATTTTTCAAATAATTGGGAGATTACTGGAAGCAGTGAAATGGGTCTGTAAGACTTGGCCTCATTCGGGGATTTTCGTGGCTTATGAATCATTATAATCTGTGCCACTTGTGTGGAAAATATAGCCCAAAAAAGTATTCTCTAAGAAAATTTTTCATTTATAGAAGTATTTGTATAAAATGTTGATTGCATCCTAAAACTGTTTGTCGTGCTGGTATCATATTTTCCGGATAGAAATGTGCAGGAAATAGATAAATTAACATTTTAAAATTTTCGAAAATAATAGGTTTAAATATTATAAAATACAGGGACTAGAACTGATCCTTGTGGTACATCATTATTTCATATATTTTTTATTAACTCTCCATACTAAACAGAATTTTTCGTTTTAGTCATTATTGAATCAGGTGCAAATAAGTTATTACAGCTATCAACTAATTTGAAACTTTTAAACATTTCTTCAAATTAATTTTTATATTATGCCGCGCCATAAATTGGCCTTTACTAAAATTTTAAAATTTAACTATAACTATATTTATTGCATGTCATCACTGTTTTGATATTTAATATTGTTTACTATTTGCGTACTTAAAACTGATTAAGAGAATTTAATAATAAGAACATACCCAAATCTATAGCACCTTCGTTATATTTGGTTGAAATTTAATTTCTCTTATTGATAATTCAAATCTCTAATATAATATTTTTTAATTTTACATTTTAGTTATTTTCAACAAAATTTGTCCTTTTGAACAAGTCCAAAATAATTCATTTTTTCTCAACATTCATTTGTAGCAATAGAAAATTACTATCGTCATTCAATTTTTTTTTTTGTTTTACTTTTTTTGCTTGACTATTTCTTACCTTTGAATCGGTTAGAATAAAATACACAGCATAGATTCATGAAACCATAAAATAATGAAAAAATACGAAAAATCAAAATTAATGAAATGTCAATCAAGAATCAGAAAGGTAGACAGTAAATGTTAATACAACGAAAAACTATTAGCAAAAAAAAAAAAAAAGCACAGAAACCTTATCACAACGAATTAAAATAAAAACGCATAAAAGACCAAAGAATTCTAAAATCAGAACTAATATACAAATAAAAATCCAAATGATGATTGACTCGTTAAATCTGCGTTATCCACATTTTTCTTATACGAATCTGTAATTTTCAAATCAAAATATTGCAAGGATTCAGAATATCCATCTATGTAGTGTTCCATGGTAAATATTGTATACATAGCTCTAAAAATAGACTACATTCTTTCAATATTGTGGTTGATTTCATAACATCCACCAATTTTTATTTTTATGTAGGATGAAAAAAAAAATTAAAATAATTTTTATATAGTTTGAGTTGGTGTTTGGATAAAATTATAGGTGTAGATAAGAATATTATATTTGTACCCTTCTTTATGACTCATCTAATCTCGCACAGAATATTGAATAGAAAATGTTGTGTTTATGTAATAAAATATAAAATCAGAAAGAAATAAGTAAGATACGGCCATAAACTCAGAAAACCAGTAAAAAATTTAGTAGACTGGAATGATCTAGTAACCAAATGATAGGGTTGACAAAACAGGAAATAGGAAAAGTCGATACTCCAAGAACCATACATATAGTCTGAGAGAAGCAAAAATAACATATAAAAATAGAATACGATGAAAATAGTAGATTAGATAGATTAGGTAGACCACAATTTGAATATAGTTTACATATTTGGACTGGTGCATTCTACAGTACTTTACAGTACCTAGACAAAGTACGAAAGCGAGTCATCAGAGTAATTATTAATGATTGTGAATTTTATATTCATAGGATTAATGATGATTGATGTTATAAAACATAATGCGTTATCAAGTTATAGCTGTAATGAAGAAAAAGTAACACTTAAACACTTAGTTTTAGGCCTTTAGACAAATTTTTATTTCCCCTATTCTGTGCCAATGGTACCATATAGTACCAACTATATACCCTCTCTCAAAAATATGATTTCTCATGATTCTCAGGACGAATTCAAAAGTACCGTTAAGAATTTATTTTTGGAATACTTTTTCTTCAATTTAATGTGTGTAATTAGTCAGTAGCATTTTATCATCTGCTTTAGTGATATCAAGTTAAAAACTAATGTTTTTTTATGTGTTAAAAAAATACTAAATATGAGCACGAGAAAATTGTAAGTATTATTATTAGCATATCTATTTTAAAAAATTATAATTAAATAAGACGTATTTTAAAAGTACACATTTTATTCTATATTTTAATATACTCCGTTAATCAAATGATTGCAATTAATATATTAAATCTTCATATTTTAAAAAAGTGGTTCCATATGGTACTGTAGCGTTGATACGATACAAACATATGGATGGTTTTTTATGTTCATTTTTATGTCAATCCATAAAATATTTTTTTGTTTTTTCGTGAATACTTTTTGTTTTAGATAAATTTGTACTATGAAACTCCATGAAGTGGCTAATTATTTGGAATCAATAATAGATGAAGAAGTTGAGTTAGGAGAGCCAATTAGAATTTATTTAGAACCACCAAATCCAGCATATGATTTAGATGAAGACGATTGCGATGAAAACTAAGGCGGTAAAATCATAAACTTGCATTGTAATCAACTACATCAAATAGTTGAAATAGAATTTGCTGGGAGAGTTAACGATAGTTAAATAGATGAACTTGAAATTGAAAATTTCCCTGAAATCGGTCAAACGTAGAGATAGAATCTTGCTCTTACAACGACCCTGATACTAATATTCCATCATCTGTACCAAATTTGAAAGATAAATTTGAATTGTCGAGTCGAGAGTTAAGTTCGATAGTTCAAAATCATTATTTCCAGATCCAACTTATTTAGATTGTGCAGCAGAACCGCACGAACTATTTGAAACATTCTTTGATGATGAATTATTACAAATGATTTACAACGAAACCAATAATTATTGTGTTTCAGCAACACAGAAAAACCCTAATGTAACCAAAACTGAATTTAAAGTTTACATTGGTATTATAATTATTTCCGAGTACAAGAATATACCAAATAAATATTCATATTGGAGTTGTGATATAGATATGCACAGGGCCTTGCAGAGCTGAGAGGTGGCCCAGGCCAATAAAAAATATGAGGCCTCTTTTTTGTGTAAAAAATAAATTTACATAGTTCTTTTATTATTTTTAATTTATTTAAACAAAATAAATTTAATAATTACAAATAAGCTTTTCGAGCTTTAGTGTTAGCAAAATCTTTAATAATAATTGACAAGTCAATATTTCATGCAATATCTGACTTTATATGTAAAATTGATGCCCACTTTTGAATTTGAATTGCTCCAACATAACCAATCTCTGTTCTCCATTCGTATTCGCATTCCAATCTCTGTTCTCAAATGTCTCCATTCGGTAAAACCTTCTTCGTCAGGCGATATGGGAATTCATTGTTTTCAGCATTATTTGAGATGTTTTCAGGTATTTTTTGCATTATATTTTTCTTGTTAAGTAATTCGCTTTATTAATAACTGCATTGAAAGACCGTTTGTCGTCAAAAATCACCACCAGATCCTTTTGATGACACTGTCGCACACAAGTATGGTAAGTCGCAAATAGTGTTAAGCGACGTGTAAAAGTTGTGACATTATATTTTTCTCTATTTAGTGTCAAAATTGTCAAAGATAGTGTTATTTGTTGTGACAACTTCTATAAATATTTTCATGTCATCGGCATAAATAATAACGTTGCTATCTATAATTAATGGAGCTACATCATGGATGGAAATAATGAAGATTAATGAACCCAGATGACTGACTTGAGAGACCCCAGAATTGGGATATAATAAATGACAAAAAATAGTAAAGCAAATTTATTTTAAAAGCCTTGTCGTCAATATATTCCCACCGTCGGTTGGAAGTTTTCTGAGGTTATGTAGGGCGTTTCCAACAACCTGAGTGTCAGCCTTGAAAGAGCACTCTCCTACAACATGTGCGGAGGTTTCTTCCTCTTTCAGACAGTGTCTACAGGTTGGATCGTCCCTTAGTGCTAGTCTACACATGTGCTTGTTCTTGTGGTTATGAGCAGCAAACGCTCCTAAAGAATGTTTGTTTCCCTCTTCTGGGTATTTTCTATGGGTAGTTTAATATTACCAATAGATATACCATCTGACGGTTCCGGGCCATAAATGTTTCTCGCCGATGATCTGGCCAGTTCGTCAGTCTTCTCATTTCCAGTCAAGCTACTAAGACCCGGTATTCAGATAAGTTGTACCTTGTTTCGGAGCCCTATGAGGCTTATTAAATATATTAGTTATTTAAATAAATGTATAATTGATCCGGAGGTTGAAAGTTACGAGTGTCAGTCTCAGACAAACAAAAATAATTTTCTGGAATTTTACATTTGGCATACGTAATTGCGACAAGAAGTTATAATGTCTCAATAACATTAAAATCATAGTTATCTTATCACATATCGAGTTTAATTACAAGTGTCTCGATAAATTTAAATTTGTGTATGATAATCTTCGGAAAATTTTTCAGAATAACTGTTAAAAAATGACAAAAAATTAAAAATTTCTTCTGATTCAAGTGAATTAAAAAACAAATAAAAAAATTGCATTCTCACTTCGTCTCGCAAAAAGTGTTATTGAATTAAAATGATTTAGGAAGAATGTATAGGCCAGTTTCTTAATAAAAATATGGCAATCAAAATAAAAAGCAAAAGAAAAAAAAGGAAGAAAATTTTTTTTGAACCCTTTTAAGAGATTCATTTATTAAGATATCGTTATCAGAGATGAATTTTAATTTCAATCTGATCTACCTACAAAAAAAAAAACGATTTATGTATTAAATACCAATTCGTAAATTTTCATATTCAAATTCTGAGTCGTATTAAATTCTCAAAATTTACCTTTTTTAAATTATCTTTGAGATTAAGGAGAAGAACATTATTATTATAATACAAAACAAATGTTTATATACGTACGTCGTACGTATATTAAGATAGATCTAGTTCGTAATTGTATTACTGAGTGTTATTTGTGTGTATTTTCAGAGTGATATGATGTAGTATGGTAGCTAGAAATTTAAATACAAAATTAACTACATTTATGTGGGCTAAGTTAACATCTCATTAATTAAAGTTGGATATACTTGCCGAATATGGGGCTCTTAAAAATTTGCACACTGGGTGGCGCACCGAACGGTTCCATGTCCGATTCCCAATGGAGAAAAAAATACTTGAAGGGTCTTTCGACTTGGTACAGTTCCTTTGTCATTGGTATATAATAAATGACAAAAAATTATTGAGAGTATAATCTGGCAACAACTTAAAAAAAATGGATAAACTTAAGGCTAAGTTCCAGAAAATAGCAGTTCCACATTTAATTAGTTGATAAGTCAGTAATTTGATAAATAAATGCTCGACATGTTATAGATATTGGGTAATACGACAAAATCGTGTACTCTAAAATCCAAATGCGACAAAACCCCTGATTTTTTAAAATCCCCCAAATCAAAATCCAAATACACTTTGCCAAATATAACAAGAAATCCAAATAAAATTAACAAAAAAAATAAGAAGAGAACTAGAAAATTTGGAATATTTAAAGTTGATTCCAATTTTCTCTTTGTTCTTTAAAAATATTTATTCTTAAAATCGAAAGTTTTAGCTTGTCGAGTGCGTTTACTTGCCGTCTGCCGTGTTCGATTTTAAAACCAAATTTGTTTTTTTAACTAAAATCTGGCTATTTTACTAAATTTGGATTTTGTCGTATTTAGATTTTATTTATTTGGATTTTGGAATTCTGGATTTTGTCGTTTTGATTTAGTTCATTTGGATTTTGACATTAGGGATTTCATGGCTAATCCTAGATATTGTAGTATAAACTTGCCGTACCGTACTTAATTAAGCACGAAAAAGCTATTGTCAAGAGCATAAAAAAAGATATATCTGTTTATAGGTTGAAAATGTGTAGCCTAGGCTCTTTAATATCTAGGTGTGAGATTTCATTTTTATTGAGCCGAGGATATTTGAATTAAGGCTATGGAATCTGGGAAAGCGACATACAACTCGAGCTCCGGTGGAGCAACCAGAAAAATTATTCAATATATGAATGTAGTTTTGTTCCAATAATATTATGTGAATTGGATACTGTGAATCAAAGTGTGCCCTGGTTATTAGGAACGATAAGTCATATCTTCTCTCGTCTATACCACAATAATCTTCCCTGTATCATTCCAATTTTAGTATATGTTCGGCCGAAGCAACACCACTAACCTTCATTTCTCAAAAACATTTGATACAATACTGATTAAAATGATGTAGTACCTTTTAGTTGTTATTTAGAACATGGTGATGTTGAATGTGTCGTAAAGAACCATTATGAAACGAAAATAAAATAAGACAACTATTTTGTAACTTGTTGATTGTAATTTGAGCCACCTTGCACTTTCTTCCTTATTCAAAATATTTTAAATAATTTACTTAAGGATATTTTGACTTTTTGAATTTATCTATGTAGTAAGAAAAATATACGATAAGTGTAAAGGTAAATTGAAATTTTAAATTTAAGGGCTTCAGGTTTTCTGTATTAAATTCTAGTTAAAAAAATTTGTTAAATTTATAAAATTGAATAGAACTGTCAGAGATATCATATATACATAAACACCTAAGGGCATAAAACAAGGATATAAATTTTAATCGTCAATTTGTATTGTTCAAAGTCTTGTATTTTAAAAGTGGCATCTATCAAGAATTTTTTAGAGTTTTGACACATTATTGCTATACAGAAGAATACTTTGAATATCTTGAACAGATCATGTTTTACATTTTTTCATGTTTAATCACCAATTTTAAATTTGGAAATTTAATATGTAAATCTGTATTTCTAGATATAGATTTTTGATTACTTCAAAAATATTGCTTATTGTGCTTTAAAAATGGATGTACAAAAATTGTAACGCAATATTCATTGAAAATTGAAATATCCTGTTTGTTGGTGATAAAAGAACGAGGTAATTTACTCCAAAAAACTAATCACTTCACCAACGTGTGAAGACAAATAAATTTGTTAATAATCAATAAATAATTATGAGGTTAAAAATAGCTAAACACTTTAGTGTAGAAGTTTAGAAATAAATTAACAGTTGTCTTCAGGACCACATTTTTAATAGTGTCCATATGTTTTATTTGTGTTTAATGTGTAAAAATCTGACATTCGTTGTAAGCTCCAAAATTTGTAAGCTCTGACATTCCTTGTAAAAAGTTTCATCTCCAAAATTAAAAAAATTAAAATATAACGGAAAAAATCATTTATATGTATGATGTATGATATAATCACTACCTAATGTAAATCAGACACAAAAGCGGTTTAATTCACAGTCAAATACTTCTGTTATATATAGTGTGTTCCTGACGTAATTTTTCTTTTAGTTTCAATTCCAAGTTTAACTTTTATGCAGAGAAAGCTGGAAAAATAACTGTATTTGGATGGTTAAAAGATAAAGACAGAGTGGAAAGTGAAGTCTTCTCAGAAAATTTAAATATAAGATTTTCCTTTGGTCTACCAAAACATTAAAATATATTTCAGGCGGATAAGAAAAACTATAGACTGCAAAGTAGTCTAGCTACACTTGTAATCTATTTCTTCACAGAAAATCTATCAACGGCTGAAATGTCAGATGGACGAATAAACTTGACTGCAACAAAGTCAGACCAAAAAGAGTCCATACTCTGAATCTGAATGCTTTCTTAACCTTCTAAAGTTTTTAAAAGACGTGGCATTACCGAGAACCGATGTCGAAAGCCAGATTGTCGAATAGACTAAACTGCAACATACTTTTAATATACTGGCGTTGACAAAACGGTTAACGGTTAACGGTATATTGTATCACTGTTAAATAGGCCAGAAGGCTTGGACTTCATATCAATTCAGCAGAGCGGCATAGATTGGTGTTAAGCTTTCCTACACCTACGTCCTAGGGATGGCAATCCGGATATTTTCTGATTTACGGATAATTCGAAATCCGGATATTTTAAATCAATTATCCGGATATTTGATTGTCGAGAAAGTAAATTTTAATTTTTATACTCTAATTATTACATTTACTGTTGGATTGCAAAACCAGGTGGACCTCATTGGTCTCTATAATTGAACGACTCCAAACGTTAAAAAATGTATTAATCAATTATTGATTGACTTATTAGGAATGAAAAAACAACATTACAATAAACAAAACTTCGTATTCCTAGAAAGCATGTTAAATATCTTAAAACCACTTGAATTAGGTGTAAAAGAATTGAGTATAACGAACAAGCAACACTTTTATCTAACGAAGGTATGCTTAAATTTATGTTTAAAATATTAAACGATATTGATTTAGATTTGAGCAATGAAATGTTGACGTCATTAAGCACAGAAATTTTAAAACGTAGAAAAGAAGTAGTAGGGGAGAGGGGGGCAGCTTTGAATAGGGGCACTTTTGAATAATTTAATTTAAACTGCCATAATTTCAAATTTATAACTCCACTTTTTTTATTTAGTTGGTAACATTGAAATGATTCACTGTCATTTATATTCACTCAAAAAATTATAAGAGAAATTGAGTTAGTTGTATTGTTTGTTTTGATGTGTTCAAACCAAGATTCTGAAAAAAAAATTGTAAGAAAATAAAAGTGAAGACAAGCAATAACGGTATGTTGTTTTTGTTGTTTTATAATCTTTGTGTGTATAGCTTAGAAATTGTGTGGCTTACAAAAAAAATCGTTCTAAGGTGCCCCCCTCTCCCCTATATTTGATCTACAAAATTCATGAATTTCCCGAGATAATAATTTTGATTATATGTATTACATGTGCTTCAAAACCAGCAATCTATGCCTATGCAAAAGGTATAATTAGTCGATTGTATGCAATTCCAGAAGATGCAAATCATGTGTCTTCGTCCGGATCTGAGGATGAAATTTGCGAACCGATTACATTGGTTATGGAATTGAAAAAATCTATAGCTTCCATGAGCAGTGAAATTCCAACAAAATTTAAGAAAAGAAAATTAAAGAATTTAAACTTCTTGAAGGCAATGGAAAATTAACTCACAACCTAGAAAAACTTTTGAATGCGCTTAATACTATTCAACCAACCTCTACGAGCGCAGTGAGAGAGTTGTTTCGGTGGCTGGTACATTTTCAAAATAAAATTAAGAAGTAGACTTCAGTTTCCATTGTTGAACGCTTTGGTGTTGGTGAAATACTATTTTAATAATGAATAATATATAAATAATTATTATAAATAATAAAACTATATTAATATTATATACTTTCTTTATATTATACATATTTTTTTTTCTTGAATTAATATCGAATAAAACGAACTTAAAAACAAATATCCGAATAGTATCCGGATATTTCATACTTAAGCAATTTGATATCCGGACACCAGAAAGTCCGGATAATTGACATCTCTACTACGTCCACGCCGCTAAAAGAAAAATTTACTTAGGAGCCTATTTTCTGAGCTCACTGAATAACCTTGTAGGTAGTGAAATCCTAGAAAAAAGATTTCTATCGGTTTATGAAAAGTTGAAAATGCTTTAGCAACTAGCCTTATGTTAGAACAGTTCTTGTGTTGCCATATTGAACCTCTAAGACTTAAGATTATCGTGCATACCGGCAGCTTCTACTACCTACCTAATTTTAATTGTAATATACTACTATGACCATTCGCGACAAATCTTTTTGTTTCTCGTTCAGTGTTCAGAGCCAAAATCAATTAAAGTAAATATGCTTCCAGTATAAATCAAATAAAACAATCTTAAGAGGTACTCTGCTGGTATATAGTGTATGTAACCTTTCAAAGTATTAAAATAATACTCTACGAATTAAATCTTTTTTCAATTCTCTTATACAAAAATAATGCATTAAAGTCTACTCTTAAAGAAAAAATAAAAATTAAAAATAAAAAAAAAAAAATTAAATAATGAGTTTTTGTTTTTATAAAAAAAAAATATTTAAAAATCTTCGTTAATATTCTCATTTTTCACAAAGTATACATCAATTCATAATAAAGGAAAATATTTGTTCAACATTATCTTTAATAAAGTTGTGGTAAGCCACTGAAAATTTATTTGATGGGTCAGGAATTTAATTTTTGTAGAGTACACAATCCAATTTAAAAATCAAAAAAATAAAAAGCAAACAAAAAAAGGAAATTTTGCCAATTTGTGTCTTGACCAAAGTAGAAAAAAGTCTCTACATTTAAAAGTGTTTTCATGTGCCACGAACGGTAAAATCATTTAACCGTAAAATCCTTCCGGTTATTGTTTTTCATTATTTTTCTGTTCTTGTATTTTATAATTTTATTTTAAACTATCGTCAGATTCAAAATATGAAAATTGTGAAAGACTTTAATACGTAGAATGTATCAAAAGTGTCAAGCTCTAGGTATAATAATTTTAATATAAAGTGTGTAATACCTGAAAACTAATATGATAATATGTGGTTAAATTAATTCCAGGAAATTAGACTCATCATAATTCATTATCATCTTTGATTGGTCTTTTCATCATCATCACTATTATCTATAATTAATCATCGTTAATTAATGGTCTGAACGGGCATCATTCTGATTAGTTTTGTTAAACTCGATAAATTAAATTCCGTTTTTCAGCGACTTTGTCTAGTCATATTGACCTTGATTTACCTGTTTTATTTTGAAATCCTTTAATTAAAGAAACACCAAAGTATTTTTAACGACGAATATTAATTTAAACAGCAAGATTGAGATTACTAGGCATTTGTTTTTTTTTTATAGTAGGACTATGGAAGAAGTTACTAGAGAAAGAAAACGATATAGAAGATTCCTTCCCTCCACAATTAACTCATTTGTGTTTTTTTGTACTAAGTGGATGAAGCCGCTGGTTTGTCACTATTGATCTTTTATTTGATGATTCATTTGCTTTTTTTTGGCAAATTATACTGGCTGAAGTGTCTTGGTAGTCACGATTTCGTTGCTTAAAGTGAAAAAAGACGTTTTATATTAACTCGCAGTGATATCGCTGAGGTTGAAGATGCTACAATGGAAGCTTTTGCAGATAATACTGCTATATTCTGAAATTGTGTTAGCCGGGGATTTTAACGTTCCCAATATCAACTGGCTCAAACATTCTAGTTGCAATACTCCCGAAGGCACGCAAGTTAAACTTTTTTCTAATTTTCACAATCTTTCTCAACTTGTAAGAAGTTCAACAAGAACTCCGGATCGGATTGGCAATAAAATGAATCTCTTACACCTATCTCTAACCTATCATCCAAATAAAAATTCAACCTTCGTTAATTCAGAACTTGGAAAATATGACCATTGTCTTGTAAATGTCAGTTTCTTTACAAGCACTATTGACCAACCAAAATATACATCCCTAAAGATTGAACTGGCATTACAATCGAGCCAACTGGAATGGTATAAACAATTTTTTAAAAAGCTTTGATTAGTCCTTGTGCTTCCAACATAAAATTGCCGACTATGCTACAGACGTTGTTAGCATATGTTAGGTATGACTCCTTTTTATCGTAACTCGTTAAAAAGTGTAAAAATAAATCATCCACGCCGTGGTTCAACGACGTCTGTAGGAAAATTAAAGAAAAAGATAGGGCATTTAGAAATCTCATGACCAATGAGTCAGAGGAATCAAGGAAGAAATTACAAAATCGTCAGGAATAATTGTGAAAAGGTAATTAACCAGCAGAAGTTTTTACATACTCCAAGTTTGAGGCAAGAAATCTTATATCTCCCTAACACTAGTAGAATCTTTTGGTCCTTTGCTAAAAACGTCATGCATAATTTTTGCGAATCTTCATTTCCGCCACTAATAGACAAGGACAAAATAATATCAAATTCGATTAGAAAAGCAAATTTATTTGCTAAATTGTTTTCTGCTAATTCCACACTTCTCACAGCGACTCAAAATCCACCTCCAGCTCCTATAAGTAACTCATTCTTCGGAAGAGTCTATATCAGAACTCGTGCGGTTGTTATGGTACTTATGAATCTGAATATCAGAAAGTATAGCTAGATCTAGATCTTAATAAACAAAAAGCTGATCAAATATCTAGACAGCCAAGGTATTGTCCACGATAATGGTAATATGGATTTAAATCCCACCGGTCCACCGGTGATTTAATGACATACCTTAACGAGAAGCTAAATATCTGCTTGCACAATTCGGGTGAAGCAAATATTGTGGCTCTGGATATTTATAAGCTTTCGATCGAGTATGGGATAGTGAATTATTAACAAAATATCAAGCTATAAGTCTGGGTTCCGCTTCTCTCATATGGATTGAAATTTTCCTTTAGAATCGTACTATTCAAGTCTTAGTTGATGGATTTAAGTCCGATCAATTCTAAATAAACGCTAGTGTTGCCCAATAATCTGTTCTATCATCTACCCTATTCCTTATATATATAAATGATTTTCTTTTCAATCCAATTGACGGACTTTGCAGACGACAGCACTCTGGTAGCGTCTTACAATTTTCATAAAAAATCTAAAGCTACATGTATCTCTGTCTCAACCAAAATATACATCATGACCAGTTGCGTGAGCGCTGATTTGGTCACAATGGCTAATTCGGGCTTAAAGCATAAAGTCGAGTTTAATACTTCTAAAGCTCAGAGCTGAACAATTTTCATTTTTGAAGTATAATAGGTGTGCACCTAAGTCGAAAAATGGTCTGGAATAAGGCAGCATGTGCCCATTCCTATACCATTGAAATCCCTAGATGGCAAAAGACAAGTTGTGGGAATTCGTATATAACCTCAACATCCCGGATGCGAACTTAAATTACATTTTATGTGTTTCCAAAACATGATAAATTCTATATTTATGACTTAAATAAGTTCAAGACCAACATTAACACCTTCGTTCGTAATTGTCCTCTTTCCCTTCTACCTTTCTCCTTTACTAATTTTCCTTTCCCACCCTAGCCAAACGAACCGATATAACAAAAAAAAAATATTAAAAGCAGTATAATATACTAGTGGTAATAATATAAATGAAGTTACAAATAAACTGCAACAAGCTATAACCAATTGGTTCTAAAAGTGAAAAATTAAAATAAATGACTCAAAATTCCTAGAAGTCAATTTTACAAATACAAAAATAGAATCGCCATTTCCGTTCAAAATAAACAATGGTATCCAATCAAAATTCTGCAAAATATTAAGTATAACTTTTGATGCAAAGCTCTGGGGGAAAGCACACGTGAAGAAAAAACAACAAGAGTAAAAACTGACATACAACAATTTGTATTGCTTAACTGGGCGAACATCTACGCTTTCGACATAGAACAAATTTTTCAAGAAAATGAGCTCATGGAGTTTTAGTAAAAAAATTATTTTTTTTGTAAGTTAAGCCAAACATTAAGTTTTTAACGATACCTTTATATACGAGTGCAGCTTGGATTAATGGAGGATTGGCGAAAGACAAATGTGTCTTTGATGAGTAGGGAAATTTTGAATACATTTGTAAATATTTCTCCTGGACATTTGTAGATTGTATGCAAGTCTAAAATTTGGCTACAAACAAATCTCCATGTCCAGCTTTTAGTCACCTAGGAATTTTCACTGTGTTGACCCGGAAATTTTAGCGAAAATTTTTAAAGCTTTACAACATCGTATTTTGAATACTTCGGGTTTATTTATGTGAGTTATTTTCAAGATTCAAGCCGACTTCATATAATAGTACAGACTGCAGATAATATTTTATGAAACGCGGACGAAAATTTAAATTATCGGAATTTTGGGAACGAAGTATTTTTCTATATTTTCAATAAAAAATTCTCTTTTTGCTATTTCAATACGTGTTAGTCCTTTTTTACAGGTTCTCCAGTATTTATTCACTTTATACTATTCGCGTTCAATTGGAAGATTGTTGACTGTAATTGCCTGAAGTAATTTTTTACTCTACTAACTTCGCTGGTTCGGTTGTTATTAACTTCAATGAATGATGATTACATATTGCAAAAACATAATATAGCAAGCTTTCGCCTAAAATAGATCATGACGTCTGTGTGATGGTTCTAAGCATTAGATCTGGCAGTATTAAATGCAAATATCTATCATTTCCTTATTATTAGAAATTTTGTTTTTCATTGCCATTGATTTTAAATTTTATATCAAGATTTGTGCTTTGGCTATTTACTTCCTCTTTTAACCTATTATGTTGTCTGTTATCTGTTATATTAAATGTAATATTGCTTATATATAACTAAAATGTAATGGTAAATAGTTTACAGTATTACAATTAGAACATTTATTTTCGATCAACATTAATTGTAGATCAAAATACACACGTTCTAAAACTTGATAGATACTGCGAATCAGAGCTGTTTCATGCTAATTATTTTGAATAATCCAGTGCGCAGTTGAAGGATTATTATTTTGGAAGTTTGGTACGAAATTTCGAACGGGCAATGTGGTGTAATTATTCGATGTTGAAATTAGATTGATAAAAAATGTTATAAACTAAAAAAATCTGTTGCAATTAATGAGAACGCAATTAAAATTATCCAAACAAAATTAATTAATGAAAATGCAAATAGTCGCAAACATTATCAAATAACCATTTTGAATTTGGATGAACAGTCCAAAACTGTGGTGAATATGAAATAATAAAAATTCAACTGAACCAAGAAAACAAAAATTACCGCAATTGAACGTGATTCAAATGAAACAAACCGATTATTAATTTCAAAGTTCAGTATTAAGGTGTTGTACTGCAAGACTTATACTCAGCAAAAACAACAAATACCTAGGTACAACGTCGCTAAGTCAACTCAACTATAAACACAAATTATTATATTTCATAATTTATTAAATTTGGTAAAAAAAAAAATTAAAATTTTTTTAACAATTAAATTTAAATAGGATAAAAATTTGTTTTTTTTTTTTCTCAAAATATTTTTTTTTCCTAGAAATGAGGTTGCATTGGTCCTTTTATTGTAGGAGTACTCCATTTTCATTAAAAAAAAAAAAACTTAAAATTCTCTTTTTGTTTTTAATTCCTTCTACAGAAGATTTTTTAGTCTTCATGACCTGAAAAAAATCTTTTTCAGGAATTATTTTATTCCCAAATTTTATTTTAAGAACTTTGAATATAAAAGGAATTACATTAAAAACAAAAGAGAGAAAAAATATTAACAAAAAAAAAGGAACTCTAAGTCTTTGACCATACCAATCCTTTTTTATTTTTCTTGTTTTTTGTTTTTGTTTTTCTAATGTTAAAAATATCAAATAATCTTAAAGTTTATTTAGGTAAATGAATTTTTCTAAAACAACAATAGTGTACCCCCCGTTACTTCGTGTATGTTGTAGAATTTTTTTTTTAAAGAGTTTTTTTTTATTATGTAATGTTAAAGAGAAATTTATTTATGGGCTTAATGTTATTATATGAAATTTTGTCTTCTGATATTTATTTAATATTACGATAAATTCAAACAGAACTTAGATTATTCCAAAGTTCAGTAGAATATTTTTTTATGTTTGAAAATCTAAAAATCAGAAGCTAGTCTTTTTCGTAACAATTTAGTAAATGTTATCTTGTAATTTTTTATTGGGTGTTAACTCAACGCCTAACTCATCTATGATTTTCAATAGAAGATTAAATACTTTGGAAATCGGAAAGAATGAAAATATTAGACAGGTTGGGCACAATTTTTGCCAATCTACATTTCCACCTATGATTGATAATAGTACTATTATATCAGATTCTGTTGGAAAATCTAATCGTTTTGAAAAATTATTTGCAACCAATTCCACATTCCCTAATACAGCACAAAATCCTCCAGCAATCCTTGTTGTAAATTCTTCGCTCGGAAGGATTTACTTCAGAACAAGAGCTGTAGTAAAAGTCTTGAAGAATCTCGATATGAAAAAATCTATCGGTCCCGATGGCATTCCTGCTATTGTCTTAAGACATATTGCCTTTGCCATTTCTAAGTCTTTGCGCAACTTATTCTATTTGTCCTTTTCTTCAGGAACTTACTCGTCCTATTGGAAAATTGCCCAAGCTTATCCTATTCCTAAAAAAGGTGACAAAAGCAATCCTTCGAACTATAGGCCCATAACTATTACTTCCATTATTTCCAAAACGATGGAAATCTTAATCAATCAATCAATCTTAATCAATCAATCTTAATCAAAAAGTTGAAGAAATATATTGATTGTAAAGGTATAATTCATGATAGTCAATACGGCTTTCGAGCTCAGCGTTCAACCGGTGATCTCATGACATGCCTCTGCGAAAAGCTTAACAGCAGTCTTCATCAATCTGGTGCAGCTGCTGTTGTAGCTCTGGATATATCTAAGACTTTTGATCGAGTCTGCCATTCTGCTCGTATAGCAAAATGCAATGCCGTAGGCCTCGGTCCAATCTTTTCTAAATGGATTGAAAGCTTTCTCCTTAATCGATCTATCATAGTTGACGGTACTTTTTCCGACCAACTTCAAACCAATGCTGGTGTTTCACAAGGCTTCGTCCTTTCACTTTCTCAAATTAACTTTCAATCTAATCCATAATTTTGTTGATGACAGCACTCTAGTAGCATCATATGTTTTTTTTTAAACCAACTAATGCTAAAGCTTTAGCAGTCAACTCCAAAAGAACAATGATGGCTGGTGCACTCAATCACGACCTAGCCAAAATTGTCGACTGGGGTAGAGCAAAAAGAGTCGAGTTTAACACTTCAAAAACTCAAAGCTGTCTTGTTAGTAACAAGCTAACAGCATTCGAGCCAATTCTCCGGTTTCAAAATTAAGTTATTCAGCGACTCAAAAACTTGAACATTCTCGGGATACGAGTGAATCAAAATATGCACTAGAATGAGCATATTTTCGATATTGCGAAAGGCGCCGCCAAATGTTTGGGCTTTTTAATTCGCTGCAAAGCTTATTTTTCATCCCGAGACCTCTGAAAAATCTATAAAGCATATATACGACTAAAGCTGGAGTCGTATAACTCACATTTATCACAAAAACTGCTTTCGTTTTATAGGCAACATAAATGTGACCTCATCTCTTATACCACTTGGTTATTGTCGTATTGTCACTACCTGATATCTACTTGGTGTTGGCACTTGTTTCGAGGAATTAAAGTCACTTCTTCCTCCTCCCAAACAATTCCGTCGCATAACACGAAAGGCATCAAGTGCCCACCCTTTCACAGTGGAAATTCCGAGATGGTTTGAGTCTGGTTATGGAAATTCTTTTATAGTAAGAACATCTCGATTGTGGAATCGCGTACCAATCGAAGCATTCCCAATGAGAGAAAGATTTTTTATTTATGATTTACAGAGATTTAAGACGAATATTAACAACATTCTTCGCTCTTTCCCACAAAACTTTTCTTCTTCCTTTTTCAAATGGTCAACATACCACAAGTACTCAAAGGTTCACAACCTAAGTTTTGGCTATAATATAGAAAATAAAAAAATAAATAAAAAAAAGGTATACCTCTCTAATCTACGATCAAAAGATTTGCAATTAAAGATAAAAGTTAAAAATTAAAAATAATTCAAATGTTTGAAATAATACTACTAAACTATATGACAATAATTCGATAAAAATCCGGAACCAAAAAATTAAATTCAATAAATTAATTGGTTCGAATTGAATTAATGTTGGACAAATGCTAGATATTGTCAGATGTCAAATTCAATATTTTTAACAATAGTTTTGCATTTATAACACAGGCCTGAAGGCTGAGAAAGTATTTATTTATTTTTATTTATTTATCAGTGTACCTACAGATGAATGCATTCGCAGGTCTACTTCAGGTCCTTTCCCTTTCGGGATGTGGGCCTTTCTTATAAAAAATAAAACTTTACAAATAAACCAAAAAATATGAAAATTAGTTACAATTCATTGTTAAACTTAAGAGACATCTTATGTAGGTACTACAAAATAAAATTAAAGTCGCATTTCAATTACTTAATATCTAAATTCTTATTGGCTTAGGTCCTAAAAATTAATTCAAAAAATGTTATCTTACATATTAAATAAAAAGAAAAGAAAGAAATAAAATACAATGACTTCATTGTGTTATAAACTAGGTGTAGATAGAAATTTATATGATGGTTGAATGAAGTTGAGATGATTATATGAAGGTAAATCTGTAGGTCAGTTCACTATATTTTATTCCAGATGTTGTGGTTAGGAATACCTTAATAAGGGTTATGTGGGATGTATTGGAAAGTTAACGGGATAAAGGTGTATTGGGACGTGATTGGATTGTTGGATGAGCAATATTTAAGAATGTGTTTAATTGATATGCTATCAGGGCTGAGAAAATATTTGCATAATTTGAATGAATTAAAAAAAAAAAAAACAATAAAGTTATAATATTAAAAATATATAAAATAAGAATTAAACATTTTTTCAAAATATAATATAATTAAAAAAATATCTTCACTAAAAATTCGATAATAAAATAACGGTAAAATATTTTTAAACTACAAAAATAAACTTTGAAATCGATTAAATTTTCAAAGAAAATACTGGGGGTTTATACACGAGTATTATTTTTCTGCTGTATTCTTTTTGGTTTTTGGTTTTTGGAAAGAGGTAATAGACGTAAGGAAAAAACTTTACACTCGTATTCTTTTTGTAGACTTATTTTTCATCGAAAAATAAAGTGTTTCTCGCTGTTGTTAAACTAATACATTGACATGGTTATATGTGTATAATATAGTTTTATCCATATATTTTAATTTTCCTTAAAAATATTTGTCAAAATCATATTACGAAATAAAAGAATAAAACCTTGGATGACAAACGAGCTCCTGAATTTGATAGAATATAAAAATAAAGTTGGATTAAATTGCAAAAGAGAACCTTACAATCTAGGTATGAGACAGCATTTCAAAAATTTTTGTAAAATCATTAAGCAAAAAATTACTAACCTCAAAAGTAACTACTATTCTGAAGAATTAAATAAACACAGCGGTAACTCTAAAAAGGAATGGGAAATGATCAAAAATATTTTAAATGACAAAGTTTCGAATACTGTTATAAACGAAATTGAAATTAATGGACTAAAAATTTCTGACAAAATTCAAATTACAAATGAATTTAACGAATATTTCCCTAATTCTGATACAAACTTTCTACAAACATATTCACCTAAATGTTTGTGTGGACTAAAAAATTACAGTGTTCAAAATGATAAGCTTGTGTTAAAATCTTTCACCAAATGAAGTAATGTCAGCTATTTTGTCACTAAATAACAAAAAATCATGGACGTATGACAATATAAATAATTTAATATTAAAAAAAACTTTACAGGGTGCCGAATCAGAAGTATTAAGTCACATTTTCAATTTATCAATTTATAGTGGAAGTTTTCCAAACTCTCTGAAAAGTGCTGAAATAATTCCTCTATTTAAAAAGGGTTCTAAGCTGTTGTTAAGTAATTATAGGCCTATTTCAATTTTGCCTTTTTTTAGCAAAGTTATTTGAAAAATTAATTAAAATAAGGATATTAAAATTTCTATTTGAATCAAATTTTTTGATGAAAAACAATTTGGTTTTCTACCTGGTAAATTGCACTGAAGATGCAATTTTCAAATTATGTTCTGAGTTATACTCGAGTATAAACAATAAAAAATGTACTTCAGCTCTGTTTATTGACATTACCAAAGCTTTTTATATGATTGATCACCAGATTCTTTTAATTAAATTAGAGTCAGTGGGTTTTAGGGGTTTTATATTAGACTTTTTAACTTCTTATTTAAGAGATAGAACTCAAAAAGTTAAGTTAAATAATATAGTAAGTCAACTCAAAACTACTAACATTGCAGTACCTCAAGGCTCAGTGTTAGGTCCACTGTTATTCTCAATTTATATTAATTCTATTTTTCTACAATCTTTTAAATGTAAGATAATAGGTTTTGCAGATGACTGTTCTATATCATATAGTGAACATAGTCTTAATTCACTAAAACAAAATATGGAGCTTGATGTAGATTTGCTCAGAAAATGGTTCGTAGTTCATAAACTTGTAATAAGTGATAAAAGCAAAATAATTGTTTTTAATTTAAAAAATTCTTCTGGCAATGATTTAGAAATTAAATTTCATTCTACTGGTTGTGTTCGTTTAAATTATGCTTCTCATTGCAATTGCCATGTTGGCTCACGTTTAAATAGTTTGTAGGTTGTATTAAAATTGAATCTGTTGAAAGGTACAAGTACTTGCGAATAATTATTGATAAAAATTTAAATTGGAAACCTCATCTGTAACTTATGTAAATATATGTTGTTATGTGTTAGAAAATTTTATATATTGAGACGATACTGTTCAAAAAAGCTATTATTAAATATTTATTATGCTCGGGTTCACTCTAAAATAAAGTATGGTATAACTAGTTGGGGTGGCTCATATTTCAATACAATTGAACCATTACTAAAAGCTCAAAAATGTATTCTCCATGTCATGTCCTTTAAAAATAGAACCTTCAGTTGTTGGCCTCTATTCCAAGAACTAAATATACTGCCTGTCAGACATCTCTTTGCTCATTACTCATTAATTAAATTTTACAATTACAAACATTATTTGAGACTTCGCAATTCAAACTGGTATAACTTAAGAATAAATTATAGAATGATAGTCAACATACCTTTCTGTAATAAGACACACTATGGCATCAAAATACTTTAGTAATCTTCCAATTCAAATTGTTTAAATAAATTTGTTAAATTTTGTAAAACATGGCTTTTAAATATTAATTATTACGAGATTGAACTACTAAGATAAATTACGTCAATTAGATTTCACTGGAACTATTAGAAGTCGCTTTTCATCTAAATTTTGTGAAATTTTTTGTGAATTCACTACTGTATAGTTTAAATTTTATATATTTCATTAAAGTACTAGGCTAAGAAATTTGATTTAATTTGTTATATTATTTTGTGAGTTTAGCTGTAGTTGTTAATGAAATAAAGAACTATATTTAAAAAAATAAAAAAAAAAAAAACACACTAGATTAAAAAAATTTAAATTTTAAAATAATTATAATTATAAAAATTTAAATTTGGTTTTTTTTTTGACAAAATTTAATATACAGTAACACAAAATATGATATTCAAAAGACTACCCATATGAAAGTCAAGCTGTTGTAATGGAGAGAATTTAAAAAAGAATAAAGCAGAAAAATAACACTCGTGTAAAAACCCCCAACGAATTTGATTAAATTACGGAAAATACACATTAGTGAATTTTCTGTAATTACATTTATCACTTTCTTAGTTAATGAAATATTCCAAATTTTCATAAACAATATTCTAGCCAGTTTAATATTTATCTTATAAGTACTCTGCAATATATATAGTTTCCATATATAAATTAGTAGATACAGTACCATAAAAAAGCATGTAATCGTGTATTCCAATCTCTTTGTAATAGTAGTTAGGGTAGTAGTAGTAGTTCATGCTCTAGACTTAGAATTATATAAAAAAAAATTCTAGAATCGTAAGATTGACCGTCGCTCGTTTTATTTTCAATTTTTAGGGGCCTAATTTTGTTTTGATAAAAGTATATATATTAAAAATTGATCTACTTAATCATGATTAATGATCTACAATTAGATATTTTTAGTAAAAGTCTTGAAAAACAAAAAAATCTTTAAATTATAACTTATTAAAATTGGATATTTATTTATTTATTTATTCGTTCTATGCTCAAAAAGAGTGATTATTAGTACTTAAATTTTAAATTAAATGTGTTAAATATACATTATAGTAAACAACAAGTAGAAAGTATGATATGATATTACAAAAAAAGAGAAAACATAGTTAGAAAATAATATATAGAATATTTACAAAATAGAAAAATGTAACAATTATTGAGAAATTATATCATGTGTATAAATTTAATTAGTTTATATTTAATTCAGTAGTAAAGATGATTAATTTAAAAACTTTTATAATCCTTCTTTTTAATTGTAGTTGGTATTTTATTAAATTCATTGACTGATGTACTATAAATGTTGCTTAGACCTTGCTTCTTGTTCGAAAATCAGACACATTTCTTGTGTTATGTTAATGAACCTCAGAACCTTGTTGATATGTTGTGTTGGTGATTATGTGTTGGTGTACTATTTTATATATATGACTCACTTGTACTACTATATATAAGTTGATTCTGTAGCATTAAGATATTGAAGTTCTCATATAAGCTGTTAGTAGACGTTCTAATATTTAAATTGTATAGGTTTTTTATAGCCCATATTATTGTTCCACATATTATTAATCCATGCACTAAATTTGAGTGAAATGAACTGTAATATTAAAGTATGTGATATATTATATGATATTTTTTTGAATATGCTCTTCTACATTTTTTCATAACTTCAATGACGTGTACATTCCATGAGAATCGCCGTCAATTATCAAACCAAGATATTTAAAGTTATCAACTTTCTGAATAATATTATTGTTATAGAATAATTTTAGGTTTTGACCGATTGGTGCTTTCAATAACATGTATTTTGTTTTATTTGCGTTAACAGTTAATTTGTATTTGTTGATTACTTTAAATAAGATTTCATTATCTAGGTTGATTTTACTTTCCAATTTGTCATAGTTATTCTCGGAATACACAATTGCAAAGCCATCAGCGTACATAAATATTTTCCCCATTCAATTCTAGGTTAGCAATTTCGTTTACGTAACACAGAAAAAGTGTTGGACCTACCGAGCTTCCTTGTATTACACCGTAGTTAACATATTCTTTTTTACTTTTAAGTTTTTGAAGCTCCGTGAATTGTGATCTATCACTTAGATAATTTTTGAACCAATTATATGAAGTGCTTCTGACGCCAATATTGAACAGTACTCTTAACATTATTCCTCGATCCACAAAGTCAAAAGCCTTTGAGAGATCATAGAAGAGAACTCCCACTTTTTTTTAATTAGGTTTTGCTCAATTAATGTTAAAGTTATAGATAATATTACAACTCAATATCGGGCGGTATTTCGCCAGCCATTAAATTTTTTTTTTATTTTAATACTTTTATTATCGTTTTGAGCTATTACAAAGTAAGTAGTTAGTCTTTTTGTTGTTAAGTATATATTGGTGGTACACCATGTTGAAGTCCAAAGTTCTAAAACCGAATAAAGTAATTTTTTTGTATATCAGGGCGTCTCAGTTCTGTAAATATAAAATTTTTATAATTTATTTTCATATAAAAGTCATCATTTGTGTTTGTATAATTTAGTCAATATTATTTAGTTAAATTAGTTAAGTTTAATATATATAGTCTCTATGATCATAAGGTCTATCGTAACATTCCTCCGCAGATTCAGTATATTATATCGCTTATCTTTCAATCAATTTGATAAAAGTTATTCTTGTTTAAAACGGTTCGAAAAGCTTCTGGTAAGCTATTTTCCTGCCCATTTGATAGAGCTTTAAAATGTCCATACAGATAATATTGTCATATTGTCTTATACCAATAAACTTTAAAAATGTATGTAGCTTCCTGAAGGAAACTGTAAGAAGCTGAATATACGGTTTTTCAGCCTACAATACTGTATTCTTTCATGATTTGGATTTAATGTACAAAATTAAATTAGAATATCAGTTTTTTTAACTTGTATTAGTACAATTGTAACACATCCTCAATCATATAGATCTAGCAAATATATTGATGTATATGTATATATGGAAATATACGCATATTGCTACAAAATTAAGATAAAATATTATTATTATATTCATTTGAATTTCTGATTACGTTAGAACATATCCTAATGAACAGCACAATTATTAATGAATCGACTTGAAGAATATATTTAATAAATTTCAAAATTTAAACAATATTTGTTTATAATTACGTTTGTGCTTAATTCACTGCTTCAGAACATTTTATTCCGACCAATTTTAGTAAAAGGGAATTCTTGTAATTGCGAACTAAAAAAATTTAAACAACTGAAATTGACATTTGAATTAATCTTAAAATTTTTGTTTGTTTCAATGTGGTAAATTTTTGTAGTCCAATTACATGTGCATATATATGCATGCAGCACTGTATGTATACATATCTGTTGCAGATCTGCTTCTGAAATACATATCCGTGTTACATTTGTTATGGAGTTAAGAAATTATATATTAAGGATTAAAAAGTGTAATTTAAAAACGAATTTAGCGAATTATTATCATTTAAATATTTTCACATTGATAATGTGTGCTATTATGGCGTATATGAATTTAGTTGCTCTGTCACGCGCAGCAACATTAGGTTTGAACACTACTTGCGTGATATGCATGAAGTGCATAATTACATGTAACTAGTAACACATAAACAAATATGTTCTTAATTATTTTTAGATGATGCATGCATATTATATGCACATGTAATTGGACCATTAGTTATTAAAAATAAATTATTAAAAAATTAAAACAAAAAAAAATATTTTTATGCCGGAATGTTTGTTTAAATGTGAGATATGAGAAAAAAAAATGTTCCGAACATTTTTTAAAATTGTGAGAATTCAAAATTTAATATAAAAAATATGTGCGTGCATGTGCTCGGAAGAGATGCTCTGAAGGATTGAATCAGGCATTATAAACAAGATATCGGATATTTTAATTTGCATATTGTATGGAAACAAAAACCAATTTAAATTTCGGTTTCATTATATTAAGTAGATAAGCCACGTAGATGTAAACTACATAAAACCTACATAAGTACAATCAAAAATCCAGAAGAGAAGTGAAGATATGCTCTTTGCTGCAAAGATATACAAAGAACTATCAATCGAATGGTTTAAGTGTCTATTATTCATTTTTATGTAAAAACTAAGTTAAGATTTATTAAGTAAAAAATTATAATATTCTTTACTACGTGTAAAGAAGCCAGAAGCCAAAGTTAATGATGATACAAATTTTTTGGTAAAGTTCATTTCTACGTGTTTCACTGGTTCGTGTTTATCATTATATTTCAAACACACATTTCAGGTGTTTCTAGTGAAACGAGAAACTTTTAAGTTATGTGTTTTACGAAAAAACTATTGAAATTTATAGCTGAAATATCTGTGTCATAATCATTTATGCCTGGAATTAATAGCGTTCCATTATGCTGTGTAAACTAACCATTGTTATACATTTTTGCACACAACCACTCTATCTATTGTTACTGGAGATAGATACACTGGTTTTTAAAATTTTTTTGTAATGAATAACAATTTAGTGTCATATAATTTATTGAGCGTTCCATTGATTAAATTTTCAAAACAAAAACAAATTAAAGTAGAATAATAAAGTCAAACTATAATAATTTTCAAAATATTTTTAGGCTATGTTTTGCTCATGAGTATAAAATGAACGTCCCTTTTACAATTTACGCATGTGTCGTTTACTTAGCATCATAGAACGATATTGTTGATGTTTTGAGTAAAATCAATTAAAGTCAGTGTTGGTAATTTATGCGTAAATTAACGTTTTTTATGATTCTTTACATAATATTGGACGTAAAGAAGTGTAAAATACAAGAAAACAACTATAATTAACTGTAAATAACTATGAACAACTGTAAAGAACTGTAAACAACTGTAAACAACTATAAACAACTGTAAATAACTGTAAACAACTGTGAACAACTGTAAATAATTGTAAACAACTGTAAGTTACTGTAAAATTTTGTAAAAATCGCTGAGTTAATTAAATAAGTCGTTAAAACATTGAATACATTTGAAAATCTGAAAATAATATTTCAAATTTGTAAAAAAAGCTTATCAATTTATAAGTTTTTATGGAATATATATATTACAGGAATATATTTAGAATATTTCAAATTATATAAGCGATTATGACAAAAACATTTTTAGGTCGTATTGACATAAACGATTCTAATATACCCTATCAAAAATGTGACTTATAGTTGTCATAATCAAACAAAATTTTGATAGGAAATATTTTCGAAAATTCTGAATATGGTGGTTATTTTATTTAGATTTTTTCGTATGTTGACATAAGCGGTTATAATTTATTGGTACAGATATAATATGATACTATATATATGTAACAAATAATGTACTAGAAAAACCATAGTTTTTCAAAAAAAAAATAAAATAAAATAAAAAAAAATTAATGTATTTAAAAGCTGCTCACCCAAACTCTGTGTGCAAAAGCCTAATTTGAAAGCTCTAAAACTTCTTTGATTTGATTAGAAAGGCGTCTAATCTAATCGTGAACTACATGACTTACTCTATAAAACAGCAACATTTCTACAATTTAAAATTCCTTTTTAGTATCTATACTTCCAAACGAATATAATTGAAAAGGATAAAAAAAGAAAGTTTAAAATAAAATCGCTGAACATATGTTTTTTAATGCAAATTAGAATAATTTTTTAAACTTCATGAAAAAAAAGTTTTTTTTTTTTTATTCAACGTTTTTTCTATTTAGTATTCTCTTTTAATAATATTCCTTGCTTTAATATTATTTTGCGATTACAAAGATTTCTTTTACTGTCTGTGATAAATCACATATAAAAATTACCATCTCTTAAGTCTAATTTAAAATGTCCCAAGGGATGCTCTCTAAATAGCTTTTATGAACACACAAAAAATAAAAATAAAATTAACAAAAAATTGTAAAAGGATAAAAATAAGGAAAAGAACAAAAATAGGGACTTATTATAGAATTATTTATTCAACAACAATGCTCGTCTCTTTTTAATACAAAAAAAAAACAGACACGAAAACAAAAATGTCCAATGGAAGAGATTAATGTAAAAAAAATTACATCTAATTAAAAATATTTTTTAATATTGAAGACTTTTAATTAAAATGTCATTTAATAAAATTTAATTAAAAATAAAATAATTAGTTTTTTTTTCGATATTAAAAATTAAATTCATTTTTTATTCATCATTTTAACTTCATCAAAACAATTTCTACAATAATATTAAAGAGAGAACATATAAAAATTAATTTCAAAGATTAAATACTGGGATTCTGAACATGCGTAATTCTATACAACTCTTGAGTTTAGATATATTCAAGGAGTTTTCTTCAAATATATATTTAATGAGAGATTTGTTTATCAAAAGGGTTTTGAAATAGTATCCAAATAATGGTAGTTAGATGAAATTAGATTATTGAAGTTGCTGCTCTACACTATATTTAAGAAGGAGATTGAAAATACCAAACTTATCGAATATGTAACTGTAATTTCCCATAAAACATTTGTTTATATTGAATTTATTAATCGGATTAATGTTTTTAGTTCTATCTATTATTTTACTTGTTCCCATGAAATTGCTAAACTTTCATATGTGGGTAATTTACTTATTTTTTGTATCTACTTTATTGACGATAAATTTGTTTGATCAATTTTGTTCTTTAATTATATGCTTACCAACTGCAGACCTAAAATTAGTATTAGGTACCTCTTTTTCTTGCTAATTCGACTACCATTAAATGTTCTTGGAATCACACTGTAATTAGTCTTTGTGATTGACCTATATATAATTTCGAACAAAATTTTGGCATAATATTTTGTATATGTCATGAATTTCTTCCATGTTTTTTTATGTTTTTCTGATCCAAGTATGATTCTAATTTTTTTGGCTTCTGCTAGTTGTTCCTAATTCCAAATCATATTTTTTGAACATTTCTTTTAACTTCGCAGTGAATGTTGAGTCCGCTACCGCAAGTGTTTCTAGGTTTTTCTTCAAATTTATTTTTTTTAACAAGCTTCATGTTAAGTCAGGTTATTCAGTTCGATAGTGCAGTTCTATGTTTATCGTTTTATTTTTCTGTAGTTTAATATTTTTATTCCATTTAATTTTTTTTCATATTTTACTTAGCTATAAGAAAAATTTAATAAAAATAGCATTATTATTATTACAGTTTATAGTTATTAATTTAAAAATTATTAATATATTTTGTTCAGTTAATTTTTTGTTTTATTATTTAGTTTTTGTTTTTTTTTTTTTAAATTTATCTGGGATATCAACGCACCACTAGAAGCGGACGCACACAGTAGTAACAATTGTAGTTTTTAGTAACATTTGAAGTTGCTAGTATGTAACAGTTGTACCGGTAGTAATAGCGGTAGTAGTAGAGGCAATAGGCATAGATTGAGAACAGAAGTTTGCATGACTCCACTTCAAAAGCAACAGCCATCAAGCTAGGAGTATTAAAGCCATAAACTTAAGTGTAAAATGAAATTAGTATTAAAAGTATAAAATATAAAATTAGATAAATTTAAATGAAGAAATATAAAACTGTAAAATGAAGTTGAAATTAAAGGAAGTATCAAAATATAAAATGAAATAAAAGTGAACTGTAGGTGAAATCCGACATATAGGTTTTTACAATATCTCTACTTAAATGCATTTGTTTTTTTTGTTTGTTTATAATTTTTGAAAAATATGGGTTTGACAACCAAATATAATTATATTATTTTAACAAAAACTTAATCTAACTTATCCTATTCCTTAATCCTAACTTAAACTAACGAAAAATAATGCATTTCTCCATTATTTATATCAATTTATATTATCCAAGACCGTCTTCCCGTCTTTTTGTCGAAAAAAAACTGATGAAAAAAATTTCGAATAGGAAAAAATGTTGAATAAATAATGCTGAAAATCTAAAGTTCTAGAAAAAAAATATCAAATTCCAAGTTTTAAAAAAAATATTTTCGACATTTTTTTTAAAGTAGTATATTTTAGAGCTAGTTACATAAATCAGCTTTTATCATTAACGAAATATGTACATAAACAATGTTTAGCGTCCCACTGTTATAAGTGCTATTTTGTGGAAATGTATATGTAATAAAAATAATTAGAGGAAATTAAAGAGTAGCAAAATTTGAACTACGATATAAGCAAAAATTTATACACAAAACAAAACTTAAAACGAAATCGTAATTCGATAAAATTCCGGAAAAATCATCATTTGAATAGGCTAGAAGTTTAGAGGCATTGTATGAAATATTCTCCTCAATAAATAAAAAATTTTGAGTAAAAATAATTGAGTTTTGAGAATTATATTTGAGTGTTTTGGGGTATTGAGTGAAAATGGGACGGCATTTTCATGTTTTGTGTAAAAATGGGACGGGCATTTTAAGAAGAAAATGACTATTTATATGATTTCCCTATGGTAGAATTCAAAATAAGTAAATCAAAATATTACGGGGTATTACAAGGTCCTTTTTTTCAGAATCTTTATGCAAGTGTATATGTAAAATCCTTAACTAGGAGAGACTTTAGAGTTGGATTTAAAATGATATTCCCTTTTTTCATAATATTTACCTTAATTATTTTTATGCATAGCCGCAAAAAGTGGGATATATCCCTTTTCCAGAATATTTATTTTAATTATTTTTATTCATAGTCGCTGTTGGATGTAAAAAGTGGGATATAACCTTTTTTCTAGAATATATACTTCATTTCTGGGATATTGGACGTCTCCAATAATGTTTCTAAGCCGTCTTAATTATGTCAGGCAAGTTTGAAAAAAAAAAATTTCCAGGGCTTTTGACCTCAAATTCTAGGATCTCTTTGAAAATGTCTCAAAGCGTTGTTCACTATGTGATGTAAGTGTGGAAGAAAAAGTTGAAAGTTTGGATTTTGACCCATGTGGGTTGGAAAAGCTTAGATTTTGATATCAGGATTTTGAAAGTTGGATTTTAAAGCTTTTTCCGCAGATCTAGAAATTTACTAATTTCTGTCAGTAATAACAGAAAGTAGCTTCGTATCATTTCTGAAACTTTTATGAAATATTTTTAAAATTTGCATTAATAATTGTTAGGGTCGTATGAAAGTAGATAAATAACATACGAGTATATTTTTCTTCCAACGTTTTTGTTTTCGACATTTTTGTATTCAACATTTTTAGTCCGACATTTTTTTTTCGACAAAACCCACACCCTATCCTATCCTGTATTGGCACAAACATAACCTTGCTTATCATCATTAGGTCTATGATTTCTTCATTATATTCACTTTTTTTTTGCGTATGTTTTATTTAGCGTCTTTATTTTTCAAGGTTTTTTTTTTTTTTTTTTTTTTTTTTTTTTTAATGTGTTTTATTTTTTTTTAATCCATTTCTTTTTTTTTTTTTTCTTATATCTGTACAAAAAACACTTAAACCAAATTTTCTTATTTCTTATTTCCAAACTTAATGACCTTTTGAGGAAGGTACTCTAAGATTTAGTATTTCTTAAATTTATTAATTTACTTGATCAGCTGTTAGCTATTTATTATTATTTTATTAATGCGTAAGTGCATTCTTTCTTTGTATAATTTAACTGGAAAAACTTTTTTTCTAATAAAAACCAATTTTTAATTTGTATTTTGTTTTTATAAAACTCTATACTACTTATTCTAGACTATCACCTAATTATAACTAACTTACAACTATCCTAATCTAACTTATATTTACCCTATACTACTTATTCTAGACTATCACCTAATTATAACTAACTTACAACTATCCTAATCTAACTTATATTTACCCTAACTATACTATGTTTTTATGAGTTTATTCATTATTCTGTTCAAGCCACCAATACTTATCGGTGCTTAATAAGTCTTTATTTGTTATATACATATCGTACCTTAACATTTCTCTATTATCTTCGGTTTTAAAATTTGGTTGGTATTCTATTTTTTTATTTGTAGCTCTCCTAAATATATGGTATATTATGGGCACTTTATCATCATTTTGAATATATTTATTTTTATCCAGGTAAATCCATCCTTCTGGAGGTATATAACCGGTTCTCATTGTCATCTCAATGTACCCATCATCTGGATGTATTGAGTGAGCAATCAGACTATTTTCTGTCACAAATTCTACCCTAGAAAAATGCTTTCTCGTTAAGTTAATTATAAATTGATCTATTTTATTGATTTTGCTAGTCTCATAGAGCGTTTTGTTCGATATATAGTGTTTGTAGTCTGATTCCGGTTTTCTAAATTTACCTGTGCAATGCCTTATACACTTTCTTTCAAACTTTCTCAATAACTCCATACATGATGGACTTATATTATACCATATTGGGCAAGCATATGTAAGAATAGGTCTTATCATTGCTTGGTACCCTATGATTTTGACTCTGTTATTTATTCCTTTCTCATAGAAGAGCTTCCTGGAAGCCATAAAAGCTTTCCTCGCTTTTTCTAATTGATTGGAAATATGTTTCTTATAATTTAAATTGTAGGTTAAGTTTACACGCCCAAATATCTGACAGACTTTTGGTTCGTAATTTTTGTGTTGTCTCTAGTTTTTATGTGGAACTTTCGCCAGTTTTTTCTAACATCAGAGTTAGCTTTATCTAGACTTGTTCTGAATAATATAACTTCACACTTGCTATAATTGATTCTTAGTTTCCAAGTATCAATATAGGTTTGTGTTTCATTATAATTTTCTTGCAGCTATATTTTTCAAGGTTAATCTCTGATAATGTTATAGTTACCAATCTGTTGATCATCGTATGGTATGTCGATATTTTCTGTCGATTTGGATGGTTTGGCGGATGATTCTTTGGGTAGTGGCGGTGTCTTTTCTGTATATATCAAACCTTATATATTCATTTTTATGTATTCTTTTTATGACAAGAAATGATATTTCATTACTTTTTTCCCTCTCTGTAAATATTTTGTATAATAAGATGTCTATTTGGTCCTTTTCTCCTTTTGTTTATACTTTTAATTTATATTTCTCCTAGTTATTATGGCTTAATATTGTCCTTGGTTAATAGATGTGTTTCATTCCTTCAACAATTTTTGTATGGGAGTTCAATAATAAGAAACGTTAAAGAAACTTGCAACAATTTCAGAACAAATAAAGGAAGACATCAAAATTTATTGTTACGCAAATGCTTTTTTATAAATTCCGAAAGTGGTGTTAGCTTACAAATATTACTACATCAATTCTGTTTACCAACAACAGAATACACCAAAAACGAAAAATATTGTCGTGGACAAACAAAACAATGTTAAGTAACTATAAATAACAACAAGATAGTAGAACAATAAATGGCATTGAAATACATTGGATTAAAAATGTAGCAAAGATGGTACAACTAAGCCATATTCTACCGAAATGAAAACGTTAAGATTAGAAATATTAAAGATAGAATCGTAAAAAGTAAAACCTGGCAAGCGAACAATAAGTACTTTTGTTGTGTTCAGCTAGATTAAAGTGGAAAAAGAGAAAGATCATGCATTCCGCAAACCATAAAGTAAACATCAACCAGACAGGCAGGCTACAAAAATTATTTAGAGACAGTTCAGCTTTTATATCTCAAAATGTGTAAAATAGTTAGAGAAAAGAATTCAAAATAACACAATATAAAAAAAAGAACTTGAATGACCGGCCTTTAGCCCCAGGGTTTGCTAAACTTACCATTATTATTATACCCTATCATAGCTCGAACTGTCATCATAGCTTATAGAGTTTTAAATATTTGACTACAAAAATATATTTTACAGTTGTGAAATTGTAAACGTTTTATTGTTTTCGTATTAAAATAACAACAAAATGTTCCTTTAATTTCTATTAAACGACATTTCTTAATATTTTAAGAAGCACATCATAAATATACCCAATATAAGTCTCACATGCTTGTAGCTTATAAAGTACAGAACGTAATAATATCTCTCTTCATATGTATTTTTTTGAAAATCTAATCAATTTCATTTCATTTAAGTCTAAAATAGTGATTGTGGTGCACACAGTGATGAAAGTTTTGCAATTTGATTGAATAAAAATGCAAAACAATAACAAATTTGAAAGAATTAACTATACACAACACTAACTATTGTGTTTAATCTATAAACGAACGGTAGAACAACTGCTATTCAATTATATATAATCTGCGTAAATAATACCATTCTGATGCCAGCCGCATCACCATGTATATTTAAACTTTTTTTATTTCAAAGTTATACTTTTTATGTACGAGTCCAAGTAACTTATCTTGGTATAGAATGTATAGAGGTATGAGATTCATTTTCATAATAGTTAAAGAAGGTTGATTGAAGATTTAAACTACTTTGTTGTTGTGCTGTAAATAACTTCTAAGTAGTTTAAATAATGTCATTAAAAGAATTCTTTCAGAGAGGGATTGAGAAAAATTCAAGGGGCTTATCATGGTACTTTTTGTATGAATGAAATAGTGGTAGGTCAGGCTTCAGGGCAGTTAAAGTTATAAAATGAATTCTTCAAAGATAAAATTTGTAAAGAGAAAATTTAAAAAAAATATACGAACCCTAATTTTTATTGATTCTTTTCATAAGAAATTGAGAATAATTTGTAATTTTGACTTATTCAAAAATAACTAGATTATTGAAGCCCTACAAACTAAATTTATGATGTATAATCCATTAGGTTAGACATTTATTTGTTCTACACATGTCTACACTGTAAGGTTGTACTATTCTACACTGCTACGATTCTTCTTATTAATCTGCTCACTAAGGGTATGTCTACAAGATTCTCTGCGTTCTAGATAGTTCGGATGATTTAACGAACAGTCAGTGTAATAGCTTGTTATTATTTGGAGTTCATTTTCGATCAAAAATATATTCAAATCTTTGTATATGTATAATGGGAGTGAAGGTAGTCGCGAATATTAAAGTAGAGAGACTACAGTGTTTCGGACTCTCAGATCGGATGAATGAAAATGCTCCAGCTAAAATAATCTTTGACTCCGGACCCGAAGGTACAAGACATCGGGGCAGACCAAAGCTTGGTTGGAGAGGTAAAATATCGTCAGACATGAAACAATTTCGTATCTTCAACTGTAGAGACCCCCCTTAACGATATAAACAAAGGAATATGATGAGCCAAGCGCAGGACATGTATGGTCTGTAGGCCACCTAAGGCCACCTAATAAGTAAGTAATCTTCGTACAATTTCCACAATATTTTTAGAAGTACTTTTCCATAGTTGACAACCACATGACAAGATTGGTTAAGGAATGCATTAAAAAAAAGTATTGAATTTTCTTTCGTACTGTATTTTTGTATCATTGAGATTCGAAAATTTTGAAACATATTATATTTTACAGGAATAATTCTCTTATCACACTCATTTTATCCATTTTTATTAATCATATCATTCACATCCCAACTTTATTCATTCTAAGGGAATCTCTAGAATCTAAAGAAAGTACGACTGTAATAATGTTGTACGAATGCAAATAATATCTCTTTGGAATCAACCTATGATATCTTAATACAGAAACAATTACTTTAAAATATTTGAACTAGGATTTAATGATTTTACTTCTTTAATTACCTCCCTTTCAAACCTAATGTGAATGTAACGTGAAAAATACTGTATTATTATGTCTTATTGACTGTATCTAACATGAAAAATATAGTATCATATTGTATTATGATACCATCTAGTCTTTTGACTATGTGTAAAGAACAAGGACATTCCTTTTATTAATACGAGTTGTAAAAGAAATTTCAAAAGAGATAAATAAAGTTGGGAGTATGAGAAGAAATGTACAAGATGAAAAAATTCCAAAATTCAAACAGAGTTTCAAAACTAATAACAGAAAATGGAAGATCAATATAATATCTCATCCATCTTCAAATAGTTTTAATGAAAATGAATCGATTGTTATATAAATTTCAATCCTTTTATTCGAACATAAAAAAAAAACAAAAAGCTTTAGAATTTTATTTAAAATTGAACAATTGAGGTAAAAACAGTCAGATACACAGTCACCAGGATACAAAAAGGATAATAAACGAACAATATTGGTCAGAATTATTATCTGATTTGGTTATTTTCAAATGGACTGGAACAAAATTTTGTGAAATATTTTTTTTTATAATATGATCCTTGTTAACCTGTAACAATAACAGGATGTAATAATAGTCAATAATACATATAAGCACAAACAAACATACAAATATGAAAAAAAATTATAATTTTTTTTTTTCAAAATCAAAAAGGTTTAAACTGAAATATCCTTTTTTTTTTAAGTTTCCAATACAATCACATATGAATGACCCACATATAATATCATATACACAGTAGTATGTGAATGTATTTTATTAAAATTATGTGGGTGAGGAAATTGTAGTTACACATTATATTAAATTCAAGTAGTTTACTTGAAAATTTGTTATCCTATTATTGAAAACTTTAAAAGGCTGTTATAAAATATTTAAAGTCCTTTTATTTGAACTTTACAAGTACTAATATTCATAGTGTATAGAAGGTTTTTATTAGAAATATTAAGGTATTAAATTGAACACATTCGATATGTGACTATTGATATGAAATTATTATTATAACACCCAAACCCTTGATTTAAGCTTATAGTGTAAGATGTTTACAATCGTTTAAGATGACCTTTTTGTGTTTTACCTTATTTAATGATATGTTGAATACTTCCTGTTTCCCAAAACTTTCGAAAAAAGCTACTATTTATTGTAATCAAAAAACCTGGAAAAGTTTCTACAGACCCTAAAAGCAGACTAATTAGTATGTTACCTAACCTAAGTAAAATATTTGAAAGACTAGTTAACAAATATTTGAATAAAGTTATAGCAGATAAAGGTGTCATACCTAATAATCAATTTGGTTGCAGAGCAAATCATTCCGCCATACGTCATGCTATAAATAAGCTTACATCAGACGTATGTTGGTATCTTAATGATAAAAACTACGTTGGTGCTTGCCTAATAGATTTTGAATCTGCTTTTATATTCAGTATGGACTGGCTTAATATTTAAACTTATAAATTAAAATTACATCTAACGAAATTTTTTTATGACATGATAACTGATAAGACGTTTGTAGTCAAAATTGGTAACATTTATTTTGAAAAGCTATTCCACATTAAAAACGGCTTGCAACAGGGAACGGTACACTCTCCAATTTTGTTTAATATCTTTTTGAGCGCCTTATTACAGAGCCTTAATAATGATAATGACGCTTAGATTAACTTAGCATTTGCTGATGACCTCATAGTTTACGTGGCGGTTAAAAAAACGTCAGATATTCAATATAAGCTAATATTTAGGAAATGCGAAGTCATTTTATTCCGAACATCATTGGATAAAGGTATAGTAAGGACGTTCGACAAAATTTCGAATTTCGAATCGAATTTCCATATCCAAGCTCCAGGAAATATTAAATTAGTAAACAAAAAATATGTGAAATGTCTAGGGGTAATTTTGCAATACAATCTTAATTTTACTGAGATTATTAAAAATAAAATTAATACGGTGAGAACGGCATTCGCTATAACCCAAAAATTGTTTAAATCTAAATTCTTGTCTGCCAGATTTAAAATTATAGTGTATCAAGCGCTTATTAGACCAATTTTGACTTACGGTTGCCACATTTGGTATAATATTAGTGCCTCATCACTTATGGAATTATATAGAAAGTTAGAAAGAAGATTTCTGAGAGGGTGTACAGGTATTTATCGTAAGCCAGATACTGAATATAAACATTTATTTTCCAATAGAACGATGTATAGCCGGAAAATATTTCTAGAATTGATGTTTTTGTTTTGTATTTAATTAGAAAACATTACGTTAAACTCACAACTAATGTAATAGATAAGAGCTTAGTCTCACATTCTGCATATCCAAAAATAAATACATTGACGGCTCATTAAGCTTAGGTTTCGTTCCCCCAGAAGCATTTCTCTTTCTTGATCGCAATAGACATATTCAATCCAATTATAGCAATATCCCTATTATTTATCACGTTTTTAGAGGTATCATCCAAAAACAAATAACTATCAAGCCAAATATTAACCCCAATACCCCACTAGCAATTTGAAGATATAACATGAGTCTCTCACCAAAAGACGTAAATCATACTATAAATATTAATAAATTCTGGTGGTTATGCTACTAAGAAAATTGGCTCAAAAACATATTTTTTTTTAACTTGTATACTAAATTTTAAATTCAACTAAACATTAAAGTTCTGGTTTAGTAATAGTAGGTTAATTAGTTGTCAGTTAGTTTTTAAATAGTTTGTAAGCTTTTATCAAAAATATGTAAAATTAAATTCGGGTTTTTCTAGCCTATTCCGACTCTTTGTTAAAATTTATAATAAAATTGCAACTCAAGAAAGTGCTGACCATCACGTAAAACGTATGTAAAAAATACTAAGATAATTTTAAGTGTAATGTAATAATTTAGAGAAGTCGTAATGGGTTCAATAAGTTAGTTTATAAGTTATAATGGGAATCATTTTTTTTGTTAATTTTTTGTATGAAGAAGATAGAAATAAGTTGGCTATTACATATAAATATATATAAGAAAAAACCTTTTTGTGTTTAAAAAAAAAAAAGTTTAAAAATGACTAGTGACTGTCACGTACATGTGCGGGTGAGGCAGAATTTTGTTGCAAATTGGAATACGAATTTTGTTCGAAATTGGTACGTTAGGTTTAGAATAATTGCATTAAATGTATATATACAAGTAAATGCTAAGGAAAAAGGTTAATTATTCTTTGTTATTATTACATTCAAGTTGACAACACTTTCATGGCTACCTTTTTTTGCAGTTGGCGTATCTACCGACAATTCTACAGCAAGACCTCAATCAAATCAGCACATAAAAAGATTGCAACAATTCCCATCTCAATCAACAACAAAACTCTTTTTATTCTTCATGTTCAAGATCTATATTTTATTCAATCCAAAATGACGATGTAGGTTCATTAATCTGGATAAATTGAATTATAAAAACTATCTATTACAAAACTACACAAGCGCTGCTCGTGACAAATATCATTACTAAAGATGTGAGACCTATACCTAAAACCTAATGAATATCCGGGTTTTGAGTTGTTATTTTATTTTCAGTTATGTATTCAATTGTGGGGTTCTGTAAAGAAATCCAATATCAAAATAGCGCAATAGTCAATAATCATCATTCTATGAATAGGTTCGTCCATTCCATAGTTGGTTCAATGAAATGTAAGGATAAATCAGTTAGCAGAGCGGAAGCGATTAGTAGTATTAATCTGTGCTAAGTTTGAAATATAAGGGTAGTTTATATTTCCTTTAACTATTTTAGTGATGAAGATGACATAGGCAATTTCGCGTCTTTTCTTTAGAGTAGCAAAAGTAGCAAGATAGATTAAGTTTAATCTATGTTCATAGGGTGGCAAAATTAAGGGGTCAGCCCACGCAAGGTGACATTGTGCTAGAAATATTTTTGGATTGCTTCCTATATATGTGAATTTCGTAATACGCAGACCATAACTCACTGGTATATTCTAATTGGGGCCTAACAAGACATAAAAAAAGGGATTTTAGGATATAATAGATCTTTAAATTCACGAGACCAACGTTTCATAAAACATATTGGTCACACGTAACATAGAATTAGCTGTATTGATAATATTACTATAATGTAATTTAAATGTGAGTTTATCATCAAAAATGACACCTAAATCTTTTATAGACTTGACAAATTCTAATGCTTATCTGTTAAGCAAATAATTATTTGAAAAGTGTGTGGCAAGAAGCAAGTGCAATGGTGATATAGCTGATCAAAAACGATCCTGATCAACTAACTCTCTAGATTATTTCAGATACTATAGTAAGAGTTGAAAATAGTACCTATCTTGGCTGCGTGGTTTCTTATTGGTCAGCTTTGATTAATACAAGACATGGTTAGAAATCGGTTTGATTGATTGTTATAATTATAAGACTGTAAGCTTGTCATTATGTTTTTTCCCCTCCAATTGAAAAAAATCAATGATATACTTATATATATTAGGTAGGTAGGCACACTATACCTATATATTATTTATTTTTATTTTATTTTTATTGCCTTAATGTATTTGCACAACATGTTTAATTTCATATATGTTAATTCTATATTTTAATACATTATAATAAATTTTACTAGATGATTTACACCTGGATCAATGAATCATTTCGATTTTCTTCACAATATATTTTTTATGAAAATTCTTTTTTGTATAAAACTTTTGTAGCAAAATTATGAAAAGTGTAATACACATGAGAATATTCAATTGAATATAATACATAATTTCCTATATACACATATACATTATACATACAGGAAATAATAGCATAAACATTCAGATTCTTGGAATTTCAGATATAAATCACAGAATTTTATTTATGAATACTCATAGGTATAGCTTACGTAGATTCATTTTCAATGGTTAAAAATTTATGTTTAAAAATAACAAAAAGCTAAAAATTCCGGCAAAAAAAAGACAAATTTTACCACAAGAATTTTACCAGATTTGAAACTTTTGAGATACTTAAATACAAAAAAAAAAATTGTCTAAAAATCCAAAATGGGAAAATGTGGGTGATTTTATTATAATGTTTTTTTTTATAACTTGTATGAATAATGTTCTTTTAATTATAAAGTCTAAGATCGCAACCTATTAACGGCTATTAATAGCAGAAGTCTATTAATATATCAAATAAAGTTTTCAAAATTTTCTAAAAAGAGAAAATTAAGGTCTTGATGAGGGGTATGACATGTTAATTATAGAAGCAAAGGTGTGACTGTTATAACACTGTTTATGTGTATTACATTTATATATATATAATATGGAGTGATTCAATAAGAGGTGTACATAATTTGGGGGTTTTATTTTTTCAACAAAATGCTAATTGATGTGAAAATTTGAAAGTGTGAGTTTTAAAACTGCAATAAAATGGAGAAAGAATGTTATTTAAATGTCCTTATCAGCTTCTATTGAATGATACCATCTTTCTTTTGAAGATATTTTATTATATTTTGAATAGAGCAGTAACATAATTAGATCACTTACTTAGTCACTTATTTAAAAACTAGTTTCATTATAGAACCTGAGGAAATATTATATTAGGCGTTTGTTGGACATAATGTTATGCATCACAATATTCCAGTGAAGCATTTTTTCAATTCAAATGGATACAAAGCGTTCCAATTAAAGCGGACATTTTTTTTATTACTATAATAATAAGCAGCTATACTTCCAACATAAATGTAGTAATATTAGTAGTCGACGTAAAAATGATAATTTGTGCAATTTTGTAATTTTGTAATAATTAGAGAAAAATTTCAAATTAAAATATCAGTTTTAGTTCATGTATTCATATTCATGTAATATTATTGTCAAGACAGCTTAAAGTCTCATAACAATAAATTATTGTATTTGCCTACAAATATCTGAACAATTTCACAATCGATTTTCATTATTATTCTTTGAAATGATAGATATGTAAAAGGAGACGTGGAGAAATTAAATATTTTTCCAAATTTTTTTAATTTTCAATTAGAAATTTCGATTTTCATTCTAAATTCGCCAAAGTACAGAAATTATTTTTTCCGCGCCAAACTTAAAACTAAATTTAATTTTTTGTTGTTCTAAAATAAATTATTACGTATGAGATAAATCAATAAAAATATAAAATATTAATACAAAGTATAAATTATTGAAAAGATAGAAAACAATTCATAAAGAAATTTAATTAAATTTTTTAATCAAACGCGAATTTGGAGGAGCGGGCAAGTACTAGTAATATAATTAAGCGTTATATTTTTGTGTAAATTTACTGTTGAGGCGGTGAATTTAAAAATAACTGTAATTTGGGAGATAATATGCGTATATTGTAGTAACGTTATTCAATTTCTACAGTGTAGACATAAACACAAAGAATTTCATCGAAGTTTTTATATTTTAAGCAAGCTGTATTGGTGTTCTTACGAAGGTGGTCCCACTAATGTCAGGGCTACCTGTTATGTCCTAATCCACCGCTAAACTAAATCAACCCTTTTGATAAAGGCCAATAGGTTTGCAGGTTTTATCCTGCAGCAGTTTTTTGATGTTGTGTAGTGCGTTTTCAGCAATCATGAGTTTCAGCCTTGAAAGAGCTAGGAGCTCTCCTACAACATTTTTTTTTTTTTTGTTAATGGGGTAGTTCTGTTCTATGTCAGCACGACCTCTTAATATATATTATACTTCTCCGCTTATCTCAGAACTGTAGCTAAACGCTATTATTGCATTGATGTTAATTACAGGATCAGGCAATGTGTATACCTGGAAATATTTATATCTTTTACGCTCTATGGTATAGCACACAAATTGAGAAAAGGATTCCTCCTCTTCTAAGCATAATCTGCATCTATATGTGCTCGATTTACCAATCTTGAACAGGTGAGGCTTGAACATATCAGCACTCTGATATTGGATCTTGTTTCCCTCATTATCTAATTCAGTCTTTAGATACTTATTTTGAAAAAGGCTTTAGAATATGTAAGTCCAGCTATCCCATATGTTTTGGGTTTCTGTAGTTTGCCACACGGAAACAATCTCATACCATGTGTGAAGGTTTCTTTCTCTTCCAGACAGTGTCTACAGGTTTGGCAGTCACTTTAGTGCTAGTCTACACATGTGGTTATTCAGGTTATGATCAGTAAGTATGCCCGCCATCTTCCTACAGTCTGTTCTATTGCGATTTAGCAGGAATTTGGTTATTTTGATGTTTATTCTTGGTGCATATAAGTTGGAGACTCTGTGACCTTCAATACGCTCGCAAAAAATGGGTGTTTCCCTTTTCAGAGTTTTTTCTATCGATTGTCTAATATTACCAATAGATATACCAATTGCCGGTTTCGGTCCATAAATGTTGCTCGCTGATGATCTGGCTAGTTCATCAGCCTTCTCATTTCCAGTAAGCCACTATGACCCGGTATCCAGATCAGTTGTACCTTATTGCGGAGACCTATGAGGTTTAGAGCGTCCAAACATGCTCCCACCAATCTGAATTTGATAAGGTTACTCTCAAGAACTTTTAAGGCAGCATGACTTCCACTAAAGATTCTTCCTACAGATACACAAAATGTATAAATTGAATTTTCGGGGTTAGATATCCTATATAACACGTAGTAGTCACTAGACCGTATTATTCAACTCATCAGAGCCATTCACATACTCGACGAAATTTAAATTTTTTTCTTCTTCAACTCTTCTCAAACTCAAGGTTTATTTGGATTATATTCATTTCTGTAATTTCTTCCTTTGAATAATTTTGTTTAATTTTTTTTTTTATTTATTGTTTTTTAGGTCTAGTTTATAAGTGTTACGTTGTATTATTTTGTAAAAAAAAACAGTTTATTGCCAAAAAAATCAATGCGTTTCAGTGGACTTAATAAAAATTTAATTTAAATAAATAGCTTTCTCTTTTTCAAACATAGCCATTTCCGTTTTATCTTAGTGGGGGTTTTTTTTTTTAGATGAAATGAAATGAACACCTATAGGCGGAACAAACTACCACAACTGAACTTTAAAAGCTTTTAAATGGTATCGTAAGTCTTCAGTATTCACCTAACTGTATAGTGAAAGTTACACCTAATTTTACCCTTAATTACTAATCTAACAGCTACTCCCTTCTATAGTAAAAATTACTTGATAGTATAAAACATTAGCAGAGTGTGTGTTCCAAGTCAAATGAAATGGAACAAAAAAATTGACGAAATTACGTTATATTATTTTATTATAACCGGTTTTGTTTATGCATATAACTTTACTAAAGCTTATTTTATTGTTCTAAGTAAGTCGGTGACATGTTATTCATTATCATGGTCGCAAAAGCACATCAAATATCAATAAATGCCAATTCAAAAATTGTATATTATGTAATTTGCGTAACTATCGCGGATGATAAGATAACTTAGTTAGTATTACAAAAGATCAGAATGTCATAATATCAAATAAGAGTTAAATTAATTTTAAATATTTTTCTATTATATCTCTGCCAAATTAATTGACGTTCATCTATTGAAAATTGAATTGGGATGTTCACGGAAACATCAGTTGGAGTTCAAAAATTTTATGAGCTTTAAACTCGTACATAAAATAAAAATATTATTTTAATTTAAATATTTTCGGTACAGCAGTCAATTAATTAAAATGAATGACTGAATAGTATTTGAAAAATATTTGTTATATTATGCATAAAAATACAGTGCTATTCATAAGTTTTTGCAATATAAAACCCATGTAATATGCAATATGTATATTAATTATCTATTTGGAACACAACCGTTACACTTGTAAGCTTGTAAGTCAATTTTCCAGCATAGGATACTTTCTACTTCTATTCTCTTGATATTATCTTTATGTCTTAAGTAATTCTACACTTTAAGTGGTTATGAGTTGCAATACACATTTGGATTTTGAGATACATTTGCCAAAATATGATATTATTATCGCTAAAGTAAGTTCAAAAACTAATAGTAGAACTAACTATATACCATGATTTTTCATGCTGATTCAAGCTATTTTATTTATAGAGAGAGGTTCAGTCTGATCTGAAAATCTTTGACGGGGTTGATTTTAACAAAAATTATTAGGGTACATTAATTCAAATGTATTTTTTAAAAAAATATATCTTTAAAACTTTCATATTTTCGGAGCTTTAGCATGTTTCTTTATAAGATGTTATTTTTCTAATCCGATTTTCTTTAACCTTCTGTAGCTCAATCTAAATTTAAAATTGGACCACTCCAATCTAGAACAATATTTATCCTAAAATACTACTAAAAATCATTCCTTATAGGTCGTAACCTACTAATTTCTGTATAATTGAAAAACCACACGCCGGGTGGCGTAATAGTTAGAACGCATGCCAATCGGAAGGTCCCAGGTTCGATTCCCGATGAAGCAAAAGAATGTTCTTTATGGGTTTTTCGACCTGATCCAGTACCCTTTGCCATTGGTATAAAATAAATGACAACAAATAATTGAGAGTATAGTATAATCTGGTAATAACTTTAATAAAATGGAGCTATTCTATTTAAGAAGGCTTAGTTCCTGACAAAAGTATTAGTTTTTCACATTTAGTGAGTTGATAAAGCCAGAAATTTGATAAATGAATACTAAACAAAAATATTGTGGTAAAATATTGTAGTACAAACTTGCAGTGCCGTACTTAATTAAGCACGAAAAGGATATTCTACCTAAGTTACTGCCAAGGGCATAAAAAGAAAAAAAAGAAATGCTTTTTCTAATTTTAAAAGAAATAATTTTTTTTAAGTATATCTAATTATTTTTGATACTGTACTTATTATAAAACTAGTTTTGTAATCCGCCATAAATGACGGAAGCAAAATAAATTCCATTCCATTTCTTTCCTTCGTTATAGTTTTAATTTCAAGTTTAAGAAAAGTATGTATTTGGCTACTAATTTACCAATATCATTGATTTAATAGAATTATTAGAATGCTTTTAATTACCATATAAACAGAATATTTGCAGTAAGGTGCAAAATTTTCAATTCTCTAAGGGTTATTTACTCGATCATTTTAACGACATCTTATTTGTCATCATTGGAAATTTAAACATATATTATTCTAAGACCTCAATAATTCTAAATAATCAATATTCTTAGACATTCTATTATATTCAATTAATTATAATATAAGTTAGTCAAAAAAATAATTTCAATTTAAATTAATATAGAAATACTAAATTCAAATAATAATTTTTAATGAAAACAAAATTTAACTATAAACTTACAATCATTTTATATTTTAACAATCATAGCCGCGTTCTACTGTAAAATTCAAATTGTAAAATGAAATTAATTAAGACATAATAAAAGCAATAAATTCTATGGGACCATCTAAATTTAACACTTGAATGACATGACAATTATGAAATGATGGGCAAACGACACAGATAATAGATGACAGATGACAGATGACAGATGACAGATGACAGATTACAGATCACAGATGACAGATGGCATATATAAGCAATAATAAAAAAATAGAGACTATATGTTTATGTCAATTACATGATGTTAGAGTTTGTATTTATATTGCAATTTATATATGTGTTGGAGTATTCCATCGAACATTCAAACATCCAGATAAATGCAGAAAATTATATATATAATAATTTTTTGTTATGAATTAGAATTAAAAATCTGTTTTCTGATTTTCTAACTATGATTTAGACACTAATTATAACAACATTCGAAATTTTACAAATTTATTTTTACAATGTATGTAAGTATGCAGTGTAGAGTTGTTCATTTTCCACACAATACGACTAAGGGACAAGTGTTGGACAATTACAGAGTACAACTAACGCTTGCATGGTATTAAATTTTTAACCAGTAAATCGATACATATCGATACCACCAGTTTGTGTGAACTACGACCAATAAATACTAATGTGATCAGTAAATTATCGGATACTACCATCACTACAAATAAAAGTAAATTCTAGTTATCATATTACATTACAATATATTTATTGTTATAACGGGATCTAGCCAGCTCTATAAGGATCAACAGATTATAGAAATTGTTTTAAATTCAATTATTAAAACTAGTAATATCTATTGAATAATAAAATCAAAATGAAGCCACGTCTCATTTTTCCTCATACGTTAATTGTGTACATACAGTTAAAATCACCAAAGTTTATTTACTGGTCTTATTAGTTTTTGTACTCACTGTACTGGATAAATACTTATGGTACCAATACCAGAATTTTTAATGATTACTTGATAAGTATTTGATATCAGTAAGCTATACTGGTACTGGTACTTAGAAAAATAATGATACGGGTAACAATAATTTTTTTCTATGAAAAATTTCTATGGTACAAAACTTATGAAGAACACTGTATCCATACATAATAATGAATTGATTGGGTATCGTGTATAGATTTAAAATGGTATTTTCTTCTGTTAGAAATTTGTCATTCGCATTGCATGATTTGTAGTTTTTTTTTTCTTATTGGAAATGTGTCGTAAATATTGTATATAACGATACCTATTTAATATATGTATGTATGCATATAGACGGTGGTGATACACGGATACTGAAAGTGTGAATATTAAAAATTTTTGTTTAATTTATTCAAAAGACTATTCAAACTCACTCATGGTCATATTGAATTTTATTTTTGTATACATTTTGTTCATTGATTCTTGTTTTTTAGAAATAACATTTTTCAATTTAAACTTTTCAACAAAATTCTATATAATAACTATGTACTTATAGTCGTACAACAGAAGGTACATGAACGGAAATAGATCAATACATGTACTACGTAAAAAAATACATTTCAAGTGAATGTAAAGAATATCTGCAATAAATGTATTCAATATATTTTGTTTCTATTTATGTCTATCTACTAATTAATAGATGTATGAATGTAATAGTGGTGTATAATGTATTATACTATTATAGAAATCGATAGATATATAAACAGATTCTATATATTGTATTTTCAGTTGAAAAAAAATTGTCAAATAAAAATGTATTCGGATTCATTTAAAGAAATTACGAGTATGAGTATGTATATATGTATGAATATTTATTTTAATTGTGATATTTAAACGACTAAAAACTATCTCATATAAATTTTTTATTTCACCTTATACAAGGATTTTGTGATCTATTTTGCTTGTTAATTGTTCAAATATAAAAATATAAAAATTGTATTAGTTTTGTAAAGGTTAGGTAGGATTCCTAATCTCTGTAAAACTAAATATATTGAAAAATACACAATAAAAACAGCAATATTTTCGAAATAAACTGAAATAATTATATTTAATATGTAAATTGAAAAAAGTACAGTACAAATATCTGAACCATTTCCCAACCATGGATTGATAAGGAATTGATATCAGTTGTGGATGTAAAAAATTTCTGGTATTCTAAATGGGCAAAAGATCGCAATAATTTTGATTTAGAGAGACAGTACAAATTTACAGGAACATGGTGACCAGCATACGAAGATTGAAAAAAAAAATTTATTACGAAGAGAAATTTGAAAAATGTACTGACAATATTTCTAAAACATGGGGCTGTATAAATGAAGTACTTTATTGTAACAACACAAACAAAAAAAAAGTTGAATTGCTAAATGGAATGACCCAAAGACAAGCAGAAAGCAAAATAAATGATCTCAACAGGCAGTTTGCAACTACTGGAGCAAATCTAGCAAAAAAAATCTCAGAAAGAATATTCTACAGTCAGGACAAAACGAATAAATCTTTTTAATTTAGCTATGTGACCAAGCAACAAATTTTTAATACATTAAACATCTAAAAGATTCAAAATCATTAGATACATATAACATGTCAGCACACATGCTAAAAGAATGTAAAGAATATATAAGTGAACCTCTTTCTATATTAGTTAACAGGTCACTTAAGGAAGGTTTGGTAAATGATAAATTAAAAATAGGTAGAATAGTTCCAATTTTTAAAAATGGACAAAAAAGTGATTTGAATAATTGCCGACCAATATGTCTAGCACCAATACTGGCTAAAATCCTTGAAAAAATTGTTCATAAACAATTAACTGAATTTTTAGAAAAAAACAAATTACTTTCGGAACGGCAATATGGTTTTAAAAAAAAATCTAATACTGAGACTGCACTTGTGGATATGGTAAACTGTGTACAGAAATTAAAAGATCAGAAAAAATTTGTGTCGCTATTATTCATGGATCTAACAAAAGCATTTGACACAGTAGTATTGAAAAAAATACAAAACTTTGGGGTCAAAGGTATGGTATACAAATGGTTTTCTTCATATTTAATTTGCCGAACACAGTTTACTCAAATAGGGTCGATTGAAAGTGATAGTGAGCACGTCCGTTATGGTATACCACAGGGTAGCATTTTAGGACCAATTTTATTCACGATTTATATTGATTCCATCCAGCAACTCGGGTTAAATGCAGAAATCTATTTATTTGCAGATGACATTTGTTTAATATTTCAAGCTGATAGTTATAAAGAGCTTGAAATGAAAATGAACAAGGATATGGATATTATTAATGAATGGATGTTATGTCAGAAACTTACAATTAACACGAAAAAAACTAAATACATGCTAATTGGTTCAATGATACCTCAGTTAAAAGTTAAGATAATGAATGATAAGTTGGAACAAGTAAATGATGTTAGATGCACAACTGAAATGGAGCGTACATACAAATTACCTAAGTATTTAGCAAAGTATCAGATCTGTTGCCACTCAAAGTAAAAAAAAGTTTGTATTACGCGCTTTTTCATAGTCATCTTAGCTATGGTATCATATTATGGGGAACAACATCAAAAAATAATGTTGAAGACTTACAAGTAATACAAAACAAAGCACTAAAAAACTTATACCGATATGACTGGCGGGAAAGAACAAAGTATATACATAGTTTGAACAATTTACTTCTAGTTAAAGATTTTATTGAGGTTAAACTAATATTGCATATTCATAATATGGAAACATTAGCAATCCACACAACAACATCAATACAAAGACGGAAAGATACACATCAGATCAACACAAGAAATAAGAATTCGATTCATCTTGAAAGGAAAAAACAACACACTTTGGCACAACGACAACAATACATCTGGCAATCCAATTATATAACAAATTAAATAACGGCTTAAAAACATTAAGCAATAATAATCTAAAAAAAGAATTGACTAGAAAATATATTGATCAATATTAAAATCACTATAATTACAATTTCTTAAACTGGTTTATGCACTTAAAACTGATTTTTATAGATTTTTTTTATGTTATTTGTATTTGATTTTAATTTTTTTTAAATTTTATTTTGTTTTTCTTTTTTGTTTTTATGCATAATTTTTGAGAAATCACTCATATACTCATTTAATTGTTCTTAACATATTATATAATCCAAATTTTCATTTACATTTTTTTATTTTTTTCTCGTACAATTTTTTGTTATAATTGTCTCTATAATAATTACTTGTTTTTTTTATTGTTACTTGCTATTGAATTGTTGAATTTTTGAATTTTTGAACTTTATTTTTGTAATTTTGTAAAAAGCCTTAAAATGAGAGAAGTCTCTTTAGGCATCATAATGGTTGAATAAATAAAAAAATAAATAAACAAATTATTTAATTTAGATGGACACAATTAAAAGTGTTCAACAAAAAAAAAAAAAAAAAAAACCAATATTTATTATTATTTTTTTAAATCATAAATATTTAAAAGGAGACATAGCGAAATTAAGTAAGTTTAACAATTTGGAATGTTAATTTAAAATTCCAGCCCATGTATAAGTCATTTTAACATACAAAAACTCAACCATTGTCAGAATTAAATTTAAATTAAATTAAATTTTTAAATAAATAATTACGTATGCGGTTGTTGTCTAAGTTAAATCAATTAAAAAAAAAATAGTACCAAGGATAAATTGAAAATACGGAAAACAATTCATAACTATAAATATTTATTACGACTTTTTATTGAACTTCTTCAAATTTCGAGGACCGAGCTACTTTAACTTTAATTTAACTTCATATTTATTATTTACTAACGCAATTAACAAGCGTTGCCAGAGAATTTTAATGTTCAATCTTTTCTATTTGTAATTTTATTTGTAAAAAAAATAAAATTAGCAAGTAAGTACGCCTAGTTCCAATTAAACTTTTGAAATTATAATTAGAAGTTTTTTTTTCGGCAACTAAACTATTATTATTTTTGATAATTAGACTTGTTTTTAGTGATATAAACGTAATTTATTAATTACCCTTGCTTCCGAAATATCCACAATAAGAATAAATTATTAGTGAAAGTAAATTCGACTTTTAATAATAGATTAACTAAATTATTGTTTGTTTCCCTGCACTTTAATACTTGATAAAGTTTGGCATAATGGTCTTAACTTTAAAATTCAAACTAATCTACCGTTTGAATTTCATCAAATTATTAAATCGTACCCAACTGATACGCGATTTAAAGTAAAATACAATGATTATTTAACTGAAGAACATGTTATCGAAGCTGGTGTACCGCAAGGTAGTGTGCTCGGGCCGCTTTTATATCTAATCTACACTGTTCGATCTACCAGATAGTAGGTAAATACTAACATCCACATTTGCAGATGATACGGCTATCTTGGGCTCACACATAAACGCTTATGTTGCTTAAAAAATCTCCAGGACCATATTAAACTTATTGAAAATTGGCTTAGTAAATGGAAAATAAAAATAAATGAAAATAAAAGTGTTCATGTCACCTTCACTCTAAATAAAGACACATGTCCCCCAGTAAAAATAAATGGAATCACAATTCCACAGGCAAAAGAAGTAAAGTATCTAAAAGTAATGTGGAAATTATACAAAGGCTACAATCAAAAATACTAAGAATCATTACCAAAGCTCCTTGGTACGTAAAAAATTGCAACATACATAACAATCTAAACATACCTATGGTCCGGGATAAACTCCAAAGACTAACAAGAAACTATGTTGGCAGATTGTCAAACCATCCAAATTATCTAGCGCGGAATCTTTTATGCATACCTTTAGCGAGTAGATTAAAAAGGAACACTTTAGCAGTGTAGGTGTGGTTAACCTGAATTGATGTCTAAAGAGGTTGACGTTTTTATTCTTATTTTGATTTAAATCCCAAATTTCTGGATATACGACAAAACGTGTAAATTAACGTTTTCGAACTCGTGCAATTATTTTGACGTAGGTTGACAAACAACAGATTATTGCTTGTTTTTAATTTTATTATTATGTCGTATATGTTTGTGATGTGTGTTTGTGTTGCGTGTTTGTTTCGGATTATTGATGTGGTAAATGTAATTACCACATATTTTGTTATGTGGAAAAACATAATTTTTTCAATATTGTTCAAGTGGTTGACAGTAGAATGGTTGTATTTTTTATTCAATCAAGAATTAGTATGTGATACTGTAAGACTGACTTATAAGTCACTATGCCGAACTTTTAAAATATAAGTTTTAATAATAAATATTATAAAAATTTTGAAAATTAGATTTAAGTAAACATTAAGATTAATTTTTTAAGTTGTTAACACTTTATAGTGTTTTATGCTCAAATTTAAGCTGGGCTTTAGGTTTTATAGAATTTTTTTTTATGTTCTTAAAGTTTAATATTAACATTTTCAAGTAAAAAGTTAACTAAATATTTCAAAATTAAATATTAAGTTATCAAATGTTACAATATGAAGCACAAAATTAATTTTAATGTATAGTTCTTCAAATAACTTTATATTTTTCTTAATAAAACAAAGATTGAATTTCAAAACTATTTTGTTTTATAAATTAAGATATTTCAAATTAAAAAATAAAACACTTATTTTGACGTATATACAAATTTTTTTGTCGTACGTGCATACAGGATGAATGAAAACTGCCAAAAAATTTTGTAAACGGTAAGATGGTTTTAAGTCTAATTCTTGTTCCAAAAGACTTTGTTGTTAATACCTCCAAAAGATAGCTTATGAATCAAACGACTACTTAATATTAAAGGAAATAAAACTTTTTCGGCTCAATTTTGTTTTATTTCGGCTCAAACTTCAAACTCAATTTCCCAAAACTCGATTTTCTGGATGTACGACAAAATAATTAGGGGGCGACGACTTAGTCAATTTTTATCTATATTTTTGTATTCTTTCCATCGTTATTCAAAAAAGAGTAGTACAATATTTTATACAGAAAACAATAACAAATTTATATAAAATGATATAAAATGAAAAGAGGCCAACGAAGACAAGGAGGAAAAATCAAAAGAATAAAAGGCAGAATAACGAAAAAAAGACAAAAGTATAACACAATTAAACTGACAGATGATTGAATATAATATAGAAATACACGTAGTATATCCAATAACTACCATAACGCACACTTTATCATAAAGAACATTTTAAGTTCCAAATTCAGCAGTAAAAATAAATAAATACTTTGGTGAGTAAGAAACATAAAATTGTCCGTTGGTAGAACATGACAATCTCAAATCCACTGCGCTGAACATAATATGCTGCATCCCTGTGCATTGTGGATCCGGATTGAGAATGCTAGAGTGTTATTGGACATTTTTAGATTTGTATAACACTTTTTGTTTTTGAAATATTCTACGTGGGTGCTTGGTTGATGTATGATAGCTACCCGAACTAACCTCAATGTAGAAACACGGTAAATGAGGTAATATATTTATTTTTAATAAAATACACAAGTTTTTAATAAATATCACTGATGAGTGACACATTTCGGAACCAGTATTCAAAATCAAATTGATTGATTCCATGTAACAAGATACCTTCCCGTAAAATTTAGTTTGCTCCATGTGTTTCGGAGGAGTCTAAACGTACATAATATAGATTTGCTAAGATTTAGTATATATGTCAATTTAATTAATTCGATTATTCCCCAGGTAAAAAAATTACTTCATAACTTATGAATTATAATAAATAAAACTCAATTTAATTACTTAAATATAATTTTCAAAGCTTTCAACCCATTAGTTTTTGATTCGATCAATAGAAAACTAAAGTGTAGATTCAAATAGACTGAAATAGCTTTATGTCAAGATGTACGACTTTTTCACAAGCTGAATTAAGATTTCGATGTAAAATAAAATAAATAAATAATCTGCTCTTAAATTTCAAAATAAAATTATGAAAATCGCTATAATTTGATAGAAGATATTTATTTTATATTAATAACGCTATTGGCGACTCCATGGTCAAACACAATAATTTTAATTTAATTTAATTTTAACATATACTGACATTATCGGCTTATATTAATTTAGAGCTTAGACTAAATCATCTTATCAACAACAATTTACATTTTTTTACATATTACTACATTGCCTGCTTAATTATGGATTAGAGAATACTTTTATTTGGACGAAAGGAAAATTGGAGAAAAAACCCTTTGCGATTATTTTTATTTTTATTTAAAAACAAACTTAGAACTAAAACTAAAAATACTTAGAAAACTATAACTATAATTATAACTATAACTGTAGCTTAAAAGCGAATGCTACACACAGTAAAACTAGACAAGCGCAGCCTGTCAATGATCAATAATTAACCTGACTCGGAAATAAGCAATTACTTGAGTATTCGCACTGGTTGTTGAATTTTGTTTGCCTGTTTGTAATTTTATCAGCTATCGGCAGACTTTTTGATTTCAAATGTATATCTGTCGTGCTGTGATACCATTTTTCATCCATAATACGTAAAACAAACGAATTAAATATTGAAAATCCCGCAGCAGTTGTTGTTTAACACTAGCTCGATTGCTAGCAGAAATTTATGGAATTTCATTTAAAACTATTTAGAACCTTGTAAAGGAAAAAGAGGAATACGGTAGCTTGAAAAACAGGGAAAGATCTAGTAGGAATGAAGTTGTTGCTAAGAGACCTAAAGAAGGTTATTACAAATTGTTAAGTAACTAAAAAGAAAATCCTGATATAAGGCCAGTTAAAATTGTTTTTGCGTCAGCAAAAGTTATTGGAAAAAAAGTGGGAGAGAACGAATAATACGAAGAATATGTCAATATTCTAATATTCAAGCTTATGAGGTGCGTAAAGTAGTAAATATTTTACCACAAAATTTTTCAGAACGTGAGGCTTTCGCTAAAGAATATGTTAATGAGTCATTGGAGTACTGATATAACTTGTGGACAGAGGAAAGTTAATTTACATTCCACGGAAACTCTTGGAAAAAAATACATTCATCTTTCAAAAGAGTTAAAGTCTAAAGTGGTTTAATCATTTGATTCCCATGGCAATGGAAGTGTTATGTCTTGGGAATGCATTTACTACTATGGCTGTGGAGCTTTGTTTCCTACAAATAAACATGCTTTCACTTAAGGAGGCAGAATATTTCCTGGTGATAACTGCTGTTTCCAGCAAGATAATGCTTCATTTAATAGAGGTTGCGTTGTAAAACGATTTCTTGAAGGTGTCGGACTGAATATTCTAACTTGGTCACCGAAGAGCCCTGACTTAAATGTTATGGAGAACATCTGCGCATTTATGACACAAATCACATTTATGAAACAATGACAAGGAAAAAAATCGATAAAAGCAGAAAAAAGCTGAAAGGATTGAGGAAATTCTGAATATTTAGATAAAAATACCTACGGAATATATTAAAAATTTAAGAACTTCAATATGAAAGTAATTGCAAGCTGTTATTGATGCACAAGGTGGTATAACTAAACATTAATAATGTAAAAATACTAAAACAATACTATTTAACTGTAAACAAATTTACTCAAAAATTAGCAATATTTTTTTAGTTTTTCCTGATGTGTAATTAATTATGTCGTATGAAACCAAATGTGTAAATACTTTTGCCGGGTGACATAGCAAAAGAAACCTGTTACTACCTGAGTCATTTGAGATTTTTTTCAGCCGAAAATTTAAATTTAAATTAAGAGCACTTTGTGAAATTGATTCACAAAGTTTTTTTTAATGCATTTGTAAATTCCGTCCTTCCGTCCATCCAAAGAAAAACAAAAAAAAATGTTAAAATTTATTGAGTGTGTAATTAATTCTGCCTACCACTGTATAATTATAACTATAACTATCACTATAACTATAACTATAGCTTAAAAAAAATTTATTTGCAAATTCTGTACACTATGACCCTCATAATCTCTTTTATTTATTTTACTAGTATCTTTTATATATAACGAAATATTGGATAAATTAATTGTGATAGAAATGAAATAATTTTCCAACACATATCTAAAGTAGTATTTCCATAATCTAGTAGTATATCTCAGAAAGTATTTTTAAAATTGAAAGCAAATAGATCCAACACACTACATTTTAATGCCCTCATATTTGTGTGTAGATTATCTGTAGAATTGCCTGTTGAATTGAATTTTTCTGAGAGCCTGATATAAAATTATTATTAAAAAATTTTAATTTAAAAAAAAAAATTAAAATATTTATATTATATGTTTATACTTATATGTATATGTGAACACATAAACATAACTATAGAATATAACAAATTGGGATTTATAAGAAGGGAAAGTATTAAAGAAATGTATCCCAACAGAAAATTTTGAAATAAAATCCATTTTTTTGGGTATAGTCCAATGAAAAATTACCTACTCTAAAAATTGTGTTTTGATATTCTAGGTTATACGATATATTTTCAGGCCCTATGCCACACTCATGGGGTTGAAGGACAACTGATGAATGTGGTTATCCATCTATATTTAATATACATTTTCTATCTATTAGATATAGGTTCCATTTATTAGATATTATTACCATTTATTAACTATAAATGTTATAACATTTATAGCACTACATATCCATTTTAGTTACTGAATAGATAAAAAAATACAATTCAATTTTGCAAAATAGCCTTTTGCCATGTAAGGATTTCAACGCGGTGAATTTCAACTGAACAACCTTTAATACGTACAACGACTACCTAACCTAATCAACAGCCCAAAAGAAGAGTAGCATTAGGATTAAGTGAGATTTCTCTCCCACTCAGAGTGAAATTAAAAATAAGAGACCGGTTAGACGTCATAATATATAGCGAACGGTACAAACAGTAAAATTAAACAAGAGCAGCCTGTCAAAGATCAATAATTAACCAGACTAGAAACTAAGCAATTACTTGAGTATTCGCACTTGCTGTTGAATTTTGTTTGCCTGTTTGTAATTTTATCAGCTATCGGCAGACTTTTTATTTGAAATGTGTATCCGTCGTGCTGTGATACCATGGAAGATTTAATATTATTTTTAGAAGCTTAGGTCAAGTTTTGCGCAATTTGTGATATTTTTTTGTGGCAATTGACACAATCTCCCCATATTGAGGATCCATATAAGTATATAAACTTTGGAATATTGATTTACAAATCAAAGTTTTATTTTGTTTTGATAGGGTAGGTCTTCTGTTTATTAAACCATAGAGAGATTTAATTAAAATTAGATTTTTATTTTATTTTATCCTCAATGAGGAGTCCAAAAATAAGTTTAGGATCTAGTATATCTCCAATTCCTAGAAATTTAATTCTGTAACTCCATTCGATAACAGTATCATTTAGGTTAAGATTTCTGCTTGGCAAGTTACATGATTTTCTTTTCCTTGAGAAGAAGCAGGTGGCCGTTTTAGAAGCGTTGATTTTAATTTTCCATTTGTAATAGTATTGGTTAAGACTATTGAACACTACGCTTTCCAAATTTTGCATATAATGACTGCAGGATTTGCATCAGTACTATACAGGCTGTTATCATCGGCAAACAAACCAATGTAAAATGAATCTGGGATGATAATGTCAGATATAAAAATATTGTACAGGATAGGACTTACAATTGATTCTAGGGGCACGTCTGCTGGCAACTAAAATTTTGAATAGTAAGTGTCGTTGATTTTGACACAGAAAGTTCTATTATATAGAAAAGTTTTAATTATTTTGACTAAGTATAGGGGAAACTGCATACAATGTAGTTTGTAGATCAAACCGTCGTGCCATACAGAGTCGAAAGGTTTTTCTATATCACAAATTGAAATACCAAGAGACTTCTTTTCTTAAAGCTTTTCTGTGATATATTGCGTTATACGTACTAGTTGATGATGAGCAGAGTGTTCAGGTCGAAAAACCAATTGTTCATTGGGTAAAATTAGATAGTTTTCGACAAAGTTTTGCACCCTAATTTGGAGTCCCTTTTCAAAGACTTTTCCGATCGAACTTAGTAGGTTAATTGGGCGGTAACTATTAATCTCATATATAGGTTTGTTGGTTTTTCGAATGCATATATATATCTTTCCAGCTTTTGGAAAATAACACAATGTAAAATAGTTGAAAATAGTTAGAAGCAGTTTTAGAGCCTTTTTTGGAAGCATTTTTAGGTCGGTGTTATTGATACCGTCAGCACCAGGGGTTTTTCTGGATTTCAATTTAGTGCAAATATTTTGTATTTCTTTCAATATAAATTCGTCTTTTGGAAATTCGTGAATATTATCTACTTCGGTGATACAATTATTTAGAGCAGTTTCCGTTCCATTGTTTTTACATGGTATAGGCAAGTATAGGTATTAAAGGTTTAAAAAGGACAAAAGAAATAAATATTAAGTATAATATTAGGTATAATGCTAGTATGATTAGTTGGTATCTAAAATTTATAATAAAGAGTTTAAACACTTTCACTGGTCGCCACCAGTACTTTTCCAATACACTAGCTAGTAGCTAGTAGAAGCAATACGTACTTCTTAAAATTTATCAACGAAAAACTAAAAATTGAGCAAAATATTGTATAATCAAACTACTATTTGCTTTTATAGTTGACCAATTCATTGTCAATCGTCAATTTTTTAAGTAATCGTAATTTTAAAAAAAAATGGTTTTTTAAGAAAATTAATTTGAGGCTTTGGTACCAAAATCTTTCAGAAGAATTCCATGGATCTGCACGATGAATTATATCTGAACCCAATCCCATTTCATATATGATTCGTCTTCCAGTTCAAATATTATTCATAATTCCATGTTGACTCATATCTGAGACGATTGCATATTTGAATATCAAAAATCAACTGTGTAAGGTACCCTACTCTCTTTTAAGGTCTAGAACGTGTTTTCCAGCATCACATAATAAACTACAGATAACTGTTTCTAAATGTATTGGTTCCGAGCCCAGTATCTTAAATATGAAAATAATAATAAGAAAATTTGTTTTCTGGAGATAATCGTTAGAAACAAAAAACAGGAATTAACAATTGGAGTAAACAGTTTTCTTCAAAAATATTTCTTGAAAAGATTATACTTAATAAAAAAAAAATGGCTCCCGAAAGCAAGTTACATCAAATATGCTTAAGGAATTAAGATTTTTCAGTTAATAATCTAATTTATGAACAAATTGATGAATAGACGGAAATAAGTTGAATTTATATATGTATTGTATGTATGTGTATAACAAAAAATATCCTTTTGATAATAAAAAATTTCATATTGAAATCAGTACAAATTAGTTTGCACTTTGAAGGAGTTAGAAATTTTTTATTTGAATGCATAGAAATAATGCATGCATAGAATAAAAAAATATTTACTTTATTTCAATTCTGTTTGTTTGCTTTGATTTCTAGAGAACAATGTAAGATAAATGCAACCCTTTTAATTTAAAATTACCTGTGATTTTACTGTACTTTGGATAATATACACCTGTATGGATTATATTTTTCAATTCACTTTTTTTGCTATTATTTTTTTTTTTTCAAACAGATCAGAATTTACATTTTATTTGCATAATGCTTAACTCTTGATAATGCACAAAAGAGAATATCATGAAACTAGTGCCTCTGGTGAATACATCATTGTACTGTCTGTATTATATAGTTTAGAACGTTCAATTTAGAACGTTAACAACACTAAGAATACAAAAAAAGAAATGTAAAAGATGAGAGAGTATTTCTGTTTGAATAATCAGTTTTTTTTCTATATCTTTGTTTTTGTGGAATTGGGAAAGCATTCTTAGTAAGAAAATTTTTGTTGACAAAAATTCATAAAGAATTGAAATTTGGCTCGAACAAGAATAAATGAAAATGATGTAAACAGTGTTATTGTGTATGAATTTGTTGTTCCTTTCCATTAAGCATTAACTTAGTGTCTCTATTTTGAAGACTCATTCGATGTTGAATGACAGAGTATGTTTTAATATTATTAAAACATATAATATAATTTAATAGTCCAAAGTGATGATAAAGAGAAGTGGGCTTAATGCTGAGCCTTGATGAGCCCCAACACCAACTTTAAACATTTCCGATAGACCAGTTTTACTCTTCACCTGCGTTGTTGTATTTGTGTACATATCTTTTATAATTTCGATATATTGTTCATGGACTCTGTGATATCGCAGGGCTTGCCATTTAATTTATCTAGGTAATCGATCAAAAGGTCTCTCTAGGTCTACAAATGCCATGTGTAGGTCTTTTTTCTTTACTTTGAATTTTTCTAAAAGGGTTCTCATTGTTTGTATTTTAACAGTTGTTAAGCTTGCTTTAACAAAACCAAATTGATTTTTCCTTTGTATTATTGTTCTTCATATTTTTTCAATTACTCTTTCCCAAATTTTCAATGTATGTGACGTAAATTTAATGCCACTATAATTGACGCATTGTTGTACATTACCCTTGTTCTTATATAGAGGTACAAGGTAGCTGTTTCTCCAATCTGTTGGTATTTCATCACCTTCAATCAACTTCTGAACATTTTTTGAAGTAACACCGGGTCGAGAGACCCGTAAAGCATGTTTTTTTTTGCTTCGTCGGGAATCGAACCTGGGACCTTTTGATTGAAAGGCAGGCGCTCTACCAACTGCGCCACCCAGCGTGTAAATTAAAACTTCTCTTGCCTGTAGGTCCTTGTAAATTTTTAATCCTTTTTGTTGAGTGAAATGCTCACGATATGTTGCCAGGTCTCTCTGAAGAACCTCACTAGATACACATAGAGACTCATGAGTCATGAGAGAGTTGTTTGGTAATCCTTCTTGTTGGATTAAAACTTTAATGTTGATTTGGGTTTTCCCATCGAAGTATACAGTATCCGGATGTTCGTTTAGATTAGCTAGAAACAGCCTCATATTGTCATAAATTGTGTGATCTTTTAACCTATAAAGAATATGTCCTGTTTTTACCATTTTGAATCTTATTTTCAGTTAATTAAACTATCTGTGGTATTTTCAGTTAATGTTGAGTCTTTGGGTTCACAATAGCAGCGGCAATTTCTTCTCGAATGGTAAGGCAAGTTCTTGTCGAACAGTAAGGGTATATGAATTTGAAGCAGACATGTTGTCAATTTTGTCATCCATGGCAAGAAATTAATAGTCCAATATCCAACGACTCGCTATATGAGAAGGATTTACTTCAACCATAAGCTGTATATTTTTTTTATTTATGAAAGATGAGCTAACGCATCAAAATTCGCTATGGATATTAGGTTCGTCGTGTACTTTCAAGACAAAAAGAAGTAGAGTATAAGCAAAATGTTTGATTTTGATCAAAATTTTTTTTAATTAAACAAAAAAAAATGATCAAACGATTCGGATCTGAAAATTTTTTTTATTTTATTTTATTTAAATTTTAATGATAATTTTAATGATTGATTACCTTACACTTCTTCATCAGGTGTAATATGCCCGTTTTGCTTTCAGAAGTACTAATTTCCCATTTGAGGTATTAGGTTTTTAAAGAAAGAAAATAAAGATTGTTTTTTTCCAAAAATTTTCTACTTTGAACTGCAATATCTCCATAACGGCAGCACCAATCTCCATAAGATGCTCCAAAACGTTATCTTACTAGATAAAAAAACTGAATATATGTTTAATGTTGATATATGTTGATCTAAACAGATATAACGGTTTATATGCAAAAACCTCAAAACAACAAGGATACTTTCAAATGTCTTTTTCATCCTTAAAGGATAATATGCGCCATTAAAGTTATATATTTTTGGAAATCTAAGAACACCAGATATCCTTGGGATTAATCATTAGGTCCGGAAACAACATTTCCGTCAGAAGGACCCTTAATACAAATATTTGGAAGCAAGTAGTCCATTCCATTCAACAACGTACCATAATCTAAAGGAACAAGACTCTTATATTAAATTATTTTTATAAAATTTTTGTATAAAAACTAAGATTTTTATATGAAGGCTATCAAAAAGCCTAAAATAATTGCTTCCGAAAAGCTTAATTATTTTGAAAGAAAACCATAAATTTTTTTTTTAAATTTATATTTCATAACTATTTAGTAACTGCAAAATTTAAATTACCTGAAATTGGTAGACCAATTATTTTTAAATGGTCAATCATTCGAATAAAATTTAAATTTTTATAATACAAAATAGAAAATAATTAACAAAATTTCCTTTACCAAACAGCACACCATTAACCAAATATGAATCGTAATTTCGATATTAGATTCTATTTTGATAACCAAGATTTTGAAATTAATTTTCCTAGTTTTCAATTCTACTGTCAAAAATGAATTACCACCTTTATTCAAAAATACCAAAAATATTTTTTGTTAAATTTTGATTTTAATAAAAATAATACAGTGATGAAAATTAAAGACACCATGAATTAAAGGCAAGCGTCGAAATTATATCTATATGTGTGTATTGTGTGTTTTTTTTATTTGAGGATAGATTCAAAAAATATTATTTCTTCACTTGTAGAGTAACCCTGATTTGTTATATGTAAATTGGCATTAACGTAATAATGGCATGCTCCAGAGGCACTACAGTTGTAAACAATCAAACCGCAAAGCATAATAAATCTTAAAAGGGCACGTCTTCATGGAACTAACAAACTCCTAGCTTCAGTATTTAACTATATTTTTGACTGAACGGTCTTCAACGTATTTTATTACATACCGCGATACATTCAACAATTTTAATGATACAAGACCTAATAGACCACACAGAAAGCTAAATTGTTCTTTTTCAGGTACCAAGACGAACCAAAGTTCATCGAAGATTTCAGAAAACAAAAATTCATCATGGCAGAGATAATACCTGACCACTGTCCTGTAACCTTCGCTTGGGCGGCAAATAAAATACGTAAGCGGGCAAGATTAACATAAGTTAATATTTTAGGTTTTTCCATATATTTTGTATGGAGAATTTTTTGATAAAAATAAGTGTTTTTTATGTTTTTATGATTATTTTTGTATGTGTATTACTGTTACTTTTATGTTTGCTTTTATTACCTTGGAATATCTATCCTCTAAGATATTTTCTTGGAAATACCGGTATTTTAGAAAAAGGAAGTGCTACTGGGGACTTCTATAATAAAATAAAATAATGCACACAAAAGATACAAACAATTTATTTTTACAGGTTATCTTTTGAGGAAGAACAAGCATATTTCTCTAGATTGGTGGAACATGTGCTAGATGATGAGCATGCTGATGTAGGACCACCGGAAGAAATAGTATTTGAAACAGTTGCGGGTCCCTCAAGAGTCGAAAGTGATGATAATTATGTCAAAAATGAAAATGAAGATTATGGTATTTCGCTAAATGGAAATGAAGAATCAGATGCTTAAAAAATGCATCTTAGACGAAAGTGATGATCATGAGTCACTAGATGATGAATCAAAAGTACAAGAAGAAAATAATCACATTGTTGATTCAAATCAATATTTTATTGGAAAGGATGGCTCAAAGTGGAATAAAATTCCATCAACATATCAAAGGGCTAGACAACAAAATATTTTCCGACAAAAATCGATGGGTCCGCTATCCATTAACAAAAAGTTTAACTGATTGTGAAACATTTGCCGCAATTTTCAATACATCAATGGTTGACATATATTTTTAATTTAACTTCGTAACAGAATTTTTCTTTTTTATAACATAACATAGTATATTTCTATTTGAATTCAAAATAATTCAGAACCTTTTATCTTATTTTTCAACTTTTATCGAAATAATTACAAAAATTTAATAGAATACCATACATTTTGTATGAGTAAAAAAAATATTAACATATGTTAATCATGCCCAACAACGAAGAAAAAAATTAAATTGCCGAAAAATTGGGCATAGACACGTTTTTCCGAACTTTTCTTTATATATTCAATATCTACTAAAAAAAATTGGGCACTGATCTCTGATTTCATTAAGATCGGCCAAATAATGAAAGTTGTATGCAAAAGTAAAAAAGTAAATGTTAACATACGTTAATCCTGCCCAAGTGAATTGGTTAAAGAAGAATCTACAACTTGTACATAATTGTATTATTGACTTTTAATAATTACAATCAATTTAATTTTCTTTATTTTGATCCACAATTACGGAATGTGGTCACAACCGATTGTGAAATAGATGAATAATTTATTGAACATCTGTTCTGTGAATGCGACGGCTTCTTTCGTATTAGACTTCATCATTTGACCATAGCAATCACCACACAATACAACCTACCCTATATAGCACTGGAAAACGTCTTGAGTGCAGTTACTAAATCAGACATCCTTTAGAGTTGATGCTTAATTTACATTAGTAAGAATAATACACTTAGCTCATTTGTGACTGCAGTCGCTACTCATTTAAATAAATCTAATCTTATCAAATTACACTTAATACAATTTTATTATGTCATTAATTTTATTTACATTGAATATATGATGTTACTATGATTCTGTGAATTTCAATCTAAAACAATTATCTGAGTAGAAGAATTATAATGACATCATCGTCATAAACTATATAATGACGTAAACAATTAAAGTTAACATAATATACAAATCATATCTTTGAGCGAGGATTACATTTCGTCAGCCAACATAAGTCAGTTTTGGATCCGTCACTAGAAGTAAATCCTCAGGCACTGGCGAAAATTGAATGCAATGGTCAATCAGGTCTGGGAATTATCTTTTTTGTTTTTGTAGTGTTGTAGTGAAAAAAAGAGGCAAATCAGTGATAGAGTTAAATCAAGCTTTGATACATCTAACTATTTTCAAATTAATTAAGTTAACATTGTGACTTCTTTGAAGTCTATCAGGTATTAGGTAAAAAAAATTGTAATTGGCGGTATTCACTCAAAGACAATACAAAAAAGACTTTTACCGATTTTCAAAGTATGGGTTGGTTCGCTGACATATAGCTCATAAAGGTACAACTCTGAGCACCCATCAGGAATATTTTAAAAACCAACAGACAGGAAAATTTGTAATTAGGCACTTCCTCAAAAATAAAAAATAAACATCTTTTACCATATCTGAAACTTCTCACTGGCTCGAAAGATGTTGTAGTGAAAATAATTTTGTATAAATATATATATATTAGTTCGGAACTTACTATATATTACATAAAAAAGAATGTCTTAAGACTTTTTGATATTATAGATACAGATATGGACTTAAGAAGAAAACTTGAAATAGCGGCAATACGGTGATCAAACAAAATGAAGGTAACTGCCAACGGAATTTCTAAATTCGTTAGATCAGAAAGATTTTTGACATTTTTTGTCTGATCAGTGATAAGAGCTCTAGTTGGGTTTTTACGAGATTTGAACTGGACCCAACTATACCATACTATTTGATTAATATATGCAATATGTATTCGTTATGTAAAATTTAGAATATTTTTCAAAAATCATGTTTTTTTTTTAAATTCGGCTCACGAATTATTACTTGAGTAAATTTTATACATTTTATACATTTAACACTGATGTTAAAACTATTTGAAAACAAAAAAAACTGCTATTAGTACTTTTGTTTATATTTCCTTGACTGTAGGTACATGAGATATACTAAGGACCACGTCAAGCAAATAAATCAATTTAAAAAATAAAAGTTTTATAATATTTGACACTAACACATTGACATTAAATAATTCTTTCCCACAAAAAGTCATAGATTTGGAATTATTGTTGATTTCTGGAATTGAAAATGTCAATTTTTGTTTTGAATTATTCAAAGGCTTAAATATATAAATTTTAACCTGATGTCACAAAAGGGTTTTGGTAAATGTCATTTTGCAAAAATACGTTCAAAATATTCAAATTTATTTAATTCAATTGAAATTTTGTAACAAATATGATTTATTTTCCTTATCCTTATATACGAATACGAATAGTAAAAAAAAAAAACAAAAAGAATTATTGTGAATGGTGAAGGAGAATTCAAAATCAATTCAATACAATGAGAAATTTTATTTTGAAACTATAGATCCATTTTACATCTAATCCATACTGATTTTATTTTATTTGAACACCATTCATAATATATTTATTTATCGTATGTGATGTCCTTTTAACGAACAAAATATTTTGATAAAAAAAAAATTTAACAGATTTGAAAAGCGAATATTGCATATGCTATACGTGCTGCACATTATTTAACTATACAGATACAATCAGATATAGACAATCCGAACCAATGGAATCGAGAATCTTCTGGTTGAAATTTGCATATCTGCCTATTTGAATGCGATGTTATAACTCGGAAGAGACATAAATATTTTCAGGTGTACAGGTTTTAAACAATATAACAGAAGTCTGATGGATCTGAATATATTACGTCTAAATAGAATTTTCCCCCGTCAAAGACAAAACTAAACCGAATTATAAAATTATGTATTCGTCTCTGAATTATCGTAAAGATTTTTATTTGAATAAAGTTAGATCCTGTCATTCTAGTGTTAATTTTAAGTTTATACATAGTCTTAGGTATTTTTGTTCCACGCACTAACAATAAGCCAAATTGGGCATCCATTAAAGAATATTGGGCGTATAAAATTTTTTAACATAAATTGTTTTATGTTTGCCCTTGAATATTTTGAAAAAAAAGCTTCAGTAAAGCTATGAAGGCCTTTCAAGCTTTTTTTATTTGTTTTTCTATGTGATCTTTAAATTTAAATTAGTAATGAAATTGAACCCCTCTAGGTACCTTAAAATGGTTACGTTATTATTTTTTTCTCATCTGGATCTCTTAAATTAAATTATTTCCAATTTTTCCTTTTTTGTTTCTAAACAGTAACAATCTCCACATTTCGCAATATTTTGCGATAGACTCTGTTGCGGTGTATTTAAGTTTTTATTAACAAGGGACATTTTCCTACTTAAACATTAGTGAAGCCTTAGTTTCTGACTACTTAAGAAGACTTGGAGATAACACATCATATGGTCCTAATGGGGCCCCTGAGATTATCCTGAAAGAATGTTCAAAATCTTTTTCCTTAACACTATCCAAAATGTTTAATCTATCGGTCTCTAAGGAATATAACACTTCATTAGACCAGTTCACAAGAAAAATGAGAAAAATGATATTAGCAACTATCGACCTAAATTATCCTGTATTTCGAAATTATTTGAACTAATTGTTTTTGATCAGCTTTATCACCATTACACTTGCTTCTTAATTCGAATCTAGCATGATTTGGTCAAACATAAGTCCACAGTAACTAATTTTTATATTTCTTAAAAATATGGAAAAACATAGATTTTAGAAAAGCTTTTGATCTTTTGCCACATAGTGTAATCCTATTAAATTTATTAAAGTTAGCATTCCCGGAATCATTTGGAAATTTGGTTGAATCCTACCTTAAAACTAGAATATATAGTGTACAATTTAGATCTTCCATTTGTAGCATATTCCGGTGTTCCTCAAGGTAGCCATTTACGGCTCCTATTATTTATAATCTTCATAAATGATGTTACATTAGTAATTAAAAATAATAAAGTTCAGATAAATGTCGATGACATGCAAATTTTCAATAAAATTTATCCCACAAATGATAATTTCTATATTTGGTGTATGAGTAATAATCTTCTTTTGAATGCAAGAATATGTGCAATTGTGACCTATCATAGGCGTGCCACACACTTTTCAAACAATTATTTCATTACCGGACAAGCATTAGAAGTTGTTACACTCCATTGATAACCTTTATCCATTGATTATATTATCATTGATTTACATTTCAATTTTTTTCGCAATTTTTGCAATCAATTTTTTAGTTTTACTTTTTTGAATACAAAATCTTGAATTAAGCCTGTTAATAAATATAAAAAAACAAATTGAGAAGTTGAAAAATGTTCGTATATCTTTTAGCTTCAAAACAAGGTACTTTTGACTGAGCTAAGTTAATTTTAACGGAAATTATACGTAGTTTTATGACCTCTTGTTTGCTGTACTATATATAGGCCAACCAGTGGGAACGGGTTGGGTTTGATATCTGTAAATTTAAATGTCTTGTATATAAATATTTAGGTACAAATAAATGGATTGAACTCAATTGAAATATTGAGGAAGTTTAAGTAGAATCACCACTATACAAAACTAATTTTCAATAATATTTATGGAATGGGTCTTCACAAGATTAAATATTAAAATAAAATCATTAATTACTAATATGTCATAGATAAAAAACATTAAATCAACTCCTAGTATCCATATTTAGATCTAAACTAATAATATGAATGTGTTAAAAATCTTTTATGAGAGTTATGTGCCAAATTGATTTCAAATTCTTAAATAACTTCATCAATATTATACTCGTACATACATAATAACATAATAATTCATTCGATTCTAATAATATACAGCTATTTAAGTCTACACAGATATTCTGCAGGAAACTTTTATCTTAAGAACCATTAATTTTCAATCAAAAATTATTTCATATCATCGTTATATTTCACACACACATACACTCACATATTTTATTTAGTTTTCTTAAGTAAATTTGTTCACTTTAAGATACAGTTTCTTGTAATTTATTGTTTTTTATTTATTACCAGACACCAACAAAATATTTTCCTTAGTAACGATTTTCTTCATTCTTGACCTTTTATTAAATTTAACTTAAATAGAAGAAAAATATACTTTAAGTATTTTATTACTGGTATTTTTGGATAATTTTATTTGAGTTAAAGTTTTTTGAGTGAAATTATTTAGAGAAAGTAAAAGAAAATTTGAAATGAAGGTAATTTTTAAAAATGGAAAAATGGCGTGAGTATTACAAATTTTTAAAAGACATCATAAATTTTTATAAAATACATTTAAAAGTCAAAAAGTTAGCAAAATGTTATATTGCAGTCATTTTTAAGACCTTTTAAAGCAATCACGTATTAAATGCATATTTTTTTTAATGTAAAAGGTGTCCCGGAAGCATTTAATCACAGAATCTGAGTTGATTGAGGACTGAGGAGATTGAAATTAAATCATCTTGGAAATATTTTAATTATTTTTATATTAGTTTATGGGATTGATTTGATTACAATTCAGTCTATTTTAATACTATTTTATTAACTCTGTTCGGTACATATTGAATTGATGGAAATCGGTTTTAGACTAGCTTACTGATGAGTTATATAGATATGAATTTTGGGCTTATAATAGATAAAATAATTAGGAGTATATAGGAAGTAGTTGTCGCTGAGAAACCTGACACAATAGTTCGTACTATTTAAAATACAATACAACTGTTAGTTATTTAAACGAACTATTGAATTAATTACATGAATTATTCGCGTTATTATAGTATTAACGGCGTTATTATCTCTAATGTGACATTCAATGAAGATTTATGTACTCTATAAGATACCGAACTAAATTTCAGATCTCATGTAGATAATATTGTCAGTAGAGCTAATTCAGCTCTTGGGTTTATCAAAAGATAGTTAAAAGAATTTTCCGAACCATATGTCACCAGGGCTTTATATTTGATTATGGTAAGAATATTACTTGAATACGTGTCTCAGGTATGGTCACCTTTTCATCAAGTTCACATAGACAGGATTGAATCTGTTCAACGTAGATTCGTTCGTTTCGCTCTTCGTGGTCTTTCATGAACAGACCCATATAACTTACCCCCTTACAGAGAGCGCCTTAAACTTCTAGGTCTGCAAAGTCTCTTTAATCGTCGTGAAGTGGGTGATATTATATTTGTTCAACAAATTCTCTCAGGTGCAATTGACTCGATTTGTATTTTAGAACACATAAACTTCAATATCAACTTTCGTTCTCTTAGGCATTCTGCCCTCTTTCGTTTAAAGTTTCATCGCACGAATTATGGAAAAAATGAGCCAATTACAAGAATGTTGCGCAACGTAAACAATAACTCTAATGTCTTCGATTTTCACATTAGTAAGTCCAAACTGAAGAATCTGCTTTATTCAAACAAAATTTTTGAAGGACATGTAATACATGTAGTATACCTAGTTGTTCACGTTAAATCAGTAGTATTTCATACTTTTAATATGTATGCATAAGTGAATATAAATTATGTTTATTTTTGTTATTATAATAATTAATAAATATTATGAAATATTTTATTATTATTCTTATGTTGAAAGATAGTCTAAATCTATGATATAATTTTTTAATTGATTGAAGATTTTAAATTGCTTCAACTTTTGACTTGTGAGCATATTGCTTATTGATTTTTGTTCTTTGATTTTCCTTGACATGTTGGAAGGCAAATCAAAGTTACTAGATTTTTAACCGTTTTTTCCGTTTATGGATTTTATTTTTGTTTCTGTTTTTAGTATTCTATCAATTTATTACTAATTACTAATTTCCTTAATCGTGTTTACTAATTCCCCTTTTTTTGTTTTGTTTTACATGCTTGTTTTAAGCATTTCCTGACCCAATTCTCTCCTTACTAACACATTCTTCATTAAGGGTTATCACGTGCTTCTATTCTTTTTTGAATAAAATTAAAATATAATAATAAATATTAAAGGTTAATTAATGAAAGTGCATTGAGTGTATGCTCGTCACAGTATTACATACTGAATAATTTGAAAAATGAAATGAAAAACTGGGAAATTATTATTATTATCTAGCTACTCCTTAAAAGGTCAATTTTAACAAATTTACTGAATTGAAATCCTATACCAAAGAGTTCTAAAGGGCAAAATATATAGACCTTTTTCCAAATTTTTTTTTCTGCTACTCCTCGTAGGAGCATAGAGCATCAACTTGCCTCCTCCATTGTTCTCTGTTGTACACAATGATTTTTATTTCCTAGCAAGTCCCTCCTTATCTGATTAGCTCAGAAGTTGCAGTTAGACGCCAGGTGTCGTTGGGTCTTCCTCGCGTTCTGCTCCCTTGGGGGTTCCATTCTAGGGCCATTCTGGTAATATTATTTGATGGTTTTCTTAGAGTGTGCCCTATATTCTTATTGCTGATGGTTTTGGGCCAGAATATTTAGCATATTCTTCTTTGGTACTAATTCGTAAATACTTGAAGCTTTTGACTGAAAGCTGACAGAAGAGCAGTTGTACAGATCACACCAACACACTCCGATTAACCATAGAGTAATCTGTGGAATGGCGCTCTACGGTATATCTCTTCTTCATCTATTTCGAGCAGGCTCTTGGATGGCTTGGATGACGACAAATAACATCAGTCAAAAACTACAAGTGGGATACCGTTCGGGTCTCTGATTGATTGTATTTACGTGTGTCTGCGGTTAGAGATTTTACCTATTTGTAGGTATAATTCTCTGGGATTGTTTCGGTTTGCATCTCTTTACGCGTTTGTTGCGAGTTTCTCGGTGTCTGCGTTTATCTCTTCTGGAAGTTTTCTTTACTTGCTATGTTTTTCTATTTTGTTGTTATAGCTTTTGTGATTTTGTTACAAGCACGCTGCTTAAGGTCACTTCTTCTCTTTATCAGTTCACAAGTTTTTCAGTATTTTGTAACAACTGATATTTCTTGATTATATTGGTATAGATATTATATTATATTATTATATATATTGTATTATATCTATAATTATAATTGCCAAGCATTTAGGCTCCTGCGCAGTAGACACCTTTTCATTTTGTTTCGATTCTCCTACTCCTTAATGAGCTTCTAATATATGTAATATATTAGTTGTATATAAAACAAAAATGCGCACACAGTTGAAAATTTTTTACTCATATGATTTTATTATTCAGCAAATACATTATGCATACGGGAGAACTTATTAAAATAATAAACAAATCAATTATTATTATTAGTTACAACTTACAATGAACCCACGTACATATGTCAAATAAAAACAAAAAAAAATCCCTTGAATTCTTCATTTCTAATTTTTTTGCGTAACTGCTTCCAAATTTCGGTAATTTGTAGTAATCATATAGTTTTAGATAAAAATATTTATATGTATAGGTGTACCTAGCTCTTTAATTACAAAAATATTTAATTTTATCCACTGAATGCCACTAAAAAAATATATCAGAAATGAAGCAGTAAATTAGAGAGGTGTATTTAAGTGTCCTAAATAAACCTTACTTACCTCAAGACTTTTGTGCTGAGATTTCTATGTATATTACTGTTCTTTTTAAAACTTTTTAGCTTTCTTTCTTTTAAAAACTCTAATTTGGCTTCAACTTGAATTATAATTACTCAACAAGGGCCCCTAGTTTATATGATAAATATATTATATTAGAACCGATGTGGTGTATTCAAAAATCACTCTTTTTAGTAATTTTTTTTAAAAATTTCTGTTCTAACGGGATTTGAACCCGTGTTTCATTGGTAGTTACACATTACTATACTCGAGTGTTTCACCACTACTACCGATCTCACTATCCAATAAATAATAACTGAAATTTATTTATTATTATTAGTATAGTTTCTTCTTAGGTCAGGTTGATTTTGCTGGTACTGACTAGGTAAAATGAAGGTATGCCTGTTTGCAGAGAATTTAATTTTAAACAGAATACTTTTATAAATGACTTTCTAACCACATTTAAATTTTATTCAGCTTTGAAAGATTGTGGTGAAAATTGGTTCAAAAGTCTCTAGGTAGTAGTGATTAAGTTGAAAACTGCCAGTTATTATGTTAAGTCTCCTTATAGTCATTCTTAAGTTGAAAACTGTCAGTTATTATGTTAAGCCTACTTATAAGTCTAAACTTAAACAATTGTTCATATTTCCCATTAATTGTGGGAAATATAATATTTTGGACTTCGTTTTTTCAATTCTTCAATTATTTATTGTTTTGGCTTATCCAGTGGCTTATCCAGTGTGTTTTATAATTATTTGTGATTCACTTAAAGCGTACACCAAATAAAATTAGCAATATCCATATTTATAGTAAAAGGCTCTCTAAAAATTGAAAAATGCAAATCAGAATAATTTCAGTTTTGTTAATTTGTATGAAAATCAAATATTTCTGCACATAAGAGAGGCAGTTCAGTGAAATACTGAATGCAAATTAATGTTTTTTTTTCTTAACCTTCTAAATTTCATTAGAATATATATTAAGTGTACTTAATATCATAAGCAAATTTTTGGGGATATAATTATTTTAGCTTGTTATGAAGTTTTTCATCGAATACCTTTGATAAATTTACAATATCATTCATTGGTCTGTTATTTTTTCCTTTTAGTTATATCTTATAAGGCGAAGCGAAGGTATTCTTCACTTTGTTCTTCTCCCCTGTACTCCAGCTGTCATTATGTGTTGCGTCAAGTTATTTGGGGGAAGTTGACGTTTGTTTCTGAAGCTGATGCTATATATTTGGCTATTACACTGGTAATGGGCCCAATATTTAAGTTGTCTCCGATGGTTTTATTTAGCACAAGCCAAGCTGCTTTAACCAGTTTCTTTAACACATTATTTTGGAACTTTTGTATTATATAAATGTTGATTCCGTAGCTGAATTCCATATGTCCAAATAGGTTTCATTATGAATTTATACATTAAGATCAAATTTGTTAATGATGGGTGTGCAATTTGTCGCAGACGTTACATGCTTCAAAATTTGATAACCTGCAGTTTTCTTTTACTGGCAATCTTTTTTCTGTGAAATTAGTGTATTATTTCAAAGGACTTGAAAATACTTATTGATATGTATTCAGCGAATATTCCAATTTTTACCTCTAAAATTTGTTTTAATACCATAAATTTAATTTGTTTGATTGTAATATTTGTTTAAAAACATTTGGGTACCCAATTTTTTCCACAAATAACTTTAGTTAACAAAGTACAACGAATATAATTAAAAAAATAATGATACCTACTCAAATATTCAATTGATTATTGCAGAAGAAAAGTGTTTATCGCAAATTTTATTTGTAATGGTAAGTCAATAACTTCAATATAATAAAATTAGAAGTAAAAAAGATATTTAATTGAAAGTCGTTGTATAAATATTGAAAATCAATTGCAACAAAATTTACTGTTAACTTTTTTTCTTAATTTTATATAACCGTTACTTTTGTAATTTTATAACCGATTTCAGTTAAGTCGTTAACTGATTTATTTCAGCCAAAAATATTTTTATATGCACATCACGTTTTTCAAAATTTAATACTTACATACAACTACACTTATTACAACACTAACTTTGATCACCATTATTTTTTTTTTCAACCACACAAGTTATGATGTTGAATTTTATCGTAATGAAATTTTAAGACCAGTAAAAATATGTTCAATACCTGATGAGGGACTAGAGCTTACCTAATACACATTCCTTAAGCCAAATTGATTCATCTTATATAAAATTATATTTGTATCCTGTTACTCGTGTATATGCACTTGAAAAGTATTCTTTAAGGATTACTTAAAAAACAACAACAAAAAACTACTACAATTATACATTTTTACAATTGCTGATGCTGTTGTATTGTTGGTTGGTAATTTTTTTTATAGTCTTTTCAAAAGCATATAAAATGCAAAATGAAAATTCTATAGGTGTTCTCACACTCAATAATCAAAAACTGTGACTTGAAAAGGTGTTTCGATATGTTTGCTAAATCTGAAAATGGAATTATTGTCACAGTTCAGCAGATAAGAATAGAAGAAACGAAAGTAAAAAATAAGGGAATTGTATTCAGAAAATTTGTAATGGCAAACTTAAAATTGCTAGTTTGTTATGTAGACGAGTTTTGATCTTCATCAACACATCAAAGATGGTAGTCGCATTATATAAAAAAGACAATCAAGTGTATTGTAATTCCCATCAATACAAATTACTTAATTTTTTTTTTAACTTTAATTATCACAAACTATAATGTAGTAAAGATGTAGTCTATGATGTAAATGAGAGGGAAACTTTTAAATTATAATAATTGCTCAATTTAGTCATATAGAGAATATCCCAATATGTGGTAGATATCTCAGTTAGCAAAATGAAAGATCTGATAAAATTCATCAACCACGAAAATTACCTCTACAATCGAGCTGAAACAAATTATCCTCTCAAAATTCTACCTAACTGAAGCAAATAAAAATTGTCCTATGAAGATGGGTCTATTTTCGATCACATTTCGAATTACAAAAAAATAGAATATAGCAAACCTAGCATATAATATGTACTTTTGAATTCTATCGTTTAAATTTACAAATTTATTTATTTTCAAATTAACGCAAATAGCATTTAGTATTTTTAAAATAAACAAATCTAATAATCCAGTAAGAACAATAAAAACTTATGCAGTATGGGTAGACGTATATTAAAAATGAATAAAAAATTTATTCAAGGTAGTAAGATAGTCTCGAACAAGAAATGATTAATACAATATTGAGTTGGGTAGGAGTTTACTTTAATAAAATCCGACCATTATTGATCTCTCATAAGCATGTGATTAGACTTATCAGTAGAGAGAATCGTTTTAGTCATAGTTTTAATTTGTTTAAAGATTATTTATTCTTCCTATAAAGCATCTGTATTATTTTAAGGTTTTAAAAATTTTTTTTCAGAGAGCGGGTTGCTGGCGAACCAGTTTTTTCTTTATCCATAATTTACGGGTTAATGCTCATTCAATGGTTGTGGTTCCTTTTTTCACGGATACGACATTTTACAAGGATTTTTATGATGTTGGTGTCTTTTTTTGTGAAAAATATAAAAAATTGCATTTTGGGTTTCGATTATGTTCATGTTGAAAATTTGCTAAATGTTATGGTTTAGGATTTTGTTGTTTTTTATTTTTTACAGTAGTCTAAGGTTTGTTCTTGAACTTCTGATAATATGCTACACTTCTTTTTTAGTTTTTTATTTTTTTATTTTTGAATAAATATCTATTTCTGAATTTTAGTCCCTTTGAAGTGCTTTTTATTAACTGCTCTTATGTCAAACTTTTATCAATGAGTTCTGTAGTTAATTAATTTTTATAATTATATTTATTATAGATATAATTATTTCTTTTGATTGTTTTTTTTTCATATGGTTTCTTTAAATTATTTAGATACATAATTATTTATACATTGTATATATTTTATTTTTTGTTTTCTTTTTGAGTTTTTAAATTTAAATCTTACATTATAATATTGTTTTGATTTAAAATGTTTATTCTTCAATTTACAACAAAATAATTATAAGGAAATTGTTTCGTTCATCATAACACTATTAGAACTCATCAGTAGGTATTTTTAGTGTTAGACTACCTATACAACTCCTATTTTCATTATGATTGATTTTATAACTTATTAGAAGATGTCAATAGAACATCTGTGAGTTATAAAAATTGACCAAAATTTCATTGTAAAATGTATTTTTTGAAAAATAAATTTATATAAATATAAATTTTTTAAAACCGTTACATCATTTTACTTTTAATAAAAAGAACAAGTTCGATTTCTTAATTAATATAATTTATTAATAAAATTTAAAAAAAAAAAATATGATAAAAAAAACGAACTTTTACACAAATCCAATCAAAATTCCAGACAAATTCCTAGACTAAAGTACCATTTACAAGACAATGTCTTATAAAAATCTGATGAGAATTTTACGTGTAAACAGAATATAAGATTATATTTATTGTGATGAGCAAAATGAAGATTTGTCCAATTTCCATTCCATTTTTTTTAAAGTTATTTATATACAGATTCCTTTCGAAATATGTATTAGAAATATAATGTTAGAGGATATACATAACATATATATATTATGTACATCTATATGAAAATTAATAATTATACTGAGTAAAGCAATATATTTGGATCAACTATAAAATTAAAGAACAATAATATGGTTGGAAAATACATCATGTAACTATGGATTCTATATTAAGTTAAAAAGTGTGTTATATGAATGAAAAATAACCAGCAGCAATAATAAGCATGTCATACATGGTTGTTTTAAATATATATTTACAACGAATAAATTCTATAGTGAGTTCCAATATATATTAAATTTGGTTAAATTGGTGCTTCCTTCTTTAAATCAGAATTGATACATTATTTTTAACTAAAATATTAAGAGTACAATAACTTATTTCATAAACGGTAATGGTATCTTACATAAAGAGGAATATGGTTTTGAGGAAAACTCTAATACTACAGCCGCTTTTTTAGCTTTAACCGATTTTATATCAAAAACTATGGATAATAGAAAATACACAGCTTGTTTGTTTTTAAACTTGCAAAAAGCGTTTGATTGTGTAGATCACAATAGTGTAGCATTTTAAAATTAAGTCAACTAAAATTTAACCGTAATCAATTAAATCTTTTTCAAATCATACTTATCTAATAGAAAACGACAAACGCGTTGTAATGATATCTGTAGCAAAACACAGCATATCAAAAAAAGGTGTTCCTCAAGGATCAATTATTGGCCCGATTTTATTTAAAATTTATATTAATGATATGGCAAGATTAACATTAAAAGGATCCCTACAGTTTTTCGCTGATGATGCTGTTATTAAATATTCCTCAGATAGCGAGCAAGAATTGAAGAATTCAATCATTCATGATTTAGATAAAATTGAGGAGTTGCTCCATAAAAATAAAATGTCCCTGAATATTAAGAAAACAAAATTATTACTATCTCTGATTTAACCTATAAAAATAATAATCAAATCGAATTAGTAAAATATTTTAATTATTTGGGATTGATTATTGATAGTAAACTTAAGTGGCAAGAACATATAGATCACATTATTAAAAAGATTGTTCCATACTTATGTTTTCATATTAAAACAATTGAGGAAGTTCTTCAATAAAAACACATTATATACTATAATATATTCGTTCTATATTTCATCTAACTTAATTTATCTCAATCCAGTGTGGAGTAGGACTTCACAAATCTTCTTAAAAAAACTTTATATTATTCATAAAAACTATTAATTAGCTTCCTATCAGACATCCCACAAATTTTATTTATTCCCCTTTAGCTTCCCCTTTAGATACTTAAGCTTCGAAAATATTTGTGCACTGAAAAAATGTTTACTGTTAAATTAATAAAATCGTTATTAAATTAACAAAAATGTTATTAAAATACGTCCAATAACAAATCATTATTAAATTAATCACCAGTGTTGTTAAATGAATAACAATTTAGAGAAAAAAAGAGAGCATAATTGATTATGAATTTAATAACCAAATTGTTGATTTAACAACCTGAGTTTTTAATTTAACAGTAGAAGTTATTAATATAACAAAAAGCATTATCTCTTTAATAACTGTAAATTTAATAAACATTACTGTAAATATAATAATAAAATTGTTATTTAAATAATTTTAAACATTAGTATAAGTTAGCTCTAAATAGGTATAAGAATTAGATTAATTTTCTTCATATCAGATTTTTGCTTTTCTTTTTTCTTGTAAGATCTCTAGTAATTTAAATTAAATGTTAAAACCAATATGAAAGTCACAGTTGAAAAGACAATTGCATGATGTCTAAACTCTGTAAAAATTTCAAAAAATATATATGTATGTTTTAACTATATGTATGTTAAGGAAAAAAAACGTCATTATTATTATTAATGCAAAAAATTAATGAAATTTTTTTTCAATAACGCATTCCATCAATACCACCATATTCGTATAATTTCACAACAATACCGTATAATTTCACAATAATACCGCAGAATTTCACAACAATACCACATAATTTCGCAACAGCTATATTAGCGTATGTATACTTCTTTTTGATACAGTGTTAGTTATTGTTTAATTATTATTGTAAAAAATTGTAAAATAATTTCAACTATCTTTACTATTGATAAGATTAAAGTTTCATGTAGATTTTGAAAATCGGAATAGTTTTTATAGAAATGGTGAAAAAGTTTATTGTTTTATAAAGATAAGTAAAATATCTACTATTTGGTATAAAAAAAAGTTGAATAAAAGTTTAATTATTCAAAATTAATAACGTATAGAAATTCTTAAAAATTACCAAAGTTGGATAAATGCAATAATTTTTGTAGTCAAAGCTAATTTAACCTGAAGTCTTGTTTGATTACTGAATAATTTTACTTTCATTTTGCATTTTTAAATTTTCTAAAAGATTTTTGTAAACTGGAATACATTATATAAATGTATTCATAAATGCAGTTACTACATGTATTATATGGTAGTCAAACAAAATATGGTAGTCTTATGGTAGGTAGGATAGATAAAAATGGCTGCCTTAATCTGCTAAAATTAAATAAATCAATAAGGTCTATTATTATTATACGACACAATTTTGATTCAATTGTGCGGAATTTGTCAAAATCAATTTGAACTTTTTATAAAGACTTGTATATGCAAGATCACCTAAGAAAGTATGTTCCTAGTAGTGATGTGTAATATCCAAAAAACAAATCGATATATCGATCGATACGAAATAAATATCGATGAATAAAAAAATCAGAATCAAATATATCGATATATCGATTGAAATTGTGAAAATAAAAATTCTAGATTTTGAGTTGAAAATTGAGATATAATTATTTAGCTTTGCAATTTTCTGAAAAAGCTAATATTGAAATAGAACGAACCAACTTAACTAACTTAAATTAAATTTTATTTATAAATTATAAATTTAATTTTATTACTTTTTATCATAAATATTAGAAAAAAATATTAAAAAATGTATTCAATCACTTGACTTTTTATCAATATGATTTTATTTATATTTTAAAAAGAAACGCTAGCTAAAGCAATAACGAAATATTTAAAACGGATACGAAACAATTGATTTAAAATTTGTGTTTCCTTGCTAAATTCCTACTTCCCTGACATTTGTATATCAGTTTTCAGTACTACCCCCTAAAATTTGCAACCGTTTAAAAATTAGCAACATATGGCGTAAAAATACAATACACAGTTTGTTTAAAGCGCAAAGATATGTCCTATATTAAAAGATCGATGCCATCAAATAATATCGACATACTCAAATATCATTAACAAAAATAACGAGTTTAAAAATCGATATGATGTAAGCAAAATATCTACTATATCGAGAGCTAAATGCATATCACACATCACTAGCTCCTAGATTGATTTTTCTTTCGTCAACTAATTACAATATTCGTGCCAAGAAAGTGTAGTAGGCTACAAATTGTTTGCTATAGCGATCCGCCGAAACATATAACTCAATAATTAAAAGTAAATATTAACTATGATTATAAATCACTGTCAATTGAAAACATCGAGATAAACAGTGTGTTATGTACTGAACTCTTGACTTTAATCCCATTTTCGTTATCTCAAATTATACATTTGAAAAATTTTATACTATGCAAGTTACATTCAATTTATAACAATTAATTTTATAAATAATTTTAATGTAATTAAGATATGCATACATAATGTAACAATATATTACATATAGCTATATATGTAATTACACATGTATAATATTTTGCTTTTTAGTATTTAAATGCCAAGACTTTTAACATTTTTCTATTACAGTTAATCAAGCTGAAGTTCATCTACCAACAAAATAAAAAAAAATAAAAAAAAATAAAAAATTGTATTAATTTTAAATATAATAGTTTCCATATACTACTACTGTACATTATGTATGATATTTGATATCATATTCAATTATTTGAATAGTATTTTATTTCATTATAGTATTATCTAAAAACTTTTTTCTTTTGGTAAAATATTTATGAGCTCTAAAGTATATTGGAGTAAAATTAAACTTTATAATCTCGTTTTTGTTGATTCTAAAAAGTTATATATTCATAGTCATTCTGTGTAAATAATTTGTAGATAATATAATAAAATACAGGTTGTGTTAAAAATGTTTATTTAAATTTATATAAAATTATTATTGCAAATTTTATATTAAGTAGTTGATTTTTTTAATGAAATCTCAAAACGTTAAAAATAAACAAAAGCTTGTTTTACTGTTTTCCAAATTTTCCGCTCTGGCTCATGTAGCTGTAAAAATAGTGTGTTCAAAATATTGCAAACCTAACCAACAGTAAGCAATATGGATTTAAAAAAAACTCAAACACTCAAGCTGCATTATTCGATCTAATATCAATTGTTCAGGCTCGAATTGATAAACATAAAAAAGTCGTCGAAGTTTTCTTTGATTTTAAAAAAGCATTTGATTCTGTCGATTGAAAGATATTGAAGAAAATACTTTATGAGTGTGAAGTTACAGGTATAGAAGTTAAGTGGTTTCGCAGCTACCTTTTTAACAGAACTCAATATGCGGAATGTGCAACTGTGAAGAGCCGCTTAATGGACATTAATTATGGAGTTATTCAGGGAAGTTCATTAGGCCAAACTTTGTTCTCATGTTACATAAGTAGCCTACTTAATGTTGAACTATGCGGGAAGCCATTCATGTTTCCGGATGATTTAAATATAATCTATACAGAATACAACCTTATCAATCGGCAAAACTCTATAAACCTCGTCATGATGATTCATGGTTGAGTAAACATAAACTTATTCTAAACCTTAACAAAACCAAATATATGATCTTCAGAGATAATACATATGATATGCTTCATATTCAACTGAATAATTGTAATACTGAAATGGTTCATCAATACAAATATCTAGGAGTTATAGTGGATAGTAAATTGAGTTGGATTCCCCAAATTAAAGAACAAATATTGAAAGGGAGGAAAATTGCAGGAATATTTCAATTAATTGGCAGGCGAGTGCCAAACTAAGTAAAAAAGTCGGTGTATTACAGAATTTTTCATAGAGTCATCACATATGCTATACAAGTTTGAGGAAGTAGTTTTAATATATATTTAAATGATCAACAAGTAATTCAAAATAAAGCGATAAAAACCTTTTTGGTCACAAGAGAAGATGTCTTATCAAACATATACATAGTACTCACAACATCTTTCCAATTAAGTTAATGATTGAATCCAAATTGGATACTCATGTTTATCTGATGGTAACAGAAAATATAAATTCAAACACCCTAGCGAGAAAAAACAATGAATACCATGGGTACACAACAAGATCAGCAGGAAATATCAAAATAATATCTTCCAATATCAGATTCAATTGATTAGATACCCTATAAATAGAGCATACAAGTTGTATAATACAATTCCTAGTGCGATGAAAGATATTAATAGTTTAAAAAAATTCAAAAGAGAAATAAAAAATGTCATTTATTCATCAGATTCATAACAAAAACAAAAATTATATATGGTAAATTATTAAAAATATAAAAAAATATTACTTTTTACTTATGATATGGAGTAAAGCATTGAAAACATACTGGAATATCACATGCTTGACATGTATAATATGTTCGCTTATCCTTTTTTGCCAGAATTATCTTTTGAGCATTTTACGCAACGTCTTCATTAGGTAACTTCTAGCGACATATGATCACCTACATTATAATATATCTTTGCCTTCTTTGCAGGATGTCCAGCCTGATGGCTGGTCCAAGACTTCTGATAATTCTGACAAAAAATCAAAGTAGTTAAGTTTTTTTCTGATGTAGTTCTTTACGAATTATCCACGCATTTACACAAGTTGTCACTAGAAGTTTGTAGAATATTTTTTTCCACCACTTAGCCAGTTACCTTAGCCACCACTTACTTTTCTCAATATCCAGAGTCAGAAAAATCGAAACCGTCTTCGTCATCAGATTCTATCATGGTGTGAATTTGCTCTTCTGTTAACGTTTCCATTTTCAAATAATAAAAACTGAAAATATAAAAATAGCTATGTTCAACACTTTTGGAATGTATTGTACCAGCTAGTATAACTATTGGAACATTATATCCCAACTTCCAAAAAAACTTAAAAATTTGAATTTCTAGCAATATTTTACGTTCAAATAACTTCTTACATAGTTCTAAATAATTATTATATCGTAAAATTAAAAACAATCTATTTACCAATGAATAATACCGCTACAATACGTACATTTGATGAACAAAGTGACTACACTACGAAACACAACAAGTGCTCTAGCACTACTGAGAGAAATTTTTGTAATGCAACGAATTGGAAAAAGAACAATTTGATCATAAAACACTGAAAACTACAAAATGCATAGTTTTCTTATACAAGAAAACCGAACAGTTAAAACGTACTTTTTTTTGGTATGCATTGTCCCATCAGCATCGAAAGGGTTAAGTACGGTACTGCAAGTTTTTACTACAATATTTTACTACAATGTTGCTCGATCATTTATGTATCAAATTTCTGTAAATTAATTAAATGTGAAAACTATTGCTATTGTCAAGAACTAAGCCTTCTTAAATATTATAGCTCCGTCTTATTTAGGTTGTTACAATATTATACTCGTAATTTCGGTCAGGTCAATTCTCTCAAAAATAAACAAATACGTTTAATATTCTATTTCCGAAACTTTGATAGGTTTAACAACGACGTGTCAAAACTACGTTTATAACATAAACGACATTTACAATATAGAAAGTATACTAAAAATAGATTTTATAACACCCAAATATTTTTTTCATGTGGACTAGATAGTAAAGGTATATGTACAAAGCTAAATTTCGTCCTTCTAATATTTCATTATGTCCGAGTTATATGCAAAAGAATATAATTTACACCACGAATATAATTAACAGAGATTCAATGAAATATGACATATGTATTCTGTTTAAAGACACATTAATAAAACGAGATAGTTTGGTGGTTTGGTGGTTAGCTAACATTAGAATCACGTCGAATCAACTATAAAGTCGAAAGATAAAGTTTAGTAACTAATTTTTCAGATTCAGTTAGACTTTATTAAAATAGGTTAGGTTTTATTTTCAAACAAACAAATTTTTTTTTGTTCCACAGTTTGATACCAAAAATTTTTAATTTGCAACGTGTGGTTTGTTTTGGATTGATTTGAAATTAAAATTCAACAAACCAAAATCAAGCTAATCTTTACTTTAATTGTACAGAAAAAACTAAGCTAAATTATTATATTAATATTTTTTGTAGATTATAAATTGTGAGCGAAAAAAAATATTAATTATAAATAACAGCCTAAAATGTACTTACAGTCTTGACAGTAGCTTAGGAATTGTTTTTTCGTCCTTAATTAAATATTTACAATATTTGAGTATTTATTTAACAAATTACTAGCTTATTATCTAATTAAATGTGGAAAACTACTGTTATTGTCAGGAACTAAGCCTTCTTAAATAGAATAGATCCATTTTATTTCAATTGTTACCAAATCATACTCTCAATTATTTTTTGTCATTTATTATATCCCAATGACAAATGTCCAGGTCGAAAAACCAATAAAGCATTTTTTTGCTTCATCGGAAATCGAATCTGGGACCTTTCGGTCAAAAAGCAGGCGCTCCACCTACCGCGCTACCCATTGTAAAACCTAAAACATCCTAGGAAAATGCCATAGTGGATTTAGTTCATAGATCTATTATCAGTCAAATATTTCTACTGAGGCATATCATGGACAAATGCTACGAGTTCAACAAAAACCTCCTCTTATTAATAATCAATTTCCGTCACGCTTTCGATTCAATAAAAAGAGATATGGTGAAAATTATTTTCATAGCATGGAAATGCCATACGAAAATTGACAAATTTAATTATACTTACATTATGACACACCAAATTGAATATAGCAGTGCAAAACAAAATAACGGACGAATTCGAAATAAAAACAGAAGTTAGACAAGGTATGCTTAATCAAAGATCATCTATAACAAGCTCGTATTCTGACGATATTACAATTGTAGCTCCATCATTTGACGAGTTAAAAGAAATATTTCTGACTTTAGAAAAAGAAGTGTGACTATTGTGTGACTAAAATTAATAAGAATAGGACCAAATATGAGACCATCCGCCCAAAATATAACATTATAACATTAAATAATTCCGATTTTGAAGGAGTGAAGTAAACCGTTTTATATGTCTTATAGTTCTAGGTGCCTTAATAAATAATAAAAATGACATGCATTTGAGTACAAAAATGCTGTACGCATACAAATACTCCTTCCAGTCTAAAATTTTGACCAGAACCATTAAATTAAGAATTTACATGACCATAAGACAACCGATTTTAACCTACAGCTGCGAAGTCTGGGCAATGACATTTAGCGACGAAAATAAATTAAAAATATTTAAAAGAAGTATATTGACAAAAATATTTGCTCCCAAAATGACTATGATGAGTATCAAATAAGATAAGACAAGGAGATGCAATATATTATAAAATGTATTAAAGTACAATGACTTAGATGGGCAGGACATGTATTGAGGATGAATGAACATGAAAGGATACCAAAAAGAATATTACACGCAGTACCGTACTAGAGATCCCAAATTATTCGATTTTCTATTAACCGAATAGTCGATTATTATTTTAGACAATAACCGATTAAGCGATTAATCGGAATTAAAAATAAAAGGAAAGATAGACACAATTTAGTTCTAACTTTTTTATTTTTTAATTAGAAAATAACTTAAAAAATTTACATAAAAATATAAAGTATCTACAGTAAAATAACTTAAGATATTCACAATAAAATAAAAATAAAAAAAAAAAAACAGAAAAATAAGTTAAAAAATTCATTTTAAAATTTATACAGAAAAATAAGTTCAAAAATTCACATTAAAATAAAAAAATATAGAAAAGAAACAAATTAAAAAAAATTCAGTGTATTAAACTTTATTTAAAAAATAATATTTTAAAAATACCAGCCCATTTAAAGTTTGCATGTTTAATTGACTCCTAATTTTCGTCATAAAATTTCCTGAAATTGAAAATACACGTTCACTGGCTGTTGAAGTAGGTTGAATCGTTAATAAAGCATTATATAATTTTTCTAAACTGTTAGTGCGTATACCATTTGCCTCAACATATTTAAAATCTTTCTCAATTTTATTTGAAGAAGCTGGTTTTGGAACTGTTAAAAAGGAATTTATTGTTTTCTGCATTTTTAAATATTCATCATCCTCTGAATCTGACAATTCGTCATCTATAATTGAAGTCTCTTCTTCGACAAGGATAGCTGGAAAAAATTGACTATACAATTGATTTGCTAGTGTTTTTATGATAACCTTTGATGAGTAAGTAAAAAATTCATTTGTTTTTGGATATGTGCAATTTTGTAAAAAATATAAAAGAGACACCAGATCTTTATTTCGGCGCTCATTGACACGTTTTTTTAAAGATTCAAGCATTTCAAGTGATAGCTTTGTGTTCAGCTCAGTTAACTTTTTGAAAACGTATATAAAAATAGCTTCCGCTTTCAATAAATTACAATCTTTTTTGCTTAATTCAGTTACCGCAAGCTCCACCGGTTCAAAAACTAATGAAATTTCTTTCAATAAAATTATGTTTCTTCTTTAATCTTATTCACACCTATTTCATCTAAGGCTTTGTTGATACAATCCTTAGTTTTTAGAAAACGTCTGACCATTGGAACCAGGGAATTCCATCGCGTTTTGCAGTCCAAAAGCAAACTTAGATGTTTATTTTCTTGTTCTTTGATATGTTTTTGAAGAATTCCATTTCTTAAATTGGAATTTTTAAAAAACTTAATGGTTTTTCGCGTTTCTGACAATACTTGTCCTATATCTGGACGAATTGTGACATGTTCATCATCTAGATCAAGAATATCGAAATTAAGATTTGCATCATGATAAAAATTACTTTCATTCTCATTTTCATCTTCAGAATTATCATCTTCACAGTAATCGTTTTCTTCTAGATAATTCTCAGTTTCTTCTATCTGCCTCTGTCCTAAATGTGACATTTTGCTATAAAAAATTTCGACAAAAGCTAAATGTATTCCATGATTATAGCAAAGTTGACTAGTAGCTTTAAGAAGTCTTCCGTATTTTACCATCACTGCAGCACCATCATGAGTTGAAGCTACGATATCACAGTCCAAATCAATTAAAAATTCATGCAATCGCTTTCTTACCAATTCCAAAGTTTTTTCAGAACTACAAGACCCTTCAATAGGAATCAAGCCGAGAACAAACGATTTATGTATGGAATGAAGTGTAACATTCATATATCTTCTTACACGATTGTCAGTCCATTCATCCACTGTAATACTGAATTTAAAATCATCTTTTTTCAAAGCTTGCAATTCTTTCTGTACTTCAACAATTTTTTCCTCGTAAAAATCCATTACTTTTTTTGTTATAGTTGTTGCACTTTTAGGCATATTTAAGTTTCGACTTCTTACAAACCCTATTATTGCTTCACTTTTTGAAATAGCTTGCAAAGAAAATCCATCCTTTGCAGCGCATTTTGCTAGAATTTCATTTAAAGTTTCCTTTTTAACAAAATGCGAAATGTTATTCCCGCAGGGTTTAATTTTTGCAGACGATGGACCTTCTCCAGCTTCATCAAAAGAATTTCTTTTTTCAATATTGATGTCATGAATCTTTAAATGATTCCTCATTGCAGTAGTTGTTCCACCACTACATTGTATAATTTGCCCACAATTATTACATTTGGATTTCTCTTTCGAGTGCCTGGTAAAATATCGCCAAACTAAAGATTTTTGAGCCGACATTTTTGAGGTCTATTTAATATAAGTTTTAAAATAAATTATTTTTAAATTCGATACGCACGTTATAGAATTAAATTTAAACTAAACTAAACAAATGAAATTAAATGGTAAACTGTAACAAAATCAATTAAAATGTGTTACTATTGTCATGACAACCACTATATTACATATTCCCAGCCTACTTTGCAGAAACGTTTTGTGTTTTTTAAATTATTAGCCTTCACATTTCGATTTTTTCATTTTATACAATTCACAAAATAATATCTAAAATATCTATCTTCAATATCAATATCATCATAATAATTTCATCATTCATCATCATAATATTTTCAATGGAATTTTTTTTTGGTTGCCTACACAGTACACACATTTAGTTCTACATAATTTTAATGTATGTTTATAGATATTGCATTTAAGTATGTATGTAATTTGATGAATAAGTAGATTTTTTTTATACTGAAGAGAAACATTTAGAAAATATAGGCTCATATTTTGCCAATAAAAATATACATCTTTTTTCGTTTTTTTTTAAATTATAAAAAACCTAGTAATCGTTAAAAAAAAACGATTATTCCGATTAATCGAAAATGGATAAAAAAATACGATTAACCGATTAATCGATAATCGGATTGGATACTCTAGTACCGTACAATACTTGAATAATAGACCAAAAGGTATAGATCAAGATCAAAATGACTGGACGAAATCGAGGACAAATGTCGAAAGATTGCAGTTAGCGAATGGAAGACAGTTGCACAAAATAGAGCATAATGAAGGAAAATTGTAAATGAGGTTAATGTTCATCCAAAACAGTAGAACCAATAGATGATAATGATGACGAAAAAATAACCTATTGAAATGTTTAAAAAATCTTCATAAATTTATACAAACATTTTTTAGACATATTGTACTATATTTTGTTTTTCATATAATTTCAATCTAAAAATGTCTAATAATTTAAGTATATAAAGAGTAAGATTATTTTTCGAAATATTTTCTGCCAGCATATTACTTTCTTATTGTCCTGAGATCCTGATTTAATATTTCTAAAAAAAAAAAATTTTTTTTTCGTCTTTGGAAATATATTTATACAAACATAACAAATATACATAATATATCGATTATATTTGTACACATATACAGTATACAAATATGTACAAAAAAATGTAACGAACAAAAATATAATAATTAAAAGGAGTGAGTCAGTATCAAAGTTTTTTTAGTTCAAAAGTTTTGGAAAATTTTAACAGGAGTCAATACTCGGGGTTTAAATTTTTAGAATATATGTCAAATTTTACTTTAACTTTTATACAATATTAAAGTTTAAAATAAAAGTTAATTTTATAGTAAAAATAACTGGTCGTTGTCAAAAGTTTTGAATGATAAGTATTTTGTTATTATATATGAACCGTACAACGACAGATACATGTGTGTAGATGTTAATATGTTTGTATATAAAATTTTAAAAGGAATTTATTTTCGAATTACTTAAAAGCTACAAAATATTTTTTGAATAAAAATAAATAAAATCATTTTTTAAATGATGTAGGTATGTATTCTATATAAGCTATCTATTAGAGTAGGATCAAATAGAATATTTTTTTTATCAAAAACAATTTGGAAATCATATTTTAATTTTTGAAAATATGAAAAAAAAATTTGTGACAAGAATTTTTTGTCAATTGAAACAACTCCAAGTTTAATATTAACTTTTTAATAGCGAAACTATGGCTATCAGTACCTCTGGTAGCTCTGGTACCTGTTGTAATTTTTTTAATTTGTTGAAAAATATAAAATTTAATTTGTTTTGCAAATAAAAATATTGTATATCAATTACTGCCAGTTTTTTCAAGCCGTTTAAATAATCAAATTTGGTAAGCCACGTGCTAATTTCCTTTTATTTATTCATTTATTAATCATCTCGAAAGAGCAAAGTCGTTCGTACGGAGTATTTTTTATTATTACTAATATTTAAACTTTTTTTGTTTTTTTTTTTGTTAATTTCATTACAACTATCTTAATAAATTTATTTTACATAAAATACAAGATATCAAGTATAAATTTTGGTTTGAATTAATGAAGGCTTGTGGAAGAGAGAAAGTCCAATTGATTTCTTCTTTTAGAAACTTAATTTATTTGATTGATTGTTTGGAAATCTGCAACTTAGTTACAGCGGCGTGAATATTTTTAGTATGCGTGTCTGCCGAGTAATCAAAAGCTGTGGAATCAGCGTATTTGGTTGATTTTGAAGTCTTGAGTGATATTATGTTGACTGGGATGTGACTGTTTCTTTTGCAGATGGATCTTGAGATCTTCTCGTATTCTGGCGTTTCTTGCAAACCAAGGGGCGTTTGCAATGGATGGCAGCAGCTTTTTCAATTTAAATAAGAGCCCTTCGCGTCAGACTTTATCGAAGGCCTCCATGATGTCGAGAAATGCTGCAGAACAATATTTTTTACATTCAATTATTTCATGCTGCACTACTCTGAGAATTTTTTCTGTGCTTTTGCCGGACCCGAATTGATAGCTTGGTATGATATTTAGTTCGGCTATTGTATCATTCAGTCTTCTGACAAACAATTTCTCAAAATTTTTCGACATAATTGGCAGCAAGCTAATCGGTATATATGATTTAACATCTGTGGGCTCTTTACCTTTTTTAGGCAGCATTCTTATTTGGGCAATTTTCCATTTTTCTGGGAAATAACACAGTCTTAATATTGCATTAAATAAGTGCGTGAAATGATTCATTGTTTTGTTTGAGACTTCTTTTATTATCCTTGTTGTTAACTCGTCGTGGCCTGGCGATTTTTTGATCTATGATTCGAGCTGTGTTCTAATTGACTTAGTTAGATATGGCGTATCAAGGAATTGGATGATATTGTTATCTTCAGCAGCTGACTACAGAGGGATATGCCTCGAAAGTATTTTGTAGGTGTAAAGCAAATAAATTCGCTTTTTCCATATGGTTTCTAGCCCAACTTCCATAATTATTTCTTAGTTGAGGAACATGTTGTTGTGTACGTTTAAGGTTTTTCTTGCTTTCCAAAGAGAGTAGTCAGTGTGCGCAGATGGTGATAAGTTTTCTAAATACGATTGAAGTGCTTTTTCTTTGGCAGTTTTTAGAAGGCTACTGAGTTCTTTAGTAATTCGATTTAGATTTTTCTTATTTTCTGGTGATCTCGTTTTTTGCCATAGTTTCCTCAATGTTCTTTTTTCTACTATATTGAGCTTAATTGCTACAGGACAGAAAATTTTAGTTTGAAGTTTAACTTGTTTGGGTGTTGACTCTTTCACAGCTTCTATCAGGGTTTTGTTGATGTGTCCAACTGCAACATTAATATAATCAGCATTTTTTAAACGAGTCCTTAAAGATATTTTTGTATCTGTTATGTTTCGAAACTAATCTCAATTTGTATGCTTTGTGTGTAAGCTTTGCTTTTTTGGTATATAAATAGGCCTGGTTGAAGTTGTAATAATAATTGGAGTGTGATGGTCTATGGAAAGATCAAAGCTTGATTTTACCTGTAAGTGACTTGATGTAATACCCCATGTCACACAAAAGTCCAGCAAGTCTGGTAATTTATTTGGTTCTGAGGGCCAGTAGGTTGGTTGGCCAATAGATACGAAGTCCAAATTTAACTCTTGTAAGGCCATTAGCAATTGGCTGCCTTTTTGTGTAGTTACTCTTGATGTAAGTATGTTTTGAATTGTAGTCACCAGCCGCCATAAATCTATTACATAGAGTTTTAAAGTAATCGCAGGAATTTGACTTGGTGATGTTGTGTTTTGGTGGGCAATCTAGGGCAGATATTGTTAGGCAATCTTCTACTACTATACTTGTAGCCTGTAAATGTTCGTTTTGAAATTTTTCAATTTTGTAATGTTTTATGGTGCTTTTAATTAGTATTGAACAACCACCATGAGCGGGACCATCTGGATATTTGGTGTCATAAACCGTGTAGTTTTTAATATTGAAAAAGTTTGTAGATGTAAAAGGAGTTTCAGGCACTGAAAGAATGTCTATTTGATGTTCAGCCATAAAAAGTTATAGTTCTTGTTGACGTTTACAGAGTCCGTTGGCATTCTAGATTACTATGTTTAGAAGAACATATATTGCTATGTTTAGAAGAATATAATATTTTGCATTATTTTACTTGAAGTAATTCTTTAATTATACCCAAACAGATTCTAAATAGCTTTATTTTGGATTTTTTGTATGACCTTAATGTTTTTTTCACACGTGTTTTCCCATATTTGTATTGAATACGTAACTGTTATGTGCAACATGCTATAAAACAGTGACCTTTTCACTTTAAATGGAACTTTTCTATTAATAATTATTTGAAAAATTACAGCTATCCCTCTTCCCTTCGCAATTCAAATTGTCATCGATAGTTGGGTACTCCGAAATATTTTTAGGTTTCTATTTTTTCGATTACACATGACTTATTTTTGACTTGTTTTTAAATATCATATATTTCATTTTCTTCGTATTGATTGCTTGCCATCCGACGATGTTGTCAAATAACAAAGTAGTCCCACAGAGAGAAACAGTAAAATATCTGGGCATACATTTGGATAGAAGACTTACATGGAAAATCAATATCCAAAGCAAAAGAAAGTAAGTGGAGTTGAAATTACATAAAATACATTAAATGATAAACCGCAACTTGTTAATGTCGATGTAGAACAAGCTTGTGATTTATAAAGCTATTTGAAAGCCGATAAGGACATACGGAACCTAACTGTTGAGAGTAGTCACCAATTTAAATATTGAAATACTACTCAACTACTAAACAATTTAGTAAAGTAATAAAATAAAATTTAAATTTCCATAAACCAAAGTCTGAACTATAGGCTCGCTTTTACGTATTTTAATAAAGCTTCTATTTACAAATAATCAGGAGATTTCAAAGAATATTTTAATTTTATTTCATTAATTTTACTAAAGTTGGTTTACTCCAACTTTATTTCTTCATTAATAGCGAAATTTTATAAGTGCCATTTTATAAAGAATAGCCGCACTATGTTAAAAAAAGTGCCATTTAAACACTAGCTAGGACTTATTAAATTACTAAGAAAATTTACTTTATTTGATTTTTAAAATTTTTTTATATTTGGTAAATTAAAAGTGTGATGATAATCAAAAGACGGATGATAAGGATTACAAACCGTGGTCCATATTGAAATTATTGATTGAAAAGTAAATATTACATCCACACACGATTGAAGATAATATTTTAAAACTTTAAGCATTTAAAAGTGTTTTAAGACCAATTTAAAAATTTTTTTTAAAAATTTAATATAGGTATTTTAATCCCTTAGTGCCAAATGCGTTACCGGATTTCCCATATTAAAATAGTATTATCGTATAAATTATAATGATCAACAGTGTTTGTACTAGAAAGTATCAAGAAAGCGGAACTATTGACGTTTTTGACATCTCCAACAATTTGTTGAAAATTTTTTGGACATTCATTTTGGGGCAAAATTTAAATAAGAAAAAAAAAAAAAAAAGAAATCTGAAATGTGAAAAAATGTATATATTTTTAATGAATGTAAACATTAGTGGTTTTAATATCATATTAACTTGGTTAAATGAAAATGATTTTTAATCTATACTTATAGATAGTTATAAAGGATAGAGTTCTAAAATTTTGTACTTGACGTTATTCTTCAGCGAACTTTACAAAACTATCAAATGCCATACAACGCCTAGCACAGGTCAAAAGCCAAAGGTGTTACAGATCTGTCAAAACGCTTTTCATTTAGCCGGCATTGAAACTTTTTACTTAAAACATAATGAAACTGGTAATGTCGATGCTATGTCGAAGATGATGATGTCATAGAATTTTTTGAAAGTGATGAAGATCCAGCGGAATCTAATGAAATAATAGATGAACTGGAAAACCACGATTTTTTATATTCAGAACTAAAAACAGTAGAGTTTCGAACAACACATAAAATCGCGATAGATGAAATGAAGAAAATTACAAAATTCTTTAGAAAATCATTTTTAAGAAGCGAAATTTGAAAAAAATATACTAGCCAAAATGAAGAAAATTGTTTTAGTTTGCTCTTAGATATAAAGACTAAACAAAATTCTTATTTATTGACTGGAGACGAAACATTACTGTATGTATTTCAAGAATTAGAATTGATTAAAACTCCGCTCGCGACAGAATTCTCGAATAATTTGAAATCTCGAATTGAAAAAAGGCGAAATAAAGATCTGATTACTCTACTATCATTTTAACACGACGGCGTATATCCTGAAAATAATAAAATTTTTGAATATTCTCAACTAAACATAAAGTTAAATGATCTGCATCAAAAATAATGAACGGTTTATTTCCAAAAGAGTCAGAAAATTCAGAAAGTTCAGCACTAATGAAGATGAGGAGCCTGAGTGTCTGAACCCATACAAGAAATTACAAAAGTGCATTTCTTCCTTTACGACACCGAAACACAAAAATTTGCGAAATTTAAACTTGAAAAAAAATGTAACCTGTTAGAAGTAAATAAAGGTAAACATTCTGAACAATTTGATAAATAGCACTATTTGATAAATAGTACAGAGCACTATTGACAATAAAGCCGGCCTCTACAGCCTCTGAGCGAGTCTTCTCAGTAGCTCGCACTTTGAAGACAAAATCCGAAACAGAATGAACTTGATCCGCTAAATGCTCATCCTGATCCCTCAAATGCGCTAATTTTTCTTAAATATAATTTTTTAAATAAATAAAAAATATAATAATATGTACAATAAATATTTGATACATTCAATAAAATTTAATTAAATACTATGCATAATCAAATCTTTAATTTTTTAATTTTAGTTTCGAGTATGGTAACCGAATAACCGAGTGCTCGCTCAATTTTTGTTGCAATACTCGAATAATCGAGTAAAAAATCATGTAATTCGGAAACGCTTACACTCTCTATTAAGTAGTTCCCTATTAAGCATAATAGTAAAGCATCTGTTCCCTGCTTGAAAATATTCACAAAACATTAAATTTATTAATTGACAATAATAATATTTTTTCGACTAGAGTTGTTAAAATATTCGAACGATTCGAAATAAAACGAGTTTTCAAAGGCACCCCTCTAATTTTTTTGTGTTTTCCCGGAAAACATATTATACTTGACAATTTCATTTACAAATAAAATTTCTGGTTGTACCAACTTGTATCGCTGATAATGTGTTATATACCGAAGTGTGAACAGGATTTATCGGAAAACAATGTTAAACGAATATGTCAAACGAAACCAAACAATGAATTAAATGTTAATATCTGCATTGTTTATCCATTCTAAAGCTGAGGCGGTTTATTCGATGAAGTCGTTTATGTTACCTTCATTTGCTTTAATAGTTTGTCGAGGTAATAGTAGGTTAAGTAGAACCACAATCACAAACTGGAGGCGAGAATTCTCTTGAACGTGAACAAGTGCTGACGTGGGAAATTAAAACAGGATATTGTGTTAGTTTAATTTTCTATGGTTATTTTATCTATCCGTGATGACCAAAATCTGATTCAATTGTGAAAAATGCTAAAATTATTTTTAATTAGCTTTGCTAAATCAAGCCAAATTGGTTGGTTAAATTTTTAAAAAATCGTCTAAACTTCCATTGCCTTCATTCAAAGCATTTAAATTTCAAATTCCTTCAAGAAATTTTTTAATTTTTGCGTTTTTTCTTTATGAGGATTTTAAATAGACGTTAACGTGTAAGTTTTTGTCTGAAGTTCAATGTCAAACTTTAATACAAGTGGAAGTGATATATTTTTGTAAATTCAGTACACAAATAAAAAAACAATTTTTTTTAATTCTTTACACATACACAATAACATAGATATAAATACATTGAACCAAAAATCTATCTAATTTTTTTATTTATTCATCAAATTTAATGCTGCGACAACACAATTCTAATGATAAATATCAGAGTTCTTGATGTATCGATTCAATTCATTAATAATAATGCTCCTTAAGGAAATCTGAACACTCAATACCTTTTTATATTGAAAAAATACGAGTACACACTAAGGAATAATATTTCAGATTATAAAAAAACAAAATCAATGTTTTAAATTAATTTTTTTACATTAATAATATTGAATGTTATTTTAATATTTTAAGAATAATAAAAAAATATAAAAAAAAAAATGCATAACCTTGACTGATTGAGTTCCATACCTACATATTTTATTTCCATTTCATTCAATTCACCAAAAGTTTTTTTTCATGATATTCAATTTTCGTGATAAAATTTACACATTATAATTAGAAATTTTTATTTTCATGACATTGTTATAATAGTGTGATGACAGTGATTTAGAATGACTGGTAGGTTGGGAATATTTGTATATATTATTAATGACTTTATTAATACTAACTATATTATTCGTGACATTTCTCATAAACTTTTAAATAACAATATGAGGCATATTAATAATAGTGACAAAATTTTTATAAGTTTTTTTTTTATATTGTTGATAAAAAGTTTGTGAAAAATTAAAGCGGAAATTTGTTGAAAATTTCTTTTTTTATAATTTGCTTTCGTTGAAAAACTTTTTCTATGCGAAAAATAACAGTTAAAGAGTTAAATGATCATAATTGGATCTAAATAAGTGTAAAAAATATTCTTATGTTTAAGTAGTGTTTAAATTCATTTTCTATAATACTTCATGCAACTCAAATACTGGTTTGTCGTATAGAAATGGAATTTAGTTCAAGTTTTGTGAAACAACAGTATAGTTTGTGACTCTGTGTTTGTGACTGAGTTATACTGTCACATTAATGTTAAGAGCAGCACATCAGAAATTTACTAGCAGACAAAAGCTTGTTACATTTGGTTGTGGAAAATATCTACTAGGGCTAATAAAATACCGCCACCTTTGATTCGAAAAACGTTAAAATAAACTAAACTTGATTATCAACAAATCAGAAGTTAACACATTTATCAATAATAATACCCTTAAATTATAACACTTTAGAAAGTTAGGCCGAAATAGTAAGTATCCTTAATAATAAAATATAAGTTATTAGTTATAGTCTCAGCTGCACTTACATTATAGCATAATCTTTTTTTAAGAGTAAAAACACTCACAAGTTGATGATATGAAAAGAAATAGAATTAGAATTTACTCCACGGAGCATTCTAGTATTTGGCTCGAATATGGCAGATTTGATAGGGTAGGGTGGAACGGAATGTGGAACAATTTAACGCTTCTGAGACTATTCCGAATAGTTTTTTCAACCAATTAATATGAAATTTCAGAGGCTAGCTCGAAAGGATCTGGTGAATAAAATAGATATCTATAATTACCACGACGACAATAAGACAATATGACTATAAGTCGGTGGAAGCTTACTTACAGCGAAACGTAAAAAATTTCGCTAATCCGATTGAATTCGATTAATGTCAGTCAAGTAATGAGGCGACCATTATTTTTTTATTAATGGGAAATTCTATGTAAACGCGACCTCTTAGGATCTATCGTACTTCCCCGGTTATTTTATGGGTTTGTATGTCTGTATTCTTGATGAAACCTATTATTGTTTTAATGTCAATTTCAGAATCGGGCGATGTGTATTCCTGGAAATATTTGTCTTTTGTGAGCTATGGCGTCGGAAACAAATATAATATGAATGGAGGATTCATCTCTTTCTAATCAGAATCTGCACCTATCTGTGTTTGTTCTACTAATCTTGAACAGATGTTTGTTAAATGAGCCATGACATGTGACTAACCATGTAAGCGTTCTGACATTAGACTTAGTCTCTCTCATTACCTGATTCAAACGTTAAATGCTTAGTTTGAAAAAGGCTTTAGAGTGCGTAAGTCCTTGCCAACTATCCCATATGTTTTGGGCTTCTGTAGTTTCCATTTGGAAACAATATTTTGTATGTAGAGGCGTAGAAGCAATACTTGGCTCTGGTTCTAAGAATTGACTCTTTGCACTTTTGTGAGGACATCTGCTTCGTCATTGCATTGTATTCCTTCACCCGTAGAAGTTCGCATAAGATTAACTCTGTTTCTTTCCGTTAGCTTTATTAAGTTTCTGTAAGCTCGCTTTTTAAAATCCCGCTCTTACTAAAACTCCCGCTTTTCTTAAAAAAATGCCGCTTTACGTGTTTTCGGACTAAGAATATTTATTTTGATTTATTGTATGTATAGCCGCTGTTGGATACAAAAAAGTGAAAAAAAAACAACTAAAAAAGCGGACTTTTCAAAAAGCGGGATTTGGAAAAGTTGGCATTAGGGACTCAGCAGACCCGTCTCACATAAACTAAAGCGTTCATTATACTTCGGTATGTTCCATACCACAATAATTAGATATGCTATACGCAGTTATGGGAAAATATGTATAGTAAGAATTTTAAATTATTCAAATTGCCCAAAACAAAGCAACAACTGAATGGCAACATAATCTGAATAATAATATTCTACTAATAAATTGATCGACTAAAGGTAAGTTGGCAGCGCACATACATTGTGTGTGTATATTTAAAACACGAATACAAATTTAAAAGTTATTTTAAACAGTTACACAAAGACAGGTTTCGGACTGACAACACGATATTTATAGCTTCGTCAAAAATTAGATTTAACAACCTCGACACTTTAAGGCGTATACAAATTATAATATACTGACGGTCAAAATTAAAAAAATGAATGATATCATAAAATTTAAGAGTAAAATTAATAATTATTTTCTTCATATCTATTTTTACGTAATTAGTTGTTGTTTTTCGGTCGTACATTTCTTTTTCTTTACACCTCTTGGAAGCATAGGGCTTCCACTTGATATTTTGCATTGTACTCGATTGACCATGGTATCATCATTTCTATTTTCGAGGCAATGTCTAATTTCATTTTTAATCTATTTTATACTGTCTAAAAAGGGGATTGGCATACTGTAGAAGACGACTTTGATAATTCTATCTGCGCCTACGTGGTAAGATGACGTCATATTTTCTGCAAATGGTCGCTGCGATTTTATCCATCTTTGACGTTAAGATGCCTGACGTTACTATGTTTAGTGGGTACGTCATGTCACATATGTTTGTCAGTTGTTGACAATTGTGTAATTATTATTAGAGTTTGTCCAATATTTATTTATTGTGTTGTATGAGATACATGAGTATTGATATAGATATTGATATAGGTAATATTTTTAGTTATAAAGTATTAATTATTAATTATTTTTTATTGATTATAAATTTTATATGTAATATTTTGCTATTTTTTTTTAGTTATATTTTATACCTCCCACGGGAATCGAACCCGTAACGACCACATCGTAATTGAAACATATTTCTGTGCTCCAACCGATTAGGACATAGAAAGGAAGGACAAAATGTTTATGACTTAGTAAAAATAAAACTACTTATGACTTAGTTGTTTTTTTCATTTTTTTTATTGCTATTCTATTAGACTTAGAGTTTAGTATTAAATTTCCATTAATTATTGATCATTTAGTTTTAAGTAAAACAATTTTTATTGCACATTGCAAATATTATTAAGAACTGCAAAACTCTACATAAGCATTCTACGCTCCTTGAGTAATGAATTCAATAAATAAATAACAAAAAAATATATAAATTGTTTGATTAGATCAAATCAGATTAAATATAATGGTTTTTATTTGTCAGAGCTGCTGACAAAATTAGATTTTGTTTTTGTATGACTGGATTAAGTATCCTATCGGGATTTTTTTACATCTGATTTTATCTCTTTGTGCCTTTATCACATTTAATACAAAATTTAATTTTTTCCTATTTATGAAAAATCACCTTGTATACTCAAAATTACAAAAATGAAAAATGATAAATTTTTATTAAACTTTGTTTGGAAGTTGCAAAATTAGATTGACGAGATGAAAATTGCAGAATTTTAAATGAAAAGTTAATTTAATTAGAAACATCTTGTCAAAGTTTGGATACAGTTTTCGTATTCCGTTAATTCATTTTCTTCTAATTGTAATATGTCAGCTTCTAACTCTTCTGCAACCTCACGATTTTCAACTACATTTTGGGAAAATAATTTTAGAAATAATTGCCTGGCATCATTTTTAAGGCTAGATTTAGATGAATAGTTTAAAAACTCATTTTTGTTTGGTTTAACTTAAGCTCAGTGATGTAGAAAAATAAGCACTAACACCATATCTCTATTTTTATGTTTCTCAATTTCATTTTTTAATATTTCTAATAAATTTAATGATAATTCAGTGTCTAGTTTCTGAAGTTTCTTCATAACGTAGAGGATTGTTCTTTCTGTTGTTATTAAATTAGCATCTTTTTTGCTAAGTTCTTGAACTGCTAACATTGTAGGTTCAAGCGTAATTGATATGCTTCTTAGAGTATGAATATAATTTTTATCAAAGTTTGGCCAACCAAGTTCATCTAATGCATTATTTACACATTCAATTAGCTTCAAAAATCTATTTACAACTGATGCCAATGTATTCAACCTTAAGTTCTTGCCTTCATTTTGCCGTACATGCTTCAATTGAATTTCAGTACGAACTGATGAATTTTTAAAAAATTTCATTAGTTTTCGCATTGCGTATGCTGGTTTAATATCCGAATCAGAAACCAATAAATAACACTCTGATTTTTATTCCATTTCCATTACTAAATTTTCGTCATCTTCTTCTTCAACTTGACTTTCTTCATCTTGATTATCTGCATCATCATTTTCAGTCATATATTTATCTTCAAATACAGCATCTAAATTAACCTTTTTATATAAAATTTAAAGGACAGTTAGACGAATTGCGGGATTATAGCATAATTGTTTTTCGGCGGTAATAATTGAACAATACTTCACCATTACACTGGCTCCATTGCTTGTTGAGGCAACAATATCCGTTTCTAAATTAATTCAAATTCTTTCAAAACGCTCTCCACTAATTCTTTGGTTTTTTTCAGTAGTATATTTTTCTTTAATTGCAACTAGTCCAAGGACATACTCCTTTGAATTTGAAGAGCGCAAAGTCACATTCAAAAATCTCCGCATTAAAACATCTATCCACTCGTCAACTGCTATGCTAAATTTCTTTTTTGAATGCAATATTTTTATTAATGCAGAAGTTTCTTCAGAAAAATTTAATACATGTTTTTGAATGCTAGTACAGTTTTTCGGCATGCTATAATTGGGGCTGGTAACATAGCCTTTAATTGCTTCAGAATGAATCATAACATTAAATGAAAACCTATCCTTTGCTGAATATTTCGTTAAAATTTCTGATAAACTTATTTAAGATTTTAAGTGCTCTTAACTGAAAAATTAGATAACTTTATTGTTTTAGATGTTGATGGTTCAGAATCGAAATCATTGCATCTCCTATTTCTTGAAATATGCAAATCGTGCCATTTTAAATGGTTTATTAATCCAGTAGTATTGCTTTCTTCACAGCTTAGAATCGTTCTGCAATGATTGCATTTAGCTTTATTTACGTTTACTTTTTGAAAATAATTCCAAGCTTCTGATTTTCTTTTACTCATTATGTCTATGGGTAATTAATTGGGTAAAAAACGATTAAATAAAACTATTAGACCTTAACCTTATAAGAAAAATTATTATTATTTAAAAAAAGTTTCAATTTAATGGACTGTAAATATTTCGATTTACTTTAATAAAAGAAATTTAAATAAAAATTTAACATCAAAATTTTTGTATACGAATTATTACTTCCATTCCAACTATCATAAAAGACAAACTAAAAAATAAGAATGTAAAAATAAAAATTTTTAAAATATACTTTTATCGAAACCAAACTAGCACCCTAAAAAGTAGAAAATAAAACTTGTGATGGATGTTGAGCATCTGAACTACTAAAAGATAAAACACAAAAGTATATAATGAATCTTGCTGGAATATTGTTAATGGGAATTGGGAAACGCTTTGTGATGTTCTTTTAATATTCGTGATTTTTTTCAAGCGGCAAATATTAAAAATGTCCATTAACAATATTCCACCAAGATTCATTATATACTTTTGTGTTTTATCTTTTAGTAGTTCAGATGCTCAACATCCATCACAAGTTTTATTTTCTACTTTTTAGTTTTAAGTGAAACCTATAGGTATTATAATTTCAGAAAGAGTATATAAGTGTAAACTCTTCTGTCTATAACACAATTGGTTTTCGAAATATGCCTGAGACGTGCTAGAAGTTGTTTAGCAGTAACCCGAACCAGTCCAAATTTTTGAAATCGTAGAAAGCGTATTTCTTTATTTGTAAAAGAGTATCTAAGTGTAAATTTTCATGTCTGTAATACATTTCAAATATGCCATAGACGTGCTAGGAGTTGTTTAGCAGTAACCCGAACCAGTCCAAATTTTTGAAATCGTAGAAAGCGTATTTCTTTATTTGTAAAAGAGTATCTAAGTGTAAATTTTCATGCCTGTAATACATTTCAAATATGCCATAGACGTGCTAGGAGTTGTTCAGCAGCAGCCCGAGCCAGTCCAAATTTTTGAAATCGGTAACAGTCGTATTTCTTTATTTGTGATATAGTATCTAAGTGTAAATTTTCATGCCTGTAATACAATTGGTTTTCAAATATGCCTGAGACGTGCTAGGAGTTGTTCGGCAGCAACCCAAACCTGTCATTTGATAGGTTTGTGAAGTACCGTGTCCGGTTGCTTTTTTCATCGTGAGCAACTGTGCAAAATTTCAGAACTCTATCTTTAAATTTTTTAAACAAAATTATTTTTTTTCTTTTTGCGTTTGGTTTGAATATTAACAAAAAAATTCCAACCTACCTACCAAACATATATACATATAAACAGACACTGGCAAATTAATATAAAAGTATATAATTACTTTTTGATTACATCAGTCACCTCGAAAAATTTTTGATGGAAAAACTTTTAATTTTGGAAATGTAAAAAGTAAGTTCTAGTGCTGTTCGAAATTACAAGATACATTCTGTCTGATTGCATAAAATCTATCGTTAAAATGTTATCTTTTTGTGGTTTAAAATATTCTTATTTTGTAAAGAAAATGTTAATCCTGTAAATCTTTAGAATTGATCGTGGACACTATAATAAATAATTTAGACGAAATGTACATGAAAATAATAAAAAATATAAAATGCGAGATTTAAATTGGTTTCATTGAATTATTTTTCAACTTATCTAAAAACTGTAATGTTGCAAGCTTTATATTCTTTCGATTACCTTGCTCCGGGCGATGGTAGTAGATGATAGTAATTAAGGGTACAGTATACAGCATTTTTCAGAAAATGTAATATAAATAAAACCAAGGGGTTTAAGTGGAAGTAAGTATTCCAGTTGCATTTTGGAAACCAATTAGCAATTATTTGTGCTTTTTGATGCGAGGACTATGTGTCAATTATAGTAAATACAATTAATAGAAAACACTAAAACAATTAACTATAGAGGAGATCAATTTAGAAGAAGGAACAAACCTTAGCTACCTCGGTAGCTTTGTAGTATAATTACTGCAGATAGGGGAGCAGACAAGTATGTGAAAATTATTACTAAATAAATTTATTTATAGTAGTATTCTCCAGACTATATGGCTCATAGGTCTTCACTCCTAAGTAATTATCACAATTATTAAAATCTGTATGAAATGAATTGTCCTGTATGAAGATGAAAGAAGATCTTGCACAATGGTTCATCAACTACTAAAAATGAATGCAGGGTTGGAAAAAAAAATGCTATAAAATCACGGATGATTAATAAATTGTGAAATAAATAATATAACAATTGGTCTTAAATTAATCAAATATTCGTAAATAGAGTGAGATAGAGAAAACTTATGGGTAGGTCTGTTCTATTATGATACAAATACAATCATTGCAATTTCAAATATTTCATTGGGTTTTAATTTCTTGTTGATAGAGTAAACTTTAAATATTATTTAAAATAAAAACTAATCATGATGCTAAAAATAAGAGTTACCAACTCATATAAAGTCATTAATTATTTTCAAACGAATTTAATCTTTCCTCAGAATATTACAAAATTCTGGAAGTTGAGAGTTCGTATGGTGATTTGAATTGATTTAATTTTTTTAGATTTTAAATTCCTACAATTTATTTATTGAAATGCAAACACGATTCAAAAATCAAAACACTTACATTGTTGATGTTTTTCAGGCAATTATAATCTTACTTAAATTTATTCCAGTCAATAATGAAATCGTTTAAGTCCATTTTATGACAATTTTTAGGGTTGGTAATCCGGAGTTAGAAAATTCGGAATAAAAATACGGAATTACAAAATGCGGAAAATAAAAACAATGAAAATACAAAATCCGGAAAATAATTTTACCCGCCAAAATTTTTAAGGTGAGATAATTTTATTAATTTCAATATACAATTTGAATATTTTTACAATAATTAACGAAAATAAATTTCTGCATCATAATTTCAACAACCACAAATCTTATTAAATGCATTTACTGAAGTTGATTTTTGTGCTGCAAAATTTCAATAACGTAAAAAAATTTATTTTTTGTTTCTTTTTTTTCCTAAATAAATTAAATAAAAATTCTTTCAACAGCCGATGAAATTTTTTACTGTTGTGAATGCCCATGAAAACTAATTTAAATCAAATACTTTTAAAATTATTTATGTAAATAAACAGGGTGTTAAATCACCACTTAACAAAATGACAAAATTAACAAAAGGATTAAAAGTTTATATAATATTTTAAATTTTAAAGCCTCTGATATAATATGGAGATATCAACCAGATGGGTTTAGAAAACAACATTCATCTGTGGGACAAACTCGTCATAGAATAAATCATGTCATAGAAAATACATGAAAATAAGAAAATATCTACTCTTCAATATTTCTTTATCTAATAAAAGCATTGGACAAAGTATGACATGAAGGACTCATTTATAATATGAACCACATATCACCTAAAAATTATGTCAACATTTTTTGGTGATATGTGATGATTACCACATTTATTTTATTTTATTTATTTATTTATTTCTTTCAAATCTTAAAAGGGCAGCTCAGCTCGTATAGAGTATATACAAAATATTGTTAACATTAAAACTAAATAACTTAAGACTAATGCGGATAATTCGAACAATTCATTAAAAAGGAAAATTCATAATTAAAAAAAAATCATTTTTCTATAAAAAAAAATGTTTTATCTTTAACAAAAATATTGATTTAGTGATTTAGCAAAAACATTAGAAGACAAATTAAACATTCAGTTATGTACAAATTCGAGATTTTTATATTAAATTATTATATTTTTCTAACATTAGTACTTTAATTTCTTTTTTCAATTTTTTTGGTGGTAAATTTTTCATATTATACGGTGGCTCGTTATATAATGTTTATTACAGGACTCAGCCCATTTAGATTTCTGCTGGCATACAAACGCATTTGATTAGTTGTTCTGGTGTTATTATGATGATGATTTTATATTACTGTATTTTATATTGTCTCATATCCCTAAAGGCCTTTAGTTTTAATATGTTATGTTTTTTATGTATTGTATTAGTTGATGTTCTTCTATTTAGGGAAAATATGTTTTTTATGGTTTTATTTTGTATTGTTTGCAACATGCTTAAATTCCTTTCAAATGTGTTACCCCATATGCTTATGTCACAAAAAATAGTGCTATGGAAAAGACAGTAGTAAATTGATATTTTGTTGGTGTTAGGTACCCTTTTCTCTATTTTCTTAAATACTCCAGCTATTCTCCTTGCTTTCTTAGCTAGTTCATTTATATGTGCATTCCAAGTCAGATTTTTATCCACTATAATTCCAAGGTACTTATAAGTTTTGACTTGATCTATTTTATCATAAAATACACACCCAGTTTCATTATTTGACTTAATTAACATACATTTTGTTTTGTTCACATTTGCTGTAGGTTTATGTATACACATCCATTTATTATATTTGTTTCATATCTAAATTAATTCTTGTTTCTAGGTTTGTGTATGTGATTTTCATTATATATAACAACTATATCATCTGCATACATAAATGGTTTAGCATATTGAAATTAATGGTTTATCATTGCTTCAAATTTGAAAAGGTACTTGAGTCCATTAAATGCAAACTCCGATATATGGACATTTTGTATAATTTGACTTATGGGTATCAAAAGAAAGGGTTTTCTTAGAGTTACAACATGTTTCACGAAATATGATTTAAAACTAAATATTTACTCGGTATTTTTGTATGTTAAAACTCAAGTTAAATGCAAAATCCGATATTTGCAAAAAAAATTAAATTCAAAAATTGATATTTGTGTGTTAAAAACGTTAAAATTATTCAGTGTTTTAAAATATTCAATGAGATAAGACGTGCTTTTTTTGTTAGGTAAGTAAATATTAAAATTTATTAAAAAGCTATTTATTATTAATTTACTAATTAGTAATTATTAAAGCTAGTACAATAATAATTATAATTATTAATGGAGAGCAAAACAAATCCGGTCACAGTTTTAGAAGGACCAAAAGCCAGGAAGAGATCAAAAACAGTAACAAAGGGAGAACAAGAAAAATTAAATAGTATATATTATCCTATGCTGTATTAGTTTTACGTAAAAAAATTAAATTTATGTTAGGTACATACAAAAAGCTCCTCCAATTACTCCCAAATGCATTCATAAAAAAAAAAAAAAGTTTTCAATGCCATGATGTTAAAGCCGTGGATGCAATTAATTTTGCAAAACAATTTTACTCTTCAGGTGAAAAAATAGACTAAGATAAGTTTATACTGAAATATTGTTAATGCCAGAACACCTAGGATGCCAATGCCAGGATATCTAGACCGAAGGGAAAAGACAATTTTAAGAAGAAAGATATTTCTATTGAATATTATATAAGAAAATTTAATAAAAATGTAGTACGAGTTTGCCAGATTGCTTTTTGTGGAATTTTGGAAGTTGGTAGAGATCGAGTTATCAGAATTGCCAATACTCACTTAGAAACAGGCCGATGTCCTCAAGAAAAACGTGGTGGTGATAGAATAGGTTTACGAAATGCAGAAAAGAAAACGGTCATAATGAATTTTGTAAAAAAATTCAAAGTAATTGAAATACATTATTGTAGAAGCAAAACTGCCAATCGTCAATATTTACCGAGTGAGTTAAACATAAAAAAAAATGTATCGTATGTTTATAAACGAAGTTTCACCTGAGTTACATGTTTGAATTGAGGAATGTTTTTTTCGTAATGTTTTCAGTACTAATTCAACATCGGCTTTAAAACTCCAGATTTATGCTCATAATGCATTATGCTTTCAGAGAATCTTAAATTGGAAACAGATAAAAAAAGAAACAGAGTTTGATGGTAGAATATTTAGTACACAAACGGCGAGCAAACACATTTTTTAAAATGCTACGAGAAGAAAAAAGTGATTTGCTAACAATATCTTTTGATTGCCAAAAAAAAACATGACCTTACCAAAAGTAGCAGATCAGGCAGCTTATTACAGCCGCCAGTTTTATATGTATAACTTTGGAGTTGTTGTTGGCTCTTCAACATCAGCTTTGACCAAAAATAAAGTTTTCCTATATCCATGGGCTGAAGATCGCTATGGCAAAGGGTCAGTTCAGATAGCATCGGCAGTAATTCATTGTTTACTAAATGTCGATTTGAAAAATAAAACATCTGTTCGATTGTTCGCTGATGGTTGTGGTGAGCAAAACAAAAACTCCATCATGATGGAAATGTGTTCTTATTGGTTGTTAAAAGAATCACCAACCCATCTTCGAACTTTGGAACTAATTTTTCCTGTAACCAGTCATTCTTATATTCCACCTGATCGTGTATTTGGGTGATTAGAAAAAATAGTAAGTTAAATCTTTCTTACATTTTTTTATTAATTATAAAAGTTGAAATTATTTTAAAATTTGTTTTATTAATTTCTAAATGACTTTTAAGTTACCGAAAGTTTTTATCTGAAAATAAAAAAAGTAATTTATTTTTTAATTTTCGCCCCAAAATGTCCCATAATTATTTACTAGATTAATATAAAGTGTTTTTTCTATTATTTCAAGCTGTTCCTTGATTTTAAATTTAAACATTTAAATTATAGATTAAAAATAGACAAGCCATCATCAAACCTCCGGAATATTTGGAAATTTATGAATCAGTTGGAACTATTTTCCATCTTGGTGATCCTGATTACCCAGTAAAGGAATGAAAATCCGCAACGGCTGACATATTGCGAGCAGTTGCAGCCTGGCATTTTAAGTTTAATTAGGCCAAACGTTTCATTTTATCCAAGTTGAAGCATGGTACTATTTTAGTACAGGGAGAGATAGCCTACAAGTTCGATATCGGAGCTGCTGAATGTATCACAAAGAAAGGGAAAAATGTTTCACAAATGAATCCTGCTGTTATACAACCCGGAATTAAATTGTCTCCAGCCAAAATTAAAGATGTGAACAACTTGTTGCAAAAAGATTTTGGACCTGAGTATATCCAAAATGATAGCCTTGAATTTTATAGGCAAATTATTGAATTTGACATGAACAACCTTGTAGAAGTAAGTCGTGGAAGAGGAGCCTTTTTGTGAAAGTCAAATAGAATTTGATGGACTCCGAATTTAATGTATAATATTATTAATTTATAATTTTAATCCCATGGAGGAAAATTTTTATATTGTGATTTTAGTTTGTAATTTATAACCTTTATCTAATGAAGAGGAATTTTTATGTTTCAATTTTATTTTGTGATGAAAGTTTAATAAAAAATGTATTTATAGTTACATAAATTTTTATTTTTATATATGTTTTCCTTTAAAAAAAATTTCAAATAAATAAAAGAAAAACCAATTTCTGCTTTCTTTACTACTTGTGCCTAAATAATAATAGTGAAAACTATACGAAAGTTTTCAAAGTGTAAGGTGCAAATCCCCATATATTTCTGTGTTATGTGCAAAACCCGATATTTGCAAATTTTAAAATCGTTTAGTTCTTTAAATTAAAAAGTTATATTATAAAAAAAAAATTTATTTTATTTAAGTCATAAATATGGAAGTTATAAATTTATTGCATTTTGTGCAAAATAGCTTATCATGCACTTATCGGGATTTACATTTAATGGATTCACTTATATAGATTGAAAACAGAACTGGACTAAGTGACCTACGTTGGATTACACCGAAGTCAATTTCACATTTTTGACTTTGTATATTATCACATTCAATGTATTGCTTTCTGTTTGTAAAGTAGTTATCAAACCATTTGTATTCTTTACCTTTCACCCCATATTCGTATAGAATTGTTAGCATGATAGTTTTATCTACTGAATCAAATGCTTTTGTACGGTCAAAAAATACCATACATACCTTTTTTCCTTTGCTAATTTCATTCTGCGCAAGTGTTATAACCTTAAATAATGTAGTAGAAGTGTTTGACTTTTTTGTAAAGCCATATTGTAACCTCGACAACAAATTATTTTGAGATAAATATTCAGTAAGTTGATTGTTCAATTATCTTGATAAAAATTTAACTTATTGAAATGGACATGAAGTAATTAACATCTTCTTAGTATCCTGGTTTTTTATATATTGGAATGACTTTGTTTGTTTTTAGTGCATCAGGCATAGTGGTCTGCTGAATAGATGAGTTAATTCCTCCTTAAACATTTTGATTTATGGCATTCTAATTTCATCTGCACCACTGCTTTTAGTATTAGGTAATTTTTCTATGAGTCCAAGAGTACCTTTTTTATTTATGCTTTTGAAATGCATTCTTTTATCTGTTCTGTTACATGGCACATAAATTAATTTAAAATTTTTTGCCATTAGTTTTCCAATATTGCAGTATAGATGGTTAAGCTCTTGGACCTTTTTACTTTTTACTCTTGGATTATCTTCTAGTACATTGAAGAACTCATTATTTTTACTATGTGTGATATTATCATTTACTATATCCTTTATTACCTTCAAAATAGAGAGTTTCATATCAAGTTAGGAGAAATTTACTTTTCACATATTGTATTGTACTATCTTATCCTCTATCTTATAAGACGAAATAAGAAAATTGGATGTACGTGGACGTCCTTCTCTCAACATATCAATGTAGAAATTTTATTTTTATGTTGACAACAAGACTTTATAAGACCTCTTAAAGGAAGCCATTCGAACTGTGCTAGGTTATTTTTATTTTATTGTGTGTATTTCAGTCAAAAATATTTGAAGTTATAAAGAGAAAATATTTTTGAGTATTTTTAGTCCTAAAGGATATAGTTTTAATTTGAGCAAAATGATAGGATATTAGTTATACTTTGACAGGTTCTGAATAAATTTAAGTCCATTAATTTTGTTTGGCTTTGTTTCATCATCTTTCACAGAACAAATTTTTTGATTAATTCATACTTTAAATAATTTGAGCACCCTGTTCAACATATCTTTAAAACTATTCAATTAAACTAGAAATTTTTTTTTATTTATTTTTATTTTTAATTGTAATTTTTTTTAAATACTTTTAAACGTTTAGATGAATTCTCTCTACTTTCGATTCACTTAGCACATTTTCAAAAAATACATGGATTTGTTTATATTTATTTAAATACTTTCATTTCTAGAAAAAATGGTGTTACTTATAAAGGATTTGTTTCACTTGTTTTATGTTGCAAAACTATTTTTTATTTGTAGAAATACTATACCAAATGGATTTTTAGGAGCTACAGAAACCGTTGGTAAAAGAAACCGTATGTTGGTAAAAAGTCACAGAATTGTTGGTAAACATAAGAGATTTTTTTTATTTATTTTTATTCTTTGCATTAAAAACATTTAAAATCTGATCTGGAAAAAGTTGATTGTCATTTTAAGATTTAAATTTAATTTATTATAACCATCAGAATAACCAGTATGTATTTAAAAATGTAAATTGCAATGGTTTCTTTTATGTGGAAAAATGTATACTGCCTTAATTTTTCAAAAAATATTTTTCGGGTCGTTGGTTTATAATAATATAGAAAAATATTTAGGGTTAGTCATAATTGAATAGTTTTAATTGTGAATTGGGAGATACAGACCGTAGGATTGTTTTTCTTTCGATGCCTGTATTTTCATTTGCCTGCATTTTCATTGGTCTGTACTTCATTTACTTGTATGTCATTTGCCTATATTTGATGTATGTCTGTATTTATATTTACAATTTATGGAATGGCCAAAATGTCAAATACAAAATCTAAAATAAAATTAAGCCTAAATACCTACATGAATCTACAAATTCAATTACAAAACGGTCATTATTATACACAAATTTGATACAAAGAAGGAAATAGAATTATTTAAATACAATAAAAACTGAGAGCAATTTGAGAAAGAAGATAAAATTATAGTTGAGTGAAAAGGCCAATCAATAATCTAAAATCATTAACTTTGTTTTAGAGCTAGTATAAAGCTTATGAGTAGAAATTTATTTCTTAATTAGGTTAAAGTCATGGTTTAGATTCCAAATATTACCAAACATTGACTCCTCTGAGGAAGATATTGTATCGGCGTAGGACCTAATGTAACTGCTGAATATGTATACATCTAATAGATCAAGAGGTATAACGTTTTATACAAAAATATCAAAACAACAAGGATACTTGCAAATGTCTTTTTCGTCCTTAGAAACTAAAGATATATATTTTTGGAAAGAAAGTATAATTGTCATTAGATAACTGTAAGATTCTAAATAATGTTGATATTTAAGTTTGTGTATTATTAGTTTTAGAGTTAGAATTTAAAAGGTAATATAGAAGCAAATTAGAAAACAAAAACGTGTTGTTATTGGATTCCCATTCTTTGTATATAGATTTTTTAAAGATTTTTTCCTTAAATATAAAATTTTTTGCAAACTAAATCAAATTAAAATTGAATATTAACAAAACATAAAGCCAAGTAAAAAAAAAAGACTATAATATAGTTTATTAAAATAATTAATAGGCACAAATAATAACATAAAACTCAATAAGAAATAATTTAGTAAAAATAACAAAACTTTATGTGTGTAAGAAAATAAGTAAGATCATTCGAATATATTCAAAAAAATACCTCTTGAATGAAACAAACATAAATGAAAAAAAAGATATATATAAATGTTTTAGCGGGGTACTAAAATCAAAGGTAATCACAAATTAAAATTAGACAAAATAATTTAAAATAAAAATAAAATTAAAAAGAGTGTAAACAATGTATCAAAAAATGTAAAGAAAAAAGAAATAACAAATACAAAACGTATGAAAAGCATAATATTGAAGTAAAAAACTTACAAGTACACTATAAGTGAAATTAGAGAACATAGTATAATTGAAGTATGAAGAGAAAACCACATTTAGTTATAGTGCATACAGAAAACACTTATTTAATACAAATTTCCACCATCAAATAGTGATTCAATTTGAGAGTGATCGAACTGAAATAACCAGATTTTCAACTGTCTAAGAAATGAGGAGAGATTTTCTGTTCACTTCTGATGTGAATTGGTAGTCTATTAAAAACTCGTGGTGCCATATTAACAAAGCAATGAGTAAATTTTGTTGTTCTGGCCATTGGAACAGCAACATAATTCAAATAATTAATACGTAGGTTGTAAGTTGGCGTTAACCTTTGATCGAGGTAACCAGATCTAATGAAAAAAAAATTTCATAGTTTTGTAGATATAGAGATGTCTTGGTGGCAAAATACAGACTCTTTTGAAAAGTGGGAAACTAGATGATAGACGATTAACAATAAGCATGGTTCTTAAGTAATGTTTTTAGGCTAGGAGAAGGGGGCGAATTCTGTTATTGTAAGAACCACCCCAGCAAGCTAAACCATAATTCAACTTGGAATTGAAAAAGACGTAGTAAAATATATTTAAAATTTCCAACGTACTACATTTTCTCAAATGGTAGCCGTAACGAACAATTTTATTTAAATATTTTTTTAAATTATGAATATGTTGAGACCAATTTAATTTATTATCCAATATAATTCCCAGAAATATGAAAGAGCGTACATTTTCAATATAAAAGCAACCATTATCGCAAAGGAAAGAATCACAGTATGACATGTTTGAGGTTGGAGAAACAAATAAAGAAAAACGTTTACAAACCAGCGAGTGATAAGATAAATCGCTAATTTAATTACTATCAGAAGAAATCTTGAAAAACATTAACTTAGTCTAAGGGCTTCTAGTTAAATAATGAACAAAAAGCCAGTTCCTAATAAGCTACAAATCGTAGTTAATTTTAAATACAACATCCATCAAATTAGATCCACTATAAGAAAAAGCAGTCGACAGCCCATTATAATTTTGATTTAAGAGAGAGTTAATATAAATAAGAAATAATATCGGCCCCAACACTGAACCTTGGGCAACACTTTTGTTAATAAAAATAACTTAACTAACTTTAGATTCAACTCTGACTTTTTGCTTTCTATCTCTTAGATACGACTCGAACCATTTGAGAATAAAGCCTCGGAAACCAGCATTATACATTTTCTTCAACAGTAAGTTGTGAGATACTGTATCAAATGTTTCACTGTTTGCAGATGACACTTTGGTATACGTGGTTGAGGATGAGATAGCTGAATGTGAAAGAGAAATGAATGAAGATCTAAAAAGTCTATATATTTGGTTAATATGAATAAATTTAAGCTTAATATAATGAAAACCAAATATTTAACAATAGGTACGACAAAAAAACCAAAAACAAAAATAAGTGGAGAACAAATTGAAAATGCTGATAAAATAAAATACTTAGGAGTAATTATAGACGAAAAACTGAACATTAATATGCACTGTAAATATATATGTAAAAAGATAACAAAGAAAATAGCTTTTCTAGGTAGAATAAGATCAAAAATTTCCAAAGATTGTGCAAGTAATATATATTAAAAGCTGATACTGCCAAATTTTAACTACTGCTCTTCAATTTTGTTCCTAAGTAATGAAACACAATTGAACAGACTTCAAATTACACCAAATTGAGCGTTGAGAAGTATTTTAAAATGCGGTATTAGAACCCGTATCAAAGATGTGCTAAGTACATTGAAATGGATGGATGTTAGAAGTAAATTGAAATACAACGTACTGATTCTGATGTTTAAACTTAGGTATAATTTACTACCCAATTATATGCAGAAACACATTGAGTATGTTGGTGGACATTATTATTTACGAAACAGGGGAGATTTTAGAATACCGTTATTTAAAAAAAATAGCACACAAAGCTCCCTCATGTACAGAGTAGTACAAATTTTCAATGAATTAACAAATAACATAAAAAATTAAATTAGAATTAGTATATTTAAAAAATTAATACGAGAACGTAGATCATTTTAAAACTAACTGTAAAAATTATAATGTTTCTTAGAGACTAATAAAATAAATCTAAATCTAAATGTAAATGTAAATGCTTTTGTGATATCCATGAAAAGAGCAGCACAACTACTATTCTTATTCAAACTGTTATAAATTTCATTAGTAAATTTTAGCAAAGCATCTTCTGTGCTCCAAAACAAATTTTTGTTATCATCATAAAAATTTGTAACATCAGCAAACCTTTAAAGATTTGTTCTAACAATGCATTACAAAAAAAAACACAAGAACAGGTCAAAAACCTTACCTTGAGGTACGCCAATTTTAACCATTTTAGGTTTGCTAAGATTACCATCAACATTAGTACGCTGTCCACAGATCCAAAGGTAAGAATGGAACCAATCAAATACACAACCACGAAAACTTGCATTGTGTAATTTACCAAACGAAATTTCACAGTGCTATAATCGAGCAATATCAATATCCCAGTCTCTGAAATAGCTCATAATACATATACATAGATACATACACAAACTATTACTCATTAAATAGTGTTAAAAGTAGAAAAGTGTTTTCAAGAAGAGCAAAATCTAAAATATCTAAAATAAAGTATTGCTATGTACTACAATTTTAAACACTAAATTTCATTGTGATAATTTTAAGGAGATTTTGTTAAAACACAACAATTAATATTATGTTCATTATTACCATTAGATATACATTGTCATCGTTTCTATTCTACGACTAAGGAAAATTATTTTAAAAGAGTACAAAAGAGGAAATTAGAAAAACAAAATTTAAATGTATTCAAACTGATGACAAACCTATTAAAAAATATATCCCTAAAGACATAAATAAAGTCATTATCCTTTTCTTGTTATTTTTTCTAATTGGAATAAAAAAACAAAATCTACACAATTTTTTTTTTATTTTGAAAAAGTTTTCCATATTTTAATTTTCCTTTTGTATTATTTATAAACACATACAGATAAAAAAAAAACGAAACTGAACACAAACAAATAAATATTTTCCATTTTAATTTAATTCAGTGTTGCCTGTCAACCTGTTGTTTTGATAGTAAATAAAAATATTTGAAAATAATTTCTATATTGTACAGATTTTGTTCTAGGAAACAAGTTTCAAAATATAAAAACAAAAAAACAATCATTAAAAGACTAAAAATCCTGAGCACAAAAATAAATCTGTCATTAGAAATAATTTCCTTGAATATTTTTCCGAAAATAGAAAAGAAAATCTTCTGTTTTACTCCTGGTATCAAATTAAAATGAAAAATATTTGGAAATCGCAATGTCTCTAAGGTGATATGTTCTCTATTTTGATTATTAATTTTTCTTTTATTTATTTTTGTTTACTAACAAACTTCTGAATGTACATTTTTGGAATTGAATTTTCTTTAAGAAAATTCGTACTGTTCATTTGAAGGAAAAGAAAAATAATAAGATTGAGTGTAATTAAGTTAAATACGACTGTTTGCAGAAAATTTGAACAGTTGCTAGCAAGTTATATTAATTGTTACAATATATTAAAACTATATAAAAATAGACACAAAGTAGGATGTTGTTGTAGGTGTATGTAGTTTACTACGTTAAATTCTTATTTTTAATTTTTTTGGGTAAAAATTGTTGCTTACATTTTGAACACAAATAATGTTTTCTTTTTCTTCTACTATTACGATTTGACTTTAAAATGTCTGTGAATAATTCATTAGTTAATGTACGATATGCTATCAACTATGTCCTTAAATGTATTTCTTTTCAATCCAGCTCTTATACACAATACTTCTACACCTTTACAACTTCAAATTATAAATAAACAAGAGATGTCGATATGTTGAACAACTTCTGGCATATCAATCAGAAAATAAACCAATCTTATATATGGCTGAAACAAGCTTCAAACTTTTCATATCAAGAACAAAATGACGATCCAAAAAAGGAAGCCGTTGTCGATAAATTGCAGCAGGCCGACATGGCGCTAAATTCAATATTATAGGATGTATTGGTAATGTTAGTCTTAATTATCATGAAGTAAGAAGAGTAGCATTTAAAACCCCTCAAGCGCAAGAGTCGTAATGGTAATTGGTAATAGTCCGTGTCATATGTCTATTAAAATGTGTTTCTGAAGAGTGAATTTATCAATCATCGGTTATTAAAATTAGGCCCGTACAATGTTAAATTCAATAAAACTTGCTCGCTTGGCCAGCTCTTAAGGCTTCTATCAAACGAGATTTATCAACTGCTATGGAATAGATTTTAGCAGGTGAAAATTGGAAAAATTTGACCCAAACCGAATTTCGCCTAGAAAGGCTTGAAAATATTATACAACGGAATTTAGAAAATATATCTATTGCAAATTGTGCTAAATATGTTGCATATATATTACATATATTCAAAAATTTATACCAGATGTTTTAAATTTAATTGATATGGTTTTTTTAATTTAGGATATACACATATTATTGAAGTTCTGAGCATAAATATTTTTTGTTTTTTCTTTTGAAATTTTTAAGTCAAAACAATATTTGAAATTGTTTATTTCCAATTTGAAGTTGTAAAAGTATAGATAACTACAAGATTTATTTTCTGCCGATATTACAAGTCCTTAAATTTTTGCTTGCATAATCAATAATTGAACCATTTCGTCGGATAAATAAGTCAAAGCTAGTTTCTAGCCTAACATTCGCATCTGGAATCCCCATAGACAAAATACCCAAAATAAAATCCCCAATGAAGATATTTCATTTGTTTTGTATTTAATACAACTACGCAAAACAAAATGTTTTTTGGCAACTCTGGAAACAGCAGTTATTTCTGTTTTTGTTAGGCAGCTTTGGCGATTTTTTTGTGGGAACTTGGTCTTACTGGGTATACTTTTTTTTTGCATTTTGTACGTCTCTTAATATTTATATCCTTTTGATATTTAGCTTAATTTGTTTCTCATATCTCATGTATTTGAACTTGATTTTTGATTCTGAGTGCTGGTTTGTTGTATTTATTTCGGTAACTTACAATAATTTATTTGGTTTTTCAAAGTAATGGACCTTCTGCTACCATTGTTAAGTAATGTTAATAGTAGTTATCGGTTATCTGGCTATTATATTCGTGTTATCGGTGTGTGGTGCATCTGAATGTGTGTTGAACAATGACAGTTATGACATAGTACATTTTGAAATAATGCTTTTTTTCCAACCAACTTCAGGTGGTTGTTATCAACATTAATATTTTATGTATTTCTCTTCTTTTTCTTCAATTCTTGCTTCGGAATATTTCATTAAATAATATGTTCTCTTTGGGTTCTAATCCTGATTGGAAAACAAGTTCAGAGTTACCCATTGGTGAGCCATATTTATTACGAATTTTTTGTATTACTTTTAAGAAAATTTAAAGCATCAAACACATTAAGTTTATTAAATAAAAAGATCACTGATTTTTTTCTTGTTGTTCTTCTTCGGCAAACGATTGAAGTTTTCTTTAGTTCTTGAGTTTATGTTTTTATCATATTTTACTATCTTTGACGGACGATAGTTTACGGTTTGGCAAGGCATATCAACGTAGATTGAAAGTACATATATAGTTTAATTGTTTGCTGTCAAATTAATCACTATTTTCGAATTTTGTAATAATTTATTTAACAAATAAAAATATTGATGGTATTGAACGATTTTTACTCATGCGATAATGGTGAAAAAAGGCTGTTTTTTTATATTCCGAATTGTGCCAAAATTGATGATTGCAATATTGTTTGGGTTATGTTTTTCTTTATATGTTTTTATTTATGGTTTACCTATTATATCTTTTTTGTATTTGTGATGTCATCTGGGTGACACAATTGGAAAATTAAGAAGATATACCAGGCAGAAGATATACCAGTATGTTTCTGACATTTTCATTAATTAGGTAAATTAACATCTGAATTTTAAAATTTGTATAGTAAGCAAAGGAATTGCAATGAATGTCAGTTCAATAAAAGATAAGCTCAGCTTAGTAACTAAAAATACATTATTATTTATTATTATTATTATTATTATTATTTTATTTATTGACTTAATGTATTTGTACAATATGTTATTTTCATATATTTTAATTCTATATTTCAAGAGCTTATATTACTAGAATATTTACACCTTTAATTTCTAATTATTTAGATTAACCTGGCTTAAGTATTTAGAATAAATTTAATTTGCAAAGGACAAAATGGCAAGTAAAAACCTTTAATTAATTATTTTATAATATAAAACCTAATGTAAACCTAACCCAAATCTTAATTAAATTGATTGATTGATTGACTAACTAAAATGATCTTAATACTAAATCTTAATCTACTATCGCTCTTATAAGCAGATTTTCGGAATTGTAACAGCTTTCAAAAAAGGCAGATGCTGTTTTTTAAATTTTTTCTAGAATAGTATTCTAGAAAAGTGCAATTGCTTGTGGATTGCAATTTGCTTGTGGAGAAATAAAAAGGACAGCGTTTTGTTTTCTCTGCAGCAAAATCAAGTTACGAGGAACCCGTATAACAAATTGCTTTAAAAAATGGATTTAAATAATAATAATTTAACAACAGTTAAATTAGATTTTTTTCTATAACTGGATATAAAAGTTTTATAATATATAGATTTATTTTATTAACGGTTTTTATTAAATGTGTTTTGAAGAGTAGTTTTTTATCTAGGTATATAGCTATGCATTTTATATTATCGCTTCCCCAAACTATTTCAAAATTTCCACATGATAGGTTTCTGTTCGGCAAAAAACAAGATTTTCTTCTTTTTGTAAAGAAAATCGACTTAGTTTTTTCTCCGTTAGTTTTGATTTTTTACTTAAAATAGTGGTCTTTAATTATTTTGAAACCATTTTCAAGATTATTTATGATTTCATCTGGACAGTTAGAGACCGATAATAACGCAGTATCATCAGCGCACAAACTAGTGTAGCAGTCTCGAATAGTGGGTGAATATGCTGTGAAGATGTCATATAATAAAGGAGAGAACGTAGAGCCTTGCGGATTGCCTGCTGTAATAGTGTTTTTATTGGATTGTGCTAGTTCAATTTTTACTGTGAAAAATCGGACGCTCAGAAAACTTTGAATCAACTTGACAAGATAAACTGGGAGTTCGTGAGAAATTCATTTGTGGATTAAGTCTTTATGCCATACTGAGTCAAATGTTTTTTCGACATCAAGAGTTAAATACAATATGATTATCTAGTTGAATGAAATTTTGCAAGTTTTTATTGAAAATGTGTTCTTTAATAGCTTTAATATTGTAATTAGAATATGTAATCCAAAAATTATTGAAAACTAAATTACTTCATTTCTATGCAACTGTTTATTCCTGCTGGTCCAAAATTGATTTTAGAGTTTCAACAGAACAAAAGCATTTATGGCGTCCAAAAAACTTTTCTATAATAAAATTATAAATGAAAGAGTAAAAATATTAGCATATCAAACTCTCATTAGACCGGTTATTTCACATGCTGGACCCACTTGGTTCCACATAAGTGCAAGTCTAATGGAGAAAATCAGAAAATTTTAAGGAAAATGCATAAGAGCCTGCGTAAATCTACACAGAAGACCCGAAACGGACTAAAAACATTTTTATTCCAATGATTGTTTGTACCAAAAAGCTAGTATCGTAAGATTCGATAATTTTTTTATAAAAACGATTCGTAATCGTTTTAATAGATCTGTTACCACAACGGAAAATTGATTTATTTATTTATTTATTTTACTTCGTGCATATACATGAGACGGTAAGTCTCTATAGGAGTATATAAAGTATAATTTGTAGCAAATTCATAATTCTTAAATTAAATTAAACCTAAAGAACCTAAAGAAATTAACAATAAAGAAAATAAATTTATAAAGAAAAGAAATTTATAATAGAAAATTTATATAATTTAAAAAGAGAAAGTTTATAAAACGAAAGAAAGAAAAAAAAAATATATAAAATATGTAATATAAAAAAAATGAAAAAAAAACAAAAACAAATTAAAGTTAAAACTATAAAATACGGAGATAAAGTAATAAGATAACAAAAGTCCAAAAACAAAATGAAAAGAAAAAAACAAAAAAGGCTCTCCTTCAAACAAAACTATCAGTCGTCACACACCTAACAAACATTAGTCCACAAAATTTTTATTCTTCTTAATTAATGACTACACTTTTTCCTTAAAATATACCCAACAAAGCTCAAGGAATTTAGAAGAGGAATTTAGAGAACTCACATCTGACTACGTTCGGCAAAGAATTCCACAACACGACTAAATGGTCTAATATCTCATATATTCTATACCATAATGAAGAGTACATTAAAAACAGCATGAAAACGGGATTTTTAGCACACGAACATTTTATTTATCTTGAAGCTAAACGGTATATTCAAAACCACGAGCATGTCCCTCTATTATATTACTTTTATGAGTGTATTATATTCTATAGGCACATATAGAGACAAATTCACTCAAATATGACATCTATAACCCAGATAATGATAATAAAATAATAAATACTCATCTTTGGTGGTTAAAGCAATAACATAAATCGATTCTCTAACTTTAGAACAGGCTTAGCGTAAGTTAGGTTAGCATAGCTTTAGTTAAGCTGTAATCGGAAATGCCAGCAGTGTAACCTAAAACGCAGTTTAACCTAAAACGCAACAAGCTAAAATCATTTAACTTTTATTGCAGACAGATGGCGGCTGCTTTTGTCAGCTAACCGAAATTGAAAAAAACAATAATCATCTGACAGAAAATGTCATTTGCAAATCATAACATCATAAAAAAAAAGCCATTGTGCAGTTTTTAAAAATAGATGCAGAATTTTCGAAAATTAAAATAATATTATTTTTATTTGTTAATTAGTAAATAAAAAAATTCTTTGGTGAGTACCTAGCTGGAACTATTACAAAAACACGGTGTAAAAAAAAATTGAAATAAATTTTATTGAAGATTACCAGGTGGGTCATTATCTCAAACCTTGTACATTTGAAAAAATTATAAAAATGTTTTTTTTTGTTTTCCAATTACAATAAATTTTTTTTCTAATATTGACCATTCAGTCCAGTGACAGCAGTGAACATTTTTAATTATTTTATAAGTTATTTAAAAAATTGATGCCCAACCACCCAATTTATGTCGACTGTGTTATCAGATTAAAAAATTAGAAAAAGTTAACATAAATTAAACTTTCCTTTGGCTTTTACGTTTCCCTTGATTAGGTTCCATTCAAAATTTAATTATATTAATATTTTAAAAAATAAACTAACATTTAAAGATAAAATTTAAAATTTTTGTCAACCATGTTACCAACATTGTATTTTGGAAATTTTATTTTTAAAATAATTCAAAGAAATGTAAAGTCTTAAAAGTGGTGATTTGTGTTCTAAAAGCTGTTATTATTTTGGATTTTGCATTTAAAAGCGAAATTACAAAATTAATTATTCTAAAAAAAAGTCATAATTGAAAATAATGTTGGGGACAAAAAAGTAACACAGTGGAAACAAAAGTAACGCAATAGACATAAGTTTGTAAAAAAGTCCATTTATTAATTTAATTGAATAAAAACAAAATTATATTTCTCAGTACATTAAAATTAACATAAAATAGGAACAAAAAAAATACTTAAATAAGTAATATTATTAAAAAAAAATTAACGAATATAAATGCTTTTCCACAGGGAAAATAAATAGTTCATGCATGGAGCTTTTTCTAGCACATCTATACAATTTAAAAATTCGTAGTAAATTCGACTTCCTTTTAATTTACTGGAAGGATTTTCTAGTGTCGTTATAATGTCATGGGAGTGAACATCAACCACATCATTTTTGTCTATTTTGAAAGTAGTTTTGTCAGCATATACTGATTGTTTTCTTACGTTTATTTTCGTTGTTTATATTGACGAGGAGGTAACTACCAGATGTAATTTTTGTGAGAGAAGTTTCAACTTCTTGGTTACTGCGTTCAATGTCAATCGTCCGGTATGCAGAATAAATTGAATCATAAACACTTATTCTCTTCTGTGCACATGAATATACTTTCGGCTCCAAAAAACCATAGAAGCATTTGCCAATCATATTATTTTCGAAAAAGCAGCTAAGATCTCGGTATTGCATTATTTATTTTTCACGAATGGCTGATGCAAAGTCATCGTTCCTTTTAGTACTGGAATATTGGCTGACAAGGATGCCTTGATATTGTCAATTTCCGTAATAGAAACTAAAAACAGTTTGACGTTAGTCTTCCTTTGAACGAGATCAAACAAAAATTCTGCATTGACAATATCTTCTCCATGCGCGACTATTCGATCAGCTATTCTTTTAAGGGCAGTTCTTGGACTTGGTATAGGTATGGGTGTGTGACACCATCATGGTGTGTAATTCAGAACTTCACTTAAACGTTTGGATTTGTCTCTTCTGTCTGCTTTATATATCCTCCATTTGCGTCGAGTTAATCTCTGTGCCCTGAGTTGTTTCGTTTTACGATACCGCGTTCTTGCCTTTTTTTTTGTTGGTTTTCCCTGTCTGTGTTATTTTTCAACTGCTGCCGATATCGCCTTTGTTTTACCGCTGCTGTAAGTGGCATATTGATGTTGTAAAATGTATATAAAAGCCCTAAATATAATTTAAAATTTATCAAGAAAGTAAACAACGACTTCTAATTTAATTATTATTATCTAGAATTTATTTTCTAAGCACTGTGTAACCCATTTCAATAATAAAAAGTCAACTGTGTTACTATTGTCAGTCTCGTTACCACATAAAAGTAACGTAGCTGCCGATAACGCAGTTGACATTTTTTACGAAAACGAATCGCACAAATTTAATTTAAATCATTTAGAAAATATATTCCACATAATATTCAACGTTAACACATTATTAATATATTATATATACATAGATATAAGTTATGTCCAAATATTAAACTAAAATTTTGGTAACACAGTTGAATAATAAATAAAAATACATACCTCTAATGGAAGAAAAATTGTTCACTACAAAACACTGTTATTACTTCCACTCTTTCAGAGAAAGTAAACAAAAACCGGCAACAAGTGAGAACACATTGCTTATTTATTTTTTGAAAAACAAATTGAATTTTTTGTTATTTTGGCGGTAACACAGTTGAAGTAACGTAGTGGAAAAATAATAGGGACACAACTTCTTTCATAATAAAATCATTGAAAAAAACATAATTTAAGTAATAGGATTTAAGTTTAACAATAACAAATGATGAATATAGACACATATTTAACATATTTAAATTGAAACCAGAGGCAAACTTGTCAAACCAGAGACAAACTTGTTAATTTTTTAGTAGTTTTAATATTTCCTAATTTTTTAAAAAATATACAGTTTAAAACTAAAGATATAACAAATTCTAAATTACTTTTAACAAATTAATTAATATTTTAAATCGAGACAAAATTCAATTCTTAACCTCTGTATTGTAGATAATGACCCAGGTACGTTAAAAAAAACTTTATTGAAGACTAAAAGGTACATTAACCAGGTACGTTACATATTGGTTAATGATTATTGTTTTTAGTATTTTTTTTATTTTGGTATTTTACATCAATAATTCGGTTATTTTAAATTTTTTTTTCCTAATAAAATTTTTTTTTTTATTTAAATTGTTTGAATTTTCAATATTTCTTCAATAAAAATTTTTTTTTATTCATTTCAAAATAATTAATCACCAAAATGTCAAAAGCGCTGTAAAAAAAAGTAAAAAATAAGTTTGCTTGCTTTAGTCATCAGATGCTTTTGTACATTAGTGCTTTTGCATTTGATGTGCAGATGATATTTCCGAATACAACTTTAGATTATAGATGTAGCTTAACTTATTTAGGCTAGTTCTAAGGTTTTTAATAAAATAAATTTAAACAAGTTCTGGTTTTTTTTTTATGTTTTCCAAAATATAAACAAAAATACAATATTTCTTTCGAAAAATTTGGAAACCCACAATTATAAGAATGATGTAAACTGAATAAATTTAAAGTAGTTTTAAGGTTTAGTTATTGCCAAACTTAGAATAAATAATAGATTTTCTAAGACTTTTTTTTCTAACAACACAACAATGAAGTAAAAGTAAAAATAAAAAGTTAAAACAAAAAAAAAAGAGTTGCAACAGAATTTCTAGAGTTATTTTCTTTAAATGCACTTAAATATTTTATGATTAAGTTTGCAAAAAATTCTCAAATTCTACAAATAGATTTTCTAAATTTATTGATCTTATATCATTGTACACTGTTAACGATAAAATATTTCATCGGCTTCAATTTCTTGGTATTTATTACAATGTTTCATGCAGAGTGTTTTTGGTATGCATACAATTTTTTTTTTATGGAAACGATAAGAAACAATAGACCTAGTTACTTTAGCTACAACACAAACAAAAATAGGTATATAAGCTAAAATTTTAAATATTAAAAAGTGTTATCCTTTATTATCCTTTAATATAGAATATTATATATTTGACGTAGTTTTCAAAGTTAACCTTTGTTTTAAGGGATTCTAATTAAAAGAATTTTGTTCTCATCCTTTGATTAACTTATTATTGAAAAACAAAAAATACACACGCATCAGCTCATACTAAAATTTGATTGATTTACAGATACATTCTGTTGTTTTATTATGTTCAATGAGCATTTTTGAACAATTTTTTTTTTTTCATAAAAAGGACTCAGAATATACTCAGAATGATAACAAAATGAAAATTTCATTTTATTTGTGTTATGTCAAAATCGGATAACATTGAAGAGACTATTATACGTATAGGCTTAAGGTGATAGTTGGTAGAAAAATGAAATAGAAAAAACATAAATGAGAAAAATATAATAATTGAAAAAACCATGGGATTCCATCTGAACAGTGGATGCTAATATAAGACATTTATATTACATTCTTATGTCCGCCCAAAATATCATGATTACACGAAAATGAGTGAACAAAGTAGTCCCCACATGATATCTAGAAAAATCAAATTTCAGTTTTGTCTCTTTACATAATATTAAATTATTTTTTTATATTTTACGTGGGCGTTCAAATTAAATTAGGAATAGGTCAAAAGCAAGTGTACAATTTTTTTCATATAATTTTTTTATCAAACGTTTTCCTAATGAAAATTAATAATAACAAAACTTCAGCGAATGCTAGTAGAAATAAATGTAGTAACAAACTATTAATTTATTCGGGTCAAGACAAAAGCATTAAATAATTAAACAAGCTCATAGTAAATTTAATAAGCAAGACACCAGAAAGAATAAGCTGTACTCAGCAGCATACCTAGAATTAAAACAAGCGTTTTACATAGTCTGGCATGAGATTTCTATGTTTATAAAGATTAAGAAAGCTTCATGTATTCTATTTGTTCATCAAATGATACTTAAATAACTGGTTCCAAACCAGTAATAAATTCCAAACTCATCTAATAACTCAACGATTAAAGAAGATGATTTACACCAAGAGCTTCAGTCGTTTTCACCTTTTAAGTCAAACTTGCTCAGCCGAATACTTCACGAAGGTTCTTAAGGGAAATGAAGTGAAAATTCAAGTGACAGACATCAATGACTACCGAGAAACAGTTAAAGGATTAAAACTAAAGGAAACTCAGTTCCATACGTATCAACTGAAACAGGACAAAAGTTTTAGAGTGGTAATCAGAGGTCTACATCCTTCTGTAGAACTAAATCTAATTAAAGATGAACTTAAAAAATTAGATCACGAAGTAATTAACATCTACAACCTCAAACAGCGTAGAGGAGAAAATGAATTTGCAGTACCGCTTTTCTTCGTAGATCTTAGCCAAAGTGAAAATAACAAAGATATTTACAAAATACGATATCTGTTACATACACGTATAACTGTAGAAGGTCCAATAAAGAAAAAGGAAATACCTCAATTTACCAAATGCCAGCGTTATGAGCACACTTGGCAATACTGTAATAGGTTGCCTAAATGTGTAAAGTGCGCTGGTGATCATATCTCAAAGAATTGCCCAAAAAAATACCTAGGGTCTAATGTAAAGTGCACTTTGTGTCTAGGAAATCATCCCGCTAATTACAAGGGTTGTCAACGGTATAAAGAAATTAAAGAAAAAAAATTTCCCAGTTTACGTAATAGGCAGCTACCTCAACAAAGTCATAGCGCTGAGGAAGTTAAAGGAACAAGTGGTATTCAAACTGTTTTTGGCCATAAATCCTATGCGGAAATATTAAAAAACAAGAGTGATACGCCACAGCGACCAGCTATCATATCAAACAATAATGCAACTTGTACTATCAGCTCCTCAACCAATTCAAATGAAGTTTTCGAATTAAAAAACATGGTGAAAGAATTAATGTCACAAGTTGGGCCTTTGATTAACCTCGTTAATACACTTCTCCTAAACTTACATAAAGATAGCTAAACTCTTCAACATAGTCGTCTGGAATGCCAACGGACTGTCAAACCATCAACAAGAATTGTATCATTTTATTATTGATCACCAAATAGACATCTTGTTAATTTCTGAAACCCATTTTACAAACAAAAGTTATTTTAACATAAAAAATTACAACACATATTCCACAAATCATCCTGATGGGACGGCTCATGCTGGTACTGCAATAATCATCAGGAAAAACATACAACACTATAAACTTCCTAAATATAAATTTAATCATATTCAAGCAACAAGTGATAGCTGACTGGAATGGACCCTTAACTATTTCAGCTATATATTGCCCTCCTAAACACAATATCAAGAAATCTCAATTTATTGATTATTTTAAAACTCTGGGAAATAGATTTATTGCCGGTGGAGATTATAATTCTAAACATTCGTTTTGGGGCTCTAGGCTGATCACTCAAAAAGGAAGGCAGCTACTACTAGCCATGCAAGAATTCAACTTGAATTATCTGTCTACTGGACAACCTACATACTGGCCTTCTGATCTTAATAAGACACCGGATCTTTTGGATTTTTGCGTCTCGAAAGGTATCTCACCAAAACTGTTTACTGTGAAATCAAGCCTCGAGCTGTCTTCAGATCATACGCCTATCATTATCTCTGCCTCATCCAAAGTAGTAATAACTCAAAATGAACAACGGTTACATACAAGGAAAACTAACTGGGATAATTATAGAAAGGAAATTGAAATGAAAACTTCTCTAAATATAGGACTGAAAAACCCCCAAGATATCAATGAAGTTATAAAAAACCTAAATATAACCATGATTGAAGCAGCAATGTCATCAACTCCGACGCAAGGTAACATCCGAAAATATGTTATTTCTCCACCTGAAATAAAATCCAAAATCATGGAAAAAAGAAACCTTAGGAAATATTGGCAACAAACTAGATCCCCTGAAATCAAAGCCAGGTTAAACCGTGCAATCAAAGAACTTAAATTTTTGTTAAATAAAAGCAGAGAAAGTTCGTTGAAGAATTACCTTGAAAGACTAACATATACCGATCTTAATGACTACTCACTGTGGAAAGCAACAAGAAAACTGAAACGGCCACAACAAATTATACCTCCACTAAGGAAATCAAATGTTAATTGGGCCAGAAGCGATGGTGAGAAAGCAGAGCTTTTTGCATCACATTTACAAAAAGTGTTTGTACCGTATCCACCAGTAATTTCAACCGACGAAAACAACAAGATTGAAAACTACCTTGAAGTGCCTTATCAAATGGATTTACCGATAAAGAAAGTCCGGATAAAGGAAGTACAGGAAATTATAAAAAACTCTGTGTCAGACAAGAAGGCTCCTGGGTATGATGGTATCACAGGCAAAATGGTAAAGGAACTTCCGTATTGCAGTATAAAATTCTTAACCCACATTTTTAATGCTATATTAAGAACTAGCTACTTCCCAGATATCTGGAAAACTGCTCATATCATAATGGTAGCTAAACCGGGGAAAGAGCCAAATGAGACTAGTTCATATAGACCAATAAGTCTTCTGCCAGTAATATCAAAATTAATCGAAAAACTAATAGCCAAAAGATTGATTAAAATAAATAATGAACGAGATATCGTACCAGCTCATCAGTTTGGCTTTCGTCACAATCATGGAACAATTGAGCAAATACATAGAGTAGTGAACCATATAAATAATTCACTTGACAAGAAAAAATACTGTTCTGCAGCTTTTCTGGACATTTCGCAAGCCTTCGACAAAGTTTGGCACAAAGGTCTCCTTTACAAGCTTAAAAAACTACTTCCTCACCACTACCAGCAACTTTTGTCAACTTATTTATCAACAACTTATAGGAGTTGATAAATTATTATAGGAGTTGTCAACTTATAGGAGGTTCTTCGTTAAATACAACGGGGAACAATCGTCACTAAAAGAAATTAAATCTGGGGTTCCTCAGGGCAGTGTCCTTGGCCCACTACTTTACCTGATATTTACAGCAGACCTCCCAACATCGCCGAGGGTACTCACTGCTACCTTTGCTGACGACACAGCGGTCTTAGTGTCTCATACTAATCCGAGATTAGCTTCAGAAGTTCTTCGGAACTACTTATTGGATATACAAAACTGGCTGAAAAAGTGGAGAATAAAGGCCAATGAATCGAAATCCCTTCATATCACCTTTACTAATCGCAAGGGAAATTGCCCCGCTGTTCACCTTAACGACATGGAATTGACTCACCAAGACTCGGTTAAGTACTTAGGTATGCACTTGGATAGACGCCTCACTTGGAAAAGTCACATCATCAGCAAAAATAAACAACTACGATTAAAATTCAACCAATTAATTTGGCTAATAGGTCGTTTCTCCAATTTATCCCTAGAATGTAAAGTTGCAGTGTACAAAGCTATCATCAGGCCAATCTGGAGCTACGGGTTGGAACTATGGGGAACAACTAGTAACTCCAACATCGAAATAATAGAACGCTTCCAGTCCAAAGTATCAAGGTCTATAGTCAACGCGCCTTGGTATGTCCGAAATGACACAATTAGATCAGATTTAAATATCCCATCTGTTAAGAAATTCATTAAAAAGAAAGCTGAAAAATACTATGTTCGACTGGAAAACCATCCAAATTTACTTGCTCCTCAACTCATCAATAATGAACGAACAAGCGAGCGCAGATTAAGACGCTTCAGATCGCTGGATTTATCTACTAGATTCACTTTACCTGAGACTCCATAAATATAAATTTGAATATTAAGTCAAGAATCAATGGATTTTTGACTTAGATTACATGTCAGTTACATCACGTCAATTTTAATTCCAACATTATACTCAATATCTTTTATATTTTATGTAGATAGTTGTATAGAATAAGGACAAAAAAAAAAAAAAAAAAAAAAAATAACTGGAAATTTTGTAATAAAATCAAAATTTCTTTAAGGCAATGCTCTTGTACCTAGTTTTAATTAACATATACTTCAATTGAACTTTACTGGAGACATAGTAACAGTGTAATTCAAACGGTTGTATCAAACTTAGAGCAAAAATATTTATCAAGAATGATAAAGAAGGCTTAAATAACAGGATTAAAACTGTAATGTAATTTAATTGTCCATATCATTAGAAAAAATGGGTCCCAGATCGAGCATTACCTAAATATAATAATACATCCATAACCAAAAAAAATGTTTGCATGCACTTAGTCATCTAAATTGAAGAGAGGATACTATCAACAAAATCAAGAAACTTAAATTAAAATATTCAACGAGCTCCATTGGTTATTTTACAACATACGAGATGAGTATCGTTTCATTTGAAATTTAAATACTTCTTTTGTACATATTTTACTATTCTATATTTACTTTAACAATTAAAATTCATTGGAAGGTCTGATACTGAATGGAACTACTCAAGACTAAAAACGAAGTTACTAAGTCTAAAACAGTCTTCTGATGATGGTGTAATAACCGATATCGATTAAGATATTTAATAAAAATTGTGAAACATACCTAGAGTTTTAATATTTATTTAATTTTAATAATGTTTCACCTAGAGCCTACAGCATGTTCTATAAATTATGGAAATTAATACAAAATTTATTTATTTATTAATATTTAATTAAATTAAATAAAACACTTGTTATTGTTTCATTGATTAAGAAATTATCAGAATTTTGTTATATATTTTATTTTTCATAAAAATAAAATTTCAGTCGACATGTTTCGTCTTTCTAAGACATTCTCAAGACTAAAGAAATACAATAAAATTTAAATTTAAAAGATGAAAATTGAAATGTAACTAAGAAAAATACATATTCAATTTAACCTTAATATACTATTTTATAATAGTAGGTAAACAATCATCAATTTGTATTTTTTATTTTTATAGAACAGTTATACATATATGCCAGTATAAAAAAATAATAGCTAGTAAATTACTTGTTAAAATTATTACACATTTATTAAAAAACTACTCATATTATTTTTATATTAACAAAGATGTAAAAAATTTACTATTAAGTAGCGGACTCTCATTAGTTAAGTCTAACTGGCTATTTAATAAGTTAGATTTTTTTAATTTTAATTTATTAATATGAAAAATTTCATATTTATCCAAAACTCTGCTACCTGTTGATTCCTTTACCAATTCTAATTTGTCTGTATCGGTAAAGTGGTCTGAAGATTTTAAGTGTTGAGCTAAGCCTGATGACGGATAAGAAGAAGATACCGATTTTATATGTTCGGTAAATCTAGTTTGGAGGGTTCGTTTTGTTTTGCCAACATATACATCCATCACATCCTCCACATTGAATTTTATAAACTCCACTTTTTGTTAAAATATTTTTTGGCTTCGGTTGTCTTATTTTATTATTAACAAAAATATTTTTTAAAGTATAGTTATTAAAAAATACCGGTTGTATATTAGCAGCCCTAAGTGGTTTCGTTAAATATTTGGAAATGCTTTTGATATACGGTATTTTTCTATAGTTAATTATTTCCTTATCATCGTCAGTTTTTGGAGATATTTAAAATGTATTTTCTAGATTTAGATTTCAAAATTTTACAAAACAACGTTACACAAACGTTATTTCTTGCAATGTTAATTATAATACTAAGCTCCTTTCTAAATTTATCGTCAGTTAATGGTATGCTAATTAATCGGGATATTAAATTGTGGAAAGATGACATTGCTGTTGACCAAGGATGATTTGATGACAGAGGAATAACTGCTTCGAAAAAACTCTCTGTTCGATAAATGTCAAAAAACAACTTGTCGTTAGAAATATTTATTTTCAAATCCAGGAATTTTTTTTCCCCATCCATACTCCACAGTAAATTTGATGTTGTTATCCAATTTGTTTAGCCATTTTTCAACAAAAACATGCAATTTTCTTTCGTTGCCTGTCCATAAACATAACACATCATCTGCATATCGTATCCAAAATATAATATTCTTCATCAAGTAATATTCGAGATTAAATAAAGTAGTTTCAAAAACGTCCATAAAAATTTCAGCTCCTAGTGGTGAAAAACTCAAACCCATGGCTAAATCATCAGTTTGTCTATAAAATTTGTTGTAAAATTCAAAATAATTTTAGTCAATACATAAATTTATCAAGTCCATCTCGAGATTCCTACTGTGTAAGGGTGGAAATTTGGGGCTCTGTTTCACGTTGGTGTTTCTTGAGGACGGAGAAGTGATTTTATTTCTGCTGAGCAAGTGTTTACAACTACTAAGTAAAGCTTGCGAAACAATAGTGGGGCACTTACAAATCGGATTATAGCTCCAAAATTACTATTTTTTTTTATTCGTGCAAAGATGCGTTAATTTTCTATCTTTTTTACATATTTTGGAATATTCAGATTTTAAAAAATTTAATAGCTTAATTAGTAAATATGTGTTAAAAAAAAGAATCCATCAATTTTTTCACTATTAAAAAATGTAATTTTTTCAATATTCTCTTTCATATGTTTGAATTGCACTAACTCATTGAATCAATTCTGACACTTGGCCAGATAATCAATGTTGGTGTTGGTCATCATAACTACTCGGTTATTAATATTCTGATGATATTTTTAAAATTGTTATAAATTTTTTTTTACGGGTTGCTGGGAATTTTCAAAGACACAATGAGAGCTTTCATTGTGTGTCATATTTTTACTGACTAAACCACACCCCTCCCATTAAAACTAGTCCGACGGACTAACAATTAATTTATTTCTAGTTTTATTTTTTTAAAGAAAAAGTTTACAAAATTCTATCGCATTAAATCTAGTGGCTTAGTTCTGTTAAGCCTTCTGATATAGTTTTTACTATCTATAGCAGTTGAGTGGCCTCAACGTTAAAATGACCCTCCAGACGAGCCAAATGTTTTGCTGCATATCTTTTTATTTCATTTTCTATGTAAGGGATTCTTAAATCTCTGTGCAAGTTACTGTTGCGAACATACCAAGGGGCGTTTACCATGTTGCGCTAGACTTTATTTTGGAATTTTTGTGTGCTTTGTTAGTTTGGCACATTCCCATATTTGTATACCGTACAACCATATCGGTTTGATTATCTGATTATATAACAATATCTTGTTATATATAGGTAATTTTATATTTCAACCTGTTATAATGAGATAACCTCTTACGTTCAAGACATTTTAGTTTATTTAGAGTCAAACCCAATGTACGCTTTTACTTTTTAAATTTTTATCAATAAAAAACAACAAATACTGGTAAGATATTTTTATTTATTTATTTTATATTGATAATTACGCGTAAGACGATTATTATTTTTATTGTATAATTGATTAGTTTCAAAATTAAATTTATTTAATTAAATTTTTATAAAATAATACACCATTTATTTTATTTAATTAATATACATAATACTATAAAGGTATCTACATAACAGTGACGGGGCGTGGAATTTTCAACTACGGAACCACTATAAAAGGAAACATCATTTTGCTTTAGCTTTCTTTTGCTATTGAAATTTTTGTTAATTTCGACAGTTAAAATTGTTTACATCTACTTCTCAAAGCAGTTTTAACTATGTTTAAGCAGAAAAACGATCGCTCAACTGAAGTAGTTGTTATAGGAAGTGTTATTATCAATTCACAAAGTTCAGAATATTCATTAAAATAATTTTTTTAATAATCTGTTTCAATTAAAAATTTTAATATTTCGCAAATACTGTTTTTTTTTATTGAAATTTTCATCAGAAAATATCACTTTAATTTAAGCTCTAACTTTAAGAAAACAATGCAAAAAAAGTATGAATTTTCTATATTAATGTTGGAAAATACCTCGTATACGAATTATAAGATTTTATTGAAAAATGCTGATTACACCGTTTTATTGTAGTTGTTATACGAGCAAGCATTGGTTTACCATCCTTAACAATTAATAATTTTACTCAAAACTTCTAGCAGAAAATAATTTTTTTTTATGCTTTCAATAACACAATTACAATTATCTATTTTAATTATTTATAAAAAATAATAAAAAAAACTGTTTTAAATTTTTACACTTGTTAACAAATTAATTCTTTCAAAATTACATAAAACCAAATTATGGCTGAAAATAAACAATGTATATGTAGCATTCAGTAATAAAAAACTACAGAATTACTTAACAAACCAATACTCTTACTCTCTAAAAAAAATAAACCCAAAACAACATACATTATATATATATATAAATGTTAATTCTCATTCAAGTCAACAACCACAATAATTCACAAAATTAATTCATTCCTTGCTACTTTTTTTGTTTGTAATTTCATTTTGTGTCATGCGATATTTTCTTGTTGTTTCTCTAGTTACTCTATTTTTATCAGATATTTTCTAATCATATCAGGTAGATTTGGAATGAAGATCAGCCACTCATTCAATTTTCCTTTTAACATTTTATTTTGTTGTCGCTTTCGCTTCATTTATTATTTCTTGTTGTTGCTAGCAAATTAAATCGAAACAGTGTGTTTGAGTATATGTAAATAAGGAGAATGATATTTAATTTGTCATTATTATTTTTATGCAATGTATAATTATTATAGCTGTATTAGAAAGAATAGAATGATTTTTAATAGGCATTATTTTCAAATATTTTAAATTTGTGGTGGTTGAATATCTCTGCTGGCTTGTATGATTGAAAAGAATAATAAAAAATAATGATATTTATATAGGCATTATTTTCTAAGCGTACATAGTTAATATCTACGCATACAATTTTTTTACTTAAAAGATTTAAAATTTTTAGAATAAGATTTATAATGAAAATGTTTAGTTTTATAGTGTAAGCTCTTAAGTTTTGTATATGTTTAAATGAAATGTATATTTAATTTCTATATTGTTAAAAAGGCCACATCTCGAAATAGAAGAGACCTGTATTTGGCCTGCATATTGATCTGCATATCCGCTGATCAATAAATAAATAAATATTAAAAAAATAATTTCACTCAAGTAGACACCTTTGCTTCTTTCCATTTGGGCCATAACTAAAAATTCTACTACTAACAACATTAACTTGTTCTTGAGAAGTTCACTTAACAGTCATAAACAGGTTTTCAATTGCATATTGAGATTTGAAACTTTATAATATCACCAGGGTCTGTTGTAGTTTACAACAGGTAATTTTTTATTCCAAAATCGTATATTACAGAATTTTTATTCCAGAACTCCAGTTTAATAGCTTTAAAATATATTTTTTAAACATGAAAAAATACATCTCAACAGGTCTTCAATACACAATTTCATTTTAGGTTGGATGGAAAGGATGTTTTTATGTAAACCACATATTCAAAAAAGTAAAACCACAAAAAAATTAAAATCTTTTTTTTACACTTTTTTTTATAAAAAAAATTTTTTTTGGGTTGGACATATTTCATAAAAATATTTTTTAAACTGAAGTTCATTAAAAAATATTTTAAAATGTTATTTTTTTTATAATAAATGTACATGATGTTTCGAAAATCATTAATAAATGTATTTTATCATGTAATAGAGATAAAAAAAAATTATATACCAAATAATTAATATAATATAATAAAAAAGACCATATTTCGAAAGGGAAAAGGACCTATAAAGTTGGCCTGCAGATTTATCTAAAATAAATAAATAAATCTAATAACTATTATATTAATTTTTGATTGGAAGGAAATAGAACACCAATAGTAACTGTAAAATATCTGTAATAACCGAAAAGCTAAAGATTCAATAATAGAAACATTCATAAAAAATATTTAAAATGCAGCCTGTAATATTATTAAGCCTGATAACATGTGATTGATAGCTGGTATTAATGTAGTTATAAAATAAAATATAGATTAAATTATCCCAAGGATATTACAGAAGTAATGAATGAAAGAAAAAAGACAAACAAAAAATTAACTGTACATATCGAGCTTTTTGACAGAAGAAATGTTAAAAGCAAATTAAAAAAATTTAATGAGAAATATAAAAATTAAAATAATATTTTTTTTAAATCTTTTTCATTTTACTTTCGATATAGATAAAAATTCGCTCCGACATAACTCACATTGTGATTTTGAGACTATGCTTCAATTTTCAACAATAATTATTTTCACAAAGCAGTTCTACTGTAATTCAGGCTTTTTCATAAACACAATATGACGTGCCAATTGCATTATACATGACTGACTTTTACAAATACGATTTTAGTTTTGGACGGTCATACTGCAATAATTTATTGGCGTTTATGAACACGTCATTTTAAAATTTAGTTTTCATTGTTTTTAATTTTATTGCCCATTTAATCTAAATAAATGATACCTATAATAAAAATGGAGCAATTTATTTTGATAATAAGTGTCCTTCACTATCAGTCATTTTAAAAATTTAAACAAATCTATCTCTACAAAACAAGGCTCTAAAAAACAAAACTGACGAGAGAAAATATTTTGTGCAGTATGAAATTTAATAATGCGTTACTATGTTTTGCTAATGAATTTTGTGTCATATAATTGTTGCAATGTGGCTAAGAACTGTATGCATATACATATATAAATTATTTATAAACTCATGACGAGACTGATGTATTGCATTATGTGTTATTTTGTGAAAATACCTTTAGTCGAGTGTAATTATTCTACATAGCGTCCCTCGCGCCATCTATAGTGTAGTAGAAGAGATACACTTTATTCATTATTATTATGATGTTACAGAATATTTTTTTATTATTTTAGAAGATAAATGCAGGAAAAATCATAATCAAAATTAATTTCAAACGAATCCCAAAATTGCTCGAAAGACAACAAAAAAGGAAGATAATCGGAATGTCCTCATAATATTATAATACAAATGCAGATGCTAGTCATCTTTATCACGATATTATCTACCCAAGTAAACAATACTGTATAAAAATAAGGTGTAATGGATGCATCCCAGTATATATTTAGGTATGTATAAGACACACGAAACATTTTACAGTTAGCTACATGTTTATTTCATTATAAAATTTCAATATAATTATTAAGAAAAGAAACATAAAGAAAATAAAAGAAAAATAAAGTTGCGAATTTTTTATATATTTTAAATATTTTATAAATTTACTTACATTTTCAATATTTTTTTCAATAAGAATTGAATTTATGTACCTATGTGAAATTGAATATATTCCAATATCAATAAGAGAAAATGTTAAATTAATATTATAGCAAGGCAAATTATTTTCGTTGATTTTTCTAAATTCACTTTTTTTAAAATTACATCAAATACCGTCACTTTCTGAATGCAAGTTTGAATTGAACTAAAAGTTTAAATAAAGAGAAAAAGAGATTGTTAAAAATAAAGAAAAAGTAATAATAATAAATGTAGGATATAAAATTTACAGTTAATAGTGTGTATTCCATAATACAATATTCACAACACAATAAATTTATACAAATGCATGTACATACATACATAACTTATTTACTTTTTTCTTTATACTACCCTGAAAGCATTTTAGCGATGATTCTTAAAGAGTGAATAAATAATTATATTTCTCTAATATTCTCTGATAAGGTAAAATTAATTAAAATAGAAAAAAAAGTAAATGTCGTAAATTATTAATTTTCTAAAGAAACAAACTTAGAAAACATTTAAATAAGATAAGCTTATTAATTTTACAAAAATAGTTTTGCTTAGTGATCTTAGCCTTAGCTGTTTGATCAAATAATAAATTTTATCAAATAAGCTTTACAATTTGTTATTTTTTAATTGTATTCTAAACATAAAAATAACCAATATAAGCATATATATATACATACCATAATATAAACATATACTATAGTTGTTGTACATACATTTTTTTTTTATATTCTTCTAAGTAAAAATTCTTTTATCATAATTTTAAACTTTAACAATGCCCTAATCTCTTTCAAATCGCTTGGCAACTCGTTAAAGAACTTTAAACATTAATACAATGCATTATTATTTTGATTACTAGTTCTAAATAGTGATAAATAAAAATTGGTCTTATCTCTTTATATATTTATATTTCTATTTAAAATAAAATTATGTTTCATAAGGTTATTTGTTATTTTAAATGCATATAGATACAGCTCACATTTGCAGCCGTTGTTCAAATTTAAACATAATCTACCTTATCAGAGTAGGTAAGGTGAGTAGGATGCGTTTCAAAATGAATATCTAGCTTATGCATAGCAGTTTGTGATGCACTATTCCACACTGGGAACTGGTGCACTGGGAAAAACCATGTTATTTTTTTAACATAAACATCATATTAAAAACGTCAACAGTTTACTTAATGACCGCAGGGTAAACCAATTAATATCAAACAAAATACATTAATTAATTTTTAATTTTAAGTATATTATAATCATGTCCTATTAATTTTGATTTTTATTTAATTTAATTATTTATTTTGTTTATATGTATAATTTTTCATAGTTTATTCAAACTCTGATTTTATTAGAACCAATATTTTGTTTTGTATGTGTATATACATACATAAATTTTAATTGAAATTACAATGCTTGGTTGATAATAAATAATGTTTAATAACGTAAAATAGAAAAATGATATATGCACTACTAATACTAATACTTACATATTTACAGACGTGACGTAAAAAATCTTCTAAGAAAAAATAACTTATTCACAGAGATGACGTATTTTCCGATACACCAATTTTCCGATTTCCCGTGTTAAACTAACAAAAAGAGGTATTAACTAAAAATGTCATGTAAAGATAAATAAAGTATGAGATTAACAAAAAATTGTTTGGCTTACTGCGTTTTTTAAATAAATTTTTGAAAAAAAAAAATTTCATCGACGTTAATTTTACGTCACGTCTGTGATTAAAGGTATTGTTTTTGATTTTAATTATTGATGTTATTGAAGCTATTTTTTACTTTAGTTATTGTAGTAACTGTTGTAACGCTATGTCTTAATGTACAAAAACTTTTCAAATCGTTTTGTTTTTTTTGTAAAAATTTAAAAACTAGAATATAAAAAAGCTATAATTTGAATACCGTAAAATCGTAAAAAGGATTCGTTTCCAATAATTCCATTTTCTCCGATCTCGAATTAAATACAATTAAAAAAAAAAATAATTCAGTAGCGAAGATTTTATTCATTAAAAATATTATTTTTCCAATTGACAAATTATCTTAATTTAATTTGTCTATAACTAGTTAGTTAGGTAGCAGTGTCTGCCGGCAATACGCCGACACACTTAGACCCAGTGACATCCATTATGATACTACGAAAACTTTCCTAGCATAAAACCTATACTCGTTAAACTATTTTCAGCTTTTTACAAAACCGTGAAGTTCTTGGCTTCTCATTTTTGAGTCAATTCTTTTTAACATTTGCTTAAATTCATCTGTCTACAATCTACATAAACATTATTTATCGCATTGTTAAACGATTGAAAAAAAAATCCATAAAAAAAAACAACAAAGTAGCACCAATCATTATATATACATATATGCATATATAGTCATTGATAGCACTATAATGGATGTTGTTGTTGTTTGTGTTGTAAGGTAAAATTTGTTTATTAAAAATATTTTGATACTGAAGTATGGTCGTATGAATTTAAATAGTATTCGGATTTACCTATTTAAAAAACAAAAGAACAAAATACAAACAAAAAAAAAATCAAATTAGGTAAGTGATCTACATTATAATAATTAATTTTACAAATTAAACAGAAAAAATAGAAATAAAATTATAGGAAAAACTATATTTACTGAGACCATATTTAGTTGTTAAGGGTTTTACCTTTTTTATTTTTTAATAAATAAATTATTCCTTATTAGGCTAAAATTGATATGATTGTATTTCTACTGATTTGTAAAAATTTAAGATTCTCTGATTGTATTATTACCTAAAAAATCTTAAAGCTTTTATTTGAACCAATCAGTCAGTATTGCAGTATTTCAGACTATGTACATACATAGAAAACTCGTATTTCAACTTGAATAATTTCAAATTAAATTGTTTAGATTAGATCTATCAGACCTACTAAAAATCGAAATTATTTTGAAAAATTTATTTCTATATTTAATTCTGCCATATTTTTTTATATACTTTCAGAATATTCAAAATTAATGAATAAGGATTTTTATTTCACATATACTTTGTCAAAAACGTATTTTACTTTATTTATCATTATTCATTAGTTATATTATAATTCTTTTTTGACAAAAATACCTAAACAAAATTATAATTATTTCAGCTTCGTATCTTACTGGCCTTTCATTAGGACGCTCTAAATTATTTAATTTATTTTGCATATATGCTTCTTTTATCTTACTTTTTAACTTATTTTTTTTTTCCATTTGATTATGTTTAATCATTTATTTTTATTTTAATATTAATTGGAAAAATTTTAACTCTAAAAAAACATTTTTTCTTTACACTTTTGTATTTTAAAACCCCTAATCCTACTTAACACTAATATTAAAACTACTTAATCTAACTTACAAACTACATTTCTTGATACTATCACTATTTAATTTTGTTCTTGCCACCAATATTTTTTTGTATATTTTGATTCTATTTTTGTTATGTACCTATCGTATCTAAATATTTCTGGATCATTTTCGTATTTTTTGTTTAATTCATATTCTATTTTTTTGTTAGTTGATCTCCTAAATACATGATATATTATGGGTAAGTTGTCATGGTTTTGTATAAAATTATTTTTGACTATAGGTATATCCCTCCTTCAGGTTGTATATATCCCGAGTTCATTGTTTTTATTATGTATCTATTATCTGGGTAAATTGTGTGAGTAATCAAACTGTATTACAAAATCTACTCTAGAGTAATGTTGTCTGGTTCATTTTACTATAAATTGGTCTATTTTGTTTATTTTGCTACATTCATACAAGGATTTGTTAGATATATAGTGTTTATATTCTGTTTTAGGTTTTCTAAATTTGCTTGTACAATGCCTTATACATTTCCTGCCATATTCTTTTAATAATTCCATACATGATGGACTAATATTGTACCATATTGGGCAGGCATATGTAAGAAATGGTCTTATCAATGCCTGATACCCTATGATTTTTACTCTATTTGTGATTCCGTTCGCATAAAAGAGCTGTTTTGATGCCATAAAGGCTTTACGTGCATTTTCTAGTCGTTTTATTATGTGGTATCTACAATTTAAATTATTTGTTAAATACACTCCTAAATATTTTACTGATTTTTGATTTGTAAGTTTTATGTTGTCTCTTGTTTAATGTGGACATCTTTGTTAGCTTTGTCTAGTGATGTTTTAAATAAGATAACTTCACATTTGCTATACTTTATTCTTGGCTTCCAAGAATCAACATAACTTTGTTATTTAACAACATAACTAAGTTTATTTTAAATTTCTGATGCATATTTATGTACATTGTAAATAATAAGATCATCTGTAAACACTAAACTTGTTGTTCGAGACTGATTTTGATTTATCTCTTGTAATAACTCACTGATATAAATATTAAATAACAGTGGTGCGTTCAGTTCCTTTTTTTTTAAACTTTTTTTAACTTTAAATAAACCATTAATCCAAACAGAATTATAGGCTTCTTTTAAATCTATGAGGCATTCCCCAACAGATTCCTTTTCATTAATCGCCCAACATATGTTCATACATATGTATGAGTGTTTTTCCCTAAAGCCAAATTGGTTTTCTGTGATGGTGTTTAATTTAGTTTTTTCTAAGATCTGGCTAAGAAGTTAATGGCTGTAAAAAATAAGTAAAAAAGGAGTAAAAAATATTTTTCATACTTCTTGAGAATCTTTAAAGTTAATTTTAGTTATCTTCTAAAGCATTTTTAACCATTGTTTTATCCTTTTGAATGGAATTTAGTTATAGCATAAATTGAACTATCATAAGCATTTTATAAATAAAGTATTATTGCAACCTCTTTATTAAAATGTTTCAAACTTCAGGGACTAATTTCTGCTTCAATGAGTGATGAAATTATTTTCTCATATTTTTAAGTGAGGTAAAATAGTCTATTAAGAATACTAGATTTCTACAAGTAGGCACTAACTACTTTGTTTTTGATAATATTTTTTTTCTGAACTATACTGTCGATCATTCTATAATATTATTTTAATCAAATCTCTTCCTCATTGGTAGTTAAAAATATTACGATACAAAAACCAAACAAATTTCAAAAATTGTACAATGTAATTCCTTTAACGAAATGAATTCGATAATGTTCAATAGGCCTGAAAATAATTTTTATTCAATTTAGTGACATTTTAGAATCCATTGAATTAAATAAAGTACATGATTGTATATGTATATATGTACCTTCCATATTCTCTTTCACTGTTCAGATATACAACAATTTTTATATTTGTTAGAAATAAATATTATAAAGAAATTGAAGAAAATCAATTCAAATGAATAATAAAAAATCTTGAAATAAACATTTGAAAATCCTAGCGAAAATTGCAATTTGAATTTTGTGCACCAAAATTTAAGAATAAGTTAGTTATAAAACAGTTCAAATTTATAAAAATGAAATATTTTATCGAATATGCTGGATTGGGTTATCTATGAAACATTTTGAAATAATAAAATTAAAAAACTATTTCAAATATCGTCATTGATTTCGGCTGTAATAACATCGTGAGAAGACTGTGATCGGATAATTGCAGTACATCAGTTTTTCACGTAGGATGGTGATATTAATCTTGACGTTACGTGTGGCTTCTACGTCCTTAAACTACTAAATTCCTGTGTTGAAATATTTTTTTTTCCTCATGAAGGTGGCCCTAATATGTCAGGGCCGGCATGTAGGCTTTTAGCCTTTATGCCCTCCTCTACCCCTCAATTTAGGTTATGCCCTGCTCCACCCCTCATTTTTTGATAAAGACCAATAGGTTTGAGGGTTCTATCCTGCGGAAGCTTTAATTCTGAGGTTATGTAGGGCGTTTCCAACAACCTGAGTCTCAGTCTTGAAAGAACTAGGCACTCTCCTACAATATGTGTGGAGGTTTCCTCCTCTTCCAGAGAGTGTTTACAGGTTGGATCTTCACTTAGTGCTAGTCTACAAATATGCTTATTCATGTGGTTATGACCAGTAACTATGCCCACCATCTTCCTACAGTCTACTCTATTCAGAGTTAGCTGGAAGTTGCTTATTTTGGTGTTTGTTCTTGGTGCATATATTTTGGAGACTCTGTGGCCAAAGATTGTTTGTTTCCCTCTTCAGGGTGTTTTCTATCGATAGTTTAATATTACCAATAGATATAACAACTGCTGGTTCCGGGCCATAAATGTTTCCCGTCGATGATCTGGCTAATTCGTCAGCCTTCTTATTTCCAGTCAAACCACTATGATCCGTATCCAGATCAGTTGTACCTTGTTTCGGAGCCCTATGAGGCTTAGGGCTGGCAAACATTCTCCCATCAATCCAAATTTGACATTGCAATATTTTAATTTGTCGTTTTTCTTAAAATATAATCCAACAATGGTTTTTGATATCTTTTAACCTATTACTGTTGCCAAGAACTAAGCCTTCTAAAATAGCGTAGGTCTATTTATATTCAAGTTGTTTTCAAATTATATTCTCAATTGTTTTTTGTCATTTTTTTTAAAGAATAAAAAAGAGTAATGAATTAGGTCGAATTAGGCAATTGAACCTTAAACCTAACGGTTGCTACGCCACCAAGAGTGTAAAATATTGTTTTAGTACTGTTTTTCAAGCTTTGTGTCATGGTTCTTAGCAATTATCTTAATTTCTTCTTTCACTTTATGTATTTGGGAAGTCGCTGTAGAGCGTACTGTCTCAGAAATACTTATCGTTCAATAGATATGACACCTACCGTAAAGTTCTGAATTACCGTACCCGGGGTTCTGTAAATGGAAAAATGTTTCAATTAGTTTATTCGGGGTATTTTATTCATATAACTTTACAGTTCAACTTGTTTTGAATAATTTTATTTAAAAATTGGTAAAATTAAGGAAGAACACGATTGCAAGTTTTATGCAATTGATGCACAATTTTTCTGTTAATATCTTTCTTTATCGGTGCTCGCACTCTAATTGGGAGCATATTAGGAATTTTTCTTCAACCCTTAAAATTTTTTACATGCTTTCTCTTACTCATGTACTCTCTTACTGTAATCCGTACAAAAATATGCTTGCTTATTCGACTGTTAATATTGCACTTAATGCCTGTTGCGATACATTTTCGATCTATTAATAAAGACATAATTTTATGTTAAGGATGTGTTCTCATCAATTCTAGTTTTAATTCCCTAGACACCAAATGGACAATTATTCTTCGACAATTTAAATCGGCAATAAACAATACAAAATTTTAATAGTCGTCTCTAATTCAAATTCACTAAATCCACCTAGCCATAAGTATTGATATTGTTATATTTTGCATTTGCAATACGTTTTAACGTTTGACATCGGTTTCCACATTGTCTGCTCTACAATCATTCACAAATCAACGATTATATTACAATGACGAAAAGTACTTATACCCAAAAATTTCATTTAATCTATTTTTATGCTTTATAGAATATGTTGTGCGTTGAATAGAGGCTGAAAAAATACACATAGAAATCAAGGCGCAAAAACAGTTTTTTATAGATTCAATTCTTAATGTTAGTATACATAAGACGATTAGTCTTTATTTATTACCAGTTCGCAATGCTATATTATCAAAAAGAGAAATGACATTGAGGAATGAAATTCGATAGAAAATTTTACTGAACTTTTATTGATGAAAAGCATCTATATCAAGAAAATTATTTAATTTTACCTATTTTTATACAATGTAATTTGAAGTTTAAAAATCATCGACGAATAAACACTAGAAAATTTGTTATTGAGGAAGACCTCATCTTCGTTGGAAAAATTATCTAACAGTGGATACGGAAAAGCTTATGAAAATTTCAGAACTTTAACTGGACAAAACTCACAAGTAAATGGAACACAACAGTGTAGCAGGCTCAAGACGTTTATGATCTGTTGTGAAATATTGTATGTTTGAAATATGAAACGTTTATGAAGGACTAGAAATATTGTATAAAGTATATACCTAAACAATTATTGGAGCTAATTTAACTTGTAGACATTTTTTTGAGTATAGTTGATTTTCATTTTTCTTTGTTTGAATTCAAATAATATTCAATGGCAATATTTAAGCGCTTATTCGATATATCTATCGTAATTTTACTTTCTTAAATTTTTCTATTTGCAATCGTTTTCATTTTCCTTTAATTCGAATTAAGTTTATTTTGTTTTTGTATTTTTTTTTTGTATCCCACTTAATATATTTCATATTTTCTGGGTTTTATTACAAATGTTCTGTTTTTTTTTTTCCAAAAATGCTCTTGAATTAATTTTATAGAAGAAATTCATTAGTCAACTGGAAATATTTTTTTCATATATGGAAAAGAATGTAATCCTCCCTAATAAAAAAAAAGGTTCTATTTAAATATTCTAAAGCACGTGCAAGAAGTATAATGGAATTAGCTTAGATTTGTTTCAATATGATAATTTAGTAAATAAAAATGATGTATTTGGAAAAGAGATATTTTTTGTGGTGGAAAATTACTTTTATTTTCTAAATAGGTAGGTAATTGATTTATTTTTTATTTGCTTTCGGTTTGTTAATTCCTGGTTACCCTGGCTTTTTATTATCAAAACAGCTCTTTTTATTTGAATTAATTTACTTTTATTTAATTATTTAAATTTAACCAAAATTATTTCCTCTTATGTTACGCATTGTTCTAAGCGATAATCGTTCTTATATTATTCTGTAAAGTATAATATAAGAAACTTTAGGGTCTAGGTGAAACATTTTTTATATTAACGAACTCTTGGTATGTTTCATTAATTTTAATTAATATTTTGATCGATTTCAGTTATTACACCATCATCAAATTACTTCAAATTTGAGTATTGTGATGACGGTGTAATAATAATCTGACGATGGTGTCATAACTGATAGACTTTTCAATCTTTATTACACTCGTTCTATTTCAATCGTGTGAAGCTGAAATTAAAAATGTATATCAGTGTTGAGCGTTTATTCAACAAATGAAAATTCCGTGAGTGAGGATATGTATAATTCCGTGAAGAGAAAAATAATATCCATGATGTAGTCCGATGTAGAAGAAATATGAAAAAACGATGGATGGAATGCCGTAAATAGAATGAGGAAATTCCTGCATTAAAAATTTTGTTTTACAAAATAATTCAACAAAAGAAGATTTTGTAAAAGGCAAAATACTGTACTCTGTGAAATGGGCAGTTGAACAAAAACAAAGAAAAATCATTTATGAAAATCAATTTGACAAAGCCATCTCTTTTACAGATTTTAATACTTCTCAAAATTATTAAATAGTTATAAAAAGAAATAAAAAATAAATTAATCTAAAGCGATAACATATCTTTAAAGTATATCTATCTTTGTGAACCTATATGTAACTAAATAAATATCAAAATATCATCAAATATGATTTCAGATTTAATTTGCTAGACTTTTAATTATTTTTATTTTTATTAATGAATTTTCACTTCGCTTTCACAACTATTTCTCTCTTTTTTTAACTATTTTATTTCTAAAAAATGTATTGAGGAACACTTTGTTCCACCTGGCATTACTTTTTAGCTGTAGTTGTTAGAAATTATTTACCTTATCCGACTTTTTTTTAACTCCTGGAAGGCCAGGTTTAAGTTTTAAAGTTTTTAAGGTTTTGTTTTTCCCAAAATACGGCAAAAAATCACTCCTTAAAAGATTTTAGGTTAAAACGGTACACGGTGTATAAATGCATCGTTTGGTACTTTACGCTACCTACACAATGAACATCTACTTTTTTTCTTTCTGGGAAACAATACGAGACGTATAAGAGACATTTAGTTGTTTGTATGACATTTTTTGTATATGTACGTAACATATAATGGCTGGAAAATGAGATAACCTAAGGTTAAACATCTATGATATTCACATTGTATTGCTAACGAGCTGGTCTGTTTTGATGTGTAGCTATAGTCTTATTTGGCATTAAGTGCTGAAGCTATTAATTTCCTCCATAACGGTTCTTACCTGTAGATCACAATGTATAATATCATTATTGACAAACCATGGTGGGTCATTTAATAATCGTAATATTTTTAATTTGAATCGCTTTAATATTTCAATATTTGAATTGATGGCTACTCCTCACAGTTAAATTCCGAATGTCCATATATATTAAATTAAATAAGGCTTTATAAATCAGAAATTTGTTTTCCAGCAACATTGGTAAGTTGCGGCTAATCATCCACTACATTTTATTTTATTTCACTCCCATCAGTTGTTTTCTTTTGCTTTGAACATGGGTAGTCCATGTATGTCTTCTATTTAAATGCATATCCAGGTACTTTACGAGATCTTTTTGTGGGACTACTTCATTATTTAGCACCACCATCGGAAAAGTTTTATTTTGCTCCATTCACTCTGTTTCTCCTCTTCTGTAGCCATTACAGAATATTATTCAGGTCATGTTGCAGATTTTCTATAGCATGCGCTTGGTTATTATACTATGCTAATATGGCCGTATCATCAGCGAAAGTGGCGGTGGTTGTCTCATTTGTTGTGGGCAAGTTCGCAATATAGATGAAGTATAAAACATGACCAAAGACGCTGCCCTGTGGTACGCCTAACATAATTTAATTCGTTTGTGTATGGAATTAGTTATAATATTATTTTTCATGTGAAATACATTGCTTTTTGTATTCTAATCGATATCTTCCGTTTATACAGAAATAATTAGTTAGTGAATTTAAGGTTTTGTAAGGTCTTATCAGCACTAATAAATATAAATTTGAGATCTTTTTATTTTTTTATTTCCATTGAAATTAAAAAAACAACTCTTAAAATTCGGTTCAATAGAAAGAATGAAATTACTATTTACAACTTACTGCTTTGACTTGCAAGTTACCTGCTGAATGATGCAAACACATTTAAATATTTTTACTAGCAAATATGAACTTTTTCAACTATCAGTTCTATTTGTATATGATTTTTTTTCAAGCCAGTCAAATTTCAAATACATTGTAAATAATTCGAAATTTCGTTTGAAATAAATAGGAATGATAAAAAACAAAAGTGGTTGACTGAGTTGAATTGACTTCCTATCATAAGTTCGATACAAAAAAATTAAATAATTTCGAATAAAATTACTAAAATTGATAATGACGTCTTTAAATTCGATTTAATTCAACTTTTAATAATTTTGTTTTGAACTTATGCGATGCCCTAATATTATACCAAATTGGCGATCCATAAGTCAATATTGGTCTAATTAATGACGTGTAAGACGAAGTTTTAACTTTGTTTGAAAGTAACCTAGAGTAAAAAATATGTTTTGCCGCCATAAATGCTTTATTTGCTTTAAGAATCTGACTTCTGATATGATCACCAAATCTTAAGTTTTGATGTAGAGTAACCTCCAGGTATGCAACATTTTTTTGGTTTTGAATTCTAGTCCCGTCTGGCGCTCGTAACGAAAATAGTTTCAAATTATGACGAATGTCTCGGTTTACTTTGTCTACCGTATTTCGGAATAGAATGACATTACATTTATTAAAGTTAATTTTTAATTTCCAAAATTTACAGTAATCAATGATAATGTTAAACATGTTCTGAAGGTTTGTTTGGCAATTATTTATTTTATTCTTACCCACATAAATAATTATGTCATCTGCATAGGCAACATTATATGCAAAATAATTAAATTGGTTAATAATTCACTGACGTATATATTAAATAGTATGGCCTTGTTACAATCCATTAAAAATTTTAAAAGTTAATGCCAGAGTTTATTTTACCATTTGATGTTACAAAAGACTTATTGCAGATCATGTCAGTTATAACTTTAATTAGATGATAAGGTAGTTTATATTTTATCAGTTTATAAATCAGACCATTTAACCACACTGTATCGAAAGCTTTCTCTAGATCTACTAAGCAAGCTCTTACACATCTTTTCCCATTTAAGTGCCAGCAAATATCTGACGGGACTTTAGTTATAGCATGAATAGTTGAATGTTGGTATTTGAAACCGAATTGGTAACATGGAACTATTTCCTTTTTTTATATATTTCAGTGTTTAACATATCGTTTATGAGTGTTTCGTAGATCTTACTTATGTTAGACATTAAACTTATAGGTCTATAGTTGTTAAGATCTGTGCTTATTTTTCCGGATTTTTTTATCGCGATTACTTTACCTGTTTTCCAATATTTTGGAAAGTATGATAGGTTTAAGGCATTGTTAAATATAATACAATACTGTTTTATTATTTTATCTGATAAATTTTTTAAAACTATATTCGGTATTTTATCTAAGCCTGATGATATTTTGTTATTCAAGCAGCGAAATTTTTCTTTAACTTTGTTAAATGATGTTAGTATTTCTTTTTTATCAGTTGAGTTGTTCGCAGTATTGTTATTATTGAAGATTGTTAGAGTTTTGTTCATATTTCTATCTATTTTTATACATTTTTTGAAAATTTCAGTAGCCTAACGATTCAGATCTATTTTCTGTTTGCTCATGAACCTTTTCTAAAACAAGACCCTAGGACGTTAAGTTTACCTAATGGGTGCGAAATAACATAATTTGCATAATCATCTTTAAGTATTGAGGTGGGATCTACTTGAGCTCTATTAAGTATATTTGTTTGATTTGGTTGTAGTTTTATTTCTTTTGTCTTATTCGTTTTTTTATTTAAAAAAATTTTTCTAATCTCGGGCCACTTATTTGAATTATTTTGTATATTAAGCTTTTTAATCCTATTTGATCAGTATTCATTAATGGATTTATTTAAATTTTGTTTAATTAGTGTGTTAATATTTTGAAGTATACTCTTAAGGACTAATATTTCATGATGGTTAATGTTCAGATCCCGCCTATAAATTCTATTGATTTTAGATATGGTTTCATTTTTTTTTTGTTTTTAGGTATATTATCAAAGGGTTTAAGTAATTGTCTAGGTTGTTCCGATAGTTTATTTTAGGTACAATTTCTATTATAGTGCTTGTTATTATATTTTCGATGGTGGTCTATTTCATGTACTGTTAAATTTTTATTATTGGCCATCTCACTATGGTATTTTCTGTTAAAATTTTATCTAAAGTTTGCCTAAACTTCTTCCAGTTAGTTTTACTAAAATTATGAATATTATGTTCGTTTTCATTAAAAAGAAAATATTGCTCATCCATATTAATGTTCATTATCATTTCAATAGCGTTGTGTCCACTATTGAAAGGACATGTTGGCAATTTGTTGTTTTGACGATTAACTAAGGTCAAGCTACAGTCTACTATACATAAGTTTAAATATGAATTTCCTCTTGGATAAGAAGAGAAGTCTGAACCAAATAGAGATGTTTTAAAAGTATTATTGTTATCAAACCAGTGCTTTAATTGAACTCCTCTTGTGTTATTTGTATCATTAAACTCCCGATAGATTTACAATGGTACCGAAAAATTGTTTTGAGCAGCTTTTAATAGTGCAGACAGGATATTTTAATATAATTAAACAAATATTAAAACTCTAGCTAGGTTTCCACAGTTTTATTAAATATCTTAATCGATCTCGGTTATTTCACAATTATCAGAATACTGAGAGCCATCATACCTATGTGAAAAATATATAAAAGCAAAGGTACGGGCGCGAAAACAGTTGGTAAAACTCAATCATTAAAATTAGACAAGCTCGACGTCGTGGTGGAGTTGCTGTATTTGTGCATAAAACTCTATGTTATGTGTTGTTATTAAAAATATTAAAAAGTGTTGTTATTGGAGATATTAACTTCAATTTAAGAAATACAAACGACCAGAATTTATTTACCTACCAAACTATAATAAAGTCAAATGGTTATTTTGTATGCCATAATGAGATCACTAGACCTATATCAGGTACCTGTCTTGATCATGTACTGATCGAGGATCCTACACAAAAACTGCATATCTCATTATTTCATCACGATTTATCTGATCATCTTGGAATGTTGATTGAACTACCAGCCATAAATATACAAAATAATGAAATATCGTACTTGGATCAGCTGACTTACAAAAAAATCAACTATAATTATATTAAAGAAGAATTAGATAAAATTGCATTAAGGAAACCAGTATAAATCAATTCACAATAGAGTTCATATAAAAATGTAACAAAATTATTGAAAGTGCTAACGTTGTTACAAAAACACGTTGTAGTAGAATTAAACATAGTGCAGCATGGACAGATAGAGAATGTGCCGAAATGATCGAGAAAAATAACTATTGGTATAGGAAACTCGTTACAAATCGTACATCAAAAATAAATACAAGTATTGGCTCAATAAAACAACAAAATTAAAAAGAAATAAAAGGGAAAATTATGACAGAAGACAATTCATGGTAGCAGGTAATGAACCACAGAAAAATGTATTAAAATGTATTAAAATGTATTGAAATGTAATAAAAATATAATTGGAGTACAAAAGGAAAAAGTGAATCAATTTTTTAGAAATAATTGCATAGAAGAAAAAAGATAAAATAAAAAAAATTAAATCATTTTAATAAATTTTGGCAAAAAAAATATGGCAAAAAAATTCGTGAGTTTCTACTTGCCAAGAATTAGAACTACTGAACAATTTGAATTTGAAACAATTAATTGGCAAGAATGTATAAAATTGATTTCTAACATGTCAAACACTAATGTTGCAGAAACGGATAATATAGCTACATCAATAGTCAAAAATAGTAAGAATGAAAATCTGAAAACTTAACTAAATTAATTAACAAATCATTACCAAATTGTTTACCAAACAACAATTACCATTTGATTACCAAACAACAATATGGCTTTAAAAAGCAATCAAGTACCCAAGCTGCACTATTTGATTTGATTTCCAATATGCATACTAGACTGTAGAAAAACAAAAAATTTGCAGGTGTCTTCTTTGATGTACAAAAGGCATTCGACTTAGTAGATAGAGATATATTGCTGAAAATATTAATGGAATATGGAATTAGGGGGAAAGAAAACAAATGGCTTAAGAGTTACTTACATGATAGGCCACAGTATGCTGAATGTGAAGGGAATAAAAGTTGTACTGAACAAAACAATTATGAAGTAATACAAGGAAGCTTACTAGGCCCCACATTGTTCTCTATATACATAAGTGGATTACTGAACCTACAGTTGAGGGTACCCCATATATGTATGCAGATGATCTAGCAATAGTGTATGCTAAAAGTTCAATTTAAAATTTGGAAATTATTATTCAGCAGGACATGGAACTAATAAAAATTTGGATGGATCATCATAAACTGAATATAAATTCAAGTAAAACAAATTTTATAATGTTTAAAGGAAAGCCTAATGATCATCTACAAAAATATATTACAATGATTATCAATTAGAAATAGTTAAAAGGTACAAATATTTAGGTGTTATAGTTTCAACCTGGAAAACTCAAATATTAGAGCAACTAAAAAAAACTAGAAGAATCGCGGGAATATTTAAACTAATAAAAAATAGAGTCCCACATCAGTTAAAGAGATCATTATCTTATAGCATGTTTCATTCAACACTTACATATAACATAATAATCTGGGGAAATACTTATAACAAATATATTAATCTTCTACAAGTTACACAAAATAAAGCTAACTAGTAAATTTGTTTGGCTATAAAAACAGAACGTCAATACAATTAATTTACAAAGAAAATAAAATATTACCAATTATGCTTTATATAAAAAGCAAACTAGAAATTCAGGTACATGATGACAAAAAATATAAACACAAATGTTGAACCGTTAAATAGAGACGTCCACAAATAGCTATGCAACAAGATATGCAAATAAAATTAGAATAAGATCATCGAGAGCGAGATTCAATAACTGTGATACAGTATATAATACAGCTTATAAAATTTATAATGAAATACCGAGTGAATTAAAAGAAATAGAGAAAATAAGTGAATTTAAATGTAAAATTAAAGAATTGTTTTTAGAACAAATTTGACTAGGTACTTAAGATTGTTTTTATTTTTATTGTTTATGAATTTTGTGATTTTTCTTATTGTTAATTTGCTTTTGTTAAATTTCTTTTTTGTAAATTATATTGAATTGTATGTAGTTTGCTTTCATCTTATATTTTTTAATAATTTTGTTGATGAAAATTTATGAACTTGAATTAAGAATTATTATAAAACACTTTATACGAGCCTTATGGCTCTTTTGAGTAGAAAATAAAATAAAATAAAAAAAATAAATTTAACAGAAAATTTGTTCGAACTTATGCATTTTTACTGATTGAACTTATGTCGCTTGAACTTATGAAATGGAGCCCTAAAATATATAATTTTTTTTTAATAATTTTTAAATATAATTTAATATTTATATTTACAATGACTACATATGTCACAATAATCTAAGTTATCATGCAAATAAACATCCCACATACACAGTAAAAACTACATAGTAAATTTGTGAAAACCAATCTATATCATAATATACTCTCCTGTAAGTAACTTGCAAGCCGAATCTCTATTTAATTTTATTTTAAAATACTCAGTCACCATAACTTCATATATTTTTTTATCATCACTTAATTAAATCTACCGTGAATCTACTATTAAAATATAACAAAATTAAAGGTACTAAATTTTTCATCATTTTACAAAATAAATTCAATATATCAATTAAAAATCATGTTTAGACAATACCCTTTTTTTTATAGAATCTTCATTCAAAATATTTTGCTTAACGAATCTAAATTTAAATTTTCATCAAATAATTTTGTGGTCGCTAAAATGGATACCTTCCCTGTCTAATGGCAACTTATCAACATTTTAACATTTTTGATTGACATTTTAGTTTTTCTTTTTGATAGAAAAGGTAAGCAGTATACAGTTTAAAAATATAGGTATTGAAAAAAAATATCCTTAATTAAATGAATAACCTAGGTTTCTGGAATTTGATTTAAAAATACGATATTTTAATGTGAAATAATGTTGGCGGAGCATGACGGAGTGTTTTCATTAAAATTTTTAAATTGCAATTAATTGAAAATTATGTAAAATTAATGGTAAAAATGTAAACAAGTCATTTGAAATGTAAACAAGTCATTTGAATTAGTAATTAAGCTGCTTAACCTTCGCTTGGACGGCAAATGAAATATACGTAAGCGGGCAAGATTAACATATTTTCCATACCTTTTGTATGGAGAATTTTTTGATAAAAATAAGTGTTTTTTATGTTTTTATGATTATTTTTGTATGTGCATTACTGTTACTTTTAGGTTTGCTTTTATTACCTGGGAATATCTATCCTCTAAGATATTTTTTTGGAAATACCGGTATTTTAGAAAAAGGAAGTGCTACTGAGGACTTCCGTTTGTTCCAAGTTACTTTAACAGTGTTAATAGTTGCAACAACAACAGTGTATCTATTTCAGTGAAAATTAAATAAAATATATGTATATGGATATACAGACACTTTTTTTTATTAAGTTTTACTATGAGAAACACAAAAAATCAAAAAAAAAAAAAGTACATATAAAATATACAAAAAACTTATTTTTACAGGTTATCGTTTGAGGAAGAACAAGCATATTTCGCTAGATTGGTGGAACATGTGCTAGATGATGAGCATGCTGATGTAGGACCACCGGAAGAAATAGTATTTGCACCAGTTGCCGGTTCCTCAAGAGTCGAAAGTGATGATACAGATGACAATGATGAAAATGAAGATTTCGCAAACTGAAAATGAAGAATCAGATGCTTAAAAAATGCATCATAGACGTAAGTGATGGTCATGATTCTGAGGATGAGTCACTAGATGATGAATCAAAAGTACAAGAAGAAAATGACCGCATTGTTGATTCAAATCAATATTTTATTGGAAAGGATGGCACAAAGTGGAATAAAGTTCCATCAACATATCAAAGGGCTATACAACAAAATATTTTTCGACAAAAATCGATAGGTCCACTATCCATTGACAAAAAGTATAACTGATTGTGAAACATTTGCCGCAATTTTCAATACATCAATGGTTGACATATATTTTTAATTTAACTTCGAAACAGAACTTTTTTATAACACACCAAAATAAAAATAAAACACTAACGCACTAAAATTCAAAACAAAATTCACTAAACCTTTGGTGCTTTATTTACTTTATGTCTTAAAATATATTAATTTTAGTATATTTCTTTTTCGATTTAAAATATTTCAGGACCTTTTATCTTATTTTTCAACTTTTATCGAAATAATTACAAATATTTTATAGAGTACCATACATTTTGTATGAATAAAAAAAATATTAACATATGTTAATCTTGCCCAACAACGAAGAAAAAAATTGAATTGCCGAAAAATTGGGCATAGACACGTTTTTCCGAACTTTTCTTTATATATTCAATATCTACTAAAAAAATTAGGGACTGATCTCTGATTTCCTGACCAAGTGAATGTTAAGCTTAAGAATTTAATAAATAATTAAATAATTTTAACTTATACAAGACTTAAATTGATGGTAATCAGTATTATCTGACACTTGTTAATTATGACTGGAGAAATAGTTTATTTCGAAAAACAATGCTTCGAAATAACCACAGTACCAATTAATGGTGTCAATAATTTATTTTTGTGATTAAAATCATCTGAAAATTGTGTTATATTAGAGAGCACCTTTAATGGGGTCTACTACGCAATCTTGTTTTTTTTAAATCTTATTTTTTTTAAATCTTGTTTTTTAAAATCTGGATTTTTTGAAATTTTGTTTTTTAAAATCTTGTCTTTCAAAATCTTGTTTTTTGAATTATTTTTAATTTTGAAATTGTTAAGGTTTTTTTTTTTTTTTTTTTTTTCGAAAGATAGGAGGTAATCCCCGAAGGACATCAAGAGCTCCAGCCACGTGTGCGTCTTGATAGTGTAGGAATCGAACCCACTAAAGCCCACCTATCTTTTTTCCGTTATAACCAATCTACGTAAGATCGACTAATGACTTTTTTTTTCGTAAGTTTTCGGTCGCGTGTTTAGGAAATTATTATAGTGATAGTTTCCGTGGAGGATCGCTAACATCATAATAATTACCGTATAGGAACTTTATCACTATGATATTTCCCGTGAGAAGGAGATAGCCACAGCAATAGTTCCGCGTGGGAAGATTTTTTAGATTTTTTCGCAAAGGAAAATTGTTGAAATAATAATTTCCGTAAAGGAAACTATTATCGTAGAATTTTCCATTTTAGGTAGGGGCCAGCTCGTGGGGTTTCGTTCTCTTGAGTCGACGGATACTGCTGTCGATATGAAGAACTGCTGCCATTTCCGAGTTCACATGAGTTTGCAGTCTCTGCTTGTGTTGGACTGCATGTTTCTTGATCTCTTCCGTGACTGTTTCAATGTGCAAGTCACGGTGGAGATCTTTGTTACGTATGTACCATGGTGCATTAACTATACCACGGAGCACTTTATTTTGAAATTTTTGCAACATTTCAATGTTGGTTTTCTTTGCACAGCCCCATAATTGGATACCGTACCGTACTAAATTGTTAAAGTGACATATAATTAATATTTACAATAATTATAAATTATAATTCCCACCAACCCAAGCAAACAAAAAAAAAAAAATTTTTTTAATGACGACAGCATTATTTTATCACTTCAATCATCAATCATTATCACTATCACTTCATTCGAAAAAAAAAAAAAAAAAACTTCAATCAAAAAGCAAAATTTTATAACTTTTTGCAAAGAATTTAAGTAAAAGATGATAACGTACCGCACTTTAATGATATTGAATAATTTTTTCGTGACTTCATTTTTAATCTTATTCTCCGAGTAATTGGATGTTTTTTTATTTTAGTTTCTAGTATTTTCAATACTTACTTTATTATATCATGGATATCTTTTATTCATATAAAAAATAAAACAAAAAAGATATCAAGAAAAGAATTCAGACCTCACCTCAAAAACTGTAATAAAGAAACGATTATGGAAATTATTAAAGTGTTGTTTTGCTTAAAGGTCAATTAAATAAAAACTAAAAAACTTTGCATAACATTCAATTGTGATTAGAGAACCTTAAGAGAAAACAAAAAAATTAGTTTAATGTGAATTAATGAAGCATGTTGTAATTTTCCCACGATCCTTGTTAATAGTTTTTCTTTTTTTAATTGTTATGTAGCTATGTAAATTTTACTATATTAAATTGTATCAGAAATAGTTTTTTATAATTTATAAAATATTTTTATCAATATTTATTTAGAAAAGTTTTAAATGTTTTTAAGAATCAGATACAGGAGTATAGCTAAGTCGATTCTGGATCAGACCACTCTAGACTAAACAAAAAATATACCTTTATCTCATTTTTAAAACAACTTACGTTTGCTACCCTATGTGTAGTTTTCTAGACACATAATACTTGAGTGTATTTGTTTTTAAGAAATGATTTTTTTTACAATAAGTGAAGCAGAATTTAGTTTTATTTAAAATTTGCCTTGTATGGTTTGACAAGGTAAAATCTTAGTTCACGTAAAATGTTTATTCGCATAGTGGTTTTCTGCTTTATTTGCCAATTAGGATTATGATTATGTAATAAAAAAATATAAAACTGATAAAATTGCAGTGCAAAAGGCAGTTCTATTATAAAATTTTAAAAGCTAGTAAATTTTTTCCTTAGATCCAATTTCAATAGAGGCATAACCCATACTTTGCAATACGATACACTTGTTTTTTCTCTCAACATAAGAAGTGTTGTATTTTCGGTAAATGCAGATGTTGACTGATATAAGGGTATCTTTTTACATTCGAGAAGTTTTGGAAGAATGCCTCTCTAATTTTATCTCATTATGCCAACCATAGTAAAATTCTTTGACAATAACTTTTGTTCAAGATCATAAGAGTGATCTGAATGACATTGTTACCAAACAAAATTATTTTCAGGAATTGTTTCGTTCATCATAACACTACTAAGTAATACTACTAAGTTCATCATAATACTACTGATGAGTTCTAGTAGTCTAATAATATTATAATCTAACAAATAATAATAATATTTATAGATACAATGGTGATATAAAATATCTATGTATCAAGATTGAATATTAATTAATAAATCCAACATGTTCTTTTTATTAAAAATAAAATGATGTAAAAACTTTAAAAATTTTATAATTATATAAAGACATTGTTACGTTTCAAACCAATAATAAGATCCAACGAAACACGTTCACCTTGTTTTTTTGAGGGGTGAATTTGAACTAATTGGTATAGCTGAATTGTTCAACTGTAACATAAATCATAGCCTACCAATAACCTGAACTTAATTCTATAGTTTTCCGTGTTAAATGGCATATATTGGCGAAATTACCATCGCCCATGAAAATCAATCAACTGCTCGTCAACTGTTACGGCGTCATGATTCTTTTAGCAATCAGGAAGTAAATTAGATCATTTTTCAAATAATTCTCGTATTGGTGCAAATTTATCTGTAGATTTGTGTTGTTTTCTATTCAATACATCGTCAAAACGAATAACTCTGTTTAAAACCCTTTCAGTATATTTGTGTACAATTGTACACATGATTTTCACTGCTATTTTTTTCACTGACGTAAAACAATAACATATGAATTTTTTAATCTAATTTTATCCATTATATCTTTGCCTTTCACTTTAAAGATAAATTAGCAAAATTTTGCATTTAGGTCCGTTGTATAGCAATCAATTTAATTGTGGCTCTATTTGTAAAAAAAGTATTTGTTGAAAAGTAATTATAAACAAGTTAACTTAAATAACTAAAAATTAATATTGAAATAAGTAAGTGATTTTTTAATTATTAAAGATGGCAGTTATTTAGCATAAATGATATTTGGAACAAATTATAACTTTACCTTTTGAAAAATTATTAGCAAAAATTGATGTGTACAATTTTACACTAAAAAAGTGCAGACTCGCAAAAAATTTTTAATTTGTGTACAATTGTTCACAAAAACTTATATTGAAAATTGAAAGACTAAAATTGTTTTCAAAGGTGAAATGAAAAATTTGGAACGCAAAAGTTTTCTTTTCTAGCTTTACTTCGATAATTTCTTCTCCACTTATATTTTTTTTGAAGTTTCAACCTAAATGAAAATTAATTCAGTTTGAACAATCCGTGTTAATAATTTTGCTAAACCACCATTTTGCCAGATATGAATATGAGAGGTATTCTATTAATGAAAAAATTACTGTAATTAAATGGATACATGATAAATATGCTTATCTGCATCCAATTACGTAGGCAAAAGTTCAGAAGAAAAGATTAAATGTTTTGGCAAGATAACAAAAACATATGATAAAATAGATAGACCAAAAGTTGTAAATGAATACAATCAGTCAATGGATGGAGTTGAAAAATTTGACCAATCACTTTTTAGATTTTGCGATTACAGCTGCTTGGCTTAAATACCGTGAAAAAATGCTAACATCAAAGGTATTTTTTAAGCAAATAAAAGGCCTACTAGAATTTAGGTTGAATTTAAATAAGGTTTTGTTAATTACAACATAGACAAAAAGACGAGTAATACTTCTTTCAGATGGTTGTCCTGAGGAGGTTAAAAGTTGACTTACGTATGAACATCGGCCGATGAAGGAAATTAGATATGATGATGTAGAACATTGGTCGATGCAAAATAAATTAAAATACCAGATAGATGTAAAAATTAAAATTGCAAATCGAAGTCTAGAACTCGCTACTGCAAGTAGAATGTACATCTAAGCTTCACAGCAGATAAAAATTCCTTCATATATAGCTTTTCACTGAAAACATTTATATGTTTTATTTACCTTTATTTACTTTTGTAATTAACTTTATCAATATAATTTTATCAATTACATTCTTTTTTTACGTCAATATGAAAAATATTTTGATAGCACTTATGTTACATATGATATAAAATTTACAAGTTTTTCTACTCTTTTTTCATTCCCAATTAGGTAAAAACATCAAAAAGTTGATTTTTTAGTTAAAATATCGTACAATACTTATGAAGCAATTATTACAATTTTTACAACCTTTCACTATATTTGTGTACTATTGTACACATTCTCTCAGTGACGCCCTAGGCATGGGCCGACTTTATTTTCTTGTTCCGAAAATTCTTCTAATACAAAAGTAATCGCGAAAATATTTTTTTTTCGTTATTTCAAAAGATCAACTAAAAGGGTCAAGTATTCGAAGTTTCTATTTTATATACTTTTATATTAACTTGCCAGTGTCTATAGGTAGGTATATACTATATAGGTATGTTTGGTAGGTAGGTTGGAATTTTTTTGTTAATATTAAAACCAAACGCAAAAAGAAAAAAAATAATTTTGTTTAAAAAATTTAAAGATAGAGCTCTGAAATTTTGCACAGTTACTCACGATGAAAAAAGCAACCGGACACGGTACTTTGCAAAGCTATCAAATGACAGGTTTGGGTTGCTGCCGAACAACTCTTAGCACGTCTCGGGCATATTTGAAAACCAATTGTATTACAGGCATAAAAATTTACACTTAGATATTTTTTTATAAATAAAGAAATACGACTGCTACCGATTTCGGAAATGTGGACTGGGGACTGGGTTGGGTTGCTGCCGAACAACTCCTAGCACATCTCTGGCATATTTGAAAACTAATTGTATCACAAGCATGAAAACTTACACTTAGATACTTTTTCATAAATAAAGAAATACGACTGTTACCGATTTCGAAAATGTGGACTGGTTCGGGTTGCTGCCGAACTACTCCTAGCAAGTCTTAGGCATATTTCGAAAACCAATTGTATTACAGGCATAAAAATTTACAGTTAGATACTATTTCAGAAATAACGAAATACGACTGTTACCGATTTCGAAAATGTGGACTGGTTCGGGTTGCTGCCGAACAACTCCTAGTACCTCCTACACATATTTGAAAACCAATTGTATTACAGGCATGTAAATTTGCCTACTTATACGTTCGATTCGAGAATCATGATAAGGGTATTAGATACTCTTTCACAAATAAAGAAATACGACTCCAACCGATTCCAAAAAAATTTGGACAGGTTCGAGTTGCTGCCGAACAACTCCTAGCACGTCTCAGGAATATTTGAAAACCAATTGTAATACAGGCAGGAAAATTTACACTTAGATACTTTTTCATAAATAAAGAAATACGACTGTTACCGATTTCAAAAATTTGGACTGGTTCGGGTTGCTGCCGAACAACGCCTAGCACGTCTCAAGCATATTTCAAAAACCAATTGTGTTATAGACAGAAGAGTTTACACTTATATACTCTTTCTGAAATTATAATACCTATAGGTTTCACTTAAAACTAAAAAGTATAAAATAAAATAATAATGTAAAAATAAAAATTTTTAAAATATACTTTTGTCGAAACCAAACTAGCCCCCTAAAAAGTAGAAAATAAAACTAGTGGTGAATGTTGAGCATTTAGAACTACTATAAGATAAAACACAAAAGTATATAATGAATCTTGTGGAATATTGTTAATGGGAATTTGGAAACGCTTTGTTATGTTCTTTTAATATTCGTGATTTTTTTCAAGCGGCAAATATTAAAAATGTACATTAACAATATTCCAGCAAGATTCATTATATACTTTTGTGTTTTATCTTATAGTAGTTCTAAATGCTCAACATTCACCACTAGTTTTATTTTCTACTTTTTAAGGGGCTAGTTTGGTTTCGACAAAAGTATATTTTAAAAATTTTTATTTTTACATTATTATTTTATTCAACATGATAACTCTAAAGACTGACCGACCATTTCGACAATCTAATAAATCAAGTTATTTGTCAGACTAAAAGAAAATCTAAAATAATTCTTTATTTCTTCTCTCTACTTTCTCTTTTAAAAGAGAAAAAAAATACGAAAATGTAATGGTCGAAAAAAAATTATTTTTCCGGCAAAAAATAGAATTTATCCTATTTTCTTCAAAAAATTTTAAGAGAGACAAAATTAAATATGGCGAATAATGAAAAACTTATCAACATTCGTATCAATATGTTTATTTTTATTATAATTTTTGATTTGACATTTGCTTTATATTCACACAGGGTACTTGATTAAAAAAGTTTTTTTTGTTTCTATTAGTTTTGGTGGATATATAAGAAAAAAACTGATTGTTTGTATATAGTTTGATTGTTTAGAAATTGATGTGTAAACACAAATGTTCTCTCTTCAATCTTAAATCGCCAATAAATATTGAAGAATATTGAAGTTTAAACGCTTGCCTTACATATTTTTACATTCATAAATAATTACCTACAAAATATGAAATATGACTATACAATAAAATCATTGCTACAATAGTCTATGAGTATGTAAATATGTTTTATTTTTTCGTAATGTATTTTGTTTTTGTTCTGTCCATTTCGTCTTAAAAATGTTCATATACCTAATAATTTATTATTATTATTTGTATATGCATATGTAAAAATTTGTTTTATTGTTTTAAAACCGGTATCATGAAATAACTACAACAAAACAAAATAAAAAATTAAAATAAACAAAAACAGAACAAAACAAAAATATTTCGTAACGTTACATTAGGAATTTTTTTAAATTGTTATGCCAATGCGTTAGAATTAATATTCTTTAAGTTGAATATTTGATTATAATACATTATGTACAATGCCTCTAGCCAAGGCCAGTGAATATTTTTTCGGAATTTGCCGAATTACCATTTCTTTTTAAACTTTGTTTTTTTTTTGTTATATACTTTTTGTGATAAAAAACTAATTTGAGAAAATCACAAACTAACGCAAAAAAGAATATTATGTACAATTTAATATCAAAAATTTCATACAAATACCATCAAAGGTTTTGTTCAGATAAAAAATAATAAACAACAACAATTTAGATACGATTTTAATATCGCCTTAAACATTTTAATGTATCTATTCAAAAAAATAATATTTTATTGTAAGTTCAGTGTTCATTTTGATAGAAGTATAGGTTCCATGTTGTATAAATAAGAATTTATATTTTTAAATTGAAAATTATTAATGACATTTTATATTTTTGTAAATTTGACCAATTTAGATGAACAATATTGAATATTTTTTTAAAAATAATACTATATCATAATAACAGGTTATTCATATAGCAAAATAAGAGCCCTATACAAAACACAAAATTCATATGAAAATAATATCAAATTTTTAAAATTGCTCTCAGTCAACCCAGGCTAGTAGTATAGAGGCATTGATAGGTAAATTCTTTAAGTTATTTTAAGTTTAAAATTCTTCAGAGAATACTCAATAAGTACAATAAAACAAAAATCTTAAAATTTATAATATAAACATGTGAACTCTTGAAATATATAATATTTCTGCATATTCATATTCGTATTTGAGTATAATATGATTACGAATATATTGTATTAATAGTTTGGTTTGTATACTGGGATGAATGTAAATGCATAATATTTGGTTTAGTTAAGAAAGGTTCAGACCCGGACCGAAAAACACAAATTAGTATATATGGTTATACCTACAACAAATTGTTTATTTTGAAAAGTGGTATAATAAATAGTTCTTTCAGGCAAAGGCCAGCTTAAATATTTTTTTAAGTAAAATATGTTCTACACATGTACACTTTGAAATACTACGCAACTACTACACATGTTGAATGGGATACAGTTTAATATTCGTATTTTGTTTTCTGAGAAATTCAAATTAAAAGAAAGCGACACTGAAATCAATAGGAAATTTAGTATAAATGTATTTGATTTTGAAAACAGCCAGTCATTGAGTTAACTGTTCGTCAGATCGTCAAGACACCTTACTGTTTTCAACTAGTTAGTCAATGAAAGTGAAAACAAGTAAAACAAAATATAATCAGAATAGATAAATTCGATAAAAAAATGTACATAGTTTATTTAAATAATAACTAAATATCTTCAAATATTAAAATTAATATGAAAAACTAGTGAATAAATAAATTTAAATAATTAAAAATAAATTCAATAATAAAAAGTTTAAAAAGAGACTAATTTGTGAAGAATTTTAAATAAATGTAATTATGAAAATATTTTAGTACTGAAATTATTAAATATTTATGAAAACAATTGATTTAAAGCGTGTAAAAAATTTATTACAAAATAAAAATCAAACAACAACTTGAAAGTCAAAATAATCTTAGGAATATAGTTTGAAATTGCTTAGCGATTCAACAGCCCATGAATCAGCAGCATCAACATCAGCAAATTCAATCACAACTTTAACAGGAGCAAGGAAAACTAATTAAAAGGTTAAAAAACATCATTAATCGCACTACATTTTTTAGGCGACGTATTCGACAAAAAATCGTTGAATACCAAATTTGAACCCTTTTATATAAGCGCACAAGAAATGCAAGAAGGAGTGTTTTATAAAGGTGGTATAATCTTCCATGATAAGTACAAAGGGATTTTTAATGTTCCTGTGTATTTAAATGTGTATATGATTGTTTATACTATTTAGTGTAAATATCAAGACAATTTAAGTTGGCTGTAAATCAATAAAGAATAAAAATTATGTTTACATTTTTCACAAATTGTTCTTGTTTTTATTTATTTTAATTTTCAGAGTCTTCATTAATTTCTGCTTGCATTTATTAGTATTTTATTTTTCAGAGTCTTCACTTATTCTATGAGCATTATTTTACCTCCATATGCCAGTTTTTGGTAAATTCACCTAACAATTAATCTAGAGGTTTTAAGGTCTAATCATTTTGAATTTCTGGTTCGTTTGTATCTATCTCATTATAGTTTATGAGATAATGGAGTATTGATATTGTTCCATATCAACCTATATTTTACAAGTATGTAACACATTTTTATTCCATAAAATGTAAATTTTATTCTAAAATAATTTTTGTTTTTGTTTTGGGAATAAAAGCCGAGTTTCCTTTCACTAATTATTTATATTTATTTTGCAAATATTATTATTTTTGAATCAACTTACTTTTTTTATGAGTGCTTGCGAGATTAGATTAAAATTATTTTGTTAGTACTATTTTCATCTACTTCCATTGCCCATGGATGTGGAATTAAATAATAACCAAAAAAAATGTTATTATTATTTTGTCCCATAGCTACGCACAAGAAATTTTAATTACACGGATATAGAACAAAATTATGTTAAATTGGCGTAAAACTATATTACGAAAATTACGATATGATCATTTTCATCAGTAGCATGTGAATTCTTAAAATGACAACATATTTTACGCATCGTACAATTGAACTTGGAAATCAAAATTAAATAAAATGGGCATTAAATGAAGAAAATCAAATGCATATAGTTCTTGAGATAATGCGCACTTTATACAAGGCTTGGGTTATGCCGAAAATTTAATCTTTTATTTTATTAGCATGGAGCATGAAAATTTTTGACTTTGCAGAGATTGATTTAGATATGGATTAACATATTAATTTGCCCGCATCAAACGTTAATAAAAATGTAGGGTATATCGAAGCGGGCTTTAATACTAATTCGTATTTAGACCTTTCTGGTATATATGGATAGCTTTACCTTAAATACATGAAACTGTATACATTTCAACGGGTTAAGAAAAGAGATATGTGTCTGGTGCCACATCAAAATAACCAGTTGAACAAAAACAATCGTTCGTATTAATATGTATGTGTGCAATTTTATTTGTATAAGCATTATTATTACTTTTGGACATAAAAAATAATATTAACAAAATATGTTCTAAGATGACTACTTATATAAATATTCTGATTTTGTACTGACAAACAAAATTCTGCTGCCCTTGATGTTGATTATGATTTTTTTTTTCTTAATAATACATTTATGTTTATACTTTATAGTCTATGAATAATTCACAATTTTTTTTTTTTATTATACAGTTTTTTTTTTAATTTATATCTATAATTATAATTGACAAGCATTTAAGGACCTGCGCAATAGACACCTCTTCATTTTATTTCGCTTCTATTTAATGAACTAATTATATGTAAATAAGTTGTATATAAAACAATAATGCGCACACAGTTGAAAAATTTTTTACTCATATGATTTTATTATTCGGCAAGTACATTATGCATTAGTGAGATATTATGAAAATAATAAACAAAAGTAAACAAATCAGTTATTATATTTTATATTATGTACTTGCGAATGAATCTATGTACATATGCCAAAAAAAAACAAAGAAACAAATTCATCTCAAATAAAAAATATAAAAAAGCAAAAACAAAAAAAATCAGTTGAATTGTTCATATGACGAGCAAATTTATTTTTATATAGTAGAGTTAAAGTACTTCATTTTGATATAGTAGGTCACTTGAATTCTTCATTTTTATCTTTTTAATTATCTGTTTCTAAATTTTGGTTATTTGTAGTAATAATATAGTTTTTATCAAAATTATGTATTATATAGGTATATATATACGTACCTCTTTAATAACAAAACATTTTATTTTTAGTAATTTTATCACTAAATGCTTCTTACTATAGGGAATATATCGGGAACAAAGCAGTATATGAGGGACGTGTATTTATGTGTCCTAACTAAAACTTACTAACCACATGAAAATTCGGTGGCCAAAGCTTTTGCTGTCTGGTCTTATTGTTATGAAGCTGAAAGCATAATATCGTACTTGTAAAATTCTTATTTGTTTACAAAAAATAATGTTAAGTTAATGAGTAAAAAAAAGAAAAATTAAACAAAAAAAATTAAAAATAAATAAAATACAGAGTGATCAAAGAAATGAATGTACATTCTTAAAATCCCTAATATTTATGATAGATTAAGTAATTCTTTAATTTTATTTTTGAAGAAATATTTTCGATATTTTTGCTTTTCTGTTTTAAAGAATGTTAAATACAAATTAGTTTTGTTGCGTGTATTTAGTTTAGTTTATTTAATTTTATTAGTTCAATAAAAAACGGTTATAACATCTATATTTAAAACAACATTTACAAATTTAAAGGAATATTGAAAGTTTTACTTTAAACATTCGTATTCAAAACTTTAATTTTTAACTAAAATTTCAAAAGTAAATAAAATTTAAATGCTTTACGTCTCATTGTTTTTTATAATATCAATTAATTTTCTTTTAAATCTTGAAATATCCATATCATTTTTAACTGCATTGGGTAACAAATTAAAAGATTGTGTACCCTTATAGAGTAGACTATTTTGTGTTCTGGTTCTCCTGTATAATGGGAGTCTGAAATAGAAAGTAATAACCACCTATATATCTAAAACTCTTTTGTAAATATTGCGGCATCCTATCATATTTCAACTTATATACGAACATTATTGCATTAAATCTTAGTCTTTGATTTACGCTCATCCATTCCAATTTATTTAGCATATCCTTAATTCGTGTTCTTCTGTCACACTTTAATATAATTCTCATAGCTCTATTTTGAAGTACTTGCAGTCTATTTAAGTTTTCAGTATTACATATAAATAAAATCGAGGAACAGTACTCAAAATGTGGTAAAATAATTGCATTATAAATTAATATTGCACACTTTAGTGATATTTTATTTCTGATTCTTGCCAAAAAACGAGTTTTTTCGAAATTTTTTTACAAATATTAATTATCAGAATGCATATTAAATAAAAGTTCTTTTTCTACCATGACTTTTAGATATTTAATACTGCAAGCACACTCTAATCGTTCATTATTAATATTTAAATTTAAATTTTCTATTCGAGAATTTATCACCATACATTTTGTTTTACTAACATTAAGTTCTAATTTGTTTTTTGACAACCACTCATATAATTTTTCTAGGTCCCTGTTCAATTTAATTTTCCAAGTCTACCAAATTATCCCCTACTAAGTAAATTAATGTGTCATCCGCAAACAAAGACACTGAAGAAAAGGCAACACTATTCTTTATGTCATTTTTGTATAATAAAAACAACATTACTCCCAAAACGGATCTTTGTGGGACACCTAGTTCAATTTTTTTTTTGGCTGATACATCCTCTCCTACTTTTGTTTTTTGGAATCTTTCATTTAAGAAACTTTCGAACCACTTCTTTTCAGTGCCTCTTATTCCGTATTTATACATTTATATTATTTTTATATTATTTATATATACGTATTTATATATTTATATTAAAATTTTTCGATCAAGTGCCTCGAAAGCCCTTTTTAAATCTAAAAAAACCACGATGATAACTTTCCCAGAATCAGTTTTTTTCTTCCATTCATTTATTATCCAATTTAAAGATGTTTCAGTTGAAAATCATTTTCTGAAACCAGATTGTTCTTCACAGATAATATTTTTTGTAGTTAGAAATTCTTCCATCTGAAAGCACACAACTTTTTCGAGAATTTTTTCATACATTGGTGACATATTTACAGGTCTTAAATCACATGCCATCTTTGCATTTTTAATTTTTTCTACAGGCACTACTATGGACTCCTTCCATGATCTCGGAAACATTCCTTGCGTCAATGAGGTATTAATAATTTTCGTTAAGATAGGATACATTGATTCCTTAGCGTCTATAACAGGATATTTATATTCAATCCATTAAACTCATTTTTACTATTCATACTTTTCATAATTTTATCTAATTCAGATTCATTTATTTCCTTAAACTTAAATATTTCATTTATTTCTTGTATACTATCACTATAATTTATATGTGGAATGTCCCTATTTAGCTTATTAACGCTATCAACAAAATATTAATTTACTTTATCCAGTAAATCTTTGTTATTATTAATAATTTCATTATTTATTTCTATTTCATTAATGCAATTTTCATTCTTTCATTCTTCCACATAGGTTTCTGATCTCCTGCTTTAGTACTAATTTTCTTTTCTATAAAGTTATTTTTAATTTCTACACATTTCCTTTTATAAATATTTCTTGAGAGCCTATATTCTTCCACACTCTCGTTTGTGTTTAGTAATGAGTATCTATTGTGGTACAACCTAATTTTAGCTCTTTTCATTTCTTCTAACTCCCAGCAATACCACTCTGCTGTATTACTTCTCGCTATACATGATGTTGTTAATGTCTCAATCGAATTTATTACATCCTTGCTAAATTTCAGCAGTTAAATCTAAGTTACTCCAGTTTATTAAGCTAGTAAACCCACAATTATTTAGTTCAGGCAAAAATTTTGCTTTATCAAATTTCACGTATTTAATTATGCATTCTTTTCTCACGTAGTTATTATTCATTATTTTAATATTAATAGCCTCATGATCAGAAATAGAAAAGTTTTTATTTACTAGTGCTTCAATGTTAGAAACATAATCCGTTAGTACATAATCAATGAGAGTTTGACTTGTATTAGTTATCCTAGTGTATAGTCATTAATAATTTGCTGGATACCAAAATCTTAGAATAGTTGTTGTATTTGCCTCTTTTCACTATTTTCATTTTTGAAATCTATATTGAAATCACCAGCAATAAAACAATTTTCAGCCAAATTTACATTAATTTCTACATATTCCCTTAATTTAATACAAAATTCATTTACTCCTAATTTATTTGATCTGTACAAACCTATTATATTCCAAAATGTTGTATCTAATTTAATCTTTATATTTGAAATCCATAAATGTTTACTTATACTTAACGAGTTTATTTCTAATGCTTTGAAACAATTTCTTACATATATTATTACACCTCCTGTGTGCCTTGAATCTGATAAACATATAAAATTTTTATATCCCTTAATGTTATATTCGTGTTGTTCAATATCATCTGTTATATGAGTCTCACATAGAATAACGAAATCAAATTTATATTTCTTAACCACTTCTTCTAAAGCTGCAAAATGACTAGATAAGCCTTGAATATTAAGGTATATTCCATTTAAGACATTGCCAATTATATTTGCCTTAATTAACTTGCCTTGGACTTTATATGTTTGTTTCAATTTGCTTCAATTCAACAAAATACCCATTTCAATAACCATTTAACCAAAGTATATCCATAAAAAGAGTAAGAACTCATGTATGTATTCATTTGTTTGCACACAAATTCATATGCAAATTTGATAAACATTGTCAGAAATAGATATAATAAGAATTTTGCGTGTAAGAAAAAGAAAAAATATAGTAAACAAAAGAGAGTAACAAAAAAAGTTGGCTGAAATTAAATAAATAAAGTTTATAATTTTGAAAAATATTTTCGACAAAAATTTTCGTTGAAATATTTAACAATATTATTTTCTAAATTGTATCAACTATGCATAAGATTTTTAGGAGACCTAACTAAAACAGCGTTATCATATTCTTTAAATTCTGTGATTTGTAAATAGATGTTGTCCTCAGTATTATTTTATAATCGTATACCAATATAATAAATATTTAGATTTACTAATATAATTAATAAAAAATAATAATGTTTGTAACTCCAAATTATTACTGACAAAAATGTTAATAATATTTTATATTATTGCAATGTAATTATAATTTACTATTTTTAATAGGTATATAAGAAAATAATAATGTTTAAAACGAAAATATTAAAATTATAAAAGATCAGAATTAAGGGAACAAACTAAATTAGAACTAACATTTTTTGCCAGCCTGCCTCATATAAATAATGGGAGGGAACGTAAACAAATCCAAAGGAGAATAATGAGAACGCAAAATTATTTTACAGTATAAAGGAAAAGTCAAACATCTGTTTTGTACCTTTTCTCTCTCATAATAAATTTGGTATACGATAAGTAAATGTAAATTTTAACTCTTTTAACTAATGGGATTTTGCTCGGTTTCATATTTCTTAAAAAATAGGTTGTCGTAAAATGGGAGTGCGTATTCTTGTTAATATAGATTATAGATATTCTTTGTATTCAACTAAGGTGAAATTTACATATGTGTGTGTACTACTAATGGAATATGGATATTTGATAAAGTTAAAATTTGGTTTCTCTTTAAATTCACTATATTTATTGACATTTCTATGGTGTAAAGAAGCAAAAAAAAAAAAACAAAAAAGGAATACAAAATAAATGTGTGCAATACAAATCATTATCATTATATTTCAATCATTTTCTATTACTATTCAATTATATTTTCATTATATTTTTTTGTGTTTTTAATTTGGTTTCTTTTATTAATCTCTTTCTTTTATTATTTCTCTTTCTCTGACTAAGTATATGCAAATGTACGTACATGTGTCATATAGGGCTTGCATTTGTTACATACATAATCATATGGCTTAGTTTAATTGAAAATAAAATGCAAACATTATTTATGGAAGAAAACAAAATTTGAACCAATCAAGTATCAGTTATCTATCACTCAGTTACAAATTATTCTTCTCGCATGTAAAAAAAGTTCAATTTCGATTTATGCATGTATATATTATACTTTTATATGCCAATTTATGCTTAGGCAGCGTATACACCTCGGACAAAATCGAATTTTATCGTAGATAAAGTCGGATGAGTGTTTACATTTTAGACTTTTCCACAGATTTAAATCTACGATTTTACGTCAAATATTTTTTGTATTTAACAGGTTTTCTTTTTATAAAGTGCGAAATTTTTTAATACGTAAATTAAAAAATTCAAAGGTATCTAATCAAAAATCTCCAAACATTTTTTAAAAATACACATATTTTTATAAAATTTGTTACAGTAATATAAAATATAATTATACATTTGAAGTATGAGCAATAATAACCAAATTGCGTTAGAGTGAATTTTAGTGCCATTTGATTATATGTGTTGTTCTTTGAAAATATATTATTTTTCATTAAAAAAATATTTTCACTAAAAAGTCGAAAATAAAATCTCTTAATCTCATCTCAAGACTTCCTAGAATTTCGGCTAATTTGCTTTTTCCGTAATTACAATCATAACTTGATATAATGGAAACATTATATCAAGCTGCGATTCTAAAGTTTATTTTTGTAGTTTTAGTACGCTTAAATTGAAGGCAAATATTTCTAAAAAAAAAAATTTTTTTTCCTTATTTTTTTTATTTTTTGGTTGCTATACAAACATTTTCCGTTTTTCAACTTTGATTTTTCTTAATAGAGATGGACAAGTTTTATCAAAAACACTATGTTTAATATCAATTTCTAAATTTAGATTTGCATTTGTTCTACAACAATTTATGCATTTCAATTCTTTATTTGCGCAGTCTTTTGAATGGTGATTTTTTCCACATTTTATGTAAAATATTTCAGAAGCTTTACATTTATCCAGGTTGTGCCCGAAAGCTAAACACTTGTGGCACATTTATCCCATCCGACCATAATCTTACCCAACTCCAACACTCTTTTGAAATCATCAAATCTCAATTCAATTATAGCATTATATGCCTGAGATCTCTTAGTTCTGTATGATCTAATAAATTTTACCTCCTCTTTAATTATAAAATTTTTCTGTTGCTTAATTTTCTTTATTATTTCATCACCCTTATAATCTTCAGTAATACCCACAATTAATATTTTTCCCTTTGGTACAATAATCTCATATTCATCCTTTAATTTCATTGCAGCTTCTGTTTTAAAACTCTCTACTGCTTCAGAGTCATCGCAAAACTGTGTGCTTTATTTTGTTATTTATTATCTTGATTGCAACCATGTATAGTTCTTGCTTACATATTTTATTGAAACTGATATATTTTCTAGAATAGAACAAAGTAGCGGGAAGCGTGCTAAATCGTCTATACAAATTTCAAATAAATCAGATCCTAAAATGAAGCCTTGAGGAACATCTTTTTTGATTTCCATCCAATCGCTCTTATTGCTCCCATTACGAAAACATTGCATTCTGTTGGTTAAGAATGAATCGAAAAACATTTTTTGGCTACTACTAAAGTTAAGGCTTCAAAGCTTAATAACACCTTAGGATCTACACAGTCAAAGGCCTTTCTTAGATCAATAAAAACACAACCAGTGTATTTTCCTTCATCCATACTTTTGGTGATGAAATCTGTTAGTGTTAGGCAAGCTGCCTTAGTATTTGAATACTGCTCGAAACCATATTGCTCTGGATGAAGAATATTATTACTTCTTACGAAGCTAGTTAATCTATTTTTTGTTATAGTTTCAAATATTTTAGAGAATACTGGGAGTACAGAAATTGGTCTGTAATTAGATGGATCAGTCCTATCACCTGATTTGTAGACGGGTGTAGCGAGAGCCATTTTCAAATAGTCTGGAAAATAACATGTCTCGAAAGATATGTTTATAAAGTTTGGTAATTGTAGTAATGTATCCTATTAAATACATAATTCATTACCGAATGATGTTACGGTAGAAACAATGCTAAATTATAAGGATAAGACATTAAGAAGTTTGCCATCTAGTTATGCCAGCTCTTCAAATTGTATGATAAAACAAAACAGTCAAATTAAATCTAACAATAATTAAACTGTACAATTTAGATACATAACCAGGTAGTGGTTCGAAAACCAAAAAAAAATTCTGATATGTGGAAATCAAACATTATTAAAAATTTACGTCAAGCCTATTCAAATCAAAAGAACAAATATTTTTAAAATTACTTTGATTATTATGGGGTTAGCTTTTATTGCAAAACTTATATTTGGCTTCTATCATTTATATTTTTATATCATGGAACTACAATTTTAAGTGTTCGTTATATTTTATTTAATAAATTTTTCCGACTTATTCATTATCGCTATAAAAGCTATATTAAAAATCCACATTAACTTTATTCCATATTACTTCGTAACCACTATTTTAAAAAAATGACTTCTTAGATTTTATATTATCACATATCCAAAAAACTTTGTACCATATCAGGAACAAATTAGAAAAACTATGTATGAAGTTAATAATTTAGTTTCAATAATTAAAATTACTACAATTTTTTCTCCAATTATCTTCAAAATTAAAATTTTAGTGCCAATTTATTCAATTTGAATTAACAATGTAAAAAATTTAGATATTTTTCGGCTAAATGGCGTATGGGATTAATTTTCATCCGACGATATTTGATTCAGCTTCTTTGTTCATTGAGTATAACTAGGCATTAGTTATAGAGTATATGTATATATTATATCTTTTTGTCTTTTTGTCAAAATTATTTGTATTTTGAATTGCTTTTTACCTGATTCAAATAGCTTAATAGTTAAAAAAAGACATAAAATTCACAGGTAAGTAAACTGATTTAAGTAAACTGACAACAAATGAAAATTTATTGTTGTCGAAGATTGTTAGCAAAATTGTTGTTATTTAACTAAAATATTCCCCTAAATTCTCATTTTGATTTGTCCAAAAAAAAAAAAACTTTTAAAATTAACTCTAAAGCTGATGCTGTAAATTTTATTTATATTAACTTGGTCTAATGACCCTTCAAATGAAATATTGTACTTCATATTAAAAATTATAGAAACATAGTATTTGGTAGAGTAATTTTCAGGTTAATAAAAATGTCTTCTATTATTTTAGTCAGGGTTGTATTGTAGTTAGCTAGACTTATTTGTTATTGAGATTGTTGTTGATAAAAAAATTATATGCAAATTGATTTTGTACAATAACAAAATTATGTCATTATTAGGCCAGCAACAAACATTTTATTATTTATCCTTATTACTTTACCTACACGACATACAGTGAAATTGGAATACTCTAACTCATAACTAAACGTTTTGAAATTTCAATAAATCTTTCATTATATCAATTGAATGTCTATAGAGAAAAATTATGTACTCTTATGGACGAAATTTTTTTCTTTTTTTAGATTTAATTTTTTAAATTTTTTATAAAATTTACCTATTTTCAAAAAACTCTAATCTATTTTCATTTCAAATTAAGTTTTTCTAATTTGGTATTCTAATTTTCATTTAATTTTTTTTTTAAAGTAAGCTTCACGTTACGTTACGTTAGTCAATTCTCATCACAATACGTCACGTTACGCCAAAATAAAGTACATTATGTCTTTTAGAAAATTATAATAAAAAAAATAAACAAAAAATAAATAAAAATGAACAAAATATAAAAAAAAGATTTCCAAAAGGAGATTTTCTAAAACTAAATTTTCTGAACAAGATTTTTTAAACGATATTTTTTGAAAACGGAATTTACTAAACCGTGATTTCGGTCCGAACCCCTAAATTTCTTCTTACTGTTTCAGGCATTAAGTGCCTATTTGATACAATTTATCTTATCCTTTACATCACAATTTGTGATAATGATGTCCAACATTCATACCATCTTTTATGAGATCTTCGTGAAAAACCTTTATGTTGATATTCATTGCTACCTTCTATAGTCGACCTTCTACCATTTTATTTACATGATATATCCAGTTACTTCATCTATTTCCATACATTCCTGATTTCGTTTGCTATGTTACTTATTTTTTAATGTGCAGGAAAATGTTTGCGTTGGAGTTCACTTGTTTTGTCTTATTTGTGTTCTAGACAGTTTCTGTTCTACATGTGTTCTAGATAGTCTTGATAGTACATTAATATGGACCGAATACAGCTTTCATATGTGTTTTATTAAGTTTTGTTTTCTATTAGAATATATTTGTTTCTCCATATAAGGTCTAAGAGATAACCTGAAACGGCTTTCCTGCAAATATAATATTCAAATCCAATTGCGTTATGCACATAATAATCTTATATATTACTACGCTTAAACATCTGTTAAACTTTCACTAAAGCTTTTACAACACAAAGCTTTTTTCAACTAGATTAGACAACTTTATTAAAACCAAACTATTACGAATTACGATAGGGTGCAAAATTTAATTTAAAGGCATAAACCACAAAACAATAAAACCAAATAAAACAAAAAACAAATTAAAATTAACCTAAAAACAATCACCTATTGAGCAATAACATTGATTATATCTGATTATATGAATTAATTTAAAAGAAAAAAACAAAGTAGCAAAGACAAAAACCGTATTATCAGAATATAATAATTATATCGAATTATAAAAATAGCTTTGTTAAAATATTACGATATTACGATATTACAGCAAAAAAACTTACCGGTAAAAGAAATAGTAAATTTAGAAAATATATTCACCCAGACCATGTTCACAAATTCCAACAATTGAAATTTATTTATTTTATTAACAAATAATTCAATAGTATAAATTCAAATGCGCAGTAGCATTGAGTAAATATTATATTGTACATGGAGAATCCTAAACCGAAATTTACGATCTGCTAAGAACAAGAAAAACAAAATATGTTATGACATTATTATCAAGTTGTTCCAATTCAATACACGGAAAATTTAGTACACATAAAAATTAAAAAAAACTTTAAAAAAAAAAATCACAGACTACCCTTACCTACATCAGAGACTCTAGCGGGATAACAATAAAAACTGAACAATAAGAGAAAAAACATAATTATTGGCTTTACCCGTAACTATAATAGCCATAAGGCGTCAATAAAAACTGAACAATAAGAGAAAAAGCATAATTATTGGCTTTACCCCTAACTATAATAGACATAAGGCGTCATATGATGTCATATGATACTTCGTTAAATGGCCAATATTATTCGATATGATTTAACAAAGTCGTAACCAATCATAACCTTTACTATAATGGTCATACCTAATCATACCAAAACGTCAAAACCAAAATTTAAAAGAAATGAAATAAAAATATAAATTCTATAAATAAATGTTTTTGTTTTTTTATTTTGAGTTTTGAAATAGTTAGGGCTATTATGATAATAAGAAAAAACACAAAAAACATATATATGGCTATTTTAATGTGTTTTTAATGTGGGTGTGGTATGTATTTAGTTTAAATGCATTTAATTTCATATCTATACTGCCAGCGACATCTCCGTTCGCCATATTTTGTTGAAATGTACGTCTCTATTAATAGTATTTGTTAGGGAGCGTTTAGACATCAGATTTTGTTTCATGAAAGTTTTGTTTTACTTATTTTTATTACATTTACAAATTTTATTGCAATTACATCAAATTTTATTTCAAAAGTTTTAATTACATATCTCAAAGATAAACAAATGCAGTTGCAAAGTATACTATATTTCTTCATGCAAAATCCACTTTCTAAATTTGCAAAATACGAAGATACGGCGTAACATTCGCCGGTCTAGCATTAGCGTTATAAATGAAACAATTTCGTTTATTTTCTTTATTTTCTTAAAAAGAATCAATGATTGACATATTTTTTTATTACATAATAAATAAGTTACAAATTGAAAAACTTAAAACTAAAATTCACTTTATTTAATATCTTAAAAATAGTTTAACATTTTAATACTTATTCAAATATATCCCTAAAAACACAATACTCTATTTCACAGTTGTATGTTGCTTTGTCTAGAGTACGATCTTTTGATAGTGTTAGTGTAGTATAAAATATTATGAAATGTTTGAATAAGTATTAAAATGTTAAACTATTTTTAAGATATTAAATAAAGTGAATTATAGTTTTAAGTTTTTCAATTTAACTTATTTATTATGTAATAAAAAAATATGTAAAACATTGATTCTTTTTAAGTAAATAAAGAAAATAAATAAATAAAATAAATTGAAAAAGCAAATTAGCCGAAATTTTTACCAAATCTCTTAATGAAATCATATCAAGAGTTCATAGAATTTCGGCTAATTTGCCTTTTCCGTATTTACAATCATTGCTTGCTTTGAAAACCTTATATCAAGCTGCGATTCTAAAGTTTATTTTTGTAGTTTTAGTACGTTTAAATTGAACGCAAATATTTCTAAAAAAAAATTTTTTTTTCTTTATTTTATTTTCGACTTTTTAGTGAAAATATTTTTTTACACCACATATAATCAAATAGCACTATAACTCACTCTTACGCAATTTGGTTATTATTGCTCATACTTTAAATGTGTAATTATATTTTATATTACTGTAACAAATTTTATAAAAATATGTTTTAAAATTTTTTAAGTGATTTTTGATTACACACTTTTTAATTTTTTAAATTACGTATTAAAAAATTTTCACTAATAAAAATTACACACTTTATAAAAAGAGTGTAAAATACAAAAAATATTCGACGTAAAATCGTAGATAAAATCAGAGAAAAAGTCTGAAATGTAAACACTCATCCGACTTTATCTACGATAAAATTAGATTTTGTCTGCTGACGTGTAAACGCTGCCTAAGCATAAATTGGCATATAAAAGTATTATATACATACATAAATCGAAATTGAACTTTTTTTTACATGCGAGAAGAGTAATTAGTATCTGAGTGATAGATAACAGATACTTGATAGGTTATCAAATTTTGTTTTCTTCCATAAATAACGTTTGCATTTTATTTTCAATTAAACTAAGCCATATGATTATGTATGTAACAAATGCAAACCCTATCTATATGACACATGCATGTATATATACCTTAGTGAACACAAAAAAAAATGTAGTAATAATGATGATTGAAAATAATTGAAATTGAAATATAATTGAATAATAATTGAAAATTATTGAAATATAATGATAATGATTTGTATCGCACATATTTTTTTATATTCCTTTTTTTGTTTTTTTTTTTGTTCTTCTTTACACCATAGAAATGTCAATAAATATAGTGAATTTAAAGAGAAACCAAATTTTAACTTTATCAAATATCCATAGTCAATTATTAGTACACACACATATGTAAATTTCACCTTTGTTGAATGCAAAAAATATCTTATATAATAATTATTTATATGAGGCAAGGTGGCAAAAAATGTTTGTTCTAATTTAGTTTGTTCCCTTATACGATGATTAATCCTGATCTTTTATTATTTCAATATTTGCGTTTTAAACATTACCATTTTCTTATATATCTATTAAAAATATTAAATTATAATCACATTACAATAATAGGTATAAAATATTATTAACATTTTTGTCAGTAATAATTTGGAGCTATAGACATTATTATTTTTTATTAATTATATTAAACTAAGGTATTAAACTAAGTAAACCTAAATATTTATTATATTGGTACCTATACGATTATAAAATAATACTGAGGACAACATCTATTTACAAAACACAGAATTTAAAGAATATGATAACGTTGTTTTAGTTAGGTCTCCTAAAAATCTTATGCATAGTTGATATAATTTAGAAAATAATATTGTTAAATATTTCAACAAAATTTTTGTCGAAAATTTTTTTTCCAAATCAATATATTAATGAAAAAATTTTTTTAAAAGTTATTAATTTATTTTTATTTTATTTCAGCCAACTTTTTTTGTTACTCTCTTTTGTTTACTATATTTTTTCTTTTACTTGCACATTAAATTCTTATTATAGTCTATTTCTTACAATTTTTAGCAAATTTGCATATGGATTTGTGTGAAAACAATAAATGAATGCATACATTGAGTGTATATTCTCTTTATGGATATTCTTTGGTTGAATGGTTATTGAAATGGTTATTTTGTTGAATGGAAGCAAATTGAAACAAAACATATAAATAAAGTCCAAGGCAAGTTAATTAAGGCAAATATAATAAGATAATAATAATCTTATAGATACTGTTTTTTAAATTTACATTATATAAATCCTTAGCACTCTTCGGCAATCTGTTATAAGCGCTAGTAGCTGTATTAATTATTTGTTTTGGGCCGTTTAGTTTATGACCAGACATAAGTTTGAGATGACTTGCATTCCTTGTATTGTAATTGTGTTAGACCAGATGGGCATATTTGATTTGATGTTATATTTCCTAATGTTGTTAATGTATAAGATCTGGTTGATTTCCTTGTTGTCTTTTACTTTTAGAATATCGTATTTTTTTATTGATTTCCTTTGTTAATGTTCGACGATGGAGTAGAAACATCCCCTTAATTGCTTTGTTCTTTCTTGATGGTCTGCAGATCATTTAAATGCCTTTAAAAAATATTTTTCCCAAAAACTCTAATACCACATGACATTTTGCCATCAAATAGGCTGAATATAGTTTTTATTTTGCTTTATATGGAACACATGGATGTAATTTCCTAAAAATACCACCTATTTTCCTGGTTTTACTTGATAAATTTTTTAATAGGTTCATTCCAACTCAGGTCGTCATCCATAACTATACACAAGATATTTAAATTTAAATATCCTCTCAATTAGGTTATCATTATACGAAGCCACAATAATTTGTTATTTAGCTTTAAAAAACATCATTTTTGGCTTATTTCAATTTTTTTTTTTATTTATACTTTATTTATAAATATAATACATAAGGTGTTTTATCGCCTGATTGGCACTGTGGAAACATTATTGTAAGTTTGTGAAAATACATTCAATTAAACGCACATTTCATATCGTCATTTACCTTAGATATAAGATGATTGAGCTCCGCATAATTATATTAGCACTAGTTTGCAAAAAAAAATATTTGTTCATTTAAATTTAGTGACGACAAGTTACTTATGTAGCAGGAAACAATGCTGGTATTAGTTCGCTTCCTTGAATGACACCAAATTTAACATTATTTTGCTTGCTTTTAATACCTTCATTTTCAAAATACTGTTTTTTAAAGTAGTTATTAAAAAAATAATCTTTTTTGCATGTATACCACATTCAAGCAAGATAGTTCTATCTACTTCGTCGTAAGTTTTCGTTAGGTCGACTCCAACTTTTATTTCAAAGCTTATTGGATATGTTCAGATTGAATATGTGATACGACGTCAGATAGTATTTGTATTTGACAGTTTTATAGATCTAATTCTCGTTTGCAAATTATATTGTTTATTACCAAATGGTGTACAAACTAATCATTAACATAATGTTTCAATTATTTTTATAAATATTGAAGCTGTTGATTCAATATAGATGTCCAGCGGTAGTCGCTTCGTTAATTATCCGTTTAATATAACCGTTCTAAGCTAAAATAATTACCTGGCTATCTGATTTTATAAAGACTATCCTGAACTGTTTTCACATTTTTGTTTTAAAGTCTTTATAAACTAATAATATGGTTGCTTGATTATACGAGCAGATGAATAAGGACTCAGTTTTTCCATATTTTCTTCAAATAAATTTCTTTTACACTTACACTCGGTTTAATTTTATTATTTTGTTTTTTTTATATAAATTTTATTGCTTTAAGAAAAAAAAAATCCATTTCATTGTTAAACTTTAGAATATTTAAAAGAAAAATTCTAGTTACCTGTAATGTGATTCTACAGGTAAATAATAATTTTATATATATGTATACTTTGTAATTGTACTTAATCTGAATTTAAAATTTTTTAAAAAACCACCTACGTATTGTCGAAGGTATGGAATTCATCATAGTTTATGATATTTGAAAACATATAAAAAACTTTTTCAGTTAAATGTTTTTTTTGCTGTATATCTAAAGGATATCCGAGAGTCTGTGGTCAATAGTACTATAGCAAATTTGTAGAGAAAGTTAAAATGAAGAAAATATCTTATGGACTTATTTTGTGGGTTTTGAGTGTGTTTGCATAGATTAAGTTCAAGTAATGTGATATAGTGTTATTCTTATATTTGAAAGTAATGTTATTTTTACTTAACTTTTTACCTGTAGCTTTTGTTGCAATTTTGAAGTAGCTTATATAAATAATATTTTTTGTTTGAATTAATTGAATTTTAATACAAACGTTGGTCTGATTTTCTTTTGAGTTTTGTTCTATGTTTGAACTTTGTAATTTGGTTTGTATATATTTCTCAAAATCTATACTATATTTGAGACTACACCAGGATGCATTAACAGAAATGAGTCAGTCTTCTAGTTTTAGCAAACCCTTCATACAAAACTATTTTTTTTAAACCATGCTTACTGCAATTGATTAAAATGTAAAAAACAAAAATTATAAATGTTTTTGCAATTATAAATCTAACTTATAAATATCTTGCATTTTTGAACTTGTGGCGTAATAATCAACGGAAATATATAAAATTTAAAATTGTGAAATAGGCAAACGATTTGCTTTAATGATTCGGTCAAATTAAAGACTCTTTGTACAAAATATTCTTTATTTTATTCCCTGTAGCTCTAGCAAGCTACATAAAATTGACCATGAGAGAAGCGTTGCTCAATTCCTTCTACACTTGAAATCCACCCTTGTGCTTTATTTATGGTAATAGCAAAGCATATTTTTATGGCCAATTGAAGCCATTTACGTTATTTGTGTCGATTGCGTTGATTGCGTCAATTGCGTCATTTGCGTCATTTGCGTCATTTGGGTCAATTGCGTCATTTGCGTGAATTGCGTCATTTGGGTCAAATGAGTCATCTATTCATCATCACATATTGTAGCGCTGGCGCTATTGAGTTTAATTATTTTACTTTCACTGAAGTTTGCCGTTTATTTAGCATGTTTTAGTATAACGGAAGCAACACATACCTTCAATGCTTGAATGCAAAAACTTCACAAATGTGATTAATTAAATTTGATTTTTATATTTTTTTGCTAAGCTATTGATATTTTTTTTGGAAAAATTTCCGTTAAAATAAAGTTAAAAATATACAAAACAAACTTATGTGCAGCAATACTGGTTTAACTTCAGATAAATGTCATTTTTTTGATGTAGAAAAAGTGGGATTTTTAAAGTTTGTGTAAAAGTTGAAGTGTTATTTAAAAATAATAAAAAAAAAAATTAATTATAGCATTATTATTTTGCAAAATAAATTAAATTTGATAAATAAAGATAAACAAAATCAATGTAAAAAAAAAAACAAAAAAATTATTATTTTATAAGTTTTTTACGTCAATAAAGTTGGGTGTACTACGAAAAGTACAACCGTTAAAAATATATACAAAAAAAAAAAAATTTTGTTCTTTGTTTTCAGATTTGTATGTCAAAGCACTTAAATGAAAACAAAAAATTTATTGGAAAAAATCAGTTTAAAGGCCTTGAGGAAGCAATTGAAGCTTTCCTGCGAGAAGATAATTATGAAAATAATGATTCTGAAGAAATTTTTGTAAATATTGTTCCATTAAATTTAGATTTTTAACGGATTATGAAGAAATAGATGAACAAAATACTTTTGAAAACAACATGCCAAGAGATGTTCTTGGTACTGTTGAGTTAGATATTCAAGAAGAAAATAAAAACTATAAAGAAAGTTTATTTAATAGAGCTGGACCAAGTTCAATTTCTGGCTGGTAATTTTTGTAACTTTGATAAACAGTTGATAAAATGACATTTACATTTGCAGATAATGTAAAAATTCATTTATCATCTGACAAAATGTGTAAAGTAAGACCAGTAATGATATGGTTAGAGATAGTTTTCTACAATTTGGATATTTTCTAAAAATACCACAGCCAAGTCAGCATCATTTTTTTTTGATAATTTCTTTACGACACATGCGTTAATGAAAGTTTTAAAGGAAATGAAATTTAATGCCACAGCTACTGTTCGACAAAATCGACTTAAAGTTGGTTCTTTAAAAAAAAAAAAAAAACTTTTAAAACCAAACCTCCTGGTAAATTTGATTATAGGTAATAGTGATAATTATTCAATTTTTCAATCTTTATTGATCATTTAAATTGTAGATCAGATATGATTCAACAAATATTTTATTAGCTGTGCAATGGATGGAAAATAGTATTTGCAGAACCATAACAAATTTTGATCGTATAAGACCAATCAATTATGTCAAGCGCTGCTCTCAACAAGCTCATCAAAAAATTCCAGTGGAGCAGCCACACGTATATACTACTTACAATTCTCATATGGGAGGCGTAGATAACGTGGACCAAAATATAAGTACAATATTTCGATAAACGGAAAAAATGGTGGTGGGTTATTTTTACTTACATCATTGATCTTGCAATAGTTAATGAGTGGAAACTTTACTTGCCTTCGAGTAAAAATTGGTAATATAATAGCCAACTTAACTTCCCTATAGGCTTATTGTGCGAAAAATTATGCAAGAAACAAAAGTAAGAAAATATGAGAAAAAAAAATCACCATCTCAAGTAGAAAGAAAATAAATCACCATGTTCCAATAAAACTAAAATCTCAACTCCGTTGTGTGGTATGCCATAACAGCTAAATTTGTCTAAAAACAACAAATAAACTGCTTTCAAAATTACCATAACTAATTTAATTATAATATAAAAAAATAATGTAAGAAAATTTAGTAAACCTAACATAAACAAAAAAATTAACATTGCTTTTCATTTTTAAATTTTTAATTTTTTTTTTATTTCTCACAACGGTTGTACTATATAAAGTACAGGCTAGATCTCAGGATCTAGAAACAACAGCCCCACAAAATTTAATATTTGAGTATCTGGAACTAAAAGTATACCACTGGTAAAAAATTATTAATTTCTGACAACGGGTTCTGGTAGCCGTTGTTAATGGGGTAAAGGAATACAATGTTAAATATAAATATGTCAATAAAATAACTATAATTTTTACTTATTATTCTTATTTCATTTCCCAACACTGTCTTTGAACCCCGAATGATTGAATCCAATCAATGTTTTAGTAAATGTATTAAATTTTGTTTTTAAAAGTTTATTTAGTATTCAAAAATTTATTTAAATTTATTAAGGGAATAAAAATTGATTACAATACAAACTATTGTGTAATCATTAATTGTGTAAGTCTGTCAATTAATGTGTTGTGTCTTAATTAAATGAATTATTAAATGAATTATTTTAAGAAGAATAATTATGAACAGAGTGAACAAATTTTTGTTATTTGAAATTAATGCATTATTTTAATTGAAAATATTTAATTAAAAAATAAATAATGTTAATGGTAACACAAAATACAATATTTTTTATATTTACCTTAACTTCTTTCTAACAAATGAACTTTGTAAAAATGTAAAAACTCAAGTGAAGTGTAAATTTTGCTAGCAGAAATAATTAAACTTTAATTAATACCCTTTTCTAATTTAATATTTTTAATAAATAATTTGGAGAGTAACTGAGTGTCCAAATCTAATTAAAAGCATTTCTTACACTGATTTTTTTCATTATATCAGAATGTTATAACATATCTAATTATATACATCAGTTAGCTATACGATAAAAAAAAATAATTACTTAAGAGCATTTTATTTTTAATATAGTCCTAGTTATAATAATACAAATGTCTGAATCAGATGCAATTACATGCAGAAATATGACTATACATATTACTATAGAAGAATAATCGCAACCTGTATACAAAAAATATAATTAAGAAACTTAAATAAATGGTAATGTCATATAATATGTAACAAATGTACTGACGTTGGAATTTGTACATAATGTTTACTCAGAAGAGTACAAAAAATTAGGTACAAAAAATGTAATTCCAAAAAAAGCAGAAAATACATTTTTTTTACATAGCTAGGTTGTTGTTGCGTAGGTGAGTTAAACATTCATTAAAGTGATGATAAGCTACTGAAATTATAAAATAAATATTTTAAATGTTATCCTTCAAATCAAAGGTGTAACAAAACTTAAAGTTGGAAAAAATTTATGAGAACAAAAATTTCGTTAAATATTTTTCATAAATAATTGCATAAAATTTATAGTTTAATACCTAGAGTAATTAAAAAAATTAAAAAAATCTCATCAAACTTGTTAAACATTTTTTTTTTATTAATTATTGTTTTTTTTTTGTTACTTTTGGTAACAAACAAAGTTTAGTTTTTGTAGGTTTATCTATCTAATTAATTTACTAAATACAAAGAGTTAAAAACAAAGTTTTGGAAAATTTATTACGTGGAAATTATAAATTTGAAAAGTTTCAAATAAAATTTAATATATTTAAGCTATTTTGGTCGATTCAAATTGAATATAATATCCATTGATTTATGATGTGTGATACGAAAATTCAAAAGTTTTTCTAGCGCACAAGTTTTACGGAAAAAATTATTATCATCATCATTGCTAATAGTTTTTAATGAATATTTTTTTTTCATACTTAACTTCACTTTACATTTGATTATTCTATAGTGCTCTAGCAATCAAAAGAATTAACAAAATAAACCATGAATCTAAAATTTGGATATTACTCGTCCCGTCAAACATAATTTTACTGAACTATAATTGTTAGTCTACACCTTAACGTATTTTGCTCTCGGACAGCATTCATTGGATTTTACAATATCTTATGTCTTATATAACCGCTTTGTGGCGTAATGAGTAGTGCGCTAGCTTTTCAATCAAAAGGCTCCAGGTTCGGTTCACGATGAAGGCGAAAAATGCATTATGGATGCAAATGCATTATGGATGCAAAAATGAATTATGGTTTTTGGATAAAATAAATTACAAAAAATAATCGAGAGCCATTTTGATAACAACTTAAATAAAATTAATGCAAAGAGTTTCCTATAATAGAATGCTTCCTTCCTGACAATAGCAGTATTTTTCCACATTTAAGAGGTGATATGCCACAAATTTGATAAATAAAACCTCCACCATAAATATTAGTGTGAAAATTTCAGTACCCTACTTAATGAAAAGGCAATTCCTACCCATGCTACCGTCAAAAACATAAAAAAAAGATAGCTTAAAATTTATTACCGTATCAACAGTGCGACTATAGATATTATCAATGATATTTGACTTAGAATGTAGGTTCAAGTTCTCATTGCTAATAATTTGATTCGTTCGTCAGTGCAGTTCACCAATTAGCTGTCATAAACTGTCATAATGTGCATTTAAATAGACTTCGTGCTGTACATGTCAAAGGTATCGTTATTACTTATCCTTATTACTTACCTTTAGCTTTACCCTTATTACTTACCTTACACCTTACCTTATTGCTTCGAAGCTACATTTCACTTTTTTTGTTTACAATCGTTAATTTTTGATGAATTAGGCTTCTGTTCTTTCACCTATTTAAGGTCTCTTCTGCTAGACTAGTAGATTATACGAATTTTATTTCCCAACGAATGTGATTTTTTTTTTTTTTCAACTTCTATTTGGCATATTTTTTTTTGATGGGAAGTTCCATGTAAACGCGACTTCTTCAGATTTATTGTACTTGCCTGTCTTATTATATTAGAATTACAGGTCTTTTTTTTGTTTTTTTGTTTTTATTTTTTATTATTACTTCTATTTACAGTATCCAGGAAAAAGTTTACAAAACTAGATTAAATTCTAAAACTTATTAACATATAAAAAAATATATAATGTTTTTTTTGTTTTTGTTAATTTTGATATCATTTTTGGTTTTATGAAGCTTGATTATTTTAACATTTAACTTTCAATTTCTATTTTCAGCTATTGTAAAAAAAAAAAATCAATACATTTTCTTTTAGCTTGAGAGATAAAAACTTAAATTAAAACTTAACAACTAACTTAACCTACAATAATCCTAAAGTGTAAAAGTTACTAAATTCTGTTTAATTTTTTAATCCCCAATAATCTCTGTAATCTTTAATAGGAATATGAGTATCGAATTCTAAGCTACCGATGTCAATATCACTTGGTTCGTAATCTATTTTGGTGTACGTAGCCCGTCTACTAGAGTGAAATAATATTGGGACATGGTTTTGGTTTTGGATGAAACCTTCTTTATCTAGATATATAAAATGTTAGGGTGCTATAAAACTTGATTTTAATATTCTTTTTATATACTCCTCATTATAGTAGAATATATGAGATATTAAACCATTTTCAGGAGTTTTAATTACTCTATCAAAATGTTTGCGAATCAACTTAATTATATAATTATCAACTCTTTTTAATTTTGATTTTTTGTATATATGTATTTGTTTGAGTAAAAATGTACATAATTTGTTTTTGGTTTCCTACTTTCATACCTACCATAGATATTTCGAAAGAGGATAGTTTCACATTTGTTGTAATTTATTTTTAACAGCCGGACTTAATAATCAATTATAACGTTAAACATTTTTTTAACAATATTTTCTATTCTACTTTCACTAGCGAACATTATTATATCATCAGCAAAAGCTAATGAAAAATTTTCGCCTTTGAATGCATTCAAAAGTTCTAATAATTCATTAATATATAATGAAAATAAAATATCTGAATTAACCGTGCCTTGCTGAAGACCATTTTCGATTTTATGTATTTTAACACATGCTTTCGTATCGTTAGATGAAATGTAGAATTTATTGTCCGATACCACATCGTGAATTGATACCATATACTATTAAATGCTTTCTCAAGGTCAATGAGACATGCTTCGGTATCATTTTTCTTATTAGCACTCCAGCAAAGATCTGAAACTAATTTCGTGATAACATGAATTGTACTATGCTTGTGCCTAAATCCAAACTGGTTGTCAACTAATGTATTATTTTCAGCAGCATGTGCGCTTATTTTGTCATTGATTGTGTTTCGAAAATTTTGCCTATGTTTGGGAGTAGGCTTATTGGCCTATAATAGAATTTATGTCTATGTCCTTAGTGAACGCTATTATGGCCTTAATATCAATTTCGAATTAGGCGATGTGCATTGCTAGAAAATTTTATGTCTTTTGTAAGGTAGGACGTCAAATTCAAAATGAATATAAGAGGAGGAGTCCAGTTATTTTAAGCAGAATCTGCATCTGTCTGTGTTCGATCTACCAATGTTGAACAGATGTTTGTTAAATCGACGATGTCAAATCATTATGATAAATCATGTCAGTGCTCTGACATTGGATCTAGCCTCCTAAGTTAATTACGGTTTATCATGCAAACACCAGTTCGATTACTAAATTTAATCTGTGAATACTGAGTTTGAAAAAGGCTTTAGACTGCGTAAGTTCTTGGGATATGTTTCAGGTTTATTTAGTTTTTCACTTGGAAACATTTTTTTGTATATAGGCCTTTAAACGAGCAAAACTTGGCTCTTGTTCTAAAAATTGGCTTTTCGTGTCTGTTTTTGAAAGGATATGATTGTCATATGGTTGAATGGCATTTTTTGTTGCCGATTGGGCTGTAGAGAGTTGCGTGCAATGGATGCGTTACTGTAAATTATGATATTATTGTAATTTTGTAAAATTGGTTTTTGTAGTTTCTAAATTATTTTCAATTAAATGATTGTTTAGGTTAGTTTCAAATAGTATACTAAGGTCCAGCAAGAAGATAAAGGAATAACAAAAAAATATTCATTTTTGATTCGGTTGGTAAAAACCTAAATTAAACTTTTGGGAAAAATGGTTTTTTACTGACAACTAACTAGTTAAATTTGCCAGCGAATATTTTTTCTAACATCATAATCCTTAACCCTTATATATGCTTAGTATGAAGATAAAATACAAAGGTCTGTATTTAAAGTAAGTACATATATGATGGAATCAACATCAGTATAATTTAAGGAATGTAATTCTTCCTCTATGTACTGTTAAAAGAAGATGTTCTGAGTTTTATGTAAGCGTTGGTTCTTTAGTTCCAATGAAATCGTATATCTCTCAAGTCTACTATGACAATATCTAGTCTATGCTATCGCAAATTCTTCAATGAATCTGCCAATACTGATAACTGAATGAGACACTTATTTCAGTAAATTAGATAATTCATCACATAGTTTGTACATAATCATCACAGATTTGTCCAGCCTGTTCAGATCACCTTTTTTGTAGGTAGGCAGTGTTTTTTTTGGCAAATTATACCCTTAACTGTGAAAAAGATGTTGATTACATGTTGCAATAAAGTTTGTTACATAGCTATCTTTGCTTCCTGGTTTCTCATAACTAAACTGGAAATTAATACATAATGATTATTCAGTTATACGTCGCTTAACAAGCAGAAAGCATTAAGTCAAAAAATGGCATTTTGAGTAAACCGATATTGAAAATAATTTTTGAAAAATAAATCGTTTTTAAATAATTGCACTTAGTTTTTTGTTACACAGCAAACTGAAAACATAAATTTTAATATTTTATTTTGAGCTAAAAAGAGTCGAAAATTATTTTCACATCTATTTTGATAGTTTATAAATGAGTTAGAGAAAATTCGTTGACTTAATGCACTTTGGCAGTTTCATTTCACAAATTTTTAGTGAAAACTACTTACTGAAGCTGCATTATTGGTATTAAAAAAATAAAAGAATTAAAAATGTAATAAAAACTCAGTTAACAAAAAAAAAAGATAAATAAAAATCAAACTTAATTCATTTAATAATAATAATAATTATAATAGTAATAACTGGTCTGTTTGGTATAAAGAAAGGCAAGGTGTAATCGTTATATGTGCTTACGTCTTTTATCCTCCATAGAAAATGTACACCAAATTAAGATTTTCCAATAAATGCTTGTATAAGGGTCTAAGGCATCGATTTGAAATATTTAGAGTTCCCAAACAAATTTTTTTTTTTTTTTCATGCCCCTTATGCCCCACGGATGGGGTTGCAGGACAATGATGAAACAAATTTTTTCACAAACTCTAATTTTTTTAAAATGACTACTTAAAAAAATATTTTGGGGCAATTTTTCGAGGTTTTCCTGATTCTTTTTTTCTGTATATGACAGAAGATTGACTTGTTTACATTCATTCAATTATTTTTATCAAAATAACCTCAATAAACTTTACATTTATAATTTCCAAGTTCTTTTGGTTGTTTTGTAGCTTTTAAATTCCCTTTATAGTCATAGTTATAATAAGAAAGGCATTTGGAACTTTAACGCTAGATTTTTTTTTGTCTTTTCCATTATTCCATTGTCTTTTCCATTATTGATAATTGATTTGAGCTTTGGAGTTAAAATAAAATTTTCCTTCTCACTGGAGTCTTCCACTAGGCTCATAATTTTAATTTTAATAATTTTAATTATATTAAAGTCCTTCGAATATCTCAAACCTTTTCGACGTACCTTCACCAGAATCATACAAAATTTCACATTGGTTTTCAATATATGTATTCGAAAACTATACAAGAAATATGTATTTGTTATTCTACCTTTACTTTTTACTTCATTAGTCATTTGAACAATTTTCCATGCCTGAGTTTTATTTTCCATATAGTTACAGTATTTTTTTTATTATTATAACTTTGTTTGTCCACCACGTATAACAAACTAATTTGAAAATACAAAAATTACACTTCTTATAAAAGGATTTTTGTATTATTTATCCGAAGACGATTGAACAAGTTAGCAGTGTAATTCAATTGAAATTTTATCGAATAAAATATTCTTAACAACTAAAATACACTAAGTCGACTTAATGCTCTTTGTCTGTAATAAAATATGAATTAATCAGTTAGTGCAATAAAACTTACTTTATTAAGTTCTAAAATATTTACTTGAGCCTTACAATTTTTTCGTAGAAGCAAATTTATACATTTCTGACTTACTTTACGTATAAAACTCAAATTGGCAAACAATTTACTTGGTGCTTTCTGCTTGTTAAGCGACGGATGTAATGTATGTATGGTGTACCACTGCATTAAATATATTCGGAAAATGAGTATTACTAAAAACGTTGTGTTGGTTTTGTTTCGAAGAAAAATTTATAAATGCAGATGAGATTGTAAAGTATCAGAAAACAAAAAATTACATTAACTAAAATATGTGGCTCTATTACAGACTACTTGACAATAATATTGTTCCTGACATTATCAGTATTTATTCATTTAACTCTCGTTGGGTGTATAAGGCTTCGACATAGCTTAGATATTTTAGTTCTGAGACTGAGACTCCAGTTTCAGTAATTTGTCAACTATATATAAAATATTGTTGCTAATCTAATGTCGTTTACTTCCCGAAACATTTGAATCCGTGTTTGCCCCATTTTTAAACTGCATTTTTCTGCCAATCTACCGATTAGGATATATATACATTAACATTTCATGAAATAATTGTGGAATATTTTAAAATCACTCAAAATATTTTGGTTCTAAAATTTCATCTACACAAAAATCTGGCAAGAGTGTGATGTTAAAAACAATCTCAAATCTCACTTCAAATAATTTATTTTTGTACAAAATTATCGTTTTACATGAATTTAATTTAATAAACATTTTGTTAAGTAAATTTTCCTTAAATTAAAGTAGAATATCGAGTGGGAAAATTACTTTCATATTGATTTTGAATATTAATCTCATATTTTATTTATTCGACAGGATAAATTTATGTAGGCACATACACACACATATTATGTACACAATTTTTATGATAAATAAAATAAACATATCTAATTTTGAAATGAAAATTGGTTACCAGGGAATGAGAAAATTTATCTGTAATAAAACTGTATAATAAAAATATTTTATATGTAATTACATACATAATATACGAGTATAGTAAAATCCTGTCAAGGACACTGAAACATTTAAAATTTTATGAGCATATTAAAAAATTTCTCTATAATGATAAGATAAGCAAATTTTAAGTAATCTTCAATTTTTTGGAAAAATAATTATAAGTGTTAATATGGTGTTTATTAATTAAACGAAAAAAAAATTGAATTTTCATGTTTCAGTAGTTGAGTCTCGAATAACAATCTGTAGTCCAGATTGTTGGATGAAAAATTTTCTGATAGCTTTTTTCAATGACTGTTAGAAAAACTGAATGACCTGGAAACAAAACAATTGTTTTTTTTTTTTGTTTTAATTTTTGTGAGAAAAATTGTTTAGAAAAAATTATCAAAATTATACAAAGAAAGTGTATTTGAATAGTTTTCTCCCAATAGATATAGCTTAACAATATTAATAACTTAAAAATTAATGACGATTTATCATTAAAGTATCAGTTCGATTTTAAGGCCACATTTTTTATATAACCTGTATATTGCAGTTATGTGCACTCCAATTCCTTTCAAAGTTCGTTCATTAAGAGACGTTAATATGTGTACGTTAGAAACATGAATCCTGACACCATTATCAAAAAAAACCGGATAAAATAATTGTTCAACACCTTAAGAGGTATGAAGTATTATATAATAGCTATACAGATATAAGGGGCAATTTTTTGGTGTATATTCATGGAACATCAAACTTTTCAGATATAATAAACGTTTTTTACGAAAATATTAATTTTTTATATAAAAATGTTAAGTTCGGGCTACAACACCAAAACTATAAGTTTAATAACGGCTAAATAAGTAGCGTTAAGAAGAGAACCTTACTGTAATTTGCATATTTTCAGACCTGAAATTGACCAGACATTATTTTTCTAATCCAATTTTTTTTAACTCCTGTAGCCCAGACTAAGCTTTAACATAGATCCACTTAGTCTACAACAATTAATTTTCAAGTAGGACCGAACCACACTCTCAATAACAAAATCATCGTGATTGTTTTCAGATATACTGATTTCGTCGTTCAGGTGTCCATGTTTTAAAAAAGGTGACGTCACAAAATATCATTAAAAATCCAAAACAAAATTTTCAACTACCATTGAGTTATCAAATAATGAAACATGAAAAATTTGAAAAAGGACAATTATTAGACTGCAATTTAAAATAAAACATAATGAACCATACAAAAACTCTCGCAATTTATATTTTCGAACTCATAATTTTGTATATTTTTTTAATGGATATTTCTGCGAAATTAAATTTCTGTTATGTTAACTACATAATTGCAATATAAATAAATTATAATAATACATAATTGCAAATATAAATTGCAATATAAATTCCATATCCAATAATAAACGAAAAACGAGGCCACTTCCGTGAAATTTGAACAGTTGTTGACAAATTGTTTTTTTTTTCACTTAACAATAACTTAACAAATTTAACTTACTTCTATTATTATTGTAGTCATATAAATTAGAATACATTTGAGTACTTTTTACTTTCTTTTTCCACGCCACAAATAAAAAAAACAATTCATATTTTAATTAGGAAATGTTTTTCCTTTTTTTTTTCTGCGTCTGTGTGGACGTTTTTCTTTTTTAAATTTAAAAAATTTAAATTAAAAATTAGATATGTTTTGACAACGTTGAAGTTGTTATCTTCAGTAAACAGTGGATAAGTTATTATACCTTATGATATAATAAATATAAAATAGAAAAAGAAATAATTTCTAAAAATAATGTCCTATTATAATCGAACAAAGTCAAAAATCGATACAGTGTTGACGCAACAAATATATGGTACAGATTTCATTTAAAAAAAACTGCTCTTGAGTTTTGGTTCATTTTTAAAACTCAAAAATGTTGTTTTTAGTATCTTGTTTTAAGTTATAGAACCAATCAAAATTAAAAATCAGGAGTTGTATAGGTATCAGTGTTTTCAGTGAGTGAGCCACACTAAACAAGACGATTATTTTTCACAACTACTTACATATATTAAAAAAACAACTTTTTACTCTTCACGGTGGAAATTGATTATTTATTTAACTGTTGGCCATTAGCTCTATAGTGTCTTCTAGTATTGTTGTTTGTTATAAGTTTTAATTTTAATTAACTAATTAATAAATAAATAAATTATTAAACCGTAATCAGTAATTACAACAACAATAAATATAATATATATATACAAATATATATTTTGAATTAATTCATACATACAAGAACATCACCTATATGCATTGATTTCTATAGTGTGACAGTAGAAATAATCGGTTTGTGAATAACAAATAAGCTTTCAATTAACAGAATTTTTTTACTCAAACTTTTGTAATTTGAATTTTGTCCAAAAATTTAATACACATAATTTTGTCATTCAGAATTAAGTTAACCAACCTAAATTTTGTTGAAAACATTTTATTTTAATTATTTATATTTTTTTTAATTACGGAATCAAAACTCAATAGCTCAATAGATATAGCTATGTAACAAGACAGAATAATATTGCATATGAATGGATGAACTGATCAGATTTGATTCCGTTGCAATAGTTATTATATCAGCAAATTAATATGATCAAAAAATTAGAACTAATATATTATAATTAAGGACTTCAAAGATTATCATTTTTCCTTTAAATATTGCTAGTACTTTTTTTACGTTTCAACTCATTTTATTTAAAGTAAAAAAAGGTCATTAGTTCGTACAGAGCTTTAGTTATACCACACTTTAGTTTAAAATATAACTAGATTTAACGATACAATAAACAAATAAAAAATGGTTTTTAAGAAAATTATAATTTCAAAGTGCCCATACATAAGGACCTTCTAGATATCATTTCAATACAACATCGATTATTTCAATATTTTTCTACTACTTTTTCCACTTCTGGAACTAAGCGAACACTTTATATATTTTATTTTTGAAAAAAAAATTTTACACGTAAATAAATTGGCTACTATTCTGGAAAATTGTTCACAACATCTGTCTGTATGGACCAATTTTCTATTTGTTTTTAGTTCGATCCTGTTTATTATGTTTGTAAGTCATGATATCGGTTTTTTGATGATTTTTTTGCTTGCCTTCGGTTTTTGCATGTCATTCCTAACTATATGGCCAAAAGAGTTTGGCTTTATGCGTTTGATAACTTGAAGTAGTTCTCTATAATTGTTTGTAATTCGGTTAAGCCTCAACATTTGTGATTCTGTCCACGTAAAATATTCTCAACCAAAAAAAGTGGCAATACATTTTAAAAGCTTCTAATTTATTTAGTGTTTTCTTATTTAGATAAGTCTAAGCCTCTACGCCATATACAAATACTGACGAATCATACCACTTCAAATAAAGCAATCGAAGACTTTAAGAGTGTTGCTGTTTAGGTAGTAATAACGATGATTTGTGAGTCTACATTAAAATATCTAACAATTGCAAAACAGGCTAGAAAATGGATACGACCTCTGATGTATTGAAGGATAAAACATCAAATATTAAATTAAAAATGTTCTAACTTCTACCCAAGTACCATGTAGGACCGACCATAACCGAAGTTATTGCACAATGTACAAAGTGCTTTGCAAATATATAACATTTAATATTTTTTCGCGATAATATTTATTTATTAGAGTTCTTATTTTTGAGTTTTCGTTAGATTAACAGTTTTTATTCAAGATCTTAGAGGTGCAGAGATTTACACCTAAAATGTACATTTGTGAAAGGTATTAAACTGCTGTTAAAAATAGTGGATTTCAATTTGATCGAAAATCTTGAAAAGGCCCATAAAAAAAGTCTTGCCCGCAAACAAAAGTCAGAAAATTAAAAATTTAAAAGGTGGCTATTGAATGTATATCTTATATAATATACAAGATGAACGACGTCGGGAGTCAAAAAGCAATAATAGCTGAATAGTAAATTACACCACAAAAATATTAAATTTTTAGCAAAGTTCTGAAGCCAAAAATAAAATATTCAAAACGGTGGTGAATACTGGAAACATTTAAAATTATATAACAACAGGCCAAAAATAAAAAAATAGAAGTAATAATTAATATACAATTGTATATTTTGCGGCATTCAGTCATGGGGTTGTCAAATAATTAAAAATGAATTATTAATGCTCTGTGGTACATAGGTAATACAAATGTGCAAATAAATTTGCTCACTAGAGAAGTAAAAAAATATGGGATAAATAAAATACAAGCACATTAAAATGATCATATTTTTTATTTTCATGATTTCCAGACTGAACGATTACCATTCTAACTGCTTCAAGGGCTTGGTATTTACAATAGTGTCTACAAGACATGGCATAGACAATAACATTGTCTACTTATCAATTTTTTTTTTTTTAATATTTGGTATAGCAGCCAATTCAAATGTGGAAAACTATATCTATTGTAAAGTGAAACTTTGCCTTCATAATAGCAAAGCTCCATTTTATTTTAAATGACAACGAACGTGTATTCCAAATTAATTTCAAAGAATAATTGAAAAACTTTGTATGTACATACATTCATGACATAAGCGGCATTCGAAATCCTTTTGATATTACATAACATAGTGGATAAGATAACCACTACACTATAGTCCGTCTAAATTAATGGCGGTGTCAGACGATCAATTATTCAGTCAGTTTTCACTGTCACACGTTCAGTTTGAAATGAAAAAATTATAGATGGCGAAAATTGAGAATTGTCATTTATGTCACAAGTGGAAGTCAAACTTAAACAATAATAAAAACTAATTTTTAGAAATTGCAAGCATTTTTTATTTATTTGGTTCGTTTTAAGAAAGGTGTGGTTATGTGTATTAAATACCTTAATTTAAACGTTAAATTCAAATGTTGCTTCTCTAATCCGTTTTTTCTTTCTTTATGGTTATGATGTATATTTTGACATTAAGATTAGAAACGTTGGCTATACAACTCGGAAAGATTGAAATCGAAAAACTGACGCCAAGTTAAAAGCATTTTAACTTTTTTTTATTCTTTTCAAACAACAACAAATACATGGAATTTAGTGAAAACTGACAATGTTCACTGGCCATCTAGACACCGTCAATGGCTGTCTTTAATGACGAATATTTTTTGATTATATAAGGAACCAAATGTCATGAATTAATTGTTCAAATACGCTTCAGAATATATTCTACAATAAAATCCTGAGACCCACTTTAATATCTTATGCGAAAACACTGATTTATCGATCTACTATACGTTGAGAGTAATGTGATTTTATTGTGTTAAGTTTTATTGAAATTAGCATTAATTTCGTCATAAAGTATTATATATTATACTTTAATTTGATTACAGCTACAATTATACCAAAACAAATATTTCTTTTTATATAAAATAATACCTGAAATAACTGCTTCTGTGCAATTGCAGTATATGTATATTATTTAACTCATCTCACACTAAATATCATGATTTTTTTGGTCTAAATATTTCTCAATTCCTAGTGAACATTTTTGAACTTAATCAAACAGAGAAAATAAACATTCAGTTTCAGTTTCGTTTGTATCAGAATGTCAGTTTTGAATATTATTTTGTTCTCTAATTATTTTGTTCTCTAATATTGTACTATCCCTGTTAACATTTTAATGAATTAATTTTGTTAATTAATTCTTACGGACAAATAATTTTTTTAAGCTGTTGTAATTTATTTATTTTAACAGCAGATGTGCAGATAAATTTGCAGGGCATATTACATGTCATCCTTCCTTTCAAAATGTGGGCTATTGTAATTTTTATTTATTTTTAACGGACTTAGCTACTTTTTCAACCAACCAATATACAATATTTTTAGGTTAAAGGAAGCGTTAGCCCACTGGGGCAGCTATTTTTGTTTTAATTTATTTATTTAATTTGTAGAGTTCAAATGATTAGACCTTTTTATACTTCCGCAGTTTCAAAGTATTATCTATAAACTATTATATGTCCAAACGACTGGAATAAATGTTATAATTTATAAAGACTGATTGCAAAACAAAATGTATTTAAAATAAATTTTTAATAACCATCAGAGTTGAACATCAAAATTTTTGTAATTATGTCAGGTATGCTTTTCCTGTGAATATCCTGATTAATATAACTGTACATATTTAAGTTTATTCTTAAACCTTAATTTTTTCTTGTTTTACTTAATTTCAAATTTCATGTCGTTATAAATTACAAAAGTTTTTTTATTATATTTAAATTTTGTTTTTCCTTTGTTCAGTCACTTAAATATGCAACATTTTTTTTTTTTTTTACTTTTACTGTTTTTTTTTTTGTTTTAGTTTTAGTAAATTTTTTGTGTGCACTTTCAAGTTCTTGTCAAAACTTTTTTTTGATGAAAAATATTTATTTTTTGCTTAAATGCAGAACACTAGATTATTTTAAAGCAGGTATAGCGGTATTTTCCCGATTTTTAAAAATTGTAATTTAAAAAAAATAAGAGGTATTCAACTTCATCGCCGTTGAAGAGAAATTAAGTTTTACCTGAATGTGTTTAAAAAAACGATGAGAATGAAAACACAACAACAAAAAAGAAGATGTTTGGATAATTCATTTTTGAAAAATTAAATTATGTTGATCGTACCTGAGGGTAAAACAAATCAGAATGGATTTTTATTCACATTTATTATAGTTTTTTTGATATTAAAATTTAACATAGAATATTTTTACATGAATGCAGAATGTTTGAGTTAAAAAGTTTCGTACGCTGACAGTTTAATAAAAATGTACATTTTGAATTTTGATAATATACTTCTAGAAAACTATTCGAATTTATCGTGAATTGCAGGTCGATATTATTTAATAAAAGGGTTAAAAATTATAACATTAATATGATAGTACCGGGTGGTCCTTTTTAAGGAGGGAAGTAGCCGTTATTTTAAAATTAAGAAAAAAAAATTATTAGCTAAATCAAGAGTGCTCTATTATAATCGAAAGAGCCGAAAATTGGTTTTTTAAGATCAAAAATCGGCGAAATTGGCCGAAATCGAGATTTTCAAATGAGAAGGGTACTTTTTTTTATGCAAATTCGGATTCTAAGACAAAAAATAAGAAATTCATGTTAAATATTTTTTTTTGTTTCTTAGTATTTTCCTTAAAGTTGATAAAAATAAAACAAAACTGTTTCATATTTTTCTTTGGTAAACTAAAAGTAATAATTATAACCATTTTTAAAAAAGTTTTTTGTTCATATTATCATAGTTTTTTATCTCAGTTTTTGGTACCTACATAGTTAAAACTAAAAAAAACCAAAAAAAATTTACTTAACAAAAGTTTCTTTTTTTTGACGTAGAATCCGAATTTGTATAAAAAAGTACCCCTTCTCATCTGAAAATCTCCATTTTGGCCAATTTTGGCGATTTTAAAAAACCGATTTCCCTTCCATACCGGAAGTTAAAAGTATAACCAATCGATAGACCACCCTCGATTTAGTTACTTGTAAAACGTTGGTACGCATGGTCTGGAACATCCGGTATATGAAGCAGTATATAAAACTAAACTAAGTGGAATCCACAAGGACAAAGGAGATCCGGCAGACCATACAACACATGGGGACGCACAATCGATCAAGAATTAACAATCAACAATTATACCTGGGACGATATTAAGGAAGTAGTACTCAACAGAGAGGAATGGAGATTCACTATTGAAGCCCTATGCTACCACGCGGAGTAATAGGAGAAAAAAAAAAACAAATATAAAACTAAGCTAGTCCACCGGTATGTTGTCATGTGCTGAGTTCGAACCTCTTTCAGGACAAGTATGCTTAAGTCAGTTTTTAAAAGATGTTTTTGGGTTGGGAGATTCATATGGTACCAATGAATTAAAGTAATAACCAAAATTTCATTTTTAATAAATCAGGTATTGGGTTTGTCAATTACGGGTCAATAAATTGGCCAATAAAAACAAAGTCATTTATGTATCATTTGTGATAATGGTAGCCTAAATTTTGGGTTATATTTTATTAATACTGTAATATCTGTACTTTACACTACATCAGTTATATTACAGTATCTAAATTAATAATATGAAAAGATTGCATAATTTATTTGCTTTTGACATCCAAATTCAAAAGAAAATTTTCTTTTTAACTAGATAATTCCAAGAAAAAATAATTTACATTTAAAACTTATGGTTCTTGCAGAGTTTATATATATCCGATTACACAATTTTCAACCTTAACAAATTTGTTGTAAAATTTATGTTGGTATTACGTAAACGAAATCTGCTTCAAACTACCTTCAGTTCCAGTCACAGCTTCGCAGACGACAGCTATTTTTTTTTTCTTGAAACATCTTAAGCTACAACGTAATGCTGCTTTAACCAAAAGAGACATCATGATGAGTTCCCTTAAACATGATTCAGTACCTATACCTAGCTAGGCCTTGGAAACAGTACCACTTTAATACCACTTTCAAAACTGAATCTGTTTTATTTCTAGAAAAATTTCCATTTTTGATCCAGCAGATATTTTGTTCAATAGAGATATTCTATAATAGTTGGAAAGGTATATTACTTGTATATATTCCAATTTTATCATATATTGGACGACGTTTCAACTAATGCATTCGTAAAACGTTTGGATATAAATTCCAAAACTTGTCTATTTTTTTTAAGTCAATTATCCAAATTCACTAATCATCTCGCTCTGCCAGAACATCGTCGTATATTATTTTTGAAAATAGTCGAATAATAAGATAACCTATAAATATGCTATAAATTTACGCGAATTTTGTCTACTATTTGCAGACTTCTTCAATGCTTTGTATTTGACTGAGGTTTTATTAGTTCTTTTACATTTTACTAAAAATTTACCCAATGCAGAATATACATTGCATTGGTTTTTATTTATGAGTGAATCATTCTTAGGTTTATAAATTTCGATGCTTTTAGCTGAGTCTAGTTTCCCCAGAATCTCTTATTTAATTTACCATTATTATGTCTTCTTAGGAAATACTATGATGTATTCTGGTACTTTAGATCTGAATCCGATTAAATTTTTCTTATCTAGTACTGCTTCTTTCAGGTGTTGCTTGAGTCTTGTTTCTTCTAGATTGTCCATCTTTCTCCTTATATACTCCTATATACTTTGCGGCAATAACTGCAAATTTTCTTACATATTCCTGATTTTTCCATTCGATGCATTTGGTTCTTATTTGATTCTAGAATGGTCTTGAGTTGATTGATTATGATGCTATATATTATGACGTCTAATTGGTTTTTTTTTTAATTCACTCTGGGAGAGAAATTTCACTTAATCCAAATGCTACTCTTCTTTTGGGTTGTTGATTATAGGTTAGGTAGTCGTTGTACGTATTGTTAGATCTATTTTCTTATTTTATAAATATTTTTTTGATAAAGGTTGCTCAATTGAAATTAACCGAGTTGAAATCCGTACATGGCAAAAGGCTGTTTTGCAAAATTGAATTTGAGAACTGACCTGCTCCTTTAATGAAGCTCCAAAGCTTGAATGAATATTTTGTATAATTCTATCTATAATCAGCTACTAAAATGGATATGTAGTGTTATAAATGTTATAACATTCATAGTTAATAAATGGTACTGCAGATAGACACATCAATATCTATATCTAATAGATAGAAAATGTATATTAGATATAGATGGATAAGTACATTCATCAATTGTCCTTAAACTCCATGAGTGTGGCATAGGGCCAGAAAACATATCGTATAACCTAAAATATCAAAACACAATTTATATTTAGAGTAGTAATTTTTCATTGGACCATACCCAAAAAAATGGATTTTATTTAAAAATTTTCTGTTAGGATAAATTTCTTTAATACTTTCCCTTCTTATAAATTCCAATTTGTTATATTCTATAGTTATATTTATGTGTTCACATATACATATAAGTATAAACATATAATATAAATATTTTAATTTTTTTTTTTAAATTAAAATTTTTTAATAATAATTTTATATCAGGCTCTCAGAAAAATTCAATTCAACAAGCAATTCTACAGATAATCTACACAAATGTGAGGGCATTAAAATGTAGTGTGTTGGATTTATTTGCTTTTAATTTTAAAAATACTTTCTAAATTTAGATATGTGTTGGAAAATTATTCCATTTCTATCACAATTAATTTATTCAATATCCTAGTATTATACAAAACATCCTAGTAAAATAAGTAAAAGAGATTATAAGGTTCATAGTGTATAGAATTTGCAAATAAATTTTCACATTCCATTCAACAAAATTTTGTTGAATTCTAAAAATCAACAAAATACATTCTATGAACTCTTGTTTATAAGAATAACATTAAAATCTTGTAAGCCGGAAGTATTTCTTGTTTCTCCTGCAGAAACTATTGTAGAAAAAATAAACAAAAAAATGTAAGTAAAATTGTGAATATTACAATAAATAAATTTGAATTTCTTATGACTAAATTTAATGATGTGATATTGAAGAACACGATTAGGTCTTTAAAAATTAAAGTTGGAATCTACGAAATATGTGTTGAACAAATTTGGAAATGTGCAGCAATACAATTTGGTAGTAATATTATTTCATACCTTTTGATTTGTTCATTGACATCCAAAAGTATTTTTAGTATTCAGCATACCATTGAAATATATACTGAGTGTGATCATTAACTTGGTGGTAAATGAATTATTACTAATACTAGAAGGGGCAGGCTGCAGAGTGATTGCTTATGCGGATGACATTGCTATTGCTGTCCCTGGAAAGTATCTAAGCACACTTAGAGACCTCATGCAAAACGCTTTAAGTCAACTGGCTGAATGGACTATAAACTGGGGACTCTCAGTAAATCCACAAAAGACTGATGTAGTCCTCTTCACTAGAAAGTATAAATTTTCGACAGTGGACTCTATTTATATTAACGGCACCCAACTAATTATCAAAGATAAAGCTAAGTACTTGGGTCTTATCTTAGACAAGAAGCTAAGTTGGAAACCGAATATAATTCAAAGAGTAAAGAAAGCTACAACAGCACTGTACTCTTGCAAACGAGCTATTGGAAAAAAATGGGGAATGAATCCACACATTGTCCACTGGCTATATACAGCAGTTGTCAGGCCTGTACTAATGTATGGTGTCGTGGTGTGGTGGACGGCACTCAACACTGGTACAAACCTCAACCTCCTTGTAAAAGTTCAAAGATCAGCCTCCATCTGCATAAGTGGAGCACTTAGAACAACTCCTTCCGCGGCACTGGATACGCTATTTTATCACTTACCATTAGATATTCATGGCAAAGAAATGGCATCCAGAACAGCAATCAGGCTAAAATCCAATTCCCAGTGGAAACCACAATTAATTGGCCACTCTTCTATTATGGAATACAAGAAATTTATTCCAGAGAACCTAGATCTGACTCTTACAGGGTACTTCTTTGAGAGATCATATCGTACCGATATTCCGTCTAGGGAAAGTTGGAAGAGTAGCACGGTTCTAAACAAGGAACACGTACACCTCTACACTGATGGTTCAAAATTGAATGACAGAGGGGGGGGTGGAGTCTACTCGGAAAACCTGAATATTAGTCTATCCTTCAGCCTACCAAGACATTGCAGTGTGTTTCAGGCGGAGGTAATGGCAATAAAAGAAGCTTCAGACTGGCTGAGATCCAGCGTATTATCTGTTAGAAATATCTGTATACTCACAGACAGTCAGACCGCAATTAAAGCACTGGAGTCGGTAGCCATCAACTCAAAAACCGTGTTGGCCTGTCGCAGTTCTTTGGACGAACTAGCGGATAGGTTTAACATATTATTACGATGGGTGCCAGGACACAGTGATATTCCGGGTAACTGCATGGCAGATCTACTTGCTAGAGAGGGTACTATATTAGAACTCCTTCCGGAAAGGAGCAATCTGGGTGCACCTCTTGCCACCTGTAATTTATTGCTTCGTAATGATGTAATAAAAGCTTCAAACTTCAGATGGTCAGCTAGACCAGACTGCAACATCACCAAGCAAATCTGGCCTATGTTGAATCTGAAGCGATCCCTTAACCTACTAACCATGAAAAGATGTGACATTAGCACTATGGTAGGGGTCATTACGGGTCATTGTCTGATTGGTAAACATGCCAGAAGACTGGGACTCCCCTCAAACGACTTCTGCAGAACTTGTAGAGAGGTGGAAGAGGATGAAACCGTCCAAAATCTACTCTGTTTCTGCCCTGGTCTCTACCATAAAAGGAAAACCCATTTAGGAGCCTTCTTTCTGGACTCGCTGGGTGATCTTGAAAGCACTGGTATTAAAAACCTCCGCGGCTTCATTAAAAGCTCAAATTGGTTCAACGAGTAGGGTATTACGCGAGGAAAGTTCCCGTGGTATCACAATGGACCTCACCGGTCTAAGTGTGTCGAAGTTTTCGGCAAACACTACTACCTACCTACTTACCCGTGATCATTAAATGCTATTAGTCATCCATAAGGACTTGTTTTTTTTAAATAATTCCAAGTCTATGGGATGAACGCCCTATCTGCTTTTACACAGAGATTTGGAATACACAATCACATACAATAACTTTTCTATAAAATTTTTATGGTTATATCTACTAATTTAAATGTGGAAAACTATATCTACTATAGAGTACTTCGCCTTCATAATAGCATAGTTCCATTTTATTTTAAGTGATAACCAAAACTCTCAACTATTTATATGATACAGGGTACTGGACCAGGTCGAAAAATCCAGAAAGCATTTTTTTTGCCTTTAGCCCGGAATCGACCCTGGGACTTTTCGGTTGAAAGGCAGGCGCTCTGACTTAGATGATTAATAGCATAGCATTAGTATGAGTGATCACAATAAGTCTATTTGCGGTTGCATATCGGGGCAAGATTCTCTCCCGAAATTACCTAATCCAATCTAATGTTTAGTAGTATAATACAAGATAAATGGAAATAATTATTCCAATAGCCTTCTATTGAAAATCATTTTTAGTATTAAGATGTGTGTTTTTGAATGTATAACATTTGGGGTGTCTAATTGCAAATTAAATAAGTAATGGGACATTTCAAAAGAGAGTTAAGATCGAAAAAAGTAGAATGGTATTCATAAAAATGAAGAAAACTTATATGCAATTACAATTTAAGTTTAAAACTACGAGCCAGAATTCTAGAGTGCTCTACATATTCCCAACATGTTTATGTGGAATTAAAGCCTTGACGTTTTCAAAATTGAACTAAACCGATGCGCCGGAAGCAGAAGCATATCGTGGTAAAAAAAGTACGTCAGTGGTTTAAGAAACATATCAAAGCGCCTTATTTCGAGCTGCTGAAGATAAAGTTATGCGATCATGGTAGCGTAACGGACAAACGGTGAGGCTATGAAAAGAAATATATTTCTTCGAAAGTAGCTGAAGCCCTTCAAAACCCCCAACTCTAATTTATTGAAACCTTTTCTCCGTGACTGTAGATATAAGGAAAATGTGGATGGTAAAATTGTAAAATAAAATTAATTTTATGTATTTAGAGCTCTCAACTCTCGTTTATTAATCACAAACCTCATCCCTGATTGTAAACCTAGTCTTCCTAAAGGTAGGCATAAAAATATAGAAAGAAATAATTTATAAAAATGTTTTCATTAATTTTTTTGTGGGGCTTTTGTAAAAAAGCCTTCGAATATATTTCAAAATGCTTTGCAAAATTTTATCTTATTTTTTTTTTATTAATCTATAGAGTGAGATTTTAAATTAAAAAAAAAATAAACCGTTTAGAGTGTCAGATCAGAAGTTCATTTGTTAATTACAAATAATCAGAAGTTGGAAAAAAGTTAAATTACTCTATTGAATTAAAACTTAAGTAAAAAGTTTAAAATCCTTGAAGTTTCTTTAACTTTTAAGTATTATGAATGAAAGAATGTATAAAGCATACATATATGTGTATGTATCTGTATCATGTATAAATGTTGCATAGAAAAGGATGAATATAATTAAAATGTATATGTAATTTATTTAAATGGCATTTAAGAGTCTTATCTAAGTTTTTTTCTGCATAAATATACAATAATAGTACCTATAATATGTACTTTAACAGACTGTGGTGAAATACATTAAATTAAACAAATAAAAATTTAATTCTTAGGTACCTACTATATAAAAAACTAAAATCACTTTCTGAATTAGTTTATAGGGCTCCGTTCCGAACCAGATGATAATTGGTTAGTACTTGAATATAATTTTAATCTCAAATGAAATTAAACTGTATTGAAGGCTTACAAGTAGGTACGTTTACCATAACAATACACGCAGTATACTGGGAAGTTCTAGTTAATACTAGAATTTCAAGTTAGTTGTATATTTTCTTTCCTTAATGGTATATTTATTTGATATACCATTAACAACAATGTATTATGCTGAGCGATTTATATTTAAAAGTTTTAATGGATATTTTCTTACGTCCAAATTTATTTATGAAACTGAAATATTGGCGATATAAAATAAAAAAATTACAACAGTCTAGGAAATATAGTTTTTAAAAGAAAAATTAATTAAAAACAAAATTAGTCCCTTCTAATTAATCATTTTATGTTCAAAGGTGTGAAAAAGACTACATTACGGTATTAACTAAGTATATACGATAACATTGACATTCAGTTTAAAGTATAAAAACGAACGTGTTTATGCAAACCGGCTATTAATTAGAAGAGCCGGAGTTCGAATTTTGCTTAATATTACTCAATTGCAGTATTTTCATCCCTTAAATTCACTTTCTTCCACTTTGTTTGAATTATTATCATATAAGGTATATTCTTCATAAATTTGATAAAATTTCATTGTTTTAGGAGTAAGACTCAATAACAATGAAATTTAAGTGAAAATATTTTAAAACTTTATATGTATGTACCTTAATAAGTTGTAAAACCTTAATAATCCTGTAATAAGTTAAATAAAGTGGAAAAAAAGGATTTAAGAAGATGCGTGTAACCTCATAAAGTTGTAGTTTTCCATATTAGTTAATATTCTAGAAAACTGATAAAATTATAGGTAAATAATAAATATTGCCAAAAACATTACTTGTTCCTATTAATGTAATAAATTACAGTACATAATGTACCACAAGAAAATTTTATCTAAGTTACTGACAATATAATATTGTCACAAGTTATTCAACTACATACGGTGATAATTATTTATATAAGCGGTTCAAGTTGTGACAATAACCCTAACATGGATATGTCCAACATGGTCAATAGTTAATGTGTTTCAGCTCAAATATCTACTATGTTTACATAGCCAAGTTAGTGATAAAATTAGTGTCGACGCGTTAACATTTGGCGTTGATTGCCAACTGGTAGAGTGTTATTATTTATTTATTCGTTTAGTTACAATCCAACATCAATACAATCTTTATTTGTTTTTTGTTTTGACATCTACAACTTATATTTATATTTAACTTAAAACTAATTTAATAAAAATATTTTAAATTTTTAAATTAAATATTTTAATTAATGTAGCATATATAATTTCAGTTTTTGAATTAGCTTAGAAAGTGTGAAATTAATAGGTGTCTGGACAAAATTATATAAGACAAAATTATATAAGACAAAATTACATATTTGCAAAATTTCATAATTCAAAATTACATAAGGTAAAAAAATTCTCGGATAGGACCGCGGTTCAGAAGTCGGGGCCGAAGACCTTGAACCGTCGGACAAATTCGAAAATTTTTTAAAAAATATTTATAATAATTATTAATAACCCTTTTCCCGAAAAATACAATTTAAGCACGTGATATAGAGTTTCAGCCTCAATTCCTTGAACCTCAAAACTCTTGTCTTCGCACATTTAAGGGGTATACTGACGACAAAAAAAAAACGAAAATTTTGAGGTCTTCGGTCCAAGGTAAACACGTTTTTAAAAATGGAGTAAACACGTTTTTAAAAATGTTAATTTAATCAGCGTAAATTTACAGTTCACTACTAAGATTAACTGAAGAGACATCATTAACCGAATTTTAAAAAAACACCCCTAAATGCCTGTCTTGTGGAATTTCTTTCTGAATTAGTATAAAGTGCTTTCACAATATATTATCTACATACAACACTATAAGATCTATCTATTAAATATGATTTTACACATTTTTGGGAAACCAAGTATCCTTAATTTTAGAATTATTATTAAATGCTGTAAAACATCAAAAGCTTTACTATAATCAGTATAGATAACATCCGTTTGAAAATCCGCTTCCATATTTTTTGTAAAAGTTGAAACTAAAAAATAGATCGTCCAAAAAACAAAAGTGCATATAAAAAGGAATTATGTTATCATATTTTTAATTGGCGTCATTTTCTTTGGCGCCATTAAGTCAAAATATTCTGTGTTGAATCAAAAAAAATTCCGATTAAAGCGCCCAATAACAATGAATGAGAAAGAACAGATCAAGTCAGCTTAAAAAAATAATTGTTTGCAGACTTCAAGGACCTTTTCTCATCGTTTTGAATTGTAAAGAGATTTGTAAATCGATTGTAAAGAGAAACTATAAAGGAAGCTATTTGGATAGTTAAAAAATGTTTAGCGCCTACATGACTTATAAAAGATTGAGAGAACACCCTGTTATAACACATTTTTTTTTATTTTTTAACCTTTTTGTATGATTTTTGATCCATACATCGATGTTAGTTGTGGAATAAAAAAGAATTACAGTGATGATAAAATTGAATCGTACAATGTTGACTCATAAAGTTTAGGATTAGCGGGAGTTTCGCGATAACAAGTGATTTAATTTTTGGCCAAATAGAATTGAAACAAACTGAAACTTAATGAAAGTGGATTTGCTAAAACACTTGAACACTTATTGATATAATCGCCAGAATACCATCAGATGCAGCAAAATTATTAGTCTCAAGATTGCTCAAATATATTTTTTTAAACTTTCAATATCATTATAAGTAGTTTTAGGAAAGCCATTCAAATGAGTAAAATCATATTCATTTGGTGACAAAATTGAATTTATGTAAGTCGAACAGAAACTCGATATTATTTCTGAATCATTACTAGTAAGGAGTAACTTTAACCGAGGAAAGTTTGGCAAGCTATATTAAAAACAAATTTAAGATTCAAAATGTTTTTGTTAAATTAATAACTCCAAGCAAATTTAACTATACTCCTAAATTTCTTTCTTTTAAAGTCAGTGTTCCAAATAACAAATTAAGAATCATAAAAAATTTAAAATTTTGGAGTAAAGGAATTATTATCTATAATTTTAATGACACCCTTTCTTTTAATAATATAACCTCTCTATATTAAAAATATTAAAAATAAATATACGAATAACAATAATAATAATATTAAAAATAACTTCAAACATAGAAATAGTAATAACACTTATTCAATTAACGTTGAAGGTAATAGTTACAATAAAAATAAGAACAATAATAATAACATTCATCATAATAATAATAATAATAATAATAATAATAATAATAATAATAATAATAGTTCTAATAAATATTCTAATTTCATAAAAGGGGATACCCTCAATCCTCAACTTTATAAAATCAAATCGACTTCAGCAACACTTTCAAATAATATTAATTCTCTTCCTAATTTTGTTAATCCTTTACCTCCTCCGATAGTGCGTTTAACTCAAAAAGCAGTGGAAACTAATGATAGCATATATGTACTCTCTCGCTTAAGAGACTATAGAATATATCAAAACATTAGACTTTTTTTAGCGTACTTACATGATTGCTACAGTTTTTGAGGGAAAAACAAAAACTAATATTAAAATTTTAATTCAACAAGATGATCTTCCGTCAAACTACACGGAATTATTTAATGTTGTTGTGCGATTTGCGATTTCATGAATCACTAGGAGTAAATAAGGATGACACACTCAAAGACTTAAAACCATACAGAAAAACTCATGTAGAAAATCTGAGAATGGAATGATTACAAAGGGCAAGAGATGCTAACTACAAGTTTTTTCGTCCCTGTGAATAGTTCCTCTGTGAACATAGTGCAATTAACTAATTCTTCCAATAATCATTCTACTAATTACTCTTGCCATAGTTTGACAAGTTATTATCAAAATGTCAGAGGCTTACGTAGTAAGACCTCCTCAGTTTTCATTAATTCCAAAATCTTGGACTATGATATATTTGTTTTAACAGAAACATGGCTTAAAAATTCGATAAATTCCTTAGAGTTGTTTGATTCTTCTTTTTTAGTTTTCAGAAAAGATAGATATCAAGAATCAGTCAATTCGAATAATAATGCCTTCAATGTACCAAAAGGTGGTGGTGTTCTTATTGCAATAAAAAACTCTTTCCAAGTTGAAGAATTCATACTTCCTGAATTCGTTTACCTTGAAATTATTGTTATTAAGATAAAACTTGATAATAAAGCACTTTTTGTTGTTTGTTGCTATATTCCCCCTAGTTCTCATTTTGAAACTTATTCAAAATTGCCAATAGCAATTAATTCTATCATATCTAAAATAAATTATTTTGATGAAATATTTTTATTAGGTGACTTTTATCTCCCAAATGTAAGTTGGGATTTTAATGAAGAAGAAAGAAATTTAATACCGAGTCAAATTACTTCGGCTTCTGAAATGGAAATTTTTGATGGTTTTAATTCTTTTAATATCCAACAAGTCTCACAAATGAAAAATTCTTGTAACAGACAATTGGATTTAGTTTTTACATCCGATTGTTCTAATTTGTATTTTAATAATATTCTTATGCCTCTTTCAATTATTGATAATTATCATCCCCCATTCTGCTTCTCTTATTGTTTTAATAGTCCTGTTATATCTAGTTCTGAAATCTCTTATAAATACAGTTTTATAAAAGCTAATTACCTTTCACTCAATAACTATTTTTTGTCTTTTAATTTTGAAACAATACTATCTCAAGTAGATCTTGATCTTGCAATTAACAATTTCTATGAGATCTTATTAACTGGATTTAATTTATTTGTTCCGTTAATTCGTGAGAGGAATGTAAAATCAAATCCCACTTGGATTAAACAGGAATTAAAAAAACTGAAGAATAAAAGAAACAGGTCAGGGATTTTATTTATGAAAAATAGGAGTGATTCAAATTATAATAATTTGTTAGTCTTTTTAATTCATATGAAAGTTTTCTGAATTTTAACTACAGAAATTATTTATCCGGTATATCTACCCAGATAAAGCGTGATCCTAAAATATTTTGGAAATTTGTAAATTCCAAACGCAAATCAGATCAGTTTCCGGCGTCAATGTCTCAGAATAATAAATCCTCCAATGATGCGGCAGTCATTGCAGATTTCTTTAAAACCTTTTTTCAAGTTGTTTTGAAGACAACACTTGTGAGCCGGACAGCTATGATTCTTTGCTGTTAATTCTCATATTATTGACCTGAAGCTGACTTTTCAAGCTTAAAAATTAAATCCTACTTAGATCCATTAAATAATGATTCTTTTCCCGGGCCAGATAATGTGCCTGAAATCGTGTTAAAAAATTGTTCTGAATCACTTGCTCTGCCATTGTCAATCCTTTTCACTCGTCTTTTTGCATCTGACATATTCCCAAACTACTGGAAAAAGTCGTTTATCAGACCAGTGCACAAAAAAGAGTCCAAAAACATGATTCCTAACTACAGGCCTATTGCTAAATTATCTTGTATCCCAAAAGTTTTTGAAAAGATAGTTTATGATTCTAAATATGAAACCTGTTCAAACTCAAGATAAACTTCTTGCCAACATGGTTTTATGAAAAATAGGTCAACAGTTACTAACTTAGTAGAATGTTGCTCTCCTTTTTACAACACAATGGAAGCTGGTTTTCAAACTGATGTAATATACACTGATATGAGTAAACCGTTTGATATTCTACCACAGAATGTTATTACTAAGAAGCTTGCTAACCTTAATTTTCAACCAACATTCATAAATTGGAATGAATCGCACCTAGTTGACCGAACATATAATGTACTTTTTAGATCAATTATTTCTGATCCATACAATGCTAATTCTGGAGTTCCGCAGGGCTGTCACTTAGGACCACTACTGTTCATTTTATCTATTAATGATGTAACAACAATTTTGAGAAATAGCAGCGTATCCATATATGCTGATGATGTCAAAATCTTTAAGGCAATTAAGTCACCTAATGAAGTTACTTTACTTGAAGAAGATCTTAATTTGTTCTTAAACTGGTGGGACGTCAAATTGAACGTGGAGAAATGTGCTCAAATCAGTTACACTCGTCGTACTTTTCCGATAGTTTCGAACTATACCCTTGATAGCAAGGTTATCAAGAGAGTTAGTTGTTTCAATGATCTCGGGGTCATGTTTGATGATAAATTATCATTTAAAGAACATTTCAACATTATCGTCAATAAAGCAAATTCAATACTAGGCTCTATTAGAAGATGGTCAAAAGAATTTAATGACTCTTATGTAATTAAATCTCTATTCACTTCTTTAGTTCGCTTAAATTTAGAATATCCTAGCCCAGTATGGTCACCTAACTACGTCGACCATATCAATAGGATTGAAGCTATTCAAAAGAAGTTCCTTAGATTCGCTTTAAGAAACGTTCTTTGGTCTGATTCCATACGTTTACCACCTTACAAAGACAGACTAAAACTTTTACACTTAAACACTTTTGAATCCAGAAGAATAGTTGCTGACGTCGTATTTATTTTAATGATTAATTCTGGGAAAATTGATTCACTAATTATCAAAGATAAGATCAATCATCATCGTAATATTAGTACACGTTTTCGTTCTGAAAATATATTCAATGTTGTTCATCATCGTACAAATTATGGTAAGTTCGAACCCATTAACAGAATGTTTATTTTAGTTAACAGATACAGAGACAATATTAATCTTTCTATGAATAAGGAACAACTTAAAATTAACTTGTTTTCTTTGTTACCATAACCTCTTATTTTCGTCATAAATAAGTAAAAGTTATTGAATATATATTTAAAAATTATGATAGTCTAATTTCTTTTTTCTTTTTTTATATTTAAATTAAAAATTATGTTTGTTGTTTTAATATTAATTTTTGTTCTAATTTTAAGAAATATTTTTTGTAATATGCTTGTGTTAAGTATAATAAAATGAAAATTAAAATTATGTACAAAACTCCATTGTATTTTATACGATTTTTTTTTTTTTTTTAATATTCATTACTTTTATTGATTAATAATATAAGCTTATAAAATTCACACATCCAAGTAAATATTTTATTTTTTATATTTTGCTACTCTAAAAAAATTTAATTTTCTGCGTGATATAGACAAAACATTAGTTTTGGTATAAAACATCACAGAAAAATCCATATTTAAAAATAAAAGTAAGATACTTACAATCTAAAGATTACATATATACATATTATATAGATATACAATTATTATGTATCATAACATTAACAAAAAAAAAAAAAAACAGAAGAAAAAAAATATATATATATTATGTGATAATTCACTCTTTAATTAATCTGTCCATTTCTGTAGGATTATTTTTTAATAAATTCTTCAATTTTTTTACAAAAAGATCTAAATTTAAACAACTCTTTATATCAAGTGGTAATTTTTTATATATCCTTATAAAGGCAACTGTTGCGTGCTAACTCTGTTCTTGGCTTTGCATTAACTTTCGTGTATTGTAATTGTATACATTACTTCTTTTAGTTAATATGAATATTTTTTTGTAGATTCCCTTTTCCAGTTTGTAAATTAGTTTAGCTTTTTCCAAAACAAGAATTTCTGATAGCTACAGGTAACCCGTTCTCTAAAAAATTTCATTTGTAGGAGTAAGCCAATTAAATTTATGCCAGCCTTTTATAACCTTGTTAATTATGATATCAATTTTATCTTTTAGTCAAGAAGAACAACTAGAGACATTACATATATTATATAAATATACTTGAAATAATATGAGAATAATACAGACTATCAACGGTTTGTCTACTGAGTATGATTCCACTTCTTTTGATAGCACCTAATATAGGCAAAAATTTTTTTTTCCAGTTTATTGATATGATCATCCCATTTCAACTTTTCATCAATTACAACACCAAGATATTTATATGTAGCAACTCTTTCAATTTCGGTATTATTTACTTACAGTTTTCGATTTATATCGATTTGATTTCTTATTTTATACTCTACGTATTTGGTTTTTTCAGCATTTATAGTTAATTTATTACCTTTGAGCCAATTTTTGTATTTTCTCAAATCTGCATTCATTACTTTTTCTAATTCATCGCAATTTTTTAAATGTATATAAGTAGAGTGTCAACAGCAAATATCTTCTATTCAGCTATTAAATTCGCAAATTGTATATTATTAATATATAACAAATATAATGTAGGACCTAACACAGACCCTTGAGGAACACCAATATTTATTGAAACAAAATTTTGATTTCGATATTAATCTATAAGATCTGCCACGCAAAATACAGTAATAAATATTTCAGAAAATACTTAGAATTCATCAAAAAGTTGAAAGCCTTTTCTATTATAATCGTAGTGTTCTTTGATTTAAGATAACCCGGCTATATTTTTTTTTTATTTCTAAGTCCTCTTTAGTCAGAAGTCCAATCTTAGAAAATATGATGAATATCCAATCGTGAATATTATTTCAAATTAGGACTGAGAATTAAATCACCAATAAAATTTACACCATGTTTTTGAAAACTCCCTCTTTCTCAAGTCTATTAGAAAAAATAGAAAAAAAAAATAATTATAACAAACAAAGAACACCATTCTCTATTGTAAGGACAAAATACAAAATTTAATTTTGTTTTAAGTTTTTTTTCTAGTATATTTTCAAAGCACTTCATGCGTTTCCGTTTTCTAGACATAAAATTTTTGTATAAAAGATATTTAAATAAAATTTAATTATCAATTACTCTATTTTTCTTATTACCTAGTTTGTAAGTAAACAGTTAAAATTAATTAAGGACCTTTTTAACAATGGACAATGCTGGAGACTGTAATATTAAAGCGTTGTTGATAATTGAATTTCATTAAATGAAAAATAATTAATATTATTATTTTTCTTCTTTGACAGGGATTCAAAATGAAATATTTTACATGGAGATATTACAGCAACCGATGGAACTAAAGGACCAATCACCAAGAAGATTGTACACGCGTTTGTAAATATTTAATTTAATTATAATAATTAAAAATTATTAATTTAAAAATTTTAAATTTGGAATTCGGAAAAATAAATAATAACAAATCTATGTAATAAAAAACCATGTGTTTAGGCTATAGTAACTAGATGAGAAACTATTTGGTACCTAGATTCATAAAGCAAATGAAGCTTACACTTAATTGGATTTAAATTTATTAATGAGTTTCATCTGCAAATTGATTGTCTAGTAATGATTTTATGACAATTATTAAAAAAATTGTTTTAATGTATATGTACAGGGTGTTTTCTACTATTGCAATATTGTCTTTCGAAATTAAATTTTTGTTTGGAATTTGAATTCAATTTCGACACGATTTTTCGATTTTTGCCTAAAAAGATTTTGATTTTTTTGGCTTCTTTAAAAGACGTTTTAAATTTGATCATAATTCTTCATTGTCATAAATCCACATTGAACGAATTATAGTGTTCCTACAATTTTAACGTGTCCAAGTATATAGGGTAATACTTGGACATGTTAAAATGAACGAAGTGAAATATGAAAATGCTTTAAACGAAGATTTATTCAATATTTTATTATTATTTTTTTTAGAATAACGGTTTTTCCCCGAATGATATGCTATTGTGGCATTATTATGATTATTACTGTCATATTAATGCTTAGAGCAAGCACTTCAGACATCTATTACTAGACGAAAGCTTGCTATATTCGATTGTGCAATATATAATAATCCAATAGAGTTAGTGAAACACCTCCACCTTTGATTAGAAAAATGTTAAAATAAACTAAACCAGATACATGGTGATAGTTAGAGTAAAACGCATAGTTATATTAATAATTAAACACTAAAATTAAAATATTTTAAAAAGCTGGCCCGGATATATTAAAGACAATAAAAACCAAACTTGTTAGTAAGTCTGGTCTTATACGGACTTTATACCGTAATATTTTTTTCAGAGTTAAAACATTTATTTGACGATTAAAAGAAATAAAATTAGAATTAACTTCTCGGAGCATTCTATAATGATTGGTTCGAAAATGCCATATTCGATAGAAGGAAATATGGAATGGTGTGGAAGCAAATATGGAATAACTCAACAGTTCTAAGATAATTTCGATTGGCTCTTTCAACAAAATAATTTGACATTTCGGGCAACACGAAATAACGTGTGGATTAAAAAAGATATCTGCAATTACTCGACGATCAGAAAATAACGGTATAAGTTCAAGGATTTAAGACGATTGGAATAAGATGAAAGGGGCAATGGATCATTCCAGGTTCAATTACTTAGAGCGAAACATCAAAATTTTTATTGAGGCGATTCAATTCGATTAATATCAGTCAAGTGCAGAGGGACCATATTCTTGGTATATTCAGGGGTAGTCCTTACATATCTAATATAAAAATGTTTCGTGAGGAAGGGCTAAAAAAAATTCATTAGACCATCGTTTAATGGAATCTGGCGAAGAATTTGTTCTGCTGGTCCTGGCTGGTCCTGCTGGCTTCTGAATTTTTATAATGCCGATTTCCGGGATTTCACCATTATAAAACCCGGGAATTAAAATAAAAATAATTTACTCAAGTTTGTCATTTTAGATAAAATACCAAAAGTTTCCATAGTGATTAGTGGAATTATATCTTAAAACATAAAAAAACGTTAAACCATAGAATATTTTTTTACGTAGTAGGCGTAGGTACAGAAGTTTTTGCATATATTTTTAAAACAGCTTTTTCAGTGTTATCATAGAAAAAATAATATACAGAACAAATCCATATAAAATTTTTGTATGAAGTTCAAATTAACGATTTTATAAGAAAATCAATAGTTCCATTGTTTCTCTTCAAATCTGTTCGAGATTTAACTGGCAAATTAGCAACAAACTTGTTAGAACCTCTGCAAAATAGACTATCTTAAAGAGGTTCAAGAGATTTGATTTCGCTCACAATGTTTCTGCAAAATCCAAAAAATTTAAAATCTGATACAAATAACTGTGATTTGAATAGTTATGGACAGTTTTTTACTGTATCATCAATTCCCGCAGTGTCTAAATTAGCAAAAGATTTGGTAATCCAATATTTTTTTGATTATCGGGAGATATTGATAGATTCAGATTTATGCGAGATAATTGATGTACCAACAACAAGCCATACTACTTTACCATTACCATCAACTACAAATGATTTCTAGAAGAAGTCTTTGGAAAGTGCAAAAAGTAAATCACAAACTATGGAGGTAGTAAAACCTGACAAAACAACATTTATGCAAAAGGAGATTAGATTATATGCGGCAACAGGAACAATGACACATACTCTTAAAAAAATTTATAATTCAGTAATGACGATCAAACCAACATCAATCGAACCGAAGCGGGTTTTTTCAATTTCTGGAACAATTGTAACAAAAAAACGAGTGGGTTTGTCAGATTATTCAATTGATGTTTTATGTTTTTTAAAAACACATTTTAAAAAGCTCGAATAAGTTTATACCAAGGTGCACTAAACTTTTTTAAATTGAATGCAAAATTTTCAATATTGAAAAAAATTCTCGGTTCCGAAAGGAAAAAAGGTCCGGGAACAACACCCACTACTGCTCACTATTTTAATATAATTTATAGCTTAAAGCTCAATTTAGCGTCAATTATTAACCCGAGGTCTATAGTAGAATTTACTATTCAAAGCGAACAACCATTTAATTGGTAGTTGAAGCAAACTGTCCAAGCAGAATTTCTCCTAGAAAACCAAATTAATTGGCAAGATTCAATTTTTTAATATTTAAAATTTAATATCAATTTTGATTTCCTTGTATCAGAATATCACATAAATATCATTTATATGCTTCCGGAATGTCATTTTGACTCGGTACCCAACATCGACGAATGTTAAGCCGATACAAAAGTAACTCAAAAAATATGTGGCTCAAAATACACGATTTTCTCCGTTACTGCTGTATAATGTTATTTATTAATTGAGAAACAAACTAACTAATAAATATAAAAATATAAAAAGTAGTGGTTGTCAACTTGATAATCTTCTACCAAAGAAATTTGTATTTGAATTACAGAATGAAAACTTTCGAACTTTCTTCGCATAGACCATTATTTTCTAAATCAATTCGAGCTGGAGTTGCAGAGAAGAAGATATAAGATACAGATAAAACAGATAACACCAGAATCATACGCTCATAACAACCTGTGATCCAATCCTTCAAGAAGGATATATGCCTGAGGCTCTGCATAAATAATTTGAATAGAAATCCAGTCTTCTGCCATTCTTGTCGGTAAGTCAGTGTTCCTTTATAACACCTACCATCGTGTTAATATCTCTAGGTTTTTTAACGATGGTTGGCTAGAAGAACATTTCTGGAGCAATTAAGACCCCGGATATATTTGATATGATTGCAGTCATATTTTGTAAACCATCTTCAATTGGAAGATCTAATATCCACTTTGTGAAGCAATAAATTGTATATGGCTATATAAAAATATACCAAGATTATTTTCTTGAAAGCATCTCTAAGTACTTACGATCTCTATCAAGTTCATTTGAATAACACGTGAATATTGAACCGATATGGAGGTCCGCCACATCTTTTGAATTGACGTTTATCGATTCTATTGATAACGAGTATAATTGTAAAAGATATCAACATATGAGAAGTGTCTTCATATTTATTATAGGAATATTGATAACCTTGATTTGTAATAATTAATGTGGATCTATTTAATGTGGATCTTCTTCGTATACTTCGGTAAGTCCTTCGACTGGATAAGATACTTCGGGTAAATTTTTTAAGAAATTGGTTTGCTGAATATAAACTAGTTGTTAGTGATAAAACAAAAGTAATGTATTTCAGTCTATCTCAACAGGTATTTCCGGAAATTGATTTGATTTTCTATGTATCTGAGTGTAGTAGGCATAAACTAATTAATAATAATTGTTTTTCCCAATCGTTTCAAAATTCCGTTTGTCATGAGATCGCTTGCAGTGTTAATTGTTTCAATGTTGATGTTGTAAAAATTTTAAATCTTTATTTAATTATTTTATTTATTTTCAATTATCTTTGCCTAAAGAGATTTCTCTCATTTCAAGGCTATACAAATTAATTTAATTTAAATTTAATCTTTTATGAAATTATAGTAATAAAACTACAAAATTTTGAAACAAGTTAAAAGAAGACGAAAAAAGAAAGAAAACAAAACAATACAAATTAGAAAATAAAAATAAGTAATACTTCTACTTAAAATTCAAAATTTAAAAAAAAAAAGAAAAAAATATATGAAATTTAAACATAACTAAATAACAATAATTTGAATCGTATTTGAATCGAAACGATGAATATTAGTTTATACATACATTTTTTTCATTTTATTTTTTATATTGAGGAATTGAGTTTAATTTTCATCGTTGTATATTTACTTAAAAAGTTTTTGGTTAATTCTATACTTAATTTTTTGTCATCTAATAATTTTAAATCTTTATTAAGTTTATTATACAGATTAATACCCCTATAAATTGTTGGAGATGAACCAAATTGTTCGATTCTTTTACGCTCAAAATGAAGTAAATGTTGATTCCTTGTGTTGATGAGGTGATGATCTTGACGCTTCTTTAATACAGTGGATGTGTGGATTGTTTCGTTAATTGAATTATGAATATGGAGTATGAGTTTGATAGTAATATAGTCATTGATCAATAATATGTTATTTTTACTATGAATATATTATTCAGTTTTGTCTAGCCAGTTGTGTTGATATAAATTTTTTATTGCCTTGTTTTGGATAATCTGTAATTCTTTAATTAATGTTTTTGACGACGTGTCCCACAGCTTTATGCATATCTAATGACTATGAAATACTGCATAAAAAAGTTTTCTTTTGATGGTATTTGGTAATGCACTAGCTATTTTTTTGAAGATACCAGCCATCGTAGCCAACTTTTTACTGAGATGGAATTGGTGAACATTCCATTTTAAATGTGGATCTATCCAAAAGCCTAGATATTTAAATTCAAAAACTTGCTGTAAATACTCATTTGCAACTTTAATATGTAAACTAGGCGATAAATGCCCAACTGTCATATATTTTGTTTTTTTAGTATTTATTGTTAATTTATGGTTAATCATCCACCAATGAATTTTCTCAAGTTCAACATTCATTACATAATGCAATTTGTTATAATTATCCGCTTGAAACACTATACAAATATCACCGGTAAATAAATAGAATTCTGCTTCTAAGCCAATATGTTGTATGCTATCAATGTATTATATAAACAATAACGGACCCAAAATGCTGCCTTGCGGTACCCCGTATTTTACTTTATTTATGCTGCTTTTATTATTTTCTATTTATATATATTGAGACCAATTGTTTCAATAATCCGCCAACCATTTGTAGGCTAATCCTTTAATACCTAATAATTTATATATTTTTTTTTTTATATATATATATTTTTTTTTTCGGTACTTTTTGTTAAGTTTAATTTATTTTCCTTTTCTCTTTGTAAATTGTTCGTTATTATGTTTAAGATAGATTTTTGTAACATTCGCGGTCTATCAACAAATTTCCATTCCGTCGAAAGCCATCTACGGCCCCAAAATCCAGCAATTTTAGCACTAAGTGAAACACAAGTTGTGAATAATGATATTAACTTTAATATCAATAATTATTCGCTTGTGCCACTTTTTATACCCCATAGTACATTGTATATACGAAATGATGTAGCTTATAAGACTCTTCAAAATTTTGAGTGCTCCAATCCAATTTATCAATATAATTGAATGAAAATACACGCCGATAAGCACATCATTCATTTCTGTTTTATTTACAGATCGCCTCAAGCAAATCAGCTAGAAACTGATATGCTTATAGAAAGACTATCCAACCAGATAAACTCAATTCTGGAAACCAATCCCGAATCTGAGATTATTCTGGCGGGAGACTTCAATATTCATAACAGAGACTGGCTTAATTTTTCTAGTGACAACAGTCCCGAAGGCAAACAAGTTGAACTTTTTTCCAATTTTTTCAACCTTTCTCAACTTGTCAAAAGCCCTACGAGGATACCAGACCGACGCGACCAGAACGGACACCTCCTGGATTTATTCCTAACTACCCATCCAGAGAAATATTCAATCTCTGTTAACTCTCCGCTAGGTGGTTCCGACCACTGCCTTGTAAGCACAAGCTTCGAAGTAGGCACAACAACCAGTTCTTCTAATTCTCCCAAAAGACTAGTTTGGCATTACCACCAAGCTGACTGGGAAGGCTTCAACAACTTTTTAAATGCATCGAACTGGTCGTTGTGTTTCCAATATAAAAATGTCGACTTTGCTGCAGAGGTGATTACCAAGAGGATTCTATTAGGAATGAAAACTTTCATTCCAAATAGCCTTAGAAGTATAAAACGAAATCCCTCAGGTTGGTTCAACGACCTCTGCAGCAAAGCTCTGAAATCCAAAGAAGAAGCTTACAAAAAATACAAGAACAATAAAACAGTCAATACGTATGAGAGTTATAAAGTGGTTAGGAATAAATGTAAAAAAATTATCAATCAGCAAAAATTCCTGCATAACCAAAGATTGAGACGAGAAATCTTTGATCTCCCCAACAACAGCAGGTCTTTCTGGACATTTGCTAAAAATGTTGGGCAAAATTTTTGCAAGTCTTCGTTTCCACCTATGATTGATAATAGTACAATTATATCAGATTCTGTTGGAAAGGCTAATCTCTTCGCAAAATTATTTGCAGCTAATTCCACACTCCCTCCTACAGCCCAAAATCCTTCATCAATCCCTGTTCTAAATTATTCCTTCGGAAGGATCTACTTTAGAACAAGAGCTGTAGTAAAAGTCTTGAAGAATCTCGATATAAAAAAATCTACCGGTCCTGATGGTATACCTGCAATTGTGCTGCGACACATTGCCTTCGCTATTTCTAAACCTCTGCGCAACTTATTCCATTTATCCTTTTCTTCAGGAACTTACCCGTCCTATTGGAAAGTTGCCCAAGTTTATCCTATTCCTAAAAAAGGTGACAAAAGCAATCCTTCAAACTATAGGCCCATAGCTATTACTTCCATTATTTCAAAAACGATGGAAATCTTAATTAATCATAAGATGAAGAAATATCTTGACAGTAGAGGTATAATTCATGATAGCCAATACGGCTTTCGAGCCCAACGTTCCACCGGTGATCTCATGACATGCCTCTGCGAGAAGCTCAACACCAGCCTGCATCAATCTGGTGAAGCTACTGTTGTAGCTTTGGATATATCTAAGGCTTTTGATCGAGTTTGGCATTCTGCTCTTATAGCAAAATGCAACGCTATAGGCCTTGGTTCAACCTTTTCTAAATGGATTGAAAGTTTTCTTTTAAATCGATCTATCATAGTTTCAGTTGACGGTTCTTTTTCCGACCAACTTCAAATCAATGCTGGTGTTCCACAAGGCTCTGTCGTTTCCCCCACCCTATTTCTCATTATCATTAATGACCTTCTCAAAATAACTTTCAATCCAATCCATAGTTTTGCTGGTGACAGCACTCTAGTAGCATCATATGATTTTCTAAAACAAACTAATGCTATAGCTTCCGCAGTCACCTCCAAAAGAACAATGATGGCCGGCGCGCTCAATCACGACCTTGCCAAAATTGTCGACTGGGGTAAAGCTAACAGAGTAGAGTTTAACACTTCAAAAACTCAAAGCTGTTTTGTTAGTAACAAGCTAACAACATTCGAACCAATTCTCCGGCTTCAAAATGAAGGTATCCAGCGACTCAAAGATCTGAACATTCTCGGAATGCGAGTGCATCAAAATATGCACTGGAACGAGCATATTTTCGATATTGCGAAAAGCGCCGCAAAATGTTTAGGATTTTTGAGCCGTTGCAAAACTTATTTTTCATCTCGAGACCTTTTAAAAATCTATAAAGCATATATACGACCCAAGCTCGAGTATAACTCACATTTATGGGCAGGTGCACCAAAAACTGCTTTAAATTTTTTGGACAAAGTTCAAAGTTCGAACCGCGCCATTCGTCTTATAGGCGACATAAATGTGACCTCATCCCTTATACCACTTGGTCATCGTCGTATTGTTGGAGCACTTACTCTATTTTATAGATATCTGCTTGGTGTTGGCACTTGTTCCGAGGAATTAAAATCACTTCTTCCTCCTCTTAAGCAATTCAATCGCACAACACGAGAGGCATCAAGTGCCCACCCTTTCACAGTGGAAATTCCGAGATGGTTTAAGTCCGGCTATGGAAATTCTTTTATAGTAAGAACATCTCGATTGTGGAACCGCGTCCCAATCGAAGCATTCCCAATGAGAGAAGGATTTTTTATTTATGACTTACAGAGGTTTAAGACGAATATTAACAACATTGTTCGCTCTTTCCCACAAAACTTTTCTTCTTCCATTTTCTTTCCTTTCCTCTAACTATCCCTTCCTTTTTCAAATAGTCAACGGTACGCAAGTACTTAAAGGTTCAAAACCTAAGTTTTGGCTATAATATAAAAAAAAAAAAAAAAAAAACCATACATGTACAATTTTTTTAATAAAATTTTTTGATCGACTGTGTCTGTGTCAAATACTTGGGTATCACAATTGATAACAATATGAGTTGGTTTGAACATTCTTTGGCATTAAAACATTATTTACGTTCAACACTACGCTGCTTTTATCGTCTTGGACAACTTTGTTCTACTAATATTTTAAAGATGGACTTTTTCATTCAAAATTGCAATGTGGTATTACTTGTTGCGGTGGAGCATACAAAAACAAAATAAAACCTCTATTTGTTCTCCAAAAATATGTTATTAGAAATATCTGTAAAACAAATCGTTTGAGTTATTTAGTCATTTAAAAATATTATCTATGCGTCACTTATTTTATTTTAAAAAAATTTGTACTTATTGAGAATACAGAATTTTAAACTTAAAACTTAACTTGTTGTAGAGTATTGATTTGCTAAAATTCTAATACACTAATTTTTTGAACATTATTTCATACGAAAGAAAAATCAACCGAAGACTATTTCTATTTCCATTTTATTACTATAAAAATAAATACAAGTTTAGATACGTGATTATTGAAAGATACCAGGATGTTATCATAACCAAAATAAAAATGTTAAGTTTATAAATATCAAAAATAATATATTAGGTGGTGTGGTAGATATTTTTTTTTTATTATAGAATTGGCTTTTGATCTTAAAAAAAAAAAAAAAAAAAATCAAAGCACTCAAAGAACTCTGCTCTGCTGAACAAACAAAATTTTTAACATTTTCAACTTTAATGTCAACAAAGTATAACCTTAAAAGAAAAACAAAATTTTTATTTCCTCGTTGACAACAAATCGATATTTAAATTTTAACAAAACTTTATATGGAATTCAACTTTAATTTACCATCAACAAGACTCAATTGCTGTTCTCCAATATTAAAAGTATAAATAAAAAATTCAGCACAAAAAGGAAATCATTAGATATATTTTCATTTGTGCACCTAACTGTATAACCGAAAAAATGTATATCACTTGGGAGATGGGTACTTCCTGAATACATTTAATTTTATTTCCAGAAATAAAAACTGTTTTATAATAATTTTGGAAAATTCTGAAAACTTTCATTTCGATTTGAATATATTTTTTGAAAATGGGTGGATATTAGTAACCTCTAAAATTTGAATCTTAAGATTTTTTTATTTCTTTAAACATTTTCGAAAATAAAAGTTACTTCTTACTTACCTCGCATTGGAATTAGTTTTTAAAAACTTAAACTAAATGTAAAGTTTTGAGATTTGAAATGAGTTTGTGTGTCTGTTCGATAATTTCTTTTTATGAATATTTGGTAAATTTTAAAAGCCATCTAATAAAAAATTTCGATTTATATTCAAGTTAAGTTTAGTTTACTTTTATTTGTTTTAATTTGTATTTGCATTTTTATTGATAATAATTTCTACGTCTAGTGGGAGACCCTTTTTATTTACAATATTGAAAATGAGTTTTTCTTTTTGACTTACAGTTTATCTAAAAGAAGGGAAAGTGGTGAAAAGCCTTATAATTAGTTATTTATATTCTAGCCAATTAAAAAAATTTATTAGTGTTAGTTTTGTGCCTGTACTAAAGTTTATTACTGTTACATTTCGAGTAATTATAGTAATAATTTGAAATTATTCTTAGCAGTTGTACAATTTTATTACTAAATCGTGTAAAATGTTTTAACGTTTTAAAGTGGGATGTAAAAAAAATGCTCATTCAGTTTGTTTTTAGCTGTATTAATTACCGTTATATATTATAGCAAAACTATAGAGCATAACCCGGGTAACAATAATTGAGAAAATTTAAGATGTGACAAGCATGATAATGGACTAAAATAAATTAAAAAAAAAAGACTATTGGCGGTTTTAGTTAGCTTTATTTAGGTTAAGTTTCATCTTTAGCAATACGAGAACATATTGCTTTTTACACCTCAGGTTTTTTCTAACACTATATAAAAATTCAAGTAAATTAAAACTAACAACTAACTATAACAATAATAACAATAATAAACATATAACATAAATTAACATGAAAAGCGCATTATTATTTTACAAAAGCTATTTTTTGTAAACTTTATTTAGGCTCTAAGTTACTATAAGACTGTATACAATTGGTAAAATTATACAAAAATTAATTTTTTTATTTCTGATTTCACTCGGTTATTTATAGACTGGAAAACTACTCAATCGATTTATCGATTTAGATGAACTTTCAGTTTGTGTCGCTGGAATAAAGGAGAAGCTTATAGAAATTCTGCCTGGTTCGGGTACTTGTCATACAACTTTCAGCATCTACCATAAACATTACAAGCAAAATGGTTTATAGAGCTGAAAATTTATTTGAAAAGCAAGTATGTCTATTACAGTTTTTATCGAAATATTGACTGGTTCGGGCAGCTGCCCATTACAACTACTAGCATCCGACAAAAATATTTCCAAAACCAAAAGTGGGCTCTTCTGGGGGAGATGTTGTATCGGCGTAGGACCTAATTACAATATCCCAAGGATAACTGAAATTGCTAGCTTTCCAAAAATATATATCTTTAGTGGCGCATCTTATCCTTTAAGGACGAAAAGGACATTTGAAAGTATCCTTGTTGTTTTGATGTTTTTGTATAAAAGCCGTTATCTCTGTTGATCCATTAAATATATGTATATATTCAGTTATATATTCTAGAAAGGTAACAGTCTCGAACATATTTTAACATTTAATTGATGATGATTGGTGCCGCCGCTACGGAGATATTGTAGTTCAAAGTAGAAAATTTTTGGAAAAAAAACAATCTTTATTTTCTTTTTTGAAAAGCTAGAGACGTCAGGATTTTACCATAAAATCCCACCAAATTTTGTATACTGTTGAAAAGATATTTTTTTTTCTATAACTCCTACATACATACTTTACATACTTTATATCTATTTTTCTATATAAAACTAGGAATTTGCCTTTTACGTAATAACAATCTTCGGAAGTAAATGTTACACAAGCTTTTGACCAAATTCCTGTATCTCGAAAATAATTGATGTTGCCGACTTTTAAAATATATTTCCTTAATAGTGCAATTAGTTTTTTACGTACAAAAAGGACATTTGGTAACATGCTTGTTGTCTTAGGGTATCTGTTGATCTAGTAGATTTAAAGTATATGTATGTGTTCGGTTTTTTATCTTGTAAGTAAGGTAGTAATCTGAAAAATATTTTAACTTTTATTTGATGACGACAGATGTTGCCGTTTGGTAGATATTGTAGTTCAAAACTGAAAATTTTGGAAAAAAAACAATCTTTTATACCTTTTCCTTAATAACCAAATATTTCAAGATTTTGCTAAAGAAACGATTAATACTTTTATCTCATTAGAAGAGTCTGTTTCTCTTCGGTTATATATAAGCCTCATTTAAAACAAAATTATCTATTTTATATTGTTTTTATATAAAAAAATAATGTTCCGCCTTTTACGAAGTAATGTAATAAACTGGTGTAGCATTTACTTCAGAAGATTGTTATTTCGTAAAAGGCACATGCCCAGTATTATATAGGGAAACGGTAAAAAAAAAAAAACAATTTTTTTTAATGTAAGTGCTCATATCTTTTATACTATTCGACGTAGACATAAAATATGTATTTATGAATTAATAAAAAAAAATATACCTTTTCAACAGTATACAAACATTGGGAGGGTCTTACGCTAAAATTTTGAGGTATTCGGATTTTCAAGAAAGAAAATAAAAATTGATTTATTTTTCCAAAATTTTCTACTTCGAACTACAATATCTCCATAACGGTAGCACCATCCTAATCAAATAAATATTAAAATATGCTCTAAGCCGTTATCTTTCTAGAATATATAACTGAATATATATACATAAATCTAATAGATCAACAGATACAACATCAAAAACATCAAAACAACAAGGATACTTTCAAATATCCTTTTCGTCCTTAAAGGATAAGATGCACCACTAAAGATATATCTTTTTGGAAGGCTAGCAATTCCAGCTATCCCTGGGAAATGGTCATTAGGTCCTACACCGAAACAACATCTCCCTCAGAATCCCCCAAAAGTGTTACCGAGCTGAAAATTGGTACTCGGATATTCTATGGAAAATTAACAAACGCATCTTTTACCGATTTCTAAAGTTCTGAATTGTTCGGGCGGCTATCATTTAAGTCCTAACACGTACCAGAAATATTTAAAAAAAACCAAAAATGCTACCAAACTAAAAATTAGAATTCAGGTATTCTCTCAAAAATGCAACAATATGATCCGTTTTTGAAAAATCTGAGTAATTTGAATAGAGATTTTATTTTTTAGGTTTTAATTTTTATTAACTTTTATAATTTTATTATTATTTAAATTTCGTTATTATACAGTGGTAGGCAGAATTAATTACACACTCAATAAATTTTAACATTTTTTTTTTGTTTTTCTTTTCTAAGGACGGAATTTACAAATGGGTTAAAAAAAACTTTGGGAATCAATTTCACAAAGTGTTTTTAATTTAAATTTAAATTTTCGGCTGAAAAAAATCTCAAATGGCTCTGGTAGTAACAGTTTTCTTTTGCTATGTCACCCGGCAAAAGTAATTACACATTTGGTTTCATACGGCATAATTAATTACACATTATTGAATTTTGATCTTTTGAAGTGAATAAGTGCATTTTTTGATAGCGTTTAATTAATTTTTATTTTTGAATTTGTATTCTAATATTTAAAAGTGACGAAGTGCAGCTCGTAATAGTTTTTCAAATAGTTTTATTCTGTTAAAATTACTGATTCATTTTTCATTCATAATGCGTAAAACAAATTAATTAAATATTGAAATCGCGCAGAAGTTGTTGCTAAACACTAGCTCGATTGCTAGCAAAAATTTATGGAATTACATTTAAAACTATTTAGAGGAATGCGGTAGGTTGAAAAACAGGTAAAGATCTAGTAGGAATGAACTTGTTACTAAGAGACCCAAAGAAGGCTATTAAAAATTGTTCAGTAATTAAAAAGAAAATCCTGATGTAAGTTAAAATTGTTTTTGGATCAGCAAAAATTATTAGAAAAAAAGTGGGAGTGAACGAACAATACGAAGAATATGTAAATATTTTAATATTCAAACTTATGGGGTGGGGTGCCTAAAGTGGTAAATATTTTATTAACAATTTTTTTAAAACGTGAAGCTTTTGCTCAAGAATATGTTAATTAGTCATTGGAGTACTGATATAACATATTGTGTACAGAGGAAAGTTAATTTACATTCCATGGAAGCTCTTGGAAAAAAATACATTCATCTTCCAAAAGAGTTAAAGTATAAAGTGGTTTAATCATTTGATTCCCAAGGCGATGGAAGTGTTTGTCTTGGGGATGCATTTATGAAGCATTCGCATTTATGAAGCAAATCGCGTTTATGAAACAATGAAAAGGAAACAAATCGATAAAAGCAGAAAGAAGCTGAAAGGACTGAAAAAATACTGAATATTTAGATAAAAATACCTACGGAATTAATTAAAAATTTAAGAACTTCAATATGAAAGTAATTGCAAGCTGTTATTGATGCACAAGGTGGTATAACTAAACATTAATAATGTAAAAATACTAAAACAAAATTATTTAACTGTAAACAACTTTTTTATTCAAAAATTAGCAATAGTTCTTTAGTTTTACCTGATGTGTAATTAATTATGCCATATGAAATCAAATGTGTAATTACTTTTGCCGGGTGACATAGCAAAAGAAACCTACCTGAGTCATTTGAGATTTTTTTCAGCCGAAAATTTAAATTTAAATTAAGAACACTTTGTGAAATTGATTCCCAAAGTTTTTTTTAACACATTTGTAAATTCCGTCCTTAGAAAAGAAAAACAAAAAAAAATGTTAAAATTTATTGAGTGTGTAATTAATTCTGCCTACCACTGTACATTTAGCAAAATTAAAGCCGATTAGATTCAAAATTATCGCAAAATTTTTTCGTAGAAGCCGTTTGCACAGTTCGAACAACCAAAAGTATTCCCATTAGCTTAAAGACAATCGGCATGCGATATTATGATATGACATTTTCATACCTAAATTGAGATATTAATGTGAAATCCTAATAAAGCATCAGGCACACAATAATATATTTTTTAAATTTATTATTTAAATTCTTATAATTGTTTTAAGGTTTTATAATAACAAATAAATAAAGACTTGAAATAACTAAAATTAATTTTTTATAAGTCTGGCTTTTGCTATCACAACAAATAAATCACAAGGTCAATCATTGAGTGTAGTTGGATTAAAATTGGAAACTCTTATTTTTCTGAAATAAGTGAACTCGTTCAAGCTCTAATTATGCCACATCTCCTATACTATGAACGCGAGGGAATTGAACAGATTGCAAATTATATTCAATGCTTGTAGTTTGTAGCTGTATAAATACTCATATCAACAAAGGATATTTTTTCAATCGGCCAAAGATTCATTAAATCATCAAAATAAATAAAGACATTTTTTCAATACTCTGAAATGTTAATTCAGTCAAAAAAACTATAATTATCAAAGTAAAGAAGTAACATTTCAATATAAATTTAAATTTGTTGAACATAAAATTTTGTTATAAAGTCACATTAAACATTCAACTCTGAACATTTCCTTATGATGATTACATTATTAAAGATAGAATAAAAAGTATATACTTAAATCCTCTCTCTAATAATAATTTCTTATTCAATGGCTTTTGATTAACAGACAAAAATAAACAAAGGTACATCATACTTAATAATTTAATGAACAGGATTGTGTGGTATGCATAACATTGTCTCTTTCCATTATATTTACAAAATTCTTTATTATAAATCTAAGATTTCAGACAATCAAATTTTGGTCATTATATTTCTGATATTCTCTTACAAATCATACCAAATTATTTTTTAGTATTCTTTTAAATTTAAAAAGTTTGAAACGAAATTTCATTGTGTCTCCATAGAATACACTATTACCCACCTATATTAATTCAACTAGTTATTTGTTATTTTCAATGTTCTTTTCTTTTATTTTAGAAGTAGGTACTTACTTTGAAAATTTTATTGAATACGGATAATTGGAGTACATAAAATCTGAAAGTTTACTTTTACCATCATTACAGTAGTCATCATTACAGTAGTCAGTTTGTTAAAATTGTTTCAAATTATTTCTTTTGTAATTTGTAAAACAATACAGTCACTGTCCATGAATTAATTACTTTAAGTCTTCATAATGGATGCTATAATTATGTGTAATTTGCATAAAAACAAAAGAAAAAAAGAAAATTGTGTTGAAAAGAAGATTAAAATTTTGTACCATTTCGTATAAAGGAGAAAAACTTGTTCCTACATAAAAATTAATTACTATCATAATGAATTCTTAATTTGTAAGGAAACTCTAATTAATTTAACTCATAACATCTTTGTATATTGAATTTGAATTTGGAAGCTAATTTTTAATTTAGAATTTAAAAATTAATTTAAATTATCAAACTTTAGTTTTGTCCTGAATAGAATTTAATTTAAATGACAGTTATGCATTATTGACTGTTCACAATGAAGATAGTTTTAATGTGTTGATAGGCACATTTGATTCTATAATTCCAAATTTAACAACTTAGCTTAGTTTTGCTTAGTGTTATATACCTCAAAGCTTAATTTAAAAATGATGTACCTATAATAGCCATAAGAATTTTTAAATTTTCAACAAATTTAGTTTCTATAGAATATTGACATTACCAAAGCTTTTGATACTGTTTGCCACGAAATTTTGCTTAGTAAATTATACAATGCAGGATTTCGTGTTTTTATATTTGACTGGTTCCATTATTACCTCTCGAATCGTAAGCAACGTGTTAATATCAATGGTAACCTTAGCAACTCTAAAACTGTTAATATTGGCGCGACACAGGGTTTGGTTTTTGGCCCCATTTTGTTTTTGATTTTTTTAAATTCTTTATTAGAACAAAGTAGCTTCAAAGGTAAACTGCATTTACTGACATCTTATGACAAAAACATGATACATTTTGGTCTTATACGTGATATAAACCATGACTAAGACCTGATTAAGAAATGGTTTTCTATTCATAAACTTATTATTAGCCCTAAAACGAAGGTAATGCTTTTCAGCTTATCTGGCAACGTTTCTCTTGTTTATAATTTTATCTTCCACTCGTCTAATTGCTCTAAATTTTCTTTATACATGAATAATTCTATTTTCTTTTTTGAATTAAATTCGTATAATAGTGACTGTTTTGTAGTATAACCTATAGACTGATTTAAGTATTTAGATTTAATTTTGGATAAAAGGCTTAACTGGTCTAACCACACTATTTCTTTAATAAATTATTGCAGTAAGATAATAAGGTATCTTTATCACTTGAATTTGTACTGTTCATCTTACGTCCTTAAATGTGTTTATCATGCTCTGTTCAATTCTAAGCTTCTCTATGGCTTGTCTTGTTGGGGTGGCACTTATATGAATAAATTACAATCGTTAATCAGATTACAGAAACATGCAATTAGGATTATCTGTGGTAAGAACCGCTATTGTCCTAGTTTTCCTCTTTTTGTAAAATTAAATATGCTGCCTTTTAGACATCTTTTTTTCTTCAAAACACTAAAGATCTTTTTTATTAGATTAGGCTATCTATCTCAACGTTTAATTTTATATTATAATCTTAAAATCAATCATTTAAATCTTGTTATCGTGCCAAGAGCACGCACAACCCCTTTTTGTCATTTTTACAATATTCTTGCTCCAAGACTTTATAATTTATTACCACTGAATATTGGAGCTGAACGAAGGTTGAATTCATTTACAGAAATTCTAAAAATTTGGCTATTTCAATTTGAATGAAATAGCTAAATTTTTAGAATCTAAAAAAATCTGAGATGTCCCAAATTGAACATTTTTTGCATATAAATCAATAACTCGAGTCAATTATCCTCATTGATCTACATTGATTTATCAGGTAGCTTTAGAGCATTTTACCTTATTATATACATTATTTTTATGTATAATATTTCTAATATTTTGATGGGAGACTAAAAATTATTTCATTTATTATATTATACTTTTAATATTCTATTATAATATTTTTTTTTTTATAGAATTTTTATTTTTGTTGACTTATATTCTAGTTTTATTAAACAAATATTATTTTGATTGTAATTTTGGCTACTATTTTTCTTTTTATTCTTATATTTTTTTATTTTACTATTTTTACTATTTATTCTTTGTTGTTACCTTATTTGCTATTGTAGTTTTTAATTTTTAATGATTACTTTTTAAGTTTTTTCTTTATTTTATTTTTGAATTAATTTTATATGTTTATTTTCACACTTCTTCAATTTAAAAAATTGTCTTTTGTTTTATCTCCTTATTTACACGCTGGGTGGCGCAGTAGGTAGACCACCTGCCTTTCAACCGAAAGGTCCGAGGTTCCCGACGAAGGCAAAAAATGCTTTCTGGATTTTTCGACCTGGTCCAGTACTCTTTATCATTGGGATAAAATAAATGATAAATAGTTGAGAGTTTTGGTTATCACTAAAAATAAAATGGATATATAATACTTTAGTTTAAGTACAGTAGACTGACTAATCAATGTCATTTAAATATCTCAGAAATATCTACAAATTAAGACCGCAAATACGAAAACCATAATCAAGGCATGAACAAAGCAGCAAAATATTTAGACGTTTGAGGAGTCTATTAATGAGAATATCATAGTCATACGGATTGGAAGTAGAAGAAGAGTAGAAGAATAGAATAATCATATATCCTGAATGGCAACTATTAAGGTAAAAAGCACACCTCGTCCAATCGAAAAAATAACGGTCATCTAGACAGACCACCTAAATATTAAAAGGACAGTTCAGGTCAGTTAAGCTGTGACCATGTGACCATGTCTCAAGGATACGTTGTATTTCCAGCTTTTCAAAAATATATATCTTTAATGTCTTCTGCATCTCTTCCATTAAGGACGAAAAGGACATTTGAAAGAATCCTTTTTGTATGCAAACCGTTATATCTTTTGATCTATTTAATAAAATATAAATCTTATATATAAAGAAGGATATTTTTATGTATGTATGTTTGTGTCAGAACTTCTCCGAGACACATGGACCAATTTCAATAAAATTGTACAGGATGGTTTTTTGTTACTTGGAATCGAACCCGTGATATGTTGTTTTCCAAAATTCTAACTGGTTTCGATAGCTGCCATACAACTCCTAGAACCTACCGAGATTATTTGAAAAACCATAGGTACACTGAAAAAAGTTTAACTGTTTTTTCAATAAATCGGTTGTTGAATTGGTTGTAAAAAATGCCAATAACAATATTTGTTAAATTAATAGTATTTTTTATTAAAATTATAACAAAAATGATTTTTTAACACAAAAAACAATAAAAATTGTACCTACAATAATATTAATAACAAAAATAATGTTCAATTGTGCATAGTTTTGGTTGTTAAAATTATAACATAATTATGAATTTAACAATTTTTGTTGTCGTTGTTAATATAATAACACAAAATGTTCAAATTTGTAATTAAAAAGAAAACTTTTGTTATTAATTCAATAATCCAAATCATTAAAATAATCACAAATTGGATTCTGACAGTCGAAATTATTAAAAAAACAAGACTTGTTATTGGACGTATTTTAATAACATTTTTGTTAATTTAATAACGATTTTATTAATTTAACAGTAAAAATTTTTTCAGTGTACTACAGAGCTAAAAATTTTTACACAGGTACTCTCTCAAAAATAAAAAAATATGCCTTTCACATTTTTTCAAAATTTTGACTGGTTCGGGTAGCTGTCGTCCTAGCACCCGCCGAAAATATTTCAAAAAGCAAACGTGCTGCAGAACTGAAAATTTGCATACAGATAGGTACTAAAACAAAAGGTAAAAAAGACAAATATGCCTGTTAGCATTTCAAAAATGTTGACTGCTTCGGGTAGCTGTGATACAACTTCTAGCTAATATGAATTTGATCCTGAAGTAATTTGTTGATGTGAATAACTTTTTAATTAGGTATATAGCAATATACAGAGTATAATTATACCATGGTTTTTCATTGTTAATCTGTTTCGGCACGTCGGTCTACAGACTTTTCGTTTCGTTGTGCCATCTAAGAGCTGTGACCGATTGCCTGGAAACTTTGTAGAAATATTTGTTTCTTGGCATAGAAGATCACTGGTTTGTTTGGTTTTTCACTTATTTCACTTTTTGATCTCTTCGGACAATCTTGAGAAAAAATTATTAGAGGAGCTTCTATGGTCTTAAAAAAGGCTATGATTCGCCACGCCGTTTTAATAAGTTTTTTTCGTATTTGATTGTCCTGTCCCAATGCCTTGATCGATGGTTTTCAAACAGGAGCTGACTGGAAAACCGTTCGGGCACATCAATTTGCCAAAAACTTTGTTGTAAGTGATTTGTTTCCACTTTCAAAGGAGGATGCTATAATTTAAAAAAACTTAAAACCAAATTTTGTTCAGGTCTGGGAATTCATTTTCCGGGCAAATAGAAAATAATAACAATAAGATGGGTGATCGGCGGCATGTGTTAATATCAATTCGTGTTCGCTCGGTATGTATCTTTATCGCAAAAAAAAAATTACATAATATTAAAACATCTAAAAAAATGCTTGAATATAAGGCAATATTTTCTTATTTCACCAGTTCAATTCACGCAAGTACCACCAACAGCCAACCAATGCTTACTAAAAAAGAAACATCAAATAATATTTTCCGTTCCAAATTAAAAACAAAAAAAGCTCCTAAAACTTTTTCAATATCTCGGGCAACACCGGGTAACTCCGTTGGTATATAATATATTCCGTGACCTTTTCAACAACAGGAACATTATATAAAAATTGGGGTGGTTTTATGTTAGAGTTTTGAGATATTTTCTTCTTATTGAAAGATACGAAAGATTGTTTTTTTTTTTAATATTTAACTTTGACTTACTATATCTCTATAAAGGTAGTACCATCATCATCAACTTAACGTTAAAGTATTTTTTAGACTGTTAATCTTACTAGATGAAACCTAGATTAACCAAATACATATTATATTTAACAGATATAACGGTTTATATACAAAAGCATTAAAACAACAAGGATGTTTGTCCTTTTCGTCCTTAAAAAATATGCCATTAATGATATTTTTGACAAATGTCCTTTTCGTCCTTAAAAAATATGCCATTAATGATATTTATTTTTGTAAAGTTGGCAATACCATGCATCATTGATTTACTCATTTGGTCATACGTGGGTACCTACAACATTTGGCTCAGAGCCTCCAAAATTGATCTATTAAAAATGTACACATCGAAAGATAATAAACATTAAAAACAATAAATACCGGCTGTTCCAGAGTATGCGTACCAGCCTTTTAAGAGGGAAGGAGCCGTTATTTTAAAATGAAAAAAAATGTATTGACTAAATTGAGGATGCTCTATCGATTGGTACATTTTCAACTTTCGCGAAGGACCGGAAAAGGGTTTTTTAAGCCCAAAAATCGCCGAAATTGCCCGAAATCGAGATGTTGAATCCGATTTGACTTGAAAAAGTACCCCGTTCCTTTTGAAAATCTCGATTTAGGCTTTAGTACTAATCAAAAAGATTTCAATTCTAATTTGGGCTTTCTTTTAATATTAATTAATTATATCAAAAACGTTAGTAATAAGTCCAAGTTATAATTAAACTGTCCTCAGTTATACTATCGAATCAACGTGCCTACAATAAAATTATTCGTTAACATAATTCGAGTTTCATGTAGTTTTTAATTTTCCAACTGTTTAATTGCGCTTTTGTGTTCCGTTAGTTTATATGAAATCGTGCAGTTGCAGCGCTTGTAATCTTACGCTCATATATCTTGTTTTCATAAACGCAGAATAAAATGCGTCGTTACTGTGCATATTTTTTTTCTGATGTTTATGAACACGAAATTATCTGCAGATGAGCAAAAAAAATCTACGCAGATTTGTGTGTTCAGAAATGTTAGAAAAAGTTTTTAACTTAAGAGTTTTGTATTTAGTTGCATTAAAAAGAAAACCATTGCAAACTTTTAAAATTTCGCTTAGCACCTTGGCCCACAAATCACTTTTTTTCCTCATCCCGGAAATGAACTCGGATTCCATCTGAAGCTTCCCCGAAATTAAGACTTTTACTTCTACTTCTGCTAAATATTTTAGCATTTATTAAAGATAATAATTATTGTTTTTAATAAATAACAATAAATTCAATTTTAATATGTGCTTACAAAATATTTTGCAAGTCCATTTTAGTTTGTTTTATTTGTATTGCAGAAATTGCAGCAACTTTTTTCTGACTGCAAAATCTTACCGAAGCTCACGCAATACTGATTATTATGAACACAAACGCCTGCTCTTTAACTTTAGCAGATTTGTCGCATGACTTTGTTTATGAAAATTTGCAAATCTGCGCATGTTCTGCGTTTATGAAAACAAGAATAAACTAATCAAACACAGATGTGCTATCAAACAGTTGAAAAACTAAAAATTGCATGGATGCGCCTAGCCTTTGTCAACACATATTTAACTAAAAGAAAATATTGTCAGTAAGTATATAAGGTAAAAAAAAATTTAATTTTTATTTTTTAATGTGTACCTGAAATAATACTAAACAGAATTTCTTTTGGTACCTGGAAAAGATTTTCATTATTATCAATAACTATCAAAAATTTTGTGTAGAGATAAGTAAAAAAATCGTTTACAATAATTCAAATTTCCATTTTTTGTAATTTAAAAATAATTAGGTATAATTATTTAATAATTTTGTTGAGCAATATAAATCTAAGAGTATCTAACATAAGTACAATGCGTTAGGGTGCCATATTATTACCAAAATATGAGTAGGTAAAAAATAATAAATAAATTAGTTAAAGGAAATACCTGAATGTTTTTTGATAGTTAATTTAAGAATTTTACCAGAAAGTCAAAAATGAGTATTACAGACAATAAAAAATTTTACAATTTAAATGTTAGTAATTGAAAATTTCGGATCATAAAAAAAATAATTGTTAAATTTACAAACATTTGTAATTTTTAAAATTATGTAATTTTAAAATGAGATTTAATCTTAAATTCTTAGTAAAAATAATAAATACATTTTTTCCTTAAATATTATAATTTACAATAGATATTAATTTTTATTAGCCGATATTTTTTTCATTCGTTAAAAATAAAATAAACTTTTTTTAAATTTTTCAATCAACATTTCTTCTCTCTTTCAAACCGTAGAATATTTATTTAAACCACCTCACGAACAAAATTAGATTAACAAATAACATATAATAATTTACATTTACTGTACATTTCACTAGTTGTACATTTTTATTCTTTTGTCGAAAATATTCTTGAGGGGGGCATTGTTATTCTGTTGTTTTATGTACATTTGTATAGAAATAAATAAATAATTTTTCTCATTGCAGATGGAATTCTCGATATTTACTTTTAACGGAATCGGTCGAGAAAATTTTACTGGTTTAGTAATTTTAAGGTGCCTATTACGCATCAATGAGTGATCAATATAATTTCCATATATTATTTAATTCAATATATTGTCCAAATTATTGATGGTGGCTCTATTCTCATCAATAATTCAATCAGCTGACCCATCAATGATCTCATCAATAAATCTGTTGATTTAAAAAAATGGTTTTTTGGGGAATATTCAGATAATGTTATAATGTTAATTTATAAAAAGAATCATTTTCATATTAATTTTAATATTCATAGCAATTCTTAGTAGTTAAGCAACAAATATATTATTTAAATGTGCATAAAATAATAGTTTGTTTTTTTATACACAACATTTACTTTCAAAAATTAATCTAAATTGAAGACAAATTTATCTGAAGATCCCACTGTTATAAATAAATATATAAATAAATAACATTCCTCCAGAAATTATATTTCCAATATTCATAATATATGTTTCTGTCATTGTCATTGTTTAAATATGTTTATGTCATTGTCATTGCGAAATTTCTAAATATGGATAAAAAAGTAGCTTAGTGCATTCTTTATGTGTAATTGCTTATCAGTAATATTGTTCATATATTGTCAATATATGGGCAATAATATTGATGAAAACATTGATGTGTAATAGGCACGTAATGTATTTTATCTTATTTATAGTTTTTTTTTGTTCAAAAGATAATACAAAGTACTTAATGCTAGTTTCAATTAGAATTTTAGGATTGTAATCAGAAGAATTTTTTGACCACAAAATTGTTGTTTGTTCCAATACGTTATTCGAAAACTTATTTTACGTAATAAACATTTTCATTTCGAAAAAATTATTATTCAATACTTAGTTTATATCTATCAAATTTATGCTAGATATTAATAATGAACATTTTATATATAATACATAAGATCGACGAAGTGGGGAGTGTAAAAGCAAGAATAATTGAATACTTTACCCCCCAAAAAATATTAAAATTTTATCAAGTTAAGCCAAAAATAAAAATATTCAAAACAGTGGTGAATACATTAAAACAAATGTTACTAGAAATTGCATTGAATTGTTACTAGAAGTGGTATGATGGCAGTTCACCTGAACTAGTTTAAAAAGGTATTGGTGTAGGTATTGCTTTATTTTTTAAAGTGTATACCTGACTGGAAATTTTCAAACCTGTAATAACTCTGGTTTTCAAAATATTCTTGCCTTATGATAAGAGTTGTATGGTACCCGAACAAGCCCTGATTTTGAAAATTGAAATATTTGTTTTTGACAGGGAACCAGGGTACAAATTTTATTTTATGTACCGCAACTGCTTTGGTTTTTGAAATATGATTGATGGATGCTAGGAATTGTATGAAAGATACTGGAACCAATCGTCGTTTTTGAAAACTGCTTATCACAGGTTTGATTACATGCAAATGCTTTTGAAATTACACGGCGTCTTTCAGAGGAGTTCTTTGACAAATACACATACAAACATTTATTTTATATATATATATATGCCAGGTGTTCCAGACCATGCGTATCAGCTTTTTAAGAGGGGAGGGAGCCGTTATTTTAAGATTGAATAAAAATTTCATTAACTAAATCAAGGGTGCTTTATCGATTGGTGGTATTTTGAACTTCTGGAAAAGACCGGAAATCGGTTTTTTAAGACTAAAAATCGCCGAATCGGGCTGAAATCGAGATTTTCAAATGGGAAGACATATTTTTTATTACAAATTCAGATTCTACGATAAAAAAATAAGAAAATTATGTTAAATGATTTATTGAATTATGTTAATAACGGCTCCTTCCCTTCTTAGAAAGCTGATACGCATGCTCTGGACCACCCGGTATATGTATAGATTTATTTTAATTTAATTTAATATTTTTTTTTTTCAGCTGTACATAAAAACCAAAATTTACAACCCTTTTCCTGTTAATGCGGGTGTTCATTAATTCTATACCTTATATCTCTACTTATTCCAAAATTTATTACTACCTTAAAATTAATAGTGCAAAATAAATAATATTGAAAAAATGAAACTAAGGTAAATCCAATGTTAGCCTTACTTTAATATTCCAGCTAGTTGATATAAAAATAGTGATACAAAAAAAAATCAAAAACAAAATAAAAATTATAAAATTTAGGGTTAATTAAAATCAAATAAAATAAAAAAGCATATTAAAACTAAAATTATGAAAAGCAAAAAAATGAAAATACTACAAAAATAAAAAAATTTCTAAATAAAGTTATTTGATTAAAGGCAGAATTTATCCCCGTCATCTAAAAAAGTTTTTAAAAATAAAAAATAAATACAAAAAACTTGCTTGGATTGTACTGGACCACCAGAGCTTACAAAAACAACTGAATAACAACAGATATACTAAAAGTAACGAACGAAGAAGACATTCACACAGTACAAGACAGATTAATACCTTGAAGATAGAACGACATATATATCGTCTGCTGAATTCCTATATATATATATCTAATCCACCAAAATGTTGAGAAAATCGATCGATTTTTTAAGTTCGAATGGTAAATTAAGTTTAAGATGGGAATTCGATAATTTGTTTAACATCTTACATAAATAGTCTTGAAACTTTAATATTTTGAAATATCAAAATAATATTTTAGTTAATTATTTATTTTTATCAGTGAACTTGCAAATTAATATGTTTGTCTCCGGTGCTTTTCCCTTTCGGGATGTGAGCAATACAAAAACTGAATCAAAATAATATATTTAAAAAAGTCAGTAAAAAGTTATATAGAAATTTACTGTATGTATTGTAAAGCTTCATATGTGTTTGGATATTTAGAAATTAGAATGGTCTATTAAATAGGGACGAATTGACTGCAAAATCGGATAGTGCATAGCGGAAATGGTAGATATTGTACATTGAAAAGTCAATTTAGGAAAAAATAGTCTATTGGATATATAGGATTGCAGCCAATGATATTTATAATTACAAAGTTTCAAACTGTCAATATGTTATTTAGCTACTTAATTAGTTAAAAACTTATAATAAAAAATAAAATCGATTTTATACCTATAAATAGAGTTCATGACTGTACTATCTGATCTGATCTTATCTAATTATATTTTCTAGAACCTAAAAAAAAAGTAATTTTTCATTCCAAAATTTTAAATATTTTTGGTCAATTTACAGTTATAATATAGAAAAGATACTTTAAAAATCCAAAACAATTAATGTTATGTACTTCGTCTTTATTTCAATGAATAATATCTTAACAAATTTTCACTTCAAATACAGATACATCAAATGGTTATTAATTGTAAAGGAAAAGAGGCTTTCGAAATTTTGTTTAGGTCTAAATATCTGTTAAAAAATTCCATTAATCTTTTCAATATCAAAGTTTATTTCTGAAACGATTGGAATGTACTGAATAATAAATTAATTTTTCAAATTTTTGGAAAGAATATTTTTTTTGTTATGCTTAACAATGGTTAATGAACTGAATTTGGAAATTTCTATATTTTTTTTTCAAATAAAAAGTCATTACAAAATACATTTTTTGCGTTTGTTATAATTAAATTCACTTTCTTTCATGTATATTAGCCATTAGATACGAGTAGAAGACGAATATTAACCTTGTTTTATTGAATTTAGCCGGGAGTGTTTTATTTGTCATTTATTTTTCTTAACTTTAAAATTTGGATATTGAGTAGGTAAATTTAAGATTTCGGTTTGAGTTTATAAGATACAGAAATATAACAGTGAGGCTGTGCCCAATTTATAATACAAATATAAGAGGCTTAGAACAAATAGTAATACATAATATTTTCAATATCGGTGATATATGTATACATAATATGTAATACAAAGCCATACAAAGCCATGCTGAAGTTAATCTGATTCTACGGGTGTCAGTTATGGAGAACTACTGCTAATAATAACATCCAAACAACAAAAAATATTCAAACAAAAATTTTACGTACGATAACCCAAGTCCCTTGGTAGTTAAGAAATATTATCTCCATAAAGATTTGGATATACTTGGTTACAGAAGAACTTGAAAAATTGAAAAATAGACATGCAAATGCAACCAGGCTAATTCAAAACCGTAATCCATTGACGAGAGGTTTATAAAATACTCCAGTAACTAATAGCAGCCATGCAAGGCAGAACATTGGAATGAATTAGCAAATATGAAGTGTCAAATTAATGAACTTGAACAAACCATAAAGCTTACAATAGTTATAAATTATTTCCATTTACACTTAGATTACAATCAGATTAACTAATGGGGATTGGGATAAAATCGATAGAAAAATCTATTGATTTACACAATAAACAAAAAGATAGAGTCTTAGAAGTCTCCAGGACATGATAATATTAATGTCAAAGTACTAAAAAAATTACCTGAAACAGCAACTATCCACCTAACCCATATTTTAAATGCAATTCTTCGTTTGGCTTATTTTTTATCTACTTGAAAATTATCTACCATTATAATGATTGGAAAACCAGTAAAGATCTCAATAAAATTGATTCATATAGACCTATCAGTCTGTTTCCTATAATTTTAAAAGTTTTTGTAAAAATTTTCATCCATAAAATAAAAAGTAAATTGATCATACTACTCTACCTTGGCGACTAGGTAAAACACTGTACCATTGAACAGTTACATGAAATAGCAGCAGAAATCAGACATGCGTATGAGGAAAAAAAATACTGCTCAGCTATATTTCAAAGTGTCGCTCCGGCTTTCGACAGAGTTCGGCACGATGGCCTATTATACAAAATTAGAACTCAACTATTGAAGCTCACATATTATTACAAAGATATCTGTCTCATAGATAAGTCAAACACAATTCATTCATATCTAAAGAACATCAAATTAAAGCTGGCATCCAACAAGGCAGCATACTCAGACCAATACTGTACCTAATATTTGATCTCCCAGAAAACAGACAAGTGTTCCTATCTTCTTTTGCAAACGATACGGCGATATTGAGCACTGACAAATGTCCAAGAATCGCATCCCAACGGTTACAGTCTCATCTGTGAAGAATCTAAGAGTCGCTCGAGAAATGGAAAATTAATGTGAATGAAAATGAGAGTCTTCACATAACATTCGCATTGAACAGCGAAACATGTCCACCTGTATTCCTCAGCGGTATAGATTTAACTCAATCGAATGTAGTTTAGTACTTAGGAATTCATCTCGTTAGAAGATTAAACTGGATGAAGCATATGGAGGCAAAAAAAATGCAGCTGAAATTAAAAATTATCTCTCTGCACTGGCTAATTGGGAGCAAATCATCGTTAAGCCTGGAATTGAAAGCCCTCATCTTCAAAGTGATCATAAAGCCAAAATGGCCTTACGGATGCCAAATCTGAAAAAAATATGTCCAAAATTAATCTGGATTATCCAAAGATTCTAGTCGAAAACAATGAGAAAGGGTCATTAATGCGCCATTAACCATGATACATTAAAAATTGAAACCTTGATAAGTACCTGAACTTTCCTATGGTAGAAGAAGTTTTTGAAACAAATACAAGAAATTGAAAAGAACCTGCTAGTAAGAAATTTGAGAAATCTACCTTCAAATAGCAGACTGAAATAAAAAAAATTACTAAATTTAGTTACATCAAAAAAGTGTTCTGTCCACTGGGGCAGACAGGCCCATTAAAGTAAAATTCATTTATTTTAATGGACCCATTAAAACTAAATTAGTTAGAGGTTTTTAACACTTCTTGCAATCTTTAAAATTGCAAAAAGAAAATTAATATAAAATTAACGTTATTTTCCTTGGAAAGATTCAATAAAATCAAATTTGGCCTAAAAAAAAATACACTTAGAAAGATTCAATAAATACAGGAGAGAAACAAAAATGATAACAGTATTTTAGTTATGCTCTAGGTGTATTTAGTGAGCAAAAATGATTATCACACAGACTGTGTTGCAGCCTTTACTTGCCTTTTTGTTTACCAGACTTTTCGAAGAATTTTGCCATACTACCTTTAAAGATTCAAATTAAAATGTTAATATTTGTGTTAGGTATTCTGTAAAGCTGTTCAAATACATAAGATCAATATGTGACAAAATATTTCGTTTCAATGGAAGAGATTTATAATTATAAGTTGGGATTAAAACCATGTTGAATTCTATATTTTATTGCCAGTATTTGCTATTCAAGATGAAAAAATGTTGTTTTTGTTATTGTGAAGACGTAATATAGCTAAATAAACGTTTTAATGTATTTAACCTAACTTGTTTGTTTTGATTTTTGGAAAATTTTTCAACGAGATTTTGTTGTTGGAGTATAATTGTATCTTTGAGATTTTATTTTTAAAACTTCATAATTTAATATTTTGAGTTTGATATTTTAATTTTAAGATTTCGATCGAAACCATTTAAAAGCATTAGAAGCCATATAAAACCATTATTTATCTTGAATTTCTTCTCAATCAAAAATTCAGTTAAATTCATAATACAATATGATATAAGCACCCTGTATATGTAATTGTAAAATTAATTAATTTATGAAATTATCCAAATGAAATATTTTGTTAAATTTTCTGTTTTATAATTTCTTTGTTTAATCTATTTATTGGAAAATTGATTTCAATTTACCGTAATTAAAAGAAAACTACATTCAAATTAAATGATTTTCTTTTTTATTAAAAAACATAGGCAGAAATTTCCTTTATGCAATTTTCTATGTTCATTCTATGTATCAGCGTAACAAGACTTTTAATGTTTTGATAATGTCCTGTTATTATAAAAGTAGTTTGTTTTACTTTTAAATTTTTGGAATTTTATTTTGTGATTAATTTGAAAATTGACACTGCATACCTGAAATAAACTTCCACTAAACAGAGTTCTTAATGCAAACTAATAATTAAAATCCATTAAAATATAAAAAAAATCGAAAATCTAGTGTTTACATACATAAAATATACTTTTATGTAAAATTTACAGAGCAGTATGGTAGGGTAGGTAAGTAGAAGTGGTCATTCGAGTTGCTTCTGGAAAGCCAATTAGCACTTAATTGTGGCTTTTTGATACCCCGACTCCATCAGTGACCTATTTGTTGTTATTGGATGACAGAACACTACTATTTTTAGAATTTCTTAGAAAAAAATCTATATATCGGAATATACTGAAAAAGGATAGCTTTGTAAATAGTGAAAAGAAACACTGAACATAATAATAAATGGACCATTTCGAATTTTATATAATTGAAGTAAATTTTAGTCAATTAAACTCCGAATATTTCTGTTAATAATTGTAATATTTGCATGTAGTTTTGTATTAATTTTTATTATTTGAAACTAGTTTGGGGAATGAAATTTAGACTATAAATTTTATATGTTAGGGAGCATGCAAAAAACGATTTTTATATTACTCAATTTTCTAGGATAAAGTTTTTGTTAATCACCTATAACCCCACCCAAGTACATATTAATAATCTTAGATCGGAAGAGTATCACACAAATATTCCTTTCGTTTAGAGGTGTTAAATATTTTTTCCCACTATTTGGTGTCCCTTTAGATTTCCTGATAACCTGTATAAATATTGTGTTTTACAATTTACAATAATTGCCGAAGTAAGGAGATGAAAAAAACGAATTGCCTTGCACAGAATTTTGGCATAATAAAATAACACAATATATAATATGCTTTTGTTTGTGGTGTTGTGATGATGACTACTCGTATGCAGGAAATACATTAATAATTACTTGAATGAAATTGTTGATATTATAGGTATAAATTACTTTAGTTATAATAAATGTTCCCCTCAATATGCCAATCTCTCTCAATTTTTTCTATATTTCCCTGATTTCATCCTGACTTCATCGCTGACTTCTCGAAAGTGATGTTTTCTTATCTAACAATGTATACTATATTATTTTTGCTGCTAAGTTCCCTATCATAGTAACTTTGTGTTATCGAAGAGGAGGCAATTCGATTTGGATTGCAGCGCCATTGTAGAAGAATAACTAAACAAATCATGATTATCATCTATTTGTAGCTCATTTACGTCATTCATTATTTGTCTTCAATTTACGTCATTCTAATTTATTTTTGTAATGGACGGAGAAGTCGATTAAGGTCAGATATTTATTTCCCAATGAATTTTTTTTTTTTGGTTTTTTATTCACAATCTGTGTATGTTAATTAAAAATAATGCAATAAGTGAGTATGTTTTTGACTGATATAATAATAGACGTATGAAATAATTACAATCCAATAAAAGTAATTTCATAGTTTATAGTAAAAAATATATTAATAATAATGTAAAGAAATTTCTACAGATCTCCTGGTGTATTTCGTTGTAATCTTGTATGTCGTGTAGTATTTATAAGTGTACTTTAAGCTATTATATGGGAATGACTATTTCATCTATCACGATATCTCTGGCTGTTTCGGAAAATTTCGTCTGCTCGAAATGGTTCAGCGAGTAGATCTATATGCGAGGAAAGTTTCCGTGGCATCACAATGGCCCTTACTGCTCTAAGTATGTTGATGTACAGCTTGAAGCCACTACCTGGCTTCCTTTTAGTTGTACTCAATTTAAAATTATGTTACTTATATAAATTATGTTCAAAATACTTTTCTTACCATTGAGGAGGGAAGTAAATAGGGTGTGCATATTGTTTTGTTATGAAAAACCAAATACGTTAGGTACTTATTGCGAAATAACCAAATTATAAAATATTAAATAAACCAAATACGTTACATTTTTTTTTTTTTTTTTTTTTTTTTGCGTGGATTGGTGGGAATCTTCATAGACACAATGAGCCCCGTAGCTTCCATTGTGTGCCAGATTTTTACTGACTAAACCACACCCCTCCCATTAATACTAGTCCAACCGACTAACCATTAATTTATTGCTATTTTGATTTTCTTAAAGAAAAATTTTACGAAATTCTATCGTATTAAATCTAGTGGCTTAGTTCTTTTAAGCCTTCTGACATCATTTTGATTATCTAGCAATTGAGTGGCCTCAACGTTAACATGTCCCTCCAGACGAGCTATATGCTTTGTTGCATATCTTTTTATTTCATTTTCTATGCAAGGAATTTCTAGATCTCTGTGCAAATCACTGTTGCGAACATACCAGGGGGCATTTACCATGTTGCGCAAGACTTTATTTTGGAATTTTTGTATACAAAGTACATGTGTTTGTTTGGCACATCCCCATATTTGTATGCCGTACAACCATATTGGTTTGAGTATCTGATTATATAACAAAATCTTGTTATGTATAGGTAATTTAGAATTACGACCTAAGAGCCAGTACATTTCTCTATACTTATTTTCAAGCTCAAATTTTTTCTTTTTAACGTGCTCTTTCCATCTAAGTTTGACATCTAATGTCATTCCTAGGTATTTAGCATTGTTTTCTTGGGGTATATTGACCCCATTCAGATTTACCAATGGTGGTTGATTTTCTAATTTTTTATTTGTAAAATTTACATGTACTGATTTTAACTCATTGAGTTTAATTTTCCATTTCTTTGTCCAGAGGTATAGCTTGTCGCTTGCTCTTTGCAATTTAATTGTAGCCTCGTCAATATTTGATCCTACTGCCATCAACGCAGTATCGTCAGCGAATGTAGCTACAGTTATATTTTCCATTTCTGGTAAATCATTGGTGTAGAGCAAATACAGTATGGGACCCAGAATACTACCTTGAGGCACACCCGTTTTAATATCTCTAATAGTAGAATACTCTTCGTCTTGTTTTATTCTGAATAGTCTGTTTTCTAGATATGATGAGAGTATATCTACGTATTGTTTAGGTAACATATTGTTTAGTTTATTTATTAAGCCTCGATGCCATACTTTATCAAAAGCTTGGGCTACATCTAGAAATATGGTAGAGCATACTTTCTTTTCCTCTAAAGCTTTTTCTATTATGTCTGTTATTCTATGAATTTGATCGATTGTCGAGTGCTTAGATCTAAAGCCAAATTGATAATTTGGAATCAGATTACTATTTTCTATGATCGGTCTCATTCGAATCAATAATAGTTTTTCAAATAATTTTGATACTATTGGTAGTAATGATATTGGTCTGTAGGATTTGACCTCATTTATGGGCTTACCTGGCTTTGGTATCATAATTATCTCTGCTATTTTCCACATATTCGGCACATACCTTATTCTTATAGCAGCGTTTATAATGCGTGTTAGCATTGTTATAGCTTTTTTCGGAAGTTCTTTCAGGACTCCCGATGTAATTAGATCAAAACCTGGAGCTTTTTTATCTCTGAGTTTTTTAATTTGTTCCACTATTTCACTCTCTGAAAATGGTGATATAACATTTTCTTGCCAATTATTATTTTCTTCAGTGAGATCATCCGAATCTGTCTCGTCTGGACAAAAAATTTCTTCAAGATGATCTGCGAATGTTTCAGCTTTATTTTTATTATCTCTCGCCCATTCACCGCTTTTCATTCTGATTGGCGGGATTTGAGAGATCGAGGTTTTTGTACTCTTTGTTGCTTTCCACAACGAGTAGTTATTTTCTCTTTTAGCTGATAAATTTTTTATATATTTTTCAAAATTTTCATTTTTAAGATCTTTAATTTTTCTTTTAAGATTCTGAGTTAATCTATTTAGCACAGTTTTGTCTGCCGGATCACGCGATTGTTGCCATCTGCGTCTAGCTCTTCTTTTTATTTTTATCATATTTAATATTTCTCTAGGGTAGTTGAATCCTACCGATTTATATTCACAATTTTTTGTATTATTCCATCCAGCATTTTGAATAATTTTAATAAAATTTTCTACTTCAGAATCTATATCACATTTGGATCTTAGTTTTGTTTTTATGTTTATTTTGTTTTCTATTTCTTGTTTAAAGCTAAGCCAGTCAGTTGTCTTGCTCGTTAGCAGAGGTTTCGACTGTTTCTTAATAACCTTTTCATATAGATTTAGTATGACTGCAGAGTGATCTGAGTCCAAATCATGGTTATCTTCTAGCTTAATATAATTGGGTGAAATTTTTTTTGTTATATAAAAATCAAGCAGATCAGGAGTTTTATTTCTATCAGTTGGCCAATATGTTGGCTTACCGGTAGATTGGTAAATTGGTAAATGCAGCCTTTTTCTTTTATAGCTTTTCTTAGCTCTCTTCCTCTCGTAGAGGTTACTCTAGACCCCCAATCTATGTGCTTGGCGTTGTAGTCACCTCCCAGGATAAATCTATCGCCAAGTAGTTTAAGAATTTCTTCAAACATGTTATTCTTTATGTTGTATTTGGGTGGACAGTATAATGCACCGACACAAAGGCTTTGTTTAACAGACATAATTCGTAGCACGATTAGTTGGAATTCATCTATTTCTAGACTAAGTTCCTCGTGGTGCTTAATATCTTTCTTTATTAAAATTGAGCTACCACCTCTGGGTGTATTACTCGGATGGTTTGCGCTGTAGCATGTATAGTCATTTATTTTAAGCGATGACTTATCTGTCATATGTGTTTCTGTCAAGAGACATACATCAATATTTTGTGTTCTCAATAGAATTTCCAAATTATTTTTCTTGTTCAGAATACCATTGGCATTCCACGTGACTATACGAAGTGCGTTCTTAACCATGCCTTGCGGATTTATTTTTTGGTGTATACATATATATTTCATTATGTTTGTTTTCTAATGTGCATAGTCTTGTTGAGATTTCATTCATTGTTTTTATCATATTTTGCATCATCTGCATAATGGTATTTTCAGTCAACTTTTGTGTAGAAACTTTATTTTGTTCTTTCGGGTTTCTTTTTTGACTTAGGTTATTTTGTGTTACCTGTGAATATGATAAGCCTTCTACGACTTTTTTCGACGTAAAAGTTTTAGGTTTCTCTGAAGTTTCAATGCAATTCTGTTTCTGTGCAATAGGTTGCCTAGGTTTTGTCTTTTGTTTTTCTTGTCTATGTTGCATTTGTTTTGGGGCATTTTTTTGTAGCTTCTTTCTTTTTTGCAACTCTCTAGCCACCTGGCAACCACGATAACTCGCTGGGTGTGCCTCAAGGCAATTAGCACATTTAGGCTTAATATTTTTTTTTTCTTTGCAAGAAATTGTTAAGTGGGGACCAGCACATTTAACACACTGAGCTAGACGCTGGCAAAACTTTTGTGTATGGCCAAATCTTTGGCATCTCTTACATTGAGGAATGCTAGTCGTTTTACGAATAGCCTCCATTTTAACCCTCATGTGCTGGATAAATTCAATTTTGAATATTTTGTTTATATCTTCGGAGTTTTCGAATGTTAGCATAAAGAGAGGAAGACGTATCGTAGATTCTTTGTTATTTTCCTTTTTCTTTATTATTTTATTTGTGACTTCTAAAATTTTGAAGCCTCTATCTTTCAATTCATTTTTTATATCTTCAGGTTGGCATGACGGATGTAAATACCTAACCATTACTTTAATAGGCCTGGTGCTCTTATTTTCATAAGTGTGCCATTCAATATTGGCTTCATTTATTGCCTTAGTCAACTCTCTATATTCTTTTTCTTCTTCAACATTAATTTTTAGTTGTTTATTGTTAAGCATATTAACTTTATATTTAATATTGCTTTCTTTTAATTTTTTGTTTATTTGAGGGTATTCCACTACATTACTAAGTATAACTGGAGGAGGTTTACCTTTTCTTTTACTTTTACATTTCGCAACTTCATTTATTTGCACATTTTTCTCTACTTTGTCCGCAACATTTTCTGGGCTTAAAGTAGGTGATTTTTCTGCTTTTCTTTTTTTACAGATTCTTTTGGTTTTAAAGATCCAGTCGGTTTCTCGAGCTAGTTCTTCATCATCTGTATGAAATTCTTCAGCAGTTTTTAGTACTACTTTTTTAGTAGACATGTTTTGTGAATTTTTTAGTATCACATTTTCTTCTTTAATTATGCAGAGTTCATTTTTCAATTCCCTGCATAAGATTTCTAATTCTGTAACTCTGGCATTAAGTTGATTATTTTTTGCCTCAAGTGCCTTTTCGTTATTATTACCCTCGTCGGGGTTTCTATATCTGTCTTTTTGGGACATGTTTTCGTAGATATTTTGAGACCCTGCTGGAGGTGTTCTCTGGACCCCAGATTTTCTTCTGAATGGGTCAATTAAAGCAGCTCTGCTTTCGTGGTTTTGCAATAAGTGGTCTCCCCCAGAATCCGTGAGACCTGCCTCGAAAGAGGGTGGATTTTCCAGAAGATCTGGATTACCACCTGGGGTATACAATCTTTGAGTTTTATTCATTGCATACTTTTTTTTTTTTTTTGTTTTAATTCGGAGTTCCATCTCCTAGCCTAAGGATAATATTTCCCTTGTACAAGGCGGTACCTTTTATTCCTGCCGTCCCTCTGGGATCAGTCGCAGACCAGAAAGCCGCCCATTCTGGGTCAGTCGCTTCTGGATTTTTCTAGGCTTTTAGTGGACTTTTACCACAAGCATGCCTTACTGCGGATATTTCGTACCCCAACCCGCCGGGGAAAATACGTTACATGGTGGTAGTGGACGTACTTGTTTTTAATAAAATCCTACTTTTAATTTCATTAATTTGGTTTTACCATAAGAGCTTTTTTATCTAATGTTCACACAAATTATAAAAGAAAAATTATTTAGTTTAAATTGTCAATTTACCGCTAGTACTTGTATTATTAAGTTTACATATCTATCCAAACTCCATTTTTTAAAATTCAATAGTTTAACCCATTTTCAGCAACGAAAACACGAAAACTCTTTTGTGACACAGGTCTTACTTTTGTATATTCCGCTACAAAACATTTTAGCTTCCAGACATTTACTATTGAAGAAACTCTATTATCATGCAAATCGACACCTCCCATGTCATACTTGTAGTTATGTAGATGTAATGGTTGCTGATAATCCTTCTTTTCTTTTTCCAGCATTTAACTGTATTCATTGGTTTGATTTGGTCAAAGGTAGAACAAACTATAACCTCTTTATTATCAGACTATCGACAAAATAATAATTTGTTTGTTGCATCAAATATGTTAACATGTTCACCCCGCTGTAATATTTTATGTTTCAAATGGTGCGTTTGCTATTCGATTTTTTCGTTATCGTGAAAAAGTTATCAAAGCAAACTTGGTATCGATTTGGGTGTTGAATATTTTTAATAATAAAAAGTAATCGAATGACAACATCGGTATCTAAACCAATTTGCTTATTATAGTTGTCGCTTGAGCCAGCATATGGTATGCATGAGAACAAGTATCCATTAGAAAAACATAGGCACCATATTTTATAACCGAAACGGATTGGTTTATTTCCAATATACAATTTACAAGAGTGACGACCAAAATAAGGCACCATCTGTTTGTCTATTGATTCTCAGACCAAACATCAATTTGATCTATTTCCTCCAAAATTTCTAATATTTTCAATTTTTTCTTTTTTTATAATTTAAGTTTATTTACGTGATTATTTAAGGTAAATAATTACAAGTTTTTAATTACAAAAGATATTTTGTAGTTACTATTTTTTCTTTCTTGGATTTTATATTACTAGATATAATAAATTATTATGTTGGTAGACACACTTTATTTTAAATTTGTATTATACAAAATTATGATATTTTTTTTTATTTTATATCAATTTTATAGGGGAAATGTTAGAAACCTTATTTTAAACATTTATAATGATATAGTGTTTACGATTAAAAATAATTGTTCCGGATTGAAAAAATTGAACAATAATCATAAATAAATAAAAAGTATGAAAAAATGTCAAAATGTTTGTTGTAAAAAAAAGTATCTAATAGCGGCCAATGTTCGATTTTTCGAACAGCTATATTTATACGTATATGACATATATTGGTGTGGTAAAATCGACCAAACATATATGAATATGGCAAATATGACTCTTTGAAAAAAAAACCATCGTTGTTTATAGTCATCGTTGGTTTTTGAATTAAAAATTGAAATTTGTTTTGTTTTCATTTCCAAAAAATCGTCAAAATCGTTTAAAACATTTATTTTAAAGCTAAGAGTCCAAAGTTTATCGATGTATAGCTATAACAGAAAAAAACTTTAATAAAAATAGGTAATTTTGCTTTTCGAAAAATCGAACGGCTGCCGAAAATGGGTTAACGCAGGTACAGACTTACGTCGAATCAGTCACTTTTTTACATTACAATCTATTTTTTTTTGTTAAATTCTTCGAATTGAAAAAATTCTTGTAATTATATATTTCAAAATCCCATATTCTTCAAGTAATTCTAATTTTAATTAATCATTTATAATAATTTATAGCAACCTATATCAACGTTAAAGTTAAACAGTCGCCTCCTGTAAAATTTCTCTTCTTGTAGATTGTATACATAATAATCCAGCCGACAACACGTAATTCTAATTATATAAAAAGTTGAGTAAAACTTTAAAAACTATATATTTTGTAGTAACTAAGTAAATTTATTCTATCAAGATTCTAGAAGTACAAACATTTTCTCAGTTTACTATATTAATAACACGTTTTATAAGTTGAATTTATTTATCCAACTTAATTTTCTAGGATACAATATAGTTTACCTATAATGCAAAATTTATTCTGTTAATTTACTGAAATATTTACCAAAGTACTTTGCATCCTTAAAATAGACATTAAAGTCTTATGTCTATATAGGTATATAGTGGTATAACAATATTGTAGTATGTATAGTTCATTCAATGGACTATTCTGTTTTTCTTTCACAAATTTACATTCCTAAAGAAGTGTTTATAATTTGAAAAGGATTTAATGAAGTCTAGAAACCATTATGGAGTATTAAAAGTCAAATTATACTGATTTAAGTATATTTGTGTTTGTGCTAAGTACTTTGCTTATTTGTTTTTATTTTTCTTTATTTTATATTTTTTGTAAATATTATCCGAGTAGAAGAAAGAACCCATTGTGTTCGGATGAATAATGTGTAATTTGTAATTAAAAATGAATGAGAAAATAAAAAAAATATTTTTGTTACCAAAATGTACGATAGGTTTTCTGAGAAATTATCAAATTTATTCAGCTTTTTCAGCTATTTAATGTGGTTATGACTAATAGAATATGGAAATATTTTACAATGTGTATAACAAGGGAAAAACTTGAGGATAGAAAATGTTTAGAAAGTCATCTTAGGATGTATGCGAAAATATGACATCGCCTATTTACAAAAGTGAAAATTTCTGTCACCATATACGTCTACAGTTTTAAAGAAAGAACTCGGGAATTTTTAACAGTTATTCAGAATAAAAAAAAGAATTTGGACACAGTAATTTATAAATCTATCAAATTAGAGTTAGCTCCCATACAACTTCTAGCACTCATCAGGAATGTTTGAAAAAACAAATGTGTAACAGACATAACAAGGTGTACATAGGTAATCCATCAAAAATAAACAAACACATATTTTACAGTTTTCCAAGGTTCTGGCTGGTTCGAGTAAGTAATATTCCACTCTCCTCCTAAAACATATGTCGATACATGCTCGAAGATCAAATACTTTCTGAAAATCAATCAAGTCTTTTACCGCTTTTCGAAATGCTGATGATCATCATCAATGTCCTGTAATCCCATCCGTGAGGCATAAGGCGGAAAATACATACGCATAGGCTGACATACAACTCCAACCACCCAGGAATAAAATTTCAAAATTAGAATGTTAGAGACGAATAAAATGAATAAAGATCAATAAAAATAATAAGAATGTTAGAGACCTAAAACTTCCAATTGGAATGTACATAATATTAGTGTCTATTATTGAAAACGGCGTTTCAATCGTGGTTCGTATTTAGGAAAACCGTGTTCGATTCGATCGAATGATAATTTGGTATTTTTGAAAACGTCGGTTGCTCAAGTACGTGGTAAAATTTTTCTGTCAGCGATAAATATTTTTTTGTCGTATTGCTGTACGCAATAAATATTTAGTAAGAATAAAATATTTTAAAACTGGATTTTATTACCAATACATGAATAAAGTTTTCAAAAATACCAATAAATCTTATCGATTCATTTTCAAAAATACCAACTTTACAAAACCGAATGAATATCCAAGCCGCGATTGAAACGCCGTTTTCAATAATAGTCACTTTAAAAAAACATATATTTTTTGTTTGACAAAATAAAATCGTAATTTAAAATTAAAAAAATAATTAAACATAATGAAAATTAAATTAGCCAAAAAAATTTTTATTTAAAAATGTTTAAAAATCATATACAGACACGCTTTAAAATAATACAATTTCCAAAAAGTTAATGAATTTAATACAGCTTGGTGAAGGAAAAATTTCAGAAGACAAAAATGATAAAATAATAACAACGATCAGTACAACCATACACAGTATGAAGAGTTCACTGAAAAAATATTTCCAAATTTTAGGAATCAGTATACAAATTTTACATGGCTTAGTAACACAACTATGTGAATTAGCTCCAATGTGACAGTTCGTTTTATTAATCTGTGTAATGTAAGTACATGCCAAAACGATAGATACCAATACAAATGAAGCTGTTAACTACCCAACGGAGATCCAATAATGCTTTTACGAAATTTGAAGCAGCCAAAACTATGCAATGGTACTAGATTAAAAATAAAAACTTTTCATTATCATCTAATTAAAGCATACAAACTGATTGTGGGAAAGGCGAATATCTTTATTTCTAGAATTCCGCTAATATCACCAGAAATACCGTTTGAGCTAAACGCTTACAATTTCCGGTGAGATTAAGTTGTGCCATGTTTATTAACAAATCGCAGGTACAAGCTCTTAAATATTTTAGTTTACAACTGAAGCAAGATTGTTTCTCTCATGGACTATATGTGGGATGTTACACCCACAGGTAATAACACCAAGGAACGGGTTAGTTTATACTCCATCATGAAATAATTCTTTTCAAAAAAATATTGTAGTTTAAGGTAGTAAAAATCGACATTGTAGTGAAAAAAAATACCTATATTAGAATATTTTTGATAAACTAATTTTTTTTAATTCGGTTCGGTATTCATTTTGTCTTCGACCCGTACAACGTCGGGTAAATTTGCTAGTTATTAATATATTTTAGAAATAAAAGTTTTAAAAAATAACTACACTGCAGCTATTTTCTTCTAATATCGTTGTATTTGACTTTTCCAAAGAGGTAAAATACCTTGGAATCGTACTTGATGAACATTTGAACTGGATTGTTTATCTAGACAATGCTCTTAACCAAGCCAGAATTTTACTCTGGACATGTAAAAGCCTATGTGGTCGTAAATAGGGACTGAACCCTAAAATGGCATTATGGTTATATACTGCAATAGTGAGGCCAACCTTAGCCTAAGCATCCGCAGTTTGGTGGAAAAAAGGTACGCAAATCACAGCTCAAAAAAAACTCAACAAACTACAGCATTCAGCTTATTTGTTGATAACTGGAGCCATTCGGACAACATCCACCGCATCATTAGAGACTCTGCTTCATCTAGATCACCTTTATCTCTTTATACAAAAAGAAGCAATGGTTCATATCTACAAATATATTACTGGTGATGATCCACAAATTAAAAAGGTGGTACACCGAGAACTAGTTCAGGTACTCCAGAAGGATAATACGCTTTCGATAGCCGACTACTGCTTGCCAAGAAGTAATTTTGAAAAATCTTTCAATATAGTCATGCCAAGCCGACAGACGTGGGAAACCTGCCCACCCTCTTTCGATAAAGGATCATTAGTATGATATACTGACGAATCCAAGAAAATAAATGGAGTAGGATCGGAGATCGGGAGTATATAGAAAAAGCCTGAAGACAGTTTTCAGCAATCACAGTTTTCCAAGCTGAGATTCATGCTATAGACTTCTGTGTGCGAGAGAATTTAAGAAGAAATTACGAAAAATGTAAAATCTATTTTCTCTCGGATAGTAAAGCAGCCATACTAGCTATTAATTCATATACTAACACATCAAAGCTAGTATGGGATTACTTAGATATACTTAAAACCCTGGCAAAAACAAATAAAGTAATGTGGGTACCAGGGCATTCCGGAATTGTAGGAAATGAAGCTTCAGATTATTTCCCTAAGCACAGCTAAGATGCAATTAAGAGTTTCGGTAGAGCAAAAAGCTGAGGATTTCTGGGCCAACGTTACTGGAAATCGTCAAGCAAAAATGTCCAAGCCTGAACGAAGAAGAAAACCAAAACACTTCTAAGTTTCAACAGGAAACAGGTACGTATCTTGGCAGGGATAATAACAGGCCACTGCCTAACAAAGAAACACCTCTATGAAATGGGTCTCACTGAAAATAACCTATGCAGAACATGTGAAATAGAGGAAGAATCTATTGAATGCGAACGGTTCACCCGTAGCAAACCTCACCACTTTTGAAGAACAATTGAATTTTGGGAACAATTGAAGAATATCCTGAGTGTAATCACAAAATGAGGTATTCTTAAGAACTGAGAGACTTAATAAAAAAAAAAAAAAAAAAAGGGTTTGCACAATAAGCACATTTGCGGCTGCAATGATCTAGGGACTGGATCCCTCTCGGAATAAATTAAATCTAAATCTAATATAGTTGTATTATAGTCGGAAAAGTAGTTGGATAATAGTTATTTTTTTTTTTTTTTTTTTTTTTTTTTTTTTTTCTCCTATTACTCCGCGTGGTAGCATAGGGCTTCGATAGTGAACCTCCATTCCTCTCTGTTGAGTACTACTTCCTTAATATCGTCCCAGGTATAATTGTTGACTGTTAATTCTTGATCGATTGTGCGTCTCCATGTGTTGTATGGTCTGCCGGGTCTCCTTTGTCCTTGTGGATTCCACTCTAGAGCTCTTCTTGCTATATCACTTTCTGATTTCCTTAGTGTATGACCTATCCATTTCCATTTTTTCCTATTTATCTGTCTGTTGATAGGTTCTTCTCCAGTTATCATCCATAAATCTTCGTTGCTAATTCTTGCCGGCCAGAATATTCTGCATATAAATCTCAAGCACTTGTTGATGAATACTTGTAGCTTCTGTTTGATTCTGACCGAAGTGAGCCATGTTTCACTGCCATATATTAATGTTGACTTAACACATGCTCTGAATATTGTTAGCTTTGTTGTTCTCGATATTTGGTTGCTCCGCCATATCTTCATTAGGCTCCCAAATGTTCTTCTTGCCTTATTTATACGGCTGTTGACATCTTCTGTTGCACCTCCTCTTGATGTTATAATGCACCCCAGGTAGTTGAATTCTTCTACGTATTCTATCTGTTGTCCACTCACTGTTATTGGCTCACTGTAACTATTGTTTGTCCTCATTGCTTTGGTTTTCTCGATATTTAATTCCAGTCCCGATTTCTTTGCTTCTTCCTGTAATCTGTTGACTTTGTTCTGTAGGTCCCTTTGATTTTTTGATATGAGGCATACATCATCTGCGTAATCTAAGTCTTCTAAGTTTCCGAAGAGATCCCATTCTATTCCGTTTATTCCAGTGCAAACTTCTCTTAGAATGTCGTCTAGTATTGTGTTGAAGAGAAGTGGAGATAGTGGACATCCTTGTCTAACTCCTATATTGGTGTAGAATGGATCACTGATCTTACCTCTGTGTTGAACTGTTGTCTCTGCATCTTCATACATCGCTTTGATGATGTTGATGATTTTTTCAGGAACTCCTTTCTTTGTAAGTGTTCTCCATATTGCGCATCTCTTGACTGTGTCGAATGCTTTCTTAAAATCTATGAATAGTAGATATAGTGGGGCATTCCATTCCACTGATTGTTCAACTATGACCCGTAAAGTATTTGCCTGGTCTACACAGCTTCGGTTTGGTCTGAAACCTGCCTGCTCTTTCCGTAGTATTGGTTCTAGTACTTCTTCTAATCTTTTCTTTATAATAATTGCTATTATCTTATGAATAGTATTTAGAACCGTGATTCCTCTCCAGTTGCTGCAATTTGCCAAGTCTCCTTTCTTAGGTATCTTGACAATCATTCCTTTCTTCCATGATGGTGGTATATTCTCTTCTATCCATGCTTTCCTGATGTGGGGTTCAATTGTTTTTGCGAATAAGTCAGGGTCCAGTTTGGCTATTTCTGCTGGAATTCCATCTTCACCTGTTGCTTTGTTGTGCTTCAGGATATTGATTGTAGCTTTGATTTCTTCTATATTTGGAGCTTGAGTAGATATTGGCAGTCCCTCAGTTGGGTAGATATTTGCATTGTCTCTGTTTCTTATGTCTGCTTCATTATTTGTACTTTCTTCGTTGCTCAGTTCTTGGAAATGTTCTCTCCATCTCTTTAATTGATCCTCTAAGTTTGTGATGAGCGCACCATTTTTATCTTTAATTGGTTTGTTTTGTTGTTCCGACTGGTTAGTTAAGTTCTTGATTATGCGATGCAATTCTCTCAGGTTATGTTGCTGTGCTGCTTTTTCTGCTTCTCCGGCTAAATTTTGTAGAAATTTCCTTTTATCTCTTCTTGCTGCTCTTTTTACTGTTTTCGCTATTTCTTCATATTCTCTTCTTGATGCCATCCTGTTGTTTATCATTTTCTTCATTTCACCTCTTCTTTTAATCAAGGCCCATGTGTTATCGGTTATCCAGATTTTTCTTTGTGGTTGTGAAATTCCAAGATTTTGTTCGCTTGTTTGGTTGTAAATTTCCAGAATCTCTTCCCAAGTGTATTCTCTATTATTTCTAATATTTTCTCGTAACGCCGTAACTATGTCAGCTCTTACTTGCGGATTTTTTAAGTTGTTTATATTTATTTTCTTCTTTCTATATCTTCTGCCTCTTCCTTGTTGGCTTAGTTTCATTCTGAAGTCCCCAGTTAGTAATTCATGATCGCTGTGTATATCTGCTCCCCTTCTATTTCTCACATCTAACATTGATTGTTTCCACTTCTTGCTGATGCATATGTGATCTATCTGATTTCTTGAGATCCCGTTTGGTGTTGTCCATGTGTATTTGTGGATATCTTTGTGTGGAAATAGACTCCCTCCGATTGCTAGGTCGAAAGTCTGACACAACTCTATCAATCTTTCCCCGTTGTTGTTTCTTTCTCTTCCTAACCCGTGTTTGCCCATTATCTCCTCAAGTCCATTGTTGTTAGATCCTATTTTCGCATTCCAGTCACCCATTAATATTATGATATCTCCCCTATTTATGAGTGCTAGCGTTGTTTCTATTTGTTCGTAGAAGTCATCCTTAATATGGTCTTCAGCGACATCTGTTGGTGCATAGCATTGAATTATTGTTACATGTCTTGTCATATTTCGAAATCGCCCTATAACAATTCTATCCGAATAGTTATTTTAATTATGGCTAATTATGGCAACTTATGGCTTAATAATCACTCCCCAATATTGTAATAATGACATTTTCTTAATATTATTTCAACGTTAGGTACCTATAGTCGACCAATAGTCATGTAGACGATAATGTATGACGATAATGTATGTAGACTAAGATGTGTGACGACTCCTTGTTTTACCTTCATTTATCGCTCTTACATTTTACCCGATCGCCTGGAAGAGTCCCCAAATTATGTTCAGATAGGACTTAGTGATTACTTTTAATATCTAGAATAAATTGATAGAAGTTGATTTTACCATTAGTTTTTCTTATTTGATCAAATATGTCATAAGTACCGAACATTGAATTGCTTCAATCCAAAATTATATATTAAACTAATTAATTACTGATTTTAATTCGTATACAATAATTAAATTATATTTAATGAACCAGAAAGAAAGAGGTTAAATAATATTTCTACAATAATCAACAGCCCAAATAAAAATTATTTATATCCCATATTCAAGGAACGGAATTTTTTATTTATATTGATTACATAATAAAATAGTAAAAAAATAATAATGTGTATATATATTTACATTTATATACAAATATATATTTTATATAGATACGTTTTTATTTAAAATTACATAAAATGATAATCCTTTAAGATAGATTTAAGTTAGACAAATTTATTTGAAAAATAAAACTCATTTCTATATATTGTACTTTTACATTTCATCACTTTAAACAGTTACTTCTTAAAGTTTTTCAATTTTGAATTCAAAATTTCGTTTTTGATGAAATGTTTCATTTTTTAGAAACGTTTCATCAAAATAAGAAAATACATTCTTGTTTCTTTATCAAAAAATAAAATAATTTTTGTTGCTCTAAAAATGTAACAACAAAAATGTTATCACCAATTTTATAGCAAAAACCAAAACAAAAATAAAATCAAATCAAATCAATTACCTTGTAAAAAACGAACGCGTATTTTATGCCTCAATAAAAAGCAGTAAACTATTGATTCTGGGATGAAAAACAAACACCTACCTCTTTTTAGTACATCTTTAAATCTCTGCAAAAAAAAATAGTATTTATTACACTTTATTTAAGATCATTTGAAAAAAAAACGAAAAAAAAAAACAAAAAATTCCATAAGGAAATTTTTTTTCCTAAGGTTAAGGAAAAACAATAAATGCAAATCCGGTGAAAGGAAAACTGTCATATTGTTTTTTTTTATTTTTTAAATTACCTTTTTTATTTCCAAACGAAATTATTTGAACCAGGAAGTCCTTAACATCGTTAAAAAATTTGTAAATCTGTTAAAAACAATATTATTGTTGCATTGTTTACTTTAAAACTAAACATTACTGCAATACTTGCCAGGGGTAAATCAGAAATTCTAATTCTATTTAAGTACAGAGGTTATCACAGGATGAATCACAAAATTATCAATAAAATTTATGTTAAAACAGATAAACAAAACATATTCTTAATTTACTATGACATCAAAATACTTTAACAATCTTCCAATGAATATAAAAAATTCAAATTCATTCATCAAAATACTTTAACAATCTTCCAATGAATATAAAAAATTCAAATTGTTTAAATAAATTTGTTAAAAGTGGCTTTTAAATATAAATTATTACGAGATTGAACTACTAAGGTAAATTACACTGGAACTATTAGAAGTCGATTTTGTGAGATCTATTTTTATCTGACCTGAACTACCCTGCTCTTTTTCTCTTCTTCTACTTTTCTTTAAGACATGCTGGATCTTACTTAGACTCCGAATACAGTTATAAAGATGTATGTGGATAACATTATATTCAAAAGAATTTTAAATTACTTATGGCTCTACTTATCTAAGAATGATTTAAATGACTATACATCACTAGTGTGAATTCACTACTGTATAGTTTAAATTTTATATCCGCGCTGTGTCAAGTGCGGAAAAAATCACTTAGCGAGCGAATTCAGCATTGCAAAAAATAGTTCGCCAGAAAAATTGTTCTGCATATTATGCAACACAGCTGGTCACCCGGCATCATACAAAAAATGTTTATATGGAAAAAATTGAAAAAATTCAACTAAATAAGCAACACTAAATTAATAATATCACAAATAAAATAGCTTCACAAATCCAAATCTATCATATGCAAATATAGCAGATAATCAAAATAGAATTATTAGTACAAATAATAAAAATGCAGATGATATTACATCAATGATACAAGATCTCAGTAAAAATATGAACAATCTTTACCAGTGTTTTAAAACATTTGAAAAAAATGTTCATGAAGAATCATCAAGAATCGACTTTTTATTCGAATCTCTTCATGGTTGAAAATGTTTTGTTACTAAATTCTTTAAAACTAATACCAATTAATATTAACTCATGCAGATCATTACATAAACAATAGCATTAATAGATTTTTTAAATGTTCACGAACCGGATGTGGTAACTCTTTGTGAAACGAATTTAACTAAAAAACATCTGGTACAATTAAAAAACTACAGACGTGATAGACGTGTTGGCTCACGAGGCGGGGGAACAGCAATATTAATAAAAAAGACTTTAAAATTTCAAAGAATAATTAACGTGGAAATAGATAGATTCCAATGCTTAGAAACATGTGCAATAAAAATATCAATGTCCAATAATAATTTCTTAATTGTTGCTGCTATATATGCACCTCCTTCTCCAAACTCTACTTTCCAACAAGAGTTTGATAAACTATTTGAATTTCTTAAATTAGATCCTTAAATTAAATTTGACCCAAAATCCAAGAGGTAATTTCTTAAATAAATATATAAATTTACACCAAATCCAGAACAAAATTGCACTATACTCTTCCGATCTACCGTCCTTTCCGAGAGGAAATTCATTTTTAAGTCTTGTGAAGACTTAAAATTAAAACCTGCGATCCAAATAAATTGAAAACTCTAATTTATGATAGCGACCATCTGGCTATCTGTGCTGAAATACAATACATTAATAACGAAATTGTAACCTTGAATTTACAAGAGAAAACTAAATTTATTTACAAAAAAGCCAATTGGAAAAAATTCCTCATGAATGAACAACTAATAATAGAGCGAGAATTTCTTCTTCCGCCTAATAATAGAAATTTAAGTATCAACGAAATAAGCACTTATCTTAAAAATCTTCAAGCAGTTATTTCCAATGCAATGTATGTTTCCATTCCACTTTACACAGAAAACAATAATAGCAGGGAACTTTATTCTAATTCCACAATAAATCGATTACGTAAACATAAAAGCCAACTTTTATCAGCCAAATTTAAATTAATAAAACTTAAATTAAGCATAAATCACCCATCAATAATAAGAACAAAACTTAAATATTTCTTTAAACCAGTATTGTTACAATAAAATCAAAAACATAAAAATTAAAAAACAACAAAAACATGTTTGGCGAAATAAGAAAAATATATAAAAAAAATTAGCCCTACTCTTATATCAAAACTTAAAATTCCTTTAGCTGAATCTAATGTTCTCAATGACGCAAATACAAATCTTAATTCTCTAAAGGTCGAAAACAACAAATTTTTAGTAGAAACGGAACAAAATATAGTCGACACTCTTGAATCATACTTATTTTAAATCCATAATAAAACATCAGTTATGTTTTATGAAGCTTTCTCCTATTAGTGACATAATTAAAGCAACAATACGTAATTTCAACAATGTGATAAAGCTTTAAGAAAACAATAATAAATCATTGATTAATTTCACAAATGAAAAACGGGGAAACAGATTAACAGAAAGTCAATCAATAAACAATTATTTCACAACGTTTCCTGAATTAAGAGATATTTTCTTTAAGCTTAGTACCAAGACTTCGTCAGGTATTGATGAAATAACTAATATCGTTTTAAAAAATCTGTCCATCCCATTCATCGGCATACAATGTACAATTTTCAATAACTGTCTAAATCTTAGTTATTTCCCGAAAGCTTTGAAAAAGGCAATTGTTATAACAATAAAAAAGCCAGGAAAATCCCGCGACACTCCTGATGGTTACAGGCCTATTAGTATATTACCTAACTTCAGTAAAATTTACGAAATTATAGTAAATAAATTCTTAAAATCTTAATTTTTCTTATATTTATAGTTTATTCTTTTATTTAATTTTTCTGTAGTACATAAGTTAGATATAAGATCAGATCCTAATGAATTGTAAGAATTGTAATTTTTTGTTAAAAAGGCCCACATCCCGAAAGGGAAAAGGACCTCAAGTGGACCTGCAGATTTATCACTGTTTAATTAAATTAAATTAAATTAAATTAAATTAAATTTTTAACACATGAAACAGATAAAAGAAATATAATACCAGTCAACCAATTTGGGTTTCGATATAAACATAGCACAAAACTATCATCGGACATCTGTTGGAATATAAGTAATGGTAAATGTGTCACAGTATGCTTCATCGCACAATTTGGTCAGATGGTATTATACACAAACTTCTCAGATATCAGTTTCCCACACATTTAATTTATTTAATTAGTAACATGTTAAGCAACAAAAACTTTAGAGTTTCTTTAAATAATAAAGTTTCTTCTAAAGACTATCATTTAAAAAATGGCCTACAACAAGGTACAGTAAGCTCTCCAATTTTATTTAACATATTTATAAGTGACTTACTTAATTCCCTTGAAAACCATCTTGGTTTGAATTAAAGTATTGGTTTAGCAGGCGATTTAACCATTTATACAGCTGACTCCAATTTGGAATTAGCCCAGTATAGACTCCAAAAATCATTCAACAAGATAGTTGCATACATTAAAAAGTGGAAACTGAATATCAATTACAAAAATAAGGGAAACCGTCCTGTTTCGTAATACCATAAACAAGTCAAATTAAAGCATTAAGAAAAAATGGAGAAATTTTCATTTAAACCTCCAGATAATTCAACAATTAAAATACCTAGGAATACATTTTAATTACCTGCATAACTATAAATATCACATAAATCATCAAACCAGGAAGGCAAATAACGCATTTATGCTACTAAAAAATCTATTTTACTCTAAAGTGTTGTGTTACAAAGTAAAAATACTTTGTTACAAAAGCCTAATAAGGCCTATATTAACATATGGGTGCCCCATATGGTTTAATATAAGCGCCTCAATAATGGAGAAATTACGATTATTTGCGTTGCGTTTGGAGAGTTACGATTAGTTGCTTAAGATCTTGTACAAATTTAAACAGGAAAACGTCAACTAACTACTTACATTATTATTCAAATAAATCAGTATATGAAAAAGCAAATACAATCAAAATAGACAGTTTTATTATCCGTCTCATACGTAACCACATACTTCGTAGTAGTGAACAATTATTTAATTCATCAATTTGCCATTCTCCTCACAGGCTTTATTCCCCCAGAAGGCTTCATACTTCTGGACAAGAATAATCAAATCGAAAATAACGAGTATATACCGTTAATTTACCATTTTTCAAGGAATGCATGTCACAAAAAATTGCTAATAAATTTAAATAGAATATTAATATTAATAATACTGAACGCTTTAAATAATTTGAAATATTAATAATACTGAACGCTTTAAGTTCGATATGTATATCCCAAATAGTAATAAGTTGATTAGTAATAAACCATATTTCTGGAAACAATAGGTTAAGTTAGGCTAAGTTAGGCTAAGTTAGATAGTATTAGACTTAAGAAGTAGATTTAAGTTTTAATTATTACAAATTAAATTAAAATTGGTTTTTTTTTGTGTTACATAATTTTTTACCAATAACTAAATCATATTATTTTTGCTTTAATCATCTGAATCGTAAGCTATAGTTTTCTAGTTATAGTCCAATATAATATCCAAATCATACTTATGAACTAAATAATTATTATTAAGTTAAATGGGAGAGCTGCCGCATGTGGCAGTCATGTACATTTTAAGCTAGATATTAAGAAAAATTCATTTTTGTTTTGTTTAGAATTAAATATATGTAAATAATAAGAATAAATAAACAAAACTTTGAAAAAAAATGTTTAAATTTTATTTATACATAACTAGCAAATTATTTATTTCATTATTTTGTTTCATTTTTTTTTTTTTTGTAAAATATAATTATTTTGTACTGGGATTTTTATAAGTTTGTAAAAAAGGAGAAAACAAAAAGAACAAAAAATTATTAGAATTGTAAATTAAAAGGTATAAATAAATAATATTGAAAAAATATTCAGAGGGAATATGTAATGGAAAACAATATAAGATTTTTAAATAAAAAAATATTATATACCTAAGCCGAATTGTACATAAGCTGAAAGTATATATTTTTATACTATAATATATTCATTCACTTATTTACTTGAATTTATAACGTTTTTTTATATGTATATATATTTTTGTTCATATTATTATTTATTATTTCACTTATTTAATTTAATGTTTTTTTTTTATATAATAAATTTATTTTCACTTATTTACTTTAATTTAATTTTTTATATATATAAATTTTTCACTTATTTACTTAAGTTTAATTTTCTTTATAATATATATTTTCTTTTTTATATTATATATTCATTCACTTACTACAATTAAATTTTTTTTATATTATATACATGTATTTTTTTATTATAAACCAGCAGTTAGGGAGTTTGTCCAAGAATCTTGTAATCATAAAAAAAAACATGTAAAATTTATTGAGGTGCTTCGAAGTTTTGGAAAATATTATTATAATATTAATAATAAATTAGGTATAAGTTAAAAAATAGTTAAAATGAAATAAAAAAAAAATGCAATTTCCCACTTTACAAGCCCTAACTTTTTTGTAGTTCAAACATTTAAATTAATAATTATTAACGAAGTTAATGCAATTCCTAATTTTCAATTCTGATTGATTCTATAACTTTTTTGAAGATACAGCAAATAACATCTGTGAGTAATAAAAATCACCAAAAAACTTAACATAAAACTTATAGTTCTACTAATTTTAATAAGTAAAAAAGACAAATCCCATTTATGTATTGAATATGATACATAGATGTAGTAATATATTGACTTTGTATCTAATAATATAATGTGCTAAAAGCTGTATGATACTGGAAAAAGTACAAGCCTAAAAATCAGTACATTTTTTTCTAGATGGGGGTGCCGATTTGAATGCTAAAGCCCATACAGCTTTCTCGGTACTTTTAAAAAGATAGCAGCATACACAACATATCACTGCGAAATAAAATAAGAATTTTCAATGCAAGTGTAAAATTTGTTCTCCTGTACGCCTGCGAAACATGGTGAGTTTCAGTAAACATCGCTAGGAAATTTCAAACGTACATCAATAGATGCTTCCGGCAGTGTATCAAAAACATTCATTGGACCCAAACGATTTCCAACAAAACGCTGTGGCAAAAAACGAATGAAAACAAATCTGACAGAGATGTCGTTGTCGTTGGATCGTGTACACTTTGAAGAGACCTTACAACAACATTGCGAAGCAATGTTTCAAATTGAGTCATCAGGGTACGCTTCACGTGCGAAGGCCGACAAAAACATGGAAAACAACAGTCTTAGCCGAAGCAGTACCCAACAAAGAATGTTACCATAATTGCAGAGGTTAACCGCATATATGAGTCGATGGAAATATTTTATTTTCGCCAATGCCACTAGGATTGGACAGTACAATGCTGATGATGATCTAATAATTATTACTTTTAGAACGTAAATTTTATTTCAATAATTATCATCGCAACTCATCAGTCGGTATTGTAGTTTATCTACACAAGTCCTGATTTTAATTCATTCACTATTGTGTTCATGTGACACTACTTTTACTCATCATAGGTTTTATAGTGTTTGACTACCCAATTTCTGATTTTATGGAATTTAAATTATTGAACATGTTTTGCTGTCAAATATGATAAGTTGCCACATTACCTACAAGCCATTTCGATTTTAATTAGTTCTTATAATTTAGACTTTCCTTTAATTTTATATGTTAATTAATTAGAATTGACAATGCTTGTTGAAATTTATTTTAATACAAAAAACCAATAAAACGAATAGTAAGTAACAAATAAATATTTTTATACTATCTGACAGTAGTGATCACCTACTTGCTGTCAATATTATAATAACAAACCAAATGTGGGTTTTCACTTAGCCTTGTATTAGCAAATATTTGTTGAAAGTTCTATTTCTCGTGTATCAATACTACCTTTAACCAAAATTTAGTTAATTGATGAAGAAGTATGAAACGTATGCTTGAAATGTATTCTCTAATTCTATTCTAGTAGTGTAGATAAGTTAAAAAAATGATCAAATAAAATTATTTTTTTTTCTATTTAAAAAGTTGTAGATACAAAGTTTTTGCTAACCTTTTAAATTTCACTTTTTATTTATGTTTTTATCAACATTCGATGACCCCTAAGTAACAACTGTTTATTATTAACAAATACATTTTTTTTTTGTACTGAGATCAATGACGTCCAAGTAAATAGACTTCCATTAAAATTCTAAAAATACTTTTATTAAAGTTTTATTTTGTTTTTAGCTCTCTTTCCCAAATTCTTCCTTTCAATTTTACTAAATCTTAACTTCAATAGTATTAGACATCAACTTTTAACATTAACAGTACCTACAGATTTGAAATATGTTTAAAGAGTATTAACCAAAATATGTAAATGGATGCAGATAAAATCTAATAAGTTTATCAATATTATTAAAATTGAAATGAAGATTTTATGAAGGTGAGGATGAAATTGAAATATGCAGTTGGTCTGGTCTGCTCTACGTAATAGTAGAAATCTTTAAATGTGATATGAGAATAGTTCTACATAAATAGTTTTATTTCAAATTTGAGAACTGTACTGGAACCCAATATATAACTTGTGCTCTAATTTTATAATTCAGAATACTTCTTTTATTTTGGGTTTTTTTTGGACAGTGAGTTTAGAGTCAATGTAATTAGGGAAGATGAATACAAAAAAAAGTGGTGAGTCGATGCAACGCTACAAAAAATAATGGTAAGGAAATATTTCACGCATTCAAATATTTTACATTTCTCTTTCTATAATTCAAATACGTTTATTGCTTAATGACTTAAATTGATGCTTCAAGGGATAGTAATATCTAGTTATAAAGCGTGGTACTCCCAAATTTATATCATAGAGTTGGAAATAAAGTGACATGTTAACTAAACTGAAGATGTAACCAATTTATGTAATCAATCAATTTAACGTAATCAATCAATCAAAATTAATCAATCAATCAAGATTTAAGTTTGAATAGGGTAATCAACGCTCTGTTCAGTAAAAATAAATGAAACAATGTATTTGATTGCAAATATCGATATTTCAGAAGCAACATACTTCCTTCATCAGTGCTTGTGACTAACTGTTGCTTCCGAAATATCGATATTTGCAATCAAATATTAAAAACTATTAGTGAACGGAAACCTGACAACAATTTAATTATTTAATTTAAATTATCACTAAAAATAAAAAGCCGATTAAAAAATATAAAAAGAAACAATGTAGTTTACAACTCCCTTTGAAGAAGTATTTACGAAGATGTTACAAGTCTATTACAATAGTCAAAATACCAAACAATGAATTGTGCTTCAATAGAACTCTTAATTCACCATATATATATATATATATATATATATATTTTTTTTTTTATTTTCTAATGAAACATTACAATCTGTCTCTGAGGAAGACATTCAGCAAATTGCACTGACTAGCGGATGAGATAACCCAGTGGTCAACCATACATGATCCCAACATTATACTTCATTTTATTTTTTGGCCCCATTTGATTGGTCCTATTGTCTACTGGGTAATTGCAAGATGCTAGGACACTTAAGGCGCGCCAACAACCTGCTTGCCAGTCTGTTTGGGTCTGGTACTTTTCGTTTATACTTCTAATCTCCTTCTTAATGGTTCTCACCTGCAAATCACGATGTATGGCATCATTATTGACAAACCGACTATCGCCAACTATCACTCTTAATAGCTTTGACTGGGAACGCTGTAGTATTTCAATATTTGAGTTTCTGGCTACTCCACACAATTGAATTCCGTAGGTCCATTTCGGTTTCAAGACAGCTTTATAAATCAGCAGCTTGTTTTCCAGTGACAATGGTGCGTTGCGGCCAATCATCCAATACAATTTGCTTAACTCAAGCCCAGTTGCTTCCTATTTTTTTGTGGATATGAATTTTCCATGTGAGTCTTCTGTCCAAGTGAATGTCCAAATACTTTACAGCCTCTTTTTGAGGTACAACTTCGTTATTAAATACAACCACCGGACAAGTTTTTCTCTTTAGCTTAATTTTCCACTTTTTTAGCCATTGCTGAACTTTGTTTATGCTGTGTTGCAGAATCTCTGAAGCATGCACTTGGTTACTATGTGAGACCAGTATGGCCGTATTATCAGTGAAAATGGAGTTGGTTAAATTAAGGTTGTTCCATTTGTTGTTGGTAAGTCTGCAGTGTAAATGAGATATAAGACAGGACCTAATGTAATAATGCAAGCTATCAAACAGGTAACCGATGAACTTCGAATAATAATATTAAAAGTCCACAAATCCTATCAATGGAGATAAATTAGACATATTCTAGCTCCCTCAAATAAAAAAAAATGGAAAATTAATGATCGATTTTTTATTTAATCAAAGTAATTTGACAAACAGTATGCCTGTGTAATAGTAATAATAACACACCATTTAAACCCTGAGCTTGAAAGACTAGTCTCTTACATTTTTACCTGTCACGGATGGCTTCTCTTCACTTGAGGATACGAAATTGTTTTATGTCTACCGATATTTCATCCCTTCAACGAAAGTTTGGTATACCCAGACATTTTGTACCTGCTGGGTCTGGATTCAAAGATTGTTTTGGCTGAAAAATGTACATCCATCCGTGTCCCAGTCCGCGTAGTCTCTGGACTTTAATTTTTGTGGCTGCATTCACTTTATTATACAGCTCATCGAGTTCGGCATTACATCTTCTCTGCCAGAACCCATCGCATCAGGATCATATATAAATACTAAATAATGAAATACAAAGAAAAATAAACAAACTGGGAAAAAATGAGATGGAAATGTTTTACTTCAGTGTCAAAGAAAATAAAATTGAAAATAAAAACTTTGATAGTTTTACAATCTTGATTCAGGCATAAACTCAGGCATTACAATTAAAGAATTTTGCTTATAATACACTTCAATATTTAGATTAAGAAAAGAAAAAAAATTGATAATAATGTGGGTGTTGATGTATATTTTTTTATTTAAATGGATTTTATTATAACCTTATTTTAAGGAGTTTCAAAGGTATGTATACACCTTACAGACTGCTAATGCGTTCAGTCGCCTTTCTATTCTCTCAAAATGTATTGTAAAATACTGTCTGTCAAAAGCAAATAAAAGAATCTAAATACTCGTTCCTTATAATCTCCATTCTTAGCACCCGAATAAAACAAATCTTTAGGGAATTACAGAGTATGTATTCGAATTTAATATTTTTTGTTTGTTTTTTTGTATTTTTATTATTTTTATTTTTTGAGTTGTTTAGAAAAATTATAAAAAAGAAAATAAATGAAAAATGAAAAGAATGAATACAATTTTATTCCCTTGTTATATTTTTGCCTTAAGAATAAAGTTTAGCCTTTTACATTTCATTCAACGTCAAGTTTTGCTTTTAAATCGAAAATCGAAAATTTACTTTTATAGAATTTAACTTTAGAAATGTGGAAAATTCATTTTGAAATTTAATTGAAATTTATTATTTGGGATATGAAATGTGAATTTTTCTTAAATATTTTCTTTTGATCCTCCTTTGACTATGAACATATTGAGCCCATTTCAATCGGTAAATATTTGATTGTGAAATCTTTGATTACGGTTTCAGGATAACAAACCTGAAGGACTAAATTTCAAACTAGATAAACCAATCTGTCTTTTAAGTTTAATATGGTTCTTGTACGGATTCTTGGGAGTTTGGAATGTTGAGCACAGCTGTTGTCTAGCTGGAAACACTTTTAATAACTTTTTAGGGGTCTAGTTCTACCAAAGCTCTTGCTTCCAATCGATGATCTTATTTGGACGGAAATTCATAGTTGTTTTAGTCTTTTTAAACAATTGAATAGAAATATGAGATTTCGAAGGCGATTTGTATTTCAGTGACAACACTTTCTGTTGGAAATTTCGTCGAACTTGTCCCGGAAAGAGCTCTCATTTGCACAAAAATTGATATTGCAAAAATTAGTGTTATAACCTGATTCAAATTTCGAACACATCTTGGTTTAGAATTGATTTATAAAAATTTGAGGGGCTTGGTTCTTGTCGAATTTCTGATATAGACCACTTAGAAGCTACTAGACCAATATGGTTTAAATTCGGAATACATTTTGGTTTCTGATGGCAAGACTTTTTGTAAAAATTTGAGTTGTGAGTTGTTATATATTTTTTTGTGCTCTTGTCAGTAACTAAGATACAACTTGCTTTTCGCCCTTAATTATTGTTATATATTAATAATTATTGCTAATAATTGTCATGAACTAAGCCTACTTGAATAGAATAGCTCCATTTTATTTAATTTGTTATCAGATTATGCTCTCATATATTTTATCCCAATGACAAAGGGTACTGGACCAAGTCGAAAAATCAATAAAGCATTTATTTTGCTTCATCGAGAATAGACCTTTAAACCTTTCGGTTGAAAGGAAGTTCTCTACCTACTGCGCCACTCAGCCTGTGACAAAATTCATATTTCAGAAAATACTTGGCCAATCTGGTTTAAATTTTATACACTATATTTTTTAGTCTCATGATAACTCTTTTTATCATCACAAAATTTGTGGGACCTGCTCTTATTTGAATTAAAATCCATATTTCAGAAACTATTAATACAAATCCATGAAATACACACTACCAATCTATATGGGGAAAATGTTAGTAAAACTATAGTGTTGGTCCTAATCGTCTAGTACTCTAGTGGTTAGGACCCTACGTTTTTTTTACTATAGATAGAGTTATTGAATTTAATGTTTATATCACGCGAATTGTAAGTTTGAGAAGATATACCAGATTATAATATAAATAAATATAAATGTTCCGAATATCGCCTCCAGTATGGTCATATGACATCCAGCTATGGGCATGCAGCAAAGAAAGTAATAGAGATATTATTCAGAGGTTCCAGAATAAGGTCCTAAGAAACATTGTAAATGCGCCCTGATTCATAAGAAACTATGATCTACATAGAGATTTGCAAATAGAATCTGTCGATAAGGAAATACAGAAATTTCCAAGAAGTCACGAAAAAACGCTTCAGCACCTTGTAAATGTGGGGGTAGTCGAGCTACTAGAAATATGGATAATAGATAATAGAAATATAGCCAGACCACTCAAACGAAACCTTTTCAGTTAGTGCAGCAATAATCACCAACATTCTTGAGGACTAATCGCGCTGGTGATCGGAGGTTGACCCGCTCCCACGTTTAAATAGATTTGTTTTTACGGGATTTGTGAAGAATTTCGTTATGTTGACGAAACGAGGTTTTTCACAAGTCTTCGATAATCATAAATCGGAGAGCTGGTTAGTTTTTCGTCGCTGATGCGATGGGTCTTCAAGGTTATGGATGAATACGTCAAAGGAAAAGTTAGATAGACATTGTTGGATGTAGTCTACATTGAAAAATAAAATATAGCCAAGAAACAATTGCTCATTAGTCGTGTAGGACTAGATCGCAATATAGGAAGGGTGTGATTTTTTAGTGGGTAAGAATCCCACACACAATGTCAAGCTACGGGGCTCATTGTGTCTTTTGAAGATTCCCATCAGCCTTGGTATAAAAAAAAAAAAAAAAAACAATATCGCCTTCAGCTTTTTTTTATTTTTGATTCCACAGATTGTTACTGATATTTATATTGTATTGGCCAAATTGAGATAATTTTTTCTAAGGAAAGTTCTATAGTTTTGTAGTTATTTGATTCTGGATATTTTTTTATAATATTTCGAAAGCAAATTATGTCCTTCGTCAATGCTTGCGACTAAATTTATTTCTGTATGAAGCAAATTTCTATGCTCTTTAGACCAGATGCGCAGAACAACACCAGATGCAGAGAAAATCAAAAATTCTGTATTACCATGGGTGAATAGAATTTTACTTTGATCATACCAGGGATCTAGATGATATTTATCTTAAGAAAAATTATTGATTTTTAATTGTATGTCAACCTAACTTCTGACGGCATAGTCTTAAGACAGTGAATAAATAATTCCGATCAAAGAGTAATTCATTCCTTTATATACTGAAGTGAGCTCGTACAGAGTGTTTTTAATTTTTTACAATTTTACTTATAATTATAACTAATTAAGTTTTAATTCAGTGCAATCTTAATTTTAAAATAAGGAATTTTTTGTTTTTTGTAGAAGATATTTGAATTTGATTTTTGTACTAAATAAATAAAAATCTATCTTAACCCTGCACTCTGATTTCACGATTTTGCTTGACCCGAATGTTTGCTGGAACAGAAATAAACTAGACAAATTTTTAAGTAGTTTAAGTCCTAGTATCAAAATGATACAATTTACTGTAACAGGGAATAATCCTTCTTGTATAATCATTATAAATCTCTGAATAGCTTGATCGTAGAGCAACAAAGTGTTTTGGTGTAGCGCTTATGTAATTTAATTACAATTCAGAAGATTTCACGAATTCAGAATCCCCATCAGGGGATAAATGTAAAATATCAGTTTTTTTTTCTTTTGTTATTTTTAACTTAATGATATTTATAAGAGTTTGGAAAAATAAGTGGAGTATGATATTGAAGAAGGCCTAGTGTCTGATATTAGTGTTGTAGTTTTTCAGAATTAATTAATTCATATACCAGAAAATTGATAGTTCTCGTAGCACATTACTTGTTTGCCTTTATGTAAAAAATTACTATTAAGCCCCGATTTTAGCAATTAAAGTAAAATTAATATGAAAAAGTGACACAGTGAAAAAATATTTTGTTTTAACTGCAAGACGGTTATAACGATCAGGAAAATTACTTGAGTAAAATTTGTCGTCATTTCGTGATTGCATCCGAATTATTTTTTGCTGGTAAAATGAAATTGTGAAAAAATTAAAACATACATCAGTGAAATAATTTTGTTTAATTTTTTTGTTTTGATCAGAAAAATAAATACGATTCGAAAAATGATAAAATGGATTTTGTTTGAAATATTAAGCTTAAAATGCTAAATTTTGGAACTGACTTTGTTTATTAGAATATTTTTCACAATTCCTATTCTCCTGTGTCAAACGCTACCCAAACAATAGGATAGGATTCCTTTATACAAAATTATTGTAGGTGTGGGTAAAGAAAAAAAGGATTAGGAGGGAAAAAGGATGATAGAGGAGAATTGGACGGTAAGTTGGAGACGAAGCTGAAGAGGTTCTTTTTGAAAAGTTACAAATTGTATAATGGAGCGTTTCTATTGGAGGGGAACACGTGAGATGGAAGCATGTTCCACATTTTCCAACAAGCAGTTCTTACAATAAAAAAATTTCCGAAACCAGTTTTGGACCTAGGTACTTTCCTAGGTATTTTCACAGTGTTCTACACTTGAAGCCTCTCTAGTGTTACGCCGGAATAGTTTGAAGGGAGGCATTAGTGATTTGATTTCATTAGAACAAGTGTCATTTCACACAAGATATAAAAGAAGTAGAGAGAGCTCCAACTTTTCAACGTAAAGATTTCGAGTAAAGGTTAAGTGGACGGGGGGGTCGCCAAATAGGTTTTGGATTTTGTCCGGGAAACCTAGTGAAGTTAGAGAGGCGCCAACCCATATGTGAGAATTGTACTCCATCTTAGGTCGGATATATGCTTTATAGATATCGTCCAGATCTCTTGGAGAAAAGTAGGCTTTACATCGAGAAAGAAAACCCAAACATCTTAGCTATATCAGAAATATGCTCATTCCACTGAATTTTTTGATTTAGCTGCATGCCTAAAATATTTAGATTTTCTGACCTTTGTAGGTTTTCTCCTTGAAATCGCAGGGCGGGGACGGGTTGATCACTTTTACAAGAAATCAAACAGCTTTGAGTTTTTGACGTGTTGAACTCAACTCTGTTTACGTTACCCCAATGGGCTATTTTTGCTAGGTCATTGTTAAGTGAGCTAGTCATTATGCTTCTCTTCGAGCTGATTGAGGTAGAGGTGACGTTTGATTTCCTTAAAAATTCGTAGTTTGCCACCAATGTGCTGTCATCAGCAAAACTATGTATTGGATTGAGGGTTGAAGAGAGCAAGTCGTTGATGAAAATCAAGAAAAGGGTAGGTGATAAGACAGAGCCTTGAGGAACGCCAGCATTTATTACATAGTTGTCGGACATAAAACTGTCGACAACGACACGTATACTTCGGCTCGAGGAAAAGTCGTCAATGCATGTGCAGAAGTGGCTACCCAAACCAATAGTCTGACATTTGCTCAGAAGAGCAGAATGCCATACTCGATCGAAGGCTTTTGAGATAACGAGAGCTATAACCTCAGATTCACCAGTACAATGAATGCTGGTATTAAGCTTAACGAATAAAGAAGTTAAAAGATCGCCTGTTGACCGGTGACTTCTAAAGCCGTATTGACAATCCTTAAAATACGCGAACTATATATATAACTATATTTAGGTATCTCAATAGCCTTTTGTTTATAAAGATTTCCATTATTTTGGAAATAATTGAAGTAATGGCGATTGGTCTGTAATTGGAAAGCTAGCCTTTGTCATTTTTTTTGGAAATTCGGAAACATGTGCAATCTTCCACTGACTGGGGTATGTACCAGTCGAGAATGAAAGTGAGAAAATATTTCGCAGAGGTTTCGAAATGGGAGAGGCGATGTGTTTAAGAACCATAGTTGGAATTCCATCGGAGCCAGTGTTCTTCAACACTTCTTTCTGATATTCAGGTTCTTCAACACTTTCACTACAGTTCGAGACCTAAAGTGTACCTTATGAATAATTTTAAACTTAGTAGGGTCAACATGAGGTAGTACTGGTGGTATTCGTGTTGTAGGTGGAAATGTGAAATTTTCTGAAAATAATGTTGTAAATAAATTAGCTTTATCAAGTGAATCTGAAATGATAGAGTTGTCGGAAGTAATAAGCGGTGGAAAGGATGATCCACAAATTATTACTTATTTTTAACACTTTTTGCAATCTACTAAAAGGTAGTAAGTTCTATCTATGCTTACAAAAATACACCTAAAACAGAGAGTAAAACAATCTGACGGCAGCATATTAAAAATGCAATCATTAGTGTGTCTGTATTGGAAAACAGGAAAGAAACGTAGAAATATAACAATTTTGTTAGTTTCTTTTCACAAGAAATGGTTTTAACGCTTTTGTTTTGTAGCACCTGCTTTTTCTCTCTAGTACCTACAAAAAAAAAAAAAAAACTAAAAAAAAAAATCTTTTGTTACCTTTGCCAGAATATTTTAAAAGTTCTGTTGAAAAAAAAATATTTTGCAAAGTTGTAAAGATAATTTAATTTCTAAAGTAAAAAAAAAATTTTGTAACCAGAAGTTTTTAATACAGTAAATTGGTGATAAAATTACTTACTTTCGTTGAGTTGAGAGAGGGGTTTAACTTTTTAACTTTATTTAAAAAATATTCTGGTATTTAAAAAACATTACCAAAGACAAATTTGAATTTCTATATTTAAGCAAATAAATTAAATATTTCACAATTGAATACAAATAAAAAAGTTAGATTGAATTTGAAGTAAATAAAAGGTGTACAGTAGTGTTACTTCGAAACACTTACTTTGATGGATAATCATTCAATTGATGAAATTATAAGTAATATATTTTATCAAGTTTTTCAGAAAAATCTACTAAAAATTTATAAAAACTGTTTCAACTTCGAAAATTAACTCTGACAACACTTAAAGATTTTGTTAAAATATTATGACACTGACATTTGATAAATTGCAATTATCACGCACTGATTTCATAAGCCTAAATGATTTTATAGATATCTCGTAGGCTTAGTCACTTGTTCAGACAAAATAAAAACTTTAATACCATCTCTAAAACACTTTCGCCGAGGAACAAGAGAGACATCAAGTGCCCATCCCTACTCAGTGCAAATTTCAACGTAGTTCAAAACCGGCTATATGAATTTGTTTGTAGTAAAATTTTCCAGAATGCGGAACCATATTCCAACAAACGTGTTTCCCCAATGCAAAAATATACCTAAGTACAATCTACAAAAGTTCAACTAATATTAATAAATTTATTCAAAACGTCCCAACTGATCTAAGGGATATTTTTCTTTCTACAATCCTCAATTAGTCCAAGCTATACATTCGTGTATAAAGTTATCGATCGTTTAAAACCTAGTGTTTGGCATAACTTTAAAAAAAAAAAACAAGAATATATGATTAGAATATATTCTCTTTTATCATCATACTTGGCGTTTTAAATTCTATCTTATCTCTAACGGTGTTTTAGTTTTACGGATGTGTTACAAAATGCTACTTCCCTACATTATGCTTAATTTTTATCCCAAATTGAAGTAATTAAAAAATTTTTTTTTTTTGTAGTCAACCGTTTACCGTTCTTTTTTCCATTATTAAGATTAAATTTAGATCTCGAGAAGGCATATAATTAATTAATATCTAATTATTTAATTTTACTAATTCACATTATTTTGTTGGTGCTGTGAAATAAAGTCGAGAGAAATAGCATCGAATAGATTTTATTTTATTTTTGAATTATTTTTATTTTGGAAATAAGGTAGAATTTTTTGGAAATAACACTTAGAACAGTAAACTAGCATTGTTCAATAAATTTTATACGGAAATACGGACAGTGAATTTAAAATGATTTTTTCCAAATATTACTTGGGCTTTTTAAAGCGATAATGTGTTGTTATTTACAACACTTGAAATGCTTGCATGGCAATAATAAAATATTTAAGAAGGATTTGCGAAAAAGATATAAATTGCTAGCAAATTTTATCTTTAGTAGGGCCTGCCGCTTCCAAGCCTTCCTTATTTAGTTATTGAAAATATATAATCCGCTGCCTGTTTGTGTTGATGGCTCATAAACGCAAACTATAAGCTTTTAAGAAAAATTATCGAAAATAAGATGATTATAAACACGAATGAGGCCACAGAGTTTCCAAAATAACAAACTTCCTGCTAACTCTCAATAGAGTAGACTGTAGGGAGATGATGGGCATACTTACTGGTCATAACCACATGACACATGAATAAGCCTATGTTTAGTCTAGCACTGAGTGACGATCCTACCTGTAGACACTATCTGGAAGAGGAGGAAACCTCCACACATGTTGTAGAATAATTAAAAAACTGTACAGATTCTTTATCTTCCCCTATTTCTTTTCTATTCAATAAATCTTTAACTTCTGGGGTATTCCCAAATTTTTGGAAAAAGTCCTACGTAAGACCAGTTGACAAAAAGGATTTAAAGATTAATAATTCAAATTATAGACCTATTGCCAAACTATCGAGTTTAGCTAAAGTGTTTGAACTTATGTTATTTGATACGATCTATAATTACTGTTCTTCATTTATAGTAAATGAGCAATAATTCTGGACAAGGTAGTCACCTCGGACCACTGTTATTTATTATTTCTATAAATGATGTCACTAAAATTATCCAGAGCAGTGGCATAAAAATTTACGCCGACGACAAGAACATTTTTAAAGATATTAGTTCAAATAACGACTCCCTTTCTCTTCAGAAAGACTTAAACAATTTTATGAAATGGTGTAATTATAATGGTTTATTTTTAAACGTTGATAAATGCACTATCATATCGTTTACTCGCTCTACAAACTCTATGTGTAATAATTATACCTTTGATGGTTCTATAATTAGACGAGTCATCGAATTTAATGATCTTGGCGTGAGTTTTGATTCCCAACTTACATTTAACATAAAACCATTTTACAACAATAAAATATAAAACGTATACAATCAGTAATTTAAAATAGAGATTGTAAAAATTATACAATTAGTTCTAAACTCAATGCTTGGTTTTATAATAAGGTGGTCTAAGGAAATTGATGATCTTTATGTTACTAAATCGTTATTTACGACGTTAGTCAGACCAATTTTTGAATATGCTAACGAAGTTTGGTCCCCTTTTTATCGCCAACACATTGATAGAATAGAAAGTATTCAAAAAAATTTTTTTAGGTTTGCATTAAGAGCTTTGAATTGAAATAATTCCTTAATATCGCCCCATAACATGAATATGTATACTTTAGAAGGTAGGAGAACTGTGTTAGGTATGGTTTTTATAACCCAAGTACTTAATAAACACATTGATTCACGTTATATTGAAAACATTTTAACAAAAGAGCACGATTTAGGCATGGAAACATATTTTCTATTACATTTCACAGTACTAACTACGGGAAATATGAGCCTATTAACAGAATGCTGATAAGCACAAACCAATACAACACAACAATAAATTTTGATATGAGTAAAGATGTTGTAAAAAAATCCTTATTTAATGTAATTTTCTAATTTCATTAGGACTTTTGTGTGAACTAATTGTATAATTTTTATAATCTCTATTTTAAATTACTAATTGGACTCGTTTTATATTTTATTATTGTAAAGTGGTTTTATTGTTACAAATTTAAATTTTAATATTGTAATTTGTAAACACTTGAACTAAGTAAGAAGAAATAAAATAATGCGTAGCTCTTTCAAGGCTGAGACTCAGGTTGTTGGAAACGAACTACATAACTTCAGAAAGCTTCTGCAGGATAGAACCCTCAAACCTATTGGTCTTTGTCGACTAAGTTGAGGGGTGGAGGAGGGCATAAAGAGCTGAAAGCCGAAATGTCGTGTCTGACATTTTAGTGCCACCTTCGTGAGGAAAAACAGAACACGAATGAAAATTAAGAGCGAATGACTTTGGATTGGTGGATTGGCCCAATTCGTACCACATCATTGCCACTTATTTATACCCTGTTTTAGCAGACAGTAATGTAATTTTTGCTACTATATTATAATTCGGCGAAGAAAGCTTAACAGCGTCGTGTCAGAGTTAATTGTCACAAATTACAGGCATTCTGTGCCGATCTCTAACCAAATTGCTAGGCAAACAGCCCTACATTTATAGGTATTATATGAATAGCAATATAGATCGACACTTTGAAGCTTTATGGTGCAATAAAGATCGCTACTTTAAATAAATAAAAATGCTTCTACTATGAGTGCAAGATTAATATTAACTTTTATTCAAAATATTCTATATAAAAAAATATTGCATTAGTTCTTATGAAACTCATTTAAACTCACTATACAAAAAAAAATACTATTTACTATGTTTCAATATAACTCTTATTATCTCTTAATAAATCAGCAACATTATATTAACCAATTTTCAGATTTTTCGAACAGCAAAATTACCTATTTTTATTAAAGATTTTTTCTGTTATAGCTGCATATTTCTTACTAAAATTTAATACATCAATAAACTTTGGACTCTTGGCTTTCAAATAAGTGTTTTAGATTTAAAATTGACTCGCTCGTTCTCAAAATAGTGGTGGTGTGAAAAAGCTCTTAACTTTAACGATTTTTTGGAAATGAAAACAAAACAAATTTAAATTTTTCATTCAAAAAACCAATGATGAGGTTTTCTTGTCAAGGAAAAATATCATAATTTTGTATAATAAAAATTTAAAAGAAAGTCTAAGTCAAAGATTACCAACATAATAATTTATTATATGTAGTAATATAAAATCCAGATAAGAAAAAATAGTAAATACAAAATATCTTTTGTAATTAAAAACTTGTAATTATTTACCTTAAATAATCAGGTAAATAAATAAACTTAAATAACAAAAAAAAAAAAATTTAAAATATTAGAAATAGATCAATTTGATGTTTGGTCTGAGAATCTTTCAAAAGACGAACATAACATAAGAAGAAATAAACTGACTCAAGCGGCAGCTATAATAAGCAAATTGGTTTAGATGCCGATGTTGTCATTCGATTACTTCAAAATATTCAACATTCAAATCGACACAAAGTGTATTTTGATAATTTTTTCACATCATACTATATGATGTGCTTGTTTGGTGGAAGACGTTTCCTTGCCACTGTAACAGTACGAAAAAATCAAATAGCAAATCGAATAGCATCATTTGTAACATAAAAAATTACAGCGATTACATATTTGATGCAACAAACAATTTATTATTGTGTCAATAGTCTGATAATAAAAAGGTTGCAGTTTGTTCTACCTTTGACCAAATCGAATCAATGAATGCTGTTAAATGTTGGAAAAAAGAAAAGAAGGATTATGTCAACTATCAGCAACCATTACTACCACATAACCACAAGTATGGGATGGGAGGTATGGATTTGCATGATAATGGAGTTGCAAATTATCATTTTTATCGCCAATACATTACAAATAGTACTGGCCATTGTGAATTGCTGGTTTGAGTTCTTCAATAGTAAATGCCTGGAAGGCACATTGTTACTATAACGAAATTAGCTGTGCTGATTACTATTACATTAACTGTGGTATAGCGAAATATAAAAATAAAAGCCTAGGCCACAATAAAGGTTTCGTGTTTTCGTTGCTGAAAAATTGTTATTTAGATTTGAATATGAATCATCTCAAGAAGAAAATCAGCCTCATAATTTATCAAAAGTATCAGGCAAACATGTTGTTTTTTCCAAAGCAGAAGGAAAATATCGTCGATGTCAATTGAAAAAATGCAGAAAGCCAACGAAATTCAAGTGCAGGAAGTGCAATATCTATTTACACACTAAATGCTTTGAAAAATATCATGAAAAATAGTTTTTTCTATTAAGATTTTATAATTAACAACACTTTATATTAAAAAAAATTTCTTTAATTATCTCAATAAAGTTTTTGTTTAACTCTATTTTATATTTTCATTCATTGCTTAGCTTTAATTTCGCTGAGATTGGGTCAAATTGCTAAAAATATAAACTTAATTTTTGATTTTCATGAACAAAAAAAAAATGCCAAATAGCGGCCAGTGTTCGATTTTTCGAACAGCCCTTTCCCAGGCTCTGGAACGTGCTAGCCCTAATCTTACAACGGATTTGAATTTTTTGGGCAACAATTATCTTAAAATCAATGGATTAATTAATAATCAAGATGTTTTTTTTTCTTGGCCGAAAATAGGTTAACGAAGAACAAACCGTTTCAAATTAACTGAATGTCATACATTTAGCTTAGGTCATAAATTTATTAATTTATGACTTGTAAGAAAGTGAATCTTGAAATAGATTTAGGATCATGAACATGGATTCAGATTACATTCTGAGAGAATATTATTGAATTGAGAATTTGCAGTCATGTAAGAGCAGACGCAAATTTTGAAGAAAAACAAAATAAATTCCGAAAACAAAGCTGATTGTAAACGCGAATGGCTTTGGTTTTATTAATTTTCGAAAAAGGAAATAGATTTAATTTTTAGATTTAGAATTATTTATTTCCTTAAATATAAATTTTTTTTTTTTTTTTACAAACTGAATCAAATTAAAATTGAAATATATCTTGAAATTGACGAAAGCAACACTGATTAAGTATATTGGTCTTAATATACAAAGCTGATTCTTAAACAGTATAGAGACAATTTTTTTCTAGCTTTTTTTATTAGGGGTGTACTTTAACATAATCATCTCTAGCAAAATATGTTTACCATATAATATGTATACCATATTTCTACATCTCTACCAAAAGATGTAAAATAAATTTGCTACACCACAAAATATTGAAATAATTTCTTAAAGAAAAATCGAATAACGCCATAAAGAAATAGAATAAGACTCCAATTGTTTCGGAAATTTCATTATCTTGCGGTGTTATTTCATGCTAACTTCTTTCTTTAATTCCATTTAAAAAATTTATACAACTTCAAAACTCTAGCAATTCTGTAGAATATATTATGTCGTACCCTAATAATGTTTATTATAAAGTTGTACAAAATATCAAATTATGAGCTTAAAACTAACTGTAAAAATTTAATAATTTAAATTTAAGAAGAAATAATGGAAAATTTTTAAAGAAAATTTTATTCTTTAACTTTACACCGTTACCTAGATTTTCTCTGCATTCTTTTTTTTTTGTTTTTGTTATAATTTTTATTTGTTGTCTATTGAAATAAAATTTCTTAAAATTTTTATTAAATTCTTTATGTTGTAATAAAGCACGTTTTTTATAATTCTATTTTTGTAATATTATATTTATTATAAAAGAGGGGATGTCGTATTTAATAGGGTTGAGAAAATTTTATTTTTTCCTTCACCTTGAATTTTCGTACTGTAAAATACATCATTAAAATATTTTGGTTGGTTGATTGGTATAAATGATAATACTAATAATTAGCTGTAACGAGTTCCAATTAGCATTATAATCGTAAACTATTATAGTCGGAAACTATTCTAAGTTTTTTTGTTGTATTTTCTTCACATTTCATTGTGTTGAATTTTATATTTTGTTAGTTTTTGTTTTGTAGGAGTAATTTTAAAGACATTGAAAATAAATCTTTTTTCTCTTATATTTTGTAGATTATTTTTGGATAGCAACCTTCTCCTGCATAATCTTTATATATCTTGTATTATTAATGACATAAAAATGTAATTTTGAACTAAATTGTCGTATTTTTCCCCCCTTACTCCTCTTGGGAGCATAGGGCTTCCACTTGATATTTCCATCGTACTCTATTTCTAGTTGCTAAGTTTTCGAGGCAATGTCTAATTTCAGTTTTAATCTGTTTATACTGCCTAAGTAGGGAATTGGCCTACTGTAGAAAATCACTTTGATAACTCTATCTGCGCCTACGTGGTAAGATGACGTCATATTTTTCTGCAAGTTGTCGCTGCAATTTTATCCATCTTTGAAGTTAAGATGCCTGACGTTACTATATTTTACTGGGTACGTCATGTCACATACTTTTGTCAGTTGTTGACAATTGTATAATTATTATTAGTGTTTGTCCAATATTCATTTATTGTGTTGTATGATATATATGAGTATTGATATAGATATAGATATAGGTAATATTTTAAGTCATAAAGTATTAATTATTATTTATTGATTATAAATTTTATATATTATATTTTGTTATTTTTTTAATATTTTATACCCCCCACGGAAATCTAACCGGTGACCACCACATCGTAATTGAAACACATTTATGTGCTCCAACCGATTAGGCCACGGAAGGGATACTAAATTGTTGTACTCGATTCAACATATCTATGCTGGAGCAAAAATGAAATAGGTTGGTTGGTTATCAATTTTAGAAACAGGCCAATAAACCTGGTGAACATTATTAAGCCTTACTTAATTTGGCGACCATGACATGTTTGAAGTACCTTTTCGCAGTGCGCTCTTTAAAAATCAAAATATATATCGTAGCTTGAATATTGTTTTGTTACAGGTTGCTATTGATTGAAACAGAGGAAAACACTGATTAATGTTTAATCAATAGACAATTTTGAAAAAACTGTTCGATAGGATTTATTGTAAATTTTTTATGATTAACTTTGATAATATTTTTTGTTGAAACTTCAAAAATTAGGAAATGAGCTTAGCTAGTTCTTAAGCTATGTTCAATCATATTCAAAATGGGTTTGTGGTATATCGCAACGTGCGACCATTTTTTTCATTAACTTGGATGTACAAAAAAAATGGATATACAACAACTCAATATTAAATATATAAAAGACTTTATTATGCTTAATAATAATTTATTTCAGGTTTCAAATTATAAAAATAGTAATATTTTTTATCTATATCTAACAAATAGACTAATAAGCTTTTTACATCGGCAACTTTTTCATTTGTAATAGTCTTTAGCCTATTAGAAATTATATTTAGTTTTTGTTCAAATAAATTTTTCGGTGTAGGCAAAGTTTTCTTTGATGTATTTTTTTTTTGTAGTAATCTGCTTTGATAATTCAGAGATTGTATTGTAGTTTAAACAAATCTGTTTGTTCATAGCACAAAATTTTTATTTTTATAAACGAAATCATTAAAAAATTTATATAATATATTTTTAGACAAGAATATAACTCTTAGTTAGCTTTTTGCCAAACTTACCCTTTTCCGTTAGAGTAAAAATAGTTGAATATTCTCCTTTTAATTTTACTAAATATGCTTATTATACAGATACTCGTATTTCATCTACTACTTGCATTGCAGACTTCTTCAGTGTTTGTACTTGCCTGAGGAAAGAAATGTGAAATAGCCTTATTTAATTATACTGAACAGGTTTTGCTGAACAGCTATTGGAATTTTTTCTCACTTGCTTGTTTGTTTACTTTCCAATGAAATACAGCAGATTGAATATGTATTTTGTTATTATGCAATATATTTTTTTAATGCCAAAGTGACAGGTACGGGTGTTTTTATTCTTTATATTACACTTTTCTATAAATTTATACAATGAAGAATATTCACTGTCTACCCAAGACGTTCAGATTAATCAGTGAGTGAGTAATTCTTGACTTTATACATATTTCGATGTTTTCAGCTAAGTCTAATTTCATCGATGTCTCTTCTGTGACTTACAATTATTATGTCTTTATTGGAAATATTATGACTCTTCTGGATTATGTGTTCTGCTACTTTGGATCTGAACTCGGTTAATTTCCTCTTCTTATTTAGTTTTGCTTCTTCCAGGTGTTCCTTGAGTTTGTCCCACAAAATTTTTCTACAATGTCTATAAGTCCCGATTTCGCCATTTGACTAAGGACCTAATAGTTGATCTTAGAAAAATTTTCAGCTAATTGTTTCTGGTGCTATAACTTGTATTTTTGTAGTTTCGTTCTGACGGGGAGAAGAGTTTTACTAAATTCCAATTCTACTCTTCTTTTGGTATGTTGATGAATTAGTAGGTGGGTGTGACATATCCGCTACAAATATTTTAAATGTGAGTTTAGTCTCTTTTACCAAACGGGGATTCTGAGAGAGATGTTGTATTGGTGTAGGACCTAATGACCATATCCCAAGCATAGCTGGAACTCCTAGCTTTCCAAAAATATATGTATTTAGTGGCGCACCTTATCCTTTAAGGATGAAAAGGTCATTTGGTCCTACACCGATACAACATCCCCCTCGGAAGAGCCTACCAAACTTTATTGATAAATGGGAAAGCATAACATTCGGTGGATCATGTGATTGTGAATAAAAAAATGTATCTTATATTGATAGGAGTGGTTCGAGATGCTGAGGATACTCTGTAAATATGCATAGGTTTTCTGTAGATCCCTAGTTCTAGGGAATTCTTATTCTAGTCTAAAACAGTAGGTCTAAGAACGATAGTTTACCTTCTATTTCAATTTCGACGATAAACTTTTCCTATGCATATTCACTGAATTGTTCCTATGAATTCAGTTAATTGTAATCAATGTTGGTTACAGGCCTCATTTAATTAATATCAAAAAGGTTAGTAAAGTCTGATAAAATCCCTGTGTATCTCTCTATTCATGTCAAATACTTTATTGACTTTGCTAATATTCTTAATGATGGCCCTTTATCCCAATTTTACTTTTGCAAAACTGATTTTCAAAAATTAAGTCAATCTTAGGACTCCTGTGAGTTTTCTTCCGTTTTTAGATTTTATTTAAACACAAGTGAAATTAAAAGTTGAGAATTAAGAAAAATAAAGTCTGGACCAAGTACATAAAATCTTATAGTTCAATCAACTATAATGAATTAAATGCATCTTCTCGTATTTTAAACAATACAAAACTCTCTTGGAATTTTACTAACATAAAAATAAATTATGATTACGGGAATTCCCAAGGTTCCCAAAAATTGTCAAATTTAATTATACACTTATTAACAACCCCAAAATTACTTCTCAGTACTTTCGGGACTTTTTGAGAACTCGTATTTTCTTTCTCTTACACGAACATTAACGAATTTAATCACATGGGCAAATCCACGAAAATTACATTATCTTCCAGATTTGTAAGTGAAACTCACATCATTGAGAATTTGAAAAAACTTATATTTAGTCACTATGACATTTTCAATATCCTGTCCAATGCCCATACCATATATGAAAAAATAACACAAGTAATACCAATAAATTCAAAGTGACATCAAAATCTTTATAAATCAATCACCAAAAATGTGATTATATCTGGGGCGCATTCTTAATTATTATAAAATACAATGGCAGCAACAGACGGGTGTATTTTTGGCCATTACATTTTTTTCTTTCTTAAAATACGAAAAAGCCACAATTTTTAAAGGTCTTATTTAAATTATTTAACTTAATTGAAAAGGAATTTTCCTGTTTTAATTTCATCAAATAATTTCAGTGCAAATTTGATGGTGTTATAATTTTATTTTCTTTTTCAATTGAATCTAATTTTAATATCAGGTTACACGTGTTGCTCTTATCTAAATAATGTAAAAAAGAAAATTTATTTAGGATCTTTAAATTTTTTTTTTAAATAATCATCCTTGCATAATATATTAAAATTTACTTTTAAACAAAAATAAATTTCTAGGTCGTAGATTTGATTCTATTTATTTAACTTTTTATAATGTCCTTTAATTGGTGTATAAATTTTGACTAAAAAAAATCAACATTGAAAACATTTTTTTTTATTTCCTTACACAATCTGTCTCTACTGGAGAGATTCTGTTGTATGTAATATACAATGACTAGCAGATGAGAAAACTCAATGATAAGTCTGGCATGATGATGATCTAGCTATACTCCATCGTATTGCGGAACCTTTGTTAGTCTGCTGAAAAGTTGTGGAATATGAAAGTTATGGAATATGCAAGTTGTGGTAAGTCGATTAATAACATTTGAAACCAACATGCCGTTTGGTAAGAAATTTTACTTTATCTATCAAAGTATCACAAACAAAATATAACAATAACAAAGAGAATAAAGATAATCAGTTAAATGTATATGAACACCAACGATTTTATACTTATCTTTTTGTAAGAGACAAAAATTTTAAGATTTATATTACAGTTTCATAATTTTAATATCTTTCTTGTTTTTTCTTTTGCTGAACTGTAACATAGATGAATAGCAAAGCTGGATTTCAAAATATCACTCAGTTATTAAAACTTAGAGGTGTACTTCACATTGAAAAAAAAAGTTTTAAAATAAGTTAAGTAATTTTGGATTAATATTACAAATTTAAAAACTGACAAATAATGTCTTTGAATTTGCCGTTCTTAGATATTACTCAAGCATTTTTCAGAGTCTGTTATGATGGTCTCTACTATTTAAGCTGAAATAAAAATGACCACATCACTATTATAAACTCATTAAAGTATATTCATTGAACGGGACATTCATCATTAAATTTAACGATGAAAATTTTGAGTTAATGGATGGATCTTGGCCGGTATATCACAAGGAAGCGTATCCATTCTATATCTTCTATATTGACATATTCTATATATATTTACATTCTACTTATTCCTGATCTACCAAACAAGACACGATACCATTGTTACAACTTTTGTTAATGATACAGCAGTACTTGCTTCAATTTATATTTCTTCAAATGGTCAATCTTTCATACTTCAAAGATACTTAGATGGCATAAATAATTTGTTAAAAAAGTAAAGGATTAAAACAAACGAAGTCAAATCTATCCATATTACTTTCAATACAGATGAAATCAATAACAATTCATTACAACGGTTGAATTCAGTCACACACTTGGGGTTTCGCTTGAATCAAAAGCTAACATGGAGAAAGTATATTGCAATCACAAGTAAACAACTACCTTTAAAGCTCTTAGATTCATACTGGTTAATAGGTTAAAAAGCCCAACAATAAGGAAATGACTGAAGCTAACATGATCCTACGGTATCGATCCATGAGGGGCAATACCTTAAATATATGAGTTATGGAACATTTTCAAACTAGCAAAAGTATTTAATACTACTTAAAATTAGTGTACATTGTTGTAATCATTTACTCAATATCTATTTGAAGTTTGCTTTTGTTAAATAGGCTGCAAAAAACTTAGAAGTAATAATTAAAAAAAATATTTTATAAAATTAGAACATAATTTATTGATTGATGATCAATTTGGGATAATTTCTTATTTCATATTGATGTGGCTAAGTCCACCTTGAATTATTCAGAGACCTGAATATACATAATGGTGTATCATTTATTTTTTGCAGTAGCTTTTATTTTATAGAGCATTTTTAATAGTTACATCATGTTGTATTTATTATGTCATTTTATATATACTATTCACAGTTTATTCAAAATCACTCTTTGTAAATTCAGGATAAAAAATATATAATTTCAGCTTCCATAATTTAATATTCATGCAATTGAAAATAAACCACACTTCCATCTTTATGTAACAATGGAGGCCCTCGAAACTACAAGAAGGTTGCAAACTCTACCCTATAGAAGAGATATAAAGTAGAATAACCGACAAGAGAGACCTGGTGTAGTTCTGAAGAGCGGGCTAGGTCCTCAAAAACTTCAAACATTTTCACTGAAGGGTCCCTTACTGCTTTGGGCGTGAGAGCTGGAGTGTTCTTTTAAAAAGAACAAATTGGACTCCAGTTGCCTCTTGTCAAACACTGCACATTCTTCCAGGCTGAATTATTTGCTATAAACGAAGCAGTGAATATAACAAAAAAGCAAAGATGGTCTACCAAAGTTATTAGCATCTTCAGTGATAGTCAGGCTGCCCTAGAAGCTCTTGAAAATAACCTAATCAAATCTAGTTTGGTGGGAGAATGGTCGGAAGCCCTAAACTTCATAGGGTTACAAAATAAGATACAACTGATTTGAATACCAGGTCATAGTGGTTTGACTGGAAATGAGAAGGCTGACGAACTAACAAGATCATCGGCGGGCAACATTTATGGTCCAGAACCGGCATTTGTGCACATGTGTAGAGTTGTAGACAGTAGACACTGTCTGGGAGAGAAAGAAAGCCCCACACATGTTGTAGGAGAGTACTTAGCTCTTTCAAGGCTGAAACTGAAGCTGTTGGAAACTCACTACATAGCCTCAGAAAACTTCTGCAGGATAAATCCCCTAAACCAATTGGCCTTTTAATTAATAATTTAGTGCGGGTGTTTTTGTAGACTACATTTTTTATGTCAGACAGAATTAAGATTTTTGATTGCTTATTCGTCTGCTGCTCAGGAATTTAAGAATATTAAGAAAATATCAGTCCATGCTTGTTACATTTCTTTAATAACTTAAAAGAAAATGAACTCATCGACAATCAGACGCAAAATTATTTTGTAACAACTTGATCGTAGAAAATAGCAAAAGTAATTCCAATTTGGAAGCCTTTTAAGGATCCAACTAAACCTCCTACATACCAATAAGTTTGTTATAATCTAAATTTCACGCCTCAGTTCGGGAAAATGGGAAATAAGTTTTTATCAGCTCTGAAGATGCAATCGAGCCGAAAAATCTTGTAAAATATTTTGAAATATGATTACAGCACAGCTTAAGCTACTCGGAATAATTAAAAATTCAAATCGGAAAGGCAATTAAGGTTTCGCTATTTCAAAAACTTTATTCTACTGAATATATTTAACACTCAGAGTCAAAATCGTAACTTATTAATCCCTAATCAGACCAATATAGAGTTACTGTTATTCAATATGGTTCAATAATAGCAAAATAGTTCAATAAAACGAAAGAAAATATGTAATATAGAAAATCCACTAACCTAAACCACTACTTATGAAATAAGTAGTTAGTTGATACTTATGAAATTAGCTGGATAAAACTGGGTACATCCAATCTAAGGATTCCGTCTATCAATACAAAACTATAATTTTCTAATACGATACAAGAAATAAAAATGTAATGGAAATATTTAAAATTAAAACTTTATAATAGAGAAATTTAGATCTCCCAAAGTGGGATATTAAATTTAGCTTAATGGTAACAAGATTATTATTTTTATATCATAAATTAAAATACGAGTATAATAAAAGCAAGTAAATGCTTTAATGCTAGAACGCTAATAATATTATCTAATCCAATTGAAGATATTGATACTGATAATGATAGAATACTATTATTTTCAATTTTTTTCTCTTGCGGAGGTGACCTTAATATGTCAAGGCTGGCATGTAGGCTTTTAGCTCTTTATGCCTCTTAACTAAATAAAATTAGATTTTTAAAAAAAATAAACGTATTATGAGTCAGGAAAATATTTTTACCTCTCTAAACGCCATGCATTTTATAATTTTGACATATTATCATTCTAAAATTTATTTTTACTGACATACTTTTCAAATTCATACACAAAAATATTTAAACATAGTTTTTGTACCAACATTCTTGAGTATCTCAACTGTTATTTAATTAAATTTTAATAAAATAAAAATAACAATAAATTTTACTGTCATAACCTAATAAAATATTTCATATTAATGCCATAAAATTTATTATCCACTCTGAAAAATTTAAATAATTCTCATAAAATAACAAGCATAGAAAGAAAGCCAATTCTACAAATTCAAATTATTAGGCTGTTGAAGGTCAAAAGCTATTAAGTAGGTATTTCTTAAAACAATGACATGAAAACAGTCCTAAATATCAAAACCAAACCAAAAAAAAAATAAAAAAAAAATAAAAGAAAGATAAAAAATATGAGAAAATAAATAAAATACGGGTGCCATTTCTAAAATTACAAAATAACATTTACCCTGATTTTGAAGGGTAAAAGAAAAATAAGAAAACCAAAAAAAAAAAAAAATTACAATTTTTATTTGCTTCCTATTCTATTTACCAGAAAAAAGAAATTTCAATCAATATTTTTTGTAAAAAAAAAAAAAAAACGAAAAAAATAAAATAAAAAAAAAATTTACAAAAAATAAATTAGAATTTTTCTTTTTGTTATTTTATTTTATTCTTATTTTTCTGGAAAAATAATATGTTTAGGACCTGATGTATACCTACCTACCTGACATTTTACTGAAATATAATTGAATGAATAAAACGCAATTTTTTATAATTTTGACCACTAGAGCAAAGTTGATATAACTTTGTAATGTTGTCATTTATTTAAAATACTTACAATAAAGTAATTTTATTTTCTTTTTTTTTAAATTTCCTTAAAATTATGACAATATAATAAAATTTATTTGAATATTCCATTAAAAGTAAATAGAAACTTTTTTGTTGCTTCTGTTTTTTTTTTAATTTAGTGTTGTACAAAGTTACTTAAGACCATGGTGGTAATATTTCAAAAAAACGAAAAAAACATTTTCATTAAGGAGAGGGAACATAAATTTTATTTTTAAATTATATCTGAAACTATTAAGCAAGATAAATATTTTGACCTTTTAAATAATATTGTTTAAAAACCAATTTACTTAAACTTAACACAAATGTTAAAATTAGACAATTTGATGCCACCATTTCAAACTTAACGTGAAACGCTATTTAAAAAAATTTGAATTGTCCTAGAGACATGAAAAATTCGTACTAAGAAGTCGTAGTCTCTTTAAATGTTTCATCTTGAGTCGACGTGCATGGAATAGCAGGCAATTATTTTATCTGTCTATTGTCAGATATGATGTCGTCTAAATGGCGTCGATTTTAAGGTCGTTATTAATAGAAAAAAAGTCCTTCCTAATATGCATCCGCATTTAAGCATAAATATACGTTTTTTTATTTTAGACAAAAGCCCTTCCCAATAGACTTCCGCGATTGACCCTATTAATTATACAGTGACATACAGAATTTTCTTTTATTTGAAAAGTTGCATTATGCCATTATGTATGGAAAATAGCATCATTCAAATGACCACCCCGACTTCTCCGTTGCATTCTGTCAACACAATTTTCCATTACTTTTTCAAATAAATTGCTCAATTGTTGTTGGATTATCAGCATAAATATTTAACTGGAACATTTCTTGAGATAGTTTCATCACCAAATTTTTTTTCCAATAAATCGATTTTTAAGGTGACTTGTGTGGTAGGTGGCACCGTCTTGTTGAAACCCAATTACCTGCAGATTATTTTGAACAACAGCAGGAAAAAAAAATCATTTAACATTGTTCTCTATCGTTCTCCAGTGATTAATACTCTTTGACCAGCATAAATTGCATACCAGACAGTGACTTTATCTGAATGTAGTGGTGTCTGAACAAATTCGTGTGTATTTTCAGTACTCTAAATTTACAATTGTAATTTAAACAAATTTTACCTGTTAAATTGAAGAGTAATAACTTAGTCTTCGTCTTCTAAATATATATATATATATATATAAATATATAATGTTATGATTTAGTCAGCTGACATGAAGTATTATCGTATTTGCTTTCAACGGGGGAGTAGCCACGCGTGATCAGCAGAAATGAAACGATGCTCATAAGTCAGGTCCAGTACCTACATGGTCATATGATCACCCAAGGTAGTAAGTACATATATATGTATATATATATTATAATTATATGTTGCACTTATATAAATTTTGTATTTTTTTTTTCAAGATATCGTCATTGTTTTGAAATTCGGCATTTATGTATTTTTGTTTCGACATTTTAACAATTGGTATACATTTTTGTATGTTGATACAGATTTTACTTTTATAGATATCATCGTGGCCCAAAGTATATTAAGGAATTATGTATTGAGCCATTTTAATTCGACATTATATCTTCTCCTCCGAGATGTTTTGACAAACTAAAGCAGCAACGATTTGCAAGGGTTATTCTTCGCCGTACCTCCACTTTGATGTCGTTTGTGGGATTAAAGCTGGTTCCAAGGTAGGTATGCTCTTGAACTACTTCGACATTATACGTGCCGACAGTGACCAACATGGTGTTGAGAGACCTTTCTATTTGTCGACAACATATATTTTGGGTTTTTCTCATTTACTTTGAGACCTATTCGTTCCGCTTTTCTTCAATCTGGGTAAAGGTTTTGACGACCACCCGTTGTGATCTGACGATGATGTCAATGTCGTCGACATACCCTAGTAGTTGGGCAGATCTGAAAAACAATGTGCTGGTCTTGTTTACTTCCGTTCGTGCACTATACGTTAAATTACTAGATTGAAGAAGTCGCATGATAGGGAATCATCTTGGACACGTCTGGAAGAAGTCAAAAGTGTTATTACCAATCATCACAGCATAACTTATGTTTTCAAATGTCATTTTTGAAAATCGGATGAGCTTGACTGGCACACCAAATTCCAGCATAGCAGCATACAGCTCGCTGCGGGTCTAGAAAAATAGTTGAAAACGCTTTGGAAGAGAAATTCAATCAACTTTAAAAACTCATTTCTGTTTTTGTTCTGTCTAAGAAGTTGTAACTGAATAAAAAAGTGAGTTTTAGGGGTTAGACGGTTGGTTTGGTTTTCCCTAAATCCATAATAGCTTTTGCCACAAAAAAAAATCCACAAAATCAACAAAAAACTATCTTTGTTGTTGCTTTTACGCGTTTCACTTTATTATGTACGGCACTTTATGTGAAATTTTGAGTTACGAGAGATTTTAGAGCTGGATTCAAAATCAAAGATCTACGCCTTTTACGGAATATTAGATACAGTTAGTTAGATACAGCGAGGATATCCCTTTTTTCAGGATTAATTTGCCACAATTTTATGGATCTCGGTTTGTTCACTAACCCTTCGAAATTCTGTTGAAACTAAAAAAAATAAATAAATAAAAAATATACAACAATTGGCCTCCCTATATGGCTTCAATATTAATTTCTTTACAAACTATAAAAATTCATGACGGTTAATGTACGTGTGGCGTCTCGAATCATATTCGTATTAATTTTCATATCATGTTCTTGTTCCTACCAACAAATGGTTATTGTAAAGCCCACCTTGATTACAAATCCAGCTTAAGTGTCATGAATTAATGGTCCCCCCTCCGCAAAAAAAATAAAGAAGGGGCAATCAGTGGGATCAACAGCAGTTTATACATATGTATGCAACATTAGCATGTAACAGTTAGTGTTAGTATTTAAGTACATTAATACAGTGAGTCGGTGAAAATAAATGAATTAAAAAATACCAAGAAGTTTTGTTTATTAAAAAGCAAAACCAGACAACCATATACCATTACTTACGACCATTAATTATTGGTACATAAGAATAAGGTAGTTTTTTGAATATCTAATAATTAATTTTTTTCTTTTCATCACTTTTTCCACTCCTATTTTGTTCCTTGAACATTATAATTTTTTGTATAAATTCATAATTAATCCAAAATAAATTCAGATGACTATTTTTGTTATCTTATAGCTACTCTATTATGAATTTGTCTCCTTTTTTAGATTAATAAATGAGACTTACATGAAATTAATTAAATTCATTACTTTACCACATTTATAACAAGATGTGTAATTCGGTTACAAACAGACTCAAATATAACATAGCAGGAAGAATGTATTTTCCCCACATTCAATTTCGTGGAGTAATTTTTATTTTGTATTAGAGTTTGTAAAATTTCACAGAGTAACCACCAATAACACATTTTACTTCAAATTTCAAAGCTTCATTTAAAAATTTTATCTTAAATATATATTTTGAAAATTATTATCCTTGCAAATATTTTATTTATCTCGCAGATTTTCTTATCAATTAAATATATTTTTAATAATCCCGTTGTGGTGACATAAAAAAAAATTGTACCACAAAAGAAATAGAAATGTTTACAGAAATATTAGAAAAATAATTTTTAATTAGGTACGAGTAAACAAAAATGAAAAATTTTATTAAGTTTTGAGTTTGGGAAATTTATTCTTTATTTCTCTCATTTACAAGACTTTATCAAAATTTCATAAGAGGGAGCATCAGAGTAAAGAGAAATTCAATTTTAGAATGAAATAAACATTTTAGGGTTCTGTGGTTTTATAATAAATTTATTATTAATGATGATAACTATGCCAGGTGTTTTTTTGTTTAATAGCAGTTTTCTTCACTTCAATGTTTTTAAGAAATTAATTTATATCTAAATAAATATCTGATTTCAAGAATATTTGATTTAAATTTTATCGAAAAAATTTTTGAGCTTAAAAACGTTTTGGATGGATTATCAAATAGTTGGTAAGACTTCCTAATCATACAGCTTTTAATATTACAAATAAAAATGGGGTTGGGTTTATGGTTCAAATCCGCAATAGGGTCTAATTTCCCAAAAACAAAAGCTCCAAATCAAAATAGTCAAACACAAAATCGCCAAAAAAAGATCCCCAAATAAAATATATAAAAATTATTTTATTTTTAAAGTCGGTGTTTGCCGCCCCAACCCACGCCACTCATTTATTGTACTTCTGTTTTTGCTGATCTTGATTTTCTGGACCGCAAGAAGATGTAGATGGCAAGACGAAAAAATGCAATACAATCACATTCCCTCCATTTATGTTATAAATTTGTAATTTTCCGAATATAAATTAAAATATTCCTTTGGGGATTTTTTTCAAAAAAAATTTTGGGGGATTTTTTGTTTGGGCATTTTGATTTTGGGGCTTTTTAAAAGTCTGGTGAATTTGGGTGTCTTGATATATATATATATATATATATATTTATGTAAGTAAATCTATTTCTATGATTTTCCTTTGAATTTCCCTTTAATTTTTTGTAAATCCATATTGCCTATTGCATAAGAGGTTGTTATTTGTTAAGTATTTTATTATCTGATTGTTTATACAGGTTTCCAATATTTTACTGCAAAAAGATGAAATTGAAATCGGCCAAAAATTATTGACATCCGTTTTTTTTACCAGGTTTGTATATTGGAATGACCTTTGTAATTTTAAGAGCATCTGCTACAATACTTTCACAGTTTGGTGATTGGTTTAGTCAGTTCTTGCTTACAAGTTTTAATTAAATTAGTACTATAATTCCGTCGTATCCAGCACAATTTGTACTTGCTAAATAATCAATTACTTTCAATGTTTTTTTTTTGTAGTGCGTTCAAATGTGAATCTACTATTAGTTTTTATTTTCGGATAATACATAGTTGACTCAAACTTCCAATATTACAGTAATGATCATTAATTTTGTTCGTTTTTATGCTTTTACTGTTCTTGATAGTAACTTAGGTAGTAACTTCTTCGTGCTTCTTCGTGCAAGTTTATTTTACAATTTCTCTACAATATTTCCATAATTTATTTATCAAATTACTGATGGCTTTATCAACTCATAAATTTGGAAAACTACCAATAGTGGCAGGAGCTTCTTTTTAAGTAGAATATAGCCTCATTTTATTTAACTTGTTACCAGATTATACTCTCAAACATTTTTTGCAGTCGCAAGCACTGATGAAAGAAGTAAGTTGCTTCCGAAACATCGAAATTTGCAAAATAAATATAAATAATTAGTGAAAGGAAAATCGACTGTTATTCCATAATTTAAATATAACACTAAAAACAAATCTGATTATCAAAAACAATTTTTTGTCATTTGTTTAATCCCAATGACAAAGAGTTCTGGACCAGGTCGAAAAATCCATAACGTACTTCTTTTGCTTCGCGTTAAACGAATCTGTGGTCTTTCGGTTAAAAGGCAGGCGCTCTACATACTGCGCCACCCAAATTTGAGTTGACTTCCAGATATATCAGAGAGATTAACTTCTAACACTCTGTTGTAATTTTTGGTATGAATTTTATTAAATACTATACCTATTTTTGATAAAATAATATAAACTTAACATAATACTGTTTATTTCAGTTAAATCAAAGCATTTCGACAGTAAATGAACCTTTTCATTACCTGTTCTAGCTTTTCCTGGACTCCAAATTATCAAAATAGCTTAGAATATACCACATCTCCTTATATAATTTTTTGGAAAATTAAAATGTCTAAATTATCACAAATATGTATTCTGTACTTCAACTATAAAATGGGTGTTTCTTTTATTTAGATAGAATTTACAAAAAGGTTGAAAGGTTCGTGATTTTTATGGTGCTGAACTGTTGATAGATTTCATATTATATACTTTCTAAATGATGTAATAACATCAACACGTCGAAGCAATGTGTATACTGAAGAGAATAATGCTGGTGCAAACTAAAGTGTGTAAGAAAATCCTAATTTATCGATTCGGTATTAGTTTGAGGAATTTGGCCTCTGCCGTTCATTACGTAAAAAGTTTTACGCAAAGATCTTGGCCTACACTTACATATAACTAAAATTCTACACATAAACGCAAAATTGTGTTCAGCGTTGAGGTTCATTTTTGGTTAAGGCCTACAGATCTCGAAAGGGAAAAGAACATTAAAATTTAACTGCATGCTCGCTAATCAATAAATAAATCAATGCATACCGACGTGTCGAAGGAATGTGCGTACTAAAAGTAATATCGCCGCTATAAACGAAAGTGTTGAGAAAAGTCCTAACCTATCGAGGATTCGTCGTTGGTTATCGATTCGCATTGGAAAATTTTGTGCAAAGATCTTCGTCTAAGCCCATTAGATGCCGCTTAGAGTTTCCAGTACCGAAGAGTTTCTTTAAAACCGATATTTCGGTACTGATGTCAATACGGAAACCGGTATTTACCGTAAATACCGGTATTTTCGGTAGTCAAAAACAACTTATTTTATTCAAGTCAGAAATAGGTTTTTAAAAAGCATAAATTATTTATACTGTTATCCGAAAGCATCGACCAGTTATACTACTTTTGGTTAATAACAGCCCACTGCTGAAAAGGCCCTTTCTGCTTCAACACTGGTAGGTCGTACAGTTTTTAAATAACATTCAATTATACTTAGATGCTTGCCCTTTCAACATTCCTCTTCGTAATATTTCACTTCTGCTCGAATAACTTTTAGAAGCTCTTTTTTTTATCTTATTTTTTGGCTGACATTACTTTGCTTGCATATCGATCTTTCCTTTAATTTTTGCTGAAGAACTTCTTTTAATGACAACTGTTTTCTCTCTTCCTCGACTATAATTTCTGAATTAGTGATCACTAAAAATTCTCGTTCATTGTTAATATTTTTAGGATCCTGCAGGAAACTGAGAAGATCTGCATATTTGAAGCGGCGTTCTATAATTCTACGTGTTTCGTAGGCGATTTTAAGTTCATTTTTGAACGAATTTAGTTCCTTATAAAGTTCATCAAACATAAACTCTAATGCAATGTCGCCTTTATACAAATCAGCATCTGGAAAGCATAAATTTTCTACAGCTAGATTAATAAGAGTTAACCCCGTTACTATACGAAAAACTAAGTCAAGCTCTTCTTTTGAAACCGCGATGTCCATTTGTAAATCAATTAAAGGCTTTTCGAAAAGAGCTTTTCAATTTATAGAACCGTTCAAACATAAACAAAAGACTACTCCACCTGGTTCTAAAATCTAAAATTAACTTCAATTCTTTTCCATATTCAATCAATTCTTTTCTTCTTTAAAATGTTTTTTTAAATACATGTCATTTTTTGTTGGAGATTGCCGAAATATTTTTACAACTCTTCTTACTTTGACAATTAACGGTTAAATATGCTCGTCTAAAGTTAGGTCAGCTTGTTCTTCACAAAAATCGTCTCTTGACAATGCTTTTGATTTGAAAAAATAGGTTGCTGCAATTCAAATTCAAAATATTTTGAATTATGGTGCACAAAAAAAGTAGCAACTTAAACTTTTTTTAATATTTTTAAACTATTACAAAATTTATTAAACAATACCGAAATATCGGTTTTCTTGGTTCGGTAATGTCGGTATTTCGGTTTTAATATTCTTCGGTAATACCGGAATTCCGGTTTCGGTAATACCGGTAATGGAAACCCTAATGCCGCTGTTACTGCAATTAAACCGTTATTCTTTCGCTGATTGGACTACAGATCAATTGGAAACTTGTCTGTTATTTTAATGCAAAATTGTGTTAGCAAACAAAATTTCAATATATAGAATGAGACCAATCCACAAGAGACCTTACAGACTCCATTACGTTCGGCACTGTTTACATTTTGATGGCCTTCTCAGATTTTATTTTTTCAAAAATGAGCTCGCCTTATGGTTAATGCAGATCATTATTGCACTATCATCGATTATTTATTGTTTGAAAATACATATGTAATCTGGGCGAAAGGTGATTTCAACATGATGGCGCTATGTGCCATACGGTGACTACAACCATCGACTTATTGAAATAAAAATTTGGCGATAAATTGAGATAAGACTAGTTTTAATTTTAATAAAAGGATGAGAGTTTTTAGTGCATTAAGTTCGGTTCACAGTCCTTCACTTCGTTCTTCCCCGGTATGTTTTATGTACAGGCTCTTTCGATGATTTTCTTTTATCTAAAAAAAAAAAAAATAAGTTGATTTCGAGAAATGAACATGTAAGTTGGCCTCCAAGGTAGTGCGATTTGGTTTTGTTTTCAATTATTTCCGGTGGGACTACATAAAGTCACTGATTTGTACTTGTTTTTTTACAGTAAAATATTGCTTTGTGGACAGAAGGCAAATTACAACCATAATACAATAATTTTGTAAACTTTTTTAGTAATGACGACAACTGAGTTTATGAATGTATTTACATTACTAACTCCAGACTGCAATTAAATAACCATTTTATACCCATACGGCAGCTGATCGCTTAGTTTAGGGCATCTTCCAATTGTTATTCATATTACGAACTTTTTTATTATGCCAACAATAATGGGAGCGGAATCTCAGCAGTTGGTGATTTAAAGTTTTTTCATATCTGCTAATACTTCTTTTCTCTCCAACGAAGGTGTGGCCTCCCTCGACGACGCGTTCTCTGGGGCTTGGATTCGAAGAGTTTCCTAGCCGGAGCATTTTCATACATACGCTCTACATGGCGTAGCCAATGAAGCCGTCTTATTCTGACTTTTTTTTAGCTAGGTTCATGTCGTTGAACAGCTGGTATAGTTCAGCATTGTACTTCTTCTCCAAACCCCTTCGTCAGACACAGGCCCATAAATGCGATGAAAAATTTTTCTCTCAAAGATACCAAGTGCATGCTCGCTTGCTTTTGGTAATGTCCACGATTCAGAGCCATATAGCAGCACCGGAAGGATGAGCGTTTTGTATAATTGGGCCAGTAAAAATCTGACACACAATGGAAGCTACGGAGCTCATTGTGTCTATGAAAATTCCCACCAATCCACGCAAAAAAAAAATAAAAAATTATGTCAACATATATTTTCCAGGTTAAGTCTTCATCACAAAGTAGACTGCGTAGTACTGCGTTGAATTTACTCTTTGTATTGATTGCCGATTCGTGTTGACTGCCATTTTCATATTTGCTTTGATTTTTGTTTGAATAGGAATTGAAATTTCAGTTTTTATATCAGCAAGCTTGGTTGATATTAAATCCCTGTTTGATTTAATATTTATTTTAAAAATACTATCACACTCCGGGAACGACGAATTTTATTTAAAAGTGTATACTATAAAGTTTTGTGAATATATTTACCAGTAATTTCACCATCAAACATTTTTTTACTTTCTTAAGCAGTTCGGAGGTTACTTTCTCAATCAAATTTAACACAGGATTTGAAAATGGTATTATTTTTATCATATGGGCAACCATTAATAAATCTGAATACAAGATGACAAATAAAATAATTTTCATTTATATTATTTATTGTTTCACACCAGTGATTTTTGCTTTTGTTAGAACCACAGATGGAACATACACCCATATGAATAATATGTTCTATAATAAAGTTCCAATCCATATAATTAATTCCTATTTAGAAATCATTGATCTGTGATCGAACGATTCATGACACTATATAAGGAAAAGAAAAATCTATAAGACTCAACATTTGAATTTTTTAACAATAAATAAACCAAAGTTTTGCGATAAATTTTATTATCCTATTAAATTAAAGTTATTAAAGAGCTAAAACTAAAAAAGTATATATATAAGTTTATAATAATCATAGACAATAAGAGTACTCTACTATATAGATTCAAAATAAATCCTTAAGAAAAGAATCTTCTGATATGGAAAATATCAATTCTAACAAACATATTGAATTTTACTTTTGACGTTAAATGAAATGTATATAATAAAATCCAATAAATCTTATAAAGCCAAACCAAATTGTCTGAGATAAATGAATGGAGCAAATAATCATCCATATCGGATGTGTTGTTTTTTCTCATATCTTCTATTTCATTCCCAGTCATGTTTAAGAAACAATCAAATAAAATTAGGAACATTGTAACTATACCTAATACAAATTTTTATGAATTTTTATTAAAACGAACAATTTTTTTAAAAGATTTAGGGGGAAGAACAGAAAACGAACATTTTTAGAGTTTGGTTTTTGTAATGATAATCATTAGATGATTTGAATAGAATTATATTTTGAAGCTAAATTTATGGATTGCGAAATAATAATGAGTTTTAATATTTCTGGTTTGAATATTCTATTTATAAATTTAATAAAAACTTGTGTGTAGATATGTTTGATGGTAAATAGGTATAATGTAAAATACATTATAAAAAGTAAATATTTGACTATTTTAATTTTACAATAAATCAGTATTCCCTTTGCTTGCATCGAGAAAACTTCTAAAGTTATTAAAAGAAATTATTTTGTTCATACAACATATTATAGAAAAATAATTGTAATTTACAACATTAAAATTAATTATTTGAATTCCAAATCTCAAAATTATTCGAAAAAGGAAAAGAATTTCAAATGAAATTAATGTGGCTTTTTTGCAAAAAGACACAAACATGGCGAAAAGTTTTAAAATAAATAATAACAGTGATTTTGACAATTCACAAAAAAAAAGAAAACTTCTGAGAGTAATTACTACTTACCTCTACAAACTATTGATGATGACAATGAAAGCACGTGTATGGAGGACGCATGCGAAAATAATGTTGAAAACACTGATTCTAAGAAAAATGGTCCACCACCAATAACTATAATAAAACAAAAAATTTCAACAATTCACGAATTTATGAAAAAAATTGGTGTAAATGATTATTATGTCAGATCCATTTCAATTGGTATAAAACTGTATTGTAACACAAATGAATCTTACACAAAAGCACTCGACGAACTAAAAATAAACAATCTAGAGTTTTTTACATATGAATCGAAAAGCACTAAGCCACTAAAATTTGTATTATCTGGATTGGACAACTACAATTGCACTGATTTGAAGAATAACTTATTGGAAAAAGGTTTAAAATGTTTGGATATCAAATCAATAAATAAAAACACTAATTTATATAATGATTTACAACTATATATTGTATATTTAGAAAAAAATTCAATTAAGTTAAACGAATTACGTTATAAATTTACTTATATATTCAACACTAAAGTTAGATGGGAACGTAAAACCACCAATAAAAAAATCACACAATGTTACAATTGCCAGATGTTTGGCCACGGATCACGTAACTGTAGCGTAAATACAAAATGTGCTTTCTGCGCCGGCAGTCATTCAACTACTGACTGTACAAACAAAGAAATTAAAAAATGTGCTAATTGTCACGGTGAACATCATTCCACTGATAGTATTTGTGATAATAAGAAAACATATATCTCTCTTTTGGGTCGCAACAATAAAGTAAGACAAAATACCTCAGTGTCAAACAACAACAACAATGCAACTATGAGTAAAAGTAATTACAATGTACTTTTTCCAAACACTCTTTACTACAAGACAAACAGCAATAGTAACAGCAATAGTAACAACAACAACAACAATAATAGAAGCACATATTCATTACCTTACAATGTTGTATGTAGATCAAACTCTTTTTGGGAGAACAACAATAGTAACACTGCTGCAAGTATAAGCTGTCATAACAATAAAATTCCAGCAGGTAGTATTAGTAGTAATAGTAATAATAATTTCAATAGTAATAGTAGTAATAATATAAGAAATAATTCAGATCTTTTTTCTGTTGATGAAATATTAAATTTAACTAATGAATTATTAAATAAATTAAGTAATTGCAAAACTGAACTTTCGGTTAAATACTTATATTCAAAATGAATGTTAGTAATAAACTAAATATTTTAACATGGAATGCTAGATCTATTCAGAACAAAAACCATGAATTGTTCAATTTTATGTTACAAAATGGTATTCATGTTGGCTTGATATGTGAAACATGGCTTAACAATAATATTATCCTAAAAAACTCGAACTTTAATATATATAGGAAAGATCGTCTTACAACAAGTGGTGGGGGTGTAGCAATAATTATTAGAAAAGATATTAAGCATAAACTAATTGAACCTTTAAAGTTGGATTTAATAGAAAATATTGGTATAGAGGTAACATTAAATGATAACAAGAAAATTAAACTTTTTTCTGTCTATTTTTCCGGCACTAAAAATTACATAAGTAGCCTGAACGTAAGAAATCTAAATAAAAATGACTTCAAAAAAGATCTACTAAAAATTTCAAGAACTACAGGTGACTTCATTATAGGAGGCGATATAAATTGCAGGCACAGAATGTGGAGATGTGCCCGGGCTAATAGTTGGGGAAATATTTTATATCAGTTATTACTAAGTGATAGGTTCACATTATTATATCCTTTTGACCATACCTATATTCCTTATAATAGTAATTCACTACCTTCTACACTAGATATATTTTTAACTAACATACCAGAATATTGCTCCCAACCTATTACAATTAATGATCTGTCATCTGACCACTTGCCGGTTACTTTAAACGTTAGCAAACAAACTATATCACATGATCGTACTTATTTGGATTTTAACAATGCAAATTGGTATCTGTATCAGAAGTTTCTTAAAATGGAACTTAATACCAATAATAATGATTCTGTTGACTATTGTTACCAAATAGACAATATGATATCTAATTTAAACAACAAAATTAAAAGAGCAACTGAATTGGCTGTACCCATGAAAATAGTCAAGCAATACACCGAAAATTACCTGACTATATAATAAATATAATCAGGCATAGAAACACTGTTAGGTGAAAGTGGATGCGTAGTCGTAATGTAATTTTTTATGCTCAATTACAACACTTCAACAATTTTTTAAAACATAAAATAAGTGAGTTTCGAAATATGAAATGGTCTAATACTCTTAAGCACTTGAAAAAATCGTCAAAACCTTTTTGGAAAATTTCAAAAGTTTTAAAAAATAAAAATAAATTTATAGGTACTCTAAAGGATGACAGTAACACATTTTACACGAATATTGATAAAGCAAATGCATTAGCTAAAAATTTTTATAACAAACACGCCGTGAACAACAACACAAGCGACCATGATACAAATCTTATGGTGGAGGAATCTGTAAGCAAAATTGATCAAGCTGAAATAGAATCCTTTGAACAAATTGAACTGAAATCTGTCAATGAAATATTTGCCCAATTAAAGACTAAAAAATCTGCAGGTTCAGATCACATATCTAATCTATGTATCAAAAAATTACCATTAAACGCAAAAAGATATCTAATTTTGATTTACAATTCTTGTTTAAAACTAGGTTATTTCCCGAATATATGGAAAGAAGCTCATATTATTCCGATTCTTAAGCCTGGAAAACCGATGGAGGAATTAAGTAGTTTTCGGCCTATCAGCTTACTATGCAGTTTCTCAAAAATATTTGAAAAACTCATAAAAATTAGACTGGAAAAGTTTATTTCAGCTAAAAAAATTCTTCCAAATGAACAGTTGGAACTTAGGGTAAAGCATAGTACCATTCACCCTCTTCTACGTGTCAAAAATTACATTAAATCCAACTTAGAAGAACGCAAATCTATTGGTCTAGTAGCGCTTGACATAAATTCCGCCTTTGACACTGTGTGGCACTCTGGCTTGCTTCATAAATTAGAAGTGTATAAATTTCCTATATATTTAATTAAAATCATACAAAACTTTCTTCATCAAAGAGTATTTCGTGTGATATTGAATAATACATGCTCCAATTTGTATGAAATTAAAGCAGGAGTTCCACAAGGCTCGGTACTTGGCCCAATTTTGTACAACACTTACACTGCAGATATCCCTAGGCTAGAGCTTACAAAAATATCAGTATTTGCTGATGACACTGCAATTTACTCTGCTGGCACTAATCCCAATCACATATTAACAAACCTACAAAATTCACTCAATAAGCTCTCTAGTTATTATGCAAAATGGAGAGTAAAAATGAATGCTTCCAAAACAGTATCAATTTATTTTACGAAAAAAAGGAAAGCCTCTCTTTTACCTTCTATACCATTAAAACTGCAAAATGACGAAATTAACTGGGCCGATACTATTAAATACCTAGGCATTACCTTAGATAAAAGGCTAACCTTTCAAAAGCAAACTTCTAACACTATTGATAAAATTAACAAATGTACTCGCATGTTGTATCCCCTTATTAACCGAAAATCAATCTTATCCACAGAAAACAAATTGATACTTATTAAGGTAGTTTTTCAACCAATAATGTTATATGCGGCACCAGTCTGGGGAGATTGTGCAGCTAGTCATACCAAAAAATTGCAAATTGCGCAAAATAAACTTTTGAAACTTGTATTCAATCTTCCCAGATGGTATTCAACCAAAAAGCTGCATGATAAAGCCAGCATGAATACAATTTTAGAAAAAATAAGTTATTTAACTGTAAAGTTCCACTCGGAACTGTTCATGTCAGAAAATCCTCTGATCAGAAATTTAAATTAAGTTAAAAAAAATTAGGCTAGTTTAGTTCGTACGTATAGATTTTACTATAGATAGGTTTTACTGTTTAAGTTAGCGTTAAATTTTACAAAACAAAAATTCAAAAAGGTTTTTCATCTCCAATTTTCCTTTAAATTTATAGTATTAAACTCGAAAACTTCTAAATAAAAATAAAAAAAATACAAATCAACTGTAGTAAAGATAATTATATATCTGTATCTAAGTAAATAGTTTTTAAAAGAATTAATTGTACAATATATGGAGCATAATAAATAAAAAAAAAAAAAAAAAAAAAAAAATTTTACAATAAATGTTTTCATTCATTAGTGAATCTCCATTGGTTCTGCCAATTGATTAATTTGGGATTTCCGGGGTGATATATCTGTGCTAACAAATCATAAGTATTTTAACATACAAAAAAGTTGATATAAAATAACCACCCTATTCAGAATTTTTGAAAGTATTTCCTGTCAAAATTTGGTTAGATTCTGACAACTATAAGTCAAATTCTTTGCTAGGGTACATAATCGTTTAAAATGTGTTTAATAAGTATATTCCTACAGGTAGCAATAAAAACAAATTGATAAGCAGTTTTTACAAATTTGGAATATCATTTTCAAGATTTCAAATGTGTATTTCAAAACAGATGGGTTTTGGCTGTCCATATCCGTAGTCCGTTATCCGTAGTATACACTGCATCAAACAGTAGCTTCTGTAATTGTAGTTGACTGCAATTTTGACATTCGTAATGTACATGATAGCTCTGTTGAATTATATAAAACCATATTTGCGTCAAATGCTTTCTTTTTCTGTGACGATTTAGTAACAAGACCTACATCTAAAACTTATTTGGACCATGTATTAGTAAATAAATTAGATGACAAAATTAATATAAATTACTTACCATTTGGATACAGTGACACTACAATACAATTTTCATAGAATTGGTTGATTGCAGTTTTGATAATATGAACCCAAGGTACATTTTGTATAACTCATAGTCACACATTTTTTTTGGACATTTACAAATCGTTTACTGTAAACAAAAAGTGTAAATGTATATAAACTGAAACAAAATGATTTTACAGAATGCAAACATAAATTATAAATTGTAAACGTAAACTCATGATTACCGTTGTACTTTTAATGTATGTATACGTTGTGACTATATATTTACAAATATTTTCTTTGTAAACTTATAGCTACAATGTACCTTTACTAATTGTTTATTAAGTAAATGTGTGTTTATAGACACAAAATGTTTACGTTTTGTAACCCTATAGCTACAATGTAAATTTACAGATCGCTTACTAAGTAAATGTATGTTTACCATCACATAATGATTACATATGTTATCAATATCAAGTTAAGACGTCAAATTGAATTGTAAATAAATATTTTTTTGTGGATCAAAGTGAGAAAAAAAATAAAAAAAATGTCTAAACCTTTCCATTTATCATCATCTTATTATAGAAGAGTAAACATTTTAACATCTATTAAGAAAACGAATTTTAAAATATTTACTAAAGTCTCTTCTAAGTAATAAGAATTCTACTGAAAATGTTGCTCAACCTACATTTTCAAATTCCGCAAAAACTACATATGATGTTTGGAATATAGCTGATTCAACTTCAACATCTCTGCAGTAAAACATATATGAAAATACAGAGTTCATAGTACCCGAAACTAATAGTGATAATTTCAATGAAATAACCGAAGAAGAAAGAGAATTTGAAAGTAAACTTTCAATGATGGAAGAATTAAAAAACTGGGCATTAGTTCACCGAATTACATATAATTTTTTCCAACAACATTTTTATAATGTTGCCATAATGATTCTCTGTGTTGTGACAACCATTTCATCTTTACATAATCATCTTGAATCAGTTTCTTATACAATAATATAAGTACATATTTATATCAATAAATAAACAAAAATGCGTAAACAAATATCTATTAAGGAATCAAGTCATATGTAAAAATTTATATCTTTACTTAAAAAGTTTCACCTAAATTGGTGTGGTTTTCTAAGTATGGTGTGGTTTTTTGTCTGGTGGAATCATCGGTCCGTACTTCTTTCGAAATGAAGCTGGTAGCACCGTTACTGTCAATGGAGAGCGGTATAGATCCATCATAACCAACTTTTTATGGCCGAAATTGGAAGAAGTTGATCTTGACATCATTTGGTTCCAAAAAGACGGGGCTACGTGCCACACAGCAAGTGCAAAAATTGAATTATTGCGAGAAAAGTTACGAGAATCGATTATTCCAAGAAATTGTTATATTGAATGGCCTCCTAGTGATTTAACATCATTAGACTATCTCTTGTGGGATTATTTGAAGTCATTGGACTTTAGCAATCTCGTTCGGACACCATGTTGCTTGAGCTGGGAAGCAACCATGATAGTGTGTGGCCTTCAACCCACTAGAGCCACCTCCATTTGTCTATCATAACTGATTTAAGATAGATCAACTTTGATCATTTCCTTATGTGTATAGGGAGATTATTACCCTAATAATTTCAGTGAAAGATATCATTATAATAGTAATTCCCGCTGAAGGAGATTTTTATCTCAATATTTTCTAAGGAAAATTATTATCTTAATAATTTCCATGAACGAAAATTATTCTTACTTTTCACACATTAAATAACAATGTGTAATTTTATTAAATTTTTGATTTATATATAAGGTCTAAAAGTGTTCAATCATGATTTTTTGCAAAAATTTCCAAAATACTTTCATTTCTTCTGACTGAAGTTGATTTAGAAACTCTTTTTATATCCAAAAAATTGCCAGTTCTGAAAATCTGTTCTGCTCCATTGTATTGCGAGAGTTGGTTTAAATTATTTTTAACGTCGAGAATGATCTTTCTACAGATAATGTTGAAAAAATTATTGCTAAAACCACCTCACGTAATTTAGCAGTCTCCGAAAAAACAGAAACTACGTCATCCAATAAAGTTTTTCAGTAAATTTTCTGTATAGATTTGTCGTAAAAATGACTTTGCTTATAAAAATAGTCAATTCATTTTTATCACCAATAATATCAAAATACTAGTTTTGTAACGATAAATGACGGAAGCAAAATAAATTCTAGCATTTTTTCCTTCATTAGAGTTTTCATTTCAAGTTTAAGAAAAATATGTATTTGCTTATTAATTTATCAATATCATACCTTTAGTAGAATTATTAGAATGCTTTTAATTACCATATAAACAGAATATTTGTAGTAAGGTGCAAAATTTTCAATTCCCTAAGGGCTATTTACTCGAAGATTTTAATGACATCTTATTTGCCATCATTGGAAATTTAAACATATATTATTCTAAGATCTCAATAATTCTAAATAATCAATATTCTTAGACATTCAATTAATTCAATTAATTATAATATAAGTTAGTCAAAAAGATAATTTCAATTTAAATTAATATAGAAATACTAAATTCAAATAATATTTTTAATGAAAACTAACTATATAATATAAACTTACAATAATTTTATATTTTTACAATCATAGCCGCGTTTTACTGTAAAATTCAAATTATAAAATGAAATTAATTAACACATATTAAAAGTAAAGAGTTCTATGGCGCCATCTAAATCTAACACTTGAATAACATGACAATCATTATGAAATAATGGGCAAATGACACAGATAACAGATGACAAATGACAGATGGCAAATGACAGATGACAAATGGCAAATGACAGATGACAGATGGCATATATAAGCAATAAAAAACAGATACTATGTTTAATTTGTATATGTGTTGGAGTATTCCGTCGAACTTACAAACATCCAGATAAATGCAAAAAATAATATCAAAATATTCAAAATAAGAATTTTTTAACCCATTCAACAAATTTGTTGGGAAAGTTTTTGAATATTAATTAAATTTTTTGGAATTTAACAAACCAACAATCATAATTTTCAACAAAATTAATTTTTAATAAATTATTTCTGTTGTACCTACATAACAGAGTAAAATGAAAATAAAATTAAAACTTACTAAGTTCTCCTTATAATATGCCTACAAAAAAAACTTAACATTTATAATAATGTTACGGTGCTTTCTATTTTGCATGTTGTATTTGTATTGTTCCCTTACATAAAAGGAAGGATACAGAATAGAATATCTATTTATGTATTAATTTTTTTTTTCAAATCCTTAGGAGGATTTCGTTTCAATAGAAAGTGAATGCAGTTGATTTTGCATTTAATTTTACATAACAGTATTATGGATATTTCTATTAATAATCTAATAATCTGTAAATTAGTATCATAACAGTAAGAAAATAAGTAAATGAAGTTGTAAATATATAGAAAAATAGATTAAATAATGTATATTCATTCTTTGCATCTATTACTGTTTATGGAAAAATAAAAAATATCAGAATTTTTTAATTAGATGTTTTTTAGTTTTTTTTTTTAGAGATTTTTCTAGTCGTTCATGAACGAAATGAACTCTTAGAGGAATTGCGCTTGCTTCACATTAAATAAAAAACATTTGAATTTCCTTAACTATTAGTGTGTTTTTTTTTAAAAAGAAATTATATTACTCTTATTGGAAAACCCTATAATTCTTCCAGGGACAAATTAAATAGGTATTCAATTAGTTGTCCGTACATTAGTATTAACATTTTAAATATCAACTATTATATAATATTCTGATGTTACTTATTTTATTAACCGATATTATCAATACCTACTAAATAAATACCATATCTAACTATAAATATAATATGTTCTAATCTCTAGTTCTAATTCTGAGCAATTATTCATGGAATTTATCACACTATTTTGGCATTAAAAAATAAATAAATTTTAGAGCGTCCTATTCGAGTTAATTTTTTGAATACACAGAAATCAAATAGAAAAACTATCCATATTAATTTATAGTAGATAAAATAGATCAAGTTTTAAGTTGTCCACAATAGGTTTAAGAGAAAAACATAATTTGAAGTATGAGTGACAAATTAAACTAAAAGAACAGTTACAAATAGTACTAAGTAATCAAGGAGAAGAAAGGTAAATCTCAAGCCAAATAAGAATGTACTGAGAATTGTGCAGTACTACGATTTCATTCTTGATTTTATGAGGAAATCTGTGAAATGCTTTGCTGTGAGTAAGACGAGAGTGAGTAAGACGGGTAAGACGAGATCAACTTGCAAATCACCGCTAAGATTTAAAAAATAATTTATTTGTAAGCTGTTGTTCACACTTTTGATGTACCACAATTTACTGCGAAAAAAAAGTCAAATTTAAAATGTTTATGTACTGATCAATAGAATAAAATTAAAGTAGGAGGTATGAAAGTACTACATTACAAAACGATATTTAAACTTATTTAGTCATACAAGTACGGAATTTGTTATAGAAGGAGGGGGCATTTAAATTAAATTATTTTTGAAAATTAATTATCCTATGTTAAAAAATTTATAAAATTCTTGATTTAAAAAAAATAAAGCAATAAAAATTATTAACATTTTTTTTGTAACACTATTTATACCTCGATTTATATACATAAGTAATATCTTTCTCTTAAAGCTAAACATTCAAAATTTCAACTGCGATGTGTCAGGATCACAACAAATTTTAAGCATAATTTTCAAAAGACTAATTCTTCTGATGGTGGTGTAATAACCGAAATCAATCAAAATATTAATTTAATAAATTTAATTAAAGAATTAACCTAGAAATTTTTGATTTATTAAAAACGTGTAAAAGATTATAAGAGTAGGTATAGCCAACTTGGAGTTCGATATTCATTGTTTGTTTTTTCAACATTCTCTTATTATTATTAAACTTATTTTCAAATGAATTCATCTCGAAGATTTAAAACGAAAAAAAAAAAATTTAATTTTTCATATGTATACTCGTAAAGAGCTCGAAAATTAGTCAAAGAAAAATTAAATTTAAAAATTTTCTAAATTTTCTTTTGAAGTAGTCTTCTTTTTCTTCTTTATTTTGTGATGAACAAAATAAATTTTTTGAATAGCTTGTTTTTTCCTTTTTTTTTGTAATTTTTTTCTTATTTTAAATAGTTACTTCCCTTTTGGATTTCAATGAAAAATAATCATAAAGGACAAAACTAAATTAAATTATAGAGAATTTTTATCTTCAAAGACTTGCTTTGATTAATAAATTTTTAAGTTAATAAAATTCTTCAAATTTATTCTCATTGTCACGGAAAATATTAAAAAATCTTAAACTAGGATGGTTGTGTAATTTATGAAATCAGTATAGTGTAAATCTTGGATAATTGTAGTAAAAAAAATATTTGACTATTTAATAAATTCACACAATATTAATATCTAAACGTTATTTATACAATGATTAACGTGAAGGACACAGGGATATAGTTAAAAGATCAAATTAATTTTACAAAAGTAGTATACGGATAATGAGGTAATTTTTGAATGTTTTTAACAAAATTTGCCCAGTTGTTATTTGATAGTCTGGATTTAAAAGTTGTGCCTGAGTGGGATACAAAATTCAATTTTATTATATTCCGTGGTATAATCTATACTTAATGAAGGGAAAGTTTGTTTGTTTTTTTGTTCGCTATACACGTCCTTGATAATTTTAAGGATAGAGTTCTGCACAGTAATTCATCAGCAAAAAAGGAATCGGACGCGGAATGCTATCAATTGACAGGTTTGGGTAGCTGCCATACAACTCCTAGCCTAGCACTATCTAGTGTTATAGATCTGAAAATTTACACTTGGGTACTCTTTCAGAAATAAAGAAATATGACTGTTATCGATTTCGAAAATATACAGTGGTTTGGGTGGCTGCTATATAACTCCTAGAACTTCTTAGGAATACTTCTAAAACCAATTGTGCTATAGGCACGAAAGCTTACATTTATATGCTCTTTCAAAAATAAAGAACTACGGTATCTACCGATTTCGAAAATTTGCACTGGTTCGGGTCTCTGCCATACAACTCATAGAACTTCTCAGGAATATTTCTAAAACCAATTATATTACAGACATGCAAGTTTACTCTTAAATACTCTTTCACAAATAAAAAGATTCGACTTTTAAAGATTTAGAAATTTTGGACTGGTTCGGGTCGGTGCGATACAACTTCTAGCACCTATCAGGAATATTTCAAAAATCAATTGTCTTACAGACATTAAAATTTGTACATAGATACTCTATGGAAAATAAGCAAATACGTAGTTTACAGTTTGTGAAAATTTTGGCTAGTTCGCGTAGCTATCGTACAACTCCCAGCACATATCAGAATTATTTCTAAAACCAACTGTGCTACAGACATTTTATTTTTACTGAGATATTCTTTTAAAGAAAAAAAAACGACTGTTACCGATGTCAAAAATTTTTACTGATTCGGATCGGTGCTATGCAACCCGCCTAGCACCTATCAGGAAAATTTCAATATGTTACAGACTTGAAAATTTATACATAGGTAGTCTATGAATAATAAACAGACACGTACATACTTTCCTGAAAAAGTATTTCCGAATTTTAGGAATCAATATAAAAATTTTACATGGCTATGCGAATAAGTGATAAAAAATATAACAATTCGTTTTATTAATTAGAAAATACTGCATAGTATTCCAGGGTCCATGTATACAAAAACATAAATACAATTTAGATAGATAGAGATAGATAGAGTTTCTTTATCGTTGCATTTGACACGGTTTCCTCCCCACCAATTAAAATTACAGCCATGAATTGAAAAGTAACAGCTCCAATATTGCTTCTACGATATTTGAAGCATCCAAAAATATGGTACTAGATTAATAATAAGAACTTTGCATCCTCATTTCAAGTGCTGGAAGCTGAACGGCAGCAACCCGATCCTGGCATTTGATAGCTTTGTAAAGTACTGAGTTCCTTTTTAGATCATGAGTGGCTGTGCAAAATTTCAGAACTCTACCTTTAAATTTTTTAATCAAGATTATTTTATTTCTTTTTGCATTTGCTTTTAATATTAAAAAACAAATTCCAACCTACCTACCTAATATCAAATAAAAAAACCAATAAATAAATAAACAAATAGATAAATTAATAGTATAAAATAGAAATTCGTGTATTAAAAGTAAATGAAAATAAAAAATATTGTATAAATAAAAAGGATTTAAGGTGATAAAACAGCTCATAACTTCTGAAGCAATGATCACTGTATAGTCTTTAGAATTTTTTTTCTAATTATATGAAATTTTCTTTAATTATATGAAAAAAAAAATATTTTAGGTTTTTCGCTATTGAATTATAAATTTAAAAAGAAATAAAAAGTAGTACCTAGCAGAAAATTTTTTTTTTCAATTTTGGTTTGCTTTTTTCCTGTTAGTTTCGTTTCATGAACCAACTCCACAATCTCAAACTATATATTTGAATTAAGATATGATTGTTACTATGTATGAGGTTGTTGTTTAAGATAAAACAATAAAAAACATAATGTTCCCAATGGTGGAAAACAATTCATAACGAAATATTGAGTACGATTTTTTATCAAACGTCCTCAAATTTCGAAGAGCTGGCGAATACTAGTTTATTAAATTGTTTACTTCCTTCAACAACTTTTTTTTTATTACTTATTTATTAAATTTAAACTAAAGCCTGGTGTTAATATTTATTTACATATATCTATATCGGAACATAATTTCAATTTGAAATTAATCTAAATAATGGTGAGAAGCCACTATCACTAAAATTAAATTCAAAAGACTTATTCTAAACAGTTTGACAGAAAAAAATATTTCCATACCACTTTGTTCGCCAATATTTCTCCGATGCTCGTAGAAAGATAGTTTAGTTTATTCATTTGATATTCCGCTTACTTACCCTACATCTCCTTCAATAATTAAATTTGTTTATTTTTCTTACATACTAGAATAATTATCCCTTTAATAGCGTGGCGAATTATTTTTGCGGTAATATTATTTCAGGTCCACCTAACCCATATTTTTAATTTTCATTATGTATAAGCTCGCAAATACAATCCCATGTTTTTGACGAATTAAAAAATATAGAGGCTGTGAGATAATTAAAAATAATTGAATCATGAAGTATCAAAAACTCATTCAAGAAAACTAAGCGACGTTCCATATAATTTTCAATTTAAAAAACAACTTAGTTTTAGTAAAAAAAAATTTCTATTTGGAAACTTTACTGACAAATAGAGATACAATGCTGCATTGCAGCAACTCTTAATATATTTATTTTCAGGTTGATAGGTTACAAGCTGTGCACCTACTTTTAAATGCGATAAATTTTATATAACTTACATTTTTTGTATCTACGTATTTATTTATACCTGTTGGTGTTGTTGGTTTATGAAAAGTAAAATCGTTTTAGATAAAAAAAAAATCGCTTGAATCCTTTAATTCTAAAGAAACAAAAAGAAAAACTATAAGAAAACTTAAATAATCTATCCGGAAAAAGTATAAAAGAATGAAATATCGTAGAGTTTTTCTTTTATTATTTTTTCTCCCTTTTTAATATAAAATAGAAAAAAAATAATTGAAAAAGAAAAATATTTGCTTCCGATTTTTACGTAGCAATTTTATTAAATTTTGTGTTTTGTATTCCGGTTTTTATATATTCATATACAAATACATACACATAAATACATAAATTTAGGCTTAACATTTTGTAGAAAATATAAATTCTATTTATTAGACGTAGAGAAAAAAGTATTCAATCATATAAATTAAATAGGAAATCAATTATGCGGAGGGGAGGATTTAAGTAAATATAAATAAACCAAGTTATTATATTTTATGAAGTTTTCCTGTTTTTGTAAGGCAAACCATTAATATTGGGGTGGTGGAAAATTCTGTATTTATCAATAAAGTGTTAAAGTTCAGAGAACGAACAATAAAGAGATTAGTATTAGGATAATAAAAATTAAGATATTATAAAGTTTGTAAAGCCGTCTATGATGGCAGGACATATTAATTTATATGTTTGTTTGTTTTATTCTCAAAACGATCCTTAACTCAACACTTTTTTTTTTACTTTAAGCCAAACACTAATCTTCAAACGATACACGAATGCACAGCTTCGACTAATTGAGTATTGGTGAAACAAAAATGTCCCTTTGATTCGTAAGGATATTTCGGATAAATTTAGTTAATAAATAACTCTTTAACTCCTGTAGATTGTATGTGGATTAATTTTTTAATATTGTGGAAAGACATTTTGATGGAATATGGTTTGAATATTTGACCCCAATTTAATTTTCATAGCCAGTTTTGAGTCACCCAGGAATTTGTGCTGTGTAGGAGTGATGCCTCTTTTGTTTTTTGACGTAAATGTTTAAGGGGTAACATTAGGGTTTTTATTTCATCTAAACAAGTGTCTAAATTATTCAAAACCGGGCTGTAACTTTTGCAAAAAAAAATTGAAAATATTTGTTTCAGGGGCTTTATTTTGGAATGGTTCACAAGTTATTTGATGTCACGATGCCAAAGAGTAAAGATAGGAGATAAAATGTCAAATGCTAAGTATACCATAAAAGGAGTACCACAGGGTTCCGTATTGGGGATCAAATAGCACATTAAATCTGATCTGTGATATTAACCATGCCTTAAGCTTGCTGAGAAACTGGTTCGCCATAATATGTGAATAATAAGCAATAAAACAAAAAAATTTTTTTTCAACTTTTCATCTAAAAATTCTTTTAAAGCGCAAGTTAAATACCATACTCCAGAATGTAAAAGGCTTAATTTAACAATAAATTACTGTGCATGTAATCTTAATATTTATTACTATTAGAAATAGTCAACAAATTCAAATAGCTAGGAATTACTATTGATAATAAAATGAGTTGGACTTCACGAACAGCTTTGTTAAAAAGTGATTTTACGTAGTTTTTACTGTTTGCAATATTTTTTCTAAAGTTCTGAAGAAGTTGTAAAAATATTTTACTATGGTATATTCCAGTCGAAATTACAATATGGTATTAGCTGCTAGGGAGGAATTTTGTAATTCCCATATTGTAATCTAGAAGTTTTAAATTCATAATTTGGTTTCACAAAATTTTGTATTTTATCATTAAGTGATCAAACCTTAACATACATCAATTGCAATTAACAATGTGTGAACAGACACCATAAATTTATACTTTGAATTAAATATTTTGAGATAAGCGGCTAACATATTGTCCGAAACGATTTTATCAATGTCTAAGTGAAATTTCTTTTTTTTTTTTTAATTTATTTAAACAAGAATTAAACTTAATTGATTATGAATTGACATTGAATTAAAAAAACTATTTATTTATTCATGTTTAGATCAAACACATTACAATTAGTTCTTATTCTAAGTTTAAATTTACATTTTGGTTTTAATAATTTTACAATTAAAATTACAAAAAAAAAAAAAAAATATGATATTATAAAAATAAAAAGAAATAAAATAAGAATAACTAAAACTACAAACTACTTCGTGTTAAAAATTAGAAAGATCGCAAAAGCTATGGCAACTGGGATAGAAGAGTATTCCTGACCTGATGAACGGTCAGGGAAAAATCAATAAAGTTTTTGTATTTATTGATGGTAGCGAACATTCTGGTTAGTGGTTCTAATTTGCCGTAATTGGTTCTATGGAAGGATGGGATAAAAATATTATTTGAACGAAAACGGGTACTGGAATTAAAGTGCAAATTGACTTTTATTTTGATATTGTTGGAATCAATTAGATTATTAAGAACTTGAAAAATAAAAAGGATATCAGCAGTAATTCTTCTCGTTTCTAAGGTATTTAATTGTAGAAGCTTAAGGCGATGAGTGTATGGTGGTAGTTCAAGCGGATTCGACCAATGTAAGTGGCAGAGAGCGTAACGTAGAAATTTCTTTTGAACTGCCTCAATTCTATTTTTATGAGTAGTGTAATAACGACACCAGACAGGACTAGAATATTCCAGGTTGGGTCTTACATGTAAAGGAATTTAAAAATGTATGGATCGTTAAATTCTTTGCACCATCTCTTAATAAACCCCAACATAGAGTTTACTTTATTCACAATAGAATTTATGTGTTGTACGAATGGCAATTTATCATTAAAAATCACTCCCAGGTCCTTGAATTGCGTCACTCGTTTGACAACTTTGTTGTCCAAAGTATAATCAGCAGTGAATGGTGCGCATCGGCGGGTGAAAGAAATGACATTGCATTTGTCAACATTCAGTAATAGGTTGTTAATTATAGACCAATACAAGAAGGTATTCAAGCAGAGCCGAGTCTTTGATTGTGCTAATTTCTTTAAATATCTTCATATCATCCGCATAAATGATGACTTTACTGTTTTTAAGGACCGAAATTACATCGTTGCCGGAAATAATAAAGATTAGTGGGCCCAAATGACTGCCCTGAGGAACACCAGAATTAGCGTAGTACGTACTTCAAGGGGTAAATCTAAAGAGCACATTGTAAGATCTGTTAGAAAGATAAGAATCTATCCAATTTAACAAAATATTGGGAAAATCTAATTTACGCAGCTTCAGCAGAATTACACTATGGGGTAAAAGATCAAATGCCTTACTTAGGTCAGTATATACCACGTCTGTTTGAAGACCAGCCTCCATTGAGTTTAGAAATGTGGAGCAAGATTCCACCAAATTTGTGACAGCAGATCTTTTTTTCATAAACCCATGCTGGTTGGGAGCAAGTAAAGCAGCGCAGTCATAATATATCGCATCATATACCATAAGTTCAAATAGTTTTGGGATGCTCGATAGCTTTGCAAAAACTCAAAACGATCCTTAACTCAACACTTTTTTTTTTACTTTAAGCCAAACACTAATCTTCAAACGATACACGAATGCACAGCTTCGACTAATTGAGTATTGGTGAAACAAAAATGTCCCTTTGATTCGTAAGGATATTTCGGATAAATTTAGTTAATAAATAACTCTTTAACTCCTGTAGATTGTATGTGGATTAATTTTTTAATATTGTGGAAAGACATTTTGATGGAATATGGTTTGAATATTTGACCCCAATTTAATTTTCATAGCCAGTTTTGAGTCACCCAGGAATTTGTGCTGTGTAGGAGTGATGCCTCTTTTGTTTTTTGACGTAAATGTTTAAGGGGTAACATTAGGGTTTTTATTTCATCTAAACAGGTGTCTAAATTATTCAAAACCGGGCTGTAACTTTTGCAAAAGAAAATTGAAAATATTTGTTTCAGGGGCTTTATTTTGGAATGGTTCACAAGTTATTTGATGTCACGATGCCAAAGAGTAAAGATAGGAGATAAAATGTCAAATGCTAAGTATACCATAAAAGGAGTACCACAGGGTTCCGTATTGGGGATCAAATAGCACATTAAATCTGATCTGTGATATTAACCATGCCTTAAACTTGCTAAGAAACTGGTTCGCCATAATATGTGAATAATAAGTAATAAAACAAAAAAATTGTCTAAATTATCTAAAAATTCTTTTAAAGCGCAAGTTAAATACCATACTCCAGAATGTAAAAGGCTTAATTTAACAATAAATTACTGTGCATGTAATCTTGATTGTTTATTCAATAGTAATCTGCGTTGTAGCGATAATTGTTTTGACGTAGAAATAGTAAACAAGTTCAAATATTTAGGAATTACTATTAATGTTAATAATAATGATAATAAAATGAGTTGGACTTCATATACAGCTTTATTTAAAATTTATTTTCATTCCACTTTACGCAGTTTTTACTGTTTGCAATATTTTTGTTCTGAAGAAGTTGTAAAAATATTTTACTATGGTATATTACAGTCGAAATTACAATATGGTATTAGCTGCTAGGGCGGAATTTTGTAATTCCCATATTGTAATCTAGAAGTTTTAAATTCATAATTTTGTTTCACAAAATTTTGTAATTCATAATTAAGTGATCAAACCTTAACATACATCAATTGCAATTAACAATGTGTGAACAGACACCATAAATTTATACTTTGAATTAAATATTTTGAGATAAGCGGCTAACATATTGTCCGAAACGATTTTATCAATGTCTGAGTGAAATTTGTTTTTTTTTTTTTAATTTATTTAAACAAGAATTAAACTTAATTGATTATGAATTGACATTGAATTAAAAAAACTATTTATTTATTCATGTTTAGCTCAAACACATTACAATTAGTTCTTATTCTAAGTTTAAATTTACATTTTGGTTTTAATAATTTTACAATTAAAATTACAAATAAAAAAAAAAAATATGATATTATAAAAATAAAAAGAAAGAAAATAAGAATAACTAAAACTACAAACTACTTCGTGTTAAAAATTAGAAAGATCGCAAAAGCTATGGCAACTGGGATAGAAGAGTATTCCTGACCTGATGAACGGTCAGGGAAAAATCAATAAAGTTTTTGTATTTATTGATGGTAGCGAACATTCTGGTTAGTGGTTCTAATTTGCCGTAATTGGTTCTATGGAAGGATGGGATAAAAATATTATTTGAACGAAAACGGGTACTGGAATTAAAGTGCAAATTGACTTTTATTTTGATATTGTTGGAATCAATTAGATTATTAAAAACTTGAAAAATAAAAAGGATATCAGCAGTAATTCTTCTCGTTTCTAAGGTATTTAATTGTAGAAGCTTAAGGCGATGAGTGTATGGTGGTAGTTCAAGCGGATTCGACCAATGTAAGTGGCAGAGAGCGTAACGTAGAAATTTCTTTTGAACTGCCTCAATTTTATTTTTATGAGTAGTGTAATAAGGACACCAGACAGGACTAGCATATTCCAGGTTGGGTCTTACGAGGGACATGTAAAGGAATTTAAAAATGTATGGATCGTTAAATTCTTTGCACCATCTCTTAATAAACCCCAACATAGAGTTTGCTTTATTCACAATAGAATTTATGTGTTGGACGAATGACAATTTATCATTCAAAATCACTCCCAGGTCCTTGAATTGCGTCACTCGTTTGACAACTTGTTGTCCAAAGTATAATCAGCAGTGAATGGTGCGCATCGGCGGGTGAAAGAAATGACATTGCATTTGTCAACATTCAGTAATAGGTTGTTAATTATAGACCAATTTAAGAAGGTATTCAAGTCGTTTTGAAGCAGGGCCGAGTCTTTGATTGTGCTAATTTCTTTAAATATCTTCATATCTATGATTATGATTATGACATTAAATGATGACTTTACTATTTTTAAGGAACGAAATTACATCGTTGACGGAAATAATAAAGATTAGTGGGCCCAAATGACTGCCCTGAGGAACACCAGAATTAACGTAGTACTTGAAGGGGTAAATCTAAAGAGCACATTGTAAGATCTGTTAGAAAGATAAGAATCTATCCAATTTAACAAAAAATTGGGAAAACCTAATTTACGCAGCTTCAGCAGAATTACACTATGGAGTAAAAGATCAAATGCCTTTCTTAGGTCAGTATATACCACGTCTGTTTGAAGACCAGCCTCCATTGAGCTTAGAAATGTGGAGCAAGATTCCACCAAATTTGTGACAGCAGATCTTTTTTTCATAAACCCATGGTGGTTGGGAGCAAGTAAAGCAGCGCAGTCATAATATATCGCATCATATACCATAAGTTCAAATAGCTTTGGGATGCTCGATAGCTTTGCAATTGGACGATAGTTTGCGATATCATTTTTTAACCCTTTTTTATGAACCGGTTTAATATAGGCCTTTTTCCACATTTGAGGGAATATTCCAACTTTAAGAGACAAATTAAATAAAAAGGGTATGCAAGCGAATCATAACAATTTTTTAAGATTATTTCCGGAATATTATCAGGGCCTGGGAAAATGTTACTACTCAGATTATCTAAATAGGTTTTAACTTCAGTTGCTTGAAAATTGATTGATGAGATCGGAATTAGCGGGAGAAGTGGTAGATGTGAGAATTGAGATGGATCCACTTCAAATTTATTTTCTTGGTAAGAAGAAGAAAAGAATTTTTTAAATTGTTCTGCTATAGCCTCTGATGAGGTAATGGTTGTACCTCCAAAAGTCATGTAATTGGGATATTCATCTGATTTTCGTTTACAATTGATAAATTTCCAGAATGATTTTGGATTAGACCTTAGCTGTGAACCTGTAATAGTGAGATAGTCCCTGTACTTAGTATTTACTGAAACCTTGTAAGCATTGAAAAGATTAACAAATTCAAGGTACGATTCATTATTTTTCAGTTTCAAATATTTTCTCCGATATTTATTTTTCTTATTTCTCAGATTTTTTAAATCATGTGTTAAACAACTTGGGCTTATATTAGAATCTTTAACACGTGTCAAGGGAACAAACATTTTAAAACCATCCTCAATAATGCGATAAAATTCAGTTATCACCCGTTCCATGTTTAAATCACAAATAAAAGTTTCAAAATTAATTGATAAAAAGTAGTTATTTAGGGCAAGAAAGTTAGTTTTAAAGAAATTGAATCTATATGTGGTGCATACCGTGTTATTCACAGGGCTATTATAACAGTATGAAAAACATATTGGTGGATGGTAGTTGTCAATTGTAACAAGAGGTAATTTCAATCAAATTGATCCAGTCCGAAGAGAATATAAAGTCAAGTTGTTTTCCTTGAAAGTTTTTTTTCTTCGAAACTTGTTGAAGACCATTAACGTTAAATCCATCAATTGAAGAAGTTTCAGACTGAGAAATAATGTATTCTGGAATTAAGAATGGTTCTTCGTCGTGAAGCCCCCAACGTATGTTGGGTAGGTTGAAGTCTCCACATACTATAAGTTCATCAAAAGGGTAAAGTAAAGCTGATATTGAATATACAACAGAAGAGAGTTCAAGATAAATATTAAGGACTGAATTTGGTGGAATATAACAACATACTATATATATAGTTTTATTGCAAAGTTCCACCTTAATTGCAGCCAGTTCTAAAGAATCAGCAATAGGTAACGATATTTCATTAGCGTTAAACTCATTTCTAACTGTAATAAGAACGCCTCTTCCTTTCGGGACAATAGAATTAGTTAGACTTTTATATCTATCTTTACGAACAGTATATGAAGGATCAAAAAGCTCAGGGAACTAATAGAACTATGCAACCAGATTTCCGTTAAAGCAAAGATATCATGATCCAAACTTTTGGAATTTATGAATACCTCCGTTGTTATAGTTCGCATACCTCTAACGTTTTGGTAAAATAAGGAAAATTTTTTTATAGGATGAGTTTTAATCGTTGAATTATCGGCCTTGTCATGACGTTCAACTGTTTTCAAGTTCGGACTAGGGACGAAAAAACTTTTTATGGTTATCCTTTGTTCTATGAACCCTATTGTTGAACACATGGCCAAACACTATGAGGCCAAACAGCTTAGGCTAGGGTCTATAAAAAAAACCCTAAAATTGTGAGAACTTATATCTGTATACCACATATATATTTATTAGTTTTTTTACCATTAAGTTATGTTAAGTGTTTGTAATTTTTAAATTGAATAAAGAAAAAAAAAAAAAAAAATTTCACTATAAAAATCCGGTTATTGTTATTTTCTATAAGATGTCCTTGGCTTATTTGCTCTTTAATATCAAAACGAATACCATCAAATGTACGAACTCTACTGGCAGCCATATATAATTGACCATGACCAAATACACGTTATGATAAAGTACCAACGTAATATGACGCGTATTATAATTTCTGAAGATTGAGCAAGGACATTTAAGTGCTCTAATTGCAAGTGACTACTATAAATATTATTAATGACATTAACGATACAATATAAGAGTTGCACGTTTAGCATGAGGAATTAATTGCAAAGTTTACCGAAAATCATCACATAATAATATTGTTTCTCCTCCAAAACGTTTTTTTCGATTTTCATTAGCTGCAATATCACATAATTTAATAATTAGTTTTAAAAGAATAAGTGGGCAGGGCAGATTGAAAACAGCTGCTGAAAAAAGCGAGCATTGTTCAACCATTATTTTACAGATCAGTATCGGATCTTCTATTTTTCTGAAACAAAATTCCAAAATAAGACGCAAAATAAATTACGATCCAAGTTAGAAATATAAATTGGGAATTCCCATAATTTAAAATAAACAAACTTAAGAAAACCAGAGAATTCTAACGGAGTTAATTCTTTTTATCGCAAACTATTCGAAAAGGTTTTTTTTTTGTTCCGAAAACCAAAAATATTTTTACTTAAATAGCACTTAGCACTTTCATGCACCAACATTTTGCTGTACTTTTTAGCGAAACATTTACGATTGAGTGCTAAGTGATTTTAACACCTTCTTACACTATGAAAAGTATAATGTATAAAGCACTTAACACTTTCATACACCCACCAAAATATAAAACAACGCAAATATGGACAAAATGGAATTTTATTGTATAGAATATGACTTAAAATTGGTTTCCAAAATTGTTGAATGCGAAACTCCTAATTCTTTGGCTATTACTTTATTTGATTCTCCTAAAGGTATTAAATTCGCATAAAAAAAAACAAGATGATTATGTGTACAATTTTTTTATTTACCAGATTCCAGTCGCCACATAATAGCCGGATTTTCTTCGAAGCTAAATATTCTACGTGTTTTATTCGTATTAAAAGTAAATATTATGCAGTTAACTTGTTGATTGTTTTAAAGTAACTGACCTTATGTAACATCCAGACATAAATAAAATTTCAGAAATATCAAACACTATAGCCAGGCGACAATCAGGCGATTAAAAGTAGCGGGTCAATCGTCTGATGCTTTCTTTTTTTGTTAATAATAATAATTGTATGGTATTTTTTTTTGTTTTTTTACTTTTTCGACATTATAACCGATATTTTTTTTCTTTTGTAAATAAAAATAAGACGTTATAAACAATATGTCGTTGTAAGCGATGTCGTTATTTCCGATAGAGCTTAGATTTAGTTTTTGCTTAAAATTATACGAACTTAAAACCGGGATTTTTAAAATTGGTCGTAATAAACGATATGTCGTTATAACCGATTTTGACTGTATTTTGTTTTTTTAATGTTGATCCATTCTTGGATTTTTTTTCACTATTTCATTTTTGTCACTATAATTATTTGCGTGAAATACAAGACAGATATCATCTGCAAATAAAAATATTTCTGCATTAATGCCCAAATCTTGGATGCTATCAATATATATATATATATATATAATATAAAAAGTTATGGCACTATAAGATAAACAAAGAAAATCATAAAAAATAAATAGAGTTAACTTTTTTCGATATAATAATAGATGCCTTCTGTCGTGTGCTCTATGCACAAATCTATCTAGAATATTTTCTAACGAATCGATTCTGTGAAGTTTTAGAAGAAATATTTCAAAACTGTCCACAAATATAATTCTTGTTATCTTTATCTACTTCCAGGATTTATCTTAAAGTAAATAAAAACAAAATTAATTTCTTTTTTTTAATATACACATACGATTTTATGCTTTAATCACCTTCTCCATTTCCTTAAAAAGGTAACAACAGTATCTAAATAACTACCCTCAGAATAATTAAAAATAACAAAACTCAATTTAACAATTCTCTTAAATAACTGTTAAATGTTTTTCTTTTTAATTTCCATACGTATTATTTATCTTATATCCTCTTACACGGTAATTTAAATTTTGAAGCATGAAAAACAAAAAAAAGCAAACTTTAAGATTCTGATTAAGTATAAAAAAAAAAAAAAAACTCAGATATGTATGAAAAAGATTAAATAAATTAAAATGAAACTCAAGTAACCATAAAGATTCCAAACTCAGTAATTTTAATTTCTTTTAACACACACACATACATTTACGAATATATTATTTTATTTTTGTTTTTTTTTCCTCTTTTTTCTATTTAAAACCTGAAAATATTAAATTTTCAGGTGTAAATTACTGAAATATTTTGCCTCATCTTTGAATCTAATTTATTCTTAAGTATTTCTACTTAGAATATAATATAAACCTAGGTCTAGGTAGGTACATATAAAATACAAATGACTATTGTCGAAGAAACTGGAACCACATACAAAAAACTGTTTTTTAAAGGATTTAATATTTTGTTGTTTTTTTTTTTTTTTTTTTTTTAATATATTGTACACATTATGCTAAATATGCTTATTGTTATTTTTATTCGGTTTTAAATGAATATAAAATTCAATTTAAAAAAAAACACGTTCAATTTTCACGTCCTCTTTACGTTTGTAAAAATGAAGAATTACTTTTGAAAACTTTTTTAGAATTTAAATTTTCCTCATTCCATTTTAAAAAAATAAAATACAGTCTTGTCTCAGAACTGAGTTTGTAACCCCAATAGTCCAGTTGATTTACATTTTCATATGGGAAAATTACTTTATGTACAAAATGTATCTAATTTTATTAAAATTATTCTATATATTTTATGGCCGTTGATAATACCGTAATATTTCTCGAAAACAATGTTTTAATGCAATTTTTTTAATTTTGATTTAAGCCACCGTATGGTTTGATTTTACTACCACAATTAACTGAGAATAATTGAGATATTTTTATTCTACATTAATTAAAATCATTTTCACATTCATAATATGTTGCTATGTACTTTATTGTGTGGCTTTGCTTAAGTTTTTAAACAAATTGGAGCCACATTCGAATCTAATAATAAAATTCATTAAAGATAAAGCGTCAAATAATAACTTTAACTGGAAATACTGTTTATAGTTTTGCGCAGTTCAAAAACACTTGTAAAAATAAATCGTCAGCTTAAGACTAATTTAGTACAAACACTAAAATTAATTATTGGAAAACCGGTAGAGAATGTACGTGATAATAATCCTAAGAGAGTATTCTGGGACCCAACCTATATTTTTTTTTTATATTAGGCCAAAATAATGGGATAAGAACCCTAACTGCCTTCGCAGAATTTAAGCCATATAAAGAAGAAGAAAAAAGAAGGATAGTAAGGAGTAATAAAATTAGAAAAGAATTAAAATAGAATAGAATAGTTAGTACAGAATTTACGAATAGGTTAACAGATATTTATTCACCCGTCTCTTGAAAACTTCTAAGTTATACGTTTGAGGGAACACAAAAGATGGTAAGGTGTTCCATTATTTAGAGGTTCGGTTGAAGAAAGAATTTTTATATTTCACAGTTCTGATTCGCAGAGGCTCTACTACAAATTTATGAACGAGGGCTGCCCTGCGAGTATTACGCTGGAATGATTATATTTTGGGTATAATACTTTTTATTTCGTCAGAGCTATTACCCAACAGATATTTATAAAACAGAGTGGCTGCTCCTACATCACGGCGATGCCTTAATGATGTTACGTGTTGTGTAACATCTACATCATTGATAATTTTGATGACTCCCTTTTGTACCTTATCTAGGTACTCTAGGCTGTAGGTGCACGACCACAAATATGCGAGTTATATTCAAGTCGAGGCCGAATGTATGCCTTATATATTAATAGGAGGTTGGAAGATGTAAAATATTTTCAACTTCTGCTTAAGAATCCCAAACATTTGGCAGCATCCTTCGCTACGGAAAAATATGATCGTGCCACAAGAGTCTTAGATTTTCAAAGTTTTCGATATTTACATTTCCGCATACAATATTTGGTGTTGATGGGTTTTGCTTTATTGATAAGAGGCAACTCTGGATTTTTGAAGCATTAAATTTTACCTTATTTACACTTCCCAGTCATATATTTTTTGAAGGTTGCTATTTAGAGAACAAGATATATTATTTCGTTCTCTGTGAACTGAAATCTAGGTCACTTCAACAGCTTTTTCAAAGAAATACAAGGAATCAAGGGTACTATAATGAGCAAAGCTGTGAATCTAATTTGAAGTCATGGATAGGAGATCATTTATAAATATTATAAATAAAGTTGGAGAAAGAGCTGAGCCTTGAGGGACACCAGCATTGATGGTGAATATTTGAGATATAAAACAATCCAATACAACGCGTATTGAGCGGTTTGAATGGAAATTTTCAATCCACGTGTTGAAAATATTTCCCAATCCAATTGCTTCGTGATGAGCAATGAGCAAAAATGATAATCACCAGTAGACCTTTTCGACCTAAAGCCATATTGGCAGTAATTTATAAGACTGTTGCTCCCAACTTATATTTCATTTATACCAGCAGTTAATTTAGACAAAGTCCACCCCTCTTCGACAAAGAGCATTAGTATGGATGGGGTATGGATTCAATGGATGGAGTAGGATCGGGAGTATATGGAAAAAGCCTTAGAGCCAAGATCTAGATTCTACAAAAGCAGTTTTCCAGGCCGAAGCACTTCCTATAGAACTTTGTGAAAGAGTGAATTTAAGAAGAAATCAGAAAAAAACGTAAAATTACCATTCTCTTGGATAGTAATGCAGATATATACTAGCTATAATCCATATAAGTCCATATACGTACGTGCTGGAGTATAAGATTGTTCAGAACTCAAAAACCTGCCAAAAAAAAACAAAATCACAATAATGTTTTCTGGGCATTCTGATATAGCAGGACATTCTGTGATAGCAACCAGGGCATTCTGTATAGCAGGAAACTCTGGTATAGCAGGAAACGATGCGGCAAATTATCGATCAAAAAATGCATCTAAGATGCCTTTCATAGTTCCAAGTTCGTTCTGTAGGATTCCTGAGCACAGCTAAAATGCTGTAGAAAGCTTGGGTGGAACAAAAAATTGAGGATTTCTGTGCCAACGTTCCTGGAATAGGCCAAGCAAAAATGGTTATGCCAAAACGCTCTCTCTAGAAAACTAAATCTCTTCTAAGTTTCAATCTAAGCTTCAAGCAGTTAAGGAAATAGATACATATTACTTACTTACTTTACTTAGGTGGCCAACAGACCATGTAGGTCCTGGGCCTGACTCATCAACATCCTCCATTTTTGCCGGTCACGGGCGGATTCTCTCCAGTTGAAGATTCGAAATTGCTTTAAATCCGCCGATATTTCGTCTCTCCAACGAAGGTTTGGTCTGCCCCGACGTCTTGTACCTTCGGGTCTGGAATCGAAGATTCTCTTGGCTGGAGCATTTTCGTCCATCCGCTCTAGGTGTCCGAGCCACTGTAGTCTCTTGACTTTAATTTTTGTGACTACGTCCACCTCATTGTACAGCTCATAGATTTCGGCATTATATCTTCTCCTCCAGACCCCATCGACGTTTTCAGGACCATATATCCGACGAAGAATTTTCTTCTCGAAGACACCAAGTGCATGCTCACTTGCCTTAGGCAGTGTCCATGATTCTGATCCATAAAGCAAAACCGGGAGTATGAGCGTTTTGTAGATTTGTACTTTGGTGTTTCGAGAGAGGAGCTTTGACCCGAGATGTTTTGACAAACCGAAGCAGCAACGGTTTGCAAGGGTTATTCTTCGCCGTACCTCCACATTGATGTCGTTTGTGGGATTAACACTGGTTCCAAGGTAGGTAAACTCCTGAACTACCTCGAAATTATATGTGCCGACAGTGATGTTTTGACCAATATGATGTTGAGAGGTCTTTTTATTTGTCGACAACATATATTTTGTCTTATCCTCATTTACTTTGAGACCCATTCGTTTCGCTTTTTCTTCAATCTGGGTAAAGGCCTCGACGACCGCCCGTTGTGATCTGGCGATGATGTCAATGTCGTCGGCATACCCTAGTAGTTGAACAGATCTGAAAAATATAGTACCGGCCGTGTTTACTTCCGCTCGTCGCACTATACGTTCCAGTACTAGATTGAAGAAGTCGCATGATAGTGCATCTCCTTGTCGAAATCCGGTACACGTCTGGAAATAGTCAGAAGTGTTATTTCCAATCACCACAGCACATCTTGTGTTTTCCAGTGTCATTTTTGACAATCGAATGAGCTTGGCTGGTACACCGAATTCCGACATAGCAGCATATAGCTCGCTGCGGTATATGCAATCGTACGCAGACTTGAAATCGATGAATAGGTGGTGTGTATCGATTTGAAACTCATGGGTCTTCTCCAGGATTTGTCTAAGTACGAACATCTGGTCGCTTGTTGATTTTCCGGGGCGAAAGCCGCATTGATAACTGCCAATAACAGCGTCACAATAGGGCTTCAGATATTCGCACAAAATGTTGGATAGGATCTTATATGCAATATTTAAGAGGGATATTCCTCTATAGTTTTTACAGGACATGGCGTCGCCCTTTTTGAAAATGGGACATATAGAGCTGGTACTCCAGTCATTTGGCATGCTTTCTTCCTTCCAGATGTTGCCAATGCATGCAGTTAACCAAAACATCGCCTCCAGCTTTAAATAATTCAGCTGGGAGTCCATCAGGTCCAGAAGCTTTGTTGTTTTTCAGCTTGCTGATGGCTTGGCCAACAACCTCTACAGTGGGTGGTGGGGGGTTGCTGGTAATGACTGGTGCTGGTGTTGCTAGCTCTTGTTGTTGTTGTTGCTCTCCATTTAGCAGCTGCTGAAAGTGCTGCTTCCATGTCTCCAATATCCCTTGCGTTTCGGTAACCAAATTTCCCATATTATCTCTTAGCGCGTGTGTAGCGGGTTTATAGCCAGCTGCCAGTTGCTTGGCTTTTTTGTAGAAGTTCCGCACTTCGCCTCTATTTTTATGAGATTCGATATTTATGAGCAGAGATTTTTCGAAGTCCCGTTTTTTCCGCCTGATGAGTTTCTTCTCATCTCTTCTTTTAGCCTTATATTCTTCCTTCGCTGCTCTTGTTTTCCGTTGCAGCGCTTTTTTATACGCCTCGTTCTTCTTCAACGTTTTTGATGCACATTCCTCGTCATACCATGGATTTCTGGTATTTCGTGGTTTGAAGCCAATTGTGTTTGCGGCTACCTCTTTGATGATACTGGCACAGTTTTTCCATTGATCATCAATCGAAGAATGGTTTGAAGGAGGTGTGGCTGTTAAATTTAGGCTAATTTGCTCTTTGAAGCTTCTGGCTATCTCGGGCGACTGCAGGCTACTAATGTTAAATTTGGGATTATGATGTGACTGCACTGTTTTAACATTAGATATTCTGGCTCTGAAAAGTGCTATAACCAAAAAATGATCAGAGTCGACGTTAGCCCCTCTGTATGACCGTACGTCCAGCACGCACGATGAGTGGCGTGCGTCAATCATAAGGTGATCAATTTGATTGGTTGTACGGCCATCTGGAGATAGCCAGGTGGCTTTATGAATATCTTTATGGGGAAATTTGGTGCTGCTTATAACCGTATTATGCGCCGCTGCAAAACTGATCAATCGGTAACCATTATCGGTGGTGTGTTGATGGAGACTATGTTTACCGATTGTTCTGCCGAAAATTTGCTCTCTACCGAGTTTAGCGTTGAAATCCCCTAGCACAACTTTTGCATCATGTTGCGGGCAAGCTTCGTATGCTTTTTCTAACGCGTCATAGAAGTCTTCTTTCTCTGTTTCTTCTTTTTCATCAGTAGGAGCATGCACACATATTAGGCTGATGTTGTAGAAGGTGCCTTTAATGCGGATTATGGCCAGACGTTCGTTAATTGGTTTGAAATCAATAACATTGTCGTAGCCTGTCTCCGATTGCAAAACCGCATCCAAATATGTGGTGTTTTTCGTGGCAGCTATAGTATATATCGCATTTTTGTTTCCTTATTATTCCGGTTCCTGTCCAACGCAATTCCTGTAACGCAGTGATGTCAGCTTTATACTGCGTGAGGACATTTTCCAATATGTTAGATGCACCTGGGCTGTATAGTGTTCGAACGTTCCAGGTGCAAATTCTAAAATCAAAATCCTTACGAGTTCCGGGTCTGTTTCCAATTAATCCATCCATATCCGAGGCTTGTTTTAAGTCTTTCATAACTATGTTTTTTTTTATGGGTTAGGTAGTTAACCTAACGCCAACCTTCAATCTGAAGGGTTGTTTTTGCGCACTTACAATTTTGGCCTATCGTATAAGCGGATGCTGTATAGGATAGTTTCCGGAGGTCACCACGTGGAGGTAATGTAAGCACTTGCTCAGGAACTTGACAGTTGCGCATCTGGGTCAGCGACCGGTCAGATGTTACCCTGTCAATCCCAAGCCGGACCAGCATATCCAGACCAGATACATATTTTGGTGGGGATAATTACAGCGATTTTCCTAAAAAAAAAGCATCTTTATAAATGGGATACTGAAAACAACCTATGTAGAATATGTGAAATAAAGAAATACTCTATTGAAAATCTTCAGATGGTACAAAATATTTTAAAGAATCAGTCATAGTAGACATTAGTCAAAATCCACAAACGTTAATTTTATAAATAAATAAAATAAAGAAAATGTTGTTTTTTTAAAAACATGTACTAAAAGTGGTGATAACCTGACTAAATGTCACAATAATACCCAAAGAAAGAGACATTAAATATCTTGATCTCCATCTTCATCAATTTTAATATATAAACACATTAAAGCACTGCAAACAATTGATTGACTAAGATACATTGAATATTAGAGTAGTGCTTCGTTCACCCAACTCTATGGGCACTCATCAGTAGGTATTTTATAGCTAAACTACCTCGTAATTTATAATCCTAATTAATTTTATAACTCATATCAATTAATTTAATTTTAATATACATTAATATAATATTTAATATAATATAATTAACATATTTGACCTTACTGTAGGGCAGACCAACTATTTTTAACTTTTTTTTCGATTTTATTTTGAGATATGATTTAAAATTTTTGTGAATATTAATTTATCTAGATATTTAATTTTTAAACTTTAAACGCGTACTGTACACTGTAAATATTGTGACCTTTTCACTGATCTATTGTATTTCAGCTATTGTGTAAAAATATTTATCTTGAAATAGACCTTCTGAATAATATAAATTTTTAAAATTTAATTATGTGAAGTGCTTAGTAGTTATTATATTTTCTTTTTATTTTTTCACTCTTTTGTAAAATGTATAGGTTATCACTTACAAACTTCTCAAATAACATGTGATTCGTTTTATAGTAGAATATAAATTTTCAATTATCATAAATAGGTTCTGTGGCTTTTGATTTTTATTTTTTCTTTTTGACAACCTTTAGGTTATTATAGTGCAATCTTATTTGAATAAATTATTACTAGAGATTTAAGCTGTGTTAAAAACAAGATTTGGGTCAGTTTACATGAATCAATATTTCTGCTCTCCTATATTTATATGTTATCCCACCAGATTATTTTATGTCATCTGACTAAGAGCATCTTTTGAATTACTATGATGAATTAATCTATTTTCGGATTTACTAGCATAATTTTTAATGACATCAGTTCGGGTTTTTTTATTGAGATTTTTGTTATTTATAACTAACTTTCATTTATTAGAATCCATATTAATTTTGGAGAACCAGTATTTCATACAGATTGAGTTCTTTTCATGTATTATTAAAAAATAACATTTTACGTTGAAATTTTGGTCGATTTTTAAAACTCACAAATGTACTATTGACATCTTCTAATAAGTTATAAAATCAATCAAAATGAAAATAGGAGTTGTATAGGTAGTCTAAAATACCTACTGATGAGTTCTAATAGTGTTATGATGAACGAAACAACTTCCTAAAAATGTTTTGTTTGTTAACACAAATAATAATAATATTTATAGATACAATGGTGACATAAAAAGTGTATGTATCAATATTGATTAATAAATCGAACTATCAGTTCTTTTTATTAAAAGTAAAATGACATGGAAATTGCAATATTTCACATTTAAAAAAAATTATAATTACATAAAGTTATTTTATAAAAAATTACACTTTCCTTCGCATACAAATTTTCAAACGAATAAAGAAAGTAAAATAAACGTCAAAAACCTTCGTAAGTTGCACACCATGGTGTCATCACTGTTGCTACTTACGAATGCGCAAATTTGCTTTATGCGCTTTACATAGAGTCATTTTTCTCATGCTAATTACGTTTATCATAAGTAGTAATACATGGTAGCCTACGTTAGCGCATAAGTTGGAGTAACACTCTGGACAAACCGTACTCATAACAGAGAAGCGCGCAAAGATATGTTAAGTGTAGCCGAAATCTGCTACTCAAGATTGTAGAGGCATTTAGATCAGTAGTAATGTTATTTTTCATTATATGAAATATTTAAATATCAGTTTAGACATTCCTTATAATTTTACATTCCTCTTATCCTTTTGAGTTTCCTTTTTTTTTTATTTTCATTTTTCTACTAAAGCAAATCCTTTAATCTTTGTAATTACAAAATTTAAAACCACTAAATGAAATTTTGTTTATTTTTTATTTTGTTTTTCATTTTCTTTTCTTTTCCAAATAGCAAAAAAAAAATAAATCAATTTGAAAATTATCCTCCAAAAAAATTTTTCTACCATCTTTAATAATCTGGAAGTTTCATCATCATTTTCCTTTTTTTCTATATTATTATTATTGTTGTTATTATTGTTATTATTACATTGATTATAATATGTAGCTACAAATTTCCAATAATACAAACAAGCAATAAAAGAAGTATTCGAAATAATCGTAAAGGATCTATAGAATTTCGTAATATAAATAGCTACATGGATACTAATGGAGAAGAGTTTGGGATACAATTTTTTTTCTAATAAAAAAAAATTGAAACAAAATTTTTGTAAGATACACGCAAGTTTTATTTCACATCTATATAATATGGAATCTCCAGATGATTAAGTCATAGTATCTTTTTATCTTTTGACGAATTCTTCTTCTTCTTCTTTCTTATATAGATTTTAAAAATATATATATATGTATATCCTATGATGTTTGTAGAAGGTAGAGGTACAAAATCAGACCAATTTTAGTAAATTTTATAGGAATGAATTATTACTGGATTATAACATTCAAGAAGCAGTGGATTGCGGGTTACATATGAAAGATCAACAACATACAAATTATTAAATTTCGTCCTGTGTAAGGAATGTAGGTTTGTTTTATGTATAAGCAAACATTAGATGGCAACATTTTATGCCGGTTTGGCTGGTATATATATTTTTTTTCTTATATAATTCCAAGTCTATGGGATGAACACCCTAACTACTTTTACACAGAGATTTGGAATACGCAAACACATACAATAGCTTTTTCTGTAGAATTTTTGTTGTATAGACTAATTTAAATGTGGAAAACTATATCTATTGTACAGTACTTCGCCTTCATAATAGCATAGTTTCATTTTATTTTTAGTGATAACCAAAACTCTCAATTATTGATCATTTATTTTAACCCAATAATATAGGGTACTGAACTAGGTCGAAAAATCCAGAAAGCATTTTTTGCCTTCGTCGGCAATCGAGCTTGGGATCTTTCGGTTGAAAGGCAGGCGCTCTACCTACTGCGCCATCCAGAATGTAATATTGGCTAGAGAAGAAAAGAAAAATGAAATTAGTGCTAGACGGTGCTAATGTAACAATTTAGTCAGTCGGCCTAGAATAATAAAAAAGTTACCGATTTAGGATAAGAAAGGCAATTGAAAAGACTAAAATTGGAAATAATGTAAATTAAATTTAACAAGGCGAAATCTTTTACAACTACTTTTATACTAGTGAAAGGAAAACTATATGATCTATCGCGTATATAAACCACTAGAGAATATAAATTTATATATTTTACAATCACTATGGGTTTGATTCATCTGATATTGCTTCTGTCCATCGATTATCAATAGTATGTATGTATGTATATACATATAAATAGGTTTACATTTTTGAAACAAAATAAAATTACTGAAAAACTTGTAGAACTATAAAAAACTACTAACATAAACAAAAGAGTTTTTTTGTACAGGGTCTTTCAGGAATATATAGTTTTATTTCTGAAAAAATCTGACTATTTTGTATAAATGATTTTTCCAACAAAATTTGAATAATAACAGTCTTATATCTTAAATAGTCTGTTTCAAATTCAATAATTCTTAAACATATTATGATTTAGTTATATTCAACCATATTTTATCATGATACTGACACAATCCAGTTTTACTGTGTTAGATTGATATATGTATCAAGCTGCATTCGTTATTTTTAAATTTTGGTTGAAATCATTAAGCTATTTCAATATATTGTAGTTTTTCAGAGAGTCACATTAGTGATTCCAATACCGGACGAAAACATTAATACCGGTATTTGGCTTTACGGTTTTATACCGGTATTAAGAAAATTTTATAAGACATTAGAAAACCAATGTTTTTAATTCATAATTAAATTCATTTACATAAAAAAAAACTATAAAAAAAATTGTAAAGTTCATATTAAAAAAACTTGTACCTACTTATAACTGTTTAAAATCAACAGACTATCACTATATTTCATCAATCTTAAGTATACATATTATATCATGTAATATATATTTTGTAAAGATTGTAAAACTTTTCAATGGCCCCATTGGAACAATAATATTTATTTAAAATATGACCCTTCAGAAAACAAAGTTTATGTAAAGTTTCATCACACATTCTACACCTAATTTTAATTCAAAGTGAATTTTCCGTTGGAATTCTCACCGTTGGAGCACTCCAATTCTACACTAGTGGTGGGATCGTTAATAAATAATCATGTATCCTCTGTAGATTCAGTTCTAATATTGTTTCTACTTCAAAAAAGCTATTGCTTTTTTAATTGTCTGTTCGAGTCCGAAAGAACTTTTGTTTACCGATGAAACGCGTTTTTTTAATTATTTATCGATCGCTATCTGTAATTTTTCCTTTAAGGACATATCGTTGACGATAAAATTCTCATTGTTGTTATTTCCATCTACGTCGTTGAAATTTTCTACAATTGTTTCTGAGTAGTTAAAGTACAGTTTAACACACTTTTCAAAATATTTATATGTAAATTTTGAATTTGATTTGACATATGTCATATTATGTAAGTTAGATAAAGGGTGCTGGCAATGATAGGGATGGGATGATAGAAAAGCAAAACCGAATTTTAAGAAATCAATCAAAAGTTTATAAAATCAACATTGATATTTTAAAATTGAATGAATATAAAAAAATAATTAATATTTTAATAAATACCGGTATCCAATACCTACCACAGAAAAATGTCTGGAATACAGGTTTTTTTTGAATTCGGGATCCCGGTATTGCAATCCCTAAGTCACATGCTCAGCGGGAATTAAATCTGTTTTACATCCACTTAACCACGAAGGGCAGTATGTGCTCATTTGTACACCCTTTAAATCCCTAGATGGCAGAAGACGAGTTATCGAAATTCGTTTATAACATCTCCAAATTCTTATGTATACCTCATATATGATATATTCTATATTTGTGACTTACATAAATTCAAGACGAACATTAACACCTTCGTTCGTAATTGTCCTTCGTAATTGTTCTCTTTTATTCTCCTCCTTTCCTCTTTTCTTTCCCTCCTTAACCAAACGTACCAATTGGTGTAAAAGATATAGTCTAGTGTATAAGTTGGCTATGTATAAGAAAAATTTTTAAATTTACATTTAGGAGGAGATTAAGCCAATTGCAACTGCAGAGCCTAGCAAAAACTAGTTCAAGGTGGTATTTTATTCAATTAAATTGAGTTTCTAATAATCTTTCTAATACGACTAATAGTCTATCATCATCGATATGTAGTATACCGATTCTTTGCTTTGTGTAACGATAAAACAATTTCCTTTACGGTGATATATTAAAAAATTATGTAATTTATTTCTAAAATTCGTTGAGTTTGCATGTTTTCTACCAAAACAGGAATTTCGACATCTCTTAAAAAATTTAAGATTTCGTAGTTTAACGGATATACAACTAACTAATACAACCAACAAAATATTTTAAAAATTTGTCCCACAACCCAATACACTGGAACATTTTAATTCCAGATTAGATATGTTGCTTAATTCTACCTCATATTATATTTCAAATAAATTAATAAAATACATACGTGTTTGAATCACTCTGTATATAAATGTATATATATATATAAATTATTTCCTATATAAATAGACAGTATGAATTTTTCATCCATCACGCTGTATAGAATAAGTATGAATTTATCATCAAGGGAATAACAAATGTATTATTGAAACATTTCATTCCCCTCTTGATTATTTCAATATTCTGGTGTAGAAAAAAAAAATAACTTTCATCTAAATGGATAAATCATACACCTCAGTTGATATTCATTGAGAAAAGATTAAAAATGTCCATCGGCATGTCTTTTTTATTGATTTTAAACAAAAAAACAAAAAAAAATTTTTGTAATTTGTAAATTTTATAAATTAATTCAGTCCATTGTAGGATACTGGAATATTGACAGATTTTGATATTATTTGAGAAAACTCTTACATAATTCAAATCATTGTATAATAACGAAATGTGAATCACCACCATATGCAAAGATTACTTTTGATTGGATTGAAAGATTGATATTAAGTTGTGATATCATTATTATAGTAATACTACAAGCAATTTATATTTTAATTTTAAGAAGTCCAGGATGGAATCCATAGTACAGAAACTTTCCAATGTGAATAAAAGTTATAAAAGACAAATTAGTTCTGCTTCAGACGACAGTGACGTATAAAGAAACCTAACATCTCGATTTTAATTTGATATCTCCAAAAACTGACGATGATAAGGAAATAATTAACTATATAAAAATACCGTATATCAAAAACATTTCCGAATATTTAACGAAACCACTTAGGGCTGCTAATATACAACCCGTATTTTTTAATACTACATTTTAAAAAATATTTTTGTTAATAATAAAATAAGACAATCGAAGGCAGAAAATATTTTAACAAAAAGTGGAGTTTATAAAATTCAATGTGGAGGTTGAGATGAAGTATATGTTGGCAAAACAAAACGAACTCTCCAAACTAGGTTTACCGAACATATAAAATCGATATCTTCTCCTTACCCGTCATCAAGCTTAGCTCAACATTTAAAATCTTCAGACCACTTTACCGATATAGACAACTTAGAATTGGTAAAGGAATTGACAGATAGCAGAGTTAAGGATAAATATGAAATTAAAAAATGCCAACTTATTAAATAACCAGTTAGACTTACCTAAAAAGAATTCGCTACTCAATAGCAAATTTTTACATCTTAAATCAAATTCTGTATTTTGTAAATTTTGGCGCTTACAACATGTCAATCTTTGTTAATATAAAAATCATATGTGCGTTTTTTTAATGTATAATAATTTGACTAGTAATTTACCAGTTACTATTTTTTATACTGGTATATATAATTGTTCTCTAAAAATAAATAATAGAAATAGATTATTGTTTTCCGACTATTATAAAATTGTATATTAACGTTAAATTGAATATGTATTTTTCATAGTTACATTTTAATTTTCATCTTTTAAATTTTATCTTTTTACTTTAGTCTTGATAATGTCTTAGAAGGACGAAACATGTCCACTCAAATTTTATTTGTATTTTTGTTTTTTAACTAAAATGTTAAAATAAAATATATAAGAAAATTTTTATAATTTCTTAATTAGTGAAACAACAACAAGTTTTTATTTAATTTAATTAAATACTGTATTCATTAATTAAAAATACAGTTAGACATATTCACACCTCCTCAAGAATTGCTTCAAAACTGTACTAGAAAAAATTTCGGGTCTACTACGTAATCTTGTTTATTTTGATCTTGTAAATCTTGTTTTTTTTAAAATCTAGTTTTTTAAAATCTTGTTTTTTTAAAATCTTGTCTTTCAAAATCTTGTTTTTTAATAATTTTACAGTTTTTCAGAAAAAGATAGTTTAAATACGTGATATAGAGTTTTGGCCTCAATTCCTTGGATCTAGGGCCTATTGTCTTCATCCCATTTAAAGGCTTTTGTACTGATGACAAAAAAAATTTAAAAGTCTTCGGTCCCGACACTTGGGACACCGGACTACTTGTTTTTATAGTCGGGACCTCGGAAGCTCATTTATTGGTACCCTGTGTTGCCGACCGCAAGTAAACGCATACGACACAGTAATTTTTTTAAATATGAAATTTTGTTCATGTGTAGTTTTGTCTTGTGAAATTTTGTCCTATGTAATTTTGTTTTATGTAATTTTATCCCGACCCCGTACAGGTAAAGGGATATATCCCCGTTTTTGCATCCAACAGCGGCTACGCATAAAAATAATTAAGGTAAAAACTTTTTTTTTTTGGGGATTTTGTATCTCGAAGTTTTTAATATCGAAATTATTTCGCAGCGCCCATAAAACACCGTCACTGAATATGCAAAAATAAAGGCATTTCAAAATTTTTATAATACAAAAATGTAAATTCTGGTGTTGCTAGCGAAGATATTTTAGTAAGGAATATAAAAAGCAGATATTTTAATTTTAAAATCGGAGGCTACTGCTCCCAAGCCCCCACTATTCATTTATTGAGTCTCTTTCTTTGCCGACGGCAAGTATACGTAGACCGTAAGAGTCTAATAAAAAATTTAAAAAAAAAAAGCTATTTTATTTTTAAATTCGGGAGTCTAACCTCCTCCCAAACCTTCGTCCTATATTATTGGAACCCTGTTATTAGTGACGGCAACAAAATTTTATCACTTCAATCAAAAAGCAACATTTTATCACTTTTATCAATTTTTAAAAAAAACAAGATAACGTACCGTTCCCAAAATTTCCTCATTATCACGAAACTGTATCAAGGAGACATAGCACGTGATGAAAGTCCTTGCATCATCTATACAATCTGGACTAATCTCTTGTGGCCACGGTGTTAAATATTTTATTTTCTCTACCTCTAATTTTCATTGGTCTTCGGTTGCAATGTGTTCTGTGAAGATTATGTTCTAGATATTATTCCGCTACGTTGTTTTAAAGGTTTCCTGAGAGTATGAAGAACCAAGGTCTTGTACGGAATTTCCATGTTTATTATAAATATTTAATTTTGCACATAGCAACATATTTATGTTATATTAATAAAAAACATTATAATCGTAACAATAAATTTTTAAAGTGATTCAAATATTATTTATAAACGAGTAGAAATCTATAATTTTTTTTGTAGAGATAATTTTTTTGTCAAAATGATATCCGTAACATGTATCTCATAATGTATCTATTATAAAATAAATTATTTATATATATACACGTCGTACATTATATTGATATTCCCCTTCCATTTTCTCTTATTTGACAAAAAAAAAAAATATTTATTATATTAATATACACATACATACATACATGTACATATCAAAACACAGAAGTATCATAAAGTTATTTACAAACTTTTAAGCTGCATAATATATTTTATGACATGTTTCACAGGATAAATACATAAATGTATCTCTAAAATAAAAAATAAAAAAGAAAAAAAAAATAAAAAATAAAAACAAATAAAAATAAGAAAATTTTTTCAACCTTAAAAATTTAGAATGATATATTTATTAAAAAGGATGAATTTGACAAGTTATTTACCTGTAAGTAATTAGTTATATATAATAGTCATACATACACAAACATATTTACACAATTTCCATATGTTTGCATATATATATATATATATATATATATATATATAAGATATATGTTATTACGGAACAGGTGACATTTAAAAGATACCTTGTAGCAGTTGTAACACATATTTTATTAACATAAGAAAAACAAATAAATAAAAATTTACTTTGAAATTATTAAATAGTTAGTTTAACTTCCTTTACTTTAGAGAGTAGATTGGATTTTTTGTTTTTTAATGAGAGGGTCGACAGATTTGATTGAGCACCTAGTTAATGAGCTAACTTTGGTTTAGTATGATCTGATAGAGATAAATTGGATTGAATTTGTTCAAAATTAGTAGCTCGTAAATTATAATTTCTAAACGATGGTTGTGCTATTCTAAGTTGTATATTTTCAAATCTATGATATTTTTTTGTTTATCTCAGAACCAATTTTAAACTATATATTTCGACAAGCTTCACCTATTTTTTTATAGGTCAAAAATTTATATCGAAGTTAGATGAATCTTTTGATTATCTACAAGTACTTTCATGAAATATGTTTGGTTCTTCTTTTCATGAAATAAGTGGATATGAATTTTCATAATTTTTCCAGGCATCGTTGAAGGTTTATAATCTAAAAATGTTCTCTATGTACGATAATTATTATTTTTGATGAAATTAATATTCTTCCTCTTTTCATTAGCTTATAATTAGCAATAGATTATGGATGTCGCTCTAGTGTTTGTCAATGGCAGTTGTAAATACGAAAAGCAAAGTTATATATAAGTTTTAACATACCTGCTTTTAAGTACTTGCTCTCTAGGTTTATTTGTATATCAGATTCGAAATATGGATTGGAATTCAGTTCAGGTGTAACGTCACATATCTTTTCATATAGAATTTTATTTTGTTTCAAAATTTTTGGAAGCATACAAACTATAGAAAAAAATTTAATATTTGAAACAAAAAAGATGAACGACAGTAAAATTTATATCAAAAGAACCAATTAAGAGCCATTATGTAAATAGATAATGTTTTACATTTATATTAGATTAAATATTGTGAATTATATTAAATAACTAGGGGCCCCTGTTGAGTAATTATAATTCAAGTTGAAGCCAAACTTAAAGTTTTTAAAAAAACAGTAATTTACGTACTGACATAGACTTCGCACGATATAGCAGAAACCACTCGTGTTTAATAAAAAATTTTGTGGTTAGTAAGTTTTATTTTACATACATAAATGTACCTCCTTCATATACTGATTCATTTTCGATATATTCCCCATAGAATGTGGAAATTAATGTGTAAAATTACTATAAATAAAATATTTTTATAATTAAAGAGGCATTATACATATTTTTAACCACAACTATATGATTACTACAAATGCCCAAAATATAGAAAACAATAATTTGAGACAATTACTTAAAAAAATTAATAGAATAAATTTCCTCTAATTATGTATACAAATAATAAGATGTTGAATGACACAAAATGAATTTATTTTATTGAAAAGTTTAAATATTATAAAACAAAATAGAAATTTTTTTAACCCGTATGCGCATTTCTGTTGTATATACAACTTATGTATTTATTAAGAGTTCATTAAGGAGAACCGAAATAAAATCAAAAGGTGTTTACTGCGCAGGTCCTAAAATGCTTGTCAATCATAATTATAGACTAGGGGCCCCTGTTGAGTAATTATATTTCAAGTTGAAGTCAAATTTAAAGTTTTTAAAAAAACAGTAATTTACTTACTGACATAAACTTCGCACGATATAGCAGAAATCACTCGTGTTTAATAAAAAGTTTTGTGGTTAGTAAGTTTTATTTAGGACACATAAATACACGTCCCTCATATACTGCTTCGTTTCCGATATATTCCCTATAGTAAGAAGCATTTAGTGATAAAATTACTAAAAATAAAAAGTTTTGTTATTAAACAGGTACGTATATATATACCTACATAATACATAATTTTAATAAAAAGTATATTATTACTACAAATATCCAAAATTTAGAAACAGTTACTTAAAAAGATAAAAATGAAGAATTCAAGTGACCTACTATATCAAAATGAAGTACTCTAACTCTACTATATAAAAATAAATTTGGTAGTCATATGAACAATTCAACTGATTTTTTTTGTTTTTGCTCTTTTATATTTTTTATTTGAGATGAATTTGTTTCTTTGTTTTTTTTTGGCATATGTACATAGATTCATTCGCAAGTACATAATATAAAATATAATAACTGATTTGTTTACTTTTGTTTATTATTTTCATAAGATCTCACATATGCACAATGTATTTGTTGAATAATAAAATCATATGAGTACAAAATTTTCAACTGTGTGCGCATTATTGTTTTATATACAACTTATATATTATATTAGAAGTTCATTAAGGAGTAGGAGAATCGAAATAAAATAAAAAGGTGTCTACTGCGTAGGACCTTAAATGCTTGTCAATTATAATTATAGATACTCTACTATATAAAAATGAATTGGCCAGTCATATGAACAATTCAACTGATTTTTTTTTTGTTTTTGTTGTTTTTATATTTTTTATTTCAAATTAATTTGTTTTGTTTTTATTTGACATATGTTTAATGTACATTATATTCACTGCAAGTAATTATAATAACTGTTTCGTTTATTTCTGTTTTATTTTAATAAGAACTCACATATGCATAATGTATTTGCTGAATAATAAAACCATACGAGTAAAAAAATTTCAATTGTGTGCACATTATTGTTTTATGCACAACTTATTTATATATTAGGAGTTCATTAAAGAGAAGCGAAATAAAATGAAAAGGTGTCTACTGCACAGGTCCTTAAGTGCTTGTCAATTATATTAAATAATTTTTATTAATAAAAAAATTAATTTCTAAGTAGGTAGGTAGGTAGTAGTAGCCTAGGTATACACCGAGAGTTCTCCGTCACATTAAGATCAGTAAGGTCCATTGTAATTCCACGGCAATCTTCCTTACATAAGAATCTACTTGTTGAAAAATTTCGAGTTTTTTACAAAGCAATGGAAGTTTTTAATCCTAGTCCTTTCAAGGTTACCCAGTGAGCTTAGAAATAGGGCTGCTAGATGGGTTTTATTTTTTGACCTGTAATGAACCTTTTCATAGTGCTGTGATGGTGCCATAGTGGTGTACCCAAATTGCTCGTTTCCGAAATATTTCCAAGATAGTACTCTCTCTAGTAAGTTTATTTTCATTACAGTTACTCGGAACCTAACTGTGTCTTGGCACCCATCCCATATATTCATATACCTATAGTCATATATGTTTATCAGAATTTGGACCGGCTTGTTGCTGTTTGCCTGATAGTTACCTATTCTAGTGTTTTAATTAGAATCTGGCTCTTTGCGAAAAGGCTCCTGAAACACACTGCACTCTTTTGGTAGGTTAAATAATAGGCTTATATTTAGGATTTCCACTTCCCACTCTGATATTCAGTTTTCAACCATCAGTGTAGAAAATGCAGGTGAACGGAAAATATCGATCTGATACGACCTCTGAAACATGTAAGAGTAAGATCTGAATTTTCTGAAATAAATTTTTTGTAGTCCATCATACAAGAGTGTCAATTTAATTGTGGTTTCCACTGCGAGTTTGCTTTAAGTGTGTCTGCTATATTTCTAATTATAGTATTTGGAATATATGGTAAAAGAAAAAACATTTGATGTACTATTTCGTCTCTTCTATTTTTCAATAAAGAATTTTTTTGGAGCAATAAAACTTTTGACTCATTTAGCTCAATCTTAAGTGCAAAAAATGAATTTCAAATCTCTCTAATTACACTTGGTTGTGATATTTTAATGTACCACCACCTAATAAATTTAATGTTTCCACTAATGGCAAAGCTGGTGCAATTCATTTTGATTGTTCTACTTTTATTTTTTGTTAAACAAAGCAAAGCATGGCTTATACATAGATACTTTTTAATTAACAAAATACATATTTTTCTTATAAAATAAAATTTATTCATTTAACATGTCAAAAATTTTCAAAAATATATAATTTACACCTTTTTTAATTCGCTATGGCAACACTGAAATTAAACTCGTTTCAATTTACGTGTTGAAAAAATAAACTTGAAACTTTTTTAAAATGTGTGAAAAAGAAAATTTTAAATACGATACGTGCTGCTACTGCAGATATTATATTAATATTGCCTGAAGTCCTAAGAAAACAACACGACATATTTTCGACAAAATAATAACGTCAAATTATGTTTTGAACAAATGTGATAAAATGGGAGCATAGCAAATAGTATGATATGACAAAGTCGGCGACAAAAATCTGATCAAAATTCAAAATTTGTTTTTGTGGCACTGCGTGAAAATAGTTTTCTTGTTGCTTTTGAATTGTTGTTTGAAAATAAAAATGTCGCGGTAATTGGACTTGCTATGCGACTTTTTATGTCGAAAATTTAGGACAACAATGTCGTGTTGTTTTCATTGGACTTCAGACTTATATCTAATTACCGAACTAATTGCCACAACTAACAACTATCGCAGATTATCTTACTCTCAAGGACTAAATTAGTCTGGTCTACAATACTACATAGATTCTTTTAATACTTCAATTTATCCTCAAAACGATTTTCACGATTTCTGATAATTTTCATGGCACAACAACTAAATTTTAACTCATCCGTGTACTGAAACTCTCAGATACAAGTGTAATTAGGATCATAAAAAACTACAACGTCATTTGCTAATATTTAACAGACGACAATTTAATTTCAAAAACTATACAAAGACAACCCACAGAATTAAAATAAATCAATGAAAAGAACCTTACAAACAGTATAAGTTAAAGAAAAACATGATTTCTATTTTACATTATTTTATATTTCACTGTCGACTCAAAATGTACTTTTCATTTTTTAAATATTTATAAGGGTTGTGTGTGTTTTTTTTTATCTTTTCTACAAAATCTGTTCTGGTCTAATGAATTTTGTTAAAAAAAAAATGTATTTTTTGAATATTTTATAAAAACAAAAAATATTTCAAATAGACCTTTCCAAAAATTACCTTCTTAGCAATGATAATAATATGTCCTTTTTTGTATGAATATATGAGAATGAGAGTTTGTAAATATTCCATTCCATTTTTTTCCATAAAGATAAAATTCTTGAAAGGATCACAAAAAATTTTTTTTTATTTAGTGTAGTTTTGTGAATGTATCAGTCTTTCCGTGAAAACATTTCTACCGCAATCAAATTGAATGTTTGTTAAATTTTGGCTTTGATTATTTACCAAATGATAACCAATAGAAAAATATTTCACCACATTTGATTTAGTTTAGATTTAAATCAATTTCTGGATAGTAAGTAATTTTTTTTATTTAAGTTTATTTATTTTTCTTATATGTCTGGTAGTTTTGAGTTTCTTTAAATTAGGGTATAGGAAATTTTTTAATTTAAAGGGACTAATTTTAAATTTAGTTAAATGTCACAATTTGGTTGGAATTAAAGAAATGTGTTGGTCAGATAACCGAGAAGCTGATTTACTTTGTAACAGGATATAAGTATTATCCTTATACATTTATGGGACGACTTAATGTATTGATGGTACCTCTATACAATCATTCAATTATCTCTTGTGAAGGAGGAGTGAAACACATTTTTGATATTTTTATCCATTATTTTTATTTATTTTCTTCATAAGTTTTTATTACTTACTTACTACTACTTAAACTGGATAACTGAACAGCCTCACAGGCATAACACTTTCGCTTTGTTTTTTTTTCTGACTGGCTCTCGTCTACTAGTTTAAACCTTTTTAATAAAATTAAAACTAAGCCAAAAAGATATAGATAGGTAGACGGTAAAATTTTTGTTTTATTAATAACTTAGTATTTTTGCTCTGAAGTCATGTTATCTTTGGGTAAACACAAATGTCTCTCTCTTCAATGTAAAGTCGTCAATAAATATTGAAGACTATTGATGTGTTAACGCTGCCTTACATACATACATTGTATATGTATATTATTATAACTTTATGATAAAACTGACACTGTTCGATTATTGAATAACAAAACTGTTATATAACTGTTAATTATGTATTGGCATTTTCCCAAGAAGATTTCTTCTTTTTCTTGTAGGCACTATTTCAAAGAACAATTAACGAAGCAATCTATATTGCACAGCCTGAATTTATCAATAATGTGTAATACACTGACACAACTCCAAAATGGTGTAACAATCTTTCAAGAGCTAAGATGCGCGCATTAAATTATTAGGCTCTTCTGAGAGAGATATTGTATCGGCGTAAAGCCTAATGATATTATCCCAAGGATAACTGGAATTGCTAGCTTTCCAAAAATATATATCATTAGTGGCGCATTTTATCCTTTAAGGACGAAAAGGACATTTGAAAGTATACTTATTGTTTTGACGTATTTGTATAAAAGCCGTTATACCTGTTGATCTATTAGATATGTATATATATTCAGCTATATATTCTAGAAAGATAACGGTCTGGAGCATATTTTAACATTTATTGGATGATGATTCGTGCTGCTGTTATGGAGATATTGTCGTTCCAAAAAGAAAATTTTTCAAAAAAAACAATCTTTATTTTCTTTCTTTAAAAACGAAATACTTCAAAATTTTACGATAAAAGCCCCATTAATATTTATATACTGTTGGAAAGCCCTCTTTCTTTCTATAACTCATACATACATACTTTATGTCTACGTCGAAGTTTAGAAGATATACGCATTTATTAAAAAAAATGTTTTTTTTACCCTTTTTCTATATAAAATTATTATGACTAACGTTGATGAAGAAGAAGTAAAACTTAATACATCTCAAATGTTGAACACTAGGTTAAGATTCACACGTTCCTTAATTTTTTATTGTTATTTGATTTTCTATTTACTTACCAACAATAACCAACAATTTTCTATATTTAATAATAATAAGTACAAACTTCGCCAATTAACGATCGAAGGAAGAATGAAAGGCAGACGAAAAACTGACCGAAAGCAGATTTCCTGGCTGAGAAATGTAATAGTGGAAATGTGATATGTTCGTGATCCAATTCATATCAATTATTTCCACAGTCATACAACAATAATTCAACATGCTATAGCTTTCAGAAATTCAAAATAATTATTAACCATTTTTTGCTTTAACTCGTCTTTAGTTTGTATAATACTTTTCTTCTCAATGCTAGTCTACATGATATTTCTACAATTCAACTAAGAATGATTGTATAATCCAGATGTTGTGAGTTATTGCCCAATATATGACTTAAAAAAAAAAGTTACAATCTAAGTGATCGCTTCGAGAAGTGATAATAGCCGTAGAAGAAAATAGCAAATTTGAATAGAAATTTTGGAAAGAATTGAAATTACATGTCCGTTATATATTTCAGTGGATTTTATTAAGAGTTCTTTCTTTTATTTTTGTGATTTAATCGTAATGTCTATAAGTTGTGCAATTTAATTTACTTAAAACTATTTTTTGTCTTTTTGACCATTTTGGTTTTGTAACTGTGCTCCGATTTTTCATATAATTTCAAATTTTTACTACTACACAAAACACTAGATCAAACTACTGGTGTTATTCTACATAGTGTCGTTAATCCCAACCCAACACCAACCCAATCACTGTGCTTGAACACCTACTTGACACATCTGATTCGAATACAGAGATATTTAATTTAAAAAATTATACTTACCTATATACAAATATTTTGAACGTTATTAATTATTTAATCCTGTAGAAAAAACCTTAATACTCTATTCGTATTGCAAATTTATTACAATTTAAAATATCAAAAATTTACGACATTTACACCGAAATACAACAAAAGAAAAGAAATATTGCAAATCTTCTTAAATACCATTTTAGGGAAATAAATTTTATTCGATATTGTATTTTGTAGTGTGGTGTACTGGTGTATATGAAAAGAATGTGGTGAAAGAAAACAATATGTAAATTTATTACATGTTGAATAGATGATATTTTTCAAGAATAATATTCATGATGAAATTATATATTTCCTACATGTATCTATGAATGATTTAAAAAAGTTCAATAAATAAAAAAAAAAAACAAAAACAAAAACAAAAAAATAAAAATTTATCAATTCGAAGACAAGTCTACCATATATTATGACAATTCAAGTATATAACAAACATATAAAATAAAAATAAAAATTAAATATTTAAAATTTACATGATGGTGCGTAAATACAAATAGCTACGTACTTTTCAAGTTTCTGTCTATTTTCGTACCTCGTTGAAGAACTTTGGAAGAACAAAAAAAAAATTTTTATTGACAATATTTTGGCAAAATTGAATTTTTTATTTATTTTCTTTTTTTTTTGCCTATAAATAATCAATAAAAGTGTTAGAATTTTACAATGTATTCAATAAGAAATTTTAAAATTAAATTTAATATATCAGTTCCAATAAAACATATGTACATAATAATATATATTTATTAAAGAATGTTTTAGAAAACTCTGGATAAATGTGAAAAATCTATATGAATCATATTAAAATGAATATAGCAATGTTAAAAATATGTACATTGAATCATCGAGGTGAAAAATTAACAGAAGTGGAATAAATCACTGATGAACATAAATTTTCTTCTTAATATACATCAGTATTTAAATATTGAACAAAATATTTTAAAATAGTATCTAGAATGTCGTCATCATAATCAACATCCAAAAATAGTGGAACACAACTTTGGGTGAAATTTTGCATTTTTCACTACGTGTCTCAATTATAACATGTTTTAATTTCCTAAATTCTTAATAATTACTTTCACTATTGATCTTATTCAAGAAAAATAAATTTTAAAGTGGTGCTGTCGTAAAAATTTGTTTTAGCAGTATTCTATAAGGAAATTAAGTAAAATTTGTTTTGTACAGAAATGAATTTGGTATAGAAAATATAATATACCTTTTCCTTAATGTCTCTTCGACATCGTTGAACAGAAGGATCATTTTCCGTGTTTTCTAAGTATTCCGCAGGTGTAGACATATGCTCAGTAGAAATCAGAGCCCTGAATCCTGATATCTCATCTAAAACAATTGATCTAATCTAAATCAATGCGAAACAAGACGACCGGCATATATCCAAATATTATAAAATGGTAAAGTGGCTTCAGAAGTATGTTCGTGGTCCAAGCTTCGTCAATGTTTGAATCAAATTTTTCGCAATTTATTTCACAGTTGTATAACACATTTTACAGTTATACAACAAAATTGCAACATGCTATAGCTTTCAGATATTTAAGATCAATTTTAACCACTTTTTCGTCAACTCCTCTTTAGTTTGAGTTTTTTTTTGTTTTTTTTTTTTACACGCTACCCAAATACTAGGAAAGGATTGCTTTATACAAAATTATTGTAGATGTGGATAAAGGAAAAAGGATGATAGATGAGAATTGGACGGTAAGTTGGAGACGAACCTGAAAAGATGCAAATTGTATAATGGAGCACTTCTATCGGAGAGGAACACATGAGATGGAAGCATGTTCCACATTTTAGCAGTTCTTACAATAAAAGAGTTTCCGAAACCAGTTTTGGATCACCTAGATATTTCCAAAGTGTAAAAATGGGCACTTGAAGCCTCCCTAGTGTTACGCTGGAATAGTTTGAGGGGAGGCATTACTGATTTTATTTCATTAGAACAATTAAGTGTCATTTTCAGCAAGATATGTATAAAAGATAGAGACAGCTCCAACATTTCGACGTGCGCTAAAGGTTAACTAGACTGTGGAGTCTCTAAATTAGCGTAAGGCTCGATTTTGGATTTTGTCCAGGAAACCAAGTGAAGTTTGGGAGGCGCCACCATTATACTCCATTTTAGGTGGGATATATGCTTTATAGATATTGGCCAGATCGACTGGTGGAAAGTAGCCTTTACATTGGGAAAGAAAACCCAAATATTTGGCAGCCTTTTTAGCCATATCCAAAATATGTTTAGTCCACTGCATTTTTTGATTTAGCTACATGACCAAAATATTTCGATTTTCAGACCAAGGGGTTGAACTCTTTTACAAGAGAGCAAACAGCTTTGAGTTTTGGGCGTGTTAAACTCAACTCTGTTTACGGTACCCCAATCGGCTATTTTTACAAGGCCATGGTTAAGTGAGCTAGTCATTATGTTTTTGTTCGAGCTGATTGAGGTAGAGGTGACATTTGATTTCCTTAAAAAAACATAGGATGTCACCAATACGCTGTCATCAGTAAAACTATGGATTGGATTAAGGGTTGAAGAGAGCAAGTCGTTGATGAAAATCAAGAAAATAGTAGTTGCGGACTTAAAACTGTCGACACGTATACTTCGTTCGAGAGAAACTTCTAAATCCATGTAACCTATAATAATTTTCTTCCCCCACAATACTATTCTTCCTTTCAACACTAAGCGGTACGTAAGTATAATATGTTCTATTTTAGCCCGCAACGGTTTATACAAAAAAAAAACAAAATTACAAAGAAAAGATAAATGAAATTGCTAATGATATGGAATTTACATAATTTGCCGCTGAAAGATTTGCTAACTCGATTTCATATCGTTATATTATTGTAACAATAAATGATGTAGGCGTTGATTCAGACACAGAGGACATGGGGTGCATGTCCGGTAATCAGATCCTATAATTAGATCCCATTACGTGTTTCCGCCAATGATTGCTAAATAAATACCATTAAAACTGTATTTAAAAAGTTCTCTCTAATTTCTACGTTCGTAGTGTAGGTACACACCGCGTGAGATGTTATAACAAAAATTAGATGAAATTACAAAAGTAATCTAATATATAATGAAGTATAAATTAATTTCCGGTTAAAATTTTGAATACAAAGAAAGGTGGTATTGCTGGTAAGTATGGTACCCATTATGGTGCCTCACTACGTAAAATGTTGAAATAAATTTAAATTAACCAACACTCAAAATATACTTGTACGTTTTGTGACAATGATGCAAAACAATATGTGCCTGTATGGTATTAGTCATGAAACAGATGCATGTTAGTTATGAAAAAGGTGCAAAAAGTGTTGTTGCTGGAGCCTAGGTATATTCCATAACACCAACTCAGTAGAGCAGCTGTCAGACGTTTAAGAGAAACCAAGGAACAATAAGCTGTTTTTAAATATTTTTCAAACACCTTAGGTTTAAAAAAAGTTTTAAGTGCATAATACCTGTGCGTGTGAATAATTAGATCCAGACCATTCAAGCCGATGTAAAAATTTATGAAAGTGTTCAACAAAGAAAAATAAAATAAAATAAAAAATAAAGTAAATTTATTAAGAAGCTGGATTTTTGTGCTTAAGAAATTAATTGTGTATTTTGGACTATTAATTGATAAAAAAATTTGTGGCTGATATTGAATCTCATGTTCCTGTATGCGATGGAATTTAGGCTTAGGAATAAATATGAATTTCGGTGTAGTGGAAAATTGAACAAATTATTCTTCCAAAATCTAGAATGATTACACCTTATAGATTCTATTTGAATATACCATATAACGGGTGAAGGTCCGGTCTAGCTATTATCGCAACCTTTCAATCCAAGTAAGCATTTGACTCCTTAACGATGACTGATTCAATTAGGATATTCTTCAGTGGTAAATGCAGGGTAGCTCGCATTATTCGGGTAACACTGTTGTTCATTCTCAGATGACAAAGTCAGCTATGAGTGAGTTTTTCGTATTCAGAGTATTTTAGAATCGTCCTCTATTCCACATACTTTGCACAAGTTGTATTATTAATCAAATTATTAAATAAACTTTAATCTAACCTTTGCATTTGTCAAGTCTTTGTATAATGTATAATAAAATATTAATTGCTACATATCTAGTTATAGCTGATGATTAGATCTATAATATAGGAAATAGCTACATAAATATTTAAAATCTCTTTTGTGATTTACCAGATTGTACAATGTACATAAATGATGCCCATATAAATGAAAAAGTTCTGGTCCTTCTTTATTAACAACTTGTTTTCATGTCATATTAACAAACTATTTATCTATTGGGTTTTTAAGAAAATAGTTTTATAACAAATAAGCGTAAGCACTGCAAAATTGTAACAAAGTATTGCTGTGATCAATGGTAAGCTACAGTTAAAATACCTTGGGGAGGTAAAAGTCATCTTTTTTTGATACATAACCAAGATAATATGTCGCGACTGATGACATTATGTATAATAGCTTAAGTAGAATAATCAATTCCCTTGCTAAGATTTTGCGATTGAAGAACAAGTTCTGTGAAATGTCCTACTCAAAAGAGTAGTACAGATAATGAAAAATAATAATAAAAGTTATGTAAAATTTTGCTTAAATTTGGCTTCAAGAACAATTTGTTCAACTTGTTAAAATTTACCTTCATATCTATTTTTGAATACATCATTTCAATGCTAGAGAATCCTTTTAAAACATTGAAGAATTAAAATAAATCTGTACCAGATTTGTTGTTCTTAAATTATCATTTTCGTATGGAGATGTTAATACCTTTTTGTGGATAGGTCTATTTCAAAGTAAGACGAAAATGGATAGAAATCACTTTTAATTTTCTTAATAAATTCATCTGTATTGATTATCCAAAAATTAGGGTTGCCATAATTTCTTTTTATAGTTCGTATCAGCAACAAAATATATTTACTATACACTATTTTTGCAGATGACACGGTTATATTAGCAGTCGGTAAAAATAAAAATGAAACTACAACTAAATTGCTTGTTCCAATAACAAAATCTCCATTTGGTGCAAAAGGTGGAGAATTAAACAGAATGAAGCAAAATCTACGCCCGTTAACTTTACAAAAAAAAACTGAGTCCATATTCCAGTAAGATTGAAGAACGTCATTATGCCATATCAAAATTCTGGAAAATATCTTGGTATGATGCTTGACGTAAAGCTTAAATTGAAAGAACACGAAAAAACAACTGGCACTGGATCTAAAATACAAACATTTGTATTGGCTAATTGGGTGAACATTTACGCTTTCGACGTATAATAAAGTTTTGATCTACAATCAGCCAGTCTGAGCATATGGTATTCAAATATGGAGTTGTACTAAACAATTTCAAACATATTCAAACATTTCAAACATATTCAAACTATCCAAAGGTTCCAAAACAAAGTATTGCGCAACATTATTAATGCCCTATTCATAAGGATTCCAGAGTTCCTCTCATAAAAGACGAAATAAGGAAATAACATGTCAATATCCAAGTTTCACGTTTAGCTGACAAACTTAAAACTTTGTTAAAAGACTTAAACGGACGAAACCGTTCGAACTGCGTTAGGATAAAATCTTTTATCTTACAATAATTCCTAATGGAATTTTGTTTGATCGAAGATATCAGAAGTAATAGAGCCAAACTTGTTTTAATGGTTAATGGAAATTTTTAGTGTGTTAAAGTCGGCACAGTCCTTCACTTCGTTCATCCCCGGTCTAACATTCTCTGTAGCAAGAGAACAACCATAATTATAATAATGGCAATTAACTGAATTTTGAAAATGGATTTAAAAATAAAACTTACTAGAAATTGAGGTTTACACAAGTTATTTACAAAACTTGAATTTTAAATCAGTGCTAAGCCAGAACAGCGTTAGAATGCTAAAGAAAACTACATTAAGCCATATATCAGTGTTAGAATACTAAAAACTAACTAGTAGCTAAATTTAAATGATAAAGAGTATATCACCGGGTAACTATAAAAATATAGATATAACATTTAAAATTCAAAATTAATGATAAAGAAGGAATTCAAAAAGTAGCAGAGACTAATGCGTATCATTTAGCAAAATGTTTTAAATTTCCCTCCCTTAAAAATTTAATTTATTGTTAGTATTTTATTGGGGATCAACATTAGAATAGTTATACAGCTAAACACGTTGTTCAATCACGTTTTAATTTAATTTGGGTCATGTATGTTAACATAAGGCACAGACTTGAATACAATATTTGTACCATTATCCAACTCAATAAAAATGAATATTGAGTCCATGTGGATTACTGAATGTTATGGACCAAACAAGCACGGATAAAATTATTTCGGCTCTTGTGAGGGAGATGTTGTATCGACGTAGGACCTAAGGACCCGAAAAATAACGTTGCGCTTTCTACAAAGTAATGTATAATAAGCTGGTGTAACTTTTACTTCAGAAGATTGTTATTTCGTAAAAGGCACATTCCTTATATAGAAAAAGGGTAAAAAAGACAATTTTTTTAAATAAATAATAGTTTCTAAACTATTCGATATAGACATAAAGTATGAGAAAAAGTTATAGAAAAAAAGAGACCTTTCCAACAGTATATAAATATTGGGAGGGTTTAATGGTAAAATCTTGAGGTATTTGGTGTATCAAGAAAGGAAATAAAAATTGATTTTTTTGTCCAAAATTTTCTACTTTGAACTACAATATCTCCATAACACCAGCACCAACCACCATCAAATAAATGCTAAAATCTGCTCCAGACCATTATCTTTCCAGAATATATAACTGAATACATATATTTAATAAATCAACAGATATAACGGTTTTATACAAAAACATCAACGCAACAAGGATACTTTCAAATGTCCTTTTCGTCCATAAAGGATAAGATGTGACACTAAAGATATATATTTTTGAAAAGTTAGGAATTCCAGCTATCCTTGGAATATGGTCATTAGGTACGCCAATACAACATCTTCCTCAGAATCCCCATTATTTCTTAAAAATGTATGAAAATACTGGCATATGCCACAATTTGCACTTACAAATCTATAAAAAGTAAATATGGAGCAAACCAACAAGTGCGTATTTCTGTAACTTAGATAGAGAGGTAATAGAAATCTGATAACAGAATCTAAAAGAGCAGGATCTTAAATCCCTGAAACTACCGTTGGTTTAAAAATCATCAAAGTGGTGTGTGGTACAAAAAAAAAGCACAGAGGCAACGTAATATTAATCAAATTTTAATTTTCATTCAGTAAAATACTAAAATATTGTCTTGCAACTGATTTAATATTTCGTTTGTAATATCATGGAATAATCTTTGTGGTCATTAGACTGATTGTGCTTTTAAAATTTAAAAATTAATTATATTTGGTTCTTCATTCTTCTCGTAAACCATGTCTCTCATTCTTTAAATCAATTAATATTTTTGTAACTGAAACCCAAAAAGGTTATAATATATACAGTCAAGTTAATAGTTTAGTATAAAACATCAATTTTAACAATAAAATTTGTAATCTGGTCGCTAACCTACAGCCACAGCAGATAAGCATTCAAAGAAGAAAAGAAAATGTAAAAAAAAATTCCCACATCCTTCCACAACATTTTTTTCTTTAAATTTTTGTGAAATTTTTTCTTATTTCATTTTCTTTTTTTCTCTCTAAATTCATAAGTGATACGAAATAAGTAATGAAATTGTCTTTAGGCTTTTTTCATTTAATATATTTTGTTTTATTTTTATCCTTTCAATAAATATTACTCACGTTTTTTCAGTTGATTTAAATTTTAAAAGTTGGTAATCCTAAGAAATGCTAAATAAAATTAAATAGAACAAATTATATGTATATTTTTAGATGGGTATATACAATATAAATAATTTTTTAGTATATATATATATATATATATAAATACATAATAACATTTGTTTACTTAATACGTATTTTATACAATCAATATATTATTATACCTAATATAATAGAAACGCCTTTAACGAGTACCTTTTATTTTGTTATATTTTTTTTATTATTATTTTTCTCCAGTATTTCGTTACCATCATACATTTTCCAGCTGGATAATAATGATTTCCTTTTTTGTTATTTGTAATTCAGAACATTGTATATATATATATATATATATATAAAATATATAAATAATATCCTGTGAATTTATTTCATAATAGATACAATGTACTACAGTGCTGATCGTCTACATACCACTCTTTATATTTTATTCTTGTCGTGTATAAAATGCATTCTACTCTTGTTTTAGAATCTTTTTGTGGAAAATTGATTCCATATAGAAATAAATACTATTTAATGAAATGAAATGAACATATTTTATAGTATTGAATTAAATGAAAAAAGAGATTCGTTCTTTCCATATTGCTATTAAAAGTTATTTAAAATGCGATTTGACCGTTGATTCAAAATAGTAATTTAAAATGTATATCAATAACTTACTTTTGATCCTATATTTGTTTTCTAACCTTTCGTTATCTAATCTAACCCTACCAATTTAATTCTTTATTTAGCATTCCTTACTGTGGACTTAACAATTTAATTATATATTATTATAATCCATTTATAGTGTATAGAGAGATGGGATAGAATGAAATTCATATGGGATATTGATGCTATATTTTATCCAGTTTCTATATTCTATCCAGTTCTTGTGATCTTACCTTTAAATATTCTATTCAAAAATGTTAATATTGAAATCTTCTAAGCTCTGTAAAAATTCGTGGAATGGCAAACTTTCTTTTCAAGATAACAACAATGTGTGTTTCGTAAGGGATTTAGAATCTTAAGTAGAAATAAAAAATACTTTATATTTTCTTACGTGTCTTAAGGCATACTAACCGGCCATCACTTGAGTACAATTCAAGTATATGGGCGATGCACCTAGTACTACCATACAGTACCTAGAAAAAGTACAAAAGCAAGTCATCAAAATTATCAATGGTGAGATGTTACCCAACATCTATTATCATTAAGTAATTGCCGTAATGTAAAAGCAGCAATCCTGTTTTATAAATATTTGTTTGTTAATTAGGCAAAATAAAATGTATTATGCCTTCATGACATATAAAAATGCCTTCATGACATATAGAACACCCTTTTATCTTACAAAAATACAATTTAAAAGTTTCCAACATATAGAGTTATGGCCTATAGAGTTGTGTATATCCGTAATTGGTTGAATTTAACTGATAATCAAGCAATGAAAGAAGGAAATAACATACACACTACACATAGAAAATCTCCATAAAATACAATTTATTAACTGCATATCGAATATTGAATAAAAATGGGGATAAAGTATGGTAAATTTCAGTAAAAACAAAAAAGTAAATAGATTCATTAATTATTTTATCCCAGAAATTTTACCAAGAAAAAATAGGAAAATAAGAAGGCAATGTCTCTTTTTTTACAGATTCTTTTTGTTTTTTTAATAATTCAGTCGGTTTCTCCAACTAGTTCTTCCTCATCTGTGTAAAATTCATCAACAATTTTTAATATAGGAATAGTAGACATATTTTGTGAATTTTTTAGTCTTTCGTTTTCTTTAATTATGCAGCGTTCATTTTTCAATTCCCTGCATAAGATTTCTAGTTCTGTAACTCTGGCATTAAGTTGATTATTTTTTGCCTCAAGTGTCTTTTCGTTATTATTTCCCTCGTCGGATTTGCTATAGTTGTCTTTTTGGGACATGTTTTCATAAATCTTTTGAGACCCTGCTAAAGGTGTTCTCTGGACACCAGATTTTCTTCTGAACGGGTCAATTAAAGCAGCTCTACTTTCATGGTCTTGCAATAAGTGGTCTCCCCCAGAATCCATGAGACCTGCCTCGAAAGAGGGTGGATTTTCCAGAAGATCTGGATTACCACCTGAGCTATATAACCCTTGAGTTTTATTCATTGCATACTTGTTTTTTTTTTTTTGTTTTAATTCGGAGTTACATCTCCTAGCCTTAGGATAATATTTCTCTTGTACAAGGCGGTACCTTTCATTCCTGCCGTCCCTCTGGGATCAGTCGCAGACCAGAATCCGCCCATTCCGGGTCGGTAGCTTCTGAATTTTTCTAGAATTTTAGTGGACTTTTAATCTTAATTTTGTTTAATATTTGATAATGAAACCGCAATTATTAGTTATAGTTATAGATTTTGGTATAAGTTGAATATCATTTTTCAATGTGTATATTTTTTGGATTCTATTTTGTATTACATCACATTCCAACCAATCACATTTTGACAATTTTGTTTAGTTTAATTGTTTCATATTTGTTCATACTAGTGTTAAATTAGCAATGATAATCTTGATATTTGCACTCATAACCAGAACACGAAATTTGTGTGCCAGCGCTAGCTTAAATGGCAACATAAATTTAGCTTAGTTAAGTAGCTAGCTGAACTATATAACACACTCTTGAAGATCAGCATTAATAATGATGTCAAAATAAACATTTAAGCGTGTAGGTCTGTTTATTTTAGTATATGATTGACACTTGTCTTATTGGCAACCCTATTGTGACATCCGAAAATCGTCGTATTTTTGGAACACAGGCTTAGGCACTGGTTCAGATGAAACAAAAACCCTAATGCCACCTCTAAAACAACGAGGAACAAAACGCGTCAAGTGCCCATCCCTACTCAGTGCAAATTCCTAGTTGGCTCAAAGCTGGTTTTGGGAATTCGTTTGTAGTTAAATTTTCTCAAATGTGGAACCACATTCCAACAAAAATGTTTCGCCAATGCCAAAATATACCTACGCACAATCCACAAAAGTTCAGGAGTAATATTAACAAATTAATTCGGAATGTCCCTACTGATCAAAGGTATATTTTTCTTTCTACAATCCTCAATTAGTCCAAGCTGTACATTCGTTTATAAAGGTATAGTTTCAAAACTAATGTTTAGCTTAACTTAAAAAAAAATATATAGTTTTTAAAAGACACTAAATAATATATTTTTCTATACTAGTTAGCTGGACGGTGACTACATACTGAGTGATGCAGCAAAAAAAAATTTATGTGGGTTTTTCGACCTGGTCCAGTACCATATTTCATTGGGATAAAATGAATGACAAAATAAAATTGAGAGTATAATCTGGTAACAACTTAAATAAAGTGGAGTAAAGGGCTATTATATTTAAGAAGGCTTAGTAGTTTTCCACATTGCATTAGGTGATAAGCCAGTAATTTGATAAATAAATACCCCAAAAACATTGTAGTGAAATATGTAGTAAAAAATATATGAATTTAGTAAAAATTGTGTTTGTTTTTGAATATTTTATATGGTGAATATATTATAATGCATAGGTATGTATATCTTGAGGGTAAATTTAACATTCTTCTATATATAACATTTAAAATTTAATTTATTGAGCTTTTTAACCCTGAACAGTTGTGAAATAAATACGAAATGTTGTCAAGTTATAAGTAGATATTAAATAAATGTTGTTGTTGTTTTGTTTTGGCACCAACCGGACAATATTAAATTTATTAATTTTATAATATAAAGATTTAAAATTATAACATTTGCTCAAATTGGAAGTGTTGTATTAGCTACGTTTGTGAGTCACTTGTCAAAGAAGAGAAGTTTTTCTGTACATCAACCTCAGTAACTATTCGATAAAACAAACGGAACTGATGAAATTCAATGTGCAATGAAAGAAAACACATTTTTTTTATTATTTGCCAAAACTTAGGTCAGAAAAGCCTTCATACTTTCATACCGTTGGTTTTTGAAAGAGGAAAGAAAAGGGATAGTAAGATAGAAGAAAAGGTGAAAAAAGTAGGAGCAACGTTCAGCGGGGAGTTACGAACTATGTGTGTGATATTGATGTTCACTTTGAATTTTTGTAAATTAAACAAATAAAAACTTCACCCCTTCTTGAAAATGCTTGTAGTGGAATGCGACTCAACATTCTAGAAGTTCTGACGATATACGAATTTCCATAACCAATCCGGAATTATCTTGGTATTTCCACGGTGTAGGGGTGGACATTTGCAGCCACTCGACGGAATTACTTAAGAGACGGAAGAATTGATTTTAGTTGATGAAACATTTACATTATCAATAAGGCGAATAGTGAGTTGTTGTACTCTGTCAAGAAAGCTTAAAGCAGACTTTGAGGCGCCCGCCAATAGATGCGAGTTATACTCAATCTTGGGTCGTATTTAGGTATTATAGATATTAAGCAGATCTTTAGATGCAAAATATGCCTTACATCGATTTGACATTTGAAAAACCCAAACATTTTGCGACGCTTTTCGCAATATCAAAAATCCCAGATCCCAGAGCATATTCTGATTTACTTCCATTTCGAGAATGTTTAAGTTTTCTAGTCGCTGTAAGCTTGCAGCTTGAAATTTTAGAATAGGTTCGAATGGCTTAGTTATTGCGTAACTAGGAAGGTTTGAGTTTTTTAGGAAGGTGGTTTTTAACTCAATTCTGTCTGCTTTACCCCAGTCGGAAATTTTTACTAAGTCATGGCTTAGTATACAGCCATTGTCAAAATATGGAATTGAATTTGCTTTTTAAAAACTTTCTTACCATTTCTTGAAAAGACAGCGAATATCGAAAAAATAAAATAAAATGCTATCATCCTTCTATTTAAATGATGCTATTCATATATCCCTTCTATTTTCTAGCATTGTAATGTGTTAGCATACTTTTTGTGATTTTTTTTTGTATGAGAAATCCGAGTAGAACTATACTAGTTATTTTTTACAATGATGTCCTTATAACACACCTTATCGAATGCCTGACTTACATCCAAAAAGATTGCTGAACAAACTTTCTTCTCGTCTAAAGCTTTTTCAATAGTGTCTGTAATTCTATGTACCTGTCCTATTATAGCATATTTTCTTTGAAACCGAATTGGTGGTCCGGAATTAGATTTTTTCTTTCAATAATGGGTTTCCTCTTAGATAAATTTTTTCAAAACAGTTTTGACACCAATGAAATTTCACTTGTTATTTCGATCACTTCGGCAAGCTTACACAATTTCGGAACATATTTCAGCCTATGTGCAGCATTTATAAAATTTATTATTTTAATTACTGCCTTTCTGGTAGTTGCTTTAAAATCTGGCCCTTTATCAAATCATATCCCGGAGGTTTTTTAGAATTAATATTGTTTTCCCTTCCTTCTAAACTGATTCTTTATTTAGTGTGTTTCAGGTACCGTGTTAGGGTATTGTGTACTTTTTGTTTTTGTATTGTAGTAAGTGCGGGTGGTTTCAGAATTTGGTTTTGGTTGGGTGTTGTACTGTTTGAGAACGAGAATTATTTGGTATATCGCAAATTGTAAAAATATTAACTAAACAAAAATAAAAACTTCTTTTTTTATAAATTAAAATCATATTTTTAATAGTTTTCATGAAAAATGGGGGCGAAAGTCAAATTTGTGATATTAGTGAAAAAATTAAGGAAGAATTAAAAAATTTTCATTTTAGAAAAAGTTGTACCAATTCAGTTATGATAGTAAAAGTTCATAGAGAGAAACAAAAAGTAGTTCCCGTCTTAGATGATATTTCTGTGGAAGAATTACAAGAACAATTGCCAGGCCATCAACCGAGATTTGTCATTTATACCTATAAAATGAAACATGATGATGAAAGAATATCTTATCCAATGTGTTTTATATTTTATACACCAAGGGATAGTCAGATTGAGCTTCAGATGATGTACGCCTGCACAAAAACTACATTGCAAAGGGAAATTGATTTAAGTCGAGTATACGAAATTCGTGAACTTGATGAATTGACAGAAGATTGGTTAAGGGAAAAACTTGGCAAATAATTTACTAAATACTTAAAAGACAAATATAGTAAAAAAACGTGAAATATATAATTCGCAGCTAATTCATCCAATTGTGTAAATATGAATTGCTTAAATTAATCGGTTTACGTATTCAACAAAACTACAATTGATTTTTTTAAAAATTTGTTGAAATTAGTTTTTCTTGTTAGCATTCATAATGAAGTTTCCATAAGAACACATAAATATAAAACTTCACCTACTTCTCCGTTGTTCGTTTGAAATGTTTTTTCCAGATGTTGCGCAAATATTTCTGTTTTCTCTTCATATCTCTCGCTCACCATCCATCAACTTTCAATTTCCACCCAATATATAATTTGACATTACATTTATTTCAGGAACAGAATTAACTTAAAATAAAACATCACACTACTAATGTAGTACGTATTAAAATCGCTGTACTAAAAAAAAATATATTTATACTGAACTATAGTCCCTTAGAACGTGTTCTATTTAAATGAGAATGACTGTATTTTTAGTCAAGTTGTACATACATATATCATCTACATTAATAATTATAAATAAATAGGTAAATATGTGAGTTCTTTTTTTTCTACATATTTTCTCCTTATTATTTCTTAAATGTATTCCCTTTGCTTGCATCGAGAAAACTTCTAAAGTTATTAAAAGAAATTATTTTGTTCATACAACATATTATAGAAAAATAATTGTAATTTACAACATTAAAATTAATTATTTGAATTCCAAATCTCAAAATTATTCGAAAAAGGAAAAGAATTTCAAATGAAATTAATGTGGCTTTTTTGCAAAAAGACACAAACATGGCGAAAAGTTTTAAAATAAATAATAACAGTGATTTTGACAATTCACAAAAAAAAAAGAAAACTTCTGAGAGTAATTACTACTTACCTCTACAAACTATTGATGATGACAATGAAAGCACGTGTATGGAGGACGCATGCGAAAATAATGTTGAAAACACTGATTCTAAGAAAAATGGTCCACCACCAATAACTATAATAAAACAAAAAATTTCAACAATTCACGAATTTATGAAAAAAATTGGTGTAAATGATTATTATGTCAGATCCATTTCAATTGGTATAAAACTGTATTGTAACACAAATGAATCTTACACAAAAGCACTCGACGAACTAAAAATAAACAATCTAGAGTTTTTTACATATGAATCGAAAAGCACTAAGCCACTAAAATTTGTATTATCTGGATTGGACAACTACAATTGCACTGATTTGAAGAATAACTTATTGGAAAAAGGTTTAAAATGTTTGGATATCAAATCAATAAATAAAATCACTAATTTATATAATGATTTACAACTATATATTGTATATTTAGAAAAAAATTCAATTAAGTTAAACGAATTACGTAATAAGTTTACTTATATATTCAACACTAAAGTTAGATGGGAACGTAAAACCACCAATAAAAAAATCACACAATGTTACAATTGCCAGATGTTTGGCCACGGATCACGTAACTGTAGCGTAAATACAAAATGTGCTTTCTGCGCCGGCAGTCATTCAACTACTGACTGTACAAACAAAGAAATTAAAAAATGTGCTAATTGTCACGGTGAACATCATTCCACTGATAGTATTTGTGATAATAAGAAAACATATATCTCTCTTTTGGGTCGCAACAATAAAGTAAGACAAAATACCTCAGTGTCAAACAACAACAACAATGCAACTATGAGTAAAAGTAATTACAATGTACTTTTTCCAAACACTCTTTACTACAAGACAAACAGCAATAGTAACAGCAATAGTAACAACAACAACAACAATAATAGAAGTACATATTCATTACCTTACAATGTTGTATGTAGATCAAACTCTTTTTGGGAGAACAACAATAGTAACACTGCTGCAAGTATAAGCTGTCATAACAATAAAATTCCAGCAGGTAGTATTAGTAGTAATAGTAATAATAATTTCAATAGTAATAGTAGTAATAATATAAGAAATAATTCAGATCTTTTTTCTGTTGATGAAATATTAAATTTAACTAATGAATTATTAAATAAATTAAGTAATTGCAAAAATAAGGCTGAACAATTTTCGGTTATAACTGAACTTTCGGTTAAATACTTATATTCAAAATGAATGTTAGTAATAAACTAAATATTTTAACATGGAATGCTAGATCTATTCAGAACAAAAACCATGAATTGTTCAATTTTATGTTACAAAATGGTATTCATGTTGGCTTGATATGTGAAACATGGCTTAACAATAATATTATCCTAAAAAACTCGAACTTTAATATATATAGGAAAGATCGTCTTACAACAAGTGGTGGGGGTGTAGCAATAATTATTAGAAAAGATATTAAGCATAAACTAATTGAACCTTTAAATTTGGATTTAATAGAAAATATTGGTATAGAGGTAACATTAAATGATAACAAGAAAATTAAACTTTTTTCTGTCTATTTTTCCGGCACTAAAAATTACATAAGTAGCCTGAACGTAAGAAATCTAAATAAAAATGACTTCAAAAAAGATCTACTAAAAATTTCAAGAACTACAGGTGACTTCATTATAGGAGGCGATATAAATTGCAGGCACAGAATGTGGAGATGTGCCCGGGCTAATAGTTGGGGAAATATTTTATATCAGTTATTACTAAGTGATAGGTTCACATTATTATATCCTTTTGACCATACCTATATTCCTTATAATAGTAATTCACTACCTTCTACACTAGATATATTTTTAACTAACATACCAGAATATTGCTCCCAACCTATTACAATTAATGATCTGTCATCTGACCACTTGCCGGTTACTTTAAACGTTAGCAAACAAACTATATCACATGATCGTACTTATTTGGATTTTAACAATGCAAATTGGTATCTGTATCAGAAGTTTCTGAAAAGGGAATTAAATACCAATAATAATGATTCTGTTGACTATTGTTACCAAATAGACAATATGATATCTAATTTAAACAACAAAATTAAAAGAGCAACTGAATTGGCTGTACCCATGAAAATAGTCAAGCAATACACCGAAAAATTACCTGACTATATAATAAATATAATCAGGCATAGAAACACTGTTAGGAGAAAGTGGATGCGTAGTCGTAATGTAATCTTTTATGCTCAATTACAACACTTCAACAACTTTTTAAAACATAAAATAAGTGAGTTTCGAAATATGAAATGGTCTAATACTCTTAAGCACTTGAAAAAATCGTCAAAACCTTTTTGGAAAATTTCAAAAGTTTTAAAAAATAAAAATAAATTTATAGGTACTCTAAAGGATGACAGTAACACATTTTACACGAATATTGATAAAGCAAATGCATTAGCTAAAAATTTTTATAACAAACACGCCGTGAACAACAACACAAGCGACCATGATACAAATCTTATGGTGGAGGAATCTGTAAGCAAAATTGATCAAGCTGAAATAGAATCCTTTGAACAAATTGAACTGAAATCTGTCAATGAAATATTTGCCCAATTAAAGACTAAAAAATCTGCAGGTTCAGATCACATATCTAATCTATGTATCAAAAAATTACCATTAAACGCAAAAAGATATCTAATTTTGATTTACAATTCTTGTTTAAAACTAGGTTATTTCCCGAATATATGGAAAGAAGCTCATATTATTCCGATTCTTAAGCCTGGAAAACCGATGGAGGAATTAAGTAGTTTTCGGCCTATCAGCTTACTATGCAGTTTCTCAAAAATATTTGAAAAACTCATAAAAATTAGACTGGAAAAGTTTATTTCAGCTAAAAAAATTCTTCCAAACGAACAGTTTGGATTTAGGGTAAAGCATAGTACCATTCACCCTCTTCTACGTGTCAAAAATTACATTAAATCCAACTTAGAAGAACGCAAATCTATTGGCCTAGTAGCGCTTGACATAAATTCCGCCTTTGACACTGTGTGGCACTCTGGCTTGCTTCATAAATTAGAAGTGTATAAATTTCCTATATATTTAATTAAAATCATACAAGACTTTCTTCATCAAAGAGTATTTCGTGTGATATTGAATAATACATGCTCCAATTTGTATGAAATTAAAGCAGGAGTTCCACAAGGCTCGGTACTTGGCCCAATTTTGTACAACACTTACACTGCAGATATCCCTAGGCTAGAGTTTACAAAAATATCAGTATTTGCTGATGACACTGCAATTTACTCTGCTGGCACTAATCCCAATCACATATTCACAAACCTACAAAATTCACTCAATAAGCTCTCTAGTTATTATGCAAAATGGAGAGTAAAAATTAATGCTTCCAAAACAGTATCAATTTATTTTACGAAAAAAAGGAAAGCCTCTCTTTTACCTTCTATACCATTAAAACTGCAAAATGACGAAATTAACTGGGCCGATACTATTAAATACCTAGGCATTACCTTAGATAAAAGGCTAACCTTTCAAAAGCAAACTTCTAACACTATTGATAAAATTAACAAATGTACTCGCATGTTGTATCCCCTTATTAACCGAAAATCAATCTTATCCACAGAAAACAAATTGATACTTATTAAGGTAATTTTTCAACCAATAATGTTATATGCGGCACCAGTCTGGGGAGATTGTGCAGCTAGTCATACCAAAAAATTGCAAATTGCGCAAAATAAACTTTTGAAACTTGTATTCAATCTTCCCAGATGGTATTCAACCAAAAAGCTGCATGATAAAGCCAGCATGAATACAATTTTAGAAAAAATAAGTTATTTAACTGTAAAGTTCCACTCGGAACTGTTCATGTCAGAAAATCCTCTGATCAGAAATTTAAATTAAGTTAAAAAAAAATTAGGCTAGTTTAGTTCGTACGTATAGATTTTACTATAGATAGGTTTTACTGTTTAAGTTAGCGTTAAGTTTTACAAAACAAAAATTCAAAAAGGTTTTTCATCTCCAATTTTCCTTTAAATTTATAGTATTAAACTCGAAAACTTCTAAATAAAAATAAAAAAATACAAATCAACTGTAGTAAAGATAATTATATATCTGTATCTAAGTAAATAGTTTTAAAAGAATTAATTGTACAATATATGGAGCATAATAAATAAAAATAAATAAAAAAAAATAAAATAAATTATTTCTTAAATAGAAATTATTTTATGTAAATAAATTCCTAAAAATAAATCCTAAACCGATACTTATATACATATTATTATATAAACAAACAAATAAATATCTATTAAATAAATCAAAATATATACAATGTTATTAATAATAATAATAATAATAAAAAATAATTTATTTTTTTGTTTGTTTTTTTGTTTTTCTTTCTTTTTAATTATATGAATGCCCTGTCCATATAAAATTTACTGCAACTTTAAACGTTCATTGAAAATGTTTTATTTTTCATCATTTTGATTCTCCTATTCACTTGTAGATTTATATTTCATTAATAACACGTTGACTTAGGGTTACATCTATGCAATATATTAATTTGTCAAAACTATATACATATACACATATATTTATTTGAATATAAATACATACAAATGAAGTATTATTTTATAAGATTTAGAATAACCACTATCACCCCACCCCACCCGCCAAAATATACTTCAATTTCTCTACCTAAAACTTTTATAATTTATTCTAAAAGTTTTGCAGTGTAGAACAAAAGTGAGAAAAATAAAATAAAACAACTTTTCATTTTGCAACAATTGATTTCCACCTCAATTCTTCTTCAACATACAAATATATACATAAAAACCTAGAACAGGACAGGATAATATGTTAAATACAAGCACAAGTGATATTATGAGTTGCTTATAGTTTTAGTTATAATTTTTCCTTGTTTGTTTATTTTTATTTTTTATGAAAATCTAAAACAACAAGTGAAAACTTCTCTTTTCTTCTCTCTCTCTCTCTCCTGTTCATCATCATACTTGGACAATATTACATAAACAATTCAATAAAATTTATAAGTTTTTGTTGTATATTCCCAAATGTATAACACTTTTTCTTAACTATCCTATAAATTTAATGTCATTCCGCTTATATAACATTAACAAAAAATAAAAAAAAAATGACTATAAATAAAAACCAAATCGAAAATTTCCTGGAGTTGGTCTCAAAGAGGGTGAGAAAATCCTGCTTAAACATAATACGAAAAAGGATTTAAAAACAAAAACTTATTCAGCTAAATTACAAAGAAAATTTCTCTGATAAGCTGAATATCTGATAAGAAAAATTTGTATAACAGTGTTATGAAGCATAACTGTTCGAAATTTGCAACAGTTATTTGAAATTATTTTCATTTTATTTTTATTTTAATGTTCCCCTTTTTTGTCAGCTAATTTCAATTTACATTCACATACATAGAAATAAAGGAAAAACAAAATAGAAAAATATGAACTGTTTTCTTAAATTAATACAATATTAAAAAATAATTTTCCAACATCCCTATTATCCTTCTAACAGTTTAGTTGACGAAGAGCTTCCACATATACCGGGTCTTAATAACGGAATATTTATAATTTTGTGAGCATCTTTAATACAAAATAATGTCTTTCCTTCCGGTTTTTATTAGTATCATATTATCTATATTTAAAAAAAATCATAGTAAAGGAGGTTAACGCATAAAATCTATTATAAAAAATCATCAATTTTTTAATTTGAATTAAAACCAAAAAAAAAAAATATAATCTAAATAAAATTAAAATAAAAACAATTAAAATAAAATATGAGAATATATAAAAAGCAAATATGAAAAAAATAGAAAGAATTAAAAGCAATAAAAATGAAATAAAAAAATAAATTAATGTTTTTTTTATTATTTTTCAAATATAAGTGAAGAAATTTTTAATAGGAAAATTTAAATATAAAAATATCTAATGTATATGTAATAATATAATGTATATATATAAATATATATATATGTGTATGTATGTGTGTATTAATAGATGTGAAGTTCCTTTAAATGTTTGATAATAAAAATAAAGAATAAAAAGAAAAAGAAGAAGAATTTAAATTGATGTTTATAATGTGTTAAAAATATGTCAGTGAAAGTGTTTGAATTCACCTGAAGAGAGTGGAAAATAAAATAAGTGGAATTTTGAAACAACAAATAAAAGATCAAAATAATATTAAAAAAGAAGTGTACATTTATTTGTTTGTGTGTAATAATAATAATAATTATGAAAATGTATTTAAATAATATGATATGAAAGGAAAAAAAATTATAATAGTAATAATTTTTAATATTTCATATTTATTAATATAACAAAATAAATGATTGAAATTAAAATAATATTTTAATTTAATTGATTTTTAATTTGATAATCAATACAAAATAAAAAAGATAATACATACTTTTAAAAGAAAATTTTAAAGAAAATTTTAAAGAAAAAATAAAATTTAAAATGAAAGTATTAATAAATTTAATATAAATATTATATAAATTAAATATAAATATTCAATTTTATATAATATCAAAATAAAAAGTTAATTATTGATGGATAAACTGATTTTATTTTTTGTTTTTTAAATTTAATGTGGAAATTAAATTTTGTAATCTAAAATTTACTGGTAATTTTTATTAGAAGAAATTAACAAAATATTATATTTTTATTTTGTTTTAATATTTTATTAATTATTTATGTAATTAGATATTTTAATTTAATTGTTCCTTTAATAATTAACACATTCTAGATTATTTTGAATATCTTCTAGATGTTATTAAGAAAACACACTGGGTGGCGCATTAGGTAAAAAATGCTTAATCTTTTTCCTTTTGTCATTGGCATAAAATAAATGGAAACATATTATTTAGTGCATAGTGTGGTAACTATTTAATAAGGCTTAGTTGAATGATAATAGTAGTATGTACCAGAAATTATATAAATATTCGAAAAATATTATACACATCATGTAGTAAAAATTTCAGGATCGTTTAGTAAATGCACGAAAATGATTGGAATATAATTCTATATAAGCTAAATCAAAGAACGTAACTATTATATGGTCTTTAGTTAATGTTATGAACATAAAAAACAAAATAAAACCAAATAAAAAAGAGTTTGGTATAAAAATATTTTTATTAATTTATTCGATAATTTTTTTTTTAAACTGCTCAGATATAATTTTTTCATAAAGACTCACAACAGCGTAGGGTCCGCTGTTTCAGCATTTTCCAAAATATGTCAGCATTTTCCAAATAGTGTCAAATAGAATGTAAATTTTAGAAGTATATTTGTTGAAATGTATATTATTATAGTAAAAGTAGAAAGTGAATCATTAAATTTTGTTAAACTAGTTTTAAGTAAAACTAACATGAATTAATTAGTTTTGATTTGAAAAAAAAAAACCATAAATGAAATATAAATATAATGATCTGCCAGCTAACCTAAAGTTAATCGAAATCCTTTTTTTATTTAAAAAAAAGTATCACCGAGTTTTTGAATATGACAATAACTTAAACCAAAAAAAAAAAAAAAAATTAATCTATTTAACACTTTCATAAAATTTTGTTTTGTTTTGAGTACGTATTATTTTTTTTAGTTGTACCTAGTTATTTAAGTTCTTTTTATTTTGCTTGTTCTAAGATATAACACCCTGTTAAACCGAACAGCTTCGGCTTGGTTAAAATTTAACTTATATAATTAAAAAAACAAAACAAAAAAAAAATTTGTATCATCACATATTTTAAAAAATTATTTTTGAGCGAAAAATTTAACGATTTGTAAAGTAGAGTTAAGTATGAAATAAAGAACAAAAAAAATATATATATATTTTGAGCACGACAAAAACGTTGATATGTTAATCCGGTATAAAATTACTTCCGTATTCAGGGGTCTGCTTATTAAACTAATACAAAAATTTAGATAGGGTCCTGACTTCTTATAATTTGAAAAACAGTAGCTGCTTATAGCTATTACAACAGCTTAATAAAGGACTGTTATAACCTAAAGTCTTGTTCAAACTTAATATTAACAAATCAAATCAGTTGATCAGGGAGAGTGGATCGAATATCAGAACGTGGTTTATCACAGGTTATAAACCGTTATTTCACAAAATTACGATAGGTGCCGCACCGTGCCGCAAACGTACTAAGTAGAATAGTAACAGTAGATTATTTCACTATTTTTTGAAAACAATCATGTTTCAAAAATCAAAGCTCAGTCTCAGAACCACATAATATTACAGCTATGACGAAACTGTCTATAACCCCAAGTCAAATGTAAAAGGATATAAAAAACATATTTTATTTCAGTTTAAATTTTTAGACACTTGGAAATTTAATTCTAAAAATAAAATTTAATTAAATTAGTTTTGTATTCGTTAGGATAACAATTTAAAAAAACTTTAATATAAAATTTAACAGTTATCAAATAATTTTGAAAATTAAAATATATATATATATAATAAAATTAAAATTATATATATAAAAGGATAAATTAATGTTTTATAAATTTTCCTTAAGACTGAGAATTTGTTTTATTAATTCAAAATAACTTTACCTCAACACCCTAATTATTAGTCAGTTATATTGTACAAATTAATTACTATGTTGTGGTCGTTAAGATTCATTCATTAATATTATAGTTGGAATATTATATCTATATATAAATAGAAAATTTGTATACCAATATTGAAAATGGATTATGGAAAAATATTGTCTTTGAGCGCATTATGAAAAACGTAATCCGAAATTTTAAGTTTTTTATTATAATAATTTCTAGGGGGTTTTTTTCATGATCCAAATCAAAAAAGGCAATGCAATGCGTACTTTACGCAATTGCACAGCGATTTCAGAATAAGGTGACAAATGTTCATACTCCATAGTGCTTTCGTAATTTCATTAAATTCTTTAAACAATCATTCATTTTTATAAATCAGTCATTTTTAATTAGAATTTTTGATAATCATTATCAATGTGTACTAAATTGGTTCTAAATATCAATTGTGGCAATTTTTTTACAACTTTTAATTAGATTAAAAATACTAGACTTCAAAACACTTAGAATTTATAGAGTATTTACAGATAACGGCAAAAATAAAAACAAAAAATTTTGTAAGACAAAAACCCTAAGTTATTTTTATCCCTGATGCATTTCACGATGTATTAATTTGTCATTATCTCATGTATTTTAGCTGCTGATATCGGTTAACCACAATCCCCAAACGTATTATTAGGAAAAGATATGCTTTAATAAGGTCATTAGGCTTGAAATCATTCTTGACAGATATCAACAGATACAAACACATAAATTAATACCGAGCAATAAATTATATCATAAATTCCATAGCAGTTTAGAGCTTTACTTGTTTTTTATGGAAAGCTTTACTTATTTCGACAAAAATGGTGCATAATCAGGTTATTTTAATTACGTAGCATTATGTTATATTATGACTTATTATCAAAGATATACCAATTTTTGCTGAAAAATAAATTTTATAACAAATAGGTAACTTTGGACTTAAATAGCGCCAAAAATAAAAATTATTAGTTTATTTATAATACAATTTTAATTTTAATTTTATTAGCTTTCCATCAAATCTATTTTCAACATTCTGGAATTTGGTTTTTCGAAGATATTTGTGGTCATATGCTTCAAAGTATAAAAACAATAAATTCAACTGTTCCAACTGAAATATCACAGCTTTTGAGGGTGACTGTGCTTTATCATATAATGAACCGAATAATAGAGTTCTTATTCAAAGCCTTGAGCTTGATATAAATTTAATTAGTAAATGGTTTAAAATCCACAAATTATTAATAAGCAATAAAACTAAATTAATTATTTTCAATTTAAAGAAAACGCAAAGTTCAAATTTAGATTTAATTTTTCATGAAGCAGATTGTAAAAAATGGATTGCTAATCATCATGATTGGGGCTTCAATCAGTTACTATTTAATACTTGTTCTGAAAACTGTTTTAAAATTGAAGTGGTCGATAATTATAAATATTTAGGAGTAATAATAGATACACAACTAAACTGGAAGGACCATCTAGCTAATTTGCATAAATATATGTTATTCTCCATTTGAACTTTCTTTCTTTTAAGATCATATGTGTCAACAAATCTCTTATTAAAAATTTAGTATGCACTAGTTTAAAGCAAACTACAATATGGTATTACAAGTTGGGGTGGTACCTATTATAGTTCTATAGAACCCATTCTAATAACTCAAAAATGTATTATGAAAATAATATTTCGTATAAAAGTAGATTATCTAGTGATTGGCCTTTATTTCTTTATATTTATAGAAGCTATTATCCTCCCCTTAAGACATATCTATGCACATAAATCTTTAAACATTTTCTTTAAAAAAATAAATTCATTACAATTACGACAGTCAAATATATATAATCTTAGAATAAATAATCAAAATATAATGAATATCCCTTTAAGTTTAAATGCACACTCTACAAAATGTTTTGACAACTTGGCACCGATTTATTTTTATAAACTTTCCGTTTTTATTAGAGAAGTAAAATTTTTCAATAAATTCAAAATACTCAGCAAAAAATGGCTATTAACTCTAAATTATGATGACATAGAAAATATTACTTAAAAGATCTATTTATACTTTTTATTTTTTGTGTATTTTTATTGTAGAGTTTCTTTTACTAATTTTAGAATTGGATAATAATTAGAACAAGGTTAAAATGATTTCAAAATGTACAAAAGAGATCACGGTTACTATAATATGAACTTTGTCAAATCAATTGATATTCATGGACAATCAGTTATAAATATAAGGCCGGAAGTCAACGCAAGCGATGTTCTTTTTTTCTGCACCTCTCCTTTTCGTATAAAAACTTGTTTCGAATTGTTGAAAATATTAATTAGTACGGATAAATTTGAACTTTCATTAGTTAACCATTTAATATTCCACCACAAAGCTATGAAACAAAAACTATAACGCTGTTAGTTTCAATTACAAAGAAGAATTAAATTGCACAGACATAAACGATTTCAAATGGGTAGTTCTGTCAGAAATTTATGGTAAAGTAAATCCTGCTATAATCCAGATTCCGAAGTTTCTCATTGATGTGCATATTAAAACAATCAGCACAAATGTAAATTTAACTGAATTTAAGAAACGTATTGCAAAGAATTACTTTAATTGCGAATATAAAGAATTACATGAAAAAAAAATAAGGAAAGAAATACTTAATTATTTATGTTGCTCTGTTTATCCATTTTGAAAATGCACTATATAAATTTTCTAATAAAAACTTGTGTTAATTGTAAGATATATTGAATTCTGTTTATAGTAACAAATTTTTAGTTTTTTTGGTTTCATTATGTTCTGTTTTTCTTTCTTTATTTTTTAGATATTTTTAGATACTTTTAGATTAGCCCCACAATCTTTTGTAAATAAGTAAGTAATAAATTATACAACACTAATGGTCAACCCATTACTGTATAGTTTTATAAAGAATTTGTCAATTTCAATTTAATTATAATTTTTTTGTAATTTTAATTTTAAGCAAATATTGTATATATATAATAAATTGATAATAAATTGAATTGAATTAAAAAAAAAAAACTTAGGGGTTAAAAATGAATCAACCACAGCCTTTTTGTTCATACACAATACCATATATACCATTATATACCATGTATCCAGTACCAAAGCTTGTCCAGTCAAAAACGGAACACGCTGTGTATACTTATATACCTACATACTTATTTGAAATAATAATCATTTATCGTAAGCTGTGTTAATTAGTTTAACTTATTTTCAGTGTTGTTTTATAATATATACTAAATATACATGCAAATACCTTAGTATATATACAATATACATATATTTATGTACCTACCTAAATAATCATAATTGTTAATTAGTTAAAGTCATTTTCATTTTTGTTCTTTATGCCAAAAAAAAAAAATAGTAATAATATGCTTGAGTTAAGCATAAATAAATAAATAAGTAAAAAACACTTAAGTCTTCAACAGACTTGAATTTCAATGTTTTATTATTATTGTTGTTATATTATTGTTTTTATTAATATTATTCTTATTATTATTATTATTGTTGTTATATTATTATTGTTATTATTTTTATTGTTATTATTATTATTATGATTATTATTATTATTATTATTATTATTATTATTATTATTATTATTATGATTATTATTAATTATTATTATTATTATTATTATTATGATTATTATTATTATTACTAATTATTATTATTATTACTATTAATTATTATTATTAATATAATAATTATTATTATTAATATAATAATTATTATTATTATCATTATTATTATTGTTATTATTGTTGTTATATTATTATTGTTATTATTTTTATTGTTATTATTATTATTATTATTTTTAATATTATTATTATTATTATGGTTATTATTATTATTATTATTATTATTGTTATTATTATTATTTTTATTATTATTATTATTATTATTTTTATTTTTATTATTATTATTATTATAATTATTATTCTACTTAATTATTACTTCAAAATTTATTTTATATTTAAATCTGTAACACAACTCACACTAAGCCTAAAGTCTTGATCATTAAATTCTAATCGGTAATTATTGTTTTATCAGCACATTTTCTGAATTGTAACAATTCATTTATAAATTGTAAATTACTAATAAAAACATAATGTTACGGCCAATTATGTCTTATTTATTTGTATTTGGATACCCATAATCTGTTTTAACACCATAATGAAAACGTCATGAAAACATTCAATAGAACCATTGTAGTGAATGCCATCTAGTTTACAGTGTGAGCTACTGTTTGTAACGGAAGTTTTTGTTTTAGATTTATGTATTATCTAGCTATATAAAAATATAAATGACTTTGTAAAAGGATTTTTCACATTAATGTATTTACCGGATAATTAATACCTATAAAAAAAATAAAGGAAATAACTACAATAAAATTTTGTTGTTGTTTCTGTTTTTTTTTTATATGTTTTTAAATAATGGGTTTGAAATTAATGTAAAAGATTCATGAAGGTACTATATTTCCAACATATTCCAAAATCTTACTTCTTATTATCTGTATAATAAGAATATTTAGTAAAATTAATATAAGGAAAATATTTCCAAAAAATAACAGCTAAGTCTAAAATAATAAAATATAAATGAAACATTATGTTGGTATTAAAGTTTAAAACTTCCTAAGTCCTGAAATTTGTTCTTGTCCTTTCAGCGGTCTTATTGGTTTACCTTTTTGAACGTGGAAAGGACAAGAATGATTCTTTGTTATATGTATCTATGGCTAAAACTGATGTCTCTAAGTTTTTGTTGGTTTGCCTGTGAGATACGTTCAAAGAACGATACAAACGTATCGTATTGTAATTAAACGTATCGTATAATTTATATAAACTATAGGTATTTTTACATCGACAAAATAATACAGGTATACATTATGATATTATAAGTATTCAAATTAGTTGGGAAAATTAATTTAAATAGTTGGGAAAATTAAGTCCAAACTTTGAAATAAGTGCTTAATATGTGTCATCTCTTTCACATTTAATGAAAGTGCTGGTAAATAAACTTACCATCAGATCGACAATAATGGATTAACACAATTTTCAGAAACCTAAAGAACAAAAATAATTTACAGTAATTAAAATTAAAAATTTATTTTTAAATTTAATATTTTTTATTACAAAATGTAACCCAAAGCGAATAATAACCAAAATACTAATCGTAGTTAAAAAAAAATTCTGAAATTAATATTTGAATATTTTATTATAATAAAATTATATTTTGATATTTTTAATATTTTAGTCGAACGTACACATGTATAGTAGATACACACATAATAAAGTATTTTATAGTATTATAATATTTAAAAGAAGCGTAAATTCCCTTAAGATCTGAGAAAAATGTTTTTTTTTTTCATTGAAAAAAGTTTTTAAAACGACAGAAACTTTATATTTTAAATAATTTACGCTTTAAATAATTTTTATTTTTTTTTTTTGTAAAGAAAATACCAATACCCTTTAACAAAAAAAAAAAAAAAGGTTCAAATCCCAAAAGGATTACACTTCAAAAATGTAACAACATTGAAAAGTTTTCAAAAGGACCTCATCTTTTTTATTTTTTTTTTTTTCATTTTTAATTTAAACAAGAAAAAAAACTGCATTATCCATGATGATGGAAATTGTAGACTTACCTGTATTTAAAAATTGAAAGGTGTGCGTGATATAAATTTTCAGTTCAGTTTAAAAAAAATTATTTATGTTTTAAAAAGGGAACTCGACCACCTCCCTCTACCCAATTCAATGAGTGATTAAATTAACAATTCTTTTCAAATGCGAAAATTAAAAGGTTTTTTTTTCAGCCTTTTTTATGCACAAGTGAATACTTATTAGTTGTGGTCTGATATTATTTATAATATTAAAAAAAAAGTTATTAAATATGGTTTTAAATATTCTAATTAAAGAAGTATAATTATACAATTATCAAAAAATTCATTAAAGGAGACCTTACAAGTATGATATATATACAATGAATAGCCAAGTCGTATCAACTCAATTTTTGAACTTTGATAATAATGATGCCCGCATTAAATACCAGAAAATGAAAATTGAAAACTTGTAAAAAAAGGGTTCATTAGCCAATGTGGTAACATTTTTTTTCCATTAATGTTGTCAATTAATATTTGTTGTGGATTGAAGCGATGTGATTTAAGCTGAGTTTTTTAATAATTTGTACACAATAATATTATTAGTATGTTATTGTAAAGTATTAATAAATGTAAATTAGTATAATTGGAATCTGTTCAGCAGATTTTTTTACGTTTCGCAAGAAGATTTTTATCGTGGTATGATTTTCACCTTATTTCCACCGTCTTAAACTTATTAACTTACAGTCATTATTTGATCGTCGGATAATCGCGAACGTCTCTTTTATCCACCAGATATTCTTAATCTTAATAATTCACACTCGATTGATTCTTTAAATATGTCTGCAAAAATTATGAAAATATGTAATAAGAATTTATGTGAACCTATATCACAAACAATTAATAAATCATTCATGGAAGGAACAGTTCCTGGCCAACTTAAGATGGGTAGAATTGTATCAATATTTAAAAGTGGTAAGAACGATGATCTGAATGATTACAGGCCAATTTGTTTAGCTTCAATCCTGTCCAAAATAATGAAGAAAGAAGTAAATATTCAATTACAACGACAATATGGGTTTAGAAAAAAGGCAAACACAGAAACAGCAGTCATTGGATATGTTAAGTCATGTTCACAAATTGAAAGAAAAAGGAAAAATCGTCTCTCTTTTATTTATGGATTTAACTAAGGCATTTGACACGGTAGACCATGAAATACTGTTAAAACAAATTCAAAGTTATGGAGAAGTTGCATTCAAGTGGTTCAGTTTTTATTTACACAATCGTTCCCAATATACTCAAATATCTGGAACAAAAAGTGAAAAAGAAAATGTTAAGTTCGGTGTGCCACAAGGGAGCGTTCTTGGACCTCTGTTATTTTGATTTATACACAACATTGATCTTAAAGCAGAAATGTATTTATTTGCAGACGATATATGCTTAATCTTTGAATCTGAAAACTTCACTGAGCTACAAAATATTATGAATGAAAATGTCAAAAAAGGGTCAGTGAATGGTTATTAGCTCAAAAATTAACAATAAACACAAAATAAAACTAATATTTTCATATCAATAAACACAAAATAAACCAATTAATCGAGTTGTACCGCCGTTCAATATTAAATAAGGTAATGATAAATTAGAGTAAATAACAGAGTTTAAGTACCTAGGGCTCTGGACCGATGCTCAATTGAAATGCCATACACATAAATCAATTCTTAGTACTAAATTATCTTCATTTGCAGGGATATTCAAAAAAACTAGTGAATTAATACCGGAAACAACAAAAAAATCTATTTATTACTTGCTACTCCATTGCCATCTTAGTTATGGTATAAAACTATTGGGAACAACTTCACATTCAAAAAAGTGATTGAAAATAGAGCTATAACAAATATAAATTGTTATAACTGGAGAGAAAGTACTGAGGTTATCCATAGCGAAAAGGAGATAATGCTTATATAAAAGACCTAATAAAACTAAAACTAATTATCCACATTCACGAAATTTCATCTCAAAAAATACATACAACCACTACATTAAATAAACGGCAAGTATTCATAAAATAAATACTAGAAGTCAAAACTTATTCACCTAGATCATAAAAGCCACACAATTCGGCACATCTACAACTTTATATACTGGCATTAAATTATATAATAATATAATAAATCATTAGATACAGTAAAATTAAAAAAAAACTTACAGAATCATATTTGAACAATTATAGTCAATCTAATTTGCTTTAATTTTAAATCAACTTAAAACTAGTTTTTTTCCTTACTTTTTTTTGTTATTATTTTTTTTTTATTTTTATGATTCTAGATTGTAACTTTTATTTTTACTTTTAGTTCACTTGCTACTTAACTTTAAATTTTTTTTTTATAAAAAATAAATTAAAAACATTCTAATTTGTATCTTATATAGGCTTATTATGAGAATTATCTCTTGAGGCATAAATCGTTGAAATAAATAAATAAATATTCATAGGCAAAACGTTGGCTTCCATAATTTCAAATTTTCGGATTTAAAAACCATTCGGAATAATCTCAGAACCACGGAGATGTTCCATATTCTATTTCATCCTACACAATATAACATATTTGAGTCAATTACTAGATAGAATACTTCGTGAGTGTTGGGACTGGAAATAAGTGGACTGCGTAATAATGTATGTAATGCTAAGCTATATTTTATAAACTAATAGCAATATGTTTTATTTATTCTGTGTTATTTAACAGTGTTATATAAATGCTCTACTAACATGTCTTTTATTTTTGTATTTAACCATCTTGGGGTCTACTAACATCACTGAATGATGCTAAATAAAGCAAGCTTTCGTCTCTTATAAACGTCTGATGCGCTTGGTCTAAGCATTAAATATGACAGTATAAAAATATTAACTCTGATTATTATTTTAATAATAATTCAACTCAACCTTATAAAAACAAAATCTTATGTATAATAACGTGAGTTAATTAATTTATTTACAATATAAATTATTTTTAAATTCATTAATAATTATTCTCAAAAAGATCAAAAAAGATAAGAATTTACTATTTAAAAATAATTTTTACCAAATTAAAAATGGAACATTGGAAAATGATTTATTTTAGTAAAATCGCTTGATTCATAATTTTATTTTAAATTTTAACTTGAAAAATTATAATAAAATAAATTATTTCTTGTTATAAATTATATTATTAAAATAAATATTTTTTTTATACCTAAGGGCTCCAGAATAAACTTTTGTAAAAATTTTTGTAAAAAGAAAATTAGCAGAACCGAAATGGATAGAAAATCTGTTTTTGTTTTTCATTTTGAAAATTATTTTTCAATTTTTATTAAATCGATTGTCAGTCTATACTTATTTTAATTATTCGAGTTTTATTAACCCTTAATTTGTCTATCTACGACGCAGTTTTACATTTTTAAACGTATAGCTACAATTTTTATTGAGGTAAATCCTTTAAAAGTTAATTAAGTCTTACTTACCTATACTTCCTGGATGTTATAATATTAAAGTTTAATAATATTATAAATATTAAAGTTAAGCATAAATATTAAAGTTGAATTATTGATAGTTCATTGAGTGTATGCTCGTCACAGTATTACATACTGAATACTTTAATTTATTAAAATCTTTCTATAATTTTAATAAGAAGAGATTTATTCTTCCAAGCACTGTGATGACCTTGTATACGACACTCCTAGTCATATGCTAAATAATAATAATAATGAGAATAGAGACGCGTGCGGGGCACTCTAGGGGTAATTGGTCGTTGGGCATTATTATTATTATTATTATTATAAACGTAAGACTGCTAGGCTGCTAAGGCTTAGGCTGCTCGGCTGCCAGGCTGCAATATTGCTATAAACTAATTCGACTACGATCAAATTATCATAGTATAGTCTTAATCAATTATTTATGCAAAAAATTAATAAAATTAAAGAAAAAACTTTTTTTGTAGGTGAATGAGGTTTTAATAAAATAAAATTTTATCTTATAGACAAATAAAAAGGGATCAACATTATATCAGTCAAAATATCAATATCGGCACAAGTGATTGTGAGGGAGTTTGTCTACCTTAAAAAAATGTCAAACGACATCAATGCAAATCATTACTGCTTCTTTTGATCGACACATTTCCGGTCAAAGGGCCCATCTCAAAATACAAAAGAGCAAATTTATAAATACTTCTAGAACCAGTTCTGAATCATTGACATTGATCAAGGCAAATATAACCTTACACTTGTTGTCTGTGAGAAGAAAATTTTATAGAGAATATAATATGTGCCTAAAAACGATAATGGGACTTGGACCAGAAGATATAATGTCTAACTCTGTCATCAAAATTGAGGTGAAAAAAATACAGTGGTTCGAACAATGATAAAAATGAATGATATAGCCTGATGAATTTTCACGTTCAGACCCAAGGATACAAAGCAAATTTTTGTGAGAGTAAACGACCTGTCAATCTTTAATATGAAATTTTTCTTTCAATTAATATACATTTTTCGGTATAGGACTTACTTGATCGGTATTTTGTACTTGAAATTAAAAGTCTCAGTCAAATCTCATAATTAATTTGGAAATAAAATAATCATGGTGGTGTAATTGTAATTATAAGTGGTAACCATATTCGCATTTCGTATAATTACATAAATTTTATTTGATACATTAACCAATTAGCCACAAACGATCATTAACAAAAAAAAAAATGTTGATGATCTTTTTAGCCTTACAATAAAAAACATTTGAATTTTTAATTTTATATCTTATTTGTACCAATCCTCAATAGAGGCACGTACTTTTAGATATAGATTCATTGTTTATTTAATAAATAAATCAGGTTAGCCTTGACTTTCAGACCGAAATTACGCGAACAATTAAGCTTTAGGTATTGAATTAATTCGATGTTATATGGATGGATGTACAACAAGATGTTCGTTCACGCAATAAATTCGTGGAATAGCAAAAACAAATCTTTTGAGAATGAATAGAAGGAATAGGAAAATTTGAACTGAATCAACACTTTCTTTTAATTAAACTAGGCTTTATTTACTTGATCGAGTATAGTAAATTATTTAATGGACGATTGATTGCAATAACTTTGATACACAGAACTTGATTGATTTGGAAAATATATTTTCACAATTTACAAACAACTTTTACGGCAAGGACAGTTATATATATATTTACTATTATACAATATTTATATATTTTCATCTTAAATATATATTTGCTGTCTTTGGTATAAGTTTTTCTATATTAATTTACTAGTACTTTAATTAGCTCGATTGTGGGTTTTAAGACAGATTTTCACCATCTTTCAAACAAGAAAATGTCCTTATCGAAAGCTACAAAATATAAAAACATCACAATTAGATTTTTGGCGGTTCCTCTTAAGCCAGCTTGCGACCCAAAACTTTGGGAACAATTGGGTTAAAGAATATTCAATTTATCTAGAATTGAATCATTCATCATTACCCAAAAATATAGGCAGTAATTATTTAAAATAATAATTATTCAACCTCTAAATTATTTCCAAGTAAAATACTTTGAATTATATTTTCATAGATTGAATGTATTTGTATCATAAATTAACCAATACATTAATTATTTAATATTATATATATATATATATGTATATAACAAAGTTGTTATAATCTATAAGTTATAACAAATTTACCATAAAGGAAATACACAATATTGAAGACACAAACATAACACATAAATCATTTCGAAAAATTTTAAAATATCATGGTATTAATAATTAAACGTCATAACTATTACAAAAATTGAGAACTTATTTCCGAAAATTTGAATAATTTCCTTCCAATATCATGCTTAAGTCATTTTCAAATCTTATGAAGTATTTCTTATGTTTAAACATTGTGAATTTTCAATGGTTAAAGTTTTCTATATATTAAAATTTATTGATTTCTAAGAAATTAAAGTTTTACAATAATATTTTGATGGAATTATTATCAAAGGAATTAATAAACGAAACAAAGTTTTTATGAGATTGAAATATAGTCGATAATTTTTATACAAAAATTTTAACTAACATTAACCATTATTATTATTATTATTATTAGAATAATAAATAAATTTGAATAAAGTTTTGTAATAAATGAATTCATCCTAAAAGTTAGTCAGTCAGTTAGTTTTCAATAGCCATTATTAATACAATTTGGATAATATTGAAATTTTTATTGATAAAATTCTTTATTAATAATAAAATATTATTTAGATCCAAGACAAAATATCAAATCAGGGAGCAAAATAAAAATTATACTAAACATTTTATGAACTCACAAAGTTTAAGAAAAAAAAGCTGTCAGTAAATACTTCTGGCATTCTTCACGAATTATGATGAAGAGATTATAAGGCATATGGAAGATGTGAAAAACTAATGAAAGTACTTTCGTGTAAGTACTGAATTTATTAAGCAGAGATCACCAACAAATAGTTAAACTAGCAAAACTCCCGTCTTGCTACGAGTGATTCAGTTCAGATTTGAATAGAAGCTTTTTTTCGGATTTAATTTTTTAGTGGTGTTTTAATTAAATAATTTGCTACATTTTTACTAATGTATCAATGAAGAACACTGTTTTGATTTCATCAAAAAATTTCTAAATAAGTTAGTAATAAATTATACAATACTAATGGTCAGCCCATTACTGTATAGTTTTATAAAGAATTTGCCAATTTCAATTTAATTGTAATTTTTGTGGTAATATTAATTTTTGGCAAATATGTATTGTACACTGGGTTTTCCAGAGCATGCGTATCAGCTTTATAAGAGGGGACGAAAGTGAAGATGCAAATTAATCTTCACTTTCGTCCCATGTATTCAGAATAGCCAAGATATCTTTTTCATTTAGATCATTCATTTCCACTGTAAAATTATATAACATGTATTTGATTATTTATAAAATATTTATTGAGTAAATATGACTTGTTTCCACGTGCATTTCCAATATATTTTTTAACGCCAAATGGTACTAAAAAAAATGCAAAACTGCATGGTGTATCAACTGTGATACATAAAATTAAAATCGATTCACAAAGTAAATATATAAGACTAATGGCATAAAATGTAATTTTCTAATAAATAAAACATATTATTATTAAAATTAAATCTTACATATTATTATTATTATTATTAAAATTAAATCTTACCATTGATTAATAATACTATAAAGATAGACATTTTCATACAACAGAAAATGTTCAGCTCACTTTTTCCATTATATATATTATCTGGGATATAATCAATGTGTTGGTGCATTTTCTATATTCAATTTGAATTTTTAAATTTTTGAGCGTTTTATACGACTTTATTCTCTAAATAATTTGTATGTGTTTAGTTTCTCTATACTGTTCTTGAATATTATTGTTTTTAACTTTTTGTTATTTGAATTTGTATAGGTAATTTGAATTTTTTTTTAATTGATAGGTACAAAAATTTCAAATTGGATAGCATTTTTATCGAGTAGTCTTTTAAGAATATTTTTTTTTTATTTTTCTCTCAATATACATTGTAATACAAGGATTTTTATAATTGTTGATATTGTGCATGTATATTATTTGTAATAATAAATTATAAAATTATAATATAATTTTATAATGTTTAGGAAACGAAAATATTTTTCTTGTTTTAATTGAATAATTTTCAAAAATAAAACAATTTCAAAAAATTCAAATAATAGTGAACATTCATCCACGTAATGATTTCTAATATATATTCATACATACATATACGTATGTATAAATTTACAAATAGAATCAAATTTTTATTTTTAAAAGGCTTTCTTTTTGATTTTTTCAATATGTGGATATGTATGTACGCATGGATTTTAAAATTATAACAGAATTTAAAAATATTTGAAAAACTCATCATTAATTTTTGTAAAATTTATAAAAAATCTTAACGGTAGATTAAATTGAAAAGTATATTTAATATGTTTTTTTGTTGCAGTAAGCACACAATTTATTTTTAAGATAATTAAAGCTTGCAACGCACAATTTTACAATGGTATTTTTCAAATTCAGAGTTTTCTACTTTATCATTATTTCATAACAAGAGCATTAAATATCAATATCCAAAGGCTTGTCATGATTTACTCCAGCTTTGAAAATATATTGTTGTTGTAAATGAAATTCTTCAAATTCGTAATATATTTGTAAAAATCTTATTGTGCAGGTGGATTTGTTTAGAACTTTTAATTTTTTAAGATAATCTAACATTTTCTCTACGAACAAATATGGACAATTTTTAATAGTTGTTTGTACGTATTTTTAGTATAAATATTTGAAGAATTTAAAGAAAGACCAGCAGTGTACATATTACTCACAACAGCAGGTTTACTTTATTACTCATTATTATATGAAAAAATTAAAATTATAATTATTTTGTTTTCGTAGCTGCATATTTGCATATGTAATTAATCGAAAAGCTAAAACAGCTAAGATTTTTTGCAAAGTACTGGGACTGATATGAGTATTTCCAGTTTTGGGCAATATTTTTGATGAGCACTTTTCTCTTTGGAAACAATTTTCTTAATTATATCTCAGTTAATAATTTCATAAAATGTACCAGTTACCAAAATCATTTTTTATATAAATGAATTTATAAAGGAAAAGAAACATCTTACAGTATAAAAAGGGATTGTATAGATGGTGTGGAAGATTTAGATGGGGATAGAAAACAAAAGCTAGCAACAGAAGCACATTTCTTTATGACTCAAAGTTTACATGAAAGTTATAAGTACGCATAGGGTTACAATTTATCCAAAAATAATTTGAAAAGAGTAACTTTAAAACCTTTCATTTTTTTATCAATTTACTACTAAAATATCTTAAGGAGCTAACAAAGATTGGGTCTAAAACTGTTGCACCTGCTTGTGACTAATGCAGTACAAATCGAAATACTTATGAATTACTTGGTGTCAATAAGGTAGACTCTTTTTTTATGATTGGAATGGAAATAAAATTTATGCTTAGTTTGATATGGCATCTTATAAAATCTGTCAGAAATTCTTTTATAAAACCCGATTTTGAGAACTGGAATAATGATATTATTAGCTTTCAACAATTTTACATAAAGTTCGTAGCACCCATATTAATTCTAACACATTTGAAAAAATGTCAGTAAAATCAGCTTTTCAATTATTTAGTCATAGTACATATGCAGCCATAAAAGCAATAAATAACACTGATCGATTTTTTTTTAATTTATTGAGTAATAAAGCCAATCTGACTGTTGATTTTGTTTTAAGAGTTAACTAGTTAATTGATTATTCAAATTCTTCAAATTTTAACACAAAAAATTAAAAATTTTGAATTCACAACCGTTAAAAATTCTCCGTTGTTATTGTAAAATTGTGCGTTGCAAGCTTTAATTATCTTAAAAATAAATTGTGTGCTTACTGCAACAAAAAAACATATTAAATATAATTTTCAATTTACTCTACCGTTAAGATTTTTTATAAATTTTACAAAAATTAATGATGAGTTTTTCAAATATTTTTAAATTATGTTATAATTTTAAAATCCATGCGTACATACATATCCGCATATTGAAAAAATCAAAAAGAAAGCCTTTTAAAAATAAAAATTTGATTCTATTTGTAAATTTATACATACGTATATGTATGTATGAATATATATTAGAAATCATTACGTGGATGAATGTTCACTATTATTTGAATTTTTTTGAAATTGTTTTATTTTTGAAAATTATTCAATTAAAACAAGAAAAATATTTTCGTTTCCTAAACATTATAAAATTATATTATAATTTTATAATTTATTATTACAAATAATATACATGCACAATATCAACAATTATAAAAATCCTTGTATTACAATGTATATTGAGAGAAAAATAAAAAAAAAATATTCTTAAAAGACTACTCGATAAAAATGCTATCCAATTTGAAATTTTTGTACCTATCAATTAAAAAAAAATTCAAATTACCTATACAAATTCAAATAACAAAAAGTTAAAAACAATAATATTCAAGAACAGTATAGAGAAACTAAACACATACAAATTATTTAGAGAATAAAGTCGTATAAAACGCTCAAAAATTTAAAAATTCAAATTGAATATAGAAAATGCACCAACACATTGATTATATCCCAGATAATATATATAATGGAAAAAGTGAGCTGAACATTTTCTGTTGTATGAAAATGTCTATCTTTATAGTATTATTAATCAATGATCTTACTTACCTTTTTTTTATAAAAAATATAAAACCTGGAACTGATTTTCTTCTAACACTCTCGGCACTTGCACAAGTACTAAGAACACTTTCATAGAATTGACTCATAATACAAATATAACAAAAACTAAATAACTGGACTTTGGTTTTATTATGAGAAAATGATTAATAGAACATAATGTGAGAGAAATATATTAAGAAAATATCACGAGTTTAGTTGTTATTATAAGAAGAAATTTATGTATCACCAGTGATACACTATGAAGTGTAGGGTTAAGGAAATATCTATTGCATATAATATAAATTTATAATAAATTTAATTGAAAAAAAGGCAACAAAAATTGTTTATACACTCTGTCAGTTTTTATAATTTTAAAGCTTAACGCACATTACATCACGCATTTCGGGTACTGTTATATAAATACATGTTTATTTCAAAATATTTTGACAGAAAATATACGCAGCGTTGATTTATGTTGATGCTTTAATATTATTTATTTATTTATTTAATTAAACAAAAAATTTTAACAAAAAATTTTACAAAAAATTTTAACATAAAATTGAATACATATTATGAAAATAGCAAAAAAAAATATAATGAAAAAAAAAAAAAATTAATTTTTAGAAACTTATGATGCATTTTTAATTATTGTAATTTCTTAAGATTATCAAGGTTAGTGTTTCTGTATATTAAGGTTTCTGTAATATTAAGGTAAACATCAAATGTGAAACAGGATTATAGCATAATCCTGCGGGACACTAAGCTAAGCATATTAATATTCTGTAGTCTATCATTATATGATGGGAGATTATGAAAATATCTTGGATCGTAGAGATTAATTAAAGCAAATAACAAATATTGCTTTTGGATAGATTCAATACTAATAACTATATGAACTGAGAAAGCAGGATCCTAAATAATACATCCGTATTCTAATATAGATCGTACTAGAGAGCAGAATAAGGTTTTAGTTACCTAGATATTTTTGAATTCTTTTGCTCTTTTTTTTATAAAACCTAGTATTTAGTTAACTTTAGAGATCATAGTGTCATATTGAAGATAAAAATTCAATTTACAATCTAAGATAACTCCTAGGTCTGTTATATGATTTACACGTTCCAAAAGAGAGTTTTTTAAGAAATATTTATGGGGATTTTGTACGGGTGAAACTTGTGACATAACATTTTTGAACGTTAGGATCAAGCTTGCTTTTAGTGCACCACATTTCTAAATTATGTAATTTAGATTGAAGAAAAGGGAAATCTGATGTAGTTTTTATTACATGATACATTTTTAGATCATCAGCAAGATGAGAAATTCCTGTCAAACATTTAGAAAGATCGGAAATATAGATATTAAAGAGAAGTGACCCTAAAGGATTACCTTTTGTGGTACACCAGAGGTTACAGATATTGTTTTGGATTTCATACCTTGAAATTTAAATATTAGTAAAATATGAACTAAGCCAACTTAGTATAGGACCATTAAACCGAATTTTATCAGCTTCAGTGTTAATATGTCGTGATCGATGCGATCAAATGCTTTGCTGAAATCTGTATAAATAGTATCAACCTGATACCCTTTTTCCATTAAACAAATTACGTCTGATGTAAACACTAAAAGGTTAGTAGTAGGTTAGGTAGTAGACCGACCTTTTCTAAAACCGTGATGATCGCTATTGAGTAGTGGATTGATAAAGGGAGTAATTTTTTCAGTTATAAGTTTTTCGAATAACTTTGGGATAGAGGATTGGATAGCAATACCTCTGTAATTATTGATCAAGGATTTATCACCTTTTTTATGAATCGGAATTAGAAAGTATGCCTTGCAAAAAGAATTGAAAAGGCCCAGGGTGAGTGTTTTGTTGAAAATACTAGCGAGGGAAAGATTAAATTTAAAATACATTTATGCAAGAATATAGGAGGCAAAATATCCGGTCCTGGAACTTTTTTAATATCTAATTTGTTATTTATACCAAGAAAAACATCTTCTTCAGATAATCTTAAATTTTCAATAAGAGAAGTGGCGTTGTCTCTGGATTGAAACTCATGGTCATATGACATAGTGGATGTGGATGGTCGATAGGTTTTCTGAAACTTAAGTGCAAAGAAGTTGCATATTTCTATGGGACACGAAGATACGATTCATACGCATGTAATTGGGATAACCAGATGATTTGCGCTTAATGTTAACAAAATCAAAAAACTTCATGGGATTGTTTAAAATAGAATTACAAATACTTTGTAGGTATATATATAAAGCTTCATTAGATTTGGTTTTAAATTCATTTACTAATTTATTATATTCATTAACTAGTAAAATGCTCTATGGTGTTTTTAATTTTTCTATATAATTTATTTCTACGATTACGCAAAGATAAATTAAAAATTTATTTTATATAAAATCGTGTTTCTAATTCAATCTATAGTATTAATCGTTAATCACCCGTTATCTATCATACAATATTTAAATGATGATCTGTTAACAAATAAGTTTTTTAAATTATATCAACTTTATGCAATTGCAAAGGGTATCCACTGGTATAAATAATAAGTATGTATAACAATGCTTGTACTAACATCAATCCGAACAAAATTGTAATTCATAAATTTTTTTGTTCATTTATAATGAATTGAAGGATCTTGACTACATGAAAAATTATCTATCAGATTACAGAACACTACAATAGTTAATCTTGAATTTATTATCTACCTTAAGTCCTATATATATACATATAAAATTATACAAGTATAATTTTACATTTGTATTCTGTAAATTTCTATTTTTCTCACATCCTGGATATTGTCATATTACAAAATTTTCTTTTTCTATATAGGGTATTAGGTACATCATTCTATAATATAAATTATTTAACAAACCTTAAAATAACTTTTATAATAAAAGGATACAAAACAAAAAAGAAATAAAAGAAGAAAAAATCGAAAAACAAATGTATTTTTTTTTTTATTTTATTTTTAACAATATAAAAAAGGACATTTAGCAGAATTTTTATAAGAGCAGTACAAACTCTTCAAATTTGTAAAGGCCATTAACAGCAACAAGAAAAGGTCTGAATTTCAAAATTTTCAATGGTGTTTGTATGTTTGTGTGTACAGTGTTGTATATAACTTCTAAATATGTATGTATAGGTATGTATAAAATAATGTCGATAAAAACTATAAGAGCAATTATAATATGGTGTGTTAGAGAAAATATTTTCCAAAACAATTTCTCATAATCGTTTTGTTTTTTCACATTTTTTATTTTCTGATTTGTTTGTTTTGTTTTATTTTTTATTTTTAGGTTCTCATATTCGGCAATTTTTTTTCAATAAAATTTTTATTGGAAAATTTGTTTGTTTGTTTGTTTTTTTTTTTGTTTTTTTTTCATTATTTTCTCTTTGATTATTTTTCTTTTGTAATTTTCTCTGAAAGTCATTTCAATAAATAATATTTTTAGAAAATTTTTTCTTATTGTTCTTTTTTTTTTTTGAATATAAGTGAATTATTGAGGAGAAATAATAGTTTATTGGAGATAGTAAAGAATATTTGAAAAAAAGTATATAATAATCTATATATAGCTGGATATATATACTTCGGTAATAATTTTTTTTTTTTTGGTGTTATATTCCTGTTGACGTTATTTCAAAACATAGAAAGAAAAATTCTCAAATTTCATTTGGAAAAAAGAAAAAATAAAAGAAAAAAACAAAGATGTTCAGTAGATTTACGATTATTTCAAATACTTACATTACACTACATACCAACATTAAAAAGAGAATAAATAAATAATGACGATCTGAAAAGTTTTTCAGTTCTTCTGTAAAATAAAAACGATTTATTTGACACCTAAATAGAACCTAAGTTTTAAGATTCATGATTAAATTTTATGCAGTAAATTTTTTTTATTTGATAATTTTTATATCCAGAACACAGCAGAAGAACTATTATAATGACATTTACGAGTTAACAAGTAGATACATTTCCAAATTACACAGCTTTTATTACATTATTTATAACAATTTAAATTGGTTTTAGTGCGAATACAAATATATTAAAAGTTTTTCTTATTTTGAGTTATCTCTTGATGATCAGAAAATTAAATGATGTAAATCAAGAGAAAATTCATGCCTTACTTTTATTTTTAAATACTTTTATTGAAAACTGAATCCAATGTAATACAATAAATTCAATATATTTAACTTACATATTAACAAGGGTTGTTTGATTACATTTTAAATAAAGTTAGGTTTACTTTCGTTAATATCTTTTCTTACTTGATTGCCAATATCAATATTGAAGAAGCAACACCCTGATAACCTATGGTAGGCCTGCCAATCTACATGGGGTTATAATATGATCTAATTAGCAAATTTTGGTTTAGAATCTCAATCATAACACGTACAATTTGATATTAATTTAAGTAGGTAAATAATATGTAATAAAAGTACCGTCTTTAAGAAAGCTAAGTTCCTGATAACAGTAGCCGTTTTCCACACTTAATGAGATGATACGGGTACAAAAAAATGAAAAAATAAAACAACAATATTCTCCAGCAGTGCTTATCAATAAAGCTTGTTAGATGTCATTAGATAATCTTGTAAAATGAAAAAATCTTGTTAAATATCATTCAGGAAGGACATTTGAGGTATATTATCATTTAATATCAAATCACAAAAATCAAGTCCGAAAGTGGATCTAATCATCAAAAAATTATATTATTTTTTAATATATGTATTTGAATTTATTTCTTTTCTTTTTTATTATTAAATGTAATTGGCATAAAATACCCTAGTTAAAATAACATTAGATTTAAGTAACATATCTGGTATTAAATTAAGAGAGCCGAAAATAGGTTTACAGTGATACCCATACTATTACAAATTTAGCTTCTATGTCACTAAGGATGACTGACTTAGTAATTACACTTAGTACATTCTTCAGGGTATGTCGCAATGTTTTGGGAAGGCTATTTCCAAATGACGTAGTGTACTACGAAAGAGGGTCTTGCATTTATAGAATAAATGTTCAATGGATTCTTCCTCTTTCACATTTTTTTCTCGATGGAGATAACATTTTCAGATCTGTTGTAGTTCTTCGTTTCTTATCTCAAAGTTGGAGGTATATGTCCTTGGTGAAGGGTATTATTGCTTAGATGTCAATTTCAAAATTAGGCTATGCTTATTCCTGATATTTAATATATATGTCTTTTGTGAGGTAGGACGTCGCATTCATATAGAATGTGAGTGCAAGACTCCTCTTCTTCTAAGCAGAACCTATATATGTCTGTATTGGACTCACCAATTTTGACTAGAGATCTGTTGAATAAACGATAACCAGTGATTCCGATAACCAGTGATGAGTCTCCTTGTTATGTTCATGTATGCTACTCAAGTTGTTATCAATAAGTCTAGTTATACTGGTTACTAGACAGTTGCCAGTCATTATCCCTACCATTATCCAAATGAACGATGGTATGAACATTTTTGTTTATGAATTTCCCGGTATTGTGTCTCAGGAGTTTTCAGCTTTCTGCTCAAGTCAAAACCTTACCTCATTTTGGCTGTACTAAGGCAAATTTTACAGAACGGGCTTAAGCTTATAAAAGGTACGACCGTAGTTTTTTTCGCTAGTTAATCTACAATCACAGGTGGGGTCTAAGTTGGTCGTTGCATTAAAAAATACCTTGTCGAAAATAATTAAAGTTACGATATTGTGGGTAACAACACAATATCGTAATTTTATTTATTTTCGACAAGGTATTTTTTAATGCAACGACAAACTTATACCCCACCTGTGATCAAATGGTTTTAAATTTATTTCACATTGTTGAAATATTGAAATAAGGCATCAAATATGTAAATTGAGATATGTCACCTGTCAGCTTCTGTTGTCAAAAAGAGTTATATTAGTTATATGTGTATTTTAAGTGATTGAGTCTCCATACATATAGTAATCTGTTGATTAATGAGAAGACTGACGAACTAGCCAGATCATCGGCAGGAAATATTTATGACCCGAAACCGGCAGTTGGTATGTCTATTGGTAATATCAAACTATCTATAGAAAACACCTTGAAGAGGGAAACAAACATTCTTTGGGAGCGTATTGAAGGTCACAGAATCTATGTACCAAGAACAAACACCAAAATAACTAACTTCCAAGATGGTGGGCATACTTACTGGTCATAACAACATGTGGAGACTAGCACTAAATGATGACCCATCCTGCAGACACTGTCTGGAAGAGGAAGAACCCTCTACACATGTTGTAGGAGACTGCCTAGCTCTTTCAAGGCTGAGACTCAGGTTGTTGGCAACGAACTACATAACCTCAGTAAACTTCTGGAGGATTGAACCCACAAACCTATTGGCCTTTATCAAAAGGATCGAATAAGTTGAGGGTGGAGGAGGGCATAAAGGGCTAAAAGCCTAAATGGTGGCCCTGACATATTAGAGCCACCTACGTTTTAAATAAAAAAAAAAAAAATCTGTTGATTGAATTTTTTTTTCATCATCTCCTGTCCCACACATGGGACTACAGGACAATGATTATGAATTTAATATATCCTTGTACTTATTACAACCCCTCTTATTTTTCAAATGACTCTTTCTTCATTGGTAGTATTTATTAGTACTCATGTATATTACCATTTGTTTTGTCTTGTGAGTCAAAGGTTATTTTGTGATTGTAGATAGCACGAAATTTTGAAATCTCTGTGAATTTTCAATATGAAATTAAAAGTAGAACACCACAGTTCAAAAACTTTATACATTAAGTTGATTATAATGTCAGATTTAATATTTAGAAAAACACATCAGACGTTTGATGTATTTTTGTGCAATACTCATCATCATTCAGTAAAGTTTTGTTTCTGACAATGGGGAGTTTTATGTAGAGGTGACCTTTTTTAGGTATATTGTACTTCCCCATTTTATTGTTTAAAATTGCAGGTCCATCTTGCCGTAAACTATTACAGCGACAAACTCATTATGGGAATCAACCATCATCATTGTCCTGTAATCACATCCGTGGGTCATATGGTGAAATCAGGGGGCATGCCTAGAAATATTTATTTATTTTGCGAGTTACGAAATTGCATTTTACTATAAAATTATATGAGGACTCTTGAACTTTACAATCTTGAACAACAGATGTTTATTGAAAGGTCCTGTTATGCACCATATGTTAGTGCTCTTATATTTGACATTATGCTCTCTGATCACTTGATTCAATCCATTAATATTAAGTTTGAAGAAGACTTTAAGCTTTAATAGTCATTGGTAATCATGCCATGTTTCTTTAATTTTCTATTTAAAAACAATTCAATGTAGATGGTCGTTTTGGCGTCACATTGCCTTGAAACGATATTAAATAAAACGTGTTTATAAGTAGTAAAAATATTTATTTTTTATTAAATACATTTATTTAATTTTAATTGTAGGACTATTTGCGACATTTATTCGTCACCTCACCCCATCTTATTTTATTATTTTAAATTTCTTCAACTGTTTGTTTCAATTTATAAAATATTTTGTTTTTTATTAAAATTTAAAATATTAAAATATTCAGATAGTTTTGGATCGATTTAATAGATGGCAATAACCAACGTCTAGAAATAACATATTATTAAAATAATACCCATTAATTATTGTTGTTCATTATAGTTGTTGTAGTCCTTCAATTGGAATCCTTAAATTAAATTTTATTTATTTACCTATAAATACCTTTATTTGCCTTGTGATGGTTCCACTACCTACATACAGTGCTCTAAGCTTTTAATTTTACTTTTAGGTAATTTTACTCCTCTTTTTTATGTTTTATTATCACAAAATGTCTATGTATGAAAACGAAAGTTCGCTTTGAATGAATTGTTAAAAAAAATTTACGGTTGTAACAATTAAATTACTTTTTCATAGTCATCGTGTAGTATTCAACTCCAGTAACATACCAACAAAAAAGTAATCGCGATTCGTGGAAAAAATCAATAATACGGAAATTACGTGAATTGTGTTTTCTTTTCGCTTTGTTTCAAATTTACAGGATGGTTGTTTTTGTAATCAAATTAATTTAAAGACTACCCATAATCAAGAAAAATTAAATATCATCCCTATCTTAGTTATAAAAAGTCTGAATTTGATATGAACGTAAATAGAAAATTAATATGTCGCATGGTTGCACCCATAAAATTAACCAGAAAATTTTAACCACAGTTAGCATAAAAAATTGTTTTAGAAATGAAATTAGAAAAATAATTTAAAGTGGTTTTTATTCGAGGATGATAACATTTTTTTTGTTAATCGAATAGGATTAAATTTGTTCTCACTTGAGATAAAGAAATGGGAATGTTGTAGATTATCATTTTTTTGTTTCGTTTTTGAATAATATTGGTCAAAGGTAAACCTTAATTTGTAACTAAAATTTTATTTTTAATTTAAAAAATATACTTTATCTCTAAAGTGATAAGACATAAATGCCCTATATGATGTTATAAAAGGGGATCAAAATTCAAGGGGACTTGTTCAAAACTCATTCAATTGAATTTGAAGAATGATGAATCAGAACAATTTATTTATCTATAATAGAAGAAATATACAGTATGGAGCAAGTCAAGGTAGCTCTTTGGAACCAATTTTGTTTTCCTGTTACATAAGTGAACTTTTATATCCTAACTATGTGAAAATATGATGATCTTGCCACTGTGACTGAAAATTTGAAGATGCAACAAAATACAATTGATTTAGGTAAACACTATTGATAATTGGATGAACATACCCAAACTTACAATAAACTATACTTATTAAATGCAAAGTTTATTTGTTTGTTCGCTACACATGTCTACAGCATTAAAAATAGAATTCTGGAATGTTGTACAGTTATGCATGATTAAGAAGAGGAAAGTAATGTGGTACATTACAAAACTATCAAAGGACAGGTTTTGGTAGCTGTAATACAACTTGACTACTAGCACCCATCACGAATGTGTCAAAAGCAAATTGGGTCACAAAACTGAAATTTGATAATTATACGGTCTTTAACCGTTTTTCAAAATACAGACTGTTTTGCATTACAGTTTTACAACTCCAATTCCATTTTTACTTTTACCAAGAGTATTTAAAAAAAAATTGCAGACTCATAAATATCGCTAATTAAGATAATATCATAATAAAATTCAATGACAATAATCTGAAAGCAGTTGATAAATATAAATATAAGATACTACTAATCCAAAGTGTTATATCCAAATAAACTAAAAGTCATAAATTAACAAAAGTCAGAAAAAATTTCGGGATTTTCCAAATTATTACAAATATAGTTTTATACAACACGGCGATACAAAGTCTTTTATACAATATTTTCCTTAGTGCACAAACTTATCCAATACAAATACGGGCTAACACTTACAAAATAAAATTTTAATTAATTGTAAAAATTGCAAAATAAAGCGATTATAAATATCATTCCGGAACATACCAAAGATATATGTAGTAAATAACGAATTTATATTACTGGCAGATATTGCTTAGAGCTAGCAAATATTGCTAAGCGGTGAGATCATCATCCATTGGATTAGTCTCCATCACCTTTAGTAAATAATGTTAGTAATAGATAAAAATAAATAGCTAACATACTATAGTTAAATCAAAAGATAGAAAAATCAAATACAAAAATAAAATAGCAAAACACCAATTATCAATTCCATTACTATTTAATATTAATTGATTATACAGCTTTAGTTTCAAGTTTCTTTTACTAAGATTAGTATCAAAAGAAGCTGCTCTCGAGTTAGATTCACGTAACATTCTAGACACAGGCTCAAATTTACCGTATTCGGTACTATGACTAGCAATATCATACAGGTCAACTGAAAGTAAATTATGAAGGTTCTCTGTAAAAGTTATTAAATCCATATTTTTACGTTGAACTGCTTCAATACGTGACATATCAACATTAGGATATGGAGACCAAACTTGCGAAGTATCTTCAAGTATCGGTCCAACATATGTGATATTATATAAATGTTTTGTAGTGTAGGTATCTGTGAACTCTTTATATATAATAATAGAGCTTTGAGGCTTTCGTCACTCAATCTACTCAAAAATATGAAAATCGCAATAACTTATTATCAAATTTTAAATAATAATACCCACACCGAACTTTAGCTGAATAGATAGTGCTTTAGATCTTTCTATTCTGTTACATAATTGTTAACTTTCTTTTTTTGAATTTATTTTAATTTCAAATGGCCTAATTTTGTACTTCATACCGAGCTGATCTACTATACTTGTTATTACGGTCTTAACTAGAAATATTATTTTTGAAATTATTTAGCTCTATATGAGCAATTCGAATCTCTTCAGAAATAAATAAAAAATTTAAAATTTTACATCGGGCATTCCAGAGCAAGTGTACAACTTTTTTCAGAGGCGGAGGAGTCGTTATTTTAAATTAAATTTTCAACTGAGTGTGCTCTATCAATTGGTGATATTTTCAATTTCCGGAAAGAACCGGAAATGTGGTTTTTAAACCGAAAATTCACCGAAATCTAGATTTTCTAATAGGATGAGGTATTTTTTATGCAGATTCAGGTTCTACATCACAGAAATGTAATAACAAACTATAATAATATGAAAAACAAATTTAGTTGTTTAAAAGTAGTCAATATTAAGTTGACCAAAGGAAAAATGAAAAATTTTTCTTTCAAAGGAAAATACGAAGAAAATAATAAAATTATGAAATAAATTCGGCAAAATTTTTAATATTAAAAATGAAATAAAGTGAATTCCTAAATTATATGTATTGTATTTTAAGTAGCCGGATATTAGTTTCAAAATGTGTAGATATATTTATTATTGTGTCGATTGATGTAAGAATGAAATATGATACGAAAAGAATTTATGTTGAAATAGACCCACATTATTAAAAAAACAATGTTGAGGTAACCCTTAAGTACTGACCCTCAATTTTGTAACTGAAAGGCGTGCTACGTTGAAACTGCTTTCAATATCTTCATAATTTTTCATGGCCAAGATAAAATTTTTACGGCTATACCGAATACTATTGTTTTCACCGGTTAAGAATAGATTTTTACGGCTAAATTTAGCAGTGACACGGCTAAAATGGTCCCACGAGAAAATAACTCAGCGAGTGATCTTTGTTGTAAATCAACAGATTTTATTAAACACACAATGTTTTATGGTTTTAAATTTCTCTCGTCGATTTATTATAGTGCGTCTGTCACATTGCCTGTTAAGACATATATCCGTCTTTTAATATTTTTCCATATTAGTTAATTTCCCATATGTTTTTTAAAAATATATTATAGAAAAAAAGAATGTCCCCTGAAATATTAAATTTTAAATGAAAATATTAAAATCAAATTTTAATTGCTTCAAATTTAAATACATTAAATTGACTAAATTATACAAAGTAAGTATTGTTACTAGTTTTCGATAATTAACTTGTGTATAGTTAATATTAAAATTAGAATTTTTCTTTTACTAATTATTCTTCAAGAATTGGTAAAGCATGTATTTATTCATCATAACTATTCCATTAATTATTTCTTACAATAATTATTATTTAACTATGTTTAATCGAATACAAAACTGAATTAAATTTCTTATTCTACGCACGAATAGGAATTCAAGAGACCCCCACCCTCATTAGAATTGTTAAATGATTTTTATGAATTCAGTATGATTGTGAAAAGTACAAGATTGTTTTTTTTTATTTAATTTTATTCTAAGTTAGTTATATTTTATAGGTAATAAAATTATCAGATATTATAAAAATATCAGGAAATAAAAAAATAAAAAAATTTTTTTTTTTATTATATTTATTACACAGTGAGTTTTTTGGATCGAATAATTATAATTGTTTCCATAAATTGTAATTAATTTATTTTATAAATTTACCAAAACTATTTGAATGGTGCTTGAGGTATTTTGAGTTAATTTAAAAACAAAATTGAAGGGAGAAAAATATGAATAGGGGTAATACCTAAACCATTATTATTGTTACGAGTATTTTTGTTGTGATGGAATCAAGAGAATATAGATTATATTTTGAATCCATGGTCTATTAGAAGACTAAAATCAAGAAATATATAAAAATGGATATCAAGCTTTGAATTATATAAAAAAACTAGCTTGGTAACCCGCCATAAATGACGGAAGCAAAATAAATTCTAGCATTTCTTTCCTTCATTAGAGTTTTCATTTCAAGTTTAAGAAAAATACGTATTTGCTTACTAATTTGTTATACCTTTATTACAATTATTAGAATGCTTTTAATTACCATATAAACAGAATATTTGTATTAAGGTGCAAAATTTTCTATTCCCTAATGGTCATTTACTCGATCATTTTAGCGACATCCTTTTTGCCAACATTGAAAATTTATCGTATAATTCAGAATCAAGTTAATCCTGTTAACATTCAATAATATTCGCTATGTAAGCTTAGCGTCAAAGTTTATAGCGAATAAATAATATTTTATAATGAGCCACAACTTTGAATGAAAACAATTTTAAAAACAAAAATAAATAAAATTGTAAATATAAAAAAACAATAACATTGTAGGTACACATAATATTTATTTTGATGAATAAAATAAAAACTCGTTTTAGAGAAAAAATTAAAATAAAAAAATTTATTGCAAATAAATAGGTATTTACAAAACTGTTCATAACTTGTGAACCATTGATCGGTTATTTAAAATTTAATTTCATTTCAAAAAATTGATTATCGAACTGTTCATGTTAAAATTCATACATAATTATTATTTATAACATACATTGAAAAGAAGAACAACAATCAATATGTTTTAACCGATACCTATATATATACCTTCTTACTATATTAAAAAAAATCATCACTCTCTAAGTCTCTACAACATACATTTCTACACACTTGAAGAAAACAAATATGCATAAAAATTATAAATTTACAAAGATAAGAAATATAACAGATATAAATAATAACAGTACAAAATTTCATTTAATTTCTTTAAAAATGTATAGGTTGTTATTGTTTTTATGTGTAAATCAGCAGAACCAAAACCTAACCCCATAATACATACTAAATATTATATACGATCATAAATTTATATATCATATAGATATATATATATATATATATATATATATTATAAAAAAACAATAAACAAAAAAAGTAAAAATAAATAACAATTTTAACTCATCAGCGCATCACATTTCTGGCTGGAGTATATATATATACCTATAGTACTATAGTACAGGCAATGCATACGGTAGCAAAACTATGATGCTATGATCATCATCAGAACAAAAAAAAATATATGTTGACACATATGCATATTGTGTATAATTTTAAGTAATAAGAATAACCTTTAAGTTCATTATGTGTTTTTTTTTGTGTTAAATGCTGTTTGCCTTTTGGTTATTATACCATATTAAACTATTGATAAAATTTCTATTAGTTCTTTTTATTATAAATCAAAAAAATTGTTTGTTTTATTTATATTATTATTATTTTTTCCTTATTATTTGTGAAGAAGACTAACATTAAATTAAAAAAATATATTTCATGCAATGGTATTTTTTCCTGCAAGGGTTCAGCATGTTAGACAGGGGTTAAAAAAGAGTACCAAAGCAATGTGTTGGAGTATTCCGTCGAACTTACAAACATCCAGATAAATGCAGAATAATATATATATAATTATTTATATATTTCTTCAGTAAAAGACGACGCAATACGACATAACATAACACAAGATAACACAGACCAGAACACACTATATAAGGCGCAAAATACGGGTCTGGGCAAATTTTTCATTTATAAGGAAGTGATTAAAAAAATTGTGATGAATTGATATCTAAAGAATTTCATAAATTAATAAAAAAAAAATGTAAAACCATTTATTGCAATATTTGTATTATTTCTGAAATATCCGGATAGGTATATTATGTATTATTCGGTTTAATACTGGGAAAATTAGATATGGTATTAATAATGTGTTGTCTTACCTTTCCGATTTTGCTATGGCGTGATTTTGACTTTTTTTTTGTTGAAACATCGCTGCTCACCTTAAAAGATAATATCAGATCGTGTATTGACAAAAATTTTTAGAAGATAAATAATATATGCACAGCATGCCTGTGGAATGAACCGAAGAAAAGAACCTCTTAATTACTATCAACCCAAAATTAATTTTTTGGCTTCATTTACCTAATTTTTTAAAAGAAATTCCAATAATAAGCACACGCGATATATATTTTGCATTTGATAATATTATCTGTGAAAATGATGTTACCCATTGTTCGCAGAACGCTGTTCCCAAGTGGCGAAGTCTGGTGCGAGTGAGCCTTTCCCATTCACAGAGCAGATGTTCAATAGATTCTTCCTCTACTCCGCATGTTCTGCACCCTTGAGAGTTTGGAGATTCCTTCTAACTTTGATGTGATGGTATATGAATTAATAGCTAGTATGGCTGTTTTGCTGTCCAAGATAATGTATATTTTACGTTTTTTGTAATTTCTTCTTAAATTCTTTCTCACACAGAGTTCTATAGCAACTTCGGCTCAGAAAACTGTGTTTTTAGAAGCAAGGCTTGAATAGATATGGGCCTTGATGCTTTTTCCATATACTCGCGATCCTATTCCATCTTCTTGGAGCCATCCGTATACCATATTATTGATCCGTTGTCAAAAGAGGGTTGGCATGTTTCCCACGTCTCTCTGCGTGGCAAGATTATATTGAAAAGTTTCTCAAAATTATTTCTTGGCAAGCAATAGTCTTTCATTTAGTAATTCTTTTTGCTCTTCTTCTATAAGCAACGACCATAACTTATCTAAGTTAAGAGTTGGGAAAAATTTGTATTGACGTCTTATATGATAATTTATCATTCCCAATTTATCAAAGTATGCAGGATGGTTTTTTGTCGAAATTAATACGATAATAATGCATATCTCCAGCATTATCTTAACCATTAGGATATTTACGATTCTTTCCGGTACGATTATGTCCAGGACTGACATGTAGTCTCAACATCCTGACTTTCTTTATTTTTTGGTTCGACATTTTGAAGTTTTAAAACTCAATTTTCAATTCTATTTTAGAATCGTAAATATCCTATTTTGCTCTGTCATAGATCTACCATACAGAAAAAATACGTACAGCTTTTTCTCCAATTAGTTTTTGTTGATCTGCTTTCTGTACTTTTAAACACGTTTGGCAATGATAATTCTATTTCCATCGAGCTCTATCAATTTTTGTCACCCGTGTGTGCCTATTTTACTAGTATCAAAGATAAACTACTAGCTGCTCCTTTAGCTTATAGAACCTTGCCAGCCCACTACTGTTTAATATCATTAAAAATATATAATTTACTTTCGCAAATTTACCAAATTATGTTTTGCAAATTCTACTAAAATCCAATAAATCCCAACTAGCCCGTCAATAAAATGATTTATCCGATGCCAATATCCGAAGAGAAGATACATGGAGTGTCATGTCTAGTATACTATTTTAGTTCGAAAAAATTATAAACCAGCCTAAATAAAAGTTAATCAACTTTAAAAAACGTTCTATAATAAAAGAGGAGAGATAAGGTGCATAAAATACCTAAAAATAAAAATTTCCACAGATAAAGTTATCTGGTACAAAACAATCCCAAAGACAAAATCCAAAGACACCAAATATCAAGAAAATTGGATACAAAAAAGAAAAAGTCCCCTTTACTAGTGTTAGAAAAAAATATTTGCTTTGCATAGCCGTTATTGGCTACAAAATAAAACGAAATGTCTTCATTGGGGATTTTGTTTTCGGAAATTATATCTTTGGAAATTTTATTTTTGTTGATTTTGTCCTGGAGAATTTTGTCTTAGATGATTTTGTCAATTGGAGTTTGTGTACAGGATTTCGTATTCAACCTTAAAAGAGCATTTAAAATTTTTTTTAATATAAACCGAATCAAGTTTAATATCAGTTCATTAAGTCGGTTGGAATTCCATAATTAAAACAATTTTATACGGGGCTCTCTAAGTAAAAATGGTACAAAACTTCATTTCTTAATTATTTTTTTATTTGTAATTTTTAAAAATGTAATGATAAAAATATAATCTGACTCAAATAGGTTGAAACATTAAATACGATACTTCAAAACTATCCCTCTCTTTACAAAACTACCATATTGTAAATCTGAAATGCTCATACTTGTATTAAAAAACATTTAATTTTACGACTTAAGTACAATTTCGTTTGTATATTAAAGATAGCAAATTTGAAAATCTATTTTATTATCATTATGACGTTAGATTTGCGTGACATAATTTGGCCTAATTTTTTCTCATATACAAAACCAAATACAAATATTTGTTTTAGAACTCTAATTATAATTATTATTATTATTTTCTATTTATAAAATTTTGACTCCTACTACAGGGAGATTTTTAGATTAAATAAAATTCACACTAATGTTATTAAAGGTTAGCAAAAACTAATTATATATATAATATATATGTATATATATAAAAATAATATGAGCTTTAGCAAAGTAGATAGTTAACAACAAGTTGGTGCTTTCAGTTGACAATAATCACAAAACAATTATCGATTGCAATACTCCCTAACCTTGCTTCATTCCCTGATATTAGACACATAATTATTCCAATTCTGAAACACACCCATAAAACTTATACCATATATTATATTGTATGTATGTTCGTGTTAATAAAAATAAAATAAAAAAAATAGAATAACACATCGTTACATTCGAATAACGTTGTGTACATTGTAAATCACTGAATGTCATATCTGACCTTTACACTCCTTGTCGCAATGGAATAAAAAACAAAACCAATAAATTACAAAAAATATTGAAATATGGAATCAATGAAAACTGAAATTCTATTTCTTAAATTATTTATTAGATGGATAAAATTTATTATGAGTGCGTACATATATCTCACACTTTGTGACCTTAGATCGATTTCAGAGACTTTGCATGCAGTATTCATAATCGCACTAATCGTTTTGACTATTGATTTTGACTTTTATAAATTTTATTTTAGAATTATTCACGACAAAGAGTTTTATCTAAACTTTGGGAAGGAGGTAGGTATTCACTGTAAAGTAGGTAATAATAAAATTTTTTTTTTCTTCATAGTTTTGTGGGAAGGATTCTTACAGACACGATGAGCTAATTTTTGACATTTTTGATATTAAAATTATTGTAAGGCGCACTTGTCATACTAAGATCTACTTAACATTAGTAATACTAAAATTAGACTGATGATGATTTGCATCATTCGTCTATAGATCAGTGATGTTAATAGAAATAATTATCCTTGCATGACAGCCAAAAATTTACATGAGCTATCTAAAAAAGCCCTACTCCTGGTAATGAGAATTGAGATACTTTTAGGCTAAGGTTGAGATACCTTCCGCTTCAGTCGAAGGCGATCTGAAAAATACTCATACATAAAGTTGGCAAAAAAGTCATATGGAACTGCATCTTACAGAACAATTAGCCTAAAAAACTTTTTGAACTTTTTAAAAAACTGCTAAACAATCGTTTACTGCCAATTATAAAATATCATAAACTTTTGTTTGATCACCATAGTTTTCGTTTCAAAATCAATATGCATACATATAGAACAAGTGCGTAATATTGTAAAAGAGATTAATGGAGATTCTGAAAACAAAGAACTTTGCACGTTAGCCAAGCTTTCGTAAGTGTCACATCCTGATCTAATATGCAAATTCAAACAAAACCTATGTGATCCTATATGAAATTTTGAAAATGTTGAAAACAAAATGTTTTATGTGAAGCAAGCTAATGCATACACTGGACTATATAAAACAGACTCTGGCGTCTCCCAAGAAAGTGCGTTCAGGCCTATATTATATTTGCTGTTTACGGCTGATATTCCAACAATACCTGAGGTAAAAATCGCAACTTTTGGCGATATCACCGCTCTTATATGTCAACATCCGGACACTAGGGCTCAAATTACAAGCACACTGAAAAATATTATCATCTTCTATATGTCCAAACGGAATAATAAATAATCTTGAAAATAGTTTCCAAATAATTCAAGAAATTTATTACAAATTGAAAATCAAAATCAATGGCGAAAAAACAAACTCGATTTTCTTCACAAAAAGAAGGAAGTCATGTTACTTGCCTATCAGAAACTTATTTTTAAATAATACTGAAATAATATGGGAAATAGATGATATTAAATATCTTGGTATACATTTGGACCAAAAGTTACTGTTTAAAGCACATATAACTAAGACAATCAATAAAATAGATCTGTATATATAAAAATACTATATCCAATCATAAATAAATATCCAGGCTAACTGTAGAAAACAAACTAATAATATTTAAAGCCATTTTTCGCAGTATTCTTTTGTACGGGTTTCCTATATGGAAGAGCGCTGCGAGAACAAACTTAAATGTGCTACAAAGAAAACAAAATGCAATCCTAAATTTAATCTTGGCTAAACCTTTTTATTTTTTCACCAACAGATTGCATAGCGTAACAAATATTAATACTGTTTCCGAACAAATAGCAAAGATATCGCCTGCCTTTCTAGAGACCTGTCTAAATTCAGTAAATCCGTTAATGCGATTGTAGATTAAGCTTTTACCAATAAGGTTTTTTTGTTTTTTTTTTTTAATTAAGTTAGTTTCTAAGTTTTAGGATAAAAATAAATTGATCAAAAAGGTTTTTACTTGCCATTTTTCCTTAAAAAATAAATATATTATAAATAGAAAAGTTCAGGTTAGTCTAAGTAAATTAAAAGTCATAGGTGTAAATACATTAGTATAACCTCTTAATTATTAAAATTAGAAATAAGGAAAATGGTAAAATGAAATTAAGGCATAATAAAATAATAAAAAGTTAATAAAATTTGGAAGTAAAAAAAAACAAAAAAAAATCAAATTGACTCCACAAGTTTTTATGGTATTATTGAGCACTAACTCTAATTTACAGAACTTGTAAGTTTTGGCACATGCTTAAAAGAACAAAAAATGTTTTATCCACGTTTAGTTACCTATAATTATCAAATTATAAATAGTTTGTATTATATTAACTACATACCTAAATGAATCAATAAAAAATATTTTTTTCCGAGTTCGGTTCAAAATCGGTTCTGGAAATTTATTTATTGATAAAATGGCTAAAAAAGAAGAAAATATAGCGCGCTTTTAAAAAATTTGAAGAAAATATTAATGACATTTGTTTTGAATTTAATGTCGGACCGTTCTTTCATACAACTCTCTCTTTCCATTTTCTGAGTTAACAATACGACCGTATAAAACAAAAAAAATGATTTCACTGACTTCGTATTTTAGATCTTATCAAGCACTTCAAATTTCTACCAAAATACAAAATACCACTTATGTTAAACTTTTATGTCCAATGTAAAAAAAAAAAAAAACGGTTTGTTTTTAAAATATATTAACTCAAAGGTCATTATTTTAATTTTTAATTCCTGGTAGAATAAAATTTATGCCCAAATATCATGAGCAAATGTCATTAGATAGATTTTTTTTTTATTGTTTTTTTTTTGTTTCTTTCAATTCATTTCCTTGTATATCAATTTTATACAAGATAAATTTTTACTTTTGATGATTTTTTACTGTTGAAATCTCACCCGCAGGAATATCAAAACACTAATTTAAGTAAGAAAATTCCTTAAAAATCTTTTAAATAAATTTTTATTAGTTTCCAGTGACCTGTAACAAAAGTAATACCCAGTATGAAATCCAAAATAATACGGTTTTAAATTAGAAAGGAACAAATTTACGAAAATGCTTCAAGGTTAACTTAACTCTAATAAATAATTGATTGCATATATCTGTAGGAGAGATATTTTTGTTTTATTTTTTTCTGATTTTTGTTGTTGTTTTTTGTTAAGGATATTTTTGTCGTACGAAAAGGAATTGGCGCATAAAAACTACATTAGGTTCATTATTGTTGAATTCATTGTGTATTATACATTCTTGTTGAAATATTCTGATTGTATTTGTATATGTCATAATAATATAGAAGAGATTGCTAATGTATACACGAATTAATTCTGCTGAATAAAAATATGGTTACAGGTAAGTTCCGAAATCTATAAAAAAAAGTTCATGTCGTTAATTCTAATTTTAAGTAAGCTCACTGCAAAATATTTTATTTTAATACAGAAAAAATGCTCAGTTGATTCGAAAAGAAAGTTCAAAAAGCTGGAATTCAAATGAGTCATAATAATTCTCTACATAAAAGTCTTAACATCTTAAGTCAAAAAAGTGAATTATTTAGGAGAAGCATTTTAGTCTAAAATGTTACACTTATTCTTGAAATCGAAGATATTTTTGAGTAAAACTATGGTTAATACTTCCCAAATGAATAAGTTACCATAAAAAGTAGGAAAATAACTTCATTACTTTAGTCAGTAACGTGACATTTACAACATAAGATGTTATGTCTTATTTCGGTATTGTTATATTGGACACCTTATGTCGAAATAAGATGATTTTTGTGCTTATTATGTCTTGCAACAAAACATCTTATGTCGACATAAGTTAGTGTTTTCATTGTGTAAAGTCTCATGTAACTGCAGTTAAGATATTATTCTATAGCACTTACAATATAGTATTTCAGGAACTAAAATATTCAGATATTATTTCTATAATAAAAATATTATATTAACATTCTCAATTTAAATATAAAAAAACTAACAAAAAATTAAATGTAAATTCAAATTAACATTTTTTACTTAATAATTTTATAAAATCAACATTTTTATTTCAGGCTGTGTAACATTTTCAATACCTATAAATAATAAAATACCTTAAATTTAAATTTTAAGTTAATATAAATTAAAAAATTAAGCTAGGTACACATATTTTGATGAAAATTAAGAAAAAAAACAAAACTTTTTTATTCTTCTTCATCGGATTAATCTACAAGATCGGGATGAATATCAAAAATTTGTTTGCAGACCTTTATAAAAATATACATGTATAAAAATAAAAGTATACATATGTATTGATTTTTTTCTCAATTTTCTCTTATTATAGTACATTTGATAAAATTTATTCTACTAATCAGTTCTTAATAAAATAAAAAGAAATCTCTCTCAATTCTTTGGTGAATTTAATTCATTTTACAGTTAGATACAGATAATTTTGTACCTATTTATTCTATGTAAGCAAAATTTTAAGTAGCTACATTTTAGCATTTATTATTACCATATTGAAAACTTTACAATATTTATGTAGAGCTTAGAGTTTAGATAAAATAAATAAGAAATCATTAGAAAAAACATTGTGCTTACACATGTTTAAAGCTAAGTTCTTTCAAAAAGAAATAATTTTTTTCTCTTTTAAATTAACTTTTTTTTCTAAAATTTGGCTACTTTTTACTCCAAGAGTAATGCACTGACTGATTTAAATCAAGAGCAAATCATCTGTCGATGTATTTTCATCTTATGTAGATGGTATTATAGTTAAATTGTAACAATTTGCACGGGCCAAATGCTCTTATATGCACTTAAAAATAGGCTATTGCAAAATCGTATTTCTGCAAAATATTTTAAGTCTATATAAGATGAGCCTTTAATGGAATTTCGGTGATAGCTTGCATAATTTTATCTTAATTATTTGCACGGGGTGAAATATCTTATGTGTACTTAAGATGCGATAGCGTTTTGAAAAATTCTACAAAAACAATATAAAATTAATTTAGAAGAACATTTTAAATATACTTAAGATCATAAAGCTTTTGCATTGACTTAAGAATGACCCTAAGATGAAACATGACTCGTTACAAAAGAGATATGGGGAATGAACCCTTTAAAATTCTTTACAAAAGAGATATGGGGACCTGACCCAAATAGCAAGTAGACATATACTTTTAGGGAATCAAAAATCACTTTTTCTATTCATTTTTTGCTTAAGTCGACTTACGATGTTATGCATTTTGGATAGAGAATTATATTTGATAAATATTGATATCAAGACATTATTGGACAAGACATCAAAATGTGATATCAACTGTATTCCTGAATAAACATTTCCACCGAGGAACAAGAGAGGTATTAAAAATATTCCCTCTTTAGTGAACATTCCAAGGTGGCTCAAAATTGGTTATTGGCTATTTGTTGTTAAATTTTCTCGAATGTGGCATATTCATAATAAAACCACCCTATAATTTTCAAAAAATCCAAACTAATATTAATAAATTTCTAATGATCATAGGCATATTTTCTTTTCCGCAATCATGCACTAATACAAGGTGTGATTATGTGTACAAAGGTATCGTTTTTGGCATTAGAGTCAATCATTCGGGCTAAGCTTTTTTGTATATCAATTGGAAGAGTGCTTGAAACGAGATGGCTTGCCAAGTTGTAAATTTATCGTTTTTTTTATATAGTTCCAAGTCTATGGAATCAACATCCTACCCTACTTATCTTTACACAGAGATTTGGTATACACAATAACACACAATAAATAGTTTAGATTGCTTTATGATATATGTATCTACTAGTTTAAATGTGGAAAACTATATCTATTGTAGAGTAATTTTGCCTGCATAATAGCATAATTCTATTTTATCGTTAGTGATAATCAAAACTCTCAACTTTTTTTCATTATTTACGTTTTTCCAATGACAGAGGATATTGAATCAAGTCGATAAATCCACAAAGCATTTTTTTTGCCTTTTGTCGGGAATCAAACCGGAACCTTTTGGTTGAAAAGTAGGTGCTCTACCTACTGAGCTACCCAGAATGTGTTATATGTAGACCTACCCACCTATTAACCTAAATTACTTTTATTTTGTTTACCCAGTTCATCCTTCAGCAGTTAAGATTTTTATAGATTATATTTTGCTGATTTTTGTATATAAATATTTTAGATAAATTTATTATTTAATTTTTATTTTTATTTTAATATAATATAAGTACAATTTTCATTGGTGTAGGTGTAGTATTGTATAGCTTACAAGTTCGTCAGCATGTAAATATGCTGAATATTATGAATTAGCATGTTAAACTTAAATATTCTCTCTCTTCTGGAAACAGAATTTCAATAATCGCTTTTAATTATTTCAATATTTCTTACCTGGGCACCATGCTATTTTTTAACGGTGTCGGGACAAAATTACATAAGATAAAATTACATAGGACAAAATTACACATTCAAGACAAAATTACATATGGGCATATTTCATATTAAAAAAAAATTACTGTGCCGTATACGTTTACCTGCCGTCGGCAAAAACGGGGTTCCAATAAATGAGTATCGAGTATCGGTTTCACTATAAAAACCTTGAAATTTTTTTTTGTCATCAGTACAATAGCCCCTAAGTGTGATGAAGACAATCAGTGTGATGAAGACCGAAACTCTATATCATGTGTTTAAATTGTTTTTTTCTGAATAAAGGTTATTAATAATTATTATACATATAGTTTTAAAAATTTTCGGAGTGGTCCTTTTTGAGTACCACTTCGACTGACGTTTCGACATTTTTAATTAAAAAAACAAAAGGAAGGCAAATAGAAATGTTTTATTAGATTAATCTTAATGATTTGTCCTGAAACTTCTTCAGTTTGGCACAGAGCGGAAAATAATTCGAACAATAGTCGAAATAATAGTTTTGCTGCATTAAAATACGTGGTTGTTGCATAACGTTATTACGTATATTATTCAGAATGTACAATAACGGATGGAATTTTATTCTATTTAATCAAGTTCGAACTCATGAAATAAACTCCATGTTTTTTATTGTTTCTATGTATTGCCGTTCAAAGTTTTAGCATATATTATAGTTAGTTTCACAACTGAGTATAGTGATTAAAATTATTATATATGACTGACAGACAATTGGGCTATGGGTATTCTTGCTTATTTCGGATTTTGACCATAACATTGTACATGAAATATTTACAAAATTTATAATTTTCAAATATACATCATAACTAAGAATATTTCTTTAAAATTCAAGGTTTTTTACCGGAGTGATATTGTTTTTACGGTTTAAATAATTTTATATAAAAATACAATGTTATGATTTACTTTGTAGACCTTGACATACGTTTTGAAGAAAATTTTTATATAAATAATACTAATTTATTTAATTAGCAAATAATTGCAAATGCAAACCTTAAATTTATTAAATTACTGAAAAGTTATTTAACCAAAATTTAATTTAAATTTTAAATTATTATACCTAAATATTATAGTAGCAATCTCAAAATTAAATATGTTTAATTCTATCCCAAGTTTAAGGACATCGATAGGTAATAGAATTTCTACATAAGATATCGAAATATTACCTATCTAATTATATTTATACACTAATAATGTCTGTAAAACTTTCCATCTCGGTGAATCACAGAAAAAAGCAGTTACAGCAACCCAAAAAATTTAATTTGAAGCTTTTTTAAAATATTACCGTATTACTAAAATATTAAATATGGAATACAAATATTATGTATCATAAATAAATCATCATTTGTGTATCATGTAAAAAATCATTTACACAAAAGCATATCCAAGTTTTAAACCTAAATATGAAAGCTATATATATTTAATACAAGAACCAAATAACAAAACATCTTTGTCAAATTAGAAATATTTTCAAAGTCATAGAAACAATCTTTAATTGGTACTAAAATTACAAAATTACAATCTTCTTCATCTTCCCAAGGTGCCTCCGTTGTATTTAAAAAATATTTTTAAACTAGAATCAGCAGTTGTACGTCGATGACGGCACGGAGGTATAACAGCAAAGAAATTGATTGAGATTTTGCTTATATTGGGCGATATGCTAAGAGATAGAACTAGTTGTTTGTCGTAATTGGAAAAGTTCATTTTAAATTAAATATTTAAATGAATAGGAAATAAATATTATTTTAATGCTTTACTGGCGAATGCCTGACATAGCTACGAATAGCTAGTATAATATTATTTCTATTAGATATTAAGATGACTTGTGTAGATAGGACGGAGGTCGGTCGAAGTGGCTTTTCTAGTCACTTATGGAAATGCAATTGGTACTGAATTATGTCTTTTTGATGCCATATACAAGATATATGCGTCATTCATTATTTTTTAATCTATTTCACGCTCGCATTTAAACTTTTTGCAAGCAATTATTCGCTTTTACTGACTCAATTTTGTCATACCAAATCTTATAATATTATTGAAGTCGGTTTCGAAAATTAAATAAAATAGAATTTTTTTAACTCAGCAAATCATACATTTTAGCCTCTAATGATGGGAGGACATATAACTAATAAAAATTAATATTCCAGAATAAAGGGTCAGAACATTTCTTTTTTGTTTAGATTATGGGCGTGAAATGAAGCAAATGTGATTATGAATTGTTTTTCTAAACTATATTATTTCTCTGATATGCAGTTATCGTACGAACAATAATACCATTTTTTCCAAATTTCTATTGAACAAACATTCAGAGGAGCTTTGGGAAATGTTCGTAGCTTGTACAAATAGCAATGGAATTTCTTAGTACCTATTTTTAATACTTTACCGCTGCTTCAAACATTGGTAAGAGCTCAAAACTATTTACCATCGCTTAAAGTCTTCATTGAAAGATAAGGACAATATGTGAATATTTATACACTGTAAAAGCTATAGAGAAAAATAAATAGGATGTTCTAACTCCAGCTCTACAGAGACAGAGCGTGAGAGCTAACAAACGAAACCCTTCCATACAAAATTATCTCAGCACAATGATTTTCATTTCTTGCACTTTAATTCAAATGCTATCAACCTCCGAGTTCACCTTTCTCTTCAAGAGCTTTCCAAAGGAATTAGCTTTTATTTACTCTGTAAATTCCAATCAAATAATTGCTTGCAAATTTTGAACTCTTGAACTTTCAAACTCATCTAAGTGTTTGATCACTCCATTTTAAATTTTTCGTTTTTATGTCTTTTTTTTTGTAAATTGGGAATTCTAAGTAACCACCTCTTAACATCTATTCTTCTTCCCCGTCCATTTCAGAATTGCAGGTATAAGTCCTTGATAAACGCTATTATTGCTTTGATGTCAAATTCATAATCAGGCGATTTGTATCCCTGAATGTGTTTGCATCTTTTGCGAGCTATAGCGTCGCAATCAAATAGAATATGGGAGGAAGATTCCTCCTCTTCTAAGCAGAATCTGCATCTGTCTTTGCTCGATCTTCTTATCTTAAAGAGATGCTGGTTGAATTGGTCATGACCTGTGATAAACCATGATAGCATTTTGACATTGAATCTAGTCTCCCTAATTATCTGATTCATTCTATGAATATTTCGTTTGAAAAAGAATTTAGACTGTGTAAGCCCTTGGCAACTATCCCATATGTTTTGGTTTTCTGTGGTTTCCCACTTAGAAACAATTCCTTGTAGCTAGGCGTTTGAACGAGCAGTACTTGGCCCTTTTTATTGAACTCTAATATCGATACGGCATAGGTTTTAGCTTAAAAGACAGTGGGATATGTGCCAAGTGCCGTGATAAATCTGAACCTTGGGCCAAATACCCCGGCACCCGTTTTTTCCCCAATTTTTGAGTTATACCATACTGAAGCTTCTGGATCAAAGGCTCTTGTTAAATCTTCGACGTCATCTCTTTTAGGTATTAGTACAGTAAGGTTCCTGCGACAATCAATTGCTTTTGTCATAAAAGTATTTTTATGTCTTATAATATACGCTACTGATTACATCCATGGGTATACAATTTTGTTTTGGTTTCAGTTTTTATCATCAAAATGATTTGTGAAGAACCACTGGATTTTATTTTTAATCTCCTCCATTACTAACTAGATTACATTTTGTCAACCATTTATAACAGAATAGGCTGGACGTTTGAGTTAAATATTTTTTTTTCAATGGTCAGTTGTGTAAAAACATGTTTGGCCTTATTATTATTCTGGATGTTCATAGGTTATTTTACATTACAAGAGTAACAGAAACCATTTAAAAATCAAATTTCTTCGTTTCAAATTGCTTACGTTAAAATAATTGTTTTGTAACAGCGATAACATTTTTCACTTCCATCTAACCATAAAAGCTCGTAAAAACATTTATTCAACGAATGGGATAATTTAAAATAAATTAATAGTAAATGTTAACTCACCGCAGCATAGAATCAAATTGTATTAAAAATTTAAACTGTAATGTAAAATAAATGATACTCTATAGTATCTACAAGATACTTAAAAATCAATTTAATTTTTTCTATAACTCAATTGAAATTGTAAAAGTTTTCCATTAATTTTTCCAAGTATCAATTTTTATTAATATTCAGAATTTTACCAAAAACAGAGTTCAATTGCAATTTCAATTTTCCAATTTACAAATCAATTCAATTTGAATCCATTTTAATTGAAAAAATTTCAGAAAAATTTTTGTTGGTGAAATGTTTTTGAAATTACTTTTCGAAATTAATTCTTTCAAATTGAATTAATTAAAAGTAAATAATATTTTGACATTTCTTAACCCCCCCCGATTCTATATTTTTAATCCTATGTTACTACTGTATGATATAACAAATCAATATATCTAGTATATGTATACGAGTACTTTAAATTTAGAAAGGAAATTTTTTTTTTTTTTTTTTTCAAATCAAATATTTTTATAAATGAAAAAGTATTCAATTTTCATATTGAGTTCACTTGTTAATAAGTTTTTTTTTTTTATCAAGGATTCAAATAAGGATAAGCTTCAAAAAAAGGAAAAAAATAACAAGAAACAAAAGCAGACAAAAAATATGGAAAATATAAATGGAAAATGTAAAAATTTCTAAATCAATTCTGTTTCATTTTTTGATTATTGTTGTTATTGGTTTTGTTCTTTTTCTTTCGTTTTATCCCATCTAGAATCGTTCTTCACTGAAAAAAAAATACCCAAAAAAAAAGGAAAAAAATAAAAAACGTACAACAAAATTACAATTCCTTTTGCGTCAACTTTTTTTATTGAGTTATAAATATGTCGATAATATAATTCAAGTAAGAAGTCCTTAAAGAAAGTTATTTCTCATATTTTGATTGGGTTTACTTTCAGCAGGAGGATTTTTGCACTTTTATTCAGATACAAATTTTATTAGTTTTGAAATTTTTCGAATTAAAAATGACTTTATTTTCAAGAGGTATTATAAATGTTTTTATTATTTGAAAGAAAATTAAAATGTTGAAAACTTTATGGAGCAAAAAAAAACAACGTACTTCAGTGAAGATAATGAATGACAGCACTGAACAGATTAATTTGGTGTTTAATAAAATTATATTAAACATTTATAAAATATTTAAAAAAATAATAATATGTACTTGTTTAATAAACAAACCCGGAACACGGAAGCAATTCCGTGCCTGACTAGTATATATGAACAATTTACATCTTAGCATGTTTTTAATTTTTTCACATAGTACTAAATCATCGAAAAAGGCTTCAGATTCTACTTCTAACGTGAGAGAGCAGTTTAAGATACTGCTGTAGTTCAAACCACCCAAAACTTTTATGATTATTTGCACCATTAACCATAAATAACACCATAATATTGAACGTGTCTCCAATTTTAAATATTTAGGATGTTGGCAAAATGAAAACTGGAATTCAGATACGGAAATAAAATGCCGAATAGAATAAGCTCGTAGCAGTTTTATGCAATATAACAAAGTTATATGTAGATTATATTAGATTTAATTTAATCCGACAGGAATCCAATCCTACATTACCGCAGCCTCAAATAAGCTTATTGTGATAATCCGGTTTTTAAGTCCTGAGTCCTTAAGGATACCTAATTTTGTGATTACACTCAGGATATTCTTCAATGGTATGCTGGATAGTTCCCATTGTTCGGGAAACGCTGTTCCCAAGTGGCGAAGTCTGTTTCGGGTTAGCACTTCGCATTTACAAAGCAGATGTTCAATAGATTCTTCCTCTATTTCACATATTCTGCATAAGTTTTTTCAGTTAGACCCTTTTATAGAGGTGTTTCTTCGTTAGGCAGTGGCCTGTTATTATCCCTACCAAGATACGTACCTGTTTCATGTTGAAACAAAGAAGTGTTTTGATTTTCTGGAGCGAGCGTTCAGGCATGAGCATTTTTGCTTGACGATTTCCAGGAACGTTGGCCCAGAAATCCTCAGCTTTTTGCTCTACCCAAACTCTTAATTGTATCTTAGCTGGTCTCAGGGAAATTCCACAGAACGGACTTGGACCTATGAAGGGCTTGTTCGATGTTTTTCTAGATAGAAAATCTGTAGCTTCATTTCCTGCAATGCCGGAATGCCCTGGTACCCACACTACTGTGTGTTTGAAACTTTATTTGTTTTTGCCAGGCCTTTGAGTATATCTAAGCAATCCCATACTAGCTTTGATGTGATGGTATATGAATTAATAGCTAGTATGCCTGCTTTACTATACCAGAGAATGTAGATTTTACATTTCTTGTATTAATTTATTTATTTTTACAGTAAGATTTTACAGCAGATAAATCTGTAAGCCAAGTTTATAGGTCCTTTTCCCTTTCGAAATGTGGGCTTTTTTAAAATTATATTAATTATATTTGGTATATATTTTTGTATATTATATATTTATATTATTTTCTATTAGTTATATGATATCTTTATTAAATATTAAATTATATTTGAATCGATGTGGTTGTATTGAAAATTACATTTTTCAGTAATTTTCACCATTTGAAAAAATTTTTGGTTATCACGGGGTTTGAACCCGTGCTCCTTCGGCCGTTACATTACTACACTCGAAAGCTTTACCAGTCGGCTACCGAGGCCATTTCTTGTAATTTCTTCTTCTTCAATTCTCTCGCACACAGAGTTCTATAGCATGAACCTCAGCTTGGAAAACTATGTTTGTAGAGTCTAGGCTTGAATGAATATGGGCCTTGAGGCTTTTCACATATACTCTCGATTTTACTCCATTTATTTTAGTGGAACCGTCAGTATACCATACTAATGATCCTTTGTCGAAAGAGGGTGGGCAGGTTTCCCACGTCTTTCTGCTTGGCATGATTATATTGAAAGGTTTTTCAAAATTACTTCTTGGCAAGTTCTATGTAACCATGATATGAATCTCGAACCAAAAATCCGGTTTGTTAAATGCTAATGGACGGACCTCCAAACGGTGGGAGAAGTAATGCAAGTTACGCAGGATAGAGAGAGCTTCAGAAATGTGATTGCGGATAACCAGTAGTGAGTATGCAAATTAAGAAGAAAAATTATTTGTAACATTCAAGCTAGTCTTAAAGACTTACTAATAAATTACTTTTATCTAATTAGATAGAAAGATATTTTTGGCTAACTAAAATCCCATAAGGGCATAAGGGCCCAATAAGAATTTTAATCTAATTCAAGTTGTCTTGTTCGTTTTAGTCTATTGAACTACAAGATTCTTGCTTTTTAATGTTTTAACATGTTCTTTCAATTTACAGCTTTGAATCTAAGGTTATTCCAAAGTGTTTGTTTTTATTCTCTCTACTTGTTATTTATTATAACTAAGGGACGAGTTAATCAATTTTTATAAGTGATGTTCATATGGCTGGATTTAGTTTCATTTATTTTTATTTTTTTTTTAATTTCCAAGTTATTATAAATTTATTATATACCGGGTGGTCCAGAGCATGCATTTTGTTTTTTTTTTATTAAATTTAAAAAAAAATAATGAGAAAACAAAAAAAAAATCATTTAACATAAATTTCTTTATTTTTGTCGTAGAATCCAAATTTTCATAAAAAATTACCCCTTTTCATTTGCAAATCTCGAGTTTGGCCAATTTTGTCGATTTTTGGTCTTAAAAACCCTTTTCCGGTCCTTCTCGGTAGTTTAAAAATATCACTAATCGATAGAGCACCCTCGACTTACTTAAATAATATATTTTGTAAATAACAGCTCCTTCCCCTCTTATAAAGCTGATACGCATGCTCTAGAACACCCAGTGTACAATACATATTTGGCAAAAATTTATATTACCACAAAAATTTTATTTAAATTGAAATTGACAAATTCCTTATAAAACTATACAGTAATTTAACTTTACATTTTTTACACCAGCTGGAAAATTTTTCATTTGTTTCAAGTAGGGTTGTAAGGTTGTAGCCAAGTATGCTAGTAGCTTCTTCTATAGTAGTACCAACAGTCATCTGCAAAAGTTGCTATTTTTATATTTTATACCTCACTTTTAATTGATATTACATTCATCTTAAAATTGATTTACTGAGTTGATTCAGCTTACTGTTGTCCAAAATAAAAAATGATGAAATAATGTTTGACCCAATATATAAAAGAGGTGGTTCTGAAATATACTCAAATACATAAAAACTTAAACGAAATTGTTAACCAAATGTAATAACATGAAATCTGATTATACGACATTTATAATAAAGTAATAGAGAGTTTTAGATGTTGCTAAGTTTCGTACTATTTTACATTGAATACTTCGTATTTACATGTAGTCCAATTTTGAATAGATCAAATTGAGCAAACCAACACTTATTAAAAGTGTAGCTTTGACTAAAAAATACAAAAAATTATAGATCGAGATAAATTTATTGAAATATGCAAAATCGTGTTAGATCATCATGATTATCATCCGTTTCTTCTATACAACTTTAACGTCGGAATCTTTAACGTCGTTTTACTCCATTCGTCCATTCTGTTCTGACTTTTCTTCATATATATTATCTCGAATCTTTCGACTGTTGTTCTGGATTTCAACTAGCCAAACTTCATCTTGATTTCGCTCTACCTCTTCCTCTAGTATTGTTCGGTACTGCGTCTAATATCTTTTTGGAATCCTTTGATCAATCATATGTCCTGCCAATTTTAATCTTTGTATCTTAATAAAATAAAACTGTACTTTATGGAATTTACAATACATTTACAACAGCGAGTGTAATTATTTCTAGCGAATTTTCGTTTGGTTTTAAGTGCGTGGACTTATGAAACTAGGTGCACGTTCAATTATTATTGTAATGATCAATTATTAATCATGAATGAAAATTTAAAAATGGAATTTTATTTAGTATAATAATGTATCTCTTTTTCTCTCTCTCTATCTCTCTCTCTCTCCTTTTTTTTTTTTTTTTTTATAAGCCAAAGCGTTATGTATGAAAATGACTTTATACTTACGTGACGCTTGGTTGGGATAGGGTAGGATGGAATAAATTAGGAAGAAAAACAGGGGGATAGATTAGTAATTGGAAGTTGAAGAATGAAGGTATTAATATTTTCTTTAAACTTTTGCAAATTGTAAATTGGATATGGAAACATGTTGGGAGGAATATGGTTCCACATTCTTGAAGTGCGAACTATAAACGAACCTCCATAACCTACTTTATGCCATCTTGAGATATCCACAGTATAGGGGTGAGTAGTTGCAGCTCCTCTTGTTTCGCGTTGAAATTGTTTAAGAGGAGGAAGCAGCGCTTTGATTTCTGCTGAGCATGTGTTCATACCTACGAAGTATCTATAAAACAGAGAAAGTGCTCCGACTGCACGTTGATGTCCAAGAGAAGTTAGGGATGAAGTTATATTTGGGTCGCCAATTAGATGATTTTGAACGCGGTCAAGGTATAGCCTAAGGCTGTAATGGAAGCGCTAGCCCAAATATGTGAGTTATATTCCATCTTGGGACGTATAAATGATTTATAGATATTAAGGAGTTCCAAAGGTGAAAGGACAGCTTTACATCTGCTTAGATAGCCTAAACACTTGGCAGCTCCTTTCGCGATATCAAAAATATGGTCATTCCAAATAATTTTTTGATTCACGCGCATGCCTAAAATATTTAGACTATTAGTGTTTTGTTAAGTAACACCTTGAAAGGAGAGATTAGGCTGATATCCTGGAAGTTGGCGTGAAATAAGACAGTTTTGAGTTTTAGACGAGTTAAACTCAACTCTGTTTTTTTTGCCCCAGTCAGCAATTTTGGTCAGATCGTGGGTAATCATCTTAACCATTATCTGTCTTCTATTGCCAACTTCGGTAGTTGTAGCATTAGATTCCCGAAGAAAATCGAAGGATGCCACCAGAGTACTATCATCAGCAAAACTGTGGATAGGATTGAAAGTTGTTTGGAGTAAATCGTTGATGAAAATCAAAAATAGAGTGGGTGAGAGAACGGATCTTTGCGGAACACCAGCATTTATATTAAGTTTTTCAGACGTGAAGCCGTCCACTAAGACGTGAATCGAACGATTCGAAAAGAACCCTTCAATCCATTTAGAAAATACAGACCCTAGACCAATTGCTTGACATTTGGCTATTAAAGCAGCATGCCACACTCGATCAAAAGCTTTCGAGATATCTAAAGCAACAATATCAACCTCACCAGAATTATGTAAGGTGATATTGAGCTTTTCGCAAAGACAAGTCATCATGTCACCGGTGGACCGGTGCGATCTAAAACCGTATTGTCTATCTGAGATTATGCTTTTGCTTTCAAGATATTTCGAAAGTTTCTCATTCATTATACTTTCCATAACTTTGGAGAGAATTGAAACAATAGCTATAGGTCTATAGTGCGTCTATAGTGCGGATCCTTGAATAGAAATGAATACCCTCTCTCTCTGAATAGAAATTGAGAAATATAAAATGTTGCAATTTTATTGCTAACATTTTTTTTAAAAGTTATATTTTTATATTCAGGTTATACCGTTTTTCCATTAAAAAAATTTAAATCTTATAAAAAAAAAATATTCTAGATTTTTTCTACTTTTTACTTTGTGTAATTTTTTAAGAAGGAACGATGATTTTATGCACAGATGGTCTGACTAATAATAATTTTATTTTATGTTATTATTCCTAAATATGTTAACTTAAAATTTGAATGGTTCAGTTGCAAAAATTTCTTTATGATCAAAGAACCCAACATTTTCAGAAAATTTGGATATTTTCATTGAAAATACAATAAACTATGAGTGTGTAGTACTTTTAAAACCAATTTTTTTGTTATATTCATTACCACAGTTACGTTTTGCATTTTCTTCTTTTGTATTAAAGACACAATATTCGGTTAATATTGGGCCTTGAAATTGTAAAGTAATTTTCAATAATGGAATTTTTAAAATAAAAAAATTTTTTTTTGAAATTAAATTAGATACACTAAAAAAGTATCTCTTTTAGTTGAGTAAATTTTATAACATCCGTACAGTATCCTTTTATTGTACATTTAAAATGGCGGTTGTTATTGCTTCTAGGAAATTTTCGTTTGTTTTTAATTTAATTCTATATTTTCAAATTTTAAATTCAAATCTTGTTTCGCGTCAAATTTTTCTTAAAAAAATATTCCGGTTTTGTTTTTTTATTTTTTTTTTTTTAACAAATAATATTAAATTTTTAAATACCACATTATTTTATTGAATTGTGTCTCGAGGGAAAATATAAAAAATAAAGAAAATACAAATTGTATAGAAATCATAGTTCATATCAACAAAAGAAATGGAAAAATATAATAAGGTTTCTACGTTCTTTACAAAAAGAAAAATTGATATTGTTAAAAAGTTAGAATATCAAGGCTGGAATAAATAAAACATTTGATTAGAAAAACAGACTAAAGATATTATATTTAAAATTAAAATTTAATTTAAAAAAAAAAACGGAATATTTAAATTGATAATTTTTTTTTTACTGCTATACGCCTCGTATGGGCATAGGGCATCCTCCATTGTTCTTTGTTGTACGCAATGATTTTTATTTCCTCTCAAGTTCGTCCATATCTTGTTAGCAACTCGTCGCCAGGTATTGTTAGTTCTTCTTTGCCTTCTGCTGCCTTGGAGGTTCCATTATAAGGCAATTCTGGTTATATTATTTGATGGTTTTCTTAGAGTGTGCCCTATCCATCTCCATTCTTGACCTGTTAGCTGCCATAAGTCCTTATTGCTGATGGTGTTGGGCTAGAATATTCTACATACACTTGTTCGCAAATACTTGAAGTTGCCGACTGATGTTATTTGTCGTTATCCTAGTTTCACTGCCATATATAAGTGTTGACATTACACATGCTTTGAATATTCTAATCTTTGTTTTTCTAGTTATTTGGCCATTCTTCCATATTGGACTTAATTCACCGAACGCACCTCTGACCTTACGTAGTCTGTTCTTGAAATATGCTTCTTTACCCCCGTTTGTTGTCAGAATATTACCTAAGTAGGAGACACTTTCCACATATTCGACTATTTGACCTTCTATTGTTAAGGTATTTGCATTGGTGTTATTTTACCTCATGACCTTGATTTTATCTATGCCCCGACTCTGCGTGCTGCTTGTTGAAGTAGATCTGTTTTATGCAGACATATATCATCTTCATAGTTACGGTCTTCAAGTGTCCTTGAAAGATCGCACCTTATACCTCTTCCGGAAGAACCCGTTTCATTATCTTATCTATTACCAGCATGAATAGAAGTGGTGAGAGAGGACATATTTGTCTTACTCCAGAATTTGTGGTGAACATGTCTTCATACAAAGCTTATGTTAATCTTATAAAATAAATGATAAAATGTAAAAGTGTAATATTTGCTAAAGAAAGCGAATAAATTATACTGTCCGCACTGAATTCAAATAATCTTATGACGAAATTTAAAAACTACAGTGGGTATTTGAATTATGAACTACTCTAGTAGGCTATGGTATTCTAGATTTACCATTACAGCTCGGAGTGACCTGGACCCTTCCACATAACATTCCCAATGTAAATTAATCCAAGACAGATGCTTGGTAATTTTACGAACTTATTTTTCGACAATCAAAGGTTCGACGGTAAGGCGTTTCTTTAGAGTTTTATTTTCAGCAATTATCTGTTTGTTTTGACTTAATAAATTGGTGATCCTATTGTCCAGAAAAATTTGTGATTTATTTATTTTTACTATCATTGAATCTAATCTTTTTAGAAAACCAGGAATTTTATTCAGTGAACAGTTAGTGATATCAAAAGACAGCAGTTGCTCAACATCCTGGTAATCTTCATACTCATCTACTATTATAGATGATACGCCATACATTTCATGTAAGTTCACCAGATTTAATACCTTCAAACAGTTCATTTGAAAAATAGACACATGAGGCATGGAAAAAATCATAACAAGGACTTGTACACTGCAACCCTTTAGTTCTTCCACTTATGTTTATTTTGCATTTAACTTTCATTAGCTCATTAGATATTATTTTGCTAACACAATTAAAGTAATTTGTTTTACTGCAGGTAATGGGGTCAAGGTGTTGGAACACTTTTTAATGGAGAATCAAAATCTACTTGTGATTGTTCGACAGGAAGAGTTTCTTGTGTTTGAACTCCTATTCGCTCTTGTAAATTATCATATAGCTTATGAACATTTTAATGATGTTGTGGTGTTGGTTATATTGTTTTCATTACCAGCTGCTGTAATACGTAATAATAAAATGATAATTTGATTGTTTCTTGGCATGCCTTCGTTATTGATTAAATTATAAAGGATTTTGATAGCTGATGTTACCAAAAAATTTATGGCACATGTATCACATAGTTTCATAGATAAATCAACCAAGACTTGATCTTGACCTTATTATTATTATCTAAAAAAGACTTGATCTTGACTATATTATTATTATCTAAAAATCCTTGTAACACCCTTGACCTTTTAATAGCAACATTTTGTTTCACAAATACACGTATCTAAACACCATTTGAATTTATGGCAAGGATCTACTCAAATAATATCTTGTACCTCGAGATCATGAGCCGTTAATAATTCTGCTCGTAGAGTGCAATAATGAGTGTTACGGGTTCGTAAGAAAAGTGTTCTTAAAAATTGTAATACCATAATGTCATACAACTTAACACTTGTTCCAATCATATTTGCTAATTTTTGAACTACTTCTTTTTGTCGTCTTACTTTTACAGACGTATTGAAGAATAAATAATGGTAGATTGTCTCGCCAAATCTGTCTTTTAACTTCTGTATCTGTATCTGAATATAATTCTCTATCTCTTACTAGAATTTTTATGTTCTTATCACCAATATGTGTTGTATTCGGCCTTAAGGCTTTTACACGTGCTACTGGAAAACTTTTTACTAAAAGTTCTTTTAATTTTTATTCCGCGAATTTTTTCATCAGCCTACGTAGAAATAATTGACTCTATAAGAGGTTTCTCTATTCTTGATATAATCCAAAATATTCAGTTTATTTGAATCTTGAAATTTTATGACTATTGAGCACTTAATTGAGCAAATATATCCTCTCTCAAACAGACTGTCAAGTAATGCATTGAATAAAAATAGTCAAGATTTGATTCAAACTATTTCTATTTCAGCCTTATATCTTACTTATATAACAAGACAATAATGTTGATGATTATTCCTATTTAATTTTTCACATCATTTTCAATTAAGAAAACAAAACAGAACAATAAAACTACTAAAAATAAAAACTTTGAATCATTCATGTTGATTTATATCATAACTATCATAAGTAAAAATTGTTATTCCTAATCTAACTTCAATGAATTTATTTAACTTCCTGTCACATCTATTCTTACACAAAAATAAAATCTTTCAAAAAGTTTATTAAACAAAATATTCATTTGTTTCCAAATTAATGAATTATTTTAGAAAATATCAATGCTTTTCAATAATATTAAATTGTCTAAAGAAATTTGAAAGTCAACAAAATATTCATAATAAGATCCATAATCAGAACAATATTGTCAAAAACAAACTGTGTACACAACATTAAATATTATTTTGTTATATTCAGGAAACTGTCATTAGTAAAATAATATAAAAAGCCTAATTATGAATTCTACATACTCCTATGCGTTCTATTGAAATATCACTAAATAAAATAAAATCAACAAAAAATAAATTATCCTTAAATTTCCTATACAATTTTCTAAATAATAAAGCTCTTAAGGATCACTCTCTGTATAGTCATCAGTTTGATGAACTAAAAACTTTCATTATTTCTAACCCTGATATAATTTATTTCTTTTTTTTTCTTGGTTATAATTTAACTTTGCCCTTTCAGAAATTGCAAAAAAAAAAAACAACAACAAAAAAAACAGCAAAAAAGTCCTTCTGAAAGTCAATGTCTTATTAAATTTTGTTAAACTTTGTCTTAAAATATCATATTAAGAATTTTGTACTATATTGAATGACAAAAACACCAAAATAGACAATGATTCCAAATTTAAAAAAACAAAAACAAAAAACCAAGAAAAAATAAATAAAAGTTTTCTTCAACACTTGATTTATGAAGGATTTCAGAGACGTCATTATAAGAAATACAATAACTTCAGAAGGTATCCATCCTTCCTCCTCCCTATCTTTTCTTCCGAAATATTTAAACGCAACATTTGCGGAAATTCACGTAAAAGACATTACCAAACAAAATAACAAAAGAAAATGAAGAAAAACAACAACAACGACAACAACAACAACGACAACAAAGAGTTGATATTCTCTGTTGCGGTATATTCAAAAATTTATGTTTCATTGTGCGGTGTGCGTATATAAATACGAGTAAATATAGCAATATGTAGCACCTCAATTTAATGTGAAATCAAGAAGGTAAAATGTATTTTGTATACATAATAACTCCACAATGGATTTTTTATCAACATCAATGCCATAATATAATAAAATGACATTTTATTTTTATTAATGTGTACTAAATTCAAGATTGTTGAGTGTATTATTAATAATCTGAACATGTTTTATGAGATGATATTATTACATAAATAAATATTATAATATTCACCATAGGAGTTATGTTTTATTGAAAATCCATAACATTTTGGCGGTGTACATGAATTATACTCATTTGAAGGAAAACTAATATGTAACATTTATATATGTACTCAGCTTATGTATTAAAATTTAATTGAATCATTTCTGTTGGTAAACAAAATTGAAAATTGATTGAATTTTTTTAAATTATCATCGATTATTTAATTGTATTGTTTTACAGTAATATGAAAGAAAATGACGTCACTAATTGGTTTGGTATCAAGTCTTTCAAAACTGTAGTATAAGATAACCTTCATATATCTAAGATAACCTTCATAATTCTGTGTTTACAAATCATAAATACAGCTTATGGCAACATAAGAAAAACTCGAAATAAAATAATCACCATATTCAGAATTTGCGAAAGTATTTCCTGTCAAAATTGGGTTTGGGTCTGACAACTATATTTTTTTAAAGGTACATAATCGCTTATGTCAATATGACCGAAAACTATTTTTGTAATAAACAATTATTTGACTTAACATATTTTAAATATACAATTAGCAACACAAACCATTAATTGAAAAGCGTTTTTTACAAATTTGGAATATCTGGATGAGTGCCTAAGTGGTATATTTTACTTAAGTGATTCTTACAAAATTTTATTTTTTAATATTAACATTTTTTTAACAACGTAAGAACCTTTTACAGCATAAAATTTTAGGATTTCAAATGCTTACTTAATTTAAGCGATTTTAAAAAACCAAAACCTGGTATAGTCTCGTTAGTATATTTTTAAACTATTATTTAAACTTTAAAATTTATTTTATTCGAAACATCAATTTCAGATATAATTGGTCCACAGATTTATCTGTATCAAAATATATTTGTTTGCATAAATTTGACATTTTCAATCTTTATGACATGTCACAGCAAGGTCATGGAATATGTACTTTATAATGCAATATGCATATTTTCTAAATTCAAAATCAAAAATTGATATTGAATCAAATGTAAAACCACTATTTCAAATTGATTAGTATTATAAAAATTAAAAATTATCTTATATATAATGCACAAGATGAACGACCGTGGTGAGTAAAAAAGCAAATATAATTGAAAAGTAAATTACACCACAAAAATATTAAAATTTTATCAATTTTAAAAATTTTTAGTAAGTTTAAAAAGTTTTATCCAAAAATAAAAACATGCAAAAGGGTGGTGAATAATTAAAACATTTAAAATAGTTACACATTCCACAAACCAAAAATAAAAAACAAACATTGAAAATGAAATACCAACAAACCAAAAATAAAAAATAGAAATAATAATTAATATACAATTGTATATTTTACAGCATTCAATCATGAGGTTATTAAATATTTAAAAATGAATTGTTAACGCTCTGTGGTACTTAAATATGTAATATAAAAGTGCAAATAAATTTGCTCACTAAAGAAGTAAAAAAATATTTAAGTATATAAAATATAATCACTTTAAAATGATCATATTGTTTATTTTTATAATTTCCAGACTCAGCGATTGTCATCGTAACTGCTTCAAGAGATTGGTATGTACAATAATATCTACAAGATAGCATAGACAATAACATTATCTACCTATCAATTTTTTTTTTTTTTTAACTTTTGGTACAGCAGTTAATTTAAATGTCGAAAATTACATCTATTGTAAAGTGAAGCCATTTCGTAATAAAGTATTAGGTATTATACTTTGATTTCATTATAAAGTATAAATATTCAAGAATCAAGCGATTCGGAAAACAACAACAAATATACAAAAACAAATATTTTTTTTTATATAAAATTGTGTTTGAACTTCTGTACAATTGCACAGGGGATTCACTAGTATTTTATTTATAAATGAAATGGCGGCATGAAATAAGTTCGAACAAAATAACTTTGATAAATAAAAAATGAACTGATTTCAACAAAATTTCATATTTTTTTCACTTCTTTTTTAATTTATCAACCTCATTATTTATTTTGAAATAAGATCATAAAAATCAAATACAAAATTAAATAAGTTCGAAAAATAAAGTTGAATTGAAATAAAAAAAATACTTTACGAAAGGTAATTAATATTAATAATTTAACTTTACACGAGCACTCAATAACTCGTCTACAGCATGGGCACAGGTAGTTGTTTTTAATAATTGCCTCAGCTTGTAGTGACAACTAACTGGCTAATAAGACACCAATTTATTCAATAAAAACCAAACAATGTCATACAAAATTTGAGTTTTTATTATTTTATTTTTGTTTAGTTTACGTAAATGAATAAACAAGTTCTGGTGAATTAACAAACCATTTACTCACTATATATTGCCAACGCCATTTTATTTTATTAATGTGAATATTTTTACCGGCGATTTGATTACTACAAAAATTAAGGCCTGATTTTTCAATGATGTGAATTTAAATGACAATTTTAGACACTATATAATAACTTGGAGAGTAAAGCATAAAAAACCAAAATCTTAAAAAGCAAAATCTTGAAAAGTGAACTCTTTTTGGGAAAAAATCTTGAGCAATAAAATCTTTTTAGAACAAAATCTTGAAAACATAAGCTTGAAAAATAGGCAATATAAATTATAAAATGCTTCGCTTAATTCTCTCCTAACTCGGAATCTCGCATATATATTATGTATAAATATTTTGCAAAAAGCGTAATAACTTGATTTATAACCAACTAAAATTGCTAATAAATATTTTTTTACACAAACATTTCAAAAATAAAATGCTTAAAATAGCATGGACTGCCGATCACAAGCCCCCGCTAAACAAATTCAAATCCGATTGAAATCCAGGTTTTGTAACCAACTATAAAATCCATCCAAATTATTTTTTTTATATATGTACCTAATGTATATACCCTTTTTTTATTAAATAGGTTTAAAACACGGAGCATCAAAATTAAAAAAATATAAAATATTTTATTTCAAGAGGGAATTCTAGATTTTGTCATTCAAGATTTTTTCTTTTACTTTATTTATTTTTTAATATTACCAAGCTAATTTTGTTATTAAAAAACTTATTTGTAGAATCATCTGCCTGTGGTCAGCTAAATCGTTCATCATTGTTTATACCCATTATGCATGTTTTATATTTCGAAACAAAATTTCACAATAACCTTTCTTTTATCAAGTTTTCCTTTTGGCTAGACTAAAAAACTTCTAAGATAATAATTTTTGGTTTGCCCTTAAAGGTTTAAATATCTGAAAAGCCTATTTACGGCTGTTCTATCTAATATGATTGAGTGTGAAATTTGTGCCGTCTACAAATACTTTTAAAAATGTGATTGATTTTAGATCATTCACAATAAAGGCTGATAAGCTAAACTATAGTTTTATACAAAATACATTACTTTAATAATTGTCTTTAATACCAAAAAAAAATGTAAATAATGTGAAGGATTTCAAAAATGAAATAATATAATTAATATTAATTTTGATTTTACATTAACTTTTTATATTATTATTTTTTAATGTTTTTTATTTTATATTTTTATTTTGTGTTTTTTGTTTTATGTTTTATGCCATAAAAAAATGCATTAAACAAATTAATTTGTTTTGTAGTAGACTTAATTTTTGCTGCAATTAATGAGGGGATAAATACCGTTCATTGTCATCATCACCATCAATTGGTTCTATAGCTAAGTGTAAGACTTAAAACTTCGTTTTGTATTGCAGAACTATTCCGTTAACTCCCATCTGTCGACAGTTGTCCTCGATTTTGGTCTACCTCTTACTCTAGTATTGTGTAGTCTAATATTCTTTTTGGATTCTTTATTCCTCCTCACCACATATTCTGCCTATCATAGACCTTTATTTTGCCTTAATAAATTTTAAAATATTGTGTTCATCAATTAGTGCTTCCCCTCGTATGAACTTATTTAGTACTCATCGATCGTCATTCATTTTGGGACAAATATTTTTCTCAGTATTCTTCTTTCGAACACTCTTAATTTATTTTCGTTACTAAATGTCAGTGTCCAGTCTTCGAAGCTGTACAATAATACCGATTGTATTATGGTCTTGAACATTTTTTATTTAAATGTCCTGTTTAAAATTTTAGATTTAAAAATGGTTTGTACGCGTGGAAGCATTTTGTGCTACTTTGATTCTATTATTGATTGTCAAATGCATGTCATTTTGCATATCATATTATTATTAAGGCACTTAGATATACCTATAAAACTATTTACTCCTTCAAAATTGTAGTAATTTATTGTTATATTTTAGGCCAGATAATCAAAACAATTATAAACAAACGATCCGTTGCTGTGCGCGCTACCGTCATATACTTGGTTTTATTCTCGTTAGTTTTGAATCCTACTGCTATTGTAGCTCTTTTTTATATTAAACAATATTTCTTTTAATTCGTCACTAGATGTGTCAACATTTGCAATATCATCAGCATACACATTTATTATAGGTGGTCTTATAAATATTTTTTCGAACTTGTATAACTCCTGTTTTTAGTTCGTATTCATCCGTTATTTTCTTTTGCACTGGTGTGTCTTAATGTGAACATAGTTAAATTTATCAAATTTCATAGGTAGGATTCCTATGCTATGAGAAGTAGTATTAATACCGATCATTTTCGTAGTGTCATCTGGAAAAATTGATATTTTAACTTGATGAGTAGACTGCAGACCAGCTGTGTATGCAATTCCAGAGTGAATGGACAAAAATTCGGAATATCAAATTCGCATTTTAACGTAAAAAAATATATTTTGTAAATGGGAGGGTTTCATATGCCGGTATTTCATTTGCCTGTAGTATCCTGTATTGCCTGTATAAAATTCAAGCAAATGAAAAAACAGGCAACTGAAATGCAGTCAAATGAAATACAATCAAATGATATATAGGCATGTGATAGTAACCTTTTGTAAATATCTTTTAAATTAATATCTTTATCGAAGAACTAATTTTAGAGATGTTTTTCTTCAATATGTAAAATAGACCCAGGTATATAATTGAATCAGCTCATAACGCAGATACAGGTTGTATTTTAAAAAACTAACTAATATCCAGGATCATTTTAATACAAACACTTTGTTTTTCAAAATTTTTCTTTTCCTGAACATATTGATTTACCTAAATTGCAGTATCCAAAGCAAAGTTAATTAATCTCACAACTGAATAAAACAAAAACTATATTATATAGCTAGTCTGCCTTCAATTACAAAATAAAAAAGAAATCATAAAAAATATTTTACAAGAATATTATTTCCAATTATTATTGGTTAGCCCTTTAGTTTCTAAGGGAGGGAAATATTATAACATTAATACTCACACACAACAATATTTTAAACTGTAGATAGTCAGTTTTCAAAGCACAAAGATTTCTCAATCTCTAATCATAAATTTCAGGAATAATTTTATTTCACCTACACAAAAATATTGAAAACATTACCTATATATACCTATCAGGTGGAAACCCTGTTGTTACTTTTTTATTTTATTTTTGTTTGTTTTGTTTTTTTATTGATTTTTGCAAAAGTTTAATATAGAAAATGTAAATGAAATTGTTGTCATAAATATGCAAATATGACAACAATAAAGGAAAAAACGAACTTTCACAAACGTAATAGAAATTCCATTTTTATTTTCGAACAGATTTATTTCCTAATAGGATCAAAGTAAAAAAAAAAGGAGTTTTGACATTCTTATCCGAAATAACAAAATAACTTTAAGTACCTAAACTATAAAAAAAAAATATATTTTTAGTTTTATTTTGAAAAATTCTAGGTTTATTCTCTTTGTAAATCCTTAATTTTGATTGTGGAAGATTTCATAGCAAAAATAACTCGTTCTTATTTTTGCTTTGATCATATCAGTTTTTTTCCTTAGCAAACTATAAACTATGTATCTCATATCTCTTATTTATTTATACAACTTTATATGATAAAACATAAAGAAGAAAATATTTGTGGGTCTCAATTTTATTTTTATTTTCAAGTTAAGGAATTTTATTTATTATTACAATACATTAAGTACCAACTAAGTGAAATTAAAAAAGATTTACTTTTGATTTAGTTTCGTTATTATTGTTATATAAAAGGTGAGTTCCATCGATTCACTATGAACTATGGAGTGGGTGAATAGGAGCTATGAGCTATGGCAGCAGGACTATTAACATTTATATTATAACAACCGAAAGGCACTAGGTTCGATTCCCGATGAAGCAAAAAAATGTTTTATGGATTTTTCGACCTGGTGCAGTACTCTTTGTAATTGAAATAAAATAAGTGACGAAAAATAATTAAAAGTATAATCTGTCGAAGACTTAAATAAAATGGAGTTATTCTATTTAATGAGGCTTAGTTCCTGAAAATAGAAGCAGTTTTGCACAATTACTTAAAAACTGCAAAACTGATTTTTCTTATTTTTCGAGTATTTTCAATTTTCTGATAAGTCAGAAATTTGATAAATATTCGAAAAACAGTGTAGTAAGATATGTAGTGAAAATTTGCAGTACCATACTTAAGCACGAGAAGATGATCTACCCAAGTTACAGTCAAGACCATAAAAAAAATACATTGTATTGTATTTCTTTATTAGTTTTTAATAAAAATTTTTATAAACTCATTGGAAAAATTCATTAGTCAGTTTAATTACAAAATAGCCATTTAAAGTCTACCATGTATTCAATTAATTTTCTTTAATTATTTTAATTCTAGTTTCATTTTTTATATTCCTCGACACCTCGTTGAAAATTTGCAATCCCTTGTATAGTACGGTTTTTTGTGTACTAGCTTTTCTATATAATGGTAATCTAAAATCTCCATTGTTTCTCAAATAACATTAATTACCAACATAATCAATGTGCCTTTCCATATAGCACGGTAACAAACCATTTTTCAATTTGAACAACAATATCAACGTATTGTACTTAAATCTACTTGTTATATCCATCCATTTTAATTGATTTATCATATCTCCAATAGGTGTTCGTATTCCTTTTATGAGTATTATTCTCATTACTCTATTTTGAAATAACTGTAATCAATTTTTTTGCGACTGACTGCACACAAAAAGTATGGTGTAACAATAGTCATAATGCGCTATAGTATTATGGTATTGCAAGTGCTAGCTTCAAAAGAGATTCAAGTATGCTTCAATATCATGTATACGCTAAATTTCTGAAATCAGTTTCACTCAAGTCAATCACAAAAATTGGCTTATTTGACTTAACTTTTAAACAAATATGTAGCTTGAGAGCTTGAGTGACATTTTAATGACAAAAATTTATGCAGCTTTGTTTAGAGTGAATTTAAAAAAACAGAAGGTTTTAAAGAGTAATTAGATAAAAAAAAATTTAATTTTATATTTTATGTTTTGTTTAATCTTTAAATTTATGGAAAGGTTGAGTTGAACTAGAAAATTTTAGATGTAAATTTTTTGCAAAAATACATATATTAAACTTAAACCATTTTCAAGCTGACAGCCACTCAAGCTGGTTAATCGAATATACGTCTTGCAATTTCAAGAATAAGAAGTAAAGTAGTCAAGCTATCATTTATACGTGGTATATATGGCACAGGAGACAGCCACATATCAACAGGAACCTAACTGTAAAAAATTTTCAAATTATGTAGCGAGTCAATTTGCCGTTGTTTAGGACTTATGATGTTTTATGATGTATTTTTTACATTCCGAAATTACTTTAATAAGTTTTATAATTAATAATTGAAAAGTCAGAACCATATAAGATAGGATAAAATACGATATGGCAAAAATTGATCTTTCGAGCTAAATATATTTCAATCAAATTTTTACTACATTTTTACAATTCTATGGTTTATCAATTGAAAGTTATCAAGCCTGATTGATTCAGTCCATTATTATGAATTGTTTAGAATAATTAAGAAAATAACGGTCTTAACACTTATTTTACCGTCGAATAATTATTCTTCTTTTCTCTACCTACGTTTTGAATATAACCGTTATGTCTGAAAAATTAATTATAGAATTTCAATCTATAGAAGCAAAAACTCTCACATCATTATATTATAATCTCAAACAATTATAATCACATCATTATATTCACCTCAAAAATATTCCATCTATTCACCAAAAATGAGCGAAAATAAATCATCATACCACGACCACACCTACACCAGTACACCATCCTATTTATGCAAATTTCAAGAGAGTACATAGGATAGGTAGCATATGAGTTTTATTTTCATCATTAAATGTAAGTAGGACAACTTAGGTATAGACAATGGTGTATTGTAATTATTATTGTTTTTTTTTTATTAATAGATTTTTCATTGATAGTGAAAAATAGTGGTCTATTTAAATCCCTGTTCTGTTAAAAACGTTAAATTTGACTTTAGCTTGAATTATAATTAATAGGGGTCTCTAGTATATTTATATTCTGTTTGACACCACAGCTATTATTCAGTGCACGGTTCATCACTGAAACGGAAATGATCTTGTGATTCATCCAAATAATTTAAATCAAACAATTTTTTGATGATCATAAATCAAATGACAATTAACATGATTGAAATTTGCAATGTAATGAAGTAGATGATTAATTACTTAGACAAGCATTTGATTTACACAAGATCAATATAAACTAAAACTTAAAATGTACCTTTTTACTTCGATAATCAAACACCTGAAAATTAGATTTGTCTCTTTTGGAAGCAAGCTACTTTCCCAAAAACAAATTAATTCATTATTCTTCATTCAAAAATGTTGATCTACAATTCTAAATAATAGAATGCAGTAAATACGGATAAGAAAGAAAATATTTTAGTTTGTATTTTATATTATTCAACTGTTGTTCTTATAACCGTCGTTTTCAATCTCTTATTTTGTAGAACTTAAAGTCCACAAATTAAGATGATAGTAAATAATAATAATAGAATAGAATAAAAACAAGATAGTAAAATATACCCAATTATAAATTATTGTTGTTGTTTTTGTATTAAGTGATACAAATATAGGTTAAATCAATACACTGTATATTATGCTCATAGAATATTAATTTAATGTTTATATTACATATCTTTACCCTTAAGTCTTAAATATTCACCATTTTATATTCACCACATAACATAGCATAACATGAAAATCTGAATTTGATCATGAAATTAGAATCTTGTATACCTATTTTATATTTTGTTTTTTTTAAGTAAACACTTTCATTTGAATAAATTTTAGTCAGGGATGGCTGTAAATCCTGTTTCAATTGAAATAAGTGGAGGGGGGAAACAATTTAATTTAAATACTAGTTTATATTTAGTGATAATAGTGAGTTGTTTTACTGTTATATTTGTTGATGGTTTTCATTGAAATAAATTAGTTGTATTAAACAATAACTGCTTTTAAAATATCTAATACATATATTTTGAAAAAACAAATTGATTAAATTAGTCAAAAAAATAACTTTACTTTAATTCTGGGTAGAACATTGAATTCACTGAACTCAATTGACTCATTTGAAAAGATTAGGAAACTGTAAAAATACCTTGATAATGCTACAAACAAAAATATTCTTAGACCGAGTTCGATTCAGAACGGCTAATCAGAAAAAGTTATTAAACCTTGATTTCTCAGTTTTGTAACTGGTCATAATAGGAAAAACGACAGAGGACTATGTATTAGCTTTTTTTGTATATCAAAACTATTGTGATTTCTATTACATTATTAGCCGTTTTACAAATCAATCATATTCTGTGTAATCGTATGGCAATGGTGGGGACATAACTCCTGATAAAAAAACATTTTTGATTGGAAAAGAAACATCAGTAACGTCAACAAGCATTTTACTATTGATATTACTAGGGAAGCCATAGATTTTGGTCTTATTCAATTTATTAGTGTATATAGGTCTATCGCATATATCAAATAATATGTAGATTAGTTTGACGTATTATAGTATATTAGAGATACTAGCTCTGTTGGTTATGACGATAATCAAACTGAACTTATTATATTGCCAACACAAACTTGAGTATGTCATACGGGATATTATAAATTCTTTATGTAACCAGTGCAAAATTACTAAATTACCTATTAAAAATTATCATAATGATGGAGACCAAAATTTTTCAAAAGCTTGTAATTTAGCGTTACATTTCACAGTGAAAAAGCAGTTGAAAAAAAGTTAAATAAAATGGTTTTAACTTGAATGAAAACGTCAATTTTTGCCTTAAATGTGAATTATAATTAACCCACATTGGCTCCTAGTATTAATTTATTGTTATAATGAAATACATGAACACTAGAGGCCACTATTTATTAATTATAATTCAAGTTAAATGCAAATTCAACGTTTTTAACAGAACAGGGATTTAAATGTACTGATATTTTTCACTATCAATGAATAGGTATAAAGAAAAAAAAATAATAAGTTTATTTACAACTTACTACGATACGATACATATTACAATGTCTACTAGCTATTCCCGGCGTAACATTCGCCGGTCTAGCATTAGCATTATAAATGAAACAATTTATTTTATTTGTTTATTTTCTTTATTTTCTTAAAAAAAATCAATGTTTTAAATATTTTTTTATTACATAATAAATAAGTTAAATTGAAAAACTTAAAACTATAATTCACTTTATTTAATATCTTAAAAATAGTTTAACATTTTAATACTTATTCGATACGTGTTTTTTTTTATTAGCATAATAGCCCTAACTATTTCAAAACCCAAAATAAAACACAAAACATTTATTTATAGAATTTATATTTTTATTTCACTTCTTTTAAATTTTGGTTTTGACGTTTTGATATGATGAGGTATGACCATTATAGTAAAGGTTATGATTGGTTATGACTTTGTTAAATCATATCGAATCATATAGGCCATTTAACGAAGTATCATATGACATCATATGACGCCTTATGACTATTATAGTTAGGGGTAAAGCCAATAATTATGCTTTATCTCTTATACTTCAGTTTTTATTGTTATATTGTTATCCCGCTAGGGTCTCTGATGTAGGTAAGGGTAGTCTGTGATTTTTCTTTTTAAAGTTTTTTAAATTTTTATGTGTACTAAATTTGCCGTGTATTGAATTGGAACTTGATAATAATGTCATGACATATTTTATTTTAATAAGATATAATAATAATATTCTGATAATTCGGTTCTTGTCTTTGCTACTTTGTTTTTTTTTTCAATGCTATTGCTCAATAAGTGAATTGTTTTTAGGTTAATTTTAATTTGTTTTTTGTTTTATTTGGTTTTATCGTTTTGTGGTTTATGTCTTTAAATAAAATTTTTCACACTATCGTAATTCTTAATAGTTCTAATAAAGTTGTCTAATCTAGTTGAAAAAAGCTTCGTGTTGTAAAAGCTTTGTGAAAAATTTAACAGACGTTTAAGCGTATTAAAATATAAAAGATACCAAAGTACTACCTAGATTTAATGATGAAAATAAAACTCATATGCTACCCTTGCTATGCACTCTCTTGAAATTTGTATACCGGTGTAGGTGTAGTCGTGGTGTGGTGATTTATTTTCTCTCATTTTTGGTAAATAGATCGAATAATTTTGAGGTGAAATATTGAAAACTAACTCTATTACAATATATGATACCAAATGAAATTCTCAAGACTTCAATAGAAAACTATAATGAATTACTAATTACAAAGAAAAGTAGAAATAAAGCTAAAATGAAAAAAATATTTTCTAGAAAAATAAATTAAATTTTGAATAAAGCTTGACTTTAGTTCAGCTTGAAATCAGTTAGTAAAAACTTATAAAACGAAAAGTTTGTTAAAAGATACAGTTCTGAACCTTTTCAAAGTTATTCATAATCAGAAAATGGAACTTGTTAGGCCATCAAAAAATCAGTAGTACTTTGTTAGACCATCAAAAAACAGGTTCCAGTCAAACTCAACTCGAATACTAGGAGTATTTCAAAAACTAAAAGTGTTACAGGCCTGAAAGTGTGCAATTATGCCAGAACTAAAGAGCTTATAGTGAAAGAAGAATTTCTGAAGACTGAAATATTAAAATTGAACTAGCAATGATATATTCCAAACAAAATTAAGCTATTAGCTAGCCAACGTCATTTATAAATTTGTTAGATTTTACAAGATTTTGAACATTTCTTTTTTACAAGCCAAACTTAAAAGTAGGGTCCCCGGTTATGCTTCAAACTGAAATTTCAATCAGCGAAATTTATACAATACAGTTATTTCTCTCCAATTATAAATATATAAGTTTTTTAAAGCTTTATTTTGAATCACCTGTAATTTGTTTATTTATTTTTTTGAGTTTGAACTCCATAGCTTCAAATGGCTATGAAAAAGAGTATACGCCACTTTTTTTTTTATTCTATTTGGTAGAAGATAAACAATATTACAAATAATCCAGTAATTGAGGACTTTTTTTGCAAGTCAAACTTGGCTATCCCTGAATGGCTTGAATATTTACATAGTAGATAGCTTTAGTATTCAAATAAATAAGAGATAGTTTATATATTTATTTATTTATTTTATTTATTTATTCAAACATATCTCAAAAAGAGCTAAGTAGCTCGTACACAGTTTATAATTTATAAAATAGTTTTAAATATGAAAATGAACGAGAAATAATTTGAATGTCAGTGTGAGAAAAAAAAATTATAAATAAAAACAAGGCAAATAAAAGCAGTTACAAAATCAAAAATTAGTATAAAGTATTTAAGTTTATACAATGGTAAAAAAAAGAAACAACACAGTACAAAGCTCACAATTGACTTCACAAAAGATAATAGAAAATGAAAAAAAAAAATTGTAGTCACCTGAGTTATACTTAAATAACACTAATTTTTTAAGCTCGTTCTTAAAATTCTGTCTGGACATATCCAGGAATTTCACAGGTAAGTTGTTTAAAGTCATGATTTCTGTATTCATGATAGGTAATCTAGTTCATTTAAGTGTGCCCCAACACCATATCGCAGTTAATTTGCACGTCTCGTATTGTGTCGATGTATTTGACTATTAACGACTAATTTAGTGTTTGTTTTTATCCAATTATTCTTAATATTATATAATTGGGATGCTTAGCTTAAACTTCTAGAGTCTTTTATTTTTGAAATGTATATAATTGGTTGAAGTTCTGCCAGACAACCCAAAACAGATTTTTAATTGCTTTATTTTCAATTCTTTGGAGACCGCTTAGGTTACTTTCATACGTGCTTCCCCCAAATACCTATACCTTAGTTCATCGCACTAACTGAAATAGACTATAATATGTGATAGCTTAATCTTTTCTGGTAGTTGTTTTCCAATTTTTTTAAATACAACTCCGATTCTTCTGCACTTTTTATCAACTCATTTACATGACAATTCCAGTTTATTTCATCATCGAACCAAACACCAAGATATTTGTAGTTAATTGTCTTATCTATTTTAATTCAATTGTAGGTTGTGACTTCCTCATTTTTGGCTTTGATCATCATATATTTTGTCATATTGCTTGTGCAGCGCTATCCAATCATGTATTTGCAGCATGTCTCGGTTCATTTCTAGCTCGAGATTTAAATAGTTGTCCTCTGGATATACTACAGCTAAATCATCTACATACAAAAACGCCTTTCCTGACAATTGTATGTTATTAAAGCTACTTATATATCATGAAAACAAGGTTGGTCCTAACGAGCTTCCTTGTATCACACCATACTCAATATTTTCTACTTGACTTTTTATATCCTCACATTCTGAGTATTGTTTTCTATTGGCGAAGTAACTTTCAAACTCTCTGTATTCATTGATCATGACACGACATTCCAAGATAATTCTTAGCGGTATCTTTCTATCGACAGAGTCAAATGTTTTAGCTAAATCAAAACATATTATGCTTACTTTGTTTCTCTTGCTAATCTTTTCTTAAATATGTGTTACAACGTTAAATAATGCAGCGGTCGTGTTGGAGTTTTTTGTAAAGCCATATTGAATATCGCACAGCAGTGTATTTTGTCGTAGGTATTCAGTTAGTTGATTGTTGATATATGTTTCTATTATTTTACTGAAGACCGACGATATAGAGATCGGTCTAAAGTTGTTCATATCATTCTTATGGCCTAATTTTTTGTAGATAAGAATTACTTTACTAATTTTTAGAATATCTGGGAAATTACTTTGTTCTATTGAAGCACTAATGAGAGATGTAATCGGCTTAACCAATTATTGGTTTTTACAAGTTTTTATGACTTCTGTACTAATTCCATCTATGCCTGCTGCTTTAGTTTTAGTTAAATTATTTATTAGAATTTTAGTTATGCTTTTATTAATTTTTTGCAAATAAAATCTGCTGGAGGCTCTTACATTTGGTTTATAAACAGTGTTGAAATTTTTAGCCATATTCTCTCCTACGGAACAGTGTAACATGTTTCATTCATTAATTTTTATGTTTTTATCTTCAAGTGTGGAATTTCGTAAATTGAAAAATTCATTTACTTTTACATTACTTAACCCATCAGTTGCCATTTCTTTAACTAAATTCCAGGTTTTTTTCCTAAATTCCAGGTGATTATTTGATTTTTTATAAAAACTTGTGTTCCAGCGTTAGAGTAAAATGTTGGTACAAAAGTGAATAGTCGAATACAAAACACTGAAGAAGTCTGGAAGTAGTAGACGAAATACGCGTATCTGTATGATGAGCATATCGGTAAAATTAAAAAGAAAATATTCGACTATTTTCACGATTATTTGATGTTTCTTGAAATTTTCTGGTCTCATAGTCTTTTTGTTTTTTCCTTTTTGTTGTTGTTAACTTATTAAGCCAATAGTGGTATTTTTGTTTTATTTGCATTTCTAAGATTTTTAACATGTTTCTTATGCCAATAATTTTTTATTTTAAATAAATTCCTGCATTCGTTATCAATCCTAGGTTTGCTATATTTTATTTTTACTTTGTATTTTTTTTATCACTGATGACGCTAGTATACATTTTTCTAAGGTATCTATTATATTTTTACATTATAATATCGGCATCACTTTCTAACTTGTCAATAATGCAATTTTCTACTTGACGTTGTACTAAAATGACGTTTATTATTTTTGTTTTTTTTTTGCACATTGTTTTGTTTACAAATTTGTTATCATTAATTTTTGCTTCTATCAGTGAAATATTATGATCCGTGAAACTTGCTATTAGTTGTGTGATATTTATTTTACTACCGGGTTTATCAGATAACACGTGATCAATACATATGTCCGAGATCGGATTACCTGAATATTATTTCGGAATTTCGGGGCATTCGCCACTGTATCAAATTAGTCGAAATTACTCAAGGATTATTACAAATTAAGCCCTCAGCAAATACACATAATAATATTATACAGTCATAGATTTTATTTCATCTTGATAATTCAATTATATTACGTATATATATATGTATGTATACCTCTACCCATCATCCGTATTGTTAGAGGATATCCTCGATTCTATACAAAAACATTTTGTTTAATTCTAGAACATTCAATTATTTAAGTTCCATACATTTCAGGAAGGCAATGAATATGAAAAATTTTACTAAAATGTAATGAAAATTTTATGAAGTTAATAAAAAACATTAAATTATCTTGGTTTTCCTTTTCTTAAAAGTTTAGATTATTAAATTAAATAAAAGAAAAAATAAAAAAAAAAAAAATATTTTTTTAGGTTATTTTTTTAATTTAAAAAAAATAAATTTTTTTCCCATAGAATAATGGAAAATTATTTTCCTGTTTTGTTTTTCGTTTTTTATTTTTTTTTTTTTTTTATTGTACATTAATTTGTAAATGAATGAATTGTAAAATTCTACAAATTATATTAACATTATTTTTAATTTTTATGATGAAATTTTTGTTAAATTATGAATTAATAGTGAAGTGCATATAAAATGAGGTAGGAAATTTTCAAGGTTTATAAAATTTAAGTAAATAAAAAAAAAGATGATAAATAAAACAGAGTAAATTTCAAATTAAAGACTGAAAAAACAATATAATTTAATTAAAATTTTTGCTGTAGGTATTTTGAAAATAAATAAAATAAACGCCTACACCATGGTATGACTACATTGAATGTAATATTTTGTTGTAAGCTGTGGGAAGAGTTTATTTATTTTTAATGTTATTCGTGTTTATGTTGAAATGCAATTAACAAATTTGAAATTAAAATGTATGTAGTTGACAATCTTGTAATTTTAGTCCTTCAAAGTGTTATTATTTTTTTGTGTTTTTGTTTTTTGACCGTATGCCGTATGACCGTGTACAGAACTTTTTCTTGAATGATAAAAATTTAACAAAGCAGATGTTTAATTATTAACTTTTGCTATTCTACTCAATTCAACTATTATTGTTCTAGGACTCAATGCAAAACGATAATTTTCTAATACAACACAATAAATAAACGTAATATAGTAATATCTAAAACAATTAAAATTTTATAATAGAAACATTTGAAGATCCCAAGGTGGGACATTAAATTTAGCGTAATGTTAATAAGAGATAATTTATTTTTAAATTTTTATTTGTGTAATAAATTAAGTATAAAAAGTATGTAAGGAAGTAAAAATATTCTAATACGGTGGCATTCGCAATAAAACACAAAGTTTATATCTCACAGGATTTGATCTGGAGGTTGTTACGTTCTTCAGTTACATTGTTTGTGGGCGGTCAAAATATTCGACATCTCTATAAAAAGGAAAGATAGAAGGTTCGTCTGGAAAAATTTTTTAAATAAATTGGTTTGACTTTGTCTAATTATTTTAATTTAATAATTTAGTTTTTTATTTCATTTATTTTTTCTATACATTACCTCATATTTAAAAGCTGCTTACATACATAATTAGAAACTTAGTCTATTACGTTTTATTTATACGTAGGCTAATGTGAATCTTCAAGAGACACAATGAGCCCGTAGGTTGACGTTGCGTGTGGGATTATTACCCACTAAGCCACACCCTTCCTATATTACGATCTAGCTCTACAGGACTAAAGAGCAATTTTGTCTTGGCTTTATTTTAGTTTTAAATGTAGACTACATCCAGCGATGTGTATCTAACTTTTCCTTTGACATATTCACCCATACTTTTGAAGACTCGTCGCATCAATTACGAAAAACCGACCAGCTCTCCAAAAAAATTTGTAACTCTTTTCATGCTCTCCAAAAAAATTTGTTTCGTTGGTAGTCAACATAACGAAATTCTTCACAAATCCCGGAAAAACAAATATATCTAAGCGTTAACCTCCGATCAACGACGCGACGAGTCCTCAAGAATATGGGTGATTATTGCTGCACTACCTCAAATGGTTTTACTCTTTGGAGTCGTCTGCCTAAATTCCTATTGTCCAGAAGTTGCACTACCCTGACCTTTGCATGGTGGTGCAGCCTTTTTGCGTGACTTGTTGCAAATTTCTGTATTTCTTTATCGACAGATTCTATTTGGAAATTTCTATGTAAGTTATATTTTTTGATGAACCAGGGCGTGTTCACAATGTTTTTTAGGACTTTATTCTGGAATCTCTGAATAATATCTCTATTACTTTTTTTGTTCCATAGTTATCTCAATAGTTGGATACCATATGACCATATTTTTTTTTTATATAATTACATGAAAACCAAGTCTATGGGACTGCTTTTATACAGAGATTTGAAATACACAATCACATAGTATAATAGCTGTTTCTCTCCAATTTGTATGGTATAGACTAATTTAAATGTGTAAAACTATATCTATTGTATAGTACTTCGCCTTCATAATAGCGTAGTTCCATTTTATTTTGAGTGATAACCCAAAACTCTGAACTATTAATAATATTTTTTATCCCAACGATAAAGGGTACTGGACCAGGTCGAAAAATCCAGAAAGCATTTTTTTACCTTCGTCAGGAATCAAACCTGGGACTTTTCAGTTAAAACGCAGGCACTGTACTTACTGCGGCACCAATTTTTTACTGGTTTCAGTATTTTTTTATATAGCAGAAGCTTTTTTTGTTTTGTTAAGGTATAGTTCTTACCTATGAGCCCGAAACTTAGTCTATGAATTATAAAATAGTTTTACTAAAACTAGATATAATACTTTCATATAACTGTGAGTTATAACTTATAAAATATAAACGTAAATTACTAAATATACATTATAATATTGATAACTGTGAGTTATAAGATATGGAATGAAATTAATATGAAATACAACGACAATTTTATTCAAATCAAATTATTATTATTTTGATGTTATTTAATTTCATTGGTTAATTCTATTGATTGATAATTTCAATTTTATATAATTTTTTTAATAATAGCTGTGTTCTTTTCATACGGTTCAAGGTATAGGTTTTATTAAATTCAAAAGAACGATGTAGGTTAATGATATGGAGAATTGTTTTAAGTTGGCAAACCTGTTAGTTGAATTATCAAAAATTTTTATTGAAAAACTACGCAAGCGCCACTCGTTAAAAATATAATTACTAAATATTTGAAACCTGTATAAGAACCAGATAAATATCTGGGTCTTGAGTTGTTATTGTAATTTCATATTAAAGTCTTGATCTACACCGTGAATCGGATGCTGATGTTATGATAAATGTTATTAATTTCATCAAGAGAAATGTATTTTTGCTTTATGTATTTTTTTCTTTTTGTAATTAAAAGTTATAGGAAAAACAACATTTTACTAAATTTTAACAGGAGTTTTGAGAGCAGTCCTGAAATAAAAATAAAATAACTTTTGATATTTTTTCAGATTTTATAGTCAGGAAAAACATTGTACCATACTATTGAGGTATGCGGTTGGAGCAGGATGTCCCAGGTTATATCTATTTTATTATTTGTTGATCTGTTCTTCTATAGTTTGTGGCAAAGTTATGAAAAACATTACTTACGCATTTACCAAAAAAATTGGATTAACACTTAATTCAAAAACAATTTTTTTCGTTGTAATTCGGTTTGTTGTTAAACCGCTTTTTTCGAAATACAAATGAATAACTCACATATTTGGATCGACATGTCCCGAACCGCGTAAAGTTTTCTTATCAATGTTCAAGTATCACTCGTGAATTCACAACTAAAATGAAATGCTCTCTCTTGTTCTATTCCGTCGAAAATCGTATCTCGCCATAGTCTTATTCGCCGTATATTTATAGAACTTGTTTTGTAACTTCAAAAATATCTGGTAGATGTAACTTGTTTTAAAAAACTAAACTAAAACCGTCGAGAACTAAGAGCAGCTTCTGATAGTCTAAACTGTTTGTTATATATACTTATATACTTATAAAATTGTTTAACGATCTAATGTTTGACGTGCAGCGGCTTGTACCACAAATTGTTTTTTCAATATATACATAAATTATTATCCAAACACTTGGGATGTAGCAATATTTTTTTTGTTTTTTTAGTTAAAACCGCAGAAAAAAATATTTGCTTATTGTATTTTAGTATACTGATTGTAGATAAAATGAAGAAGTGATAATGAACAAAGTGAAAATAGAATGAACAAAAAAAAAACAAACATGTTTAATTTCTAAAATTGCAGAGTCCACACCGTAACTGCTTTATTCACAGCCTTGGACTGACAATAAGTTATTTTTCGGTCGGCAATACAACTTTTTTTTAATGATGCCTGATCTAAAATTTTAAGGGCCTCCTAGCGACGGCTGCCAATTCATTATTAAATTTGTTACGACCTTTTGAAATATTTTGTTTAGGTCTTAAGAATTTGTTTAGGTCTTAAGAAACCAACTACATCTAAAAATAAAAACAATACAACGCAAGAGATCTTACCTTCGGCCTAGTACCCATTTTTACTTATTTCAACTGTTTAAATAAAACAAAATAAATCAGATGATAAGCATCACTAAAATCCATTTAACCAGCAATATGTAAAATCTTATCTACTTAGAAATAAAAAAATAGAAAACACTTTTTGATTAAAAAAACAAGCTTCGACTAATTCCTAAATACTAAACAAAAAACAATTTGCATTTACATATGGAATAGATTACGCGCAAATTATTCTAGAAAAAAACTGATTTTCTTTTATGAGCTGACTCTGACTCTATTTCTATTATCTGACTTTATTTTTATTAACAAAAAGATTTTATAATTGAAATAATGCCTTTATGCAATAAGAGGATTCAAAAAACTAAATTAATATTTCAAACAAAAACAAAAATAAAAACAAAACATAAACAAAGAAAAACATTTTTGTTTAAATTTATAAAAAAAAAAAAAACAAAAAAAAACATTTTTTTTTAATTTAAAAGTTTTACAAGTCATTCAAGTTTTCTAATATGATAAGTACATATTACTGTAAAAAAAAAAAATCTTAATTAAAATTGACTTTTTTAGAACAGATTTTGAGGTTTAGAAAAGAAAATAACCTCATTACAGGCAGCATTCTCAATTATTACGCTTTAACAAATTTCAGAACCATCACAATTTGGGTAGGAAATTTTAATTTAAAAGGATTTAAAAATAAAACAAAACAAAAAAAAAATATTGTGTTATGAAAGTTTTACATATTTAGAAATATTTGTTTTTTTTTTTACTTAAAAATTTGGGTGTTAAAAAACTTTTACAATAAATAAAAAAAAGTATAAAAATATCTGGAAAAATTTAATTTGATTAAATTGCAAAATGACAGAAAAAAGTTTATGTAATATCGTTTTGTACGCTACGTACTATACCTATTGTAAAATTCTTGAAACTGCAATATCTCATAACCAAGCTTTTCTATTTTTTTTAAATATATTGGAATTTTAAGCTAATTTTTCTTCAATTTGTGTCTTGTAGTTCGCTATATTTCTAATATGGATCATACCTACATAATCCTTTGAATATCTGACCAACCCATTCAAAAAGCTCTATGATCGTGAATAGATTGCTAAAAATCGCAACTTATTCTAATTTAAATCTATTTACAGAGCCAACACCTATCCAAAAAGTGATTCAGAACTGCTTTCAAAAATTGAGCGCTCGTCTTAAAGCCTCGTGATTTTCAAAAAAATTTGTTTTTAAAAATTTTGAATAAACATGAACATGAATAAAATTGGATTTCCATTACAAAATTTGTAATTTGTTCAACATAAATTGCGTTGACAACATTATTTTTGTACTAATGTATGATTCAGTTTTTGAATTAGGAGGAATATTAAAGTTGGCTAATAAATTAGACTTGCACATTGTCCCCAGAATGTGAATATAAAATTTAATAATATAAGTAATAAAAATTGTAGCGACATTGTTGTGAGGCGACGTGCAGGATCTTCGGCTGCCAGCGGCTCCCTACTGCCTCGTATATTTCTGCTTTCTTGTTCAAAAATATATGTATGTGGAAGTGGGGGATCCATTTTTTGAATTATGATGACTTTCATGATTCCGGGCTTATTTCATACTCAATTAGTTGGTTATAAATTCAAAATTATTCATATATATCCTATTCTGAAAAAGTGAATATCCTAATTTTGAATTCAACTCTACAACCCTTCTTAACTCCAAATCAAATTTTTAACAAAAATAAGGCTTTATTAAAATTAATATTTGTTTTAATGGTACTAATGAACTTTTGGAACTGGAGCCACATGGAATGATAATCCATAAAATGAGTAATAACTTTCAAAGAGATTTTTGACTAATATTAATAAGTTGTAATATAACTACCTAAACGGGTTATTACTTATGGCCCATTACTTTGATTAATAACTTGATGGGTCATATAACTTCCTTAGGGAGTAATATGAAAAATATAATGTGACAAATCAGTTGGAAATATTATTTATATCTATATTCGTTTACTCCCTTAGCAAGTTGTGGCATATTCCAACGAGTCAAAAGTCACTTAAGAAGTTATTACATATACTTATTAATACACTTATGGTGGGGTGTAAAGGATTCCATGCACCTATGAACATATGGCGGGAAGTAATTTAGTAAAAATTTAATTAAAATATATATAATAATATATATAACTCTTATTTGCTCACCCTGTAATTTTAATTTATTATTTATTCGATAACTGGCACGACGAATTTTTTTCTCTCTATACAAATATATTCAAGCATTCATACCTCATACGATAAACTAACAAAACTGTAGCAAAATTACAAAAGGATATCGGCATAATTAAGATTACTTATGAAATATGAACTCAGGTCCGTTCGTGACCTCAAACCACATTTATTTTATTCTTTTTTTAATTAAATAATATTATTTTATCCATTCATAATATAAATTTTAATTACTTTATTTTTTTTTTTTCAATTTTCATTAACAGGTTTTAAATATGAATAATAATGTAAATAAATAATTCACTCATAAAAGTGTTTAATTAAAAACAAAAAAATTGAAAAAATATTGATAAATAAAATAAATAAATAAAAAAGTAAAAATAACTGTAGTGAATAATTAAGAGTGGAACTTTAATGCTATACAAAGTAACAAATATAAAGCTGTGATGTTAAAAATCAGAAAAAGAATAAAAATGTTTCCAAAAATAATTGCATGGATAACTGTAAAATAACTATAATAAGTATAGTAGTAACATGTATAGAATATGAAAATTTAATTATAACTTAGGTTTATATAAAAAAAAAAATTATTTAAAAGAAGTAAATAATAAAAATTACTATATACAAAAGTAAATAATAAGTAATGTAAAAAAAAAAAAATCATGTATATAGGCTCAGAAAATAGTATAAAAAATTCAATAAAAAATAATTCTAGCAATATGACTAATAGTGCTCAAGTAGATCCTGAAATAGAATTTAGACTTCTAACAACATGGTATGACCCAACTGATTCTAGTGTAAGTATGATTAATTCATTTTTTTGTAGTAAATTTTAATATTTTATTTACAATTAATTAAATATATTAAAAATAAGAATAACCTTTATCAAATATTTCACTGTATTCTGTAAAATACTGGAATGTTGAAGAGTTTTACTTAAAGGTTATAATGTAAAGAATTACAGTATACACCAGCACTTCCATCTTATTATTTGTCGTATATGACAAAATGACGTTCTGAACAATTCAAGTAATTCAAAGGTTAGTACGTGGTATACAATAAGAAGACATGTTTAAGCAATCTCACTATCACAGCTCTAAAAATAAGAACATTGACAACTTTAGGTAGAATCAAGGTGGATTTCCTCTTGATGGATGGACGTTCGGACAAATTTTTTAACCAATAAAAAACTTTTATTTTACTAACAAATACACAAAATAATTTCTCCGGACATTTTACTTCATCCAATTTCTTAGTTAAAATATTTTTAACTTTTTGCTGAAGGCTGAAGTAAAAGAAAAGGATAGATATATAATTATTTAATAAATATTTATTGCTATCTCGATTTTTGTACGAACGCATTCACATGTAAAATTTCAAATGCAATTTAGAATTTTTCAAATAACATATATTTTTGTTTTTTGTTTTTTAGTATAACATTATTTTGTTTCTAACAAATTATTTATATTTTAAGATAATAGAAAAGTGCTATATTTTATTTTTTCGAATATTACAATATTATTATCCATTATTACTCTTAACAAAATTTTTAATTTTTTTTAATAAAAATAAAATCATTGCATATAAACAATTTTTTAAACGTCAACACATAACAAACGTTAGTCCTTCGCGCTTTGACAGGAAGTCATAAAAATTTCTTTGATTTCGTTTGTGTTTCAATTATAGTGTAAAATAAAATTATCCGGACGTTCGTCCTTGAAGAAGAAATCCATCTTCACACTTCGGACTCTAAATAAAGCTTTCCAAGCAATATATGTATATGCACCATTTTGAACGGAAAAATTATAAGTCTTGACTTCCTCAATCTTTGCAGTTACCACAAGAATCAATATTGAATTTAGAATCCTTTTTAAGAAAACAAATTTCAATAATATGTGAATAGCTTGAATTGTTGCATCAAATGGATTCAACCTATTACTAATTGCCAGCCTCCTGAATTAGTCTCTTTTTTTTATATATATAATGTCTATGGGATAAAACACCCTAACTGCTTTTACAAGGAGATTGGAATACACAATTACATACAATATTTAGGATTTTATGGTATATCTATCTACTAGTTTTAAATGTGCAAAACTATATATCTATTAATAGAGTACTTCGCCTTCATAATAGCATAGTTCCATTTTATTTTTAGTGATAACCAAAACTCTTAACAATTTTTTATCATTTATTTTATCCCATTGATAAAGTTTACTGAACCAGTTCGAAAATCCAGAAAGCATTTTTTTTTTTTTGTGTCTTCTTCGGGAATCGAACCTGTGATCTTTCGGTTGAAATTTCGCCATCAATATATCTATTTGCAATACAGTTGAGAATGATATTGTACGAATTTTAACATTTGTTCAGTCAATTATCAAATACGTACAGCATTGAGTCACAATAGATTTGTTTTTTGTCCTCGAGATAAGCGCAGGAAATTTAATTCGGTGGATCCAATATACTTCAACCTCTTGTAAGCTCTACAAATGCAAAAATTGTTACTTTTTTACATACTCTCAAAGACAAAATTGGACAACCTATGCGAAAACGAATTGGTTCAATAATATTACATAAAAACAAGAGGCTTAAATTGAAAATTGAAATTTCCATTCAAATGCAAACTCATGCATAGAGATGAAATTTAAACAGACTGGGAATAAATACAAGCGAGAAGTAATAAATATCAAAACATGAAAATTTTTTACAATAAAAAATACTTCAAATTTCTGATCATTCTTTAAAATATTAAAATATAATTTTTCATCCTCACCAGCATCATAATTGATTGATAACTGTTAATATATATTAAGACTTGAATAAACAATATCCCGCGTTCTCTGAACACTGACCAACAACCAATTTTAAACTAAAGAGTTTAAATATGGTAAAATTTAACACCAGAGGTGCAGATTTATATTATTTGGGCAAAGTTTTTCTATACAAATAATATTTTTTTTTAAAATGTTCTAATCTTAAATAACTATACGAAACCTTGACTGAACTTGGACTGAAAATAAATATTAAAATCTCGTGCACAAATTTTTGTTGTAACGAAAACCACTACGAAATGTTTGGCATTCTTAAAATTACTATCAATATACAAGGGACTCGTACAATATACTCGGTATTCAATATTTATTCGGTATTCAATATTTTCAATATTTGAATATAATATATTTGTCTTTTGATGCTACTAATTGTACAAGATACACAAATAATAGTTATAAATCAGAATTACTAATGATGAAGATGTTTCACAAATCACAATACATAACACCAATAAGCTATCGTTGTAATGTAAAAACAGCTTACTTTGACTTATAGATGTCTGTTTCTAAATAATCTATCTATTCCCTTCAAGATAGCCTAAGGGTGAAAGGGAAGTGCCAGCCCAAATGTGTAAATTGAATTTCATTTTGGGTCCTATAAATGATTTATAGATATTAAGAAATTCCGAAGGTGAAAAGAGAGTTTTCAATCGACTCAAGTATCCCAAACATTTTGATGGTCCTTTAAGAAATTTCAGAAACGTAATCGTGCATACCTAGACTATCTGAGTTTTGTAAAGTAACGCCTTGAAAAGATAGATTTGTTTCACATTTTAGCATTTTGCGTGAAATTAGACAATTGTGAGTTTTAGCGAATCAAACTCAACTCTATTTGTTTTACCCCAGTTATCATTTTTATTAAATCATGGTTAATCATGTTAATCATTATTTGTCTTCTATTGCTAACTTCAGCAGTTGTAGCAATGTCGAAATATGCTACCAGAAGAAAATCAAAGAATGCTACCAGAGTACACTCATTTATACATACTTTAAATATTTATTTTCTCTTTCTTGCTGTCTTTTGGTTGTTTTGGATGTTTAGTTTTAAGTAACAAACATGGTTCTATATATGTTAAATCGCTGTTTAATGGCACTTTTATTCTTGTATACCCGTTTTCTTTTGGCTCAATTGTTAACTTTTATAAAAATTTCATTCAAATTTATTTTAATATTTAATGATTGTGGCTAATAATGGAAATAACTCACTTTCTGATACTACTTCTGCATTTATTCCCAATATTATACTAAAAGCTGCCCTGAATAACCTTCAGCTCCTTAATATCATTCACATCAATATTATGAGTCTAGCACCTAAAATTGATATATTAAGATCCTGTATTTCCAATACCAATGTTCAAATTCTTATGGTTACTGAAACTTGGTTAAATCACAACATAACCTCTGATATGGTTAGAATTCCAGGTTTTAAGCTTTTTAGATGGGATCGGAATAAACTGGATAGTTCTGGTAATAGAACTCGGGGAGGTGGTGTAGCAATCTATGTTAAATGTGGTCTATCTGTTAAAGTTTTAACTCACTCTGTGGAAAATGATGATATTGAATTCATTTTCGCTGAATTAAAATGTAAAAACAATGCTATTCTGTTAGAAACCGTATATTTTCCTCATCCCTCAGCATATAAATTTGAACCTTTTAAAAAAGCTTTAGATAATTTTGCTAGCAACTATGAATCTATCATCATTGGGGGGGATTTTAATGTTAATATACTTGACAATAATCATGTGTTAAGAAATGTTTTCTTTCGAACTATTGAGAACTATTCATTGAACATAATTAATAATTCGGTACCAACTCGATTCGGTGAATCTTGTTCCTCTCTATTGGATTTATTTTTGACATCTACTGAAAACCAGCTAGTAGAAAAGTTTGGACAGGTTTCTCTCCCGGGTGTGTCTGATCATGATATGATATACCTGTCATATAAAATTCCTATTGAGATTACAAGAATTGCAATATATCCTTACTATTCCATTCTGCAACTAGATTACCGTGGCGTTCCATCTACACAATTAATAACATAAACGATAAAATTGCGTTCTTTAATAATCTAGTTCTGAAGCTTTTCGACCAGCATGTTCCCCTACGTTCTTTTACTCCACGTGCTTATTTTGTTCCGTATTTCTGTCCAGATATTGTAAAAATGGCGAATGATAGAGACATAGCTTATGAAATTTGGAAGAGAACAAGAAATTCGAATGACAGAAATTCATTTAAGAGGCTTAGGAACGTGGTAAACTTGAAGATTAGACAAACTAAAAAACATTACTATTCTAAGATACTCGATCCTCGGCTGCCTTTAAAATCTTTCTGGTCTAATACCGCTAAGCTTGGAATCAGTAAAGAAAACAAAATGGATAATATGGATAGCTTTGATGTAAACGAATTAAACAATAGATTTATAACTCCATCTTTTAACTTTACTTCATTACTATCCAATATTGAAAACGTTGATTCGTCTAGTACTTTCTCTTTTAGAAATATCTCAAATGATGAAGTCTATGATGCTATTTTTAAGGTTAAATTCAATGCTATAGGACCAGATTTAATTCCTTTGAAATTTATTAAACTGATTATCCCTTCTGTGCTACCTTATATTACTCACATATTTAATTTCATCTTGACTACTGGTCAATACCCTCTAATTTGGAAATGTGCCAAAGTTGTTCCCGTTCCTAAAAAAAATAATCCAACGATTGATGACCTTAGACCCATTAGCGTAGTGTCCGGTATTTCGAAATCTTTTGAACGGTTATTGCATGCACAAATGAGTCAGTACGTAAGTGATAATAATCTCTTATACGAATTCCAATCAGGTTTCAGAAAGCAGCACAGCACTACCTCAGCACTCCTAGAATTAACAGATAACATTTACTGTGAAATGGATAAGAAACATGCTGTATTATTGCTTCTTCTTGATTTCACTAAAGCTTTTGATTGTGTTAATCATAACTTATTATGTTTAAAACTTAGCGCAGCTTTTAATTTTGAATCTTCTGCTACTACTCTCATTCAAAGTTACTTAGATAATAGAAGTCAATTTGTGTTTCTAAATGGTATTAAGTCTAATAATCTACCTGTTGAATGTTGGGTACCCCAAGGATCCATATTGGGTCCCTTACTCTTTAGTCTATTTATTAATGACTTACCCCGTTGTTTGTCTGAATCTCATTGCCGGTTGTATGCAGACGATGCTCACCTCTACATCAGTGGTCCTATAGCTGATATTAACCGCTCTATTGCTAAATTGAATGATGATCTTGATGCTGTTGCTTTCTGGTCTCTAAACAATGGTCTTCGATTAAATCCGTCAAAATCCCAGGTTATGTTAATTTATGTTCGTAATATTGATACAACTAATCTCCCTAATATCAAATTAAATAATTCTGTGGTAAAATTTGTAAGTAAAGCTAAAAACTTGGGTGTTGTATTCAATAAAACTCTAACCTGGAATGATCACATTAACTTTATTTCCAGAAATGCTTTTTGTAAGTTACGAGAACTCTGGAAGTTCTCTTACAATATTAACGAGTGGGTAAAAAAGAAATTAGTTATATCTTTAATCTTTCCACATTTCACTTATTGTGAAGTAGTTTATGCTGGGATGAGTATGGGCGAGTTTTCCAGGCTCAAGGTTATTTTCAATGCTTGCACTCGATTTGTAACTAACCGTCGTAGATTCGATAGCATCAGAGATGTTTCTAAAGTTTTGCTTGACTGTACTTTCGAAAACTATCTAAACTATAAGTACATCTGTTTTATGAAAAAAATCCTATCTAAACATACGCTGGTATATCTTTTTAAGAAAATAACCCCTGGACGATCATTAAGAAGTGCAAATTTGACTATTCCTAGACACTCTGGTAGATTAAGACATCTATCCTTTTTTGTAAGGACTGTCGGGTTGTGGAATTCTTTGCCGAACGTAGTCAGGTGTGAGTTCTCTATTTCTAAATTCCTTGAGCTTTGTTGGGTATATTTTAAGGAAAAAGAGTAGTCATTAATTAAGAAAAATAAAAATTTTGTAGAATAATGCTTGTTAGATGTGATACGTTTGAAAGATAATTTTGTTTGGAGGAGAGATTTTTTTTTTTTGTCTTTTTTTTTTTTAAATGCTCTTTTTAAATTTTCTTTTATTAATTTCTTTTCTTTATAAATTATTTTCATTATTGTTAATTTCTTTAGGTTAAGGTTTAATTTAATTTAATTTAATTTAAGTTAATTTAAGAATTATGAATTTGCTACACATTATACTTTATATACTCCTATAAAGACTTACCGTCTCATGTATATGTACGAAATAAAATGAATAAATAAATAAATAAATAAATTTGCACAGCTATGAATTGAATTAAAGTCTGATTGGAGTAGATCAGTGATGAAAATCAAGAAAAGAGTGGGCCAGAAAGCATAACACCAGCATTTATATCAAAATTTTTTACCTTACCTCCGTCTACAAAGACACAAATCAAACGATTCGAAAGGAAGCATTCACTCAATTGAGAAAATACATACCCTAGACATTAGACCTGCAGCTTGGAGTTCAGCTGCATGCCATACTCGATCAAAAGCTTTCGTACTATGCCAAAAGTGCAATCATTCTAACGTTACACTTGCATAATGCGGTTCTTTAATATTTTTGTTGTCAAACCCATTCGAACTAAATCAGAAAATAAAAAAAAAAGTATTCATCAAAATTTGCATTCATCTGCACATTCGTCTACACATCTACAAAATATTTATGTAAAATTTATATGTTCTCATAATTATGAGCTTGTGACAGGAAATTTTTATTTTATTTATCACACATCAAAAATTAATTTTTTCATAATTTAATTCTCAGAAGTCCTGCAATCAATAAGAGAAAACAGGGTGTGTTTGAACGATGCTATCATTTTTCGAAAATAAGTATAGGGTTTTCCAATAAGAGTAATATGATTTCTTTTTAAAAAGAAACACACTAATTGTTAAGGAAATTCAAATGTTTTTTATTTAATGTGAAGTACAATCGATACAATTAAGTTCTGAATAAGACGTCATTCAAATGGCCTCCACGACTTATTCTGCAGGAACGAATTCGTTGAACCCAATTTTCGAGCACTTTTTCCACTAAATCCAGTCGTATGTCATGAATAGCACGTTCAATATTGGCTTGTAGAGCTTGAAGAGAGTCTGGTTTATTGGTAAAAACCAATGACTTCAAATAACCCCACAAGAAATAGTCTAATACTGTTAAATCACAACTTCTTGGAAGCCATTCAATATCACAATTTCTTGAAATAATCGAATTTCCAAACTTTTCTCGCAATAATTCAATTGTTGCACTTGCTGTGTGGCACGTAGCCCCGTCTTTTGGAACCAAATGTTGTCAAAATCAACTTCTTCCAAGTTTGGCCATAAAAAGGTTGTTATCATCGATCTATACCGCTCTACATTGACAGTAACGGTGTTACCAGGTTCATTTCGAAAGAAGTACGAACCGATGATTCCACCAGATCAAAAACCACACCAAAGTGTCAATTTAGGTGAATGTAATGGTTTTTCACGAATAATGTGTGAATTTTCCTCGCAACAGAATCGACAGTTTTGTTTATTTACCGCACTACTCAGATGAAAGTGAGCCTCATCGGAGAAGATGATTTTCTTTAAAAAATCGTTATCGTTTTCAAGTTGTTCCAAGGCAAAATCAGAAAATTCACGACGTTGTAATGAAATTGTAAACATTACTGAAAAATGAAAATAAATGACAAATCATGACATATTACAAATGGCCGAAACGTCATTTCAAAATCATATCATCTCTATTGGAAAACCCTTTATATAATGTTATGTTCAAGACCAACTGATCAGTAGATTCAGAGTTTCAGTTTCGATTAGAGCGATATTTAAAAAATGAAATTTTAAAAAACCTGTTCAGAGTATAATGGTGATACCTACCTTATATAAAATGAAATTTGGCTATTTAGAAGTCCTAGATCCTGATAATATATATTCAAATGAATTTTGAGAAGTTTTTTGAGAAGTTCTATGAAAAAATAACAAATAGTATTAACAAACAGTTTAATTTGTAGAAGCTGTAACACAATTTTGATAATTTCCTGAAATTTACATTTTTATTTTATTTTATTTTTATTTTGTTTATTTATCGATTTTGGTTAATTACCAAAAAGGCTTTGCATAATAAATTCTACGATTTCCGAATGAAAAAGATGCTATTCTACTCACCATGTAGAGAAAATAATTAGAATTTGAGGTAGCTCCAACGTTCAGCCGCTATTTTTTTTTATTTGATAAACTCGATTCCGATAATGATTTGTTTGATTTTTTGACCTTACAACTTCAAATCAAACACACTGATGATTACAACTAATGAAAATATTTTAGAAAAGTAGTTCAATCATATTTGTAGAAATCATGGCTATATAACATGGCTAGAATTTTATAGATAAAAATACCAAAATATTTTGACAAAAATTATTCAAAAAATTTACAAAAAATTCAGTCGAAACAAATATTTATGGCCTCTTAACTACTAAATATTTAAGTCCATGAAAATTAATTTCTAATAAACACCTTGTAATAAATTACACTATTTACATAATGTAAAAAACGGTTTTGTCTAGAGTGTTAGAATTTTAAATTGAAATAAAACACGTGTAAATTAAGCTATAATTAAATTATTTTTAATCAACAAAATTTTATGACATTTTATTGTTTAAAAATAATTTTTGCCAGATGTCCATCACGGCTAATTGTAATAAATCGCATTCGATTTGTCCAATTTTAGGGGACCTTTTGAAACTATCGAAACCTTATTTCCGAAATGTAATAGTGAGTTATGTTGATTTCCAAAGCATCATTAGTTACTATTTTATAATCACAAATCTGTGGCTTCAAATATCGCCATAGAAAATAATCAAAGAGTTTATTTTCTAGCCCGTTTCATGCAACGTGTGTGACAATCAAGTAATAGTTTACGTCGCTGTATAGCACGTAGAATCATATTTGTAAAACTAAAAATTATTCGAAGCATTTGATCTCAAGCAAATTTATAATGACCATACCATTGTGAGTAACATTGGCTCCAACCTCGTTTTCGAAGAAATACCACCATAATATGAAATAATCATACGTCAATTTTCTTTGTTAACGTACTGATATCTAGATTCGATTATCATTTTTTCCATTCTGTATAGGGCAATTTGGTTTATTAACGTCATAGTTTATCCAAAGATAGTTTTTATCATTGAAGAAAATTTTTTATCATCTTGCAATTAGCTTTCAGTTCTTTTACCAAACAAACGACACCAACGATGGTTTTCTGGCAAATCAATTGGATTTTATATGTGTATTGTGTATAGACCCAAATTTTTACGTAAAAAAATCCATTTAGTTAGCAACAAATAGGCGAATTACAATTTTCATGAACGCTGGAATTGAATCAACTGTATTCACTGTTCTTCACTTTTTTGTTGCCCTTTTTGTTGAATAGAGTAAATGTTTTGGAAAATTTATCAATAACTCCCAAGTATTTGCTTTTAATAAATTTTTAAACCAAAAAAAAATTCTAATTGCGTTGACAAACTAAATATAATTTTTGGAAATAAATTTTCAGAATCTGCAAACGATGACCCGAAATAAACAAATTGAGTAAATATATATTTACTGTCTTTGACACAACTCTTTCCATATTAATTTGTCAAACCGCATTCAATACAAATGTGAAAACAGTTGTCGTTCAACATTTTCATATTCAAATAACATGACTGTCTCTATGAAAAGTTATCACTTTAAAAAAATTATGCTTTATGTATATTTAAATATATATATATATATATATTGGTTATAATACATAATATTTTGCGAATGCCGTTAATTGAATTCTAATTATGTATTTGTATTGATGATGTACAGAGATTTTAATGACTTGCACTGAAATTTTAATAGAATTTTATGTATAGATATTTTAGAACGTTAAATTACAAATTTGATGTGAATTATTATTAATTATTATTTATGGAATTACATAGTAGTTAAAAAATAATTCTTCAAACGAGCTTACATGCATAATAATTATTATAATAATAAATAGTTATGTAATAAATAATTTAAAAATCAATAATTTATAATTTATTGAAATTTGAATTTTTAATAACATTATTTTGATGCACTCATTTTTCATACCCATAGTCTTGGGTTATTTTTACCAACTACAATAATGACAGTGTTTTGTTTTTATTAACCCTTGTGTGAGTGACGAGGTACCCGGGTACCTTTTGCATTTTCAAACCACAAAAAAAAAAGGTTCTGGAACGGCTAAAGAGCTCAAACTCCCTGGCAACTGCTCAAAATGTGTAAATTTAATAATTTTTAAGGATTTGGATTTTTATAATCAATGGGAATCGAACCCTTGTTTTGAAAAACCACCTTCACGAGGGTCACAAGGTACCTGCGTACCTCTATACATTTTGAATGGAATTCTATAGATATTCTATAGATAATATTTTATTTTGAAAGCTATTTTTACTCTTATATTTGAATATTTTTATTTTATTTGTATTTTTTTTAAATATAAAATTTATTTTGCAAAGTAATAATTACATAGAATATTTAGAAAAAAATTTAATGGTTTTCCAACGACTACGGTATATAAATTTAATGCACAAGCTTCGATATTTAATTTGCACAGCTAAAATGCCAAATCTTTCAGAAACCTTCTGCGGCAATTAGTGGTGGAGAATCTTGGATAATGATCTATATAAATAATATTTATTTATTTATTTATTTCGTTTAATTCAAACAAATTACAATAATTATTTTCCTTTTTCTTTTAATATAAGATTGAAATTTAACAGAATCAAAATTTTAAAAAACAATAAAAAGATTTTGAAAAACAAAAAAAAAATTACAAAAGTTAACTACCTAATGGTTAGAGGGGTTAGATAGAAGGGTTCTGATTACAGACGTATACCCGCTTCCCTAACACATCTTTTGAGAGTGATAAGTCAATCACGTTCTTATATATTTGTTCCCTATTATCATCATTCTGTGGATAAGCTCATTCATACCATAGTTGGTTCTATGAAATATAAGTGTGAAAATATTATGTAGAAAATATAGATTTCAATATAAATGGGGATGTAATGTTCCCCTTTACTACTTGGATGATGAAATGAGCATCAGCAACTTCACGCCTAGTTTTTAATGTAGCTAAATGTAGCAAATTTGATCTGTGTTCATATGGAGGCAGGACAGGTGGATTGGACCAAGGAAGGTGGCGAAGTGCATATCTTATGAAGTTCTTTTGAATAGCTTCTATTTTAATATGAATTTCGTAATAGGATAACCGACCTGACTAGCATATTCCAGTTGTGGTCTCACAAGACATGTATATAGGGATTTTAAGATAAAAGGGCATCAAATTATTTAGACCATCGCTTTATAAAACCTAACATTGAGTTAGCTCTACTAACAATATTGTTATAGTGGAGTTTAAAAGACAGTTTTTCGTCGAAAGTGACAACTAAGTCTTTGATCGACCTAACAATTTCAAGAATATGTCCATTAAGTGAATCGTCATCTTATAGCGCTACAGCTCTGGGTGAGCTTTGGCCTTCATCACTATGCTCCTCCAAAAAGGTCGATCTTGTGCCGCTTGTCTCCAATTTGGGATTTGTAGGATTTGAACATCGTTTTTCACGTTGTCTGCCCATCTGCTTCTTGGTCTTCCTCTACCACGGCTGCTATCGGGCTTTCTATTAAGTACCACTGCTTGCTTTCGGCTTTCGCTCATTCGACTTACGTGGCCAGCTCACCTTAGTCTTTGGGCCTTTGCAAACCGTACAATGTCCTCACTATCAATCTTACTATTGAGCTCGCTGTTGCTTCTGATTACATATTCTCCATTCTGTAATATATTTGGGCCGAGTATTTTTCGGAGAATTTTTCTTTTAAATATGCGCAGGCTATTCTCCTCGGCCACATTCATAGTCCATACCTCACATCCATACGTCACTATGGGTCGTATGAAAGTTTTATACATCGTCATTTTGGCCTTTCTTGATATTAATTTTGATTGAAGCAACTTTCTGTTTGCATAGTAGCATCTATTTCCGGCCTGAAATCTATTATGAATACAGCATTGCATACTATTATCACTTCTTATTGTTGCTCCGAGGTATGTAAAAGTTGTAACTCCTTCAAAGTTGTACTCTCCAATTGTTATATTCTGAGTATTTCTTATTTGTTCATTTCTTGACATTTTTAGATATTTTGTCTTGTTTTCGTTGATTTTTAAGCCTACTTTTGTGTCTCCGCTTCTAGTTGTACAAATACTTCTGCCATTAAGTGAATAGATATTTGAAAAGAATTTGGTACGCCTATGATAACTCATCACGCTACGGCACCATGCAAAGAAATTATCGAGATCATTTTGAAGCAAACTTGAGTCTCGAAGTGATGTGATTTTCTTAAAAATTTTCATGTCATCAGCATAAATTTTAACTTCACTATTTTTTATTACTGATACAACGTCATTAATAGAGATTATAAATAGAAGGGGACCTAGATGGCTTCCTTGAGGAATTCCTGAATTTGCTTCGAATGATGTTGACGTAGCTGCTCTGAATCGTACAAAATACTAATAATATCGATTAGCCAAATAAGATTCAATCCATTTCACAAATGACGGTGGAAATCCAAGTTTAATTAATTTTAAGAGAATAACGCAATGTGGAAAAAGATCGAAGGCTTTACTAAAATCTGTATAGACGACATCAGTTTTAAAAGCTTTTTCCATATTATTAATAAACTGAGAGGTACACTCAACCAGATTCGTGACGGTGGACTTGTATTTGACAAACCCGTGCTGGTTTAAGATTAGAAAACAAGTGCAATGATGATATAGTTGATCAAAGAGAATTAATTCGAATAATTTAGGAATAGTGGACAACATTTTTGGAATTTTTTTTATGCACTGGAGTTATACAGGACTTTTTCCAATAAGAGGGAAAAACCACTTTAGAAAGTGATAAATTGAAACTTTTTGATAGTGATGAAACCAAGAAATTCTTCAGAATAATTCCTGGGACACCATCTGGGCCAGGGGATGTGTTATTTTAAATTAAGAATCGATAAAAATATATTTAATATCACTATGAAGTTTATTTGGTACAAGATATGGCTCTTCATCAATATTTGGAAGATTAAAATCACCACAATGGATGATATCCTCAGATTGCTCAGAGTTATCATAAATATAATTAATAGCCCTACAGTGATTTTTATAGATATCAATGTCACTATTACGAGGAATATAACAATTTATAACATAAAAGCACTTATACATATAATTTCAATAGACTCAGTGTTAGGTATATTAATTTCGTTAACATTAAATGAATCACGATAAATGATAACGATTAATGATAACGATTAAAACCCCTTCCAACCTTTCGGTATAATGCCACTGGAATATTGGTCTAAGTCAGAGTGAAACCTATCCTTTCTGAACACATTAAAGGAGGAACCAAACAACTCTAAGTCATTAATAGTATAAGTTAACCAGGTTTCAGTTAATGTATAATAATCAAAATCTAAAGCCATAGAGTTAACGTTAACGACGAGTTTAGTTTTAGTACGCAATCCTCTGACATTTTGATAATATAACGAAAAACTAGATTTTGTTATTACGGTGGAGAAAATGGAACAATATAGAATATTCACAAAATAATTTGTCCATATTATCAAAACCTCCTTTCATTTGGTTGTAATATGTGATGATCTTGGACTTAGACTTAGTTCCTACTTCTAGATCTGGTTTGTACCTTTGAAACAATTGAATGACTGTCCACCATCCTTACTATAAGCAACTCAGTCCCTTATATCTCAATACTGTCGTCAGAATCGTAATCATCTTCTTCAATTTCCAAATCCAGTATAAGCTTAATGTCAGATGTACCTTCATAAGTACCTGTAGTAATCTCTGGAATATGTTCTTGTTCAGCATCAGAAAAAACGAAATTTTCTTCATCACTATTTTCATAGAACATTGCTCGAATTTTTTCAAAATTATAGCTTTGCATACATATACTCTTCCATCTTTCCATTCTTTTGTTAATGTTATTTTGTTTTTATAATTTATACTTTTTTGTAAAAGTTTTTAATTTATTTAATTACTTATTAATTAGCTAACAAAATTGACACCGAAGGTATGAAAGGAAAAATACAAAACGTATTGCATTATTCAGAGATAAAAATGAAAATAGCTTGGTACTCAAAATACATTTAGTTACCAAGGTATGGAAATAATTGTAGTTCGGTACCCAGAATTATCGCATTATTCAGACATAAAAATAAAAATAGTTTTAATGAAAATAATTCCTAGAATATTAAAATAAAATAATCTTGCATCTGTGTATAAATTTAAGACATATTATTATATTTATGCTATGAAAATGTGATGTTTACTTTATTTTATTTTTATTGTATTATAAATTTATTTTAAATCTATAAAATTATATTTATATATATAATACACATACGTAAATATGAATATTTACAACATATAGGTGCAAAAACATTTTTTTCCATACAAAATAAACTGTGATACACGGGTACCTCGTCACCCTGATGAAGGTGTTTGGATTGTCACTCACATAAGGGTTAATAACTAAAAAGCGATTATTTTGTCATATCTAATGAAATGCTTTACTTTTTTAAGTAAAACTGTCATTCAACATCTGCAATATAATTCCTTCCACTACTGGCAACTATGAGGAATAATAATAATAATAACAATAATTTTTATTTCATACAATATCCTTTACAAAGTTAAAATTACAAATTCAAAATTACAAATTTAAAAAATTTCATATACATATGTATGTATAAATAAGGATTTGTGTTAAGTTCAAGTATTTATAGCCATAGGATATAATATTTCAAACTTGTTTCAGACCTGAAAATTAGTAACTGATTATGCCATCTCAAAAATAAATGAGCATATTTTCCAAAATTCTGATTGTTCAATCATTGCTTATACATTAGTTATAATCAAGCACGAGGAATAAAAGATCATGAATTTCGACCATATATTCTTTTTTGTGGCTCGAGATTAAAATTTTTAAGTTTAAAACTAAAATGCGAGCATAAATTTATAGTGAGAGCAATTCTTATATTATAAGTCTTTTATATTATTATACTGTAGCGTATTGAAAGAGTTTCTGAAGACTTAAATGGTAAAATTGAAGAGCGATGATACAGACGCCATTGTAAATTAATTTGTAAATTTGTATTCAAATAAAATTTATAAATAATTTAAATTTAACAGAGTTTTTGACTTATTCTAGGCAAGAATTTAAAGTAGGAGACTCAATAATGTTTCTTCGAACTTTCAATCAGTCAAAACTATGCAATGAGGTCAGATTAATAATATAAGTTTTTCATCCTTCTGCTAAACTGAAGAACAAATTCAAACAAATTTAAACTTATTGCAAGTTTTATATTGGAACCAGGATGTAGTGCTCGAATATTATGTTATGAAACTTCTAGATAATTTTTCAGACACAATTTTTTTAAATTTGGTTTATAAATAAAACTTTATCAAAGTAAATATTCAAAATATTTTTTGTGTTGAGCCCAGATTACGTGCGTGAACTTTAAATTTAAATAAAACACATTTAAATTAAAATTGAAGCCAAATTTTGAAGCCTAAAATTGAATGACAACCTTATGACGTTTAGGTTTTAAAAATAATTTCTAGCATATAACCACCACAACAAGCTCAGATGAACTGCATTCGATCAGATCAATTTTGGCCCACTTTTTTGAGTAATTCAGACCGTATTTCATCAATAACATATGGGTGATGTTGACTTCCAAAGTCACTATTCTGGTTTATAAGCATATCAGTACAAACCAATGGCTTGGCATAACCATTCTTCGAAATAATTATCACCAAACCTTTCTTTCGATAAATCAATTGTTGCGGTAGCAGTATAGGATTTTGCTCCATCTTATTGGAAGCAAAAAACTTCCAGATCGATATTATTTAAATTTTGAAACAAAAAATCTTTGATAATTGAACTGTAATAAGCACCATTAACTGTAACATTAGCTTCAGCACCTTGATTAAGGGACTGTTGATACCTGCAGCGTGTAAACCACTACATCAGGGGCATTTTTCAGGATGCAATGAAATGTCCATCATATAAGGCAATTTTGCTTATTTACTTAGTCATTCAACAAAACTGAGCTTCATCACTAAACAAAATTTTTTAATAAAAAAAGTGTATTCAATTCAAGCTGTTCTAGGGCCCAATCAGCAAATAAACAATTCTTTTTATGTAGAGTGGTTTTAGTTCTTGAACCAGTTGAATCTAATATGAATGTAGACCAAGATGTTCACGCAAAATTTTACATGTGGTAGTTGCACACAGCCCAACTTGTTGCGAACGTCGATAGACTTGGATCTTCATCAACACTAACTGTTACAGCACCGATATTTTTTTCTGTACATACAGGTCTTTGTCTTGTTGTTGTTGTTGTTCAATCGAGTAGAGAAAATGATATTCAACATCTATCGATAGTTCGACGAACAATCTGCTCGGATGGACAGATATGTAAGCCATAAATTTCACGAAGTGCTCCATAAGTTAACTGTAATAATAATAAGTTTGACGAATTGAACACTGATTTTGAAAATAAATTTCAACACTGCTTACTAAAATGAAGTAAAAACAAAATTGGCTTCAATCTTAATTCAAATATGCTATAATTCAATTAAAGTTCTATCATTTTAAAACGGGAGTGGGTCTTGTCAGAAGACCTGTGACTTATTCATAAAATTATTAAATTTAAAAAAAAAAAATGTTTGAGAATATAATTTGGTAATAAATTAAATAAAATGATAATGTTCTACAATTATATAATAAATAGGTAAATGATCGGAAGAACATAACATCTTCCTCTTAATATGTAGTAAAAATTTAAGTAACGTATTTAGCGTAGAAAAAGATAACCGCAATATTTTTATAGATATGATATATATATATAAGATGGCTATTTAAAAGGGGACGTGGCGAATTCAATGTTTTTTAAAATTTGTTTTATTTTCAATTAGAAATTTCAATTTAACATACAAAAATTTTAATTTATACATCAAATGGCCGCTAAAACACCCCTGCTTTAAATTGTTTTTTTTTTAAATAAATTATTACTACGTATGAGGTTGTTATTTCCAACGCTATATTATTGTTGTTCAAGACAAATCAATCAAAAACAATAATATAGTGTCCACGATAAATTAAAATGATGGAAAACAATTCACAGATAAATATTGAGTACGATTTTTTATCAAACAAAGGATCGAATACTAGAATTATTCATTAAAAGAAAAAAAACCTCTTTAAATAGATTTACTCCAAATCTATCTAAAATCAATGCAGTACGATATAAAACCAAGCTAAAACCTGAAATCTTCGAAGCAGAATTTTATAATAACAAAAAAATTGCTATACTAAGTGAACCTACCTGTCAACAATTCATGATTTAGTAATAATTTATTTTTTCAGAAGACTTATATAGAATAACAAGTTATACTTACCTACCCACCTAATTCACCTAATTCATTATACCCGGCTGATGTTATTAAAAGGTAAATAAACTTTCATCATTCTTCAAATTTATTTCATCAAAACTTTTGCCCCATCGAATTCTTTTCAAATTAATTTTCATTTGTAACAAAATTTACATAATTTTATTTAAATATTTTTAAAAAAAAAATTAAATTTTTCTTTTCCATTTCAAAAAATTTTCAATTTTTTACATAACTTGGAATAATTAATTTTCCATTGTCTTGCATTTTATAGTATAAGTAATTTTAAAAATGTCTGCATTTAAAAACTGGTGTGAAGTTAAATATTATACTATTAAATTTGAGACGTTCATAAACACCAGGGTCCCATTAATAAAAAAAAAAAAATAATAAAATAAAAGAAAATTAAAATGTTTAATAAATGATTGTTAAATTTTTAGGTCTGAATTTCATTTTGATTAACTGTCTGATCTTTTGAGTACACAATGAATGTCCTAATTATCAAAAAAAATTTTATAGTTGTTACATGAATTACAGCAGCTGATGGCTGAATTTTAAGACAAACGAAAAAGTTTTAAATAATTAAAATGTTATTTAATTTATATTATTTCATTATCATTAAATAGACAATTAATTTTAATTCCAAAGTTACACAGAATTAATATGACGAGGGTGGAACCTAGTGGAAATAATTTTCATAAATAAAAATAAAATTTGATTGAATTTTTCTGATGTTGATAGAATAATTATTGAATATTGTACCCGCGTAGGACTAAAAGACTATATTTGGTGCTGCCAGTTTTCTTAAAATAAATATCTGGAGCATCTTATCCTTTAAGGACGAAAAGGACATTTGAAAACATCCTTTTATTGTTTTATTGTATATATACCGTTACACCTGTTCATTTATTAATATATAATTAAATTAAATTTTCAAGTAAGATAACGGTCTGAGAAATATTTTAAAATTTATTTTACGATGATAAGTGTTGCCGTTATGGAGATATTGCAGTTCAAATTTGAAAATTTTGAAAAAAAAAACAATATTTCGCATTTTCTGTTAAAACCAAATTATGTATTAAAAATTTTGCCAAAAAACTGTTCAGTATTTATACATTTTTGGAAAGGTGTCTTTCTTGCTATAACTCATACATAAATATTTTATGTCAATACATGGTAAAGTTTAGAAGATATACAAATTTATAAATAATGATGATATTGAGAATTTGTTAAATCACTAAGATTAAGATGGGCCAGACATTTAGTAAGAATGAATAATAATAGATACAAAAAAATATTTTAACTGCGCAATTATTGCTGAATAAAGCAAAATGAAGACTACGAATAAGGTGAACTGATAATATTTAAAGTAACCTACGTAAGATTGAAATTACCAACTGACAGAGAGTCGCACAAGTTCGTCAAGTCCCACACCGCGATGTACTGCTAAAAGATGATGATTAGTAAGGTTAGCAATTGGTAAAATCATAAGAAAATAACGGTTAGCGTCGTACGTAAACTGATTAACCACCTAATTGAAATAAAAAAATAAAGTAAATATTAATGAATTAATTATTATCAATCAGCAACAATTCCAAGGCATGACGTAGTTGAGCTACTATAGTTGCTAATTTACAATCACCTAATGACATATCTTGGAAAATATACATTGAAATATTTAAAAAATTAAATATCACTAACTGATGTATTTAGAAGATGCCTTAGACTAACCGAACATGTATTGAAATTTGTTTTTTGTACATGGGATTCAGTTAAAAATTCGGCATTTAATTCCAGTTTAAAATCAAAATTTGGAATTTATTTATTTATTTAAGAATTCTCAAATGACTCCAATTGCTTGTACAGGGTGTATAATATAATCTAATAAAATAGAATCATTGTAAACTAAAACTAATTATAAAATAAAAAATTTATTATAAAATAATTTAATATTGAACATTAATAAAACAAAGATAAGATATATCACTATAACTAAACCTACTGTACATACTTACTAACTACTTAAACATATTCAATTTAATAATTCTATTATATACTAGATTTTGGTAAGATAATATACATTTATATCTCTTTTGAATTAATTCGTTTCATTGCACTAGAAATTGTATTATACAACTTGTATGCTCTTGTCCATTCTATGTATCTATCTAGTCCATTGAATGTGATATTGGAAGATATTATTTAGATATTTCCTGATGATCTTATTGTGTACCTAGGTATTCATTGTTTTTTCTCACTAGGATGGTTGAATTGAAATTTTCTGTTACCATCAGATAAGCATGAGTAACCAATTTGGATTCAATCATTAACTTAATTGGCAAGATGTTGTTGTCTTCTCATCTTCATCATTAAATTCTTTTTTGAAATTACGTTATCAATTCAGTTAACATTATCATTAATGGGGCTAAACAAATTTTACATAGAGTATTGTATGAGCTCCTAACTACAATCCGAATGAACAAAAACTGTCTGTATAAATATAAGCTAGAGTCAAATAACTTCTTAAGAAGAGCAACCTCAGGCTTTCCACAAACATCTCAATTTAGAATTACAATACAAGAAGTGTAGAGTATTATCGATTCGAAAGATTTAGAGCTGAAAGAGGTAAAATCGATTCAGGTTATGTTGAATGGTTTAAAGCTTTCAATAGAATTTCCAACAATATCAAATATGTTCCATTAGTTAGACAGTAGTAACATATACTGATGTATGTTAATTCCAAAATATCGATATTTGCGACCAAATATAAAATAATGATAAGCAAAAGGAAACTTGACAACAATTAAAATATTTCATCAGATTATTCAACCAATTAATTAAGAACAGTATTGCCACAGTAAAAAGTTAAACTGAACCAAAGATTGATTGAACAAAATTACAAAGGGACAAAATTTAATATGGGTGAAATTTCATATTTAAAAAAAAAATGTTTATAAAAATTTAAAATTATTTGGTTTTGTAATGAAGGTACATGTTTTCTCAAAAAAAATGTAAGAATACTAATTCTTGTATTTCTTAAAAACCTAAAACGAAAATTCTATTCCCAGATGATATTATAATTTACTTTTCGAACGGTACTGGGGACACAATATACAGTACAAAATCCAAAAAATGTTCAACATTGTTATTGTGTTAGATTATTGTAAAGTATGGATATTAAAATTAAACTTCAACAAATTCGAATCCATTTTGTTTTTCGCAATACTGAGGATAAAAAACGTTCAGGCATTAGAAAAAATTGGAAACAATGTAGTATTAAACCGTCTATTGCAACACTCGAGAACAAAAAATTCGTAAGATATCTTGGGGATAATTTACATCGAAACTTACACTTCATTGATAATAAAACGTGTAAAAGATAATGGTAATAAATCTTTAATGGCAGCAGCAAATCTTTTCTAAAATAAAACATACTAAATGTTCTTCGGAGTTATTTCTCTGTTGATAGACGAGGGTAAACTATGAAAAAATGGTAGAAAAATTATTTTTTTATACATTTTCAAAATCTAAGATATTAACTTTTAATCAGCTGTAAAGAAAATTGTCCTGGTTATAAACATAATTAAGACTCATCGTATAAATCCACGTCTAAAGAAATTTGTATTTAGAGATAGAGATTAAGAGAATTGCTAGAGAAATACTATTTTTTTTAAACGTGGACGCGGAACAATTTTTCATCGCGTCAGTAATGAGCCTTCAAGAATATGGGTGAATAATAGAGAAATTGGCACAAATGTAAGTTTGATAGAACACACATTTCTACTTGCAGAACACACATTTTTAACAAAATTAAACTGAAATTTAAAATGTAATTTAACTATACTGCTTTGAGCTTTATTACTATAGTATAGAGATCAACTATATTATTTAATATAACTGCTAATCATTTTGTCACTTGAGTGTAAATTAACGGTATATAAATCAATCATCAGATTAGTCTAAAGTTACATACTATAGTTACAAGGGAGCTTTTGGTAACTTCAGTATCGACGGTCTTGAACCATTCTAGTCCAAACTCTAAGATTTATTATTAATGCGTTACTATAATGTACCAAAATATTCTGCCATAGCATGAGACGAAGTTACAGATTATCTATCAAGAAAGTCATCGGATACACCTTTGTTTTGTATGACATTGTTTTTGTCATATTTACAATGAATTAAATTGAAGATTATATACGTACCAATCTAAGTACGGTTGCATTTAAAAATTACACTGATATTATAAGAAGACTATAATTAATTTAACATAAAAACCCTCTTTAAGATAAGATTGTAAATATTATAATGAAAATAAAGTTAAAAAAAAAATATCATGTCCCTGTACTATTTCAAGTGGGTCGTAAAAAAATTGAATACAATTAAAGCATATCGAGAATATGCAATACGATATGTCTATACCGGATAAAAGAATAATCATTGTTGCTCAACACCTTTGTAAAATAGGAAAATTTGATAAAAATTAACTTTAAAAACTAATATTCTAAAAATTTTCAATTCTATACTTTAAAACAGCCATTTTAAATCCATTAATATCTCTTATACATTCAATCTCGTTCAACAGTGATTAAAATAACACTGCAAGCCTTTGTACAGTAATTGATTTTGACCAGCTGTTGAAGTAAAATTTTCCCCTCTTCTCATATTATATGGCTGACATTCACTATCGAGCTGTCGGTTTCTAGTGGGATATAATGGAAATAAGTTGTACTTCAACTTAAAAATCGAAACCTTAAAGTACATTCTTTTCTTTATGCTCTCCTCAATTAATGTTCTCATAATACGTCTTAGTATGATTCTCATCCCCTTGCTATGGAGTTTTTTAAGAGTTGCAATTTTCTCAAGTTTTTAAAATTGTTTTTCAATTAATTTATTTTCAATGGCGATTCTTTGAGTTTGTCAGTTCAATTAACTTGGTTTTTCTTTTTGACTTGGTATTCCATCACTTAAAATTGCAACCACTTTTTTTTTTGTTCTTGTTCTTTTTTTTTTTATGTCATTTTAATGAAATAAGAGAAGAACTTGAAAAAACAAGAAATACACGACACGACGTATATTTGATTACTTTAGAAATTTTTATGCAAAGTTTTAAATACCCATAAAATGGTTTGACTTTGACATTACGAGTATATTTTAACCACAAAAGAAAATCTAACTTTGAAGTTTACTTTATGGTTTTGCACATTGATTTAAACGAAATGCTTTTCACTTAATTTTTTTTTTTCTGCAATAATTAATTTTTTTTTTCTGAATGAAAAAATTCAGATAGACTTTATATGCTTTTAGAATTCTTACATGGTTTTTGGGCTAAAAAATTTTGAGAATTTCTAGTTGTGATAACGAATATCGTCTGATAATTAAAATGGGTTTATGATGTTAGTTGTCGTGTCCTAAAAATTCTGCTACGGTATTTAAATGAAGAATAAATTAAATTTCAATATGATTTTTTGGGTTTTATGACAAAGTTACATAGAACAGTATTTCATAAGACAAAAAATTACATATTTAAATTTTTATAAAAATTTAAAACTGTTGTTGGGCGAAGGATTGGATGAAGGTATTTTTTTTCTTAAAAAAATAAGAATACTAATTATTTTATTACTTATATTTTATTACGGTCTTATAATTTTAATTTTAATAAATTATTTAGTTTTAAGGCCATAAAACTATTAATGTAGCAGGAAGGTTTCGAGTGTATTAATTAATAAGCGTTTGTAAGATTTTTAAAAATTTAGGTAAATTTCTGGATGTTGTTAAATAATTTAAACATTCTAATTTTTGTTTAAAATTTAACTATTTATTTTTTTATTAATTGGTGATGATTTGTGTGCTGAAGAAATGCACTAAAAGACACACCTACAGCTGAAAATTTTTCCAAGGCTAAATGCCCATCTTTTTTATCAGAGATTGTATTGTAATAATTTTTGAATCACCACTAAAATCATTTTATTAACATTGAGATCCATATTTTGTTCAATTATAAGATAATAAACCTTAAAAGTAAAATTGTATACAAACAAAAATAAATTATTTTAAAAATTAGCAAACTCATTTTGTTATTATCATCTTTTGTTTCATCTAAAAAAAAAACAATTTAAGGATCACGATAAACTTCTAAAAAAATGTTAACAAAGTGAATTTGGTATGCGATTACAGTACCTAGGTTTAGAAAAAAAATAAAATCTTTTCTAATAATTATTTAAAAATCTTTTTTTCATATTTCATGTACCTATAGAACAATAATTGTATTTCAAATTATTACTTTGAAGATTATTATCCTTGATATTTTTACAAAAAAAAAAAACCAAATACACAAAATTCCCACGCATTTACAAAACTTTCTACTTTGTAAAAAAAATTTTGGGAATTTTTTCAAAAGTTTTACAAAACAAAAAATTTGTTTCCAAAATAAAAACGTTTACAATTCATCTAATTGCGGTATTAGATGACATTTCATCGTATATATATATATATATATATAATATACATACCATTGAGAAAATTAACCATCCTTGAATTAATCCCAACCTAAATATATTTAAATATCCTGAAGGAAAACATAGAATTGAAATTATTTTCTAATAAAAAAAAACAATACCCTTTTTTGTTTTTTTTTTTAAATATCTGTGGTTATTTCATTAAAAAAAAATTAAACTTTTCTTTTAAAATTTCATTAATTCTTTCCACATTTCTCATTCCGGATTTTAGTTTGTTATTTTATAAATAGAATTTCGCACTTAAATATTTAAAAGTTCTGAAAATGTCACTAACTTCAGAAACGGTATAATTATCCTTACTAACAACTACTATGTATAGGTGTACATTAGTAAAATAGAAAATAATCCCTTTTTGTTGTTGTTGTTGTTGTTTTTTTTTTGTAAACTTTTTGAAGTCCTATTAAATTTTCAAATCTTTTATTTTCAGTATTTTATAATAAAAAAAAATTTTTACTTTAAAATATCGATTTACTAAGTCTTATCAAATATTTGTAAATGTAAAGAGAGAATGAAATGGATAATGGAATGAGAATATCCCTCCCTTCTAACTTCAATTTAATTTTACCAGGTTTCAGTTTTTCTGATAATAAGAAAACCTTTTATAGGTTAAAAACTTATAAAATGAAAAAGAAACAGAACAAAAAAAAAAAAATTAAACAATATCCTTTTCGTTAGTGCTTTAAGGTACAATACACGTTTTTCTAATTTTTGAAACAGAAATTATCTTTAAGATTCGTATCTTATCCCTTACATTTGTTCATTTTTTAATTTTTCATTTTTTTCATTTTTAAGTGAAGCAAACACTATAGACTGTTATTACTTGTGTTCAAATTATTAAAGGATCAGATAATATGCAAAACACAGAGGCCACATAACATTAAAAACCAAATCTTTGCAATAATAGCTTGTAATTTAATTTCACGTTTTTTTTATGTCAACATGTAGGATATTGATTTGTATAAAAATAGCTTTTCAAAGACATAAATTAATAAATATTCCCCAAATAGGAGATTAGTAAATTTAATTTAACACTTTTTGGAGCAATATTTTCACTTTAAACCCCTTTAGGTCCAAGTAATAATTTCAATTCGATTGGTTTTATAGAACAAAACTTAGTCAGAGTATGTACTTAAAAATCTGTTTTACATAACTTAACAAGAGCTATGCATGTTATCGCATTGTAATTCGAAATATCAATTATTGCACATAGCGTATTTCATCGCCTAGCACAATCAAAAATTTTTTTTTCGAGTGAAATAATAAAATTAAATAGTAATAGCTAGACCCCGTTCACCCAGAGTCATACAAATTTATACACAAAGTACTTTTAACTAAATTAAGAAAAAAAAAGAACGTATTTGATGTCATATCCTGGAAATGATATATTACATGATTCGAAAACGAAACTTCAGGATGAAACGATATAATTTTTCAAAAAAAAAATTTCTTCGTATTTTTGCAATGACGGCATCGAGCTCGTTTCTCAGTATGGATGATATTATGATCTATACGGTCATATCTAATACAAGTACCTGCAAGCTTTGTCCGCTCTCTCTTAGTTCTAATTCTTTTCTTAAAGGTATTTTCGCGGATTTCAACAAGCACTCAAAAAGAAAAACGCGGAATTCAAGCTGATGTGCATCTAAAGCATTAGTAAACAGAGGCCAATACCATTTTTTGCTTAGAATGCGTATTCGATAAATATTTATAGCTTTATCAAATAGATCAACTCCACCCATTGTGCGGTTTTATACAAAAATTGGGTTTGCGGTCGAACCGTTTAGCAGTTTGCATTGGCTCATGTTTGACAAAACAGTTACGACAGAATTATCATTCCATCGCAAAGCAAGAATGTGATTTGAAGGTTCAAAACACAAGTCGCTGCTTCCACGTTCTTTTCTCTTCACTTCTTCTGCATCAAAAATTTTTTGCTTTATTTGTACGGTTAGCTCGAACGGTTCGTTTTAGAAATAACAATAATCGATTTTATATGTAACATAGTATTTATAACTTTTTTATGAAAACAAAAACTATACCAGTTAATGATAACCAAGTGATGAAAGGTTTACATAAGTTTGTGGGATGTAAAGAAATGATCGAACGTAACGGTGTGTTCGTTTCGATTTTCTACACTTGCTAATAATAAACTATCACTTTCTTCTGCAGCTCCTCCATAAGATATAAATGCGAACAGGGTTTTCGTCATCTGAACTTTCATTTATTAATTCATCTGAACATTTTTGCACAGTTTATCTTTTATTCACTTTATTTTAACTCTCTTTTACATTAGGACGATTGAACATCGGTTGTGATATTTACACCAATTTACTGACACTGATTTTATAGTGGCTTGGTATTATATTTCCAAGAATTCAAAACCAGGTATTGAATTCTTGTCTCTTATCATCAAGCTATTGATGCTGATTTAGTATAACTTGTTATTTGATTCCTAAGTATTCAATCGCAGAATACGTCGTCCGTAATAAAAAAAAGGCAGTATTTGTATAATTATATCTTGGAACAGGAAAAAACAATAAAAAAAATCTAGAATTTTTGTTTATATAAAAATTTTTAGATATCGTTTAAATCTGATTTTTCGTTTTCGATACACTGCTTGAAAAAGTCACCCTGTAGCTACAAATTTTGTTGAATTAGTTTTATATTGTGATTAAATTATTAATATGACTTTAAATTAGTTTTTTATTAATTGTATAGTTTTTTCTTATTTTAACAAGAATGAAAAACAAAACTCGAAACTCGGACTTTGCAAGCCATCGGCAAATATGTTTTTTGTTACATTTAAAAAAAAAAACAATAAAATAAAGGTAAATTAAATATTTGTTTCAAATTAAATAATAAATTTTAGTTTAATTTAAAAAATACACATCGGGTGACCACTATGCCGAAAAACGTGATGTATTTCGTTTTCGACACTGTGGGTTTATATGGGTTAAAAAAATAGTTTTGGTCCAAGTATTTGCTTGTTTTCTTACTCTTGCATATGTGCAACATTCTGCAATTAAACTAAAAAAATAAGTGTATTTCTTAAAGACTATTACTCTTGAATTTCTAAAAAAACATTAAGATTCAAAAATCAAAAAATAAATTAACAAATCAGGTACAAACAAAAACAAAAAAGGTATCCAACTGATAAAAAATTATTTAATTATTGTGAAATGACTTAAAAATTTCTAGTTTTATTGAAGCAAAGTGAAATACCATATATATCACATTTAACGAATGTATAATCATCGCATTTAGGTACCTTGCACTGTAGCCTGTAGAATTAGAATGTGGAATAATTCGAAGTAATCTCATAACAACGTTAGCACTAGCTCATAAATTTTTCTTGTTTGTTAGTTTGCTCAAATAACTAAGTTTCCAAATTAATCTAAGTTTCCAAGCTCAATAATTTTTTTTTGCCACAAATTTTGGTTCAATCAAAACTTAAACTTGATTTTATATTTTATTTAGAATAAAATTATAATTATTAGGATTGTTGTAATGAATTATACAAAAAAAAAATATTGCCACCGAAAATCGCCTTAGTTGAATATTAAGTCATGACATAAAATACTTTATACATAGACCTATTGGATTATACAAAGAGTTGAACGATTCTAATACAACTTATATATTTACACATATTTGTAACGTAAAACAACTAACTTTGTTCCCATATGACAACGTTGGACATTAAAAGGTTAAATATATAAACATAAGAGCCAAGTGAGAAAATGTGCAGAAACTTTGGAACTAATCTTAAAAATTTCTAGTAATATAACAATTTAAAATGTTTGTGTTGGCATTAAATAACAAAAGTATTCGGACTAGTATTAGATTTAAGTTTGTTTATTTTGTAAAAGTCTGTAAATATTTTTTATGGTCTATCATTTGTTTGACATGTTCTTTGAAATATTCTATATTGGATATTTTTAGTTTGTTGTTTGTCTCACATGGATGGTCATATACAATATCACATGGATCATTCCATTACCTACTGCTACTTCTTATCCTCCCCTACATATCAAAATTAACTACATGCTTGTCTAATTGCATTTTTCGATACTCAATTTTTAATAATGAATACATTGCCAGTGTTCTGATTTCTGCAATTCATAAAGTATGTGAATAAGATTATTTGAATACTGTTTTGTCAACCATAGGTTAAGTTTCGAGTCTAGTGATTATCTTACTAATCCCATTCCCGTGTTCAATTATGCTCAGGATGTTAAATTAAAATATCATTTTATTCAAAAAAAACTAGGTGAAAAAATAAATTTTGTAATCAATTAAATAAATTTGAATTATTTTTTATTTCAATAGGCTTAGTTTCTGTTTATATTTTAATTTAATGAACTAATTAGTTGATGTACCAGAAAATTGATCAATAAACTCGTTCCACTTTATTTAATGAATTGTAGTGCTGTCCATATATTGTACAGAAAGCCGGTATTTCTACTTAAATTTCTGAACAATATGATAAAAATTAAAACAAAAGAAAATATCTGAAAATGTTACCACTAATTCAAATTAATTTATTTTAACGAGTTTTTTCATAAATATAAAAAAAAAATCAACAAATTGGAAACACACGAATTTGCTACATTTGGATATTATTTAGTTTATTTTGTTTTGATATTTTCTAGAAATGGCAAAAAATTCAGATTAATTAACCAGAAATTAAATCTTTTAATGGTAAAAGTCAATAATTTATAAATTACCAGTAAATGAACAAAAGATGACCTTGTGGGTTGTATCCTGGGATAAACTAGAACTACAAAAGTATTAAAAACCAAACAAAAAATCTGAATAAAAGTATACGAATTTAATTTAATGTTACTGATGTTGCTTAGAATATTAGAATGGGTAATTACTTTCATTAAAGTTGTATAACTAAAAAAATATAAAGTAAAATTATAATGGTTCATTAAAAGTTAAAGTCAGCCATAATCCTCTTATAATTCTAATAAACATTAATTTAGCATAATAAAGAAATTTATCAAATACACTTGGTTTTCACCACACCAAATATTAAATAAAATTTATTTACGATTTCCGAATTTTAAAAATATCGATTCTCAATAATAATATAAATATAAAATTGGAACATTGATTCTATGTACATTAGAAAAATATTCTGTACCTATTTGAATTAAATAGCTTCATTACAATTACAAATAAGTTAATTAAGGATATACAAAATAGAATGAGAAGTATGGAAGCTTAAGAGTTTCAATTACTTAAAATGTTTAATTTTTTGAATTTTAATTGATGGTCGCTGATTTCAATTAATTTCAATGAGCATTACGAGTATAGGTATCAGTCATACTATGATATCTTATATACATACATATAATATTATATTATACTAGGGGCCCCTATTGAGTAATTATATTTCAAGTTGAAGTCATATTTAAAGTTTTTAAAAAAACCGTAATTTACGTACTGACATAGACTTCGCACGATATAGCAGAAACCACTCGTGTTTAATGAAAAGTTTTGTGGTTAGTAAGTTTTATTTAGGACACATAAATACACGTCCCTCATATACTGCTTCGTTTCCGAAATATTCCCTATAGTAAGAAGCATTTAGTGATAAAATTACTAAAAATAAAAAGTTTTGTCATTAAATAATCTTATATATTATATATAATAGAAGTTCATAAAGGAGTAGGAGAATCGAAATAAAATAAAAAGGTGTCTACTGCGCAAGACCTTAAATGCTTGTCAATTATAATTATAGATTTTTGTCCCCATTTAATATTTACAATCTGAATGATTTACAATTCAATTAATAAAATTAAATAATTGGCTTGAAGAAGAGTATCCTATTATAGCACTTCACTACTTATAATATCATTCTACAGGACTTAGCATTAAATTTTTAATCTCCTAGGGTCTGGGTTGATCTTACAATTATTTGCGAGGATGTTTGAATGATTTTCCAGTTTAATTGTGTACTTTGTACAATATTTTTATATTTCCTCATGTACTGAAAGAGCCTGCAAATCGGTTTGTATTAAACTGTTTGGTACGAACTACTGTTCAAAATTACTGGAGGACAGTAATTACCTTTCCTCAGTGTGAATGTTAAAATTATTTTCATTGACTTTTATTTTCCAACTGTGAAGTCAGTTTTGAATTGAATTGAGGTTCCTTTGCAGGGGATTTGAGGCCCGTAATGGATCGATGTTTGAAGCTATAGTTGCTGTATCATCAGCAAAGGTTGCTACTTTCACATTTGGTGTCGTTGGTGTCGAAATTATTATAGTAATAATTTCCATGGAAAAGTGTTTTTTTTTTGTTTTTTTATTTTTATTAATTCATTATTATACATTTTACCATTATTTCATCGTCTGATTGGCATTATTGAAACATTATACACAATCGAGCTCAAATTTAATTCTTATTTCACAATAAATTCAAGGTAACATTTATAGTAAAATTAATGTACATATGTATACAGAATTAGGTATACTACTGTTTATGAAATTGAAAACATTGGTACAAAATTATTGGTATAATAAAATCCGTGAAACAAACAATTTATTATAATACAAATTTCTTTTTGAACTTGTGGGATTCTTTTGAATCAATGAATATAGTTTTAGACATCAAGAACTGTTAATATGAATTCACATTAATTTATAGTTATTGTTCTGCCTTTTTGTTGATTTTATCTCTCTTCGATGTGCAAGTTATGATGGATATCTTTATTATGTACGTAGGGTAAATTAGTTATACCTCGTAAGTTATAATTTGCATCAAAAAAAATATTAATCCCTCCTCTTTTCAATTTGTTTTTATAGGATTTTTCGACAGTTACTTACCTTAGCTTTCAAAGTGGTTGGATAGGTTGTAGTAAATAAACAGAAAGTATATTTTGAGCATTAAAGCATCTCTTTGATTAGTTAGCCGGTCATAGAAGATATCTTTTGATAATGTCCTAAAATTCAGTTATTTTTGACTTTCTATTTTTATTTTGCCATTCTATTGCAAACTTCTTTTAGAGAACTATCAAAAAGGTTTGGTTGCATAGCTTCAATAATTGCCAAATTAGATGAAAGTTCTATTATACTTAAAACAGCAAAAATATTCTGAGATTAAATTTTCTAGACTATAATTCTACAATAACCATGTAATAATCAACCGATGCCCTGCCATGTAATAATCACCCGATACACTGTAGTGGTTATATCATTTGACTAAGAAGGTTTGAATCATTTGTCAAATTAATAAAGATTACGATTTGGCTATCACCAATATTAAAAATATAACTATTTATGTAAGTGAGTTTTCGTCTTCAGCAATGTAGATGTAAATTGATCCATATTTAAATTAGTTGATAAGCTATAAACTTAAAAGAAAAAGACTTGTTGTGTATGATTGCTATATACCAAGAAATTGCATAAAGTTAACATGTAACGCTCTATGTTGGGAAATTGTAAATGATTACAAAAAAATGTATAGGTCTTAAATATATCGCTGGGTCGTACACTTTTTAATTGCTACATAAACAGTTTTTCTGAACTAAATCTACAGAGGCTACTGTTTCTATATGCTGATGATCTTGTAGCTATATATGACGCTAATAGTAATATGAATTTAGAGATAAAAATGAATTTTGACCTAACCACAATATATCAATGGATGTGCAAATACAAATTGACTATAAACATTAAAAAAAAGTATATATATTTTAAGTCTAAACATTTTGAGTCTTTAAATCTGCTGTATAACAACATGAAAATTCAAAAATGATGCTGAATTGAGCTGGAAAACACAAATAAATATTCAAATTGAAAAAGGTAGGAAAATAGCAGGTATATTCAGAAGAATAGCACACAGGATACCATTTCAATGAATGTTTTTTAGTGTATTCCATAGTTCATTTATATATGCCATTGTGAGATGGGGAAATATGAAAAAACCAAATTACAGGAATTGCAAATAATTCAAAACAAAGCAATAAAAACATATGTGGATTAAAACAAAGAACATCAACAAAACAAATACATGAAAAACACAAAATATTGCCGCTGCAGTTGTATATACAAAAAATGATCTGCATATAAATACATAAAATGCTTACTGGGACCATCAATACAAATACAATTTTAAGAACAATAAACGAAGTACACCAACACAATACTAGAACATCGCATCTGCTTCAAGTAAATAGAGTTGCTAGTGGTATCAGAAATGATTCGATTTACAATAATGCTGTCAAAGAATACAACAAGCTGCTGATGAGTTTGAAAAACATGAACAATACTCAATTTAAAACGGAATTAAACAAATATTTTATTGAATTAATATAAAAAAAAAATATATATATATATATATATATATATGGTAACTATATTATTTTCTCTCTCTTCTACAGAATTTTTATTTTTGTTTTTGTAAATTTAGCTCTGTATTATATCTTTATTTCTTAGCTCTTTATTCTTTTTAATAATCTTAAAACACTGAATTGTAAATTACAACCAAGAACAACATATATATGACCCAATTGATCTTTTTGAGGTTAAAAAAAAAATATTTACTAACACTTCATTTTTTGCCGAAACCTAAATTATCTCAAAAATCTCCACTAACTGATCTTAAGTTAGTACACTAAACAATATTTGTTGAGAATCTTTATAATACGATATCCTACTGACATATACCTACGCAATAGCTTATAAAAATGTTTGGAATAATTATAGCAGATATACATGAATCTAGAAGAACATAAGAACATCTATGTAGAAAACCTACATAGGACAGGGAAGTTGTCTCAGAATTAAATATATTTGTTATAATATCACCCAATGCCAATCTGCCAGATTACCCAAATAATACTAAATTTTGTAAACATCTTAAGTACTAACAACCGACTTCATAATTTGAAATTCTGTAATATAAACAAAATAGATATATGAGTCTATTTATTGTATTGCATAGTCTGCCTGCTAGTCGTCTTATTTAAAAGAAAACAATTTAATTTAATTTGTGCAAAATAAAATTATAAATTAACTCATAACAATTTTTTTCGCTTTAATTATTTAGGTAACATCATATTACAATGAAACATCCTGGCCAATATTTAGAGATTCAAGTCTAGAAGATGATGGAGGCGGAGGAGATGATGGAGGAGGTGGTGGTATGGGCTTTGAATATGAAGATGATCCTGTTCCTGTATCGCTTTCATCGATTTTGATTGTCGGTAATGTATTCCAAATCATTTATAAAATATTTTAAATTTATTTTAAATAACAATTAAATAATAATTTTCATATAAATTAATAAATTTCAAAATAAATTAAAAATTCAATACTGAATTAACTAGCAATACACCAAAATAAAATATATATATATATTTATTTTTCCACTTTAATCAATAATAATTAATTCAGTTAAAAACCAAAAATGTTCAAAATCCAATAATCCAAAATTACAGGATAACCATATTTTAATTATATAAAAAGAATAAAAATATTTTGTCGTTGTATAATTTTTATTTTCGTTTTGGTCTAGGCCTCGATTCAATTAACCTGAAGGTTATAATTAAGTATATATACATTACATTTCAAAAGGAATTTTTAAATTATGGAACATTTTTATATCATTTTCATCCGAAATTTTCAAATTACAATAAAACAACAAAATATAACCAAAAAAATGTTGTTTTTCTTTATTTTTAACTCATTATGAATTACAAAAAAATCATCATCCTTTTTGTTCTCAATTTTACACATTTAAATATAAATTATTCAGAAAAAAGGATGAATACAGTAAACTTTTATTTTATTGAACATTAATTTAATAGATTTGGATTCGAAGTATCAAGTACACTTTGTTTTTGGAATTAAATAGACCAATATTGCTCCAATAGAAATAACTTTAACCCTAAATTATTATTCTAGTGTTAGTTAATATTCGTTGTAATATTTGACTTCGTCTTTCGATCTTTTCGATCTTTGTTTATACAGAACCAATGTTAGTATGTTACGATATTTAGCTATGGAAATGTATAATTAACTAATATCCCTTCTCTCTATTTCAATTTATACTGAACAATTTCCCTCTGTATTTTCTGTATACAACTTGTCAATAGTGTTTAACTGTGTTACCATATGAACTCAATTAATCTTTCGAATTTTAAAACATAATGAGGAAATTAAATACAAAATTACTTAAAAATGACTTCATTTTCATTATACAAAATATTATTGTAGTTCGTATAGAGGTTCAGAACTCTATGGAACGAAATATTTTTCCTTCAAATATTATTATTTATTATATTTATATATAACCAAATCCATTTTAATTAAATTTAATTCACTATTAATAAAATTAAATATGTAATATTATTTACAGAATAACCAAGTTAACCTAAGTTTCCTTATTAGAACTTAATTTAGATGTTGTGATAGAATATATCAATTCTCCGCTCACTATTTCTGTCACTACTATTGTGTTCGGCTCGAAACAATTTTTCTTTTTTTCTGTTCATCTCTATCTCTATCACGGACCTCTTTTCTTACCAGCTATTGCTACTTGGCCCACTATTACTAGATTATTTATTACTTGAATCTAAATTACTACTACTATTAACAATTTTATGACTGCCTAAAGCTGGATGCTAATTTGTTTCTACACTATATTATTTATTATGTCCACATGATCCAATTTCATATCTTTAGATATTTTAAATTTTAGTGACATATTCTGTTGAATAATTTGTTTACCATGAACCTGTTAGGCATTCAAATAATCTGTTTTTTGCTCTTTTCTTATCTATTCAAATTTTCAATTTTAATTGTTTTAGGTTAACATTAATAGTCTCTATAGGAGTTTTTTAATCGGGAGATTTTTAATTTTTTTAGTCTTTATGGAGGTGTTTAATCGCCTGATTGGCATTGTTGAAATATTATTCATAAAAATTTAAATGTTAAAATTAACAATTTAAAAATACCAACTTTAATTTTGAAAGCTTTAAAAGTACAACAAAAAAAAAATATAGGTACAACAAAGAATTAAAGCAAAGAAGAAATTATTAATATAATCTGAAAAAATGAAAATAAAAAGATTAAAAAGAAACATAAGAAAATTAACCAATTAAGTTTTTATTAAGATCATGAAATTCAAATAATGGAAAATAAATAGTCAGGTGTCAATAATAATTCGTTCAATTCTCTTTTAAAAGAATTAATGCTAATTTTTTTATTTTTCTTGGTAATGCATTGTATAATTTTGGACCATATACAGAAACTCTTTGTGACGATAATAGTGATTGACCACCTACTATTCTAATGTCATTTCTGTTTCTGGTATAGACTCTATGGTTATGTCGCTGTATAGAAGTAATATTAATGTGATCAACGTTATTTATGATTCTATCAATTTTTACAATTTGCTTGATACTGAGAATTACCTTTAATAGGCAAAATTCTATTTTCTGAGTACAATCTGTAAGTGTTAGGTTTCCAACGGCAAGTTCAAAACATTTTTTAGTAACTTATTTTGAGATAAGTTGCGAACTATATTTTAATACCCCATATGCTTGTACCATGATATGATAATAAAGAATGGCCAAGTGCAAAGTACATCTTTAATTTTACTTCTCGAGGCATTTTATTTTTAAATTTAAATAAAATTCCATTTAACGAACTTAACCTACTTTCAATAGCTGTTGACATGGACTTGCCAACTCAAATTACTATCTAATATAATTCCTAAAAACTTTATTTGATTAATTTCGTCTATATAATTGTAACCTATTTTAATTTTTATTTTTTCAACTTTTCATGTTCGATGTTAAAGCATGTTTTTAATGCACCTCACTATATTTCCCGGATAAAATGTGCTACAATCATCCGCTATATTAAAATCACTTAATTTCTCACATATGGCACCAATAACATCTGTTAAAGCATTATGAGTACCAATACCTTTCTGAAATCCATATTGGTAGCGATACAAAAATTGGTGATTGGCTAAATGATTTTCAGTTCTTTTATATAACAGTTTTTCTTATATTTTCGAAAATATAGAGGGTATCATAATAGACATATAATTAGATACTTCAGACTTATCTACACTATTCCATATTGAAACTACATTTTGAATTTTTAAATTTCATAAATATCTTTAAATAATATAATATTATAATCTTTAGATTTTCTTGGATTTATTTTCCGATCTTCATGATTATATTTTTTGAATATTTTTTTGAGTTTTTCACGCTTTTATTTATCATTATATGGGATGAGGAAATTGTTTCATCAGAATGGTACTAGCTTTTATAGGTACCTATACCTATAAAAACTAAAGTGAAGTTTGGTGAGGATGCTTTAGAAATTTTTACTGTCCAAGAGTTTTTTCGCTCTAAATTATTACACTACACAAGCGCACCACAAATGTCGACGGATATGTATTGTACTGTTTACTGCTATTTTGTATATTTTATTATACTTTTATTTATTTATTGATATATTTATTTATTTTGTTTTTTACAGAGTTTACTTTTGAGTTATCTTAGCCGTTACTTTTTATAGCGTCCACCAAACACATAACCCGGTAATTTTAAACAATCAAACGGGCAAGTACAATAGATATGGAAAGATAACATTTACATCTACCCCACCATTAAAAAAACCTTTAACTTGTAATATTTCACTTTCGTTTTATAATATTAAGTTTTAGAGAAAAAAATGGCTAAACAATAAACTTCTTAATTGTATTTTATTACACAATTATCAATATTCCGAAACAAATATACTTCTTGAGTGATACTTGCCAACAGTTGACTTGAACTATACGTGATAAGGATGAGCATACAGGAACAAAATATAATTCAATTCAATTTATTTGCGAAAGGATGTTTGGGTTTCATTACAACACTAGATACACTACTAAAATCGAAATCCGATTTTAGACATACATTTGCTTATTGTCTGAATTATGACATAGTCTGAATAAAATGTAGCTTAATTAATTCTTATATGTTATCAAATTATAAATTATAGGTAAGTAGGTGGAAGTGATATTTCCAGTTCCCGGCTCGAGCAAACTTGAATAAAAAATTTATTCTATTAAGAATTGTTATATAAAATAAATAGTCCTATGTTTTTTATTTGTGCTTCAAAAGTATCGAACTTGTGTTCTTACAAAAGATTTGACATTTCGATAAAAATCAAAAATCAGTTTTAAAACTCCGATCACAGAAGTTGAAAATATTGAAAAAGTTCGTTTTTCACAAAGAAGAAAAGGGCTTCCCATATTTTTTGATTGCATTTTTTTTTCTGCGACGCAACCAATATGGTTATACAGTGTGGTGAAGAAATTCTAGTTATTAAAAATAATAAACTCAAATTAGTTGCCGAATTTAAACAATGAAAGCATAAAATTGATAAAACTATTTCTAAATTCTGAATTTTGTTATCTGATAAAATTTTATAATAGACTAAAATTTAGACATTTCTTCATCGAGTTTCCATATACCGAGAAATTAATGTGTCGGAATTTTTTAATGATTTTTTTTAATGAAATTTTCATCATTACAAAATACTTTGTTGAATATTGCTATTTTGGATATTAAAAGAGTTTTTGGAATCAAAAACAAATAAAAAAATTTTACAAGAAATAAAATTAATTTTTTTATTACAGTTAAATTCTTGGAACACAAAAAACATTATTATGGAATATACTTAATATGTATTTTTTTTTTTTGCAATTCCAAAATGGCATTAATTATTTATTTATTATTTTATATGTTGTTAAAAACAAAAAAAGCTTTGTTTGTTGTTAATCGCTAATTAATGTTCTACAAAAGTATTATTTTACTCACATCAATTTAAATTATTGCAATTTAAAATTTAAGAAAAATTTGATATTCAGAAATTACTGAATAAAATAAAATGGAGTCGTTACTTCATTTATTTATGGAAAAACTGATTTAATATTATTCATATGAAATTTTAAATACAGTTTTGATAGACAGCAAATAGTTCTGACTAATCTTGTATGTATTGCTATTTGTGCATACTTTTTCAAAAAAAATTTTTTAAATAAATTTATTGCCATTTATTAAATAAATTTGTGAAAGTCTGAAAACAAATAACAAGGAAAGATATTTGAAAAATGTATTCTATCAAGCAAAATAAATAGTCAAAAATGGACTATGAATGCAGGTAACTTATTTACTTACGACCAATTTTATTTACTTACTAATAGGATATTATAATGGCAAACCTTAATAAAATGTCTATACAAAAAATTTGGTGTCTGTTCGACAAAATTAACATTATTTTAAGATTCATCTGAAACAAAATCATTATATAATAATTTAATAAAAAATAATTTTCAGTTTCTATTATCTAAAATATTTTAAGCTTGAGATTTATAATTTAGAATCTTCCAATTCAAATTTAACAAAGAATAAGTATCGGCGTAGGACCTAATGACCATATTCCTAGGATAGCTGGAATTCTGCTAACTTTCCATAAATATATATGTCTTTAGTGGCGCATTTTATCTTTTAAAGACGAAAAGGACACTTGAAAGCATCCTTGTTGTTTTGATGTTTTTGTATAAGATTCGTTATATCTGTCGATCTATTAAATATATATATATTCATTTAGATTTTCTAGAAAGATAACCGCTTAGAGCATATTTTAATATTTACTCGATGATGATTGGTGCTGCCGTTATTGAGATATTGTAGTTCAAAATAGAAAATTTTAGAAAAAAAAATCAATCTTTATTTTCTCTTTCTTCAATCTATATTATTGTTAGAATCAAGGGATTGATTCTGAGAAATTTTATATTTTAAGAATACTAACAGATAACTTCTTTCTTGAAAAACCAAATACCTTAAGATTTTACCATAAAATCATCCCAATATTTATATACTGCTGGAAAGCAATCGTTTTTTTCTATAACTCATACATACATACCTTATGTCTATGTCGAATAGTTTAGAAAATATAAGCATTTATTAAAAAAAATTGTTTTTTTTTATCCTTTTTCTATATCAATCTTCCGAAGTAAATGTTACACCTGCTTATTACATTACTTCGTAAAAGGCACAACATTATTTTTTTTTTATATAAAAGCACTATAAAATAGATCTTGAGTTATTAGGTTTTTCAAGAAAGAAAATAAATATTGTTTTGTTTTTTCAAATTTTTTTTACTTTGAACTACAATATCTCCATCACGGTGGCACCTATTATCATCAAATAAATATTAAAATATGCTGCAGATCGTTATTTTTCTAGAATATGTAGCTAAATATATCTAATGGATCGGCAGATATAACGAATTTTATACAAAAATATCAAAACAACAAGATAGCTTTCAAACGTCCTTTTCGTCCTTAAAAGATAAGATGCGCCACTAAAGATATATATTTTTTGAAAGCTGTCAATTCCAGCTATCCTTTGGATATGGTCATTAGATCCTACGCCGAAATATACAAAAAATAAATTAAGGTATGTGATACGATATCATTTATGATATAAATTAAATTAAGGTCTCTGATGTTATTAGCAAGATTCAACCAATTCAAATTGTGTAGGAAATCGTTACTGAAGTAATACAAAATGGGTAATACAAAAAACTACAATTTTCAAACAAAAACAAATACAATTTTCACAGAGAAAGGCTTGCGTCATACTTCAAATTTCTTCATAAAAAAGCAAAAGATATGAAACGAAATGAAATCATTGAATTTACGTGGGTACGTGAAGGAAAAATATTTATCAGAAAAAAATTAAAGCAGTAAAAATCATATGCGCCATAGAAAATTCATATATTGATGCACTTCAATGATATTGAATATGTTTTGACGATCAATTCCCACGTTAAATCAGATTTATTTAATATTAAGGGCATCCAATTTAATAATAATAACTCACTTAGAATATTTATCCTAAATACTAGCTGCTAGAAGCTTAAAATATAAAATTTTACACACTATTGTTTATACTTTTGTGTATACTTTTTTTTGCAGATTTTTAATTTGTCAGATTTCACAAATCTTGATTGCTGATGGTGTAGGCAGATTAATTATTTATTATATTTAATTTATTTTGTTTGAAATTTATTTCAAAAATTCCATTTCAAAGATTTAATTTTTACAAATACCTAAATATCCTAAATATCCTTGAAAAACAATTGATTTAAAGACACAAGCTTTATATTAAAAAAAAAAACATCGTTTTGTAATACAATTACTAAAATATCACAATAATGGTAACTTATGATGAGCCATTCGAAATTCAATATGGGATTATCAGTGGTGTAACTAAATTTAAAGAAAATTTTGTTAAGTATGTATCCAAAATATAAGTTTTAACAGAATTTTTAACAGATTTGGTTATCTGTTAGTATTCTTCAAATACAAAATTTCTCAGAATCAATCCCTTGATTCTAACAATAATAACAAAAGTTAATAACGCTGTATTTAGACAAAAGGATGTTGGGCTAGGTGTTCCACAGGGATCAGTGATTAGCGTTATAATGTTTCTGTTACATATTAATGATCTTGAACGAACTCTAACATTTTGTCATGTTCGCTGAAGATAGTCTGGTATACATTAGTAGCAGAAATTTAGTAGATTTAGAAATTTAGTGTGTCATGTGTTGTCGGGATTATTACAGCACCTAAACAGGATGCAAAACACTTAATCATAGTTAAACGTAATAATAAAACTCGAGTTGAAGAGAAGCTTGAAAAATATAAAGCAAAGAATACTTATAGGTTTTGATTTTTGTTTTTGAGTTGAAGTACAAATTACTCGCATTATATCGCACTAGAAACCTACAGCTCGGTGGTGAATGTCATCCGTGTAATCTGGGAGAAGAAAACTTTAAAGCTGCTCACTTCAGTAGAACAGTTGGTCCAAATTACTGTACAAATGATGTAGTAATGCTTGCAGTGTTTTTTAATTCACTGTCGAATGAGATTAAATGTGTAAGGGATACAAATGAAGTTTACGAGGCTTTTTCAAAGTAGACTATAGAAAATTTTTAAATTATTATTTTTTTAAAGTTAAAGACGTTATCATTTTTATTTGATAATTTATGAATATTTAATTATTTTTTTTAAAAGTGTACCCTGCAGATTAGGAGAGAAGGATCCAAATAAAATCCTTCACTCATCGGGAATGCTTCGATTGAATCCAAAATCGAGATGTTCTAACTTTAAATTCCCATAACCGAACTTAAACCGTCTCGGAATTTCCACTGTGAAAGGGTGGGCAATTGATGCCTCTTTTGTTATACGATGGCACTGCGGTGCTTTTCGCAATATCGAAAATATGTTCATTTCAATGCACATTTTGATTCACTCCCATTCCGAGAATGTTCAGGTCTTTGAGTCGCTGAATACCTTCATTTTGAAACCGGAGAGCTGGTTCGAATGCTGTTAGCTTGTTACTAGCTTTAGTTTTGAGTTTTTGAAGTATTAAAATCGACTCTGTTGGTTTTACCGCAGTCGACAATCTGGAGGTGACTGCGGAAGCTGTAGTATTACCGGCTAAGTTCCTGAAGAAAAGGACAAATGGAATAAGTTTAGCAGAGGTTTAGAAATGGCGAAGGCAATGTGTCGCAGCACAATTGCCAGTTTTTTCATATCGAGATTCTTCAAGACTTTTAATACAGTTCTTGTTCTGAAGTAGATCCTTGCGAAGCAATAATTTAGAACTGGGATTGATGAAAGATTTTGGGCTGTAGAAAAAAGTGTGTAATTAGTTGCAAATAACTTTTATGTTTATTTTATGTATTTTTCGCATAATCTGATATAATAGTACTATTATTAATCATAGGTGGAAACGATGAGTTGCAAAAATTGTTGGGGAGATCAAAGATTTCTCGTCTCAATCTTTGGTATGCAGTAATCTTTACTGATTGATAATTTTTTTACATTAATTTTTAACCACTTTATAACTCTCATACGTGTCGACAGCTTGTTTTATTTTGTAAATAAAATAAATCATTACCAATAATACACGCTTAGTAGCGCAGTAGGGATTCTGCATTTCAACAAAAAAGTGCTCAGGTTCGTTTTTCGATAAAGCCAAAAAAATACTTTATGGGTTGTTCGACCTGGTCTAGTATCTATAAATAAATGATAAAACTAAATAAATAAATAAATATATAAATAAATTTATAATACACTGGCAAGTTAATATAAAAGTATATAAAATAGTTGAGAGTTCTCTGGTTGTCACAAAAAATAAAATTGAATTAAGCTATTGAGGCCAAGGTACGAAGACGAAGTTACTCTATAATCGATATAATTTTCGACATTTAAATTAGTAGTTATATCATAAAAATCCTAAAAACAAAAAAACTATTGTATGTTGTGTATACCAAATCTCTGTGTAAAACCGTATTTGACCACTGTTTTTGTTCATTTTGCGCACATGAAGAATTTTTGCTTTATTTTTTTTTGTATATTCCAAGTCTATGCAGATAGTGTTAAATAAGTTCATCCAATAGACCTGGAATTATACAAACAAAAAATCTTCATATACACGATATGAACAAAAAGAATTTTAAATAAGATAAAATTAAAAACACAACCACAATTTGAAAAAAAAATAGTAATAAAAAATGTCATTATGTTACGCTACTGAACTTATTATCCTTCTCAAAACTGTTGCAAAGGTTACAGTCACGGACAAAAGACCTAAATTTTCAATAAGTCAACAAGCAGGCTACATTATTCGATCGAGCAAATAATTTAAAAAAAAAAAAAAGGAAAATAAATGGAATTTATTTCCTGTTATTTTCGTTTTTGTTTATTTTTTTGTAATATTTTTTCTATAAAAACAATTTTTTTTATATTCTCATAAAAGAGTGGTTTTTATTATCGTTTACAATTTCGATTCATTTTTGCGTGAACGGATACTAGTTACCAACTAACTGAGACTTCTTTTGTTTGAATTGACAATACAATCTCATCATCTTTAAAAAAAAATATTTATTTTATTATTTTTTTTTTGTGAAATCAATATACTCATATTATATTGATTATTGTTCAACCAAATAACTGTTTTGTGAGACATGTCCTTTATCCTTATTTTTTTTTCTCTTTTGGATTTTCCTTTTTTCTTTATGACATCTGTATAATAAAAAAAGGCAAAGAGAAGAGAGTACAATTTCCGGTGTGATGTGATGTTATATAAAATTCTTCAATTTACCTTGGGTTTGTTTAGTTCGTGTGTAGATTATCACATTATTCTGATTAACAATAATAATAAAAAAAAAAAAAATTTTAAAGATTTTTTTTTACAAATTTAAAAAATAAAAAACAAAAACTACTTAATAAAAAATATCTTTTCATTTAATCTCTTATTATTTCCATGTTATTGGTGTAATTTCTGATTGGATTTTTTGTTTTCTTTTTGCTGAAAATAAATTTTTTATCGAATTGAATTGTTATATTTTTAAGTCGGATTAGAAATAATATTTTTTCATTCTTTTTCGTATACTTTGCGTCATTAAAAAATATTTTAAGATAAAAAAATATTTATATATAAATTACGAAATTTTGTTTTAAGACAATCTACTTTAAGAACTTAGATTATTCTTATATAAATAACTAACTTATAACAGTATCTATTGTTTTAAGAGTTCTCCTCAAATGAATAAAATGAAATATTCAGAACCTGTTAAATAATCCTATTAAAAGTTTAAAATTGAATCGAACCTAAAATAATATTAGAATATTTATACGAGTATGATAAAATGTTATAAGAGCCTTTATTAATTAAAATAAAATTACGAAAGTATTATATCTTTAGATTTTATTTATATATAAATATATATTTACTAACAAATTAATTAAATCATTGTAATTACGAATTTCTAAATTGATTCCAATAAGCCGATTAATTAATTATATTCTTTGGAAAGATAGCTATATTTTTATATTATTGTTTTATAATTATATTTTTATGTTGTTTAGACATTTACAACCAAAGTAAATCAATTGTGTATCGTAATTCAACACCCTAAAAAGATTCATTTTTATATTTATTACACCTCTTATTTTGTTATAGAGATACTTTCTATATACCTATGTATACATCGAAATATTTTACCAATAGGTTTAAAATGAATTGAATCAAATGAAAATTGTGTGAATCATGATCTGAAATCAGTTATGTTACGAAATAAGTATTAACTGTAAATTGAATTTACTATGTAAAACTAAGCAATGTAATTTTAATGAAATTTAGAAATGTCATAATTATGTACATTGAAAACCGAATATTTCGTATAAACTAACTGAATGGTTAGGACCTGTATTGTACAGTATTTTTTCGGTTGGTAATCCAAACTAAATAAAATAAAAAAATAAATATCGAAATAAATAAAATAAAAAAATGTAAAATTAAAAAAAAAAAAACATGAATTTAAAAGTTTTATAAAAAAAAATAGTTAAAAAAGGTTCATTGCAAAAATAAAAATTAATGTGTGTCCATAATGTTATTTCATCATTAACCTTCACTTGGGCAGGATTAACGTATGTTAATATTAACTTTTTTACTTTTGCAAAAAAACTTCATTATTTGGACGATCTTAATGAAATCAGAGATCAGTGCCCATTTTTTTTAGTAGATATTGAATATATAAAGAAAAGTTCGGAACATCGAGTCTATGCCCAATTTTTCGGCAATTTAATTTTTTTCTTCGTTGTTGGGCAAGATTAACATAATATGTTAATATTTTTTTTATTCATACAAATTTTTGTAATTATTTCGACAAAAGTTGAAAAGTAAGATAAAAGGTTCTGAAATATTTTAAATTGAAATAGAAATATACTAAAATTAATATATTTTAAAACATAAGTAATTAAAACACCAAAGGTTTTTGAAAAAAAAAATTTGTTTTGGATTTTATTTTTTGTATGTTAGAAAAAAGAAAAATTCTCTTACAAAGTTAATTTAAAAGTTTATGTCAACCATTGATGTATTGAAAATTACGGCCAATGTTTCACAATCAGTTAAACTTTTTGTTAATGGATAGCGGACCTATCGATTTTTGTCGGAAAATATTTTGTTGTCCAGCCCTTTGATATGTTGATGTAATTTCATTCCACTTTGTGCCATCCTTTCTAATAAAATATTCTAATAAAATATATTGATTTAAATCAACGATGTGATTATTTTCTTCTTGTACTTTTGATTTATCACCTAGTGACTCATCCTCAGAAACATGAACATCATTTACGTCTAAGATGCATTTTTTAAGCAATTGATTCTTCATTTTCATCTTTGTCATCATTATCTTCACTTTCGGCTCTTGAATGACCGGCAACTGGTTTAAATACTATTTCTTCCGGTGGCCCTACATCAGCATGTTCATCATCTAGCACATGTTCCACCAATCTAGAGAAATATGCTTGTTCTTCCTCAAACGATAACCTGTAAAATTAAGTTTTTGGTATCTTTTGTGTGCATTTTTTTTTTTATTTTATTTTTTTTTATTTTTTGTGTTTCTCATAGTAAAACTCAATAAAAAAAGTGTCATATACATTTAACGGCTTTTTTTTTTAAATCTCATATATTTTGAATAGTTTTGCTTGATTTCGAAGAAATTTATTAATATCTACACAAAAATATAGGAAATTAAAAAATGGGTTTTTTAAAGAAAAACCCTAATTTTTTGTGTTTTTTGCACTCCTACTAAAAATTTCAAAATTTACTTACGTTCCTACCTGAGCGGCAGATAAAATTTTAAACTCTTGCATATTATTGCAAATATTGAAAATTCAATAAATAATCTTACCAAGATATATATATTTTATTTATTTTTTTTTATTTCACTGAAATAGATTCACTGTTGTTGGCGCAACTACTAACTCTGTTATAATTTATTTTATTATATTTATTACTATGTTTAAATCAAAAAGCTTTTATTAAACCTACACATAAAAAAAATGCAAAAAATGAGATAAATAATTATAGACCAATTTCCAAATTTTCCACTATTCCTAAAGTTTTTGATTTGATGATTTTTGATTCTATTTACAGTCATTTCACTAACTTTTTAACGACCCATCAACACGGTTTTTTGAAAAAGAAGTCTACAGTGCCCAACCTTGTAGAATCGACATCAACCTTCTTAGTCCATATAGAAGCGGGATTCCAAACGGATGTAATTTACACCGATTTTAGTAAAGCATTTGATGTTTTACCCCATAGTATTATTTTACTAAAACTCAAAAAACTAGGATTTCCTGCAAAATTTGTACAATGGGTCAACTCATATCTTACTAATAGGAGCTATACTGTTTTATTACGCTCTTCATTTTCATCACCATTCATATCAAATTCTGGAGTTCCCCAGGGGAGTCATTTAGGACCACTGTTATTTATTATTGCTATCAATGATGTGGCTTCTATAATTTGTAATAGCGATTTGAAAATTTACGCTGATGTTACGAAGATTTTCAAAAAAATAACGTCGATGCAAGACGTTTATATGCTTCAAGAATATCTAGATAAATTTTATACTTGGTGCATTAATAACAATCTTTTACTAAACATTAGTAAATGTGCACTCATGTATTACACACGTCGAACCCAACCATTTAGCTTTAGATATACTCTAAACAACGAAACCTTAGAAAAGGTTAATTCAATTAAGGACCTAGGAGTTTATTTCGATGATAAACTATCATTTAAACTCCACTACGAGAACATCGTTAATAAAGCTAGTTCAATGATGGGCTTCATAAGACGTTGGTCAAAGGAGTTTAACGATCCTTACATTTTTAAATCATTGTATACATGCCTCGTTAGACCCCATCTTGAATATGCATGTCAGGTCTGGTCTCCATTTTATAATTCACATATACAAAGAATAGAAGCTGTTCAAAAAAATTTTTTAAGGTTTGCACTACATAGTTTGCCTTGGTATGATCATATAAGACTCCCTCCATATGAGCATAGGCTAAACCTTCTTCATCTTAAGTCTCTGTGGAAAAGGCGGGAAGTAGCTGATGTTTTATTTATTTTCGAAATTATTAAAGGCAGTATTATTTCCCCTTCAACTTTAAATAAAATTATCATTAACACAAATACTCGTTTACGCCACTCAAATCTCTTTACATTAACATTACACAGAACAAATTATGGTAAATAAGTATCTAATGGATCTAAAGTATTTAAAGATACTTTAAGACGAAAATGATATGAAATTAATTGAATATTTTGTAAACTTGACCTTGTTAATTTATATTAAAAAAAAATAATATTACTATTTTGGTATATTGAATTTTGTTAGTTTTGAATGTATACCAAGTAAATTTAATTGTATTTTTAATTAATATGGGAAATGTAATACTAAATTGTAAACTGTTTGAGCTAAATAGTATAAATAAATAAATAAATAAAAACTTACAATAATAAATTTAATTTTACAATAATTTTTTTTTTTTTATGATCTTGACAGTAACTTAGGTTGAATCACCTTTTCGTGCTTAATTAAGCACGCTACTGAAATTTTACACTACAATATCTACAATAATTTGAGTATTTTATTTTAACAAATTACTGGCTTATCTACTCATTAAATGTGGAAAACTACTACTATTGTCAGGAACTAAGCCTTCTTAAATAGAATAGTTTCAATTTATTTAATTTGTTACCAGATTATACTCTCAATTATTTTTTGTCATTTATTATATCCCAATGACAAAGGGTACTAGACCAGCTCAAAAAACCATTTTTTTTTTTTTTTTGCTTCATCGGGAATCGAACCCGGGACCTTTCGGTTGAAAGGCAGGCGCTCTACCTACTGCGCCACCCAGCGTGTTCCCAGCGCAGCGTGTAAATAATATTACAATATATTACATTAAATGTCCCAGCGTGTAAATAATATTTACAATAAAAAAAAAAAAAAAACAAAAAAAAATACAAAAGTATATAATAACAAAAAAAAAGTAAAAATCCAAAAAAACTAATTAAAATAATGAAAATAAAAACGAAACAAAATCATATCATATAAATTTCAATTGATACAACAAATAATAGAGTGTAATACAAAATTAGAATCGGTTTTAAATGTTAACAAAATAAATTAAAATTTATAAAAATGATTTGAATGAAATTTTATTACAATGACAAAATATCAGGGCTCTGCAACAGCTGGTGTTCTAAACTTAAGTTCAATCGTGATATCTGTGTAATAAGAGGAGAAAGAATTGAGATTCAAAAGAATATAAATTAATGGAATGAATTAGCCAATTACTTGGTGGGTTAAATCGAATGTTAGAGAATGTTTTAGTACTACAATCTTAAATTAGTGATTAAGAAAAAAGGAAAACAAAAAAAAAATTAGTGACTAGAAGATGGGTCATATTAAGTTACGAAGAATACAAGCGTTTTTTTAGGGTATCTTTGGGTAGAGAGAAATCAATAACATCCTGGTATTTATTCCCCAGGATCATCATTCTATAGATTGGTTCAATCATTCCATAGTTGGTTCGATAAAATGAAAGTACAAAGAAGGGGGAAGAGCGAAAACGCCTGACACTGTTTATTTTAACTAAGTTGGAAATAAAAGGAGAGATAATATTTCCTTTGATTATATCAGTGATGAAAATAACGTCAGCAACTTCACGCCTTTTTTTTAGAGTAGCTAGATGAATTAAGTTTAATCTATGTTCATATGGTGGCAAAATTAGAGGGTCGCCCAGGGGAGTTGACGTAAGGCAAATCTTAAAAAAATTCTTTGAATTGCCTCTATTCGTAGCATATGAACTTCGTAATAGGGAGACCAAACTTGGCTAGCATATTCTAATTGTGGCCACATAAAGGGACTTTAGTATGTATGGATCATTAAATTTTCTTGCCAATCGTTTTACAAAACCTAACATTGGATTAGCCTTATTTATGATATTGCCTTGATTATGATAAGTACCTTGTAACAAACTAAAGTGCCCAGTAGCACTTTCTTTTCTAAAACACCGGAATTTCTAAAAAATATCTTAGAGGATAGATATTCGCAGGTAACAGCGGCAAATATAAAAGTAACAGTAATGCACATACAAAAATAATTATAAAAACATAAAAATCACTTATTTTTATCAAAAAATTCTCCATACAAAATATATGGAAAAAGCAAAAATATTCACATATATTGATCTTGCCCGATTACGTATATTTGGTTTGCCGCTCAAGTGAAGGTTAAGTTGATGGTTCTATAATGAAATTCATATACATCTTGTATATCTTTATTCTGAATATTTTGAGCATATTAATATTTTTGCCACATGTGTTCGCCAATATACCAATACCATACGCTGGCCCACTATGGAACACGCGGTATAAAATACTGACATTTTAATTTATAAGAGATTCTTTCACCGACTTTTCTAAATAATCCAGCTTTTCTTCTCGTTTTAACACCTAAAGTTTGTTGATCATTCCATGTCAACTAAATAGCAACTGCAATGCCAAGATATTTGTAATTGTTTACTTTTTTAATCATTTCTTTGTTGTACATAGTGATAATATTCGAATATTCGCATCATTCGCCTTCAATAACAAATATTTGGTTTTCTTCAGTCATGTTATTGAAGTGAAAAAACTCCTAGATCCAAGGTTGGATGTCGGCTTATTTCAAATGTATCTTAAATGGTTCCCGGTCAAAATTTCATATAGACAAAATCACATGGACACAATTTCATAATTAAAAAAAATCCATATTTAAATTTTTATAAAAAATTTTTATTTTTTTTTTTATAAAAATTAAGAGCTCTAATTGTTTTATTTCCTAATAATATAAAACAAAAAATCTTATTTTGAATAGGTATTTATTATAGTTAATTATATTAGTTAAATACTTATGTATTTTCGTTCATATGAAATTTTGTCTCTATGTGACTTTATCACGTAACCATATTAAACAGTTTTTGAAATTAAAACATTTCCAATTGCATCCAATCAAAAACTCCTAATTACCATTGAAAAACTTTTATTATGACTGATATGAGAATTGTTTATAAATATGTCCAACGTGTGAGACACATTCGTTTTTGTTTCTCCCAATTGGGAAATCAATACATTTTACAGCTCAATACATTGTCAAATGTTGTAAAATAAGATAAAAACAAAAAATCAAAACCTTTTAAAAGAAGATTATTTAATTTTCTTCAGATTTTTGGTTTATATTATCAAAAACAAAGATTTTTCTTTGTATTTTACTGCTAAAAATTGCACACACAACACAATTTTTTTATATCCTTTCTTATTTTCCGTAAATCTTTTTTCAATTAAAATTATGCTAAACTACAGTTTTTTTTTTATATTTTTTTTTTCTTCTTCTTTGTTCTTAAAAGACAACTTAATTTTCTAAGTAAATCTATATGAAATATATCAAACTAGTATTTTCAAGGATGCAAACAGAAATAAAGATACGCACATTCATACCCAACTGTTTTTTAGTTTGTGTAAATTAAAATGTAAAAATTCTGTATATGAAATTTACCATAAACCTTGAAACTATACGTTACATATACGTTACCTTATGTATGATATGGATGTTCCTTAAAAATATTAAATTTATTTGGTATACATGCCATTATTATATAGAGCTTCCTGTATTGTATTTTGAGAAAGAGCTGAACTTTTTATTTTTATCGCAGATCTTGTTTTCAAAAACAAAAAAAAAACGAAAAAATAATAAATAAAAATCAGACCCAAAACATAAAACAAAGTTAAGAAAGCAACAAATATTTGTTAACCCGACCTTATGTTTTTCTCTAAAACAAAAAAAAACAGAAATAATAAAAAAAAAAATTATACACAAAAACCTGAAAGGATGACAACGCCTTGAGCTTTTCGAGTTATACAACTAATCCTATCAAGTTTATGTGAGTTTTCTTTAATTTTCTTATTTTTGTTTTTTCTTAAGTTGTTGTGTAGTTTTTTTCGGAAAATTTTTACGTGCGTTTTCTAAAAAACAATAACAAAGTAAGAAAATACAAATTGTGACATAAGCTAATAAACAGAGATTGTTTTCATCCCTAGATTGTTGCTTCTAGTTTTTTTTTTTTGTGTTTTTTTTTTGTTTGCTCCCAAAGATTTTACATATGTTCCTGTCAGTTGTTTTATTTTTGACACAATTATACCCTTGATAATTTATGTAGGATTAAGCTATTGATTAAAATTTAATGTTAGTATTGAATGCTGTTTAACACAGAACAAGTTTTAGTGAGACAAATATATATATATATATTATATATATATAAATATATACCTATTATAAGCCTGTACGTGCATATAAGTTTCTTTCTAAATAACGTGGTAAAAAAATAATTTGATTTCACTAACAGAAAGGTATTACATAATAATATTCTGTTGTGTATATTATAGTGTTTGAAGAGGTCTCTTCCAAGAAAATTATTATATTTTTTTCTTTGAGAAATTTGATAAATCTTTTGTTCAATTAAAATTTTTTTTTTTTAGCATCGATGGATATTAAGGATATGAAGCAGAATTTGAAAGGATACAAACAGATTAATATGACATTTTAAAATTTTAGAGCATTGCTCGTGATTCAAAGTTGTAATTTTTCATATCCCAAGACTGAATTAATATTTTCTAAGTAGTATTACCGAACTGAGGGACTGCCAATATCTACTCAAGCTCCAAATGTAGAAGAAATCAAAGCTACAATCAATATCCTGAAACACAACAGAGCAACAGGTGAAGATGGAATTCCAGCAGAAATAGCCAAACTGGACCCGACCTATTCGCAAAAACAATTGAACCCCACATCAGGAAAGCATGGATAGAGGAGAATATACCACCATCATGGAAGAAAGGAATGATTGTCAAAATACCTAAGAAAGGAGACTTGGCAAATTGCAGCAACTGGAGAGGAATCACGGTTCTAAATACTATTCATAAGATAATAGCAATTATTATAAAGAAAAGATTAGAAGAAGTACTAGAACCAATACTACGGAAAGAGCAGGCAGGTTTCAGACCAAACCGAAGCTGTGGTGACCAGGCAAATACTTTACGGGTCATAGTTGAACAATCAGTAGAATGGAATGCCCCACTATATCTACTATTCATAGATTTTAAGAAAGCATTCGACACAGTCAAGAGATACGCAATATGGAGAACACTTACAAAGAAGGGAGTTCCTGGAAAAATCATCAACATCATCAAAGCGACGTATAAAGATGCAGAGACAACAGTTCAACACAGAGGTAACATCAGTGATCCATTCTACACCAATATAGGAGTTAGACAAAGATGTCCACTATCACCACTTCTCTTCAACACAATACTAGACGACATTCTAAGAAAAGTTTGCACTGGAATAAACAGAATAGAATGGGATCTCTGCGGCAACTTAGAAGACTTAGATTACGCAGATGATGTATGCCTCATATCAAGGAATCAAAGGGACCTACAGAACAAAGTCAACAGATTACAGAAAGAAGCAAAGAAATCGGGACTGGAATTAAATATCGAGAAAACCAATGCAATGAGGACAAACAACAGTGATAGTGAGCCAATAACAGTGAGTGGACGACAGATAGAGTGCATAGAAGAATTCAACTACCTGGGGAGCATCATAACATCAAGAGGAGGTACAACAGAAGATGTCAACAGCCGTATAAATAAGGCAAGAAGAACATTTGGGAGCCTAATGAAGATATGGCGGAGAAAGCAAATATCGAGAACAACAAAGCTAACAATATTCAGAGCATGTGTTAAGTCAACATTAATATATAGCAGTGAAACATGGCTCGCTTTGGTCAGAATCAAACAGAATCTACAAGTATTCATCAACAAGTGCTTGAGAATTATATGCAGAATATTCTGGCCGGCAAAAATTAGCAACGAGGATTTATGGATGATAACTGGAGAAGAACCAATCAACAAACAGATAAATAGGAAAAAATGGAAATGGATAGTCCATACACTAAGGAAATCAGAAAGTGATATAGCAAGAAGAGCTCTAGAGTGGAACCCACAAGAACAAAGGAGACCCGGCAGACCATACAACACATGGAGACGCACAATTGATCAAGATTTAACAATCAACAATTATACCTGGGACGATATTAAGGAAGTAGTACTCAAGAGAGAGGAATGGTTCGCTTACGAAGCCCTATGCTACCACGCGGAGTAATAGGAGAAAAAAAAAATAGTATTATGAAAATTAATAGTGATATTCCATTTTCACAATATACATTAATATAATAGACATTAATTCTAACATTTTTAAATTCAAACATATTAACTTAAATACAAAATGTAGATAGAGTGTACATTAGATAGTAAAACAATTATACTAACTCTCAATTCATATATCAAAACTAGTAAGGGATTGTGTAGCGGTGCTTAGTCGACATAGCCGAAAATAGTATAGTACATTAAAAAGTCAATTTCGGAACAAATGGTCTGTTGAACATATAAGAATGCGGCCGACGATTTGCTGATGATATACTGCAATTTTATCTATTGGCGATAGTTATATCGAAACAACACCAAATTTGCAGTTTGCAGCCATTAAAAAGATTCAAAACTAGACCTTCATATGGCGTATTATATTGTGTGAAGCGAAATCAGTACACATTGAGTTCGGGAGCCGATCCTCTTGCAAAAAAAAAAAAAATGTTAAAAAATAATGTCGATTAGGAAGAAATGCTGAAAAATAAAATGTTGAAAAACCGGTTCTTAAAAAATAAAATGTCGAATATCAATGTTGAAAAAAAATTTAAATAGTATTAATCTTAAAGCTAGTACACAAATCAGCTTTTATTATTAACGAAACATGTACATAAACAATATAAGAAATTCAATAATAATATTTAGCGAGGGTTTGGGGGGACAACCCCCACTGTTATAAGTGCTTTTTTGTGTAAATGTATATGAAAATAATTAGAGGGAATTAAAGAGTAGGATTGAAAATTAGTCAATCAAAATATTACAGGGTATTCTCTATTCCCATAAAATTTATGTATATATGCAAGATTATCAATTAAAAGGGATTTTATTATTGGTTACAAAATTGGGGTTATTCGCCTTTTACAGAATATTTATATATGCTTACACGAAAATTTGCAGAGTTTTTTCATTATGAAAATAAAATTTTTTTTTTTAATGTTTTACAAAATGTTAAGTTTTTAAATATTTAAATGTTTTTTGTGTCTTGTACTCTACGAAAAAGGAGTTATCCGTTATCCAGAATATTTACCGAAATCATTTTGCTGTTAGATACTAACAAAACCTTACTTTTAAATATTTAAATGTTTTTTGTGCCTTGTAGTCTACGAAAAACGAGTTCTCCTTTTTCCAAAATATTTAGCTTCATTATTTTTTTGCGTAGCCGCTCTTGGATACAAAAAAGAGGTTGTCTCCTGTTTCCAGAATATATGTACATAATTTCTAGGATACTGGACCTCTCCAATAATGTTCCTAAACCGTCTTTATTACGTGTTACAAGCTTTACATAATTTCTAGGATACTGGACCTCTCCAATAATGTTCCTAAACCGTCTTAATTCGTGTTACAAGCTTGGAAAAAAATGTTGAATGTTTGGATTTCTAACCCATTTGCGTTTGAAAATTTTGGATTTTAATATTTGGCTTTCAAAAATTTGGATTTTAATATTTGGATTTTAATATTTGGATTTTTGAAGTTTGATTTTAAAATTTGGCTTTTCAGCCAGATCCACAAATTTCAAAATTTCTCTCAGTAATAACGGGACGTTGAATAACGGGAGACGAATAAAATTAAACGTAAAGTAGATAAATAAAATCAAAGCAAAAATTATTTTAAATCTGCATACGAGTATATTTTTATTTCATAATTTTTTTTAACGATATTTTTGCATTTAACATTTTTTGTTATTCGACATTTTTTTCTTCAACATTTTTGGGTTAAAAATATTCGCATTCAACATTTTGTTATTCAACATTTTTAATTCGACATTTTGCTTTTCAACAAACCGACCCAGACCCATTGAGTTCTTCAACAAAACATATTAACCCATGTATAGTGCCGGACCTAGATCCAGTTCACTCAGAGTCATACAAATTTATACATAAAGTACTTTTAACTTAATTAAGAGAAAAAAATAACGTATTTGATATCATATCCTGGGAAGGATATAGTACGTGTCTCGAAAATGAAACTTCAGGATCAAACGATATAAAATTTCAAAAAAAAAAATTTCTTCAAAAATCTACTATAAGAAATTCCTGAAATGAATAATTAATATCCTTACAAAAAAAAAATAACAATTTATTTTATAAAAAAAAAGGATTTTATTGTTTTAACTAATTTTAATCTTAAGAAATTATCAGATCTTAGGCAAGCTATGATATGATAAAGAACATTTCGAATGCAAATTAACGCCACATTTGATGCATGAAAAAACAGTTTGATTTTTGCAGTGACGGCATCGAGCTCGATTCTTATTATGGATCATATTGTGATCCACACGGTCATATCTAATTGAAGTACCTGAGCTTTGTCCGCTTTCTATTAGTGATAATACTTTTCTTAAAGGTATTTTCGCGGATTTCATCAAGTACTCAGAAAGAAAAACGCGGAATTCAAATTGATGTGCATCTAAAGCATTAGTAAACAGAGTCCAATACCATTTTTTGCTTAGAATGCGTATTCGATAAATATTTATAGCATTATCAAATAGATCAACTCCACCCATTGTGCGGTTTTATACAAAAATTGGATTTGGCATGTTTATCTTTACAAATTTTATACTTTTACGGTCGAACCGTTTAGCAGTTTGCATTGGCTCATGTTTGACAAAACAGTTACGACAGAATTATCATTCCATCGCAAAGCAAGAATGTGATTTGAAGGTTCAAAACACAAGTCGCTGCTTCCACGTTCTTTTCTCTTCACTTCTTTTGCATCAAAAATTTTTTGCTTTATTTGTACGGTTAGCTCGAACAGTTCGTTTTAGAAATAACAATAATCGATTTTATATGTAACATAGTATTTATAACTTTTTTATGAAAACAAAAACTATACCAGTTAATGATAACCAAGTGATAAAAGGTAGCACATAAGTTTGTGTGATGTAAAGAAATTATCGAACGTAACGATGGGTTGGTTTCGAGAAACTTGCTAATAATAAACTATCACTGTAGAAACTTGCTAATAATAAACTATCACTTTCCTCTGCAGCTTCTCCATAAGATATAAATGCGAACAGGATCTTCGTCATCTGAACTTGCATTTATTAATTCATCTGAACATTTTTGCACAGTTTATCTTTTATTAACTTTATTTTAACTCTCTTTTACATTACGACTGATGACGATTGAACATCGGTTGTGATATTTATTCCAATTTAATGACATTGATTTTATAGTGGCTTGGTATTATATTTCCAAGAATTCAAAATTAGGTATTGAATTCTTGTCTCTTATCATCAAGCTATTGCTGATTTAGTATAACTTGTTATTTGATTTCCAAGAATTCAATCGCAGAATACGTGGTCCGTAATAAAAAAGGCAGTATTTGTGTATATTAGAAGAGGAAAAAACAACAAAAAAAAATCTAGATTTTTTTTTTATATGAAAATTTTTAGATATCGTTTAAACCTGATGTTTCGTTTTTGATACACTGCTTGAAAAAGTTACCCTGTACACTGAACCAAAAAGGTACGTAAATACAATAAAAAAATTCGTTGAGACAATTAAAAATTTATTAATATTTGTCTCAATCAACAAGAGCCAATAAATAGCTATTTATTAATTTAATAACCTCGTCGTTAATACAATGAACAATTGTTAAATTTGTTTATTAAAATAAATTTTTGTTTTAATGAACATGTTTGTTGAAATAATACAATATTTCATTGAAAATTTCATTTCATTTTGTCGGCAAAAAGCTCCCACGTCTCCCACTTCTATCCTTTATTTGATCGTTGTCCCCTCCTCTTACTTCACACTCTCCGTCACTTATCACTTCTTTAAATAAAACATACAATGTTTTTTTACTTTTTGTGTATTTTTATTTTAATTATTTGGATTTTATCTTTTTAAACAATTTTTATTTTATAATAAATTTTTGTTGATAACATATTTTCTTTTGTATCTCTTAGTCCTAGTTTTAAATTTTTATTCTTTACTTGTTATAGATTTGTTTTTTCTTTACTTGCTATAATTTATTTTCTTTACTTGTTATATTTATTTTTGATTTTTCGTTTATATTCTCACAATAAATTTGCTTCTTAATTATTGTAAATATTTTTTTTTATGTGGCGTTTAATACTATTTTTTAAATAAAAAATATCACTGACTATTATCTTTTTTGCACATTTGATTTTTAGTTTTGATTTGTTATATTTTATTTTGCGATTTCATTTTAGTTTTGGGTATTATAGAACCATTTAATTATTGTAAGGTTTTTTGTATTTATTTTTATATAATTCTTTGTAATTTTGCTATCTTATATTTAAGACTATTTTGGAATTCACCGAAAAGAAAATAAAGAATTTTAAACCTTTAAAAAAAAATTACGCAAATTTATAAGACCTTATAATTATAAATTCTTTTTTACACTGAAAAATTCTGTTAAAATACGAGTACATAAATTACAAATAACACGCGTTGTGTCATTAACCCATATAAACCCAGAGTGTCGAAAATGAGACATATCACGTTTTTCGGCATAGTGACCTTTCGGTGTGTATTTTAAATTAAATTAAAATTTATTATTTAATTTGAAACAAATATCTAATTTACCTTTTTTTCTTTAAATGTGACAAAAATAATGTTTGACGATGTCTTGAAAAGTCCAAATTTCGAGTTTTTTTTTATTCTTGTTAAATATGAACCTGTGCATATTAATAATCAAATTGTTCAATATGAAAACATAGCCAAATATCTAGACATGGCACTTGATGCAAAATTCAAGTGAAAGCTTCATAAACGAGAAAAGCTCAACTTAGAGTATAGGATAATGTACTTGGTAGACCCCATCCGTGCTCTCAACTAAACACAAGCTTCGGCTATATCTATATTTCAACTCTAAAGTTGTGCCAGTCAAAGCAAAAGTACATAAAACAACAATAAGTCATAACAAAACAATGCTTGAACAACCACTGTTAAACATGAAAAATACGTCGTACTGTATATATATTATAAATTTTATTCAATATTTTGAAATTAGATACCATTAATAATGTGTGTTTTCCAAAAGCTTCTTCGACAGTTTATTCTTAGATATTCATTAATATAACTTTACAGATACAACATTGTGGGTTGATTGAAAATATTTTTTAAAATTATACTACCCCATAATGTAAAATATTTTTTTTTCTCTCAATTCAACAGAAATTCCTTTTATCTTATTTTTAAAATATCTCTTTTTTTTCCTTTTTCCCTTTGTTTTTATTCATTTGAGAATAAAATTTTACAAAATCCTTTGATAATTAATTTGAATTTCAATAAAGGACCTGACCTCAAATAAGGTCATTGCGTTCTTCACATTATTATTCTATGCCATCAGAATAAAAAAAAATCAAATGACGTCATATTTAAGCATATCTAAAGATAATATTATTAAAATTCAATAAATTTAAGATCTATTCAACTAAAAAAAAAAAAAAAATTTTTTCTATAACACACTGGTATTGGTTACCGTTTTATTGTATATACCCTTATATTGCATAAAATATATTTGTAAAAGAACAGTAAAAATAGGAAATAAATTAAAATTTGCAAAACTATTGTTTTACTTTTCAAAAAACTTTTACTCTTCAAATTTATGATAACTACTCGAATATAGCTAGCTATCTACTCTTTTTGTTTTTAACGATTTCTTAAAAGTTTTTAGTTTGCCAAATAAAAGTTAAAAATAATTTTTGTTTTCAAAATATTGTCCTTATTTACTGTTTAGAAATATAGAAATAGTAAACAAAATTACAAAACAAAAATAAAAATGTTTTTCTCAATTTTTGGAAAACTTAAAAAAGTTTTCCGTTTTCTTAGCAAACACAAAAGTTTTAACAATACATTTTAACTATGTTTTGTAAAATTTATACAAAAATAAAAAAAAAAAAAACTTAACTAAAAATTTTCAGTTTAAAAAGAAAATTTGAAATTTAATTAGAAATTGAATAAACCACATTTGTTGTGCAACTTGATATACAATTGGAATAGTTTGACGCTACTGTTCCAAATTAGTATGATAATTAAGTACCGTCACATAAATTGCTTTTAATATAAAATCTATTTCAGTCCACCTATGGTACGCCAAATTTACTATCGTAAAGCATAAATTACTCAAAATTTCATTAAAAATTATCGCGGAAGTGGATGCACCTGTAAACCACTTGTCGCATTTGATAACAGTAGGAGCAAAAGTTGCAGCATTTACCTGCAAAAATACAAAACTACAACATTAAAGAATTGTACCTATTAGGCTTCTAAATCGAAAGTGGGCTAGAAGCAAATGAGAAAAGGATGAAATATTCCTCGAAAACTTAAAAAAATTATTTATGACAAACAAAGCAACAATAAATTTCCAACATTTAATACAATATAGAACAATCAGTTAAATTCAAAATGATATACACATTATCGATACAATTAAAAATAAACCAAAGTTTTAAAGAGCATGATCCAATTACACTTAAAATTAAAAATTCGATTAAAACTGTCCGAAGTATTTGAGAAATTAAAAATAAAACAATTACAAAAAACGCTCACAATAAATCCTATTCCTATTCATTTGACTTCAGAGCAGCTCAGAACAGTTATATCGAACAGTCAGTCAAATTAGCAGAACATTCGAAAAAATGTCGAATATATGCTCAGCCATATTCCTCGATATATCTCAAGGCTTCGATAAAGTATGGCATGAAGGTCTTATTCATAAAATAAGGAACTATATGCCTTTTATTTTCCCCGGCGTTATTGAAAAATTAAATCACAGAGAAAAAATTGATGTTCAAATATAAAAGCTAATCCTCATGTGTGCATCCACTTTAAGCTGCAGTCCCTCGTATTATGTTAAGTCCACTGCTACCTATATGTATTGTATGTTCTTCTTTTACAGCCGATACAGTAATTTTAAGTTCTATCGCGTGTCCCAAATCAGCTTCAACATATATGTTTCTAATCAGAAATAGAATAAATCTATATGGAGAATCAAAGTTAACGAAACGAAAAATACCTTTACATGAAAGACAAGCTCTACTGTTAAGATAAATAATAAAATTATACCACAACACAAAGATGTCGAATACCTTGGACCGAATACTTATATGGAAAAAACATATTAGAACTAAAGTAACACAAATAAAACTGGGAAGCAAAAAAAGGTGAATAGAAAATCAAAGTTAAAATTAGAATACAAAGTATTTCTATATCAAAGCATAATCAAGCCGATTTGGACTTACAACAATCGGAAACGACAATGCCTTCAAATAAAGAGGTTGTTGCACTAAACTAGTAATAGAGTGCAAGATTGTGTTACATAAAAACGTCTTAAAACCAATCTGGTATTATGGTATAAAACTTTAGAACATATTCGTATATATTTTTTCTCAAAACTCAACAAACAAAACTCAGTGTAAGATCGGGCTATACAAGGTTGTCTGGTATTAATATATAAAACTTTGGGATACCACAAGTATCATTGAAAAAATACAAAGACCTTAATCTAAAATATTAAGAATTTTAATGGCTTCACCATTAATACTAACATACGCAAATATTTGAATATCCCTGCAATCGAAGAAGAGATTGGATAGAATTGGAAGAAAATGCACATCAATGCTGGGTAGTCATCGCAACTCACTAGCTAAAAGTCTTCTACTTGACTTATATTTTTTTTTACACTCTACAGTAACTTAGGTAGAATCACCTTTTCGTGCTTAATTAAGTACGGTATAGCAATTTTACTACAATCTACAATATTTGGAGTATTTATTTAACAAATTACTGGCTTATCAACTCATTAAATGTGGAAAACTACTGTGTTACCATGTATTACCAGATGACAATTATAAAGTTAATTCAATTTTTCATGCACCATGTTAGTAGTGCAACTATTTTTTATTTAAAATTGATAAAATGATGGTATGATTTTAACAAAGTAAAAAAAAATGAATTTTATCACTGCTAGGCAAAAATTGTGTAAACCAACTTCTATTTCTTTATTTATTTATTTTAATAAACTTCTACCAATGCTGCAGTGTTAATAAGCTCATACCGGTGCAGATAGATATTTTGAATAGGATGACGTTTTATTTGTTATCCTTTTATAAGAGAACTGAGTATTTACAAAACGTAACTATAAATAAAAAAAACTACTTATTCAGCATATTCACGATCTCGAGATCCAGACAATTTATGATAGTTTATTTCGTAAAAGCCATTGTATACTTGTTTGCTGAAAAAGAAATTAAATGGAAGAATAATAATAGAGGTATACGTTTAAAATGTAGTCGAGTTGTTTTAACCACCCGAGCCATTTATTTATTTATTTATTTATTTATTCATCTACTGGGAAATTAACCCTTACATAATAACAATTTAGCACTGTTCAATTCAATAAATTTAGTAATAAATCCAATCGATAGTAAGTCAAAATATAACTGAATTAGAGAGTCACAAGCCACAAAATTTTTTTTTTTTAATTTAAGTTATATAAATTGTAAAAACAAGATCTCTCACCAGATAGACAGTCTCATTATTGTACAAATATTCCAATAGTTCAATAATTCAGTTTAATTTGCTTTACCCACACATAAAGTTAATAAGAAAATAAGTGAAAAAAAATAAAACTTACAATTTTAAAAATTAAAAAGCATAAATTAGAAAAGTCTTATAAATTAAAAGTTAAAAAATTAAGAAAATTAGAAATAAAAAAAAACAAATAAAAATAAACATTAGAAAAACTTTTAATTAAAACAAAAAATTAGAAAATAAAAAGTTTCGAAAAATTAGAAAATTATTTTAAATTTATTAAAAAAGACGTTACGTCTGATTTTTGAAATATTCTTTGGCGAGCTTAACAAAACTTTTGTATCGATTGACACAACGAATATAGCTCGGCATCATATTTCAAAGAATAACAACTGGAACAAATTAGGAATAGTATCTGATACAATTGTCCATTGGGATGTGTAACGATTAAGTTTAAGTTACGAGGTGATCTACCAAATACTAGATTACCAATTGAAGTATTTTGGAATCAAATTTGGCATAATTTTTTTTATAAAACTAAGGTAACGGGAACTTAAAAAATTATACAATGTTAAGCTAAGTATTGTTTTCGATACACCTCTAACACTCTCATCACACTCTATTCGTTACAAAACGTGCACATTCACAAATTCGGCTATAAGCACTAGTTTTTTCTTAATCCAATCGTTTGAGTAAAATAAAAATATTCACAATTTCTATAAGTAAGTGTAGATCTTATTGGAAATATAATTAATGTGGTCTCATTTTAGTTAAAGTTTTATTAATCACCCTTGGATTTCTAACCTTTTCAACATATTAGGTGCCATGACTAAAAATTAAGGGATTACTCACAATAATATTTTTTGAGTAGAGGATTTTTTTCAGAGATTACCGTAATCTAAGTACCATAATCTAAATTTGATGTTTATTTGTCTCTTACATATGTAGTACATTTTATATTTTAAAAAGGAGCTTCTGGCCATTTCAATTCTACATTTTACTTTTCTAACTCAGCTTTCATCGAGGTAAAAACTCGGATATTTAAAGGTAGAAAAACTTTCAATTTGTTAATTGTCACGAAACCATTATTGTTCGCGTTGTTTCGTTTACTGACTAACTCATTTGCTTGGTGTTAATGTACAGACCGGAATTATTGCTATGTTGATTGACTCTGTCAACTAGATATTGCAAATAATCCAATATGTCAGCTATTATGGTTGTGTCATCTGTGTATCGGATATTGTTGATGTAGATTCTATTTGCTTTGATTTCATTGTCTATTAAATTAATCGAGATTTGGATAATATGTTCAGAGTACAGGTTAAACAGTAAGACAGCCTTTTCGGACCCCCCTATAGATTTGTAAATTAGATGTAACTATATTTGATTCCAATAGAGGTTTCTAATATATTGTATGTTCTTGCTATCTAGTTGCATATTTCTGAGGAAGCTTATCATTTTGTCGTGTTGTTCTAGTCGATCAAACGCTTCTGATCTATGATCTGTGAAGCACAAAAATGCGTTTGCTGATTCAAAAAAATCTAACCTTATGGTGTTTCGATCTACTAGTGGTGGAACATATTTTCTAAATTTATTTTCGAACTTAAGTCTTATCAGTGATAGGATAAATTATATATATGATACTTTAGGTGACTCAGCACACCATTTTTACGTTACTCAAAACTATATATCGATGGCATAGTGCACACTTATGCAAATAATTCTGATTGTACCACATATGTTATTTTAAAAGCGCCTGTTTTCCATCGTGTAACTATCTAAGAAATTCAATACGTAGTATCTATAAGCCCAAGTGCTTATAGATAAAATATTAGAGGTAATGAATAATTATTATTTCATTTCATTTATTTAGTTTTGTTAACTATTTATAGTGTTCAATTATAACATTATTTATAATTATAACAATTCATTTGTATTTTCTATTTTAACAATTATATTTAATTCTAATCTATTTTAACAATTCATTTATTTATTTACTAGGTAGGTATATTATATTATAAAATATTCGAATCAACTGATTCATTCAAGTATTTAATCAATCCTTTCTTATATTTGACAAAAAAATTTTCCATTTTTGAATTAAGTGGTAAATTATTAAACAGTTGCAGACCCTTATACATTAGCATATTCTGCCTTTTAGAATTATTAAAAAAGTTCAACTTAAAATCCCAAATATTTTTTAAATAGTAGTGATGAACATCTTCTACATAAATTAGTCTATTTGTTAAATAACTTGGCATAATTTTATATTTTATTTTATATACCATTATCAAAACATTCATTTTTATTCTTTGGGGCACACTCCTCCACTTTAATGTTCTCAGCATAAAGGATTTTGAAGTAAATTTACTAAGTTTTAATCTTATTATCATCCCTCGGTCTTGCATTTTTTGTAATCTGTTCATCATTTCAGCATTAAACATGAAAAGTATTGATGAACAGTATTCAAAATGTGGTTTTATTATCACATTAAATATTTTGATTGCACTTGATATCGATAATTTTTTTCTTATTTTTGAAAAGAAGTAAAGTTTTTTATTAATTTTTTTACATATATACTCTAGATGTATTTTAAAGTTCAATCTATCATCTATTACTAAACCTAATTTCATTAATAATATCTATTTCTACATTTTCGAATAAAATTTTATTATTCAAAACACTAATAATAACCATACATTTCGTCTTTTCAGTGTTCAATTTTAATTTGTTTTCTATAAACCATTCACCTAATCTTTTTAAATCGTCATTTATTTTTTGAATACATTCTTCAATAGAGTTACCAACAACATATATTAGAGTATTATCAGCAAACAGAGCCAAATTTGACGATTGCACAACTCTCTCCATATCATTGACGTATATCAAAAACAGTATTACACCCAGAATTGTTCCTTGTGGTACACCTAATTTAATGTCAACCGGATCTGAAACTATGTCATCAATTTTTGTTCGTTGTAAACGATTCTTTACATATGACTCAAACCATTTTAATTAGCTACCGCGGATACCATACCTATATAATTTATTTAGCAATATATCACGATCAATTGTTTCAAATAAAGAAAAACCGCTACGACTACTTTTTTTCATCAATTGCAATTTTCCAATTCGACAAAACTAAATTCAGTAACGATTCGCAGCTATGATTCTTGCTAAAGCCTGAATGATTTTGTGACATAAATCAATTTGTTTCAAAATACGATTCAAGTTGATTATAAATTACTTTTTCCAATATTTTTGATAAGGTAGAGATCATGTTTATAGGCCGAAACTCATTACACTTAATGGTATTTTTTACCTTTTCAATGGGTACTACCATTGATTCCTTCCAGCATTCAGGAAAAATTCCGGTTTCAATTGAAGAATTTATAATTGAAAGTAGATTTCCACCAATTAAATCAATACTATCACAAAACATTTTTATATCAAACAAGTTCATGTCTTTTTTATTCTTAACTGATTTTAATATCAAACTTAATTCATCAATTGTAATTAATTTCATTTTAAATTTGGCGTTCGTGTTCGGTATAATGTTTTTATATTGTTTCATAGTAATCGATTTATTAATAAGCTCTACGCTTTCAACAAAATATTTATTAAATCTATTAGCGATAGAGTAGAGATACTCTATCTTTTACTTTTTCATTTTCAAATTTAATTTCTTTTATCTCACTTTTATGTTTCTTTAGTACTAACTTTTTTATCGATTTTCACATAGATTTTCGATCTGAAGCGTAATCTATTTTATTCGAAATGAAATTATTATGTGCATGTGTCAATTTATTTTTATAGTTATTTTTTAAAGTTTTATATTTGTTCCAGTCATTTTCACTAAGAACCGAAATTTTATACTGGAGTGGTATTCTGTATTGTGATAAGCGATAGTCACCTTTGCGACAGTCAAAGTTGACACTAAAAATTTTTGATATTCTGCATCTTAAAAAATACAATTCGGAAATGGCAGCACAAGTGATTTATTAAATGTCAAAGTGTCAAAACAATAGAAAACAAAAATAAGTTGTAAGTTTTATTAGCGCATTACACTTATTAATCAATAAAGCGAAATTATAAAAAAAAATAAATTATATATTAAAAGAGAAAAAACTTAAAAGTAAATTTCAAACAACTAATTTAATAAAATGTATATTTAAAAAAAAAAACAAAATTTATTGCTAACGTAGATAATAAAAAAAAATTAAAGTGAAAATCATTACAACAAATTTAATAAAATGAAAAAAAAAATTATATTCACATTTGAGTAAAATTCAGTTGCAAACTTATAACTAATTAATATAAATGTGTATTATATGTAATTGAAAATAAAATAAAATTCAAACTTATTTAAAAAAAAATTAACATAATCACAGCATTTTTTATTCAGTTCCATTATTTTTAAATCATTTGCAATTTTAGCGACTTCTAATTCTAAAACTCGCATTTTTTAATATTTACATCATAATAAATCTTAAAAAACCAAAACATAAAAAATCTAAAAGGCTTAAATCTTAAAAAACAACCAAACTTTTATTTATTTTTATCATGAGTGACACAAAATTAGCTGTCACTATAAAATCACAAAAAAAAAGCGACTATCACTGTGACAATCACCATATAGAATACAAATTATAGATATGCGACAGTCGCAGCGTGATTATCACAATACAGAATTCCACCCCACTGCTTTATTTTTTTGTCTTTTAGCTTTTTTTAATCTTCCGAATACCATTCACAATTACTCTTATTTTGTTTTTTTTGTTATAATAAAATCATTAATTATATTTTGCAAGCTCTTACTAAAAATTTCTGCTTTTGTATTACAATCTAAAAAATATGTAGTCATTATATCACTACATACTATTTTATTTCTTAATTTACTTATATTGTAATTTAAAAAACTTATGTTTTTACGCTCCTCTTTCGGATTCGTATTATTACTTATATTTATTTTAATCGACACTTATCTTTAAATTACTGTCAACATTTGCACTGACATTATATTGGTCATTTACTATTACATAATCAATTAAGGTTCTCAATAATTATGCTAAGGGATAAATTTTCAAGTTAATAATATGCTGAGTGTAAAGCCTGTTACAGAAAATAAAAAAATTAAAAATAAATAAAATTTAACCGTAAAAACTATTTTTAGTTATTATTTGAGTAAAGAACAGAGTCCAAAAAATAAGTCAAAAAAAACGCTTTTGGCAAGCTATCAAACTTATTGCCCTGATTGCCAAAATTGTTGCCCTGCGAAATTATGATTTTGCGACTTAGCATATGTGTGTTCTAAGCCATCATTATATTAAAACTTTGTAAATATTTTTTATAAAATAACAAACAAAATATCCAACGAATATGGTTTTGTCATTTTAAAATTCGTAAAATAAAAATAAATTTGATAACCAATATTTTAATTTCAGATTTAATTTCAGCAACAAAAAATTAAATAAATAAAAAATCCAAAACAAAAATTAAAACTTTATCTCAATTCGTATCATAAAATAAAAAAAAAAAATATAAATTTCCCTGAAGCTGATTCAATTACAATTTAAAATATTTAAAAAAAAAATAACATATCTAAAAATTTTAAATTTAACTAAGAAAAAAATATTTTTTTCTTTTTTATGTAACATGACAGGTAAATAACATGAATTCTATTTGGAAAAATTACGATATTACATCCACATCCACCTAAAACAATTAATATCATTCTATCCTTTACAACTCATCATCCTTTTTGTATTTCCATACATATTACAGTACACTACACCACAATAATGATGGGGTAATGGTTTCGAACAATTCCTTTTTTTCTTATATTATTTTTATTTTTCTTTTTGGGACTAACTTTTTAAATAATTCCAGAGATCTTTTGTGGTTCTCAAAAATAGAAATATTTCAAAAAGTAACTTTTGAATTTTCTTAATTTAAAAATTTTCTTTTACAATTTTAATATTAATTATGTAGGTTTGTTTGTATAATAATATTGTTATGTGTGTGTATATGTAAATGAAAGTATATTCTTGAAATAATTACAAGACCAAAACTCTAACCTCATTTTTGTGGTTCTTTTGCTTTCTTGATTCCATATGAATATGTATTTTTCTGCTTGTATTTTTCTTTTTCGTTCTTTTTGTGTCCTTTTACATAGAATACACTTTTGTATTGCTATGACAAATTAAAATACATAAGAATGAGTATTTCTACGCATACCTTTTTATATATAATGGAAAACTATCATGATAGTATCCACTAACTTACACGCTACTGGTATGGTATTATTTTTTGAAGTTAAAAAAGAGCAGTTTATAATCTTATAAATTTAATAACAGTTGTTTTTTTTTTTTTATCTAGAATTAAATTTCATATTAAAATTTTGCAGTATGGCTTACAGAATTTTGTGTAAATTTAAAATGAGTTTCTTACGATCATGTTTAATGCGTTATATTAATTTATCGACCACCGACTGTCTCCTTCTGTACTTCGTCTTCTATTCTAGTTTTTATCATGTACAAGATTGTCAGATTTTGTATTCATATTAGTAGCGTTCCATTATGCTGTGTAAACTAATCATGAGTAGATTATTAAGAGAACGTTCATTTTATGCTCATGAGCAAAACATAACTCAAAAACATTTTTAAATTAATAGCTTGACTTATTTTACTTTGATGCTAGCTTGTTTTTTTTGGAAATTTATAAAAAAATGATTTTCTTTTCTTGGTGTTGGCAGTTATTAATGGTCAAAAAAGGAACCGGACGCGGTACTTTACAAAATCATAAAATGACAGGTAGCTACCGTATAACTCCTAGCACCTAACAGGGATCTTTCAAAAACCAAATGTGTTACAAATCTGAAAATTTACACTTTGGTACTCTTACACTAAAAACGAAATATGACTGTTACCAATTTCGAAAATTTGGACTGGTTCGGGTTGCTGCCGTACAATTCCTAGCACGTCTCAGACATATTTCAAAAACCAATTGTGTAACAGGCATGAAAATTTACACTTAGATATTTTTTCACATATAAAGAAATACGACTGCTACCGATTTCGTATAAATAACATTTAATAAGCTAATTTTATTGTTTGAGCTAATTTAACTTTGCAATAAGCTAATGAAATTTGCACAGCTCGGTGAAGGCCAAATTTCAGAATACTGAAATGTATAAATTGAAATAGCAATGATCTGTACAATTATACAAAGTATTGAAGAATTGACTGAAAAAGTGTTTCCGAATTTTTACAAAGTATTCCAGCAGAGTATTCCAGGGGCTTTTTGTATACAAATCGATAGAATATTTACAGTTATCAATGAAGATATTAGAATATTTTTGCTAAACCAATTTTTCTTAATTCGATTCATAAATCAAAATTCATTCAACTAAATTCTATACATTTTGTGTTCTACCCGGACAACGTCGATTATCTAAATAATTATAAAATGTTAATAAAAAACTTTTTTTATTTGTATCTTAACTTTGTATCTTAAACTAAATATAATAAAATTAAAATTCTCTTTTTCTTTTCTATAATCTAACTTAAAATATAAATTAAATAACAACTTAATTTTAAAACTTTTAATAAAAAGCATTTTTAATATTTTAGTATTTATTTTTTCTAATAAAAAAATATGTGGGTAAACTTGATCATGCATATTTTAAAGATAAATATTACTTTTGGCTAAATAAATTAACTGCAACTAAAAGAAAAAAACCACGTCAGTATGATGCAAACTCTTTTGATAAAACTTCAAATAATCAGAAAAAAACATCGAATCTAGTAAAAGATGTAATAACAGATAATACGTGTAAACTAAACGACTTTTATCAAGAAGAAAATAATCCATGAAAGTTTGCTAAAATAGAAAAATTCAATAATCTATACTGTAATGTAGGAAGTCAAAATTACTGAGATTAAGACGTTAGTATTAAAAACCACCTAAACAACACTAACAGTTCTGGCGTTGATGGTATTCAAACGTATATGGTAAAAAAATGTAAAAATTAATTAGTAAAACCTATCTGCGCTCTTATCAATGCCTCACTTCATCAGTTTAATGTTCCTGATTGCTTAAAAATAAATAGAGTGATTCCCATTTATAAATCAGGGGACAAAACTGATTTAAATAATTACAGACCAATATCTATAGCTCCTATATTCATTAAAATCTTAGAAACATATGTCAACAGTCAAATTACAAGATACTTTATACATAATAAATTAATAAGTCAATCACAATATGGTTTTACAAAAAAATCGAATACTCAACCTTCTTTGTTCAATAAAAAAAACAGCTTCAGTGTTCTTCGATCTGACTAAAGCATTTGATTCAATTGATAGGAAAATATTGTTAAGAATCTTATTTGAATTTGGAATAATGGGTAAAGAGTACAACTGGTTTGCAAGTTATTTTAAGGACAGAAAACAGTAGGCAGAGTGTGAGGATATCAAAAGCACTACCAAAAATATTGACTATAGCGTAATACAAGGAAGCTAATTGGGACATGCATTATTTAACTGTTATGTGAGTGCACTACTATTCATAACTGGATGTTACTACACAAATTAACAGTGAATGAGTTCAAAACTAAATTTATGGTGATTAAAGAAACAAATGCAAAATTTATCTATATTCTACAATAATTGTCAAATGGAAAAAGTAAAGCAGTATAAATACCTAGGTACTGTTATGAGAATTTAAATTGGAATTGTCATGTGGATGAATTAATCAAGAAAACACGAAGGATAGGTGGAATATTTAAAAAAATTGGTAAACGGATTCCAGAAAAGCTAAAACGAGATATCTTTTTTGGTCTATTTCACAGGGTAATATCCTGTGGTGTAGCTATCTGGGGAAATACATACGCCAAGAATATAATTAAATTACAAAAGATTCAAAATAAACAATCAAAAATCTTTATGAACTTGGTCTTAGAACATCTACCAATCGTATACATCAGCAACACAAAATCCTTAAAGTGGAAGACAGCAGAAATTTGGCTCAAATATTACTAATACATAACATGCAAATAAAAAAGAAATATAAAATAGAACACAAAGCTAATTACTAACAATGAAATGCATAACTACAACACTAGATCGGCAAATAATCTGCGTATCATCTCAGGACATAACTCAATAATAAATCAATATCTATAATCATAATTGACAAGCTTTTAAGGTTCTGCGCAGTAGACACCTTTTTATTTTATTTCGATTCTCCTACTCCTTAATGAACTTCTGATATAATATATAAGATGTATATATAAAACAAAAATGCGCACACAGTTGAAAATTTTGTACTCATATGATTTTATTATTCAGCAAATACATTATGCATATTGGAGAACTTATTAAAATAATAAACATTTTTTGCTTTTACATTTAACATTTTTTACTTTTGCATTTATCAGTTTTGTATTATGTTTGCATCAGTTATTATAATTTACATTATATATTTGCAAATGAATCTATGTATATGTGCCAAAAAAAACAAAGAAACAAATTCATCTCAAATAAAAAATATAAAAAATCAAAAACAAAAAAAATCAGTTGAATTGTTCACATGACTATAGCAAATTTATTTTTATATAGTAGAGTTAGAGTACTTCATTTTGATATAGTAGGTCACTTGAATTCTTCATTTTTATCTTTTTAAGTAACTGTTTCTAAATTTTTGTTATTTGTAGTAATAATATAGTTTTTATTAAAATTATGTATTATGTAGGTATATATATACGTACCTCTTTAATAACAAAACTATTTATTTTTAGTAATTTTATCACTAAATGCCACTTACTATAGGGAATATATCGGAAACGAAGCAGTATATGAGGGACGTGTATTTATGTGTTCTAAATAAAACCATAAATTTTTTTATTAAACACGAGTGGTTTCTGGTATATCGTGCGAAGTCTATGTCAGTACGTAAATTACTGTTTTTTTAAAAACTTTAAATTTGACTTCAACTTGAAATATAATTACTCAACAGGGGCCCCTAGTTATTGTATATTAAACAATATTGTCAATAGTCAATTAAATTATATAATACAATTCCAGGTGACATTAAAGCTTTATCGTACAAAAAATTAAAAAAATCAGTAAGAAATAGGTTATTGTCTAAGTATAATAATGAGTAAATTCAATATTAAATATCAATATCAATCCTCGATCATATTATGTCAACTTATTTTTCTTTTATTGCATCTTTTTATTATACTCTTTCTTTCTTTTTGTATATTATAAATTAAATGCATCATATAATCATATAATCAGAACTAACTTTATTTTTACTTTTATATTTCGATTTATTGTTAATTTGCACTGTCTTTTTGATGCCACGATTTAACTGGTCTATTTATTCTTCTTGGTTAATTAAGCAGATAGCTCGCTAAGATTCAGTACTAGAGCCAACCTAATGTACAGAAGTCACTAAATTCAAAAAAATTGAACCCACAATAATTTTTATATTGTTAGAGAAAGTCTCACCTAAAGTACGAAATTAGACTTTGGGTAGCTGTAAGAGTAGTGATCAATAGTTTTGTATGGTATTAAAAAAAATTATTTTGCTTCTGCTGGATTGTGGCTTTATTAATGACAAAATCTTGATTCTATTGAGACTATTCGAAACATTATAAAACCATTTCAACTTAATTTCTTCTAAATTACCACTAATATGCAGATGTTTCAAGCATTATATTTTTGTGTGACTTTAGAATCGATATCGTAAGATTCACATTTCGCAATTTGTAATTGCTGGACGAGTTTTTTCTATGTTCTCCAGCATTTTCTGTTTCATATACATTTATGTATGTACAATGCCAAAGTTAAACATATTTCAATAAAATGGTTTAATAACACGCTTATAAATTTTACTTATCAGTTTCGATGACATTTTTTTGTCTTATAATATAGGTACACCTATAGGTTTTGATTCATTTTAGTCTTCCAGCGTTAATCTTCTGGATAGTATCTTCATCTACTCTTGCCGTTAGGAATGATCCCAGTGTAGTTGTTACACATAAATTGTATTAAATACCATCAATCACAATTGTTGGTCTTACAGCTTGATATGAGGCTAAACCTTCTTTACAACTTTCCTCCATTCTCATTTATCTTGGGTAACTGTTCTTCATTCCAATCTTTAGACAGTTGTTCTCTAACTCGCTCAACCATACTGATTACATCGCCTAAAATTGTGTTTTACATTCTTTGATCATTGAACCCCACCACATGTTCGGTTCATCATTGTCTATATGTCTTATACAACATTATTGTCTTCAATTAGTGATTCTAACACCTCGTTTGATCTAATTTAGTATTATCATTGTCACCGTTGTCATTTAGTTTTGGCCAAACATTTTATGCCTTATTCTGTTTCAATTAATTTTAGTTTATTTTTGTTACATCAAGCGAAAACGGTAGTTTAAGACAGGTTGTATATATTGTGGTCTGAATTTAATTGTGCTGCTTAACATCTTTGACTTGAAAAAGGCTATTTCAAAGCGTAGAAACATTTTTTTTTAATTGTGTTAACCATCAAATATTTACTATTGCCATTAAAATGTTTTAAACATAATAATTTAGGTAGGAATTGTCTATATACAGGATGATATCGGTAAAGCTTCGAAAATTTTGAATATAATTGAGGTGATAATTATTTCAATTGTATGCGATATATTAAGTAAAAACATTTTTTGGTATCAGATTCCACTATCCTTAGATGGAATCTGGTTTGTTAAATTTATGTTTATATCTCTGTTTATTCTCTTATTTTAAAATCTATCCCAATTTTAAATTTACTTTTTCTCAATTACTTTTTAGATATTCAAATATACAAGTGAGGTATTTTACTAAAATTAAATCTTTAAAGAAATATCTTAAGATACTAAAGATAACAGATCCTTTTTTCAACCTACACATTTTGTTTCTCGAAAACAAAACAAACATTTGATATCAAAGTTTTTGGAATGATTATTCTTGGTATATCGATTTACATTTTAAATTTTAAATTTTTTACTGAAATTTAAAATTGAATTTTGTTCAGGATCCTAAGTAAACTAATTTTAAAGTCTCTTCTTATAGGTATTGTTTTTATTTTAAATAAAAATAGAGAATAAAAGTAGAATTCACTTATTATTCGCTTAGTTCACTTATTAAGTCCATTATCGCTGCCAGTTGTAGAAGAAAATAGAAATAGGGTTCTAGTTTTAATAAGGACGAATGGGAAACAATAATCACTACTAATTATGTTAAATATCAGACTATCAATCAACCGATCGATATGATGTAAAGATTATTTCATCCTAACGAACGACTAATCAAAAGGTACACATACACAAAAAAATCTATTAATTAATTCACGCAAAAAAACATTATACATAATAATACATATATAAAAAAAGTTGTTTTGTTTTATTTACTTTTATTTGTGTACAACAATTATGACTTTTTTGTAAATGATTTGTAAATGATTTGTAAATGATTTGTTTATACATATATCGTTTATAATAATTCATTGTCGTAAATGTTCGGCGTGAAGCAGAATTGTTCCCCAAAACATATACTAGACATTTACTGTATGATTACATTAAGTTTACCATTGTAATTTTACGACCGGGACACGGTTTATACATTAATCCCAACCGGGACACGGTTTATACATAAATACATAGTCTGGACCATCAGAGGATCAGAAAAAGAAAAATTCGTGCGGTCTGTTAGAGATATTTTGAATGAAACAGTTTGCATTCTGCTTGAAGATCATATGTAGGTTGATTATTTACTTTAGGGAGTACACTTGTTGGAATATGATTCAACATTCAGCTAAATTTGACTATAAATGAATTTCAATTGTCATTTTTCCACCATCTAGGAATTTCCATTGTGTAGGTATGAACTTGAAGCTTCTTACTACTAGAGTGCAAATGATCTGCAAAACTATGGATAGAATATAAAGCTATTTGAAGAAGATCATTGATAAATATCAAAAATAGAATGGGAGAGAATTTAACCTTGTGAAACCCCAAACATTAATATTATAGTAATTGGCGAATGTAAACCAACTAAGACACAAATTGAACTATTCTATTGGAAATTTTCGATCGAATTTTATTCGATCGAATTATTTTCGAAAAATTTTATGGTTTGTTGGGAATGTTAGTATTTAATTTATTTTGAAAATATTAACAAAATTTTTATATTAAGATTTTAAGTATCTAAATATTGATAATATTGACGGTTGGATCTTGACTTCTCTGATGCTGATAAAAAAAGGAAGACTTTTAACTTCAATGATATTAGTAATTCGTTATTCGATATTCGTAAAAAATTCATGACAACTATTTGTGGTGTCTTTTCTTTTCTGTTATTGGTCTACTTACTTGATATATCTTTGCAATGCAATGGCATCGAATTGTAATTTATGTATCGTTAGTTTTCCATATGCGTATCAAGCTTGTAAGGAATGGTTTCAGTCCTAAAGACTTTGCTAAAGCATACCTTTTCCTAATAATACGTTTTGTCCTTGCGGCTTTATTAAAAGGTATTACCAGTTCTAAACACTATATAGTAAACGAGCTTGAGGTTTGAGTCTTATTAGTTAAATTGACTCTTTGGATTTGTGTTTTAGAGTTATTTAATATTTCAATTTTTTTTTCTACTTACACAAAATTTTACAATAAATCATCATTTACCAAAGTCAGTAAATTCTGCATTTTATAGAAATACATCTTTATACTAATTCATGACATCACAAATATTAAAGAAAGTGTTCGTTCGATATACTTGACTATTGTTAAAGAAAACAAAAAGGTATTCAGTAAAATATTGGTTAAAGAGAATATTGGTGGTGTGATATCTGGCATACATATAATTTCGAGGTATTTCAGGAACTTACATACCTCACACCGCGTTAATCTCACAAATGGCATCAATATGAAAATCTGACGAAGAATAACCCTTGTTTTTCTTTATGATAAACATTTCGGGGTCAAAACTACTATCCGGCAACACCAAAGTTTAAATTTACAACACGCTCATACTTCCGATTCTGCTCTACAGATCAGAATAATAAATATTGCCTAAGGCTAGTGAGTGAATTTTTAAAACAAATGAATGAAAATATTCGAGCCAAGCAAATCTTCGAACCTTCGTTGCTGATATGAGATATCGGCAAATATAAAACAATTTCTAATTTTCAATCGGAGAAAAGACGCTCCTGATCAACGAAACTGGAGGATATTGTTGAGTCAGACCCACTACCTTTATGACCACCTAAGTAAAGTGATAAAAAAATCCAATTTGAACTGTCACGTCAGTGAAAAAAAAGCTAAAAATTAAACCGTTTGGGAAATCGTCGGCTGAGGTCTGAAAGGATCCATAAGCCATTTCCACTTTTTTTGACTTAAGAACAGATTCTTAGGTTTTGCGATACGCTCTTTCTTTTGGCCTGAACTGTTTTTCGTTATCTTTTACCGTTTCGGAGATATTTAGTTCCGGATTGACCCATATCCATCTTTGTAATACTTTGTTAATTATAAAATGACTCATACGCCAATTTTTTGGATATGGGTCATTTTTGTATGAAGTTTGACGTCAAGATTGACTTCTTTCTGAAATGCTCCATATCCATTTGCCTGACACATATACCCAACAAATGATCAAAACTATCTAAAAGCATTATTAAAAATAAAATAATTGTGGTTGTAATCTTTTATTATGGGGGGAATAACCATTGATTTCAAAAACGTATGATTATTCTCGCCATAATAGAACCGTACTTCTTTAATAGTTATAAGTTAAGATATACCTAGGTAACGTATATAATAAATAATTTTAAGTTCTTTATTTTTTTAGTAATTGAATTATTGTTTTATGTTATGTTGTTTTTGTTTCAGATTATAATATTGTTATAAGAGAATGTGATCTCAATGAAATAAACTGATTTTTAATTTTGAAATTATTTAAGACCATTAATATTTTTAGTATGTAGTGGACCATACATTTATTTGTAAAGTTTAGTGATAAAACGACCCGTATCCAAGTAAACTTGACCCACGTGCATGGACTAAAATCAACTTGTTCAAAAAAGTGGATATGGGTCGTTTGGGAATCGATTTCGAAAAACAAAAATGCCTACAACTTATAAACTAAAAGGCGTAGTCACTTGAAATTTTGTAATTAAATTAACAAAATAACTATTAACTTATTGTGAAAGTTACAAAAAATCGTATTGTATACTAGGAACCGAGTTGATAGCATATGAGCCATTTAGAATTTAGCCGACGAAATGGTGTTCTCTAACAAACAATCAGAAACTTAATAAAATTTTTTAAAACAAAAAATAATTTAAAATAAATATAGACACAAATATTAATCCTATTAACAATCCTTATTGTAACCTTTATTTCCTTTAATTATATTTTTAACTATGATATTGTGTATGTATAGGTATAAAAATATAAATCAAAAATTTGTCACAAAAATTTTAATTATGATTAATATAATTTTTTTTTAAAATAAATTAATTAATTTTGAAATTCTATAATAATTCTAAAAAACAAACCTTAATACTCTAAATTAATTAATTAAATTAAATTAATTAAATATAAATCAATCAATTTAATTTTTTTTTATTTATTTTAATTTTCCAGGTGTCTTCCTATCATTATTAATATTTTTATCAGTAGCTGGTAATATTCTAGTCTGCCTTGCTATTTATACAGAAAGAAGTTTAAGGCGAATAGGAAATTTATTTTTGGCCTCATTAGCCATTGCGGATTTATTTGTTGCTTCATTAGTAATGACATTTGCTGGTGTAAATGATTTATTAGGTAAGTAAAATATCGTTAGTTTTGTTATCATGATTAAAAAAAAATAAAAAAAATAATAAAAACTTTTCAATGTCATTGCGCTCAGCTCAGTGAATTAACATTTTTTTTTTGTTTTTGTTTTCATTTTTTCTTTTGCTTAAACTCTATGTTTTTACATTTTTTATTCAATTGCCGTAACTTTTCATTTATTGTTGTTGTTTTTGTTTTCATTTTCATTTTATTTAAGAAAAATATGTTTCTTCTGTCTCTTTCTTTCGATTTCTTTAATTTTATTTTTTGGGACAAAATTTCAATTAAATTAGCATTATTTGTTGCGTGTTTTTTTCTTTTGTTTATTTTTTTATTATTATATTGTTTTTGTTTTTTCTTTTTTTAATTTCGTTATTATTGTGTTTTATTTACTTTCTCTCTTCATTTTATATTTTTTTTTGTTGGTTCCTTTTTTGTTCGGTTTGTTATTAAGAAAAATTCACAATGTCTTCTTGAAGATAAAAATAAAAAGTCTACAAGAAAAGTAAGGGTGGTGGCTGTGGTGGTGTTGAATTGTTTATAGCTGTGGTGGGTGACAGCAAGGAAAAACATCAAAAGGCAATTTTTAAACTAAAAAAATAATAACAATAATAATAAAAAAAAAGATAATAATTTGTATAAAAGATGAGATCAAAAGCATATGGATTATCTCATCGAACAATTATTGTTATTGTTTAGATGAATATATATATACATATATATATAATATCTATATACTTAATCTAATTAATAACAGTTGAATGGATTTAAAATTGAATTAATTTTTTTTTGTTAATTTTTTTTAGGGACAAATTCTTCATTTTCAAAATTTTATTTTCAATTTTTATTATTTTGTTTAGGATCCTAAGTAAACTAATTTTATTTAAGTCTCTTCTAAGGTATATTGTTGTTATTTTTATGTACAACGCAACATTAACAATAAATAAATAAATAAAGAAATACGAGGCAGACGAAGAAAATATTTTTTAATATTTTATGCTTTTTTAATAAAATTTGGGTACATGGGTTTTGTTTGAATTGGAGACAATCGGAGGAAAAGTCAACAGTTAAATTTGATTGCTTTTAAAATAAAATATTACAATTAATAAAAAATTAATGGCATTTGTTTTGGCATAATTTCAATAATAATAGAACAAAATACAGCAGAAATAGACTAGCAAGAATTTTAACGGAAATGAGTTCCATTTTGTTGAATTTAGATAATTCTTTAGCCGGTTTATAGTTTAAATATATCTTGATACTTTTACTACCCAAACATTATTTTTTTTAATAATACAAATTTTCGTAAATTTTAAGATATTTAACTTACATTTTTAAGACGCTTCTGATCGTTTGATAAATAAATGACAGAAATACCAAAATGATAGTGCCCATAAAAAGTAACTTCGTAAACGTTTTACTGCAAAAGTTAATTAGAATAAATTTGTTTAATAAAATTCCGTCCGATAATGGGGTTACAGGACAATGATTTTTTTGATAAACATATTTTTTTTTTTATTATTTTGTTTATTGTGTTTTTCTTTTAAATGGAAACTAACACTTTATTTTCAAATCTTATGATCTAATTTTGAACCATCCTTGTCATTGCTAGATCAATATTTTTTTTTTTTTTGTATTGGAGTCGGACTTGAATTGCAATGATAATTTTGACCTATATAAAGGAGCATTTTTTTTACTAGTGAATTGGATCGGTTTTGAAGTTTTGATGTGTATTTTAGCCAAATTTTCTATTTTTCATAATCTACTGTAGTAATATTTAAATTTTAAATTATGTTAGCTTTTATTATTTATCATTGGGTACTCATTATAGTTTTTAATATTTTACATTGTACTCTTTGTAATATTTTAATGTTTTAAAGCATTGCCGTTCACTATCGTTTTAATGCGAAAGTTTGAATCGGCTTGATTATATTATTGGCAGTACTTTCGATTATAATTTTAGTTTAAAATTTCTAAGTTTTTTTGTTTTGAATTTCATTTCAGTTCTTTTAGTTTCGACGTTTTCCCACAGAATGCCTCAGTCCAAGTGAATATCTTGTTATGTATAGGTAATTTTGAATTTCGACCTAAGAGCCCGTACATTTCTCTATATTTATTATCACGCTCAAATTTTTTCAAATTTTACATTGAGACACACCCGTTTTAATATCTCTGATAGTATAATACTCTTCGTCTTGTTTTATTTTGGATAGTCTGTTTTCTAGATATGATAAGAGTATATCTACGTATTGTTTAGGTAACATATTATTTCGTTTATTAATTAAGCCACGATGCCATACTTTATCAAAAGCTTGAGCTATATCTAGAAATATAGTAGAGCATATACTTGCTTTTATTCTAAAGCTTTTTCTATTATGTCTATTACCCTATGTATTTGATCGATTATCGAATGCTTAGATCTAAAACCAAATTGATAATTTGGAATTAGATTACTATTTTCTATGATCGGTCTCATTCGAACCAATAGTAGTTTTTCAAATTATTTTGATATTATTGGTAGTAGTGATATTGGTCTGTAGGATTTAACCTCAATTATGGGATTACCTGGCTTTGGTATCATAATTATCTGTGCTATGTTCAACATATTCGGCACATACCTTATTTTTATATCAGCATTTATAATACGTGTTAGCATTGTATTAGCTTTTTTCGGAAGTTATTTCAAGACTTCCGATGTAATTAGATCGAAACCTGGAGTTTTTTTATGTCTCAGTTTTTTAATTTGTTCAACTATTTCTCTCTGTGAGAATGGTGATATGATATTTTCTTGCCAATTATTATTTTCTTCAGTGCGATCATCCGAATCTGTCTCATTTGGACAAAAAAATTCCTCAAGTTTATCTGCGAATGTTTCAGCTTTATTTTTATTATCTCTTGCCCATTCACCATTTTTCATTCTGATTGGCGGGATTATAAGTTGAAAAATATCATCATTATTGTCATTAACTCGTGTCCTATGTGAATTTTTTAACATTTAATTTAATGTTAAATATTGTATCAATAATGATATCAGCTTAAATTTTTGGTTATTCTATCGTTATTGTAATTAATATTGGGAGCAGATAATTTATTATTGGTTTGTTTAGTGTAAGTATTTTTTCAAATGGTCGATAAATATTCCCCTTTTTCTCTATTGCTTCTAGGATAGTTCTTGTTTGAAAGTCTGATATAGATCTTTCAGATAGTTTGAGTCGCTTTAGGTATTTAGTTGCTTGTCTTAAAGAATAGTCCGATATATATGTTTGTGTCAATTTGTCCACGTATTTCTGGCGTTTTTTATTTTTCTTTTTCTTCAAGTTAATTTCTTATTCCTAATTTCTTAGTGGAAGTGACATTTTATAAATGAAAATTAGAAATCATTAAATAACCCGTCATTTTAAAACTATTTACATCAAAAATAAAATTTTAAAGATTATTGAATTTCGAAATATATGCGAAATATATAGAACAATCCAATTATAATATAGACTTATATAGATTGATTATGTTGTGCATATTAATTAAATAATTAAAAATAATGTTATTAAAATTATTTTAAAAATATTAGGCCTTGTGAGTAGCAGCCAACATTTTAATAATATTAATAAAAGATTAAATGTTGTTCACAATTACTAACTGACATAACTCATAAAAAAAAATATAAAAGCCGTTTTCTTAGACTTAAAACGTGCTTTCGAAACTATAGACAGAGAGATCATACTAAAAAAAACTATGTAAATATGGAATTAAAGACAAAGAATTAGAATGATTCCAAAGTTACTTAGAAGACAGAAAACAAATAGCTCAATTTGGGAATTATAAATCAAATAGTGAATATGTTAAGCTAGGAGTACCACAAGGATCAACTCTTGGTGCATTAATTTTTGTGTTATATATAAATGATATTAATAAAATTTTGAACAATGCAAGAATAATGCTATTTGCTGACGACACATTGATCTTTATGGAAGGTGATAATATTAACGAAATCGAAAATTATTTAAATAAAAATTATGATAGAATTTTTAAATGGATGAACCAGAATAAATTAATGTTAAACATAAATAAAACTAAATGTATGATGCTAAATAGTCCAGTAAATGTAAATATAAGAATAAATGATGAAATAATTGAATGTGTGAACGATTTCAAATATTTAGGTACAACAATAGAAAAATATTTAAAACTAGGAGAGCATGTAACAAATCCATGTGGAAAAATAGCGAAAAAAATTAATTTTTTATATAGAATACGCGAAAAAATAAGTAGAGAATGTTTAATTACAATTTATAATACAACCATATTACCGCACTTTGATTATTGTTCGTCCATATTGTTTAAGTGCAATAATAATATGATTGAAAGACTTCAAATACTTCAAAATAGAGCAATGAGGATAATCTTATATTGTAATAGGTACACATCGATTGGGTATATGTTAAATAAATTAAATTGGATGAACGTAAAGCAGAGGATATATTTCAAAACAATATTTTTTGTGATTAAAACAAAATATGGGTTGGTTCCTAACTACTTAACTAGAAATCTTACGTACATAGGTAATACTCAATCATATGCCTTAAGAAACTGTAATGATTTTAGATTGCCAGTAGCAAAAAGCACAAGGACCCAAAATCAGATAATGTACAATGGATTAAAAATTTTTAATGAAATGCCGGGTTTAATAAAAGCCGAAAGTATAATAAGTTATTTTTAAAAATTGTTAGTAAAATATGTTAAAGAAAATTTCTAGAAAACTTATAGATAAAGTATTTAAACTATAAAACTATATTAATTGATATATAAAATTAGTTTAAGTTTGAATAAAATGAAATAAAGTAAATGAATTGATATATGTATAAAAGTAATTTAATTATTAGTAGTAGTAAATAAGAAATAATGTATATCTTTCTAAAAGTTTATATTAAACTAATAAAATTTAAATATAAATAATATATTAATAAATATATAGGTAGCACTTTTTCAAGATATTTTAATTTCTGATATTTGATTTTAACATTTATTTTTTTTTTCTCTTGAATATTTTAACTTCATTGGAGAATTCTTAAATGATAAAAATTATTTTTGTTAAAGTCAAAAAACTTTTAAATTAATGCCGCAATCAAGTTGTGTAATGATGAAAAAAATGGTATTAACCTAATTATATTAACTTTAATTAAAATTATAAAATAAAAATACAATAAAAGCATATATGTATATATAGACCACATCGTTGAATACACACCACATTTATATGCAGTGTATATGTAAAAGGATAAAGTAATGAAGAATTTTTTGTAAGCAGCTCATCAAGACTTTTACCTCCTAAAGTAATTTTTATAAAATTCTGAATCCCTCAGGTATTAAATCTGTATGTACAGTGTACATATATCTTGCGTCAAAATGAAATAAATTCTTGGAAAATTATGTAACATCTAAATTCAAAATTATGAAAACTTTTTTGATGATTATGATTGAGATAGACTGAAAGGTATATAGTTTTTAATTTTAACAGTGTATATACAAAAAGTGTATACAGTTTATTCTAATATCGTCGAAACAATGTGAAAATAGTTTTAATTGTAATTCGCTGAATGTTAATTTTGAATATAAATATTTGAATTTAGATATCTTGCATTTTGGTTACAAAATCCTACTATTTTTTTTTCTTTGTAAATTGGGGAGTTCTAACTGACCCCGACCTCTTAAGATCTATTGTACTTCCCCGTACATTTCAGAATTGTATGTCTATGTCCTTGATAAACGCTATTATTGCTTTGATGTCAATGTCAGAATAAGGCGATTTGTACTCCTGATAGTGTTTGTATATTTTGCAAGCTATAGCGTCGCAAGCAAATAGAATATAGGAGGAGGATTCCTTCTCTTCTAAGCACAATCTGCATCTGTCGGTCTCGTACCAATCTTGAAGAGATGCTTGTTGAATGGACCTGACCTGTTATAAACCATAACAGCATTCTGACATTGTATCTAGTCTCGCTGATTATCTGATTCAATCTATGAATAATTAGTTTGAAAAAGAATTTAGACTGTGTAAATCTTTGACAACTATCCCACATTTTTTTTTTTTTTTTTTTATGTTCTTGACAGTAACTTAAGGAGAATCACTTTTTCGTGCCTAATTAAGTACGGTACTGTAAGTTTATAATGTTTTTCGACCATTTATTTGTCAAATTACTTGCTTGCAACTCATTAAATGTGGAAAACTACTACTATTGTCAGGAACTAAGCCTTCTTAAATAAAAAAGCTTTATTTTATTTAATTTGTTACCAGATTATACTCTCAATTATTTTTTGTTATTTTTTTATCGCAATGACAAAGGATACTGGACCAGGTTGAAAAACCAATAAAGCATTTTTTTTATTTCATCGGGAATCGAACCTGGGACCTTTTGGTTGAAAATCAAGCGCTCTACCTACTGCGCCACCCAGGTTTTGTTGGGCTTCGGTGGTTTCCCCTTGAAAACAATTCATTGTAGGTAGGCGTTTGAACGAGCAATACTTGACTGTTTGCACCTGTTTTTGCAAGGACATCTGCCTCTTCATTGCCTGCTTGTCATTCATGTCGACATAAGAGTAACTCTGTTTCGTTGAGCTAGTTTTATTAAACTTCTGTTTCAGCTATAGATAAGCTTTGATTTATAAATTGAGGAAGCCAGAGCTTTTAAGGCAGTTTGGCTATCTAAAACTATGTACATGTTGACACCATTGTGCCCCCTTTTACTGCACTGTAATGCCGGTACCTCGATGCTATAGGTTTCAGCTGGAAAGACAGTGGGATATGTGCAACCTATGCTTTGTAGACTATGGCTCTTAATAGTGTAAACTACCCAAAATCTGAAAACAGAACTAAGATACAAAAACGATAACAATAGATAAAGGAATAAGGGGGAGTAAATGGATTTTTTTTTTTTATCAATTTCTTTTGAATGTATGGCGCTTCCACTTGATACGTATATCGTACTCAATTGGTAGCTTTGTTCTTACGCTACGTTAGCTTTTTTTTAACTTTTGTTGTGTATGGTTCTCCGCCAGGTGTTCTTTAGAAAATATTATTTGACGGTTTTATGGCTTTATCTATCTCCATTTCCTCCTTTGGATTTGTCTCGATATGGATTCTTCAGCGGTTAGTATCCAGAAGTCCTCGTTGCTTATTATGTTTGGCCAGAATATTCGGCATAAATTTATTAATTAAGGCTTCTAACTTTTGGTTGATGGTATTTTATTTTAGCCAAGTTTCACGGCCGTAAGTCAGGATTGATTTTACACAACACCAGCATATTATAAGTTTAGTTCCTTTGGATATTTAGCTGTTTTTCCGTACATGTTGCAATCTTTAATCCCTTTTTTTCGTTTCTTAACATTTCGTTTGTAATACTGCCCATCAATAACTAATAGTCACGAATGAAAAGTCGCCAATATGAATGCAACAACTTATCACTGGGTTAAAAAGATTTCTAATTTTATTTAGAGATAAGTTCAAATTTGGTATTTAACATTTCTATTAACTAAATAATTAGAAACTGAATACTATCAACATTCATTTTCCATTTTACTACAGATCCAGTTTTTATAGAAAGTAATTCGATATTTTTCTAAAATAAACTGAACTGCTTTTGGCAAAATTTCATTAAATATTGGATCGATAAATACCACTACCACTCTTCAATAGATTCAATGCACCACAATCCTGTCTATCATTTTTGTTTTTTTTTGTCTTTTTTTTCATGCAAGAAAAATATTTTAATAAAATTTATAATTTCGATACAATATTATTTTTTGTTACTCAAACATCAGGGGAAGATTGATTGATGCATTTTTAATGCTTGCAACAAACTGATTGCTGTCATTATGATGTAATTTAATCTTATTTTAGTGAGATCGAAAATTATACTTTCTTCTATTTTTGAACAATTTTTCTTTATACACATTTGAATTTTTTCGTTTATAATTCAGTTTTCGAATTGTGTTAAATGAAACGGAAATCAACGACGATCGCGACATTTAAGATACTGCAAGTCGGAGTCGAAATAGAAGAAATTGGAGAGACTATATAAATAGAATCGAAGAAGGTCGAAGATAGTAAAGAATAGCCAAATTAATATCAAACTATCAAGAAGGCTGGTATGGCATCAATCTAAACGACATTAAAAACTCCGTTGCTTTTGTTACAATTAATACTAACCTTTAAGACTAACCATTCAAGTTTGCATATTTTCGTAACATATTTTGATCAAACCGGATCCCATTGGGGACTCTTGGGAGATAAAAGGTTAATCCAACATAGTTTAAACGGTTTCGTTCTTTAACCAAATTTTGATTGTCAACCAAACGTAAAACGTTTTATTTCGTCTTTTATGAAAGGGATCCTGAGATATCTCGAGCATTCTCTGAGCATTCCAAACATTAATAATGTGTCATATTTGAATACCGTATGCCCAGACTGGCTTCAATATTTGATTGTAAATCAAAACTTTGGTATATGTTGAAAGTGTAGACATCTGCTTAATTAGCCAATACAACTGTTTGTACTTCAGATCTAATTTTAATTTTTTCTTGATATGTTCTTTCCATCTAAGCTTCGCGTCAAAATGCAAAAATGCAGAATTTTTTTATGGTATGACGATGTTTGTTTTCCTTTTTGAAATGGGCGATTCAATTTTTTATTCGTAAAGTTAATGTGCATGGATTTTAATTCATTCAATTGAGAACACAATGGGGAATTCGTCTTTTGTACCGAATGGAGATTATGTTATTGGCTTGTTGTAATTTACTTGTAGCTTCATTTATTATTAAATATTTAAAGGAAAAAGTTATTTTTTATTTTTGATGTTATCATTAAGCCTTTTTCCATCCATTTCTCTTAAACGGTATGCAGCTTGTTCTGCAGTTAAATCTCTTTGATTTTGACAAAGTAATTCAAATCCTACCATAAATTTTCATACAGTAGCAGATCGTAATAATGGTGGATAATATATCGTATGTAGAGTCCAATATCTTATATCATTTTCATTTGACATATCAAAAGTTGGTGCTCCATGCCATCCCATTGAATAAGGAAACGAACATTGGAATTAATTATCATATTTCGTAGTTAATTCTTTAATTGTAAGAGCCGAGTTTTCTATTTGGGTCTGATTTAAATCATCAATAGTTTCAAAAGGCCAAGCGGCCCAATAAGGAACAAACACTAATTCTAATTCTTTTTTAATATAATCATCTAGCAATGGGGTACCATATTTTTCGTAATACAACTTTAAATTCAAATGCTTAGTTTGTGATTGTATTGGGAAAAAAGAACTTGCCCAAATTTGACAATGGGGATGTGGGTTAGAACAGCCCATTGCAGCTCCCTTATTTTCCAATATTTGAGCACAAGTGTACTTTCGTTTTAAATCTTTAAATTGATTAATCCATTCGCTAATGACTGCTTCAATTTCCTTTGAAAATCAAATTTTAAAGTAATTTAAATCAAAAAATATTCAGGAGACAATACAGAGAATTGTACAAACAAGAAATAGGCATCAATATTCCAGAATGTATTAGTATTTTTTCATAATTGACAAAGTCCTACTTGATTTAGGATGAAAACACATAATCCTACATTCACCGTGAGCTGGTCGATTTTTGAATAATGGATCTTCAGTTTTGGGAGGCTCTGGAACATTTTCCAAAAGAGCCGGGAAATCTTTTGAAAATACGAAAGTGAAAATGTACTTTGGATTTTTTGTACCATTACTTCTTAAAACATTTGGACAAAGGGGGTTTGTTGGATCGAGTTCTGGCAAATCATTTTTATGAAGTAATTATTTTTGGCCAGACCATGGTCTTTTTATACGGTGTGAACATACAAGAATCCATTCTTCTGTTAATGGATTATATCGTTGATGTTGATGCTCAGTTGAAATAAAAGTAGTCATTATGATTATAGAAAGTAAATGTTAGAAAAATTTAAACTTATGAAAATTAAATTTAAAAAATTACTGTACGTGATAGTTAAATGTTCATTAGAGAATAAAATGGAATTGCAATTTATCAATTATTTAAATACACATTACTTTAAGCATTTAGAGGGCGAAGTTGCTGATCATGTAATAACAATTGAGGCGGGCAGTCATCGTATAGTATATTTTACTATCGCCCTATCGCTATCGCGATCACGAAAGGTTTTTTATTTATATTTTACACCAACTGTTAACATAGCCGTATCATCTGCCAAATTAGCTACATTCGCATCTTCTATCTCTGGAATATCACTATTGTATAGTAAATAAAGTATAGGACCCAGAATACTCCCTTATGGTATTCCTGAGTATATATTGAGTGTAATATTCTCCTTACTTAATTTGAAATACTCGATTCGATAAATATGATGAGATCAGTTCAATATATGTTTCGGGGAGCAAGCGACGTAGGTTGTACATAGTGAAACAATATTGAACAAGAACAATTTGCAACTCAAGTTGAATCAATGCCATACATATAGAGCTTATGAGGTGAAATTAATACGCAATATTAGGTGTAACACAATTTTAATATACATTTGAAATTATATTGAATTTTCTTTATTTCGCTTAATTTTTTATAATGAATTTTCTAGAAAAAAAAACATGCATCACTTTTGTGGCCATTGGATAGTATTTAGTTGTTTTAGTTTTGTTTAAAAACTCAAAAATTTAAATTAAAATAAATTCTAGCACTAAAATATTTAAATTTTAAAACTATTTCATTCGGTTTATTTCTCTATTTTAATTCGTTTTTATTAACCTGGTTATTTTTGTCTGTATTTTTGATTGTTTGTTTGTACAGATCGCGTCAAAGTAGGTACTTCCAAAATTCATGTATCAAAAACTATTAAACTAATTCGATTCCCAACTCTGGCCTCATACAAATGTGCTGAAAAGTTGTGATTGTGAATTTCTAATACATAATAAAAATATTTGTAAGAGTTTAAACAAAAAAGGTCAGGCAAGTTAATAGTAATATTTATAAGCAGTGGATGTCATTAAGAGAACTCACATAACAGTTCCATATAATTTGCAATAAAATTGTTATTAACTTAGATGTACTATGCATGCATCAATTATCTATTGCATGTGACCCAAGCTTTTCCTTTTAAATCCTAAAATATTTTTGTACCTATTGAAAAGTCTCAATTCAAAATTTTCAGGACAATATGTAGAGGGTCATGGATCTATATGGGGCTTTTTAATATATTCTAAAAACCTATTACATAAAAATTTATTAAAATATTATTTACATCGTATTTTAAATACATTTTTTCAGCTTTTTAACGACCAAAAATCCGAAAAATTCGAAATCTAGTTATGAGCAATGCTATCCGTCGTCTAAAATAATGATCACTTACAGTTTGGTTTTTATAGCATCTTATCATATATTACATAGTAAAAAAACAAAACGTTTAATTACAAATCAGTGTTTCTAATTCTTAAAGTCAATGAGAATCACTCGTATCATTTCTTACTTTGGTCAAAGTCAATTTAAAAGTTAAAGAAAATCAAAGTTTATAAAATTAATTACAATATAACTTATCACTTTCATTTCAAATATCCTTTTTTTTCGAAGATTAACGATTAAATAAGTGTCCATAATGGGAATTGACATACCATAGATCAATTTTAACTTGAACCACAAAAATAAAACAAAAAAAAAAAAATCTTTGTGTTTTCCGGATCGTTAAAGACCCATTGAGATTAAATTGGAATTTAATTCATTCTCTTTTTCCTCCATCCATAGCTACATATATACATTACCAATTCTATAAATGTATAGTAGAAAAAAAAACAAACAAAAAAAAAGAAACTAAGCAAAAAAATATATATTTTAAGGACTTTTCTAATATAGAAAACCTCTTGAGCTTATTATAAACTTACATTTCTTTTCATTATTGAAAATATAATTTTTCATTAATCTAACTAAAAATAAAAGGAAATTATAAGATTTTCCAAAGAACCAAATTAAAATTGATTGAACTTGGTATATTATTATATACCTAGATTTATTTATTGATACATAAAGTTAATAAAACGTAATCCCATGCGAATTACGATTTTCAAAGGGTTATTAATGAAGGTTTTTGATTCAATGAGGAACTCGGAGTTGTTAAAAATATAAAAAAAACTTTTCCAAAAATCACATTTTTCCATTGACATTTATTACCCATACAGTTCCATCATAATTTTCGGTATTTAACGTATAAAATAATTTCTAATTTTAAAATAAACACTTCATTTTACTTGAATAGAGTCATAGTTGATTTTAATTTTCATTTTGATAGTTTTAAATTTATTTTAAAATCAAATTTTAAAGTAATTTAAATCAAAAAATATTCAAGAGACAATACAGAGAATGGTACAAACAAGAAATAGACATCAATATTCCAGAATGTATTAGTATTATGCCCCGTATTTTTATGGAAGATAACGTATGTTAGCAATTATGTAACTGAAATAGCTATGCAAGCCATTTAAAGTTCGATAGTTAATGCAAAATTCGTTGGTTAAAATTTTAACAACGCATTACAGAAATTGAATATAAAAATTTACCAAACAAATAATAAATGGGTCTACTACATAATCTTGTTTCTTGAAATATTAAAAAACATGAAAGTCTTGTCAAACACTCTTTTTTATTATGAAACAACTAATATTTTTTTTTATTTTCCATGTATAAATTTTTTGAAAATTTTTATACATACTAAATGACTTTTTTCGGCCACCTGAATAAGCGTAAGGATTTTTGAAGACCTATGATAAATGATCAAAAAATAATTCGTCTAAATTCCGAAAGGAAAAGGTCCTGAAATTTTTTATGGTTAATATAAAGGAAACTGATATATAAATAAATAAATAGATATAAACTTTGGAAAAGTCTCAGACCTCCTCAACCAATATTCAATCACGTTATCGTATGAGCATTATATTCATGTTCATTATTCATTCCAGATATTGTTTGTTCATTAATTAATTTTGACAGTGAACATTAATTATAGTACCAGCTAATCTAAATTTGAGCTCTTCAGCATTAATGGAAATAAGCACATTTTCGTCAATTTTGTGAGCTGATCCAATTCTTTAATAGTAACAAAAGTTTTATTATTTCTCTCTACTCCATTTCCTACTGATGACTGATAATGTTGAAGAGTATGATAACTGCTAAATTACTCTTATTCTCATTGTATTTATTATATTTGATTACTTTCCTCAAAGAATTATCATTTTTTGGTTGCCTCTAACCACATTAAAGTGAACTGTTAATTTTAATGAAATGTGTGAGTGGGTGTAATTTTAGTACTAAAATTAAGAACAATACATTTTCAAAAACTTTGAAAAAGAAAACTGACATAAAAATATTAGATTGGTTTATTTGCACTATCACCTTTATCGCTATATCAATTAACAGATTTAGAGAAAAATTAATTAAATTAAACTTGCCACAATATCATTCTATTTGTTATTTTGTAGATGAAAAACATTCTTATTTAATTTGTCGACTTTTTGTACCGTATTTAACTTTCATCAATTAAATTTACAAAAAATATTTTAATACATCTCTCGACTCAATTTTTTATCTATTTTAATTATACTTGTATATAGTATACTTGCCATATAACTAATATTACGGTTCACAATTGCCAAATAAAAAAAAATGGGGTTAGATACAAGTGAAAATATTTTACTTCCTAGCTTTGTAATTATCAAATAAGGAAAAATGGGATTAGACGCAAGTGAAAAATTGAAAAATTAAGAAATTTACAAATTTTAGCTAAATCAAATACGTATGTACCTATTTTTTTGTGAATATGTACGTGTTATTATGGAGTCAACTGCAGAAGTCTATTGGGATCTACCAGAAGCAAAACGTCTATTGAGCGTAATCGCGGAAGTCTGTTGGGTATTTTTTTTTTCTATTAATAAAGACATTTTTTTAATAGACTTTGACTTAGAAATTATTTTTTTTAGTTTTAAGAATCATAGAATTATTGAAAGATCCGTAATTTTTTACTTTTATAATTATTTTTGCAATAAAACAAATTTTATTTTAAAATTTAAATTTTATTCACATTCGATAAAACATCTTTTATGAATTGAATTTAGTAATGTATTACGAATTAATCACTCTTTATAATTGTTTATTTGTACTTTATGTAGATCAGTAGTTTCTAGTTCTACTAAGCCTGTTGTTATAATGTTGAATACTAAGCCTGTTCTAATAATGTTGAATACAAATCTTATGTACAGCAAAACCTGTATTTATTATTTTTGTGCACTTCTCTGGTTTATTATGAAGTTCGCTATCTTGATAAGTCTCTCAATGTCCTTAATCTCTTTTCGTGTAACAATTTTATTTTAGCTTGACGTTCCATTTCTTGTTCCTCAAGCTCTTGATCCAATATGAATATCAAAATATAAATATTAATTTTGTTGTTACATTACTCTGTCAATGCTTTGCTTATACTTTACTGAAAGAAGCTAATACTGTTGATCCAGTTCCGGTGGATCTAATTAAACAACTATTAATTTCAATAATTATTTTTAATATTTTATTCGTGATAACCCATACGTAGTCCTTAAATATGTTATTTTTTTTCTTTGTCAAACCTTCACCCTTATATTTTCGGTTTTATATTTAAATCTTTCTGTAACAATTATTATTAATAAGATAACTTTATTTTTATTCATTTTATATTTCCATATTCTTAACAATCGAGCAAAAATTCTTTTTAATACAAATCAAATTTACTTCCTTTCAAAAACACATCAATCACCAATCAAAACAGTCTCCACTTATTCGACTTCCGTGGCTGTCAGACAACTAACTCATCACTCGTTGTTACATTTCTTACTTTCAAATTTAAAAGGAAAAAAAATATTAAAAATACAAGCGGTCACTAAAACCCGAATTAGGGATTCACTTAGATTTTTTTATATCGCTATTCATTATTTACTCCAAACCAAATATACTTCATTAAAATATTAAATATTATATACATGTTTAATCGAATATCAGATAGATTTTAGAAAATTCATATATTCAGAATGATCTGACGCAGCAGATTAGAGACAAACCCCAAATAATGATTTTCAGGCATATTTTAGTACGTCTAATTATCATTGTTTAGCTACCGAGTGCAGACTTTCAACATCAGAAGAACTTTTTATTCAATTCGATTGCACCCGACAAAAAATAATAATAATATGAACAAAATATAATATAACAACATAGTAAATAGCATGTACCATATATATTCATTCAGTTGGATCCATTATTAATAAAGATGAAGTGACATTAAAAATGCATTATGAGAAGAATTTAGAAAACTTTTTTTTCAATATTTTCTTTTGTTCTCTCCATACTTTTATTTTTTCTGGTAGTATTTAACTTCGTTTTAACCCATTTGTGTATGTTTTTTTTTTGAAGATAATATGGGAATTTTTCTGTTTTCAAATATTTGCAACACTGCACATCAACATCTTCGTATAATATTTTCCAGAGTTTTCTACTACAACTATAAGTTTTCTCTTTCAGCATTGTAAGAGTAAAGGACTTGAATATTTTTTTTTTCTTTTTAATAAACTTGCATTAACTTTCAGGTTCTCTTGGATAAAATATACAATACATTCTTAAGAAAAGAAAATTCAAACTTGTGTCACATATTTTAAAAATATATTAAAGAATTTTTTCAATTTACAAATTACACGAGTACATTGGGTGTTCAAGGTCAAGTTTATTGAAATTTAAAATTGACGTTGTGCATATTGAAATATTATTAAGATGCTGCAAACCGTCTACCTATCATTATTATTTTTTAAAATTAAAATTTTTTAAGTAACAATGGTGTATCTTGAAAATATTAAGGTAAAAATTTTAAAGGGGATTTTTAGATTCAATTTAATTATTTACAAAAGCTTTAAGAAAAATGAGATTTTTTATATTAAATTAGATGAGATTTGACTTTAATCTTCCGTTGCCTAGTCTATCCTTTTGTAAAGATTTTTTTTTTGACAAATATTGCATTTTTCATACAATTTAAATCAAATTTAAGCTCACTGACTAATTTTTGTATTCTTTCTGAAAATGTATGAAATTTTTTTGAAATTAAATCGTTTTTAAACAATTTGTCCTTTTTCTTTACGGTTGATAGTAAGACATTTATAAAAATCATATATTTTATATGGGATTTGAAAAAAAATTTACCAGACCTAATAGCTTAGGATACCACATACTATATAGAATTTAGGGCTGTGTTATTCTGAAATTCACTTTTTTATATGGTTTATATGGCAAATGATTTATCGATAATATCTACATTGGTAGAACCTTTACTTCTCATATTTTTTGTTAGTTAAATAAGATGTCATGAATCATTGGAAGCTGTGCGCGTAGCTAATTATATCATTTATATGTTTTTACTTAACGTATTTACTTCTCTATTATTTTTCGAAAAAGAAATATTTATGATTGTTCACCATATAATACTCATTTCACAGCTAAAACAAGAATGCCATTCAGAATTTTCTTCTAAAAACTGTATAACAAGGCCTCATTCCCTTGTAAAAATGGTTTTTGTCATTTTAAAAACTTGAAATACAATTTTTAATTGAATATTGATTAAACAGTAGGAATCTCTGATATAATAATATTATACAGGATATTTCGCGAATCACCTGTTATAGCCTCACTATCACTACCAAAGATCATGAGGAAGAAAACTACTGCGAAGAGAGTGGGATATGTCTATTCTTAATCGTTTCCGAGTTATAAGATTTGTTCACCGACGAAATATTTTTTTTTTGATTTTTACCTAAAACATCCTAAGTGGTATAAAATAGAAGTAAATATTGCTTATAATTGATTGAATCTATCTTTAAACATACTATCAACTTTTTTGACTAGGATTAATAAGATCCACAGTCAATTATTATTAAATTTTTCTTGCAAAAATACATTTGAAGCTTATGTACTAAAAAAATAACAGTTTTAATATAAACATGTTTTAATCTCAATTTTCTACCCTGGGCTTTTAGTGTAACAGCAAGCTTCCAAATTTGAAAATTGTAAAAGTTATAATAAAAATGTTTTTTATTAATTCTCTAAGATTAGTTTTTCTTCGAACAATGGATTAAAAGATCAGATCAAAAAAAAATAATCTGATGGAGTAGATATGCTTGTAATATGTTTGACAATTAATTTTAACGCGTCACACCAAATTACTACGATTAAATCCAAATGAGATGAAAGTCTGAAATGTAAATGCATTTTGACATCAGACTTTATCTGATAGAAAAATAGCAAATCGTAGCAGATTTTTAATCATATTTTCAAAATTCAATATTTCATCTGGTGATTTTTATATTTGATTCGATCATTTGACAGTAGCCATTTAAAGTTGTGTTGAGTAGTTTTAAATATAAAATACACTAAAATTTACATTTACGTCATAGGAATGGAAAACGAAGATGAATAATTTTTGCTCATAGTATAGTTCAAGTCTGTAATAATGTTTTATATTACTGTAACAAATTTTATAATAATATAATTATATATATAATTTTCTGCATTTATCTGGGTGTTTGGATGTTCGACAGAATACTCCAACACATATACAAATTGCAATATGTATACAAATTGTAACACCATGTAACCCAACAAACCATAGGAAGAACGTGTTCTCTAAGAAGAAACATATACAAATCCCCCGGGTGAACTTTATGCGAATGCTCGCCTGGAAGAATTAAAAGCGAATTATTTACGTTTCATTAAAAGAATGTTTATTTTTGTTTTCTCCATTTTGAATCTATTTTTCATATATGTATGTATATGAAAATATTTTCAGTTATTTTCTTAAAGCGCACGTGTTGAGTACAAACTTAAAAGTTTTTTAATGTATAAAAAAAAGTAGATGATAGATGATGACCTTAAATATTTATAATAAATAAATATTAATAATTAAATTTTGATGAATTTTATTGGAAATTATTTTAAGCCCCTGGAACAGATATTATCCTCTTCTAAAAATTCTATTTTTATTCTTCTAAACATTCGCATTTACTTCATATATGAACTCATATTATCTTCTTCTTAGCAATCGCTATTTATTCTTCTAAACATTCATATTTTCATCTTCCTGGGAAAGCCAATGCGATTTAATTCACGATTGTCGCGGCGATGTTAACCTTTTCATAATACTAATGAATCGCAGAAGAATAAAATATGAATTCGCGCCGAACAAATACATTCTCCTAGGGGATAATTTGGCGATAATTTTGCGATTCTCATGGTTTGTTGAGAATTGTTATAAACATGGTCTCTGTTTTCTTATTATTGCTTGTATATGCCATTTGTCATTTGTCATCTATCATCTATCATCTATCATCTATCATCTATCATCTATCATCTATCATCTATCATCTATCATCTATCATCTATCATCTATCATCTATCATCTATCATCTATCATCTATCATCTATCATCTATCATCTATCATCTATCATCTATCATCTATCATCTATCATCTATCATCTATCATCTATCATCTATCATCTATCATCTATCATCTATCATCTATCATCTATCATCTATCATCTATCATCTATCATCTATCATCTATCATCTATCATCTATCATCTATCATCTATCATCTATCATCTATCATCTATCATCTATCATCTATCATCTATCATCTATCATCTATCATCTATCATCTATCATCTATCATCTATCATCTATCATCTATCATCTATCATCTATCATCTATCATCTATCATCTATCATCTATCATTTATTATCTATTATCTATCATCTATCATCTATCATCTATCATCTATCATCTATCATCTATCATCTATCATCTATCATCTATCATCTATCATCTATCATCTATCATCTATCATCTATCATCTATCATCTATCTTCTATCATCTATCATCTATCATCTATCATCTATCATCTATCATCTATCATCTATCATCTATCATCTATCATCTATCATCTATCATCTATCATCTATCATCTATCATCTATCATCTATCATCTATCATCTATCATCTATCATCTATCGTCTATCATCTATCATCTATCATCTATCATCTATCATCTATCATCTATCATCTATCATCTATCATCTATCATCTATCATCTATCATCTATCATCTATCATCTATCATCTATCATCTATCATCTATCATCTATCATCTATCATCTATCATCTATCATCTATCATCTATCATCTATCATCTATCATCTATCATCTATCATCTATCATCTATCATCTATCATCTATCATCTATCATCTATCATCTATCATCTATCATCTATCATCTATCATCTATCATCTATCATCTATCATCTATCATCTATCATCTATCATCTATCATCTATCATCTATCATCTATCATCTATCATCTATCATCTATCATCTATCATCTATCATCTATCATCTATCATCTATCATCTATCATCTATCATCTATCATCTATCATCTATCATCTATCATCTATCATCTATCATCTATCATCTATCATCTATCATCTATCATCTATCATCTATCATCTATCATCTATCATCTATCATCTATCATCTATCATCTGTCATCTGTCATCTGTCATCTGTCATCTGTCATCTGTCATCTGTCATCTGTCATCTGTCATCTGTCATCTGTCATCTGTCATCTGTCATCTGTCATCTGTCATCTGTCATCTGTCATCTGTCATCTGTCATCTGTCATCTGTCATCTGTCATCTGTCATCTGTCATCTGTCATCTGTCATCTGTCATCTGTCATCTGTCATCTGTCATCTGTCATCTGTCATCTGTCATCTGTCATCTGTCATCTGTCATCTGTCATCTGTCATCTGTCATCTGTCATCTGTCATCTGTCATCTGTCATCTGTCATCTGTCATCTGTCATCTGTCATCTGTAATCTATCATATGTGTCATTTGCCCTTCATATCACAATGATTGTCATGTCATTCAAATGTTACTTTAGATGTAAATTTAGATGGCGCCATAGAATTTTTTGCTTTTATAATTAAGACATAATTAATTTTATTTTACAATTTGAATTTTACGGTACAACGCGGCTATGATTGTAAAAATATAATATTATTGTAAGTTTATAGTTAAATTTTGTTTTCATTAAAAAATATTATTTGAATTTAGTATTTCTATATTAATTTAAATTTAAATTATTTTACTATAATTAATTTAATACAATAGAATTTCTAAGAATATTGATTATCTAAAATTATTGAGGTCTTAGGATAATATATGTTTAAATTTTCAATGATGACAAATAAGTTGTCGCTAAAATGATCGAGTAAATGACCCATAGGGAATAGAAAATTTTGCACCTTACTACCAATATTCTGTTTATATGGTAATTAAAAGCGTTCTAAAAAAAATTAAGGTATGATTTTTAAATTAGTAAACAAATACGTATTTTTCTTAAACTTGAAATGGAAACTCTAATGAAGGAAACAAATGCTAGAATTTATTTTGCTTCCGTCATTTATGGCGTGTTACAAAACTAGTTTTAAAATATATTTCTAAAAATTTATTTCAGATTTTTGATTTCATATAACATAGACCTTTTAATTTACCTATATTAAAATACTTTCACTAATAAAAAGCACTCTGTACAATGCAACAAATATGTGAAATAAAATCGTAGATAAAATCTGATAAAAATCTGAAATCTAAACACTCATCCGGTTTTGTCTACGATAAAATCTTAGATTGACTGATACGATATAATCTTAGTTCTCACGTCTAAACGCTGCCATTAAGGAAGGTGTGTCCTCATTGTCACCGCATTCACAAATACGCTTATTATGACTGCTAGAATGATCTATTATTATCTAGAGCACCACCATTTAAATCATATGCTCATATATTATTGATCTATAGGTCCAATGAATTTTGTGAGTTATAAGTAAAATTTAAAAAAAAAAAGAAAGATTCTGTAATCTGATTCCAGGTATGATCTAAAATGTACTTTTTTTATTCTTTTATTATATATGCAACAGAGACAAATAATAACAAGTTTTATTTAAACCAACACACTTAACGAGTTACTAATATTAAATAATACAATTAAAATTTTTTAAGAATTCCATTTTGTACATAATTTCAATTTTAAGAAATAAAAACTTCAACTATCTCGGTGGCAACGTACAAAATGAATTATTTCTAAAGAATGCCTTTGAAAAAACAAAAACAGAAATACCAAAATATTCCAGAAAGTTTTCTTAGTCCTAAAACCAAAACAATAACACTAAAGTATATAGTCAACTCTTTTATAATCAATTTGTATAAAAAATTCTTTCATTTGCCTAACAACGGAAATATATACGTATACATTATACACTATACATATATCTACACTGTCGAGTATTTATGTTTAAAAAATACTTTTCAAATTAAAGTTCTTCAATACTTGTTTTTATAATTTTTTTTTATTGTTTTTATTTTTTTTTTTTAAAGAACATTTCTTTAAGTTGTCCTCAGCTTTTACTAAAGTTTCTTTTGTTTAATTTTATCGTCTTAACTATATAGGGTTTTGTATATACCTAAGTTTCTATAACAAATTATTGTCTTCTATTCAATAACAATAATACCTATATTTAATCTACTCTTAAAGATGCTATAAGAGTAACAGAGACCACATTCTTAATCAAAATTCTTTATAATTATAATGCGATAGAAAACTTTTTCAATTAATGGACTGAGATAAATTCTATTAAATACTGCTGAAGCACAATACTCAGAATACAAAGTTTTATCTTTAAAATATTCTGATATTTTTAAATCAAGTACAATTATTTTGATATTACCTATATAATATATTTTAATTGTATAGATTGTATACTTTAAGTTATCTTTGAAGAATATTATTAAAAGTTTTTTATTTAATTGGAATTGTTATTGATAGAAAAATTATAGTGCTTATTTATGAAGCCATTTAACCAGAAATGAGCCTTAAAGCTGAAGATGAAGAAAGCAAAAGTTCATTATATCTAATGTAATGGAAAAAATATTGACAATACAGTTTAAGGTACAATAATTGTCCAGTAGGACACCATTTTAGCTCTGACGTTTTTTAACATTTTCTTAGCCGATATATTTAAAAGTAAGGCCAGCACCGAATACAATAGGCACATAATATAACGATCTATTCTACTGATTTTAAAATCACAGAAACAAAAGACAGGCTACAAAGATTATATAACCGGGTAGAACATCTTTAATTATAATAGACAAGCATTTAAGTACCTACGCAGTAAACAACTTTTAATTTTATCTCTCTTCTCCTTAATGAACTCATAATATGTAAATACAACAGAAATGCGCATACGGGTTGAAAAAATTTCTATTTGATTTTATAATATTCAAATTTTTAAATAAAATATATCCATTTTGTGTCATTCTGCATCTTATTATTTTTATGCATAATTAAAGGAAATTTTTTCTATTAATTCTTTAAGTAACTGTCTCAAATTATTGTTTTCTATATTTTGGTCATTTGCAGTAATCATATAGTTTTGGTAAAAAATATGTTTACATAACATCACACGTAACAATTTTAATGCTATTCCCATAAGAACATCATTATAACACCTTTAGTGCTTACCGGAAGTCATATAGGAGTCTTATCGCACTAATTTTGTTTTTATAACAATAAAATGTTACGTGGGATATCCCTCTTGAATTACAAAATTGTTTTATTTTCAGTAATTTTATCCAGTAAATGCCACTTACTATAGGGAATATGACGAAACGTAGCAGTATATGAGGGAGCAGTATTTGTGTTTCCTAAATAAACCTCCAAATTTTTATGAAAACATTAATGGTTTCTACTTTTTCGTGAGAAGTGTATGTCTGTACGTAAATTACTGTGCTTTTAAAAACTTTAAATTGGACTTCAACTTGATTTATAATTACTCAACAGGGGCTTCTAGTTTCTTTATAATAAAAATATAATTATGAATAAGATTAAAACAGAAATTATACATTTTCGTGGATGATTTTTCTAATCTGTAACTACACACATAAAAAAGTATTGGAGTGATTTCAAAATCCAAACAAGAAACAATGAATTAATAAATATTGTGAAATACTTGTGAAATACTTAGCCGTAACTTATAATAATAAACTCACCGTTAAAGAACACAATTGGCATATAGATAAACAAATAATAAAGGCGAAGAAAGGCATTATGATGAGCAAAAATTTATTTTTATATTAATAATTACTTATAAATCCCTAATTAGACAAATTTTAACATACGCTTGTCAAATATAATATCAGTGCAACAAAAATTTCAGAAAATACGAAAATTGGAAAAACAGATACTTAGACCATGTACTGGTAAAAATAAAGATCTAGAAACAACCAACTATAACAAATATTTCACTATAAAGTTCCTATACGAAACACTCAATATTGAAAGAATTGATTTATTTGTACTTAAACTATTAAGAAGACATTTTAATAAAATTACAGAGACTGAAGACCCTACTTTTATCTGTCATATATATAATATATTGTGATAGACAATAACAGTACTTGCTTAGGTAATCAATAATAGTACCTGTGGTATAAGGTACTTTTTGAAAGAAAAAATAAAGCGAGAACACTGAAACGTTTTGAAACGTTCCAACATTAGAACGTTTTCGAAAGACGATGTAATTTGTCATGAGTATAATAAATGTTAATGCTGAAATAAATAAGGAAGTTGGAATACAAAAACATTATGTTTGATTAGTATTCTAAAGATTGGAAATGTAAAATCCTAAAGCATTTTAATTGTCCATGAAAAAAGTGGATTGGTTCAACCAGAAGGATTAATATAATTTAGATTCCAAAGCATATTTACAAAACGACAGTAACAAAACGAGCCTACCAATTAGTAATTTAATAATAATAAAATAAACCTTCGTTAGTAATTTAATAACCCCGAAAAGCGGCGGAGTTCTAATTGTGATAAAAAATATCCTAAATAGTTCTGCTGTAGTACTTCCACCCAATATGGAATTAGAACTAATTGCGGTAAAAATTGAATTTTGAAATAAATCACTTTTTATTATTTCCTGTTGTATACCACCAAATTCTCCTCTTGAAAATTATATTAACATTATTCGTACTATTGATTTTTTTTTTTATCTCTATTGAATCCATCGGACGAACTTGTGGTTTGTTGTGACTTTACCCTTCCAAATATCAAACGGATTCCAGATAATGAAGAATGTTTTTTGATTAAATGCTACAGTTCAACTTAGTCCAAAATTGTGTTAATAGATGGCTGTAATGCTATCTCTCTGCAACAATACAATTAAAAACTGTCTACATAAACAATTAGACCTTATTTTCATATCAGAATCCAATAATTTTACAATCAAGGAAACTTCAACAGCAATCCTCGCTAATATTGATAGCTATCATCCCCTTCTTGAAGCTACTACCACTACGACAATGCTGTTAGTGTTACACCGACTGCATCTTATCCATATAACTTCAGTAACACAAACTTTACAGGTCTTAATAACTTTCTATTATCCATTGATTTTAACACATTAATGAACTATGTGAATATTAATGTAGCGCTTTGTAAGTTTTATGATATTTTACCACAAGCTTTTTTTGTATGTCCCATTGTCCAGAAAAAGAAATCTAAATTCCTGTCTCGTTTAGATTAACAGGAAATTATTGTCTTTATGGAACAAGAAAAATAACACATGTTTGACAATTCTCTTTAATTCTTATAAATCTCTTGTAACTACTAATTATACTAATTACCTTAACGACATGACATTTGAAATTTAAAAAAATCCTAAACTATTCTGGAAGTTTGTCAATTCATAACGTAAGCCAGATCAATTTCCAAATATTATGGCTTACGAAAACATAACTTATAATAATTTAGAAGTAATCGCGAACCTCTTTCAAGATTTTTTTTCAAGCTACTTTAACCTTCACTTGGGCAGGAATAACGTATGTTAATATTTACTTTTTTACTTTTGCATAAAAACTTCATTATTTGGCCGATCTTAATGAAATCAGAGATCAGTGCCTAATTTTTTTTAGTAGATATTGAATATATAAAAAAAAGTTCGGAAAAACGTGTTTATGCCCAATTTTTCGGCAATTTAATTTTTTTTCTTCGTTGTTAGTCAAAATTAACATATGTTAATATTTTTTTTTATTCATACAAAATGTATGGTATTCTATAAAATTTTTGTAATTATTTCGATAAGATTTGAAAAACAAGATAAAAGGTTCTGAAATATTTTAATTTGAAATAGAAAGATACTAAATTAATATATTTTAAAACATAAAATAAATAAAACACCAAAGGTTTTTTGAAAAAAAATTTTGTTTTGAATTTTATTGTTGGTATATTTGGTAAAAAAGAAAAATTCTGTTACGTAGTTAAATTAAAAATTTATGTCAACCATTGATGTATTGAAAATTGAGGCGAATGTTTCACAATCAGTTACATTTTTTGTTGACGGACCTATCGATTTTTCTCGGAAAATATTTTGTTGTCTGGCCCTTTGATATGTTGATGGAATTTTATTTCACTTTGTGCCATCCTATCTAATAAAATATTTGAATCAAAAATATGATTATTTTAGCATCTGCTTCTTCATTTTAATTTTGCGAAGCACGATAATCTTCATTTTCATCATTGTCATCATTATCATCACTTTCGACAATTCATATATTTTGAACAGTTTGCTTGATTTCGAAGAAATTTATTAGTATGTATTTAGCACCAAAACATATGAAATTTCAAATCTTACCTGAACGGCAGATAAAATTTTAAACTCCTCTTATTGCAAAAATTCAGTAAATAATCTTCCCAAATATATATACTTCATTTATTTATTTTTATACACTGTTGTTGTCACAACTACTAACTCTGTTATAAGTACCTTATAACAAACTGAACCACCACTGCTACTGGACACCAGTAGAACTTTCTTTTCTAAAACACCGGTATTTCTAAAAAATATCTTAGAGGATAGATATTTGCAGGTGCTGTTATCTATATATAAAATTGCAGATACTGTTACCTAAATATAAAAGTAACAGTAATGCACATACTAAAATAATCATGAAAACATAAAAATCACTTATTTTTGGCAAAAAAATTTCCATACAAAATGTATGAAAAAACCAAAAATATGTTAATCTTGCCCGATTACGTATATTTCATTTGCCGCCCAAGCTAAGGTTAATGTCTTTGGTGAAAATAGTGAATTTTCTTTTTCATTTTACTAAATATGCTTATTATATAGATACGACTCTTTCATCAGACAGACAGACTTCTTTAGTGTTTTTGTACTCCACAAGTTGTAGGAATTCGTAGTAAATATTTGAATATTTTCGCTAAAACATATTCGCCGAAGAACACGAAATAAGTTACACGAAAACAGGTGTTGACGTTCCAAACAAATTTTCATTTATAGCGACAAAATAGTCCTTTTACTGGCTGATAATAATTTATTGACTAAAATGCAAAAGTAATAAACTAGTGCTTACAAAAAACAAGGCAATCTGACAATTTGACAATTATCTGTGAACGGATCGTATAAGTACTTCATAGCCGAGATATTTTAATATTGCAATTAATGTCCTACTATGAATATTGTCTGTAATTCCTACTAGGAAAATTGTCTTTCATTCTACTGTCTTACAGTCTAATTTACTCTTAATAACTGTCTGAAATTTCAACCAGGAACATTTTCTCTAATTTCTATCAGAAATACTGTCACTAGCTCCTATTAGGTATATTTTCTGTAATTGCTACTACAGATATTATATGGAATTGTTACTAAGAATTTTGATTATAATTCCTACAATAAATATTATATGTAATTTTTAATAGGTATATTACCTCTAATTCCTACCAGTACTCCGCCTATAATTCCTACTAGGAATATTGTCTGTATTTCCTGAGAGATATATTGCCTATAATTCCTACCCGGAAGGCTGTACATAATTCCTATTAGGAATATTTTCTGTAATTTCAACTACGAATATAGTATGCAATTCCTATTACAAATATATGAATACAATTCCTAACAGAAATATTTTTTGTTATGCCTAAAAGGTATATTGTCTCTAATTCCTACCAGGAATACTGTCTAAAATGACTACTAGAAATATTGTCTTTAAGGCTTATTAGGAATATTGTCTGTAATTTTTACTATTAATATCGTATGTAATTCCTACTAAAAATATTTACTGTAATTCGTACTAGGAATAGCAACTTAACTGATATCCCTATAGTACTTACGCCAGATCGCAAAATTTTATTGATTCAAATTAAAGCTAGACGAACCAAATGTGTACAAAAATAAATTAAATTTCAACACTTAAACTTTTTAAAATTTTTATCTAGGGAAAATTTACCGTAATTCTAAAAATTAAAATATTATTACCTGGTCTTAATTAAGTGTTAACATTACCAAATTAAAATTATTAAAATTTGCAAAATGAAATTTTTTCAAAATTAAAAAGTTATTGTGTTCACTTGTTTTTTTTGTTTTTTTTAAAAAACCTCAGAAAATACAGGAAATTAAAAGTGAAACAATAACAAATTTTAAGTAATTTTTTTAATGAAATTCGAAATTAGGTAGCAAAGAATAAACAAAAAAAAAAACACAAAACAAAAATAATACAAACAATTATAATTTTTAATAAGGAAAACTTATTAGGATTTTACATAAGGAAAATCAAAAAAAAAAATGTAATTTAATTTCACAAAAAAAAAAACAACAAGAAATCAAAAACGAAATTTAATTTTATGATTTTTATTGTATTTTTGTTTTCTTCTTTTTTTTGTTCCTTTTTTGTTGGTGAAAATGAAAACGTAATAACAATTCATAATTTTGTTTTTTTTTTGTTTGTGTACTTTTTTAATTTTATATTGAAAAAGTTTTCTCAATTTAATTTAAAAAAATTTTCACTTTCTATTTTCAAACATTTACTCGTATAATAAAATGTGGGTGCCTCCTAATCTTTTTTGAAAGTTTTTTCAAGTAATATAAATAACATTTCGTATTATAAAATGCATTAAAAATAAAATACTTGTATACGTACTTACAATTAGTAATAAACAATATTTATTTAGATTGGGTTTGTCTACTCTCTCCTGTGTTGATTTGATGAAATTCCCACATTTTATTGATTTCACATAGCCACTGCTTATTTCGTAACTCTACTTATATAAAAATTTATCAACTGATTAGAAAAAAGAGTATTCGAATTTAAGAATGTAGAATTCCTAACATTAATTTATACATTGAGCTTGTCTATATATGTATATATATATATATAAATAAATGTTTGTATATGTTTGTCGCAGGATTATTTCAAAACCCATCAAGAAATTTCAAGCAAATTTAACAGGAACATTTTTTTTTACCTGAAATCGAACGCGTTACATGTCGGTTTCAAAAATTCTTGCTTCATGTACTTGCCATACAACTCCTATCAACGGCATTCTTGCAACTGTGCCAGCAGGATGATTTTGTAATAACTTTGTTGTATCCTGCGATACCATGGTCACATTACTCTTGCAATTGATCAAGGAAAGAAGAAAAGTTGGTTTATTCGGTCCTGAATGGGGCTTAGTAATAGGTGACGACTTCGTATCAATAACCCTAAATAATTTCTATTTAGAATACTTTTTCACTAACTTCGAGGACCATGATCTCTCGCAGAGCTGAGAACAGTAAATGGCGAAGTAGAAGCTACCCGCTTTCCATATCGCCTTCTCAGAGCGGAAAAACACCCCATTTTGCACTTAAAACCAGAATGAAAACCGCTTAATATCTATATTCAGGAAAATCCTTCTTAGACAAGTGGTAGGCCCCAAGTCCTCAAGATATGTTAGATAATTATATGTGAAGAAAGCAAAATGGCACACAGTAAATTTCTGGAAGCTATTGACGTCACTTTGAGAGGTCTAATAAACAAGGTCTATTAAGATGCGTAGCGCAGTAGGTAGAGCGCCTGGCTTTAAACTGAAAGGTCCCAGGTTCGATTACCGATGAAGTAACAAAATGCTTTATTGGTTTTTCGACCTGGTCTAGTACCCTTTGTCATTTGGATATAATAAATGACAAAAAATAATTGAGAGTATAATCTGGTAACAAATTAAATAAAATAAAACAATTATATTTAAGAACGCTTAGTTCCGGACAATAGAAATATAGTTTTCCGCATTTAATGGGTTGATATGAATCAGTAATTTGATAAATAAATGCTCGAAATATTGTAGATATTGTAGTATAAACTTGCAGTACCATACTCTGAATTAAGCACAGAAAGGTGATTCACAGAAAGGTGAAAATATTTGTTCTTGTGAAGATATTTTTTTTTGTCCCAATGAAGCAAAACATAATTTTCATTCCACACCTAGGGTTTCACATTTCCTTAAAAAATTACTTGAGATCGGAGAAGGTAGCAGTTAAGTCATCTGGCAAGATAAAATTATCATTCTATTTTTATAATTTGGTGTCGTCTGTCGTAGAACTAATAGATATAGTGTATATCCAATGGTTTTCCAAAAATACCTTAACTTGAACTTGAGAAAGCCATTTCTGCTGCTAAAAATGAAGATGTCCACGAAATAAAAAATAATTAAGTACTTGCAATGTTACCAAAAAATTAATGCAGGTAAATCAATACTGTAGTGGATGTTGATGAGGTCACAAATTTCCCCCCAAAGTTCCTAAGCTAACTTAATTCGGTTGAATTACCATCATATCGTTTTTTACTTAAAGTGTGGTGACCAATTATTTTAATACGTAATATCGGCCGGTCAAAACTTTACAACAACACAAGAATTTGTGTTAAAACGGAATTAGACAATACAAATTGAAGCGATTATTTTGACAGTAAAAAGTTTTTGTTTCTTCCATGGATACCTTTATTTTTCTTGCTCAATGGTGGATTCCTTAAATAATTCATTTAGTCTTGCTCTTGAATTGAAGGTTAAACTTAAAATGGTATTTATAATCAAGTTTTATATTATGTTAAGTATTATATTAAGTATTTTGATAGTTCGGTTTATTAGTTTAGGACTTTGTCTTTTTTCGACTTTCTTCCTTGTCCTTTGAGTTTTTTTTGCAATTTTATCTCTAATTGTTGCGCTTTATAAAATTTGGAACTACTCGTTTTTGAACAATGAAAAAACACTACATAAGAAGAGTAAATGAATAAATAAAAAAAAACTGTCATTCAAATCCTTGTAATTCATGTTCGTCCTTTATAGCCCTGACTTGGAAACTACAAACTAATACCATTTGTTGAAACATTCTAAACCTTTCCTCTGTGCATAGTTTTTTTCTCGTAGTTTGTGCACTGGGGTTCATCCTCCATATGTATTTTCATATATTTTATATAAAAAATTTGAAATTATTTTTAATTTTTTTTTTAATCTCGATTTTATTTACAAAATGAAGCCAAAGAAATATAATTAAGATAAAACTAAGCAAAACTTAGGTACAAAATTCAATTTAATCACAACAAAAATCAAGAAAAATATCCTAAGCATAAAAATGGTCCGATGTTTGAGCCTCTATTTCTTCTTGGGAGAAATCACATTTCTTCGTTGATGCAGTTTATGCAGATAATTTTTAAATGTGCTGCACAAGATGCTTCTTTACAAATGCAATATTTAATGTTCGTGTTTAAACATCATCAGATCGAGGACAAATATGACACCGTTGACGTTCACTGGCTATATTCATAGCTATTTTTTCGCGTCTTAGGTTCACTACTTCATACACTAATCTTCTCCATAGCGATTTTAACATTTTTTTCATTGCTCTAAGATTGGATCTAGACGACTTAAATATTTTTTTGCACCAAGTTGCATAGCCAACTCCTTTAAGAACAATTTACATTAAGACGATTTCGGCTGTTTGAATAGTTGAGGGTTTGAAACTTTATACAAATTAACACCATCGATGTCGATCATATTAAAAAAATAATACCATTGTCCATTGTTTAGTTTTCCTTTTGCACGTGTATGTTCGTTACGTTAGTGTATCAACTCCGCCTTTAGTTAAATTGTTATCCAATATGATGTTGGGTTTATTTGAACCAGAGCCAACACCTTCATCATTATGTGAAATTGATAGTAACAAGACGTTGTTATTTGGCTTTGGAACGTAGCTTACCAACGTAAGATTCTCGTCAAAATAAAACTCTGAAGAAATCACATCTATTTTCTTGATTTCTGCTTTGCTGGTAAATTCTTTTGGCATCAGGTTAGGTTTATTGAAACGAATATGTTGTTGTTTTTTCTTTCTTAATAGCTGTTCAACCAATATACGACTTGTGAAGAAGTTATCAGTGGTTATAGTTGGCCCATTGTTAACGTATGGTTCAGACAAACGATTAAATAATTTCTATGCATAATCAGTTGAACGTGACTCGTTGGTTGCTTTCATACATATATCTCAGCTTTTAATGGGTATGAGTTTGTCGCATCGGAAATACAAAAAAAAAAACACTCCATACTTGCCTGGCTTAGATGATATATACTGGCGAAAGGAACATCTGTAGCGATTTAATACTAATCTGTTCATCAACTAATATTATAATCATTTTATTATATTAAAACATCAACTTGAATAAAATAACCATAGCAATACTAATAATTTTTTTTTTTAAATTCATATAGTATATAGAATTTTTTGAAATAATTAAAATAAAGACAACTTTTGTAATAAAGATTTCTTCCTGATGTATATTATGATTTTCATAGAAAATACATGAAAAAAATGTGGGATCATGTTGACCCCAGTGTACAGATATTCGTATAGTTTTCTTAAAACGGGGATAACTGCTTGATATACATTCGATCCCGTTTTTTATGTTGTGTTAAAAAAATACTAGTTCAGGCTTTCATAGACTTGACTTAATTGACGCGAAATAAGTTTTTTTCTATTTTAAAAACGATTGGGGTCAATTTGACACCAATGCACAGAGGAAAGGTTAATTTAATTATCTTGCTGTTCAGTATCTTAATATTGAAAAAGTACTTATGTTCTCAATTAGATTAACTCCTTTCGGCATATATATATATATATATATATATATAACCAAAACTAGAGTAGGAATACGTTCAACAGTTTCCAGAAAACAATTACTACAAATACAATTTAATATTTTATTCCTCACTCACTTTATTTTATATCTATACATATTCATTAGTTCTATCAAATAATTGAGGTTTAATTTGTTACATTAATAAGGTGGTAAATTATTTGTATATATTAACATAATTTAATTTAAATACAAAAATATTATTATAATATAATTATGGGGATAATCGCATGATATCTGGCAAAGAGATTATCCCTGTAATAATTACCATATTATTACGTAATCTTAATTTGACATTAATTCAATGTGAATTAGGGATCAACATTATAAATATAAAATATAACCATATTTTAATTAATTAAAAATAAAAATAAAACAAAATAAGTTTCATTAAAATTTGGAATTTTTTTTATGAATGGGTAAAATTTTAGCATAAATAGACATATTCGTATTCGTATACAGATTACAATCTATTCATTCACCTTTGGCAATGTTATTTTTAAATTCACGCAATTTTTTTTTTTAACATATTATAAATTATAGCAATCAAAAAACATGCAATCTAAAAATGTATTATGAGAGAAATTTCAATTTATTCAAATATTATTCATGACTTTATTTTGAACTAAAATAGACTGAATTTATTGTTTGTCATCGTCACCACTATAGATTTAATTTTCTTTAAAAGAAAAATGTTTTTGATTAAATTTTACAGTTAGATAATTTTGTTTTTATTTTTTCCGATTTACACACCCAATATGCACATCAAAATTAATTCTTCTTCCTTTTTATATTATTAAATAGAAAAGAGGTTAATATACCTTTTCGTTGGTTCTAATTAAGGTTAAATTCTTTCTATTTTCTTTTTTTTGTAAAATTGTAATTTTTTTGTTGGGAATGAAATAAATAAGGAAATGCAAATGTAATTATAATTACTGTTTGAAATATTTACCTTAACACTAACACTTTTAGATATTTCTTATAATAATCTAATAAACTTTTAGATATTATAATAATCTTTGGCTTAAATTATCTAATCAATCAGGCTAAATATACGTCATTTCATATATCGGTATTAACCATTTAAATTGGCGGGATTTTTAACGCTAAAATGATTCATTTGTCCAATACTAACCACATGTTCAACCGTATATACTTATTAATTTTAAGGCCGAGCTTAGAATAAGGACTTTGTTTTCTTTTGTTCATCATATTTTAATATAGTAAATACTAAATTCAAGAAAATAATTCAGTTTTGAATCATTAGTAAAAATTAAAGCAAAAAACAGAAATCATTATTTAAATTGAATAAATACATTTTATGCCAGCACCAGATTTTACCATAGTGTTTTTATGTAATTGATATTGTATTGGAAGATAATGTGTTTCAAGATGAAGATATTCTTTTAATTTGTTGCCAATTTCCATATTTCCATCTTAATTATTACCATCTGCTATCCAAACAAATATTTTATCGAATTTTGCTCTTACATTTACAACAGCACCACATATTTCTGCTGAATTATCAAATACTTCACCAATTAAACACAATAATATATCAAACCACATATTTATAATATCCAAATTGTTTTCAATCTAATGTTATTACCCAACGACCACCTTTTTTGTTTGAATTATCTTCCCTCATTGAACGTATACCATTTTTCAACAGTGAATAATCACTACCAATTTTTATTTCTGATACTGTTTTTATATGATTATACATACTGCAGAAATCTTCAATTGTATTGAAGTTTGTTATTTCATTCTGTAGATCTTTCCATGATTTTGTACGTTCATTTCTAAGTACCATAATGTCCAAATGTGCTCAAGTTGACGTTTTAACGTTAATCGTCAGTTTTATTTCTTTTATTTGCATCATTAATTTCTTGATTGTTTTGATTTGGATATTGTTATGTTAAATTAGAAAATGCATTACTAATTGATTTCTCGTCTACTGATGCCATTTTTTGTTTCTCCAAATTGAAACACAAAGCTATATTTTTGTGATTTAATTGTAAGTACTTGTATTTTCAGTTATGTAAGTTCTCTGTACGTAGGTAAACAATTTAGAACATGGTATTATAAGAAAAGCATATAGAGGTAAATTTTTTCATAGAAACCTGCTGGAACAGCCACTTTCATCTATCTAAACATCTGCTAAAATTAATTTAATTTAAAATCAGGATGTTTCGGAAATAACATGTCCTGGAATAAAAAATGTTTGAAGGGAGAAGGATTTTAATAAACAAAATTATATGAAGGGGAGCGATCTATTCTTATGTATTGAAGAGTAATGAAGCTTTAAATTTTTTTTTAAATTTATTTAATTTATTATATTTTTATTTTCAGTATCTCTAACAGAGCCGTTAGCTCATACAGATTGTATTTATAAAGTAAATTATATTGATAAAGTAGTAAATATAAAGGTGTTAATCGAATACAATTATAGTCAATTGCGAAATATTTTTTTCCTTAGCTTTGGTTTTATGATCTTTCGAGCCCAAACATTGTAGCAGTTATCATACAACATTTTTGATGATTTACAAATTGAAGTTTTTTTTTAAATTTTTAAAGGTGTTTTTTTTTGTTACAGTACGACATTTTCGAATTAGGAAGATGCTATCACACTCTAAATGTAAGAAAACAAATGCTTTTATTTGTTTTAATAAACAGAGACTTCAAATTATATTTTGCTAATAAAAATTGGATAGCATTTGATTTAGAGCCTAATAACGTAGGGTCTTGAGGAGACCTAGAACAAAGATTGATATATCGTTATTATACGTATAGATTAACAAACCAATCATAAAAATAAAATTAAAACTATCGTAAGTACATATGCTCCGAAAATGTATTTCACATTAAAATAATTTTTTAAACAGCATAGCTATTGTATAAAAAAATGTTTGTGCTTCGTTTTTGGCAAGAGCTTACACGATTTTTGTTTATTTTTTTTTTCTTATTTAACCACATTAAAGGAAAACTACTCCAGCTACTTTAACAGTAATTTAACGTTTTTCATTTAGATAATGTTAGTATGGCAACCTCAAACGTGCCTGCCCGTATCGCTGCATATCATATTAATTATAATCAACATTAGGGACCCCTATTGGCTTATAATCATTCAATTTAAAACAATTTTAAAAATAACGGTGATTTGTATGAACTGATATACTTCTCACTATACATAGATGAAAGCAGTCATGTTTTAAATTAAAATTATTTTTATGGTTTTGTAGATAATAACATTTGAACATAATTTATTTATTTATTATTTTATTTAGTTTATATAAAACTATTTATAATTACAATATCATACATTACTAAATAATTAAAATAAATTTACTTAATATTATGTGGTTAATCTAATTTAATTCATTTAAAAATTATCCTTTACATAAATTTTAATTTGTTTTTTAAACGATTTTACATTTTTAATTCTGTAGGAAGATTATTATATAATTCCAAACCTTTTTACATTATCATATTTTTTGTTCTTTCATTTCTATTTAGTCCAAAGTTAGCATTATTTCTTGCTCCATTTTATATAATTTTATTACATAAATAATTTGCGTAAAGCCCATTTTTTATTTTAAATACAATGATCAAAACATTCATTTTAATTTGTTATTCAATATTTAGCCATTTTAATGTATCCAGCATTGCATGTACAGAAGCATAGCCTTTCAATCTCAGAACAACTCTCATGGAAACATATGAGATGAAATTACTTACTTACTTATCTACTTACTGACTTAAATAACCAACAGAAAATGTAGATTCTGAGCCTGACTCATCAGCCCTCTATTTCTGCCATTTACGGATGGCTTCTGTTCATATTGTATATTGAAAATATTGATTTTCGATGAGAATATTGTGATAACTCCATGTTGTATAGTTAATAATATCACTTAAAATATTAAGAAGCAGCATAGGGAAATTTGTAGAAAAAATTAGTACCATAAAACATTGTATATTGTTAAATTTAGCAATTAAAAGTCTAAATTCTATTTTTATTTAAAAAATATATCGGTATTTCGGAAGTAACTGACTTATTTGAACACTGTTTACGACTACCCAATGTGTAAATTTTACAAATTTCAAATGAACCTTATAGTCTACAATATTAATTATGAAATATTAACCTTAATAATTATAACCTCTATAGTGTAATAATTTTTCCATTTAAATAATGGTGAAATCGCATCACTCATCATTATTCTGTGTAACACATCCCACATCATTATGGATTTGTTTACCTGTACACGATTTATTTGCCTGTTCTCGAAATATCGCCAGACTTTCATACATATCTAATTCACTATAAAAAAATTTATTTTCAACAATAATTATAATTTAAAGCTATTTGTATAATGTTGTGCTTCAACTAATATTTAAGATTCTTATGGATGTGTTTCTTCTTGCACATTATATGTGAAGTCTAACCGTAATTAATATCTTAGATTGTCCTATATTCTACATATATCTTTTTTATCTTGTTTTTCTTATTCTTATTCTCATGTTTTTTCTTACTCTAGCCTAGTTAGTGTTGGAAAAGTAAATTAAGTCTAGTTTTTTACACAGTTGTTTACATGTAAAGAACCTAGTAATTTACTACGATGTTTTTTGTTATAAGTGTGTAAACAATGTAAATAATGTAAACACCTCAAAATAGATAATTTAGCTGCAACATTTGTATATCAATAAATGGAAACTTAAGAATATGAAGTGATTATGTTCAAAAAATAATTAAAATCACAATTTTCTAAGAACCTAACTTACAATTTATTGAAATATCTACTCTTACAATCTATATTCTATATACATCAATCATTTACCCCGTATACATGATAGCTTCAAGTAAGCTTGAAGTACGCTTTGTTATCTTATTGTATACACTAGTTTCTTGAAATCAGCTTCACTCAAGCCAATCTTCAAATTGAAAATTTTAAACGAATGCGCAGCTTGAGAGCTTGAGAGCTTGAGTTGACATTTAATGTTAAAAATTTACGAAGTTTTATTAATATTTAGAGTGAATTTAAAAAATAGAAGATTTAAAATAGTATAAAATTGTTTTGTTTAATCTTTAAATTTATTTAAAGTTTTACAAATTTCAAAATTTATGTCCCCAAAAATATATATGTCAAGCTCAAGCTATTTTCAAGCTGACAGCCACTCAAGTTGGTAAAAAGGAATACACAGCTTGAAATTTCTAGAAAAATTCAAGTCAAGTACTTAATTTATCTTTCGGTTTTAATAATTTGAATCTATTTTCCTTGTAACCTTTATTGTTGAAATTCTTAAACGAAATATTATTTCTCACAAAATTGTTATTAACACCAATTCTCGGCTTCGATTCGTTAATATTTTTACACTGGTGCACCATAGAACTAACTATGGTAGATTTGAACCTATTAACAGAATGTTAATAGTGGGAAATAAATACAACGCCTTAATTGATTTCTCCCTATCCAAGTCTGTTTTAAAAAAAAAAACTACACCAATTAAACTAATTATACACCTACACACCCAATAGCATTAAGTATTAATAAATTTGATTAAAAAAATAATGTAAAGACCTGGCCTGAAAAAACCTATATTGTGTTGAAAGGCCACTTAAATAAAGTTATAAAAAAAAATTGTTTTTGATTTAATTGAATTTTGTTAACTGTAACTTTTATAGATGTAAGTAATGTGTAACTGCTTGACTTAAGCTTGAAATAAATAAATAAATAAATATTACTCATGGGTCTCCCATCAACTCCATCGTTGAGCCCCTTTTTTTTAGATTAGAATTTTTTATAATAGATCAGAACGAAACACTTTCAAAGTGTTAGTCAAACTGTCAAAAACAAATAATTTTACAGTAATTTACAGTTGTTTACAGTTGTTTAGAGTTATTTACAATTATTTACAGTTGTTTACTTGTATTTTACACTTCTTTACGTCATATATGTAAAGAATCATAAAAAACGTTAATTTACGCGTAAAATGCAAACACTGAGGTTCTATTTCTTTCGATCGTTAACAACTATTTTAACTCTTAAAAAAAGATTCTGTAATAATTTACGTATAGCTGAGACTAATTAACAATTTTTGTTTTTCTTTAGCTTTGTTACTTATCTATAACTATATTTATGGCTCTGTTACTTGCTCGGCATCGTTTTTTCGGTATTTTGATTAAAGTGTATAATTACCAACAAATATGATATTCACTTATTATTTCTCTACTAACAGCCATGCATCTTATTTATTTTATTTTACCAACATTTTTCTCATTAACGGTGGCAGTACTTTACCAACCCTAGTGGATGATGATATTGCACAACCAATTCAAGCAAGCTCTCGTTATAGTATAATAGTCATCTAATGTCCTTGTTCTAAGAATATATACTAGGCTTGCCCAAACGGTCGATCGCGATCGACCAATCGATCTTTCGATTTTTTCAGTCGATCGGCGTAGTAAAAATTAAAAAAAAAGTTTTATCCGCCAGTTTACCACCAATTTTGAAAAAACTTGAAATCATCAGAGGAAATTCAAGATGTGGTTATTTTTAATAGTTTTAATAGTCCATACCTAATGATAATTTTGTTATAGAAATCAAATATAATTTTTGTGGAGCTGAAACGTCCATCATCGTCAGTAGGTACATGAAAAAAATAAAAATTCTAACAGTACTTGGGTACCCAAAAGATGTCTTATCATCTAAATATAAAATAAGAATAGTTCGGTACCTAATGCTTATGTATCATACTATTATACAAGACTACACTAATGATATTGATTCTTCAAAAATATAAAATCAAATTATAACCCTTAATTCTGGTATTTTTATAAAAGCAAGAGCTTCTGAAAATAGTTATTGGTCGTTGCTACATGAAGATAAATATCCGTGTTTAAAAGGTTCCACCTATCTATTTGCATCGTCATTTTCTCATATGAAAATAATAAAATCGAAATCCCGCAGCGCATTTACAGATGAACATTGAAAAATGTGTCTACACTTAGCAGTGACCAGTTACGTGCCATCGTTTGACCAGCTTGCTGACAGCATACAATGTCATGCGTCAACATCTAAGGACAAATATTAAATCAATATTAAAAGTTATTATTTAATATTTATGATTATGAACTGAATAAATTATAAATATTCCAAAATATTTACTTTAATTTCTAGTCGATCTTGCATTCTAATTTTTAGATTGGGTCGATCTTCACCAAGAAAAGTCTGGCCACAGCTGATATACACAATTAAATATAAATGAAAAATACATATATAATTACATATGAATGAAAAAAAAATTAGTAATTGCAAAATTTAATATGTCAGATTTTTATGTCAAATTTAATATGTAAAAACAAATTAACATTATCAAAAATAATTTACCGTTATTTACCAGTTTGCTTATTTTTTAAAACGGGAATACATTCTAATATCATTGTATTACCTGTTCTATAAATTTAATTGTATTTGCATCTTTAAATGAAATTTTAACAAATCCACAATTTGCTTTATATTTTATATAGGAGTATTCAACATAAAACACATTAAAAATTCTTACAATTTGTTGGCAGCTATTCCCAGACTTGAACACCACACATAAAAAAATCCCTATATATACGAGTATTTGCTGAATATAATATTATATTCCAATCAGTTCTTTGTCTCTTATTAATTTCTATTATATTATTGCATGTATATAATTATATAATATGTATTTATGTATGTACAAATATATAAATATATGTATGTTTTAAAAACTGAACCCATTTGATGTGGGTATAAAATTTCATTAAGACTTTATTATAACACGATATACGTTTATAGAAAAAAAAATATACTTACGCTATCAATTAATAACAATTATTGTGAACTGAATATATTTAAATAGAATAAAAGTTAATCATGTTTGTGGTTGAAATATCCTTAGAAATCTATTTCAGTAGATGCATATATATACATACACAATGTTTATATCTAAATTTATGTTATTTTACGATTTGTTCTTTCCACAGTGTACATGCTACAAAATTCTAAATTTTTATACAATTTTAAAAAATAAAAATAAAAATCTGTTTTATGTACAATAAAGTATGATGTCCTTTTTTTTCTTTAAAGGATAACATCTTTTACAGAATGTTCATATAATAAACTAGAAAAAAAAAATAAATATTTTATTTGAATTAATTTAATATACTGCTCGTAATGTTTGTATATGTAGCTGTTTCATCTGAGCAACAGGAAATTTTGCATTGAAGAAAAACTGGTTCTTAGTTAAAATAAATTTTTTTTTTCATTTGTTTTCATTTTTTGTCTTAATTTAAAAATAAAGCTTTCTTTAAGACCTTGATTATTTGAATGGCATTAACAGCTGCAAAATATTTTAGATTACTGTTATAAAAGATTTCAAATCTGGAAAATAGTATTAAAATTTTATTTTAGACTTTTTTTTTTGTTGTTCTGATTGGAAAATATTTTTATTTTAAGACACTTCACTAAGTATAATTGACATCCGGAATTTTCTTCATTGAAAGTAAGTTAAAAAAAAAATAAGTAAATAAAATGAAGTTAAATTTTGTAGAAAGTTTTGAATTATAATTAAAAAATATAACGTAAATGAAATTCCATTTGAAATTACATGATTGTTTTGTTGGTATTATCCAGACGAAAATTTCTTGAACATACTCAGGATGAATGACCATCATTATTATTCTTTTGTAAAAATTTTACAACTGAGTATAGGAGAAGAAAACTCTATGCATGAATTTAAGGCAAACTCTTTCCATTGTGCCAAATCGAGAATTTGATGACTCGTCGCTTCGGCTGCCACTGTTGCCATTCAAAAAATCACTGAATGTTTTACTGTTATTAACATTGTTGCATTTACTTCTCTTCCGTTTTTACACGTGTTTTTTAACTTTTGTCGTAGCAGTACTTTTTTGTTTCCAAATAATTTATAGCCAAAATGAGTTCGTCAATTAAGCTAAGTTGGTAAAAATAAAATTGAAATTATTATAAAATGAAATAATGTCCCACCCACACTTACTTGCGGTGTTCGGGGTACAACATGGCCACTAAGTTCAGGTTGAATACCTTAGACTCCCTGCAGTTACAAAAATAGCAACCGGTATTTTTGCACAAGCCCCAGAACTAGTATTATCTGTAACGAAGAACAACTTCCTCTGGAATTGAGGAGAGAGAGAAACAAAATTGATAAAATGTGAATTAAATGTAGTTTTCCACAGATAAACATACGCTGACGGAATTTTTTTTTTGAAAGACACATTATGATATGATAAAATATGAAAAAGAAATAAAAAGATAACAACCATTTGACGCAAGACAGATACTGGGAGAACTAAATCCCGTAGTAGCGCACGACAACCTTGGCAAAAATCATTTACACACGGACTCCCAAACTTTCACCACGGACTCCCAAAAGATTATATTATATTGACTTAGACCCTGCGATACATAAAAAAACCACAACCATCTACATACATTATCAACATCTCTTTTACGAAAAACTTGAAACAACATACAAAAACCACACACCAATCTTTACGGATTGCTCAAAAACAAATAATTCAGTAGAATACGTTTTTAAATGTACGCAAAACATATTCAAGTTCAGACTCAACGAACAAACGACACTGTACTCGTCTCAATTGTATGCTATATGGAAAGCGGTTGATTATGGAGTTGGAACTGTAAAAAGAGGAAGTTCATCTTATGGACTGAGTAGCTTACAAACCCTCTCATCTCATACTACCAAACATCCCACAATAATATTAGCTCAGGAGCTCCTCCATCCAAATATCCAAGCATCCAAATGTTTGCCGAATATAGAGGTTGACGTGTTGGGAACAAAAGCTACAATTGATCACAAACAATACTATCAGGATTGCAAATACTTTTGAAACAAAATATTACGGGAAAAATTACCCTTAACATGGAAAAATTAATCTTCTGGCAATGAACTAAAGAAATGTAAAAGGAATGTATTCAAATAGAGAAACCTGAAAAAGCTAAATCGTAAAATCTCTGTCATAATGACTAGACTGCACGTAGTTTACAATAGGCTAACACCCAGTTACCTCTTTTATTTTTTTTATTTTTTTATTTATAAAAAAATTTAAGAACAGATCTTAGTCTGCCTGACAGCAATTGTCAGGCCTGTACTGATTTATGGTGTCGTGGTTTGGTGGACGGCGCTCAACAGTGGTATAAACCTGAACCTCCTAGCAAAAGTTCAAAGATTATCAGCCGCGATCTGTATAAGTGCAGCACTTAGAACAACTCCTTTCGCGGCACTGGATACACTATTTCATCTCTTAGCATTAGATATCCATGGTAAAGAGATGATATCCAAAACTGCAATCAGGCTAAAAGCCAATTCTCAGTGAAAATCACAATTGAATGGCCACTCTTCTATTATGGAATACAAGAAATTTATTCCAGAAAACCTAGATCTGACTCTTACAAGGTACTTCTTTGAGAGATCATATCAAACCGATATACCGTCTAGGGAAAGTTGGAAGAGGCGTTCTTATTTATTTATTTTTTTTTTTTAAGTGAAGTCTACTCGGAAAACCTAAATATAAGCCTCTCCCTCAGCCAACCAAGACAATGCAGTGTGTTTCAGGCGGAGGTGATGGCAATACAAGAAGCCTCAAACTGGCTGAGACCCAGCGTATTATCTGTTAGAACCTGAAGCGATCCCTTAGCCTACTAACTCTGAAAAGGTGTGATATTAGCACTATGGTAGGGGTCATTACGGGTCATTGTCTAATTGGTAGAAGACTTGAACCATTCCCCTCAAATGACTTTTCTAGGAGGAGGAATATATATGAAACTGTCTAATACCTACTCTGTCCCTGCTCTAGTCTTTACCATAAAAGGAAAAATCTTCTAGGGCCTTTCTTTGGACTCACCGATGGTTTACCTTGAAGGCACTGAAGTCAAAGATCTTCACCGCTTCGTTAAAAGCTGAAATTGGTTCAACAAGTAGAGTCTTACGCGAGGAAAACTTCCGTGGTATCACAATGAACTTTACTGGTCTAAGTGTGTCGGCGTATTGTCGGTAGCCACTACTACTTACCTAGCTACTCTGCCTACTCTTAAAACTATTTTAATTTTTTGGTGCTTTGCAACTTTTGTAGTGGCGGATGAAGGAAAATGCTCCAGCCAAGGCAGGTTCATCTATGCTATTTATCATTTAATTATTGCTCATAAGGAATATTCAAGAGCCGAAATACAGATTTATTATAGGGCCTAATTTATATTCTTATAATGTGTTGAATTTTTATTTCCAATTTTCGATCTATACCATCTATCAGCTATCACCTCACCTTTATATTACTTATATTCAAGTATTTATAACACTTGAAGATCTTCCTATATTACAATTATTACAAAAATGTATTTTTCTTCTAGATTGTATTAAATGTATTTATACTATTTATAGTTTTTGATATCCTTAGAGTTTTTTTTCTAGTATAAATCGTAAAATGACTTAATTGAAAATTCAAGGAATGAGAAATTATTTTTCTTTTCAATTATTTCAAGAATATAAAAAAATTTTACAAATCAACGAATATAACTATTTTAAAAATTTGAGTACCGTCGAAATTACACCGTTACGCCAAAATTACTTCGTAATATTTTCAAATCAATCTCATGATTTATATGATGGAAATTCATGCCCAAAGCTATCAATCAATGTATGGAAATTTATCATAAAAAAAAAGATAAACCAATATTTTCTCTGTTATTCTTATATGAGCAGAATTATTAAAAGAATTTCATCTTACTGAAGGCTTAGTCAAAGTTATAAATATTTGAAATCATTGATTGAAATCAAACTGAAATAAATTGAAATCATATCATATTTAAATCTGAAATTAAGAACTTCTTATAGGTTCGTTTGAATTGGAAATAGCTTCCTCATTAACGTTTGAAGTTATTACTAAATCGAACGAACTTAGAGAGAACCCTTCATTTGAAAAATAATCAATTATGGAATTTCTTATAAGCATTATACACTGTATATTACATTGACTGATTTTTCTAAAGTTATTCCTGACAACAAAGAGCTTGTTTGCCTTGAATATCTGAACTGCTTATTATGTCTTTATAAGGGTCTCTCCTTACTAATATCAGGTACAATAACTTATTCTTTTAAATTGTTGATGCCACCTACTATTTTCAAATATGAAAAACTATATCTATAGTAGAGTAATTTCGCCTTTATAATAGCAAAGTTTAATCTTTGATCCACCTACTGTAGAGGTTGTTGGCCAAACCATCAGCAAGCTGCATAACAACGAAGCTGCTGGATCTGATGAAATCCCAGCTGAATTATTCAAAACTGGAGGCGATGTTTTGGTTAACTGCAAGCACCAAATCATTGGCAATATATGGAGAAAGAATGCATAGTCACTGGAGTATCTGCTCTATATGCCCAATTAACAAAAAAATGGACTTGTAAAAACTATAGAGAAATATCCTTATTAAAGACCGCCATATAAGATCCTATCAAAAATTTTGTGTAAACGTCTGAAGTCATATTGTGACGCTGTCAATGCCAGTTATCATTGCTGTAACCAAAGCAAAAGATGTTCGCACTTAGGCAAATCCTGGAAAGCACCCATAAGTTTTAAACCATTCGGCCTCGACTTGAATATAACTCGCACATTTGGGGCGGTGCACTAAATACCAGCCTACAGTACCTAGATAAGGTACAAAAGCGAGCCATCAAAATTATCAATGATGGAGATGTTACACAACACCTAACATCATTAAGTCATCGCCGTAATGTAGGAGCAGCCACTCTGTTTTATAATTATACGAAAGCATATGGCGCAGCGAGCTGTACACTGTTATGCTAAAATTCAGTGTACCAATCAAGCCTATTATCAAAACTAACCCATGAAAACCCAAACTGCTGTGTTGGTTGGAAATAACACTTCTGACTTATTTCAGACGTGCACCGGATTTCGACAAAAAGATGAATTATCATGCGATAATTTAGTACTGGAACGTATAGTACGATAAGCGACCACATTAAAATCATCGCCAGACCACAACGGACTATCATCGAGCCTTTTACCCAGATTATCATTTATGAGTTTACCTTGGAACCAGTATTAATCCCACAAACGATATCAATGTAGAGTACGGCAAAGATTAACCCTTGCAAACCATTTCTGCTTTAGTCAAAGCTTCTCTAGGGTCAAAGCTGCTTTTTCGAAGCGCCAAGCTCAAATCTACAAAATGCTATAACTCCTGCTTCTGCTCTACGGATGAGATTCATGAGCATTGCCGAAGGTAACTAAAATGCAATTCGTGTGGAACATATAATGCTGAACTCTATGAGCTGTATAATGAGGTGAACATAGTAACGAAGATTAAAGTAAAGAAACATCGGCTTGGATACCTAGGGCGGATGAACGAAAATGCTCCAGCCAAGACAGGTTCATCTCCAGACCCGACGGTACAAGACGTCGGGGCAGCCGAAACCTTAGTTGGAAAGACGAAGTAACAACAGACTTAAAACAACTTCGCATCTTCGATTGGAGAGACCGAAATAAATTGAGGAGGTTAATGAGTTAGGACTTCAACAAATAAATGCAAAAGTCCATTATGTGGTAATTCAATTTAAAATTAGGAATCAATTTTTGAGTACACAAAACAAATCCAAAATTTAAAAAAAATCGTAATTCGATATATTCCGGAGAAACATCGTGTGACTTGGCTAGAAGATGTAGAGTTGACATTTTAAATAATATAAATTTACTACCGCATACACATTAACGGTATACTATGCTCTTCTCTTTCTAAACTCCAATTTATCAGCAAAAAATTTCTAATAAAATCGTGCATATAACTCTTAGAATCTCTTTTATTTTTAAAATGTAAAAGTAAAGTAGCAACTGTTATTTTAGGAACATTGACTTTTCACTGTTATTCAAAAGTAGTACAGGTACTAACAGTAATTTAAAAATAAACAGGTTTTTTGCACCTACTATAGTAACATACTCTATATAAGCCAATATTGTTCATTTTGAAAAATAATAAATACATAATAAAAATCTAATATACTACATGTTACTCCATTTTAAAAGTTGTATCTAAATATTATTTTCATCATCTATTTGTTCTACAGCTCAGGGTGAGCCTTAATCTAGTTTACGATTGTCTGACTACTAATGTTACTTGGAATTCGTTCGTAGAAATATTTGATAAATACCATTTGATAGGTATACCATGCCTTTCAATTTCATCTTTATATAATAGAGTCAAAGTAGCTATCTATAATAATAATTATAATTGACAAGCATTTAAGGACCTGCGCAGTAGACACCTTTTCATTTTAACTCTCTTCTCCATAATGAACTCTTAATATATAATAAGTAAGTTGTATATAAAACAATAATGCGCACACAATTGAAATTTTTTTAATCATATGGGTTTATTATTCACCAAATACATTAAGAAACAGGTAGAAACGAAACAGAAAATGAGAACTAAGGTATTTATTTTTTTTAACGAAAACATACTAATTCCAAAGCTATTCATTAAAACATGAGTGTTTTCTGCTTTGTAATGAGAAGTCTCTGTCAGTACGGAAATTACTGTTTTTTAAAAACTTTAAATTTGACTTCAACTTGAAATATAATTACTCAACAGGGGCCCCTAGTCTATATTATAATGTAATATAGGTTTCATCACCTCACCACTGAAAATAAAACAGCTTGTAGATATATTTAATTTGAATCTAGTTTGGTATTCTCCTAGGATGTTTTAGGCTACACGTTTCAGTCTATTACTTATAATATTGGAGAGCGCCCTATACGTCGTGTAGTGATTCTATAGTTGGTGCATACAAGTTTATTGTCCTTTTTGTGGATGGGGACAAGATGTTTTTTTTCCCATTTGCTTTGCAGGGCTTTTACATCCAATACCCTACATATTAAATTAAGTAACTTGGAGACAAATATCTCACCTGCATTTTTAAGCAGTTTTACTACAATACTATCTTCTTCTGGGGCTTTGTTATTTTTCATTTGCATCTAAGTGTTTTAGTATTAATTACTCACCAATTTATTTCTATCTTCTTTAAGCATGTTCCTATATCTTAGAACTTGTAGAAATTATTGAAAATAAATTTTCACTTTAATTCAAAATCATTTCAAATGGTACCGAACGATGCTGAAATTTAAAACGAAAAGTAATTTCAACTTACAAAAACATAAAAGTATTCTGTAAAGACAGCAATTTAAAATTTTATGACATCACGTAAAAATATCACCATTATTTTGATATTCAACACACACACACACACCTGTTATAAAAATTTTTTTCCTTCTATCTAGAAATGACACTTATTTTAAAATTTCAAAATATTATTTTAAGGATTTAAGATGACGGAAATATTAAAATAATGATTAAAGTGGATGGCAAAGAAAGTTGTTTGTATGAATGTGAATACTGATTTTTTGTTAAATTTAAATAATGTAATTGAACAGGTTATGAAGTCTTTCAAATTAATGGCTTTTTTCAAATGTTTTATTTTATATACATACCTACTCTTTTGTAAAATTAAAACAAAAACAAAAAAAAATAAACTGAAACTATTCAAGGTTGAATCATATTAAGAAAATATTGTGGCATTGTATGATATTTCCTTAAGCCCTGTCATTTCTTAAAGATTGTCGAATTTTCGAAAATTTTCTACTAATATGATGTGACAGAAAATTATGTTTTTATGTTCCTGATTATGAAACAACAATAAAATATTAAAATTTAAGAAAATATTTTTGAAAAATTTATTCCAGTTATGACTCGTTAACATAACATCAAAAGCAAAGTGTTGACTTTGATACCCACATGTTTATTTTAGGTTGAATGATGAAAAATAAATATTTCCATAAATTATTTTGAAATTTTTTTTAAGTTTAAAGGTAGGTTATACTCTGTAGACTATAGAGAATTTCTTTAATATAAAATGTTGGTTTCATAATTATAAAAATTTTATTTTTAATGTCTAGCTATCAATCATTCAAACCAATTTTACCAGAAAGGATAATTTTTTTCACCTTTAAGGGTTTTTCTGTAGTGAATATCAGGAAGTTAACCAAATCAAAAGAAATATTTAAAATATCTGATCTTATCCCACAATGAGTTTTATAACTACAAAATATATTTTTTGATGGGACTCTTAGAAATTTAAATTTCTACTCTAATATAATTTTCATTTTTGATGAAAGTTTTAAAGATAGAAATTTTCACAAATTAAAGATTTGAAATTTTTTTAAAGCTTATGTAAATAGCATCAATCTTCGTTAACTTAGATGTTAATTTTAGTTGCAGTTTTTCAGATATGGTTGCAGTCTACTTTCTGATGCCGGGCCATAAACGCCATAGAAAAAGAAGTAATTTAATTTAATTTTATTATTTCAATTGCACATAAATGTTATAGAAGAAAAAGAAAAAAAACTAATTTAGTTGAAACAAGAGTTAAACTGACCTTTATGTACCATAGAATTACGTGATTACGTGACTTTTTTTGTTGATTTTCGAAAATTAATTTTATTTAATTTTTCAGACTCTCAGACTTGAAGCCTAACTTCAGAAAAGAAAATTAACATTTACTATGAAAAACGTAGACCATTTTATTCAACTTAAATTTGATTATTGTATTGAAAACTAATTATAAAGATCTATGAATAAAACAAATTAAATTAAGGACTATATATTATGATGGCTTGATTTAGTACTTTCAATTTATCTATATTTCTATCTGTCTTTATTAGCTAACTTTCCTATTACATCTTATTGAATTTTATTCTTTTCGTCCAATGCCCAACGGTTGAAGTTAGAGGACAATGATAAAATTTTATTCTAATTTTGAAAATACATTTACATTGACATAAATCTAAAATAGGGTTGGCATACATATTAATTTGATTTAATGAATGTAATGTGACGCTACAAGACTTTAAAATTTGCCAAAAAATCAATGCAATTACTAAAATTTATTAGGGTTTTCAACAAATTCAACTCAATTTAACCCATATAAGAAAAAGAATTATACTTTTGATGTAATTTAATTCATCTATGCTAATTCGGAACATAAAAATGATCATACGATGAATTTCTTGACCAACCATAAGTTGATCAATCTTGAATTTGCTGAACAATATGACTGAACAGTCAAGATCAAATCTAAAATTGTATAAATATATCATTTTTTTTTAACTAAAATGAGACTACAACCCTAATTGCATAACTTACCATTAATACTACCATCATCAAATCTCAATAGAACACATCGAGAAGGAAAAATTCTCACAAAACTTTCTACAAGCAACAAGTGTTAAAGTAAAAAGTGGGAAAGAACATCTAACTGTAACCGCTCTCTACTACCCGCCTAGACATAACATAATAAGAGATAATACAGGAGATGACTACAACGCGAAGCACGTTGAATGGGGTTCCAGACTTGTAACCTTAATCTACAGCACTTGTCTACTGGTGAACCAACATACTGGCCAACAGCGGGAGCGAAAACTTCAGATATAATAGATTTATTTGTTACAAAAGGAATGGATCATAAAAAATGTCAAATTAATTCTAATTTAGACCTCTCTTCCGTTCACTCACCAATAATCTTAAATCTCCACCTAGATTTAGTTAGAACAAAAACGTAGCCTACGTTAACAACAAATAAAAAAAAATTGGATAAGTTTCCGAAATAAACTGGATGAGTACATTACATTAAACATTCCACTAAAAATGGAAAGTAAAATAGAGAATGCTGTAGAAAACATAACCAAATCGATTCAAAAGGTAGATTGGGCAGCTACTCCAAATACTAGCAACCTTATAACTGAAAAGAGAAGAAATAAACTCCACCAAAACCATATAACAAAAAAACGGAAATATGAGTTAAAAAACACAAAAATGACATCACTCAAAGATACTTATCCAATCTTTCAGCTACCAAAATAACTGATTATGACCAGTGGAAGGCAACAAAAGGAATTAAACGTCCAACATTATTTCAAACAGCCAAAGAAAAACTGATGGCAGCTGGGCGCGTAGTAAAAAAAAAGCTAACGTTTTTGCTGAACATTTATGTAATGTATTTAAGCAAACCAGTTCTGCTGATGTGGAATAAATTAACAACATTATAAATGCTCCCTACCAGATGGACTTTTCCGCAAAAAAAAATTACAAGAAGTTGTAGCGGTTATTAAGAATGAGATCAATCCAAAAAAATCACTTGAGTATGATTTGATTACCGTAAGAATATTACGGGAATTGCAATTGAAAGTTTTAAAGTTAATAACATTATATATCGTCCCCGCAATGACAAACTATCGAAACTGAAAAATCAGCGAATTTGAGCTGACATCGTAGTTGTACATGTTTATTTAAGTTCCTTACTGTGACAAAGTCCCGAATCTTGTCTGTAATTGCCTGCTGTAATTTGGTGAAAGTACATATCTAACATTTATCACTATAACAAACTGTCGAATGTGTTTTTGCGTTAATTTATTTTTGTCATTATTTTTTAAAATGCTAATGTTCACTTTAAAAAAGCAGCGAAAGTGTCAGATTAGTGTCTTTGTCGTTGTGAATATTTAATTTAAACATAAAATTTACTTAATCTACACTCAGTAAAGTGACGAATCTTTCAATAATTGTTATATTTCTACAATAATCCCTATTTATGCATTTTAAATAGAGAACCAGAATGAAAAGATTTTGTTACAGCAAGAAAAATGTCACATTAAAAATTGTGATTTGCAAAGAATAATGAACATTATAAATAGATGTTGTGGGTGTTCTTTCGGTATTTAATTTATAAAATTGAATTGTGATCGATTGTGATCGAGTTATAATTAAAATATCAAGTGAAAATTTATAAATTTTAAACGTTTGGGTAAAATTTATTCCGATTAAAAATTTTAGAAATTTTTATTCATTAAGTTTACCAAAAAACAGGTGAAGACAGCTAAAGAAAAATACCAACTTGACATTCACATAAAAAGAAAAGAAGCTGCTCGTAATTTAAAAAATATTCAAAACGAAAAGGCTCAAAAAGATAATACACTTTTGGCGTTTGAATTTGATTTACAAGCCGGTTTGAGTACCCCTAAGGGAGCTACTAGTCCATTTTTCTACGTCAGAAAGCTAGCAGTATATGATTTAACAGTATATAATTTAGGGGATGCTTCTGTAGAATCCTTTTTCTGGAATGAAACCGAAGGAAAAAGAGGAAGCATTGAAATTTCTACCAGCATATATAAATATATTATGCAGTATCCTGAAGTAGAAACTGTATTTATGATGTCTGATAATTATGGAGTACAACAGAAGAATACTAAATTTGTGTGTATGTGTTTAGAGTTAGTTAAGAGACACCCATATTACGTTAAAATAATAAATCACATATTTTGAATCAGGACATAGCTTCATACAATGCGATTCAATACATCAAAAAAATATTATGACGGTAAAACGACTTCCGGTGTATACTACAGAAGAATGGGTTCAGCAAATAAGAAATTCACGGAAAATCCATCTCCGTATAGCGTTTCTTCGCTACCACACACAGATTTTATAGACTATGTATAATTCAGAGAAAGTTTTTTATAGGAGAAGAAAACAACACATTCCCTTTCAAAATTTTTGTTTGGTTTCAGTATTCGAAGGTCACCCCCGGATAAATTGCATATAAAAACTGATTATGAGCAAGTTTTTAAACAATACAGTTTAAAGCAAAGGAGAGGTTACCCTTCGAACTTACAACAAATACGAGTCTATTCGATAAGATTTTCAATATCTGATGGTAAAAAATGGGATTTCGAAAAACGTTGAATTGCAAATTCTTGGAGCCTATCACGCATTTCATGAGAATTTGACGCCCTCTGATTCTGTAAGAGATGCTTTTGCAATACCAGATATTTCTGAAGAATCTGATTATGAACAGCTTCAAAATTAAAGCCCTTTCATAAAAGAACTTATTTAACTTGTATACTTAATAAAATGAGTTGTTATGTTTTGTTTATTATTCGTTATTAGAGATAGAAATTTGAATTGTTGGTTTTTTTTATTTTTATTTAAAATGTTTTGTAAATTTATTATGTATTTTCTATTACATATACTTTTTACTACATTTTTTAAATATTAATTTCAAGTTTTTCAAAAATTACATGCAGATTCGCTACTTTATGCAAAAAATTTTACTCGAAATTTTTAGGACCTCTGACAAACTCACAACTGCAAAACTAACGAAACTGCAATTTCTCTGCCTTACCCAAATATTTTTCACACTTCAAAAATAAAATAATAAACAACTCTTAATAATGAAGCCAATGCCGCAAAAATCAAAACGAAAAATATAAAACCTGATTTTACACGAAAGCTTAATGATTGTTTTTGTCCTCCTGAAAATTGTGAAATTAACACTTTCGCGAGTTTGCCATTGAGGGGACGATATAATGCAGTATTAAGAAAAAGATTCTTCCCATCTAAATGTAGCAGAAATAATCATGATACACAAGCCAGAAAAAATCCAGAAGAACCATCATCTTACAGGGCGATCAGCCTAATACCAATACTGTCCAAAATCCTTGAAAAACTATTAATAAAACTCAACCCAGTTATAGAAAGCAGAAAACTTATACCAAAACACCAGTTCGGTTTGACACTGCGGAACAAGTTCATCGAGTTGAGATTTAAATAAATTCTCACTTGAACCAAAAAAAATATTGTTCTGCCGCATTTCTTGATATAAGTCAAGCTTTTGATAAGGTGTGGCATTTAGGTTTAGTATGCAAGCTAAAAAAAACCTGCCATGCGATTTCTACGAACTGCTAAGAAGTTATTGAGAAAATCGTACGTTTTACAATACAGTCATACCTCAGGAGTATTATGTCAGATATTTGGGGATTCATTTTGATAGACGTTTAACATGGAAGAAGCACATAATTTGTAATCGAGCACAATTGGGACAAAGAGAAGCTTATATTGGTTAATGAATACAGAATTACAATTATCTCTTGAATACAAGGGGATGATTAACTTCCTGATATGCACAACAAAGCTATTCTTAAACCTATATGTTCGTACAGAATTCAACTCTGGGGTGCTGGGGTGCAGCTAAAACCAAAATTGATAAAATTTAAAGATTTCAGAGCAAAGTCCTAATAATGGTGGTCGATGCTGTGTGGTTCGTGCAGTTTCCTTCAGTACATGATGAAATATCAAAATACTGCTCAAAGTACAAGAGTAAATTGGAAGTACATCCAAATATCCTGGCAAACAATTTTATGAGGGACCCAGGCCCTGGAAGATTAAAACATAAAATTCAATGCGACCTATAAAATAATATAATAAATTATATATACTATTATGTAAAATATATAATAAATAGTGAAGTGTTATCATAGGATACTTCTCTTCAAGCCACTATAAAACACAAAGTTGTTTAACTTATTGAATTGTGAATTATTCAGATTGCAAATATTAAATGGAAGAAAAACAAAAAAATTAGGGGTACAACTATTAATACCACAGAACCTATTACAAAATTATTTCTAAAATTCTTTATCAGGAATACATTTGATGTGAAATCTTCTCAATTCTTTTATTACTACTTCGATCAATTCCCATATCATCGATTATAGTTTTCAAGAGACCAACATAAAAACTCATTTACATAATTTGAATAACAATATCTTCTAAATCCTTCATTACATTTCGAATATACTCCAAAAATTGTTCTGGTTCACCCATTTACAATTTTTGTTAATTTATCGAATTTATCGAATATTATTCAAAGATATAGAAACTAAGGATGCACGAAACGATATAAATATTATATAACTGCTCTCCTTCAGAGTACTTCTAACTAGCATGATTTTATGAAGAAAAAACTATAAAAAAATTTCACTGAATTCTGCTCAATATTTCTGAACAGAATGGAGTCATATTTTTAAATTGATGTGATCTACTCAAATTTAAATAAAGTGTGTGAGCTCTACCCCATAGTATCTTACTAAATATTACCTTTAAAACAGATATTTTATTGTGTATTTTAAATATACCATTTCTATTATGTACCAAGCGAATTCTGACTTTCTTCAGGGCAGCAATTCGTTTTATTTTTATAATTTCTTTGATGATCTAATTCCATTGAGAGATAATTAAAAGAAGTAACGTCATAGTGTTAAAAAAATGATCCCAACAAGTGGCTACGATGTGCTTTAAGATAATTTGTAATTCTAAACTATGATTCGTTCTGCATATCAATGCTATGGTAAATAAAAAAACTAGATGTTAATAGAATTACTTATTTATTTCCAGGGCGCTATAGATCTCAAATGTCCTACCGCTGGCCCAATATTGTTTCACCTGACTGCGCTAAGAAGCAGATTCTATCTAGTTGGAAATATGAAGTTTCTTTATATCGACCGATACTTCATCTCGCTCGAGCTGGAGTATAGAAACTCTTTGAATCCAAATTTTGAATCATTCGATTTTTTTCTATCTACTCTACATGGTCTTACAGAGGTGGGGAACCCTTTTACCCTTAGATGCCATATTTAAAATACCAGTAACAAAGGAGGCCGTATAAGTTTCAATAACCATAAATGTGACCTTTGTAAAGTTATTGTTGTTCATATTCAATTTTTTTTTATTTCAAATTCAATATTTTTTTCTATACATATTTTTAATAAATACAAAAATCAATAAAACAAAGCAAAAAATTAATTCAATGAAAAGTAAATAATTAAATTAAGTACATAAATAACAAAAATTTTAAATTATTTTTTCAGTATTTAATATGTAATTGAAGTATACATTAAATTTAGTAAGATATTTGCATTTGTTTAATATTTTAATGAAACTGCGTAACGCGAAGTCTTAATTGATATTCTAAATGAGTATTTATAATTTGGGTTCTTAAAATAGTTTTAATTTTTACCAGTAAAGAAAAAAGTTGACTCGCAATTGTATGTACTACCAAGATAGGAAAGTAAATGACATGCATAGATATTCCAGCATTTTTCCAAATTTCTATTGGATCCTTTTCGCGTCAAAAAGGGATTTGAGAATACTGTTTTCACCTAACTCAAATACCTTCATCCGTAGCTTTTTAGGTGCTTCACCGAATATTTTATTTTCAGACTCATTTAACATTTTTTCTAGTACCGGAAAGTGTTCTGCAGTGATGTTTTGAAAAATGTTAATTTTTTCGAAACGCTTGAATCTTCTGCCACATTTCATAGATATGTTTCGTTTTTCCTTTTAGGCCAATATTTAAATCATTTTGTTTTGTCATGATATCAGGCAAAAATGCAATATCTCTGAAAAATATTCATCTAGATATATCATTAGATGACATGGGTTTTTTTGTTCTTGAAAAAGACTTAAAATTTGTCTCCGTAAAGTTTTTATCAAAAGCGGTCCTGTTGATAGCCATCGAAGCTTGCAGTAGTAGGACAGACCCACACTGTACGTTTGTTTGTCTAAAGTTAGCATCTGCCGAAATTCTCAATGACACATTACATTTACACGTATATACATATTTGAAAATCGGCATATAATTGATTGACAATTGAATACAATTGACAATACAATGAAAAGATATAAATGTTTATAAGTTACAATTTGATTATTTGATATTTAACAAAGCAACGAATCCTTGGTTTTTATTTCATATAGAAGGTGCGCCATCGGTGCAGACACTGATTAAATTATTTGAATTTAATTTTAGTGGACGGCATACTTCTATGAAGTTTTCGAAAGTTTCAACTCCACGAGTTCTCCCAGGAATGTACCCAGCGCAAGAAATTGTTCGTAACACTGAAAAACTTTGGTTACAGCACGAATAAAATATAAAATTTGGGTAAACTCGGTTTTATCAGTACTTTCATTTAAAGCGATTGAAAAATAAACTTCGGTTTTTTATAATTGTGCAAAGTGGCTCCGTTACATTTTAAGCTAACTCGTGCTACCGACCTGCGATAGTTCTTCTTTCAAGAGGCAATTGTTTATATTTTTCAACTTTATCGAGATTTAACGTACTCACTGCTTCAACAATATACTCTTTAATTATTTCGACGTAACTAAATGGTTTGCCTCTGTTGCTAAGTATGTGCGGTGGTATCTTATAGGTAACATTAACTGCAGAAGAAGTTTTTTTTACAAAAGTAATAAAATACGCCAGTTCTTGATGCTCCCTCTTTTTCAATTTTTCAAGATCAGCTTAACGAGTTTCTCCTTCTAAATAAATCCTTCAAAATTTGTGAAATATTTTTGTTTGTATGTATTTAAAAATCAAGAAGATAAAAACAAAAAAAAACTTGAATAATCGACCACTGTAAATACAATTTGAGGAACTTTACCTCAGGCGGGGCCACACAGAAAATTCTAAGAGGCCTCGGGGCCGCTGACATTATATATTCTCCCCCATCCCATATCATCCCCCATTTTCGACATTATATATTCTCCCCCATCAAACCTCTTCGTCAGACATCAGATTTACAATTTAAATGACAACTTATGCGTGAGCATAATAGGTATTAATCATTTTGAATACACGAAAAATTACTTATAATCTACTTAAACGTCAACGTTAAATTAAGCAATTTAAGTTTGTTGATAAGCGAGATGCAGTATGGGACAATTTGATATAAGACTATTATAATACACATAGTGATATAAAATTGCTTACTGTACAGTAATTACTATTGAAATGTAATTTGAAAATATCTAGTGAAACAAAAAAAACCCTACCAGACATAAGATTCTGTTCTAATTATTTAGATGGTGTTGTCGTTGTTGATGATGTATGCATAAGATGTAGGAATAAAGAACATAGAGAATTGATTGAATACTACATCTCTGTACTTCTTTGTGTTCTAAAAACACCATCCTAGTATACTAAAATGAAGGATTTTGTACGAGTTTTCAGTCAAACAAACAAACAGACGGAATTTTTATTAATATAGCCAAAAAGGTTCATCAAATAGAAATTGTTTTAGGGAATACAAATCAGAAAATTAATATTGATTTTAAAATACTTTTAATAGTCCTAATTATTCAATTTTTGCTCTTGTAATAATCCAACCTCATATGTAACATTAATTTTTACAATAAAAATATCCAAATTTGTTGAAATATTGAAAACTAAAAATACCTTGTCTAAGCTGTATTGAATTTACTTAAAAAAAAAAATACACTTTCCCATAAAATTTTCTGTTAATTTTGATATTTGTGAGATACAATTTTTGTAAATAAAATAAAACAAAATTGGAATGTTTAACAACAAAAAATATTTATTGTTTTTTATTTCAGGTTATTGGGTATTTGGTGCTCAGTTTTGTGATACATGGGTAGCATTTGATGTGATGTGTTCAACTGCCTCTATTTTAAATTTGTGTGCAATATCAATGGATCGATATATCCATATAAAGGATCCATTAAGGTAATTCTATTATCATTATAAAATTTATTTATTTTCGATTTAAAATTTCGATTGCAAAAAAAATATAAATTGGTCTAATTATTATTATTATTTTTTTTTTTGTCTTTTTAAGTAGATATGGACGTTGGGTAACTAGACGTATAGCAATTGGAACAATAGCAGCAATATGGCTTCTGGCAGCATTAGTATCATTTGTGCCAATTTCATTAGGACTTCATCGGCCCCAACAACCACTTATAATTGAGGATTATACAGGGAAAACTCATCAAACGTGTGCATTAGACTTAACGCCAACATATGCTATAGTCTCAAGTTGTATAAGTTTTTATGTTCCTTGTATAGTAATGGTGGGAATATATTGTAGGTAAATAAATAATTTTATTTTATATTTAATAACTGATATAGTTGACATAACTAGCTAATCCTATTTTAATAATTATTATTCTTGGTTGTTATCAAGATGAATCCAAAATGCATTACACTGCAATATTTGAATGAAATTCATATTTTTTCATTTAAAACTTAATCAAATCAAAAAAATATATTTCTTATTTACAAAATATCTAATACAAATACACTTAGTAATGATCCTCCTTGTTGGAATTAACAACGATAAATTCTTTGATACTAAAAATTTAGTGTAGAGTTAAAAATGTTTAAATGATTTTTAAAAAATATTATTTTACTTAAAAATAGAAAACGAAAAATTACTTTCGTGCTAGCATATAATAAAATTATAATAAAATTTAAGTAACATATGGTCAATACATTGTGAGTCCTTGCAACAGGACATTAACTATACTACATATATGTATATAACAGTTATATATAAACGAACGATACACAATGAACTAATGAAGTGTTAATTCAAAAGAGTAAAATTCGATCTCATCCATGACAAAATTTATTAATGAAAATAAATTGTACACTGTATTGTGCTGCTGATGCAACAAAGAAGTAAGTCGAGGTGAAATTAGAATTGTTGTATATGGTTTCAGTATATATCTAACATGAAAATGTATCCTTATAAAGTTTTAATAAAATCAAAAATAAATTAATTTTTAATTAAATTTTATTTTTATTGAGTTGAATAAAGTTCGATGGTCTGTATATGGTCTGTATTTTATAAAATAAATATAAAATATGGAAGTTCGTATTGGACGTAAATACCAAGAGTATCAACAAAATAATCGAGGCTACTAAAAAGTGATAAAAAATTTTAATTGAAAATTATGATTTCCATAATTTATCTAACAATATTATGATGAGAGCTTATACAAGATGTTTCAGAAGCAAACTGTCATTTATAGTTTAAAATTGGCTTAGGTTGTGTATCTAAATGGAAGGACTATTTCTAATTGTGGTATAGTTATGTAGCGGTACGAAATTAATTTGAATGAAATAACTTAGAAAAAACAGCAAAGTTTGATTTTTTTCGATTTTATTTCATTTTTAATTTATCGACTTTATTTCGTTATGAAATAACTTCGACAATTTTAATTTTGTCGTAGTTAATTCATTGCGTATTTGATTTTTGATCTCCCGATCTTAATTTTTTTTTTGTGTGGATTGGTGGGAATTTTCATAGACACAATGAGCCCTGAGCCCTTTCCATTGTGTGTCAGATTTTTACTGACTAAACCACATTCCTCCCATTAAAACTAGTCCGACAGATTAACCATTAATTTATTTCTGGTGTTATTTTCTTAAATCAAATTTTAAGAAATTCTATCGTATTAAATCTAGTGGTTTATTTCTTTTAAGCCTTCAGATATTATTTATCTAGCAGTTGAGTGGCCTCAACGTTAATATGACCCTCCAGACGAGCTATTTGCTTTGCTGCATATATTTTTATTTTATTTTCTATGCAAGGACTTTTTAGATCTCCGTTACCAAGGGGCATTTACCATGTTGCGCATAATTTTATTTTGGAATTTTTGTATACAAAGTACATGTGTTCATTTGGCACATCCCCATATTTGTATGGCGTACATTCATATTGGTTTGATTATCTGATTATATAACAATATCTTGTTATGTATAGGTAATTTTGAATTTCGACCTAAGACCCAGTATATTTCTCTATCAAGCTCAAATTTTTTCAAGCGTATCAAGCTCAAATTTATTATTATCTAACTCAAATTTTTCCTTTTTGACATGTTCTTTCCATCTAAGTTTGACATCTAATGTCCTTCCTAGGTATTTAGCGTTGTTTTCTTGGGGTATATTTATCCAATTAAGATTTACCCATACTTGCTTTTCTTGTAAAGGTTTTTCTATTATGTCTGTTATCTTATGTATTTGATCGATTATCGAGTGCTTAGATCTAAAACCAAAATGATAATAATATGATCGATCTTATTCGAATAGTAGTTTTTCAAATAATTTTGATACTATTCGTAGTAGTGATATTGGTCTATAGGATTTGACCTCATTTATTGGGTCCATGGCTTTGGTATCATATTTATCTCTGCTTTTTTCCACATATTCGGCACATATTTATTCTTATAGCAGCGTTTATGATGCGACGATCTTAATTGATAACGAAATAATGTCGAAAAATTAAAAATGAAAGTCGCAAAAAATATGAAATTTTGTCAAAATTATTTTATTTTTTATTTATCAAAATTATTTCGTTCGTTTGGTAGCCCCAATGTATGTATTCGATATATAAATTAGAATACATACTTTTATTTGAATTTATATATCGAATACATAATATATCAGAATATACATACTAAATTCGAATACATCGATATATGAATTAGAATTGAGTAATTTTATATATCTCGAGCTTGTGTCTTGGATTTAACCAACTCGAAATTTTTTTAATTGATTCCAGTTCAATTGTAATTGAAAACATATATAAACCAAACATAAAATTAATTGATGTACATATATATATATATATTTTTTTAATTAATTTATATTTTTTTAATTAAAAATTTAAAATTTTGTATTGTTAGCTAATTTAGAAAGAATTATTTATTTGGTGTCTAGGGTATTAAAATTAGAATAAGTGCTTGTTTAGACATACCCTTAGAAAATTATATTTTTTTTCTCTCTTAACTGTATTTATTGAATCTTTCTAAAAGAAAATGACAATAATTTCTAACGAATGTGACCTTTATGGCTTATTCAAATCTAAAAATGTTTGAAGGTCTAGTCCATTGATTTGACTCTTCATATTTGCTGGTTCATTCCAATGTTGTGCCTTACATTACAGCTAGCGACTTTTTTTTAACCTGCTGATTATTGGAATGTTTTGTAGATGTTTCGCCAAAGAGGGTTAGGATGCTGGATTATTCTGGTTGCATATCTGTTTTTGCATTGTTCAAGTTCTTCATTAACTAAGGGTATATTCAAATCATTAGCAGATTGTTATTTCTAATTTTCTAATTAACTAATGTACCATAACTCACGGTACATAAGTTTTTGGTTGCATCCTTTGAATTGTTTCGACATTACTATAAGAAGCAGTCCTCCATAACGGACACCCATACGACCAGATTGGTTTCCGAATGATTTTTCCCAATAAGCCAATAAATGCTGTTCGTTTTGAGTTTTAGCTGCAAACTCGTTGGCTTGCGGAATAGTTATCCCATTTATATTAACTGGAAAACGAAAATTTACTTAGTGCGAGCCATTAAACCAAGTTTTTAATTAGTTTTAATTTAAATTAGTTTTCATACCAAAAATTCATAAGAAAAAAAAATATTGTATGTATTTGTGTATGTCAACTCTCTAAATAAAACAAGTTGAAATGATTGTCCGATAAACTTGGAACTATATAAAAAAAAGTGAGACATATGCTCATAACAACGGAGCTCGTTTTCTTCTAGATTTCTATCTATTGACGTTATTTTAGGACCTTTTACCATATTCATGTAGGTTCATTTTTGATTTTATCGTTTCTGGTAACATTTGAAGCCCAGCGTAGCGTAAGGAATTTCTGTAACATGTAATTTTCATTAAAGTGTTGGTTTTAAGCTATTCAATGTTCCATACCATTTTTAAGCAGATTACTAAAACTGCCGACCGTATATTTGTAAAATTAACCTTTTATTTGGTGACACTGATCTAACCTAATTAATACTATTTATTTTTTAACAGTTTATAAATTGATAAAGTAAAAAAGAAATATGAAAAAAAAGAATTAAGACAAATTAATAAACCCGTTTTTTAACATTGTTTTATTAATGTGCTTCACACTTTAATAGCAAATAAAGTCAATTTCGATAAATACATTAAAAATTCACATTAAGAAATTCTGTTGTCTATATACAACAACGTAAGAACAACTCAGGGTTAACAAGTTAAATGGAACCCAATTCGGCATAACAGAAATTGAAATTGAAAATATCTGTGAACATTTGCTAAAATTTAGCTTAAAAAAATAACTGGGGTCACGATATGGAGTCAAAAACGCAACAAACGGGCATACTAAACCTATCCTTTTATTTCGTAGAAAAGTATAAAAAGAAGAAATTCATATCAATCTCATTTCGAAACAATTCGATCGCTACCTTATTAAGGTTTAATATTTCTCCAATAATTAAACAATATACATATATATATAAATAAAACAACACAATATTTAAATATTTTATTATTTTCAGTTAACATAATTTTCTGACTGTTCACTTCACAATGTTATTCATTCAAACCACAACAAAAACAAATTTTATTGTTTTTTTTCTCTCTCTCGCTCTTTTTCATCATCAGTCACCACACCAAATTTAATTAAATACAAAATAAAAATAAAAAAGGCAATCAAGATTGAATGAATGCATTTTCATAGTGACTTTCAAAATTGACAGCCACAAAAACCAACAAGAAATAATGAAAACAATAACAAAACAACACAAAAATAACAAAAAAATGTTAACCTTTACTTCAATTTGTGGATTTTTAATTTATATTTTTTATTTATTTAATACCAAATAAAAAAAATAAATAAATAAAACTTAAATCAATTTTAAAATTAATTTTATTTAAAAAAGGACAAAATAATTTTATTTATTTTTATTTTATTTCGTTCTTTTTTTGTTTGTTGTATTGTATTCATTGAATTCATACTCACCTAGAAAATGGTTCTTGTATTGAATAAAAATGTTGTCGCACCATAATCTAACGTCAACAAATTTGTTTTTTTTTATCCGGTTTTTCAGTAGTCATATTTAAATTATCAAAAGGTGTTGAATTGAATATGGAAAAGTAAATATTTATAAAAATACAGGGTGTTTCGGTTACAAAAAAAATAAAAGTGACTGAAGAGTTGATTGTCGACATTGTAATTGGCTGTAAATTTAATTGAAAAATCAAAAATAGAGTAGAGTAGAATTGCATTTATAGAGCCTAATTTCTTTTAATGGTTAGCTGATTCGGCTGTACTCAATTCTACTGTAATATGAGGCAATAAAAAAAATGTTTAACTTTAGTTTGCAGGTGCATATAATCAATAATACAATAATAAATAGATTCAAGCAATTTCGCCCAATATTTCCATTTTTAATATAGAAATTGGTATCTATATAATTTAAGGGTTAACGAAAAGAGTGCATCTCATGCAGTGTGGGCAAAGTAAATTACGTCTAGTTTTTTACACAGTTGTTTACATGCAAATAGCTTAGTAATTAATTAGATTCTATTTTTGTTGAAGTGTGTAAACAATGTAAATAACGTAAACAACTCAAAATAGATAATTTGACTGCAACTGATCTCTGCTGCAACATTTGTAAAAACAACTGGAATACTAATGTGAAAGAAAATGTGTATTTTAAAATATAATTTTTACCAAAAAAATGAGCCAAGAAATTTTGCGAAATTTGAAATCAGTATGTATATATTTTTTTAAAGTTGACGTTTTTTTTATTTTAATTGTTATTGTTTTTAATCAGTTAATCTTTTAAACCAACATAATAAGCATTTTGAAACAAATTTTACACGTGATTAACCGAAAGTTATTTATTTTGGTTTATTAAAATTATATTACAGATTTTATATTGTTGAAAATTGATGAAATTTCTAGCTTATTATAATTTAAGAGCAATTCACGACATAAATGACTTTGTTGAGGTTTCTAAAGATAAAGATTTTAACATTTTGCAACAAGTAGTCGAAATGTCATGAGTGTTATTAACAGAGAAATGAGAAATTTGCGAGCTGGACAGTTTTAGACAAACTATCTTATTTATGATAAAGCTAGTGAAAAATATATTGCAGTTGTTTGAAATGCATACATACCTTGCTGGGATAATGAATTATCAGATCTTAATAAAGCCAAAAGGCTCAAATTTAAGAAAAAGATACTAGACTTAATATCAAGTGATGAAGTTTTTGTTTTTTATTCAAATGACTTTAGTGAATCTTTAGCCTCTGCAATTGATAATATAAAATCATCTGTGAAACAATCATAATAGTGAAAAATTTCAGACAGAATTTCAACTGAATATTGAAATATTTCAAAGCAAATTGTTTAGTTTGCCGAATTCTGCACGAAAATTGATAACATATTTTCTAAAAATGGGGCAAAAAATGGAACTCGTTACTGTTTTATTAGGCGAAGGGTTCAAACAAATAGGAGATCAAGGCTCTTATAAATTAGCTCGCCATGACAATATGTAGCTTAAAATTGGCAGAATATATTCTGTGTATTTCAATATTCAGTTGAAATTCTGTTTGACGTCAAATATGTAAAGAATCATAAAAAACGTTAATTTATGCGTAAAATGCCAACATTGATTTCATGTCGTATAAGTTCGGTTACTATTTAGGGTAACTGTAAACTATCTCAATTTCAATATTGATTCAATTTAATACTCTTTTTCTTACAATAGTACAATTAACAAGAGCTAATATATTATGTCCACCTTAATCATGTTCGTTGAAACAATGATTAAGCTGGGTATGTATATTGAACAGAAAGTTAAAATGATCGTGATAATGAAAAATATTGCATTGATCGCTGAAATTAGAAATTGAATACATTAAAAAAATGGATTTGATATTTTTTTTTATTAGCATTGAATTTTTCAAAACCAAAGTAATTGAATCAATGCTCTAGAATGTCTGCTGAACTGTGTTAACTATGCTAAGTAACCTAAAAATTAAATTTTGAAATTTATTATGAAATTTGTTTCCTCTCCAAATTGTTATCCATCCAATTTATTTGTCCGTTCTATAAGGACTTCTACAAAGCATTGAAAATCAAATATCATAGTTTTTACTTGTAATACTTTTGTATTAAGACAAGGCAGCATAACTTATTACCACAAATACGATGACGATGCAAAATACAATAACGATGATGGTTTCCTTGCATTTCATTTTTTAAGAAATTGCTTTTTATATAAATCTAAAAGGATCATATTGTAATAACTTCCAACCGTAAAAACAAATCTATAAATTTAACGTATTAAGATTTCGAAGTTAGACAACAAAGTTCGTACTTAACAGATTTTGAGTTTAACAGAGTCATTTCGATGGCAAAAACAAAATCTATAGTGACTTACAAACGATCCAATAAGGCGTTAATTAGTTATAAACGGTAAAAATTAATGTTTTTTAAGTTAGAATAGTTTTTAATCCAAACCCGAAATTCAAAACATATCAAAGTGACATGAATCGCTAAATGCTTAAAAGATATAAAATGATATAAAATGAGATATAAAAACAAACATACGAATAAAGTATTGTGAAAACAAATTTGTTCAATTTATTTTTTTGTCCTATCTTTAATGTATGCTGGCTGAAAACGAGAGTAGACAACAATAGAACCAAAACCACTTAGAGTCAATTTCATTATAATTTGCGTATGCTAAAATGTGTGTTTATGCTTACTTATGGGTAAAATTTAAAATTGTCTAAATCTGATTGGAAATCAAAAAATTTAAAAAATAAATATTTAATTTTGCTATGTCCCCTTTTAAAGGTCTATAATTTAAAAAAGAATACTAATGAAAATCGGCTATTGTATTTGTACCGTACTTTTTTCAATTTACAAATAAAATAAAATTAATATATACATAAAAGACCCGCATTTCGAAATAGAAAAGGACTCAACCTGGAATGTCAGCTATTATATATATAGCTATAATATATAAATAAATATTTTTTAACCTAGATTCATTCTAAAAGACTTGGTTAGTTTTTCTGGATACACTATAACTCAAACAGGCTAACCGGATTGAATTTGTTCATAACGAATTCCAAATTACTTATTATGGGCTTAAAACATGCTGTATAACTAATACTACTCAGTTACCAAGATTAAAATAAAAATAAGAAAGATAATTCGGAATGAAAATGAGAAAAAAATATCACAGACTTAATCCCGGTTATTTGAAAAACTTTCGATTGAATAAATTTTTAAAAAGAAAATCTTTTCTAAGAAAATTTGTTGTTTTTCTTTTCTTCAAATTTATTATTTTTATTGAAAAAAAAAACTTTTTTTTTTTTAATGTTATTATTATTATTATTTTTATTAGATATTTATTGATTCAGATATTTTTCAATTTCAGGCTTTATTGTTATGCTCAAAAGCATGTGAAATCAATTCGAGCAATTACAAAGACTGCTGATATTAGCGTTAAGCCACGCTATAAAAGCATACGTCGTACAAAAAGTAAAAAGAAAACAAAAATGCGACAATTACAACATTCATCACCATATCATGTATCTGATCATAAAGCAGCAATAACAGTTGGTGTTATTATGGGTGTGTTTCTTATTTGTTGGGTACCATTTTTTTGTGTTAATATTGTTGCAGCATTCTGTAAAACATGTATAGGTGGACAAACCTTTAAAATTTTATCATGGTTGGGCTATTCAAATTCAGCATTCAATCCAATAATCTATTCAATATTTAATAAAGAATTTCGTGATGCATTCAAAAGAATATTAACAACAAAAAATACATGGTGCTGTACTCAAGAACTTGGTAATATACATCCAAGAAATAGTGATAGATTTGTAACAGATTATGCTGCTAAAAATGTTGTAATTAATTCTGGTAGATCATCAGCTGATTTAGAGCAAGTATCTGCAATTTGACCACAAAATACTGAATTATATATTAATGATGAATTAAATCGTCATGAATTTTTATGTCGTCTTAGTGGTTGTAAAATTTGTACAATGACATGTGAATCATCAGCTGAAGAATAAATAAGAAGTAAGAAAAACAAAAATAAAAAAAAAATAGAAATTAAAAAATAACAAAACCAAGTGAATGCAATCTTTTTATATATATACATATTATGTATTATATTTATATAGAATTAAAAAAAATTAGAAAATTTTAATTTAAAAAAAAATAAAACAAAAAAAAAAAACAAATCTATCTGTATGGAAAACAGCTTCTGTCACAGATTCTGTCACAGGTACATGAGGTATGTAGACACAAAAAAAAAAAGAAGAAAAATCAATTAATTTCTATAGTCATTAAGTTTAAAACTTTAATTCTTATTTACGAGTGTTTTAACTTTTTTTTTTTTAACTTACATAAAAATATGACTCAAGCTTTAAAAAATTAAAATTATGTACTATAAAATTTGAGTTATGATTACATTAAAGACTGATGATATTATAATTTACAAAGTAAAAACAAAAAATACCAAAGAAAATGAACTAAAAAATAATTATAGAAGTATTGCAGTAACTTCTAGTTAGTATTAGTACAGACTACAGGTGTGTATAAAGATAAGGATTGTTAAGATAATCCCTATATCAATTAAAATAAATGAATATGGTTTTCATAATTTGTTAAAAGACTTTAGGAATATAATCATCTATCCCTGATGTATTTTGCTCACTAAAGAGATTATGTAGAAGAATTTAATTTTCAGTTAGGCGGACGCAAGATTCAAAATCAATATTATTCCAACATAATATTCGCTTAAGGAAAATGTATTCGGTCTAGTTTGTTACGAGCAACAAAAATAAAAACTTCAAATAACAAATTTTAATCTATGTAACTTCGTACTTGTATTATTACATTGGTCCCAAAATCAATTTTTTGCTTATAAAGTGGTTCCACAAAATTTTTTTTGCATTTATTAATTTTTTATGTAACATAAACAATATTAGTAAGTTATAACACATTAAATTGAAAGGGAAATTAATTCAATTTATTAAATTTAAACGTAATTTAAAATATTTTAAAAAATTAAATAGACTTATCTGTTTTGATGAGTCATATCACAGAAAAACAATTTTCATTACAAAATATTCATCTTTACTGTTCCAAAAACGATTTGATCAAGATAATAATGAAGCAAAATTAACTAGTTGGAGCTGGTTATTTTGATTGCGTGTCGATTATAAGACATTGCGTTTAAAAAGTTCGTTTTTTTCATGTCGCGTCTACTTAAACAAAGTTATTTTAAAATTTTACGTTCTAAAAAGGGTGTTAGCCAAGAAATTTTGTGTTAAAAAATCCTTCATTGCAAAATCTTATCTCTTAAATCAAAAACTAAATATAGGTAAATATTCTGGAAGAAAAAAATATATCCTCTTTTTTGTATCCAACAGCAGTCAGCTAGGCAATAAAATGATTTATATTTTAATGAAATATTTAATTTGAAGATAAAATTCTACAGTTTTTTTCATTCAAGAAAGCAAAAACATTTTAAAAATACAAAATTCAAGATTTTTTTTTTTCAATATAACGAAACGATCCTCTATAATTATTGTCTAATATATAATTATATATCTAATAATTATTGTATTTTTTCCATTTGCACTTCTTTTCCAAAACTCGAAATTTTTATACATGAGATTTACAAACTAGATTTATAAAAAGATTGACAAACTAGATTTATAAAAGCACGATATTGTGAGATACGAAATTTGAACTCTCGAGATTTCAATAGGTACGTTCTTTTCTAAAAATGTTGTTTAAAATCTAACGTCTTAAAAACTTACATGTCTTAACATCTCACGATTTTCATAAAGAATATTTGATTACAGAAAGACAATGCAGTTACAATGATTTTAAAAATTTATTGATAAGTTCGACTTCTGGAGGGGGTGGGGTGTAAGAATATATTAAATCATATAAATTAATAATGATGTTGTTAACAACGCTGTGCAGTGTGCAAATGCACAGGTACCCACTAGTTTCTTATATAATTTTGCTCTGAAGCAATATTGATTGAATATTTAGAAAATTGTTGCCCAGAATTTTCTAAATATTTAATTAAAGATTATTTTTAAAAATTTTTATTGATATAATCAAATATAGATACCAGTTCAAGTCTTATATTTAATTAAATTTTTGCTAATTTTCCAAGAGTCTTAAAACTGTATAGCAGTACAATTGCAGTACAATTGCAACTTTATTCCATAACAATAATTTTAATAATTAATCTTTGAATTAATTTTTATAATCCGCTTTAATAATTTTTAGACATGAAGATATATTAGATTAGAGTCAGTTCTTTAGAATCAATTGTGTAACATCCCTCAATAGGTTTTATCAACCCTAATTAACCTGCGTGTATAAACGAACATGAAGTACTGCGAAGTACTGCCTCAGAGGCACATTTAAAAAAAATTTTGTAAAATAATTAAAAAGAAGCCTGTTAATAGTAAAAATTTAATTATATAAATAATTAATATGTATAAAATAATTATATTCAACAAACTAATATTCGGAGCTATACAACAATTTATTTATTTATTTATTTCGAGCTTAATTCAAGCAAGTTACAATAAATCATACTTAAATTAAATTTATAAAGTAAAAATTAAACATTCAAAAAAGAATTAATAATAAAAAAAAATAACAAAATTAAAAAAGAAAACAAAATCTTATATTTAATAATAATTAAAAAATAAAACTGAAAAAAGCTTCAATTAAGAAGACAGGTCAAAGATTCATCAAAAAAATCAGTTACACAAATACAGATTATTTTTTAATGATTGTTTAGTTATGGAAAAGTTAATATGGGGTTAGTATGCATTACAAAGAGACATCATACTATTAATTGGTTCATATTTATCATAATTAGTCCGATGGTACTGCAAGTCAAACATATTAGCAGTTCTTAGTCTAGAATGGGAACAATAATTAAGTTTAGCAAACAATTGGGGAGACGAAATGCTGATTTTATTTAACTCAATTACAAATGCAATATCAGCAACTTTATGCCGTTTTTCAAGGGTATTAGGATGAATTAAATTTAGTCGATGTTCATAAGGAGGTAATCTTAAAGGATCTTCCCAAGGAAGAAGACGTAAAGCATATCTAAGGAATTTTTTTTTAACCGATTCAATTCTATCTATGTGAACACAATAAAATGGACACCAAACCTGACTAGCACATTCTAAATAGGTATAACACATTCTAAATAGGTATAACCAAGCAGGTATAGAGGAATTTGAATACATACGGATCTTTAAATTCTCTAGCCTGAATAATCTGAATAATGGAGATGGAATGAAAGCTTAATATCGAAGAGTACTCCTAGGTCTTTAATATCAATTAAATTATAAAATATTGCAACAGACCATCTATTAATCTTAATTCGTTCCGAAAATGCGTGTAACATTTGCTTTACCCCACTCTTAGTTGAATTATGATATTTTATTATCAAGGGTAATTTTTATCACTGACATCTTGTTCATGTTCTTCTTCTGAAGCTTCTCAAATGTGTTCGGATTTACAAGTTTCCCATTCATTATTAATATCGTCATCAACTTCAACAGCATCATTTTCATCAGCAGATTCACATATTGCCGAACGTATTTTCACCACCCCTGTTATAATATATTTTGTAGACAACGATAAAGTTTCAATTTACCAAATTGAAATGAATCCGATGAAAGATTAAAAAAAAAATTTGTAGAGTTAATTTTGTGTAACATTCTTTTGAAAGCAACGACAGCCGAAAATACTGACGAATTATAATATTTTACATTACAGTTTCTGTTATAGAAAAATAAATGAATACAGAATGTTAACTCTTACACATGCATACAAAAATGTTGGATCGTTAATGCTATTTCATCACTAAATGAGCAGTAAGTTGATATTTATGATGAATATTATTATAATTGGTGAAAATATTTATAAGCCACACATTGATTTCCCATTTCCAAGTCAATGTTTAACATGCACAGCCAAAGAGAAGTTTCTATTTAGTGAGTTAGTTCTTCTTTTTCTTCATTAGTTTTAATATTCAATTTTTATTAAATTGTATTTTATCAATTTTTAACAATTTTTCACTATAAGAACAGCTTAATTCAAATTATATATTAAAACAAAACTAATATTTCACTTTTAGAAATCTATTCTAATTAATAAACAAATAGACATTAGCCGATAGCCATATAAATTAGTGCTGGTATTGGTTATTAACTTTAATTTTTAACCAATTATTAAATCTTTGTTACAAATTATAAAACATGCAACAACACAACAGTGGAGCATTCAATAAAATTTTAATAATTTCTGAAATAAATGTTACATATGTGTGCATGTGCATATATATTTATCATATTTATATATTAAACAAATTCCTGTTTAATAATATTGTTGATATTATACCCAGGAGCATAAACTAACATTCGTAAAGTTTTTGGATGGAACTGCTGAGTTTGATTGATGTAAGGCACTGAGGTTCAGCCTCACTACTGTATTCAATTGGGCTTGATAATTGCTTTATATATAAGCTTAATATTAGTAGCTAGAACACATATTGATTTCATCCAAAGATTCCAAAATAAAGTGTTAAAACATACGGTAAATGCTTCTAATTACATCATAATAAGCGATTTAAGATTCGACCAAGTGTTTAAAACGTTTGTTAGAGCAATCTTATTTCGTGCAATAACACATGAAGTAAGATTGCTCTAACATGTCAATACCGACCGCTGTCGTCAGCCATGATATTGACACGAACACTGAAAACATTCTGTTAACAGGTTAAAATCGTCCGTAATTAGTTCTATGGTGAAACAGACTAAAAAGAAAGACCTAAGTCGAAAATTATTCTTAATAATAATTTGATTGAAAATAGGCGGAGAATGAATGTTACCTTTCACAATTTTAACAACAAATTGACGTAACAACAATTTATTTTCTTTTCTGCATAAGGTATCCAGATGAATTAAATTTAGTTGATGTTCGTTAGGTGACAAACTTATCGGATCTTTCCAAAGAAAACTACATAGAGTCAATTTTAAAAACTTCTTTTGAACAAAATCCATTCTTCGTATGTAACAAGGTCAAATAAAAATTGTTAAGGGATCTTTTACAATATGGAGAAAATTCCCAAGATCAACTCTTTAAAACCTAACAAGAATTTTGATTTATTTATGATGCTAGTTAAGGCATAATTTAAAAGTTAACTTATCGTCGAAGTATACTCCCAAATCTTTAATGAAATTAGCTCTTGAGAACAATTCATCATTAAGCGTATTCACCACCATCTTGACAACAATTCACCATTAAAACACAATATTTAATTGTTTTTGATAATCAGACTTGTTTTTAGTGATATACTTAGATTTATGGAATAAAAGTCGAGTTTCCTTTCACTAATCATTTGTATTAATTTTGCAAATATCGATATTTCGGAAGCAACTTACTTCCTTCATCAGTGCTTTGCGACTACTACAATCTTTAATATTAAGATGTAAATTTCTGAATTAAAATAAATCTTTCGGTCCTAACAATATTTTCCTCAAGAGTCCTCAAAAATTTTCCAAACACCCTAACTAGACTACGACTACTAAGCAAAGTGTTGCGTGAACATACATTTCTAGTATTTACACATCTTCATGGAAAATAACTTAATCCAGAAAATTCCAAAAAAGGTTGTCCCGAGCAATCTTTTACGTCAGTATTCTCAAAAGTCATGGAATCGCGATCATTAACTTTCAATTTAAAAAATATTTACAGAACTTCGTCTTTTAAATGATTGTCATTATGGTTTTAGGTCGAAAAAGTCAACCTTTTTGACAGAAACATCAGATTTTTAGCACTAAATATAATAAGCTAAGCCTTTGATCGTGTGTTTGCCATGTTTCATTACTGAAAAAAAATTTAAGTAATTGGACTGGGAGACATTTTCAATATGTGGATACCTTTCAAACCGTCCAATATAAGTTGTATTGGATGGTTTTATATCCCAAAAGTTCAATTTCAATGTTAGTGTCCCTCAAAGTTCAGTTCTTTCTCCAAAATTATTTATAATATTTAAAAAATGATTCCCTATTCACGACTTCAAATCAAATTCACAGCTTTGATGATAGTACCCCAGATACTCGAAAGACAGCCCTTTCCCACAGATTTTTAGTGCAGCGTCTTCAAACCAGAACTGTTAAATATGGAAGTTATTTCATTAACCGAATCTTTAAGCCATTGAACATTCTACCATTTTATGTGTTTCTAACATTATAACATAAAAGTTTTGAAGAGGCAGCTGTAAATTTTATGTATATTAACTCTTCTATATTATTCTGTTCTATTCTATTCTATTTCTTTTATATCTTATATATAGTAATTTTATTTTTGTCTGAAGCCTTTTATAATAATAAAAAAAAACAGTCCATTATGAATGAAAGAATGAGAATTGAGAGAATAAATCAATATTATAGATATATATATCTACAATTATAATAGACAAGCATTTAAGGACCAGCGCAGTAAACACCTTTTCAATTTATCTCTCTTTTCGTTAATGAACTCTTAATATGTAAATAAGTTCGAAAATATAACAAAAAATGCGCATACGGTTGAAAAAATTTCTATTTTGTTTCATAATATTCAAAATTTTAAATAAAATATATCCATTTTATGTCATTCAAAATATTATTATTAGTATCCATAATTAAAGGAAATTTGATTTTGTATGAAAAAGGCCCAGAGAAAGCTCTCCGTCGAACAGTCCCTTAAGTATTAATTCAAATTTATTAATCTACCTACTTTACATTTTTCAGAAAAATTTCTATTCATATGATTTTATTATTCCCCAAATACATTATGCATTATGTGAATGTGTGTTCTTATTAAAATAAAAAACAAAAACAAACCAATCAGTTACCTATTATTATGATTTACAATGAACCATGACGTGTACATAACATAATATGTCAAAATAAATAAAATAATAATGTAAAAATAAAAATTTTTAAAATATACTTTTATCGAAACCAAACTAGCCCCCTAAAAAGTAGGAAATAAAACTAGTGGTGGATGTTGAACATCTAGAACTACTATAAGATAAAACACAAAAGTATATAATGAATCTTTCTAGAATACTGTTAATGTAAATTTGGAAACGCTTTGTGATGTTCTTTTAATATTCATGATTTTTTTAAGCGACAAATTGATGCAATATGCACATTAATTTTGAGCTTTAAAATACTCATTAATTTCTAACAGTATGTATTCCCATTCCGTGTCATCTTTCGATACATTTAACATTTGATTTTTTGATAAAAAAAAACCTATATCAAGGAATTTATTTTTACACAAAAGTTAATATTTAACTTGAATTATAATTACTCAACAGGGGCCCCTAGTATAATTATATTATAGAAGTAAACGTAGTGGAGTGGGAAAATAATATTAATGCATCGTGATGAGAGAAAATACATATTTTCTTGACATTTTTGTTGCCGTTTTGAATTGTAATGTGCATTCGTTTTTAAACTGAACCAAAACTTTACTAGAATAGCAGTGGCGTCATACTAATTATTTTATAATTTTTTTTTTCTTTCTTTACTAATCTTCTTTTTATTCTTGTTTTAATCTTGAAATGACTTAATTCTGCGAAGGCAGTGCGGGTGTGTATCCCGTCGTTTTGGCTTCAAAAACCAAAAAAAATTATATTGGTAGACCAAAGTTATAGAAATTTTTCAGATTAGGTTAGGAGTTAGGAGTAAGGTTAGGTCACCATTGGATTTATTTATTTATTTTAATTTTCATATCATCTGCATAAGTTTTAAATTCACTATTTGTATCACTGATATACAAACCATCTTCTATTTCTAAATTTTTTTTTTATTTAATATAATCATAAATAATTTCTATTCATTTTAAATGAAAAATGTCTCCAGAAGCAAATTTGTTTTCATCCATATTATTCTTAATTTAACAGAGACTGCATAAATAATATTTAATTTGAAAATATTCGGAAAATATATAAACTTAAAAACAAAAAATATTAAATTAGATTCTTCTGTTTCTTACAAATTCTATTAAAATATTCATCAACAGATGGCGAGCATAAAATTTGAATTTACAATTTTAAATGGATAGCTACGCTACGTACGATTCCTATTTCATTTTAAAAATTTTATTTGAACGTCTTTTTATTAAAAATGTATATTTCAATTTCCGCTTCATTTAAAATTATATTTGTTTTTATGTTTTTATTATTTTGTTTTTTTTTCTCCTTTTTAGTTTTTTTATTAATTTTTGATAGTTTTGATGTTGCAAAATGAATGCAAGGAGAATAATAAACTTAAAAAGAAATTAAAATACGAAATTATTTCAAGTGAAGTCTTTTTATACATGCCCTTCTGATTTTTAACATTAGCGATTGCTGTACAATCAACTTAAATTTCAACTATTTTTGTTTTCTTTTCTACTACTACTCTGCAACAATATTAAATTGCTGTAATATTATTCCACCTCCTACACAGATGTCGTTAGAGAAAAAATAATAAAAAAAAAATAATAAATACAAAAATTCTAAATTTTCTTCATGCATCTGATGTGCACGCTAAAAATCATTTATTTGTAAAATAAAAGTCAGTCACTGACTGGCAAAGTAAATATTCTTCCTTAGTTAAGACGATCATAGCAATAATAACAACACTAGTGATTTTACTTCATTGCTATTAGACTTATATAAGTGTTACAACTACGCTTACATTTTATTTTTTCATTTTTCATACTGGTTTTATAAATTTTATTTTCATTCAGATCCTACTGCTAAGCAGTTTCATACAGGAAGCCGTTTAGTATTACCTATATATACCTATATACGAATATAATAGACTTGTGTATTATTGTACAATATACTAGAACTAAATGTGGTTAAAAGGTAATAATTTTAGAGTAAAGCAGATATTGCGGTAACATTGCGAAACCATGATATTATTTTTTTATTGTTTTTTTTTGTTTGTTCTTGTTTGTTGATTTTTTTTTTTTACACAATTTACATAAATTTAAAAATGTAAAAAAAAAATAACGTTAAAATAAATTGTAGTGCAATGAAGAAATTCATTTTAAGTGAAATAACTGATGTAGAAAAGTATATAAGATTTTCGTGTAGAACAACAAGAGTAAATTATATAAGAATAAAATTGATGCAAGTTAACTATGGGGAATATTAGTACGAAATTAGGCATTTTCATACGGTGAATCTTTATAAGGAGAGCTGTCATCAATTTGAATCAGTGGCTTAAGAAGTTTATGAAGTTATGAAGATTAAGAAGTAATATATTTGCTTAGGTAGTAGCAGGACCGGCGTGAGGCGATGTACGGTGCATGATTTTCACGCAGACGCCAAGGTAGAAAAATACAAAAAGACGGCAAAATTGTACAGAAATTTCTTATTTTCAGAACAATATCCATTCAAGTTTAATAACGTTTCAAATTTACGGACAATATTGTTTCGTCTGTGAGGAATAATTATGTTTTTGAAAAAGGGTTATTTTTCAAAAAAAAATATTATTTATTTTCTGTGCAATTTCCATTCAACAAAAAGATGGGTAATTTTACTGTCAAAATATTCATATTTAACTCTCAAACCACTAAGCGATACAAGATGGGAAAGTCACATCAATCCTATAAAAACTCTTCACTTTGAACTGCCAAAAATTTATAAAGCCCTCCAAGATGTTGCTAAATGAACACATGAAGCAGTTGTGAAAATTATAGCAGAATCAATTGCTTCAAATATAATAAGTTTCAATTTCCTATGTTCGATTAAGATTTGGTATGAACTTTTATTTGAAATTAATTTAGCAAGCAAACAGCTTCAATCAGTTACGATGAATTTGGAAAGAACAATGACTTTCTTGAAGAAAAGTTTTAGCCAAAATAAACTTGATACCACTCTTCTACAAACACCAGAAACTTTTTATATTTTAAAAGTGGATAGTTCTTTTCCCATAGAATCCGCTGGAAGGGAAAGAAAACGAAAAATATTTTTTGATGAGCGTGAAACTACAGAAGAAAATGTATGTCCAAAGAAAACATAAAAACAAAATGTTTTCGATAAGATGTTTGAATGTGCTACACAGGTGATAAAAGATAGATTTGAAGCCTTTCAAGCTGAAATTGAACCATTCAAATTTTTACTCGACATCAAAAGTCTCTTCTTGATGACGGATGAAAAGTTCAAAATTTGTTGCAACAGATTGGAAATTGAACTGACTGAAAGATCTCATAAGCATATCTTTCAGTCAGAAACTGAAATATCTCATAAGGATATTTCAGGAGCAGAATTACATTTTGAATTAAATCCCTTTCCTCAAAATTTTCCGAAAATTTAGGACTAGAAAAATCTTTAAAATTGTTGTATGAAAATATTTTAAACGAAATCTATGCAAATGTATCTGTTGTATTAAGAATTCTTCTTACATTACCAAGTACGGTAGCATGTGAAGAGAGAAGCTTTTCAAAGCTAAAAATTATAAATTAACTATTTAAGATCAAGCATGAGTCAAGATAGACTAAACAATTTGGCTACTATTTCGATTGGAAGCGACTTGAATATATAATAAGATTTGTGATTAAAATTTCCTCGAATGAAAGCCATAAAAGCTTTATTTTCAAAGTAGCTATTATTATTAAGATTTTTTATGTTTTTATAATAAATATGAATTCAATTAAAAGAAATAAAGTTAAATTGTTATGTATTTTTTTTTTCGTTTTTTTAAAATCTTATTATGGAAAAAAAAGGCGGCAATATAAATTTTTCACACATCGTCGGAAACTCTAGCGCCGGTCCTGGGTAGTAGAACCATATCGTCCTGTGTTTGAACATAGTTTATATCTCATATTTTTACAATATAGAAGTTCAGTATATTAGAAGGTCATCACTCATCAGCCTCATTATGTAAATTTATCAATTTGTTAAATAATCTCAGTGCAATTTTGAACTCCTTTCAGTATTCAATATTCGTAACATTTCCCAAAACTCTTGTTTTATAATACTTCTTTCAGCATATTACTTTTTTTTCAATACCTGATCAAAAATATTATTAATGTTCAACATTAAAATAATTGTTCTAAAATATTTTCTATAATTTAATAATTTACTCATGTTTATTCAGTCTAAAAGCATAATAAGCTATCACAAACTTAGAACAATAACACTAGCGTTTTTTTAGGACTTTTAATAATACATTTGGAATGTTTTAAAGAGCTTACTACAGATTAGAACCTGTAGTTACAGATTTATCTGTAGTAGAAATTACTACAGAAGATTCAAATAATTGTTTTTTTATTCAACCGCTTGGACAATAATAAGAACAATTACACAATTGGACAATAAATAGAGCAATCGTAAAAAGTCATAAGCAAGCATACAAATATTTCTAACGAGTGACAAGACGTACGAAGTGCAAAGTGCTAGTATGAAGTGCGATATGTTCGGATACGCTCTCAGTAATTTTTTTAAAAATAAATTTGAAATGTTTTTGAAAATTTGAAATTCGTGAATTGACGTGAATTTGAGTTTCAATTAAGCGAGTTTCTATACTGATAAATTGCAATTAATTAATAATATAAAAGTGACATATTAACGTAAGAATTAACCATCTTAATTTGATAAGATAAATTCAAGAGAAGCAGGTTTATAGTCCTTAATTATGTTACAACAAGCAAAAAAGTTATCATCCAGCTGATTAGGGTGTTGCTCAATTCTGGAGAGATATTTACTGCTTTTTACTGCTATAGAAGAGGTAATACCGAATAAATATGTGTGCCACATTTTATGTATAGCTCTTATTCTAACGTACAATGAATAAGAGCTATATGCAATACTATATAACCAGGGCCGTCTTTACAAATTTGGGCGCCCTGGGCTTTGGTTTAATATAACGTAAAAATGGTAAGAGATTGAAATAGTTTTAAAATAAGTTTTATTTTAAAAAGGCAAATTTTATTTCTGTAATACATATGCATGCTTAAATATAATAATTATTTATTACTTAAAAAACTTAAAGATACAATTTAATATTAAATATTTCCGACATTTATTATTGGCAAAGTTATTTATTATTTCATTAAAGTCTGTAGTTTCTAATATATCAGCTTCATTACTTAAATTATTTAGTTTAGATTGTCCTAAAAGTGAACGTAAATAATTTATCTTTCTCTTTCTACGGGTCGAAAATTACCTTTCCCCACTGCAATTTGTACATGCAATACTCAAAAATATCCGTAGAGCTGTTGTTATATTTGAGAAAGTGCATTAAATTTGCAACTCAATAATTGTTTTCAAAATCAATTGAGCTTTCGAAAAAGCCGTTGAGTTATCAGAATTTGATGTGCTTGAAATGCATGCATTCCCAGGCTACCCCTTCTTCTAAATCTTCATGGTATTCTCTATATAAAATATTCGCCTTTTCTTAGTTAGTTAGGTAAAAATAATTTATGTGTGATGAAAAAAAAAATTGGTTTTTTAGGTAATTTAAAATTTATATTTTAATAAATAATCTGAGGGCGCAATATATTGGAGAATAATATTATTATACTTCAATAGATTGCGCCCTAAAATCACCTCAGATGAATTGCGCCCCTGGGCTACAGCCCAATTTACCCTATGGATAAGTGGGGCCTGTATATAACAATAATTGATCATATTGTTTTGCTTGAAATCTTTTTAAGATTTCAATGTTTGTTGAACACACTGTTCCTCACAGTTCTATACCGTAACTCCAGACAGGTACGCTATATTTTTTTTTGTATGATACAATCTTATTTTAAATGAAGCTTTGACGTATCCGCCTATCAGTTAAATTTTGTTAATTTTTTTTCTTAACTACTTACTTTTATTCCTTATATTATGAACGTCATAGTGATTTCAACGATCATAATTGATCATGATCAATCACAATTCAGACCAATTAATGTATTGTTTTGAATAGATTACAATTAAACAATCCAATTAGGGATTTTTAATGATTTATTAAGATTGATCAAACATTATTAAATTGTTGAAACATACGATATAAATAAACATTTACGTAAGTATTAAACTTTTGGATTTTACCGTTATTGAAAATATGGAACTGACATGTGAGTTATGTCTCATTGATATTTTGGATTTTGAATGTATAAACTATTATAATAGAAAATCTTCTTCTTCTTTATTGATTTTTACTTCTTAATTTTAATTGAAATTTTATTCAGAAGCAGGTTCTCTTCAATTGGATGTTGGTTTAAAAAGGGATTCTCTCACTTCAGCTCCGAATATTTTTTACATAAAATTAATAGCAACAATAACTATATTAATTTGGTTTGGGATAATCGTATTCACTTATGTTATGTAGGACCAATTATGGATAAATACAGTCGAACTCTGAAATTTTTTTTGATCAATTTTAATTATGTATAGGTGCTATGTTGTAAATAAAAGTATGAGAAATATATTTGGTAAATAACATATGTCATTTATATTTGAATTTTTGTAGCTATGTATATTTATACATAGTATGTATATGATATCCAACACTGCAAAAATTACTAAACTGTCCGTATTTTTATTAATTCTAAAGCTGCCTGCATTATGTTGTGTTGTCTCAACACATTAACAAAATTTGGCGTCATGTGCTATTAAACAACGCAAAAAGTATGTAAATTTATAAAATATTATATAGAAATTTATGCATTTAAAGATATTTTGCTTTTAAACGATTTGCTTTTAAACGAATTGAATAAATAAAGCAAAATATATATGAAAAAATAAAACAAAAAAATTGGTTTCGAAATATAATGCACTTAAAAGGGTTTATGCTTTTAATCGAGATGTTCTTAAGTGGACTCGACTGTACCTAGAATTATATTTACACTATTATATTCTATTACACTATTAAACACTAACGATATTGAGATTCTGGCAATGTAAAACACAAACACATGACAAAAAGCGCCCCGCCCGAGTGTGAAACGATCGTCGCAAGTCCAAACACTGTAAATTATCATAAGTTAAGCTAGATGTGCTTGTTGTTGCAAGTTTTGACCACATGAAAAATATTGTTTTATTATTTTTTTCGTTATTTTGTTGGTTGCAGTGTCAAATTCATTCATAACGGTAATGAAAGTGAAAAAGGATGAAGGATAGAAAAATGCTTAATTTTATTGCATTATTAGACAAGTGAGGTTGTACATTTTTAAACTTAAATCTAAAAATTAAATATTTATTTCATATTTAAGAAATATACAAATTTTATTTGAAATTTCATTTGTTTTGTTTAACTTTAGTTTTATAATTTATATTAATAATAACAAAAAAGTATGTAATAATATAATTTAAATTCTTTTTGTATGTGCGTTTATGTTTTTTGGTTGAATAAAAATCACTTTATTGAAATTGTTTGTTTACAATCTTAAACTTAAAAACGATATATATTTGTTTAAATCATATATGATTTACTTTTAATAAAAGAAAAATTACATTACTAACTACTTATAAAATTTTGAAAAATTAAATTATCTAGAAAAATTAAATTGTGTTTGATAAATGTAATTAATAAATGATAATTCGATACTCGAAATTTAATTTATATAACACCGTATATTGAACTACACTACTACAGAAGTCGTTAAACTTGATGTAATATCAGGTGACAGTTCCATTTTGTTGTAATTTTACAATGTGGCTATTTTATTTTTTTGTTTTAATAGGTTAAATTTTAATTATATATTGATACATTTTTATTTTATAATTATAATTATAAAATATTACTAAATAATTAAATAAGAAATCAAGTGAATTTTAATGAATTAATCAGTATTAAATATGAGAGGTTAAAAAGAATTTAAATATTAAATGTAAATTCATAAATTGTTCTATTTATGTATGTATGTATATGTATGTATATTTATTAAAAGTAAAGAGGTAATTATAAAGTCTTGTGTTTTATTACAATAGTATAGTTTATTAATGTTTTAGTGAGAATAAATATTTTGTTTTTTTTTTTTAATAATTTGAAATATTTTGTGTATAAATTTTGATCATAAAAATTTATTTAATTTGCTAAGTGAAATGTTATTTATAATGGTATAGTAATTTATGCAGGATTTATATATTAATTTTAATTTACAAGTTGATGATAATTTTAACTTTCTATTTGTGTTTTTCAACTTGCTTATTAGTTTGATGGTGGTTATTTATTATCATTAACATTATTTTGGTGAGTAAATATTAAGTAAATTATTATTATTAAAATTTATATTGTTAGTACTCTTATTACTTACTAGCTTTGTAACCCGCCATAAATGACAAAAGTAAAATAAATTCTAGCATTTCTTTCCTTCATTAGAGTTTTCATTTCAAGTTTAAGTGAAATACGTATTTACTTTTTCTCATGTGTTTGTTTGTATGTAAATGTACGTAATACCGATATATGTTGGTAATATCGATATATTTCATCTTTTTATAAATAACTTCCGTTCATTTTCATCAAAATCGACGATTGAAAGGCATTGGATTTGAACATATTAATTTTCAAATTTTGTCAAATTTGGCGGAAATATTAAAAAAAATATTTCATGAGAAAATTTAATTTAAGTCTATAAGCCTACAGAATCGGATGGATTTTGCTAAAAAAGAAGGAAGAATTGCTTAAATGAGAAAATAATTTATATTTTAAAATTTCTGAAAGTAATTGTTTCAATAGTATCCCAGCCAGCACAGAATGCATTCAAAATATATTCAGAATACATTCAGAGTAATGCATGAATGCATTCTACACATCACGTTTTATTAGTACCTATCGATGACGATGTCCACTTTCGTGATGTATTTCCCCTTAAAATAAAATGTAAAGATATGACTGAGAATGCATTTAAAATATATTCGGAATATATTTTTGCGGATATAATTGTGATAATAAAAGTAATAATTTTTTTCAATATTTTTATTTACAGTTATGAAAAGTTGTTACAAAAAACTTAAATTTAAATATTTACACATTTTTAAAAAGACAAAAAAGACAACCATTTCAGACATCAATATAATAAAAATCACAAATTATAACTCAATAGAACTCAAATTAATAAATTCACATTGTAACATGCCTAGTTACAATAATTTAGGGATTTGAAATACCACATTTTTTTTTTTGAATTCATTGTGTCTATTATAAAAATATTTAAATAATTTGAGTTATTATTGAATTTAACAAGAATTAAATCAAAAAAAAAACTAGGATTTGGGTTCTTCTGGTATTTATATGTTAATTATTCTAAATCCAAATACAAAGAAAGAAAATTCGCTAAATAAGTCGCGAAATAAGTAAAAATAGAACTAATAAACTACACATAGCCAATGGATTGATTTCGTGAAATTAATTATTTAACTAACTATTAATTAATAATTTTTGTTCTACAGGCATATAATTCTAAAATAGAAAGAGTAAAAGCACATTATTTAGCAATTAAGCCAATGCACACTAATTTTATAATAGAAACTTAAAAAAAAGAAGAAACAAGAAAAACAACACAGAATAATTATTTATTTTATATATCACTTATCAAATTAAAAGGATTATCACTTTTATCTACTATTTTCACTTCAAAATACATACGTGAACAAAACATAAAATTATACACAAAAAAAAAGAGAGAGCCGTAATCGATTACATTCGTGTACGATAGACTCGATAGCGAATGCATTCTTTTTATGCACATATTTTTGCGTGATCGATTGCGTTGGTGCTGGCTGGGATATTATTAAAAGTTGTCAAATAGAATTTAGTAAAAATTAAAATTTTGAAGTTTTTTGGTTTAAAAGTTTTTAGTTTTAACAAAAAACGTAAAATAATATATATCGGAATTAGGAACATAATTTTTTGTTCATGTACCTAATATCGATATACACATAGTTCAATATTAAACAGATTTTAATTTATTTATTTTAAAATAAGTATTTTACATACTTAGCCTTGTGAATGTGCAGCATATTCTATAAGATCTTGAAACGAATTTTATTTTGTATTATTTTGATTTATAAATTTTAATATGCTAAAAATAAGTCAGTTGGCTAACTTGTCGTATATTGATATTAGGTACATTTTCTATAGATATTATGTTCAATCATGATTCTATCAACAAACTTAATAAATTATCATCTGAATATAGATTGGAATACTAACAATATTAAATTTAAGTAAGTTGTTACTTAGTATTATATTATTTTTCCAAACAGGATCAAAATATGGCAAAACTTAGAAAATACATTGAAGTAGAATTTAAAACTGCAATAAAAGAAGTGAAATTAGGTATGACATTTTATAAAGCCAGTAAATGATATAAAATTCCATTATCAATTTTATTTGATAAAAGCAAGGAAACCCCGAAAACATTTGTCAAGTTGGAAAACCAACTGTACTGACTTTTGACGAATAAATACAAATAGAGAATTAGGTCTTTCTCATTTGTATAGTACAGCCACAAAGGATTAGTTTAGCAGAAATAAAACATGTAAAAACGACAGATCATCAGGACGACATTGGTATAAGGGGTTACCTATGCATCGATATTAGAGACATACATTTTTCATTATATCGATATTACCGACATATGTCCCTGAAACTTTAAACTTCTATAATTTTCAAAAATATTATTCAAAATTTAATTTTAAAGTTGTATTTTATTGAAAAAGCTTTACATTTTCTGAAAATGTATACTTTTTAAACTTTTTTTTGATTACTATTTGAGTTTTAATAAGAACAGTGAGAAGGCCATTAACATACATTATAATACGTACATTTACCTTAATTAATAAGAAATATATTCTAATAAATTTATTTAGTTCACCTTGATAATTCTTCTTTAAAGTTATATTAAAAATCCTGAATCATGAATTGAGTGGAAATAGTTCCATCGTTTGTTCAATAAGTCTCCACAAAACTTTCAGTTGCATAGCAAAACAGTTCTGTACGTTGATTACGTTTGCACAATTTAATATATATTCAAGCTGATTAAGATAAGAGTCTGACAACTTTTATAACAGTAAATAAATGAACAGTATTATAACAGAAAACCTGTATTATAATGCGTAAAGACTTATTGCGACAGTGGAGAAATAAATTAATTTTTTTTAAATAAAAAATTAATGACAGCGACAATAATTGCAAAAACCTTATTGACAGTACTTCAACAGCAAAATAAACTTATAGTTACTGTCATAATACCACTCCAAAATTTAAACATAACATAAAAATGATATTGGAAGGAAAACATAGAAATCGGTCACTATAACAATACCCTTTTTTACTCTTTATAAATATATATATATATATACAAATTATGGAATATATATATGTATATATCTTCTACAAGGAAATAAAAAAAAAAGTCTTCTTTTGAAGAAAAAGGTACCATCAAATCCTGTTCCTGTATTTATGCAAACTTTCTAGATTATTTTTTCTTTTTTTATTTAATTTTTTTTTGTTCTACCATCATTATTGCTACTGTAACTGTTGCTGTTGCTGTTACTATTGCTACCACTATATACTTCTGATATTACTATTATACTAATATATTAAATTCTCAGGAAGTTTTTCTATATATAATTTATGATACACTTAATATATTTTCTTTCTTTATTTTTTTTTCTTTTAACTTTAGAATAAATTGAGGGATAAAAATGGAGTTTAATTAACTCTTAAACGAGAGCTTGTTATCAAAGTTTATATTTTCACCTACATGCATATATCATAAATATTTAAATAATATTTTTTGCATATAAGTATATACATATATACTTTTTCAGTTTAGGTGTAAAATATTTTAATCGATATTATTTATATTAGTTAAAAGGTGAAAATAAAGTAACCATTTTACTTCTATATTAATCCGTTTAACACGCTTAGATACAACTATACAGTGTGCACACAAACATAAATCCATCTATACGTCCTAAGTTTTGTTCTTTATTTATTTTCATGTTAAAAAAAAAATGTTCAACAGGGAACGAATTACCCTTTTCTTTAAAAACTTATTAAAAAGGATGGGGGTGAGCTAATAAAAAAATATTTTTAAAGCGGAACTCAACTTCGAATAAATTTAGAAAATTTAACATAACGGAATTCAACTGAACCGATATTATATTTAAAATATTTCAGTGCCGTTAAAATATAGAGAATATCATAATTATGGTTCAGGAAAAGGATTTAATAAAAATCAAAAACTGTTAAAATTTGATTAAATTTTTAAAAATTGCTGCTTAATAGTTACAAATTTTGAATTTTTTGTATATAAAAATTAAAAATAATAATTACGTTTAAATTTTCCATTTTTTATTTTCCCATAACTTAAATATATAAATAAGCAAACAATTACGTTTATTGCATAACAGATAAATATTAGCAATTATTATTTTTTTCTAATAACATATATAGCCACTTTGAAATGGTTACAATATTAAACTTAATAAATTTCATATTTTTGTTGTTTTTTTTTTTAAAACCCCATTTTTATTTATATCTGTCTTAATATAAGACACCTAGTAACTCTCCTTACATTTTGGGTACAGTATAACTATACAACCATTTCGTTCTAGTAATTTTTTCTAACATTCATTTACATTATATTTTATTTTTTTGTTTTTTTTTTTTTTTTTTTAAACTTAAAATCTATTTATTGAATTATGTGGTCTGTATTTTTTCAGGCGTCTATTTCTTATTCTTTCTTATTCTGGTAGAGTGCTAATTTCATTGTTGCAATGGGTTGATATTTTTTGTTGATATTTTAAACTTGTCTTTTTAATTTCTTCATTTGTTGTCAGTATTTTTAAATCACAGTGTAGATCATCATTTCTCACATACCATTCGGCTCTCGCTAATCGTTCTAATTATTTTTGATTGTGTTCTTTGTATTAAATTAATGTTGGTATTACTTGAGGTACCCCAAATTTCTGCACCATATGTCCATATCGGTTTTATAATTGTTTTGTAAAGTGGCAGCTTGTTGTTCATTGTCAATTTAGATTTATTTCCCAAAAGCCATTGTAGTTGTCGGGATTTTAGCCTTATTTGATTACGTTTGTGGATTAAGTGGTTCTTCTATGTCAATTTATTGTCAATGTGCATTGCTAGGTATTTAGCTTGATTTTCGATTTTTATTTCTTTATTATTTATTCTTATTGATTCAAGATCGTATCGAGTTTTTGTTTTATATATAACTTGAGTAATTTTGTCTTCATTAATTTGGATATTCCAAGTTTTGAACCAAGTCATTGTTTTATTCATAATTTTTTGTACCTGTTTTTAAGCAGTCATGTGACGCAAATAGAACAGTATCATTTGCAAATGTTGCTAATAATGTATTCTGTTTTCTTATAAATTTCATTTAAAAATGTAAATAGAATGTTATTATCATGACCAAACTAAACCATAAACCCATAGCGGATTTTAGAAGTTGTATGGCTGCTACATGTACCAGTACTAATTAATGGAAAATGATAAAAAAACATGTGTATTTGTTTGAGAAATACACCCATTCTCAGGTCTGTTAGTTACGTCTATGGTTTTTGAAATATTCTTAGGGAATGCTAGGAGTTATATGGTAGCAGTCCAGATTACCAGAACCAGATTAGCAAATCAAATCAAAGTCATCAGGTAAATAAAAATCAAAAGTAAAACGTATAATGTATTTAACATAACTGTTTTTGGAAAAAAGGCAACTACGTGGACCGGGTATATGTAGTTGTGCTATGATTTTTATTAAAACTTTACATTTTAATGGCTAGTTATATTGATGTAAACAATTTTTAATATTTTTTGAATTTGATAAACAATACCAAACAAGTAATAAAAACGGTTCAGTCAACAACCCTATTGAGGTAAATAATAAATATTGAAATTTTCTAATCATCAAGAATTAACTTAACATTGAATATTTCAAATTAGATTGAATTATGTCCAAAAAAACAAAAACACCGGTAAAAATAATAAAACAAGAACCATTAATAGATAACCAATTTGGAAGACAGATGCATGATAGAACATAAAAACCGTTTTATCATGTATCATGAATATACACTGAAACAGCTACACTACACAACTATATATTTAACAACATAACATAAAAAAAAACAAAGATAATCCATTAACTGGAAAATGCTTTTAAATTTTAATTTGAAAATTTGAAAATTATTTTAAAAATATCCAATACGTTATAAAATTTTTCATAATTTATTTATTTACAGGTGTTGACAGGACTTTTTGAAACTTCTTTTTTTTTTCTTGTTATTATCTATTTTAATTTTTTTTTTTATATTTTTGTATTCTATTTTTTTTTTTTTCTTTTTTGTATTTTTACAAGAAAAATTAGACGCTTTGAGGAATTTATTTTGCTCCATTAATTTCTTCGATTATGAATTTATTTATGGTTAAATATAAATCCAGTAAACTTTCTATTAATTTATATATCGTTACCTACCGTTACTTAAATATCATTTCTCTTAAAATAAAATGAAAAAATCTAAAAATAAATTGGAAAATTTGTTTGAAGTTTCCACTTAGTTAACATTGAATTTATTGGAAAACAAAATGAAACAAAATAAAACAACAACAACAACAACAACAACAAAAACTTACGAAAACAAAAATTTTCATTTATTTATCCTACCAGTATGGCTTAATTTAAATCGATTATTGAACTTTTTGTTATTGTTTTGGTTCTTTTCTTTTTTGTCAATGAGATCTGATACTGAGAGAGGCAAAATGTATTGAATTGCTACAATACATATAGACACGTGTTTAATGAAATCTTTTTTTTGATATAAAAATAAATATTTAGAAAAACTAAAAATGTATCCGAAATTATTCAATGAATTTGGCCACGAAAAAATTATTAATTTGGTCTTAATGTGCGCAAGTTCCTGTTATTACCTATATATTGATTAATATTGTCCAATAGCAATATATTTTGATCCCCAATATATTTTTGTTATTACTGATTTTTAAATTAAATATTAATACGCCCTATTTGTTTTTTTTTTTGTGTTTTTGTTTTAAGCTTTCGATGGAAGTTTTCAATAAATGTTTTTAATAATTAAAATTATTAACCTGAATTTTAAAATATATTTTTATTAAATTTACGTTTTAATATACTTCCCCAACTACTCCCAAAAAATGTATTAAGCATCGTTTAGGGACTCAATACAATCGAATTTAGAAAAAGATTTAATTGAAAATTGGATCCACTCAACTTCGTTTTCGAAAAATAGAACTTCGACATAGTTCAGATAATGTGATTCTAGGACTTTTTTTTCAATCATAATAATTTTCAGAAATTAGTTGTTTAATTTTCTGTTACTATTATAGTTCGTCTCCCTTCCGTCACTTATCGTCTAATATAAGAAACGAATCTTATTCCAGGAGATTTTAACCCGTGTTTGACACATCGTTAGATTCTTAAATTACATTTTTCTACCCTCCTACCGATTAGGATAGACCATAATTATAATATATAGTCCATAATTAGAATATATAAGCCATAAATGATGCCAACAGAGGTATTAAAGTCTATCGTATTTACATAAACAATGTCAGAACCGCAGATAAGATAGCACAACCTTAATAGTTGATAATTTAATTGATTTGCAAGATTTAGTGGATAGAGTAAAAAAACATTATATGTAGCTACTACTGGACAGACATGTAATAGCGATATTGTAATATTGCTGATATCATGATATCGCTACATGTGTGTCACCTAATATCATGATATTAATAAAAATATTATTGAAATATAAACGTAGTATTGATATTACGAACAAAGGCATAATCATATATTATAAGATTAGAGTTAGTTGTCAACATTTCCCCCCAAAATTATTCAATCTATTCACCAAAAATGAGAGAAAATAAATCACAACGTCACCACGACACACCTACAACAGTACACCAACACCATCCTATTTATACAAATTTCAAGAGACTGAATAGCATAAGTAGCATATGAATTTTATTTTTATCATTAAATGTAGGTAGGTACTTCGGTATAGACCAGGAACTACAATATATCAGGACGGTATGCTGAGAGAACGAAAGTTATAATAGTGTACCAGAAAGCTCTTTTTTGTATGAAAAATAAAATACCAAATTTTAATTTACACGTCTCCTTTTTGGGGACAAAAATAGTGTACCGGTTAAATTTATGGGACAAAAATAGTGTACCGGTTAAAATCCGTTAATCTATATCCTCAAAATAGGAATTTCTTCAAAATTTGTTCTAAGAAAACATTAAAATTCATAATTTTTACATCAAAACTACAAAAATAAATAACAATTTATTTATTTTTTTAATAGAAAATTGATTTTGAAAAAAATTGGTAATTTTTTGTTCTCTCAGTAAAAGCTCATGAAAGAGCGTAAGAATTTGTAAAAATAAGCTACAGGGAGTCACAAAAAATGTTGTTAATAAAATTTTGAGAAGAATTTCAATTTGAATTTACAATATGAATTTTTATAAAACTCATATTTGTATATAATAAATTTATAAATTGCTAAAAAATTATTATTACTTATCTACCGAAAAATTTAGGAAAAGGCTTGGAATCGCATTAGTTAGTAAACGCCTTCTTTTAGAATTTGTTTTACTGAAACTTGCATTTGTAAAATGTAAAGAACAACTAGTACTATATTTGGTCGGTTCCCAACCTATTTTTAAAATTGCATTTACCCAAATTTTTTTAAAATTTTGATCTTTAGAAAATCTATAGCAAAGGGTATTTTATAGGTCTCTAAGCTGGATTCAGATCTGGGAACACAGCTTTTACGACTAAAAATTTAAAAAAGCAATGCAGATGCTAAAATCACAAATCAAAACATCTTTCGAACCAAACATTTTGGGTGCGTTTATTTTGTTTTTAACAAATTAGCAATTAAAAATACGAGTTTTACCTTCTTTTTTTGGAAAAATAAAATAGAAATTCTAAATTTTATTAGTTTTAATAGTAAATTTAAATTTTGAGAACGAAAATGAATATATTAAAACTCGATTTTCAAATCATTTTTTTATTTAATTTTTTTAAAAGCTTCTTCAAAAAATGACAGCGATCAAGAAAAATAAATGAAATTTTTTTCTTTTTCATAAATGCCAACATGGCGTCGATAAAAAATGCTAGGAAAAAGTGATCATTATATTTAGTGAAAATAATAGTTAAAATATGAGTTGAAATGTGAAATTTCGATCTGTTCTAGAAATTTCTTCAAATTTTCGTTTTATATAAGTTTCAACATATTTGGGGATATTTTTACTATCTTAAACTTTAAACGAAAAATTTAGCTAAATTTAGGTAAATTTAGCTAAAATTTTGCAAAAAAAGAAAAAAAATATACATCAAAACCCTCTCTCTGTCTCAATGTGTTAGTTAATTTCTGTGCAATCATTCAATGTAAGAAGCATACCGTCCTGATGTTTTGTAGTTCCTGGTATAGACAATGTAATGTGTATCGTAGTAAGTTGTAAACAAACTTATTATTGTTTTTTATACCTATTCATGGTTTTTTGTTTTTTCCATGTGTGAATTAAATTCCAATAATTTTTCAATATATTCCAAAAATTTCTTATTTTAATAAAATTTCAACATTAAAAAAAACAAAATACAAAAATATTATTTATCTAAATGCAACAGTGTTCTTATATATGTTAATAAAAAAAAATTATATTGATTTAGTATAGGGAAAAGGTAGCAAAGGTATGGTAATTAAGAAGTATTTTGTTTTTTCAAACCATACCAAACCATATCTTACTTTTTATTAAAACATCACTATTTACTGATTGATATTAAAAAATATAAGTGTTTTTAAAACCCTGTTCTGTTAAAAACTTTAAATTTGGCTCTAACTTGAATTATAATTAATAAATAGAGGTCTCTATTAAATGTATAATATTGTAATTCAACACGGCAACATTGCTCATCATAGCAGTATACTGGCAAGCACGTCAATCTTTTTTTTAATTTTTAGTACTAATTTTTTTTAATTTTTAGTACTGCCATAGCACTTTTGCTATTATGATATAGATAATATTATAATATTGATATCATAATATCGGTATTACATGTCTGTCAGTAGTATTACATTATGTAACTACATGTAGATAACATTTTTGATTTGATTTGATTTGGATTTTATATTAATATTTTTTATTGCATTTTTAATGATAGCAAGCAAATAAATAAAAGGATTTAAATAAATGCAAAACCTCGTAACTAACAAATAACTGAGAGTAAATATGCTTTTCTTTACATGTTTTTGTTTGTTTGGGTTTTCTAATAATTTTTTTCCCTATGGAATATCTTTTACTATATAATATAATTAAATAAAAATTAATTATATGCCCAATTTACCTATTTTAATAAATCGTTTTTTACACATTTTTTGGAAGTTGTAAATGAACATTATGCAGGCCCTATATGAAGTCTGAGCTAACCTTAACCAACTAGATAGTATGTCAACACTCTCTACTCTATGCATTACTGCATTATCTTATTTAACATTTTATTATAGTTTTTTTTATTAAACGAAAAATTAAAGATTCTTATATTACAATCAAATACTATAAATCATAATACGACATAGATTGTACATATCTTAACTTCCACCTTAATAATATCTAGATAACACCTTAGACGAATTCTTAGCAAAAGATTTGGAACATAAATACATTTTATCATAACAGAATCATAATTTGGGCATTAAACAGTTAAACATGTAGATAATCCAACAAAAAAATATTTTCGAAAGTAAATATATATATGCTGGCCATTCGTCCTGTATGTCCATAGACAATGTCCATAATGACCCCTAACATAGTGCTGATGTCACATCTTTTATTTTTTACATAATTACAAATCATAGTCAAACATGTAGATAATCCAACAAAAAAATATTTTCGAAAGTAAATATATATATGCTGGCCATTCGTCCTGCATGTCCATAGACAATGATCCATAATGGCCTCTACCATAGTGCTGATGTCACATCTTTTCAAAGATAGTAGGTTAAGGGAGCGTTTCAGGTTCAGCATGTCCTGATTAGCCTAGTGATGTTGCAGTTTCGCCTACCTGACCATTTGAATTTTGACTGAAGGTATACAAAATGTAGTAGAATGCATATAGCCATTTATTATTGCCTTATAAATGCCTCTCACTATCAAAAATATTATTCGCGAATTACAGGCTGATTGAAATTAAAATTAAAAAATATTTAACAAATTTTTACTAGACAGCAGTACTAATTACTTAAGTCAGTGGGATAAAGCTTTTAGAGGTTTTTTTTTTTTTTTTTTTTTTTTTTTTTTTTTGCGTGGATTGGTGGGAATCTTCATAGACACAATGAGCCCCGTAGCTTCCATTGTGTGCCAGATTTTTACTGACTAAACCACACCCCTCCCATTAATACTAGTCCAACGGACTAACCATTAATTTATTGCTATTTTGATTTTCTTAAAGAAAAATTTTACGAAATTCTATCGTATTAAATCTAGTGGCTTAGTTCTTTTAAGCCTTCTGACATCATTTTGATTATCTAGCAATTGAGTGGCCTCAACGTTAACATGTCCCTCCAGACGAGCTATATGCTTTGTTGCATATCTTTTTATTTCATTTTCTATGCAAGGAATTTCTAGATCTCTGTGCAAATCACTGTTGCGAACATACCAGGGGGCATTTACCATGTTGCGCAAGACTTTATTTTGGAATTTTTGTATACAAAGTACATGTGTTTGTTTGGCACATCCCCATATTTGTATGCCGTACAACCATATTGGTTTGAGTATCTGATTATATAACAAAATCTTGTTATGTATAGGTAATTTAGAATTACGACCTAAGAGCCAGTACATTTCTCTATACTTATTTTCAAGCTCAAATTTTTTCTTTTTAACGTGCTCTTTCCATCTAAGTTTGACATCTAATGTCATTCCTAGGTATTTAGCATTGTTTTCTTGGGGTATATTGACCCCATTCAGATTTACCAATGGTGGTTGATTTTCTAATTTTTTATTTGTAAAATTTACATGTACTGATTTTAACTCATTGAGTTTAATTTTCCATTTCTTTGTCCAGAGGTATAGCTTGTCGCTTGCTCTTTGCAATTTAATTGTAGCCTCGTCAATATTTGATCCTACTGCCATCAACGCAGTATCGTCAGCGAATGTAGCTACAGTTATATTTTCCATTTCTGGTAAATCATTGGTGTAGAGCAAATACAGTATGGGACCCAGAATACTACCTTGAGGCACACCCGTTTTAATATCTCTAATAGTAGAATACTCTTCGTCTTGTTTTATTCTGAATAGTCTGTTTTCTAGATATGATGAGAGTATATCTACGTATTGTTTAGGTAACATATTGTTTAGTTTATTTATTAAGCCTCGATGCCATACTTTATCAAAAGCTTGGGCTACATCTAGAAATATGGTAGAGCATACTTTCTTTTCCTCTAAAGCTTTTTCTATTATGTCTGTTATTCTATGAATTTGATCGATTGTCGAGTGCTTAGATCTAAAGCCAAATTGATAATTTGGAATCAGATTACTATTTTCTATGATCGGTCTCATTCGAATCAATAATAGTTTTTCAAATAATTTTGATACTATTGGTAGTAATGATATTGGTCTGTAGGATTTGACCTCATTTATGGGCTTACCTGGCTTTGGTATCATAATTATCTCTGCTATTTTCCACATATTCGGCACATACCTTATTCTTATAGCAGCGTTTATAATGCGTGTTAGCATTGTTATAGCTTTTTTCGGAAGTTCTTTCAGGACTTCCGATGTAATTAGATCAAAACCTGGAGCTTTTTTATCTCTGAGTTTTTTAATTTGTTCCACTATTTCACTCTCTGAAAATGGTGATATAACATTTTCTTGCCAATTATTATTTTCTTCAGTGAGATCATCCGACTCTGTCTCGTCTGGACAAAAAATTTCTTCAAGATGATCTGCGAATGTTTCAGCTTTATTTTTATTATCTCTCGCCCATTCACCGCTTTTCATTCTGATTGGCGGGATTTGAGAGATCGAGGTTTTTGTACTCTTTGTTGCTTTCCACAACGAGTAGTTATTTTCTCTTTTAGCTGATAAATTTTTTATATATTTTTCAAAATTTTCATTTTTAAGATCTTTAATTTTTCTTTTAAGATTCTGAGTTAATCTATTTAGCACAGTTTTGTCTGCCGGATCACGCGATTGTTGCCATCTGCGTCTAGCTCTTCTTTTTATTTTTATCATATTTAATATTTCTCTAGGGTAGTTGAATCCTACCGATTTATATTCACAATTTTTTGTATTATTCCATCCAGCATTTTGAATAATTTTAATAAAATTTTCTACTTCAGAATCTATATCACATTTGGATCCTAGTTTTGTTTTTATGTTTATTTTGTTTTCTATTTCTTGTTTAAAGCTAGCCCAGTCAGTTGTCTTGTTCGTTAGCAGAGGTTTCGACTGTTTCTTAATAACCTTTTCATATAGATTTAGTATGACTGCAGAGTGATCTGAGTCCAAATCATGGTTATCTTCTAGCTTAATATAATTGGGTGAAATTTTTTTTGTTATATAAAAATCAAGCAGATCAGGAGTTTTATTTCTATCAGTTGGCCAATAGGTTGGCTTACCGGTAGATTGGTAAATGCAGCCTTTTTCTTTTATAGCTTTTCTTAGCTCTCTTCCTCTCGTAGAGGTTACTCTAGACCCCCAATCTGTGTGCTTGGCGTTGTAGTCACCTCCCAGGATAAATCTATCGCCAAGTAGTTTAAGAATTTCTTCAAACATGTTATTCTTTATGTTGTATTTGGGTGGACAGTATAATGCACCGACACAAAGGCTTTGTTTAACAGACATAATTCGTAGCACGATTAGTTGGAATTCATCTATTTCTAGACTAAGTTCCTCGTGGTGCTTAATATCTTTCTTTATTAAAATTGAGCTACCACCTCTGGGTGTATTACTCGGATGGTTTGCGCTGTAGCATGTATAGTCATTTATTTTAAGCGATGACTTATCTGTCATATGTGTTTCTGTCAAGAGACATACATCAATATTTTGTGTTCTCAATAGAATTTCCAAATTATTTTTCTTGTTCAGAATACCATTGGCATTCCACGTGACTATACGAAGTGCGTTCTTAACCATGCCTTGCGGATTTATTTTTTGGTGTATACATATATATTTCATTATGTTTGTTTTCTAATGTGCATAGTCTTGTTGAGATTTCATTCATTGTTTTTATCATATTTTGCATCATCTGCATAATGGTATTTTCAGTCAACTTTTGTGTAGAAACTTTATTTTGTTCTTTCGGGTTTCTTTTTTGACTTAGGTTATTTTGTGTTACCTGTGAATATGATAAGCCTTCTACGACTTTTTTCGACGTAAAAGTTTTAGGTTTCTCTGAAGTTTCAATGCAATTCTGTTTCTGTGCAATAGGTTGCCTAGGTTTTGTCTTTTGTTTTTCTTGTCTATGTTGCATTTGTTTTGGGGCATTTTTTTGTAGCTTCTTTCTTTTTTGCAACTCTCTAGCCACCTGGCAACCACGATAACTCGCTGGGTGTGCCTCAAGGCAATTAGCACATTTAGGCTTAATATTTTTTTTTTCTTTGCAAGAAATTGTTAAGTGGGGACCAGCACATTTAACACACTGAGCTAGACGCTGGCAAAACTTTTGTGTATGGCCAAATCTTTGGCATCTCTTACATTGAGGAATGGTAGTCGTTTTACGAATAGCCTCCATTTTAACCCTCATGTGCTGGATAAATTCAATTTTGAATATTTTGTTTATATCTTCTGAGTTTTCGAATGTTAGCATAAAGAGAGGAAGACGTACCGTAGATTCTTTGTTATTTTCCTTTTTCTTTATTATTTTATTTGTGACTTCTAAAATTTTGAAGCCTCTATCTTTCAATTCATTTTTTATATCTTCAGGTTGGCATGACGGATGTAAATACCTAACCATTACTTTAATAGGCCTGGTGCTCTTATTTTCATAAGTGTGCCATTCAATATTGGCTTCATTTATTGCCTTAGTCAACTCTCTATATTCTTTTTCTTCTTCAACATTAATTTTTAGTTGTTTATTGTTAAGCATATTAACTTTATATTTAATATTGCTTTCTTTTAATTTTTTGTTTATTTGAGGGTATTCCACTACATTACTAAGTATAACTGGAGGAGGTTTACCTTTTCTTTTACTTTTACATTTCGCAACTTCATTTATTTGCACATTTTTCTCTACTTTGTCCGCAACATTTTCTGGGCTTAAAGTAGGTGATTTTTCTGCTTTTCTTTTTTTACAGATTCTTTTTGTTTTAAAGATCCAGTCGGTTTCTCGAGCTAGTTCTTCATCATCTGTATGAAATTCTTCAGCAGTTTTTAGTACTACTTTTTTAGTAGACATGTTTTGTGAATTTTTTAGTTTCACATTTTCTTCTTTAATTATGCAGAGTTCATTTTTCAATTCCCTGCATAAGATTTCTAATTCTGTAACTCTGGCATTAAGTTGATTATTTTTTGCCTCAAGTGCCTTTTCGTTATTATTACCCTCGTCGGGGTTTCTATATCTGTCTTTTTGGGACATGTTTTCGTAGATATTTTGAGACCCTGCTGGAGGTGTTCTCTGGACCCCAGATTTTCTTCTGAATGGGTCAATTAAAGCAGCTCTGCTTTCGTGGTTTTGCAATAAGTGGTCTCCCCCAGAATCCGTGAGACCTGCCTCGAAAGAGGGTGGATTTTCCAGAAGATCTGGATTACCACCTGGGGTATACAATCTTTGAGTTTTATTCATTGCATACTTTTTTTTTTTTGTTTTAATTCGGAGTTCCATCTCCTAGCCTAAGGATAATATTTCCCTTGTACAAGGCGGTACCTTTTATTCCTGCCGTCCCTCTGGGATCAGTCGCAGACCAGAAAGCCGCCCATTCTGGGTCAGTCGCTTCTGGATTTTTCTAGGCTTTTAGTGGACTTTTACCACAAGCATGCCTTACTGCGGATATTTCGTACCCCAACCCGCCGGGGGAAAGCTTTTAGAGGTGTAGAAATTGTTAATTGGGTACTCTTACAAACTATTCCATCTTGGTACAATATTGAGAAAACTTTATTAAATGAATTTAGAAATGATTTAAAAATAAATAATAAATATTTGCTCGGTGAGCGTCGTCAACAAATTTGAAAAAATTGAAGAAAAAAAAAATATATCAGTAGATATCTGGTCCTGTATTTTCCTTTTTTAAAAATTGTCACCGTATGTATAACATGGTTAATTAAATTTCATAAATTCGATATTATTAAACATCTTCAGTAATTTATAATTAAACAAAACAAAAATCAAAATCAAAATTAACAATTAACGCTCATTAGCATTGTTTAACTCTCTATTAAATTTTAACTAATTTTCTACAAATCATTTTTATAAATCTGTCCAATTAATTTTCCATTCAAAATTATCAGTCATAAAATATAATCAACTTCAATTAAGACATCATTGACTTTAAATTAAAATACAAGAACAACAACAAGATAAAATTATTTTCTCACTATATACTCTGTATATATTTTATATTTTTTAAAATTATCGTAGCTTTTTGTCACAAATTAACTTTACAACAATAAAAAACAACAAAAAAAAGTCATTTACAAAATTATTATAAAACCAAGTACAAAAAAAAAATAATAATAAAATAACAATAAAATTAAATCGAAAATCTTTTCGCCATGCTACAGGGAATAGAAATTTTCAACAAATATTATAAAAAAAAATTGAGTTATGACGGAATCCTATTTATTAAGTTTCTATCTCTAAACTGGCCAATAGCAATAATTTTATTTTTTTTAATAAACTCCCAATGGATATTAAACATATTAAACCAGAATATTATTATATATGAGTAGTATATTGGATATAAAAAAACAACAACAGGAAATGTACACACTTATATACCATTGAGACTATCGGGTTACTTAACTATAAATTTTTGTCGATAGATATTAATTCATAACTTTACTTGCGATCCATAATATGATTTTTCCTGATTAATATAAGAATTTTATTGTTTCCTTTATCTTATAGATAAAGCATCCTTGATTCTTTTACCAAATAAAATAAAATACCCTAATAAAAATCCTTATTTCCTCTACTTTTAAATTGTATTTTATTTTTAACATGATATGGCACTAACTCACATTTCAAAAATACTTTGTGTGCGTATGTATGTATGTTGAATTATTTATTGCGCGATTTTCCGTTAACTATTAAATATTTTTTTGTTTATATTTAAATTTTTGTTTACAATTTGTAATGTGTTCTTATAAATGATACAATAAGTAAATATTTGTGAATATTTAAAGATTGATTTATACTAAAATATGTGAAAATTCGCTCTTGGGATTTTAATTTCTAACTTCAATAAATCAGCTGGGCATTTGGTGCTGTAGCCTGGTGTGGGTCATGCAATTTGTGATTATTCATAGTACATATTTAGTATTTATTTAGAATTTATTTATGTAATTAATTTATATTATGTGAAATGGTAGTACCCTATAATAGGTATATATTATAGTGTTATCTAATGTCTTCTGATAATTTTGAACAATGTTTTGTGTTCAAGAAATAACTTTAAGATAAAATGGTGCATTGAATAGAGCTTGTATTACTTTGCTCTACAGTTATTGCACAATTTTAATGTTTGATCAATTTTTCATTATTCCCAAAAGTGGAGTCGAAATAGGCGAATAAATTGGAAGGACCCTGTAAATAGAATGGAGGAAGAATGGCAGAAGGTCGAATGGTGAAGGTAGTAATGAATGTAGATATTCTAGAATTATTGTACAATTTTGTTGTTTGATCAAATTTTCATTATTCCCAAAAGTTGATAGATATTGGTATATATGACATGCAATTGAATATGGCTTTATAAAGTAATACATTCTTTTTTAGATACAGCGGTCACTATAACAATCTTTTACTATAACTTTCACTGTCTATAGTTTAGGTGATAATTCAGATGGCTACCATGATATCTTACATTAACAGATTATACCGCATTATATTGCGACGTTTCCTACACGGGTATGAGTATGTTGTCCAGATTAAATGTTTAATGCATTCACAAATTCGTTCACAAATTTTTTGAATTTTAAATATATAAGTACTTACAAAAAGAAAATCATTTCGAAAATAGGCAGATCTTTGGTGGTTTCGGTGGATATTTGGTTAGGTGGATCATGATGTAGATCTTTAGTAAATCACCTAGAAGTGTAAATTTAAAACTCAAATATGATATAAGAAAATTGTTCAACAACATGATGACACACCAGACTATTCCCTCAGAATGGAAAACAAACATCAAAATCGCTATATTTTCAAGAAGGGAGTAAAAAATAATACAAAACATTACAGGGGAATAACTCTATTGAGTGCAGTTGAGAAATAACTTTTTCAAGAAGATGAACCAATTGATCCATTTGAAACAGATGGAGAGAGTGAGTATAACCCTTTGAATTCTGAGTACCATGTGGATACAAGTGGTGGCAGAAATCGCGATTGTGTTGAAGAAAAACTAGCTATAGAGCGCACCATGGAGAACATTGACAAGAATGGTGTGGAAATAATTTCTACATGTGTTTTTTATATATTTCTTATTACCATTTTTTACTGTAGCCCCTTTAAAAAGAACCAGAAAAGGCAATCAAATAAAAAAGTTTGGAAAAGGAAAATAAATAAACGAGCTAGAGTTCGTGGTACGTAATACATAACAGAAAAAGAAAGGTTAATCAAAAAGCGTGAGTTGAAGTTGTTATCGAACCACAACTGTAGGTATGAATGCGGGAAAATCAATGAGGAACAAAGTTGGAATATATTTGAAAGATTTTACAATATACAATCGTATGATTTACAAACTAATTTTATAGCTGCGTGTGTAAAAAAAACTCGGCAATGTTATGCCACCTGTATTCAATTGTTGAACTATAGAGCTTGCAAGGTATTTTTCTTAAGTATTTAAAAAATAAAACCAAAATTAAATTATATAAAAAAAAAGTTAGTGAATATATATGCCCATTATTTTTTTAATTCGATATGCTCTACTAAAAACAATTCCCCTTCAAATACAATTTCTTCTCTAAAATAATGCAAGGAACCTGTAAAAAATAATGAATGATCGAAAATACCCTGTATATAAAGAAAGTTTAGTGAATTTTTTTAGATTTTTGTTGTTTTGTGTTAATAGACAATATAGTAAGGATGTCAAATCAAACCTAATTTGATTGTACCTAACAATAATTAACAAAGCATTCGTTTATAAAAAGAAAAATTAATTCAATTACAAAATCAATTTAAATTAATCAATTCGCATTTATACTAATGTTAATAATTTCTTTATTTTTATTTAGTTTATTCAAATCAGTTTGTGCGATCTAATTAACTGTCATTAAAGTGTAACGGGTATTCCAGAGCATGCATATCAGCTTGTTAAGAGGGGAGAGAGCAATTATTTTAGAATTAAAAAAAAAATAATTAACTAAATCAAGGGTTCTCTATCGATTGGTGATATTTTAAACTTACGAAATATTTTAATTATCTATATTATATTGGCTTCAATCGCGGAAGTCTATTGGAATAGATTAATAGATTTTTAATGTTAATGACATTTTACGGACGGACATAGTAAAAATGAAGTTTTAATTTTATTTTAATTTTCTATGTTTTATAAAATTTGTTATTATTTATTAATAAAAAAAGTTGTAATAACAAACGGCAATTAAAGAAAATTGTTAGTTTGATGAAAAATACCATATCAATAGGAAGAAAGCTATGACCGAATTAAATAGGTCCTTCAACTAAAATTTCAAGCTCATTATTAAAAGACCAAAAGGTCATATGTCACTCTTTTTCACAATAATTAGCTATTTATAAAAGCCACAATTAAAAAAATCGTCAAAAATATTTCAAATCGTATCTGACAACAAAGTACAACCTCAAAGTATAAAATGAATTTACGATGTCAAAAATATAAATGACAGCAAATATTTTGAAGTACATGTAACAACTTTTTTGACAACTCTATTGGTTTCAATAGGCTTTCGAGATAGCAAAAAAATGTTTAATAGACTTTTTGAAGTCGATTCTATTGACCTTGAATAAGCTTCAGCGATTGACCCCATTATATCAATTAAATTTTCTATATTGGATTAAGCTCATTACTTGATATATATGTAGTATATGTATCTATTCCGCTAAATTGGCTTTATCTTCAGCTAAACATGTCTTAATCTTATATCGCCAACATTCAACTCCAAAGTTAAGTTTGTCTATTCTAGAAAGCGGATACCTCGTTAAAACATTTTTACTTTGTTAAACTTATTTATTTTTAAATATATGCGGCCCCATATAATCGGTTAGGTAAAAATCTTCAAATACTTTTAAAAAAATCAATATGATTTGGTTAAGTTGCTAATTTGTTATCCCACAAAAATACTAAATTTTGATTTATTACTGAACAAAACAAAGTTCCATTGTTCTTTGGTTCAAATTAGATGATTTTATTTCTAAGCTAAACTTCTTTTCTGCCTTCTTACTTCGCATGATACACAATATCGTTTTGTAACAATCCTCCATCTATAAATTATTTTCATACTTTAACAATTTTTGCAGGTTCATGTTGCATCAATTTATACGCCTGTGATTATAATGTCCTTAGAAAAAATTTATACAATGTTAAAACATAACAGAGATAGCCCAAGGCTTGCAAAACAATCAAAAAAAGTTATTTTCAATGAAAATAGAATTTTTTTAAAATTCATAATTCATTCTAAAGTTCAGCTAGACTATCACATGTAACACTTTGAATATATTTTAGACCTGTCAAATATAAATTTACCATCATTCTTCAGCTATAAGTTAAACTAAAATTGTTTTTCTTAGACAACAAAATGTTACTCCTATAAATAATATTTCATTTTAGATGACAGTGTTAGTAATATTTACTAAATTGTTCCCATTACTAAATTGCTGGAGGATTTTACTTTATATTATCTTTAATACTTTGATTGAAAAAAAAACTAAACAAAAAAAAAACATTATTTTCATAAAAAGTTGAAGTCATCTGGTTTTTAGCATCAATTTTTGTTTTTTTCAATTATCCCCCACATTTTATTATTACGTTTTGTATATACATTTTTTTAGATATTATTAAAAAAAAAATTGTGATGACATGAGATTGGAGTAACAAATACATAATATGTGTACATATAGTAAGAATAACATAAATATACTTTTAGGAACAAAAATAATTGTCTGACTGAACTGAGCTGAAACTGTTGTTTTATTAAAAATAGCCTGTTGCTTTGAAGGTCTACTATTTCTATTTTATTATTTTTTTTTAGATGGAAATTTAATTTAATCACTTCACTTTCATACTGATGTTAATAATAAAAAAATAAACAAAATAGAAAAAAAAACGCAAAAATATTATTCATTTTTTTTATAAATGGTGGTTATTAGATTTCCTCACATGGGTAATCCACATATACATTATAACATATAATAAATACATGTACCTATATACAGTACATCAAATTCGTATTCGAACATCATTTTAGCTGCCACTAAATCTCTAATAATCTAAAATTCATAATTTTGGATGAAAAACCTAGTAATTTTTTTTGACTTACTTACAAACAATTGCACAACTTGCAGAAACAGTATTTTATTAATTTCAAAACAGTCAAAAACTTATACCAACAATAAGTAAATTCTGAATACATAGAGCTCGACTTAGAAACCCTGTAATATCCAATGTAATTTTTTTTTTGCTTAACATTTTCAATTTTACTCCGGTGTATTTCAAAGCGTTTTTCGTAACTATACAAATATTGTTGGAACTGTGTACAATATTTTTCTGTTGTTATGGCTACTTAAATTCGTCTGTACTCAGAATGAGCTATCTTACATCTGATCATCCAAAAAGTATCAAATTCAAGTGTGTTTGTCAAAAATGATCTTATGCTTTTATTACCAATACATCCGGAACTTCCGGAAGTATAAAAACGTAAAATAGTAGATATAGCCTTTCATGAAACATAGCAAGGAATAAATTGTCTCCAAAATACCGATCGGATCATGATAGATCCACCTACAACCTCAGCTGTAGTGAATCGCATTTCGAATTGTGGGTTATGACAATTTCGTGTGATGGTGTCAGCGCAACATCGTGATCACAGAATTGAAAAAAAAAAACCTCAGCTGTAGTAAATCGCCCTCCGAACTGTGGGTAGCGACAATGTCGTGTGATGGTGTCAGCAGAACACCGTGATCACAGAATTGAAAAAAAAATATCGAAATCGTTAACGAAAATTAATCCTATGGTTATTTGACAAGAATAAATCTCGGACGTTGGACCTTTAGATCAACATACGGTGTCAGTAATTTCATAACAAAATAATATATTATTTTATTTTCGCACTATGCCCCACACTAATGGGTTTTTCATGACAATGATGTTTATAGTATTAAAGAGCTAATTATAAAAGATAAGAAAATTACACCAATAAATTGAAGTTTTGCAAAAATATGTTTCAAAGGATTTCTTCCAGGATGGAATTAAATCAAAATTACCTCTTCCTATCTAAATAATAAATATTTATAAAAAAAAATGAAAAATTCAACTTCCGATTTTTCTTTCTACACGAAACAAAGCAAAAATATATGAGAATCATAAGTAAAATGTTAAATATAAGGGTATCGGTACTCTTAATAGAAGAATTTCCGATCAATACTGTGTAGCGATTATGTCATCTGAATGCTAATCAGAAGGCTTGGAATGTGAATCTACCTCAGAGCACTGATGTTGTAAAAAGCCATCCAGAGAATCATCTATTGGTTCCTAATTGCTTGGAGTTAGTCTTTAACCTCGTTTATAACGTTCCTGCTATACTCAGCATATTGTGTAATTTTCTTCAATTGGTTAATTTTAATCTTTCGACAGTTGTCCTCGATTTAAAATAATAAATATTTATAAAAAAAAATGAAAAATTCAACTTCCGATTTTTCTTTCTACACGAAACAAAGCAAAAATATATGAGAATCATAAGTAAAATGTTAAATATAAGGGTATCGGTACTCTTAATAGAAGAATTTCCGATCAATACTGTGTAGCGATTATGTCATCTGAATGCTAATCAGAAGGCTTGGAATGTGAATCTACCTCAGAGCACTGATGTTGTAAAAAGCCATCCAGAGAATCATCTATTGGTTCCTAATTGCTTGGAGTTAGTCTTTAACCTCGTTTATAACGTTCCTGCTATACTCAGCATATTGTGTAATTTTCTTCAATTGGTTAATTTTAATCTTTCGACAGTTGTCCTCGATTTTGTCCTGCCATTTTGATCTTGGTACTGCGTTTAATATTTTTTTGGCATCTTTTGATGATTCATCCTCAGATCATCCGCCCATCTTAGCCTGTGTCTTAATAAATTTTGCTTTAGTACGTCCATCGATTAGTGCTTCTAGCTCCTCGTTTGACCATATTTTCTTTTCACCATTATTCGTCATTTATTTTGGGACCAAATATTTTTGTTAGTATTTTTGCTTTGAATATTTTTAATTTATTATCACTAATTATCATTGTCTAGGCTGTCATCCCATAGATATTCCATATGAAAAACAATAAGACAAATTTATTGTTTCAGAAATAACTTCTCTCACACACAACTGTTTCTACGAATACATAACTGGAATTCGAATATGTTAGTTCTTAGAATAATCGAATTTTCAAGAGACAACTTATGTATATGTATTTAGATGAAGCGCAATATAATCTACTTCGTAGACCTCTTATTTCATGAAGGTTTTCAACTCTTAGTCTTCTAGTATCATCAAATCAGTATCACAATTGACCTCACCGGTCTAAGTATGGATGCGTGCTGTCGGCAACCCCTACTACCTACCTACCTACCATCACCAAATCAATTTTGATAGAAAATGTTTGTTTTATTTAGATTTGCTTATTTTGTTAAATTTGTTTATTAAAATGTTGAATCCATCGAAATTATGCAAATCCAAAATCACAAATATGCACTCACACCTGTACCATAGAATATAAAAACGAACAAATTTGAAATTTCAATCTATAAAAAATAAGAACATAAATTTTAGACTTAGAAATAAGAAAAATTTTAATTATTTTATGAGTGTTGTTCGAACACGATTACGATGTACTGTTCGAATGTGTATGTAAATGTATATAATCCTTGTTTAAAATAATATATACATTATAAATTAGAAATTTAAACCACAAAAAAAAAATAATATAAAATATGAAGGGAATAAAGAAAAGAACGCATTTTCAAAAATCAATTTGGGAATTGTTAAATCATAAATTTATTTATTTTTATTTTAATTTTTCTTTTTTTTTGTAGAATAGAAAAAACATTATTTTCTTAAATTGTGTTTTGTGTTTATCTTTTTGTTATCTTTTTTTCTGTCTCTTATTTATTCATATTTTATACAAATACATTCACACCTATATTTTCGTATACATGAAAATGTTTCTTTGAATTTAGATGAAAAATTTTGAGTATCTCATAATAAAATGAAACTAAACTAAAATCAATGTACGAGTGCTGTTACAAAATAATTGGTATAATTATACCCATTGATTTAAATAAAACAAATATTGTTGCTAAAACTGTTAATAATGTTCGATTTCTTAGGGATATTTCCTTTTCTTTGTTAATGAATGGATGAATTTGTATATGTATTGTAAATGGATGATTTTGAATGGATGGATGAATGAAAGAAAAATAGAAATCAGACAATTTGCAACACATGCCTACCAAATTAGGAGGTAAAAAGCTTTCAAGAAACATTTAAAACTGAACTTATATGATTATAAGCTGTAAAGAACCTTAGGATTTCAGTAATATTATCTCCTGTAATATTTTTCGAAATTATTTTTTCAAGAATTGATAAAAAGTTTTTGTTCAAGTAAGTAACTGAGAAATATTGCTCCTATTATAACAAATTACTAACTATTTACGTTTTCAGTTCATATTATATTTTATTTTTTACTAACTTTTTTTATTTTGTTTAAAATTTATAATGCTTTAACCTAAAAAAAATTTATAAAAATGATTTTGATTACTTTGTATGTTTGTTTGTTAATTGTTCAATTTCAGTTTAGTTTGAAAAGGTATTAATTGTTATTTACACATTTCATGTAATGTGTTATTACAAATATCTGGTAAAAATTGTTGAAAAAACCAAATTATAAACATAAATAAAATGTTCGGGTGCTATAAAACCCGTTTTTAATGTGCTTTTTATGTATTCCTAATTTTGCGAAAATACATGTGCTATTAAACCATTTTCTGCGGTTTATTGTGCTCTATTGAAATGGTTCCTAATAAATTTCATAATAAAATTGTCGATCCTATTTTTTTTAGATTCATTATAAATATATCTATTTGAATAATATAGGATACATCAGTTTCAAGTTTACGGGATATATTGGTATTCTATAACACTTATTATTACAGTAGTTAGTTGATTTAGCAGAAATTGGATAAATAAAATTCTCCTAGAAGCATTATTCGTGCCAGTTTATATAATCAATTATAGCTTCGGACACATACAAACTGGGATAGATGTCCAGAAGTCACTGACAACAGAATCATTTCGCAGTTTGCAAGTATTTTTCTTTAATAAAGTGACATTTCTCTTTTTTATAAAATTTTGAAAGAATTTAATTTCTATTTCAATTGATTCATAACAAGCTCTATAAGACCCCAATTAACCAAATTGGTTGGAATTCCTATTGGATTTCCAAATATTTTTTCAATATTGTACCACGTACCAATGGTACGGAATGGTACATATTTTCGGAAAAGCTGAATGAAAATTAATTGGAATTCCAATGTTTTTTCCTATGATCACTTTTTTAAAATGTGCCAATATCGGCATTTTTATCTGAACATGTACATTAAATGCACCTAATAAAAATTAATAACGTCATAGTTTTCTTACTATTTTTCTGTAATAAATTCCTATAATTATTCCTAAATGAAATTCTAACCTTTTTTCCAACAATGTTATCACAATTTGTACCAAGTATTATTCCTATAATTTTCATATGGTTTTTCCTATAAATTTTTCTACTTTTTTTTAATATTATTTCACCCTCTTTTCCTTGTATTGTTCCTATACTTTTTCATATGGTTTTTCCTATAATTTTTCCTACGTTTTTTCCAATAACATTTCACCCCCCTTTGCCTTATTTTATTCCTATACTTTTTCATATGGTTTTTCCTATAATTTTTCCTACGTTTTTTCCAATATTATTTCCCCTTCTTTTACTTGTATTATTTCTATACTATTTTCCATAATTGTTCACACTATTCTTTATTCTATTCTATTCTCTATTCTTTATTCTTTATTCTATTCTTTATATACTAGAAATATCTTGGTACTAATTCAGTGTTTTTTTAAGTAAGAGGAATAATTGTTGGAAATAGTATTGGTACATTTTGTGTGATATAGTTTTTCTAAACGTGTAAATCGTTGTACCAATATTTTTTCCATTGTGTTTTCCTGTTGGTAAAAGGTATTTGCTTATTCATTGGAATACTCATTGGAAATATTTTTTGATACTAATTCAGTATTTTTTCCAGTACAAAGAATAATTGTTGGAAACATTGCTGGTATAATTAACCTGGAAAAATTTGTTTTGGATAGGACGTAATTGAAGATTTTTTGTAGGAAAAGAAAACGGTACTTTTAAAAAAAAAATTTTATGACGTCATACAGAATTTTAAAGGGTACTCGTACCACTACTTTTGTATTCGGAAGGAAAAATTATTGCTACTATGTGGGAAAAATTCCTTGTGGTACAAATTCTAAAAAAAATCAATGTAAAATTCTTAATTTGAATCTGGAAATATGGATAATATGTGGTACATTTGGTACTGGTACAAGTTCGGAAAAATTCCATCTAAAAACCCTTAATTTGGTATAGAAAATATACGTGGTACAACTTGGTGCTGATACAAAAATTCCAAGTTTCGTCAACTGAGGGGTAATCACGCATTTTGTATTTTCGTATTTCGTAAAATTACCAATGCCAATTTTGTGTAAAGAAGGGTATAATTTGTAAATTTCCTATTTTTCATTTCGTAGTAACAGTTGAAATCTAATAATTTGATTTGATATATTTGATTTAATTATTTTGAATTTTAATTTTAAATATATATACATTCATAAAAGCAAAATTACGACGTTATTCGCTTGACGGTGCCAGATCAAAAAATGGTTATTAATAGAAGAGAATATAATAAATAAATACACAAATTTTTAATTAATAAATAAATAAATTTTATAGTTTTTTTTTTTTTAAATATTTTTGGGAAATTTATAAAAAAAATCAATTTTACATCACAAAATATTATTATTTATTGTTTTTGTTCACATTTGATATTAACTGTCAAAAATACGAAAATACAAAGATACGAAATGATAATAAATAGCTTTGAGGCTTTCCATTTCGTATTTCATTATTCGTTCGTTTATAAAGCTTCATATGAAATATGTACCTAATAAACCTTTTATCAAGCAATTCGATTTGTTATTAATATTAAAGTGTAGCAAACCACCTGTATAAAAGAAATAGAACAATACGATTCGTAATTTTGCGTGATGGGGCTCTTATATGAATTTTATTGAAGATTTTCATGAATCATCTTAAAGAGAATACAAAATCAATTTCTATTAAATATTAATATTTTTTTACATCTATATGAATACATCACATCTATCTCATGAATTTACAATTCACAAAGCATAATTAAAGATAACAAGTAAAAATGAAAATTGACTTGTGAGAGATGGTTTCAATAAATCGTGCCCTTTCAATAAAATGAATACTACATGTATGTTAAATATTTATATTTCTATATTTAATAATATAAAAAAAATTTATGTTACTTGTACAAAATTATTCGATTTAAAACGAAGTATTTTGTAACATACTCGTATATATAGGCTTTCTTTTTTTTAACAATAACACCATTTGATTCACGTTTTATCTTTAGAATTAATGTATGGGTGGGTGGGATGTTATATTTGAATATGACAACAAGACATCGTTGATTCTGGTGTCCTATTTTTTTTTTAGTTTTGCTGTTGGTTTTTTTTTTTACTTGGTATATGTTTTTTATACCCGCAGGATACTTACTTATTTCGAAGATGTATAAGAGATTTTTAAATAACGTTACAAAAAATGTTTTTTTTTGTTTTTTTATCACACGAACGTTAATTTTAGCTTTAAGAACTTCTGATAAAATACTTAAGACACTTTAAAAATTAAATTTTAAATTGTTGGTGTCTCAGATTACAAAAAAAAAAATTTGTAAAGCAATTGTCATCACTAATGTAACTATTTTATATGAATTTGCTTTAAGTATTACATTAAAATGATGACAGTTAGAAGATAGAAATTAGAAGAAAAGCAGATGAAATTCCAATTTAACAACTCTACAAAATTTTAAATTTGTAGATAGGATCTCTTGACATAAATTATCAAAAGTAAAAGTAGGTACTAACAAGCTAAAATGTTTTTATATAATGCCAATTTTGATTTTATAAAATTTTTCTTGTAAACACTATTAAACATTTATAATTTTATGTTTAGATTTTAAATGAGTTCACTTTTATTGAATTGGGCTAAGTGCAATAATTAGATGTAAGGTTGATGTTACTGAAGATTTATTTCATTTGGTAGATGTTTCACATTTGTTATTGATTGCAGCCTTAATATCTTACACACAACAAGTCTATTCTAATGCAAAGGTATTTATTATCGCTTTTAGCTTGAACTTAGATCAGAATAGTATTATTGAATACGTCGTTTCAGTTGAGAATCGACTGTTCATTCGACTTGCCTAAATTGATATTATTCCAACGCGTATTTCGAAATTAAATCGGGACAGCTTATTGGTATTTTTAATTAAGATAACGAAACTAGCTTCATTCAAATTATAGCATTTTATATTGGCCATTATTTTAGCACGTCTTATAGAAAGTAAGTCAAATAAATTAAATATTTATTTATTTTTGTTTTATATTAAAATTGGCTATTTAGTAATATTGAATATCTGTTTATATTTTTCACACTTATTTTAGTAAAATTTTAGTTTAAATTTCTTCTTCAATTCCTGCGTAATACAAAACAATCGAACTCATTTTTTTTAAATATTTTAGTTTTAACCAAATGGTTTCGTTCAGCGGCTTTTACCCAAGGATTTGCTGCTGAACGAACGCACCCAATATTTATTTTAGTTTATTAATCTTAATTTTGATATAACCAACTCTAAGTAGCGGACGGAAACCAGAAAAATATTTGCAACTGACAGATCATTTTATTACGATTATTTGAGTAGCCAGCATATTTTCAATAATACCGAATCACCATTCGAGCAAGTCGAAAACGTTTCAATTCAATTCGATCCGCGATTGAAACGGTGTTTTCAATAATAGGCACTAATATTACTTTTTTCAATTTAGAAAGAGCATTAATATCGTCACTCTTAAAATATTATTTGAAAAATCTTTAGCCCTTTAATTTTTACCATGATTAGTATTACAATTATAGAAAATAAAAATATTTTATATATGATCAATTTTAATCCCACATGTAATAAAAATATAAATATATAAAATATAAACAAGTATATTATATAGCAGGGTCGCCCAAACGGTCGATCACGATCGACCAGTCGATCTTTCGATTTTTTTCAATCGATCGGCGTAGTAAAAATAAAAAAAAGTTTTTTTGTATTTTTTGACTTATTACCGCCAGTTTACCACTACTTTTATAAAATTTTGAAATCATCAGAGGAAATTCAAGATGTGGGTATTTTTAATAGTTTTAATAGTTCAATATCTAATGATCATTTTGTTATAGAAATGAAATATAATTTTTGTTGACTTGAAACGTACGTGCCTGAACGTACTTCATCGTCAGTAGGTACATGAAAAAAATAAAAATTCTAACGGTACTTGGGTACCCAGAAGATGTCTTATCATCAAAATATAAAATAAGAATAGTTCGATACCTAATGCTTATCATACTATCATACAAGACTATACACTAATGATATTGATTCTTCAAAAATAGAAAATGAAATTATAGCTCTTAATTCTGATATTTTTATAAAAACAAGAACTTCTGAAAATAGTTATTGGTCGTTGCTACATGAAGATAAGTATCCATCAGGTATTTCTTTGCAATTGACCACGTACTTTGGTTCCACCTATCTATGTGAATCGGTATTTTCTCATATGAAAATAATAAAATCGAAATACTGCAGCACACTTACAGATGAACATTTAAAAATAATTCAGCATGTGACCAGTTACGTGCCATCGTTTGACCAGCTTGATGACAACATGCAATGTCATGCGTCAACATTTAAGGACAAATATTAAATTCATATTAAAAATTATTATTTAATATTAATATGATTATGAACTGAATAAATTATAAAGATTCCGAAAAATTTACGTTAATTTCTAGTCGATCTTGCATTCTAATTTGAGATTTGGTCGAACTTCATCAAGAAATGTCTGACCACAGCTGTTATATAGTATATAAATCATACCCTGCTCCATTCAATTAAAATATTTCCTTTAGATGCATTTTTAATCTTCATAACAGGCACTCCTAAATGGTATTCAAACTAAGTTCTAAAACAATTATGACCATGAAAGTCTGTTTAAAATTTATGATGTTCACTTTAATGGCCAAAAATATCAATGCATTAGGTTGGTTGTAAGATAATACTAAGCCCAAATTTAAATAAAGCACGAAGTGTATTGTTACGAATATACTGTGGCCAATATACTGTAGCAAGAGATGTGCGACTGTACTGTGATGCTGATTATACTATGATCAAGAGAAACATTTTAAAACAAATAAAGTTGGTTTGTTTTACTAAATTTATTCTTCTATTTTGAATTGATTTCGGTTCTTACACTATCATTACAATATAGTCAATATAGAGTTTTTTTTTTATTTTATTAAATTAGCCAGGTCTAAATATTATAAGTGTAAGCCTTACAAAACGAAATCCAAAGATCTGCTGTTCTAAAATAATTTAATAAGAATGAAATCTTCAAATATGAACATTTTAAAAACTCTATACCTACTCAAGAACAAAAACTCAAAAATTAATGTTACTGAAAATAAAGTCGCGACCATTTTAATTAAATAATAGATGCGTTGATATAAATTAGATATAAATCTTAATAAATTAAATATTCATTATTCAAATAATACTAACTACATTAGGACTCAAATTAACTTAACAAAAATGAAAAGTCACATCTCATAGGTGTCATTCACAATTTTCATAGCTATTTTTTTTTTTTTTTTCACATTTTCTAGCCTCATTTTCGCTTATTATTTATGATGTGTTTTCAAAAAAAAAAAAAACAGAAATGAAAAAAAAATATGAATAAATTTTATATTATTATAAAAAATGTACATGGGTTTTAGGAATAAAATTCAAACGGAATAAAATGCACAGGAGACTTAGCTACAGAAATAACTAAAAAACTCTACATATTTTTTGTTCCAAAAATGAATTTTTCTGCTTCTGGAATGTGTAAGAATCACTGAAATAACAAGAAAATAAAAAGATTGTTTGATGATGTTTATGCCACCGGGAAGTTTGAGGTTTGAATAAAAATAAATTGGTAAAATCATTCAATGAAAGCCTACTTACTTTTGATATGAGTAGCCAAATGGATTAACCATTTTTATAATTAATCGGAATATGATATGGCAGAACCAAGTTTGTATTATATTTCCAAGCGTGGTAACATTCAAATACACCTACGATACAACTAAGACAATTACTTAGATAATAACTATTAATTTTTCTCTTTTAACACATATACTAACAATAACGGATTTTTTAATTTGTTTACACAACACTTTATGTTTATATTTTCTGTTTATTACACGTAAATAAATAGTTGTGTAGTAGTGAATCCCGTAATAAATTGTCGAAAATTCTAGACAACAAGTATACCGGGTGTCCAGAGCATGCGTATCAACTTTTTAAAAGGAGAAGGAGCCGCTATATTAAAATTTAAAAAAAAGTTTGTTAACTAAATCGAGGATGCTCTATCGATTGATGGTATTTTCAACTTCCAGAAAGGCCCGTCAATCGGTTTTTTAAGACCAAAAATGGTCGAAATTGGCCGAAATCGAGATTCTTAAATAGGAAGGGGTCCTTTTTTATGCAAATTCGGATTCTACGTCATTCATACTCTGGAACACCGGGTATAAATAAGAAAGTGCCTACTTGTACATTTTTTAGAGCTTTAATTATTTGTGTTTTAACAATTGTCTGCAATTGTTGATGCGAGCTTCATATTTAGCAGTACAGCATAACATCGTATCCTGTGAATAACAAAATTAATATATAATAAGTCTCTATGAATATTTCTGTTGTGTACACGCGGCATCGGATAGCCAAGAAAAATATGAAGAATAACTATTTTAGGCGAAGCAAGTACACAATAAAGAACGTGGTCTGAAAAGATCGCTCGCAGATGATGGAAATACTTTATTTTCGTCCTATAATGGGTTTACAGGATAATGATGATGATGATGATGATGATCATGATGATGATGAGAGTATGTTCAGTGCCCAACAAGCTCACAATGCGGCTGACAATTGTCAGTACTGAAAACTGTCGAATCTGCAAGAGTCTTGACACTTCAAAATACATTCAGTATATTCTGAAATCTCTGCGACTTAATCTGGTTGAGGGTGGTGATAGTGTATATGTTTTACAGCCATATACATATAGATTACTCTCAAGGACATCTACATATTTTTGGCAGGTATACGGGTCTGCTCTGAGAATAGAAAAATTAAAATTATATGAAAACTCTAGATCATATCTCGTAATTTCAAGATATTTCCATAGTATTGTATAATTAAATTGTTACCCCAGTACCCCAGTACTTACTATAATATTGGTTTCTAGTAGAATTCTATTTGTAAAAACAGTATCACTTGATTTGACTAGTCCGTTGTGTAATTTATTAGAAACGATCTCACTGTGGGTCTATTCGAAGTGGGTCGGTATATTGTCGGTATCTGTACAATAGGTGCATTGTCAAGAGACCAGATAAGGATTCTTTAAAACACACTCTTCTTAGACATGTCTCTTTAATTCCAAATTTTCAAATTTCTATTTTCTTTCTCATTGAATTTCTTCAGGTGTAGTTTTTTCCAATTTAAAAAAAAAAAAACTGAATCTAGGTACATAATAATATCTAAAAAATGTAAAACAGATGGATATATTTATATAGATATGTATACGGATGTGTGACAAAGATGAGAATGATTATTATGTTAATGCTGATGGTACTTGTAAATGTTGTTACTATTTGCTGTTATAATTTTACTCTTGAATAAAATTTTCTGTACATTTTTTTTTATTATTATTATTATTATTACTCTACATAATATGCACAACACACACACACACACAGAGTAGAGATAATTTAAATACTTTTAAAGCAGTTATACACTCTAGGAGTATTAAAAAAATAAATAAAAAACATTTTTTTTTTGTTAGGCTTACAAGATTCATTGTTAAAGTTTTTCTTTTTTTATATATGCGATATTTTGTGTAAATTATGAATGCCTCTTCATTTTTGAAACGATAAAATTTTTTTTTTTTTATTCTATTTAACCTTTCTAAGGGCTATAAAATAAACAAGTGTATTGTAACAAAATAGGTAAAATCACTGTTCATTGAAAATATAAAAAAAAAAAAAAAATAAAAAAAAGTTTTCACAACGAACAAAAAAAAATAAAAAAAAAAAAATAAAATAAAATTTTTTTTATCTCATGGCTCAAGGCATTTTCCTTTTGAATTATTAAAATAGATAAGAAGATGACTCGTTATTACAAAATTTGTCACAATGAATTTAAAATTTTCAAAAATTTATTTTCATTTTAACTTTATTTTATATGAAAAATAACAACAACAACAACAAAATGAACAAAATTATAAATTCAAAAACAAAATTATGAATTTTGTTTATTTAACGAAGAAATAAACTTTGATGATCTCATAAGGACTTCAATTCCAATTTTAGTCATAATTTTTGTTATAAATTTATTCCTTAATTATTAAATATTTACAAGTAATATTATTATTCTTATTATCATAATATCTCTTGTGCAAAAGTAAGAAAATAATTCGAACAAAAAAACTACAGGATATGAAATTTTTTTTTTTTTTAAATTGAAAATTTGACAAATTTATTCGAATCTAACAAAAACAGGACTCTGAGGAAAAATTTCAAAAATTAAGCACTTGATTGAAATATCTACAAAATTTTATGAAAACTTTTGTTAAAACTTTTTTTTTTATTCAGATTAAGTTGTTGATATTTATAAATAAATTATAAATGTCCTTAAAAAATATAAAACAAAAAAAAAAAACAGAATACAACATAAAAATGTGTGAATTTTTGTGCAAAAATCTAAATCTTATCGTCCTAAAAAAAAAAAAAAAACGAACAAAAAACGTACTGAATAAATTATTTTTTATTGTAAAGAAAAAATTTAATGACCAAAAATAAATCTTTATATCATTAACTGTTACATTTGGGGATATTTGCATTGAACCATTAATCATTGTAGACAAGTAAATATTATGAGTGAAAGAAATTTGAAACAAAAAAAAATATGTCCAATAGAAACTTAGTTTTTATTCAAGAAGTTAATTAAATTTTCTAGAAATGGTATTTTAATTAAGTCTCTAAATATATTTTTCTTATTCTCTATATCTCTATTCAGTATAAACGAGTAATCCTCTAAAATTATCAAACAAAGACAAATAGATTACTTGTGTATTGGAAAGTCACAGTTATATGGCAATTGGCAACAAAGAAACACCTGTATAAAATGGGTCTAACTGAAAATAACTTATGCAGAATATGTGAAATAGAGGAAGAATCTATTGAACATTTGCTCTGTGAATGCGAAGGGCTCACCTGTAGCAGACTTCGCCAATTGGAAACAGCGTTCCTTGAACAATGGGAGCTATCCAGCATACCATTGAAGAATATCCTGAGTGTAATCACAAAATCAGGTATTCTTAAGGACTCAAAGACTTAAAACCTGGATTATCACAATAAGCCGATTTGCGGCTGCGGTGATGTAGGGACTCGATCTCTCTCGGAATAAACTTAATCTAATCTAATCTAATCATTGTGATACCACGGGAACTTTCCTCGCAACGCATCTACTCTTTGAACACCATTTCGAACTTTTTACAATGCGGTGGAGGCCTTCTTCTGCGGTGAACTACCTTCAAGGTCATCCAGCGAGTCCAGAAAGAAGTTTCCTAGATCGGTTTTTCTTTTATGATAAAGTCCAAGGCAGGTACAGAGTAGGTGTTGAATAGTTTCATATTCTTCCTCCTCTCTACACGTTCTGAAAAATCGTTTAAGAAGAGTCCAAATCGTCTGGCATATTCACCAATAAGGCAATGACCCATAATGACCATCAAATAGTGCTGATGTGATATCTTTTCAAAGATGGTAGGTTTAGGGAGCGCTTCAGGTTCAGCATAGTTCAAAATTTCTTTGGTGATATTGCAGTCGGGGTACTTGACCCTCGAAAATTCGAAAATTTTATTGCATTCTTGCAAAACAATAGATTATAGATAAGAGGTTCTAAGATAGTACCCTCTCTAGCAAGTTGATCTGCATTGCAGTTACCCGGTTTTTTTAAGTACCATGACAGGAATTCCATCCGGGCTGGCAGACTTATTTACATCTAGATACCTCAAAATGTTCACTATAGCTCTTTTTTTAAAGTAAATTTTTCTAATTGAGAAATCTACTTGAGGTATTACTGGTGGTGCAAGAGATGTAGGAGGAAGTGAGGAATTTGATGCAAAAACTTTTGCAAACAAGTTTTGGCAAATTAGGAAATTTTTGCTTTACCGTTTGGGTCCATCATGATTTCACCATCATTAATCAGTGGCGAAAATGAGGATTCCTGAAAGTTGTGCATAACATTTTTAGCAAAGGACCAGAAGGTTCTGCTATTTTTCGGGAGTTGTAGAATTTTTTGTCTACTTACTTTTTCTTTTATTTTAGGTTTTGGAAGAAAATCTTATTCTTATTAAATTTTGCGTATCAGGTTGATTTTGGTATTGCACGAAACACAGAATTTTGAATCCTTAAATTAGAAATTTTAGGCTTAATAATGGGGCTGGTTGAATTGATTTTCTCTTGATATTTCTAAATATTTCCGCCCCAATTTATTGCACACGTTGAATTTTTTATTTTATTTAAGCGAAACGAGGACTTCCACACATTGAGAGATTTAGAAATATCGACCGATATGACAACGACGTATCTGACCGCTTTACAAAGACCGCGGCTTCGTATTGCCCTCCAGCACGAATGTTGAAAAATGTAGAATTTATGTACAATTTTTTTTCTGTATTTTATTATTTGAAAAATTATTTGAAAGCATCTGAAAATGGAAACCGTCAATTGCTATTCGTGACAGAAAATATAGTTAATTTAAATTAAAATTTTGTGAAACATAGTAAAAAATTAATTGATTAAACACTCTTCAGTTGTTTCAATTAAATTTCAGTACCATACCTAACACATGAATAGGTACTTGTATTTATAATAAGCTACTGGCAATGATTTAGAATTCACAAAAAATGTTGACCAAGTAATTTATCATTGTTTCTGATGATAATTCTATTCTTGTATTACAATATATACGTAGGAACACGTCAACATAATTAAATAATGATTTTCAAAATAAAATTCTATTATTTTGGTATACAACCATTCGTTCATTGTATTTTTAATTTTTTTTTATATATTAACATTATTAAATATTCAAAGCAGATCATTAATTAATACACCACCTAGTATATATTTAATCTATAAGATAATTTCCAACCGACATGGTGTAGCAGTTATGTCCAACGACAGAAACACCGTTAATATAATAACATTTTTGGTTTCAAGTTAAGAACAAAATAAAGTTTTCCCAAAAATGATAAATCATTTTATTTACAATTTACGAAAATTTAAACTTAATATTAAAAAATTTTATTCACAGGATCTCAATCCTAATCTGCACTCTTATTTATCATTATTTATCCAATTTTAAGATGGGATAAGTGTAATAAAAGATCAAAAACTACTTTCCGAATATATTTTTAACGAAAAAAAGCAGGAAATAAAAATCATTAAAGTCATAGACTATTTTTATGAAAAAAACCAAAACAACAACAACAATAAAAAGTAAAAATTGATGAAACTCTGGGGTCATTCTTTTAAGTTTATCTTTTCTATTTCTTATCAAAAATTGTAAAATAATTTTCTTAATACTGTGAGAATAATTTTTGTTTTTTGACAATAAATCCACCTTAAATGTGTCTGTATACAACGAGCATAGCTGAAGAGAAATCATTTATATAAAATAAGATCTTGAAGATTTCCATTTTTTGTTACATTTATTTTGTATCTTTTTGCTGGGGATGCTACCTACCATATACACTTTAACAAACTTTCAAATATCACATGTAAAAAAGTCGAAACTGATATTTTCATTTTATATGATAAGGGTAGCCATCAACTTGTATTTTCCAAATTCAAAAAAAAAATTTTGAAGTTTTTATTAGACCTACGTAGTAAATGTCATAAAAACAAAAACAAAAAATGCATAATTCAAACCGAAATATTTATTATGAATAATTTGTTAAATAATCCTTTTTGTTTCATTTTTTCTTAAAAGTTGGTTGTTTCCTTTATTTATGTTAAGGCAATAAAATATCCAACCAGAAAAACAAAAATAAAAAACAAAATATGTAGGTGTGTGTGAGTGTGTGTGAATATTCATATAAATATTAAAACCATTTTTTTTTCTTGTTGTTCTCAATTTCACATTTTGTACAATGTATTTGTGTTTATTTATTATAAAAATGAAAAAATTTTCCCTCTTCCTCAGAATATTTCATCTTCTTAGGATTTATTTTGTCATTTATGCAAGTGTTCGTACACGTCGTACAATTTTCATAGGACTTTTCTATACCATATATAAATAGATGTATAAAAGACACGTAGGACGATGAAGATGACAACCTTAATTTGTTATATATGTACCACCATTAGAATACGAATTGTTAGTTTGTGATTGAGACCAACACGCGTATAATAAGTGAACATCAAGTCACATATCAGTGTTGAAAATTACATTTTCTTTTTAATTTTTTTTTTTTCATTTTTCTTGTTTTTGTTTCATAATTTGTTTCATAATTTAGACATAATGCGGTGCTACAGTATGGTGTTAGGGCAAATAATTATGTTGGAGGTTTTTATTTGTATTTTTATTTTTTTTCTGTATGTAAAAGGTTTGATAATAAAATTAAAAAAAAAAAAAAAATTGTTTAGAAATAAAAAATTAAAAGTACTAAAAATGTTCCAATGAAAAAATAAAAAAAAAAATTTTTTCATAATTAAAAAGAAAGTAAAATGAAAATATATTGTATATGTATGTAATAAAAGATGTTCGTGCTTTTTAAACTAATGAACATACAATAATTGAAGAATTTTATATGTATTTAGTTATCTTATGTAAAACAGGGATTAGATAATAATGTTTAAATCAAATTTGTGGTGAGTTTTTGTATATAATCAAAAATTTTAAATAATTCACCACACATTTTTTATTGATATTCAAGTTTGGTAGTCAATTAATTGACTATTATTAATTTTGTTTTTGGGGTATGAATAGTATTTAAAAAAAAATTGGGATTAATTTAAAAAAATATGAGTGTATGTTAATTTCATAATTTGAACCAAAATTTAATCTTCTAAACACAGTTATTAAAAAAATTTCGAAATTTAAACACCATTATCATATTTTAAAAATTCCACACATTATAATTTTTATAATTGTAATAATTTTATTTACATTATTATAGTGAAGAAGAGTGAGTTTGTGCAGTTGCAAGACTTTTATTCGTAAACTCAAGATACGTTCTGAATCTGTTCTTTATATATTGTCGAACTAAAAGACATTATCACAATGCATTGTTTTGGCACTGCATTGATTAAATGTTTTGGTTTTGAAAAATTGTTAACAAAAAAAATATTGAATTGATATTAAACTTTCAATTCTAATGAAAAAAAATTATTGGATTGAATTTCTGATTTTATTCATACTGAGAACAATGAATAGGTCTTAAAATTTTAAAATTGAATCAAAGCTAATTATATATAATAATAAGACATAGCCAGGATAGAAGTCTAGAATACTTAATATCGTAAGTCTAGAATACTAGAATACGATCATTTCTATGTCAGTAAAAGAAAAAACGTGCTCAACGGAGCCTGATAATGGTTATAATGATTGCAAAGTGAGGTGTTGAAGTAATTAAGTATTATTTATTTATTTATTTATTTATTTATTTATTTATTTATTTAATTAAATGTACAGAAAAGGCCTGGCCTTGTAAAGTTGTACAAATTATTTAAAAATTACTTAAATCTATTAATATGAACAATTAACTCAATACTACAAAAATCTAAAAAAAAAAAAAAAAAAAATAATAATAATAATAAGTAAGAACAGTAACGAGCTAACATGCAACATACCAAAATTTTAAACGTGTCAAGCCAAACAAAAAGAAAATAAAAATGGAAAACTAATTAATTTAAAATTAAAATGAGTACTGAAAGCAAACAAACAACAGTAAAGACCAATATCAATTTAATAATAATATTGAAGTTTAAAAAGAGCTTACAGTGACGAATAAATTGAGTTAATAAATTGCATGTTCTACCTGCCATGGGTAGCGAATTCCATAGCCTTATAACTCTTACGGCCAAAGAATGATCCATAGAATTGGAATTGAAACGAGGAAAGGTAATTTCACTTCTTCTTGTTGAATGGGAAAAAATAAACTGGGAATGTAGGTATACAGGATGAGTTGAATTCAACACTTTAAAAAGTAAAATCAAACCACGAAACTTATACAATGCAACTAGATCCGAGCCAATAACGCGAGCAATAAAACAAGAAATATGATCAAAGCGGTGAAGAGAAAAAATAAAACGAATAGCAAAATTAAAAGATATTATCAATCTAGAATAAGTTCTAACGTTACATTCACTGAAAACCTCGCAACCGTATAAAAAAATAGGTAAAACTAAACTTTGAACTAATCTGAGACGCGTAGACAAAGAAAGAAAACTTTTTAAGATATACAATCTTTTGAGGATCAGATAAGTTTTTTTGTTGATGAGAGAAACGTGTTTATTAGTGTGGTTATAGGATAACATCCGCTAAATTCATCTCGGAATAATCACTACAATTCAATAAAATATTTTTAGGCATTAGCATTAGAAATTAATTTAATTAGGTTTAAATCTACTAACAGCATGTACCTGGTTTAGTTTATTTTTAAATATTTTAATCAAAGGTGGCGGTGATTTACTAACCCTACTAGATGATGAGTTATTGCACAATTAAATAAAGCAAGCCTTCGTCTAGTAATAGACGTCTGATGTGCTTGCTCTAAGCATAAATCTGACAGTATAAAAAAAAAATAATTATTTCAATGACAATGCTCAAACAACCATATCACTGCAAACTATTCTATGTACGCTCACTACATTAACTAAGATCAATACGCTAAGATTAATTACGATTAAACACGGTCATTTTATGAATGAACAGTCTATTAGACAAACATTATATAAAATCTTAAGATGAAAGTAATTAAAACAGTATATATATATGTTGCGGTTAAAGTAATAAATTGGTAATTATTAATAATAACCGGTTATTAATAATAATTATACTATAGAAAGGTTAAAGTGATTAATTTGGACAGAATTTATTTAATTTATCACATAAACCGGTAATTATTAATAATCCCCACCCATCTATATGGTTGTTATAAATAATTTTTTTCGATAGGTTTAACGGTCCGGATATCGGGACCAAAGGCCATAAATATTTTTTTTATATTTATCATCAGTACAATACAGCCGAAACTCTATCTATCACGTATTTAAATTGTATTTTTCTGAAAAGCGCTATTAATAATTATTTTTAAAAAAGTTTTGGATAGGTCCGACGGTTACCTGCCGTCTGTGAAAACAGGGCTTCAATAAATAATTAGCGCGTGCTTGAAAAAATTCACTTACTTTAAAAATCAATAAATTCAAATCTAGGTGGTCAAGGATTTCAATACTGTAATTGTAAATTCGATAGTAATTCAAATCACTGCAAACGTAAAAAATCATATATCAAGTGTAATTCCAAATGTCATAAAAGTTTTTCCTGTAAAAATAAATAAATTAACTTCGTAGAAATAAATAATTAATTTAACCATAAAAATATAATTATTGTTTTTCAGTTTTTGTTTTTTTTTTCGTCATAGTTTTACTAACAAATATAAGGAAATTAAAAGAAATAATTACTAATCCATACAGATAATTATAAATAATTACCGGTAAATGTAATAAATTCTACTTATTTCTACTTATTTATTACATTTACCAAAATATGCGATTATTATTAATAATTACCAGATTTATCACATTAACGATTAACCATAACATATATATTATACTAGTGGCCCCTGTTGAGTAATTATATTTCAAGTTGAAGTCAAATTTAAAGTTTTTAAAAAAACAATACTTTACATACTGACATAGACTTCGCACGATATAGCAGAAACCACTCGTGTTTAATAAAAAGTTTTGTGGTTAGTAAGTTTTATTTAGGACACATAAATACACGTCCCTCATATACTGCTTCGTTTTCGATATATTCCCTATAGTACGTGGCATTTATTGATAAAATTACTAAAAATAAAAAATTTTGTCATTAAAGAGGTATGTATACATATACCTACATAATACATAATTTTAATAAAAACTATATTATTACTACAAATAACCAAAATTTAGAAACAGTTACTTAAAAAGATACAAATGAAGAATTCAAGTGATTTGTTTTTTTGTTGTTTTTATATTTTTTATTTTAGATGAATTTGTCTTTTTGTTTTTTTTTTGGAATATGTACATAGTGCATAATGTAAATTATACTAACTGATTTGTTTGCTTTTGTTTATTATTTTAATAAGTTCTCACATATGCATAATGTATTTGCTGAATAATAAAATCATATGAGTACAAAATTTTCAACTGTGAGCGCATTTTTGTTTTATATATACATCTTATATATTATATATATTAGAAGTTCATTAAGGAATAGGAGAATCGAAATAAAAAAGGTGTCTACTGCGCAGGACCTTAAATGCTTGTCAATTATAATTATAGATAATAAAAAATAACTATTATTACGGTATTATTTATCACAAATCACTAAATTCAAAAGCTAACATCTTATTATGAACAAAAGTACTTTTGATGCATAGCCTTGTAAAAATTACTTTTGATATATAATATGCGGTAATGAAAATATTTACTAAATAAAATGAAATAAGTTTAGTGCAATAAAAATAGGCAAAATAAACATTACTTGAACTATTGGGGCTAAACTTTAACCTTATAGAAAACAATTTATTTTCTCAGTTCCACCACCTATTAAAATTTCACCACAATGAAACATGGCGTGTATATAAATCTCTCTCCCCATTGCCTATATACTACTCGACGTTAACGTCTTACAATTTATCTACTGTACAAAATAGTCTAAAATTTCGAACCATTGCCACTTTTACTAAATCATCGATCCTGATACAACTGTCCAGTTTCTGATGCTACGTAAACATAAAATAGGTTTTGAACCAATTCGTCTTGCGCACTCAGCATTTTTTTCATGATGAGTTGAAGAAAATCGTATATAATTAACGTAAACTCAAATCACGTAAAATCAAATTTAATCACTAATTATATTTTCAACCTGACCCCCACTGATGTGAATGCAGAACAGTTATGTTCAACAGTTATATCATCTGATTGTAAATTAAAAATCTTGATTTCGAATCTCGCTTTCTGGGTATGGATATTAAATTTGGTGACGTTAAATTTGAGACATCTTTCAGCTTCCTGCTGATTATTATTTCAATCAGATGGTTTTATGTACCTTATTATATGTCGCCGAATATTTAAGAAACCAATAGAGTATGACAGTATGACAGGAATGACAGGAATTTATCGTGGAAAGCAAAATAGGAGATCTGATCAACTTTCTCAATCCCACAGGTTGGCTCTAGTACTGAGTCCCTGGGGAGAGCGAAGATGAGATAATAACCCCCTATAACAACCAACAAGAAGAAATAGATCACTCGAGTAGAGTGGTATCAAAAAGACACTTAAGTGCTAATTGGTTTTTCAGAAGTAACTGGAATGGCAACTTCTACCTACCGACCTACCCATGACAATTCTCGACTATTCATTTCTTACATGAAAATTAATCAATTGCAAAACTTAAGTCTGTTATCAAAAAATTTTCAATACCTTTAGTCTAACAGTGCATCGTATTTTTTTTTCAAAGTTGATGAAAGAATCTATTTAATTTTATTTTATTAGTAAGCTTTATCCTTCCATATCGATATCGTTGGCTAGGAAATGTATAGCTATGATTAAAGGAAAAAAATTTAAAAAAAAAGTAGGAGAAGCGTAGTTGATAACTATGTTATTAATTTTCACTTTGAATTTGTTAGGGGTGACATCTCAACCTCCTGCACCCCTCAACGGAATTGGTTAAAAGGTGGATTCTAAAATGACTAGAACCATCTTTTAACCAATTCTTCAATTCTACAAAATATAGTTATTGTTCCATCAACACAACGATAGAGCAAGTGAAGTAATTGACGGTAGATTTAAATCATTTATATGGAACGAATGGTCTATACTTGGTCATTGATCCATCAAAAAAAAATTTTAACTAAAATTCGGAATGTTTTATAAGGAGTTTATTCTACTCTTATTCAAAAATTATTATCATTTTCCATCTATACAACATACCATTGAGTTATCTGTCTGGAAAATTTTAAATAATTTTATTCCTTTCTATCATGAAAACAATTTCTTTTCTTCCAAAACTGAATTTTAAAAATATTAAAATTTTTTGAATTAGAGTTAATAAAGTCGAAGAGTATACCATCCTGTATTCATTTAATTCTAAAGAGAAACTAATTTGTCTATATTACCAAAGAATATCCATAATAAGAAGGTTCACTGGAATAAAATTTTATAATTTGTCAATGTGTTGGTCACCATTTTTTCAGTCGATTTCCAATATTGTAAGAAATAGATAGTCATAAGAATTTAATTTGTGAGAGAGAGATAAAAATTCAAAATACAAAGTGGAAAAAAAATTAACGAACAATTTGTTTGCATGAAAGAAATATTGTCTTTATTTTAAGTTAGTTAGTTTAATTCCAAATTAAAATTTGTTTCAGCACCGCACACCAAACACTTAACAAGATCTCTCAATTTCGAAACATTTTTAAAAAATTGTGTATAGAATAGTTTTTATAAAAACTTTTTTTAAGCGTTAGAGTTGATTTATTTTTAAATATAACATACACTGCTTAATTTTCATATATAATCTGCATTTTTTTTTTTCTTATATACTAATTTTTTTTCAAAAATGCATATCAATAAAAATATTATTTATTCAAATTTGAAATGTTCATATTATTAATATTCAAATTTGTTACCTATTTATAAAATTAACAGGTACCTAAATGCATTATATAACTTATAATATAATATGTATTATTAGTTCATTGATGATTAAAATGCACAATTTAATTTTTCAGAAACTAAAAAGGCATCGGATTATTCATAAAAAAAAAACCCCTTGATATTCTTTTTAACTACCTATTTCAATACCTGAAAAACTGTGTATATTGAAAATACATGAATGATAAAAAATGTACTTCCCTTATAAGCCAATAAAATAAAATAATATGATATTTAAGAAATAACATATGTTTTTGAAACGAATATTATTTTATATAGGGATCTGTAAAAAATCATTCATTCAAAATTTATTTATTGTCATACCCTTATAAATTTAATACGTTTATTTTTAAAAAAATTCGTACACAAAATTTCAGACGACTGTACACATGAAAAATCTCCCGTGGGCTATTTAAAATTACATTGCAAAAATGAAGTGGTTTTTTAAATGGCACTTATATCGCACTCTTTTTTTCTCACAACTTCTTACATAAGAAAATATTTACAATATTCATTTGCTTCTTTAAATAATGGTTTTTTTTTTGTAAATGTGTTTGTAAAAATATCTTGACTTCCAGTGAACCTTCTTATTATGGATATTCTTTGATATTACTTGAAGAAAACTGTTTTATATTCCCATCCAGCCGTTTCATCCAACCGTCTCATCCTGCCGTCTCATCCAGCCGTTTCATTCCGCGTGATACTCTATTTGAACCTGGCTGATTTTCAACTAAGATAGCATCTATCTGAAGTACTTCCATGTCCAGATTATATTATACATTATGTTTCTAAAGTAGACTGTGGATTAATATAATGATCAAATTTAATCGTAATTAATCAGAGCGTAATGATCGTAATTAACGTAGATGAGCGTACATTAATATAAAGGTCGTATTTAATCGTAATTAGTCAGAACGTGTTAATCATAATCAATGTGAACCACAATAATAATAATGATCGTTTTTATTCGTAATTAATTAGAACATATTGATTGTAATTAATGTAGTGATCGTATAACAAACATTGTATATTTCACAAATATCTTATAACACTTTTTTTTTCTTTATTTGTAGTTTTAAAGTTCATAATTCTATAAATATATTTATATTTATGTTATAAATTTAGTTTTAAGTGTGACCGTAGCATAGGCTGTCTGTCCGTAGAATATAGGATGAGTAAATAGCGAATAGGTCATTTTTGTCCAAATAATTTTGAAGTCTTTTTATTCAAAATATATACGACATTATTTTTTTTATAATAAATTCTATATGGAGATTCCATTTACGTTTACTGATAGAAACTCCATTTATAATAAAACTGGTGTCTGACAACACTTTATTATCAAAGAACAATAATTTTGTATATTTCACGTTCAATGAAAGTCTATGCTTATTTACCCATTCTAGCAGAATGTGGAAGTCAGATTTGATGGCATTTCTTAGGTCCAGCTCCGAATTTTCGGCATATTTTAAAACGGCGTCGTCGGGGTATAACTGGATTGACCCTTTGGTATTGAATTGGAAGATATCATCAATGTATATTTTGAATAGATCTGGTCTTAAGACACTTTTAAAAACGTATGTCACAAACAAAATAAATTTTTTAATAGCCAACATTGATAATCCAAGATTTATTAACTTATTTCAAATGATTTAGTATTATTATACGATATGATTTATTATATTCTACATCCATTAGCCTTCAATCCCATCAAATACAGCATTAAAATTTGAATTTTTTTGTCTTAAAAAAAATTAAAACTAATAACGCTGGCCGTTGTTATTTAATAAATAAATAGACAAAAATTCTATAAAAAAGGAAACAAACTATTGCAATTATTGAATTGTACCAGTAGAACGTTGACGCACTCTGGTTTTCATATTGCATTGTTTTTTTTGTTTTTTTTTTTTTAATGCTGCCTTCCAAATTATTTCAAGCCTTTACATATACACGAATTTTAATTTATACTTCTACGGTAAATAACAATTCACTTAAATAATATAACAGCAATTTCCGATTGTGAATTGAGCTTAAATAAAAAAAACAAAAAAAGAAACAATTTTTTTACGCGTTTTTCACTAATGGATTCCCTGTAATCCCTCAATCATTATCAAGAAATGAATTAAATATTTTCCTCGTTCTAATATGTATATCCTTTTTTTAAATATCCATTCATGCTCAAGTACACCGAAAAAAAATAATAAATAAAAACAGAAATAACAAAAAAAAATTTATATTCTTGGTTGATATATAACTTGGGTGGTGAGGTGAGGTGTATTAGTAGAAAAGAGTCTCAATCATGTATTCAATGTGGCATAATTCTCATCAAAAATTTACAACCGAAAAAAAAAAAAAAAATAATAAAAAATATATTTTTTTTTTAATTTTTATTCGTTTGACATAATTATGTAAAATCCCAGTGAATTTAAGCTGACAGTAGAATAGCAAATATAATTTCCATAATATGATTTCAAGTCATGCCCGTATTGCATAATATAGGCATGACTTGAAATCACTTACATGTACACTCGTACCTATCATAATTTAATAATACCGTAATGTGTATATAAAGGTGTTTTATAGTCCTTAAGATTCTGATTCTAAAGTACTCTACCCTAATACCTTTGGATTACTCTAATTAGGTATGCAATTGTTCTTCTTATAAGATAAATTATTGTTTGTGCAAAAAATATTTTATTTTTGTTTACAAGTAATTTTAATACAAACAAAAACAATGGTTTTATACGAATTTTGAATTTCGCGTTGGAAAAAAAAACAACAACCAAAAATAAAATTATAAATTTTAAACTCGTACTCTCTTTTTAAATTTCGATATTAGAAAAAAGAAAAATGATTTTTTATGTAAATAACCAAAAATTGTTTACATACATGTGTGTTATATTCTGTACATATAAGAACCGAGTACATAAAATTCACACATTCGTGATTATTTTTACCAAAAATGAAAAAAAAAAAAATTTATATATTTTTCGAAATCAATTTCTATAAATCGAATAAAATTGAAAGATTTTTCCACACGTTTTTATTTATTTGATTTTCAATTTTATTTTGTTAGTTGAAGTGAAAAGTTTTAGATTTATTTACCTATAAACATTAACATTACTTGACATCTTATACTTTATAGTTAACTGTACTGCAGCTGATAGAAAAGACAAAATAATTGTTTTATTTAATTTTGAAAAATATCCTTTTGTATACTTTATCATCACACAAACACAATTGTTTTGGTACTAGAATTACAATAATTTTTCTTTGTATTTAAATAAATTTAAATCTTATTTATGACTTTTGGTAACATTATAAAATTCATTGGGTCTCGAATTTTTTTTTTAATATCAGGAAAAAAATGTTGAAATTTCTGCGTTTGGATTGGTCTAGAATTTGGCTTAAATTAAAAATGTTCTAAAATAATGGTTAAGAATAAATGGGTCGTATAGTTTGAGGGTATTAAATAGCCACTTCCGTTTATCATCTACCAACTAATAGTAAGTAAGTACTTAATTTATTTTTTTATTTTAGTTTAGTTCAAATTTTAAAATTAATGGATTTGGCCATTGGCAGTTACGCAAAGTAAATCTTAAAAAAATGTTTTGCACTGCTTCAATCCTATTAATATAAACATCATAGAAAGGTGACCAAACTTGACTAGCATATTTGGTCTAGCAAATTTGGTCTAACGAGACTAGAATACAAAGATTTGAGAACATAGGGATCGTTAAATTTCTTTGATCAACGTTTAACAAAACCTAGCATAGAATTAGCTTTATTGATAATATTACAAAAATGTGATTTAAAGTTAAGCTTGTCGTCAAAGTAAGCCCCTAAGTATTTAATTGATGAAGAATAATTAAAACAAACCGGATAACGTCGACGTGTGTAACACTTTAGTGCACATTTATTCACATTTAAAAGAAGATTATTTATTCTGTAGACAATTTAGTAAAGCGTCTTCTAAAGAAGTAATTTTTTGTTTTAAATTTTCATGTCATCCACCTAAATTTTCTGACATTATTAGCCGATATTATAAAAAAGCGGTCCTAAATAACTACCTTGTGGGACTCCTGAATTAGCATAAGAATATTTAGAAGTATGTTTTTCCCAAATAAAATACTATAAGATCTATCGGTTAGGTATGATTTAACCCATTTCAGAAAGAGTTCTGGGAAATCAAGTATCTTTAATTTTAGAAGTATTAATGGATGTGGTAAAACATCAAAGGCTTTACTATAATCGGTATAAATAACATCCGTTGGCAAACCTGCTTCCATATTTCTCCGTAAAAGTTGAAACTGACTCAACAAGATTAGTGACTATTAATTTTTGATCCACAAATCCATGTTGGTTGTGAATTAAAAAAAGATTTACAATGCTAAAAAATGGAATCATACAATATTAACTCAAAAAGTTTAGGAATGGAGGAAAATTTTACGATTGGTCTATAATTATTGATTTCATTTTTGGCGTTCTTCTTATGACCTGGTCTAATAAATTAATGCTTCCAAATAGAAGGGAAAACTGGCCCCTCTAATAAAGATGGTGTATCAGCGTAGGACTTAATGACCGTATCCCAAAGATAGCTGGAAATGCTTCAAAATAGAGGGAAAAACGGCTCTTCTAAAGAAGATGTTGTATCAGCGTAGGACCTAATGACCATATCCCAAAGATAGCTGGAATTGCTAGCTTTCCAAAAATATACATCTTTAATGGCACATCTTATCCTTTAAGAACGAAAAGGACATTTGAAAGTATCCTTGTTGTTTTGATGTTTTTAAATAAAAACTGTTATATCTGTTGATCTTTATATATCTGTTGATATATATATATTCAGTTATATATTCTAGAAAGACAACGGTGTGGAGCATTTATTTCATATAAGGCACATTCATAGTTTTATATAGAAAAATGGTAAAAAAAAAATATTTTTTTTTAATAAATGCTTATATCTTCTAAATCTTCTATCAAAACAACAAGGATACGTTAAAATGTAAGATTTATATAGATAAGATATATATTTTTGGAAAGCTAGCGATTCCAGCTATATTTGGGATAAGATCATTAGGTCCTACACCGATACAACATCTCCCTCAGAATCCCCGGAAAAACTCCTGATTTTAAAGAAGAATTGAACATTAATGACAGTGGAATTGCTAAGGCACTTGAGCATTTATTAAGTATAACTTCGAGAATACCATCTGGTCCAGGAAAGTTATTAGTCTCAAGATTGTCCAAATATTTTTTTTATTAAAGCTTCATTAATATCAATATTAGAGCAAGTACTCTTAGGAAAATCATTCATCATTTGGCGCGAAAAATGAGTTAGTGTACGCTGAACTAAAATATTCGCGAAAGAAATTAAATATTATTTAGATTTAGATTTATTAATTTATTTAGTTTTATACATGTAAATATATAAACTATTACAATACTACTTACAATATTTTTTACATTCTTTTTAACTTAATAAATAAGATGTTTTTATATTTTTAATAAGTTTTTTTTTATACATTTCAATACTAGTTTCAGTTTTTATTTTCGGAGGTAAATTGTTAAATAGCTTTAACCCTTCATACATTAAATTCTTTTGAGCCAGATCCGTTCTAAAAAACTGTAATCTAAAGTTGGAGATGTTTCTTAAACTATAATGTTGAACATCACCTACATATGTTAATTTTTCTGATAAATATATCGGCATCATATTGTGCTTAATTTTGAAGATGAGCACAAGTGTATTAAATATTAATCTTTGTTTAATATTCAGCCAATTTAATGATTTCAACATATTGTCTATATGTGTTAATCTATTACATTTCAAAATACTTCTCATATTTATATTTTGTAGCTTTTGCAACCGACTTATTTGTTCATTATTTAAAAATGCTGTGAAATCGAATATAGTTCAAAATTAGGCTTAATAATTGCATTGTATACTGATATTGCACATTTTTGAGACATTTTATCTCTGATTTTGTTGAAGAAGTATGTATTTCTGAATCATTACTAGAAATTCCATTGTATTTCATATGAGTAGGAAACTCATCACTTTTCCTTTTTATAATATTATTGCTCATCTTTTGTTAAAAAGTTAGAATTTCACGACTAATAGTTCAGTTATAGTGTGAAATTTAAATGTCAGCAAGGTTTTTTTTTCTCAAAAGTAAAATCCCTAATTCCGTCCATGTGTTATTAGACTAGTTTTGATATTGAATAAAATTACTTATTTATTTTTTGTTTTTTTTTTAATTAATGAAATTAGTATTAAATTAAAATAATAAATAACTATTATTATAAATAATGTCTTTTAATTGTCAAGAAATCATTTACGACGACAATAGGAATGGAATCGCCGGTAAGAGGATTTTTGGAAATTTCATGCGTCGGTAATAAGACAATTTGACCGATTTATTGAAATTAAATAAATATTAAAAAAAATAATATTTTTTAATTAATAAGTTGTATTAAAAAATATGTTCTTAAATATTCAATCTGGATAAAACCCAATTTTTACTTCTTTAAACTTTACTTTTGTCGACATGTATGTACAATCACATTTCTGTAACACATATTTTCCGCCTTGGCTATGATGTCTTCATACTTGATATTTGATTGTATTGAATTATCGTGAAATAATGGAAATATTATCAATAAATAAAATTCCGAACGGTTTTTTAGTGATTGCAATACCGGACGAAAACATTAATACATTTCGGAATTTTGCTTTACGACAACCGACAAAATGACCTCTCAGAAAACAAAGTTTATCTAAAGTTTTATCAGTAATTCTGGATCTAATTTTAATGCAAAGTGAATTTACTGTTGGAAAGACTCTCTCCGCTTCTACACTAGTGAATAGGATCGTTAATAAATAGTCATGTACCCTCTGTAGATAGTCCTAATATTCTTTCTACTTCAAAAAACGCTATTTCTTTTTTAATTGTTTGTTCGAGTCCTAAAGAACTTTTGTTTACCGATGAAACTGGTTTTTCAATTTTTTATCGATCGCTATCCTTAATTTTTCGTTTAAGGACATATCGTTGACGATAAAATTCTCATTGTTGTTATTTGCCCCAACATCGTTGAAACTTTCAACAATTGTTTCTGAGTAGTTAAAGTACAGTTTAACTGAGTAGTAAAGTACAGTTTTGAATTTGATTTGACATGTGTCATATTAAGTAAGTTAGACAAATAGTGATAGCAATATGATAGTCATTGTAATATGATAGTGATGGGAGGATATAAAAGCAAAATCGAATTTTAAAAAATCGATCAAAGTTTATAAAATCAACATGTATTTAATATAAATATATTATAATTTTATTTTCATAAATCAAATCCAATACCGCAGAAAAATGTCTGAAATACCGGTTTTTCGGTATTCGAGATACCGGTATTGCGATTTCGAGATTTTAAAATTTAATCTTTAAGCCAGAAGTCTCAATCTATTGCACACTAATTTAACAATCATGATCTTCCTTCTGGGTTTTCTAATCATTGAAACAACAGTTAACTGTTATAAGTTTATATTTTATAAGCATTAAGGGTTAAGACAACAATTAACTGTTATAAATATTATTTTATATGTATTGAATCCTGTTAGAATGAACTAAGATCTTTAATACATTCTCTTAGCATCCTCTTGTGAAACGTGAAGAAAAATAATTAAAAGAGTTCTATTTGTGAAAATTCTCAAAAGAACAAAAAAATCGTGTAAGAAGCTTCACGCATTTACATCCAAATTATATCGCTTATAACCACATGTCCATTAACAATTTCAAAATATTACTGATAAAAGTATTTATAAAAACTGAAATCTGCATCTCTCATTATCCATCTTGCAGCATCTCTTGTTTTTCATATCATACTACTCAAACCAGTAGTATGGAGATAAAATTTATTAAACACATGATCACCCGTACATTTATGTAAAACGTAAATTATACTTAACCATCAAAGGAACAAAATTATTTCTTCATCCTTGTTATTATTAATGTGTGTGTAGAGGATGAGTCCTAAGAAATATCAAAATACACAACTGTATATAGATTGTCAAATGAATAGATGTCGCAGATTTTATAAGCTGATTAGATCCCAAACAAAATAAATAGAAATGATAACGTGATGTGAAATTATATTATTTTAAGAGGCTAATGGTGAAAGTCATCAAGACAAATTCTTATTTGCTGTTGTACAATTTACAAAATTCTAATTCACAAAAAAAAAGCATTTCCGATTTGTTCTTTTGTTTTTTTTTTTGTTTTTAATCCGTAATACAGAACCATTTTGTTTTTGAACATACCCATTATTTTATTTTGAGTATATTTTTTTTTATTAGATGAAGTTATATACACATATGAATAAGGATTAAATAAAGGAAGCTTATAAATTGAAATGGAAGATTATTTGATCCTCTTTGCTTTCTTTTAAGCTTTTTGCAGAAAATTTTGCTTTTACTTTGTTAAAGTTTACAAAAAAATAAAATATTTTAGTTAATTTTGATGAAAATTTGTTTTTTGTTGATTATAAATATTTTTAAATTCAATTATTAAAGTTTTCAAATAGAATTTCAACGATACTTTTAAAAAAAATTCTTTTACATCAGTAAAAAACATAATAGAAATCCTTAAAGTATATTATCCTTACTTGGAAATTTTCTGAAATACAGTTCGTAAAAAATAAAATTTACAAGTCCATGTTTAACACCGATAAATTCGTAATTAAATAATTATAAAACCTATTATTATTATAAATTGTAGAAAATAATTAACTTCAAATATAATTTTTCTACTAGCGATTTTAAAATTAATAAAATTGAAGGGTATGGGGAAAAAACGATATATCACATTTTTGCAGTTTTCAGAAAACTGAAATTCAAAATGGTCAAATATTTTTCTTTGAATTTTAGAAAAAATGTTTATCATGCAGATACAAGTACAAGAGATTTCGTCTAATGCTTGCACATTTTTTCTGTCTGCAAGGACTTAGTAGAGGAATCCACGAGCGGTAGAGCCTACTCTTTATTCGACAGAGAAAAGAAATATAAAATCACGTTATTTACTTTTACTGGACAGGTAACAATTTAACCTTCTACGTAAAATTTATTATTTTTTAATTTTTAATATAAAAAAAAGGAAAATATGTATATACATTTATATCAAAGTTAATAATGACCTATTAAATGTGTCAAACTATATGTAAATATGTCTAAAATTTCAATTTTAAGTTTTAAATAAGTCTTCAGATTTAACACTTTCTTTACGTATTTTGGTAGGTAGGAAGATAGGTTTTATGCTTACTGTACTCAAATGTTGTGACTCTCATAGATAGTGAAACGGTTAAATAGGCAGCTTCTAGCAATCAAACCTTCTAACAATCATCTTCGTATTTTTAGCTACAGAATAAATTCCAAATGTTTTGTTCAATTTGTTCTTAACCCTTGTTAAGTTAAATTTAATAATAGGAGACTGACCTGTCAGATAAATAGTATTATTTTTCTTTAATATTGCATAGGAACAAATTGATTCAAATTTCCTATCCTGTTACAGAATTATTTTACATTAACTCAATTAAAGGCTTAAAATATGAATTTGTTTTCTCTATAGTAAATTTCACCTACACCCATACCTATTATTTCTTTTCAATGTGGTATAGCCACAGAGAAGCCTACTTATTGTGGTGTTTGTCCAATATATTTGATAGTTTGTCATTTCAATGCTTGTGCCGTTTATGTTTGTTTTTTACAGCAATGTAGAGTTTTGCAATATGAACAGATAGATTATTAACCCTTAAATGCATGATTTCTTATTTCTGGTCTAAAAAATAATTTTTTAAATATATATTGGGTACACAAAACAGCAAAATAAATTTCAAATTTTAATTTAAGGTTTCAGGAGGCTCCGGGGAACATTTTTTATTATGTTGCATATATGCAACAACGTGTAAATAGGGCAAATAATATAATATATTTAATGAAATCAAAAGATATAATATTAATTATGATAATTAAAATTAACAAATCAATTTTTAATTTTGTTGAAGCAAAGAAATATTTTACATTTGGAACAGGATATAAAAGTGTAGCCATTACAATTAGGAATTTTACACCGCATACGTTTTTCATTCTGCTGAGGCCAGTGATCAATTTAATCTGCCCTAATGTTCTGCGAGGGTCTAACTGACTTCGAGTCATTTGAGTTTCTGATTTCATTTCGTTGTCCAAGAATACATAGCGTTTTAGCAACTTCAATACGGAAATCCTTTTGTGTAAGCTTCTGAGTAGTCTCATTGCAATTTTTGTGGAGAATCCAAACATTTATAAGGTACAAATCGAGTAAGTGGTAAAAAACTCTGAAATACCATTTCTTAGATTTCATTGAATTTTTATGTCGGCCAATATGGTTATCTAATAGGTTAGCTCCCCATATGTGTTTATTATAGATATGTATTATATTTGGATAAGATGCTTCGATATATTTTTTTTGCTTCCTATCATATCTTTTTATCGTTGAAATAGGATTAACGACTGATATAGTTGAACGAAGTATGATATTTTTAGTATTTTTTCATATTACTGATATTTCGACATTATCAATTTGACATAAGTATTCCATTGATGTCCCGCGTCTTTTTTTAATTCTTTATCAGAGTTTGCAGTTCAGTATTCAGTGTTATTATGTTTATATTTGTCTTTGCTTTAAAAACGCCATTAAAGGGAGAGATGTATAGTAATTATTCAAATAAAATTTGTAGTCTTGATTTATAGGAACATGTCTCGTAAGTCTTATTACAACATTTGAGCTTGCCCCCAAGTCAGGCTCGTTTTTTAATCTAAATTCTGAATCGTTTTACATGCCAGTATACATTTCGAAATTATAGAAGAATCCCGATACGCCACAAAGGTTATAAAATTTATTTCCCCATTTGTGAGGCTTGTTTGGATTGTAAAGTCTCTCTATATATTTTAATTATTTTTAACTATTCACACAATGTTGCAGATATGCAACGAACTTTTAAATTATTTTTTACCGTATTTAGTCAATGTTGCACATATGCAACACACTTTAAAATTTGTATTTTACAGAAACTAGTTAAACCAAGTTTTATTTGTCAATAGACATTTGATGTTGAATACTTATTTTATAAAATTATTTTTTTTTTCATGTACATCTGATTACGGGATTTCCCCTACAATTTTAAATAAAAGTTTTCAAAATAAGGATTATTTTATTTTCATTCCACATTACATAAATTTAAATATTTTACCATAAAATACCCCATATATTTTAGGAAATTTTGTAAACACGTTTTAACATAATCTAATACAAAATCCTTTTTTAATTAAACCTAAATAATAATGATGTCGAAGCAAAAGTTAAACGATTTTTAAATTGATGTTGCATATATGCAACAGTATGCATTTAAGGATGATGTCAGACTATAAGTAAAATGTTTTTCATAGTTTTATTGACAGCCTGAATTTCAATTGAATCACTCATTTAATGCCTCCAACATACTAAAAACAATATTTTCTAAACCAAATAAATATTTTTAAATTTTGTACGTTTGATTCGTCATTTTAACTCTCTGATTATTTTTAGCTTATACAATTAATAAAACAACAAGTTTTATTAATTGTAATATGGTTTTGTATAAATTGAAATAATTGAATATCTGTGTTCATAAGTAAATCTTTCTTGATTTTATACATTTTGATGCTTTCAGCTGATTCTTGCTACCTGTGCTATGCCAATTAAAAGTAAATCAAATAGCTGCGAAATTGGTCAAATTTCTGGCTATTCCGTAAACACAAATAAGACGATTTTAAATTTACTTTCTCAGTCGAATAAAATTGAAAGGATAATATTCGACTATTTTCAACAGTTATACAAAAATTTTCTCTGACAATCAAAAATAATATTGTTAAAAATAGCCAAATATTGACTTTTCAATTTGACTGGTGACACACGTATTTTATCTATTACTTGCAGACTTTTTCAGTGTATTCGATTGAAGGAAGATTTGAATATTTGTATGTTAATGGTGTAAAATATTTTATGGATACAGAAAAATTGATTATATCAACATCCTGTGATTTAGAAAAAATGTGGTTTATTTATATTGTTAAAAAACACTTAAATTTGGAAATTACTTCGAATTTCATCTTTTTTTGCTTTATTTATGTTTATATTACTTATTACAAAATTCAAATTCTTAAAGCTAGATTTATTATTGTTAATTTCTTTTTTTTAATCTACTCTGCTTCTACATTGGCGTTCTTAGACTTATTTTGATTATGTGTACTTATACTTTTATTTTTATTCATTATTTTATTTTTTATTTTATTTAATGCAAAATTATTTATTTTTAATTTGTTTGCTTCTGGCAGAACTTAATAAAATCCAAAATCCATTTTTTAAACAATAAATATTAAATACTTAACCTAATGCTTTAAAAAGATTTATGTTCTTAATATAAAAGCCTTAGTCTCTCCATCAAAAATTTATTTTATTTCTATTAATACATTTTCTGTTCCATTTGATTATAGTATACAATATCTCAAATTTTCGTAATTTATGTATAGGGGATAGTATTCTATTTCTTGAGTATTCGAATTTCTAAATACATCGTAAATAACTGGAAGATATTTTCCGATTTATAAATAATATTTAGGATCTAGATAAATCAATATACTTCTGTGGAACCAATCCGTTTGAATTGTCTGTTCAAAGTATAAATCAAAAATCATCCGGTATTGAATCGGGATGGTAAAATTTTCATCCGGTATTGAATCAGTTCCAATTGACTTTGATTGTGTTTGAGGCTAATTGTAATAATTTTTAGGTTGAATTTCCTATAGGGCAATATATTTAAATATATAGGACTAAAATTATATATTGTATACAAGCTGAATATTCGTAATTGCATACATTTAAAAAAATTATGAATATATTTTGATTTCCTTGTCTTAAAGCTTTTTTCTACTTTTCGGCTTACCGATTTTATTTATTTAAGTTTTGACTAAGGAATGTCGCCCTGATGATATTGTCTATCTTTTTCAAATATTTTTGAATACCGTTTTTTTTAAGACTTATATATGAAAAAATATTACCGTTCTATTTATTATAAATTGCCCATATCCTACAATAAATATTTAAGTCGGTTTTCTTTTTTCTAACTATTTGTTAGTAATAATATGGATTTTCCAAATGTCAAACATCAAAATTTTTAATTATATTTAAGTACTCTTGCAAATGTCGAATATCCCTGAACATAATCTCATAAAAATCACTTCGCCACAGACAATATGAAAAATAATTTAGCTAACTTAATAGATTATGTTATAGCTAATTAATGTATTGGTATTATTAAGTACATTAAAATTTAATAGTAATAATACAACACAAAAAAAATTAACGAAGAATATGGACGAAGAGCTGGCCAAAATAGAATTAGCCTGCAATAAAAATTAGATGGTGAAAAGAAACATTATTATTTTTTGTCGAGCTTACCAAATAAAATATTGGTAACTAATTGATTATTTTTGTTAAAAAAAAAAAAAAATATCATAAAATTATGATAACATATCAATGAAAAATCTCACTATGCTACTTAGTTAATAATATATTTCAGTATTTGCAATAGTACAAGAGAACTTTTTTTCCATTGACTGTAACTATAATTTGACAAGGAAGTAAATTAAGATCAATTGTTTGGAAGAGAAATTATAGTGCTTTCTAACCATGTTTATTTTCTTTTGTTTGATCATTTTTGACAAACCATTTTTTATTACCATTTCTTTATTATCTCAGCACAGACAAGTGATTGTGAAATTTTTTTCAATGATACAACTTAATTTCTTTGAACGATTCTATTTAATTCATTCAGTTTTTTATTCACTAGCAAAAAGGGCCGTCATATGACGGTGGTAGGTAAATAAAAAAAAATATTTGTAACAAATAACAATAATAATCAAATATTAGATAAGTATTTTTACGTAGTGCAAAACTTTACAAACAATTTTTAAAAAAACAATACAATTTTACCCCAAAAACCGCGTATTGATTTTTGAATTATTTATTTATTTTATATATTATTATAAATATTATAAATATTTTATATATTATTATAAAATTGATTTTTGATTATTTATTTATTATATATTTTATATTATATAAATTTTAAAAGTCAAGATAAATAAAAAGTTCTTATTCAACATTTTGTTAAATCAACTAATTTTTAATCAACATTTGTTAAACTATGTTTTATTCTAAGTAGAGCCCATTTCTTTATATCCAATGCTTCTAGATCTTATATAGGTATAAATTTGGTTGGTATACACAATATTTTTGCAACACATATGGTGAAATTTATTTGATTAAAAAATCTTTTTTTTTTCTTTTTCCCACCGATGAGGTAAAGCAAAAGATTCAAGGCAGAGTTTCGCATTTGTGAGAAATTATCTTTACCATTTGAAATTCAGATGTAGTCATTTGAATTGCAGAAATTTTATACTTAATACAAACTTTCTTTTTAAAACAATGATTTAAAATAAAAGTTTTAAAAAATACTTTTTGAAACCATATATAAAGTATTTGAATTTCAAATAAAAAAGATGCACTCACGTTAAAAAGGTTTAAAAATTTACCGTAGCATTTATGTATTGATGAAAACTTCCATTTTTTGTATAAAGTTTATTGAAATTAGAGAATAATTTTTCTTGTTCTCTTCCCTCAACAATTTTTATTTTAATATGCATATCTCTATATCTATTCTTGATAGTGCCATATAATGTTGTTGTATATATTTAAGTACTACCTATAAATAAACTCCTACTTTTTCCAATGTCTGACATTGTGCCTGACATTGGTCATAAAAAAGGCTAATATTCCGAGGAGTTGTCAATGTATGAACATAAATGGCAATTCTGTGGTAGTTCGAAATTAATTTATTCCTTCCTGGAATAAATATAATCTCCTTTATAATTTTACCGATTAGGAATTTTGCGATTATTAAGTTTGATTTTAAATTGTTTATTGCTAACCAAGCTTCATTGAAAGCACGTTTGATTTAGGTTTCTAAGTAATATTATTATACTACCCACTTTCGAATTAAGTTTGTGTGGAAGCATTCCACTTGAACAGCACCCATTTAAAAACTCCACGGGCTAATTATTTTCATTGTTTTCACCGCAATCGTCAATAAAATCTGTGTTTAAATAAGTTGTTGTTATATTTCCTTCTAAAATGTTTAATACTTGTTCGTTAATTGAATCTATATCAGAATTTTAGGAGAAAAATATGAACTTTTTTTAATACAAAACTATCTAAATTCCCACTATTTCCAAAAATTTATTGTATAATTACGCAATTTTTTTTTTTTTTTTAATGAAAAAAAACAGATGCATATAGGTACACATATCCATAAATACCTATTTCTTAAAGCAAACAGAAAAAAAAAATTGATTCAAAACAAAAGTTTTTTGATAATTTCCTTTCGATATTATGATCCCATCCATTCCCATTATGTTGATGATATTGTTATTACGTCTTGAGAACAATTTTAAACTAAAAAAAAACTAAAAAAAAAACATGAAATTCCAAGTGAGAGAGGTTAATTTTATGTATACTAATTTTTAAAAATGTATACGTGATGGGAGTGATTAATTTTTGTGTTGCTATATAATCTCTGTTTTTGTTATTTTAATATTGATATTGCAGCAGCAGCAGCAGCGTGACCATGCCTTTTATTATAATAATATTAAATATTTCCTTTAATTTTAGATTGCATTTGTTGTTATTTTATGGTGTTCTCGAGTTCTTAATGATATTGAATATGTCTCAAAATAATTAATTTTCATAAATAAAATTACACTTTACATAATTGAAAATGTATCCAAATCAATTCTAATATTAACATTAATTTCTATTTGATTATTGGAGATAGGTGAAAGGGTTCGATTCCCACACTATCAAAAGCTACATGCAGCTGGACCTCTTGGTATATTTCGGGGTTACCTCCTATCCTTTAAACAAAAAAAAAATTTTGATTATTGGCAAAAAATGTATACTGGTGTAGGTAACAAATATATTATCAATAAAAAATATCATAGCGATGAATTTTGATATTAATTCATACAAATGTTTGAATTCTTGCAATTGATGGTACATTTTATTCTGGACATGTGTGTAATTTTTGAAAAACTACTGAATTATCTGAAACATGAAATTATTCAAGACATAATATTAATCAAGCAGCAATTTTCAAATACAAGAAACCATGTATAGGTGAGAAGCCTTATGATCATTCAACGTTATTATTCAAAATTTTCTCCACATTTATGTGACTTTTCGTTTCAATTTAGATCTTATTAGACTTACTATGTTAGGGAATCCAACGTTTTTCTCAATCAAATCTCGATATCCATCACTTATGAGCTGATAAATAAAAATTGAACCTGCTACACTTACCTATGACGAAAATTCATTAAAAATTGATTTGAAAAAAGTGAAAACAAATACAAATACGTCATGATATTTTTTGGAAGTAAAAGCTAACAGATAATCTCCATTATTATAACCCAAATCAATTTAAGTCACAATGACCAACATAGTTTTTAGTTTTAAATTTTTTTTGTTTTTTTTACTTCCTTTATTATTTACAATCTGTATTTTCACATTTCTATACAATAAGCAAATATTTATGATGAAAATAAGACTTGAAGTAACCTATCCAGGGATAAGCTACACTAATTTACTTTACAGTTTATTCTACAGTAACTCTAGTTTATTTTACAGTTAATTTAATTAATTATTTATTTTATATTAAGACGCTTGGCATTCTTCTCTTTAGTCTCCTTGTGTTTCGCGTAACAAATAGCAGTCGACCTAGGTTGTTTGGATGATGTTAAAATAAACATAAAATTATTTTACTGTATGACAAAAGTTAAGTAAATTTATAGCCAGCTTTAAAACTTGGCAAATACCTACATTCCATTTAATATTTAAAATGAAGTTTTTGTTGTTGTTTTTGTTCTTTTTTTCATACTTTTTTTTGATTCAAATACAAAATTAGTTTCATATGTATTAAAAAATGGATTTCAAAGTGTAATAATAATTAAATTGTAAAAGACTATTATTTTTCTTTGTAATCTCTAAGCCTTTTGAAAATTTTACCAAACTATGAGCACAAAAGTTTTTCGCCCACTTTAATTTTGCATTTGGATTTTTTCGTTATTTATAAAAACATTTTCAGTCGTTAGAATTATGTTTATAATACCTATTAAAAATGTATAATTCTAAAGTAAAGTCAATGATTCAAAAAAATTATTCAAATGAATTAAAAAAAAGCAAAAAATCTGTCTATTTCGAAATCGCTTTTTTGATTATCTGAGCATTAAAAAAACTTTTAATTTCAATGAATACAAAAAGTATTGTCTTTTCAAATACAATTGTTAATAACGGTAATAAATTATACTTAAAACATTGCAACAAATTAGGAGTTTTATGCAAATTCTGTTTGTTAAAATTGTTGAATATTTTTAGTATAGAGCTATAATTACTATAGAGCAATGGCTGAAAGTGCTATAGAATCTGTTTTTTTTTGCTATATTTAAACTCAACAAATTATCAACTCAATATCTTCGTCTTTCTTTTTTTTTCCCTGAAGGGCTTCGATTTGACACTTCGTCATACTTCCCACGTTATGTTCCCTTTTTCTAGCTCTTCTTTTATGATCAAACGCCAGGTGTTTTTTAGACGACCAGGTCTTGTTGTATCTTTTGGGTTCCGATGTTATTTCAGGGCTTTCTGCAGTATGGCTTATCCATCGCCATTTCCTCCTATTGATTTTTTTCGATTCGATATTGGTTTTTCGCAATTTAGTATTCAGTGGTTTCTGTGCTTTGTTGGACCAGAGTATTCGGCATATTGTACTCAGACATTTATTAATGAAAACTTGTAACTGTTGGTTGAACGTGTTTGATGTTAGTCAAGTTTTACTGCTGTATGTCAGGATTAATTTTAAACAAAACGATATGTTCTCCTCCATATCGTATCTTTTCTTTGGCTGCTCCTCCATATCGATTGCAATCTTCCAAATTTCCGCCCTAATTTCTTTACTCTGTTTCTTATGTCTTCTTGAGTCCCACCATTGGTTGATATGATACTACCCAAGTAGTAGAAGTTGTTTACAAATTCTATTTCGGTTTTTTTCATCCTTAGATGTTCTATGCTGGTGTTATTCAATTTCATAGCTTTGATTTTTTCCAGGTTCATTTCTTGTGTGACATATTATTTGGCAAGTTGTTCCACATGTTCTAATTTGCTCTGCATGTCACTGAATTTGTACAAGAGAAGACAGATAATATCTGCGTAGTTGTTGTTTGAGATGCCGAGAAGTTATGATGAGAAGTTATTTTTCTCCTGTTTCACCAAGCAGTTTTTATCATATTATCTAGGACGATTGTGAGGAGAGGTAATGGAACAGATATGCCTGTTTGACTCCTGATATGGTAATGAACGAATCACTATAGAAAAACCGAAGTACAACTCGTATCTATTATTAAAAGTTTCGCTTCTTCGTATATTGATTCAATTAGGCGGACCATTTGTTGCCCTTGTGTGTTTTTGTGGCTTAGTGTTTTCGATATCGCAGCGCGCTTAATTGTGCCGAAAGCTTCCTTCAGTCTTTACATAATAACTCTTTATTATTGCACTGAATCTTCTGAAGCATGTTGAGCTCTAAAATTGCATCCATCGATTTGATGGCCATTCAGATTCATAATTTTATAACTTGCACAACATTTTTATTCCTATTATAAACAGCAAATGAAAAAAATGCTTGAAAGTTTTTAGATTTATACGCCTGCATTCTGCAATTATGTATCAAAATTAATTTTAGTTTTTTTATTTTGGGTTCATTTTTAGCTTTTTTGTGAAAATAAAATCTGTAGCACCAAAAAAAAATTTCATTAAATTTTTGCTTACATTCCGAATTATTTCAAGCCAAATTACAAAATGAACATTTTTTTTATTTATTTCCACATTGCTTCATTCTACGATTTATAATTTAACTTTTTTTATTTTTTACTTTAAAGAATGGATATTATTACTGAATAGATTGTGAATTTTTAAATTTTTCGTTGAATATTTCAAATAAGGTTTTTAACTTTTTGATTAAATCAAAATGAGGAATTTTATTGTGTTTGAAAATAAAATATTCACTTTGATCGTAAAAAGGAATTCTTTTTATTCTTTGAATGTAAAGTAGTAAATTTAACCTAACGTTTTATTATCAAGTTCAATAGTGCAGTAGTACAGTATAGCATACAGTATCAAAAAATAATACTTCTCTGTAATACCCTAACCTCTATATAATAACTTGGATAGGATCGTATATTTTAAATGCAATCCAGCAATGTGGAAAATACGGGTTGAAGTTTAATCTATTTATATTATATATAGGTAGTAGCGTATATATATCAAAAAATATATCTGCCTGATCAATCTTCAAGCAGGTAGTAGCGTATACGAAAAATGTGATTCAGCAACGTCGAAATCACGACTTCAAATCGTGCAGGACAGATAAATTCTACTCAACATAGAAGCTGTTGCGGATGGCACAAGATAAAACAACAACAGTAGCATAATATTCTTCTTTGAACGAATTTAAGAATTTAAGAAAAGGTATTCATTCTCCATATGAAAAAGAAACAAAACAAAAATAAAAAAAAATATTAAAAACTTATTTGATCTACGTATTCATGCTGGGCAATATAAAAATAATTGATTAATAAAATTTGGAAAATAATCGTTATTCCTGGTTACAGTATTTATTCAAAAGTTGTAGGAAAAATAAAATTGTAGCTTATTACTCGTTGTTAAGGAAGTTTGAAAGTAATTATCTCTGATCGTTTATTTTGCATTTTTTTTCTATAAATCTGTGAAATCAAGAGTCACTACACGTATCAAATTGAACCCGAGACGGTGTGAGACGCCATGGTTTAACGCTACAACGAATTTGAAATTTGTTTAAAGCCACCTCGTACGTATTTTGAAGTATATGATTTTTATCACTTTCTTTTCGTTTTAAATTTTTTAACTTCTTCGTCCGTGCAGGATTTAGGAAGTGTTCCACAAATAATTTTTAAATACCATTTTCTTTCTTTTTTCTGCCAACAAATTTTTGAAAATAATTTGTTTTTAAAATTAGCTCCGATTCGGTTTCTCTATATTCAATAGCAATTTTGTTTTACAAATGTCCCAATACCATTCTTGGTGTTATACTTTTTTTTGATTCAAATACAAAATTAGTTTCATATGTATTAAAAAATGGATTTCAAAGTGTAATAATAATTAAATTGTAAAAGACTATTATTTTTCTTTGTAATCTCTAAGCCTTTTGAAAATTTTACCAAACTATGAGCACAAAAGTTTTTCGCCCACTTTAATTTTGCATTTGGATTTTTTCGTTATTTATAAAAACATTTTCAGTCGTTAGAATTATGTTTATAATACCTATTAAAAATGTATAATTCTAAAGTAAAGTCAATGATTCAAAAAAATTATTTAAATGAATTAAAAAAAAGCAAAAAATCTGTCTATTTCGAAATCGCTTTTTTAATTATCTCTGATCGTTTATTTTGCATTTTTTTTCTATAAATCTGTGAAATCAAGAGTCACTACACGTATCAAATTGAACCCGAGACGGTGTGAGACGCCATGGTTTAACGCTACAACGAATTTGAAATTTGTTTAAAGCCACCTCGTACGTATTTTGAAGTATATGATTTTTATCACTTTCTTTTCGTTTTAAATTTTTTAACTTCTTCGTCCGTGCAGGATTTAGGAAGTGTTCCACCAATAATTTTTAAATACCATTTTCTTTCTTTTTTCTGCCAACAAATTTTTGAAAATAATTTGTTTTTAAAATTAGCTCCGATTCGGTTTCTCTATATTCAATAGCAATTTTGTTTTACAAATGTCCCAATACCATTCTTGGTGTTAATGCTCTTCCAACAGGTGTTTTGTCCTGCTTCGTTAAATTTTTATATTCATGAAATTCATATTTATTTTGTAGTTTATAAAGATGGCTAAAGCATCTAATATCGTATAAAATATTGCTAAACATCATCGAATAGGTACATCCCGTTAACAAATGAATCATCGAATTTACATCTTCTTTCTGTTTTATTTTAATAAAAGAATTCACGATTTCTGATTTCTGCTCATTTAAGAGATTGATACTAAATTTTATTTCAAAGACTATAGTTTTTCCACAGAGAATGGCCTGGACACATAAAGTCAACCATGTTATATTGTATCTGAATTGAATTTTGAACATTGTTATAATGATTTTAAAAATATATTACTCGATGGCTTTAAAATGCTTATTCCTATGAGAATTCCTAAAATGTCTCACCATCCGCCTTGATGTAATAGAAGGTTACTTTCATTAAATATAAAAAAAAAAAAACAAGCTTTTAGCTGTAAAACTTCTTTTCAAAGATTGTGTAAAGAATTTGATTTTCTTAGTAAATTTCTTTATATGAATTTTATTCTTAGTCAAGAATCTAATATTAAATTCAATAGCAAGGATTTTTGAAAATTGATTAATATTTGTAGGCGATATTCTGGATTTCCACAGGGTATTTCTTTCAATGGCAATACAGCTACTGACTTAGACTCTACATGCAATTTATTTGCACAATATTTTGAATCAGTCTTTGAAAATTCCTCAGAAGTTTCACTATTAAATACACATAGACCACTAATAGATCTAGATTCTATGTCTCTTTCTTACGATGATATTTACAATAACATTGAATCTCTTTATCTAAATTTAGGTCCAGATTTTATTCCAAGTTTAATTTTAAAAAAATGTATTTTAAACATAACTAAACCACTTTGTATGACCTTTAACAGATCGTTAAATGGTGGTGCTTTCCTAATTGACTGGAAATGGTCTAATATTGTTCCCACATTTAAATCTAGATCAAGAATTTTAGTTGAAAATGATGGTCCTATAGCTAAACTATCTGCAATCTCCAAACTTTTTGAAGCTATTGTCATAGACAAAATTTATTTTCCAATCAAGGAAAACATATCTCCAAATTAACATGGTTTCATTCAAGGTAGATCTACAACTAATAATCTATCGATTTTTTTATACATAAAACCATTAATTTAGTTTAAAAGGGTTATCAAGTGGATTGCATGTTCACAGACAGTTAATACTCCTATTTAAAATTGAATTACTAGGAATTTATAAGAAAATGCATACATGGTTACAATCCTACTTAATTGGCTACTTAAGGCCTACTTAATTGGCCGTAAAATTTCACATAAAAAATCTTCCATATTTGAAGCCACCTCTGGTTTTCCTCAAAGTACCCATATGGGTCCACTGTTATTTTTGCTTTACTTACATGAATGATGTTGATTGCCAAATTAAAAATTCAACTCCTTCATATTATGTTGATGACACCAAATTATTTTCTATCATTAGATCAAATGATGATTGCCTTGTCCTACAAAAAGATTTAGATACATTTCATTCCTGGTGCATTGAAAATGATTTTGATTTAAACATAAAAAAATGTAAAAATGTGTATGTCCTTTTATAGAAACAGATATTTCATTCAATATAATTACAAATCTCATTATTCTGTTATAGAACATGTTAGTGAGGTTAAAGGTCTCGAAGTAATTTTTGACAGCAGATTATCATTTAATCCTAATGTAGATTTCATAACACTAAAGTGTTTCTCTATGCTAGGTTTTATTAAACTAAATTCCATAAACTTTACTTGTAATTATACTTCTCTTGTTCATCCTCACCTTGAGTATGTCTCTTCTATTTGGATGCCGTCTTACGATAGGCATATAAAAAGAATTGAATCAGTTCAAAAGAATATGATCAAATTCTGTCTTCGTAATTTCAACTGATAAACCTTATACAACGAGTTATTTAGCTACATGCCAACTCATAGATATTTTAACACTTGAAGCTAGGCGAAATGTGACCGCTGTAATGTTCTCGTATGACATTTTGTTAGCTAAAATAAACTGTTCTTTAAACTTATATAATATCTGTGTACTGATGTAGATTCTCATAGTACAAACTATGGATTTTCGGAACCCATCATGAATTCACAAAAATTATATCATAAATGCCATTTTATAATAGATTTTCATTATAGCAGACAAAATTTTAAAAGGAAAATCACCATATTTTTCTCAGCATAAAATTTCAAAATTTGAATTGTAATTTACTAACTATTAAAAAATATTAGTTCTAAACTGTAGTTTGTAAGCAAAATCTGTAAGGTTATTTCTGTAGATAGAAAATAAAAACTGTTTAAAAGATCTCAAAGAGTTTTGAGTCCAAATTTTAAATCAGATGACATTACCTCGGCACCAAAATGGTTGGTTGACAAACGTTATTTTTTATTGCATGCAAATTCCTATTTTATAGTGAAAACCAAATACAGCCTAGAAGTGATGAGAGAAAAGGTATTTTTCTAAATTGTTGTTTGCGTTCTTTCATCCGTCAGTCAGACTTTTTTCCGTTAGATATAGTATAGAAATTATATTATAGTATACAAATTTAATTAAAATAAAAACTATCTGAAATATCAAAATATAAAAATACGTTTTCATGTACATAAAATATTAGTATTCGTGATGAAAAATAATTTTCGTTAAAGCCATTTTTTCACTTATTTTTCACATGAAATCTGGAGACAAATATTTTTAATTCTGTCAAGGCCATTAAGGTCAAATTTTGCTCTAATATTTAAAGGTTTGTTCTCTATGTGTAAAGAGAATTTTTATGCAATCGTTAATAACAAAAAAAAAACTTGAAATCAGTCAAAATTCATGGTACATAAGAATGTGAGGTTGTAGAGGTACTCATTGGAGTTGCCTTACGCATACTAAATTTAATTTCCTTCGTCAAAAGTTATCTAATTATAAATTTAGAGCGATTTTAAGACATAGTTTCTATGTATAAATCGACAAATCCTATACTTTTTTGCTAGATTACTAAAAAGGCCCAACTAAGTGCTAAATATTATTTTTCCAGAGGAAACTGACTATTCCTTTCTTCTAAATTTTAAAAAAAAAAACCAAAATATTAATAAAATTTCGATTGTCAACTTTTCGATGGCCAACTTTCCTAGATCGTCGATTTTTGCACTAAAATTTACTTTTTCAGATTTGTTTTTCTTTTTTATAAAAACTTTAAAGACTTATAACTCGCTTAGAGTCGCTTAGAGAAAATTTATCGCAAAAATCGATCTTTTTTGATACCTCCAATGGCCAACCGTCGAAATGTTTACCGTTAAAGCAGATAAGAATTATTAAATATTTAATGCCAAATATTCAAAATATCAACATCATGCCAACATCAAATATTGTAGGAAAGAGACAAAATGAATGTTTTGAATCAAAAATTAACAGGATCCTTTGACACGATATTAACTATAAAAAATTCCGTTTTTTATTACAAAACAAATGCCACCAATTTGTAAACTAATTTTGTAAAATAATACGCTCTAAAAAGTTACTGCAATTTAATTTCCAAAATAATAATTTAAAAATAAAAATTAATTTTAAAAAAATTTCTTTTCCTAGATAAAAAAAAAATTAAAAATTTAATAAAAATTAAAAAAAAAAAAAAATGGTAATACAAAGGTCTGTACATTGCATATCTATTATTCATCTTTTTAAATTTTAAATCTTTACTAAAAAAAAACCTATTAAAAAACTAAAAACCAAAAAAAAAAATAGAAAACAAAATTTAGTTATTAATTGAAAAAATAAATAATTAGATAAATATTAAATGTTTAAAGTAAAAAAAAAAAATATTAATAATTAAATTGTATAATAAAATATTAATAAAAAATAAAAAGCATATCCTTTGATGAGAATACAAATGAAACAAAAATACTCGTAATTTAATTAAAAAAAACCTTTAAAGAAAATAATTTTTATTGGATAACTAAAAATTATTACAAATGATTCAAATACAAATAAATAATATGTGAAAACAAATCATAGAAGAAAATATAATAAAAATGTTAAACTGAAAAATGTAATTTAATAAAAACAAAAATAATATGTAGTTAGTTTTAGATTAAATTTAAAAATTATTCAATAATTAAATATTATTATATAAATAAATAAGTAATATAAACAATTGTAAATTAATAAAGCAATTAAAAATAATTTTAAAGTATTATAGAAAATAAATATAAATGTATAAAAAAAAGTAGATATTAAATAGAAAATAAATGTTTTTAAAAAAGGAAAAGGAAAATTATTAGATAAATATTTAAAAAAAAAAAATTAATAAAATATAGTGTATGTTAAATTATTGTTTTAGCCAATAAAAATGAAAATAATAGTGTAAAAAAAAAAAAATATTAAAAAAAATGTTTAGTAAATTTTATATTTTTCAATTTTCTTTTTATATATTATATAATCACATTATATATTTAATATTTTTAGATAATATTAAATATTATTATTGAAACTATAAACAATTTTAATGTAAATAAATTGAATATTGTCTTATGAATCCTATATTTTTTTCAATATCCAATTAATTTCTATTTTTAATTAAAATCTGAAATGGTTACATGTATTATTTGATATACAGAATCACTTTTCATTGAAATTTTGTTAAAAAACTTACGTTAAAAGTGATATGAGATGAAGAAGAGAACGAAACAATTATATATATTTTCTACATTGCCCCGTGATCACTGAAGCGGTGTTGCAGGTGCCAGAGTAAGATTTATGTAAAGAGATGAGACTCTTTTTAGTATCACAATGGTTCGCTTTACTTTAAGTGAACCAATTTTGACAGCCCATTTCTAAGCTACCTAACTGGTTATCTATTCCATATATCAGTTTAATTTTACAAACTCAATTTTCTATAGCCTATATACAACCTACGAAAGAGAGCATTTCACATCTATAGGTGGATGCCTCAAGAACCTACTATCGAACTATAAAAACTCACAATTCGCCTTTTAGGTTATATAAGTATTACAACAACACTCGATATACACTTAATCAAAGTTTTTGGAGCACTAACTATAATTGATAAAATTCTAGCATTAGCAGATGCTCTAAAGGACTAGAATTGGAAGTTCCACCTCTTTTCATTCAAATTCGAAAATACATAAATATCTATTCCTACATTGTAAAATCGCTCTATGCCCCACGGATGGAGTTGCAGGACATTGATGATGATGATATTGTAAAAATACTTATAGGTAAAAACTGGTAATATAAATTCGTTCGTAATTAGAATGTATAGAATGTAAATTTGAATTCGATTACGAGCATTCTCAAACAGTTATTTCTTTAGGAGTATTCCTAGGTTTTCAATAAATGAAAAGTTTTTTTTAACATAAGATTTGTTATCCATCTTTTATAAACACTTCCAAACAAATAACACAAAATATCGTCTATGTTATATTTTAGAGTATTTTCTATCTCTATAATAAAGTAAATCTTGATCATATATTTTTAATTAAAAATCTTCACTCAATTTTACACAATTACAATTTTTGTCTTTTATTTCCAAACGAATTTTTTTATTGTAAATATAAGCAGGTACTTTTTATCGTTAATTTCAGTAAAAAATTATTAAAAATATTGTGATTGATAACAATTCTGATTTTAAAATTCAGTTGCAGATCACAGTACTCTGGTACCATCCTTTGATTTTCTTCGCAAATCTATTGCTATAATTGCTGAAGTTAGCAAAAGAAGACCAATAATGGTTAGCATGATTAACCATGATTTAATAATAAATTGCTAACTGGGACAAAACAAACAGAGTTGAGTTTAACTCGTCTAAAACTCTAATTTGTCGAAATTCACGCAAAGTGCTAAAATTTGAACCAAATCTTTCTTCCCAAGGCGTATTACTTTACAAGACTCAGATAGTCTAAAGAGTTTAGGTACGCACGCGAATAAAAAAAATACCTGGACCAATCATATTTTTTACATCGTGAAAATAACATCCAAATGTTTGGGATACTTGAGTCGATGTAAAATACTCTTTTCACCTTCAGAATTTCTTTGACATTTATATGACCCAAGATGGAATACAAGTCATACATTTGGGCTGGCGTTTACCTATCAGTCTTAGGCTACCTTGACTGAGCTTAAAATAGCGCAATTCGTCTAATCGACAACCCAACTGTAACTTCGTCCTTAACCCCTTTTGAACATCTTCGTATAGTAGAAACGCTTTCCCTGTTTTATAAATACTCCGTAGATGTGAACACATGCTCATTAGAAATCAAAAAATTTTCTCCTCTTAAACAGGTCCATTGTTAAGCAAGAAGAGCTGTAGATGCCCATTCCATCACAGTAGAACTAGGTATCTCTAGGTATTATAGCACAAAACAGGTTACGTAAATTCGTTCATAATCCGGACTTCAAAAATCCCTTTCGGCACATCCCTTCCAGTGTGTTTCCACATTCAAATAACACTATAATGTATAACTTGCAGAAATTCAAGACAAATATGAATAACTTCATTTTGCAAATTCAACTATCAATTCTTTCAATTACTTTCTTCTTTCTTCCTATCTTTTCCTACTCCATCCAAGCGGTACATAAGTAGTAACGGTTACGTCCTATAACGCTTGGCTGTTGATAAAAAAAAAAAATCGTTAACTGTCTGTGGAACTGTGGATGGATCCATCTAATTTCAAAAATAAAAACAAAAACAACCCTGAACTGTCTTTAAAAGTACCACACTGTACACTCTAGCGGTACTATAGGCGTTCAAAATACCAATGTGCTTGTTGCTGTTGAACTTGAAGAATGTCATTATCAAGGCTGCACAAAATTGAAAAAATACGATAAAAATTATTATATGGCATAAGCGCAAATCTTTTGTACGAGTAAACAGTAAGTTTATTAAGAAGTTGATCAAGGTTAAGCGTTAAGCATGATTAAATGGTGTAATGTGAACATAGTAAACTAAAAAGTTATCTATAAGAATCTGAGAATAACTGAGACCACCACAAAATAATAAAAAACATTGATAGAAAAAAAACTTATCAACTCTTCTTTAATTCATGTAACCTAAATATATCTACCCAATGACTATCACTATTATAGAGGCATTGATCTATTCTCAAAAAAAGAAATGTAGTATTACAAAATTAAATACAAAATGGCAATATTAAAAACCAAAAACAAAATAGATTTTAATATGGTACTAAAGTAGAAATTCAAAAACACAAAAAATAAAAAATACAAAAAAAGCTGGTAGAAAATCCAAAAATTTCGTAATTTATGGTTTCTGATTTCCTAAATAGTAAAAAATAATTCTTGTAAATTCTTGTTATTAATAAAAAAAAAATTGTATAAGAAATAGTTGTATTTACAAAATTGTGAATAATAGACCAAAAACAAAAAATAAAAACAAAACCAAAGAAAAAAATTAAAAACCAAAAACGAAAGAATTTATTATGTCTAAAGTCAAGAAAAAAATAAGTATAATTAAAAAAATAAATAAATATTCTTTACAATATATTACAACATTACATTTATAAGAACAATCTTCCACACTCTACGTCATATTTTTTTAAATTATTAAAAAATTCTTAAAAATTTATTTTGAACTAAAATCCTTTACTAACTAGAATAGCAATTAATTGTAAAGTCGAAAAATAAAATCATTATAAGAAAAAAAAAAAATAAAACAAAAAAAAATAAAAACAAAAAAAAAATTAATTAATTAAATATTTTCATTTATTTTATTTTATTTATTTTAAATTTACAATTCAAAATTTTCAGAAAACCATTTCAACAGCAACGATCGACAACGATCTACAAATGCCTATCAAAACAGAAACGGACCATATAAATCTATTAGGTATGTATGTAAGAAGGGTCCAGTTGCAAAGTGCACTTTATGAAATTTAAAATAAAAACTGGATTTCCTATTCAAAATTCCTTATATTGCCTTGCACACAAAACGAACATTTTTCGTCTTCAAAAAAGATTGGAAAATTCGTTACAGTCTCAAAAACCTCAATTTTTTGCTTTAATTCAAATTTATTTTGCATTTTTCAAACTTAATTTTAACAAATTAAGCCAGGTACTCAACAAGAGTAGACATCCGTCAGAACAATTCATCATATATTGCAAAAATCTATTAAAAATTGCCAATTCCAATGCAAAACGTGGTGCTATAGCTTGCAAAAGATATAAATATTTCTAGGTCACAATTTTACATTAGCAATAATAATAACCAAATTCGCCAAAGACTTTGGCCAATTAAATTGAATTATTGTGTTATTGAGTATGTAAGTAAAGCTAAGTTGTTGTACTTAATAAAACGTTTACGTGGAGTGATTACATAAATCACATCTCTGGGTATGTTTTCTCACGGCATCGTAAACTTTAGAAATTTTCATATTATTTGAGTGAATGGGCAAAGAAGAAACTAATCCTGTCATTAATTATGCCATTTTTTGCTTACTGCGATGTGATCTATGCGGGTATGAGTGTATGTGAGTTGTCTAGATTAAATGTTATCTTTAATGCATGTACCCGTTTTGTTACCAATCGTCGTAGATTTGATATAGAATTAGTGATGTATCTAAATTGATACTTGACTGCTCATTCGCAAATTTCTTCAATTACAGATATATCTACTACATGAAGAAAATAATTTCTAAAGCCACACCTATATACTTACACAATCAGTAATTGATATTTGGAAGATCACGCAGGGGTGCGAATTTAATTGTTCCGCGTCACATTGGCAGACTTAGACATATATCGTTCTTTGTAAGAGTTGCAATATTATGAATACAATGCCAATTTTACTATAATTCTATTTAAATTTACTAGATTAACATTTCTGAAGATAATCCTTATGAAATTGAATAGGTAGTGAATGCATGCGTATCTAATTTATAAAATATTTGATTGTGCTTAATAACTAAAGTACTTTTTTTCAACAAATTCTAAAAGTTAATAACAGTTACACATTTGACATTTTTGGAAAGAATTCATTCTGTTGCTGTAGATGTCATAACTTGATGAAAAGGAAATAGAAAAATATTTTGTAAATAAACTCAATTCTTAAATTTAAAAAAATAAAAAGAATAAATTTGCATTTACCACGTATGCTGCAGTAACGAAATGATGTTCAAATCAAAAACCCTATCTCTTACAATTATACCTCAAGCACTATTTTATTTACATAGACTACATAAAGTAAAATGCTTGCAAAAACTTTAAAAGTGTAGTGTAGGTAAGCAAAATTCAAATACTTCAACCCATCGACACTTAAACATATTCTTCCATTCAAACGAAATTTATGCCTTCCATACATTCTAGGAAATATTTCTGATGTTGATGTAAAGTGCGAACATTGATTTTTCCATGTATAGATGATTACATTAAAATTTTAACCTTTTATTACATTGAGTATTGTATATAGTATTAAAGATATAGAATATGTTCCACATTTATTCAGTGGTGCTCAATAAAATTCTATAAATCAAAACTATATTATACTCAGTGGGTCTAAAGCGGACTTATTTTATCATATAAAAGACACTCTTTGGGAAGAAAATAATTTCTAGTTCGAAGCACACAACTTCTAACCTTAGAGACTTAGATTTTGGATTGGATTTCTCAGAAGGTTTGTATGAACCTAGCGTTTTGTTAATTTTAGAGAAATAATTCGCTAAATCCAATTTCAACTCTAATAATCCATATAGACTATTAATACGGATTTAGTAATTAGCTCATGAGAGATGTATTTTGTGATTATTTCATATTCTTTATTCAGAATTTGTCTACAGTTATATAGAACAGCTAAAATATAATTCAAATATAAAACTGCATAACACAAAATAGAGTAGTATGCAATGGAATCCCATAAAATAGTTGGAAGTCTTAGAAAATTCCTATTTTACAAATAGTATTTTTAAATTCTTTACCAAACATCTTTGGGTTGTTATAATGTAACTCAGGTAATTATATGTCTATAAATTGCTTAGTTTTCGGCTGAAGTGTTCTTTGTTGGTAAACAATAGAAAACAATAGAAAAAGTGTAGATAGTTCTTAAAGAACGTACAATAATAGCGTTCCTTTAAGCTGTGTAAACTACTCATTAGTAGATTATTAAAGTAGCGCTCATTTTATGCTTATGAGCAAAAAATAACTCAAAAACATTGATGTTACTTTGTTTTGATTTGGAAATTTATTTATCAAAAAATTCTTTTCTTTTCTTGGTAAAAATGGTTAGTTTACACAGTATAATGGAACGCTACTAATAATGTCAGAATTAAGTAATAGGGATAATAGAGATATAATAGTATTGAGCAAATAAGAGCTGTCTTAACGTAATATTAATCAGAGAATAAGACGCAAGAAAAATTTTCAAATTATTGGTTAAACAGAGCGGTTCTGAAGATCTGGGTCCTAAAAAGACCTGGGAGAAAATGAAAAATATCAGTAGTGAAAAATAAAGTTTGTGTAAAGCCTTTCCACACCTTTTGTTTCTTGGTAGGATAATTTCTACTTTAATCTTCAAAAACAGTTTTGGCTTTTCTGTTTGTTTCAGAAAACATTAGCAAACTGATTTCTGAATCTTAAAGCTTGTGAAATACTTCAATTGGGCAAGAATTTTTGTCAATAAAATATCTTGTTGACCTATTGCACCACTTTGTCTAAAATTATAAACCATATCTATTTCATTTTCGAAAATATTTGGATCTGGTACATCCATTTCTAAATATCAATTGAAAATAATTGAAAACAATACTCAAAATTATAAAACTGTATTCAAAATAATCTAAAATTGCATAAACTACACTTTTTAGGCTGAATTAAATTGAAATAAATTTGACAACTTTTATCTATGATAACAGACAGCTTACTAACTAACTGATGAGCATTCATTTTAAATTGTTAAATGTCAATAAAAAAAGACAAAATTATGAATTTTGTATGAAGTTATATGAAATTATGCCATCGTCTGGCCAGAACATAAGGGTACCAGAATGGATATACACATATATCGCTTGTTTAAAACAACAACTGTATAACTCAAAAAACATAGTTTTTTGCTAGACGAATTTTAAGGTTTCAAACTATTATACCCTTGCTAATAAATAATATTTCTCCTTCATACTAAAACCTTGTATTCTAAGAACATTAAACTAGAAAGTAAAGGTGCAACGAACTCGATAGGTAGCTATTTAAAATACTTAGAGTCCTTAAAAGGACCTGGGTTCCAATGTATGTCGTTGTTGCAGCAGAATCTGTTTTGTACGACGACTTAAATAGAATTGTGTCGTTACAACACCTAACGAAATAAAAAAATACCGAATTATTTTTGTTTATGTCAGTCTTGTATTAAAAATTTAAGGATTTTTGCTTCTTAATTTGGTTTATTGCTTATATTTTTTTAACGTTTAGAATATTTAGATAGTTAAAGACGTATAAAAAAATATACTATTTACATTTTAATTTTATTTTAGGTAATAATTCAACATAAATCTTTTCCGAAAAATCATAAAAATATTTTTAGTTTTAAATTAAGATAAGTAACATAACTTTAACATAAAATAAAATACTCTTCTTGAGCAAAACCAAAATTAATTTTGGTCTTAAAGCTAAAAATAAATCGCAAAAACTTAATTAAATTAAACTTGAAAAAAAAATCAGGTTATCTATAAATTTTTAAAGAATGGTGTGTATATCTTTGGAATATGGTTTTTTCAAGAAGTTCGAGAAGACCTTTTCTATTTTTCTCAGAAATTCCAGGTTTTGTCTGGAAAGCTTACCTTAGAAGAATAGTTCGCATACTCGAATTGTCTCACCGTTTAGTTGAAAAAAAATGCATTATTTAAATTTCTTTCTGGTTGTTTTCGATCAACAAGAACATAACGATATTTTTGTTTAATGGGATTCATACTATTGTTAATAAATTGTCGCTGTTTTTCTCCTTATGTAATCTTTTTTTTTTTACTACTGTCAGATATTGCTTAGAGCAACCAAATCAGACGTCTATTATAGACGAAAACTTGCATCATGTTGCTAAGCGGTGAGATCATCATCCAGTGGGTTAGTATCCATCACCGTTAGTAACTAATGTTAGTAAGAGATATGTTAGTACGAGAAACTAATGTTAGTAATATAATGTTAGTAATGTAAAATGAAGAAAAATAAATAGCTAAAATAATATAAATATAAAGAAAATGGAAAAAGACCAAATATCAATTCCATAACTATTTATCGATTATACAGCTTTAATTTTAGGTTTCTTTTACTAAGGTTAGTATCAAAACAAGTTGCTCTCGAGTTAGATTCACGTAACATTCTAGACACAGGCTCAAATTTACCGTAGTCAGTACTATGGTTAGCAATATTAAACAGGTCAACGGAACGTAGATTACGCGAATTTTCTCTAAAAGTTATCAAATCCATAATTTTAGGTGCCAGGATATTTCCAGCAATAATTTGGTGGATAAACGTAACATCAGCCACAAATCGACGTTGTTGGAGAGATTTCAGGTCGATCAATAGCAACCTATCTTCGTAAGGAGGAAGTTGAAAAAGGTCAGACCAAGAAAAAGCACGTAGTGCAAAGCGTAAAAATTTACGCTGAACTGCTTCAATACGTGAAATATCAATATTACGATATGGAGACCAAACTTGCGAAGCATATTAAAGTGTCGGTCTAACTTATGAGATATATAAATGTTTCGTAATGTATGGATCTGTAAACTCTTTGGCCCAGCGCATTATAAATCCTAGCATAGAATTAGCTTTATTAATAATGGAATTAAAATGTGCTTTGAAATTGAGCCTGTGATCCAGAATAACACCTAGATCACGAGTTAACTCAGAACGGTTTAAGGTTTGATTCCCAAGATGGTAATCAAATTCAATAATAGAGCTTTGAGGTTTTCTACTAAAACTAACAACTTGACATTTCAATGCATTTAATTCAAGGTTGTTGGTGGAGCACCATTCGGCAAAATTGTTAAGATCATTTTGAAGTAGAATACAATCATCAACAGACATAATGGTTTTACTAATCTTTGAGTCATCAGCTTAACTTAGCTGATACCATAAATTGTGAGGCATCATTGGTTGCAATAATAAAGAAAAGTGGACCCAAGTGGCTACCCTGGGGTACCCCAGATGTGGCAACATAGGGGTGAGAAAGTGAGGAGCTGAAACAGACCTGATATTCCCTATTAGATAAGTATGACCCCATCCATTTAAGATTGTGATCAGAAAAACCTATTGCTTTATGCTTGATTAGTATTAAATCATGAGAAATTTTGTCAAATGCCTTGCTAATATCCGTAAATAGAACGTCGACTTGTTGCCCAGATTCCATAGCATTAAGAGTTTCAGAAACGAATTCTATTAAATTGGTAACAGTTGACCTTCCTTTCTGAAAACCGTGTTGGTCTATAGAAATGAATCAATTAGAATAAGAATAAAAATGATTAATTAGGTTGCACTCAAGAAGTTTTGGAATGCATGAAATTTTAGCAATGGGCCTATAATTGGAAATCTCAGAACGTGACCCCTTTTTATAAACTGGAATAATATAAGATTTTTTCCAAAACTCAGGGAAGACACCAGTTTGTAAAGACAGATTGAACATTTTTTGAAGCGGATAAGCTAGGCTATAGGCGCAATTGCGCAAAACTATGGGAGGAATCCCTTCTGGCCCACAGGAATAATCCTCTTTGAGAGATAATAATTGTGACAAAACTCTATCAAAGTCAATTAGTAATTCATTAATTTTGAAACTAGGGGGATAGGAGTATAACGAATTAATGTAAGAGTTGTTGATAGTAAAATTACTATTGTTAACAAATGAGCGAGAGAAGTAGGAAGCAAATAAGTTGGATATTGTAAAAGGGTTATTAGAAACATCACTATCAAGCTTAAAAACAGGTGGATAACCATCGGTTTTACGTTTGCTGTTGATGAAATCAAAGAACTTTTTTGGATTAGTAAATATATTTGTTTTAATATTACTAAGGTAGGAGTTATAAATGGATTCAGACAATAGCTTGAATTTAGTAAAGAAGTCACAGTAAGTGGCATAAGCAGAAGAAGATCTATTTTTCACGAATAATTTCCATGAGGCATTACGTTTATTCCTCAAAGCTCAAAGGAGTTCTTTGGTATACCACGGCGGCGAGTTTGGTGAATTATTATTAACCCTATAGGGAGTAGATAATAAGAAGCATTGGAACATTTCTTCATAGAACTTAAGAGTACAGGAATTTACATCATTGGTGTTGAAAAGTGTATCAAAGTTAATTGAACTACCCCTGGTGTAATAATATATGTAAGAAATTGTTTCAAAGCAATAGAAATAAACTCGTTAAGTATAAGTAAACATTTATGGATTTTAAATATAAAGATTAAATTAGATACAACATTTTGGAATATATTAGGTTTGTACAGATCAAATAAATTAGGAGTAAATGAATTTTGTATTAAATTAAGGGAATATGTAGAAATTAATGTAAATTTGGCTGAAAATTGTTTTATTGCTGGTGATTTCAATATAGATTTCAAAAATGAAAATAGTGAAAAGAGGCAAATACAGCAACTATTCCAAGATTTTGGTATCCAGCAAATTATTAATGACTACACTAGGATAACTAATACAAGTCAAACTCTCATTGATTATATACTAACAGATTATGTTTCTAACATTGAAGCACTAGTAAATAAAAACTTTTCTATTTCTGATCATGAGGCTATTAATATTAAAATAATGAATAATAACTACGTGAGAAAAGAAAACATAATTAAATACGTCAAATTTGATAAAGCAAAATTTATGACTGAACTAAATAATTGTGGGTTCACTAGCTTAATAAACTGGAGTAACTTAGATTTAACTGCTAAAAAATTTAGCAAGGATATAATAAATTCGATTGAGAAATTAACAACATCATTTATAGCGAGAAGTAATACAACAGAGTGGTATTGCAGGGAGTTAGAAGAAATGAAAAGAGTTAAGATTAGGTTGTACAACAGATACTCATTACTAAGAACAAACGAGAGTTGGGAAGAATATAGGCTCGCAAGAAATATTTATAAAAGGAAATGTGTAGAAATTAGAAATAACTTTATAGAAAAAAAAATTAGTGCAAAAGCAGGAGATCAGAAAGCTATGTGGAAGCAAATAAAGAAATATGTGTTAGGAAAGAAAGAAAATTGCATAAATGAAATAGAAATAAATAATGAAATTATTTATAATAACAAGGATTTAGTGGATAAAGTAAATGAATATTTTGTTGATAGCGTTAATAAGCTAAATAGGAACATTCCACATATAAATTATAGTGATAGTATACAAGAAATAAATGAAATATTTAAGTTTAAGGAGATAAATGAATCTGAATTAGATAAAATTATGAAAAGTATGAATAGTAAAAATGAGTTTAATGGATTGAATATAAATATCCTGTTATAGACGCTAAGGAATCAATGTATCCTATCTTAACGAAAATTATTAATACCTCATTGACGCAAGGAATGTTTCCGAGATCATGGAAGGAGTCCATAGTAGTGCCCGTAGAAAAAATTAAAAATGCAAAGATGGCATGTGATTTAAGACCTGTAAATATGTTACCAATGTATGAAAAAATTCTCGAAAAAGTTGTGTGCTTTCAGATGGAAGAATTGCTAACTACAATAAATATTATCTGTGAAGAACAATCTGGTTTCAGAAAAGGATTTTCAACTGAAACATCTTTAAATTGGATAATAAATGAATGGAAGAAAGAAACTGATTCTGGGAAAGTTATCGTCGTGGTTTTTTTAGATTTAAAAAGGGCTTTCGAAACACTGGATCGAAAAATTTTAATAGAAAAAATGTATAAATACGGAATAAGAGGCACTGAAAAGAAGTGGTTCGAAAATTTCTTAAATGAAAGATTCCAAAAAACAAAAATAGGAGAGGATGTATCAGCCAAAAAACGAGTAGAACTAGGAGTTCCACAAGGATCCGTTTTGGGAGTAATATTGTTTTTATTATACATAAATGACATAAAGGATAGTGTTGCCTTTTCTTCAGTGTCTTTGTTTGCGGATGACACATTAATTTACTTAGTAGGGGATAATTTGGTAGACTTAGAAAATTAAATTGAACAGGGACCTAGAAAAATTATATGAGTGGTTGTCAAAAAACAAATTAAAACTTAATGTAAGTAAAACAAAATGTATGGTGATAAATTCTCGAATAGAAAATTTAAATTTAAATATTAATAATGAACGATTAGAGTGTGTTTGCAGTATTAAATATCTAAAAGTCATGGTAGAAAAAGAACTTTTATTTAATATGCATTCTGATAATTAATATTTGTAAAAAAATTTCGAAAAAACTCGTTTTTTGGCAAGAATCAGAAATAAAATATCACTAAAGTGTGCAATATTAATTTATAATGCAATTATTTTACCACATTTTGAGTACTGTTCCTCGATTTTATTTATATGTAATACTGAAAACTTAAATAGACTGCAAGTACTTCAAAATAGAGCTATGAGAATTATATTAAAGTGTGACAGAAGAACACGAATTAAGGATATGCTAAATAAATTGGAATGGATGAGCGTAAATCAAAGACTAAAATTTAATGCAATAATGTTCGTATATAAGTTGAAATATGATAGGATGCCGCAATATTTACAAAAGAGTTTTAGATATATAGGTGGTTATTACTTTCTATTTCAGACTCCCATTATACAGGAGAACCAGAACACAAAAAAGTCTACTCTATAAGGGTACACAATCTTTTAATTTGTTACCCAATGCAGTTAAGAATGATATGGATATTTCAAGATTTAATTAATTGATATTATAAAGAACAATGAGATGTAAAGTATTTAAATTTTATTTACTTTTGAAATTTTAAATAGTTAAAAATTAAAGTTTTATATACGAATGTTTAAAATTAAAACTTTCAATATTCCTTTAAATTTGTAAGTTTTGTTTTAAATATGATGTTATAATAGTTTTTTATTGAACTAATAAAATTAAAAAACAAAAAAAAAAAAAAAACCAAAACAAAAAACTAATAGCACCATTTAAATGTTCAAAATTGCATTTTCTAAAGTTAAATTTACAACAATTCTCTGCCATACTAATGTCATCTGATGTTCCAAAAGAAAACAGTATGTCAAGAGGTGGATACAGAATAGTTATCAATAGTACAAGAAAGATAAATAACTGGATGAAACACCAGTGTTCGCCGAGTCAGATGAAAAGACCAAATCCAATTGTTTATTGAATTTGTTCTTTACATCACTAATTTGTTGTAAGTCATAAGAATTAACCCCATCAATGAAAATGGTTTCATGTGTTGTTGAGACATCATAGGTAAGAAGAAAATCACCAGAAGTGGAAGGGATCCACTCTAATCTGGAGAAATTAAAATCACCGACGACCAAGAGGTTATCATGTGAACCAAGAAGATCGTACAAATGAGAAATCGACTCTACAAGTTTTTTATAGCCTACAGTCTTATCTGTAGAGCATAAGCTGGGAGATATGAGATATGTAATCTTTTTTAATTACATATTATAGAATTTAAAAAAAAAAATATGTTGAAAAATTAACTAAACAATCTTATATGACTTAAAGGTACAAAGTTACCACAGTTTTCCGAATGCTCTTTCAGAGGCATCATATTCCGTGTATGATTTTCTTTCATTAAGAGCAGTAAAGTTTTCGCAATGTAAAAATAGCAAACCATGATTTAAAAAAAATATTATAAATATGAAAAGTATTGAAAAAAGTATTATATATAAAAGTATACACAACATTGCCTTCCGGAAATTTTTCGACAGGTCTTAATGGAATGCATGTATTTTCCTAGCTAATCAAAGCAGAATATTCTGAAATGAATCAATGTAGATTAAGTTTTTGAACGTTTCTAATCGTTCAAATACTTGCGCTAATATGTTGAAAGCATTTCTAAAGTCATCTATTTTACTATTAAAAAAACTTAGTTAGATATTACATTTTATGCCAAAACGATAATTTTTCTCTCACGGCTTCAATTTGAAAGCTACAAACTTGTTGCTTTGCTATATAATAGAGAATAAAATTACAAATTTTTCTACATTCATAACTCAAAACTCCCATTTTTTGAGTTATGCCATTGTTCTTTTAAACAAGCGATATATTATCGTTTTTATACATACAGAAAAATATATATATAAAATATACTTTTTTTTCCAGCGCGTAGAGTGGTTCAGTTTGAGAATTCATGAAATATAAGCTCGAAACAATAAAAATTAAGTACATAAAATTAACTTAAAAATTCGAAAACTGGGTGCTCACACAAAAGTTTAATATAATTTGGGAATCACTGATTCATTGTAATATAGTAATATTAAATATATTAGTTGTAAAGTAGCTATTTAAGTTATACCTTTTATTTGTATTTTCCCGGGAAAACATTTCATTTTGATAGCTTCATTGTTATATCACAAACGCGAAATTCAAAAAATGTTCATTCAATACATGTACGTAATGTAATATTATATATATATACATATACATAGAAAACTTTTATGTAAATACAAATTCATCAAAAACAGAAGTTTGGTACTGTATGCTGATTGTGGCTTTTACCACTTTGTTGTAAGTAATTAAAATGTTTTTCTACAAAAAAAAAAACAAAAACTTTTTCATTATTTGTTTTACCATAAATAATTAGAAATTTTCTTAAAAGGATTTGCTCAAATTGTGAGAATTTAATTTAAATGACGTTTCAAAATTTAATTAAATTTTGTAATAAATTTTAAAATAATTTTAACGTTACCTTAATTAGCAAGAAAAAAAACAGAAATAGCAAAATGAAGAATTCATTGACAATAAATTTAAATTTGGCATAATCACTCAAAATTTTAAATCTGAATAATAAACAGTTACAATTAACAATTAACAATTAACAAATACAGTTAAATTCGATAGCAAAATTTATAGCGAATTTGAATTCTTAGGTAATTTTTATTTTGCATGTTTAGTATTTTTACCTCTTTTTTGGCTATATTTTAGCTGAATTATTCTTACTAGAATTCACCTTCCCTGCGAAATTCGAGCTTGATAAAAATCGTACAAAACTTTTTTGTAACGTACTCTAATTTAATAAATATATTTGGTAGATCTTAAAAGGTCTTTTGTGTTAATGTTTGTTTTTATTTGGATTTAATTTTTTTATAAATAAAATAAAAATAAACAAAAATAAAATATAATTTTTCTACGATTCCTGTTAAATATCTCTTATTTAAAAAAAAATAATGAAAATCGGTTGAGAAATGGCTGAGGAAATTGAACCGTTAATTTTATTATACCGTAACCATTTACAGATTAAATATTATGATAACACATCAGGTAAGTTTTGAGCTATAAAAATATTGTTTTATATTAATGTGATATTGAAAAAGCGCGCATAGGCTGCAAAAAAGCGAAAAAATTTGATGAAATATTTTATAATCGAATTATGTAAAGCAGGAGTGGCATGACAACTCATGATATTATTGAAAGAATAAGATGCAAAAAATTATCTGTTGTCAATCTCATGCAAAGTTAAAATTATTTTGCGTACTAAAGGATCTAAAGGAAAACAAAAAATTTGGAAGAAGATTTCGTATGCTTTGTTCTAAACAACTTAACTTTATATCATCCACAAAACTGACTCCAGACTTTGCCAGAGCAACAGGAACCATAAATTCTACATCACATATATAACTAAATATATTAAAAGCTTAAATTGTTACAAAAAAAAATACTATTATAAAACCAAATTTTCGGGTTTATAGGACCCACAAGTCGTTGAACTGAATCAAATAACATAATGATTTCTAGCTATGGATAAAAAAATTGTTAGAAGTGGGAAACGAACTCTATGCTAGAGTGGGTAACTACTGGAAAGTTTAGATAACGTTTCAGTGATATTTGCACTTACGAGTTTCCAATACAACTGATACCATAACGCTTTAACGATTACTTTAATAGGTGTGGTTCAGCTAAGCTGTTATATTAGCATCTAAATGTAATTGAATATGTGCATATAAATATTATTGAAGGTGACTAGAAACTATCAGGCTTGAAAAAATTTATTGAAATTGAAAGGTTTACATTTCTTATATAATTCCAAGTCTATGGTGTGAACACCCTAATTGCTTGTACACACAGATTTGGCATACCAAATTAAACACGATAAAAGATGTTTTTCTAATTTAAATGTGGAAGGTTACACTGTTTTATAAGCTTAGATATAATTTCAGACTACAGTAGTAGTAGTAGGAAGTCTCTCTTATTAGACTTCCCAAAAACTACCAGTGGTGATTGACATTTCTGATTCATTTCGAACGTGCTCCGGATTTCGACAAGGCGATGCGCTGTCATGTAATTTCCTTAATCTGGTGTTGGAGCATATAGTGCGACGTTCCGGTAGCAACACAAGGGGTACTATATTTTACAAATCGGTGAGGCTCCTGGGTTTCCCTGATGACGTCAATATTATCGGAGCATATATATATATATATAACATCACAAGGAGCAGTCAACGAAGCCTTTACACAGATTGAAGAGGAAGCAGGTAAAGCAGATCTTCTCATAAATGAGAATAAAAAAAAATATATGCTGTCGACAAATGAAATGTTCTCACAACATCATATAGGACACAACATCGCTCACTGTCGGCTCATATAGTATTTTGAGGTACCAATAACATCGATGTTGAAGTAAGGCGAAGAATTACCCTTGCAAGCTGTTGCTTGCTACTTCAGTTTGTCCAAACAACTGGATTCAAAACTCCTATTCCAAAATACTAAGGCAAAATTATACAAAACGCCTATCCTTCCGGTGCTACTATATGGTTCTGAATCGTGGACATTACCGAAAGCAAGCGAGCATACCCTTGGTATCTTTGAGAAAAAAAAATTTCCGTCGCATTTATGGTCCTGTGTCTGATGAAGGGGTTTGAAGAAGAAGTACAAAGCTGAAACCAGCTTTTCAACGACATAAACCTAGCCAAAAAAAAAGTCAGAATAACACGTTTTCATTGGCTAGGTCATGTAGAGCGTTTGGATAAAAATGCTCCAGCTAGGAAACTCTTCGAATCCAAGTCCCATGATGTCACATCTTCGCTGGAGAGATGAAGTATCGGTATATATAAAAAAACTTTAAATCATCAACTGGAAAGGTTCCGCTCATGTCCGAAGTCAGTGAAGTCACTTTTGCGTCAGGCCCACAATCTTCAAGGTCTGTAGCGCGCAACAACTTAGTAAGTAAAAATTATCTCCTGCAAAATTATCAAGTATTCCGAAACTATTTAAATTAAATGATTTTTGACATTATCTCTATATTTATTATTCTGATCTACTGTCTTCTGAACAACATGGATTCAATATGGATTCATAACAATGATTGATTGATGTTCCGCAAGGAAGTCACCTGGGTCCGTAAAAATGGTAAAATTTCAATTAATAAATGCAGATGAAAAGAGAATTTACAAAGAGATCTAGATCCCTTTTTGTCTGTGTGCAAACATACTAATTTTATTTTGAATATAGATAAATTGTTTGTACAAGCAATCCCTGTGCACCCTGCCGGAATAACTTTTTTGTTAAAAGCTACTTCTTCTTTTGGTGAATGTAGATTGCACCGATTTGGATTTATTGGTTTTTATTCCCCAAATGTTCAGTATTTTATAAAATACACACTTTTTCATTTTAACCACGAATCTTCTTTTCATAGCATGATTGTAGTATCAAATTCAAGTACACGCCATATCGAATGCTTTGTAGTTTTTGCTCATTTTATTCGCATTACTACCACATGCCTGTATTTCATTTGTCGGTAAGTATTTATATGTACAACTTATGGGCTAACCACGAAATCTATCAAATACCAAATACAAAGCTCCAAAATGTCATAATCCCAAATTCAAAATTCCAAATCTCGACTTTTATTCATTTAGTGTTTTCGAATCATTTTGTTTGTATCCAAAAGCGGCTGCACGTATAAAAATAATTTATATAAATGTACAGAATCTTGACGTGTACTTAAAATTGATACTAAAATTATGTTATGTGATAAGAAAATTCGTGATTAAAATGAAAAAGTTTGTATTTTAACAAATACTAAAAATTTGGGTTATTACCCTCATTACATTATGTTAAATGTAAAACAGGTAAGTGGGATACAGGGAAATGAAAATACATGCAAATGAGATACACAGGCTCGATTTTATTATAATATGCAATGAGCTTGCATTATTTGATGTGTTTTTTTAAGAACAAAACTGGGTTTGAGTCTGCTCATAAAGAGTTTTTTGAGAATTAAAATGTGGTTGCTAGTAGACTTATCGATCTATATATTTGCTCAATGCCTAGATCTTTACATAATTTTGATATGAGTTCCCATTGTTCCGAAAAAATTCTCAAAATGACATTATAAGTATTGAATATGAGTCCAGATATCTTGTAAGGTAATTCCTCAATTTGTTTATCGGTCATTGCCAGTTGTCAGTGATTGCTCGAGAGTTTAACTCATCTTTTATTATTTGTAAATTTATAACTTCATTAGACTTACATTTTAGCCATCAATTACTAGTGTTGATAGTAAACAAATTAATATTAGTTTATTTTTTTATTCTGCTTCATTTTAATTAGGCAGATAGTGCCGGTTTTTTCAATATATCTTACGAAAATTTTGTGATGACGACATCCAGAATTCAAACCATCTTTTCAGATGTCTACCTGGTAGATATCGTTTGATATTGATTTGGCCATTCATTACTACCTTCGCCAATTTCGTCGTCTATATCGTTTCCAACGGACAATATCTTGAATATCGTTTTGATTTAGATGTGTTCGGGACACGTTTTGTGATTTTGTTAATTTTGCATAAATCTTTTACCATAGGACTGGTAGTGATTGTGATAGTGATTGGCCGTGATTGACTTATTTTTCTGGTAATTACGAAAAAAATAATATCTATGTTTTATAATTTCTATACCTAATAAATAATTAAAAATTGCTTTTCGTTTACTGTTCCCCCGAAATATTATAAATAAAATTAGAAGGAAACATAAATTGATGTCGCACTTTTACATAAGTCCCAGAAAACTCAAAGAAAAAACCTACTGAAAAACTATATACTCAAAATAATGACACTACAGTAAGCTTTTCCTAACTGAGGTTTTATCATTTGAAAATTATTATACTACCACTTAATATTTTCTTTTCCTTATTTTTCATTTTCTAAACAAAAAAAAAATTAATTACATCTTGGCAAAAATTAATTTATCTATTTAAATAGATTTTGCTGGAGAACTCATAAAACCAGAGACTTCATTATCCGTGAAATGAAATTAAATGACAACTATGAAATTAATGTTCAGCTCCTCTATAAGAATACAACTACCGGAAAAGTTCATTAATAAAAACAGAAAAAAACAGAAACAAAAACAAAAATAAAATAAAAAGTTTTTCATTTAAAGTTTTTAATTGTATTTTCCAAAGCAATATTCATCTTCATAAATGGAATATTTTTCTATAAAAAACAAAAACAAAAACAAATAAAAGTAATACCTTTTTTCTTCATTATAATAATTTTATTTGTTCATTTTAATTTACTATTATGGAGAAAATAATTTTCTTTTTAAGAGATTATTATTGTGCCAGAGTGTTTTGTACAGATTTATGAATAAAACATTTGCAGTAAAATACAAAATATAAATCCTGTACTTAACAATCACTAAAACTAATAAGATTAACCAAGTGCTAGGCCATGATTAATAGATTTTAATTATATTTCAACTGTTCACTTGTTTATAAACTTCAGCTCGTTAAAATTTTGTCAATAAAAAATAAAAAAAATAATCTTACTTTACTTAAATAAATTATAATTTTTGAATCATACGATTTAGATTAAAATGTCCTTCCAGGCGCCGGGCTCGTCTTTAGCAATAGGTACAAAATAAATGCGTTTACTTGATCTTTTCAATCTTGCTCCGGTGTCCTTCCTAACTTAAGTTTGTATTCACTAAAGTACTTTCGTACATGCTTTCGTTATCACCTCAAAATAAGAACAATAGAGTTTGTTGTAACTTGATCGGCTTAACTAAACCAATATCGTTGTAAAAATTGTTTAATTTGATTTTCCTTCTAATACAAAACTAATCGCCAATGTGAACAGGGTTCACTATTCTAAATAAGACTTAAAACATTAAAATTAATCCCATCACTTTCTGATAGTGCCAATGCTTGTGCGTCTTAAATAAAATACACGTAGAATGAGATGCAGTATAAATTTCGTGTTACACGAGATGCCTCTGCTTCTCAATCGCTTATTGGTTTCAAAGTAGCATCTGTCGATAATAGCTATTCTCCTTTTGACTCCAGCTGATATTTGTTTTATTCATTTATTATTCATGTTGGTTATTGCAATACCCTTGTCTTTTAGTACATCAAAAATATAACTGTAAATTATTTATCAATTTTTGAAAAACAGGAAGGGATTAACAGGGATTAACGAAGACATTTGGTTTATGAAATTATGTTTGAAGAACAATGTAGTTCCCAAAAGTCATAACATAAGCCTGAAATCTTCAATAATCAAAACCCAGCGACTTAAATTCAACATAGAAAGAACCATCATTAAGAACACCATAAAAGACCTTTACAAAAAATTAAACACAATAACTATAGAAGCATACACAGCTTATACCTAGCACTAGAAAAATGTTCAACGGATCATCAGGAGAACACATTGTATACAATGATCTCCAATATTGAAAGAGAATACGTATGTGAGAAAGATAAGAAAAGAAAGATACTCAACAAAAAATTAAAAAATTAAAAGAGCTAATACCAAAGTTACCATTCACAACTGTGCAAAACCCAAAAATAAAACATATCAAAGGTTTCGTAAATAACAAATCGACAAGCATGTTTACAGAAGAACAACTAGACCTTTTAAACCTGTGAACTACATGAAAGCAGAGAAAAGAAATTCATTGGTTATAATGGACAAAACAGACTACGCCACACAGGTTCTAAAGAAAATAACCGGCGACAAATATCAGGAGCTTAGCAAGGATCCTCTGCCAGAATCAATTCGAGGAGTTGAAAAAACATATAAGGAGTGTTCGTCGATGTTAGGAAAACTAACTAGAGAGCTCTGCATGCCTAATCCGTCTATCCCAAGGGTTAAATATTTACCTAAAATACCCAAAACGGGTAGCGAGATGCGCGAAATAGTCGCTGCAAACACCTCCGCTACCTACAAATTAACTAAATGGCTTCTCAATGAATTCAAGACAATGAATGAAGACGAGAATACGAGATCTGTAAAAAATTTCATAGAACTCATTAAAAGAGTAAAAAATTTCAAAAAAGCAGATGTATTAGTCTCATTCGACTTCAAAGCCTTATTCCCCAGTATGCCAGGTACTTACCGACTTAGAAATTTGGCTATCTAAACACGAATCAAGTCAACAATGGAATCAAAAAGTTAAACAATACATGCAACTAACAAGATTATGCATGGTAGAGGATTGCTTCACTTTCAGAGGAAAGTTTTATAAAGGCAAACCGGAGTCACAATGGGGAATCCACTGTCTCCATTTAGTATATTTTTACTATATTTACAAAATTTACATTAAAAAAAAATCAATAAACCTGTTTGAATATCATAACTAACCTAATCGTTTTAGGTTTGACAGTGTTAGTGATGTTTCTAAGTTAGTACTTGGTTGTACATTTGAAAATTACCTGCATTTGAATATTATCTGTTTCATTAAAAGAATTTTATGTAAAAATACACCTTGGTACTTGTATAATAAGCTAGCTTTGGGAAGATCTGCGCGAAATGTAAAATTAAATATTCCGCGTCATTCTGGGCAACTAAGACACTTGTCATTCTTTGTTAGAGTTTTTATTTTGTGGAAATCTTTGCCGAATGTTATCAGATGTGAACTTTGTCCTTCTAAATTCTTGAATCTCTGTTGGACATACTTTAAGGAAAAAGATTAGCCACATTAAATGAATATAGTTGAACGAAAGAGAGAAGTTGAATTTATTGATATTCATCATCATCATTGTCCTGCAACCCCATCCGTGGGGCATAGGGCGGAAGTAAATTCTTTCCAACGGCTTCTATCTGCGGCTAACCTCTTCAATTGTGGCCACGTTCTTTGCTGGGTACTTGCTTCGGCTAAGGCAGTTGTTCTCCACGTTTTTCTCGGCCTTCCGACGCGACGTGTACCCTGAGGATTCCATTCGAAACATTGTTTCGCGATGTTGTTGTCAGGTTTCCTCAAAGTATGCTCGATCCAACGCCATTTCCTCTGTCGGATTTCCACATCTATTTGTGTTTGTTTCGTTTTTCTAACTTTCCATATTTCGCAAGCGTACAGCAGAACAGATTTTACACTTGCGTTGAATATTCTTATTTTTGTGCGCAGAAATAGGTTGCTTGCCTGCCATATTTTTGAAAGCATCCCGAAAGCAGTACGGGCTTTACTGATGCGAGCTTCAATATCCAAATCGGCGCCTCCATCTGATGACACGATGCTGCCCAAGTAATTGAACGTAGTCACCTCTTCGATTCGAATTTCTTCATGGAGGATCGGATGTTGTGATGTGTAAGTTGTGCGCATGATTTTAGTTTTAGCTGAATTAACTTTTAGGCTCGCACTTTTTCCAGTGTCATACAGCTTTTGGCACATATCATTCAAACCTCCATTCGTATGTGACAATAAACACACATCGTCGGCGTAATCTAAGTGGCTGATACATTCGAAAGGACGCCACTGGATACCGTTGCTCTCGTTTACACCCCCAGTAGTAGTCATTATGTCATCCATTACTACTAAAAATAATATGGGTGATAAAATACAGCCCTGCTTTACTCCTTGGCACACCTCGAAGCAATTTGTCAGCTGTCTTCGATGTAAAACGCAACATCTTGCATCTTTGTAGGATTCCTTAATTATAGCTATATTTTTTTCTGGAATGCCGCTACTACTAAGCGGTTCCCAAATATACTCTCGGTTTACTCTATCAAAGGCTTTCTCAAAGTCTACAAACATGAGATTCAGCGGTGCTTTAAATTCAGTGGATTGTAAAAGAATTATTCGTAATGTGTTGGTGTGATCCACACTGCGAAAACCTGCTTGGTGTCTTTTGAGTGTAGCTTCTATTCTGCCTTTAATCCTTTCGAGTATTATTCTAGCCATTAATTTCGAGAAAACTGAGAGTAGAGTGATACCTCGCCAGTTATTGCAATGATTTAGGTTACCTTTCTTTGGTATTTTAACAATAACTCCTTCCTTCCATTCGCTTGGATATTTTTCTTGTTCCCATATATTATTGATATTATTGAAATTATTATCAATAGTTAAGAAGTTATTGTAATTGTTTTTTTTTTTTTTTGTTTTTTATTCACTTACTTTTAATAGAGTTTACATTTTATGAAATTATTATTTTTTTTTCTCTCGTTTTTCTTTAAATTTAAGTGTCAGTAACTTTTCATATTCTTTGTATACAATTGTATCGACTTATCGTCTCATGTATATGCACAAATTGATTAATAAATAAAACTATAATATTTACAACGAAAAATAAAAATAAACTATATTCAGAGCTACGTCATATAATATTCAGATTCTGGAATAAACCGTAACTCTGATCGACCCAACAAACTATAAACCATCTCAAAATAAGTGTCTAAGTTACTCCAATCAAATATACAAGCAAACTTTGATAATAATACAAATATTAAATAACAGTTATTATTATGTGTTCTTATTCTGTACCTCTTTAGAACTATAGTTTTAATTCAGTACTTATATTTATTATTGATAACTACATTTATTATAAATACATATATATATATCTTTTCACTTTGTTTACTTTGTTAACTATAAATTAGAATTTTACTATACGGCTTTAATTAATAAACTCTTAGAAAATGATATGGCTTTATTTCGGAATTACATGTGCGAAATTAATCCATATTCTCAATATAGGTTTATTTAGCATTCAAAAGGGAATTAAGATTATTACGGCTTTATTTCTCACTGTTGCTAAACTACATTCATAAAGGGTAGTCTTTTCCATATGTTGAATGATCTACCTCCAGTTTTGATATCTTTTAAATTTCAGTTCAGAACGACATTCGTGATGATTTTTTGTGAATTTAACAGGGTGTGTCCTATTCAGCTAGATTTAACAAAATTTTTTAGGCAGCGTTTACACTTCAATTCAATGTTGTTCAATATTTATTGACGATTTCAGATTGAAGGGAGAGACATTTGTGTTTACACATGAGTTTCTAAACAATCAAATTTGTTGATGAATTTGTTATTTAATATTATTAGCCATCACAGAGTCTGTGGAAAAATACAATAATTATACTAATTTATTTAATTTTATTAATTTATATTTAATTTTAATTATAATTATATTAATTTATTTTTGTTGAATGTGTTATTATTATTACTATATCGTCAATAAATATTGAAGAATATTGAAGTGTAAACGCTGCTTTACATTTAATTTATAGAATGTATATTAAATCATTATCTAGGCAGCGTTTACACATCAATATTATTCAATATTTATTGACGATTATAGACGTGAAGAGAGAGACATTTGTGTTTACACATAAGTTTTTAAGCAATCAAACTATTTGTCAGTTTTTTCGTATATAACTATTCACCAAAACTAATATAAAAATAAAAAATTTTTAATCCAGTACCCTGTGAATATAAAACAAATGTAAAATAAAAAAAAAAAAAAAACATTTACATATGAATGTTGCTTAGTTTTTCATTATTCGCCAAATTTAATTTTGTCTCTCTCAATATACATATATTGATGAAAATAGGATATTTTCTATTTTTTTCTTCAATATATATTGATATCAATATGTGTTTACACATCAGTATTTCTTCAATATTCTCTCTCATCAATAAATACTGTCAATATATATTGATGTGTAAACGCTGCCTAAAAATTTGTTAGTTTAATTTTTTAAAGTATGATTTATGAAATAAATAAATTCCATTCTAAATTCTTAATTCAATTTACATCATACAATTCCATATTTGGTATAGTACAGGATTAAATTTTTTAACTTATGTGGTATACCCCATAAATTTATTAAGTTAACAATCATTTCCAAAAGTACTCTCCTAGTGTAATTATATGTATATGTGTGCTATATGTTTTTTTCTTATAATTAGAAATACCATAACTGTAAAGACTTAAAGAGTTACAAAATACTACAAGAGTACAAAATATTTTAACAATAATTGCAACTTCAACCTAACTCCAAATTATCATAAACCAAATTTATTTCATCAAATATCATATTTCCTTGAAACGCCAGATTTCTTTCAAACATTTTTTCAAAATAGTTTAAAGAACAAATTACAAAAAAATAACAACTGAAAAACCATTCCATTTTTTTGATATATTCCAATTCCAAGTTTTTCGGTTTTGATTAATTCCAATTTAGATGTAAAGTAATATAATAACCTTCTTAAACACTTTTACACCATTTCATATCAAAATTATTAAAATAAAAAAAAAAAACAGAACATGTCCTTTAATAACAAAAATATTTTTTTCGTCCTCACATATTATTCTAGTCACTCAAATTCCTGATCCTTTAATACAGACTGTTTGACCTATGTCGATCAAATTTCCTTTTTTGTTGTTGTTCTGTTTTTTTTTTTAGTAAAAACAAATTTTCAAGTGTTTGTTTTCTCTCTTTTTCCAATTTTTTTCTTTCTCTTTGCTTAAAATGTATATATATATATACAAATATGTATGTAAATTAAAGGATATTTCGTTAACTTTTTCGTTAAATTATGGCGAATAAACTTTTAAGGACTTTTTATGGGAAACCTTTCATCATAATTTTGATAGCAAATCATATTAAAAATGAATAATGTTAACATTTGTAAAAATTTTCATATCAAAAAAGTAAGAAAAACAAAGAACAGAATAAATTTCATTTTTTCAAAAGACTTAACCTTATTTTCAGAGTTTAAGGCACAAAACTTATTCTTTGAAGAAGAAAGAAAATAATTTAAAAGGTAAAATGAGCAAAAAAATAAAAAATATAACCTTTAATTTTTATTTTCGAACGTGTCCATTGTACTCTTCGCCTGGCTACCTACGTTTTTTTAATTTTCTTTTAAAATTTTCCTGTAATTTTTTTTTATTTTGTTTTTTTTTTTTTGTTTTATTTTTTATTTCTTTGGTTTATCTTTTGTTGTTTTTTGAATCCTAAACTCTTGAAAAACAAATTTTAATTTGTTTTATTACTTTAAAAAATATGAAAGTAAAAGTTTATTTCTAAATTTGAAAATATGTAAAAGGTGAAAAATTGTAAAAATTACCTAAATTTGTTTAAATCAATATTTCTGTGCGACATAACAACATTATCAAATGTACATTCAATGGTTGATTATTTTAATTTCTCGTCCTTTTGTTTTTACATAATATTTTTTGTCAATTATGTAACAGTTCAAACAATTGAGTCCCATAGTTCCGTCCTATACTGTCCTAACATAACGAATCGGTACGCAAGTGCTAAAGCTAATTTTCTTACGCTTGGTGTTTTTAAAAAAATGTTCAACCGTGGAGTAAAGTCAATTTTTTTATATATTACAAACTATTAGAGACTTAATCCAAAATAAATATTTCTACATATCCCACTGTTATTATATGAATTCGTTTGTAATTTTCTCATATGAGCCATTCATTTTCTGATTATTAAATAAATCGGAGATGTTGTATAGGTATAAGACCTAATGACCATATCCAAAGGATACCTGGAGTTCCCAGCTTTCCAAAAATATATATATTTAGTGGCACATCTTATTCTTTAAGGACGAGAAGGACATTTGAAGGTATCCTTGTTGTTTTGATTGATTTGGAAAAAAAAAATAAAATTTAGAAAAATAATGTTGCGCCTTTAACAAAGTAATGTAATAAGCATGTGTTACATTTACTTCGGAAGATTGTTACTTCGTAAAAGACACATTTATAGTTTTATATAGAAAAAGGGGTAAAAAAAATAACAATTTTTCTTAATAAATATCTTAAATCTTCTAAACTATTCGACATAGACATAAAGTATTTTGGATGTTTCATGGTAAAATCTTGAGGTATTTGTTTTTTCAAGAAAGAAAATTAAAGATTGTATTTTTTTCCAAAATTTTCTGTTTTGAACTAAAATATCTCCATAACGGCATCACCAATCACCATCAAATAAATGTTAAAATAAGCCCTACTGTGTTGTCTTTCTAGAATATCTAATTGAATATATGTATATATCTAATAGATCAACAGATATAACGGTTTTTATACAAAAACATCAAAACAACAAGGATACTTTCAAATGTCATTTTCGTCCTTAAAGGCTAAGATGCGCCACTAAAGATATATATTTTTCGAAAGCTAGCAATTCCAACTATCTTTGGTATATGGTCATTAGGTCGTACGCCAATACAACATCTTTATTCTTTATTTTTTAGCGGAAACTTCAAATTTTGTAATCATTAATGATGTTATAATTATTATTTTTTGTTTATGAACTTTACGTAGATCAAATATCGTATATATATATCTATCCAATGGATATCTAAATTTTGCCGTTGTAAGTTTGTTGTTGGTATTAGTTCTATTTTTTTTTTTTTTTTTGTGAAGTATATAACGTTTGTTTTTTTAATATTAATCGAAATTTTTCATTTATATAGTATAGTTAGCCAGTGAGTTTAATACATTTTGCAGGTTGTTAATTATGTCGATACTATAAGTACCTGATGTTGGCGAAAATTGATAAATGAACATTTTCCGTTCTGGGAAAGTCATATGTATAGATATTATACAAGATTTGACCTAGGACAGAGCTTTAAGGTACTCCGGCTGGTATGAAATAAGTAGTTGAATCAGTTTATTACTTTTTTCACTGTGCTATGTAAGCTGAACTACATTTGATTAACTCCTTTTTTGCACAATAATCTTAATTTTTTTCAAATGTCGTATTTTTTTAGTGCTAATAACAAAATAAAGTTTTTCTATTTTTTCATGCTGGAGTTGTTAATTAAGCTCATAAATCATTTTAAAAAACGAAATTAATATATTTAATGTTATAGGCAGTCAGAATTTAACTGAGATGAGAAGCCTAAATTTTGAGAAAAAGTAGCCTTTATTTAAAAATATTGAAAATATGTAAGAGTAAACTAATTTTGTTAATAACAATTTCATTTTAACAAAAAATAAACTAAAAAAGAAATCTTTTTATAATCCATCAAATATGTATATAAAAATTCACGTGACAGAAGTTAAATCAAAAGAAAATATAATTAAACATAAGAAGCAATTTTTATATTTCATTCTTATCGTGAAATTCTATAACTAAATTTGTTAAATCTTTTGTACCGGCAGCATCGCTTTGTTCATATATTTTTTTCTTCATTATTTTTGAATTGCACATACTTAATATAGGGTGAAAAATTAGAACTTGAATTATAATTACTCAACAGGGGCTCCTAGTTTCATCAATTTATCACAATCAATTGGTAAGTAAATAACAGTTGCGATGTAATCGATTTATGAACATTTTGATAAATATACCTTCGTAAAATAAATGTTAAATTTGACATATTTGTTTTTTTAAAAATATTTATTAAATTTCACCAAGAGTGTACAAGTGAAAACATAAACGCTATATTTATTTTTTTTTTATTTAAAGCTGCAGTTAAAGCGATCAGTAAAATGAATACATAAAAATAAAATAGTGAAAAAATATTTTATTTTTACCGTGAGATGGTTATAGCGATCAGAAAAATTGCTTCCGTAAAATTTGTTGTCATTTCGACTTAACGTTTTCTTGTTTTGAATTTGAAATAATAATGAATACAGTACTTGTTTTCATAGTTAAATTAAAAATGAAAAATTGAAGTTGTATTAATATTACTATTACCATTACATATGCCAAGTTAAGACTTTGAAGCACTTTGAAATGCAAAAACAAAAACCAACTACGCAAATGTAAACAACAAACAAAACTTAATAAATGTAAATTTAGGTTAGATTGCATCAGAATTTTTTTTTCTGATGAAATGAAACAGTGAAAAAATGAAATGTGCTTCATTGAAATAATTTTGTTTCATTTTGTTTATTTTTTTTTGTTTTGTTCAGAAAAAAAAATACCGAACAAAATTAAAAGCAAAAACTGAATACAGATTAGAAATACACTCTTGACCGAAGAGAGAATATTCAAGGAATCAGAAATGTTGTCGACCAAACAACACCTGTTGATGTCAAATCAAATTTACATAATTTGGAAAGAAGCAAGAATAGAATACGATGAAGATGTCAAGGGTAACGAGGAAAAGAAAGAGAATAAAAATCCAGTCTAAGACTCAATTAGTCTGTTTCAATGTTACATAAGTATCCGTATATAAGTATACTATTATCAACACGAAGTTGCTTTCCAAACTTAAATTAGTTAACAACCTAAGGACAAATGATTGTTTGTATGTCAGGATGATATAAAGCAATAAATGATAAAAGTTCGATCATTGATTTTCTACTGGAAACTCGTATTATATTCCCATAATTGTCATCTAAATTCTCTGTATCTCTATTATTTTGTTTTTGTTTCTTTTATTTGATTTGCTTTTTCAACTACCCCATTTAATCATACGGAAGATGAATAAAAGGAAATCGAGAGGGACGAATTCAGTATTTTTCACTAACAACATTGTAAAACTTATTGTAATAGTGATTCTTCATAATAAAAATTTTACAACTGTAAAGAGTAACGAATTTTGTTATTTTTTCTTCGGGAACATACCCATCCAAATGGAAAGTTGCCCGGGTTTACCCTATTCCAAAAAAAGGTGACAAAAGCAATCCTTCAAATTACAGACCTATAGCTATCACCTCCATTCTCTCCAAAACTATGGAAATCTTGATCAACAAGAAGCTAATGAAATATCTTAATAGCAATGGTATAATTCATGATCGTCAATATGGCTTCCGAGCCCACCATTCAACTGGTGACCTTATGCCTTGCCTCTGCGAAAGGCTAATCATCAACTTACATCAGTCTGGTGAGGCTGCTGTTGTGGCCTTAAATATTTCAAAAGCTTTTGATCGAGTATGGCATAGTGCTCTAATAGAAAAATGCCAGGCTATAGGTTTAGGTCCAATTTTCACTATATGGGTTGAAAATTTTCTTTCGAATCGTGACATTTGAAATTCAGTTGATGGAATTACATCTTATCAACTTCAAATTAATGCTGGTGTTCCACAGGGCTCTGTCCTTTCTCCAACTCTTTTTCTAATATTTATTAATGATCTCTTCCAAACAACTTTCAACCCAATCCATAGTTTTGCAGATGACAGCACACTTGTATCGTCCTACGATTTCCTTAAATAATCCAATGCTACAGCTACCTCAGTTTACGCCAAAAGAACAATAATGGGCGGCATGGTAAAAATGGATTCACTTAGTGAAAATTTCCAACTTACGAAAGTATAAAGGTTTTTCTGACCTAACTTTTGGCTAATAATATAAAAAAAAAAAAAAAATAATCATTAAATTATTTTTTCAATTTTATACATTTCCTGTGCCTTAGGTCCGATGATATACTTCTTTTTCATTTTCCACAACCAATATCGTTTCTTCCTTCCTGTATTAAAACCATCTACTAATTGATCACCAATCCAAAAAAAGTGATGTGCTAAAGGTATTTATTTTGATGGGCCTTAATTTGTATGTGAATTTGAGAACGTTATAGTTAGTTGTAAATATTACCAATACATCATTATCAAACGCCCTATCTTAATGGCCCCGTCTGCTGTAACATTTTGTATCACTGCATCTACTATAATCTTTCATCAAAATTGATGTAATAAGTACCATAAATATAAATATAACAAAATATATAATAACTAGCGAATTCGAATTAAATCCAAGGCTCACAAATTCAGTTAGTATTAATAATCCTTTAATTCTTTTAAATTTAGTAAAAAAAAAACATTTTTTTTTTGCTTTTAATTTTTTATTCTATTTATTTTTAAAGTATAGTTTTTTTTATTAAGTCTATATAATATATTAATTTAATATTTATATATGTATATCTATATGTATGTATAAAGACAAAAACTCAGTATATATTTTTTACGTTTTGCACCCTTATTAACTTTTGTACAGTTTATAGAATTTTAAAAATAGACTATAATAACTCTATCTCAATAAATTAAGATTGAATAAAATTTGGATCAAATTAAATCAAAAAATTAGAAAATAATCAAGTGCAAATCTAAAAAACAGATTTAAAACAAAATAATGAAATCAGAAAATAGTACCTACTCTACTGCATAAATAGTACTGAAATAAAAAATATTTTAGATTTCAAGCATGACGTTATCAAACCTCTTTTCCCCTTGATGTTTATCATTTTGCAGAAGAGCCGATCATTAAACATTTTACACATAGACTCTTAAATATCGACTTCGACAACACAAGGCGTTGACATTTTATTTTTAGTACATTATTTAATTATTGTACTGAATTTAAGACGATATCTAAGTGTCAAAGCTAAAATTATTACAAAATCTTTAAATTACTTTAGAACAAACGAACATTAAATAACATGATTTAATCAAAATTAATGCTACAATTGAATTTACTGACAGTAAAATGATGGATAAGTAAAACAATACAGTTAAGTTGTTAAGCTCAACAATTTTTTAGAATTACAACATCAGAGCAAATTCAATACAGAGTTTTGCAGCTAATGTGTTTTTTGTCATAAATAAAATTTAAAAAATTCACAAAGTTCAAAATTTTAAAAATTATAAAGTTATAAGAATTTTTTCTTTACTACCAAAAAAACATACTCCGAAAAAGGAAGGAATTGTCCGAATAAAACAATACAAAGTGTTAAAAACGTAAAAAGCTTATACTAGAGTTTTCCAACTTGACTTCCAACTTAATAAATGAAATATGTGAATGCTTTCGAAATGTAAGCTATACAATATATTTATACATGTACATGTTTTTATGTATATATATATGTATATATATATAACCTAATAATACAAATATTTCTAGTTTATTATATTCTATAAAAAAATTATTTACATGGTTTGTTTTATTTTGTTTTTTTTTTTTTATTCTTTTTTTTTAATTTTTTTGTAAAAAATAATGTAACGAACTTGTACCAAAATAAAACGAAATAATATTAAATAATATTTTAATGTTGTATATTATTTTTCAGATTAAATTTAACTTTATTCGAATTAAATGCAATTTTGTCTAAATCAATCATCATCAAAATTTGTAAATCAATAATAAAAAAAAATTATAATGGGATTTTCGGTGATTACTGAAAAAAAAATGTAATATTATAAAAAGAATTTATGAATATGGAAAACAAAGGATCAATTCATCGTTTAAATTAAAGCAAAACATTTTGTGTTATGGCATTTCAACTTCATCAACACATGGTACCAATTTCATACCACATTAAAGACATCGTATAGAACATCAGGAAAACACGAGATTTTCATCGAAATTCATATGACTGATAAAATGTAAGAAAACCTGTATTAAATAATTTAAAATATAAATAAAGTTTATGGTATTTTCAGGTTTTTGTATTTTTGTGTTATATCAAGGATCTCAAATTGTGTCAAAGCAAAAACTTATTTAAATAATAATTAACAAAACAGTAATTTATATTAAAAACTAATTAATTCAAATAATTTCGTACGCTATAATTAAGTAGTTACAGTATCTATCCTAACCACTCCTATACCACATTCAATTATTTTTATACAAATTCTGATACAACCTTTGCGTTATCCTTCTTTGATCTCCCAATTTTAGTTTTATATTAAAATCCATATTTAATATCACTATTCCGTTCAATTATTTTTATCTTTAATCCATTTTTTATAGTACTTTTACCGGTATGGCAATGAACAGTCTTCCGGAATCACCAATTCATGACCAAACTCAAAATTATTGTCTACTGATCAGAGCCAATATTTCTTAAAATATTATCCACCATTAATTGAAATTTACTGGATCTTTTAACTAAATCAATATTGGACCCAAAAAGAATGTAAAACTATTTTGTGCTACGATTAGTGTAAATTTAGTGTTTTTATGGCATATCAAACAAACAAATCATAACATTCACATTGCTTGAAAAGGAGAGTACAATTCCTATTAGAGAGAAGGTAAACTGCAGGTAAACTGCAACAGTTAATACTGGAAAATATTAATATGAAAACATTTAAACGACCTATCAATTGCAATAATTATATTGTACAACAAAGAGTTCCTTAATGGAAAATGTTATTTTAGTAGCTCTCCATATACGAAAACTATTACCTTAATGATGTAGCAGGAACCGAATGTTTATAATAAAAGAAGCCAATCAAAGGAAAATTGGTTGTAAATGAAAACTGCAGGACCAAGAGACACGCTTGGTTGGGCCTATGGTATCATTTAACGAATACCTTCTATCTTTCACAGAAATAAATATCCTACAATAGTTTTCCATTTTGGAATTTCCACAAAGCAGCAAAATTATGTTTTATTTGAAATTATTCAATAAATTTCTTATTAATTTTACTTAATCCGAGGATGAAACAATTCTAAAATACAGTAATTATTACCTTTAACCTATTTTAACAACTAAATCCAATTTGATTTAAATATTTCAATTTTCACCGAAAATTTTACAGAATTTTCCCAAATTATAATCACCGATTTAATATTTAGTCATAATTTTCCATTAAAATTTTCTATAAATTAAATTTAAAATGAATTTCAAATTAGTAAAATTGCATTTAATGCTAACATAATTTTATTTAATCCAGAAAACATTATAATTGCATTTAATCCAGATAAATCTATCTAATTACAAAAAAAAAGAAAATATTTTTTTAAACTTAAATTCTGATTAGAAAATAAAAAATAGAACAAAAATAGATGATTATGAATCAATTTAATAATATTAAAAGAATGATATTAACAATAAATGATTTGAATTTTTTATATTTAAAATAATTTAAAAAAAAATTATAATTTTTTTAATTAATTATTTTTTTTTTTTTTTGTTTATTTAAATTTTTTTCTTGTTTTAATAACAGGTAAAGGCACAATGCTTTAAAAGCACATTTCGCTATCACAACTTGTTAAATTTACTAAATTCACGAATCTATCTACTCATAGTTACTTATTTCTTACAATTATATATATATATATATATATTTAATTTATTACATACAAACTATATGGATTCGATATTTTTAACTTAAAAATAATATTTTTTATTTTTATTTTATTTAATTTTTTTTTTTTTTTTAAATGTAAAAAAAAAAATATATTATATAAAATAAAAAATTAAAATAAAATAAAATATTTAAATAATTATGGCGAAGCACTTCCAGGTTGAATTTTTTGAACTCGACTAACATCATCATAGGCAATTGTAAAGACACTTTTTTTCTCAGCAATTGGATTACGTCGTCCCATACTATGTAATAATGAATTCATAGCTATACCCGAATCATGATCATCTTCTAATGTCGAGACATTTAATTGTTTTGATTGGGGACCATTATTAACACTACTACTTATATTATTACTACTATTATTATTATTATTATTATTGGAAGAATCTATATAAACAGTTGTTTTTTTTGTATTAATTTTATTTTGTGATTGTTTTTGTTGTTTGGCATCTTTAGAATTTTTTCCATCCTTATGAAACGGTGGTGTTTCTGGGTACATATAATGAGGCAGTTTTGTTGGCGCTACAGGAATTTCTTTTGCATTATCATATTCATGTTCAAATCTATGCTCTGAATGTTGTAATAATGGATGACTGGTATCAGTCTCAATTTTTGGTTTTAAATTTTTATTCATAGCTACATCTTCTTTTAATAATTTTGTATTGGTACGTGGAAATGGTTCTGGTTTAAATTTCATTTCTGATTGTTGTATAATAATTTCATCTGATTTATTTTGTCTTGTTTTATGTATACGTTTTTCAGATCCACCAATTAATTTTTTATTATTACCTATTTTTGTTTTAACATTTTTTTCACTTATTTTTATATTATCATTATTATCATTTGAACCATTTTTACCTTTTCCATAATACCATTCCATATATCTTGGCACACTTTTTGTTGAACTTTCTATACTAGGTTCACGTTCACTTCTCTCAACTGTTACAACTAAATCAGCTTCACTTTGATATATTCTATCATCATCTCTTTTAGATGCTATATTAGATGGTTCTGAACTTTGTCTTCTATAATTACTATCTCTTCTTATTTCAATAGCATCTTTACGTGATAACCGTGTAGCTGGTGTAACAGGTATACTTCTACTTTTATTCATTTTTTTATAGTCTTTTTTATTACTCTCTAAATCTATTGCACCTTTTGTTGTATAAATTTTATGGCCATTATCAGAAACATGTATCTCAAATCTATTACGATCATTTCGATGATCTTCATCCGATTCTCCATTAATGCTATCTGGAGAATAAACATTTCTAGTTATAAAAAATTCATCTGCACCAACTTCTGAATCATCATCTGAATAATATTGAACTTCTTTAACACGTATTTGAGGTTTACGATTTCCCTTCGAATTATTACCTTCATCTAGTGAATCGGAAATTTCCATTAGAATATCACGATTCAATGGTGGAGTTTTTGTTTTCATTTTAGATGATTGCGAATTTTTACTAAGAAGACCTTCATTTTTTAATCTTCTTAACATTGATGTTTTAGTTTCTCTTTTTGGATTTGAATTTGTATTGAAAACAGAGCTTTGTTTTTTATTTTCATTTTGCATTTCTTCATTTTCTTCTTTAATTGGTGTTCGAATTTTACGTTTCATTTCTTCTACCATCACAACTTTTTTTAATGCATTCATTTTAGAACCAAAATTTCTCCCACCTTTTACTTTTCTAACTTGTCGTTTTCCTTTAACCGGATAAGCCTCATCAATACTATTTGGTGGACTATATCTAGCATATTCATAATCATTTTCTGACAGTGAATCATCATTTTCACTCTTGGCACGTCTTCGGTTTTTTAAACCTTTCATACTATCGCCCGGATTATCTGAACCGTCATTCATATCTAGATCAGTTGTTTGTGTTGCTGCTTCACAATCCGTTTGTGTAGCAATAGCTACCGTTGATTGACATGGAAGGCTTTGGGTTTCTAAAGCCAATTCTTGTTGATTATATCGTTCTTCCAATTTCTCTTTTTCCAGCAATATTTGTCTTAGTAAAGCATTTTGTTGTTTTAAAGAATTTTCCAATTCCTGTGTCAGAGATTGTGTAGAATCACTAATTTGCATTTGTATTGTATGCAAGGCATTATCGATAGATGGTTGATTTGCATTTGTTTGCATTTCATGTTTAATCTCTTGACCATCACCACCCTGTTGTTGTAACTGATTACGTACTAAAATTTCTTTATTATTACCATTCTCAGTAACAATTACTGTATCTGCTGGTTGTGTATGTATTACTTTAACTTGAGGTTCAACTTGAGAATATACTACACTAGTTGGTCCCGATTTGGCAGTAAAAACTTGATCTTGTATTTGTGTTATTGTATGAACTTCATTTGGCATCGGTTGTTGTTGTTGTTGTTGTATATATGTTGATCCTGGTACAACTTGATAATGTTCTCTAATAATTTGTTTACCATCTGGTTGTTCTTCAATAAATCTTCTCATTAAAATTTCTTTACCGCTTTCATCAACCATTATTAAATGTGGTTGTTGTAAATTTGAAGCTTTATTAATTGGCATATTTACATAAATATTTTCTTCCAATGGTTTACTACCAGCTCTTGTTTTTAATTGTAAAATTTCTGTATTACCATCTTTAATATAAAGTTCCCCATTATTTTCTACTACACGTTTTAAATTAATACCATTTTCATAACCCACATCACTACCACGATCAATTTCATGTCTTCGCATTGAATCATCATCTATTTGATTGTAATGTCCATGAGTTCGATAATTTTGTTGATTTTTATAAATTCTTTCGCTTCGTTCTTCAGCGTCTTCAACGTATATATCCCGGTCGTTTATTAAATTAACTCTAGAGCTATGGAAATGTGAGTCTTTGGCTGCATTATTTTTAAAATGATTTCTAAAATTTGAAAAAAAAAAAAATTTAATTAAAATAATTTAATTAATATAAATTAAAATCGTCATACTTCATTTTTATACGAGGATGATGATCATCAGCTGATTTTATTTGACGATCTTCATTTTCATTTACATTATTATGTTGTATTACGTTTTCGTTACCGTCGTTACGCCTACTAAACTCCCATCGTGTCGGTTTCGTTTGGGAATTTGACGATTTCTCCGCTGACCATGCTTCCCTTCGTCCCATCCATTCTGCGACCTATTATTAGGATAATAAAAACAAATATAATTAAATATTTTAATTTAACGGGGTGGTTCTATTGCTAAACTGTGAATTCATTTCAAACAATAAAATAATAAATAAAAAATTACCAATGTACAAGTGAAAAATTAGAAACCACAACAACAAATGAATTAATTAAGAAAACAAAAGGCAAAATTTTATTGTTATTACATCACGAGTACATCAGGGGTTTTTTTTCAGAGGCTACTGTCCTCATATTTTCACTACATTTTTTAAAGTCTTGTTTTTTTATGTGAAAATTTACAATTTTATTTTTTACAGACCTTAATTGGTTTGTTTTTTTTTTTGGCAGGTAAAAATCTTTAAAAAAAAACCATTTACCAGTCGGTAATTAAGTCGGATGTAGTGTTAAATTTTCACTAATTAGATACAACTGTACTGTAACTTATACTACCCTATTAAAAATTGTACTTGCTGGACTATAAATTAATTTTTTTTAACTGTTCATTTTTGTTTTGTAGGTGTAGGGAAACTCATGATTATTCAATTGTACTGCAAGTCCCAGTTATACCAGTCCAAAAGCATTTATTCTTTTAAATCTTCTGAACAGTTCAACTGACCAATCAATGCGGGTACTTCGACATTTACAATGATCATTAATTCATACCTAATATTTTACTGCATATCCCATATCGTTTGATATTTCTTGAACATAGAAATCTCTATGTAGGTCTGCACTCCGAACACATTATGGGGTATTGGTTCACTGCCGCAGGACCTTATTTTGATAACTTTGAATACATTGAATTTATATCATTTTGGACAACTGTAGTGTACCCACATAGACTTCAGTATCTGATGGTTATAAATAAAGATTTTACTCTATATTGATAGAACAATTTAATCTCTACATTTAAGTTCGAGTTCTTGTTTTTTTTTCATAAATTGATATCCAAAATCATCCTTAGATATTTGGTCAACATATTTGTTTTCTGTTTTATGTTCTGGTATATAGCTATACTATCAGTATAGTATATTTAATTAGTTAAAGCATATATCTAGAGACAACTTTGGACCGTTATAGCTATAATCTCATGTATTCTAACTGGGCAGCAGTAATTGTAATGGCACTCGAAGAAGTTTTTAAATTGATTTGTCTTATGGCTTGATGCAATCAAGTATATAAAGCCTAGCAAAGAGAGCAGAATTTTGACTAATTTCATTTGAATAGCTCGGATCAACAGAAATTAATAAAAAATGTAATCATAGTTATCTTAACTATTTCAAAATACTATAATCTACATTACAGTGAATGTTAAACAGGGTAGCTATCATTTATTAAATTTTTGTAAAGTAATGTTTGAAATTTTTGAACATGGCATTTGAATCAGGAAAGAATAAAGAAAAATAAAAAAATAATTTATATTTACTTATTTTTGATTTTAGTTCTATTAAAAGTCAGTAGCTTAGGGATTCTCATACTTCATATAGAAATATCTTTTCGTACATGAAGTATATGGCAGGTAGAAGTGGCCATTCCAGTTCCAGTTTGTGCCTTTTTGATACCACGACTCGAGAAACCTATTTCTTGTTGTTGGTTGTTATATGGGGTCATTCCCTCATCTAGACTAGAGCCACCCTGTGTGATTGAGAAGCTTGATCAAATCTCCTATTTTACTTTCCGCGATGAAACCTATTTTGCTGGAGAAAGGCTCACCTAAAGTCCGGAATCTGATTCTAGCCAATGCTGGGCAGTTGCAAAGGAAATGTTAAAGAGTTTCTGCTTCATTCTCATCCTTGCAACTGCCACAGTGGGGATTGAATGAAATAGCTTGGCAGAGTAGCTTCCTATTGGCCAATGACCCGTACTGATAGCTATTACTCATGATATATCAGTACGGGACCTGGTTAAGAGTTGTTTTTGTTTTATTGATATTATACGAGGGCATTTTTTCTTGGAAGTCGCAAAGGTATTTAGTCCATGCCATATTTCATTCGCTCTGGCCAGAAAGTATGTATGGATGCGCTCCTTGACGACTGTCATTGGAGAGTGAATATCGTCCGAAAGGGGCCTGCCGAGATTGGAACCTTGCCTTTCCAGTTCATCGGCTCTCTCATTCTCTTCTATGTTACTGTGACCAGGAACCCATAGTAGAGAGATTGAGAACCGGCTATCCAACCAATTTCGTTTCGGCATTGTTCCACCAGCTTAGAGTAGATAGTGTCCGCCACAAAAGCTTTGAAGGCGGCTTGATCCTCCGTGAACATGGTGACTTTTCTTTTGGTCGTATGAATGTAATAAAAGGTTTTAAGAGCTTCCCTAATTTCTGAATATGATACTGAATATGACCTATAATATGGTACGGAAATTTGTTATACAAAGGTGAACGAATAATGACTTGTATCAATTGTAAATAATAAATATGTTTTTTATCAACTAAAATTATCAGAAGATATTCAGAGTTTTAAACTAAGGTTTAATAATTAAATTATTTCTATTAATACTTTATACTATCAAGTCTGAGCCATTATAAATGTAGACCAGGTTTTGACTCGTGACTGATAGAGTAAATTTATAATGAAAAATTCAACTTCTTAACATATATACAGTTTTATTAAAAACATAAGACAATGAAACCATGTCCTTATTCTATTAACATGTCGTTTTTTATATATTTCCAAATCTATGGGATGATTTCAAAGAGCTGGCATACACAATCACATACAATGGTTTTTTTTCCAGTTTTATTTACTAATTTTAAATGTAGAAAATTATATCTGGGTTAATTGAAATGCATAACAGCTGTTTAACGATTACAAAAAATCATTAAACATAAAATAATTTCTGCTCTTCAATTGAGCAGATGTCATTTTGAACTAGAAAAAAACGAAGACGATAATAAAATATACACACTAGCCAATCGTAATGAAGTCTCACAAACATTTCCTTCTATCTTAATCGGTTTTTATTTTTATTTCTCCGTATTCCAAACTAAATAATGTTTTTTTTTTTGAAAATTTATTTAAAAAAAAGGATTTGAAAAATTAATAAAAGAAAATTAAAAATTTCATAGAAATTAAATCAGAAGAAAATTTTCCAACAGAACATGTTATTAAAGTTAACATATTGTTTTCTCCTTCATTTTTTTCATTCTCACTCTGTTATTTAATTTTGGCACACAGAAAGCACCATAAAAAATTAATTTAGCACAAATTCAAAAAAAGTTCAAAAGTTTTTCTTTTGTGAATGTATATGTAAAAAAAAATATGCTTTTACAGACGTAAAAATAATTATCTGCAAGCCAAGTCCCAACAAATTATACAATTAATGTTTTTTTTCTATTTAACCCTAAGCCTCATAATATATTTTGTCACGTAAATTCATAACACGTAAGGTGTAACCTGGCAGTCTCACCTTACAATGTAACAGAAAAAAATAATTTTTAATAAATTTTAAATCTTTTATTTCAAATAATTTATTTTTAGATGTTTAAAATTAACAAAATAAACGCTACCGTTTTTGAAATTGCAGTACGAGATGGTTGTAATTGCAGGCTTTTAATACTAACACGCTTTTTGATAAGAGAATTTACTAAACTTTCACCAAGACCTCATGGAAATAAATTTCTTTTATTGGAATTTTTTTTAACCAAATAATGTTGATCTCTATTTTTACTTGGAAGAAAATTAATTGGAATATAAGTTTCATTTCGACGTAAAGTTACTACAATCGTCAATCCATTAGATAACAATTTGCAAGTTCTAAAGTTGTGAAATAGTTATCCATTGTAATATTCCGTCCAGCTTCAAAATATGGTGTACACAAATTTCCCACTACATTTTGAGCAAGTCCTGTTGCTCTGTTTTCTATCTTTGTTTCCAGTATATGGAAGGCCACCAAATTTTAATACCATACTTGTCAAGCTTTGATTACATATGTTGGAATTAATTGTTCACCTTCGGTAAGATTTACTGAAGGTATATAATATTTTCCTAAATTCTTATGTGTTGCTGGACTTGGAGGACCTGTAATTGGTTTTTGCGGCAAATTGTTTCCAGTGCAAAATGTTAATTTAGTCAAAGCGTTATGGCCTTTCAGTCCATTTTTTACCACCTTTTGCAAAAAATTCTCCTTGAGAAATTATAATTTCCCCACTATTATCAGAATTATAAGTTAATTCATCTTCTGCTTCTGAAGCTTCAGATAAATGATCCTCTTCAGAGTCAATTGCCACATCATCGAATTCAATGTCGTCAGTCACTTCATCATCATTTATTCATGTCAAAACTTGCATTATTAAGAAGCTATTATGAAATATTATATGAGAGCCCCTCAGGCATAAAAATTCGAACATTAGGCTTTAGTAGAGCCTTACGAGAAATAATACAAGAGTATTACTCTCACAATTTTACTCTTGTACAATGCTAATTACCTTATAAGATTGTTGTAACAGAAAAAAGACACCGTTTGTGAAAGTAATTTTATTCTTATATTAACCGGCGGTAAATTACGAGAGTTGAAAGTGTGTTATGAGAATCGTATTAGACGTTTTTCCAATTTTAAACAGTTCTCTTGAACAATAATAATTGAGCACACCAACAGTCTTCGTAGAAATGAAGCCATTTAAAAGGCATGAACAGACCATAATATTTTATAATTCTCGTAACTTAACCAACCTTTCGGGCATTATATATTAGGTGTCAGGGGCTTTATTGATTACACATCATCTTTTACAGTTGCGAATCATGTTAATATGCACGTTTGGATATTTTTAATTTTACTTTACAAATTTTTTTCGACCTGGCCTTTCGAGTTACCCTTTTTCATTAGGGAAAAATAAATTTAAAAAAAAATAAATGATTAGACCACATTCCCTAAGCAAAAGCTTTAAATTTTATACAGTAAATAATAAAAAGTAAATTTTTATCCGCCCTATGTCCCACGGATGGGGTTACAGGACAGTGATCAATAAAGTATCATAGATTTTTTACACAACTTGTAAAGAATTAAACAACTTGTAATAAAACTTAAAATTTTGTATAAGATGATTTCAAAGATAGACAAAGCGAATGGGGAGTTATGACATTTTATGTGTAAAAAAATTTAAAAGATGGTCGATTATGATTGCGACGACGAAGAAGAAAAAACTAATTGAAAATAATCAAGTAAATCAGTTGTCATCCTGTATTGTATCTGTGATATGTCCAAGTGTATATCCATCAATTCATCAGGTCAGTTGTCCTGTACTGCAACTGCAATATACTGCAAATCCATCAACGAGTGATGTTACAATTATATTGGCTGGGTTTACAGAAAATGTTAAAACCAATAACTGCCCGCATGGTTTGATATTAAATAAAAAAGACATTTTCCACGAGAAGGTACCGGAAAATGCTTGGATCTATAAATGACCCATACATTTTTTCATCTAATTTAAAATTTCTTGTAAATATGGTCAGTAAGATATACCAGAGTGGACTGGACCAGTGAAACAACTGGTAAATTCCTGTTAGGTCGGTGTAAAAATCATATAAAAACCAGGTAAAAATAAAAAACTACAAAAAAAAATTTTTAAAATTAAAAAAGTACTACATTTTACTTTTGTCCTTCTAACCGATTGGTTACGAATTTGAATTTCTACTATACTAAGAAAATATTCAAAATTAAATGCTGAAGACATTAGTATAAAAAATTTTCTAAAATTTTTTTCAATTTCAATCAATTAAATAATTTAATTTTTTGTGATATTTTAAATTTAAATATTTTAATTTTTTTCAGGTTTCCGTTTATTAATAATTATTTTAGTTTGTTGTAGTGAAGTTAGTCACAAGTATGACTGACTTATTTGACTAATTAATGGACGCAGCTACAATATCGGACGACTGATATACTTGATAGCCATCAAATATTAAAATATATATTAGTGAACAGCAACCTGACAAAAACTAAATTATTTAAATTTAAAATATCACAAAAAACAGTCATCCAATTAATAAATTAAAAACAAAATTAATGTAAAAATTTTATTTAGAAATATGATCCCTTATTCGTAACACATATACCATGAAAATTGTCCATATTTTCTTTTTATGTCACTCAAACAAGATGAAAGTAATTTTCAAATTCAAATTAAAATAGGAAAAGCTGAATAGGATGAATTTTAGCCTTAAATTGAGAATAGGATGAATTTGAGCCTTTAGCCTTAAGTGTGAAGATAAATGTTTTAGCACAGTATTGTACTGCAAAACCTGTAGATATTTTGTATGTTGTATTAACCTTTTACCCCAATATAACATTCACATTATTGAATATAGCTATGTTTATGTTAATAGATACAAATTAGTTTTGACATTGTCCTTAACACAAGTTCAATGCGAACGAAGTTTTTCAAAATTAAAAATAATCAAAAACCGATTATATAAACTGAATATGGAAACAATTGAAAGCTTTAATGTTGATGTTTATAGAAGAAGTTATTATTTATTTATTTATTATTTATTTATTTACTATTTAGTTCAAACAGTTTACAAAATATAATACAATTTAATTATTAAAATTTTGAATTAACACAATGTATCAAATAATATTTATGATTTAAAGTTTAATTTACTTTGAAATTTAATACAACATAGTTTTTATAAAAAACAAAAAACAAAATTAGATAAAATAAATTTCATCAGAAAAAAAAAAGAGAAGATGAAAAGTTATTAAAAGTATTAAAAGTTAATTATAACACTACAAATTAGTTAATATTAGTAGCGGAAAAACAAGATTAATTAGGAGGACTAAGGAAGCAAGTGAAACAAGGTTTTCTTTAAACTGGTTTTGTTCAAAGAAAAGTCAACACTGTTTTTGTATTGATTAACTGCCATTAACATTCTATTAATTGGCTCAAATTTACCATAATTAGTTCTATGGAAAGGAAGATTAAAAAGATGTTCTATACGAAAACGCATACTGGTGTTAATGTACGAGTTAATCTGATCTTTTATAATTTTGGAATCAATTTCACCATTGTATACTTGGGATATGAATAAGATATCTGCAACAACCCTTCTTGATTGCAATGTGTTCATCTGAAGCAGCTTCAGACGATTTATGTATGGAGGTAGGATTATTGGGTTAGACCAGGGAAGATTACGTAGAGCATATCGCAAAAAATTTTTTTGAATAGATTCAATTCTATTAATATGAGTGGAATAGTGAGATGACCAGACAAGGCTTGCGTACTCAAGGTGGGGGCGAACAAGAGTAGTGAATAAAGATTTAGTAATGTATGGATCATCAAATTCCTTAGACCATCTTTTAATAAAACCTAACATAGAATTTGCCTTGTTAATTATGCTATTAAAGTGAAGTTTAAATGTGAGTTTATCGTCAAAAAGTACGCCAAGGTCTTTAAAATGAGAAACTCGGTTGATTAGTTTAGAATTAAAAGTATGATCAGTTATTATTGGAATCAATCTACGAGTAAAGGAAATAACAGCGCATTTATCAATATTAAGGAGAAGATTATTATAGCCGCACCACTTAAAAAACGAATCAAGATCGTTCTGTAGTACAGTACAATCATTATATGAAGATATTTTTTTATAAATTTTCATATCATCAGCATATATGATCACGTTACTATTGTTAATGAGATTGTTAACATCATTAATTGAGATAATGAATAGTAAGGGACCTAGATGGCTGCCTTGTGGTACACCAGAGGTGGCAGAAAATGATTCAGAAAAAGCTGATCTAAACATTACACTATAAGATCTATTGGATAAAAATGATTTAATCCACATTATAAAAAATTTAGGAAATCCCAGTTTTTTAAGTTTTAATAAAATAACACTATGAGGCAGTAAATCGAATGCCTTGCTCAAATCTGTGTAAATGACATCAGTCTGAAAGCCAGCCTCCATAGTGTTCAGGAAGTGTGAGCAAGACTCAACTAAATTTGTAACCGTAGATTTTTTCTTTACAAAACCATGGTGATTAATTGATAAATGTTTAGAACAAATATCATAAATTGAATCAAAAACTATTAATTCGAAAAGTTTAGGTATGCATGAAAGTTTTGCTATTGGACGGTAATTTGTGACCATATTTTTAGCACCTTTTTTATAAACAGGGCGAATAAATGAGTTTTTCCAATATTGTGGAAATATTCCAGAAGTAAACGATCGATTGAATAAAAGGGATAATGGTAACGCAAAAGATTCAGAACAGTTTTTTAAGATTAAATATGGTACTTTGTCAGGTCCAGGAAATACATCACTGTTGAGATTATTCAAATAACTCTTTATTTTCTGAGTAGAGAAATCTATTGAGATAACTTGGTTTTCAGGTTGGTTTATCATGTGATTAAAATTATTTTCATCAACTTCAAAGAGATTTTCTGAATAAGAACTACAGAAAAATAGCTTGAAGAGATGTGCAATAGATTTCGGAGAGTTAGCACTAACATCATTATAGGACATGGTGACGGGAAATTGATCAGATTTACGTTTGGAGTTAACAAATTTCCAAAAGGACTTAGGATTAATTCTTAGCTGAGAGCTAACATTTATTAAATAGTTGTTATAACTGAAATCTAATGTCAGTTTGTAGGAGTTGAACAAAATTACAAACTCATGATAGCTTTTAGTGGTTTTCTCTTTTAAGTACTTATTCCAAGCTTTATTCTTTTTATTTCTTAATTTTTTTACTTCATGATTAAACCAAGGAGGACTAGAACTAAGGTCTCTATTACGAGCCAAGGGTACATACAATTCCAAACCTTTAGATAGAATTTCGTAGAATTTAGAAACCGCCTTATTGATGTCATCATCTTCAACTATAAAATTAAAGTCAATTGATAAAAGAAAATTATTTAGCGCAGAAAAATTAGCGTTGGCAAAATTATATTTATAAGATAGTTCATAAGCAGGTAATACTGGGCTATTATAACAATATGAAAGAAATATAGGAGGATGAAAATTATCAACATTTACTAAGGGCATAATAGGAACACTAAAAGTATAATTAGCCCAATCTGTTACAAAAATAAGATCAAGTTGCCTATCCATACAATTAGTCACTGAAGAAATTTGTTGAAGACCATTTAAATTACAACCATCCAGTAAAGTATATTCACAGTCAGAATTAATCTGAAGTGGAATTAGATATGGTTCATCCTCGTGATGTACCCATGATACTTTCGGTAAATTAAAGTCACTGCAAACTAATAATTCATCAGAGGGATTCATTAAGTTTGAGATATGGTCAAGAGAAAGCTTAAAGTTAGAATATATGTCAACAACAGATTTTGGAGGTATATAACAACAAACAATATAAAGCGATTTGTTAAGAAGTTCAACTTTTAAAGCAACTAATTCAAGTGAATCACAATGGGGAAGAAACAACTCAAAAGCATTAAAGCTATTCTTAATTGCCACCAGAACGCCCCCTCCTTTAGCCCCCTCCTTTATTATGCTAAACTTAGATGTTAATTTGATTATTCTGATTAATATGTTGAGTAAATCCGAATCAGACACCTAAATAAACACAATCAAGCCATTAATATCTCGTTATGTTACTTTAATGGGCAAAATAAAGCAGATAGCCAGTATGAAGTAAAATTGTATAAAAAATGTTGATAAACTTAACGAAAAATATACACCAAAAACATCATTTGGTTACGATAATACACCAAATGGGATCTTTAAAAATTTTACTAGCAAGATAATCACCACATATTGTACGAGTATAGTTTTGTTAATTATCTAAACTACTTTCAGTCCCAAAAACGTCAGTTTTTAAAAAATCTAAAAAAGACATAGGCATAGTTGGCCAATAAGACTGTTTCCCAACATAGGCAAAATATTCAAAACACTAATCAATCATAAAGTTAACACTTTTACTATCGAAAATAATACAATTATTTTGGTTTCAAGTACAAGCATGGTATTCTGCATGGTACTCATATGCTGGTACGTAATTACCCACGTAACATTTTATTGTTATAAAAACAAAATTAGTGCTACGAGACTTCTATATGACTCCCGATAAGCACTACAGATGTTATAATGATGTTTTTATGGGAATAATGTGATTAATATTGCTATAAGAATGTTTTTATAGCAATTTCGGGAGTTGTTATAATGGGATTTTCAGCAAGTGATACAGCAATGTTGTTATAAGTCTAAAAGTGCGTAATCCTATATCAAGAGTTAAAGTGTTGTTATAAGAATAGAATTGCTAAAATAGCATTAGTTTTTTTTATTGTATTCCTAATAATGTTACAAATAAACTTACTGTAGCTTTTAGATAAATATTTTGCGACGGCCATTATTTTCTACAAACATGGTAAATTTTTTTTAAATAAACAAAAACTGAAAAGCCTAATTTTGCATTCTTTTCGCAAAAATATCATTTTTACTCAAAAGAATAATTATTTAAATATCAATTTGATGTTATGCATTAATTAACATACATTATTAAATATTTTAAAGATGCAATTTAAAAATATATTTTCCTTTATTTAAAAATTGGTTATTTTTGGAAGGCATTGTATTTTTTCGAATTTTTTTTATAATAAATGCCAATGAATTTTGCATTTTGGTCACAATAATTATAAATATTAATACAATTATTTTTGACCGACAAATATTATTTCTTAGCAAAACATTTTTTATATTATTAACTAATATCTATCTCCCTTTCCCAGGAAATAAATATAAACTCCATAAAATTATTATTTGAAAATAAAAAATTATACCTTTCTCACTCTCGCATAACATAAATTATTTCAAATGAATATCATTTCAAAATAAAAACATATACACTAATACATGTATACTAATCCTATAAAAACATTACAGCACTTGCTCCTGTGCCTTATAGGATTCTCCATTTTTGTGCTATAACGCATTTATAACCTTTCGTAGCAATTGCGGAACACTCAAATTAACACTAATACTGCTATAAGAGTGTTTATAATAGTGTTATAAGAGTGCGCCAGAGTCTTGTAGCAATAAAATTGTTACGTGGGTAATTTCAGACATATGTTGATAAGAAAAATGCTACAGGGACATGCTTTATTAACGGTAGATTTCTATAATTAAAGTATATAATTAAATATTGTGGCTCTGGATATTTTTAAAGCTTTCGATCGAGTATGGCATAGTGTATTGTTAGCCAAATGTCAAGCTGGCCTGGGTCCCTCTTCTCTCAAATGGATTGAAAGTTCTTTTTCGAATCGTACGATTCAAGTCCTAGTTCAAAACTCAAAGGTATATACAAACACATCTAAAACTCAAAGCTGTACAATCTCCAGGAAAATTTAAATTTTTGATCCTATTATTTTGTTTCAGGAGGATAAACTTCAGCGGTTTGAAAGCTAAATCGAAAAAGATCTGAAATGATTATATAGTGGAAATTAAATCTATATTACCTCCACTTAAGCGTTTACCCCGAGAAACACAAAGGGCAGCATTTGCTCACCCTACACCATTGAAATCCCTAGATGGCAAAAGACAAGTTATGGAAATTCGTTTATAACCTCAACATTCCGAATGTGGAACCAAATTTCATATTTATGAGTTCCCAAAACATGATAAATTCTATATTTATGACCTAAATAATCATAAAACCATTTGAATATTAAATTTTCTCAATACGACCAGACAGCTTTTTGCTAGGTCTTAATTTTTAAATATGTTAATAATTATTACATTAGAAATTTGTTAAAATCTTTTTTATTTAAATTATAAATTATAATAATTTAATATAAAACATGTTCTTAGTTAGTTTTTAAGTAATAGTTGAAAATAAAGAAAAAAAAAATGAACATTAACACCTTCGTTCATAATTGTCCACCTTACCTTTTACCATCCTATTTCCTCCTAATTTTCCTTTCCCACCCTAGCCAAACGTACAAATCGGTATAAAAGGTCCCCACTTAGTGTTTTGGCTATGAATGCAAAAAAAAAAGATTAATGTTCAGAGTTTATGACGGCTTATAAACGTTGTCCATAAAACTACTATCAAGGCGATGTTTATCAGATATAACAGTAATGCATTGGAAATATCAATTAAATTAATTTAGTCTAAGCTAATATTAATGCAAATTAATAAAGGCAAACGAAATGCAGTCAAATAAAATAAAGGCAAATGAAATACAGTTAAATAAAAATAGAGCCAAATTGTAAGAAATTCAGGCAAACGGACAATAATGAAATATATATATGACACGTTTCCGCTAAAAAGACAGGTTTAAAATCAAGTACCAGGACTTATCAAATCGAACTAGTTGCTTTGATAAGTACTACCATTGATTAATATTATATGTATATAATTTGACAACAAGTGTATTTTTGAAATAGATTGCAATTCCACATTCTAGACGTTCTGATTATGAATAAATTTCCATAATCAGTTTTTAAATACATACCTCAGTATTTCTATGGTGGACATCAAATATGAATGAAGTCAAATACTTTCGAACATTAACATTTTTGATAAGTTTCAAGCCTATAGTAAAACTTTTAATCTATGAACATTCTACAATCTGTTCTACACATCAACCCAAAAATATCACAAACTGTTTAAGTTGTTGTTAAAACTTGCATTGACCAGAATTAATTGAAAAATATAATTACAAAACAATTTAAAGTCAATCAGTAAATGACTTGATAATCTTGTATTAATAAATTATTTATTATCATCAGTCTTCTGACGACGGTTTAATAACCGAAATCGATTAAGATATTTAATAAAATTGTGAAACATACCTACAGTTTTAATATTTATTTAATTTTAATAATGTTTCACCTAGAGCCTAGAACAAATTATAATAATTTATTTGTCATTGTTGTTTAATTATTTATTTTCGCCAGCAAATTTGAATGCTCTCCCAATCAATTTGTTTGGCAAATATACGATTTACAACGCAATACGATTTTGTCTTCAATTGAATAATTTTTTTTAAACTGAATTAATTTATTTGTTATCTTAAATTATTAAATCTAAAATTGATTTGTTCGCATTTTCCTGCCTAATATTTGACTTAATTTTATTACTTAACACTTCTTTTTCCCCAGAAAATTTGATATTCTTTATAATTAAATTGAATTTAACTTTATTTTGATCCATTGAAGAGCCGTAATAGAATAAATGTCAAAGACCTAATTTTGTTACTTCAAATAGACATAATAGAAAATATCTATACATAATATAGGTACTAGGTACTCAATTCAAACAAATATAATATTAATTGTATTATCTAAAGTTTTGCGATGATACTTTGATACTTTCAAACTCAATTTTCAGTGTACACAAAAACATTTCAATTCAAACTAGTCACAATTAAAATTTATACAAAAATTTTATTATAACCCCTTTTTCTTCTTTATATTTATAAAACAATTTCCTTTTACATCTCCTTTAGAAATAAAAAAAAAATTTAAATGTGTGTGTGTGTATACTTATCCATATCCATATGGATTTGATACACATAATAGAGGAAGGTCACATATGAAATTTTACGAAAAATTTATAGAAAAGATAAAGTTTTTTTGATTGTTCAGGAAATGAAAGAATTTCAAAGAGAGAAAAGAAATTAAATGTCGAATTTCTGGCATACATCCTGTAATCCTTTTTAACAAATTTTTTGTTATCGTATTTTGAAATTATATGTCTGTATATATAATATAATATATGTATAAATAGAAAAATACACGTAATTATATTACATCCGGGAAAAGAAAAATTTTTGTTTTTTCTCTTTTTGCTATTCTGGAAAAATTATGTTCACATTGACAATTTCTATGTTTCAAAGGTTATTGATACGAAGTTTTTGATTTTTTTTTTCGTAAAAAAAATAAATAAAAAAAATAAAAGTTTTATCACGTAATTTTACCAGTGTTTCAAATTGAAATAGTTTTAATAAATTAAAAAAAAAATTAATGCTAAGCTTAATTAAAATCTGATTTCTGAAACAAAAATGTTTTCAGATTCAGACTTTTTGTTGTTATTCATGATTTGAAATTTACATGCGGAAAATCTAAATATTGATTTTTATTTTAACTAAAAAAAAATGATTTTAAAATTAAAAATATTTGAATTTTTCCATTTGATAGCATAAACAGAAGACATGGGCACAATGCAGTGGTTGACGCAAATTAATGAATTAAGGTTTTTGAAAAATTCAAAGTTAAGGATTTGCAATGGTTTTCAATATTGTTAAAGCTAATGAAAAAAAATATTGCTTTGTATTTTTAAATGCATTTTGAGTCTGTCAACCTTTTTATCTCAAATAAGTAATCTAAAAATAGCAAATTAAGCTAAAATTAACAAAAATAAAATCTATCACTGTTATTATACCTTTTTTATTTATGTACATGTGTACATAAATTATCACAACGTAAACAAAAAAAATATAATGTACACTTTGCAGAAAATATAGACAGATATATTGAAAATACTTGCATGTCAAATTAACTTGCATTATGGAGAAATTATTATTATAACAGCGTCTCACGCTCATGTTTTGAGTTTATGTGGTAGTCTTTTTAAGAAAAATCAAATATAATATATATATATATATATATATATATATATATATATATTTGTAACTGTAATATATAAATATTGACCTAAATGAAGATTGGAAAGAGGAATCGTTACAAATCTACGAAAATTGTAGAAAATATTTTTAGTTTAGGAAAAACATGAGCATGATGGACTCTGATAACACTAAGACCAATGAGTATTTTTTATTAGCACGATAATTTTTTCTCAATTCTTCTCAACTCATTTCAATTCTACGTAGTTTTTCTATCGAATTACAATTTTAAGATATTACATTGATATCATCATTATTATGACAATCGAATTAAATGCAATTATGAAATTTAATGCATTAAAAACTGCAATGGATTACTTTTATCATTATTATTAAAAATTACAAAAGCAATGCAATTTTTTTTTTATTAGGACTGAATTTTTGAATAACAATGCAAATGCAATGATAATGTTTAAACGACCATGCCTGATAAGCAGAATGCTAATTTCATGCGTATATTTATTACCCAAATTATTCGAAATAGAAAACCAGTATAGTGACAAAAATAAACAAAAAAAAGTGTTGTTATCCAAATTTAAACAGCACTAGGGGCTCCTGTTGGTTAATTATAATTCAAGGTAAAGCTAAATTTAAAGTTTAAAAAAAAAATAGGGATTTGCATGGACTGATAGACTTTTTAATACAAAGCAGAAATCACTTATATGTTTTAATGGAAGGGCTTCAGATTAGAATGAACTCACAAAAAAAAATTCGGCCACTAAACTTGCAAATCCAACACTAATTTTTACTATTTATAATTTTGAAATTTTATTTGCCGTTCAGGTAACAGGGAAAGTAAATTACACGATTTGTCGTAAAAACACGAAACACCTAAAAAAAAGTGCTTTTTTCATTAAAAAACGTATTTTTTAAATATTATGTATTTTATTGTAAATATTATTTAATTTCTTCAAATTTAAGCAAATGTTCAAAATACATTAAATTACAAAAAAAGTGCCGGCTTTTCCTTAATTTTTTTCATCGTTCGTCGAATTTACTAAAAAAAATTTAAAAAAAAAACAGAAAAAACAAACAAAAAAAAAATATTAAAAAAAAAAGTTTAGAGACAAAACGGTACATATACATTATATATATATATATATACAAAAATATACATTTTCATAGTATTTTAATATGCAGCATTAGGTACTATTTGATGTTTGGATGATAAGACATATTCTGGGTACCTAAGTTATTACTTTCATGTACCTACTGCCGACGATGTACCTTTCAGGTCCAGAAAATTTTTACTTCATTTCTATAACAAATTATCATTAGGTACCGAACTATTCTTATTTTATATATTGATGATAAGACATCTTTTGGGTACCCAAGTATCGGTAGAGTTTTTACTTTTTTCATATATGTACCTTCTTACGATGGTATACGTTTCAGGTCCAGAAAAAATTTATTTCACTTTTATAACAAAATTATCATTAGATAACGAACTATTCTTGTTTTGATTTTTGTGATGAACTGTCCTTTGGGTACCCAAGTACCATTGTGTATTATATAAACTTTACGTAAATGAAAAATATAAAATAATGTATATAAAAAAAAAATTTGTTCAAATAAATTATTTCTGTGATATAAAAAATAATATTTTCTTATTTTAACACAAAAATGCATTATAGGTACAGGTGTACCTTTCAAGCTGAACACATAGACAAAAAAAAATGGCTGGTTTACCCACCCCCCCAACTATTTTTTTTATTTCAAAAAAGTTTTAAAATATAAATTTTGATAAAAAATTAATTCTCATAAATATTCAAGTCTCTAAGTCAATTTGCATCGAAAATATTCATAAAGTAAAATGCAAAAAATACAAGTGTACCTTTCCAGCTGAATAAAGGTTAAATAATTAAATCCTGAGATACATCTTATAAGCTCGTTGTCACGGAGATTATGACAACTGTGCAATAAGATATCTAGCGGGTCATATACATATTTTTGGGTTTTTTTTGTTATTTTAATTTTTTTAATTCGTTCAGTTTTCCGTATTTTTTCAGTGTATGTATTATAGGAGTGTATTTTTAAATTCGAACTGAGCCACAGGAAGTTCAATGAAATCGGATTAGATCTGTTTATTTTACACTTAAATCCATCACTCTGTCTCAGCAGATGAAATAATAAGCCCATATAAACAAAATCTTTTTAAAAAATGTATACCTTTACACCTGATGCTAAATTAGTAAATTGCTTTTTAAGAACTGTTTAGGACTTTTTCAAATTTTGGTTGATTATAATGATGTATATAAAAATACTAATGTGTTATTTTAAATTTAAACAAAATACAAAAGTTTTCAAATCCATGTACGCATTACTATTGTACATAATTGATCCAAAAATGCTTTGCAATTATAATTATAGACTTAGATATATCGTGTGTTCTAGACTCATGTTAATTTCGCACTCGATGATATTACTTGATATCACTCGAAAGCTCATTTGAGCCTGTTTTCTATGCATTTTCATCTTTTATTCTAATTGTCTTCGATGGAAGATTATTAAATCATAAAGGCAATTCAACCGCACCAACAAAAATGGCCACTGATTTGAAAAAACCATGTAGGTATATATTAAGAATATTTAATTTTTTTATAACAAAAAGATTTAAATTAATTGGCGAATTAGTAAAACAAAATGTTCACATGTTTTACTGCAAATATTAGTTCTAGAACATGCTTTGTTTTCTTAATTAAATTCATTTAAATAAGTCTCTAATATATTAATATAATAATAAAAATCGATATATAATAGCAACAAAAAACGAAAACATCAATCTGTGAATTCCATTAATAAAAATTTAAAAAGATTAAACACTTAAAATTTAGCATAAAAACTCACCATTTAAAAAAAAGCAAATAAAACAAAAAACACCTTTGGTTAAATATTTGTGTACGGTTCTAAGGTTATTTTTTTTTTTTTTGTATTAAAATATTTTCACCACAAAAATTAATAATAATAGAAACAAAGAAAAAAATAATTGGTTAATTTTTTAAAAGAAACTAAAAAATTGTGCAAATAGCCAAAATTGTTCTAAGATAGCTTCCGGTAAAATATAATTTAATTATTGCGTAAATTCCAAAAATTAGAAAAAAAGAAAAACAAAAAAAAAATAAACATTTCATAACAAAAATGTTTAATTAAATTTTTTTTGTTTAATTTTTTTTTTTTTGTTTTCAACATAACTACTTTAAAAAAAAAAAAAAAAACAAAAATTTTAATTTTGTTTGAACACCCAAAATGCAAACTAAAAAATTTTTACCAAAACAAAATTAAAAAAAAAAAAAATTAAACAAAAACAAAAAGAAAAGTGTTTACAAAAACCGAAATCTACCTGAACAGATTTTGTTTGCCTTCCATGCGCCGATTCTCTATGAACTAGGTGAACATCATCTTCGGTATTATTCACATTAATAACCCTTTTGCTACAATTAAAAAGAGAATAGAACAGAATGTACAGGGTGTTTCAACGAAAAAAAATTTTTGTTTTGTTTTTTTTTTTTTTGCGTTTTGAAATTTTTTTTTTTTTATTTTCAAATCTTAGAAGATTTTAATAATATAAATTTAAAGAAACAAAAAGAACCCTTTTGCAAAAGCTTCTTATTTTATTAAAGTTTTTTTTTTATTTATGTATTTTTTATTTTTTTTTTTATTATTTTGAATAAAAAAACAATAAGTAATTATTAAAAATTATATTTTACTTTCTAAAATAAATTAAAAATACGTATTATAAAGTTAAATGAAAAAAATAAAATAATTTTTTTTTGTTGTTCTTGTTTTTAATGAAATGAAATTTTGTTTTTATAATTAAATAATTAAATTTATTAATAGTAATAAAAAAAAAAAAATTCTTAAAGAGTTTTAGCATAACTTTTTAAGCACAAATTCTGAATTTATAAAATTTGAATATCAAAAATGTACTTTGTTGTTATGACCATTATACGAATAATACTAGCCCTATCAACTGTGCTCGGAGACTTACTTTTTTTCAATTTAATTTTAATTATAATTTTTTAAAGGGATATCTACAAATTTTAGTCCTGTATTAATATGTGAATAACATATATGAAGTCTAAAGACCAATCTATATTCTATAAAAAAAAAAAACTAAGAGCAAATGCGATACATCTTTTGAGATGATTACAAGTCACCCAAAAATGTAACTAATTTGTACTGTATTAATGTTTACATATCTCATAACGGTTAACTTTCAATTAATAATTCCTCTACAGTTGGAGCATTTAATTTCTACTGAGATTAGAAGAACAATCAATATAACCAAAACTACTCGTATATGTACCAAAAAATTACTGAAATTACAAAGTTTAATAGCTCTCATCAATTTTGGGTCTCAATTTTGTTAACTATGTATTATAGAAAACCTGGATTAAAACATACAACGAAATTGAAAATTTAATCGAAAAATAAAGATACTTGGACTTGGACGACAACCATGGGTAAGCTGTGGCCTTCATTAGTATACTTCTTTAAATACGTCGATCTTGCCCCGCTGGTTTTAGATTTGTAGGGTTTGAACATTATTACTATCCCTACCATGATTATTATCGAGCTCTCTGTTGAGCATTTTCGCTTTTTTTATGTTTCGTTCATTCGGCGTAGTCTTTGGGGATCTTTCCAAACTGTACATGATTTTCATTTTTAATCGGATTACTGAAAGTGTTCTCTAATCTTTTTGGTCCTATAATTTATCTGAGAATTTTTCCTTATTTTTCGAATATATGTAGAATATTATCCTCAGTTACATTCATAGTTCATACCTCGCAACAATACGTCAAAATGCGTCGTATGGAAATTTTATACACCGTAATTTTAGCTTATCGTGTGTGATATTAGCTTTAACTGTAAGATATATTTCCGGCCTAATGTGTGTTGTATGAATACAGCAATGAAGTGTAAATATTGTACCAGGTGTGTAAAGATTGTACTTTCAAAATTGTATACTGCAATCGATATATTAGAGTTTTCTTATTTGCTCATTCCCGGACATTTTTATTTATTTTATTTTATTATAGAACTAAATAATTAATTATTTTTGATTTGTTTTTAGTGATCTAATAAATTGTGCAATTAAAAGTTGAATTATCTTTCACTAAAAAATTAATTTTTATATCAATATTTTGGATGCAACTAATTTCCTTCACCAGTACTTGCAACTTACTTGATCAATTAATTTATTAGTGAACGAAAATTCGACTTGTAACTAAATAATTCGACTAATTCGAAAGAATTGAATTAAATGAAATTTGTAAGGTTCTCCCAGGTTTGTATTTTTTTTATTTAAAAATTTAAGGAAGTTCACTTTTTCGTATATCGTTATACGAAATATAACAACAATTGCAAAAAAATATGGCTAAAAGTCATAGAGTATATTATCAAAAACAAAAAATCATGAAAAAATTAAATGTCTGAAAACACAGTTGACCGAGATCTTACTATGTATTCATTTATTTCCAAGACAATAAAAATGTGATAGATGTTAATGGAATGTCCGAAGCAAGACTACAGAAATCCATTTTTGAGACAAATCAAAACAATTGAGAATAAGAAAGAGAGCCGATGATGAAAAAACAAATAAATAACTTAAAAGAAGATTAAAACAATAAAAAAATGAAGATAATCCGTCATTGAAGAAATGATGAAAATAATAGAGATGTCTTAATGAAAATAGTAGCCTTAATTAAGACTCTCTCATTGCTATAAAGCTAGTAGATATAATGAAAAACCATATTAATTATTTAAGGTTAAGTACGATACTTTTTAAATATGATATGCACCTATCATAACTTATTTGAGTGACCATCAAATGGATAAATTTTTTTTTAATAAGATTGCATCTTCTCCTAAAGTGTCATGACTATTTACCACCGTGTAAATTATTAAACTACATTACTACTTGTATTACATTGTCCTATAATATTACAACAAAAGTAAATTGATTTTAAAATCTAATGTTGGTAATTAGGTGGAAGTGGCAATTCCGGTTGCTTCTGAAACACTCATTAGCTCTCTTGATTATGCTATATCTCTTAATTAGACCTCTTGATAAACTATTTCCTTTTGTAGGTCATTTTGGGAATTCTGAAGAAGATGGAGTATACAAATTGTATACAAAAACATTAAGAAACAAGGATACTCTTTCAAATGTCCTTTTCGTCCTTAAAGGGTCATACGATGCGCCACGAGAGATATATATTTTTGGAAAGCAATCCTTGATGGGATATATGCATTAGGGCAAACGTAGGTACACCATCTCCTTCAAATGAGCCGTCCTTTGGCCAAAAAAACTCAGTACCATAGCCACCCTGTGCAGTTGAGCAGGTAAAACAAATGTAATAAAGTAACTAAAAAATAATTTAGAACAAACTTTTTAATGTAAATTACAATAAATAATAAAACGAATTTAATTGCAAAACAATGATTCATAAAAGATACTAAAAAGATTATAAATTCAAAATCAAGGTCAATCAAAGTCAGTTTAAAACAAAAAAAAAATTTTAATTTAATAAATGGAAAAAATATTTTTAAATCTCCAGAGTGAAACCTATTTTAAAATACCACATAAAAATTACATCTAATTTGTATTCTACAATTCCAACATACTTATTAATTTAATAACTATTTTTTGATTTTAAAATAATAACAGTTTCCATTCCATTTCATTTAATTGTAATTGATTGACCACCATTTTGTGTTGAATTTTTTATATTTTAAACTTTAAAAAGGTTTCAGTTTTTTTCTATAATTTTTGATATTCAATTTTATAAACACAAAAACAGATACGTTTTATAATATATATATATATATATATATATATATATATATATATATATATATTATATATATACATTAATAAATAAATAACAAAAAAATATTAAATAAAAAAAGAAACACTAAAAATAATAGGTAGGTATATGTAGGTAGATAGGTAGATACTATTAAAATAATTATTTATCCTAGACCTATATATTGCAATAGCATTAAAGAATTATTTTTTTATAATATGAGTATTTATGTATGTATTTTGATTAAAAAAATTGTATTTATTGTTTTGTATTTAATTAAATATAATTTTAAATAATACAAACAAAAACAATAACAAAAAAAATTATATTTTAAATAATTACCTTGCTGAATTGTATAACGGGCACCAGGAGCAAATACAACAAAATAATAATGTAAGTATTGTTAATGCAATTAAAACTGCCAATAAAATCAACAACCAAAATAAAAGTTTATTTTCTGCTTTATAAATTGTCTGAAAACGAATAAAAAAAAACATTTATTTAAATATTTTAAATTAATTTAGTTTATTTTTTTATTTATTTTATTTTCTTTGCTCTTTAAAGAAAGACCAAATTTTAAACTTTGTGTTTTTTATAAATTACATAAATCATGTTAATTAATATTTATTAAATTTAACAACAACTATTTTTATGTTTTGGTATTATATATTTTATTATATAAATTTTATATTTATTTATATAAAATATTTTATAATAAATTCTTCTTACATCAATTGTATGAGTACTATAGGTAAAAAATGACATATTTTCAATATAAAATAAAAATTTGCTTTTCAATTGAAAAATTAAACCTGAACTTCATTTTACAATTGGTTAGGTACAATAAAACCTTAACATAATTTTTACTTTGAAGGTGATGGTGGAAAATATTAATAAATAATTTTCATTAATATAATTAAAAAAAAAAAGAGTTAAATATTTTTTTTTCTATTTATTTAAGCAATAAAATTCGTGCCCCATTATTTACTGACATGAGAATGCATTATGATGCATATCAAAATTATTATTTTAAATTACCAATTGTCATGCAAGTAAATCATCATAACAATAGAAAATGTTATGTGACACAATTTACTTTTGGACATTATAAGTGTTAAGGTCATACCAGTCGTTATTTATTTTTATTTTAATGTGCAAGTTTTACTACATTTAACTGATGGATTGTTTAAATTAAAATTCAGTGTTGATTTTATTTTATTTATTTTTTTAATCAAATTAGTCGGAGATTTTTATAAATTGTTTTTTGAAAAAAGAAATATAATAAATAAAAAAAAAAATAGTGCAAGTTTCAAGTTCAAAAAACGCAAGTGAAAATTTAACTCAATCATAGCTTCTGATCTAAAAATAAGTTTAGTTTAAGTTTTAGTTGTAAGATTTAATTTTTTTTATTCTCAGATTTACAGTATAAAATTAAAAAATATTAAAAATATAGAATTTTTTTATAATATTATGTACATAGTTAAAAATATGAATATATGTAAGTAGTCAAAGAAATGAAATTCAAAATATAGTACGATAGACAAGATATTGGAACAATTAATTTTAGGACATCATAATAGAAAAGATATTTCAAAAAGAACATTTTAAGAAGATATAAATTTTAATCAACAAAAAGTTGAGAAAGTAATTAATTTTAGTGAGGTCATGTGGTAAAATGTTACCAAAAATAACACAGAAATCGTGAAAAAATTTTAATTCGAAAACACAGCAAATTTAATAGGAAAACTATTCAAATACGAGTTTATCAAGGTTTCTCTCCCATTCAGAGCGAAATTAAGAAAACACGAGTTAGATATCGTATATAGCAGCAGAACTAATCAACTCAAGTCTGTCTAGGTTCAACTAAAGACCCAATTGGACAAATGGAAAAACCAGGTGTATATAAGGTAACTTGGAGTCATTGCAACAAAGTGTATATTGGGCAAACTAGGAGAAACATGCAAACACGATTCAATGAACACCTGAAAGAAGCAGAACTGGCCAAGAAGAAGAACTCAACAGAGTTTCGATCCCAAGTAGCAGAACACATCATCCAGGAGAATCATAGTATTTCGAAAGAAGACATTGTAATGGTAAATTACATTAGAGAATCTAGGAAACTAGATTCAGCCGAAAGCATCGAAATCTACAAAACTAAAAATGACTCACTCCTAAATAAAGACCAAGGCAGCGGATATTCTTCTTTATTTAAATTTTTATTTATTTAAATATAATAAAACGAATAACACCACCCCTACCTGTCACTCTGACATCGGAAATATTATTTTAAATACCAACAATAAACTAAATAATAATATTATTATTCAACCCCCTACCTGTGCTATTTCATTGGATAATAAACACCATGCAGCCGCGGAAATTCAACATTTGAAACAACATTTGTTAGTACTCTGTACCTGACCGACTATCACACTTTACCGAATATCCATTCATATTGGTCAAATCGTCATTCTTTGTGATTCAAATTTATAAGGAAGTTAAAAGATAGGCTGAAACGAATAAAGCCAAATTTACGTGTTTGCCATAATAAATATTTAAATTTGCAAAAGTGTCTCTATTGATTGAGCTGATGAACCCTAAATTCATACAATTGAGCGTATTCTCGCACAACCTTTCAATTGATAAATAACATTTCTGCAAAATGTTGATCAAAGACAAACCAATCAGATTTGGCTTTAAGTATTGGTGCCTGCCATTCTCCGATGGATTCTGCAACCAGTTTATACCATATGCAGGTGTATTTGCAGGCAAAGATGGTAATTATAGCCTTGGATAAAGCCATTATGGCGACGAAAATAGGACTCTAAAACTATTTTTGTAAATAAAAATTACAAAAAATATCAATATGTAATATTAGGAAATTATTTTTAATTTAATCGAAAAAATTAAAATAGCTAATAACAGTTTTTGAATAGGTAATAGAAAAAACAAATGACTTATTAAGTTCAAAAAGAAATTCATTGTACTTGTATAATTCATAGCAGTAATAAACTTAATAACACTGGTATTATATCATGCTATAGGTCTACGCCCAATTTAAACTAAATGGGTTGAAAATTTCCCTTTGAATTGGGAAATTCGAATTTCAGATGATGAAATAATATTCAACTCTTTTTCTGAATTTTATTACAGATCTCCTCTGAACAACTTTCAATACAATAAATAATTTTGTGGATGACAGCATTTGGTAATATTAAAATGTCTAATGGTACAGCTACCTAAGTTAACATGAAAAATATATGGTAAACCATAATTAACAAAAAATTTTGATTGAGATAAAATAAACAAAGGCGATTTTAACATCTACAAAAATCAAAGATGTCTAGTTTCAGAAAAACTTATACGCCATTTGAACATATTTTCAAATCTCAAGATAAAGCTTTATAACATAGCTGGAAGACTGAAATATGTATTATCAGAGGGCGAGTAAAACAAAAAATAATATGTAATAACCATATTTTCGACATTGCATGTAACAGTGCCCAAATATTTCCTTAATTATTTATAAATTTTTTAAAATATGCTTAATATCTATACTTATAAAAGGGAAAGTTTGTTTGTTTGTTTGTTTGTTTGTTTGTTTGTTCGCTATACACGCCCACAGTTTTAAAAATAGAGTTCTGAAATTTTGCACAGTTATGCATGGTCAAATAAGGTACCAAACGCGGTACTTTACAAAGCCATCAAATGACAGGTTCGGGTTGCTGCCGTACAACTCCTAGGAAGACTCAGGATTATTTTAAAAACCAATTGTGTTACAGGCATGAAAACTTACACTTAGATACTGTTTCACAAATAAAGAATTTCGACGGTTACCGATTTCAAAAATTTAGATTGGTTCGGGTTACTGCCGTACAACTCCTAGCACTTATGTCTCGCAGGAATATTTCAAAAACCAATAGTGGTACAGGCATGAAAACTTACACTTAGATACTCTTTCACAAATAAAGAATTACAACTGCCACTGATTTTCAAAATTTGGACTGGTTCGGGTTGCTGTCGTATAACTCCTAGCACGTACGTCTCGCAGGAATATTTCAAAAACCAATAGTGTTACAGGCATGTAAACTTACACTTACATACTCTTTCACAAATAAAGAAATTCGACTGTTACCGATTTCAAAAATTTGGACTGGTTCGGGTTGCTACCGTACAGCTCCTAGCACTTACGTCTCGCAGGAATATTTCAAAAACCAATAGTGGTACAGGCATGAAAACTTACACTTAGATACTCTTTCACAAATAAAGAATTACAACTGCCACTGATTTGAAAATTTGGACTGGTTCGGGTTGCTGCCGTATAACTCCTAGAACGTACGTCTCAGGAATATTTCAAAAACCAATAGTGTTACAGGCATGAAACTTTACACTTACATGCTCTATCAGAAATGGTTCAAAAAAAAAATTGTGTTACAGACTTGAAAATTTATTCATAGGTACTCTATGAAAAATAAAAAAACATGTATTGTCCTGAAAAAGTATTTTCGAATTTAGGAATCAGTATAAAATTTTTACATGACTTTATGAAGTGGCTATGTGAATTAGCCACAAAAATGTGACGATTCGTTTTATTAATCAGAAAATACTGCAGAGTGTTCCAGGGGGTCCATGTGTACAAATCGATAGGTACAGTTATCGATGAAAATAAAGTTGTTCCTCCTCATCAATTGGAATTAAAAGTAGTAGCTTCAATATTGCCTCTACGAAACTTGAAGAAACCAAAACTACGGTACTAGATTAAGAATAAGAACTTGGCATCCTCATTTCATTTAAGTACAAATTCTAATTGATTGTGGAAAAGGCGAACATATCTTTATTTCAAGAATACCTCAACAGCAAGGAACGTATTTACTTATAGTTCACAAGAAAAGACCACCGAAATATTGTTTACACAGAAATAATTTTAATGTAAGTATAGTTTAAGTTGTAGTATTGTTGATATTTTGTTATCGTAGTGAAAAAAAATATTAGAATATTTTTGATAAACCAATTTTTTTCAATTCGATTCATAAATTAAACTTGATTGAAATAAATTCGATACATTTTGTGGTCGGCCCGGACAACGTCGGGTATCTTTGCTAGTATTCTATAAAGCCTAAATATGATTGAAGTTTAAAGTCTTTGTTAACAGAGTACAGAACAAAATGCGATTCTTTTTATATAAAGAAATTGACTTTTACATTAATTTTCTATGCTTAAGAATATTCATCATCATTATAGTCTATGTAAGTGGATACTAGATACTGTGACGGGGGTGGAATTTTCAACTGGGGAAGCACTATAAAAGAAAGCATCAGTTTGTCAGTTTCATCAGAAATTTTTGCTTATTTCGACAGTCAAAATTGTTTAAATCTACTTCTCAAAGTAATTTTAATTCTGTTTCGGCAGAAAAACGATCGCTCAACTGAAGTAGTTATTATGAAGTGTTATTTATAAATTTACAAAGTTGCGAATATTTATTAAAAGAATTCTTTAATCCAGTTTCAATTAAAAATGTCAATATTTCGCAAATACTGTTTTTGTTATTAAAATTTTCATCTAAAAATATAACTTTAATTTAAGCTCTGACTTTAACAAAGCAATTAACAAAGTGTGAATATGAATTTCCTATACTTATGTTGGAAAACATCACGTATACGAATTAAAAGATTTTACTGAAAAATGCTGATTACATCGTTTTATTGTTGTTGTTGTTATTATAATTGTTTCAAAACTGCATAAAACAAAATTATGGTTGAAAATAAACAATGTAGCATTCAATAACGAAAAACTACAGAATTACTTAACACAAATCAATACTACACTCTAAAAAAACCCAAAACTACATACATTATTTATATAAATATTAAATCTCATTTAAGTCAACAATCACAATAATGCACAAAATTAATTCATTCCTTGCTACTTTTTTTATTTGTAAATACATTTTGTGTCATGCGATATTTTGTTGTTTCCCTAGATAATCTATTTTCTATCAGATATTTTCTAATTATATCAAGTAGATTTGGGATGAATACCAGAGACTCATTCAATTTTTTTTCTTCTAAGATTTTATTTTATTGTCGCTTCTCTTATTATTTTGTTGCTGTTGCCAAATAGTGACAGTGTGTTTGGGTGTATGTATATTGTAAATAAGGAGAATGATATTTAATTTGTCATTATATTTTTATGTTATGTATGATTATTATTATAGCTATATTGGTTGGTAAGAGAAGAATGATTTTTAATAGGTATTATTTTCAAATATTTTAAATTTGTCGTTGTTGGATTGTATGATTGAAAGAATAATAGAAAAAAATGATGTTTATATAGGCATTATTTTGTATACATACATAATGTAAATGTAGTTATATCTATGCATATAATTTTTGCTTGACATTTTTTTTCATTCGATTTGAATTTTTGTAGTAATTTTTAAATATAAATTTTTTATTAAGCTGTAAAAAATAATAAATAATATTTCATTTGGGGAAGCACTCCTTCAACTCAATATATATGGACGCTTCGTGCCTGGAGGCTGCCGGCAATATGCCGATAAACTCCAAAATTTATTGCAGATTCGAATCTTATTTTTGAATCTCCGTTAGTGCTGAAACCATTATTTTGACTACTCGGTACCGTGACCAACTTCAAGTAAACTTTTTTATAAATTTGCTCACTATTTCTAATAGATTCGAATCATAATTCATTACAAAGCCTTAAAACAATAATAATTATACCATCATATTTATAAGCAAACTTTAATTATGCGTGAAATTAAATACATAAGCAATTTTAAATGATAAAATATTTCTTTCAGAATTATCAAAAATAATATAATTTAATTAATACAATAAAATTCTGTAAATCAGTCTATTTAAAATTAAAATCCATTAAAATCTATAATCTCCATTGAGATAAATTACAGTAAAATTTAAGCAATTTTCTAAGATAATGAGCCTGAAAACACAAAAAAAAAAAAAAAACACAAAAATTTAATTAAAATATTTTTTTTTTGCTTTTTATTTTGTGTTCTTTTTTGTTTTAATTTCATTTCCTTGAAAAAAGAAAAAAAACTCAATTGAAGTTTAATTAATACATCGCACAAGCATAAGGATATTATTTATACTAGGATTCCAATTTATTTAATTTTAAATGAAAAAAACAAATTTTTTTTTTTTTAATTCGTTTTTTTTAGAGTCCGGATATTTCATTTCAAATATTAATTTATATGACGTTTAAATATAAAATATTAATCAGAGGTGGGCAACACAATTTAATTGGCGTAAACATGATTTAAAAAATAGCTTGAAAAATATTTTTACAACTTAAATTAATTAAAATTTTTTTTTTAATTATTACAGATGGGTGTGGCAGTGTGAAAATTGTTTGTTATATAGTCAACATGAAGAATTTGTTAATCAACTCTATTTTAAGGTACTATAACGAATGTATATTAAAATTTTACAAAAATTTACAATTGCAATATCAGTTAAAACAGCAGCATCAGTTATATGGAACATAAGCTTTTACTTAGAAATGTCATATAATTTAGATAAATTGTCTAATATAGCATGGCCAACTTAAATGATAGTTTAGCATACATACGATTAATTAAACAGTCCCATTGCTGTTTAATTAATCGTATGTATGAATAGGTACATAAGTTAAAGAATAATAAAATACAGGTAACACTCCAGCAACTCCCTTCCGTGGCCTAATCGGTTGGAGCACAGAAATGTGTTTCAATTACGATGTGGTCACGGTTTCGATTTCCGTGGAGGCATAAAATATAACTAAAAAAAATAGCAAAATATTATATATAAAATTTATAATCAATAAAAATAATAAATATAATTAATACTTTATATAACTAAAAATATTATCTATATCAATATCTATATTGCAACACTCATATATCTCATACAACACAATAACCAAATATCACAATAAATAAATATTGGACAAACACTAACACTTGTCAACAACTGACAAAAGTATGTGACATGACGTACCCAGTAAACATGGTAACGTCAGGCATCTTAACGTCAAAGATGGATTAAATCGCAGCGACAACTTGCAAAAAATATGACATCGTCTTACCACGTAGTCGGAGATAGAGTTATAAAAGAGGTCTTCTACAGTAGGCCAATCCCCTACTTAGTATAAATAATCCCCTACTAATATAAACATATTAAAAATGAAATTAGACATTGCCTCGGAAATAGAAATGATGATACGAGTACGATGGAAATGTCAAGTGGAAGCCCTGAGCTCCCAAGACGAGTAAGAAAAAAAAACAATACGTTCTTAAAAAATGTATTGTGTGAAATCTTCTTTTATGAGGCTTTGAAATAGTATCAAATGGGGGGAGTGGGTTAGACTATGTAAAATAGTCAACAATATTTTTTTCTTTTTAAATAACTTCATTTTAAATAAATGATAACAAAAAAAATAAGAAACCAAATAAGATGTTACACTTGCATATCAGTAGTAGAGGTATGTAGATATGTAATTTAATAAATATCTTCTCCATCACGAATGCTCTTCAACGCCATACGTTTTTTCGGTTGTTCCATCTTCATTCCCTGAATTATTTTCATCACACAAGTCTTTTGATTTTCTTAAAAAGTGGTAATTTTCGCTTGTTTGCTCTTCTTTGCAAGATCTTTGTAAAGTGCTTAATATGGGTAAAGGCAGTTCTGTAGTTCTCTTTTGAATTCAAAACTTATATCGAAATGTTTAACTAAATTCAGGCTTTTTAATTTGTTTAGTGTAAAATTATCGATTTTGTAATCTTGATTGGAGTCACTGTTCTCAGAAAGAATTCCTTTTGCAGTTTCGGATGCCAATTCCAAATGGTCTATTCAAGACAAGTTCTCTTTCAAATATTAAATATTGAAGATTCTAATTAGACATATCCTCAAAACCATCCCCTCCAATTAATTTGACAATTTCTTACATTCCACCAATTTCATTTTCACTCGATTGCTTTTTACACAGGAATTTGGAATACACAATCACATACAATAGCTTTTCTGTAGATTTTTTTTTTTTGTGGTAAATCTACTAGTCAACGTACGATGGCCAAATCTTCTTCAAACATCCATTTAGAGTTTATTTGTTTAGTTTTTTCAAAGATAAGGAAATAATATCGATACAATGCTTCACTTCAAATTGTTTCCAAATATGGTTTAAATCAACTGATTTGATTACAATATTGCATCTAAAATCTATGGTAAGTATCTTCTAAGGTAGTATGATTTAAAGGTATAATACGTTTGCGATTATCAATCCTGTTGCTCATCATAGCAACGGAGGAGGGCATTGATGAATTTCCTGCACCAAACTCGATTTTATGTGCTTTGAGCCCATACGAATGTTTGTCATTAATGCACTTGGCTATAATAATTAAGTACTGTTTGGTGGAAGAAATTCTATTTAAACATTAGTTGTCAAGCCTTCTGGATGATCTGGGGGATTATCTAAATAAGTAATTTTTTGACATTTCAAAATCTTTTTCGAAGTAGCATGCAATCCTAAATTTTTTTTTCACACATGAAAAAAACCTAAAGAATTTACTCCAATAAATACAGAAAAAATAGATAAATACAACAAAATATTAAAAGGCTTATAATGACTATTTACGTTGAGCAACAACACGTCCAAATAATTGCAATTTCTTTTATTTTTCTGCATTTTTCTTCATTCATTATAACTAACATTTCAAAACAGCAATGGTACAAAAAATTGATACAAAATTTCAAAATACCACCTTCTACATTGACAAATTACTTCGAGGTGTACTAGAGAGTTGGACAGGACTGAATTTAATCACCATAAATGATAGTAACAACATTCAATAGTGGTCATTGGAACATATTAGTCATTCAAACTATGTCGAAGTTGGACTATCCGAATGTATTTTTATTATCACATACGAATAGCTGCTTAAACGATACGTGCCAAACCTGTGTGATACTGTAAAAGGGCGTGCATAAAGCTTAACGCAGCTAAAACTCGCACATCTCATCAATCAATTCTCCATGAAGAAGCACAAATCCAGAAGGAAGGCGCGAATTCAATTAAATGAACATCATCAGCATCATTTTATCAGAAGGAGATACTGAATATGATATTGAAGACAGAACTGCTCTCAAAAATATTGAATGCAAAATATTGAAAAATATTGAAAAATATTGCAATTAAGCAACACATCTCTCCAGGCTAAAACGGAATTGTTCGAGTCAAATGTAAGATCATCATAAAATCATATCGAAACATGGGAAGCTTCTACGCACTTTATCAACAAAGCTTCAAGCGTACATCGAAAAATGCTTCTGAATTCAGCCAAAATTGATTGTCCATTTATTCATAGACAGTATAATATTTATACACCAACTTGTGACTTCAGAAATAGAAGTTTCTTATATATTAGTGCACATAGGACTAATTATGCTTTCTTTGGGCCATTAGTAAATTCTCAACGGTTTTTTAATGAATGTTATTCGGCGATTGACTTCAATTTTAGTAGAATTGTTTTTAAGAGAAAAATCACTAATTTTCTTAAATTGAATCAATAAATAAATCTCTTTAATTTATTTTTTAAGTTTATTACTTTTAGTTTAATTAATGTTTCGGTGATTTGACTTAAATTTTAGCTAAGTATCCTATATGTATTAAATAAATAATATATTAAGTTATTTTTTATTCTTTATTTTTATGTGAGAGTGGATACTATAAATACAAGTTAACTTTTACAACTTTTAACACTATTATAGTTCATATTTTATAATCAGTGCGTATTACACACAACAATATTGTGAAAAACCCCTCTAAAAAATATCGCGAATTGAATACTAAGACTAGGCGCACACATGCAATTTTTATTTTTGCAACTGTTTGATTGCAAAAAATCTTTGCGCGCACACATAAGCAACCAAACTATTTGATTTTCTGGTGCAGCGCAAACGTAGCATACAATTAAACAATAGCATTTCATATAGTTTGAAAACGAATTTTCTAAAGAATTAGCATGCATTTGTGCTGTTGAAATTAAAAGGAGAAAAAAATTAAGGAAAACATTGCAGGGTCACCCTTTATTAAGCCAGAGATTAATAAAAGAGCAATTTCATAAAATTTATGAAGAATTGAGGTGTAAGCCAGAAAATTTTTTCGGATATTATAGAATTAGTTAGGATATTATAAAAAGATATTTTCTCTTTTTTATTTAAATATTGGTGAAAAGCATTAATATTATCGTTTTAAAATATATTTTTCGAAGTATTATTAAAATAAATAGCGATGATACTTCTTTTCCGGCCAAATTTTGGTTTTTGGTCACAATAGTTGTAAATATTAAATCAATTATCCTTAACCAAGTATATACCTATATTATTTATTAGTAATCCATTTTTTATATTATAAATGATTTACATACAAATATTAAAATATGTAAATCATATCTATCTCTCTTTCTCATGAAATAAATATAAATTCCATAAAATTATTATTTCAAAATAAAAATTTATACTTTACTGACTCTTGCATAACATAAATTATTTCAAATGAATTTCATTTTAAAATTAAAACATATACACTAACACATATGCATATTATTCCTATAACAATCTTACAGCAATTGCTCCGTTGCCTTATAGGATTCTTCATTTTAGTGCTATAGCGTATTAATAACGTTTCGCAACAATTGCGGAGCACTTAAATTAACACTAATACATTTATAAGAGTATTTATTATAATGTTATAACAGTGCGCAAGAGTCTTATAGCAATGAAATTGTTACATGGGTAGGCAACACTTACCGAATTGTACAAAACAAAAGAATGATATGTTAAGATATACAGTTTTGCATTTTAATGTATCTTGAAAAATTGTACGGAGTGTAATACATTTTTTTTTGTATAAACTTAATAACTGAAGTTATCATGTTCTTGAGAAAAAAATTTGATGTAACAAAAGTGAAAAATTTAAAAAAAAAGGTAGAAATATTACGAAAAAAAAAATTATTTAAATGATTTCAAAGACCATATCTCTTTAAAGATTTCCAAAAGATTTTTATTACAAATATTTTTTAAAAATCAAAAATAACTAGAAAAGTATAGCAAATTCTATACTAAATTTTATTAAATTGCGCGCTGTGATATGAAACACAAACGTGCAATCAAACAGTTGCGCAACTAAAAATTGCATGTGTACCATTTAGATCATCCTATATTTACGTAAATAATTGAAATTTCATTTTAAAAATTTCAATCTGTTACTGATTTTTTTATTTTTTCTTTTTGGCACTTAACAGTGATATAAATATACATATAAAAATGGTATATAAATTTTTATTTGCACAAAAAAAAATAATTTCCAAATCCACCCTTTATAATGTTATAACTATAATTCCTTTATCATAATTTTTCTCTGAAAAATTTAACTAAAAACGAAATATTTATTTTCAATTTACTTCCATTTTAAATTAATTTCAAATTATTTTTATAATCAACATCATCATTATTATCACAACAATCATAATCATTATAAGATAAATTTTAATAAAATAAATTTTAAATAAATTATTTTGATCTATAATTAGATATCTAGGTATACCTATTTATATATTTTGTAAGTATATATGTATAACAATCACCTTTCTCACTCACATTCTTATAGATACTAAAAATTACTTTAAATGGAAATATTTCCAATTCGAATATTAAAGAAAACATTTAAATTGAACTCTGAGAAAATTGAACACAAAAAAAAAAAAAACAAAAATAAACAAGAAAAAAAAGTTCACAATTTTACAGTCGATTTCATTACTAATGATTTTTAATTAACTTTGATAATATTTATAGCTGTCTTTAACACAAACTGTTTTGTTACATAGAATTTTTTTTTTTTGTTACCACTGCCGATTTCATTATAAGAAAAAGAAATTGGAACAGAAAACTCAAAAACAAAAAAAAATATATATTTTTATTTTAATTACAATTCTAATTTAGTGAATAAATAAATAAAAAAAAAATATACATTTTATAATATATTTTCTTTTTAGCCTAAATCTACACCATTGACTTATAATAACCGCTAAACATATGCAGTAACACTGATTTTAAAAATGTACACACAATATCATAAATCAAATATAATACAGTAACAGATATTAAAATTCTATGGTAAAAATATTAAAGGACTAAAATAATTACTTTTTTATAATAAAAAATAACATTAAAAAAGGTTAATTTACTGTTATATACATATGAAGAGTACCTAAAATGAATACACCAAGGGGGTCAATATATCATTAGACATTATTAATGACATTTTAATTATTTATATATGTGTAGATGTATACTTTGTTAATTTGGAATTTCAGTGGCCAATCCAAAAATGCTTAAATACACAGTTGATTACAAAATTATTTGCACAATGTGAATAATTTACTGTTACTGTAGATGAGTTTAAAAAATGTTGGATCGAGTTTAAATTTTCACCGTTAATTTTACATTATTTTTAGTATATAGCCTTTAAAAAAAATTACAGTTGGAAATTTATATTTTGTAATTAAAAGTCGAATTTCTTTCACTGATTTTAATTTGTATTTACCATATTTCGATATTTCGGAAGCAATTTACTTCCTATTCCGATTCCTTCAATATTTCCGACTAATTTACGTTACGGTAAAAAATTTAAGTTATAATATCATTTTTATTTCTCTTTAGACACCAAATAATTTTCAAATTTAAGAATAGTTACAAAAACGATTAGACAAAATCAGCAAATGGACTGAAAACTGGAAAATTAAACTGAGCAAGTAAAAATCAGTTCACATTACGTAACAACTTCGATATAAAGCTTCTCAATATTGAGTACATAAAAAAATTAGAAAATATTAAATTTATTGGACCAGAGCTGAATTCGTGTTTCAACTGGAAGCATATCAAGCTGCAAGATAGCAAGTCAAGAAAAAAATATAAAATGGGAACATGGGTTAGCAAGTAAGGAACCATACAAGCGTATATAGAAAAACCTCTCTAGAGCTTATGTTTGTCAGCTTTCGAACTGTGCGAAAAACACCAATGTATTAATATTGTCCAAGTAAATTTTACACAATTATCACAAATCACCAAAAACAACATGGCGCCGAACAGTAATGAGCAAAGCAAATGACAAACATTGGTATGAGCTCAAAGCAAATAAAATCGAGTTCGGTAGAAGAAATTCGTTAATGTCCTCCTTCGTAGCTATGATGAGGAACAGGATTGATAATCACAAACGTATATTGTTATGATAAAATCTGACATGGATACAATGATTTATTCATTCGTTTTGAAAAATGCAACGGTAATGATAAAAATAATGCATTACATTTTGATAATGGATTGCATTCTTTTAATACAATAAATCTCTTAATTGACAAAATTGTATTTTGCAATACCATACACCGTTTTTATTACCACGATCCTTTTAAATAAGTGCACATATCTCTTTTATTCACCAGATCCTTTCGGGTATGACGCTAGCCCCTGAAATTTCAAATTATTTGGTTGAAAGATCCAATCGAAATAATCTCAGAACCGTTGAGTTGTTCCACATTCCCTTCCACCCTACTGAATATGGTAGATTCGAGCCAATCATTAGAATGCTCCGTCTAAATCTAGTTGTTTTGATCGACAACTAAAACACTTAGTTAAACTGTTAAAAAACGATTACGTTTTAATGTACGTTCAACTGACACTAACAACTGTTGTTCTTTTTAGTTTTGATACTTTCGGCCTAACTTTTGGAAGTATTTTAAATAAATGTATAACTATTAACCTAGGTATTAACTTATGACTTTTACCCTTCTACTAACAGGAGGTATCTGGTTTAGTTTATTTTTAGATTTTTTAATTAAAGGTGGCGGTGATTTACTAACCCTACTGGATGATGAGTTATTGCACAATTAAATGAAGTTATTTTAATCGACGTCTGATGTGCTTGCTCTAAGCATAAGCCTGACAAAAAAAAAAGCAATGCAAATTTTCTTTCATTAATATTGAAGTTTTCACTGATCCTGCAAATTCGATGATGATTCTTAAACGCCCATGCCTGTCAATATATCATGTTTAATAGCACATCTGTACAAATTATGGTACTAAACACGAGATTACATCTTCAAAAATTACTGAAAAAATAATAAAATTCAATTTAGAGTAACAAAATTGTTTTAACTTGATGATGACACTGACAGGCAGACACTGCCAGTTTACTGTTATACCTTATGTTAATTTAAATTCACATATTGATAATGCAATAAGGACCACAGTGGCTCCGCTACCTAGAACGGATGAATGAAAATGCTCCAGCCAAGAGATTCTTCGAACCCAGACCCGAAGATACACGACGTCAGGACACACCAAAGTTTCATTTAAGAGACGAAATATCGGCAGATATGAAAAAAATTCATATCTTCAACTGGGGAGAAGCTGTCCGTTACTGACAAAAATAGAAGACATTGATGAGCCTAACCTAGGCCCTACATGGTCTGTTGACTACCTAAGTACGTAAGTACATATAGTAACAGACCATAACAGAGGGTGGGCCATGAGGGCCATTTGGCTCTGGTCCCGAGTTGTGGAAGGGCCTCCATTGATTTCCTAATTTTGTCACAGTAGGTGTGGAAAAATTAAGTTGCAAAATTATTTTGACTTCAACAATAAATTTATTTTAACCAATGATTAAAACAATGATTTATAAAATATGTCAGAAGATTATGCCACGACACAAAAATTATAGTAAAAATTCACACGCACGTACTCACCCAATTTTCCATTATTTGGATACATTCGAATGCATTCTTTTGACAACAATATGGCGTGAAATATTAACGTTATTGCAACAAACTAATGCACGCAATGCAACACTTCGAAATAGAAACTATTAACAATCTTATTGCAAGGATGAAGATAAAACGTGAAGAGTTGAACAGATTACTCTTAAGTTCAAAAGAGATTGTCGTACTCTCCAAAATGTCAACTGATTTTCCATTAACTCGTCACATTAAGTCACAGTTTGATGCTGAAAAACGTTATAGAGTTAATGTTTTATATACATTATTGATTCAGTTATTTCAGGCTTGACACGTCCCTTTGAGTCTTTAAGCAAATTTTGCCAGAGTTTTGGATTCCTTTGGACACTTTCAAACTTTATCAGACGAAGAAATAAAATCGAGAGCAAAAAATATGCACTTAAAATATCCAAAGGAAATTTCAAATGATGAAATGATGATTCAAATGATATGTGATGAAATGATATTTTTAAAAAATATTTTTCAGCGGAACGCAATTTCAGTGTGTTGAAAAGGAACGGTTAAACAGATCTGTAAATAAGTCAAGAACTGTTGAATGGGCTATCAATTTTACGTATCTTACAATTCAGACATTGCCCAAAATATTGACTTTTCAATTATTATAAAAGATTTTGCTAACACTAAAGCTCGAAAAGCTTATTTATAATTATTAATCTCATTTTGCTTAAATAAATTAAAAATAATAAAAACTATGTAAATTTATCTTTTTACACAAACGAGAGACCTCATATTTTTTATTGGCCTGGGCCCCTCTCAGCTCTGCAAGGCCCTGTATAGCAATAATGCTATATAATTATTTATTATATAATATTACTTTTCTTGCATCAAATCTTTCTTGTAAACATTCCGGCATGAAATCAATCAGCCTCAAAAAAAATATTATAGGAAATTATCAAGTAGTTAATCAATGTTTCTTCAATTGATTGCTCAATTGCTAGAGATTTTACAATTTTGCGAAACACAATATATTTTATATATTTCTTAGTACCATCCAAATTAGGACTGTGTTCTCCGATTCTACCATTTTAAATTTTTTTGGTAAGCCCTTGAGTAATGCTTAGTATTTTTTTAATTTGTGAATAGGTCCATGCTGAATGTATATATATATATATAATTATTTTATATCATCGTATCAATGTTATAATAATTAATACAATTACACATTTCCAATAGTCAGTGTTACAATGTCATAATCTGTTTATTTTTAAACAATTATTTATTTCATAATGTAATGTAGGCCATTTCATTTTTCAAGAGAATATCAACCTATCAAAAAATTAGAGAAACCAAATTCCAAATCCAGTAGATTGAGTATAAAAATCAAATTAATTAAAAAGTTTATATAAAATATTCACATAGCACCTATTAACAGGTAAAGGTGTTAAGGTAAACATTATTTACAAAAAAAATTATAATAATAATAATAATAAATAAAACAAACCCACCCATATTCAACATATTCACCACATAGTAGAAATGATAACCTTTTCTTGCGATAACAGCAGATGTGGCTAATTTTTCACTTATAAAACATTTAAAATTTTCTGTTTGTTTTTTTGTTTTTTTTTTTTTTGTTTTTGTGTAAATAAATGCTTTAAGGTAAATACATCAAAAGTATATGAAGACATAAATTAAAATATGAGATAGAAAGAGAAAAAGAATGCGTGTAACTGACAAAATATATTAGCATAAAATGGTAACAACAATATTGGTAAGGGTTTTTTTTTGTTTTTTTTTTTTTAATAGGGAATAACAAAATGAGGTGTAGATTACCCTTAGGTTGAGCATTCATTAAATTTTATTTTACCTTTTATTATGTTTCATAATTATTATAAAATGCAGTCATTGGTCTTACCGTTATTTTGTAAAATGACTCTTAACAAAAACATTTTTTTGTTTTTTTTTTTGTTTTTGTTATAAAACAATACAGGTGAAATCACTTTATTTGGTTTTTTTGGTTTTGTTTTGAGGTTTTCGTTTTTTGAAAAGTTAGAATTTATTTTGCATGACAGCAAGAAAAAAACTTAGTTAGCACAAAGGTAAAAGTGTCAGTTAATGCAACATGCATTCATTTTCGTGTTTGTTTTTTTTTTTTTTTTACTTTTTGTGAATGTTCGTTGAAAATGATAATTAAAAGCAAATTAATAACAGAATTAGTTCTACTGACTTATTTAAGTTTGAATTATAGTAATCTTGAAATTATAAGAGTGTCCTTGACATACTTCAGTTTTATTGGATGTAATACAATATATTGAAGTTAAGTGATATTTATGAATATGAAATTACTTTAGAGAAGATTATTTGTGTTTGTTAAAGACAGGATGTTGCCAGATAGGTGTATTATGGCTAACATAAGTTATGTCAAACTTTCAAGGAGTTATGATCGAAAGTTGACAAAAAGAAAACCAGAAAATGGATTAAGCTTTATAGATTTGACTAGGAATGTATTTATGACTTTTTAACGAGGTATAGACTTATGATGAAATTATGACTTGGACAGGTCACTGTTTGCTTAACAAGTATGAATATACAACTTCGGCTTCTCAATAATGATAACTGTCAAATCTGCAAAGATCTTAATACTCATGAAGACATCAACCACATCATCCGCGACTACCCAAGTCAATTAAAAAAAAGGACTAAGGTGGTTAGAAGGCATAAATTTTACCACGTGATAAATATCTCAAAAGTCTTTTTGCAACATATAAACAGATTCGATACAGCTACGGGTTTACAGTAAGATCCAATGCGTCTTGTGATGTGATGCGAGGGATCGCTATGGCCACATGATCTAGTGTTCGATTTGATTGAACATATTGCTGTGCTACAACCCACTTTTAAGCTAAATTAAGCTAAAAATAGTTTCATTAATTGGAAAAACAATTTGTGAAATATGTTGATATTATATGGAAATATGTGAAATATTTGGTCAAGGATCTTAATCTACAATTCCAATCACCTAATTTATTTAATTTACCTAATTTTATTAATTTATTTAATTTTAAATATAAGAAACACATATGCAAAAGATTTTAAATAAAAATACACCTTTGTACTTGTTCAATAAGCTAGCTTTTGGAAGATCTACCCGAAATGTAAATTTGATTATTCCACGTCATTCTGAGCATATAAGACACTTGTCATTTTTTATTAGAGTTGTTACTTTGTGGAATTCTTTGCCGAATGCTATCAGATGTTGGTTTAAGTTCTTGGATCACAGTTGGGAGTATTTTAAAGAAAGGGATTAGTCGCTCCTTCTTTGTTGAGATAATGATAGTTGAATGGAAGAGAGAAGTTATTGAAGTTATTGAAATTAGTGAATATAATTGAAAAAAAATTATTTATTTTTTAGTTTTGTTTTTATTTTTAAATTTAATGTTGTTTACGATTTGATATTGTATTTAATGTTTTTCTTTTTTTTTAATTGCTTTCTTTATTTAATTTAACCTTAAATTGGTATAATTAAGTTATTATAATTAGAATTAATTGAATCTTTTCGTTCTTTTTCTTTTTTACTTTTATATTTAAATGGTAGAAACTGTTCTGTTCATATACTTTGTATACAATTGTAAAGAATAAATAAAGTATAAATAAGTAGCTCCAGAAAGAATCTTTTTCAGAAAATCAGAATGTTAAACTAATACAGTTGTTAAAGAAGGGATTTTTTGACTGACGATCAAAGTCTGCAAATTTATTGAAAACTCTATGACTTCATTTACTTCAACCTTTGAACAAATAGAACAGTTAAATTAACACTCGTGAACTCCCAAAATTTAAATCTATTTATATGACATACCAGCAAAGAAAATATATACCTATATGAGCTCATATTGTAGTTATGAGTACGATTTAAAATATTAGCAGTTAATTACCAATACCAAACAGTAAGATTTTACTGATTGAAACAATTTGCGTTCATTATCAAGCTACAAGTATTCAATTAAAATAAATTGAAAAACTAAACAAATGATTTTACTTAGTTTTTAAAATATATTATTATACACATATTGATTTATTTTAAATTTATCTCTCGTGTTTTGTTAAATTAATCAGAATCGAATTAGGAGTTGTTTAGATAGTTGGTCATTATTGTAAATTAAAGTCGCATCTTTTGAATTGGATATAAATACATTGTACGTCTCTTGGTCCTTGGATGATATTAAATAACATATTATAATGAATCACAGATGAAAATGACGTAGGACCTAATGATGTTACATCGTAAAAGGCACATTCCTAGTTTTATATAGGAAAAGGATAAAATTAAATGCTTAATTAAATGCTAATATCTTCTAAACCATTCAACGTAGACATAAATATGTATATATGTATGAGTTATAGGAAAAAAAAAGACCTTTCCAACAGTATATAAATATTGGGAGGGCTTTATGGTAAAATCTTGAGGCATTTGGTTTCTCAAGGAAGAAAATAGAAATTGATTGTTTTTTCTAAAATTTTCTACTTTGAACTACAATATCTCCATAACAGCAGCACCAATAATCATCAAATGTTTAAATATGCTCCAGATCATTATCTTTCTAGAATATATAACTGAATACAGGCATACCTCGTTTAACGCTACCTCATTTAGCGCTGTTTCGCTATAGCGCTCTTTTTTGGCCAGAGCGCTGTTTCGTTATAACGCTCAAATTGATCATTTTTTTTTTTCAAGTTTTAAATAAAAATTTTCAAATTGTTTTAAAAAATAATTTTTTTTTGAAAAAAAATGCACAATTTTTTGTTTTTTTTTTAACTTCATTCATTTTTTCCCCAATTTATCTGTAGCTCATCTTTAAAATTTTTCCACCAATTTACACCGACTTTTTTTTGTCACAACTAAAATATGCATATTGTTGTATAAAGTAACCATATGATATATGAAATATGTATGTATTGAAATGATACATTTTTTTCACACGTAATGAGTTTCATCGATACATCAGTTTAAAAAGTAACGATATTTAAAGAATTACCCTTATTTTAAAATTTGGGGAATCCCCATTATAAAAAAAAATATTGAAGTGATAAGTTTTTTCGAAAGTTTATTGTGTAATTTAGTGTCTAATTGGCAATTTTGTTTCCCTATAAAAGATGGCTGAAAAAAGAAAGAATGCAGAAGTCAGCAGTGCTTCGAAAAGAAAAAGTTTGACTTCGGATTTGAAAATGAATGTTATAAGGCGTTTTGAAAATGGTGAACGGCAATCAGATATTTCTTCTCGTATGGGTTTAGCTGGATCAACTATAAGAACTATTCTCAAAAATTCGGATAAAATTAAGAAATCTATTTTTACAACACTTCCTATTTCTGCTAAAAAAGTCACACGTACCAGAGATATTCAGATTGAACGAATGGAAAAATTATTACAACTGTGGATTGATGATCAAACGCAAAGAAACATGCCGCTTAGCCAAAGCTTGATCATAGAAAAAGCTAGGACTTTGTATTCAGACCTTGTAGAAAGAAGTGGAAAAAACTCATCAACCGAGCACTTTGTGGCGAGTCGGGGCTGGTTTGAAAAGTTCAAAGTTCGCGCAAATCTACACCACATTAGGCTCTGTGGCGAATCAGCTAGTGCCGATAAAGAATCTGCAAAAGAATTCCAAAAAACATTGGATGAAATTATAAAAGTTAAAAACTATCCACCACAACTTATTTTTAACTTCGATGAAACCGGACTTTTCTGGAAAAAAATGCCCTCAAAAACATTTATCTCTAGAGAAGAAAAATCAGCTTCTGGTTTCAAAGCTGCTAAAGATCGCTTAACTTTATTGTTAGGCAGCAACTCAAGTGGCGATTTTAAGATGAAACTAACATTAATTTACCATTCAGAAAATCCCAGGGCAATGAAAGGGATTTCCAAACATTCATTACCAGTATTTTGGATGGCAAATTGAAAAGCTTGGATGACTACAATATTATTTCAGAAATGGTATCAAGAACATTTTTGTCCAGCCGTGAAATTATATTGTGAAAAAAATAATTTGGAAGTTAATCCTTGGCCTAAGGCCTTGTTAATCCTTGATAATGCGCCTTCACACCCACAAAATTTAGCAGAACTTCCAACGTGCTTACCAGTTGAAATTATTTTCATGCCTCCAAATACAACTGCGATTATACAGCCGATGGATCAAGGTGTAATAGCTACTTTTAAAACCTATTACATTCGAAGAACTTTAAAACAACTTTTACAAGCAATTGAATGTAACCAATGCAACATAAAGGAATTTTGGAAAAAATTTAATATCATGAATGCTATTGAAATTATTGGTTTATCGTGGAATGAAATAAAAATATCTTGTCTAAAAAATTGTTGGAATCGGTTACTGGTTCAAACTGTTCAAAATGAATTAATCGATGAAGTGTCACAAAATGTTGCAGAAATTACTGAAATAGCTAGACAAATCGGGTTTAAAGAGGTTGATCAGGGAAATGTTCAAGAATTAATTGAAGATGATTATCGTGAACTTTCTAATGAAGATCTTATTGATAATTTGGAACAAATTCCATTAGAAATTACTGATTCGGATTCAGATTCGGATGGTCAACAGAACACCAGAATTCTAACAAAAAAATGTTTAGAACATAATGTTAGCGTAATACAAAACGCTTTAGAAGATCTATTTGAAAACGATCCGAATTTCGAAAGATCAGCTACAATAAAACGAGGCGTTATGGATGTTTTGTCACCATATTTAGAGCTACTCAAAGAAAAAAAAATTCCAAAGCAATCTACTCTAGACTCATTCTTAAAATAAGATTAACTATAAAGACTGTTTTTATGTTATAATTTTTAAAATTTTGGTTTTTATTATGTTTTTGTTTCTTTGAATTATGTTTTTGTTTAATTAAAGATTTAAAATGAAATATATAGTCGTTTTTAGAAATCATACATGATTTGTTTAAATTAATTTTTCTCAAACTTTACCCTATAAATAGTTTAAAAATGCAAGAGGCACGTATCCCCTTATTTCAGTACAAATAGTGTTTCTATTAACGCTGTTTCCATTAGCGCTCTTTTTCCAGGAACGCATCCTGAGCGTTAAACGAGGTATGCCTGTATATATATATATTTAGTAGATCAACAGATATAACGGTTTTTATACAAAAACATCTAAACAACAAGGTGCCACTAAAGATATATATTTTTGGAAAGTTAGCAGCTCCAGCTATCCTTGGGATATGGTCATTTGGTCATACGTTGAAACAACATCGCTCTCGCTCTGTATCTGTCAACTAAGATAAGCATTCTGTTAACAGGTTCGAACTTACCATAATTTTTATATGATGGTGAGCAACATTGAATATATTTTCAGAATGAAAACGTGCACTAATATTGTGCGATAATGATTAATAACTAATCGATATGCGATAATGATTAATTTTATGTTTGATAATTCCTATTAGTGAATCAATTTCACCAGAATCATGTGCGTATATGAGATATCCCTGTATTATGCTTGACTCGTAATCGGTCAAGCTTTTCATTGGTCCATTTAAGTACTAAATTTAACATTTCTTCGTCAGAAATGCATTCGAAGAATTCAAGAGAACTATATTCATTTAAAGGTCCACTCACTCCCCTTACAACAGGAATCCTTAAAATATTATGGGATGGTGTTCGAGCAATTCTTGTCGGCTCCTTTTTACTCCAATTATTAAAATAAATAGGACATCAGCAACTATTCTTCTGCATTCAAGAACTGAAGTGTTTAAATGTAAATGCTTTAGCCTGTCTCTGTAAGGTGGTAAATGTAATGGATCAAACCAGCTTTCTTCCTTGGTCTGATCCTATACGTTCATAAAGCAAATATAAGGAACTTCTTCTATAGAATAGCTTCAATCCTATTGATATTGTCGCAAATTACAAAAAACATAAAATCTACATTTCCTTGGATAGCAAAGCAGCTATACTAGCTATTGCATAGTTCATCTACCAGCACATCAAAGGTAGTATGGGATTGCTTAGAAATACTTAACACCCTGATAAAAACAATAAAGTCACAATAATGTGCATTATTGCAATACCAGGGCATTCCGGTATTTCAAGAAATGAAGCTGCATGGGATTCGCCTGAGCACAGCTAAGATACAATTAAAAACCTGGGTATAGCAAAAAGCTGAGGATTTCAGAGCCCACGTTCCTGGAAATCGTCAGCAAAACTGCTATGCTTAAACGCTGGCTCGAGACACACAAAACTTTACTAGGTTTCAATAGGAAACAAGTACGTATCTTGGCAGAGATAATAACAGGCTACTGCCTAATAAAGAAACACCTTTATAAAATAGGTCTAGCCGAAAACAAATTGTGTATAGAATATGTGAAATAGTGGAAGAATCTATTGGAGCTATCCAGTAAACCATTGAAAAATATCCTAAGTGTTATCACAAAATCAGGTATTCTTATTGACTCAAACAAGAATTATCACAATAATTTGTGGCTGCGGTGATAAAGGTTACAGATTCCTCTTCGAAATTTACAATCTATCTATTGTGAGCATACTTGGCGAACATATTCTAGATTTGAACGAACTAAAGAAGTAAATAGAGATTTACATAAGGGGTCATCAAATTGGTTTGACCATATTTTAATAAAGCCTATAGTAATGAATTTGCTTTATTGGTGATAATGTTGAAATGTTCTTTAAATTGTAATTTATCATCAGTCATGACTCCGAGTTCATTAAAGCAACTAACTTTCTTGATAACCTTGTTATCAAGAGTATAATTTGAAACTATAGGAGAAATCCGACGAATGTAATTGATTTGAGCACATTTCTTCACGTTCAATTTGAATCGATTAACGTCACACCAATTTAGGAGCAAATAAGAACCTTTTTGGAGTAAAGTAACTTCATTAGGTGACTTAATTGTCATAAAGATTTTAATATCGTCCGCATATATGGATACGCTACTATTTCTCAAAATTGTTTTTACGTCATTAATAGGTAAAATTAGCAGTATAATGGTCTTTCGTGGCTGCCATGCGGAACTCAATACATTTTTTTTTTTTTTCAAAACTCCAGAATTGGCATTGTATGGTTCAGAAATAACTGATCTGAAAAGTACAATATTTGTTCTAAGTAAGATTGAATCCAATTTATGAATGTTGGTGGAAAATTAAGGTTTAGCAGATGTGAACTTTTATAACGCTTTCGTTACCAGTAAAGAAATTCATCTATCGCATTGAATATTTTTTTGTTTTGAAATAAAAATATTAACAAGATTTTATTTTTATTTTAAATCGTACATTGAAATTCCATTATAAGTGCGGGACGAGTATATAACTTTTTTGATACTCAATACGGCCCCAGAAGAAGATCAGAATCGAGCATGTTTGTTCTAGATTTTAGTTAACCGAAAACAAATTGATTGGTTTTAGTTATTAGAATAAGAAGCTCTTTCGGAGAAATTTAAGACTGAAGAGCTTAGTTTGTAATTGCACAAGTTAAATAATCGACTCTACTAAGAAGTTTGAAGTTCTACTAAGAAATCAAAAATGATTTGAAACTAGATACTTTCATAAAACGAAATTACTCGATAAATAATTCTAATATAAACATTGAGATATTATTGAAACCCCAGTGGGAATGGGCTTTGAAATTGAAATAAAAAATTATTTGTCATGAAATGTCAATAATTTTACAAAATTTTTGAAAATCTTATACAAAAATAGTAAATTTACTATTTTTCTTCTATCCTGATCTTGACATACAAAACAACCTCATTTTTAATTTTTTACCTCAATCACAAAACTTCTTTTCATTCCCCATTCGAAAATATTTGTCTACTAAATTATAAATGAATTTCCTTTTATCCTTTTCACAAAAAAACAATAAAATATTTTGAATTAATAATAAATGCGTATATACTAATATTTATTTATTAATTTATTTAGATCAAATTGTTATGATAATCAAAATAAAACTTAAAAATATTTTCACCATCTTTATTTATTTAATAAAAACCATCTACACAATTTCAATAAAATCTGAAAATAAATCTTACCTCATTAGTATCATCATGTGTCATAACGGCGAACGAGCTGTTACGTTGTGATAATCTTTGTTGTATTTGTGATAAATCTACAACAGAATTTCCATCATAGAGAACAGTTGCAGTAACAACACTCCTTAAATTGAAAAAAAAAAATAAAATAAAAAATAGATAATAATTAAAATTATTTAAAAATGTCTACCTAAATTATATTTAATTTTCTATAAATACCTTTCTTTTATTTCTCCAACAACATTTTGTGATTCAGCCTCATCTGGACCAAGTGCTCTAATATTATGTATAACTATTTCACCACCTGTCAAAGTCGATAATGTTTCTTCAGTTTTTCGTTTATCTAAATTATAACCTGGCACAAGAAATGTAACAGTTCGGGTTCGTCTTTCAGGCGGATATATTCTTATTGTTGTAACTGATGATCTAACTGGTACACCCAAATCATATGCTCTTGCTGTTAATACAAATATATCATTATAATTATTTCCTTGAATTTGTTGTTGTGATTGTTGTTGTTGCTGCTGTTGTGATGATTGTTGTTGCGTTTGTCTTTTTTGACGTTTACTCATTTGTGGCTGTTGTGGTTTACTTCTAAGTACTGCTTGATCACGTACAGTTAATTCACCAGTAATTTTATGTAAATCAAATTGATTTTCATAATTTCCATCAATTATTTCATATCGTACTTCATTATTTGGTGCTGTTGCATCCATATCTACAGCTTTAATATAAGCTGGTGCTGTAAATCCACGTAAATTTGAAGCCAAAATAAATTCATAATCTGATTTCTCAAAAATTGGTGTTTCATCATTTACATCAATTAATTGTATTATTAATGGAACTTGAGCTCGATTTCCATTACCATCATTATCACGTGCCTCAACATATAAATGATATTCAGGCATTACTTCACGATCAAAACCATGATTATTCGTTGATACAGTTATTAGGCCAGTAACTGCATCTAAATTAAGTGATGTATTTAAATATCCTAAAATTTGTGTATATCGTACTTTTCCACCTAAACCGGTATCAACATCATCAGCATGAACCTATATGAAAAAACAATAAATGATTATAGAATTTGATAACAACATTTGCATTGCATTTTATTTATTACTTCAACAACTTTTGTATCAACAGTCATATTTTCAGGTAAATCAACTTTATAAACTGATTGTGTAAATACAGGTGGATTATCATTAACATCATTTAAATAAACTGTAACATTAGCAATTGCAGTTAAATTCGTTGCTGGTCCCAATTCTTGAGCTAAAACCTAAAATATAAAAAAAAAACAATTATAATAAACAAATTTACATATTTTTAGAAATTACTTAATTTACCTGAAATTCAACTGATTGCCTTTCTTCATAATCTAATAATGAACTGTCTCTAACTTTTATTAAAAAGGAAGCACTTTTTTCGGCAACATTTGGTGATATCTCAAATGTACCGTTATTATTTAATAAAGTTAATGAAAATACTCCATTTTTTCCATTATCATCATCATAAACTCTGGGTACATATGGATCAGAAAACTGTAAGGTTGTACCTTGTGGAGCATTTTCATCAATTCGTGTCACATATCTGTAAATTATTTTAATATTAGGTAAAAGTAAACATTAATTTGTTCATAAAACAGGCTATACTCGGTTAGATAGTCATGATAACTTTGTTATAGACAATAAATAATATTCTATAGAAAATCAATTTTACAGCCTGAAGTTATTCTATGGGTGGGTGATACATAAACTTTTCGTAATAAATGTTTGTGGAACGGGCAATGTTATAAAATCACATTGAGCCTTATAGTGGCTAAAACAATTTTATTTCAAACTTGTATAATGCCTTTGCTCATCTAGTAAATTTATAGGGTGCAGTTTATCGATGCACATCACAACTCATAACACTAACAACAATGTAAAATTCAATAATCTGAAATTGCATTAATATTATTTTCTCACTACATTTTACTTCTACCTACGCCTACTTCTAATATATTTAAAAAAATAGATTTAGTCCATAATGAACTGCTTTTTCATTATTATTGTTGTTATTGTAAAAGGCTCCAGACAAAAACACAATTAGTATAAATATAAGATATAAGCTAGCAATGGAGTACGATGTGAATGCCAAGTTGAAGCCCTATGCTGCCAAGAGGAGTAAGTTAAAAAAAATGTATCTGGCATAATACAAAAATAAAAACAAACATTTTTAATAAACTCAATAATGCCAACACCAGTAATATTTTAAAATCCAGATATCCCCCATATTTTCCCATAAAGTTTAATTCTCCACTTTTATCAAAAACTCATCTCTGATATAATAAAGTCATCATCGCATTACGCTATAAAAATATTTAAATGAAAAGAAAAACAACTTACTGATCATTTTCAAAATATGGCGGTGAGTTACTACGTTCTGGCAGAAAAAATGCCAATTGAATTGTTGAAGCCATAGCTGGTGGTTCATCTCGACTAACTTTTACTTCTTCAGCTACAACCGTTAATAATACCGGATCACCAACATGTGTAATAGCTGCTACTTCATCTAATGGTCTCATTAAAAATATTTCACCTAAAGTTAAAATAAAAACAAATCAGTTAAATTCCAAAAAAAATTTAAAAAAAAAAAAAAACTATTACTATTTTCAAAACATTTAAAAATTACCTAATAACTACCTAAATTAAATTATTAAAATTAAATCATTATTTATTAAGCAACAGGCGTTTTACACTTACCGCTTGTATCATTTATGTCAAAAAACGATGTAAATGGATTTCCCTCTGATACAAGACCATATCTAATTTCACGTGGATTACCTTTATCACCATCCTCAGCATGAACTTGCAGCACCTTTTTGAACCAAGAAGCAAAAAAACAAAAAAAAAAACAATAATAAGAAAAAAAATTGAATTATGAGTAGATATTCATTTCAGGAAAATCAAATGAAAATGTTTTTTTTTTTTTTTGTTTGATGCCTTAATAAAAATAATGCCGACAATAATTTTAATGGAAATCAATCAGTTTTTCGTTTAATTTTTTTTATTCTCATCTCTTTTTCTCTCTCTCTCTCCCATTATCAATCTGTTGATTGAAATTTCAACAGAAATAGAAAAATTATTACAAAATGGTTGATGAAAGGAAAATAAGAATAAATAAAAGATAATAATTTTATTGTTATATGATTTTAGTAGGAATTTTGAAATTTAACATGGTATTTGATATGACAATACAATACTGTCATGACTGTATAATAAAATATTAATATAAGAACATTATTCATTTCATCAGTAAGGCAATAATTTTAAAATATACTCTGTCAATTACCTTATCTCCTGGCAGTAAACCATTTGGTAATTTAGTAACTGGTGGTGCCATTGTAAATATTGGCGGTTGATCTTGAACATCTTGAACAATAACTACAATTTCTAAACCAGCTATATTTCGACTATCTTGTCCTGGTTCTGCGTATGGATCCTGCAAATTTATGATAATAGTACAAAATTTATATTTTAACAAATTGAAGAAAAAAAAACTTACATTCGCAAGAAGTGTTAAATGAAACATGGCTTGTTTTTCAAAATCTAATGGACCTAATAAAAATATTGTACCTTCTGTTGTATCAGGTGATGAAATTTTTTGTCTTATGGCAAATAATGGCGAACCCTATTTCAAAATAAATTAAAATATATTAATATGTAATAAAATAATTTTGAATTATATTAAAACTTACCCACAACTCCAAATAGACTGGTCTAGGTGAAAGTGGATTCTTTCTAGTAATAATATAATCTAATTCTTTCCCTCGTTTGGCATCCTTAAAAATAAAAAAAAAATATATTTAAATATAATAAAAATTTTCAAATTACATAATGGGGATATAGAAAATTTTCACTTCGATCTAACTTTGATATCCGAAATTTTTTAATTGGCAAATAATTAACCGAAGAAGTGAATTTTTGAGAGTCACTGATTAGAATTTAGATTCGAATGCAATACAAATTTAGTGACAATTTTATAATAAGACAGCTGTACTGGATAACTGTACTAATAGCTGAGATTTATTTTGACAATTGGTAACTGTTCTAACTGCTCTAACAGGTGATAATTGTTCTCATAGCTATAGATGACAGTATTTTTAACAATTATCATAACAGTAATTATTAATTTTTAAAATAAACTTTTAAACATTTATTTTAATTCTATTAGCACAGCAATACTAAGTAATAATTCAAACATTAAAATAGCTGCTAATAATATCTACTGAATCACCTACACCTGGTTGAAAACTGGATAGATTAATGGAAGATTAAAGTGAACGAATCTAAATGTATTCAAATAAGATTTACACTAAAGCTGAAAACTCAATGTACGCGTTTTGCGCTTTGAAAGCTTTGACAACAGTTTACGCTTTTGACGTTTCAAGTTGAATATATTTGTTTAAATTAAAGTAAACTCAATGACAAAACGCGTTACGCGCTCCAAGCACAAAGTCAATTTCAACTTTTTTCATGCTTTATAGGCTTTTGACAAATTTTGTTTTTGTTTGTATTGGTAATTTTTCAAACAAAAATTGCATTGGCAGATTATTATTTAAAATTTCGGAGGAATATTTCAAATATTAAAATTATTTAAAATATAAAAAAAGAAATTATAAAAAAATATTCTGAAAATTGAAAATATCAGTTTTAAATAGTTTTTATAAAAACTTGTTTTCTAGAGTACAAAAATTTAAATATTGTTATTTTTTAACAAGAAATATTTTTAACAAAGTGTAAAACGCGTACATTGAATTTTCAACGCGTTAAAAGCCTGTAAACGCTGAAAAATCATCAAAAGTGTAAAACGCTGTCAGAGCTTCAAAGTACTAAACGCGTACATCGAGTTTTCACCTTAAGAAAAGAAGCGTCTCCAATGTTAAAAATCAACAATCATACTCAGAGCAACGAGGTTAAATACCTAGGCATTCATTTTGATCGTAGATTGACATGAAGTAAACACACCGAAACAAAAGTAACTCATATAAAACTCAAAGCAAACAATTTGCACTAGTTACTTAATTAATACTCACAATTGAACCTGTTATTAAACTGGTACGGAGTTATGGTATTCAAATATGGGGCACAGCTTCTGCATCCAAAGTAGAAAAACTACAAAAACTCGAGTTCCAAAAGTTCTAATAAGGATCAGAGAGTCCCTTGGTTTATTAAAAAAGCAGACATCCAAATTTAAAAGTTCTGATGGTCAGCGTAAAAACTAACAGATATAGTCGAAACTATCTACGAAAATTGAAGACACCAACAAAATACCTGTCAGTTAAAAATAAATTGAAGAACTCATGAAATTCTTCTTTTTTATTTCTCCTTTTTTTATACATCATAGCAAAATTCTAGGTCTATACCGTTTATACCGATTGTAGATCCGTAGCCGTACGGAGGGGAAAAAAAGTTAGGAAAGGAGTATGGTAAAAGAGAACGAGGACAATTACGAAAGAAAGTGTTGTTGTTTGTATGTAAATAAATATAGAATTGATTACGTTTGTGGAACACATAAGATAGATGTTGACGTTATAAACGAATTCGTGTTCTCAGCACAAATTGCTGTTCGTATTTCACGAGGGAAACGTAAAGATTAAACTTCCGCTGAGCATGATGTGCCCGTGCCCGTACCTAAGTGATATCTATAAAAATAAAAAAAGGTAGATAGCCAACTATGACCAACAGGAACAAGATGAGCAGTAACATTGGGTCATTGATAAGACGAATAACTAGTTTTTGGACTTTATATAAATGTTTTAAAAAAATTATTAGAAATTCCAGCTCGTATGTGAAAATTACAATCCATTTTGGGTTGTATGAAATCTTTATAGAATTTGAAGGGGACACAGGAGGAGAGGTACTAATATGTCTTACAGTGACTAAGAAAACCTTAACATTTGGCTGCGTTTTATGCAACATCGAATATATTATCATTCCAGGTAATTTTCCGATTCAAAAAGATGCCTAACTTAAGCTTTCAAGCTATTGAAGTTTATCTTTCTGAAACGAAATATCAGGATCAAAAATTAAAATTTTCCTGGAGATAGAAAACTCTGAGTTTTTAAAGTACTAATCTTCACTTTGTTTTTTACGCCTCAATTAGCTACAGCTACCATGGCTGAGGAATCTGGCCATGATGTCTCTTTTGGTTGATATAGCGATATAGATTTAACTTAAGATATTTATGAAAATCGTAGGATGCCACTAGAGTATTGTAGTCTGCAAAGTTGTGAATTTGATTGAAAGTGATTTGGATCAAGTCAGTTATAAATATAAGGAATAGCGTAGGTGAGAGAAATGTACCTTCGAGAACACCAGCGTTTATCTGGAATTGATCAAACCAAAATCCATCAATTAAGACTTGAACTGTACGATTCGAAAGAAACTTTAATCCATTTGAGAGAAAAAGAATCCAGATCTATGATTTGACATTTTGCTAATAATGAACTATGCTGTGATCGATCGAAACCTTTTTGAAACATCGAATTGTGCAAACAGATATTTAGCTTCTCGTTAAAAGATGTCGTTAAGTCATTAATGATATCTAAATCCGTATTACCTATATTTTAAATCTCGACTGTCTAAATATTTGGTCTTGTCTATTCAAATCTCCCTCTATGAACTGACATTTGCGACAATTCACTATGAAGATTAGACTGAATTGACAGTAAAATACAAATAAAGAAATTATGGTCGAAAATATGATTTCCATAAAAACTCAATGAGCAGAAAAAATAAGTCTACATAACACAAATCTATTATACAAAAGAATTATACAAAATTATAAATCGACTTGGCTAATGTGTAATAATGCATGTACATTCAAAATTAAATTTAGGGTAGAAAAAAATATATCTTTAGTCATATTAGGCTACATTGCAATATGTGGGTAAGATTGTAAATTAGTATTTAAAACTCTCACACGCAATTTTGTCTTTCGAAAGATTTTAACCAGCCTACGAAAAACAGATAAAAAAAAATTTGACACTTTGGGTACAATATATCATTTTCACTTTCATCAACAGGTACTAGAATTACCATTGATATTTACAATGTTAGAATTTTTACCGGAAGAAGGAAAATTTCGATATCACTAGTGGTCATAGTACTAAAGAACGAAATTGTTCACCTGTGTGTCCAACGTGTTAAAAAAAATAAAAAAAATCGAAGAAAAAAACATTAATTGTTATTGAATTTTTGAATGTTGAATTTTGTGTTTTTATAACGAAAGATGATAACTGTAGTTTTGTAGAATTTTACTTATGAATGTCATTTTATATAAAATTTTAAGCTCTTTCAAATAAAAAAAAAAATTTAATAATATTAAGTAATTTATGAATTCAAAACTGAATAACTAACAACTGCCGTTGAAAATATTTCTAACATAAGAATATAACTTCACTTATGCAGTTATGGAGGCAACACTTACCGAAAAGTACAAAACAAAAAAAAAATGATATGTTTAGATATTTCCATGTATCTTGAAAAATTTTACTGCAAATTATACATGTTTTTTTGTTTGTATAAACTGAATAACTGAAGTTATCATGTTCTTCAGCAATAACTTTTATGTAACAAAAATGAATAAGTTATTTAAAAATTAAAAAAAAGATAAATATTTTACGAAAATTTAAAAATTATTGAAATGATTTCAAAGATCATATATTTTTAAAGATTTTCATTAAAAATATTGCAAATCTACAAAATTTTATTCAATTGCGATTTACAAGAAATGCCAAAAATGTAGTTCTCATCTTTCGTTGTAAAACCACAGAATTATAAATCATGAAATTACGACTTTTTAGTGAAAATATTTTTTTAATGAAAAATAATATATTTTCAAAGAACAACACATATAATCAAATGGCACTAAAATTCACTCTAACGCAATTTGGTTGTTATTGCTCATACTTCAAATGTATAATTATATTTTATATTACTGTAACAAATTTTATAAAAATATGTGTATTTTTAAAAAATGTTTGGAGATTTTTGATTAGATACCTTTGAATTTTTTAATTTACGTATTAAAAAATTACGCACTTTATAAAAAGAAACCCTGTTAAATACAAAAAATATTTGACGTAAAATCGTAGATTTAAATCTGTGGAAAAGTCTGAAATGTAAACACTCATCCGACTTTATCTACGATAAAATTCGATTTTGTCCGAGGTGTATACGCTGCCTAAGCATAAATTGGCATATAAAAGTATAATATATACATGCATAAATCGAAATTGAACTTTTTTTACATGCGAGAAGAGTAATTTGTAACTGAGGGATAGATAACTGATACTTGATTGGTTCAAATTTTGTTTTCTTCCATAAATAATGTTTGCACATTATTTTCAATTAAGCTAAGCCATATGATTATGTATGTAACAAATCCAAGCCCTATATGACACATGTATGTACATTTACATATACTTAGTCAGAGAAAGAGAAATAATAAAAGAAAGAGATTAATAAAAGAAACCAAATTAAAAACACAAAAAAATATAATGAAAATATAATTGAATAGTAATAGAAAATGATTGAAATATAATGATTATGATTTGTATTGCACACATTTATTTTGTATTCCTTTTTTGTTTTTTTTTTTGCTTCTTTACACCATAGAAATGTCAATAAATATAGTGAATTTAAAGAGAAACCAAATTTTAACTTTATCAAATATCCATATTCCATTATTAGTACACACACATATGTAAATTTGACCTTAGTTGAATGCAAAGAATATCTATAATCTATCTATATTAACAAGAATACGCACTCCCATTTTACGACAACCTATTTTTTAAGAAATATCAAACCGAGCAAAATATCATTAGTCAAAAGAGGTAAAATTTACATTTACTTATCGTATACCAAATTTATTATGAGAGAGAAAAGGTACAAAACAGATGTTTGCCTTTTGCTTTATACTGTAAAATAATTTTGCGTTCTCATTATTCTCCTTTGGATTTGCTTACGTTTCCTCCCATTATTTATATGAGGCAGGCTGGCAAAAAATGTTAGTTCTAATTTAGTTTGTTCCCTTATACGATGATTAATTCTGATCTTTTATAATTTTAATATTTGCGTTTTAAACATTATTATTTTCTTATATACCTATTAAAAATATTAAATTATAATTACATTACAATAATATAAAATATTATTAACATTTTTGTCAGTAATAATTTGGAGTTACAAACATTATTATTTTTTATTAATTAAATATTAAATTATAGTAAACCTAAATATTTATTATATTGGTAACGATTATAAAATAATACTGAGGACATCTATTTACAAATCACAGAATTTAAAGAATATGATAACGCTGTTTTAGTTAGGTCTCCTAAAAATCTTATGCATAGTTGATACAATTTAGAAAATAATATTGTTAAATATTTCAACGAAAATTTTTGTCGAAAATATTTTTCAAAATTATAAACTTTATTTATTTAATTTCAGCCAACTTTTTTTGTTACTCTCTTTTGTTTACTATATTTTTTCTTTTTCTTACACGTAAAATTCTTATTATATCTATTTCTGACAATGTTTATCAAATTTGCATATGAATTTGTGTGCAAACAAATGAATACATACATGAGTTCTTACTCTTTTTATGGATATACTTTGGTTAAATGGTTATTGAAATGGGTATTTTGTTGAATTGAAGCAAATTGAAACAAACATATAAAGTCCAAGGCAAGTTAATTAAGGCAAATATAATAATAATAATAATAATGAAAATTTAAAATTAAGAACGCAAAAACTAGCAATTTCGAATCCATTTTTGAATATTATAATGTCCGGCTCTATGCCAAATCTCATAAAAAAAATGTCAAAAGTCCTAACACTTTTTTCATATAAATTCAGGAATTATACAATTGTGAAGTCATTTCCAAATGTTAGATAATATGTCACAGTTGTCAGGAGTTTTTTCATTTCTGTTAAAATTTTGTTTTATTATCTTAGGAGTTTTGTAATTTCTTAAATATGTAAAATTTTGTAATCTTTCAACTTTTGTGAATAACTTTGATAAGGTTAAACTGTTACTGATTTCAAGGTAGTACCAACTGGTTGCTTTAATCAATTGTTTATGTGGAATATTCTGGAACGGTAAGTAAACAGAGTTATGTCCGTGTTTGTGCTAATATGCCCTTCACAAAATCGAGTACAAAATCCAGAAATGCAATTGGGTGCTATTATAAAAATATATACTCGTATTTTTTATACAAAATCAGTGTTATACGCTTTTTACAGAATATATTACGTATAACTTTTAAGAGATTTGTCACAACGTGTGTTATAAATTATGTAATTTTTGTTAGAAGTGTTGCGATTTTTAAAAATTAGATCTTTTGCCATTGACATCAATAATCCTAACATAAAAACCAAATTTTAAGAGTTTTGACATCATGATATTTGACATTATTATGAAGTTTGAGCCACTAAACCCGATATAAAGTCTTATGAAAAATTATTACACTTATAAATATAAGATAAAAACAATTAAATAATTTTTTATTTATTTAATTTAATTTAATTTGATTTAATTTTAGTCTAAAAATTAAATTGCAAAATTAGCTAGCAGAAGACTTTCGATTTTAGCACTAGGTTTTAAGCATAAAGAAATGTAAATTTATTTTTTCTTTTTTCTTTTAATAAATAACAAAATAAAATAAAATTAGAAAGTAATTCGTAAAATTAAAATTTATTTCACTGCGATTGCAAGTACCTACTAAAATATAATATTAAATCTATAGGTAAAATATGTACTTTCAGAAATTGCATAAAACTTAAAAACAGCTGAAAAACAATAACAATTTTCAAATTTAATTTCTTAATACCAATTTACAAATTCAAAAGGAAATTTGAAAGTGTGTTGTTTGTAGTTGTTGTATTTTGAAAAGGTTTTCTCAAATTTCTTCTTAATTATATTTTTAATATTAAATGATTTAATTTAATTTTCAGTGTGATGTTTTTCTTTTTTTTTATAATTATTTTGAAAATTTTTAACTGCCATTTATGGTTTTGCAAAATATAATTAACACATAAAAATTAATAAATCAAAAATAATAAAAAAAAAAAAAAACTGACTGACTCGTAAGAATAATTAAATTTCCTTTCACATCAATTTAATAATAATTGTACATACATACATAATACATATATCAACTAAATATTGAAAAATGTATATGTACAGAAAAATATATACCTAATTTATATTATCAATCATATGGTAGGTAGTTAGATACTCCAATTATCAAGTTCACCATTTCTACCTATAATATTTAATTAAATTCTTTTTTTTTTTTTTGTTATTCATTATTATTTATCGTTAAAAGTTAATACCACCATATGTACATAAGTACAAGTACAATTATGCAATTCCCTAAAAAAAAACAACAACAAAATTTTCATTCATGATGAAGCATAGCAGATGAAAAACAAAGTACAAATTCGATTAAAAATCTCAATCCAAGCATCATGGATTGAGAAAATCCATATTACAGCAACAACAACAAAAAAAATCTTTGTTTCAAAATTTATCCGGAAATGGAATCATTATTAAAGCCGCCAATAATATTGTACTGTAATATCATAATATCGCATGATAGTTTTTTTTTTTTTTTTTGTTTTTGACGGAAGAGAATAAAAGAAATGATTTGTTAAGTAAAATATGGACCACCAAACAATTGAATCACGTATAAAAGAAACCGTAATAGCTGTGTATAGCGTAAATTAAAAAAAAAAAAATTAATCTAGTTTATTTTATGGATCACTGAAAGTTTAACTGATTTTTAGTGGATTACCTAAGCACCAAAATTCAATGAATATTAACTACTTTTTATTTTTAGTTACACAATTTTGTATATATGAATTATATACTTGTATCTAATAGATAATGAAATTTATTTTTTTCACTTAATTTTTGTTTTTTTCTGATGGAAATTAATTAGAAAATAGTCTTTGATGACTACAATTCATCGTTTTAAACTGAAATGGAAAGCGCCAATCATCCTCTCAGTTTGTTTTTTATTATTTAAAAAATGGATTTTTTTTTTCTATTTTGAAGATGAACTCATTGTTTTTGAATTCTAAAATATTGAATGATTTTTAGTTTCTATTGCATCTCCATAAATTTAATGATTTGACAGATCATTTGATATTTTTTTTTTTAACTGACATTTTAATCGATATTTATAATAATTATTATGAAAATTTGAAATTTCTAACTATATTGTGTATGTACAGTTATTTTGTTTTTCAATTATTATCGTTGATGATTCGTTTGAAGTTTATAAATACAATATTATAATGATGGGGCAGTGTTGTTTATTATTGAACGGTAAATTTAAAAATATTTATTAAAATAACTGTGACAAAGTAGATAAATAATTGTTAAAAGCTTAACTAATAATATTAATGGTAATGTTAGTTTATTAAGTGAAAGTAAAATTTGACTGATGATAACTGATACAACTTGACAGAATCTGCTGAATGTCATAACGCAATACTTTAGTCATTCAATTGCAAGATATGTAATGAAGTTCACTGGTATACCGAGAGATTTTAAAATATGATTTTTATAACAGATGAAATTTCGACCTATGCCCAAACGAATGTGATTACAGGACAATGAGGATGACGAAATTGCTCATTAATATTTAAAGCATTATGTTTAGGTTACAGTTGGAATTTTCCTATATGCCTCAAAATGAATGAAACTGATGAGAAATATTATCGCGATGTCTTGGGCACACAGTGGTATTCCATACAATACGATAATTTTTTTTTGTATAAATCTTACAGCATAGACAAAAATGATACCGATTGCTCCGTTTAAATACGACAAGCAATGCTTGTAGAAGAATCAAACCGGGAAGGCAGCTGGCAGTGTAAAATTTTTGATCAAACAAGACTCTCCGCTTAATTTTGTAGAACTAAACGACGTTCTCTACGTTCAAACAAAACTCTCCGTTCTCTCTTTTAGAACAAAATGACATTAGTTGCAATCTTACGTTTGTATTTTTTGTTATTTCAATTTGAATGATTTTTAATTCATAATATAAATGCATTAAGAGTAGATCTATATCAATTAGATTCGAAAATAAAATTGCAAGCAAACATTTTGTTTTACGCTCGCAAGAATACATTCAAAACATTTGATCTAGTATTTGTATGCACCCTCTTTGAAGCCGATACGCAATTATCTGCGAAAGCTTTTTCGCTTAAATAATCTCAATTCTATTTTTTTCTATCACGATGCAAACTGTTACCCAAAAAAAATTAATAGGTTATATTATGTGAATACCAATCAAGCGGTACCGAGTTAAACTTCTAATCCTGACATAGGTGTTGTGAAAACTTTTTTCAATTATTCTTTAAAATAAATTTGAAATACATTTTTTGTTGTAACTTAAAAGAAAATTGAAGTATGCTATTAATGAGTTGCATCATATGATGTTCTGAGAAAACGAATGCTACAGCTTCCGAAGTCACGTCCAAATTGTCGACTGCGGTAAAGCAAACAGAGTCCAGTTTAACACTTCAAAAACTCAAAGCTAAAGCTAGTTATAAGCTAACAGCATTCGAACCAGCTCTCCGGTTTCAAAATGAAGGTATTCAAAGACCTGAACATTGTCGGAATGCGAATGAATCAAAATATGCACTGGAATGAATGCGAAAAACGCCGCAATTTAATCGCATAACACGAGAGGCATCAAGTGCCAACCCTTTCACAGTGAAAATTCGGAGTCGGTTTAAGTCCGGTTATGGAAATTTAAAGTTAGAACATCTCGATCTTGGAATCGCGTCTCAATCGAAGCATTCCCGATGAGTGAAGGATTTTATTTGGATCCTTCTCTCCTAATGTGCAGGATCCACTGTTGAAATAAATAATTAAATATTCAAAAATGATCAAATAAAAATGATAAACTCTTTAACTTTAAAAAATTAATATTTTAAAAATTTTCTATAGTCTACTTTGAAAAAGCCTCATAAAATTCATTTGTATCCCTTATACATTAAATCTCATTCGACAGTGAATTAAAAAACACTGCAAGCATTAGTACAGCATTTGTACAGTACTTTTGACCTACTGTTCCGCTGAAGTGTACAACTCTTTGCTTTATATTTTTGAAGCTTCTCATCAACTCGAGTTCTATTATTACTTTTTGGAATGATTTTCTTCCTCTTATTTTGCCGTTATTGCATCCTGTTTAGATGCTATAATGATCCCGACAACACAAATGAAATGAAAAAACTGCTTCGAATGCGTCCTAGAAACCCATTTCATTACCAATTTTTTTACATACGTAGTCAAAAATTCACTTAATTATCTATTGTATCACCTAAATATTTAATACTCACAACAGGTTCAATGGTCTCATTATTTATATATAAAAAGAGTACTTAACAAGGTTACTACAACTTGAAGTATTCGGTCCGTCCTGTAAAATGGTTTCTTTGTTATGATAAAAATAATTTACTATAGAATACACTTGAACTTTACGAAGTGCTTTGACAGTGACATATAATAACAAAGAACTTTTATTTCTTCGTACTGTTTCCACAAGAATAATTTTCCGTTTAAAAATTTTTAATATTGTGAAAAATTGTAGATTGTAAGGTTGCAGCACTGACCTCATCATACTAAATCTATCCCAAATCGCTTTGATTTACCTAAATAAATTTTAAAGTTTACACAAAAAGCTAACTTGGAAAATTTTACAAGCTTACTTTAATTACCGTAAAAATAGTTAAATTGTTCATCTTAGGTAAACTTTTTGCAACAGCTTACAAATATTGAAAGCTTAGGAACTACATTTTGTTGAAAATATAAGTTGGCACTAGTTTATCTTTTTCAACTTATGATCTACGGTTTCCTCTGCAATCTGAGATATTTCAAGAAGATGCTTTAATTGCATTACAATGAACGTTGTTCATGAACCTCGTCCCATAAACTTTAAAAGCTTTTACCATAGGAACGATAAGTACCTTCTATAAAATTATATAATTGACTACTTGATAGCACATATCAAAACAAAATTACCTAAAAATGGCAAATGCACGTTTTAAAAAGTTTAAAAAATATTACTGTCAATGATATAAATTACAGGTCATAGCGGGACCCGAAGGTGACATGTGTATACACATACCATAACTTGAGCACTTATTTAGAACAAATTCAAATTATCATGTCAAAAACTACCTTAAAAGCGATGTCAGTGCAAAATTACATAAGAAAAGATTACATATGGGTAAAATTACGAGAGCGGGACAATTATCAAATTCTATTTTACAAACTCCACTTTCACAAAAAATTCTTTATCAAACTTTAAATTTTCGTAAACTATCTTTTTGCAAAAATCCATTTGACTAAATAATTCATTTCTTCTAATGAGACACTTCGCAAAATATAATTTTAAATGGAAATGCTGGATATTTTCGATATTGGATATGAATATACAATTTAATATTATATAATGTACCATTACATGTATATATATATGTAATGAATATATATGTGAGATTCTGAGTAATAGGAGTGATTTTAGAGTTGGATTCAGAATTAAAGTTTACCCTACGCCTTTTACAGAATATTTATACAAATTATTTTTATGATTAGACGCTTTGATGAAAAATAAAAGAGAACCAATTTTTCCAGAATATTTACTTAAATCACTTTTATGCGTAGCCGCTGTTGGATACAAACAAAATTATTGAATTAAAAAAAACTAAACGATTTAAAGTTTGATTTTGGAATTTTGAGATTTTAGAAAATTGAATTTTGGAATTTTAGTAGTTTGGGGTTATTCATTTGGTTGTTTTTAGCCAACCCATAAGTTGTACATATAATAAATACAGGCAAATTAAATACAGCCATGTGATAGTAACCCAACATTGGCCCACATACTAAATTATATGTCAAAATGTATTCGGAAAAAAGTCTATCTGTTTCCGTTTGCCAAATGTCCCTTTTTGCCAAAAATCTTTTTGTGTAAAGTATTCGGTTATGCTAATTGTGCAGTTTGCGAAACGTGAATTTATGCCAAAAGAGTTTTGCGAAAAGGGCCATTTGCAGTATGTCTTTCAATAAACTGTCCTATACATAAAATTACATATGGAAAAAATTTCATATTAAAAGAAATTACATATATAAATTTTTATAAAAGATTTGAACTATTTGGTTTTGTATGAAGGTAATTTTTTTCTTAAAAAAAAGTAAGAATACTAATTTATAAAAAAATAAATAAGTAGTTAAATTTTAAACAAAAACTAGAATTTTTACTTATTTAACAACATCCATAAATTTACCTAAATTTTTAAAAAACTTTAAGAAATCTTAAAAACGTTTGTTAATACTTCATCTGAAACCTACCGGCTACCTAAATAGTCTTATAGCTTTAAAACTAAATAATTTAATAAATTTAAAATTATAAAACCATAATAAAATATAAGTAATAAAACCATGCTTAACCAAATAAAAAAATTAATATTCTTCCTTTTTTTTAAGAAAAAAAGTACCTTCATTAAAAACCAAATAATTTAAAAATTTTATAAAAATTTAAATACGTAATTTTTTTATATATGAAATTTTGCCTCTATGTAATTTTGTCCTATGTAATTCTGTCATGTAAGACTTAAATTCATGCACTAAGCAGAAATGATTCCATGTAAAACCAATTTTAACCGACATTTTTTTCAATTAAAACTACTTAGGGTCATTAAATGACCTGAAGATAATAGAGGGGTTAAGCAGGTACGAACTAAATCCAATTTTCATCATTTAATTAGAAAAGGTCTGAAAATATTTCACCAAATAACTTATTCATCTTATAATAGAATTCAATGGCAAATATTTTGAAGTTATTTAAATTTTATTTATTTTAAGGAAAAATTTTATCAGATTTCCATCAAAACTATTTTCAACAATCTAGAGTAAAGATTACAACAAATAATGTAAATGTACCAATTTCCGCCCCCTTAAGGAAAAATTAGTTTAAATTGACAAAATAAGCAAAATATAAGCTTTTTTTTAATTTTTTTTTCAAATTACAATAATTAGTATTTTTTAATTAAAAAAAAAATATTTTCATCTAATTATAATTTAATTTTTTGTAAATAAATAATAAAATGTTATAATTGCCAAAAAAAAAAGTCTGATTGTACGTATTTTCGCTCGACAATTTCAATCTGAACTAATTCCGCCCCTATATGAACTCAATTCCGCATTTTGAACCTATTTGCGATTCACAGTACCTATTTACGGTTTTATTTAAAAAAGCTATTTAAAATAATTCTTAAAAGTAAAATTAATTTTTTAAATAATTAACTAGTATTTATTTTAATAATAAAAAATATTTATTATAATAAAAAATCGACATTACTATAAGTAATTTGAAAAAAAAAAAATATAAATAGTTATGATGTACGTAAAATTATTTGTTACACATAAAAATATACATTTATTTCAACTTGAAAATTAAAAAAAAATTAAACGATGCAACGATTCAGTATTTCAAACAAAAAAAAATAATTCAATATAACACAATTAATTTAAATATTATAACAATGCACATTTAAAATAAATAAATAAAATACAAAATATTTCATAAACATATACATACAAAGTAAAAATCACATTTACTAATTCTTAATTTTGACATTTTTCATTTGTATGATTTCAGGTACTTAATATTGTCCTCTGCATTAAAACTGGAGGCTCAATTTTGTGGACTATGTCACTGTCTGAATATATTAGAACATCTTCTTTTACAGGCCATCTCCAAAATGTGCCAGAAATGGTCATGATTTTCACTCCTCTATTTAACTTATTGTGAAATGTATATTGTATACAATAAAATTATTTTGGTGATTTATAATGGACCCCTTAAAAAAATTTTGAAGAAGTTATTCTTTAGGGTTGGTGTTAGAGTAAAATTTATCTAATTGTTAAAAATAGTCGAATAATTTTACTAAATATGCTTATCATACAGGGTATGCGTATTTCAATATTCGCTTATTTACAACAATTAAAATATAGTTTTTTCTTTAAATATAAGACTTGCTATGAATTTAGTGAAAATAGCTTACACCTGTATATTTAGTTCGGAATTAGGACATATTACCGACCCGCTTTTTCATACAGATTTTTATAAAAACTCTTTAGTTGTAACAAAAAACACATATGCGAAATTAAATTTATAGGTCGTAACTAGGTGCAGTTTAGTTTGCGCAATTTCAATTTAAAATTGTTCAGTTGCATCCTCATATAACCAAAAATAATTGAATAATTTAATTAATTATTTCGATATATCAATTTCCTAATTCCGCCCGGTCGATCGTAAATACGTACAACATATATTTATGTGTCCTTAATTCCCGCTCAAAACTAATTAACAATTTTAAATATTTTTTATTTACAAATTGAAGAAAGTATGTATTATAATCTATTTAATAATATATCTCTTACAATTATTTGAATAAAATAAATAAGTGAACATCATAGTTTAATTATAAATAAAAAAATTTACAAAATAAAAAAATTTTAAACGTTTGAACCAATATTTTCACTAAAATGTCTACCCAGTTAAGTTTTTATCAATAACTTTTTTATTAATATGAATACAAATGTGCATTATTTTGCATTACAACGAGGAAACAATATTCTTTTTTTATTTCAAAAATAAATTTGAAATATAAAGCGTGGGAGTATTGTATTTACAAAAAATGGTTTGACCGGCATAATGTGCTAGGGCGGTGATAGGTACATTTACGTTATGACTCGAAATACCAACCAACTTCAAGCCCTTATAACTCAGTATAAGTCTGAACCCTCCCCTACCGTGTTTTTATTCTGCAAAGTGTCTCACGTAAAATGAAAAACCTATACCAGTACAAAAAACTACACCCTGTACAAATCTGTTAATTAAAACCTAATTCACTACATTCCTTAAAAACACGTTAAGAAAAATTGCAAAACTGTACTCCATTATTTAAAATTTAGAGAATTGATTCTACTTCATTATTCATCATAATATACAAGACTCGTATTATGTTCCTGTGATCTCTGCAATAATATTTATTTATTTAAATTTATTTAAGAGGCAGTCAAATCTTATCAACTTCTTGAATAATATCCTATCAGCATACATTTATAGATTTGTGATATCAAAATATCATAAAACATTACTAAAGTCTACTTTATTGAAACCAAAAAATTGAAAAACAAAAATCAAATACCTTATGGCATATGGCATGTTGTTATGTATTCAAAGAATACCAGTGGACGAGAACAATAGGTAGGTTCTGTTATTAGCAAATAAAAATGAAATTTCTAAGAAAAAACCAAAATTTCATAATTTTAAAGATTAAAAAATATTTTATTTGCATATTTACATATTTAATTTAGAAATTATTTACGTGTGTAGTAGAATTTATTTGTATTGCGAATATTTAAAATATTTTGAACAAATATTTGATATAACAAAGCAATATATATATATATGTATGAGTAAATATTTATTTACCAAAGTTAACAATAGAAATAAAAATTTCGATTAACATAAAATATCCAGAAATCATCATTTCAAATATTTTATTTGCACAGTACCTATTGTTAATTCGATTAATAATATTTGTGTTGTTAGAATATTAAATCATAAGATAGTAAGATACTTTCGGAAAAACTTTTTAAATTTATTAATCAAATTTTTATTGTTGTCGTTGTTTTGCAATGTAAAACATTATGTAAGTTTAATCTTTTTATTAAAATGGTTGAATCAAAAACAAGAAATCAAATCAAAATATCAGTTACCACTTTCTGGTTTGAATATAAAAAAACAAAAAGATTTAAAAAAAATGAATATATTAAAATTTTGAAAATAAAAACAAATTAGGCAATATTCTGGGGTCATGATTTACTCTTAATTCTATTCTAGGGAAATTTGGACAAGAGGATTTATTGAAAAATAATTCAGAGACAGCATATATTACTGATATTTCATTTAATAAGTCTTAATGTCTCAATGGGATATAATACATCCATATGTTCATATGAAAACATATGTTATGAAAACTCGTATAAGTAAATAATGAGCATAGCTAAAATTTACATATTCATATCATACTCAGATAGCAAAATTAAAATGACTTTTTGAACGAAATTGGAATTAAACAGAGAAAATGATCTACTATCCAATAGTGCCGATATTGTAAAAAAAAACTGGATTACATCCCAATAGAAAAAAGATTGGACCTTGGTATTTATTTATATATGTAGTAAAAATTAAACTAAAAAATACTTAAAAAATTAATGTTTATTTATTAGACTAATTAAAATATCAACATAAATGTCAATAATGATCTCAATAGACGCTTAGTAGTAAACCAATTATGTTATATAATATAGTTAACAATTCATTTCAATTCTATTACACAAAATGTAGCAAACAATCTTAATTCAAACTACACTCTCATGTATTAGAAGTTTGAAATCTAACGTTCAAATATAGAAGCAAAAATATCACAAATTTGGAGTCTAAATCACATAAGAAAGTCGTGTCAAATTTTATTTCGCGAACTTGAGATGTGATGAAGGGCAAATGAAAAAGAAAATATATGTAAAAAACCAATTATGCGAAGTAGACAGTACCAAATAAAAGATGCAACAGAAACTTGAAAAACGTCAAGAAAATGGTAAAACCGCACAAACAGTAGTAGCGCCAAAACAGCAATCAGCAACAGCTTCACAAATTATTAATAAAAAGGATAGTAAAATGGATAACAAAATTCAAAATCGCAATATGGATATTCGAATTGAAAACTTTGATTTAGCTTTTGGTGACAAAATTCTGATTTAACATTGTCTTATGGACTTAGGTATGGTTTGGTTGGTCGAAATGGTTTAGGAAAAACAACTTTACTTCGGATGATATCAGAAAAACAATTGAAAATTCCCGAACATATTACAGTATTACATGTTGAACAGGAAGTAACTGGTGATGATGCTAGAGCAATTGATATTGTTCTTGAATGAGATTCAGAAACAACAAGATTACATGATAGGGAGAAACAAATTTTAAAATTAGTAAACTCTGGGAATTCGGATGCTAAATTAACAAAGGAATTAAGTCAAATTTAGGCAAAATGCAATTAATCGAAGCCGATAAAGCAATTGCAAAAGCTTCAATTATTCTTAGGGGTTTAGGTTTCTCCGCTGATATGCAAGAAAGACCAACAAGATCATTTTCTGGTCGTTGGCCTATGCGTTTAGCTCTTTTCCAAACCCGATTTATTGTTACTTGATGAACCGACAAACATGTTGGATATTAAAGCTATTATTTGGTTGGAAAACTATTTACAAAACTGGCCATCTACATTATTGGTAGTTTCCCATGATCGTAATTTCTTAGAAACAGTACTTCTAAGTACTACGCTTCGATATATTATATAAGGGAGATTACAAAAAATTTGAAAAAAACTAAAAATGAAAAATTAAAAGCACCAAGACTCGAATATGAAGCTCAGATGGCTCAGCGATCGCACATTCAGAATTTATTGACAGATTTAGATATAATGCGAACAGAGCTGTAAGCGTTCAATCAAAAATTAAAATGTTAGAAAAAATGCCGGAACTAAAACCTATTGAAAAAGAAATTGAACGAAAGTTAAAGTTTCCTGATGTCGAACCATTAAATCCACCTGTGATAGCTATGAATAAAGTTGGGTTTGCTTACGATACAGGTGTAAAAATTTTTGAAAAAATTTATTTATCGGCAACATCAGATTCACGAATTTGTATTGTTGGCGAAAATGGAACTGGTAAAACTACTTTATTGAGAATTCTCATTGGACATCTATCACTGCAAGCTGTAACAGTAACTTTGCATCGAGACTTACGAGTAGGATATTTTGCTCAACATCATGTAGATAATTTGGATATGAATAAAAGTTGTGTTGGTGTAATTGAAGAAGAATTTCCTGGCAAACCATAAGAAGAATATAGGCGACAGCTTGACAGTTTTGGAATTTCAGGACCATTAGCCTTACAAAGTGTAGGTAGTTTATCGGGAGGTCAAAAATCTAGAGTTGCTTTTGCAAAAATGTGTATGGCTTCACCTAGTTTCTTGGCTTTTGACGAACCCACAAATCATTTAGATTTGGAAACTATTGATGCTTTAGGGATTACAGTTAGTACATTTGATGGTGGTGCGATCTTGGTATCTCACGATGAAAGATTAATAAAATTGATTTGCAAAGAATTGTGGGTATGTGGAAACAAAACTATTCAAAGTGTAGAAGGTGGAATTGAAGAGTATAAAAAAGTTGTACTAAAAGGGAAATTGAAATGGCTGTCTAAATCACTTACATTAAAAAATTCATGTTTTTGTTAAAAATGTTTTTGATATACATTAATATCATACAAACATATAAATCAAGAGTATATATATATATATATATATATATATATAACATCAGTTTTCATTGTGAAGTCAAATATTTTTCTATTTTTTGACCCTACAGTTCAAATTCAAAATTTAAATGAATATGACGAATTAACGAACATAAAGGAGTGTAATGAAATGGAAATTTTTTATATAGTCTCTATGCTTATCAAATCCCCAACATAAGAAAATATTGAGAACCTATAATAAAAAATGAAATACATAGATAAAAAAATAATGTCAATATTAATAAACTTGAGAAAATTAGAAAATATTTTCATTTAAATGATAATTCCACAATGGTACCAAAACACATCCGTTACCGTTACATTATCGAATTCATTAAATAAGTCCGTTTATTGTAGAATTAAATTCAAATTTTAAAAATGTTCTGTAAATAGGTAGGTAAGTAGAAGTGGGCATTCCAGCTACTTTTGGAAAACCAATTAGCACTTAATTGTGCCATTTTGATACCACGACTCGAGTGACCTATTTCGTGTTATCGGTTGTTATAGGTGGTCGTTCTCTCATCTTCACTAATCCCAGGGACTCAGTACTAGAGCCACTCTGTGTGATTGAGAAGGTTGATCAGATCTCCTATTTTGCTTTCCGCGATAAAACCTATGTTGCTGGAGAAAGCTACACCTAAAGCACAGGTATTTAGTCTATGCCACCTTTCATTCGCTCTGGCCCGTAAAGTATGAATGGATGCGTTCCTAGACGACTCTCATTGGACAGTGAATGTCTTCCTCAAGGGGCCTGTCGAGATTGGAAGCTTGCCTTGCCATTTCATCGGCTCCCTCATTTCCATTTATGTTACTGTGACCCATAGGAATGGGTCTTTATGTTACTGATTACAGGAACCCATAGTAGAGAGATCGAGAACCGGTTATCTAAGTTTTCAATTTCGCTTCGGCATTGTTCCACCAGCTTAGAACAGATAGTGTGCTCAGAAAATGTTCCGTACTAATGTAATCATCATGTGTCAGCCAGAAGATTATATTACTATTTTTTCGCTAGTTGGATTTAACATTTCTGACAGCCTTTTTAAACATCAAAAAATAAAAACAAAACAATTATTCTGAAATCTGATATTATTGCTCTGTTTGTCTTAAAGTTTTATATGTGCTACAAAAGAAATGCCACCATTTGTTTTTCCGTTTTGTTTGTTTATTTTTCCTTTGGCATCAAATGTGTTTCATTTGACGAAAAATAGTTGAGCGAAGCGAATTTTGTTGGTTTGGTAGTCGGTGATCGGTGATTGCAATTGTGTTTACCGCTTATCGTGATTATTAAAAGATAAGATATGTTTGGATAAGCTTAAGATTGGGATGCTTTTACAAATTGATAAATAAGATATATAATAAAAAAACTCATTACGCTAAAGTCATTAAGCTTAGGTATAAGCAAGTATAGAAATTTCGTTAACTATCGAAATCTGATTTTATTAGAGTAAATTAGTAATCTGCTATAATAAAAATATACAACTTCGAATATTTTTTTACATTCGACAATTGTATTTTTTCCTCACAGACTTAGATTTAGAATATTCTATACAGTAACAACATTGTAGAACAATAATCTTTAATTTTACAATCATGAATTTATACATAAGAAGATAAGATATTAAAATAATAACAATCGTTTTTATTAGAAAAATCGACAAAAATACGAGTGTCCTAATTAATAGGCGCCTCTGAGTATTATTCAACTAAGATCATTCACACAACAATGAAATTTTATTATTTTATTTAATACAACATTAAAATACACCACTTTAAACAAATCAGATTATAAAAAATAATACAAGATGTGATCATCATACAATTAAAATAATAGTAATTGAAAAACTAAGTCAAGGCGATTAGACAAGTCAAGAGCAACAGAAAAAATAAAAATGGACATCAGAAAATTGAGCCAAAATCATCGTTTAAATTAGATCAAAGGGAAAAAAATAATAAACGAGACAAAATATTATCCCCCCCACCTTGAAATATCCACATAGTATAATCTGATTTTCTTTTCCATCTATTAACCACTATTTGACATCAACAATTACCTAAGTAATTTATTTATATATAAGCAAAATGATGAATAGAAAATTTCTCTTTAGTAAAATATAGTTAAAAAAAAACTCTTAACAATAATTAAAATTTTTAAATTTAACTTATGGTAAAAAAAAAAATTAATAATAGCAGTCTACCTAATTAACCTTATATTCAAGAATTTTCAATAAAATTTACATAATTTTTGATATTTTCTTAAAATGAAATTTTAAAAGATTTCAATTTTATAGAATTTTCCAGTTTTACCTTTTATAGTTAATCTTAAACATTGTCTTTATATAGTTAACATATGTTTTGTTATTCTACCGTGGGTAACATAAATGTTCATTACATTACAGACATCGCATTAAAATAAATTCCAATTCCAAAAGTTCTTACAGAAACACAGTATGTAATATTATCACATTTATTGGCTAATAAAATAACTTTATTGCAATTTTTTTTTTTTTTTTTTTAAACACTGATGTTACTTTTTATTATAGCTCTATAAAAAAATATAACTATAAATCTAAAAATTGTTGTTGATTGGTTGCAATTGAATAATTGCAATAAGAAGACATGATGAAAATTATATTCTTTTGTATGATGATGTGATGTACTTTTGAAAATTTTATTATCACTGTTGACATGAGATCAGATCGATTTTTTTTTATTTTTTTGTTAAAACAAATACAAACACAAAATCTCAGTAGTCAATACAAAATCGATTTGTATATGTCTCAATTGTGTGCAGATTACAAGTAGACTCAATTGTTTGAGAAATTAAATTTTCAATAGGACTGAGTACAGATTTTGTAGTTATATATGTTGTTTTTGTATTGTCCAATAATAAAATGATGATATTAACGAAATAAAAGTATTGAGATTTTTCTTTTTTATCTATGTTAAGTCTGTTACACTACAGATCTTTATAATAAATCATAATAAAAAAAAACCCAAAACACTTTGTGGATAGAGTGAACTGAATATAGGCTAAACATATCTTAAAGTTTTTATTATTAACATAACAGATCCCTAAAATTATAACCATACTAGAAGAAACCTCGGGTACATACCCGGCCCGGGTAAAAAAATGGAATTTTTCTATAAAGCGGCACAATGAAATTATTTTTATTAAAATTAAACATTGGACATGTTGAAATTATCAAATAACATTTAGAAAATATATCAATGCACCAAAAATACATCAATGCACCAAAACTGCATCAATGCACCAAAAATGCATCTGTCAACTGTACTCAAAATTAAAAAACACATCCATTTACCGAAATCAGTTCACCAATACTAAAAAGCATACAGAAAATGGTTCACTGTACGACAGTAATACATCGCTCTCTCAAAACCGCTTTAACACAACTGAACTATGTCATATAGGAAAAGCAATAATATGACCTAAAGTTCATTAAGTGAGAATGAAAGCCATGAATTTAAATATAAATTGAAGGATTGTGGAAAAGTGAGAACACAACATGTCAACTTAAATTTCCTTCTGGTATGTAGATCTTCTTTTAACAGAATTTGTAATTTTGTTTATTTAATGTCTCAATTTTAAAATTATTTTTAAATTTATTATTTTCATTAATTTGTCTTATTTTTGCATCCACGTTTGTAAATTTCACCTTAAGAAATAGGAAATTATTTTTCAATATTAAAATTTCTACACTCAGTCTTATCTTATTTACATTTATACAGAGACTTCAAAATTCGAGATTTTAAAAACATTGGAATGTGACTTCACATGTTAAATATACCGGGTGTTCCAAAGCATGCGTATCAGCTTTTTAAGAGAGGAAAGAGCCGTCCTTTTAAAATTTAAAAAAAAATCTTTTTGACTAAATCGAGGGTGCTCCATCGATTGGTGGTATTTTCAACTTCCGGAAAGGACCTCAAATCGGTTTTTAAGACATAAAATCGCCGAAATTGCCCGAAATCGATATTTTCAAATGGGAAGGGGTATTTTTTAATGCAAATTCAGATTCTACGACAAAAAATAAGAAAATTATGTTAAATTATTTTTTTTTTGTTTTCTTAGTATTTTTCTTCAAAAATAATAACAATAAAACAAAAATGCTCAATATTTTCCTTTGCAAATGATCATAATTTTTTATAAATAAATTTGTTTATCATATTATCACATTTTTTATCTCAGTAAAATATATACAGCCCAGTGAATTAAAGCAAAAAGCAGTAACAGGAATCCAAAAAATTAAATCTGAAATTTTTTCAAAATATTACCGTGAAAAATGACTGATTAAGAAATAAAAAATAATAAAAAGTATTAATTTTTGTGTCCATGTTTCAAATAAATTATTTATTTTTTTTTTTCAGATAGTAGTAAATCATCGAAAGAGGCTTCAGAGACTACCTATTACCGGGGTAGGCAGTTTGAAGGACTGTGGGACTTTAACCCACTAAAAACTCCTATCATTATTGCAACATTAAAACTAGTCTTATAGACTAACCATTAATTTACATTTAACTCAAAGAAACTAAGATACTTTTGATCTACAAAAATCCAATAAGCTTTTAATAGATAAAAGGTTTTAACCTAACTCAAGTGGTCTTGTACGTTTTAGTCGCTTCACAAAGTTTTGATTGTCAATTAATCTAGAAGCTTCGGTATTGACATGTTGGATCAGACGAGTTTTATAACGTGTAGCGCATTTCATTATTTCGTCTTTTATAGATGAGATCTTCAGATCTCGATGAATATCGGCATTGCGAACATACCATGGAGCATTGACTATGCTGCGCGCTACCTTATTTTGGAACGTTTGGATAGTTTGAATATGGATTTGTTTAGCACATCCCCATATTTGAATACCGTATGCCCAGACTGGCTTCAATATTTGATTATACATCAAAACTTTGTTATAGGTCGAGACCGCAGAATTCCGCCCAATCAGCCAGTATATTTCTCTATATTTGAACTGCAGTTCTTGTTTTTTGATTTTCACATACTCTTTCCATTTCTGTGTTGCATCCAAGGTCATGCCAAGATATTTAGCTTTATTCTCGTATGGAATCACGACATCATTTTAACTGAGAGAGGAATTACTATGTTTTTATAGGTGAAGTTTACATGACTAGATTTGGATTCATTTAATTTATTTTTCCATTTTTTGCGCCAGTTGGAAAGTTTGTCATTAGCTTTTTGCAGTTTGTTTGTAGCTTCTTCTATAGTAGAATCAACTGCCATAAACGCTGTGTCATCTGCAAAGCTTGCTATTTTTATATTTTTACTTCGGGTATATCACAGGTGTATAACAAATATAAAACTGCACCCAGTATACTACCTTGGGGTACTCCAGCTTTTATATCTCTTAGAGAGAAGTATTCATTTTCATTTTTAACTCGAAAAACTCTATTTGAGAGATATGATGAAAATAATTTAACATAATTTTTAGGGAGCAAACAACTTAGCTTTTTCCTTTATGCCAAATTATATCAAAAGCTTGGGCTACATCTAGAAATACTGAAGAACAAATTTGTTTATTTTCCAAAGCCCTTTCTATAATGCCTGTTATTCGATGTACTTGATCTATTATTGAGTGTTTTTGCTCAAACCCAAATTGGTGATTAGGTATTATATTCCTGTTTTCTATGAGGGGTTGAATCCTTCTCAATAGTAATTTTTCAAACAATTTCGATATTGTAGGGAGCAAAGATATCGGCCTGTAGGATTTGGTGTCGTTAGCAGGTTTTCCTGGTTTTTGGATCATTATTACCTCTGCAACTTTCCATATACTAGGTACGTGTTTAGGCTTAATACAGGCATTCATTATATATACCAAGAGTGTGAGAACTTTATTGGGTATATTTTTTAGCACATTTGCAGTTATTAAATCAAATCCTGGGACTTTATTTAATATTTGTTTTTAATTACTTCTTTTCGACTTATTAAGGGAATATTTATGTCTTCATGGTTATTTATTTCATTCAGATCAATAACAGTGTTCATTTCATTGGGCTTAAAAATTTCAGCGAGATGATCTGCAAAAGTGTCAGGGTTTTCTTTATCGCTCCTTGCCCATGAGCCATCATTTTGCCTCAGTGGTGCAGAATGCACAATAGACTTCTTCATTTTACTCGTAGCTTTCCATAAAGAATAATTTGTTTCTTTAGTAGCTGTTAAATGTTCTAGATAATAATTCAGAGATCTCTCATTCAATTTCTCTATTTCTCTCTTTAGCTCCTGACTTTTATTAATAAGATCCGTTTTGCTGGATGGGTCACGCGTTTGTTGCCACCTTCTTCTCGCTTTTCACCACCGGATATCTAGGGATGATTTTTTTAGATTTTTTTGTCTTAGTACTACTCCAAGCTGCAAACTGAACAGCTTGCATAAATTTTTCAGTAGCAGTTTCTAGTTGTTCCTTATTGTCTAATGTTACTCTTAAGTTAATTTTTTCTAGCAGAATCTTTTTGAAGCTTAACCAATCTGTAGATGAGTTGGTTAAAAATGGTTTACTAGATTTTTTCACTATTGTTGTATTTAATTTTAGGATGATAGCAGAATGGTCGGAATTGAGGTCATAACTATCTTCTATAGATGTGAAATTAGTTGATACTTTTTTCATTACAAAAATGGCTAACAGATCAGGAATTTTGTTTATATCTGCAGGCCAATATGTTAGTTTTCCGGTTGAAAGAAATATACAACCTGTTTCTCTCAGCGCCTCTCTCAGTTCTTTACCTCGAGTAAGGGTCATCCTGGAGTCCCATTCTAGATGTTTGGCATTGTAGTCACCTCCAAGAATAAATCTTTCACCTAATTTGATTAATAAGCTCTTTAACATATGTTTTTAATAGCATGATTGGGCGAGCACTACAGTGCTCCTACGTTGATATTTTGTTTTGTGCACCTTATTTGTGCGGCTGTGAGTTGCATTTCTGTACTTTGTATGTTACAATATTCATGATGAGTAATAACTCATCCTTTTGATGAGATTGTCAGGGTGCGTTGTATGATATACTTTGTATCCACGAATTACTAAATTGTGCTCCTTTATTAGATGGGTTTCTGACACGAGACAGACATCTATGTTTCGTAAGTTTAGAAACATTTCCAATTCTTGTTTTTTGTTGTTAATGCCATTGGCATTCCAAGTACATATAGTGATTTTGTCTTTATAAATAAATTATTTATAGAAAAATATATCCAAGGTCTAAACCCATATAGGAAAACTATATATTTAATACAAGAAGTAAATAAGATCATCTGAATAATAGCAAAACATCATAAAACCAATAAAATAAAGTTTTTTCAAATTAGAAGTATTTCTTAAAATCATCAAAGCAATTAAAATTACCCAAAAAATAAAGTCCTGGTTTGTGTCTTTCATATAGTCACCTCGAAATGTTTCAAATATTTCAAATGAATGTATATCAATGCAATGGTGTCACCATATTGTCTTCGTTATATGCAAAAAAATGTTTAAATCAGAATCGACAGTTGTACATTGGTTACTCCAAGGGCGATTAGAGAAAGAAAAAATGCCCTATGTAACGAAAATGCTTAAATTAGACGATATGCTAAGAAAAATTAGGAAAACTTTTTTTCTGGTTAAATTGTTAAATGAAGAGGAAAGAAATGTATAGAAACTAACGAACAGCAAACTTCTGCATTATAAACATTAGAATGACTCGACTTACAGAAACTCTATACAATTGATTAAGTAGTAAAAATTCGTAGTCTCTGGTTCATAGTTAACCAAACTTCAATGTATCGTTATAAAATACATACAACATAATTTTTTTTTACAGTATACGAACTTAAATGACCATTCAATAACAATAAAATTATTAAATGTCAAAAACAAGACTACAATTATTATTCAATTTAAATTAACATGATAAATTATTGTAACCGAAAATTTAAAATTGAATATTAAAATCGAAAGCAAAGAAGAAAAAAAAAATGTTAGGTAGTTTTAACTTAATACCGTTAGTATTTTTTTTTTTTGTTTTGATTATTTTTTCGATTTCTAAAATCATCAGATTTCTAACATCTTATAGATCTAAAAAAAAAAACAAAACTAAAAAACCTTTGATTATCTTCTTTATCCATCAATTATGTATATTAAAATTTTTGGTTATATTTTCGTTATCTTATAAAATCAAAAATTTGAACCATTTCGATTTCTACAAAAAATGTCAATGTCAGTCGCATTTTTTTTGTTTTTTGTTTTGTATTGCTTCGATTCGTTTTCTTTTTTTTTTTTAAATCTTTCGAACATGATTTTTTTTCTCTTTTTATTTTATTTTTTTGCTTTTTCGATTTTAAATATTTGAATAATTGATGACGCCCTTGCTTGTTTTAAAATTTAACATTTTCTAATTTTAAGTAATGTTTACTTAAACATCTTTGTTGTTGTTATTATTATTATTATTGTTATTATTGTTATTATTGTTATTGCTCTTCTATTACCTTAGTTCATTTATTTTTTGGGCTAAAATAAGAATCTATACAAATCTAGTAAAATTGATTCTCAAAATAAGGTCAAATTTGCAGAGAATCAAATATAGAAAAATAAACAAAAACAACTAGAAAAACCCGTTATTATTTTATTTAAAAACAGTTATATAGAAAATTTCAGGTAGACAATAGAATTTACTTATTTTAATGTACTCTTTTTGATTAAGTTTAGAAGTCTATGGACTTCATTATTTTTAAGATAAATAAAAAAAAATTTTAGGGATGGAACAAAAGTTATTATAAAACACAAATTTCTTAGAAGTTGCTTAATTAAAAAAAAAAAAAGTTTTTTGTTTTTTTTTGTTTTTTGGAAACTCATTAAATTCGAATGACAATGAACTTTTTTTGTTTTTTTATTTTTTGTATGGTGTTTCTGTAGTACAAGACTTCATCGATTTTTGTTTGTTTATTTTTTTTTTTGTTTTTGGATTTATTTTTTGTTTAGACCGGATTTTGATTTAATATCGACATTTTTCTCTATTATCATGTAATAAAATTAAAAAAAAAATTAACAAATCTTTATCTACCTGAATTCCTATCAAACGGATTTTTTTGTTTTGTTTTTTTTTTTCAACATGAAGTGAAGAAGTTTGTTTGATTTAATTAAATAAAAATAATCGGAACAAATATTATTTTTTCTTTTTATTTTATTTTTTTTTTATTATTTGTTTTGTATTTGTTTAATTAAAGTTGTTAACCTTTAAAAATTGATGAGGAAAATCAAAGTATCTATCGAAGATAAAGTCATTGAAATCATAAACTAAAAATTGAGTTATTGTGCAAATATTTCAAATGTTTTGTATTAAAATTAAATAAGGGTGTATATTAATTAATTCTGAAAAATAAAGGTTACCAGAAATGCTAAATTAACAGTTAGGTTAAAAAATTCTTTTTAAAAAATTTTGTATTAAATCGTGAAATCGAATTAGGCTGTAATTTTTGGAATAAGGAAATAATACTCAAATTTTAAATACAAAACCCATAGTTTTGCAAATTAAAAAAAAAAAAAATATGAATAAAATCATGAAAATTTTAGAAAATATTTTTAATAATTTTTTTTTTATTTCCTGCTTTCAACATTTCAGATGCAAATTAGACTAATTTATTATTTGAAGTGTCTACACAAAAACTGTTCAATTTATGTCGTTAATTCAGAATAAACGATGCAATTCAAAACGAAATACTCGAATCGAAAATAGAAATTCCTGTTCCTGCATATTTCCATTTATTTTGTGTTAATTTAATCTATTAAAAAAAAAGATATTTTTATAAATTTCGAAATTTTGTAGTCCATGGACATTATCAACGTGACCTCTAAGCTGCGCACGTGCGCAATTGCCTACGAATTTTTTTTAATTGCGCATTAGAAATTTGCTTGTTAATATTTTAATATGTAAGAAAAAGGTCCCAAGAAATTCAAAAATTCAAATAAATAATTCCTTAGTTGCAAATAGGCAACTGGGCTGTTCAAATTGTTATGGATTTATAAAACCATTTCTAGAACAAAAGCTGGTAAAGATAATGTTTCAATGAACTCAGTCCAAGAAATAAACAATCATTTTGCAAAATATGTAGATATTCCAGAAAATTGGACGAATAAAAATTATGCTTTTGAATTCGTTGAGTGTATCAACCACGTTATCCAACAAGAAATATTAAATGAAATAAGAATGACACAATTCCATTGCTTCCTTCCATTGCAATTCCATGAAAACACTGATATTTCCTTTCACAAAATGTTAATACTGCTTTAATTTTAATTACAAAACTGTTTTTACTGGTATAATACAATAGCTTAGCATTGTCTGGCACATAGAGAGGATTTGAGAATCGATGATACCTGGAAGGGTATACCTCTTATTTCCCAGAGGTAGAAAATTTCCCAAGTATATACCATGTTCCATTGTTCAACTATTAAAAAACATAATTTTGAAGAAATGGCAAGTCTAATGGATTGAGAAGTTTTGATGTCTTAATAGAATATCGCAAAGAAAATATTGATAGTTCCAGTTCAGTTGATCCTACCGCAAAATATTGCTTAACAGCTTTAGAAAATAATGTAAATCGTATAACATTGATTGCATTAAGTGATGTTTTTACCGAATTAACAAAATTATCAAAATATTTACAAAAAAGTGTTTTGTCACCTATGGAAACGCAGCAATATTCTAAATCGATGAACACAAAATTAAGAAGTCTATATCTTGGTGTAATAATTTATTGGAGTAACGATGTGAAAAAAATTCTTGAAGATGAAGGTAATAAAAATATGAAAATGTCATCTGGGATAATTTTATTTTTTGAAAAGTTATGCTACCATTTGTATAAAAGATTTCCTGATACTGACTTAAACCTTTAGATTACTTTGATCAAAACGCTATGGTTAACACATCTGTTTTGAATTATAGTAACGAAAACTTAAAAACATTAATTTTGAAATATGGAAATCTCATCCCAAACATGGATAATAAAATAATAATGCATGAGTATAAAGATTTAAAATATTTATTTACGGAAAAATTTAAAAACAAAAGTCGTAATTTCAATGATCTACTTCAATTGGCTCTTCGTGAAGATAGTTTTCAATATATAAGAATTTTGTGTTATATTTGTGGAACCTTTCAAGCGTCGAGTATTGATTGTGAAAGAGGAATTAGCCTGATGAATTTGATTAAAACAAAATTTACAAATAGGTTGGAAGTAAATAATTTGGGCATAACTTAATTTTTTTTTTTTTTTTTTTTTATTATTTATATAGTTTTTTATTTCATTAACAACTACAGCTAACTTACATGCTAAATTCACAAAATGATATAACAAATTAATTCAAATTTCTTAGCCTAGTACTTTAATGAAATATATATATATATATACAAATAAAATTTAAACTATACAATAGTGAATTCATACTAGTGATGTATAGTCATTTAAATTATTCTTAATTTACTTAAATTTACTTTTCCAAGAAATTAATTGTGGGGTTCCAACAAAGATTAATACTAATTTAATAATAATTTTTCATCTAATGAAATAAAATTAAATTTATTTTTTTTTTAAATAATAAAATTTATTTATTTCAAGAACAAAAGTGAATAAGTAGAGCCATAAGCAATTTAAAATTTCTTTGAACATAATTTTATCATAAACATCTTTATAATTGTATTCGTAGTCTAAGTAAGATCTAGAGTGTATTAAAGAAGAGCAGAAGAAGAGAATTTCTAAACAGGGTACTTCAGGTCAAATATATATTACTGATAAACCATTAATAAAAATAGATTTCACAAAATTTAGATGAAAGGCGACTTCTAATAGTTCCAGTGCAGTTTGACACTGGAATAAATAATCTAATTGACGTAATTTACCTTAGTGGTTCAATCTCGTAATAATTTATATTTAAAAGCCATGTTTTACAAAGTTTAACAAATTTATTTAAATAATTTGAATTTTTTATATTCATTATTAAAGTATTTTGATGCCATAGTAAAGTAAAGCTTCTCATAGTGTGTCTTATTACAGAAAGGTATGTTGACTATCATTCTATAATTTATTCTTAAGTTATACCAGTTTGAATTGCGAAGTCTCAAATGATGTTTGTCCTTGTAAAATTTAATTAATGAGTAATAAGCAAAGAGGTGTCTGACAGACAGTATATTTAGTTCTTGGAATAGAGGCCAACAACTGAAGGTTCTATTTTTAAAGTACATGACACGGAGAATACATTTTTGAGCTTTTAGTAATGGTTCAATTGTATTGAAATATGAGCCACCCCAACTAGTTATACCATACTTTATTTTAGAGTGAACCAGAGCATAATAAATATTTAATTAAAGCTTTTTTGAACAGTATCGTCTCGATATATAAAATTTTCTAACACATAACAACATATATTTATATAAGTTGTCTAGATGTGGTTTCCAATTTAAATTTTTATCAATAATTATTCCCAAGTACTTCCACCTTTCAACAGATTAGATATTAAGAATACAGTCACACTTAATGGCGGAAAATATTATTCACTTGGATTAAGTATACCATTACTGGAAGAAAAGGAAAAATAGGAAAGAAAAAAAATAAAATAATATGTAATTAATAAAAAAAATTCAAAAACAATAAAAAAACTGCAATAAAAAACTTTATTTTTTTAATAAAATATCATATTTACCAAATTTTTGTTTAATTTTTTTAAACATAACGAAATTTATTTTTCTTTTGCTCAGCTAAATATTTATAATGGTCATAACGTTCATTTGTAATTTTTTTAATAAATTGTTCTGTCTTTGCTCGTTTGATTTGATTTTATGTTGTGAGAAAAGTACTGCTGGCGATGTGAATAACGCCAGAATGATCTAATTCCAAAAGAAGGAGTTATATCCTCTTTTCCAGAAGCCTACACTAAACTATTTTGGCTTTATTTCAATTTGTTTTACTTGAGCTTTTTGGAAAATGGGTTATATCTGCTTTTACAGAAAATTTACACTAATAATATTTCACATTTAAAAAAATTTTTAATTACATAAATTTATTTTATAAAAATAACATTTTACATTGAAATTTTAGTCGATTTTTATAACTCACAGATGTACTACTGACATCTTCTAATAAGTTATAAAATCAATCAAAATGAAAATAGGAGTTGTACACTATAAATACCTACTGATGAGCTCTAATAATAGTGTTATGATGAACGAAACAATTTCCTAAAAATATTTGGTTATATTTTTTTAGCTTCTTTAAAAATTATGATGGAAATTTTTTCTACTTTTTCTATGTTCAATTAGAAATAAACCCATCAAAATTACAGATGGTTTTATTTCCCAGTGTAATGAGCATTAAATCCATTTCGATTTGATGAATTTATTTCCTACTAATGTGGAATAAATTCCCATGTTTTGTGGAATTATTACACCTTGCCAAAAAAATCCAAAAATTTGTACAAAAAATAAAATTTTTGATTAAATGGTGGGAGTTATATGATACAAAGTTTGGATTTCATTTTCTTTAAAAATTAAAAAAAATATCAATTTGAATATTTCAATTTGAATAGAAATTGTAAACAATTTTTTTTTACTGCAAAAATCTGTTTATTATTATAAAAACAGAATAATAATATTGTAAATAACTATATTTAATCAGTTCCTTTTTATTTTCAACAGCGGCTACGCTCAAAAATAATTAAAATAAATATTCTGGAAAAAGGAGATATCTTCCTTTTTGTATCCAACTCTAAAATCCCTCGTATTTAATTTTTCCCAATCAAGTAATAGAAAACAAATTATTTTATTTCAGAAAATTTTATGGTACTCATTTGGTTGTATTCTCCTTCCCCTTAAATTAAGACATTAATGGCAAAATGAGTTTAGGCAAGATATGGCAACTTCCAAAATGTTCTCGTCTAATCGATTTAAGAAAATATATACACTATGTTGACATCAATAATCCACCATCGGGAGACAATGAATTGTGAAAGTGCAGTTAATAATATAGATGATGTAAGAAATCGCTGGCTTGTCTTACCTCGTGATCACACACATTATTTCATCGATGAACAGATGATACCATTCACAGGCTTGTTCCAACCAGCTTAAAACAATATGTGAAAAAAAACAATGTCTAGTAGGACTAAAAAATTTTGTCGTGACTTCATCAAATGGTATGGTGCTCGATTTTAATATACAGGGTGTTCCAGAGCATGCATATCAGATTTTTAAGAGGGGAAGGAGCCGTAAAAAAAATTATTGAGTAAATCGAGGGTGCTCTATCGATTGGTGATATTTTCAACTTCCGGGAAATAGTTGACGTAGACATTTTAAAATATCGGTTTCGGCAAATTTCGACGAATTTTGGTCTTAAAATCCCATTTCCCTTCCTTCCTGGAAGTTGAAAATATCACCAATCGATAGAGCCTCGATTAAGTTAATAATATGTTTATTTAATTCTAAAATAACAACATCTTTTTCACCAACCTGTTTTCTTTTACATTATTTGAAATGGTTTTTGAGGACAAATTAATAAATTTAGTAAATTTAGTAGTTTTTGTAGCTCTACTTTGTATCCGCAATTGTGTTTATGCCAGCGATGTATTTATCGCCAGTAGCTGTATCTGTCGCTAGTCGCCCCAATTCTGTTTATAACATAAAGTAAGCTTTCCAAAATATGAAGTGTTTTAAAAAAAAAAAATGTATTTTTATTAAATTTACGTTTGTTTTAATTTTCATTAATTTGGTGGTACAAGACCTAAATTAAGATTATATCTATTTATAAATGTGATCAGACAAATTAACAAAGTTTTTTTTAACTTATACATATACATATACAAACTTTTTCTCATCTCATAAAAATCAGTAAAGTCATTCTTAACTAATTGTTATTGTTAGTATATTTATTCAAATAAACTAGAGTGTAACAACGCACAAAAAGTAACTTAAAAAAAATAATTTAACATAAAATGTTGACTGATTTTGACATTAGCTCTAAACGTTTCTTTCACATTAAACCAAAAAACAAAATAAAATTACTAATAATTATAAATTAGAGTTTCAATATTCTAATTTATAAGCTAGATTTATTTAATTTACTGTTTATCACTCTAATGAAGTATGAAGCCAACTTCAAATTATACCATTTTAATTTAAAATGTCTATGATTTTTTTTTTTTTTTGTAAAGAAATCCTCCCACATTCAATTTATTTCAATTGAGAAATAATTTTAAATTGCATTAAGTATATTAATTCCCACACCTTCGAATAGAACAGCAACATTAAATAATAATTTTTATTTCTGGAGTGTACACAGATTATTGCCATACTTTTTTTTTTATTATTATTATTATTATTATTTATAAAGTATTTTTTTTTTTTTTTTGAATCTTAATCTATATGAACTGAAAATGTTTCAATGTCAACTGGTTATTCTTCTAACAAAAATAATCAAAATAATAAAAAATTAACAAAATAAAAAAAAAAAAAAAATCTATTAAAACGATAAAATTTTTATTGGGAATAATAAGCTTTTCCAAGGATTCTTCAAAGTTTCCTACTATTTTAAAAGCATTTTTTTGTGTGTTGCTTTTCTTTGATTTTGTTTTTTTTCTTTTGATTTTGTTTTTTTCTTTTGATTTTTAATATCATTGAGTCAGAAAATTGATAAATTTAACAGTTTATAATAGGATTATCATAAAAAATGTTCTTTTATTTTTTAGTGATTTTCTTTTATTGTTCAATTTTTATTGAGTTCATGAAAATTCTAGTATTAAAACCCCCCCCAACAAGTTTTTACACCATTAATTACTAGATTGGGTCATAATGACCAATGAAAGTTTTAATGTAGAAAACTGAAATTAAATTAATTTTAATTTTATTGAAACAAAATATTAACTTTCAGTTAATTAATATTTTTTACTCAATGACAGCGATAGAGTTTGCAGTTTCAAAAAAGGACGAAAAATTACGGCTGGTTTAAGCAACACAAAATTGGCGACTTTCAGAAATTTTTATTAAATGAGATAAGCTCTTATACAAAGGTACATAAGTTTGGTAAACAGAAACAGTAGAAAATTAGTGCTATTTAATTAATATACTTTACATACTATTAGTATTTACAATTACTTATAAAAAAATTTCACATTACATAATTTTTGTTGTTATGATTTTTTTTTTAAATAAAATAAATTACTGCATTGCCTAAAATTTATTAATAAGCTGAAAAATTCTCCATCTCGTTGAATTAAAGCAGAAGGAACCTAAAAATTGAAACCTGAAGCTTTTTCAAAATATTAACGCAAAAAATTACCGATTAAGAAAAAAAAATATTAAAAAGTACAAATTTCTTGGCCCATTTTTCAAATAAATAATTTATATAACATATCCAAGTTATAAGCCCACATAGGAAAAAAAATGGCTCTACGGAATAACTCCCACACGAAATAACTCCCAGCCAAATTTCATACAAAAGTGAAATAATAACTCATTTTTTTGTGAAATAAGTCCCAATTAGTGTTCATAATGAAATAAGTCTCAATTAGAAGGATTTATTTCATTTTAACATTGAGCTTTATTTAATTTTCTATGATTGGCAGTTATTTCATAATTAAATAAATCCAAAAATGTGTGGTAATTATTTCATTTTCAATTAAATTGTGGGAGTTTTTGCATACAAAGGTGGGAGTTATTTCATTTCTTTAAAAATAGATTCAACTCTAAAATCCTTCATAGTTAATTTTTCTCTATTAAGTTATGTGAAGCAAATTATTTTAATTCATTAATTAAATGAAATAGCTGCGCCGCGTGGCGCCGTGTCATAATGATATAACTACCAAGGTGTGGGATTTATTTCATTTTTGGTGTGGGAATTATTTCATATTCTTTTTTGGGAATTATTTCATTTTATAGCGGAAGTTATTTCATTGGGAACTATCTCGTGTGGGAGTTATTTCGTAGAACCGAAAAATTTATATCTATAATACAAGAACCAAATAATATCATCTGAATAAAACCAAAACATTATAAAATCAATAAAATATGTAGCTTTTTCAAATTAAAAGTATTTTGTAAAGTCATCAAAACGATTAAAATTACTTTTAAAAAAAATTTAAATTTCCCTGGTTTGTGTCTTTGAATTAGCCAACTCGAAATGCTTCTAATTGATCAATACGAGCACATCTTCAAGATCAAATGAAGATTTATTTTGTAAAGCATCATATTGACAAGCACAAAAACAGTACCTATATTGTTACCATGGCTGTAAATCTTGCTGTTTCACATTTAAAAAATCACTAGATTTGCTAAAAATCCTAAAAAATAGGGAAAACACCTGAAGCAAGATATTATAGAGAACATATCAAGGTCAATATAGACTATTTCTTCAGCTGAAATTACAAAACTACCATTACTACGATCTTCTTCAAGCTGTCTTTGTTGTATGCAAAAGAAATAAAAAATTAAAATTTAAACCAGAATGGACAAATGTACATCGGTGCCTCCACCGAGTAATACCCTATGTAAAAAAAGATATTATCCTTAAATTGGACGACATATTATTATATAAATATGAACTGTTTTTCGGAAATAGAAAACATTGGTTTTGACTTGAATATTTAAATGGAGAGGAAACAAATATTGTTTTAATGATTGAGCGATGAATGTTACACCAGGATAACCATAGTATTTCAATATTGCTCAATGGTCAAATATAACTAGGCTTCAATTTTTAAAAGCACTCCCCAAAAATTTAATCAACTATACCACTAAAACGTTTGTTGAATTTGTCTTTAGGCTATAAATTAACAATTTACAAATACTCAAGCCTATCTTAAATTATGAGAAACCTCTGGTTACTCTTACTTTGATACAAACAAACGCTTCCAGCCCAAATTATTAATAAATACTTTCAACTCGATTTGGTATACGGGGTGCAATAAAAAAATGTCGTTTGTAAAGGTCAAAATAAAAACGAAAACGAAAAAATGAACATATCGACTAAAAATATAATCAAGAGAGTATAAAATAAAATATTTTAGACTGCTGAATTTAATAAGCAGATTTACTTTAGTCTCATAAATTAATCAATCTTTGAATTTTTTGACTTAGATGAAATGTTAATTCCTCTCCAATATTGTATTCAATACCTTTGTATTATACGAATAAAGATTGTTGTATAGAATAAAGATACAAAACAAATATTCTTCCGATTATTCCCAAATATGTGGGAAGATTCATAATTGTTTCAATTAATTATCAAATTTGCATTTTCCTAGTAAGATAGATGTTTCCAAAATAGTAGATATTTCAGGAATAATAAATTTTTACATAAATAACATGTCAGATTATACAATAATATGAATATTAATTAGTCAGTCATAAGCTAGAATAGATAGAATAAGAATAGAATATATAGATAGAATTTTAGTATTGTAACAGTATTTAAATTAAAATATTTTATAGAATAATAAACTGTAGGCTCTCTGAAACATTTTTAATTTATACTTTCACTTGGACAATCTTGGTGAAATTTTATAAACATTTTTAAAAAATAAAAGATTCTTGTTAATTTCACAAATTTATTTTATTCCGAAACGTATTCCGGTCATAATCATGGATCATAAAATGACCAAACAACTATAGGCCATGCGTAAGCCACAGTGACCGTCTTAACCATGTCACAATATGAACTAGATCTTTACTTATTCTCCGAGCGGACCCGTAGCTTTGACGAATGTGTGAATATCTTAAAAATGAAACTTTGAGATCTAAGTCAGATTGTCAAACATATACCCAACCACCTAAGCCATGTTTTTGCTAGACCTGAAAAGTCGCAGATGACATGTTTAATCGCAGATTAGTCAATTATCCCAGTTATATTAAATATTATTCCCAGTTGTATTTCGTACTTGTTAAGCAAAAAGTGATATTTCAATATGCTCATTATCGTCATAAAATGGTCCATGGATTATGATCGAAAGGTCGAAACACGTGTCGGAATACAATAAATTTGCGAAATTAACAAGAGTCTTTTATTTTTTAAAAACATTTTTAAGTTTATAAACTCTGAATATGTTTCAATAATTTTAATTAAATCTTGTTTGATTTCGGTTATTACACGATAATCAGAAGACTCATCAGAGTTTCTAAACTTCATTAGTATCGTAATTGTACGTTAAACATCGAATTCTAGTAATTTTTGTTGTGACACATTAATAATAAATCAATCTACAATTTACTGAGTATTACTGGATAACACACAACAACATTAATTATTAATTTATATATTAAAAAAATTGAATTACATAAACGATGCAATTTTTATAATTTATAAACACAAATAAAATCAAAATTCCCTACAAATTTTAAATGTTTACAATTTCCAATAAATGCCATATCATTAACAGAGCAAATTAAATAATATCACCACTTACAACAAAATAATAACATATCAACATCTTAAAACAGTCAATATAACCCATTTAATGATTCAAGTGTTAAATATATGGACAATGCATTGTTGTTGAATTATAAAATCAATATTTATTATAGTTTTTTAAGAAAATTTTCACGATAAATTTTTAAAAGCACCTCAAAAATATGCTTAACGAAGAAAATCTTAATATTTTTTTTTTTATTATTTTTTTATTCATTTTTTAAACTTTTTACGATCATAAAAAAAGTGACCCACCGATAAGTCTTCATAAAAAATAATAACAAAAAATAAAAAAAAAATAAAAAAAACAAAAAAAGAAAATAAAATTAAAAAAAAAAATAATATACAACTTACCTCCGGTATAAGAATAATACCCGGTTTATGAGGAAATATTACATCATATGGTGTTGTTGAATTTGTTGCTGTTATTGAACATGATTGAACTGACATACCACCTTTTGTATCTTTAACAGAAACTTGAAAATCATGAAATCGTCCTGGTTCAAGACGTCTTTGTAATATAACATTTGCTTGGCAAACTGAATTATATTTTGTACATGGAAGCGTTTCAACTTGTACTATTGATGAAGATGCATCACCAACTAATTCAAATGCTAATGGATAATCAAATTCTTCATCAGTGGCACGTAATCTATATATAACAGAACCGACCATTGCATCAGCTGGTATTAAAACTAATCGCATTCTTGTTGATGGATCAAATTTTGGATCTACACTGTATGTTGTCATTGAAAACATTCCTATTAATAGCATATAGAAACGTAACAAATGTCCAGTAATAGAAGCCATTCTGTAAATTGAAAAAAAATATATATTTAATAAATTTTGAAAAATCGATAATGAAATTATTTTAATCAATAATATTCAAATATTTAAATTGTAAAATATATAACGAGAAAATTTGATATAGTTAATATTTCTTCTTCGAAACATTTTTTCTTAACTTGTATAGTTATTATTACAGTGATTAAAACTTTTGTTAATTCATTTTCCACAAATTTTATTTATTAATTTATTTTAAAATGTTTTATTTATTTATTTTACACAGATTTTATTATTAAATTTATTGTTCTTTTTATTTCATAACTATTTTTAAGAATTTACAAACACAACTACAGATTTTAAGATTTTATTCTATTCTCTTCAATGGTCCATCTAAGACTGAGTTTTTTTCTAACAACGGTGTCTTTCATTTCAGTGCGTGCACAGCAACCGGAAATAGTACCTATTAGGTCTATTACATAACTATATCAACAAAAATAATTAAAATGATTACATAATTTGAATAAAACAGACAACCACCAAAAACCCACATTGTTGTGGGGACTGATTATGCAAAATTTATTTTAATTAATTATATATGCAATACATAATTTGAGACGATTTTATAATACTAGATGTACTACTACATCACAATACTAGGTGGATCTTTATTTATTCGTCGAACAGACTAGTAGCTGCGACGAATCTGTGGATATCCTGAACCTTTGAGATTTCAGACTGTAAAAAAATGTCTCAAGTTGTCAAACCACAGATTGTTAATCATATGCACAACCACCTGAACTTTGTTTTCACTAGATTTGGGCAGTCGCAGAAGACATATTTCATGTCTATGCGAGTGTCAACTTTCGTAGATTATTCAATTATCATTATCGACAAGTCTCAGTCACATTGCGATTACTCCTTGCTAAGCAAAAACAAACAACTTGTTAAGCAAACAATTATCGTATAAATCGTCCGTATAAGCTAAAACAATTTCCTACTTTTCCCTTTGTCAATTTCGGAACTACCTGCTAGTCTCTCCCTGCTAGTTTTACAAGTTTTACCTGATCTTATGTCAATCAGAGTTCATATATTCTACATTACTGTACAAAAACTGTTAGAATATGCTGTAATGACGTATTATACACCAAGAGTCGAGTAGGACTTTTACAGAATGAAACAAATCTAACTTTTTGATTTTCTGAATGAGTTAAAAAACAGTTAAAAGAATAGAATAAGAAAGCAATTCATAAAAGAAAAATAACGATAACAAAAATAACAAAAATTGATATTAATATGCTAATACATAATTGTATCAAAAGTGAATTTAGTATGAGGTTTGATATTTATTTTATATTTGAGAGAAGATTTTTACACTCTGGATTCAATCTTGAAGTATAAATAATTACATTTTTATTTATATGGATATTCTTTTGTTTCAATAAGCCCGTGGATGTATTACCGAAGTACAACTTACTGTCCATTTTGGTTTAAAGTTTTATTTTTCACACAACGGAGACATCATTATGTGGAGATGAAGAAGATGATAGTTTTGTAATTTTAACACCAATTGAAGAAATAGTCAATATTGCCCTTGATATGTTCTCTATAATATTTTGCTATAAATTTTTCGTTCCTGGCACTGAAATTTGTTTTGATTCACCGAAACAATAAATTTTTTTATTTTATTTTTGTACAACTAAACAAGAACTTTTAATCGATGGAAATTTTAAATTAAAAATATCGATTATTACGCAGAAGCATTTCACCACATCTCCCAATGGCTCAAAGTGGGTCTACAATTCAATTTTAAAGCTTTTTTAGTATTGAGATTTGTAAGCAACAAAAGGCTTATTATTTTTATTCCTATAGAAAAAAAAACCGATTTTAAGTTTTAGTTTTACATTTTAGTTATAAAATTATAACTTGAGGAAAGAACAGTTGACAATTAAGAAAGAAAAAATGGATTTGAATGTAGGACATACTCTTGATTTTAAAAAAAAGTCATATTACAAAATTTATAGTTTTAGGAAGATTATTGCCGAAGATCTCTTGAAAATTTAAAGCTTTAGTTAGCAGATATGATAAGTAATAAAACTTTTGTTAATTCAACCAATAAAACAGTATCGTCTGAAAAATTTGTAATAAAAAATGGGTTACAACAAGGTACCGTCAATTCACCCTTATTATTTAATAAGTATATATAAGCGATCTACTGAACAAATTAAGCTCATTAAACGGATATAAGAGCAACATCGCTTTTGCGGATGATTTGATTATATATGTGGCAAATGAAACTGCAACCAACTGCCAAATAGAGCTGCAAGAGATGTTCAACGTTATAATTGACTATACTATATTTTTGGAAATTAAAAGTTAACTATAGTAAATGTAACGTTATAATATTTCGGAATACTGTTGATAAAGTTCACTTAGACGTTCGAAAAAATTGGAAGTAATTTAGTTTACGAGAGCCTAATGGAAATATCATCAAAGGGCAAAAAACTGTTAAATATCTAGAAATAGATTTGCACCAATATCTAAGGTTTAGCGTTCACATAAACAATCAGATCACCAAAGCTAACAAAGCTTTTATGATGTGTAAAAAGTTTTTTTACTCAAAAACTCTTTCGCAAAAAATTAAAATGATTTCATACGCAACCTTAATAAGACCAATATTAACGTACGCTTCAGCAATATGGTATAACATTAGTGCATCATTGAATGGAAAAATTAAGAATTTTCGAAAGAAAGTGTATAAGATTATGTTTAAATAATGATACCAATTACCAGCATTATTACTCAAATAGATTTATATATAGCTTAGCAAAGTATTAACAGAATTGATATATTTACAATAGTAATAAATAGAAAACATTTTGATAGAATTTCGAAAATTAACAATAATAGCTTAGTTAGTCACATTTACTAAAAGAATGACAACTATATAGCTCCTTCGCTCCAAAGTGGTTTTGTACCACCAGAAGCATTTTTCTTTTTAGATGCAAATGGTTATATTCAAAATGATAGTAATGTACCGATTAATATATAATCCAAATAGTTTTGGCAATAATTTATAATTTGATGTTAACATAACCGATCAAAATATCAAAACGATCAAAATATAAAGAAAAACCATTGGTGTTTATTAGAAGATTAGAAGAAGTCCAGGAATCCTCCACTTATCTCTTTTCCCTGCTTCTCCTCCGGTGTTAGTTTTTAAGATTTTACTGTAGATATAAGTTGGGTTAGGTTATTTTTTTAACATAAAAATAATATAATTTTTTTTTTGTTTAACTTTTTCAAAAAATTCAAGTAAAATTAAATACTAAATCTGGTATAGCTGGTAAAAATTTTCATTTGTTACACTACAAAAAAAAAAAAAGTTTGTATAAAGCCTTATATAGAGAGAAATCTCGTTAGGCATTCATATAATTGAAAATATAAAAAATAAATAAAAATAGCTACAGTAGAACTTTTAAAAAATACTACTATAATTTAGAGCCAAGTTTTTGAGTGTTCTTTTCGGACCAGTAAAATATTATTCCTAAGATACTTTATTTTGTTTATTTTAGTGTATTTGTATTAGATCTCAAATAAAACTTCAAATAAATAAATATAAAAAAAAAGCCACTTAAATAAGAATAAAACAAAAATAAATAATATTTTAATATTTAACACACAAAGTAAATTTAAGCAATAAACAATAAACAATTTACTTTGACATTTTATTTTGTCAAATATTATTGTCAAAAAAAGGGAAATTTATAAATTTCCCATAATCTGTAGAGAGATTCCGATAAAAAGTTGCATTAGCGTTTTGTGTGAAATTCAAAAAAGCACTATGATCTCTATGTAGATCCGGATCATTAAAAAAACGCAACTTGTATTAGTTGGAATAATGAAACATTTTTAGTTCCTTTTAAATTAAAATTAAAATGAATTTTAAATAAACAAAAATTGCATTTAATTCTAGCATACATCGCTTAACTTCAATTTATAACGAATTAATAATGTGTAATATCCCAGTTTGATTTAACACAAGTAGTTTCGAGTCAATCAATCTTAAATTATTACTCTTGCAGTGTAATCGATTATTCAGTGAGAGAAAAATAATCTGATATAACTTTTAATTTTCTTTTCATAATTTTCTATATCTTATTCACCTTATTTAAAATTAATTATTAAATTAACTTCTATTAACAACTTTATAAAGCTAAACCTTTTCGTACTAATATAGGTAAATAAATAAATCAAATAAATTTAAGATGTTTGTAAAAAGAAGATTGTATATAAATAAAATAATTATATACAAAAATATCAAAATCAAATAACTGAATTAACTATAGATACTATTAACCTTCTCTGTATCTTCAACATATTCATCATATGAACAAATTTTTGTAACTCTTATTTTACCATTAATTTGCATAATATACCTTCGACATATCCTTTAACAAACGGAGTATAATTTCTTAACCCAAATACACTATAAATCTCCCACTATAAAATATTGTAAATATATACTCAAAAGAAAATACAACTCAAATTTTACAATCTTAATTTAATTGTTAAGAACAATATTCAAACTTTAATCTTAACCTACATAGCAGTAAAATATTCCATTAAAATGATATCATGAATTATACTATTCCAACTCAGAAATTACCTATACATAAATCAATTTCCATAAAAAATTCTAATCAACTTTTAACATTAGATCAAACATTTTAATATACTTCATGGCACATATCGAATTCAATTCTAGAGAAAAGATGTATATAGAAAACATCTTCTTCTATGCAATGAAATTGTATCATTTTTGTACGATCTCTATCACAAACAAATTCCCGAAAATTATACTATTACTAAATTTAACAAAATAATAAAATTTTCTCCCATTGTTTTATTTTTTTTTTTTTTAAATGATTTTTCTATCTTAATTTATACATACTTATATCAATTTGTATATATATATATATAAAATATACATATATCGTTTAGAAATTAATTTCAAATAATAAATGATATAAAGAATAAAACAAAAAAAAAAAATCAACCCAATTGAATTTTTAAAAAAATGATGGTTTCAATAAAAATTGAGATATTTGACAGAGTCACGATTTTATAATATTATTATTATTATTAAAGTGTATGAGGTGTCAAGCGTAGCCTTCATACAAAAAAAAAAAGAATAAAAAAAAGAGAAAAACAAAAATTAAAAATTAAATCGATTTTCATTTTAAGACAAAATGGTTTCATTATTTCACATTTCAGTTACAATGATTTCAAGTATTAAATTCAGACATAGCGCAAAAATATCATTCATCATCATTTCATTGTGATTTGGAACATGTCTGAAACGAAAAAAAAATTATTTTTATTTTTTTCTATATATATATATTTTATTCATTGTTGCAGCATCAAAAATCGCGTCATCTTTCTATTTATCTCCAATAAAATTATATGCTCGTTTCAATTTCCTGAATTTTTATTTTTTTGTTGTTTTGTTGTTTTTTTATTTTTTAACTATATTTTTACAATTACTTTATAACTCCCTCTACTTTTGATAAATAAAATTTATTTTTCTGCTTTACTCTTTTATAGGTGACAAAAGTTTCCAATCTGTGTGCCCGTTAATATTGCGCAATTTTCCTTTTTTTTTCTTTTTTTTTCTCTTTTAACCGCGTTCCTTTTAAGATCGGTTTTTATTAGCATGATTTAAAAAAAAAAAAAAAAACGAGTGAAATAATGGGATAGGCTTATATTATTGAATTTAACTGTCTGTTTGTCTGCATAAATATTTTTTAATTGTTATAAAATAACTGTAAAATAGTCATTCTAAGCGAAAGTTTTTCTTTATTAAAAATATTTTCTGGTTAAATGAAATTTTTTCTTATAAATTTTGAATATATTTTGGTAAAGAAAAAATTTGTTATAACTCGTCGTATTGTTGGAACAGGGAAAAAATGTTTTATGAATATCACGTAAGTTCAAACGTTTGCTCAGACGAAATAAAAACTTTAATGCTGTCCCGCAAACATTTCAGCAGACGAACAAGAAGGGTTTTAAGTTCCCACCCCTACACAGTCAAAATTCCTAAGTGACTTAAAATTGGCTATGGAAAATAACGTTTGTAGTAAAATTTTCTGGAAGCCATATTCCAACAAATAATGTAAAAAAATTACTCCACATACAATCTAAAAGAGTTCAAAAAAAATATCAAAAAAATTATTCAAAATGTTACTACTTGCTTTCCCGAATTCTGAACTAATCCAAGCCGTTGTTAGACGTCGTTATTCGTATATCGAGGTATCGTGTGAAATATAATGTTTGGCTAAACATAAAAATAGATATATACTAGTATAATGCCATTGCTGATCTAGTAAAGTTTGCGTGCAGGTGGAAAACGTATACTGTGCTATATTTTATAAAGGTTATTACGGTACTACACTAGGTTCTTACTATAATATGTACCAAACAAAACAGTTTCAGAACTACTTCAGACCCGAAAGTTTTATCGAAACAATAACAAAAATAAATTTAGCATTTTGCTATATTGAAGAAGTTTTATTTATTGAGAATAAGGATATACAGTTTACTTACAGTTTGTTAAATAAGACTAATTTACAGATGGCGGTGTTGTACGATTCTATATGAAACAAATACTACTATGAAACAAAAAATGACATCCTTCAATCTAACACTCTCATATATTAGAATAGAGTCTAATTCAGACGCAATACAATGGTTAACAACAGATAAGTTAGTATGGACTAAAATTTATGAAATAATGTCCCTATTAAACTAAAAAATTAGTTCTTTTAGATTCTTCATTGGTATAATTACAACAATAACAAATTAACCCCTGTGTGATTTAAAATAAAAAAATTATTTAATAGTACATAACAAACCCCATACAAAATCCAGAAATACTGAAATCAATACGCTTCTATATTGTACGAAAATATAGTAGAAGCATCTTACCAGTAATACAACCACCAGTAATCTATAACAAGTGTATCAGAGAATTTGCCTGAAAGTTTATCTAAGATAACTAAGTGTATCTTGAATTTCCCCCCTCCCCATCGTTCTAAATAAATAAATAAAATACAATGAAAAACTAGTTAAGTGATGAATTTATTTATTTATTTAATAACTCTCAAATGAGCCCAATTGCTTGTACAGAGTCTATAATATAATCTAATAAAATAGATCAGTGTAAACTAGAATTCAAAATATACAAAATACTAATATAATTCAATGTAAATAGTAATTTAGGATTTTTTATACTTGCATTATTTGTAACGTTTTATAATAGTATGTAGCATAGTATTGTGATGCACTAGTAAATAAAACAGACAAAATTATGATATTTAAAAAGACGTAGAACTTGATAATATTTATAATTTTCCGTACAAATTACGTATTGATGATGAAACCAACAGAAAATCGTACTTATCAAGCTTATCAGCATCAAGCAGAAATAAATGTTCCACTTCATGCAAATAATTAACTGCAATACTATATTTAACGTAAAAATACGGTAATCCTGTCTTCTAAGTTACACAATTTGTTATTGAAATTGTTATATTTTAACCCTTTAATGATTCATCATTATAGAATTAGAATAAATTGAAATTGATTGATTTTTGTGTTATTATTATTTTCTGTAATATTCATTTAGCGGTAAATAGTCAGGCAGAGAGATTTGTACATATAAATTTTTTTTATATAAAAGCGATGATCATATTGGTTAATATAGCAGAACAGAACACTAACTTAAATAGGTAGGTAGGTGGAAGTGACCATTACAACTACTTAACCAATTTATGATGTCACTACACTACTCGAGTGAGCTATTTATTGTTGTTGGTGTTTTATGTGATTACTAGCTCAAAGAACCCCTACTGAATATGGTAGATTCATCCTACTGAATATGGTAGATTCGAGCCAATCACTAGAATTCTCCGTGAATTAAATTCTAACTCTAGTTCTTTTGATCGACAACTAACTATTTTAACTACTAAAAAACGATTGCGTTTTAATGTACGTTCAACTGAGACTAACTAGCCACTGTTGTTCTTTTTAGCTTTGATACTTTCGGCCTAACTTTTGGAAGTGTTTTAAATAAATGTATAACTATTAACATAGGTATTAACTTATGACCTTCTACTAACAGCATGTATCTGGTTTAGTTTATTTTTAAATTTTTCTAATCAAGGTGGCGGTGCTTTACTAACCCTACTGGATGATGAGTTATTGCACAATTAAATGAAGCAAGCCTTCGTCTAGTAATAGACGTCTGATGTGCTAGCTCTAAGCTAAAATCTGACAGTATAAAAGAACATAGAGGTAGAGGTACTTTATGCGATTACGAAATTCAATCAGATCGCCAATTTTGTTTCCAGAAATAATAGCTATATTAAGGCATAAGGTCCGGAACCTACTCCAGCTGCAACAATGTCTGCCTAGTCTTTATTGTCTTTATTGAAGTTGTAACAATGTGAGTTTAAGGGAATATCCAGATGGGAGGCGTGGTTTTTTACTGATCAGTGACCCATGCTAATCGCTAGCTTGACTACACCATTTTAAAAAATTTTGTTAGTAACAATATTCTTTTTCCACCTAGTGTTCTTTATTCAACAGTTATTTTATTTTTTTATTTATTTATTAGTTCCTTTCAAGTGAGCTTATAAGCTCTCCATGGTACTATCAACTATACAATTCTCTCATCATACATTTTCTTTAGTGTTAGTTAAAATAAAAATAACTATCAGTAAATAACATCATCAATATTATGTTCAAACCACGTTATAAATAATGAACATAAGCAGTGAATAGGTTAACATACGAAAAATTAAATATCATACCAATAAAAATTTTAAAATGGCTAATTTTTTATTGATATTAAAAAACACATAACAGAAATTCTATATTCGAACTTTCAAAATATTCCATTTAATTTTTTTTTTTTTTCTTAAATTAATTTATTTAATTATTAATTTTGGCTTTTTAATATCTATTGAATAAAATTAATTTTTTTAAATAAAATTTAATTACACAATTTCAATTGCATGTTTACAAATGTACAAATAAAAATACAACTTTATTCATATGTTGATATTGCCTATAGTAACGTATTAAGTAACGAACGACAAAAAAAAAATTGTTCAGATCTCAGATCACACTACAAAGGAAACTCAACTTCTAGTTTTATCTAATATCAGAAAATTTTACGTTTTCATCGAATTACATTTTTTTTTTATTTTGCTCTCAAACTAAAATTCTTTTTTTTTCTTTAATTTTTTGTCTCACTTTTCTATAGCTAAAACTAATACAAATGCAATATATACCAAATGTAATAGTAAAATCTAATAAAAGCAAAATATTGGATTATATTCTTTATATGCTAAAATTAAATATTGTAAAAAAAAAAAACATTAAAAAAAACAAAAACAAAAACAAAATAAAATTGAAGTAACTTATAAGTATTTATCGTTAAAAATCTACCAACACTTTGATCTCATTCCCATTTACTTTCTTTCTCCACCAAAAAACAAAACCGAAAAAATAAAGCTCGTATAACGTAACCAATCATAACCTTTATTTCTTAAACTGCTTTCGCATAAACTCAACCAGCTATGGTTGAATGCGATTATTATTATATATATATGTTAAAGCATTATGGATTTAAACATTATCCAGTGCTTCATTTTAATATGAAAATTTAATTTTTCCAATGGATTTCATATTGAAATCATTATCCAGATGGTATTTGGTTCAAAGTATGGCTAAATAATAAATCTAGGATTTATTAAAGTTTTAAATATGTGTTTTCTAAAACTTTTCTAAATTGCTTGCTATGTAGAAGCAAAGGTAGGATCTTACAGTTTCAAAATCAATATTAAAATGTGTTAAGATAAAGTCTGTCTTTTGAGAAATAAGTTTTTTTGTATTAATAAGTTTATGTTCTAATTTGGAATAAAAAAGCTATCGAATAATAAACGAAATTATCCATCAGCATCGATCTACCAAGGAAAAAACAAGAAAAAACATCATTTAGCTTTAATAGACATTGCTACATAACACAAATTACTACTACATATGCTGGGTGGTGCTGTAAGTAGAGAGAATCCCCTTCTCAACTTTGATTCCCGATTAAGGGAAAAAAATGCTTTATTGGTTTTTCGAACTGGTCCAGTACCCTTTGTGATTGGGATAAACTATATCATAGAAAATAATCGAGTGAAATAAAACGGAACAACAGCTATTTAAGAATGCTTAGTTCTTCACAATAGCAATAGTTTTCCACATTTAATGAATAAGTCAGTATTGGGCTGAGGAGGGAAAGAAAAATAGGAAAAAAAAATACGAAAACTTCATAAGTGAGGAAGTGTTCATGTTTGGGTTAAACATATACAATTTAAGTACTTAGTATCCACTATTGCGATGCTCTAATCAAAATATAAATTTCCAACCACTGTCTTTTATCTTCTAAGGAATTCAGCTGATGTATAACTGGGATAATATACGGCTTCAGTCGTGATTAACGAGAACACCCCCTGAGTAGAAGAAAATAAATAGTTTAAATTAAATCGAGAAAAAATTGCTTGTAAGAGGAGTGTGGGTTAATGGGTCCGCACGCAATATCAACCTAAGTGCCTCTTCCACTATTTTATTAAACAAAACAAAATAGATTTATGATTACTGTTACGTTACTAAAGCAAAAAACATATAATGAATTTTAAAACAAATGCGTTTCAAAGTACATCATATTTTGAAATACAAGATACCAAGGCTATTTCCCATTTTTCGGAATAGTAACCTAGTTGCAACAAACACTTATTAAAAACTGTACTAAAGACTTGATAAATGATAAGCTGTCTTCGACAAGTGCTTAAACACTATATTTGGAATTTTATCTCGACCCGGAGCTTTCCCAACACTTTTAATTCTTTAAAGTGTTGTTTTAATATCGTTTGAAGTTATTTGCATGATGTTTTCAATATTTTTTTATATTTCTTTATTTTATTTATTTTATTTTTAGCATTTTTATTAATATTTAACCTTCTATGGAGCTCCTATGGAGCTACAAAAAAATAAATATTATAAAATAAAAACAAGCTATATCATAAGAGTAATAGGACAGTTAATTAGAACAATCAAAACTCTCTAAATCTAATACTAACAAAAAAGAAGAAATGGCGAAACATAGGAATGTAGGGTTATAGGAGATAAAAGAAGAGAACCTAATACAAAATAAAAATGTGATTTTATAATACTTTTAAAGTTACTTCTACTAATTACTGTACCTCTTTGTGATGTCAAAATCTTTTCAAAGAAGTGAACCGTAATTACTTAGGGAGTAACGATAGCATTCTATGTAATGACTTTGTCTTCCCTCCAGCTTATTTCAACCTCCTTGGAAATATCCAAAATCAAATATCTTTTTCAAGACTTCTTTGGACGATATCTATTGCCATGTGGTTTACAACCAAAAGTCGGTCTCCACATTTGGGACCGATCTCTTCAGAATTTTATGGCTTTGCAAGTTAAAATACAGTTAAGATTTTCATGAATGTTGAATTTAATAGTTTTCATAATTGAATAAATTAATAGTACCTAAAATTTATTAAAGCATAAGGCATAAGATGAGAAATGTGGTGATAATGAATAATCAACGAACACCAGATAGAATTCGCAGTACCATACAATACTAGAACAAACAGGTAGACCAAACTAAAGAGATGTAAACAAAATTTAAGACAATTGTCGAAAGATTGGAGTTAACGAGCTCTCCATTCGTTAAGCCTAAGGTGAAATCGAATGAAAGAAAGTTGTGAACGAGGGTCATTCTGAAATGTAGAACCAAAATAAAATGAGTAATTCATTAAAGCTTTTATAATACATAATTACTTTTTAGGTAATTTAAAAACCGGTAATCCTATCGAAATAACAAAATTAACCTTATTAATATTAAACTACACTCTATTTCAATCTAATTCAATTTTATCCTAATTCGACAGTGTATTTTAATTTGAACTCAATCAATGAAATCAAAATTTCAAATTTTCAAATAAATTGAATTTTTAACTTACTAAAGAAGAGCTTTGTGTAACTTTATTATACTCCGTAATCTTAATCTCATTGCAGTATTATTGTAGCATTACAAAAACAACAACAATTGTATGTATGCATAACCACAATGAACAAAATAGGAAAATACAAACAAAAAAAAAATGTTTAGTTTGTCTGACCATTTATAGGGATGCACACGAATACGATACGAATATTGTTGGTATTTAAATTAAAACGAATTATAAAATGTACTAGTACAACATCTATAACCCTGGAAAATTTCAACTGAAATTAATTCTCTGTTAGTTTCACAGAAATTCAAATTTCACTAACAACAATTAAGAATAAAAACCCTGATAATACTCTCCTGAAACAATTTGTAACAAGATTGTCAGTTTCATTACAAATTGAATTATTATTAATTATTTAGTAAATAACCAGCAGTAATTACATACATAGTCAATTGATGTCATTCTACTTAATTCTCTTTGTGTCTCAAAAGTCTGAAAATCAAATGAAAATTTCGAAAAGTCTATTGTTTTCAAATGTAATACTTTATAAGAAGCTGCATATTTCCAATTCAATTCATTTTATTTATCTCAAAAAGACTTGCTTGTACACGCTACAGAGTATAATATAGTTTCTAGAATATTAAATAACAGTAAATATATGTAGTATGAATCAGCGAATTTACATAAATTAAATCCTAAGAAATAATGGGCTAAACCTAGTTTAAATCTACAGTCAAAACAAGTTCTGCTATCTAACCTAATTCAAAATATACCCTCAGGGCTCTCACACAATGAGTTAATTGCAAAATAAAATATAGCGATTTATTTTGTATTTGTATTTTGTATTTGATCTGAAATAAGCATATACTAAAGTTAGCATGACACATTGTTCTTCAAATCACACGCTATATACACACAAAACACTTTACAGTGAACTCTATTTTAAGATATTTCCTGTATTTGAATCAATATTTCATTTTTTATTTCGAACTAAGAACCGACAAGCTTTTTATTCTTTGGCACTCAAATACCTTTCTTGATATTGATTCAGCTCGTTTCCATTATTAGCCTTTAGTAAGCTATTTTAGTAAAGTTAAAATTATATTTGAGAGTAAAAGTTTGATTAAAATAAAAAAAATTATTTTGAAGACTAGCGCGAGCTAGCAAACTTTTGATTATTAAAGAATTTCGTAATAAAATTTTATTTCGATTTTATTTCACTTTCAAACGACATAAAAACAGGTTTACTTGCGTAGAAATTTGTTCTACAAAACCTACATTATTATCAACAAAATACGTTTATTGTATTCTAAAGTTTTAGTTGGCCTCGCTAAAAAAAGTGGCACTGTTAATGAAAATTGAAACAATAAAGCAACTCTGAACTTATATCAAAAATTTCTTCAGTATGATATTGTATTTGTACCGAGTTGAGACATTTTTTAAACATACATACAAAAATAATTACAGAATTAGCTATAACTATTTTTTTTATTCCAAAAATATATATGGGTTGTTTCGGTCATTTGGCAGAGTTGATAACTGAGCTGTCAAATAAACAATTGTAAAATGATATAATCGAATAATTTAAAGTTTCAATTCAGCCGATGATATTAAAATTGTAAAATTGCTAAAACTATTTTTTTTGTTTTATGATCTTGACAGTAGCTTACGGTACTGCAATTTTACACTACAATATCTACAATAATTCGAGTATTTATTTTAACAAATTACTGGCTTATCTACTCATTAAATGTGGAAAACTACTACTATTGTCAGGAACAAAGCCTTCTTAAATAGAATAGTTTCATTTTATTTAATTTGTTACCAGATTAACTCTCAATTATCTTTTGTCATTTATTATATCCCAATGACAAAGGGTACTAGAGCAGCTCGAAAAACCAATGAAGCATTTTTGTTTTTTTTTGCTTCATCGGGAATCGAACCCGGGACCTCGGTTGAAAGGCAGGCGCTCTACCTACTGCGCCACCCAGCTTGTTAAAGTAGTATTAAGTCTGACATGAACCAAATATAAAATGCATATAAAATGAACCAAACAAAATTTTATCGAAATCTGATTAACGTAATTTTTGTGCATTGGGGATAGTTATTATTCGATTTTTGCATTACGTGGATTTTATTCAGCTTATAATAATTTGATATCAAAAATAACTTATGTTTTAATGGCATGTCGAGTAATAATTTTAATCCCATGGTGTTAAAATTCCAACAAATATTCCTATCGTATGTAATATCATTTATCATCTCTTCGACTTCTACGATAGGTCTTTCAAGCGACACAAAGTAGTAGACTATAATAATAGCAGACTATAATCTATACTATGTGAAATTTTACGATTCAAGGAAAGTTCTATGATCACAATAAAGTCTACAGAAAAACAATAAAACAAAAATTAATTATTTTAATTAAATTATTCTTGCAAACTTAGCTTGATAATTATAAAATAGTCTGCCGTTTAATTCAAAGGTAAGACAAATTTAAGGGAATTATAAAATTGATCTCCACCAAATAAAAGATCTTCACCAGTCCACCGTGACTTGCACATTGAACTGATCCCGGATAAAGTATAATGCAGCAGAACACTAGTAGCGACGGAAAATTCAATTGAACGGAGAAATATTAGCAGTTTTTGATGTCGATAACAATGTCTATCCATACTGTTCTTGACAAAAATGTCTGTCGACTCAAGATAATGAAACCCCTCGACTTGGTTATTACTTAAAATGGAAAATTCTACGATAATATTTTCATTAATGAAAATTATTATATCAAATAACCAACATAAGTTTATTTAAGTAATTTTCCTGCGCGAAAAATACCACAATGATAAAATTCCCCTACGTAAATTATTATATTATCAGCATTTTTCCCCAGAAACTATTACTACAATACACATCATCGAAACAAAATTTTAAAAAAGAAAATTCTATCTAACGTAGATTTGATATAATTAACGAGAAAAAAATAGATAGGCTTTAGTGAGTTGAACTCTCACAGTACCAAGAAGCTCTCGCGAGCTCATGATGTTCTTCGGGGATTACTACCTATCTTTCTAAAAAAAATAACTTATGAAACTATGAAAAATAATGGAATTTTTGCAGTTTTTGAATCAATTCACTATAGTTATGTATAACTCTTTCTTTACACAAATCCGCATCCTGACATAATTGGGCCAAAAGCTAATTTCAATAATTAAATTAATGAAATCAATTTATATTAATTTGTAATTAATGTATTCATGGCAAATAAATAATACAAATAAATAATGTTTGAAAAAAAAATTATTTTAAACGAAAATTCAATTTCATAATACATAAAAAAACTATTAAAAAATTCTTCAGAAATAATAATAATAACAAAAAATTAATATAAAAAACAAAAAGTTGTTATTTTCTTGTTTTGAATTAAACACGGTTACAAAATGGTACTCTACACTATATTACTATGATATTTTTACTGTCATTATCTTTCGCTTTTTGTTCTTATTTAGTACAAAAAAAAAAACCATTTGATGATATTTTTGGAAGATTTTCTACAAAGATTTTTTATGATATAAAAATATTATTTCCAATATTGAAAAATAGTTCATGGCCCACGTACATCATGTCTTTTATAATACAACTATTACTGGCTACTACTACAACACTACTACTGGTATTAAATATCTATATTAATAGCCAAATAAGTGAGCATAAAAAATTATGATAAGTTAAAAAAAATGTTTCTTCTCAAAATTTTTAATTATACCTATTTTATGCTACGTTTTGATTACATAGCTTATAATTAAAATATCTACAGTTGTTGTGCTGTTGTCATTATTATTGTTACTATTGCACATGTCTTTCTTCGTGCTCACCTAGTTCATCATTTTCAAATTGAAATTTTTATACATTTTTAATTTATTTTTAATTACGAATTGGTATTTTTTGACATTTATATTGAAATGTTTTTTGTTATTTTTTTTTTTTGTTTTTATCGTAATGTGGGAATTTTATAAATTAATAATAATTTAAGAGTTTAAAGAAAAAAAATTAAAAAAACAAATAAAATGTTACCTTTACATTTTTGGAAGAAAATATTTTTAAAAATATTTTCAAAATGAATTCTTTTGCACATTTTTCTGAACTGAATTTAAATCGTTGTATAGAAATTTTTAATTTTTGTTATTTTTTCTCAATATAAATTGAAGGTATTAAATTAATAAAATTTATTTTATAGCAATTTTAATTACTTTTTAAGTAAGTATTATGATTTCAATTGAGTATTTGAACTAAATTTAATATTAAAATGGAAATTAAGTATATCAAATAAGTCCAAATTATCAACATACAACAAAACGAATATATTTATAATTTCTACAAGAGATATTAATGCTGTGGTATATTTCCGAAACAAATTACTTACAATTAAAATGTACATATTAAAATTTTAAAATAAAACTAACGAAATTAAAAGTTTTTGTAACAGAACTTGTAATTCGATTACATCATCATGTAAATTTTGATAAAGTGGATCACCTTCTGAGTAATTGAAATATGTATTAGGAAATTGAAAATACAATGATTAAAAATAACTTATTGTCCCTCCTTTTATATTATGCAGTTTATATTACACAGTTTGTTACAAATTTTACTATATATTCTTTGAATCGATCTAGTTTTGGTAATAAAAGACTCTTAATGGAGATTACTGTAGAGTCGAACAAATATTCAAAACAAAAATAATTCCTAGTATAATAAAATCTCCAAAAACAACATCTCGGTGGCCTCGGTAACTGAGTGATAAAGCACTCGAGTATAGTAATGTAACGACCGAGGACAACTTACTCAAAAACCGTGTAGTACTTTTCAATGCAACCACATCGGTTCTAATATAATTTAATAATTTAATAAACACATAAAAAACAATAAAAATAGTATACCTTCATATACAAAAATATATACCAAATAATTAATATACAAAAGACCCACATTCTTCATTCCCACAAAGGGAAAAGTTATTAAGTGAAACTATATAGAACAAAAATATTTGCTTATTGTATTCTAATATACAGATTTGTAAATAAAATAAATAAGTTAAAAAAACGTTCGAAGTGTATCTTTTTTTCCTCATTCCTCTTGGGAGCATAGGGCTCCCACTTGACACTTCCATCGTACTCGATTTACGATGGTATCATCATTTCTATTTCCGAGGCAATGTCTAATTTCATTTTTAATCTGTTTTATACTGTCGGGGATTGGCCGATTGTAGAAGACCACGCCACCTACTCGGTAAGACGACGTCATATTTTCTGCAAGTTGTCGCTGCAGTTTGTATCCATCTTTGACTTTAAGATGCCTGACGTTACTATTTTTACTGGGTACATCATGTACGATGAGTACAGATATTAATTGAATATTTTTTATTGTAATAAGTTTAGAGTTGGGCCACTTTAATACAATAGAGCTCATTGTAACACATCAATCTACATCCTAACCTTTAGTAGCTTATGCTAATATATGCTAATCTCTAATTTTTTTGACTATTCTAATTGTGTCAAAATTTAGCGCCGATTTCACTATTTTTTAGCTAGACTTCTTCTTTTTTCAATAGCACTATACTAAACCTTGGTGTCTTCACTGTGATGAGCTACTAGACTAGATTAAACCTGCTATAATTCTATGCACGGCTTATGTCCATCATCATTTTAGTTTTTTTCAAAAATTATTCAAAATATAAGTAGTACTATCATTCGACATTAGAAATTTAACATTTTAAGGTCCTGTTTATATAAAGAAACAAAAAAAGAAATGGCATCCAGAACTGCAGTCTCGAATCAGGCTAAAAGCCAATTCCAAGTGGAAACCACATTTAAATGCCACTCCATTATTATGGAATACAAGAAATTTATTCCAGAAAACCTAGATCTCACTTCTTTGAGAGATCATATCAAACCGATATTCCGCCTAGAGAAAGTTTGAAGAGTAGCACAGTTCTAAACAAGGAACACGTACACTTTTACACTGATGGTTCAAAAATGAATGACAGGGTGGGGGCTGGAGTCTACTCGGAAACCTAAATATAAGTCTATCCTTCAGCCTACCAAGACATTGTAGTGTGTTTCAGGCGGAGATGATGGCAATAATAGAAGCCTCAAACTGGCTGAGATTCAGCGTATTATCTGTCAGAAATATCTGTATACTCACAGACAGTCAAGTCGCAATTTAACCACTGGGTAACTGCATTGCAAATCAACTCGGTAGAGAGGGTACTATATTAAAAATCCTTCCGGAAAGGAGCAATCAAAAGCTTCAAACTGCAGATGGTCAGTTAGACCAGACTGCAATATCACCAAGCAAATTTGGCCTATGCTGAAACTGAAGCGATCCCTTAACCTATGAACTCTGAAAAGGTGTGGCATTAGCACTATTTTAGAGGTCATTACGGGTCATTGTCTGATTGGCAAACATGCAAGAAGACTGGGACTCCCCTAAAATGACTTTTGCAGGACATTTAGAGAGGAGATGTAGAATAGGGATGCTATTGAACAACGATAAAGTAATAAAATCTAATACTTGTAAACAAGGGTTTAATATGTAAAAAGCAAACAACTTCAGTCAAAAATATTATCACCATCATTATCATATTCATCTGTTGGCTCTACAGCTCGAAATGAGCGTTATCTTGTTTACGATTTGCAACTGTCACCCATCCGTTAACCCCAATCTCTTAACAGCTATTTTAATGGTTGTTGGTACTGCATCTAGTATTTTTTTTGACATTATTTGATCATTCCACCTCACTACATGTTCTACCAGTTTTAGCCTTTAATATCTTAATGAATTTTACAATATTATTCTTCTAGCCCCTTGTTTGATCATTTTAATATTTACTATCGTCATTGATAAAATTTATTTTATAGCAGGGAAAAATTAAATCGATTTTCATCTTTTGGAAACGTACATTATGATTTATTTTCTTATTCTACTGTGAACTAGATTTATGAGAATTTTATACTGTGAACGTACTTGATGAAAACACATAAAAAAAAAATGAAAGTTACCCTTAAAGTTAAAACTAAATACTTAATAGGTTAACTAAAAAAAATTCTTAATACCAAACTGACCGTAGAGCACTTTTGTACAATGCAATAATTTTAAAATCAATCTAATTATATGGCTGTCAACCATATTGAAAAACAAAATGTACAAATAATACAAAGATTATAATCCAAAATCTTATGAATCTAATTTTATATTTATAAAAAACATAGCAATAAACACAAAGACCTATCGCCAGACATGAACTCCAAAGAAATATGTTGACCAATAATTATTGTCAAATCATCATAACTATCTACTGCTAAATCTTTTATGCATACCCGTAGTGATAACAGAAAGACATAAACTAATGTCTAATCACTGAAGTATACGTCTTTAATTTAGTTTGAAGGATTCGAATAAACTTCTTTCTTCAAAACAGTCTTCTGATGATGGTGTAATAATCGAAATCGATCAAAAAATTAAATAAAATTAGTGAAACATACCTACTAAAATTTCTAATCTTTATCTTTTGATTAAGTCAAAATACAAAATTGTTGACTATTTGTTATGAAAAGATTCAATAAATACACTTCAAATTAAATAATTTAAATAAAATTAATAATTTCCTTTTCTTGAAATTTCCATTCAACCTATATTTGTATATCCTAGTGCTAAAAAAATTATTTGAATATTATTTTTATGAAATTTAAATAAAAAATTTATGGATTTTTGGCTTTTTTTTTTGTTTTTTTGATCAAAGAGAATTAAATTTAATGGATTTTTTTTTACTTCGAAATTTATCATTTAATATTCATTTTTATTATTCATCATATATACATATAAAAATATATTCATATTGATTTAAATATTATATGCATATATGTGTGTGTATGTGTGATAAAATATGATTGGACGTAACGTTTAACATTAACAGAGCCCCATTATATGTAAATATTTTTAAGGGTCTTGTGGCAAATAAATAGAATATAATTTCTTATATCCATGAATGACGGATGATTATAAGGACTAAAATGAAGATTATGAATATATCATATTTATTTTGAAAGAGTCCTTGAATTTTAGATGATGGTTGGTAAATTTTTACATAATTTTAAAAATCCTTAGGGTTTTAATTATAATATCATGGTTTAAGATATTCTAAATATTGAATGAGATTTTAGTATTATTATATTTACACTACTATACATAATACAATGAATACATATCGAAAATACAACACAAAAAAGCCGAAAGCCACTGTTGGTTCTGCTTAAAGTTGGGCATAATTTAAACTGTGGTAAATGAAAGTAATAATAAGAATTATAACAAAAAAAAAATGACGTAAACAATTATAGACCAATTTCCAAAGTTTCTGTTATTCTTAAAGTTTATGAGTTGATGTTTGCATTCATTTACAACCACACCACTAATTTTTTAACATTAAAACAAGAACAACCTTATGACTATGATAATATTTAACATATGATAACAACTGGTGAATATGATAACAACAACTAAAGAATCCTACAAAGATGCAATATGTCGCGTTTTACATCGAGGACAGCTGACAAATTGCTTCGAGGTGTGTCAGGGAGTAAGACAGGGCTATATTTTATCACCCATATTGTTTTTAGTAGTAATGGATATGCTCCACGGTTGGGATTGCAGGACAGTGATGATGATGATGAAAAACTAGTGACCAACCCTATAGAACCGCGGATATCAACTCTTTTAATCAATATGGAAGCGGGAGTCCAAACTGACGCATTTTTGAATCAATTTTAATAAAGCATTTGCCATTTTGCCTCATATTATTGTACTAAATTTAAAAAAAATACAATATCCTGATTAATTTGCAGAATCATACAAATAGAGTTATACTTTTTATTCCGCTTTACATCTTCATCACCACTAATAACAAATTACCGAATTTCACAAGGTAGCTATTTAAGTCCACTTTTATTCATTATTGCCATCAATGACAAGACTTCCATAATTTTTAATAGCCATTTCAAAATTTACAGTAATAATATGAAGATTTTTAAAAAGATCACGTCAATGCAAATTGTTCACATTTTTTAAGATGACCTAGCTAAATTTTATGTGCGTGCATTATGAAAAATTTTTTACTAAATAATAGTAAATGCGAAGTCATGTGTGAAATATGTCGAGCCCAAAACAATTTACCTTAAGATATATTCTAAATAGTGAACCTTTAAAGAAGGTAAATTCAATTAAGAAAAACTCCATTACGAAATCATCGTTAATAACATTGGGCATTATAATACGTTGGTTAATGAAAAATAACATTCTTAAATTATTCTATACAGGTCTTGTTAGACCCCATCTTGAAGTCAAAGAATAGAAGTAGTTTTCGTATAGATACTGCAGTAGTTGTATGTGCACTATAAATAATAATAAGTAAAATTGTTTTGGGTCGAGGAAGTCTAATGACGGGACACAATATTGATGAAAAACTACACAGATCAAAATCAAAATAGATTTCAAACCTTACGAATATTAAAAAAATAACTGTGTTAATAACGATGAATAGTATTTCTAGAATAATTCGACAAAATTTTACCTACAGTCTAATTAGAACAAATTAAATTAGATAATGAGAGTTAAATTACAATAAACAAAACCGTTGCGTAAAATATTTCTGATAAAAAATTTTTTAAGTTCAGCTAAGTTCAAATACGGAAAACTACTTTTGTTAATTGGGCGAAATTTTACGGTCTCAACCTATAATAAAATTTTGATGTATAATCAAATGTTTAAGCCAGCCTAAATAAACTGTATTCAAATATGTACTACACAGATCCGTCAATCCATACTTTACTCTATTGTATGTTCGTAATACCGATATTCATTGAGATCGGAAGTTCTGATTAATAAAATGCGGAATATTGAAAATCACTGTACGGCATAAAACTCATGTCAAACAGATGAATTAAGTTAGAATAATTGACAACGCAAAACTTTGTTAAGCAACTAAAACGAATAAGACCACTTGAATTAGGTTAAAACGTTTTATCTATCAAAATTTCATGGGATTTCGGTAGTTCAAACTTATCTTAATTTCTGTCAGTCAAAAGTAAATTAAATGTTTGTCTAAATGTAGCAAATATGGTTCGTCCGGTTAAAGACCCATATTCAATAAAATACACTAATTTTTTTGTTTTTTTCTTTTTAAGTTAAGCCATACATTTCATACGATATCTTTATACACGATTAGACTAATTGAGGATTAAGGAAAGAAAAATGTCCCTTTGATCAACCCTTTGTAGATTGTATGTAGGCCTCTTGTGTACATAGGATTGTATGTAGACCTCTAAATTCGATGAATTACTGTTACAAAAAAAAAATCAGTTAAAATAAATTTTTACAACATAAATTTTTATTGTGTACATCATATTCGACTGACTTCCATCCAGAGTCTGTTTTAACCACATATTGTCAATTACTGATATATTGACCTCTACCATCATATTTATCTATTAATTTGTTCAGTAGTGTACCTAAATAATATCTTGTAATAATTACAGTAATCAAAAACAAAACGTTTGTTGTTGTTATTATTATTATTATATATATTAGAGACGTATGTATATCTACGCCTTCATATGCATCAATATTTTTATGTGACATTTTCATAATAAAAATTTGATTTGCAAAAAACACGCGTAAGCAAACAAAATTAATTTTATATACACATCCATGTATATACATATATATTTCCTATGGCTTGTTTTAAAGGGAGAGTTAATTTTTTTAAATATAATTAAATTAATCAACGTCAAATAATCTTAAACGTTGATGAATCTCTAGCATCAAGATATGGACTGTAAAAGGTTTGGGGTTGATTTCAGATTTCAATAAAGTTTATTAATTCTTCCCCATGTTACTTTTAATTGTTTGTTCTACTCAATATTGGTCATACCCACTCAACAAACACAGTAAAATCTTAATTCGCTACAATTTAAATTTTAAATGAAGTTTGGAAAATCTGGGAAATTTTGTTAAAATTAAAATACATAAGGAAATATAAAGAAAAATTGTAAAGAAAACTTTTTTTTACATAAAAATTATTGATTTGAGGGACCTGATTGATTGCTATACTATTTAAAAGGACATTTTAACTTGATTGGTAACATATTAATGCTCTTTCGCGGGGTAAATCGAGATATACAGTACCAAAATAATGATTGAAGGCGATGTGATAAAAATAAACGAAAAATTATGACGAAAAAACTGGGTATGTCAACTGAGTACTAATTACAATGCTATGAGTTCGAATTTATCTGGAACAGGAAATAAATGTTTTGATTATTTTTGATTATTCCTAAAACAAATTTAGAGAATAAAATTAGGTATTTATTCAAGATAATGTTGTCGCAAGAGGTATTGAGGATATTCAGAGCTATATTTTGATATCGAATTTCTGTATATAGTCAAAACTTCTCTATTTCGAAATCAGGCGTGGCATGCGGAAATGTTCAAATTATACCAAATTAAAACGAATGACGAAAAAAAATTAATTCAGATGATGCTAAATAAATAAAATACGTATAAAAATGTTTAATTATTAAAAAATCTAATATAAAAAATAAATAATGTCAAATTAAGCTGACATACTCAAATTCAAAACATGACCACGAGTTACAAATAGCTATAGAAAAATACGGTAAAGAATACGGCCTTCAAATAAATGCAAACAAAACAAAAGTAATGATAATTGATAGACCAAATCATGATCCACTCCATAATCACAAAAGATTATAACTAACTTCGGGTCAATTATACTGAACTAAAGAAGCTGCACAGACAAAATGAATATTAAATTGACGATGGATAAAATGCAGACAGCCAGACTAACAAAAATATGAAAAAGAATCTTAACTTTTGGAGGTGTTAAGCTCAATTTTTTATCCCAGTCGGAAATTTTGGGAAAGTTATAGTTTACCACACCGCCCAGTATTGGTTTTTTTGGCGTAAACTAAGGTAGCTGTAGCATTAGATTTTTTAAGATAATCGTAGGACAAAAGTGCTGTCATCTGCAAGACTATGGACAAGCCTGAAAGTTGAAAGAGAGTTAGAGAAAGGACAGAGCCCTGTGAACCACCAACATTAATTTGAAGTTGATCAGATGTTATTCCATCAACTGAAACTCGAAGAGACTTGGGAAGAAAACTGTCTGACTTGACTGAAAATTGGACCTGTAGCATGATATTTTGCTATTAGAGCACTCGATCAAAACCTTTTAAAATATCTAAGTCTACAACAGTAGCTTCACCAGATTGATGTACGCTGTTGTTGAGCCTTTCGCAGAGGCAAGCCATAAGATCACCAATATGACCAGTGGATTTAGAAGCCATATTGACAATCATAAATTATATTGATATTGCAGTGAGAGTGTGGACATACCCTCACCCCCTATCCGTATCCGTATGAAGTATATTTTCTAGCTATATCTAGTAATAATACACGTTTAAGGTGAGAAAATGCTCATATTATATACCCAATAGTTACGTACGCTGCAGAAATGTAAACAATAAAAGTTGTACGGGAAAAATAGAAAGCTTCAATCTATAGGTATAGTAAAATAATGACAGTTTTGTGAACTCAACATCGTACAAACATTTCAATATGAAACGATCTGAATGTGGAATGCTGACTGAAGAAAAAAAATTAACCAGTTATATCTGACATATTTTGGATACATTGCCAACCGGTTGGGCTGAATGAAAAAACTGACAGTTGCAGGTATAAGCAATAGAAAAATATAGCAAGGATCGAATTTTCCACACATTGGACAGATCAACTACAGCTCCTGACAGGAAGAATCATCATATAGTCAACGTACATGGCACAAAGTAGGTCAACATGGAAATAGCACATAAATAGTATACCGTTATAGAGAAATTAATGTTATTACATCTTGAATACGGAAGAGAAAAAGAAAAATTTTCAAAACCATAATCTAGGGCAAAACAAAGTCCATTATACGTATCTTAATCAACCAAATAATTTTTCTACTTATACAGTTAGTATATCAATAGTATATTGGTGTTCTTTATTCAATTTAAAAAAAACTTAAAGTACTTTAAGGAGCATTTTTTCCAAATTACCTAGACCTACCTATTAAAAAAAGGGTAGATACAGAACATCAGCGATTGACAGCGAAATACTTTAAAATTAATTTTTTTGCCAACAGATGTGCCAACAGATGTATTTTTATGTAGAACTTAATTCATAATTTTATATTTTTTGGTTTTAATTTTTTTATTCGAAATAAATCGCCATTTTTATTTAATTTTCAAAAAATAAAAATGTGTTAATTTCATTTTACTTTAAATAAATTAAAATAATTAAAATATTTTTCATTAATCAATAACTCTAAATGCGAAATCAATAATTTTAAAATTAGTCAAATTCACCCTTATCTTGCTTGTTTAGGTTTACCAGAATCACTTGCTTATCTCAAATACCAGTCGAATTTCATCGTCTGCATGACAGACTATACTAATTTTAAATTATGTCATCTGTAATCCCAGTATTTTAGTATTGTAGTTTTATTCGTGAACAATTTGAATAGTGTACTTTAATGTAATAGGTGTACTTTAAATGCCAACTTGGCAAATTTCAAATCACCTCTATGAGTTGCGACTTGTTGTGTACAGCAACGATTTACTTTTATTCTTGTATCTTGTGCCAATAAAAATGTTCATATAATTTTAATATCGGTATTTATATTTTATTTTATTCCATGTCCTTCCACAATTTATATTTACCCATATAAGTCTCTGTAAGTTTAAGTTATTTCAAATTGTGTTAATTCTAAATATCAAATTTCATATTTTAAAATTAAAAAAAAAAAATTACTTGTCTAACAGAAACATGTAGGTAAAAATAAAATATTAATTTAACAATTCTATTTATCTACCCTTTTTTATAGACCATCTCTCATAAATAATTAAGGTAAATAGTTTGTTACCAAAAATTAAAATGACTTCTGTAGTTGTTTGACTAGAAAATCAGTTTTAATTTAATACAAAATTATTAGTACACCATAATTAATTTGATTGTACATAACTCAAATAAAATACTGTCCGAAAACAAACAAAACAAAAAAAACAAAAAAATTGGGGCAAATTCAAATTATTTCCTTCAACTATAGGAAAGGATTTTGCAATACTCGTAAATTATTGTAAAAAAGAGCAAATGTAAATGAAGCCTCCTTATTATTGAATTATTATTCCAGAAAATGTTATTACCATCCTTGCAAGTTAAATTCTATTTTGAATATTGCATAATAATTATTTTAACTGTATTATAATAACAGTATTATAGGTACAGGGATTCATATACTCCAAAAATAAATAAACAGAATATATATGAGTTAATTACAAACCAAAAGGACTAAATCCATTTAAAGGAAAATTAAATAAAATTTAATTAAAATATTGTAATTGATTATGATTATTTTAAATCAAACAAAAGTGTATTGCAAACTTCGCTGCTCGTTCAGTTTGAAACCCTTATTTGTTTCTCTTTTCGGCATAGTTGAATCAGTTGTCGTTCTTAAACCCTATTTCATCGGTTTTTTTTAAAATATTGTTTTTTAACAAAATAGTCAATTTAGACTAGGGTTTCTAATCTATATAGTGTCGTTCATGCACTACAACCCGGCTGGTACAACGTATGTACAACTTTAAACATTGCTAAAGCTAAGAAATTGCATATATATTGGTCTGAATCTATACCAAATCGTTTTTAAGGGGATTTTTTGATCGTGTTTAAAATACGTTCATTTTGGTGTATTTTTGTCAACAATGTACCTTTATTTTTCGGAGAGAATCAATTATTCAGTTACCTCGTTTCAGTTATTATTCAAATAACTGGATTAATAACAATGAATAGTATTTCTAAAATAATTCGACAAAATTTTACCTACAGTCTAATTAGAACAAATTAAATTAGTATAATGAGAGTTAAATTACGATAAAGAAAACCGTTGCGTAAAATATTTCTGATAAAAATTTTCTTAGGTTCAGCTGAGTTCAAATACAGAGAACTACTTTTGTTAATTGGGCAAAATTTTACGGTCTCAAACTATAACAAAATTTTGATGTATAATCAAATGTTTAAGCCAGCCTGGATAAACTGTATTCAAATACGGGGATGTACTACACAGACCCGTCAATCCACACTTTACTCTATTGTATGTTCGTAATACCGATATTCATTGAGATCGGAAGTTCTGATTTATAAAATGCGGAATATTGAAAATCACTGCACGGCATAAAACTTGTCTGATCAAACATGTCAATACAGATAACATTTTAATTTAATTGACAACGCAAAACTTTGTTAAGGAACTAAAACGAATAAGACTTAATTAGGTTAATATGCCTTTAATTAGGTTTGAAGAATTACAAAGTGTATGGCGATACAGATTAGTGTTATTATTACATAAAGTAAGATTTATTTTGTTAATTTTTATATATTTCTACAGATAGTACATAAATATATCAGCCATCTTGAGAAATGGTACATATATCTACCAACAGCATGTTGCACCTATATTATGTTTTGTTGTATTACCAGGTATTTATAACAATGTTTTACCAGCCGTCCAGGTGGAGCACCTGTAGAGAAATTTTGACCATATAAATGTATTTTAGAGTATATACATAACATGAGATATCCTCCAAACACATTTGATTCTAACTTTGTAATTCGAAAGCCGAGTTGAAAAGGTTGAATCCGTGCGTACATTTAAATCGCTGAATATTGCACAGTCAGTTTTTGTTTTTGTATTGTCATCGATAGGGCTACAGAGAGATATAAATTTGAAATATAGCTTCTCGAAAATGTCCGGTATTATTTCAGCTCTTCTACTTAAAATAACTTATTATTAGTTAAAATAATTTTAACCTCATTTTGATCTCAGAAAATAATTTATCAAATTTTCTATTTCTTCGAACTCTTCTCTTCAAAACAAAAATATTTTTAATTTTATATAAAGTAACGAAAACTAAACTCAAAAAATTTTAAACTAAATATATCGAAAGACTATCTTTGGCTTCTCATCATACTTAGGGTGTTTCCGAACCTTTCGTACTTGCACTTGATACTTCGCACTAAACCTGTCAAATAGCACTAAATTTTTTTTTTATTTTCACTTTTAATAAATTTAATTTTGCGATATCTAGTGTACTTGAGGCTACACTAAAATTTTGACAACAAATCAAGTGCAATTTGACAGGTTTAGTGCGAGTATCAAATGAAAGTGCGAGAAGTTCGGAAACGGCTTTACTGTCTTGAATCGTTTTTTTTTATTATTTTGTTAATTTAAGACAAACATAATACAACTTAAGATATTATAGAATAACCGAATTTTAGTTCAAGTCAAATTATAAATCTTACATTTTATGTAAATGAAATATGCTTTATTAAAATTTCCAACTATCTGAATAAGTAGTTTACTCCAAATCCAGTCATAAGAAACTAGATTGATGTTCATGTATACAGTTTCGGTACTAATTAGATGAACGCTAGCAAACATTCAATTTTTAGGTTTGTAACTGTTTGATTGGACATTTGTGTTCTGTTAGTTTATATAAAAGTGCTCAAACATTCAACTGGTTTTAACAATTGCAAAACTAAAAATTGCATGTCTGCGCCTAGCCTTATGAAGGTATTAAAAACTCGAATGTACTTCAATTTCAATTACAATCACTCTGTTTTTATAAAACAATTAATTAGTTTAATGTTCTACCGATTGTCGCTAGCAATGTCTTACGGTATCTATTCCGTATACTATATCGTTTGTTTGCAGTTTTTTGCACATAGTTACTTTTCCGAAAATATTTTTGCCAACGAAATTAATCAAGACATAAATATTTTGCTGTGGTATGCATAACAATCGATTATCAATTAACTCCTTTAGAACTGACCATGAAATCAAGTTTCATTTTCAATTTGCAACTGTTGCAATTATTTAATTTAAGTAATTTATTTCGACCTAAATAATATATACTTACCTAATTAACAAGCCTTAAAAACATTATCTAAATAGTTGTTAATTATGTTATACATTTACATGTACTAGCTCTACATATATTACACCTTGTAATATATGAATTTACAATACAAAAACAGAGTTCGGTTTTATATTTAAAAATTACATGTTTTTTGTTATTTTTGTTTTATTTTTTTTTTTTATTTTTTTCAAAAAAGTAAAAGTATACTTTTTAGTACATCCGAAAATAAATATTGCAATCGAAATGTGTTTGTCAAAAAAAAAAAAAAAAAAAATGTAAGTATATCACAACATTAATATGTAGTGCAGAATTAATAAATTAAAGTGTTACCGTATACGCCTGATAATTAAAGTGTTACCGTAAAAAAATGTTTGTGAAAGTTTTGAATTTCAAAGTCAATTATCAGCCAATGTAATATAGTTTAGCCCAATTCGGAAATGTGGCAGATTTATTGTAATTCCGTTTTGTAAATAATAAATTCGAAAATTTAAGTTGTTGTGACAGAATTTTTGCACAAATATTTAAATTTCTTATTGAATTCAATTTAATAAAAATTTACCGAATTTCAGTCTGTGGCAAATAATTGTTGAAATTTGAGCCCTGTGTAAACTTTATTTGGCCAGAGCAAACAAAAAGTGGTATAGACTAACAATTGGTTTTTATTTTTTAGAAAAAGCGTATTCTTTAGCGTTGGATGAAAATTTGTATAATTGTTGAAAATAGTCGAACATTTCCTTTTTTAACTATTTGTGTAGCCTGTGGGCAAAAAACAGCCCCCGTATAACATGAACAAAACCAAACTACTTTGAACCAAGTCCCGTATTGATAAATCAAGAGTTGCAGTTATCAGCGTGAATCACTGCCCGATAGAAAGCCATTCTACTATTCCGTTCAAGCCCTGCAACAAGACAAGAGCTGTTGAACACTTCCTTTGCCGAATATTAATTAGAAAATGTTCAACTGCAATGGTCACTTCCTCCTCACCGTGTATTTGCTTGATTTTTTATTGTCACAGAACTAAAAAAGTTCCACAGATGTTATATGTGTTTTGGAACTCCAAATCAAAATTCTTTAAAAATTTTCAGAATCGATACTCACGAATTCACAGGTTAACCCCAACCTAAATTTTAACTTCAGTTATTTACTTTAAATTGGTTTGGACTATTGAAGCCAAGTCTATAGCAATATATACACCACAACTTTACTGACTTGAATCTAAAGAAAATATTTATCAATAATATTTACATATTATGAAGATTTTACCAAAAACTGTGGGTAAAAACTCTGTGGTATGCCACAAACCAACCAGTTAACTAAAACATAAACAAGAATTTAATTTAATTTAGCACACAATGCAAGAGAAATTCATTTAATTAATAAGAAATACAAACAAACGCAGCATAATGGTTCTAACTTTCTTGACAAACGTTGGTTGGCTGCAAATACAGTCCAATGAAGACTAAAGAAGTTATAGGCACATTGATTATCCAAATATAAGATTTTCCAATATACTATATTTATTAGTATTAAACACTTCGAGTTACAATACAACTTATTAAATTTTTGTTATGGCAACAGTAAATGATGTTCCATAGCATTTTTTTTAAATGATTGTAAAGTAGAATCCACACAAGTAGAATCCATCTACAAATATTTCCAGGGATACAAATTGACAATTGAAATTGAAATTGACATGAAAGCAATAATAGTGTTTATCAAGGACATAGACCTGCAGTTTTGAGATAAACGGGGGAGTACAATAGATATTAAGGGGTAGCGGTTACATAGAACTCTCCAATTTACAAAAAAAAAAACAAAAGTAGAATCCACTTAAGATCACCTAGATGAACAACATAAACAAACCTTTTAATAGGTTTATATTCCGCTAAATTTAGGAGGTATATTTGGAACTCATTTTTTTTTTTTTAAATTCAGCAAGTCATAATATTTTATAAATGGGCATACTTTCGGCGTTCTTTAATAGCACATGACATCAAATTTTTCTAATATGATCCGGTAAGCTTTAGGATTAATAAAAATGCATACAGTAGTAAGTTCGGCAGTGTTGGATATACAAATTACAAATGACATAACAAATATGTACCAAATGTGCTACTTTTATTTACAACATTGCGCCTACATAATGAAAATTGATATAAAAAAAAATTATTTTAGGTTTTATTGGTTTAAAGGCAGAACTTTTTTAAGTGTAAAAATTTGTCTGCAATCTTCGATGTGTTTTTAAGCGGATTCGATTCTATATTCAAGTCCTTTTGATTTAATTTGGATCGCAAATAATAAAATTGAAAAAATTACAAACTTTCAGCTATGATCATTTCCAACTATAAAACTACTTCTTCAAAAAATAGCTGGTTCTTTTGATGAATTATTTTATCAGTATATTTTACACTCTTGACGGTAACCTTTCAGAATCACCTTTTCGTACTTAGTTAAGTACGGCACTGCAATTTTACCGTACAATATCTACAATAATACTTCGAGTATTGATTTAAAAAATTACAGACTTATCTACTCATTAAATGTGGAAAACTACTGCTATTGTCGGGAACTAAGCCTTCTTAAATAGAATAGTTCCGTTTTATTTAATTTGTTACCGGATTATACTCTAGATTATTTTTTGTCATTTATTATATCCCATCAAAGCATTTTCTTGGCTTTAGACGCTCGATACCTACTGCGTCACGAAGCGTGTTATTTGAATCTTCTGTCTCACACTATTTTCATAATTTCTGTTATTGATTTCAAAATTTCAAAAAATTCAAAATCTTTAAGAGCGTATTGTCGAAAGATGTTACAGCCTTGTGGAACAAATGATATCACTTCGGATATGAAACAAATTATATATAATATATATAACTGAAAAAATCAAACTCTTAAAAGTCTGGAAGTTATTGAACCGCAAGTATGTAAGTTTGCTAAACTTAAAAAAAAATGTATTATAATAAAATGTTCAAAATATGCGGAGAAGTCTTGTAAGAGCATAAAACCATGTATCATCTGAAAATAGTCGAAATTTTTCTTTCAATTTCGTTTACTACTTGCAGACCTTTTCAGTGTTTTGTAGTCGACAGAGGAAAGAAATCTTATATCGTATGGCTTGTTTCTGCTGGTTAGTTAGAAATTTAGACATCTTCTGGTTGGCTTACTTTTCTTATGAAATAGCACAGGTAGAGACTTGATTTATTATATTGCAACTGATCTTGTATTTGCGATTCTATTGTCCAATCAATTGCGATCTTAGAATAATTTTAAGCTGATTGATTCTGCTGCTACACATTACGTCTAATCCGTCTTTCTATATGATAAGCATATCAGTAAAATTAAAAGGAAAATATTTGAATATTTTGAACAATTATATAAATTTTACTCTAACCCTAAAGAATGTATATAACTATGTAGCATTTATTCAGACAAATGAGAATTAATTAACTTAGAAGCGAATAGCATTAAAACATAACATAAATAAAATATCAATTTCCTGATACAGATTTCATAACAACAAAACCTTTCTGTATGCCAGCTTTCATTAAACGTAATTCACTAAACTTTACTGATCTTTGTACATTTAAATCATTATATAGTTTCTCGTTCGGGCCACCTTGATTTTTTTTTTAAGTTAAGCCAAACATTAGGTTTTAAACGATACCTTATACCTTTATACTCGAATATACACCTTGGAATAATTGGTGAAAGAAAAATATTCGAATATTTTGATCAGGGATATTTTGAATAAATTTGTTAATATTAGATACTCTTGAACTTCTGTAGATTGTTTGAAGGTATATTTTTAACTTGAGAAAACATGTTTGTTTGTATACGGTGCATTCGAGAAAATTTGACTACAAACGAATTCCCATAGCCAATTTTGAGCCAATTTGCACATAAAAAGAATATGATCAAATTCTGTCTACGTAAGCTCAACTAGCAACCGTACACATCAAATAATTTAGCTAAATGTCAATTCACACACATTTCAACACTTGAAGCCAGACGAAATATGACCGCTGTAATGTTTTCGTAAGACGTTTTGTCAGCTAAAATAAACTGCCTTCTTATTTTATGTTTATACAATATCTATGTACCAGTATATAGTATTCGTGATACTAATTTTCTATATTTATTTTCGGAACCATGACAAAGATTACACAATAAATGATTATTACAAAACTTTAAAAGGCATAAAAAATTACTCATCATAAAATGTCATATTCTGTATTGTAATTTCCTTGTTATTAATAATTATTAGTTTAAACTGTAAGCAAAATCTGTAAGGTTATTCCTGCAGATTGAAATCAAATAAATAAATAAATAACTGGGGTTGAACAAATCAACTTCAACACAGAACAGAAGTAAGTTTAAACATTCACAGTTAAATTTAAAAATTTAACCAGCCTAATTATATTAGGTACTAATTACTAAGCCTTGTTACAAAAAAAAACACAATTTTTGTTTTTTTTTTTTGAATTAAGAAATATCATAAACGTGTAACCAATATCGGCTCAATACTAGTACAGAGTGTTACTTTCAAATTATTCAACAAATAACGAAAAAAAAAATCTTGTAATTTAACCTAAATATGGTAATTTCTAAATATCGTTTACCTAAATGAACAACAAAAAAAAATAAAAAAATTAAGCAAAAACAAAGAAAAAAACAGTAAATATTAACGGAAAGAAAAAAACATAGCCTGAAAATGCCAGACCAAATTAATTATTTTATTACACTCAATATACTATATAGGAAAATTATAGGAAAATTTTTCAAAAAGATTTGGTATGGAAAATTAAAATAAAACAAAAAATTTAAAAGGGTCTTATATTTAGAAGATGAATATGTACATATATATATTATTAAATGTTCAGATTTCTAAGGATAATACAATTTGAATAAACTGATATACATATCGTAGTTGTAGCCCCTATAATAAATAATACTTTTAATACATTCAAAATATCGTTTTACATAATAATAATACAAAAAATTTCTATGGACTAATTTTACAATAAGAAAAAGTTACATATTGTATAATAGAAAGGGAAGAAAATATTATAGAGAAAGAGAGAGGGGATACCTATATTGTATCCATATTACTATGTAATATGGCAGGTACACATCATCATCATCATCAGTGCAAAAAATATTATTACAAAAAGGGAACGAACAATTTGACCTTTCTTGCGTGACAAAAGTACAAAAAAAAGGGTAAGTCCATAAAAAAGTTATGAAATGCCGGTTTCTTTTATTTTGCTGCTGCTGTTATTGTTTTTATTGTTGTTATTGTGTTTTTAACAATTTATGGACATTTCTGGGCAATAATAACAAAGGGGCAGCTTTTATTTTTTTGTTTTTTGTTTATAATAACACAAAGGATGTACATATATGTATGTATATATATATACATATATATAAATGGCAGGCATATTATATCAGAGCATTCAAAATAAAATAACAAAAGAAAAAGAATAACTTTTTATCGATTAAAATGTTTTTTAAAATAAATTTCCTTTTTTTTTTGTTAACTTTCTGACCAACTATGCTGGAGCTTTTTTAAATGAAAATGTGAGCAAACAAATTTGTGTTATTTCGGGTTCACAAAATAAGAAATTAAAAATATTATATAAAAAAGTCTTTATACTCTTAAGGTAACCAATTACTAGATATTTAATTTTTTTATTTATTATTTTGTCACAAATTAGATCTAATTTTTTTCCGTATTTTGGTATTTTATATATTATGTCTGTATATGTGTGTGTGTAATAATAAATGATAAAATTACTCATATAAAATTTACATGATTTTATGAAATTTTATTTTACTAATAACAACTGTATACTAAAATTGTCGTAATATAACAAAATTGGATCTTCAAAATGGCAGATATAAACTGTTATAAAATGTAACAATTTATCATAATAATTTCCTTTAGAATTCGGCAATTCAAGATTTTTATATATATGGATGTATATGGGTTTTTTTTACAGTTGAAATAATTAGATCAAAGAGATTTAATGTGTGATATGGCAGTATATAGGATACTTCTGTACCATACGGTATTATTTTTTGTATATGATGATAGAAAAAAAACGGTTGACAATTATATATCCGCTTTTTTTTACACAATGGCGCAATCAGTAAAATGCTTGTCTTTCTACCCGCCCAAATGGTAACTTTACCTAGGTAATGTCAAGAACAATTAAAATTTTTTGCATTTAAAATTTTGTAATATTATATTTTTTTTTTCATGTTCTTGAAAGTAACTTAGGTTAGCATCACCTTTTCGTGCTTAATTAAGTACGATACTGCAAGTTTATACTACAAGATATCTTCAATGTTTTTCGAGCATTTATTCATCAAATTACTGGCTTATCAACTTATTAAATGTGGAAAACTACTGCTATCCAGGTATACTCTCAATTATTTTTTGTCATTTATTCTATCCATATGACAAAGGGTACTGGACCAGGTCGAAAAACATATAAAGCATTTTTTTGCTTCATCGGGAATCGAACCTGGGACCTTTCGGTTGACAGGCAGGCGCTCTAACTACTGTGCTACCCAGTGTGTTACATTGGAACTTCTTAATATCTATAAAGCATTTATGCGACCCAAAATGTAATATAATTCTCAAATTTGAGCTCGTCCTTTCCTTTCAACGCTAAGCTACTTCAAAATCACGTAGTTCATCTAATTAACGACCCAATAGTAACTTCGTCTTTAACTTAGCTTCGACATCGTCATACAGTTGGAGTACTTTCTATGTTTTATAGATACTTTGTAGATGCACGCATGCTTACATGCTCAAAAAAATAGTTTCTGCTCTTAAACAGTTCCAAAGCAAATCAAGAGAAGTCGAAGATATGCAAACCCACACAGTAGAAATACAAAAAATGTATAAAACAGTTTACAGAAATTCGTTCATAGTCCCGACTTCATCGTTGTGAAATCATATCCCTTCTGGTGTATCCCTTTAAGTCATACAACACTATGGTGTCTAATTTAGAGAAAGCCATAGAAACATAATATATAACCCTATTCTGTAAATTCCTAATAATTACTAATAATTACAATACAAATTCATTTTTATTCATCAATTATTTTATCAATACAAATTTATAATCCAAAATCTATTCTATAATATTCAATGACACACAAAATCTTTATTCTAGAAAGATATAGTTAGTTGTTATTGAGTTAGTACGGTAACATCTTTATCAATACATTACAACACCAGACCACGTGTGAGAATAAAGCAATATTCTGATGATATCATTGAAATTTTACCGATATTCAAATATCAAAATAAGTTAATATAAATTCAATTTGATGTAATTTTTAACTCTCACATATCAGTTAATAGCCATTTGTTACTAAAGTTACTGTCTATATTTACTATACAAACTTCATTGTGAATCATTCATTGGACGTGAATAATTAGTCTGAGATATTTCTTGAATAATAATACGCTGGGACTGAAATTTTCATTATCATTATTAAAGGTATTAATAACAACCTATTTTTATGGGAGATAGAGATAAAAGACAAATTACAAAAGTCGTTTTACAAAAACCTATTTCATCGAAATATCTTTCAGAAGAAATAACTTTTCTTTATTTATTTTATTTATTTTATTTATTTTATTTATTTTATTTATTTTATTTATTTTATTTATTTTATTTACTTGATTTATTTGATTTATTTGATTTATTTGATTTATTTGATTTATTTTATTTATTTTATTTATTTTATTTATTTTATTTATTTGATTTATTTGATTTATTTTATTTATTTTATTTACTTTTTTCTTTTTATTTATTTTATTTATTTTATTTATTTTATTTATTTTATTTATTTTATTTATTTTATTTATTTTATTTATTTTATTTATTTTATTTATTTTATTTATTTTATTTATTTTATTTATTTTATTTATTTTATTTATTTTATTTATTTTATTTATTTTATTTATTTTATTTATTTTATTTATTTTATTTATTTTATTTATTTTATTTATTTTATTTATTTTATTTATTTTATTTATTTTATTTATTTTATTTATTTTATTTATTTTATTTATTTTATTTATTTTATTTATTTTAGTTATTTTAATTATTTTAGTTATTTTAATTATTTTATTTATTTTATTTAGATTCCAATTAAAGCAACTTACAACTACATGTAGTTTTCTTTTAAATTTAAATAAGCTAAAATACATTTTTTTTTCTAAATATCAACTTTTTTCATACGTCTTTTGGTAAAAGATATTTATGCAATAATGCCTTCTAATTTACTGTATCCACCCCTTTATTAAAGTACATTTTTAATCAAGACGAAAGAAAATTTTTTGCACTCACTCAATTCAAATACCTTTCAATATTTTCAACCTTTGAAATACCTTTCTATCTTTCCTTTTCAAGAACTCAACAATCCACTAAACCTACACACTAATGTAGGACGATGAAAATACGTTCACATAATATTAGGTAAACTAAAATTTGTTGTGTGAAATAAATAAATCCCAAATTTATATTCTTAAATCCTTAAATTAATATCGTTGCATAATTACCACCCAAAATAAACAAATTGATTGTTCAAATCCAAAAAAAAAGTAACTTAACGTAAAGATGCTATAAATTTATTTTAAAATTAATTCATACCATCATGGTTGGTGATGGTGTTAATTTTTCAAATCATAGATATTCCAACTGACAAAAAAAAACAAACATTTTAAAAGTGATTTCAATTAAGCAATCCATATAGAAAATTTTAACACCAATACAAAGAAAAAAAATTTATGATTATGCAACCTGATAAAATATTAACAAAGCAAAAGAATAAAATCAATTGTGTATAAAAAAAAAAAAAATAAAAAAAAAAAACTCCTCACCAATGTCACATAAATTCTGAATATTACGATTTCAAAATTTAATCATCCCTAGAATCAATTTGATTAGCACCTTTGTTATAATATAATCAATTTTAGAAAATCTTGACGTATTCTTTACTCAAATATTATGTATATTAAAAACATGTATAGTTAAATTCAAGGATTCAGTTTTTTTTTTTTCGGGTACAAAAAAAAATTATTTATATAACAAAATTATAATTTTCACATAAGAAAATATTCGAATATAATTTTGTAATTGAATTTACGTTTATAATAACAAAAAGTTGTACTCGTACATTTGCAAAATTTATTGAAGTAGATTTCTTACAGGTTAAAGACAATGACTTTGTAAAGTATATTTGAATTACTAATTTCTTAACAAAGCGAACTCAGATATTTGTCAAAGCATATTAATTAACTTAATAAAATGTCATTTCTAACATAACTTCGATAATTAACTTAATAAAATTTCATTTATTAATCAGAAAAGCAAATCAAAATATAAAATGAAAATTGATATTTTTAATAAAAAATTTTCATCCTGCTCTTTTTATCAACCAAAGATTGATTACAAATATTGCTTTTGAGGATATACACATATTTGGTTATAACTACGGGTTTTTTTCAAAGAATATTTAATAATCCAACTCGTGTTTGTAATGTGGTGAAAAGGATCGCCTTGTAGTAGCTTAATGTCTTGGGGCTACAGTTGTCCACCAGCTTGAGTTGTCCACCAGCGCCAATTGCACTCGCTCAAGTGTACATTATTGTGTGGAGTGACATCACAAAGAGTTATAGAGCCCTTCTTCTTCGAGAATGGAGTGATGGTGAATGGGGACAGGTATTGTACTATGATTGATGATTTTGTACGCCATGTGGCAGCCAACAAGTAGTTTCAGTAGGATGTAGCAACAGCACACACACAAAAATAATAATAAACAAAAGAGTTATTCAATTGCTACACGCAGGCGTGACTTTTGGATTACCCTGTATAATTTCGCATATGAAATGGAACAAACATTGTTAATGACTTACACGTTTATGTATCTAAAATTACTTATAACATCAGCTATCAAAATATATCAGAATGTAGACAGAGAGCGTAGAGAGTAGAGAGAGAGAGGCGACACAAACTGGATGAAATAAAAATGTTTTACAGAGATAGTTAATTGGGTGATGGCAATTCGAACATATGAAAGAATATAAACATATTTTCCGTGCAAGAAATGGTAACAAAAATTAGTAACATACATTCCGAAAGAGAACTGTTTTATAGATTAATCTGCAAATATTGTTACGCTAAAATTGCCAGCTGGTAAAATAAATACATTTGAAGTTTTCAAGAGACTGGTAAATAAATATCTATTAAACTGTCCGTATATTGTATTTACTAATTCTTCTATTCTATTCTGTTCCGCTATATTTTCTAATTTTGCTTATTATTCTTTACTATCCCTCTTTTTTTCTGACTTTAATATCTTAAATGGCTTAAATTCTGCGGAAGATAATTTAGAGTATTTATCCCATTATTTTAGGCTAAAATACCAAACCATAAACTGCTAAGCCAAGTCAAAACAGCTGGTAGGTGATCTTCTGAAAATCATACAAGAAGTTTCAAGTCTCAAGAACTTTTTCAAAGATTTTAAATAATAAAATCAATTTTTTTTTATTATTTCACAAACAAACTTTATTTATAGAATCTTAAATATTCAATATAGAGTAGTTTTAATTATTTTACAAGGCGACTATTCAGTGAAATCGATCCTCACAAGTCAATTTAATTTTTTTTAGTTTTTACTTGATATCTTTAATAGGCTTCCTACATAGACCACAGTACTATATTCATAGTACATATAAAAACAAATTGAACTCTAAACTTTAGAAAACACCAATCAGACTTGCTCCAATGTATGGGACGGAATGCTGGATGGTTCAAATACAATACGTTTCAAAGTGATGAAACGTTCATGCTACTTTGGGCTTAAAATGTTACAAAAAAAATATCATAAAATCAAAAATTTATCAGAGACATACTTAAAATAAAGTTAATAAATATAAAACAAGATAGAAGCCAATTTCTTTGCACTACCTAGAAGAAATGAAAAGCAAAATGAAAAAAGTATTGAATATTGAATCACCGCCCAGAAAAAAGACACACACAAAAGATACACAGAAAGACTTCGACAACGTGAATGAGAGCCAGTCATGAAGTGAATGATATTTTTTTTTTCCCAGATAGTAGTAAATCATCGAAAGAGGCTTCAGGGACTACCTATTACCGGGGAAGGCAGTTTGAAGGACTGTGGGACTTTAACCCACTAAAAACTCCTATCATTATTGCAACATTAAAACTAGTATTATAGACTACATTTTACTCAAAGAAACTAAGATACCTTTGATCTACCAAAATCCAATAAGGTTTTAATAGATAAAAGGTTTTAACCTAACTCAAGTGGTCTTGTTCGTTTTAGTCGCTTCACAAAGTTTTGATTGTCAATTAAGCTAGAAGCTTCGGCATTGACATGTTGGATCACACGAGTTTTATGCCGTGCAGCGCATTTAATTATTTCGTCTTTTATAGATGAGATCTTCAGATCTCGATGAATATCGGCATTGCGAACATACCATGGAGCATTGACTATGCTGCGCGCTACCTTATTTTGGAACGTTTGGATAGTTTGAATATGGATTTGTTTAGCACATCCCCATATTTGAATACCGTATGCCCAGACTGGCTTCAATATTTGATTATACATCAAAACTTTGTTATAGGTCGAGACCGTAGAACTCCGCCCAATCAGCCAGTATATTTCTCTATATTTGAACTGGAGTTCTTGTTTTTTTATTTTCACATGCTCTTTCCATTTCAGTTTTGCATTAAAGGTCATGCCAAGATATTTAGCTTTATTCTCGTATGGAATCACGACATCATTAATTTGAACTGAGAGAGGAGTTACTATGTTTTTATAGGTGAAGTTTACATGACTAGATTTGGCTTCATTTAATTTAATTTTCCATTTTTTGCACCAGTTGGAAATTTCGTCATTAGCTTTTTGCAGTTTGTTTGTAGCTTCTTCTATAGTAGAACCAACTGCCATCAACGCTGTGTCATCTGCAAAGGTTGCTATTTTTATATTTTCTACATCGGGTATATCACAGGTGTATAACAAATATAAAATTGGACCCAGTATACTACCTTGCGGTACTCCAGCTTTTATATCTCTTAGAGAGGAGTATTCATTCTCATTTTTAACTCGAAAAACTCTATTTGAGAGATATGATGAAAATAATTTAACATAATTTTTAGGGAGCAAACAACTTAGCTTTTTGATGAGTCCTTCATGCCAAACTTTATCAAAAGAAGTGAATGATATGGAGAAAAAATTTAAAGAACAAAAATCAATCCAGAATAGAAAAAACTGGTTCTCAAGAATAATGAAAACCAACAACTTGTTAGAATAAGATAAAAAAACAAGGAAAGAAGATGAGGAAGTATACAAGAGCATTTTTTTATTATCTAACATTTTTCAGAATAATTTTCAGACATGCGTTACTTTAGGAACATTGTGAGATATTTTTCAAATATCTGAGCAATCAGATATACCTTAGTGACGAAATACTATAATATAATATAGGTCCGAGTTAGCGACGCGGACATTAAAGATTTGAAAAAGTAATTTTTAAGTAGTTTTATATGAAATTCTTATATTTTCTAGCTCTCCAATTTTTTTTAATACTTTAAAAGCTATTCCAGAAGGAGGAGTTGTTGAAACAATTTCGGAAAGAGGATTTAGAGGAAGCAAAAGTGTGCCGTTATAATAATATTTCCATTTTAATTCCAGAATTTTTTTTATATATTTCGCTTATTAAGCACCCTGTACCGAACCGTTCCATATTCTGTACCATTATACGTCTTTGAAAATAGTTTTTTTCAGGGTCATTTTTAGGCTTATAAGTTCTATAGCTTCACAAATGTAGTGTCTACTACTCTTTAAGTAAGTTGCCCCCATAAACTTATAAAGGGCTTATTGAAGTATTTAATGTCATCGTCGCTAACTCGGACCTATATAGTGTTTCTGTGACGTGACCTTAGTCTCCACAAAGTTTGAAAAAGATCTGAAAATGTATTATTCTATTGCAAAAGAGTTGGTCCACACCTCGTTTGTATTTTAAATCCGTTTCAGTACTGACATAATGATTTCTCCTTTGTGTCCCATTTTTCCCATAAAACCTACAAAATATTTTTTATTGTGATTACAAGGCGAAAGGCGTGCCAACTTTTTTGCAATAGAGTAATACCTAACGGAAATAAACCTATACCCTAATTTTCTTAATACTAACCCAACCTGGTACATCCTATACAGTTGCAAATATTTTATTACGACAAAATAATATTCTATGAATTGGCCAATTATTCAACCAAAAACCATTTTTTTTAGTTTGTTTTTTTTTTCTTGCCAATTTTCTACGAATTTTATTAATAGAAACAACCTTGATGATAAAATGGTCAAAAAAATAATATTTTCTTTCATAATTTCATATTATAAATCAAACAATATGTATTCAAATTAGTGACAAGGACATCTAGGATAACAACTTATTGTAATAGTTTTCTTTTAGAAAATTTTCTTAATTTAAAATGTCAAACACGGTCAAAATGTAAAATTGTAAAAAAAAAAAAAACAAAAAAAGGTAGAAAAAAAAACAAATTTTCTAGAAATGTAATTGCTTCTTCAAAACTTTCAATGTCAGATGTAATAATTAGAATATGGATTCAATATTTTAGTCAAAATATTGTTTGAAATATTATAATTACACCTTATTTATTTGATAAATTGAAAAGTCATGCACAGAAACAAGAAGCAATTAGAAATCGCACGCAATAAATATTTAATTTAAAAATTTGTAATTCAAAATCCAATAATCTATATAAAAAAATATATCAAGGCTGACAAACCTTCAATTTTACAATGGAATACATCATATCTCTTTTCTAATAAATATTTTTTATATACATATTTATAGAAATTATGACCTCTTCTGTTCTTACAACAAGTTTTTAAAACTTTTTGTGTTATTTGGTAGTCAAACAACAGTTTTCCAATTATTTACATTTAAAGCCCGTATAATAGTTTCGACAATGTTTATCACTAAATGGCAAATTTTGAAATTATATAACCTAAAGATTTTGATAAATTTTAATAAGGATGTTTGTTTATCATAAAATTTATCTTTATAGGCTTGCTACATAGTAATTTAGAAGATAGCTTTAAATATTCATTGATATAAAAAAAAAACTAGTCAAACTAAAAGCAACACGTTCAAAAATTATGAAATGCACATGCTATGGGCTTCAAGTTTTTATATTTTAATTTTTTGTAGAATTTTTATTTATATTTAAAATTTGTTAATTTATATCCGCTTGGTCTTATACTAGACCACGAATATATCTATTTCGTAAGATTTTTCGTAACGAATTTTTTTATTAATTTTGGTTATTCAAACAAGATACAAATGTAGGGCTCAACCTCAACATCAAATATAAACCAAATGCCAACTGATATTGTATAGTAGCTATGTTATCTATAACTACTAATCAGAAGCTTTCAAATTTGAAAAATATTTTTTATTTGGTTATCAATAAAATGAAATAAAAGTATACTATTATGAAAGTAAAGTAACACTGTAACAATAATTTGGGTTGAAATTCTAAGTCCTGCAAATCTAAAAAAAACGCCAACTTTTCCAATCAAAAACCTTTTGCTTAATAGAAATAAACAGACTTCAATAGTCAGTGCTTCGTGTAGTCGTATATAATGAACAAAATTATTCACCAGGATCTGCAAATGACTATAGTACAAGAAGTAGTGTTTTTCTGTATTTTGTTTCTATATTTAGAAATACAAGCAGAAACTGCATATCATCCTTGCAAAAAGCTTTTTGGATACTATACCTAGTTGAAAGGTTTATGGCAATTTCGAAATAGAGCTAAATTAGTTATAAGATAAAAAAGGTGGTCGCTACATATGATCTAAATTTAACATTGTTCAATGTACTATATTAGGTACTGCAAGACATATTAAGTCAAGTGCAAGACAATTTTTTGTTAAATTTTTCGTCAGTTGTAATCAAATCTATTTATTTAATATTAATTACAAAGACATAAAAATATATAACAAATTAATGTAGTGAGTGCTCTGAGTTCCAAAAATATTCATCTAAATTTAAAGATAAAATCTAGAACAAATCGCTATGATACTGTCCTAAATATGATATTTCGTTATTAAAATGATTGCCGAACTATGATTATTGATGACTTTCGATAATCAAGGTGATAAAAGCATAAAGTCAAAATGAGCCTGCCTTCTACAAACCAGGGCAGTGCAACTTTTCGGTTGTTTACGGTATTAACGGTTTCTAGAAATTCTAAAGAAAATATTGCATGTGATAATACTATCTACCCAATGATAGCTTAGATGGACATAAATACTTAATTTATAGAGTTCTTGATGGACACATGAACCTCCTGGGCTTCGACGGGCCCAAAGTATATTTACATTTCATTTATGCATTTTTTTTAAATCAAAACTAATTAATTCATATTAATTTTATTTAAAACTATTTTTAAAAAAATAATACATTTTCTATTTCTACCCATTACCAAATTAGTATTGCCTTATGTCAATAACTACAACCTAAAAGTAAAATGGAGAAGTTGAGTAAACGCTCCCAGTTTTCAATATGATCGATCATTTTGATTCAGCGCAGCAATTCAATGACTTTTGTTATATCCTTAATTGTTTCTAGTTTAAAAATTTCCAACACTGTGACATCAAGTTCAATTATTACATTGTTGTATACTAATCCTAATAATATAGTTTGTGTTCTACATCGAGTCGTTCCATTATAACTTTTTTCGCCAAGGAAAGCATATGATTGACAACGTGACAGAAATTTAAAATATTCCTTCTCAGGATATCCACAAATTCGTAATAGCTACGGGTCTGCACAGAAAATAGGTAAAAATCCGGTTCATATTGTAATGTAAATTGTTTTTTTTATTATTTTTTTATCTATTATCAATTTTAATAACTTTGTTTTTCTGCTCCAAAAACTTTTCAAATTTTTATCTGACAAACTGTCAAAATAAGGCTATGAACTTTACCTGAATATTTTGATGACCGTTTTTTTTATTACATCTACATATACCTCCACCTATACCTTCACTTCCTTACACACGTAATTTTGTAATTCATAACTGTTTACCCGGAATTGTGTCCTAATTTAATAATAAATTTTGAAAACTAAAAATATACAAAAAAAAAATAAAACAACAACAAAAACACTTCCTTATTTATAGTAACCTAAAAATAAAATTGAGAAAAATTATCGAAAATTTTTCCATCAATTCCGTTTTTTTTTTTTTTTTGTAACAGTATAAAAATAAAATTAGGATATTTCCAGTGGTTGGCAACTTAAAGAATATTATCCTTTTATATTTATTTATAACTTGCTGATTTGTCTTCAATATGGGCAGATCATAATTAAAGTGATGTTCATCTTTAGAGAACATTCTGAAAATGGGATCAGGTTTCAAGCCGATCGATATGGTGTAGTGATTGTGTCCTTTTAACAATCATAAGGTACCGGCTTCAAATCCCGCTTACGTCATGAATGTTGTATCAAAAATTCGAAAGAAAAAATTATTATATGTGATGAGGACAGGCTTTTGATAAAGTCTGGCATAAAGGTCTAAACTACAAAACTAAACTTACTTCTTGCTTTTCAATTCTCACAAATATTAAAATCATATCTATCAGAACGTTTCTTCAGAATAAAACAAGAAGATACCTATTCTGAATTAAAGAAAATACAAGCAGGAGTTCCACAAGGTAGTATATTAGGACCAATCCTTTATCTCCTATATACTAGTGATCTGCCTACATTCAAAAAAATAAATAATTTTTTTTTTTTATAAGAACTTACATAATTATTTGTGTATTATTTATTATATAAAAAGTTAAGTATATAGTTAGCACAGTTATATGTAAAGTTAGACAAATTACAAAGAAAGTAATCAATACACTAGCTCTAGCATATGCTTTGTAGATCTAACAAAAATATTTAAAACGATCCCACTACACTGCACTCTCAATCTGGTATGAAAAATAAATTGTAATACAAGCATTATAGCCATAATATTTGAACAAAAACAATAGTAGCATCATCAAATAAGACCAATAAGACTTGTAGACATCAATTATGTAGTATCTGTCTAATCCCGTTCAATATTAACATGAATATATTTCATAAATCATAGGGGTAATTAATTGCCGACACCTACATAGCGTATAGTGTAGATGTAATGTAAATAAAGATGTCCGACCCGACCTGATCCGACTGATCTGATATAGACTGATTTTTATACGGTTTTTATGCAGTTAACCGAATGTTAAATTACAAAACGCCAATTTACCTAATATTTCAGAACTTTCCATTTGACATATTTGAATGAACATATATATATATATAGTTGCCACATTTGCTGATAATACAGCAATTTTAACCATTGGCGATATTAACATCGAGACAACAACAAAATTACAAGCAGCTATTAAAAAGGTAAAAGGCTGGACCTTCCGATGGGGTATTAAATTGAATGAAGCGAAATCAGTACATAATTATTTCACCAACAAGCATATCAAACATGAACCTGTGTATATTAATGATCAAATTGTTAAATATGAAAACACAGCCAAATATCTAGGTATGACACTTGATGTAAATTTCAAATGGAAACCACATGTGAAGAAAAAATGGGAACAACTAAATCTAAAGTACAAAAAAATTTAGTGGCTATTAGTTAGGCACTCTGTGCAATCAACAAAAATACCCATTTGGACTTATGGAATTCAACTCTGGGGTTGTACCAGTCAAAGTTATAGAAACATAGTACAAAGTTTCCAAAACAAAGTACTACGCGGTATAGTAAATGCCCCGTGGTGCATACGCAATAATAATCAACATAAGGATTTGGGAGTAGAAATGATAGACAACGTTATCAAAACAATCGCACAAAGTCATCAAAAAAGACTACAAAAACATATCAATGCGGAAGCTATCCAACACTCTTGCACAACGAGTAAAACCGTTTGAATTGTGGCAAAACTAAAATTATGATATACATACATGTATATATATATATATATATATATATATATATATAAACAAAAACAAAAAAGAAACTCTGACAGGTTAAGATTTTGTATTCTAAAAACGTAGTCAATTAAAATTTAAAGAAAAATATTTTATTAGTATGAATTTTATTAGATTACTATCAATAAATTTAGCATGCGATGGTGTATTCCTAGTCTTGCCGTAAAGGCAGTTAAAATGTTTAGTCCAATGTCTTGATTTATAATTCCAAAAATCATATTAACAAACGAATTTCCTTGGATCTCAAACGAGAAACAATTCAGTTGAGAGAATTCAGTTTTAATTTCTTCTAAATATCTATTCGTCCTTACGACATATACAACTATTGAACGTATTGGAACGAGAGCAACATTTGGGTCATCAACAAGAAGAATAGCTTGTTTTTGTGATTTTTTAAATATTCGAACGCATTACTATAGTCGTGGTATTTATGATTTTTTTACAACTATCTTTTTAACACCATAATTTGATTAACGACCTTAATTTATATAAATCTATTAATCCATCTCTTTCTATTGTCTTGTAACTATTTTATTTTTATTTGAAATTAAAAAATAAAGCAAATTATTTATTTCGGAATCTGTCACTTGACCCTTTACTTCATACTAAGCCATTTACGGCTTCTTGAAACTCTGGTCAAGTTTTGCTATGTAATTATAACAAATTAAAATTCGAAAATTATCTCAAAAATTCATAAATGGCTTGCTGTGAAGTAAAGGGTTAAACCTAGTGGCTTATATCTTTTCAGCCTGCGGATTTTTTTACTTATATCTAGTAATTTTAATGCAAGCTCGTCAGGGGGATGTTGCAGTCTTTCAAATTGTTTTTGTACCTCTTGGATGATCTTAAAGTTCGATCTTATGTGACCGTTTTGCACGTACCATGATACTTTTACGAGTGACCTTAAGACTTTCTTTCTAATATAATCTATGTTTATATTATAAGTTGTGCAGCACTATTACAAGCTGTATATTCATATCGGTCTTAGCACAATCTTATATAAAATTAAATAATTTTATTAGAGGGAACCCCGCAGTAAACCCAAAATATAAAATTTTGTATTTAAATCTCAGCCGTGTATTCTTATTCAGCGCATGCGAGATATTCAATTTAAATATTAATTCGAGTCACAGCAGACAAATTAGACTAATCTAACAGTTTTTTTTCGCAATATTGATTAAATAAAATATAATTGTAAATCATTTTTCAATTTATTTGCATGCCTAACATGTTTAACCGTTATTTTACACGTTTCAGTTTTTTTTTCTAGAACCTAAATTTCAACACAAAAACAAGAACAGAAACAGAAGTTTTTTCGAATAATAATACAGCTCTCAACTCCCAAAATTATTAAACTCAACTTTATTTTTGAAGCTTCAGTCAGGGTTGGCTGCTACATAATTTTTTGTTTTACAGTTTCTTTTTGAATACAAACGAAATCAGAGATGCATGCGACATTAAAAATATTGTCCGTTGAAGTCAAAATAGACGAAAAAACTGGAGAGATCCCATATATAGAATGACAGAAAGTCAGGTGGCGAAGTAATGAATGACCAAACCAATACCGTCTATCAGGAAAAGCTTCAAGAAGATAGTATGAATGCTGGACGTCGTCAAGATGAAATTGAGAATAAGATATTTTGACAAAACATCATAAATGCTTAATTATAAAAGAAGAAGAAAAACAACAACAAAAATATTATGTTGCATATATTTTATATTATATTAGCGCAGTTACCCGGCGTTTCCCGAGATATTGGGACGTTTTAGAAGCTTTCTTTGTCTTTAATTTGGACCTAAAATAATATTTGATGCTTCTTTTTTAGTAAGCCTTGAACTGATGAAATAAGAAAATATTGCCTTACTAGCCGAGTTACCCTCCTATGCAAAAAACAATCTTTCTACAAAGTTTCAAGTCAATCAGTCACATTGTTTAGACAGGACAACGGAACGAAAAATCCGCAGACCGGAGTGCCGAAACGGTTTAATGGAATTTACTAAAAACAATGGTATACTATATAGGTACTCTGCTAAATTGCTACATTCCGAATGAAAAAGTTATTCACATCAAAAAATTAGTTCAGAATAAATGTGTACTTACTCCCGTTTCAATTATATGAACCTAGCCCACTTCACAGAGCAAACTAAACCAGTCAAAATTTTTAAAACTGGTAAAAAGCTTATAATGTTTATTTTCGAAAGAGTACCTGAGTACGAATTATTAGCTCAATAACACCTTTCTTTTTTGAAATATTTTTGGCGGGTGCTAGAAGTTGTATGACAGCGCTTAGACGGCGCAACGAAACGAAAACTCTGTAGACCGACATGCCAAAACGGATTAACGAAATTTAACAAAAAAAAGTGGTATAATATATACTCTGTATATTGCTACATGTCTAATTAAAAAGTTATTCACATCAATAAATTAGATCAGAATAAATATCTATATTTACTCCCATTTCGAATATATATGAAGTGCGCTAGGAGTTGTATCACAGCTACCCGAACCAATATATATTTTTAAAATGGTAGAAGGCATATTTGTTTATTTTTGAAAGAGTACCTGTGTGCAAATTTTCAGCTCCCTAGCACCTTTGGTGTTTGAAATATTTTTGGCGGATGCTCGGAGTTGCATGACAGGTACCTGAACCAGTCAAATTTTCAAAAAAATGTGAAAGGCGTATTTTTTTATTTTTGAGACAGTTTTTGTGTGTAAATTTTCAGCTCTGTAGGACCTTTGATTTTTAAATAGGCTCGTTGAGTGCTAGGAGCTGTATGGCAGGTACCAGAACCAGACAGAATTTTGGAAAACAACATATCACGGATTCGATTCCAAGTAATAAAAAACCATCTTGTAAAATTTGGTTGAAATTGGTGTCCATGCGTCTGGGAGGAATTCTGACACAAACATACATACATACATACAAACATCCTTCTTTATATTATATATAAGATAACTGTAGTATTTGGTTTTGATTTTGATTCACAAATAAAAATTCTGCTAGACTCATCAGAATATGCTCAGTAAATGTAAAATTTTAATAAATTCTAAAATAACAATTGATATCATATTTAATTCAAATTTGTGTTGTCTACCCCTGATGACGTACGCTTTAATAAAATTAAAAAAAAAAAAATTCTTATTTTCCAATTTTCTTCTCATTATTTTCTCTATTTTAATTTTACTTGTTCGCAATACCTTACCGGAAATACCTAAAATTGTTATTAAACATTCCATATTTTATGACTGGTTGTAAGAATTTTACTAACTTAAAATTTGAAACAGTGTAAATTGTTTTTCTTTAAGTTTGATTGCTCTTTTGGTCAAAAATTTTTCAAATATTTGTTGTTGTTCATAATTTTCGAAAATAAATACGAAAAAATTGCAAATTACAATGAAAATTTATGAAAACTTTAGAAGTCCTTAAAAGCTAATGATAACTTTTATAAAGTATTTGAAAAACTTATTGTTATATTTTTACCATCAACTTGTTTTTTTTTTTTTGTTATTCACAACTCAAGCACAGCTACATTTTATATTATTTTTCAAAGTGTAGCTTTGTGGATGAGTTAAAAATGTAAATTTCGTTTATTGTCACTATGAACTGGCAAAAAAAGTTATTAAGAATATTACAGAGACACCATCTACAATTATTATTGTTCAAAATTTTCAATTGTATTTACTTAGACTAAACTTTTATGCAAGGAAATTGCGTATAACTGTAAAAGTAAAAAAAAAAAACTGTCTACTTGCAAAATAGAGATGCAACAAAACAATAAACCGAACCAGAGAGTTGTAATGACTATGTTGTAGTCATCAAATTTAAACGTTCATAAAATTACGTTTTTAAAACATTATAGGGGCAATTTTTATTCAAATTGTTTTGTAATTAAAATTCTAATATGAAAATTAAGAATAATTTACAGTAATAAAAATGGTCAATTTATTGAGTCAAAATTATTAGAGGCAAATTTCATTAAAGTTTTCAAACGGATCTTACAAAATGCTGCTTGTAAAATTACGAATAATTTACAGTAATAAAAAAAATTTCTGTGTCAACAACAACAACAACAATTAATGACCCAACAACACCCCCGCTTGAATGGGTTTAATTTATCTATCAAATTTATTGAATGTTAATAAAATAAAACTCAAAGAGGTTGTAAATATTATGAATTTTCAATTCATACTCAGAAGACCTAAAAAAGAAAAGTATAAATGAAACAAATTTATTGAAAACTAAACACCGAAATTACAGTACAAAACGATATATGCTATGGTAATATTTTGAGTTCCACTCTTCTTAAGCTTATAATGAATAATAAAATTATTACAGCAAGTGTTCGTCAAGGCTATACCCTTTATCCTTTATTGTATGACATCTTCACAGCAAATCTGCCCAATATTCAAATTTAAATTCAATTGTTACACCAGTTTCTTCGCTGATTATACTGCGTCATTATCTTGTTTCTAACTATCCATATGAAATCCTAATTAACGTTAAAAATGGTTTAAAAATTAATTTAAGACGACTATTTCAAATGGAAAGTCAAAATTAACGCAGAAAAAACTAAATCAATTTTCGTTACAAAAAGAAGGAAATCTTGTTTTTTTTTGCCGGACAGAAACTAGCTGTTATGTGGAAATTTCGAAATAGTAGTTGGTATGCACCTAGATAAAAAAAAACAGTATTCTTTAAAACGCTTCTTATCCTCATGTTATAGCGCTACGGCTCTGGGTGAGCTTTGGCCTTCATCACCATGCTCCTCCAAATAAGTCGATCTTTCTACTATCGGGCTTTCTATTCAGCACCACTGGTTTTCGATTTTCATGCATTCGACTTACGTATACTTACGCTCATCTTATCCTCACTATCGATCATACTATTGAGCTCGCTGTTGCTTCTGATTGCATATTCTTCATTCGGTAATATTTTTGAACCGATTATTTTTCGGATAATTTTTCTTTCAAATATGCGCAGGCTGTTCTCCTCGGCCACGTTCACAGTCTATACCTCGCACCTATACGTATGAGAGTCGTATGAGAGTTTTATATATCGTCATTTTGGCCTTTCTTGATATTAGTCTTGATTGAAACAACTTTCTGTTTGCATAGTAGCATCCGTTTCCGGTCTAAATTCTATTATGAATACAGCATTGCATACTATTATCACTTCTTATTGTTGCTCCGAGGTATGTAATGCTTGTAACTCCTTCAAAGTTGTACTCTCCGATTGTTATATTCTGATTACTTCTTATTTGTTCATTTCTTGACATTTTTAGATATTTTTATTTAAATATTTTACTTTTTCTGTCTCGGTTTCTAGTTGTACAAATACTTCCGCCATATATGTGTAATTTTTTGCCATGATTATTATGTCATCCGCATATGCTATGCTATTTGGGTTATCATATTGAATATACTGCCTTTCTTTTCTAATTTTCCTATGGCGTAATGTAGTATTAAGTTGAATAATAATGCGGATAAGGCATCTCCTTGTCGTACTCCCGTTTCTATTTTCAAAACGCTTCTATTAATACAAAATAGATATCTATATAAAAATATTATATCCAGTCATAAAATCTAGTTTCCCTGTTAGCAAACAAATTATTATTATTTAAATCAATTTTTCGAATCATTTTGTTATACAGTTTCCCCGTATCGGGAAAGTAATATAAATTTGCTACAAACAGAGTAAATAAAACTATGTTTTTAAATGAATTCTAAGTAAACCTTTTTAGTTCCCCACCAGCAGATTGCACTTATTTGCAAACACGAATACCATTTTCGAACAAATAAAAAAATATCACTTGCCTTTCTTGAAACCTGTTGAAATTCCGAAAATCCACTTATAAGAGCGATAGTAGATTAAGGTTTAGTATTAAGAACATTTTAGTAAATAGACGTCAGTTAAGCTTATAGGTTGGGCTTAAATTAGGTTTTTATATTAACATTAAAGTAATTAATTAAAGTTTTTACTTTAATTTCAATTATATTCTAAATAATTAGTCGGGTTAGTCCAAATAAGTACAAATCAAAGATATAAAAATTCTTGTATAATATAAGCTAGCAAAATATTGAATTAAAATATATGAACTTAAAATTATTATACATAATACATTGGGGAAATAAAAATAAAAAAAAATAATATCCAAGAAATAAAACAGGATAGTACAAAGTACACCATGAACGACATTAAAACCCAAATTTTCATTTCCCCGTAATTTTAAAAACAAATAATAATGATGTAACCACTATCGTGGAAAAATAGAACGTGCAAATATCCACTGATAACTCACTTCAAGTGCCTAAAATTCAAGGCAACAATATATAGAAACTTAAAAGCATAGTGTAAGAAACATGTAAACGAAGCATCGCTGGTTACAGTTACGCTATGTTATTTCGGGAATCAATCATATGAATAATACCAGCAAGAAGAAAATATATAAAACTTGCATAAGACCTATTACGATCTCTGCAGCAGAATGTACCTCATAAGCTTCGCAAATTAAATAAATTAATTAAGATGTAAATCGTGAGCTCACATATGGCCTAGAGTGGTCATGGCTCGGAGGTATTGCTATGGTTCTTTTTTAGCTAAACTTAACTTTATTAAGAAATAAAATCATTAAGCAAATTGCTAACAAAAAACTCTGGGAGATCATGTAATAAGTGACAAAATTAAAAACATTTACAAACATCCAAAATGTAGTACGATGAACAAAAAACAAAAAGAAAAAATAGTCAGATGAAATCAGTAGAATGGACGAGGACAGTCCTATGAGATTGCTGATCGAAATCATATCAGATAGCTGATAACCACCTGAACAATCAAAGTAAAGATTGAAAAAATATACAATCTAAAAGCATATAATAAAATTGCCGATGAAAAAACAATTTTTAAAAACAGGACGAAAGTAGGCTTTAAAGAGTATTTAAAAATGTCGTACTATACTTTGAGTAATTTCAATTTAATTAACATAAAACTAAATCAGTAGTGTGTCCTGTGGTCTTCGAGAAGAAAATTCTTCGACGACAGCTAATTCTGAAAACTACTGTGGGGCTAGAGGAAAAGGTATAATGACGAACTCTATGAGCTGTAAAATGAAGTGGACGTAGTAATAAAAATTAAAGCGAATGAAAAAAGTGAATCTTCAAATCCGACCGCGAAGATGCAAAATCAAACCAAACTCTTCAGTACAAAGACAAGATATTGGTATACATGAAACAATTTCGTATCTTCAACTGAATGACATATAAAAAATATATATATATACTTGCCACAGTACACTAACACTTAAATCATACCCATCCCAACTCCTCTGTCATCTCAAAGAAAAAATCTAAAACTGTCTGGAATTCTAAACATTTTAGACATGCAGATTAAATAAAAAATGCAATGGAATGAACTTTTGTTGATATAGCTAAGAATACTGCCATATATTTGTGTTTTACTTCACGATGTAAAGCCTATTTTTCTTCAAAATTTCAAAATTTATTTAGGTTTGGGTTAACACCTTATTTGGGTTTGGGTTCAAAATCATGCTGTACACTTAATTGACAACTCCACCGTCCAGGTAGCTCTAACCGCTTTTAACATACGTCGAAACGCTTGAGAGAGCCTCTTTTATCTTGTCGAAAATGGCACTTTATCTATTGAACTAAAATCAATAATGCCTCCTTTCAAAAAATAGAGAGGTTTCAAGTGCTAATTTTTACACCGTTGAAATACCCAAGTGAAACAAAACTGCCAAAAAGTGGAACATTCTTCCATCGCATGTGCTGTCCACCAATAAAAACGTTCCATAATACTGCAACATGTTTCAAAAAAGACCTATTCATGTTCATCTCGAACTTACCTGCCGATTCTCCTTTATTCTATCCTATCCTATTATCTTATCCTATTTCCTCCTAATTCTTTTCTCCGTATCCGAACCTACAATAATTTTGTATAAGCCTAAAAATCCTAAAGCCTAGTGTTGTTTGGTCAGTGTGTATAAAAAACGAAAACCATGAGTTTTTGTAAAAGTTCATACATTTATAGGTTTGTGGCGGTATTATTCCGAGGCTGCAACATGTAAATGATTATTTCTACCTAAGATAACTGGATCTACTTTATTTTATTTACATAAGTGATAACTCGTTACCTATCCCATTGCGTAAGATACAAACAATTTGATATTACTTAGTTACCAGTAATATTCAGTCCAAATTAGAGTGTGGATTAAATTATAATGACTATCAGATTGTCTTCAAAAATTCCATTTAAAAAACATGTTTTAACTCAAACGTGAAATCAAAATCGAACTCTTTAGTACTAAAAAACATATCTGGAAATTAATAACGTTTTTAAAATAATTAAAATTAAGGTTTGTTTGTTAACAGAGTCGTTGATCGTTTCTTCAATACTTCACAAAACATAGTCAGACACTCAGAGGTCATTATTGATATTTTCTTTCAAATTCAATATCGATTTTTTTAGTGTACATTACATATGAAACATATGACTGACATAAATTAGCCCATCAAATTGTATATATATATACATACATACATAATATTATGTGTCACTTATAATCACAATTGCTAAATTTATTTGCTAAATTGTTAAATTGTTTTTTATTTTTTGTTTTTTTTTGTTATTTTTCACATATATTAATTTGTTTATTTTGTTTTTTGTGTAAACCGATTTACAAAATCAACAGAGTACAATAACTTTTCTTTAACAAAAATTCAAAAAACAATAATATATATATATGTATGTTTGTATGTATATATATTTAATTATTTATGATTTTCGTATATAAAATTTGAAAGACACCCACTGAAATGAAAATCAATAAAGAAAAAGAAAAGAAGATAATGACATTTTTAATATAATGGCAAATGAATTTTAACTGATTCAAAAGTGGAGGCATATTAAAAAGCGAAAAAAAAAATATAAAAAAAAATTATATTAAAAAATTTCCAAAAATTTCTACATAAAATGTTTGTGTAATTTTATTTGCTAAAAACAAATAATTATATTTATTTATTTATATATTTACAAAAAACAAAAAAAAACAATAAAAGAGATAAAATGATGGTCATTATGAACAGGAGGGGATCATTAGATATTTAAATATAAATTATTTAATCAATTTAAATATAATATTAGATATAAATAGGTGGGATTTCATTATTTACTTTTAATATATATTTATGACATAACTACATAATAATTATATTTAAAAACACTCAACTCTAAGACAAATAAAATATTTTTCCTAACCTTCAAATTAAAATATCTCATATTGATCACGTAATTTACCAAATCATTAAAACAAAGGGTTAACACTTAGGATAATTAAACTCATTATGAACCTCACACTGAATCTTATACCATTAACCATTCAAACAAAATATTTAAAAAAAAAATGAAACTATCTTATTTGAGTGAGGGTGGGACATTTTTTTTCATTATTTCTTATATTCAAATTTTATTTACATCTGGATGCATCTAACATTTATTAATTACCATTACAATGGTAGTTAATTATAAATCTACAACAATAAGAATTTCACCGTAATCAGCATGTTAATTTAATGTGGCATAAAATAAATCGTCATTCATGATTCACATATTTCCTAAATAAATTAAATTGGCTTTAAGCATAGCTAAGCTTTTAGTATGTCTTTTAATTTACAATGATATCTACTAAATGTAACTAATATCAAGCCCGATGCAATGAATTTATTTATTAGTTTAGCTATTTTTTAGTTCACATTTGATCTTGTGTGCGTGTGAAGCTTTTTAATGTATTCGGGTTAGTCAAACCTTCTACCAGATGTCATCTTATTTACTTACTTACTTACTTACGCTACTTAGGTGGCCAACAGATTATGAAGGTCTGCTTCATCAACGTCCTCCTTTTTTGCCGGTCATAGTCGGATTCTCTACAGTTGAATATACGAAATTCTTTTAGTCTGCCGACAATTTGTCTCTCCAACGAAGGTTTGATCTGCTTAACGTTTTCTAATATCCTGGATGGAGGAAGCATTTTCGTTCATTCGGTATAGATGTCCGAGCCATTGTAGTCTCTTGATTTTAGTTTTCATGACTATACGTCTACCTCATTATATAGCACATAGAGCTCGGCATTATATCTTCTTCTCCAAACCCCATCGTCGTTTTCCGAACCATATATTCATCATATTTGCATCATATTTGGGTCTCTTTATTATAATTGTCTAGAAAAATCAGGATTAATCTAGTTGCGAACTCAGTAAAAATATATTTGATGTAGATCACATCTAATGGCATAATAGCGCAACGGTACAATCGCAACTGGACTAAATTTGATCAGCGGTTTTGTTCTTAGTTGTCAGGTTTTAAACTTCCATAATTTTTTCTTTCTCTTTCATTTATTCATTTCACCATTTTACATTCGACTTGATTAGACATCAAATTATTTTTTTAGTTTTAATATTTTTTAAAATTTACGAAGCAATGACTCTACAGTAGTTTGAAGCTTAAAAACTTATTATGTATAGTTTTTTTTTATAATGACAGAAAGCAAACAAATTTTGTATTTTTTATAAAATGGATAAAACAGAATTTCGTGCGTTAATTAAACATTATTTTTTGGGGTAGAAAAAGCGCGGATAATGCAAAACAAATATTATTTGGAATCGGCTCCATCGTATTCCATCGACACCGTCGTATTCCATCAGTTCCATCGGCTCATCGTAATGAGCATGATGATGGTGCATCAAAAACGGCAACAGCTCCAGAAATGAAAACAAAAGTGTATAAAATCGTTACGAATGATCGCTGTTTGGAAATACATGATATTGACAACATGGTTAACATTTCTGTTGACAGCGTGCATACGTTTTTTTATTACGTTTTGTGTATGAGCAAGCAATTTGCAAGATAGTTGTCGCGTTTGTTGGCTGTTAACCATAAACGTACACAAATGAATGTTTTTGAAAAGTGTTTGGCCGTGTTTAAACGTAACTCAGTTTGTTATTGGATAAACCATTTACACCACAAACAAAAGAACAATCAAAAAAAATAATTGAAGCGGCTTCAAGTGTTTCAGAGAAAGCGAATGTTGTTGTTTCAACTTCACGACTTAGTTTTAATCAATTATACCTTGGCAAAAGAAAAACTATCACGGGAAAGTATTATACATCATTGCTGACTAGATGAGATGTTGTAATCAAGCCTAAGAAAGTACATTCAACGGAACAGAAGAGCTTTTTATATGGATGATGCACCTGCTAACACATCCGTTGTTGCACAAGCATGACACGAATTATTTTTCCATCCACCGCATTCACCAGATTTGGCCCCCAACGATTTCCTTTTGTTTCCTAATATAACAAAAAGGGTGGTAGGTAAACGTTTTTCATTGAATGAAGAGGTTGATGCATATTTTGCAGACTTTGATCCATCCCATTATTTGGATGTCATTAAAATATTGTAGAAACATTGGACCAACTGTGTAAAGCTATAGAAGAGAATTAAGTTGAAAATTAAAATGATGGTTTCTATATTTTCCAGCAGCACTTTAATAATACAGTTTTACTCTTATCTATGAAGAATTTGAAACCTATTTTAGACAACACGGTTGAATTTTTCGAATTTGAGCGAAAAAAAATTAATGTTTTTTTTTCCTTAAGATAATATTGATCCGCTTTCGAAAATTGTACTAACTCATCCTTGGCAATACAAAACAAACCTCTGCTTTATAAACAAATACTGAAAACAATATGCCATATTATGGAAATGCAGCAACAAAAAGAAATAGAGATATTATTCAGAGGTTTCATATTAAAGACCTAAGAATTATTACAAACGCGCCCTGGTTCATCAGAAACTATGAACTACATAGAGATTCGTAAATATCTGTAGATAAATAAATTCAGAATTTTGCAAGAAGATACGAAAAAGGGTTCCAACATCATGTAAATGTCTATGTAGTACAGCTCCTGGACTATAGAAATATAGTCAGAGTAAAACATTTTGAGTTAGTACATCAATAATATGTCAAAGAAAAATTAGATAGACATCGTTGGATGTAGTCTAAATTCACGATTAAAATAAAGTCAGAAAAAAAAAATTGCTCAGGACTAGATCGCAATATAGGGTAAGAGGGTTAATGGATTATTGGATAAGAATTCCACACGCAATATTCCACACGAAAGATTCACATCAGTCCACGTATAAAAAAAGATAATATCAACTTTATAGTGTTATGTGAAGTGAAATTTTCTGTGTCGTAAAAACAACATATTTAAAAGAGTCTGATGTACGTGCAACGAACTCTTTAAAGATTCTTCCTTTTTTATGAAATTTTTATAGCTCTTTGTAAATATATCTACACTATACATATTACAATTCGAACAGAAAATAATCTAATCAAGAATGAAAATATTTTAAATAAAAAAACCAAAATCAAAATTTCCACTTCAAAAAAAAAAAATAAAAATACATCAGAGATTTAAGAACAGATTCCTAAAAACAAAAACAACAAAAAAAAATGTACCTCATTATATGCCTCCATAAATATACCCACCGGTAATCTTAAATCAGATAAATAAAATATTCAGTTATTTCCGGAACACTTTTCTTTTTTCAAATTTTCATAAATTGATTTAATCTTAAAATTAAATTGTGATTTCACGTCAATAAAATCTGTTTCCGACAATTGAAGTAAGTAACCGGTATAAAGTTATTTTATAAAATATACTTTTTTTTTAAAAAAATTCCCTCTGGCTAAAATAGCTACGAACATAATAATAATATTTTTTTTACATTTAAGAAAATAAAAATATTTTTAAAAAAAATAAATTAAAAGATAATTAAAATAATCCATATATTACCCATATACATATGCATATGTATTTTAAATCTATTTTCAGGTAAAATATACAACGCAAACATCCATATATAAATTCAATTCAAAATTTTTCAATATTTCTCTTTCATTTCATATTAAAATTTCTTCGCAAGATATTTCAATTAGAATAATACCGAACGGTGTGGGGTGATACAATTAGACAATATCGTAGACAAAATAATTATTTCAGATGGCTAGAATATGTTGTCAGAATGGAAGGGGAAAAGCTTCTGAAAATTTTAAATGACTACAGGATGACAGGCATCAAGTTTGTAGACCAAGAGTAAGGTAGGTCTATAATGCCAGAGTTGATATCCAAGTGTAAATAATTGGCAAACACTGGGTGGCGCAGTATAGTTGTAATATAAAATTGCAGTACCGTACTTAATTAAGCACGAAAGGACTAAATTCTACCTAAGTTACTGTCAAGAGCATCAAAAACAAAAATTGGAGAAACTATGCTGAAAATCAAGTTATCTGAAGAAGAATATTAAAGAAAGCCAAGGACAAGCTGTATAGCGACATAAAAACGAAAATAATTTCTATTTATATAAAATCTAATTAGAATTTCTTATTTTCCATATGCCAATAATTCGCATTGGAGTTATGATACTTTCATTATAACAATTCATATACCGCAACACAATATAAATTCCGAAATTATACAGAAAGTAAAAAAATAACATTGTGTGCATACAAATATATAAACAGGTCTGTAAATCCACAATATACAAATCTGCCCTGCATATTTTATCTCGATGAGATTTTTTTTTCTTTGGTTAACACATACAAGATAAAAAAAGGTAGAAATAATTAAAGAACAAATATCAGAGAACAAAAAATAACTTAATTAAGGAAAACTTAAATTTATGCCCAAAGTATTCATTCAATATGCAAGATTCTATTACAAAAAAAATTGGTCTACTCTGTTAGGCAAGCCATTTACACGTCAGACAAAATCCATCATTGAATCGAAAATAAAGTCTGATGTCTGTTTACATTTCAGATTATTTTTTTAATGTTTATGCCAAATTTTTTTTTAGATTGTTTTTATTTCTATGTATTTAAAAATAATAATTTTATTAGTAAAATAACTATTTTTAGAGTATTACTATTTAATAAAATACAAATTATAGTGATAAATTGAATGGTCAGGTTCGAGATAACAGTAGGATATAAAAATGTGATATTTTTTAAATAAAAAAAAAAAATTCAAAAGTAAAGTTAATAATTCAGTGATAATTGATGAACTATTTATTTTATCACGAATTGAAACTATATTTTATGGACTGCATTACAAATGATTAAAAATATGACCTTTATATTATTACGATGAGCTACTACCTTAATAAAATCATAAAATACAAGTTTAAATTTAGTACGTTGGTAATAGTATCGTGATCACCTGCGAAAATTTCCTTTCTTTCCACTAGGTAATATATTAAATTTGTTTTACCAGTGATCATTCCCATCTTCGTTCACAGGTACCGGATTCACCAGTTATACGAAAACTTTCTACTATAAAATTGTATTTAATAAGTTTGGTATTATTTGACGGAATTGGAGATGCTCACGTGATACATTGGTAGCCATAAAATGTAAAAACATTAATTGTTTTATTGCGTATTGAAGATAATTGAAAAATTACTAAAAGATTGAAACCAAGTTTAAGATTGTAATGTAATGTTCATATGTATATGTTTATTATTTATTAGAGAAAAATATTTTATTGAGAGCCTGAAACCGGCACAACTCATTAATCAGTTTGCGACATATCATTGATTAACATATTATACTCTGTAAGGTTATTTGCTTCGCTTCAATAAAACGATCTCAAGCGAAAATTGTTTTTATTAATATACATATAAAAACTCATCAGTAGGTATTTATAGTGTTAGACTACCTATACAACTCCTGATTTTTATTTTTATTGATTTTAACTTATTATAAGATGTCATTAGTACATCTGTGAGTTATAAAAATCGACCAAAATTTCACCGTAAAATGTATTATAACTATAAAATAAACTTATGTAATTATAAATTTAGTTAGAAATTATTAAAATTTCCATAGCATTTTACTTTTAATAAAGTTTTAATAAACTTGAGTTCCAGTAGTGTTATGATGAACGAAACCATTCCTAAGAATAATTTGTTTATTATAAACTCTTATTATAAATAAGTAATAATTAGATATACAATTGTGATATAAATTTATCTGTGTGTCAATGTTCAAATGTTGAATATTAATAAATCGAACTTGTTATTTTTATTAAAAGTAAAATGCTGTGGAAATTTTAATAATTTCTAACTAAATTAATAATTACATAAATTTATTTTATAGTAATATACAAAATATAACATGTGTGATATTTGCAATATATATATGTAATGTATATATATGTTATACAGCTTAATTGTTAAAAGTGTAAAGTAACCCAGAAAGCTGGCGGGCGATTTTTTGCGAGAAAACGGTATATAATTTACCAGAACTGATTATATTTCATTTCACTCTGCTTTGGAAAAAAGGCCAGTTCCAAAAAAATACAAAATGAAAAACTAGAAAGATAAACCTGTACTTATAAATCTTGCATCCTTAAATCATTAAAAAATAATTTATCATATATTTTTATTATTGTATACATTATTGCATATACAATATATATAATATGTATATACATTATTGCATATACATTATAATGTAATATGTGACCCCTAATGTTCAGTATTCAACATAGTTATTCGCAAATATATTATCAATTAATTATAGAGAACACTGATAACAAAATAAAAACTATGTTATTACTAGTACAATGCCCTTGTATATATTGCTATAATAATGCTTTATTAAGTCAAGTTTGGGTGCAATTTAAAAAAATATTCACTATGTGATACTTTTTTAGAAAAAATTAAATAAAAATAATAAGAAATTGATTTTTCATAAACACTTTAAGACCTTTTACGTATACAACAATATTAACCAGACTTTTTTTGCAACAACGATTAAGGGTTAAGGCAAAACAACGTTTGCCTGGTTCGCTAGTATTATATTATACTATATTATAATTATATGGAAAATATAATTTTTGATAATAAATTATCTTTAAACATTTTGTTTTCAAAATAAATTCAATAGTGCGCCAACTTTTTTGTAAAAGAATTACATCTGTTATTCCTTATAAAAACTTGAATTTTCTTATTTCAGAATTCATTTTCGAATCAAATACTTTGAATTTAATGTGAATTAATTTCTTCATTTAGAATTTAACCAACAACTGTACTTTTTTAACACATTATTTAAAAGTATTAGCACTTACAAAAAAAATATTACTGGCAACTCAAAAAATTTTTCATTCTTCAAAAATTACATTAAAAAATAAAAATTAAATTTTTGAAAAAATTAAAATTCAAATAAAAATATAATTCTTAGTAAAATATACAATCTTTTGATTGGATTTGGTTAATTGAAATGGTTTTCGAGTTAGAAAAAATTTCAGCAGCCTAATATTAACTACACATGACTTGGAATCAAGATAATGACTCATTGCCTCTCAATATAATAGTGAGCAACCCATAGGTTAATATTGAATGTTTAAAAACTAAAATTTAAAATTTTCAAAATTTAAATAAATTTTTATTAAAATTGTTTTATAAAAATTTCATAATTATGAGTCAACACTTAAAATGTGTTGTAAATGCAATTCAAAATGTATCTTGAAATACTTACAACTACTATTATTTTTTTTAAAAAAATTATAATAACGTTTACTGCACGTACATTTAAAGTAAGTATAAAGTCAACTGTAAAACAATTTGTATTTCAATATTATGTACTTTAGTAAAAATTCTGTCGTTTCTATTTCGATACTTTCGTGGTCAGTTCATATAGCAAAACATTCAATTAGTCTGCAGAGAGTTAATTAAAACTCATGGGCATAAAAATGAAATAAAAAAAAATCAATATTAGAAAACCGTAACTGCATACAAAATTACAAATACATTCAAACAAAGGAAACACAATGTATCTGCTATGCACATGAATTCTGTGCTTTATAAAAAAAAAAAAAACAAAAGAAAATATTTTTTTTTTATATAAAATTAACACGGACAACTTTCAAAGAATCAATTAAACCAAAACAAACATTCAAAGAGGCATGATAAGAAAATTAGATATAGTCGTAGCACCATTTCAAACATACACATATAAAACTTTATAATTTAAATATTATTCTGTGACGTTATTTTGTGACGTAACACAAAAATTACATAAAGTTTATTATAAGAACGCAACTAAATAAATATAATAACAATATAAAACTCCTGCTGCGGTTTTGAAGTAATATTTCAAAACAAAGAAAAAATGTTAAAATGATCAAAGTAACCTAATATGAAAGTGATAAAAATATTTCGAAATAAATCTTGTACAATAGGAATCTGATTAATAGGTCGAGTATTTAGTAGGAAAAAAAATTAAAAAACCAAAGTATGCAGGCAAATAACGAAAGAAGTTATTACCAACAGTCAATATGACGCCGTGGAAAAATCTTACTGAAAACCTGTTTACAGGCTGCTGATACTTATAAAAAGAGCTCAATAGTCATCTTGTTCGGCTGTTAAAATAATTCATAAATATATACGAAAATCTAAAAATACATGTGCATACGAGTATGAAAGGTGCTCTATACGGAGATATGACAACCACAGTATTGAAGTTATAAGAGAAACTATTCTGAATATAGGAACTCAATACTCCGTTTATATTTTTATTTATTTTTATTATTTGTTATCAATATTATTACCCTTTATTTTATTACAATTTATTGAACATGAGCAATTTTGTTGTTGAATCCCAGATACTTATGGGTTGACTACCGAATGGCTTTGTTGTTATCATCAAAATAATACTTGTATGCAGGTTAAAAGAAATTATGATTTTGTTTACGAGTGCCGACTTGTATGTAATTATAATCATGTTATGTGTAATTTATCTGAATCAGTTGTTCTAAGACTCGAAGCCGTTACTATATTTATTTTTGTTGTTAGAGCAGATTGCATAGTTACTAGCACATATATTTACAATTGTTTTTTGAATATCATGTGAAATAGTTTAATGGAAAATCTGTGACGACAACCGTACAAAATGAAAATTATATTGTTTTAACTTTGTTTTAACCGTCAAACAAGGTGGCAAGGGTGCTAAAATATAAATTTTTTTGTGGATATTTATGGATGATGGTAAGAAACAAAAAATTTATGTAATCAACACCTTAATTCAAACTTTGTTATTTTTTTCGAACAAAACATCATTGAGCGTTTCTTCAATATAAAAAAAACAGCAACAATCTTATTCGGCTGGAAGTTTATACCCTTATTTTTATATATAGAAAATTTAAATTAAAATATTGGACGGCTTGGGATTGACAGGGTAACATTTGATTATTCGCTAACCCCATGTGCAACTGGTAACCAACATTACATTCATGTTACCTCGAAAAATTATTCTATATAGCCTAAATCCCATCTTTTACAATCTTTAATCACACTGATACGTTAAATGAAGAGAAGAGAGATTACATAATCCCTTCAGTTTGTAACTTCATGAACAATTTACTAAAACTTACTACACTAGTCATTGGATAGACTTAAATTATAACAAATTAACTATTTAATATCGTAAGTTGTATCTTAACTCAAAACTTAGTCTCACGAAATAATACAAGACATACCCTTTGATCAGAATGAACGTTGCACATGTCAAAAGCATAGTTATCAAATTTCAGTGAACACAATGAAAACGTTGGCAGCGATAAGTGATCTTGATGATTTTAAGAAAAAAATATATTTAAAATTTCTGGTTAAAGTCTGATACAAATTTGACTTTACTAAAATGTCGGCATATTTGAGTGAATATTTCATAACGAAAACTTAAAATTTAAATGAGTATCTACAGATCTACCGTTTAAAAAAAATTAAAAGTGCACAAAAAAAAAAAATTTTGTGTTTAAGAAATGACCAGAATTTTAGTGTCAAACTTGAAATCCTGTGTTAAAGTTAACAAGTTTTTGCGTGGTAGCTGTGGTGACTACTTGGTGGCTATTTTAACTTTGTGTATTTGTCTTGGGTTTTATATGTTTTAGCTTTGTATAGTATTTCTGCGTGATGGTTGTGTTTATTCTATTAGAGGTATTATATAATAACAAAAAAGAAAGTAAACTAAGTAAATAATATCACCTGAAGAGAACATTCCAAAAAACTACAAGTTGGTAACCTGGCACAGTGTAGTTAGTTAAACAAATATATATATATATATTTGTAACAGCTAAGGGTGTGTTTCCACTGGCATCGCAGTCGCAAATTCGTTTATTGTGACTACCCGTATATATTAGTGCAATTATGCATCTGAGTCCTTAAGGATTTATGACTTAATGATTACACTCAGGATGTTCTTCAGTGTTTTTTTTTGTAGGTAGAATCACCTTTTCGTGCTTAATTAAGTACGGTACTGCAATTTTACACTACAATATCTACAGTACTTCGAGTATTTTTTTAACAAATTACAGGCTTATCAACTCATTAATTGTTATGATGGATAGCTTTAATTCAAAGAATACCGTTGCCAAATAACAAAGTTTACTATATGACTGAGTACTTTTATTGAATCAACATCCTTATAGTTTGTAAAATAGAATTATGGTAATTGGATAAGACAAAATTTAGTATTTCAACGATAAACGACAAAAACTATTTTGTTGTTAATAATTTTTCAAAGTGTATAAACTTCTAGGAATTGAGTTGTCCTACAAAGAATTAAATTTTATAACTTCATTTCTTTTTGATTTGCATTTAAAATTAAATTTTTTTTTTTTTTATTTTTTACGACATTTTTTTTTTTAAATATTTTTTTTTCTTTTTTTTTTTTTTAATTATGCATAACTGATGTGGCAAAAAACAAGTTATGGAAATGTTATTTCATTGATAAAATATTCTAAATGTTGAACCAGATATCATTTCACAAATTATCTTAACATGAAGAATTCATAAAAATCATGACCTGGTTAAATTCAAAATGAACATTAACACTTTTGTTCGTTAAATAATTTTCTGTTCGATTTCTTACTTGTTTAACCGAGTTATATCAGTAGATTTCTCATTATTGATATAAAAGGTTATTAGTTAACCTTTTTACTACCAAATTATGATGCAATGAAAAAAAAAATTGTTACATTGCTTTCGGATTTAAAAACAACTGGAATAGTCACTTCTACACACCTATTTTCTGACTAGTGCTTATGTGCAATGAAAATAAATAAAATTAGTGAACCTTTACTTAAACTTTCTTCCCTTATAAGAGACATATAGCTAGTAAATGGATATAATATTTTACCTATAATCACAATTTTAACAAGAGCACTCGATATTTACATTTAAATTTCTTTTATGTAGCATAATTATTTTTATAACAATATGCCTTGAATAGAATCCTTAAACCATATTATGCTATCTAATCTGTATGTCTAAAAATTGTGTTGGCGTAACGTTTATGTTATAGTATAGCGAAAAGGGGTCGTACATCCACTATGACAGGGATCATTATCTTATTGGAAAACATGCCAAAACGCTTGAACTCCTTTCAAATGACTTTAGCCAAACTTGTAGAGATGAGAAAGGATTTTTGACTTTGTAGTGATGAGGAAGAGAAATGGTCGACATATACGAGTTGCATACTACCATCATAACAGTATAGTTAAATTTTATTCAGTTATTACACATATTTTCGACTAATTTTGTGTAATAATTTTTAAATTTTATTTTTTTTAAATAAATTTTATATATATACCTACATATAACTATTAATTTGTAATTAAAACAATGTACATATTATGTATAACACATCCTTCTAACGAGAGTTATCTCTTTAGGTATAAATAGTTAAATTAAATAAATAAATAAATGATAGAACAACGTTCACACAAAAATCACGATTTGATTCGCGTTAGTTACACATTCGAGTAACTTAAAGTTAAAAAATTTATAAACCATAATTTCGAAAAATATTTGATTAAACATCGTGTTTTTCTAAAATTTTCTCTTATTTGGATTTACAAAATTTTAAAATTTATACATATATATCTAATAATATATAATCTCAAATATCTCATTTAAAACAAATATAATAACTAAATACAATTACTGTTCCAATATGAAATAGAGGAAAATAATATGCAAAATTTAGAAAATATTGTAATCCCAATTTAATTAGAATAATTTCACATACAGAAAAAGCATACAATTTATCTGTTAAGTACAATAAAATTACATGTTTTTACTTTTTTTTATTATTATTATATCTAATTACTTAAATTGTATTCGTTCAATATTTCAATTATCTGTAATTATAAGTAAAAGATCAAACAAAAACAGTACTAGCATAGTCGATATATAAATTAAATCAAATTTCATCTCATCAGTAACATAAAATCATCATGGTGTATTCCCTAACAACAACAACAGCAACCACAATAACATTTCAATCAACCAATTCAAATAATATCTGTACAGGATAATAACATACATATTATAATATCAGTAGAAAATTTCAATTGTTTTATTTAAATGTACAGTCCTGAAAATAAGAAAACCCTTTTGAGAATAAATAAATTTTCGAATAGAAATTATGTTACCGTCAACGTACGAAAAACATTATACAAATTTTTTTGACATATAAGTATAGTACATAATGTAAATGGTTAGCTTAAAATGAAAAATAATATATAACTTTTGAAATCATCTACTAACAAAAATAATATTATAATAATTTGAAATTTTATTTTTATTTGATTCTTTTCAGTTCTAATGAAATTGCGTAGAAAAAGATAAATTTATTTGATTTGATATATGAAGTATCATAAGATAGAAAAAGAATAAGAATAAAATTATATTTTAATTTTGAAATATTTCAAATAATATTTACAAAATTTATTAGAAGTAAATTAAATAAAATAAATAATGTAATCTCTACAGGGTGTCTTAAATGACCCTGAAGAATGTAAATTCAAAAAATTAAATATTGTTGTTTGAGAATTTTCAAAAGGTCTTGTATCCATTACAATACTTTGAAAAAAAATTTCAAAATTCACCCAGCCATTAATCCAGATATGTTAGTTAGTTTATAAAATTAATTTATTTATTATACCATGTTACATATTACCTTACTACATTATCATAAATTAAATTAAAAAATGTTCAAGTACATCTATATAATACTTTATTCTTAATACATTTAATTCTTTTCATTAAAGCAATAATAATGCATAGATCATAGATTTGAAATTCTAATATAACAAACGGGGAAGTACAATAGATTTGAAGAAAAGATACATAGAACTCCCCATCAAAAAAGAAAAAAAAATCATTTAATTATTCAGGCAGTCGACGAATCTTCTCCTTCCATTTACCCTATTCATTACGAAGTGACAGTAAAATTTTAACTTGTTCTATAACATCATAAGTTTTTACATGCTATTTCCAGGTTGACCTGTCTTGTGTCATATGTGTTGATTCTCCGATTGGCCAATTGCTCTTCTTGCATTTGTTTCTGTCTTCAACTATCAGTTTTTCTATTTTTAACGACTGCTTGTCAGAAAAATATGTCAGATAGAACTGTCTAATTTTTTAGGAGTCTGAATTTCACATTCAAAACGTTTTTTTGATTCATGAAACCCTAATACTTTTACTCATAGTTCAAAGCTCTCTCTTTCTTTTGCATCTGCCCTATTTATTCATTATAGGCATATGCATCATAGGTTGCTATTGGGAATGTAAAAGCTTTCAGCAACCTTAATTTTGAGTTTTTACTAATACTTGTATCTTTTTTCTATATTATTTTTATTTTGTCGGTTCAGCTTCCTTGATTCGATTCAATTGATCCAACGTAATCATAATTTTTTACTGTTTGATATAATCAGTAATCAATTTATTGTCATTCGTTCTATCAATTATTACTCTTATATTCGTTCTGTCAATTATTAGTCTTTTTTTTATTTATTTCGAAACCGTATTCTTTACTGACGCTAGTTAACTTTTTCACAATTATTGTGGAGATCTTGTACAGGTAGTCGATAAATCATTACATCAATACAAATAAATCATATATCATTTGTCACTTTTTCTGACGTACAAACTACACTCTTTTCAATGCCAAAAAGTCAATAAAAACTTTTTCTTGGAAAATTTTAAACTAAAGCCAGCTGACTGAAACGATACTAATCGTTAGTGATTCATAGCCTTAGTGTTATTCAAGTTATTATATCATAAAAATGTTATTCTTTTAATAATTCAAAACAATAGATCTCTACAACGAAATGTTGGAGCATTGTTAAATATCGTAAATAGTTATTATAAAATTGTTCAAAACGAAAATGACCACGAAGTTAATTTTGGATAGGATTATTCAGTATTATTTGGGCTAACCAATTTGGGTTTAGTTTTCATAGCAAATAGTTTTAAGTTTTCTGAAAAGCAAAATATTTGAAAAGTATTTTGTTGCACTTATTCCTTTAAATAATTAAGTATACCCTAAACTCCTAAATCTAATCATTTAATCTAAATAAAGATAGTTATAAGTGTAAATACAATCGTCTAAACTCTAAAAAACTTAGAAAATTTTGAATGTATGTTTTTTGCGAAAAAAAATTGTGAATGTACATTTGAAAATAAACTTTGTGCTAACCTGTACTTAACGAAATATGATATATGTATATACAAAACATTATACATTTTTATTGAAATCAAAGTTTCAATAAGAATACAAAATAATTGTTAAGAAAATCATTTCTAAAAATTTCATTTATAAATGAAAATTATAAATTGAAAATGAAAATTTCTCTATTGATTAAAAAAGAATGAACATTACAAAATAACATGTTTTGAAAGTTCACATTACACAATTAACATGAAAATATTTAATTTTAAAATTATAATCAATATTATTTGAAATATTTAATTTCAAATTTTTATTTTATATCAAAAAATAATCTACATCCAAATAAATCTAATCTACAGAGAAATTATTAATTATATAAATAATAATAATATACTAGTATAACAGAAAGTAGATACATATAAATTCAATTTTAGATGCAATATACATATTACAATAAATTTGATTTAGTCCTTTAGCACTCGAAAATGTTATGAAATAAAAATGAAATGAAATCAAATAAAATGAAATAAAATAAAAAATATAAAATTAATAACAATTTTAATGTAACCATCGTTCTATGATAAAAACTAAAATTAAACTATCAGATTTAGGACAACATTTTTAAAACTTACCGTTAATATGTGAAATGGAATATTAAGTTTGAAATTCTAAATGATATAAAAATGTACAATATACAAGCGTTATGGGTCATAGATTGGAAAATATTATGGTGAAAGGCTTATATCAAAGCCATTTAAAATTGTCACTGACCGATAACAAATTAGTGTAGAAAACGTCCTTTTATCAATGCAAAATCATCGAGGAGTTCATAGTACGTGAGTCCAGAAATGAGAACAAATTGACAGCATGATTTTATCACTATATTTGGTTTCATGACAGCATGACTTCAATACTATATTTTTTCAATACTATGGTGGACTACAATACTATATTTTCATCAGAATGAATCAACAAAGAGCGGAACAATTATATTTAATAGCCACCTACACACTTAACGCAGCAAGAGAAAATTCAAAATGGATAATCAAACATTAAAAACGATTTCCACATAATCCTGAATACTCGAAATTTTATGACTGCTGCTAACAATAGATTTGAATGAAAACATTCTGTAAAAACCAAAACTCAAACCCTTTTTATAGTTACCCAATAAATATGTACACATGACATATTATTTGTACACATCATGATTCAATAAATGTGACTTGATTTCATATAACAATTAATTGAATCATGTGTACAATGTAATATGTGTATATAGTATACAAATAGGTTATAAGAAGCTAAAGATGCAGATACACATTCAAGATATCCAATTTTTTTAAAATGTGATCCATCGCTCTATAATTAAAGAAAACCTTCTTCAAATTCAATATTTAGCCGGTTAAATAAGATAATAAGAGGAAGCAGATTCCATTACAAAATACTAAAATAGTTTATTACAGAATACGGTCCATTTAAAAATATTTGGTAAGTCCAACACTGATCGATGCAGATTCTGATTTTGGAAAGAAGAATTCTCCTCTCACCTTATATTTGAATGCAATTTCATAGCTCAATTCAGAAATTAACATCGCAATAATAGCGTTCGTCAGGGGCTTCCAGCTGCACTTTGAAACGACCAAACGGGAAGTATATCTGAAAAGTTCGTGTCTATATAGAAACCCTACCCTATATAGAAGGTAATGGTAAGGTAATAAGGTAATAAAATCTTCCGAAACATAGCGTATTATACCCCCTAGACTATATGCCATAAAGTATTGTAATTGTCTAAACACAAAATTAATATTAATGTCAGGTCAGAAGAAGCTTCTAATTTGTATTCGTGTTTTAGAAAAAAAATTCAAAATAATTGGCCTAAAAATTCATAATGTTTAGCCTACATAATAGTAAGGGCTATTTAAAAAAACGAATGTAAGATTTTCTTCACATTTATTTTTGTATTTGTACCAAGCATCAGTTTTAACCATAAAAATGGTTTTGAAATTGAATTTGAAGAAGTTTTAACCATAAAAATGATTCAAATTGATAGGACAGCATTAGAATCATATCAAAGGATTTCTAGGGGACCATATGGTTGAATAATTGAATAAAGAACTCAAATGAGTTTATATAATAAAATGTTCAGTCCATAAATATTTATGGACTATGATCTTTTGGCACAAATTGTTTCGCACAAACAAAAACATTCAGTTCTAATAATTCACAATAAATTACCTTCGATCCTTGAATATACTTCGTTAATGTTGGATATCAATAGTCCAACAATATTAAATAAAATAATGATACACAACATTGAAATATGCTTGGATTAAATATTTTATAATTAAAAATTTCAATAAAATTATACCATTTTGGTAACTACAATCCTTAATCCTATAACTTAAGTCTTTTGTCATGAAAACAAAATAAAACTTTTAATTTGACAAAGACAATTTCTTTCACAACATATACAGTGAATTAAAAAAGTATTTGTCTACTTAAAATTAATATTTAACATTTACAGAATCTGGAAAATGTTTTGTTGTTAGGAAAATTAAAAATAATCCAAAGTTTAGCACACAAGTTATCTCTAGAAGTTGCAGTCAATAGGGGTAAAGCATATTTACAAATGAAAGGGTACACAACGTGCTATACAAGAATTTATTACGTTATGGTCGTACTGCTCGTAAAAAACCTTTAATATCAAAAGGAAACGAGTTGATTATGCTAAAGACCACAAAAGTCACAAGAAAAACAAAGACAAAAAGACAAAACAAAATAAATGATATTCTTTTGGAATAATGTGTTATACTAAGATGAGAGCAAATACAATATTTTCGGCCCGGATGGCAAGTAAATGGTGTATTTTGGAAAATGCAATACAAATGTAAACAAAACATTTAATTACTAGTGTTAAACATGGTGGTGGATCATTACTTGTGTGAGGGTATATGATTAGCAACGTGTTAGGTTATTTACATGTATTTGAGGGTACTATAGACCATAAGATGTATATACAAACATTATAGACAATCATTTCTTCAGTAGCATAGAAAAAATGGATTTGTCAAGTAAAAATTTATTTCCCTCAAGACAATGATGATCCAAAATCTACCACCCATAATACGAAAATGTTGTTACTCTATAAAAGAGTAAATTTGATGCACACATGTACACAATCTCTCTAGATATTAGTCTAATTCAAAAAAGAACCTCAAAATAGCATTCCAAGAGGTATGGATTCAAATTACTTACTCCAAATGTAACATAAAAACTAGTAAATTCTATTCCAGATGTGTAGAAGCAATAATTGAATTTGGAACTAGACCTATTACATATACTATAATTGTAAAACTAAAAACTATTTAACATTTAAATTTTATGGATTTTTAGAAATATTAACTTTAAGTAGACGAATACCTTTTTTGAAACTAATTTCATATTATTTTTGTTCTAATGTTAAGAATATCTTTGTTTTTTGTTTCAAAAATGGTATAAGGAAAAAATTTATTTAATAATTCATTAATTCATTTTTTTTGAAGGCGGAACTCTATGTAGACGCGACCTCTTCTTCCGATCTATTGTACTTTCCTGTTTGTTATTTTAGAGTTGCACGTTTATGTCCTTGATGAACATTCCTTTGATGAACATTCCTTCGACTTGAGAGTCTATTATTGCTTTGATGTCAATATCAGAATTTGGCGATGTGGAAATATTTATTTATTTTACCAGCTATGACATCACAAATAAATAGAATAGAAGAGAATTCTTCTTCCTCTATATAAGCAGAATCTGCATCTTTCTGTGTTCGATTTACCAATCTTAAACAAGCTAATACCAAAAAATGAGATGATGACCACCATGAGCCATGCAGTCAAAATCTTCCTGAAAGTGCTACATAATCATATATATACACAAATTGTGAGTTATGAGCAAAACGTAATTTGAGTTCAAACAAAAAACTGGAACTAGAGAAGCCCGTTATAATATTCAAGTACTAGTACAAAATTGTTGGAATGCTCAAAAAGATATTTTCGTTATGTTTTGGTGATTATGAAAAGAAGATTGATAAGGACAACCATTAAAAACGTATTTAGGTTAGTAAGAGCACGATCTACATAGCTAAGAATATAATAATGTGTATAAATTGCTTATATTACAAACAGATTGTGTAAAAATAAATAGCGTGTTGAAAATAAGCATTGTTATTCAAACAGGAGTTTGACAAGGCTGTATTCTCTACACTTTACTGTTTAACATCTATGCTGAAGCCATTTTTTAAGAAGCAGTGAACGACTTAGATGTTGGTATAAAAGTAAGGATATATAAATAACATGATACAGATGATACAGTCCTTATAATAGACAACCTAAAGGATCTACAACACATATATATAGTCGATAAAGTCAACCATCGTAACGAATTGCTCAACTTAAAAATAAATATTTTAAAAACTGAATTAATGATCTTAAGTAGAAAAGGAACATTGTACACTGTAATTGACAATAGAGTCTCTACAAACAAATATTTCGAATGCTAGTTACACGAGAATTGGAACAGAGAAAACGAAATTAGGTGCTAAATGGAAAAAGCAAGAAATGCATTTCTTAAATACAAAAACGTTGTATGCTGTCGAAATGGACTTAGGCCTTTTCGCTTACGATTCGATAAATTCTATGTTTGGTCTATACTCCTATATATGGTGTAGAAACAAAGACCTTAAAAGTAACCCAACAAATTCAAAACTTTTTAAATGTGTATCTACCGAAAAATGCTAAAAATATCGTGGACAGATCACATTACAAACATAGAAAGAGAACTACTTCTAAGGCTAAAGAAATAAAAAACCTCCAACTTTGGGCATATTGTGCGTGGAAATAAATACGAGTTACTTCACATAATCCTGCTGCTGCTGTTAATGATGCTGAGCAGCATTTGGAGCAGAATTTGGAAGATTGCAACCGATATGAAAGAACAGCCAAATACCCAGAGCTACTAAACTTAAAATATTCCAGTCTTGTGTAAAATCAATCCTGACATACGGCAGTGAAACTTGATTAACATCAAAAATTATCAACCAGAAGTTACAAGTATTCATTAATAAATGTCTAAGGATAATATTCCGAATATTCTTGCCAAACACAATAAGCTACAAGAGCATACTAACCGGCGCAGAACCCTTAGCGAAACAAATTAGAAGAAGGAAATAGAGATGGATAGGCCACACTCTCAGAAAGCCATCAAACAACACCGAATGACCTTAGAATGGAACCCACAAGGCACAAGAAAACCTGTTCGCCCAAAAAACACCTGGCTCAATACCATAAAACAAGAGCTTGTAAAGACAAACATAACGTGGGGAACAAGTTAAATTAGCAGCTAGAAATCGAGTACGATAGAAATGTCAAGTGGAAGGCCTATGCTCTCAAGAGGAGTAAGGAAAAAAAAAATTCAGTTAATAGTTCAAGCAAAAATTGAAGGAGGAAAAGAGATATAGGAAAAAAAACATATGGTTGCCTAACATTATAAACTGGACAGGCATCACAAGCATTGGCCATTTAATCCATTCAGCAACGGAGATCAAAACATCTATCAGGATATCGTTGCCAATATCATATGAATGCTAATATCCAATTATGGATAGGCAACAAAAGAAGAATAATAACAGTGATGTTACAATATAAAGACAAATATTTTTCAAATTCACTGTACCTACCTATAAATAAGTACCTAAAATACATTTTTTTAACTTATTACAAAAACAGAAATTAAGTTGCATTTCAAAATTTTAATCCTTCTCTGTTGTTGTTGTTGTTCTCATTCATACTTTTAAAATTAAGTACAACATTATAACTTTATAACTTATGCAAAAGAATTGCAAACTTTTTAAATAAAATTATTACACAAAAAAATATACAAAATACAAAAGAGTTAAGTAATGCAATAATAACATATTTTAAATATTAAAAAATAAATAAAAATCTTATCCAAAAGAAAAAAAACAAAAAAAAAAACTATTGAGGTCACATAAAATAAGAATTTCTTCAACAAAAAAATAAAAAAAAAATAACAATAAAAATAACAAAGTTGCATATTCCTTTTAGAGAATTTTCATTTTATTATTAATACCTTCATTGAGTATACTAGGGCCAAAAAGTTCTTTTTATTTTATGATCTCAACATAAATCTCATTTCTTATAATTTTCTTTTTTATTTTATTTTTTTTTATTTTTGTTCTTAAAAAAATAACTCATAAGTACATTTCTTAAAAACAAAAACAAAAACAAAATAATAATATTACATTGCAATACAAAACTGTATATTAAGAAAAAAAAAAGAAAATAAAGTCAGAATACGCAAAGAAAAACTAAAAAAAAAAAAAAATAATAATGAAACAAAACCTTCAAATAGGTTCATCTTTAAAGATACTCGAAATGAAAAACGAGTTAAAAAAAAAAAATCAAAGAACAAAAAAAAAATCTATCTTCATTGTAAAGGTCATTGAAATGTTATTCATTGTTTTGTGTCTTCGTCTCATATTATAAATATAAAATACGCGATGAATTTCGACTTCATACTCTACTACTATAAAACTAACAAAAACAAAAAAAAAAATAAAAAAAAAATAACAAAAACCAAATCTTTATCTTCTTCATCTTTAATCCTAGTCATCATCATCTTAACTATAATATTAACATGTTTATATGATTATCCATTATACATATACATGCATACATATGTATATGCATCAGCATTATAATAATATTAAAATGCAATAGATTGTACCTATATAGAATTTATTCAAAGGTAATATTATAATCAAAACCAATTATTCTGTAAATGAGCTTGTACATGTAACTTTGATTCTTAATACAAAAAAAATAAAATAACAAAAACTAAAATTAAAATAAAAAAAAAATGTTATTTTTTCTGTTTCAAATTTGAAACTACAGTTCAAAATTGTTAAATATAATTATTGTATAACAGTTTTTCTTTTATTTCTTTCTGTTGAAATATTTGCATTTTTTACCTTTTGTTTTTTGTATTTTTTTTTTTTTTGTTTTAAATTTTATTTATTATTTTTTTTCCATAATTTTCAAAAAAAATTTATGCAATCAATAAAAAAATAAAAACAAAAATCAAAAAAAAAAATTTAATACCAGTTTAAGAAATGTCAATAAAAACGTCAAAAAAAAGAACAAAAAACTGATTATATAAAAGTTAAGTTTAGGTGTACAAAATTAAATGGATTGTAGAAGAGAGTTTGGTTTTAAGTAAAGTTTTATGAATTTTGTATAACAGTTTTATATACTTTTGTTGTTATAAAATACATTTTTGTTGTTATTCTTATTTTTGTTATTATGGTTTTTATTTACCTCTTGATTGCTTTTTATTATTATTTTGTTTTGTTTAAAACTGACCTGGTAAAATATGTTATGGTAGGATGCTGGATGCTGGATCTTGCTGTTGACTGGATAAATATATATATATATATTGTATTGTATATATATATTTATTATTGGAGTAAATAAGAGTGTATTGATTATATTATATTCCTTTGTGGTATAATAGTATATAATTTTTATTAGAAAGAGATAGTAGATATTAACAGAAAAAAACAATCACTAGAGATGTAAAAATATGATGCAAGTTACTAGAACAAAATATAAGAATAAGTAATTTTTATTTTTTTTTTGTTTTTTTTTCTCTCTTTTTATTTATTATTATTACTATATGTACTATTTTATTTTAATATCTTGTTATTTTTTTCCTTTTATTAATACATCTGAATTTATTTGTAAATACATAATAATATGTACTATAATTATATATATGTATGTTTGTAAGAAAGTTAATTATAATAGTTATTAATATATAAGATTCTATAATATGGATATCATAATTAATACAATGAAAATAATAATATAACGAGTAACTAGGGTATTATTATTATTATTGTAAATATGTACCTATAATGCCGAATATATTTTTTATTTTATTATTTTTATTCTTATTATTGTCAAAGTTTAGGAGTTTTTTTAAACATTATTATTATTTTCAGTTATTATTGTTCTTTGAGCACTATTATAAAATATTAATGGTAAATTCATTAAACAAAGGTTTTCCATTTTATATCTATATATATTTAGTAATATATATATATTTTATATATACTAATACTTTTTTCATATAAAATTACTTATTTTATATAATTTATTTATTTATTACTATTATTATTATTGTTAATATTATTAAACACTTTATTACACAATTTCAATTAAAAAAATATTCCTTTCATTTAAAAAAAAACTTTAAAAACAAATTTTATACATAAATTTTTTTAAATTTTTAATACCATTTACAAAAATTAAAAATATTGCAATTTTTCAAAAAAAAAAACAAAAAAAATCAAATCAATTGATTTTTTTTTTAATATCACATAATTATTTTTTAATTAATAAAATATTTTTTTTTTAATTTATATATATTTATATAAATAATAAACACGTGTGTAATTATTTCGATATATTTTTATTTATTTATTTTAAATACATAAAATCCATAAATTATATTTCTTTAATTATTTAAAAAAAAAATTAATCCAAAAAATGTAATTCGAACTATGAACATTTGTTTTTTTTTTTGTGTTTTTGTTATTATTATTTTTTTTTATTAAAAAAAAAATAAATGTAAATTCAATTTGATCCGATATCTTTTCCAATATACGTTCAATTTATTCGAAATTTTTTACCTGACTAGTTTTAAAGATTGATAGACTGAATTTAATTGGTTCATTATTCACTACGGTAGTACGGTTATACATTTTTCGCTCCATGTCTACTCTACTCTACTAGTATTATATATGAGAGTAGAATGTATACAAAAAAGCAAGTTAAGTTTAAATTTTTTTTTATTTTTGTTTTGATTCTTCTAAATTTTAAGCTTGTAGTTCTCTTTTAGATGTGCAGCATACTTTTCAATATTTCATACAACGATTATAACATGTATTAATGTATATGTACATGTAAGAAAAAAAAAGTAAACAAAGCGTTGGATTCAACCTTCATCTTAAAGGTATATGTATAGATATAGATAGATAGGTAGATGGATAAATAGATGGATATCATATAACATAAAAGAAAATACAATATTGCTTTGAATATCTTGGCTTACAACACGACTTTATTGTAATATTTTCAATATATTATTCAATGTGTGCTACGATTTTTTTGCCGTTTGTCGTTATTAATGTTGATGCTGTTGTTGCTGCAGCAGCCGCAACAAAATCTGATATTGTTGTTGTTTTTACTTTAATGCTTTGTAAAACTCTATGATAATAAAAAAAAGAAAAAAAAATGAAATAGTAACTATAAACGAAAAGAATTAAATTAAAACGGGTAAAATGGCTTTATAGATAGATAATGTACTTTAAGATGAAAAAAATGAGAACTATAGGATATAAATGCAAATTATAACGGTTAAATAATATTTTTTGAAATTAATATTGCATTTTAATAATATAATATTCTTATCCTTTAAAGACTTAAATTTAAAATTCAAAATTCAACGATAGCCAGAATGGTATTATTGTTAGATTTTCAATTTGAAATTTACGGTTAAACCCGCCCACTTATCAACAACCCTAATGTGACGTCCTCCTTTGTATTATTTGAAAATCACCATCTTGTTTACTTTCCTTATTTTATAGATAGCTCGTAGGCACTTGTTCAGACGAAATAAGAACTTTAATACCACTCCGTAAACTTTACCTACGACATCAACCTAGACCCTACACAGTAAAAAAAAATTAGTGATCAAATAACAGCTATACCGCTTCTAAGATTTTTTGATTTTGGGACGGTATTCTGGATTTATTTGATTCTGGAAGACCAATTTTTAGCCAATTTTTCTTCACATAAATTTGTACTTATTTTCACCGATACCACGAATAATGTTGGTCATTGAGTGTTTTATTGTGGTTTATTGGAGCAAACCAATGATTTAATATCCCAGTTATCTTGGAATGTTTCATGAACAGCATATTTATTTTCCTTACTCCAAATTCGGCAATTATGCTTATTTACAAAGTCATTTAACCAGAAATGAACTTCCTGCTAACTCTCAATAGAGTAGACTGTAGGAAGATGGTGGGCATACTTACTGGTCATAACCACATGAATAAGCACATGTGTAGACTAGCACTAAGTGACGATCACAATCTGCAGACACTGTCTGGAAGAAGAAGAAACCTCTACACATGTTTTAGGAGAGTGCCTAGCTCTTTCAAAGCTGAGACTCAGGTTGTTGTAAACGCACAAACCCACAAACAACCTTCAAATAGAACCCACAAACCTATTGGCCTTTATCAAAAGGGTCGAATAACTTCAGGGTGGGGCAGGGCATAAAGGGCTAAAAGCCTACATACCAGCCCCGACATATTAGGGCCTACTCCGCTTTAAATAAAAAAAAAAACAAAAAAAAACCAGAAACGAGCTTCATCGCTGAAGATGATTTTTTTCAGGAAATAATGGGTCTGTTTCAAGTTCCTCTCTACAGCCCAATTTTCATGAAATATTCAAAAAACAAAAAAAAAAGTAGTTTTTACTTTCATTTTGAATTTTTAAATAATAAAGTAACTGCATTGAAATCGATGAAAAAAAGCGACTCCCCTTGACTTACAGCATTATAGTCAGTGTTCAGGCTACCGACCAATTGCAACGCATACAAAAAATTAAGCGTCCATTAGAGTAAGGGCCAACATACCAAAAATTCCGAATTTACATAAAAAAAAGTACCTCTTCATATTTGAAAATCTCGATTTCGGCTAATTTCGACGAAATTTAAGCTTAAAAAACCCTTTTCGGGTCTTTCCCGGAAGCTGATAATATCACCAATCTCAATCAATTCCCCTCTGAAAAAGCTGATCCGAAATGCTGTGGAACATCCGGAATATTTAGAGAGGCTTAGTTTTCTGAACAGGTAAACAAAAAAAAATTTCTATTATCTATATTAATTGAATATTGGTAAATATACATCTGATAATACATCATTGACTGTTAGAGTAGAGTCATAGTCAAGGTATGTTGAATAGACTATTCTAATCTATTCAATTTATTCATCTGCATATTAAACAAACCTTTTTTTGACATCTTTTTCGTAAGGAATATAAAATATATTTCCAAGGGTGGGTGAAAAATTTTACGTCAAAGTGAGTGAGATAGGTACAAAATTACGCTATCTATAAGTATGTTTCATTTTTTCACTGTTTCATTTAATCAGAAAAAAAATTCTAATGCAGTTTAACCAAAATGACAACCAGTTTTACTGAAACAGTTTTTTTGATCACGTCGTTATGATATGACGTCGATATAACGTCGTATATTATAAATAAAACATTTCTTGGCTAAGGTTGCTTTTATAGCAATCCGCAAAACGAATACGTAAAAATGAAAGAGTGAAAAAATATGTTGTTTTGACTGTGAGACGGTTAATATAGCGATCAGTAAAATGAATATGATAACAAAAATTGTTGTCATTTCGGTTATATTTTTTATTCTTATAAAATTAAACAGTGAAAAATGAAACATATTTCAGTAAAATACAAAACAAAAAGGAACCAGTTAAACAGTGAAAAAATGAAACATACTTCAGTAAACTAAATTTATTTCATTTTGTTTCAATTTTTTTGGTAATACCAGCAAAATAAATACTGATCAGTAAAAAAATGATAAAATTGATTTTATTTAATAATTTAAGCTTAAAATGTGGAGCTGAATTTATTTTTAGAATATTTTCTAAATTTCTTTATGTTTTCCAATTCAGCCGTACCGGTGAATTCGATTCGATATAAAATTATTCGAATTTCTCGATTCCATTCGATGAGAATTTCTTAACGTTGAATTCGATCGAAAGACTAATTTCGTACTCATTTCAAAAAATGTAATCAAATAAGAAATATAACGAAATGACTTTCATGTAAAATATGTTCAAGTTTCAAATTAAAAAAATAAATTTAGATTGCTGTTTTAGAAATAAATTATTAAAATACACATACGTATAAAAAAAAGAATATAAAAAAATAAAAATAATATTATAAAATTTTGAAAGAAAAAATTTTTGATCTAAAATATTCGAATTTCTTTTAAATCGAATTTACCGGTTTAAAATTTACGAACGAGTACTCGATTTTTATTCGATATTTAAAATTATTAATTCCTATAACTTTATATAAAAATTTCGTAAATACTGCGACAGTAAATTCAAAGCAAAAATTTTACGTACTCATTTTACTGCTCGATAATCCCAACCTAAAAACTTTAATTTTATAAATATGTAACTCTCTTTTTACAAAATTTCAAACTTGAAATTAGTCCCCATAATAGAAAGTAAATTAATTTACTCCACAAACTTGGCATCACAAACACTATACCCATGTCATAATTAAATTTTCCTTTTAATTTTTAGGCTTGTTTAAAAACTCAAAACAGGAAAAGTATTTGTAAAGCGAGTTGAGAGTCTCAACGAGATATTTTAATTTGTGTTATATTCTTTAAAAAGCTAAAAAAAAAAATAAGAAAAACCAAAACAAAATAAAATAAAAAAAATAAAAAAAACAACAGAACTGGTTTCTCTCCTCCAACAATTGTACGAGTCTCGAACGATTGTGTCATTATATTCGAGAAGGAAAAAAAAACTAAACAGAAACTCCATATATTTTTTTTGTTCACCGTTAAGGTTCTTGGCTGGATCCGGTTTTCGGTTTTTTTCTTTCTATTTTGTGTTTTTGAAATTTTGTTTTTGTATTTTTTTGTTTTTATTATTTGTTGTTTTGAGAGTGGCTTATTACGCGAAGAAAGATAATATGAAAAATAAAAATCGAATAGTTCGGTAATATTCGTTTCGTCGATTTGAAAAAAAAAAGCAAAAATAGAAAAATAAAAATAATACAACTACAAAATTCCATAAAACGCGTCGAATATCGAATATAGTTTAATAAAAATAAATATAAAAAAAAAATAGTTATAAATAAATTCAATTACATGGCTTGAATTTTGTTTTTTTTTTTGCTTTTTTCGTTTTTTATTTTTGTAACTTTAAAGTAATGTTCCATTATGAAAATGCTTTTATTTCTTCCTAGGAGTTTGATTTCTTTTCTATTTGTTTTTTTTTTTTGTTTTTCTTCTCCTTAGTACAAATTTAAATTTGGGTTTCTTGACTTTTGTCTTTTTTTGTTACATGAAAGTTTTTTTTCTTTTATTCTTTTTTGTTGTTGTTGTTATTGTTATTTTGTGATATAAAATAGTTACCTTTGTATCATTGCAATATTTTTGTTACATATGGTAAATTTCTCTACAAATTTTAAACAACTTTTGATATATTTTATTAATTTTGAATATTTTCGTTTTTTTTTTTTTTTGTTTTAATTTAAAATTATAATTTTAAAATGTAGTAATAAAAAAAAAATGCAATAACTAAATAAAAAATTTATACTGTAATAGTGGGACCAACTAAATTACCTAAACAAGATTTATAGAGATAATTAACTAACCTTATTATACTAACGATCAAATTATATTTGAAGGAATCTAACTCTTGAAGCGACCAAATTTTTTATGATATCGTTTTAGATTAGATTTAATTAAAACATTGATTTATGGAATATAGAAAATTTTTGATTTATTTGAATTTGATCTAGTCAGGAAATTTTGAAAATATGGGAATAATAAAAATTTTGTTAGTTATAATAAAATATCATCATAAATATGTTAGGACAGTTACCTTTTTTAAATTAAAGAGATATATTTAAAATTTTACAAAACATTTATACAAACATCTACTTTACAGTTAATGTGGAGGAATGTGAAGAAATATCTTTAGAATTTAAAAATATCTTGAAAAGACCATAGATTCATCCATAAAGCCGACCTCAACAAGCCGATGTAAGGAATAGTTTTGCTAATTTTACTCCAATTTTTGACTTAGGTAATGTAATACTTGAGAAAGACGAAATTTTAGTAGCTCTTAGTAGACTAGATGGGAACAAAGCAGTCACCCCGATGGCATACTACCTATTTTAGGAAAAAATTGTCTTGCATTAGTTGTTCCGTTAACAATAATATTTAACTGCTCTCTCAACAGTGGGGATTTTCTTGACGGCTGGAAATTATTCAGCATCACACCGATTCACAAATCCGGCTCAATAAATAATATTAAAAATTATAGAACGATATCTAAACTTGTTTTTCAAAAATGTTTGAAACATTGATAAATGACAGATTAAAATTTCTAATTAAAAATAAAATTTCGAACAATCGACACGGTTTTACTACAAAACGATCAACCACTACAAATCTTGCCTCTTTTGTAAACTATTTGTTAAATCACATGGAATTAGGTAATCAGGTGGATGTTGTGTATACTGATTTTGTAAAAGCATTTGATTAGACCACTCACTTATGATTTCAAAACTGGAGAGCTTAGAATTTCACTCTAATATTCTTTCCTGGTTTGAATCATATCTAAGAAACAGAGTGCAACATGTAAAGATCAGCAATTTTTTCTCGTACAATTTTCCTGTAGAATCGGAAGTACCCCAGGAATCTCATTTGGGACCCACGCTATTCATTCATTTTATAAGTGATATATTACTAAAATTTGCTCATATCTCATTTTTTGCCGATGATGTTAATCATCTTTACATGATTGTACAGCAATGCAAGATGATTTGAATACATTTCATAACTGGTGTCTAATTAATGGTTTAGAACTAAACTATAGTAAGTGTACCGTGAAGTCGTATTTTAGAAAATTATCACCCATAACATTTGACTATTCTATAAATTGCAACATTTTAAATAGATCAAATAATATAAAAGATCTGGGGTTTTAGTTCGATCAAAAAGTTTCCTTCAAAGATCATGTAGATTACATAATCGCAAAGGCTAATAAAATGCTGAATTATATTAAGCGAACATCTTGTTAATTTCTGAAACCCATTTTACAAACAAAAGTTATTTTAACATAAAAAATTACAACACATATTCCACAAATCATCCTGATGGGACGGCTCAAGCTGGTACTGCAATAATCATCAGGAAAAACATACAGCACTATGAACTTCCTAAATATAAATTTAATCATATTCAAGCAACAAGTGTCGTGATAGCTGACTGGAATGGACCCTTAACTATTTCAGCTATATATTGCCCTCCTAAACACAATATCAACAAATCTCAATTTATTGATTATTTTAAAACTCTGGAAAATAGATTTATTGCCGGTGGAGATTATAATTCTAAACATTCGTTCTGGGGCTCTAGGCTGATCACTCAAAAAGGAAGGCAGCTACTACTAGCCATGCAAGAATTCAACTTGAATTATCTGTCTACTGGACAACCTACATACTGGCCTTCTGATCTTAATAAGACACCGGATCTTTTGGATTTTTGCGTCTCGAAAGGTATCTCACCAAAACTATTTAATGTGAAATCAAGCCTCGAGCTGTCTTCAGATCATACGCCTATCATTATCTCTGCCTCATCCAAAGTAGTAATAACTCAAAATGAACAACGGATACATACAAGGAAAACAAACTGGGATAATTATAGAAAGGAAATTGAAATGAAAACTTTTCTAAATATAGGACTGAAAAACCCCCAAGATATCAATGAAGCTATAAAAAACCTAAATATAACCATGATTGAAGCAGCAATGTCATCAACTCCGACGCAAGGTAACATCCGAAAATATGTTATTTCTCCACCTGAAATAGAATCCAAAATCATGGAAAAAAGAAACCTTAGGAAATATTGGCAACAAACTAGATCCGCTGAAATCAAAGCCAGGCTAAACCGTACAATCAAAGAACTTAAATTTTTGTTAAATAAAAGCAGAGAAAGTTCGTTGAAGAATTACCTTGAAAGACTAACATATACCGATCTTAATGACTACTCACTGTGGAAAGCAACAAGAAAACTGAAACGGCCACAACAAATTATACCTCCACTAAGGAAATCAAATGGTAATTGGGCCAGAAGCGATGGTGAGAAAGCAGAGCTTTTTGCATCACATTTACAAAAAGTGTTTGTACCGTATCCACCAGTAATTTCAACCGACGAAAACAACAAGATTGAAAACTACCTTGAAGTGCCTTATCAAATGGATTTACCGATAAAGAAAGTCCGGATAAAGGAAGTACAGGAAATTATAAAAAACTCTGTGTCAGACAAGAAGGCTCCTGGGTATGATGGTATCACAGGCAAAATGGTAAAAGAACTTCCGTATTGCAGTATAAAATTCTTAACCCACATTTTTAATGCTATATTAAGAACTAGATACTTCCCAGATATCTGGAAAACTGCTCATATCATAATGTTAGCTAAACCGGGGAAAGAGCCAAATGAGACTAGTTCATATAGACCAATAAGTCTTCTGCCAGTAATATCAAAATTAATCGAAAAACTAATAGCCAAAAGATTGATTAAAATAAATAATGAACGAGATATCGTACCAGCTCATCAGTTTGGCTTTCGTCACAATCACGGAACAATTGAACAAATACATAGAGTAGTGAACCATATAAATAATTCACTTGACAAGAAAAAATACTGTTCTGCAGCTTTTCTGGACATTTCGCAAGCCTTCGACAAAGTTTGGCACAAAGGTCTCCTTTACAAGCTTAAAAAACTACTTCCTCACCACTACCAGTAACTTTTGTCAACTTATTTATCAAATAGGAGGTTCTTCGTTAAATACAACGGGGAACAATCGTCACTAAAAGAAATTAAATCTGGGGTTCCTCAGGGCAGTGTCCTTGGCCCACTACTTTACCTGATATTTACAGCAGACCTCCCAATATCGCCGAGGGTACTCACTGCTATCTTTGCTGACGACACAGCGGTCTTAGTGTCTCATACTAATCCGAGATTAGCCTCAGAAGTTCTTCAGAACTACTTATTGGATATACAAAACTGGCTGAAAAAGTGGAGAATAAAGGCCAATGAATCGAAATCCCTTCATATCACCTTTACTAATCGCAAGGGAAATTGCCCCGCTATTCACCTTAACGACATGGAATTGACTCACCAAGACTCGGTTAAGTACATAGGTATGCACTTGGATAGACGCCTCACTTAGAAAATTCACATCATCAGCAAAAATAAACAACTACGATTAAAATTCAACCAATTAATTTGGCTAATAGGTCGTTTCTCCAATTTATCCCTAGAATGTAAAGTTGCAGTGTACAAAGCTATCATCAGGCCAATCTGGAGCTACGGGTTGGAACTATGGGGAACAACTAGTAACTCCAACTTCGAAATAATAGAACGCTTCCAGTCCAAAGTATTAAGGTCTATAGTCAACGCGCCTTAGTATGTCCGAAATGACACAATTAGATCAGATTTAAATATCCCATCTGTTAAGAAATTCATTAAAAAGAAAGCTGAAAAATACTATGTTCGACTGGAAAACCATCCAAATTTACTTGCTCCTCAACTCATCAATAATGAACGAACAAGCGAGCGCAGATTAAGACGCTTCAGACCGCTGGATTTATCTACTAGATTCACTTTACCTGAGACTCCATAAATATAAATTTGAATATTAAGTCAAGAATCAATGGATTTTTGACTTAGATTACATGTCAGTTACATCATGTCAATTTTAATTCAAACATTATACTCAATATCTTTTATATTTTATGTAGATAGTTGTATAGAATAAAGACAAAAAAAAAAAAAAAAAAAATATTAAGCGAAACTCTATCGATTTTAGAGATATACGCTTAAAGCTTTATATGTATCTCTGGTAAGACCATTATTTGGAATCCTTATTACAATATCCACGTATTAAGAATTGAAAAAATTCAAAAAAATTTTACTCGTTCGCCCTGAGAAGATTTCAACTCACAACAAAAAGACCGTCAGATGTAAGTTGTTAGGTTTAACAAAGTTGTCTAATAGAAGATCTGTTTTCTGTGTTATGTTTGCTCGCGATATTTTGACATCGCATATTGATTCATCAAATTTATTACAGAGTTTCGGTTTAGCTATGCCACCGAGACTATACTTAGATCACAGAACTTGTTGAATACTTAATTTCATAGAACTAATTATAGTAGAAATGAACCGGTTTCAAGGTGTTCCGCTATGCTATATGAGTTTTTAGCTATAAATAATAAGATTAATGTTTTTTTTTTAAATAGAACTCAATTTAAAGATCTTGCGTTATATAGTGTTAATTATATTTTTGAATAATTTTAAGTACTCTTTTTTTTTTTTTTTTTTTGTTGTCTTGTTGCTAGTCTGTAAGATCAAACTTTGTAGACGAATTAAATAAATAAATAAGATAATCTTCTGATTATATTTCACAATTTTTGATTGAAAAATATTGGTCAAAAATTACGAAAACAGGACCAATGAACAACGAATAAGTATTAGGAGGTCATTTAAATATATTTGCTAATAAATTTTCATCTCTCAATACCCGGGCTTAAACTTTGATTCTTGACTTTTGATTTTTACTGCACCTACGTTTAGAATTTGCTTCACAAAACTGATTTTCCTTTATTTATACGTGTAAATATTTGAATAGCTTTATGAATGCCACAAAAAGATTCCAAACCCAAAAACAATATTTTATTGCATTTTTCTGTGTGTTAGTAAAAAAATCACGTTTCACAAAAATAATTTTTTCTCTCGTGAATTAGTAAAATCCCTCCACAAAATTAGTTTTTAGGTAAAAGGGTATGAAACGTATGCTTACCTATTGATGGTAAGAATCAAAGTCTAAACACAGACATACAACGTCGTGTCGTGTATAAGTTATTCTCAATCAACATGACATATGGGTTATGATATAGACTATCTTAATGAAAATTATCGAAATTAATCCCGCTTGAAATAAGTAAGGATACGAATGTTTTATTTAAGTTATTCCCTGAATTATTTCATTAAAGTTAGTTGAGGCCTTGAGATCTTAATAAAGGCTAAACAAAATTTCTTAGAATTTGGTTATTTAAGAATACTTACTTTTAAAATTAGTTAAAGAAAAATAAACACTACTACATTTTTAGTTTAATAATCCTGTTATACGCCTGGTTTCATCAAATTTAGATTCGCAAATTTTTGTAGTATACTTTAACATTAGATTAAAGTTAGCTTGTTGTTGTAATTACATAGTAAACTTTTTGCGGTAAGTTCTTGTTACCGATTGTTTTTGTATTTTATTTTACAGATTGTTTTTGTTTTGTATTCACAAATTTTTTTTTTTTTTAAATAACCAAAAAACTAGGCGCGGATCTTTAATACCGATTGATACGTTTAGCTAGAGTGAGAAAGGAAAATTAGGAAAGGAGGATGGTAAAAGGGAAGGAAGACAATTACGAACGAAGGTGTAAATATTCGTCTTGAATTTAATTAAGTCATAAATATAGAATTTGCCATCTAGGGATTTCAATGGTGTAGAGATGAGCGGAAGTGGAAGTAATATAGATTGAATTTCCACTGAGCATGTGTGCCGATGCCTATGGGATATCTATAAAAAAGAGAGAGAGCTCCGACTATACGACGATGTCCAAGAGGAGCAAGATGAGCTGCCACATTTGGGTCATTGATTAGACGAGTCCATTTTTGGACTTTATCCAAATGTTTCAACGCAATACTAGAAGCGCCAGCCCTTATGTGAGAATTGTACTCGATCTTGGGTTGTATGAATATACTTAAGCTTTCAAACCGCTGAAGTTTATCTTCCTGAAACAAAAAAGTTGGATCAAAAATTGAAATTTTTCGGGAGATTGTACAGCTCTGAGTTTTAGAAGTGTTAATCTCGACTCTGTTTTTTAAGCCCCAATTAGCTATTGCGACCAAATCATGAGAGAACTGACATTTTGCTAATAATGCACTATGCCATACTGGATCGAAAGCTTTAGAAATATCCAGAGCAACAATATTTGCTTCACCCGAATTGTGCAAACAGATATTTAGCTTCTCATTAAGGTATGTCATTAAATCACCGGTGGACCGGTGGGATCTAAATCCATATTGCATAGAAAATTTTAATTTCTAAGACTTTTGTTTTCAAACTATATAAGCGACAAATATATTAGATTCTTAATAGAAAATATTAAGCCAAGTTTTTCTGATAATTAAAATATTGTTGTTGTATGATTTAAGCTTGAGGTTTTAAATTATCAACTGTAGTATACTTAAATTACATAGAAAAGAAAATAGAAAATAAGCTCAAATTATTTATAGAGTGAATGATTCTAGAATATCAAGGGGGTTTTAGAAAACGAAAATGAACAACATCCCAACTATTCTCTGTAAAACATATTCGTAAACATTGTTTTGAAGTTAACACTGAGGTACACTAATTTTCACATGAGGTACACTGAGGTACACATTTTTTCGCTACACATTCTGCTTTTACTTCACGTTTCCGCTAAGTATTTTAAACATTTTAGAATAGTGCACAAAAGTTGATTACTTCATATACATTTTGGAGCATGCTATATTGTAAATTTTACTGTTTCACTACATTTTGAAGTCAAAGTGTTTGTAAACTTTAAGCAAACCTTACATATTGCTTAAGATTTTTTTTTTTTTTCAAATCAAGCTCAAATTTATATTGACGCAAATGTAACCTAAACATACTGCCACCATAGACAAAACTAAACATTTTCCCTTTTTTTTATTGCAGTTCTTTTTATTTTAGCCAACAAAAAGCATTCCCCTTGCTACGAATGGGGATTACTCTACGCTAAGCAATATACATGCAGGAGTACCACAAGGGAGTATTCTGGGTCCCATCATATTTAATCTACACCAGAGATATCCCAGAACTAGAAGATGCAACGATGGCAACTTTTGCAGATGATACTGCAGTATTAGCGGTTGATAATAACATAAACGAAGCAACAAAAAAATTGCAACAAGCAAACAGCAAAATCTACTCATGGTGCAAAAGGTGGAGAATTAAATTAAACGAGTCAAAATCCACACATGTTAATTTTACAAACAAGATAATAGAGTCGGTCACAATGCGGTCACAATAAACAATGTCGTTATACCATATCAAACTTCAGCAAAATATTTTGGTATGACACTTGATGCAAAGCTCAGATGGAAAGAACATGTTAAGAAAAAAAAGCCAAAGTTAGAACTGAAATACAACCATCTGTATTGGCTAATTGGGCGGACATCTTCGCTTTCAACATATAACAAAGTTTTGATTTACAATCAAATTTTAAAGCCAGTCTGGGCATACGGTATTCAAATATGGGGTCGTGCTAAACAACTTCATATTCAAACTATCCAAACGTTCCAAAACAAAATGTTGCGAAACATTGTCAATGCTCCCTGGTCTGTTAGCAATGCTCACATTCATAGAAATCTTAAGATCCCTATCATAAAAGACGAAATAAAAAAACTGGCAGTACGCCACAAAATTCGTCTATCTCAACATATTAATACAGAAGTTTTACGCTTAGCTGACAGTCCAAAACTTTGTTAGACGTCTTAAACGGACGAAACCGTTCGAATTGAGTTAAGAAAAAATCTTTTATCTCTCAAGGATTCCTAATGGGATCTTGTTTGATCAAAGATATCTGAAGTAATAAACCCAAAACTGTATTAATGATTAGTCTAAAAGGCTTATAAACAAAAGGATAGTACTTTTTAGTGCGTTAAATTCGACACAGTCCTTCACAACCCTGATGATTTTCTTTTATCTGAAAAAAAAAAAAATGTAGCCAATGAACAACTGGTCTGTACAATATTTTTTAGTTGAAGTAAAAAGAAAAGCCCACGGACACCACTGAGTTTTTATTTTACTATATTTAGTTCATTTATCTGATATCAATTCAAATGATTAAACTGAAAAATATTCCCGATTCGAATAAATTGAAGAGGATTAAATTGTCCATTAATAAATGGAATAATATAGAACAAATCAGCAGAAAAATTTCAGTGGCAGACTAACAGACAGCTATCTGTTTAAAAGACCTCAAAATCGTATGCAATTACGACAACATATTCCATTATTAAACAGATTTATGAAGCTATAATAAACCATGGTATACATTTACGATTGCTTCCAAGATATTATTTTAATTTTTTTTCAAATTATTTTTCTGATCCTCTTGGTTGTACAGTTCCGCAGCTGGATCTCAACCGTCCTTATTAGCTTTATTCTTTATTTATATACACGCTGGATGGATCAGTAGGTATAGAGCGCCTGTCTTTAAACCGAAAAGGCGATTCCCGATGAAGCAAAAACATCCAAATAACAAAAAAAAAATTAAGAGGTATATAGATTTTTTAATCAAATATTTCTATCGATTTCGGTTATTACACCACCATATCAGAACTGTGTTCAATATACCAATATAAATTGATTGAAACAAACATATATAGTTTGTGACTTTATTATCTTTTACGATGTACACATTCATACATACCCTAGCTGTGAGTAAATCCCTGGGGACTTTTATCTAATCTAATTATTTTACCTATTTTAAATCAGATCTAGGTGAGTCGTCCTCCAGGCAGCCATTTCAATCTAAATTTAATTTCATTACATTATATTTTTTTATTTTTTTAGTTTTTCATTCCAACTTAATGACAACAAGAGTTTTCATTTTTCCTTTGTTGTTTTTATTAAATTAAAAATCCATATATACTAATTTCTTTAACTAGCCTTGGACTCTAACTTCTTCAATTTATCATAATCTTATTTTTCAACAAATTCACTTTAGTCACTTTATTTTTTTACCTTTAGCTATTTACAAAAGGAAAAAAATTAAGCAGCTTTTCAAGGCAATCCCATTCAAGTTATTATAATCCATTTATGGATTATCATTTTCTAATCCAAAAAGAGTGTACCCAAAATTTAATAAGAGAAAATTTTAAGAAAATAAAGGACCTAAAAAATAAAAAAAAATTTTTTCATAATAAATTTTATTTCATACAAAATTCATGTTTCATTATTTTACATTTTCCTCAAAACAAAATATAATCCTTAAATACAAAACAAAACAAACAAAAAAACAAATTCTAACATAATTCTGTCATGAATATAATTATGTGTGTTGGTGTGTGTGTGTGGGTTTGTATAGCGCTTACAAAAAGGACACTAATTAATCATTATACCTAATTTCGATGACATGAAATTTTCATTTTATTCAGGTAGAATTTATATTTGTCATGTACACCGTTATCTAGTTATTATTTTACATTTCGTGAGGATATTTAAAATTTTATTTTTGTTTTTTTTTTTTTTGACATTTTTCTTTTATTTTAAAATTTAAATTTTGCCGTTATTTTCTTACCATGGACATTTTACATTTTTTGATAGATTTTACAGTCAAGTCATATGACTTTTATTATTGCAATTTAATTTGTCTATAAAAACAAAAATACCTTTATGAATAGGTGTAAATTGTAAACGTATACAAGTGTGTGTGTGTGTCAATTGAAATTGTAACATTTTTGTTATGAAATGACTTAATAAGTATGTTGATAATAATAGAAATTCCGAATGAAATACCCATGTTTGTAAGTATTGATATTATTTTGAAAGGATATTTAAATAATATTGAGTAGGTATAGTTTAAAAAAAAAAAACAAATGTCCTTGACACATTTTAATATAATTACTAAGTTGAAATGACATTTATGTAAAAGGATCAAGGTTGAAAACATTTCATTTTTTGTTTTGTTTCTTTAATGGTAATATTTTATTGAATAATTAGAATTTATTATTGAAAATTAAGTGATAATAGAGTGATAAAAAAAAAGAAAAATTGTTTAAATAATTGATATGAATTCTGCTGTAAATAAAATTACAATCAAATGATAATAAATAATTTTTATTTCATGCCCATCAAACATGAGAATTGTGTTAATTAAACTAAATAACGAATTTAACATTGAAAAATGTGATGCTATTGAATTCAAAACAACACGCAAAAATAAAATAATTCTTTTAAACTTCAATAATTAGACCTATTATCAGATATTCAATTTTTTTTACTGATGATGAGTGATAATACCACCGCCTTATATTTTCAATATTTTAATTTCAAGTCTTAAAGACTTCGTCCATGTACGATATGTCCACGATGTATGTACTTATAGTTATGGACCAACTGGCCACTCTAAACAAGGAAAATATCTCTTGTATCAGTTACGCTGGCGATGTAGTTTTACTAGTAAGAGGCAAATTCGAAAACATAATTGCGAAACGAATGCAACTTGCTATAAGCATAGTGCATAAAGGGTGCAAAAACATGGGTCTGAGTATTAATCACAAAATAAACAACATATCATATTTTTACATATCGAAAGAAACAAAACACTTAGGAATAATACTTGATAAGACACGTAACATCTTAAACGCGACATTTGTATGGTGGACAAAAAATAGAATAGACGAGAGCATGTGCTAAGCTTACTAAAATACAAAGAATAGCATGCCTTGAGGCTACTGAAATACCCAAAATGTGCTCTACTCTACCTCTAGAAAACATTCTGGAACTCCCACCGTTTGATCTATATCTGATGAAGACTACACGAATGGTAGCTTCAAAGCTGCATCTAACAAACAACCTCAAACATAAAAGACCACAGTATGCAGAAAATTAAACTAGGAGCCAAAGTAATTGCAATGTCAGACTATATGACAAAATCAATTGATTACAACATGAGCTTCACTGTACTAATACCTAAAAGGGAATAAGTCAAAGGTTCAATAAAAGCCTTACCCCTAGGAGTTTCAGTATAGTATATTAATGGCCCAAAAATCGGAGAGAAAACCGTTGCTGGCGTAATTGAACCAAGGTTCAAGTTAAGCGCGGCATTTGACACATATCACTTTTTTCAAGCTGCAATCTATGCCATCGAAGTATCGACATTACAATGAAGTAAAATGGGACACAAAGGTCTAACATATACATAATTTCAGATAGCTTGGCTGCATTAAAAGGCTTACCCCATTTACAGAAAATTAATAAAGCTAGCGGAATGAAACAGAGTTACTCTTATGTGAACTCCTGGGGGTAAAGGAATAAAAAACAATGGAGAGGGAAATGCTCGTGCAAAAATAGGTGCGAAAGGTCAATTCTTAAATAAAATTAAATTTTTAGGAATTATTTTACATAACAGATAAAGTTGGCAAGCCCATATCAATACACTAGATCAATACTAAGCTCGCTAAATGGGATCTTATTTAAATATAAAAATAAAATACTAAGTGAAACTAATGTATTATGCTCTTGACCATTCGCAACTATCATATGGCTCAAGTATATGTGCCTGCAATAATAATTCAGTGCACAAACTGTAAGTTTCCCAAAACAAATTACTAAAGTGTTTTGAACTTGTCATTGCTATATAGTATTATTGATACTTTTAAAATGTCGCCTGATTTCTTGAAAATTGATGAAATTGAATTGCACAATCTCCGCTATTACACACTATCTTAAACTTTGTAATTTACTTTTTCAATTTTAATATGCTTTTTATTTGGACTCATCTTTCTTATTTGGAACTTTTTTTGCTCTATTTAAATTTCCTTTCAGTATTCTTTGATTTTAGTTAAATTTTTCTTTTTTTATATACACTTTAGCTTATTTTGAAATTGTTTTTCCTTAATGCTTTGTTTTAATTGATAAAAATGAATTCGAAATTCGTGTAGACATAATGTTTCTATGATGAACCTCATGTGTGCAGCCCCTGCATGTGAAGATACAAGCTTGATACCTTGTGGATGTAGGTTTCCAACTTTATTTTTCCAAAACAAAATTGTAAAGTGTATTTTGTTTTTAGCACAACCCCGTATTTGAATATATTATGTTCAGACTGGCTTTACTGCTTTATTGTTGACCTATATTTTATTTTAGATTCAGAATAAAGACATTCGTCAAATTAGCCAATATGTAAAATTAAAATTATTTTCATGCGCGATGATAAGATGTGCATACTTATAACAAATTAAGTTTGTTGGAGTAGCTTGGAAGATTAGATTAATCTGAGGGATTAAATTGATGTCTTAAGGTGAATAAAAGAAATTACTTTTTGATGGATTCTATTCCAGTGGAGTGTATATGTAAAGCTGGAAACTCCAGACAATGCAGCCATATTCTAGAATAGATCGAACTAATTAACTGCTAAATTCCTGAATTCTATTCTTGAATCTTCTTTTAATAAATCCTAAAATTTTACTTGCCTTGGAGACCATACTGTCATAATGTAAGTGAAGTTAAGTTTTTTATCTAAGAGTATATGCCAAAATCCGTTATATTATGCACCCTCTGAATGTATTATCATTTGTGTAATTGTTGAGAAGAGTGTACCGTTTGCTGAAAAACTTATGACCTTGCATTTCTCAATATTAAGTTCTAATTTACTTGAGTGGCACTATTCTTGTAGCGAACGCAATTTGGCCTGAAGTAACGTAACATCAATGGTATTCTTAATAGCTTAGATTAATTTTAAAATCATCGGCGAAAGCAATATTTTTAACATCATCTGCATTTTCTGAAGAATGAGCTTAAAAAATTAAAAATGACTCAATAAACAAATACTTGTCAAAGCTAACAGCTACACAAACTACCAATTATGATCTAGGGAAAGCCACCAGGAAAATAAAACAACCTAATCTTACAAATAATCCTCTGAAAAACCCAGATGGAAATTGGGCTTGAAGTAGTTTTGAAAGAAAGTTGTTGCTTTGCGGAACATCTTTCTAAAGTTTTTCAGCCATGGAATGTCGAAAGTAACACTGAGGATGTCAAAGAATCAGAAGGCATCACATAAAAAAAACGAAAGCATCTGAAATAAAAGGTATACAATTCTAAAAAAAATTAATCGAAAAAAAACCACAAGTTATGATTTATTGACTGGACGTATATTGCATGAACTCCCACTGAAAAGTATAAGATACTCAACACAACTTTATAACGGGTTATTAAGAATAAGATATTTTCCCATACAATGGAAAATTTCTGAAGTGATAATGATATGGACACCTGAGAAAAGTCCTGAAAAAAATTATATCACACATGCCAAGCAACTTACTTCCAGTGCTTTCAAAACTTTTTGAAAAATTATTGCTTAAAAGACGATCTCCTATAATAGAAAGTCTTAAGTTGATACCGGAATTCTAATTCGGATGTAGGGCCCAGCACAACACAATAGAGCAAGTACATCGAAGGCATATGTATCAGCTGCCTTTTTAGACCTAAGCCAAACATTTGATAAAATTTGGCATTTATGACTCCTGTATAAACTGAAAAAAATGTTGCCATCTGACTATTATGAAATTTTTAAAAGTTAATTGGAAAATAAAACGTATTATATAAAACAAAAAGACAAATATAGTTAACTACATGATATTAGGTCCGGAGTTCCTCAAGGTAGTTTCTTTGGACCTATTTTATATTTATTGAACACTGCAGACCTCCCACTAACAGCAGAAGTTCAACTTGCAACTTTTGCCGATGATGCTGCCATATTAGCTACACATAATGACGCAAACGTGGCATCATCTACAACCCAAGTGGGCCTGAATAAATCCAAATATGGCTAGATAAATGGAAAATTAAAGCAAATCAACAAAAATCAGTTTACGTTACATTTACGCTGAGAAAGGATAATTGCCCAGCAGTCTCCTTAAACAATATTCCTATACCTCAAAAAGAAGAAGTCAAATATCTAGGAATACATTTAGATAGTTAAGATTGAACTAGAGAAAGCTTATTGAAAGCAAACGAAAGCAGCTTGCAATAAAATTAAGAAATATGTATTGGCTACTGGGAATTAAATCACAATTATCTCTAAAAACAAGATATTGGTACATAACTCGTTATTGAAACCTGTATGGAATACAGATATGGGGTACAGCTGCAAAAACAAATATTCAAGTGCTTCTATAAGGTTCCAGAACATATTTTTGCGTAAAATCGTAAACGCACCCTGGTGAAGGCGAAATAAAAAAATATATAAATAACTACAAAAGGAAGATCATCCAAACAACCTAGTTCGACTGCTATTTATCACACGAAACAGAAGGATACTAAAAACAGGAATGCCAAGCGACTTAATATAAAATAAATAATTATCTAAATTAACTGTAAAATAAACTAGAGATTAGACTTAGTAAATTAGTGTAGCTTATCACTGGATAGGCTACTTCAAGTCATATTTTCATCATAAATATTTGCTTATTGTATGGAAATGAAAATACAGATTGTAAATAATAAAGGAAGTGAAAAAAAAACAAATTTCTGTAAAGCTACCTTGAAGTACCCCTGAGGTAACATATATAGTTTTATATAACATATATTTTGTGTTCTTTCTGTAAGGTAAGAGGCAATCCATGCTAAAAAAAACATGATATACCGAACGCAGCAAGTTTCTTTATTTAGATTCCGTGATCTATAAGATCGAAAGCTTTATGTGCCTATTACAGGTATCACTTTTTTTGTCGGATCCGAATAATTTTAGATGACAACACTAATTACTATTACAACTGTCACGCGCCGACTGAAAAATGCGACTCAATTGTCACTTGCAATTTATATGTGACAGGATTCCGTTTGTCTGTAATTTTGTAATTTTTTGTGTCTATATAAATTTAAATAATGGATTCTGAAAAGAAAGGGTATGTAAATATTTACAATATTATTGAAATAATTTATATATATAATATATATTTGAATTTGAATTTATATTATATATTATTATTGTCTTGCTTTAAATAGAAAGTTAAGGATTTATGAAATAAAAACAAATTTTAATTTATTTTGAATTTTTAAATTTTCTCTTCAAATCCTCAAACAAAGCAATAAAAGCGTCTTTATTCAATCGGAAATATATAACGAAGCTAAAAACAAATCGTTTTGTTATATTTACATATTTGTACATTAATTATTTTACAAATTGTTTTACTTACTTTTCATTATCAATTTCCAACGGATTTGAACAATTTCTAAAAACCTTTCTCTTTATACTTAGATTCTCTATTTCTTCTTCTGAATCACTATCACTAAAATATTGATCCACAATTGTAAATAAAAACATTTTTATTTTTTAAATATTAAGAACTTTCAAAAATTTATAAAAAATAACATCAACCAACTTTGTATTCTTATAAAAATATTTTTTTTCTCAAATGTCAAATGAGTTTTTCTGTCAAAGTACAATAAAAATACGTTCAGAAATTTGTTGCTGTCGGATGAGACTAGTAGTACGAAAATAAATTTCATTCGGGTGACTGGAAAAGTGGTGTGACACCTGTAATAGGCACATTAATGAAGTCAGTGTATATCACATTCAATTTGATATCCATTTTCCATTAATTTTAGAATTTCGAAGCGTATAGAATAAGTCGTGGTAGATCTTCCTTTTTTAGAAAGCATTGAAAACTGAACATCAATACTTGAAATTTTTAAATTTATACTTTTTTTTATTTAATTTTTCATTTAATTTTCAATTTTACTATTTTTTTAATTTTCTACATAATATTTAAAATTATATGATATCTAAATGGTACAAACGAATTAGAAGCAAATCTTGCCTGAATTCAGTTTGTACCATAAAATTCTTTTTTAATACTTTACAGTTATATACAACTATTAATAACGGATCACATTCTAATGCTAAAAATATTTCTTTTTATTCACATTATGTTTAGAAAATTAAATATCTGGAATTTGTTTAAATCTGAAATTCGATTTGTATAGTTAATTTACATTATTCTTAAAAATTATATACAAATTATTGTATTCTGACTGAATTGGGTTTCCAGCGATTTTTATTTCAACAAATCGCCTAAAGTCAAAAATCTTTAGAAATCCGATTTTATTTAATTTTTATAAAAGAAGAAAATAATCAAACAAATTCTTGCTATTTACTTTGTATTAGCGAGAATCACATATCAATTAAAATGTAGTATACCACAACTTTATATCTGAAAACAATTTTGATTCCATATATACTTCAATCTATTAAATTTATAGAAACCCACTATTTTTACAAAGCCCACACCTTTTTTGTAATGTTATTATCCTGCAATTAGCCAAGTCAAAAACTTAATTTTTCCTCATTTTTAAAATAAATAAAACCAGCTGAGGAAAAATCAATCAAAAGTGGTTTTTTTTTTATTTTTATTTTTATTTTGTATTTATTTACTTTTTACTTTCATCTTTACTATTATTGAGTTATAAATTTACACTTAAGCAAATAAAATAAATAATTGTAATATACATATTATGTACAATAAAACATATATTATTATAGAAATAATAAAGTATATATATTATGGCATATGTAATTATATGACATCACATTATTCTATCAACACCATACGTACTATACACACACAAACATACATACATAAATTATTTCATTTCAGCTGTCAAAAAATTTCTTTTATTCGTGATTTGTTAAAGAAAAACCCCATTTGTTTTTCTTTTTTATATTTTTATGTTGTTTTTTTTTTTTTTTTTTTTGTTTATAAGGCCAATGACATTTTTTAGCAATATATCCATTTACAGCAACAATACTTTGTACATATTACATACTTATGTATATGAAAAGAATAATTGCCGACATTCACATTCTTAATAAGAATGTTGATAGTATTTTAAAATTGCAACACCACTCATCATTTTATAGGTTTTAATTTTGTTAATAGTTATCATAAGAAGTTATTACAAAAAAAAAAAAAATTTATATAACCGTCATAAAAACATTTTAATAGAACTAGTGATGTCACGATAGATTTTAAATAAAGTAATATTAAAAGGTGAGTATTAGAGTCTGGCTTACTATAAGATACAATTAAAAAAATTTTAATTTTAATCGATATTAATCATATTTCCGGCAATTATGTTCATTTTGTCAATTCGAAAATTTTAATCAAAATTAGCCGTACCGCTGAATTTCATTCGATATAAAAGAATATATTTGATTCGATTCGATAAGAATTTCTTAACGGCGAACTCGATCGAAAGACTAATTTTGTGCTCAATCTAAAAAGTGTAATTAAATATAAAATATAACCTTTTATGTCAAATTAGTTAAAATTTCAAATTTAAAAAATAAAATATTTGATCTTGGAATTGTTACGGTCTTTTCTACTGAAATTTACTCCAATGAAATATTTATAGCATATGCTAAGTGGAGTTTTACTAAATAGGCGGAGCTATTGGGAACATCTATTCTATCATATTTCATTGCCTAATATTACTAAATATCTACAATATTCAAAACGCACCCGGAAAGCTTTAAAAGAAATGAGATAAAGTTAATATAAGTGAAAATGTAAAATAGCATGGAAGAATAAAACAATGAGAAATGAAAAAAAAGAGAGGAAAAAAAACATAAACAGAACAAAAATTTTCTATATAAATCTAATATTTTTAACGTAAAATGAAAAAACAAAAACTAAAATAATTTTATGAATTTAATGAATTAAATTGTAATTTTAATACTCTATAAGGCCGGAAGGCTAAAAGTCAAGGCCTATAAATTCACTACTTACGAATAATTTATAATTATGAATACATTACTTTTTAAATATTTTGGATATAAGTTATAATTGAAGTTAATATATAAGTAACTAGCAAAGTTACCCGACGTTGTCCGGGTCGACCACAAAATGTATCGAATTTATTTCAATGCAGTTTCATTTATTAATCGAATTGAAAACAATTGGTTTATCAAAAATATTCTAATATTTTTTTTCACTACGATAACAAAATATCAACAATACTATAACTTAAACTATACTTATATTAAAATTATTTCTTTGTAAACAATATTTCGGTGGTCTTTTCTGATGAAGTATAAGCAAGTACGTTCCTTGTTGTTGAGGTATTCTTGAAATAAAGATATGTTCGCCTTTTCCACAATCAATTGGAATTTGTACTTAAATGAAATGAGGATGCCAAGTTTTTATTCTTAATTTAGTACCGTAGTTTTAGCTTCTTCCAGTTTCGTACAAGCAAGATTGAAGCTACTACTTTTAATTCCAATTGATGAGGAGGAGAAACTTCATTTTCATCGATAACTGTATCTATCGAATTGTACACATGGACCCCCTGGAACACTCTGCAGTATTTTCTAATTAATAAAACGAATCGTCACAATTTTGTGACTAATTCACATAGCCAGGCACCTCACATAGTTATGTAAAAATTTTATACTGATTCCTAAATTCGAAAATAATCAGTCGTAATTCTTTATTTGTGAAATAGTATCTAAGTGTAAGTTTTCATGCCTGTAACACAATTGGTTTTTGAAATAATCGTGAGACGTACGTGCTAGGAGTTGTACGGCAGCAACCCGAACCAGTCCAAATTTTCGAAATCGATTCTAAAGAAAGAGATTCTAAATGTAAATTTTCATACCAGTTACACACATGGTTTTTAAAATATTCCTGTGTCTTGCTAGAAGTTGTACAGCAGCAACCCGAACCTGTCATCTGATGGCTTTGTAAAGTACCGCGTTCGGTACCTTATTTAATCATGAATAACTGTGTAAAATTTCAGAACTCTATCTTTAAAACTGTATAGCGAACAAACAAACAAACAAACTTTCACTTTTATAACTATAGATATATGAAATAAATAATAAAAAAAAAACCAATACACAATTCTATTTCATGTAATTTTAGATTAATTATCAAAAACCTTATGAACGAAATTTAAGTACAAGAAATACAACAAAATTTATTATCAATTACTTTTTCAAGTAATTTTTAAAGTACATTCTATAAAATTTTATTGCTAACTTATAGTTTGAGCTAAAATATTACACTAAAATTTAAAAAACTAAAACATGTTAAACTTGTTTTATTTTAATTTTCTAATCTAAACATTAAGGGAATGAACCTATTTTAGCAAAGTCATAAAATTATTAAAAAATTATTAAAACCATTACAGAAACAATAAAAAAAGAAAGTTTTAAAATAATGAATTTTTTTTTTTTTTTAATGTTACCGAAATAAAGTTACTTAACATGAAGGTTAAAATTCTAGTCAAACAAAACTTTTAAAACATTCATCCCATTAACATTTTCATAAATAGTGAATAACAATGTCCTCATAAATATTGTAAGAATCACACTCAAATACACTAGTTTTCAGAATTTTAGTATATTCCATTTCTATTTGCGATGCTCAGAATTCTGAAATTATTTGTGTAACCTTCAAATTGGTTTCTAGTGTATAATTAACTATTCATTTTTGAATATTGGTAATTACTCAACATTCACTTTTATACAATATATTCTTTTTTTACTTTAATTATACTAATTTTTTCTTTACAATGCTTGATATTTTCATTGGTTAGTTTTAATTTTTGTTTATAATTATAAATCTCTTAAAATCATACAACGTTTATTAATGTAATCTCCCTGTATAAGCTTTAAGCTCCTTTAGAAAGAGACTAATAAATAAATAAATAAAAAAACAAATAAAAATAAATATGCAATAACGAGATTATCTAACAAATGCAGAAGATGTCGATTGCAATAACTAACACCGCATTTTGATATAAACTTGTAATGAAAATCGGTTTAACCTAGTTATTAACACCATAATATACTATTTTATTAGCCCACGCACATTGTTTTGTTTTTTTTTGTTTATTTGTTTATCTTTGTTTTGATTTAAATTTAAATAATTAATTTTTAATACAATAACATTTTGAAATGGAACAGATGAAATGATGCTTAATTACATAAAAAACTATTTTTAAATCAGTGAATTTCAATCAAATGAATTCTAATTAAATTTAAAAAAATTTCGACATAATTAACATAATAGCAGATGCTACCAACAGAAACCAAAACATTTAAATATCAAAGAGGTTCATTGTGATACTGTAATATAACAAGCATAAAACAATTTAAGTATCAATTCCAATATTAATCTTTGTTATTTTATCATCAGACCTCACACCTGTAATTATTACTTTTGTATAATTGATGGTACATTGGTACAGGATCAAAAGGTAAAAACTGATCAAATTAATCGTATACTAGTAATAAACTAGATATTCCATTTTGGCTTGAATATTTATTTATTTATTTATTTATTTCACTTATTCTGCTACATATAAGACGATTAGTCTTTTAAGCATTTAACTAGAATTCATAATTTAAAACTAACAAAACTAAACATATTAGAAAATAACAACGAAAGGTGGTAATAAATAATTAAATATAAAATATAAAATATAAAATATAAAATATAAAATATAAAATATAAAATATAAAATATAAAATATAAAATATAAAATATAAAATATAAAATATAAAATATAAAATATAAAATATAAAATATAAAATATAAAATATAAAATATAAAATATAAAATATAAAATATAAAATATAAAATATAAAATATAAAATATAAAATATAAAATATAAAATATAAAATATAAAATATAAAATATAAAATATAAAATATAAAATATAAAATATAAAATATAAAATATAAAATATAAAATATAAAATATAAAATATAAAATATAAAATATAAAATATAAAATATAACTTATAACATATAAAATATAAAATATAAATAATAAATATAAAACTGAAGCTATCGACAAATTTAACTAGGAAATAATATAAGAAGCAGTAGTGACAGTAACATCAAAACTTAAGGCATGCACTCGTAAAGTATGAAATTAGTCCAGAAATCGTTACGTAAAACATGGATAAAAAGAGAAAGCTAAAAACTGTGAGTGAAATCATAGTTACTAAAAAAAAAATTAAACCGAGTAGAACAAAAATTGAGTGATTAACGAAATGCTTAATGGAAAACTTATACAAGAAGCTATACAAAACGGTTTAGTAGCAAAACGTTAACATTTACATTCTAAACCAAACTTTATGAAATGGACTATGGAAGATAATAAAAAAATCCAGTTAACCCCAGTAATATGAACTTTCAATAAAAAGTGATGGTAGTTGGATAAAATTCGAAATCATCAAAAATTCGAAAAACTAATTAATATTTCAATTAGCAACTCTAATCTAATATTTGACGTAAAGGCTATATGGCTCTAATTCTTTATGGATTACCTAAACTACACAAAGATGGTACCCCACTACACCCAGTGGCCGTTATTCTTAAGGTTTCAACACAAAAAATTAGCTAGGAAATTGTGTTCAATGGTACCTGATCTTATTAATATTTAACCAAGGTATTCGGTTAAAAACTCTATTGAATTAATTAATAAGCTTAAGGCAATAAAAATATTGCCCAAAAACGTGAAATTTGTTTCTGTTGACGTATCAAGTTTATCTCCTTCTATTCCTATTAGTAAATTGAAGGATATAAATAATATTTCAGATAGAGACATAGGGTTACAATTAATGGACTTGATAAATAACCAAAATTATTTTAAATTTAACAACAAATTTTATAGACAAACTGATGGTTTAACCATGGTTTCGAGTTTTTCACCATTAGGAACAGAAATTTTTATTTACGATTTTGAAACTACTTTATTTAATCTCGAATATTACTTAATGAAGAATATTATATTTTGGATAAGATATGTAGATGATGTGTTATGTCTATGGACAGGCACGGAAAGAGAATAATTTGTTGAAAAATGGCTAAACGAATTGGATAAAAACATTAAATTTACTGTAGAGTATGGAGGGGAAAAAATTAATTTCCTGGACCTGACCATAAATATTTCTAACGATAAGTTTTAATCGAAAAGAGACTTTTTCCGATGCAGTTATTCCTTTGTCATCAAATCATTCTTGGTCAACAAAAATGTCATCTTTACATAATTTAATATTCAGATTAATTAGCATAAGACGCGTAGTATTATAATTGACATTGCAATAAATAATGGATACAAAAAAGACTAGGTTTACAAAATTTTAAAATCTCAATCTAGAAAATACATTTCTAATTTGATATCTCCAAAAATTGACTATGATAAGGAAAAAATTAAGTATAGAAAAATACCGTATATCAAAAACATTTCCGAATATTTAAAGAAACCACTTAGGACTGCTAATATACAACCGCTATTTTTTCATAACTACACTTTTGTTAATAATAAAATAAGATAACCGAAGCCAGAAAATATTTTAACAAAAAGTGGAGTTTATAAAATTCAATGTGGAGGATGTGATGGAGTATATGTTGGCAAAACAAAACGAACCCTCCAAACTAGATTTACTGAACATATAAAATCGGTATCTTTGCCTTATCCGTCATCAGGCTTAGCTCAACATTTAAAATCTTAAGACCACTTTACCGATATAGATAAATTAGAATTGGTAAAGGAATTAACAGGTAGCAGAGTTTTGGATAAATATGAAATTATTAATATTAATAAAATAAAATTAAAAAAGCCAACTTTTTAAATAACCAGTTAGACTTCACTAATGAGAGCCCGCTACTTAATAGTAAATTTTTTACATCTTAAATCAAATTCTGTATTTTGTAAATTTTGTCGCTTACAACATGTCAATCTTTGTTAATATAAAAATCATGTGTGTTTTCTTTTAATAAATGTATAATAATTTTACTAGTGTCATTTTATTTATCTTCCAATGAATATAAAAAATTCAAATTGCTTAAATAAATTTGGTAAACTTTGTAAAAAATGGCTTTTAAATATAAATTATTACGAGATTGAACCACTAAGGTAACTTACGTCAATTAGATTAATTATTCTAGTTTCAAACTGCACTGGAACTATTAGAAGTTGCTTTTCATCTAAATTTTGTGAAATCTATTTTTATAAATGGTTTATCAGTAATAATATATCTAACCTGAACTACCTTGCTTAGAAATTCTCTTCTTCTGCTCTTCTTTAATACACGCTAGATCTTACTTAGACTACGAATACAATTATAAAGATGTATATGACAAAATTATGTTCAAAGAAATTTTAAATTACTTATGGCTCTACTTATCCACTTATGTTCTAGCAATAAACAAATTTTATTATTAAAAAAAAAAAAAAATAACTTACATAATTTCTATTGGTGTTCATTAGATTAAAAATTATTATTAAATTAGTATTAATCTTTGTTGGAACCCCGCAATTAATTTCTTGGAAAAGTGAATTTAAGTAAAATTAAGAATGATTTAAATGACTATACATCACTAGTGTGAATTAACTTGAAACTTTTTTTTCTCATACAATATGCGATTTAACTTAGACAACAACCTCTTAATTAGTAGCAACTTATTTAAACAAAAATTAAATTTAAATTTCATTCTGGCGATGGGTGGAGGTGATAAATTATAATTTTTGTATGTTAAGTTACTTAAACAGTGAGTGAAATTTTAAACTTAAATTTTTAATTGAAAATTAGAAACAGTTGAAAAAATATTTAATTTCGCTACGTTTCTTCTTAAATAACTGTCATTAAATATTTTTCAAAAGAATATTATTCGGTTGTTGAATGGTTCCAATATTTGTGTACTTTTTTCAATTTACAGTTTAAACATGATGATATATTTTGTAATACATTGACATACCATTTCACCTATAGATTAACAATTTACCAATGCAAGGAAATAATTTAAAGAAATGATGAAATGAAAAGAAATAACAAAAATGAAATAAATCCAAAAAAGGTTGAATAAGTGTAATGAAATAACTGATAAAATTATTAGGAAAATTTTTAAAATAAGTACAAAATATTAGATATGTGATATATTTCAGTGCTATTTAAAGATTATCCAAATTTACGGATCAATAGAAGAAAAGCTAAAATTTATTTTTTTATAAAAATTTGATAAGAAATCTGAAGGGCAGTAACTTCATCATACAGAAACCAATTAATTTACTACCTACAGCGTCAAAGATTTTAAAAAAATTTTTAATAACAATGATAAGCCAATATAGAAATAAATTTAGTATCAAACCATGAACATTCAAAACTTTTTTTTTTCATTTTTTATATTTAATTAAATATTAGAATTCATTAAAATTATAGTAAATTAATTAAAACTAAAATTCAAATAAAAACTAAAATATAATGTTAGAACAAAATTAAAAGCATCTACAGAATTCAAAATATAAATAAAATAAAATAGTTAGAAAGCATTCTATTGCAAAAGCAAGTTTCGAATGGCCCATCACAAGAAATAAACAATTTAAATTATTTTATATTTGTGGAGTAACAAATTTAAATGTAAATATTAATTTGGAAAACTGAAATCTAAAAGAAAAATAGAATATACTAATTTGAATGTGGTTAAATATTTATGTATAAAAAATAATTAAATTTAAGAAGTAATTCACATTAAAATTAGAAGTAGAATATAGAAATGTGAATTAAATTTATAGATAAAACTTACAAAATAAGTAAATTAAAAGAAAATTTACAAAAAGAAAATAAAAAAAAATTATAAACTAAGCTATACCTAATGTATTAAAATAAGATTTTAATGAATTTTAAAGGAAAAAAAATTAAAGAAAACAAAAATGAAGCAATAGCGAAATTCTCGTAATAAAAGAATAAACAAAACTACATAATAATAATATAGATAAATATCAGCAACAGTATACTATAATATATATATATCCGTAATAATGTCATGTAATGACTCTTATTAACTCTTCAATTTCATGCCAACTAATATTCCTAAGCCAAATCTTAGTTTTAGTTAAAAATTAGGATAAAACTCTGATATTTCTGATATCAATAGCTTATTAAAAATTCTCGATGCAATAATTTTATTATTACGGATATTAAAATTCATATACTTAGTTTTAGAGCTAACAATCAGTTTGTGTTTACAAAACCAGTTACGTAGTATATTATTATTTATTATTATTATTTCTTTATTATGCCTTAATTAAATTATACAGTTGAATTATTCAATTACCTTATTAAGAGCTTATACTAATGTATTTACACCTATGACAATAATTATGAACTATTCTATTTATAATATATTTTAATATATTTTTTTTAAGGGAAAATGGCAAGCAAAACCTTTTTGATCAATTTTTTTTTAACCTAAAACTTAAAAACTAACTTAAACATAAAAATTTATTGCTAAAAGCTTAATCTACGATCGCTCTTACTAGCGGATTTTCTGAATTTAGACAACTTTCTAGAAAGGCAGGGAATATCTTATCTATTTGTTCGAAAACAGTGTTAACATTTGCTATGTTATGCAATCTGTTGGTAGAAAAGTAAAAAGGTTTACCCAAGATTAATTTTAAAATCGCATTTTGCTTTCTTTGTAGCAGATTTAAGTTTGTTTTAGCAGCATTTTTCCATAAGGGAAAACCGTACAAAAGAATGCTGCGAAAGATTGCTTTAAATATTAATAGTTTGTTTTCTACCGTCAAGCTGGATTTTTTATTAATAATTGGGTATAACATTTTTATGTATAAATCGATTTTACTAACGGTTTTAGTTATATGTGTTTTGAAAAGCAATTTTTTGTCCAAATGTATACCGAGATATTTAATATCCTCTCTTTCCCATATTATTTCGGTATTATTTAATAATAAGTTTCTGTTAGGCAAGAAACAAGATTTCCTTCTTTTTGTGAAGAAAATCGATTTCGTTTTTTCATTGATTTTGATTTTCCATTTGTAATAAAATTCTTGAATTATTTTGAAACCATTTTCAAGATTATTTATTATTTCGTTTGGACATTTGGAAGATGATAATAAGGCGGTATCATCCTAATATAAACTTGTACAGCAATTTTGAGGGCTCGGTAAATCTGCTATGAAAAGGTTATATAAAATGGGAGAAAGTGATGAGCCTTGTGGTACTCCTGCTGTGATATTTGTTTTGTTGGACTGTGTCAGTCCGATTTTAACTGAAAAAAAACGATCGTGAAGAAAACTTTTATTAGCTTAACAAGGTAAACTGGAAATTCGTAATTAATCATTTTGTGAATGAGACCTTGATGCCATACTGAGTCGAATGCTTTTTCGACATCAAGTGTAATCAAGCCCACTGATTTTTTGTTATTTAGATTACTTCTAACGATATTTTTGATTCTACAAACTTGATGTGTGCTGGAATGTTTATTTCTAAATCCGAATTGTTCGTTCGGCAGAATATTCTTGTCCAGCAAGAAATTTACTAACTGAGTTTTTATAATTTTTTCAAAAATTTTTCCTAAGGAATTGAGTAAGCTTATTGGACGATAGCTTCCAATTACGGAGTATATTAATATCGTAGTTAACCATAATATTAAAGTTATTTTTTCAAGAATGTGTAAAAACTGTGTCGTCTGCAAATGCGGTAGGACTTCTTTTAAACGGTTGAAGAAATAGAGAATTAATAAATACCAAAAAAAGTACAGTTAGAAGAACGGAACCTTGAGGAACACCACAGCTTATAGTAAGTAAGTCACTATATTCATCCTTAATTTTTACTCTGTTTTCGTTCGAACAAATACGAACGAAACCAATCATTTACGAAACATTTAAAACCAACATTATGCAGTTTTATTAACAAAATGTTATGATTTACAAGATCAAACACCTTTGTCGCATCTACGAATAATGCTGAGCAAACATTATTCTTGTTTGAAGCTTCATATACCTCAGTACAAAATCATCAATTCAAATTGCATAATACATATTGCTTTCATCACAATTGTCCAGCCTTAATACTTAATAATCTCCTATTATCTCCTGCAAATACTGCAAATTAATGTTCTCCCACAATTATTTTGTTTCCTCAAATTGTTTCCCAATTATTATTGCCTTCATTTTGAAAAATAAAAACCAATAATCGAATTCTATTCACTTGCATACAAGCAATCTCTAATTTGTGTTAAAATAAAGCAAACAAAAAATAACAACATTTTTATGTTGCCAATCCGTCAAATTGTAAATAAAACACTCAAAATTCAGTCCATCAATTGAAAAGTACATAATAATACATTATAATAACATTAATAAAAAAATAAGTTTATTTATATGTGTATTTCTTAAAACTAATTTAAAATTACAAAAAAAATTTTATTTAAAAAAATTTTCTTTAAAAACAATTTAAACCTTACTGTGTTAGAATCGCATACAGAACCACATATTTTTATTTTACAATTTTTTAAAATTTTATTCTACAAACAAAATTTAGTCAAGAATAAATCGATTGAAATTCAATTTAATTTCAGAAGGGTGGAGAAGAGAGAAGAAAAAAAATAAATAAAATCCGATTATAGGTGTAATAGGAAATTCCTTTAAAAAGGACGAAAATTTATTTCTTATTTTCACTGTTTTTGTTTTTGTTTTTCTCTTTCTTTTGCTTTATTCAATTTTCAATAAAATGTGAAAAATTTTCCTTCAGAACAAATACAATATTTTTACTTGCGCCCTAAATTTTAAATAAAAAAAGAACAAAACAGAAAAATGTTCTTGTTACCAAAATTATGTTTTTAAGTGTTTTGTATGAGTGTGTTTAAGTATGTATTAGTGTTTATTTTATTTTATTTATTTCTTTTTTTTATTTTATTGCTTTTTGTTTTTTTTTTTGTTTTCTTATTGTTGTTTATTTGACACATATTCCTATTAGCCCATTCATTTTATTTTTATAACGCGACACGCAAATTTTTTTTTTATTTTTTTTTTTTTGGTTTGTGATTTTTTGATAATTTTTTAGAAATACAAAAAAAAAAACACAGAAACATGATAAAAAAAATTTATCCTAAATTCTTTTTTCTACCTAATTTCTCTTAAAAGACCCAAAAACCAATTAATAAGACATTTAATTTCTTTTTCGAAGTTACACGAAAGAATAATTAAATTTATATAAAAAATTATCAAAAACAAAAAATAAAAAAAACTAACAGTAAATTATTTTTAGTTCGTTTTTCAAAATTAAAAAAAAAAAAAAAAAAAAATTCTGAACTCATGTTTACCATCAATCAGAATATAACGCTCTATCAAAAATATTATAAGACATAAAATCACCCTTAATGTTTGCCAACATCACAATAAGTCATAAATGCCCTACATAAAACATTTGTTGCTCTGTTGGTTAAAAAGGATTTATGCTGAGCTGATAACCTTATAAGTGTTTAGAAAAAAAATTATTTTCATATATTTATGTACATTTGTAAATATTTACATACATAAAAGCAAATTTAAATTGAATAATTATAAAAATAAACTTAATTTTAGAGTTACCAGATGGATATGCAGAAATAAAATATTTACATTTTTGTATTTTATTTAGTTGGAATGGCGAAATTCATAGAGATAATATTGATGAAAGTATTTATGAAAATTATAAAATTATAGAAAACATGGAAGACATCAGATGTCAAGTAAAATGAAAAAATTGATCTCTTAACAGACATAATTAGATTTAGATTTAGATTTAGATTTATTTTATTAGTCTCTAAGAAACTTTATGATTTTTACAATTAGTTTTAAAATTATGTACGTTCTCGTACTAATTTTTTAAATATACTAATTCTAATTTCATTTTTTATATTATGTGGTAATTCATTGAAAATTTGTACTCCTCTGTATATGAGTGAGTTTTGTGTGCTAATTTTTTTGTATAATAGTATTCTAAAATCTCCCCTGTTTCGTAAATAATAATATTCACCAACATACTCAATGTGTTTCTGCATATAATTGGGTAGTATACTTATATATAGTTATACTTAAGTCTAAGCATCAGAATCAGTACGTTGTATTTCAATTTACTTCTAATATCCATCCATTTCAATGTACTTAACATATCTTTCATACGGGTTCTAATACCGCTTTTTAAAATAATTCTCACGGCTCGATTTTGTGCAATTTGAAGTCTGTTCAATTGTGTTTCATTACTTAGGAACAAAACTTAAGAACAGTAGTTGAAATGTGGCAGTATCAGCGTATTATATATATTAATTGCACAATCTTTGGAAATTTTTGATCTCATTCTACCTAAACAAGCTATTTGCTTTGTTATCTTTTTACATATATATTTACAGTGCATATTAAAGTTCAGTTTTTTGTCTGTAATTACTCCCCAGTATTTTATTTCCTCAGCATTTTCAATTTGTTCCCCACTTATTTATATTTTTGGTTTTTGTATTTGGTTATTGTTAAACATTTTGTTTTCATTATATTTAACTTAAATTTATTCATATTAAGCCAAATATATAGATTTTTTAGATCTTCATTCATTTTTCTTTCACATTCAGCTATCTCATCCTCAACCCCGTATAACAAAGTGTCATCTGCAAACAGTGAAACTTTACAAAACTTCAATGATGTGCTTATATCATTAATATAGGAACAACAATACCCCAGTATAGAACCCTGTGGAACATCCAAATCAACTGTTTTAGGTTTTGAGACAGTACCATTTATCTTTGTACACTGAATTCTTTCTGTTAAAAGGTTATTCACTTTTGTATGTTAGCGATTTTGTTTTTATGTTGATATCCCAATTGCACAGTATGTTTTGCAATTTGTAGATCCTTAGTATGACATTTAATATTTATTTTTCAGCATTTCAATCCTCATGTCTTTTTTGTTTATGTTCTTGACAGTAATTTAGGAATAGAATAACCTTTTCGTGCTTAATTAAGTACGGTACTGCAATTTTACACTACAATATCTACAATAACTTGAGTATTTATTTTAACAAATTTCTGGCTTATCAACTCATTGAAATATGGAAACATATAAACTACTACTATTCTCAGGACTAAGCCTTCTTAAATTAGATCCATTGTGTTGATTTTAAGTTGTTATACAAGATTACTTCATTCAATAAAATTATAAATTGAAATTGGATATATACTGGTTCTATTAACGACATTATTCAGCCCAAATTGTTATTTTTATGTATGGTAATATTTTTCTACCGATTCACATTTTTCTACACTCGTTTTAGCCCTGTTGATGTTGAGGTTGTAAAATTTTCTATATTGATTAGTTTAGTTTGCTAACTCTTGATGCTTGCAAACATGTTTGTGCCTATGTAGTAATCTTATCAATATATCATCCTTGTGTCATGTTCATACTAATTATTGTAAATATAAACTCAATTTAGTTTGACATTTTTATCTATTTGACTAATACATGTTCTGATAATAATTCGGTGTCCGGGATTGAAAAAAAATAAGATCCCGGGATTTCCCGGAATTTTTTTTAATATTAAAAATTTTACATTTGTACTATAATTCATTATTTTTATTTACAAAAAACATACAATAATAAAAATAAAAAAGGTTAATGAACCTTGTCTGGTATATTTTTTTAAACTTATTCGAGCTTTTTAAAATATCTTTTTAAGAAACATAAAACATCAATTGAATAATCTGACAAACCCACTCGTTTTTTTCTTACAATTGTTCCAGAAATTGAAAAAAACTCACCGCGGTTCGGTTTATGTTGGTTGGATCGTCATCACTGAGTTATAAATTTTTTTAGGAGTATGTGTAATTGTTTCTGTTGTATAGATATTGTTTTATCAGATTTTACTACCTCTATAGTTTTCTGTGATTTACTTATTGCACTTACCAAAGACTTCTTCAACAAATCGTTTGTAGTTGATGGTAAAGTAGTATGGTTTGTTGTTGGGTACATCAATTATGTCGCATAAATCTGAATCATTATCTGTGGCTATCTCCCGATCATAACAAAATTTAGATACTGCGGAAATTGATGATACAGCAAAATACTGTCCATAACTATTCAAGTTACAGTTATTTGTATTAGTGGATTTTGCTGAAACATTACAATCGAAATCAAATCTTTTGAACGCCTTTCAGGTAGTCCATTCTGCAGAGCTTCTAACAAGTTTGTTGTTAATGTGCCAGGTAAATCTCTTTATATGGACTTGTGCTTCTATATATTATTTTTTCTATGTTAACACTAAAAAAGCTGTTTTAAAAATATATGCAAAAACTTCTGTGCCTACGCCTACTACGTAAAAAAATATTCTATGGTTTAATGTTTTTTTATGTTTTAAAATATGATTCCACTATGGAAGCATTTGGTATTTTATCTAAAATGACAGCAAATCATTTTTTTTAATTCCCAGGTTTTATGATGAAATCCCGGGAATTGGGATTATAAAAATCCAGAAATTTTAGGATTCACAAAGGACCCACTAGACAGTATACATTCATGTTTCACCCTATTCTTGATTTAGACTTCATTGTGTGTGAAATTTTGATTTCTAACGATTGTTCAATTGTTGTGTGTTTCCACGACATGACAGTACGTAAACACACAATGAACAAAAATCATTTAATATAAGTTTCTTATTTTTTGTTGTAGAATCCGAATTTGCATTTCAAAGTTCCTATTTGAAAATCTCAGCCAATTTCGGTGAATTTTGAGCTTAAAAACCCTTTTCTGACCCATCCCGGAAGTTGAAAATATCTCCAATCGATAGATCACCCTCGATTTAGTTAATAAACTTTTTAATTTTGAAATAACGGTTCCATTCCCTCTTAAAAAGTTGATACGTATGGAACACCCGGTGTATTAAATTACATAGGACCATAATATTTTATTTTGATAATGTCTGGGGGTCAAAAATTTCACTTTCTCCGTATTAATTCTGTATTTCATATGCTCACTTTTACTGGCAAAACATGGCAAAATCATGGCAAAATCATTCTAGAGACCAGTTCTTTTCATTTGTTTATTTTTTATTTTAAGTCTTCTGGGAATTTTCCTGTAAAAAAGAAAACAAACATAATTTGCATACGTAGGTACTTTAAAATTTAAATCCGGTCATGAACATTTCAATGCACACACAAATTAAAGCTGCAAACACACTCACAAAAACATTAACTAATTTAATTTTATTTTAATTTTTAAGGTAAAAGAAAGAAATTTTTAGAGGACGATTGAATAAAAATGTATGCGTGTGTGTGCAGCTTTAATTTAATTTCTTTTTAAACAGTCAATTTTCATGAAACACCTTTGAAATTTGCAATTTAAAACATTTTTTTTTTCACCTGCATTAATAATTTGTGAATGAAATAAATTGAAAATTTTCAAGGTAAAAATGTACAAAAGTAAATAAATAAAACTCTAATTATAATTTTAAATCTTCTTAAGTTATTAAGTTTTTTAAAATTTACTTAAACCTCAATGCTTGAATACATCAGTAGAGTTAATTATTACTTAGTATTAATAAAAAGACTCTGCTTTAGTTAAAATAAACATCGATTTTATCATTTACTAAGCACGCGATCGAAAAATTTATGAAAAAAAAACATTAGTCGATTTAATGTAGATTGGTTAGATAACGGAAAACGGGTAGGTCGGCTTTAGTGGGTTCCATTCCCACGTTATGAAGAGTCATACAAAACCGAAGCTTCTGATGTTCTGCGGGGATTACCTCCTAGTCCTACCTTTCGCAAAAAAAAATAAGTTTTGTTAATTTTTTCCAAGACTAAGTTTACTTAATCTGTAGTTCATCATCCGTCCATTGATTATTGAATTCTTTGGTATTTGAAACGAAAAATATCATAATTAGAATATTTATAGAAACTCAACCGCATTCTAAATTCAACCTAATTTATATGAACTTTTTTTCTTACTTAATTCTGATTTTTAAATTAATTTCTAAAATTTCTAGCTATGAAATCTTCAAATTCTGATGAATGGAAATTCTGAATTTCAAATGGTTTTGACTGCAGAAATCCTTCTTATCATATCCCGAAAGGGAAAAGGAATTGTAGTTGGTGTTATATAAATAAGTAGATAAAGAAATAAATGTATGTATTTAAGCATGTACGTCCTTTAAGTTTTATACCCGTAATAAACATCGGTTTTTACACTTTTAACAGTAACTTAGGTAGGTATCACCTTTCGTGCTTAATTAAGTACGGCACTGCAATTGTACCCTATAAAATATCTATAATATTTCGAGTATTTAACAGTTACAATTACAGGCTTATCTACTCATTAAATAGAATAGTTTCATTGTATTTAATTTGTTATCATATTACCCACGTAACAATTTTATTGCTATAAAACTCTTGCGAACTCTTATAACACTATTATAAACACTCTTATAGCATTATTAGTGGTAATTTGAGTGCTCCGCAATTGTTGCGAAACATTATAAATACGTTATAGCACTAAAATGGAGAATCCGATAAGTCGAAGGAATTGCTGTAATATTGTTACAGGATTAGTATATTATTCATATATATTAGTGTATATGTTTTTATTTTGAAATGAAATTTATTTGAAATAATTTATGTTGTGACGAAGTTATGATTTTTTATGTTAAAATAATAATTTTATGAAATTTATATTTATTTCATACTACTACTGCTATTCTAGTAATTCTATACTTAATACAACAACACTTTAACTCTTGATATAGGATTACGCACTTTTAGACTTATAACAACATTGCTATAGCACTTGCAAATGCCATAATAACAATCCCCCGCAATTACTATAAGGACAGTCTTATAGCAATATAAATCATATTATTCCCATAAAATCATCATTATAATACCTTTAGTACTTATCGGAAGTCATATAAGAGTCTTATACCACTAATTTTATTTTTATAACAATAAAATGCTACGTTGGTATAATACATACTCTCAATTATTTTTTGTCATTTAATATATCCCAATGACAAAGGATAGACCAGGAAGGACCAGGTCGAAAGACCAATAAAACATTTTTTTGCTTCATCGGGAATCGAACTTCAGTTGAAATGCAGACGCTCTAATCAGCGCCATCCAGGTTTGAGTCCGAAATCCCAAAGTCAAATCTCAAAATCCCAGTGTTACAAAATCTCAATATTATTTTATAAAAATTCAGTTTACATTTAAAAATATTTTTTATCAATAAAATTAAACACCACCGAACACAATATTGTCATTTCTATGTTATTGTTATCTAGAAAAGGATTTTTGTTTTAGGTATATTAGAAATATAAAGCAACACTTATTAATAAATGTTTGTACTCATTTTATTCTAGGCCGAACAACTGAACTACGAAAGTCCCTAAAACCACCACAAACGAAAAAAGTCATCAAACAAATTCAAAAAAATTCTCTTGTATTTAAAACCAATTTTTTTAAAATATATAAAAATTAAATCTGATTCAGAATCTCAGACAAAATTAAATTTTCTGGAAAAAGGGGAAACTCTAATTTTGAATTCAACTAAAAAATCTCTTCTAATTAAGAATTTCACCTATGCATATAAATAAATATTAACAGTTACTTGGAATTTTGTTTCACTGGGATTTTTTTTTCTCTGTGATTTAGGTGTACTCCCAAAAATATCCCGGTACGCGTATAATACTTAAAATGGAATAAAGACAGTAGAATCCATTAACAAAACAAAAGATGGTCTATTTTTGTTCCAACTTCAGTCATAACTTATAAATTATTAACCTCATTATCAACCTCAAAGACAATAAATTTAGAAATTTGATTAGTAAAAAACGACTTAAACCCTTTATACCTAATTTCATGAAGGTATAACATCATAATCGACTAATTTAAAAAAATTTAGTGACACTTTTTTAATATCTGCCAACCAACAATGCATAAATTTAGTCGCGTACAAAAAATTTTATAAAATTTGAACTTTTTCCAAAAAACTTACATTACAAAACCCTAACAGGACACCTCTGATATCTAAAACAATCACAAAAATTTCATGAAATTAAATAAAGTCTTATGAAATATTTGGTACGGCATACCATGTTGTCTTAAACAATAATTCAATTTATGTATTTCAAAATATATTAACTTCATTATTCACTCACCATGTCTGAACCAAAAAGAAGCTTAAATTGAAACCTCTTACTAAAAAAAATTTTATTACTGTTATTTTTCCATTTTGAAAATTAAATTAAAAAATTTAAATCGTAATTTTTCCTTATCTCACAACATTTCAAACTATTTAAGTGAACCAGATGCGTCATTATTTCATATAATTATGGGCCAAAACTTTCATTTTCTTTCCAAAAAAAAAAAAAAACAAAAAAAATTGATCTCTTCCAAACCATTAAGATGGAAACAAAATTCCAACTAAATTTTTTTAACTTATAGTTATGAATATCTGAATATTAACCAAAAACAAAGCTTAAATGATATTTTGATAAATAGTCTACTACACATCAATCAATAATATTCAGTTCAGTTAATAATGTGGGTAGATACTGAAATTATATACTTAGGCCTATAATCGTATTCAACAAAAGATCATAAATTTAGAATGACAAAATTAATCAAAAATTTAAGTAGGTATGTATATGTAAAATAGAGCAAAATCAATTTTCGGTTATAATATGTATACTTATTTAGCCATATTAGAAATTTAGATTAATTATTATTAAAATGATTCTACAATCGTAATATGCAAATTGATCATTTTGGTTTTAATATAATTTAAGATCAGTTCAATTTACCTGATATTCAGGTAAATTTATTACAGATAAAGAAAATAAATGTCATTACGGTTCATTATAAGAATAATATGACAATCCAATAATATTAAACAGAGTTAAATTGAAACTGATTGAACAGAAACAGTTTTATACAAAGAAACTTCCGAAGTAAAACCTTTAATTGAATCATGACATCTTCAGTATTTCTTATTTAAACACAATTCAATATTAATACTTTATTTTTTTTACTTCAATAAAAAAAAATATTTAATACAAATAATTAAAAATTGGATAAAGTTTGTATTATCCGGTTTTCCCTTAAAAAAATTAATATTAATATGAGAATGTACCAATTATTTAAAATGTTTCAACTGTAAAGAGAAAATTGCTAAACTCTGTAAAAAAAACCCTGTATTTAAAAAATGGTATATTGAAGGAAATAAATGAATTGAATTGAAATACACAAAATGAATAGAATCCAAGATAAATAGAACAAAAAATGAAATTTACACTAATACATTCTATGTCCAATAGAGGCGGAGCCACTATTAAGGCAAAATGTAATGTTATTCGATATTATTAATTTTAATTATCTACAATATACAATAAATTTTCGATAAACAATTTTCTTTTTATACAATATTATAGGATTCGACCTCTTCTCGAAATTGGTAGAAGTTGTATTCCATATTTCGGAAGAAAAATCCGTACTCAATATTTATTTATGAATTCTTTTCCATCATTTTCAATTTTTTGTGGTCACATATAACTATGTTTTTTATTGATTTATCTTAACCTCGAATTTCAAAACATTTACTTAAGCTGGAAAGGTACACCTGTGCCTTCAAACAATTTGTATGGATTTTACTAAGATTTTTACTGTTTTTGTTATATTATTGTGATTATTTTTGTGATTATTTTAGTTTTATTACTTGTGAGACTCTATTCTCTAAAAAATTTTCTTGGAAGTAACGCTATTTTAGAAAAAAGAAGGTCCAATAAGCATTTCTGTTTGTGGCGAAGTATTAAGTATAAAGTTCGGACTTGAAACAGCCAAAGTGCATCTAATTCAAAAAATATTGTACATATATAAAAAAAACAATATTGTTCTAGAAAGGTATTTGATCATACTATATATAAAGTTCTGTAACTAGATGGACAACTTTGAAATTTTATCTGCCAAGTCAATTATATATAGTTTGTCGTAATAACACAAAACATGCAAAAAATGTGTTTTTTTCATCAAAAAACCTATTTTTTTAATTTTATATATTTTGTTGTAATATTTTGTTATTATTTAATTTCTTCAAATTTAAGCAAAAGTGTTCAAAATACATTCAATTACAAAAAAAGTGCCGGTTTTTTCATTATTTTTTTTTTCATGGGAATTTACTAATAAAATACAAAAAATAAAAAAAAAACAAAAAAAAAAAATTTAAGAAATTCAATAGTTCGACACGGTAAAAATATACATTTTTATAGTATTTTAATATGCAGCATTACGTACCGAACTATTTTACATTTAGATGATAAGACATCTTCTGAGTAACTGGGCATCTTCTATGTACCGTTAGAGTTTTATTACTTCCATGTACCTACTGATGATGGATGATGTACCTTTCAGGTCCAGAAAAATTTTACTTCATTTCTATAACAAAATTAACATTCGGTACCGAACTATTCTTATTTTATATTTTATATTTTGATGATAAGACACTTCTGGGTGCCCAACTACCGTTAGAATTTTTATTTTTTTCACCTACTGACGATGATGTACCTTTCAGGAAAATTTTACTTCATTTTTATAACAAAATTATCATTAGGTACCGAACTATTCTTATTTTATATTTGATATTTTGATGATAAGACACTTCTGGGTGCCCAACTACCGTTAGAATTTTTATTTTTTTCACCTACTGACGATGATGTACCTTTCAGGAAAATTTTACTTCATTTTTATAACAAAATTATCATTAGGTACCGAACTATTATTGTTTCATGTTTTGATGATGAACTGTCCTTTGGGTACCCAAGTACCGTTATTTATTATATAAACTGTATGTAAATGAGAAATGTAAAATAATGTATAATAAAATATAAAATTGTTATAATGAATTATTTCTGTGATATAATAAATAATATTTTGTTATTTTAACACAAAAAATTCATAGAAAATGCATTATAGGTGAACCTGTCCAGTAGACAAAAGAAATAGCTGGTTTACCCACCCCTCAATTACGTTTTTTACTTTAAAAAAGTTTTAAAATATAAATTTTGATGAAAAAGGAATTTTCACAAAGATTCAAGTTTCTAAGTCAATTTGCACCGAAAATATTCAAAAAGTAAAATGCAAAAGGTACAGGTGTACCTTTCCAGCTGAATAAAAGTTAAACAACAACCCCTTACGTAATAACCAATTTAAAACAAAATAAAAAGGAAATTTAAATCGGCGGTGATGTTGCGGCAATTTGATAAATTAAAATTTTTATATATTAAAATGACTTATACATGGGATGAAATTTTAAATTAAAACTTCTAATTAAAAACTAGAAAAATTTTAAAAATATTTTAATTCGCCACGTCTCTTTTGAAATATCTATAATTTAAAAGAATTATAATGTAAATAGGTTTCGAAATGGTTCAGATATTTGTACCGTACTTTTTTTAATTTATAGGGTTCGAAATTAAATTTGTCAACTTTTTGCTGAGAAAAAAAAAACATTTTTCGCACAGATAATTTGTGAATATTTACCCATCTTTTGTTTATTTTTGTAGAAAATAGACCTAACTTTAAAATCCATATAAAAAATTATTTTTTTTTTTTAAATTAAATAAAAAAACAAAAAAAAAAATAGCTCTTCAAATACATAGTTGGTAGAAATGTTATATATTTCAACTACTTCCTTCATCAAACATCATGAAGCGCACTATTGAGGTACATTATGATTAAATGGAAAAAATAGTATTTACAATAGTAATACAATAATTGCAATTAATACTGAAGGTAATACTCATCGATTACAAATTATACTTAATGAATCAATTGTTAGAATGTGCTTTCCAATTTATTCTACAAAATTTTCTAAACATGTTCTCAATGTGTTATACAACAATATGGATTAGCACTAATTTATTCTATTACAATGCTCATTTTTTATTAGTACATATTTGTTTTTAAAAACTTAATCGTTTAAAATTAAAACCAACCTACGCTGAGAAAACGAATCAAATATAAAATTTTACTTACCAAGATATACCCTATACCTTTTGGTAAAGTCTTATTTAGATTTCGGAGTTGGGTTATAGTTCAGGATTTAATAGATCTACATAGAAATGGAGTTTTTTCATATTAATACACGGTAGTTACACGGTAGGTAGAGAATTGTGGCTAATCCTTATTACCAATCTGAAATTTTATATATCAAAGAAATATAATAACAGTTACTTAAATGAATTCCAAAAGAAAGTTGAATATGAAATAAATATGAATTAGACCTGCATACCTATACATAAATATTGCCTTTCAAGGATTCATCAAGGACATATACTTACAATTCTAAGACAATAAAAAATGAAGTAGATAAGATCTTAAGAACTCCTACTTACATAGGACTCTCTATCATAAAAGTAGGTGGTGTCCCTCTACCAAATACTAATCAAGTTTTGTATTAACATATCAAGCTGTGGTGGTGATACGAATCATTGATCGAAAGAAAATATTTGTTCCAAGTTATATTTTTGCAACGCAACGCAAATTTGCAATGATGTAGAGTAGACGATAATAAAAGTTTTTAACGGTTCCTTTGCAATTGCCCAGCCTTAGTTATAACCAAACTTCAAACTTAGGTAAGACTTCATCAAAAGGTATAGAAGATACCATAGGAAGTAAATTTTAAGATGTAAATTGATTTCCTTAACAGCATAGGTTGGCCCTAGTATTGATCTTAATTAACAAATAACTTATAAAAACAAATACCAATAAAAAATTAGTCAATCGAGTACATTGGCATAACGGAAAAAATAAGTGCTAAATACATTTTTACAAAAACAACGACAATAGACACTAATACTACTCTATTTATCGACGCACAAAACATCGAGAAATCATTATTTTAAAAGAAAAAAGATGTTGTACGAGATAAATTCACTGAAAAAATTAAAACTACCGAAATTTCACTTAAAAATAACAGTATATAGTAAATATAGTACGTATATTATTTTGTATATGTATAGGGTAGGTATATAACTCCCAAAGTATTTTGTTTATTTATGAATTAAATTATAATTTCAAAAAAGCTAATTATAAATTCATATTAAGAATTTCAATGACTACTACACCCCCACCACGACCACCAGTCTACCACCACCAAGTAATTCAAACTTCATTAACTCTAAAACTAATTTAAATTAATTTCTAAAATTTTAATTAATAAAGCAAAAAGTTTTCAAATTTATTTGCGTAATTATATCTGCATTCTTTGCGTATACAAATTTTAAGTATTTAAAAAAAAATATTCTTACTTCAATGAAATTTTCTTCCATTTTGTATCGATTTCAACAATAAAAAGTTTAAAACAACCATAAATTACCGTATTAACACTTTTCAATCAATTTAACATTTAAAAACTTTTATTTTTTTTTCTTCTTTTGATTTTTGTTTATCTAATTTTAAACAATCTGAAAATTGTTTTAAATAAACTTGAGAATCACTCAATCCTAAAAAATATCCATAAAAATTTATAATCGTACGTACACACACACACACAGAAAGTCTGATTTACTAACTTAAACAAAACCATTACCTACTACAGATGTTATCAAGATTTAATGATCCTTTTCAAAACTTTTTTTGTTTTTTTTTTTTGTATTTCGTAAACTTTAAATACAATATTTTATTATTTAAGAGATCTGGTAATTATTTTATTTTGGGTACGTGAAATAAAATCAAAAAAAAAGTTAAAGAAAAGTCCAAAATCTTATTTTGAGGTCTGATTTCACAACAATAAATAGCTGCAATGAAGTGAAATAATGCCACAAATAGAAATGAAATATCAATACAATTTACTTTAAATTGTGACAGTATTTTATTGGGAAATATTTCATTTATTATATTTTATTAAGTACTAGCGGGCCCCTGTGCAATTGCACAGTAGTAACAACATCATCATTGATATCAATTTATATGAATATTATTTATTTTTTTTATTTTGTAGGTGGGAATCCTCGAAGGACACCAAGCAATTTCATTCACGTGCACATAGTGGGGGTCTTAAACCCACTAAAAACAACAACTTTTTTGTCTTTCATACATAAAAAATCCATAATATATCCACTAATGAAGTTTTTTGGCATAATTTAAATTGTGGTTATTTTACTGTATTATTAATTAAATTTTTTTTTTTTAAATATTAAAGTAAATTTAAATTAAAATTAATTACAAGCCTTAAAAAAGTGATTTAAAAATGAAATCTTATTTAAGAAAACGTAACAATCCTGCTGCCAACGTGCCGTAGCAACTGTTGCTAGGTTGCTACGACAAAATAAAATAAAAAAAAACAAAATCTGTAAGCAGCATTATTTTTTTCTCTGCTGCGTTTGCTTATGTATCTATATACCACAATATAAGAAAAAAAAAAACAAAATAAAAAAAAAGATAGTACCCTAAAAAATTTTCTTCTCAGCTGCTTGAAAATCGTATCTGTACTTATGTATGCATAATGAAAAGACTTCTAATTATGACATATGTATGCAGATATGTATATTCTAGAATTGATTTTGAAATTATGTAAAGCTAAAATGATGTTTGATATGAATAATTGTAAACTATGAGCACATGTATATATATATATAGTTTATTTATTTCATATGAATAAGTTGTTGTTATTGTAAATGGATAATTATATTGGGTTTCAATTTTATTTTTTTAAAGGCTTTTGATCAAAATAATTATGTTGTGAAGCTGTGTATTCGAAGAAAACAAATTGAAGACAAATCGAAGTTTCTTCAAATATGATTTGCAATAATTGTATCGTACAAGAAATTTTTGAAGATAGTCTAAATGTGGATAATTTCGTTAACTATTCAAAAAAGGCAACACTTTGCCCAAAAAATTCTGATGTTGATGGAATTAACGAATTTTAAACTTTTTGAAGGGAAATGTAATAACTTATCTTAGTACCAATTCCACTGATGATTGCGGTCAAAATGATGCAGTGAATTCCTGTAGTATTTTTACGCGGCTGCTGTTCAAATAGAATGCCTCCACATAAACTTAATTTGAAAGTTGGTAGTATAATAATACTACTCAGAAACCTAAATACCTAAGGCAACCTCTGCAATGGGACTCGATTAGCTGTGAAAGCTCTAAAATTAAATTTAATAATCGCGGAATTCCTTGGCATAAATTATAGGTGAAACTGTATTTATTCTTAGACTAGATTTAGCTACGACGAAAACATAACTACCATTTATTCTTAGACGTTGACAGTTCCCTGTTAAATTGGCATTTTCTATGACCATAAATAAGTCGCAAGGTCAAACATTGGAAAAAGAAGGAGTTTATTTGCCTGAAACAGTATTTAGCCATTGGCAACTGTATGTTGCAATTTCCAGAGTACGGCGGTCTGGTGATATTCAAAAGGTTTTGACATCTAATTATTAGAGAAAAATGGTAAAATGCTGCCTTTGTCAACGGTGTCTTGCGTCGGAGTGTTGAGTAGGCCTATTGGAAAACCACAAAATGCACATTTTTCTTTACCTTCTGGGTGGTGCGGAAAAAAGAAAACAAATTTTCAATAAAACAATTATTTAACTCAATTTGCTTTTAAAAAAAACCATTGTTCAATTTATCGAATTATTTCGATCTCTATAGCAAAAAAAAAATATTTTTGCACCTGACTCAGCGTAATACACCTGATATTTGATTACATTTCTTAGAATTCACTCTTTTGTGCCATTACATAAAAAGTTTTTTTTTTCTAATTAGTAACTAGACTTTACAACTAGTATTATATACATTACAAAGAAGTTATTTTAATGGATTCAACTGAAAATCAAAGGAAATTAATTATTGAACATGAACTACATACAAAAATATACGGTCTCTCTAATTAGGGATTTAATTTTCGCCAAAAGCCATTAAATTTATTTTTTGGAATTCACTCTTTCAATATTAATCATTACTGATTTTAAATTTTCTTATCTGGTAAGAGCAAATATACAGGGTGTGCCGGAGCATGCGTATCAGCTTTTTAAGAGGGAAAGAAGCCGTTATTTTAAAATTTAAAATAAAAGTTTGTTAACTAAATCGAGTGTGCTCTATCGATTGGTGGTATTTTAAACTTCCGAAAAGGACCGCAAATCGGGTTTTTAAGACCAAAAATCGCCGAAATTGGTCGAAATCGAAATTTTCAAATGGGAAGGGGTACTTTATAATTCAAATTCAGATTTAACGACAAATGGTATATTATGACACATTTTCAAAAAACAATTTGTGATAAGAAATCATTGACACTTCTGTCACTCCTTAAAAAAAGTTTAAATGAAGGTACTTAAATTTTGAACAATGATAAATCAATTTAAATCTAAATTATACATTCATTAAATCTATTGATTTTTTATTTTGTTTTATTATTCTGCAGGTTCAAGAGATTGTTTAGTAGCAGTATTATTGAATGCAGTGATCATACCTTCAACAAGGTTATCAAAACAAACTGAAGGACGCATTTATAAAAAGCGGAGAGGCTATTGGCGCATTTTTAAGCGTAAAAACTGTTGATTCAAACAGTTTTGTTTTTGTTTTAACTAGTTCTTTTGTTTTCGCGTATGGTGTGGCTTATACGTTGCAGGCATCATCGGTCTATATTTCTTTAAAAACGATACTGGAGGTAATGTTACAGTGGATGGTGCTCGTTACAGATCGATTATCAATGAAACTGAATGGTATCGACCCGGATTTCCAACAAGATGGCTACACTTCATCTTGCTACCGCAACAATTGATTTATTGAAAAAAAAAGATTTTGCTATAAAATTATTTCGAGAAATGGTCTAATAATTGGCCTCCAGGATTATGCGACATAACGCCAATACATTACTTTCTTTGGGGTTATGTCAAGTTATTGGTATAAACCAGAAATAACAGGTGTTTTGGAATCTAACCTAACCCGTGTTATTGATGAAATAAGGCCTGAATTACTCGAAAATGTGATTCAAAGTTGACGGTTTCTCAGAGCTAATCGTCGTGGACATATACCGGAAATTATTTTTGAAACCAAAATGCCATGAAATTATATTTCAATTTAATAAAAAAATTGACTTCCATCTTAATTTAAGTGTGTTTTATTTCAATTTAAAATTCTATCACTGTAAAAAACACCTTTTATATGAAAAAGAAGAAACCCTAGAGTATATTGCACTGCATTTTCAATGGAAAATTAAATTTATTTAACTTTTAATAAACTTTTAAAAAAACCGCAAAATTATAAAATTTCTAAATTCAATAAAAAGACTATTGATTTTACTGTTGTCACTCGAGGAAATATTATTAACTATTTTAAAATAAGAAATTAAATAAAAATATTAGTTTTTATTTTATTTTTTATTTTTAAATAATTTCTACAAATCGATTCCATCTTGATCCAAAAATTCCGTGATTCAATAAAATAATTTAATTATAATATCTGGAATTTTTTTAAGCCCGATATAACCTGAAATTGTAAAAAATAACACAAAAAATTAAATTTTTAATCATTAACATTATTTGTCAATTATAAACAAAACAAACAGATGGACGTGTTCAACAAAAACTTATTTAAAAAAACTTCAAAATAACAAAAACCAAAAATATCGAATTTGTATCTTTAATTTTTTACTGATAACTTTATTAATAACTCTTCTCTTCTATTATTTGAGAAATATGGTAAGCCCAATTATTTTAAAGATATTGTGTGTATTAACTCCTATTTTTTCTTTTTATACAAGTAACAACAAAACAAACAAAAACAAAAAATCTTAACTAAGATTTAATATCGTAAAATAACAAAAAAAAAAAATAATTCCTTTAAGCAAAATTTTCATATGAAAAGTAAAATAAGAAAATTTTAACGTCAATAATAAAAAAAATTCTGATGGGGTCAGTCTAGTCGAACAAAATAAAAAAAAAAAATTAAATATTATACAAAAAAAAAAAAGAATAAAAATAAAAAAACTCCCCACTTACCTTTAAGTTGTCTGAACTTTTATATACACATATTTACATAGTATAATATGTAGAAGTAAACAATTTGAAATTTTCTTAATCGAATTTTTATTATTATTATATTTTTTTTTCTTCTTTATTTATATATAAACAATTTTCCAAGTGCCAAAAAAATTTTTTAAAGCTTCAAAGAACCTTTTTTGATTTCACTGATTTTTTTTTCTTTCTTTCTTATTTTTGAACGCGAAATAATGAAATTACCTCACGCAATTCTTTAATTCTCATTCACAATACATGTCTACATCGAACTCCAAAACATAATAGTAAATTAATTCTTTACTATAAATTGTAACTCAGTGTTCTCAAACCAATATACCGTGACACTATAGAAAAAATACTAGAAAAAATTTAAAATGTAATTGGAAAACATTTTCAAACATTTACCAAAATTAAACAGTTTTGAAGAACTAAAAAATATGAAGAACTCTAATACATAAACAGAAGAGCGACGATTTTAAGACAGTTTCATAGATATGACAAAGAGATAAATTTAAATTAGAAAGATGTAGTTGTAGACGCAAGATTCATAGTAAATTTACAGAAATTTGGGATCAAAGTGATATGTAAATACAAATTATACAACTCCCAGTTAAAAGTATTTAATTAAAGTGACAAATTATTAGGCCGAGGATAACCTTAATGTGTTACTATCATTGTATAGATTATTATTCTCTTTTTTCTTCTTATTATTTGTGAAATATTTCAATTTCCTATAATATTTAAATATTTTTGTATGCTGCTCATATCTAATAATGTTTGTAAAACTTTCCAATTTGGTGATTTAAAACAAAAAGCAGTGATAAGATAGGAACCCAAAAATTTAAATGTAAAGCTTTTTCAAAATATTACCACAAAAAATTACCCATTCAGAAAGAAAATAAATTAAAAGATCATTTTGTGTCCATCTTTCAAATAAATCAATTATAAAAAACATATCCAAGTTCTAAACCGATATAGGAAAACTATATATTTAATAAATTATGAACCAAATAAATCTGAATAATAGCAAAACATCATAAAATCAATAAAATATGAAGCTTTTTCAAATTAGAAGTATTTTTTAAAACTAAAAAAACAATTAAAATTACCCAAAAAAATAAAGTACCAACAAATTTTAAATTTCCCTGGTTTGTGTCTTTGAATTAGCTACCATGAAATGTTTTTAATTGACCAATGTATGCATAGTTCCAAATCCAAATAAATGTTGATTTTGTAAAGTATAATATTTGCAAGCAGAAAAAAAATATTCCTATTGTTGGCATGGTAATAAATCTCGATTTTCCACCTTTAAAAATTCACTAGATTTGTTAAAAATCCTTTTTATAGAAAGAAGCAAGATATCATAAAAAACATATTATCAAGGGAGCAATACTGACTATTTCTGCAATTGGTACTGAAACTACAAAACTAACTTGCATAAAAGTTTTAATGCTTTATGCATAAAAAATTAAACCAAAATGGACAGTTATTCATTCGGTGACTCCATCGGTAGCAAAAAGAAGATTAGAGCAAGCAAAAAATACACGCTTAAACTGGACGATATGATAAGAAAAATTATTTGTTTTTCGGAAATGGAAAACTTTGTTTCGAGTTAAATATTTGGGTTGGTGACTAAATCCACCAAAAAAAAAAGTCCACAAAAAATGATCCTTGTTATTGCTTTTACGCATTTCATTTTATGTACGACACTGTAAACAAAATTCTGAGGCAGGACAGATTTTAGAGCTGGATTTAAAATCAAAGCTCTACGCCTTTTACAAAATATATTTATATAAATTGTTTTTATGCATAGCCGCTGTTGGATGCAGCGAGAATATCTCCTTTTTCCACAATTGATTTTCCACAATTTTATGGATTTTTTTTGCCTTTTTTTGCGGATTTCGGTTTGTGGATTTAGTCACTAACCCAAATATTTAAATGAAGAAGGAATAAATATTTTTTTTAATGCTGTACCGACAAATATTACGTTGGGAATACCTAGCAATAAACTAAATTTCTAATAAAAGTAGAATTTCTTTGGTATTCTATGCGTCCAGTATAGTTGTTCGTGGTCCATACAACAAAGGAGAAAATTGTTAAGTACAATATTTGGTTAAATTGATTATAAATATCTTATTACCGGAAAAAAAATGAAATTTACCGTTTATTTTATATATTGTATACCGTTAAGTTACAAATTATTTTAATCTATATGAAATTGGTTTGTGGATTAAATTTTTTGGAATTTCAGTAATTACAATTCTAGTATTATTTTATTAAAATTAATTATAGAAATTTATACTACCCAAGATGAAATGGGATGAACACCTCAGTCATCTTGGCATTCTATTAGAAAAATTTGTCTTTTTGTTATGTTTATGCAACACTGTATTCATTTTTGCAGGTAAATAAATGAAGTCGTATTCAAGAACATTTATTCCTGCATTTACATTTTAGATTCAATAGCTTAGGAAATACTACTAGTTCTTTGCAATTTTTTATTAATTCATTTAAGTTACAGTACGCTCTTATGCTCTCTGCAGAAAACTTTGTAACTGTAACTATAACTGTGCAAAATTGTAAATATACTCGTATTGCGAAATAAATTCGTCTACATAGCAAATAATTCAACTTTACTTTAATTTTTACTGAATTATAATTATGGTCCTTAAATCTTGTAATGTAAATGGAAGAAGAAGAAAAAATTATATTCCGGAATAATCTAAAAAAATAATGAAACAATATCCTTGACACAAGTGGAATTCGATCCCACAACCTTCGTGTTTGTATTTAGGGAATATCACCACCTATACAATGATGGCTAATGAAATTGGTAACAAATAAATATATTTTCATGTACCTAAGTTCTTCATGAAAAACTTTTGATACCCCCAACAAGATATCTATAAAACTAAACTAGACCCGCTTGTGGTAATTTACGTATTTCATAACTTTAAGGTTATTTATCTAATCAACTGTGATTGAAATGTTTTTATTACTTTTTATATACCCTTTTCTACTTTTTTATAAACTCTCTTTGTTTCTTATATTAGTAATAAAACCAATTTATTAGATGTTTTTTAATCTCTGAACTCACCGTTGCGGAATAAATCAATTTTTTGCTTTATTTAGGAATGTCTTCATATCTTCGTTACAATCGGAAAATTTAAAACAACAATTCTAAATGTCAGCTAAAAATTGAGTATGAATTAGATCCATAGCTATCAGCGGAACTTATACGACCAGCTCAATCCGAATATAGAAAAACCAAATTTATTTGAATTGACTGAAATATAATCGCTAACATTCAGAAGTGGATTATAGCAGTGCAAAGAGAAATGGTTGTAAAATTTTGCAGTTCAGAGAATGACAAAACCATCAGAGCAAATTGAATGGGTATTAGACTGATTGAATACTTGGAAAGGAAACATTAACTTCAAATCTCTAATAATATAGATAAGATGGGCAGAAGTAAAAACACCAGAAATCACGAAAGTAAATCTGAACAATGATCTGAAGTATGTTTTTGACACAGAATAAGTTTAACCGATCGTCATAATATAGTAGTTATTTTTTTACATAATTCTACAGGATCAACACCCTAACTGCTCTTGCACAGAAATTTAGCATGCACAATTACATACAATAGCGTTATATTTTATAATTTTTATCATACTAATTTAAATGTGGAAAACTATATCTATTGTGGAGTACTTCGCCTTCATAATAGCATAGTTCCATTTTATTTTTAGTGACCAAAGCTCTCAACTATTTTTTATCAATTATGTTATCCCAATGAAAGATACTTGACCAGGTCGAAAAATTCTGGAATATCTTTTTTGCCTTTGCTTTCGTCGGGAATCAAACCTGGGACCTTGCGATCGAAAGGTAGGCGCTCTACTCTACCTACAGCGCAACCCATCATGTTATTGGATTCGAATAGCGTTTGTAGCATGGATGTTATTAAAAAAAAAATTTATTAAATACTTATATTTAGCTGGAAATATAATTTGGTAATCACTAACAATAAGAGGAAATGTATAATAGTAATGAAAGTGAGTTAGTATAAAAAAATATATAGTTTTCCACATTTAAATTGTGAACTCTCACCTATTGCTTTGGCAATTTAAAACAAAACCAAATTAAATATTTCTATTCGGAAATACACAATTTACAAAAAACACAACACAAATTACACAATTTTCATATTTAACTCCGGTTTTGAGCTTTGATTCTCAATTTGAAAATCTTTGCAGGTTGACATAATAGAATTGCATAACATATAGTGTCAGATTAATGTTTATAGCAAGCTCATCCGACGTCTATTACTAAATGAAAACTTGCAAAATTGATTGTGTAATATATCTCCATCCAGTAGGTTTGCTAAGAAACCGCAACCGTTAATGAAAAAAAAATTGATTAAAACTACACCAAGCTAATTCGTAACAAAATTTGAACAAAAGTTGTTAGTTAGTCTCAGCCATTTATACATTATTACGCACTATTCTTTTAAGGGTTAAAACATTTAGTTGACGGTCAAAAATAAATGACAGTATTAAAAATGATTTCACTAAGCATTCTAGTGATTTGCTCAAACCTATCATATAGTTAGTACAATGAGAAGTACAATATGTAGAACAACTCAACTGTTGTGAGATTATTCCAATTGATTTTTTAACCAAATAATTTGTAGCTTCAAGGGCTACCGTGTTGCTCACAATAATCTGGTGAATAAATATATGTATATATATACAATTACTGGTCGATCATACAATGACTATAAGGAATAAGTTAAAGACACTAAATTTTTAAATTTATATTTTGTAGTTTGAGATTTTACAAACAATATTTTATGTTAAAATTCCAACATATACATACATAGTTAATTAAGTCGATATAATTAGTCAATTAACAGATTATATTCTCAAGAACAAGAGTTAAAAATGTGTACTAAAATATACAAAAAAGGTTACAAAGAATTTCATTTCATTTAAAAGTATACGAATTAAGAATGAACTTTTAAAAGAATAATTATTAGAACAAGAAACTTTAAGAAGAGAAATTAATACACTTTTTGAAAAAAAAAAAACAAAAAAAAAACAAAATATAATTATTATTTTTATACTCTATAGTATACCTGTTATTTAAACATAACATGCATAAATTCAAACATTTACAAGAAATTATATTCATAGTAAAATAATCTAACATAGTTAGTAGTACATAAAATACATAAATACATAATATTAAAATAAATATTTGAATTTATACTTTTTGTATTTAAGTACCAGAATACTCTCACTAAAAATCATAAAAATTAGGACCAATGACCTCTTAATAAGTCAAATTATGTGCATGATTAATAACAATTAATTAATTATAATTAAAAATAAATATTAAATAAAAAAAAAATCTTAAATACAAAAAAAATGTAGTTATTTTAAATTGTAATAATAATTATGAATTACTTAATTTGATTATTACGCAAATTTGTGGTTTACAAACCCGGAAAATAATTTTATATTTTTTTTTATTTGCATGTAATAATTATTTGCTCTCTATTTAAAATAAAAAAAAATATTAATTAGATTTATTATATTAAATGGAGTTAATTGAATATCAAATCTTGATTTAATTTCATTCACCATATTACAATTTTTATAATTAAATTTATACCTTTTTTTATAATTTAAAAGCATTTAAACCGGAAAATGTTATTTAATTATACATGAAATATTTCCAAATATTCATATTTTAATACCTAATTATTAAAATGTATCAATTTAATAAATTGTGGTTTGAATTTCCAATTGAAATAATAACACTTTATTTAGTACTGAATATAATTTTTCATTCAAATAAAAATTGTCTCTGAAACAAGGTTTTTGTTATTTTCCACCATTTTACCTTGTATCAATTAAAATAAATTGTAAATAAACAAACAAAAGTAATGTCAAATAAAACTAGAACAAAACAAAAATCATAGTAAACTCTAACTTAAATATGAGAAAATAACCACCCTGTCATTATAAATTATGTATATGTAAACAATTTTTGGAAATAGTTAACTAACAAATTCTCTAAGATATAGAACTAATAAGAATCTGTGGTAATTTGCCAAAAACTGATATCCATAAATTTGTAATTTTCCAGGAACGCGGTTTAAAATTTTTTAAAATGAATTGTCTCTACAAAATGCTATTGAATTAGAAAGTGGTACTAGTTTACTGGTTTTTGTTATGTTTCAATAAAAGTATAATTATAAATAGTAGTTTTGATAATATTGATGAATCAAGTTAAGATGAATTACGAGATATAGGGAGATAGCTATTATAATTATGTTTTGGCAAATTAATTCAAATTGTCGGAAATGATATAAGTAATTTTCCAAAACCCGATAAGTAATTAAATAATAAGACTTTGGTTATATAACTATAACAAAAAGTTTGATTAATTTTATTTATTTATTTTAATTTTAAATAAAAAATCAAATAATAGGTATACGTTTTTTAATTTTAATACTTTTCAATTATTATTTTCATCTTCTTCATCTGATAAGAAGTTGTAGCCAGTATCACATTTGGTTTTTAAATTTTTTACAAAAGCTGTGGCAGTCACTATTTACTAGATGTAAAATAAACAATAAATCTTTTTTCTTTTGCGGAAAATTAAATTGACATAGCTGCTTGAATTCGGTACTTTCTAAGTCAATGTCTCTACTTTTCCTCATAAAATCTAATATATGAAACTCTAGCTCATCATCTTAATTATTTAATTTGTATATTTACCACAGATCTTGTAATTCTTATTCATTGTATATTTAACCAATAACAAAGTATCCTTCTGCATCCTTTTTTCATTTTAGAAAAACATTTTTAAAAAGATGAGGACATTTTTGAAACTCTCAGTCTTCATCTCATGAACAGCTACCGGAATTTTTTCCCGAACAATTCTTACTAAGTTAACCCACTCCCTAGAAGCCATTACGTCTATTTCTGTATTTTTCTTGGACCGTTCAACTCAAGCGTGATCTGAATCACATTGTAAATGAGTACGGCCAGGAACTAAAAATTTTTGATTTATACATTCAATACAATATGAGTTGATTTAGGTATTGCCCAACTTAGCATTGCTCTCATATTCATATTTCGATTTTGTGCTCCACAAGTATCTGAATATGTAATTATATGTTTCATACTGTTTCTGGTAGATACATAATTTTTTTGTAAAGAAGAGAAGCTATTTCGTCAGAATGATTCAAATTGATTGTTTGGTGGAATATTATTTGCTTCCGTTGTTTCGGACGTTAAATTCGATACAGAGCTTGACATGTAGTCTGATTCCGAAGGTGTGAAAACCTTTTTTAATTCTAAATCATCTAAATCATTTACCTTCTTATTTGCGTTTTTAGCTATAAAAATTCTAAAAATATATTTGATTTTGTATTTTCTTATAAACAAAATAATGTAATAATATTTTTTGTATCTGTTCTAGGTTCTGTGGCAAGCTGGCAAGCATCAGTTTTGCCCTTTCGCTCACAATTGTTTTGTTTATATTAATAATTTATTAATATTTATTTTATTTAATAATACTAATTCTTTATTTTTATAATAATCATTAAAAATAAAGAACATAATAATATTATTTTAAGCATGAACGAACAAATAGTTCATACAAATACGATATAACTTATCAGATAAATGATTAATGGCGTTATTTTAAATTTTGCTAATATCATGTATTATTAATATCTGCTAATATCATGTATTAGCAACGTAAATTTATTAGAAAATAAAGTTCTGGGATTTTGTCAAAGTAAAGATTTGATGACTTTCTATGAAAATTTAAATTTATTTCAAAACATCAAAAATACGGGTGAAATATCATATTTTGGCAAATTACCACAGAAATATATAATCAAGTTATGGCCAATTCCAGTTAAGACCAAAATTTAATGTTTTCAACAGAACAGGGATTTGAGTTGATGTAGACTTTTCACTATCAACCAGTAAACTTTCATGTTTTAATAAAAAGCTTTGAAATATCTATGGTTTGAAAAAAAAATATATACTTCTCAATTACCATGTATTTCTACTTTTTTCCTATATTAGGTCAAAATTATATTTTCTATTTTCAACTGTGAAGACCACCGCCAAATTTTATTCATTACATTTTATTTTTAAGTCCATTTTTGGTTACATCTACATTAGATTTCAGCAAAGGAGGAAGCAGCAAGAAAGCAGACATCCTAAATATTAAACTCTGTTGTACATATTAGGTATATATAAAGATGATACAAATTTAGTTTCCACATAAATTTCAGTGATTTGACTGTTGTTTTTAATTTTTTTTATTTTATTAACTTATATAACAATACTGTTCTACCATTTAGATAAATAATATTTTTTTGTTTTTTTTTTTTATGTTGACAGTAACTTTTAGCTAGAATAAATTACCTTTTCGCTTAATTTCAGTACAATACTGTACATATTTTGTTACTACATTTCTTATCATTTCATTTATTTTACACAATGATGCTCAAGGGTACCGACTAGATAATGTAAAAAACCCATAAAGCATTTTTTTGTTTCCTCGGGAATTTAAACTGGAGCATTTACCTACTGCGCTCTACGTACTGCGTCATGCTTAATGTAATGGCTTAATGTATTTCAATGTTTTACTAATATGAACAATACATAAAAAATGTTTACATCAATGTAGCATTAGAAATCAGAACGTAATCAGAAATTATAAGTTTGTTATCTCTATCAACATCACCGTTTTTAACATACGATAGTAGCCTTGACAATGTTTCGCAATGCAATATGTACAAATACGTTTGAATAGTTTTGAATAGAAGGAAGTTAATAAGAACAGTTGATGAGTTCAATAAAATAATGTAATTCATAATATGGAATATTTTATTTTGTTAATTTTTTGTATGATTAAAACTAAACATAATTTGTAAATTGAATAATTGGTATATTGAATATGGGTATCACAAATAAATATAATAAGTAGAAAGCCAAGATGTCCAATTAACCAATACAATTGAACATAATTTAATTCTATATATATTTTTTAATAACAATTTAAAGATGATTGAACTGTTGACAGTTGACATAGATCAGACAACACAAGGAGGCTGAAACGAAAACCTACGATTTATTGAAATAAACTACAAGTATAATGGAGCAGGTATATTGATTTCTGTCAACTAAAATAAGTATTGCTTTTTAAGCACAATTTTGATTTATTCAAATATTTAAATACAATACAGTTCATTGTAATTTAAAGGTTGTAAATAAAAGGTAAAAATCCTAGGGGTTTGCAGCAATTATCATTCTAAGATATTTTGAAGAACAAACAAGCTTTAAAATAGGACTTTTGATTAACGAATTCATATTTTATATAAATAGTCCTGTTCTTATAAAAAATCCTCTAGAAGCAATTATCATTTTATTTTGTTTTAAAGTCTTCCAAATTTTCAAATACCGTATAAGGATATACTTTAATCAAGTTCAAGAAGTCTAAGCTATTACTACTCACATTGTTCACTTCATTCATACATCTATTTTAAACATAAAGTATATCCTCAGTCAATTTTTTTTTTTTTATTTTAAAATATTCGTCATTTCCTAGGATAATAGATTTGTCAAAATGATAATAATATTAATATTTAAATCAAATACTTTAATACTTAAATTTCTTTATTATAAAAGAGAAATTGAATATCCTTTATATAAAAAAAAAATCAATTTGGGTTCGGTTTTCAACTCCTTTTAAAATCTAACCTTAAAAATCTATCAACTTATAATAAATGACTAAACTAAAAAACAAAAAATGTCGATAATAAATCAACCATAAAAATCTCATCATTTATTTGTTACATACACAAAGTTCATTGTATTTTGTATTTTTATATAAATGAACTTTAATGCTATGAACTCTTTTGTTTTGTTTTGTTTTTTCTTTTTTTTTTTTGTTAATTCTCATTCAAGATATAAATAATAATGTCTCGTAGAATCATCATAAGAAATCAACACTCAAACCAATCAAATAAAAGGGTACATTTTGTTTTTTTTTCTTTTATCGAAACCAAAGAGAATTTAAAAGACTATAATAATTTAAAAAAAAAAAAAAAAAAAAAAAAAGGGTTTAATATTGTTAAAGGAAAAAAAAGCTTTTCCATTATTGCAACGTGAAAATCGTTTCCCATTTAATATCACAACAAGATTAACTTGATCTAACATGCTTCAACTACCAAAAATTTTTTTTTTTTTTAAATTTAATCAATTTAAGGCAAAAAATAAAAAAAATTTTCGTTTCTTTAATTTCAAACGAAATTTTTTGAAAAATTACAAAACTTACCTACAATTACTTAGAATATAAAAATATAAATAAAAAAATAAATATCCTTGAATGTATCCTTTTTCAAAATACAAATTCTTTCCATTTTACCCAAATAAATTTTCTCTCTAAAGCATCTCTTGCATGGTGCAATTGTTTTAAAATTATTTGTAACATACATACATACTTTCTCAAATCGAATAAGAATAATAAATGTCAATGACAAATGTTACACATTAAATTCTATTAGAAAATATAAAACATAAAAAAAAACATTTAAATGAGAAAAAACATTTTAAATACTAGTAAGACTAGTGCAAAAGCGATCAATGCTAATGAAAGAATAGTGCTGGCATCACATACAAACCCTACATAAATCATTAGAAATAACTGAAGTATATATAAAAAATGGATGGAGCGAATCAAGCCAAGGAATCATTGAACAACACCACAACATTATCAATAAAAATTAAATAAAATAGTCCGTTTTTAAAATTCATTGTTCACACTTCGGTATTAATCTTAATCGGCAAATCGGTTGGAGTTCGAGTAGATATCTTTGTAGATATTTTGTATTTTGTAGATATCTTTTTGAAAGTTGTTCTATTGAATTAAAATCAATTTAAACAATTTCAGCTTACACCATTGATATACTAGATGGTCCAAAACTGGCTTCGAAAATTCATTTATTGTAAGAACTACTAAAATGTGGAACATAACATGGTTCCATTGCATGTATTTCCCGCCAATAGAAATGCTCTATTATGCAATTTGAAATTTTTCAAACCTCTTCTTCTTACCAATTCTCTTCTATCATCGTATTTCTCTCCTAAAAGTTCTCGCCTCATCTGAACCTACAATAAGTTTGTATAAAAAAAACACCTTTTCCTAGTGTTTGGGTATTGAGTAAAAAAAAAAAAAATTATAGAAAAAAAGGGATATGGGGCATTAACCGAAATATAAATTTGATAAATAAATTTTCTGAACTCAGGTCTTGCAGAAAAACAATCATGCCAAAACAATCGATTTTCCACTTAAAAGTACAACAATCTATAATTTCTCTTTTTTTGCTACAAATAACTATTTTCTCGAATGCATGATTTTCCTTTACGTATTATTATTTATTTACCAAAAATATCCGAACATTTACACATACACACATCATAAATATAAAATTCAGTAAAATAAAATGAATGCATCAAAATGCATGCATTAACACAAACTTATATATTTATGTATATATATTTTCTATTATATTTATTATTACATTATTATTTTTTATGATTTATAAAAATTTTCAAAATTGTATCAATAAATATTATTTAGTTTTCTTTTATTTTTTTATAACCTCAAAATTATTTTGTTATACTCTAAACTTACCATCAGGGAAAATTTAATAAATTTCATTTTCAACCCACATCTCCTGAATTCACAATTCACTATTATTGCATATCATATTCGCACTCATAACAAAAATAAATTTCTACATACATGCATACAAAATTTATAACAAAATAATAAAAACAATAATAATAATAACAATAAAAACCAACACTTTCACATTAAAAAATATGTGATAAATTATTCATAAATGCAATAAAAACAAAAATGAAAACAAAATAAAAAATGAAAATAAAAAAAATAAAAATAATTCAATATTGCAGGCAGGATGTTTTCATTATACAAATGGATTCGTGAACAAACTAATAATTTCCAAAAATTTATCTAATCTCAACCGAAATTCAACAAACTTTTCAATTCAATAAAAAGAAAGTACAGTATAATTTGTTTTTTTTTGTTTTTCTTTTTGCTTTTTTTTATAGCTGATCATTTCTTTATAATTTTATTTAATACAATTTACCTTGAATATTACATATTTTTTATTTAATTTTTTGTTGTTGTTATTTTTTTTTTTTTACAGAAATAAAATATGAAATGCATGAATTTTAAGGTAAAGGATGTAGTTTAGAAACTCTTGAGGGGTTGAAGAAATCAAAGAATACAGAAATAAGAACTAAAAAAAAGAAAAACAAAACAAAAGGATAAATAGGATAGCATGTCATGATTGTTATCTTTTGTGGTATCCATTTAGGTTATAAAATTTTCTTATTTTTTTCTTGATTTAATTTTTTTTTTTAATTCTGAAATATTTGTAATTTTTTTTTTTGTTTTTTAAATAAAATGAGAAACATAGAGACGTATTGTGTATGTACATATAAATTGTTAGGGTTTAAAAATAAACTTGTAATCACAAATTTATGATTCCAAAGTTGTAAAATGGTGGTGGTTCAGGTCAATAACACCTGTATTCGTAAACTTAAAATAAAAAAATGTTCTTCTCGTTTTTTACATTTATTATAAAAAGTTTTGTTTGTTTTTTTTTTTGTTTTTTTTTTTTGTAACTAAAATATGGGCTGAAAATATAATTGTTAGTGAGGGAAATGTTAGCACAAAAAATAAAAATGTGATTTAAATCAATATTTTACATTTTTTTACATTACACTGTTATATTTAGAAGAGTGAAGCTATTATTTTTCATATGTGTGTTTGTGTTAGTGTGCAGTTCAAAAAATTTTTAGAAAACATACAACGCTAAGGAAATAATGGTTGACATTAATTAATTTCCTTAAGGTTTTCCATAATTAGTATTTGTGTTTTGTAATATTACAGTGTAACAATGTAGAAAATGTATAAAATGTGGGAAATGTACCGTGAGAAATTTAATTAACCAAATTGTGAAAAAAAACAATGTAATAAAATTAATCAATGATTTTTATGACTAAGTAGCTATGGATAAAATAAAATCCATTAAACTATTTTAAAATTTTTAATGTCACAAGTATATTAATATGGTAAAGTGAAGTGAATTTTTTTCTTTATTTATTTATTTCCAAAAATTCTAAATTTACAGTAATTAATATATTTATACAGTTTTAAAAATTACATGAATTTTGAAAAAAAATTTTTTTCTTTTTTATTCCAAGCCTTAGTTGTAACTGGCTGGTTTAATATTTATTTTTAAGTGTCCGTAACGTACGTAAAAAAATTTTATTTCCTTTTTTGAAATAGCCTAGACTATTTTTAATTATTGTGAAAATAAATTTAATTACTATGAAAAAAGAAAAAAAATTTTATATTTTAAATAATTTAGTTTTAGTTGATTTTAATTCTAAATTTGAAATTTCATAAATTATGATTTAATATAATATTCTTTTATTTTTATTTTGAAATGTGTATGTTATCGATATTTTTTAATTCAGGCGTTAATTCATTATAAGCTTTCAAACAGTTGTAAAGTACATTATTCTTCTGATTATTTGTTTTAAAAAGACTTAAGTAAAAGTTGGATTTATTCCTAGTATTATGGGTATGGATGTCTACGTTTCTGTTTGATATTAAATTGTGTTTGAAGAGATTATTTACTACCTTAAATGCTATCATATACAGTTCTTTTCGGCAAATATTTTCTAAGCTTATGTATTTTTTCGTTATATAATTGTTCGCTAGGAAATATTATTGGATAATAATGTATAATTTTTATTGCTTTTTTGTATGTAATATTTAATTTGGTTAACGTATATTCGGGTGCTACGCTCCATATTGGATTAAGATATGTTATATTTAAAAAAATAAAATACAACATGTATATATATATATATATACATAAATATATATGGAAATATTTTCTTAATTATATGTTCAACATGTTCCTTCCATTTTTGTTTACTATCAAGCATCAGACTCAGATTGTTGAAAGTTGTCACCACGCTAATAGGACCATTAAGAAGATTACATTTGACGTCCAATGAACTAAAGTCCAAGTGATTTTTTTTACATATTATCCAAAGACTATAGGAAAGGGTTTCTTACTTTATACAAAGTTATTGTAAGTTCGGATATGAAGAAAAGGATTAGGAGAGAAGTAGGATGATAAATTCAAGACGAACATTAACAACTTCGTTCGTAATTGCCCTCCTTCTCTTTTACCATCTTCCTTTCCTAATTTTTATTTCCCACCCTAACCAAACGTACCAATCAGTATAAATCGATTAGATATTAGATTAAATATGGGATAGGTCCCTACCTAATGTTTTGGCTATGTATAATAAAAAAAAAAAATACAAAAAAATACAAAAAAAATAATAAAAAAATAAAGGAGAATCGGTAGGTAAGTTAGAAACGAACCTGAACATATTAAAAAACGGTGCAAGTTCAAGGGGGTTTATTCTAAAAAATTTAGCGGCATAAGTACATTAATTTGAATATGTATACATTTTATGGAATATGATGCAGGGTCTAGCTGAAAGATTTTTAAAAAATAAAGATTAAAAACTCTAGGTATGTTTAACTAATTTTATTAAACACCTTTATCAATTTCGGTTACTACATCATCATTAGAAGACTGAATGGGTGATGGTTTGATGTCTCAGTGACATGATGGTGTGTCTGATGATAGTGTGATAACCAAAATTGATTAAGATATTTAATAAAATTAGTGAAACATACCAAGAGTTTTTAATCTTTATTTTACATTAATTTGGTTTTAAGGACTAAAGTCCAAGGCTTAAGTTACATTAATTTGGCTTAAGGACTAAAGTCCATTTTTTTTGCACATTGCCCAAACACTAGGAGAGGATTTTTTTATAAAAAAAAATGATTGTAAGTTCAGGTAAGTAGAATAAGATTAAAAGGGAAATAGGAAGATAGTGGATAGTTGGAGACGAGCATGAACAAATTCTGTTTCTTTTAAAAAGGTATTCGTGCCTATTATTGAAAACAGCGTTTCAATCGCGGCTTGTTTTGAATAAAACCGTGTTCGATTCGATCGAATGATAATTTAGTATTTTTGAAAACGTCGGTTGCTCCAGTAATCGGTAAAATTTTTTGTTGTATTGTTTAGTAAGAAAAAAATATATTTCAAAACTGGATTTTATAACTAATACATGAATAAATTGAAGAAATGTAAAGAACATTGCAAAGGATATAAAGGGTGTAAAGGATATTTTTAAAGGAAGAGTTGTAAAAACAATTTATTTGAACAAAATATTTAAAATTTATTTTATAAAAGATGTACTAACAAAATAAGTATAATATGATTAAAAATTATTTAACTTTTAGTTTTATAAATATTTTTTGACTAAACAAAAATTTGTTTAAATATTTTTTAAAAGAAATAGAGTTTGATTTTCATAAAATCCTCCACCATTACTCGAAATTGTTATACATTTAAAAATGTAAAACTTCCCTTTAAATAAAACAAGAACAGACATTCAATATTTCATAATTAAATAACTTTGATATAAAACAAAAATAAATAAACAAATATTTAATATATTTAACTTAGTTTTTATATCCATTTTATAAAACGCACTAAATTAATGGCGGATATGAAATGCTATAATTTGTATGAAGCTCATTTCTACAACATTTTTAAAAATACCAAAAAACTTTTCCGATTCATTTTCAAAACGCGCGTTTTCAAAAATACCAACTTTACAAAATTGAATGAATATCCGAGCCACGATTGAAACACCGTTTTCAATAATAGGCATGATTAAAATTTACACAATTAAGAATCGGAATCTCGCATATACGTATACAAGAGGGTGGTACGATCCGAGGTAAAAATTCTTTAAGGGAGTGATGTGTTCTACAAAAAAAATTGTTCAAGCTAAAAGCTTGAGTTTATTTTACATTTAACATTTACATTTAACCTTACCGTTTAAACTAAAGGGGGAAAAAGAAAGAAAAATTTTAAAGAAAATCGGATTTAACAGAAAATATCTAAAAAAATATCTGTTGTCTAACAATGTCTTACGGTATATAAATACGGCATATAAAATACAATGCATATAAATAATACGAAAAAAAGAATAGGTACTTTTGTTTTGAATTGAATTCTAACATCCCTTCTAATTCAGAATCTCGCAAATAGGTATTATATTGAGTGAGAGTGAGTGTCCCAAAATTATTTTTAGCCTACCTTCTTTCAGGAAATTTCTAAGCCAAATATTGCAGAAGTTAGAAGGCAAAAACTTTTCGATAATTCCTTAAAAGCAGGCGTAAATTGACTTGTATTTTGATTCCGTTATTTTGTGGGAAAAAACTTAATTTTAAACTAAATTACAAGTTATATATTTAAATTTTGTTTTTCGTTTGTAGTAAAATTCTTAAATTAAAAAGAAAAACTACACAAAGAAGGAAATTTACCAAAATATTGGATAATGTATGTAGACCATGTGCTCTCTATCATCAACCGTAATGAATTAGAAAAGATCCTGAACAACCTTAACAATATTCACGAGAACATAATATTAACCCAGCAGAAATTGAAGAGAATCATAAGCTACCTTTCTTAGATATTTTAGTATCTAATAGAGATACTGAAATAAAGTTCGCAATATATAGGAAGCCGACGAACACCCAAAGAGTAACCCCAAGTCATCAAAGCATAGCTTCCAACAAAAGATTGCCCCATTTCATTCAATGCTCATAGACTAGTGACAGTTCATATGGAAAAGTATAAATATAATGAGGAAAAAAAATATATCATCGACACAGCTGCAAAAAATGGATATTCGAGCACATCAATTACAAGAATAATCAACAAGAAAAGGAGGTATATATAAAAAGGGATGATATAATGATTTTTAAATTAGGAAGATGCAATTATTATCAAATCTGAAGTTAAAAACTATTTTTAGAAATTGTATCGTTCATCATAACACTATTAAAACTCATTAGTAGGTATTTATAGTGGTAGCTACCTATACAATTCCTGATTTTCATTTTGATTGACTTTATAACTTATTAAAAGATGTCATTAATACATCTGTGAGTTATAAAAATCGACCAAAATTTAATTGTAAAATGTATTTTTATTAAAAGTAAAATGATTTGGAAATTTTACTATTTCACACTTAAAAAATTTATAATTACATAAATTTATTTTAAAATTTTTTTTTATAGGTTAAAATCTGGAGATATCAGCCTTTTCTATATTTCAGCATATTTCTATTTTGTTATCTATAGGAAGCTGGTAATATTCACACCTAAATACATAAAAGTGATAGTTAAATTTTAATTTAATCAACCTTTAATTTACATTCCATAATTTTTAATTATTTTGCTATACAAAATAAATATTTTATTTTTAGGAGTTACCTTCCTACCTATTTTAACTATCACCTTCTTTAAAAATTCTTTAAAAAATTTTTTTATAACTTTCGAATTGCTACAAAATCTAAATTAATTTAAAATATTCATAACACATTACAGTAACTAAATATATATTTATAAAATTCTTTTTCAATGTAGTGACAAATTATTAAGTTACTAAATTTAGTTATCTAAAATTATAAAATTAACAAAAAATAAAAACAAAAGCTAAGAAATTTGCATATAGTACCTAAAGTCGATTTTGACATTAAATAAAAAAACATATCCTTTCACTTATATATACGATGATAATGTATGAATGTGTGTATGTGTTAAATAAATGCAAAATTATTCAATTGAAAAGGTAAAAGTTAAAATTAACTTCTTACCTCTGGTCTCTAAAAACAATATGTACAATTTTAATAGCCAATATACCTAAGGTACTCGTATATAAATAGGTAAAATGATTTCTAAAAAAAGTTTTGTTATTTTTTAATTTATTTTCAAAGGTAAATTTATGCGATTTTATTTTTGAATATTTTAAGTAAAACTATTTCAATAAATGAATATACATTAGTTTATTAATATTATTTTTGAAATAAAGCTAATTTTTTTTTTGTTCATTAATATTTTAATTTTATATTTTTATGTTTTATTTTTGTAATAGATTTTAGGTCTATTTTTTTGTATTGTAACGTCTCTATGGAGTAAAAAATTAAATTTAAATAACCCATGATATTCTTTAAAAACTTAAAATTATAATAAGTTAGAATTTTAATTAAAAAATGTAAATTAAATTTTCTTAGTCACTTTAAGATATACTAATGAAAATTAACTATTAATAGGCGTGGAAGTTTTAAAAAAAGATGCTTTCTTGAATCCTTTTAATTGGTAAATTAAAAAATTAAAATATAAAATTTGAGTAAAATCGAAATAATTAAAAAATATACTTTATTTTCTTTTCTTGAAAATATTTATTAGTCATCTCAAAAATTAGTTGTGTATAGACACTAACAAAATTAACCGTAATTTATTAAATTCTAAAATAAATTTACTAAATTAATACTCAAATATTGCAATATTACAGCGTTTCCAGTCAAAGCTATTAAGATTGACAGTTGGCGCGCCTTGGTTTGTCAATAATGATGTCATATATCATGATTTGCAGGGGAGAACCATTAAGGAGGAGATTTGAAGCATAAGCGGAAAGTACTAGACAAGATTAGTTGCACATCCAAACAGACTGGCAAGCAGATTGTTGGCTGCAATTGATGTAAATCGCTTTAAACGTCCTAGCATCCCGCAGCTATACAGTAGACAATAGGAACAATCAAATGGGGTCCAAGAAGTACAATGGAGTATAATGTTGGCATCATGAATGGTTGACCACTGGGTTATCTCATCCGCTAGTCAGTGCAATTTATCTGCATAAAAAAATGTCATACGAACTACTGAATGTCTCCTTCAGAGACAGATTGTAATGTTTCATTGGGAAGTAAAAAAAAACATTAATTCTAAAACAAAAAATATTTTCATAAAAAATTAAAGTGATTCATTTCGATTAGTAGCAGAAAAAACAAAACCAAAATCACATAAATTATTTGTGTATTAAATTATTGCTCAAAAATGATTATATTGCATAAACAAAATCGGAATAAAATGGTTTTTTGAAAATTATTCAAGAATTTGAAATTATATTGGATCAATTTTATTTTTATTACAACAGTATTTCCTACTTTCGCTTCTACAACATCCTGGAGTCTTCTAGACATTGAATCGCTTAAATTTTCCAAATTGAAATTTTTATTGATTGCTAAGTATTTTTAATGAAGTTCCAGGTTTCAGTTTCTACCCTTCAAATTCCTTCTGGTACCTTATTTTTCATACAATGCCAAAGGTTCTCAATTATATTGAGCTCAGGACACTGAATTGGTCAATCTAAAACACTGTGCTCAATAAACTTCAAATACGGTGCAGCATTATCTTGTTATAACACAAAATTATCAGTTTTAAGAGATCAAAAATTAATATTTGATGTGACTATTTTTGGCAGTTTAAACAAGAGCCATTTTCCATAATAATAAGTACCACCCAAACCATAATATTCCCATAATTTGTATGTCTTATGCAAGTATACACAGCTCATATTTTCTTTTCATTGTTGAATGATAAAATTTTCTTCTGTACGTACCATCTGGTGAAAATATATATTAATCTATTCTGGCCTCTACCATCGAATATTTCAAACAGATCCATTATATTTTTGTTTTTTCATTTGATATCTAATAGAATTTCTATAAATAAGATACAATTCGTGACAGTTCTTGAACAGAAATTCCGTAGGTATAATCTCTGTTACAATTTTACTTCTAATTTTAACCGATAATTCAAGCTTTTTATCCACAAGATTTTTAGCCATCTTCGCACTTAAGAAGAGACTAGTAACAAACGAAACGTTAACTATTAAAAATTTAATCTATTTTTGCTTCAAATAATCTAAAGAAAACAATGTAAAGTTTTTTTAGATGGTAAAATGAACAAGTGCACAAATAATTTTGGAAAAGACTGTATATATAATATAGTATATATAATTTGATTCAATAGAAAATCTGATTGAAATAACAAAAATATTTAAAAAGAAATGAAGTACTCATTCCAAACAATAATATGAAATAACATTTAGAATAAGCAAACCAGAAACTGAGTGGCAAGTGGTACATGAACAAAACATTAGACCGTTTTATACACGGTATACACATTATCATTATTTCATCAATGTTATAGATTTTATCAGTAAAACTGATGATCATTAAAATTTTCTGATTTTGTCCTTTGAACATTGTCCTCTCAATCAAAAATTTATAGTAAAACTGATGAATAAGAGTAAAGAAAATGTCAAATAAACACAGCATAATAATATCATCGGCTACTGCTACTTTTGTTAGACGATTTTTATACAGTATCTACCACCGATTTAAGGTGCATATCCTTTGACAAGAGCATTTACCCATCTTTGGTACCGTGTATTATGCTACGGTCACATTACTTTTTACATCAGAAATTCGACAACAAAACTTTTTATGCAGTTGATCTATTCACATTTTTTCTTTTAATAAATTTATTCCTAGATTTTATAAAATATCGTTTATGGAATTTGAGTTCAATTCAAATACCGTCCAATTAGTCTTTTAAATACTATTGGAAAACTTTTTGACAAATTAATCAAGAAAAGGCTTGACAACTTTATACAAGATAAAAATATACTTCCTAATGAGCAATTCTGATCCAGAAGTAAACACCCAACTTCTCATCAAGCTCGTAGGATAACAAATATCATCAAAAATAAATTAAAAAATAAAAAATCTGTAGGGATGATGACACTCGACATTGAAAAAGTTTTTGATTCTATCTGGCACAATGGCTTAGTTCATAAATTAATTATTTCTCAATGTCCTACCTATATCATAAAAATTATACAAAGTTTCTCAAAAAACAGATCATTTCTGGTTAAAGTAGGATCGGATGTATCGCATTCTGTGGTACTTACCTCAGGAGTCCCACAAGGCTCAACATGTTATATAATATATAACCTATGTTATATAATATTTTCATAACAGACTTGCCTACGCCCAACAACTGCACTCTTGGTTTATATGCAGATGATACCTTAATCTTAAAACTTCAATTCCCAATTCCCAATTGAAATAACAAACAATCTTGAAAATGCATTTAAAGATATTCAAGATTATTACTACAAATGGAAAATAAAAATTAATGGCGAAAAAACCAAAGCGTTTTTCTTTACTAGAAGAAGGAAAACCAGTTGTTTGCCAAACAGAAACATTTGGGTTAATAATATAGAGATTGTCTGGGAAAGAGAAGACGTCACTTATCTTGGAATTCACCTCGATAAAAAATTATTGTTTACGATTCACATCAACAAAGCTATTGAAAAATGTAATTTCTTTGTTAAACTTTTGTATCCTGTAATAAACCGTAAGTCATTTTTAAATTCGAAAAACAAACTCCTAATATATAAAACAGTTTTGCGTAGTGTATTTCTATATGGATTTATCGTGTGGCAGGACACTACCAAAATTGTAAACCAAAACCAAAACTGCTTTCCTGGAAAGTTGCTACAACTCAAATAATCCGCTCATAAGAGCAATTTTAGAGTAGGTTTTAATTTAGGTTTATTTTTTAGTATGTAAGTAGTGGTAAGTTTAATGAAAAAACAAATATTCAAAAAGGTTTTTTTGTCGCCATTTTTCCTTTAAATAATAAATTAATTAATAAATAAATTAGTCAGATAGCCTAAGTAATAGTTAAGAATAGTCATAGGTGTAAATAGTATAAGCTCTAAAAAATTTAATATTGTTAAAAAAAAATTATGAATATGTATCATGGCAATAAATAAATAAAAAAAAAAACAGTTATTACATTTTAATGGTATTGGTTTTAAAAAAAATAAAAAAACTAAATAGAAAAGTTTTACGATTTACTGTAGTAGAACAGATTACGGTACTACAATTAATTATAAGTATATAAAGTAGAATTATTTATTTAGTTTTTAATTTTTTAACTTTACTTAAGTTATTCTGAAATTATACTCACTTATGACCATAACTTTTTCTTTTCTTATTAATTATGTTAAAATTATATTTTTAAATAACTTGTAATTTGTTTGATTTAAACGAAGTATAAATAAATGAATAAATAAAATCAAAGCTAGTGTTACCGGACCTAATTTTATGCCAGTCAGAGTTCACATATCTTTTTTTGACCGTGTCAATTTACCAATAAACCTCTCTAATGGCTTTATGGATGCTTAGATCCGTTCAACTAAAATCGATTTAATCCTCTTCTATAGCGATTCCATTCACTAATAATTTTTTTGTTTTTTTTTTATCTTATTGTCAGTAACTTAGGTAGGATACGTTTTCGTATGGTACTACAATGTATTTACACAAAGTGAATAAAAAACAAATTTTATAAAATTTCATTATTTTATGAATAATGAAAAAAAGTCAACCGAACTGCTCTGCCCGGGTTCGCTCCGACTCGAACCCCTAACCTTCTGATTGGTAGTCACATGACATAATCATTACAACATGTAGGTCGGTATATTAGAATGTGCAGGAACCCTACAAAGCTTTACTATATATATTTTACTCATATCCTCAAATAGCATTTTACAATTACAATTGCGCTACCTGTTGTAAGCATGTTACTTAATTTATGACATAGATGGAATGATGATATAAGATGATACGAAACTTTGTTAAATTTATTAGATAAAAAATTATATATTAAATATTTAAAACATCTTGTGAACATTTCAATAATTTTTATAACACTTTCTTGGTTACCGTTGGTTTGATTACTATTGAAAATTATTACGAACCGATAAACCTGTCAGATAGCTTGTAGTCAGAGGTTATATATTAAAGTGATTTTCGTCTTACACTAATAATAGAGTGCAATTCGTTAAAATTGGAAATACAATCAGTGAGCCAGATTTTATTACCGCAGGTGTTCCACAAGGCAGTGTGTCTCAAACTTCCTTATAAAGGGCAACCTACAGCTTTTGCCGATGATATTAGCTTTGCTTATGGTACTGATAGCTTTTTAGATCTTATTTCTTCTTAATTATGATCTAGACATGCTTAGAAAATGGTTTAACCAGCATGAAGTTATTATTAAGGACAAAACAAAGGTCATGTTTTATAATATGAAAAAGAAAGGTCTGCATAAAGTAAATCTCATATATCACTCTCCTGAGTGCAAAGCTATGTCAATGATAAAAAAAACGTTCTGTTTTTTTGGAAAAATGTATTTCTAAATGTTTTAATATTGAAGAAGTCTGTATTAATTAGAAGTCTACTTTAAATACTTAGGGGTTAACTTAGACCCCCAGCTTAACTGGGGTGATCACTGTATAAATGTTGGAAACTATTGCAGGTCTACTCTGAGACTAATTTATGAATTGAAAAAACTATGTTCTGTACAAACTATTAAAACAATATACTATGGCCTATTTCAATTCAAAATTCAATACGGTTTAAGTTTTTGGGCTAGTAGTACATATAATAAATTACACCCTATTCTTACTGTTCAGAAACACATACTTCATATTTTATGTAACAAAAATAGATTTGAAAGCAGTCTTCCACTATTTATCGACTTAAATATCCTTTCGCTAAGGCACTTTTTATTGTTACAAAGTTCTCAAAACTTTTTTTATTAGATCTGGCAATTTAAATTTTAGAAACCTAGACCAATACAATATACGCAATAACAACAATACAATGTGCCTAACACCACAGTTTAGAACTACTACTTTGCGTAATTTTTATTTTATATTTTCATGTCGTTTGTTTAATAAATTGCCGCTTAACAGATTACTTAATGTTTTTTGTAAAAAAGTAAAATCATGGTTATTATGTTTAGAATATTCTAGCGTTGAATCCCTTTTTGATGTACTTAGTTAAAGTTCTCAATTCCTATTATAATACTTTATTTATTTATATATACTTTGATCCTATTTTCTTAATTTCATTTTCCTCTCATTATTTGCCAAGATCAGATCAAGTAGCTTTTTTCTCTCAAAAGCATGAATTTTTTAATTTTTTTGATTTTTTACCTAATTTTAACCTAATTTTGCCATTGCTAAAATTGTTTATTATCAAAAAAATTACTTTGTTTTTGTAATATAAATTTAAATTATTTTTTTTAATGTAGTATTTGTGATGATTACCCCACATAATAGAAAATAGTATTTTATTTGTAAGCAAAATTAACTTTTAAATAAATAACAAGGTGACTCGATTCTATTTTTGAAATTAAATAAAGAGTCTTCCTATATTTTTCTCTTAAATAAGTAATTTTTAAATTTAATATAATTTTTTTTTATTGTAAAGCGTAAAATATGAAATGAAAAATAATAAATAAAAAAATAAATAAATTACAATTAACAACAATATAAATTATTATTCTTAATGATCAAACAAATAGTACGTTTCTGGCATTTCTTTAAAATTTTAAATTACTTAACTCAAATCTTTGAATTAAATTTATTATACTATATACACACTATATTATATACATACATTTAAGAATATTTAATATAAATAAAATAATAAGCAATTAATAAAAGAATGTCCTTCAAAAACAACTTTTTTAAAACCAATTTGCTTCATAATTTAGATTAAACAAATACTTATATAGAAATGTTAGTGTTAATTTCATTCAAAAGTAATTTAATTATGAGTAAATAAATAAATATAGAATTTTGATTTATATGTAGGTCTAGGTATGTAGGAGTATGTATAGCAGTTTAGGAAATTAATGGTGTACATATCATTATTACTCATTAATAAATTATAATCGTATATATTTTTTTTTGTTTTTATAAAGAAACAAATTACTCATCGAAAATCCTTGAACTTAAAATTAAAGTCCTTATAGGTATACGCACATCAAAAATCAAGACTAGACATTTTATTCAAAAAATATTTGATTTTATCGTAAATTAGAATAAATTACAATTCCAAAATGATCAAATGGAATGCATTTATAATATTTGAACAATAAAATTAAATAACATTTAAATAAAAATATAATGTATTTATTTAATATTTATAGTAACTAATTGTTTATTTAGATTCTGCAAAATTGTTTTAAATTTTGTTTTAAAAGTCTATAATATATGTTTATAGTTTAATTTTAATCTATTGAAATTTTCATTTAAGTTATTTATATTTAATTTTAAATTGTTTTAATATTATTATTATTTAGTTTATTTAGAGTAAATAAAAAATCTTATTTATTTTATTAAATAAATTCTTACCTAATTAAGTTTAATTTTTTCCTTGTTTTATTAAAAATTATTTTATAATTTCAAAACGCTAGAAAATTTAAATAGGTGTAAATAAAAATATTTAACCTTTAATCATACTACATTAATATAACAATCAATTTTTATTAATAATATTATTTTTATAAAATTCAATTCAATTTCATTGTTTTAAATTAAAACTAATTTTCAACGATTATATTAAATAATCATAAATTTGAACACTATTCTATAACATTGAAAATAATATTATCCAATATTGTTATTTAATAATTAATTTAATTTTATTATTTAATAATTAATTTAATATTGTTATTTAATAAATAATTTAATATTATTATTTAATAATTAATTTAATATTATTAATTAATTACAAAATTTAATAATTTGTTTAGAAAAAAAAAATGTATTAAATTTAAATATTTTTAAATTTTAATTAATACGTTATTATTTTTCGTTAAAAAATATTCGTTATAATTAAAACCGGAAAATTTTTGACCAACATATTTTCCTAATAATATGTAGTAAACTGAACTTTCTGAATTGTTATTAACTAATACAGATTTTAATTCTTAAGTATATGATATTTTATTAGAATTCCAGGAAATTATTCAATGAAATATCCTGAGAAAATTCAAATTTTACTCAGCTAATTCGAAAAAGAAAAATGAAATAAAAGAAAATACAAATGAAAAAAAAAAAGAAAAGTGTTCTCATTTCATATAAAATTTCATACCATAAAAATTAATTGTCACAAACAAAAACGATTGTACGACAGGTTAAGTTTCACTTTATTTAACATTGCACATTTAGAAGGCCTACAAATTTTTTTATTGAAAATTTGTTTTATTATGTTTTTTTTTTTTATTTTTAATTTATGAATCGAATTTTTGTTTTTAGTGATATTTCAAATTAAATAATTTAATTGTTGTCAAGTTTTGAACCCCTTCATCAAAAAAGGGTTATACCACAATGTACAAACTGCCAAAAATACGGATATACAAAAAAATACTGTAAAATCTGCAGTAAAACACAAAACAATCAGCTGTCCTGTAGGCCTTACTGCCGAAACAATTAAGTGTGTTCTCTGAAACGGAAATCACACTGTTAACGACGCACAAACGTAACAAGTAAACAGTGCCAGATAATGCAATCAACAATACAAATAAATTATTAAAAATTCTGTTGTCCCTGTTGTTTTTGAATTTAATGTTTTGAAATTAATGAAGACAAAACTACTCAAGTTATATATACAACAAGAACTCGATACGATCCTGAACCAATAATGATAAATAATAAAGAAATAAAAATCGAAAATCAAGCTAAATACCTAGTGATGCACATTGACAATAAATTGACATGGAAGAACCACATAATCCACAAACGTAATCAAATAAGGCTAAAATCCGGACAACTACAATGGCTTTTGGGAAATAAATCTAAATTGACAATGAACAAAAAGCTGCTACTTTACAAAATACAAAATATGGACATATGGTGCAGAAATCTGGGGTACCTCAAGCAATACCAACAATAATTTAATACAAAGAGCACAATCAAAAATAATTAGAACGATAGCGAGAGCCGAATGGTATGTGAGAAATGATGATCTACACTGTGATTTAAAAATACTGACAATAAATGAAGAAATTAAAAAGACAAATTTAAAATATCAACAAAAAATATCAACCCATTCCAACAATGAAATTAACACTCTACCAGAACAAGAAAGAATAAAAAAGAGACGCCTGAAAAAATACAGACCACATGATTTGATAAATAGATTTTTCTATAATTACTATAACAAAATGATTGCTTACTCTATCCAAAATGTAAGGAAAGTTACTAGGTGTCTTATATTAAGACAGATGCAAATAAAAATGGGGTTTAAAAAAAAAAAAAAAATTTTCCTGATTGCAAATATCGTCATTTTAGAAGCTACAAAATAAAATAAGGAAAAAATTAGTGGAAAGAAACACAGACAGATGCAATTTACGTTTAGAAGAAGTATTTTTAGAAGTACGCTTAGTCATATTCTATTTGTTTACGATGCCGTAGCTCGGAAAACACATACAATAGAGACAATAGATCTGTAGAGGTCCCGTTTACATAAAACTTCTCATAAAAAACGAAATAAAGGAAAATTCAGTTAGTCAGAAGTCTTGATGAAGTGTGCATGCATGTTGCTTCCGGAATATCGATATTTGCAATCGAATATAAATTTATTAACGAAGCTTGACAACAATAAAATTATTTAATTGAATGGCCATGCTTATGATTCACGGAATATTTTTATCAAAAATCCAATTTGAAGTACCCTACTATTGTTTCTACACCCTCATCATCATCTATTGCTTCTACAGCTCAGTGTGAGCCTTAACTTCGTTTACAACTTCACTGTATAGTGTGAAGAAAAATAATATAGATACATTTTAATACAATCAGTCTGATTAATACAATGGATTTCAATAGACTAATAATTGATGGATAAGAATTAAACCGATAAACGTTAATACTGGCATATATTGACTTCATCGACTTATATTAATTTAGAGCTAATTTATTTTATCAATTACAATTTAAATTTTTTTTAACATTATTACATTGCCTGCTTAATTATAGCGATTGCAAAAAGGTTTAACTTGGACAAAAGGAAAATTGGGGAGAAAAACGTTTTTGATTATTTTGTTTTTTATTTAAAAAAAAAAACTTAAGAAAATAAAAAAGGTAAACTATACAAACAGTAAAACAAGAACATCGTGCCATTGATTTATAACTAACCAGCCTCCGAACTAAGTAATTACTTGAGTATTTGCACTTAGTGTTGAATTTTGTTTGCCTATTTGTAATTTTATCAGTCATTTGGAGATTTTCTAATTTTAAATGTATATCCGTCGTGCTGTGGTGCCATCATGCAAGTTTTAACATCATTTTATTAAGCACGTTAAATATAGAGGAAACTACATAAAATATAGTTCATAGATAAGACCGAGTCTTACCGTGCCATACATAGTCGAATACTATTTCTATATCACAAATTAAAATACCAACAGATATCTTTTGTTTAAATTTTTCTCTGATGTATTTCGTTATCCATACTAGTTGTTGATCACGAGAGTGTTCAGATCGAAAACCGAATTATTCTTTGGATAAAACTTCATTGTTATCGATAAAGTTTTACATTCTACGTAGATAATTTATATAACTACTGATTTCAGATACTCAAACACATAACTAATTTCAATTCTGAGTTTATTACTTATTTAAATGGAAGTTTTTTAAAGTTAAGTTAAAAATTAAGCTATACGGTTCATTAAACTGAAATCAATGTCCGTTTGAATAGGTTTTTAGTAGACTTATTAATTTAAAGTGCCGGAGTAGGTCGCTAAACAATCTAAACAAAACTTAGTTATAAAACAACCAAAACGGGTAAGTATAGAATCGATCTGAAAAGATCACGTCTACATAGAACTCCCCACCGTTATATATGAAAAAAAAGTAGACTTCTTGTCACAGCAAACTTTTTTGCTTATTATTGTAATTTTTTTGGTTTAGATGATTAACCGCTGATAACAACTGAGTTATCACCGGCTGGCTACTACATATAAAAGTAGAAGAAGTATTTGACAAATAATAACAGTAGTTACAACGCTGCAATAAGACTTTACCTTGTTTTACCTCACCTAGATTGATCTATTCCGTTGTCTAATAGGTTGGAGCACAGAAATGTTTTTCAATTATGATGTAGTAGTCACGGGTTCGATTCCGGGGTATAAAATATAACTAAAAAAAAAACATTGCAAAAATATTATATATAAAATTTATAATCAATAAAAAAAATAATTAATAATTAATACTTTATAACTAAAAATATTATACCTATATCAATACTCATATATCTCATGCAACAGACAATAAAAATAACACAATAAATAAATATTGTACAAGCACTAATAATAATTACACAATTGTGAACAACTGACAAAAGTTTGTGCAATGACGTACCTACCCAGTAAACATCAGGCATCTTAACGTCAAAGATGGAAAAAAAACGGAGCGACAACTTGCAGACAATATGGCGTCGTCTTACCACGTAGGCGCAAATTGAGTTGTCAAAGTGGTCTTCTACAGTCGACCAATCCCCTACTTAGACAGTATAAACAGATTAAAAATTAAATTAGACATTGCCTCGGAAATTTAGCAGCTAAAAATCGAGTACGATGGAAATGTTAAGTGGAAATCCTATGCTCCCAGGAAGAGTAAGTTTAAAAACATTGATCTACGCTTATTTCATTAAAAAATTTTAAAATTGCTCAGTTCGTCTATTCTGCTTTTTTTCATTGCGTATAATAAAATAAATTATGCATTTAAAATGTGTGTATCAAAACCCTGACTGGTCAAACTATACATTTACTCAAATTTTTAACATTTACCCAAATATACTTCTTACGTCTTGTTAAAGTTAATTAACAGTAAAAAATTTATTTTTGACTTTGACTTTTAAGAACAATTAAACTGCTTGTAACAAAATTCAAATAATCCATATGTACTTGTAAAAGGGAAAGTTTCTTTGCTTGTTTGTTTGTTTGTTCGCTATACACGGCCACAGTTTTAAACATAGAGTTCTGAAATTTGAAAAAGAAAGTCATGATCAAAAAACTTTATCAGCACACTAGTAGCTGACATACAACTCAACTCTTAGCACCCATTAGGAATATTTTAATAATTAAACGAGTAATGTTAAAATCTTACAGACCTGAAAATTTGTAGTTATGTAGTTTCCCGAAAATAAGTGTTTTATCGTTTTCTAAAATTGGGACTAGTTTGGACGATTGTCATATAATTTCCAGCACCCATTAGGAATATTTCAAAATTTAAAAGTGTTATAGACCTGAAAATTTGGTATTCAGTTCCTCCTCAAAAATAAAGCATTTAACCGCTTTCTAAAATTTGAACTGAGTATTTCCAAAACTCAAACTGTTACAGACCTTATTATCGGTAATCAAGTACTCTCTCAATAATAAAAAAAATACGTCTTTTATCGTTTTCCGAAATTTTGACTGGCTCAGAAGAATTTGTAGTAAAAGTAATTCTTATATGTATTTGGCCATAAGAATGAATGAAACAAAACTTTATTGAAGTAAATTTTATACATTTTGTGTTGAACACGGACAACGTCTGGTGACTTTGCTAGTAACAAATAAAAATAAAAATCACTAAAAATAAGTCCGAATATAAAAACAAATAATTTTATTTATGAAATTATGTCCGAAAAGAATTCTCTCTATAAACTAACGGTCACATATTGTGTAAATTACCAGCAGTTCACTAACTATTAATACCCACAAAATTACTTGATTCACACATTCTTTTTATTATTGTTCTATTTGTCAAAACATATAATCCTACCAATATTTATAAAAACCGCCTAAAACCAATTTTTTAAAACAAAACAAAAAAACCTTAAATTCAGAAACTAAAATTTCCTATCCCAATATTTTGCATTTTCATAAATTTTCTTACTCACTTTAACCAGAGAGAATAGTATAAAATAAAAAATATTGTTTTTTTTTCAATTTATTACAATTGCCTAGGTAACAAAAAATAGCCACAACAAAAAAGTTGCCTGCGCACTCAAAATTGGTCAACAAAAAAATAATTTTGTCCGGGGATGAAGAAAAAAACAATAACAACAAATATATACAAGGAGAAAATTGATTTATTTTCTATTCGTACTACCCTAACAATAATTGTAAATTTAGTACTGTGACATAATTTGATTAAACTTGAATATTAATATAGCATTCTCTGTAATGATGATGATGATAACAATAAATTCTATTTATTCTCATATATTATATATTATTATGTACAAGTTGTAATATGTAAATTTCAAATGTAACTCAATTTATATCCATTTAACTTCGAAGACCATGAAGGTATACTGTTACTGTTACTAAAACAATATAAATGTAATAGTATAATTACATATAGTGAAAAAAGTTAATTTGTCATTTGACATATGTGGCAATGTGCGTTGTACATGTTTTGTGGTGTGTAGAACTATTTGAATAAAAATGATTTTACGAATAATTAATTTTATTATACGCATTTTAAATGTCCGCAAGTAAGTGTTTAAATAAATAAATTAATTGCTTAAACCAAATATAAATGAAATAATTTAAGTGACATTGAAGATTCTGATATCATAAAGCTTCATAAAACAAAATCAAGTTAAAAACTGTTCAATAAACATCATGTGAAGGTTAGCTGACGTGTTGAAGTAATGAAATTCTATAATTTTGAATTAGGTGATAAGCTCTAGACTCCGTTCAATATTCAAAATTTTAATTTAACTTTTTTTAAGAAAATTTGTTTTTGTTACATTTAACTTTGTTAAAGATAAATTCAACTTTTTAACATTTAGGTACTGCTGTACATTTTATCAAATTGCATTAGAAACATATGTATTGAAATTTTGTTTGATAATTAACGATTTTTATGGCGTCAAGACTATCTGAGGGGTTATATTTGTTGATGCCAGAATAGCAAAAACTAGGCTAGATTTTATACTAAATGTTTATACATTGACAGTCACTTGTTGATTTTTCTACCATAGATTTTTTTAAAACATCTTATTAACACATATCATATCAAAATTGTATAGTAACAATTAGAAATGGAATTATTGATTTTCTTACATTTTTTTATTCAGTTGTAATTTTTACTCACAGAATTTGATATAATTTTATAATGTATTTTAAAAATTGTTTTCTATTAAATAGTTCGAAATTATTTGAAACAAAAGTTCTGTTTTTTCTAAAAAACTAAATTCGCTAAAGAATGTGTCTGTCTCATCATTAAATTTTAAGTCAATGTTTTAAATATGTAATTCCAAATTTTACCAAAATAGTAATTCCTGAATCAATGATATATGACGCTTTAAAATTACTTCACCAAGCTCATTTTGGAATTAAAAAAAAAACAAAAGATCGTACTAAGGAATTACTATTTTGGCCATTTATAAATAGAGATATAGAATATATGATACAAAAATGTGCAACATGCCAAAAATTTATGCGTAAAAATTGTAAAGAAGTAATTATTTTTCACGAAATTTCGAGCTTAAGATTTAATAAAATAGGTATAGATATAATGGAATATAATAAAAATTTATATTTAGTCATAGGGGATTATTTTTCTAAATGGATAGAAATGGTAGAAATGAAAAATAAATCAATCTGAAGTTTTAAACATTAAATTAACGTTTACAAGTCCGTTCTACGCTCAGTCAAACGGCTTTGCAAAAAAATGTGTAGATATTGCGAAAATGTTACTAAAAAAGTCAATGGACATTAAACAAGAATTATTTTTAGCTTTATTGGAATAAAAAAATACACCTATTCCTAGTTTAGGAGTGTCGCCGACTCAAATACTTTTCAGTAGAAGGTGTAGAACCTTGTTACCACTACATAAACGAAAACTTGAATCAAATATATTTTATAATATACCAGAAAAAATTAACTCTTACCAAGAAAAAGTACGTAAAAAATATAATAAAACCGCTCAAAATCGTTCAAATTTTCAAAAGGGAGATAGTATTTATTTTCGGAAACCTAATAATTTATGGTATCCGAGCATAATTGTTGAAGAAATGGATGCACCGCGATCGTTTATTATTGAAGGTGAAGGTGGTGATAAGTATAGGAAAAATAAGAGTTTTATCAATCGCCGTAACACAGAACCAGCTAGTAGCTCCGGGAATGATAAAAGTGTAAGTATTGATAACAACCAAAATAACAGGTTCGATAAGGATGAAGTTTCCATCAGTACTTAAACAACAAAATTTGGACGTAGTATTAAGCCAGTTGAAATACACCAATCATGTAAATAAAAACCCTACAATTATTGTTAATAATTTTTACTAAATTACTTAAAAGAAAATAAAAAAAATAAAATAAAATAATGATTTCTTACAAACATTGAAATTAATTAAATTTGTAATTTTTTAATTCTATTACTTACTAAAATGTAAATTATATTAAAAAACATTGAAATTAACTAAATGTAAGTTTTTATTTTTATATTCTAATAATTTATATTACATTGTAAACTATAAAAAGGGGGAGATGTTGTATACAGTTAAGTATTATACTATTAATATATATTATACATTAATAATATACATTATAATATGCATTATCTGGCAACTCCTTAACTATAATTTAATCTAACACACTAATGATGAGTGATGACAGCCAGCAGTCTCGCACTGAACAACACTTAATAAACACGCATATTGAATATAAAACAACTGTATCTTATTATAAATATAGCCACACCGAGATATAACAGAGATATAACAATCTTCTTAATATATCAAGAAAAATGTTTGTATGTTTGTATGTTTGTTCCAGAACTCTCTCCCCAACGTTTTAAGCCATTCCATCCCAATTTTACAGAAAGACACTGTGTCACCTGGAATCGAGCACAGACTATGTTGAATTCGAAAATTTTTACTGGTTCTAGTAGCTGTCATGCAACTCCTTCCACCAATCAAAATTTATTTCAAAAACCAAAGGTGTTACAAAGCTGAAAACTTGTACCCATGTACTCTCAAAAATAAACAAATATGCCTTTTACCTTTTTTAAATTTTTTGACTGGCTCGGGTAGCTGTCAACTCTTAGCACCCGCCAATAATATTTCAAAAACCAAAGGTGTTACAAAGCTAAAATTTGAACTCTTTCAAAAGAATAAACATATACGTCTTTTACTAGTTTTAAAAATTTTGACTAATTCGGGTAGCTATGATATAACTCCTAGCCCACTTCATATATTTGAAACGGGGGAATAAATACACATCTAGTCTGAACTAATTTATTGATGTGAATAACTTTTTCATCCGGCATGTAAATTGCATGTAAATTCCGTTAATATGTTTCGACATATCAGTCTACCGATTTTTCGTTTCATTGTTCCGATTGACTTGAAACTTTGTAGAAATATTGTTTCTTGGCATAGCAGATCACTGGTTTGTTTGAGTTGCGATGCATTGACACGTCGATCTGTAAAAAAATTCGTTGCAAACAAATTGTGTCAAATTTTAAGAGGAACTTCTGTGTGGTCTTAAAAAGGCGAAATATAAAGTTTTATTGAATTCCGTTAACCCGTTTCAACATGCCGGTCTAATAGGTTTTTTTTTCATTTTTTATTGCCCTGTCTAAACACCTTGATCGATGGTTTTCAAACATGGTAGAAATATTTTTTCTACCAGAGAAGCTCACTAGAAAACCCGTTTGGGCGCATCGATTTGTCAAAGGAGCGTGCTATAAGTTAAAAACATGTAAAAACAATTTTTGTACAATTCTGTTAACTCCGTCTCGACGCTTGACAATATAAGAAAGTGAAAGGGAAAATAAGTGCTTCGGCGGGATGTGGTCCCTCAAATTTTCTAAGACCCGAAAGTTTTTTTTTATTTTTTTCTTCCCAATATGCGTGTATTCAATTTGAACCAAATTGGTCAAGTAGTGTATGAGATACAGATTTTCATTCAAATTAGGGCTCTGGCGAGTAAAAGGTCCGTTAAGCTTTGGCAAAAAAGTTGTCATCAGGAATCAACATGTGTACAAAATTTGAACCGGTTGACCCAGAAATTTCTGAAATAAATGAATTTTCAAATAATTCACTCAAATTTCAAATAATACAAAGTTTAAATAATAGCGGGAAACAGTTCGAACAACTTTCACAGAAATTGCTGACATCGGGATCCAAGGGTTGTTAAAAATGTTAACTGCACTAAAAATATGAAAATAAATAATCCAAAAGGCAATTTATATCTTAAGCGAGATCAATTCGTATTCCCTCGTTATGTATCGCAAAAAGAAAACTACATAAAATTAAGACATTTAAAAGAAACACTTGAATGTAGTAAGGCAATATTTTCATTTCTATCTTAATAATACGAGTAGTAACTATCCTGACAGTAATTGTACACTGTCCTGAAAACAACACTATTAAAAAGACTATCCGTTAATCTTTTCACCCTAGTTAATCATAGAACTAATTATGGTAGATTTGAGCCCATTAATAGAATGTTAATAATGGGAAATAAATACAAGGCCGTAATTTACTTCTGTCATTCAAAGGCTGTATTAAAAAAACAACTGCACCAAGTGTAGTTGATGGAATATACTGAAATAGGCTGAAGACTATGGGATGAATAACTTAGTTGTTTTTAAACATACACTTAGATACACAATAGTTTTTGTTTTTGATTTTTTGAAATCTCAATTAATTTAAATGTGAAAAATTAAATCTACTTATATTGTAGAGTATTTTAACTTGATAATAGCATAGGTGAATTTTATTTCTGTGTAATGAATAAAATTTGTTCCAAAATTAGCAAAGTTAGCGTATAGCGGGTTCAAAATTAAAAAGAAAATAGTGAATTTATCACAAATACGTTCTGATTCATTATGTTTGAAATGAACCAGCCAATAACAAAATGTGAAGCTCGTCTTTTACAAAATATCATCTGAATTCAGTATTTTTTCATACAAATTAATCTTCAGTACAAATTTAAGTCTTCACTATTTCTCTTTAAAGAATTTCTCTATTAAAATATTTAAATATAAAAATTAATAAATATATAATTACATAATATTATAACATAGTTATGTATATTAACTATAAAATTAAATAAATTTCATGTTCATTGATGTATATATATATATATATATGTACATCATTTTGTTCTTCTTTAAATTTTATTTACAAATTCATATAAAATTATGTTAAATTTTTGAGATAAAATTTAATTAGATTTTTCTTCTGATCTTTGGATAATTTCTTTACACAAACTTAAACATTAAAAATAAATCCAAAGATGGCCAATCGTATACATAAAGATTTTCATATTATTATTCTTTATTTCATAATACAAAAACAAAAATGCTTTCTTTTTACTTTATTTATTTTTTCAATATGCCTACAAAAATGCCCCATGAAGTTTTTTATTGAGTAGTAAAAAAATAACAAACGTTTTTTTAAAATATCAATATTAATTTAAAAACAAAAAAAAACAAAAAAAAAATATAACAAACACCATTTACATTTTTTTAAAACAATAGGTAAAATTATATATTTTTAAAAATGTGTAGGACTACCTTGAATAAATAATTGAACACTGATCAGATCATGACCTATGCTATATGAAACATTGTACAAATGTGACCATATATTATGTAAAATATTTTAAATCATATTTTCTTCATTAATATTATTAACAGCATTTCTTTTTTTTTAAATTAATAACACTCTTACAGTTTTTCAGATGTTCATTATTGCATTTTATCGACGCAGCTTTATGTTGCTCAGAAATTCAAAATTTCAATTCAAAAACTTTAAAGATGGCATAATTTTTATTCTAAAAATCTAATAAAACTAAGACCAAATTCGGTGTCCGCCCTTTGAGTAAGCTTCATTTAGCAAATTGACAATTTGCAAAATCATTTAACAAAATAAGCATTTGACAGAAAAACATTTCGCAACTACACATTTAACAAACGGATATTTGGCAACTCTATAATTACAGTATTCAATTATACCTAATTGCTCTATGATGAAATGTGGCAGGCAATTTTTGACGTACCATCTATAGGAAAAATTCAGTGTATTCCTTTTTTCCAGAAAATTATGTTTACCGGACCGGAAATTTGAGACAGCCCCGACAAAAAAATGTGTACTGTACTTACATTTTTTGTTGTTTTTACGTTTAGTGGAATGTCTAGCGTTCTAGAATTCAGTACCGCGGGTATAAATGTCACATATTTGAAACCAACTCAACACTATTTGCAAAAATAATTTTTTAAAGGTTCGGTATTCCAGAATTCGGGATCGAAGACTCGAATATCTCGTGTAAATGATTTTAGATCGCCAGATTTTGATTTTTGCTTTTGTTTTTGATTGTTTTTTGTCAATTTTTGTCAATTTTTATTTACGTACACTGTGTATCAGTCAAATGTCCAAATGTTAAATATCCATTTATTAATCTTCCTTTTACTAAGTGTCCATTTTGCTGAATAAATTTTTTGCGAAATATCCAAATGTTAATTTGTAAAGTGGAATTTGTCAAATGTACTTTACTCCAAAATTCTGTCTTACAAATTATTAAGTATTTTTAATTCTAATTTTGCACAATCCTCAGTTTACAAAATTGTGTAAGGGTAATGAACGGAGATGAGGATGGATATGGGATGTGTAAGGGTATGCATTTTGTAAGAAGGCTGTTCAACTTTTCTTTGAAATTAATTAGGAATACATTTTGGTTATCATCAAAATAAAATAAAACTATGTTATGGTGAATGTGAAGTGGGTGTGGATCGATTTGTTGAAAAACAAGTTATCGAATTAAAAAGGTTGAAAAACAAAATGTTGAATACAAAAAATGTTAAAAAAACAAATTTTTGGGAAACAAAATATCGAATAGGGAAAAATGTTGACTTGTACACATTTGGCAATTTTCAGTTGACACCTGGACACTTGACAAAGGGACTATTGCCAAAATGGACACTTTACAAAAAGATATTTAAAAAAACGGACACTTAACATTTAGACATTTGGCAAAAAGACCGGCTTAAATTTAGCTTAAATTAATTTTACATTTAAAACTTCACTGTCAAGTATTTTAAATATTTGTCTGTTTTTCCATAGAAGAATAGTTACGCATTTTTAAAAAAAATGAACAAACACACCCACACAGATCAAATATTTCTTAAAACAGAAACAAAATAGGATTTGTAGGATTAAAACTCTTTGTTATGTTCTTTTCATATGGTTCAAGGTCTAGATTTTATTAAATTCAAAAAAACGATGTAGGTTAATGATCTGAATAATTTTTTTTAAGTTGGTGAGCCTGTTAATTGAATTTTCAAAAATTTCGATTACAAAACTATGTAAGCGCCACTTGTGACAAATAGCATTACACTAAATATTGGAGACCTGTATAAAAACCAGATAAATATGTGGGTTTTGAGTTGTTATTGTATTTTCATATTAAACGATTGACCTAGACCTTGAATCGGATTGTGACATCAAAAAAGCTAGTCATATCAACAACAAATTTTCTATATCATTTTTCAATTTTCCAATTTCCTACTCTAAAAATATTTTTTCCAATTCTTCTTAATTTTAGAATCTTGATGGTGGGAGTTTAAGAAACACAAAATTAATAACATATGGTCACTCTACTATATGCACATATTTTGTGTATATATAGTGCAGTCATAAGTAATAAATATGTCAAAAATTAATATGATGCTGCATCCAAAATTTATGGTCGTAACATAATTAGAAAAATATGATATTAACGTGTATTACAAACTCACATAGACCTACATACATTCATATTTGTATTAAAATTTTTATATTTTGATAATAAAATCTAAATTTAATCATTCTTTTGACCATCTTAGTTTTATTAAAAAATATTTACATGCATAACATATAACCTTAAAATATTTCAAGATATGAACATTTTATTACAATTTTGAGAACATACGAGTACGACCTTAAAAAAGATAGAAACTTTTAATAGGGAGTTTTTAACCAAATCTAATATACAAAATAAATGAAGATAATTATTATTTTTTCTACAAAAATAATTAAAGTTTAAGGACTTATTGTATATACATACATATATATAAAATTAATACAAGAGACTGAAGAATTTTTAGATGAACTTGAGTATAATACTTACAATAAAATCTGAACGAAAGCCATGTCATATTTGTTGAAAAACAAATTCAGGAAATTAAATAAAAACAAAAATTTAGACAGCAATGGTTTTGAAGCTCATATAAATAAAAAGTGATGATTAATGAAATTAATATGAATAAAAATTAAAAGACCATAAACGATGTGACCAAAATAATTACTCCACTCGTAAATGAGAAACACATTAACATGTTTAGAAACCCATAGTCGATTTTATTTTTGAAGAAGATTATAAAAACTAATGATTGAAGTAATTATAATATTAAGTTTTAAATTCTATGCTACTGGTGTTTGCCATCATAATTGTTAAATTTAAAAAAATTGTTTTTAAAATTAAGGTTGAAACTGATGAAAAACTACTATCCTCAACACCATTGAAAAGAGTTACAATAGTCAAAAAATAAATTTTAAACCTATAGAAAGCATAAAATTGTTTCGATTCTTGTTTTTATCTTGCATTGTGGCCAATGAAATTCTAAAGTTTTTTTCCAAGTAAAGAAATGCTATATCTTGTTTCTATATCAATGACATTTGGTATAATCAATACACAAATTCTTTTTACAATATATGTATTGGTCAGAATTATTGTCCTTACCAAACCCGGTTAGAAAAATAGTTCAGTAGATTGCATCAAAAATAAAGCACAAAAAATGTTTAATATTACTTGTGACTACTGCAAAGTTTGGCTTCCAGGAATCAAGATCAACAAATCCGGAAAATTTTGTTATTTTGTACCACTACGGTTGATAGAACAAGTGCAGTTATTCAAAACGCATTGAAAATAGTTTACAATAAAATCAGTAGAAAATGTTACCCTAACATAACAAGAAAGTAGTTAAATACCTAGGAGCAATGTTCCCTCTAAGCTGCGCACGGATTTTTTTTTAATTGTGCATTAGAAATTAGCTTGTTAATATTTAATACTTATTTATTCAGTTGTTATTTGTCATAGTGCTTAGTTAGTTCTTCCAATTCTAGTTGGTAAAACTTATAAGGTTTATCATTTTGTAGTACATATTAATATATTTTTTGTTTTGATAAAAATCTAGGACAGACATTCTCTAAAATAATGTCACAAAGAAAAAAATGAAGCTACTGGTGAATTATGCAAAAAAGTGAAGTAATAAAAATCGGAGTGGCTATCTCTATATGTTGAAACAACAACTGGTAAAGATAACACCAAAATTTGAAGAAATAATGTTGTTCTTGCCAGTAAAATGAATGTTTAAATGAACTCAGTCCAAGAAATAAACAATCATTTTGCGAAATATGTAGAGATTCCAAAAAATTGGAGGAGTAAAAGTTATGCTTTTGAATTCGTCGAGTGCTTCAGCCACCTTATCCAACAAGAAATATTAAATTAAATAAGAGAACAATTTATTACTTAATAGTGGATAAAAGCACTGATATTTCCGTTCACAAAATGTTAACTATTTACACATATAAAATACCGCTTTAATTTTAATTACAAAACTGTTTTTACTGGTATTTTACAATTAAATGCATGTGACGGAAATTATATTGTGGAGTCCATAAAATGTTTTATAAAACTATTAATCTGGATATGCAAAAGATGGTAATGTTAACATCTGATGGAGCTGCAGTAATACTGGGAGCCTATAATGGAATACAGCACACAACACAATTTGTCACTTAACAGCTCAGCATTGTGTGGTACATAGAGAGGATTTGGGAGTCGATGATGCCTGGAAGGGTATCCCTTTTATTTCCCAAGTAAAAACACAAAGATATTCTGTCGTTCATCTGTTAAAAAGCATAATTTTGAAAAAATGGGAAGTCTAATAGATTGTGAATTTTAGATGTTTCGGCCTCTTAAAGAAATACGCTGGCTATAAGAGATTGAGACATGGACCTTTAGAATGCTTTGGAATGCATTAATTTTAAATATAGAAATCTTACCATGGACATGGACATGGATAATAAAATAATAATGGGTGAGTATAAAGATTAAAATACTTATTTACGAAAAAATCCAAAAACAATAGTCGTAATTTCAATGATCTACTTCAATTTGTTCTTCGTGAAGATAATTTTCAATATATATATTAAAATTTTGTTTGATATTTGTGGAACCTTTCAAGCGTCGAGTGCTGATAGTGAAAGAGGATTTACCTTGATGAATTTGATTAAAACAAAATTTAGAAATAGGTTGAAAGTAAATCATTTGGGCACACTTAATGGCGGAAAATATTATTGAGCTGGATTAAGTATACCATTACTGGAAGAAAAAGAAAGACAGGAAAGAAAAAAATAAATATTGTAATATGCAATTAATAAAAAAAATTCAAAAACAATAAAAAACTTAAAAAACTTAAAAAACTCAAATAAAAATTTTTTTTTAATAAAATATCTAATTTACCAAATTTTTGTTTAATTTTTTAAACATAGCGCAATTTATTTTTCTTTTGCTGAGCTAAAAAAAAATTAGAGGGAACGTTGCCTAGGAGTATATCGTAGCTTAAATTATATCGAGCAAATCAAATAGTACATTAAAAGATAACAAAGCTTTCATGGCCTCTTCAATAAAACATCAAAATTATTAAAATAATAATATTTACAAAACATTTTAAAAAAGATAAAGGTTTTTTTTATTTATTATGCCAAAAGATATTTATATCTTTTTTCTTTATTTATTATATTTACAGTTGTGACATATATCATGATTCCGAAACCAACGAAAATACAACACCAAAGTGACATAGGACAGACCAATAAGCTTATTGCCAATTCTTTCCAAACTGTTTTCAAAAACTATTGCTATTAAAACTAATACCAACAAACATTGGAAAAAAAACTAAGATCACAATACCAATTCGGCTTTAGAGAGAAACATAATAAGTAACACTGCACAAGTTCACCGAATAGTAACTTCCATAAGGAAAGCATTTTTTTTTTCTTTATTGAATTCATATTTATTTACCTTATAACTTAACAATAATACCTTATTTACAATGTAAATTATAAAAAATAAATGACCTCATTAACACAAGTATATGAAACCAATTAGGTGAAAATATGAAGTATATAGGCCTTAGCATAAGCTGTATGGCCTTATCAGTTAAATTTAACTAAGTTAATCAAAAAAAAGCTTGTTTTCTATGAGGACGTATATAGTATAGTAAAATAAAAAACATATAATATATTATATAAAACAAAATATAAAATAAATCAAAATCAAAAATTAAGTTAATTTGAAAGAAAAATAGTACTATTAGACATAGCCGTTCATAGACATACCCGAAGCCTTTAACAAGGTATGGAATCAGGACTTAATCTTCAAGATAAAATCATTTCTATACCTACAAATATTCATAAACTTCTAGAAACTACTTATCTCACAAGAAATTTAACATTAAGTATGAAAATTTTACATCACGAACACACAATACCTAAGCTTGTCCCCAAGGGAACGGTTTATGCCCAATTTTGTATTTGCTGTATACATCAAATATTCCACAAAGTAATCAAACCTTAACATCTAACTTCGCTGATGACACAGCAATACTAAGTAACGGGCAAGTCAAGGACATTTACAATTTACACAATTTACACTAAGAAAAGAAACGTGCAAAATATTAAAAATCAATAACCAGACTATCGCTCAGAGCAACAGAGCTTGAATACTTAGAAGGAATAAGCAGATCGAAACAAAAATAAATCAAATAAACTAACAACAAACGATATGCACTGGTTATGGTATTCAAATATGGGGCACGGCTTCTCTACCCAATGTAGAAAACTATATTAACGAAAATTAATAAAAAACAAATAATAACGCTGTCGAATTAACGAAACTATATCATTGACAGAAATAATGAAGTTTAATGGGCCAAGATGGCTGAAGTAGGTATATTTAAAATTATTGAGATAAATGAATAAATCAGTCACTCGTGATTAACAAATAGACAAAGGTAGGATAGTATTGTCTTTAAAGTCAAGTTACCACAATAATTGCCTTCTGAAGCGCCAGAATTAGCATGGAACGTACTAGAAATTCCATGTCTAATTAGAACATTGTAAAACCTTTTCGATTGGTAACAATCTATCCATTTTAATCAAAATAAGAATGTTGGGAAACCTTGTTGACCAAGCTTTAGTAAAATAACACTACAATTCAAGATATCAAAGAATTCTTAAATCATCAGTATAGGCGACATCAGTCTGAAATTCAACTTCCATCGATTTCAGAAACGTAGAACATGATTCAATCAAATTTGTTGCGGTTCATCTTCCGTTGCGACTTTTTCAATCTAGTACTGGAACGTATAGTGCGACGAGCGGAAGTAAACACTACCGGCACTATATTTTTCAGATCTGTTCAACTACTAGGGTATGCCGACGACATTGACATCATCGCCAGATTACAACGGGCGGTCGTCGAGACCTTTATCCAGATTGAAGAAAAAGCGAAACGACTGGGTCTCAAAGTAAATGAGGATAAGACAAAATATATGTTGTCGACAAATAAAAAAACCTCTCAACATCATATTGGTCAAAACATCACTATCGGCACATATAATTTCGAGGTAGTTCAGGAGCTTACCTACCTTGGAACCAGCGTTAATCTCACAAACGACATCAATGTGGAGGTACTGCGAAGAATAATCCTTGTAAACCATTGTTGCTTCGGTTTGTCAAAACATCTCGGATCAAAGCTCCTCTCTCGAAACACCAAAGTACAAATCTACAAAACGCTCATACTCCCGGTTTTGCTTTGCGGATCAGAATGATGAGCATGCACTTGGTGTCTTCGAGAAGAAAATTCTTCGTCGGATATATAGTCCTGAAAACGACGATGGGGTCTGGAGAAGAAGATATAATGCCAAACTCTATGAGCTGTACAATGAGGTGGACGTAGTTACGAAAATTAAAGTCAAGAGACTACAGTGACTCGAACACCTAGAGCGAATGGACGAAAATGCTCCAGCCAAGAGAATCTTCGAATCCAGACCCGAAGGTACAAGACGTCGGGCAGATCAAACCTACGTTGGAGAGACGAAATATCGGCGGATTTAAAGCAATTTCGAATCTTCAACTGGAGAGAATCCGCCCGTGAGTGGCAAAAATGGAGGATGTTGATGAGTCAGGCCCAGGACCTACATGGTCTGTTGGCCACCTAAGAAGAAGAAGAAGATCTTCCGTTAATAAAAACATGTTGCTGAAACAAGTAGAAAAACACATTCCCTATATATAGCTAATAAATAATAAATAAACAAATAGATCAACTTTTTACAACCAATTCGAACACAAAGACCATCCTTACACTATGCAATCGCTAGAAAGTAATTCAATATAGTATATTTATACACAGAGTGCTTCTGAATCATATGATATAATTTGTTGGTATTTAATCACGGCGTATTTTTAATCCAAAATACCTTGCATTTCTTTAATGCCAACAGACCTCTCAAAAGTATTCGGATTAACACAATAAGTGTTGAAAGAAAGTATTTTCTGTTAATTTATTCAAGTAATTCTAAGTAACTGTCATTAGATTGTTAGACTTCTACACTATGTAAATCCAAACACAATGTACACATAAATTTTACATATGTTTTTACTTTTTTTCTTGTATTGTCAGGAACTTATTATATCCGCATCCGTATACGATATATAAAATTTTATTATTGTATAATGTATACTAGCTACATATACATTAATAATATATACAAAAAAATTATTTTTGAATGAACATAAATAATAATAAAACAACAACAAAAATAAAAAATATAAACTTTTTTTACTACCATTATTTTGTTAAAACTTCATTTACAGTGTGTTTCTATGTTCGTTATTTTAAAGTACTAGTGTTAAAAATATTCAAAATGTTAAAAAAAAAGTTTTTATTTTTAATTTCATAAGTGTGGTGTCAGAATAAAAATGTTTACATTTTATAGATAATTTCTTGTCTGAGGAAATGTTTTTGATTTGTTTTGTTTTTAAATAAAAAAAAATAATAAAAAACTAAAGGAAAATTCATAAAAATAAAAGTAAATAATATTAAATTTTATATTTTAAGAGTGAAGTTAATACTCTCTTTAAAATTAATTTCATTGTAAAAAAAACCTTACAAAAAGTATTAAAAAAAAACAACGAAATACAAAATGTACATAGATATATTACATAAAATGAATAAATTAGAACTATGAATAAGTTTAGATCTTTGAAAAATGAAGTATTCGTTTGCAGCAAATAAACTAGACCGGTTTTCATACAAATTTGCATGTATGTTATTTGATAACCAGGAGTATTTTAATAACCAATGATTTTACAGACCCGAAAAATTGTACTTAGATGTTCTCTAAAAAAAAAATGAACATGTATTTTATCCTATCCCAAAATTCTGATTTGTCATATATTGCTAGTTACATCCAGAGTAACGAAGGATGATAAAATTTGAGCAAATCTTCCTCTTTGTAACAAAATCTTAAAATTTTGAATTTTAACGTGAAAAAAATTCTTATCTATAGGCTTGTAACTTACTACACCTTGATGAAAGAAGACAGTAATAAAAATAAAGCTTCTGAAGACAGTATTAAAAATAAAGTTGTTATTTATTTATTTATTTATACTTAAATCGCACATATTACATTATTTTAGTCTAAAAAAACAATAAAAACAAATAATTAATAGCTATATAGAAAAATATGTTGTTCTTCTTTTTCTTGTTCATTGGGGGATTCTGGGGGAGATGTTGTATCGGCGTAGGACCTAATGATCATATCTGAAGAATAGCTGGATTCCTAGCTTTCCAAAAATACATATCTTTAGTGACGCATATTATCCTTTAAGGACGAAAAGGACATTTGAAAGTATCCTTGTTGTTTTGGTGTTTCTGTATAAAAACCGTTATATCTGTTGATCTATTAGATATATATGTATATATATTCAGTTATTTATTCTAGAAAGATAACGGTCTGAAGCATATTTTTACATTTATGATTTGAAGATGATTGGGGCTGATGATTGGTACTGCCATCGAAATAATGTAGTTCAAAATATAAAATTTTGGAAAATGAAAACAATCTTTATGTTCTTTCTTGAAAAACCAAATACCTTAAAATTTTACCATAAAACCCTCCAATATTAATACACTGTTGGAAAGGCCTATCAAATAAATGTTAAAATATGCCATTATCCTTCTAAAATAAATAACTAAATATATATATATATATATATATATATCTAATAGATCAACAGATGTAACAGTTTTTATACAAAAACATCAAAACTTTCAAATGATACTTTCAAATGTTCTTTTCGTCCTTAAAAGATAAAATGCGCCACTAAAGCTATATATTTTTGGTAAGGTAGCAATTCCAGCTTTCGTTGGGATATGGTCATTAACACCTACGCCGATACAACATCTCCCTCAGAAGACCGGTCCATTGCGTATTTTATTTAGTATTTAACTTTATATTAATTTAATAAATTTTAAGTTTTTGTAATCTACTAACAGTATATTTGATCAACTCCACTATCAATATGATATAATTACTCTAATAACCACAAGTATTTTATTTTTAATTTTTTTTATCTAACAACATCGGGTTCTACTAACTTCCTGAACCGAATGCTCATTAAATATTGCACAAAAATATAGCAAACTTTCGTCTGTAAATCTGATATGCTTGCTCTAAACATTAAATCTGACAGTATTAAATAGAAAGTTTTCATTAATTTAAATTTATTTAAAGAAAAATCTATAAAATTTTTGTACTCATTACAGCAGCCATAAACATTCTATTAACCGGTTCATATTGCCCATCCATAGTTAGTTCACTGAAATACTGAGTTAAAGAAATTTTTCGATTGAAAACCAGTATTTGTATTTAAATGGATATCGATCAGCTGTTATGGATGTCGAATAGTCTGTGAATCAATTTCCCCATTTAAAATTTGCTACGATACTAGAAACAGTTCTTCGGGACTCCGACGTATTTAATTGTAGTAATTTAAGCCGATATATAGAGTAGAGGGAGAAGGACGGTCAAATCGCGGTTAACTACAGAATGCAAATCGATAAGTTTTTTTCTGGATTGCTTCAAGTCCATCGATATGATTACGATATTCTAGATTTGAACGAACAAGGCAGGTACATAAGGCTTTAGGGATACATGGATCATCAATCTCCTTGGATGATATTGGACCATATTTTTATGAAAGCTAGTGAAGAATTAAAATTATTTCTGATAACATTTTAATGGTATTTAAATAAAAGTTTTTCACCAAAAAATACACCTTAGAGGGAAAATTGTTAATATTCTTTGTGTAGTTACCAAGTATAAGAGAAATAATATTATTCTAAATTCGTTGGATTTGATAGATTTTCTAAAATTTCTTCAACACTAGCTAAAGGTAAAAATAGAAGTTCCAAAAATACTTCTTTGAAATTTCAATCAATCAAAACTATGCAATATTATTTGAGGGTATTCTAAAGTAAATTTTGTACCAACGTAGGACCAAGTGACTATATCTCAAGGACATCTGGTGTTCCCAAAACATTATCTTACCAGATTAAAAAATCGAATATCTATAATAGATCAACAGATATAACGGTTTATATACCAAAATATTAAAACAACAAGGATATTTTCAAATGTCCTTTTCGTTCATAAAGTATAAGATGCACCATTCGGGATATATGGATATAAAGATTTTTGGAAAATTGGTAACATCAGGTATTCCTGAGATATAGTTACTTGATCCTATTCGGGTACAATATTTGCTTCAGAAGAGCCATTATTGAAAATAGTTAAATACTTTCCTTTTAAATTCACTAAAATCACAAAGAGAGGTCTCGTATTTCGTCTACTTCTTGCAGACTTCCTCAGTATTTTGCACTCGACTGAGGAAAGTTTTTTTTGTAAAATATTTTTCGTATTACTAGGCTTTTTAACATAATACTTGATATTCAAGTTACTTGCTGCAAGTAAAATACAGATAGGTGGGTAGGTAGAAGTGACCACTCCACCTCAGCTGCAAAGGAAGAACGTTCAAAAGTTTCTGTCTCATTTTCTTTTTTGTCGTTGCGACAATGGTGGTTGAATGGAATACCTAGCTTGACAGTATCACTTCCTATATCAGTACGGGGCTAAAAGGTTTTCGCTTTTATTGATATTAAACGAGGGCCATGTTTCCCTAGAAGTCGGACAGATATTTAAAGAATACTTATATATAATATACAACATCAACGACATGGGAAGTAAAAAAGCAAGAATAGCTGAATAGTAAATTACACCACAAAAATATTGAAATTTTAGCAAGTTTAAAAAATTTTAGCCAAAAATAGAATAATGCAGGGTGAAAGGGTGTTGAATAGTTAAAACATTTAAAATAGTTACACATTCCACAAAACAAAAATAAAAAAAAACATTTAAAATTAAATACCAACAAACCAAAAATAAAAAATAGAAGTAATAATTAATATACAATTATATATTTAATTGCATTGAATTAAATGGAGTTGTCAAATATTTAAAAATGAATTGTTAACACTATGTGGTACATAGGTAATACAAATGTGCAAATAAATTGGCTCACTAAAGAAGAATAAAATTTGGGATAAATAAAATACAATCACATGAAAATTATCAGATTTTTTATTTTTATAATTTCCAGACTGAACGATTGCCACTCTAACTGCTTCAAGCGATTGGTTTTTACAGGAATATCTGCAAGTTGGCATAGACAATAACATTGTTTACTTCTCATAATATTTTTTTCTAATTTTTGGTACACCAGTTAATGTGGAAAACTACATCTATTGTAAAGTGAAGCCTTCATAATAGCAAAGTTCCATTTTATTTTAAATGACCCCAACATGTATTCCAAATTAATTTCAAAAAATAATTGAAAAACTTTGTATGTACATACATTCATGACATAAGCGGCATTCAAACTCGAAATCATCCTTTTGCTATTACATAACATAGTGGATAACATAACCACTACACTATCTTAGTCCATTTAAATTAATGGCTGTCTTTAATACTGACGAATATTTTTTGATTATATAAAGAACCAAATCTGATGGATCAATTGTTTAAATACGCTTCAGAATATATTCTACAATAAAATTCTAAAACCCACTTTGATAGCTTATGCGAAAACACTAATTAATCGATCTGCTACGTCGAGAGTAATGGGATTTAATGGTGTTAAGTTATATTGAAATTAGTATTAATTAGGTATTATACTATTAATACTAATTTCAAGTATTAGGTATTATACTTTAATTTCATTGTAAAGTATAAATATACAATAATCAAGCGAATTACACCAAAACAAATATTTTTTTTATTTAAAATTCTGTCTGAAAGAACTACGTCTGTGCAATTGCACAGGGGATTCACTAGTACTTATATATAAATTTTAAAAACAAATAACTTAGTATTTATAAAAAAGGTACTTACTGCCATTTTTTTACTATCTATGACGTAGGAAACGCGCTTACAAAATATTTTCCAGTCTAAAATGAGATTTAGAAGACATTTTGCAGATGTTTCGAAATGGGAGAGCCATTTTATTGTTTACATTTAATTAAAAGAGTCCTACAAAATTTTCAAAAATAAATCTAACTTAATCGTATTAAATGGGGCTACTAGGACCTCCACAAGTAGTCATTATATCCTCAAAAATGTCTTTTTGGAAAAATTAATAGAAACCGACCGCAGAAGCATTTCTGAACTATTTTTTAAAATTATTTGCTAAAATAAATTCAATGTATGTGCTTATACGTATGTTCAGTTTAAGAAGTATAACACAATCACTTTAATAACATACTTTATACCTAAATATTAATACTTGAAAACAATGTTAAGACAATCATTATTGCTCTGAAATTCAACCAATATGTAGGATGGGGAGTAATAAAATAAATATAGTTTAAAAAATAAAATTCTAATTTTAACAATCAAATATTTCAAATATAAATCTATATTATTAAAAGAATAACTTCCTATATTAATTATTTATTTCTATAGACTTAATTTTATAATATGTATTCGTGTTCTTATTACAACACATACATATATGCACATACTTTACATGCATTACAACTATGTAGGCTACATTATAATAATCATAGTTTTTTCCAAAAATGATTTCAAATCATTTTTTATTGCAATAACACTGATTATTTTTAGATTTTTAGTCTGAGACATATCAACAATTATTTTTATTTAACTCATACACTTACATACATTCTACACCAGCAATTACAACTGAACTAAAATAAAAAACAGAAACAAAAGCAAAAAACAAAATTTATATTTTCTATTAATAAAATTCATAAATTACAATACAAACTTACCTTGTTATCATAAAGCGTTATCATAAGTGAGTATACATATATGTAGATATGTATATGAAAACAATGTATATATATATATATATATATATATATATATACGTATCTATAATATACTAATTTCACACTAAAATTGAAGAAATATATATCAAGGTAATATTATGATATTTGGTCCTTATGTAAATCTAAACATAATTTAAAAATATGTACACACACTTTACATTTAGATTTAAAATATTTTGTATACACACACATTTATACATATATATTTACATATTAAGGATATATTATTATATACATATTTATCCTGCACGAGCTTCCTAAAAACTTTTGAAATGAAAAATAAAAAAGAAAGAGAAAAAAAACCCAAAAAGAAGAAAAGGAAAACTTCTATTATAAAAATGTCTCAAATTAACACGTTTATTATAATTTTCTTGTTAAAAATGAGAAAAAAAAACAAAAACAAAAAAAAAGTATAATCGAATGTTTCTGAATATAGATATAAAAGAAACACATAAAAACATTTTTTTGGTATATAGTTTTTTTTTTTGCAGTTTTTTTTTGTGTCTTTTTTTTTTGTTTTTTTTTTTGGTATTTGTTAAACATGCACATATAGTCTCCAAAAAATAAAAACAGCTCTTTAAATAAGCTCACATGCTAGACGTTTTTTATTTTATTATTGTTATTATGTATATTCATTTTTTTTTTTGAAAATATATGGGACGCAATGTGAAAACGTCCCATAAATACACACAACTAATATCTATGCAAAAATTATCTATATTATATATATATGTATATGGAGGTAACACTGAATACGTATAGTTATGTAAATTTAAGAAGTGTTATTCACATTATGCATATATGTACATAAACACTTATTTCTACGTGACATTCAAAATCAAAACCCAATTATATCCATTTTTAACGAAATTTAGTTTTTTAATGAAATAAAATCAATATTTAAATAATAATATTTCTTTTTTATTAAGTCAAGTCAAGTTTGTATTTTTTAATAAATTATTAAAAACATAGAGCATCGATTTAGTCAAAACATCTATATCTAGTCAAAAACATATTCAAGTGTAATAAACGTCGAACTACATGTAATAAACGTACATACAACAGGGTATATAAATTATAATTTCCCTACTAAAGATACGTGTTCGTACCGATTGCATAAGCACGTTACTGCACGATCTCTAACCACTTTACTTTTTAGCTTTCTTATCTTTAGCTTCTTTTCGGCATTTTTTTCAATTCTTATTTATATGAAATAATATGATGTGGTTTCATCCAGCTCACAATTCTGTATGATAACGAATTGTTGAACATCTACCGATTGGGTGAAGACGTCCTTTTTCTGAGCGTGGAAAGAAAGCCTTAAATACGCCAATGAACTTTACGTGCAGGTTGATTAAACCATGTTCTTATGTGTACACCATCGCCAAAATGAGCATTCGTAATTATGTGTCTTTGAACGAAATTCACCAAGAAAAGCCTATTGAATCAATTTTACTGTAAATATAATGAGGCAATTACGTCTTTTTGAATAAAAAATGTTATGTACTTTGAAGGACCTGATCAAAATTTACTTATTTGTTCAATCCATAATCTATTTATACAAAAATATTTAGTTCTTAATTATACCACACTAGCACATGAATATTTTATTTACTTTAATTCTAGTATTTTGTAACAACATTCAAATTGCACAATAATGCATTTTGTTTTTACTTAAAACTCCTATAGATAAAAATAATAGTAATTGCCTTTAAAAAAAGACGATGTGATACAAATCTTTCTCTTAACCCTAATTACTCAAGGTTAAAAAAAACCTTGTTTCCTAAAATTATAAATCTAACAAAAACAATACCATGGTCATGCATGAATATAATATCACTATACACCACAATAAATAACAATTGTACAGAGTTAAATACATTGTACATTATAAATGCACTTTATAATCTTTTCAAAATACCTAATCAAATAATATGATTTTGTCAACAAAAATAGTATACAAACAACCAGACACTTAATGTGTGGCCGAAATCATATTTATGAACTCATTTGGATTCTAATTTAGTTAGATTTTAGCAGTACTATTATAATGTACTATACAAGATCTAATATTCAATTAGTATTTTAATAAAACTATAATGGTCATTTAAAAAAATTTTATTTTGAAATAGCAAAATGTATAAAAAGATTAAAATATGTATAAAAAATATTATACTAGTGAATGTAGGATCTTTAAATTTCAATATAATCATTATATTAATATTTGGTACCACATAAAAATACCAGAATCATGCCATTCACACATGAAAATAATTTAATAGTATTATTCCTAAAAATTCCTGATCCCAAATTTCTTGCAAAATCCAATGAAAATGTTGATTAGCTGGCATATGGTGTAAAACATGGCATACAATAGCTAGTAAAGAATGGGAACCATTGGCTTAACCAAAAAATCAGATATAAATTGTAATATGTATCACAATTTATTTTATTATTGCTGACCAAAATTAGCTAAACTTTCTTTAGGCCAAAATAATTCAAAAATAACTTTGCTTTTAGAAAAACAAAAATGAATTTTTTTAACAGTTATAGATACGTACTTTAAAATTAATTCATTCAATTCATTGCGTCATTAATTTGACTAATACTATTGCTGTATAGTATAAGTAAAATAAAGGGTTCAAGAGAGTAAACATTTTCAAAGAATTAATCCACTTAACAAGCTATTGGACCTACAATAAATTCGACCCCATTTATAATTTTCTTTATAATTAAATATATAATTCTAATGAAATACCCTGTACATGTTATGTACACATTTTATTTAACTCATTTTAATTTTTATTCATTTCAACATTTTTAACTCATATAATATGTGGTAAATCAACCGACCAGGTGTTCGCATTAAGGCAGATCCTGGAGAAGGCCCTCGAATTTCAAATCGATACGCACCATCTTTTTATCGATTTTAAATATGCCTATGACAGCATACATCGCACATTTCTGATTCATTTCGAACGTGCTCCGGATTTTGACAAGACGATACTCTGTCATGTAATTTTTTTAATCTGGTGTTGGAGCATATAGTGCGACGTTCCGGTGTGAGCACACAGGGCACTATGTTTTACAAATCGGTGCAGCTCCTGGGTTTTGCTGATGACGTCTATATTATCGGAACATCACGACAATCAGTCATCGAAGCCTTTACACAGATTGAGGAGGAAGCAGGTAAAGCGGGTCTTCTCATAAATGAGAATAAAACAAAATATATGCTGTCGACAAATAAAATGTCCTCACAACATCATATAGGACACAACATCACTGTCGTCTCATATAAATTTGAGGTAGTTCAGGAGTTTATCTACCTTGGAACCAACATCAACTGATATTGGAATACTTTGTACTTTGTAACATCATTTGAGATAGTAAAAATTACAAAAGAAAAACAATAAAAAAAATTCTCAACAGAATTTTCATCTATTGCCTACAATTACATTACACAAAACAAATGTGGCCATAGGTTGATCTGATTTTAATTCTCACAGTATTTGATCTAGAACTTGTCACATACATAGTTGGATTGGAATTAATTTTTCTGCGCTGCGATCCTATCGATTGCAAAAGTGATATACATTTTCTATAAGTTCAGTTATTTGAGAAAATTGGATAAAAGAGAAAAATTTAGCCCAGACTAAAACAATATTATTCCACTTACTTATAAGAAGTTTTCCTAATAGAATTATTATTATAGCTTTCGTTAATAACCTATGGTTACTAAGTACAACCTCCATATAATGAATATTAGGTAATTGATATTCAACTGATATTGGAATAACTTTTTTTCCTCAATAACTTTTGGTCAAATATTTTTTATTTTAAAATCATTTAATTACATTATGGTCTTACGGTGATGGCTTCTAATCCACTGAATGATAATCTCACCGCTTAGTAAGATGATGAAAGTTATCGTCTGCAATAGACGTTTGATTTGCTTGCTCTAAGTAAGTAATAAAAAGTTTTTGTTTTAAAGAATGTATAAAATAGATTTAAATTATAGCCATCTATATCTATAACTCTAATACAACCTAACCGTATAGCACAGAAACATAAGAGTTACAATAAATAAAAATTGTTCAAAATATTGTTTTTAAGTATACAGTTTCAATAAAATTTGGGCAAATACTTCGATTATGCTCGACTTAAAGCAAAAAATAATTTCATGAAATATTTTCCGAATATGTTTGAGCTGGTCCAAACTCGGATGCAGTGTTTAATCCAAAAACTTAACGGTATACAGTTTTGGAAAAAAAAATGTTGGTATTACTGCCTATCAATTGACTATTAACTCTTGATCAAAATGTAACTGTATAGACTTTCAATTTTGTTCGGAGCAACTGAACCAGTTATTACCGAGTTCGAGTGAACATTCGAGTGAATACATTTTTTTTGTTTTTAAGAGAACTACAAGATTAACTTGTTATATATAAGTAACTACTGAATTCATAAGTTCGCAAGATTGTGTAGCTTATATTTATATTTCAACTGCATTCCCTATACCACCCTACTCATCAGGAGTAAACCCTATAATAATCCCGAAAATAATATCTTATGTAAGAAATACGTAAGCAATGTCAGAAGAGCATAATTTCCTCTAACAAAATGGATCGAATCGAATCGAATTTCAATAACTAATTTTTTCATATGATATTGAAAATTGGTTAAGCTGATGCAGACTAAATAATAGACTAAACTAGAGTTATGCTATGTTCCTCTTTATCGAATTAACTATGATTAAGTCCATAGTACAAACATAATTTACGTAATTTTTTTTTTCATATGAAACTAATCATACTTGTAACCCTAGTCAAAAATAAATCATACTTAAATTATGTTAAATTCACGTTCACAGCCCTGCTTTTATACTATATCCGTAATTTATAGTTGTAAGTTTACTATATCCGTTCGTTTTTAGTTGTAAGTTTAGTTTTCATCCACATCCAATAAAATTTTTATTAATTAAAAATAATTCAGTCGGTTCAGATAAATTCAAGTTATTCATTTATTTACCAATTATTTATGCATTATTTTAGAGTGAGCTGGTCTTGCATATACTAGTTAATCTACACAACTGAAATATAATCAATGGATATTCTTACTCGTATTTTGATTTTGTGTTCCTGTTGTCTAATCTGGTTAATGAAAAACATTTTTATACTGATTTGAACTTTTCTTTGGATTATTATTAAAAATTATTAATCAGATTGGATCCCAAGAAGATAAAAACATAATAAGATACCTAAAATATAATCAAATTATAATTTTTATAAGAAAATTAAAGTCTTGATTAAAACAAACAATTTTATAAAATACAGAGGGTGGTTCGCTCAGATTTGAAAACCCTTAAAGGGGTGGAAAATCCTTGCACAAAAGAATTCAAAATTTAACTAAAATAATTCAAATAAAAATAATATTGAATTAAAAATGTGATTTAACAGAAGTTTTCTTGTATATTGAGCTTCCGCATCTATGAGTTTTTAACTGTTTTTTAGTTTTTTGTTGAATATTACTAGGTGAGCAGTGCCAAACTTATCCATTAGGACGAGCCGCTACTGCCTTAAAGGACTTTCAAGTCGGAGTAGAACACTCTGTGTATGAATTTTTATGAGAATCAAATGTCAATTCACAATTTCAATTATAAAATATCCTATCATTTCTGTAGGTAGTTAGTTCCATCAGAAGGGATATTCTCAAATTCGAAAAAAATTTGCAACACAGGAATTTTCTTTTTTGACAGTTTTGTATTATCCTGTCAATATAAGTATATAATAATCAATTTATTAATTATTTTATTAATTTAAAATGTATCTATATAATTATGTATGTATATACAAAATATTATACCAGTATTATACTACTTCAAACTATTGAATTTAAAATTATTATTCTTCTACGAAGGTTCTATGATCCTTCAGAATAAAATTTAATTCAATCCACTTTTTTTTCTATCGTTTTTTTCTAATGTTTGTAAAAATCTTGATCATCATAGGATTTGGTTATATTTATTATAAAGAAAATGAATTCTTCTTCGTCATAGATGGTGTAATGAGACTTAGGACTTTCTAGCTCAAAAGAAATCCTCTTTTTGATTGAATAAAAAAAATAAACAATTCATCTATTTTTTAGATGGCTTAATGAGACTTAATTAGAATTTTTTGATAAAATTATTCTACGACTTCTTAACATCAAATTTTAATTTATCATTAGTAATGGAGTTTCAAATCAATTTCAATTTAGCTTAAATGCATATAATATTTACCTCGCTCTGATTGGGGTTAAAAATACATTTTAAATATCATATTTTCAGCTTCTGATGCGTAATGCAGTTGCTTCGATTAAATTAAGATGAAATGTAATAATTATAACCTAGCTCTGATTAGGGTTAAAAATACATTACATTTTATTTATTTATTTACAATTTACAGATCTTTTTCCTCGACATTACTGTTTGAGATGGCTTATTAACATTTTAAATTAGTCAGAGCAAATATCAGCGCCTACAAGATATCTATAATATACAATTAGTGCTCCAACAAGGGAGGACTTCACATTTAGATTATCAATAAGACGCCTTTCAACCTTGTAAATAAAAAACTTAATACGGTTCTTGGCACGTCGGTCCAAGTAGTGAGTAATACTTCATCTTGGGTAGTGTATACATGATTTTCAAATATTTAACATCTCTTGAGGAGACTAAAGTACGTCTTGCAATGGCTTAGAAAGCCTAAATATCAGACTGCAATTTTGAAAATGAAAAACTGATAGTTATTTATATCATTTTATGATTTATCGACACTATGAGTATATTTTAGTGTTTTGTTCGCTGAATATGTAGACCTTCGAATATCAAGATGGGCTCAAAATAGATAGTTTTACAAGAATTATTTTTATTAGTCTCTATTTAATAGCAGGGGCTCATTTAGAAGTGTTTTTGCTTTTTTTTTATAATCAAGCTACTTTCGCAAAAATTTGGTATTTAAACAATCTAACAACACAAATTTTTAAGGATATTAAATGTAAAAAAATTCATCTATTAGATATACTATACATATACTTTCGTAATGAAATTATTTAGTAATTATGTTAGTAATAAAAATTGTATTTCTATAAACTATATTTTCAAGAATAATATATTATGACTTCAGGGTCTTTTACCTAAATTATAACCCATCAAACTTACATGGAATCAAGTTGAAAAATGTTGCTAAATACTTGGATGTCTTAAGTCTCAAAGTTGAAAATACTTTACATTATATCTAGTGACAAGGACAGAAAGGGTACATTCAATACACGATTGAAATGTACTTGAGCGGGACATCTTGCTACATAGCTAGTCATAGCTACACTTCAACGGGACTTCTATTTGAGATATTGTAGTTATAGATAAATTATAAAAATGTTGGGTGTTGTTCCGAAACATTATTAATGAAAAACACTAAAATCTGGACGATATTTAAAAAACATGGCGTACACTAATATGAAACCAAATGCAACAACGAATTCTCGAATAATGTAAGTCTAAAATTATAGAAACGGCAAACGGCAAAGTTCCTGTGACTTAGTGAAACGTAAGTTAGTGCTCGCAGTCTAAATTCTTTTTTAAACTAAGTATTCATAGATTGAATCAGATAATTAGAGAAACTAATGCTGATATGGTTTATCAGAGGTCATGGCTCATTGAACAAGCATCTGTTCAAGATTGGTAGATCGAGCACAGACAGATGGAGATTCTGCTTAGAAGAGAAAGAACCCTACTCCCATATTCTATTTGATTGCGACGCTATAGCTCGCAAAAGATACAAATACTTCCAGGGATACCAATCGCTTGATTCTGAAATTGACATCAAAGCAATAATAGACGTTTATCAAAGACCTACAATTCTGAGATAAACGGGAAAGTACAATAGATTTTAAGAGGTCGCGGTTACATAGAACTCCCCAATTTGCAAAAAAAAAAAAGTTAGTGTTCAGCACACTTTTAAGGCTACATTTTAGGGATGTGCTGAATATACGAACATTGGTATTTGCGAATAGGAATACGAATCCGAATAATGAGTTCAAATATTCGCGAATACTAATAGTTGGATTGGTATTTTCCTAAATACTTTTGTTATGTGATTTTATCATAAATAAAATTAGGAAATATTGTACAAAATTTTTCGCGATGAAAAAGTACTTAGTAAAGTGAAAATTTTACTCCAGGACTTTTAATATATGTCATTTACAACTGATATATGGGTCACATTCTTCATCAGGCGTGTTTTTATTTTATTCGATAATAATTTTTTTTATTATATATATATTTGAACAATATTTACATTTCTGTACCGTACGGCGTGTGTCTCTTGAGTCCAATAAATACAGTTTTGACTAAAGATTTTATATGTTCAACTAATATGATTTGGGCTGAATTAGTAGAAGACGTCATATACTAGGTCTTATATTTGAAATAAATTCAAGGAAATTTAAAATTTTTGGAATATTTCAAAGAGGAAGTGCATTGTGTTGTGAGAGATGGTGTTTCAAGTATGAAGCAGGTAAAGTATATGTCGGAATTAAAGGATATTGATTACACATATCAGAGCTGGTTTGAATCTATTATCACTTTATTGAAAAAATGTAAAAAAATCGCAATTCATTTCCACATCATTCCACATCATTCCACATCATTTAATGGCAATGGACGAATTAAAAAGAATCCAAGAACGATTAGAGCAACCAATATTTAAAGTCAGAATCTACAACCAGGTGGAATACAACCCTTTATATGATGCAAAGAATTATTTTAAATTAAAGATTCCTTGTGTTTGTATGCTTGCAGTGCCAGTAAACCAATTGATTAGTTTACTGCCGATGAGTGAAATTTATCAAACCATTCGAGGAAATTACAAAAGAGTTGTGCAATCCAGAAACAAGTATTTATCTGTTATACCTTTTCCATCCTATGTCCCACGGATAACGTTACAGGACAATGATGATACCGACAATAGATACCGTTTTAAACAAATATCTTACTAAATTTTTAGAAAATGAAATCACCTCTGCATCGCAAGTCAACGAAACTATAGCAATTTTTCCTTTAAAATTGAAGAACGATTTATGCTAAAAATTTTCCGATATTTTAAATAACAATTTATTGTACGCAACTGCAACTGCAACCTATCTTGATCTCAGATATAAAGCAAGATTTCTTAGTCAATTTACTTTTGAAAAATTTTGTTGTTTCAACTGTGAGTAGAATAATTTTTTTTTCGTTTTCGCTTTGTTTTCAGATTTTTTTCGAAAAAAAGATACTCGAGTATAAAAAATTAAAAAAAATAAAAAACATTTACAAATTTGCATAGAAAACTACCTCTTCCCATTTAAAAATCTCAATTTTGACTAATTTAGGCTATCTTTGGTCTTAAAAAACCCTTTTCCGGTCCTTTCCGGTAGTTTAAAATATCACCAATCGATAGAGCACCGTCGATTTACAAAATAAATTTTTTTTTTAAATTTTAAAATAACGGCTCCTTCCCCTCCTAAAAATCTGATATGCATGCTCTGGACCCGGTAAATTCGTGTACATTTTGACGAATACGAAAACGAATCTTCGGAACATCTCTAACATTTTAGTAAAGCAAGTATCAAGTAGCAAGGATCTAAACATCTTTGAAAACGATACCGAACAGGATATTCAGCTCATCAAAGCAACCCAATTGTTTTTATTTTTTTGTTGCAAACTTATTCAATTTTTAAATTAATTAAGTTTTAATTTTCTCATTTTAATTTTATTTATTTCCTTTCTTCATTCTATTGTATTTTTTACTTATAATTGAATTAATTATTTTTTGTTTTGTAACTTCATTTTTTTATTTAACATGTAGATTTAAACACCAATTTAAATACGTTGCGTGTCGCAGTTGATAGATCAGAGTTTGCCTTTCAACCGGATTCCCGACAAATCTAATAAATAATGTTTTATCGTTTTTTCAGCCTGGTCCAGTGTACTCTTTGTCATTGGAATAAAATATATGACAAAAAATAACTGAGAGTAGATATAATTTGTTAAAAACCATAAAATGGAGCTATTCTATTTAAGAAGGCTTTGTTGCTGACAATATAGAAGTAGTTTTTAGCACATTTTATGAGTTGATAAGCCAGAAATTTACTAACTGTAGTAAATAGTACAAAGCACGAAAAGTTAATTATATCTAAGCTACTGTCAAGAACATAAAACAAAAATTGTAGTAATTGTACATGACCCAAAAAACTAAAACTGAAATTGGCCTCCAATTATATCAAAATTGGTATTATATGCAGATTTGTTAGCATTGTTGTATAACATAGAATTAACTAATAAAGAATGAATCACAAAATTTTAATGGAGATTTAGAAAAGTTAAATAAGTGAAAACAAAAAAATAAGTATGATCATAAATAGTGAACTCACATGATCATAACAGTGAAAATATATAGAAATAGATATAGTATAGTAGAAAAAGTAGATGAAATTAAATAGTTCATCAAATGAAAAGTAATAGTTATCCTATAATAATCTACGTAATAAGGTAGAATATGGTAACTATAATACATAACTATAATTTAAGAAATGCAAATGCTTAGGCTTTATGTATTTAGAAATGAAAGAACAAAAAATATGTTACAATAATGGAATTAAAGAATATATATAGTTATATTCAAATATAACATCACTCTCCAACACTATAAATAAATAAAGATACATTCATCATGTGGTATTACAAACGCAATAATAGAGTACCGTAATATCACATGATGAGATAATTTATGAGAGCATCTTAGAATATAAGTATAGTTTTGAGTTTTAAGTTGTTACAAATAAAAAATAAGAATAAATGCAAATCACTTCTGGTTTCAACATTAAACTAAAAAGTCGTTTATTTGATTAGCAAAGGGTTTAATTATAACTGTATTGAATTACCTAATAAAATAAAAAATGTAAATAACATTAATAATTTCAAAATAAAAATCATTTGTATTTAAAAATGCCCACATCCCGAAAGAGAAAAGGATCTGAAGTTGGCCTGCAGATTTGTCTACAAGTCTGCTGAAAAAATAAATAAATAAAAATCATTGAATAAGTTAAAACTAATTTTAATTAGACTTAAATATTTTTAAGAAAAATAAAAATTATTATATTTAAAGAAAATGGTTCAATTACCAAAAATAAATAAATAAATAAAATAAAAAATAAATATTTATAAATAAGACCCACTGAATAAATAAATAAAATAAATGATGGTTAAAATCCCTAATAAAACAAAAAAATGTAATTTAATTTTTTTTTATTAATTATTTCTACTAGCCATACCAATAAGGTTAAATATTGCGCAAGCAGCTAAAATTCCAAAAACAAAAAGCTAACAAAATTTCAAAGTACAAAATACCAATATTATCAATACTGTCAGTGTAACCCCAGGTGCAACAATAAATTTTTCTTATAAATAACCTTCCATTGAGTATTTCTATTTTTAAAATATTTTGATAAAGTAAAAACAAATTCAAAAGAGAACACATATGTAAGTTTAAAAAATATTATTAAGTTATTGAAAAAATGAATTTAGAATTGTAACGGCATATTAAATGTTGACAGATAATCCCATGTATACATCCTTTTTGCTCACAAAACAACTGAAATTGAATATATCGAATTTTGATTTCAAATGGCAGCACAATATTTATGCATTATTTACCTAAATAAACTCTTACCCTCTTATAGTACATAACATATATTTATATATATATATATACAGATAAATATATGCAAATTAACGTTCGTTAAAAAACAAAAACAAAAAAATAGAAAAAAAAAATAAAAAATAGAAAAAAAGTATTTATACACGTTACTAAGGTGAATCTATATAATAATTTGATGTTCGGTTTTAGTGCTCTATTTTTGTTATATATATATATTTGTTTTTTATTATTATTATTCCTTTTTTTATCACAGATTACAACTTGAATATTTAGCAAACATTAAAAAATAAAATAAAAACAAAAACTAGCGACATGTTACAAAAACTGTTAATGAAAACACTTTAAAATACACGTACACAATTTTTAAACTCGAAATATGCATATATCGAATCGAGATATTATAACACTAGTACTACACTTTAATTGTCGCTATATATATGCTATATACATATGCTGTATATATAGAGAGAGCCTTTCCTTTCAATTTCAACCAACCGTTATTATAGGAATTTAGAATATTTTTATAGGATTTTCCTCTTTTTTTTTTTTTAATCTTTATTAATTTGTTTATTTAATAATAACTATATACATATATGAATGTTGTATTTTTAATTTTTTTATATTAAATTAATCCTGGTGAAAAATTATTTTTATAATTAACAAAACGCTTCATTACTTTACACGACAAATATCTACCATAGTTAACTAGTAATATTTATTTTTAATTTGTATATTTTTTTTTTTTTTGTTTTTATTTTTTGTTATTTAAATTATCACCATTAATTATATTTAAAAAAAATAATAATTAAATTAATTATTATATATATTTTCATTATAATATTATTGTGATGAATAAAAAAATTTTATTTTCATTTTTATTTTTATTTATTTTTTTATATATTTATCAAGACACTTTTAAATTTATAAAATTGTTTTACATATAAAATTTCACAAAAATGTTGTTTGAATGAAACTGAAAGAATTTAACCAAAAACAAAAAAAAAAAAAATATGTTATTTTAATACGTTTTTCAACAAAGAAAAGAAAAACAAAACAAAAATAAATTAAATAACAGAATATTATTTTTTTAGTAAGTCTTATATTATTTTTATTATTGTTATTGTTTTATACCCCTCTATACTGACGATAACTAAGTACTAAATATATTTAAAAAAAAATTTTCCTATTTCCTTTCAGACAATGAATGGGCTAAAATAAACTATATACGAACAAACAAAAAAAAAAAATACAAAAAAAAAAGGTATTTGTCTCCCGACGCGAACACTTATCACTTAGTTACCAAATTGAAGGTGTTAAACAAACATTCATAACATGAGAAATATTATGAATTGAAAATGTGCTCGTAAACAAGGAATTTAAATCCTATATGGGTATTTTTATATTTAAATATAAGAAAAGAAAATTAATAACGGTAATATACAAATAGAGAAAAAAAAATATCAGTTGCAGGACAAAACTGTAATAACGTGTATGTATTTAATTGTGAACATGCATATATTATGTACTGGATAATAATGTCGTACATATACAAACAAAAATAAATTATTTAAGAAATCTTAACACAGATTACAATTTGTAAATAAATAATTTTTCCCTGTTTATTTTTCTCATTAATTACAGGATTCATTTTATTTTAAGCAAATCAAATGCCGACCTACATGGTGTAGTTATTATAATATCATCTAAGTGTTAGTCAGATGGTTGCGAATTGGAATTTCAAACAATACATTTTTGTGTTTAATTTAATTTTCTTTCATCTATACTTCGTCGTGTGAATACTTAAACGCCCAATATAGTACATTGGGTAATTTTTTCGACATATTTTCATTAATTTTTATACGTTCTTTCCAAATCTTTTATCAGAATTTTTTTATCTGTAATAGTTTTTAAAATATACTAGTCGATTTCAGTTTTGTTTTATTTAATTTTGTATATTTTAGTTTAAGTTTCTATTTCCTATTTTCTATTGTATTTAATTTCTTTTTAGTTATAATATTTCAATTATTTTCTATTCACCTAACTTGATTATACACATTGTAGAGACTAATCGTCTCATTGTATAACATACATAAAAGTAAATAAATAAATAAATTTGTTTAATATTGTACATTAAGTCTTTACCTTAATGCTTAAGTATCTAAGACTGAAAAAAATGTATGAAGTTAGACAATTAAGCATTAAAAAAATTTTAAAAAATGGTTGGGCTTAAATGTTTAATATGAAAATGAGTACTTGAACATCAGGAATGGCGAACATATGGCATGTGTGCCTAAAGTGGCACGTAAATCAATTTTCATTGGCACATACATATGCATATATTCTTATTTGGCACATACATAGATTCTTTCATTTTTCAGACATATGTGCTAAATGTATCCTTAATTTTGAATAATACGTTATATTATTTGTGTATGTAGGTGTACATATAACGTTCATATAATGTAAGCATACTATGTTCAAAACATAAATCAAATTTGGTCCATCACGAAATCTGGATTGGCGCATTTGATCATATTTTAAGTATTGTTTCCAAAATATTGAATTTTATAGCAGCCCGAGCTATGAATAAGAGACAATTTCAGTTGCTTTTACAAGAAGTTGGTTCAAATTACCATGGATTGCTAATGTACAATCACGTACGTTGGCTTAGCCGCGGCTTTGTATTACAACGTTTTGTAGAATGTTTTGATTAAATTATTATGTTTCTGAATGATAAAAAATCTGAATTTCCTCAACTTTTTGATAATGCGACTGGATCACTAAATTAAAGTTTTTAACGGATATTTGAAACCATTTAAATGAATTAAATTGCAAGACCATGGAAAATCATTTGATATCAAATTAGTAATATTTAAACGTGATATTGACAACTATACTTTTAAGTATTTTCCTTTGTTTAAAGATCATTTTCAAAAATTTTACATTAATGGAGCCTATGAAAATAATATAAATTTCATAGATAAGTTATAAATGCCATACAAGACAATTTTGTAAGGAGATTTCAATATTTCAAAATATTTGAACCGTTAATTAACTTTTTTCAATATCCGAACAAGTTCGATTTGAAAACTACTAAAATTGATCAATTAGAATGGCTAAAGTTAGAGAATTGAGAAATGCAGTTGGCATCAGAGCTTCAATAAAGCTGTATTTGGAAACAGAAATTTGTAGGATTGAGGGATAAAATAGAATATAATTTTAAAAAAATATTAAATGAAGAAGAACACGAAAATATGGACAATATGTTATTGAAGTTCGCTTCCAGAGACATTTAATGCGATTTAATGCGATATTGAGAAGAAATTGTTTTAGTAATAGCTATTCATACAATTTTTCATCAACGTATAACTGTGAAAGCTTATTTTCGATAATGAATCACATAAAATCTGATGTACGAAACAGACTTACCGACAAATTTGGCGAGGCTTGTATTTCACTCAAATTATCAAACTATCATCCTGATGTTGATGCATTAGCAAAAACTATTCTACAACAAAAATCTCATTAAAAATGATCTCAGCTAATTATAGAAATAAATGTATATATAATTTTTATATGTATTTTTAAATGTATATAGACACAACCACGTATGTATTTTCATTTTATCAAAATAATTTTTATTGGCACGCACTCCAAAAAAGGTTCGCCATTCCTATTATAACTATGGAAACATGTAAAAAAAAGAATAAATCTCACAAGTTCGACAGCACATTGAATAAATTTTCCTGCATTGATTCGCATTATATCCAGTCTGATACAGAAAAACAATACCTATAGATCCAACATTAAATTTAACCAAAATGTATACACATTTATCCTAAGATTTTTAATGCTGAATACAACTTGGGGTTTTTCAAATCGAAAAAAGACCAATCCGATATTCGTTTAAAATATAGGAATGGCAAAAATCTAAATAATGCAGACATTGAACGTTTTAATTTACATGAGAGTTTTAATCAGAAAGCCAAATTGAGAAAAACTGCAGATAAGAAATATTGTTTGAAAATGTGGTCCTTGTGTGCTATATGATTTGCAAAAGGCTTTATGTTAACGACTGGAGAAGCTGCAAATTTTTACTATAAAAGAAAATTGAACACAATTTAACATGGTCATTGCAATTTTAATCACAAAACTTACTATGCTCTATGATATAGAAACATTGAGTGGTCGCAGTGGAAATGAGTTGGCCAGTGCGCCAGTAAAAATTTTAAAGTCTATATATTAAGATATATATAAAGATATTCCATATATTCGGTATTTAATTTAAGTTCCGATGCCTGCATCCAACAAAATAAAAATAGAATCACGCCCTTTGCTTTATTAAAATTTCTTGAAAATAACAAACAAATAAAAACAAAAGTACAAAAATATTAGTTCAGAGCCTGGTCATTCGAGAATACAGGAAGTAGATGCAGTCCACTCTGCTATAGACCAGTGTTTCCCAAACTGGAAGCGGCTTTGGCTTTACCACTTCTCATTCAACTTTTCAACTTCTCCTTCACCATCAACATTGACAACTAGTAATAAAAGAAAAATCGCACAAGATAATACACAATGATAAAATTGCAATTCCTTTGAAGTCAATTCCTATCTCAAACGATACAATGAAAAGAAGGATTTATAGCATGGGCGATAATATATTAAAACTCAATTAATATCTCGTATTAAACAGAGCAGGTTCTTCGCAATACAACTTGAGGAATCCACTGATATAAATAATAAATTACACCGTTAATGGGTTTTGTAAAATATCACTATAACAACCAAGTTCATGACGATTTCATTTTTTGTCGGGAGCTTTTGGCTATAACAAGAGGTATTGATATTTCTGTAAAAGTAGATGAGTTCTTTTCAGAGAATGAACTTGAATGGCCAAAATGTGTAGGAGTTTACACAGACTGTGCTGCAGCAATGACTGGGAGAATTAACTTTGTAAAAAATGATGCTGTCAGCTCGAGATTATTTAATATTTCATGTAAAGAGATGGAATCAAAACATCTGGCTTTGTTGTATCATACGGAAGTAAGGTGGCTTTCACGTGTTAAAGTTTTAAATAGAATTGTAGAACTTAGAGATGAGCTTCGTCTATTTCTTTTAGATAAAAAACCAAATGTTGCTTTGTACTTAAGTGATGAAAAGTGGATGTGTCTTGTATTCTATTTAGCAAATTTTTTTGATAAAGTTAATGAATTAAGTCTGTCTTTCCCTGCAGGGAAGAGATACGAACATTTTAGTTTTGAATACAAAACTTATTACTTTCCAACAAAAGCTTTGTTTATGGTCAAATTTTATTAACTAAGGAAATATGGAAATGTTCCCATTTCGAAATGAGTTTCTTACCACCAATGAATTTAATTTCAAATATTAATTCCAACTTCAGTTAAAATCATACTAATGAATCTTTTTTGCTGAATACAAACTGGATAACAATGCCATTTGCTAAATTATTGAAATATGATCATATTACTTTGGTGGCTCAAGAAGAATTGATTGATATTAGATCCGATAATTCTGTTGAATTGGAGTTTCATGAAAAAAGTCTTACAGAATTTTGGATAAGGCAACAGCAAGAATATCGTAAAAGAAGCATTGCTAAATTTAATGCCTTTCGCGACAACATATCTTTGCGAAACAGCTTTTTCTTCATTGTTAATAATAAAGAATAAACATTTTTTTTTTTTTTTTTTTTTTTTTGCGTGGATTGGTGGGAATCTTCATAGACACAATGAGCCTCGTAGCTTCCATTTTTACTGACTAAACCACACCCCTCCCATTAATACTAGTCCAACGGACTAACCATTAATTTATTGTTATTTTGATTTTCTTAAAGAAAAAGTTTACGAAATTCAATCGTATTAAATCTAGTGGCTTAGTTCTTTTAAGCCTTCTGACATCATTTTGATTATCTAGCAGTTGAGTGGCCTCAACGTTAACATGTCCCTCCAGACGAGCTATATGCTTTGTTGCATATCTTTTTATTTCATTTTCTATGCAAGGAATTTTTAGATCTCTGTGCAAATCATTGTTGCGAACATACCAGGGGGCATTTACCATGTTGCGCAAGACTTTATTTTGGAATTTTTGTATACAAAGTACATGTGTTTGTTTGGCACATCCCCATATTTGTATGCCGTACAACCATATCGGTTTGAGTATCTGATTATATAACAAAATCTTGTTATGTATAGGTAATTTAGAATTACGACCTAAGAGCCAGTACATTTCTCTATACTTATTTTCAAGCTCAATTTTTTTCTTTTTAACGTGCTCTTTCCATCTAAGTTTGACATCTAATGTCATTCCTAGGTATTTAGCATTGTTTTCTTGGGGTATATTGACCCCATTCAGATTTACCAATGGTGGTTGATTTTCTAATTTTTTATTTGTAAAATTTACATGTACTGATTTTAACTCATTGAGTTTAATTTTCCATTTCTTTGTCCAGAGGTATAGCTTGTCGCTTGCTCTTTGCAATTTAATTGTAGCCTCGTCAATATTTGATCCTACTGCCATCAACGCAGTATCGTCAGCGAATGTAGCTACAGTTATATTTTCCATTTCTGGTAAATCATTGGTGTAGAGCAAATACAGTATGGGACCCAGAATACTACCTTGAGGCACACCCGTTTTAATATCTCTAATAGTAGAATACTCTTCGTCTTGTTTTATTCTGAATAGTCTGTTTTCTAGATATGATGAGAGTATATCTACGTATTGTTTAGGTAACATATTTTTTAGTTTATTTATTAAGCCTCGATGCCATACTTTATCAAAAGCTTGGGCTACATCTAGAAATATGGTAGAGCATACTTTCTTTTCCTCTAAAGCTTTTTCTATTATGTCTGTTATTCTATGAATTTGATCGATTGTCGAGTGCTTAGATCTAAAGCCAAATTGATAATTTGGAATCAGATTACTATTTTCTATGATCGGTCTCATTCGAATCAATAATAGTTTTTCAAATAATTTTGATACTATTGGTAGTAATGATATTGGTCTGTAGGATTTGACCTCATTTATGGGCTTACCTGGCTTTGGTATCATAATTATCTCTGCTATTTTCCACATATTCGGCACATACCTTATTCTTATAGCAGCGTTTATAATGCGTGTTAGCATTGTTATAGCTTTTTTCGGTTCTTTCAGGACTTCCGATGTAATTAGATCAAAACCTGGAGCTTTTTTATCTCTGAGTTTTTTAATTTGTTCAACTATTTCACTCTCTGAAAATGGTGATATAACATTTTCTTGCCAATTATTATTTTCTTCAGTGAGATCATCCGAATCTGTCTCGTCTGGACAAACATAGATCGTGTCTTTCATCGAACGGTTTGGAACAAAACCTTCGAATTAGCATTTCTGAAATTTCACCGAATATTAATTAGTTATGTAATAATATGCAATCATGCCCCTCTCATTAAGTAATGTGATTGCATATTACTACATAAATAATCGGTGAAATAAGAAATTTGAGATTTTTTTTTAATTTTTATCATATTATTATTGAAATAATTTTGATAGTTATTTGGTTTTTTATTATAGTTGTAATAAAAATATTGTTAAAAAATATAATGATAAATGGTGTTTTATTAGTATTATTTTTTGGCGAGGATTGAAATTTTTTCAAGTTTAGGGAGCCGCAATATAAAAAAGTTGTAGAACAAACTTTAACATCTTAAGACAATGAACTATGAAAAAGTCAAACTAGAAATTTTGCAATGTATGCCATTTGATTTTTACAATCATAATGCGGCTAGGATTACGGAGACAATGCCGAAAAAAAGTAATTCCAATTTTCCAGCGATATTTACAGAGTAAACCACAACAGATACACTTCCAAATGTTATAAATATGTCTAATCCTGGTACTGTTTCAAAAGAGAAAACTAAAGATATATCAATGTTCGATTATATTCAACAAAATGTTGCATTTTATAAGTCTGTTTTAAAATGCTGAATATTTATATTGTTATTTATATTTAATATTAATGGTATTTCTATTGTGTTAGATATTTTAAACTGTTTTTATCATAATTAAGGCTGTTTAAGTTTTTTTAATAATTTAAAGCGACAAATGTCTGACTGTTATATGGATTCTTCGACTTGAGTTTTTTGTTAGCTTGTAATAAATGTATTATCGTATTATGTTTCTAGTTCACTTTAAAATAAATATCATACTTTACGTTAAATTTAATTGTTTTATTTTTCTTTCAGAAATTATTTGATTTAGTTGTTAAGTGTACAATATTAAATGGATTTTTATTAACAACGTTTAAAACTCCATTTGAATTTGATATTGGACGCTAAAAAAAAAATTTGTGTCTATTATGCGTTTGGGTCGATTTTTGCATATTCCGATTTTCTTATGTTTTTCTTGAAGTTTTTCTTAAGTTTGATTAGTATTCAACTAAAAAGTCAATAAAACACAGATTAAGGAAATATAGATCCGTCGGTTTATTTCTATTTTCGGACAAATGTTTTAGAATAGTTTCGAGTAAATCGAGTTTAAAGTTTGAAGTTTAATAAAAACAAACTGCCCGATAAAAGTTTATTTTAAATTTGGGTATTAGCTTTGTATACTTTCAAGCTATAAAAATAAAGCTATCATTACTGTTTGCGCCCAAGATTCGAGGAGATAGATCTGAAAAACCGAACCCATTTTTTTTTGCGGTTGGCTTATATCCCATGGAAAGTTAAGAAATTTGTTAACAATGTATGAAGTGTCCGAATTTTGCTTGGATATATCCGATTCTAGCACAATTTGTTTTTTCACTAAAGTGGTGTAAAGTAGATAAGTCTATAAAAAAAGATAGGTTAAAACTGAATAAAATAAGTGAAAAACGGTATTTCAACAGTAATGCTTAATCATTTTTAAATTAATTTTTAAATTAACAGCTTTTTTCACAGCTGTTTTTTCGTAAAAAATAAGTCGGCATACTCTGTGAATATGCGATGAAGCTAAGTAATATTTGAATGAAACGATTTCACGTGTTTGCTATTGGATGTACGGCGACATTTAACATTGATATTTCAAGTAAATTCTTTTCATTATCCGACAATTCCCAAAAAGCTTCAAAAATATTCTGCCTCTTTTTCTGAAAAAATTTTTGTACAGAAAAAGTTAAAATATTTTTACAAGGTAGTTTCATATATTTCGTTTAAGTATCTTAATTTTTATAATTTTTATAAGATTAAACAGCCTCTCTTAATTTCTTCTGAATATTCTTTTCCATAATTCAGATTTTCTTATTTTGTTATTCATCAATGAAGGCTATGTGTTGTTTGCAGAATCATTTTAAATATAAAAAGGTTCTAAACTAATATTTATTTACCATAAACTTGAAGGTTGAAAATTTGGGTCTTTGTATTTATGATCCGCTGTAAAAAGTAATAGTAATTGCATATTGTAATTAGAATAAAAAATATCATACAAGCATATACATATACATATACAAGAAAAATCTGGATCAGCAGAGTAATATCTTTCTGTGTTTTGACTTTTTTTGAGTGTGAATTAGTTTCCTCCCAACTGCTAAAAATTTCGTCTTGCATACTTAACATACACACAAATTTTTACAAGAAATTAATTTCAAGAATAAAAATAGTGACCCTAAAAGAGTTGGTGACAACGTCTGTGATGATGATGATTCCCTTTCCATTATTATTTTTTTTAAACAATACAAAAATATAATACTAACACTTTCAGAACTTTAACAAAACTGAAAAAAAATTAAAATGCATTGTCCTTATATAGTTTTTTACATTATACTTTCGGCGACTTATGTTGATGGCTGAAAACTAGTTCAATTTGTTTGTCGTAGGTTTCAGACATATCCATTTGAAATCGCTACTATCCTAACAAAATATATGGAAATGGAAGAAGTTTCTAAAATAATTTTTATTATTATTTTTGGACATATCCATAACCTTATCAATACTATAATAAAATTTCACAATGTAAGTGGGTCAATTAAAAACTTACGGAAAATCTAACAATTTTTAGTCCATATCCTCGGATCATTAAGATGTCTTATTTAAGGAATTACAATAAAATTATCGAAAACTTCATATAAATTTTCGAACATCAACCAAAAAATTGGATATGTCCGACTTTTGTATTCAAAAACGTTTAAAAAGTTGAGATGTCCGAATCTCGCCTCTCCATATATACAAAACTAAAATAGATAATTAAGAACGGGTCAGAAAAAATGAAAGAGCATCCCAAAAAACCTAAGAACCAAGTCCTAAGTTAAAAAACACAAAAGTGGCTTTTATCCGAAAATAGAAATTTACCGACGAGGTTATATTTTAAAACTAAAAAAAAAACCAACTAAAGGTGGTTTCAAAGTTTAAAATTCGTTTTTCTCCCACTTCATTCTTCTGCATATTGAACACTTAAGTATTCACGCGGCGACTTTATAAAAGAGGTCGTCCACAGCTTTATATAGATAGATAGAGTTCTGAAAATTTTCACAATTATTTTTGATCAAGGTCCTTTACAATGCTATCAAATGATATAGCATCGGGTAGCAGCTACAGCTACACAACGCGACTACTAGCACCCATCAGGAATATTTCAAAAATCAAAAATATTACTAACCTAAAAATTGGTAATTTTAAAAAATCTAACTGGTTCGGAGGACTGTCATTCAACTAATAGTATTCATCTCAAATATTTTAAGAAGTTGAAGATTTTAATGGACCAGTTTCGTTAAAAGTAAAAGTAAAAAAATTATAATATCAATAATGGAAGGTGTTATAATTCCAAAATAAAAAATTCCAAAGTTGCCAAAATTCCAAACAATGAAAAAAAAAATTCCACACTTGTATTCCACAAACTCCACACACTTTTAGAGTTGGTTTCAAAATCAGCGTTTCAAGTTTCAAGTAACATTTTTATGAGTATAACCGCTGTTGGATACAAAAAAACTTTGCCATAAAATTTTTAATTATTAAATTTTTGAATTTTTTTAATTCTTTTTTTGGAGTTTTTAAAATTGAATTGTGTTGACCTTAATGTTTTAGAGTTTGTCACTTCGATTTGTTAATGAACATATGGCAAAACTTAATCACACTGCAAATTGTAAACGCTTAAGCTCAAACGGTATCTCTCATGATATTAGAGGTATTCTAGGAATAAAGATATACTTGCCTTTTCCACAATCAATTTGAATTTATGCTTAAATGAAATGAGGACGCAAAGTTCTTATTATTAATCTAGTACCATAGTTTTAGTTGCTCCAAATTTCGTAGGAGCAATAATTCCAATTGGTGAGGAGGAAACTGTATCAAATCCAACAAATAAAGAAACTCTGTTCGGTAATTAACAGCTTCATTTTCATTGGTAACTGTATCTATCGATTTATATACATAAACCCCCTGGAATACTCTGCAGTCAAGTACAAAACACTGAAGAAGTCTGCAAGTAGTAGACGAAATACGCGTATCTGTATGACAAGCATATCAGTAAAATTAAAAGGAAAATATTGGACTATTTTCGAAAATTATACTCTGCAGTAATTTCTGATTAATAAAACGAATTGTCACATTTTTTGTGACATCAGTATAAGATCAGTATAAAATTCGTAAATACTTTTTCAGTCAATGCTTCAATACTGTGTACTATTTCAATTTTGACATTTAAGTCTTCTGAAATTTTACCTTCACCAAGCTTTGTTAAATTCATTAGCTTATTACAAATATTATTTATACGAAATCGGTAACAGTCGTATTTCTTTATTTTTAAATTACTATCTATGTGTAAATTTTCATCCCTGTTGAAACACAATTGTTTTTTGAAATGTTCCTGAAAAGTTATAGGAGTTATATAGCACCGACACGAAATTGTCCAAACTTTCGAAATTTGTAACAATCGTATTTCTTTATTTTTGACCCAAGTATAAATTTTTATATCTGTAACACCTTTATTTTTTAAAATATTCCTGATGGATGCCGGGAATTGTATATATAGTAGCTACCCGAACCACTCAAAATTTTGAAAAAAGGTAACAGGCATGTTTGTTCATCTTTGAGAGGTTATCTGAGTACCAATTTGTAGGTCTGTAACAATTTTAGTTTTTAAAATATTCATGATAGGTGCTGAAAGTTGTATGGTAGTTACCCAAACTACTCAGAATTTTGGAAAACGGTAACAGGAAGGTTTAGTTATTTTTGAGAGAGTTTCTGAGTACTAATTTTCAGGTTTATAACATCTTTGTTTTTAAAATATTCCGGATATGCTGAGAGTTATATTTACGAGAGTTACGTTACCCCCTCCCCCCACAAAGTTCTACCACACATCTCTTTATAGTTTCTATAAATGCATACCAGCAGTTGATTTTGGATCGCAATTACTGTCGGGTATTTTGAGGTAGAGAGACCTTGTAAACCACAAAGAGATTTGGAGTAAATTATGAACCTTCAACCTTCGTAACTTCAACTTAAATGTTCAATTGCCCTTATATGTTTAGCCGAACATACTGTTGTACGTATATGTGTGTTAAGTCTGAAAAAAATATTGATTTTTTGAATTACGAAGAGCAAAATATAGACCTAGCTCTCAAATATACCAGCGTTTTGATTGACAAATTTTTGATATGTTTACTGTTATTTGTATTAATTGTAAGTTTCAATTAAATATCCATTTATACACACAATTTTATATCTTGTGAAAAGCAAACAATTTTAACTCTTTCTTCTTTATTCAGAATACTCCTTTCTATTTAGAGTCCACAGTTTTTGAACCAATTACAGTTTTGCTTTGAACACCGCTTTCAAACAAATTAATTAATTAGCGATAGGACTAGAAAAAACATCGGACCACATATAAAAGCACCAATCAAGTATAAAAAAAAAATATAAACTGATCATTTCATAAAAATAGAAATTAGTTTAGTAAACATTAGGTGCTTGTAATATTTAATAAATATTCAACATAATCCTATGATATTGTGCTACACGCTAATCTTGTTTTTTTATTTTTGCCTCCAAAAAATAGCTATTCTTATAGCTCATTTGAAATATATGAATTTACAGATAAATGTTTTTCCCGTTTTCATCTTACTGTTGGTCCTCAATTAAATATTGACCACCTGAAATGGTCGTTCAATTTGATTTAATTTGAATGTAGATCAGAGGTCAGAAATTAAAAAGGAAAATTGATTCTCAGTTATCACAAGACACTTAAAACTTTTTTCTTATTATAAATGTGAGCAAAAAAATGTTGTATACACTTCCTTAGATGAAATTAAAACTTGTATGCCATCTCTCAAACATTTCCGCCGAGAAACGAGAGAGGCATTAAATTCTCAACCCTTACACAATGAAAATTGTTAGGTGACTCAAACTGTACAATGAAATTCTTTTCAGTTTTAATCTGGAACCATATTCAAAAATATGGTAGGATATTTTAATTTTCCCGCTTCTCCACTGTTTCAAGATCTGCATTCGTATATAAAACTATCCTTTAAAACCTAATGTTTATGCGTAAAACAAAATATACAACAAGAATCAGAATTCCTGAAAAGCTATAATTAAAAGTACCTATACCAAAATTTGAGTAAAACAATAATTGTATTTAATAAATTATTCATATACATATTTATTTACATTAGCAACAACAATTTTAATATCAGTTAAATCTGTTAAAAAATGTCAGTTAAATAACTGAATTATTTATCATATTTTTTAAATTTTTATTTAAAATTCCAAACTGAACTGTACTGAACCAAAATTCCAACAGATGGCGCATTTAACCGTTATGCATAAAAACTGTTACCGGTGAGTAAGAAATATCTTTACATCTTATTACAGTTTCCATTAGTAATAATTTCTCTTGAAGTATAACAATCAAGAGTCAAAGAAACAATCTAAAAAAAATGGGTAACATATTATAACAAAATTATTTAAATTTAAAAAATACGTATTTTTATTTACCAAACGCACTAATACCCACCATGTAAATTTAGCACAATTTAAAATGATAATATTTTGTTTATTTGAGCAAAAAAAATTATAAATTTGTTGCTCAACATCTGCTACACTTCTACTAATGACAACCGATTGACATTTCAAAAATTCTTATAAAACCTTTATATTTTTATAACGGACTCGTACTTGGAATCAAGAATATTTATTTTAATAAATGCCTTCCTACTTAGCATTTATTTCAATTTAACATTTATTTACAATTTTTATTTTACTTTCGAACATAATTCCGTTTTGCATACTTAATATTTTAAACCCTTCATTATAGTGTAAATGAATTTGATCTATATTCAATTTCATTTACATAAATTTATAGTGAAACAATTTCAATAGTGCAATCAGTGAGAATAAATGATTTTTAAACAAAGATAATATTCTATTCTAGAAAATAAGTTACATATGAAACAAAATAATTTGCTCAAGACAATAATTTGATTATAATTTACAATATGTGGGAATGCCACAAATGTGGGAAACCTGTATATTTTGCTGAAAGAAAACAATCATTAGGATATGACTGGCATCCAGAATGTTTACGATGTGAAGAATGTGGAAAACGCCTTAATCCAGGCCAACATGCTGAAGTAAAAATAAAATTTTCAAATCTTATGTAATAGAAAATATTTAATAATTATTTGAAATTATGTTATAGCATAAAGGCATACCATACTGCCACGTTCCATGTTATGGAGCACTTTTTGGACCACAATTATTTGGTCACGGTACTAGAGTAGAATCTCATAAAAGTTATGGGCAAAAAGGAACACCTAAAAATTCTGGAAATATATCAACAAATAGTTTAGAAACCAAAATAAAGGTATTCTTTGTTACTAAAAATAAATTTTATAATAATTTTTATTTAAAAAAAAAATTTCTAGCTTTACAATAAATTCTTTAATAATAAGAGCATGGAAATACGTAGTCGCGAAGTAAATAACAGATTAATTTTAGAAGGAGCTCTTCGAGTTTATTGGGGTGTTCATGGTGTTATTCATTTAAAAGAAGATGTAGATCAAAGACCTGTTGTTATTGTTAGAAAAAGAAATTCTTGTAGAATAGGAAATGATGATGAAGTATGTTTTATGAAATTTGTTTTTATATATACAAAATTTACAATTTTACAAACATTTTGTGTTTTCGTTTTTTAGGAAAATCTTAATGAAGCTGAAAATTCTGACAGAGAAAATGATGAAAGTGAATCTAATTTAGAAAGTACAACAACAAGTGCTCTTGATGGTTATTCAACAGACATATCAATGTCAGAAAGTATGGCTTTTGATTCAAGTATTGCAGAAGATACTGTTGCTGAAATATCTAGTAACGAGGATGAAAATTCACCAAGTAAAATTGGTTCTGCAACACTTCCATCAAATCTTAATTCTAAATTAATCGAAAAGTGCGAGTTAGATGAACTTTTACAGGTAATATATAAACATTATTATTTTCTTATATTTTCATTTAAAAAAAAAACCATTCGTGAAAAAGAATTAAATAATAGATGAAAATTTTATATATTGAAAACGGAATTTGAATGTAATTTGTTTTTGTTTTTTTTATATTATTTTAGGTAGAAAGAAATTTAGACAATTTTAATAAAGGTTATAAAACAATGCCATCCCCATCACAATCATCTTTAAGTAGTACTCCAAAATACTCTTCTAAACAGAATAGTCTTGAGAGCACTGATAGCGACTCAAAAACATCTTCCAAATACGATAGTATTGAAAATGATAATATTGTTGATTCTAAAACATCAACTAAATATGATAGCATTGAAAATATAAGTGAATCAGTTTCATCAAATAAATTAGGAACAAATACGTTCTCAGAAGGTACAGAAGATGATAGTACCTTAAAGCCATTAGATTTTGAAGAGTATAAAAAAAATATGTATTTAGAATATGCAAATGGATCTAAAGAAATGTTAAATAATGATAGTTTAAAAGCTAATCAACCAATAGATCCATCTCGTATAAATGATTCTCTCAAACTGTATAACAATGGTAATGATATGATGAGTAAAAGTTTTAATTGTGAAGCAGCTCTTAGAAGTGTTAACGCCTTATATCCAAATGAGGTATTAAATGGAAAACGTATTTTAGATGATATTTATTCTAGACCATATGTTGTACAAAAAAGTGCATCAACATCATCTAAAAATGTTCCAATATATGAAAATCAAATTAGACCAGAAAAAGGTTTAGTTCATTCAAAATCAGATCATAATTGTTTCAGTTTTGTTGATAGTGAAGAAGAAACCACTTTAAGACCTTCCACAATTAAAAGAAATAACCCAAAATTTTTTAGTATTAATATGAATTGTTATAATAACCAAAGCGAACAAAATCAAGTCATCAATAAGAAACCTGTAATTGTTGAGAATAATATTGATACAACATATTATGAAGATGCCAATTCATTGTCTGATGGAAAACCATATATAACTGAAGATGGTGTTCAATTAAGAAGAAAATTTAAAACCGGATCTACTGCTATTAAGAGACGTTCTGGAAATAAAAGGTTATTTACATCAAAATATTCTATACTGTATATATTCTGTTATTAATTCTTTATTTTCACTTCTCTTCAATATTCTATATTATTTTAGTCATAAAATTTTTTAGTAAATATTTTGATTTTAATTTTAGATCTCGTATAAAATTAAAACGTCGTTGTTCAATCAATGGACATTTTTATAACCGTGAAACTTCATTTTTTACACCACCATATGGATCACAAATGAGTGTTTGGGTAACATCATTAGTAAGCAGTATTGAAGTTATAAATTTGTTATTGGAAAAATATAAGGTTGATAGTCAGGCACAGAATTTTGCCTTATTTATTGTTAAAGATAATGGTGAACAAAGACGATTAAAGGATGATGAACATCCATTAATTGTTCAAGTTATGCTTGGACCGCATGAAGATGTTTCACGAATATTTTTAATGGATGCCAAAATAACTCAAGAAATAAGGTAATTAATTTGAAAAATTTTACTTTCTATTTTTTAGAAGTGAAAATATTTCTGATGTTATATTTCAATTAAATTTTTGATATCTATATATTAGTAGTTCTCATTTTATTACAATTGAAATTATTTTCGTATTACACTCCCATTTATTATTTAATAAAAACATACCATTATTATTATACCTTATTACGAATTATAAAAAACGAAAAAAAATAAAAATACTTGTAAAAAATATTTAAATTACAAGTGTTGTGCTAATTTCGACGCAGACAAATAAACAAAATTAGTTTTTCATTTTTATGTCCCTCTTGTCTATTTCTCAAATTGTTAACAAAAACATGAAAACATATTATATTTTATTTTTTGCTTTGCGTTTAAATTTGTTTTCAACTATTTCTCCCGGTCTGATATAACACTTTTTTTTTCTTATTTTATTTATGTGACAGTGGGTATGTTACACCTGACTGAGCTCAATAATGGTTAATTTCTAGAATAATATAATTTATGCGTGATATAATATTATGAATTTTTTGTGTAAATAATTCGAATGAATTGCTAAGAGCTCTAGATTACGCTAAAAATAAAATAAATTTAAAATAAAATTTAAAAAATAATAGTAAACCCATATACCATTTTAAATTATGATGAATAAAAAATGCAATTATTTCCGAATTTTTCGATTATGAAATTTCAGAATATTAAATTATTGAATACACATTTGAGAGAACATGGTTACATTTGAAATTTACGCATACTGAAATATAATTTACCTTAATATGCATCTATGCTATTCAAATTCATCTCTATTAAATCAATTTTTTACAAATTCAGGATTTCAGAAATTTTATTTTTTCTTACCTTTTATACAATCGTCTCATCAAGATATCGTTTAAAAAGTAAGGGATAAATTTGAGAAATAATTTTTAATTTTTTTTGTAATTCTCTAGAGGTAAATTGGTTATAAAAAATATGCTTTAACAATAGTATTCTATACATATACCCAAATATAAGGGCCTGCTCTCAATTATATTATATAAAATACCCCGATAATTAAATTAAATAAAATAAAAGTTATCTTTTCTTCTTACAGTAACGAAGTCGCTCAATTTATAAATTTATCTGTACCAGAGTGCCAAGCAATTTTAGCCAGATATACTTTAGAACAAGATAATGAAATTATAAAAATTAAGAATAAATATGAAGAAATGCGCCGTCGTATTACACATCGTATGGATACTTTAAAAGTTCGTCTTTAGATTTTAAAAAGTAAATATTTATACATATACATTTATAATATATTGTATTGTAATACTGCAATTAGTAGAAAACTAAAAATATAAAATAGTTTTCAAAGTCGAATATATAATTATACATAAATATTAATCTTTTGTTTTTATTTGTTTGAATTTTATTAATGGCATATTTTATGTTATATTAAATATTTTGCATAAACATTTAAAAGAAGTTTGTATTTTTTTTTTGTTCAAAATATACATATTAAAATATTTCCAGCCACTTACTATATAATTTAAAAGGTCTCAAGTGAATTTAAAATAATGGGCGTTTTCAAAAATTATATTGAAACATTAGACTACTTTATTAACAAAACTAACATCAAATGTACATACAGAATATATATATGTGTAGTGTACATACATTTCACAGCGATCATACTTCTTGCATGCGGGTTAAAAAGAAATTGTTTGATTGTATTTATTGTACTTACTTGATATAAATACAAGCAACAAACAGTTAATGGTAAAATAGGGGTTTGAAATAGATATATTTAGGTCTTAAAATTATTACCTTTACTTCATAATACATATAAAAATTACATTGCATGACCCTAATTGACCCTAATTTAAAATTACTGAACCATATAAGGTCATCTTAGACTTCAGTTACTTAAATATCCTTAAGAAAATACATTCTTAATTCGCAAAAAAAAAGAATGATGGGACTTGAAATTACAATTAAATCGAAGTGGTTCAATTCTTGAAATAAAGAAATTCATTGTTTGGAGCCAAAAATAAAACTAAATACCCTTCAAGAGAAAGTAAAAAGCATATAATGAAAAAATAAAGACATCTATTCGTAATTTACTGCAATTAACAATTTAATTTGAGCTTTATTTACTTTTCAAATTTTTTTTTATTAGTTTTCATTGTTAAACTCTTCTTTATGTCAACTTTACCATAGATCTCACATCTTTACTTAACCAATCAATTAAAATCTATCAGTATAAATTCAGCTAAAAGCACTAGACAAGTCGTTAAATTTTAAAACTTTTAAACTGTTAAAATAATTAACGATTACTGGCTAGAATTATTCAACCTTATTCAGTTTAGTAGTGTTTTTGTATTGTCGTATATAATTGTTACATTAAATTTCCAAAAATAACAGAGATAGTTTTTTCATTACTTTAATTTATAAAAACCATTTAAGACGCGGTCACCCTTAATTTGAAACCAAATAATGATGATGTTAACAAAAAAAAAGTGTTATAATTCTCGAATTACATACAAAAATTAAACAATTTTTTTTTATAAATTCCCTACGGGTTTTTCTTTAGCTTCACAAATTTTCAAATTAATACAAAAACATAAATTTTTACGAATATTTTTTATTTGCACGTCTCTAATAGTTTTTATTAAATCCCTTCCTCCCCTCTCTTCCGTCTACTATATAATGGTCATATAAAAATAATTAAAGCTCTCACACACGCTTAAACATTTCAACTTGCTTTCACTTTTTTTTTACACTTTCAACTCTTTTAACATTCGTTTTTATGCATTTTTTTATTATATACAAATTTGACTATCTAAAAATAGAGTAGATTACTGTAGTGTTTGAAAAAGTAAATAAAAATTAATTTGAAAAATTATGTTTAAATAATGCAAATAGCTTTGTAGGAAACCCTTTAACATTCAATTTATGACATCAAAAGAATATTGAAACATGCAATTAAATTTTTTTTTTTAATTATAGAATTGAAAAAAAAATGTAAATTCTTTTAAAGAAATTATTATGGAACCACAAACGATTTTCAAGAGGAAGTAAAAATAAATTATGTTTTAAATTTAAATTCGGAGTATGTAGTTTGAAAATTTGAAAAATAATTAGGTACATAGGTAATTTTGGAAGGAAATAAATAATAAATGAATACCGATAAAATAATATAATTTTATTTACAAATTGTATGTACCATTACACGTGTTTAAATAATAAATTGAATGGTAATTTATTTTGCATCTTAATTTTGCTAACTTAAATGAATATAAATTTATATTTTTCACTTTATTTTTATTTAAAAAAAATAAAATAATTTTATCGAATAAATATCTAAGTATATAATAAATATAATACATATTACAACAATTTTGGTAAATTTATTATAAATGATTTGAATTTATTTTATTATTTTTTTTTTTTGCGTTTTTGATTTTTTTTATATTATGTATTTAATTATATGATTTTTTTTTTATTTTTTAATGCAACTAAAATTTAAGCCAACCTAGTACAGTCGAACGCAAATTTCGGACTTTAGTATTATCCACATCATTATTTTGACTATTACTCTGTTGTAATAAAAGTTGTTGTCCTTGTGGTTTTTGTTGTAATTGCAAATGCTGTTGCTGTAATTCTGTAATTGGATTATTAGTAGTACTACGACCAGTAGTGTTTATGCGACGTATATTAGTTGTTACATTCATTTTATTTGATTTAATTGTTGTTTTAGAACTCATATTATTATCTGTTTGTGCAAAATTAAAACTAGAGTCTTTTTTAGCATTACTATTATTAAGTCTATTAAAATTTGTTGAACTACTATTTAAAAAAAATTTATCATTGTTGTTCTTACTAATATTATTATTATTATTATTGATATTATTATTAATATTATTATTAATATTTATATTATTACTATTATTACTACGACCAGGTGCTGATGATGAAAAAGTGCTAATATTATTATTATTATAATTATTATTATTTTGATTATTTTTTGATAATGAATCTAAATTACGAGCTCGTGATGAAGACATATGTTCACGTTTATGTTTAACTAATGGTGAATTACTAAAAAATTTTGAATTTGTTGTATTATTATTATTATTTTGTTTATGTTGTTGATATTGCTGGGACGGATTAAATTTTCCTTGATTTAATGATGAAGACATTGATTGACCAACACCACTTCCTCCACTTTGTGAAGTTGATGAAACTGGTATAGATGATGTAGAACTTCTACTTGTATTTAATAAAGAGTTATCTTTTCTTAAGCTTTGAGCTGAATTTGGCCTATTTAAATTTATTGGTGATTTTCCACATAAATTGCCAGTACTACGACATAAATATTTATTCGAAATTGAACTCGTATTGCTTGAATTTATTGCTTTTGTATGTGTAACACTACTTGATAATCGTCCAGACGGTGGTTTAGGTGATGTAAATACTATTTTATTACCTGGTAAAGGAATTCTACTTGGTGGTCTTGGTCTATCTCGACGTTGTATAATATCTGTTGGTATATTAATTCCAGTATTATCAACTACAATAAGCCCATTTTCATTATGATCTTGGGCTGATTCAGTACTACTGCTATTATGTTGAATAATATCATCCATTGTAATTGGTACCATTGCTTTCATACTAGGTGTTGATATTTGTCTGCATACATCTTCTATATCAAAAATATGTTCTGAATTTGTTGTCTTATTTGATAAAATTGTATCATCATGAGTTGATGCCGATGTTGGTGAATGAAGAGCCTCTTCAGCATGTGAAATTGCTGATTGATTACTGAAATCTAATTTTGTCGATTGTGATTCCAATACCCGTAATTGTGCTTTAGTTCCTTCTAGTTCTATTTTTTTCTCTTCAAGCTAAAATTTTGAAATAAAATAAAAGAAAAAACATTTTCACTGTTTTAAAATAAGTTTATAGTTTTAGTTATAGTTTCTTCTTATAAATTTGAATAATTTATAACATACCTGAAAACGCAAATCATCTACATCTTCTTTAGATTTTTCAAATCTTTTAACAAGGTGAAATTTTGATTTAGTTGCTTGTTCTAATTTCTGTGCTAGGACCTAAATAAAATAAAAAAATAATTTTTATCATTATAAGGTTTTAGTTCAAAAAATTATACTACTCACTTGATTTTGAACGGTTAATGTTAAAAGATGCCTCTGTAATTCAATCACATTAGTTTCCTTAAGTATAGCGGAAAATTTTCTTGAATCAATAGCACGTTGTTTCATTACTTGGCAAGGCTCACTAATGAAACCATCTAAATGTCCCAAATTAATTGTATCATATTTACTATTCTGCTTAATATCACTATGGAATGTATTAAACGACTGTTTATTAGTAACACTTTTTGATAATGGCGTGTTAAATGTATCATAACTTTCTATAACCAGCGGTGTAAATACAGTTGCTGTTGATGTACTTCTACTATTGTTTTCTTTATCTTTTAGGCCAATTGTTGGAGAATATCTAGATGATAAATTTAAAGGTCCTGATACTAACGGCGTTGAGGTATATTGTCGATGATTTAGTGTATCCAATTGGCTAAAATGATAATAAACATATATATATATATATATAAATAGTAATAAAAATAAAATTTATTTTATTTAATATACCTAGAATTATTTGTAAAGCCACTGTGGTATTTGCTAAGTTCTTGTAATCTACTATTTAGTTCTGTTTTTTGACCTAAAGCTAAATTTAAATGATCTTCTAGTTCCCTTTTAATTCTTATTAAATCTTCAATTTCATTTTGCATTTTGGCAATTTTCATTTTACCAGTTAATGCTTCAGACTCGAAATCTGCCATTTTAACTAACAAATCATCACGATCCTTACGTATAGAAAGCACATCTTCTTTATTTAATTTATCAACATTTTCATGAAAATTTCTATGATTTACACAGCCTTTAAACGTTGAGGTGGTACTAAATTTATTACCAAATTGATCTGATAGTATAGTTGATGTTTGATTATTAGTAGTTTTATTTACTTGATGATTTTGAAAACCTTCAATCTCATCTCTAATTTTATTACTTTTTCTATGAATCACATCTAATAAATTTAGTAGTTCATCATCAAGTTCATTTGCTGGTAAACGATTAGTTATAACAGCTCCCTAAAAATTAAAAAAAAAAAAATAATTAATTTATATTATATTGTCTAGTTAGATAGTTATCTAATTTAATTCCTCATTTAATTTTACACAATTTATTCACCTGTAAAGCACTCGTTGTTGATGAAGCACTATGTGCTTCTTTTGAAGAGCTTGTTTCAGTTGAAAATCCAGAATCTTGAATAACAACACTGCCATTTCCTTCACCACTTTTTGGTTCTTTCTTACCACTATGAGAATTACTTCTGCTACGAGTAAGTGATGATGATAATTCTACATGATTATGTGCTGAGTTGATAGTGCTATCATTAGCACCACCTTCAACAAATATTGATGAAGATGAATCTTTTAATTGAACTAATTTTCTTTTAATTCGTATTCCTGGTTCCCATTCAAGTCTAAAAATAATTTTAATATTAATAAACAGTTACAAAATTAATAGAATAATTGGAATGTTTGTAAATAAATAAAATACCTTGAAACAAATGGTGAATTAGATCCGGAACCGGCAGTTAATGTATGAGAAGCTGACATTGAAGCCATTTTATTTTTAAGATCAGGAAAAGTTTCAATAACCAAATTACGAAATTCCAGTAGAGCCCCAACTTCATTTTGTAATTCCTGTAATGATTTCGTTTGATCCGGAATGTGATGATAATGATGATGATAATAGCTGCTTCCACTAATTGGCTGTCTTAATGGACATTCCATTACAGGTTGTCCAGGTCCGTTATGACTAAGATCACTCTATATTATAATAATTAAATAAATTAAATTAAATATACTAAAATAAAATTGAAATATGTAAGTATTTAAATAAAAAAGAAATAAAAATAACTTACAAAAAAAACTCAAAATATTTTAAACTTAGTAGATACACGGGTAGAGATGACCAATTTAGAAAAATATCTGCGAAGCAACTAAACTATTAATAACAACAGACAGAACTATGTAAGTATTTAATAATAATAAAATTATATTATCGCAGAATTGTAAAACATAAGGCTTCCAATCATAAATACCATATAAAACATTAATCCTCCCGCAAGATTAACTATAAAAAACGTGTACCTTAATGTAATTTTTACAATGTTGTTAAATTTTATTTTATTCTTTAGGTAGAAATACTTAAATTTGACCAGGTAAAAATGTTCAATGTTTCACATTTAAGACTCTATTGAAATTCATACATCTAATGTAGAAACATAACATAAATATTATTTAACACTAGAATATTTGATATCTTATAACTTTATTTATTTCAAACCTTTTACAAAATTTCAAATATTTTATAAAAACAAAAGCAGACCTAATTTACAAAATATATTATTTAGAACTAAATTTTAAAATTAAATGAATTACCTATATTTGATTCATTATTCAAACGACCTAAGATTAACAAAAAAAAAATGATGATAAAATCACAGCTTAAAATAAAACAAAAAATAAATTAGATAAGAATTACTACTTCAGAAAACTAATAGTCAGATATCTGATTGTATTACCTGCTTACACAGTTAAAGACTAGAAAGTTTGCACTATGAAAATTTTTGTTTACTTATTGTTGGTCGTACATTAAACTCGTAAGGAACAAAACATATGAAGGTAGATAAATAAAAATCTTTTAGCTTATCTTATCAAAATAATTTTAAATTGAATTAAAATAACAAGGAAAAACTCAGTTATTATGATAGTAACTAATATTTTAAGAATTATTCATAAATCTACTAACCAATTAATCAATCAATCATTCAGTGGTTATGAAGTCATATCACAAAAATGGACAAAAGTAAAAATATGATATCCTTGAAATGGGTGCATCTGTGACAATTTAAAATTCTTTCATCTTCATGATAAAAAAATAAAAGAAAATAAATTTAAATTATTTGGGTATAGTTATGATAAAATGTATGACCAGAAAATGACAATATAAAAAATAATGAAAAACATGAAAACTATAAAAAAAAAAACAATGAAATATTCATAAAAGATACTTTAATACAAATGAAAAGGATGAATAAAAAAAAACTTGGAAGAATACAATTTGTGATTGGTTGAAATTTAGACAATTGAATATTTAAATCTAAAACAAACAAGTTTATAACAAAACCCAATCTAAACAAAAATGTTCGAAAAGGAAATGTTACATATTAAATAAAAGGAAACTACCCCAAACGAAATCTACGCTCATGAAGTTATTAATTAGATCTTCATCAAGTCGCTGTTGATAAAAATATTCTATTACTTAAAAACTTCAGTAGTAGATATAGAATAAAACCCTGTTGGATTCTCGGGCATTCAAAAATATAGACAAATAAGATAGTGGGTGACTTTGTTAGATATGGGTTTTGCGCAATCTAGTTGATGCAACCATCCGCATACTTATTAATATATACATTATTGATATTTGCAGGGCTATCAGAATGCAGGTTAACTTTAATTTGCATAAAATTTAGAGAGTTATGAATTAGGAAAATTGGTAAAGACAAGGAAACCAAGCATCTGAGACTTGTCAGTAGTGATAATTTGTCAGATGAATTTGCGAGGGTTTGGATACCTGATATTAAACATATTCTCGGCAACTCTACGGACTTATGTATGTCTATTAAACTGGAACCTGGAACATCTAAAAAGTACAGATTCTATTTACCTACACATATAGAATACCCAAATGATCAAATTTGTGTTGTAAAAAACAGCTATGAGTCAACAAGTGAACTAGTATTTTGGTAGCGACAAAATACGTTACCCCTCTTTTAAACGAACTATAGTTATATCTTCTTTATTGTCTACTATTATGGTGTTACTAATAAATTTTTTAATTAACTTAAATAATATTTTTTTAGAAATTGGAATGATTTTAGTCAAAAAATATTTTCATACATAAAACAATAAAATTTTCAGTTTATCATAGGTACCTATTTAATTTTTACTGAACCGATTTTTATATTTTTATTTCGATAAACAATGTTCAAAATTAAAAATATCTCCAAATTAAATTTATATTCAAAATTTTATAAACTTTTAATATTTGAAGAAAATTATTCTACTTTTCACAAACAATATTCGAATTTCAGAAACCTTAAATATCAAAATCTAAATATTAACAAAAATATACAAATTGAAAACTGTAAATATAAAATTAATAATGAAATTTATCGAAAATATTCTTCATCTGAATGCAATAAATATTCTGTAGTACCAAAATTTTATTACATTCAAAATCCTTTACTATATGTGAAAATAAGAATTCAATTGCTATGGCTTAAATTTATGTGGGATTGGAATTTTACAAATACAAATTTCATTAAAGGAAGCAAAAAAGTGAGTATGTACATACATACATATGTATTGTACAACATAATGCAATTATGTAGTTTTTCAATTTAAAATTCTATAAAAAAATTTTTTTGTAATTAAGGCTGCTGTAGTATTAACCAATTTAATTCGAACTTATCAAATCGAAGAAATAATAAATTATACAACTTCAATTGGATTTAACCAAATAAAATTAGATACAATTTCATCACAAAATGATCCCAGATTAAAAATGATAGATTTTAGAGATTTAGATATAAAAGAAGCTATTCCAATGAGAGTCAGATTCATTAAACATAAACGTAAGCAAAAACAAAAAAAAAATAACATAATCTTAAGTTGTATATTTTAATTTTTTTATAATTTAATTCATTTCTTTTTTTTAACATTGAAACTTTCATTACAGAAAAAAGACAATGTGTTATTGATATGTTTTTTGTTTGTATACGTAACATAAGAGATTTTGAACATGAAGAAAATTGCATTGAAATGGAGAAATTACTTAATAAATATATAAAATTTATTATAACACAATCTGATACATCCTTAGTTGATAGAATGAAAAATAATGAAATTATTTTAAATAATAATACAACACGTTATATATTTGCCGAAGTATTTATAAGATTCTATCGAGATTATTCTAATGAAAATAATTTAGATGATTGGAATGTTACATTTTATAAAATAATTAAATTTGATATTTTGAATGCTTTTAAATGAATAACTACATAAGTATATGTATGTACATAATGTAATATATATATATATATATATATATATAGACAACTAGGTATATATAAAAAAGAATATAAAAAAAATTCGAATAAATTAAAAAAATTAATGTTAATTAAATTTGAACACGAAGCCAAAATTTAGGTTGTTCTTTTCTTGTTACATAGGTTTAAAAAATATTTTTGTTCATTTTTAGAATAAAATAAAATTAAATAATCAAGAAATATGAATTAAATTTTTAATAAATTCAATATTATTTATATAAAATGAATGAACTTATAAAGAATGTGTGAAGTATAATAAATATTTTCAAAAATTTAATAATTGATTACAATAAAATTATATATATAATTATGTATATACATATTACATATTTTGTATTGTCACGATGCAAAATTATTAATGAGTTTTTTTTTTTTTTTAAATTTATGTCAATGTCTAATATTTATGTTTTAATACCTCAAGATATATTTTTAAATTATATGAATTAAGTACTTATACTTGCAAGTGAAGCTTTGAGAATACAACAATATTAATAATTAATGTAAAATCATTTATTAATACACATAATTATAGTAAGTTGTTAATAGATTCCATTTCTTTTGTTATTTATTAAATCATCATTAATAAAAAAAAAAAGTCTTCTTCAATATTTCAACATATTTATTTGATTTGACCAAAAATTCATTTTAACAACCTAAAATTATAATAACATTAATAATATTTTCATAATTTAATTCGATATGTATGTATTTAAAAAAAAAAAAAAAAAAATGTCTTACCAGCAGACTCTTGCTTGATACTTGAGTACCTAAGCCAAATAAATGTTAACTCAAGTTTCAAAATCAATTTACTTAATTCAATGCATTGCAAAATTTTAAAATAAGATTATTGTTATTTTTTTTTGTTTATTTTAATGATTTAAATTATGTCTATTCTCAAATAGAATTCAAATATAATGTGTTTTGATTATTTATTTTGAAATGATCTTTTCAAGAAAAAAAAAATAATAAAAATAATAAAAATAAACAACAATGAAAAAAAAAGAAAGTAATTTACTTTAATAAGTAAACTTGGAAATTGAATAAACCAGAAAATTGTATTTATTGGATTGTACATACATATTGTTAGTACATGTAGATATATGTATGTACTTTACAAAGGCACTAAAAAAATAAACTTTTAGTTAAATACTGTCTAGGGCATAAAATGCTACCTAACCAATTTAAAAAAAAAAAAAATTTTTTTATTTAAAATTAAAAAGAAAACGAAAACAAAAAAAAAACTTTATAGCCTTGGATGTGTTTGACCTTGTTGTTTTATAAAGTACAATAGAGTTGGTTGGTTTTAGTTGGTATGTTTTTTTTTTTTTTGTACACATTTTGTATTATTTCTCGCAAATTTATTAATACCTACTTATTTCTATAAACACAAATCAAAATATACTATAGATAGAAACATGAAAAATTACAAATAATATGAGCTTTTCTATTTTACATCTCGTGAGCAAAGAAAAAAAAATTAAAAACCATGTACTGTATATTATTTTCGTTTTGATAGGTTGTTGCTTCCCCTTTATAATCAATTGAATATGAACATTCATTTGTACATACATATTGTATATATCTATATTTATTATATCCAATGAGTAGTAGAAGTTTAATTATATTATTACAAAATATAACATAATTTCTATTTGAGTCATACTATACATTTTTTTTTTCTTATTAATTAATTCTCATGTATGGTACATGGGTATATGACATACCTACATAATATAATTATATTATATACCATCATTATAACCAATTAATCGAAGTTTTAAATTTTTAAGACTTACTTAGATATTTTTGTACCAATTTGATTCTGATAGTAATTAATTTGATACATTTTTTGACTTTATTAATAAATTATGAAAAATATTTCTTTCATCACTTTTAACATTAAATAATAATATGCAAGTTGAAATTATGTACATATTTATTTTAATGGTAATAAAATCAAAGCTCAAAAGGGAAATCACTTGTTGAAATCAATATTTTACTTAAACCTATTCTTGTACCTACATTTAACATTAAAATTGTTTTTCTTATTATTTTTTTTCCTCATTTACTACCTTGGCTCATTGTCTTTTGATAAAAAAAAAAAAAAAAAAAAAAACAAAGAGGAAATAATAAGTTAAATCAATTTACCTTTTTTCACAAAAAAAAAAGAGTTAATGAACAGCAGAAATAAATATAATATAGGTAGGTAGATAATTTCCTATAGATAGAAATAGGGCTCGTCACTAGTCTTATTTTTATACAATGTATATACGTATATACATAACTATGAATATATAAAAATATATGTATATGGATACATATAGACACATTTTTACATCACCTAAATTCATCACAAAATTTATGAAAAATTAATGTAAAAAAAAAACAACAACCAATTTTATGTAAAATAAAATTTAAAATTTTTTTAAATTATAGAAAAAATTAACTGTTTTTTTTTTTATTTCTAAAGATAGGTTATACATACATATATTATTATTTTTTATATGTACATTAAGCAAAATAAAAAAAAATATTTTCAAGTTGTTATGTACTTAAAATAACAAAATAAATTTTTGTATTTATTATAATTTATATAAAAAAAAAAGGCTTAAGAAATTACTGCATTAAAGTATTTTGAGAAAAAAAAACTTTTTTAATTATAAATTATGCTGCTAATGTAGGTAATTCAGACATTTTGCACTAAAATAATCACCCTTACTAAATAGAATAGTAAAAGTGATTTTTCAAGAGCAAAAAATTTCATAAATGGATGAATTGGTGTATTTACTATTTACTATAGTTAATTATTAAGACAACTTACCACATAGTAAAAGAGAGGAAGTGAATTAAAATTTTTCGAAATTAATTTTTCTTTTTCTTTTGTTTTTCCACATTCGTCAAATTTAATTGAAAAATTTTTATTTTTAATATTATCAAAATGATTTAAATTTTGATTTTCTTCTTGCATATTGCATTTCTTCCCACTCAATAATTCTGTGATACATTCAGTAGTTGGTTTTAAGCCTTTACAAGATTTTTTAATATTTGATTTTTCAGTGCATAAAGCTGAAAGCGGTTTTTCACACATAATTTGAACTTATATATGAAATAACTATATAAAATTTCGATACTGATGACTGAACATGATACTAAACGAAGTTATAATATAAAAACAATTAAAAAAAAAAATTTTTTTTTATTTTTCAATTCTTTTTTTTTATGTAGGTATATATATATATATAGCTATATTGTTTAATTTCAAAGCGTAAAGCACAACTTCCTATTTTCGCATATTATTTCATTAGATGTTACGCTTTTAAATTATTTGACATAGTAGAGTTAATAACTATACGTCCCCGAGTTTTAATTTTTATACAAGGAATATTATAATTTTTTTTTTAGATGTACATAAATTAGTTTACATATTAATTTTATTTTAGTTTTTCTTTTTTATTTTTCTTTTCTTTTAATTTAAAAATGAGCACCAAAAAATAAAAACTACATAATTATTTTATTCACTAGGAAATTAATATTGAAAAAAAAATAGAATGATCTCAATTAAATTTTCACTTATTTTATTTTTTTTTTTTTGCTTTTATCATTCTTAAAAAAAATTACGAACACTATTTCATTTTATCACTTCATTTATAAAAAAATATCCCTTAAATATAAATGAATTAAAATTAAAATTTTAATAAAACTTATTTCCATTACATTATTATATTAAATATAAAAATTTTATTCGTAAATTTCATATTGGAAAAAATGAAATGTCAATATAATAACCCAAATTATAACAAAAAAACTGAATTTAACTATCGCAAATTGAATAGCTTTGGGTATGAATAGCAAAATATTGCAGAACAAAATAAATAATGTTGCTGATTATTTATTCCAACAAAGATAATAATAGGCCACCTATCTGTATTCAAAAACAGTAAAATGAAAAGTAAAATAGATGATTTTGTTGAATACAATAAATAAATAGAATATGTGTGTAGATATTTGAATTATTTTAATGTAAAAGTTTAAATACATGTTTAAATTTGTTTAAAAACTTGTTTCAAAACTTGTGAAATTCAATCATATGTGGGGTTGTTTTGAAACAGTTTCTTAAACAGTTTACAAAATCAAAATTTTTTGATTTTTAATGGCCGGAGTAATAAGTTTCTGAATATGTTTAAATGTGTATGGTGTAGTTTCGAAACCAAAATGTATATAATAACCGTTGTTTAGGTTTTTTTTTGTTAGAAATAGCTTGTATTTTTAATAATATGTCTTTGTAACTATTGAAAATGATTGATCCTTGTGAGAAACTGGCACCTTTTAATATTGCTCACACTCTACTAAATATATATCTTATTTAATTAAAGAAAAACAAATCTTTAACCTAATATTAATTGCTTAATTTTATTTATCTTTAAATTTAAAATATCAAAAAGTAAATTTTTGCTTTTTGCTAGCACAACATATTTTTACAGAATGATGATAAACGTTACCATCCTAAACAATAAAATATTTGATCATGTGAGTATTATCGTTTTAATTCAATTGTTAACAGTAACCAATCTTTTAATTCCTTTTTTTTATATATAAATTTCAACAATTATTATTAATGCGATAATTTTACCCGCCATTTTTGTAATTGTATCTTGTCTTGACTTAACTATAAAAATAGTGAAGTTTCAGCAAAAGTTTCTTTGTGTGTAGCGTAGAGAGAAATTAGCTTAGAAACAAGTTTTAAAACAATCGTGTTCATATAATTAAATAATTTGATAATATTTTAATTTTTTGCGAGAAAGGTAAGTAAAGTAGTCCATTTTGTAAACGATGGTATAATTTTTTTTATTATATCTTCTGTTTATTGGTAAATAACTGCTAAGTAAAAATGTTTGTTGAAAATTGTAAAGAAGTATGAAAAGAAAATGGAAAGAGGTATTTTGAAAGGATAGTATAGTGCGAGCGAGAACAATGAATTAACTTCGAATTCATACAAAAAAATGTCGTATTTTGGGTACAAAATGCTCCGCAAAGGTACGAAAATATAATTACAATAGAAGAATTAATTATTACTATTATATACTGTTGGTTCACTTCTCGACAATTCACTATGAAGATGCATTTCACTGCATTTAAATGTACCATTTTCTGACTTTAAATTTTCGACGGTGCTGAACTTTTTACCTGTACAATCAGACAACATAACAAAAAAAAATTTAAAACAAAGGAAATATCAAATGTCAATATTTCAAGTAGAAAATGTGACAAGTAAAACCTAAATAAAAATGTAAAAGAATGGTGGTGTCTAGACGATCAGTGAACACTGTCAATTTTCACTGAAATACATGTATTTTGTTGTTGTTTGAAAAAAGCTGAAATGCTTTTAACTTGTTGTCAATTTTTCGATTTCAATCGTTCTGAATTTCATAGCAAACTTTTCTAATCTTAACCGTAACACAGAAAAAAACCGTTTTAGAGAAGAATCATTTGAATAATGTGTCAGTTGGAGATTCTAAAAATAAATTTTTATTATTATTGTTTCACTTCTACTTGTTACTTTAATGGTAATTCTCAGTTTTCCCCCCATTTGTAAATTTTTTCATTCAAAACTGAAGTGTAGGCACTTCTCAGTTTTAACTGACTTGATCGTCTATACATCGCCAATGTGCATAACCATAATTTCTGGCATAAGCTTCATTAAATCGCCGCTTAGCCTTAGGATAGTTTTTCATCTTTATCTGATGAAGAACAAAAGCAAAATTAAATAAAAAAGCAGTGTGTAGTGTAGGTAGAAGTGGTAATTCCAGCTACTTCTGGAAAACCAATTAGCACTTAATTGTGCCTTTTTGATACCACGACACGAGTGACCTATTTCGTGTTGTCGGTTGTTATAAAAAAAGCAGTGTAGAAAATATGAAAAAAAATTTGGAGTTTTTTTTTATTTGTTTGTAAAATGAAAAGATTGCAGAATTCCGTGTTTTGAAGGCAGAACTGAACAAATTTGGCATCTAAAAGTGAAGATTTTTTTTTGAGAAACGAATTCACTTATTCATCATCAGCACACAGCTACTAGCATCATTCATTTTGTTTTAATTATAAAAATTACTTTTTGATCTTCAACATTCAAACGCTTTTGTTAATTTATTTCGTAACACTGAAAACACAATCACGACGAATAACGAATTTTTCGCTTTTAAATACATGAGATTATATTATGTAAATCGTGACGAATGACGAATAACCAAAATTTCGCGTTCAAAAAATTGATCTATTTCTATTACACTCGCCGACGAATGCGAATGACATTCATTGATACCAACATAAATTGGTCAAAATGTTTTTAATAAAACATTTTTAAAATTCAAATTCAAATAAAATTTTTTTTAAATTAATTTTTTTTAAATTCTTTCTTCATTTTTTTTACGAACAAGTTTTGAAATTTCATAAACACAAAAATTTATTTATTCTCTTTTTGTTTTATAGTTGTGTCAAAAAAACAATAGCGAATAGTTCGTCATGATTGTGTCTCTAAGCGCAAAATTTGGTTATTCGTCACTCGTCATTCGTCGTGATTGTGTTTTCAGCGTAAAGCAGTAAACACAATTGGAGGAACTACCGACGAAAAGTTCGCGCCGAAAAAAATAAAATACATACGCTCTTATGACATTTCTGACAACCTTTTTAAGCATCAAAAATTAAAAACAAAACAATCATTCTGAAATAGTGAAATCGGATATTAGAATAACAATAATTGTTTTGTTTTTTAAGTTTATGTTATATTTAATTATAAAATAAGTTCTGTAATATAAGTTCAAGTTTTATTATTATTAGCACTAATATTTGTTATTATTAAATTAGTTTACAAAAAAATTAGTGTTTATTATTAATTTTTAAGTTATATAAGTCATAATGAACTTTGAAGATTTTATTTAGATTTAAAAATATTTATTAGCGTTGTACTTGAAACTAATAATGGTACAAATAAATTCATAAATTATTCAAAATGATTCTTTCATTTTCAAATTTCTGTTTTGTTTGTTTATTTTTCGTTTCACTACAGTTGTGTTTAATTTGACGAAAAATAGTTGAGCAAAGCGAATTTCGTTGATACTTGGTAGTCGGTGGCCGCAGTTGTGTTTACCGCTTATGTAAATACATACTACGTACACGAAAAAAACCAATATTTGACACTTTTTTGAAATAGCAGTTTATCCAATCAGGGGTGGCAGCACGTAACTTGTTACAAACGTTTTTTTTTTGTAACAAAACACCAGCGTCACAAATTTTTTTTGGCAACATGTACTTTGAAACGCTACTTTGGGATTGAAACAAAAAAAAATTTACGAAATATTTTTGCAAATTTTTTTTTTAACACACGTCAACTATTTATACCGGAAATTTTCATTTGTGACGCTCAGTAAAAATGGGCGTTTCAAATGTTACGTGCTGCCAAAAGTAGCGAAACAAAATTAAATGTGGCGAAACAAAATTAAAATTGGCGAAACAATTTTACGTGCTACCGTTTTTCAAAAATAGCGTGACAACATGTTTGTAACAAGTTACGTGCTGCCACCCCAGGACTTAATTAGCTATTTCTGGTAACAATGAGCTACACCTGAAACATTAAAAAAAAAACACGCTCCAGTTATTTATCATTTTCTGTAGCTATATAGACCCATCAGTCATCATAACAGTAATTGCTGTCAGATTACAAAAATTTGACGTTTGATTATATGTGACATTTTTATATTTTTTCTATTTACTACTAGATGGAGTACATTAAGAGGTTTATTATTTATTTAAATTTAAAAAAAAACGTTATTTTAAATGTGATGGATCCGTTTTTCTAGCGTCTATTTGTAATCGAAATAATTTCATAATTTATAATTACCCACCTAAATTTAAAGATGAATCGTGTTTACAACCCCTTCTTCTTTAAGAGCCAGCATATAAAACCTAAGCACCTAAATTTCGTATGATATCAAATATCTTTGTACAGATATAACACGGGCATTAAAAAGAGAAGTAATTAATGTTCTGAATATGCAATATGTATGTATACAAATTTTCAAAATAGAAAATGATAATATAAAATTCATCAATGTAAAATATTTGTCAAGAAAAAATATTTAGTTTGTCCCCAATTGGTATGAAAAAAATATATCGACTGCACCAAATTTGATATACATACTTATTTGGTCTTATCTAATCCAATCATTCTAGAATGTAAAACACAACAAATAGAACAATTTTAAAATTTGCATTTGATGGTTTGAATTAGGAAATAGATGACTGAACTTTATTATGAGTGATATTCAATGATGTGAAATCCATACACATTAAAATAAAACAAAAATAATAAATTGAGATCATTCCAGTTGTTGGTTATTATTAATAAATGGAAAAAATATTATTTAACTAAGAAAATTTTAAAAAAATACACTAACATCTTTTTGTTACAGATTGCTGAACATCAGATCAATAGATTATCCATTCGAATCGAATAGTAAACAACACTATAGATCGATAACCTTGAAAACCCCAAGACGCATTTAAGACGACTTATAATTTGCTTCTAATATATTAATAAATTGTATGAATGTATGTACACACATGTACATGTAAAAATATAATTTTAATTAAAATGCATTGTCAGAGTTAGAAAAAAAAGTTTTAAACTAAAATTAAGGAAGCCCTCTGTGTTGTATTGTAAATAATGTAAACCAACAAAATAAATACAATTTATATTACACACGTGTTTTTGTTTTGCATGTCTCCACTCCTCACCCACCTTCATCTGTTTATCTAGCCCAACAATGCAGCAAGTTACTTAAAACAAACTTTCACAAAGTTTTCAGTTTTTTAAAAAAATTGTTTAGTTTTATAAATAAACCTATTCACCATTACATTAAGTGGCTCATACAACTTTAATTAAAGTTTTTTGAGAATTTTCTTTACTTACAATACTTGCTTCTTTCTTGATCAATTTCGACAAATTTGTGATAATTGTAAATAATGTTTGAATATTTAAATAAATTATTTAAAAAGTTAAGCCTGTTATTGTAAAATTATAATTGTATATTCAAGCCATTCTTGATTCCAGTTCTTGATTATTAAGCATCAATTATTTAAATAAAAATTTTCATTTCCTAAATTAACCATGCTGTACTAAATAATCTTATAAAGAAAACAATTGTGAACTGCAGTGCAGCAAATAAGCGAGTAATATTAAAGATTACTCCTATTCCCTAAAAAAAAAGCATTAGAGGATCAAAGTAAGACATATCAATAACATATCCATCGCATAAAAGAAAATATTAATTATTGTTGGAAATTCGAATGTATTTCCCTTTTAATCTGACTATTGCTTATCATACAGATATGCGATTTCGTCTACTATTTCTAGACTTCTTCAGTGGTTTGTAGTTGTGCTCGACTGAGAAAAGAAATTTAAAACTACAATACACATTTGATACATTTTCTACTTGAGTAAAATTTTACTATACAACTGTACCTTTAATATATATAAAAAAAAATATTTCAATACTATCTTAGCCCTATGGTAATTGTTCAACTTTGTGATTTTAGTTCAAAAAATTACCAAAATATGCTAAAATATTTCTTAAATAAATGATGAAATTTTGATCAATTGATTTTTTTTAAAAATATTTGTATTCATAGAATATACTACTATAAACTTACCTCTCATTTCTACTATGCTTATACATACTTTCATATTCTTTCAATATCCATATTAATCGTTTTCATTTATTTTATATTAATTAACACAGATAATTTTAATTTTTAAAAGTAAATTTTCTCATTCACAATTAAATTTACAATTCATATGATATTCAACTGTTTGTATCTTTTTTTTATGCTTTTCTAAAATTCAGTACTTATGTAAAATTAAAAAACTTAATGGGCAATTTTTAAGAAGAATATTTTACACTATCAATTTTACTTATTTGTTGTATTCGAGTATTGTAAGAACTTAATATTCATAAAATTAATTATTTTAGTTGTATAACCTTTTAGCAACCACTTGAGCATGACGGCCTTTCCATTTTAGTAATATTTTTTTTTTGTTTTAAAATAATTCATTGAAGTTGAATTCAATAAATAAATACTCCAATTTTAATTTATATGCTTATACTTTTCTGATAAATTTTTCGTGAAAAATATAAATAAAATAAAAAAAAAATGTTTGTTTATAAAATTATTCTATTACTACAATCATAATATTTTGTCAAGATTGTCTTTTCAATCTTTTGTTAGAACAATTAGTTGAATATAAATTTACTTCCTATTGAATATGTCTTATCTTTTGTTTTCAATTAATGGTACATATCCTATAATTAAAAATAAATTTTCATTTGGAAATTCCCCTTCAGTTACAATATATACCCCCCCGTCCTTTCTTTCTCAATTCAATTAATTAAACTCATGGAGATGATTTTTGTGTACTGAAAAACCTTAGTTTCTATTTACCATAGTGTAATGGAATTTAGTTAAACACATACGAATCGTCTAATTTAGTTTAACAATTTCCAATCTAATATCAATCTAAATTGCATAAAATCAGAAAATATTTTAAATCTGTATATAAATTTTTTTTTTTTTTTTTTTTTTAATTTTCCCGAAGTTTATGAAAATAAATTAAATTGAGTATATTATATTTTAAGTATAAAATTAATTAATTTCTATTAGAAAGATACATTTCTTTTTCCTTTAATTTTTACCTGATGATGAAATTGTATGAAATAATAGGGACGGTCATTTAATTTTTATATAAAAGAAAAATGAGAAAAAAAAATTTTTAATTTCTAATAATAATAAATCGAAAAATTATACTGAACTATTTGGTAATAATATTCAGATGTAATTTATATTGCAATATTAATTACAAAAAAATTCATAAATAAAAATGAAATTATGTAGTCCTATTGAAAATTGAATTTTATGTTTTGTTTAAGTTAAAAATAATTTGTTTTTAATAATTGGAGCGCTAAATTTTTATAATATTATACAGCGGTCCAATATAACATTAAATACCTGTAAAAATCTACTTTTTTTTTGTGTTTTTTTTTTTTGTTTTAATCATACCATATTATTAAACTTATACATATAAATATATATATTATAGACTTTTTATAATTTGTCAAATTTTAAGAAAAAAAATAATTATTTTTAAATACATTTTTATATTCCATTAATATTTATTCAGAAAGTATGAAATATTTTCACGATGATAAAAAGCCATAAATAATTCGATATATTTTGAAACTATGAAAAATTCATATTTGATAATTTAAATATTTAATTTTTCGAATTTGAAAAAAGAAACTAAGTTTTACCTAAAGTATAATAAAATTAAATAATAAAAAAAAAAAAAAAAAAAAATTAAAAAAAAAAAATAAATCGGCAAGGTAACAAAATAAATTGTAGAATGAAGTTATTGATTTCATAAAGAACTAATAATAATAATTTAAATACAACTTTTGAGAAATTGCTAGAAATTGTCTTTAAACAATAAAAAAAAAAAAAAAAAAAAAATTACGAAGTTAAGAAATGTTTTTTTTTGTTTTTTGTTTTCTAATCTTTTAATTTAATTTTTATTCCTTCTTCTAAACGTCTTCTTTCATATTTATAATTTTTCTGTTTTTTTTTTTTTTTGTTTTTAAATCAGTTTTTTCTATTGAAATTTTTCGCTTAATTTTTTTTTATTTTTTATTAATATATTAATATTTTCCTTAATCATGCAATTTTTATATCGTTTAGTTTGGTTTTTCAGTTTTTTAGCACTTTTCAAATGATGATTGATTTGTAAATTTTTTTAAAAATTGTAATAATCATTAATGATAATTATTTTAATATTTATATTAAGTAGATTTTATAATGTAGCATTTTTTATTACAATATTATGACGGATCGACTGTAGTACTGGAACGCATCACATAGCATATTTTCTTGTCCATTCTCGTGCCAACTCATTGTATTTTTCTCGATCAGTTTTATATATTCTTGCAATCTCCGGTACCAAAGGATCATCTGGATTTGGATCACAGAGAAGAGAGCAAATAGATAACAAAACTAAAAAAAAAAACAAAATAAATATTTATAAATATAAATAATTTTTTTTTGTTTATTAAAATTTACCTTTAGATATTGTTAATGCAGGCGACCATTGAGATCTTAATATATCAAGGCAAATCGACCCGTTGCTATTTATATTTGGGTGATATATGCGTGTCGTGAAGGCGACCTTTGGGGGTTTAAATGGATAATCTGTTGGAAAATGTATTGTTAGGAAAAATACACCACCTTGATAAGGGCTATCGGGCTAAAATTAGATAATAAAAATATAAATTGATTTATGAATATTATTATTTATTTATTTATTAATTTTAGTTTACAAAAATTAATATTTTGGCCCATATTCGTACTGACATATGAGCGAATTTATAATTTTTGAAGTTTGACAATATAAAACAATGAAAAAATGTTTTTTTTTTTTAAATAATAAGACCAAGGGGATTGACTAATAATTAGGTATTATTAGGTATGATTACGATACTACATGAAAGTTATCTCTGAGTCACGATTATTAAATTCAATGACAGGCTAACTATTTAATTTTTTTTTAAAATGTTTGTAAACAAAAAACAAATTTTACTCAGTAACTCATACATTTTTTTTCTAAATTACTGGCCACTGACAATCATGTACACATTTTAATATTTCTGCTTGCAGCATTTATTGACAGAATTAAATAACAAAAAATTGCTACAAAATATTTGGATTGGTTATATAGGGTGAATGGATTATTCTTTGTGCATAGTACTACTTCGTTGTATACCGATTTCACTGCCACAGATTTCATTGCCTAGCCAATTAATATACCTTTAATGAGTCGAAGACTTTTTGTCCATTTCTGTTGAAAAATGAACTGAAAAAATGTAAACTGAAAAATGTCCACAGTAGTAACCCTGCCGAATGTTTGTTGGTATTCTCTGTCTTTAGTAGTGTACGTTAAGATCTGTTTCTATGTTTCTATTTCCCCTCGATGTCTCCTACAGAGATGCTATCCAACAAGTTCCATTATTGAAGTATGTTCTCTTAGTAGAAGATGTTCTGTGTATATACTTACATACATAAAAAGTCTTAAATTGGCTCTATTTCGTATTTTAATTACCACGGTTGGCCATTGTTTTTTTATCCTTTTTTTATGAATTTCTTTAGTTTATTTTTTTTCTCCGATGGTGAGTGCCAAATAAGATTAGTAACGATGAGCTAGAATCACTAATTGATGGACACAACATCACAACATTGTAAAATTTATTAAAGCACAATGACTAAGATGTACAGGACAAGTGGTGAGGATGAATGATCAAAGGATGTCAAAAAGAATTTTAAAGGCAATATCATACAATGGTAGAGCAAGAGATAGACCAGGATCAAGATCGAGATCGAGACAAAATCAAGAACAACAGTCGAAATTTAGGAGTTAACGAATGGAGAGCAGTTGCATAAGGTAAAACAGAATGGAAGAAAGTTGTAAAAGATGTTAAGACTCAACCTGAGCTGTAGAATTAATATGACTAAATAATTGGGTATTCTGTAAAGAACTGCATCATTTGTTTTTCCTATAAAATTTAATGCTTCGTTACAATTAATGGTACGTAGTAATTGTTTATTACTTTAATGCATGGCTGGCTTTCACAGCAAAAACCTATAATTATTCTTGTGGTTATTCCTTTGATTAACAGAATTCATTCATTTTTTTATTGCGGTGATTTCTACATTGGATAATCGTAGCATTTCTACTTGCTTTCTTTTAACATGTGGATTACGTGGCATTTCTAAAATACTAAACATTGAATTTGTTATTTGCAAAGACTAAATTTCGTCGACTTTTCTTCCGTTTTGTCATATCAATATTTCTTTTTTTTTGTATTTAAATCAAGTTCTTCCAAACTTGTATCTACCATTTGTCATTTTTTCTAATCCATTAATATCCACCTTTAATTTTTTTTCAATTTTGATTTTTTTGTAGGTAGATAGGTAAAATTGACCATTCTAGTTGCTTCTGCACTTTATTGTGCTTTTTTGACGACTGGAGTAACCTATTCGTTATTGTTGGGTTTGTTAGCGGATTACCTTCCCAAGAAACTCAGTACTAAAGCCATCATGTTCGATTGAGAATGTTATCAGATTATCAATTTTGCTTTCCGCAATAATACATATAGTGGTAGGGAACGTCTCACCTAAGGTCCGGAGCCTGATTCTAAGTAATGCTAATTATTTGTTAAAACTAACATTTACGAGTAATGTAAATTTTTTTGGGTCTATTACGATATACAATAATTATATATAACTTTGATTGCGTTTTCATAATTTAGTTTAATTCCAAGACTATGGGATCAATATCCTAACTGTAATTAACTTACATGTGGAAAACTATATCTATAGTAGAGTAACTTAGCCTTCATAATAGCATGATAATCAAATTGTATTTCAAATTAATTTCTGAAAATAATTGAAAAAACTCTTTACAACATCGCAGCCAGATTCGAGCCGGGGTCTTCTGATTAGTAGTCAGATGGCATAACTGCAATATTAGTAGCCTAATGTACAGCCTTTTAGGGCTTTATCAAAATTTATAACATTAAAAAAACTTGAATAATGAGAACAACTAGGGAACAAATTCTTACAATATAGAAAAATATTAGAAAAATGTAGGCATGTATGTATGTATTGCTTGTTTGTTACGCATTTCATATGTGTCAGTTTTTATTATTTTTTTTTTTTTTAAGTTAAATAAATGTTTATTGTTTTATCTTTCTGTTAAAAAAAAAAAAAAAACCTCATAATTTAGATAAGATAAATAATTTTCATCTTAAATTTGTTTAATTTAATATTTATTACTACTTATTCATTAAAATCATTAACGAAAACAATAAAAGAAATATATAAAGACAAAAATTACATTTTTCATACCTTCTCATAAAATATAACAATAGAATAAGAGCTTATGGTATTGATTGGTTTTTATTTAATATTATTTAAATTTAACTCTAAGCTAAAAGCTCTCAACATATAAGATTTCTTTCATTATTTATCCAAATAAATATTTATATTTTTTCTTTGGTTATGAATGGGTAACGTGTGTAAGAAATTGTAATACACAGTTTTGACAATTGCAGATTTAAATTATTGATTTTTTTTTATTATAGATAAAAATTTTATTTGTATAAATTTTTCTAAGATTTTCTATTTTATAAAATAAAATATTTAATTACAATTTAGGTAAGATACCTTTTTACTTATACATATTATGTATGACCCCCTCACAAATTTTAACATTACTATTAGACGTATACAGACGACACCTTACCAATTTGTTTGTACATAAATGGTTATGGTTATAAATGCTTTGTGTTTTTGTTGTAATCTAACACGTTAGACAGAGACACATATTATATGTATATTAAAGTATACAAGGACTTACAAAATCCTTCGATGTTATTTTATTCACTATAAACATTTATGAATACTTTTATATAACTGTATTTATATATATATATATATATAGAGATATATAAATATTGAAATCTTGATGAAGTTTTACATGATATATCTATATAAAAAAAAATTTAATAATATAGCTGAATATTGGCGTACCTACTTACTTAATATATATATATATATATATTTATATATACACAAGGCCATATTAAATAAAATATGTATTATTAAATGAAAATATTTATAATTTTATATTATATATGTACATATATAATATAGATATAAAGATATTTATTAATAAGACAACATTTTCAATTAAATTAGATGATTAATATTAAATTTGTTATTTGAATAACTTTCAAAATTTATTAAATTTAATTTTATTAAGTTTTGTAAATGAAAGATTTTAGTTTTAAGAATAAATACATACTATAAAAACTTCATGTATTTTCCATCTCTTTCTAAAGAAAACACTTGTGAAAACTACATATTTTTTTCTTCTTTAGTAGATAGTAGGTGGTGGGTGGTGGGGCGCATGAAATTTAGATACGTCATATTTTCATTAAGAGACAAAGTGGTGACAAATATCCAAATTTTTATTTGAAAAGTTCATAAAGAATGAGAAAATAATTTTTTTTTTTAAATAATCTCTTGAAAATGATTCGATTAAAAAGAGAAATTATAATGCGGTCGTATATATGTACATACATACTTTGCTGACTATGAAAAATTATTATAAATTTATTTTAAAAATATTTTCTTTAAAATATATTATGTAGATGTACCTACCTAAATTCAAAATTTATTTTTTGTTAAAATTAAAAATTCAATGCAGAGAAGTTAAATATTGATACATGAAATGGTTAGGAAAAACACAGACTGCTGATAAGATATTTAAATTAATTTCTATTAATTAATGAAAATTTATATTACGAGTATTTTTTGTTATCAAATATGAGCATTTTCTTTATAATTGAGGAATATAAGGCAAACAATTTGTTCTGCAATTGATAAAAAATATGCCACCATTACGGGATTAGGTACTACATATTGAATTTTGATGACTCAGTCAATCTTTAATTATTATATGTACAACAAATCACCACTGAACTTTGGGTTTTATATACACTGTTGTTAACAAAATTAAAAACCATTTTTTCATTCGGTCTCAATTGATATATCTTATTGATTCTACCTCTGATTAGTTTGAAGTTGTAGTGTCTGACAAAACTGCATTTTAGGATCCCTACTGTTCAGTATATTTATTAATGATATTCCAGCCTGTTTAACTGAAATCCATTGTCGTACATATGCTGATAATATTCATATTTACACTAGTTTTTCAACTGCAACAAGCACTAATACCGTTTCGGTATACAACTAATCAATTCATACTAAATATTTTTAGTTTACTCGATATATTCTAATCTAGTAGACCTACCCCTACCCTATAACTTTCCACTTTTAATACTAAACAATGATAATATTTCTTCTTTGGATCATATTAAAAACTTTGGGTTTTATATTTAACAATGCGTTAATTCGATCTTATCACATCACTTGGATAGTTTATAGTGTGTAGTCTATATATAATAAGAATTAATATTGCGATGTAGGTAGTCCACTCACTCACAGTAAGTGCTAACGATGTTAATTTTATACTTATTTATAATTTATTCAACATGTCACTAGGCGTCACAGATATTACAGAATCTTAAATGCCTGAGTGTATTCTGATTGCAATTTTTTACTTTAATCAATGAAATGTAAAATTAACTATTGATAATTTAAATTTTGCCATATCAATTCATTAAATATGGAAAACCAATACTATGGACATCTACTACTTGCAGACTTCTTCAGTGTTGTCTTGCACTCGACTGAAAAGAAATATGAAATTATCTTATTTATGTTCACTGGACAAGTATGAATTTGACGTTTTTCGCAGCTGGTTTGAGTACTTTCAATTAAGATAGCATAGGTAGAAAATTGATTTACTTTATTGTCATTATTTATAATTTAAATGTTTTAAGTAGGTACATTCTTATTATTTATAATTTTTAATGTAGCAGATAGGTGTGGTTTTATTAACTGAATTATGCTTTTATATAAATTTGAGCATGGTAGAATATCCATTGATTTGGTCCTTTGTTCAGGAGTGAGTCATTCTTGTTTGTTTTCATTATTTTTATCATATTCGATACATCTACCTAGAATATTTTAAAAACTAATCGTTTCATTGTATAAAAAAAAAAACAAGAAAAAATATCTAAATAGCACTTTTATAACTCTATTCGAAAGTAAAATGATTAATATTTAAAGTAAGCAATTATCTGATAAAAATTTTATTAATAATCATTATTACCATCATTACTTATATTACAATATCCTATTTTTAACTTTCAACATTAAGCTCAACTATTTTATATTTGAATTCGTTATTTTTAGTCTTTAAGTCTGTACATTAATAGAATGTTATAAAAACCCACCTACGTTAAGTGACCTATTAAAAATCTAATCAATTAATCATTATAATCCTATCAGTAGGACGGAAATTTAATTTAATACCCTTATGCAATTAAAAATCGGAAATTGCAAATTTTTTATAGTTCAATAAGATACCTTCTTACTTTTTTATTTAATATCAATTCACTTAAATATAATTAGATAAGGCCATATGGCATGGAAATTTAACCAATAAAGAATGGATTTGGAAAAAAAAGATCAATCATTAACAGTAGTAATATTATTTAATCTACTAAACTTAAGTATTCCGAATTATTTACTATGTAGGTACTTAAATACCTAGAAAATAAACAAAATAAATCACATTAACAGTACAAACATAATATAAAATCAAAATTTTGAATTATATAAATTTTATGCCATATCAAATCAAAAGAAATTCATTTGGTTTAACGAATTGAATTGAATAATGATCATTGAATTAATTTCACTTGTCAACAATAACCAAAAAGATAACACATATCACAGTTTAATAGTGCTGCATAATAGAATTGATATACAAAATTATTAAGATAAATATATGGAAAAACTTAAACCTATCAAATGAAGATTTTGACAGGTTATAATTATTTATTTCTTAATGTATAACAAGTAAAATTGATATAATAAAATAAATAATTTGGATAAAATAAATTGAAATGAAAGTTCATTGAGCACACCTTATACTACTAAAGTATTATACATCTTAAATAAATAGCAAAATTAAATTGGTAAAAAACAATTAGATTACAGAGATAGATATGTTTAGAAAACCTTTTTACATATGCATGTATAAAACAAGATTTGAAATCATTTATAGATCCAATGTTCATTTCAAATTCTAAAATTTAATTGAATGTATTATTATGTACATATATATTCAAGTGACAATAAAATATATAACTAAAACAAAAATAGCCAAAAAAAAATCCTTTTTTGAAACTAAATGATTTTTATCAAATAAGTCAAAAAACATTAAGAACAACGTGCGCGCGAAACACTATTCTTTAAAAATAAATTTAAAAAAAAGTAAAAAAAAAAAAAAAAATAGAATTAATACGATTTTAAAATACATCTAAAAAGACAATTGTACTCTAGTCTAGTTCAAGGTTATTTTGTTCTAAATACAAGGGAAAATGTTGATTTTTTATTTTTTTGAAACGATGTAAATTTCTTGAAATTTTTAAAAATCATTTCAAGTTCATAAACAGCTTTTAAAAAATTATATTATATGACATATGAGTGTGTGCGCTTTTTTAATTTATTTGATTAACTTAAAATTAAGCATAAATATTTTGGACATTATTATTATTAATTTATATTTAATATCATGAGGTTTAAGTTAAAATTTTAAAATTATTACATTAATATATAAAATGAAAATGTCAAAGGGTGATTTAATTTAATATTTTGAATATAATATTTTCTCGACGAACGAACAAACGCTCACCATGATTTTTGGTAACCTATTTTTTCTTCTTTGCACGTCATTCTAATTTACCCAAAAATAGAAAATTTTTGTTGTTTTTTTTTATATAGTTGAATCATGTAGTTTTTTTATGGATAACAAGGTAAATCCATTTTTAAAATTAAAAAATTAAATTTTAACTTTGATTTTATTACTGATTATCTTTAAAAAAATAAATAAAATAATAGGTAGGTATAGGTGTTGTATGCATGTACGTACACATAAATAATTTTACTATTAAAATATTCTGAAAGCTATAATAATCAATTGAATCATCATATGTGATGATGCAGTACTTGAAAATGACATTTGAAACAGAAATGCAGTATAATTAAAAAATTGTATGTTGTATGTGTTTAATTGAGAAAATTAGATATTGCAAATTTTAATATAATGATAACAATATTATGGTATTCTTTCTAGTTCAATTTATGAAAACAAATTTTAAATAAATTTCTTGAAGATTCGTTTCATATTTGAATATTTCAGTTTCAGTTGGTTATCCAAATACGCATGGTAAACGTTCCTGAAGACTGCTTGTATAATGGAGATTTTACATATTGCACTTTACTGAATTATGTAATTTATTCTGTATGAAATTCGCTAAAAATAAAGTAAAGTTACAGAAAAATGTTAATGTAAAATTTTCAAGATCTAAACTACAAAAAATTTTATAGGAAATTATTAAGGTTTACCTATAAAAATTACTGCATAATATGCGGTAAGTACATATACGATTGGTATGTGGTGGTACATGATATACTCAAATACATCATCAATACAAAATTACTTTATAATTGCTTTCGACGGATGAATTATTTTGAATCGACAAAATTTAAGTGAATATAAACAGTGAAGTAATTCAAACGAATCGAAAATAAGAATTCTAGCTAGAAACGAAATATCAATTTATTGATTTAGTTAGTTAAGAATTCTGATTTGATTAACATTTTATGATAATCAAATCATGAACGACTGACATTTTATTCTGTAATTATTCAATTACAGCTATAACAATCTTTAACAACTTCAATGAATGTAGTGATATTTCTTGAAAACCTTGAAAATGTTAGCTATTTTTTTTTTTTTTGTCTGTCACAATTATTTGCATTAAAACCAACAACCACCTTTTACCAATAAATCCAATATACCTAGTCGTCCTCCTCGTCGTCAAATAATTAAACCCCGATAATTGTTTTTTTTTTCAGCATGTTTAAATATATAATTTTATAGGAAGTCGTTGATGATGTCAAAAAAGCATAAAGCAATTTTGTTTTTAATAAAAGGAAAACAAGTATTTTTTTTTTTATTATTTTTGGTTAAATATTAGTAAAAAATTATTTTATGAGTATCCAATATAATTTAAATTTGGATTTTACAAAACATAAATTACAACTCAAAAATGTTTGAAAATTTTTAAGATTGAAAAAGAACAAAAAATTATTAACTTCAAAAGGTCAATGCTACTAATTTTAAGAAAAAAGAGAAAAACAAAAAATAAATGTTTGACGCGACTTTTGATTTTTTTTTGTCTTCTATAGTTGACGCATATAACACCAAAAACATAATTAATATAAATTTAAATCCCCATTGTCTGGTTTTACTTGTAAATCATTTAAATCAAAAGTTTTGAAAATTATTTTTTTTTAAGTGTTAATACAGTAAAATAAAATACCGAATAAATTTTGCATAAATTTTAGAATTGTCAAAAATACGAAATATAGAAAAATTAAAATTTTATTATCAGACAACACAGAAGTGTATGGTTTACCAAATGTTTCTTTTTTTATATATAATGTTTAGACTGGTTACACTATTCTAAAAAATGTCAGTACATAATAATTTTCTAAAAAAAAAAGCAAAAAAAAATATCAAATTACCCTATTATGTTAATAAATTAAATTTCCCATCTCAATACTGTTCACCTATTAATAATACTGTTGTGTACCTTATTTAGTTCTAAATTAAAGGAGAAAACTTTAGATTTATCGAAAATAATTTCGTAAGTAATGTACAAATCTAATAGAAATTATTGATATTTTCAGAACAAAATTTGCACATAATTTTTCAGATGATTTTAATGGTTAATACTTTAAGTTGACTTTAAAAAAAATGTGTATACTACAAGCAATAAACGGAAACTTCATTCCAAAACTATAATAAAAAATTAATAAAATTACATATGACAAACTCTTGGTAAAGGAATTTAATATTTTACCCTAAAAGTACCTAAATATATATATATTATATTCTGAATTGATAAATCATAATGAATTAATATATTTTTTTATAAATATTTATTTTTAATAATCTACATTTTTAAACAATAACAATTTAATATTTCGAAGATTAATAATACCTCTATTAAAAACCGCACAATGCTTCATAAAATACATAATCAGTTATGTTTTGATTAAATTAATAATTTATTAAAAACAAATTTTATCAATTAAAAACTATTTTATAGTTGAAAAAGAAAATTTTAAACAACTTTAACAAATTTTGAAAAAATAAAAAAAATAGCATGAGCGAATGTGAATAATTTAATTTTAAACTATTGAATAGGTATACTAAAAGTGCCTCTTGTACAAAAATAAGTTTTAAAAGCCGTTATTGAAATTATAATATGTACCTACTGTATAATTTTATCTTTTGGCTAAAATTTCGAAAATATATTTAGAGAAACTAACAAATTACACTTCTTTTTATTTTACAAAATTATTTAATTTTCTTTTTTTTTTGCAGATACCGATATTTTGGAAATAAATATATCGATTCTTCAGTGTATCTATGTAATTCGAAAATGAAACTTATAGTTATCTGCAACTCTGCTGAAAAAAATAAATAAATAAATGCCATAAATATAATTTATGTACATAAAATCTTTGTAAGTGTTACGATAAAATTACAAAATTTTTCAAAGTATGGGATACATACTACATTTATGTAAATATCTACTGAATGAGTAATCATAAGTATAAGCCACAATGTGTAATTACATTAATTTTATCAGATTTAGTCTACAACACACGAATTACATATATATTTACTTATATAATATATATTTTTTTAATATATGTATCCACAAAATACATTCACTATCAACCTAAGTTTAAATTAACATATTTAAACTATTTTAAGTAAATTTCGGAAGACAAAGAAGATTTATTATTTTAAGATATTTTTTAATGAGTTTGTAAACAGTAATGGGAAATATTAAATGTTAATCCATATAAAAATAATATAGATTAGATATCTAAATGCTAGAAGAGACTGTCAAACTGACACAAAGAGAAATTAACAAACATTTTTTTCTACAGAAAACGTTATTTCAAAACAAATTATAGAATTCTATAGTTGTAAATTTTATAATAATATAAAAAAATAATACAAACAACTTGTAGGTGCTTAATAATATAATTACATATATTATAAACGGAATTGTCACACTTTATCACAACTACTAATTACTATGAAAGGGTTCCATAAAATCGTTAGTATGGCATGAAAAAATAATTTTGCTTTATTCATTTTTTATAAAAGGATTAGGTACTACCTATTTTGTTGAACTAAAAAATTAATTTTAACTCAATTTGAATAAAATTATTTAGTTAAAAACTTCACATACCGGTCCCATTATAGTGGCTTGCCAGTGAAACACTGAAAAAAAAAATTTAAATTAGTTAATTAATATTAAAATTTCTCAGTTTTAAGAATTTAAGTAAATAAATGAATACATATTTAAATACTTACGATCATCTCCCACTGGTCCTGCTGAGCATTGTGCTGGAGGATCTCTACCCAAGTCCTGAAGTTCCTGTAAAAGATAGTTCTTAATTAGAAATAAAATCAATTCATAATAATTCAAATTAATTTGTATAATATAATAAAATTTTAATAAATAAATTTAATAAATCAATTTAATATTGTTTTCAAAATAATAACACAAGGTAAATGACAATTCAAAAATGATTCACAGTAGAAAAGTGACTAATAAGGTTTAATCACCTTTTGATGAATATCATTATTTTTGTATTGAGATTTTAGAGAAATTTAATGATTTTTATTAAAAAATTTGAATTTTTGAAATTAGTGATAAGTTAATTAAAATTTTTAAAGCATATTTAAAAAAATTCAACAGTTAGTTAACAATTGATTAAAATTATATTATATTAAGTATGTATGTATGTCTGTATGTTTGAAAAAAAAATCTTTTCATGTTTTTTCTTTCCTATAACCGTTTACAATTATTATTTAAATCCAATAACCTTGGCATGTTAAATTACCTATAAAACTTTTAATTTTTTTTTTCATTTTCATTAAATAAGAGTTGTCAAATTATCTTAATTTTAATTCTAGAATGCAACCAAGAAATATCATTGAAATTTACTACTACATATTTTTTATTCAATAAAAATGTACAGGAATTCCATATGGCGCTTTTTTTGACTGACTGACTAGTGGCTAACTGGCCGACAAAGGTTATAAAACAAAATATTTTCTGTTTTTTTAAATCACTAAAAAAATTAATTTATTTCAATTAATTAAATTTATTGTTTATGTTTTTATATTAAATATATCCCTTTATTTGTTGACAAAAAACAAAAAAAAATCCCCCATCATAACTAAATCCATATACATAAACCAATCAAATTGATTAGCTAACTTTTTATATTGTTCATATAATATGATATAAAAAATGTAAGACAAATTTTTAGTTAAATTAAAAAAAAAAGTAAAAAAAAAAAATTTAATATTTTATTTAAATGGAAAATTAAATTGTTCTAGAAGGTAATTGTGACTAGTCAAAAGAGTCAAAATATATATATAGGTCTCATTTCCTCATCTGGAAGGTGTTTTCTCTTTGTAAAAGAAATGATTAAGTAAAAAAAAACTAAAAGAAATCATTAGTTTTTTAGATTAGTTAAGTTTAATAACGAAATTTCATTTACAATTACTAAGCATGTACAAAACAAAAGAACACGTACATTTTTTTTCATACTAGAATTGTTAATACTAAACTTAATTAATTCCTAGGACATTTTTAACCATGGACTGTGACACATAATATATAATTCACCAAATATGTCATTAAATTGTTATAATTTTTATATTTTCTTATGCATAAATGGTAATTTAAACACTGCACAATTAATATCAAAATATTAAATTTTTATTTTTATAAGTATACATACATTAATATAATATAATTTTATTGTCTACATACTTCTATATATATATATATATATTCTATAATATGCGAGTAATCAATTTCGACAAACTTTATGTAGTAAAGCAGCCAGCTACATACTTATATATATACATGCAAACATATATATATGCATACATGGGTATAGAAAGGTATTTTTTTTTCCAACAGGAAGGGAATATAGATTCCATTTTTAGTTTTTTTTTTTTTTATAAATGTTTAATCTTATTTAATTTAATTTTAAATTGATTTAAACTTTCTACTTTAACACATATATTTACCTTGTTGATTCTTTTTAACGCCATTTTTTACTAAATTATTTTGTATTAATATTCACGTTTTAAGCAAAACTTTTTTTTTCAATTGAAAAAAAAATTTCCCCGTCCCACAAATTAAATAATGAAATATTAAAAAAAAAAAACAAAATGTTTGCTTAAAGCAAATTAGAAATTATTGACGTACTCCTTTTCTCTGCTTTCACACAAAATTTCAATTAAAAAAAAAATTGTAAATTTAAACCTCGGACCGATTAGATTTTAGCTACTTTTGCACGCAGTGCGATGAAACTCTAAACCAAAATGGTCTTTTTGGTTTTTTTTCTTTGGGTTTCAAAAAGTATTTTTGACCACCGTTTTATATTTAAATGAGTTTGTAAACACTGCGTTTTAAATCAATTATTGATTTTAAAATGACAATTATAGAATTTCAAAAATACTTTTACAAATTTTTCCTATTTTTTGATGAACAAATTGGAGTGAGCCGACCCGAAATAGTCTGATGATGGCTACCATTCGGCTACTTTCGTTAAATGTATCGTTTTGTCCGAAAATGGAAGTGTTTGGACGAAGAAATTTTGAAAGATATGTCAAAATAGGGATATACCAAACGCACCCATTTTCGTTAAATCCAAACAACTTAACAAAGAAAATAATTATGATAATTAGAATAATATAATAATTAATTTAAAATATGCATATAATTTAATGTCCAAAACAATATTTTATATAGGCTTTAATATTACAATTAATGTTATAAAATTATGATACTTATAAAAATAATAAATTTATAAAAAGAATTTTACAAAATATTTCGTTAAAATTAACACATTTTCAAAACGCAACCCTTTTTAGTAGTTCTTAATATTTGGAAGTAGATATGAATAGCGCAAAATATTTTTGTTTTTATAATTGAAAATTTTTCCTACATAATTGAATAATGATTTTAGAGATAAATTTTGGAAAAAGAAATAACTAATTTCATTAGACATCGATTTACGTCAAAAAAATTTGAGGTTAATATTATTTCAATTATAATTTCTGATATCACAGAACATCCATAACTAACATAAAAGTTGTTTCGTTAATACGAATATGATGTTAATTAAAATTATTTGTAAGTGATTACATAATTGTAATGTCATTTTTATATAAATTTGATAAACAAAATGTCGCTTCAATTCCGGTAAAGTTAAAAATCTCGAAATTTTTCGTTCTGTAATTAATTTATAAATAATCATTTCAGACTCTTCCTTCGCCTAATGAAATTGATGACGAGCTCGCTAGCAGAAAAGAGTTTTTTCAATTGGTTTTATTATTTTTTTATGTTTGAACTCTACATGTTGTACTGTCGCCAGGGAAAACAGGGCTGCCATTTCTTTACTTCTATTACTATGCACTTAATATTCCGAGATTCTCAGTTAATAGAATTTCCAGCTTTAAGGCTAATTTTCATGAACAGAAATATCGGCGAATTTTTTAAGCATAGACAGAAGATACAAAAACACTAAATGTGTGACAGAGAAAAAACACAAAAATATCGGACGATTAACTATAATTGTAAAAACGTTAAGAAAATATCCGAGATATGCCATAATATCGGCTAAAAGTTTGCTTGCTGAAACTAAGCTTGCTATAATTATCTCATATTTTTTTACCACATAGGATCTTTCTTATTGGTAACATTAAGTATACGAATGAAATTTTTCCATGAAAATTAGCTTTTATGGTTTAACTTACAGAATTTCATTTTCAGGATTTTGTGCTTCGAAATTTTGACCCTATCACACCCAATGTTATTCAATCATACTATTCCCTAAATATCGAAGTTGGATCGATAATGATAGAGTTGATATCCAGAAAATAGGTGTAATGTAACTAGCTTATAACTGCTTATTAAACGTGCTGCAGAAGATGGGAGACTGAGTGAGATCTTAAAGGAGGCCAAAACTCTTGGAAAACTGTAGTGTCACGAAGAAAAAAAAAGTATTCCCTAAATTGTTCAAAATTAGTGATCGCACAACACAAATATATTTTTTTTTAAATATATGTTGATATAAGAGAAAGTAAAAGAGTTGACATGTAAGTTTAATTATTTTAAACATTTAAAAAAATATATGAATAAATAATAATAATATATCGGTGGTCAACGGCAAGCGTGTCATGTCTTATGAAGAATTATAACGGAAGAAGCCGTTATTTTAAAATTAAAAAATAATTGATTAACTAAATCGAGAGTGCTCTGTCGATTGATGATAGTACAGGAAATAGGTTTTTTGAACCGAAAATTCACCAAAATCGAGACTTTCAATAGGGAAGAGGTAGTTTTTTAGGCAAAATAAGAAACTTTTGTATTAATTTTTTTTTGTTTTTTGTTTATATTATATTGTACAAATATTGTTTTATTATTTAGAAGTTAAGAAAAAGATAAATATAAAAAAATAAATTTATTCCGTCAAGTAAAGCATTTCTATATCCTAAATATTTCTAATTCATTGCAGTGGGAGTTACAATTAAATTAAAAAAAAATAAATATCATATTACACTTTTATCAGCTTTTCCACTTCAAAAATCAAATTAACATGAATTATAAAAATCAATTTTATCGCTGAAACTATATTTGCATCAATTGCGAATAATAACTTTAGTATAAGCTCATCTTTATAATAAATTAAAAGCTTATCTAAATAATATTCAAACGGGTAATTTATAGCTTATTCCTCGTTTATTTGCGTTACGTTCATTTAAAAGCGCTTATTCATTATCAACATGTTCTAGCTTTCTATATAAATATTAAGCAAAATTTATTTTATTCAATTTAATAGAATCTTTAAATCAAATAAAATCTTTAAATTAAATAAATTAGCTATTCTTATACATACATTAATAATATTTATAATAACTTCTAAGTTTCATTTTAGTTTTTACCGTAATTATTATGAATATTACTTTTCAATTTTAAAATGACCCTATAATTGTACTTAATTATTCAAATTATTAAAATTAGAATTTGACATTCGCTAACCAATGTCAAAGTCAATAATTTTAATTTAACGAAAGAATCAAACCAAAAAATGACAGCTAAATTTAGCTTTTTATGATATTTTTTTGTTTTTTTTTTCTTTCAACATTTGTTTTAGCTCGAACTGATAAGAATTTAAGTGACATCTTGTTTTTGGTAGAATAACTAAATGTTAAAATATTCGTGCTTCATGAGAATTTTTTTAGTTTAATGGGATGGAATGGAAAAATAAAGGTGGATGAAAACTTCAATATAAATTTAAAAAATTAAAGAAATAAAAATATCTGTATAATAAATTTATAATTATAGATGTATATATATATATAGATATATATGTATATATATATATTTATATATATATATTAGATATTTTATGTATTTATACGTATTTCTATTTACATTGCCTATTCATACATACATTATTCATAAAGTGATAAAGTTTCTGATGTGTCACATTTATTTTGGTATACAAAATGCTATGAATTGAGAACGATTTTAGATTTTTAGTTTCTGAACACTTTTTTTTTTTGATTAACCGATGTTTTTTTTCGAATTTCCCGTTATAAATTAACAAAGTAAAATATAAAATTGAGATATTAGCTGCTAGATATTATGGAAACAAAAAAACAGAAATGTCAATAGTTAATAATATAAGGTGTTTCAATTGTAAATACGGTATCTATTATTTTTTTAAATTAATTTATTGAAGATTTGAAATTAAAAAAAAAAATAAAAGATTTCCTTAGACTTAAATATGTCCGAACAGTTTAAGTTTTTTTCAGTACTTCAGTTGATACAATTAAAGGCTTTATACCTAAATAATTTTTTATATGATACCAGATTATAACTACTGTGTTTAAGAACATTTTTCTTCCGCATATTTTAGTGTGATTATGCATAAATGCTATGTCACAATTACGTATTCTCTATTTAGCCCAAAAGATCTCATTATTTCTCATTATTTCCCAAAAGATATATGTGTGTACATATGAACAAAGAACGTATACTAGTTTAATTAATTATAATATAGTAAGTTTTTGGCTCTTCTAAAATGAAATGTAGTAACCGCGTAGCGTAGGGCCAAATAACTATATTTCAAGGATATCTGGCTCTGCCAGCTTTTAAAAAATATATATTTTCAATGACGCATCTTATCGTCTAAGGATGAAATGACATTTGATGTTTTAATGTTTTTGTATATTAGATATTGTATATTGGTATATATTATATATTGTGTGTTGGTGTAGTTTTTTTAAAGCAACATTTGGGAGAAGTCAATTACGGCCTTGTATTTATTTCCCAATATTAACATTGTTAACGGGTTCAAATCTACCATAACTAGTTTTATGATGATGAATCAGACTAAATAGACTTTTACGGACCTAAGTCGAGAATTATTTTTAATAATAATTTTATCGAAAATCTCTTTGATGAATGATCAAAAATAGGAGAAATAACATTACCTTTCACAATTTCATCAATAAAGGTTACATCAGCAACTTGTCTTCTTTTCTGCAGGGTACCCAGATGAATTAAATTTAGACGATGTTCGTAAGGTAAACTAATTGGATTTTCACAAGGAAGATTACGTATAGACTATAGAGCATTTCTTAAAAACTTCTTTAAATGGATTTAATTCTTCGTATGTGAACATCCTAAAATGGGGACTATACCTGACCATCGTATTTCAAGTTAGGTCGAATCCAAGTCGTGTACAGAGCTTTTACAATGTATAAGAATTAGAAAATTCTTTAGACAAACGCTTAATATAACCTAATAAGGAAATTGATTTATTTATAATGCAGTTAAAGTGTAATTTAAACGTTAATTTATCGTCGAAGTACACTCCTATAAATCCTTAAGGGAATTAACTCTTAACAATAATTAAACCGCATTAAGTGTATAATTGTAGTGAACAGACTGATGGTTGGAAACGACGTGTAAAGCACATTAAAGCACTTTTTTTTTTTTTAAATATTAATAAGTAAATTATTACTACTAGACCAAAGATATATAGAAATTGCTCAGATCAGTTTTTAGTAGGGTTGAGTCACCAATGGATTTTATTTTTTTGAAGATTTTCATATCATCTGCATTTTAAGTTCACTATTTTGAATTACAAATGCAATATCATTCACAGAAATAATAAGGTAGAAGCAGCTCAAAAAGTGACTACCTTGGGAAACTCATGAGTTGGCCACTCAAATAATTAACAATATGAGGCAAAATGTCAAAAGCTTTTTTTTTTTATGTTCTTGACAGTAACTTAGGTAGAATAATCTTTTCGTGCTTTTAATTAAGTACGGTACTGCAAATTTACAATACAATATCTACAATATTTCGAGTGCTTATTTAACAAATTACTAGCTCTACTCATTAAATGTGGAAAACTACTGCTATTGTCAGGAACTAAGCCTTCTTAAATAGAATAGTTTCATTTCATATTTAAGTTACCAGATTATACTCTCAATTATTTTTTTTTGTCATTTATTATATCCCAATGACAAAGGGTACTAGACCAGCTCGAAAAACCAATAAAGCATTTTTTTTTGTTGCTTCATCGGGAATCGAACCTGGAATCTTCCGGTTGAAAAGCAGGTGCTATACATACTGCGCCACCCAGCGTGTATTAGTATAATTTGCTGAAATTAGTATAAATTACAGGTTTTTGCAGGACTTTCTCCATATTATATTAATAAAGTCTGACGTTGATTCTACAAGATTGATTCTACTTTTTATAAATCCATGCTGATGGTTATGTATTAGGAAAGAAGAGTAGTGGTGATAAACAGAATCGGACCCAATTAATTCAACACTTTAAAAATCGCGGATAATTTGGCAATTAGGACGGTAATTAATTACGTCATCTTTACCGTGTTTTTTGTGGGTAGGTCTTATGAAAGATTTTTTCCAAATTAAAGGAAAAATACCAGATTGAAGAAATCCCTTTTAGGTATATGTTTGATTATAGATTTATTGGTGGTCAAACAATTAATTTGTAAAATGCATTTTTTTCAACAAACTATTTTTTTACAATTAAAAAAAATAAAATAGAAATATAAACTTAAGTGTTAAAATTATTAATTTTCCCTGCAACTAAAAATAACAGAAAAATTAACAAAAAAAAAAAAAATTAAATATGTATATACATTATGTAAGTTTGTCTTATTGACTTTTATTTCGTATTCTTTAGAACAATATGTTATTCGTCAATCTTTGCAGTGTCAAATACACTTCAAATATTAGATTATAATTGTAATTCCCAATGCAAAAATCTGAATTAAACACAATAAAAAGGATGAAAATATAGGTCCATTTTTCTGTTTTCAGGACCTAAATATCAAATTAAGTCAGAAAAAGTGGAATCAGGATTTTAAATCAAACACTTGTGGAATAAGTATTTTTGAATTTCAATCACAACAAAAATCCTCTCACAAAATAAAGAAATTTACTGTTATGACATTTACTGTTTCAATAATTCCAAAAACACATAATATCGCTTTTAGTCATAAAATTTAATTGTTCAATTGTAAATCAATTTTATGTCTAGAATTTCTATATAGCCATATAGCCACAAAATAAGAAGTCTACGATTATTTAAGAAAGTAATATAAGTGTACAAATCTAAGTAGAAATGAAGGGTAAAAATGATTTAGAATCGGGCAGAACTGTTTTGGACAATGACAATTAAATATCAAACACTTTATGGGTACCTACTTAGGACAATAAAATCTATACTGAACATCTTTTTTTGATCTTTTTTGAACTTTTTTGTTCTAATTTTTGTTTACTCTTTCTTTGTTTTTCTCAAAATTTAAAGAAAAAAAAAATCAACAACAAAAAGTTGTCCAAAATTGTTCTCAGAAAAATTCAGAACAAAATAGAACAATGTAGAACTGTTTTGGATAATCACTGCGAACACCGATCAGCAGAACATTTTTGGACAAAACTACTGAACAAAACAAATTTATGCTAAAAATAAAAAAAAGGTGTTGGGGTAGTTGAAGAATGTGTTGTCATATAAGTTGTATAATGTATATGTATCAAATCAGTACTCGGTATTAAAATATGATGAAGAAAAAAACAAGCTTATTATTGCGAAACCTCAGGAAGACCATTTAATTTATTTTGGTTAAAATTCGATATGTAGGTACTAAATGAATTTCCAAAATAATTGTGATAAAATTCAAATTTGTCTTCTTTTTAGTTTAAAGCGACTGTACCTACATAGGTAACTAATTATGAAGACAATATTTTTTCTGTGCTTATAATTTAAATTTATGTTGATATGGATATATATTATATATAAATATATTTACATGTATATATATATATATATATACAAATAGATAATTTCTATTTTATAAAGCATTGAAAATAACATCTAAAAAGCATTGTGTGTTAAGTCTGCTAACAAAGGTTCACACTTTTATAAAATATTTTCTCAGATAAATATATTGATTCTCATTGTGCAATAAATAACTGTAAATGGAAAATGTTAATTAATAAATTATTGCATTCGATTTTATTGCAAGCATTTTTTTATTTATTTATTTTGTTTTACTATGTATTTTCTTTCAAATCAAATCTATAGGTTTTGAACACATGTTTTTATTTATGTTATTGTTTTTGTATACTGGGAAATGCACATAAACACAAAACATATCGAATTAAATTTGAAATTATACAAAATGTAGAAACATGCACATACATTATTGCGAAAAAGATTTATTGTTATTGTAATAATATGAGAATCTCCACCTACTTTTTTTGTTTTTTTTTAGAAATTTTGTGGTAAAATGTATATTTTTTAAATTATTATTTGAATTGTGATTAAAATAGAATAAAATTTAAATCGAAGGATAATACTAATTTCCTTACGAATGATTAGATCTCATGTTTGATTATTATATATGTATATTATATATATATACATATATAAAAGTATAAAATGTCAGGAAACCCACTAGTGAGTGATAAATTATATAATAAGTTTCTTTGTGCTATAATGGTATCTGAATGTTCGCTCTAAACACTCCTCCTCACAAAAGTCCTAGATGTCAGAACTTAACTTGACTACAAAGATGATATCTATATCTTTCCTTGCACAAATTCAGCGACTCGCAGAACAAATTAGGATATCTCGAACAACTTGCTAAACGTGTCGGACTAGAAATCAACTTGAAAAAACCCAAAGCTATATAAGATTAAATAATACCAGCATATAGAACATTTAAAGTTTAAAGAAAAACTAATATAGAATTTATAAGCTGAATATACTTCTCTTACTTGGGTAGTATTATTATAACCAGTGGTGGGGCTCAAGAAGATATAGAAAACAGGTTAACGAATGTAAGAACAGTATTTGGAAAAGTATAACCGATATAAAGGACCAGCCAAATATCCAAAGCAACTTAGAATATTTCGGTCTTGAGTAAAATTAAGTCTGACATACCGCAGTAAAACTTGGCTAATATCAAAAACGCTCAGCCAAAAGTTACAAGAATTCATTCATAAATGTCTGAGGATAATATACCGAATATTTCAGACACAATAAGCAAAAAAGGACCTCTGAATACTAAATGCCGAAGAACCTGTATCGAAACAAATCAGAAGGAGGAAATGTGGAGATGGATATTAGGACATACATTAGGTATACCATGCGTAAGAGCATGCGTATCAGCTTTTTACAAGGGGAAGGAGCCGTTATTTTAAAATTTAATCAAAATTTGAATAACTGAATCGAGGGTCCTCTATCGATTGGTGATGTTTTCACCTTCTGGGAAGGACCGGGAAATGGTTTTTTAAGACCAAAAATCGCCGAAATTGACCGAAATCGAGATTTTCAAATGGGAAGGAGTATTTTTTTTTAGCAATTCGGATTATACGGCAAAAAATAACATTAAAAAACCGATTTTCGGAAGTTGAAAATATCACCAATCGATAGAGCACCCTCGATTTAGCTATTAAATGTTTATTTAATTTTAAAATAACGACTCCTTTTCCTCGTAAAAAGCTGATACGCATGCTTTGGAACACCCGGTATATACGTCAGACTAGGATTGCCACATAGCCGCCAAACAATATCACACGAATGGACTTAGAATGGAAACCACACAAGGTACAGTAATACCACGTCTTGCAAAGAATACCTGGTAGAGGATCATAAACGATGAAACAAGAGCTGGAAAAAGCGAGAACATAACGTATAAGAACAAACGAAAATAACAGCTACCAATCGAGTACGGATGGAAGTGTCAAGTAGTAATGCCATCAAGAGGAGGAGTAAGGAAAAAAGAAATGTATATGGCCCCTAAAAATAGTGCTTATTTGTTGGTATTAGAACATATGAAGCCATATTAATCTAGAATTAAGATATGTTGTTCTATGGGTTATTTTTCGTATAATTTTTATTATTAATTAAAGTATCTGTTGGGAGCATTGCAGGCAAAAAGTGTAGTATTCAACTATTTACCTTCTTTTTATTTATTTTTTTTATATGTAAAGGTACATATAGATTTTAATTATTTATTTAAGTTCATAAATTTTTATTTCAAGTCAAAGAGAGCGAGAGAATATTAACTTGCATAATTATTGTTTTCTTTTTTAAGTTTTGTTATTTTTGAAAATTGAATTTTGAATTATTATTTTTAATTTTTGTTTGTTTGTAAATTGTGTACATCAAAACAACTGCTTGTATACTTAAAACATTTCAAATATTTACACCAAATAGTGGCGGTTATTTCCAAGTTGAGCGCCATCTATACTCTAAAAGAAATTTCAATTACGGGTAATTTTTATAAAGGCTTCATAAAAATTCTGTTATATTAAATAAACACACAAACTTATATAGAAAAAATTAAAAAACAAAAACACAAACAAAAATTGAAAAGAAAACAAGAAAAACAAAAATCAGATCAGATCATACTCTTCAAAAATAATATAATAAATGTTAGTTCATTTGCTTCTGCTATCATTAAAAAAAGCATATGCAGTAAAACACGGTTATAGTCATTTCCTAAATTTCAATAATATTTCTGACTATAACCGTGTATTAAAAAAAAATTGCATCTTTATAAACAAAATCAAATTCAATAAAATATATTTCGTATAACAATTTTAAACTTTATTTTATTCATAAATAGCAATTCTGTTATGTAATCACAAAATATACATATTTGTAATAAAGAACAGAAAAAGACTATATATAAATCAGTTTTTTAATAAAAATTCACTTTTGAATTATTTTTTTGTTTTATTGAAAAAATTGGCGTTATATTTTAATGTGACTTATAAAACGACATCGATTGTATGAACTTATGAAGTTTATTACTTTCTTTCAAACAAATTGTTGACTACTGCTATAACAGAATTGTGGCTACAAACGTTTTTAGCTATAAACGAATTAAAATACATCAACCTTGTACGTTGAGAGTAATGGGATTTTATTGTGTTAAGTTATATTGAAATTAGTATTAATTTCGTCATAAAGTATTAGGTATTATACTTTGATTTCATTATATATGCATTCAAGGATCAAGCGATTTAAAAAACAACTCCAATTATACCAAAACAAATATTTCTTTTTATATAAAATTGTGTTTGAAAGAAATACTTCTGCGCAATTGCACAGGGAATTCACTAGTTTGAATATATTAAAATTGAAAATGAAGAAACACAACCTCTATCTATAATTATTGAACAGATACAAATATAGTTGTCCCAGCGTATTATAACTAACTTTTGTTAAAGCATTCGAAAACCACATTACATGATATAGGTATATGAGGTATCTAAAGTCATACCTACACAATATGTCGAAATTATTTTAGATTTAAATTTTATTTAAGTTTTTATTTCAATTTTTACAAAAGTACGAAAAATATAGCGATAGATGTAAGATTAATTAAATTAATTTTTATTTTGCAAATATCGAAGCTTTATCAGTGCTTGCGACTATTAAGAATAAGAAAAAAATAATGCTTATATTTATATCAAAACTTACCTATAAATATCAAAGCAAAAAATGTCTAATAGATATTTATAATAAATTTATTTTTATTTTAAAATCGAAATTTACGGAAATTATTCTTCAAGTTTGATGTTAGTGCCAGTACAGTTGATTTTAATATATATATAGGTATATAGTATAGTAACATTCTTCATTTATTTATTGTTTGAAGTCATTCATGTCACACATGTCTTTTGGGCTTATTATGCATGATCATTATGAATTCTAATATTCTATATAGTATATATATACCTATATATATTAAATGATTTGACATCTTATAATGCAAAGCATTTAAAAATATAATTTGTTTTTTATAATTTCTATATCCTAATTTATTTAATTTCTATATCCTATTTATCCTATGTTCTATGTAAATCGTGCTTGTTGTTTCAAATTTTATTCACAATTTTTAATACAAGATTGAAATCGATTGCACATGGAATGTCTTTCAATAGAAAAGTATTATTTTACAATATAAATCTACAAATATAAAGCCGATGGCCCTGGTAGCTAATGCTTATTTTTATTATAATTTTAATTATAGTAAATAAAGAAATATTGCATTATAATAATAATAATAATAATAATAATTAGAATGCAATATAAATCAGTTTTAAGCACGGCCTACCTATACCGCCAGACATTATCCTGTGTCATATATGATTTTGACCTATATATTTTTGTTTTATATGTTATATTTTAGGTTGACATTGAATTTACTCTTTTGATTTTGCGAGACGTAAGAGGATTGGTACCATATTTCATAAACGCTATAGCATTATGACTGTAAAGTATCTATTGTATTTTAGTGATATAGTGTGTAATTGTATTTAAAAAATTATATCATATTTTTTTTTTAAAGTCTATTAATAAATATAGTAGGTATAAATAACATGTTGTTTAATTTACGAATTAATCACGTATTTTATACTTACATATTAAAAGTATTTCCATAAAAACTTAAAACTAAGTAAAAACAGTTCGTTTGCAAAACAAAAAACCAAGTGAATGAAATATACATAAAAAAAATACAAAAGTAGCATTCTGTGGTAGCTACCACGATGCCAATTGCAAATTTTTTAAATGTGAAAGTCGTTTTGTGAAAGTATAGCAATAGATGGTAGCCTAGTCCACCTGATGGGGTCTAACGCGTATTTGTAATTCCATTTCATGAACAAAATTTGTTGTTGAATACGAAATTTGGAATAAACAGTAAACCGCTCTTGTATCGATATATTAATCCATATTATGAGAGGCTGTCACTAAAACTAAATCTCTGCGCTCTGCTAAAAAATTAAAATGTTTGAAATTCAAGTATAGTTACAATTTAATTTAATTTAACATTTATTATACGGTCAAAATTAATCCGGACCGCCAATATTTAGGCTCGCTGCCTTAGGCATTTGGGCCATCTATTATACATGGACAGACAAGAAATTGATTGATTTTGTTTACAATGAAATTGTAATTAATTTAAATTACAATAAAAAAAATAAATTATTAAAACTATACAATTGAACATTTTCAACAAATTTAGAAATCTCACATTTGCTTTTTAAGTCTTGTTCGAAAATCACACCCTTTGTCTTCCACAATTTCTTCAAAATTGTATCTTTAAAACCTTATCATTCTTTATATACGTAGGTAGTAGGTATATAATCATATTTCTTACTAATTTTAGTTATGGTATACATATAGATAATCATGTACCTATAATATATACATATATAATATATTTGAATTGGCATACTTTAGTAATTTTTTCTGACAATTTAACAAACATAAAATATATATAAAAAAACAAGAAAACAATTGAATTTGATGCTTACTAATGATCTTAATTTTTTAATAATTAAAAATTGAAATTTTATTAAAGCACAAATACCTAACATGAATGAAATTAAAAAAATTGTACGTTCATTACATATTGTCTAATTGGAATCAAAAAAATAATAATGTTACACTTTATATTTTTCCTGTAATGTTAGGTACCTAATTTTTAATTTGTACAATACAAAAAAAAGTAATTTTAAGAGTATTTAGATTGAACGTCTGGCAGCTACTGACTGATCCTTTCCGAAGATAATTTTGAAAGTACTCTACAAAAAAAAAATCCTACACATTCAAAAAAATATGTGTAAATCGTACAGTATATACTTAATGGATCATCTAGAACAGAGTTAATGAACACTACATCTACATTGTATTCTCAAAAATTAGTAATTTTTGTAAATACAACAGCCAGCAGTTATGCATTAAAACGATTTTGCGCATTAAAATTAATATATTATTTGATGACATTTTAAAATTAACACATACCTACATATTATGTTAATATATAAAAATCAATATATATATCTATCTTTTTTTTTCAATCATTGCACATGTATGCGCATATTAGAAATTTTAGGGGTGGTGTATCTATAGTAACCAAACAAACGATTCATTTCCATATATTATATAAGACAATATAATAGAGTAAATAAATAAAATTTAAGCTCCGCCTATTTTTGGTTAAAAAAAAAATCAATTGGTTTATAGAACTAAAATCGTTGAATTGTATTGTGTAGATTTTAATAATGCACATTTTACGTACGCCATCAGTGGCGTAGTGTTACAGTGTCAAAAGGGTGGAGCAATAAATTTAAATAATGCGTGTGCGGTGTTGTTACTAAATTTTCATATACAATTTTTATTTGCTTGAATGTATAAATAAAAAAATAAGTGTCTCGTGCAATTGTGTATGTGAATTGTACAAATTTAAATGTGTGCGTATTATTAGTATTGAATTTTGGTACCATATACAGTATATTTTGTTTTATATATATATATTCCAACATTTTGTTTGTTGATTTCTTGTTTTTGTTTAAAAAGGAAACATTGTTTTTTTTTTTTTTTTTATTTTCTTTTTGTTTCAAAAACTCATAATAATTTATTCAAGAATTTTCTTTTTTGTTTGCTTTTTTATTTCTGAAATATAAAAAAAAAAATCTTTTTAAAAAAGAATTATATACATGAAAAGAGCATGACAGGGTTAAAGTATGTAACTCAATTTTAAAATTGAAAGAAAAATAAAAAAAAAAAAAATAACAAGAGAAAATATATAGAATAATAAAAAAAAAAAAATAAATAAAATAATAAAGAAAAAAACATACACAGTCATTTTTCAACGATTTTGCCTTTCGTTTGGCTTTTTTAATTAATTTAAATGTTTACTTTTTCATATTTTGTTATTCTTGTATTATGCGGTGCTGGAGCAATATGATGAGGAGAAACCCTCTATTCTATTGTATTTAGGAAACAAAGAAAAAAATATTAAAAGTAAAAATAACAAAAATAAAAAAAAAATACGTTTTTGTATTTTGTTATAAGTGAAATAGAATCGATTAAAATAAAATGAAAGAAAATATAATAATAATAATTTACTTTCTAAATTCAAAATATAGGTCTTTTCATATTATGAAAATAAAACAAAACAAAATAGAAAAAAGCAAAAAAACAAAAAACAAATTAAAATAAAAAGAAATTTGCTTTTTGCTTTGATTAAAAAAAAAATAGAAACAAATTTTGTTTTATTTTATATCATCATCGTGGTAGGGGCAATCTCAAATAGAAACCCAGCGAACTATAATACTATACGATAGTTTACTCAATTTGAATACCTATACCGGAATCATTTAATATAACAGTTCAACGAGCTTAGCTTGTATAAGATTATCCATTTATATATAGTTGTACAAATTTATCAAGCTATATGTTAAAAAATAATATTTTAAGTTATAACCCATATAGATCCCACCAGATCACATCACAAATGACAAGACTATAGATAAGATATAGATTATGATAATAAATATCAACGATATTTCTTTCCCAGCCAAATTTTACCTTTTGATCACAATAACTATAAATATTAAAACAATAATGATGAAAACCTGATGAAAATATATTATTTATAGAAAGACATTTGTTATATTTAAATTTTTTACATACATACAATAATACAAAAATACGTAATTAATATTATCACTCTTTCTCATGAATAAAATATAAACTTCACAAAATTATCATTTTAAAATAAAATATAATATCTATCTCACTCTCGCATAACATAAATTATTTCAAAAGAATTTCATTTCAAAATGAAAACATTATACACTAATACATATGCATTCTAATCCTAATAGCAATTGCTCCGGTGCCTTATAGGATTCTCCATTTTAGTGCTATAACATATTTATAACGTTTCGCAATAACTGCGGAGTACTCAAATTAACACTATACTTCTTAAAATAGTGTTATAAGAGTGCGCAAGAGTCTCGTGCGATGGGAAAGTAATAGTTTATTATAATTTTTTTTTTAATTTTTTTTTTATTAAGAGTATCTATTAATAAAAACAATTAAAACAGACTACAGAAACAGTACATTACACAGATTTAAATTAAAATTAGCAAATTACTTCTGTAATGATGAAACATGTTGATCACAATGCATTAAAATACTCATTAATTTCTAATAGTATAGGTACCTATGTATTTTAAATTGAAAAATCGCTGACAGAAACTGAAATTTGACACAGAGAATTTCTGTTCAGTCCCTGTCATCTTTCGGTACATTCAACATTCGATTTTCTGATAAAAATATCCTGTATCAAGAAATTCATTTTTACACAAAAGCTAATACTTAACTTGAATTATAATTACTCAACAGGGGCACCTGGTAGATTATATAAAAACATTATATAAGGAATTGAAATATGATTAAATGAAGAATTCAACTGATTTATTTTTTGTTGTTTTTATATTTTTTATTTTAGATGTATTAACTTTACTTTAAATATGCATACAAATAATAATATTTTGAATGACACGAAATGAAAATATTTTATTTAAAAGTTTGAATATTATAAAACAAAATATAAATTTGTTCATCCGTATGCGCATTTCGAATTTCTGTTGTATACACACCTTATTTACATATTAGGAGTTAATTAAGGAGAAGAAGAGACAAAATGAGAAGATGTTTAATGAGTCCTTAAAAACTTGTCTATTATAATTATAGATGTTATCTTCAATCATATTTATTTTAATTTAATTTAAAAGCAATGTTGCTGCATAATTTAAGTTTGTGAATATAATATAATTGTTGTATATGGATTAAAAATTATTTTTATTTCAACCATATTATATTTCATTGAACCATATAAAAATTTGTTTAGCTTTATATAAGACCCATATTTTGATATTTACATGATGTAGGTAATTTGGTTAATAAAACTATATTTTCCAACCATATTTTTGTTCTTTAGTTTTATAGTTGAGCCATATTTTTTTGCTGGCTTTGTTTGCTTATGTTCCATATGTTTATTTGATGTAGCTATATATATTCATGTATATATATTTCTTACATATTACAAACTAATTTTTCTTTTTTATAATTTATATAACTTTATATTTCATCTTATAAATCTAAGTATAATATTATAGATGATATTAAGTAAATATTTGTGGCAGTTTTTTTTATGTGAGGATTGAGTTAATTAACTCACAGTTTACTATAATTTCTGATCAAACTGATGAGAAATTCATAATACTTAAAATATCGTTAAATATAATAATACCTACCTAAAATTTAATTATTTTCTATACCTAATCATATTTGTTTTTAGTGATATTATATTACATTTATTTAAATGTGAAATTGAAGTCAGGTCTTAATACTTAACATTCTATATGCAATTTATTTTAGAGCTTGAAATTTTAAATTTTGAAAATTTATTTTTTCTAAAAAATCGATGACGTGACTTTAATCGGTGCTTCGGCTTCCTATGTTTCAATCAAATTATAAGACTAAATTTTTAAAACTATATTTATATGTATAGTATATTTTGTTGTTTATATAAGTTGTATATATAAGTAAAGTGGTCCCAAACTTTGTTCTAACTTATAATTATATAAAATAATATATTTTATATCCAATATCATTAAATTCTAAATCTATATTTATGTTTTTAAAGATTTTGTTAATTTTATTTACCTATAATTGATATTTTATTGAGTTTTAAAGATTTCTCAAATTTGAATACTGAATCATTTGTTCTCATTTTAATAAAATTTGAATTTTTAGATTCAATCTCAACTTGAAATTTCGAATCACCCATGTTTTTTTTTTGTTGTTTTTTTATATTTATAAATATTTTATTGAGTTTAAATGTTTATACATAAGTATATTTGTTTAGGGATGTAGTAAATATATTTTATACTCATATACATATCTATATATATTTAGTCCCTACTTATATATTTTTATATGTAGGTATACATATATTAATCAACTTTGACATCGTGAAAAATATATTTATTTTCATTTTTGTTTATTTTTTTTTATTTATTTTTTCTTATTTTTCAGATTTCAAAGTTTATTTATATAATGTGATGCTCTTACGCAAGTTCTTTTATGTATTTATATATATATATATATATATATATATATATATATATTTACTATATCTATAGTAAATTGTAAGTAGAAAATGTAAGGTGGATTAAATAAATTTTATCTGATTTCTAGGGAAAATATTATATTTTTATTTTCTATACAATTCTATATTACTCCTCAGACCTATATTATATATATATATATAGATTTTATACATACTTAATAGGTATTTGTATATTCATACAATTTAATGAACAAGAATATAATATAAAATTGTATGTGAATGTACTATAGATAGAGATAGAGTGTACATAAATATATTTTTAATTTAAAAACACAATGTTGCCACAAATTTTTTGTTGGATATTTTAAAAAATTTACTTTGTATTAAAATTAGTCTGTATTAAAACTTGAAATAAAACAAAAATAAACAAAATAGTTTTATTTTGTTTAAGCAACTCCTTGATAATCTCACGTAAAATCTTTAAACAGCTTTAATATTAGGTACTGCAAATAAAAACATATATAAAAGTGCTGGAAAATTATTGCAAAAGGTTAGATATAAAAAAAATATTGGAAAATTAATATTAAAATATAGATATTTAAGGAAATACTAGAGGTAAATGGTAAATGTTTAGTTTAACAAAATTGGAGAAATAAATTTTAGGAAACGTTTAATTAAATTTAATTCTAATAATCAGGAACACAAACGGCTATAATACTTTAAAAATGTCAAAGAAACTGTTATAAAAATAAAAGATTAAAATTATCTACTAATGTATGATTTATAGATATTTAGCCTGTCCTGGGGAGAAAAACACGTTTTACAGCGACTCCAAAAATTCAAACATCTGGCGGTATTTTTGGCAATGCCAAATATGTGATCATTCCATATCATTTTGTTGTTTAGGTGCATGCCACGGATATTCAAGAGTACAAGCTGAATACAGGCTGAATACGTATTCACCTCAAAATATTAGTATATAGGGTCAAATGAAGTAAAGTTTTACGCAAGACTAGACAGCTTTGAGTTTGAGAGATGTTAAACTCAACTCTATTACTTCCCTCCCAGTCATGTGAGTAGCTGGTATTGCAGCATATGATGTGAATTTCATCAAAAATGGCCTAAATGGCCCTCCAAATTTAATGTGGACATATTTCTTTCAACTAATTTGTAGTATTCATAGTTTAACAAAATTTATTCTGTAAACCATCCAAAATAACGTTCAAAAGATGTTCAACCTTACCGTAGATTATTGTAGGGTTTGGATATACTTAAAATTAAGATACTAATAAGTGCGAAACAATTTTATTCCGCCATACTGTGGATAAAACCAGCTGCAACATTGAAAAAAATTGGAAAATAAAAACGAGTATATATCAAACTTTAAATAGTAAAAAAGTAGTTAAAAGTATTTAAATATATATATTTACATCGAAATTTAAAATTTACTAATCGAGTAAATTATATTCTAACAAAATGTAATAAAGCCTTTATGGCGGGCAAAAAATTATTTATATAAGATATTAACTCTAGAGTTAAAATAATTGCTTATCAATCACTTATCAAACCAATATTGGCATATGGAGCACCTATATATGGTTTAATATAAGCCTAATGGAAAAAATAAGAAGGTTGCCTGAAGCAGATTTTAAACAATTCTATTCCAATAAATATACCAGGTGTTCCAGGGCATGTGTATCAGATTTTTAAGAGGGGAAGGAGCCGTTATTTTAAAATTTAAAAAAAGTTTGATAACTAAATCGAGGGTGCTCTATCGATTGGTGGTATTTTAAACTTTCGGAAAGGACCGCAAATCGGTTTTTTAAGACCAAAAATCGCCGAAATTGGCCGAAATTGGCCGAAATCGAGATTTTCAAATGGGAAGGGATACTTTATTATGTACAAATTCGGATTCTACGTCAAATTTTAGAATAACGGCTCCTTCTCTTCTTAAAAAACTGATACGCATACTCTGGAACACCCGGTATATATAAAGAAGCTTACATTGTTAGATTTGACAAGTTTATAATAAAATTGATCCGAAATCACATTGATCGCTCGCTAAAAACTTCTGAAAATGGATTAATATCCAAAATATACTATCGTAACGAGGAATATATTTAGTAATGAAAACAGGTTTTATTATGCTCCCGACCCGAGCACTTTGTATATATAGATGCAAATGGATTGATGCAAAAGCATGTGTCCCTATTATATCATTACAATAGAAGTGCCATATGCAATATCATTAATTTTGATCCCAATATTTTGGAGAACTCAATGTTGAAATACGATATGTTATTTTCCAAACAATGATAAGCGTATTGAAAGAAAACAATGGTGGTTAGAAAATGAATACGTGTAGAAAGCAAAATATGGTGTTCTACTTCTTTCTCTCTCTCTCTATGGCTTAAATGTAGTTTAACTAACTTAAAGTAGTTTAAGTTTAGTTGTAGTTTTTTTAATAATAAATATAGAAATATTTCAAAAACATGTAAATATTAAAGTACAAAGTACGAAATTCTGTAGGTTAAATAACTAAAAGTATATAAAAATATAAAAATAATAAGAAAACGAAATAGTTTTAGGTTAATTTTGAGTTGTTTAAAAAAAACAATTTTTGTAAATTTTTTTTTTTGTTCTAAAATTGAAATATAAAATTATAAATAAAAAAAAAAAAAATATTGTAACACAATTTCAAAAATGTCGCCTAACACGCTATATTTGAACAGCGCAAATTTGTAATTTTTTTTTAAATCAAAGTTGTTTTTTAACTAAACATCAAATATCTCCGGAAATTGATATGCACGGACTTGATTGGAGTGCATGTGGCATAAATTAATTTACAATATTTGTTCTTCCCAATCGCTTTAGAACTCTTTTGTTTGCAGTTCAGCATTGAAATTGTTTCAAGATTAAAGTTGTTAAACATTATTAAAAAACTGGTATCCACAATTGATAACAATTTGAGTTGGTTTGGCGTTAAAAAAATATTTACGTTCCAGACTACGCTGGTTTTATTGTTTAAGGCGTCGGTTATAGCCATCATTTAAATATATATATAAAACTTTTGTTTTCGATTTTACAACTGCTGTAAAGACAGCATTTTAGTAAAAAGTTATAGGAATGCTAAAAAAAAGTTTTTAAGTTAAAATTTTAATAAAAAAGCTATTTTATCATTTTACGGTTCAGAAAAAAAATACGGATCCGTAAAATGATAAAATTGTTTTTTTATTACAATTTTAACTTAAAATGTTAAAGTTTTGAACAGAATTTGTTTTGTTCAAACACTCTTTAGAATTCCTATAACTTTTTACTAAAGTTTTGTTTCTATACAGCGATTGTAAAATCGCAAACAAAATTTTTACGTATATTCATTTCAATGATCGCTATAACCGACGCCTAAGACAACTTTGTTCTATCAATATCCTAAAAATAATTTGACATTTTTCGCTCAAACATGCAAAATTGTATTACAAATTTTTGGAGCATACCAGAACAAGATATTACCTTTACTTGTTCTTCAAAAATGAGCTGTTGCTGTCAGATTAATGCTTAGACCAAGCACATCAGTATTACTATTACTAGACGAAGGCTTTCTATGTTTGATTGTTGCAATATATCATCATCCAGTAAGTGTAGATTTAATAAAACCCTGCCACCTTATTTAATTCGAAAAATGTTAACATAAACTAAACCAGATAGGTACATACTGTTAGTATGAGAAGAAAAAATCATAAGTTAATACATTTGTCAATAATAGTACATAATTGAAATACTTTAAAAACCTAGGACGAACAATAGTACCTAACTATCAAAACTAAAAAACAAAAGTAATGGTTAGTTAGTCGCAGTTAGTTATACGTACATTATTACGTAATCTTCTTTAAGGGTTAAAACACTTAATTGACGATTAAAAAAGATTAGAATTAGAATTAGATTAGAATTAAAATTAGGCGTCGGAAAATTCCCTATATAGATCATCGTTTAATGAAACAAAGAGAAATTGGCTTGGCTCACTAATTTTATCATAATGTAGCTTGAAGCTCAGTTTAGTTGAACCAAACTGTCCGATCAGAATTTTTCCTACAACCCTTTTGTCAGACACAGATTCATAAATTCGACGAAGAATTTTTCTTTCTAAAATATCAAGTGCATGCTCACTTACTTTTGGTAATGCTCACGATTCAGAACCATATAACATTTTTGTGTATATATATAATTTAAATACATATATATGCAGTTTTTTAGAGCAATTTATTTTCTTTATTTATAAACTTCATTATATATAGTAGGTTTTATCACGCCCTTTATAGCATACTATAAGTGCTTTAAATATTTATTTTACAGTAAATTTTTGGTTGCCTGGTTATTAGGAACGGCATTTTATCTACACCGGGTTGTCTGTTTCGACTTTAAGAGATGATTTCTTTCTTTCTATTCCGAATCGAAGATATATGAAAGCTGCTGGACAACGTGTTTTTAAAAAAAAAAAAGAAATTTAAATTTATGTACCTATAACGGTATACTTATTAGACGTTACACAAACTATTTTTTTTTTCGATAGCTGGTCCAAACTTAAAATTTTGGTATTAAAAATTAATATATTTTTGAAACACGTTGATTATCTCGAAAAATTTCACTTAATTTTTTTTTAACTTCCAATTTACAAAAAACAAACGAAATAAAAAAATCGTAATAAATTAAAAAATGTTTTGAGATTGTCAAAGATAAATTAATCAAATTAATGAAAATTCTTGTGATTGGAATAAAAATTCTTGTGATTTGAATGAATTAAATGATATGGCAACAATGATTTGAATGTTTAGCTTAGCTCATATATGTCTATATATTTTAACATTTTTGTGAAGTTATAAAATTAAAATAAAACATTCAACGATTGGAAAATATGTATATATACTTACAAAATGGTTTGTATATTTATAGATGCACACACAAAAATATGTATAAATAGGTAATATTATATATGTATTCATTATGTTTATTGAAATAAAAAAGAAAAAATTATGAAAAACTTTCATCAAAAATTAAACAAAAGAAAAGAATGTCCATAAATCATAAAAATACATAAAAATATATATATATAATAACATATATACATAATATAAAATAAATCAAAATATTAACAATAAAAAAGAGAAATTGTTTGCATACATAATATAGAAAATGTATATATATTATTATGTACATCATAAGTATATATCTCCATAAAATAATTAAAAATAAAAGTTAAAATAATTATAATAAAACTGGAATAATTTAAGATTTGAAGATATTTTATTATACCTATCGAATAGAGAAGGCACAAAATTGTATACACAGGAGGAATTCATTAAATTTAATATATATGTATATACATATATAAATACATTTCCATTTTGACATTAACGAATAATGATTTTTGACTTTGGAAATTAGCTAGTAACATTTTTCAGATATTTTTAAGGTTCATTTATTATAGATCAAAGCAAATTATTAAAGATTATATACGTAAATACCTACATAATATATAATAATATAGAAATACTTTGTATATATAATTATATTGTGGTGTATATATATATAAACATAATTATATGCATATAAGATATAATTTGGTCTAATCAACATAATATAATAATGCCTAATAGGTACAAATGATTCTAAAACTAAACAAAATAGAATAATTACTAAGAATATCCAGATACGAATGAACTTTTAAAATATACAATTTTTAACTAACTTTACTAATTTACTATGTATATATACACATATATACTGTAATCTAATATTTTCATGAATATATTTGGAATTAATCTGAAATTGAATAAAACAGATGAACTACATGATAAATACTTGTTATATTTTGTGTTCTTTACTTACTTTTTATATTGAAGAGGAATATTATGTGGATAATAACTTTCACCACTTTAGGTTTAGTTTAACTTTAGTTTTTATGTATTTTACAAAAATTCAAAGTAAAAATTCAGGTCTACAACATATAATTCTTTCTTTCTTTACTACAATTATCACTTCTCTTTTTCTTAGAAAACTGTATTTATATACGAAAGTTTAAAAATTTCAGTCTAAAATTGAGTCTGTAACATGCTGAATTTAAGCTCTAAACACTTGTTAGCCTAAATGTAGTTTTTAATACTAATCGATAAGTATGATAACTATAATGTAAGATAATAACTATTATTTATTATTACTACTATGTATATTATATACTAGCTGTACCAGGTCCGGGTTGCTGGCCCAAAGTCCCTATAATAGAAATACCTAATTTAAAATAATAAAATCGAAAACCTAAAAAACAAAATCTGCTTATTTCTTTCAAAATTACTAACATTTTTAGAAATTGGATATCATTGTTGTATTTTTGAAGGAGTACCTAATCGGCTTCGGTTTTTCCAAATAATTTCTTTTAAAAAATACAATTATTTTTTAAGTTTAAATAATAATAAAGTTATAAAAAATAATAAATTGGCTAATATAAATTAAAATTAAAATTAAAATCTGTCAAAACAAAACAAAGTTCTATTAAAACTACTCAAAATTTTAGAAAATGTATGTTATTATTTTATTTATGAGGGTACCTGCAATACAATTTTCAGTTACATAAAAACTTTAATTTTTTAAATATTCCTGATAGGTAATGGAAGTTGTATGGCTGCTACGCGAACCACTCAGATTATTGGAAAACGATAAAAAATATGTTTGCTTAATATATTTGTAATAGGTGTTGGGAGGGGTATGGCAGCTGCCCGAAACACTCAAAATTTTGAAAAATGGTAATAGACGTATTTATGTCTTTTTGAGGCTCTACCTGAGTACAAATTTTCAGCTCTACCTGAGTACAAATCTTCAGCTCTGTAACACTTTTGGTTATTAATATATTTGTGATAGGTGTTGGGAGGTGTATAACAGCTGCACGAAACACTCAAAATTTTGAAAAATGGTAATAGACGTATTTATGTCTTTTTGAGGCTCTACCTGAGTACAAATTTTAGCTCTGTAACACTTTTGATTCTTAAAATATTTGTGATAGGTGCTGGGAGTTGTATGGCAGCTGCTCGAACCCGTCGGAATTTTAACAAGCGGGTAGGCTTATAATCTTCCCCTCTATCTAGACAGACATAAAGCCAAACATAAGAAATTTCATTTTTATATGTATATAGATAGATATAGATATAGAATTGAATATATAGATATAGATATATAGATATAGATATAGATAGATATCAAGTCTGATCCTGATATACAAAGGAAATAACTTCGGAAATAACTTCAGAGATGACTCGTTATAAAAAAAATTGTATGGAGTCATATAGGGCCTTATAATTTTTTTAAATTTCGAAATAATTTTGTTTGTAGCTTTTTACTCACATATAAAGTTGGAACAATATAAGGGAAAAAAAATAAGAATTCGTTTTCAAAGCTGATTAATCATTATCATTATTCTTATGGTTTTTTTCAATCCCAAATCACTTCTTTTTTTACAATAAAATTAAAGGCCTTGATAAGGCCTAACAGAACTTAACAAACACAAAGTCATGGTCTCTTTTGACGTGAAAAGCCAGCCAGCCAGCCAGTCGTTACACTATTCCAGCCGAAGAAGCCATCATTCTATAGTAGAAGAATGGTTACTACAACAGAAAACACGACCACAGTAGAAGGGTAACAGAACTTAACAAACACAAAGTCATGGTTTCTTTTGACGTGAAAAGCCAGCCAGCCAGCCAGTCGTTACACTATTCCAGCCGAAGAAGCCATCATTCTATAGTAGAAGAATGGTTACTACAACAGAAAACACGACCACAGTAGAAGGGATACTGATAGATAAAACTGATTCGCGAAGAGAGATTTTTACAAGCAATTAAAGGCATATTAAATAATTTATTTGTTTCCAGTTTCTCTGTTCACTATAATAATTTTTAATATTTGGTTGCAAATATCGATATTTCGGAAGCAACATACTTCCTTTATCAGGGCTTCTGACTAACTAATTTTCTTAATTCTTTTTCCCTTTTCTATTTTAATCCCTAACAGTTAAATATTTTGCCTATTTTATTTTTTGCCAATTGGTTTATATTAATTTAAATAGCGTTGAATATACCCATTTCCGAAATCATTGTTTAATCTGTTATTTACCTGTTCCCTTGAAATTGCTAAACTTTCTAATGTGTTTTATATTAGCTTATTTTGATGATAAATTGGTTTTATAAATTTTACGATGTTCTTCGATTGCCGACCTAAAATTGGTAGCACCTCTTTTTCTTTCTAATGCGGCTTCCCTTAAATGGTCTTGAAATCTCATTGTAATTAGTCTTTTTATTGCCCTATATATAATTTTAAACACAATTTTGGTATGATATTTTATATTATGTCGTTAACTTCTTTCGTGTTATTTTTATCTTTTGCTGACCTTTTGCTTAGTATGTTGCTAATCTTTTTTTTGTGCTAGTTGTTACTAACTCCACATTATGTTTTTTGAACATTTTTTTAAACTTTTCAGTGAATGATGAGTGCGTTACGCAAATCCTTCTAAGCTTTTCTACATCCTTATTTTGATGTCCTCATGCTATTTAGTTCTATTTAGGTCTATGATATTTTTATTATATCCATTTTTTCTTGCCGAGTCTTTTATGTAGTGCCTTTGATAATGGTATGGTATGGTATGGTTATTAATTGAGCATCGTATGGTATTGTGCCATTTTTTGTCTATGTTGGTGATTTTTGACTCAATGAGGATGGTTCGTTGGGTAGGTAGTGGTGTCTTTTCTGTAGGTATCAAATTTTATATTTCCAACTTTATGTATTATTGTTATGTCAAGGAACGGTATTTCGTTGTTTTTTCCCTTTTCATAGTGAATGTTAAGTTTACATGTATTTTGCTCAGTTGATCTAATATGATGTTTATTTCATCCTTTGCTACTTCTGCCATGATATATATGTATCGCCAGATTCTCGGCATCTGAATATTGAAATACTACTTAAAAGTGGAGAAAAACGATTACCCATGGCAGTTTCTCTTATAGTTTTGTAATATTCGTTTCCAAAAAGCAAAATAAGGATCATTCATGCATATTGAAGTTAAAAGTGATATACCTTTTTACTTGTTTCCTCCAATTATTCGAATTGCTTATTTCGTTTAACCAGTTTTCTAGTTTAGATATGGCTTCTTTTATTGGTATGATTGGAAATAATGTTTTAACATCAAACGAAATCAAGGCTTCATAGTCCTCTATCCTTACTTCTTTTATTTTTTTTATAAGGTCAACCGTATTTCTAATTGATCTTTTGCTAATTTCCTTATCTAGATTTTTGAATTGTTTTGTCAACCATTTTGGTATGTTGTACGTTGGGGAATGAGAATCTGCAATGATTTCTCACATTTCATTGCCTTCTTTGTGAAACTTTGGTTGACATCGAATTCGAGGATGGATGGATGGATTCGACAATTTTAATGAAGCAATTTTCTTCATACTTCCCTTACATTCTTTTAAGGCTTTTTCGACTCCTGGTATGAACTACGATAATGGGTTATTTCAAAGTTTGAAATAGTTTCCTGCTTTCATTTTCTTTTTTATTAGATTGTCATAATCAACTTTACTTTTGATTACGACATTATTCCCTTTGTCCGCTGCCAAGGTAGCGTTCTTTTTTGTGGCAGTAGCTCCTTTTTTGCTTTTTATTACTTTTTGATACTCCTCTTATTTCGTGTTTAGCTTCTTCGTTACATATGGCAATGTTTGACTCTATGCCAACAATAATGTTTTCTTAGCCACCCTTTTTGCAGCTGCAAGATGTGATTTAATCGCTACTTTGTGGGACATCGGGGTTACTCCTTTCATAATACACAATTTTAAGAATTCAATCCTATTCTGCCATGTGCTTTTTAATTTTAATAAGTTGTTTAATAAGATGAACTCTGATCTCGACTTGGTAGTCACATTCAATTTAAACTCACTAAAAATGGAAATCCGATTGATAAATTAAAAAGTTATAGGTAGCTCCAATGAGAAACCTCCTCTCTCTATTCATCAGTGAAATGTTTATGGCCAAATCAGAGTAAGATTTTGCTTACGGTTATCAAGCTTTTGGAAAAGCTTTTGGATATGTGAATGATATTTTTGGTATAATAAGAGAAAGAGACATAGAATCAGCACTGACTACTCTTAACGGACTTAACAGGAATATACAGTTTACCGTAGAAGAAAAAGAAGGTCAACTACCGTTTTTAGATTTATTATTAATCAAAACAATAACGTCCCTAGAACTATAGATCTACAGGATACTGACAAAGTCATCCCGAGCACTTCGAACCACTTCTATACACATAAGATGGCCTCTTTCAACCACATGATCCATCGAATGTTAACCCTTCCCATTTTCAAGAAATGTTTAGGTATGTAAATTTTTAAAATAGACTAAACAAATATTAGAGATAGCCAGAGTAAACGGAAATCCAGGAAACGCAGAAAATCAGCATACACAGAAGAACTTTACAACGAAATTCCGTCACTATTCTACTTCTACGAGTAGTAGCATTGGGATTAATTGAGATTTTTCTTCCACTCAGAGCGAAATTAACATGTGTTAGACTTAGTATATTGCTGCAGAGCCAATAAACTCAAGACTATTCTAGGATCAACAAAGATCCAAATTGATCAAATGTAAAAATAAGGAACACACAACATCACTTGTAGTCATTTCAACAAAATGTATGTAGGATAAACTAGGAGAAACATGGTAACATGACTCAAGGAGCACCTGAAAAAAGCAGAACTAGCTAAGAAGAAGAATTTAACTGAATTCAAATCCAAAGTAGCAGAACACATCATTCAAGAAAGTTATGGTATACATTTCCAAAGAAGACATCATCATTGTCCTGTAATCCAATCCGCTGGATAGCACGCAAATAAAATCTTTTTATCATCTCCTATCTGCGGCCAACCTCTTCAATTGTGCCCACGTTCTTTGCTAGATACTTGCTTCGGCTAAGACTGTTATTCTCAATATCTTTTTGTCAAATTTTTGTTTTGTTTTATGCCACAGCGTGCTATTGGAAATGGTTTGTGGCCAACGAATGTTTAGGATGCGCCGGAGGTATACACTTGGAGTTTCCTGGTTATGTTTACTGAAACTTTACATGTTTCGTAGACGTGCAAGAGAACAGATCTTACACTTGCACTGAAGATTATTATTTTTGTACGCAGAGATGTGTTGTTTGTCTGCCATATTTTGTAGAGCATCCCAAAGCAGTATCCAAGTCCAGTATGCCAGTCAATATCCAAATTGGCCCCATCTAATGACACGATACTGCCCAGGTAATTGAACGTACTAAAGAAGACATAGTATAATTGTAAATTAAATAAGAGATTCTAGAAATCTATACTCAGCTGAAACCATCGCAATTTATAAAACTAAGAATCACTCACTACTGAATAAAGACCAAGGCAATGGATATTCTTATTTAAATGTTTATTAAAATATAATAGAGCCAATAAACATCCCTTCTTCAACAAGACTTAAACTCTTTTTTAAATTGGTGTAAAATTAACAATCTGACCTTAAATATTAATAAATGTGCTTTAATGACTTTCTCTCGCTCTTCTGAATCATTAATGGTTGATTATACTTTTAAAAATAAATCTATTGAACGAGTCTCACAATTTAATGACCTTGGTGTACTCTTTGACAATATATTATGTTTCAAACAACATGTAAACGTCATAATAAATAAATCTAACTCCATTCTAGGTTTCGTCAAAAGATTTTCTAAAGAATTCAACGATCCATACGTCCTTAAATCACTTTTTACGTCTCTTGTTCGACCAAATCTTGAATACGCCAGTCAAGTGTGGTCGCCTTATTACCGTAATCATATCCAAAGAATTGAACCTACACAAAAAAATTTACACTGGCATAATTTACACTGGTCAAATCCAGTTATTCAATCACCATATAGGAACCGGTTAAAGTTATTGCATATCATTAGCATCCAGGAGGAAAGTTTTCTGATATCATATTAATTTTTAAAGTTTTAAATAATGAAGTTGATTCTCCTTATGTTAGAGATATGATCCACTTACATATTAAGAACAGAAACAGCTTTAGATCGGAAAATATTTTTCGTCCAATATTTCATCGTACCAATTATGGTAAATATTAGCCTGTTAATAGAATGTTTATGTTAGTAAATAAACAAAAACACCACTTCGATTTTACATTAAACGCAGACCAACTAAAAAAAATTTTCTGCCCTTACATATATCTTAGAGGTAGTATAAATTTATAATTTTCTAACATTCTTTGATAATAAATTACAAAAATGTATAAATATCAATATTTTAATATTAAGATCTAGAATAAGATTAAGCTTAAAATTATATTTTGTTTGTTTAATTTTGTACACTTATGTATATTGTAATATGTTTGTTTCAAGCATAAATAAATAAATAAATAAATATATAAAATAACCCCTATACCTTTCACTCTAACGTTGAAAATTACATTTTAATTAATAGCAAAATAATAGCTCAACACTCTACCCCTGTGCTATTTCATTGGTAAGCAAACAAAAAGTTGCTAAAAAGGTCAAATTGTTAACTGTCCAGTAAAACTAATTCATACGATTTTAGAGTTCTTTACTCAGTCGAATACAAAAAACTGAAGAAGTCTGCAAATATAATAGACGAAATTTAGACGCCTATTTTTAATTTGAAAACTGACGAAATCAGAGTTTTAATTTTTTTGATACCTCGATGGTATTGGTTTGAGCTTGAAAAAAGCTAAATTTGAACCTTTGTACCGACATCAGTTTTCTACTCGATTTTTGAGCCTTCAGTAATACAATAAGACTCTTACTAATCCCTTAACTTTTTCTCTTATTGGTATTAGTATAGTTCCGTTTCTGAGGCAATCAATTACTTTTATTATATAAAGTCCGACATTGCAATTACTTCGGCCCCTTGTTTAATTTACTGTAGGATCATGCTGTGTCCTGGTGTTGAATATTTTATTTAGCTAACAACAATCAAAGCATCTTTTAAGCTCCTCTTGATATTTAAAAATGCATAAATTTAAATATTTAAATTTTTTTTATTTGAATACGAATGTTTTCAAAATGAAAAAAGGATATAAGTAAATATTTTCATGTTTATTTTATTAAGTTTGGAAAATTTTTCATTTCAAATAAGAAAATCGAATAAGAAAAAAATAAAAAAAAAAATACTAAAAAGGATATGGTAAGTTAATATTCAAATGAGCATTAAGTATTCATATATTAATACCAAAATCTTGTACAATAAGAAGCATGACTTTTAATCGAAGCATATTTCCTTTGAAAATTTTCAAGCAAACAAAAAAAAAAAACAAAAAAAAAATAAATTTATATAATCCTTGAAGAAAATTTTCTCAATCTGCTCATAATTTTCATATTCTTTTATATGTTTGTATATGTACAGTGTAATTGATGGTAATAACAACGATAGTCGAAATAATTAGGGAAGACAACAACGTATCTATAATGTATAATTGAAGAACAAAAGAAAGAAAATTGAAGAAGAAGAAAAAAAAAAACAAAAATGTCCAGAAACCGGAAAGAAACATATAAACATTTCCTTAATTATAGTATAAAATTGGTTATATACATATATATATACATATATAATATATATATATAAATATGTAAATAATTATATTAACAATATCCATATGTATATATATATTATAATTATTTTTAGTTCCAACAATAGAATAAAACCCTTGAAGTGTATAATAGGAATAATATAACAGATATAGCAGCTGTTAACCTTTAATATAAGAAATTGTTATTAGACGACTTAATCTGGTCTTTTTTTCTATTTTTCATTTGTTTCTTGACTTTATTTTTATATTTTTGTACAGTACACACACTATGTGTGTTTATATAAAAAGAAAATTTTGGATTATAATTTTTTGTTGTTGTTTTTATTCTTTAAGTGACAATTAATTTTCAATTGCCAATTTGATCGCTTTCATTTCAGATTGAAACAAAATGGTTTTTATTTTTATAAAATGTTTGTTTTTAATTTATTTTTTGTCCTTAATATTATTTTTCCAATATTATTTCAGTAATTGGATAAGTTGTTGGATACTTTACATATAATATTAAGGAGGCGCAGATTTAGTTTAGTAATAGAAAATGTGTAGATGACAATCAAGACTGACTGATACAATGTAGCGGTTGTTTTTTTAATTATTTTAATACATCATCATTGTTTGGTAAGGTAACCCTATCCGTGGGACATAAATAATTTTTTTATACATACCTAGCCTAGTTAATATTTGGTGTAGACTTGTTATATCGGTTGATATACGTTTAGCCAAAGAGGGAAAGTTAAGAAAAGAGGAAGATGAGAGCATATGGAGACCAGTATACAAACGAGGGCAGGTATTAATGGTCGTGTTAAATTTATGTAATTCACAGATAACAAAATTTTTATGTTGGAAAACACATATGATGAAATTAGATTCCACATTTGCGATGTTCTCACTGTTTTACAGCTAATCAGAAGGTCCTGGTTTCGATTCCTGACCGGAGCATGGATATTAAAATAAAATGTTTTTCAGTTTACTTTGGAATTAATTAGAAACAGAATTTGGTTATATTTACCAATAACTAAAAATAAAATTGAACTAAGTCTATTTTGAAGTTGATGTACTCTATTTATACTTGTTTTTCAGTTTACTTTGGAATTAATTAGAAACAGAATTTGGTTATATTTACCAATAACTAAAAATAAAATTGAACTAAGTCTATTTTGAAGTTGATGTACTCTATTTATACTTAATTAATCTTTTATGATCATATTAGTAAATCAAAACAATTGCATAGTACATCCGGCTCTCTGTCGTAAGTTCGATACAAAAAATTACATAAGCTCGATTTAATTCAACTTTCGAACGTATGTCGTTTTTAATTGTAATATTTTTTATCGAGCTTATGTATATATATGTCATAAGTTCGATAAATTAAAATGACATAAGTTTGGAAGTAAAACAAATTTAAGGTAAGTTTATTTATAATATTTTTATTATTGTAATGTGCAGCGTTGCGGCGGCCGGTCGCGTCCGTAAACAAGCTGAGCTAAGCCACCTACTTTTGCGGCCCGCCCCGCATCCTTGATTTTATTTATTTTTTTGGGCTAGTCCCAAAGTCCACAAAAAACAAAATTCATTTACACAAAAAATCCACAAAAACCGAGCCTTGTTATTGCTTTTACGAATTTCACGTTATTATGTACGGCACTTTATGTGAAATTCTGAGTTAGGATAGATTCTAAAATTGGATTCAAAATCAGAGTTATATACGCCTTCTACAAAATATTTATATAAATGATTTTTATGCATAGCCGCTGTTGGATAAAGCAAGAATATCTCCTTTCTCCAGGATTAATTTGCCACAATTTTATGGATTTTTAGTTTTTTTTTTGTGGATTTTTTTGTTGTGGATTTTGATTTGTGGATGTGCTCACTAACCCATTCCGATACTAAAGATACAGGTTGGTGAACAAATCAACAAAACGAAATCCAGAAATAAAAATCAAAAATGCAGAAGTAAAAATCCATAAAATTCTGACAAGATTAATCGTAGTGATTGATTTTGAACTTGTGTTGTTTTGGCCCTTTTTGCAACCAACAGCGGCTACGCTTAAAAATAATTAAGGTAAATATTCTATAAAAGGGATAAATACCCGTCTAAGGTCAATACATAATAAAGTGTAATCGTTTTTTGTGGATTTTTTTTGCTTTTTAGCAAAAGTTATTATGGTTTTTTTTTTTGTTAGATTTGGGGACTAACCCAAAGAGACATTATACGTGGTGACAAACAAAAACACTTATATAAAAACGTAAAATTAAAAACACTCAAAAAAAAAGCAACTAACTTTTCAACTGCATTTTTAAACACTTTTCATACACCACCCGTTGCATTGATGTTATCCAAGACCACTCGTTGTATTGATGTTACCCAAGGTACTTGAACTTGCACAACACTTTTTCATATTATTTAACAGCTTTAACTCTTCAAAAACTTTTTCCTAAGTAGAATGATTGTGATTATCAAAGTAAGATAATTTTTCTATCTGTTTTTCAGTTAATCAATTTCATAACATAAATCAATTTACTATTTTTTCGTTTACCATTGATTTCCACGAATTCCATTTGTTTTTTAAATAAACTATTGGAAAAAAGTCATTTAAATTTTAATTTTAATTACAATGTTAACCATGTGAAAGTACAACGTACTATGATTTATTGAAATTATGCACTTATCAACAACAACAACAAGAACAACATTAAATTAGAAAAATATTTTACCATAAAAATTTTTAATTTTAATTTTATTATTGTAAAACCGGTTTAATTGTCCATTTTTTTTCGATTTTAATTTAGTCAAAATTATTTAACTCTTTTATCTTATTTCAATTATTTAATTCCAATTTTAATTATATCGACAAAAATTTCTCTCGAACTTCTGTCATTTTTAGTTTGTCATAAGTACGACAAAATTATGAAAATTAAAAATTACATAAGTTCGACAGAAACTTTTGTCGAACTTATGTAATTTTTTGAATCGAACTTATTTCGTTCGAACTTATGACCATTTTTGTCTCTTTGTAGAACTTGTTGGACATCAGTTTCAAAATCAAAAATTCTATACCCATTTATTGTTCAATGCATTTTAGTAATATTTTGTAAGAGCATATAATTTTGAGTAACCCGCAGACACTAGATTACGTTTAAAGAATAATAAAGTAAACTATTTGAATTAACAAGAAAACTTCGAAATATCTTAAGAGCTAAAACATATAATCTCAGACAGACAACATGGTTTTGGATGTCATCGGTCTACCGATATGATGGATATGATGACTTGTATTTGCAAAAAACTTAATATCAGCTTATTACATAATTCTGGTAAGACTGATATAGTTTCTTTATAGATATCTCGAAAGCTTTTGATCGTGTATGGCTCACAAATTTAATATCCAAATGTCAAATGACAGTCTTTAGGATTGAAGATTTCATTTCGAATCGTTCTATTTCTGGTTTCAGTCTGATAAAATCATTCTCCATGTTTGATAAATTATAATATACCGCGTGGTCCAGAGCATGCGTATCAGCTTTTTAAGAAGGGAAGGAGCCGTTATTTTAAAATTAAGAAAAAAGTTTGTTAACTAAATCGAGCATGCTCAATCGATTGGCGGTATTTTGAACTTCCGGAAAGGATTGCAAATCGGTTTTTTAAGACCAAAAATCGCCGAAACTGGTCGAAATCGAGATTTTCAAATGGGAAGGAGTACTTTTTAATTCAAATTCAAATTCTACGATAAAAAAAAGAATATTATGTTAAATGATTTTTTTTCGTTTTCTTAATATTTTTCTTTAAAATTAATAACAATAAAACAAAAATGTTCAATATTTTCCTTTGATAAACTAGAATTAATGATAATAATTTTTATAAATAAATCTGTTTTTCATGGTATCATATTTTTTATCTCAGTTTTGGGTTCCTATAAAGTTTAAACAAAAAAAAAAAAAAAAACAAATAAACAACAAAAACAAAATTAAAAAAGGAAAACAAAATTTACTTAACAAAAGTTACTTATTTTTTGACGTAGAATCCGAATTTGCATAAAAAAGTACTCCTTCCCATTTGAAAATCTCGATTTTGGTCAATTTCGGCGATTTTTGGTCTTAAAAAACCGATTTCCCTTCCTTCCCGGAATTTTAAAATATCACCAATCAATAGAGCACCCTTGATTTAGATAATAAAATTTTTGTTCAATTTTAAAATAACGGCTCCTTCCTCTCTTAAAAAGCTGATACGCATGGTCTGGAACACCCAGTATAAACGCGCACACAAAACAATACAAACGTGCTCCGCAAGGATTTGTTCTTTCAGCCATTCTCTTTTTTATTTTCATCAACGATCTACTTAAAACAACCTTCAACCTAATTCACAGCTTTGTAGATGACATCCTTCGATGTTACAACTCTGGTGATATCCTCGATTTTCTACATAAGTCGAATGATATACAGTTGCCGTGGTTGGTATAATAGAAGACAAATAATGGTTAATGTGATTTGGGTAATTTTTGACTAAATTATTTTGTTTTCATTATTTATTTATTTCGCCTTAATCATAAATGTGTTTTTGTTTTACAGAGTTTAATTTTAGTTAGTGCTTATGCTATGTATTTACACCTATGATTCTTCTTATTTAGCTTATTGCGAGACTTTTATTTTATTATTTTTTGTTTCAATATTTGATTTTGAGGAAAAAATGGCTAGGCAAAACCTTCTTAAATTTTTTTTTTTTTTGTTTTTTTTTTATTAAAATTTCTGGTTTGACAAAAAAAATAAAGTTGAGTTCAATTCATCAAAAACTCAGAACTGTCTTATCTCAGGCAAACTTGTAGGATTCGAACATAACATTTTTATCCAAGGTGTTACTTTACAAAACACGGATAGTCTAAACATTTTAGGTTTGCTAGTGAATTGATCAAATGCCGAATTCCTATACAACACTATACTATCTATACATGATATAACCCCAGAAAACGGACTCATAAAGCTTGGCTGGTGAGCCAATATAAAACTGTAATTAAGAGCCCTAAATTTAAAGTTGTTTTCAAAACTAAGTCTATTAATCATTAAAGAACATGGTTTTGAGAAACATTAAAGTTTTGGAGGACATGTATGACCAGATTAGATTTTTGACTGAGTGTTGGATCTATATACTTTAAATGTTATCTCCGTCGTTAGGCTATTTTAAAATCACTCCATAGATCCAGTCTATATTATACCTGAACTTTCAACCTAATTCTGAAGACACTTGACATTGAATTCACTATTAGGAGTTATTTTGGATTGAATAAATCTCTGTCCTAGGAAATGAAAGAATATAATTTTTGAATATTCCATAATATTTATAGAAGGTATATAATATTGCATAATATTTATTTTATTAAAATTCAGTTAATAAAAAAATCATCATTTGATAGCGAGGCCTATTTTCTTTATCCGTATTGCATCTATATTATATAACCCAAAATGAATAATTTACAAAAAAAAAAAAATAATGTGGGTAACATTTTTTGGATGATTATACAATTTTTTATTTGCTGCAAATCATACTAACTTGATAAGATTGATAAGATTAAATTTAAAACAAGTTAATGACAAATCGACATGTCAAACTGGTAAAAGATAATGGGCTCGCATTCACTCCACCCGAAGTATGGTAGAATTTTTAAGAATTTTTTTTCATTAACTTCTAAAGTTGGTTGATGGTACAATGTGTTAATAAACTAATGTTAAAATGTTACTCAAAATAGTTGTTCTGAAATGGCATTAAAAATAGTTGTATATGGCAGTTTGAGATCAAATAATACACAAAATATTCAATAATAATCATAATTTCATGACTACTTAATGAATTAAAATATTTTAACTATACATAGCTTTAGTGATTAATGCGTCTTATACGTAATATAATATGATAATAATAATATCAAGCTATAATAATACTAATAAGAATAACATGTTTTCCGTCATTCAATAAATCGAATTACAAAACAGAAAGTGTCGGTTCAAATGTGACATGAGTAGCTGTTACTAGTTATAAAAAAAAATAAAAATTATTTCAATGACTGAAAATAACTAACAACAAATCTAACAATTTGCTAAAAATTTATGACATGATTATGTTAGTAGATATTTGCGATGTAAATTAATTTTTTACCTTATACCAAAAATTTTAGGCTTTAAAATTGACTTTTAAAAAATCAGTTTCAAATATACCAATTAACAAAATTAAAATATTACTGTTAGAACACTTTGCTCTGTAATAAGTCGAAATGCAAACATATTTTTTAATAACAAATTAATCATAATGAAAATTTTATGTTAACCAATTTAAATGTAAAACAAAATTAGTTAGGACTTTATAGGAGTAACTGGAAGAAAAAATATATTTGTAAGCTTCAAAGTAATGAAAATAATATTTGATTTCCCATTGATTCATCATCACAATACACCATATTCTTGAGGCTTGTCCCTTGTACAAAAATGAAGAAGCATACTTGATACCACAGGGTTGGAAATTCTGAAATTAGAAACAACTAAGGCTGCAGGAAAAGTCATTGAATTCTTGTGCTGAATTAAAATCGTCGATTAAATATCAACATCGGGGCGTTTTACTCAAATCCCCCTCTTTCCTTTTGAGTTGTACTTATTAACATAGAATAAAGCAATACTAATTTGGTATTGATTAGAAATTGAAAAGGAATTATTATGATGTTTTTGTTAAATTAGTTTTAATTAAGATTAATATGAATTAGCTTTGATTTAAAAACAAAACATAAATGAAATGTAAACATACTTTGGACCCGACAAAAACCTATAGATTGATTCAACCATCATAAAACTCTGTAAATTAAATTAAATTTAAATTTGAAATCGGACTGAGACTTGTTTTTGCTCACAATATGCTTCAATTCTGATTTGTTTTAAGAAACTGTCCTCCATTCGTTGATTCCAATTTTGCGACAGTTTTCTATGACTTTGTCTATATGATCATCTTGATCTTGATCGACCTAAATTTCGTTCGACTAAACCTTTTTTTAAGTAAAGTAATCTTAAAACCAAAAATTTTTTGTTTTTTAAATTACTTCACATTTTGAAATTGTAATACATTTTTTTGTTAGATTTAACAAAAAATTATTTTTTTCTAAAGTGTTTTTTCAGTTTTGGGGCTAGCTCTTTCTCTGGTATTATATACGGTATTCTAGTATTCTTTGAGGCATCATTTGATCGTTTATTCGCACCACCTAACTATATTAACATTTAAATTTAAATAAATATTACAATATTGTAGCTTTCAGTTATTCACTGGTTGATCCAATTTGCTATCTACCATCGTCATTCATTTTGTGACCAAATATTATTCTTACAATTATTGTTTGTTTTTTGTATATTATAGCAAATTTATTTTCATCACTAATTGTCATGGTTCAAACTTCGCAGCTACAATTACTAACTGATTATGTTCTTGTACATTCTTATTGTTCAGTTTGGTATCTTATGGAGGGATTAACTATAATGAAGAAGTATTGTTGTGGATAATAAAAAAAAGTAAATCATAAACATTACCAAATCCAGAATACTTGAATATTTCGTGCATGTAGTTCGGCATCCAGAAAAATTTTATATAATTAAAATTATTCTCGAAATTGAAGTAAATTGAGGCCACGGATGAAAAAGGATAGCTTGACTGAAAATTTTGTGCAGTTCAATCAACAATAGTGTGGCCCCCCTCAGTGCAAATAGCAATGAAGTCATAGAAGATATCATCGAATTCAATTATTTTGGTAGTATAATTATACTATACAAGTGGAGGCACTAAGCCAGATATGGAAAATCGGTTAAAATTAGCCAGAATGACGTTTGGAAAACTTTGGACTATGTGGAGACAAACTCATATTGTCAAGGGAACTAAACTTAGAATATAAGATGCCGACGTAAAATCAACGCTATTGTATGACAGTGAAACATAGTTGATAAACAAAAATTATATAAGTAAAATTCAGCAAAGATGCAAAATATTTTAACCCAGAATAATTAGAAACAATGAACTAAGAGAAATTGTCAAACAAGAACCAATAGACAGTCAAAAAAAGGAAAAATATATCTAGACAAGCATTACATTGGAATCTGCAGGGCAAAAAAGGAATAGGTAGACCGAGTAAAACATACATGGCGCAGATGAGTCCATATAAGAAAATAGAAATTAATAACACAACAGAGAGTGAAAGCCCTATACTCCCAAAGCGAGTGAAGCAGGGGAACAAAACTACCATAATTAAATAATTTAAATGCAACTGAAAACTTCTTTTAATTTGTCAAAAGATGTTGCTATAATTGCAAATTGCAATGACGTCATCAGCATATACACATTATTGTAGGTGTTATTATGAATATTATGTATTTTATTGCTTATGTATTTTATTAGCGCACTGAGACATAAGGTTGAATATTGTGGTTAAATTCATCCGTTATTCTATATTTTACTACAACTTTCAACTTGTATCTGATTATTAACATAAATTTGCGATAATTTTGTTGTTTTTGTGATTTTGTTGAGATTCTAACGTTGTAATTTGTAAAGAACACCTCTTTCAATTGAGTAGGAGGGAGGCTTGACTAAAGTTTAAGTTTAAATCAATTTATTTATTTTCATCGGAACATTTAAAAAATTAACTTTGAATTGAATTTAAATTATACCTTGGTATACTTATACTGCTTATTCAATAAACTTTATATTTTTGGATAATACTTGAAAAAGTTTGTAAATAAATAAGTAAATACTATGTATTAAGTATTAGCATTATCTAGTATCTACTCTTACTGTTTAAATAAATACAAGCCAAAGATTTTCTTACAGAAATTCGAATTTCGATGACTCAAACCGTAGATCAAAGTCAAAGCAATCACATTAAATTAAACAAAGTGAAAATGGAAAATTTATTCTACATAACTCTGATGATTATATAACATTGCCAACCTATATGGTGTAGTAGTTATATGTCATATCCGAGTGATACTAATCCTCGGTTACCCATTTTTGTGTCTGGCCCATATTCAGCTTAGGTGTATGAACATTATTTCAATGTACCTACATATGTATGTATGTATTGATTTAATAAATCAAATTTCATCATAAAATTCGATTTATTTTATTAATTTGTAAAACAGGGCTTACTGTAATTGATTTAATCAATTTATATTATGAATATTTTGTAATAAATTGTATGCCAGTATTAAAGTGTTGTAGACGAAGCTTTAAGTCTGGTCATCTTCATAAAAAGTCTTATAATCAATTCAAATTTAATATTTGTAATGTCATGATTTCAAATAGTGTTGTAGATTTATGGTATTATTTTTTTTTGTAAGTTTTTTGATAATAAAAATTATTTTGATTAAAAATACCTTAATAAATTATAAAAATTAAATTTTGGTTTTAAAATATAAATTAAAAAAGTATTAAAATTTCAAATAAGATTGATTTTTTAATTTTTAAAATGAGTTATAAATTTTGATAAATCTAAAAAGAAATAATTTATGATGTACTACGAGTGTACATATACATTCATACATATATATTAACATTTTTAATAAAATAAAATATTTTCAATTTTTTGTAACACAAACCCTATTTATTTGTTAAAATACTGATTATATTTTTTGATAACTTAATTTTGATAACATACTGTTTTTTAATAAGTTGTTTTAATTAATTAAGTCGACATATTGAAAAAAAAAAAATAAAAATAAAATATGTACATACAAACAATATATTTTTTATTCGGTTTTTAATCACTTACCTCCAAAAATAAAGTGTTTTTGGCAAAAATAAAAATGTTTGTTCATAAACAGGAAATTCTAAAAATATTTTGAGTAATTTTAATTAATTAAATTTGTTTTGTAAAGTAGTTAGTTAATCGTACAACATGTTGAGACATTTATTATATATGATGTATAGTACCTAGACTTACTAGGAAAGAGTGAAACTGTATTTACGTTACACATTTTGATGAATTTTGTTTTTTTATGTTTTTGTCAATAATTTTGGTAGAATTACTTTTTCGTATATTTGTACTGCTATTTTGACTATACATAAAGTGGAACGTGTAATATTTTTCGAGTATATATTTATAATTTTGTTTTTTATAATAACAACTAATTAAATTTGGAAAACTATACTACTACAACTACAATTATACCTTGTCAGGAAATAGACCTCCCTGTAGTTCCATTTTAGGAAATTTAACAAATTTAAGAAATTTATTTATTTTAAACTTAAATCAAGCAATTAATAATAATATTTACTTAAATGTACGTTATAAATTTTAAAAAGTTACATAATTCTAAATAATATTTTAAATTCTTAACATAATTTCTTAATACCAAATGACGGTTTAAGGTGTAGAAGTGAGAGTTGTTTAGTTTGTGTATTGGTGCAGTTGTTTTTTTAATACAGCCTTTGAATGAGAGAAGTCAATTACGGCTTTGTTTTTATTTCCCATTATTAACATTCTATTAATGGGGTCAACTCTACCATAATTAGTTCTATGATGAACCAGGGTGAAAAGATTAACAGATCTAAGTTGAGAATCATTGTTAATGAAAATTTTAATAAAAATAGAAAATGTGACCGCTCAGTCGCCACACAAAAGTCCAACATATGTCGTCGCATTTCCGTATAAATTGTGGTTAAGAGTCAAAAAATACCGCTACATGGGTCTGGGTTGTCGCATTCTGAATGCAAGAGTAGGTTTGAGTAAAGCACAACTAATGCTCTTGTGATCGAATTTCGCAATATTTTGAGGGATTATATGGACTCATGAATCAGCAATGCGATGTACTAATGCGGTTTTAATCGTCTTTAAAATAGCATTGCATGCGTCGGTTTGAGTCAAGCTCAACTAATGCTCTTGTGAACGAGACTCGCAATATTTTGATGGATTATATGGACTCATCAGTTAGCAATGCGATGTATTAATGCGATGGATAAGTGTCTATAAAACAGCATTGCATGCCTCGGTTTGAGTCAAGCACAACTAGTGCTCTTGTGATCGAGACTCGTAATATTTTGAGGGATTATATGGAATGGAATCATGAATCAGCAATGCGATGTACTAATGCGGTGGACAAGAGCCCAACAAATAGAGTTTCAGGCGTTTGGATTGGCACTCTATAGCTTCTAGTGGTTAGTTAAAGTAATAATAAGTATTTGTTAATTCTTTACATATGTTTTTTTATTTATTTTAAAGTATAGTTTAACAAAAAATATTGAATTAAACTTATATTTGCTTGTTACTCTGTTTTATTTTATTAAAGTTAACATATGTAAATAAAAATAAAAAATAGTTATATCTCAAATAATCATTGCAATCAAATACAAATAAAATATTACTGAAAAGAAAGGACATTAATTGAAATATAATTATAATCACTAAAAACAAAAACCGATAAATAATCAAAAACACACATATTTATTGCACATAAACACAAATAACTAAATGATGAATCGTTTTCATCAGTAGTATCTTCTGCTGCCTGCAATGTTGTCGATGACGGTGCTTCGGGACGTTCTCTGGCTTTCATTCTCATTTTGTTTCGATAGTTTCTTTTCAACATTTCTATCAGCACTTCTACGGGCAAATGGGTCCATGGTCTATGTCTCATGAGTAGGTACAATAAAATTTATAAACTAAAGTCATTACCATTTTACATTATAATTTTATTAAAATACATTAAAACTTACATTAAAATATTTTAAAAAACACCCATTAAAACTTATATCAATGTATTAAAATCTTCTTTCTAAATAATTTTGAATAAAGTAATTTCTAACGGGTAAAATGGTCCATGGTCCATGTCTTATGATCAGGTACAAAAAAATTTATGAACTAAAGTTATTATCATTTTATATTAAAATTTTATTGTACTCATGGGACATAGCGCGTGGACCCATTAACCCGTGGCCATTTTCATCCATATTCATATTAAAATTATATTTAGCAGCGCGGTCGTATTTAGCAGCGCTGTCAGATGAGTTAAATTTAGACGATGTTCGTAAGGTGGCAATCGAATCGGATCTTCCCAAGGAAGATTACGTAGTGCAAATCTTAAAAACTTCTTTTGAATGATTTCGATTCTTCGTATATGAACTTTATAGAGTGGAAACCATACCTGGTTAGCATACTCTAAGTTAGAGCGAATCAATGTTGTGTACAGAGCTTTTAAAATATAAACCCTAGCAAGGAATTTGATTTATTTATAATGCAGTTGAAGTGTAATTTAAATATTAACTTATCGTCGAAGTGCACTCCTAAATCTTGAATAGAATTAACTCTTAACTAACAATAATTCAGCATTAAGTGAAAAATTGTAAAAGATTGGTTGGGAATGACGTGTATAGCACATTAAAGCACACTTTTTAATATTAAGTAGTAAATTGTTATTGTCAGACCAAAGATAGAAATTGTTTAGATCAGTTTGGAGTAGGATTGAGTCATCAATGGACTTTATTTTTTTGAAAATGTTCATATCATCTGCATAAATTTGTAGTTCCACTCTTATTAATCACAGATGCAACATCATTCACACAAATAATGAATAGAAGAGGCTCCAAGTAACTCCCTTAGCGAACTCCTGAGTTGGCTACCGAATTATGTCGACGTAAACGATTTTAATAAGATATTATAAGATTTGTCAACTAAATATGAATTGATCCAGTTTAGGAAAAATACCGGGAAACCTAGCTGTCTGTCTTAATTTCAGTAATATAATACTATGAGGCAAAATGTCAAAATCTTTGCTAAAGTTATGTATTAGAAAAGGAGCGCAGTGATAATAAACAGAGTCAAACACAATTAATTCAAACACTTTAGAAATTGAGGATAATTTGACAATAGGACGATAATCATCCTTACCATCTTTCTTGTGGGTAGGTTTTATAAAAGACTTTTTCCAAATTAAAGAAAAAGTACCAGATTGAAAGGAAATATTGAATAAAATGGATAGTGGAGAAGCGAGTGAACTGGAACACTTTTTTAAGATAGATTCAGGAACCCCATCCGGACTTGGGCGTGTATTATTATTAAGAGACACCCCTTTCATAGGTCCAAGTCCGTTCTGTGGAATTCCCCTGAGTACACCCCTGATGCAACTAAGAGTTTGGGTAGACCAAAAAGCTAAAAATTTCTGGGCCAACGTTCCTTGAAATCGTCAAGCTAAAATACTCATGCCTGAACGCTCGCTCAAGAAAACTAAACACTTCTCAGTTCAATAGGAAACAGGTTCGTATCTTGACAGGGATAATAACAGGCCATTGCCTAACAAAGAAACACCTCTATACAATGGGTCTAATTGAAAATAACCTATGCAGAATTTGTGAAATAGAGGAAGAATCTATTGAGCATCTGCTCTGTGAATGCGAGGGGCTCACCCGTAGCAGACTTCGCCACTTGGGAACAGTGTTCCCCCAACAATGGGAGCTATCCAGTATACCATTGAAGAATATCCTGAGTTTAATCACAAAATCAGGTATTCTTAATGACTCAGAGACTTAAAAACCGGGTTATAACAATGAGCCCATTTGTGGCTGCGCTGATGTAGGAACTGGATCCCTCTCGGAATAAACTAAATCTAAATCTAAAAATTATTAAGAGTTGTTAAATATTTTTCTACAAGGCTTTCACTAATATGGCAATTTACGAAATTAGGTTTTGGATAATTACCCAGAGTGGCTGTCATTAGGTGTCAAAATTTTGATTAGGTAATCTGATACATATTTACTTTACACTATTGTTGGTGTTTTGAATTGTAATGTGTATACTTTTTTAAATTGCATCCAAACTAGATCAGCAATGGCATTATATACAAGTTTAATAATAAAATTAAATTGTTTTCAAACACTTATGTCCAAATGTTCAAAGAAATTAAATTACAACAAAGTGTTGTCAGAGGATATAATATATATATACTATTAGCTCAAGTAGCCAATTTCTAACAAAATTATCAATAAAGTTTTACCAAATACCAAAAATAAGTATATTAATAGTGTTAAAATTTAAAAAGCTTGAAAATTTCAATGAGTTAAAAAATATTCGAATACTGTTGATTGATAAAATAATAGTAATAAAATAATATTAAAATATAAAAATGAAAAAAATGAATTTATACTTCATCTCGTCAAACTAATAAATTCCGAGTCTATAAGTGAAAGCCAAAATCAATTATTATCGTTTTTTTTTGTTAAAAATTACACAAACATTTTACTAATCTTAAATTTCAATAAGGATCTTAACTAATTTTTATCCAGTTTTATTGTAATTATTACTTAAAAATGTTATAAAGAAAGAAGTATACAATATACATATATTTATTATCTTCTTTTATCATCGTTTACAATAAAATAGGGTTAGAAATAATATATGAGAAAATAATTTATAATTTTGTATTATTTTTTTGACACGTGCAAGCTATGTGTTTTAATGTTTCGATGAATAATATTACATACACATCCTTATTGTTACATAAACATTTCCCTAATACTAATATTGCTAAGAAATTACGTTAATAAGAATTTTTTTTTTATTTCATTATCTACATTGAGAAATATAGAACCTAATTAGTAAAGATTTGATCAATTTAATCAGTCGTACTATGAACTCTATAATAACATAAATATTATATTAACACACAGAAGTAAATTTAGATAGAAATTGGAGTCAAACAATTTGAACGAAATTATATAACACGAATTTTATGGTGACTAGGAATGGAAATACCGGTATTAAAATAATAAAACTGTAATATCGCTATTAATCGCATTCAATGCTGATGTTTTCCCGGAAAATAGAAGATAATCCACGAAGCATATATAGAAATCCACAAGTACGCGGGCCCCTTTGTAGTGTAGGAGTTGAACCTATTAAACTTATGTTTATCCGTTATAACTAATCTACTTTAGTTATGTTTATACGCGTGCTTAGGAAATTATTATAGTGGTAGTTTCCGTGGAGGATTCCTATCAAAATAATAATCTCCGAAATCGATGTGTGTGATATTTTCCGTGATGGAAATAGTCATAGCAATATTGATTTCGCGTAGGAAAATTATTAAAATAAATTTATTTTGCGAAAATAAGAAATATTGATCTAATATTTGAAGATATAATGGCGAAGAAAGCCATTATCATATAGAATTTTCCATTGTAAGTAATAATCAGTTTTCTTGACTCGACGAACATTGTTGTCGACATTAAGAAATGCTCTTTCCGAGTTTGTATGAATTCACAGTCACTGCTCGTGTTTCATTGCATATTTCTTCATTTCATCTGATGACTGTTTCTCTGCGAATCACGGTATAGATCTTTATTAGGTACGCACCATAGTCTACTTTAACTATAACACGGAGTTGAATTTTTTGCAGCATTTTAAGCATGTTGGTTTTTTTTCTACATCCCCATAATTGAATATCGTATGCCCATAAAGGTTTAAATATCTGCTTATATATCACAAGTTTTATTCTGTATACTGACAATTCTGAAATACACCCTAGTAAACAGTTGATTTTTTTGTATCTATAATGTTCAACTCTTTTGTTTTCTTTATTATGTTTCTTCCACCTCAATTTGACATATAGGCTCATTCCAAAACACTGCGCAGTGCTTGGCATATGGTAAGATTTTGTTGTTGATTAAAATTGAATGGGTTTTGGTGGTAATCTTCTTGTATGCTAAATTCATGCCCGTTGATTATTTTTCATTAAATCTTATATGTTGGGTTTATATTTAATTCACTGAAATCTCGCTGTAGTGTCTTGGATAGACACATCAATTTCTAAAACCGATACTACAGTCTGCAAAAGTTCCTAAAAGTCTGCAAAGTCTGCAAAATTACCTATTAAAGTATTGTCAAATCATATTATCAGTGAATATATGTCTTCTTAAGAATTTTTTTTAAGTTAAGCCAAACACTAGGTTTCAAACGATACCTTTGTACTCGAATGTATAGCTTGGACTAATTGAGGATTGTAGAAAGAAAGGTATCCCTTTGATCAGTAGGGACATTTTAAATAAATTTATTGAACTTTTGTGGATTGTACGTAGGTATATTTTTGCATTGGGGAAACACGTTTGTTGGAATATGGTTCCACAATCGGGAAAATGTGACTACAAACTACAAACGACGTTCCTCGAGGGAAATGTTTGAGAGGTAGCATTAGTGTTTTTATTTCATCTGAAAAAGTGCCTAAATCTACGAGATATCTATAAAATAGGGAGTACTCCAACAACACGATGATTTTCAAGTGGTATAAGCGAGGATGTCACATTAGGCTTGTCAATAAGACGAATGGCATGCTTTAGAATACATGAATACAATGATACACCGGCCTATTTATGGGAATTGTATTCCAACTTGGGTCGTATATGATTTATAGATAGTTAGCATGTCCTGGGGAGAAAAGTAGGTTTTGCAGTGACTCAAAAACCCCAAACATCTCGTTATGATAGGTTTAATATTGGACCAAGGATACTTCCATGTATTTCTAATCAGATTTTTAATAAAATGTTTTTTTTCTAAAATACTATTCAAGAATTTGAATAAAATAAAGCTATATATGTATGTATTTCGAATGAATTGTGGAAGTAAAAATTTTTCACTTTTTAGTAAGCATATATAAGGTCAAATATATATATATTAATCCAGGTTGTAGTTCTACTAATATAATTAATAACTGAAAATATTTCAGCGGAACCACAATCGTTGACATGAATTTCAATTGGCCTTAGAACAGAAATCCAAATAGTCACTTGAGCTTGAAAATAAAATTACATAGGAGTCAAAATGTTAGACACTTTCTTACGATATAAGATTGCATTTGAATGAGAAAACTCTTAACACATATTATAGTGCTTTGAGTTGACCTGATTTCACTTAAAATCTCGAATAATTGAATATGATTTACTGAATTTAATGTCAACACTATTTATTGCAGTTTAAAGGTCGGTTTCCATTTAGCTGATATATCGGCGAATTGTTTTAGAGCATAGGCAGAAGATATTCCGGAGAGTATTTTAATAAAGTTTTGTATAACTATAGCTTTTTTTATTATGATATTTTATTTATTTTATTTATTTATTTTATTTTTATATATATTTTTTATGATATTCAATATAATATTTTATTTTGTTTTACAGAGTTGACTTTTAGTTAGAGCTTATATACTATTTACCTTTACGATTATTTGAGTTATGATTGCGATTATAGGAAAATTTTAAGATTTAAGGAAAATAGGGCTAGATATAATTTTCTTAATTTTTATTTTTATATAAAACTTATTTTAATTTAACATATTGTATTTTAGATTTATTTTTTATAAATACCAGTTTCATACCCATACATTCGGGAAAAAGCCAATACCATAATATTGAATATTGGAAAACACGATATTTTTACAAACACTATTCGTGTTTTAATTCTAATATTAATTTTAACTTTCTAATTGTGTTCAGTTTAGATTTAGAACCGCCTGGAAAATTCGTAGCAACACATGGGTCATTCGAGTTGTGGCATCATTCACATGACTTGTGAAAAATGCTAAGTTTTCTTCCAAAAAGTGGAATAACCATTTTCTCCTATGTTCGTTTCAACAATAATTTTCTTTTAATATTTCCAAAAGGAAAAATAAGTAATGCCGAATACCATAGTATTGTAATTATATCACTTGACTACACTAATACGAATGTTGTGCGAGTACAAATCTCACTAGCCAAATAGATGATGTAAAAAATTATTTTTCAAACATTCTTTGAAATTAAAAATGTTAAAGCAATAAAACGGACTTATGTATATGCTATTATGAAGGGCAATGTTAATAAATAAAGCTTTCTACATTTAAATTATCAAATATATCTCTATAATAAAATCACAAAAAAATGTATTGTCCATGTATTCAAAGACGATGTGGAAGGAAATACGGTATTCACTCCATTGTATTGAAAATTATAAAAAAAAAAATTTTATCACTGTTAAGCTTTTATTTTTATCCCCGAATGTCAGTACGTCCCTGGTCCTAATTTTATATTTAATCAGAATAAATTAATTAATTTATTTTACTTCATTTATTATCTAAATTTAATCATTCACTGTTTTTATCTTTGATCATTTATTTAAGAGCTGATTTTGCAATTTTGTTTTATTAAACATTTGAAATGCCGCCTTTGTAGTTTATTATAACAGAAATTGAAATAAAAGTTAATAGCCTCTTATTATTAACAAATGTTATATTTTTTTATAACTAATTTTGACTAAAAATAGTTTAAAATTTTAATCAAAAAAATTTTTTTTATTATTAAACAGCTATTTTATTTTTTGCTTTCTTAAAATAAGCAATTTCTAATTAAAATCATTAATTATTAATTTTTTTATTTTTAGTTTTTTAAATAAAATTAGTTGAAGGAGAAATAAATTTGAAAATTTTAATATTTACAATGATTAGTTCAATTTATTAAAATCAACTGATTTGTTTGGAAAAATTAGAGTTACTGAAAATATATATGTATGTATATATAATATTTTTGTTTTTAAATTTAACCAAAAATTAAATTTTAAACGATATTTTTAGTGGTAGTATTAGTAGCAATATTTTAAATTTTTTTTAAATATTTTTGAGCTGGTGGAAACACGTAGGTATATTCAATGGAATTTGGTTCCTTATTCGAGAACATTTTACTATAAACGAATTGCGAACAATAAATGACATCAAAATAAGGTGGTCTATTAGACAAATTTCATGCTTTTGAACTTTGTTTAGAAATTTTAAAGCGGTTTATGATGCACCAGCAACCAGCCCATATATGTCAATGTTATTTTAACATATGTAGGTTATTTGTAAGTGGAACTTAATGTATTGCATACTTATACGTACAACTGAATAATTATATCTATATATGGTTCCATAATCAGTTTTGAACCATCTTGGTATTTTCACTGTATAGGGGCGGAAATTTGCAGTCCCTCTCGTCTCTCTCGTCGACGAAATTACTGAAGAGGTAGAAGTAAAGATTTTAGTTCTTCCGAGCATGTGCCTACTTCCCCATAAAATATAGAGTTGGTGCTCCAACGATACGACAATGACCAAGTGAAGCAAGAGTTGATGAGATATTTACATCATCTACGAGACGAATGGCGCGGTTTTGTACTCTGTCAAAAAATCTTAGAGATTCACATCCATAGATGTGAATTATACTTCATCTTGGGTTGTATTCAAGCTTTATATTAAGTAGATTTTTAGCTGGAAATATGCTTTACATCGATTTAAAAAACCAAACATTTTGTGGAGCTTTTCGCAATATCGAAAATATGGTCATTCCAGAGCATATTTTAATTTCCTCGCATTCCAAAAATATTTAATTCTTATAGTCGTTATGCCTTCATCTTGAAATTTAACAATAGGTTCGCAGGGCGCAGCAGATAATCCTAATGCATTCAATACCGACTATAGTGACCAAATTATGATAATGACACTAAATGACTATGCGCTATGAAGAGAAAAAAAAAACAATTTGAAGTGGTAAGAATAAATCTCAATAAAAGATAGTTAAAACCGCATAAACTAACCATATTCCATCTCTTTGTTATGTTTCGATCTTTAATTCCCATTTAATATTATTATATATTTTATATTTGGTTTTCAATTTTATTTTTTAAGATCTAGCTAGGCTTAAAATAATTAAAGTCAAATATAAATAAAGAAATCCTTTGTTTTTTCAACATAAATAATGTTCAAAATGTAACAATAACAATGGACAAGGACAAAAATTTTAGAAAATGCATGATCCAGAAAATATTTTTCTAGGGTTTTTTTTTCATTTCTGTTTTAATTTTTTATTTTTGTGTACATAAAATAGAATTGTATAATGGTGTACAAACATTTAAAGAAATCAAAGTACATAATGTGGTTTAATCCACTTATATTTGAATAGAGCTAATCACGCGTCAAAATGTAAACGTTAGTCTAAGAATAACAAACGTTTTATCTTTAAATTTTTTTTTTTTCAAAATATTTTACCTTACCTTTCCAGAATTGTTTTTAGAATTTTTTTTTGTTATTATTTTTGTGTATCTTCTTTTGTATGCAAACTGGTGTTTAATTGCTCTCTGATACGGATCTAAGTTATTATACTGTAATTGTGCATGAATATGTCAATATATGTATATTATTATATGTATATAAATTGTGTGATTTATGCGCATATGAACACCCTCAAAAAGTATAGACATACCGTTTGCGTGTATTTTGTTTTTGTAATATTTATTTTTCTTGCAATTTTTTTTTTGTTTTTGTTTTATTTAACTGAATCAGAGTTGTACTCTATTTTATATATATAGCTAGTAGGAAAATAGAAATAAAACATAATAGATAGACAGTGATGCTGAAAATATTGACGTGAAATCACTGGTAATTTTTCAATTTCATACTAGTTCGCACTTTGATTTCTACCTAAAGATTGTCATTTTTGTATTTGTGTTTTTTTTGTGTTTGGCAAAGGGGGAATATATAATTTATTTTATTTGTTTTGTATATTCTATTCCTTATTCCTTATTGTTTTTATTAAAATATAGCAAAAATAAAAATTTTAAAAGAAAAACAAAAATACAACAATAATAAAAAACAAAAAGTACATCGAAGTGGCGGACATTTAGTGATACCCGCATGTGACCTTTAAATAAACATTCTAATATGGATGTAAGATAGTAGGAAATAGTCTGGATGTTGTTGATGGTGATGATATTGGGAAATAAAATATTATTTAGGTTTTGTTATTTTTGTTTTGTTTTAGGTTGGAGTGAACATTTAATCAGAATATTATTGGAAAATTTTTATTTAAAATATTTATTTAAAAAGAAATATATTGGAAACAATTGCAGGCGCAAGTGTTTATAATTGTTGGTGTTAATCAACGTCGTGCAGATTAAGCATTTATTTTACTGCGCCTGCATTAATAGTTATTATTGTACGCTTGTTTCGAAAAAGCCGTTTTGGTTTTAGCAAACATGTAAGAAAATTAAAGTATTAGTTTAAATTAAATTAAATTAATGTATTTCAAAATTATATAATTATTTTAAAATATAAACATTTTTAAGAAATAACTTTATGCATGAAGTATATAAAATTTATATATCAGAAAAATTAATATAGATATAGCTGGTAGGATGCTGTAATAAAATTCGCAAACCAGAATTCATTTTTGCCTTCTATTTTCTAATTTCATCAAACTTTCAAACCAAAAAAAAACTAACTGACAAAATAAATTTTGTATGTAGAGCCTCTATGAACAAAAATTACTGTAGAAAAAATTTTGTTCATAGTTGACAGGTAGAAATATATGCACGACGTTAACGCATTTTTTTCTGCAACTATGGACTCACAAATCGTTTTTCAAAATCTTGCTTCTTTTAAATTTTTTAAAATTTGGGGAAAAAGTATATACCCCGCTACACATGAAAATAATTAAGGTAAATATTCTAAAATTAAAACAATATTTGAAAAAGAGTGATTTTGAAAAGTGTGATTTTAACAGACGAGATTTCATCGAAGAACTCGTATTAATACATTTTGATTGTCAACTAAACATATAAAACTAAAAATATTAAGAGATAGACGAATCTTATGCCGGACATCACATTTCTTAATTTCGTCTGTTATGTAAGTGTTCTGAAGATCACTATGAACCCACGTAACAATTTTATTCCTATAAAACTTTTGCGCACTCTTGTAACACTATTATAAACACTCTTATAGAAATAGTAATGATAATTTGAGTGCACCGCAATTGCGAAACGTTATAAATACTTTATAGCACTAAAATAGAGAATCCTATAAGATAACGAAGCAATTACTGTTATATTGTTATAGGATTAGTATATGTTTTTATTTTGAAATGAAATTCCTTCGAAATAATTTATGTTATGTGAGAGTGAAATAGATATTATCTTTTATTTCAAAATAATAATTTTATGGATTAGACATTAGAATAAAACGGTTTATAATAATTATTATAACCAAAAGGCAAAATTTGGCTGGGAAAGAAATATTATTGATATTTATTATAATAATACTTTCAAAAAATACATTACCTTTCAAAAATAACCAATTTTTAAATAAATAAGAGAAAATATCTTTTTTTTTCAAGTGCATCTTTAAAATGTTAAACAATGTACGTTAATTAATGCATAACATCAAATTTGATATTTAAATAATTATTCTTTTGAGTAAAAATTATATGTTTGCGAAAAGAATGCAAAATAAAGTTTTTCAGTTTTTGTTGATTGAAAAAAAACATTTTTTTGACCATGTCTGTAGAAAATAATGGCCGTCGAAAAATATTTATTCTAAATATTTATTCAAAATCTACGTTAAGTTTATTAGTAACAACATAGGAAACAGTTAAATAGCAACACTACTACTGCTATTCTTGTTATTGGATTACGCACTTTTGGATTTATAACAACATTGCTGTAACACTTGCTGAAAATCCCATTATAACAGCTCCAGCGATTGTTATAAGAACATGAGTCACATTATTCTCAAAAACATCTTTATAACACCTTTAGGGCTTATCGGGAGTCATATAGGAGTCTAATAGCACTGATTTTGTTTATATAACAATAAAATGTTACGTGGGAATATGAACATAATACATAAGTATTGTGTTATATTAACATTCCAAGGGGCGTTAACTATATTACGCAATACTTTATTTTGAAATGTTTGAATACTTTGATGTATGGAGTTGTTTCGGACAAACCCATAATTAAATTAAGCTCAAACGTGGCTTCAACGTTCGATTATTTATTTTGTTGCATTTTGATAGTTTCGACTTCCATGCGATCAGTCTTCATATTTTCATACTTGGATATATAGTATGTAGTTGTAGTATGATGAAAATAGAATAGAAGTAATAGATTTGAAAGTTTATTTTACGTTTACGACAGGTAGATATTTTACATTTAATTTGCATGACGATGATATATCGGCAACTAAGCTGTACCTCACACATGTATATGTGTTTTAAATAAGAGTACACGTTTGCTTAACATTTGTTGATTAAATTCCCAACTTTAATATCTAAATTAATAATCAAATAAAATGTCTTCTATTTTAAGGCTATATACTAAAAATAATTTTATTTATTTTAATGCTTACACCATAAATGCATCATAATACATAAATCAGAAATTACTTAATTTAAGTATTCGGAGGCTTAGCGATCTATGAAGGAAATCTGATGCAATAGTTAGGTACTTATAATTTATTGTTTTAGTTGAAGCATATAAAGCTTCATGTCTTATTCGTTCTTAAAGATGATAGTATGTATTATTAAAAATGTAATTAGGACGAGGGAAATGAACGACCTGATTAAAGTGTTTATACAAGTTATCTCAAAATAATTTAATTATAATATCTGATATTTTTTATTTTTTATATTACACATCATACTTCAGGACAAAGAATGTTATATTTATAAAGTAATTTTATAGTTCAATAATTCTTTCGAATTGAACCTAAAATATTTAGTTCACCTAAAAATGTAAGTAAACTAGAATAAAAGTTATAATTTATCAAATATTACAGTTAAATCTAGTTTATGAAAATTATTTTATTTTTATAGGACCGACCTAGGGCTTTGAAAAAGACCAAAATTCAACAATATAAGAAAAATATATGAAAAATGGTGGCTACATCTCTTCTAAATTTTGAAAATTAAATAAAAGTATTGAAAATCTTTCTTTATATAATTTATAGAATATGCCGCAGGCTCTAGGTGGTTCGGTGTTCTGATGATGGTTTAACCATCAATCATCACAAAGAATCGTCAGTCTTCTGATGATGGATGTAATAACCGTAATCGATTAAAATATTTAATCAAATTAGTGAAAAACACCTAGAATTTTTAATCTTTATTTTGAAAGGCTTTTTCTTTTGTTTGCAGCAGACAGCACACTTAAGTTATTCTGTGGTTAAATAACGTATATTTCGATTAATAAATAAAATATTTAAATTTGAAATCATAACTTGTTCAAACGAAATCAGGATGTGAATAAATCTAAAAAAATTTGCTGAACATACTCAACATTCACTGCGAATCAAATACAAAAGTATATTGATGAAAGGAAATTTGACAACAAATAAATTCTTTAATTAAAGTCTATTTGATATGGGCAATTTTTTTCCTCAGAGGTAAAGTTAAGATTTGAACCAACCATGGTGATGAGGAATTTATATTCATCTTTGTCATATCACCAATCTGTGACAGATCGACTTATTATTTATTTCTTTATCATACTGGGTAGATTATTATTATATAATAGCAGTTTCTTCCTACATGGAAATTTTATCTCAAATAATTCTAATAATTTTAATTATTCTGCATCAATATGGATGTATGGTCAATTAATGGAATCGCTTGAAATGACGTAAGATGTTATTTTTTTTTATTTTATTTTTTTATTATCAGCCAAAGTTGCAGGACCTTTTAATTTGGATAGTCCATGATAAAATTAGATAGGAATTGAAAAGGTATTGATAGAGATTAGTAGAATGTTGTAGAATAAATGTATTAATATTTTCCATAAACATTTGTATAAATTGTATATTGTGTCTTGAAACACATCTTCTTGAGACCAAATTTACGTTTAGGAGAATTTCCTTTTTTTCGCTATTTCCTTTCCATATACTCCCATATTGACTTGCAAAGCATGATGTAGATCATTGTCTCATGGAATTAAGAGTCTCAGAGTAGCTTCTATTAAAGAATTTAAATAATTTTCATATATGTTTTCGTTGTACAACCCAATAACTGGATTCATAATAGGATGTCCACATTAGTCTAAAAAATTTTTGTCACAAAAAAAAATCCGCAAAAAACGATCCATGTTTATTGCTATTATCCATTTCCCTTGATTATTTACGGTACTGCACGTTTTTCCTATACATATTTTCACTACAATGTTTATTTCTTAGCGGGGTTTCATCATTTTAAAATGCTTTAGGTAAAATATAAATATTTAGGTATTCATTTCATGTTTGCTAGACTACTTACCTACATCATTTTTATGCGTAGCTGCAGTTGGATACAAAAAACGAAAATATCTGCTTTTCCAAGATTAATCTTGACACAATTTGATGGATTTTAAATTTATGGAATTTTTATTTTTTTTTTATTTTTTTTGTAGATTTTTATTTCTGGATTTCGGTTGATGGATTTGCCCATTAACTCTTGTTCTTTTTGTATATTAGGAGCTTATTTTACATTAACAAATTGTGACAAGAAAATTGACCGTAGAAAAAACTTCTGTTATTAACATTCAGCTCTTCTTTTTTCCTTTTAATATTAGCTTAGCCAAATATTTAGGCTTCAAGCGTTACCTTTATACACGAATGAATACAGCTTGGACTATTCTTTAGTAATTAATAAACCATTTTGTCAGAAAACACATCGTTATTGTTGCGCACATTCTGTACCGAAATTTGACATTTGATTTAGGAGCTGTTATTACTTATTGAAAATTATTGATATAGTATAATAAAATAATTTAATTATTTAATAATTTAAATACTTCATAACAAAATAACTCTACATAATAATAATAAAAGGAAAAAACATAAAAATTAATTAAAATATATATATTTAAAATCACACTGAAAACAAATTCGATTAATAACAAAATTTAAAATATATATGAAAAACAAAATTAAAATAACTGTTTATCTATACATATTTTTATTTACATTAATAATTTAACAATAGTCAAAATCACTTAAGTTAGTTAAAGTCTATTATGGGTAACTTAAGCATATTACAAAACTTTAGCTGTCTTTTCGTTCAGTTTTGACATCAGTTTAAGCCAACTTAAGTTCATTATGGTTGGGTCTTTAAACTTTATTAACTTTTATACACATACATAAAATATTTTATACCAAAATTATCCAAAGAAGGCTTCTCTTTTAGTTGTAAATCCATGCTTATGACATGCTATTAAAAATTTATTTTTGTATCACTCCATCCCAAATTGATGATCTTTTAGTTCCTCTATCGACAGGTTTCTATATTTATATTCTTTTTTTCCTGTGATTATAAAACTTAAATGTGAATAAAATTTTCCGACAAATTCAAGGAAAACTTAGGTTAAGGAAGGATATTTTGTTAGTAAAATGTGATGAATATTGACTCACTCCTTTTCTTTTTTGTTGTTTCTTTTTTTTTTTGTATGTGGTGGGTAATCGCACGTGCTTTTTTGGATTGCTTTAATCTAAGTATACACGTGCCTTTGTATTATTTTTGTCGTTTTTTTTCCTAGGTTGATATTTTTTTTTTGTTTTGTTATTTTTTGTAATATTTGTGTTTTCTTTTTGTTTAAAACCTTAATCCAATTTTATTTTTCCTTTATTATGAGAGTATAACAAAATATCGAATAATAAAACTAAATAATGGAATCTCTCTTGTTAAAATTGAATTAAATTATATATACATATATATATACGATATTATAAATATTTTATTTAATATTAAAAATTGAAAATGAAAAAAAAAATCTGGGTAATGAGAGTTAGTGTGTATATAAAAATGTTTCAAATTATTTGAAAATTTAAAAAAAAAATATGTAATAAATTTTTTTATATAAAAGAAGTGTCAAAAATATTTAAATATCAAAATATGAAACTGAAGGGGTAGATATACATAGTTAAGAGAAATAATAATTTAGGTATACATATATAGTTTTTATATAAATCATATTTGTAGAAGCAAGAAATGGTTGGGGATGAAATGTGAATGTTTACATTTATTATTTGAATATTGAACCTGGTTAGTAAGTTGGTTTTTAGGGGAGTGGCAGCAACTGTAATCCGTTGTTGCTCCAATATTAGGACAACGTTTGCTTGCATAGGGTTCCTTTTTGCTTCCTGAACAGAGCAATTACTACATATTTCGTGAGCAAGCTCGTGCTTGAGACAAAGTTGTTTTTTTTGGAGACCAAAATAATGGGATAAGTATGCTAACTATGCCTTGGCAGAATTTAAGCCATTCAAAATATTAAAAAAAAAACAAAAAGAAAAATAGTAAAGAAATAAAGAAAATTATAAATGAATATAAAAAAAATAGAATAGAATAAAGGAGTTAGCGTACATAAAATTTACAGACAGCTTAAAAGATATCAACAATAGGTTATCTGTAAGATGTCTCCCACTCTAACAAGAACTTGGCTAGATCCGACCAGTTCCAGAAAATATACTCATAATAATAATAATAATAACAATTCTTCTTTTCATTAACAACTTAAGATAACTTACATACTAAATTTACAAATTTATATAACAAATTAATTCAGATTTCTTCGCCTAGTACTTTAATGAAATAACTAGGTTCAATCTGTTATCCAAACGATAAGTGTCGATTGAACCCTTAGATAAAAAAACAAATCAATTTATTAATGGGGAAATTGAGTATAACATACAATAAAATATTAATATAGTAAAATAATTATTATGCTTATGCTAATAAAAACTAAAAATTAGAACAAAATTCTAAGAGAAAATTATTTAAACAAATCAAAAATAAAAAGAACAAAAAAAGTAACAAAATGTTTAGAAAAATATAAAAATTTGAAATAATAAAAATTTAAAAGTATAAAAACATTAAAAACAAAAAGAAAAAACTGTTAGAAAATAAAATGTTTGACTAATGGGTTCAAAAGATTTTCAATAGAGTGTTTATCAAAAGATAAGAGCCATGATTTAATATTCTTAAGATATCTGACTTCAACTCTTTCGCATCAATAATTTTCTGGAAACTTGTTGAGTAGACGCGGTGCAGTGACATTATAAAAATGACAAAAGTGTGATTTATTGATTGTTGGAATAGATGCAAAATCTCTAGTATTTACTCTTAAATTGTAAGTTTCATAAAGCCTAACTGCAGTATAACCAGTATTGTTATAGAATGTTTTGAGGACTTTATAGAAATAGTTAAAGGAAGTAATCCTAAATTCTTAAATTACAAAATAAAACTTGGAGTTATACGATTGACTTTGCACATAATACGAATAGCATGTTTTTGTTTGAGAAGCAATGGTTCAATTTTATTGAAATAGGTACCACCCCAACAACAGATACCGTAGTAATTTAATTTAGATTTAAACAAACCCATATAAACTAATTTTAGAATTGAACGATTACAGTACAGGCTGAAGTGATAAAGCTGCCTAACCACATTATTTAAATAATAAGTCAAGTATCTGGTGTGCTCTCTCCAACTTAACCTAACATCCAAAGTAACACCCAAATACTTTAAACACTCAACACGTTGAATAATAAAGCAATTATCACTACAGCTCAACTTACTATCATAAATAGACAAAGATAAATCATGTTCACACAAATTTACAAGACGCATTTTCAAGCAAGACGAAGAATGCTATACAAAAAACAAATCCTCACAGACTGTTCCAGAAAGGTTAAAAAACATATATTTGGTTTTGCCACTTATACCCAATTTGTGCCTCTTAAACCACCTTCTTAGAATTTCCAAATAATGATTAATATCAGTATAAGTGTTAAAATAATTCTTGTTTGCATAAGTAAGGGCAGTATCATCTCCAAAGGCCGTAACTCTACCATTAAATGGTTGAAGAACAAAGAGTTAACAAAAATCAGACCTAAAATTTGACCTAAAACAAAGCGTTGTGGAATCCCGATATTAATAACATTTTCTGGACTTGTATGGTTTTTTGGCAATGTCTTTCTTGAGTATCAATACTATCACAGATTCGATCAGTATAGGTACTACAATAAGTATAAAAATTTTTCTATTAAGCAAAAACAATTTACTAATTCTCCCTTTATCATTTTCAGATCACACAACTATCTGGTAGTTCTACAGGACTTTATTTTATGTAACTTACCTTTGCCCGATAAATATTGTTACAAATCTCTTTAATAGGATGTTGGAATCAGTTGAGCTGAGGTCGATGTTGATCCAATCTAATGTTTAATTTTATAAAGTTGCGCGAAATGTACTTGTAGAGACAGGAGACTCAAAATTAAAATCAATAAAACTAACACTAAGTGAAATATATGGGAAGTTTGTTTGACAATGTGGGAAGATATCAAAAGACCAATTTCTAAAAAAAATGTAATTATCAAGAAACCTATTTTCTTTATTATTTATGTAAAATCGTTGAACTTTAGGGGCCACAACATACTTATTATAAACACAAAAAGCATGGTGCCGAATAGTATTCAGCGAAGCAAAAATGTTTGACGAAAAACGTTGGGCGAAATTAAGATGTTTGGATAAAATCTAGTTTAATAGAGGAAACCTGGTGATAAGATATGCCTATAATAGGAACAATAAGATGGAATGGATCTAATGGTTTGGTCATTCTCAGTAGGCATGATGGCAGTTGGGAACTTAAAATTATTTGAATATATGAACACATATGAACATCATAAGTGTAATCAAATACCATGAATTTTGTAGCTATTTCAAGAATCTGGAATTGAACAATGAAGTTGTAAAAAAACAAAGCAAATAATATTTACAGATCAATATGATGTGACAGTTTTTAGCGATAGCAGAATAATTTTAATCTTTATTTCATCAAATGAATATAAAAAATTATAACTAATTTAAGTACCTATATTGGTTTCCCTTTATAGCTAGATCGGCTGTAGTTATTTGATCTACAATGTTCTTATATTCAAATAATGTTTGCTTGTGATGGAATACCAGGCAAATATTGTATAATTTATATGTACATCATATGTAATTGTATATTTTATAAGCTTGGATACTTCAATATTTTTTGAAAAATAATAAAATGACAGAACAGAGGTAGCAAAATATGCGGACATTTTTAACCAGTATTAGTCTATTCGGTATAAAAATCCAATAATTTCAAACGGTTCGTATAAAAATTATCCTCTCCATCAGACATACAACTTCATGAGTGGTCATTAAAAAACAAAAAGCATCACAGAAGACTAAAACAATTATTTGTAATACCTTATACTGGCTTAGTACTGTTTTTACATTAAACACTTTATACAAAAAATTAAAACTATGTAATATGGGAAAATGAGCCGGTAAATAAGGTAAATAATAGAGATGGCTGGAAGCAAATAGTGAACCAGATAAAATAATATTTTAGTGTGTAGAGCCAATAGAACATCATGAAGATATGATGTTGAATATGACAAGTGTATGCTACAATAAATTCTTTTTTGTATGAATTCCTTTGTTGTGCGAACACTATATCCAGGTCGTCTATCTATGTTCTAAGTCCAGTTTAATTTTTTATTTTATATATATTATATATATATATTAATATATTATTATTAATAATTTTTTTGTTTTTATGTTCTTGACAGTAACTTAGGTAGAATTACCTTTTCGTTGTTAATCCAAGTATGGAACTGCAAGTTTTTACTTGAATATTTTACTACAATTTTTCCCGGTATTAGTTTATCAAATTTGTGGATTATCAACCCATTAAAATCAGCTCTATTTTATTTAAGTTGTTACCAGATTATACTATCAATTATTTTTTTAATTTATTTTATCTCATAATGACAAAGGATGTATCAGGATCCGTACTGGATCAGGTCGAAAAATCCATAAATTATATTTTTTGCTTCGTCGGAACGAATCTGGAACCTTTCGGTTGAAACGCAGGTGCTCTACCTACTGCGTCAGTCAGCGTGCAATTATACCCATATCAATTATTCTTCTACTTTTACTTCCCCAAGCGTTAGGCTAGGATCTGTTTGTTACCATATTACACGTCTTGTGTTTAAGAAGTCAAATTATCTCCAATTATCTATACATGTCCATGCTGACACACATTTTTTTCGGTATTCCGCAGTGTGTTCAATTAACTCAATTATTATCAATTATTATACAATCAAGAAAACAACATAATTAATAATCAAAATCTAATAATTATCAAATTCAATTGTCAGTTAAATATGGGTTTTCTTTTATTAAAAATAATTTTGAAAATTTCTATTTTAAGTTTCTAATCAATCAGTAATCACGTATTTTAATCAAATCAAATCGGATATTCATTTTATAAAACAATGATTGACAATGTAATTTCCCCATTTTAAATAAATTTATATATATATAAATATTAAATTTAATGACGTAATTAATTTTATAACAAAAGAATTAAGAATGTTGCTACATCGTTATTAAACAAAAAATAAAATTTATAAGTATCTTAATATTTATTTGAAGTGGGGATTAAAAATGCATAGTAAAAAGTTTACGTTCAGTTTAAATTCAGATTTAGATAAAGTTGATATGATTTTAAAAAAAACGTGTATACCTACCGACGGGAAGGGTTATTTAAAAAAAAATAATTAAGATAGAATTTTCCAAAATAAATCGATTTTAGTTTTATAGTCGTGATTTCATGTGAATCAAGGTATGTACTTATAGTTTGGAATGTTCATTTGATCGGTGAGTTGTTAGTATGTTAGTTAAGTAACACATTTTTAATGTTGTAATTTTTTATAAAAATATTTTTATTAAAAATTTTAGGTATATATAATTTCTGAATATTTTTATTCTGCTTTGATTATTTCTGAACTCTTCCATTCCAGATAGAATTATTTATCACGCTTTTGTTCTGATGTAATTTAGTGGTTTGATCAATATATAGTGTTTAGATGGTATATCTAAAGAAAATGATTTATTTACTGCCTGATACTTGAGTTAGATGCCGAACCTAGTTAGACTTAGGCTATACACATAATTAATTAATTTGAATTAGTTGATTGAACTACACAGAAGTTTTTCAGTAGTTCAGTAAACTAAAATAATTGGATTGGAAATAATTTTAATGGATTAATTTAAATTGCTATAATTAAAAAATATTTAGCCCGCTTTTCGAAATTCGAGGTAGCTAGTTTGGAAAAAAACCCTTCATACTACATATTTTATTATGAATTGTTTTTCATCATTTCAATTTATTGTCGGCCACCATATAATTTTTTCTTATTAATTTATCTTAGATAACAACCACATACGTAATCATTTATTTAAAAAAAAAATTAAATTTAAATTTAATTTTGGCGATGGGTACGTTCCGGCAATTTGATAAACTAAAATTTTTGTGTGTTAAAATGACAAAATACATGGAGTGAAATTTTAAATTGAAATTTCTAATTAAAAAAAATATTTGATTTCGCTATGTCTCCTTTTAAATATCTATCATTTAAAAGAATAATAATGAAAATCGGTTGTGTGGAATGGAAATGGTTCAGATCTATTTTAGATTAGTTAATAAATCCAAAACTTTTTTTCTTTTGTTCTGTTTTATAGTTCACTCAATCATTATTTATATTTTATAGACATTAGTTTCAAATATCGAATCTTGGACTGAATGTTCTACCCTGCTGATAATGATGTTGGTAATATTAGTATAATTAGTATTTTCTAATATGTATAAATAATTTTACTCATTATTAGCCATAGCCATTTTAATATTGAGCCCTTATATTTTATAATTATCAATCAAGACCGAAAATATGAATTTTTAATGATGACTACTGCCACTTAAATCAAAAGCTGAAAAATCTCTGGAAATATTAGACATACAATTTGGTTCATAAATTAAATTAAATTTTTCATAGTGTCATAGCATGCAACGTGAATTTCGAAATTGTTGACATTAATTGTTGATATCATTTTTGAGGTGATTTTCCTGTTAGCCATTCTGTACTTGGTTAATCAGTTATTGATATTTTGCAAATATTAGACAATTTGATTGTTACTGAACCAATGATGGAAAAAAAGTTTTTACAATATGTCAAATTGAAATTAAGCCACATTAAAATTATAATAAATACAATTTGAATAACATACTTCTACATTTCGAACTTCTAAGCAAGCAAAGATAGCATTAATGAAGGTAATACACATATGTAATGTATGTATGTTGTAATATTGATATTTGCATAATAAAAAAATTATTAGTGAAAGAAAATTCGAATTTGATTTAAACTAAATTAGTATTACTAGCCTGGAATGTAATTGTTGCAAAGCTAATTCTTGTTGGGGATGTAAAGCAGTAAAACATATAATATTAAAAAGCATCAGAAATTACATATACGGTGTTAAACAACGTTGTAACTTACTATACAGAAGTTGAAGGAAAAAAATCGAAATTAACATGGAATAAGAATAAAAAGAATATGTTGTGAAGAAGAGTATAATATACAAAACCGACAATCCAAGTGATTAAAAACGATGAATGCCGACTATATGCAGGGCTAACACTAGCATTAGAAAGAAAAAATAAAAGGAAAAAAATAATTTTTCTGAATAATGACAAAAATTAGTTTCGCATTTCAATCTACATGTTATTATCTTCATCATAAACGTTGTTCCACAATCGAAATATTAATTTAATTATTTTATTTTATTCTCTTATAAACACGAAACGTTGGAAATCAGAAATTTGTTTGTTGTTTTATTTTGTCTTCGCCAAACAATCAGACCTACTATTGAAAACGTACGTTTGTTTAAACTCAAACTCAGATAGCCATCTATACTTATTCACCTCGCTCTTGTTTGGTATGATTGAAAACGCTTGAATAATATATTTTCGAAATTTATTGGAAATCATCGGAGAAGTGGCAAATGTGTAAAAATATTGAAATTTTTCAGCAAACATAAAAATAAAGTTTTATTAAAGTTAAATATTTAAGTTATATTAAAGGTGAAAATTTGCAAACTCTAGGGAATACTAGAGTATGTAGGAACAAACATCAGAGACTATAGAAGGACTTAGAAGAGGAGCAGAAAGAGTTCTTCATGCCAACAGATTACATCACTACATACGTATCCCTAAAGAAAAGATACAAAGTAAAAATCCCGACAAGAGAGACCTGGCGCGATTCAGAAGAGCACACTAGACCCTCGAAAACCTTGGACATTTTCATTGACGGGTCTCTTACGGCCGGGTACCCGGGCTCTTATACCGGGTCATAGTGGCTCGACTGGAAATGAGAAGACTGACGAACAAGGCAGATTATCGGCGGGAAGCATTTATGGCCCGGAACCGGCAGTTCGTATATCTATTGGTAACATTAAACTATCGATAGAAAACACCCTGAAGAGGGAAACAAAAATTTTTTTGGAGCGAATTCAAGGCCACAGAGTTCCTAAAATTAAGAACAAACACCAAAATAACCAACTTCCTGCTAACTCTAAAAAGAGTAGACTGTAGGAAGATGGTGGGCATACTTAATGGTCATAACTCATAACCACATGAATAAGCACATGTGTAGACTAGCACTAAGTGACGATCCAACCTGTAGACACTGACTGGAAGAGGAAGAAAGCTCCACACATGTTGTAGGAGAGTGCCTAGCTCTTTCAAGGCTGAGACTCAGGTTCTTGGAAACGCACTACATAACCTCAGAAAGCTTCTGCAGGATAGAACCTTCAAATCTATTGGTCTTTATCAAAATGGTCAACTAAGTTGAGGATGGAGGAGGGCATAAAGGACTAAAAGCTTGTTGTTTGCTTAAGACTGAAGGAAATTGGCTAGTTGCGCAGTATCAACATTTTCGCTCACTATTTACCCTAATTGTTAATATTGTAATTGCTCTTGAATTGTAACGCTGCATCAATTTAAATATAAAATTAGGGTAAAATACAAAACCCCAAAATATACTAAATTCCCAAAATTCAAAATTAGAAAATCTTCATTTAGTGTTTTCGAATTCAATCATTTTGTTTAGCAAAGTATTTTTATTATGTAAATATTCTTGAACTTTGATTTTGAATGCAACTTTGAAATCTCTCCTAACTGAGAATCTCGCATATATATTCATTACATGTATATATGTTGCGGTTAAAGTAATAAATTGGTAATTATTAATAATAAACGGTCATTATTAGTAATTACCAAATAGAAAAGTTAAAGTGATTAATTTGGACAGAATTTATTTAATTTATCACATAAATTGGTAATTATTAATAATTTCCACCCATTTTAGGTAAATGTAATAAATATTATAAATAATTTTAAAAATTTTTTTGAATAGGTCAAGCGGTCCGGAAATCGGACCAAAACCGTACAATTTATATTTTTTTTTATCAATTGACTATTATATGCGATGAAGGCAATAGGGCTGAAGTCCCAGGAATTGGGGCGAAACTCTATATAACGTATTTAAATTGTATTTTTCTGAAAAAAGGTTCATAATAATTAATTTTTAAATTTTTTTTGGATAGGTCTGACGGTCCGGAAGTCGAGACCAAAGACTTAAATACTTCAAAAAAATTTCATGTTTCACTAAAGGCTTGCCGTTTGCGTTTACCTGCCGTTTACGAAAACAGGTTTTCAATAAATAAGTAGCGGGAGTTTGGGGGCTGCCCCGACTTTAAAATTCAATAAATACAAATCTAGGTGGTCAAGGATTTCAATACTGTAATTCTAAATTCGATTGTAATTCAAATCGCTGTAAATGTAAAAAGTCCAATATTAAGTGTAATTCCAAATGTCATATAAGTTCTTCTTGTAAAAATAAATAAATTTACTTCGTAAAAATGAATGATTAATTTAATCATTAAAATATAACTTATTTTTTTAGTTTTTGTTTTGAATCACATTTACCAATCTACAGGTAATTATTAATAACAAACCAAATACAGGTAATTATTAATAATTACTGGTAAATATTAATAATTACCGGATTTATCTCATTAACCGTAACATATACATCTACTAAATATATATCCAGTCAAAAAAAATAGGGGCAAGTGAAATACAGACTAATGACATTCAGGCAAATGAAATACAGGCATATGACACGCTCTCATAAAATTAGTACAAATAAAATATATATATTTTTTTCTTTTTTACCTCGTGAGAGGTAGAATCATCAACTTCTCGTGCTTAATTAAGTACGGTATTGCAATTTTACACTACAATATCTACAATATTTATTTAACAATTATTACTGGGTCAACTCTTTAAATGTGTAAAACTACTGCTATCGTCAGGATCTAAGTCTTCTTAAATATAATAGTTTCATTTTATTCAATTTGTTACTATAAAAGTATATGTATTAACAATATATCTATAATTATAATTGACAAGCATTTAAGGTCCTGCGCAGTAGACACCTTTTCATTTTATTTCGATTCTCCTACTCCTTAATGAACTTCTAATATACATAATATATAAGATTGTATATAAAACAAAAATGCGCACACAGTTGAAAATTTTGTACTCATATGATTTTATTATTCAGCAAATACATTATGCATAACTGAGAACTTATTAAAATAATAAACAAAAGCAAAACAAAGCAGTTATTAAAATTTACATATGGACTTGCAAATGAATCTATGTACATAACCCAAAAAAAAAACAAAAAACAAATTCATCTAAAATAAAAAATATAAAAACAACAAAAAAACAAATCACTTGAATTCTTCATTTTTATCTTTTTAAGTAACTGTGTCTAAATTTTGGTTATTTGTAGTAATAATATAGTTTTTATTTAAATTATGTATATGTAGGTATATATATATATACCTTATATACCTCTTTAATGACAAAAGTTTTTATTTTTAGTAAATTTATCCACTAAATGCAACTTACTATAGGGAATATTCGAAAACGAAGCAGTATATGAGGGACATAAATACATGTGTCCTAAATAAAACTTATTAACTACAAAACTTTTTATTAAACACGAGTGGTTTCTGCTATATCGTGCGAAGTCTATATCAGTACGTAAATTACTGTTTTTTTAAAAACTTTAAATTTGACTTCAACTTGAAATATAATTACTCAACAGGGGCCCCTAGTATACATTATAGTAAACTAAATGTATATGTATTAACAATTTTTACAAAAAACAAAATAAAATGAATATTTTATTTATTTTCCGCAAGCATAATTTCGTGTTCCCAAATATCAAACTAAATTGCAAATGAACGTTTTCAATAATAGCAAATAATCCACTTCGAAAAACGTCCAAGTTCGCGTTTTATATTTCTGCCGTTTACGTTTACAAAAATAAGTTTGACGTTTCATCCGCATTTACGTTTTCCATAATAGACCTAAATATTAATTTGATTATTTTAATTTTAAAATAAAATTATAATTTATTTTATTATAAAATTTATAAATATTACGAAAAGAAAATGAGGTTTATTCTATCAAAAATTTGGGGAAAGCAAATGAGAAGAATATATTCTACGTTGAATTATTTATGCAATTCTGTTGCTGGTGTGGTATTGATCAGCGCTGTCGAAAGTAGAGCTTTGAGAAATTGTGTGGAGCTTTGGATTCTACTGGAGCTCAGTGGAGCTGAAAATTTAAAATACATAAATACTACATCCTTTTTCAATATTTATTTTTTTTATAATATTCTAATTTGGGAACTAAAAAATTTGATGAACCCAAAATTATTTAAAAACTAGTACAATTAATTTATTATAATATGCGAACAACTCACCAAAAATTGTACATTGGTAGAATAGGAGCCCATATATGAAACAGGATTTTTATCTCAATAAATTTAACAAAGTTAATGTGATGCCTTTATGTCGGCTGAATTTTATTTTGCTCCAAACGTCCAAAAGTTGTTTTCGAGAAAAATTAAAAACAAAGTTTAACTCCAAACAAAAAAAAAGTACTCGATAGGAATTTTTTATACTTTCCATGATGTATTTTTAAATTATTTTTGCATTCACTAGACCTTGTCACATAAAAACTTTATGAAATATAGTAGTTTTTATCACAATAGTCACAATTGCCAATTTGCTTCATTTCATACAACGTATTACCAACTAGTAACTGTGTTGCGCGTAGAGCAAAAATAGTTAAGGTGGCGCAAATAAGAATAAATCTAGTTATTGCATTTTGAATGAAATGGAACAAAATGTGTAATGTATCTTAGAAAAAAATTTTATTTATCATTGTCTAATTTTAATAATTTAATAAACCTGAAACGATGAAATGATAAATTAAAATTAATTTTTGTAAAAATTTTATAACTCAAATCTAGTTCCTAAAGTCATAAACAAAAAAACTAAATGGTTTTTTCATTGCTCAATAAAAACATTCAACATCACTTTGTTTAAATTCATTATGTTTTTCCAGTAATTTACTTAAAATATAATTTTTTACTGAACTATTAATTAAAATTTAAGTTTTTAGTGATAAATTAAAGTACTACAAAGTTTCTGGCCCAGCTCAAAGTTACATTTAAATACTTAAAAATTTATAATCACTATAGGATTGCTTCCAGAAAAGGCAATAATTAAGATAACGAATCTTATAAATGCTGCATTTAGACTGAAATATGTGCCGAAATTGTGGAAACTCGCCGAAGTCATCATGATACCCAAAGCTGGAAAACCACCGAATGAAGTATCATCCTATAGACCAATTTCACTGCTGCCTATAATGTCAAAACTGTTCGAAAAAATTTATCTAAGAAGACTGAAACCTATTATTGAAAGAAAGAATATAATCCCGGATCACCAATTCGGTTTTAGAGAAAAACATGCTACAATAGATCAGGTACACAGAATAACAAACACTATTGAAAAAGCTCCAGAGGAGAAGAAGGTCTGTTCAGCAATCTTTTTGGATGTGGCTCAGGCATTCGATAAGGTGTGGCATAAGGGGTTGAATTGTAAAATGAAAACAATCCTTCCAAAAGAACATTCGGAAATCATAGCAAGCTACCTATCAGAGAGATACTTCTACATAAAACAAGAAAGAGCATATTCCGATCTTAAAGAAATTAATGCCGGGGTTCCTCAAAGAAGTGTACTTGGTCCGGTACTGTACCTGCTGTGCACTTGTGATTTTCCTGCACTAGAAAATAATATTATTGCGACGTTTGCAGATGATACAGCGGTTCTGGCTGTTGGGGAAAATAATAAAGAATCCATAGAAAAGCTGCAGAGAGCTATAACAAAAATCCAAGATTATACAAAAAGATGGAGGCTAAAATTAAATGAAGCTAAGTCAGTACATGTGGATTTCACAAATAAAAAAATTGACCATAAACCAGTATATATAAATGGTCAAGAAATATAGATGCGAAACTTCGCTGGAAAGCTCACATAAAAAACAAGAAAGAAGAACTACAAATCCGTTATAGAAAAATGAACTGGCTCATGGGTTAGAATTCTACCTTAACAATACAAAACAAACTTCTGCTCTATAAACAAATACTGAAACCAGTATGGTCATATGGCATCCAGCTATGAGGATGCAGCAAAAAAAGTAATAGAGATATTATTCAGAGGTTCCAGAATAAAGTCCTAAGAAACATTGTGAACGCGCCCTGGTTCATAAGAAACTATGACTTACATAGAGATTTGCAAATAGAATCTGTCGATAAGGAAATACAGAAATTTGGAAGAAGTCACGAAAAAAGGCTTCAGCACCATGTAAATGTGGAGGTAGTCGAGCTCCTGGATAAGAGAAATATAGCCAGACGACTCAAAAGAGTAAAACCTTTTGAGTTAGTGCAGCAATAATCACCCACATTCTTGAGGACTCGTCGCGCTGGTGATCGGAGGTTGACCCGCTCCCACGTTTAGATAGATTTGTTTTTACGGGATTGGTGAAAAATTTCGTTATGTTGACTGCCAACGAAACGAGGTTTTTCACAAGTCTTACATAATTATAAATTCGTTCGGAGAGCTGGTAAAAAAGCCAACCATTTCTGATGCGATGGCTCTTCAAGGTTATGGATGAATACGCCAAAGAAAAGTTAGATAGACATCGCTGGATGAAGTCTACATTGAAGAATAAAATAAAGCTAAGAAAAAATTGCTCATTAGTTCTGTAGGACTAGATCGCAATATAGGAAGGGTGTGGTTTAGTGGGTAAGAATCCCACACACAATGTCAAGCTACGGGGCTCATTGTGTCTTTTGAAGATTCCCACCAGCCTGCGTATAAAAAAAAAAAAAAAAAAAAAAAAACTATAGGATTGCGTTAAAGTACAATTCCGAAAAATATTGGCAAAAAATGAATCCAACTTCTTAAATCTTGTAATTAAAACTTTTATTAAATGAAGAAGACTGTCTGCATACCTAAATTTGTCAAAAAATTCACACAGTCTACTTCTGAATATTTTTGAATTATTTGAGTTAGGCATCGGTCACTGAAATGAATGCTTAAAATGTTTGTTTTCGTTTTTGCAACTCAAATTTTCATTTCAACGGAGCAACTATAATGCTCCGTTGACAGAAAATTGGCGTTTGGAGCAGTATAGCACAATAATATTGGGAAAACGTGGTTTATCGAGCAAAATGACAACTCTGTTTATTTTAAACTACAACGGAAATAAATATTTTGAATACACCATTCGAAAGAGCTTGATTTAAAACATATGATAGTGCTAAGTATTATATGTTTACAAATTTAAGTTTTACTTGAAATTTTAATGGATTAAACTCCATAATTTTTATGAATGTATTACCTATAGTTTTTTATAAAGTTGGAAAAAAGACTCTTAATTTCGAATTATATTATATTCTTTTATTATTACAATACTTTTAGTTATTTTGTAACTAATGTCAATTATTTATGGTTTTGGAGCCCACTGAAGCCGATTGGAGACCGTTTTATATATTTTTGGAGTTTAAAATTATTTTCACACGACAGCGCTGGTATTAATCTATCATTACCATAATCTCCATATTCAGATATTCAGTTAAATCATTAAAAACTTTAATTATTATTTCTTTAATCAGTGATCAGGGATAATGTCAATTCTAGTTTTTAGTTCTAAGATTATATTTTATTAAGTCTTTATTTCAATCCTTACAATTCTAAAAATAAATAAAAATTTTAACGATTAATCCAAGTAGATCTGAGAATTAGGCTTGCAATTATCCCAGCTAAATTTAAATCTGAAAATACAAGTATTTTGGATGCTCTATATTGGTTGATCTATATTGGATGCCCTTATTAATGTCTATCTGATAATTTCCAATTACTTAAATTAGAGTTCTCTATAATAATTTATGAAAATAATTGAATTAAAATATAGTAAATTTAAATTATTTAAATAAAATAAAATTGTTTTTTAACATTATAAACAATTTTAATTGAACAAATTTTCACCTAAAATATGTTTTGCACACCTGCAAATTAAAATTGAACTTTAAAGCTATTAAAATTGTCTCGAAATTTTCGACAAAAAATTATCGATCTTCCATTTTAGTGTTTTTTGTCTCTTTCTGTTAAATAAAATCAATATTGATGTGCTAGAATTGTTTCGACAATTAAAATGTCCTCCTTCTACCTGATTAAATATTGATAAAAAGAATGGCGGTAAGATGAAAAGATTGTTTTGTTTGTTTCTTATCAATTTTGTTAAATTTCGAATAAATTTCAATTGAACTAAGAATAACATGAGTACAACTCTTGACATTTTCTTATTTGTCAATAGAATTTTAAAAATGAATCATTCATCAAAAAAAAAAATCAAAAGAAAAAACCGCTTTAAAATTTAATTTTGTAATTTTTTCTATCTACCTATAAGAATAATGGCGCGGAATAATAATTCAAGAAATGTCAATATTAAGTAATCAACATATATTGGTCTCTTCTATGAGTATTGCGTTTTGTAATTAATAAAACTTGACTTAAATATCTTGAAGAAATGCCCCAGTTTACCTTATATATCGGTAAGTTATAGATTCGTTAAAATATATCTCTTTAAATCTATATTAGAAAGATGTGTGATCAAAACTGACTTTTGATATTTTAATTTTGAGGCTATTATTTGAGTTTTTGATTGACGTAAATGAAAATACATTCGGTTGATGAACGAATTTTTATATTTCACAGTTCTAGTTCAAAGGGGTTCTGCTGTGAGAGGGCTACTGTACGGCGAGTACTACGCTGGACCTGGAATGGTTATATCTTGAGCATAATAATTTTTATTTCGTCAGAGCAATTATGCCCAATAGATATTTATAAAACAGGATGGTTGCTTTTACATTACGACGATGATTTAATGATGTTGGGTGTTGTGTAACATCTCCATTATTGGTAGTTTTGATGACTATAGCTTTTGTACCTCTATCTAGGTGCTGCAGGCTTGTACTATAGGTACATCTCCCCAAATTAAAGATTGAAAAATGTGGTGTAGCCAGCCGAGTATACACAACATCATAATGTTGGATCAAAATAAAAACGGTGATAAAATTAGTTCTCATAGTGAGAAGCCATTTCGCAAAGACATAAAGTCAATTGACAAAATATAAACTTGTAGTAAAATATAGCTTTATTTTTAATAGAAAGGTTTGTAGAAAGCTTTTTGGAAGAAGGGGTATGTACTAAAAAGCCATTTAAAAAAACAAATATTAAAATTTAGATAAGATAATCGTACGAATTTAATCTCAACGAAATTAATTTTTTTTTCTATTAGAATTATTATTGGTTGATATTTTTCTTCATTTGGGTGACATTTTATTTGAATCGTCAGGGACTGCCAAACCACTGTCTTTTATTGTTTATCTACTTTTCCTGATGGCAAAGACTTGAAAACAAAATTATTTATAGATATCCCGTTGGTTTATATTAAATTTTGTTATATAGTTATTTTTTGCTAAAATATGCCAAATAGAATATTATACCCTTAAACCTAATATCCGTGAACGTTTGGCTATCTGTTCTCCTCCCATCCTGTATAATCAAATAGTCATCATAAAATGAAAATCTATATCGATTCCACATGGGTTAGGTGGTCATAGATATTTATACTAGTAGATCAAATTGTCAGAAGTTGTTCAAAAACTCTGTAGTTCCCATCAATAAAGTTGTAAATACCACCGAATTGTGTGGTTTTTTTACGATCTAGGTGAAGTAAGTGTTGACTTCTAGTACTTTATGAATATCTTGCCGTTTATTTAACGTAGTGGTTGTATGTATTTTTTGAGATGAAACTTCGTTAATGTGGATAATTAGTTTTAGTTTTATTAAGTCTTTTATAAGCTATATCTCCTTTTCGCTATGGATAAGCTCACTACTTTCTCTCCAGTTATAACAATTTAAATTTTTTATAGCTCTATTTTGAGTCACTTTTTTGAATTTGAAGTTGTTCCCCATAGTTTTATACCATAACTAAGATGGCTGTGGGATAGCGAGTAATAATTCAATTTCGGTATTAATTCACGAATTTTTTTGAGCATCTCTGCAATTGAAGATAATTTATTACCAAGAATTGATGTATGAGTATTCCATTTCAATTGAGCATCGATCCAGAGTCCTAGGTGCTTAAACTCTGTTACTTGGTTTAATGTATCATTATCTATTTTAATATTTAACGGTGGTACAACTCGATTGATTATCTTAGATTTAGTTTTTTTTTGTGTTTATTGTTAATTTTTGAGCTAATAACCATTCATTGACCCTTTTGATATTTTTATTCATAATATTTTGCAGTTCAGTGAAGATTTCAGATTCAAGGATTAAACATATATCGTCTGCAAATAAATAAATTTCTGCTTTAAGATCAATGTTGTGTATACTATCAATGTAAATCAAAAATAACAGAGGTCCAAGAACGCTACCTTGTGGCACACCGAACTTGACATTTTATTTTTCACTTTTTGTTTCAGATATTTAAGTATATTGGGAACGATTGTGTAAATAAGAACTGAACCACTTGAATGCAACTCCAAGAAACATTATGTGTTCTACTTTTAGTAAGTAAAAATTGTAGTACCGCTGTTAACATATAGAATAGGATAATTCTACTGGAACTATATAGGTAAATTATTGATAAGAAAATAGAAAACAAACTAAAAGAGGAAGTAAAAAAAGTAAGTGAATGCCAAGAAATCGTTGATAAAACCAGAAATATTTTTGATGGTCAGAATATTTCTGTTGGTTGACTTCTCTATTTCTATTGAAAGGAATTTGGCTCTACGTCAAATCTCCTAAATGTTAATTCCTCTAAAAAAAAATGTCAAAAAAGTCAAAATAATTTTTCCATACAAATTCAGGAATTATAAAATTGTGACGTATTTTCCAAATGTTAGGTGATAAGTGACAATTGCTGGGAGTTTTGTCATTTCTTATAAATGTAAAATTTTGTAATTTTTGGAACCTTTGTGAATGGCTTTGACAAAGTTAAACTGTTTTTGGTTTAAAAGTGGTCCCAGCTGGATTATTTATTATACTATTAATAATTTATGTGGAACCTTTTGAAACGATATGTTTAAAAAATATATACGTTTAATGCCGTTTTATGATGCATGTGTATTTTTACCTAGTGAAGTTATATCCGAGGTCGCGCGAGTGCCATGAAAGATTGGATACAAAATGCAAGTGGGCGCAGTAAGAATTTCAAAAAACTTTTTACTATATTAAATATGTATACATATATCATATATATAATATATACATATATATGTATAATATGTATACCTACTCATATTTGTGTATACAAAATTAGTGTTATAAACTTTTTCCAGAATATATTATAACGTATACAGAATATAACAAAAATTTGCAGCGAAGGATATCCTTTTTTATTTAACTTTTAGGAGTATTGTTATTAGGACATGTAACATTTAGGACATTTGACATAGAGCCAAGGAATTCAACTAAAGCTGACTATCTATTCTGAAGAAGACAGAATATAAATGTAAACATATGCTGAATACTTCATTTATACAAATATACGGACCTGCAATCAATAACGTTAACATTAACCAAAGGCGTAAATCATCATAAGAAGAGGTTAGAATATAATTCATATACAATAGTAAGTTCGAATATGGAAGAAATCTTTCTTTTGAGGTGATTAAAACAGTTCCGAGACCACCATGCAATTTATGTATACTTCCCAAAAATAGCACAATGAGTAAATATATAAACATTGGGTAGTTCTACGGAAAGTGATGTGATTTGGGAAAAAAAATTTGAAATTTAAAAAATCTGGAACTTTAACAACACAAATCCAAAGCTCGATTATATTGAGCTATATTATATTGAGATTATAGTATCTATTTTTTTTTTTAAATTTGTACTTAGGTTTTTTGTTGATGTCTAGGATAAGTTTAGGTGCTTTCAGTCTCTTTAAAATTTGATTGTATTTTATATAAGATATATCATTATCTATATATTCGAATATCGTTTTTTCTGGATTAATACTCTTGAAGTATATTACTTCAATATCGCGATTATTACCAGGGTCTTTTATTTCCGGACTCTTGAGACATTTGCTCACGTACCTATATAACAAATAACATAATGGAAAATTTATTAAATCATTTCTAGAATGTTTTCAAAAACTGACTTATATCGCTTTCCTCTACTTCCGACGAATTCAACTAAAAGAAAGATTCCAGTTCTAATGGAATCGACATCATTTACAGGTGACTGTGCTAAAGAGGATGAACTGGACAATGATGAAGAGAAGTATTAAATTTTTTTTGCAAATTTTGTAATGTGTCATGATTGAGAAATCGTTTTTGTTTTACAATATCTTTTTTCCTAATATACTCTTTCTTCCCCGGGCACATTCGCGTATTTTCATCTTGCTGCAAAAAATTTTTATTTTTTCTTTCAGTTTTTCATTTATTTTTGTTTTTCTGTGATAGATTAAATTTTGTCCATGCCTGATATTTAAACATCTTGCCCAATTATGCTGAATTCGATATTTTTTAGAATTCTTCCAGAAACTAAATTACAGAAGAGTTGTTTGCTCTTTTGACTTTTCAAGTTTGAGTAATTTTCCCGTAATGGAGAACTTAAAACTTCGCCGAATAATAAGTTTTTATAAATTTCGAAAGATCCAGATGTAATTATATTTTTAGTTTTTTCTTCTATTGTGGAAGTTTCCTGTTTTGACTTTAGCCTCTGAATCTTTTTTTGGTATCTTTTTCATTCGTAACTTTAAATTTTTAATGTCTTTACTTTTTAAATCTCGAGATCTTCTTTTTCTAGCTGCTGCTTCAAGTCTTTTTTTATTGTCGTCTCTTATTCTTTACTTTTCATGCTCTTGAGGCGAATCATCTTCATCACTGTCTGCAGGAGTATTTTCTCTAAGGAAATTATCTATATTATTTTTCGTTTTCTTATTTTCTTTAGATTTTTTTTTGACTTTCCCGCCATATTTTTCTTTGTTTTCTTTGTGCTCTTTTTGTCATTTCATTTATTGGAACAATTTTTTTATCAGTTTTACTTTTTATGTACCTTAATCGTTGTTTCTCTTTTTCTTCTTGATACATTAAAGTATCCGCTTTTATTTTTAACCGTCTGACTCTTTCTGGTTCTCGCTTCTTTTTTAACATATCTTCTTTAATATCTTTTTATTCGGCATCTAAAGCAAAAAAAACTGGTTAGAAATATCATTGTCGTGCTATTTTGTCGTTGTCGTGGCTGACATTGCAACATGACAATGACACCACGACAATGACAATTTTTAATATTTTTTCTACCTCACGCAGAAACTATTTAATTTATTAACAATTTTTCAATTTTATTGAAAAGGGGTTCTTATAATACACATTTTTTAAAATTAGTTATAAGCATTTAAGTTAATTAAATAATAAAATTACTTACCACGACAATTATTAATTTCCTTGTGACAACACACAAATCTTACAAAATAAACTAAGAACGACACTGAAATTATACGTTCTGGATTCCGAGTCAAACTAACTTTTAATCTCTGTATAGTTTCCAACATATCAACTACATTTGAGATAGGCGATCAACTGGAGTCTCTCAAAATTTTAACTTTATTTTAAGAGAGGTTGAATACTGTCTTTTTTTGACGACAAGCAAATAAAATAAGAGAAAATCTACACTAATGAAGGTAAAATACAAATCTCTCTTATTTTAGAAAACTGAAACCATACTATTTTCATATTAGAGATTCAAAAATTTTTTTAACGAAAGATAAAAATGTAATTTTATTTGTTTGTTTTACATTTTGGTTTGGCGACAAGCCACGACAGTGACAAAATAGAGCTTTAAAAGGCCATATTTCATTAAAGTTAACAAAAAACTATTATTTTTTTTTGTGACCAGATAAAGACAAGATAAAAAAAATTAATTACGTTCTCAAAAATTTTTAATTCTTATTATTTTTCGAAATTTATACTGGCGACAGTTAATCACATCACTTTCCGTAACTATCCGGTATAGGAATTTAAATATGTATGCAAATCGTAGTAAAGACATCGTATGTACATTCGTATATAGTGCAATTATTCTGTAAATACACTGTAATTATGTATTCTAAAAAAAAAAAAAAGAATTCAAATTAATTTTGTAATTTCTATTTACATTTAATACATTTTAATTTAAAAAAAATTCCCAAATATGCTAATGTAAAATATAAATATTGATATATAAATTAAAAATATAACAATTTCACTTTTATTTAACGTAAATATAGTAAATTAAAAATATTTTTATTATTATAAAATATATAAAATAATAAAAAAAAAGTCATAGCAAATTTTTCAATATGGAAATTTTTTTTTTGTTTTTATTTTGCATTTGTTTTTAATTTTAATTCAGTGGTGCGGTTTTCAATGTTAGCAAATGCATTATTTAAATTAATTTAATTAAATTTATTCAATTGAAAGTAATTTATTTAATTTGGATTTCAAAAATATTTTATAATAAATATTTATAGAAATTTTATTTTTATTGATTATTTTTGTATGTTAACTAACCAAACCATAGTCCATAATTATATAAATAAAATGAAATTTATGTTTTACATTTATAAAGTGTCCATTTTGTTTAAAAAATGTGGTAAATAAAAATTGGAAAATTAAAATGTTTATTTTTGAAAAATTAAATTTAATTCAATTCAATTCGCAGTTAACAACTTGTAGACGGTTTTCTAATCAAAAAAATATTTGCTTTGACAGGATAATAGAAACGATTGAGTTTAGTAAAATATTTTTAAGCTGGTGGGGTGGGGTCTTAATGTTGATATTTTTTGAAGACAGGTTTGAAGTTATATTCTGTTGTATAATATATTTAATGCCATTTTTGATTGAATTTCTCTATACAATTTTTTAGTACAGCCATTTTTAAAAATATTCTGCAAATAACTACCAATTCATTTATCGGCAAATATTCAAGAATGTTTCACCTTTCAGCATATCGATTGGAAATGGAAATATTTTAATTATATTTAATTGTTTAAATAATATACACTCATTTAAGAGTTGATTTTTTGTATTAAAAAAATTGTAACAAAATATTTTTTTGCTCTCTCCGTTTTATTTTTTTTGAGTAGAGAAAATTTTAAAAGAACAATAATAGTATTTCCGAACTAAAATCAAAATTTAATATAATGAATATATTGTAGCTTAGGAATGTATTTATGTTGTTAAATATTAAAATACATATTATATATATATATATATTAAAAATGAAAGAGATGAAAAACTAATAAACTTTAAGCCTTCTGATCAATTGCTAAGACAGAAGGTAGTGTGTGTTGATCGATTTAAGAATCAGAACTATCAAAACAAATAAAAAAAATTGTTTCTTATAATAATACGACAAAGTGTTGCAACATTACTTTTAGCATTGGAGTATAGCTTGGTTGATATAGCTACGAATAAGATAATATTGGAAGTATGGTATGAGATAGATTATAGTAGGAAGTTGAGCAATACAGGTACACATATTTACATTTTATTTAAATAAAGATAGGCTTAAGTCTATATTACAAGAAGGCATAGGTAAATGAAAATCAATGCTGTACAAATGTATAATAATAATTAATGTAGGTAACTTAGTCGGTCTAAATGAGGCCTAGTTCAATATCTACTTCGAGGCACATCTACTCTAAGCTTGTCTTTTCCAAATGGTAAAACCAAACGTTAAAAAATCTGCGTTTTTCTACCGATTGTTTAGTCGGCTCTCACTGAGACATCCCTTCATTTCCAATTTTTTTTTTTTTCACATAGAAAAAAATCATCAAAAGCGTCTTCTACTTTTGTTCTCGTACCGGGGAAGAACGAAGTGAAGGAATGTGCGGACTTAAGCGCATTAAAAACTCCTTTTGTTAAAATTAAAACTAGTCTTTAAGACTAACCATTAATACAATTTTGGCTCTATTACTTCAGATATCTTTGATCAAACAAAATTCCATTAGGACCGTTTAAGTCTTCTAATAAAGGTTTGAGAGTCACCTAAGCATGAAACTACGACATTGACATGTTGAGAGAGACGGCTTTTATGGGGTACAGCCAATTTTTTTATTTCGTCTTTTATGAGAGGAACCTTGAGATCCCTATGAATATCAGCATTGCGAAGAAACCATGCATTGACGCAATACTTTGTTTTGGAATGTTTGGATAGTTTGAATATGTAGATTTTGTTGTTGGCTTGTTGCCATTTATTTGTAGCTTCATTTTTATTTTTACCGACTGCTAATATAGCCGTGTTATCTGCAAAAGTAGGTACCGCCGCATTTTTTATCTCTGGAATATAACTCTGTGAATAGTAAATATAGTATGGGACCCAGTATACTACCTTGTGGTACTCCTGCGTGAATATTTCGTAGAGCAGAGTAATCTTCTCCTTGTTTAATTTGAAATAATTGAATAAAATATAACGAGATCAGTTCGACATATGTTTCAGGGAGCAAGCGACGTACCTTGTAGATAAGCCCTTTATGCCATACTTTGTCAAAGGCTTAAATCAAGAAACATCAAGAAACACTGAAGAGCAGATTCATTTTGCCGCCAATTTTTTTTCGATGACGTCAGTCGATTCTATGGACTTTTTCGACAGTTGAATGTTGTTTTCTAAATCCATATTGATGATTTGGTCAAATGTTTCCGGTTTCAATCAGGGGTTGCATTTTTTTAAGAAGTAGTTTCTCAAATAACTTAGATATTACTGGTAACAATGAAATAGGGCTGTAGGACTTGGGTTCGTTTAGGGGTTTTCCTGGTTTATGAATCATGATAACCTCAGCAATTTTCCATATACTTTTTTGTTTGAGTACTGCGTTCATTATTTTAGTTAGAATTATTAAAGCTTTTGGTGGGAGTTTCTTTAAGATATCAGTTGTGACCAAATCGAACCCTGGAGCCTTGATTTTAAGCTTTTAATTTATTTTATGCCCTTTCTTCTAAATAGCGTTGATTGGCCATCTACTCGGGTATTTTCCACCAGATTTACGTCTATATCAGATTTTTTATTATTTTGGTTAAATGTTTCATAGAAGTGATCAGCGAAAGTATCAGCTTTTTCCTTATCGCTACGCGCCCACGTTTCGTCACTTTTTCTAAGTGGAGCAGAATGCAGAATTGGTTTTTTCAACTTACTGGTTGCTTTTCAGAGTGAATATTTACTTTCTTTAGTAGCAGTTAAGTTTTGTATAGATAGTTCTGTATTGTCTCTTTTTTCAGTTGCTTTATTTCTTTTTTTAACTTTTGCGAATTGGAATTAAGGATATTTTTATTAGCTGGATCACGTGTCTGTGGCCACCTTCTTCTAGCTCTTCGTTTTTGCTTTATCTTTTCTATAATATTTCTAAGGAAGTTATATCCAACTTTTCCTTAAAAAGTTGGATCCAAATTGAGCACCTTTTTTGCTACAGCATTTTGGCTCCCACGCTTAATATAACCTATAGCCACTGGATTACCTATACCTATACTAATGTTTTCCAGTATGGTAAGTATTGATGAAGGAAATAGTCCTTTAATTAAAGTTATATGATATTTATTGTCTCTCTGACATAGTATATGTGTTATATAATTTTGTGCCTATTAGCATTGCCTGTACATTGCAATAATTTACATTGAAACGTCTACTTGCAACATTCAATTTTTAACACAGTGGTATTTTGTTCAAAGTTCATTGAAATATATCCTTAATAGGAGTTATATATTAAACATAACTATATGTATATCACATATAAAATAAATTTTTCTCAACACAATAATATTTAAACTTAATTCGCAATTGCTTACATTACCAAAATAATTATTTTACTATGTCTAATGTTTGTAGATCTCAAATACCCCATTTTTCTTCTAACTTAGATAGTTATGTTGTACTTTACAATTAATTAAATCAAGTGCAATTTGATATTAATATGTATCTATTAGTTTTATAATCTCTTGTTATTACATTTATATTTAATTTATAATTGCAATTTTAATACAATCTTACACCTAAAATAATTTAACTGTTTTATTTTTTATTAAAATGACACAAGGCAATATTTTATTTTTATTTTGTATCACTTGACCTTATATTATCTGCAGTATTATATCTTTTGTAAATTACAGCACGTTGTTACCTACCTATACAATTACAAGAAATTTTTTTTTTTTATTACATATAATATTAATATAAGTATATATGTATATAATGTATTTAAAAAGAAAAAAACAAATAAAATTACTCGAATATACAATTTTGGATATTTGAAGAGTTAAAGTTTTTTTTTTTAGTTATAATCAATAAAAAACAAAAAATACGTAGTAGTCATTTAAGGGGTTGTAAAAAAAAAAGGTAGTAAATCTGTCAATAGCACATAATCGATGTGGGAAATAATTTTTAACTATCTTTTTTATTTTATTGCTTTAATCTTATTTCGATATTTTTATATAGATATGGATTTAAACAATTTAAAAAGTTAGTTTTATGATGTTTAATTTAAAAATTGTGCCTTCTACTTTAAAGATAAAATTTATTTTTATCAGTTTGTTATATAATAACAAGTAAATTGGAAATACAAATTTTTTTTTTGATTATACATATATATATATAATTAAAAATATTAATTTACTTATTTGTTACAATGTTATAGAACATTTTTTTTAGTTAAATTGTTTTAACACTACAGCCAGTCCCGTACAAATTTGTTGGTATATACATATGAACTTTTCTCACAATTTGGGTATGTTATTGAGCCGCATGAAGAGTTATAACTAATAAAATTAATTTAGAATAGCAAATATATGTACATATTTCATTTATTTAATTATTATGTAACAGTGGATCTGCAAATAATATACAGGCCAACTAAAAGTCCTTTCCCCTTTTGAAATGATGGTCGTTTATATAATAATTATTTGGTACATATTTTATATATCAAAATTATTTTTATATTATATTAGAACCGATTTGGTTGTATTGAAAATTTTTTCGGTTATCACCGATTTGAACTTCGTGCTCCTCGAATATATTTCTTTACAAAGAACTTTTCAATTTTATTTATTAGTAAACAAGAAGTACATAAATACAAATTTCTATATACAAATTCAATGTGATTTGAGAAATTGAAGTTACGTTATTATCTCTTTTGCGATATTAGGCGGAATGTTTGGACTGCCAATTCGCAAAAATTTTTTAAAACAAAAATCTAATAAATTGCTTTATTTTCTTTGCGTTGTTTTGCCATCATCTTCATTAAAAAAAAACTGTTCGCAGACATAAGTTGTGGAAAATAAAGGTCAAATTCTATATCATTGGAAATTTATTAACATTCAAAAAATCTCATCATTGGAAATTTATTAACATTCAAAAAATTAGTTACCTTTTACATAAAATTTGTTTTTATTTTTTTTTGATGAACATAATTTTTATATTTTTATTTGTTGTAGGTTTTAAATTTTTTATTATAATTTTTCCTTGTAATATTGAGTCTGAAATCTATTATCTTTTTACCGTTTTTGTAAAAATTTAGAATTAGAAAATGTATAAAAACTAAATGGGCCAACCAATTTTTTTATTGAGCCGTAATTCGCATAGGACTGAATTATCTATCGAAACTATCGTATCGATTAAACTACTATATTTAAACACATTAGTGTCCCATACAAATATAATAGTGTATAGCATTATAATAAAATAACTAAACTTGTAATAGAGAGTGTAAAATTTACTGTGTGGAAGTGTGTTGCTTCCGAGATATCGATATTTGCAATCAAATATTAAAATAATTATTTGTGAGTGGAAACCTGCCAACAATTAAATTATTTAATTGTGATAGAGCCTTGGTGTACATATTTACAATAGAATTGAATTTAATAAAAGTTTATTTCGGGCCAGTAAACATTAAAAATTATGTAATTTTATTTAAAAAAATTCTTATAAATATAAAGATGTTGATTTGTAGAATAGAAGATAGTTGAAAAAATATTTCACACATCGATTATGTGATTTTGACAGATTTTTATATGCGTATTTTTCATATATTTTGTATATTTTTTTTTATACCAAAACTGATGTTTAAGATACCTTTAATATTTGTGTACGGGCGTTGGTTAGAAAATAGAAAAAGATATTAGTGCCTATTATTGAAAACGGCGTTTCAATCGCGGCTCGGATATTCCTTCGATTTTGTAAAATTGGTATTATTAAAAACGCGCGTTTCCAAAATGAATCGGGAAAGTTTTGTGGTAGTTATTTTTAAAAACGTTGTAGAAACGAGCTTCATACAAATTATAGCAATTCATATCCGTCATTAATTTAGTGCGTTTTATAAAATGGATATAAAAATACTAAGTTAAATATATTAAATATTTGTTTATTTATTTTTGTTTTGTATCAAAATTATTTAAAAATGTCGAATTTTTTTTTTTTATTTGAAGTGAAGTTCTACATTTGTGTTACATTTTTAAATGAATAACGATTTCGAGTAATGATATAGAGGATTTTATGAAAATCAAATTCTATTTCTTTTAAAACATTTTTAAACGAATTTTTATTTAGTCAAAAAATATTTATAAACCTAAAAGTTAAATAATTTTTAATCATATTATACTCATTTTGTTAGTACATCTTTTATAAAATTAATTTCAAATATTTTGTTCAAACAATATTGTTTTTACTACTCTTCATTAATCAAATTAAAAATATCCTTTGCAATGTTCTTTACATTTCTTCTTGTATCATTTCTTCAATTTATTCATGTATTAGTATAAAATATAATATTTTATTCTTATTAAATATTTATTGCGTGCAACAATACAACAAAAAAATATTTACCGCTGATAGAAAACTTTTACCGCTTACTTGAGCGATCGACGTTTTCAAAAATACTAAATTATTATTCGATCGAATCGAACACGGTTTTACTCAACCGGTTGAAATGCTGTTTTCAATAATAGGCACTACTAATAGATTTTAAATGATATACAAAAATAAATTGTTTAAATATACTCTAAATTGAGCTAAGCTCTTGTTGAGATAAATTAATAAATAAATAAACAAAATATAAAAATATGGAAACAAAAGAAAAAGAAGAAAGGTTGACGGAAATTAAATTTTTGCAAAATTAAAATGTTATATAAAATGTATTCGTCTTCGGGGGAGGTTTCATTATTGTCCTGCAACCTAAATCGTTGGGCATAGGGCAGAAATGTTTCATGGATGTTTATATATATTGTTATTTTTGCTATTAGAAAATATAAAATTTTCCGTATTGTAAAAGCTAAACTTAAAAATTGATTCATTATTCGTTGTTCTGGGGAGAAGTATGTTCTAGGAGAAGACTGTTTTAATACTTTAATAAATGAGATACAAAGCAAAACATAGAAAATAGTTTTACAATTCATTTTAGAATTAAGCCTTTGGTGGCGGTGTAATAACTGGGAATTGATAAGGATAGTAAAAATTTGTAAACCAATAGTGTAACTATTTGCATATTTAAAGAAATGTTCATCATGCAGAACCCAAAGGCTACCGCAGCATATTCGCTAATGTTAAAATATATCTTAAATGCTATGTTGTTTATAGGTTTATGATTTAATTTTGTATTTTTATGATTTTAGTTATAATTTAATTGTTTTACTTAATTTTTCATATAATTGTAGTACCTAAAACTCAGTTGTATATTATAACGTTAAAGTAATAACTTCTAACATATAAAAATACCACGAAACGGTGAAAGTAAAGTCACCGACGCAGTTTACGAAAATCATATAAAGATGTATACAGATGGGGCTAAGAAAGGTGAACATTGTGGAATTGTTATCTAATGTGCAGATTCTTTCTTAAAAACAAAAATGAATAAGAATGCCACGATCATCCAATGTGAAAACATGACAATTAAAAGAGGAGCAGAAATACCTCTAAACAGAGGTATAAACACAGAAAACATAATTTTTTGCTGTGATAGCCAAGGAGCCATCAAAGCAATAAATAACGAAAAAACGAAGCAACGACTATCTGCTGCAGAGAAGCACTAAACTCTTTAGGAGTGACGAATGAAGTTTTACTCTACTGGATACCCGGCCCTTCCGATATAGAGGGAAACGAAAAAGCGGACAAACTTGCAAAAGAAGGCGCTAGAAATAATGAGTCTGAGGAGTTAGTGGTTGGACTAACAATGCAGACCATGAAAATAAGCACGATAAAGTGGGAAAAAACCACACAATTGAATACCTGGAAAAGCTCGGAGGGGGCGATTCAGACAAAGAATTTCTGGGGAATACCGGATGCGGAAAAGACGAACGTCATTCTGGCACTGAATAGAGCCGACCTAAGGTTATATGTTGTCGTAGTTACAGGGTATCTCATGCTCACATGACACGCGGCCAGAATGGGCCTTACAGAAAATAACATGTGCAGAGGATGTGGAGAAGAGGTGGAAACGGTGCTGCACGTACTTTGCATATGTCCAACGCAGAGAACGAGGAGAGCAAACATCTTGGAGGGGTATTATTGGGAGGATTTCTCGGAAGTGAAAAAGAAAAAACCGGCAGAAATTGTTAGATTCATAAGAGGTATTAATTGGCTCAGTGACGGAGTCTGCTGAGAGGCGGAGGTGAAATTGCTGAGAGGGGGTACAACGGGCCGCGAGGCCTAAGTGCGAAGGAAATGAGACAGTTGATTGACGAATTCTTGTTTGTACCCTAATAAACACCCAACCAACCAACCGATAACTTCTAACCAATCCACGAATTTGATTTCTGTTGCAAAGGCTTTTTAAATTTTTTTTACAAAAACGATTAAGCTTTTTAAATTTAATTAACTTATTTGGTTTTATTTAGAACCGAACATTTTTTCAATACAAATCACATCGGTACTAATATAATATAACAATTAAAAACTAATAAAAATAATATTGATATATATAAAATATGTAGGTACCAAATAATTATTCGGTTCGAAATTCGAAACGGAAAAGGACTTGTAGATGGCCTGCATATTTATTTGCAGATCCACTGTTACATAATAATTAAATAAATGAATATATGTACATATATTTATTTGCTATTCTAAATTCATTTAATTAGTTACCCAATTTAATACGGATATCGCTTCGTAGTTTGATGGTGTATAGGAGTTGGGTGCCATATATTGAATTCACTTCTTTTTATTTTCGATTATAATAAATACATTTTGTAAGCAGATTTCTGTATACAAAACAAACTAATTTTGTTTCAAATGCTTGTAAGACGTGGTACTTATAAGGCATGATGCAGTCTGTTATCTTTATCTAATGTGTAATAGTGTTAATATTATATGTAGAAATAGATTTTATTGTAAGATATGGCAATGTAAACTCCTAATCTATATATTTGTGATAAGTGATATTAATGGACTTTCTTAATTAATTTTAAAATTATAATAATTTGGGTATACATTATTTCTGCTCTAAATTTAAATTATTTCACTGTATACGAAATAAAGTATACATATAAAATCTAATTCAAATACTTTACTGGAGTAAAGGTTAGTAATCCAAATTTGATGACTAATCGTATTGTCTTTATTTAAAAAAAATGAAATGTGAACAAAACGGAAATTTTAACTATATATTTAATAAAATTTGAGCTTAAAATTTACTTTATATTTTATTATTTATTAAGTGCAGATTTGTTGAATTTTAATCACTTTTTGAATATAGAGAAGAGTATATATTAGGTTTTATTCCGTTCTAAATTATTTGATCAATTGATTGATTAATAAGAATTATTTATATTAAAATATTTGATAAGAAAATGTGTTTTAAGAGATGATAAGTGTAGAACATATTCGTTGCACGGATTAAAATTATGTGAAAAAAAAAATTCGATATTAATGTTCATATTTCTGGAACTATATATATATATCTGTAAATTTAACTATAATTTTTGTTATAAGTATATGAGCCAAGATGTAAGCCAACATAGAGTCTATAATTAGATAACTCTCTTAAGACATTGTTTTTGAAATACTGAAATAAATTCATACAACAACTACTTATAGCTTTATCAGTATTATAATTATCATTATCCTGCAACCACATAGGGTACAGTGTTACCTCATTTTATTAATTTTATTAATATCATTGGTTAGATTAATTGTCGATTAAATATACATGGATAAAATCATAGATATATAAAATATAGATTGGCAGTTAGAATAAAAATGTTCAGCCACTTTTGATCAGCTGTTTTTGAAAAATCTGAGTTCAAATAATTTAGTTTCTACTGCAAATAATTCTTTTGAAAATGGAAACTTCGCAGCAATGTAATATGAAAAGTTTTAGAGTAAAAAAAATATAAAATTACAATAATTTTTATAACTGAATTATTTTCAACGTAAAATCTCAATTAATTTAAAATAATTCTTTTTAAATTTTCTTTTAAAAACTTGTACATACAATATATATTCATACAAAATTCACAATAATATATAATTAACAAATCAAAAAGTAAAGTTAAAACAAGATGTTTTGATACGTATATATTATTGTTCTGGATAAGAATTATATAAGCAAAATTAATTAAATTGATACTTGGGCTGATGCAGTTTGATGTTAAACTAAATAAAATGACCAAGAGTGGGAAAAAATTCTTTTACTTTATCGTATACATTATATATTATTTTATAAAATTAAATTCACATAGATTCTATTATTTATATACATTCCCGAGAAATTTTATGTCTACATATATTTTGATAATATTAAAACATATTAGATGATATGTATTCAAATTTATATTATTTATAAGTATTATTATTATTATTATTTAATAATCAATATGTATATCTAATCACTTGTATTATATGCATGTATATAATATTTATCATTCCCCTAAAGTTTAAAGTTTTCTGCTCTATTTTTCTTTGAAAACGTTTTCCAATGCTCTAAAACTGCAATTAATAAAATGATTTTCAAATTATCGTATTAGCGTAAATAATATGTTTAAAACAGAAAAACTATAAAAAATAAATAGTTAATAAATATGTGTAGATAAAAATGTTAAAAAACAAAACTAATTTTAAATTCAATAAGAAAAAATTTAAAAGAGAGGAATCTATTCTACAAAACCATCAAAATATTAAGAAATGGCTGTTAAATTTATAAAATCAAATCAGCTGAATTGAAATATTAAAAAACATATGCTCATTTTTGGCTGAATCTAACATTTAATAATAAATGTGATAATGTATTAGAGAGAAAGAGAAAGCAATACCAAGCTGCCAATCTATATTTTATATATCTATGGATAAAACTATTTCATTATTTCGACAAGAAACATGCTTCTATATATTCGAAGAAAATAGTTATAACAGCTATAACAAATAGCTATATCAGTTTAAATTCTTGAATGAATGACTGAAGGTATATCACTTTACTTTGTATGTGATTTTTGCAGTAAAAAAGTGCCATTTAATCAAATTTAATTTGTTGATATTGAAATTTTTTGAATTGGTTCAAAGAATTAATATTCCTTGAAATTTAAAATGTAATAACGAAATTTATACTTAGTTTAAGTTTATAGCATTTATATATATAGGCATGTATATATGTATATCTTTTATAATTTCCAAGTCTTGGCATACTAACAAACCCACAATAAGTTTTCATTTAGCATATTTTGGTGTCTTAATACTTAAATATGGAAATTTTTACCTTTTTTAAAAGTTTTTATAAAACGAATTATAATAATTTTGTTCCAGGAAGATGTATAGGTGAAAATTATATTTTATATACCAAATGTTCCCAAAGTGCCCAAATTATTTTTTTTTTCAAAGAGGAAAATGTGACAAAAAAATCATTTTCTGTAATTAATTTTTGTGTATTTTCTATCTCATAATTCAGGTTAGGTCATTCTATGTTCTACATTAGTATAGGTACAATAAATTAAAATAAATTGGAAATCGTCGCTTTTTGTTTCTAAAATCATTGGAGGAAAAACATAGTTTTTACTAGATACAACACACCTATTGGAGAATTCCAGTGAACACTACATTTGAAGCATTTCATTCAAGTTTATTTTATTTTAAAACTATATAACTTTAGAACTTAAAATAATGGTAGAAATTTGTTTAAATCTTCATTCTAGAAATACTAACCTATTATAGGGCTAATTTTTCTCTTTTTTGGAATGAATTTAGGATTTAACTTAAAAAAAAACAACACTTTAAATAGGCAAACATTTTGGGTATGTTATTGGGTCCCCATATCTTGCAAATATTTTGAGCATGAATATTAATTCCATCGGTAAAGCTTTGCCCATATACTAGTGATGATTGGAACAATTGTATATAGGTATAAGTGGACTGATGCCAGAAACACTCTGTTGATCTACCAGCTAAAAATTTTCTGTTTGTTAAGTTAATTAATTTTATTGTTGGCAGATTTCCGTTGAATAATAATATTTGTTTAATAATTTAATATTTGATTGCAAAAATTGTTTTTTTTTCAGATAGAAGAAAATCATCAAAAGAGTCTTCTAACTTCTGTTCTTGTACCGGGGAAGAACGAAGTGATGGACTGTGCTGACTTTAACGCATTAAAAACTCCCATCCTTTTGTTAAAATTAAAACTAGTCTTTAAGACTAACTATTAATACAATTTTAACTTTATTACTTCAGATATCTTTGATCAAACTAAATTCCATTAGAAATATTATTGTAAGATAAAATATTTTATCCTAACCCAGTTCGAACGGCTTCTAAGTATTGACAGACAGTCATTGGAAACATCTAATTTTTTTCATCAAATTTCTATTCTTGTTTTGCATTTACTTATTTTGTAGTTCAAGTATGTTAGTGTGAAATATTTGTCTATAAGCATCATTAGTTTCATATATAGTTTTATACAATTCACTCTGAAAGACGGAAACAATGCTGGAGGAATGCTTTATTCTCATAGCAGAGCTTACCGCCATATACAGAGCAATTCAAGCTACCGAAATCCAATATCAAAATTATACAATACTAACTGATAGCCTCAGTTCAATCAAGTCAATCAAAAATCCATACAACAATGAGTACATGTTAACATGTTGACATATATTAGAAATTCCTTAACCAGTTTCACTACGATGGGCATAGATGGCAACCCAAAAGCCCCCTTACAAGTGGTTCAATAATGTCTTATGTCCATGCTAAAAGGATCATTGCTTGCTATATACGAGGCGCACATCCGCCAAACAGCCTGGAATTCTTCAAATCGATTAGCCAGTTCCCACAACAATAATGCTAATATCCCAGATCCAATTAAATTTAAATCCCGCGCCCTAGGTGTAAAACTCAGATGAGTACGCATAGGGTACACCCTTCCAACCCACAAACACCTTTACACCAGATCACCACCACCGACATGTATTCATTGTCCCGAAATCCTAACAATGAAACATATCCTTAAAGAATGTCCATACAATAATCCAATAACGTCCCAATATACCTCCACCCCGCTAGAAGCCCTACAATTTTCAAATTCATCCCATATCCCTAATTAAAGCACTTCTTACTCACCACAACATCTGCGAAACAAAACAACTTAACGAACCAAAAATGAAAAACACCGTTACTGTAGCATAGAATGCACTGCACATCTAGGCTCAGTGGTCTGGTTCGTTAATTAAAGTTTTTTAAAATTAATATTTGTTTTTAGTCTATTTTAGATTTACAAGTATGAATTCTTTTAGTTTACATTTAAAGATCAAATCAAATGTATTTAGTTTATTTTTATGTTTTTATTAAAATAGAATTACTAATGTAATGTTAATTAATACGTAAATTAGATACTAAGTACAAAATGAAATTTAACCTTAATTTTTAGTTTATTTTTTTTATTTAATTCTCCTGTAGTACATAAGTTAGATATAAGATGCTAATAAATTGTAAAAATTTAAAGTTTTTGTCAAAAAGGCCAACATTCCGAAAGGGAAAAGGACCTCAAGTTGACCTGCAGATTTATCTGGTCTACTGTTTAATAAATAAATAAATAAATAAGTTTTATATTTTCATATTTTTATTAGTTTTACCATTTATTCAAAATTTCATTTTCAACATTTTGTTAATTTCATCGGTGTAACTTTGATATAATTGACTTTCCGAGGTGGTAATTATAATATTTTACTGTTTCGAAACAATTAAGTTGAATATTCTTTCTGATCCATTTTGTATATTATTGTAAACCCAAAATTATATACCCAACTAATTTCTACGTAATAGTTCAAAAATATTTTGGTAACATCCATGCTAAGACTAAATTTGGCAATCCAAGGCTTTGGTATTAGTATATATTCAGATGACACGGAAAGATTTTATTTCCGCCCTAATATGTCCTACGAATAGGGTAACGGGACAATGATGATAATAGTCAGATAACATAACAGCTTTGCAGTTCCTTCACTTTTGTTCTTTTCATTTTAATTTAAAATTTAGGTTTCAAAATCTCTTAGATACTTTGTCATATATATATGCTTAAAAGTTTAGAATATAATTATTTTATTGTTAATTATGATGCAAAATCGTTTCCTCCTAAATTCTAAAATTCATTATTATATGTAAAGATATTGCTTCGGCAAAATTTTATATTTTAAATTTAATATTTAAATTAATTTTTAATTTTAATCAATAAAATATTATCTATATAAATTATTTCATTATCAAATCGAAATAAAAATATATTTTTTTCTTTTAATATATTTCCAATAATTATTCTAAAAGATATAAGTACACATAAATGTAGTAATATCATAAATATAGATATATACAACTTGTCGTTTCTAAAAACTTTTAATTTATTTAGTTAAAATTAGCTTTACACATTGTATATACATATATTATATATACAGTATTGCACTATATATATATACCTACATTTGTATATATAACTTTATATGTTGTAATATTAAGTTTAAATTAAATCAGTTTATTTGTACAATCGTCGTTATTTTAAGTGCTATACTAAATAGTACATGACTAAATAAATAATAATAAAAATAAAAAAAAAAGACAAATTAAAGCAATAAAAAAAAATAAAATAAAACTTTTTTTTTTCTATTTGTATTTTATATTTTCATACTTTGTTTATATTTTATACCATACTACTAAAACAAAATTGCAACTTCAATTACTTTGACCTTCTCAACTTTACATAAATGCCGAAAAAAAAATACAAAAAAAAAAAAAAAAATGAAATCCTTTACCACTTTTATAACATTTTTTTGTTATTTCTATTTTTTTTTAATTATAAAGGAGTAACCAATGGCATATTTTTGGAACTTAAATCAAAAATATTTTTCTATGAAATTTATTTTACTTACATAAATAATATGGAACAGTAGTAGGTACTTATATAGGATATATAGAGAAAAAAAAAACAAAGGCAAACAAAACAAATGTGAATGTGCTCAAATTAAAAATATATTTTTTAAAAGTACATATATACATATATAATAAATATATATTTTTATATTGATAAACATCCATACAAATGAATAGAAAAAATAATAATAAAAGAAAAATAAATAAAATAAAAATAGTTAAATTATTAACTCTACAGAATATTTACTTTTTTAAGATAAAAATCAAAACGTTCCTTTGAATAACTTCTTATGTTCTTTTATTCATCTTCATTTTTTTTTCATCTTCAACTGTAATAAAATATGTTTCTATGAATGTATGTATCTACAGATGAATGAAAATTGTACATGTATATTTTTAGTCCTTTTATTATTTTTTAACATAAAACAGAATTTTAACAAAATATTCATTCGAAATAATAATAACAAAAAAAAAATAACAAAAAATGTGTATAGGTATACACACAGAATTACATAAAAAATTTATGTTTAAATATATATATATATATATATATGTATATAAAAGTAAGAAACAATAAAAACCAATTTAGATATTGAGTTTGTTTGATTGTATGTACATATATGTTTGTATAACATATTTTGTTATCGAAACATGCGCTCATTTTTCTTATCTTCATTTCATATAAAACAAATCCCTATGTATAGACACTAAACATTTTCTTTTAATTTTCTCCCCACATTATTTTGCATTAGTATAGTAACCTAATATAAGGAGACTTTTGTTTCAGGAAAATTTGTACTATAGACGTTCCATTTAGATTTTCAGCAATTTTTACAGGGCCAAGTCTAGTCTATTGCGAAATATCTGTAGTAGCATAGCTAAAATGAAAACTAAGATTTGGCTGGAGGATAAAACTGAAGATTACTATGGGGTAACATAGGCATCTAAAAATCAATCGAATAGCAAAAATACTAGCAACAACAGTTTGGAAGCCAGAAAAAGTAACACAAAAAAATAATTCTAGGTCTTAACGTATATATCAGGTACACATCATGGTGGAGATAATAACTGATTACAATTCCACCAAGAACATAATCAAAGTTAATCTGTGCAGAGTATTTGAAATAAAGGAAGAATCTATTGCATATTTATTATGATGAATATGGGAGGCTAGTGGTCGTATTAGACTTCGCTATGTATAGAAAATAATTAGAGTTGCCCCAGTTGTCTATTCATCTGACATTCAACGTTTTATTCACCATATAAATGCTGAAGCAACCAAATTGACAACCAAAACTTTGTTAAGCGACTAAAATCAACAAGACCGAGTACGGTTGAATACGATTAAAACATTTTATTTACAAAAACCTTATAGGATTTTGGTAAATCATATGTATTTTAGTTTTTTGAGTCAAAGGTAAATTAATGGCAAATATTAGTCTGTAAGGCTATAGCTTAATGTTGCAATGTTCTAATCCACTAAAAAGAGTTTTTATTTGGTTAAATTTTTCAAACTGCTCCCCCCAGTTGGTTAGAAGCATTGAAAAAAAACATACCATTAAAGATTGTATTAAAGATTATTTGAGGATTCAGATTCATGATTGGAATTATATAAGAGTAATATAAAATAAATTCACTTTTGGGGTTGTGGTTAGCCGATTATGAAGCTAAAACCCAGCCCTGACAGAATCAATATATACTTATATCTATTTTCAGATATCAGTTTTATAGTTCTATTATTTTACATTCCATTTAGATTCGTTGAAGTACTGTATAGGATAATGTAGTTCCATATTATTTATTTCTATTAACCTATATACTACATGCTAAGCTGATACTCTTCTGCTTCAGGAAAGTCTAACAAGTTTAATAAGCGTAACCTAAAATAATACATTTATTTAAAAAAAAAACATATTGTTAGTTAAAACTGCCCTAAATCATGATAAAGAACATTATATGACATAATGTATAGATTGGAGCAGTAACTTAACAAACGAAATATTTACGATAAAGGGTTTTGGGCTCGAATAGCAAATTTTTTTAGTTTGAGTATTTTAATCCATCAGTCCAGAGTTTTTAATTTAAACTTTTTGACTATATAAAGGTCCATGTGATTATAATAATTATAGCTGAAGAAGAGCTTGCTTACTTGCTTCAGCTGATACAGTGTTTGTTCACCAAAAAGGGAATTTTTAACATTCAGAAACATATAGAAGCATCAGAAAAAACAAGGATTTTGTATACAGTTGCGTCATAGTATTTCATGATAGTCAAGCCAAAGTATAGCAGAGTGTTTCAAAAGTAATTTTTTCCCTTATGACTGCATTGATGTTGTTTAAATATATAGCTTAGGTATATATTTTCTAACATATAGATAAACTGTTAAACTACCTCAATATTATATGAGCCGACAGTGATTTTGAGGGCTATGTTCAACATATATCATTTATTAGAGGACCTAATTTTCGCATTATTCAATTATATTGGTGTCGTCAATAAAATCAAGGATCTTGGCAGATTTATGAAATATAATTTTTGTATAATGTGTAATGTGCTTCAGAGTAACTGATTCAAGTATTAAAGGTCCCAATCACCACTGCTGTTTTCTTATATTATTTTTTAAAGAAAAATTAGTGTGGTTGGTAGAATGAATTCAGATTAAGCTTCATGTGAGAGGAGGTTATATATGCATATTTCTAAATGAATTTTATTTCAATATGATACCATCCTTCATTTTTGTTTTTATCCTATACTGTCATTAACTTAAGTAGAATACCTTTTCATACTAATTTATTTCAAAATTACAATAATTGTTTATGTACCTACCTACTATTTTGCAAATAAATGGCAAATTTGAATTTAATTATGTGAATTAATTAGGTACCGAAGTATATTCGGTAGAACAATTGTAATTTATAATATAATAATTTTTTATATGTAGATATATAGGTGTGGATCTATAAGTATATTAGACACAGTTCCATGAAATATGAAAGAAAGAAATATGATTAAAAATGGTTGGTAGTAGTAGTTGCCGACAATTCGACAACACAATTAGACAAGTGATGCGGACCATTGTGATACTAGACTAAGAATAAGGTGGTCGACAAATTAATGAATAAAGGTCAGTTGTCCAAAACAGAAGAAAATGAAAAAAAAACTTTGAACCAGGTCAAAACTCACCCCAAGCTGTTGCAAACAACAAATCATGATATAATAATAATATTAATTGAATGCCTGTGTATGTCACCTAAGCCAAGTAACTTCGTCGTTTCGAATACAATTGATTCGTGCCTATAATATTATATACCTATGTAATAAATTCTTAGCATCATCAATTATTACATTTTCCCGAAATAAAAAAAAAAAATTAATAAATTTACGATTGAAATTGTTTTGTAATATAGAAAATAGAGTCCAAAAAACTTTTCCAAAAAATGAAGACAAAAACAAATTTTCTTTTAGGTAGGTAGGTAGGTATGAATATTGTTTTTTTGTTTTAGAACAAATACTTTAACAATTTATTGACTTCTTTATTTCCATATTAGAACAAAATATTGGGTTACGATCTTATTTTTATGTCGTTGTATTACATTTTATTATTTTATTGTTTTTTCTTTTTTTTTTTATTAAGAGCACTGATTTTCATAAATAATGGAATAACCCATCATTCACATTGGCTCGGATTCGTCAAATTACATTTGAATTTATATATACATTTATTTAATATTTCATTCCATATATGAAGATATTCATACCATTGATGTATTCACTTTTGTATTATAATATTAATACAAAAACAAAAATATTACATATATTAAGTATATATATATGCAGAAGTGTACACGTAGAAATAAATAAAATATTTAAAACAATAGTAATTGCAACAATTCATATCATATACTCACTTTCTTATACAGTACTTAAACAAAAAAAAAAACAATATTTTTTATTTATTTATACTACCAACTTTTATATACATATATGTAAATGTATATAATATTTATATAGATTTATACACATTGTAAAAATAAACAAATTTTTGAGAGTGGATATAAAATTTCATTTGGAAAATTTATTATTTGAAAACAAAAGGATTGAATTTGTTATACTCTTTTTATACACATACAATAGACAGTTGAGTGCAGGAGGTCGGTCGAAACACTATAAATTCCACCCCGTTTTTTATATTATAACAAATGTGTTGCATAATAATAAAACAAAAAGTATGTATGCAATAAAATTAAATGTATGTATATAGATTTAAATATATATCTAACTGTACACTTTTTTATACAATATACAATATTTACAAACACTTCAACAAAAAAAAAAGTAAATAAATTTTACGTACCCTAAGTTGGATTTAATTGTATGAGTGTTTTATTTTTATACAAAATTTAGTTATGTTCGTAGATGTACTCTCTCAGAATTCTGATTAAAAATATAGATTTTTGTATCTCGCCGTAAAACACAATACAAATAAAATGTTAAAACTAATAATAATAAAAAAAATGATAAATACAAAATGAACTATAAGGCTAGGCTAGGCTAGGCTAGGCTATTGAAATAAATAATGAAATTAAAAAAAAAAACAAAATATCAACAAATAAAGTACAAAATAATAAAGCACAAAAATAACAAAAACAAATCAACAACAATTCCTTTGCAATAAAATATTGAGTTGAGAGTTTAATTTTTATATTTTTTGTATGTGTAGGTATATAAGGATACGCAAGTGTATTAAACAATTTTCATAAAACGAATGTTGTTTTTATTCTCAATTGGGATGTGACCTTTCAAATATTTTTTTTATTTTTGTTTTTATATTTTTCGGTATGTGTATTATTATCTTTCAGTTTAATACCAAATTGTTATTGTATTCCATATACATTTTACCATTTTACAATAAAATACATAGTGCTTTTCTTATCTCTAAAATATCACCCAAATATCAAAATTTTAGTATAAATTTTGTACTCTATACTCTATTGAACAAAATAACCATATTTAAAATTGTTTTTGTTGTTTTATTTATATATATATAAATAAGTCATGAAACAATTCATGTTTATTTGGATGTGTATAATAAATATAAATGTGGTATCATGACATTTTTATATAGAAAATGAAAATATAATATAAATAACTGTAGCCGAGTATTTATTTCAATGTGTTTGTAATTAAAATTCTATTTTGAAATAAGAAAAATAAATAAATACAAAAAAACCAGAACAACAAAAAGAAAAAAGAAAATACGAAAAAAAAAATTGTTTTTTCTTCGTAGCTGACACAAATTTATTTATTAGTGCGATCAGTTGGAAATTTGTTTTTAACAAATTCATTATAACGGTATATTATACAATAATTTTACTGTACGGTAGTGAATGTGTTTTTTTTTGTTTTGGTTTTCTTTGGGAAAACTGTTTGTTCTTAATACAATAAATGTTCGCGGAAAATTTGCAATAAATTTTTATTAATTTACGTAATTAACGTGGTGGTATTTTTATTGATTCATTTTAATTAATAATGTTAGTAAATATTTGAAAATACATAATAAAAAAAGATAATTTTAAAAACTGTTTTTTTTAATGTTTTTTATTTTGAAAAATAATTTAATTTAGTTTATTAAAATTTAATAATTTCCATCAATAAATTTATGTACATAATATGTAGTATATATGTGTTGTTTAATGTTTATTATTATTATTTTTCTAAATTAATTTATTTAAGTTTAAAAATAAACTAATATAAAAAATAGCTTCGCCATGCAATGCCATGCCCATGACTTGATGTTCTTTATTTGATTTGATTTGTTCTTTTACTTTATCTTTTTGTCTGTTCCCGACGTTAAACAATTAAAATATTTTTAAATTTATTTTGTTTACTTTTGTTTTTAAAGTGCAATGGACTTACATGTACATCAATTTAAAATTAATTTTGTATTAATAAAATATAATTAATTAATTGAATTAAAACATAAACATTAATTATTAATATTTATACGTATAATAATAAATTAAATTATTAGGATTTGATTTTGGGTACTACAACTCTGTTCACAATCTTTTGTGTATAGGTATTAATAATAAATTTTAAAAAAGATTTTACCCCATATTAAAAATTATAAACTTCTTATCTTCTTTCTATTTTGATAAAAAAAGAAAAAGTAGCATAACCAAAAAATAACAAATATAGGTATAGACTGAAAAAATAAAAAATTGCATTTTAAAATACAAAAGGATATAATATGTAATAATAATAATATCCTTTAAATGAATTTTGATCTTTGACTTATACCTATTTATTAATTTTATATTACATATCCTAAAAAAAAAAAATGGAAATAAAATAAAACAAAAAAAGAAAAGCACAAACACTTATAAAATTTTTATTATATTATACATATAATAATGAATATATATATAAAATTTCCTTTAACATATGGTACATAATGTGCATAGTAAAATTGTACATATAGATTTATATAAAAAACAATTTTTTTTTTTCTATATAAATGTGAATGTATTAGAAAACTTGATTTGCAAATATTTTGATTTACTTCTTAGTCACAATACAAAAAAAAAAAAACAATAAAAACAAAATAATAGTATAGAATACAACTGCAATAATAATAAAAAGAAATAATAATATATATTAACTAACTACGGACAGATATAACTGGGAATGATTTATTGAAGGACAGAGATTTAAAACGAATTTTATATGTCAAAAAGTATTGTACCTTTTTGTATATACGTTTTTGAACAGAGGAAGTTCAAACTTTAGCTGCCAGCATCATCATCATTATCATCATTATTATTATAGTCATTAAGTCTAAAAAAAAAAAATGTTTTTTTAAAAGAAGAATTTAAAAAAAAAAACATACACAATAAAAAAAAAAATAAATAAAAAAAAAGTTAAAGTTAAAATAAAAGTTTGGTTAAAAATTTTAAAGCTTTGAATTTTTCTTGATTTATTAAAATAATACAAAATTATTTTTGAATGAAACAGATTTTTATTTTTTATTTTTAACATATATTTATTTACATATATAAATATATATAATAACTAATAACATATTAAATTTTTCTAACATAAAATACATGTATATATATATATATATATATATATATATATATATTTTGATATATATAAAAGTACTATCTTAAAATAATAATAAAAAAAAATATATATAAAATGATAATGCAGATAATATAAAATTATGTATCTAAAGTATCTGAAGTGAATATATGTGAGTTAATTCCATTTGATCCAGTTGATCTGTTGCTAAGTCCGTCAGATCATTTTTTATCTGGTTAAAGTTTATGTTATTTTCATGTTTTGTTTTTTGTTCTTTTTTTTCATAATTTTTTGGATTTTTACCGACGACCTTTGTAAAGAAAAAAAATAACAAAAACAAATATGAAACAATAATAATAATAAAATTATGTAATTTTATTCAGTTTTTCAATTATATATATATCTTATATAATAATATATACTTATAATTATATACTTAGAGTTGTATATAAATAATTGTGACTAATTTAATGTGATTTTTAACTTTTATTTTATTATTATTTATTTATTTTTTTTTTTTAATGTAAATAAACAAAATAAAAATAAAAACAAAATATTTTCCCACGTGTGTCCAAAAAAACTTTATGCATCGTTAAATTAGTTTATTTGAAACTATAATAAATATTTTTTGAATGCTCTAAATTTAAAAAAATATAAGATATTAAAATTAAAACCTTTGTTATGTTAAAGAACAAATAAAAATATCAATAATCAAATTAAAATAAATAAAAAGTCCAAATTAATAATTTAAAAAAAATTAACATATATTTACAAATATACCTAATTATATAATTATTTATTAATATAAATAATTATTTAATATTATTTAATGTATTTAGTTTTATATTTTATAATTGTTATTACAGTATTATTATTATTGTTATTATTATTATTCTTTTAATATTGTTTTTTTAATTATTATATTATTATTATTTTTTTAGTATTATTATTATTATTATTATACAACCAAATTGTAAGATTTGTGTTATCGTATGATATACAAGCAGCGTAGTTTTAGCCTACGGCCTGATTTCTAATCAATGTATACTTATCAATATACTTCAATGAATTTATATTATTTATTTATTGAAAAATAAATAAATTTTTGTTTCACCAACGCCGTCGGACACGTTATGAAGTGTGAGAATAATTTTAACAGCGTCTGCATTTTTTTTCTCGGGAAAGCTTTTTTTTAAAGTATTTGAAGGTTAGTTTGTATTGGAACGCTAATTATTTTTTGCGTATATAAATTTAATTTTTCTTATATAAAGACTACTATATAAACTAGTGAAGTAAAATTAATTTAGAATATTAGGTCATTTAATAATTTATACGGGGATAGAAACCGGACTCGAATCGAACAAAAAACATTGAAATCTGATTATATATCAGAAACCAAAAACATTTTTGTAAAACCAATAGCTAAAACCAAAACCGAACCAAAAACCATTTTGAAATTTTTGTAAAGTTTTTGAACCAAATCAATATGTACTTTTCAATTTCTTTTATCTCTGAAATTAATATACCTAAACATGTTTATAAACATAATATTTCTGATGCTTTAATGACTAATGTTTCAATGTTTTTGTGGGTCCCAGCTTCATACAAAGTTGTTGTTAGTTCTCCAAATAAAATTGTCAAAAAATAACTACATACTTTATTTTAAGTAATTTTAATAACCTCGTGGTTGTTAATATTTGCATTTGTCATTGTCATAGCAAAGTAAAAGTCATGCAGTATAGCTATACCTTTACTGTGTCTAACCTTATCAGTGTAAAGGATTTGGTTGAAATTGCAAAAAAAATTTAATCACTAGACTTCGTCATCGAGTCAGTTAACATCTTTCATAAAACAAATAATATCTGTTACACATCTCTGAAATAGCCTTCCAGGATTCTTCCCTTTCTTGTTCTTTGCATTGGACAGACAGTTCCACTTCTTCTCCGCATCCCCTAAGGGGTTTATTTATTTATTTAATAATTAATTTTGAAATATACATTGGGAATGAAATGTAAAGAAATGTATAGAAAAAAAATAACTAGGTATAGGAAGGGGTCGTTAAAAATAAGTACACTTAGACCAAAGCAGTTCATTGTGGTTTACAGAATCAAAGCACAGTTCATAGAATCAAAAATGTTTTCTGGCATGAATATTATATTTGTTAAAGCTAATTTGAGCTTTTTACAAAGTAATGGCAGTACTTAACTTTGATACGTGGAAGATCATCCAGTAAGTCTAAAAAGGACAGGGTTCTAGATAGATTTTTCCTTTATGAATGAACAAAAGGCAATTGCAAAGAAGATGAATATTTATTTCCATTATTATAAAAAAATTATGGCTATATAACATACTTTTTTACAGCAAATTCAACATTTGAATTTGACTGCAAACAAGTATATATATATAAAATATACACTTTTCAAAACACAGTTATTATAATATATGATGTCAAATTAATCTGAATTTGTCAAATAAATTTATATATTAATCAGTTAGAGGTTTTTTGGTAGTTAGTTTTTTGATGGTATTAATAGTTTTCCTTAAATTCAAAATATCTTCCATTCGCCAAATAGTCCAATTTTTTTTTTTGTTAAAACTAGCATAACATTTATTAAACTTAATTCTCTTTCACTTTCATACTCCTCATAGCGATTATGTTATAATATTTAAATTTTAATATTGTAGAAAATAATGAATCAAATGCTTGTAGAAGTAATTTTAAATTTAGGAAGGAATGGGGAAATCCCCATTCAACAAAATAGTTTTAAATTCTCGATATCTAACAACAGACTTGTTGATTTTCAAAAAAATTAACAAACGCTCGGAGTAGATAGACTAAGCAATTTTCAGGATACTTCTTTTTAGAATCGCATACCATTGTGTACTTAAACTCGTAACGCTTTTTGAAATTGTCATTTACCCCGTCGCAAAAAAAACATTATTTTTATTATTACTATTATTACTTATTTTAATTATTATTATTATATTATTCAAAATCTAAATAAATAATATTGTTTAGTTATAATATACACTATTTTTTTTCAAAATATCAAAAATAAAATAATATAATGTACCTTAAATTTAATATAATATATTTGTAATATATGTTTTAATTTTTTAATTAAAATTTTACTATTTATATTTTTTAATATAGGTAAATTGTGCATGTGAATTTTTTTTAATTCCAATAAAAATCCAAATGAATAAAAAAAATAATTGTGAAATATTAACAAAGTAAAAATAAAAAATATAAAAAAAAAATATACTTGGGACAGTAATTATTGTCATATAAAATATTATATTGTTACAGAAAAAAAGTAATATTAAAATAAATAAATAAAAAAGAAAAAGAATAAAAAAAAAATTACAAATATTTAACGTTCTACAAATAAGTGTAAATAATTTAGAAAAAAAAAATTAAAGTAATAAAAAGTTATTGAAAAATAAAACGAAAGGATTAATTATTGTTGCAATAAAATTTTAGTTCTTTGCTTCAAGGTATGTTATAATTTTTATAAACACATATTTTATAATATATATGTTATATTTTTTTTTCATATACAGTTACGATAGTAGATATTTTTCTGTTTTTATTTATTTTTTTTTTGTTTTTTCTGTTTAAATCTATATTTTGATGTGATCCTGAGTTCACTTTACTATATATGTGAATTCTAATTATCTTTGGAATTTTTATTACTATTTGTAAATCATTATCAATCCATTATGTTAGTGATGGTTTGTCTTTTATTCTGTTTTGTGAGTTTAAATAATTGATTTTGTGCAAGGGTTGAAGTTGAACCAGTTGATAAAAGTTTTCCCAGAAAAATTTAGGTGTCTATAATTCTCCACAGAATAGAAACAAAATTTATTTAATTATATCTATTATAATTTCCTTCTCTAGTTTTTCGTGGGTTAATTTTTCAAATATATTAAAGATATTCACGATTAGGTGCGGAAGTGTAGTAAGTGGAAATCTAAAATGATTTATACAACGATTTGTACTCGATGTATGAGACTGTGGGCTTGTTTGCATGTAATTATTATAATTATGAGAATAAGCTAGAAACAACTTTTTCACTTGTAAACTACATTAATAAAATAATTCAATTAAGATTTTGTTTCAATTTAATTTTTTTATTTAAAATATTACCTCTGTCTTTATTTCAGCCATTTTCCATATAGTTATATGTATTGATTTTACCAATGTCAAACTTAAAAACTACAATATACTAAAAGTACAATATGTATGAGTCTTGTAAAAATCTACAAGTCTTGCAGAATATTTTATATAAATATTTTACAATGGCAATACACTTCTACGCCTAGTTCAAGGCTCAATTCAATCTACACCATTTCGTGTCAAATACCCTTATTCAGTGTAAAAAATATGTATGTATAAACTTTATATTTTGCGATTGCAATATTTCGTGAGTCGTTATGTTTCAATTAGAATTTTAAGATTTCGCTCGTTTCGATTCAATGACCAAATAATTTTTAAATTATTAATATTTTCAGTTTTTAATTTGTATTTAAAAAAAAATGGCTGTAAATCTTCGGATATATTGTGTTTATTTTAGCAAAGACAATGGGGAAGATTGTAGGTGGGCAAATAATTCAACGAGAGAGGACAGTAACAATGACGGGTTGGTAACTAAATCCACAAAAAAAAAATTCACAAAAAAATATTATTTAACTAAGACAGGATTACCAAATTGTATTAAAAGAAATATATTGCCCATTTCCTTAATATTAATAAAATTTCATTTTTATTAAAAGGGCAATATAATTTTTTTTCAGACTGGTATCCTTCTACTTCGGCGACTTTCGTGTTTTTCGATCATTCTTTGTGGATTTTTTTTTGTGGCAAAAGTCATTATGGATTTAGTTTTTTGTAGATTTACTCACCAACCCAACAACGACATATTTTGTTTTACTCTTTAAGATGATTATTGTGCTAAAAAATAACATAATTTTTTATGGAAACTGTCATTCTATGGAAACTGTCTAATTGTGTATATTCCAGTATATATTTCGAAATATAATAAGAATTTAATTACTTTAAAATGTAATCATTTTGGAATATTTATTAAAAATCTGGTCACAAACAGAAATTAAAATATGTTATTAGTTTATACAGAAAATATTGAACTTAGAACATCTTTTGTTGTGTCTTTTGGGAGTCATTGTGGATACATATGCAAATGTAGATAATAAAAATTACATATCATAATTCGATTGTAATTACATAATACTAATTTGAATATGTGAGAGCTAAATTTTATTATATAATTTGTTTGTATTTCTTGAATTTATTATTAAAAGTGCAAAGTATTGTTTACTCTCTATGCTAACTTTCATTGAATGGAAAACTAATAAATTTAAAAAATTCTAATTAGATGAAAAAAATATAAAAATTGGTCATTGTCATGGTAAAATGTAACTCTAACTGTAACACTGGAAAAAAGTGGATTTTACTGGCCTATTTGTATTTGAAATGTCATTTAGCAACTTAAAAAGCTCAAAAGTTAAAGTTCGAAGTAAAATAAATTTGGAAAAAAAATTCAGATTTAGAGTGTCTGATAATCCTAGTCATAATACTGCATAAAACCTCAGTTTTATGAGCCCATTTTACGACATTACGAAAAATTTAGAATGTGTGTAAGAATCCTACGACATAAAATTCTTCTTCACGAATGCGAAAAATCTGATATTGTGCAATTGACCAAATTTTGAAAAAGTATACTGAAAAGTCAATAAAAAATTATATTTTTGCCTGTTCTAAACATAGTAATTAAAATTGAAAATTATAAAAATATCTTCATTGTTACAATTGAGAATTGTCAGGCGAATAAAATTTGAATTGTCACAATTGCAAGTTAAAAAAAAGAAAACGGTTTTATTTACTACATTTCAGACACTTCAGTATGAAGTTCATATATTTCATGTCATATACATATTTATTTTTGTTATACATTTTGTATACCTTCCATTTTTGTTATATATTTTGTATACATTATAAAAGTATGAGATATACATATTTTGAAAACAAAAAAAAAAAAAATACTATTTTGTATGAAATAACTTCAAAACTAGACGAGTTGTAGAAGCCATGGCAATTTAATCATTTTTGAAGTCAAAAAATACGAACGAACGAATTTGAACATCTATTCGGTCGAATGAGTCCTCTGGAGAAGTCGTCCAGGAGTCCATAGTCCATCAACCCCTCCCAGGCAACCACTGTTTCCTCCTCGATGTTAAATGAAGTTATGGACTCCATCTCGACTGAAAATCCTTCTTCCTCGGTCATTTCGAGCTCTTCTATACTTATTTTGGGAAATCTCTTCTACTGTAAAGAAAATTGTCAAATTATAGGAATTTAAAAGTCATGAAATGGTACAAATATAAATAAAAATAACAACTGTGTGAAATTTGAACCTCGTTGACAGATATGTGTTCAATAGCTTTAATATCGATTTCAAGTTTCTAGGTCTTAGGTATAGGTAAACTATTAGTTAGATTAAGTAAACTATTGTGTCTATTGCAGTTCTAACTTTACTTATCACCCTTTATCACTTTATCACTTTTTTCAAGGGGGTCATTTTGTTGTATCGTGGCTAGATGAGTGAAAAATAACTCAAAGAGTGAAAGATTGAAGTATGATAGAAAATTTTGTTTATTATTGTTTAAAAAAAAATTGTTGGTGAACAATAGTTAAATTATAGTAAAACGTATTTTCAATTGTACTTAAAAAAAACAGAAAGGAAAATTTGAAATTAAGAAAAATTTAATATTAAGAAATGAGTGACCCACTCGAAATTGTTTATTTCTATTATATTCAATTTAGTAAAACAAAAGAGACAAAAAATTACTGAATGAGAGTTTTACAATAACAAATTATGTTTCAAAATTGTCAGATGAGTGACACAAAATAGTGGGCGGGTTTGTGTTAAAATTTGAGAGCTGCAAAAGGCAACCTCTATGCCTCTTTTAACTTACCTAAATTTAATTTATTGTATATATATATTTTTCTAATTAATTTAAAAGAATTTCGTACATTTATAAATTTGTTAAGCAATGAGTATTTCATTTTATATGACACCATTTTTATATTGAAAATAATTAAAAATTTGTTAATTGTGAACAATTTTTAGTAATTTTCCCTTCGTAAAGGTGTCAGTACAGTGTGATACTTAAATAATTTTTGCTCAACATACGGAATTGCCTGTGAATGTAATTTTTTAGTTATACGACTTGTATTCCCAATACAACCAATTGTAGTAATAAAACTCATTATAGAGTATAAACCAATTGGATTAATACAACAGCTCATAGTGAGTTTGGACTTCTCTAATTGACATAAAAATATTTATTTTATTTCGGTCGTATTACAGTTATCGTTTAACGTTCAGTTATCGCCAGTTATCGTTCGAATTTCGGTCGTATTATACAGTTATCGTTTTCATTTAATCTTTGTTTATCAAAGATTTTATTTTTCAACTATAATTTGTTATGATTGTTATTTTCATGGTTATTTCCGTTTATATATAATTCTTTTGAAATTAAGTGCTTGAATGTGTAACGCAATTAACCATTCTTTTAAAAATACTCTATTTTTATTTTCTTGTAAAATTTTAATAAAAAAAATTTAATTAGTAAAGTAAAATTTCGATTGTTGTTGATAATGAAATCATTTAACCTTAGGATAAGCGTACATATTGTATATTAGACTATTGTAAAAATCGAATTCCTAAATAGTATGACAAAACATTATTAATTATAGAAACAAAAAATTGGAGAATCCTGTTAGATGAAAAGTCACACATATTAGACATTGAATTTATAAAATATTAGAAATCAATCTATAATGTTGGGAAAAAATATAAAAAATATATCTGTTGGAAACTGGTATATTGATATTTTTGTTCGAGTTCAAAAATATCGTGTACACCAAAATTTGCAAAAGTAAGCGAAAATAAGATGTATTTATTGTGATAATATATTCTGTAAAATTAGGCGGATCAATTTTGGACTCTGAAATAATCCATTTGAGTAAGCTTGAATGACTTGAAAGTTTTATATCAGGTTATGAAATATAAAAAATTGTCATGTAAAAAAAGTGATTTCATATGCATTGAAAACAGTTGAATTTTGGCTAGTATTTCATTTATTTACATTACGTCCAAGAAATATGATATCCAAGATTTAGTAATGATTAATGATTAGATACCGAAAAGAGAAAGAGTCATTTGCGAATACTAAATTTTAAGTTTTTAGTTTTTAAGATTCGTTTTTAAATATTTTAGTGTATATATTAAATATAATTAATCCACCAGTCGTCTTATGTACATTTGTATAGAAATAAATAAATAAATAAATATAGTTAGTGAGAATAATTCTATCATTTTTAACTAATATCAGTTTTGTGTGCAGTTCGAATTAAAATTAATCAGCAATATTGAATTAAGCTTTGGTTCCAATAAAGATGAATAGTTTTTGTTCAATTTGCCTGTTTAGTTTTCATTCATGAAATTATAATTTAAATTCTCATAATACTTCTCCTAAAAAATGTCCTACACATAATTTATGCCTCTTATATTTGATCAAAAATCATATATCTTAATCCAATCTGGTATAGAGCTCCACAAATTGTGCTAAATAGGATTTATATATTACATAAACAAGCTCTTCATCTTTCGCTATTATCGAAGATTATTTCCAACTAGTGCTCTCTATTCAGATATATAAGCTTTCCAAATATCTGTAAGTGGAAATTGTACATCACTGCATTTCAAATTACACATATATAATTTGATAAAAACAATTTCATATTAAACATTGAGTGATTGACAAATAAAAGAATAACTGCCTGGTTTAATTGCCTAAAATTATTGTATTGCATAAAATTGCCAGAATAACTTGAGATTATTGATATAACTTTTGTTATTTTAAATAGCAAATTCTTAAACATAAAAATAAAAAATAATGTACTAATTTGAGAAGTAATGATTTGCTACTTTTTCCTAATAATTTTATTTTTCCTTAATATAATATTTAGAATAGTATTTAGTATAGTATTTAATATAGATATTTATTAGTATTGTGTACATATGTATATAGAAGATTGAACTAGATTCAGCAATAATTAATAATTAAAAATCGAACTAGGCAACGAAATCGTCGACTCTGCCTCAAAACATACTAGAAAAAAACTTACTAAATATATAATGGAAAATTGGAAAATGCAATACAAAACATTTAATCCAAACAAAACACCAAGAACTACTCTACAACTGTCGCAACGAAGAACATAAAATACTCATTCGACTACTACTTGGACACACAAACCTCACCCATGAATACCTAATGAAAAGGAAACAGCCATGTATTTGCCAATTGTGCTCCAACTTCACAATTACCATTCCAAACATTCTTATTCCATATTTATAAACAACAAACCAACAGAAATCCTTACTTATCCAACAGAATAAAACTTAAAACTTAAATGGAACTACAAAATTTTTATTCATATAAAATAAAACATCATCCATCACAAAAAAACAAAAAAAAAAGATTTACAAGAAATAATGCTTTTACATTTTGCATTTACAAGAATACATTTACAAGAATAGCTAAATAGTAATTTGCACCACAAAAATATTAAAATTTTAGCAAGTTCTTGGTGCTGAATACTTAAAACATTTCAAATAGTTACACCAAATAAATGACGGATATTTCCAAGTTGAGTGACATATATACTCTAAAATAAATTTCAATCACGGACAATTTTTAAAAAGGCTTCATAAATATTGTGTCATTTTAAATAAACAGATAAACTTATAGAAAAAAGTACAAAAACAAAAACACAAACAAAAATTGAAAACAAAACAGAAAAACAAAAATCAGATCAGATCATATCTTCAAAAATGATATACAGTTACACATATTCACGGTTATATTCGCTAAATTTCAGTAATATTTCTGACTACCTATAACCGTTTTGTGACTATAGGCGTAGTAAAAAAAATTGCATCTTTGTAAACAAATTCAAATTCAATAAAATATCTTTCATATTACAATTTTAAACTTTATTTGTTTCATAAATAGCGATTCTGTTATGTAATCACAAAATATACACATTTGTAATAAAAAACAAAAAAAGACAATATATAAATCAGTTTTTTAATTAAAATTCACTTTTGACTTATTTTTTTGTTTTATTGAAAAAATTGGCGTTATATTTTAATGTGACTTATAAAACGACATCGATTGTATGAACTTATGAAGTTTATTACTTTCTTTCAAACAAATTGTTGACTATTGCTATAACAGAATTGCGACTACAAACGTTTTTGACTATGAACGAATACAAATACGTTGAGAGTAATGGGATTTTATTGTGTTAAGTTATATTGAAATTAGTATTAATTTCGTCATAAAGTATTAGGTATTATACTTTGATTTCATTATATATGCATTCAAGGATCAAGCGATTCAAAAAACAACTACAATTATACCAAAACAAATATTTCTTTTTATATAAAATCGTACCTGGAAGAACTGATTCTGTGTAATTGCACAGGGGATTCACTAGTAATTAATGAATACATAATATCTAGCTATTATTTACATTAATAACGTCTTCGGTTCATTCCCTTTTTTTATCCAATTTTCAATCTCTTTTAATCTCGGCTTTGTGTTTAATTTTTGTTAAAATATTTGGATGGTTTCCGATTTCATCATAATTTATTGTGTTGTGTTGTTTATATTTGTTAATTTCAACACTGGCCTTTATATAAAAATTGATTTTATGGATATTATTTATTGTAAACAATAAAAGTGCATGTAATTCTCTCTGAAACCTTTAAATTGCTTATTGGCAGTTTTTTAATGTTATGGGCTTAATACCAATTATTTGAATACCATAGTCCGACACTAGTTTAATCACTGGTTTGTATAGTTTAATCAAAACTTTGTATTCTTCTGTTAAGCTTTTCCAGTACCCTGTGCAATATTTTTTTTAGGGCCTCTATATTTTTTTGGGGAAAAGTAAGTTATAATACAGTTATGATACAAAAATGTTTAAGATAACTTTTTTGAAAAACATTTATTATGGAAAAAAATATCATTACACATTACGAAATTTTAATTATATTTATTTAATTTGATTTTTCTGGACTTCATTTTAGCATATTCAATTATTATGTCATCAAATGACATATCTTTAACTATATTGTATTCAATAGATATTATGGCAAGATCGGATAACCTATCTTGTCCGATAGTTGATCTTAAATCATTTTTTATTAATTTTAATTTACTAAAGCTTCTCTCACATGAAGCAAAAGCAATTGATACTGGAAGAGTAAGAAATAGTCGCAGAAAAATATTAATATTTGGATAAGATTCTATTAATCCAAAGCAATGTAGACCTTGTAAAATTTCAAGTGATGTTGTAGTTTTTAAATTGTCTACTAATATCGATGCTTCAAATTTAAAACTTTGAATTTCACATGAGAGCTCGTACATATTTAAATCTTTACTGTACTTAATGGCAAGATCACCAGCCGCTTTTTTTAAAGTTACAACACTGTCTTTTTCTGAACATGAACCATTTATAAATATTTCTAAGTTGTTCATAACGCCAATCTAATTGAGACAACAGCTTGTCAAAAACATCGTACATTTGCATTGCAAACAAACTTTGGGACGTCATGCTACTTCCTTCATCGAGTGCCTCATCATTTTCTATTTTTCTTTAACTATTCTCTTCCGCTTACTGCGCAATACAACTTCTAGATCCATAGTTTTAGCCAAATTATTTGCTTTTTCAAAATCTTGCTCAAAATCTGTTTCTCGTAAAGTACAACGTAGTCCATCAATTAATTTTGTTGCATGGTCTATCGATACATCTTTTCGTTGTAATGCTTTATTTATTCGCTCAGTGCATGAATTTTATTCCATACAGAAAGATTGCAGATAAATTTATAATCAATTAGTCAGGGCAAGCTTTTTGCATTTGATATAGTTTCTGGATTTGATGCAATTAAACCATTTGCAATCGATTCCAATGCTGGTTTTACATCGAATAAATGTAAGCTTAACGATTTCATTGTATTGGCCTTTGATGACCATCTTTTGTCCGATAAATTTTAATAAGTGTTAATTTTAAATATTTCGTTAAAATTTCTAATGGTGCTGTCGATGATGAGAAGAAGTTAAATAATCTTTCCACAGTACCAAAAAAAGTGATCATATCTGGTGTTGTAGACGCAGCATGAACACTAGCTAAATTAAGACAGTGAGCCAAACAAGGTTCAAAAACTACCAAATTATTGATTTAAAAAATACGGGCTCTTACAGCTTTATATTTGCCAGACATATTAGCATCGTTGTCGTATCCTTTTCATCATGAATATCCAATTTATCAGCTGCTATTTCATTTGCTTATAGATAATAGCGTATGTATTTAATTTTTTTCGTCCCAAATTTTTCGTCGGTAGTTCCAATTGTGTTTATCGCTTAAAGCTGCATTTTTTTGTAGTTACGCGTTAACCAAATTTTGCAGTTTTCTATTATTGCGTTTATTTAGTATAGTGATTAATATATAAAATCACTTTAGTTATTTGCTTATTAATCACTAGGTGGTTTTATTTGTCCCTGTATAATGATTTATTTTATAGTTTTGTGAGGTTAAAATTTAAAAGAAAAAATAAGTAAAAGTTTATTTCAGGGCCCTGTGCTTGTGCACCTGTTGCACCGGCCTAGTTACGGCGCTGGTATTAGCTTGTACCTGATGTTATTAGCAGAATAAATTAATTAATAAAGAGTTTAAAACTAGTACTAAGAAATAACGCTTCTACTGCTACTTTTAACTACAAAATTATTTTAAATCGTATAAGTTTTGTAGAATTTCATGCAACCATTTCCATATATTATTTATGTAAGTCTTATAAAATATGTGTACAATATTGGTCTGGACCCTTTTAAATTAAATTATATGAAACATAATTATAAAATAAATTGAAATTCCAAATTAAGTAATAAGAATTAGATACAAATATAAATTTAATTAATGAGGTACCGAAAATAAATTAAAAAAAAGAAAAATAAAATAAAATATAAGTAGGTATAATAAAATATTAAAAATAAAATAATTAACAAAAAAATAGAAAAACAAAAAATAAAATTAGGAGTTAAATGTTTTAACAATGGTTTTAAAATGGTTTTAAAATTTGTTTGTTGCTTAGTAAGTTGCTTCCTACAAGAAATATCGCTATTTGCATAATAAAAATAAATTATTATAGTGAAATTAATAAATAAATATATATCACTAAAAACAAATCTGATTATTGAAAATAATTGTTTGTATGATTTAATATGATATTTGACAAAGTTTTTCCGGTAAACAAAGAATGAATTTCCCGGTACATAAAACAAAAAATCTTTTTTTAATTTTAAACTGTTAGTTCTGTATTTAGTTGTTAGAAATTATTATTTGAATTAATTCAGTATAGGCAACTTATCAAAATATAAATTTGTTATTTCGGATTAATTTGCATATTTATGGTATTTAATTTAGATTACATCCTAAAATTGAATTTGTCTTTGATTACGACACGGAATAGCAAAAAAATGTAATAATGTCACATTTTTCGAAATATGTTTAATTCTTTAGAATATTGATAAGATGTCATTCTTATTATATTTGAGCACAAAAATCTCTGAATTATTTATTGTGCTATTAAGTATATAGAGGTCTGATAATCATTTTATTTCTTAATTTTAGCTTATTCTTAATTATAAATTAGGCACATTGAATCAGAATTTAGAATGATATTTAATTGTGTTTTGGTGTATATTTAACTCTATGAATATATGTATTTATTTACATCACGGTTATTTTATAATTAAATATAAAATGCAAAGTGAAAATACCATTTGCTGACAGAGTTTATGTGGTGTTCATGTGATCTAAAATATTGCTATTACATCAAGGTTTTGTGTTGTTAATGTGCAGTCTTACACTTGTAATGCTTTCATCAAAGAATACTTCTCTGACAAGATTTTTAATACCATCCCCTCCACCTTTTCGATTTTTTCGGCAAGAGATTAATTAATTGCAATTTATTATGTATTGACTAGATCGATTTCATTTTCCATTATCCAAGTTTCCATTATATAGAGTTTAGCATTTGTGTGATTACTTCCATTTTATATTTAAGGCTTCTAGCGTTTAATAAGTATAGTACTTTTAATGATTGTTTGTTTTGGAATGATATTTCAGACATATTTTGGTAATTACTTACATGGGTATTTAAATGTAATTAGATTATATACACATTAGGTATTTATCTAAATAAAATTAGTATTATTGAACATTCAAATGGTCAACATGCAAGACTATAATAACATCAGTGCGAGCTTAATGGAAACTCTCCGAAAATTTGAAAGAAAGTGCATAAGAGTTTGTACTAATATATATAGAAAGCCCAGTTCCGAATATAAGCATTACTACTCTAATAAATACTTGTACAAGGAAGCAAAACTAATTGTAATCGAAAACTTATGTAATGAAAACTTATAATGATTATCATTAATTCGAAGACATTATGATAAAATAAAAAACACTCCGGAAAATGGTTTAATATCGCATATATTCTACCACAATGAGGAGTATATCAAAAAGACCTTGCTCACGAGCTTCATAGCTCCTGAGAATTTTTTCTATCTAGATAAAAACGGTTGTATTTAAAACCGTAATCATGTATCTCTATTATACTATTATAGTATACGGGTTACATGTAAAGCTATTGATTATAACCCGGGCAATATTAACGGAGAAAATTTAAAATTTGAAATGTCCATACCAGATAAGGACAAATTAATTAAAGCAAACTATTTGATGGTTTCAAAACTCTAATTATGTATAATTAGCACAAAGTATAATATACATTATTTTTTTAATTAGGTTAAGCAGTTTTAGTTAGATTAAGATAGATTAAGTTAGACTAGGTTAAAAAATAAGTGACTATTGGTTTTTACTCCCTAATTTTCCAATAATATAATTCAAAGTCAAAAAAACTTTGTAAAGTTTGTACATAACATAAAAAATTCCTGAAATTTTGCGTATAATTAACATAAAAACGAAAATATTGCTTAGATGTTAATAAAATTAGAAATAAATGTAGGCTAGACTAGTGTAGGAATGTAAAAATAGTGGGAAAAAATAAAATTTATATTAAAAAAAAAAAAAAAAACAAGACTATAATAATTTACTACTATCAGTTGTTCTAATAAATATTTTACCATCTTTTATCCAAGCAAATTGAATTACCTTATTTCTTTTTAGATCCCGTGCTTTTTGGACCAATAATCCAAAATAGTTTGTAATTTTTTTATTTATATTTAAAATAAATCAATTTTTTCTTTATTTTTTCCAACAATAATTTTGTTTTACGTACCTTAATAATTTCATTCTTGATAGTTCTATTTTTTCAGAACAATTAATTTGCGAGGTTCACCTGATTTATTGCTATATAGTAAAACCTCTTCTTTGTGAAAATATTATGTCTCCTGAATCTAATTCAATGCCTGTTTTTTCTATAACTTTTTTTTATATATAATAAATAGTGTCCAAATTTGGAATATCCCCACCATCTTCAGAGATATTATGTTACACTTCAATTTCTATTTGATTATGAAAAATCATATCTTTCAGACATTTATTCTCGTCCCTTGAGCCAATATTTTTTTCATTGAGTGTGTTAACCAAATATTTTAACGTTTTAACCTCTTTGGAAGAGGTTGTTATGTTTCGTGGCTTCTTTCTTCATAATTATATTGTTTGCACATCTTGAAATCTTTCATTTTCAGAATTAATGACATATCAAGGGGAGTGGACAATTATGATCAAAATTTAAAAAGTACGTACTTATAAGCTTGTGTTTTTTTAATTATGTTATACAAAACTATCGTGCGGTATTAGAGATAGGTACTCTAACTTAAAAAATTATATCTTTTATAATAGGTTTTTATTTAGAAAAATAGAGTCTGAATGGATAATTGAGTTCGTTTTGTGCAAAATATTTCCAAATTAATGTTGTTTTTTGATTTGATTCCTTTAAAAATATGCTTTTTAGCAATATTTCCATTTAACTTCAACCTCCAATTTTTTTGACATTTTTTTCCTAAGAAAGTGTTGCCAATATAAATAAAAAATGTCTGTAGGGTTCCGGTAAACACGTTTGTAATTAAGTGAAAGGTTTAAAATAAAAATAGAATTCTAGATTAAGTCTCAAATTAATAATATTATTTGTGGTTAAATGTAAATAACTCCTGAAATACTTAGGCTTGGATAAATCCAATTAGTTTCAAAGAAATTTTAATAGAATATAGGACCTTAGGATTAGGAGCTAAGAATTTATAACTATGTCAAGAGAAGTAAATAAGATTATTTATTATAATAATAATAAATAATAAAAACATTTAATGATATTATTATTAATTTTTTTACACGCGGGCAGTTGAACCAAACTATTTTTAATATTTTGACATTCAATCAAAATATTTTTTATAAATTGAAAACATTTTTTTTTTTAATTTAAAGTTATTTTAATATGAAGTTGTAAAACTTTAAAGCTATCGTTATCATGCAGCTATTACCATGACTTTTCCATGGCCATTATCACAGCTTTTCTTAAACATAGTATTCGGTAGGTAATAATTATCCTTCAGAAAAAGGATTTCCGCATTTTTAAACATTTTTTAATTAAATCATATATGTATGTGATCATAAGATTTGATACTACTAGCGTATCAATAAAGGTTTGTTAAGTATTGGGAGAAACGAATTTTGTGATGCGTAGCGAAAAATTTTATTTTTGGTATTCTGTGGAATGTAATAAAGCGCAACTTTCAGTATTTTTGACAATGTTTCGATTTTGATGCTATTCTAAGAAGCGATTTTATATTTTAGCTATATTTAAAATACGCTTATTATAAAATATGATAAGTTTATCATTAAGAAAAGTTTTGTGAAACATATTGAATGAAAAAGAATAGTTTTAAAATTAAATTGATGTTAATTTTTTATAATTTATTTAATATTAATTTATTTAATATTTATTGAGTACGATTTTTTATCAAACTGACTCGAATTTTGAGGTGCGGGAAAATATTAGTTATGTTTTAATCGATAGTTTTTAGTTTTAATTTAAAAAAAAAATGTTATAAAAAGACTAAAACCTTATAAATATCCTGCAAACAGTTGCTTATTAATTTTTTCATATCAGAATTAAAAATAACTGTACTTGCCAATTATTTCCATTTTTCATCATTCAACAACACTAGTTATTATCAGAATTAATTTTTTTTATTAACACAAAAATAATTTTTAAAAGTATTATTTATTATCTTACCAATATATTGGTTTTCAAAATTTAACTCTGGTGAACAAAATATTGAATTCATCTCAACTTTAGATACCCAAAAAAAAGATAATAAAATAACAAAATCATTGCAATATTTTTTTTCATTATCATTCAGTTTTTCAATGATAATGCAAATTCAATGATAGTGCTTAAAAGCCCAAGTATGTTCCAGAACAATTTGAATCTATTTGTTATCAATTTATTCAAAAATATAATTTCAGAATCCTTATTTTGTATGCATTAACAAATCTCAGATATGTTCCTTACAAAACTTTAAAAGGAAAAAAACACTGCTAATTAATATTTAAATCGAACACAATCGAACACAATCGAACAATCGGTTTTTTTTAGAATCACACAAAAAGATGAATTTTCAACTTTTCGTAGACTTTTCTTTGAATAATGAAAATTTAATTTTATTTTCTTTAAAGCTATTATGAACCTTGTCTTAATTTTACTAAATTTAGTTAAAAAAAAAAAAACAGGAATTGTAGATAGTTTAATACCACTAATGAATTCCAATAGTATTACGAAACATTCCTTTAATAATTCAGTCATCAGAACTAAAATGTTAATATGTGTATTTTCATATATTTTTACAGTTAGGATTGACTTGACACCTTGACTTTAAAAACATACACCAAGGGATCCCAAAACATTAGTTCGTTGACCACCTTAATCTAGTATATAGCTGAAAAAGTTCAGGTGGTTAAGAGTATATGTTTCATAATGTCGACGATATTTCCAAGGTACCATTTCTTGGGATTTACAAATTTTTCACTTCTATGTGTTTGCTCAGGGAATAGATCGTAATCCAGTTCGTTTTAAAACCATCCTTTTTTTTAACTTACGTGTAGTCTATACTTTGGGTGAGTCCTTTTTAAACTAACCCACTAATTATACCAAAATGTCTTTAGGAAGACATTAAGTATTGTGATTATGGTGTCAGAAACCGAAATCGACCTAGACATTAATTAGATTTAGTTAAACACCTCTAGAGTTCCTAATTTTATTTAAATATGCCTGAATTTCTTTCATCGACATTTAAGATTTTTAATTATAGAAAAGTTACAAGATAATTTTTTTTTTTTATTTGTGAAGTTGAAATCTCGTTTTTCTCATCTGATGATATGTCACAAAATAAATATAAGCCGACTGAATAGTAACCACAACTGTATGATTGAATAAAAATAAATTATCGAAATTAAAGTTTTTGACAGCTTCAATATAAATTTAAATGGTTCAACCTCAATGTACAATACTCTAAGTTTTATAAAATATCATATCATTCGCTTCTCAGAATACCACATTTTATGGGATGTGATGCATTGTGTTGCTTTATCGATACGTATAGTGGAAAAGCGATTCACTTCTCAGAATAAGGCTCATTATGTGAGTTGGGACAGCAAAATGTTATGTCACGTCAATAAATTTCACGTGATAAAAAAAAAATATTAAAAATTATTAAATACGTCTATATTTTCTAACATGATGATAAGCACAGAATTTATTCAAAAGATATTATATTGTTATAGTTAATCGGTGAAATTTAAAGTTTTCTAGGATCATTTTTTATTTCTACAAATTTTAAATTATTTTTAATTAAAACAGACTTTTATAAAAGCAATATATGTCTACTATCGCTAATAAATCTCTAAATCTAAATAAAATCTTCGAAACTCATCATGTACTTATATAACTTAAAAATGAATAATAAACACTAATTTTTTTAGTAAACTAATTTAATAATAACTAATAATATTAGTGCCAATAATAAAACTTGAACTTATATTATTAAATGTAGGATATAATGATAATCAGATGAATGAAGTTAACTACGTTTTCAAATTTGAAAAAACATCGGAGAAATTAATTGAAGAAATGTGTAAAGGAATAAATAAATAATAAAAATGATTTTAATCTGTTAAATACTAAAATAATATTAGAAAATTTTAACATATTAGGACCAGTTATAACAGATATAATAAATAAACCGTTAGAATCTGGGTTATTCCCAAAATCATGGAAAAAATCAATGGTATGTCCAATTGAAAAGGTAAAGAAAACTGATATGACTAAACTACTGAATAATATAACTGAAATTAATATATTACCAACTTATGAAAAAATTTTGGAAAAATTAGTTCAAAAACAATTAATAAATTATCTGGAAATAAACAGAATACTGATCGAAGAACAATCTGGGTTTCGATGTAAACAATCATGTGAAAGTGCATTCATTTGGATGATTGCGGAATGGAAAAAATGTTGTGATAGCGGAAAAAAAATAGTAGCCGTTTTCTTAGACTTAAAACGTGCTTTGGAAACTATAGACAGAGAGATCATACTAAAAAAACTATTTAAATATGGAATTAAAGACAAAGAATTAGAATGGTTCCAAAGTTACTTAGAATACAGAAAACAAATAACTAAATTTGGGAATTATAAATCAAATAGTGAATATGTTAAGCTAGGAGTACCACAAGGATCAACTCTTGGTGCATTAATTTTTGTGTTATATATAAATGATATTAATAAAATTTTGAACAATGCAAGAATAATGCTATTTGCTGACGACACATTGATCTTTATGGAAGGTGATAATATTAACGAAATCGAAAATTATTTAAATAAAGATTTTGATAGAATTTTTAATTGGATGAACCAGAATAAATTAATGTTAAACATAAATAAAACTAAATGTATGATGCTAAATAGTCCAGTAAATGTAAATATAAGAATAAATGATGAAATAATTGAATGTGTGAACGATTTCAAATATTTAGGTATAACAATAGAAAAATATTTAAAACTAGGAGAGTATGTAACAAATCTATGTGGAAAAATAGCGAAAAAAATTCACTTTTTATATAGAATACGCAGAAAAATAAGTAGAGAATGTTTAATTACAATTTATAATACAACCATATTACCGCACTTTGATTATTCTTCGTCCATATTGTTTATGTTTAATAATTGAAAGATGACAAATACTTCAAAATAGAGCAATGAGGCTAATCTTATATTGTCGATATGCACCTATCGATTAGGTATATGTTAAATAAATTAAATTGGATGAACGAAAAGCAGAGGATATATTTTAAAACAATATTTTTTATGTTTAAAATAAAATATGGGTTGGTTCCTAACTACTTAACTAGAAATCTTACGTACATAGATAATACTCAATCATATGCCTTAAGGAACTGTAATGATTTTAGATTGCCAGTAGCAAAAAGCACAAGGACCCAAAATCAGATAATGTACAATGGATTAAAAATTTTTAATGAAATGCCGGGTTTAATAAAAGCCGAAAGTAGAATAAGTAATTTTCAAAAATTGTTAGTAAAATATGTTAAAGAAAATTTCTAGAAAACTTATAGATAAAGTATTTAAACTATAAAATTATATTAATTGATATATAAAATTAGTTTAAGTTTGAATAAAATGAAATAAAGTAAATGAATTGATATATGTATAAAAGTAATTTAATTATTAGTAGTAGTAAATAAGAAATAATGTATATTCTAAAAGTTTATATTAAACTAATAAAAATTTAAATAAATAAAAAAAATTATAACTTATATTACAGAACTTATGTTTTAGATATAACATAAACTTAAAAAAAAAAACAAAACCAATTGTTATAATTTATAGAATATGCTGTATTGCTCTAGGTGAAACATTTTTAAAATTAAATAAATATTAAAACTCTAGATATATTTCACAATTTTATTAAATATCTTAATCGATTAATCGATTTCGGTTATTAAATCTACCTACCTATTTAACTAAAACAATTATTATTTTTTTTTTTTTATACTCTTATTTTTATTGTTATTCTAATATTATATTTCACTAATTCAGACTAATTGTTTTGGTGTTTAGACTATTTAGTTTTTGTTGTTTAAAAGGTTGTCAGAATTGTCAAATCCAACTACCAGCGAAAAAATAGAAAATAGCCTTATTTCGACGACAAAGAAATTTGGGTTGAGCGATTGTAATTGCAATTGTGAGCATATACTTAGGAGCGTGTATATTTTAATCTTTTCGTCGGTAGTTCCAATTGTGTTTATCGCTATATTTAACTTTTTTCATATTATTTTAAAATTAATAGTAAAAAATTAAGTCTTTTAATTGTCAAGATTTTAATAAAATTAATTTGTTAAAAATTAAGATGTATTACAAAATCGTACAATTTTCAATTTAATTCTAAAATGTTGTTTTTTGATTGAATCCTTTAATTTATAAAATTTAATGCCAAATTTAAATGTTCAGGTAATTTTGAAATCTGTAATTTTAAAGTTAATTAATTTGTGATTTTTTTTAAATTTTTTTTATTTTAGGTTGAATTCTAATCCGAAAAAGTTGTTTATTAGTTAGAGCTGCAATAATTTCGACAAAGGCAAACATACATTATTTTACCCACATGAACTAGAATATTATTTTAAGACTAAGCAATCTTTAATTTGAGTTTCTTTAAAATCGTACTACCTTTTATGTCAGCATTAGTGTACTTATTATCACACAGCTATAGTTGTTGCAAGAGCATTTAAATATCGAATCGTGATAATTATTATGTTCGGTTTTTTTTTTTATTAGGCTAATATATAATATTTACCACTTATCACTTATTTTTATTTTGTCAAAATAGTAGGGTAAGGAAAGTAACAGCTTAATGTCTGTCTAGTATAAATTTAAATTTTAAGAAGAATAAAGTTGCAAGTATGTATATATTACTCTTGCAGACTATGCCACAACTAAAATATTCAAAGTAATTAATAAATTATCCCAAGTTGAAATTTCAATTTTATTACAACAACTGATAATAACTATATACTAAAACTGACATAAAAGATAATAGGATTTATTGACTGGTCAATGCTTTACCCAGCTTTAATATTAAAAAACTTGTTTTGGCACTGGTCCAAAACGTTTTCAAAAATGACACCATAATAACACGATTTGATTATATGTAATACTAAACAAACAGAACTCTATAAGTGAACATTATAAGAAGGAGAAGAAAACGCTAGATAAAGACAGTAAATGTACCTAAATTTTCCACGTCTTTACTATTTCAACTATATTTTGATAACTTCTAACATCAAGTTAAATAAAAATATAATTTACAAATTTTTTTATTTATTTATTTTTATTTACATTTATTGTAATTTAAATTCTAAACTCTAGTTGTTTGGGGTACCTATACCCAATATGATTTTTTTTCCTTACTCTTCTTGGGAACATAGAGCTTCCATTTGACATATCCACCGTACTCGATATCTAGCTGCTGATTTCACTAGTTCCCATTTTTTTTTTGCTATGTTATCATAATTTCTGTTTCCAAGACAAGTTGTAATCTGTTTGTACTGTCTAAGTAGAGGATTAGCCTACTGCTGCGCCTATGTGGTAAGATGACGTCATATTTTTTGCAAGTTGTCGCTGCGATTTTATCCATCTTTGACGTTAAGATGCCTGACGTTACTATGTTTACTGAGTACTTCATTTCACATACTTTTGTCAGTCTTGTTGACAATTATGTAATTATTATTAGTGTTTCCCAATATTTATTTATTGTGTTGTTTTAGATATATGAGTATTGATATAGATATTGGTATAGGTAATATTTTTAGTATTAATCATTAATTATTTATTTTTATTGATTATACATATTTTATATAATATTTTTGCTATGTTTTTTGGTATATTTTATACCCCCCACGGAAATAGAACCTGTGACTACCACATCAGAATTGAAACACATTTTGCTCCAACTGATTAGGGCACGGAAGGGATATCCAATATGATAAATTATTTTAATTTAGAAAATTATCCAATTTGATAATAAAATAATGTAGGTACATCACATGATATAAAAACATTATTGTAAATGTTGTTATACTCATATTGTAATATTAATTAAGCTGTACTGATGGAATTAATTTAAAAAATTAAAAATTCACCGACGGAAACTTTAAAACTATTTCAGAAAACATTTTACAATAAAAATAATGCATTTTGTTCAATGTTATTTTGCGAATTGCCATCAATTTAATTTAACGTCAAAGTAAAACAAAAAAAAAATAGTTACAGTCAAATTATAATTAATATTTTTTTTTTTAGTGATTTGTTATTGACACATCCGGTAAACGTAATTTATCTCTATTATTATTTTTATTCTAGACTGGGTTATAATTTAAATGAAAAGTTGTTCATTAGTTAGAGGCTATAGGATCTATGGTTTAGACAATGGTTATATATACTTCAGTTTCTTCGTATACACTATACAATTGCGACTATTATTATTAGGTGTATATGAAGGTAAATTCGTACAGGATAGAATAGTTGATATTTTTACAAAAATATTGTTAAATTAATTAAAAGAACTTGGAAAGATTTGTACATTTAAGAATTTTCTTTTCTTCTAATTTAATAACTCAATAATTGGTTCCAAAAGTTTTTGGAAAACAAAATCAGTTTTGATTGTAAATAAACAAATTAGAATCGACTTTGCAACAGTAAAAATATTCGGAAAATTTATTTCCAATCGAAAACAATTCAAATTGAAGCAAAATTCATTTTAAGAGATTTGTGCGACCCTAAAGTAGTTATATCCAACAATTTTAAGTTAAAAAAAAGTTTTACTAAAATTTTCAAGAAAGTAGGAGTATTACCAAAGAACATATTATAATTGGCAGGTAATACTTATAATACGATTTTTATGGTGTTACAGTTTTTACTTCGGCAGAACATGATATATTAAAATTGGAACGATACAGAGAAGGTTTGTATGCCCCCCTGCGCAATGATGACTTGCAAAATCATGAAGTGTTTGTGATATAACGCAATTTATATTAATCCTAATTATTTATACCGTACGTTACTATACCTTTTACCTTCATTCATAGTCATAGCTATATAATAGTGAAAATTTTTTTGAAACAAGTCAATCTAATTTACTATACATTTTATGTATATATGTATATGTATATAACATCACAACAAACAATCATCATAGAGACTACCCAACAGTAATAAGGTATATAACCAAATTCTTAGTTTTAGTTGTAGTTTTAGTCGTAATGTTTAGTTGTAGTATTAAGGCCTTTCCATGTGTTCATAAATGATTTGTATATTTGTTTACAGTTCATAAACTACATTGTAACAATCATATGACACAAAATTCATTGGCAAAGCAAAGCCATCTACGCATTATGAAATTTTTTTCTTTGCTTTGTTTTTTAGAGATAGATTTGTTTAAATTTTTAAAATGGCTGAAGATATTCTCGTTTATTTTAGGTATCATTTATTTATTTTAAATTTGCAACAAAATTAATTTTAAAGTGTAAACAATATTAAAACCAATGAAAACTAACTTTTAAAATGCGTGTTCATAAACGTCAATAAATTATTGTACAGTGTGACTGTCGTAAGCTAAAATCATATGATTATAAGTCACGCATGTATAATGCAATTGTCACGTTTATGACAAAGCATTTAGTTATAGTTTAAGCTCTAGTTTAGTTGTATCTTTAAGTTGTTTAGATTAGGCTCTGCAGTTCTATAATAATAATAAAAAGCACTGATTGCAAGTGCAAAAATATAAAATGTAAATATTTAGAATAAAAATAAGAAAATGTCCCACAAAGGTTGAAATCACAAATTTACAGAGGTGGTTTCAAACCAAGGTTTAAAGTTTGATAGATTGAGATAGATAAATACTTGTAAGTATTATTAAAATAAACAATACATGAAATGTTAATTTGATACAGGCACAATAAATTAAATGAAATTATTTGGTGCTACGCTGAAATAATACTAACATTGTCATAATCTTTTTTATTTCATTGCTACAAAGAAGTATTTATAAAATAGACTGTTCTACATTTCAGTGATTACCTAGTGATATTAGAATAAGATATTTTGTACCATCACCATTTTTGATCATTTTGATGGCTTTTGTTTTTTTTTTTTACTAAAGTATTAAAATTATATATAGGGTCCGAAATGTATTTTATTTAACTTTATGTGTTATTTTATTCGTTCTATATAAAAATATTATAATTTAAATTAAATTAAGCACGGTATTTAATGACTAAAAATTTTATCGGTTTGTGAAGGAGGTCCTATGAATCCTATGATTCGGCTCAATCAAATAAAATAAATCAATAAATAAATTTTGTAGAGGATTTTAAGTAATCAAAAATATATTTTAAAAATAGGATAGGTTCTGAGTTCTGTTATTTCACACAAAATAAATACAAAAATTAGTTCGCGGAAAATATTATTTTTATTAATTCATTTTTTTGTCTATTTTGTTATAAAAAAATCACCATTTACAAAATTTTGAATCAAAATATTTTAATAAATTAATTTTATATATTATATATATATATAAATATATATACATAATAATATTTAATATTTGATAAAAATTTCAACTTGAATTTGAATTTAATTCGAAATCAATTTCTCGGCACTTCAATTCTTCTGAAAGAAAATTCTACGAAATATATTCACTTCAATCAATCAAGGGAACATGTTCAACTATACAAATGGAAAAAAATTAATTGTTTTATTTAATCTATATTTACTTAGCTATAGATTTTTGCTAAGAAATTTAACAAAATTTATTTCCAATTGAATAAAACATTTTATTTATTTTTTTTTATCATATTCAGAAGCGGAATGTTTTTTTGAAGTTAAAAATACTTTTTTTTTTGGTTGTTGTTTTTTATTAAGTTGAAATATTTTACTTAAACATTTGGTTTAAATCTAAAATATCTCATAATAAATATAAATATATATATACTTAAATTTAATCAACATTTTAAATAATGTAATCTAATTAAGTTAATTATTGTGAATGATAATTAGTAATTATTGACAAGAATATTCAATTGTCAACAGTGTACAAACTCATACGATTCGCTCCAAAAATATGTTCGAAAAAAAATATGCATCTTTAAAAATTATCAAAGACAATGAGTGTTATTCGAATTTTGACTTGACTATTAGTAACTTTGATTAAATTTATATATTTTGGCTTGTTATAGGTTATTAAGTTTATTTTTAAAGATTAAAAAAGTACTTAAATTCTTTAGTGAGTTTTAAAATTGACTAACTATTATCTATAAAAACTCACCTAAAAATTATACCTAAAAAACACGGTTCTTTATAGTATTTGCAATTGTGTTGAAATTTAAATTAGATTAATTAAAAGAACTTGGTACTTTGAACCTTTAAAACTTAAAGTAAAAAAAAAATATTATCTTATTAAATTTATTCCAATTCTCAAAACGATTCTGTTCCCAAATACAGAGTGTGTATAAAAAATATAAAAATTAATCAGTGTAGCAATATTATATAAATAGTTAAAATTGCTTTTAAATTACTATTTTTGTAAAGTTAAGAAAAACGAATACTTAACGAGTAGTTTTTAACGAGTATAATGAGTAAATATTTGTACTACATCAACGCTCCATGGTGTATTCGTAATCTCATTTATAGTGCTTATAAATAGAATCAAGGCGAATGACGATGACGAAATATCAAAACACATTTCGCTATCATATATAGTTAAATTCGAGTGAACACAACCATGTCGAATTTCGTTGTCAAATTTTTTGTTGCCTTCAAAATTAGCCTATTTGCTACTTTTTCGCCAACGAAAAAGTGACAGCTGATTATAACAGAATTCAGTTACAGTGTTTTTTTTAAATTTTGTTTTATTTTTCAAAAAATAGATGGTGTAGCAGTTTGAGAGTAAAAAAATAATTTAAAATCTAGTTCAAAAATTGAAAAAATTAAATAAAGAAATAAAATGATTCTCGGAAAAAAATTAATTGAAGAAATTAGGTAATTCTGTTAAGAAATTAAATAATTCAATTAATAATTTTTAAAATATTATCCATTTAATTTCTAAACTGATTGATACTAATTAGTGTTAGTATAAAATATTTTTTTACTTTCGTTGACAGCTACTGTCGCCATAGTGTTTCGCCATGAATGTGTTTGATTAGGTGAAATTTGTTATTTGTCAAAGGACAAAATATTATGTGATCCAACATTAACTGAAGCGACAGTCAAAAATTTGTGAAGCGAATTAAATCAACACGACCCACTTGAGTAAGGTTGAAACTTTTGATCTATTAAAATTTGATTGGATTTTGGTAAATCAAAGATATTTTAGTTTTTTTGAGTCAAAATTAAATTAATGGCTATAGTTTGTAAGACTAGTTTTAATGTTTCATGTATTTTTAATGTTTAAGGTTGGTGATAGTTTAACTACTTTGATGACGTTGTATGTGTTTCGGAGTATTTTAGTCAGAGAATAGTGGTATAATTTCGAAAAGATTATAGAAATGGAATAATGTAAAAATGCAATTTTTACGATTATGCAATTGTTTGAATTATTTTTGGTGGTTAATTTGGAGGTTGGAATGTAAGGTTTAGGTCATTATTCAACTTGTATAGAACTGAATTTATTTAAATTTATATTAATTTTTTTTTTTAATTTTAATTCACTTTTTTCGTGTAATTATTTAATTTAGTTTAATTGAATTTGATATTTTTTTTCGTTTTAAAGTATTAAAGCATAATCACTCTATCTATAAGATATATTGATACACTACTAAAAGCAACAAAAAGAAAATTCGTACAACAATAAGGACACATCAGGTACAAATTAAAATATAAATTTGTATCTTGTATCTGTCTAACTCGCATGTATATAACATATTATATTGTATGTATTTCTATAAAATGTGCAAAATCATAGCTTTTATTTAAAATAAAGACAAATTTAATTATTCATTATTATTATTATTACTATTATTATTGTTATTATTATTATTATTATTATTATTATTATTATTTTTGTTTGTTTTGTTTTTGCTCGCGTTTTCCCATTGGAATTTTCAAATAAATTTGAAGTTATTTTTTTTAGTTTTTATTATAAAATCAAATTAAAACAATGTCTTTTGATGAGAAATTAAATATTAAAGATATTTTAAATACCTATTAATTAATAATATTTTTTTATTTAATTCCACATATGAAAATTGTATGAAATAATTTGCATCTTTTTCTATTCCTGTAAATATTTTCTATATCTTGTAGCTGTCTAACATCAGTCTAAAATTTTATAGCGCTATTATGTTTAAAGATTTTGTTTAATTAATTTAGATTAAAATTAAATTTTTTTATGATATGCAACCTTTTTTTACTGGTTTAGTTGTAAAATATTTATATACGTAGTCTTATTAACAATATATTATAATTTTTTTCCCTTGTATACACTTTAAAATACTTATTGTCTTGTGCATACTATAATATTATGAAATAAATAAAATAAATAAAATAAAATAAATAAATAAAAAGGCTTAAAACCAATTAAATATAACTATACTAATTGAAACGAACCGGTTTTAAATCACAATCAGGGCACAGATTGAAAAATTTTCTTTCTTTTATTATTCATTTGATTATAAATTAAAATTTGATAGGAGCTACAAGTATTATTTGGCATTAACTGAGTAAATCTAGAACTTAATCAATAAAATTAAATTATTATATTTAATAACGCATATTTCCTCATAACATTTAATTAATTAATTAATCTAGACCGAAAAATTGATAAATAAATAAAACAGAACAGCCCAGTGGCGAAGTCTGTTACGAGTGATTCCTTAGCCTTCACAGAGCTGATGTTTAATAAATTCTTCCTCTATTTCACATATTCTACATAAGTTGTTTTCGGTTAGACCTATTTTATAAAAGTGTTTCTTTATTAGGCATTGGCCTGTTATTACCACTGCCAAGATACGTACCTATTTTCTATTGAGATTTAGACAAAGCATTATAATAAATTTATTTAATTTTTAGAAAATCAGATTATAGTTTTTGTATTTATTTAACAGTGGACCTACAGATTAGTTTTTGTTTTATTATATTTTAGTTTATTTTTTTTTTCAATTGCCAAAATTGGGTTCAACAACTAACTGCTTTGCTTATATTTTCTTTGTATAAATCATACAATAACTATATGTATTTCTATTTTTGAAATTTCTGATATTTTGTTGGTATAATTTAAGTGTTGGAAGCTACATTAAGTGCGTATAGTAAATATGCGATTTAGCATAGATCTTTTTTTTTTTTTATTGTAGTGATAACCAAAGGTATTTGCAATTAATTTGAAAAGTAGTAGTTTTCCATCTATCGACTTTATTAAGTTAAATTTTAACATTCAAATTTCCCTAAAAAAAAAAAATTAATTAATGTATACCGGAAAATATTGATAAATAAATAAAACGCTGTTCCCAGTGGCCAAGTCTTGTACGAGTGAGCCATTCGCATTCACAGAGCTGATGTTTAATAGTTGTTGCCTCACAAACCAACTATTATAAGCTATTTATTTTAATGTATTTTTACATGCGATAAATTAAGCAAATAAACAAACAAATAATACGACCTGATATTTGGTAGTGAAATGACATATAACCACTACAAATCAGGATATAGTTATTATCCGTACTTCTACTGGTACGGCTTAAAAATATATTATAATAGATGAAATAAGTTAGTAGGTAGTCGTGGCTGCCTGTATACACCAACTTATTTAGATCATAAATGTATCATAGTGTCCACCACATACTGACTGAAAAAAAGATGGCCATCGTAATTTTAAATTTTTTGGTTTTCGGAATTAAATTAAATTAATTTCATTACTAGAATGTCATAAATTCCTAATAGAATGTTATATTAAGTATTTACATAATTGAAATATTACTGAATCAATCACACACATTTTCTTATCATCACACTTAATAACCATTTGTTAATATGTAGTTCTAGTTTTCCCATTTCCTTCTATTTTTCTTTTAAATTGTAGAGTACTTTAGTTTAGAATCATTTTGTTAAATTAATATTAATTACTTTTCTTTTATTTCTTTTTTTAAATTTTTTTTTCTTTTAGTTTAAGACCTAATTGTAAACTGTTTGATCTAAACAAGAAAAAAATAAATAAATAAATAAATAAATATATCAATTTTTGAATCAGTCAGTATTACTTGTAATTTATGTAGGATATAGAAAAAATGCGTATGAGAAAAAAGTGAGTGATTCAAGAAATGACTGCATTGATAGGTTTTATTAAAAACTAAATTAGTAATTTAATTTTTTTTTCACTGGATCAGAATGAAGGTTTAAAAAGAACGATATAGGTTATATTATATGATGTCATATGAAACAAATTTTTTTATTTGAAATGTTGGGCAACCTTCAAAATCGAATTTTCAAATTATAAATGTTCTTGAAATTATAATTTGTTTTTACCTTTTTTCTAAATTTAATTATTTTAAATATAGAGTTTAATAGAAGTAACGTAGTTCGAAATATGAATGTGGATATGTGTATTCTACGAAGTTTAAATTGATTAAATAATAGGTTTACTTAGGTACATTTTATATACTTATAGGCATTTAAAAGAAAAACGAATAAAACTTGAAATTGCTATCACAATTTTTAAACGATTACAATTTCAAAAGGCTCCTGAGCCTGAACCGTATACATACTCGGGTCTCATTTTTTAGTACATATATTGTGTATTTAAATATTATTAATGAAGTCTTCAATTTGAATCAATAGAAAAAAGTCATCAATAGAACACAGTCAGTAATTGTGTAATTTAGGAATAAAAAAGTTAATTCAGAAAATAATGCACATCAGGATAAATGAAAATATTTCCCTTCATATATTAGACTTTCACTTTCTTCACTTCATATTTTTATTTAATTTAATTTTTAATAAAAAAAAAATGAAGAAAATTATTGAAAAAAAAAATTATTAACATTTATGTCAAGTTCTCTAACATATTTCAGTTTTTTAACCCTTATAAAAACTCATTAAAAAAAAAATTCTTTATATTTCATTTTACATCAATTTTGACATTTCTATCTTTTCTATTTTGTTTTTGTCATTGTTGTTGTTATTTAGCTAGCAAGCGTTGGCTGTGTTGTTTTTTTGTTTTTAGTTATGTCCTCTTTTAAATAATTTTCTTTTATCTTTAAAAATTGAAATATTTGTTGTGTTGCATGTCATTCAATTTTTTTTTTTTTTTTATAACTTTTTATTGATGCTGACAATTTTGACATTTTATAAATTAATATACACGCCTACACTCACACTTCACTTATAATACACATAATTGAACTGTACCCGAATGTATTTTCTATATATTTTTATTTCTATTACAATTATTTTATTACTTATCAAAATATTACCACTCGTTTCTATTTGGGATGAAAACAAAAAAAAGGGATGAAAATTTAACGCTTAATAGAACAGATAAATGGATATATATGTATATGTATGGTTGTATGTCTGTATGTATGTATTCATATTAAGTTACAATTTTGATTAAAATAACAATAGAAATATTATTTTCTACTACAATTGATAATGAAGATTAGTTTTGGGATGAAATGATGAACAAAATGAGATAATTTTTTGATAATAAAAATTCACATTCTGAAAATTCGAATTTAATAATTTTGTGTGTTTGCGATAGGTAAAAAGTTATTTATAAGATGTTTTATGTTTTTATTTAGGGATGCATCAGTATGAGCTGATGGTCTTAATATACAGTTTCCATTTACGTTTGAGAATTATGTTTTGAAGTGAACTGTAAAAAAAGCTGATCGATATTCAGTTCGCAAACCGTTTGAGAATAGTGTGTCGGCATAAATTGTAACAAGTTTGTTTTAGACAGTTAACTTTCTTTTAACTGTTTTAGTAGAATTACTGTGTATTATGATAATTTATGTATAAAAATATTCATGGATGGAAGTATGTGTAGTGTAAATACAAAATATGACGTATTTATCTTGATGAAATGAAAGTTCATAAATAATTATATAAAAACTTGGTGCTGGCTCAATATAAAAAACAATTGCCAATATAAAGAACTAGACTAGAAAAAACTAAAGTCGAAACTATATCGGTTCGAAAAAAAAATGCATGCAAAATAAATAAAAAATAACTTAAATATTTGAAGCATGGGGCACATAGCTTAATAGTCGTAGGCTTTCATCGAGATTCGCTCAAGGAATCACGTATAGAAATATTATTTATTTATTTATTTGTTCAAGTTTCTCAAAATAAGCTAAGGAGCTCGTACAGAGTAATATAATATATTTCTTATATTTATTTTAAAATGAAGCGTATGACATTAATGGTGTGTTAAATTTCATTAATTCAAATATAATGCTTCAGACCAAATTTAGATTGAATCAACTTGCAAGTTATTTGCTCATAGTATTTTGAATCTGGTGTTTTATGATTTATTATTATTTTATCAACTTGCACCAATACTGGATTTTGGGGATCATTAGTGTTATCTCATAATAATGTTTTTCATAAAATAAATAGTTCAGATTTAAGCTTAGCATCTGGCTCTGATGCCATTCCAAATGTGGTTATAAAACATTGCATTTAAAGCTTTAATGCATCTTTAATGTTGAATATTCAATAAATTGTTGCAGTTAGGTATATTTTTGGATGCCAGGAAACGTTGTTCCAATTTTTAAGGCAGGTTGTAAATTTGATTTATTATCAGCGATTCCAAAATTATTTGAGACTATAGTCACCGATAAAATTTATTTTATGGTCAAGAATCATATCTCTATTCATCCACATGGTTTTATGTCTGGAAGATCAAAAAATACTAATTTATAATACAATTGAAAATGGTTATCAATTGATATCATCTTCACTGATATTTCTAAGGCGTTTCATAAAGTGAATCATTCCTTACTATATTGGCTAAATTAGAAGGTTTATAGAGGTATCTATGGTATATGTTTTTCAAATGCTTAAAATCTTGTTTGATTGATCACAAACTGCATGTTACTATTTCCAACATAAAATATGGAGCGAATGTTGTTTCTTTGTTTTATGAATGATTTACATTTTGACATTCATCTCAAGTTATTTCGATTTATTTTATCGTTATTGTTGATGATACAAAATGTTAATCAACACAAAAAAAAAAAAAAAAATTATTATAAGGTTTTTTGCCATTTTTTTTTAACTCAAAATAAAAATTAAACAAAATACAACTCATTGTAGCTTAATTACTGACTAAATATAACAAATGTAGATGAAGTCTATTTTTAAGTAATAATTAGACAAATTAAGGTAAATAAAAATAAATCTAGATACTAAATTATTTGCAGTATTAAAATGTTCGTATGATTTTTTGCTGCAGAATATCATTAAATTCTTTAATTGTTTAAATTGACTTATTGTAAATATCAATGACAAAATTCAATATTAGGCTTTATCAAACGTAAATCCACGAACTTTTTATGCTTTCCTAGGACGTTTTGTCAGAACTTTTTATGTTTTTTACGACGAAATTGATTGTCTCCAACTGAAACAGAATATTCTTGTGCACATAGGACTAATTATACTCTCTTTGAGCCTTTAATAAATTCTCAATGCTTGTTTAATCAATGTTATTCGGTGATTGACTTCAATTTTAGTAGATTTTTTTATTATATTTTTGTTTTAGCTTTATTTAGTGTATATAAGTAAAATCTGTAACGGCTTGGACCGGTAGATTGATGAAATAAATAAGTAGGCCATTCGCTTCATATATTACAGCGACATATATATAGCTATACAAATACAGCTATATAAATAGTTCTATTGTGCATCGTAATATATTATAGTTATATCTGTTTACTGTACCTGTTGATTGTTAAACAAATTCAGTGACCTCTCTTGGTTTTATATGGGAAAAACAGTGCCATGGGTTTTGGTTTCAGACTTATATCAAACAGAAAAACAGCTCGTCTGTTTAAATCTTTATTTCACAGAATTTTTGGTGCTTGTTATTAATCGATCCTATATTTTTTAGGTTGTCCCCATGTAGGTCCATTATCTGTAAAGAACCATGTAAAATTTGTCAGCGGTCTGATGACAGTTACGCAAGACAGAGGGCATTAAGTTCTTCAAAATCGTTTGATGTATAGTGTGTCTGTGTTCTTACACTTCCACTATTTCATAGCTCCAAGCTATATCGCGGAAAGCATTTGAACAAAATTCTAATTCGATAAATTAGATTTTTTTTCCATTTCCAGATATCTAAAATTTTTTCAAGTCGTTATGAAAGGGTAATCTAATTGAATTCCAGCTTTTGTAGATTATTTTAACACGCCAGAGCGATTTTTGCCACTCAATTAATTTTGACACTGTTGTTGTGCGATAGCTCTGCTCTAGACGACTGTCTAACAAATTTATACGTATTTTTGAAGTTGTTACAGATTTATTTGGTAAAAATTGTTTAATTGAGTTGAATATAATCATAGCTCTTAACCCTGTACGAACAGAAATAATATGCAAATTACAATATGATTGCTCGAAGAAGAAAACTAGGAAAAATTTAAATGTAGTTTTATTTTGGTTATGTATAAATGAGAGACTGGCTCTGTATTTTCAAACTGGCAGACTTAAAAATAAGTTCTACCACTCTTTTTGACTGCAAATGATGCGACGTTGTACATTGTTATTACAAGCGATATTTATTGTTTTTTTCTTTCTTATGTATAGTCAGTTATGTTATACAATTTTTTTTATCATCGGTATAGTGTTGGTGTGTCTGAATTGTTGATGGTATAATATAAGAGCAATATAGAAAACCAGTTCGGTTGTTGTTTTATTTCTTTACAATGTCCAGAGTCCTTATAGTGCTTGGAAATATATAGTTGTATAAATAATAACGACTTGTTGCAGTTTTTCACTCCTTTAATCGAATTGCGAATTATATGTAGGTAATAGGTTTTATGAATACTTGATCTGATATTTTTGATTTGATTAGACTTGATTTTGAAAATAGATGAACTTTATTAATGCTGGAAGGAAGACTTTTTCTAAATAAAAGGTTTGTATTAAATAAAATGGAATTGATTACTAGTTTCCAACTTGGTATTTATTTAATTTTTCATTAAAAAAATGCAAAAATTTTAAAAATATGCTTTGTTGGTCAAAGTTCATCTGATTATCTATGATTTATTTTCGAATTTTTCCATTCCATACATTCGTCTCAAAATATGAGAATCCATCGTCAACCAAGATTTTCAAAATAATAATTGGATATGAATGTTTTTTGTTAATAACATATTTTCTTTGTTGTTAAAATAATTGTCTGTGGAGCTGGCATAATATGGAAAAATAAATTATTTGAGTAAATTAAAAACGTTGGAACAAATTGGAAAAACGTTTTGAACAAAAGATTGGACAAAAATAAAATAAATTTGGAATTTTTAAAATCCAATACAGTATAGTTTTGACTAAACAACATGACAAAACAGGAATACGTCATTACATATTGTGATAGGGTAATCATTATATTGTCGGCATTCATGCACAATATTTGTTGTCAGTTGAATTCCAAAAAAATATTTGTTTTTTTTTTATTCAAATTTATTTGTTGTAATCAATTGGTTTTTTTATTTAAATTTAATTTAATATTATTAATAATATAAAAATTCATTATTTATAATTATAATTAATTTTAATATTTTTATTTTTCATATTTTCTCATTTCAGTGATATTTAAAAGTTTTTTTGAACTTCATTTCTGAAGATAAAAATTTATTTTTATTAAACGGTTTAAATAACGGCTTCAAAACGACGACTACATTGTTGCAACATTTTAAAGAAGTGGTTACGACGAAATTTTCTAGTCGTGACCACCACCATCACCCGCAACAAGCAGGGGTTCATCAGGTAATCCACCAACATCAACAAAATTTTTCAGCCATTTTTCCACCATATCTTAGTATGGAAAGAGGTGGTTTAATTGAAAACATGGCCGATTCTGGTCTATGTCTTCAAGATTTAGTTGGTGGTGGTGGTAATAGTTCATCACCTGGTAATCAAGTTTCCAGTAATAATCAACAAAATAATAATAATAGTTCAGCTAATGAAAATGGTAATACAACACCAAATGGAAATAATAATAATGGCGGTGGTGGTGGTGGTGGTAATAATAATAATAATAATGGAAATAATAATGGTCCGGGTGGTGGTAACAGTACTGGTGGTAGTAATAATACTCTTACAAATCATTTACATAATCATCATAGTTTACACGATTCAGCTGGTGGTGAAAATGGTTCACCATCTATTAGCAGCTTAATGCCAGTTGGAGCTAGTTCAAATTCAGTTCCATTAAGTCAGTTACATCATGGTACACATGATTTAGGCAGTCATCATTTACATCATCATGCTGTTTCATCTCACAGTACGACTGCTGTTTTACATGAGCCATTAGAAAAATTAAAAAGTAAGTTAAATTTTATTTTATTTTTAATTATTTTTTTTTTTTTTTATATACGAAATTTCAAGATGTCGTCAAAGATTTGATTTTGTAAAAAAAATTAATTTTGTGAATTAAATTAAGCAATAAATTGAATAATAACATTCTAGAAGATTTCAAATTAGGTTTGAAAATTTAAATTATATTATTAATTTTTTTATTATATATAATTTAATTTTTCTGCTTCTTCATCTCCTTCGTATGACTAAATCCTGTTACTTTGCAATGTATCTTCAGGACAGTAAAACATTGCAATTACATTTTCGGTCGCTGTGCTGGTATAGTCATCAATTACTTTGTAGGAAACTTTGGCGAAGTTTCCTGTACCTATTCTATATACTTCGTACGTGAATTCTATTTTGTTAACCCTACGTCTTGAATATCACGTGCTATTTTTATATTTTAACTACACGAAGATAATTCATCAATAAAACGTTATGAATAAGATTCAACTCCTCTATTCTGTTTTCGGATAGAAAAAAATCATCAAAAGAACCTACATTTATTGTTCTATTTTCTGAGATAGAACGAAGTGAAGAACTTTGCTGACTTTAAAGCACTAAAAACTCTTATCCTTTTGTTAAAATTAAAACTATAGTCTTTTAGACTTACCATTAATACAACTTTGGCTCTATTACTACAGATATATTTGATCAAACAAGATTCCATTAGAGATTCTTGAGAGATAAAAGATTTTAATGTAACACAGTTCGAACGGTTTCGTCCATTTAAGTCTTTTAACAAAGTTTTGACTGTCAAATAAGCGTAAGACTTCAGTATTAACATGTTGAGAAAGATGAATTTTAGTACTTCCCGGTTTTTGTATTTTGTCTTTTATGATAGGCATTTTGAGATCTTTATGAATATCAGCATTGCGAATATAACAAGGAGCATTGACAATGTTTCGCGACACATGGTTTTAGATGGTTTGAATATGAAGTTGTTTAGCACAATACCATATTTGAATAACATTTATCCAGACTGACTTAAATATTTGACTGTAGATTAAAACTTTGTTAGACGTCGAGAAAGTTGATGTCCGCCCTATTACCCAATACAGCTGATTGTATTTCATGTCTAACTCTTGTTTTTTTGCTTAACATGTTCTTTCAACCTGAGCTTTACATCTAGTATCGTACCAGAGTATTTTGCAGAATAATTCCTCTATTTAAGCAGAAAATTTGAGATCACTATTCAATATTTAAGAGCTCATGAATCAGTATAAAAATTTAATAATATTAAAAATAAGTTTTAAAAATACAATATACCTTACCTTACCTAAATAATTTTTATTTTATTATTTTCGTTTTCTCTTTATCTTATCAATACTCTTCTTATTAGCGACATTGATGAGTAATTTTGCGTTTTATCTTATGAGCATTGACTTATTGGAAGTTTAACCATTGATACAATTCTGTCTATTCTTTAGTATGGTAGCGTTCAGTGAAATTAACCAATGGATCTGAAATCCACAGATCCATGGATCTGTTTACTGACAGATATGGAACGGTGTGATAAATGTACCGGTTAATGTATCGCGGTTAATGAAAATGGATCTGAAAAAATTCTAGATACATTTCATGGATCTGACTTTTTATATGTAAAAACAACAACAACAATTTTTATGTTGAGTGTTGTGACATCTACTGTAAGCAAAATTAAATGTTTATAGTTTTTATGAAAGTTGTTAAATTTAAATCGCCATTATTTTTTTAATTAGTGTGAAAATTTAAATTCTTAAAGAAGATTTATTTATTTCAATCTACTGGGTAGTCCCTTACAGATTTTGCTTATAAAATATTAAAAACTAAAATAAAATAAAACTAGAAATAGAAAACAAAAATTGTAAATATAAAAATAATTTCAAATATAAAATAACATTAATAATAAAATGCATTAATAATTTCAAGTTAAAAATAACATTAAGTTAAGAAAATAAGTTAAAAAAAAGAAAAATGCATAAGTAGCATAAATAAATATTTATAGTAATAGCAATAGTAATTATAAAGGTAGGCAGTACATTCAAAAGATAATAGAGAATAATTTTAATAAATTTGTAGAATAAAATTATAATTAATTAAAATTAGAAGAATTATTGTAATGTATCAAAAAATGTGATGATTTTTCTCCTAAAAACGAATCTACTGTAGTTGAAATCAATTACTGAAAAACTGTTATTAAATAAGCGCTGAGAGTTTGCTATAGATTCGGAAAAATCATAGTTCGTTCTATGACTTTGAAGATATAAAAATCTTTGGCTTCTGAAATCGCGCGCACTGGAGCATAGATATTATAAAGGCGAAGAATAGATGGACATTTTATTATGCCAGATAACATATCATAGGAAAACATCACGGATGCAGCATTTCGCCTAGCCTCAAGAGTAGGAAGCTTAATAAGTTGACATTTAGCTAAATATCCAGTAATATAAGGTTGCCAGTTGAATTTACGTAGGCAAAACCTAATCATATTGTTTTGAACAGACTCTATTCTTTTAATATGGACGAACAAGTGCAGTACATAAATTTTTGAATGTATAAGGATCAGAAAATTGCTGTGAGTTACGCTTAATGAAACCTAACATGGAAAAAGCTTTAAAAATAATTCGATCTATGTGAGCTTTAAAAGTTAATTTATTATCGAGAATGATACCCAGGTCTTTTGTTTCACGGACATGTTCAATAATAGAACCGTTGATATTATAATAAAATTCCCATTAATGTTGCACCAAGAGTAGATTTATGTACATAAAACTTAAATTAAGAGTTATAAAAAATAAATTATATGTATGATAATAAATATTATTCCATTCAAATTTAATTTATTTTTAAAAGTACTCATTATATTTTCTGGTGATGGCGCTCGTATTGCGGTAAATTTTTGCGGTGAATTACGCTCAATGATATATGGTACATGGATCCAAAATGGATTCCAGATCTACCGGTTAATACTACTGAACGAACCTTATGTTACACGGTTTGCTGTTGATTGTATTTTTAAGAGTTTGCATGAATCAGTTTTTTTTTGGGCCGTGAGCTCTATTTATTTCTATATGTAAAAACAAAATGACTACATCTTATCCTTGTGAATACAAAATAATTTGACATCATAAGGGTTTATCAATATGGAATGAAAGTTTCTCTGGTCATCGATGGTAAAAAAAAAAAACTTTTTTTAACTAGATATATTTTTAAATTGAGACTCTCCTTTGGGCAAAAAACAAATTAAATTATAATAATAAATCCTTTATAGTCTAGAAATTTTAAAAACTCTTACTACAACACAATGTATGAATTCATATTTCCTTTGAAGAAATCACAACTTCTTAAATAAAAATAAACCAAAGCAAAACAAAATATTTTTTTCATATGAGTTTTTAATGTCCTGCTCTACAGGATTGAAATGAAATATGATTGTTAAAAAAAGGATAAATAAAAATTTGCATATTTAAAAAAAAAACAAAAAAAAAAAAGGATTTCAAAGTATTGAAACGACTCAGTAATTCCATTAAAAATTCCAATTCTGATTTGGTTTTTGTTAAGGTTTTTTAATTTTTTTTTTTTATATTCGATTCGGTTCGTAAATCCTTACATCATATTTTAAGAATAAAATGTTGTCTTAAAAATATAAAATACTCATAATTTTAATAAAATTTATTCATATAGATGTGTTATGAATTTTGTTTTGGTATGTGTCCTGTTCTGTTTATTGTTTCTGGACAGTGGACACCATTTTTGTATTCTAGTACATATACAGTCAGTGCCATAATCATTTACACAACTATATACAAAAATTTATATTATTTTATATACTTAACTTTTCAGAATCCACGACCACTTCAAATATTATTAAATCAAATTCAAATAATTCGTAATTATGTTTAAGTACTTCGTAGGTGTGGACCCAGGCTCATTAGAAATCAAAGAATTACTTTCTTCTATTAAAAACAGTCCCAACGCTAAACAAGAGTAGACGCAGGTGCTTATTTCTACATAGAAGAGATACGTAGAGGCTTAAAACATATTTCGGAAATTCTTTCATAGTTCGGACTTCCACATTCAAACAACACCATAGTGCATAACTTACAGAAGTTTAAGAAAACATAAATAATAATCTTATTCTGCAAATTTTTGCTAACTCATTCAATGATCTCTTTCTTCTTTCTTCCTATCCTATCCTATGCCAACCAAGCTGAACGTAAGTACTAAATATTACATCCTACCGTTTGGCCGTTTATAAAAAAAAAAGTTAAATATTGAAAAAATGGATTAAATTTTTTTTATATATACTTATGTGGATACGGGTTTAAAATGGACTAAAAAGTATAAAAATCATTTTTCCTGGCCCATACAGATTTGTAACCTAATACAGATTTCTGATCCCATACCGATTATCTTAAAAATTTGTAATTTGCAATATTCAATACCTATCAAAATATTTGTAAGAATTAAAACTAAAACAAAGGGAGGATGCATGCCATAGCTAATGGTAAGACGGGTAGAGAGTAGCTGTCATTTGAGAGTCAGACTACGGACTTTAGGTGAGGCTTTCCCCCAACAATATAGGTTTTATCGCGAATTGCAAAATAGAAGATCTGATCAACCTTCTCAATCACACAGGGTGATTCTGATGATCCCATATAACCATACTAATAACAACAAATAGGTCACTCGATTCGTAATATCAAAAAGGCCTAATCAAGGGCTAATTGGTTTTTCAGAAGCAACTGGAATGTCATACCTACCTACCAAGCCGCCATTGGAAAAATTCACATAACAGTTAATACAATTTTGAATACAATAAAATTGTTAGTAACTTAAGTAAACTATTCATGCAGAAACCATCAAGAAGGTGTACCAAATTTGATTCAAATCAACCCAGTAGTTTCTGAGATATGATATTTACTTCAAATAAGTGTGTTGACGGGGACCAAATCCTAAAAATTGTTGCAAAATCACCAGAAAACCTGATGTGTATCAAATTTGAATTAAATTAGCCCCCTACTTTCCGAGATGTGAATTTTGGTCTAAATAAGTGCTCTCCACCAAATCCAGAACCCCCGATTATGAAAATATGTTATCACCGAAACCCAAACTGTGTCCAAAATTTTAAGGTTGTAGCTCATTGGGAAATTCGTTTAAAATCGATTGCAAATTTTGTAACGAATAAAGAAACAAAAACACAGGAATCGGCGAGTTAATAAAATCAAAAATTTTAAAAATTGATATAGGTACATTAGACGTACAGCGTTTTCAAACATACCTGATGGTTGTTAAAGTCAAAATGTTATTTTCTACGTTTATGTATGTTTGTCAACACTAAGTGCGTGTCCGAGTACATAAATTAACCTACACTCTCTAATAAAAAAAATATTTATGGCGAAAAATTTAATCGCAGAGCTAATTGTAAAATTGCATAGAGCAAAATGTCTATTGATTACGTTACTAATTCATTAAGTCCAAATTAATGACAGTTTTTCTGAAAATAATTTCAGCTTGAATCAAAAATTAGAAATTCTCAGTTTTTTACATCAGTCAAGTTTTGATTTGCAATTTCTTTCTGCTTAGGGGAATCCTACTGAATGGACTTTAAAAGGTGTGATTATTTGATCGCTAGATAATCAAGATAAGTAGATAGATTCGCTTCCTGCGATGCTTGAGTACTCTTTTAACGCTATTATTGTTACTTTGTTTCTTTTTGCCATAGCAGTTTTATCACCTCTGTGGAAATAAAATACTACTGAGTTTTTCAAACCAAAATAAAGATATACGAATAACAGGCAATGATTAAGAAATGCTAAAGTTTTAACAAGCAAATTAATTTGTTTAGATCAAATAAAATAATTTTCGAGTTGTTCCGGAATACTTTACAACTTGGTTGGTGTATGATGTTAAGTGTGAGACCAAAATTGCAATAAGTTAAAGTTATCTTAAATGGCTACACATTCTGGAGGATATCAGATTTTCATTTTTTAAATAATTCTAATTTTTTGTTTATTTGTTGATTTACTTATTTAAAAGTCTCGGAAGAGCTATTATAGCTGCAGGTGTAGAATATTTAATACAATTCATTTAGTAATAGATCATTCAAGAAAAAAACAAAATAAAATTAAAAATATCAAGTTAACATCAAAAATCGAGACAATAACAATAAAAATACAAAATATTGATCCGCTTCAACTTTCAATTTAATTAATTATTGTGCTCTGATAGAGTCATATATGATTTTATTAAAATATATCATATGGTGCTGGTAGCTTCAGATAACACCAATTTCAAGTAATCGCGATTTATCCTAAGAGTGAAATAAACCATGACTTAACAACACTTTTAAAACTTAAAGCTGTTTTGTGAAGCACTTACGTTATTTGAGCTATCCTTAACTTTCAAGATGAAAACTAACGACGGATAATGGAAGATATAAATATTTTCGGAATGAAATTAAAGTAAAGTATCGCTTTTAATTAATATCTATAGAGCTTATACATACTGGTTTCCAAGATGGAGTGTAGTTTTAATATATGGACTATAGCTTAAAAAATTTAACTAAAAACAGAGTAGAAAAACTCATCTTATAAATAAATAATTTATTTGTTGTCATTTGTCAGGCTTTCAATCATAATTATTTTAATAATTGATTGCAAATATCGATATTTCGGAGGCAACATACTTCCTTCGTCACTATACTGCCGACGAACTAATTTTCTTAATTTTTTCCCCTTTTCTATATCCTAAAACTCAACAATTACATATTTTATCTGTAGTCATTTCCAAATTAGTTTATTTTAATTTAACTAGTGGTAAGTGGCCATTTCCGAAATAATTGTTGAATCTAGTATCTACATGTTCCCTTGAAATCGTTAAACTTTCGTATGGGTCTAATTTGACTATTTTTTGTATCTCGCTTCTATAGATGGTTTAATTTTAATGGCTAAAATAGTTTGGTTAATAGGTTTTATCAATTTAATGATGTTCAATTGCGAACCTAAAATTAGTAGGACCACTTTTTTTTTGCTAATTCGGTTTCTCTTAAATGTTCGCGGAATTTCATAGTAATTAGTCTTTTTATTGTCATATACAAAGTAGGTAGGTAAGTAGTAGTAGCTGCCGACATTACGCCGACACACTTAGACCGGTGACGTCCATTGTGATACCACGGAAACTTTCTTCGGAAACTTTCCCCTCGTTGAACCAATTTGAGCTTTTAACGAAGCGGCGGAGGTTTTTTATACCAGTATTTTCAATATCATCCAGTGAGTCATCACCCAGCGAATCCAGAAAGAAGGCTCCTAAATGGATTTTCCTTTTATGGTAGAGACCAGGTCAGGAACAGAGTAGGTGTTGGACAGTTTCATCCTCCTCCACCTCTCTACACGTTCTACAAAAGTCGTTTGAGTTGAGTCCCAGTCTTCTGGCATGTTTACCAATCAGACAGTTTTCATAGTTAGTAGGTTAAGGAATCGCTTCAGGTTCAACATGGGCCAGATTTGCTTGGTGATGTTGCAGTCTGGTCTAACTCACCATCTGCAGTTTGAAGCTTTTATTGCATCATTGCGAAGCAATAAATTACAGGTGGCAAGAGGTGCACTCAGATTGCTCCTTTCCGGAAGGATTTCTAATATAGTGCCCTCTCTGGCAAGTAGATCTGCCATGCAGTTACCCGGAATATCACTGTGTCCTGGCACAAATCGTAACAATATGTTGAACCTATTCGTTAGCTTATCCAAACAAGTGCGACAAGCCAACACGGTTTTTGAGTTGATGGTTACCGACTCCAGTGCTTTAATTGCGGCCTGACCGTCTGTGAGTATACAGATATTTGTAACAGATAATACGCTGGATCTCAACCAGTCTGAGGCTTCTTTTATTGCCATCACCTCCGCCTGAAACACACTACAATGTCTTGGTAGGCTGAAGGATAGACTTCCTATACATAATTTCGAGCAATTTTGGCATGATATTTTTATGCCGTTAATTTCTTCCATCTTTTGCTTATCCAAGCTATTCTAAATTATGTTTTTTGAACTTTTTTTTCTAATTTTTCATAGCGTCCCTTGCTTTTTTATTTCAGAATAAAATCTATACCTTTCCCTCTGAAACCTTGAATCCAGACAAAAGCTTTAAATATATTATTCATTTACAGTTAGTTTTTACTGTTAATTCATATAAAAAACAAATTACTTCATGTTGTTCGAATAATTTTGGTCATGACTGTATAAAAACAGTATTATTTAAATATAATTTTTATTTTTCCTCTATCAAAAAATGTTGAAGGTGTTATGTCTGAGACAACTGGACAAATCAAGTCATTTTGGTTTTGTATAAAATCTATTTTTTTTTTTCTTTTTCTTTAAATCCTTTTTATAATTTTTTTGTTTCGAGTATCGAAAATGAATATGGGTAGTAAAAGAATGTTATGAAAAAGAAAAATAAAAAAAAAAAAAATATCAAAGACATTATATCAAAAATAGTATTCTTTGGATTTACTTGAATTGGTCATATTGGATGAGACAAAAAAAAGTATTGAATGTATTCCAACCGAGTATTCTAGTCTTTAATCTGAATTTTATTAATTTCTATAACAAAAACAACTACAAAAATAAAATGAAAAAAAAAACTCTTAATAGAATGTTACAACATATTCATATAGATTAGAATATGTAATGAAGAAAGTTCTTATTATGAGACTGAATACAACCACACAAATAATAATAATAACAAAAACAACAAGAAGAAAAATTCATTCAGTTATTATAAATAAGACTATTATAGGAGGAGTAATATAAGTCCTATAAGGATATTGTAATTTACTCTAAAACAAAAATTTCTATTTCACAACAGGTATATAACATTATATCCTTAGGTTAATTTGTATAAAGAGTATTAAGATTATCTTAGATTTTCTTATTTATTTATTTAAACATAAATAGTATTTAAATATACAGATACATATATATATATATATATAATATGTATTGTAATTTGAATTACTAATATAAAATAGAAAAACAGATTCATTCAAATGGATATATCTAAGTATGTCTGTATGTATTTTGAAAATAGAATGGCCAAATGAAATTAGGAAAAAAATAATTAATAAAATTTTTTTTTATTCATTTGATATTAAGGTATTTGTGAATGTATATATATATTTATATTTGGTAATATATAGACCAGGAAATTTAAACTGTCTTTATGGATAGATTTTATGCTGCTACATATAAAAAGTCTACCAATAGAGATTTAAAAAGATTTTAAATTGAAAGTCTGCAGAAATTATGACTAATAATGAAGGGATGTTGATTTATTTTTTAAGAGCAATTATCTTAATATTACGTCTTGAAATCATTTAAATTGGCTCATCGACTTGCTTTGATTTAAATATTTATAATATTTTTTTTGTAAATTGTGTAGTTTTAATAGATTTAAAATTCGGATTGTAATTTATTCAAATTGTTTGTGATTTATTTCCATAGATCAGATATATTAAATTGTCGTAGATAAAACTTCATCAATTATTGTCGTAGATAAAACTCGTGCTCAATTGACATTTACATTACTGGTTTTGGGAAATTTTTTTTTTGGGAATTTATTTTGAAAATCACAAGAAATTATAATTTGCGTGCGCTAGTTCGAGGTGTAATATATGTTTGAAACAAAATGGTTGTGTAAATAGTAATAAAATTTAGCTTTGCTCTGTCCTGTTTGAAAAACTACATTGTCGAATTGGTTAAAGATCAAAAATATTTCAGTAAGTGATAAATTGATTCATTAATTTCTAAAAAAAAAATAGTTTTTTTTAAGTATTATGTTATTTATTTATTTTTTTATTTCAAGCTTAAACCAAGCAGTTACTAATAATATTTACTTAAAAAGTTACATAATTATAAATTAATTTTATTAGTAAGTTAATACTAATCATAGTTAAGCATAAGTTCTTAAATACTAAATGACCGTTTAACGTGTAGGAGTGAGAGTTGTTTAGTTTGTGTATTGATGCAGTTGTTTTTTTAATACAGCCTTTGAATGAGAGAAGTCAGTTACGGCCTTGTATTTATTCCCATTATTAACATTCTATTAATGGGTTCAAATCTATCATAATTAGTTCTGTGATAATCCAGGGTGAAAAGATTAACGGATCTAAGTCGAGAATTATTGTTAATGAAAATTTTATTAAAAATAGGTGGAGAAAATAACGTTACCTTTAACAATTTAAACAACAAAGGTTACATCAGCAATTTCCTTTATTTTCTGCAGGGTGGCCAGATGAATTAAATTTAGACCATGTTCGTAAGGTGTCAATTGAATCGGTTCTTCCCAAGGAAGATAACGTAGCGCAAATCTTAAAAATTCATTTGAATTATTTCGATTCTTCGTATATGAACTTTATAGAGTGTAGGGAGACCATACCTGGCTAGCATACTCCAAGTTAGGTCGAATCAATGTTGTGTACAAAGCTTTTAAAATATAGGGATCAGAGAATTCTGTAGACCAACGTTTTATAAATCCTAGCAAGGAATTTGATTCATTTATAATCTAGTTGAAGTGTAATTTAAACATTAACTTGTCATCGAAGTACACTCCTAAATCTTTAATGAAATTAACTCTTACAATAATTCAGCATTACGTGAATAGTTGTAAAAAATTGGTTGGGAACGTCGTGTATAGCATATTAAAGCACAATTTTTAATATTAAGTAGTAAATTATTATTATTAGACCAAAGATAGAAATTGTTTAGATCAGTTTGGATTAAGATTGAGTCATCAATGGACTTTATTTTTTTGAAAATGTCTCTGCATCATATCATCTGCATAAATTTGTAGTTTCACTCTTATTAATCACAGATGCAACATCATTTACAGAAATAATGAATAGAAGAGGCCCCAAATGACTCCCTTGGGGAAATCCTGAGTTGGCTACGAATGATGTCGACGTAAACGATCTAAATAAGATATTATAAGATCTATCAACTAAATACGAATTGATCCAGTTTAGGAAAAGTACCGGGAAACCTAGCTTTCTTAATTTCAGTAATATAATACTACGAGGCAAAACGTCAAAAGCTCTGCTAAAATCTGTGTAAATGACATCGGTTTGCAGGCCTTCCTCCATATTATTAATAAAGGCTGACGTTGCTTCTACAAGGTTAGTTACCACGGATTTACTTTTTTTTAAATCCGTACTGATTATGTATTATGAAAGGAGCGCACTGAGAATAAACAGAGTCAAAAATATCAAAAATATTTAATTATTCCGTTTATATAACATCAGTAACTGTCGATTTTCAGTATACACATTAGACTAAAAAACGGTATCAAATAGAAAGCTTTTGAAAATGAAGAGACAGTCGTAGATTTCTTGAGCATTTTTTGTAAAATATTACAGTAAGTTTTCTACTTCTAAAGCAGTTAGATAAAAAATTTTAATCGAACTAGAATTTAGAACTCAAATGACAAAGGATTAAAGCTAACAATAAGAAAATAAGAACGGCTTTGATTTTTTTTATCACAAAGAATTGCTAAGCTATTAGCTAGAGTAATACATTTTTTTTATGTTATTTTCAGTAACAGAGCATGCATATCAGGTTTTTTGGAAGGGAAGGAGCCATCCCATTTAAAAATCTCGATTTCGGCCAATTTCGGCAATTTTTGGTCTTAAAAAACCCTTTTCTGGTCCTTTCCGGAAGTGTAAAATATCACCAATTGATAGAACACCCTCGATTTAGTTCATAATTTTTTTTTTAAATTGTAAAAAATGTTCTGGAATACCCGATATAACTATAGAGTTATCATCATCATCGCATATATAGCATTTCAACCAGGTAGGTTTTAATCTTTTTCACAATTTTCCTCCAATTACTTATTGGGAAACATTGGGTTTGTCGAGAATATTTCAAGCAGATGTTGGTTTTATGGCATATTTTTTATATTTCCTATCTTTGGATTTTGATGAATTTTAATATATTATTGATATTCGTCAGCTCATATAGTTTGTCATTATATCTTCCTCTATCAATTATCCGTTTTCTAATCTAATATCACCCATAGATTTGTCGGAGTATTTATCTTTCAAATCTTTTTAAAATATTCTCGTCATTCAGTGTTAATTTCCAAACCTCACATCCGAATCAATGTTTCGTACATTTTGTATTTTGTTTTCCTAGATAGAAGTTTGGATTTCATTAATTTTTTATGTGCCTAATAACCGCAAATAAAAAGGGTTTATGATATAAATGTGTGTTAAATTGTTAGAATGTATTGATTCTCTTATTTAAGTGTTTTTCCGATGAAATCGAAACGCTCAGCTTAAGTAAAAAATTTTTATTTGTTAAAATATCTCTAATTACTTTTTGTACTGTATTAGGTTATTCCCGAAACACCGTGTATATAATTTTGTTATTACCTACTTTTTTTTTTTAAATGATACAATTTTTTTGTTCTTAATTGTTATGATACGGAAGACACAAACATTAGTTTATTAGTATGAAAATTTTGCAAACAAAAAAAAAAAAACAAAAGGAAATTAAATTGAAAAGCGAAGAAAATTAATGAATTTTATTATAATTTTACATAATTTGAGCTAATCAATCAATTTATTGAATAGAGACGATTTTACCGCAACAAGTGTATATGGTCTCATGTGTTTTTATTTTTTTTTTCGGAAATGCTTTTAAATACAATTTTCCAACCTTTTATATTTGAGTAGAATTTGAGGAACAAAAAATGTTGAGTTCTATATAATATTAACGTATTTTATTTTAATTTTTTATGTTTGGTGATTTGTGTATCTAAGAAAGGCGACCATGCGAAAATCTAGCAAATTGTTTTTCCTTATTTTTTTGTTATTGTTTTTATGTTTTTTTTCCTTCATAAGGGTATTGTTTGAATAAACGAAAATAAAACAGGAAAAACGCGTTCTAAAATATTTCAATGTTTTATATTATTATGTACCTAGTATGTATATTTTGGTCTCAGCTGATGTTGCATAAAATAGCAGAATCATTTTTCCCATAAAATGTAAATTATTAGAAAAAAAAATAAGAAAATTATATAAAAATTATGCTCGCTTTGTACATAATTTCCTTGTTGTAATTTTCTTCAGTAACATAAAAAATATATATATTTTTTTTTAGTTTCTGAATTCTAAAGTATAGTAATATGTATGTGTATGTGGGATATTTTTTTCTGTACAAGAATACAAGTGTCAAATCATAAAAAGGGGAAGGTAGTTTTTTTTTTGGAATATTTTTTTAAAAGACCCTTGAAAAAGAGATGACCCTAAATTAGATATTGTACAACCGAAAAAAAATAAATATTTTATGTATGACATTATTTAAAAAAAACAAAAAAAAAAAAATATTGTTAAAACTTATGAAAACAAAGTGTTCTATGAATAAATTTATAGAATTATATTTTAGAAATTCTTTACGTAAAAAGGTTTTAATTTAAAATAAAAAATTGTTTTTTTTTTGTTTTAATTATAAAAAAATTATGCTTCTACTCTAGAAAAATTCTAAAATTAAATTTTAATAGTTAAACTTGAAAAAGTAGGTTCTTATAACAAGTTTTTAAATTATATTTATTAATTATTGTATATAGTTTATTAATTTTATGTGTATTTTCAAACTGAAGTTCAGAAATATTTATTGATAAAAATAATTCTTTGGGATGAGGTTGCCGGAAATACTATTCAGTTGCAGTTACTTATGTTGCCTATTATGTATTTAGATCGATTTCAATCGAGTCGTTCATCGTTGTCGTTAGAGTTATTCGATTGAAATCGTTATAGCCATTATGTATTTCGATGAAAATTTGATCGAAAGTGTTTAAAAATGCTGCCATTGTTAAATTCAAATCTACGATGAAAATGACATACGTTTGTTGATTCTTTAACTGTCAAATGAAAATTGTTATACGAAAAAAAAAACCAAACAAAAGTGTTATATTGGAAATTTTTAAGTTGAAAATAAGTTGAAAGTTTTTAAATAAAATATAATAATAAAATTATAAGTTTTTATAAATAAAATGATTGCAGTAGAGTTAAATTTTTCATTTTGTGCTGAAAAACGCTATCAAATTGCAGAGTTAAAAAACAACGGAACATATATTCGGGATTATTCTAATTCACTGGATTTGGAATTATTTACATTATTAAAACAGTTTTGATAAAAATTTCCTGTTAAACCACATTACGTTTAGCGATTTATTAGAAAAAATGGGGGCAAAAATTTAAATAATCAAAAATAAGTAACACTTCGATTCCAAATATAATTAAATTGGCCAGTGTATTAAGATTCTGTGCGGTTTATACCAAGGAAATGATTTTCATTTTAGGAAATGATTTTCATGTCGGACTAGCACAGCTAGCTTTTTCTGTTTTGTTTAAAGCAGTTTTATTTGTAGCTTATACTTATGTCCAAAATGGATCAAATTCCATTACTTACTACAAGAAAAAAGTTAGGTAAGCATTATTTTTATGATTAAAGTAGAATTACTGAAATAAGCGGAGCAGTAGATATAGAAGGCTTATTCAAATCAAATCATCGAAGCAAAACGTACAACATTTATGTTATAATAGAAAAAGATTTTTTTAGCATTAATGCAATGCTGACAAGCTTATACTTATAGTTTACTTTATTATAACCGTTTTTGTTTTTAGATATGTGGTCATAATCAAGTAATTCGTTTTGTGAGCCCAAGATATCGTGAAACCCCTTTAGAAAATTTATGATGGTTTCTTATTATTTACATTAATTTTTCATTTATTCATTGCAGTTTATTTGTAACTTCCTAGGCCTTTCATCCCTATTAAAATTTATTTCAATAAAAAATAATTATGAAGAATAAAGTAAGTAAAATACCAACTTTCATTTCAACTTTTAAATTTATTTTTATTTAAAACACCACTTGTCCAAGCGTCACTCTTTTATTTTATCCGTTCAATTGAAAATTTAAATAATTTGTACAAAATCTCTCTCTTGATGTCTCTTTCGTGGTAAAATTTTACATCGATAAACTTTATCGATTTCGTCGATAATTTCTGACCGATATCAAAATACATAATGGCAATTTTGCATTTTGACATTTCGTTCGATCAAATCGTAATTGTTATCAATAGGCACCTATATGTTGGTTGGTTCTTATCTTACTTACTTACCAATTTTCGATTGACATAATAGAATTGTTTTTGATGCAAATGCAGTACGATAACAATAAATGCTTTTACGGTTCTAGCAATTTCGTTCGAAAATGTAAATTATAATGCGATTCTCTAAACTCTTTACAAAAAGATTTATTCTTGATGTTTTGAAAATAGCATTCATTTAATTCTAGATTTTTCTAACAATTGCAACAATTCATCCAGTTATTATAACAATGTATTTGGGTTATTGCAACAATTAAATGGGTTGTTGTTACGGAAATGTGATATTTGCACCAACGACTCAGACATCGTATAACTTCGTCACAATCGTGGTAACAACGAACATGAGCTTACATAATCCAATTAAATTCTTTTTAGTTTGTTGGTGTTTGAGCATTGAAGAAAATGTTTGATATTTATAAAACGCGAAGAAATAATTTTTTTTTTATAAAATATTGTTAGAGAAAATGAATAATCAAAATTAAGTTCGATTCGTTTTGATGCAAACCTTCACACGCTTCAGAAATATGCATAGTGCTTTTAATAATCGGATCAATATAGTAAAAACTATGCATATTAAACATCAGTTAACAATTTCAAATTTAATTCTATATTACTATGAATTTTGTGATTCTGCTGTAATCGGGCACATCAACGTAGCCCAATCCGGCAACCCTTGTTATATTTAATCTGTAAACAACTGAAAAAATTACAGTACAAATATATGAACCATTTCACGGCCGATTTTCATTACTATTCTTTTAAATGATATATATTTAAAAAGAGACGTAGCGAATTCAAATATTTTTTAAAACTTTTCGATTCATGTATAAGTATAGTTTATATAGTATTGTAGTATACGTAATTTCGCCTCATATATTGGTATACATACATCTTCACATACAAAAATTTTAATTTATGAAGTTGTCGCAACTCACCCATGTACATAGTTTCTGTTTTTTCTTGCCAGAATTAAATTCAAATTTGATTTTTTTTTAAATAAAATATCACAAATATGATAGTTGTCTAAGATAAATTAAAGAAAAAAAATTATAGTACCATTAAGAATATATTGAAATTATTAATGAAATTATAATATTACTAGGGGCCTCTGTTGAGTAATTATAATTCAAGTTCAAGCCAAATTTAAAGTTTTTAAAAGAACAGGGACTTGCATGGACTGATATAGACTTCTCATTACAAAGCAGAAAACACTCATGTTTTAATGAAAAGCTTTGAAATTAGTATGTTTTCGTCAAAAAACATAAATATCTTACTTCTCATTTTCATTATTGTTTTATTTACAACTTACTTATTATATGTTAAGAGTTCACTATGGAGAAGAGAGATAAAATGAAAAGGTGTCTACTGCGCAGGTCCTTAAATGCTTGTCAATTATAATTATAGATTAATTCATAATGAAATTGGGTACCATTTTTTATAAAACTTCCTTGAATTTCGAGGAGCGGGCGAATACTAGTCAAACTGTATTGTACAAACTATACTGTACAAATATCTGAATATTCTTTTATTAAATGATAGATATGTAAAAGGAGACGTAGCAACCTAAATATTTTTTCAAAATTTTTAATTTTCAATTAAAGAAGTTTTAATTTAAGACCCATGTATAAATTATTTTAACATACAAAAATTTTAATTTTTGTTAAATATGTAAATTATTACGTATGCCGTTGTTGTCTAAGTTAAATCAATAAATCAAAAAATAAAAATATAGTATCAAAGATAAATTTAAAGGATGGAATACAACTCATAATAAAATTGATTTTCATAATCCATATATTAAGGCATTTAAGGCATACTTATATTTAATCTGTCAATTGAAAAACAGTACGGTATCGTTTTTATATTAACGAACAAATATTTAATTTAATTAATTTAATTATTTCATTCATCATCATCTCAAAAGAACAATTGTACTCGTACAGAGTGTATATTTATAAAAATAAAATCTATAAAACAGTAGAAAAACAAAATAGTAACAATCAGTTAAAATGTGCATATATAAATATAATTTACAAGAATCAATTTAACTTAAAATTAGTATAAAAATAAGAAAAGATAAGACAATAATTCAAATAGTATACTCGTAAACGGCATTTAATATTTCAATAGCAATAAGTTGTTATGTTTTTAAATTCAGCATTATATTATTTTTTTTTATTTTATGGGATTGTATTTTTCATCATAGATATTCTAAATTATATTAGACCTAAAAAATACTTGTACAGAACAGATTTTTCTCTAGATTTTTGAGGTTTTGTGGTAGATTGTTGTATAATTTGATAGCATTGTATGGAATCATTTCTGATCATAAATCAGAGTCACCTTATAAAAAATAATATTAACCGCGTTTTCACAAAAACTATAGTTTATAAAAAATTTTTAAATTTATAAACATATTTTATAAATTGATTTTTAGTTTTTAAATAAAGCCAAAAAAAAATTTCTTACCTTAGTTTTAAATAAAAAATATATAAATAGAAATAAAATAAATTCAAATAAAAACAAATATTAACACTTAAGCTTTTTTAAGGGCTACCAATTATATTTATTAGAGTAAAATGAAAAAAAAAATTGAGTAGGGTTTTTTATTAAAATTCCTAGAATATCGAGGAGCGGGTAAATTTTAAATACTATTATCGAAAATTTAAAAAAAAAATTTTATATAACATCTACCTCTCGAACTACAACCAACTGAATAAATATAGAAGTCAATTTCAGTGGTTAAAATAATAAAAATATTGGTTTGATAATTTCCATACAATTATTTTTATATATTAAAAATAGGGAACGGTGGTGCCGGTATGGTAAAATTTTCTGATTAGATTAAAATTTTATTCAAAAAGATTTTTTTTTTCTAATGTAAGGAATGCTGATTTTACTTATTACTGTTATTCAATAATTTTTAATAGTATATTCTATACATTATGAGCTTAGCTTATTTTGATATACCTACAATAACAAATATCATAAAATTTCTCAAATTGAACTACTGCCATTTGTAATTTTATTCTAAAATAAAAATTAAGCAATTTTTATTACAAATTAAATAAATCATAAATCAATAACAAAAAAAAAGCAAAAAAAAAGAATAACTATATTTATCGCATTTATGAGGCCTTATTTTATGGGTCAGTAGCAAGATAATGGTATAAATTTCAGTATTATTTTCCAGTTTATTGATTTCAAATAATAAAATAATAATTTTCAAATAAAATGTGATACAAAGAGAAAAAATACAAAATATTAAAATTTTAGTAGTGACAATTTTATAATTTTACAATCTAACAGTTTTATACGTATACATTTTATGTATACGTGTACCTATTGGATACATTGTTTATAAATTATTTTTTTATATTTATTCTATTATTTGTGAGAAAACTCAAGCATTGAAGGAATGAAAATGAATCAAAATATGCTTTTCTCTTTACTACTAATTGTAGTTAGCTCTTTATGTAGCTTCTTGTAGAATGAAAATTTTTAATTCAAATTGAGGGAACAAAGAAGATAAAAGATTAAATAAAAAAGGAAGCTCTAAGATAAATTATATGAGATATTTTCAATTCAATTTCTCAATACGCATTATATAGTGCGTTAAGTTAACCATTCAATTGACCAGGTAGGATCGACCAGGATTCATATGTAGGTAGAAGTGAAGATTCTAGTTGCGTCTGGGAAAACCAATTAGAACTTAATTATGCCTTTTTAATACCATTTATATGTAATCTAACTATTGCTTGAAAACTAATTATATATATATTATAATATTGAACTAACTAAGCTTGAAACTAAGTCATGAATTCAAGTCTGAGTTGCAATATGAGAGAAATTTCCATTATTTTCTTAAAGTTAATTGAAACTATAATTTGATAATCGTTACTAAAAAAAAAAGTGGGTTTACTAGATGTTTCGATACTCTATTAAGTAAAAATCTTCATTATTTATTTTTGCTCGCACTTCCTTTGGAATTGTAGGACACGGATTAATTTATTTTCAGTGTGGTTCCGGAATTACCTTTCGGTGTATTGAAATCATCAATTTTGCAAAACGCATTGTTGTGCATTCCTGTTGAATATTCCACTGTTTTTATTAGTTGCTATACTATCACTATAACTATAGTCTATAATGTCGGTCGCTATACCTATCATTTAATAGAAGAATTGAAATTTATCTTCAATGGAGTTCGAACCCGTATTTTACATGTCGTTAGAGCGTATTTTTATATTACTATAGTAGTTTTACTATTAGCTATGTTCATTTTTGTGCGAGTACACTCATGAAACAAGCAACAACAATATAGATGGCTTACTCGAGTATTGGCATCAAAGAGGCACAATTATAGCCATTTATTATAGAAAAGTCATTTTCACTTACTCGTATTTAAGTACTTTATATTTATAATTACTTGATGTATGAAAAATATGAAAAAAGGCATTGTTATGGTATCGTATTTGTTCGTTAAAAATTCTAAATACTTGTTTACAATTAGATTATTAAGACGTAGCTTAGTAACAAAAGTTATGGTTGTTTCTACCGAAAAAGATCTTATTGGTCTCTAATATTTATAGATATTATATATACACGTTTAAAGATCTCTAAAATTTGTGGCTAACAGGTCTTTGGGATACCTTATTACGAATTATAATTTTCTAACTTAAACAAATTCGCTTCTTCGATTGATTTAAAAATTTCTGAAATGTATGCTATAAAAATTCAAACTGCACATCATACGTCTTTAATGTACTTTATTTTAAATAAATGAATTATCTCCAACTTCATAAATAGTTTTTATTTAATATAAATGCTTTGGAGAAGCTTCTCGGTCTTATGCCTAATTTCGAAATAGTATAGTATATATCTGTTTTTATCAGCTTAACGTTTGATCACAAATGTAAGCCTGATTTTTGGAAGTGAACGGAGTACTAAGGCTTGCTCTATCTCTGTCATGGGTTGGTCTGGTATTGCATTATCGCTATGATCGACCCAAATTAAAATTTCAAATAATTAATCTAAATTTACATAATTCTTTAAAGAGTTTTCACAGTACAATGTTGGCAATTGTGTGATAAAATTTTTTTGAGAAAATAATTTTATAAATTTATATAAATTTGATGGACTTTTTTGTAACGTTGTTCATATATATTGATTTTTCGTCTTTTCAATCCAGGACAGTTTGTATCTTCTAATCTGATCTGATCATTTTGTATCATTAATTCAACGTGTCGGTCTATAGTAAATACTTTTGACTTAATTAGATTTTGTTAATTAAACGTCTCCATCATTATTATAATAAACCTTATAGAAATCTCGATATTATAAATTTTCTTTCAAACACCACCATCATTTAGATAAATATACATTATTATTTGACTTCTAATATTTTACTAAGAAAATTACATTTCAGTGACTGATGCCATCCATCTAAATTCATTATTTAATTATAATTACTAAAATGTACATATTTATTCACAAATATTATTAATTTAAATTTACTGTGCATAAATCTCAATAAACTGCTGGTTAATCGTAAGCTGTTTAAATATAAATAAATAAAAAAAAAAAAAAACATTTATTATAAATTATAAAAGTTGTTAGTTGAAAAATAAATACACACTTTATTAGTACCCATCCATCTTATCCATATTTCTTAAGCATGAATTGCATAAAAAAAAATGAAGTGATTTTGTTTTAGTTTTTTTTTTTTTTGTTTTTCTTAAGAAAAAAAGGACGTCGCGAATTAATGGTGCAATATATCGTTATCCACGTATATTATTTACGGTTACAGAAGCAATTTATTAAGCTTTTAATGGGCCGTTTAACCTTCTATATCAGATACTATGAAGAGTATGTCTATTTAAGTAGCAATAATATTTTAATCGTATACTACAGTCCTTATTTTTGTTTTCTTATTCTGTTTTGTACACATAATGAAGTAAGTGTAGGTGTAGAATATTAAATATTACATGTTTTGTAAAAAAATGGGAACAAAAGTAAAAAAAAAGTAGAAATAACAAATACAAAAAACAGAAAAATTCGCGCGAGTTATTTTTAGATAAGAACGTAGTGTATATTTTGTTCTTAAAGTTAAATATTGGTCAGAATTTTTTTTTTTTTTTTTTTTAAATACATACTCATATAATTTTGCCTTTTAAACTGAAAACACTACAAAGATAATTAAAAGATAAGATATAAATTTTTATAGCATGCGAGAAAATAATATATAGAGTACAGTAAGGGTTCAAAGTGTATAGATATAATATTTTTAGTTATAGAAAGTAGATTTTTTTATTTTAAATAGTCAGTTAAGTAATATTCAGGTAATCAGAGAGAGAGAGAGAGTGTAAATTGAATGTCAGAACACTAAAATGCTTTATCACAGGACATAATATATTCAAGATTGGCAATTCCAACACAGGAAAACGCACATTCTACTAACAGGAAAAAAAATCATTCTGTCATCTTGTACTAGAATGCGATGCCATAGTTCGCAAAAGATATAAATGTATCTAGGTATACCGGGTGTTCCAGAACATGCTGATCAGCTTTTTAAGAAGGGAAGGAGCCGTTATTTTAAAATTTAAAAAACAATTTATTAACTAAACCGAGGGTACTCTATCGATTGGTAATATTTTAAACTTCGGGCTCTGACATGCTCTGCTGCTGACATACTTTTGAACATCCGGTATAATTCATTTGGTTCAAAAATTCACTTTATTGCCATAACAGGAACAGGTTGGCCAAAGACATAGATCTGCGATTTTAAATAATCGAACCGGGATGTGATGTGAATGTAAATTACAATTGATGTCAACATGTTTACATATAGAACTCACCTTGGTTAAAAATAAGATGAGAACTGAAATTATTGTTCCATATAATTTTGCAATATAATGAAATTTACTGTAAAAATTAAAACAGAAAACAAAGTTCGGTAAATTTGAATTGTACAGTAGGGTAAAACTAAAAATTCAAACAACTAAAACTTGTGCTTTTTGCTTCAAAATGTTTTTAACAAATATGTTCTAAAATTATATTTCTTAGATTAACAAATCCAGCTTTATATTTTGTTGTCTAATCGAAAAATGGACCAAGAAAATTTATTTTTTTTTCTCTAATTTTTTTGATGAGTATAAAATTTTTTTTTATAATTAAATTTTATAATTTTCAAAAATTCGGAATTATTTTCTTATAATCTGAAGTTTGTATTTGAAATTTAGTGACTATACCTTTTTGCCACAAATGCCTATTAAAAGTCTATGACGTCTTTTGCTTTCTTTAGCATTACTTTAATTTTCTCTTTTCAACCTTCCATTGTCTCCAGATTTTTTGAGCATATAGTGTCGTCTTTATAATTGCTTAAATATTTTCAACTGAGTTGAGGTCTGGGTTACACGAAGGCCTTATCATAAAATGGATGTAATTGTCACTGAAGTACCAAGCACTCCATAATATACAAGTAAAAATCAAATTTTATATTTTTTATCTGAAATTTATCCAAAATTTAAACAAAAAAATTTGTTAATACCTTTTGGGACCTTGTGCATGATTTTGTTTACGTCAGAATATCCCAGTTTCAGCAAATGGTTGTAAAACTGATAGTTTTCAGTGAATTTGTTATATTTTTGTACACATATCCAGTACATAACTGCCAGCTCATTAGATATATCTATAAATTAAATTCGAAAATGTAAAATAAGAAAACGATTTTACAGGGGGTCTACCGCGTATTCCGATTTTCGTAAAATTAATTTCGTATTCGAAAGATTGGTACTATGTAATACGAAATTCGAGTTAAAATAAGTTTGACAACTCGAAAATCGTATATACGAATCCGAATTCAAATTTTCGTACCGTGTAATACTACTTTCGAATATTTGTTAATATATTTTATTCGAATGGTTTTTTGTTATCGAATGAAGGTAAAATTTTACTTGTGTTTTAAAATTAAGTGAGTTATTTAAAAAAATAATTATACTAAATATTACAATAATAACTAATAATATAAAAAAAACTACATTTATATTTAATTTAGTATTTAAAAAAATTTATATTATTTCATATTTGTATGTTTTATAGATTAGGCTTAAACAAAAAACAACACAATCTCAATTTAAAATAATTATGGAGTTTCAAATCGAAATACAAATACAAAAAAGTATATATAATTTAAAAAATAATACTTTTCAAAATAATAAACACACATTTTCAAATAAATTTAAAGTAATAAAGTATACAAAAACATTACTGACAATTAAAAATTCGGAAGCTTACGTTACCAACTTAAATGATGTTTATTTCCTTTCGAATTTGATACGCGGTATCAATTAATTTTACATTCGAATCGCAAATTCGGATAATCGTTCTAATCGTTGAATATGTGGCAACAAGTCATAATCACTTATATCTGAAATTGATGCTTCGAATAAAATCAATTTTAAAGTTTAAATAAGAGTTTAAAAATAGAGTAACGGGACTGTACTAGTTTTTGGTTTTATAAATTTGCTTAAATTATTCAAACATTTGGAATCCAAAAATTGTATTTTGTAAAAAACGCTTATGTTAATAATAATAAATTCAATTTTGGTAAAAATTGCTTAAGTAAAATCAGCCGTTTAAATACTCAATACATTTCAAAATATGATAATGATGTTTCAACATTTATAAGTTTTATTTGTAGGAATATATTTAAAATATTTTGAGTTAAATAAGTGATTATGACAAAAAGGTGACTTTTATTTATGTCATAGCGATTATACGTATTGTAACAAAAATGTGACTTATACTTGTCAGAATCAAATAAAATTTTGACAGGAAATACTTTCGTAAATTGTAAATATGGTGATTATTTTATCTCGATTTTTTCTTATGTTGACATAAGCGATTATGATTTTTTGGCACAGATATATATTTTTTCGTTGTTCAAATCCTTTACAGAAGTTCTAATACTTACAAAGGATCCGAAATATTTTGTTTAAGTTTTGTAAATCACTGTTGTTCGCTGTATTAAGATGATTACCTTGCTTTAAAATAATTTATCAAACTTTCGGACCTTGAGCTATCAATTATGTAGTGCTATGTAAATTATTTGAAATTTACAAATTCGATATACAAAAACTACAAAATTAATTGAGAATAAAATATTTTTTTTATTAAATTGACCTTATGTTTATTGTTGTCATCAGTTAAAACATATTGCAAATGAAATAACATCAGGCAAAATTCATTGCACCTCTCCGATTATGCACTACGAAATTTAGTTAATTTAAAGAATTTTATTTATAAGAATTGAGTTTTTAAAATCAAAATATTAAACCTGATATTTCTGTAATATTTCTACAAATCGAAAAAGATTTTTGGCTTTTAGAGAAATTCCAGTAAAATAAAGATAATATAAAATTTGACTCATAAAATTTGACATAGTTACGGCGTTACGGGAAAATATTAGAAATAATAGAGAATACACTTGGGAAGAGATTCTGGAAATTTACAACCAAACAAGCGAACAAAATCTTGGAATTTCACAACCACAAAGAAAAATCTGGATAACCGATAACACATGGGCCTTGATTAAAAGAAGAGGTGAAATGAAGAAAATGATAAACAACAGGATGGCATCAAGAAGAGAATATGAAGAAATAGCGAAAACAGTAAAAAAAGCAGCAAGAAGAGATAAAATGAAATTTCTACAAAATTTAGCCGGAGAAGCAGAAAAAGTAGCACAGCAACATAACCTGAGAAAATTGCATCGCATAATCAAGAACTTAACAAACCAGTCGGAACAACAAAACAAACCAATTAAAGATAAAAATGGTGCGCTCATCACAAACTTAGAGGATCAATTAAAGAGATGGAGAGAACATTTCCAAGAACTGAGCAACGAAGAAAGTACAAATAATGAAGCAGACATAAGAAACAGAGACAATGCAAATATCTACCCAACTGAGGGACTGTCAATATCTACTCAAGCTCCAAATATAGAAGAAATCAAAGCTACAATCAATATCCTGAAGCACAACAAAGCAACAGGTGAAGATGGAATTCCAGCAGAAATAGCCAAACTGGACCCTGACTTATTTGCAAAAACAATTAAACCCCACATCAGGAAAGCATGGATAGAAGAGAATATACCACCATCATGGAAGAAAGGAATGATTGTCAAGATACCTAAGAAAGGAGACTTGGCAAATTGCAGCAACTGGAGAGGAATCACGGTTCTAAATACTATTCATAAGATAATAGCAATTATTATAAAGAAAAGATTAGAAGAAGTACTAGAACCAATACTACGGAAAGAGCAGGCAGGTTTCAGACCAAACCGAAGCTGTGTAGACCAGGCAAATACTTTACGGGTCATAGTTGAACAATCAGTGGAATGGAATGCCCCACTATATCTACTATTCATAGATTTTAAGAAAGCATTCGACACAGTCAAGAGATGCGCAATATGGAGAACACTTACAAAGAAAGGAGTTCCTGAAAAAATCATCAACATCATCAAAGCGATGTATGAAGATGCAGAGACAACAGTTCAACACAGAGGTAAGATCAGTGATCCATTCTACACCAATATAGGAGTTAGACAAGGATGTCCACTATCTCCACTTCTCTTCAACACAATACTAGACGACATTCTAAGAGAAGTTTGCACTGGAATAAACGGAATAGAATGGGATCTCTTCGGAAACTTAGAAGACTTAGATTACGCAGATGATGTATGCCTCATATCAAAAAATCAAAGGGACCTACAGAACAAAGTCAACAGATTACAGGAAGAAGCAAAGAAATCGGGACTGGAATTAAATATCGAGAAAACCAAGGCAATGAGGACAAACAACAGTTATAGTGAGCCAATAACAGTGAGTGGACAACAGATAGAATACGTAGAAGAATTCAACTACCTGGGAGCATTATAACATCAAGAGGAGGTGCAACAGAAGATGTCAACAGCCGTATAAATAAGGCAAGAAGAACATTGGGAGCCTAATGAAGATATGGCGGAGCAAACCAAATATCGAGAACAACAAAGCTAACAATATTCAGAGCATGTGTTAAATCAACATTAATATATGGCAGTGAAACATGGCTCACTTCGGTCAGAATCAAACAGAAGCTACAAGTATTCATCAACAAGTGCTTGAGAATTATATGCAGAATATTCTGGCCGGAAAGAATTAGCAACGAGGATTTATGGATGATAACTGGAGAAGAACCTATCAACAGACAGATAAATAGGAAAAAATGGAAATGGATAGGTCATACACTAAGGAAATCAGAAAGTGATATAGCAAGAAGAGCTCTAGAGTGGAATCCACAAGGACAAAGGAGACCCGGCAGACCATACAACACATGGAGACGCACAATCGATCAAGAATTAACAGTCAACAATTATACCTGGGACGATATTAAGGAAGTAGTACTCAACAGAGAGGAATGGAGGTTCACTATCGAAGCCCTATACTACCACGCGGAGTAATAGGAGAAAAAAAAAAAAAAAAAAAATTATAAGAAAAAAATAAAAATTTTTCCTGTCAAAAAATGAATGCAAAAACTACTTATTCGTTAGCAAAATTTTATCAGAAATTCGTTTAATCAATAGCAGGTGGCATTCTTTGGTCATTTGACAATCAACAAAATAAAAATAAAATCTAACTATTTAAACTAAAAAAACTAACTGTTAAACTATTTAAACTAACTATAATAATAAAAATGGAAGCTTTTGAGGAATACATCGAAGAAGAAATGGAAGAAAGTTTTCCTCCAAATTTCGTTTGTAGTTCAGCAATCAGAAAGGTTAAACCCAAATTTATTGTTTTATATTTATTTAATATTATTATCTTTTATTTTTTAAGTTATTATATTTTAGTTTATTAAATAATATTTTTTAAGATTAACTTTAATAAGTAATATGACATGATCACCAAACGTTGTTAGTTTTCTAATGTCAAAATTTTGCCGAACAAAAAAATTTTTATATACCCGGAGCAACAATTTTAAGTTTAATACCTGATTTAATATCTAATACTAACAGCGTACTACAAAGCAAAATTTGAAGCATGAAACAATGTTAAATTTTTTCACAGCGTACTAACAGCATACCTATAAGCACTATAACCTTTAAGGCTAGTTAAAAAAGATTTAGCGTTACCTAGTGTACACAGTGCAGAGTTAGGTGTACCTTCTTTTGCTTCTTCTTTTTCAAATAATAGGCAATATTGTATGTTTGTTCACAGTACGGAATTGGCTGTATCTTCTTCTTCTTCGTATCATATATGTATTGCCATTTGTTCACAATTACTCGTTCGAACTCAATCTTGTGATACTGAAGTCTATTACATTAATCGTCTTGATATAATAATAATGAAATTAGTTGATTCATTTTTTGAACGCCCTGCCTCACATAATTTATATTGTTTATGTACATTTCGCTTATAAAAATAATACAAAATAAAAGTAAATATTAAAAAAAAAAATGTATGTATAAATAAGTATGATGTATACACAATAATTGTTAAACAAAGAAAATAGATAGAAAGTTTAGAGGTTAAAATGTATATTACCCTCTATCTATATATAAAATATTTAACACAAATATAATATTATAAGTTTTTATTATCATTTAGTAAATATAATTTCTAATATTATTAAATAATGTAAATCCTTTTCAGCACCTTTTTTTTGTTTTTTTTTTTTTATTTTGGAAGGAAAATTTTGTGCAGCAGACGATATTAGAATTTAAAACTATAAAAGAAAAAAAACAAAAAAAATCTCTAAAATGTTATCTTTAGATTGTAACTCAAAAAAAATTTAAGTCCATAAAAAATGTGTTAAAAATAAATTTTCGGGCAATCATAAGTTACTCATAGCCTGTTCTTTATTAATCGATTTTGATTGAATTGAACAATTAATTTCAAATGTTTGTTTTTTTTATTGTAATTTTTATCAATTTCAAAAGTAAAAATAATAAATTTAGTTTATAAATTTAATATACCTTTTAATACATATGGATTGGTAACCTTTTTTTTTTGTATATATGAATTATTATTCATATTTTTGATTGGTAATATCTTAATAATGTGTCATTGGTGTTGTCTCAAATATCCCGAATTTGTGGATTTTAGCTAATAAAACAAAATAAAATATTTAAAATATTAAAAATAAGATTTTAAGCACTACATTAGACCCCAAGAACTCTAAAGTGTTGTATTTATAAAATTCGAGAGGCTTGATTGGCTAGAAGGAGGTTGGCTAGATTGGAATATTCTGTAATTTAATCTCTGATTTAAGTAACGACTTTCACCAATATTAGTCGTTTACATAACACTGGGACATAAAATTTCTCAATGCTTTTCTTTGAAGGTAAACATAGGATTACCGCTGGTTGAGAATGCCTTAACTTTTCTCTAAAAATATTATAATTTAAATATTTTTTTTAAGAATTCAAAATATGTATGTATGTGTATAATATGTTACAATTTTTTTATGCTTAAAAGAAAAAAAGGTCTGATTACACATTTTTTTTATTACCTACATTTCAAGTAAATAGACACATATAATTTTTGTTTTTTTGGAAATGTTAAGATAAAATTTATTTTATTTTTATTTTTTTGTTTTATTTTTGTTTATTTCTTTCATTAAATATTTGCATATTTTAAACTTATAAACAAAAGTCGTGAATCTTGTTTTTGGATTGTGCTGTACAAATTGTGTTGGAAATTAAAAATTTTGTATAAGATAAAAATGCGTAAATTTAACGCAATGTACCTACGTATTCCAACAATAATTTACGTCAATGCTGCAATGATATTATTTTAAATTAATTTTAATTACAGGTAAATATGGTGTTTATATGTATTAGGAGAGTTATTTTAATCTAGTTCTACGTTAATTATTTAAAGAATTTTTGTTTTAAATTTATATTTTTAATCAATTTATGTTAACAGTTTTTTATTTTGAATAATTGAAAATTTGAATAGGTAAATTGGGATCTTTTAAGTAGAATTTATTTTCTTAATGTTCCTGGCTATAAGAGATATAAAAGATAGACTACCGTAAGTGAGTATACTGGGCTTAACTCTCTATTTACTAATATTTTATATACTTGCACAAACAAAAATATATCAATATCATCATTTGCAGATGACACATTGGGTACTAGTGGTTGATTCTGCTGGAGAAAAAGGTACAGTACAATATTAAATCTCCCACTAATGCAGAATAAAAAATGATAAATTAAATGAGGCAAAATCTACTTATGTCCACTTTGTATATTATAAAATCAATGGTGTAGGGGTGTCGTACACTAACAATGTCAAATATCTTTCCATCATTTTAGATGAAAAACTTAAATGGAAAAATCACATACAAAAAACAAGAATAACTTCGATGTAGATACAGTAATTTATATTGAATAATTTGGGCTATAATGTGCGATCTTCATGTTATGAATAAAACATGTTAATTTTTAATCAAATATTTTTGTGAATCTGCGCATAGGGTAATTAAATATATGCTAAACAATTTTATGCTCATATGGTTTAACCGTTCCAAAATAAGGTATCGCAGAACATAGTCAATACTTGAAGATATGTATATCACAACAAGCTCATTTGTAGCTGCGATAACAGTAGGACTAGACCCTTATGTTGGCAATGCTTATATTATTCATACAGATCCAAGAACTTACCTATAATAAAAAAACGGAATAAAGAAATTTACTGTACTGCATAAGATTAGTCTAATTCAATATCTTAATATCGAAGTTTCTATCTTAATATTGGCAATCAAAACTCTGTTTAAGAATCAGAACGAACAAGACCACTTGATATTAAATCTAGTTTAAATATTTTATCTGTTAAAAACTTGTTGGACTTGTTTGGCAGATCGAAGATATCTTAGTCTTTTGAGTTAACAGTAAATTAAAGGTTGGTAGTTTTAAAGTTGCAATAAGTTTAAAGTTGTCCATACAATCTTAAAAATGTTTTATTTTTTTATATACTTATTTGTGTATATAAAGGTGTATTTGTTTTGTATTCATCTCAAATGAGCCCAATTGCTGGTACAGAATTTAATAAAATAGAAAATTTATCTTGACCTTTTTTACATAATTATTATGGAGTTTGCTGGCAAGTTCATTTGGAAATTTTTTTTAATAGTATCTGATAACTAATAGCATTTCCAGATTGACATCTTATGGTGTTGTTAATATTAAACCATGTTTCAGTAACAGTCTTTCATTTTGATATAACTTGACTTTAAATACATTTTTGTGCCCTCGTCGTATATTACCTAGTAATCTCAGAATGTTGTGGATGTTGCAGAAATAATTATATAGGATCATCTTCTTAGAAAAAATGGTATTAGCTCTGACGTCTACATGGTGAGATCTAAACAAATGCATTTTTTTTTTATATTTTAAACCTCATTCCGGTTTATGAATTTATTGTTTAAAGTAAGCTATTTAAAATATCCAAATGCTGATCCAAATCTAATTTTGGTCTTTATATTTGCAGCATTATTTGTGAGTATGTATCTAAAAATAGTAGTACTAATATAAAATAACAGTATTGATTTTGAACGCGGTAAAGATAACCTGTAAGTGCTAGTCTAAACTTTTTAATTGCATTCTATATTGGCTCTTCTAAACATTTTTGGTCTTATAAAAAGATATTGAAGACTGCTAATGTGAAGATAGCTTTACATAAATTTAGATAGGTAGCTTCTTTTGCGATATCACAATGTTGTAATTTCAAATACTTTTTTGACCCATGCGCCATAGATGCCTCAAAGTTAGGCAATCAAAAAGATTTTTAAAATAACATCTTCTAGGAAGAGGGTGAGTTCAAATGTTAATATAGTAAACGATATCATGTTCTTTGTGCGATCGTTGATCACCATAATAGTTTTAAATTATTTTTAATGGATATTGCAGTGGTGATTTCTATTATTGTTAAAAAAAAATGGACACAGTAGTTTCTCTAATTACCTTAAGTTTTGGAAATATATAACATATATTTTTATTTCCCTTTTATTTGTTCTGAAATCGTTGTTTATGCCTTTTTAACAATTGTTATTATTTGACCTCATTGAAAAGTATACAGGGTTCATGGATTCAATTGGTCTAGGAGGCCTAAAAGGCTTGTCTTTGACATCATTGATTATATTTTAACTCCACACAATGAATGTTGTCAGTGTTTTTTCTATAGGTTCTATATTGAAAATTCTATAACCTATATTTCGTAAGAACTAAAAGAGAAAGAAGTAGTAGAAAGATACGTTAAAACATTATAATAAAAGATAATTATATCATTAACATAACATTGAAACAGCTGTTCAAACTGTTTATAATGTATTAAATTTTAATTTGATTTAGAGCTGATTATTTATTGGTGTTAATTTCATTTAGGTTATTTATAGGTGTTATAATTACGATTACTAATATACTTAAAAAAATGTATTTGATGACTTTCAGAGTTAAATTGACTTTATATGGATTTTTTCATATTCAGGTCAATCGCTATTGGGATAGACTTTTGTGTTACAATAGATGTTGTAAATAGAAAAAATTCTATTCGGTAGGAGATTTTTCTATTAATAGACTTTTAAATTAGATGATATTTTTTTGCTAGATTTTGGTTTAAAAGCTATTTTTGTAGTTTTATAAATCATAAAATGACTGAAATATTTGTAACATTTTACATTTATAATAAATTTTACAATTAATACTTCTTATTTTAAAATTTATAATTATAATAGACAAGCACTTAAGGATGCATCCCTTCTCCTTAATGAACTCTTAATATATAAACAAATTATACAACAATATACAACAACAATGCGCACACAGTTGAAATTTTTTTAAATCATATGGTTTTATTATTCACCTAATACATTTTGGATATGTGAGTTCTTATAACAACAAAAAATAAAAACAAACAAATCAGTTATTATTATTACTTGCGCAGTGAACCTATATGCATGCACATATATTCCCATATAATGTATACCTCTTTAATTACAAAAATATTTTATTTTTAGTAATTATATCCATTGAATGCCACTGACTGTAGGGAATATATTGGAATCGAATCAGTATATAAGGGAGGTGTATTTATGTGTCCAAAATAAAACTTACTAACCTCAAAACTTTTTATTAAACATGAGTGGTTTGTGCTTTATCGTGAGAAGTCTATGTCAGCACGTAAATTACTACTATTTTAAAAACTTTAAATTTGGCTTCAACTTGAATTATAATTACTCAACAGGGGCCCCTAGTTTGAATTTTATTTACATTCTATACGATAATCTTTAAAGAATTGTATTAATAATGTATTATGCATATCATATCCATCACTCCTTAATTGTAGTCGTTTGTAACGGATTCACTTTCGTCTATTTCAGGTAACTCATTGTTTTCTACTACGCGTTATAAGTCTGTACCATGTGGAATACAAATGTAATTTAGAACAACACATATGCTTATCATTATTTTTGTTCACTTCACTGGTTTATAATGAGGCTCTAGTTCTATGATTTTGTTCAATTCTAAAGGATTTGAGTCCTTTCCGCAACAATTTCATTTTTGCTTGACGTTAAATTTACTGTTTCTTGGGCTCTTCTCTTTATCTAATAAATCCGAATCATTTTTTGACAGCAAATATTTTGCAGTAGGGTGACATCGGAAATGTACCCAAAAAAATCTCAACATAACTGTACCAAACTATACTGTGTATCAACAAATTTTCGGATACATAATTTAACAACCCGTGTCGTGAAAGGGAGTCGCGGATGCACTGTAAAATTAATTACCGATCATGAGACAATGTAAACAATTTTTTTTTTGACATTTAAGATCATACGTCAATATGTTGGCAACGTTGTCGATAAATTTACGATGCCACGGATACATAATTAAACAACCCGTGTCGTGAAAATGAGTCGTGGATACACTGTAAAATTAATTACCGATCATGAACCAATGTAAACAATTTTTTTTTGATATTTAAGATCATACGTCAATATATTGGCAACGTTGTCGATACATTTACAATGTCACAAGTACATGTAGCAGCTTTTTTGACAAGTCTGTTAGTTTCAATAGACTTCCAAGATACCAAAATTAATAAACTTTTATAAAGTCAATCCTATTGAATATCAATAGACTTCCACGATTTACCCCATTGACTCTACAAATTAAAATGTGTATGTAAAATTTTATTTTTATTGAATTTTGAATGACGTCCAATTAAAGAGTTAAATCACTAAATTCAACTACCCTTTGTCGTGATCTTTGTTGGAATTGTGATTTTATTATTTTTGTTTATTATAGAATGAAATCTGATAATTCAAAATAAATAAAAAAAAAAAAATAAAATTTGGAATTATCGTAAAAAAAAACTGATAATCTTAAAGTAATTATGTAGTATTGTTTACTGCAACAGCTTCGTTAAAACTTTGAAAATATTCAAAGAATTTTGGGTAATTAAATAAACAAATTTAACATGGAAATTTCATGTAAAATAAAGTTGTAAAAAAAAACTTGTAAAATATTTTTTTTTTGTTCAAATTCTTTTCTTTTGAATATAATGAAAATATTAAAATTGTGTGGAAATTCTAAAAATTAAGGCGAATTTTAATTTTTCCTATTTGAATTTAAAATTCAATTTTTTTTTTTTAATATTGACCATAGCTTCTTATAATTTCCATCCTATTCGAAATTTTTGTATTAAAATTTCAGTATCGAAATTACAGCAAAATAACAAAAATAATGTTTTTATTGTTTGGGTAGCACGGGATCGTGGGTAGTCAATGACATGTTTTTTATAGTTTTTCTTTTAATTTTTTATTTTTATTTTTGTTATTTTATATTTTAACATCACTTTGTATGACAATAATTTTATTAACTGAAATATTTTAAATTTTCTGCCTCTTTTTATTTTTGTTGTATATATATATTATATATATATATATATAAATATTTAATAATATGTAATATATATTTGTCGGGAAAGTGTTAAAGTGTTAAAAAATTTATTTAAACTCATTAATCTTTATTTCATAGACAAATGAGTGCTAAAATATTTTATTTCTTTGGAATTACTTACAACAATTAATTGTTTACGTGTTAAATTTTTAATTTTTATAAAAATAACACAAATGTAATAGTTGAGAAATTTTTGCTAAAAATTCTGGAACAAGTATTTAAAATATTTTGTTGATGATGCCTCTTTCTTTTGTTAACTAAATTAGATTAGCTCTCCTGTGAAAGAAAGGAAAATATTTTTTTGTAATTTGAAAAATAAAAACATTTCAAATTGTTATTTTAATTTGAAGAAATTTGAGTATGGTTAGTTTGGTAGTTGAAAAAATTATTTATTTATTAAACAAAAAAATTGAAAACAGAAAATAGTTTTAAACATTTACGATTTGAATTGGTACCTGGGCTCTATCTGTGGTCTATTTAATAAATATTTACAAGTGATAATTTTATAAATTACAAATTTGTAAATTACAGTTCGACAATTGTTGTCAAATATTTAAAATAAAATTGATGCAATTGTAAATTGTCAATTCCTGTTTGATAAACAAATGTAAAATCTTTAAAATTTGACAAAGATTAATTTTATTATGAAAAAAACAAAAATTGTATTTTACAAAATTGTATTTTACAAAATTGTTTTAATTGTCGGACAATTTGGGACACAAAATTTCAAATATGCAAAAAAAATGTTTTATATGTTTTGAGCCAAAAATTTATGTATTTACCAATGCCCACTTCCCATATAATTCTAACCCATACCATTTCGTAAATACATATTTTCAATCTTTATTAGAGTCCATGACTATTAGTGCGTGGGCTTTGTCTCTACAATTTCTTGCCATTATTATTTTTAATCTCATGGGTTAAAATATTGCTAAATTTTTTTTTAATAGAAAATAAGTAATTATGTCTTGTTTTTAATAAATAAGTAATTATATTTGTTAAACGTTACATTTTATATTTACATAGATAATATGAGTGTCTCAGAACCATAGTGGCCTAATCCACATACAAAAAAATTTTTTTTTATTGTTTTAATCGGTCTTGTATGTCTCCTAGAGGGTTAATTTGCAGGTTCAGAAATAGTTGTTTCATGGTTAATTATCACAAAAACTGTTTTGGCTTTTTATTATTTTGAAATTTTTTAAAAACCATAGTGGCATAAATCACATTAATGTGGCTTAGGCCACTATGATTTTTAAAAACATTTACAAATGTTTTATAAAGTGCATATGAAAAAATTATATTTTCGGATTAAAATAGAATATAAACTGAAACATTTTAAATTTTTTACAGTTTTTCTATCCAATTTTTCATTTTGTAATTTTATTAAACATTTGTGTAGGTATTGTTAACGTGGGCCTGAATAACCTATACTACCTTCAAACCTTCAAATTATATTTCAATTAGTTTTAAATTTTATTATTTTATCAATATGCGTCAGAATTTCAATCACTGACATATTCAATAGAAAGCTTAGTTTAAAGTTCCATTTCCTGCAAGTGATTCTTGTAAAAAATGTGATTTGGTAAAAACCCAGTATTCAAATAGTGAAGAACAAAAATTACATATTAGACAAGAAAAAGACGATCATTTATTAAAATATGAAATGGTCAGAAAAGATATGAAATTTGAGGCCAACGCCAATTTTTACGACTAGGTTTGTTATTATAAACGCCAACTATGAAATTACTGCCTAGGTGTACATAATTTAGATAAATAAGAAAATAACTTAAATTTATATGCGATAAATTTTTTTAATTTGAATTTATAATATTTAAAGCAATTTTAAAATACCTAATAGTTTTATTAATAGTTTTTTGTAACTATTTCCTTAGGCAATAATCGCGCATCTATGAATTTCAGAGAATGAGGCTTCCAGAGAATGCTGATGAAGTGGCAAGTTGTCTTTTACAATACATAGAGAACCATGTCACATCATCGAATTGAATTATGTATTATGCTCAATGTGGTGGACATCAAAACAAAACTATTAAGAATTCTTTATTTAGCCTTAAAATGGTTTCAAATGATACTTACAGCTTTAACAAAATTCTTCATAAATTTCTTGTTTCGGGTCATTCATACTTACGATGTGACCAAGCAAAAATTGACGTTTTTTAAAGCTATGGCCAAATAACAATTTATTCATTAAAGTACTGAAAAAACTAAGGAAAAAAAGTTTTTGCTGGAAGTTGGTACCCTAAAAATAGACATTTTATAAGCATTTTAAAAGATCGTAAATTTTAAAATGTATTTTTATCAATAAAATATTTATGTGGACTAGGCCACTATGGTTCTGAGGCACTCATGTTGTTTTTAATAAACAATTTGTTAATAAATGCAATTACAAAATGGAAATGAAAATTTTATAATACATTTGTCACATGCAAAATTTTTGTATAACAAAAATATGAGACAATTGCAACAATTTTGTCAAATTGGCTATATCTGTCAGTATCTATGAAATAAGCTACTGAAGTTAAATTGTACTTGTACAATTGTAAATAAAATTTTTTCGTAAATTCTCAAGGTTATACAATTTTATGGATATCTAAATTGTAATCTTATTCAAGGTTACACAAATGTATTGTTGAACTTTTTCTATATATCTTGAGGTCGAAAATGACTTCTACAATTAATTGAAAATCTTTCTAAATAATATAGTTTTGTACATTTTTGGTATAATTTTACTTTCTTTGTGTGAAATCAATTTTTAATAAGCAAAAAAATATTCTATTAAGTCATTCTGTAAGTTATATAAATTATCAGTAATAGAATACCATTTATTTTATTTTGTTCTCCGATAAAGAACACGTAGTCATAATGTGTTCTCAACAATAAAATTTAAGTTTTTAAAATTTTTTAAAATTTGGAATAAGAAATTTGAGGAATTGTTCAAAATAACGAGATTTTGGTTTATGTACTAAGCATAGCAAGTGTTATTTTTTATATTTTTTATCAAAGTAGAGCTCTGAAAATAAAAAAACAAACAATTTGAACCAGTGGAAGTGTTTTTTAATTACCAAGTTTGTTAATTACCAAGTGTACACCGAAATACGCTGGAACATTCAGCGGTTATTTTATTTGTTATTATTGTTAATGGCTTTTATGAAAAAAATTTTCATGGTGAAATCATAAGTGCTTCCCATGCTGCTGTAAACTTTACATAATAACGAATCTGTTGAACAAAAGTCAGGTAATCCTTAAATAGCCTTAAAATTAAAGTTGTAAAGTAAAATATTGGATTAATATGTGCGTAGTTATTGGTAAAAATTCCTAATTGTAGTAATTTAATTATAATTATGCAGATAGGTCCAATATAAGTCTACTCAGTTTAATCCTGTTACAAACAAAAATAATTTATTAAATGTAAATTAATAAAATCTGGTACCAAATTGTATAATGAAGAGAAAAAAAAAATTAAAAATTGCCACCCAGCGTGTTAAATAAAATATCAGTTCGCTGATTTTTCAAAAATATTTCAGTGTCCCAAATGTAATTATTCGACCGCATTTATATTATATAATTTATATAATATAAATGCGGTCGTTGTTTTTTGAAACAACACTGAGAAATAATTAATTAATTCATTATGCTTTTATACTTATCTTGGTAGAAACTTCTCATATTGCACTTTATGACTTCACGTGAATGTGTCTCTAATTGATGTTCTATGGTTTGTTATCCCTATTGTTGGGGCGTCTCTTTCCACGCTGTCTATTCAACTTAATTTGAGACGGCTTCTTTTTCTTTTCAAATACCATCTTTTATCAGTTACTAGGTATCTTTCCATATGTCCTGCCCATCGTAGTCTATTAATTTTAATTACTGTAATGACATTTCCATGGTTGTATAATTGATCGAGTTCTTGGTTATACCGTTTACTGTATATATACCATATAAGCCTTATACTATTGCTATTCACTGGGCTTATATATGGTATATATATATATATATATATATGTATATGTTAGAGAATAGAAAAAATTCTATTACTTAGTATGTCATGAGTTTTGAATTATAAAAAAAAATGTTATGTACAAAATTATTATCATGTGAGAATGAATTAATATTCAGGATACATTAAAGGATATTGCAAGAGGTTAGTGGTCATGAGTTGATGTGACACAGAATAGAACTAATAGAATAAAATAAGAATTATAAATTTGGTTGTTTTCAATATTTATAATTATATATTTTACCTGTACTTTTCCAAATTAGTTTATATTAATTAAAATAGCGGAGAGTATCCATTTCCTAAATCATTGTTCAATCTATTATCTATGTGTTTTTTCGTAATGGCTAAAACTTTCGTATGGGTTTAATTTGTTTATTTGTTGTACCTGATTGCCATTTGTATAGCAGTTTTACGATGTTCTTCAATTATATGTTTAGAAATTGGCGACCTAAAATCGATACTACTCTTTCTTGCTAATTTGGCTTCCCTCAAATATTCTTGGAATTACACTATAATTTATTAGTCTTTTTGATTGCCCTATACTTTCGAAAAATTTTGGCATGATATTTTGTTCTTGTTATCCTTACTGATACAAGTATGATTTTCATTTATTGGCTTCTGCTAGTTGTTACTGATTCCAAATTATGTTTTTTGACTAATTTTTTTAAACTTCGCAGAGTGTTGATTGCGTTACGTAAATACGTAAATACGTTTCTACGTTTTTCTAAATTATTATTTTGTTTGAATAATTTACGGTAATACGAAGCAGTTTCCTTATCAATAGGTCTATGATATTTTCATCATATTCATTTTCCTTGCATGTAGACGCTACATGTCTTTCTTTTTTAAAGTTAGGTTCTGATAATGGTATAGTTACTAATCTGTTGACCATCGTCTGGTATGCTGCTACTTTTTCTCCATGTGTGTGATTTGATTCAATGGGGATGGTTCGTTAGGTAGAAGGGGTACTTTTCTGTAGATATCGAATTTTCACAGTTATCACTGTCATGAAAATAAATACTGCTGAAGGAAGTATGTTGCTCCCGACATATTGATATTTGAAATTAGATATTAAAACAATTATTAGTGAAAGGAAGAGATATCTTTAATGGCATATTTTATTCTTTAAGGACGAAAAGGACATTTGAAAGCATCATTGTTGTGTTCATCTTTTTGTGTACAAACCGTTATATCTGTTGGTATATTAGACATAGAAGCTTGTATGTATGGGATATAGCCAAAAAGTGATAGTTATTTGGTTGGAGTTGGCAAAAATTTTGAGATATTTGGTTTTTAAAGAACATACAAAAATTATTAATAAATAAAAGTTAAAATATTTTTCAAACCATTATGTTACCAGATAAAAAAATATATCGAATATATATATACTTAGTAATCAACAGATATAACGGCATAAATATTAAAACAACAGAAATGCTTTCAAATGTCCTTTTCGTCCTTAAAGGGTAAAATGCGCCACTAAAGATATATATTTTTAGGAAAACTGATATCAATGATATATATAGTAATTTAGTTCTACGCGGGGACAACATTTACTTCAGAGGGGGCTTTTTTTTTGTTATTTAGAGTTGTTGCCTTTAAGGATCCTATTGACTTGATATTGATGTATAGACTTTAAGAAATCTATATTTGACCAGTTATAGGACGGTGTTAATTCTTGCACTTCACTATACAGCTTGAATTAGAATCATTATTTCAAATTCATTTTAAAGAGCTTTTATAAAATTATTAGTGAATAGATGAAATGATTCACTAAAATAACAAACCAAGATTACTTTTGATATTTTAAATGTAACATAAAATCTGTAATACTTTTATATCAGAAGGACATTTACAATGTTTTTGGTTTCATAAATATAAAAAAAATTTCCAAAAAACCAAAATGCTTATCCAAGTAAAGTATAAAATTATTTCATCATCAACGTTAAATAAAATGTTTTCGCTTTTTCGTTATCGCATCAACATAAGGTTGTGTTGTGGTTCCATTGATGGTAATTCGATTTTTAACCATTAAAACAAGTTGTAAAGTCTGCTTGCATTGAACATCCCCAAGATAGCTATTAAATAAATTTTTTTCATTGATTTTTTTTTAAATGGTTTTTTTTTTATGTTTCAATTCATCAAAAATGTCCTTTAATTTTTATGTGGGAAATACAATGACACTTTGATTCACATATTTTGATCGGCTGTGATGTATAATTGTTTCTTTTTTGTTTTTTTGTTTTATTAATTTTTTTTTATTAAAAATATTTTATTTGTATACAGAATCGATACAAAAATTTTGTTTCATTTTGTTTTTTGAAATTTTTTTTGCAGTTTGGTATTTTTAAATTTTTGCTTTAATAAAATCGGCATTATTTGATTTTATTAAAGGATATTTTTTCGTCATTAGATAAATTGTGGTAGAAAGTAAATGCTATAAAGTCTGATTAATTTATAAAAATGTCAGATTCAATGTTTAGATGATTGTAAATATTTAAAATATTTCATAATTTCAATTAATTTCCGTTGCTCACAGATTCAGGGGTGGTTAGAAAGGTTGTAATAACCAAAAAAATTCAAATTATTATATAGATTCTATTCTCAAATACTTAGGACTCGTTATGGGGACTCGAAGATTTTGAAATTTCGAAATTATTTTGGTATTTTTTCAAATGTAAGACAGAAGTGTAGGAATAAATAATATACAGCTTTTAAATTATAATAGATCCACCTCTAATCTAAGATCCCCCCACTCTCCAAGCAGAACTCCAATTAGGGTGTCTCAGATTATTACTGTAGATCCTGATATGATATTTATCCTTACCCTATATATATATAATCATTAGATTTTGTCAAAAGTTAGAATATGCAGTGTTTTAAGTTACTTCAATGCCAAAAATATCGCATCGTACTACCATGGGAGGGACGAGTTACTGTCAATCAAATAATGTGTCAAGTATACTTGGATCTTTAGCTCGACATGGTAAAACTGCATTCATAACAAATTATGTTACCTGATTCGGAAATTGACATTACAGCGAAAATAGAGTTCACCCAAGCTCATATGACTGCAATTTAAAATAATCAAATGGGGAGTAGAGTAGACAACCAAAACAAAATAGTCAAATATTTACAACTGTATTGGCTAATTAAAAATATATAAAAATTTTCATTAAACAACAACAACACAAATTATTAGTGATGTATAAAAGCATAATCAAAGTAATATGGGGTTATGGCGTAATCGTAAAAATTGTGCCATTAATTCTGAATTTAATTCCCTATAAATATTAAATATTGAGATACGTACAATGAAAAAAATTATTCTGGTTCGATTGAAACAACGGTATACTTGAGCTCCTCTAATTATCTACTATTTCATCTGTATCTACTGTTCTAAAACTGATTTGAACTTACGGAATCCAACTATGGAAAGTAGCAAATAATTCGAATACTGAAATATTTAAGTTGTGTCCGACTTTAATTCGCACAAACTAAGGAATATTTCCGAGTGATCTTAACACCTTATTTTGGAATCTATGTATGATTTTGTTTTTTAATGGGGAGTTCTATGTAAACACAACCTCTTAAGATCTATCGTATTTCTCCGTTTAATATATCTTAGAATTGTAGGTCTATTGATGTCACTTTCAGAATCAGGGAATGTGTATTCCTCGAGATATTTGTGTCTTTTGCGAGCTATGGTGTCCTAAACAAATGTAATATGAGAGGAATATAAGCATAAACTGCAGCTGTATTCGATCTAATAATTTTTAACAGATGTTTGTTAATAATTTGTAATGGCGTATTACACGTTACAGCGTTCTGACATTGGATCTATAGTTTCCCTGATATAATATTGATTTGGTTTTCACTGCGGAACCCGCAAGCTGGATTTCATATGTCCAAATGGCTTTTATTATGACTTTATAAATTAATATCTTTTTTGTTAATGTAAATTGTGTGGGTCTGTCTTTCCATTAGCCAGTACATACTTCTAAATTTAGTATCAAGCTGTTTCATTTTACTGACAATATGTTTACACCAGCTTAGCCTTTTTTCTAAATGTATGCCTAAGTGTTTTACATAATTTACACCATTGAACTAATCTGATTGAACTATATCAATTAGCTTGCTTTACATAAAACATTCTGTTTTCAACGTAGCTTTTCAGAATTGTATAGAGATGATCACATGGTAGATTTTGTTGAATTTATCACATAAAGACAGGGTACCACACCTTACCGAAAGGTTGGCTGTTGTATAGCTGTACAAAATTCTTTGTTTTCAAAAGCCTCTGAATGTCTAAATAAAAAAAGATGCAAGTATTAATTGTAATAAGTATACACAATGATGAACTGCGAAATCAGATTGAGCGATAAATCAACTTAAAATATTGAATATACTTGATATTGATAGATATTGATATTGATAGCTTAAATAATTCAATGGGTCTGATGGTTTAATTCAATCATCCTCACATCGTTAATAATTCACTTAATTTGATTATGACGAAAATTGTTAGAGGAAAATACATTTAGGACAAAAAAAAAAAATATTTAAACTGTGTATGACTTCAATAATATTTCAATAATACTTCAAATAATTTTAATGTCCAGAATGTACCACCTAGTAAGTTTACAGTCCAAAATTAAATTTTTTTAATATGTTACATTATTAAATTCTCGTAAATTTTTATATTTCATATATGAAAAATATATGCTCGTTTCTTGGATTACAATTTTTTGTTTCCACTTTGATCCTAAAGGAACCTATAAACTCTGAAAAATAAAAGTTTATCTCAGGTACAATAGATTATAAGTTAATCTAGAATCTCAAAGGGTTCCTGCCATTTTTAATTTATGGGTTCAGTTTGGATATTTTTCTATTTTGTTTTTATAGCAGATCATCATGTATAGTGGCTTCCATATATTATTTGGATAATTTTTTTTTATTATTATTTTAAGGATACTTTAGCAACAGGATAATATATTACAGTTATTTCCCTATTTTTCGTTATAATAATTATATTTTTTTTTTTTTTCAAATCCTTTATTTGTTTTTATCAATATTATATACTTACATATATAAATGTGTTTTGTATCGTCCTTTTTAGTATCGAATATATTGAAGTCAAGTAAAATATTTCTCCCAATTGCATTATATTCCTTATCCCTTTTTGTTCGTCCTTTTGTTTAAACTAAATAGTATAAAGCAGGTTAAAATTAACTTTTAAAGATTACGATTTGTTGTGGTTTCTCATATTCTTTTGTTCAACAAATTGGTCGAGTAGCCGGGAATATAATTTCAAATTGTTAACCCTTTCTGTTTCATTTTTTTGAAAATAAGTATAGGTACATTGTGAAACATATTAAAGGATAATCCAAATTTTATTATAAAATAGTAATTTGTTTTGAAAACAAAAAAAAATAAAAAAAAAATTACTTTTTGTTTTTGTATTATTAAGGATATATTGAAGGATTTATAATTTTTTTTTGTATTAATCATTTGGAATAGAATTTTGCACATCTGCTGCTATACAGAATTGCATTTCATTTGGATGGCATTTTTTTTTCTTAGATTATTCAGGGCGTTAGTTTTGTTTTATGACAATTGTAAAAAAAATTATTTCACTATTTAAATAAAATAATAGTGTATGTTTATATATATATAATATATATATAAATAAATATTTTTATTTCCTGAATAAATTTTTTGTTTATATATTTGCTTCATTATTATTTATTTGATTACAAATGCAAAAAAAAAAAAATAATAATAAAAAAACAAACAAATTACAGTAATAATAGAAAAAAGGAAAATTGGCAATAAATGGGCAAGGAGCTAATTTTTAGATAAATAATATACCAACAATGAATTGCATTTTAGTATTATTTTCATATTTTTTTATTTACTTTCCTGCAATATTAACACAAAAAAAAAACACAACGGTAAATAGAAGAAAATAAAGTTACACTCATAAAAAGGATAATATGAAACTGAGTATATTTCAACAACGACAACAAAAACAAAAAAAAATACAAAAATTTATTAATATATGTTTGTATTTGTTTACCTATATAATATAATAACAAAAAGTCACATCTGAAATTTAATGATTTACAGATTTACTTTATTAATTTTATTACAAAAAAAAAAACAACAACAAAAACTAAAAAAAGGTATCTATATAAAATTATATGGCCATATCCTTGGAATATTATTATTATTTTGATTTTTTTTTTGCGAATAATAGGGGGAATATACATTTTAAACCTTTATTATTCTAGTATATCTAACTACAGTAAGTTTCAAAATTAAATGAACACTCTAAATTTGATAAACAAAATATGGAATAATTATGGTTTACGTGATATGGAATTAAGGTGTTTTGAATCATATTTAAAGGATTTAAAGGAAAGAAATATGATTCAATTTCTGATGTAATGAAAGTAGGTACTAATAGGTGATCAATTTTGGGACTACTACTTTTTATATTACATACTAATAATTTGGAAAAATGTTTTGGAAAAAACAGCTGATATGGAAAATTTAGTAAAATACTACTGTTCGCCAATGATACTTTAATATATAAAAAAGTGAATCTGTTGATAAAATTGAAACGAAAATTAATAAACAAATCTTAGTAAATGATTCAAGAAAAATTACTTAATGTTAAATATTGAAAAAACTAAAGTAATGATATAATTAATGATGATGTGAAAAATGAAATTATAATTGATAATAATGTTTTAAAGAAAGTAAATGAAATTAAATATCTAGGTTTTATAATTGATAATAATTTAAGTTTTAAAAGCCATTTATATTAGATTGTACCAACATCACATTTTATTCTATTCACAAAAAAAAAATGAAAATAAGAATACTATATATATAATACTAATAAATATATATAAATACTATATAGTATTTACTTGATATTATATACCTCTTATTAAATAATTAAATTTCTGATTTTATGGTACATTTTGATGTAATAAAATTGTACGTATTGCTCACATACGTTACAAACGTTAAATTTGGCTCTAACTTGATTTATAATTTATCAATAACGGTCTCTAGTATTGATTTTATTTGTAAAAAAAATAAAAAAAAAATATATTTTTTGTTTAAGTTTAGAAACTTATATAAATTATATAAAGCTACACTGTTCTATAGAAATTACTGTTTTCGAAATTAATTAAAATGGTTCCGTAATAATTTTTACAGAATTTTATATTTCTAGTATCTAATTAATTTTTTTAAGGAAGCTATATGTGTTTATTATGCTACCAACATTTGATTTTGTATTCGGTTCGTCTATATATTTTGTTCGGATTCCAATTTGATATGTTATTTTAGATAAAAATTGAAATAACTTTGTTTTAATTCAAGTTATTTTGAAATTTATTAAAGACAAAAAAACATTTCTCATGTTAGATAAAAATATAGAAATAAAATTTCTTATTGATTTTTACACTTTAGTAAATTAGGACAAGTTCAATTTATTTATTTACAATGATATACAAATATAGAGTTATATCAAAATTGTATATAATAATTATTGCTAATAGGTTAATTTTTTTAATTTTTTTTAAAAAATAATTAGAAAACAATTATAAACTAAAAATAAAAATAAAAATGTTGTGTAAAATATTTAAAAAAAATATAACAATAAAATAAAGTGATTTTTAGCAAAATGCAAGATAAAAGAATTGTAATAGCTCCAGCTGAATTCTTGTAGAAGTAGCTGAGGAAAACCAGAGAATTAAAAGAAAAAAAGTATGGGTAGAACCCATCTTTTTTACTTCATCTTCAGTCATTCGGAATTGTTCGCCCATTTGTTTGTATGTCTTTGCTTTTTCAAAGACATTTTTATTATTTGTGGGATATACGTTCAACAAGCATGTTCGTTATTTTTATATATGCATCTATAAGATCTATTATGTACATCTATAAACACATACTGAATTTTGTTTTATTGTTATTCATTTTATTTAATAGATTTTATGTAAATTTAATTACAATGTTTAAAATTTATTTATTTATTTCACAGTATTCACCAAAACTAATATAAACAAAAAACAATATTCGCCTTATTTAATTTTGTATCGCTCAAAAAATATTAATATTGATATCAATCTGTGTTTACACATCAGTATTTCTTCAATATTCAATAAATCAATAAATACTGTCAATATATTACATTAATATATACATTACATTACATTACAATACATTAATATATTACTGTCAATAAATGTAAGCGCTGCCTTACAAGATTTTATAAATACATCTGTGAGTTATAAAATTCAATTTCCTTTAATAATCATATTTAACTGTATAAATTGAGAAAAGTACAGTACACATATCAGAACCATTTCACAAGCAATTTTCTTTATTAGTCTTTTAAATTATGCGCCAGAACGGATATCTCCTTTCTCGACAATTTTTGTATCTTGATGCACACAGAACTAACGATGGTTTTTCAGAATCGATAGTTAAATCTCAAAAAATTATTTAATTCTGATTCTTTGTTATTGATTTTAATAATTCAAGAGATATTATTAGAAGAATATATTCACCATATTCTTAAAAATTTCAGAACCTTACTATTTAGTTTATCAATAGTTGTGTTTTAATATTTAACAACACTTTTATAATTTTTTCAACATTATGTAATAGTTATTTATTTTTAAATAATTTGTATATTATAAATATATAGATTATTTAAATTTCATAAATCTTATTTTTTAAGTAATATGTGTAAGGTTTAATTTCCCAGTAGATAAATAAATAAATAAAAGTACAGATATTTCAAAGGAGACGTAGCGAAATTAAATCTGTTTCCAAAATTTTTTAATTTTCAATTAGGAATTTCAATTTAAAATTTCACAGCAGATATAAACCATTTTAACATATACAAACTGTTTTTTTTTATATAAATGATTACGGAAACGGTTGTTGTTTAAGATAAATAAAAAAATAAAAAAAAATTGTGTAGTACCAAGAATAAATTCAAATAATGGAAAACAATTTCGAAAAGGGGGGAATACCTCTAATAATATAGTATAGTCCCTTAATAATTTTTATCTAGTCCTATAGTTATTTTATCTAATAATAATGTTTCAAGTTGTGTTGATTTATTTAACTCACAGATGTATTTTTACATCTTCCAAAAAGTTATAAAATCAATGAAAATAAAAATCAGAAGTTGTATGGGTTGTAGTCTAACACCATAAATACCTACTGATGAGATCAAGCTATGTTATGATGAACGAAACCACTGCTTAAATAATTATTGCTGATATAAATTTTTCATGTGTTCAGATTTTCATATTTTGTTCGATTTTGACATTCTATATCAAATATTTGGTTTGACTCGTGAATTCAACATTTTGTTTGTTATTTTGATTATATTTAATTTTGTCTTAAACATTTAATTTTTTCTGACTCTCTCTGCATGTATGCTTAAAATTTTTTTTTATACTTCGTACTTGCATTTGTATTTTGTTCATTTATTTTTGATTGTCATTGTAGATACACATTTTTTTATTATTATTATTATTATTTTATTATTATTCAGTGGCCACAGAAGTAAATATTTATCCTAAATATTGTATGAATTTCATTCATCCTATTGTCTATATCTATAATATATTGGATATAATTGTCCTTATTGAGAGATTGCAGTGACAAATAGATGAAAATTATAATGTAGGGTTGTGATACTCTGATGGCTATTGTTTTATTGTGGAATATTTAAAGTCAATTTGTCATAAAAAAAAAAATTTTTTTTTTATTTTCCTCCTTTATTTTTCTATTGTAATTTAGAAATCATTTTTCATGTTTGTGGTTATTCGGATCCTTAATTTTTGGTTATTTTTAGTTGTATTTTGTTTTTTTTTTATTTTTTTTTTTGTGAAAATTGTCAACTTCTAAGGATGACAATTCGAATTTTTTATTTTTTTTTTTTGTGTAAATAATATAAAAATCCATTTATATACATATATATATGTATTAAAACTAATATAGAACATCTGTAGAAGTTTTTGACTTCCAAATTTGGAAATAAAAGTATAAGAAAAGTAAAATAATAAAAAGGATAAAAAACTTTTCGTATTTGTTTAGCTAAATTTGTTAGTGATGAGTTTTCCATATCTGTTGGTTATTATGTATTTGTTTTGTTTCTGAAAGCAAAGAATATTGGTTAATGGTAAGCTAATATACTTAAATTGGAAAGTTCAAATGCGGAAATTCCGGTTGTTGATATTTGCAAAACAAAAAAAAAAGAAAATAAACAAATAAAAAAAAAAACCAAATACGAAAGTTTTTAAGGTTTTTTTGAAAGTTGAAATGGTTATTATGTAGGACATATGTTGATATGGTTAAAACCAATAAAAAAATTTGAATTAGTTTTTGATGGTGTTACTTAATCCGCATTTTAAAATTGCAAAAAAAAATTTTTTTTGTGAATTCAACAAAATTTATTCATTGTTTTTAAATTGAAATGGAAATAGTTAATTTTATGTTACACTGAAATTATTGACATGAAGGTTTTCATGATCGTTAAAAACATTTTAATGTACACTATAATGCAGTATTATGAATGACTATTCTTTTAAAATGAAAATCAGCAATAAAATCATGTAAAAGTCATTTTAAAAGTTTTAAAATTAAATGAAAATATTTTTTTTGGTGGTTTGTAGGACTGATAAACAGAAGTGAGAAACATGTTTGGATAATAATGCTTGTTATAACATCTTCTTTTGTTATTCAAACCTATCACAGAAACCAAACGCCTATTTTGCCCTACGAATACATAGTATGTATTCACCTTGTAGTAGGTCTATATTATGGAAATAGTGTGCATAAAATATTTTTTGAAATTGGCTGTAAACGTCAAATGACTGAGAAATCAATTAAAAATGTCAAATATTTAATTATTGTAGACAACAAGAATAATTGTTCGTGATCTGTAATTTTTTTGTTCTCTTTAAAAATTGTACTTTACATGATTTTTTGTTGATTGAAACAATTTTACAACTAAAAATTACTATTATGTACGTATATGTTACTATATGTATAACTTGTAGAATATGCTGTAGGCTGTATAGATGAAACATTATTAAAATTAAATAAATATTGAAACTCTAGGTATGTTTCACATTCTGATGACGGTGTAATAACCGAAATCGATTAAGATATTTAATAAAATTGTGAAACATACCTAGAAATTTAATATTCATTTAATATTACTATATTACAATATTCATTTAATATTACTAATAGTTACTATATTTTACGACTAGCTATTCCCGGCGTAACATTCACCGGTCAAGCAAAAAATATTTCTTTCCCATCATTCATTTAAATATTTAACTCAAAACACAGCAGCTGTTTTCTTAGCATGTCGTCCAATTTAGGCATAATATTTTTGTTACATTATTTTTGTATCTAATCTCTTTGTTATAACTTCCGTGGGGTCACCGATGTACCATTATTGTATAAGAGGCATCATATGGAGATGAAAAAGATGTTATTTTTGTAATTTGAGCACCAATTAAAGAAATAGTTAATATTGCCTTTGATATGTTCTCTATATCTCACTTCTGGTCTTTTTCTTATAAGGAGGATTTTCAGCAAATCTAATGAACTTTGAAAGTTGGAAAAGCAAGATTTTAATACCGTGGCAACAATAGAAATTCATTTTTTTTCTGCTTGCCAATATTGTGCTTTACAAAATAAACATTTATTTGAACTTAAAATGTGCCTGCATTTGTTAATTCGAAACATTCGGAGGTGGCTAATTCAAAGACTCAAACCAGGGAAATATATAATTTTTGAATAGGTACTTTATTTTCCCAGTAATGTTAATTATTTTGATGACTTTAAAAAATATTTCTAATTTGAAAATTTTTCATAATATCTTAATGGTTGTATAATAATATGATGTTTTGCTATTTGATTCTCATATTCAATATGTAGTTTTCTTATATCGGTTTAGAACTTGAATATCTTTTTGTATACGTGATTTATTTGAAAGATGAGCACAGTAATTAGTACCTTTTAATGTTTTTTCTATCTCTTAATCAGTAATTTTTCGTGGTAATATTTTGAACAATTAAATTTTTGGGTTCTTGTCACTGCTATTTGTTTTAATACACCGAGGTGGAAAGTTTTACAGACATTATAAGCGAATTAATATATTAGATATTTTAAATTTTATTTGTTTTTCATATATTTTACATTCTATAGAATGAAATTGCTACCGTACGTTTTTAATAATATGCACGATGGTAGCGACCAACGTTCCTGTAATTGTTTTTTTTTAGCTGATCAAGAGAAAAATAAATTGCGCTATGTTTAATAAATTAAAAAAAAAATTTTTATTTGAGTTTTTTAAGTTTTTTATTGTTTTTTATTGTTTTTGAATTTTTTTTATTAATTACATCTTACATTACTATTTTTTTTCTTTCCTGTCTTTCGTTTTCTTCCAGTAATGGTATACTTAATCCAGGTCAATAATATATTTTCCGCCATTAAGTGTGCCCAAATGATTTACTTTGAACCTATTTGTAAATTTTGTTTTAATCAAATTCATCAGGGTAAATCCTCTTTCACTATCAGCACTCGACGCTTGAAAGGTTCCACAAATATCAAACAAAATTTTAATATATATTGAAAACTATCTTCACGAAGAACCAATTGATGTAGATCATTGAAATTATGACTATTGTTTTTGGATTTTTCCGTAAATAAGTATTTGAATCTTTAAACTCACCCATTATTATTTTATTATCCATGTCCATGTCCATGATAAGATTTACATCTTTAAAATTAATGCATTCCAAAGGCCCATGTCAGCATCATAAATCTTTTAATGGTAGCCAACAACTTTGTTTTCAACAAATAAAATTATCCCAGATGACATTTTCATTTATCATCATTTAATGCAATCAATGTTATACGATTTACATTATTTTCTAAAGCTGTTAAGCAATATTTTGCGATTGGATCAACCGAATTGGACCTATCAATCTTTTCTTTGAAATATTCCATTAAGACATCATAATACCGAATGAACGGAATAATTGTACAATGACGGGAAAGCCAGCGTATTTCATTAAGAGGCCGGAACATCTACAATTCACAATCTATTAGACTTTTCATTTCTTCAAAGTTATGCTTTTTAACAGATGAACGACAGAATATCTTTGTGTTTTTACTTGAGAAATAAAAGAGATACCCTTCCAGGCATCATCGACTCCCAAATCCTCTCTATGTGCGACACAATGCTGAAGTGTGAATTCACTGTTTTGCACAATTCACCAGTACCTTCATTTTTTTCTTTGTGACATTATTTTAGAGAATTTTTGTCCTAGATTTTTATTAAAACAAAAAATATATTAATATGTACTACAAAATGATAAACCTTATAAAACTTACCAATTAGAATTGGAACAACTAACTAAGCACTGTGACAAATAACAACTGAATAAATAAGTATTAAATATTAACAAGCTAATTTCTAATGCGCAATTAAAAAAAAATCCGTGTGCAATTGCGCACGTGCGCAGCTTAGAGGGAACGTTGGTAGCAACAGTAAACTACAACTATGACGCTAGCTCTGTGATTTGTTACAGTAACGTTTTTAAATTACAGCTACGACGTGAGCACTGTGTTTTGTTACAGTGACGTTTGTTGTAACATAAATTCTGAACGTTTGCCGATTCAGACTTTACATTATAATTGATGCAACAATCTTTTTCAATCGTTAACTTATATAATATTGATGTTTCGGGCACATTATTGAATAAGGCACACACAAGCATAAGATATAAATAAAATATAAATAAGGTACATGATGTTATTATTTTACCACTGAGTCTAATTTTCTAGGTTAGCAATTTATTTTCAACTATAAAAAAGTCTTTATAAATTATTGAATATATTCCACTTAAGTGTTTACTATACTGAGGTCATAATCACTTGGTAAAAATTTATTGTAGATTATATACTGTCAGATTTAATACTTAGAGTAAAAACATAACACGTTTATGAAACGAAATGATGTTGAACTTCTCGGCGGTCGGCTGTTCTGAGATTATTCCGATTGCTTCTTTCAATCAGAAAATTTAAAATTACGGAGACTAACATTTTTCCAGTGAGTATCTGGTGGATATAAGAAACGTAAGTCAATAAGTTTAAAACGGTGGGAATAAGATGGAAGTCTCAGTGGACCATTCCACGATAAAATGTTAGTGCGAAATGTAAAAAATTTCGCTGAACAGATTTCAACCGATTAATATCAGTTAAGTAATGAGAGGACTATACTCGATAAAAATATTTTGTGAGGTAAGTGTTTGAAAACTCTTTGAGGCAACGTTTAATGAGCTTTACTTACTATCTTATCATAGTGTAACTTAAAATTAAATTTTGAGTCAAGTATGACATCGAGATCTGTAAGGGTATTAACTTTCGTGAACGAAGAGCCATTTAATTGGTAATTGTAAAGGGTGTTTTTTTTAGAGTGATAGAACTTTAAATTGAATTAAAACACATTTAAATTAAGATTGAAAACACATTTTTTTTTTATTTGAAAGATAATTTTATGACATTTAGGCTTTAAAAATAATTTCCGGCATATGTCCACCACGACTAGCTCTGAGGAACCGCATTCGATCAGACCAATTTTGGACCACTTTTTCGAGTAATTCAGGCCTTATTTCATCAATAACACGGGTTACGTTGGCTTCCAAAGCATCTATTGTTTCTGGTTTATCAGCATAAGCCAATGACTTCACATAACCCCAAAGAAAATAATCCAGTGGTGTTATGTCGCATGATCTTGGAGGCCAATTAATTGGACCATTTCTCGAAATAATGTTATCAACAAATCTTTCTTTCAATAAATCAATTGTTGCCGTAGCAGTATGTAGCACCATCTTGTTGAAACCAAAACCCTTCCGGATCGATACCATTCAAATTTCGAAACAGAAAATCATTGATCATTGATCTGAACGATTCACTGTAACATTTGCTCCAGCATCGTTTTTAAAGAAATATGGACCGATGATACCTCCAGCGTATAAACTACACCATACGGTGCATTTTTCAGGATGCAATGAAACCTGCAGAATTTCTTGAGAATTGTTTTCGCTCCATATACGGCAATTTTGCTTGTTTACGTAGCCGTTCAACCAAAAATGAGCTATTCTAGGGCCCAATCACCAAATAAACGACGCTTATTATGGCCAAGTGGCTTTAGTTCTTGAACCAGTTGAATCTTATATGGGTGTAGACCAAGATCTTTACGTAAAATTTTCCATGTGGTGGTTGCACACAGTCCAACTTGTTGTGAACGTCGACGAATAGACAAATTTGGATCTTCATCAACACTAGCTCTTACAGCACCGATATTTTCTTCAGTTCTTTGTCTTGTTGTTGTTGTTGCATCGAGTAGAGAAAATGTTGTCCGATATCTATCGATAGTTCGACGAATAATCTGCTCTGATGGACGATTATGTAAACCATAAATTTCACGAAGTGCTTCTTGAGTTTGGCGAATAGAACACTGATTTTGAAAATAAATTTCAACAATTTGTAAACGTTGTTGCGGCGTGAGTCTTTCCATGATAATTTGTCAATGCTTACTGAACAGAAATGTCAAAACAACATGGCTTCTATCTTCTGTCAAATCACAGTTATCCCTATCGAAAGTTCTATCATTCTAAAAAAAACACCCGTTAAATATACCACAAAAATTCTACAGAAAAGCTATAGTATGTGATTGTGTATTCCAAATCTCTGTGTAAAAGCAGTTAGGTTGTTCATCCCATAGACTTGAAATTATAAAAAAAAAAAAAAATTGAAGCATATTGACCAAGCGGAACTTCTTCTGGTAAAGGAAGCGATTTGGTATTTGTAAGTTCTTAGTTCAAGACCGTTGTAAGAACACCATTCTGTAAGTTCAGAAAATCTGATAGGCAGGATATACGATTATAAAATTTTAAGTTGCCTGCATACTTTGTTCTATCGGTTCCAAACAGATTATCTGACTGTAACAAAATAAATTTAATTAAAAATAAATGTATAAAAATTACGGGAGTCTGAAGTCCAGATGGCTTAGAAAATAACGTTTGAAGATGATTTAAAAGTTTTATTTTATGAATTTAACCTATAATAAATTTGTCTAGTTTAGCCCTTTCACTCTCGCAATTTATTATTTTCATATTTTTTTGCAAATAAAATCTTTACTTACATCACTGAATTTATTTTAAGTTCTTTAATGACAAGAACTAATTACAGTAATTTTATAAATATAGTCTGATATCATATGAAATGTGGCCGATACAGAATTTTTTCCCTGTCCGCTCTGATACGAGAGTATGGTCTTATCTTCGTATAACATTTTTCAATTTTTATTGGTATATGCATTCTGTAGGTACCTTTAGGTTGCATTATTGCCTTAAACATTATTCTAAATATATTTCGTTTGAATGCTTCCAATTTAATTTCAGCAAATTTGATCAACATCCACGTTTCACAATGCCTGGTCTATTTATCTCTTTCAAATTATACAAGACACGGGTAGAATATTTTTTTTCAACCAAAAATTAATTTATTTGCTGCTTTAAATATTTCATCTCTTAATTCTTTCACATAAGTATTTCAACATTCCAAACATTTTCTGGGATAACAGTTTATCCTTTTTTTTTTGTTTTTTGTTCTATGTTCTTAACAGTAACTTAGGTAGATTAACCTTTTCGTGCTTAATTAAGTAGGGTACTGCAAGTTTATACTACAATATCTACAATGTTTTTCGAGCATTTATTTATCAAATTACTGGCTCTACTCATTAAAGGTGGAAAACTGCTGCTATCAGGAACTCAGGAACTAAGCCTTCTTAAATAGAATAGCTACATTTTATTTAATTTGTTACCAGATTATGCTCTCAATAATTTTTTTGGCATTTATTTTAACCCAATGACAATGGATTCTAGACCAGGTCAAAAAACTCATAAAGCATTTTTTTTGCTTTAACGGGAATTGAACCTAGGACCATTCGGTTGAAGGTAGCCGCCAACCAGCGTGTCAAAATACGCTAAATAGTTTAAATTCAATACGGACTCAAAATTATAATTTGCGGGGGTGATATTGTGTGGTGTTTGTCATGTTTCCAATTAAGCATAAAAAATTTGTTTTATTTTCATTTATGGAGAGAATTGCTAAAATGTGTTTTCCAATCTTAAATCTTTACCATCAGCATATATGAGGGCTTGAATTGATCATATTCTAAATTGTGTTGTGGCACCATTCAAATTTTTATATTAAGTTTCACAGTCTTAGTTTTTTAAATTTTATATTTACCTCTTCTAAACATCTTGTAAACTAAGTTGGAAAAGTAATAAATGGGCCCCGCCGACTGCATTCGTTGATCTTACTGATAATATTAATATATGTGTTATGTAAAACGATATTAATATAATAATATATGTAATTTATTTAACATAAAAAGGATTAGTTTTAGAATTAGAATAAGTACAGTCTAGTATTAGAATTGTATCGAGGAAGATTAAAAATAAATGAGAATTAAAAATTAATTGTGGTAATTTAATTTAATAACAAAACGCAGCACCGTGTTGTTATGTCTTATTTCTGTTACCCTTATATAACAAAATTAAAAAAAAATGGAGCAAGACCATCTATTACTGTACAATAGACTGAATGATATAATTCACAATCTGATTATTGACGTTAACAATCGAACAATGCATGATTGTGTTATGTATTTCGATATAAGTCTAACGAATAGACAACCTAATATTCGTTTTTTAATTACATCTTTACATCTCTGCTGATAACAAAATCCTTAATCTCTAATGACCAATCTTTTATCTGATAGTTTTTTAATGGTTACATACTTTTTTTTTGCCAAATCCATATTGAATTAGCATTTTATTAAAATAAATTTAGTAAAAAATCCAAATATCTCTAAACATTGGTTGTTGATATTCTAATGAAAACATTAAGCATATATAGGTAAGATGTACTTAGTAGTTTTGCGTTTTATATGAAATTATAATCGTAAATATTTTCCAATATAAGAAAAGAATAGTTTTAGTAAAATGACAAAACTAAGGTCATTGGATGATAAATTCAGCCACACAAGATTATGGTTTAAATATATGAACTAATTTCACTTTTTATGACTTCTAAGTGTATTGTGTAAAATTATTTACTTTGCACGTCGTCGTCGTCATCGTCGTCATTTTGTGTTCTCTTTTATGATCTTTTAACAGTCTATAAAAAAATAAAGTAGGTATAGGTATATGTGGACAGGTTATAAAATAAATCGAATCGAATATGTCGATTTACACGTGCATACACGATACGATGTTGTACATAAAAAGGACTCTAAACGTATTTAATTAAAGAAGAAAAAAAAAAATATTTAATAATTGTAAGTGAAAAAAAAAAAAACTATATTGTAGAATTTTCATTTTTGCAGAATATTAGATTTTTTTTTTTATTGAAAAATAGAAAATTGAAAGTTGTTGTAGAAAATGTGTGTATTTTTTTTTTGCTCTTATCCTGCAATTTATATTTACTTATTAAAAAAAAAAAAAAAAAAAAACACAATAAGCCCACCGAAAACTGTAAACTTTCAATATATTTTTATTTATTTTTAGAAAACTGTAGAATTCAAGGTGGCAACCGGTCAGGGAATTTCTATAATTCAGGTTTGAAGTTTTACTTTTTTTCTTTTTAATTAAAAATCTAATTTGCATTCTACCAGCTTAATATAAAAGCGATGTACTTTCAATTTTATCAAAATTCAAAAAAATTCTAAATTATGTTGTTAAAAATTAATTTTTGTTTTTAATTCTAAAAATTGTTTTTAAATTATTTCTTTAAAACAAAATATTTTTTAAAATTTATTACAAATTACATGTTTTTTTTAGTAAGTTTTATTTTTTCCTTGACAACGTTTAGATTATTATACTTATAATCTTATTACCTTATTATCCTATCAACCTTATTTCATATATTATTACATAATACTAGATTTAAACTGTGGCTAAAAAGCCAGACTTGTGTGGGCTAATACATCAGTGTTCAATATTTTTACTGCCCTATGTATTTAGTTTATCCTACTAAATTGTGGAGTTTTAGCTTTTTCAGCTTTCTTGTGTCGTCTAATCTGATAAAAAGATCAATTGGTTTTAAGTTTTTGGATTGATTCAGTAGTGACGTTATCAACTATTTGTTTACTTTGAAATTTCTGTAAATATTTTCATTTGTATATCATCGGTTCTTATTAACTTTTTTGACAGTGCAGTATAAATAGTGGTTTAGATTCTATAGTACAGCCCTAAAACTGACTGGTATCAGTCTTTATGGATTGTACTGTTGTATATTTGAAATTTAGAGTGTAGGTTTTTGTTTGGAGTGTCTGCATATTAACTAATACATATTTCTGAATTTAAAAATGAAACCGTTGAGAATGACATTATGTTGCTGTAATTGAGGTTTCATTATCTACAGCCGATATAATTTTGATAAACATTAAGTGGTGGATTTTAGCTTATTTATACAAAACATCTTGCAACTTTAGAGGTGATTGAACAAAGAAATTGTATGGAGCGATTTAGTCGATTGAAGAGAAGATTTCGACTCTGTTATCAACTAGAAGCGATTGAGTCTGTTGTAAATTAGAAGTGATTGAGTCTGTTGTAAATTAAAAGCGATATAGTCTGTTGTAAATTAGAAGCGATTGAATCTGCATATACCTTATAGATTTTTTTTTAAAGATTTTTGTTTATAAAGTTGCAGTTATAAGTAAAAAAAATAAGATTGAACAAATTAACCTCAAAATATAGGATATTTAAATGGAAATTATCGAGACTTCAAAAATATTTATACCGTCTTTTTTTTTTAATAAACGGACTTCAAATGATATTATTTTGCTTCAAATTTACTAATATATGAATTTGGTGTCTAACAACTAATAATCAAAGAGATTTAACCCGGTGATTGATAATAGGTTAGAAGAGGACTTTAATTAACTTTTGATAGGCTATTTTATCCTATTGTGGGTTTATAGGTAAAAATCTAAATCTAAATATTTCAAGAATGAACAAACTCTTATGCCCCAGTATTAATCAATGGTTAAGGGTATACCCATTTTTCTATACATATATATATTGGCTGGTTACAATCTCCTTAATCGTTTCTAAAACTATTGTAGGTTTTTACTGAAGCATAGCGTGATGTATGTTCATTACTGTACACTATTGTTCGAGGTGAGTAGGTGAAGTTATTCTTAACAAAGTTTGTTTTAATGTTTAAAATCTAGGTATGATAGTTGAAATTGAATTTTTTATAGGTACAAATTAAAATATTTTTATTACGTTATACTCCACAGTCAGACTATATTAGAATAAAGCCAAATTTATTAAGCTTTGATTGCGCGTATACATCTGATATTGTCCCTTTTTGTATTTTATAAGTAACAATTTTTTAAATTTAAATTTGAATATTTTTAATTTTTACCTTTCTTGTAATTGCCTACTCGTGTGGTCATATTAAGGTGCCTATTATGTATTACGATCGATTTTAATCGAATCGTTCATCGTTATCGTTAGAGTTATTCGATTGTAATCGTTAGTGTCATTATGTATTTCGATGAAAATTTGATCGAAAGTATTTAAAAATGCTGCCATTGTTAAATTCAAATCTACGATGAAAATGACATATGTTTGATTCTTAAGCTGTCAAATTCAAATTATTATACGAAAAAAAAAACAAACAATAGTGTTATATTTGAAATTTTTAAATTGAAAATAAGTTGTAAATAAAATAGAAATTATAAAATTATAAGTTTTTATAAATAAAATGATTGCAGTAGAGTTAAATTTTTCAATGTGTGGTGAAAAATGCTATCAAATTGCAGAATTAAAAAACAACCGAACATATATTCGGGATTATTTAAATCCACTGGATTCGGAATTATTTACATTATTAAAACAGTTTTGATAAAAATTTTCTGTTAAACCACATTACGTTTGGCGATTTATTAGAAAAATGGGGGCAAAAATTTAAATAGTCAATAATAAGTAAAACTTCGATTCCAAATATAATTAAATTGGCCAGTGTATTAGGATTCTGTGCGGTTTATACCAAGGAAATGATTTGCAGCGTAAGAAATGATTTTCCAGTCGGACTAGCACAGCTGACTTTTTCTGTTGCGCTGAAGGAAGTTCTATACGTATTTGCAGTTTATACTTGTCCAAAATTTATCAAATTCCATTACGCGCTAGAAGAAAAAAGTCAGACAATCATTATTTTTATGATTAAAGTAGAATTACTGAAATAATTTACTTACATTACACCATTCATTCCTATTAAAAAATAATTGTGATTTCAATAAAAAATAATTGTGAAGAATAAAGTAAAATACCTACTTCCATTTTAACTTTTAAATTTATTTTTATTCCAAAAAATATCATAAACAAAACAAAACACCAAGTGTCCAAGTGTCACTCTTTTATTTTATCCGTTCAATTCAAAACTAAAATAATTTGTACAAAATCTCAGTTTCGATGTCTCTTTCGTGATAAAATTTTACATCGATAAACTTTCGATGATCTCTGAACGATATCGAAATACATAATGACAATTTTGAATTTTGACATTTCGTTCGATCAAATCGTAATCGTTATCGAAATACATAATAGGCACCTAAATCTCATAATATTGAATAGAATTTCATAAATACAAAAAAGAATCGAAAATCTGGAGAAGCAAAAAAAAAACTGAAATGAAATTTTCAACTATCTAATTAGAAAAAAAAATATAGAAAACTATAGTGACACAATGTATACCGTAATAATGATTTTGCAGTTTAAGTGAATCAGTAAATAATTGCAAAGCATTAGTTCCACTATACAAACTATGAAAGCGCTAGAATAAACGTTGTTGAATATAATTTGACCTAGCCATAACTGAAAAATAATACCATGTTGCACGAATACCACATACTGGTTTCTGATAACCCAAAAACTGAATCAATGGGTTTATCATTAAAATTGCTAGATTTAAATTGTAAAACTACTTCTGATTGATTGTATTTTAAATATTAATTCATCAAAATTGTATCATTCTAGAAAAATAAAAAAAAGTATTTTTTGTTTATTTTTTTTTTTCTCCAATTATTTATTTGGCTTATTAACTACATATTTTAATTTCATTTACAATATGATATATAGATAAAAGTTAAAATTATTTTTGGGATTCTGAGGGTTGTATCGGAGTAGAACTTAATTACCATATCCCAAAGATAGCTGGAATTTCTAGGTTTCCAAAAATATATATCATTAGTGGCGCATCTTCTTCTTTAAGGACGAAAAGGACATTTAAAAGTATCCTTATTGTTTTGATTTTTTTGTATGAAAAACGTTATATCTGTTGATCTGTCCATATATGGATATAATATATAATATTTAAATCTTCTAAACTATTCGACGTAGACATAAAGTACGTATGTATGAGTTATAGAAAAAAAAGAGACCTTGCCAACAGTATATAAATATTGTAGATCTTTTATTGTAAAATCTTGAGGTATTTGGTTTTTAAGTAAGAAAATAAAGATTGTATTTTTTTCCCTAAATTTTCTACTTTGAACTACAATATCTACAATAACGGCAGCACCAATCATCATTAAATAAATGTTAAAATCAGCTCCACACCGTTGCCTTTCTAGAGTAAATAACTGAATATGTATATAATTAATAGATCAACTGATGCAACGGTTTTTATGCAAAAATATCAAAACAACAAGAATACTTTCAAATGTACTTTTCGTCCTTAAAGGATAAGATGCGCCAATAAAGATATATATTTTTCGAAAGCTACCAATTCCAACTATCTTTGGAATATGGTCATTAGGTCCTCGCCTATACAACATCTACCTCAGAAGAGCCTTATATTTATTATTTTTACAAATTTCCTTTTGCGTAAACTACTAATAAACGTTTAAGTCGATTTAAATTATTTTCATTTCTTAAATAACTAGGCAGTTCATTGAATAACTTTAAGCCGTTGTACATTAACATGTTCTACATTTCGTTATTGTTTTTTCGTTTCTAAAAAAGTCTAACCTAAAACTAAAAATATTTCTTAAATTATAATGGTGAATTTCATTATTATATACTAATCTGTCACATAAGTACTTAGAATAATTTTTATTTTTTATTTTAAAAACTGTTACTAAGACATTCAATTTAATTTTTTTATCTACTTCTAACCACTTTAAAGCTTCTAACATAAAACTAACTGAAGTATACCTATCGACTCTTAAGATTATCCTCATCACCTTATTTTGCAGTTTTTGCATTCTATCTATCATTTCATTGTTTGACATAAATAAAATCGAGGAGCAATATTCAAAATGAGGTTTAATCATTACATTTATATAATCTTATAGCATTTAGGAAAGATAGTCTTGCTTGATACAAAATATATTTTTTTCCCTATCTTTTTACAAACATAATCAATGTGATTTTTGAATTTTAATTTTTTGTCTATAATTACTCTGAAGTATTTTATTTCATCGACCATTTCTATTATTTTACTATCAATTTCAACAGCTTCTTCCACTATGCTATTTAAAATCATACCTTTTGGTTTTCATATATTTAACTCTAATTTATTCATTTTAAACCACAAACTTAAATGTTTTAGATCGTCATTCATTTTCGTCATACATTGTAATGTACTATCAGCAGTAATATACAAGAGGTCATCATCCGCAAATAGCACCAATTTTCCAAAATTTATAACTTTTTCCATGTCATTAATGTATATTAGGAATAGTAGAGCACCCAAGATGGAACCTTGAGGAACTCCCATTGTTACATCAACAGTTTCTGAAGTAGTACCATTGAATTTAGAACAGAGAAAACAGAGAATTTCTACTATTTAAAATAAGACCGAAACCATTCTAACTCTACTCCACTTACACCATATCTTTCCAGTTTTTTCAAGTGTATAGAACGATAAATGGTTTCGAAAGCTCTTCTTAAATCTAAAAAAACTGCAATTATTACCTATCCTAATTATTACTCCATTTTCCAACTTGTTAAGACTAGATTTATAAGTGACTTGCAACTGTGCATCGTTCTAAAGCCCGATGGGTGTTCTAATATAAATTATTTGCTACACAGTACTCTTCTAGTTGCATATTACCTTTTGAGCTAATTTTACACAATATCACAATACTTGATATCACTACTAGCATATATAAAACGTACTAAATACAGCTCGTGAAAAATAAATAATATTATGGAACTGTCACTTTTGCAACTATCACTCCTCTGTCATTGTCACAATTATTAATAGTTATTATAAATAAATGTGTTTTCTTGTTTATTCTAATAATGTCTAATACCTACTGTTTTATCTCACGATAATACAAAAATGGTTATAATTGTAAAATCACTTTTGGCACCCTCTTGTTATTCAAAATTTTAAAATATAGGAATGAAAAATTTGTTTTTTTTTAAATACCTATTTTTAATGATATTTGTTTTGAATAATGTTTCAGGGTGTTTTCAATTTTACTGTCTTATGCAAAGGCAGATTACAGTTAAATTATTTTTTTTTTGGTTAAAAACAACATAACGAACGGTAATATAAAAGTAACTCCTCTTTTGTTTATATTGGATTGAAATTAAATGTATATATATATATTTTGTGATACCGTATGATAATGAATGTGCTATACCGATAAATCATATTGATATTAAAAAAGGGAAACTGCAGTACCTACAAATAAAAATTTTGAGTTCAAGGAAATATATCTCGGGTCAGAAATTAGTTTATTGAATAGAAATATAATATATTTATTTAGGCTTTTTGGGTGGTAAAAATATACATCATATACATTTTATCAGGGTTTTTTAAAATCTTGTTTTTCCTAAAAATCTTGTTTTTTTTAAAAATTATTTTGCATAAATTTTACGAAGTGATAAAATGTTGTTGCTGTCAATAATAGCCGGATTTCAATAATATAGAACGCGGACTGGTTTTGAAATAGGACTCACTCTCCAAAATCAAATTCCCAATAAAAAAATTCCTAGATTTTTAAGAAGCCCCAAAACCGAAATCCCGAGACATAAAATCCAAAAAAAAAATTTATATTAATTATTTTTATGCCTAGCCGCTTTTGGGTGCAAAAAGGGGGATATATCCAGATTATTTGCCTTAATTTGTTTATGCGTAGCCGTTGTTATATTATAATAGCTCAATTAATATTTCAGCTTTTATTATATTTGAATATTTACATTCAAGCATACTGTTTTTTCAATTATTTTAAGGTTTTAACGTAGTAGACCGGAACCATTTTTGCATCTTCTTCGCAAAACTGTATATACGATAATGCAAGCAATCATTATGTGTGAGTGTGGTTGACTTACTCAAAAGCAAAGTACATGAATTTATCGCGATTCTTTGAGTAGTATAAAAGGTATTTCTTCACTTACCCCAACACTGGGTTTTAAGGGCTTCTACACAAAGCACAAAGCTTCATTATTCAAAATTACCAGCAATTTGCGAGTTGATAAGCTTGTTAAAAATGCTACATAAATTGATCTTGATTCCCAGCATTTGATGGTTTTGGTCAACGATCATAGAGGGTTGATTAAAACCACTAATAAACTAAAAGAAATAAAAGGGTTAAATCAAGTTGAAAATATGTTGATTCTCTAAGCCAAAAGAACGGATGTATAATTAAAAGACTGATGTTAGGATGCTCGTTGACGCATATGTTCTTATTTGGCGGTTCAGCACATTTTTGAGGCTTGTCCGTACTATATAAATGCAAGGAATATGCATTGTATTAAATGGGTGTTAAATATTTGTAATGAAGACATCGAATAGTCATTGAACCGCATTATTCAGTTCACCGAAATGGGTAAAATTTATGCAATTTAGAATCCATACGAAATTTAGTTTTACTTAGTATAGTAGATCAGATTTTTATATCGAAAGTTTTTTGAATATACAAAAATTGGTTGAAATGTTATCAGGGCCCATGTAAATGTATATAGATTTCGTTATATGAAGATGCAATTTTTAATGTTATATCATAATATAAATAAATAGTATTCAATGTTGCTGTTATGTTGAATAATATTATATACATAGAAATGATTTGCATATCTAGCTAGCTCTCTTTCAAAATATGACATTTCAGTACAATATTTCTTACTCAGCATACTTAGCTACCCAATGTAATAAATACCCAATGTAGTTCTTGAGTTGGTCTAGAAGTAATAAATAATCTTCTAGAAAAAACCAAGTTTGAAAATTAAACCTGATTTTATTTTTAAGATAAAATGTTGGCTAACTTCTATTTAGTATAGCCATACATAGTATATATATACTATTTTGTATAATTACAGTACCAAAATTTTTATATGCAGGTTTCGTAAATACAATTATCTTTTATTTTGTTTCTAAATAGTCAAACGTTAGATTGGAAACCTATATATACAAAAAGACACAATTTAGACAAAAAAATGATGTTAAGATTAGCTGATTATGAATAAAATGTTAAATATAAGCTGCGCGTTTTTAAGATTTAACTTGGTAAATATCTCTGTGTAAAAGCAGTTAGGGTGTTCATCCCATCATCTTGGAATTATACAAAAAAAAAAAAAATTACGCTGGGTTGTTTTATGTAAACGCAACTTCTTTAAATCTATTATATTTTCCCGTTTAATTGCTTAAAATTTCATGTCTATATCGCACTCTAATTATTGCGGTAATATCAATTTCCGGATCAACCAAGGTATACTTGGTAATACTTATATGTTTTGCAAGCTTTGACATCCTATTCAAATAGTAGATGGATTACTTTTCCTGTAAGCAGAACTTGCATATGGCTGTGTTGGACTCATTAATCTTTTGATCAGATATTTGTTGAATAGATATTTGCGTCATGTGAAAAACCATGTCAGTGTTGTGATATTGGATCTACTCTTCCTTGTACTCTGATTTAATCGGGTAAAGTTGAATTTAAAAAAATTAAGACTGCAACAGTTCTTGGCAACTATTTTATGTGGTATCGCATTAGTTTCTTCAATTTCTCAATTGGAAGCAGTTCTTTAAATCTATAACAATAAATTAATTGCATATGATTTTGCAGGGATATTTGCTTCCTCATTATCTTGTATTCCCTTGTGTTCAGGATTCCACATATGTAATTATGACTCAATTTTATTCTACTAGCTTTTCTAACACCTGTAATCAAAACTTGATTTAAAAATTGGACAAGCCAAGTCTTTTAATTCTATAATGTATGTTTATACGGGTAGAAAAGTAATAGAAATCTACCAAAATTTATAGGTGAGGGGACATTTCGGTAAGGGGTAAACAAATAAAATTTTAAATTTCTGGTAGATTTTTGACGTTTAAATTTTTTTTCTGGGAATGTCAGTGTTAAAATATTTTTATTATTTTTTATTCACAAAAAATAAGGAAACTGTTCTTGACAACGTAATTTTCGGATCGAATATTAATCAAATAAAAAAATATATATTGTACAAATAATGATAATGTTGAATTGACATTAGAATAATAATAAAAATTTATTTATTTATTTCTTTGTCCATAATTTCAATTGCGGCCATCTTGATATTTCAATAATTTGACAGCAACAACGGCAGAAATCTACTAGCTTTTTTTACGTATGAACATGATGGTAGATTTCTGCAGCAGATCTGCGGCAGATTTCTGCCTCGTATAAACATGGGCATAGATAGATTAATACGGTAGTAGATTAACTCTTTTAAATTTCTTTGTATAGTAAAAAGATTAATTCTGACATAATAGTCAGCCTGGTTTTCTTCTGCCAGCATTATTACGATTTAAAGCAACAGCTATAAGTAAAGTTTTATTTAAAAATTGTAGAAGACATTAAGTCAGTTTTAATATATAGAATGATTATAGTAATTATTATTAAACAAAAATTATATGAATATGAAAATTAATTGAATATTTTTTTAATATGACTTTTTTTATTTATATTAAAAAAAAATAATATTACTATTTCTATTTTGATTTTTGTTATTTTTGATTGTATACTAAATAAATTTCATTGTATTTTAATTATTATATGAAATGTAATAATAAATTAGGAACTGTTTGAGCTAGATATATTGTATTGAGTATTTTAATGTAGTACAGGGTATTTAATCGACAAATTTCTATACATACCCTATACTTTTTTCATGCATCTACATTTTTAATATTTTCTTTTTAATTAATTAAAAATTTATTCGATTCTTGTATTTTTTATTACACTAATCGAAACATGAATCTTTATTAAAAATAAAAAAAAATTGTATTAAAATTTTGTTTTAAATTCAATTCTAATAAAAAAAAAAACACAAATGACATTTTTTTTTGTTATTTAAATTTTCGAGAGTAAGTAAATTTAAATTAATTTTTTCAAATAATGGAAATAATAAACTTTCAAGATACATCCATTTATATAAATATTGCAAAAAATTGTTTTTGTTTTTTCTTATTTTTATATAACAATAACAACAATAACAATAAAGAATCGTATACTACTCCAGCAATCCAACAACAATATTTATTTATATACAATGATTATATAGGCATCTATATATATATATAAATATATATATAACTGTACATTAAAAAAATAAAAGAAACCATTTTAAAAACAAAAAAATAAAATATTCAAGTAAATAAATAAGATATTTTCAAGAGAGTAAGTATAGAAGAGCTCTTATTAAAGGATGAGATGAAAATTTAATTTTTAATATAAAAATTGAGGGAACAAAGAAAATCAAAACTTATTATCCGATATAAATGAACATGATGAAATGAAAAAAAAGAAAAAGAAAAAAACATTAAAATAAAAATAAATTACCACCATTACACAACTACAGACGACTCTCTACACACAAAACATATAAATATATAATATTATAGAATATTTTCACCTGACATGTGCAAGATCTCTTACTAACCTTTTTTTGTGTATTGAATGCATGTACATTTATATACGTTATACATAATATATTTATTTATATATATATACATTTTTTTTTATATATTATATTCTAAGTAATTGCGTATTCGTGTAAAAATAAAATAATATTTTAATTTTTAAAAATGTGGTTATAAGAACTTAAGAAATAAAAACAATAATGTTAATTTTGCCTTTGTGTTAGTAAATAATTTAGAGAGGAAAATTTGACGGTATATATTTTATTCTTCCACACATACTATACATATATATTCTTATATACAATTTTTTTTTATATACAAAAAAAAGATTTGTATAAGTAAAAATATTTCAACCAATGTATATATTTATTTGATATAATATTAGTATACATAAATGCAAGTGCTAAAAAACCTAAAAGAACAAAAAAAAAGGATATGTGTTTTAAATGAACTGAATGTTCAAACAAAGAAAATGGAAAAACAAAAATAAAATTTTCTCTTATTTTTTACTGAATTCTGAAAGATTTTAAAAATACATATACGTCTTTTGTTAATACTTTTTAAGCCAATGAAGAATGTACTGTTTTTCCATATAGAATTCCAAATTATATATATATATATATATATGATATATAATATATGTTCAAAACAATAGAACTGATAAAATCATCATCTTAAAAGAACATAAATTACATTTTTTTTAGACATAAAACTTTTTTAAATGGAATATAGGCAAACAAAAAAAAAACAAAAAAATAACAAAAAACAACAAAAAAAATATAAACAAACAATAAATTTCTTATGAATGGAAATGAAACATATTATTCTCATAATATCTAAATATATGTAGGTGTTTTAGTATAATATGTAATTCAAGAAAAGGACATGCTTTAAAAAAAAAAAAATAGAAAATTTTACACAACAAAAAGAAAAACAAAAAAAAAATAACTATGAAAATCCATTTCAAATAATTTTCTTTTCTTGGTTGAACTTTAGTTTATTAATAACTCGTTAAATTGGATATATGGGATTCAATAACAAAATAATAATTGTAGTAAATCAAAATATTTTGAAATTCTACATAAATATTGTTTAAAAACAAAAATAAAAAACAAAAACTCAATAAAAAATGAGTTTTATAAAAAGAAATATTTTCTGATATTTTTTGAATAAAATTGTTAGAATGGCTTTCTAATAGCTGGTCATTATCGGTTTAGTATAGACAACAATAATTTGATGCAAATTTGGAAATGGTATAATTTTTTAAATGATTAAGCTGTTATCATTAGAATGTAAAATCGAAGTGTGTTTAATATAAACAATAATATTTAATTGAATTGATGTAAAAAAGTTTTTCAATTCGTTTCAAACAACTTCAATTGGGCTTTTACAGAAACGCGGCTATAGTAAATTATTTGAATTAAGTTAAATAAATATCTTGCAAATTAAGTAATTCTCTTGGACAGTAGAATTTCACAAAATAAGGGTTATCCAATAAGAACATATAGGTACATATAAAATTTTGTCGATATACTGCAAAAACGTCTCAAGTCCTATTTATGCTAAATGAAAATATTAATACAGGCTAATTTAAAACTCATTTTTTATAGCTTACAAAAGGATCTATGGGTCTACAAATTTATAGAATATAGAATATTTAGTGAGTCAAAACCTTTTATACCGATTTGTACGTTTCACTAGGGATGGGAAAGGAAAGTTAGGGAAGGAGGAAGGTAGAATGGAAGAAGGAAATTACGAACTAATGTGTTAATGTTCGTCTTGAATTTATGTAGGTCATAAATATGGAATTTATCATGTTTGGGGAACACATAAGATAGATTTTGGTTTCACACTCGGGATGTTGAGATTATAAACGAATTTTCATAACTTGTTTTCTGCCTTTTAATGATTTCTATGGTGTAGGGATAAGCACATGCTGCCCTTTGTGTTTCACGAGGGAATTGCTCAAAACAAAAAAAGAGGAGCAAGACGAACAGTGGTATTTGGGTCATTGATAAGACGAACGGGACTTTGCCAGTTTTTGGACTGAATCCAAATGATTTGACGCATTACTAGAAGCGCTAGCCCATATGTGAGTATTACACTCCATTTTGGGTAGTCTGAAATCTTTATAGATTTTCAAGAGCTTACAAAAGTAGTAGTAAGCCTTACAGCGGTTAAGAAAACTTAAATATTTAACTGCGTTTTTTGCACCATCAAGTATATGATCGAGCTTTCAAACCGCTGAAATTTATCTTCCTCAAACAAAAGAGCAGGATTAAAAATGGAAAATTGGTTAGAGATAGAACAACTCTTTTTGATGTGAAAAGACCACAAATGAAAAAAATTTGGAACACCAGATGAAAGATTGTTTCCTCCCTATATCAATGTGAAAATTTATAGAAGTATTTGTAAGTATACAATAGGTGAATTAAAGAGATGCAAAAAGTGATTAGATGTTCACAAATATATTTTGAATTAAATCAACTTTATGTATATCAAGTGCAATTTCAATAGGGTTCCGATTCTATATAGCAGTTTCAATTGTTCTATCCTAAAAAAAATATTGTTAAGTAAAGGTTGGTATAATCATAACAAAAATAAAAAGTATTTATCACTAAAGTGTAAATAGAAATAATAAAAATTATAATATAAGGTGTATACGTCAATAGAAATAACGAAAAAAAAACGCAATAACAAAATATCGAGAATTAGAATCGGATTATGACTGATTATATTAGATATTAAATTAAGATTAAATGTTGATCCATGTTAATTATAAATCTCATATTATATCTATAGGATATTAGGATACTACTAATATATATTATCATAAAAATGGGGTAATTTTCCATCAAATTTTGTTTTTTTTTTTGATTATTTAAATTCCATTTCCATATGAATTAAAATTATATTTATTCTATTTAGAAAATCATAATAACTGTATTTATATTAAATAAATTTTCTAATTAAAGCTATAAACTAAAATAAATAATTCTTATTACAATTTTTATTTTGATTAAATAATTATTATTATTATTATTTATGTTATTATATATTTAATAAATCTTATAGTAAATAAGTAGTGAACTTAAATCAAAAGTCGTGTTAAAAAAACTATAATTATTGTTATGTTTACTTTAATGGAGTTCTAAGTAATATTGTAATATTTATTAATATTTAAGTAATTATATTAATATTAAAAATACATTATATTTCGTTTTAATAAATTTTATTTGGAAATGCAAATTCCAATTTATTTTGGATTTTGAATTAAAATTAAGGTGATTTCATTAGAAAAATATTTCATTAAAATAAATAAAAGAATATTATATTTATAATCAGTGATGACATTTTAATATTTCCCAGCTGGGTACGCCTGACAAAAAAACTTTCTTGTCATGTATACATAATGTTATATATATATAAAAATGAATTATTGGTGGCTTATGAACTTTAGGATAACTTTAATTCAAATAAAAATATTTTCTATAATAAATTAGCCTACACCTATACTGATAATTAGCCTATAACTAATTTATTTAGGATTTTCGAATTTTGCTAAGTTTTAATATTACTTATTCTCATATTTATAATCAAAATTTGAAAATAGTACAAATCTGTGAGTAAAAAATATAAAATTGCTTTAATCGAGATAGGAAAAAAATTTATGAACGCTTAAATTGGAACGGAACGCTTTATACTTTATGTAAATGCTTAACCTACTTAAGAAAACCATTATTTTTATTAAATGACTTAAGTAAATTTTTAACTTTATTTTTTTAACACATTCAATTAAGGTCTCTTCTATTACTACATCTTCTGCATTTGTATGATTTATGAACATTGATTTAGTTTTACTTAGCTATGTATAAGTATGTATAATTTCAATTTGATATTCCACAACTGCTTTCCTATGTCATCAGTCATATTTTGTTCACATACCTTTATATCGTCACCAGCAATGTATATTAAAGTGTTGTCTGTGAAAAGCGATACTTTTAAAATTCGTAAATTACCTTTAATGTCATTTATATGTATATATATATATATATATATTACAAATAGCACCATACCGTTATGTTGATCCGGATGATGCCATCCAAGTTTATATGTTTAGGTTGATAATACTCTTACTGTAATTTTGTTTTTTGTATTCTTCATTTCGAAAACGAATTATAATGGAAATTAAAAATATTTATTTTATTTTATTTATTTATTAATTTTTGCAAATACATGAGACAATAAAGTTTATACAATTATTGTTTACAAAGAATAGTTACTAATATTTAAATTTAAAAAAAACAAGAAAAAAACTAGGTTTTGTTCCCGTTATGTCATACTTAAAAAGCTTATTTATGATTCTATCTATGGTTTTAAAAGCCCTTGGTAGATCTAGGAACACTGCTACAATTACCTTATCAAAAGCTGCTTTTTTTCCACTCAACTAAAATTTATGACAATGAGACTTCTGTTGAGGGAATATTCCTGAATCCCGAGTGCTCTTCACATAATATATGATTATTAAATACAAATGTTTCCAAATGAAGTGTACAAGTTTTTCTAAGATTTTTCATATATATCGGAATGAGGTTTATGGATCTAAATTGTTCGATATATTTTTGTTGGTTTTAATGCATATTAAAAAATGCACATAAGTAAAGTGAAATGTAATAGGATGAAAAATATTGTGATAAATGTTAAGTTATGTTTCATGTGGTATGCTTCATCGAAAGCAAGACGTACAAACTTTAACCATTAATAATTCACAAATTTTAAAAATATTTCACTTTGACAGATTATAGTGGTGGAAAAATTTCTTTAGGAAAAAAACATGACTACCAATTAATAGCGGTTAGAGTCGTATAGTTCTATAGTTAAAAACACATGACAATACAACCTAATTATTAGCAAACGATTCAAAATAAATATTTTTCTAAATATCAAATTAACATACAAAACCAAGAAATTAAGAATAAGATTAACCCAAGGTCAATAAATGTGAACCAGAAATGAGAACAAATAACACCAATACAGACACCATCGAAATATGGAAGACCAAACAATCGAATACTTTGAAAACTTTCTCTACCTATGTAAAATTATAAAAACAAACGGAACAAAAATCGATACCAACAACAGACTAAAAGCTGCATTTGTTGAAACAAAGCCATAGATGAATTTTTTGAATTAAGTCCATTATAGAAAAATGACAAAATAAACAGAAAGATCAAGATTAAAATATTCAAAGCTTGTGTTATGTCAACACTCTGTGTGCAGTGAAATTTGGATGACGAAAAACTAAGTTTAATCAAAAATTTTAAAGTATTTGCAAACAAGTACCAAAAAAGAATTTTCAAAATATTCTGGTCCAACACTATTAGTAATAGGGACTTATGGCAGCTAACAGATGAAGAACAGACAATGAACCAAATTTCGCGCTGCAAATGGAGATGGATAGATCACAATCTGAGAAAACCACTAACAAATATAACCAAAATGGCCCTAGAATGAAACCCACAATACAGTAGAAGTAGTATAGAAGACCAAACAACACCTTCATGTCGAACCACGAACTGAAAGCAAATGCTTTAACTAGTTATGGATGAACTTTTGGGGAAATCAAGATCACTACACAAATAAGAGAACAGCTAATTAAAACTGAATTCTGTGATACGAACTCTGAGGTAAAAAACCTCTAATACATGTACTAAAACTTAAATGTATATGTATATACATTTTTAATTTGTAAAATTAATTAATAATGAAATTCTGAATCTATGGATTATAAAAGTAAATGTTGACAAAAACTAAAAAAAAAAAAAAAAAAAAAAAAACTAAACTAGATATTAGTTAGTTTTAAAGAAGTCGTCATAAAACTTGCGACGCAATAGGAAAATAAAAAGACAATAGTAATCCAGGGTCAAAAATATAATAGAATTTCATTTGACTCATACTGGTATATTATGTTTTTACAAAAGTCGGCTCATTCGGTTTACAAAAGTCGGCCCATCAAATGGAAATAAAAACATGTTGACCAATTCTGGAGCAATTAGATATGTAGTTTTTTGATTTCATTAAGTTTAACAATTTTTTCGATAGCATGCGGATCCAAATGAAATTACTTTTAACCAAAATTAAAAGTTCAGTAAACATTTTGATACCAATTGGTGGTCTCAACAGAAGTTGTAAGCCAAAACATTTAACAATTTTATTATTAATATCATTTATTACTCTTCTAATTATTTATCTTAATATCTGCGCTGCTATCGTGATATAACCTAACCCTAGTATGATTTGCAGTTTTACTTACTTCATTTTGTAATTAACAAATAATATATACCATATACGCCCGTATTTCAATAATTCTAAAAATATTTCAATAATTCTAAGAATAATTGCATCAAATTTAATTACATACTATCTTCAATAGTTCCCAAATTCATATACACAATAAGTATCTAAATTCAGCTCATCTTAATTTCTATAAATTATTCAAATTTTAAAATATATTCATAGATATTCGATTAGATCTTAAATATACAACTTCCATGACACAGTAAACACAAAAAATATATATATATAATATATATATATATATATAATTAATAATGATTAAAACTGATTTGGCGATGTTACAATTTAGAGATTAAATATGCCTTAACCTCTTCTATATGCATTTACATTAATTACAACAAATAGAAAATATGTATGTTACATCAGCGAAAGAGTCTCAATAGAAAATAAAATGTTTTTGCTTTTTTTATTCATGTTTTTTTTTGTGATTTTTGATAAATAACGTGGTGGGACTTGATTTGTATCATTTGATATGACCCACACGTCTAATAATCACTTTAAAGACAAATTCAATAATTTAGTACTAAATCTCTATAAATATGTTTTTTCTAAGTGAAAAAAAAAACATTTGTAGATTGCTGCTGCCACGGTTCTTTAAACCACTAGCCTTCTAAATTTATATAACAAAAAAAAAAAAAAAATTTATTATAAAAATATTTGTGATAAATTTAGATAATTCTTTTAAGATATATAACAGAAGCGAAAAGTATTAATCGTTTAATATCCGCCTTAAATTCTTCAGATTATTATGTTCCAATCTTATAAGACCTGATATATGTGATGACTGTCATATTAGACAATATGATTGTATTGTCAGTTGAAATGATTTTTCTTCGTTTTTTCGTTTTTTCGTTTTTTTTTTTTATAAAATAAATTATTCCAAATCTTAAGTGAGCTGAAGCACAATTTATACAAGAGAAATTCCAATATAATAAAAAAAATATATTTTTTATTTTAAAATTATTCGTTCTTTACGCAAAAGATTTTTGATTTTCAAAAGTTATTAGGTTGCAATCTATAAAAAGATTTTGTGAATAATTTTAAATTTTAAATTGAATGAACTTTGAAATTGAACAGAAATTTTATTACAAATTGTAAATTATTTTGTTTTTATTAATAATTCATTACTTGCACTGTTCATTTCAAAAATCTGAAAAAGTATGTGTGCTTCCTTTGCATTAAAGAGCAGTAAATTTCAATTGCTCAATATCGGATTAATCCTAATTAATTTCAAATTAATATGGTATACGACCTAACCATTATCCTAATTCGGACGCTGCAAATTTTAGAAATATTTAATTTTGACAGAATTTTTTACATACTTACCGATTGTTTCAATGCAAGTTATTTATTACACTTAATTGAAAACTTGATTTATTGGCAACATTTTAAAAAAAAATTTTACATGATAATTGAGTACAAATTTTATGCATACAACATAATAGAAAATTAATTGTATATTTTAAGCATCATAGGATGCCATCTTTCACAAGTACACAACCAAACAAATTAATGAGTTTCTTCATATGATAATCAAGTCATGGCTTCTATAAATAATTTAAAAATAATAAAACCATATTCAAAACAATAAAAAATTCAATATTTTGGTAATAAAATCCAATAAGACACTGAAGGCAAATAAATTAAGGGCAGATAAAACTCAAAATAAGTATTTTATCACAATTCAGGCTCTTAAAGAAATATTTAATAACGCAATAAATAAAAAATATTCTGGTATCGATAACAAACCAAACATTAATTTAAAATAACTCCTTGATTCGTCAATTGAAAGGTTTTGTATAATATTCAATAATTGCTTCAATGTAAGAATTAGTTATCGCAATAAAAAATCCGGGTATGAATCCTTTCGATTCAAATAGCTGTCGATATCAACAGATATCTGTTACCCAACATTAGAGAAAAGTCCTCGAAATTATTGTTAATAAAATGCTAGTAGATGAAACCACTAGAAAAGGAATAATACCATCAAACCAATTTGGTTTTCATTCCTAAGCATATCAGCATACATGCAATGATAAAACTATCTTCTGTTATTTTAAGACAGATAAATGATAAGAAATGTGCAACAACTTGCTTTATTGATTTTGAAAAAGCATTTGACACTGTCTGGCTTGATGGTATTACATATAAGCTGTTAAAATACAAATATACACCACACTTAGTGTTCAGACTAACTTCTGGTACCAAAAAGTTCCTTAAAGAGTTTTGTCTAAAGAGTTTTGTCTATTTTCAACAAGGCACTGTGAATTCGCCCGTATTACTCAATAAATATGTATATCAGTAAAGTTCTAGACTCTATAAACAAAAGCATAAAGCTTAGCTTTCGCTGGTGACTTAACCGCATATATACAGCGAATCACAAAATCAAATTGGCTCAATTTAATTCACAGAAGCTATTATTTTCCGTAACACTGTCAACTTGATCAATTAAAGATGACAAAAGCAATCTTTCAAACTATAGGCCCATAGCTATTGCTTCCATTATTTCAAAAACGATGGAAATTTTAATCAATCAAAAGTTGAAGAAATATCTTGATGAAAGAGGTATAATTCATGATAGTCAATACAGCTTTCGAGCCCAACGTTCTACAGAAGATGTCATGACATGCCTCTGCGAGAAACTCAACACCAACCTTCATAAATCTGGTGAAGCTACTGTTGTAGCTCTGGATATATCTAAGGCCTTTGATCGTGTCTAGCATTCTGCTCTTATAGCAAAATGCAATGCTGTAGGCCTTGGTCCGATCTTTTCTAAATTGATTGAAAGCTTTCTTTTAAATAGATCTATCATAGTTTCAGTTGACGGTTTTTTTTCCGACAAACTTCAAATCAATGCTGGTTTTCTACAAGGATCTGTCCATTCATCCACCCTATTTCTAATTTTCGTTAATGCCCTTCTCAAATTAACTTTCAATGCAATGATTTTCTAAAACAAATTAACGCTACAGCTTCCTCAATCATCTCTAAAAGCGCAATGATGGCCAGCGCGCTCAATCACGATCTAGGCAAAATTATCGACTGGGGTAAAACAAACAGAGTCGAGTTTAACACTTCAAAAACTCAAAGCTGTCTTGTTAGTAATAAGCTAACCATATTCGAATCTGCTCTCCTGTTTCAAAATGAAGGTATTCAGCGACTCAAAGACCTACTGAACATTCTCGGAATGCGAGTGAATTAAAATATGCACTGGAATGAGCATATTTTCGATATTGCGAAAAGCGCCGCAAAATTGGATATTGAAAAACTTATTTTGCATCTTGAGACCTCTTCAAAATCTATAAAGAATATATACGACCCAACCTCGAGTATAACTCACATTTATGGGCTGATGTACTAAAAACTGCTTTAAATTTTTTGGACAAAGTTCAAAACCGCGCCATTCGCATTATAGGTGACATGTGACTTCATCCCTTATACCACTCGGTCATCGTCGTATTGTTGGAGCACTTACTCTATTTTATAAATATCTACTTGGCGTTGGCACTTGTTCCGAGGAATTAAAATCACTTTTTTTTCCTCTCAAGCAATTCCATCGCATAACACGAGAGGCATCAAGTGCCCACCCTGTCATAGTGGAAATTCCAAGATGGCTTAGGTTCGGTTATGGAAATTCTTTTAAAGTAAGAACATCTCGATTGTGGAATCGCGTCCCGAAGCATTCCCAATGAGAGAAGAATTTTTTATTTATGATTTACAGAGATTTAAGGCGAATATTAACAACATTGTTCGCTCTTTGCCACAAAACTTTTCTTCTTCCATTTTCTTTTCTTTCCTCTAACTATCCTTTCCTTTTTCAAATGGTCAACGCAAGTATTTAAAGGTTCACAACCTAAGTTTTGGCTATAATATAAAGAATAAAAATAAAAATTATAATATTAAAAAAAAAAACTGGAGAAAATTCTATATAAATGCTCCACACAATACAAACTCGAGTAATTTCAAATATTTGGGCATTTTATATTGTCATAACTATAATCTCAAAGATCACATGAAAAACCAAATAAACTAATAATGTGTAGCAAAGTCAAAATACTTTGTTACAAGTACCTAATACGGCGAATATTAACTTAAGGTTGTCCAATCTGGTTTAACATCAATTCTATTATGATGGAAAAGTCAAAAATATTTGAACGTAAATTCCTAAGAGAGCATATACAAATTTAAACAGAAAACCCACCTCAAACTATCTACACTATAATTCTAAAAAGCAGTTTATTCAAAGGCCAACATTATAAGAATCGATTATAATTTTATTATTCGTGTCATATGAAATCATATCCAACTCATCAATAAGCCGCCCTTGGTACGAAAATGACCTATACATTAAGCAATCATTAGATATGGAATTCATTCTACCGGAGGGATTTATATTCCTTGATAAAAATAAGTATATCGAAAATAGCGAATATATTCCTACTAGTTAAATACCATTTGTAATCTAGTAAAGTTTGGATTTAGCTTAAAAATGTATGCACATTTTACAACTCAAAAGACCAACAACAATGTAAATTTATCATCTCTCATCATAATGCATTAACATTATTTTCTCCCTACACTTTTCTTCTACTTATTATTGTTGTTGTTATAAAAGGCTTCAGACAAAAACCAAATTAGTATATAAGATATGTTACTATAAAAAAAATTGCAGGAATAAAAAATACTGCAAGATGTAAATGTAAGTGATGGGAATGATACATAAAAATATACCGCTAGGTTTAAATGTAAGTGATGTGAATGATATAGATACATTTTCATTTATAAAGAACATGCCCAGTCTTTATTTTAGAAAAGGATAAGATTTAATAGATTTTAATTATTAGTTAAGTTTTAATTGTTAGTTAGTGTAGTGCAGCATTTAAGTTTTACAAAAACAAAATCTTTACTGGTTTTTTTCTAAATAAATCTTTTCCATTATCAACACTTAGTTCATAAGTTAATAACCAAAATAATCATAATAACCCGCAGAGTAATTTATGAATTGAAAAAACTATGTTCTATGTTAAACTATTAAAACAATATGCTATGGCCTATTTCAATCCAAAATTCAATACGGCTTGGGGTTTAGCACATATAATAAATTACACCCTATACTTACTGCTCAAAAACCCATTTAAATCATTTGTAAATTAAGTAAATCGTGACGAATGATGAATAACCAAAATTTCGCGTTCAAAAAATAGATCTATTTCTATTTTACTCGTCGACGAATGCGAATGACATTCATTGATACAAACATAAATTGGTCAAAATGGTTTTAATAAAACATTTTTAAAATTCAAATTCAAATAAAAAAATTTTTAAGTGGGAAATACAGGTGCAGAATTCTCATGCATCGCTGCATGCAGATATGCATGCATACTGCGTGCCAGACACATGTGCATATTTTACCTGTCAAAAATTGTTTTGTTTTGAAATAATGTAGATAATTGCCGTCATTGATACACATAAAATTTGTTTGTATAGTAATAAAATACAAAATAAAATAATTTTTGAAAAATTTTAAAGTTAAAAGTTATTAAAAGTGTTTAATAAAAGTTTTAATTTAATAATTTTTGAAAAAATTTTAATCACATATTTTGTTATCTGTTACTATCATGATTGTAACAAAATATAATAATATGAATAAATTAATGCTAATATGCACAACAAATATATTTTGTTATATCTAAATATTTTAACAATTTATGATGAATATTGCAACAAAAAAGAAAGAAAATCAAGACTATGCACTAGGGAAATTTTCATTCATTTCAAATTAATTAGTTTTTCTTCCATTAACTAATTTAAAATAAATCTTTACAAAATTGGTTATAACCTATTTCCCACAAGAAACAATAATAAATAGGTAAATATTAAATAATTTTTATGACGTTGTCATTATTTTTCTATTAGAATGAGTAAAATGACAATTTTTACAATCTTTCGTGTTGGTAGCTCTGCCGCTGCGCAGCAAAAATTAGAAATAGAAATATCTTGCATCAAAATTCACTGCGTGCAGAATTACATGTAATTGGTTCCATATAAAACCATATATTCTAATTTATTTTTGCTGCGATGCATGCATAGCTCTGCACATGTATTTCAGGCATTAAATTAATTTTTTTAAAATTTTTTCTCCAATTTTTTTATAAACAAATTTTGAAATTTCAAAAATACAATAATTTGTTCGCCTCGAATAGTTCGTCGTGATTGTGTCTCTAAGCGCGAATTTTGGTTATTCGTCACTCGTCATTCGTCGCGATTGTGTTTTCAACGTAAAGCGTAAAATATGAAATGAAAAATAATGAATAAAAAAAAAATAAATAAATAAATAAAATAATTCAAATTATAGGTATATTCTAATGTAAATATGTGCTTCTATTAATAATAAATGTAAGTAAGAGCTAGTTAGCCCTCAGTCGTGAAAGGTGAATACTTTAAGTTATAAATTAGAAATTCTCTTTTTAAGTTTTATTTTGGAATTAAATTTACATATACATATACATATATTAGCTGATATTAGACAAATAAATAAAACTATTAAAAAGCTATTAAAAAAGGACTTGTAGTATACTATAACAACATTATATTCTAAATTAAAATCAAGGTAATTTTGAAATATGTCGATATGCTCTAAAATCTAAATATAACCAAAATGAAGATGAGGAAACGATTTTTATAAAATTACCAATATTTAGTATTAAAATTTTGTTAGAAAAAAATTAGCATATTTAAGATATTTAATTAAAATTGTAATCAATGTAGTTAGGTACTAGGTACACTTTTTCATTTGCTTCAGCATCTCCAAATATTTTGTTTTAAATTTTCCAATATAAGAAACACGTAAACCAACATACTCAATATACTGTCATAAATGATAATCTAATTTACGCATTGTTAGTTTTTGTTTTTCATTTGTTTTAAAAATTTATTCAATATCACGAAAATTTTCCTGTTATGAGGCGAAAAAAAAAATATTAAAAAAACTGATGAAATTTGTATGTGTATTGTTCCGTGCATTGCGTCGTGTTTTAAAAAATCTTTAACAAACCTTAACTAATCTATGCGTAAAAATGGCATAGTTTCTAATTGAACAATTTCGATTAAAAAATATAACAAAAACAAAATTTTCCAAACTTCTATTATTAAATTGATGAAATTTTTAAAATTTTGTACTTTTTTGTTTTTTAAATATTTTCTCATTGGTATGAGAAAAATCCTTACCTAAATATTATTTTACTTGCCATACACTTTTATTATTCTTCCTTACTAATTTCACAAAAAAAAAAAATAAATAAAAAAAAAATTATGATCTATTAAAAAACAAAAAATAAATTTCCTAGTGGAACTAAACAGAGAACATTGTTTCTATTTAACGCGTTAATGCGTTCGTTCGTTTGTTTCGTTTTTCATTTCTGTTGTTATACAAAAATTCATTCACGTTAAATTCACTGTCAAAATCAACGATACATTCACCAAAATATAATTTGACACTTTGACTCGCACTGTGCAAGTAGGTACAATAATTATTGTATTTTTATATGTAAAATTATATTACATTGATGATAGTAGTACTGCTGTTATTGCGCTACTGTTGCTGTTCTATGGTATTTACAAAATGTTAATTTGAATCGTATGCCAACAATTTCCAACATTTTTTTTTTCCTTTTTCAAATTTATGACTTCATTAGTATAAATATGAGAAAAATGAATAAAATAAGAAAAAAACAAACAGAAGAAGAAAAAAAATGTATCGTGTTGTAATGCGATTAGCTACTGCGTAATGAAGCGCTTCAAATTTTAAAAGGGAAAATTTAGGAAAATAAAAAAAAAACAAAAAGTCAAAAAAGTAAATAAAAATGTCTTGGAAATAATTTTTTTACACATGTAGAGCAGAACAGAGATCAGAGCAGTGGTTTGGATATATGAGAAGTGATTATAAGGCAATTAAGAACGTTTTGGAACAAATTATAGTGAAAAATTATTATTTTTTTGTAAAGATGACATTTTTTTTTTTTCAAATATAAAAATTAAAAATCCTGTCCTTGAATTATTTATCTTTATTTATTTATTTATTTATTCATTAAAAACAATTTTTTTTTTTTAATTGTATTTTTCGAATGAAATATAAGTGAATGTGGTTAATGTATATTGTCGCACATTCTTATGGTGAAATAAAAGCATAAAAACCCTATTAACATAATGTGTGTGGATTTTATTAGTTATATTTTTTGTGAAATTTTGATTGGTGAAGTCATAATGAGCAATTAAATATATAGATATAATGCTTAACAGCTCAGAATGATGGAAATGTAATCTTATAATTTCAGTTATGAAATATTGCACTAATTAAGAATTTGAAATTAATTTGCAATAATTCAAACTCAAATTATTGCTTATAAATACGTTGAAAATACTTTTTCTTCAGTGTGAATTGTGCCATTTTCCTTCACCATTTTCGTTCAATTTGCTGATCTCATGCAATTGATTTGATAATTGATTTCTAAATTCTTACCTTCGAGGTTTCAGACATCTTATTCTACACATTACCAGTCTATTATAACATTGCTTTTTTGATTATCTAACATTTTAGTAGAGTATCGTATTAAAACGATATGATTATATCAAATTTAAATGAAATTAATTGAATATTCGAATAAACATTTAAAACGTCTGTTCAAAATCAACCATTATTGGCCTGGTCTTCCCAATTTTTGTGAGACAGTATTTTTAGGGAAATATACACAAGGAAATAATTGTTGAGAATATTCGACTGTTTTCAAAAATCAAACTCTAATGCTATGTTCGCATTTACTGAATTAACTATAATTAAGTCCATAACCATAGTATAAACATGGTAATGTATTTTTTTTCATATAAAACTAATCATACTTTTAACCCTAGTTAAAATAAATTACACTTAAATTATGTGAAATTTACATTTACAACCCTGCGTTTATGGTAATTTTTTTCGTATTTTTTTTATTTTTGTGCAATCCTGACAATGATATTTTTGAACTTTCAAACAAATAAAAATATAAACAAACTATTAAAAAAAATATTTCGAATAAACTTATAAAAAAAAATTAGTACCTACCTAAAAAAATATTGATAACATTTTTACAATCACAAATGATTCAAAAATTACTCTAAATTTATTCATTTTTGGATTCATATGGTGTTTTTATTTTCAGAAATATTCACTCCATATTTTTTGTTGTGACAGTAAAAGTGAAGTAAAAATAAAATGTCAAACTTAACTATGATTATGACATTATACTTAAATGCGAACACTTTTTTTAAGCATAGTTAAGAAACGTAATTTAAACGCAATGCAAACATACTATTACACTAACGAATAAATTTCGACTAAAAACTGGAAGTACATAAAATTTAAATATCGATAACTAAATTGGATATTCGAATCAAAATCAAAAATAACAGTTCCGAATAACTTATAACTTTATAACAAACTAGTTTAAATGTGTGACGTGATTTAATTGCTTAACTATGTCTTAAAAAATCTGTTTAAGAACAAAACAAATATTCTTGAATAAAGTATACTGTGGGGTATTGTTAATACCCTATGGTGTATAGAATATAAGGAATGTATTCAAAGTGACTTGATGTACCACTTTAATAATGAGATGAATTAACTGTAAAACTTAAAACCTTGATGTATGTAAGAGATAATTTATAGTGTGGACTTTTGGTTCAGTTTTGTTTATTTAAATTATAACCACTTGCCTAAGTCAATACATTTTGACCGATACTTAGACAAAAATGACATATTTATTTCAGCAGAAGAGGGTTGTCTTAAAGGTACAGCATTCGCAGCTGCTAGAAAAATTGAAGACAGCCATAACAATGAGTAAAATAAATTTTTTATTTTGTTTTACAGTTTTATTTTTGTTGAATTTTTTTTTAAACATTTAGGAACATGAACATTTGGGCCATGATAAAAATTTCATGAAAAAATTTATAAAAATTGTTTGGATCATGAAATTTTTTCTTTCATGTTTGGACATTTGAAAATTTTTAAACATGATAATAACAGTGTAATTTATTTAATTTTTTACAGTTAAAGAATATCAAGACAAATATTATTTCTTTCATAAATAATTCAAATATTTTATGTGTAGAAGTATCTGTAGGAGAAGTAAAATTATAAATTCCGCTGTAAAGTGAAAAATTATTTACTTACGAAATGAATTATTTACAGTTTTTTGGATTGCTTCTAATATACCAATATGAATGCGATAAAATTGGGAGCACAAAGAGCTTGTATCTTCCAGATTTGGACGATCTGGATAGGTTAATGGTCATCAAACTCTTTGGACATTAAAATGGTGTTTGAATGAAATTTTCTCATCAAAAATACATCAAGTGCTTAAATTTGAAGATTTTTTTAACGTCTTTGGCTTTGAAAGTGTAGTTGCGAAGTATAACAGGAAATCGCCGGGTAAAGCTAATTTGTGCAAATTTATCGATATTAAGTAAGAGGTTATTTAGTATGCACCAATCAAAAAATTAATTAAAGTCTTCTTGGAGTAGAGCTATATCATTAGAATATTTAATAGCTTTGTAAATTTTCATATCAACATAAATGGAGGTACAACTGTTACTAGTAACGCTGACCTGGTATCAAGTGACTTAGGTATCAAAATAATTAGAATAAATATAGATTTCTACTACAATCTGATGCGTTGAAAAATTGTTAAGGTGCAAGATTTTCTATTCCCTAAGGGTCATTTACTCGATCATTTTAGCGACATCTTATTTGCCATCATTGAAAATTTAAACATATATTATCTTAAAACCTCAATACTTCAAGATAGGCAATATTCTTAGACATTCTATTTATTTTATTCAATTAATTATAGTATAAGTTAGTCAAAAAAATTATTTCAATTTAAATTAATATAGAAATACTAAATTCAAATAATATTTTCAATGCAAACAAAATCTAAATTTATAATATAAACTTACAATCATTTTATATTTCTACAATCATAGCGTTCTACTGTGAAATTCAAATTGTAAAATGCAATTAATTAACACATAATAAAAGCAAAAAATACTATGACGCAATCTAAATTTAACACTTGAATGATATGACAATGACATGACATGACAGTTGACAGTTGACAGTTGACAGTTGACAGTTGACAGTTAACAGTTGACAGTTGACAGTTGACAGTTGACAGTTGACAGTTGACAGTTGACAGTTGACAGTTGACAGTTGACAGTTGACAGTTGACAGTTGACAGTTGACAGTTGACAGTTGACAGTTGACAGTTGACAGTTGACAGTTGACAGTTGACAGTTGACAGTTGACAGTTGACAGTTGACAGTTGACAGTTGACAGTTGACAGTTGACAGTTGACAGTTGACAGATGACAGTTGACTGTTGCCGGTTGACAGTTGACAGTTGACAGTTGACAGTTGACAGTTGATAGTTGACAGTTGACAGATGACAGACGAACCGAACGTCCAAACATCCAGTCGACCATCCGAACATCCAGATAAATGCAGAAAACTATATATATAATTTTAAAATATAAATAAAATTTTAAATACAAGTAGATAGTTAGGTAGTCAATTTTATTATTTTTAATTCTTGTAAATTTCAAATTGAAATTCAAATAATTTTGCTTCACTTAATTGTTGATACATATATCTAATCTATCAAATGTTTCAAAGTATGCGTGGAAAACGTTTTCAAAAAACGGAAATAACGATCTTGACGATAAAACCGGTGCATGTGGAAATCCTCATTAAATTTTCTGTAGTGTAAAAGGCAGAACCAAGCATGATTCGTTGCTCATTTATTTTTGTAACAAATTATTAGCGAGTTATATTTTAATAATACAACAAATTATCTAGTAAAAATCTATTAATAATATAGTTTAGAGACAGTTAACCCTACCTATTTTGTTAATATAAACAGTTTTGCTAAATTTGGAGTTAAACGATGCTGATTGAAGAAAATCACATAGTTCGAAAATAATATATCCGGTGAAAAAAAAAACTTTTTTTTGGTTCAACCTATCAACCTAAACGTAGTTTTATTTTATTCTTATCCTAATACAACACAGTTAATACAAACTATTGCAATTAATTGATTTGAAATATAAAATATTATTAATGAAATAATTAAATTAAAAGACTATAATTAGCGCAATATGGAATAAAATATTATTTTATACATCGAACACCCCACCATAACTCCTTTAAATTACAAAAAGCAAAAATGATGAGTTTTATCTACCAGGGAATTTATTCAATATGATTTCATGTTGATAACGACATGGTTAATATATATATATATGTAATTATGTAAATACACATGTATAAAAAAATTAATTATTTAACATGAAATTTATCGTTACAATATTTTAAAATATGCATACACATACACACACATACTCTTATATGATAAGTACTTAGATATTAATTAGGTTTATTATAAGGAATCTTTAAGATAGTTTTATGTACAAGAAAAAAAAAACAATTTTTTTTTTTATAGATATTTTTAAACGAATGTGTAGTAAAAAAAAACAATAAATTATGTGGTAACAAATTACACGATTTGTGAAAGATTGTGAAAGATTCTGTAGGACATTTTCACTCATATCGTGATAATTATTTTTTATTTTCATTTATGGTGGTTTTGTTTTTGTTTTAATTGTTTTCCTTTTTTTCGGATATTTGATACTTTTTTGTTTTTTTTTGCGCCATATATTTTCTAAGGAAAGATGTTGGTTGTGTATGTTTGTTTTTGTTTTTTTTTTTTTTAATTTTACAAAATCATTGTTGATGACTTGATTTCTATTTGAAACTTAGGTGAGAATATATTAAAGAAAATATCTTATGTGCAAAGATAATTATTATATGAATATATATTAGATTAAGGGATTATTTTTTATTATTATTTTGAAATTAAATAATAATAATGACAATATTATAAATTTTAAGAGAATAATAAAAAAAAAAAAACAAAAACAAAAAAAAGCAAACAAGCTGTAAGAAAAATATTAGTTCACAAAGTGTTAATTAAAATTTATTTAGAATTCTTAATATTAGAACAATATTTGTTAAGTCGGATAATTTATTAATTTCTTCACTATTCATCTAGTTTTGTTGTTAATTTGTGAAACTATTGTTTTTTCAATTACATAACAAGTTTTATAAAAGTTGTTTTACATAATAAAAATCATATCATAGTAACTGTATCATTTGGTCTCCCAGTCTTCGATGCCAATTTTTAACTTAATGTTACAAGTTAGATGGTTTGATTGTTATGTACATTAAGTTGGAAAGGATCAGACCATAAAAAAACACGTACAAATTTACGCTGAATTGCTTTAATACGTGAAATATCAACATTACGATATGGAGACCAAACTTGCTAAGCATATTCAAGTGTCAATCTAACATATGTGATGTATAAATGTTTTGTAATGTATATATCTGTAATTTCTTTGGCCCAGCGCATTTTAAGTCCTAGCATAGAGTTATAATAATGGAATTGAAAATGTGCTTTGAAATTGGATCTGTGATCTAGAATAACCCCTAGATCACGAGATATTTAGTAAAAGATGAGTTCTATTGTAAAGTAAATTTAAATAAAAATATTTTTTTAAATTTAACTTCAATTAAAATTTTCTTTCCGTGTCTGATTAAGATCACATGAGATGACAAAAATGAGATATGGCAATAAATTAATAGAATTGTGCGAATTGTGAATTAATGCCATTGTGTTCAATTGTGATTCAATCCCAAATCGCCTAAATCACTAAAATGATAATATTTGTCTCATAACAAGCTTAAAATATGGATTTTGCTTTTATCACCAGCCAGCCATGTAAAGACCAGCTTGTTGTTAAAGTAGTGGATATCATCCATATTTACATTTTTATTTACATTAAACATTTTTTAATAGAATTTCCGATGCATACTTTAGTTTAAAATTAATGAGCTTCTCGCTGTAATTTTTTTGAAAATTTATCAAAATATTTTTGATAACTTGCTAAGAAGTCTACCATTAAAAAACCACATCTAAAGTACAGTGAAATTTTAGAATTTTATTAAGAATATTTAACACGTTGTGGCACAATTGGTCCGGGGGGAAAATTATACTTCAGTGAAGTTGTAGAGACAGGCCAATCCGCTTATTGCCAGTTGTAGGGTTTGAAAACCGTATACGGAAAGGCTCAACCCGATATATAATATAAGTTTAGGTTGTACAACACCAATTTGAATTCTATCAAAACCATTCGATAATCAAACAAGCTCACAGAGTAGAGAACAACAAAGACAGAACAACAAATAAAGAATTATTAACTGGAAAGGAAAACATACTGTTCCAGTGCCCTTTGAGGATGTTACACAGACATTTGATCAGTTGTAGCAAATTGAAAGAGCAGATTAATATCATTAGAGTATTGGTTGAAACAAATCGAACCACAACTTTAGTTTATCTAGTTATACGACTTTAATGCTATTTTAATTAACGGTACTTTTGGTATTTTTCTTTTGGTATTAAAAAGTTGACTTTTAAGATTTTGGAAAATCATCTTTCATTTTTGTGTATATCATAAACATGGATAACCTGTACTTGTTTGAGAACTACAAAAAAGATAATTTCAGAAAAAGTGAGTTTTAGGTACATTTTCTTCATCTCTGTCAAATTGGGAAATTCGTTTTTTCTATCTTCTCTTATGTCCAACTCTTAAATTATAGTCCAACTTATAAAATCTTTTAAATAAGTCAAAGTATTTCTTATGTTCCTATCTTTTGAATACTGTTCAGGAACAACTCAAGTTCTATAGAAAAGTTGATTGTCTATCTTTCTGACTTAAATTTTTCTGGCAGTATCAGCTGTTAATGTTGCAGCTTTATCACTATACCACACTGGTGCACAGATTTGGAAAATATCTATATATTATAAGTTTCCTAAGACGCTTCAAATTACCAACCAAAACTACTAAAATATTACCTTTACTTAGTAGATTCTTCTTAATTTAAGTCTGAGGGTGTGTGCCTAATGAGATGACTAATCTTAATTGAGACAGAGATATTCATATATAAAATAGAATTTTAATTTAAATTGGCTAATTTGAAATTGCTCTGGCTTGCGTCTTGGAATTATGGCTTGGAATGAAACCAACTCGAAATGTTTCTAATTGTTGACAGCAGCTCACAGCTCAATTCTAATTGAAAAAGATTTAAACCAAAAATTGTCAATTAAAATTGTGCAAAAATTTTCCATTCAATGTCTAGGAAATTAGAATTATTCTTTCATTAGCCCTTAGTGTTGTAAATTTCATTTGCTCATAATAAATAAATTTTTGTGGTTTTTAGCAATTGTTTAAATGCATATAAGACTTCAAAATAATACATTACCTATGCCCGAATCAATAGGAACGCAGAAAAAAATGCAACTCAACGGTATGACAGTTCAAAATCTGTGGTTGGTAAAATTTGTTTTTTTTTTTTCTGCTGGACGATAGGTTATCTCCCCATTCTTGAGTTACTTTATATGGTTACTAAAACAGAGTTGTTTTATATTCAATATACGTGTTTATTAAGTGACGTTCAGTGCCAGACTGGCGTTGTCATCAGTGTGTTACATTATATTATATTTAGAGAGTTGCCAGACAATGTAATATATATTAATATTATAATACTTAACTTTATACAACAACTATAGCCAACTATTTCATTTGTATAGTTTGTCAACTATCATGCAGCTATAAAATCAACACTATCTAAATTAAAAACACTTACCAACTTTCTTAGGCCGAAAATGGACAGTGAAAGTACTGGACCTGGCTCATCAACGTCCTCCATTTTTGTCGGTCACGGGCAGTTTCTTTCCAGTTGAACATACGAAATTGTTTCATATCTGCCGAGACTTCTCCAACCATCGTTTTGTTTCTTCGCATGAAAAATTTTCATTTATCCGTTCTAAGTGTTCGAGCCGCTGTAGGTTCTTTACTTTAATTTTTGTGACTTCGTTCATTTCATTATAGAACTCATAGAGCTCGGCATTATATTTTCTCCCCGTGACCCCATCGTTGTTTTCAGGACCATATATTCAACGGAGAATTTTGTGCATGTTCATTTGGTTTAGGTATTATTCATGATTCTGATCCGTAAAGCAGAACCGGAAGTATGAGAATGAGTTTGTACATTTGAATTTCTTCTCGAAATGTTTTGTGAAACCGTAGCAGCAACGGTCGTCAATGGTTATTCTTCTATGTATCTCCTCATTAATGTCGTTTGTGGGGTTAAAGCTGGTTTCAAAGTATATAACGTCCTAAACTACCTCAAAATTATATGTGCCGATAGTAATGTTTTAAACAATATGATGTTGAGATGCCTTTTTATTTGTCGACAATTTAAAGTTTTATTTTTTTGCTAATTTGGTTTGCGACCCATTTGTTTCGTTTTCTCTTCAATTCGCATGATAGTGCATTTCTTTATCGAAATCTGGTACACGTCTGAAATAATTCAGAAAATTTTTCCAACCACCACAAGACACAAGATGTGTTTTTTAAGTGTCATTTTTGACAATCGTATGAGCTTGGTTGATCCACCGAATTCCGACATAGCGGCGTACAGCTAGCTGTGGCTTGTGCTATCGTATTCAGACTTCAAATTGATAAATAGGTGGTGTGTTTCAACTCATCGGTTTTCTCCAGGATTTGTTTAACTGCAAACATTGGTCGCTTGTTGATTTTCCACGGTGAAAGTGGCATTGATAACTGGCGATATCGTCACAATAGGGTTTCAGATATTTGCGCACTAAAATGTTGGATATTATCTGATATGCGATATTTAACAGGAATACTCATGGCATTAGCCTTTTTGTAAATGGGGGATATAGAGCTGATAATCTTTTTTTCCATTCAGATATTGCTATTTAAAAAATAATACTATGATTATTAAGAGGAGTACCTACGGACACCAAAAAGAGGTTTCAATTGAATTTTTTTTTTAATTGAATTGAAAGTAAAAATTGATTTTTTCTTATGGTTTTAATAAGTCAGGCAGACAGTCAGGCGCTAGTTGTCAATATTTTGGTTGTATTATCTAATTTTGTAAAATATTCTGTATAGGTTATATCGAAAGTTTAAATTTTTTTATGAAACTACTGATTTTATAAAATTTATATTTGTAAAATTTATATCGAAAACTTATAGATACTTTACTAAAAATAATAAAATTTAGAACACAACTACAATCACCAAAACCGATTAATCATTCAATTTTCAAATTCAATATTATTCTATAGTTTAAGAATTTTCTCTGAATATATTAATCAAAGTATATTGATGGTTAAGTATATTTATATTTAATTTATAAATACCCAACCACTTATTTTCTACATATGTAACACTTGACAGAAAGAAAAAAAAAATAAAAAAAATAAACAATATAAGTAGGTTGTTTATACAAGTCATATTTTCATTACTTCATCATCACATCACATTGCAATTCTTATCAATCAATAATTAATTGTTGAAGTGGTTGAGACTTGCAATAAAATAATTATGATCCAGGCTATCGAAAAAAAAATAACACGACTACTACACAAGTACCCAACAGTTACATATATTATGTACTTTATATATGTGTACATTAAAACAATAAATAAATAGAAATTGATAATTACGAATTTTATTTCTTAATAATAATAATTGTGATTGTTGTTACAAAGTACTTATTAGATATAATTTCCACGTAAATAATTTAATCAAAATCAAATAAAAAAAAGTTTTTTTTTTTGTTTGTTTGTCGCAAAATTTTTGAGTATCTACTCAATACATTCACTCGATTGTTCAATAATAATATTTGTGTATTTTTCATATTTTATTGATTGTACATATGTACATACATGTGTATGATATAACAATTTAAATGATTAATTGAATTTCAGTAATTTCGGCACAAAGTTCAAAATTTCTTGGTAAGTATGTCAATGTAAAGTTTTGAATATGGTTTGAAACCTTTTTTATTTTCTAAAACAATTTATAATATTGGGACACTCACACTGTATATAAATACAGTTTAAAATTTAAATTTGAATAAAATGTAAAAAAAAATCTTAATTCTAATTTTAGAATATTCAGTTTAGCTACATACTTAACTGACTTATTATTGAAATATAAACCAACTTAGCATTAATGAATAGCAAAGTTCATAATTCTTAAATTTAAAATATTCATTTCAAACATTTAACCCTGATACAGATTCACATCAAAATGTATACATTCATTTATTTGTTTATATAAATAAGTTAAAAATTTGTAAAAAAGAAGTCGATAGCCCTGGCAGCTAGTGCTTGCAATCACTATTGAGTATTGTGTTTTACTCAATTGCAAAAAAGTTGGCCCGTAGATTGTTTGTATTTCAAATCCATTTCAGTACGAGCATAATGATTTCTCTTTTTTTTCTCATTTTCCCCCATAAAATCTAAGTAGAGGCGACATAAAGTCAAATCACTTATAGATAGTTAATTACCTATACACAACATTTTTTATTATGATATGTTTAAAGGTGGGTCAACTTTAGCACTAGAGTAGTATCTTATATAATGAAACGTAACAATCCTGCTGCCAACGTGCCGTAGCAACCGTTGTTAGGTTGCTACAACAAAATAAAATCTATAAATAAAATTTTTTCAAAAAATAATCGTAGAATTCTTTGGAATAAGCTATAGGTGAAACTGTATTTATTCCTAGAATAGATTGAGCTATAACGGCCATTTATACTTAGACGTTGACAATTCCCTGTTAAATTGTCATTTTCTATGACCATAAATAAGTCGCAAAGTCAAACATTGAAAACAAAAGAAGTTTATTTGCCTGAAACAGTATTTAGCCATTTTGCATGGAAATTGTATGTTCCATGCAATTTCAAGAGTACGCAGGTTTGGTGAGAACAAATTAATTCGACATTCCAATAAATTATGTACAAAAAATGTTGTAATAAAGTGGTTTTGACATATAATCATTTAGAAAAAATGGTAAAATGCCTATTGCGAAACCACAAATAAAAACACACCTTTTTCTTTACCTCCTGGGTGGTGCGGATAAAAGAAAATAAAGTTTCAATAACAAAATTGTTGTAATTGTTTAACTCAATTTGTAAATTGTTCAATTTATCGATTTATTTCAATCTTTTTCCAAAAAAAAAAAAAAAGATTTTTTTTGCACCTGACTTTTGTGGCTGACCTAATATTTGATTACATTTCTTAGAATTCACTTTTTTGTGCAGTTTCACAAGAAGTTCGTTTTTTCTAATTAGAACATCGTCTTGAGACGGGCTTTACAACTAGTATGCAATAAAATAAAAAAAATAAAAAATAATAATAATAATAAATAGGTTAGATATACATACTACAGTCATAATGTTAAATGTTTTAATTCTTTTATAAATTTTGTATGACTTAAAGTGTTAAAAGCAACATAAATTTGGTTCTAGAGAGTATATAAATATTCACTGAAAGCTTAGAATATTGAAATTGAATGACCATGGGTGTTTATTTTTTGACTTGACTGTTCTCAATATTTAAGAATTTTTTTTTCCAATATAACATAACTTAAGGTTAAAAAAAATTTGTTGGATTTCACTATAATTAAATAAGCCAGCAACCTAACCACCTACATTAATTGTTCTGAAATTAAACAAACAATAATTTTGCTAACTTTCACACTACAATAATGTGTAAAACTTTTACTATTCAAATGTGCCAATTTCCCTACAAAAAAAGTGGGACTTTATAACATACTATATTTACCTACTATACACTTTGTAAGAGCTTATAAGCTCACTTGAGAGGAACTAATAAAATAAATACATAAAAATTTACTATTCAGCATATTGGCGAAGATTGGCATATTTTGAATGATTTTAGGGTTAATTTCAATCAAACGCACATAGGGTTAATTTTATTACTATACATAAATTTTATATCATTTGAATATAAAAAGTTAAATTGCGCAATTTCCATTATTAACTACTGAAATGAATTAATAGCTTTTTCGTATGATTGTAACGGTAATTCAATTCGGATTCAATTTATAACTAAAAATCAATATTAAAATTTGTTGAAAAAAATTGAAATATATTTGTTCGAGGAGATAGATCTGAAAAACCGAACCCAACTTTTTTGCTGTTGGCTATACCTATCCCATGGAGAGTTAAGAAATTTGTTAACATTGTATGAAGTGTCCGAATTTTGCTTAGATATGTTCGATCCTAGCACAATTTTTTTTTAACTAAACACTAAAGTGGTGTAAAGTAGATAAGTCTATAAAAAAAAAGCTTAAAACATAATAAAATAAGAGAAAAACGGTATTTGAACAGTAATGTTTATTCATTTTTAAATGAATTTTTAAATTTGTTGTTTTGTAAACAATAATTCGACATATTCTGTGAATATGCGATGAAGCTAAGTAATATTTGAACGAAAACGATTTTACGTGTTTGTTATTAAATATACGGCGACGTTTAACATTTTGATTTGTAAATCAAATTGATTTCTTCAAAACTTATTGCCACAAAAGGTTAAAGTAGGTAACAAATGTAGCAATACAACACTACGTAAAAAAGGTGTGCCTCAAGGTTCAATCTTAGGACCTGATTTATTTAAGCTGGGCATTGATCACTTAGCACGCCTCAACCTTAAAGGCTCTCTACAATTATATGCAGATGAAGCTGCAATAAAATACTCTTCAAGCTGTGAATCGGAACTTAAATCATCTCAACAATCCTCTCTGACCTATGTATAATAGAAACCTGGTTAATTAAAAACCGTTTAGCTATAAATTTAAAACAAACTAAAATATTACTTTTTGAAAACAAAATTTTTGCAAACGCTACTTTCCAATACAATGATAACAGAATTGAAATGGTAAAAAGCTTTAATTATTTAGGTACATATATGATAATTGACAGTAATCTTAGGTGAGCTGATCATATTAATTTAGTTTGTAAAAAAATCACCCCATATGTATTTATATTAAATAGATTAAAATATTTCTTATACGATAAAGCTCTTTTTATCATTTACTCTTCATACATTAATATACATACTCTTCATCTAATATCATGTATCTAAACCCAATTTGGAGCAGAGTCGGAAAAGTCCACCTGGAAAAAATTAATATTCTTCAAAAAAAAGCCATTCAAATTATGCATAATTACCCAATATTGCATCCAACAGATCAGCTATATTCAACTCAATATTCAAGTTTCTAATCGATTTGCAAAAGGGAAATATACATATTGGCTTTTAAAATTACAAACAATATGATTACACACAATTTTATCCTCAATAGAAATATAGATATTCATAGACACAACACAAGAAATAAATCAAATTATTATCTTACCCTGTTCAAAACAGAGAAACAGAAGTCCAATTGTCTATATATCTGTTTGAAATCATATATAATGATCTGCCAGCTAACCTAAAATTAATAGAAAGCCTTTCTTTATTTAAAAGAAGTATCACCGAGTTTTTTAATATACCCAAAAAAAAAAAAAAAATTATCTATTTAAAACTTTCATAAAAAAATTTTTTTGGGTATGCTTGTATTTGTAAATTAATTTCAAGTAAAATTTGGTTTTTTCATTTTCCGACAATTCCCAAATAGCTTCAAAAATATTCTGCTAATTTTTTTCTTAAAAAAATTTTGTACAGAAAAAGTTAAAATATTTTTACAAGATGATTTCATATTTTGGTTAAGTATCTTAATTTTTATAAATTTTATAAGATAAAACAGCCTCTCTTAATTTTTTTCCATAATTCAGGTTTTCTTATTTTTTTCTTGATCAATGAAGGCTATTGTTTGCAGATTCTAAATATTTTTATTGAATTAATCATTTTAAATATAAAAAGATTCTAAACTAATATTTATTTACCATAAACTTGAACTAAATGGTACACTACTTGCATCTTTTTTGAAATTATCAAAACTATTTTCTAAATCTAAAGAAGAAACAATAATTTATGAAAAATTATTGTGCAAACTGATCTTAGAATATTGTTACCGCTTAAATTTAAATTTGAATCTTCTCTGCTATTGGTTTCAGGTTGAAAATTTGGGTCTCTGTATTTATCATCCGCTGTAAAAAGTATGTAATAGTAATTGCATATTGTAATTATAATAAAAAAATTGATACAAGCATATACATATACAAGAAAAATCTGGATCAGCAGAGTAATATCTTTCTGTGCTTTAGACTTTTTCTGAGCGTGAATTATCTTCCTCCCCACTGCTACAAATTTCGTCTTGCATACTTAACATGTACAAAAATTTTTACAAGAAATTGATTTCAAGAATAAAAATGGTTCACTGAAAAAAGAAAAAGGAATGGTTGTCGCTTTTTTTATACAATTTTTCTTATTTTTATAACAACAAGCGGTATAGTGGACATTTTTAACAATGATTACTATATTTTTTTTTGTAAATTACCATCCGTTTTTAGAACAATAACTATATTTATAACATTTCATAAAAATATACGACTTTATTGGAAAACGTATAAAAAATGTAGTAATTAGACCCAGAAAATTTAGAATAGTTCTCAAAAATTGTTAAAAAATATTGAAAATATACTAATAAAATAATAGTTATTGTTTTAGTTGTAGAATGTTTCTTACAAAATTACGAATATTGTTCTAAAAAATGAGAAAAACTGATCATAAACATGAGAAACGTTACTATAATTATAGCCATGTTTCCTAAAAAATTGGCATATTAACTGAAAAAAATATGGAAAGTTCCTACGATTTCAGGAAGTTTTACTATACCTTAAGCCATTATTGCTCTCACGTTTATAGGAATTTTTCAATAAGATTAGCACGTTCTTACAACACCAAAAATATCATTTTCAAGAAAAAAAAATGTATTTTATTATTTTTTTAGTTACTTAATTTTTATTTATTTAAATATACTAATGAACTAATAATATAAATGATTCAATATTTTTATAATTATTTATAATTTTTTCTTTAATTTTTGCTTTAACATAATTCTTCTTTTCACTTCTAAAATGTTGATGTAACTTTCAAATATTTTTATTTAATTTTTTTTACATCTAAGTTATTTATTATATTTAATTAAAAACACTTACGAAAATTTTGTGCGACAAAATCAGATGTGGATGGAGATTTTTTTTTTCATTAAATATCTTGTCAGTAAATTTCCGTATGTACTCTTCCACAAGATAGTCAAGCTATAATTATTCAAATTATAAAATTATATTTTTTAAGCAACTAGTTTATTTATATTTACCAGTAATAAATATAAAAAATGTTGTTGAACTTCGGTTCTGCTTAATTTATAACGATTTCTCTTCGCACTTTCTGGCTTTTCCTGTACAATTTTGTATATGTACCGATGAAGCTAATAAAAATGGAAGAACAGCAAAACCAGCAAGTGGTCCTTCTTATAATCTTATATACAAATACAGCAAGTATATGGACAAAAAAATATTTCTTTGATCCGAATAAGTTGATTCAACCTACAGAATAATAAAGTGGATAAAATTTGAAATAAAATTTCTTATAAACTTGTGTTAATATTGCAGAGTTTCACTGATTTAAATTTAGAAACCAATGAATATAATTTTTTTAAATTACTTACCTTGAAAATGATCCACAAGTTCGATCATGTTCCACTCAATTAATTTAAAAAAAAATCACTTACGTAATGGCAAATCAATCACTATAAAATGTACTTCACAAATAAAACGACGCCCAGCCTATAAGGCTACGTGAAACTAAATTTTCTGCAACAAATTTCTTATTTATTATATTTTTAACATTATTTGTCCAAAATATAAGACCTATTACAATATCTATTAGAAATTTTACCTTTGAGAGAAAAAATTTCCTTATTAGGTATGATAAATAACTTCTCTTAATACTTTGAGAAAAAATATCAGTTTAGGTCAGATATTCTACAAATAGTTTGTAATCAGTGTACCCTAAAATAGTTGGTGACAACGCCGGGGATGATGATGATTCCCTTTCCATTATTATTTTTTTTTTAAACAATACAAAAATATAATACTCACACTTTTAGAACTTTAACAAACTGAAAAAAATATATGTATAGTATTTTACAATATACGTTCGCCGGCTTATGTTGATGGCTGAAAACTGACTCAATTTGTTTGTCGTAGCCGTAGGTTTCAGACATATCAATTGCTACTTTCCAAACAAAATATATGGAAATGGACGAAGTTTCTAAAACAATTTTTATTATTATTTTTGGACATATCCATAACCTTACAAATACACTGTAATAAAATTTCATAATGTAAGTGGACCAATTAAAAACTTACGGAAAATCTAATAATTTTTAGTCCATATCCTCGGATCATTAAGATGTCTTATTTAAGGAATTACAATAAAATTATTTCCGATAATTCATACAAATTTTCGAACAACACCCTAAAAATTGGATATGTCCGAATTTTTTTATTCAAAAACGTTTAAAAAGTGGAGATGTCCGAATCTCGCCTCTCCATGTCTACAAAACTAAAGTAGATATAATTAAGAACGGGTCACAAAAATGAAAGAGTATCCCAAAAAACCTAAGGACCAAGTCTCAAGTTAAAAAACATAAAAGTAGCATTTGTCCGAAAATAGAAATTTACCGATGATATGCATTCCATTTGTTTTTTGATTGTAATGCGTCGTTAACATATCTTGTATAATATAAGATTGTGTAACTTCATTAAAAAATATATTTTACAAATTTTAACAAATTTTTAGTTTATGTGAAATTTTGAAATTATGTTTAGGTTAAAAAATATATTTTTATTGACTTAAATTTTAACTAACAGTGCTCATCAATATAAATTATCGGTTTATCTATTCTCACTTTTTTTTTAAAATAATTTTAATTAGTTATAAGCTTAATAATTAGTAAATAAAATTAAAAAAAAAAATATTTAATAAATAATTATTTATTTATTTTTTTTTTAAATTTATTTTAGTTTGGGCAGAAACTGGTGATTTTCGTGAAAGTGCTCACAGTTCAATGGCAGCTGTTGCAAATAGCTTGGATCATTCACAACTTAATTTTCAAACATCAAATGTTAGAATTAAGAATAGAGACAGAAAATTTAATGAAGGTAAAACATCAAAAGAATTTGATAAAAAAAATATAAAAATTAAATTATTTTAAGGAGTGTTAAAATCGGGCGAATAACATTTTTTAAATATTTTTCAATAGTCATCATCATTATATTTAATCTGTAAATTGACAAAAGCACGGTAAAAATATATGAACTATTTCACAATCGATTTCCGTTATTATTCTTTTAAATGATAAATATTTAAAAGGAGATGTAGCGACACCCCATATTTTTTTAAATTTTTTTAAATATTCAATTAGAAATTTCAATATAATATTTTACCCCAAGTATAGGTCTTTTTAAATGCAAACATTTTAATTTATTAAATTGCCGCACATCCCCCATCGCCAGAATTAAATTTAAATTTTTTTTTTTTTTTATAAATAAATTATTACGTATGCGGTTGTTGTCTTAGATAAATCAATAGAAAAAATATATTTTTTTTTTCTTACTCCTCTTGGGAGCATAGCGTTTCCACTTGATATTTCCACCGTACTCGATTTTTAACTGCTATACTTGGTATCATCTTTTCTATTTCCGAGGCAATGTTTAATTTCATTTTTAATCTGTATACTGTCTAAATAGGGAACTGGGCTGCTGTATGAGAAAAAATATAGTACCAAGCATAAATTGAAATAATGGAAAATAAAATGATGGAACCAAACAATGAAATTGAGTATGATTTTTTACTAATAGTTACTGAAATGTTATATTAAATTTGAACACATGACAGGTGAGGTCTGGGCTTCCTATCACCGCAGACGCAATTTATCTTATTGTATACGTATTAATGCAATTAAGCGTTCTGCAGGAGTCTTTAAGGATGCCTGATTTAATAATTATATTCAGAATATTGTTCAGCGATAGCTTAAATGTTGATTTGTAGTATTTAATTGGAAATAACTGATAGAACGATTATGTTTTAATTACTATCTTATCGTTCATTTGATGAATCATCAAGTAGAAGTAAGAAATTCACAAATATTAATCTTTAGCTCTGCTACCCAAAACATCAAAACTTTGTTTTATTGGATTTTTTTTTTAAACATAGTCAGTTTCATTCAACCTAATTTAAATAGAAAAAAATTAAATCTCAATATGCTTACTGTTTTCCAAGAGTTTTCATTTTGTATATTCTATTCTACATATTTGACTTATTCTTTTTAAAAGATAATCAAACAATGTCTCTAATCTCACAAAATAAAATAACTTCTCTGATTTATATTTACTATATTTAATGATAAGGATTAAACAATTTAATTCAAACATCAGTGAGGTCAATGACCGTCAGTTTGAAATCTATTCCATTTTTGCGCACAATGATTCGAAAATCTTTTGATGTCTAATTATTACAACTGAAATGTGTCTAGTCAAGATTAAATTATGATATAGATAGACAGAAGACGTGGTGTTAACTACCGGGAGACATAAAACAAAATTTTTAATAATATCCAGACTTAAATTTTCCTTTCATTGGTGCCTTCAATTAATTCAATTGATAAGATGAACATCCATCAAGTTTCCTTCTCACTACTTGTGTATGTATGTATATGAGTGTGTTTACATAATTGTACTGTTATGTCACGCATGTAATTTGTATATTTATTAAATGTAATTTATTTCTAATATTCTTTACTTATGATGTTTTCATTATAGAAACGACATTTTTCGATATCATAACGAAAATATTAACTAACCTGTCAAATTTGTATACACAAATTTTTGTTTTGTTTTCGTTTGTTAGAAAAATTTTAAAAATTGCCGACACTGTCGCCATAACTAAAACAACATTATTTATTGACAGTTTTAGACAAAACTTTAATCGTACCTAGGTACTTCAAATTTACATGATGTTTACATGAAACGCTCATCATGCTTTTTATGTACATATATAATTTGTATGTACATATACTTATGTTTTTGTACGGGTATTGAAACTAGGTATGTTAACCTATCAGTTGACAAAAAAAAAAAAAAAACTGGTGCTGTTATCGTTATCAAAAATTAAAGGTTATACTGATAAGATTAAATTAAAAAAATGTATGTATGTATATATGTATATATAAAAATACATTAAATTAAAAAAATATATATGTATATATACATATAAAACATTTGTTATGGTATAGAATTGATTAATAATAATTTCATGTTTACTTTAAACTCTTTCTCTTTTAATGTCACATTAAAATAGCTGTAAGTGCTGTGTGTATGAATAGTAACCGAATGTAGATTTTTGATAGAGTTCGAATATATATATTTGTATAGTATTTTTTTTTATGTAATACTAGATTCTGCTAGTCTACTGAAATCAAACTTTAGTTTATTTTTCTAAAAAATATTTCTTCTAAGAGAATTTGTGTAGATGTGCCAAATGGTTGCAATACAATCAGATATTAGGAGCCATTATGTTTAAAAGTCATCTATACGTTGAGCATCAACTTTGCACGTATGTCTTGTACTTCGTAACCTAAATGTGAGACATTTTGAATTATCTTAGACATTAAAATGCACAAAATCTTACAAATTTGAATTTAAGAACACCCTTGTAGAAAATGGATTTCCTAATTACTTTATTTGATTTCAGTTTCATTATACCTCCTTTGTTGCTCCTTCTAATTTAATTCAAAAATTATTTCTGCTGTTTTTAACCATTTTTTTGTAAAAGGCAGCATATCAGACTAATAACGCTAAATCGTAAATCAATTACGAGTGAGTAATAAACCTTTGATTGTTTTTTTTTACCACAATATTAAGGAAAGTGGTATAGACCAATACTAATTTGAATGGATAAAGTCGAACCCAACTGTCAAAAGATTGGAATTAACGGGTGGAGGACAGTTGCAAAAGTAGAAGTGAATGGAGTTGTAAACAATAATAAGACTCACCCCGAGCTTGAACCAAGTGATGATGATAACCTAATCCAATTTAACATTATTTATATATGTTATCTCTGTCTATTCTATTTGGAAAAAAAAATATAGGGTTAAATTTTGTATTCGTAAGTTTAACTGGCAACCCTATACAATGTGTTATTTAGCTAAATGTCGACTCATAGACATTTACTTGAAGGTAGGCGAAATGTGGCCTCTGTAATATTTTAGTATGTCTGTTTTGTCAGCTAAAATAAGCTGTCCTTTTATTTTAGATTTATATGGTGCAGATTCTCATACAATTCTAAAGATTCTCAAACAAACTATGAATTTTTGGAACCCATCAATAATTCACAAAGATAATATAATAAATGCTCTTCTGTAATAGATTTTAATTATAGCAGACAAAATTTTTAAAAGAAAATCACCATATTTTTCTCATCATAAAGTGTCACAATTTGAATTGTAATTTACTAACTATTAAGTTCTAAACTGTAGTTTGTAAGCAAAATCTGTAATATAATATCAGGGGATTCTGAGGCAGATGTTGTATCGGCGTAGGATTTAATGACCATATCCGAAGGATAGCTGGAATTGCTAGCTTTTCAAAAATATATATCTTTAGTGGCGCATCTTATCCTGTAAGGGCGAAAAGGACATTTGAAAGTATCCTTGTTGTTTTGATGATTTTGTATAAAAACCGTTATATCTGTTGACTCATTAGATATATATATATATATATATATTCAGTTATATATTCTAGAAATATAACGGTCTGGAGCATATTTTAAAATTTATTTTATGATGATTAGTGCTGCTATTATGGAGATGTTGTAGTTCAAAGTAGAAAATTTTGGGAAAAAAAAACAATCTTTATTTTCTTTCTCGAAAAACTAAATATCTCAAAATTTTACCTCCGCTCACATAAAAACCTCCTCAATATTTATATACTTCTGGAAAGGTATCTTTTTTTACTACAATTATAACAATCTTCCGAAGTAAATGTTACACCAGCTTATTACATTACTTTGTAAAAGGCGCAACATTATTTTTATTTATAATTTTCCCCGTCCTTTCTTTAAAAAAATTTTCTATAATCCAAAATGAAAATAAAATTTTAATTAAAGTAAAAATTAAACTAACTACGGAAGAACACACTTATAACATACTCAGAGTCATGCTCACTAATCACAAAACATAGTAGTTTAGGAAAGTTATAGTTTAGTTATCATCATCATCATCATCTTATAGCTCTACAGCTCTGTGTGAGCTTTGATCTTCATCACTATGCTCCTCCAAAAAGGTCGATCTTGTGCCGCTTGTCTCCAATTTGGTATTTGTAGAGTTTGAGCATCGTTTTTCACGCTTTCTGCCCATCAGCTTCTTGGTCTTCCTCTACCACGTTTGCTATCGGGCTTTCTATTCAGCACCACATTATCTAGGATTTCATGTTCAATTGAAATTATTGATATATTACTTAGACGTTCTTGGAGCATAGTTTATCTTAAAACGATCTTTCACCGGTTGCAACTGAGATTGGTAATGTTAATAAAATCCGGGTCACAATAAATATATTACAGTTAATAGTATACATTTAATATCAAATGCAAATCTTTGCAACTTTGCAAAAATATTTCTTCTGTTTCATCTTTAATATTATAATATATAAATCCAAATATATCATTATACAATTTTAGCGCTTCGAATCTTGTTGTAATTGTTACTAATGCTTGGTCTATAATGCAGAAATAAAAGTTAACTTAAAATTTGCTATTTGGATCATAAAAATTGCTTTGGTTCTTCCTTGCCTTTATAATCAAAATTTGTTGGCTCTTTTTTTATTCTTAAACTTGTAACTTCTGGAAATTTAGCCTCTACGTGTAATTTTTGGGATAATTCACTAGCTGACGTAAAAATTTTTTTCAAATTCATTATCATTACGACAGTTTAAAAACAAAAACTCTACTAAATCATCTAACGTGGTAACGCTTCTCTTTTTATTGGTGTTTGGGTTCTGCAATATTTGACTAGCAACATTAATTTTCATCAAAATTTTATGCCAAATAACAATGGAAGATAAATAACGATAACTTGATATTTTTAGTGAAAGTGAATTTGCCACATCACATGTCTGCTGGTTTTAAAATCAATCAGTTGATCATTTGATATTTCAAGAAGAGATTTATAAATTGGTTCACTATAATACCTTATTTGGATGGCATCAATTCTACTTGACCACCTTGTATCGCTCAGGGGTTTTAATTTTAAATTCGTTAAATATTTTACTATTATTTTTAGTGGACACCGAAAAAAGTACATATATTTGTTGTACTAAATCAAAAAATGTTACTGTTTCATGTGAAATATATTCTGCATCAGTATCACTGCGTTGCATCACAACTAAATTTAAGCTATGAGCAGAACTTGGTAAAAAAAAATGCTCGCGGATTTATACTTAAAATTGTTTTTTGATCTGAGATCTAAATAATAAAACTATCAAGGTTGAAATATCATTCTCCATGTTTCAAAGCAAATGAAGTATTTTATCAACTACGTTCATGTTTGAAGATAGTTAATTAAAATAAATATTTTAATTCTATTTTTCAAACCTCATCGTTGTTTTCAAGACAATGTACAAGTATTTTAGAAGAATATAAGTATATATATAAAATTGTTATCAATATAACTTGGACCAAAGACTTATCTTCGAAATGCAAGGATAAATTTATCCTTTTAAAAAAACAACTATCAACGCTAACAATTCAAAAATTAAATTCATATATTTTAATATTTTATGATTAATTAAATGCAATTCCCTATACGATAAAATTTTCGTCCTGAACTTTGTTTTTTTTTTTGTTTTTTTTTATCAATTGAATGAACCAAAATAAAAAAAAAATTATTGAACAACATTTAAAAATAACTTTTATTTCTTTTGCCATTTTTTTTTATTATACATATAGTTAATCGATCAATACATGAGACTACTATTAAAACAGAAAACACAGCAGGTCTGGGTGTACACGATGATAATATTGTTACTACAGATGATCAACAAAAAAACGATAAGAAAAATAAACGCCAACGGCGACAAAGAACACATTTTACATCTCAACAACTTCAAGAGTTAGAATTAACATTTAGCCGTAATCGATATCCTGATATGTCGACAAGAGAAGAAATAGCAATGTGGACAAATCTAACAGAAGCCAGAGTAAGAGTAAGTACAAAAACAAAACAATAAAATTATATAAAAATATATAAAAAAAGATAAACAAACAAAAGGAAGAAAAAAATTTTATCTTTATGGTTTCCGATATGTGCTGTTGTACACATAACCATATTGGCTTAGCAATTGAATGAAACTATATTGACAGAAATTTTAATGGTAATACTACCTGGTTGTAAGTGTGGTACCTACTAACAACCACCAAAAAATGAAAATAGTAATAACAAAAACAAAAACAGCTATTTTGACGTGACGAGTACGTTTTTTATTTTCCAAAAACAAAAAAAAAACAAAACAAAAAAACATTTTTTTATGACTTTTATTGCTTTTGCTGGCGGCAGTAGTTGTGTTACAAAAAAAAATATATTTTCCTATATTCGAACGATATTATGGATATTTCAAGAGTCCTCAAAAAAAAAAATACAATTTCATAGTTTTTGTATTAAATCCGATTTTTGTTGTTTTTGTTTTCATTTCAAACGGATTAGACAATTTCAAATTAAACTGAAGTTTTCAAATTTTTTAAAAGAGAATTTAATTGAAGAAAATAAACACAATGAGAGTATCATAATAGTTGGGAGAGGAATGATGATTGGGTATTATGTGGTCTTATGACAATATGTAAAGTAACTTTCATTTGTTTAAGTGAAATTATTGGGATTAAAGGAAGTTGATTTTTAAATTCATTTTTGTTATTGTTATTGTTGTTGTTGTTAAATGCTATATACTAATTCTAATACTATGAATTGATTTTAATTGCAAATGATAGATAATTAATATAAGATTAATTTTGGATATTCGATATATGAATTAAAATAGAAGAGACTGTAACTTAATCTTGTTGCAAGTTTTCGTTTTAATTTCTTGGATGTTTTTTGTTACACAAGTAAAGATAGAGGACAACATTTAAAAAAAAAATATTCAATAAAGAAAAGAAATAAATTAAATTTAATGAATGAAATAATGAAAAAAATAATGAAAAATATAACAAATTAATGTAAGAGTTGTTGATAGTAAAATTACTATTGTTAACAAATGACCGTGAGAAGTGGGAAGCAAATAAGTTGGATATTGTAGATGGGTCATTAGAAACATCACTATCAAGCTGAATGAATAACCATAGGTTTTATGTTTGCTGTTGATAAAATCAAAGAACTTTTTTGGATTAGTAAATATATTGGTTTTAATATTACTAAGGTAGGAATTATAAATGGATTCAGACAATAGCTTGAATTTAGTTCAGAAGTCACAGTATGTGGCATAAGCAGAAGAAGATCTATTTTTAACTATTTCCTAATTTGACAAATTATGCATTCCATATAAAAATTAATGTAATATAAAAATAAATTTATAAATATATTTTAAATATTCAATTCGCATAATAGTAATCGTAAAATAGTTTATCATATTATGATAGAGTTACCAATTAAAAATAAAGCCATATTCAAAATTTTGTTATGATTACAAAATTGCGAAATTTAGGTAAAGTCCCAATTTGAATTGTTTTTGTTTTTTGTATAAATATTTTTTTGTTTGCAAATTAGTAATCCTTGCATTTATTTAAGCTTTTACTCGCGTTATAGAAATTATACGATTTTGTAAACTGAAGTTATCAGTTTATTTTGTTCCCTATCAATCAGAGATATGAGATGAGAAAATAGGAAATGAGGAAATAGTAAACTTCTTGCAAGTACCATTCCAAATGTGCTTACCAATCAAAAATTATACTATTACTGAAATCCAAACAGCAGTAAAAAGAGATTTAAACCACAAAAAAACCCCGAATACGATATGATTGATGGCAAGATGTTGAAAGAAATTTCAGAAAAAGGCCTAAGATTTATTACTTACTTATTCAATGCTCTGTTAAGAACAAACAACTTCCCTGAACAAATCATATTTCACAAATCATAGTATTACTTAAACCTGGAAAAGATCTTAACAAGGTAGATTCATATAGACCTATAAGTTTATTACCGATACTTTCAAAGTTGTTTTGAAAAAATACTCATGAAAAGACTAGGCACATTCTCACAAGTTAATAGTTATTACCAAATCATCAATTTGGGTTTAGGAATCAACATGCAACAACAGAACAAGGGCACAGAGTTGTTGAAAAAATAACAAATGATTTTGAACATAAAAAATATTGCTCACTGGCATTCTTGGACATTACTCAAGCATTCGATAAAGTCTGGCACGATGACCTACTATATAAGGCGAAAGAAAAATTACCTCATCAATATTATCAATTAATAAAAGCATATCTATCTAATAGGAAATTTATGGTAAAATGATTATTCTCAATTAATGAACATCTACATCTCAACCGGTGTACCACAAGGGAGCGTATTAAGACCTGTATTATATTTTTTATTTACTGCTGACTCACCAATAAGACAAGACACCATGGTTGCAACATTTGCAGGCGATACACCACTTCTAGCTTCAAGTATTTTCCCACAAATGACATCCTTTAAGCTTCAGAGGAACTTAGTTGACAGAAATAACTAGCTAAAAAATGGAGAATTAAAACAAACGAAATCAAATTCAAAAATTAACCTGGAGAAAGCATATTGCAGCAAAAAGTAAACAACTACGCTTAAATTTTTCCAACTTATACTGGCTAATTGTCAGAAATTCACAACTCTCTCTAGAAAGTAAGCTCCTAGTCTATAAAAGGATACTGAAACTAATATGGACTTACGGTATCGAACTGTGGGGTACGACAAGCAATTCAAATATAGAAATTTTTGAACGTTTCCGAGCAAAGGTACTTAGAGCAATTGCCAAAAAAATTTGCAGAACATTTATATTAGAAGTTTTTGTCAAAATTTTTAAAATATTAAGATAGATTGTAAATAAACGTAGAAGTAAAGTAATAAAAAAAAAAAAAATTGTAAATAAATTAAGAAATTTTTTTATTCTAAAATATCTATAAAAATAATTAATCCATAGTGGCTATATAAAACGTTCTTTAGATTATGTGAATATGTTACTGCTACCATTTTGATGACTGAATTCTTAAATTTATTATTACGAAAAATCATTGACTGAATCAAATATAATTTCAAGATAATCTATTTAAGAACATAGGTAAGTATAATCTTTGTATTACACTAGATAGCTGTAATTTCAAACTCGGCACAACATTTAAATTATTATCTTTGAAAATGTTGGGGGCGAGTCCTCATAACACACCCATTTTCGTACTCAAGTACGTTTTGGTACCAAAATTTTCTATTCTATTAAATTAGTGTAAACCGACAAATTTTTTGTCCACTGTACCAATTCTAACATCGTACATATTAGGGTGTTACTTTGGGCATATACCTTGGGATGAAAATGGGAATGATAATAGGTCATTTATTTGTACCAGGAAAATTTGTCTATTACTGATGATTACGATAGCCAAAGTGTTAATTTTGAATTTACCAAATTAGGTTTGGGTAATTGATTGTGAATTACAAACATTTGATTGTGAATTACAAAATTATGATTTTTTAAGTTCCTGAAAAATGGCAAAAAATAATTTTTGGAAATTCAAAATTATAAATCTAAAAACAATTTCTAATTTTTCTAGTACAGAATTTGAATCGATCCTACTAACTTATTATTGCATAAAAAATTTGTTTTCAAATATTTCATCCCATAACTTCCAATAACTGAAATGCTTCAAAATGGAACATTCTCATTGTATTAAATTAAATTCAAATTAAATTTTTTTTAGGTCTACGTAATTGTAAAGTTTAAGGAAAATTGACGCCTTAGAAAATTGTATGGTGTAGAACGGCGAAAGTTAATTTAACCAGGCAAACTGAACGACGTCAAAAGACATTTAAAAAATATCATCATTTTTGTTATATCAATTGTATATTGTGTCTTTATTTTACTTGCACAGTTTCTGTGCGCTTCCTAAAATTTAATATTTTTTTTTTAAATTTTGGATTTTAAAAAAAAAATGCTGCTTTTTCAAATTTTGATAAACATTTTGTGGTTTTTTTAATTTTGTGTTCTACAATTGAATATTTTTTGTTTCTACCAATTCTCAAAACACTTACAAAAATTTGTATTTGACAACTACAAAATGTTGTAGTATTCAGAGTTGGGTTGTATTCGAGTAAAAGTATTTAAAATACTATAAAAAATATTTTTTTTTGAGTAAAATATTTACTTTGCGTTCCCAAGTAAAATACGAGTATATTTTAGTATTTGAGTATATGAGTAATATATACTTTAATTGAGTATTTTAATACAGAAATTAAGATAATTTTCAAATACTTTGCCTGTATTTGAAAAAATCAAGTCAAATAATTTTATTTAAAAAGTACTTGAAAATAGTATTTAAAATTTTTTTACTTAAATAATTTTACTCAAATACTTGAAATCAAATACTTTTACTCAATAAGTAGTATAGTATTTGTATTTTATCCAGCTCTGGTAGTATTACGCCGCAAAAGTTGAACATGGGTCAACTTTATTTTTTTTTAGCCGTACATCGACTATGTGGACGATGTGACGATGTGGACAAATTTATTTTTTCAAATCAAATGAAAATCTAAAATTTTATGTTGTTTATTTTATTGCTGTTTTGTTTTATCCCGAAACTGTAAAATGAAAAAAAAATATATATATACACCAAAATCCAGGTACAACTAACCCAAATGGCAACTGACAACAAATGGTGTAATCACTGACCTTTAATTAAATGGACTAGAATACCAATCCTATACTCAGGGCCCGTGATGTGTTTTAAATATTTTTTTTTGTCCTTTGAAATCAGCTGTTGAAATTTTCTTATCACTCATGCAGGGAAGTTACTCTATAACATATCTAGTTTTCCACATTTAAATTAGTTTCTATAGCAAAGAATTTAAAAATAAAACTAATTGTGTCTGATTCTTTTTTATGCCAAGACAGTTTAGATATTTTATTTACCCTAGTATTGGAATCTATAAAAAAATAAAAATACCTCTGATTATGTTGTGATAACGAATTTATTAAAAAAATTCAAATTCTTCAAGATAATGTTCAAATGTTATACATTCGATATCCGACGGCTTTTTTATTTAAAAATATTTTTTAGTTAAAAATTGACATGCAAATTCCGTCGGTGGTCGTCGTTATTTTTGGAATAAAATTGAAAAATTTAAATTTTTTTCATAATAAACATTTTTGATTCTTTTAAATTTTTATTGATTATTTTTTAAATTTAAATAAATTTAATTTGACCAACACATTTTACAAAGGTGATTAATGGGAAAATTTTGTTTTTTAATTTTTGTGAAAAAAATTGTTTTTTATTCAGAACCATTTAAGAGAACAAAGTGTTGTGAGAAAATTAATTTTGTGTTCTAAAATAAAAAAAAATTATACTGTAAATTTTTACAAATTTTTGGTTATTTTAAATTTTCTATATTTATAATAAAAAGAAAAATAAAAAACGATTAATCATATGTGTGTATGTATATATGCATACAGTATTAATAAAAAAGGATAATAAGAGTAGCTTATAAGAGAACTGCAACAAAATTTATTATTTTTTTAGTGTTTAGTAATAAAAATGGAGTAGAATTTTGGGAACAAAAATGGAGCATAGAAATGGAAAATTGGTATGGAAGCAGTAAGCTGTGTAATTAGTTATTTTCGTGAGTTTCCAGTAAAATTAGCTGTGTTCCACGGTTCTCTACGGTGTTTCATACGGCTCTAGGTCTAAGTTTTATTAAATTCAAAAGAACGATGTAGGTTAATGATCTGAATAATTTTTTTAAGTAGGTAAGCCTGTTAATTGAAATATCAAAAAAATCTATTCAAAAACTAGGCAAGCGCTACTCGTGATAAATATAATTACTAAATATTTGAGACCTGTATAAAAACCAGATAAATATCTGGTGTTTGACCTGTTATTGTAATTTCATATTAAAGTTTTAATCTAGATCGTGAACCTGATGAAAAGAACACAGTTATTATTAAATTTAAAAAGATTTTATTATCCTCCGTGCCATCGTAAGTGTATCGACAACGTCGCCAATATATTGACGTATGATCTTAAATGTCAAAAAAAATTGTTTACATTGTCTCATGATCGGTAATTAATTTTACAGTGTATCCACGACTCATTTTCACGACACGGGTTGTTTAATTCTGTATCCGAAAATTTGTTGATAAACTGTTTAGTTTGGTACAGTTATGCTGAGTTTTTTTTTATTATTCTAGCCCTAAGCTTAAAAATTAAAGAAAAATAAGTATAAATTTTACCTTGTGTTTTAAAAATGAATTTAAAAATGATTTTTTTTATTTTAATTTATTTTAATTTTAATAGCAAATGGACTCACGAAAGAAAGAGGCTTTTGTTAACTATAAGGCTAAAGCACAAAGAAAATTTTCTTAAAAAAAACAAAAAAAATTTTGGTTATGAAATTGTCCATATTAAATAATCTTTCACAAATAAATTCAATACAAATATTTTAAAAATTTATTCACAAATAGGTATCCATAAGAGTATAATATTTTGACATTTGATTTGACCTTTATTTCTGAGACAATGTGTTTAGAGTGATCGGTATTGTAATCAAAGTACATTGTGTCGCCAACACAATATTGTCAGTTCAGAAAATTTGGCATATTGTATTTGTATGTACATTATTGTATTGGTTGTAATTTTTTGGATACATTTCCGATGTCACCGCCTATGTAACTTATCACTTATAATTATAACTTTACAGCTTGCATCAAAACTGCATTTGATGAGGAATGACTTGATACTGACTTTTTTTTACCTTTATTTAAATAAAATTAAAGAAATTTACAAACATGAACTTGTTTGGTTATCCTATATATACAGCAGTTTGATTACAACTACAATATTTTCGAATAAATTTCCTGTGCATAATATGTTGATGTATTTAATGGTATATAACTGAAATATATAATTTATTATTAATTTTTTGGTAGAAATAGAAAATCATTCATAATACAGGTTTGCCTCGGTTAACTTCGATTTTGGGACCGAAAATTTACGATTTGGGGGGACAAAACAACATTTACAGAATATTACATGCCACATTGACTCTTTTACTTCATCCAATTGCTCAACAATATTATTGATGCTGATCATGATAATATATTGTACCTATTCCAGAAATTCAGTAAAATGTGCGTAAATCGGTCGATAAATGTGAATAAATGGTTAGGAAAATTAAAGCCTTCTATATCAAAACGTTCTATAACGGCAGGACGTTAAATGGAGGATACTTGTCTATACAAAATTATATTTAATTTCGGGTGAATTTTTCGATCTACTTAGATTTGTTCTTTGTAAAGATTTTAATAGTTTATATTTACTAGTTTATGCTGGATGACTCATTATCATCATCATCATCATTATCATCATCATCTATTGGTTATACAGCTCAGAGTGAACCTTAACTTCGCTTACAACTTTTATCCACTCTCTTCTCTATTTTTTGAAACTGTCTTCCATCCATCCTTCACTCCAATTTTGTGGACAGTTGCTCTCGATTTTCTCAAGACATCTATTGCACGGTATTGCCGCTAATATTTTTGGCATCCTTTGATTATTCATTCTCACAATTGTCCTGTCTATTTGAGTCTTTGTGTCTTAATAGATTTGACAATATTATGTATATATCAATTAGTATTTTTGGATCCTCGTTTGATCTTGTTTGGTACTCATCATTATCATTTATTTTGGGGACCAAATATTTTTCATCAGTATTCATCTTTCGGATATTTTTAATTTATTTTCGTCACTAGATTTCATTAACCAAGCTTCGCAGCTATATGTTAATGCCGGTTGTATTATATTGTGCATTCTTAATTTAATTGTTTTGTTCAAAATTTTAGATTTGAAAAGGCCGTTATATGGCTAGTAGAAGCATTTTTGTCGTGCTTGGTTTTGTCCTGCATTTATTTAGACACCTATATAATATATAAAACTATAAAGATAATACTAAATATTACTGATAAGGTTACAGTTTAGATATAAGACAGTAAAGTTTTGGTCTAACTTTATTCTAAGTTGCTTGTTCTTTTGGATAATGTGAGTTTTCCAAGTGAGTTGGAGGTCTAAATTCATTTCCATCTGTGACAGTATTGGATGGTTTAGTTTTACTGAATCCTTTACCAAATGCGAAAATGATGTGAACCGAGTTTTGTGTGTTTGCTATTATTCTCCTTTTTCATAGCCAATTTTCAATTTTTAAAAGATTTTCTTGTAATCTGCTGGACGCTTATAAACGGGGTTGTATGATATACTCCATATAAGTAGCCGTCACAATATTTGATAATGTTGTGAGGTCGGCTGTGCAGATGACACAAAGCACAGGCCTTAAAACACTCCCCTGTGGTACACCTGATTTTATTTATCTAACACCTATCGTATTAGTATCGCTGTTGTATTTGCATTGTTATAAGCTTTACGTAACTTAGACGAACCGAATGTAGTAGTTATTTATTGTATAGAATATAATGCAACGCCATTTTCATATATTTAGTCTTACTCTTGTTAATTTTTTATCTTGCAGTTATAGTTTCATTTTCTAAAGCCAGAAATATTGCTTTTAATTCGTCAAAGGACGTGGCTGTATTTGCAATATCGTCCTTTGATATTATTTTGAAATAAAACTGGATGGATATTGTATTTTTTTATATCTGTATTACTTCATTCACTGGAATAAAAAATCGTTCTATTAGATTTCAAAATTGTCTTACCATATTGCAGTAATAAAATAGTTTTTTGAATAGTCAAATTAATTAATCTCATTAAAATAGTTTGAGCCACTCCTGTAAGATTATTTCAGTATAAACTATCGGTACCTATAATATAAAAAAGAATTTAAGTTATCATAAAAGTAATTCTGACCCTATAGCCTCTTCAATACATTTTCAATGTAGGTGACTATCTCATTAATAAAAAAATATTTGTGTTCTATTGTCTGCAATAATAGTATTAGTATAAGTATTAGTATATCAAATGTACAAATATAAGCATTAGTTCACCATCGTCTTAAAGTTCAATAAGTTCAACAATTCCTAAGTATAGTTCTGAAATAGAATAAATAATTAATTATGAGTATAATAGTCTTATATGTGGATAATTTATGTAAAACAAAAGTATGAGATTCTTAAATGAACCGTGAATTTATTAAAAATAGTACTTAAAGATAATAAAGTATAGCGGAGCGATATCGTGTTGTATTTTTAATGATATTTCTAGGTAATTTGTTTTCTAACTGGAATAATTTTTCTTCTTTTTCAAATATTCCATCTGTTAAGATTTTGGTTATTTTTTTTCTTGTTTTTTTTTATTTATTTTTTAATTTAATTGAATTAATTTGATTAGCATAAAAGATTTTCCCAAAAAAACAAAAGAAAAACAAAATTCCCTAGATTCTTATTTGTGTATTTAGTACCCAACAAACAAAATAAATGATGATGACGGTGATGATGATAGAATGTCAAATGAGTTGAAAATCATTACACTAATTTGTTTTCAGAATCCACCGATATGGGTATTTTTTTAAATAAAATTTTAAAAACAAGGGTTGCCATCACTTAAAAATAGTTATTAGAGAAAAATGTTTCTAAATTGTGTTTGGAGTTAGGTATTCAAAGTTAAAGCGTTTCCGAACCTAGCACTAAGCTATAACACTTCCCACTAAATTTTAGTGCGTCCAAGAATCATAGTACTAAATAAGCTGATAAGTGTATTCACAGGTACATTAGATATCGCACTAAAATAATAATATATAAAGGAAAAGTATATAAGAAAAGTAAAAAGAGAAAAGTTTGTTCCATAATGAAAGTGAAAATAAAAATCAAAATGTCGTTTGTCAATAAAATTATAACTTAATAATTATTCAAAATCTAATACCATTTATAATTATTAAAAATGCAAAAGTATAATATTCCTATACTTAGGGCATTTCCGAACCTTTCGCACTTGCGCTTGCTACTCGCACTAAACCTGTCAAATCGCACTTGATTTGTTGTCAAAATTTTAGTGTAGTCTCAAATACACTAAATATCGCAAAATTAAATTTTTTAAAAATGAATATAAAAAAAAAATAAGTGCGATTTGACAGGTTTAGTGCGAGTATGAAGTGTAAGTGCGAAAGGTTCGGAAACGCCCTTACATGCAATTTTTTCTGAATCCATTTTATATTTTTCTTTTAACCAAACAATAATTCCAAAGAAGCTGAAATAAAATGACAATAGTGATATTTGCATAAAATTTAAAATTCATATCGTTGTAATAATCGTTACAATAATAAAATTCCGTTTATAAGAGCGATAGTAGATTAAGATTTAGTATTAAGATCATTTTAGTTAATATACGTTAGTTAAGATTTAGGTTAGGTTTACATTAGGTCTTATATTAGCATAAAATAATTAATTAAAGGTTTTTACTTGCCATTTTGTCCTTTGCAAATTAAATTTATTCTAAATATTTAAGTCAGGTTAGTCTAAATAATTACAAATCAAAGGTAAATATTCTAGTAATATAAGCTCTTGTAATATAGAATTAAAATATAAGAAAATAACATATTGTACAAATACATTAAGGCAATAAATAAAATAATAATAATAAAATATTGCTAGATTTTTTGCCGTTTTTAAAATAAAATTGACATTCAAAGTTAAAAAAAATGTGTATTTTGGCAATGTTGATTTTACTCTTAAAAATTTATTAATTGTCATAAGTTTATTAAAATAGTGCTACTATCTGGTGTGAAGTGCGCACTACTCGTCCGAAGTACTTGTACTAGTGCTAGGTTCAGAAACGCCCTTGGTATAGTGGAAATATTAAAGTTGATCAAATGATGAACTACAAGAAATAAAATATAGTTATGAGCTGAAACATATTTGATTAAAATAATCTAGGCCGATGAACAATCATTATTGGAAAATTTTATGTATTTATTTTCAAAAAAAGAAAGAAAATTATTTTATTTTATTACATATTAACGTTAAGACTATCGATTCTGAAAATATCCTAAATGAAATCTTGGTCTTACATTAGTTTATTTGTTGGTATTCAGCTGTTCTTAATACAACGGTATAGATATTCTTATATTCAACTAAATATTCCCAGTTATAGTAAATTACCATTTGACAGTGTTTTTATTCCCGTAGTTGGTTTGTGTGATTAGAAAGTATATTATGTGTAGATTAGCTAGATTTTGTTAAACTTAAAATCCTTCTTCGTTATTTATGTTTATTTAAATTCCATTTGTTTAAATTCTGACTAATCACTTTAGGTTGGTAGGTGGAAGGGACTTTTGTAGTTAGTAGTTCTGAAAATAGAATCAACACTAATTTGTAATAATCTAATTTGTTTTTGATGCGACGACTTGAGTGACCTATTTATTATTGTTGCTTGTTTTATGACATTTAGGAAGTCAATTAAATCACAAATTTTGCTTCCCGCGAATATTGTTTGGGAAGACCATCCCTAAAAGTCCAGATTCTGGTGCTAGCTAAAGTTGGGAAGCTGCAAAGAAAGTCCTCCAGATATTCTTTCTCGCCCATATTGTTGTAGCTGTGATGTTATGTTGTTAATGGTAGTTAAGTGGAATGCGTAGTTTTTTTGGGAGGTCTCTTGTTACCAAGTGATCTGTGGCAATCTCAACTACCCTTGAAATATAAATACGGGGTCTCGATAGAAATTTCTAGTATCTTGACTATATGCATTGGTTGCTGAATGGTACTTTTATATCAAAGAGTTTTGTCTGTTCTTCTTCCTTAATACTCTTAATATATAAACATCGAAAGTGGGTAGATAGTAGATAGATTGAGCTACGTCCTCAAATTCTTTTCGGCATTGTTTTATAAGCTTAAAACAGATATGTTTAATAATATCCTGACTAATCCTGAGAATGATAACTGTTTTTTTTTGTTTGTTTGAATATAATTAAGTGTCTTAAAAGGGTTTCCTTTATTACGATCCACTCTACTTCTCTAAATTTATTATCACTACCGGAATACATAGGATAAATGGAAGGAGAAAAAGAAAACTTTAATCTGTTTATGTCTTTAGAGAAATTTCTTGTTCTTTTAATAAGAATACTTATTCCAATTCCCAATATTTTAGCTTTATGTATAACAATGTGTATGGATCCAAGCTTTGAAAAAAATCTTAACTGAGGGCTTATTTCTGATTCTGGCTTGACTTCAATTATTGTTTCTTAGTTTTAGAATTAAACAATCAAATTTTAAGTTAGTTTAATAATTTCTATATTTGATAATTGATTCGATTATTGTTCTATAATATATAAGCATTATATTACATTTAATAACAGCTAATATAAGCTGTACATTTTTACTGTGAGCTATAAATTTTGATTTAAATTTATGAGTTGTTACTATATGCTAAAAAAAAACAATTAACGGATAATTGAAATGAAATGACACACTAATGAAACCACACAGCTTCATAAAAGAAAATCGAATTAATTTAAATTATTGTAAGCATTTCTTGGAGTAATTATAATCCATGCAAATCATTCATCGGCTGGCAATCCTAATAATTATACATTTAAAATATTTACAGGATAATTTATTTTAAATTTTAAAGTTACACTTGCTAATGTTCCATTATTATTTCATTCAATAAATATGTACATTCAATAAAAGTGTTAGTGTTTAAAAATTTTAAATAAAAATAAAAACAATAAAAACAAAAAAGAAATAAAAAAAAAAACTGCGAAAAATGAATAAATTTTTCTGTGTTTTTTTGTTACCCTAAAGTAATAAAACATTGAAATTTTGGTGTTATATTAAAATATAACACTGGCATAATGATTGGCTGTATTCATAAGGGTTGATATGTTAAATTATTATATTAAAAAAAAAAAAAACAACAAACCACTGAGAAATTTAGGCAATAATAACATGTGCCATTATCTAAAAATGATTTTCCCTTCTTTTTTGTTATTTTTTTATAATGCGATTTTTAAATGTTTTAGTGGTAATTCTGTCTTATTTTGTTGCATATTCTGGAAGGGTTTCATTTCGTTTTTATTTTCTCATTTATGTAACAAAAACGAGAGTAGCGCACATAATAAACTGATGACAAATATTGCTTTATGGACCATTATATTACAACTATTGTTGCTCTTTTTGTTTGTTTTTTTATTATTTAATTTTTTTTTTGTAAAATTTTATCTTATTATGTATCTGATTGTATTCAGTGTCACAACCCTTATGTTAATGCAAACAATATGATTATGATATACTAGATATAGATTTACAGGGTGTGTTTGAAGACAAATTTTCAGAGCATACTGAAATATTGCTTCTTATTTCTGTATGTTTTCTAATGTAGCCGAAAATTGATATAATACCGTTAATAATAATTTTGAATGACTATATAAAAATCAAGATGTCAAAATCTTCGAAATAATATCAAATACGAATTGTTGATCAATTCCAAGAAAGAAAATTTTGTAATCAGAAGGCATTTTTGATTTGCAAATTAAGCTTTAGAATAGGCCTCTGTACATTAGTATTTTTACTGCCTGCTACCTTTTCCTATTCTTTCCCTCATACACGCTTTGATCGACAAATATAAGAGCTTTTTGTGTTAGTTTAAAAAATCACCAAATATTTCTCGGTCAGTTTTTGTTAAAACATTCAAGAACAATAAACAAAACAATATATATGGATCTGCGTTGTACTATGGCAATGTCTTATGATCCTTGATATCGTAAATGTCTCAACACAAAGTTGAATACAACGTCGACATGACCTTAAATGTATACAAAAGCTCACAAAATCTTGAGACAATATCTACATGATCACAATTGTTGTTGACGATGTCTCCGTGAGTGGTTTGACAGATTTTTAGGGTTTTCAAAAAATTTTAAAAACCCAATGTTGTACAGTGTTAATAAAAACTGTATGTTCTTTTTGCTTGATCACTAATGAATTAAAACACAATGTCTCAGAAAGCTCTTATTCCACAATGTTGCCAATTTATTTTTTAGATAAAATTGACAACTTAGTTTTTTTTATATTGTATCAGGTTGAAGTTTTTTTTTAAGACATTTACGATGTCACCGGATTTTTATCTCTTAAACACAAATTTTAAAATGAAATTCTTACGCACATATTAAAAAATCTCAAGCTTTGACTGTAATTAATAATACCAATGTACACTCAAGCCCCAGTTAAAAACAACAGGCAGCAAAAATATCAGTGTACAGAAGCATTTATGATGACTTACTATGATGATGACTTACAAAGTGTTGACTTGTATATATTTTATGATAACTGGCAAATTATGGTACTTAATAAGATAATCAAATTGAAGTATAGGTATTGAGGAAATTATTGAGATTATGATTGTGAATTAAAAATATTAATTTGAATCCGTATATTAAATTCTATGAGCTGCTACTATTTTGGTAATTTTTGTACAGAATTTGTAAAAAGTAATAACAATTGGAATTTTCTGTAAAGATAGTTTGTACATTTGATAAGAACTCTCCTGCTAACACAGTCACAAGAAACGGTTTAAAAGTTTTTCTGTAGGAAGTCTTCTTAAAAAAAATTAAGTTTGACTACATCATGAATCAAATTAGATTTATAGCTTTTTCTACAAAGTACATCCCAATATATATGATGTTTACATATAAATAAGATCCAAAAATTTTTAATTCGAAAAATTTGTGAAAAAAATATTTTAACAGCTTATCAGGGTGATCTGACGATGACCTTAGCAAGTATATAATCCAAAATCCGAAATTTAATCTTGCTTAATAATGTATTTAAGTAAATTTATTTTTTGTTTTTTTAACTTTCTAAATTTATTTAAAATCTATATTAAGTATAAATATTAATAAGGAAATATTTGTGATATATTTTATTTATCTTTGACTTTTAGCAGCGTTTTCCATCGAAGATTTCCATCTTAATTTGATATCGAATTTGATTCCTTTTACTGGCAATATGTTTACTAAATGTTTACTAAATTGTTTAAGTGTACTAATAATTTCTAAATATATGCCTTAGTGTCTACTTAAGATCATTTTTTTGTGAGATGATTGTATTATTTAAAATAGCTCGAGGGCAGGTAGCTTTCTTTAAAGTAAAATTAAAGAACTTTAAAAATTTGAATCTGTATAGAAAAATATATTTTATTAGAATATTCAAAAATCGGTCTCATTATGTTCAGAAGCAAATTAGATAAAACTAATCACTATTATGATAAAACCTACCTGTTCTTGTAGCGCTTTGTCCATTGGATAAGTAAGCTATATCGTCTACAAGGGGCTACAAAAACTCGAAACAATTGATTTTGTAGCTGACGCACACTTTTTCTTAGTCTTGACTTCTTCTCAATTATTAAGGAATATATTTGATTGCCGAAATATATGCTAGATTTTTAGATTTTAGATTTGTATACTAGATTTTTAGATTAGCTATAGATTTTTAAAAAATGTTAATATCTTTTTTTCAATGTCCATACTACAGCATCTTCATTCTGCTTATCATAGATGACAGTCTGACACCAATGATTGGTTGGCTATTATCGATCATATTTTTTTAATTTCTCCGGTTTTCGATTATATACATATATGTATATATTCGTTCTCGAATGGTACTTCATACCGTACATTTTTGTTTTTATATTACGATGTCAAGAAATTTATTTACTAACATAAGTAAAATATTATAGTAGTAAGATCGTATTTTTTAGTAATTGACAAACTCTGTAATTATGAATGATACATGGCAGTGTCCTTTTTTATTATAAAGGACACCCTGTATATTAATAATAAAAAACAAAAGATTGTTTATGTTATTTAAACTAAAAATTCTTTCATCTGTTAAATTATTATGAGTAGCATATGAATATTTCATTTATGAATTTAATAAAGGTATGTATGTTGCACAACACTACGTTAGACAGGCAATTTGTCAAAAAAAATATTTTATTTTAACTATAAAAAAATTAAAGTTATCATCTACTCCTTTTTTTAATTTTAAACTTACATTTGTGGACAGGTTATTATGAAACATCCGAATAAAATTATATAAAAACTAATAAATTATGAATGTTTGTTATTTAAAAAGGAAGGGGACAAATGGTTCGTTGTTTTAATCGAAATTTTATAGCACAAGTTAAAATTAAAGAATTACATAAGTATAAAAAAATATACGTAAATAGTTTTAATGAGAAAAATATTAAAAATATTTATAAATGTAATCCGGGAAAATGAAACATAATACAATATAGTTAACGTTTATTTAATAGTTGTAAGATGTTAATTAGTTTTGTTCTGATTAGTTCATTGAATTTGAGCACTGACAAAAATCAAGAAAATTTAGATTAGTTTTATTAACAATCTTATTTCGCTACAAATATCGATATTTCGGATGAAATAAATATCATTTGTCAGTGTAAAGTGAGTAACTTAAATTTTTTAAAGATATTTGTATATTAGACAGACCTTTGACGATCTGAAGTTTGGCATAAAATAATTGTACGAATCCAGTTAACCTCTTAATATCACAATCTGATCATAACAGTTTTTAGAATGAAATTGTTTATGTTTTCTTTGAATTTTTCTCAGTTATATGCTATGGCGTTGTTTGGCAGATCAGAAAGACATGATTTAACATTTGTCTGTTATCCATCCATCCATATTTTCTGTAATCTGTTATATGCCACTTTTGGTATTTTTATTGTGTGGAGATAAGAATTTGTGGCTGGAGGAAGTTGTCCGTATCGTACGTTCCGTTCCGTTCCGTCGTGGAACGTATGTCCACACTCATGAAATACCTATATAAAGTAGAGAAAACAGCCAGCTAAAGCAGCCCATAAAATAAATTTTGCGATTTTGAACGAGATAAAGGTAGTCTAGGGCGGGAAGGAAAACCCAAGGGCAGCCTAAATGTATGAATTATATTACATCTTGGCTCATTTATACGTTTTATTAATATTAAGAAGTTGAAATTTCAACGGGAATGATTTACAGATTTTATTATCATCATTTTAATAACAGTTGCTTCGTGAAGATATTATTTTAATGTAAAATTCGATATAGGATATTCGAAGGGGTTAGAAGCAAAAGGGTATAAGTGCTTAAAACAAAAATATTCAGAATATCATGTCAAAGCTGACACTTTACTTAGGTGGCCAACAGACCATGTAGGTCCTGGGCCTAACTCATCAACATCCTCCATTTTTGCTGGTCACGGGCGGATTCTCTCCAGTTGAAAATTCGAAATTGCTTTAAGTCCGCCGATATTTCGTCTTTCTAAGGAAGGTTTGGTCTGCCCCGACGTCTTGTACCTTCGGGTCTGGATTCGAAGATTCTTTTGGCTGGAGCATTTTTGTCCATCCGCTCTAGGTGTCCGAGCCACTGTAGTTTCGTGACTACGTCCACCTCATTTTACATTGTCAAAGAAGGTAATTGTAATTCTTAATTCATTAATTCTGAAGGACAGTTGCAAAAATTATTTGGTAGGTGTTTTATGTAAACCGAATGTAGGTTCTTAAACGGTTAAGTAGGTCCTTAACCTGCTTTTGTTGTATATGATCCTCGCCATTTAAGTATACCATTTTCTCGCCATCTTTTTTTGGGTCAAGGGTTAGACATCTGTAAAGCCAAGTAACGGAATGAAACAAAACCACTGTTTTTCATTTCATAAACCATAAAGGTTTTTTAAGCTTTTGAATCACAGATGTCCAGTGAGCAGGAACAAAAATTTGAGGTATAAGAGACTCCATATAACAGTCACCAGGCTTGCAAAATTTATGTTCGAGTTTATTGATGTTGGTGGCCTGTACAATATACATGAATAATTTCGCTATATTTTTATTTTGAAGATCCCAGGAATCACTGTAACAAATTAGATGTTGCACTTTATTAGGTATGTATTAACATTGTAGATTTTACTTTTATCAAACAACACCCAATTTCCAAAGATCCACGAGAGGCTTTAGTCTAATTTCAAATATCCTATTAATACATTAAATTACTCAGTATACAAAAAAGAATCACAAATAGGGATTTTCCCTGTTTTTACTTTAATGCGACAAGTGCATGTAGTTAGAAGTTAGCCGATTTATAGTTAAGCAGCAAAAGGGTACAAGTGATCATAAATCTTTTTGCCTCCAAACAAAAGTTTCATTTTGTTCACTAGCTTTTTTTATTCACCAATAGATGTCAGTAAAATAGTTAAATTCACTTATATCTCTTTACTGCTATATAAAATGGAATCTTATAATTCAAAATCTGCACTTATCTCTATTTTTTAAAAAAGTGCACTTGAACCCTTTTGCTTCTAGCCCCTTTCTATCATTTTTAAATTGTGTTATTTACTACACTCTGTTGCAGAAAAGTTGGCCCACCTTTAAACTTATCATCACAATAAAAAAAAAAATTGTGTAGGTAATTACTATCTATAAAAGATTTAATTTTGTATCGCATTTACTGAGTTACTCAGGTTTTATGAAAAAAGGAGATGTCATTATGCTAGTACTGACTGAAACTGATTTAAACTACAAATAAGGTATGGATCAACTTTTTTTCAATAGAGTAGTATAAAATAAATAATATACTACTGTTATTGTAGATAATCTTACAGAATTACAACATCTTGTAATTAAACGCAATAAATTTATGTAATAGAAAATATGTTCTATGTATGAACGTCAAGAAAACTAATTATGTGTTTGTAAACAGAAACAGACAAGCAGAATGATAAGATCTCAATTAACAGATGAAAATTTGAATGCAGAAGGCAATAAAATGTCGTAAAAATAAATAAAATGGCTAGAGAGACACAAATTCTAAGCAAAAACGATATCAATAAAAAATACTATGCTTAATTGATAATCTTGAATGTTCTATGAATTCGAGACACAATTGTAGGTAGGTAGAATGAACCATTCAAGTTGCTTCTAGAAAACAGACACAGTTGTACAATAAATGTATTTGTACAAGGAAATGTGGGTTTATAGAAAAAAAACGTCCTCAATTGAAAATTTCGAAAAAAAACTTCCATGTATATAGGAAACAGATCAAAAACTTCTGTTAACAATAAAAATAGAAACGGTAGGATTTGGTCAAATTATGGGCGGCACTTAGTTTAAGTTACTAATATTGATTATACAGGGTAATATACAACGAAGATGAAGGTAAAAAACAATTAATTGTAATGGCTGCGAAACATAAACAATTTTACTGGAATAAAATTCCTTGGCCCATTAATCTCTTAAAACAACCAACAAAAACAAAATAGACATCATAAAGAAAAAAAAATGCTAATTCGTTTTCTAGAAGTAACTGAAATTGTCACTTCCATCCTGACCTATCTGATGTCTATTGACTATTTTATATTTATCAAACTATTACTAAAAGTATTGTTGAATTGCTTTTTGTACAACTTTGCTAAAAAAAAAAATAAAATCTGTAATTTTTTCGTAGAATGATTTTTACCATTTAGACACTATTTTTTATTTTACTTTTTAACTTCATTTTAATCAAAATATTTATAGTGGCTATTACTTAAGTAATTTTAGGTAAGGTTTTTGAACTTGAATATCTAATTGCTCTCTGAACAAGTAACTCTCACTATTTTGTATACAAAAATATCAGTTAGATTACTATTAAATTTATTCAGTGGGTAGCTTATAGTTCATTGGTTAACATTTTATTTCGATTTAAATCCATACAACAACAAATTGGGTCTCCGAAATGTATACAATATACTTATAAAGTCATAGGTAATCTCAGACTTAATATATTTCAATCTAAAGTTAAGAATTTATTTTTTAGAATCAATTAAGCATACCACAAAATTTGGGATATTTTTAGATACAAGTTCAGTGTTAAAAGGGAACTAGATAGGAATTTTATTAAAAATATGTATTTATGGAACCAAATGGTCCTTACAAAAATTTATTTTTTGTTTTGTTTTTGAAATAATTTTTAGCAAAAAAGTTACCTTTTTGAAAAAATAAAATATAAAAATTTAAAAAAAAAAAAGCAATTCCCTTCGTTTAAAAAGAATAATGAATTTCTAAATAAATAAAAAGGTTCCTACGAAATTTTTTAAAATTAAAAAGAGTGTAGTAAAAGTGAAAGGTTTAAAATGTAAATTAAAATGAAGTCGATACATTTTTTATCAGATTCAAAAATTCAAATTTATCAGATACATTCCGGATAAGTTTTAAGGACTATAATAACAAAAAGGAATTAAAAATTATATGTAAGAAGGATTGATATATACGTTGTATTCCAATGTTAGTTGATTGTTTAAATTTGCATTTGGCAGTAGTGCCGGTATGCACATTCAAGTCTATTGTGATAAAATATTTATGACATATATAGCCTTCACTAGTAGTTAAATTTTTTTATGAAATTATGTTTCATGCTTGAATGATTTCCAATATTTTTTCCTAAATAAAAAATTTATAAGTTTAATTATAATTTCGTTCTAAGAAGAATAGAACTCTTAAAATTAACAATTAGGACTTTTTTTTTTATGTATGACATCCAACTGTTTGAGGTATGTTTGTGGAGCTTAATGAGAAACTCTTAATCATGTTTCTACCATTCTCCATGTATAAGTTTTTAATTTGTTATTTTCTTTTTCTTTTTGAGTTATGGTATTTTACCGAATGATCTAACATGGTGGTGATTTCTACCTTTTGAATATTGAACTACGTTTTAAACTTGATTACTTAGAAAAAATGGTAATCCGAGCAATAAATAATCTCTTATTAAAAATTGCCTAACAAATAGAACCTAATGCGTTAATATTAATGATGTATTTAGTGACGAGGTAACTATAAAAACAGGTCTCTTTTATGACCACTATTACATCTGCTATACATAATGAATATACCTAAAACTCAATTCATATCAAATCACAATATTTATGCAGATAAAGATAAAACAATGAAAGAGTTAGAAGGTATATTAAATAAAGACTTAAAAACGTTATGCAATTGGCTGGATTATAATGAACTATGTTTAAATGCTAAAAAAACTAACTACATAATATTTAAAACCCAGAATAAAAAGCATGATAATATTACACTTAAGGTAAAAGAAAATATATTACAGAAAGTCGACAATATTAAATATTTAGGAATTATAATTGATCAAAATTTAAAATGGGACAAACATATAAAAAAAATGAAAAAAAAAATTATTCCTATAAGTGTAGCTATAAACAGATCTGATGGTATTCCTAATTATGCAGCCAAGCTTGTGTATAATGAGCATATATTGTCAAGAATTAGGTATAATATATGCAGTTGCAGTCACTGCTCAAATTTTCATGTAAAACAGATGGGAACAGTAATGAATAAAGCGCTAAAAAGTTTATTTAAACTAAACCCCAGAACTAGTACTAAGGAGTTATACAAATATATTAATGTACTAGATATTAACTAACCAATTTACTTTGAGAAATGTAAATACATATACAATATTTTAAATAATAAGTTAAAATCAAAATTAATTCTATACTAGATACTAATAACTACGTTGCTAGAAATCGAAAACTTATTTAAATATCTAAAGCTAGAACATCCAAAAAACAAAAAAGTTTAAAATGTAGTGCTATAAAACTTTTCAATACTCTACCCTTAAAAATTAAAAATAGTAAAAACTTGGAAATATTTAAAAACAAACTTAAAAAGCATCTTAGCAATTTCAGAAATAGTTAATAATAAAAAAAAAAAAATTTAATTTTCAAATTATAATATTTTGGAAATATTTATGATATTTAGGTTATAAATTAATGCTTAAGTTATTATTAAGTTTTCTTTCTTTTTTAGTTTATAATTTCGGCTCTTCTGAGGAAGATGTTGTATCGGCGTAGGACCTAATGACCATCATATTCCAAAGATAGTTGGAATTGGTAGCTTTCCAAAAATATATATCTTTAGTGGCGCATCTTATCCTTTAAGGACGAAAAGGACATTTGAAAGTATCCTTTTTGTTTTGATGTATTAAAGTATATATGTATGAGTTATAGAACAAAAAGAGACCTTTCCAACAGTTTATAATTATTGTGGATAATTTATGGTAAGATCTTGCGGTATTGATCATCATCAAATAAATGCTAATATGCTCCCCACCGTTGTCTTTCTAGAAAATATAACTAAATATGAATATCTAACAGATCAACCAATATATCGGCTTTTATACAAAAACATCAAAACAACAAGGATATCCATTTCGTTCTTAAAGGATAAGACGCGCCACTAAAGATATATATTTTTCGAAACCTAGCAATTCCAGCTATTCTTGGGATATGGTCATTAGGTCCATGCCGATACAATATTTCATCATAATAATATTGTAAAGTTATCTGAAATTTTAAAAAATAAAGAATAAAGAAATTGAAATCCTAGAAGATTTTTAAATTTGGAATTTTTTTTTTTGGGATTTTGATATTGGGATTTTGACTTTGGGTTTTCGGACCCAACTCAATAATTATTAATATTCAATATATAATATTTTTATTAATTTTGTGGCCTCGGTAGCCGAGTGGTAAAGCACTCGAGTGTAGTAATGTAACGACCGAAGGAACACGGGTTCAAACCCCGAGAGAACCGAAATTTTTTTCAATTGTTGAAAATTACTAAAAGTGTAATTTTCAATACAACCACATCGGTTCAAATATAATTTAATAATTAATAAAGATATAATATAACTAATAAAAATAATATAAATTAATATAATATACAAAAATATATACCAAATAATTAATATAATTTAATAAAAAGGCCCACATTTCGAAAGGGAAAAGGACCTATGAAGTTGGCGTGCAGATTTATCTGTAGGATCCACGTTAAAATAAAATAAAATAATAAATTCATTTTTTATTTTTATTTAGTTTATAATAATATTTGAATTGAAAGTTTTTTGTTGATGTTTATAATTCACAGATGTTTTTATGACATCTAGTCAGTTATAAAATCAATCAAAGTACCAAATAAGAGTTGTATAAGGTATAGTCATCGTAACATTATAAGTATCATCTAACATTATGAGTTCAAGTAGCGGGGAATCGATGACACTTCGTTTAATAAATTTTGATTAAGACTTATATTTTGCAATAAAAAAAAAACAAAAAAGAGACTTAATCAACAATCGAAATTGGCTCAAAAAACTGATATTACTTTATAAATAATTTTTGGCAAAAAGAGGCGGTATATTTCTGTTGAATCAAATCTTTCCCTAATCTATTAGAATACGTATTAAATGTACTTAGTTTTCTCTGTGTTTAATGGTATTTTCTACTTAGTAAAAAAATCAGATGGACCATGTAGACACTTTTAATATAATTTAAGTTATAATTTAAGTTAATTTATTTATTCGAAGTAGCGTATTCAAGGTATTGTGTGCTCATCTAAATCCAAATTATTCATTTGGTAGCATGTTGTTTGATCCTATTTAATAATCCAACACTAATGTTATTAATTTTATAAATATTTTTAAGAAAAGATTAAGTAATTAGCCGATCACTAATAAGACAATTTGGTGACTTGTTTGGTTTAATTTTTTTTATAATTTAGCTTGATTTCACTTCTCAGGAAAGTAAATTAATTTTAATTACGAATTCAAGATATGCATAAAGTAGATGATAATATTTTTAGGTAGGGCTTAAATATATTTAGTTGATATGTTATCAGTACCATAGGTGTTATATTTTTGATAGAGGCTACCAATTTTGAAATTTTACTATTAGTTAGATGAAATAATCGTTTATCATTAAAATTATCTAGTAGAACCTTAGCTGTATGGGAGTTGGTAATGTGCTCCTTGTCATTCTTTACAATTAAGGGTGGGTGGGATAGGTTTTTGTTTACACTGTTGACAGTAGCTTAGGTAGAATCATCTTTTCGTGCTTAATTAAGTACGGTACTGCAATTTTACACTATATCTAATATTTTGAGAATTAATTTAACAAATTGCTGTCTTATTAACTCATGAAATGTGGAAAACTACTGCTATTGTCAGGTTGATTTTTATTTTTGATTAATTTACTAATTTTTCAAAATGGCTTGGATCTTATTCAAATGTTAGAAAAGTTGTAAGAAAATGTTCATACCATATTTTTAGCTTTAAATTTTTCTTTTTATTTTTTTGAAATTTTTTTTTTTATCTCTAATAACAAAATGAGGTGACAACATAAATATTAGAAAATTTAATGAAAAATTTAACGTGCAGGATGGCTCAGAAAATTAGCGGTTCAAGTCTAGCAGAAGAATATAAATATAATAAAATATTCATGATCCCTTTCAAATTTGTATTCTGTACATATAGTACCAATAGTATAATGCACATAATAAACGAAATTGACATAAATAATAGTCTAAAGTTAACACGTTAAAAACAAAATATTTAAAAAAAAAAATTAAATTAACTATTTTTGCCATACACAGATTGGTCTATCTATCTAAATATAAATGTTAAAATAGAAAATTTATCTATAAATTCCGGGATTAATTCTATTACCAAAAACAAAAATTACAAATTTCAAATAAATCGCGTTAAATTCAATAACAACAATAATAAAAAAAAACAATTCTTAAAACATTCCATTTTACCAATATAAATTATGTTAAGCCTTACCTTTTCTTCACTTTAATAGATGTAAATGTTCATCTTATGTGCTAAAACTTTTATAACAAAAAATAAAAATAACACAACAATCAACCAATAACAGTTTTACCCGATTTATACTTTTATATTTAATATATATATTTACCGTGTATATGCTTTGTAAAACAAAAAAAAACAAATTTAGAATTTAGAAAAGCCATCACAGATCCATTAAAATCCTGAAAATTGCATATGAATTGTATTTTTTTTTATTTTATTTTTTAAGTACATATAATGTACATATATATGTAGATTCAATATTCGCATTCTATAACAGAAAAATTACAATTGGTAAATTTTTTCATCGGTTCCTAAATGTAAATTCCAATATAATTCAATCCTGTCACACTTTACAATACATATTTTAGTATAAATTAGTACACCTATATATACTATTTTAGTGTCATATTAATGCACATGTGATGGTGGTGGTATATAGTTTATTTGCTAACAAAAAACAAAAAAAAAAAACAAATAAACGATACCTTTATTTTAGATAAGTTTATTGAAAACATGTTTCAAATTTATTTTATAGTTGCTCCAACTATAAATATTGTGCAATATGTATATATATATATATACATTCTATTCCAGTATCAATATACAGTTGTGTTCTCTAGTCACTGCCTGCCTGACATGTAAAAATCCTCACATTTTTGTTTTTCTATTCTATTTTTATTTTTGTTGTTGTTATTTTGCTTTTCATACCTATTATTATTAGTCCGCATTGCAACAAAATCGTTATTGTCCTAAAAATAAAAAAAAAAATAAAAAAACAGAAAAACAAAAAATTATCCGCTATTATTGTTGGGTTTTTCACGAAATCCTGAATACTATACCAATTTTTTTTTTATTTTTTTTTTCAAAATGAACGAATTTATTTTATTCATTGGTTTTTACTTGAATATTGTGGTTCAAGTAAATTTAAAACAAAAACAAAAGAAAAAAAGCATATACTAAAGGTTTTTCCCATGGCACCAACAACCGTAAAGTAATGCTAAATAAGCGAAAATTTTATCCAATAATTCCAACTTTATGCAGCAGACAAAATATGGGAATAAAGTAAAACAAAAATTCATATAAATTTTTAGGGATTTTATTGAATTTTTTTACTGTTTTGTTGTTTTTGTTTTTGTTTTTATTTTATTTTTTCATATTTAAGAGACCAAATAAACAAACAAAATAAAAATATTCGCGGATTGGTGGTTATTTTCATAACAGTAGCAATAGCAGCATAGTATAGTTTTTCCAATAAAAATTGTATCTAGGGACTACAAAGCAACAACAACAAGAAAAAAATAAACCATATATAAAATAAAGTAAACATAAAATGCATTTTGCGGTGAAAATTATACTATTTTATGGTATTGTTTTTTTTTCATGTTATAAATTTTTGTTTTTGTTTTTTTTTTTTTTTTTTACCTACCCATGTTCAATCTATAAGTATTTTTATTGCAAAAATATAATTTTGTTGCACTAATAGAAGAATAAATTTCCACTTTAGTTGTTATATTTTAGTATCTAAGTGGTTTGCTACCTTTTTTGTTTTATTTTTCGACACACTTTTACTTTTATTCAATTTTGTGGCCATGAAAATCCAAATTTGAAAATTATAATTTGAGATATACGAGCTGACGGTGTTTTGCATTATATAAAATAAATTTGGGTTTGTCAAAGTGTAATAATTAACTCAGACTTCTTAATCTTTTCGACCCGGCTTTCGAATTACAAAGTTATGATTAATTGTGTTAGGAGAATATCTTATAAATGTACATACTCTAAAAAAACATTTATTTGGGCAAAATGTGTTTACAAATGGGGGCTTCCCCAGGGCAGGCTGGTACAACATTGTTAAATATCACATCGTATTACAACAAAACATAATGTAGTGTGTAACGTACTGATGGTACATATGTATATCATTTTTCAAGACGATTGGTACATTTATGTATCATTATATATCTGTAAAAATATATTTCAGGAATGTTTTGAACCTTTAGTGGTGCATACGTTGTACCAGCTGAGTCGAAGTGGTTCTTAAGTCCACTGAATTTGATTATAGTTGATAATATGTAATAATTTATTATTATTATTTTATTTATTGTCTTAATGTACAATATGTTATTTTCATATATTTTAATTCTATATTTCAAGAGCTTATATTATTAGAATATTTACACCTTTGAATTGTAGTTATTTAGACTAAACTGACTTAAATATTCATTATAACTTTAATTTGCAAAGGACAAAATGGCAAGATATGTAATAATGAACTGCTATAGTAAACTATATATCGTACAGAAAATTTTATATTAAGCTTTTACGTCACACGTTCACAAAGTATTCAAGATGGTGCCCCACAAGGGTTGGACCCAATACTCTATTTAGTATATACATCCAACATGCCAACATACTTGTATAGTCAAACCTTCACAAACACATTCGCTGATGATACAGTAATATTAAGTAGTCATTTAAACCCAAAAACAGCTATACAAAATATCTATACAGGATCACATATAATTGGTTGGAAATATATAAATATCGAATACAAGAAAAACTCACTTGTCCAAGGCGTTGCACGGTTAGATGGAAAATCGTAACAATTTTGGCTGTGATTTGAACTTGCAGCTTATAGAAGTTAATTACTTGAATGGTTTAGTGGTTATTTCATCGGACCACTAATCAAAACAATTTAGGTACGTATTGCGAATAAGCCAAAATATTACAAGGTCCATTCAATGTAGTAAAAATAAGTAAAGTATAAAAAAGTTATTCTACCTAAGTTACTATATGGCAATAGAATACCAAAGGAAAAAATTAAGACTTGGGAACCCACCGAAACAAACACATCATTGTGCTAAACAAATAATATTGATTTAACAAATAATTTTTTAAAATAATTAAACAAACTAATGCATACCATTTTCAAAAACGTGTTATTAATGATCAGATATCATGACGAGCTGGAATTAATTTCACAAACATATTATTCGAAATGTCAATTGCCATGAAGGAAGTAAACGATGTAAGACAATCGCGGAGAAAGCAATCGATGAAAGACAAAAAGACAGAAGCGAAAAAAATGTTCAACTTATAATTGAAAACCTGCCTTTAGAATATTTCAAAAAATGGGAGATATTAATATTGACATGTTCGCTTATTTTATTGATAATAGGGAATTTTTGTTTTTGTTGTTTTCCTCTGTCAAATTCAAATTTCATTAGTTGTTTGAGTAAAGTGGAATGTTATGTCTAGCTGATACTAAATCTAAATATTTCGTACTCAATGCTTAACTTGAGAAAGAGTATTTACTATTCGATTACTGTTGCATTGCATTGCAGTCCAAATAAAAAGCATACTCATAATGTAGAGAGGTATTAAGGGGTGTAATTAGGTGTTTACCTTATTTTGGAATCTCTTTGTATTACAAGTATGTGTACAGCTTTTACTTTCTTTACTATTATACTTTCTCACGCTGAAATATTAAATTGTAGTATATTTATAGATAGTATAAATTACACGATTTGTGTTATATATGTTAGTACATGTAAACTATATGTATGCATATACTATATATAGTTAAGTATATAATTGGTATAAGTAAATGTAATAGTGTTGTAATATTAAAATAAACATTATGATTTATAAATAAATAAAGATCGTTTGGACATGAGAGGTCGACTACACTACATCACATTATTTAATATCTCATACTAATTATATGTATCTGAAGACAAGACACAATAATTTGTTGTACACCTCTATACATTCTTTGCTTTGTAATTCTAAACTTTATTTTAGTTACTTCCATAGCTAATCATTCAGTGACCTAGTAGCATTATATATTATTTTTAAAGTATTATATTAGGTGATATTAGGTATATTAGGTTTTTTATACCGACTAGTATTTGTTAGAGGAATAATTTAAGAATATAATACAATTACAGATTAAATTCTTAAAGGAAAGTTGTGTACCTATTCAGTTCGAATGTTGCTGTGATTAGTTGGTCTATCATAAAGAAACATCTATCTAGTTTTAGTGTTGGTGAATGCTCCATTGCGGACGTTGCTAAGGAGGGATAGTTTCTACGTATTTGATTTATAAAAATTTGGTATCGACAACATTGGTAGCATTCCATTATACTGTGTAAACTAACCATTTTTACCCATTTTTGAACACAGCTACACTACCTCTTGTTAATTGTGTATAGAAACAATGATTAGTAACGATCTATTTTCCGCTAGGTGCTTTTTTAGGCTGAATAATTATTTAGTCTCATATTTATAATTTGAAGTTTGATATTGACATTCAAATAAACAAAACTTTAAATTGAATAATTTTTCAACAAAAAAATAATTTAAATATGATGACCATTTTATATTTAAAAATAATTGGGTACATATGAAACTAAAATTAATAAATAAAATTAGACAAAACAAAAAAAAAAAAATTTATTTTTGATAAATAAATTTTCAAAACAAAACAAACTAACATCAATTTTTTTGGGTTATGTTTTGCTCATGAGCATAAAATGAGCGTTTTTAATAATCTACTAATGAGTAGTTTAGACAGCTTAATGAAACGCTATTATTGTTCACAATTTTCTATTGTTCATCTCTCCTTTTCTTTATCTGTTTTTTCGAAACAATACTTCTCCATTTTCTAGTCAACGGTACCAAAGTAAAAAGGTAACCTAAGTTTCAGCTATTTTATATATCAAAATGTTATTCTTAATATTTCAATGAATTTGAAAATAATTTTTAATGTTTTGGACAGCAGTAGTGCTTATGGTTGAATAAATCTCTGTTTAAGATTATGTAATGTAACGATTATCTAATAGAATGTGTAAATAATGTAAAACAATGTAATAAGATGCAGTAAATTTTTATATTCCAGAACTTCACACAAAATCTGTTGTGATTTGCTTTTAGTTGTCAACGCTTGGCACTGTCTGCCCAGAAATTGTTTTGATAACAGAATTCTAACTCCCAAATGCCATCTTAATTTTAATTATATTTATTCTACCATTTTTCATGATTATTGCACTAAATTTGTTCCTGATGTAATTTGTTTGCATACCACTGATTTTTTTTTTAACTATTTCACAAACAATTTATAGTAAAAAGTGTTGTATGTATGTATTTGGAACACAATAAAATAAAATTTATGCAAATACATTCTTAACATTGCTTACTTATGTATAAATTTATTTTCATTTTTAAAAATATTTAAAAAATTTTATTTTTTTATATAAAGAAAAAATGTATCATGTATCTTGTTAGTTGTGACATTATTTATTGTATCTTTAATTTCTATAAAATATTAAAAATTCAGACTATAAAAATAAATAAAAAAAAAATATTTGTTTTTAATATTAATTGACCTATTTCAATTTTTGTCACGAATATGTGAAATAAAGAAAAAAAATTGTGTACCAGACCAAAATGATATGGCCGCCAAATTGAAGTTATATTTTATTTAGTTTTCTGTTTATAGAGTTAGATCTGTGATGGGCCTGATGGGCTTGTTTTCTTCACAGTTATTCTTTATGTGTATTGTTATTTAGTATATTTTGTTCCAATTTCTTAATGCTGAGTAGAATGCTTATTCAATTATCTTTGGTAATAGAATTTTGAGGCAAGTTGGTTCAACTACCTGAGGTTTTGGAAATGTATAGGTCTTGAATTTGATATTTAATTCATCTATGCAGTACAGCATTTGTTAATTCATATTGAAATATATAAATTTACTGTTATATTTTTTCACTTATAGGGTCAGTTATTAGAAACTCGGTTATTATTTCATATTTTGTCTATTAACAATGATTTTGTTTTGGTATCGGTACCTATATTAAATTTAATCTAGGGGGCTCTTACTTACTAAATTCATTAAATTTTTGGAACCAAAATTTGATATGGTTTTTTAAAATATTTAAATTAAATTAGATTAAAAATTCGGATTTAGGATTTACTCTGATGCTGATTTATGATAAAGATGTCAAAAAACATTCCGAAGCTTGGAACTATACTTTATTATTATTTTAATTTTTTATCGAATATAATTTAAATTATACACAATAGTGATTTACAAGCATTAGCTGACAGGGTTATCGGGTTTTGGAACTACTTTAAAAAACATATACTCATAAGAAGTGCAATGTATGAATTTTTTGAAAGAAATCAAAAACAAAGGGGTTTTAACCAATGGTTTGAAACCTTGGTGAAATAAATTGAATGAAAACTATATTTGATTAAAAGCGATGCTCTTTGACTGAATTCATCTGTATGATGCTTCATAATTTGAAGATCAACCAAATAAAAAGTAGTGACAATGCCAACGATGAAGAAGATGTTGTTGATGTTTCTGTGTCTGCTGTTGTTTCTGTTTCTGTTGTTGTTTCTGATTCTGATATAAGACTTAGACCTGTGGAGTTTGTACAGAGTTTTTTGGAGATGAAGATATGTTTAGATATTTATATTATATACACGAACTTAAAAATATCGTCATTGTCATGTAACCCAATTCGTGGGGTATAGGGCGGAAAAATAATAATAAAAAACGAACATTAATTAATTTATTTTGGAAATCACTGTTCCAAAATAGTATTTTATATTCTGATGTCCCGTAATTATTTCTATGGAAGGTAGGGTAAAAAATATTATTTGAACGGAATCAGATACTGGAATTAAGGTATAAGTCGACTATTGCTTAAGAGTGTTGGAATCTATTAGACCATGGAAAACCTGAAAAATAAATATAAAGTAGTTATTATTTGTTCCTTCTGCTAACTACTAATATAGGATATCAGCCACGGTTCTTCGCGTTTCTAAGGTATTTAATTGGAAGAGCTCGAGGCGATGGGTGTATGGTGGAACTAGTGGATTCGACCAATGTAATTGGCGGAGAGCGAACAGTAGAAATTTATTTTGAACTACCTCAATTCTATTTTTATGAGTAACGTAAAACGGAGACCATCCGGAACTAGCATATTTTAAATGGGGTCTTGCGAGGGAGGTGTAAAGAGATTCAAAAATGTATGGATCATTAAATTCTCTTAATGAATCCTAACATTGTATTTGCTTTATTTACAAGAGCCATTAAGTGATGAACAAATGATAGTTTATCACCAAAAATTACCCACAGGTCCTTGAATTGAGTTTACATGCTTGACAACTTTGTTATTAAAGGTGTAATTAGTAATAGATGGGGTGCAGCGGCGATTGAAAGAAATGACATTGAATTTGCCAATATTCAGTGAAAGATTGTTAACTATACACCAGTTCATGAAGATATTTAGGTCTTCTTGAAGTAGGGCTGAGTCATTAGTTGTTGCAATTTCTTTAAAAGATTTCATATCATCCGCAAAAATGATCACCTCTTGCCCGCTCTTGATGACCGTAATTATACGGTTTATAGAAGTGATAAAGATTAGAGGACTCAATTGGTTGCCTTGAGGAACGTCAGAATTAACGTAGTACGTATTTGAAAGGGTTGATCTAAAGAGTGCGTTATAGGATCAGCTGAAAAGGTAAGAATTTACCCAATTTAGAAAGAAGTGACAATTCAGAAGAAAATGACACTATGTGGTAATAAATCAAATGCCTTGCTTAAATCTGTATAAATTACGTCAGTTTGAAGACCGATCTACATTGAGTTCAGATATGTGGAGCAGGATCCGATCAAGCTTGTGACCGTCGGTTTATTTTTCTTAAATCCATGTTGATTTAGAGCAATTAAAGCAGCATTTAGAAATCATTAAGTGATTTAGAGATAGTTTACATTTATGGGACGAAATATAAATGCTTAATAAATTTTAAAACAAACATTAAATCAAAGTCAAATACTTACTCAATGTTTAAAGTACTTACTCAATGATAAAATGTTATTTAGCAAAAATCAGCTTTTATACTGTAATTGGAAATTTAAAATACTGATAACGGGTTTGACTTAAATACTGATGACGGGTTGAAATAACTAATTATAAAGCAAGTTGTGAAAACTACTAAGACAAGGTTATCACTTGATTGAAATAAATTGGATCTATATTTTATGAAAGCAAGTTTACTCTACTTATACAGTATACCTAAATGTACTTTTATACATTTAATTTGGTTAACATATTAAAAAATCTAACGAAAAGAACTCTAGCATGTTATTGTCTATATGCCAAGTATCGTAAAAACATAGATAAAATTTTCATATAGTCTTCGACTTTCTTGGATTTAAAAAAAAATTAAGAAAAATAAATTTGAATATTTCGCAAATAAATTTAAAGTTAAAATAAATTGTTATGCTATAGTCATAACTCCCATGTTCACATATTATTTTCTGAGAGAAAATTTATTTATTATTTTTTCCCCATACCAAACAATAAATTTTCTTGTATTCCCTAAATTAATAAAAAAAAAACAACGTGTTGCAGCGTGTTCAAGACAATTAATTCAAAATTTCCACACTTAATTAAACAATTATTGAAATTGTTAGTTTTATTGAAATTTTATTACAAGCACTGCCATGTTACCTCATTTGACATAGTTATTACCTTCATTGTTATCATAACTGTAAATATTTCCATTTAGATTCAGAAAAAAAATATTTACCAACATCCATTAACAAAAATATGGTTAGACAGGATTACAAAATCATTTTACAATCAAAGTATTTTTTTTTTTTTTTGTTATTATTGATTGTCTTGTAAGTATGGAAAGCTATTAAAATAACAGTTAAAATTATTAATCGCCATTTTCATTTTAAAACAAACCATTTATAGAAAGAATTTTTATAAGTAAAAAATATTACAGGTGGGAAATTTTTTTTTATTGCTTTAGCGGTGAACATTTTTTTTTTAATCGACTTAGAATTGATTTTTTATTGTTTTTTTATTTTAACTTGGCCACGTGTTATTCGCCTGGAACATTGCTGAAAAAGTACATAATTAAAGAAGAAAATTAATTTATTTTAAAATTGTGATTTATTAAAGAATGTGGAAAATAAATTATTTAAAATAATTATAATTAATTAGTTTGGAAAGAGGGTGAAATTTGAGACTTGACATTTTATAGACACACTGGTTGACGCAGTAATTAGAGCGCCTGCTTTTCATCCGAAAGGTTCCAGGTTCGACTCCCGATGAAGCAAAAAAAAATGCTTAATGGCTTTTTCGACCTGGTCCAGTACCCTTTGTCATTGGGATAAAATAAATGGAAAAAATAGTTGAGAGTATAATCTGGTAACAACTTAAAAATAAAACGGAACTATTCTATTTAAAAAGGTTTTGTTGCTGACAATATCAGTAGTTTTCCACATTTAATGAGTTGATCGAACAACATTGTAGTAAAATATTGTAGTATAACCTGGCAGTACCGTACTTAATTAAACACGGGTGATTCTACCTGAGTTACTGTTAAGAACATAAACAAAAACAAAATAGTAAGTATGGCGTAATTTTTTAATATTCAAAATTGATGTAGAATTGGAAGAGTTTTCTAATATATGGGTTGGTTGTTTAATATCGATGTCGAGTTCTTAAACAAGTTCTTGTTAATTTTTATTTAGCAAAGGATGCTTGTTAATTTTTATTTAGCCTTTTAATTGTAATTTATAATTTTCATGGTAAAACATGTAGAGTTTTCTAATGTTTATTTGTATTTTTGTAAAAGTGTAATAATTTGACGTATTTGTCTATTTATTCTGAAAAACAATTAATTAATTATAGTTATGAATATTTCACTTTTATGACACCTAAAGTTATGGAGTTTGAAATTGTAGCATATTTGCATGAAATAAGATTGTCATATTTAATTGTGCGTACGAATGGGCGTATAGGGCAAATGGTGTATATAGTTTATAACAGCTTAAATTATTATTGTAAATATGTAATATTGTAGAGAGTATGTCATCATTAAATTTAATTTGTAAAATATCTGAACCAATTCCAAACCGGTTTTAATTTTTTATTCTGTTAAATGATAGATATTTAAAAGGAGACGTAGCGATAATAAAATAGAAATTTCAATTTAAAATTTCACCCCACGTATAAAAATGCACATACATTTTAACATAGAAAATAATATTTTAATTTATCACGTTGTTGCAACTCACCAAAATACCGAGTTTCTTCTTTTACTCGTCGTGGATTAAATTTAAATTAATTACGTATGGGGTTGTTGCCTAAGATAAATAAAAAAACAATATAGTGTCGAAAATAAATTGAAACGAATCGCTCGAATTTCAAAGAGCATGCGAATCCTAGTAGCTTTTCATGTTTGAGATTATAACTTTCTAGAGTATAATAATTTAATATTATTTAAAAATATATTTCAAAAATACGTATATATTATTGATATTAAAATATTGATATTAAATTTAATTTGTTGTTTGTTTACTTATTTATTTATTGATGTTTTTGTTTTTTATAAATTTTCAGGTATGGTTTAAAAATCGTCGTGCAAAATGGCGTAAACGTGAACGTAATACAATGAATGCAATGAATGCAGCAGCGGCGGTAGCTGATTTTAAAACTGGTTTCAATGCATCATTTATGCAACCATTTGATGAATCATTATATTCACAATATTCGCCATATAATAATTGGACAAAAGTTCCATCGCCATTGGGTACAAAGCCATTTCCATGGCCAGTTAATCCATTAGTATCAGCAAATCATCATCAAAATTCTGTGAATTGTTTTAATACAACACCATCATCAGTTGCTGTTAGCATGAATTCAGGTAGTATGTTAACTGGTGCTATGGGTACATCATTACAAACAGGTGGTACTGGTGGTACTGGTATACCAGGGGCGCCGTGTCCATACACAACACCAGCTAATCCATATATGTATCATCCTAAAAATACAGCTGAACCATATCCATCAATGACAAACAGTATAGCAACATTAAGATTAAAAGCTAAACAGCATACATCTGGTTTTGGTAGTCCATATTCAGCACCATCACCAATTTCAAGATCAAATTCAGCTGGTTTATCAGCATGCCAATATACAGGTGTTACAGATTCTGTTTGAGAAAACGCTCTTGGGGTCCTTTTAAATCATCAGCAACAACAATTACAACAGCAACAACAACAATTACAACAACAATTACAACAACATCAATTGCAACAACAACAGCAACACCATCAACAACAACAACATCAGTTACAACAACAACAACATAATCAACAATTACATGGTTTAGGTATTAATAGTAATAATAATAATAACAATAATAGTAATAATGATAATAATAATCAATTAAATAATAATAAATCACAGCACAATAATAGCAATGATGATGATGAATTAATGGGCCCCAATAATGATAGTGATGAAATTGATAGAAATGTTGGAGAGTAGAATTTTATTTTATTTTTTCTTTTTGTTTTCTGTTTTGTTTTTCTTTTTAATAATTTCATTTCAAGAAAAATTTAAAATTTGTAATATTTTTGTATATTTAATTATTAATAATCATTATAAAAAAAAGAAAATTATGTAGCTACTAGGTGAATCCTATATAATTTTAGTTTTTAAGAAATTGGTTATTACAATCAAAAGTAATTTATTTTAACAAATAATCAAAAGTAATTATTGTAATTAAATAAAAAAAAACAAAAAATATAATCAAACCTTTATTTTACAGTACATAAAACATTTCGCAAACTCATATATAATTTCACAAAAATAATACTTATAAAATTTATTTAACACTTATCTGTGTAGGTGGAATGAAACACATTAAAAAATGACAAATCGATTTGAATTTCATTTAAGAATAAATTAAAAATCTAGAAAACCATTGCCAGAAATATTTAAGACAGTGGAGGAATACTTAGTAAAATTTTTTTATTGTGCTCTATAATAGGATCACGAGATAATTATTATTATTTTTTATATCCAGCTGATTTTTCATTCCATTCGTTTATAAAACTGTCGACCGATTACAGAATTGCAAAACAAAACATATACCATATAAAAACTATCACTATTTGCTATAAAGTTTTCAAAGAAGTGATATAAAAAACCGGGTATAATAATTCAATTATTTCAAAACTAATAAGCTCAAGGGCTAGCTTTCATTTAATTCAATTAAAGTTAATTGAGTTAAATCTTATTTTTATATTTTATAAATGCAATGAAATAAATTGAAAAATGTCGCCATTTATTTTTTTGAAAATTCATTCAAACCTAATAATGTCATATAAAAGATTGTTAAAAAAAATAAGTTAAACAGAGAAGGGGTTAAATACAACTTATAGTATAACTAAATAAAGTAATAAAAATAATAGTAACTAAATTTCGAAAGATCTCTAGATATACATTTTTATGTAATATAATATTTAAAGTTTAATTTTGTATTTTATATTGCTTAACTTTATTAACTATTTTAATTATTTAGATTTTAGGAGATACAAAAAAAATATAACCAAAGAATTGTATAAATATTTTGTGTGCAATATTGTGCAATATAAATACAAAATTAAAAAATAAGTTACATTATTTTTTGTAGAATAAAATTAAAATATTTTATTTTGGTGGTAAAATAGATCTATTGTCACATATAATTTTCTATATTATATAAAATTTCTATTATTTAGATGTATATTAATTTTTTATATTCTTTTATTGTAATATATATGTTGATGATACTATAATGCAGTTGATAATGTTACACTTTAAACGATCAAATAAACGAAATGGTTTTTGTACTTTAATGTCAATTTCAATTATTTTAAGTTCGAAATATTTTATGATAAATATTTTCTGTTCAATTCCAATAATAAATTTTCCTCAAAACTAAGTACAACATTTTTATTATAATTTCATTCTAGTATCATTTTTAATATCAGCACAACATTTACCATTCATCACCTATGTACAATATTTCGATTTTAATTATTTTTGTTTAAATTGAAATGATTTGCGAAATGTTTACAATAATGTATGTACAATTTGATTTAAAAGGTTAAAACAAAACAATTTTGCTTAAAAAATGGTAGAAAATACACAATAAAATGTTAAAAGTAAAATTTAATATAAATAAATTATATAAGAACAATTAGAATATAATATATAATTAATAATAATAAAAAGAAAAAAAAAATATTATCAAAAATTTAATTTACAAAAAAAATAACTAAATAAATAAAGAAACTTATAAGTAAATAATAATAATAATAGTGAATGAAAATCAGTATGATTGTAATATAAAACATTAAAACACAAACACAAAAAAAAACATATAATAACAATAATTTCAGAAAATGTGAAGCTTTTACAAAAAAAAATTTTTTTGTTAAAAAAATTATTTTCTAATAATAAGTATAAAAAAAAGTATTTAAAAAAAAACTATATACAAAATATAATATATTATATATAATAAAATATTATATGTAAATTTTGGAAATGTTACAGTATTAAAATTGTAACAAATAAAAAAAAATAAAAATATAATAATTATAAAATTAAAAAATAATAATAAACCCTTACAATTTAGAAGAAAAAAAAAATAAAAAAAAAATAAGAAAAAAAAGATAATAAAAAAATTATATTATAACAGGATACTATCATTTTCAGTTATTTAAAATTTTTAATAACCATAGTTATTAAAATAACAATAAATTCGTTATACATATATAATTCATATACTTATATTATGTATAGTTATTAAGTCTATATATGTATATAAATATATATTTATACATGTATATAATGTATTTGTATATTACTTGAATTAATAATTTTAATTTGAGAAGAAATTTTGAGTTTTTTTTTTTCTAAATTATACATCGAGTTTCTAAAAATTATTTGGAAATTATTTATTTACTATTTTTTGTATCATATTTTATTGTTGGAGTCACCATAAGATCGGAGTTGCCGAATGTGAATCACATGGGGCGGGGTCTGGTTCAAGATTGATAAATGATACGGTAGTTTTGAATCAAGTATGAAAAGTAATATGGAATTTCTGTCGAAAATTGGGGTGGCCAGATGTTGCCAAAATGGGAGTTCTCAAGTATGAATAATTATATTATAGAAATTGTGACTCAAGTATGAAAAATGAAACCAAAACCTCAATATAATTTTTCATACTTTAACCGGAACCCCATGTTAGACCATCTGATTTGAGTCAGAACATCCTTATAATGGAAATTGAAATTGTTCAAAGTTCTCTAACATATATAGATTTACCTACTTCTTACGCTATATGTAACTTCAAGGACAAGAACATTATTCTTGATATACTGAATGAATTTAATGTCATTTCCATTTGTTGATTTGAAAATTCCTAAATTCGGTAAATATTTTCAACGAAAGTAAAATTTTTTTGTTTACATGGTATCATACTTTTTCTAGTTAGCACTAACGAAAATAATAAAGTTTTATTAATATAAAGTATGATATGATAATTTGCTACTGCTGGGAGGGGGTGCAGGAAAGTAATTATTTCATGTAAACATAATATACCGGAAAAATGTAAAATTGCTATCGTTAGTATATTGTTCTTATAGTTACATTTTGACATTAACACGTTGATGAGCAATTAAATAGTTTATGATTGGGTTGAAGGACGCCATTATTTTTTTCATACAAGAGTAAATTCCGATTATTCCGATACACTGTTATGTAACGATTTTCCATTAACTATAATTTTTCTTTAACATCAAGTCCTGAATTGATAATATCGTACTCATCTTTATCGTACCTGTCACTTTTTCAATGGTTCCCTATTCATGTAAAAAAAAATAGTGCGTTAGAAAGTGGCTGCTGCAATATAGCATAGAAATGAAATCATTGATTACATAGAAATTACATAGAAATGAAATCATTGATTACAGTTTATTGATTATTAAGTCTGAAAAGTTGGTACAAAACGAAAATAAAACAATAAAACGAAACTGTACTTAAAACAGGAATTTCGTTTTAATTATTTTCCAATACATTAAGTTATGATGTACAAGTCATTAGAAAATTGTTCGTTATTTCGTATGTCCAAAAATGTTCATTATTGAGTTGAAAACTTCTTGGCATGGCATAACTAAAGCAAATAGACTTTAAGAAAATGCAACTAGTATTATAATACATATTTTTTTTTGCATTTGAATGTGAACAAATTTCGAATCCATCTATCTTCTACTTTTAAATATAAAATTTAAATTTTCTTTATTTTTTTGTCCAGCTGTAATTGGTTTTAAGTTTTTTTAATTGATTTTTATAACTCACAGATGTTGTTTACAGCATCTTAATATAAGTGATAGTATCAATCAAAATTAAAAATCAGGCGTTGTATGGGTAATCAAATGTAACACTACATTACCTATACTGACAGATGACCATGAGTTTCAATTGTGTTAGATAAACAAAACACTTCTTTAATAATATAACACAAAATTTCAAGCTACACGCAATTTTGAATTTTATTGTATAAAGTAATAAAAAAAACCCAATTTATAAAAGAATTATATCGAAATAAACGACATTTTTTTCTGTCTTATATTGAGGATTGTACCAATAAAACAGAATATTGTAAAATAAAAAAGAGTGTACAGAGATTTTCTTCTGAAATAATAGACGAATGGTCATCGCAATAACGGGAATAGTTGAATACCATAATATGCAATTCAATACTAAGATGTTAAGTCTATATTACTCCTAAATTAATTTTTTATTTTAATTTTTCTAAATTCACTTTTTTTTGTCATAATTTTTAGATGCTCAATGTTTAATTTAAAATTAAGATTTAAAAAAAATAAAATAAAAACAAGATAAAAAAATCAAAAATTTGTTTTACATACATATTTTCATACACACTTAATTATATGTATGTGTATATGTATATTTATAAAGAGTTTTGTGTATGTTAATTACGTTAGTTTTTAATAACTTATATAATTATTATGTACTATGCACAATATGTATATGTATATAAGTTATTAATTATATAATTAAAAAATTATTATTTGTAAGATGATATCCGTAGAGAATAAGAAGTTGTCTAGTCTAATAATATTTATTAATTTTAAGCGAATTAAAAATTAACAAAGACAAGAGAGTAAAATAAAAATTTTATGAATTAATACAATAATAAAATTAAATATTGTTTTTATTGCAACGATACAATTTTCTACCTTTTTCTTATTATATATATATATTATTATCTTTTTTTAGTAGCCAACATTTTAACCAGGATTCATCTAGTCTAGATCATTAGGATAGTAGTACCAAAAAAGCAAGTAGTACAGCAAGTGCAACAATTGATTTATTGCGAGAAAAGTTTGGAGATTCGATTATTTCAAGAAATTGTGATATTGAATGGCCTCCAAGAAGCTGTAATTTAACACCATTAGACTATTAGACTTTAGCAATAAACCAGACTCTCTTCAAGTTTTAAAAGTCAATATTGAACGTGCCATTCATGACATACGACTGGATTTAGTGGAAAAAGTGTTCGAAAATTGGGTTTATCGAATTCGTTCCTGCAGAAGAAGTCGTGAAGGCCATTTGAGTAGGTAGGTAGTAGTAGCTGCCGACAGTATGCTGACACACTTAGACCGGTAAGGCCTATTGTGATTCCAATTGTGTAAGACTCTACTCGTTGAACCAATTTGAGCTTTTAATGAAGCAGTGAAGATTTTTGATATTAGTCTTTAACGGTCACCCAGCGAGTCCAGAAAGAAGGCTGCTAGAAGTGTTTTCCTTTTATGATAGAGACCAGAGCAGGAGCAGAGTAGGTGTTGGTCAGTTTCATTCTCCTCCTCCCCTCTACATGATCTGCAAAAGTTGTTTGAGAGTAGTCCCAGTCTTCTGGGATGTTTACCAATGACCCGTAATAACCCATACCATAGTACTAATGTCACACCTTTTCACAGTTATAGGTTAAGGGATCGCTTCAATTTCAGCATAGGCCAGACTTGTTTAGTGATGTTGCAGTCTGGTCTAACTGACTACCTGAAGTTTGAAGCTTTTATTGCGTCTTTGCGAAGCAATAAATTACAGGTAGCTAGAGGTGCACCCAGATTGCTCCTTTCCAATATGTGGTTATCCTATGCTCCTATCCGCTAGTTCATCCAAAGAACTGTGACAGGCCAACAAGGTTTTTGAGTTGATGGTTACCGACTCCAGTGCTTTAATTGCGGCCTGACGGTCTGTGAGTATACAGATATTTCTAACAGATAATACGCTGGATCTCAGCCAGTCTGAGGCTTTTTTTTTGTCATCAGTTCCACCTGAAACACACTACAATGTCTTGGTAGGCTGAAGAATGGACTTATATTTAGGTTTTCCGAGTAGACCCCACCCCGTATTCCGTTGTATTCCGTAATGTAATTGTACTACATTACTTTATACTGGAGTACTTCACCACTCGGCTACCGAAGCCACTTTTATTATAATGTTTTTATAATATAATTTGTTGTAAACTATTTTTTTATTTTTTTTAATCAGAATTTTGATTATCAGTATAAATTAAAATTAAATTAAAATTATTAGTTGTTTTATTTATTTATGTAACAGTGGATTTGCAGATAAAACTGTATATTTATTCAAAAGAGCAATTTTGCTCGTACAGAGTGTATATTTATAAAATTATATGTATAAAATAGTCAAAATAGTAAGAATCAGTTCAAGGTTCAAGTGTATATAAAATTAATTTACAGCTTAGGGCTATACAAGAATCAATTAAACTTAAAAATTAGTATAAAAATAAAAGGAAATAAAAAAATTATAAAACAAAATTCAAATAGTATACTTGTAAAAGGTATTTGATATTTAGTTAGCAATAAGAACGATGTTATGTTCTTAAATTCAGTGTTATAATATTTTATTTGTTTTATGAAATTTTGTCTTTCATTATAGATGTTCTAAATTATATTAGACTCAAAAAATATTTCTTAATTTCCTTTTTAAACACATTGTTCTCTAAATTTTTTAGGTTTCCTGGTAAATTGTTGTAGACTTTGATAGCATTGTTATATATGGAATCATTTCTGATACCGGGAACTATCCTGTTTACTTGGAGTAAGTTTGATGATCTTGTGTTATGTTGGTGTATTTCGTTTATAGTAGTTGTTTCTGTATTTGTGTTAATGGGTCCATTTAATATTCTATGTACTTGTATGCAACATACTTTTACAGTATATGATATGTGTTATGTTTTTTATTTGTTGACGTCATTCTGTTTAAATTATATAAATTTTTATTGCTTTTTTTTGGATAACTTGCAATTCTTGTATTTTTGATTTTGACATGTTTCCCCAACCCACTACCGCATAGACAAATGTGCTGTGGAATATGCTGTAGAACAATGAACTTCTCCACCACAGTATTCTATATGATACTATTTTGAACATACCTGTAATTCTTCTACCTTTTCTTAATTGATTTTTAATTTGATGACACCAGGTGAGTTCATAGTCGATAATAACTCCAAGATACTTATAACTCAGCCTTTATTATAACTTGTTTGTTATATTTTATATTTAATGGCTCAAATATTGCAAATTTGAACAACATGTATTTTGTTTTGTCTATATTGACTGTTAATTTCATCCAGTTATATATTTTTTCTAGGTCAATATTTATACTATTTTATAATTCATACTGGTTGTTTTTAGCATATACTACTACCAAATCATCCGCATGCAAGAAAGCTTTCTCCTGTAATTCTACATCAGAGAAGCTGTTAATGTAGCAGTTAAACAAGGTTGGATCTAGTGAACTACCTTGTATTATGCCGCAATTGATATTTCTTAAGTTACTTTTATGTTGGCCCATAGTAGTATATTGTTGTCTGTTTGACAGATAGTTTTTGAACCATTTCTGCTCGACATCTTTCATTTGACATATTCCAAAAGCAACCGAAGGGGCGTTGTTCTGTCTACTGCATCAAATGCTTTTGCGAGGTTGAAGAACAGAACTGCTGCCTTTTTTGCCCCCTAAGTTGTTCTCGATACAAGAGATTACATCATTTGGTACCTGTAGTATACCATCTACAGGTACTTTTCCCTTTCGGAATGTGGACTTTTTATTATAGTAATTATTTGGTACATATTAATAATTTTAATTAGTTTTTAATTAGTATATTATATTAGAACCGATGTGATTGTATTGGAAATTATTTTGCGGCAATTTTTACCATCTGAAAAAATTTTCGGTTCACCCGTGCAGTTGCTAAGGTTCCATGCCTGAACTAGGCTACCAAGGCCACAAACTGAAATTAAAATAAAATTATGAGTTTTGAATTGTGATAATGACTTACAGGATAAACTTATAGGATAACTAGTTTTAAACAGCAGTTAAGAAAAAAAAACAAATCGATAAAGTAAGAAAAATGATTGACTTTTTTCCACGATTCATTAACGTAACAAAACACATTCTATTATTATATATACTTTATAACATAATATTTTCCATTCTTATAATATAATGTATATGTATATATACATATAATGTATATGTATATATACATATATATATATATATATATATGGCTATATTGATATTAAGTCAGTAACTGTTACGAAAAAAATATTTATTTAAGCCTTCATCAATCAAATTTTCTTAGGTGAAGAAAATTTCTTTTAATTTCCATTTAATGTCACGTAAGGGATCATTCTACCATCATACACTCCATCATTACGGGATACCACACAGAGAGTACCGCATTAATAAATTTCACTTTTTCACAAAATAAGTAATTTTATTCTATTTTTGTTATTATTATTGTTATTATTGTTATTGTCTTGATAAAAATGGTTTATTACCCATAAAAATGTTTTACTGGTTTTAAAAGAGAAGACTTTCTTGTGTTCGTCCTTTGATCGATATTTGAACGAAATAAAAAGGAAAACTTTTTGATTATTATGGTATCATTATAGCGTTATAATTATGTGTCTTTAAATTTGAAGGAAGCGTTAAAGTTTAATTTCTACCCCATATATGTATATGTATGTATGTATATGATAAATTAATGTTTAATAATATGAAAATATTGTGGTATGTAAATAAATTTTGTTCAATATTTGAATAAAAACTTGCTTTTCAGTTTGGTATGGTCATCAAATGTTTGAATAGATTTTAATGAATAATTAATCTAATCAAATTGTGTTTTGTAAAAATGATTATGAAAAATAAAATGAAAATCGATTTATCGTTGCGAAATTGAGTTTATACTCCAAAAATATTTGGTAAGTTATCTTATTTAATGATATTGATATAAAGTGATATAGACGCAGAGACAACATAAAAATATGTTCAAGGTTGAGGTGGAATAAATTGAATCGAATGCGTGGTTTGATTGACTTAAAAAAGAAGGGAACCAAAACCGAAACCAATCGAATAATCAGTGTACCAATAACCAGGTGAGCTAATCCTTGATTAACAAATTTTTATTTTTTTTAATTAAGAAATAACAAATAAACAAAAAAAAATAATTGGAATTGAGAGCTTGAACTTTGGTTTTCAACTAATCAAACAATCTAGAAACTATAACTTATGATTTTTTGCTTATCATGCTGAACAGTTCGATTAGTGAATCATGCCCAGGATTTGAGTTGGCTTGAACTCATCGTTCGAATAGGTATTAGAGTGTATCCTACATAGTGTAAGCTTTGGAAGTTTTCTGTACTTATTTCCCATTAAGAACTAAGTGAATTAGTTAAGTTACTTATCATGTCACTATTTTTGTGCTATTACATTTTTTACTAACTTAACATTACTTTTGAGAGAAGCGGTTAAAATCACGTCAAAAGACCAATTGCTCAAAAGCAGTGATCATAATGTATCTAAATTTGTTGATGTTTAACTTTTTCTCATTAGGGAATCGTCAAATACTCTTTTCTGAATTTTACAAATTTTAACTTTAATTTATACATACTTTAAATTTTTATTTTCTCCTTCTTGCTGTCTTTTGGTTGTTTTGGTTGTTTAGTTTTAAGTAACAAGCATGGTTCTATATATGTTAAATCGCTGTTTAATGGCACTTTTATTCTTGTATACCCGTTTTCTTTTGGCTCTATTGTTAACTTTTATAAAAATTTCATTCAAATTTATTTTAATATTTAATGATTGTGGCTAATAATGGAAATAACTCACTTTCTGATACTACTTCTGCATTTATTCCCAATATTATACTAAAAGCTGCCCTGAATAACCTTCAGCTCCTTAATATCATTCACATCAATATTATGAGTCTAGCACCTAAAATTGATATATTAAGATCCTGTATTTCCAATACCAATGTTCAAACTCTTATGGTTACTGAAACTTGGTTAAATCACAACATAACCTCTGATATGGTTAGAATTCCAGGTTTTAAGCTTTTTAGATGTGATCGGAATAAACTGGATAGTTCTGGTATTAGTACTCGGGGAGGTGGTGTAGCAATCTATGTTAAATGTGGTCTATCTGTTAAAGTTTTAACTCACTCTGTGGAAAATGATGATATTGAATTCATTTTCGTTGAATTAAAATGTAAAAACAATGCTATTCTGTTAGGAACCGTATATTTTCCTCATCCCTCAGCATATAAATTTGAACCTTTTAAAAAAGCTTTAGATAATTTTGCTAGCAACTATGAATCTATCATCGTTGGGGGGGATTTTAATGTTAATATACTTGACAATAATCATGTGTTAAGAAATGTTTTCTTTCGAACTATTGAGAACTATTCATTGAACATAATTAATAATTCGGTACCAACTCGATTCGGTGAATCTTGTTCCTCTCTATTGGATTTATTTTTGACATCTACTGAAAACCATGAGCTAGTAGAAAAGTTTGGACAGGTTTCTCTCCCGGGGGTGTCTGATCATGATATGATATACCTGTCATATAAAATTCCTATTGAGATACCGAAAGTAAAAATTACCTATCGTGATTACAAGAATTGCAATATATCCTTACTATTCCATTCTGCAACTAGATTACCGTGGCGTTCCATCTACACAATTAATAACATAAACGATAAAATTGCGTTCTTTAATAATTTAGTTCTCAAGCTTTTCGACCAGCATGTTCCCCTACGTTCTTTTACTCCACGTGCTGATTTTGTCAGTCTCAAGGTTATTTTCAATGCTTGCACTCGATTTGTAACTAACCGTCGTAGATTCGATAGCATCAGTGATGTTTCTAAAGTTTTGCTTGACTGTACTTTCGAAAACTATCTAAATTATAAGTACATCTGTTTTATGAAAAAAATCCTATCTAAAAATACGCCGGTATATCTTCTTAAGAAAATAACCCCTGGACGATCATTAAGAAGTGCAAATTTAACTATTCCTAGACACTCTGGCAGATTAAGACATCTATCCTTTTTTGTAAGGACTGTCGGATTGTGGAATTCTTTGCCGAGCGTAGTCAGGTGTGAGTTCTCTATTTCTAAATTCCTTGAGCTTTGTTGGGTATATTTTAAGGAAAAAGTGTAGTCATTAATTAAGAAGAATAAAAATTTTGTAGAATAATGCTTGTTAGGTGTGAGACGTCTGAAAGATAGTTTTGTTTGGAGGAGAGATTTTCTTTCTTTCCTTTTTTTAAATTTTCTTTTTAAATTTTCTTTTATTAATTTCTTTTCTTTATAAATTATTTTCATTATTGTTAATTTCTTTAGGTTAAGGTTTAATTTAATTTAATTTAATTTAATTTAAGTTAATTTAAGAATTATGAATTTGCTACACATTATACTTTATATACTCCTATAGAGACTTACCGTCTCATGTATATGTACGAAATAAAATGAATAAAATAAATAAAATAAATAAAATGTATGTATAAGGTATTTCACCAATCGTCGAGAATACGACAAGATTAATGATGTTTCTGAGTACGAGTGATCTTGGTTATACCCTAAACAATTATTTGAATCTTAAGTATGTTTATTTCCGGTTTGACGGTATAATATTTGCATTAAACTTAATTTCGGTAGATTATATTTAAATATTTTTCCAGATATTCATTGCTAACATTGTACATTGAGACATGTGTTTTGTCTTTGTTTTATAATGCTACTGATTGCTGTATTAGGTGTGCAGCAACATAACAAATATTTACAAGACTTTGTTTGGAGTATACTAACACTGCTTTAACTTATAAAAGAAATATTTATCTAGGTGAGTCCATCGCTTTGTAAAAAGTTCAAATTGTTTTAACTTGCAGGAGTTGCAGGATCCATCCAAAATAAGTATTGATTCTGTGGTACCTATTCTGTGGATTTATATTAAAGTAAATAGTTAGTTAGTGTTAGTTTATTATATCAGTACCTTAGTATACTATCATAAGTCAATTAAAATTTTTTGTACAAAACAGTAACGGTAAAATTAGATAAATGTAAGATTATTTTAATATTTATAAACAATAGTTGGTTGATATTTCAAAGCTAAAAGTAATACAGTTACAAGAATAAAAAAATAAAAATAAAAAGTTGTAGTAAAAAAATTCAATATTGAAGTAATAAAGTAAGTGAGTGAAAAGATAAGTAATTGAAACGAGTATAAAACAATTTCATTAAATATAGTAGGAAAATATTAGGCCAGGATAAAGTTGAACCATATTTACCATACTTTTTTCAATTTAGGTATGTTGGAAATCTTTTCTAAGCCAGTAAACACACATGTTTTTTGCCGTCTGCATACGTGTTTTTTGCCGGGTTCGGGAAATACTGAGCTCATTATTAAAAATTTTAAATACCTAAATATCGTTGAAAACTCGTATATTACAAAAATCAAAACGTCTTGCACTTTAATTCAATAAAGTGTATCTTGTGGGTATTCTGTATAATTTATATTTTATCAAGTGATATTCATTGCAAAATTTCGAAAGACGTAATTTCGTCTACAATAAAATTTTCTGTATGACGTTGAACTTTTAATAATGATAAACTTAGGATACGAAAATATATAACATTACTGTTGCTTCACTATTTAATGTTGAGCAAAACTAAAACTAGTTTGATTTCTTCCATGTTTTACATATCTTTCTGCCCTTGTAATATTCCAATCATACATCTAGTGTTAATTGTAATAAAATTATGGGAATCACCAGTTATACATCACTTATTGTGGAACTTTTGTAACATTTATGTCAAATAAGTGATTAGGTACTACAACAAGTACTTCCGTTAACTATGTATAGAATTAAGGTAGATTTTAGCTGGCCAACATTTTAAGATTTTAAATATTTTGTTACAAAGCACAATATCCCCAATTTTTTTTAAATATCCCCAGCAAATGATATTTACTGTTCTTGTCGTACGCATTGAGTTCTCATATAAAACAATATATAATTTTAAATTGATGTTATCTCCATTTTTAGAGCCAACAAAATATTTAATATCTTGAAATGTTGGCCAGTAAAAATCCACCTTTAACAAGCAAAAATTGAATATAGAGAAATTTAAAATAAAAACGGTACTTATAAAGGAATAATATAGAACATCATGTTGATAATCGAAATATGCAAAATCAAACCATATTACAAAATTTTACCAAGGAAAATACAATTTTAATCGGTTTTAATCACTAATTTGATAATTAACGTTCTGCAATCAACAGAAGTTCTCACATTGACTCTACAATCAACAGAAAAATATTGTCAACCTGTTTTAGAAAAACTAAAATTATACAGTTATTTAAATCACATTTTCATAAGTATATGCCTGAGGCATATTAATATGATTTATAGAGAATAGCCTGCCCCAAAAATGTCGTCTGTCTTAAATTTCTTTAAGATGATGGTGGTATTTTTGCCAACAAAAAATTTAATATACAAAAATTGTGCACCTGTTTAAGCAAAACGATTATGATCGACAACTGTTCGCAATAAATAAATAAATTTTATTTTTTAAGAAATTCAAAATTTTTAAACAATAACATTTCAACTTTTCATCAATAAATAATATTTCATGTCATTCGACATATAAATAGAACAAAATACTATATATACTCCTCCTTATTACAGCTTAATTTATAAAAAAACAAAAATAAAAAACTTCTAAAAACTAACAAAAAGAACATTACGTCTAAAAAACATATCAGTGATTAACTTTTAAATATAATTTAGGAGTTGATTTCGAAAATGAATAAAACAAAATAACAAAAAAAAGGAAACATCTAAAAAATTTAATTCATGTGAGTTTTTTTTTATTTATTCTCCTAAATACCGGCTACTTAATTTTGACGATTCAAAACACTAAAAAAAAAATCAATTTTGTACACAAATTTTTTATTATTATTTCTTTTTTATTTTTAAAATTTTACTTCCTTTCTATAAGCATTTGAAGTCACGTTTATTATACGCTTGAAATAATAAAGTGCCCTCTAAAAAATATATAAAACAAAATACGTATATGTACAACATTAAAATTATCCTAAACTACTTGTCGCACGACACTATAAATAAATGTATACATATATATACTGCTACATATATGATATATCGAACACTTACGTATGTATACGAGTAGCTCAGGTTCTAAAAATCATTTTACAAAAAACAACTGAACCATTCATATATAACAGAAACTATCAAACAAAATCAAAAACAAAAAAACATAAAAAAATGGGTCTGACTGATCATTTAGTGTGTTCTAATTTTGACTATAAAAAATAATAACAACATAAAAAAATTATAAAGGAAAACTACAAGAAAACTCAGTCTTCTTAAAAAAATAATTTTTTTTTTCAGGCATACAATAGTATATTGCAGTTTAAGGTTGCTGATTGCACATAAATTTTAATCATTTAAGGAGTACTAATTATGAATAAAATTTCAGAAGTACAAATTAATGTCAATTATATAGGGTGTTTTCTATATCACTGTCTCACTATATGTCTTCGTTTTTAGTCTTTCGTTATTAGGTAAGCTTTTTGTATAAAACATAGTTTCGGGGCTTAAAAAATATTTTTCCTGCTTTAATTATTAATAATAAAATTGTTCATAATTTCATTGCAAGAGTAGTTTAAGCCTTATTCGCATCCCAGTAAGAAAGAGCATATTTATATCTTTAGAATCTGTATAAACGATTTCGTATATCTTTCTGGAGTCGGGATCTACGTTATCAATTTATACAGCCTTAATATAAAAATTTTTCAATCTATTTTGGTTTACTTTTTTAATAATGATATTTTATCGATATGTTACCAATATCAATTAATATCGAAAATGATAATCCAAAAATTTTACCTATTATATAGTGAAGTTCTAGATAGAATTACATACAGCAATTCATTAATGTGGGATCACAGTGGGTCACAGTTTGTTTTTAAATTCAATATATATATAGTGGCTGGTAAGAAAACTCATTGGTCAACAATTCATGGTATATTATTTATCATATTTTATTGTGGAACCTTTATCAATTTAATTAGTTTAATTAAGGTAGTTTAAAAGGGGGCTATAGAAGTTCGTTGCCGATTGGGATTATTGGCTAATGATCTTTCTCACTATATCAATATCCTAACTGAACCATTAATCTTTCTTCTATTAAGCTGAAGCAATTTCCTAATTTTCTCTTTGTCAAGTTCAGTTCATTACTCCCTGGAAGTTTTATATAGGTCACAATATTCCTCTTTTCTTTTTTGTGATCGGCGCCATATTAGACGTGTTGTTTTATACGAAGCTGAGTTAAAAAATCACAAAACATCTAAAATGGTTAATTTCACCGTAGATGAAATCCGTGCTTTGATGCACAAAAAAGTAACATTCGTAATATGTCTGTCATTGCTCATCTGGATCATTGGAAATCTACTTTGACGGATTCACTTGTATCCAAAGCCGGAATTATTGCTGGAGCTAAAGCAGGTGAAACTCGTTTTACAGATACTCGTAAAGATGAACAAGAACGATGCATTACCATCAAATCAACAGCTATTTCGATGTATTTTGAATTAGATAATAAAGATTGTGCATTTATTACTTATGCAGATCAAAGAGATAAGGAGTGCAAGGAGTTGTTTTTACTTAACTTAATTGATAACGGACATGTCGATTTTTCATCAGAAGTAACAGCTGCACTTCGTGTTACAGACGGTGCTTTAGTTATAGTTGATTGCGTCTCCGGAGTATGTTTGCAAACAGAATTCCGATTCAGAGGAGTTATATCAAAACTTTCAACGTATTGTTGACAATGTAAACGTAATTATTGCTACATATAATGACGACAGTGGTCCTAAGGGTGATTTCGTGTTGATCCATCGAAAGGAAGTGTTGGTTTTAGTTCTGGCTTACATATTATGACCGTGAGAGTATATTTGCGGTTTATTGTGTCAATTTTGCAATAATCTTATTGATATACGAATGCCTGCTTTTCCTAAACGGAGAGTGATTTTAGCTTCTTCTTTAGCAAGTTCTTCCGCTACTTTATTATAGCATCCAATGTAGCTGTACGCTAAATATTCTACCGAATTACTCTAGTGCTATTCTGTAATTACTTACCAAGAGCGTCTTTATTAATTTGCTCTTAATGTTAACGGAATGTAGAATGCTGTTATTTTAAAGGTGAATTCGGATGTGAAATTTGTGCTAGCTACTATTCTCCCCATTGCTCTTCCAAAATCCTCTTTATTGATTTTATTCATTCTCGATGTATAATTTGTCATTAGCTGACAGTTACTCTGCATGCATATTGGATTTAAATAATTGCAATATTGCGGTATTTGAATTGACGACCACTCGCCGTAGCTGGATTTTTCAATATCACCTTTAAAGTAGACTTATAAACTTGTCTGGTGAAATAGGAGAGTTGGCTTTAATCAGTCAATATATTTTCTTAACTTTAAACCCATCAGAAGATTTTGTTTGATATTTATAGGATTTTTCCATCACCCAGAAATAAAAATGGCCCATTTAAAGTTTAGAAAAACTTTTGTGAAACTACTTGGTTATTTAACATAACTGAAGGGTAAATTTCTTTCGTCAAGATAATATTTAATAGTGTTGGTTTATATTTGGTAATGGAATAGTGTTGGCCTTTTGTAGTTGGTAATCGAATAGTGATGGCCTTTGGTAATGTAATAGTGCTGGTTTATATCGTATAATGGAATAGTGCTGGCCTTTTATTTATGCTATGTGACTTTACAAAGTTTACACAGGATTTACATATACGATAACCATGTGATTGTAGTAAATGTGCCGATTCGTAGCAAACTTCACGACCTGGGCGAACTGCGGGAACTAGTTAGTGTATTGAAGAACATCCTGAGCGCAATAACAAAATCAGGTAACCTTAAGAACTCAGATACTAACTAAGAGGGGTAATCACAACAAGCACATTTGCGACTGCAGTGATGTGGAGGCCAGATTAATATTACCAAAAACAAAAACACTAGTATAGAAAAATACAATAATGAGATATTGTTTTATATAGTTACATATCAGTATCACTTTGATGTAGTAATGATATATTTTTTCATAGTAGCTAAAATTGTTGTTCGAAGACCTTCTGGCAAATTTCCATGATGAATGAAATGACAAAAATGTAGCATATCCTTTGTATAGCCCGATCCTTACAAAGTATGTAAAATAAATCATTCATAAAATTTTATTAATCTCTCCAAAAAGTTTTGTTTGCTTTTCGTTAATTTTAATTTTTTGTTATGGCTTTAGATTTAATTTTCCCACGCACTAGTGACACCAGAAAAGATTTTAAAATTGAGTAATTTTACAATACATTACACATGCATGCACACACAAATAAAAACAGTATCACAAATTTTGTAAAACACGTAATTTCGCATGCCCAACTATGTAATCAACATCATATAGCTTAAGTCAGAATTCGTAGTCCTATAACCCTATTAATTATGTATTAACTAAAATTATAATGTATATAGTCCACTAACGCTATTAGACAAAAATTCATATAATTATAATAATATTTAAGTAGGTAAAATAAAAATTCTTCACTACAATGAATTATAGAAAATATATTGTCCACTCAGAAATTTTAATAATATGGCAAGCCTAATTGAAAATTTCATAAAAGAAAATTTTTAAAGAAATTTTTAAGATATAAAAATTTTGTGATATTAAACGCGTGCGTTTTTACTATAAGACAAATAATTTGGCTATAATTAGATTTTGATTTAATCCCAGTTAATCCGTGTGGTTACTTTCAATAGATGTATCTGTGATCTTTAATTTTATTTATTTTCGTATTTTTATAAAATTATTTCATAAAGAAAAAAAAAAGTTCAGAATGAAAACATAAAGTGGAAAAATATTTCGTTTGTTTTTTAAAAAAAATTTGAGGTACTACACTCTTCTAGCTCTTTTCGAATATATCAGTTTTAATTTTTTTTTTATTTAAATTTGTAGGGATTTCTAGAAATACTTGAATCTTGGCAGATCATTGATCTCGTCCGTGTAATTTGTTTTTATTTTTTTTTTCTTTTAAAGTATATTCAGAATTACGGTGTATTTTTAAATATTATGTACAAAATTATTTATGTACAAAGAATGATGGTTAAAATTTTTGTTAAGTAAAATAAACTTTTCTTGTAAATTTTCATCCTCTAATAATGTATAGCTATCTACAGAATGACTTTAAATATAAATTAAATAAAAATACATGATGAAATTGTGTCGTATTTATTAAATGGATTATATTTAAGTTTTAACATAGTTTCGTATTAATATTGAAATTTGTATTGTACTTAAGAGTTTTGTGACTCATCCGATATAGTGACATCTACAATAAAATCTAATCGATTAATAAGCATCAAATTAATTACGTAAAAGTTGATTTTTCATTTGATTTGACATAATACGAAATAAAAGAATTGATCATGTGATAAGAAACTACTTACACAGTTTCTGTAATAGAAAAATATTTAGTAAAATTATTTAATCAAATTTAGGAGAATGAAATTATAAGAAATGGATTATATAAACTTTAATTAAACGATTTCGGATCATAGGGAGTTTAAAAATAAATCAAACGCAAATACATAGTTAACTAGGTTAACGTCAATATTTTTTAAGTATTCATATACTAAAAATATATGAATATATACTATCATAAATTTTTCATTGAAATACTCTGTAGTCTGAACTCGATATATCCTATTTCAATACTCTATACTCTATACTCTATACTCTATACTCTATACTTTTACTATACAGTATACTCTATGCCGTATACTCTATATATACTCTATACTTATTTCGGAAGCAACTTCCTTCATTAGTGCTTGCGATTAATCTGTGCTGTGCTGTGGACTGTGCTGAACATGCTGTAGTTAATAAAATGTTAAAAAGATAAATTCAAATACATAGTGTGGAACGTAAAAATTTACTTGCGAGACCAAACTTGCGAAGCATATTGTAGTGTCGAAGCATATCGATCTAACATATGTTATATATAAATGAAATCTGTATAAGTTCTTTGGCCTAGCCGCATTAAAAATTCTTAGCATAGAGTTAGCTTTGTTAATAATGGAGTTAAAATGAAGCGCTTTGAAATTGAATTTGTGGTCTAGAATAATACCTAGATCACGAGTTAACGCAGAACGGTTTAAATTTAAAATATCATAGCCAAGTGAAGGCTTAGTTGAGTTATTTGGTCGATTGTAATCTAAGTTTACTCTTAATTTTATGCATAGAAATTATTAATTAAAAACTTCTTCTATACTTCCAATTTACCCTGTTCATAGCATAGTGACAATACCAGCTTTTCACAATTAAATAATTTTTAGTATGAATACCCGTTATAACTGAATTTTTTGCGTAACATTTCTTTCCCATCTCCACATAATTTTCTAAGTAGTATAATTTCATTCCAATGTGCTGAAAAAAAAATATTCAATCATAAAAATCTAAAATTGAAAATAATTTGATAACAATTCATAAAAGTTTACTAGTTTAGTGTGGAATGTTTAGTCCCGAAAAAAAGATTTACTAAAAATGTGTCAGTCAAATATATAAGGAATAGATTACGTCATGTTTATTGTTTTTATATACGCACACGAGTATTTACATAAAAAAATTTTATTTCAAAACAATAAAAAAGTATCCCGCCGCCGTAATTTAAAATGTTCAAAAAGAGTAAAGTTTTATGAATCTAAAAATGGGTTAAATATTTTGACACAAGGTGGGGAGGTGATAAAAAAAATAGATTTATTTTTAAAAAAATTTTGTACATATGTACATGTTTTTTTTGTTTTTTTTTTTTTGTTTTATAGTAATTTAATAATCTTAAATCTAATGTAATTCGTGATAAGCACACTTAGGTATGTATATATATATATATATAATATATAGCATTATAGAAGGAGGGACTGTATTATTGGATAATATCAATTTATTGTTTTCTATTTTTGTATAATAAATGTTTTTTAATGAAATCAATTTTATAAAAAAAACATCAAGGAGTTAATCTGAAATATCTCTTCTTTTTCAGTGTCTATGTATTGCTAGATTTGAACAGTCATGATATGTCTCGAATGTTATATAATAACATTTTAATATTATTATTGCATAATAACTAAACGATGTCATATTTATTGCAATACAATGTTACATTCAATAATTCATCACCGATTAACTATTAAAATGTTGCAATAAACTGCAAAAACTAGTATCTATTAATACCTAATATCACATTTATATATGCCTGGATGTGTCAGTTGTTAGAGAACTTGTTTAAAAAAAAAAGTCCCATTTTCTATTCGTGATAATGACAAAAAAATGTATTATTTGTTTTTCGACCAGGTCCAATACCCTTTCTTATAGGAATAAAGTAAATGATACAAACAAAAATATTAGGTCAGTTAACATTTTGAAAATGAAAAGGCCCTGAAAGCTTGCATCCACATTAATATGCAGATAAACTGTATAAAGAAACAGATAATATCATCTTCAGCAAACATTTGATTTTTAAAATCCATGATTTTTAAGCAAACATGATTTTTAAAATGCCTTGTTAAAGATCATCAACCAACACTATAGAACCTAAAAAGTGTTGATTTGATCAGTTATATGAACAATGCAGATTATAAGAATTGAAGATTGATACAGCCGATAATCAGTTCTGCAATTATGCCTTTTTGTACATGGGTCTAGTAGGATCATGAAAAATATTCCTACTTGATACTAAGCGAATGAAAGTGATGAACTTTTTCAAACACCTCCAACTGAAATCGAAACAGATATAGCTTTAAAATGCAAGTTAGGATGCACAATATAGAAATCTATAAATCGCAGTGCTGTATGGAGTGTTTAAGCTCGTAGTCCTAATTTGATTTAAAAAAATAAAATCATCAATATTTTATAATGATCTGCTCAGCTTCTAATATTACATGACTTAATTCAATTCATTAGCAGGAAACACTATTTTTCCTATAGACTAAAACATAGAAGGGAAATTTGGGTTACTAATATACATGTCTGTATTTCATTTGCCTGTATTTATATGTAAAATTTATGAGTCGGCTACGAAGTCCCAAATTCAAAATACCAAAGAGAAAAAATCCAAAATATGTTTTTATTTCATTTAGCGTTTTGTGCATTTAGTTTTTGTGTCGCAACAGCGGCTATCCATAACAATAATTTTAGTAAAAATATTCTGGAAAAGCCGTTGCACTTTGATTCTGAATCCAACTTTATACTATCTAATCTAATCTTTATAATCTCTATACTAACTCAGAATATCGCGTATACATTCACATACATTAATATTTATCATATCCAATATCCAGCATATCCAGTCGAATAAATTACAGGCATATAACACGCTCTCGGGAAATTTAAAGGACATATTTTCAAAAAAACAAGTTATTTATTTTATACTGACACAGTATTGAAAAAAAACTGTACTAATTGAATTGGAGCAAAACGAACCGAATTTCACTTTACCTTCATTTACTGCAGGTCATAACAAAAATGGAATCGAATATAAAACATTACTGTATACATCCGAATCTTATTACAGTTATATTATTAATGTTATTTTTAGTGTGTATATTTAAGGCGTGCAGTTGTCATTTAACGGTAAATAAATATTATTTACGGTAATTTACTCGTATAATTTTTTATTTATTTATTTATTTTTCTAAATTAGTTTGTTTCACTTGTTCGACACGTGTTTTCGAAATAAAGTCAATATTTTGTATTGCGTGGGAAATCAGTAATAGAATATTATTTTTGTATATTTCTAAATAAAATATATATTTTTTTTATTATTATTGTACAGGCGTGTGTGTATAACAAATCAATGTATCGGTCTTCATACAGTAATTATTCGAAAGTAATTAACTTTATATATTTTCATGTTAGTTCGAAATTAATATTGGAAATTAATATTTTTAGTGAATTGGGTTGTTTTTTTTTTTAATTTAAGAGTTCGAAAAACAATTGTATAATAGAATTTTTAAGATTAAAAAAATTTTTAAAAGGTTTTTAGATATTATTTAGTGTCAAATATGATTAAATATATTAAATATTATTAATATATAGAGTAGATGAAAAGTATAGAAATTGAAAAGATAAATATTTGGGTTAAAAGTCATCATAGCGCCGGTTTTAAATGCTAAATTTATATACTAACTGATATGATGTACTTCTTTTTAGCCATGGAGTCGATGTTTTATTTGTAGTCGATGTTTTATTTGCAGCTTATAATTCCGTATATATAAACATCTTATTTAGTTTGACCCAGAGTTTTGACATGCTGATAATCCCATACAATAATTCTTTTCTTTAAATTTGGTTTGTATACATCAACTAACTGAAATGTTAAAAACTACACCCATTGCAGAGCAAATTTTGTCTTCATAATATCATAGTTCGGCTTCATTGACTGTAATAACTGATGAAAACCAAGTGAACCATAATGAAAACATGGACATTCTGATTCAAGATTACGTAGACGAAACCGCTATATAATATCGGTTGACTAATGATAGTGAAGTTCTTTGTTTTTAATTATTTCTTGAAATTAGACTGAGAGTGAAAATAATTTAAAATTTTGTAATGTAAATGTAGGTGATGTCTATAATGAGCAATTCATGTATAATATTGTTTATGTGCACATATCATATTTGTCTATTCGAGTCTAAAACAATAATTGCTTTACTTATAACAGTAATTCAAATATTGTAATTTAATTGAAGCAAAATGAAGATAGTAAAAATTTCAATAAAATTAGTTTCATTATCAAAACTGTTCAATCGATACCAAACTATTCATTCTGTATTTCTATACGATACGATAGAATAATTTTTAACACAACTAAGTAAGTTCAACCTAACAACCTAATCCAAAATAATGATAGCATAACGAAATATCGTCTCTTAAAATCTCGTTTTTTCAAAGCCTCAGAATATTCGTAGCCGGTGTTGAGTACAACATGGCTGCTGAATACAATCTGCTGTTTCCAGAATTTTTATATAATTTAAAAAAAAGCAATATTTTTTTTAGAAAAAACGAGATTTTGAAAAACGATATTTTGAAAATCGACATTTTGAAAGGCGAGATTTCAAATCCGACCCATGGGGTATGATCGTAAAACAAACACAATCATTGATACATACAAGGATGTTTCGCATATCAGTGCAATGCATCGAATATGCCATTGTCTTCGCATTCATTATTAGGTAAAAGTTGTTCATGGAACTTATAGATTCATGCTCAAATGGTGTTTAAAATATGGGGCCTGGGGCCTTATTTTACTATATTTTTTGTTGTTGTTTATATGGGGCCAATTTTACTTAAATAATTTTTTTTAAATATTTTCAAAATTGTTAGAGTTTGAATGGGTTTTGAATAGGTTATTCTACTTAAGTTATTGTCAACTTCTTACCCATAATTTGAAGGACCAGATTACCATTTCTATGAGGTTTCCCAGTTGTAGGATTTAATTAAAGAATTTTTTTAATTCCTTTTTTTATTTTATTGCTTTTGAATAACGGTATTTTTTGTAATAATTTCACATGATAACGATTTCCACTATATTTAAAATTTATGTGAATTAAAAACAATCTTCATTTTGATTTACTATGAAATGGAGTGTTTTGTGAAATACTAAAAAAAAAAAAAACAATTACATATTTTTGCAATATTTTCTTTGATTAAAAATAGTAATTTGAGTACTTTTAGAAAACTTGGTTTACGTCATATTTTTTTTTATTTTTTTAGAAAATCATTTTTGCTGTTTCCTGTTAGAATTCGAATTCTTTTAAGAAACTCTAAGACCTCCTTTATACTTTTTTCCTGGAACTTGAGTTTATGGTCAAACGTGGTCCAAGATATGGGGACACCGTTTTAGCATAAATCCAAGTTCCAGGAAAAAAATTGCACCTATTAATAAAGGCCTAAATAATGGCATGCAAATTTAGCACTGACGCATTGATGTGAGAAATGGATTCTAATTCTTAAGATTATTTCTTTTACAAAGTAGTTGTAGAGAATAAAGAATTTTAAGCTTAAACTGAAACACTTTGTATATTCTTATATAAGAGAATGTTTTTAACTATTGAACGTTACATTTAAAAAAAAACTATACCAGCAACTTTAATACTGAACTCTATATAATAATTTGAATAATCAAAATTTTGTACGTATTACCATTTTCAGAATGTCCATTCGTTGAACAAAATTAATACCAACATTCAAAGACGGAAAAAATATTTCAAAAACCTCTAAGGAATTTTTGGGTCTACAAAAGAAGTAAAAATCAGATTTTTTCAATGTGTTTTATACCACAAATGAAGATGGTATTAAAAATATATATTTATATTTTTAATATTAATAATTTGAAAAACAAAATAAAACTCTAAAATAAAATAACCAAACAACATGCCTAGACATATTAAAATTTTAGATATGGAAGTTATTGATGTCAAAAAAAAAAAAACAAATAAAAAAAACTCATTTTTATTAAAAACCAATTAAAAAGGACAATATTTTAATATGCATGTACATATACTTACCTACTTGGCTACTTATATGTACTTCCGTATTGCGGGGGGTTTTAATTTTAATATACAACCCCCCAGGACAACAATACACCTAGTTGACGGCATAATATATATATATATATATATATATATATATATATATATACAAAGGGATTCTGGACTATCATTCATCAATTTACTTATTACAATAATATTATGGATGAATTTATATTCACCCTTCCTTTTCAAATAATAAAATTATAAATATATATCTCTTACATTATATTATATACATATTTGTTTATATATTTTATTATAATATGTACATATGTTTGTATATAAAAAATAAAAAAAAAAATAAAAATATTATCATGCATCCCAACTATTATTGTACATTACAAAAATATAATAGGCAAAAAAACAAAAAAAAATATGTATAATAGAAACCCCCACCCCAATACAATGAAAAAGGACAACCCTATGACTTATTGTCAGAAAAAGTATTTAAAGGGCAGATTTAGTGTTAATATTTTTGTTATTTTGAGGGTAACTTTATTCTCCTTATTTTATATATAATATGTAATAGTAATATAAATGTAATATAATAGTATTGTAAAAGTAATACAGTAGCAATAAAAATAAAAATAATAGAAAAAATAAAAACAAGGCAAAAAGCAAAAAAAAAAATAAATATAAACGAAAAAGGATCTTTAAGAATACAAAAAAAAAATTACAGAAAGAAAAACAAAAAACCAAAATAAAAATAAAAAGAGAAAAAACTATGTAAGAGAAAATGCAATAAATAAATTTATTTCACCCAAAAGTCAACCGAAATAAAAATAAGAAAACTTTTTTTGTTGTTTTTGTTGTTTTGCTTTTTTTTCTTTCTCTATAATAATGTATGTATCCTATTCTGTAAAAACGCGTGCAAAATATATTTATTTAAAAAAATAACACCGCTGAATTAATTGTCAATTGTGTTTTTATATATTCTATATTAAATATTTCGAATATTGATTTAAAAATTTTTATTGTTATTATTATTATTATTATCTTATATATTAATACGCTTAAACGTCTTTTAAACTTTTCACAAAGCTTTTACAACACAAAGCTTTTTTCAAATTAAAACTATTACGAATTACGATAGTGTGCAAAATTTAATTTAAAGACATAAACCACAAAACTATAAAACCAAATAAAACCAAAAACAAATTAAAATTAACCTAAAAACAATTCATCTCAATAGCGGCAATAGCATTGATTATATTTGATTATATGAATGAATTTAAAAAAAAAAAACAAAGTAGCAAAGACAAAACCCGAATAATCAGAATATAATTATTATATCGATTTATAAAAATTGCTTTGTTAAAATATTATGATATTACAGCAAAAAAAACTTACCGGTAAAACAAATAGTAAATTTAGAAAATATATTTTTTACCTCACCCAGACCATGTTCACAAATCCAATAATTGAAATTTATTCATTTTATTAAAAAATAATTCAAAAGTATAAATTCAAATGAGCAGTAGCATTGAGTAAATATAATATTGTACATGGAGAATCATAAATATGTTATGACATTATTATCAAGTTCTAATTCAGTACACGGCAAATTTAGTACACATAAAAATTAAAAAAACTTTAAGAAGAAAATTCGAGGACTACTCTTATCTATGTACATCAGAGACCCTAGCGGTATCGAAATCAAAAAATGAAATAATTGTTATGATTCTGTTTATAAATCTTTGGTAAAATTTATTTTTCAAAACAATAAAAACTGAAGAATAAGAGAAAAAGCATAATTATTGACTTTACCCCTAACTATAATAGTCATAAGGAAATTCCATTTAAACAACTATAATAGTCATAACCATCATTAGTTGTCTCTTCAAAATCATTCGTTAAGTCATAAGCATAAGAGAAGAAGCGTACAAATCATAAGCAATCATAAGCAATTTTGACAGCAATGTAAATAAATAAAAAAAATTTTGTAAGCAAAATAGTAATGGCGATTTTTTTTTCCTTTTAACTAAGACCTTTATTCAAATCTCAAAATAATAAAATAAAAACATTTAAGAACTTTATTTGAAACTCAAAATAAAAAAACAAGAACACTTATTTATAGAATTTATATTTTTACACTTCTTTTAAATTTTGGTTTTATCGTTTTGGTATGAATATACCTAACCATTATAGTTAAGGTTATGATTGGTTATGATTTTGTTAAATTATATCGAATCATATCGACCATTTAACGAAGTATATCATATGACATCATATGACTATTATAGTTAGGGCTATTATGATAATAAAAAAAAAAACACAAAAAATGTATCTATGGCTATTTTGATGTGTTTTTAATGTGGGTGTGGTATGTATTTAGTTTAAATGCATTTAATTTCATATCTATACTGCCAGCGACATCTGTTCGCCACATTTTGTTGAAATGTACGCTACCTATACAACTCCTGATTTTTATTTTTATTGATTTTATAATTTATTAAAAGATCTAAACTAATACATCTGTGAGTTATAAAAATCGACCAAAATTTAACGGTAAAATGTATTAAAATGCAAAATAAATTGGGTCATTAAATCTAATATAAGACAATATGGAAGATAAACAATAAAGACTGATACTGTTGTAAGTTAGGAATATTACATTTATAAACTGTTACCTATATAGTCGAGTATTAATAAATATCATAGATATTTTTATATCGCAACAAAGAATTAAAATCGAATTTCTTTCAATCAACATTTTTTTATTTGATTGAAGCAATTTTCAAAAATTAACCAAGCTATTTAAATTAGCTAGAAATATACTTTAGAAACGGTTAAATAATTTTAAATCCGATTCCAGAAATTTTTGAATATATTTTTCAGGAAAAACCAATTTTAATTTAGACGCAAAACATTAAGTTCTATGCAATATTAAAATTTAGTCATGAAGTTAGGCTTGTAACGTGTTTTGATGGTGAGCAAACAACAAAAAACTATATAGTAATATAGAAAACATGGTAACCTGTTAAAATTTGCAAAAAATTGCATGAACTGGAACAAAACTGGTCCTTGATATTTAAAAAAAAAAGCTTGGCCTTAGAAAAATTTATTTCAATGTAGGTACATCTGACGCAAATGACGCAAATGGCACAATTGACGCAATTGACGCAATTGACGCAATTGACAGAAATTGACGCAATTGACGCAAATGACGCAATTGACAGAAATTGACGCAAATGACGCAATTGACGCAATTGACGCAAATGACGCAAATGACGCAAATTACGCAAATGACGCTATTGACACAATTGACGCAAATGACGCAATTTACGCAAATGACACAATTGACGCAATTGACGCAAATGACATAATTGACGCAATTGACACAATTGACGCAATTGACGCAATTGACGCAAATGACGCAATTTACGCAAATGACACAATAGACGCAATTGACGCAATTGACACAATTGACGCAATTGACGCAAATGACACAATTGACGCAAATGACGCAATTTGCTCAAGTAATGCAAATTACACGAGGATGCTCTGCCGGGAGTTGTGTGTTTTCATTCCTAGAATACAATTAATTCCATCTGACTACTTTTTCCAATTTTAACTTCTTCAATTTCCCATAAAAATATGGTTTTCTATTACCATAAATAAAGCACATGGGCAAACTTTAAGTGTAGCAGAAATTGACTTAAGAGAATCATGCTTTTCTCATGGTCAATTTTATGTAGCTTGCTCGAGATACAAAAAAAATAATTTTAAGTAACAAAAAAAAATAATTTTATTTTGACTCCAGGAAATAAAACAAAAAATATTGTGTATAAAGAAGCTTTAATTTTACTGAATCATTAAAGCAAATCATTGGCCTATTTCACAATTTGAAATTTTATATATTTTGTGGTGGATTCGAAAAACTTCGGGTGACTTTGCTAGTTGATTTGTATTATTCACTGACATTTTAATAGTCTCAACATCACTATTAAAATTGTAACATAACTTTGAAGATTTTATTTCAAAGTGTTTTCTCAGAAAAAGACGTCAAGTAATTCAGTAATCCAGTGACTACGGATAGGCTAGCACATATTATTTTTCTAAAATTATACAAATTGATTTTGTATCTAAAAATGTTTAGAAAATTATAATATAGGTGTAGTACAGAAGGCTCAAAAATAATTTTTTTACTTGCTTTGATCCTTTGATTATATCAAATGACTTAAAGACATGGTGAAATTCAATTCAGTTAAGAATTAAAATTTTGGTTAAATTATGGATGATATGACTATCCTAACTCGAAGATTGTAACTATCGTGAAATTCATTGGGAATACAATTTGGTTATAAATAAAAATTGTAGCTCTTAAAGTGGAGAATAGTTTTACAATTTAAAAAAATTTTGGGGTGATTTAGAATAACATGAATGAATAGACGTACGGACAATTAAAATAAATTTATTAATGTTGCATAATATCATAATAAGAAATAATTATGCGAAGCTAAAATGAAACGAATTCTGTTTTAACAACAGGGTTCGCGTAATTTTCGTTTTTTCTTGTTTTATTCGGTTTGCATAAATCACTTTTTTGGGTTATTTTTTTTCCGTCCAAGTTAATTTAAACACTGATTTCATAGCTCGTTTAAGATGAAATTACTTTTGTAATATTTGCGTATTAAAGTGAAAGAGTTGGATTAATTTTACGTAATTTATTCATTTATTTGTTTTATTATGATTATATTATGTATATATATATATTTCGTATTTTTTTTTTTGTGAAAGGGACTGAATTGTGAAATTGATGAGCTTATAGGAACAAAAAAAAATAAGAAAATAAAAAAACAAACATTATTTTTAAGGTTGATTAGTATTCAATAAACTTTGTGGGTTTTAATATTAAGGGGAAAGTTGTGAAAAATTAATATAATAATGCTTATAGTTAGTAGAAAATTAAATTCAGGTGTTAAAAATTACTATATATTTTTGTTGTTGTGGTTTAGAGTTAAATTTTTATTTTTTTAATAGTTTTACTTATAAAAAAAAAATTTCCTTCTAATAGATTTAGAATTATAAGATACATATAAATATGAGGAGATAAAATGTCTTGTTGTAACCGTTCATTAAACTTGATTTTTTAAAATTTATGACGTAGTATATATGATTTAATTTTTACTCCACTTACACGTAATCATTTATTTGAAAAAATATTTACATTGTTACATTAAAACTCAACCACAAAGTTTGTTCAGACTTGTAAGCTTAGTAGCTGAGTTTTAATAGATATGCATTTTAAATTACTTGTACTTACCAGGTCTGACTTATCAGTTATTTATACAGCTCGTTGCACATTTCCTTTAATTGAATTACAAACACTAAGATTTTTGTTCAGATTCTTGGCAAAAGGCACAATGAAATTTTGAAAACGAATATCTACAAACACCATTTGTTAATCCTTCATACATAGTTCAACAAGAAGCTCGACAAAAAAAAAAATTAAAGGTGGAAAATCATTTAATATAACAGACAATATAGATCTTATTCAAGTTGGCTGAAACTGGTATATTAGATTATTAATCTTATCCGAAATTTTCTTCGCCTAAGTGTTGGAGTAGTACTAAAAATTTTTGATTGGTTAACTTCCAAAGAAATTTTAAAATATTTCAATGAACATTGGAATGAAATATTTAATAATAATTTTTTTATATTAAATGGGGACAACAATTTCAGTAAAAAATTTTGTTGAAATGTATTCGTAGTCGTAATAGAAGTATTAAATGAATTAAGAAGGAGAAAGTATGATTATAATTTATTATATTTGATATTTCTTATGTATAATCAATTAAATTAAAATAATTCGTACAAAATATAGAAATTTGAAAATGCTTCAGTAAAATTTAAAAAAAAATATTTTAAATGATATAGAGCTATGATTATTAGTTCTCAATATAGGTATTGTTTTATCCACATATTAGCTGGCATTTACAAAAAAAAAAGAATGATATGAATAGGATTTGATGAGGTGATTGATATTGCAATTCAATCAGTTGAATCAAATGAATCCAATTAAGTCAAAAAATGTTCAATTTTGAAGTGCAGTTAGAAAGTGTGTGTACAGAAAGAACCAGAAAGATTAAAAAACGAAAATTAACTTATTTTAATAAACAATATTTAAATGCTAGAAATATATATTTTGTTAAATTTATTTATTAAACTAAATCCAAATGTGTACTAAAATTGGTCATTGTAATAGATTATAAGATGCAAAAAAACTGTTATTTTTAAATTACTGATACTACCTGTTACTGCTACTTTTACATAACAGTGAAAAATTACTGTTCTTAAAGTAACCGTTAGTACTTTTCAGTACTCAATATTTTAATAAAAAACAGGATAAGACCTAGTTATAAATATTTTTGTATGAAAATTGAGCAAATAAAGTATTATAAAAATAATTATACATCAGAAGTAAAATAAAGTGGGCTTTATTTATTTATTCGTTCTATTCTCAAAAAGAGTTTTAGCTCATACAGAGTCATTATTAGTACTTAAATTTCAAATTAAATGTTAAATATACATCATAGTAAACTAACAGGTAGAAAGTATAAATAGCAATATGATATTACAAAAAAAGAGAAAATATAGTAAGAAAATAGCTATATAGAATATTTACAAAATAGAAAAATGTAACAATTATTGAGAAATTATATCATGTACCTATATAAATTTAATTAGTTTATATTTAATTCAGTAGTAAAGATGATTAATTAAATTTTTTTAGTGTATTTTTTAAAACTTTTATAATCCTTATTTTTGATTGTAGTTTGTATTTTATTAAATTCATTGACTAATTTATTATAAATGTTGCTTAGACCTCTTCTTGCTCGAAAATCAGACGCATTTCTTGTATTATGTTGATGAACTTCTGAACCTTGTGGAAATGTTGTGTTGGTGATTATTTGTTGGTGTACTATTTTATATATATGACTCACTTGTACTAATTTTAGTTGATCCTGTAGCATTAAGACCTTAAAGTTCTCATATAAACTGTTAGTAGACGTTCTAATATTTAAATTGTATAGGTTTATTAAAGCTATATTACTATATTATTATTATTTTGCAAGGTTTGGATTTTTTTTTTTAAATTCTGCAACTTAATCCATACACTAAATTTGAGTGAAATAAACTGTAATATTGTGACCTTTTTAAAGTATGTGGTATATTATATGATCTTTTTTTGAATATTCCTGCTGCTCTTCTACATTTTTTCATAACTTCAATGACGTGTACATTCCATGAGATATCGCTGTCAATTATCAAACCAAAATATTTAAAGTTATCAACTTTATGAATAATATTATTGTTATAGAATAATTTTAAGTTTTGACCGATTGGTGCTTTCAATAACATGTATTTTGTTTTATTTGAGTTAACAGTTAATTTGTATTTGTTGATTAGTTTAAATAAGATTTAATTATCTAGGTTGATTTTACTTTCCAATTCCTCATAGTTATTCTCGGAATACACAATTGCTAAGTCATCAGCGTACATAAATATTTTCCCATTTAGTTCTAGGTTAGCAATTTCGTTTATGTAACACAGAAAAAATGTTGGACCTAGCGAGCTTCCTTTAGCGAACTTTTGAGTTTTTGAAGCTCTTCGAACTGTGATCTATCACTTAGATAATTTTTGAACTAATTGTATGAAGTGCTTCTGACGCCCATATTGAACAGTACTCTTAACAGTATCCCTCGATCCACAGAGTAAAAAGTTTTTGAGAGATCATAGAAGAGAACTCCCACCTTTTTTTTATTTAGGTTTTGCTCAATTAATGTTACCAAATCAATTAATGTTGCTTCCTTATTTATATTTTTTCTAATCTCATATTGCCTGATACTAATTATGTTGTTTTGAATTAAATAATTAGAGATCTGTGCATTTACTAATGTTTCAATAATTTTGCTGAGGATTGAGGATATTGCAATAGGTCTGAAATTGTTTATGTCACTTTCGTCTCCATTTTTATATATTGGTGTAATTTTACTTTGTTTGAGAATATTTGGTAACATTGAAGTGGTAAGTGATGTATTTATTAGTGAGTTTATATATGGTGCTATCTCATTTTTACATTCCTTAAATACTTTTGTTGGTATGTTGTCAGGACCAGTCGCGTTGGAATTTTTCAATCTCTCAATGCATTTCTTTATCTCGCAACAGTTAACAGCTTTGAATTTAAATCTAATATTTGCTTCAGAGATGGTAATTATTGTTTCTTTTTGTTTTTGATCGGCTAATACTTAACCAATTTTACTGTAGTGATAATTAAAATTATTAAGCTTTTGTAATTTGTCTGACTCCGTCATATTATCATTTATAAATTTGCTGTTCAAATTATTATTATATTAAATTACTGTTAAATTATTTGTTATATATTTTATTTGGTATCAAAAATTTCAAATTAAATAAAATTCATTAAGATTTTTTTTTAGGTTAAAAATGAAAATTAAATTAATATTAATCAATATATTCAAAATAAATAAATTCACTAATGATGGAATAAAAGTCGAGTTTCCTTTCTTTAATAATTTATATTTATTTTGCAAATATCAATATTCGAATAATATCGAAGCAACTTACTTCCTTCGACTAATCTCAAATCAAATTAAATATAATTTTTTGTAAGAATGAGTAAACTGCAGAATAGCTGGATGTCAATTTTATTGGTTGTATTTTTATGTATAACAAAAAAAAAATCATTATTTAATATTGTTTTTGTTTCTATTCCTATTTTTAATATTTCCTTATTTTACAAATACATTTTCAAATTATTCTTTAAAAATAACAAATAAAATAAATATGATAGAGAAATAACTGTTACTGTTACTTTTATTCTTTATTAACAGGTTGCATAACAGTTGAAAAATCACCATCTGTACCATAAAGTTACAAAAATACATCTGTATAGTTACAACTCATATTAATTAATAAGACGTTCCATCTATACAGAATCATATCAAAACTGATTTCGGGACTGAAATGTGTAATACAAAATTAATTCAATGGAATTGAACTATGATGTATTGCCAGTATATAATTCGAATATCGAAATTTAAAAAGAGTTGAGAATTTTACATGTAGTGTGATTGACCATTTTTTTTTTCCTTACTCCTCTTGGGAGCATAGGGCTTCCACTTGACATTTCCAACGTACTCGATTTTCTTCCATTGTGCAATTCTTGTCCTAGTTCGTGTGACAATGTTTGTTACAATGGTATCATCATTTCTATTTCCGAGACAATATCGAATTTCATTTTCAATCTGTTTATGCTGTCTAAATAGAGGTTTGGCCTAAACACATTACTGTGCTCCAACCGATTAGACCAGGAAGGCATAGTTTGTTGATAAAATACAAATAGTGAGTTTGACATTATTCTTCTTGTTATTTTGTAATACTACATTAATTTATCTTGATAAAATATTGTTGTTTTCAGGTTTCTGGTTCCCAATTATTATATACATTCTGTTAAATAATTTTTGTGAATTATGTTCTTTTAAAAATTATTATAACTAACTTACTTTTTATTAAAATTTAAAATATTTATTACAAGTATTTCAAAATTATTAAAAACATGAATATTTACTTATTAATATAATTTTACTTTATTTAAAAAAATAGATATTACTTTTCGTCGTATGGAAAGTGGGTGTGACGTATTCTTTTAATTAAAAGTTGCGTTCCAAATAAAAACAAAATTAATTAAAATATTATTTTATTTAAATTTATTCTAATAGAATAAATTATTTAAATACAATTTTACTCACATATGCATTAACTTCTAGCACAAAATTATTTAAATAGTAAAGAGGGTATTTGTAGAAAAAAAATCTTATTTAAGGGGTGACAAACACACACACACACACACACACACACACATAATAATATATTCATCACTACTGCAGCAGATAATCGTTATTCTGGTTGAAAATTAAGAAAATTTAAATTTCAAACATTATTCAAGATATAATATTGTATACTACTCGTACATATTATCCTTGACGGATATATATTTTATAAGGATTAACTTATTAACTTGTAACGAGGGGAACAAGAAATAATGATTTCTATAATGTTTGGTTATGTAGTAGTTTATTTTTCTAAATTTGTTTTTTTTTTTTTTTTTTTGTTTTTCTTTAAGAAAATTTTCCAAACCAGATGACAATATGCGGTTTAATTTGGTAAATATTTTATGGTATATCTTTAATAAGTGATCTGGACTGAATGTCAATTTGTTATATTGTGTATTGTGGCATTGATGAAAAATTATACAACTAATTTAAAATAATATAATATTAGTGGTTCAGAATACTGTTTAATTTTCTGATGCAGGTAATTTGAATTATTAAGAGATGCTCTATAATGAATCAATCTGAAAATAGATTTGATTTAAATTTTCTGACCTTTTTGAATTGTTAAAACAGATGGTGGAAAATTTGAAAATTAGTTGAATAAATTGACCAGAATTTATTTGAATAAAAAAAATCATCGTGTTCGCTAGACTTATTGGAATATTAATTATGTACACTATATATGTTTATTATCATACATTTTTTTATATTTATTTCATTATTGATTTCGGTTATTACATTATCATCATACACAGAAAAAAATAGATTTGTCTTTTCAACTAAAGCAAAATAGTTAATTTCTTAGGATAATTAACTAAAAAATTTGAACTTTTATCAATTTTTTTAGTTTTTTTTCGAATTTTTTCTTTAGTGAAATCGTCTAATTTAAAATAGTTGAATATACTATTTAGAAAATGTGAAAATTTATCTATTTCTTTCTGTTACGGCATATAAATAAATTCCAATTAGCTTCTTCTTCAAATTTATAGTTACATTAGTCGCACGTGTTTTGTTGATCGGTTCTGTATATGAATAAAATTGGCTTCAAATACATAAAAAATTATAGTTACAAGCTTTTTTTTTTGTTTTATTAAAAAAAAATATATATATCTAATTTCTAAAAAAGAAAAGGTAATTAAATCAAAAAAATGAATATTGATATTTCATAATTTAATTTTATTAAAGAGTTAAAATGATATGCTGGTTCTATTACATCAAGAAAAAATATAAATCTCTGTTTGGCTGTCCAGATTCAATTAAATTTTGCATCTCAACTACTTATGAAAACTGATTCTGGCACTAAGCTTCAAACCGAATTTATAAGTTTAAGTAAAAAAAAAAATATAAACTAATTGTTAATGAAGCTTTTGATGTATCTGCATTTGAAAATATTGAATGCGTTAAAAAAGTGTTTGTATATAATATTTTGTTTAAGATGATAAAATAATTGTTGTGGACAATTCAGGCAATAAATAAAATAAATATTATAAGTAAATCTTAATTAATTTCATTTACATTTTTTTATTATAGATATAATGGATGATGGCTCAGGGCCCACTTCACTGCAGCGGCAAATGGACTATTGTGGTTATGTGATAAACTATACCCACTGTTTATGATATTTAAAAGTTTTTATCATACAAAATTATCATTTTTGAATCGACAATCAGAATTTATAAAATTTACATAATATTGTAGTCCATTTTTGTCGATTTTCACTAAATAATTAGGTAACAGAGCAATTGAAATTACCTAATATATTAGTAGCTCTGACTTTTCTTACCTAAACTATTAGGTAAACAGCTATTCAATTTACCCAATGCACTAGTTGTTTTTTTTATTTTTTGTCAGGAACAAAAAAAAAACACCTAAAAGAGTTTTCTAATCCTATAAAAAATAAATAATAATATAAAATAAATTTCTAATCCTTTTAGCTAAACTTTTAAGATCAACCCAACTAATTTAAAATAGTAAAAGCTACTAATTAAAATAGTAGGCTAAAATTCAATTACTTTTTTTTAGGTGAACTGCACTATTTCTTTAAGTGGAATAACTAATCTTTTTTTCTTTGTATGATAGATATATATTTTTTTAATGATGACTTCTTAGCCTTCATTAAAACATAAAAAAGTAATTGTAATTAGTAGAATAAAGCTATAGTGTTACGAGTAGAACAGAACAGAATATGTCGTTGTCCCTAGGTAGAATAGGTAGAAGTTGTTTCTGTAAAACCAAGTAACACTTTATTGTGCCATTTTGATACCACGACTCGAGTGACCAACTTGTTGTTTTAAGGGTTCACTCTGCCATTATCACTCTCTTAGTATTAGAGCCACCCTGTGCAATTGAAAAGGTTGATCAGATTACCAATTTAGCTTTCCGTAATTTTTAGGAAAAGCCTCACCTGAAGTCCGGAGTCTGATTTTAGCTAATGCTGGTCAGCTGGAAATGAAATGTTCAAGAGTTTTTGTCCCATTTTCATTTTTGCAGCTGCGGAAAATTGGGTTTGAACGTAATACCTAGCTTAGCAGCGTGGCTTCCTATCGGTCGAAATCAAACGAAAATTCAAAAACATGTATTTTATATTTTACGATTATAGTATATCGTTCGTCGCTGTTGTTGTCGTTGTATTTCAAAATGAATTTAAAAATTTTTTGTTGCGATTGCATGACGTTTAAAATTATTGATAGTACATTATTGAGGTAGTCTATAGCATTTATTGTTTATATTATAGTTAAGAAAATAATTAAAAAAAGTTAAAAAGAAATTGAAATTATTTACAAATGAACAAATTCATATACAAATAATTAGAAATTAGGGAATACATAATAAAAAAAATATTTACATAAATAAAAAATGGCGTCACGATAAATTGTGACAGTTTCAGCAACGACAATGACAGCGACTACGACACATTTTGTTCAACGCTCAAATATTCATCTGAATAACAAATTCGGAGTCAGATTTACGAATTCATTTTTGTACCTTTAGTACTCAACATTGATGACAACTTTCAAGTATGTAAACTAATTAATAGCGATATATTGCTTTAATTCAAATACAGAAAGTAGTTTTTTTTTTGTTTTAACTTTTTATTTTTATTTTTACTCCATTTTTGTGTTGCAATTAGAAAAAAAGTTTTACAAAATCTAATATTTATTCTAAGTTTGACAATAACTAAATCTTAAAACTACGATAAATTAAGAAAGAAATATTTTATTTTTGTTTATATTTTGGAAAACATAAAAAAAAACCAAAACTTGTTTAAATTTATTTTATTAAAAACCTTAGCACTAATCCAAATAGCTTAAACTACATCTATAATCTTTAACTAAACCTATACTATAATCTATGCTAATTTAATTTACCCTAAGTCTGTTCTAAAGTTAGATAATCTATTTATGTTATTGGTGTAACCACCAAAGATGAGTATTTATTATTTTTTTATCCTTATCATGGGATATAGAATATCATATTTGAGTGAATTTGTCTCTAAAATGTGCGGGTTATATCCTATGCACTTGCATATAGCCCGTCTATTATAGTGATATGATAGAGGGACATGCTCGTGGTTTTGAATATACCGTTTAGCTTCAAGATAAATAAAATGTTCGGGTGCTATAAATCCCGTTTTCATGCTGTTTTTAATGTACTCTTCATTATGGTATAGAATATACGAGATATTAAACTACTTTGTCGTTGTGGTAAGAGATCTATTAAAATAATTACGAATGGTTTTTATCAAAAAGTTATAGAATCTTATGATATTAGCTTTTTGGTACAAACAGTTATTGGAATAAAAATGTTTTAAGTCCGTTTCGGGCTTACTGTGTAGATTTACGCCGGGATCTTATGCGTTTTCGTTCAAATTTTCTTATATTCTCCATTAGACTTGCACTTATGTTGAACCAAATTGGTCCAGCATATGAAATAACCGGTCTAATGAGAGTTTGATATGCTAAAATTTTTACTCTTGCATTGAAAATTTTAAAATAGAAAAGTATTTTGGACGCCATAAATGCTTTTGTCCCCTTTTCCAAATATTATCAATGCAATTTAAATGTTGATTCAAAACAACACACAATTACGGTGTCGTTCAAAGCTCTTATTTGAAAGTTCTTCCAAATTTTTTTTGATATTACTGTTGATTTTGTCAACAGTGTTTCGAAAAAGAATTGCTTCACATTTATCTACGTTAATTTTCAGTAACCATACCTAGCAATAATCAATAGTAAGATTGTACTGTTTCTGAATGTTTGTTGTTATTTGTGTTATCCTATTGCCGGCTACATAAATAATCAGATCGTCGGCAAATGCTATAGAGTAATATGGACCCTTAAAGGGTCCATACAAAAAAATTTCCAAGAAGTTCCAACAATTCTGTTAAATACAATGAGAAGAGAATCGGTGAGTTGACGGTACCCTGTTACAAACCATTTTTAATTACGAATTTGATTTCCATATTTGAGTTATTGGCAATTCTGAATTCATTGTCGGATATCATACCCATTATTAATCTTGTTAAATTGTTTGGAAATTGATAATTTAATAATCTATATATCAGACCATCAATCCAAACACTATTAAATGCCTTCTCTAAATCTATAAGGCACGCGCCTAACTCTTCCTTATTATTTATGTACCAGCATACATCGGAGGTTAGTTTATTTATAGCGTGTATAGTGTTATGCTTATTTCTGAACCTAAATTGATTTTCAGTAGTTAAAGAAAATAAGTTTTTACATAAGTAATTCCGAATTTTTGCAAAAACAAATACAATTGACAAAAAATACGAGATTTGATAGTATGTGTGTACATTGATTCTATAATCTCCGTGTTTCGCTCGATATCAGCACATATCAGCACATATGCTGCACTACCACCACCAAATTTGACGTACGATTTATTACAGCCGAGACTGTAGACGAAGTCACTGTGATTCTATTCACCTATTAGTAACATTTCGTTCGTAATTGTCATGTTTCATGAAACCCTTTCAATTGGTTGATTCTTTAGCATTTTGTGGTAGATGTACAAAGCCATAACTTCATACCATATCCTCAGCCACAAAAACCCCATAATTGGAAGTCAGTCTCATCTTCTTACAAAGACCGCTCATTGTAAATACATACGTCTTTTGCAGCAATCCTAGCAAGGAGATACACACATTGTATACACTTACATGGGTACAGAAAAGCCCCGTAAATTCAATGTGTGAAAGTTGGCCAATTCTGAACATTGATATTTTGCTTTTAGTTATTACATTAACAGTTGTGATGTTCATTCATCCAATACACTCTCTTTCTTCTTCACTCTCCTATTCCCTCTCACTTCAACTACACCATGGTTATAATCGGATCATTTTGGAGTGTTGCAGGAGTCAAAAAGAGTCAATAAAAGAAGGTTGCATCAGAAAAATAAGGTAAGAAATGCTAAGTCGCGTAAACTTGATACAACAACCTTATCAATATCCCATTAGGCAGCCAATGATCCGCCCTATGCATAAAAGAGCGACCCCACTGATGGGTTTGGAGGATAATTGTTATTTTTGAATAATGTTTTGAGTCATCTGTCCTTTGAATAAATTAGTAAGAGTAAACTGGGCTACTGCCAGGTAGGTGAGGAAATAATTATTAAATACGGCGTCATAGCTTCATAAGTCATAAAATTTTGCTAAATACTAGAAAACTTTTGATGATGTTGTGAAGATTAACTTTGTACTTGTCCAAATCTTATTTCCCGAATAAATACAATATGTATACATGTGATAATTCTATCACTATGAATTGGAAGAAGAGCTAAATAACATAGTAGAAATTAATTTTATGATTAATAAGAAGTCGTGTGAGGGAATTATTTACCGACATTTTTTTTTTTGTAAATAGTACCAATCCGTTAGGTTATAATTTTTTGTACAAAAAGGTATGTTAGGGCTAGTGGCAAAGTTATTTAGTGGATATTGAATTCATGTTTATTTAACATCAATAAGAGTTTACTTATTTTTCGAGTGATTGATTTCGGAGAATTTCATTCTGTTGTAAATTGTAATTAATCAAGTTACAGTGTATTCGTGATCCGTGTTCATCGTCTAATCCAGAGGATAATTTTACATATTTAATATAATCTTTTATAAATGTAATCTATTTTTTTCTTATATTAAAAAACTTAACAACCATCCTTGTGTTGTATCTTGTGATACAAGCCCACATTATGAATGAAACAATGCTGAGTGGCCTAATCAGGTTATTCCACTATACCTATATACATATTCCGAATGGAATAACAATAAAAAGGGAATCTGAAAATGAATCTCAAAATGCATCTAGAAGGAAGAGTGGAATTTCGAAATTTAAGCTTAATATAATCATCCAGTTTATCCATGATTGATCTACGTAGTTTATTTTATTAAGTAATTTCTGGAATGTAGTTTATGGAATATACACAAACAACAAAAACTTCTTCGATGACCGAATTGACTTACATATCACGACATATACAAATCTAGTGATGACGTATAGAACTAAATTAATTTTAATATCATTTGAATAATATCAATTTAATATCAATTGTTGTTATCTAAAGTTTTTAGTAATTGAATATCATCAATTCAGATTCAGAACACCTCAATAATGAATTTTTATAAACTTTCTTTAGATATTATATAATATCACATAAGCTAGTGTTGATGACAGAATTATACAATATGCATTTACAGTGCCTCAAAACCAAAAAAAATATATATATATTTTTTTAACAATTTGTATTTTAATATCCACATCGGATGTTCGAATAAACTGCATTTATTTTTTTTATTTTTCGAATCATTTCCAAAAAAAAAAAATAAAAATATTTTCGTCCATCATAATTTAATGAACCAAAATGAATTCCTATTATTTTTATTCCATTTGATTTTGTTATTTTGGAGTCCCTCCATATCTAAAATTATATACCCGTATGTATGTAGATGTATATATGAAATAATAAAAAAATTATTATTCAGAAATCATATACGAATGAGTATCGTATTCGATTGACTAAAATTATTTTATATCTAATGCACATACTGATGTTTTTTTCTAAATAGAAAATCACTACTAAATAGATGTCATTGTATCTAAGTTACATCGTTTGAAAGCAATTTTTCAGTTGCCTGTTCTTTTACTCCTTCCGTCTTATATATGTGAATATACATATATATTATATACATATGTACATACTATTGTGCGGAATATCCACATAAATAACAAGTTAAAAATCTTAAAATAATATTACTTTTTTATTATCATTAGATTTTCTTTTATATTAACTCGCATTGCATTACACATCTAAGTCCAATACATATACTTGTGTGTTAAGGTCAATGTCCGAAAATGTGCAACTGAAATGTAATTTAGAATTTTCGAAAATTAAAAAATAATTGTTAAAATTCTATTTAATATAATTTTCGATTTATATTTAATTAATGGTTAGTCCGTCGGACTAGTTTTAATGGGAGGGGTGTGGTTTATTCAGTAAAAATCTGACACACAATGGAAGCTACGGGGCTCATTGTGTCTATGAAGTTTCCCACCAATCCACGCAAAAAAACAAAATATATATATTTTCCAAAAATATTAATATAAGCTAAAGAAATATGAATTTAAGCAGTACAGTGATTGTTCTAACAAAAAACACTGAGTTTTGCTGTAACTAAATTTAATAAGCATCATTTACTAACAAATATTCTAAATTTTCGATTTTTTTTTAGTTTTTTGAAGGTATATTTTTGAAAACGTCTTCTGGACGTTAGTCGGATACTCCAGACACCAATAACTACAACCTACCCACAATTAGAATTAGTCTTATAGCTGTTTACAGAAAGGGATACTTGGTATCGCTACTTAATATACCGTCTATCCAGGTCAATCGTGAATTTTCAAAATTTCTATCTATCTAAATAATTCTATTTGCTTAATAGGCAGCATTTGCTTTTCCAGTTTGAGTTATGTGTCTCAAACACTTCCATTTATAAATTTTTATTTATGTGGTCCATGGTTCTTTGTTTGTAGGCGACTAACATTTTTTATTTGTTTATTTTTCGAAAATATTCTACTTCTTACTCTGAGACGTTTGCTTCCGAAAATGTAGACGTATAATGAAAATAAAAATAAAACATCCGAGTTATAAGAAGTCGAAGGATTTGTTTGTAAAAATTAGAAAATGAAGATTAAACATTTGCTTCTTTTGAAAGAAATGTAACACTTCATTCCTTTGTATAATAATGACTATTTAAAGGATATCAAATATGGTTAGACTAGTGAGTAGTGCCCACATTTGATAAAGTTGTTTAAATTTAAGAATTAAAAGCAGTTAGTTTTTAACTTTTTATTATAATTTTTTTATTTAAAAGTGAAATTTAATGAAATTAAAAAATTAAAACAACATAAAAAGCTTAGAGAGATTAAATAAGATTTCTCCCTGATAAAATTATATACCTCTACTTTACCACTTCAACTGCTTTTACGGCTTCTATTAAAATTTTAATTTGGTTCTTTTAGGGATAATCCGGATATTTCCAGTTTTCTTATAGACTCTAGATCTTATAACTCTATAGATCTTTCTTATAATTGGATGAAATGAAAATTAGTTCAGCTCTTAAATCTTTATTACGTAATAAAGCCGAAAATATTTTTATGGAGACTGCCTCTTTGGGATCTTATGCAGTAATTATATATATAGCAGTTTTGAACCAAGTTCACCAAACTGTAATTATTGGCTGTATAGATAATGCTAGATCAGGCTCTTTTTTCAAGTTTTTAAAAATTTTGACTTTAGCCGGAGACTTTAAACATATTTTTTTTTATGTTTGTAAGTCATCATTAGGATACTACACAAGGGAAGTTATATGAGTGATTTTGTGATAAAATGTTTTGTATCACTCTTGCATACTTCGCCCATATATTGTGCAGTGTCTGTTATAAATAGCAAAATAGAATCTTTGTTGAAGCTTTTCCCCAAAATAGTTATTGAATTGTCAAAAAAACAAGCAGTTGTTGTATGAATTGCTTTCAAACAAACAATGCATATTTTAACAAAAACTTTTGTTTTGCAAACTCCTCCCCGATGGGGCCCAGAAAACTAATAATTACATTTGCCACATATCTATCAGTTGCACCTGTAGTCTCATCAATTGAAAACAACAAACATCAATTTTTGACACTATTTTTAATTTTTTCTATACTGAATCTAAATAGTAAATCAGGCTTTTACATGCTTAGTACGAAGAGTTGCTCTAACAAGCGAAATATGCAAAAATATAGCTTAACAAATCTAGCTTAAAATACATAACTTTTGTTGAAATGAATTACTTGCTATCATGTCGATTTCTCGATAAGACATAATCAATAACGGTATGTAATTTTAAATACATTAACCTTAAATTTTTTTTTTTTTTTAATATAAACTTTTATTTTAACTACTATTTATTTTGTTTCGCTCGTAATTATAACTGTATGTTAACATGTTTATTCTTATATTATATATTGTAAAAATCAATATTAAATCTTTTTTTTTTTTTTTTTTTTTTTTTTAACCTTAAGTGATCTTCTTTGGGAGTCAATAGATGAACACAAGCAATCAATTCCAGAAAAATATTTTCTTGATCAAAATTGTTAACGGGATATAAAGGGTGTGTATTTTGTATTAATTGGACGTGGCTTTAATTTTATTTGTTTTAAACTAATATAAAGGTTTTATAATTTTGACATTTTGACGTTTCAAACTATATAGACAAACAATAGATTCTAATACAAGTTCTAACCTCATGCAATATATTCAAAATAATAAATATAAAAAAATAACATTTCAATCGTTACTTTATGCGACATACATACAAAAAATACATCCTCCTCTTATAAAATATCAGTAACAAACAACTGATAATGAAAATAAAGGTATTTTTTTCTTCTTTCAAACTTTGTCTATTTTCTTTTTGTTTCATTCGTTTTATATGTATTGCACATGAATTTGTGGATTTGTATTGTATATGAATTCACCAAAAATAATTAACCAAAAATTAAAACCAAAAATTAAAAACGTTAATTTTAGCTTTAACTTGAATTTTAATTAATAAATAGGGGTTCTTAGTCTTATATATAATACACAAGATGAACGACGTGGTGAGTAAAAAAGCAAAAATAGTTGAATAGCAAATTACATTACAAAAATATTAAAATTTTAGCAAGTTCTTAAGCCAAAAATAAAAATATGCAAAACGATGGTGAATACTTAAAACATTTAAAATTAAATACCAACAAACCAAAAATAAAAAATAGAAGTAATAATTAATATACAATTGTATATTTTACAGCATTCAATCATGGAGTTGTTAAATATTTAAAAATGAATTGTTAACGCTCTGTGGTACATAGTTAATACAAAAGTACAAAAAAATTTGCTCACTAAAGAAATAAAAATATGGGATAAATAAAATACAAGCACATTAAAATGATTAGATTGTTTATTTTTATAATTTGCAGACTAAACGATTAACATCCCAACTGTTTCAACAGCTTGGTATTGACTATAATATCTACAAGACATGACATAGATAATAACATTGTCTACTTATCAATTTGTTTTTTTTTAATTTTTGGTGTAGCAGCCAATTTAAATGTGGAAAACTACATTTATTGTAAAGTAAAACTTTGCCTTCATAATAGCAAAATTCCATTTTATTTTAAATGACAACGAACATGTATTCCAAATTAATTTCAAAGAATAATTGAAAAACTTTGTATGTACATACATTCATGACATAAGCGGAATTCGAACTCGAAATTACCCTTTTGCTATTACATAACATAGTCTATATTCTATTACATAACAAATACACTATCTTAGTCCGTTTAAATTAATGACTGTCTTTAATACTGACGAATATTTTTCGATTATATTAAGAACGAAATATCCACTTTAATATTTTATGTGAAAACACTGATTTATCTCTACTACGTTGAGAGTAATTTCGTCATAAAGTATTAGGTATTATACTTTGATTTCATTATAAAGTGTAAATATTCAATAATCAAGCGATTCAGAAAACAACAACAAATATACAAAACAAATATTTTTTTTATATAAAATCGTGCAGAAGACAGAACTGCTTCTGTGCAATTGCACTGGAGATTCACTAGTATAGTATATGGAGTAAAATGTCAAAAATTATATAGAGACTTAAGCATAATTAAGAAACGAGTTGTATAGCATGTGAAAGAGTTTCTGCATAAAAATAAAATTTTTAGCTATTATTATACACTCATTCATCAAAGAGTGATTTCGGATTTTGTTTCCAACATAATCACAAATATATTATTTTTATCAAATTATACGAGTAAATACAACCAAGTATTGTATATGCTTATATACTTAAGGCATACATGATTTTGTTATGTTCTGAGAAATAAAAATTGCGTAATGTAAGTAATTTAGTTGTTATGTACTTACATTACAGATTTGATAGTTTAAAGATAGAAATTTTTTGGTTCTGAAATTATTCGAGGTGTGGGGGTATACAAAAAAAAAAAAAAAAAAAATGAGCGCAAATGAAATATAAAAGAAAGGGCTGTAAAAAATTACCCAAATTTAAAAGAATAATAGGACAAAATGTTGACTGGTTTGAGGATTGGTTACATACGAGTATCTAAAACACAACAATAAAAAAACAAAAACAAAATATAAAATAAAAATAAAATAAAATAAAAAAAAAAAACAAATAATTTTTATATTTAGGAAAATGTAAGTTTATCTCTTGCGCAATTTAAGGAGTAGAAAATAACAATGACAAAAAAAATAAAATTAAATGAAATGAAATAGAAAGGAATTAAGAAAATGGAGAATTTAAATCAATAGTATAAGTAAGTAAGAAAATTTTAATGTAGTGAAAAATTTAAATAAATTTTACTTAATTTTATACAAATTACAAATTCAGTTACATAACATTTTAATTTCAAATTTACGATTGTAGATATGTAGGTATTATAGAAAATTAAAGGGTTTTCCGTTTTTTTTTGTTTTTTTGATGTTGTTTTTGATATTATTTTTGTTTTTGTTTTTTTTTAGATAATATCACATTTAAATTGATGATAATGTTTTTTGATAAGAAAATATGCTCCAATTTTATATGATAACGTATAGGTTTATTTTTGGTTTTTATAATACATAAAAACAATGAAGAAGTCTTTAAATTATTTTTTCCAGTTGGTTCTACATGTTGTGGGACACATGTTTATCAGTTGGTTTTGGATGTTGGGGTCATAACCTCTTTAACTCTTTTTTCTCTGATCTATATTATCTACTACCTACTACTTACCATACTAGGATATTCTAATTTAATGCTAATTCTTTGATATCTGTCGTTGACTTCGGAAAGGAGTCGTTGTCTAAGTCAACTTTGTTTTGTTTTTTGTTATACTGTAGATGTTGCTTCTGAATTTCATTTGGAATAACTACTATGGTATTTTTTGTATCATCAGTGGTATTTCAGACTTTAACAGCTCTCAGAATGGAATTGATATTTACTTCTTTGATAATTAATTCCTTGTTTGCTCTAATATTGGTATTCATCATCCATCACCATTCTGGTGAAAACAAATTATCTAGATGAGTTTTCTGTTTCAGTAATTTTCCTTAAATAAAAATAATTGTATTTTTCTAGATTATTTCTAGATTCTAATAGTTTTTATAGAATTACCGACATTAATTATTAAGTAAAACTAAAAAGAGGGCATAAAAGAGAGCACAATCTTATGTGATTCATTGTTTTATAGTGTAAATTAATTTTTTAATTATATTCGGTCCTACGAACCTTCATAACAGGTTTAATACCAGGAACTTACACCATTTTAAACGCATTAAACATTTGTAAAAGCAATGTCAATATAGTTAGTACTGAGCTAAAAGTTCAACATTGCAAATTGCTGGTATAAATCTCCAACAGTGATTTAAGGTGGTTACAAGTTAATATTAAAGGCAATTGACTTTACAAATATATCTTTCCTATTGGAAAGGAATACCACACCTTTCTTAGTACCTATTATATTAGATTAGTTAAGATTTAATTATAAATTAGTTATAAAACAATGAAATTACATAAAACTAATATAACAAGTGGGGGTGCTGGCCCCTCTAATACCGCAACCGCAAATAGACTTATTGTCATTACCCGTATCAATGCTAAAATTACATATCAGAGTCCTTAAAATGGCGTTTAATGATCATGTTTATGATATTCTTCGGGCACACCACCTTTCATTGTTCGGGAAACGCTCTTCCAGATGGTGAAGTCTGCTACGAGTTAGTCCTTCGTATTCGTAGATCAGATGTTCAATATATTCTTCTTCTACTTCACATATTTTACGCAAGTTGTTTTTGGTTAAGCCCATTTTATAAAAAGCTTCTTTATTAGGTAACGATCAGTTGTAGTTATTCCTGCCATGATTTTTACTCAGCAAAAGCTGACAATTTTGGCTTCAGTCAAGTACTTCTCCTATTAGGAATAATATATACTAAACTAAAATAAAGTAAAACTGAATGAAATTACAAATATGAAAAAAATAAATGATTATTAATAAAAATTATAAAATATAGTTAAGAACTTAACACCTTGCAAGTACTTAGGACTTGTCGGAGAAAATAGTTATCTGATATGGGAGATTATTGACACACAGGAATATATTAACCCTTTCAAGGCAGCATTTTCATTTTTAATATTTTCCAACTTGTTTTTGTTGTACTTTAAAAGTCTTTAAATAAGTAAAATAATTTAGTTTTTTGAAATTTTTATTTCAAAAGTAGAGTTTTAAAGTGGTTATCCTATGATACCACAAAGCAGAATCGTACAAAATATTATTTTAATTTTTTTTATGGTATTTTAAAAAAACAATTTCTTTTCTCAGATAGAGGAGCCCAACTTGGGATACTGTACATGACCAACGTATTCTATGTATTTTAACAGACTAACTGCAAAGCACACATAGCCTTGATGTTCCATAAGTAGGCATATCGATCGATCCCGATTTTTTCCAGCGAAACATATGGTTTGTAGTGGTTAGTTGATTGCTCAATTGAAGAATGTCCGTTTTTTAGGAATGTTCGATCCAGCGCCTATTAGACCGGTCGAAATGGCGAGCCGGAAAGTTTTAAGGTCGTTTAGGGTTTTTCTTCTATTCTACCTTTGTAAATAATATAAGAATTAACTACAACAACATCAGTGAAACGCCAGAATATTTTAGGCCACCATTTGAGACTTTTCCTATCCAATTCGTATACACTTTTTAACATATCGGCTTTGTCTCATAGTCCATGTGATTATAATATGAGCTAATATTTTTGTTAGGTACATTTAGGATTCTGCTTATAGTGGTATGTCTGAGATAGGTATATATTTCTTTCTTTTACAACCAAAAATATATTTTTTTTTATCTGATCTTTATAAAATATTGATAAACGATTCCAAAACACTAAAAATATTTTACCTGCCATTATCTTTCAATAATAAGAAAACTCACGAAAAAATTAAAATAAAACTTAAATTAAAATAAAAAAATAATGTTATATAAAATGTCAAATTAGAATTTTAGTACTCTTTAATTACTTTAAGGTCCGGTAGATGGCTCTCAAATACTGCAATAGTGCAATAACACGGAGGTATTGTTAGGATACCATTAAGCATGCTTAGAAATAAATTTTAAACTGTGGTATTCCTACGATACCAGTAAGCTTGAAAGGGTTAAATGTATTCTCCAAGATTATCTGTATTTGGTTGGAAGAGTATATATGTCTGATAACGTAGGAGATATTTTAAATATAGTTATGTTATTTATTTATTTTAACAGGCCAAATATTTGCTATATATTTTTGTATATTATATATTTATATTATTTTTTTTATTAGTTATATTATATCTTTATTAATTATTAAATTATATTTGAACCGATGTGGGTATAGAAAATTACATTTTTCAGTAATTTTCACCATTTGAAAAATTTTTTCGTTCTCACGGGGTTTGAACACGTGCTTCTTCGGTCCTTACATTACTACACTCGAGTGCTTTACCACTCGGCTACCGAGGCCACATAAATATATTAAGGTACGTCATATTTTTTTTGAAAATTTAATATTAAAACAATGAGACAAGAATCTCAGCTTTTCACTCAGTGTTTTGCGGGTTAGTAATATTTTTGTTTTTATATGAACTGTCAGTTTTAATACTTATAGAGCACGCACATAAGCCATTTATTAGAAAAGAAACATTTGATTGCAATCATTATAATATCACACGCACAATTTTATTGAGTTATCAGGCGAGTACTAGTCCAAAATTGAGGCTATGACTGCGAAATTTCAGTTCTAAAAACTTTCTTGGAGTACTTGCAGCCTCAAAGTAGTTTTTATTACCAATCGCTAAGTGAGATAACTCTAATGTGTCAATCATGTTGAAAATATGGCTGCGATAACCGATAATTTTGCGGTTGCAATCCCTAAAAAAGTTCGGTTGTGATAGCTTCGGACAATTGGCTATGATAACCATCACTTATGGCTTTTATATCTTCGAAAAAGCTAATATAAACTCAAAGAAAATAATTGCTGTTACAATAACAAGCATTCGTTTGTGATAACCCACTGATACAAACATTCGTGACAATAGAATGCCATCAGTAGTTATGGCTCGGAATGAGTTGGTTTCGTCATAAATATTTCCTAAGTTGCAGTTCAGTTATATTTCATTTTAGTGGAGTCATGAGCTCCAAGATGAGCTTACCTAAAACTCGAATGTGACCATGGTTAATAACATCACATAACATCAACAAATTGGGGAAGAACCTTTTGGAAGTTGTGATAACTTTCCCCCTTCTCCGTGCATTCAATGGAGTTAGTAGAACCCTAGACCTTTAAAAAAGATTGAATTAGAATTGACTTTAAAAAGCATTCTAGTGGTTCAATTTTTCTGTAGGGTGATATGTGGAAAATTTTAAATTTCAGGGATTAACATTTTAACCAAGAATATCTGCTGGATAAAAGTGACGTCTGCAATTGGTAGTATTACTATAGACATTTCTTATAAAAAAGGTAACGATCTATAGTTTCTATTGTAGCGGATCATTATGCCACTACATGTGATTTATTGTTGAGGAAATAAGGGACGACTGTGGATATCACCTTGTTAGAAAATAATTAATTGACTGCTATCTCTGATGTCATTTTGTTTGTCTCGTTAGTTGGTCGGTGAGTGGTTGTAAGACTGTTGAGCAAAAATAACTCAACAAAATAAAAACTAAAGGCAACATTTAACAAGTTAAGGCTTTAATCATCATATTTTAATTTTTTTGTGATAAAATAAATTTAGAAAATGGGAGGAGGTTTAGGAGATCCAGTAGCTTTCATGAAAGATTTTTCAGCAGGTGGTATTTCCGCTTCAATTTCTAAAACAGCCGTAGCTCCAATTGAACGTGTAAAATTACTTTTACAAGTACAACACATTTCAAAACAAATTTCAAAAGACCAACAATATAAAGGTATGGTAGATTGTTTTGTACGAATTCCAAAGGAGCAAGGTGTTATGGCATACTGGCGTGGTAATTTAGCAAATGTTATTCGTTACTTTCCAACTCAAGCCTTAAACTTTGCATTCAAGGATAAGCAAATATTACAATATAAGCAAATCTTCTTAGTAGGAGTAGATAAAAACACACAATTTGCCCGCTATTTCGTTGGTAACTTAGCATCTGGTGGTGCCGCTGGAGCAACTTCATTATGCTTTGTTTATCCCTTGGATTTTGCCGTACAAGATTGGCCGCTGATATTGGCAAAAGTGGTGCTGAACGTGAATTCAGTGGTCTTGGAAACTGCTTAGGCAAAATTTTCAAAACAGATGGTATTGGCGGTTTATACCGTGGTTTCGGTGTCTCAGTTCAAGGTATTATTATTTATCGTGCTGCATATTTTGGTTTCTATGACATAGCCCGTGGTATGCTTCCTGATCCTAAAAACACACCAATTTATATCAGTTGGACCATTGCTCAAGTCGTTACAACAGTCGCTGGTATTGTATCATATCCATTCGATACAGTACGTCGTTTTATGATGATGCAATCTGGTCGTAAGAAGACAGAAATTGTCTACAAGAGTACACTACATTTGCTGGGCCACTATTTCCAAACAAGAGGGTACATCAGCCTTCTTCAAGGGTGCTTTCTCAAACGTTCTTCGTGGTACAGGCGATGCCTTTGTACTTGTCCTTTACGATGAAATTAAGAAAGTACTATAATTTACTAAAATAAAGTAAAATTAATTAATGTCAGAGTTCATGTAAAACGAACAAAATAAAACACTGGTCTTCAAATATTAATTGGGATAAAGTATTTTAGAATCAACAGGACCACTATTTCCTTTGTTCTTTTTTAACCATAAAAATACAATATTTTCGTTTTTACAGACCCGAACCGTTTCAGCTAGCGAAGCATATTTGATAATGATAATGATTTTTATTTATTTATTTCTTGTTTACAATTAGGTCTTAAAATAAAAAAAATAAAAGAAAAGTAATTAATATTAATTTAACAAAATTATTATAAACTAAAGTACTCTACAATTTAAAAGAAAAATAGAAGGAAATGGGAAAACTAGAACTACGTATTAACAAATGGTTATTAAGTGTGATGATAAGAAAATGTGTGTTTTTTTATTTTTTGTAACTATATATCTGCTCTATTAAAGCTTGAGCTCAAATATTCAATTCCAAGAGAATTGTAGCAATAAATCCATTTTAATTTGACTTCCACTTAATGAAAGATCAATGTAGCTTTTATATTTATTTCATAATATAAACATCCTATTAATGCCCATGTTTATACGAGGCAGAAATCTGCCGCAGATCTGCCATCATGTTCATACGTAAAAAAAACTGGTAGATTTCTGCCACTTTTCTACCCATATACCTACACATGCATAATGGGTTCATATTTCCCGTAATTTGTTCGATGATAAAGGGCATTAAAAATTGCTATCAAATTAATTTAAAAACAAAAACAGCAGTTACACAAAGTATTTAAGTTCAAATCAAGACCTAAAATTAATTTTTGAGAAGCTATATTAGAGAAATGTACTACATACCAGGTATTACTAACTTTTTCAAATAAAAACTAGTCGTTTTTAAAAGATTTTAATTTTGATTTTTTCCGCTTAATTTCACCTCATCACTACTGATCAAAATTTCAACATTTTTGTTGCTCCATCTCTTTATTCATAGTGAAAGTAAATTATTTCTAATACAAAATTTTAAATCAAGTGAAGCGAATTCATACAAACAAAGCGAAATTATCTAGGACAATAAAAAAAACATGGTTTATGCCTCTGCTAAAATTCTTAACTACCAAGTTTCATTTCAATTCCGAAAAAGTATTAGGAGTAAATCTTAGATGAAATTGGAATACCGGTAATACATAATTATTTATTAGTAGGTGGTGAATTTGGGTGAATTATGTGTTTAAAATTTTAATATCAAATCAAAAGTGGTGGATAAAAATTTTAAATGAATTATCGGTACTTGATAGACAAGTAATTATTGTGAATTAAGAAATACAATAAAAAACTGTATGGTAACGAATTAACGATTGTCTCAGAAATTATTAATATTATTTTTCACTGTCTATAATTTTTAGATATTTATTTTTAATAATATGAAATTGATCACTTTTTTTATGTGCAAATTTACAATTTTAAATTTGGGAATATATGTTTTTGTATTTTATATAGATATTATATTAAAATAAAAATATCTATTAAAATAAAAATATAAGAATTTATGCTTATCTACAAACTGGGAGTTATTTAAATTTCAAATAAGAGAATTTGAAATTAATGTTGAAATATTTAAAATAGTAAACAATAAACAACATATTAATTGAAACAAAAAAAAATGTATTCAAATTACGGTATTTAAAAGGGGTGTCACCCACATCAGAGCACTGTTGTGTATTAAAGTTTAATAATAGATCTTCATTTCAACAAGTAAATTTTTATTTTTCTTTATTTATTTTATTCATTACCCTAGCATATAGCCGTATGGTGCAATACTTTACATTTACAAATTCAAATTCAAATATTTTATCGTTGATTAGACATCCTTAGGTGCCTATTACACATCATTCTTTTCATCAATCATTTCGTCCATATATTGACAATATATTGATGAAAAGAATGATAACCGATGACACATCAATCATGCACTCGTCAATCTTTTTATACATTTTGCAAGGACATACTGTGGAAGTATTCTGAATATATTGATAATTTCGAAATATATGAATATTGAAAATATAATTTCTGGAGGAATGTTTTTGACTTCGGTTTAAATTAAATTTTTAAAGTAAATGTTGTGTATAAAAAACAACAAATTATTTTTTTGCACATTTGAATAATATATCAATTGTTTTTTTACAATAATTGCTATAATTATTAAAATTGATATAAAAATTACTTTTTTTAGAATTACATCACAAATTAATATTATAACCTTATCTGAATATTCCCCAAAAAGCCATTTTTTTAATTCCGCTGATTTTGACAGCATGATTGATGGGAATAGAACCACCACCAATATGACAATATATTGAAGAATGACTGACCATTGATTCATGTGTAATAGGGCCCTTACATTTAACATTTTTTTTATGATTAATATTTATGTATTAGTATCATTTTAATATGGTTAGTTGTATATTAGATTCAGTATTAATTTTTGGCAAATCAATATAAACTGTCAAGCATTATAAAGGTAAATTATGTTTTTGGTGATTAGTTCAAAGAAAAGATAGATAATTTTATATTTATTTCTGATGTTATGATTATGGATGTCTATACTTCTATTTAATAGGAAACTGTGGTTATTTATAATTCCCAATGCAGTAGTTAGTGGTTAAATTAATATTAAAAAATTTTATTGCTTCTTGGTGGTTTTATTCATAGAGTGTCAAAGAGATTTTTATTGGTGAAATAAAATGTTTGTAATTTGAATGTAGCTGATTTGATTAGATCTGATAAACTATGTCAAAGGTTGATTTAATATGGCAACTAAACTAGTAATAAGTAGATAAAATGTGAAATGAAAAATTGGGACATGTTTTTTAAAAACTATTTTCTACTAGATATTTATGCATCAAAATTTACTTAGAATCAGCACGTTTTACATAGTAGAATTTCTGTACAATATCGAAATATAACGAAATCTTTATTTGCTTCTGGCTGAATTTCTTTGCATTTGTTTACTATAAAATTTGAAGAGTATCTGCTTTAAGAGTTTTATTGCTGTATGTTTTAAATGTACATTCTGTAATAATTCCATTAAACTAAAAATACAACAAATAAAAATATTTGCCAGGATTCCCATAATTTTTTTCTATGATGTGTTCAGCAAATGAAAGTTTACATAATGAATATTGATACAATGCGTCTACATAAAAAAATATATTCAATATTGAGAAATTTAGTACCTAAAGAACTTGTGATCCTAAATTGGTTCAATATTAAATGCATTTACACGCAACAGTTGCCATTCAACATTGATACGATATTTATGAAATATTGTACCATGTAAAACGTGCTTAAGCTGGTTAGTTTGTTAATTTCTAAATCGTTATTGTATTTTTCATATTCATTTTGGTATCTCTGACAGGTACAATAATGAAGGAGGTATTTGAAAAGCAATTTAATATCTATCAAATATTTTCCATTTTATAATTAAGTTTACAGAATTCCCTAAAAGGTAAGCGAAATTATAATCTAGCTAAAGCCTGGAAAAGATTATACATAAAAACATCATATAGACCAATAATTATTCTCTTATCTATTCTTTCAAAAATATTTGAAAAATTATTTTTTGATCGACTAGAACCAATATTGATACAAAAAAATCTGATACTGAATCACCGATTTGGATTTAGACTCAGCGTCGTAACTAGGTAACTGCAACAGGCTCACAAGCACAGGGCTCAAATGTCTGAGGAGCTAACTTTTACTAATTTTTCTTTTATATTATAACCTCATAAAGCTATAAAAATAAATAATTATATAGGGACAAATAAAAAATAGTAGCTAAAGTTATTTTTTTATTAATCCATTATACTAAATAAAAACAATAATAATTGGAGCTACCGACGAAAACAATTAAAATAAAAGGTGATAAATTGGATATTCATGATGTCAGAGGACAAGGATACGACAACGGTGCTAATATATCTGGCAAATATAAAGGTGTAAGATCCCATATTTTTGAAATCAATAATTTGGCTATTTTTGTGCCTTGTTCGGCTCACTTCCTTAATTTAGCTGGTGTTTATGTTGCGTCTACAACACCACAAATGACCACTTATCACTTGGCACTTGGAACTGTGCAAAGATTATTTAACTTTTTCTCATCATCGACAGTACGATGGGAAGTTTTAATGAAATATTTATAATTAAGACTTATTAAAATTTATCGGATACACTGTGGTCATCACAGGCCAATGCAATGAAATCGTTAAGTTTACATTTATTCGATGTATTGGAATCGATTGCAAATGGTTCAACTGCATCAAATCCAGAAACTATATAAAATTCTATAATGCACTGAGCGAACAAATAAAGTATTACAACGAAAAGATGTATCGATAGACCATGGAACAAAATTAATTGATGGATAGACGAGAAACAGATTTCAAACAAAATTTGATATTAAAAATAATTTAGCTAAAACTATGGATTTACAAGTTGGATTTCGCAGTAAACGGAGGAGAATAGTTAAACAAAATGGTAATGGATGAGGCACCGGATGAAGGAAGTAGCATGACGTCCGAAAATTTGTTTAAAATACAAATGTACGATGTTTTTGACAAGCTGTTGTCTCAATTAGATTGGCGTTATGAAGAACTTAGAAATATTTGTAAAGATTTTAGCTTTCTATATAGTTCATCTTTGGAAAAAGACACTGTTGTAGATTTGAAAAAAGCGGATGCGACATCAATTGAAATTTCACAAGATTTACGTGACTTTGGATTAATAGATTCTTATCCAAATATTAATATTACTCTGCGACTATTTCTTACTCTTCCAGCATTAATTGCTTGATGTGAGAGAAGCTTTAGCAAATTAAAACTAATAAAAAGTTATTTAAGATCAACTATCAGGCAAGATAGGTTATCCAATCTTGCCATAATATCATTGGATATGGAACAATATAGTTAAAGATATACCATTTGATGATATAATTAATGAATTGTTGAAATGAAGACCAGAAAAATCCAAGATAATTAAAATTTCGTATATAATATGTGATAATAATTTTTTCCATAATAAATTTTTTTATCATAATTGTACTAAAAAAACTTACTTTTTTCCCAAAAAAATATAGGGGCCCAAAAAAAAATATTGCACAGGGCACTGGAAAAGCTAGTTACGGCGCTGTTTAGACTACAGCATTCTACAAAGAAGCAAAGATTGTGTGTGGGTATCTGCTTAGATGTTGCAAAAGCATTTGACAAAGTCTGGCATAAAGGACTACTTCTACTGTATAAAATGAGAACTATTTAACCAAAGCTATGTTGCCTAATTCCCTAATTATACAAAGTTATTTAAGTGATCGTTAATTCCTTTTAAGTCTGAATATTTAAATATATGTGCAAAATAGAAACAAGAGTACCCACAAGGCAATGTTTTTGGTCAATCTCCTGTATACAGCCGAATATTCCGATATCAAGACAACAAAACCCATTACTAGCACTATTCGGATACTTGTTGATGACTACTTGAAAACAACTACTAAACAGGTACGAAAAACAATGGATTGGTTCAAAACCTGGAATATCAAATATCACTTAAAGGGTTTTCATTCACCTTTTTAATGTTATTTAATTTAAAGAATTAGAATTAATTGTAATGAGTCTAAATAAATAAATTATCAACCTACTTGTTATATATGTATATATATGTAAGATTGTAAGATCTAAGATGTCAACCCGAATTGATTTTATACGTTTATTTTATTTAATCCTTAAAAATAGTGCAATTGGTGATGTTTTATTTAAATAGGGCTGCTACACACAATTAGCAGTAGCCTTTCAAATATAAAATTATTTCATCATCATCATCTGTTAGTTTTACAGCTCGGGGTTAACTTTAACCTCGTTTTAACTTTCTTCTATTACCTTTTAATTGTATAAAATTACTTAATTAAGGTAAATAAGAAATATATATAAAGACTAAGAGACCTGAGATGTCTATAGTGTCTGCTATAATTAATTTTTATAATCTTAAAACTGTCTGTGCTATATCTAGGTATGTAGAGGTCATATCTACTAGATTACTGACAACAGTAAAACGTCAAATTCTTTAAAAAATCAAAAATGTCAACAATTTTTTTTTGGGCGTAGACAAAGTTATGTTTTTAATTGTTAATCAATTTAGCTTTGTTAATGTCCGGCTTCAATGCAAATATACTTTTTTTCTATACTGTTTTTATAAAGAAATTTATATTATCGGATATCAGTAGATCCGGTGTTGTCTCTTACAACAAATATTTTATATTTTTAAATTATATTGAATATTTAATCTCAAGGAGGGTCAATAACTGTTATGATTTTATTATAAAATTTAATACGCTTTTATGCAAATAATTGTAACCATTATTTTGCAATAAATGACAATAATTTACATTTGAAGGTTGATCTATATATATTATTATACGTATATAATTCGTTATTTTGCTCTATTCTAGCAAATATTCAGTACATTGTGAAGTAAGTTATAAATAAATATAACCGAAGATTGTTGTAGAATTGAAGACAAATTCGAAATTGTATTTGAAATTGTAATATGTTCATCTTCGATCGAGTTTTGATTTAATTTAATTAACATCAATAATTGAACAACAGTATGGATTTATATTTTACGCAACCATATAAAAAAATTAATTTTAAATAGTTTAATTTGCGTATGATATGTTGTAACTAAATTTCGACTTTCAACTTAATTACCTGTATAGTATAATGTCTTGAATGCAGTTATGAAGTTGAGTTAATAAAGCACGTATCCCCCTAGATGAATTTGGTTCATTTTAAATGTTCATTGCTCACTAAAGCATTTTGTAACAAAATGATCTAAAGGTAATAGACTTCGAAATTTAGCAAAAACTATGACAATTTGATGAGACATGTTTTGTGAAATCTGATAGCAACTTCACGACACAGTATTTCTAATTCTTAGGGTACAGGATACCTATAGGGTAGTCAAGAAAAGCTTTAATAACAACATTTTCACCCGAAGAAAATTCTGAAGAAAGAAGGTGGCTGCAACTGAAGATACTAGTTAAAGATAGAAGATTATAGAAAGAGGCTCTTTTAGATCTATGTCTCATTGATGGGTGCTTCAGAACGACAATGTTGATTATAATGATGACTTCGAAAGATAAATGCGACTTTAACAATTCAATTAAAAAAATAAATCAATTTACAATCTAATATTTCGAAGAAAGACGTTAGTATTTTATAAATATGAAACAGTTTGTAGAAACATGCATGGACGTACTGTGTGTTCAAAATAATTATAATTTCAATATACAGGTAGTTTTGCGAATAACATACCATAGCTTTAAAGGTGGATGGGAAGATACTAGCAAACAAAATTTTGTATGACTATCCTTAACCGTTTAGAAGTTATGAGGCTTTGCTGCAGAAATATTTTGATTTAAACTTTTACCTATTGAAACTAAGCTGGTTAATATAAGATAGTAGCTAATTAACTTACTTAAAGCTGTTTGAAGTCTTCTTCTATTGTATTAAATCTTTCTTTTGCATTAGGTCCGAAATCAATTCTGTCTTTTAAGCCCCAATTAGATATTGCGACTAAATAACAGCTGAGGGAACTGGCCATGATATCTCTTTTGGTTGATACAGCAATAGATGTAGATTGTTTATGGTGATTGTTTAGAGATGCAGATTGTTTATGAAAATCGTAGGATGCTACGAGAGTGTTGTCTGCAGTGAATTCGATTGAAAACCGTTTGGAGCAAGTCAGTTATAAATAATATAAGGAGTGGTATATATGAGAGAAATGACCTTTAGGGAACACCAGCGTTTATTTGGAATTAGTCGGACTTAAATTCATCAACCAAGACTTGAATTTTACGATGCGCAAAAGAAGTTTAATTCTATTTGAGAGAAGAGGACCCTAAACCCATGGCTTGACATTATTTTGCTAATAATGCACTATGCCATAATCGATTGAAAGCTTTAAAAATATCCAGAGCCACAATATTTCCTTCACCCGAATTGTGCAAACAGATATTTAGCTATTCGTTAAGGTATGTATTATTAATTGCAACTTAAGACCATAAAAGCCATCTGTTATTTATCTGTCTATATTTTTTACAACATAGTATGCCATTCAATCACCGGTGGATCGGTCGGATTTAAATCTGTATTACCTATCGTAAACATTACCTTAACTTGATTGTCTAAATATTTGGTTAGCTTTCTCCATAATTTTAGAGAAGATTAGCAACATAATTAACTTGCAACATAATACCTTCATGTTTTTAATTTCTTGCCGTATTAAAATTTGGCAATCATTAGTCACTAAAATCTGAAATTCTCAAGTTTAAGTAATTAAAGTAGTATCACAAATTTATTTGGTTAATACCAATATCATAGTGGGTGACAATGTAGACTTTCTGAAAATTTTTATATCTTGTAGTTTTCTTAAGCAGTTACTGCCAAAAAATTCACCATAGTTTGGTTTAATTTCCCCAACGATATAATATACTGCCTGTCTAATTAAACCGATATCAATAATCACTGTTAGAAATCTTCAAATATTTTATTTGTTTAGAAATATGTACATACATGATAGAGACCTAAATTAAGTAGTTTTTTTTTGTTTTTTTATGTTCATAACACAGCTTAGCAATTACAAACGCTGTTGTCATCGTGTTTGCATTGCCAGATAGGAAGGAAATTACATAAAATTAAAGTATGTAAAATATAAGATATTCAACATTTTTATTTTTTTATTGTTGTTTTTTTTTCAATGTTGTTGAAGGCCAAATCGAATGCAATTAAAATTGCGTTACAATTAAATCGTTGCAATTTAATTTCGAACAGAAAATTTGTTAGTGCATTAAATTGTAAAATTTATTTCAATTTAATAATTTCGAATTTCGATTGATTTACATTTCTATAAAAAGATTGAAAGAATTCAAAATATTTGCATAATTAGTCACTTAACACTATACAAAGTTTATTAATTCAATTTTGAATTGTGGTAAACTTAACTTAAACTTAACAGTTATTTTTAATTTTATTCTACAAATACTGTTATTTTCACAACTGACACGTAATATTTTAGTAGATATATTTCGAAAATCTGATAAATTATTATGTATTAAATAACGGTTTTTATTATTTTAAATTATTATAATTTTTAAATAACTGTAAAGTAATATCTTTGGTAACTGAATTAATCTAAGGCAAATTTCTGATGAGCAAAATATGTATGAGACAGTGGGGTCTTTATATAGCGATAATGCGATATAGAATATACGCGTTTTCGTTTTAAATCCAGTTCTTTTTCAATTTGGAGAAGTTGTGGAATAAAATAAATAGTTGACGGTTGAGAAGTAATAAAAAAAACTCTTAAAATTGAACACTTTTTTGTTGCTACATATATAAAAAACTTCTTTCTAACAATAATGTCAAAGATTCGAATGCAAAAGAAGACCACTGAAAAATAACATATAGAGTGTAAGTAGGAAGAAGTAAGAAGTTAAAAAAAACTTTTTTTTAATATGGATAAATTAGGCCAGGTGTGGCCAGACTTTTCTTGATGAAGATCGACGCAATCGGAAAATTAGAATGCAAGATCGACCAGAAATTAAAGTAAATTTTTCGGAATATTTATAATTTGTTCACTTCATAATTATAAATATTGAATAATAATTTTTAATATGAATTTATTATTGTCCTTAGATGGATACATGAGAATGTTGCATGTTGCATGCATTGCATTTTGTCAGCAAGCTGGTCAAACAATGGCACGTAACTGTGTTGTGTGTGCGTAAGTGTGCTGCGGTATTTCGATTTTATTATTTTCATATGAGAAAATGCCGATTCACATAAATTGGTGGAATTAAAGCACGCGGTCAATTGCAAAGCAATACCTCTTAAGCATGAATATTTATCTTCATGTAGCAACGACCAATAACTATTTTCAGAAGCTCTTGCTTTTATAAAAATATCAGAATTAAGGGCTATAATTCCATTTTCTATTTTTGAAGAATCAATATCAAAAAAACTAGCTATTTTTGAAGATATTTCTTCAAAATTTTGATTTCCGGAAGGGAGACATAAACATCCGAATTGGCTCTACTTTTTTAATATCTTGAAAACGATGTTCAAACTCATTAATTGATAATTTTTTCAATCTCTGCAATATAGTCATCAAATGTAAGAACTTCGGAGATAAGCCAATGGGGTCACTCACCACCTGTTACATAAAAGAAGCAAATACAAATTACTTAATATCGTCTAATAGTGACATACTATTATTAGATAAAAAAAAGATAAATTGTAAAGTTAAATAAATAAACTAAAAAAAAAAAAAAAATGTTGTATTATCGTTGAGATTTTTGTATATCATTTTCAAACTTGTAAAGTTTTTTAAATCTTTTGCTGACAACTGCAATTTCAGAAGTAATAATTTTAATTTAAAACCATTTATGGAGCTTAATAATTCAGTAATAGTTCTGTTTTTTCCTTGAAGTTCCAGATTAAGCTTATTCAGGTGGTTTGTAACATCTGTTGAAAAGGCTAAATTATGAAGCCATTTTGCGTTCGATAATTGGTCATATTTGTCTCCTCTTGAATGTAAAAATTGTGGAATTTCTGCTAGTAAATTTTCAAATCTTTCCAAAATCTCCCACGATTCAGCCATCTGACGTCTGTGTGCAAAAGCAGATCAGAACGTTCTGACTCATTTTCTTCTAACTGAATTTTAAAAAGGCGTCGCTTAAGCTTCTCGAACGTATTGAATTAACTATTTTAAAAGCAATATTACCTCTTTCATATTCAGCATTTTTGCACCACAACGCGTGCTAATGAATAACACAATGAAACGATACAAATTCTGGAAAGTCATAATTTTTTCGAGAAAGAGCCACAAAACCCTTTAGCCTACCCATGGCGGGAGCACCATCTGTTGTTATACATGCAAGTTTATACAATGGTAATGGTAATTTTTTCACAAATTTAATGAATTCACAATAAATATCTTCACCACTGGATTGCCTTTTAGTGGAAGAATTGCTAAAAGACCTTCCTTTGAAGTCATATCTTCGAAACTCATTCTTATATAGATGCATAGTTGTGCGATATCGATTACATTGGCTGATTGATGATTAATTATTTAGCTTTTGGAACTCCTCTTCTGCAGCTAGTCCAAAAATACCCACATCTTGAATTTCCTCTGATGATTTCAAGTTTTTATAAAATTGGTGGTAAACTGGCGGTAAAAAGTCACTTTTTTTTTTAAATTTTTACTACGCCGATCGACTGAAAAAAATCGAAAGATCGACCTTTTGGTTTGAATTAGACTGTTAAAGCATAAATGTCGTTGCGTAGTCCTATGTTAGTCAAAAATTATTACGAACTTTGTTTTCCAACACTAATACCGAAAAACTTGCAATAAGTAATTGCAAAACCTTTATTTTTCTTCTTCTTCAATTTTGTGATGATTGCGACATTCATTGCAATGAATGAAGCATGTGTCTCTTATTTTGATGCTACATTTCTTATCTGATAGCGTGTAGCAGACTGAAGAGGCTAGAATGTGTGGAAAGCTTGAATTAAGTCAAAGAAGCATATAAAAATTGGTTTATTGGATTTGATTAATTTGTTGATGAGTTATGGGAGTATAACTATGGTATCGATGGTGCACCACTTCCGAAAATCATCATCATTCATAGCAGTACAGCATTAAATGTTTTTGTTAGTAGTTTGTGAACTGTACTTAATAAAGCTATCTCCTTGTAATTTTTGCATTCTTTTTTCTCCTTTTTATCCTTCTTTTCCATTGTGTGTGCGATTATGTTGTTGAACAATTTTTTTACTTCCGATTGGAATTCGGTTCCACTGTATTTTAAAAACTCGTTTATTCCATCAATTTCAATTTTTTCTATATTTTTGAGTGCTTTTGATGTTTCTTCTATTGTAGTGATCTATATCGCAAGTGGATGTTGAGTGTAAAAATTATTTTTTATATCACATTTTGATTTTGATATAATTTTCTGAAATGTTCGTTTTGGCTCATTCGAACAAAATAGATCTTTATATAAAAGTGTTTATATCCTGTCATAAATAAAAAAAAATTATTAATATTTAAATTAATTTTTCGAAGCATTTTATTATACGGTTTCTCCGTATGGATGAGTGCCGCCAAAACTAATTTGAATTTGCTTCAGAGAAAACAAAACGCTAATTAATTCTAGGCCCTTTAGTTCTCCACTAACAAATTGCACTTATTAATAAACACTAAAACTATTTTCGAACAAATACAAAGAACAGCACCTGCTTTTCTTGAAAGCTTCCGCTTATAACAACGGTAGTAGATTAAGGTTTAGTATTAAGATCATGTTAGTAAATAGACTTAAGTTAAGCTTTAGGTTAGGTTTAAATTGGCTTTTATATTAGTATAAAAATAATTAATGAAAGATTTTTACTTGCAATTTTTTTCCTTTACAAATTAAATTTATTCTAAATATTTAAGTCAGGTTATTTTAAATAAGTACAAATCAAAGGTGTAAGTCTTCTAGTATAATATAAGCTCTTACAATATCGAATTAAAAATATATGAAATTAAGCACATTTTGTATCACTCAAAATTTAACCTTTGGCTTAGGAGGTAAAATTTTCTAATATAGTTCTGTACGTGCTGATACGTTTTACAACACTTTTTTTTAATGCATATTACAATAATATTGGACCAATAAAAGTGAAACATAATAAAAGGACTGCCAACTGAGAATATTTCTTGCCAGCTTGCTAGTAAAACAATAAAAAAAAAAAAAAAAACAGTACAAAATTTACCACCACGTCCTAAGTTAAAGGTCAACTCAAAATATTAAATATGATGAAATTCGGTTTTTCATTACTCGAGTAAAAAACGTATGAAACTATAAGATAACAGAGTTAAGACTTACGATAAACGACTTAAGCATAAAATTTTAATTTTTTAATACTTTATATGACAAGTAAAAATAAAATGTTATTTTTTAGAGCAAAAATTTTCCACTTTGAATACAATTTTATTTTTTATTAAAAATTAAAATTTTATTAATATATGTATAGATGATGTTGTGTGTTACATAACTACTGCAATTTTCCATTTAAGTACAAAATGATCTATTAAAAATGTAAGGGTATTCATGATAAGGTGAAATAATTTTTTCAATGAACAGTATTGGAATTCAAACCCGCGCTATAAAAATAAATTTTTAAATGTCATAAAATTCTAAATTTGGTCCACATGCCTAATTATATTTTTATATTATTATATGGAGGATATATGTATGAGGAAATATGATACGTAACTATGTAAAATTGGACTTAAAAATATAGAATGGTAAGGAATATTTTTATTTATTCATTTATCAAAAGAGCGAAATCACTTGTAGAAAGTATGCAATGTATCTAAATATAAAAAAATGGAGAAAGAATTTCATTAGAGTTTGACCTATTTTTATACTTTGTGCCATTTTATCCATATAACATTTTAAATTGTATTGAAAATTTATAAAAGTAATTAGATACAATTTTGACTATTGATGCTTTTAAGTGTGTATTTTTGCTTATCAAATCAATAACATACTTACTTGTATAACAAAACTTAACTGTATTGACTGTATTGAAATATACGGCTAGACTAAAATCATTGCCTTAAGTATATTAAAAGCTTTTGACAGCATTTTCATTAGACAGAATATTATTGAGTACCGTAAAACCGTCTTACATTGACCAGCAGGGGTAACTTTGACAAAAAAAAAATAATTTTAACAAATATTTTCGACCTCTGGAATAAAATAAAATATAATAATGAATTGAGTCAATTTTATTAATTCGTCATCAGATGGCAAAACAAATTTAAAAACATTTGAATTTGAAATAAAGTGGACAGTTTGAATTAAGTAAACATAGTTCAATCTACAGGCATATTTTTTGCAGCAAATAAATTTGACTGATACTGATGTTTTAATGTATTTTGATGAGGTTTTATAATAAAAAAACGATAAGTTAATTTGTTTTCTTTCAAAAATTTTTACAGTTTTACAACCATTTAATGATGATCCAAAAAATCGTTGAAATCCTAAAACTTTGACCAGCATATTAGTTTCCAATTTTCAGTAGTAAGGTAAGTAGAAGTGGCTGCCGACCGTACGCCGACAAACTTAGACAAGTAAGGTCCATTGTGTAACCACAGAAACTTTCCTCGCCTAAAACTCTACTCGTTGAACACAATTTGAGCTTTTTACAAAGCGTTGGTGATGTGTTGATTTTAGTGCCTTCAAGGTCATCCAGTGACTCCAGAAAGGAGGCTCCTAGATGGGTTTTCATTTTATGATAAAGACCAAGGCAGAATCAGAGTAGGAGTTGGACAGTTTCATCTTCCTCCCCCTCTTGACACGTTCTGCAAAAGTCGTTTGAGGGGAGTCCAAGTCTTCTGGCACGTTTACCAATAAGATGTAATGACCCCTATCATAGTGCTAATGTTACACCTTTCCATAGTTCCCAGATTGCACCCAGATTACTCCTTTCCGGAAGGATCTCTAATATAGTACCCTCTCGAGCAAGTTGATCTCGATTGCAGTTACGCGGATATACAGTAATATTACTGTGTCCTGACACCCATCGTATCGAAAAGTAATCCTCTAGTTCATCCAGAAAACTGCGATAGACCAACATGGTTTTTGAGTTGATGGTTATCGACGCCAGTCCTTTAATTGCGACCTGAATGTCTGTGAGTATACAGATATTTCTAAGATATAATACGCTGGATCTCAGCCAGTCTGAGGCTTTTTTTTATTGCCATCACCTCCTCCTGAAATATACTGCAATGTTTTGGTAGGCTGAAGAATAGATTTATATTCAGGTCTCTAAGTAGATCCCACAAATTTGAAGTCGAGACTGTTCGCAAAAGAAATGTGAAAAATAATCTTTTTTACATCATACGAACTATGTCTTACTCCCAAGATAGCTTTCAAAATACAAGTGAATCTAATTATGTGTCAAAATATACTAATAATATTATAATTCTGCGCAAGCAGTTATATTAGATAGCAGTTATATTGTTTCCTCCAATATTTTGGTCACATTTCAGGATCCAGTGATGAATATCTATGAATGATTTCAATTTTTAACTTCGATTACAGACTACAGTTACCACCCTTTACAGTCCCCATCACATTGTATTCCAGGATTTGTTCTCAAATTAATTTTTTTTTTTGTACTGATAACAATATTCATGTTGTTTGCCATTATGACTTTGTCCAATAATGGAATTTCATATAACATTATAATGCTTAACTATACTCTCCAGAAGTTTTGTACTGTAAATTCTATAAGAAAAAAAGTTTTAAAATTCAATTTGAAATACGATACTGTTACTGAAAAATAATGATTTTGAAAATTTGAAGCCGTTTCAAAAACCTATTGAAAACCTCTGTATGGTTGAACAAGTTTTAATTTGGTGTGTTTGTACCGTAACTAATTTAACTAGAGCTAGAGCTATATAAATACCCCATTTTTTTTAGCTTTAGCTAACTAAATTAGTTGGAGGTTTTTAACTAAATATAGGCAAAGTTACGTAGCAACGATATAAACACCACATTATTGTGCTACAAATGTAATTTTTGAAATTGGGTTTCATTTTCAATTTTGCTTATTGCTGGAAATTAGAAATGAAAATAAATTTTTTATATATAATTTATTTGTTTACCTTTAATAATAGTTATAATGGAAAGCTTAAAAAAATATATTTCATGACACTGCTGGCAAATTAATGAAGAAAACTACAAACTATACTTTTTGCATTTTCAATAACATTTCCATTAACTTGAGACACAGCAACCTTTCAGACAATGCAAAAATACTACAACTTTAGCTTCAACTGTTCCTTATTTGTGACCATTGCAAACAAAATTAGGTTTTGAACTTAAATCCTCTCAAAGACAATCCCATAAGTAAACAAAAAAATTCTTTTGAAAATCTCTTACAATTTAATTTTATTAACAAACCATTTCCTACTTCTGCAGTATGATAATACCCTTTTAATAGTCTTGTACATGGAGTATAAACCTCGGAGATTTTCAACCAGTGCTGCAATTTTCCCCCTCGTAGTTTTATAATCGATCTGAAAAAAAAAATTATTCATCATTTTAACAACAAAATTATACTACCTTCTCTTTCCCTGATTTCGGAATCTTCTTAAATTTACACTTCTTCTATAACGCTATATGTACGTTAAAGTTTTCAAATAATTTTCCATTATAGTTCAAAATCAAACAATTTATTATTTTCTTATCAAATTACTACATATTTGACATTTGTGACTCAGTACGGTAATGACACTTATCACAATTGTCAAAATCGTTTTGACCTTACTGGCTCTAGTTAAATAACATTGCAATTCACTCAAATTCAAACACAATGCTGAATACTTTACACCTAATTGTGAATACCTCTAATATTATTCTTAGTAAAACTCTATTATACTTTTATTATCTTTGGTGTAGTGGTTTAATTTACTAATTATTCATTATTAATAGGAGTTACTTTACTTAGCTACATTTATTTTTAAATTGTTTTAGTTTTTATTTTTATCTTATCTGATGAATGTAGTATGCTGATGTATATGTAAAATTTGCCATATTTAATTTTTTAATAAAATTATGTTAAAAAATTATAGTATCAGCACACCACACCACAATAATAACATTGTTGTTGTAATTGTTTTAAAAAATATTAAATATTATTCAAATTTAAATAAGAAAATGTAATAAAGTTGTTTACAACAACTAAATGGTAACCACAGTAAATTACAGGAAATTAGTAAGTAAATTAAATATTTTCAAATTGACTACAAATTGACTGAATTAAGAATTATGAAAGAAAGTTAAGACATTCTCTCTAGACCGGATAATATGATAATTATGAAGAATATTAAAGCTATTAGACAAAGAAAATTATTTTTAAAATGTTAACGTCCATAATTAAGACTAAAAAGTGTTTTAAGTAGAATTATTAATTATTAAATTTGAAAAAAAAAACTTATTTGCTTTTATTATTTTTGTGCAATACTCGTGGATTGTTATTAAAGAGTTTACTTAAAATAATTGCCTTCAAATTATTTTCATTTTTGTTATTACAATTTTATAAAAATTAATAATAGTAAAATAGATCGGATGAAACGGTTTTCAATTTATTTTTGTTTTCTTAATGAATTGGAACAAGCCTTTGTATCTCAGACATGATTACAAGTACAATTTTTATTCATTTATTTTTACTTGAAATTAGAGCGATACATGTTCTTTCATGTTTGTAACAGTAAAAATAAAATCGAGTTGCTCGTTGTTATTCTTCTTGAATACCGATGTTTCCCCAAAGACCTAATTAGCCGTACTTAAGCTAACTTAAGTAAATGTTAGACTCATGTACGCTCTTATGGGTTTGCATATATAATCAACTAGCCGTAATTAGTTAATTTCGGTTTCAGTTTCGTTAAAAAATTTACTTTTCGTTTTTCTTAAGTTGGTTTGATTCAGTTCGTAGGTTACCTACTTAAGTAAAATGAGGTATGAATGAAAAATAGCACAAAATGTTTCTTCTCTCAAAGTGTCAAATCAAGTGAATTTTTATACCAGGCGTAATTAAAGTTGGCTGTTAACATTAATTAGCTTTAAGTTTTGAATTGAATTTAACGAAAAGTATTTAATTAACTTAAGTACGACTAGTAAGGCTAAAATGGAATTATGCCTTTCTCAATATTTTTGTATTGTTTTCATTAGAAATTTTTGGCCGATGTATCGACGAAATTGTTATTGTAATTGTGAGTGTAGTCAGAAAACACAAAAAGTCTGTAAGTGTGATGGAGAAACAATGATAAAATATTGGGAGAAATATTGAGACAGTAGCTCGGAAATATCGAAGAATATTTATAAAAAAAGATGTATTTACTATACTTATCGCCGATATTTTCTACAATACTAGCACAAAATTTGTACTTAACTTACACAAAAAATTGTTGAAAGAATTTCGCTTACTACGATTACAATTGCATTTTATGAATGAAAAAGACAATTTAATTTTGGTATGTATATAAAAATTGGTATATAAATATTACAATTTTACTCCCTTGTTCACATTACATTTGCACATATACCATACTCCTCTCTTTCTAAACTCCAATTTCTCGGCTAAACATTTCTAATGCAAACCTGGCATTTATGATTTATTTCAATTCATTTCTATTTTTGAAATCGACTATTTAGTTAATGCTTTGTATGCTGTTCCACACTCTTTGTGCATCACAATCTTGGTTTGCTGAATATTCCTCCTTCCTTGTGGACTCAGTTCTAATACTTTTCTTGGATCTTATATTGTTCATTCATTGAACATGCTCAGCTATTTGAAGGCGGTTTGGTTTGGAAAATGCAGACAATTTTTGTTCTTTGTATGCGTAGCTGATATAATGAGAAGTATGAAAGTACTGGCAAAAAATACTGGTTTTGGAACAAAATTTTGCAAAGAAACATTCCTGAATTTTATCTTAAAATCCATACCATATTCAAGGTTTGTTTTTATTAATGGTTTTACAAAATAGCAAATTTTTTAGCGGAGCTGAATGAATTATTTTTTGTTTGTTAAAGTCGAAAAAGTGTGTTTGTTTTTTAAGTTTAGCTATCAGTATTTTTCAGTAAATTGTGGTAGTGGTTTAGAGGAAAAACAGATTCATCGCCAAAAATACTGTTTACTTCAATATATTTTTCTAGATCTTTTCATATTTATGGATATGATTTTTCTAAAAGATTTGCGTTTTCAAGATTTATTTTTATGACTATACCTTCTCCACTGATCATTTTCACAGATTGGGACTGAAATCCACATCGATATTTTTTTTCAAACACAATATGCCAAATATTTTCAGTCGTCTGTGTTATCAGCCAGCGCACTTTCGTACTTTCATACTATTGTTCTGATGATGGTTTATTTTCATAATTTTAATTTAGTATCACGATTTCTTTCCCGAGGAAACTATCCAATCTTTCCTTAAATTAGACATTCATTAGTGGGTATGCTTATTCTTATATAACGTTTTGCAGGTGTACAAAAAACTCAATGGTTAGTCATTCATAACGGTGTTTTATTTCATCGTATTGCTGGACCTTTTTTAATTTATTTTTAATGACCTTTTTTAGTTTGTTGGTCAGGTACAGAATATTTTTACGTGGCTGAGTACCTAATCTGGTTTTTGTAATTTCCATTCTGATTTCCTCTTTTATGGGTTTCACCTTTAAGTTTTGATGCAAAATATCGTTATTTATGCATCAGGGTGCGCCTGCTATTAAGGTACATACTTTCTACTCAAACTATTGTAATTTTTCCATATTAAAAGTGCTGATGACTCACCACAACTTGATTCCGTAGGTCTACGTCAACTTTAGAATTATAGCTTCATAAATTAATAATTTGTCATCTAGTATAATAGGATAATTGTATCCAATCAGCCAATAAAATTTACTTAACTTTAAGCCTAGTTGTTTTGTTATACTTATATCAAGTAAGTTGCTTATCTATGCTCAGGTATTTTTCATTATTTTTTTTATGGAATTGTTTCTCTATATTCGCCACAATAACCGGCAAAATTTCTTTCTTCACTGAAAAGCTGATGTTTTTTCACTTCTGTAACTATTGCTGCACTTTATTATTGCTGCATTGGAGGATATCAGCAGCATGTGGTGAGTTATTACGGAATGTTATTATGGCCGTGTCATCAACAAATATGGTGATAGTTGTCTCATTTGTTGTTGGTGGGTCTGTGGTTTAAATGTTGTATTAAACTGGGCCGAAAATACAGCCCTGTGCTATTCTTTACTGTTATTTTTTTTTTTTTATATATAATTCCAAGTCTATGGGATGAACACCCTAATTGCTTTTACACAAAAATTTGGAATATGGTGTATATCTTATATATATATTTTTATGGTATATCTACTATAATTTAAATGTGGAAAACTATATCTACTGTAGAGTACTTTGCCTTCATAGTCTGCATAGTTCCATTTTTAATTTTAGTGATAACCAAAACCCTCAACTATTTATCATTTATTTTATCCGAACGATAAAGGGCCCTTCGTCGGGAATCCAACCTGGTGCCTTTCGGTTGAAAAGCAGGCGATCTACCTACTGCGCCACCCAGCGTGTATTTATTAAACTTAATTTCATTATTATCTGTATATAGTCTTGATTTTATTATGATAAGTTGGTAGTAGTGTTCGATACCTATACGTGACATAAAAGTACCCGTGAGTTTTTTTGTTAGTAACATTTTTCAAATTTTTATTTATACTGCTTATATTATACAATTCTTAAAAATAATACATAAAAAAGGTTATCTATATATACTTATATCGGAATTGCATGTTTCATTTGAAAACTCGCGCCATTTATTATAATTTTAATTATAACATTTCCTCTGCTCTCTCTGTCTTATTTTGTCTTAGGAAAATTATTTAAAAAAAAAGCCCTAGATTTATTTAAATCGTATACTCTTTGAAGGTAGATATACTGCATCAAAATTATATTGGCTAATGCTAATATTATATTATATCTGTGGATTATATTTGATGTTATTGTCCTATATTTTAAAAAAATATTAAGTAATCTCCGTATTACTATAAATGTATTCAATTCTAAATTCGCATCATTTTTTTATAAGCCAAAACATACTGAATAAAGAGATAAAACGGTTTTCCCAACAAAAATATCCATAAAAACATAAATAATGATAACGGTCTGTACATAATACTGATACTATTAAAATATAACTGTTACAAACATAATTCTTAAATTATAATAACTGTTTAACATTCTTTTCACAAATCATAAATGGAGAAATAAAAAATTAGTAAAATAATTTTTTATTTTTAATGCAAATAAATGTGTTTTGTTTTTAATAAAATTATTTTTATATAAAATTTAACATTGCGAAATTCTAAAACAAAAAATAAAAACAAAAAAAAAACAGACAACAAACAGGTATGAATAGTAATTGAAAATATTTTATTTGTCTGCTACTAACTAGTGGCAACTACTCAGTTAACTTTCAATTTCAAAACAATAACAAAAACAAAAACAACAATAAAAAAATAATAATCAGTGATTTGTTAGTCCAAGCAAAGAAAATGGTTAAAATTTTGTCTAGTGAAATGCCAGAATTGTAAAATATAGTCATTGTTTATTAAATTGGGAAAAATCGAAACTATCACCATTTAAATTCATTGCACAACTTAATTTTTCTTTTATGTATAGTATCTTGGGAAACCAAAACACAATTCGTTGGGAGTAACTGTAATGTTGATTAAAATAGTATAGTAGTTTTTTTTTTTTTGGCTTGTAGGTATGGTAGATAACCATTCTTTGTTTTAAAAATAGGAGAGAAAGAAAAAGTAAAGTGAAGTGAAAAGAAGAAAAATATGTAACTAACGGCATTCTTGGCTTACGGGAAAAATTTATAATTTTTCTCAAAATTTTTTTTTTGTTATTGTTTTTTGAACTATTAAAAATAATACGATAGAATTTATCATATTCCAAATCCTAAAATTTTGACAAATATATTTCATTGTAGGCGTTCATATTATCTAATTAGAGTAGTAAATAAAACTAGTCTTTTGTAGTTATAATATTATGTATAAGCCAGGGTTGTGAAACCATTTTTTTCGCTATAAAGTTTGCTCTACACTTGACTGGTAGTTTAGTTAATTAAAAAATGTTTCCATCAATACTTGTCAATATATTGACAATTTATTTATTTATTTTATTTATTTGTTTATTTATACTATTTAGCTCAAACAGTTTACAATTTAATATTACATTTCATATATTAATTAAAATACAATTAAATTTACTTAGTATACATTAAAAAATAACAAAATTCAAAATACAAAAATAGTAATATTATTTTTTTTTAATATAAATTAATTCAATTAATTTCATATAATTTTCGTCTTAAAGTATCTTTTTTAGATGCTGGAAAATTTATACTATTCTTATATTTATTACTAACTATTAACATTCTATTAATAGGTTCATATTTACTATAATTTGTTCTGTGTTGGTGTAATGTTAATGTAAAGAGATTTGAGTAGCGTAAGCGAGTATTTGTGTTGATGATAATTTTATTTAGAGTTGAAAGGGAAATAATACCGCCTTTAATAATTTCGAAAATAAATAAAACATCAGCTACTTCCTATCTTTTCCACAGAGACTTAAGATGGAGAAGGTTTAGCCTATGCTCATATGGAGTCTTATATGACATTCCAAGGCAAACTGTGTAGTGCAAACCTCAAAAAATTTTTTTGAACAGCTTCTATTCTTTGTATATGCGAATTATAAAATGGAGACCAGACCTGACATGGGGGTCTAACGAGGCATGTATACAATGATTTAAAAATGTAAGGATCGTTAAACTTCTTTGACCAACGTCTTATAAAGCCCAACATTGAACTAGCTTTATTAACGATGTTATCGTAGTGGAGTTTGACTGATAGCTTATCATCGAAATAAACTCCTAAGTCCTTATTTGAATTAATCTTTTCTAAGATTTCGTTGTTTAGAGTATATCTAAAGCTAAATGGTTGGGTTCGACGTGTGTAACACATGAGTGTACATTTACTAATGTTTAGTAAAAGATTGTTATTAATGCACCAAGTATAAAATTTATCTAGATCATCTTGAAGCATATAAGCATCTTGCATCGACGTTATTGTTTTGAAAATCTTCATATCATCAACGTAAATTTTCAAATCGCTATTACAAATTATAGAAGCCACAACATTGATAGCAATAATGAATAACAGTGGTCCTAAATATCTACCCTGTGGAACTCCAGAATTTAATATGAATGGTGATGAAAATGAAGAGCGGAATAAAACAGTATAGCTCCTATATTAGTAAGATATGAGTTGACCCATTGTACAAATTTTGCAGGAAATCCTATAGTTTTTTGAGTTTTAGTAAAATAATACTATGGGGTAAAACATCAAATGCTTTACTAAAATCGGTGTAAATTACATCCGTTTGGAATCCCGCTTCCGTATTGACTAAGAAGGTTGATGTTAATTCTATAATGTTGGTCACTGTAGACCTTTTTTTCAGAAAACCGTGTTGATGTGTCGTTAAGAAGTTAATACAATGATTGTAAATAGAATCAAAAATCATCAACTCAAAAACTTTAGGAACAGTGGAAAGTTTGGAAATTGGTTTATCTCATTTTTACAGTTTTTTTATGTGTAGGTTTAATAAAAGCTTTTTTCCAAATAGATGGGAACAAGCCACAAGTGATAGAAGTATTAAATATGATGTAGCAGCCAAGGCATCTGAGCAGTTCTTTAGAACTAGTTCAGGAACGCCTATTGACAATATATTGATGAGAAAATATTATTGAAGGTTCTATTCTCATCAATATTTTCATCAATATTTGTGTCAAAATCAGCTGAGGTAAAAAAATTACTTTTTTGGGAATGTTCAGATAATGCTATAATGTTAATTTATAATGTAATTCTAAAAGGAATAATTTTTATATTAATTTTAATAATTATAGCAATTAATGTTATAAAAAAAAAATTGATATATTATTATAAAATAATTTGTTGTTTTTTATCCACAACATTTATTTCAAAAATTCAATTAAATTGAAATCAAAAACATTTTTCAGAAATTACATTTTCGTAATTCATATATGTTTCGAAAATATCAATATATTCCAAACATTTCCACAATATTAGTCATTGAAAAATGTCAAAATATGGATCAAAATATAGATGAGTTCAACATTGATGTGTAATAGCTCATCAATATATAATAATAATTATAATAATTTCATTCTTTATTTCATTTTTTAAAAAGTTATAGTTACAATTTACAATTTATATTCATTTATATTAATTTTTATTAATTAATGAAATAGTTAGGGCATTCTGTTATCCAAAGATAAATGTTGAATGCTTCAGTTCAATAAGAAAAATTCAATATAATAATAATTAAATTCGACGGTGGGGCGATTTTTTACATATTTTCCAATAAAATCAAATTAAGATTGCAAAAAGAAAAATTTTTGTTTTTTACAAGTACTTAAAGTTAGAAATTAAATTAAATTAAAACAAAAATAAAAAATATTAATAATTAATTTTACCAACAATTATATTCAACTAGGAGATCAATAATAAAACTAATTTAAGGAACAAAATGTTACATCTATTAACTATATTCTAGGTTTTATTATATTTTCAATGTCATTTAAATTGTATGAAAAAAGCCATTGCTTATAATTTGTTTAAAAAACAATGATTTTACTTTCACTTTTCTAGAAAGCAATGGTAGTAGATTATACAACCGTGGAGCAGTAAAGATATAAAATTGAAATTGTCTTATTAAATTTAGGAACCGTTACCAAAAAGTTATTATTTATATGTTATCATAGGTTCCTGGAGTTAAATGTCCAGACCTCTCAAAGAATATTTTCAAGACTTTATAAAAAAATAAATGTCTTAAGGGCAAAATATTTAAATTTTTAAGTAGTCAAAATTAGGTATTCTTCTGTTAATTTTGCATATTATTCTAATGATGGCGTGCTTTTGCTTAATTAGTATAGGAATAATTTTATTAAATATATGCCTCCCCAAAAGCTCAGACTATATTGTAGCTTAGATTTAAATAAGCCATTATAAATTAGTTTTAAAACATTTTGTGAACAATATTGACTTAAATGATAGATTTGTCTTATAGCTTTGTTTAGGTATTGTTTAAGATACAATGTGTGATCATTCCAATTGATGATTAATAGGCTAAACATGAAAACATTGATGTGTAATAGGCTAGGCACCTTAAGGTTTTTGCTATGTGAAGAAAAAATTCAAAAAATTTCGTCGTATGAGTTCTGAAAGGCTCCATAAGCCATTTTCACTTTTTTTAACTTAAGAACATATTCTTGGGTTTTGCGACACGCTATTTCTTTTGGCCAAAACCGTTTTTCTGTTACAAAACCTATCTGTTACCGTTTCGGAGATATTTAGTTCCGGATTGACCCATATCCACCTTTGTAATATTTTGTTAATTATAAAATAACCCATACGCCAATTTTTTGGATATGGGTCATTTTTGTATGAAGTTTGACGTCAAAATTGACTTATTTCTGAAACAAAATTAGAAATTCTACCAACTAAAACTCTAAGAAACGAAAAAATAAATGATATCAAAAATTTGCTGGCTTAATTGCCAACAAATGATCAAAACTATCTAAAAGCATTATTTAAAATAAAATAATTGTGATTGAAAACGTACGCTTTTATAATGGGGGAATAACCATTGATGTCAAAAATGTATGGTTATTCTCGCCATACTAAGACCGTACGCCTTCAATAGTTATAAGTTATACCTTAGCAGCCTAGGTAAGCTGCTATGTAATAAATAATTTTAAGTTCTTTATTTTTTTAGTAATTGAACTATTGTTTTATGTTATATTGTTTTTGTTTTAGATTATAATATTGTTAAGAGAATGTGATCTCAATGAAATAAACTGATTTTTAATTTTGAAATCTTTTAATACCACAAATATTTTTTAATATGTAGTGGACCATACATTTGTTTGTAAAGTTTAGTGATAAAACGACCAATATCCAGGTAAATTTGACCCATGTACATGGGTAATCGGTTTCGAAAAACAAAAATACCTATAATTTATAAACTAAAAGGCGTAGGTACTTGAAATTTTGTAATTAAAATAACAAAATAAGTGTTAACTTATTTTTTTTTATTATTTAATTACAAAAAATTGTATCATGCAGTTTTTTTTTTTAAAATAAACTTTAAACTTCAAAGCGCATTTACTCGAAACCAAGTAGATGGCATATGGAGCCTTTCATAACTCAGCCGCCGATTTTTTTATTTATAATTTTGAATTTTATTTATAATCTAGTTAGAGAAGAGGTATTTTTGCTAAATTGATTATTTTATTTAATCTGAATTATTTTTTTTGATCTGAATTAGTTTAACTGAATTATTCAGTAGTTTTTCATTTTTAATTTGCAACTTGTAACGATCGGTAGTGGTTGTTCACAAAATGTTAACATCATTTGACATGGTATTTGAATTTCAAGGAAGACATGTTGCTATTAACAAACGCTTTTAACGCTATTAACAAATCTAGCGTTAAGTAAAACTAATACTTACTTTACAATCTATCTTATTAAATTAACAACTAATAACAGTAGATATAGAACAATATTAGAGTACTTTAAGTAAATAAATACGTGGTAAGATTTAGTATAATATCTTAGAAGCTATTTTGTATTTGGTTTCCAAGGAAAAGAATAAAATTTTGTTTGAAAAATCTGTCGGTTTGAATAATTTGGAATAATTTGGAGTTATAATGCTGATGGATTCGGATATACCTAAGCTATTACTTAAATTCAAATATTTATTGAATACAACAATATAGGTATTTGGTTCGATTTATTGGAGCATATATCAATTTGCAGCCTTACTTATCTTTATACTTATTCCAGTCCAATTCTTAATGTTATATGCTTATGCACTGTTAACACCACATTTATACCTTCCATTTTACAACAAAAACTTAATTTTAGTTACTCATGTTTTAGTGCTCACATCACATGCCCAAATTAAGTTGATTTTTGTCATATAATGGTTAGAGGTTGAAGTAGTAATTTCTACGTTCGAAATCAAATCTGTCCAAAGATTTTTTTTTCGATCTATTCTATTAGTTTAATTGGTCAATTCAAATCCATTTAATTGATTCAAATGAGTGATGCTTCTGGAGTTCAAAATTCAATATCTTATTGATATAGATAATATTTTACAAATCGCAATCGAAGATTGATGTTGATTTCGGTGACATTGTAAATGTCTTAAAAACAATTTCAACCTGATACAATATAAAAAAAAACTAAGTTGTCAATTTTATATAAAACAAATTTGGCTACATTGTGTAATGAGAGCTTTCTGAGACATTGTGTTTTAATTCATTTGTGATCAAGTAAAATGAACAAACAAGTTTTATTAACACTGTACAACATTGGGTTTTTAACATTTTTTGTAAGCCCAAATACCTGTCAAACCGGTTGCGGAGACATCTTCAACAACAATTGTGATCATAGTAGACAATGTCTCAAGCTTTTGTGAGCTTTTGTAGACATTTAAGATCATGTGTGGACGTTGTATTCAATTTTGTGTTGAGATATTTATGGTGTCAAGGTATCTCTGCTAACTTGAAGGCTATCAACATATTTTTTGCTTTTCTGTACTTATTATTTTTCTTTCACCGTAAGTATTTTTAAGTCATTATTGCAAAGTTTCGTTATGGTGAGTTCGTCTATTGTAGATCGAAGTATTTTGGATTAGTATATTTTCCCAAAATTTTAAAGATTGTAACCATTCGAGGTTATAAGTTTAAATCGGCTTCAGCATTATTTTGTATAGATAAACTTTGATATCCAATGGTAGTTGCAGTAGCAGCATTTCAAATCCAAAATGAGAACGTAGAGCAGAAATCAAACGATGCCGATTATCAATCAGAAATGTGCTCTGGGCCAACAGTGATTTCGGTTTGAAAGACGTTAGTAAAATAGTATTTTATGAAACAATATCTATTTTTTTTTTAGCAATTTGTTGTAATTTGATGTATATATAATAACAAAAATAAATAGTAAAGTTTAGCAAATTTCGAGTTCATTCAAAATGATTGTTTTTCTTTATGCCGATAAATGTTTACAAAGTATAAATTATAGTATTTTTTGATGTGTTTGATGGTTTAAAGAGACTAATAAATTGCGGTCATTTGTCTGATATATTATAGCTCTTCACATGTCTATAATAGCAATGTAAATTTTAATTTATAAAGTTCATTCAAATTTTATCTAGTCTTATTATTAATTAACACAAAATGTTAGTGCTTGAGCAGGTGTCTTTTAATTGCTGAGAATATATTTATCAGATTATCTATGCTGTTGACTAGACTACTCAATGATATTCAGTTCGTTCTAGTTGTTCTTATGGTGCGGGCAACAATCATTTAGTCTTTAATAAATCAATATTTAGAATGCCCCTATATATGTAGTATAAAATGTTACTGAGAATAGATAATCCCTAATTATAATAAAAATATTTAATAATAATATTGAATAACAATGTAATATGGCTTCTATTATAATATACAAAACAAAAATATTTATTTCTTGAGCACTGTAGTAGGTACTCTAAATAACAATTAACTCAATTTTGTTTTGAAATTCATTTTAAAAAAATTTGCCATAATAAAATTTCAAAAATATGTTTCTCAATTAAAATTGAAGTCTAGAGTATTTAATTGTATTTAAATTTCAGATTGCAATGGTTTATTTCACATTAATATACGATATTTATTGGGAATTATGATACTTATTGGTTTTTATTAAATGCTTGGGGCGCAATATAAGTAAATGTACCTGCTTTAACAAAGAAAGAGAATTATTATTAATTAATCTTGGTTTGTATTATTTATTTATGTAAGTACATGTATATTAAAGAGTTGAGTGTTGGGATTATTCAAAATTCACCATTGAAAGATGATTAAAATATAAAATTATAAATGAAATCAAGGTGAGATTATTTTCATTAGATTTTTAATTTTAAATTTTTCAAATTTCATTGATTCAAATCAAATTAACATGCTTTGTAAACATTTCTGTCAGAGTACACGTGTTATTCAAACGAATAAAATTATTCCTAATTAAGTTATAAATAAAATCTAGGCGTGAATTACGGATACTGTAGTGAATATAGTCATACAACACAATTGGTGTCAAAAATAGAGTTGAAGAAATTGTAAATTAAATAAAATTAATTATAGTTATTCCGGAAATACAAAGGAATAATTTATTTGAGTTTAAAGTGATTATGTTTATTGGGATGTTGAACAAAATATTTTGAGATGGCATTTTTGTTACTACCAGTCAAATTTACAAAGAATACTAGTACTGAAAATAATCGTTCACACTTGATTTTCCATTTTTTTTTTGTTTATGATGAGGCTGAAGATGGTGATGTTATTTATGGTTATAATGGTGATGGCGATAGTGGTAATTATGGAACTCAAATTCTGCTTCCATTATTACAGACTGATAACCTAAAATGAATAATGAATATATTGTAATATATATCAATATTGAAAAAATTACATTAAAATTTAGAATTATAATTTTTTTTTACAAATTTATGAATTTGCTTGTTCTAATATTACTTTTATTTCTTCATTATATTCCCATTCAGATGATCAGAGATCCACCACTGATGGGTCCAATAAGTTTTTTTCTTGTCTTTTTTTCAATTTTATTCTTCAATATTTTGTTTTTTTTAGTATAAAAAAATACAACTATAATTATTGTTTACCGATATTTATTTTGTAAACTGTGCATTTTATTTGTTATTTCTTCAATGCATACGTACATGATATGCCCGTTCAACACACCATAACGATTGGTCCGTTCCTTTTATTCTTCAACAGATTTTCCTTTTTCTCCTTGCACATCTGAATAAAAATTCGTACCTGTTCAAGGATCTATTTCACTTTTTTTCTAAATTTTTTTCAATTTTGCTCATTTTACAATAAAATACAGCACAACACAATTCAAAAATTGCAATTCAAACGGATAGAAAATAACATATTCTAAATTTTAAATGTCAACAAATTTCGAAAACCAAACTGACATAAGTTGCATAAGAAAAAATCAAATATATCAAGAAATAAAACAAAAATTTTAGCTATCGCCCCTTAAAGTTTTGTGGGATCACAGAATTCTAGTATTTGTTTTCAGAGATTATTTATATGAAGGAATACATGAACTATACTAGTATTGCTCCAATTAATATAGTATTAAATGATTAGTATGTGAACATAGTATAATCGATAGAATAGTAGAAAAAACAAAATCTAACAATGTAGGAAGAACTGGTACTGGCAGATAATATTCATTTAGAAAATAAATCGTGCAAGTGACACTAAGAAGAATAGGAACAGTAGACTAATAAATTACCCTAGCAGATATGGTTTCAATTTAAAAAAAAAAATGCCCGATGGGATAGGGGATTTCTGATATAAGCAAAAACACTTGCTAAAAATATAAGATGTATTGATTTTTGTGTAGGCTTCCCAAAATTATTAAAAGCTAATGTCCTGATAGACTTCGCTAATTTACGAAATTTTGAAATTTTTCCGAGGGAACAAAAGATTTCTTACAAAACCCAAATTAAATTTTTTTTATATTGATATATACATATATACGTACTCGTATGTATAGTATAAAATTTGTTTAAGGTTTAAGAACATGTGTTAGACAACTTTCAACACTAAAGACCCACTAAACCATCTACTAAAGAAACCACTAATGATGAATTGACGAAATATATGTGTAGTTCTAATATAGTATGTAGTTCTAAATATACCGGATGTTCCAAAGTATGCGTATCAGCTTTTTGCGAGGGTTACGCAACGAGCCGTTATTTTAAAATTTAAAAATTGTCTCCGGGAAAGACAGGAAAAGGGTTTTTTAAGCCCAAAAATCGCCGAAATCGAGATTTCAAATAAGAAATGGTATTTTTTCTTGCAAATCCGGATTCTACAACAAAAAATAAGAAGCTTGTGTTAAATGATTTTTTTTTTGTTTTCTTAGTATTTTTCTTTAAAATTAACAAAAATAAAACAAAAATCCACCATATTTTCCTTTCGTAAGCCAAAATTAATAACGAATAATGATAATTTTTATAAATAAATTTGTTTTTTATATTAGCATATTTTCTTATCTCAGTTTTGGGTTCCTACAAAGTTTAAATTAAAAAAAAAACAAAAAATGTGTACTTTACAAAAGTTTCTTTTTGGCGTATAATTCGAATTTTCATAAAAAAGTACCCTTTTCTATTTGAAAATCTCGATTTCGGCCAATTTCGGAGATTTTTGGGCTTAAAAGCGCTTTTCCAGCGCTTTCCGGAAATTGAAAATATAATCAATCGATAGAGCACCCTCGATTCAGTTAATAACATTTTTATTTAAGTCAACGTGGTTCCATAACCATATCAAAAATCTCGATTTTGCCGTGGTGTGCCAGATCCTAAAATTCGTATTTTTGATTTGGGTAAGAAAAAGGCATGAGTTGAGGCAGGAAGTATTTGCGCCAATAAATATTTAGTTAAACATTGTGGCAAAGATAAATTCCATATTTGAATGATTACATCCATTCCACGTTATCCGAATTAACAAGATGTTATCATGGAGCTGATAGCCGTCAAACAGGAATTAGAGGTCCTTTGGTAATACAGGAGCTGATAGGCTTCAAACGTTGGGGTTTCACAAAATGTGATCTGAAGAATTAGGTGTTTTGAAGAATTACGTGACGGTGTTCGTTTAGCTCCAGATAGTTGTAATGGTTGTAATGTTAAGTACATACCAGAACATGGGCCAATGGCATCATGGGATAAAGTACAATGTCAAATTTACACTGAATAAGTGCAAGAATTGTAATTTTTTATTTCGATGTAAATAAATTTGCGAGATGCTCTGTATTACTAATAATACCCATGATATGTATATGTAACTTACCATTTCCAAATAAATTAAAATTACATGCCCAGAAAAAATAAAAATTAAATTAAATATAAAAAAAATAAATTAATTTAATTGTGAAAGTGTCTATGACTTTTATTACACGCTTCTAAAAAGCATTGAAAGTTAAAGAGTTCAGTAATGAGTTTTTCACTAACCTAATTTGATCTTTAATAACTCAACATTTTTCTGTTCTTGTAAAATGCAATTCGAGCTCGGTTCGCACGATTGCGTACAGTTTTGTTTATTTTCTTTATTTTAAATAAAATTTGTTTAAAGTTCATTTTTATTATGAAAACGAATGAGATACAATTTCAGTTTTAATAATTTAAGGTAAAGGATTTTTAATTCAGTTAAAATTATAATTTTTTTAAAATTGTATTAAGTTATGTCATGGATGTTGGTATACCTGATTAATGAAGATAATGAATTGCTGATCACACATAAATCAGTGATACTGGTGTTACATGGTATACTTTGTGAAAAAGAGTAACGTTTATAGAAACGGAAGCACAACCTTATAGAAAGAAAGTAGAACCAAGAAAGACAAGTGGACCTATGCTTATCATTACTTTTAATTTTTTTGGTTATTTTTTAAAATTTAAGTTTTTTCTTTTTACATTTATAGTTAGAACAACGTTTGATTATTATTTGGAGTAAATAATGAAACACACGTAGCTAATAATATACTCTTCAACAAATTATTTTCATTGGCATAAATTAATAAATGAATTTTAGTTCTTTTTGTTGATTTTTTTTCACTTGAAAACTGTACAACTCGTCTCGATTGGAGACATTCAGTAGTTTGTATGATCTTTTTGTTTTTATACTCTTTTGTTGTAGTTATACTATGTTAGGATTTGTTGGGTAGTTACAGAATGTTGTGACGAATAAGTCGACTATCACAATTTGTTGGTTTCAAACAATTTGTTGTATGCTATTTTTTTTTTATTTTTTTTATTACATGTTTAATTCAAACAGTTACAATATGTTCTTAATCTGAATAAAAATTTATATATTTTGTATTTTGTACAAAGATTAATATTTTTTGTTTTTTTTTTTTAAATTTATACTAAATTAAGTTAAAATTAACGCTTACATAAAATTATTTATTACTTAAGTTTTACAATTATCATTTGTTCATAAAACAAATGGTTAACTAATTATATAGTCTAAAAATATATTCTAAAGGAAAAATAAAGTATGTTAGTGGTAAATGTATAAAAATAGTGGAAGTTAAGGTAGATGGTACTATGATAACGATTTTTTGATTAATTCTTTAGAGAGTGAGAGATCAATATGATCTTTGTTATTAGTAATAGTTATAAACATTCTATTAATAGGTTCATTTTCCCCATACTTAGTTCTGTGAAAGATAGTGTTAAAAATATTAGGGTTACGGAAAAGAGTGTTAGTATTTAAGTATGAATTAATAAAAGTTTTAAGGGAAGACATGTGAATTTCTACATTAAGAATCTGTATAAGGAACATAACATCTGCAACAGTCCTTCTAGACTCTAAGGTGTTCATATTTAAAAGTTTTAATCTATCAATGTAAGGTGGATGTAAAAAATTATTGGATCAAGACAAGCTACGGAGTGCGAATATAAGAAATTTCTTTTGAATTGATTCAATTCTATTTATATGGCTTTGGAAGTGAGGTGACCAAATTTGACTCGCGTATTCCAAATTAGAGCGTACAAGGGAAATATATAAGGATTTAAGAACGTAAGGTTCATCAAATTATCTTGCTCATCTTTTAAGACCTCATAAGACCTAGTAAAGAGTTGGCCTTGTTTATAATCGAGTCGCAGTGTGGTTTAAATGAAAGTTTGTCATCAAAGAGAACGCCAGGTCCTTGAATTCAGTAACTTTACGAATAAAATTGTTATATAGAGATTATCTTGTTACTAATGGATTGGAAGAGCGAATATAGCTCACTAAGTCTCATTTGGGAATATTAACGGAAAGATTATTGTAATTGCACCAGTTAGTAAAAGAGGCTAAATCTTCTTGTAGAAGGTGAGAATCAAAGGTTGACTATGGTTGGCTATGGTATTTGAATGAGAAGGTAATCTTGTTTGGTATTTGCAGCTTGCCATTCTGATTTTCTGCTTTATGGTTTTCATATGTAAATTTTAATGTAAGACATCGCTTAATTAGGAACTGTGGTACGCGTGGTATTAATCTTAAACTTTTATTGATTTGATATATAAAATTAAGCAAATATATTCTTGAGTTTGTACAGGCTTAAGATAGTAAAGTCTAAAGAGTTTATTCTTCAAACTGGGGTTTGAATTCTTTTGGAGGTGTGATATAATTTGAAAAAAAAATTAAGGGACTGAAAATGGCTTTTTGTCTCAACATCTTTGAAATCGTTCGAAATCTAACCATACCTAAATTTAAATTGAAACGAAAATTAACTTACTCGAAGCTGCACGCAATAGAATAACACCTTGTTTATGGAGAGTAAGAACCGAAAGTTTTCCTCAAATCCCAAGATCTTGGATATCATTCGGAATTAAAACATAATAAATCCAAAAATCAAAATTAAAATTATAAATAAATTGAATTTTAAGTAAAATTTACCTACTAGTGAAGCTTTAAACAATTACATTGCAATGCACTAAATAAAATATTACCCTATTTATGAAGTGTAGACTTGGTGTTTTCGAAAAGAAAACTCTTCGTCAAATGAAAATGATATAATCTTTTAAGTTTACCAGTTTAGGATAAAAATAGAATTAAATTCATATCCATTGCTAAGTTTTACCTCCTAAAATTTTTATTCAGTCAAAAAACACATAATATCTAGACAGGGCACTCTCAATTATTTACCCATTAAATTTCTGCTTATTTATAAATATAAAAAACATTATTGACCTTCCACACAACTTCTACTGAAATCCATCCTGAAAATTTTTAATATCATTTAAAAAAAATTGCGATAATTTGATATGCTGATTAAAAAAGATGACCGCAATTATTACCAACTTTCATTAAAATAAATATATAAATTTTTTTTAAGGATAAACTGTCAATACTATGGTTATGATATTGAACCCATTAATAATGTATATCTGGATACCTAATCTTGATTTCAGTTTTATAACATTTTCCTTTACTTCAGGGTTGCATTCTATATGTGTTAAGTTCACCTTTCTATAATTTATTAACTTTTTAAAAATTTGAAGGTCTCCCCACATTATACAACAAAAAAAGGAAGATTTTTTTTTCATACTTTTAAAGGAAATAATACTTGCTAATCAACACAAAAATGTATATGTAATCTTCAAACAAAATAACCAGTTTTATTTTAATTTTTATAACAAAAAAAAAAACAAAACAAAAACAACAAAAAAAAAAAATAAATAAATTAAAAATGAACCATTTTAAAATCATTAAATTCAATATTGCAACTATAAAATGAGACCACATTTCATATTATAATAATCAATTTTAATATCACCTCGAGCCTGAAATGCGTTGCATTCATTCAAAAAAAAAAAAACACAACAAAAGAAAAACAAAAAGCAACGACCAGTAACTTGTTATTAAACCATGTTATTGCGGCAAAATAATATCAATGTCAACGAGAAAATGTACAATTTTTCGTAAAATGTTAACAGCTTCCGAATACCACACCACACACACATAAACACACATAAAAAAAAAGAATATGAAAAAACACAAACAAATTTTGTGCGTTAAATTGAATTTCACAAGTTCATCCAAAAATTGCGCTGTACACACATACCAACATAATAAATTATTTAAGTATCGTATATATTCTATACATAACAGTTTTTAGTTGAATGAACGAATGTGAATTAAAATTGATTTCGAGCATCGATTATAAAATGTTTACTCTATAGATCTTTTACAGTTGATTAATATTTTGCAGTTATGATTTCATTCCGGCGTATATTATTTTTATGGAGGGTTTAAGCCATTACCCAAAAAAAAAAATATTTTTTTTTTTGGTTTAAGTACGTCAAAACTTTATAGATCAAAATCTTTATAATCTTTTTCAAATTAAATATTATTAAAACAGTTACAAAATTGTATTATCAAATTAAAAGTAGTTCACCTAATTTTGCAGATTACCGATTTTGATTACATAATATACTTACTATAGTTGAGTAGGTGTCCTCCTTCTTTTAACCTTAATCTATTAAAATAATCTAAACTGAGATAAGTTTTAAGAACTAATTAATTTTTAATATTTTCAAGGACAATATTTTTTAGTAGATATTTTTAATTAGAACTGCACATAATTATTATTAAAAGTAATCAAAAAAGTATAGTTACAGATTGTTTCGGAAATAAATAACAATCATTAGCCGATTAATGAGATTATATTTGACGAAATATTTGTTATATGATATATGTGTTCTTCACGCTTAACAAGAGAGATTGCGCACCTACCCGTATTGGGAGTGAAATGCAGTTAAACATTCCTTTTTAGGCGACTTTCGTTTCAGAGTAATGCGAATGCGAATACGATTTTTTTTTTTTATTTAAATGATTTTTAATCCCGATTAATTTCAGCAATAGTGTTTGGTTGTTAAACTTTCAGATAAATAATTAAGACTTCTAAAATATTAAATGTTCGGTATTAGTAGCTATAATATAAGTTTTTCTATGGGTGGGTGATAAAATCCACAAAAAACAAAATCCATAATGACTTTTGCTACAATAAAAATCCACAAAGAACGATTAAAAAACACAAAAATCGCCGAAATAAGGAGGAGAAGGTTACTAGTCTGAAAAAGAATATATTGCACTTTTCCAGAATATTAATAAATAATAACGAAATCAATTTATTTAAATTTTTATATTTGTTTCCAGAAAAGGGAAATATATTTCTTTTAATACAGTTTAGTAATCTTGTCTTAGTTAAATATAATTTTTTTTATGAATTTTTTTTGGATTTCAGTTTGTGGGCTTAGTCGCCAACCCTTCTTCTATTTTATTGTTTTTCATTATATGTGAATTATATGAGTATGTCCATCAGTTCAGCGAAATTGATATTATTTTCAAATGATGCCCTGTTTGTTTAATTATGTTGGTGGCAATGTCGTACAATGTGTATCGAAAATGACTTCAGAATTCAAAAAATTAAATATGTGGCATAAAATGAAAAACCTTGTATTGAAAACAAATTGTATGGAAATAAACAACTGAAAATGTTGAAAACATATACAATATTTAGAAGTCGTAATAGATAAGAATTTAGAATTTAAGATACATATTAACTTAGTATGCAAAATAGCTAAAGAGAAAATAGTATCTCTTGTGATGTTGTGTTGTAAATTAAATATACCTTTATTAAACCTAAATGTGAACACTGCTCATCTGTCATATTTATGTGATCTAGTGAAGAAATATTAGGAAAACTATACATAGGCTGCAGAATAGGGCCATGAGCAGATATTTGAAAATTAATAGGTATACATCGATTGTCACTATACAATGGATGTCAGTTAAGGTGTCGGTTATAGTGATCATTTAATAAAAAAAAGCTTTTTTATCATTTTACGGCTCAGAAAAAAATACGAGTCCGTATTTTTACTACCCGTACTAGAAAATAGCTTACAAAATTAATTGACTATGTAAAATCAAATTAGAGCCATCTAATATATTAATACGCTAATAATGTCCGAAATTGAATACAAAAACCCCTAAAACCATAAAACCAAACAATATATTTAATACAAGAACCAAATAAAACAATAAAATAATAGCCAGCCAGTGTTTTTTTTTAAAGTCATCAAACAATTCATTAAATTTACCGATTAAAACTCTTTAAATTTTAAAATAAAAAAATATTTTCATACGTTTTGAGCCAACGATAATGTTGAGATTTAATTTAATTTACAAGCAAAACTAAAATAGTCATGCAAATTACATTTTTATTTATAAAAAAATAAAAAATACTTTTTTATGGCGCCAGCAGTTAACGGAAAATTTTGGAAATTTAATATTAAGAAATTCCAAAAAGTAAAATGTCAAATAATAGCTATGATATTTAGGCAGATATTTAGGCAGCGTTTATAAATCAGAATTTGTTTAATCAAAGGTTTAATGTTTACTTACTTACTTAGATGCCAACAGACCATTTAGGTACTAGGCCTGACTCAACAACGTCCCCAGTTTTGCCGACCACGGGCGGATTCTCTCCAGGTTTAATGTTTACACTAATTTTATTTCATTTATAAATTTTATTACAAATACATCAAATTTTGTTTCAAAAGTTTTAATTACATTATGTCAAAGGTGTAAATAATTAGGTAAAAAATATATTTAAGATAAAAAAAAACATTATCAAATTATGCGAACCCGAGAAAATGAACAGGAGTTTGCGAAATGGCTACTGGATATTGGTAATGAAATAACCGGCAACACGGTAAAATTACCTCTACAATGCTTTCCAGAAAATCAGGACGCAGTTGCACAACTATACGATGACATAAATTTAGCTACAATAGATCTGGAAAGTATTAAGGACACAACAATATTAACAGTAACCAATGGAATGACGACTCATTGGAAATAAATAATAAAGTATTGCAACGTTTAGATGGCACAGAAATAGTTTTTCAGCATCACTCCAATTGGAATGCGTCCACATATATTGAAATTAAAAGTAGAAGCTGTCATTATGCCTCTCAGAAATCTTATGCCATTAAGAGGGCTATGTAATAGCACAATACTAATCATTACAAGTAATAAAAATCACTATATCGAAGCCAACATTGTAAATAGTAATAACTCAGATACAATTTTTATTTCACATATTCCTCTAATTCCGTCCGATACAAATCTTTCCTTTATTTTCAAACGGAAACAATTTTCAATTCGACTAGCATATTCAAAGACACAAGGCTAAACTTTTGACAAAATATGTCTCTCTCTTCCTAAGCCGGTGTTTACTCATGGACAATTTTATGTTGCTTTGTCTAGAGAAAGATCTTTTGACAGTCTTACTGTCGTCTCACAAAAAAGAGAAATAGAAAACATGTTTTCAGGAAAGTATTTTAATGAAAACTATTTCTTTAATGCTAGACCGGCGAATGTTACGCCGGGAATAGCTAGTAGTTAATTATTTAATATATGAGAAATTTTTTAATTTGAATATAACTTAAAATCTTATTCTCTAAATTAATCCACTGTTGTATTCATCTCTATGTTGTAACATGTATGTTTTACCTAATTTTAAATTGATTGTTTAATTATATTTATATCATATTCATTGTTGATTTCTGGTACAACTGATTCAAATATATATATAACTTGATTATATTACATATACATGTTGTTATTCACAGTCACAATCATCATTTCTTTTAACTTGGATCTAAGAATTACTTTTGATTTTATATTTTAACAACTCTTACTTATGATCAACAACAAAACGAATAACGTTCTAGGCCAAAATTGATGGTATAACAAAAAATTTTGGTTAGTTAAAATAAAGGGTAATAATAATGATAATAAATCCGATTGAAACGTTGTATTATAAAATTTTCAACTTTTCAAAGAAAACATCTTCAGGTTCGTCTCCAACTAACCTACCAATTCGCCTCTATCATTCTATTGCCCTTCTAATTGTTTTTCCCGTTCCTGTATCTACAATGATTTTGTATAAAGACAAAATTTTTGTATAAAGACTTTCCTAGTGTTTGGGTAGTGTGTAAAAAAAAAACAAATAATAATAACAAATCAAATAGAAATAGAGTGTAGAGTTTCCATATCCGTCAGTTTTCACACCTTTATGCAGTGGCTATCATATCATCGAAAGGTGTTCTTATATACCAATATTATAGTAATAAAATATTTAGAAAACTCATAAAAATCGAACTGGAAAAGTTTATTTCAGCTAAAAAAAATTCTTTCAAGCGAGCAGTTTGGATTTATGGTAAAGTACCATAGTACCATTTACCCTCTTCTACGTGTCAAAAATTACGTTAAATCCCAGTTAGGAGAACGCAAATCTATTGGTCTAGTAGCGCTTGACATAAATTCCGCCTTCGACACTATGTGGCACTCTGACTTGCTTCATAAATTAGAAGTGTATAAATTTCCTATATATTTAATTAAAATCATACAAAACTTTGTTCATCAAAGAGTATTTCGTGTGATATTGAATAATACATCCTCTAATTTGTATTAAATTAAAGCAGGAGTTCCACAAGGCTCAGTATTTGAGCCAATTTTGTACAACACTTACACTACATATATCTTTAGGTTAGAGTTTACAAAAATATCAATTTGCTGATGACTCTACAATTTACTCTGCTGGCACTAATCCCAATTGCATATTAACAAACCTATAAAATTCACTCATTAAACTCTCTAGATATTATGCAAAATGGAGAATAAAAATTAACGCTTCAAACACAGTATCTATTTATTTTACGAAAAAAGGGAAAGCCTCTCCCTTACCTTCTATATCATTAAAACTGCCAAATGACGAAATTAACTGAGCCGATACTATTAAATACCTAGGTATATAAATAAAAGGCTAACCTTTCAAAAGCAAACTTCTATCACTATTGATAAAGTTAACAAATGTACTCGCATGTTTTATCCCCTTATTAACAGAAAATCAACTTTTTCCACAGAAAACAAATTGATACTTATTAAGGTAATAATATATCAGTATTCCCTTTGCTTGCATCGAGAAAACTTCTAAAGTTATTAAAAGAAATTATTTTGTTCATACAACATATTATAGAAAAATAATTGTAATTTACAACATTAAAATTAATTATTTGAATTCCAAATCTCAAAATTATTCGAAAAAGGAAAAGAATTTCAAATGAAATTAATGTGGCTTTTTTGCAAAAAGACACAAACATGGCGAAAAGTTTTAAAATAAATAATAACAGTGATTTTGACAATTCACAAAAAAAAAAGAAAACTTCTGAGAGTAATTACTACTTACCTCTACAAACTATTGATGATGACAATGAAAGCACGTGTATGGAGGACGCATGCGAAAATAATGTTGAAAACACTGATTCTAAGAAAAATGGTCCACCACCAATAACTATAATAAAACAAAAAATTTCAACAATTCACGAATTTATGAAAAAAATTGGTGTAAATGATTATTATGTCAGATCCATTTCAATTGGTATAAAACTGTATTGTAACACAAATGAATCTTACACAAAAGCACTCGACGAACTAAAAATAAACAATCTAGAGTTTTTTACATATGAATCGAAAAGCACTAAGCCACTAAAATTTGTATTATCTGGATTGGACAACTACAATTGCACTGATTTGAAGAATAACTTATTGGAAAAAGGTTTAAAATGTTTGAATATCAAATCAATAAATAAAAACACTAATTTATATAATGATTTACAACTATATATTGTATATTTAGAAAAAAATTCAATTAAGTTAAACGAATTACGTAATAAGTTTACTTATATATTCAACACTAAAGTTAGATTGGAACGTAAAACCACCAATAAAAAAATCACACAATGTTACAATTGCCAGATGTTTGGCCACGGATCACGTAACTGTAGCGTAAATACAAAATGTGCTTTCTGCGCCGGCAGTCATTCAACTACTGACTGTACAAACAAAGAAATTAAAAAATGTGCTAATTGTCACGGTGAACATCATTCCACTGATAGTATTTGTGATAATAAGAAAACATATATCTCTCTTTTGGGTCGCAACAATAAAGTAAGACAAAATACCTCAGTGTCAAACAACAACAACAATGCAACTATGAGTAAAAGTAATTACAATGTACTTTTTCCAAACACTCTTTACTACAAGACAAACAGCAATAGTAACAGCAATAGTAACAACAACAACAACAATAATAGAAGCACATATTCATTACCTTACAATGTTGTATGTAGATCAAACTCTTTTTGGGAGAACAACAATAGTAACACTGCTGCAAGTATAAGCTGTCATAACAATAAAATTCCAGCAGGTAGTATTAGTAGTAATAGTAATAATAATTTCAATAGTAATAGTAGTAATAATATAAGAAATAATTCAGATCTTTTTTCTGTTGATGAAATATTAAATTTAACTAATGAATTATTAAATAAATTAAGTAATTGCAAAAATAAGGCTGAACAATTTTCGGTTATAACTGAACTTTCGGTTAAATACTTATATTCAAAATGAATGTTAGTAATAAACTAAATATTTTAACATGGAATGCTAGATCTATTCAGAACAAAAACCATGAATTGTTCAATTTTATGTTACAAAATGGTATTCATGTTGGCTTGATATGTGAAACATGGCTTAACAATAATATTATCCTAAAAAACTCGAACTTTAATATATATAGGAAAGATCGTCTTACAACAAGTGGTGGGGGTGTAGCAATAATTATTAGAAAAGATATTAAGCATAAACTAATTGAACCTTTAAAGTTGGATTTAATAGAAAATATTGGTATAGAGGTAACATTAAATGATAACAAGAAAATTAAACTTTTTTCTGTCTATTTTTCCGGCACTAAAAATTACATAAGTAGCCTGAACGTAAGAAATCTAAATAAAAATGACTTCAAAAAAGATCTACTAAAAATTTCAAGAACTACAGGTGACTTCATTATAGGAGGCGATATAAATTGCAGGCACAGAATGTGGAGATGTGCCCGGGCTAATAGTTGGGGAAATATTTTATATCAGTTATTACTAAGTGATAGGTTCACATTATTATATCCTTTTGACCATACCTATATTCCTTATAATAGTAATTCACTACCTTCTACACTAGATATATTTTTAACTAACATACCAGAATATTGCTCCCAACCTATTACAATTAATGATCTGTCATCTGACCACTTGCCGGTTACTTTAAACGTTAGCAAACAAACTATATCACATGATCGTACTTATTTGGATTTTAACAATGCAAATTGGTATCTGTATCAGAAGTTTCTTAAAATGGAACTTAATACCAATAATAATGATTCTGTTGACTATTGTTACCAAATAGAAAATATGATATCTAATTTAAACAACAAAATTAAAAGAGCAACTGAATTGGCTGTACCCATGAAAATAGTCAAGCAATACACCGAAAAATTACCTGACTATATAATAAATATAATCAGGCATAGAAACACTGTTAGGAGAAAGTGGATGCGTAGTCGTAATGTAATTTTTTATGCTCAATTACAACACTTCAACAATTTTTTAAAACATAAAATAAGTGAGTTTCGAAATATGAAATGGTCTAATACTCTTAAGCACTTGAAAAAATCGTCAAAACCTTTTTGGAAAATTTCAAAAGTTTTAAAAAATAAAAATAAATTTATAGGTACTCTAAAATATGACAGTAACACATTTTACACGAATATTGATAAAGCAAATGCATTAGCTAAAAATTTTTATAACAAACACGGCGTGAACAACAACACAAGCGACCATGATACAAATCTTATGGTGGAGGAATCTGTAAGCAAAATTGATCAAGCTGAAATAGAATCCTTTGAACAAATTGAACTGAAATCTGTCAATGAAATATTTGCCCAATTCAAGACTAAAAAATCTGCAGGTTCAGATCACATATCTAATCTGTGTATCAAAAAATTACCATTAAACGCAAAAAGATATCTAATTTTGATTTACAATTCTTGTTTAAAACTAGGTTATTTCCCGAATATATGGAAAGAAGCTCATATTATTCCGATTCTTAAGCCTGGAAAACCGATGGAGGAATTAAGTAGTTTTCGGCCTATCAGCTTACTATGCAGTTTCTCAAAAATATTTGAAAAACTCATAAAAATTAGACTGGAAAAGTTTATTTCAGCTAAAAAAATTCTTCCAAATGAACAGTTTGGATTTAGAGTAAAGCATAGTACCATTCACCCTCTTCTACGTGTCAAAAATTACATTAAATCCAACTTAGAAGAACGCAAATCTATTGGTCTAGTAGCGCTTGACATAAATTCCGCCTTTGACACTGTGTGGCACTCTGGCTTGCTTCATAAATTAGAAGTGTATAAATTTCCTATATATTTAATTAAAATCATACAAAACTTTCTTCATCAAAGAGTATTTCGTGTGATATTGAATAATACATGCTCCAATTTGTATGAAATTAAAGCAGGAGTTCCACAAGGCTCGGTACTTGGCCCAATTTTGTACAACACTTACACTGCAGATATCCCTAGGCTAGAGTTTACAAAAATATCAGTATTTGCTGATGACACTGCAATTTACTCTGCTGGCACTAATCCCAATCACATATTAACAAACCTACAAAATTCACTCAATAAGCTCTCTAGTTATTATGCAAAATGGAGAGTAAAAATTAATGCTTCCAAAACAGTATCAATTTATTTTACGAAAAAAAGGAAAGCCTCTCTTTTACCTTCTATACCATTAAAACTGCAAAATGACGAAATTAACTGGGCCGATACTATTAAATACCTAGGCATTACCTTAGATAAAAGGCTAACCTTTCAAAAGCAAACTTCTAACACTATTGATAAAATTAACAAATGTACTCGCATGTTGTATCCCCTTATTAACCGAAAATCAATCTTATCCACAGAAAACAAATTGATACTTATTACGGTAATTTTTCAACCAATAATGTTATATGCGGCACCAGTCTGGGGAGATTGTGCAGCTAGTCATACCAAAAAATTGCAAATTGCGCAAAATAAACTTTTGAAACTTGTATTCAATCTTCCCAGATGGTATTCAACCAAAAAGCTGCATGATAAAGCCAGCATGAATACAATTTTAGAAAAAATAAGTTATTTAACTGTAAAGTTCCACTCGGAACTGTTCATGTCAGAAAATCCTCTGATCAGAAATTTAAATTAAGTTAAAAAAAAATTAGGCTAGTTTAGTTCGTACGTATAGATTTTACTATAGATAGGTTTTACTGTTTAAGTTAGCGTTAAGTTTTACAAAACAAAAATTCAAAAAGGTTTTTCATCTCCAATTTTCCTTTAAATTTATAGTATTAAACTCGAAAACTTCTAAATAAAAATAAAAAAAATACAAATCAACTGTAGTAAAGATAATTATATATCTGTATCTAAGTAAATAGTTTTTAAAAGAATTAATTGTACAATATATGGAGCATAATAAATAAAAAAAAAAAAAAAAAAAAAAAAAAAAAAAAAATAATATAATATGCGGCATCAGTCTGGGGAGATTGTGCAGCTAGTCATATTAAAAAAATGCAAATTGCGCAAAATAAACTTTTGAAACTTGTACTCAATCTTCCCAGATGGTATCCAACCAAAAAGGTGTAGCTTGAAGCCATGTATACAAGCATGAATACAATTTTAGCAAAAATTAGTTATTTAACTGTAATGTTCCACTTGGAATTGTTCATGTCGGAAAATATTTTTATCAGAAATATAAATTAAGTTAAAAAAAAATTATTCTAGTTTAGTTCGTAGGTTTTACTGTTTAAGTTAAGTTTTACAAAACAAAAATTCAAAAAGGTTTTTTCTCCTCCAATTTTGCTTTAAATGTATCTTTAAATGTATCTAAACTTGTAAATTTCTAAATACAAATTTCTTATAGTATTGTTTTAAAAGCCGAATAAGACGTCTTCTATAAGCTCTTTATCTTTATGATTTTTACTCGATATCATGGTAACTGTTATATTACATAGCTGATTCATTTGCAGTTTGGAAGTAATCTCCTTCGTTATTTGCGATTTAAGGTTTTCTAATGTAAAATTTTATAAAAAGGCAAATTTATTTGTACTCGAGTACACTTATCTCCGCCTTATGTAGTGATAGGACAATAAATCGAATTATATGATGATGATGATAATATGATGATAAATATACACTTATATAATAAATTATTTTTATTTTTGTATTTTATTTATTGTTTAAATCTTTTTGTTGCTACATAATTAATGTTATACATATAAATTAAATAAAACATATAAAATGAGGAAATAACCTTGCTCTCCCCAAATTAAATTAAAAGTCGAGAAGTCTCGAGCATAATAACTATGTTGAAAAAAAGAAAAGCACCAGGTATTGACACCAGATTCTTACGATATGTCTTAAGTACTATCGCAACAGGCAATTGAATAATTCACTAAGCTTATATGAACAACTGCTTTTCCTGAAAATTGTAAAATGGCTAAAGTTATTTCAATTGCAAAGTCTAATAAACCACATGAATGTGCTAGTTGCTATAGACTAGAGATTAGTTTACTAAATATATTTAGTAAAATCGTTGAAAAAATCATTAAAAATAGAGTAGTTAATTTCTTAGCACAAAGTAATATATTACCTGAAAAACAGCTTGGTTTCAGATCTGAACATTCAAATATTCATTCGTTGTACGCTTAAAAAATCTTATAAAAACTACACTAAATGAAAACAAATATGTTGGTATGGTAGTCCTTGATATAAACCCAGCACTAGACACAGCTTGGCATAGAGATATATTTTATAAACTAAAGAGAATGAACTTATAGATAGCTACTTAATTAAAATCGTTCACAGCTTTTTGCAAGAAAGAAAGCTCAAATAAATACTTTAGGTAAAACTGATTCAACTATACTTATTTCATACCAGCCGGAATACCTCAAAGCTCTGTACTCGGCCCAATCTTGTATAATATCTATGCATACAAATTTCCCAGAACGGAAAATGTTCGTTAATCAATTTTCGCCGACGATACTTCGTTATACATCAGGCACATCAGGTACTTATAGTGCCGACATAATTAACAACCTAATACAAAATACATTAAGCTCACTGACTAACTATTTTTATAGATGAAATTTAATTATTAATATTAAAAAAATAATACGATTAATATTAAAAAAAAAACGCCAACTTCACAAAAAAAAAAAGAAAATTAGAATTAATACCAACAACAAAACTAACAACTGCAAAATTTAGATATTCATTGGGTAGATAGCGTAAAGTACCTAGGCATAAAACTCATATCACTAAGACAATAGAAAAGTTATCCACAAGGACTCTATATACGTTTATCAATAGAAAATCTTACCAATCAATTGAAAATAAATTAATAATAATGAAAGCTATATTTCTACCGATCATAATATATGCATGTCCAATCTTCCATGATATTGCCAAAACTCACACTAACACTCTTTAAGTGGCTCAAAATAAAATTTTGAAATTAATGTTCAACCTCCCTTTTTTTATTCAACTAAAAAACTACATTATAAAGCAAATATGAGCTTGATATCGCTATTAATATCACAGAAAATAGAATCTTTTGTTACAAAATGCTCATTTTCAGAAAATTTAATTATAAGGAAGGAGCTTATACCAATAAGTTTGTTTGTATTAAATAGTTTTGCTAATATGGCAGATTTAGGCTAATTAGTTTAGTTAAGTAGGTTAATCAATAGTTAGACTAGGTTAGTTACTAATTAGGTATAAGTTTTAATAAAAAATAAAATCAAATATAAGGTTTTTTAAAGTTTGATTATAAACTCGTAAATATCAATAAATTGAACAAAAACTGTAAAAAAAAAACAATAATGTAATATTTCACTTGTTTAGATGTAAGTACATCTGAAATCTGTATAAATGTAAAAAAAAAAAAAAATACCTAGAATTACTAGTAGAATTTTCAATGCTTCTAGTATTTCAACAACAGTTTTGCAGATTCTACAAACATTTTGGTGCTATATACAATTACAAAATCACCCTGACTTATAAGAAACAACGAGAGGTATGGGGTCTTTCAAATAATCTTCCTCTTCCTAACCTACAGTTAAAGAAGACACAAAAAGGGGTGTTTTAATTAAATATGGAGACATGCAAATCGGTTAGCTGGAAATCTAATGAATATGTGTTATTTTGTTCGATTTGTCGCAATATCTGTAATAATATCTGATACTGTTTATAACCAAGTACATCATTTACAGCATATTTTTTAAATTCGATGAAAAAATTAATTTAAGAGTTTTATTTAGTTTTAATCAATATTAGATTTTACATTAGCTTCCATTTTGGATAATATATTGACCGAAGAAGCGAAGTATATGTTAACTTAATTTTTCCTTTAGAATCACTGTAGAGCTATGTCCCCAGTCATTCATTGCAGATCTTATATGCAAAATGGTGAACTCATATCAAAATGTCATTTCTGTAATGTTGAAATCTTTTTAAAAACCGTTCCAAGACCATAACACAATTTGATGGAGAGTTAAATTTTTACACCTACAACTTATTCTTGCCTATTAAAACCAGTCTTTTCTATTCTTTTCACCAATTACTAATTTTTCTCTAACTGTTTATTTTGGTTTAATTTGTGGTATAAATCCCATAACTTATCGCATTCTGCAAGACTCCCAGTTATATTAATTTGGTTTCATTTCTTTTAGTCTTCTGGCGAGACCTTGAATAAATTCAAAGATAAAAGATTCTAATTTTGCTTATTATTTGTATTCGAATACAAAACATTGAAAAAGTCTGCAAGTAGTTGATGAAATACGCGCATCTGTAGCAAAATTAGTAAAATTAAAAGGTAAATATTCGACTATTTTTGACAATTATACAAAAAAAAAAATTACTCTAACGCCAAAAAACAAGTTTTTATAAAAAACAAAAAATTCATTTATTTTCAGATTTCAATTACATAATAATAAAAAAATATATGATTTTAATAATCGTCGATCGCTTCAACATTCACGTGATAAGAATTAATATAATGATTAACACTCGTATAGCGAAATTTTTCTATTACGCAATAATCTCCAAATATTTCAAATTTTTTGTGTATTGAGATTTATTTAGAAAAATTAAAAATATTGTACACAATCGATTGAACGATCTAGATCTATTTATATTCTATGTTGTATAGTAAACCTAATGTTTGCAGTGAAATATAGAACCAACTTTCAATTAAAAAATTTAATCAAATTTAAGATGTCAAATAAATTTCAAATTTCATGTGCTGAATTAGCTTAAAACTTATAGTTCACATATATTTATGGAGATTTTGAGGTAGATTTAAAATCTACAAAATCTAGCAAACTTTGACAACACAAAATCTAGTTTTTCTATTTAAAATCTGGTAGATTTTGATATAAATTTTTTTCCTAGTAGATTTTGTTCAAGTTAGAACATGCTATAATATTCAATCGTAACTACTTTACTGTTGTTCAAAATTGCACTTCAGTTTAATACCATTGCCTAAGTTGAATTTCTAATACTCGAATAAATATATATTATTTCTCACGTATCTTTCTTTATCACACTATGTTTCAAATTCAAAATTCAAATCTAATGAAATATTTCATATATTGTATATAAGTTTGTATATATACGATATATATACATATATATATATGTATATATAAAACTATTATTTCTTTTTTAAATAATATTTTTTAAATTTTTAGGACACGTTCTTTCACGGTTAACAAGGTAACTATTTTTATAAATAATATTTACATAACTCTGAAATTAAAACTAATTTGAACACAAACGATTTGACGGAACCAGTTCTTTTAATTTTACAATGGAATTAACCTAGTTTTTTTTCTTCAAATTATTTTACCTTATAATTATTATTGATTTCTAATTAATTGAAAATAATATTTAAATAAAAGTTAATCTAAATCGGAAACTTAAACCTAAGACAAAATCAAAATTGTTATACAATGAAAATTTTCATTTGTATATAACAAAATAATTGATTCATACGTGACATTAAGGTAACTACTGTGCTACTGTGCAAATTAACAGAAAGTTGAAAAGCAATTTATTGAATAGTGGATATGATTTGACCATCTTTAAGATGTTTTGTGAATTAACTGGTATATGTTATAGCTTCTGTTTAGTATTATTATCTATTTATGATGTATTTATTGCAGTATTTCATCTTTTATACAACTCGTATCAGAAAGTAAAATGTATGAAAAATATATATATCATATTAGCCATTTAATTGAAATTTAATTCAAGTATGAGTGAAGGGTGAAACTTCCTGTGTCCATCCATTTCTACCACCATGATTATTGCGCAATGTTATTCAATTCTATTTTGATGATGTTTACGATTTACTGTAAAGAAAGCCATTATGTTCTGGTATTTTATAATTTTTCAACTTTAACTATAATATTGTTGAGTCTTTTCTTGCACCCAAATAGTGCACTAAGTATTAAAAGTACCTTGCTTAGATATGATATAATAATAAAAAAAAAAATGTACATTCAAAATTTAGTCGAATTAGCTTGTAAATTGAAATTGCTTAATTAATTTTTTTTTGTTTTGTATGGCTACAATTTTATCTTGTTTTTCCATATATGTAAGAAAATCTATGACAAAATCTATTTCGGCTTACGAGCATAACAAGAATTTGTCTCCTTCAACAAATCTTTTTTTTTTGTTTTTAAATAATAATATCATGAAAAAAAACCGTACTGGAATTTAACGCAACACCCACGATTTCCCAACACTCTCTATGTATAACACATAACAAGTTTTTCTACTTTTTCTATACAAAAAAAAATATTCTCTGTTTCTATTAAAAAATTTAAAAAAAAACAAAAATTTAACTAAAACTTTACATTCTGCAATGATTTTAATCCATACATGCGCCGATCAAAATATGAGGAAGTTAGTTCGTCCAACTTGTATATAAGAAGAGGAAAAAAATCCCATTCTAGATATTTTGTGTCTATGTAAATGTGTAAATGATCAGAAAACAAAATCAAATTTTTAATTTTTTTTATTCTATTTTTTGTTGTTGTTGTTTGTTTGTTATTATTTGTGATTTCATTTTTTTTAACACTTTTATTTTTCAAATCGCTATAACTCAGTAGTTGCACAAGTTGTACGTTTGTACGTTTCAAAGCTCAATCATGCGGAATATTGAAAAATGGAATAAAAATAAAAATTAAATTAATCTGACCAACTTAAATATTATTGTAGGTCTTTATTTCAATCCAATAAATATTATATTGCCAGTAAACGGAAGGGTTTTTGGTATAATAACAAGGGAATTAGAATCTAAATTGACATTTAATAAAATAGGATTGTACCAATCTCAAATTTATATTTTTATCTAAGAAATTTAATTTCGGAAATGGTTTGGACTGATTAAGATGAACTTTGTCTTCTTCATTTTAGCAGGTAGAAGCCTTTAATTACTTTAACAAAATTTTTAAATCATCTTTCAACGTATAAAAATTGTGACGTGTACAACTAACAAATTTTTTAGAAATTATAAATAACGAGTTCAAGGTGTTGAGATGTCAATTACCTAAGTTTTGGTGTTATCGTTGAAGAACTTCTAGTTTTTTGGGTTAAAATAAATTTTAAATTAAATTTGGAGTCAAATAACATTAAAAACTAAAGCTACCTAGAAAATTGATTTCTTATACCATTTTGAAGGGAAATTTATTAGCTTTTCATCAATATGATGTTAAACTGTAATAAGGCTATTAGGAGATATTGCGAGAAATATGGTTCGAAGTACAAACAAACCAACTTCAAGCATTTATAACTATAGGTAATTGAAAATGGACCTCCTTTCCCTATGATACAACTTTTTGTTCCGCAAGCTGTTGTCTATCATATCCAGAAATTCTATTGGTTAAGAATGGACCCTGTATATTGAATAATAAGAATGGATTAAAATTAAATGAATGTTTTTTCTAATGACTTAGCATATGCCAATTATATTTCTCTATATTCTAGTCAGTAAGATTTTTTTTTATTGTTTTTTTATGTTATTGACAGTAGCTTAAGTAGAATCACCTTTTCGTGCTTAAGTAAGTACGGTACTGCAACTTTATACTACAATATCTACAATGTCTTTCGAGCATTTATTTATCATGGCTTATCAATTCATTAAATTTGGAAAACTACTGCTATTGTCAGGAACTAAGCCTTCTTAAATATAATAGCTTTATTTTATTTAACTGGTTACCAGATTATACTCTCAAAAGTTTTTTGACATTTATTTGATCCCAATGACTAAAGGTACTAGACCAAGTCGAAAAACACATATAGCATTTTTTTTACTTCATCCGGAATCCAACCTGGGAGGCAAGTGCTCTATACCTACTGCGCCACCCTCCGTGTTGATGACAGAAAACTTCAAATTAACACTGTGGCAATCACTGGATTAAATCCCATTGAAGAAAAAAATGTTCTCTTCTACAAGACCATAGGTGACGTGAACAAGCTATACTAATTAGAATTGAAACAGTAGATTGATCAGCTACGTTATTACAATTTAATGATTTGAGTAAAATTCTATGCTTACTATGTACATGTAAGAGTAGTACCTGAAATCACATCCTCTATATTACAGAAATCTACAACAAATTACAAAATTCCGGAAAAAATTATTCAACAAGAATTTTAAAGAAGTCGTTGATGAAGAGAGTCGATATATTCATATGCATATGTTACACATTTCAACAGTTAGGAAAATCACATCTGAAGAAACTTAAAAAACAATACTCTTTTAAATATAAGGTTTTCTATCCACCTGAAATTTATAACTAGAATCATAGCAAGCAAAAAAATCGTGATTATCGAGGATTTGAACTATTCTTAGGCATATAAAGTTTTAGCCAAGAAATATAATATAGTTTTAGTGTGTTACTGCGGATGATTTAAAATTTATTATTATTTCTAAACAGTGTTTTAATTTTTATATTAGTTTTACTAAAATACTGTATAGACAGATTATCTGTCAAATTAGCATAGCTTTTGGTATTTCTTTATATATGCAAGATCCTCGAAGCATCAAATAATAGAGGTGATTGAAGAGGTTGAAGCTTAAATATTTAATCCATGTCGAAATATCATGGTTTTGTTATTTTTACGTATAATGTTAAAACCAGGTTAAATGAAATAAAAATAACTAAGATTTCTTAAAGCGGATCTAAGTCTTTTTTTTTTTAAATAATATAAGCCATCTAATTCTTTCTGGTCGGACATCATAAGACAGTATTAAATGTTGTCTTTACAGCTGAAATATTTACAAATTATGATTTTAATAGCTATTTAGAAATACATTATTTACAAGGAAAAGTGGAAAAACCTTTTGTCAAATAAGCTTATAACCACACTTAAGACTATTTTAATACTATTTTTAAATAATTATGATCGGTACATATTTTAGATAATCATGTTCTCAGAAAACTGCAATTTGAAGTTAAATTGCTCCCTTAATGTTGATATTTTACTCTCTATAGTATTCAAGGTGGCCCTTCTGTGAAGTTTCGAGGTTGAATAATAAAAAGGAAGGTTAAACATCAATTTTAATATTTTGTTTTGTTTAATTTGAAGTTTTGATATGTGGGTCTTTGCGCAATCACCCCAGACTGGAGATCCGTACAACAGAATAGGTTGAAAAATAGTTTTCATTAAAATTAGTTTATTTTCTATGGATAAAATTGAGTTTCTGTTTATGAATGGATATATTACCCTAATGGCTTTGTTGATTTTATCAATCGTATTACTGATTTGTGGCTGAAAAGTTATTTTTGAATCTAATGTGATGCCTAAGTATCGTATTGAGTCGACCCATGCTATAGTGTTTGCGCTTAACAACAATAAATTTTGTGATAAGAAACAGTTTTTACGTCTGCGTGTAAAATTTATTGCAATTGTTTTTTCAGTATTTATTGCAATTTTCCAACGAAATATTCATATAATTTATTGAGTGATGTTTGAAGCTTGTACTCAATTTCCGTACTTTTAACTATTTTTATTAAGTATATTAAGATACTTAAATGAAGTAGCAATCAAAAGCAGCGTTTACATCAAGGGTTACCATACCAATACTTTTTCTAACACTTAGATTTCCTTTTATCTTTTATATCTGCGCAGAAGCGGATGCAGCTTATTGTGACCTGGTCTAAATCCGAACTGTTCATTTGGTAATAAATTGTTAGTGAAATATATAAAAAATAAATATAAAAGCCATTATTAAAAAAAATAATCTTATAAGCATATAATTCTTTTTATAATCAATTATTTTAGTTATATTTCTATACATTTTGAGTACAATATGGTCTTTGAAGTTCAAAATACTTTGATAGTTTGCAGAAACAAGCTGCCCATTTTTTTTCTACTTCTTTTTTATTTTGTTATTTTATTGAACAAAAACCTAGTGCGTTTTACTCGATAACTAACTTAAATGGTGAACCTATAATAATTGTTGATAATACGGTAAAAGAGAACTTTAATTAGCTTTGATTACAACTGTTTTTAACTCATCTTTTCCAACTTTTATAAATGAAAATTTCAACTATATTTCGACGAAAATACTCTCAATACAATTTGTTGTTTGTTAATAGTTTGCCAATTATTCCTGGGGTATAGCGTGTTTGTTCAGTAATGTGATTGTGGAATCATATTCTCACGGTTGTGTTTCCACATCCAACATACATTTTACAGAAGTTTAAGAAGCTATGAATGTTAATACCTTTATTTTACCACTTCCAACTAATCTATCTCATACCTTTTTTCCTTTCTGGTTTATTCTATAGTATAGAATCTATATACTATTCCAACCGTTTTGGCTACCATATTCCTACAGTTTTGGCTGATTATAAAAATAAGTGCATATTTAAATTTTAGATCACACAAAAAAAAATATATACCTATACTCATAAACGCATTACGTTTTAATATATCTAAAATCTAATTTGTTATTTTTCTTTTCAGAGTAGATAGCCCTTTGATAAATTTGATTTATAAATAATGTATTGTATGTATCCGAAACCGTATCTTTTATTTAGTTAATTTATTTTTATTTAACTTTATTAAAACTAAATCAGATAAAAAATTTAAAATGGCTTTTAGTTTTACTAATTGTAAAAGTTATTAATTTGAGATGTTGGTTTTACTTTTATATATGGAAACTTCGACAGTTAATTTTTATGTTTAAAAATTTTTTTTTATCTTAGATTGTGAATATCGGGTTGCACTGAAGCCTGATGATAGATCTTTCAGTTAAAGATCTTTCAACTGTATAGGTGTTTTCAATATCCTTAAAATCGTTTTTAATTAACTTACTTATTTTTTGATGTACAATCCGAATTTGCATAAAAAAGTATACCTCTTCCCATTTGAAAATCTCGATTTAAGCCAATTTTTAGATTAAAAAACACTGTTCCGGTCCTTCTTGGAAGTTGAAAATATCATGAATCGATAGACCACCCTCGATATAGTTAATAAATTTTTATTTTAAAATAACGGCTCTTTCCCCCCTTAAAAAGCGGATACGCATGCTCTGGAACACCCGGCATATATGTGAACATTAAGCCGAAATACTTATTTTATTTCAATACAGATTTACTTTATAAAATAGTTACTGTGTCATCCTGAAAAATGCCAAGAGATAGTATACCAAAGACCATAGTTGTTCTGTTAACAATACATAGTTCAAAATAATTCTTAAATTCATTATTATTATTATTATTATAATTATTATTATTATTGTTATTATTATTATTATTATTTTATTATTATTATTGTTATTATTATTATTATTATTGTTACTATTATTATTATTTATTATTATTACTATTATTATTATTATTTATTATTATTATTTATTATTATTACTATTATTATTATTATTTATTATTATTACTATTATTATTAGTATTATTATTATTATTTTTATTCATTTAATATGCTTTAATTTCATTGTATAGTTTTTTTTAGTTTTACATTATTAAGAGCTTATAATGTTTTTACACCTAAGACTAACAATTTACTTAAACTAATCTCGGATTTTCTATTTATAATGTCAATTTCTCAATCAATTTATTAATTTATTTTACAATTTATTCCTAAATACATTAGATTTTTCTAAAATTATAATTTTGTTAACAAGTTACACTCAACATTTGATTTATTATAAACGTAATTTCTAAACCATTATACCTAATTTTAATCAATTGTGATTTTTTGTAAGTAAAATTCCTTAAATTCTTTTAATGTAAAAATTTTGTGTTAAGAAAACAATTTCAATTGGGTAGTAGAGCAGGTCGTTGTCGTCATAATAGAGAATTACCTTGAATGCACTAGCAACAACATAATACAAATTTTTTACAAAGGAAAACAATAACAACAAAATAAAATTATTTAATAAGAGACCATTACTTTCGGGCTATAACAAAAACAAAAATAATCAAAAGAATAACAATAACAATAAAAATAATTTAAATAATCGCGCGCTAAGTATAGGTTCAACTACAGTACACCAAACAATTTTATTTTTTGCTTCTCGTTTTTATTTTTATTATTGTTATTTTTATTATTATTATCTATCTATCATATGATATACAACAGGTAAGGCTGGATTAAAACTACATAAATATTATTTCTAAAAAGAAAATTTAACATTTTAAGACGGGGGTATATCAAGGTTTACCAGTATATCTGATATAAAAGCGACAAATAATACTCAATACTGTACAGTCTGAACTAATTTCTTCGTCAGGAAGAAATATTTCCGTGAAATTTTGCGAATATCTTATCTAATAGCCAATTTTTGTAAAGGCTAAAAATTACCTTCAAATAAATTAATATATTTTTGAAGGATATTAAATTTTAGCAGTTTAACAAATTTTGTTTTTATTGTTTTTTTTTCAATTAAAATAATTTACAAATACAATCATGTTTCGATACGTAAGTTAAAAAATAGTATTTATAAATTATAATTTTAATTATTAAATTTCAATTAATTTTAAAAGTGTGTAAATATAATTTTAATTAATTAAGAACATTGATGAGTATAAATTAAAGTGTGAAAATATAAAATTTGAAAATAAGGAATGAACTTTAAAATTTGATAAAAAGTGCTTTTTATATATTTAAAAAACAAAAATTAAAATATTAATTTTAATAACAATTTAAATTTAAACAAATTTGTTCTAATAAAAATAAATGACATTTATTTCATATATTGATATTAATTGAAAATTTCCGTTAAGTTTGATTTTGACAGATTAGCTTTTTTAGCCTGAATTTACTATCTTGTGTTTGTTAGTGTCATTAGAATTAATTGTTATGAATTATTTATAATTAACTATGATTAAGAGGAAATGGAAATTAATAAGAATATGAAAATTTAAATGCAATTCAAATTAATAATAGATACATATTGAAATTAATAATTTATTCTTTATTTTGAGAAATAAATTATAAGATAATATTTTGAATATAGTACAGCACAGTATTTGGAACTTCAAAAATAAAAATTTTGTTTTCCTTCTAATTTATTTAACCATATTTCACTATATATGTACTATGTTGAGCAAAACTGCAATGTAGATGTATTCAAGTATACTATAGTATATCTTTATAGTTGATGAGAACGACAACTATTATTAATTAGAAGTAATTTTATGTCTCTATGATATCGAAGTATTCATGATCTGATGATCAACTATGTTAATATTGAAACACCTTTTTTATCATATTGTCAGTAAAGATAGACTAGCTTTTCGTACTTTATGTACCGTACTTATGTTATTGTTTAGTTTTTAGAAATCGTTTTGAAGAATTATGTAGAGACATCAATGTGAATCTTTAACAGATTTTTTAAGTGAATCATGTAATCATAAAAATCCGAAAAATAAGTAATAAAATTGAAAATCTAGATAAACTGAATCTCATTAATATCTTAATCGGTTTTGCTTATTATACTGTTAAATAATTTGCTACCGTATTTATTTTATTATTTAAAAATGTCTGACCTACGAGCCTAGAGCATATTATTAACATATATAACATAAATAAAAAAATAATTGATATCATTTCTAACAACATTTCAAATTTATTTTAATTAATGTCGGGGTTCATTTTACTAATAATAATTTTTTTTAAATCGATTTCAAATATCGATTTTGTGAAAGTAAGACACTCGCTTCAATCTGTGAATAATCTTTAATTAAAATCTGATTAAAATGTTAATAAAAGTAAATTCGATCAATAATAAAATTGACAAAATATTTTTAAATTTTATATTTGATTAGTCATGATTTTTTTATTCTTTAAAAAAAAAGATTGTCAAGATACATTTTTTAACCCATAATAAATAAATTTTTGGGTATCATTTTCTGATATTTCAAATATTTTTTATAACACAAATTTTTTAAATATCTATAAACCATAATTATAGTGATACTAAAAACAAGTACAATGTGGTGTTTCAGTTGAATTGAAATAGGTAATTCCCATTACCTAAGTACATCCTAAGACCTACCTAGTCTTTTTTAGAATTATTCGTGGTCATTTTCTTGATATTAAAATTTATATAATAAATAAAATATAAAATTAAGTGTATTTTGAAATCATTAATAATTTATTATTTTGTTTGTTTATCAAATTAATTTTCTAATTAAATTCTGATAATTAAATTCTATTTTAAATATAACCGCAGGGTTAGAGATTTACTGGCTCCATTCATGTATAGTTATTATTAACCGTATGATATTAGTTAAATAATGAATTATTTATACCATTAAACATAACTATATTACAAACCACTAAGTTTAATTAAACGGAAAAATATACATTTTAAATTCAACAAATAATACTAACCCTCTCAGGGTTTTTGTGTAATAAATTCGACATTTTATTTGATTGTCTATTTTTCGATTATCAGCTCATGATTGATTTGATTTTTATTTAGTTTTTTTTTTAGTCATTTTTATTTTAAATTTTTTTCAAATTATACAACGGATATCACTGTTTTATTAGTCAGCTCAAATCAAATTTTCACATGTACAAAAATGGATTTTGAATTTAACAACAATATCTTAAAGCTATAGGAAAAAGAAAAAAATATGTATTCCAAAATTTTATATGGCCAGAAGGATCGTCTTCATAAAAAAATTCGATACTGTTAGAAATGCTGATAGATGAGAAATTTATTTTAGTGATAATATTAATTAAACAAATATTTAACCCAAAAGCAATTTAAAATTGAAATTTTTTCGATAATCTCATATTATATTATTTTTGTGTTATGTGTTATGTATAACATGATTTGTTCACCTTGTCTTAAATTTTACATTCGTTCTAAAATATTTTTGACCCAGAAAAGGGTTAATTAGTGAATTTAAATTTCTTTTAATAATTGTACTCAATTAATTATTAACAGTTGGTTCTATGTATGCAAATTTATTTGTGCACTTGTGCGCTTGTATGCGCTTGATTCAATTATTAAAATTCTATTTCAAACAAATTGGATGTAAAATGCTCCAGAATTGATGAGATCATTTATTTTTTTAAAAGCCTTAACTAAAACACTTTGTACGAGTCTTATGGTTCTTTTGAGTTGAAAATAAAATAAAATAAAAAAAAACAAAAGTAAATAACAAGTAATTCTCTAAATAATTCAAAAATAAGGAGAATATTCTCTTTCTTTACAATAAATTATTTATAGCCTTGAAATATTGAAAAAAAAATCAGTTTTATTACATGTGAGTGATGTAATTGCGATTTTTACAGGAACTCTTAAAATCAGATTAAAAAGTTGACATTCAAGTTTTGACTTATTTTTTTTTTTATTATTAACAATTTCCTTGTTGAATATTCAAAAAGATAATCCATTGAGTTTAAGTATAGTTATAAAAGGATGTACAGATCAAGGGCATAAATTCGAGTTTTTATTTTGTCGGTTTTAACTTTTGTTCAACAAAAAAAAAAAAAAACAATTTTTTATTAAAATGTTTTAAAAAAATAACAAGGAAATATTTTTAAATACATTTTTTTTATTAACATGTCATTACGTATTAATGTCACTGTCAAATTAAAATATATCAAACATGTGCATATTCATACATATGTTATGTAGTTATGTACAATTAAAATTCAAAGCGTTCAAAAAGGTGTTAATAATATACATTAAATATGTATGTAAGTTACTTCAGTTGTATATCAAGGTCAACATTGATTAATTTTTAAATAAGCATTTTTTTGTTTTTTTTTTTATTTGAAAATCGTTTATTTTTGTTTTTTTCTTCTTTTTTTTTTTTGTAATTTAATTTACGCGATTTAATTAAACCTAACGTTTTTTTTGTTTATTTAATTTTTTATTAATATTTTTTTTCAATTCAAATTCCTTTTAAAGCTCACCTACTCAACAAACGGTATTAATAATTTATTAATGAACAATTACAACAATTTTGTTTCTTTAACGTACTTATTTATCAGCTTTGGTTAAACTGTAAAATGTTATATAGTATGATATAGCAGTGGTGCACAACCTTTTTTGTTTAAAATTGAATTAAATCTTAAATATATGACATGAAAATAAATTGGAGAAATATATTATGGATTGTGTAGATAAATTTGGGCAAATTAAAGAATTTAAATTATTACTTTGAGTTGATTATAATGTTAGAAAACAACTATTTGTTTGAGGCGGAAGAATAATTTAGAAAAAAATTAATTTAAATATTTGAATTTAGTTAAAAACCATTAAAATTTTTTTTTTCTTTATTAAAATCGGTTTATCGGATAGATTTGTGATCACTAATGGTTGACTATCAATAATAGTTTTATTTCATATTTTTGCAGGTCTCTGGATAGTGAAATTTTTTTTTTGGGATTAAAAGAACTGAATTAATATGAGAGATTGATATGAGAGAGCAGAAAATTATAGAGCCAAATTATGTAGCAATAATTGCTTGGAATTCGGTTGCTTAATGTGTAGTTTGTGATCTTTCTTAGCAATTATACGTTTTTTGTTTTATTTGTCTCTACTTTACTTATATAACATGTTATTGCCCTGAATTGAATTGATAAATTAGATTTTGTTATAAACACTCTGTACCAATTACTACTTTTGAGTTAAAGATAAATAAATGAATATAAAATATATAATAAATTTAGTTGAATTATCGTCGTGAGTTTTAAACTTGTTTAAATTAAAATCATCGAAATCGTTGAAGTTTTTTTGATGTTGCAATATGAAAGAGTGAGCATGTAGCATTTACTACTTTATTATAGAGATTATCTTATTTATTTATTTATTTTAGATTATCTATTTTATGTTAGATTATTTTGTTGACGGTTTAAAGATTTATAAATATATGTATTCTCTAACAGGTTTATAGTAGACAGTATAAATATATTTTTTTAATTAGATTAATTGTAAATGTAAGATGTAATTCAGTGGTATGAATTCAGCAAAAAACTGAAGTATCGTATAGTATAGGCGTTTATCTTTATGCAATTGATATTAGTTTAATTATACCATCTAAGGCAATTCCAATTAAATTAATTCAAAATAACGAAACGAAGAACCAAAAAAACAATAAAAAAACAAAATAAAAACGAATGAAAAATTTTTTTGTTAATCATCTCAACTCATTTATTCAGCCATAATTACGTGTCATAATTCTAAATACCTGCAATATGTTTTCTTCCTCTTCTGCTTCTTTTTGTTTTTTTATTTTAGATTTCAGAATTGTTTTTTTTACGTATTAACATACTTCTTGTAACATTATAATCTTCACCATTCATTTCTTCTTTTCGATAGTATGCCTGAAGTTTTGATGATATATTTTGGTCTACCGTCTCTAACAATTTTCGCAATGCGTTGGATTTTCATTCTAAAAACGTATTTGTATCAGGTATTTGTACTTTAACCTCTTGTTAATTTTACATCTCCGATATCAAAAGCTCTTCTTAACTCGTCGCTTAGAATTTGATCCCTTGATTTGTACTTTGTGATGCTTTTACGTTATAATGGGCCAAGCATTTGTTTTATTTAATTTTGACTTTGCTCCTTGACGTACGTGAATGTGTTTTGTCATATTATGTCATTGAAGTATTTATAAACTCATGTTCTTAATTGAGTTGTTGCACATTCTTCCATTTTTCGTATTGCAAAAGAAACTTCTACTTCCAAATACTTCATCAACATAACCTGTTCAATTATTTCACATTTTACAGACAACATATTATTTTATTTATAATACAATCCATATTTTTATACCATATACTCAAACGATTCATATATAACAGGTTTCATACCAATGTTGCTTCATACAATAACACTGTAACATTACAATAATATTTTCAACTCTATAATGTTCAATTGACCAATATTATGGTGGTCAATAACAATTGTTGCAGGTGGTGGGTGAATATATACACACATACATCATATTATTAGACCTGTTTTGCATATGTATGTCTTGTGAAACGGATATTTTGCAATGTTTTAGCAAAATTATTTCAAAATTAATTATTGAAATAACTTGCATGACTGAACATAACAAACCATTTTACTTATAAATATTATATTTATTATATAGATCTATAATTTTTATTAGCAATTATTGTATTTGCAAAACATAAAATATTAAATTTGCAAAATTTTTGAATTAAAAACACGTTAATTTAAATTGTTAATTTATAAATGGGTTGATTTTAATATCTTATAAATTCTGGTTTGATTATAAAAAAAAAAAAAACTGTAACAAACAAGTCAAATATGGAAGTATAAAAATGAAAGAGATGAAGGAGGTTAAGAATGTGGTGTAGAAATAAAAGATATACCTATGTTTACAATTATTATTATTGTTATTTGGATTTTATTTATGTTCGAATCTATTCTTAAAGTTATTGGAATGTAGAAAATTTTAATTTAATAATAGTATTTTGTTGAATACATAATATGTGTATATGAGACTGAAATAAAAAGTGTTGAAAAGTAAAAGGAAAATGACTGGAAGCGATTTCTTTGTTGCTCTTTATAAATAAATTTTAATTATATTCATAATTCTATATAAAGGTAATATAAAAAAAATATTATCTAATTAGTTCTTGGAATATTTTACTTAAACTAATTAAAAAAATTGTTGTAATAACAGTAATAAAAATTATAATTTTTGATGCTGCTGCATTAATTAATAATTAATGTCGACTTATTTAATACGAGATAACTGCAGAGTCATTTATATAAATTAAGTTTGATTTATGAACGTTATGTGTTTAATGTTATAAAACATTAGAATTGAATTTTCAAGATATATTTCTTAATAAATCCGTTCGTCTATATTTAGATAATATTTTAACTTTCAATAATAAACGCTTGTGATTTCTGGTTCTTGGCCCTGTTGTATTGATGCTATAATTAGCATTTGGATGGGGTAATCAGAGTAAGGTACTGATTGCATGGATTAAGCAAAGGTTTATACATACACTGCTGAAATTAAGACCGTTAGTTCTAAAGTTTCGGTCTAATAATTATCTTTAATGAATTCGGATTACGGTGTTGGTATAATAAAAAAATTAAAACATTTCTATATGTAATCTTGTTTTTGCTATCTATTAGTTATATATTATGTACATTTATACCTAAATAATCATAGACAAAAAAACTTTGATGAAAATGATAATATAGGTATACTATAATAGGTTTACTAGGATTAAATTATGATATACCAGATTGCAAGAGTATCAAATGAAAATGGGAGCAAAATCTCATTACATTCATTATTAATGTCACCATGGTCTGTACAGGGTAATTTGAAGTAAAAAAATATCACATTAGTCACTTTTTGAGTCATTAAATTTTTTAGCTTTTCAATTTCGTTTTCTTAATATCCAGATCAAACAACATTTATATAGGGACTTAAAAAATTAAAGTTGCGATAATCATTTGAAATTTTCATTTATAAAAAATTTCGATTCAAAATGAAAGGTGACATTTTTATAAATGTTTTCACACATTAAATTAAGTTATTTAATTACCCAAATATTTTTTTAATTTTAATTTTAATCAATTACATAAATTTTATAAATTAATCATTTTAATTGTTGAATTGAATATTTCATTACTTGTTGATAATTCGGAGTGAAGTTATGATAACTATTTTGTATGAAAAAAAATCAAATAAAAAGCACGCACTTGTAATAACGTTGATAAAAAATATTAAAACAAAAAAATAAAATAAATAAATTAGTTGACAAAACTATCAATTTTTTCATTATTAAGTTGTCTAAATTTTCAAATTTGGAAACAACATTTGAAAGCTAAGAATTTTCTATAAATCTTGAATGTCTTAAATTAGATCAATTTACAGAATATTTGGTGAATAACTTGCTATTGCTTTAAGAGTGATTGGATAGGTCGTAAAAGACAACAAATTAAAAAGATTATAATTAAAAATCTGTTCCAATCATTTAACAGGTGTAGGGCCCACAATGTGCTTAATTTCAAAATAATTTTATTTATTTTTGTGTCTAAAAGGTGGGAACCATATTCAAATAAGGATAAAAATAAGATTAAGTTTCTAAAACTGTTTAAATTTTGCTTGCAAAAGCATTTGTTAACAATTATTTTAGGCATTTTCAAGCTATATAGCTTAAGTCCGAAAAAACCTTGATTTAAGACCATTTTTTCACACTGTTTTTAGTGTCCATTTTTCTTCTTCTTCATTCAAAAATATTGGGCATATTAACATTTATCTATAGTTCGAAGATCTTCGAATTTATTGTTCAAAGACTTCAATACATTTTATACACTTTTAGACTCTTAAAGAAGACTTTTCAACTGATAATTCTTTAAAATTGACTTTTTTCTGCTGTTTTATTTTTACTTTTTTATGTTATAAAATAAAATCAATCTTTTTAAAGATAATCGTTTATCAAAAAGTCAAAAAGTGTTATAATTTAGAATGCTTTTATGTATTATAACTTCTATTGCTTTAAAGTTAGGAAGGTCCACTAGACGACGAAGGTCGAATAAGAAGATAAACAGAAAGAATCGAGCATCGCTTACATTATAAACAGTCATGACATTCAAGCAAAAAAAGATCAAAAATTCTATCACTATAGAGGAATTCCACAATTAGTCTTAATCTAGAAGTAACGCAGGAATTATCGTTTTTTTTTCAATTTTGTTCAAAGGAGGCATTAAAATTCCACTCTTTTTACATCATTTAGTATTTCTATTTTTTTTTTTAATTTTATTTTTTCATACTTAAATTTGCATTTGAAAAAAAGTCTTCCAACTATTTTTCTATATCAGGCAAATTTTTTAAACAGCTTTGTCTCACAATACATTCACAGTATTTTGGATGTCATAGCTTGAAATTATTACATTAAAATTTGTTAAATTTCAATGGTGAACAAATTTCTAAGATATTATAACTCCTGAATAGTTAAGAATAAATCCGATATAATTTCCTGCTATGACAGGTTATTCCTACAACATTCTTTGAATCACTCTCTTTCACAATATATTCTGGAAGACAAACTATAAGTCCGGATAATTTTAACATCCCTTGTAGGGGATTAATACTTTGTTGAAGTCGTCTGGAAAAGCTGTTTTTGGTTTGACATATTTTTAATGTTTTTTTTTTCCAAATGACCTTTTCAAAATGTCTACATATAAAAATAATTAGAAATAATTTAAAATTAGGCCATTATAAAAATGATCAGTCTTAAAGTGGTAATTTTATTTTGTAATAATTAATTTCAAAATATTTTTACCTTTAATAAAAAATATTGAACTGAGAAATAGAGGAAATAGAAAATTAAGAAAATTTGAAATTAAACGCGTGAATTACTCTATTATTACCTTTTTTTTAATAGCAGTAGCAATTTAAATTTTGTAATATTGTAATGAACAGGTTAATTGAATTTAAATATTATTTGAGTTTATTGAGTTGAGTAGGGTATAATTTCAAAATAAATTGTTAGGTTTAAACTTAATTTTTCCGTTAGTTTAACCCTATTACAATCATAATTAAATCAAGAAAATCTACAAGAAAATAAAAAAATGTTACAAGTCTTGTAAATTTGAAGAATTACAACATTTTTTGTAAGTATAGTCTGGACTTTTAGTCATATGTTAAAATTTAGTTTACTTTTAATATATGAAGTGTTATTGCACAAAAATGATTTTATTTTTTGTAAGCAACATCAAGGAAAAAGACCTTAATTTTCTAATTAATGAAGTTGCTTACAAAAAAAAAAGATAATTTTTGCGCAATAGCGCTTCCATATATCAAAAGTTTGTTTCTAAATTTAATTTCTAATTGATCTTTTAGTTCAGGTGGTACACAAAATTCTTTCATAAATAATTTGGATCCATATAGTTTTATTATTAATTTCCACCATAAGCCATTTCAGTAAATTATAATCTAAATAAGGGCATCAGATCAAGCATATCAAGCAATATTGCTCAGATATCTAGATAATTTTTTAAATTTGTTACAACATTGATGTCATTTATTTATCACACAATATAAAAACAAATTGCAAACACTATGGTTTATGAAATATTTTATCGTTTCGATTTTTATAGATAAATTTTGTATATACATATGAAACCTTACAATATTAAATTTCTTGTATAATACAATTTACATTTCAAGAATATATGATTTTAAATTTTATGTCTTCATTATTATTTTCCAGGTATTATTATCAGTTTTAATCGCAACAGTCACGTGTCAATATAATCAAAATTCAAAGACAGCAGCAATTATTAGTGAGCAAAGATATTTGTCTGGTGATGGAAAATTTGGTGCTGCATATACACAAGAAGATGGTATTAATTTTAAAGAAGAAACCGATTCAGATGGTACTCGTCATGGATCATACAGTTATGTAGATCCAAGTGGCGAAAGAAAAACTGTATCATATACAGCTGGCAAATTTGGGTGAGCATTTATTGTCTGAATAATAAATTAAATTAAAAAATAAATAAAATAATTTTAATTTATATTAGATTCCAAGCATCCGGTGATCATTTACCAGTTGCACCACCAGCTCCACCACAACCTATTCCAACAACAGGTTATCAACCAAATCCAAGATATCAAGCTCCAGTAGGACCATCCCAATCACAAGGTTTCTCAGGAAATTATGATGCCGAAGGTCAATATGATCCACGTTATAATGATCCAGATTTTGAGGGAAATAGATTACCACAATCTCATGGTGCCCCACCACCACCACCACCACCACAACCACAATACCAACCAACAGCAGCACCACACTATCAATATCAACATAATACACCACAATACAATTATCAACAACAACAACCACAACATCAACAACAACAACAACAATATCAACAACATTATGAAACAACACCAAATCCACACAGATTTTTACCACCTGGAAAACTTCAATTAAATAGAACACCTGATGGTTTTAGTTATAGTTTCAACAAATTGTAAAAAAACAAAAAATAAGAAAAATTATTTTTATTCTAATATTAAATTTATTTTTTTTATAATTTACTAAATAATTACTGTCAAATTTATTTAATATTAATTTTTATACTTTATATGTCAAAATTTATTTTTATTTTTTTTTTTTTACCATTATTTTTGTTTCTATAGTTATGAATCAAATAAAATTTTTAATTTATACACCAATTTAAGAAAAAAAAAAAAAAAAAAACAACAAAAAAATATTAAAAAGTCAATTAAAAAAAAAAAATTAAAACATGAACATTTTTTTTTTATATCAAAGAACTGAGTTTGTGGATTTAAAACAAAATTTTTTTTTTTTTTTTTTTCGCAAATATAAATTAAGAATTTTAATGTTTAAGAATTGTGGTACCAATTTATTTGGATGCAAGAGGACATGAACATAATAACAAAAATAGTAATTGAAGTTTTGTGATAATATTGTTAAAAATAAGTAGCTGTCAAAAAAATCAAAATATATAAAATACATAAAAAATAAAATAAAATAATTTACAAAAGTTTTTAAAATAAAGTTATTATGACGAAAAATAAAAATTAATTGGATTAAATTGGGTCGATTGTATAATGTTTAAGAATATGAACTTATTATGTTGTATGCAATTCATACAAAATTTCAGGATAGTAAAAGTATTTCTCAAAAACCAGTTGTTATGATTTAGTATTTAATCATAATATTAGTCGTATCTTCTTTATAAATTAGGTCCTACGTGTACTATTATTGCACAACTATGTCATATTAAGAAAGACACTTCAAAAATACCCTAATTTCAGTACTTACAACTTAGAAGTTTTCAAGAGACAGGTAAATAAATATTATTTAAACTATATGTAAACTCTTTTTACTAACTCTTCAATTATATTTCATTCAATTCTATTCCATTCTATTCTATTCTATTCTGTTCTATTCTATTCTATTCTATTCTATTCTATTCTATTCTATTCTATTCTATTTTATTCTATTCTATTCCATTCTATTATATTCTATTTTATTTTATTCTATTCTATTCTATTCTTTCTATTCTATTCTATTCTATTCTCTTTTTGTATAAGTTTGTTTATTATTTATTTATTATCCTTCTTTTTTATCTATAAAATGGATTGAATTCTGCGAAGAAAGTGAGAGTGCTTATCCAATCATTGTGTCCTCAATTAAAAAAGAAAAAATAATAAAACACTACTAGAAATCTTTGTTTGGGTGTCGGGCAAAATTTCATAAGACAAAATTACAAATGGACAAACTTTCATAAGACATAATGTAATGTTGTCTTATGAAATTTTGTCCATATGTAATTTTGGATAATGGATCAACACCTGAAGCCATAATTGCTGTGTCCTTAGCAAAGGTTGCTACTTTAACATCTGGTATCGTTTCAATATCTACCATATAGATGAGGTAGACTGTGGGTGCGAGAATTCGTCTTTGGCGCATGCCAGATCGGATATTATCAGACTTTACATAATAAGTAATTGGTATAAAAGTCAGTGTAACAATTTTTACATTTAAAAAAAATTGAATGTAAAAATTGTTATATGAATTGCAAAAGGGCTTGAAAAATGTATAATTGACCGCCTTGAAAATACTAGGATTTCTGGAGAATTTAAAAATGTGATTGAAAGCATCTGAATCAGCTTCAAACAAACTATTAGGCTAAGCGCACACATGCAACTTTTAGTTTTGCAACTGTTTGATTGCACGTTTGTGTTCCATTAGTTTATATGAAAGCGCGCACACATGCAACTATTTAATTGCATCTAATCCAGCAATCAAACAGTTTGTAATTTTTTACAAACTGGTAGCAATTTTTAGGTGAAGCAATCGATAAATCGATTTGTATTATACGTATTTAAATGTAAACGCGCACACTTGAAATCAGAACCAGTTACAATTTATTTTTTCTTCTGTAAGTACAGTTGTTTGAAATTTTGAACGTGAAAAAAAAATTTTTTTGTTTATTTTTTTAACTTGTCTTTAGTACAATGGCATGGCTCATAAGCACGATGCAAACAGGAGGTCTAGCGTCCCAAGTGTCGGGCCAGAAGACCTTGAATGTTTTTTTTTTTTGTCATCAGTACAATGGCTCTTAAATGTGATGAAGACAATAGGTTCGGGATCCTAGAAATTGGGGCCGAAACTCTATATCACGGGCTTAAATTTTATTTTTCTAGCAAAAGGTTATTAATAATTATTATAAATAATTTTTGAAAATTTTTCGGATTGGTCCGGTGTTCAGAAGTCGGGACCGGAGACGAACAAAAAAATTGTCCAAAAATCAAAATGTCAATAATGTTCATTACGTATCAAGACAACTATAAAAAACATTTTTTTTTGTTTTTTTTTTTGTTCAAGGTCCTTTTGTCCCAACTTCCGGACTGTCGAGTCAACCCGAAAATTTTTTAAAAATTATTTATAATATTGACCCCAAACTTTTTGGACATATGTATGTTTCCAATCACATATCCATTCACACTCACCTAAATTATTTCAAGATACAGAATATAAAATATTTTCAAGGGGGATTTTACGTGAAAGTGAGAGTGAGTGAGATACAGAATGTGGCTATTAATCTATGGCTTAATAAAAGGTGAACCTGCAATATCCTTTTCTTCTTTTTTTCTCCTTTTCCTTAATTTTTTCCTTCTTTTAATTTCAACAGCACAAATGCATGCTAATTCCTTATAAAATTAATTTTCAAACTATGTGAAATGCAACTGTTTAATTGCTATGTGTGCGCGGTACCAGAAAACCAAATAGTTTGGTTGCTTATGTGCGCGCAAAGAGTTTTTGCAATCAAACAGTTGCAAAACTAAAAATTGCATGTGTGCGCCTAGTCTTAGTGTAGGACCAGGAAAACAAAGGTTTAAAGAGTTCAGCAATGAGTTGAAAGTCAGAAGACGTAGACGGAATAAGATATGAAATTAAGAATTTTATCATACTTTTGCTTGAAGTTAAAAAATTTCCAAAAATAATTAGGATTTTTTTTTAATTCAAAAGCAACGACATCTAGATAATTATTGTAACGATTATCGGTTAGTAATTTGTAAAAATTAAATAAAATTGAAGTTTTATTCTACAGATATTTTTCCCAAGCTTTATTTTTTTTTATTTTTTAAAGTTTTTAGTTCATGGGAAAGCTAAGGAGGGCTAGCATTTAAATTACACTCACTAACTCTAGCAACATGTAGGTTGAAAAAATACATTAGTATTTCAATATCATTACCAGAAATTATATCATTAAAGTTAATCGATGATAAGTATAGCAATTAAAGTCAGTAAAGTTAACCTTGGAGAAGTTAAATGGTAAGAAATATTTTCATTAGATTCCATCCAGGTATTGATGCAATAAGAAAAACTTAGGTGGATGGTTGTCAATTTTAATTAAAGGTATAGCAAATTCTTTAACAAATATGTTATTCCAATAGAAGCTAATATAAGTTCCAGTAGTCTATTTTGGAAATTTAGATTAGTAGAAACTTATTAAAGGCATTTGCGTTACGAGTATTAATAATGTTTTATTCAGATTGTTTGGAAATTTGATTTGAAATACAATAATTTTCTTCCTCTGACATACACCAAGTTAAGGTTAAAATCCTCACACAGAATAAACTCATTTTAGAGTTCATAATACAACAAACATTATGCAGTGCCTGACCAATCATTGAATAAGTGTTAATAGTTAAAAAAGGAGGTACACAAGAGCAGGCTATTAAATCCGAAGTTTGATTTTAACTACTACGATTTCTAAAGATAAGCAATTAGGCAGCAAGATCTTAGTGATATTAAAACTACTTTTTATAGTAACAAACAAGGACTCCTCCACCTTTCTATGTTAAATCACTATTAAGAAATTCTAAAAAACAATTCAAATTAACCCATTGATCTCTTTCCAAATCAAAAAAAGTACCCTAAACTCGTTAGTCAATTTATTTAACATTCACATTATTACCGTCTTAAAATTATTTAGTTGAATATTTCAAGGTATGACTGTATATTACAAAAAAATCTTATATCCTTTTTTTTGTTTTGATTTTTGATTTTTTTTTTTTTTGCTATTTTTGAATATGTACCTATTCTATAATCTTTAACACGTTTAAGATAAAATTTTTTACTCATATAAATGCACCTAAATAATTTACACCTAATTATCTCTTAATATTGCTGAGATTTTCTATTGAATTATCAATACTCTTCAAATGTCAAAAAAAAAAAAACAACAAAAACAAAACAAAAAAAGAAAGTAAGTTAACAAAACAAAATAGTAACAGAATATAATAACAGAAGAAAAGTCACGGTGTTCATCGCCCTCTTACCACCCTCAAATATAATTTTTTTTTTTTTGTATAAGAAATGTCAAATATCTAATTTGAAGTTGTATATTTACATATTATATTTGTCACAGGATACGACTCTGTAAATTTTTTGAAGAAAACCTGATTCGCAATATTTTAAATAACATAAAAACAAACAAAAAGAAATGTAAGAATATGATTTTATTTTATTTTTAATTAAATTAATATAAATTATTTTATTTAATTTATCCAAAAGAATTTATTTAATGTTTTTTTTTTGGTTAAAAAAATTAAATTATTTCTATATATTATATTATGTATATATATATTTATATTATTTTACATATATGAATATGTTTTCGTTTTTTGGTTATCTTGTGTATGTAAATATCATGACTAGAGTTTGAAGTTGTTTTTATTTTCTTTTTGTTTTTTTTTTGTACTGTTTTTTGACATTTCTAATGAGTTTAGTGGTTAGAAAAATAATATTTAAAAGCAAAATAAAAAGAATAAAAAAAAAACAAAAATGTGTACTGTTCTGTTTGTAAGAGCTTTATTTGAAAATTCGTATTTGAATTTTATTTAGTTGTATTTTATTTTGTATACTTGAAAAAATGATTTTCTGAACATGCGTAATAAACATTTTTACAATTTCTAAAATTTACATTCCATTATATGTATATATAAACATGCATTGCATACATAAATATTATCATATGAGTATAAATGATAAAAACAATGTAGATATATTAAACAATTTTTGTTTTTTTTTTACTATTATTGTAATTTAGAATTAATTTAATAAGTATAAATTTAAATTGAGAATATAATTTAAATTAAAATAATAAAATTAATAAATTTCGATTGTGTAGTGAAATTTTAACTTAATTCTTTTACTTATTGGAATTATAAAAATAAAATTCCTATGTTATGAATGAAACTGAATTTTCTGTAAAAAAGTTCACTTGTGCGTTTTTATTTTTTTGTTTTTGTTATTTTTCGTTTTTTTTTTTTTTTGTTGTAAATACTGAAATGGAAGTATGAGCAAGCTGTGTGTACATTTTGTGAAAAGAAGAAGGAATTTTTTTTATATTTTTTAAGAAGAAGAGTTTTTTTGGTGGTGGTTTTTGTCAAATTTTAAAAAGAAAAATTCCAACAAAAACTCTAAATAACAAAATTTCAATTTCGTTCTATTTAATTTTTGTGTTTTGTGATTTGTTTACATAATAAATTTGACTGTTTTTTTTACTAAAAACAAGAATAAAAACTTTTAATATAATTTATTGCAAAAATATTACAGTTATAGGTCGAAAATTATTGATTTTTCCCGCAAATTAACAAAATTTTATTATCCTGTGAAATAAAAAATGAAAATTATCAATTTATAACAATTGAATTTTGGAGCATTGTGAAGAATTATTGATTTATGTTGAATTAAATAATAATGTAGAAAATTTTTTTAATTAAATTAAATTATAAAAAAATAAAAAAAAATAATATAACTTAGAAAAAAGAAAAAAACAAAAATAAAAAAAAAATATTTATATGTGTGTAGTGGTGGTTTAAAATGAGTTGAAATTAAAATAAATTTGTTTTTAAATGTACATAAATAATTATACAAATAAAGTGTAAAATAAATATCAGTGAAAAAAGTGAAATAAACAAAAAAAAATATATCAAATGTTTTAAATTAAGAATAATATGACTGACGAAATGTTGAATTCAACAAATTCTGTAGCAGATCATCATCATCAACAACAACAACATCAACAACAACAACAACAACAGCAACAGCAACAACAACAGCAGCAGCAACAACAACAACATCAAAATAATCATGAAGAGTTGAATTTTTCAACATTTATGGATTTATGTAGATTTTGTTCAATTAAGAATGGTCCCAATAAAATTCATCTATTTGATAAAGAAGCTGAACAAAGAAATTTACTTTATAAAATTAGAACATTATTACAAACTAATGTAAGTTACTGATAAGATTCGAGTGTACCTAATATTTAATATGTGTGTATGTGTATGTGTGTGTATATTTGAACCGATTTGAAATTGATTCAAAAAGGATATTATTTTTAAATAACAAAATAATCTGATGGGGATGTAAACAAAATATATTATATATTTTATATATTTTGATATTTTAATATTAATTATTTATTTTATTGTTTTAAATATCTATTTATATAGATATTATTTAGTGTAATTATTTTTTATTAATATTATCTATGTGTATAAGTTAATAATAACAAAATGTTAAAAAATTTGTTTTTATTTTTGTTTTATTTTTTTTTGTAAATGATTTGGAATTAATGTAAGTGGTCAGATTTTGGTTTTTACCACTATAGAGATGTAGATCCGACTTAGATTTTAATACTCTATGTTTACTTTTGAACTAAATGTGATCTGTATTTATTTATTTATTAATGTTATACTATAGTGTGCAGTCAAACTTTCAGACCCTTTTCACTTTCAAGATGTAGAACTATTACCTATATTGAAAATAAGAAATATTGTAATTTATTTTATCACAATGAAGTAGGGTAATGGGCCCGGTCGGAGACCCTATAAAGTATTTTTCTTTCATCACGAATCGAATTTGGATCCTTTCGATTGAAAGTCAGATGTAATATTTAGATACTTTCAAGACAATACTACTTACTGCACCATCCAGCGTGTCTCTAAGTGTGATATTTAAATATACTTTTAAGGCATATTAATATAAATTTGTTATAGCATGCGTTAATAACCTAAACAGAGGATTGACATTTCCCTGACCAATCATTTAAAAGTGTCTATAGCGTTTTTAAAAGTTTGTGTGGATTTCTTTAGAAAATCAGTTCTATCATACATCATATTATGGTACATATATATAGTATTATTGTAAATAATATATTTTTTTTATACATTTAGGTTGAAATAACACCATAAATTTATTTTAGCTTGTTTTCCAATGTAATACTTAATAAAAGTTTTAATCTCGATAAAGTACAAATTCTGGAGTGGTTTGAAACAAGCTGCTGAAATTGTTTATTGCCACATTCTCTTTGAATATGAAACGATATATTATTTGATGTTTCAATAAAAGTTGGCAATGATATTAACAATTTGGTTCGTTTCGTCATATTCTTGATGTTGTTTTAATTCAATTCTCCTACATCCCAAACAATAGGTTTTTGTATAAATGTTTGTAGGCCAATATTTGGGCTCGGGGAAAAAAAAGTCAATTCGATTATCAAAAATTATCATATCAATTGTTTTTGTTTACATTTTTGTTTTACCAGAAATATTTTGTAATCTCCTGATGTCTTTGGTATTTACATTTGGTTAAATGTTGAGATAAATGTCATTTAAAATTAGGCAATCGGGAAATACTTAATACAGTCACATTTTTTTATAAAAAAAAAGAGATAATTAATACAAAGCAATAGGAAAATTTGTATATCCCAGGAAATAGTAACTGGGTCTAGAAATTGGGAAATTGAACGAACGAAATAGAGAAATCATGATTAGTTGTACAGATCATATTACAATCACTTCAAATACTAGGTATGTTTCACTAAATTTTCTAAACATATTTCACTAAATTATGTTAATATATTTCGTTTGTTGTTACAAACATAGCCAGAAGACTGTTTTCTGATGTATCACTCTTTTGAAGATGGTACAACCACCAAGATCGATTACTAACATTTTTAATTTTATTACTTAACAATATGTTTATTCTATAGGGTTAATGGCATATTTGATAAAATATAACGAATTTTTTGTTTTGATTGTCCATTAGTCGTATGTTTTTGAGCCTCAGTTATATTTTATTATTATATTTAGTATGTTCAAGGTCTCCGATTATTATATGCCAATTACATATTATTTACGTTTCCTGAAGGCGACTTCAAGAAACGTAAATAATATTTATGGAATAAAAGTCGAGTTTCCTTTCACTAATCATTTGTATTTATTTTGCAAATATCGATATTTCGGAAGCAACTTACTTCCTTCATCAGTGCTTTGCGACTAGTTAGTCGCTTTTAGACTTTTATTCCATAAATCTAAACATATCACTAAAAACAAATCTGATTATCAAAAACAAGTAAATAATATGTAAAGAAGAAATATTACTCCAACATCACCTGTTGAATTTATTTTATAAATCTATGTATTAATTTTTTTAGTTATTCTATTAGTCTAAATTATTTCTTAAGTTTGTATGTCTTTTCGAAAAATTAAAGCTTAAGACACATTCTATTTATATATGTTTAGTCTAGTTTTTTTTTTATATTATAGCCAACACTTAGGTTGTGAACCTTTGAGTTCTTGCGTACTGTTGGCTTTGCTGATGACAGTACTCTAGTAGCATCATATGATTTTCTTAAAAAAAAATATGCTACAATTTCCACAGTCAACTCCAAAAGAACAAGATGGCCAGTGCGTTAAATCACGACCTAGTAAAAATCGTCGACTGGGGTAACAGAGTCGAGCTAAACACTTGTTAGTAACAAGCTAACAACATTTAAACCAGATCTTCGGTTTCAAAATGAAGATATTCAGCGATTCAAAGATCTGAATATTTTCGGAATGCGAGTGAATCAAAATAAGCACTGGAAGAGTATATTTTTGATATTGCGAACAGTGCCGCAAATGTTTGAACTTTTTGAGTCGCTGCAAAGCCTATTTTCCATCCGAAACCTCTAAAAATCACTAAAACCCAAGCTCGAGTATAACTCACATTTATGGCCCCGAGCGCCAAAAGTTGGCAATGATATTAACAATTTGTTTCGTCATATCCTTGATGTTGTTTTACTCCAATCCTCCTCCTACAATCTTCCAATCCTCCTACATCCCAAACAATACATTTATGCTTTAAATTTACTGCTTTAAATTTTTTGGATAAAGTTAAACACCGAAATGTTTTACTTCCGATTATGGAAAATCTTTTATAGTTAGAACATCTCGATTGTAGAATCACTTCCCAATCGAATCATTCCCAATGAGAGGAGAATTTTTATTTATGATTTACAGAGGTTCGAGACGAATATTAACAACATTGTTAGCTCTTTCCATTCCTATCCTTTCCCTTTTCAAATAGTTTCAGACTTTATCTTCAGACAATTTTGTAATTTTTAATGTTTTAAATTTTTAACAAAACAAATTCGTCCAACTCATACCTATAATCTTTAAGTTTCTTAATCTGTAATTGGATTGAAAATGGCTGATGTGGATTGAATTCGATTAATTAAACAAATAGAGTTTTTGAAAAATGGATTCTCAAAACTATTTTTCATCTGATCAGAAAAGATGCAGAAAATATAATTAGTAAAGTAACAGATTACCAGAAGTCAGTACAACTTGTCTTGGAGTAAAATTAGTAAAGCTATTATAATAATATAGAAACAAATGGGCCAAAGGTTTTGAAAGAACATTTATTATCTTTGGGAGTTCAATTTTTAAGCTTTCAATCAAAAATATATGTTTATACACAGAATGTTTCGATTGGGAGGTTTTTCCTCTCTTGAGTGTTAGATTGGATTGAGTTTAGCAATAAAACATTTACAACAAACAACAGCCTTTTATTAAATTTCATTTACACTTTTTTTCCCATTTTACGGTGGGCTTGTAGAAATCTTCAAACAGACACAAAAATTTCAATGATTTATATTGTTTGTAGGATTGATACATAGTAACACTAACCTTTCCATATATTGAAACTACTATATGACTTACTAATCATTATTCTAGATCTTTTTTTTTAAAATTATATCAAAAGTTTAGTTATTTGAAATTTTCTGACTAAATTTTTTTGTTCAAGCAAATTAGTGTCTTCCATAGTACAAATGAATTAAATTTTTCCAGTGATTCAATATCAGACTATTATATTCATGGTAGAGCTTTCCTATGTGTCGAGACACCACTTCGTTTTGACTATTGTAAATTGTTATTGATTAAATTATTGCTTTGGAAATCGTTTTGGACTCAATCAGAGCTGAATTTTATCATCTACGCTGTTTTTGGTTGTAATGGTTGCATTATATCACATCAGATCGCTACTGTGGATGTAAGTTAGGAACAATATGCATTAGTATTTGAAAGTACCACCTTGGACTGAGTAGATAATGTGTGTTTGTTATCACATATAGTAATGGAGCTTTAAATGGTATGTACCCAATGTTGTATAACATGGGAACAATAAAATGGCATTTGAATCGGGCATAATCTGAGGAAACGTGACAATAGTCTGGTCAAATAATTTGCCTAATGGAATGCCTTGGATACACTTCGACTCGGAACACAAAGTTGAAGGATAACAGCCTTAGACGAACTAAATACTCAACACAGAATGTGGTCAAAACTGTAGATACTCAGATAAGAGACTATGGAAGAAGTTTGTTTCTGACATGTGAAAAACTCATACGGTGTCTGACAATTAAGTTAATAATTGTAACGTATGGATAGATACCACTTGTAATAGAAAGAGTAGTTTGATATAAAAAAAAATTAGCTTAGATATATTTTTTTAGTTAAAGAGTAAATACAAATAATATACTTTTTTTTTATTTTTTATTGATTAATTTAAATCTTATATATAATACACAAGATGAACGACGTGGTGATTAAAAAAAGAAAGAATAATTGAATAGTAAATTACACCACAAAAATATTAAAATTTTAGCAAGTTTTTGGTGCTGAATACTTAAAACATTTCAAATATTTACACCAAATAAATGACGGTTATTTCCCAGTTGAACGATATCTATACTCTAAAATAAATTTCATTCACAGGCAATTTTTAAAAAAAATTCATAAAAATTCTTTCATTTTAAATAAACACACAAACTTATAGAAAAAAGTACAAAAACAAAAAAACCAACCAAAGTTGAAAACAAAGCAGAAAAAGAAAAATCAGATCAGATCAACTCTTCAAAAATGATATAATAAATATTAATTCATTTGTGTCTGCTATTTAAAAAAATATACATATACACTAAAACATGGTTATAGGATTATAGTCATTCGCTAAATTTCAGTAATATTTCTGACTATAACCGTTTTGTGTTTATAGCCGTTTTGGCGTAGTAAAAAAAAATTGCATCTTTATAAACAAAATCAAATTCAATAAAATATCTTTCGTATAACAATTTTAAATTTTATTTTGTTCATAAATAGCAATTCTGTTATGTAATCACAAAATAAACATATTTGCAATAAACTACAGAAAGAGACAATATACTTATAGCTAAATCAGTTTTTTAAAACAATAATTCACTTTTGACTTATTTTTTTGTTTTATTGAAAAAATTGGCGCTATATTTTAATGTGACTATAAACGACATCGATTGTATGAACTTATGAAGTTTATTACTTTCTTTCAAACAAATTGTTGACTATTTCTATAACAAGATTGTGACTACAAACGTTTTTGACTATAAACGAATTAAAATGCATCGATGTACTACGTTGAGAGTAATGGGATTTTATTGTGTTAAGTTATATTGAAATTAGTGTTAATTTCGTCATAAAGTATTAGGAATTATACTTTAATTTCATCATATATGTATTCAATAATCTAGCGATTCAGAAAATTACTACAAATATACAAAAATATACCAAAACAAATATTTCTTTTTATATAAAATCGTACCTGAAAGAACTGCTTCTGTGCAATTGCACAGGGGATTCACTAGTTCTTTTTTAATTTTTGTTAGTTTAATAATTTATCTCATCAAATTATAATTAGTGGATTAATTATGAAATATATAAAATATATTTGTTAGTATTTGTTCTACAATTTGTTCTACAAAAAAAAAATACATATATGAAGACCATTATTTCTGTAAGAGAAGAGGACTACAATTAATTAACTTTTAATCAGAAGTAAACTAAAAGAAGTAAAATTAAAATAGTCTGTAGTGTTCATATTTTTGAAAATAATATTGTTAACATTTTAGAATAAAACACTAAAGAATTAAAATTAATTAATTTTATTAGCCTCGAAATATAGCTTCTTCTTTGGCTGACATTTTACAATTATCAGATCACTACATTTTGAATATGAAAAAGGCTGAATTTTTATATTGCATTTGTGATTAACATGTAAAATTAAATTAAAAAAAAAAATGTCACTTTAACTGACAGTTAAATATGAAACGTGGTTAGAAATTTTATTGCTGTTGAAATATTTTCAAATTTTATTGACAATCAATGAATTTAATATGTACTATGTTGAACATATATTTAACTGTGTTATGTCAGTATCATTAATCATCATTCTAGTCGCGCTTCCAGATCATTTCGATGTTGTAATATATATGTATAAGGTGTTATATATATAACGAAAATTACTTTTAATTATACAGCTTGAATTCAGTAAACAATATACCGTTATTCAAATATAGGAAATCAAAAATTAAAATAAATTTTAATGATGAAACTTTGGCAATCAAATATTTTATACCAGTTGGACAACGATAAAAATATAAATTAAAATCTTTTATATTTTGAATTATTTTTTTTTATTATTCTAATGTAATTATTTTTTAATGAATAATTTTAATTTTTTTTTTTTTAGATAACCAAAGACGATTTTTTGCCAAAGAAGATTTGTGAACGTTGTGTTATTAAATTAGAGCAACTTTTTGATTGGAAAAACGCTTGTATACAAGTTGATAATTCATTAAGGAGTTATGCAGAGTCTATGCGAACGGTAACTGCAACAATTAACTTTCAGGTAATGCAAATACAGGTGAGAAAATTTTATTATCCCTATAATTTAAAATATGAAAAAAGATTCCCCATTTATTTTTTAAATGAAATTATGTATTGTATATTGCGCGCGACAGAGCTACAAATAAATAAAAAAAAAATGTTATAGGAATATTTTCTAGTCCTACTCTTAATTTTAATTTTAGTTCTAAAAAATGTTTAATTAATTGTATTTTGATCAAATTAATAACATACTCAATTTTCAAAAACTGGAAATTTGTAATTTGCAATCCAACCTCAAAACCATTGGTTGATTAATATATTTGTTCCATAATATATAGCTGGATAGATATTTATTTAGATTAAAATTTACTTTAATTATGTTAACATAAATTTCTTGTGATCTTCCCAAATTTAAAAGGGAAAAAAAATTTAAATTATGCAATAACAAAACCATTCACTATTTATTTACGAAATTCTGTAGGCCGATTTAAATCTATCGATGGAGATTGAAGTGTCTTTACCTTTTATTGACACAAACTTGCACGACCTTAAATCTTTTGGGACGGAAATATATTTCTGGTTTACCGAACCGGTTGGTTTGGGAATCAAACCTGGCTTGGTCTCTCGCAGTTTGGTTATGACGACGCTTGAGGCTGTGGTATTAGAGTTTTGAATTCTCCGCGCAGTTTCAGCTTATGTCTGTACACTAATTCGGCTGGTTTTTTTTTTACCGTTATCTCATATCAAATTGATGAGGACAGGGGTTTCCGAAATATTGATAGCGTATTTATAACTTCGTTATCTTTATTGAAATAGTTTCTTCTTTTTCTTTAATGTTCATATTGGCCGTTCTTTTTTCCTTCCATCTTCAACCTTATTTTCGCTTGCTGTCCAAAATATAAGTGGAAGATGTCACATGTTTTCTTAAAAACTAATTTCATTTGTTTCTTACTAACTAATTCGGGGTTGGTCACTACATCTTATATAGATGTATTTTCTATACCTATTCTTAATTTTAGCTATAATTCTAAAATGAACATACTTAATTTTCAAAAGTTGGAAAATTACAATTTGGAATGCAAGCCCAAAACTATTGGTAGATTAATTTGTTCAATAATATAGGTATATACTATAGATATTTATTTAGAGGTTAACATATTTTATTAATATTTTTAAACTATTAATAATAATAAAATAATAATATCAATTAATCAAAATATTTAAAAAATATTCATTTTCCTTTTCAATGTTCCGGAATCTCACTTATGTCACTTATGTGATTTCTACCTTTACGTAGATTTGTTCTTTTTATTCTGAATTAGATCTAAGAGTATGTCTGTGTACAATACGAACAGTGTATTTCAAGCCGAGTTACTAGCAATTCAGGACACTCTTAATAATTATGTTAAGATCTGCATGGTGTAGTGGTTATGTCATTTGGCTACTAATCAGAAAGTCCTGGTTTCGAATCTATTTTTAAAATAATGAAATTCAAATAAAAAATAAAGTTTTATTGTGAATAAAATGGTAACTATTTAAGAAGATTTAGTTCCTGATGATAGTAGTAGTGTTTAATTACATTTAATTAGTTGATATTATACCTGAAAATATAAAAATTAATACTCGTTGGCAAAAAAAAAATTCTCGTTTGATTTTTTGATACTCACAATAAGATAAAAAATCAAATAAGACAACCACACCAAAATTACAGCAACTTCTTTAATTAATGTATAAATTAGTAATAATAATGCTTCAGTAATTGAGCCAAGAGACACACCAGCTTTTATTTCAATTTCAATTTTAATCAATTTCCTTCATTTATTTTCTAATAAGCTTTGTGGTAATAAATATAAAAACCCTAGGTTCCTATAATTATATTTTCTTCAAAGATCGTTAACATTTTCAGTTATTACACAATTATCAGCAGGTATCTGATTGATTATGATGATGGTGTTTAACTTAGTGGTAACAACGTATTCAGTAAGATACAATTTTTTTTTTCAACTAATTTTTTTTTCAGTATTAGAAACCCGTTACCTGATGTATAACACGATCTTCATCCAGCCGTTTCTGAAATATATCTTCTTGTTTTTCTTTTTCTTATTCGTACTATTAAACTAGGTCCTACTATTTTACAAAATTTCTTCGTGGAACTGTGCAGTAGGTGAATTCTCAATTGAAAAATCTTTTTTCTTGATTTTAGTTTTTCATTAGATATATGCAAATAATCTACTGCTTCGCAAATATGCAATAAAAGCTTAAAATTTCAGATGATCAAGTCGATCAGATTGCAACATTACAAAGCAAATCTGGTATATATTGAGCCTGAAGCGCTATTTTAACCTACTATCGTTGAGAAAGTGTGCTATCAGCATTATTGGAGGCGTGATTACGGGTCTTATTGTCAAACATGCCAGAAGGTTTGGACTCCACTAAAATGACTTTTCTCAAACGTGTAGGGAGGATAAAACCTACTATGTACCTTCCCTGGCTCTTTTTAAAAAAGGGAAAACCCATATAGAATCTTTTTTTCTGGACCTACTGGGTGACCTTGAAAACACTAAAATCAAAGACTTGCATCGCTTTGTAAACAACACAAAATTGTTCAACCTGTAGATCCTTATGCAAGGAAATTTCTCGTGGTATCACAATGAACTTTAATGGACTAAGTGTGTCGGCGTACTATCGACATCCACTATTACCTACCTTAAAAATCCATGTACCAAACCAACGCTATATATTGGACAGGCATCAGACTTATCGTTTTCGAGTAATAGCTGCCCAAACTTAAAATTTTAGAATTTATTATAGTAGTTTAATACATTCTTTTTCCTCTTCTTTTATACTTAGGTTATACTTTCTTTTTCCACGCCACAAATAATATTTTTTTAAATTTTAGAATAAAAACTGTAATTTTTTTTTTTAAAAACGTTGATTATCTAGGAAAAGTTCGCCTACATTTTTTTGTTAATTGTTTTGATGAATTTTTTACATTTTCGCCACACAAAACTTTTAGGTCTGTTTTGTTTGCTCTAACGGATTTTTGCCTCGAAGCGTATAGACATATATATTTATAATTTTTTAAAATGTTTTCTCTCTTATTTGTTTGCTTAATCCGAATATATTAAGAGTTTTCAAATGAAATTAAAATCTGAAAACCCTGTATTAATTGAACAATTCATTGCAAAACTAAAATTGCAAAGTAAGAAATTACATAAAATGAAAAAATACTTAAAAAAAATATAATAATCAAAATAAAAACAAAATTCAAAAATATGGAAAAGGCGGTTTGCGCCCTAGGATATTTATTAGTCAATTATTATAAAAATGATTGCATATTTTTTATGCATGAAAATTAACAACAATTTTTGTTAAAAATATTCAATGATCCTGCGATCCAAAAACAATTACATGAAGATCCTTATTTTAAAAATTATAAAATACCTACAAAAATATTTATTTAACGCTTATAATAACCTCGTCCTGATTCAAATCATTAAAATGTCCTCGATCAATAATATTAAGTTTGAGATACACTGTATTTTATATTTTGTATACCAATTTAAATTTTTTATTTAGCAAATACACAAACCCAATCAATTTATTAACATTTCTATTCCTATAAAATATCATAAAGTAATTCTATCTTACCAGAGACACACACCAGTAGTTGTAATTGTTGTATAGCAGTTTTCCAATTGGAAATTTTTTTATAAACATGGATAATGGTGTTGCCACAGATAAAATTTTAATAAATAAACTGAAATAAATAAAAATAGGGGAATCCGAAATCCTTATGTTGCAATGCAATATTTGCTATGTTATATGATTTAAAAGTGGAATGTACTTATAAATATATATAAATAATATTATATATAAGGGATATATTAATAATAATATTAAGAGAAAAATACATATAAGTCATGTATTAAAAATTAAAATCAAAATTAACTAAAAACTACCTAATGATTGAAAATTTTCAAAGTATAATTTTGTTTATTCTTATAAAAAAAGATTGATACCTATTTAGTAAGTTTTCAAAGAATGTTTAACTATCCAAAATCCGATTTTAATTCATTTGGTGTTTTCGAATTTAATCATTTTGATTGTATCCAACAGCGGTACGCATAAAAATAATTTATATAAATATTTAAAGAATGTTTAAAACTTATTAGCACTACCTAACATTTTTAACTAAAATTCGATAAATTTAAAACCACGTCCACGTAGAAATTACAGACAGAGTTAAAGACATCATAAGATAAATTTTCATTCGATATTTGTTTGTTTGGTTACACAAAAACAAACTTTAAATTATTCACATTTTTATATTCAAATCCTTTCAACGCTGCTCCAGGATGTTCCAGGATATGTGAATATATTATACTAATTCTTTTCTTGGTGTTATATGAAATTTTCAGCACCAGATTAGTGGTTTATTATAAAATATTCTATACATACCGATTTCGGATGGTTATTTTTCTGATGCGTAGCTTTAGATTTCTTGATTTGTTTATATTCATTGAATTTAACCGGGCTAATATCACATACCTGTATTTTTTATTTGCCTGAATTTCATTTGCCTGTATTTTCATTTGCCTGTATTTGTATATACAATTTATATGTTGGACACGAAATCCCAAATACCAAATACAAAAACCCAAAATACCAAAATTAAAAATTCCAAAATCCGATTTTAATTCATTTGGTGTTTTTGAATTCAATCATTTTGTTTGTATCCAACAGCGGCTACGCATAAGAATAATTTATATAAATATTCTGTAAAGGACGTAGAACTTTGAATACAACTCTAAAATCTCTCCTAACTCAGAATCTCGCATATATATTCGTTACACACACACATATATATATAAATTAATATTTATATATATATATGTAAATAATATATATAGTAGTATTTATCATATTCAGTTTAACATGTGCAGTCAAATGAAATCCAGGTAAATGACATTCAGGCAAATAAAACACTGACATATGAAAATACTGGCTAATTATACTACAAGCAAATGAAATAAGAAGATTTCAACTCACAACAGGAAGACCCTCATATGATGCAAGATGTAAGTTGTTAGGTTTAACAAAATTGTCTAATAGAAGATCTGTGTTATGTTTGCTCGCGATATTTTGACATCGCATATTGATTCATCAAATTTATTACAGAGTTTCGGTTTAGCTATACCACCGAGACTACTTAGATCGCAGAACTTGTTGAATACTCAATTTCATAAAACAAATTATAGTAGAAATGAAACGGTTTCAAGGTGTTCAGCTTTGCTTAATGAGTTTTTAACTGTAAATAATAAGATTGATGTTTTTTTATTAAATAGAACTCAATTTAAAGATCTTGCGTTATATAGTGTTAATTATATTTTTGAATAATTTTAATTACTTTTTTTTGTTTTTTCTTATTTTTATATATAGTTTTTTTTTTTTTTATTTTTGGTTGTTTTGTTGCTAGTTTGTAAGATCTAACTTTGTAGACGAATAAATAAATAAAATGCAGGCATATGAAACGCTTTCAGTTTAACCATTTTATATTTTTTGGAAATAAAATATGATGAGACTCACAATTACGCTTAAGGCAGGTATGCTTATCGTTCATATCCACGTACTTATTCGTTTCTCGTTTGCCTTTTATCAATTTTATTACACTTATGTTGATTAAGTTAACATGATTCACCACATGAAGGTTTAACTACATTGAAGCATTATCTATAAACAAAGCAACTTAATATTTCCATCACTATCCCATTTAAAACCCCTTGCATTGATATGGTCTTTTAAATTTTAGCGATAACTGAGTATAGAGTAAAAATAATGAACTACATCAGTTAAGGTAATGTAATAGAATATTAACTACTATTTTATTCACTATCACTAATTTCCAATTTTTTGTCTATTTGGTTCCAAAATCATTCTCTCAAACAATGTGAGACAAAAGAAAAACCCAACTTTCGTTAAAATATGAATTTTCAGAGCACAAACCGAAGCCATTCTTTTTTTTAAATGTCACGTACTATTTCAGTCTTATGCGACATTGATCACGTCCAAAATCTTCGTCTATTTGGCAAACCAATTGTAATTCTGTCATTTATATCACTTTTTCAATTTTATAGATACTTAGCGGGTGTGCACACATAATTATTAGAAATAAAAGTCGTATAGTTGGAGCCCTTTTTCAGGTTTATGGATACTTAGCGAGTGTAGACACGGGATCAGTAAAAGTCAAATAAGAACTTAATGAAATGGCACAGTTAAAATGCAAAGATAGTATAAAACAGATTATGGAAGACTTCACTTCACTTTGGGTATTTTCACATTTAAGCAACCCCACAGTATGTAACTTACAAGGAAATTCAATGAAAACATAAATAACAGCATTCTATAAATTCCCATATTATTGTTTTAAAAACTTTCCTTTTTCTTCCAATCCTGTCTTATCCGAACCAAGGGATACGTAAGTACTAAAAGTCTGGTTGATTGATAACAAACAAAAATACTAGCCCGTTAAGGCTTCGGATAAGTAAGATCATGTATCAGATTTATACTACAGTGGTAGGCAAAATTAATTACACACTCAATAAAATTTAATATTTTTTTTTTGTTTTTCTTTTCTAAGGACGGAATTTACAAATGTGTTAAAAAAAATTTTGGGAATCAATTTCACAAAGTGTTCTTAATAAAAATTTATATTTTCGGCTGAAAAAAATCTCAAATGACTCAGGTAGTAACAGGTTTCTTTTGCTATGTCACCCGGCAAAAGTAATTACACATTTTGTTTCATACGGCATAATTAATTACACATTATTGCATTTTGATCTATTGAAGTGAATAAGTTCATTTTTTGATAGCGTTTAATTAATTTTTCTTTCTGAATTTTTATTCTAATATTAAAAAGTGACGAAGTGCAGCTCTTAATAGTGTTTCAAATAATTTTATTCTGTAAAAATTACTGATTCATTTTTCATCCATAATACTTAGGCAAACGAATTAAATATTGAAAATCGCGCAGAAGTTGTTGCTTAACACTAGCTCGATTGCTAGCAGAAATTTATGAATTTCATTTAAAACTATTTAGAACCTTGTAAAGGTAAAAGAGGAATACAGTAGGTTGAAAAACAGGGAAAGATCTAGTAGGAATGAAGTTGTTACTAAGAGACCCAAAGAAGGCTATTACAAATTGTTAAATAATTAAAATGAAAATTCTGATATAAGCCCAGTTAAAATTGTTTTTGGGTCAGCAAAAGTTATTGGAAAAAAAGTGAGAGTGAACGAACAACACGAAGAATATGTAAATATTATAATATTCAAACTTACGTACGTTTGGCACAAGCAAAACGGAATCTCTGTCTAAAAAAACCCCATTAATTGGTTTTTTTTTAATGTTTTTGAGAGTGACTTAGGTTGAATCATCTTTGCGTGCTTAATTAAGTAGGGTACTGCAAGTTTCTACTACAATATCTACAATAATATTTCGAGCATTTATTTAACAAATTACTGGTTTACCAACTCATTAAATGTGGAAAAAACTACTGCTATTGTCATTTTATTTATATTGTTACCAAATTATACTCTTAGTTATTTTTTTGTCATTTAATTTTTCTCAATGACAAAGGGTATTAGATCAGGTCGAAAACCCCATAAAATATATTTTTTTGCTTCATCAGGAATAGAACCTGAGCCCTTTAGGTTGAAAGGATTCTCTACCTACTCCGCCACGCAGCGTGTTGCTTCCCGCATATCGAACATGGTAAAGCATGAGTTAGTTTAAGTTTCGAATAGGATAATTTTGAACACAATTCCATTTTTTTCTACCACCTTCACTAAATACACTGACGCAAAGTGGAATATTTAATCATTAAAAACTATACCTGTCCCTTACGCATTTTTTTTTTTAAATTGAAAATTTATTTTTAACCTCTTTTGTTCTAATTTTTAAGACTTTTTACCTTGAAATTTTTTAAAATTAATGATTTACTTTGTAAATATGATCTTCACAGCATTTTTACTACTCGTATGTTCGATATCGTATGTCTAAATTAATGCGGGAAAGTTTATTGTAATCGTTTGATTGATTATAGATAAAAATTATGTGAAAATAAATATTTTTATAATTCCAGAAGCGATTATCAAATCAATTTAAATGTTAAAATCACAACAACAAAACAACATAGAGATGTAATTGTAATTTAATACTCTTTAACTTGGGACGGCTTAAGAAATCAATTCAAATCGAATATACAAGTGTAATCTTGCACTTTATTTTGATAACGCGAACCTTTTTTTTTATTTTGTATAAACCGCCTACTGCTATAAATTTAATATATATATACGTCTGTACTATATATAAATGAAAATTTTTGAATATTCGTAATTAAAATTAACAATACAAAATGTAAGGGTACCTATTTACTAACAAAAAAAATCCGTTTTATTAACTTTTTTGTATAAATAGTGTGGAATACGATATTTCTTTGTAGTTGCAGGAGTTTTTACCCATAAAATAATTTTTTTATTATTTTTTTTTTTATTTTTCAAAAGAGGAAGCAACAATGGTGGATCCTTTTACATATTTTTATTCTCTTGCGAAAATTATAAAATTTCAGTTTATGTTTTTAAATTTTGTACATGGTGGCATTATTTTCCATGTTATTTCATTACTCTTACCAAATATAGTCTAAAATTTCAACCTTTAAAATGAAAATAACTTTCTTTTGTCTTTTATTACTTAGAAAAAAAAAAATGAAATAAAAAAATCAAAGTTCAGTTCACAAGATGCTTAAATAACTTTAGAATTGACTGTACTTGGGATAAACTAACATTAAATGCGGTAATATTGACAAACAATAGTTAAGAATATTTAGATGAATCTTTTTTGAGATGAAGATATTAATTTAACATCATATCCTTTTATATTCACCGTTGTTCATCCTTCAATTGAAAAATGTATGACAAAAAAAAAAATAAAACAACATTTAAGTAGTTTGAAGTAGTTAAGGAGGAAAAATATTTTTCAGTTGTATTTGTCAATTATAGAGTATACTAGTTGCCCCTGTTGGTTAATTTTAATTCAAGTCAAAGGTAAATTTAATGTTTTTGAAATAACAGGGATTTGAATGGCCTGATATAGATAGATTTATCATTACCAACCATAAGTACATGCTTATGTTAACGTGAAAAGCTTTGAATTTGTCGCGGGTGGAAAAAAATTGCTCTTCTTTTACCTTGTCTTTTTTCCTATTCCCTATATTAAGCCAAAATAGTTTAGTTTTTTCTAAAATTGTTGAATGTAAAATCCATAGCAAACTTTTACTAATTATATCTTATTTTTAAAGCCATCTTTAGTACTCATCTATTTTATATTTCAGCAAAAGAGGAAGAATCAAAAACCTTTTAAAATTATGAAATCCTTACATCTTAAATTTGTTGTATATTATATGAAGACTAGGGGCCCCCTGTGTGTATTTTTTTTATCCCTTACGGAGGTGGCCCTAATATGTCAGGGCCAGCATGTAGGTTTTCAGTCCTTTATGCCTCCTCCACCACTCAAATTAGTCGACCCGTTTGATAAAGTCGAATAGGTTTGAAGGTTTTATTCTGCAGAAGTTTTCTGAGGTTATGTAGTGCGTTTCCCGAGCCTGAGTCTCAACGTTGAAAGTGCTAGTCTACACGTATTTAGTGCTAGTCTACACATGTGCTTATTGATGTGGTTATGACCAGTAAGTATGCCAACCATCTTTCTACGCTCTATTTTTTTTTTTTTTTAATATTATATTCAAAACTCAGGCAGTGAACCTTTGAGTACCGTTGGCTATTTGAAAAAGGAAAGGATAGTTAAAAGAAAGGAAAGCCAAATGAAGAATAAATGTTCTGTGGTAAAGATCGAACAATGTTTTTAATATTCGTCTTCAAACCGCATAAATAAAAAATCCTTCTCTCATTGGGAATGCTTCGATTTGGATACGATTCCGCAATTGAGATATTCTAACTATAAAAGAATTTCCATAAACGGACTTAAAACATCTCGGAATTTGCACTCTGAAACAATAGGCTCTTGATGCCTCTCGTGCTGTTTGATTGAATTGCTTGAGACGAGGAAGAAGTGATTTTCATTTCTCGGAACAAGTGCCAACACCAAGTAGATATCTATAAAATAGAACAAGTGCTTTAACAATACGACGATAATCGAGTGGTGTAAGAGATGAGGTCATATTTATGTCGTCTATAAGGCGAATGACGCGGTTTTGAACTTTGTCCAAGCCAACAGCATTGATTTGAAGTTGGTCGGAAAGAGAACCAAGTCAACTGAAACTATGATAGATCGATTTAAAAGAAAGATTCAATTCATTTAGAAAAGGTTGAACAAAGGCCTAGAGGATTGTATTTTGTTATAAGAGTAGAATGCCAGACTCAATCACAAGCCTTAGATATATCGAGAGCTACAATAGCAGCTGCACCAGATTGATGAAGGCTGGTGTAGTAAGGTGGAGCTTGAAAGTCATATTGGTTATCATGAATTAAACCTTTACTATCAAGATATTTCTACAACTTTTGATTGATTAAGATTTCCATCGTTTTTGGTGTAATGGAAGTAATAGGTATGGGCATATAGTTCGAAGGATTGCTTTGGTCGCCTTTTTTAGGAATAGGTTAGACTTGAGCAACTTTCCCATAGGATGGGTAAGTTCCTGAAGAAAAGGACAAATGGAATTGCGCAGAGATTTGGAAATAGCGCAGAGATTTGGAAATAGCGAAGGCAATGTGTCGTAGAGTGTGATTGAGAGTTATCAGGAAGCTGGTTATTTTAGTGTGTATTCTCGGTGCATGTATTTTGGAGACTCTGTTACCATGTTTGTTTCACTCTTCAAGGTGTTTTCCTATCGATAGTTTAACACTACCAATAGATTTACAAACTACCGGTTTCCTGTGGGTTGATTATACTTCAAAAGTTCAAATTACAGCCAAATTTAATATTTTTTTTTACTTTAAAAAGCAAAATAGTTATATTTATTTTAAACTGCTTTTTCAGTGTAAGATTCGTCGCTAAGCCTTACTCATTATGTCTTATTTTTAAATCAATATATATTAGGTGTGCCAGAGCATGCGTATTCGTTTTTTAAGAGGGAAAGGACCCGTTAATTTATAAAAGTTGTTTCAAAGAAAGTCGTGTCTTATTTTGAGAAGGAAATTAGAAAGTATAGAAGTCAAAATTAATTGTATATGTATAAATTCCGTTGTCTTTTTAAGCAGACCTTAGATTATCTTTTATTTATAAGAATTTAATGCGATGTAGCGACTTTATTGTCCATTAACTTTGATGAAAGAACTTAGACTGATTAGGTTGATAATGCGACTTACTATAGCAGAAAATTTACATCATCTTTAAAAAACGATTATTTTTGGCCTGCCTTATTTGGTTACCTTGATTTCGAATGTAAATAAATCTTTAATGCCCCTTAACATGTTAAATTGTTGAATAAAGACTCTTTTTCTATACAAGTCTTATTTGTTTTAATCTGCCTAATTAATAGCTTCTGTACTTTCGCATTCACGTACAGTACAGGTACAACTTATTTACATATTAACTTTTTTCAAATTCTCACCCATCTGAATAGGTATTACTTATGGTGAAGTACTTCTATTATTACTGCTAGTCTACTAGCTAGTTAGAAGCTAGTTTACTGGTAAAGTTAGATAAACAAGATCCCGGTTGAAATTAACTTTTTAATACAAATACTTTTAGATTAAGAAGTTAAGGAAGGAAGACTTAATAGTCAGAGTTTTTAGATTATCAGTACGTGTATTATGACAAGAAGTCTTCTGTGATAAAAATATGATCGACTCGTAGAAAGTGGTTGGTTTAAAGTTATTGCGGTCTAAGTTGTTCATATTGCCGGATTTTTTAAGGTTGGAAATTTCTAGAAGTATCAATGTCACAGTCAAAGTAATCAGCCAAAAGTTTCAGGAACAATATTATATACATATGTTGGTATTTAAAGCAGTATTATATCTGGTTACAGTTGCTCGCAGTAATTATTTTTTCAGAAAACCAGCAAAAACCGGTACATATTGGAATTCATTTATAGTTTTATAGATTTTTCAATGAAAAAAATGAAAATTAAGTCTGATATATTAAGACTGGGCTATTAATTGTACAAAAAAAATACTACGTTTACCATTATGGCTGTAGACCCCTGATAAGACTTAAGAAAACCCTAAAAAATAAAACTCTTTTCAAAGACGTATATAATGTCTTTAGCTTTACAATTAACCCATATAAACCCAGAGTTTGGTCACCCGGTGTATATTTTAGATTAAGCTAAAATTTATTATTTAATTTAAAACAAATATCTAATTTACCTTCTTTTTTTTTGAAATGTGACAAAAAGCATGTTCGCCGATGGCTTGAAAAGTCCGAATTTCCAGTTTTTTTTCTCATTCTTCTGTTAAAATAAAAAAAACAAAATACAAAAAAAAAAAAATTAAAAAAAATCTTTTAAATAAACTAATTCAAATCCATAGTGGTAATTTAATCACAATATAAAACTAATCCAACAAAATTTGTAGCTACAGGGTGACTTTTTCAAGCAATATATCGAAAACGAAACATCAGGTTTAAACGATATCTAAAAATGTTCATATAAAAAAAATGCTAGATTCTTTTTTGTTGTTTTTTCTTCTTCCAAGCTATAATTATACCAATACTATCTTTTTTTATTACGGACGTATTCTGCGATAAACTACTTGGAGATCAAATAACAAGTTATGCTAAATCGGCGTCAATAGCTTGATGATAAGAGATACCTGAGTTTGAATTCTTGGAAACACAATAGCAAGACACGCTAAAATCAGCGTCAGTAGGTAGCTTACAAGCCAAGAATTTAATACCTGTTTTACAATTACAATAGCAAAAATACCTTTGAACGAATTTATGAGCAAACGGTTTATGCAATTTGGAATATTTTCGCACAATTATCTATAGATAAATTGATGCTTATTTTTGACATCATTCCTGCAAAATGTTCAACAAATCTAAGCCTATTCGATTTGGCTTCAAGTACTGTTCTTTTATTCTGCCGAAGGGTTCTTTGTTTTCATTTATACCTTATGGAGGAGCTTCAGAGGAAAATTATAGCCTATATGGACCTAATGATAGACTATATGGAAAACGTAGTTTTGCGCTTATTATTTTGCAACTGGTAAAGTTTTTGTTTTCATAAAACAGTTATAAATACTATGTTACATATAACATTGTTTCTTGTTATTTGTAAAAGGAACTGTACCGAGATAACGGTACAAATAAAACAAAACTTTTTGATGTAAAAGAAATGAAGAGAAAATGACGTGGAAGCAGCGACGTGTGTTTTGATCCTTCAAATCAGATTCTTGCTTTGCGATGGAATTATAATTCTGTCGTAGTTGTTTTGTCAAATTTTTTAAGGAATGAGCCAATGCAAGCTGCTAAACGGTAAGACCGCAAAAGCAAAAAATTTATAAAGATAAACATGCCAAATCCGATTTTTGAATAGAACCGCACAATGGGTGGAGTTGATCATTCGAGGCAAAAAATGGTATTGGCTTCTGCTTACTAATGCTTTAAATGCTGCTATGGCCAACGCATGGAAACTTCATTGTTTACTAAGAAAAGTTGAAAAAAAGCATTGTACACCAACTTGAATTCCGAGTTTTTTTTGTTGAGTGCTTGCTGAAATCCGCGAAAATACCTTTAAGAAATGTATTAGCACTAAGAGAGAGCTTAATGAAGATTAAAGATTTAGATTAAGATTTTTAAAGATTTAAAATTCATTTATTTTCTTAAATATAAAATTTTTTACAAACTACATTAAATTAAAGTTGAATATTATCAAAACATAAAGCTCTTAAATCTAATAAACTAATATAATAAATTCAATAAAATTAATAAAAGTAAAAAAAACTATAGTTTATTAGAATAGTTAATAGGAACAAAAATAATAATATAAAATTCAATAAGAAATAATTTAGTAAAAATAACAAAACTTTATATATGTAAGAAAATAAGTAGGATCATTCGAATATATTCCAAAGAATACGTGTTGAATGAAGGTGCTACGACTCTTTAAGTAAGTTGCCCCCATAAATTTATAAAGAGTTTTTCGAAGCCCTTAATGACCCAACTAGGATAGTGCTTATAGCTGTATAGTGTTTCATCACTAGACCTATAGATGCCTAATGTACAATATACCTAAAGTAAAGTATACCCAGAATAAAGGCGAAACTGGATCAAATGTACACAGCTTTGTGTTAGAGTTATGACCATCAAAAAAATTACGATCTACAGAACAAAACGTTATGTTAACAAATCACATAATAATTCATTTCATATACTCTCCTTTTGTAACCTTATGAACGTTTATTTAAAATCATAACTCGGCTTTCAGTATAATTATTTTGCAATCCTTGTAAATTAGTATAAAAAATAAAATAGCATAAAAAGGGGAAAGAAGGCCTAAAGTCACCATTCTTATAATTGACATATGCTGTTGTTCAGTGTTGACGTTCGTTAAATTGTGTTTAAAACACTATAAAATTCAGAAGGATTAAATTAAACCGTTATAGTATAGAATATAATACATATACTTACATTCTATTCATGTTACCTCATTTATTGTTGTAGTGGTAAGATTTTATATGAGTAACAACAAAAAAAAACAAACAAATTTAGGGCAAATTTTATTTATTATTATTTTTGGTTTTTTGTTTTTGTAAAGGATATAATCTTAAATACTGCATTTTTGTATGTTCGAGTGCCGAGTGCAAAATAGGTAGATATGATGTAAAGTCCTTAAATACACATCATAGGACAAAAATTTTGATTTTACAAAAATTAATTTTGCTTATTTTACATATGTATGTGTAAGTATATCGAGATTTAAAAAAAAACACACTCAATTTAAAATATTCACAATTTTTTAAGAGTTAATAAAATGATTCGAAAAATGAAATGACAGATGATAGTACCCTTGATGGACAAATATTAAAATTAGAAATAATTTTTGGAAGGAATTTAATTATTAATAATATTATATTGGATATTAAATATTATTATTAATAAATGACAATTGAAAAGAAATATTTAAAAGAATCTTACAATTTCCATTGACATATTTTTAATCAAATCAGTGACGGAAATTAAACTTAGGGAATTAATTACAATAACAAGTGGATATTTTTTAATTTATGTTCGCTAAGTTCTCATAAATCGGTTTTGAATTTTCGTAAATAAATTAATATTATTTACAGTTATTTATTAAATATACATACATATATATATATATATATTATATAACATGTATTTTTGAGAATTTCATTACCATTTTTAAGTTAGAAAAACAAAATTATTTTTAAATTCAGGATCAAAAATATTATCATCAATGATTGTCTTGTAACATCATCCGTGGGCAATAGGCTATAAAAAAATATAGCTTGCATTAAAAATTTAAGTCTTTATATTCTTATATATAATATACAAGATGAACGACGTGGGGAAATAAAAAGCTTCATAAAAATGCTGTCATTTTAAATAGACACACAAACTTATAGAAAAAGTAGAAAAACGAAAACACAAACAAAAATTTAAAACAAAATCAGATCATACTCTTCAAAAATGATGATATAATAAATGTTAGTTCATTTGCTTCTGCTATTTAAAAAAAATATAATATACAGTAAAACACAGCTATAGTCATTCACTAAATTTCAGTAATATTTGCAATAATAGCAATTTTGCTATGTAATCACAAAATATACATATTTGTAATAAAGACAATATATAGTTATAGCTAAATCAGTTTTTTAAAACAATAATTCACTTTTGATTTATTTTTTTTGTTTTATTGAAAAAATTGGCGTTATATTCTAATGTGACTATAAATGATATCGATTGTTTGAAGTTTATTGCTATAAACATTTTTGATTATAAGCGAATTAAAATACATAAAAAAATATTAAATAAGATGATGACAGTAAAATTGTTGACTAAAAGCGAATTGTGCCTATAACCATATTAGTGACTATAACCGATTTTTAGTGTAATTGATGCCAAGTTGATAGAGATAAGATTTCATTTTCATGGTAGGTACATATGAAGATTAAAGAGACATAAGGATAGCAGAAAAAAGTTAAGCAATTCCAATACTATGACAAAATTCTAAAAATAGAAAAATACATTAATTTTTTACACTTTTATATTTTTTATCATTTAATTTTAATCATCATCATTTTATAGCGTTACAGCTCTGGGTGAGATTTGGCCTTCATCACTATGCTCCTCCAAAAAGGTCGATCTAGTGGCACTTGTCTCCAATTTGGGATTTGTAGGGTTTGAGCATCGTTTTTCACGTTGTCTGCCAATTTGCTTCTTGGTCTTCCTCTACCACGGCTACTATATGCTTTCTATTCAGCACCACTGCTTGTTTTCGACTTTCGTGCATTCGATTTAGTCTTTGGGGCTTTGCAAACCGTACAATGTCCTCACTATCAATCATACTATTGAGCTCGTTGTTGCTTCTGATTGCATATCCTCCATTCTGTAATCTTTTTGAACCGAGTATTTTTCGGAGAATTTTCTTTCAAATATGTGCAAGCTATTCTCCTCGGCCATGTTCACATTCTATACCTCGCATCAATACGTCACTTATATATCCTTTCTTGATATTAGTTTTGATTGAAGCAATTTTCTGTTTGCATAGTAGCATCTATTTCCGGCCTGAATTCTATTATGAATACAGCATTGCATACTATTATCAATTCTTATTGTTGCTCCGAGGTATGTAAAGCTTGTAACTCTTTCAAAATTGTACTCTCCGATTGTTATATTCTGATTACTTCTTATTTGTTTATTTCTTGACATTTTTACATATTTTGTTTTGTCTTCGTTGATTTTTAAGGTGATTTTTATTAATTTAAATTTACTTTAGTATTTTACAAAATTAATAATACAGAAACATAACCACAATTTAAATTATGTAAAAAAAGATATATTTTTTTTTTCTGAGAGTAAGAATTAGTCGATCTATCTGTATCTGTATCTGTATCTGATTAGTGGATTTGTTATGTATGACAGACAAAAAATAGGTGGTTAAGCCCGCTAATTTAAGGCGCTCACTAGCATTGTTGGTTTGCGCACGCGAGACTGACACAACTTGGTGTCCTTCGAGGATTATAAATTGATATGAATCAATGATGATACTGTTATCCACGTTTTTAAATAAAGTTACTACTATGCAATTGCACATGGGCTCACTAGTTTAATATAAAATAATATAGCGGATGAATTGGTTTTATAAAAAAATGTTATATTGCTGCTTTTGCATATTTTTTTTATTAGTGCCTATTAAAAACTAAGTTTCAATAAAACTATTATTTTGTTCTTCATTTTCGCATTGTATATCAAATTCGATGCGACAGTGTAAGTAATACAGTTAATCCTAACATATCTTGTCGCGTAAATTAATAACAAGAGCCTGGCAGGCTCACCTTGTAGTGTAATGGAAAAAAATTATTTTTAATAAATTTTAAATTTTTTATTTCAAATAATTAATTTTTAGATGTTTAAAAATAACAAAATTAACAAAATAAACGCTACCGTTTTTGAAATTGCAGTACCACCCACCATGTTCGTCTGCGATAAGATTTTCTGAAGGTATCTTATATATTAATACGCTTAAACGTCTGTTAAGCTTTTGTCAACTAGATTAGACAACTTTATTAGAACTATTAAGAATTACGATAGTGTGAAATTTTATTTAAAGACATAAACCACAAAACGATAAAACCAAATAAAACAAAAACAAATTAAAATTAACCTAAAAACAATTCATCTATTGAGCAATAGCATTTACTATCTGATTATAAAAGTTAATTTTAAAAAAAAAAACAAAGTAGCAAAGACAAGAACCGAATTATCAGAATATTATTATTATTTCGATTTAAAAATAATTAACATAGCTTTGCTAAAATATTACGATATTACAGCAAAAAAACTTACCGGTAAAACAAATAGTAAATTAAAAAAATAATTCTTACCTCACCCAGAAAATGTTCACAAATTACAAAAATTTAAATTTATTTATTTTATTAACAAATAATTCAAAAGTATAAATTCAAAAGCGCAGTAGCATTGAGTAAATATAATATTGTACATGGAGAATCATAAACCGAAATTTACGATCTGCTAAGAACAAGAAAAACAAAATGTTGTGCCATTATTATTAAGTTCTAATTCAATACACGGCAAATTTAGTACACATAAAAATTAAAAAAATTTTAAAAAGAAAAATCACAGACTATTCTTATCTACATCAGAGACTCTAGCGGGATAAAAATATAACAATAAAAACTGAACAATAAGAGAAAAAGCATAATTATTGGCTTTACCCCTAACTATAATAGTCATAAGGCGTCATATGATGTCATATGATACTTCGTTAAATGGCCTATATAATTCGATATGATTTAACAAAGTTACCATTGATTGGTTACCATAACCTATACTATAATGATCATACCTCATCATACCAAAACGTCAAAACCAAAATTTAAAAGAAGTGAAATAAAAATATAAATTCTATAAATAAATGTTTTGTTTTTTTATTTTGAGTTTTGAAATAGTTAGGGCTATTATGATAATAAAAAAAAAACACAAAAAACGTATTTATGGCTATTTTAATGTGTTTTTAATGTGGGTGTGGTATGTATTTAGTTTAAATGCAATTAATTTCATATCTATACTGCCAGCGACATCTCTGATCGCCACATGTTGTTGAAATGTACGTCTCTATTAATAGTATTTGTTAGGGAGCGTTTAGACATCAGATTTTATTTCATGAAAGTTTTGTTTTACTTATTATTATTACATTTACAAATTTTATCGCAATTACATCAAATCTTATTTCAAAAGTTTTGATTACATATCTCAAAGATAAACAAAAATAGTTGCAAAGTATACTGTATTTCTTCATGCAAATTCCACTTTCTAAACTTGCAAAATACGAAGATACGAATATGCGTGACGAGTACTAATAATAAATTCTTATAAACAAATATAAATATTCAGTGTAATTTCAGATCATTTATAAAATATAAATATTTAAATAGTAAATCAATTATTCAAGTATTATTTGTATTGATGAATAATAATAATATTTAATACACATTTTTTGTATTTTTTAATGTATATCTTTCAATATATTGGCATAACACAATTAGGAGTTTATAAATACCTTTTCTCGCAAAATCACTTTTTCAACTTGCGAAATACGAAAATGCGTGTCGAGCACTATTATTTAAAAAAAAAATTTATGATATTCTATAACAAAGTCGGATGTCAAACTTTAATGAACATTATTTATACGTTATAAACTCAATTCAAAAACGTATAAACGCTGCCTTATATAAAAGTTTTTCTTCAAAACTATTAGCGGTTAAAATTTTCAATTTGATTCTATGAAAGACAAATAAAATTATTATTTATTATATTATACATATTAAGTATATTATAAATATTGTAAATTATAATTTTATTAATTTTTTTATTCATTTTATTATTATTATTTAAATAACAATAATAATTACAATAATAATAATTTATGATACCGTACGTAAAGAAAGTAAATAAAGAAAATAAACAAATAAAATAAATTGTTTCATTTATAATGCTAATGCTAGACCGGCGAATGTTACGCCGGGAATAGCTAGTATATAATATTTTCCCAAATTCTAATTTACTGTTTCAAATACGTCTCGAATTAGGCTAATTTGTCAAATCTACGTCGATTACTTCTTGGGGATTTTTCATCAAATCGAATTAAACGTAAAATTTTGTCAAAGCGGCTTACGCCTATAGTATAGCTTTGAATATAATTGAACCATACGCCATTAAAACGATCGATAACTTTCGTTATTTGATTTCAAAAAAGTCGTGCTTTTGAGCTCATTTTTACCATCTTTTGCAAAAAATTCTCCATGAGAAATTATAATTATCAGAATCATAAGTTAATTCATCTTCTGCTTCTGAAGCTTCGGATAAATGATCCTCTTCAATTGGCATATCATCGAATTCTATGTCGTCAGTCACTTCATCATCATTTATTCATGTCAAAACTTGGATTATTGAGAAATTATTATGAAATATTATATGAGAGCCTCTCAGGCTCATGTTATGAATTTACGTGGTATTTTTTTAAGCAAAAAAAGAAAAAAAAGAAAAAACTATGTAGTTTTGTAATTGTTACATGTAAATATTGTCCTAAATGAAGATTAGACAGAAAAATCAAAAAAAAATTAGCCTGATAGGCTTATGTTATGAACTTTAGGGTTAAACCTCTGTATCTATAACACAACTACATTTCTACAAAAGGTTTTGTAAATTTTCATAAATTTTTACTTGTTATCTTGAATATGCTTCTTGCGTTTTGTAATATATAAGATAGTTGTAAGAAAATCATAGAGCTAAAAAAAAAAAAAAAGTTTTTATCGTTAGTAGTTTTTTCATTCACACACAGTTTTCATTCATAGAGTTAGAGTACATGTTTCATTTTGATAGAATTTTAGTAGAAATTATTAAATCTCTAATATCATCACATAACTTACTATATCCTGCCACGTGTCACTTTCAAGATAATATTAAAACTAAATTTCTTTATTATCATCGAAACAATCAAGTCTAATCATATTGTATAGAGAATTGTATTATATATTCTTAAATCTGTCTCAATTACAGATAAATACAGTGGTGTTCGAATTGAAAATAGTCGTAATTATTTTGTACTGAAAATTAGGTTAAACAAGTTAGTCACAAGTACTGATGAGGGTAGTATGGTGCTTCCGAAATACCTATATTTGCAATCAAATATTAAAATTATTAGTGAACGGAAGACTGGCACCATTCAAAATTATTTAATTTAAATTATTACTAAAAATAAAAATCCGATTGATAAATTAAAAAATAAACAAAATGTATTTAGTTTTAATGTCAAATTGTTAATAAACCAAGTTTTCAAATAAGTGTAATAACTTGTATTGAAACAGTCAGAAAGGTGTTAAAAGTTCTATCAAAATCAAATATTTTTTAAAATTTGCAGTGTCCGAATGGTTAGGCAACTAAAACTTCTGTTGAGAATTTGCAAATTAAAATCAAAGCATCGTCAATGTGACATAAATTATGACTCAAAACGATATCTGAAACTGAATTGCATACTATATGAAATCGGGTTGACTTTACACAACCGTGATTCAAACCTACAAGGCACAAGAAAGCAAAATCGCTTTCTAAATTTTTGAAAATAACGGTTAATTGGAGTTTTACGAAATTGGAGAAACTTAAGTCGTGGCATTTTCTTTCATTATTCGTGTCTAACTTCATTGCCCGAATTGTTGTTGCGCATCTAACAGTTTTCACATTAATAATCATTATTTCTTAAAAAATATTCTCAAAATTTGTCTTTCTAGAAATTTTTTCGAATGGAAGAAATTAAAATAAATATTTATAAACTTCAATTTAATTTTAAATATCTATACATTCATTGTTATGTATACTAAATTATAAAAACGTACATAAATTAACTATATAAATATTTTCTTAATTAATACAAAATACCTTAAAAATAAGTAACCGAACGGTTTTTTTTTTTTGTGTATACGCAGGCTGGTGGGAATCTTTAAAAGACACAATGAGCCCCATATCTTGACATTGTGTGTGGGATTCTTACCCACTAAACCACACCTTTCCTATATTGCGATCTAGTCCTACAAGGCTCATGAGAACTTTTTTCTTGGCTTTATTTTAATTTTCAATGTGTAGACTACATCCAGCGATGTCTATCTAACTTTTCCTATGACGTATTCATCCATACCTTTGAAGACCCATGAGCGACGAAAACCAGCTCTCCAAACGAATTTATAATTATGGAATACTTGTGAAAAACTTCGTTTCGTTGGCAGTCAACATAACGAAATTCTTCACAATTCTCGTAACAACAAAGCTATCTTAACGTGGGAGCGGGTCCACCTCCGATCCTTTTTTCGTGACTTCTTGCAAATTTCTGTATTTCTTCATCCACACATTCTATTTGCAAATCTCTATGTAGGTCAAAGTTTCTGATGAACCAGGGCGCGTCCACAATGTTTCTTAGGTCCTTATTTTGGAACCTCTGAATAATATCTCTATTACTATTTTTGCTGCATCTCCATAGCTGGATGCCATATGACCATACTAGTTTTTATTTGTTTATAGAGCAGAAGTTTATTTTGTATTGTTAAGGTAGTAGAATTTTTACCTATGAGCCGGTTAATTTTTCTATAGCGGATTTCCAGTGAAGTTTCGCATCTAACGTCATACCAAGATATTTGGCAGTATTTGAATGGGGTATTTATTGACCATTTATATATACTGGTTTATGGTCAATTTTTTTATTTGTGAAATTCACATGTACTGACTTAGCATCATTTAATTTTAGCCTCCATCTTTTTGTATAAATCTTAGATTTTTGTTACAGCTCTCTGCAGCTTTTCTGTAGATTCTTTAATATTTTCTCCAACAGCCAGAACCCCTGTATCATCTGCAAACGTAGCAATTATATTATTTTCTAGTGCAGAAAAGTCACAAGTGTACAGCAGGTACAGTAGCGGACCAAGTACACTTCCTTGAGAAACCCCGGAATTAATTTCTTTAAGATCGGAATATGCTCTTTCTTGTTTTATGTAGAATTATCTCTCTGATAGGTAGCTTGCTATGATTTCCGAATGTTCTTTTCGAAGGATTGTTTTCATTTTACAATTCAATCCCTTATACCACACCTTATCGAATGCCTGAGCCACATCCAAAAAGATTGCTGAACAGACCTTCTTCTCCTCTAGAGCTTTTTCAATAGTGTTTGTTATTCTGTGTACCTGGTCTATTGTAGCATGTTTTTCTCTAAAACCGAATTGGTGATCCGGGATTATATTCTTTATTTCAATAATAGGTTTCAGTCTTCTTAGATAAATTTTTTCTAACAGTTTTGACATTATAGGCAGCAGTGAAATTGGTCTATAGGATGATACTTCATTTGGTGGATTTCCAGTTTTTGGTATCATGATAACCTTGGCGAGTTTCCACAATTTCAGCACATATTTCAGTCTGAATGCAGCATTTTTAAGATTCGTTATCTTAATTATTGCCTTTTCTGGTAGTTGCTTTAGGATCTGCCCCGTTATCAAATGATAACCGAACGGTTAACGTAAATTTGTTTTTAATAAGTTCTTATATTTTTATAAATTTCAATTTAAATATTTCCAATTAGAAATTATAGAATAAATAAAATAAGCCTGTAACAGTAAATAAACTTTATTTATTTATATTTTAGGACGGTACAGTAAATATGGAAAAAATGACAGTAGCTCAGAAAAATTCTTACTTAGAAGCTCATATGGCTGTTCAACAGCATATGGCACAAGCTTCTATGCAATTTAAACAACAACAGCAACAACAACAGCAACAAAATCATGGTCAAAGAAATGATATACAAGATTCAAATAATGCTCAACAACAACAACAACAACAACAGACATCATTACAACAACAGGGAAATGGGCAAAGGCAATCAAATAATAATAATAATCAACAACAAAATCAAACGCCACCAACAACAGTTACATCAAATGATACCCATAATTATGTAAATGCAATAAAAGTGCCTCAAGTTAGTTCATCCAGTTCTGGAGGAGCTGAGAGTACATTTACAGTTCCAGATGATGTTGGTATGGGTTTTGAAGGTGGTGTTAGAGTTTTACAAAGCCTGGGGACATGGTCACCTGAAATACCATATAATATACCTAGGCCAAATTTAATTCCTTTTACAGAACCATATGTTGAAGGTGGATCAATGCATCCTGCTAGTCGTTTAAAAGCATTACAACAAGTACAACAAGCATCCTGTGGAATTAGAAAAACAAATACATCCAAAAGTATTATTTTTTTTTTTTTTAATAAAATTTAATTAAAATTTTATTTTATTAATTTTTTAAAAATATATTTTAGCTACTCACAAAGCATTCGAATGTTCCGTTTGTGGAAAAGGCTTAGCACGTAAAGATAAACTAACAATTCATATGAGAATACACACAGGAGAAAAACCATATATATGCGAGGTTGGTATTAAATTTTTGGGGAATTTGACTTTAAGAAAATATGTAACAACCCGAATCAGAGTAGAAAATCGAAATGCGTTGTATTTTTAGGAATGGATGAATTTATTGTAAGATCAGAAATGTTAAAAATTTTATTTTATAGACTGGTATAATATTAGAGCAAAGGTACCACACGTACTTATATTAGAACCTATATTTATTTTTCTTTAAAACTAAAACTAATGAAAATATAAAATTTCTATAGACAAAAGACGACTCCATTTTGCTATAAATTTCGAAATTGAGACTGTAAAAGAATATTTTGTAATTAATTCAGTAAATGGAAAGAAAGAAAATATCATTGAGAAAACGGTAATGTTAGAAGTGTCACTTGAAAATGAATTACAATAAAGTTTTTTTTTTGTAAATAAATGAGTTTAAGTTAGATTTGGTATTAGAAGTGGTTTAAGTTACTTTTTGTGATGTTGTGTACTCATCAATGAGTGATAGTTCAAGATTAAATGTTATCTTCATGTTAATGCATGCACGAGAAATGTCACTAACCGTCGCAGATATGTCAGCATCTCTGATGTCTCTAAGTTCATTCTAGACTGCACATTTAATAATTACTTAAATTTTAAATATGTCTGCTTTCTATTCAATGTTATATCTTCGGGGTTTCCTTCTTATTTTTATAATAAACTTGACTTCGGTAGATCGCTGAGATCTATCTCAATAAATATCTCTCGTCATCATTGTAGATTGAGACACTTATCTTTTTTTGTTAAGGTAGTATCTTTGTGGAATTCACTTCCGATTGCTAGAAGGCGTGCTCCAATGCATCGTTTATTTAGTCGACTCTGTTTCGAGTATTTTAAGAGTTTGTAACCAGTAATTTAATTTTTGACATATTGTAATTTTATTCTCAGATTTTCTTATTATGTTTTTTATCTTACTTTTATTAAATTTTGTATATTTTAGTTTAAGTTTCATTTCCTATTTTCTTTTGTATTTAATTTATTTTTAGTTATAATATTTCAATTATTTTCTATAAACCTAACTTGATTATACATATTGTAGAGACTAATCCTCTCATTGTAAAACATACATAAAAAGTAAATAAATAAAATGTTTAACAGTATTTAAGAGGGAAAAAAATAATTTAACAGGATAATCTAGAGAAAATTTTATAATGTATAGAGAAAGACGTTTCTGTTATCAGGTCAGTAAGGTTTATGGAAATTTACATTGACTTACATTTATGTGTATAGAGCACTTGAATATATCAGATAGCATCCAATAAAGCCTGGATTTTAAAGTTTTTTATAGTCCCTTCTAGCACAATGTTAATAATTGTTATTCCAATACTTCTTTAAACAAAATTTATAAGGATTCAAATTCAAATATTAATTTTTGATCCAGAAAATATCAAATTTCATAAAAGTATCAAAAATATGAAATTTAATTTTGGTATCTATTAATACAGAAACATGTTTAATTGCAATTTCTTTAGTTCACAACGAAAATAAAGATTGAATTGAGCCAATAATTATGGTTGGGTTAAAATTTAGCCTCTTTTTGGGATGTGGAATTAATTTTTGACACATTTTTAGTATCTTGTATCATTGTTGTATCATCTGTGTATCATTTAAACGAAAATATTTTAATTTTTATATTCACTATCGTTTTAAAATCAAATTCAGCAGAATTTATTGGTTTAAGTAACTTTTTATTTTTTTGCGTGTCAAATTTTTACTGACTAAACTACATCCCTTCCATTAAAACTAGTCCGACGGACTAACCATTAATTTATTTCTAGTGTTATTTTCTGAAAGAAAAAGTTTACGAAATTCTATCGTAATAAATCTAGTAGCTTAGTTCTTTTAAGCCTTCTGATATCATTTTCTAGCAGTTGAGGTCACCTCAACGTTAACATGACACTCCAGCCGAGCTATATGCTTTGCTACATATCTTTTTATTTCATTTTCTATGAAAGGAATTTTTAGATCTCTGTGCATACCAAGGGACATTTACCATGTTGCGCAAGACTTTATTTTGGAATTTTTGTGTACAAAGTACATGAGTTCGCTTGGTACATCCCCATATTTGTATGCCGTACAACCATATCGTTGATTATCTGATTATAGAACAATATCTTGTAATGTATAAGTAGTTTTGAATTTCGAGCTAAGAGCCAGTACATTTCTCTATATTTTTTATCAAGCTCAATTTTTTTAATTTTGATGTGCTATTTTCATCTAAGTTTGAGATTTAACGTCCAAGGTATTTAGCGTTGTTTTCTTTGGGTATATTTACCCCATTCAGACTTACCGATGGCTGATTTTCTAATTTTTTATTTGTAAAATTTACATGTACCGATTTCAACTCATTGAGTTTAATTTTCCTTTTCTTTGTCCAGAGGTATAGCTTGTCGCTTGCTCTTTGCAATTTATTTGTAGCCTCGTCAATATTTGATCCTACTGCCATCAACTAAGTATCGTCAGCGAATGTAGCTGCAGTTATATTTTCCATTTCTGGTAAATCATTGGTGTAGAGCAAGTACAGTATGGGACCCAGAATACTACCTTGAGGCACACCCGTTTTAATATCTCTAATAGTAGAATACTCTTCGTCTTGTTTTATTCTGAATAGTTTGTTTTCTAGATATGATGAGAGTATATCTATACGTATTGTTTAGGTAACATATTATTTAGTTTATTTATTAAGCCTCGATTTCATACTTTATGCTTTAGCTTGGGCTACATCTAGAAATATAATAGAGCATACTTGCTTTTCTTCTAAAGCTTTTTCTGTTATAACTGTTATTCTATGTTTTTGATCGATTTCCGAGTGCTTAGATCCAAAACAAAATTAATAATTTGGATTCAGATTACTATTTTCTATGATCGGTCTCATTCGAATCAAGATTAGTTTTTCAAATAATTTTGATATTATTGGTAGTAGTGATATTGGTCTGTAGCATTTGAACTCATTTATGGGCTTACCTGGCTTTGATATGATAATTATCTCTGCTAGTTTTCCCGTATTCGGCACATACCTATTCCTATATCAGTGTTCATAATGCGTGTTAGTATTGTTATAACTGTTTTCGGAAGTTCTTTCAGGACTTCCAATGTAATTAGATCAAGACCTGGAGCTTTCTCATCTCTCAGTTTTTTAATTTGTTCAACTATTTCTCTCTGTGAGAATGGTGATATGACATTTTTATGCCAATTATTATTTTCTTCAGTGAGGTCATCCGAATCTGTCTTATCTGGAGAAAAAATTTTCTCAATCTGATCTGCGAATGTTTCAGTTTTAGTTTTATTATCTCCCTCTATTTAGTTTTATAATCTCTCTAAAATTCACCATTTTTCATTCTGATTGGCGTGATTTGAGCAAGTTTTTTGTACTATTTGTTGCTTTCCACAACGAGTAGTTATTTTCTGTTTTAACTGATAAGTTTTTTTATATATTTTTAAAATTTTTCATTTTTAAGATCTTTAATTTTTTTTTTAAGATTCTGAGTTAACCTATTTAGCAGAGTTTTTTCTGACGGATCACGCGATTATTGCCATCTGCGTCTAGCCCTTAAGAAACTAAACATATTATATCAACTGTAAAAAAAAGCAAACGAAATAGGTTATTCTCCTCGACATTTTATGTACTTTTAAAGTACATTCTAATTTACATAACTTTTGTTCCAAATTTGAAATAATTCAATCAATATTTTATTCTTCTAATTCAACACTTTTATTTTTAAATTTTATTTATTTATCAGTGGACCTGATGATAAATCCGCAGGTCTACTTCAGGTTCTTTTCTCTTTCGGGAGTGGGCCTTTCTTATATAATTTTTTACAATATTTAAATTTTATTTTAGATACTTTTTTGTAAATAGATAATTTGGTGGATATCCAAAATGACTAATCAATAATTGTATAGATCAAATTTGATCGAAATACTGATTTGCGAAATTAGTTGAAGCAAAATATGTAATTTCCTGTCGGTAGAAAATTTTTTTTTTTTTTTTAACAGAATGAGTGGGAGGATTGAATAGGAATGATAAAATATTAATTCTTAAAATCAGTCACTACAGTAGTTAGGTATATAGAATGAAAATAAAATATTTGAACATACATAAATACACATTGAGCTGAATAGCATTAACATTACTACGGTGTTTTGTGTTTTATTGCTGCTTTGAAAAATTTATTTTGAATCTTGGCCAATGTTGGCAAAATAAATACGTATAATTTTTTACACAGTTGTTTACAATGTTAAAAACTTAGCAATTTGCTAGAATGTTTTTTTGTTGTAAGTGTGTAAACAATGTAAAAAACGTAAACAACTCAAATAATTTAGCTGCAACATTTGTATATTAATAAATGCAAACTTACGAATATGAAGTGATTATTTTCAAAAAATAATTAAAATCACAATTTGCTAAGATTACTTACAATTTATTAAGATATCCTTATCCAATCTATAGATTGGCAGCTTGGTATAGCTTTCTCTTTCTCTATAATACATTATCTTATTTATTTATTTATTTAGTTTAGCTCAAACTTCATAACAATTATTATTTTTTGTTTTTGTTTTAAAATACAACATAACATATTCAATTTACAAATTAAAATTATATCTAACTTAGAACTAGTTAAAATACATTGAAATAAATTGCACACATATTTTAATTGTTACAGATTACTTATATAATTTAAGTTTTTTAGTCTGTTTCGAAAATGTGAAGTCAATATAGTTTATGTGTTTATTGCCAATTAGTAACATTCTATGAATTGGATCATAATTGGTCCTATGGAAACTTAATGTAAAGAAGTTTGTATTTCGTAGGCGATTATTTGAATTAATGTTGATGTTATTCAAAATCTGAGGAAAAGCAATGTTTCCTTTAATAATTTCAGTAAGAAAAAAACATTCGCCACTTCTCGTCTTAATTTCAAATTTTTCAAATGAATTAAGTACAACTATGTTTATGTGGAGGTAAAATTAATGGATAATAATAGACCATTGGAATTAATGGATAATAATAGAACCATTGCGTAACAAATCTTAAAAAAAGTTTTTGCACTGCTTCAATCCTATTAATATGAACATCATAGAAAGGTGACCAAACTTGACTCCAAATTTGGTCTAACGAGACTAGAATTTATTAATCATTTATTGTCATTTTCAGCCAAAAATGAACATATGTCTTGCGAAATTTTAAATCAGTAGATTCGATACATATTTTTTTGAAGTTGACGTTTTGTAAATTGCTATTGTCTTAAATCAATATTATTAACAAAAATTTAAGTGAAAATTAATAATGCGTTTCGATGATACAAATCCAGCTAAAGAAAGCGTCAAAGAAAAACTGGAAATGTTAGAAACTGAACTTGATGTTTTTACATACATCGGATTATTTCGATTTAATGTTAGAATACTATAAAAAAAATAATTAAAGAAAGTAAAGCTTATGTAGATGACAAAGATCCTGAATAAATTAAAAAAGAACGGGAGCAACAGCACTTAAAAAAATTTGCTACGTAAATATAATTAAAAAATTCATTGTATTAACGGAATATTAATTAATTTTCGGCCGATGAATTATTAATAGAGTTAATTGAGAAAACGAAAATTTTTTCATACATTAATACCAACCTTTATTCATCTATAATTAGTTCGTTATGTTAATTAATATTTATCATTAAACTACAAAGGAATTTCTTTCGCAGATTAATTAAAATATTTATAAATCATTATAGGTACATATTTGTTGTTCTAATGATAAGTTTTCATAATTTAATAAATTTAATTCGTAAATATTCTGAATAAAAATTGAGGATTTATAAAATTATTACTTATCTATTAACTGTCAAAATCAAAATTGTTTACAGTTGTTTACAGGTATTTTACATTTATTTACGTCAAATATGTAAATAATCATAAAAAACGTTAATTTACGCTTATCATGCCAACACAGATTTGGACTGTCAAAGATTTAAAATAAAACCTGATAATCTTGATTTGTAACACATTTCAATTTTAAAACGGAGCTTTATGAACATTTGAATAAAACGGAGAAATTTGGAATATATTGCAATCGTAATATTGTTTACGATTATTACGAAAAGAAAGCGGGTCCTTAATTTGTTTGTAGTTTTTTGAAAAAGAAAACGGGTACAATCGTTTAATTTTTTTTGCTATTACTTGTATTTTAGTCTAATTCTGACTAGAGGTTAATTTTAATGTTAATAATGTATTTTAAAAAAATTCAGACTCCAAAACTTTACAGTAAATTCGAATACATCATATTTTCGTTGACAAAGAACGAACTTATATCGGTAACAGATGCATTAATAAATTTGAAATTTGAATTTTTTTTTATATTCAAACCATAATAATTATAAGCTATACCTAACCAATTTATTATAACCAAAAATATACTATATCTAAAAAACGATAGCGCCGGCAGCTATAGTGCTAGTAAATCACTATTTTGTGTAATTTAAATTAATTCAATAAAAAATTAAATAATTGAAGAAGATTAATCAATGAATCCACTTCATCAGACAATTTAATGTTTAATGTCACTGATAAGATTTGTATTAAAACCGTAGTTGTGAAGAAAAACCATTAATAAAAAAAAAAAAAATTAGAGAGCTCAAAACTGAAATATTTTCGAAAATTTTTGTTACACGAATTTCTTAATCAGAAAGAAACTCATAGATGTCTGATGTCACTGTGTACATACTTTGGTTAAAAATATTTTAACTTTAAACTTTGTAATAAATAAAAAAATAAGTTTTTATGATTTAATTTCGCAATTTAAACTTTTTTTGGATGCATCTTATTTGCATTTAAATGTTTTTGACATGAATCAAACTTTAAATTAATATACATTTTAATTTACATAACATCTAAATAATATTTAAATTAAATAAAAAAATTATATTTTAAATTGAAAATTAATATTTTTGTTTTTCTTTTAGGTATGCAATAAAGCTTTTGCTCGTCGTGACAAATTAGTCATACATATGAATAAATTTAAGCATGTAACACCAACAAATATTGCTCCATTAGGCAAACGATTCAATAATCTGGTAAAAAAGAAAGAACCAGATGATGATAATAAAAATTCATTAGATCAAATACAACATCATTCAGCACAACATAATATTGCTGTTGGAAATCAAAGTAATCAACATGCTCAGTCAAGTACAGCAATACCTGGTATTATAATACCACATCATCATGAACCACCACAATTATCATGGACATGTGAATTATGTGGTAGAATGTTTTCAACAAGAGATGAATGGTCCTTGCATGCAAAGAGTCATCTAGAGGTATAAATATATATATTTATATATATATATATATTTACATATATATAATATTTTTTAATTTAATGGATTTACTGTTATATATTCTTAAAAGTATATACTCCTTCAATCTCTTTGTTTCTTCTTTCCATTAATCCTTCTAGTTCAATTTTCATTCTTTATTATTAAAGATCCAATTTTTGTAAGAAATCCCCTTAAACAAAGAACAACAATAAATGGGTTACTCGATTCGTGGGGTAATTAAGTGCTAATTGTACTAATTGGTTTTCCGTGCCTAACGTTTTCGCTAGATAAAAAACTGTTATTAATTTTTTTAAACAATACTTATTTACTTGTTGGGCGCTACAGACCTTGAAGGTTCTGGCTCTGATGTAAAATTGCCCTCCACTGACTTCGATTACGAGTGGAATCTCTCCAGTTGGTGATTTCAATTTTTTTCATATCTGCCGATACTTCATCTCTCCAAACGTAGGTGCGGCCTCCCTCGACGACGTTTTCTCTGGGGCTTGGATTCAAAGAATTTCCTAATTGCAACATTTTCATTCATATGCTCTACATGCGCTAGCCAATGATTTTTGATTTTGTTGGCTAGGTCCATGTCGTTGAACAACCGGTATAGTTCGGCATTGTCTCTTTTTCTCCAAACCCTTTCGTCAGACACAGGACCATAAATGCGACGAAGAATTTTTTTCTCAAAGATACCAAGTGTATGCTTGCTTGCTTTTGATAATGTCCACGACTCAGAACCATATAGCAGCACCGGACTGATGATCGTTTTGTATAATTGTGCCTTGGTACTTTGGGATAGGAGCATGAACACAGTTGTTTGGACAAACCGAAGTAGCAACGGTTTGCTAGAGTAATTCTTCGCTTTACTTTAATATCGATATTATTGGTGGAGTTGATGTTGGTTCCAAGGTAAATAAACTCTTGAACTACCTCAAAATTATATGAGCCGACAGTGATGTTGTGCCCTATCTGGTGTTGTGAGGACATTTTATTTGTCGACAACATATATTTAGTTTTATTCTCATTTATGAGAAGACCCGCTTTCCCTCCTTCCTCTTCAATCTGTATAAAGGTTTCGATGACTGCTCGCCGTGATGCTCCGATAATATCGACGTCATCAGCAAAACCCAGGAGCTGCACCGATTTGTAAAATATAGTGCCCTGTGTGTTCACACCGGAACGTCGCACTATATGCTCCAACACCAGATTAAGGAAATTACATGACAGCGCATCGTCTTGTTGAAATCCGGAGCACTTTCGAAATGAATCAGAAATGTGTCTCCTAATCACCACAGCACACCGGGTGTTTTCCGGGGTCATTTTTGACAAACGGGTAAGCTTGACTGGGAAACCAAATTCCGACATTGATTCGTAAGACCCTGATCGATGTATGCTGTCATAGGCAGATTTAAAATCGATAAAAAGATGGTGCGTTTCGATGGTGAAATTCAAGGGTCTTCTCTAGGATCTGCCTTAATGCAAACACCTGGTCGGTGGTATTTTATTAATATTTTTAAACAATATTTATAATAATATATTCTTAGAACCAGGTGGTGAGCGTTTTAAATTTTAATTGAATTGATTTTCATTTGATTTGAATTTGATTTAAAAATGTGAAAGGTGAAAACTCTCAAATTCCAATATAATTTCGTATTGGGCCGAAACATCTTAATCTCTTAATTTGATTGTTTAATTGTGTCAGCAATTTTTTTACCAATGAATTTGGAGTTGCCTTACGGACTCCCATATAATTTTTATTTGATGCAAAATTTTTTTTGTTTTACTAATTTAATTTGTAGATTATTATGATTATGCTCTGAGTACTTGAAAACACTATTGTTTGAATTTTATCATTTCAATATCTCAATTACTTGTTAAATTTTAGAGTTCGATTTTGTAAGCTCATACATTAACATTTGGTAAACTAGCAAGTGCTCTTCCTTTTTGGCACAGTCTTTACTGAGATAACGTCTTTACTTTGCAAGCAATCCAGGCTTGATGATTTTGGCTTTATTTATATGATATTATTTGGGACTATCAAATTAGCTCATGAAACTTGGATTTCTTATATTATTGTCCACATCGAAATTTTTATTTTGCCAGTTGATTTTTATTCATAAAATTTTCAGTAATTTGAGCTTTTTTAAAAATCGACTTCATTTTGAATTTATTTTTTGAATTTAAAATAATATCTTTAATAAGATTTGTAAATCAAAATTATATAAATTTCCACCAAAAACTCTTCATTACAAATTAAAATCTTTAAAACCACTGCGACCTGTTGTTAACATAAAATTCTTATAAAAAAAAGGGGTTAAGTTTTCAACATCTACTGGTTTTAACCGAAATATTATACCATATAATCAACATCTGGATGTTCCTTAAAACTTTTAAAAATAATATTTTTAAATTAGGTTTTTTATTTCCTCCTTCACCACACCACAAACTCTGTTTGAGATTTTCTTTTCACAAAAAGTCATTTGCGATGCTCATTTTAATTTTTTTTCTTCGTTGCTCATATTTTAGTTTTCTTAAATAGCTACGATCATTTCAGTTTCTATATTTTTTTTTTATTTTAATAAAATGTTTTTTTTTTTTAAATTGTACATGAAAAGAACATATAATTTTATTTCCCTATTTAATATTGTAATAAAAGTAGTCCGTAATTACTTAAAAATGAGGGAATTTGAAAAAAAATGACTTTCAAATTGTGAATGGGAGGAACAACAATTTTTCGCACAAGAAATCATGATTTGTTTTGTTCTGTAGATGGCTTAGAAACATACCATCAGAGGTCTTGAAAAATTCGTACATTGAATAAAATAAGAGAATTTAAAAACTTTTTTGTTTTGTTTTCAAATTTAATGTAACGTATTGAATGTGTATTTACAAAGTGTTAATCACAATAAATTGTGTTGATATAAATTTTAGTGTGCATGCGATTAGAACTATGAAATAAAAATTAATCAACAAGAGCTAATAATTACAATTATTCTTCCTCTATATTGTCCTATTTGAGGTTCAATCTCTTGTTCTTGCGAGCTCTAACATTATGGTTTGGTTCGACTGGTTTCGTTTTATGAATGAATTTCACAAGTTTATCATTGCCCATCAACTACTGACATAATTACGCAATTTTCTTTGCCTGTTTCTTGTTCATTTGACTACGGATGTTACATATACTTCTAATTTCATCACTTTTATTTCGTTTTTATTCTACACTAACCTCTTTTCTTTTCTGAATAACTTGAATATGTAAAATGTAAATGAAAGGTTAAATAAAGTGGATTTATAGATTACTAGCAAAGTGATCCGACGTTGCACGGGTCCAACGCAAAATGTACAAAAATTACTTCAATAAAGTTTTATTTATAAACCAAATTGCAAAAATTGATTTCTGCGAAAAAAATTTCTGAAAGTTTCATAACAGATATTTAAGCACGTGGGTCAAATTCAAAATCTGTAGTAGATTTAACTTTGTTTGAATTTGTAAAAATGTGTAAAACTTTTAAATATCTACTTTATTATTAATCTGGGGCTCTTCTGAGGGATGTTGTATCGGCGTACAATCTAATGACCACATCCCTATGATGGCAGGATTTCTTATCCTTTAAGGACGAAAAGGACATTTGAAAGTATCCTTGTTGTTTTGATGTTTTCATAGAAAAACCACTATATCTGTTGATCCATTAATTATATATATTTTCAGTTATATATTCTAGAAAGATAACGGACATGCACTTCTGTAAAGCTAGGAACTCCAGCTTTCCTTGGAATATGGTCATTAGTTTCTACGCCAATACAACATCTCATCTTGAAAAAATGAAAAAAAAAATGAATGTCCGCCCCTTCGTCAGACACTGGACCCAGCCTTTGTTACTTTAATAAAACTTCTGTTTACAAAAAATACAAAAAAAATGAATGGCCTACTGTCTTTCAATAGACCCGGACTCAACATGTGTATATACAAATCTTCGTAAACACAAAACCAAATTTTTCTTATGCTTTTTGTTGCTATGTTGCTACTATTTCTTCGTATACAAACTTTATAAGACTTTATAACAGCCAACATATTTTCCTAGTTCACTTCTTCCAAGTTTGATCGCTATGTACTAGCCATCCATCAAAACTTTGACGGGTGAGTTAAAGATATCAAATAATTTACTACTTCAGAAACTTTTCGATTCAAAGTTTGTTCAGTCTAATGATGCTGCTGATAAAATGTACGGCGAAATATGGTCATTCAAAAAACAAATTATAAATATGGGTGTTAAATTAGATGCTAATCTGGATAGGTCATAATTATAATACTTTTAGATACAAAATCAAAATTCAAAAGATGTCTAGACTCAAACGGATGAAGAACTTAACTACAGCTCTTTCAAAAATATTTTCAGATTTTATTCAGTTACGTCTGAAACGGTTGAGTATTCAGTAAAATTGGATGCTCAAACTCAGGATATACCCTATAGTCAAGATCTTTTACATCACTAGAGTATCAAAATAATCCATCAATACAAAATAATTTCCAAAATGAATTATTATAGTGTAGTTATGTAGTTTCCGATACATTATCATCTATATCTCCATCAGTAGCTTCAAACAAACATGCATCAATAAACCACAAGTCTGCACGTCTACATCGACATCAACCGCTACATCGTCTTTTACTTCTACATCTAAATTACCAACTAAAAAATTTAATTTTGTTCCACCCATTGAGTAGGAAATTAATAAAAACAAAAATTTAAAATCACCCAAGGATAAATACGAATGCGACACATTATTGCGTTCGTTATACTTCTCCAAATTGAAAGAAAATTTGAATTGTTTTTTTAATATTATTTTAGGCAATCGACTGCATCCTAATATTTATTGAATTCAATTAAATTAGGTCCTCTAAATTTCTATACTGTTTATTTTACCTTTCTCATTGCGAAAGTCAAAAAAACAAAAAAAATGTCTATCCAAATAGCAAACAACATTTTTATTTTTTGTGTTTTTTTATTTTTTTTTTTTTTTTTTTTTTTACAATTAAAAATAATAATTGTTGTAGCGAATTATGTTCAATTAATTCCCCTACTAAACAAATATTTCCCTACAATAACACGATATGAGTGAAAGTTTTAAGTTGACCTGACGGATTCCAAAGCAATAACAATAATAATAATAATAAAAAAAAATAAAATATATTAACAAAAATCAGAAAAATAAAAACAAAAACAAAAAAACTAGTTTCTCTTCTTTAATTTCCTTCAGTTTACCTTTAGAAATTTTGTATTGCATAAATTTTGCGATTATATTCAATACTGTTAAATTATTATTTACTATGCATCTGTTTGGTACTCTATACCAGTCTCTAAGCCTAATCTTTAGATAGACATGTTTTTTTTTTGTTGATGTTTAGAATTGATGTTAAAGGAAGATAATTTTCTGCTTGTCTGATTATCGTTATATGTTTTAATTATTTTTATTTTTATTATTTTATTTTTTTTTGCATAGCGATGAACAGATGATATGAAACAACTTTTTAAGAAAAATCAACTTTTGATTTGTTGAATTTTTATTCTATTTACACAATCGTTGTATGTACATACAAATTGGACTTGAGTGTAATTTTGTGAATTTTCTTAATAAAAATTTAAAATTTATTAACAAGACAACTTAAATAAGAGAATGTTTGTTAATAGATTGTTTACCGTTTATTATGAGCACATGTTTTGAGTATTGTATAATTTGCGGAAATGTCATACATACTCGACTCGTATATATATGGTCATGTAAATAGGATAAAAAAAATGTTATTTTTGTTTTTTGTCAATATTATTTACTGAAATGGATACAAAACTGATTAAGTTGTAAATTTTTTTTTTGATTGTGGCTTATGTTCTTTTATGTAAAATAACCAAATTTGTAATTAAATATTTTTTTTTTTGCTATTCAAAATAAATAAGCAATAACCGTTATTTGATTTTAATGAAAAAAATTTGCTGTATAGATGTTTGTTTTTGTGATAGCCAAATATTAGGCGAGAATCTTATATTTTGATTGGTTTTAGAATGGAATATTTAGTAAAATAGAAGGTTAGAGTAGGAGGATTGTGTTAATAGAAGGTTATAGCAGGAGGACGGGAAATTGTGTTAATGTTTAATGTTTTTAATTTGTCTGATCATATGTAACAAGCTGGTTATGGTTGGGGAACACATAAGATAAAATTAAATTTCATAGCTTTTTTCTTCAACAATGTACGGATGAGTATTATAAGCTGTTTTTTGTAAGAGAAATGCTTTATTGGATGTATTACAGATACAACTGAGTATTCACCTATTTAAAATATTTATTTATTTATGCTTAATTCATACATATTACAAGTTACAATATCTTAATCTAGTAAAATAAACAAAAAAAAAAACTAAAAATTGAAAAATAACATAAAAAAAATAAAATAAAATAATAAAAAGCCTTAAAAAATAAGAAAAAAAAATAAAAAGTCATTAAAATATAAAAATTATTATTAAAATTAATTTACATACATATATAAATATTATTACAAGTACAATATTATAGATTATGGTAGATGTAAATATATAAAGTTTTCTTTAATTTCAATTTACTGAAGGAAATGCCATAATCATTCTATTAACTGGTTCATAGTTCCCATAGTTAGTTCGATGAAATACCAAGTTAAAAACACTTTCCGAACGAAAACGAGTACTTGTGTTTAAATGGGTGTCGATCAACTGCTTAACAGGCTGTGAATCAATTTCCCCATTAAGAATTCGCATTAAAAATACAATATCAGAAACAGTTCTTCGGGACTCCAATGTATTTAATTGTAATAGTTTTAGCCGGTCTGTATAAGGAGGGAAAATAAAAGGGTCAGACCACGGTAAACTTCGAATAGCAAATCGAAGAAACTTTTTCTGAATTGCTTCAAGTCTATCGATATGATTACGATAAAATGGTAACCAACTGGATTTGCATATTCCAAATTTGAACGAACAAGGCAAATATATAAAGCTTTAATGATGTATGGATCATCAAACTCTTTGGACCACCTTTTGATGAAACCTAGTAAGGAATTAGCTTTGTTGATAATGACATTATAGTGGTGTTTAGATGATAGCTTTTCATCAATATACACCTGAAAGTCCTGAAATAGCGTCACTTTTTTAATATCCTTGGTTTCAAAAGTGTAGTGGCTAGGTATAATAGAAGATCGCCGGGTAAAACTAATATGTGCTCACTTTTCAATATTTAGTAGAAGATTATTTTGTTTACACCAATCCAAAAAAGAGTTCAGGTCTTCTTGAAGTAAAGCAGTATCACTAACTGATTTGATTGTTTTATAGATACTTGACCTAAATAGTACACAATATTTTCCATTTGTTAAGTATGAACGAAATCAATTAATTAAAAATTGTGGAAAGCCAAATTTTTCAAGTTTGAAGAGAATTATACTGTGTGGCATAATATCAAATGTTTTACTTAGGTCTGTGTAAATGACATCCGTTTGAGTACCTAATTCCATTGAACTAATAAAGGTATTGGAAAATTCTACTAAATTGGTCACTGCAGATTTTTTTTTTTCATGAATCAATGCTGATTGGGTACTAATGAATTACAACACCAGTTATAAATTGAATCATAAACAATTAATTCAAATAACTTCGGAATACACGATATTTTGGCAATTGGTCTGTAGTTTAATATTAAAGTTTTGAAATCTTTTTTATGGATAGGTCTTACGAAAGAGCTTTTCTAATATAGTAAAAATATTCCCATTGAAAATGATAAATTAAATAATAATGATAATGGTGACGCCAGACTTTCTGAGCAAATTTTTAGTATGATTTCTGTTACGTTATCTGGACCCGGCAATGAATTATTGTTTAAGTATTTCTTTTTTTTTAAACCGAAAAATCAATTGGTAAGATTAGAAACTCTGAATAATTTAAAATATGATTAAAATTTTCTGAATCAGCTTCAAACAAATCATTTGTGTAGGAACAGGAGAAAAATTGTTTAAAGAGTATGTCTAAGATATCTAATAAATAAGGATATTCAAGAGAAGTTTTAAGTTGACGTGACGGATTCTAAAGCCAAAACGATAATAAAAAGCAAATGGTAAAAGTTTTTTTAAATTTTCAATAGGCCACAGGAACAAAAATAGGACTAACAGTGACGATACACATTCAAACCAACACATGTGGTTGAGATTTTTGCAATTTATATGCTGTATAGTAGGTGGATCGCCTGCCTTTCAATCAAAATGTTCTAGGTTGGATTAGCAGTGAAAGCACTTTTTTATGGATTTTTGGATCTGGGTCCTTTTGTCAGTGGAATAAAATGAATTTCAAACAAAAAAAAACATGTACACAGTAAAGAGACAAAATCTTATTTGAATGTTAAAAGATTTTTTTTTTCATTTATGTGCATGTTTAAATTGCTAAAGCTTTCTAGCTGATGTTGCTGTTGTTTATTTCAAAGATAAAAAGGAAAAATTTTCCTGAAAATAAGACAGTTCGGAGTTTTAAAAGTATTAAACTAAAAAGTATATAACTCTAGTTCTTAAGCCTCAGTTATTTTTATTGCAATAAAATCATGATTAAGAGAACTAAATAGATAGGTAGGAAGCAATAGACCAAGCTTCATATTTTCGATGAAAGTTACATGGATAACACCAGATTATTATTCGCAATTTGTTTGGTAGGATTGAAAAGGATTTGGAGTAAATCATTAGTAAATATTGTAAATAGGGTAGTTGAAATAACTGAAGTGGCATTTTGTAAGGTAATAGTGACAAAAAAGTAATCACAAAATGTTTTTTGGAATTTTTGTAATGTTTTTGTCATTATGATAGTGACAATGTTTGTTAAATTGAGCGTGAAAACAAATTCGCCATAACTATCTTCTCACATAACTATAATTTCATATATTTGTCATAAAATTATGTGTTTTTTTTGTTGTTTTTGTTATAATTATTTGTTTTGCTTGCATTTTAATATACATTTTTAGATATTGCTTAATGTTGCTAGTTTCAAAAATTATCACTTTACATATACCAAAAAAAAAAAAATAAAACACATAATTTTATGACAAATATATGAAATTATAGTTATGTGAGAATTTTCAGCAACATTTCTGATCGTTTTTACTATTTGTCCTCAGTTACTATCAATTATAGCCCTACAAAATTCCTTACCTGTTCCTGAAAGAACATTAAGAAAAACTATTGGAGTTTTAATATTTTAAGTTCTTATCAGTTAGAAAAATTATGTCAAAAATTATAGAGATTGAATTTATGAAATTTTTTTTTATAACATTAAGGGCCAGATTTTATCTATTCTGGAAGTGATGATGTAATTATAAATTTTCAGTCCTAGTGTTATTTTAGTTGTATAGTCGGATTGAAATCGTTTTGAAAATTCCGTTCGATTTTTATTTTCCTGTAATGGATGTAGGATAGCGAAAAGTATCTACTGGAAACTGTTTCATAAACGTACAAAATATAAATCATAGCCATAGATGATTTAGTAGTAACTATTGTGTGTTTAGGCAGAGACAGTGACGATTAAAGATCTTAAAGTGAAGTTTACCTCAGGATTCAGTGTTAGGCCCTATTCTATTTCTTATTTATATTATTTCTATTGTTATTCAGTCTTTTAAGGGCAAGCCTACAGCTTTCGCGGATGATACTGCATTTGCTTACAAAGAAAATTCCAGCTCTCTTATTGTTCATAATATTAATTTTGATCTCTAATTGTTATCAAAAATGTGTCTCTGAAACACATATTAATTATTTACCTACTACTTTGGAGTATAATTTAATAAACAATATTCAAATTACATCAATAGCTCTATACTTGTATTTTAACCTCATGTGACGTAAATTATTTCAAGATTGGAAAAGTTGGTTGTTTGAAATATCTAGGCTTATTAGTGGATTCAAAACTAAATTGGTCGGCTCATATACCAGTCATCTGAATAATATTATTAATTCTGTTATTAGACAACTATATCACACTAGTTTATACTGCTCTATAAGACTTTTAAGTACTCTTTTACATTCGAAAATACAGTATGGTACTATCCGTTAGAAAGGCTCCGTACTTCAATAAATTGAATCAAATTTAAGTAAGCCAAAAACATGCAGTTGGATTGATTTGCAAAAAAAGACATTGAACCTCCTTCCTATAAAAGATTATATACAAATCTTTTAAAAAAAATTTCTAAGATCTGGGAATCTAAATATTATATCCTAATCCTGCCTATAATTTTTCAAGTTGATTTTTAATTATTCCTAATCAATATAATTAAAAATAATCACTTCTACAATTTTTATGATGCGATTACGCCAAGAGTTTATAATAAACTGCCTGAACATATCAGAATTGCTGAAACATTAAATAATTTTTTTAGAAATTTCAAGACCTAGTTACAACATCTGAATTTTGAAGAGACTGAGAATCTATTGAACATTTTTCCACAGTTTTAAATTTTTGTTTCTAATTTCTTAATTTTCTTATTTTCTTATTGCTTTACATTGTAAGTAATTTTTAATATTAATTGTAGTATATTTTTAATTTTGTATATTAATTTACCTCTATTCTTATCTTTTAATTTTTGGACTTAATTCCCAAAACTATTTATGCATTGTGTAATTACTTAATACGTCGTTATTGAACAAATCGTTACAGAACAGTTATAATCGTTTTAGTCCTGTAAACGTTTTTTTTTCTTGTAATTTTATTTTATAGAACTTAGTTACGTTCTATTATTTGTACTTTAGAATTGTAAAAACTGTTTATTAGTGTTAGACAAATGGTTTTAACAAATACGATAGTGGTATTATAATCAATATGATTACAATCATAATAAATTATCAGATAAATGTTTAGTTCATGAATTAAGAAAGAGTAAGCTGTAAAAAAATTTAAGTAAGTTTATAATTTAGCTGTATACTACTATACAAATTAAAATGAGAACTACAACATATGAAACGTGGAAAAAACTAGAGAAATTTGTATTATAACCATAAATTATAGTTGAGTATTATATTTATAATAAGAGGCTAGTTTTCAAAACATCTTTGCTAATGCTAGTTAGTATTAAAACAAGCTAATCTAGTCTCACTTAACATTCTAGATACTGGCTTTTAATCTCCTAATAGTTGATTATAGTAGTCCTAAACGTAAACTGCTCGAGTTATTTTTAAGAGAAATACTGTTTTGAATCCATCTTACTAGGATATTCCAGTAACAGTTTGATGAATAAATTGAAGACACGAGTGGATGAAGGTGTTAACATCCAAAATGAAAGTTTTGAGTAAATGAAGGTTAAAGTTTTTAAATTTATTTTGGCCATAACTGCTTTGATGTAGGCTTCAATAAATTTGAATGAAAACAAATTTATTGAGCAAGAGTGTACAATTTTATGTATGAATCATTAATTTATTAAAAAAGTATATTTAAGGAATTTTTAATTAAAATATGTACATAGTACCTTTATCCACAACCAAAAACAATAAAACATAACGGCTTATATAACGAAAGAAAGTTATTTACAAACTCTTTTATTTAGAAAAATTAAACAAAATATTACATTCTGTAATTTATAACAACATTATAAGCAGATTTAACATAAAAATACAAAGTACTGGAACATAAAATCTTTGCTTGAAAGATAAATACCTACATTATAAACTTTAACCTTTATCTAAAACTAATTTTTTTAGTATGTTTTCATAAAAATAACGATATTACTGTTTGACATACGGCAAGAAATCAGTAAGATTACGTTTTTTTTCATCAGACACGACCCCATATTTTCCCGTAAATCTTTCAATTACAATGTTTTGTAAATGTTGACTTTTTCTATGTTTTTTAATTATATTTACCTTTCTAAAGCGCATATTTTCATCGAGGTATTCCTTGTATTAGTAAAACCCATAATCTTCAATTCGTATCCACTTTATACCATCCCTGAATCTAACAGTTGGATTGTTTAGGTACATCTTTTTTTCTGTTTACTAAATTGAGTTTTTCAGGCAAACCGCCAATTTCTCGAAAATGATTGGACATATTTATTACTATTTCGTTCTGTTGATTTACCAATGCTATATCACAGTAATCTTCTGTTAAATTTATTGTGTCATGCCTTCATAGAATTTTTTCAATTCTTTTAAAATCATGATCTAAATCGAAATGACCAACCTCTGGAAATTTGTGATCAATTTTTAAAATATATTATTTTAAAATAAAATACTGATATAGATAAATCATGGAATTTTTTTTGTTTTGTCCGGTGCAAGAGTTCAAAACAAAACAATCCAATGATTTTTTTCTCTTAAATTTTCAGAGATTTCTATAAATCTTAACAACGAACTACAAATTTCTCTACTGCCTCTACAGGCCTCATCTTCCGTCCATGTACAAAAACAGGCATGTTCCATTATCTAAGATAAAAGGTTTTGAAGTTGCAAGTGTTGGTAGTGTCATCGATTGTTGCATATCTATTGTATTGGTATACTATTTCTTCTGATGTTCTAACTTTTTCTTTATCATCTTTCATTGCTGATACATAGATGCACGATAATTTTGAATATGTTCTTCGGCAACGTCACTAGTATCGCATACGCTGCAAGAATCACTTTTAGTATATCTAACGAAATATCCAAAATATCCAAACGATATACAAACGATAAATGGGTTTTAAACAAAAAAGAACAGGTACTGCTTTTTATTTTAAATTTATCTGCTAAATTATTTCTTTCACAAATTCGAATATACAGTTAGTACATTTGAGCTTGGTTCAGTAAAGGTGACAAGTATTTTTTATGAGGATTTTTGTTTCTTGAATAGTGAGATTCTTCAACAGGAAATTGCTTTATATGATTTATTATATAATTTTCCACTTCTTCGTCTAATTTATATGGTCTATTGATGTGCTTTTCTCTCCTAACAACAGGAGGAACAGATGCTCCACTCTTCATTTTATCCTTTACAACATCTATTTTTCTCCGTCCGATTTGGTACAATTTTGCAGTGTTTGTAACAGTGTACATATAGGATGCATTCTTCTTTTTCTAACTTCCTGCACGATTTATTTTAATAGACGTTTTTATGATAGATTTAAATAACAATGCATTTTTTGCATTTATGTCTAAATTGTAAAAGTCTTCCAGGCTTTTTATCATAACTTTCATTTCAAATATTAAACTGCACTTAAGGCTTTAATACTCTGGACACAACATTGCTTCTTCTTATTATGAGTAAAATAAGCTTCATCTTACATTCACACAGACATACTCGGTTTAATTAGGAGAAAATGCGTTCTTCATTTTAGATTAAAATATTTTTGAGTAAAAAAATAAAAAAAGCGCTTTGTGTTTGGCACATAACAATTTTATTTATTATTTATACTTTTTAACGAGGGAGTTAAGTATAAATAAAAGAGTTATATTCTGCACATAACACTTTCATTCACAACATCAAAAAATTTAAAACAAAAACAATATTTTTATGAAGGTGTTAAGAGTATTGGATGTCATATAACACCTTCTTCTACTAAGAAATAGTCAAAAATATTAAATAACACCTTTTTTGGCACTTCTATTTCAAAAACCACGTCGTTTTTAAGAAATCGGGTTTTTTATATGAAAGAAGCGTGACTAATACTTTGTTCTATATGGGAAAAACTCCATTGTAAACAAAGTGGCGGTTAACACCTTCATCCACTCATGTCTTCAATTGTCAAATAAACTCCTCCGTTGAAGAGATTACAGGTCTATTAAAACTAGTTTATCCTCAAAAGAATGTAAAAGAAACCGATTAGACAATAATTGTTGTGTGTTACGTTGTTGAGTTAACACTGACTGAAATTATATCTTATAATAATTTTATGACTATAAATGGCAACATTATTGTAGCTTGCGACATTACTACAACAATAAAAAAACATGTAAAGCAAAACTAGCAAATTGACATCGGACCGCCACTTACGTCTGATTTTCATTTATCGGTGCAAAACATAGAAGCATATAGCTTTGAATACCAAACAAATATTTTCGAAGTATGAATTTAAGATAATTAATATTTCAAAACATGTATCTGAAAATAGATAAAAAGAAAAAAAATCCTTCCTGTTTTGAACATCGACTATTCGTAAATTAAACTGATAACAGAAGTTATGTTTGTTAAATTTAATGAAAAAAATATTCTTTTTAATAATTTTTGATATGTAATTTATATTTTTAATCAAATATACATTTTAATTAATTTCATTAATACTATTGCATAATTAGACTTTTAACAATACAATAACGAGCTCGAGAATTTGTTACAATTAATTCTTTTCATACATTTTAATATTCTAAAATAAATAAATAAATTATAAATTAAAATATTTACCCATGGTACATCAGTACATCAAAATTACCCATACCAAATCAAATATGAAGTATTGTTAAACACTTAACACTTTGTGATTTTTCAAGTGTGATTACTGTTGTAACTTTTTGATGTATACGTCCTGTTTTTCTTTTTTTTTATAGTTGAATTCCGCCATTTTAGATTAATTTATATACATATACAATTAAAAAAAAAAAAAATTTTAAAAGAGTAAATTATATACATAATAATATCCTTAAAATAGAGTCAATAAATTTATTGAAAATTGAAACCACAGTAATTGCACAGCCAACATTATTAAAACTTGCACTATTTTGAACAAAAAAAAAAAAAAACAAAAAATATTTAACAAAATGAGTGTGTCTTGTTTAAAGTTCACCCTAGATACAAAAATAATCAAACAATTAACAATGAGAGTATTAATCGTATTTCTATGTAGACCATCTGCTAAATGATTTCAAATCTTTCAAGGTTTTTTTTTTGTATTACATATAGTTTTTCTTAACGTTGTCGATTTTAGCTGGTGGTTAAAATTTGCTTATAAATTTTACTGTTAAATGTAAATGTAGCTAATGAGATAATATTTTTTGTTTTTAACTAGCTGTTTTAAATATGTACATGGTCCTGTTGCAATTCAACAACTTTAAAAATATTTTTTTTGTACATTTGCATTATTGAATGTTATTGAATAAACTTAAGAATTGGGTCCGAAATAAGTGATAATGGTAATAATGAAATCATATTGTGTAGCAGGTTGGCTTAGACTTACTCTCGTCTGAATTTTAGAATGTATGAAAATAAAAATGAAATTAACAAATTAATGAACATAAATTCACATCATTCCACTAACATTAACTCTTTCTTCAAAATAAATTTAATCTGAAGTATTAACCAAAATTAAAGTAGCAACGACATAGCTGAAAACAGATAATTATATATTATAAAACAGTTACAATAAGAATACATTAAATAATTCAACCCACTATGAAGGGTGTTCAGTAGGATACCTGTACAGATCCATTGTAAATAACTTTCTTACACATGTTATACTTCATTTCATGTACTTACTAAAATGATGTCTTGGAAAAGGAGTAGCTTAGAAACTATTTGAATATTTATTTTATATTGGTAATAATACTGACCAAAGTCGAAGATAAAACAAAAATAAAATATTTAAATAATTGATTTAAAATGAATAAACTAAAATTAAACACAAAGAATATTAAAGTCATTTTTAGATAAGTTTTGATTTAGATTACATTAATAATATTTAGTAGTCATTAATAGCCGAATTATAATTAATACAGTTTCTACGTTTTTGTAGAATAAATTAAATCAAAATTGTGCAAGAAATAAGATATTTAAGACTAATAATTGATAATCAATTGTTGTTGAATGAAAAAATTGATGACAATAAAAATTTAGCGGAAAAAAAATTAGTTGAATTCTCCTTCTTCCATTTACCCTTTTCTTGATGTAATTGAATTAGTAGTAAAATATTTATAAATGTGCAATCATACTGTGTATCACGACAACTAAGTCTTACAGTCATTTGCGATCATCAATAACGCTTATGAGCAACAAAGAGTCAAAACTTAGAGTTAAACGACTATAAAATAAAGTGATGATGTCAATATTGAGACTTAGTAGATATAAATGAAGCAGCACTTTGTTAGAGAACCTGAAATGGAGGAATGTATAACGTACAATTAGAATGAAATATTTAATTAAATTGAATGCTGCAATCAAAATCAATAATAAGTTGTGCCCAAATTACATTTACATGTATTTACCAATATACATTTTTGTAATGTGTTGCCAGCTACTTAGGTAAAATTACCTTTTCGTACATTCTGACATTAAGTACAGTATTGGAATTTTAGAATATAAAGTGGAACATATAAAATGTATTTTAGAGTATGAATTTTTTCAATTTTCTGGTAGCTATATGAATTAATAAAATGTCCAAAATTTCTACCATTAACAGCAACTAGGCTTTCTGAAATAGCATAGTTCCATTTAACTTAAATTATTACCAATTTAGACTATCAAAAATGTTTATGAAATTTCATTATATCTTATGAATATTTTTCGAAGTACCATTTTTATTTACATCTGGCTTAATATAAAAGACACCTAGTAACTATTCTTACATTTGAGTATAGACTATAACTATATGTATGTATAATCATTATTCTACAGTAATTTTTGTTTTAAATTCATTTATGTACTTTTTATGTTATTTAAAAACTTAAAATCAATTAAATCATGTGTCCTGATATTTGTTTCAGGCTATATTTTTTTAACTTGATTTCATTGTTCGCATTGGTTGAAATTTTTTGTTCATATTTTAAGCTTGTCGTTTTCTTTTCTTCACTAAATTTCAATATTTTTTAAACCACGGTGCAGATCATCATTTCGCATATAACACAATGTTGCTCTCAATATAGTTTAAATTATTTTTAATTGCATTGTCATTGTAGTAAATCAATGTTCGGTTTGCTTGACATACCCCATTTCTGCTCCATATGTCCATATGGGTTTTATAAATGTTTGGTAAAGCAGTATAGGTGGTTGTCCATTGTCACTATAGACTTAGCCCCTTAAGGCCATTGCAGTTGTCGGAATTTAAGCCTTGCGTTTTTTGATTGCGTTTGTGGATTCTGTGGCTTTTTCATGTCAATTTATTGCTAATATGTACATGTCAAGCTTGTTTTGGGGTTTGTGCTTTTTCTTTAGTTTTACGAGTTTTAGTTTTATATATAACTTACATAGTTTTTTCTTCATTCAATTTAATACTCCAGGTTTCATTATCCAACTATTGAAAAACCAATCCGTTGTTTTTTGCAAAATTTTTTGTACCTGTTTAGTAACTGTTTTCAGGCATTTATGTGGTGCAAGTAATACGGCTTTATATAGGAAATATTAAATATTCGAATAATTAAAAAAGAAATGTTAAATGTAAAATGAAAAGAAGAAGAAATGTGTGTAGAATATGCATAATGAAGTAAAAATTAAATTTTTTAATATTATCTAAATATATTAACGTTTACTGAGGAGGTCTAAAACTATCTAAGAAACTTAACTACTAAGAAACGTTTTTAATGTTTGACTGAATTCTTCCAGAAAGAAGAAATCTGGGAACATTATGATGTATATTGTCCTGACCAAAATGACTTGCAAAATTATATTAAGGAAGTTCAATAGATTCAAAAAACTGATATTATAATAATATATATTTAATCTTTTTTAAATACTATGTCCTTTTTAAATGTTAAATAATCTGTTATTTGCTTGTTATAGTTATTTTTAAAAATTTTAAATTAAAGTAAATTTTTATTATTTTGCTAACGATTAAATGATAAAATTTTTTATTTTTTGAAATGATTGAATTGAATTAAATAAATCAATTAAAGTAAAAACATTATTGCTGCTGTACACCACTAGGTGTACCAAAAATCTTCTGATTAGTAGTAATCCTAACATTATATCGCTCGGCTAACTATAAATAAAAAATTAAAAAGAGTTGAATCTGTTGATAAAGAAATATTGAATATAAAACTGGAACTTACACCCCAAAAAATCTTATATTATATACTAAGTATGAAATATACTATTTAATAAGACTAAAAATAAAAATATATCAAAATCAAGCAACCAGCTAATGAATACGGAAAATCGACACTCAACTATAACAGTTATTTTGATTTTATTGTTTTAGTTCAGAAAATGTTTATTTATTTTTATATTAGTTTACCTGTTTATTAATATTTTTTTTTTATTCTACGTTTATTTACAATCTATCTTAATATTTTAAAAATTTTGACATAAACTTCTAATAGATATTCGGTAAATTTTTATGACAAATTTAATTAATTTTGAGTAGTGTATATTGGCTTGTGAGGGTACATTTCAACAAATATACTCCTAAGTTTTACATTACCTTTGACAGCATCAGGTGGTAAGCCTAGACGGAAGGTCCGCTATTGAAAAGCGTCTTAATCTTCTGTGTTGTTTACCTGGTTGTCTCCGCAGTTTTTCCATCAGGGGATTTGGGTGGGTTCTTAACCGGGTCAAATATCTTATAGTTGTAGTAGTTATTTCCTTTTTCACAGTTCTCACTTGTGAGTTATTACTTATGACTGAGTTTCGAACACACATAGGCGCATTGACAATTGCTCTGAGTACCTTTGCTTGAAAACGTTCAATAATTTCTATATTTGAATTTTTTGTCGTTCCCCACAGTTCGATACCGTAAGTCCATATTGGTTTCATTATACTTTTATAGACTAGGACCTTACTTTCTAGAGAGAGTTGTGTTGTTAGAAAATTTTAGACGTAGTTGGTTACTTTTTGCTGCAATATGCTATCTCCAAGTTAATTTTTGGTCCCAGTGAATCCCCAAATATTTGACCGAATCCACCATTGGTAACGTATTATTATTGATTTTAACTGCCTTAGTCTTTCCATTAGGAATTTTTCAAACAACTTTGAAGGAATCGGTAATAAGCTTCTAGGTCTATATGAAAATGAAGCTATAGCTCTATATATATCAATATGAATTTGTGCAATTTTCCATTGTTCAGGGAAGTTGTTTGTTCTCAACAGAGCATTGAATAAGTAAGTAATAAATCTTAGGCTCTTTTCTGAAATTTCCTTCAAGATCTTGCCATCAATCATATCGTATCCGGGGGTTTTTTTGAGGTTTATTAATATGAAGGCAAACTTTCAGACATAAAGCATTGAGAATCAAATGATATCGCGGAAACATTTAAGATGGTGCAAAATATTTCAAGATGTTAACTAAGATGTTAATTTGTAAATGATGTTAACTTTGTTTCATTGTAATGTAATTGGAGGTATTGAAATGTGTTATAATGAAACAAATTCAATATAATGTCTATATAGGATATACCTTGGAGTTTATAATATTTTCCCTATAAACTTTTGATACTGTATTAATTTTTTCAATTGAACTAAAATATTTTTTTTATATATGTAAAGTATTTTATTATCAAGTTTATAATTTAATTTATTTTCCCCAACTTGATTTTCTAATCGTTACATTCGTCACTTTAATTAATTTAGTAAACAACTTTTGCTTTACATCAATCATTTTATCTTCATGTTTAATTGTTTAAAAATTTAATTTCTTATGTGTTATTGTTTATTTTTGGACGAGAGCGAGGGAAAACCTCCGTTATTAACCTAATTGAATAACTAAATTATGGCTAAACATAAACTACTACTACCACTAGGATAGAATACATTTGTTTTTATTAATAATTATATATTTTTTATTTTTACATTTTAGTATTGACATCAGGAAAGGGCAGTCATTGATTCAACTACAATACCAACTATTCCAATATCTTTGGAATCGAACACATCAATAACAAATCATCATTCTTCAATGAACAACAGCAGCAATAATGTCAACAGTAATAATAATAATAATAATAACAGTAATAATAATATTTTAAGTAATAATAATAATAGTAATAGTAATAATAATAACAGTAATGATTCATTAGCCCAAAATAATACGACAAAATTAAATATAAATAATAATAATAATAATAACAATAATCGTTATCGAAAAGAAAAATCTGTTATTCATAATAATAATAATGATAATAACAACAATAATAACAACAACCATAATAATAATATAATTTCTAATCTTCCACCTACACAAGCACAGCTGCAGCACATTTTACGAACTGAAGTAAATTCTGAAAATGGTCAACAACAACAACAACAACAACAACTATCATCAACAAATTATACATCACCTTTAACTAACGGTTCTTCTTCAGTTACGGCACATATAGGTCACCTAAACAGTTCAACAAAAAATTAAAATTTAACCTATTTATATTAAAAGAAAAAAAATTAAAAAAAAAACAACAAAAAAAAAGTTTTGTTAATGTTACCTGTTTATTTGTTTTTGTTTTTTTTTTTGTTTGTTTTTGTTTTTAATAAGCAGTATATTGTATAAATCAGATTTATTCTGCTCTCACTATTTATTAACTCATAAAATATTGTTTTTTTTTGTTGTTTTTTCTTTTATTAAATTTTATTTTTCCGATAAGACATTTGTTATTTTTATTACGATTATTATTAATATTAATACCATATTAATGAATTAAATTTTTATTATTAATTAAATGAAATACTTATTAAATTATTATTATTATCAATTATATACATATGTGTACATGTATATATATGTATATAATGTAGATTAAAACTATATTAATTAAGCGATAAATATACAATTGTACTGCAGCCAAGAACTAATTATTATCCTTAAAATAAATATACTTGTAGTAAAGAATTAGATTTTAAAAATTTTAATTTTATTGATTCTGTATACAACAAGAAAAATTAATTAATTTTGTGTTTTAGATTTTTATTGTTTTTACTTTTTATATTTTAGTCATTAAATTAATTAAAAGAAGTATTATTCATCAACATTTATGGGAATTTAACTATAATTAAGCTTAATTAATATTCAATTTGGTTAAATATAATCTGGGCGGATTATACTTCAGTGATAATGGTACCAACACAAACCAGCTACAGCTAACCGTGTATATTGCTACATTCACAAATTTATTTTCGCATCTTAACATTTCGTAGTCTGTATTACGAAATGAGCATCGGTATAATGCGAAAATTGTTATTAAAAACTATTATATTAACGCATGTGTGTACTACGTGTTGCAGTATGGATATAGATTTAATATTCGCATATGCTACGTCTAGTTGAATGCGGTTAGGCCCATGATAAAAATAAAACTTAGCATAGGAGCTGACATTTATGAGTCTGAAATAGAAATATGTAAGTATAACCACAACGATTTTAAAAATATAAATAAAATAATAATGTAAAAATAAAAATTTTTAAAATAAACTTTTATCGAAATCAAACTAGCCCCCTAAAAAATAGAAAATAAAACTAATGGTGGATGTTGAGCATCTAGAACTACTATAAGATAAAACACAAAAGTATATAATGAATCTTGCTGGAATATTGTTAATGGACATTTTTAATATTTGCCGCTTGAAAAGAATCACGAATATTAAAAGAACATCACAAAGCGTTTCCAAATTCCCATTATTCAATATTCCAGCAAGATTCATTATATACTTTTGTGTTTTATCTTATAGTAGTTCTAGATGCTCAACATCCACCATTAGTTTTATTTTCTACTTTTTAGGAGGCCAGCTTGGTTTCGATAAAAGTATATTTTAAAAATTTTTATTTTTACATTATTATTTTATTTTAATCGAGAGAATTTTACAGATACAAGAGCTAAAAATCAAAAAAAAATTTAAATTGCTGTTATTTAGCAAAATATTGTTTGATTTCATGTTGTCATATATATTATATATATATATATATATATATATTATCTGAATAAAAATAAACGAAACAAAACAAAAATAATTTAATCTTATATATAAAGGAGGATGTTTGTATGTTTGTGTCAGGACTCCTCCGAGATGCATATATACTAATTTCAACCAAATTTTACAGCATGGTTCTTTGTTACTTGGAATCGAACCCGGTATATGTTATTTTCCAAAATTCTGACTAATTCCGATACTTCTAGCATCCGACAAAAATATTTCAAAAACCAAAGAGGTTACAGAACTGAAAATACGTACACAGGTAACGTCTCAAAAATAATCTCAAAAATTATCAAATATGACTTTTACATTTTTTTGAAATTTTGACTGGTTCGTATAGTTATTTTCAACATTCGTTTACACTACAATGATTATGAGATCTTGCAGTTGCAATAGCATCTGACTATGCTTAAAACCACCTATTATAACTCGCAATTCTTTATTTATAAATAATTGGTTAAAAAAATCAGACCGAATGTTGGCAAGTCAGTCTATGTGACTTTCACTTTCAGAAAGGATATCTGTTTTCCAATAATAATTGATATAATAAAGATAAAAGCGTGATATTCATATGAACCGACGGCTTACATGATTACGATTAAATAAAAAGCAATTTGTCATAAAGTTATCCTATAACTTAAATGCCAACTGGAACTGTAAAAAACAGGGAATAAGCACATATTAAAGGAGATCTCTATATACCTAGATTAGCTAAATGCATGTTTTATTTAATGTAAAATATTTGTGTATACGTTAAAAGTTGTCTCTTTTTGTTTAATTTTTGGTTTGGTAAGGCTCATCAATGTATGTATGACGTCGCACTGTTATCTATAAATTGTAGCCAAATTTGTTTGTTTAATGTTCAAAATAAGATCGATCGCAAATAAAAAAAATATGAAGAAAATTTTGTTTCTTTTGTATAAAGAGATGAAGGGGCTCTAGATGTAGCAGAGCCTCTAATGATGCGGTGGATGTTGTCCGTATGGCTCCAGTTATCAACAAACAAGCTGAATTCTGTAGTTTGTTGAATTTGTTTTGAGCTGTGATTTGCATACCTTTTTTCCACCAAACTGCGGTTAAAGTTGACCTCACTATTGCTGTATATAACCATAATGTAATTTTGGGGCTTAGTCTCCATTTACGGCCACATAGGGTTTTACATGTCCAGAGGGAAATTGTTGTTTTGTTTAGAGCGGGTCTAGTCAACCTGCGGCTCTTTTGGAGATAGTTTGGGGCTCTCAATATAATTTATAAATATTTATAAAATATATCAAATATAAAAAAAGGCTTTGAATTTAGAGCTATATTGTTAGTATGAATAAAACATGATATGTAGTAATACATCAGAAATAAAAATATTGATACAAATGGTACAACGATTTTGTGCTTTTGCTGAAATAACTCTCACACTCAAGGATACAACCAAATGAATAGATGTATTCAATGCGTTTTGGGAGAGTTGCACTGAAAATAATTTAGTTTCAACTGCTTTATTTGGGATAGCTACAGATGGTGCTCCTAACATGATAGGAAAGAATAAGTGTTTTATGGGCCTGATGCAAGCGAAGCTGTCAAAAGCTAGAATAGATATTGGACAAGCTTACACATTTCATTGCATTATATATCAAGAAAGCTTGTATAACCAAACATTAAAAATGGATCATGTAATGAATGTTGTGGTTAAAACTATTAATGTTATTTAATTTCAAGAATATTTGGAAGCAAAATTCACACAACGGAAACGTTATTTGTTTTTCTAACGTTCGTTGACTAAGTAGAAGCAGATGTTTATCAAGATTTTTATATCTGAAGGAAGAAATTAAGGTTTTTATGGAGTTACAAAACATATCTGTTGAAGAATTGTCAGATGATAATTGGTTCCTAGATTTAAGTTTTCTTGTAGATGTGAAAGTAGCTTAAATTTAAAACATGCTAAAAATAAGATAGTTGTTAAAAGTTGTGGTGAAATTAAATCATTTATGCTCAAACTACATTTGTGGAAAAATAAATTAAGGAATGGAGAAGCAACTCATTTTTCTAAATTAAATAATATTAGTTTATCGGTACAAAAGGATTTTGCTAAATATCCTGATTATTTGAAGAAATTGGAAAAATCTTTAGATTCAAGATTCAATGAAATTGCTTCATATGATAAATATTTTGAAATATTTCAATCACCATTCAGTGTTAATCCCAACACAGCATCTGTTTTGCAAATAGAATTAATCTTCAATGCCATCCCGAACTAAAAATAATCTTTCTTGAAATATATGATAAAGTACAGTTTTATACAAAATTTATTAAAAATTCCAAATATCCAAACATAAGAAAAGTCGCTGCGAAAATCATAAGTTTTTAGTAGTACCGTACTATGCGTTAAATCTTACTTACAAAGTTTATTTTGTAATTGTTTTTTCGGCTCATGCAATTATAGATATTTTTATTTTGGCTCATTATTCCGTTCGAGTTGGCCAGGCCTGGTTTAGAGTATTGTCTAGATGAGAATTCCAGTATAGATGTTCATCACGTACGATTCCAAGGTATTTGACTTCTTTGGAAAAGTCAATTGTTACCCCATCCAGGTTAGGTTTCTGTATTTTGTCCCTAATTCTCCTGTTTGTGAAGGCAACAATCGTGCTTTTATTTAGATTGATAGAGAGTTTAACCTCTCGGCACCATTTGGATACCATGTGCAGTGCCTGCTGAGTTAATTCATCCACTGTAGACTCAGATTAAGGTACTTTATCAGACCTCTGATAAAGAATACCTACATTGTAGAGTAACTTCGTCTTGATAATATATAACTCCATTTTATTTTAGTTGTAACAAATTGTATTCAAATTCAACTTTTGTTCATCATCTCAACGACCTAGTCAACTAAATTTGGAATATAATTCCATTTTATGTTATTCCGGAATATCTCTCGTAATTTATTATTCTAAATTCTCCTTCCGTTCTTAGTTCAAACGTATTAGTTGGTATAAAATTTATAATATAGTATAAAATTATGACTACATCATATCGGTTGACTAGTATCAGAATATCGCAATTTTATAACATAATTTAATCTTGTGTTTCTCGAATGTAATTACGGAACCTCGCGCACCACTTCTCCTCATCTTTGTGTTTCATTAATTTCTCTTTTCCTCCTTACCGCCAACGTAGTAATCGGTATAAAATGTTTCCGTCTAATATTTTTGCTATATACAATTTGAAAAAAAATAAAGATTTGGAAAAAATTAGAACATTTTTGCTTGATCTGTCCTTAATGAATTTTAATTTTTTTTTTAAATATCTAAATTAAAACAATTTTCTTCAGATTTAACTTTGCAACCATTCTTATTTATTTTTAATCAATACAAAAAGCATCCAAACGTCCAGTTTAAAAATGTTAAATGATCAGAACAAACAATTCTAGCCGACTTTTCCTTTTGACTTCTTAACCATTCATAATCCTGATTTCCAGATTTTCTGTACGAGTATGCAATATTTCAAAAAAAAATTGTTTTAATCTCATGCATTCCTCATTTACTTTTTTTGTTTTTTGTTTTTCTTTCTTTAACAATAACTTTGGATTAATTATTTTATTACCTTATTATTTAAATTTTGTAAATTATTATTTCAAACAATAATTCTCAATAACTTTCATTAATGTCAAAATAAATTCCTTTATTGTATGGGCAGGTATCATCAGCATTCAATTAGCCATCATTAGAAGATTTCAGAAAAAAAAATTTTTTTTCTTATTTTCAAAAGGATATTTTTTTTTAAATATAAAAATTAAAAAAGAAAAGGATAATTATTATTTAAAAAATGTGGTTTATGGAATTGTGTTCATTTCTATGTATATTTATATATATATATTATTATTATAACTTTGTCATGAAAATAATAACAAAGGCAACTGCATAAACATACCTTTAATCTGTTTGAAGTTATCAAAGCCAAAAATTTAAAAACAATGCATTTTTAAAAACGAATCAGTATGAAAAAAAATTATACCGAATTTCGTTTTTTTTCTTCTACTTTTCTACACACATAAATAAATAAATATACTTATACAGTATATTATAATAGTATGTTTATGTATGCATTGACGTATTTACAATAAAACGTAATTTGTATGTTTTCAGCAATTACTTTTAAAGAGTAATTATTATTGCTTGAATAAAAAAAAAAACCTTTTTTTTTTTTGTTAATCTTAATCTAAAAGGTATCGACTCTGTGTGTGTGTCTGAATTATTTTGTATATTAAAAAGGTCCTTTTTACAGGATTATAATATGTTAGAAATAGTTCATTCAAAACCGATTTTAAATATACCTCTGTGAATTTTATATGCACATACAAAAAAAAAAAAACAAAAAATACAAATTAATATTAAATCAATACAGTTATTTTGAAAAGTAATATAATATAACTTTAACTGTTATTTTTACATTGGTGACTTACATCGTTAGCAATTTTTTGTGTTGCTATTATTATTTTAAACCCAAGCCCTTTAGACATCTAAAATAAAGCGGTAAACACAATTGCGACTACCGACGAAAATTTCGCGACGAAAAAATTAAAATACATACGCTCTTATGCATATGCTAGTTGGTAGGTTGGTAGGTTGATATGGTAGTTGGATTTGACATTTCTGACTTTTTAAACATAAAAAAATAAAAACAAAACAATTATTCTGAAATTTGATATTGAAATATTATTTTTTTAAAAGTTTTATATGTTCTACAATTTATAATTATTTATTTTTTTATTTAGATACATATATAAATTTAGATTTATTAGCGATGTATTTGGATCGATTGCTACAAAAAAATGAATAAATTATATTCAAAATATTTTTTTCATTTTGAAATTCCGCCATTTGCTTTTCTGTTTTGTTTGTTTATTTTTCGTTTCGCTGCAATTGTGTTTCATTTGACGAAAAATAGTTGAGCGAAGCGAATTTCGTTGGTAGTCGATGGTCGGTGGTCGCAATTGTGTTTACCGCTTAATACATCGAAAATATATGTTTATGAAAACTTGGACAAAGACCTGTAATAATTCAAAATTTTCTTATTCCTATTCCTGATAAAAGTAAGAGCAAAATAAAACTATGATCTCGAAACCTTGCTAGTATTCTTGGTGAAAAGCTCAATTACGTCAATATCTTGAAATTTTCAAAGCAATAACCAGTTACTGACTTTGGTTTTTCCCAGAAAAGAGTTGGTAAACATTAATAAACTTAGAACAGAGCATAGATGACGTGAATATGGTACCGGAACCAATCCCAACTTTGGAAAACGGTAAACGATATAGTACCAGATTACAAGTTTTGAAGTTTGCAACGCCTTTGCTTTTTTAAATATTCTTTCGGTATGTTAGTTGTATGTTAGTTGCTGCTCGAACTAGTCCCAATTTTTAAAAAAACAGTAAGGGAAGTATGTATTTGTTTTTAATAAAGTACCCAGAATACAAATTTTCAGGTCTGTAACATCTTTGGTTTTTGAAATATAATTCTTGCATGCTAGAAGTTGTCAGAATTTTGAAATTCAACATAGTCTACACTTGGTTCTAGGTGACACAATGTCTTGCTGTATAAGATAATGATACGATAAAGAAATAAATAATCTTAGATAATGTAAAGAATAAGTAATCTAACTTGATTGTACTAAATTTAGACCAGAGAATGAAAAAAAGAGTTAGAGGAAAGAGAAGTAGCACTGTTAGTGAAGATTGTTACTATGAAGTTTATTTATCAAATTTATTTCACAAAGAGGTTAGTAATAATAATAACTCTCTTGTAGGGGAGTTACCATACTATAGTGAATTGTAGCTTCCTAAAAGTGTTATGACTTAAAGTAACGAGTTATAACCGCTTATAAAAGTTATGTAATTATTATATTTGTGTGAAAGTTAGATTTGAAATTATTATTAGAGTTGGATTCAAAATCAGGCTATTTACCTATATCGATTCTAGACTATTTTCAGAAACGAAATTTTTTAAAAGAGGCTAAGGGCCGTAAAATTAAGAGTTAAAGATCCTTAAAGAACTTATGACGCATTTTATTTTTATTAATTTACTAGCAGTTTCCGGTCCGCGTTGCTGGCCCAAAGTCCTATAATAGAAATACCTAATTTAAAATAATTTTTTAAAGACATAAATTTAATCTTCTTCATTCACTTTATTTTAAGAAAAAATGTAAACTAATACTTAATAACTATTTTTTAAGTTTAAATAATAATAAAGTTATAAAAAATAATAAATTGGCTAATATAAATTAAAATTAAAATCTGTCAAAACAAAACATTTGGTTCTTGATATATTTGTGATAGGTGCTGAGAGTTGTATGGTAGCTGTCCGAACTACTCAAACTTTTGAGAAATGGTAAGAGACGTATTTGTTTATTTTTGAGGCAGAAATTTTGAGTACAAATTTTCAGCTCTGTAACACTTTTGGTTCTTAAAATATTTGTTATAGTGCTGGGAGTTGTATGGCAGCTATTCGAACCCGTCGGAATTTTAAAAAGCGCTGGTAGGCCTATAACCTTCCCCTCTATTCCAGTAATATACTGGGAAAATTTCATCCAAATCGATTCAGTAGTTTTCGAGTCTATAAATAACAAAAAATCTAATTTTTATGTATATATAGATGTATCGGATCTTCTTGCTTGTAGTAATTAATGTGTAATACGAACAACATAATTAATGGAAACTTATATACGCAAATTGAAAAGGAGTTCGATTATGTAGTCGAAAAAATTTAAACAGCTTTCAATCCAAAAAATAAAAGTAAATCAATTTAAAACTTGTTTTTATACTTTACTTTACTATAACTTCCTTGAAAATTTCATACAAAGTGAATCTACGATTCTAAAGTTTATTTTTGTAGTTTATTTTCTTTATTTTTTGTTCATCAATGCTTTTTTCATTTTTCTATTTGTTTCACTATTATTTCTCTTTAATGTATTCTTGTGTCCATTTTAAAACTATTTAAATTAATATTTTTAATAAAAACATAATATGTTCACGTATTTTTGGCATGAACTGTATATTATAATACTGTATGTATGAACGTGTGTATGAACATTTGCGCTAAGTATAGAATTATAATAAAAATCTTCAATCAAATATCCATCTTCTACCTCTCGCAGTACTTGCTTTTCTGACTTTTCATTCATATTTGGATATTAAAATTCGTAGAAGCGAAAGTAATCCTTAGTCAAAAGTCCTTTTTGGTAGAGGGAAACTATTAAACATTAAATCTTATATTGTTCAAATTTTATAAAATTGTACACAGTACACATCATAACATAAAAATTGTATTTCTAAGTTTCTAAAATAAATTTATTTGAAATAAAGTAATATTAATATCTGAGAAAGTGTTACTGTTATTTATTTTTGCAATTCCAGGGTATCTAAAAATATTACTCAAAATTTGAGATTGTCAAATTCAATGTTTATTCATTTGTTTAATTTTGGTATAGTTTGAATATTCAGGATAGTTTGGTATTCATGAATCTTTTATTTCGTCGAATAGATCGAGTGTATGTTACTATGAACCACTGTTTGAGGCATTGTAAGTATTTCTGAATAATTCATTTTTAAATATTTCTTAAAACATATAAAAAACATAGCCTAGGGTGTAAATTAATATTATAATGTTATAAAAAAAATGTGAAAAAGGACAGTACATAATAGAAAATGTACCAAGCAAGTGACAACAGATCTAAATCGTAATCGCAGTTTACCTGTTTAATTATGGCAGCACTGCATAGCATCTGTATGCCATCATCATGTTTTATTTATTTGTTGGTTATGCTATTATGACAGGTCCACATTTTGAGATAAGTATTTGTATACTTATACCAAGGAGAAAATCGATTCACAATCGAAATTAAAATCGATCAAGATTTTATAATTCAAATTAGTGGAGCCTACCAAATTTTTGGGGATTCTGAGGGAGATGTTATATCCTAAGATCCTAACCTAGGTAGAACCTAATGACCATATACCAAGGGCAGCTGGCAGTGCTAGCTTTCCAAAATTATATATCTTTAGTGACGCATCTTATACGTTAAGGACGAAAAGGACATTTGTAAGTATCCTTGTTGTTTTGATGTTTTTGTATGAAAACGGTTATATCTGTTGATGTGTTGATTTATTATTTGATGATGATTGGGACTGCCGTTATGGAGATATTGTAGTTCAAAGTAGTAATTTTTTGAAAAAAAAAACAATTTTTATTTTCTTTCTTTGAAAACCAAATACCTCACGATTTTACAATAAAACCCTTCAATATTTATATACTGTTCGGAGTATCTGCATATACTGTAAGGTTTGTTTTTTTACTATAACTCATACATACATACTTTTTATCTACGTTAAATAGTTCATAAGTTTTTACCCTTTTTCTATATAAAACTAGGAATAGCACTTTTACGAAATAACATCTTCTGAAGTAAATGTTACGCCAACTTGTGACCAAATCACTGTATCTCGAGAATAATTGGTGTTGCCGAATTTTAAAATAAATATTGACTTGTAAAATATAAACTTGTCAAATATTTTGTTGTCAACTGCAATTTTTTATCTCAGGTAACAACAAAACGGTTTTAGAACCATTAAGTTTTAATATTTTCCAAAATTAAATTAAATTTTAATTCTGTAAAGATTGGTTCAAAAGTTATGAAAACTGTGATTTGATCGATTATTCAATGTTTAGTTGCCATTTGTTTCTTGTTTCATTCCTTTTGAACTTCCATAAAACTCTTTCATCTGACTGTATTCTGCGGTAATTCTGGTGCTTAATTTCAATCCATGGTCTGTTATTATTTTCTATTTTCTGATGCACTGATCTGCGGTATATTCACCGCGGTCTACCTAGTGTTTTTCTACCCTTGGAATTACAATCTAATGCTTGCCAGATTTTATTGTTTCTAATTATTTTGGGCCAGAATATTTAAATAACTAATCATACAAATAACCTCATACACAAAAGACAACATACCCGGGCACACATCGTCAAGACTCTTTATGAATGTATATAGAAATATAACGCCTGTTCATGATAAATAAAGCTTAATCGAGAAAATTCACGTTCGTTATAGAGTTGCAGAGTAATCTTTTTTATAAACATATTTCGTTATAATGTATTTAACTACAAACAACGACAAATAATGCTGTATATAGCTATAACTATCAATATAGCTATATCGAGATAAAGATATTCAACGATTTTTGTTTTAAATGTCTTTAACGATCAATATTAGAAGAGCAACGATTAATAACGCTATTGTTAAAAAAATAGTAGTTTAAAATATGTAATTCTGTGATAGAAGTTATACAAGTCCTATAGCCTAGGTCAATGTAAGCAGAACTATTAAATCTAAGGTCGATGGTTCGAGTCCCAATCCCTCCAAAATCAAGTAAGTTTATTTGAAGTATTATTTATATGAAAAATAAAATAATTCATATTAAATAAAGCATGCATGCATGATTGAAATTGAATTTTGTAAATCAAATAATAATTAGAAATAAAAAAAAAATAATACAAAAAAAAAAAAATGATTAACAAAAAATAGTTCAAAAAATTAATTTTTTGTTATTTTTGTAAAAAAAATTATTAAACCTCGTTATCGAATTTTTATAGCTTTCGTTAATGATTTATATCGATTTCGTTAACGACTTATATAGGTTTCGTTAGCGATTTCTGCAGGCTTTGTTAAGGAATATCTATAAAGAATCCCATAGATATTCTATTAGGAATACCCTCAGATAACTTTGTAGAATTATTATACCGTTTTCTTTAAGTAGGTACAGGAACTAAATTCGATATCCATCTTTAGAATAATCGTAATTATTTTTTATAACGAGCTTCACGTAGGTATCGTTGAAGAATTCTTTATAGCTTGGTTGCTCGGGTATTACTGCATAAAATTGAACTAGGAACCGATGCAATTGCAATATCATACTGTATGACGAAATCAGTTGATTACTGCAGGAACTTCACTGTACTAATACCTAAAAGGGAAAAAGTTGAAACTATAATTAGAACCTTACCTCCAGAAACTTCGGTATGGTATACCGTTTGCTCAAAAATCGGCGAGAAAACTGGTGATGGCGCATTTGAACGAAGTTTCAATTTTAGCACGGAACTTGGCACATATTCCATTGTTTTTCAAATATTCGCATTACAAATTACAATACAGTAAAAGAAGGTACAAAGGTATCTCAGTGACATAAAGTCAGATAGTCAAGTTGCCGTAAAAGCTCTGGATTCCATAATTTTTAAATTAAGCTTATCTATATAGCTATAATTATTCTTACGTGGGCATGAAGGAATACAAGGTAATAAAGAAGAAGATGTTCTTGCAAAAACAGACGCGTAAGTTCAATTTTTAGGACCAGAGCAAAGTATTGCTCGTTTAAAAGCCTACCTACAAAAAATTGTTTCCTAGTGGAAAACTACAGAGACCTATAATATACATAGGATAGTCCCCAAGGACTTACACAGTCTCAAGACTTTTTCAAACTAAGTGTCCAACGATTGAATAAGATCATCAAGAAGAGTAGATCTAATATCTGAACGTTGACATGGTTTATTACAGGCATGGCCCATTGAACAAGCATCTGTTCAAGATTGGTGGATTGATAGAACACAGATATAGGTGAATATTGTTCTGCTTAGAGATTCTTAGAGATTAAAAGAGATCCTTCTCACATATTCTATTTGTTTGCGACGCTATTCTTTATATAAATTAATAATTAAATATTTCTAGAAATATCCATCGCTTGATTCTGAAACTGATATCAAAACAATAAGAACGTTCCCCAAAGACCTACAATTCTATATAAGATAATAAACGGGGAAGTACAATAGATCGGAAGTGATCGCGCTTACATAGAACTCCTCATTGATCTTACCATTTTTGATCTTACCATTTTTTGACTACCTACGCGATTCTGTTGATTTTACATTGAAATTTGCATTTATTTTTTTGTTCTTTACTGTGCTTTTTAAATATATAAATTTTATATGAGTTCAGATTATAAAAAATAAAAATCAAGTCAACCAGGCTATAACAGATTAAATGTACACAAAATCATCATTACACCAATGTGAAAACAAAACAGAAAAAAAAAAACAAAAAATTGTATTATAAAAATTTCGATTATTACGATGCTAAGTATTATAATAAAGCCTCTATTACTAGTTCATTTGCTCAAATTTAATGAACTTCTTAAAAATGGATGTTTAAAAAAAAAAAAAAAATTTAGGTTCGAATTGTATTGTTTAAATTTGTTCGGTTAATCCTCTATCTTGTCATCATCATTGCTCCTTTTGTATTCAGATTCTTTTGTTATTAGTGCCTAACATTTTATTGTATTAATTTAGTTTATTTTTTTTCTCTCTTATTTTTCGATGAAAGATTTTTTTTTTTTTTGTTTTTTGATTTTGATTTTTAAAAATGAAGGCTCAAACATAAAAACATGTAAAATTTTAAATAATATAATAGATGTATACAAAATGGTAGAATCTGATTTTATGAGATAGGAATTTTGAAAATTTCATTTGTATTTTTCTCATTGTAGAAAATTTACGCGTTTATAAACATAATTGTTGTTGTTGTTGTTGTTGTTGTGATATGAGATCTGATGGATCTTTATTGTATCAGATATCTAAGAAGTAGTCAGTTTTGAAATACATATTATATTTTTTTTTATTTGTTTTATTTTTGATTTATTCAATATGCACTTCCGCTAAAAAATATTTTTTTTATTATTTTGTATTGAATTAAAAAATTCATACCTTTTGTAAACGAAAAAACCTGCTATTTGATTATGATTTGTATAATGATGAGTACCTACAAGTTAGGTTTTTTAATATTTTCGTGATATATACTTAAAATATTCTTAATAGCGGTACCGCCCATTATGCACATTCAAATATGTTCCTATTTTAAGTTTATTCTCTGTAAGCGGATGTTGTCTCCCATATCCAGTCTTTTTTTTTTGTAATAATTCAAGGGATATTAATCAAGTACTTCAATTACATATTTAAAATCAAATAACAAACATGTCTTTTTTAAATAAAAAAAAAATTGAAATAATTTTGGGTCAATAACCGTGAGATATTTTTAAACAATATATAATTATCTATATACATATTTATATTATATGCACAAATTTAATGACATAGTAACGATTTTGAAAATAATCTGACGCAATTTGTAGTTTTGGCAAATTTGTATATTTAACTATCTATTAATTGTACATAAGAATTTGTTTTTACCATTTTGTGAATTATAATTTAAGCTAAGGAGAGGAAGCATCAAGGAAAATTACTGAATAATCTCGTAATGTACAGCAAATGTTGGTAAGTGGTATTTCTAGTATAATATATTATCAAATAACATCTTCTTTTAATGTTGTATCAATTCAGAATGTTGACAGTCTGTTGTTTTCAATAACAATGCTTTAATAGGTAGTTTACAATTTATTGCGATCATCCATAATAGTAAAAATTGTATACGCGATAAATATATAACTTTTAATTACAAATGTAACCTAGTTGTTAATCCTTCTCTGTGCACCATGGTAAACCCTTAATCACATTCATACAAGCAAAATAAAATTCACCAACTTCACGGACAGTCAATCCGCTATAAATCACTATCTGCTCTAAACTAGAGTAACAATGCCGAAACCAATTTTAAAGTATAGTAACATTCATCAAATAATAGTAACCTTCTGCCCAAGCAAGGTTCCAATCTTGACAAGCCCTTTGAGGAGGACGTTGACTCTCCAATGGGATTCGTTATGCGCATTCATTCATACAGTGAATGAAAGATGACATATACTAAGTACCTATGCTATTTCTAGGAAAATATGGCATCGTATAACATCAACAAAACCAAACAACTTTTAGCCAGGTCTCGTACTGATATAAAAAGAGTAGTGTCTGTCAGTTTGGGTCATTTCCAATAGGAATCTACTTTGTCAAAGCTAGGTATTCCATTCAACCACCATTGTCTCTTCAGTTGCAAAAATAAAACGAGACAGAAGCTCTTGAACACTTCTTTTGCAATTGCCCTGCATCAGCTAGAGTTAGACTCCGGGCTGTAGGTGAGGACTTTCTCTAACAATATAGGGAGTATTATTGCGGAAAACAAAATTGGCGATCTGATCAACCTTCTCAATTGCACAGGGTGGTTATAGTACTTAGTTCCTTGGGAGAGTAAAAATGGGACAGTGATCCCCTTAAAACAATCAATAATAAAAAATAGGTTACTCGAATTGTGGTATTGAAAAAGCGTGAATTGTGGTAATGGTGTTCTAGAAGCCTACCCTAGATTCGGTAATCAACTCCTAATTAAATATTATTAGTCGCAGCTTCTATTTTTCAACTAACTAATCACGTGTAACACTGGGCGGCGAAGTAGGTAGAGCGCCTGCCTTTCAACCGAAAGGTCCCACGTTCAATTCCCGATGAAGCAAAAACAAAAAAAAATGCTTTGTATTGACGCACCCGGTACGTTGATATCAGTTTGTTGGGAATAAACAAATGTCGATAAGGTGGTATCAACGTATCGATCACGAGTAGGAAGATCACTCCACTCCATATATAACACGAAATACGCCGCATGGTTATAACATTTTCCGAGTTATAACAAACACTTTTTTAAAAAGGACGTTCAAACGAAAACATGTTTGAATTTAATTTAATATCCACAGCTTTATTGGTTTTTCGACCTGGTCTAGTACCATTTGTCATTGGGATAAGATAAATGACAAAAAATAATTGAGAGTATAATCTGGTAACAAATTAAATAAAATGGAGCTTTATATTCTATTTAAGAAGGCTTATTTCCTGACAGCCGTTCTAGTTGTTTTACACATTTAATGAGTAGAGCCAGTATAATTTGTTAAATAAATACTCGAAATATTGTAGATGTCTTCGTGTAAAATTGCAGTACCGAAAAGTGATTCTACCTAAGTTACTGTCAAGAACGTACAAAAAAAAAAAAAAAATAACATAAATGATGATCCAAATTTGCTTTAAACTATTTAGAGCTGAAACTCGCTATGGATAGATCAAGATCTTTTAAAGATACAATATCAGCCGAATTCAAAATGACCAATAGGAAACCCACCGAAAAGATTTCAATAGAATTCAAAATTCAAAAATTCAAAATGTAAAATAATAAGTTGTAAAAATCCTTGAATTAATTTCAAGTTAAAATTAATTGGTTGGTCAAGTACACCGATTCGAATTAATTTTAACTTTATAAAATTAACACACAAAACTAGTTGTAATTATTCTTTTCTCTTATTTTACTTTGCAAGGATTATTGAGAACACAATAATAAAAAAAAAGGATTAAAACACCAACAATGTTTTTAATATAAAATTTTCAATTGAAATAAATCATTCCCCCCATCGAAATATTTCTTGTAAAATGATATTTTAGATATTTTTATAATTTTATATCCAAATCAAGTAAAGGTAATTATCAGTTATTAATTTACTAACAAATTTTTAAAATGTTAAAAAGACAAAAAATAAAAAAAAATTATTATAATTTCTTTTAAAATCGAAACCTCCCTATATTTGCTCTTTTCATGATGTGAGTAAAAGAAATCAAAAAAATTTCCCCTCATTTGAAATTAATGCCTTAAAATTTGCCTTTTATTTTATTATTTTTATATATAGCTATATTACTTTTACTTATATTTCACTCTATTCTTTGTAATAATAACTTCTTGTTGTTATAAATTTTTTTGATCAACATCAACACCTTGAAAGTTAAAACATAATATTATATAGAACAGCTACAACTATACGTAAAATTTAAATTTACCCTATATTTAATTCACCCTATATCTATTTTGTTTAAAATAATAATAAATAATTGTGTATGTGTGTTTGTGTATTTTAAGAAAAGGATATTGCACATGTCTCAATGGCAACATTTTTTTTTAATAAAGTAAATTTAGGCCACACCTATTTATTAGTTTTTGTTAACTCAATGTAATTATCCTGTTTGAATTTTGTACAACCAATCAGGAAATTTTAAATCAAGAACGCAGTCAGATCAATATGATTTCGTATCGTATTTGAATTTGAGTTTGTAAGGATATCAGACTATTATTGTTCTTATTTTAATTTTGATTTTGTTTTTACTTTTTGGCTTTTTCACATTAAGGATTTTGAGTCAACTTGAAAAAAAAAACATCTAATGATGACAATGTAAAATTTACTATTGATGAATAACGATCGGTTGTTTACTTTTAACTTTGTGTCAAAATAAAAATTAACTTCTGAAAAAGATATTTTTTTAAAAGAAAATAATTACAGTTAATAAAGATATATATTTTCAAATAAATGAATATAAATAAAGTTAATAATAAAAATAGATAAAAATAAAAAATAATAACAATAATAAAAATATTATTTAACAAATTAAAGATTTAAATTAAAATTCAGAAATACAATAATAATCAATTACTAACAGTATACCTACCTGGATTATTTGTGTTCTTTTAAAAAACGTTATTGGATTTCAATGAATAGATTTTTTAATAAAATTTACAATTTTTTGTTTCAATTAAATATGTTTATAAATCAATAACTATCAAATTATAATTATCATAAATTGTATAGTTATAATTAAAAAAAAACGTTTTAAAGTGATATTTTTATCCAGTAAAATTAAAAATTTCGGCTTTTATAATGCAAACGGATATTGTGGATAATAAATATGATAATTTATCATCACAACAATCAAGTGAGATTAATTTTAATAAATATTATTAACTTTTATAAAATTTTTGATATTAACTAAATAAATAATACTAACTATAGGTATATACTAGTAATACTAACCGAAATAAAATTAAAATAGAGGAACCGACAAGTCTTTACAAATGTTGACAAAAAAAAAACAAAAATGGTGTACAAAGCAAATAAAGGTAACACAGGTTCAAGATCTATTAATTAGTCGTAAGCATTAATTATGGGGGATAGGTTGCTTCCAAAATATCGTCACTTACAAAAAAAAAATTTACTAAAGAAAACAAATCCTACCTTTGATTGCTAAAATTAATACATCACTAACACCAAACCTGACTATAAATATAGTATTAAATCTCTGATCTATCTCTACTTAACAAAACACTGCTGAAAGTACACATCAGGGAGCTTTAGCACTTGTACCTTGTTTCAAGAATTGTTTTTTTATTTTCTAAACAAAATTGTTCTTGTATTATTGTCATTTTTTTACTGTTGCAAATGGAACCGATTAACTTTATCATATTGACGCAAAGTAGGTCAAAATTATATTTTTCTCCGTCGGAAAAATCACTTTACACACATTTAATGTCACTATAATCTAAATAGTGCAAATTAGGTGGAGAAGAATAATACCAAATTCATTGCTGCAGTGAAAACATTTTCTTTGAAGAATTGACAGTCGTCAATGAAATTGCCAATAATACCAAAATATAAAAAAATCGATATTAAATCAATATTATAAACTGGTTGTATCATATGAATATATTTGGAGGGGCACAGGTGTGAACAACGGCTAGTGGAATGTGTGCTTTAATGAATTTCTCCCTTGTTCGTTAAAACAAAAAAATAATGTCGAGATTAAATTGTTAGCACCAGCTATGCTCAAATTTTGACACAAAATGGAATTGAGTGAAGTTTCCATAAAATATATATACAAATCATCGATTACATCTCTTTTTCCACATCTTGTTTAAATTTTTTGTTTTTAATTTGGCCACACGTTCTTCTTTCACTTTGCTCAAAAGTGTATTCCAAATTAAATGTGAATTACACAAAATTTAAAAAATCATTAAATAAAAAAACTGCAATAAATTCAAATATAATCGTGTAATTAAATAATTTAAATTGTAATAAATTTATAAAAAAATATAGGTAGGCACCTATATATATATGTTAATACGCTGAGAAATATGTAAATAAAATAACAATTCGTTTGGAAAATAAAGAATTCAGATTTGGTGAGTAAAAACAAAATAAAAATTGGTATTGTTTTATTTTATTACAAAAAAATATCAAAAAAGCTATTTCAAAATTAGAACCTCCTTAAATCTACCTACGCAGAGTCCCATACCAGTCGTATAATTTGATAGCCGGAAAAATTCAAAGTTAGAATTATTCTGTTTATAAAGCCCAAATTGTTCATATTTATTATTTGTTATAATTTATTTATTTTTTATTTATTCATTTAATTTCTCAAAAAGAATTAACGAAGCTTGTATAGAGTGTTTGCAATTCGTGTTAAAGTGCTTAGTCAAGTTTATACAAGTGATATAAAATAATATATACCTACCTAATGCAAAAAAAATATCAAATTAAGAAAGAAAAAAAAATATTACATGTAATAGAACAGAAGTGATGAATATGTGAATAATTTAATGGACAATAGTAAAAATATGATTAAATGAAAAACAAATTAATTATAAAGTACGAGTTCAATATTGTGAATTTAGCATTTTTTTACATTTATCTCCTAAATATATTCTTTTTTGACAGCTTAATATTTAATGGGAGATTATTAAACATTTTGATAGATGAGTTTATTACTTTCTCTAATCCAAATAGATTTGTAGTAGCAGAATAAAGTAGATGAGTTGCATTTCTTGTTGCATATTCATGTATTTGAGTACCGATTGTCATTTCAGTATTTGTTTTAATATGATTGTTCTGTATGTTGTGTATGTGGGTCATTTGTGTCAAAGTTATGAAATCATTGAGTTTTAATATTTACAGGTTCTTGTTAATTTCATATGTCGCCGATCTTTTTCTAGTCCGAAGAGATTTTTAATGGCTTTGTTTTGTATTCTTTGTAAGTTACCTATATTTTTTTCAAAAGTGTTACCCCATATTCCAATTCCGTATGTTAAGGTACTGTGGAAAAGACTGTTAAATATTGCAATATTTTTCTCTTTGGGTATACGTTTTCCTATTTTGTTAAATATTTCTGCTATTTTACTGACTTTGGACTTAACTTCCAAGGTATGCAGATTCCAATTCATATTTTCATCGCTTGTTACTCCTAAATATTTATATTTACTGACTTTTTCTATATTTTACAATTATTATATATACTATTTTAAAGTTTTCATTTTTAGACCTAATAAGCATTGACTTAGTTTATTTCGTGTTTACAGTTAGTTTATGCAAATTCATCCAGCTCTGTATCATTTTTCATGTCAGAATTTTTATATGTTTTGGAGTTCTGTAGTATTTTTTTCTGATACCAAAATCTATATCTTTTACTTCACTTTTGATGCCCTTACATTCATAGAATTGTTGTCTTTTCTCAAAATATTTTTTCCAACAATTTTATATATATTTGTATGACCTTATTAGTTTTAAGTGCTTCTGGAACTTCACAGTTTTGTATTGATACATTTATTAATTTTTCATCTTATATCTTATATATAGATTTCCATTTTAAATAAGTTGGTCCGTTAGAAAGCTATACATATTCCTTTCGCCCTGATAAATAAATTTTAGTATCGCATTTAATTGTCAAAAAGCTTTTTTGACCTACATATATTTTTATGTTCTTGACAGTAACGCAGTAACTGCAAGTTTTTACCACATATTTTACTACAATGCTTTTTTCGGGTATTTATTTATCAATTTTCATAATTCATTAAATGTCGACAATTACTACTATTGTCAGCAAGTAAGCCTTATTTAATTGCGCGGTTCCATGTTATTTAAGTTGGTACCAAATTATACTCTAAATTATTTTTTGTCATTTATCTTATCCCAATGACAAAGGGTACTGCAACAGGTCGAAAAACTCATAAAGCATTTTTTGCTTCATCGGCGATCAAAAACGGGTTTGGTTGAAAGGTAGGTGCTTTACCAACGGCGCCACCCACCGTATAATAGTGATAGTTACATTGTACTATAGTTCAGTTATAGTGATAGTACAAAAAAAGTTAGCAAAATAGAGAAGCCCTACATTTTTTTACAATTCGCGGTTCTGCAATTTTTGATATATTTTAAAAATACAACTAACGAACATTTTTTTGACATAAGAACAAAAGTTGTTTAGAGAAAATATTTTTTTTTTCAATTCTTTAATATTTACTTGGTGTTGGTTCAATTGAGTGGAATGTGCTTTAATTTTATTAATTTTATTATAATAATTTTAATATTAGCAATTTAATGTTAAAAATATAATAAAATCATGAAATTTTCTCTTTAATTGGTTTAAAACAAATCGTAACACTATGTGAAGATGCAAATGCTTTAAAAAATTTATTTGACCTAAAGTAGGCTTCAATAATTAATTACAGATTTTAAAAATAAAGAATTTTTATTTTTTGTTATTTTGTGATCAAAAAATAATTTTTTCTTAATTTTGATATGCAAACATTGCAACTTTTTTAAATTTTGCAAAATTTGGCAAATCCAAATAGCTGAAAAAGTCGCAAATTACAGGTTTATTACATAACGTTAATAAAATGTATTCAAAGAAGAACATTTTCAAAAAAATATTCGACTCATAAACGGTAATTTTGTTTTATAATATCAATTGTTTCTTATAAATCGAAATTTGTCTAATACCAATAAACAATCAATGAAAATTGATTTTCTCAGTGAATTGAAAGAGTTTTTGATTTGTTAATTGTAATTAATTTTTTCGATTTTCCAGATTCAAATAGTTTGTTAGTTGAAAATAAATTGAACTTTTTGGTAAAACTAGGATAATGTAATGTTTTTATTCACAATTATTCTTTAATTAAATTTTAGAATTGTTATTCTAAATTTGATCGTGATATTAAAAATGACTAGATAGATAGATAGTTGGTTTATTTCCAAAATTTGTTAATACATATTTTATAATGACAGAGTCTTCTTATACTTAAGTTAGAGTTTAGATCAGCGGTCGGCAAACTTTTTTGGTCATGGGTAAAATTCGTCTAAGATGAGATTTTTTTAAACTCGTAGTGGGTCAGTGGCAATTTTATATGAAAGTAATTTAAAAAAAAATAGTTAAACCAAAAGTGAATCATTTATTATCAAGCAAAAAAAATTTTATATAAATATAAATTGGATAAATTCAGTACACAATAGTAAAAATAAATAAAAAAACAACAAAAATAACATTTAATATTTTAACTGCTATCAGTAGGCAAAATCAATGGCTTCCATGATGCTGAACTGTTGAAGTTAATTTGGATAAGTTTGGTTCATATTTTGTCATTTTAAGCCGAACACATTCACCAGAATGCTCAATAGTCAAACTGGTCCTGTTTTTATTCAAAATATATTTCATTTGTGAAAATGTTTGTTCACAATTATAGCTTGACCCAAACGCAGATAAAAGAGCAAATGCAACTTTTATGATACATGTGAATTTTGTTGGAAGAGATGCCCAGCACGTAGATATCATATCAAGATGATTTTCTTCCGTTTTCTCTAAATCTCCACGTAAAGTGTTTAAATTTATCAGTCCATAAAGTTGAACTTCTTAAATCAATAAGCTCTAGGCTAAAATTGGTGATTTCAAGGAATTCAAAACATTGTAAATCTAAAACAGTTTCATCAATTACATCCACCTTCGTTATAAATACAAACATTGGACCGTGCTTTTTCAAAGTTTCAAATCTATTTTCAAATTCGTCTTTCATGATATTAATATAAGACTCAAATTTTGTTTACATCGAAATCATCAACATTTCGTTTTTCTTCTTGAGTTTTTATATGTGGGTATTCTATTTATATTTACGCTTTTTTATATCCATTTCAAATAAAACTAATTTTGAACAAAAACTCTTCCATTCTTCATATAATTTTAAAATTGTGCGGCGGTTACCCCTGAAGTCGTTTGTTAAATTCATTATAATGGTTCATTATATCAGCTAAGAACAGAAGTTTTAAGAACCATTTTTTATCATCAAGCTCGGTTTTTAAGCGAAGCATATGTAACCGTAAAATGTATTCGTATTCAAATGCTGTGTTCTTCTTGGCTGTTATTTGTTATGCTATGTTATGTTAAAAACTTAAAAAGAACATTTTACGTTTTCAACAGCATCAACTTGTCTTTTTTTATATTTAGATTTTTGTAATCAAAAAATATATTTATTGATTTGAAATCAATTTTACGTTTTCGAAGCGGGTAACATGAAATGATGATTTGGGTCACTCCGTGATCCGCGGGTCATACTTTTCCGGGTGCTGGTTTAGATTATTAACTTAACAACTAAACAACGAGTTTTATATTATTCTAATTTTTATTTTTCATAACATTTGTTGTTTGATTTACAATTTATTTTAATTAATACAAGGAAAAATGGTGGAAAATTACAAAAATTTTGTGACTACTTGAATTTTTAAAAATTTTACTTAAAAACCTATGACTAGACTTAAACTAATTTATAATTTAAAGGAATCGAAATTAAAAAAAAAAAAAAAATGGGAAAAAAAGAAATGGTTAAAGCAAACAATCACAATTTAATTATACATTTAGTAATAATCGGCCAATTGCCTAATTAAAAATTTTTGAGCTGGAGCAGTTGGTAATAAATTTGTTAGCTCTAATAGTAATTTTGTCTGTTGAAGTCGTACTTTTGGATTTTAAATGGATATCTAATGTACTGATGTGATACCAAGGGAGGTTTAGTAACATTTTTAGTAATTTATTTTTGGTAATTTGCAGTCTTTTTTTGTGACAGTATGTGTAGTTTGACCAGACCAGAGCACCATACTTTGGAAGATGCACTTGAAAATTAACATTCTGTTGAATTTAGAGAGAAACGATTTCCTATATTAATTAGTCCGTATAACAGTTTGATTAAAATTTGAAATTTTTAATTTTGTCGTCGATTAGGGGTTTAAAACTTAATTTGGGATCCAGGATGATCCCTAGGTATTTGATAGTAGTGCAAAAATGACTTTAGTGTTTTTAGAAATTGGTTCTCTAAACATTGTTAGTAATAAAACTAAGTTAATGTTTTTTAGCTTAAGTCAGAAGGAATCTCCAGATATAGATTTTATCTTCCATGCATCTGATTCTAATAAATATGTCCTGAATAGTGTGAGGGGGGTTTGATCATTTCAATGAAACCATTCCTTGTAATTCTTGTTGTTTCAGTATTGAAAAAGTTGATGATTTTAGGTAGATGGGTGTAATTATCGATAAAAATTTTAGTTGGTCACAACACACAAATGCACTAAAGTTATATTTACGTTTTGATCTGTGAAAAATTTTTATCGACTAAAAAAATTATGTTCATTAAATGTAATTAAAATGTTTTATTATGGAATTAAAAACAGAAGAAACACAATTTCATTCCAAGTTACAGTACGGCATCAGTTGTTGGAGTGGTACCTATAGAAATAAAATCAACCCACTATTAATTTCGCCAAATATGTCATCAGGATATGTGCAATAGAAATAGATATTTTAGCAGTATCGATTTATTTAGGTTATTGAAAATTCTTCCTGTTAGGCAGCTTTATTACTACAAAGTGTGGAGGATATTTTTTACTAGAGGTGGATATCTAAGTAGCAGAATTTCTAATGTTTATGCTCTACGTTCGAATCTTAGATTCTTTGTTAACGTTCCAAGTTTCAGTACAATAAATTATTGTAAATTTTATGATGTGTCTTTTCGCTTGTTTAATAGGCCAGAATCTACCAGAATCTATACGAATACTTAGAAGTGTAAATGCATTTGTTAATAAAGTAAAACTTTGTCTACTAAACTTTGATCACAACGAAATCGAGAGTTTGTTATCAACTTTGATATATTATATATTATGCATAGTCATTACTGTGTACATGTGTATTAATTAATTAATTTATTTATTAAACTTTTTTTGTTGTTTTGCTTTTTGTATCTTTGTTCTTGTCTTTTACATTATTTTTTTAAAATTCTGAAAATTATTACTCGTTTCTTGTTTGGTTCTTTTATTTATTTTAATTGTTTTTTTGAACTTATCATATATGTTTTTAATTTTTTGTTTTATTTTGTTTTTGGTTCTTACCCCACGGAAAAAAGAATTAAAAAATTAAAGAAATTAATAACCATTTTTTTTTTTAATTATCTATTTATTTTTTAATTTAAGCCATTAAACACTATTTCTATTTTCAATTATATAATGTTTTTCTTATTCTTCTAGTTTTAAATAATTATAAATTTAAATAAGCATTGTCAATGAGTTGTACTATTTGATTTAAATGTTAAATGACTGTATTGTAACTAAAAGAATAATTTTTTTTGTATCTATCTGTATCTAATTGATGTTTACCACTAGTTCGCTTTTAGATGTACGCCATCCGTAGAATTATATCAAGCTTATAAAATTTTTCAAAAAGGTCGTAAATAGTTCATGTTTATCAAAAGTGCAATGACTTTCCTTTCAAACAAAAGTTCTTTGAACAGAAAAAAAGTTCTAAGTAGGTACAATGACTTGCCTTTTTATAAAATTTGTTTGAACCAAAACAACCGACTTCATCTTACAATTTCACTACTATCAACGAATATATTAATTTTTTGGGAATTAATTTTTTTAGATTCTTATAACAGGTTCATGTTGGTAGTTCTATTCAACAAATTGATTATTGTTTTGAATAGAAAAATAATATTATTTAAAGTATTTACAAGTTGGCTTCTGTCTGTTTTTCTGAAATTAGCAAACGGTGTAATTTAATCTCGCAAATAGCATAGGGTGTAAGCTTGGAAGGGGAATATGATTCTGCTCCGTCTTTGAAGTAGAACCTTCGCTCAAAATCTTATAACCATATTTAGGTTAGAAAAGGAAAATAAATATAGATTGCTTACAATCCCGAGTTAGTTTAACTAACAAATGTAAAAATTGAATTTATATCAGCTATCAATCTGTCTACGATTTAGATGTCTAGGCGCATGTTGCTGCGAGCTGTAACATTTATACTGTTAGCAAATTTAAAGTCTTTTTAGTAATTTTAATTCCATATTTTTTTTGTTTCCTTTTTAACTATTATGTTGCTAGTAGTAACTTAGATAAAATTACATCTTCATGAATTAAGTATACATAATGAAAATTTTACAATATTTACATCAAGTGAAACATGGAATGTTTTTCGAGTGTTTAGAAATATACCTTGTTTTAAGAGCTAGATGTCTCTTTCCATGATTAGGTTTCGAAGGTTAGGTTGCTATCCGGTTAAAGAAATAAATTGGTAATTATTAATAATAACCGGTCATTATTAATAATTACCAAGTAGAAAGGTTAAAGTGATTAATTTGGGCAGAATTCATTTAATTTATCATTTAAACCGGGAATTATTAATAATTGCCACCCATCTTAGGTAAATGTAATAAATATTATAAATAATTTTTTTTGGATAGGTTAAACGGGCCGGAAATCTGGACCATAATGGTCATAAATTAATTTTTTAATCATCGGTACAATATGGCTCTTAAATGTGATGAAGGCAATAGGTCATGAATCCCAGAAATCGGGCAGAAACTCTATATCACGTGTTTAAATTGTATTTTTCTGAAAAAAGGTTATTAATAATTCATTTCTAAAATTTTTTTGAATAGGTCCGAGGTCGAAAATCGAGACCAAAGATTTTATGTTTCACTAAAAGCTTGCCTTCTGCGTTTACCTGCCATCTGCGAAAAAAGGGTTTCAATAAATAAGTAGCGGGGGCTTGGCGGCAGCCCTCGTATTTAAAAATCAATAAATTCAAATCTAGGTGATCAATGATTTCAATACTGTAATTGTAATTTCGATTGTAATTCAAATCGCTGCAAATGTAAAAAGTCAAATATTATCAAGTGTAATTCCAAATGTCATAAAAGATTTTCTTGTAAAAATAAATAAATTAACTTCGTGGAAATAAATTATTAATTTAAACATAAAAATATAACTTTTGTTTTTTTTTTTTTAATATTTTAATGACAAATATGAGAAAGTTAAAAGAAATAGTTTTAATTTTAATCACATTTACAGGTAATTATTAGCAACTAGTTTTGTAACCCGTCATAAATGACGGAAACAATATAAATTGTAGCATTTCTTCCTTCATTAGAGTTTTCATTTCAAGTTTAAGAAAAATATGTATTTGCTTACTAATTTATCATACCTTTATTTTTGTATTATAACGCTTTTAATTACCATATAAATACAATATTTGTAGTAAGGAGAAAAGTTTCCTATTCCCTAAAGGTCATTTAGTCGATTATTTTAGCGATATCTTATTTGCCATCATCGAAAATTTTAACATATATTATCCTAAGACCTCAATAATTTTAAATAATCAATATTCTTAGACATTCTATTGTATTCAATTAATTATAATATAAGTTAGTCAAAAAAATAATTTCAATTTAAATTAATAAATTCAAATAATATTTTTGAAAACAAAATCTAACTATAAGCTTACAATAATATTATATTTTTACAATCATAGCCGCTACTGTAAAACTCAAATTGTAAAATGAAAATAATTAAGACATATAAAAAGTAAAAAATTCTATGGCGCCATCTAAATTTAACACTTGAATGATATGACAATGACATGACATGACAGTTGACAGTTGACTGATGACAGATGACAGATGACAGATGACAGATGACAGATGACAGATGACAGATGACAGATGACAGATGACAGAGGACAGATGACAGATGACAGATGACAGATGACAGATGACAGATGACAGATGACAGATGACAGATGACAGATGACAGATGACAGATGACAGATGACAGATGACAGATGACAGATGACATATATAAGCAATAAAAAACAGATACTATATTTATGAAAATTACATGACAATTTGTATATGTGTTGGAGTATTCCGACGAACTTACAAACATCCAGATAAATGCAGAAAATTATATATATAATTACCGGTAAATGTAATAAATTCTACTTATTTATCACATTTACCAAAATACGCGGTTATTATTAATAATCAACGGATATATCTCATTAACCGTAACATATATATATATATATATATATATAAATATAGTCAAAAACATTATTGATACCTTTTGTTTCAAACATCCCCAAATTGAATTCATGAACATTATGTTGAAAGTATAATTTCCAAAATTTTGCACATTTATTCACGATAAAATAAACCAGACATGGTACTTTAAAATGATATCAAATGACAGGTTCGGGTAGCTACCATACAACTCCTAGTTCCTATTATAGGAATGTTCTAATCAATTGTGTTACAGATTTGAAAATTTATACATAGGTACTCTATCAAAAATAAACAAACAACTACGAATTTTACAGTTTGTCGAAATTCGCACTGCTTTGGATTTTTGCCGTATAACTCCCTGCAACCAATCAGAAATATTTTCAAAATTAAATGTGTACTAATATACAAAGAATTTGAAGTGAAAGTAATTTTTATATTATATTTACCCGGAAAATAAACGAATCATAGTGGAAAAAGAATTTCTGAAAACGTAAATAGTAAAATTGATATAGCAACGATAGAATCCAAACAAAATATAAATAAATGTTAAATACATGTTATTATAAACAATTTCAGTCAGCGAAAACTATGCAATACTTAATTTATTTATTTATAAGCTCTTTATTATAAGCTTATCAACCGCGTGGGTTTTTTAAGCCCTCATTAAAGTACAAATAGAAAAGTAATGCATCCTTATGTTATTGAAGCATAAATTCTAATCCACTACAGATCTTAAATTTGTTCATAAATAAAACTCTAATTAAGTGCATTTTCTACATTTTGTGTTGAACCCGGACAATGTAGGGTGACTTTTATAGATATTCAATAATTTCAAAAAAAAAAAAATGTGGAAAAAATTTTTTGCAGACATAAATATTTGTTTTTGCAGCTTTAGAATTTTTAAAACTTTTAATCATTTAATAGTACTCATAGTATCTTTAATCTACCAGATTAATAAATCACATTTGGTAGAAGGAACGAATTATTCCTTTCTCTGCAAGAAGCTGTACAACAATTACTTTAATGCAATTATTTTAATACTTTCAAAATATATATGTATATAATATCTATATAGTAAGATTTTAATAAAAATTAATTAATTTTATATTTTATAATTTTAGGTCGTATCCTTTATCATGTAGCTTGTAAAGTATGTCGTGATCATAGCTCTGGCAAACATTATGGTATATATGCATGTGATGGTTGTGCTGGATTTTTTAAAAGATCAATACGTCGTAATCGACAATATGTTTGTAAATCACAAAAGCATGGTAATTGTATTGTTGATAAAACACATAGAAATCAATGTCGAGCATGTAGATTAAAAAAATGTTTTGATGTTGGTATGAATAAAGATTCAGTTCAACATGAACGTGGACCACGTAATTCAACATTACGTCGTCAAATGGCAATTTATAAAGAAGCTCTTGATGATCATACAAAATCAACACATCATCATCATCAGTTTTTAAGTTCAACACCACCAGGAATTAATTTTAGTTTTTTAAAATCAGTTGCACCATCATTAGATTTATCATTGGCAAGAATACCACCATATCCAACAAATTTTTATATACCAAATGCACAACATCATGTTGGTACAAGCCAATTGGCGGGTACTGGATCATTTCCAATAACATCATCATTTTTAGCCGCTGAACAAATACGTGAAAATGCTGCAAAATATTTATTTGAAAATTTAAATTGGACTAAAAATATTGCAACATTTACAGATTTACCAATGTCTGAACAATTAATATTATTAGAAAAATCATGGAAAGAATCCTTCATATTATCTTTAGCTCATTTTTTAACACCAATAAATTTCTCATTATTAATTTATGTTTATGAATCGGAAAATTTTAGTAAAGAAAATTATTTATTGGTATCAAGAGAGCTTCCAATATTTCAACAAATTTTAAATCAATTGCATCATTTGGCAATCGATAGAAAAGAATACGATTTGCTACAAACAATCATCTTATTTAAAGATAGTGATTTTAATCAAACTGTTAATATTACATTGGGTCCAGAGGATAGTTCAAGTTCAGATTTAAATAGAAAAACAACAATTGAAAGTTCAAGTATTTTGAAATTACATGAAGATGCAAAAATTGCTTTAGTTGATTATACCGTAACTGTTCACAAATCGAATCCAACTCGATATCAAAATTTAATGGATGTTATTTCATTAATGTCCAGCATATCAAGTTTTACAATTGAAGAATTATTTTTTAGAAAAACAATTGGTAACATTACAATGTTTCGATTAATATCGGATATGTATAGTCAAAAGAAGAGTTAAGAATTTGTAATTTACTGTGTATAGTGATTTTAATTTTAAATTTAAAATAAAACATTTATTTTAAATTACTTAATTAATAAGTGTTGAATTTATTAAATATTTTAACAACTAAATAAAAAAAAAAAAATTATTTTGTTAAATTTATATTTTATAAATTGTAGGTTTTAAGAAATCAAAATAGTATTCAAATATTTTTATAATTAAATTTAAGTAGAAACCCAGTATAGAGTAAACATAAAATGTCTACGAAGTAGATAAATAAAATTGAAAATATAAATATGTATATATATAATAAGACGATTCTAAATTATGAAATTTTAAATAAAATGCAATAATTAAATTTTAAAATTATAATTTGAGAATTTTTTGTTTAGAATTTTTTTTTAGATTTTTTTTAATTGTGTTCGTTATTCCTCAAAGATATCTACAAATTTTGGAATTTTTATTATTGTTGTTGATGTGGGTGGTATTTCCTAGAACCACTATTGAATAGAAATTGAATTAATAATATAAGCTGAACTGTAAATTTTATAATTTTTATGTTATATAATATTATATACTGTCAGATTAATGTTTAAAGCAAGCTGCTCATCAGACGTCAATTACAAGACGAAAGCTTGCTACAATTGATTCTGCAATACATCATTATCCAGTTAGTAATATATTATTAATGTTAGTAAAATAAATTTAAACGGGAGCGGTCCTGTTCGCAAAATCTATATATCTAACTCCCATTTCGCCTAATGCTATTTCGCATAATTTCGAATTTACAAATTTCATTTTAGCAAAATTACCATATTGCAAATAGTTTATTTATCAAATAGGACACTTTACAACTACACTTTACAACTAATACTTTTCTCTTTTTCCAGAACATTTATATATATGTATATGTGAGATTGTGAATTAGGAAGGATTTTAGAATTGGATTCAAAATCAGGGTTTTACGTCTTTTACAGAACTTTTATATATATGAGAGAATCTGAATTAGGAGGATTATATTCTGCAAAATTTTTTCTAAATTCCAAATACTATTTGCAAAATATATGCCTGCCACATATCTTCTTGCCAAGTGTCTCATTATGCCAAACAACCATTTGTAAAATGGTAAAAAATGTCAAATGGAAAGTTTTTTGTTAAAAGATATTAGGCGAATTGGCGTTTTGCAATTTAACATTCGGCTAACTGCATACAAACCATTTAAACAGATACGTGCTGTTAGTAGAGAAGTAAGAATTATAAGTTAATAAATTTGTCAGTAATTACACACTTAAATTAAAATATTTTGTTAAAGTTAGGCCAAACTATAGTACATATCAAAGTTACAAAAAAAAAAAAAGTTATTAGTTAGTATCACCTATACGTACATTACAACGTAATCATTTTTAAGAGTTAAAACACTTATTGACGATCAAAGGAGATGGAATCAGAAATTGCAGTAGGGTGGAATGGAATGTTGAATAATTTAACGGTAATGAGATTATTTCGATTGGTTATTTCAATTAAATAATTTGAAATTTCAGATAATGCTTAAGGGGTGGCATGGCATTAAGATTTTTATTTCGTCAGAACAAATACCTAAACCTACGAGATATCTATAAAATAGGGAAATTGGCTCCAACAATACAACGATTATCAAGTGGTACAAGGGAGGATGTCTCAGGGTTATCGATAAAGCGATTGGCACGCTTTGAATTTTGTCGAAAAATTTAATGCTGTTCGTAACGCCATACCGGTCAATATTATATGTTAATTCTATTCAAACTTGAGTCGTATGTGTATGATTTATAGATAGAGAGTTAATACGTTGTGCAGCGACTCAAAAAATCCAAATCTTTTTCAGCATTTTTGGCAATGTTAATGGATCTGTTTTGGAAATGGTTTGGGATCATTCCACACAATTTTTTGTTTAGCATGTCCAGAATATTCAAGTGTTCGGTTCGCTGAATATGTACAAGTGGAATAGTTTTGCACGAGAATACACAGCTTGGAGCTTTGGAGGTATTAAGCTCAATTCTATTATTTTTTTCCCGGTCGAAAATAATACAATAAAATAAATATTGATAAATATCAAATAGAGAGTAGAGGGAAGATCTGATCCTTGTGGAAACCAGCGTTAATATGATATTTGCCGGATATGAGTTCGTCAATTAAGACACAAATCGAACGATTCGAATTGACATTTTCAATCAATTTTGTGAAAACCCAATAGATCTAGGTATAGTTTGTTAGTAATTTTTCAGTTTTTTTGCACATATTTCACATAAAGATAAGGTAATATTGAGATATTGATAGCCAAACAATATTACTAGAAAACTGCGATATGTTTGTGTTAATCCAGTTTTGAGCTATTAGAACTATATAACATTTTATAGTAAAAATTATTGAGACTACACAAAATGTTGATGCGATGTTGTTTTATGGCTTTTGGACAACATTGCACGAATGAGCTTAGAATGGAACCCACAAGGCACAAGAAGATCCGGTTGCCTAAAGAACACCTGGCAGAAGACCATTAAATAAAAAAGCTTGAAAAGATAAACATATTATGTGGACAAGTGAAATTAGTAGCTAGAAATCGAGTACGATGGAAATGTCAAGTGGAAGTCCTATGCTCCCAAGAGGAGTAATGAAAAAAAATAAAAACACAAAATGTTGACCCAAAACAAACTCATATTTTTTCTAATCATAAAAAAAAAAGAAATGTCATAAATTTTTCGATTTCAATTAAATTTTAATTAATTTACAGAGTTTTATGATAGGCCCATCAATTTTCTGGGTTTTGTCTGACCCAAAGTATGTTTATATTTCATTTATGCTTTGGTTTTAACTTTTTGTTAGGTTAATATGGGAATTATATGAGTTACCATGAAGACATCATGATCCTATTTAATGGTTCATACTTCCCATAGTTAGTTCTATAAAATTGTAAATTCAATCTGTACTCATATGGGGGTGATGTTAATGAGTCTTCTCATAAGAGATTGTGGAAAGCAAATTTTAGGATTTTTTTCTGGACCGATTCAATTATGTTAATATATTTGTATGTTGTAGCGTATTTGAAATTAGGTTTAATTAAGCAGGTGTAAAGAGATTTCAGTACATATAGAGATCGTTAAAGTCTTTTGCCCAACGTTTAATAAAACCAAGCATAGAATTGACCTTATTGAGTATGTAAGTATAATGAAGATGAAATGATAGCTTAGTATTAAAGAATACCCCCTCTTTTATTGATACAACGTTGGTAACATTTTGATTATTAGGTAAATTGCCCAATTATAATAATAGCGACGGGTAAATGTAATTAGTGTTCATTTATTATCGTTTAAATGGAGATTGTTGTTCGTAAACCAGCTTTAAATCGATGATAGATGCCTTAAACGACCACAGTGCCCAGAAATAACAAGATTCAAACCTCTCACAGTCATATACCTTCCGAAAACTAACTGACCGGTAAGATGTGACGGCACCAATTTACAAATGATTTATACGTAAAGCATATATATCTAAGCTTAAGAAAATTTTGAAACGTAAAGTCAAGTATAGTTTTCGATGCGATCATATTTTCGTCTATTGGTGACAAGCCATATACAGGCGTTGAAGATGATTTGCAATCTGCAGTGTTATCAAAATCTGATATAATATACAATACTCTTAAATATTAATAAATCGACTTGGTACAATGTTAAAAATAATCAGTTTTGTTCAAATGATCTGGCTGGAAGGTTCATCAACCATTTTAAATTTAAAAAAAAAAATCTTTTATTATTACCGAAAAATCACAAAACGCTGGTTTTTTATTTAGCAGTTCTTGTACTTTTTTTTATTATTGTGTTTTTGTTAAAACAAAATTTTTAATTTACTACTTAAAAAAAAATAAAAAATTATAAAATTATTTTTAATAATATTACAGACGTCATGATCTCAATTGATCTCCTAAATATACCAGGTGCTCAATTGCAACCTAAAATCATACTTTCTCACTCTTAAGAGTGCCTACCTATACCAAATAATTTCTGAAACTCTTATCAATAATGCAAAATATATATATATATATATATATATATATATATTTTAATCACATTAAGAATACAAATATTTTTAGTTAAAATTATTGTATATATATATACATAGTATATGAGTAATATAATTTTATAAAACAACAAAAGGACAATTGTTTTAAGAAATTGAAATTGAATAACAAATTCAAGTACTCGATATCAAAACATTCTGTTTACAAAAAAAAAAAAACACAAAAACAAAATATTCCCATGCAAATGTCGACTACAATGATTACACTGATGATGATGATGTTGATTATATGATGACGATGTTTTGCTACCGGTAATGACGGCAGTGTAGTTTAATTTAACTCAGAATAAAGTTCATTCCTATATAACTTTGATTTTAAAATCCTTATAATATACATCATATACACACAATAATTAAAGGAACAAAAGGAGTGAAAAAATTAAACAATGAAAAAAATAAAGTTACAAATTCGCAACAAAAGCAACAACTTAAAAAGTATCGACTTGGTAAAATTATGGAATAAAGGACGAAAGGAAATTGAATTTATATTGTTATTGATTCCCTAGCCAATGTTGTTGTATTTTAGCGACAATTGCAGAGCAAAAAAAAAAAACATTAAACAAAAAATATTGCAAAAATTAATTTACAATAAAAAAAAGCCAAAACAAAAAAAAAATTATCTGAAGTGTACATAAGAATTATATCGGGTTAAAATATTTTCCTACGAAAAATTTTGTGTTATTATTTTGTGTGTACGTGTGTATATAACGAAGTATGAATAAATAAATAAATATATGTGGTGCGGTATTTATATTCAACTCAACTCAATTCAAGTGCTCATTATTGAATTTTCAGTTTGTTTTTCTTGTTTAGTTTTTTATAATTTTTCGATTTCAATAATGTTGGCATGTATCAATTCAGTATTTTTGACCCGCAGTACTAACATTTGATCAAAACCACATAATATTTTGTTTTTGATATACTGATATTTTATTTATTTTTTTTTTGTTTTTGTTTTATTGTTCAATCTTTTGTTTCTATTAATTATCAAATTATTAAATATTGTATTGAGAAAAAAATATGAATTTATTTCAAAAATTTTTTTTTTGTAGTTAAATTTAAGGAATTAAAAAAACAAAGAAAGATAAAAATTTTGGTTAGAATTATTGAGTGTCATTATAATAAGGGTGTAATTTTTGAAACTACTTCGACCATGTGTTCACCGAAGAAATAAATAATTTTCTTGTTAATTTGTTGTAACTTTTAATTGTATTAAAATTATTTATTTGGGTATTCAAATATGAAAATTTATTATTGTTAATATTGGTTTTTTAATATTATTTAATATTCATAAAATTTTGATTTCAATATTAAATGTTGGTAATATTAGAGGATCGGATAAAATGTATATTTATTATTTTTTTTTATTTATTTATTATTCATTATTAATTTAACGTCATATTTACAATTAACAAATATTTCATTAAGCAATTCAAATACAATGAATATTAAATAAAGTATTAATCGTGACATTTTTTTTTTTTATAAACAGCCGCGCGCTAGGATAGGACCTTTGATACTTACGTACCGCTTGGCTGGGATAGAGAAGGAAGGAAGTTACTTATATTTTATAAGTAAAAATAGTACCAATGTCACGAGTTTTAACCAAATGCTAAAACATTTCAAAAATATAATATTTAAACTCAGATATGATTAATTCTGCGTGGGGATTCACATTAAGTGAAATTCAAAAAATTTACAAAAATTCAAATATTTAAAAAAAAGCGTTTAAAAAAATATTTCAAAAAAGTACAACAGGCTTATAATATAAATATCTATAAAATTTAAAAAAAATAAATAATAAATAAATAAAATATAATGGTATATTCACAAGAGAAAGGTAAAAATATAATATCATCAACTGTATAAAAAGGTTTCAACATCTAATTTTTTGAAAAGTGCTAGACTATATTACTTAACAATCCTTCAACTTCATAGTACCTAAGTATTATTAATCAACCACAACTTCACATTAATACTAAATTTGTTCAGAGATTTAAGCATTTTATTACCGAAGGGAGTCTATTATACAGTCTACATGAGGATACAACGAAAAAACTTTTGAACGCAGAAGTATGAAAAATCGGAACTGTAACTATAGAACGATAGTTTCCACGAAGTGCATAAAAACTTGAAATTCTGCGATTTAAATGACCAAATCTAATAAAAAATATTCTTAATACTTTATAACAGTAAAAATGAGGCATAGGTATAATTTTAAGTTTCTGAAATAATGGAAAACCACTATGAAACCTAGATTTTTTGCAAATAATTCTGATTAAGTGTTTTTGGAGACGTATTAAAGGTGATATTTTATTTTGACATGTACCTCATCAACAAGCTAAACCATATTGAAACTTTGACTGAACAATGCCATAATAGAATGATTTTAGAATTTTTTCCGAGCAAATATTCTTCAAATGATAAAAGCATCTTGTACAATAGCACATATACAATAGCACATCTTAGAGCTTCACTTTGTGAGGTCCAATTCATTCTGCAATCCAGTAACAGACCTAAATATTAAAATTCCTTAACTACTTCAATATTGAAACATTGATCATTACAATCACAATTACTATGAAATAGAATGCATGATGCATTAGGTACACATGAACATTGAATATTACTCAAGTACATTAGAAATCTACGACAAACCGGTGCATGATACATAGTAGAAACATCAAAATCTAATTGAGGAGACAAACTAAAATACATTAATTTAGTTTTAATGCTAATTGTTAATCTATGGGCAGAAAACCATTTCCTCAGTAAATCTAAGTCAAAGTTAATATCAGCATGAAGATCAAGTAAACTTTTCGATTTATATACAATACACAAATTGTCAGCAAAAGCAGTCACCTGCCCTTTAAAATTCAGAGAGAATAAGGAGTTAATGTATACTAAAAAAAAGTACTGGGCCTAATACAGAACCTTGCGGTACGCCAATTTTTAAAAAAGATATTCTATTGCTTGTATCATTAACAATAACTTTTTGCGTTTGATTATATAAATAAGACTGAAACCAATTTATAATAGACTAGTTTTGTTTAATATTTGACTCGTTTAGTTTAATTTCCCAACTTTTACACGATAAGAAGATTGTGTTGTTTGCTTGCTGCATTTTATTTTTCCTTCGTTTATATTATTACCAACCTCTAATACCACAGTATCATCTGCAAAAGCTGACATCGTTGTATCTTCTAGCTCTGGGATATCACTGGTATATAGTAAATACAGGATGGGACCCAGAATACTTCCTTGGGGTATTGTTGCATGTAAATCTACGGGGGATTCCGAAGTTAATCAAAAATTATATCAACAATTGATAGATTTAATTGATTTTACATTAAATGGGCGTAAAAATTATTTAGATAGTGTAAAAGATAGTGAAAAATATAATGTGCTTCTTAAACAATACTTCGTATCGTGAAAGGAAACCCAAACACTTGACAGCATACTTAACTATATCAAAAATATGCTCATTCCATTGCGTTTTTAATTTAGCTTCATTCCCAAAATACATATTTTCCAGATCGTTGCAAATTTGTTGTAACTGACAAATAATTGGTAATTGTTGGTATATTTTAGAAAATAAATAATTATATACAAATAGTTTAACATTCAGGTATGTGTAACATTTATTTGTTGCTAATATTGTTCTACAAACATCTAAATTATATTTTTCAGAATTCTTGTTTAATAATTTTTAAAATGAATATAACAAATTTTAATTGAGTTCATTAAAATTACATAGCTTGCCATTGATGATTTTAAGTCTACTGTATAAATTGACGACTTCGATAGACAGATTATAGTTTTCAATTTAGACCTTTATTCAATAATGCCTTCTTTTTACGATTTTCGTAAAATTTGTTAGTCCAAATTTCGCCAATCAGGAATAGTAAAGCAACTAAAAATCCTAAAATTAAATAAGTTTAGTGAGCTTAAAATAAATAAAAATAAAGCTGCTCGAGCTCAAGAACTCTTAATTTTGTTATTTTCTAAATATTTAAATATTTTAGAACTAATTGCATGGTTATTGTGTGGTCATATTCTTTGACTTTCGAAGATTGAAATCAAATAAAATATATTCAATACCTAACCAAAGTTTCTCTTTTCATTTCAATAAGTATGTATGTGTCTGAAAATTTTTTAATTTCAAAAGCATATTACCTAAAAGCATTAATACAAAACATCCTTGCATATCCTTAAGATCAACTTTGTGATTTGTGATTTGTCTTGATAGACTTCTTAAATTGCATTTATCTGGTGCTGGTAAATATTTTTCATGCCATTTTTCAATAAAACCCATTTGAAATAATCTTTTCAATTCTTCATTGATTAAATCTAAATATGGGCTATCACGGGGTATTATCAAACCAATTTGTTCATCAACAAAACTTTCTCGTGCTGTTACAATTAAATTACACCAATACTTATTTTTCTTTGCTTAAATCAATTTGAATCAATTTTGAGCTTACCCAATACAAATGTGCAAGTTTTTTTAGTCTTGAAATGATTTTGTACTGTCATTTGTAAATTAGTTTTCCAATCAATATTAACACGTTGACCTTTTTGAACTGAAGTAATATCTTCAGATATGGTATCATCATATTTGGATGAATATTCAACAAATTTTTTAAAATCATCTCTTGTTGAATCCTATTTTTATAAATTAAAAGTTATTATTATATTTATTTTAAATATTTAAATATTTTTTTACCTTTGTATAAGTTTCAAAAAATGTATCTTTACGTAGTCCATATACTTTGACATCAGAACTATCTAAGACTTCTTTTAAGTTTGCTAAGCCTCTTTCAAATTTAGGAAAAGTTAAAAATGCAACTAAATTTCCACAATATGTTGTGATAAGAACAATTACAGCTATCCACCATATTCCAATAATAATTCGACCACTATCCGCTTTGGGTAGATACAAACCACCTTTAAAAATATGATCAAAATTTCAATTTTTTATATATAAGAGATGTTAACATCGGAAGAATATTAATTTGAAGAAGACAAGGTTTATATCGGTGTCACGAATAGGATATATGCAAATATTTATTTTTATTTATTTATTTATTAATCATCTCTCATAAGAGCATAGTTACTCGTACAGAGAGAGTATCTTTATTATTACTAATATTAAGACAAAAATAAAGTTAATTATAACAAAAATTATTCAGCGAAATATTAAAAAGTTTTATATGAAAAGAGCAAACGAGATCAATGTTTTTTTTTTTATAAAAAAAAAATTTAGGTCTTAACATAAATTCTAAATATTAAATTTTAAATTAGATTTTAAATTTGACCTAAGAAATTCCTTTTAAATTTCCTTTTCGGTAAGCTAAGTAATTTCTAAATGCTATGTTACATATTGTATCCTGCCTTTTAACTCTAGTTCTGGACAAAAATAATATAATAGTAATATTTGGGAACCGCTAAGTTTTTTTTCTTTAGCCAAGCTTATCTTATTTTATTAGAGTGAGATTTTAGGTAATAAAATTAACAATAGTATTCCTGAATGATGAAAATTTACCATCCCCGTATATCACCTATTGTGTATACAAACCGAATTGGCATTTAAATAGAGCAAATAGTTTGTTCTTTAACTTTTTTACTTGCTTAATCGGCGGTTAAATTATAATAAAATTGTAAAATAACTTCAATGTACGGCGCCCTTTACCTATACCAGACTTATGAATATAACCACAACTACATTAGAAAATTTTTCTATTTAAATTTTAGCTTTTATCGTACAGGATGTACTGACAAAAAACTGTCTTGTAAATTAATAGTTGTGTTCAGTAGATTTAGAGCAGAATCGGACAGAACAGTTTTGGACAATGACAGTTAACTGTCAAATACTTTAGAACAACTTAGAACAGAAAAATCTACTGAACGATCTTTTCTGAACTTTTTTGTTCTAATTTTTGATTACGCTCAAATTTCTTTGTTTAACCGTCATCATTTAAAGAAAAACGACATCGAAAAAGTTGTCCAAAACTGTTCTCAAAAAAATTTAGACCAAAAAAAACGATAAACGTGTTCTTTTTTACTATAGAACGTTTTAGAACGTCTTAGAACAGTTTACTGTACACAACTAATTACTTCTAAAATAGTTTTTTTATGATAACGGTATTTAAAATTTGTATTATTAAAATGTCGTAAATCATTACAAAAGAGTGAAGATATATATATATATATATATATATATAAATTACCTTGTTGAAGGAGAGCTCCATAAATATACCAAAAACAGTTTTTCAATTTTTGTAAACCTTTAGTTTTTAAACTTTCAATAGCCCCAAATTGATTTACAGTAAATAGAATTGGTGCAATTATTATTAAGGTACAAATCAAACAAACCCATACCTAAAAAAATTAGATATGTATTAAAAACACAAATATAATTATTGTGAAACATAAATGTATAAATGTATACCAATGAGGTGAATGGTGCTGTAAATAAATATATTCGACTAATTTCATCGGGCTTACGAATTAAAAACGAATACTGTTGTACACTGATCGGTATTGTAAAATTAAAATTTTGACTTTCAGCTTCTTTAATGGTAGTTCCAATAGCGACAAGCAAAAACTAATTAAAAAAATGAAAATATTTAATAGATAAGTAGACAATAAGGTATAAAAGAAATGATGTAAAAAATTACATTAGTTTTCGCAAGTACTTCATCTAAGTTTGGTGGTATGATATTCGTTATAGATCCTGGTAGATGATTTTCCTAAAAATTTGTAAAAAATAATATAATATTTTACAGTTAAAGTTTAGAAATAATTTGAAAAATACTTCATTATCTAATTTTGATTTCGTTGTTGGTATTTCATGAATAATATATCTAAAATTATAAAATAAATAAAAATATTTAATATTTATCGTTACAACCGTACTCAATTAGAATCAATTAGAAAATCATTAATTGACATACTTACGTAAAATTCAATTTTAAACTCAATTCTTTAACAATTTCCATAACAATTCCGTCAGATGCTTTTACATTTGTATTACCAACATTTCCTATGTCTGAAATTATTTGCCACGGTGGATTCTAAAATATTTTTGACTTTATTACAATTTATAATTTTAATCAAAAATTATATGGACTCATAATTTGAAGATTAAAATCTCTAGACAATCTTCATTAAGTTTATTTAATAAATTGATCGATTTCGTTTATTAAACCATCATCAGAAGATATAGTTTTTGAAAATGTTTTACCTAGAGCCTATAGCAGATTGGGGGATTCTGAGGAGGATGTTCGTAGTAGTAGTAGTAGTAGTTCGATCGGATAGCTGGAATTGCTAGCTTTCTAAAAATATATATCTTTTTAGTAAATTTTCTATGAAGAGAAAGACTGGGTTTTTGTTATCTTTTTGATTTGTTGTTAATTTTTTGCATTATATAAATTAACAGTTAAATGTGATATTTTTTTAGAAAAAAGTAAATAAAAATCATAAAAAATAGACTAGAGAATAAAAAAATGGATTTATTTTTCAGAAACACTTTAAAACCTTTTACGTACAACAACATTAACCAGAACGTTTTTTTGCAACAACGATTAAGAGTTAAGGGCAAAACAATGTTTGCTCGGTCCGCTAGTATTTATTAAAACCTTATTATTTATAATCATTATTCACAATAATATTTACAACATCAAATCGCTAAAAAGCATAGATCCAGCACGATAGCATGGACAGTGACTTATTAGCATAAGTATGCCAGTAAACTTAGATTCTTTATATCCTCATCCTACTTACCTTACATACATAATATCTCAAATTGAGTAACTCAAATGAATTTTAGAATACTTAAATTTTAGTTTCTGTTTTATTTTGTTTTCCAAAAAAAATTAAATTAATCGTAATGAATTTTTGTAAATTGCGAAATCAGTTTTAACGGTAATCTCATGTTATTTTACAAAAAGACAACAAAAATTTATTCGAAATTAAAAGTAACGGATAAAATTTTTGTATTACAAAAATCGTATATTTTAGTAAAGACACAAACCAATAATGTATTATTAAGTTAATTCCTACTCTTTTCCTACCTTATAGATACAATAATGTATGTATGGAATGTATGTATACCAATGTAATAATTTGCTTGGCTTAAAAAATAATATTAGAATTTTTTTGTATGAAATTTTCGGAAAATGTTTTTTTAGAATCTAAATGTGGATTAAATTACAAAAAAAAAAAATATTTTAAGTATATTTTTTTTAATTAATTTTTTTTGATTTGCTCTTTTTTAAAGATTTTCCGGAAATAAAATCGCAAATTATAACAAACATTTTCACTTTAAATTGTGTTTCGGTCATTAGAAGCATTTTTATAATTATTGTTCTGGCATATGACTTCTATCATTTTCGGGAATTCAAATTTCTTAAAAGGAAAAATGAATTATCCGAGTTGAGAAAAAGTTATCTTCATACCATTTTATTTGAAAACCAGCTCTTAAATGATATTTTCTTGTTTAAAATTAAATAAGACTTGTTAGTAAACTAAATTATACACCCTAACTTGTATGTTTTCAAATCAAAGAAGGCCAATTTTCAATATTTCCCAATAAGGCTTCAGTAAACATAGCTAATTTTATTTTTAGATCATGAATATGTTAGCTACACCTACAAATGTATTTTCAAACTTGTGCGACGTGGACAAAAACTAATTATTTTAAATAAATTCTATAACTTTATTATTATTTTATTTTAATTTGCTGTTTTAAAAATTGGTACCTAAATAATAATATGTATAGTCTGTAACGTTAATAAAATCGGATTGGTATGAATGGAAATTGGCTAAAGTATATTATGTTGGTTTATAGAGAGTGGCGTTTAGAAAATTTAGGTAATGAAATTTTGATTCAATTAAATTTGATGTTATAAGCTTAAAGCAAAATTGTATCAGCAGTTATTACTACTACAAATCCATTACAAAATTAAAGTAGAAAAGGTTATCTGAATTTTGTATAAACATGTTACAAAATTCGAATAACATTTTTGTTACCGATATTTTTTTTGTATAGAATTAAAATAAAATTATGTAGAAATATAGAAGGGTTTTTATTTATCAGATATACCAAATCTAATTTAATTTAATGAGATTAAACCATCAGATGATCATACCAAGTTGATTTTGAAAACCTCCAACGAATTCGCTGCGGAAAATTCAAGTTCTAGTAAATGATTACGATCATGTCTGATAAGTCTCATTAAATTATCGTTAATATAAGTTTATCAACATTTTTGGAGCATTTTCTCAAATGAGATTGCATGCAGTACGTGGTACAGAATAATACAATATTCAAGTGCTAGCTACTGTAATAATAAATTAAGACATCTATATTTAAATATGCTGAAAATAATTATAAACAAACAATAAACTTTTGTAATATCAGAGTTTTAGGATGTAATTTTCAGTTAGCCGAAGCTCTCTACACTCCGAAAGACCAGCTATTTTAGCCGTAAGTGAAACTCAAGTTAAAGGCGACAATATTAATTATAAAATTTATTAATAGCTATACTTTAGTTCAACTTTTTATTCCACACCAATGTGTCGTTTCATACGTACGTTGTGACGTACCTTTCAACACCGTTTACGATATGAAAAGCTACAAACAAATTTTTCATTATATTTGGACAAAAATTCGTGTTGACAACACTACAATTTTTTTGTGTTTTATACAGCTGGGTGGCGCAGTAGGTTTTCAACCGAAAGGTGCCAGTTTCGATTCCCCATGAAGCAAAAAAAATCTTTATTGGTTTTTCGACCTCATCTAGTACCCTTTGTCACTGTAAAAAAAAAAAAATATCCCAACCCAACAATCTAGAAACAGCTATGGTCATTGAGAAATTACCCAGCGATATCAAAAAAGTTCTGGAAAAAAATCCAGAATGTAATCGTCGCGGGATTTCAATGCTCATAACTGAAACTGGCTCAAATTTCAAGTTACATCTTACCGAAAGAAGTTGAACTATTTTCAAAAGAAGAGGCAAACGTGTTGAACTATTTTCAAACCTATTCCAACTTTCTCAACTTGTCATGAGCCGGACTAGAATTCCTGACCAAACCAATCAAAAGGAGCACCTCTTGAATCTGCTGCTAATAACAAACCCAGAAAAATATAATATTTCTCTTAGCTCTTCAAATCGGGGTTTTAACCATTGTCTTGTTAAGACAAGCTTCTCCACAAGTTCATCGACCGGTACAAACACAATCGATACAAATATTAATATTCAGAACATCTTTGAACATGAAATTGCATTGCACTTCAATTCTCAGTATTCCCAAGAATTAATTTTCAACTCTGGCCGAATTTTCCCTATTTCACTATTTTCTTTTATTATCTTTTCTGGCTTACCTAGTCAATGATACAAAACAATAAAGTTTGCGTCAAATTGAAATTTTGGGAATTAATATATAAAAAATAAATGCATCCCGAGATATATTATTGACCTCTGCCAGTGAATTTAACTATAAGTATCTATGTAGTACGTCTTATTCTACCCTTATATTATCCTCATAACATATTTTTGTAAGGCTAACAATAGAGTGAGTGAATACGAACCGTATAGTATAATTGACATAGAATTGATAATTTTTTTAATTTGACAAACGATTTTTGTAGTCTATATAGAGTTTTGCCAAAAAGTTATAGAAAATGTAGATGTAGTGACTTGATGTACACAAAGTCGGGCGCACTAAATTAGTTTTAAGTTAAGTAGGTAAGGCAGTAGAATTAAAAAATTAAAATGAAAAAAATTAAATGTTATATCGTCCTCTAATAGTCTACTTGGCCGGACAACAGAATAGAGCAGCCGTTTAATTATTTATTATCTCAAGGTATTCCATAACCTACATGTAATGGCATTATGGCAATTACGTATAAAGCATGGGAAACTACTAGAAATTTACACCAAATACTCAATTATTAAATCTAATCAATGAAAGAAACCTCTTACATCAGTTGTTAAAATATTCACAGTAATATTTTGAAATTTATGATCAACATGAGGAAAAATACTATCCTTAGTATGAAAACCAAACATTGAAGTCCATGTGGCCGCTTCTATTAAACCAAATGATTGTGAAGGATCTAAATATAGAAAGAACACATTTAGAACTCTGTTCAGTTAATTGGCACTTCTACTATCACAAATTAATATTTACCTAATTTAAATTGTTTTGCTAAATATCCAGATCCCCATGATGAAACCGATTGAAATATCCACTGAGAACATCCTGAGCATTTACTCATTGTAACTAAATAATTCTGAAATGAAAATGCAGTCATGAATTAATTTAAAGTTCTAATGATTGTAGTTTTATTGAATTACTTTAATAAAGTGTAACATTTCCTTTTGTCGTTCACCTTTTGTTAATCTTATAGCTTCCCATTCTTCATCTGATATTTGGCCATAAAGTGAACTTTCTTCGCTAATTATTTTTGAAAGTGATTTTACAAATGCAGTTAAAAGCTCAGTAATTGTGCAATAAATTGATTCCTAATGTAAAATAATTATAAAGTAGAAATTAAATTGTGTTTCAGCAGTATCTTATGACATTTTTGTAAATAATACAATTAAATATGGTGTGAAATAGATCATTTAAATATGTACTATGTCAAACTACCTATTGATTTGGTTCAGTTTATTTAAATTTAATTAAAAAATATATACTCATATTTATTAGATTCGAAGTAGCATGTTCTTACGGAATTATGGAAACAATATTATTCTACAATATGTGCTTTGCAAATTTAAATTTTATTTACTAAATAACTAATCGATAAATTCGAAGGAATGCTTATTAACTCCAAATAGATTTAAAGCAAATACCCCGTAAAGCAATTACCATCAATAAAGCATTAATTATGTATTAAAAATAAAAACCAAAAGTATCTCGCATAGTAAAGTGTCATTATTAGTTCTACGAGCAGCTGAAATAAAATTAAAACTTGTCTGTGACAGCTATACTGTTCCAAAAGAACTGGCATATTCAAATACAATTACATTTAATGTATATGCCTTCAAATGAAGCTTTGCCAATAAAGATTCTGAAGCTAAATATTCATGTGGTCACTATTTTTTTGTATTTCATTTACAGCTAAAATTAGATTAAAATTACTTTCTTGAAACTAATTAAACCCGCCTGACAAACAAAAGAAGGATGTCTGTAGGTTAAAATCTTCTGTACACTAACATAAACGTTCAACAAAGCTAATGTAAACGGTAAGAAGTTCAATTCAAAATTAACTTTCTTATAGATCACTGTTAAGTGAATAAACATTAAATTAGGCTGAGCAAATCACTGACCACTATGTGCAAAATTATGTTATTAAATCGAGAAAATGAGAATATTTTGTGGAAATGGTGACTTACAGCAATAACAAATATAGAACAACTTATCCTTGGAAAGAGATTTCTTCGACCAAAATAACTCCTAAATAATTAACTGAAAAATGTTACAAGATTCACTGAAATATCACAGAGACAATAAATCGATATATGGTGGCGTATTAAAATGGGTTTAAGGACAATGGAACTACAATAGAATTAATTCTCAGTTAAAAATGTAATATAATTTACTTATTTACTTCTACACAAATGTACATAAGACGGCTAGTTCCTTAATTCATATATTAAATGAGTGTTTGTATGTTTATGTTTATGGCATATGTTTTTGTTATCTGGAATCGAAAACGAGATATGTTGTTTTCAACTGGTTTGGGTACCTGCTTGCCATACAACTTCTGGCATCCATCAAACCATATTTCAACAATCAACGTCGTTACAGACCTAAAAGTCTGTAATCGGTTAAAATAACTACATTTCCAATAAGCTGAGGAATTCAGCAGCGATCAGTAGAACCATAAAGATTACTGTAGGTTTGACTGAAAAGGCATTTCCATATTCTAGGAATCAATATAAAAATTTTACATGTCTTAATACTCATTTTGTTATTTTAATTACAAAATTTCAAGTGCCTACGCCCTTTAGTTTATAAGTTATAGGCAGTTTTGTTTTTTGAAATCGATTCCCAAACGACTCATATCCACTTTTTTGAACAATTTGATTTTAGTCCATGCACGTGGGTTGAATTTACCTGGATATGAGTCGTTTTATCGCTAAACTTTATAAATAAATGTATGGTCCACTACATATTAAAAAATATTTATGGTATTAAAAAATTTCAAAATTAAAAATCAGTTTATTTCATTGAGATCCCATTCTCTTATGAAAATATTATAATCTAAAACTAAAGCATAAAACAATAACATAAAACAATAATTGATTTACTAAAAAAATAAAAAACTTAAAATTATTTATTATATACCTTACCTAGGTATACCTTAACTCATAACTATTGAAGACGTACGGTTCTATTATGGCAAGAATAACCAAACGTTTTTGACATCAATGGTTATTCCCTCCATAATAAAAGCGTAGGTTTTTCAATCACAATTATTTTATTTTTAATAATCCTTTTAGATAGTTTTGATCATTTGTTGGGCACGTGTGTCAGGCATATGGATATGGGGCATTTCAGAAATAAGTCAATCTTAACGTCAAACTTCATACAAAAATGATCCATAACAAAGTACTACAAAGGTGGATATGGGTCAATCCGGAACTAAATATCTCCGAAACGGTAAAAGGTAGCGAAAAAAGGTTCAGACTAAAAGAAAGAGCGTGTCGCAAAACCTAAGAATTCGTTCCTAAGTAAAAAAAAATGAAAATGGCTTATGGAACTTTTCAGACTCATCCGACGAGCAGTCAAAACTATTCTATGGTATTAGATTAACAATAACAGCTTTGCATCTTAATGTTATGGAAGCATAAATTCAAACTGGTTGTGGAAAAGCCGTACATTACTCCTAGAATACCGCTAATATCATCAGAAGTGCCGGTTGAGTTTAAGCGTTTATAATTTCCGGTGAGATGAAGTCTTACCATGCTCATTAACAAATCGCAGGACAAATTCTAAAATTTGTTGGTCTGCAACTGAGTGTAGAACTATATGTGGGATGATCACGGGTATAGGAACAGCAAGGAATGTGTTTGCTTATACTCAACAGGAAAACCCCGAAATCTTATAGTTTAAATTGTAGTATTGTTGATATTGTTATCGTATAGTACGAAAAAAATATTTTTTTAATTCAATTAATAAATACTAATAAAATGCATCAGCATGACTCATCGTTAAAGTTCCATATTCTAAAATACAACATTAAAGTGTTGCTGAAAGCATCACGTTTTTTTGTTTCTGTAACATTACTGTTTGTGATGCGATGCGCAAACTTGAGCAAACTTCGCATCATAGAATATGTTGATGCTTTGTTTGCTATTTTGTTATTGTTATAAACAGCTGTTTGACATTTAAAATTTATGTGATTTCACTTGATTGAAATACATTATCTGTGAAAATGGTAATTATTTTAAAATAATGGTATGCAACTAAATTTTTTTTCCATTAATTTTATAAAAAAGTGCGATTTCTTTTTTTTTCTTTCTTAACAGATTTTTATATTCTAGTGATTGTTTTACTTTGTGATTGAATTACATACTGTATATCATCATATTCTGATTGTTCACAATTTTCCAAAAATACGTTCAAAGCGATATTAAATAATATTTTTTTGATTTTAATTAAATTTTGAAAGCATCACTGTCAAATTTTGATAGTTTTAAAATGTATTAATTGCATCAGCAACACAAAGCATCATTGCCGAATTGCATCATGAATTTTGTACTGATATAATAGTGCTGATACCGCATCAAGATTGGCAATGTTGCATTTGCGAATTTACCTTACATTTTTATTTTAGTTTTGTTACATATATTTTGTTTAACATTGAAATTTTATGAAAATAATTTTGATAAAACAATAGACTAGTAAAGAATTCCATTTTTGAACCTGCCATGATGTTGGATGAATATAGTTAAGTTTAGACATTTGAGTGATCTGCCAAAATTAAGTCTATAACATGAGTATTGGGAAGATTTGTTACATATTTTTTTTAAACACTTAACATACAAGTAATACAAATAACTTTTAAATAATCAATCAAAGACAATATTAGCAACATCAGATCAGAAAAGATCGATCAACATACGGTAACAAATCGAATACAATTATTTGAAGTCGGTTGAATATAGAAAATACGATATTGCAATAAGTGTGGTAAAATAACTGAAATAATTATTTTCTTTTAACCCACTCAGATAAAAATCTTTAGAAGATTTTCTAAGGTTAGAATAAAGAGAAGTAGCAATTTGATCAATGTCCACCAATCACAAAAAAAAACAAATTTATCTCAAAAGTTTTATTTTAGAATTAAATTAATAAAAATGATATAATTCGCATCTTTTTAAACTTAAGCGTCATAAAATGTTTTCTGCTGATTGGATGTCTATGACACTCCAAATGAAAAAAAATAATTATGATCAGTTTTAAGATAAATACAATGTATTTTTACTATTTATATCTGCCATGCTGAGTCAGTTACGTAAATTAACTTATATTTATGTACCTATATTCATCCGACAATTACCAACTAAGTAAATATCCTCAACATTTTATTTCAATCAATTAAACTGTAATTTACTAACAAAAAAAAATATCACTTAAAATATATTGTATAATTTTAACTACATATTTGTCTTAATGGACTTCACCTAAAATAATAAAAAATGACAATTTAAATAAATTTAATTATCCGAAAAAGGATTCAAAGTATCTTAGATATAAATAAATGTCACGTAGGCATTGAAGTAGGCTGTAATATAAAATGATTTCTTGCATTTCCTGATTTTTTTTTTGTTTGTTTCTCAACATGATAATAAAAAATTAAAATAAAACAGTAATTTTTTTTTCCCAGATTAACTATAAAATTTTTTGAAAATAATTCACTGATTTATTTCAAAAATAGAAAAAAAAAAGCAACAACTAAAAATAACAATTTATAAGCCTAAAGAAAGACTAGACAATAATTACAGTAATATTGTGAAGTAACAATATTTTCCATCATTATAAACTTGAAGTTAAATTCCATTAGATTAATTTGAATTGAGAAAATAAAAAATTAATACATCACATAATTCATGTTTTTGTGATGCACTTTTCAAAATACATAATACGAGTACATATACGAATAACATAATTGTAATAAAAAAAATAAAAACAAAAAATATGTATGTTACTAAATCTGGTAGCATCTATATAAATTTAAAAAAATTTGTCCACTTTATTCAAGGTAGAATTTCAAATGGATGTTTTTAATATAATTAATATACAACCTACCATCCATCCATTCACTTACTGATGAGTTCTGAATTAGATATTTGCGATACGACATGTGAAAATTTTTAAAATAAAATTTTATCATCAAAATTATATGAAACAAAATTTATGATGTCGTATAGAAAGGTTACAAATGTATGGTATAATGGAATTGTATTAAACGTTTTGAATTTAGAAATTTTTTTAGTAAATCTGACAATGGGTGCATTTAGTGGAATCTAGCGCTGGAATAAATAGCAGTGATGTAGCAATTAGCGTTGTAATGTTGTATTGAACATTTTGCAGAGAAATTAAAAATGACATTGTTTTTATTAAAACTTTCGATACTTTAATTACTTCACTATATTTATTCGTCTATATACGTACTATACGTATACGTACATACGTAATATTTATGTATTATAAAAATTTTTAATAAAAAATATTTTTCAAATTTAATTATATTAAAATTATATTAAAACTTAATAGGGTGCCGCAGTAGTTATTGGCCCTAAAACATTTTCATCAGTTATTGGCCTTCATATTTTGATTCAAATATTTACAGAATAATTAACAACATTTTTGGCATTCTCTTTATTTTTGTTTGTTTTTCTAACTTATTCTCTTTTATTCCATACATGTGTTCATGTACTTGTCAAATTATGTTTTAGGAAATTTAGTTAGTGTAGTGGTACCTTCCGATAAGTATATTTTGTCTTGTTTTTAAGTACGTATTCGATGTTTATTGCTAGAGTTAGTTTATTTTAATGTAAGTAAAAGTATATTTTGTTTTTATTTAATATTTTATTTCTTTTTCTAAATATTTCACTAAACATTGTGTGTTGAATTAACTATAAGAATCAGTAAATTGGCAATTGAATTTTTAAAGTTTTAGTTAAATGATTACAATTTAATAATTAGGTTAAAATAATTTCCAGCATGCCAAAGCCGCCACAGAATCGCAGTTAAAAATACACGGAGAAAGGTTTGAAAAAAACATTACTTGCTGTTCAACAAAATAATGCAGTCATTCGAGAAGTTGCAAGAAAATTTGATATTCCGCGATCCCAGGCGAATAATGCAATTTCGCCTGGAAACTTAAACTTAGTTAAGAAAATTTTTCATAGTCCAAAACGGGATCCTTACTATGAAGGAAGAAAAAATTTTGGTTGAGAGGATTTTACTGAGTAATCGAAAAGGATTTCCAAGGCGAAAACAAAATATTTTTGCTGGTGTAGCAGAATTAATTAATACCACTGAAAGAAAAGAGATTTTTAAAGACGGTGTACCAGGAAGAGGTTGGTTTGATCAATTTTTCGAAATCGAATCGAAAATACCATCTTGAAATCACAAAAAGGATGGAAAAATGTAATAATGTATGAATTTGTATGAAGTTGAAGATGAACCGGATAAAAGCATCCTTACAGTAATGTTTTTCTTTTCGGCAGCAGGAGATATTGCTCCACCTATGGTAATATTCCCATATAAGAGAGTTACTAAAAATCTGTTCCATTTATTTGGCGCATTGGAAAAAGCGATAGTGGTTGAATGAAGGCTGAATGGTTCTATAAATTTGTAACAAAAACCTCTTATAAATGTCTTCAAGATAACTCTTCATTTCCTGTTATTTTATTCGTGGATGGATAATGCACACGTCTAACATTGCTACTAAGTGAAACCTGCCCGAAGCTACAAATTATTCTTATTGCTTTGTATTCAAATAATACGCGAATATTACAACCAGCTGACATACCTCCATTTAAACTATTTAAAAGAGCTTGGGATTTTTTTTTTTTTTTTTTTTTTTTTTTTTTTTCAGATAGTAGTAAATCATCGAAAGAGGCTTCAGGGACTACCTATTACCGGGGAAGGCAGTTTGAAGGACTGTGGGACTTTAACCCACTAAAAACTCCTATCATTATTGCAACATTAAAACTAGTCTTATAGACTAACCATTAATTTACATTTAACTCAAAGAAACATAGATACCTTTGATCTACCAAAATCCAATAGGGTTTTAATAGATAAAAGGTTTTAACCTAACTCAAGTGGTCTTGTTCGTTTTAGTCGCTTCACAAAGTTTTGATTGTCAATTAAGCTAGAAGCTTCGGTATTGACATGTTGGATCAGACGAGTTTTATGCCGTGCAGCGCATTTAATTATTTCGTCTTTTATAGATGAGATCTTCAGATCTCGATGAATATCGGCATTGCGAACATACCATGGAGCATTGACTATGTTGCGCAGTACCTTATTTTGGAATGTTTGGATAGTTTGAATATGGATTTGTTTAGCACATCCCCATATTTGAATACCGTATGCCCAGACTGGCTTCAATATTTGATTATACATCAAAACTTTGTTATAGGTCGAGACCGTAGAATTCCGCCCAATCAGCCAGTATATTTCTCTATATTTGAACTGGAGTTCTTGTTTTTTGATTTTTACATGCTCTTTCCATTTCAGTTTTGCATCCAAGGTCATGCCAAGATATTTGGCTTTATTCTCGTATGGAATCACGACATCATTAATTTTAACTGAGAGAGGAGTTACTATGTTTTTATAGGTGAAGTTTACATGACTAGATTTGGCTTCATTTAATTTAATTTTCCATTTTTTGCACCAGTTGGAAATTTCGTCATTAGCTTTTTGCAGTTTGTTTGTAGCTTCTTCTATAGTAGAACCAACTGCCATCAACGCTGTGTCATCTGCAAAGGTTGCTATTTTTATATTTTCTACATCGGGTATATCACAGGTGTATAACAAATATAAAATTGGACCCAGTATACTACCTTGCGGTACTCCAGCTTTTATATCTCTTAGAGAGGAGTATTCATTCTCATTTTTAACTCGAAAAACTCTATTTGAGAGATATGATGAAAATAATTGAACATAATTTTTAGGGAGCAAACAACTTAGCTTTTTGATGAGTCCTTCATGCCAAACTTTATCAAAAGCTTGGGCTACATCTAGAAATACTGAAGAACAAATTTGTTTATTTTCCAGTGCCCTTTCTATAATGTCTGTTATTCGATGTACTTGATCTATTGTTGAGTGTTTTTGCCTAAACCCAAATTGGTGATTAGGTATTATATTCCTGTTTTCTATGAGGGGTTGAATCCTTCTCAATAGTAACTTTTCAAACAACTTCGATATTGTAGGAAGCAAAGATATCGGCCTGTAGGATTTGGTGTCGATAGCAGGCTTTCCTGGTTTTTGGATCATTATTATCTCGGCAACTTTCCATATACTAGGTACGTGTTTAAGCTTAATACAGGCATTCATTATATATACCAAGAGTGTGAGAACTTTGTTGGGTATATTTTTTAGCACATTTGAAGTTATTAAATCAAAACCTGGGGCTTTATTTAATTTTAGGTTTTTTATTTCCTTAATTACTTCTTTTCGACTTATTAAGGGAATATTTATATCTTCATGGTTATATATTTCAGTTAGATCAATAACAGTGTTCATTTCATTGGGCTTAAAAATTTCAGCGAGATGATCTGCAAAAGTGTCAGCTTTTTCTTTATCGCTTCTTGCCCATGAGCCATCATTTTTCCTCAGTGGTGCAGAATGCACAATAGACTTCTTCATTTTACTCGTAGCTTTCCATAAAGAATAATTTGTTTCTTTAGTAGCTGTTAAATTTTGTAGGTAATAATTCAGAGATCTATCATTTAATTTCTTTATTTCTCTCTTTAGCTCCTGACTTTTATTATTAAGATCCGTTTTGCTGGATGGGTCACGCGTTTGTTGCCACCTCCTTCTCGCTTTTCGTTTCTCTTTTACCATGTTAAGGATATACACCGGATATCTAGGGCTGATTTTTTTTGATTTTTTTGTCTTAGTACTACTCCAAGCTGCAAACTGGACAGCTTGCATAAGTTTTTCAGTAGCAATTTCTAGTTGTTCCTCATTGTCTAATGTTACTCTTAAGTTAATTTTTTCTAGCAGAATCTTTTTGAAGCTTAACCAATCTGTAGATGAGTTGGTTAAAAATGGTTTACAAGATTTTTTCACTATTGTTGTATTTAATTTTAGGACGACAGCAGAATGGTCGGAATTGAGGTCATAGTTATCTTCTATAGATGTGAAATTAGTTGATACTTTTTTCATTATAAAAAAGTCTAACACATCAGGAGTTTTGTTTATATCTGCAGGCCAATATGTTGGTTTTCCTGTTGAAAGAAATAAACAACCTGTTTCTCTCAGCGCCTCTCTCAGTTCTTTACCTCGAGTAAGGGTCATCCTGGAGCCCCATTCTAGATGTTTAGCATTGTAGTCACCTCCAAGAATAAATCTTTCACCTAATTTCATTAATAAGCTCTTGAACATATGTTTTTTAATAGCGTGATTGGGCGGGCAGTACAGCGCTCCTACGTTGATATTTTGCTTTGTGCACCTTATTTGTACGGCTGTGAGTTGCATTTCTGTACTTTGTATGTTACAATGTTCATGATGGGTAATAAGATCATTTACTATGACCGCACTACCTCCTTTTGGTAGATTGTCAGGGTGCATTGTATGATATACTTTGTATCCACGAATTACTAAATTGTGCCCCTTTGTTAGATGGGTTTCTGACACGAGACAGACATCTATGTTTCGTAAGTTTAGGAACATTTCCAATTCTTGTTTTTTGTTGGGATTAGGAATTAATTAATTTAAGGATCTGCAATCCTCAGCTGATATGTAATAGAAAAAATTCTATTGATACATCATTTACTCGGGAAATATTAATAAAAGGAAAATATTAATGAATATTAAAATACTTGTGGATTGTATCCTTGGAGTCTTGATGCAATTGATTATACCAAATAAATGCCTTGGAAAAAATTTAGGTAGAACTTTTGAATATATAGAGAGGGATGAAATCAGCTTGACATATACTGAGTTTGGTTAAATAGTTGGAAAGAATTTACTAGCACAATTTGAGTCGGTTGAATGTAACCACTCTATAGAAACATCTCTATTTAAAATATGGTCCAAATTCGGTAAACAAAATACTAACGTTTTTGAAGAAGTTGCATTTATAAATTAATCGTTTTAATAAACTTGAAGTTCCTACAATTTATAATTTTAATTCGAATAAAAATTCTATTTTTGCTATTAAATTCAATGTCTTCGAGGCCAATTATTACATTTCAAAATAGGCCAATAAGTGATTCAATGGGCCAATCATTGATTTTTAAAATAGGCCAAATTTTGAAACCGACGACCAATAAATGATTTAGAGGTTATACTATTACTTTGTGTTTATTAAGAAATACAACCTAAATAATAACTTTTTGAATAAAGTAACTCAAAAAAATTGATTATACTATTAAATAAACATTTGATGTATATCTGATGTATACATTTGATGCATTCTAGACAACTGTATATAATTAATTGTATTGGTTGTGAGTGGCCAAAAGCGCTGCGGTACCTTAAATCACTACATTATTTATCTAGGTTAATTTTTTATTATTATTTATTTGATTGTAAATTTTTTTTAAATCCACCTACCACTCACAACAAATTGAATGTAAACAAATAATTTTTACATCAAAATATAAACACAAACGTCATTTAAAAGTCGCTGCTCAATGTAGTATAGATTTTTTAAACTTCAAAATTTATCTAGCGCTACATAAAATCACCGTTCAGTAGATAGAACATTTGTTCGAATGCGATGCTAATAATTTTGCAGCGCTAGATTCTACTGAACTCACCCAATGATTACTCTGTACTTCTACTGTGTATTACTGATTTCAGTAGCTAATATATATATATATATATATATAATATATATATATATTATATATTAGCTGCTGATATAAGAAGCTAATATATATATATTTATATATATACAAAATATATATAGTGGTGGTGAGTAATAATATTTGGTCGGGTTGAGTCAAATATTAGCTTATTTTTTTACTTAATTTCTTGCATATTATTTTAATTTAGACAATCTCTGAATTCTGTTATAGTCGAATTGGAAAATTAAAATAAATCTCTACTATAATTTTAATGTATCATTTACCACTATTAATTTATAGAGCTTGTCTAGATCAAAAATATAATCACACAAGGTAATTGAATTAAGTGGGAAATTAGTTTGTTTCTTACACAATTCTACCCTGTGTGATTACTTTCACTTTCTTTCATTTTGTTCCTATCTAAATAATTTTCCTATCAAATTCAACATTTTTCTGCAAGAATTTCTTCAAAACAATGGGTTCTAATAAAAAATGGAATATATATGAATACATATTTCAAACTAATTATTTATAAGTGTAGAACCAGGAGGCTAAGTTAAATCTCGTCTCTTAAAATCGAGCTTTTTTTCGTTTTTTAAAAATCTTACTTCCGAAAAACAATTTCGTTTTTCAAAATCTCATTTTGTTAAAATATGGATTTTTCAAAAGATTGCTTCAATTCCAGAATATTTACCTTAATTATTTTTATGCATAACCGCTATTAGAAACAATAACCGGGTATCTCCTTTTTCCAGAACTAACATAAAAAGTGAAAAAAACCTAAATTTTGATCAAAGAACATTTTGAAAAGTGAGATTTTGATCCCGACTTCTCCATCCAATTTATATCTACTTTTTCATTCCTGTCTCATTTATTTAGGACTTTTCATTGTATTTTATTATTATTTGTTGGGCGTTACAAACCTTGAAGCTTCTGGACCTGACGCAAAATTGTCTTCCACTGACTTCGGTCACGAGTGAAATCTCTCCAGTTGGTGATTTGAAATTTTTCATATTTGCCGATACTTCATCTCTCTAACGAAGGTGCGGCCTCCCTCGACGACGCGTTCCCTAGGGTTTGAATTCGAAGAGTTTCCTAGCCTGAGCATTTTCAACCATACGCTCTATACATGTCCTAACCAATGAAGACATCTTATTCTGACTTTTTTGGCTAGATCAATGTTGTTGAACAGCCGGTATCGTTCAACATTGTACTTCTTCTCCAAACCCCTTCGTCAGACACAGGACCATAAATGCGACGAAGAATTTTTCTTTCAAAAAATATCAAGTGCATGCTCGCTTGTTTTTGGTAATGTCCACGATTCAGAACCATATAGCAGCACCGGAAGGTACCTTGGTATTTTGGGATAGGAGCCTTGAACCCAGTTGTTTGGACAAACCGAAGCGCGAGCATGTTTACTGAATACTATTATATATAATTGTATTTTAGAGGGAAGCATTTGTCTTTTCTTATTGATTCTTCATAGCATTTCTATGTTCGAGATTTGATCTGTCTCATCAATCATAATTTGAATTTTTTTAACAACAGACTTTTTGTTTGTATAATTAGGAAACGTAGTTAATACCTTTGTATTGTGTCGAATGAATATAGTATTTAAGCTAACCCCAAATATCTGCACAAAACATGAATGAAAGTTAATTTTATTAAAATGTTGAATCTTTGATTAATATTCGGCATTTATAGAAAAATTACTACAATATTGTAGTTCTTGCTACTACCGTAAAGGTATATGTGTCCTGCAGTAAAATTAAACGATACACTAATGTAAAAGGTGGAATCGGTGAAGTACCTGGGAATAAATTTAGATTGCAACTTAATTGGAGAACTCGCATTATCCTAAACTAAACTGTCACTTCTTTATAGCAAAGTCATGATATACAAAGACATAGGAAGGAAATACGACTTTGGTTTGGCAATTCAAATATAGAAATAGTTGATCGTTTTCAATCAAAAGTGTTACCATTATATAAAAAATTTAATTAAATTATATCTATTGTGTTTATTACAGTATAAGTCGACTTATATCTTTTCGATCGTTCAACTTGGTAGAGGATATTGTTAAACTTACTAATGCTTTTTAAATGGAATTTAGTTATAATAGTTTTACAAAAGAAGAAGCCTGAATTTTCCATTCCATGTATCTTTTTAGAAATAGTTTAAATCGTAAGCAGAAGAAAAATCAAACGATTATTATTAAATTCGCTTAGAAAATCGAATATATGTATGTATGTATATGTTAATGTATGCCTATAATCTTCCAAGCATATTTTTTAAGAGATTTTTTTTAAAGTCACCATCTAGATGATGTCACTTAAATGATAGTTACGATTAATTGTGTTATTCCAAATATTGCGTTTTACGAGTGCATATTAATATGCACCGATTTTCATATATCTGTAATATATAAATGTATAATCATATAATACAAACATATATATACATATATTATTCCTTTTTAATAAAAAAAAAATTATTTCAACATTTTTAATGCATCAAAATATTTTAAATACAATTTTAAGATGGCAGTAACTTTTATTAATTAACCGAAGAAGAAAACTTGGTGTTAGTTTTTATTGAGGTTGGAATTAAGTTGAAAAATATTAACTGAATTAATAATCAACTGAATTCTGAGTTTAGCAAGTAATTTGAGTAAGTATTCAAATTTAGCATCAGTATAAATAAATTGATAAATAAGTCTAGTAAGTACATACATATATGTATATGTAAAAACATTAAATAAATTAAGTTTAATTGGGGATTTTTGAGATCAGTGTTAAAGAGCTGAAATTTATAAAAGAACAATCCAAATAAATTAATATTAACATAATAAAGCTTTTAAAATAATAAAGCCTTTGATAGCTTTATAGAAAATTTTAAGATTTGCTTGAAACCAATGTTGAAATGTTCGAAACAGAGTGTTTCGTTTAAGTATTAGATGATTAATAATAGAATTATTTTATTTTTATTTTTTTTTTATTAAGTTTTGAATTAATTGAAAATATTGATAATACCACAATTTTCTATCCAAATTATTTGTTGAAAAATCAAATCATTATTTTATTGACCTACTGCGGATTAATTAGGAATAATTAGGAAAGATATCAATTTAAGAAGGAAAAATAAATTTTGATATCTATAGGAAAATTACGACAACTAAAAGAACTATCACTTCCGATTCAAACCACCCCCATGGACAAAAGATGGCAGCATATCATACAATGATTAACAGACTACTGACCACACCTTTATCAGAAGAAAACTTCAAAAAGGAAAAATTATATATTGAGGACACAGCAGAAGTAAATGGATTTATGAAAGAAAATGTTGAGAAAATAATAAAGAAGAAGATCCATAGAACTGAAATGGAAAATCTCTCAACTTTATTCGAACAAAACAAAAATATGCAGAAGCCAAAACGAATCTGTGTAGCACATTCCGCATACACAAAAAAATTTAGCAATATATTTAAGAAATACAACTTAAATGTAGTCACTACTAGCAGAAATCTCAAATTATGTAATCTGTTAGGATCTGCTTAAGATAAGAAAAGCATAGAAGAAGTAAGTGGTATATACAAAATATCATGCCAAGATTGCACAAAAACTTACATAGGACAATCCAAGAGGTTAATTACAGTTAGATTCCAGGAACATATGAGGGAAGCACAATTGGCCAGGAAAAGAAACTACACGAATTTTAGGTCAGCTGTAGCGTAACATATAGTTGAAGAAGAACATCATATAAATAAGAATAGTTTAAAATTAATAAAAGAGGTAAACAAAAATAATAAACTAGATATGTATGAAAGCCTGGCAATATCTAGAGAACCTGTTAACAACAGACTTAATAATGATGTAGGTAGTGGATTCTCGCCATTATTTAGATTACTTTAAAATTAAAAATCAGGTTCAGGTAGAATTAAGATCATAAATACTAGAATAAGGGTTATTGCGTAAGACTAGTTTAAATGCAATAAATAATAATTATACAAAAACAAAAAATTTAATAAATAAAACACTATAGATTAGGTAGCACTATTAAGGAATTACTATTGTTAACAAAATGAGCATATTATTGAGGGTTCAAATTATATAATTATATGTAAGGATTAGTGTAAATATTAATTAGTCGCAAAGCACTGATGAAGGAAGTAAGTTGCTTCCGAAATATCGATATTTGCAAAATAAATACAAATGATTAGTGAAAGGAAACTCGACTTTTATTCCATAAATCTAAACATATCACTAAAAACAAATCTGATTATCAAAAAAAAAAAAAAAAAACACATAGTTAAGTTTCTAGTGTTCTTTAGTGTAGGGACATACGTTTTCTATTTGTATTATATTATACTAGTGAATCCCCTGGGCAATTGCACAGAAGCAGTTCCTTCAGGCCCGATTTTATATATAATGAAATGTTTGTTTTGGTATAATTGTAGTTCTTTTCTGAATCGTTTGATTCTTGAATACATATATAATGAAATTAAAGTATAATACCTAATACTTTATGACGTAAATAAATAAAATCCCATTACTGTCAACGTAGTAGATCGATAAATCACAGTTTTTGGATTTTATTGTAGAATATATTCTGAAGCGTATTTAAACAATTAATTCGTCAGCTTTGGTTCCTGATCAAAAAATATTCGTCATGAAAGACAGCCATTAATTTAGACGAACTAAGATAGTGTAGTGGTTATGTTATCGACTATGTTATGTAATAGCAAAAGGATAATTTCGAGTTTAAGTACCACTTATGTCATGAATGTATGTACATACAAAGTTTTTCAATTATTCTTTAATATTAATTTGGAATACATGTTCGTTGTCATTTAAAATAAGATGTAACTTTGCTATTATGAAGGCAAAGTTTTACTTTACAATAGATGTAGTTTTCCACATTTAAGTTGGCTGCTATATCAAAAATTAAAAAAAAAATTTAGAAGAATAGACAATGTTATTGTCTATGCCATCTTGTAGATATTATTGTAAATACCAAGCCGTTAAAGCAGTTAGAATTTTAGTCATTCAGTCTCGAAATTATAAAGATAAACAATGTCATCATTTTGATGTGCTTGTATCTTATTTATCCCATATTTTTTTACTTTTTTAGTGAGCAAATGTTTTTGTACTTTTGTATTACCTACATATTTGACAACCCCATGATTGAATGCCGTAAAATAAACAATTGTAAATGAGTTATTACTTCTATTTTTTATTTTTGGGGTATTGGTATTTAGTTTTAAATGTTTTAAATGTATTCACCACAGTTTTGCATATTTTTATTTTTGGCTTAAGAACTTGCAAAAATTTTAATGTTTTTGTGGTGTAATTTACTATTCAGTTATTCTTGCTTTTTTACCCACCACGTCGTTCATCTTGTGTATTATAATATAAGATGTATTCGTTTATAGTCAAAAACGTTTGTAATCACAATTCTGTTATAGTAATAGTCAATAACTTGTTTGAAAGAAAGTAATAAACTTCATAAATTCATACAAATCGATGTCGTTTATAGTCACATTAAAATATAACGCCAATTTTTCAATAAAACAAAAAATTAGTCAAAAGTGAATTATTTTATTAAAAAACTGATTTATATAGGTATTGTCCTTTTATGTTCTTTATTACAAATATGTATATTTTGTGATTAAATAACAGAATTGCTATTTATGAATAAAATAAAGTTTAAAATTGTTGTACGAAATATATTTTTTTGAATTTGATGATTTTGTTTATAAAGATACAATTTTTTTTTTGATATTTGCCAATAGTCACAAAATGATTATAGTCAGAAATATTACTGAAATTTAGCGAATGACTATAACCGTGTTTTACTGCACACATTTTTTTTAATGATAGCAGAAGCAAATGAACTAACATTTATTATATCATTTTTGAAGAGTATATGATCTGATTTTTGTTTTCAATTTTTGTTTGTGTTTTCGTTTTTTGTACTTTTTCTTATAAGTTTAAATAAGATTGAAATTTATTTTAGAGTATATAGATGTCGCCAGACGTGTACCGGATTTCGACAAGGAAATACATTATCATGCGACTTCTTCAATCTAGTACTGGAACGTATAGTGCGACGAGTGGAAGTAAACACAACCGGCAATATATTTTTCAGATCAGTTCAACTACTAGGGTATGCCGACGACATTGACATTATCGCCAGATCCTTTAACCAGATTGAAGAAGAAGCGATTTGGGGCTGACCAAATCTCTGTAATTAATTTACTATTCAACTATTCTTGCTTTTTTACCCACCACGTCGTCATTTTGTGCATTACAGGATTTCACTTAAAATGGGAGTATCAAATTACTACTGAAGATTACTAATTTTTTTTATTTATTTATACTATTTAGCATTTAATGCCTCATGTATAAAACTTATTTAGGTCATCTTGGATCATATGAATATCTTGCATTGACGTTATCTTTTTAAAAATCTTCATATTATCAATTTTCAAACCGTTATTATTGAAATGAAAATTTAATTTTTATTTTTGGATGAAGTTTATGATAGTTTCAGAGAATAAGTTCAGATAAAGTTTAAAAGTTGTCTCAAAGACTTGTCTAAAAAGCTCTGAATCCATATGCCACATTGACAGAGATAACATTAAAGAATTGAATACTTGAAAATATCTCATTTTTTATAATTTTCAGAATTCCTTTTTTAATTCAAAATATAATTTTAGCCTACATTAATTTATTTATTTATTTATTTATTAAACAGTGGACCTGCAGATGAATCTGTAGGCCAACTATAGACCCTTTTCCCCTACGGGATGTGGAGCCTACAAATATAATTTTAGCCTACATTAATTTCATTATTAGTTTCATAGCCTTATTTTTTATAGAAATTTATTATTTATTTTTTTTCTTAATTAATTTATAATTTTTTGATTTATTAATTTTTAATTCACATTGACATTACATATTTTTAAAGTTCTACACTATAGCTTTTTATCTTCAATCTCTGTAATATGTGAATAAAAAAAAATCGAATAAATTAATAAAAACAAAAAAAAATTACAAATCTTCGATGATTTAATTTAATTGATCAAATACTATGTATTAATTTGCGAATGATGTTACATTTAATTATAAAAACAAAACTCATAAAATTAACTAATAAAAAAAAACATATTTTTAATCATTTTATAAATATAATTGTGTTACTTACCTTGCATTCATTTTTCGTATTATTACTTGCGAATGCAACATTTGCACCTTCACTTATATTTTGCACCAATCTATTCACATTATATTTATCATATGAAAGAGTTGGCAAAAAAAATAACCATTGATTGAAAGTATTAAACATTTTTAATTTTGATGCTGCATTAATAACAAAATCTGGATCCGATGTAAATACAACAAATTTGTTATACTTATAGATTGAATACTGTTTTAAAGATTCTTCAATTGATAATGTTCCTTTTACTTTTTTATCACTGACTTTATTAACGTATATTGAAATTGGATTCAAACGATTTTTTGGATGCTCATGAACTAATGATGCTATAATGTAAGTTGTTTCGTCCTCTAAATAATAAAAATAATAAGAAAAAAAATTTAACAAATCAGTTAATCGTTCTTACATTTTACCGCATATGAAAAATAATTTTATCGAGTATCTGTTATGTTACGTTAAGTTGCAATAATTATCTAGAGGATACAATAAGCTTCTCTGATGTTCTCATTCGAACCATTTGAAAAAAAAAAAAAAAAATAGATTCAGTGATGTTTTAGATATCAATGTTCACGAAAAAAAAAATATTCTTAAATATTAGTTCTGTATATAATAAGTCTAAAAGCCGATAGCCCTGACAGCTAGTGCTTGTAATTCCCTATTGTGTAAATTTAAATTATATTCAATAAAACATAATAATAATAATAAGTCTAGTCTCATACACATTTGTTTTTTCTATTTATTTACATTACAATTTCTATTTAACGTCACATCACTTAAAATTAAATTTTTGGAGGAGACCAGATTTATTGTTTGTCATTTTTATATGTAAAATTATTAAGTTCAGCTTACATACATTTTTATCTCGGATCCTATTCCTACTTAGATATCAAAATATGTAAATAACATTGTTATTTACATACCGATGGATAGATTTAACTGGTTTGTCGGTGATTTACTGGTCGAATACTGGTCGTACTGCATAATTACTAATAGTGACAAGTAGCAGTATTTTTACCGGTTAGTGTTGTGCTGGAAATTTTAAGTACCAGTAAATCATATTGATACTGGTACTTAAAAATATCTCAAATAAATATATTTTATTCGTACTGGTACTCAGAAAATTTCCAGTATTAAAAAAATGATACTGGTACTGGAGGATAAAATACTGGAATAGTAAAATTTTAGGTGATAAATATAGAAATATTCTTGATTTCAGAGTTTCTTTGCATGAACAGAAACAAATATTTTTATTGTATTTTGTATCCATAAAATCATTGTATCCATTAAATCGCGAAAGCGTGGAAAATAAATTAATTTTTCCTTTCCGTACTGTTCAAATTAAAAATAATTTATTTTACTTTAATCATAACATTAATTAATTAATTAAAGTAATTTAAAAAAATAAAAATTAATTTTTAAAATTTGAACTTACCAATGGAATCATCATATACAAGTACAGCTGATTTCCATTTAAGTATTCTTTGTGATTTAATGTCCAAAATCATTTGGGCAATATCTACTCCTTTTCTTGTTAATGGAATCTGAAAATCAAAATAAACTTTTTATTATATTATATTACATATCTTATAACATATGAGTCTTATTGTTAAGTTAAAATTTTATTGTCTTAGAATACACTTATGTCTGTAGGAAATTTTTTCATAGAAATAAATGAACATTACATTCGATATTCGATTCAGCATTTATCAACAGGGCAACCAACGTATTGGCCGACGGATAAGGAAAAAGTTTCCGATATTATTGATTTTTGCGTCACTAAAGGTATTGCAAGCAATTACATAAAAGCTAAGTCCTGCTTAGACCTGTCATCTGACCACTAGCCTATTATAGTAACAATATGAACAAAAATATTCACAACATTTGCTATTACAACATATGTACAACATGTACATTATACAACAATAAAACGGACTGGTTGTTATTTGGGTTACAACTGGCACATGATATTGAGCAGCACATTTCTCTGAAAACTAATGAAGAAATAGATGAGGCAGTTGAAAATTTCAATAAAACAAAAAGCGACTTGGGAAGCTACACCACCAAAAAATATGTAAAAACTTGAAATAAGTCCAGTTTTTATCAAAACCAAAGTGATTATTTAAAAAGGCGCCTACGGCAAATATGACAAACAACTAGGTTGGCCAGTGATAAAAAAAAATTTAACAGGGCCACAAAACAATTAAAAAAACTGCTCAACAATGCTAAAAAAGAAGCTATTCAAGAACATCTCCGTAACTTAACACCAAGAGAGGCTACGGATTATTCATTGTGGAAAGCTACAAAAAAACTGAAATAGCCACAGCAGTTCAATCTACCAATACGAACTAATAACCAGCACTGGGCCCGTAGTAATGAAGAAAAGGCAAAAGCTTTCGCAGAGGACCTTAAGGAAGTATTTAAGCCATTTCCATCAGAAAGCTTAAACGTGGATTCAGAAATATATAATTTCCTCACCACTCCACTTCAAATGGATTTACCAATCAAGAATTTTACTATGGGCGAAATAACATCAATGATTAAAAATAATATCAAAACAAAAAAAGCCCCAGATTATGATCTAATTAGTGGTAAAATATTCAAAGAATTGCCGGAAGAAGGTTATAAAATATTGATGTATATTATATGAATGCTGTTCTAAGATGTTGCTACTTCCCATCCCAGTGGAAAATTGCTGAAATTATACTTATACCAAAACGAAAACCAGGACCTACGGAATCCAACTGTGGGGAGTAGCCAGCAACTCAAAAATTGCAATATTCCAGTATTTCCAGTCAAAACTATTAAGATTAGTAGTTGACGCGTCTTGGTTTGTCAATAATGATGTCATACATCGTGAGAACCATTAAGAAGGAGATTAGAAATATAAGCGGAAAGCACCAGATAAGATTAGCTTCACATCCAAGCAGCTTGTTGTTTGCAAGTGATGTAAGTCGCCTTAAGCAGCTACCCAGTAGACAATAGGAACAATCAAAGGGGGGCCAAAAAATACAATGGAGTATAATGCTGGCATCATGGGTGGTTGACCACTGGGTTATCTCATTCGCTAGTCAGTGCAATTTACCTGCATAAAAAATGTCATACAAACTACTGAATGTCTCCTTCAGAGACAGATTGTAATGTTTCATTGGGAAATAAAAAAAAAAAAATATTCGATATGTTTTCGTTAGTCATTCGCATGAGTCAATCGATAGTCTTCTAAAGCATTCACTTCTTTGATTATATGCATTACAGCATTAAATAGTTCTGAACTTATTGAATCTTCTTCTTCTTAATCTCCTATAAAGGTCTAATAATTTATTTTATCACATGCAAAACAATCGCATTTCTGCATAGTTTTACAGTATAAAAGAATTATTAAATTAATTATTTGTATAATGGTAGCAACAAAAGAATTTTAAAATAACACTAAAAAAAATTTTTTTATTTATAATTATTTTTTTAAAAATATTATAATACTTATGTACAAGCGTATTAATGTATAAGCGTATTAATATATAAGATAGCAAATGCAGTCAAATATTCTTCAACATTTCCGTCAACACTATCGTATTTATTTCTAATCAGTGTGAGTTATCTTTCACGATCTCTATTCTAAAACTAAAATAATGTTACAATTATTTTTAATTATTACATAAAAAATAAACAATTATAACTGCTCTTAAAATCTTCTTTTTAAAATTATTTAAGAACTGTAATTGGTTAGTCAATTAATTTTCAAGATCGTACGTTTGTACATACATAATAATTTATAATGTGCGTAATACTCGTATTTATATCTAAGTAGTACATCTTTATATAAAAATTTAATTGAAACTAGTCCACATTAAAGGGTTCAATAAGTCAAAAAGGTAGTCTTAAAATTAATTTAGTAACAAAAATCTATATAAAAAATAAAATATATTTAAATCTAAAAACCAAACATGACCAGCCTCAATTGTTATACAATTATTTTCACATAACTTTTTTTTTACCTTTGATTCTTATCTCATTTCACATACCTAAAGTAATAAAATTATTTTGAAAGTACTTTTAATTTAGATCTTCATTATAATTATATGCATGCATACCACTATAAAATTATAAATGGAAATTATAAATGGTATTTTAAAATTGAAATTTCATTTATAATGTATCTGAAGGTTAATGGTTGAATTTCAATTAACAAAATTTTCTTTAATTTAAAAATAATGGTCGTTTTATTTGTAACGGTTATCATATAAATTTTTTTCTTTGTATTTTTTTAAATTAAAATTAAATTTTGAGACTTAAAAATGTTTAATATGCTGTTAACACTATTCTATATAACATGTTATCAGTGATTAACTAGTTATGCAAGGTTTTATAACTAGAAATTTTATATGTGAATGAACCTATCAAGTTTTTTTTTTTTCAATATTTTTATTTTTCAGCATTTTCTTAATCTATGATAAAATATAATTGATATAGTAGGTATATACAAATAATAAAATTAATCTTATAGCTAAAAGTTATATTAATTTTAAATTATATCTGTACAATACAAATTCATTTAAAAATCAACAAATAACCTTAGTGGGAAAGTGCAAAAGTGTCTAACATGTTTTTCGGGAAAACATAAAAAATTAAGGATGCCTTTGAAAATTACGTAGATTTTTTCGAAAAAAATGTGTTAATTTTTTGAATAACTCTAGCCGAAAAAATATTTTTAACGCCATGTTGATGTAGAATCTAATGTATTAATACGCTAATAATGTCTTTAATAATTTCATTTACAATCAAAACTAAAATAGCTATGCAAATTACATTTTTATATATAAAAAAAATAAATTGTACTTTCTTATGGCGCCAGCAGTAAGAAAGAAATTTCAAAAAGTAAAATGTCAAATAATAGTTATGAAATTTATGTAGATATTTAGGCAGGGCTTATAAATCAGATTTTGTTTAACCAAAGGTTTAATGTTTACACTAATTTTATTTCATTTATAAATTTTATTACAAATACGTACATCAAATTTTGTTTCAAAAGTTTTAATTACATTATGTCAAAGGTGTAAATAATTAGGTAAAAAATATATTTAAGGTAAAAAAAAATATTAACATTGCGTCAAAATATGCGCATCCGAGAAAATGAACAGGAGTTTGCGAAACGGCTACTGGATGTTGGTAATGAAATAACCGGCAACACGGTAACATTACCTCTACAATGCTTTCCAGAAAATCCGGACGCAGTTGCACAACTATACGATGACATAAATTTAGCTACAATTGATCCGGAAAGTTTCTTATAGTGGCTCTAATTTGATGGATGTTGTAATTAAAATTAACTACGATTTGCAGCTTATTAGGAACTGGTTTTTTGTTCATCATTTAACTATAAGCCCTAAGACTAAGTTAATGTTTTTCAAAACTTCTTGTAATAGTAATGAAATTAGCGATTTATCTTATCACTCGCCGGTTTGTAAACGTTTTCCTTTATTTGTTTCTCCAACCTCAAACATGTCATACTTTGATTCTGTCCTCTGCGATAATGGTTGTTTTTATATTGAAAATGTTAGCTCTTTCAAATACCTAGGTATTATATTGGATAATAAATTAAATTGGTCTGAACATACTCATAATTTAAAAAAATATTTAAATAAAATTGTTCGTTACGGCTACCATTTGAGAAAATGTAGTACGTTGGAAATTTTAAATATATTTTACTACGCCTTTTTCAATTCCAAGTTGAATTATGGTTTAGCTTGCTGGGGTGGTTCTTACAATAACAGAATTCGTCCACTTCTCCTAGCCCAAAAACATTACTTTCTTTTAAAAACCATGCTTAATGTTAATCGTCTATCGTCTAGTTTCCCACTTTTCAAAAGAGTCTGTATTTTGCCACTCAGACATCTCTATATCTACAAAACTATGAAAATTTTTTTCATTAGATCTGGTTACCTCGATCAAAGGTTAACGCCAACTTACAACCTACGTATTAATTATTTGAATTATGTTGCTGTTCCAATGGCCAGAACAACACAATTTACGCATTGCTTTGTTAATATGGCTCCACGAATTTTTAATAGACTACCAATTCACATCAGAAGTGAACGTAATTTCTACTCATTTCTTAGACAGTTGAAAATCTGGTTATTTCAGTTCGATCACTCTCAAATTGAATCACTATTTAATGGTGGAAACTTGTATTAAATAATTGTTTTGTGTATGTATTATAATTAAATGTGGTTTTCTCTTCATACTTCAATTATATTATATTCTTTAATTTTGCTTGAACTTATAGTATACTTTTAAATATTTTACTTCAATATTAAGCTTTTCATACATTTTTTATTTGTTATTCCTTTTTTCTTTACATTTTTTGATACATTGTTTACACTATTTTTAATTTTATTTTTAATTCTATTTTTTTTTTTTTAATTATTTTGTCTAATCTTAATTTGTAATTACTTATGATTTTAGTACCCCGCTAAAACAAAAACATTTATATTTATATTTCTTTTTCATTTATGTTTGTTTCATTCAACACGTATTCTTTGGAATATATTCGAATGATCCTACTTATTTTCTTACATATATAAAGTTTTGTTATTTTTACTAAATTATTTCTTATTGAATTTTATATTATTATTTTTGTTCCTATTAACTATTCAATTAAACTATAGTTTTTTTTACTTTTATTAATTTTATTGAATTTATTATATTAGTTTATTAGATTTAAGAGCTTTATGTTTTGATAATATTCAATTTTAATTTGATGTAGTTTGTAAAAAATTTTATATTTAAGAAAATAAATGAATTTTAAATCTAAAAAAAAAAAATCTAAAGTATTAAGGACACAGCAATATTAACAGTAACCAATGGAATGACGACTCATTGGAAATAAATAATAAAGTATTGCAACGTTTAAATGGCACAGAAATAGTTTTTAAAAAGGTCGATACAGTAGTCAGTGATGATTGGAATGATCAACTAGCATATCCAAAAGAATTTTTGAATAGTCTCACTCCAATTGGAATGCCTTCACATATATTGAAATTAAAAATAGGAGCTGTCATTATGCTACTCAGAAGCCTTAGCCATTAAGAGAGCTATGTAATGGCACAAGACTAATCATTACAAGTATTAAAAATCACTATATCGAAGCCAATTTTGTAAATAGTATTAACTCAGATACAGTTTTTATTCCACATATTCCTCTAATTCCGTCCCATACAAATCTTTCCTTTATTTTCAAACGGAAACAATTTTCAATTCGACTAGCATATTCAAAGACAATTAATAAGGCACAAGGCTGAACTTTTGACAAAATATGTCTCTCTCGTCCTAAGCCGGTGCTTACTCATGGGCAATTTTATGTTGCTTTGTCTAGAGTAAGATCTTTTGACAGTTTTACTGTCGTCTCAAAAAAAGAGAAATAGAAAACTGTGTTTTCAGGAAAGCATTTTAATGAAAACTATTTCTTTGATGCTAGACCGGCGAATGTTACGCCGGGAATATCTAGTAATTTATTTATTTATATTTTATAAACAAAAAGGGATAAACATAAATTTTCATTTTTCTAATATAAAGCAGTAACAAAAAAATATTTAAAAAAAAAAATTTACTTAAATTTAAAAGTTAAATGAAAACTACATAGTTATCCGTAGTGTAAGTAAGCGCTTATTTCATCTAGCACGTAATAATGTATATGACATACAATTTATAGGACATATAGGACATGCAATGTATTATGAACTTCTATTGGAATAAAAGTGCGAAGAATAAAGTCAATGATCTAGTAAGATTTAACCTGCAAATCGATAGAGAAGTCCAACAAGGCTGTATTTCGCCGTCATTGCTGTTCAACCTGTACTCTAAACATATTTTCAAGAGTACAGACCAGACTTTTAAGACATAAATCTTATACGGAGTAGACATGGACGTTGGAAGTGGCTGCACTAAACAAATTAGAAGGTGTTATCGTAGAAAGTTAAAATTTCTTACGCCAACAGAGTTACAAACCTAGATGTTCTTAGAAGATTAACAAAGAACAACTTCTATATGTTAAACGTAGAAAAGTAAACGAGACCCGCTACTTTTCTGAATAGAAACTACAAATAGAAACTACATCAATTAATTGTACAAGGAAAAATTGAATACAAGAAGAATATCGTTCGAAAACAAATGTCATAGCTTAGAAACATTAGAAACTGGACATGTATCAGAAACATTGGCGATTTAATCCATTCAGCAAAGGATCGAAACATATATCAGGACATCGTTGCCAAACATCATATGACCGATGGCATTCAATATTGGATAGGCAACAAAAACAGAAGAAGATATTGAAATTAATTAGCTATTCTGTTTTTAAATACTTCTAAATTCAAGTTAATAATGATGACCAAGAATACTTGCCTTATAGTACTATCTATATTCATTATAAAATGATTTATGAATTAAAACATATTGTAACTGCCTCTGGAAATATCGACTGAAATTAATTTTAAAAGAATTCCCCCGAAAATAACTTAAATTATAATAACTCCTCTATTATATTTACGTTCCGGTTCGTTCATAAAATTGACCAGATCAACGATTTTTTCTTCATTTTTAATTACATTTTGTCAAAAAAAAACTAAAAAAAAAACTATAAAAAAATGTTTTTGTAAACAAAATTATTTTCACTTTTTCTATACGTCTTAATTATCACAAAAGTAATAAAGATGTAATTTATAACTGTTTTGTTATAACACTCCAGATGTTCAATGCATGAAACTGTAATTACGCGTTTTTTCGTTTGTTATATTCATTTTATAAACCAGTTTATTACAGTACTTTGGTTTAGGTAAATACTCGTAATTTACTTTGCAAAGGTACTAAAAATTAGTACTTAGAAATTTTCATGTATTTTTTTTTCTCAACTTAGGCATTACTTTTAAAATTAATTAAATTTATGTGTAGGTACCCATCATTTTGTTGATTTTGATAACCTAATTATAGGTATATGAAATATCTGATGGGATTTTAAAGTTTTTAGTGAAATATTTTGTTTGATATAATTGTATGTAATTTGATATTAAGATATTGAAATTGGTTAAACTGGTTTAATGTGAATTTTCGTATTTCGGTATGATAACAGCAAGTCAAGATCTAAGATGAACATATTTTTAGAAAATTCTACAGAGTCAAATTTTTTGAATTGTAATATAAGGTGTTTTGAGTAGATGTAGTGTATTCACACACACTATGTGGATTCAATTTCAAAACTAGCTTTATTTATAATTGTGTATATAAAATAACAATATATGTATAATTAGATACATACTGTGCACTAGGGGCCCCTGTTGAGTAATTATAATTCAAGTTGAAGCCAAATTAGAGTTTTTAAAATAAAAAAAGCTAAAAAGTTTTAAAAAGAACAGTAATTTACATAGAAATCTCGGCACAAAAGTTTTGAGGTAAGTAAGGTTTATTTAGGACACAGAAATACACCTCTCTCATTTACTGTTTCGTTTCTGATATATTTTGTAAGTGGCATTCAGTGGATAAAATTAAATATTTGTGTAATTGTAAAAAGAGCTAGGTACAACTATACATATACATATTATTAACCAAAACTATATGATTACTACAAATTACCAAAATTTAGAAACAGTTACTCAAAAAAATTAGAAATGAAGAGTTCAAGGGATTTTTTTTTTGTTTTTTTGTTTTTATTTGATATATGTACGTAGGTTCGTTGTAAGTTGTAACTAATAATAATAATTGATTTGTTTCTTTTTGTTTTTTATTTTAATAAGAACTTACATATGCATGTATTTGGGGAATAATAAAACCATATGATTAGAAATTTTTAAAACTATATGTGCGCATTATTTTTGTATATACAATTTATTTACATATTGAGAGTTTATTAAAGAGAAGCGAAATAAAAGGAAAAGGTGTCTTCTGCGCAGGCCCTTAAATACTTGTCAATTATAATTATAGACTGGTGGCCCCTGTTGAGTAATTATATTTCAAGTTGAAGTCAAATTTAAAGTTTTTAAAAAAACAGTCATTTACGTACTGACATAGACTTTGCACGATATAGCAGAAACCACTCGTGTTTAATAAAAAGTTTTGTGGTTAGTAAGTTTTATTTAGGACACATAAATACACGTCCCTCATATACTGCTTCGTTTCCGATATATTCCCTATAGTAAGTGGCATTTAGTGGATAAAATTACTAAAAATAAAAAATTTTGTCATTAAAGATGAAAAGGTGTCTACTGCGCAGGACCTTAAATGCTTGTCAATTATAATTATAGATAGCTACTTTGACTCTATTATGTAAAGATGAAATTGCCCGTCATATGAATTTTTTTTGTTTTTGTTTTTTTTTATATTTTTGTTTGTTTTTGTTTTTTATTTTAATAAGAACTCACGAATAATGTATTTGGTGAATAATAAAACCATATGATTAAAAAAATTTCAACTGTGTGAGCATTATTCTTTTATATACAACTATTATATTAGAAGTTCAATAAGGATAATTATATATACTCCAACTCTACTATATAAAAATAAATTTGCTCGTCATATGAACAATTCAACTGATTTTTTTTGTTTTTGCTTTTTTATATTTTTTATTTAAGATGAAATTGTTTCTTTGTTTTTTTTTGGCATATGTACATAAATTCATTTGCAAGTGCATAATATAAAATATAATAACTGATTTGTTTACTTTTGTTTATTATTTTCATAATATCTCACTTATGCATAATGTATTTGCTGAATAATAAAATCATATTAGTACAAAATTTTCAACTGCGTGCGCATTTTTGTTTTATATACAATCTTATATATTATATATATTAGAAGTTCATTAAGGAGTACTATTACATACAAAAGGAAATTTCAACAGGAGTTCGTTAACATCAAGAACTCCCCCTAAATCAATAAACAAAGAGAGTAAAACAACAAGAACTCCTTTGAAAAACGTGCCAGTAGAAAAGCAAACAAGAGTCGAAAGCGTTTGCGATAACAAGATCCATCTAGACTCTGTAGGTGTAAACTTCTACAACGAATGGAAAAAAGGAGTAAAGGCACGGAAAGAAATGGAACAGATAGTGATCAGTCTACAGGATCACATTAAAGAACTAGAAAAAAAGGTTACCTTATTAGATAGAGGTAATTCACCAGCGCCAAGTAATTGCAACATCTTCAATTACTTCACGGATGAAGAAGAACTCACAAGAGAAACGGATTGGATTCTTAAAAAAACAAAAAGACCATCCAAAAAAAGGAAAGCAGAGGGTAGCCCCGAAACTGCCCAACAGAAAAAAGAATCACCAAAAACAAAACAAGCAGCACTTGGAAACAGTACTGCGGATAAAAAAGCTAAAAAAGAGGAACATAAACCACCACCTATTATGGTTCATGGGTTAGGTACCTTTGGTGAGCTAAATAATTTAATAAAGCAAACCACTAAAAATGAATGCAAGTACACATCTTATAATAATAACGTCTGGAAGATCAATGTTACTGATAGTGACACATACAGATGTATAACAAACGATTTAACATCGAAGAAAGTTCAGTGGCACTCCTTTGAGGACAAATCTACCAGACCAACAAAAGTTATGGCCAGGGGATTACATCCTTCATGCGATGAAAAGCAAATAGTTCAAGACCTGAGAGATAACGGTTTCCAGATACTAGAAGCCAAAAACATAATTATTAAAGATAAAATCGAAAAGAACGATGGTAGCTTTATCACTCAAAGAAGAGGATTACCATTGTTTATGTTAACATTCGATAATAGAGAAAATATAGAAAACATTTTTTCTATTAAAACAATAATGAAAATAGTCGTTAAAATTGAACCACTAAGAAAAAACAAAAAGTTAATCCCACAGTGCAAGAGATGCCAAGCTTTTGGGCATACACAAAGTTATTGTAATAGAGACTGTGCTTGCGTTAAGTGTGGCGGTAAGCATTTCACAAAAAGCTGCATTTTAAAGTTGGGAGAAAAAGCCAAATGTATTAATTGTCGTGGTGATCATCCGGCAAACTACAGAGGATGCCCAATTGCAAAAGAACAGCAAGCCAGAAGAAACAAACAAGGAAAACTACCCCAAATTCAAAAGATTAATACCTTTAAAAATGAAAAATTTGTTGACACGAATAGAAAACCTACAGTAATAAATGCTGTACGTAATGTAAATGCTAAATCATATGCCCAAATTGTGAAAAACTCCCGTAAGGAAGATGATTACTCAGTCAAGGATATATTAAGTCTTATCCTACAGAGACTAACAAACCAAGACGAATTTATTAAAACATTATCTGACGAGATTACAACGATAAAAAACCATAGCAGAAAACCACCGCAGTCACATAAAAAATAAGCCACACCCTTAGAGTTGCTACATGGAACGCAAATGGACTCTTCCAACACATTTTAGAACTCGAAATTTTTCTGAAGGATCAAAACATAGATATATGTCTAATTTCTGAAACACACTTCACAAAGAAATTCAGTATTAAAATTCCTAATTACGTTTGTTATCATACTTCCCATCCAGATGACAAAGCAAGAGGAGGAACAGCAATACTGATAAAAGGCAACATTCAACACCATGAGGAGCAGAAAATAGAAAATGCAATGATACAAGTTACAACAATCAACATTAAGGTCAAAAATAAGGACTTCAAAATCTCGGCTATCTATTGCCCACCAAGACACTCACCTACTAGAGTCGACTTCATAAATCTCTTTAAAATACTTGGAAACAATTTTATCATCGGAGGAGATTTCAATGCGAAACATACCCACTGGGGTTCAAGATTAACCACAACAAAAGGGAGAGAACTATATCAAGCTGGAAGAAATCATAAGTGTGAATTTATTTCTTCCGGTGCCCCAACCTATTGGCCCACTGACCCAGCGAAAATACCTGATTTGATTGATTTCTTTATAATAAAGGGAATAAATAGAAACCACACATATGCCGTGAGCAATGATGACCTATCGTCTGATCATACTCCAGTGATCATGGTTCTAAGTGAAAAAGTTGAACACAAAAATTGCCTCCCAAGACTTACAAACAAGACAACTGATTGGGATATGTTTAGAGAAAAACTTGAGCAATTCATTACTCTAGGATCCGTGGAATCAAGGAACCAAATTGATGCAGAAGTCGAGCAATTCATTGTAGACGTGCAGCAAGCAGCAAAGGAGAGCACGCCATGTTTTGACTCGAAACATCACTCGAGAGTGAGCTATCCTCCAGAAATAAGAGCACTGGTTATGGAGAAGAGAAGGGCACGACGAAAATGGCAATCAACGAGGTACCCAGGTGATAAAATTATATTCAATCGCTTAAATAATCAACTAAAACAGCAAATCAGAAATATAAAAAATAACTCATTTAATAAATTCTTAAACAATTTATCAGCCGATGCTTATACTGACTACTCGCTTTGGAAAGCAGCTAAACGAATAAATAGACCACAGGTGCAAGATCCACCTTTGAAAACACAGGCTGGTAGCTGGGTCGGTAACCCAAAAGAAAAAGCTAAGATTTTTGCTGACCACTTGGCAGAGGTCTTCACAGCACCAACCCAAAATCTTGCAAATGAAAATATAACTCTCGAAGTTAAAATAGATGAAGCGGAAATTTCGCATGTCACTCTAAGAGAAATTAAACAAATATGCAGACACAACCTGAGTGTCAAAAAAGCACCAGGTTACGATCTCATCAATGGCCAAATCATGCGGGAACTACCAGATCTAGCTTTGTTAAAGCTACAACATATATTTAATGCATGTTTTAAGTTCACATATGTTCCGAGACAATGGAAAATTGCAGAAGTAATTGTAATACCGAAGCAAGGAAAACCGCCTTCAGAGGTAACATCATATCGACCAATATCGTTGTTACCTATTATATCAAAAATATTTGAGAAACTGCTCCTCAAAAGACTTGCCCCGATTATTGAAGAAAGAGATCTGATCCCGAACCATCAATTTGGATTCAGAAACAAACATTCTACAATTGATCAAGTGCATCGGATCACAAATATAGTGGAAAAAGCGTTCGAAGAAAAAAAAGTCTGCTCAGCAATCTTCTTAGATGTTGCTCAGGCTTTCGACAAAGTGTGGCACCAAGGCCTTGAATTTAAACTACATCGTGATTTACCAAGACAATTCTATGAAATATTAAAATCATATATGAACAATAGATGCTTTCGTGTACGTTATGCCAAAGAATATTCAGAAGTAAAAGAAATATCTGCTGGAGTCCCACAGGGAAGTGTTCTTGGTCCAATACTTTACCTGCTATATACAAGAGATATCCCACAAATTGACAACATTTTTATGGCTACCTTTGCAGACAACACTGCGATTCTTGCAGTTGACGTATCTGTCGAAAACTCCACAGTAAAACTTCAAAATGCAATGAATAAAATAAGATTATGGACCCAACGTTGGCGCATTAAACTTAATGAAAGCAAATCAACTCATATAAATTTTACATACAAAAAGATTGCAACCATTCCTATCTCAATCAATAACAAAATAGTACCATATGCCAATACAGCAAAGTATCTGGGAATGACACTCGATGCTAAGCTAAGATGGAAGGAACATATAAGAAAGAAAAAAGAAGAGCTAAACATTAGACTCAAAAAATTTTACTGGTTACTTGGGCGTGGTTCTGAGTTATCAGTACAGAACAAAATATTGATATATAAGCAGATATTAAAACCTGTGTGAAGGTACGGTATCCAATTATGGGGCTGTGCAAAGAAAACCAACATTGAAATGTTGCAAAAATTTCAAAATAAAGTGCTCCGTGGTATAGTAAATGCACCATGGTACATACGTAACAAAGATCTCCACCGTGACTTGCGCATTGAAACAGTCACGGAAGAGATCAAGAAACATGCAGTCAAACACGAGCAGAGACTGCAAACTCATGTGAACTCGGAAATGGCAGCAGTTCTTCATATCGACAGCAGTATCCGTCGACTCAAGAGAACGAAACCCCACGAGCTGGTCACGACCTAAAATGGAAAATTCTACGATAATAGTTTCCTTTACGGAAACTTTTATTTCAATAATTTTCCTTTGCGAAAAAATCTAAAAAATCTTCCCACGCGGAGCTATTGCTGTGACTATCTCCTTCACGGGAAATATCATAGTGATAAAGTTCCTACACGGTAATTATTATGATGTTAGCGATCCTCCACGGAAACTATCACTATAATAATTTCCTAAAGACGCGACCGAAAATTTACGAAAAAAAAAAGTCATTAGTCGATCTTACGTAGATTGGTTATAACGGAAAAAGGTAGATGGGCTTTAGTGGGTTCGATTCCTACACTATCAAGATGCACACGCGGCTGGAGCTCTTGATGTCCTTCGGGGATTACCTCCTATCTTTCGCAAAAAACAAAAAAAAAAAAAAAAAAAAAAAAAAAATTAAGGAGTAGGAGAATCGAAATAAAATAAAAAGGTGTCTACTGTGCAGGACCTTAAATGCTTGTCAATTATAATTATAGATAGCTACTTTAACTCTATTATGTAAAGATGAAATTGCCCGTCATATGAATTTTTTTTGTTTTTGTATTTTTTTTGTTTTTGTTTTTTTTATATTTTTGTTTGTTTTTGTTTTTTATTTTAATAAAAACTCACGAATGATGTATTTGGTGAATAATAAAACCATATGATTAAAAAAATTTCAACTGTGTGAGCATTATTGTTTTATATACAACTATTATATTAGAAGTTCAATAAGGATAATTATATATACTCCAACTTTACTATATAAAATAAATTTGCTAGTCATATGAACAATTCAACTGATTTTTTTTGTTTTTGCTTTTTTATATTTTTTATTTGAGATGAATTTCTTTTTTTTTTATTTTTATTTGACATAATATGTACAATGTACATTATGTTCACTGCAAGTAATTATAATAACTGATTTGTTTGTTTTTTATTTTAATAAGAAGAACGCACATATGCATAATGTATTTGCTGAATAATAAAACCATATGAATCAAAATTTTTCAACTGTGTGTACAATATGCTTTTATATACAACTTATTTATATATTAGGAGCTCATTAAAGAGAAGCGAAATAAAATGAAAAGATGTCTACCGGGTAGATCCTTAAATGCTTGTCAATTATAATTATAGATGTGTCTAATACATGTATAAAAATGTTATAAGTGTTGTATAATACAATATGTATTTAAACATACAGTAAAGTCATGATAATATATAGTATCTATTATAATTATAAGTAGAGAGATAGAGAGTAAATAGAGATTTGGCATACATGGTGTGTTTAAATTTTAAGTTTACACTCACTATCTAGATTTTCTTTTGGTCTCCGAACTTTAAAATTTTTTGTCCATCTTGTCGTCTGCATTTGTTTACCCTCAGAGTATACAGAGGTCTCGTAAATTTATACTACTTATCTAAGGGTTGGTACTACTAAATTGATACTACTTCTCTAAGTTGGTATACTCCGTAAACAACAAAAAATATTTTTTTAAACGTTTGAATTTATTTTTAAGTCCTGACGTCTACATTTTCCTGCCATTCAGAAAGAGAGTCCCATACGTAAAATGGGAGGAGCGAGGGAGAAGTCACTGAAAAAACAATTTTATTTTTTGTTATATTTTCTTAAATTCTTGTCGTTTACATTCCATATTCAAACAGTCAGTAAAAGTAGGGTTTCAATAAATTGGGTCGACGGCTTGACAAGAAAAACGTTTTGTTATTTTTATTTGTAAAGTTTTGTTTACATTTTCTTATTTTCTTCATAACCTAAGATGGATACAAAGTTCTTGATGTTGATACATATTAATTTTATTTTTTCCGCCTTTTTTCCTACATAAGCTTATGACTCATGCTTGACTAATATTTTAGCTGAAATTGATACTTTATTAAAACAAATTTATTAGAAAGTTCTGACGCAGAGGTTTGATTTTTCAATTATTCTAAAACAGTTCCAATTCCAAACAGCTCATAGTGCGATTGAACAGGTTCATTGAATTGCAGCACATTACCAAAACAGATTTTGAAATAAAAAAAATTTGCCCAGCTTTATTTCTTGATGTGTCACAGGCGTTTGACAAAGTCTGGTATGATGGTTTGAAATTAGTAATACATAATCATCTACCTTCTGAAAATCACCAGTTACTGATACCATCTATATCTGTCTAATAAACGCTTCAAAGTTAAAATCAAAAAACACATAACTAAAGAATTTAAAATAAATGCGGAGTACCACAAAGTACTGTCCTTGACCCACTTTTGTAATTAATTTAGACGTCTGATTTACCGGAAAGTGATCAACTAGTAATTTGCATATTATTATAGACCGGAATTTTGAGGTCATACAAAAAACCTCAGGTTGAATCCACAGATCTACAAGAACATGTAAACATTGAAAACCGGTTAAAAAAGTGGAAAATTCAAATAAATGAAAATAAATTGTGTTCATGTCAAGGTCATGTCCTCAGATAAATATAAATGGAGTACACCTATACCGCAAACAAATGATATGAAATATATCGCAGTTCATCTTGATAAACGGTTGACTTGTAAAACATATCTCAAGCGAGACCAATCCAAAGTAAAGTTAAAGATTTTATACTAGTTAATTGGTAAACATTCAAAGATGAAAGTAGATTACAAAATAATGGTATACAATTCCATATGAAAACCCATTTGTGCATTAGCTTAATGCTAAACATAAGCAAAGTATTTGAACACTTATTAACGACAAATTAATTAAATTTACATTAACGAAACAAATTATACCTGAAAACCAATTCGGGTTTAGGTACAAGCATGGAGGGATTCACGCCATTACAAAGTTGACTTCAGATATTTGTTGGTTCATTAACAAAAAGTTTGGGTTCGGACCTGTTTGATAGATTTGGTAAAACCTTTTAACACGGATGATTAGATGGCTTAAGATATAAACTTTTAAAATTTAAAGTACCAAAATACCTTGTAGCAATTATAATTGATATGATTTATAAAAATAAATTTTTCATAAAAAACCAAATGACAATCATAAAAAAATTTTCACGATCGATAATGGCCTGTTTCACGGTACCGTTAATCCACTTATACTGTTTTCAATATATTTATGAGAGTTATTGTCCTCATTAGACGGATTAGAGGAAATAATTATGCATTGGTCTTTGCCGATGACATCATATTCTATTCTGCCGATAATTCAGTAGATTACATCAAAGGTAAAGTACAAAAATGTTTAATATTACTCGGTGCTACTGCAAAGTTTGGCTGCTGAAAATCAACATCAACAAATGCGAAACAATTTTCTTTCGTAACACGGTTGATAAAACTAGTGTAGATATCAAAAACACTGGAAAGAATTTGAAATAAAATCCGCAAGAAATGTTATCTTAACTAATAAAAAAGTAGTTAAATACCTAGGAGTACAATTACATCGTAACTTAAACTATATTGAGCAAATCAAATGTAACAAAGCTTTCATGGCTTCAAAAAAACTTTTTTACAATAAAATCATTAGTAAAAGAGTTAAATTATATAAAACTAATAAGACCCACGCTTGTATATGGTGCACCAATATGGTACAACATCAGTGCGAGCTTAATGGAAACTCTCCGAAACTTTGTGCAAAGAAAGTGCATAAGAGTTTGTACTGATATATTTAGAAAGCCCAATTCCGAATACAAGCATTACTACTCTAATAAATACTTGTACAAGGAAGCAAACATAATTATAATCGAAAACATTATGATTATCATTAATTCGAAGACATTATGATAAAATAAAAAACACTCCGGAAAATGGTTTAATATCGCATAAATTCTACCACAATTAAGAGTACATCGAAGAGACCTTGCTCACGAGCTTCATAGCTCCTATGTATTTAGTTCCTATCTATTTAGATAAAAACGGTTATATTCAAATCCGTAATCATGCCCCTCTATTATACCATTATTATACACGGGCTACATACATGTAAAGCTTTTGATTATAACCCGGAAAATATTAATGGAGAAAATTTAAAATTTGAAATGTACATACCAGATAAGGACTAAACTAATTAAAGCATTAAAACTATTGGTGCTTGGAAAGCTCTAATTATAATTAGCACAATAATATACATTATTTTTTTTAATTAGGTTAAGCAGTTTTAGTTAGAATAAGATAGATTAAATTAGGCTATGTTTTTACTAAATAACTATTGGTTTTTACTCCCTACTTTTCCAATAATACAATTCAAAGTCAAAAAAAATTTTTAAAGTTTGTACATATTTCCTGAAATTTTGCGTATAATTAACATAAAAACGAAAAAATTGTTTAGATGTAAATAAAATTAGAAATAAGTAGCTGTTTTTGTAAATTTTTGTAGGCAAGAATGTAAAAAAAGTGGGAAAAATTAAATTTATATTGAAAAAAAAAAACCCATTTGTGACATATTAAAATCCACATCTAACTCTAATGTGAAGAACAAACAATGCAATCAAAAATTTTAAGAGTTGTAACTAATGTCTCACGCCTGGCAATGGATAATAAGTTTAATATAATAAATATTAAAATAATATTACCTCCACTCGGGAATTTAGTCCACTTCAGTGAGAAATAAGTCCACAAATTCAGGGATCTTAATTCCCCCTACAGTGGAAAATAGTCCACATTTATTTTTGATAGACTTATTTCCCACCGAATTATAAAAAAAGTGGAATAAATTCAAAATCCCTCCTAATTCAGAATTAATACATTGTAATAATATATTGTAAATACAGGGATTATGTCTTCTGATGTAGAGCTGACAGACGGGTGCTCTGGGGCCGTCCGGTAAACGCACGTCCATAGCCTACGTGAACGCGGTGGCCTTAGCATGCCCATTCAAATTTTCGCACTTAATTCATGCACTCCTAATTTACAACGCCTATTAAAATTCTACTGAATTTTGCAGCACACTACAAAAGCAGACCTTAGCTGTCTAGCAAAAAAAAATGTCTAATCACAAAAGTAAGACAATTATTACACCAGCGTTTATTTAAAAACATCCTTAAATGATTTTTATGTTAACCTTTCGAAACATTATTGTTAATTTCAAAGAGAAAAGATCCAATAAATTCAAAGCCTTAAAAAAAAAATCTAAAATAAAATATCAATCTAAGTGAAAAAAGACCTGATTTAAGCCTGGTCTTCTTCAACGTCGAATTCAATTTTGTTAAAACAATTTTAAAACTAATTAAATATTTTTTTATGTAGCTTTGAATTTGAAACAAAGGTTTATTTTTAAATTTAAACTATATTTAATTAGTCCCTTCTAATTGCCTAAATGATATCAAAAGCTGGTTTAGTTACTCCAAGAAATGAACAAAAAATCGTTTACAATTTTTGAGTCCGATTTTTATAATATTGAAATGCTTTTGTTTAGTCTTATCTATTTGAGTCTCTTTCGGAAGCATTTTCAACCATAGCTTTCGGTCTCTTAATCGGTATCCCTCATTCTTACTTTTTGTGGATATATATCATTAGGTGTGGCAGTAAAATTAACTGTATCCACATACTCGTAATAATGTCTAATTAACTATTATTCTTCGTTTTCTTTCTTACATTAAAAATTTTGAAATGTGAGATTTTGTAGTGAAAGATGTTGACTACAACCGAATAGTTGCAATTTGATAAGTTTCACGTGTGTTTAAGAAGTACGTTAAAATGTTAGATTTATATCCAGTTGTGCAAAACCTCTGAAAATATTTCTGCACTGAACACTAACCTCCTATAACCACTATGTGCAGAAAAATCGGTACAAAATATTCGGTGTTTGATGTGAAGCGCTGATAGGAGACTGATATATATTCAATACGTATTTATCCAACCAGAATAACTCCTATCTAATAAAAGTAAATTTATCACCATATTAATCTATGTGATTTATGGTCAGAGATAATATATACTAGAATAATGGAGAGATATAGCACTGAGCCGAACGGTGGTAGTATGTCACATTTAGAGTTGGACACTAACTCTCATTTAAAAATCAAATTTAAACTAATATCAATTCTTAGTTGCAAATCTATACAAACTGACTTTGTTTAAATTGTATGTATGGATATCAAATTTAAATCAATTGTATTGAAGAATAATGATCTGAAAATTTATAACAGTTAACTAACTATTTTTCATTTCATTTTTCATTCAAATTATAATATATATGTAAACATTTATTTCTATTAAAAAAAAAACAAAAACATTGACATCCAATTATAAAATGTACAAGAGGATGAATAATTGACGATTATGATTTTTCAAATATTATATAAGTTTATTTGTTGCTTGACAACATCAAAGCTAGATGATGATTTTTTGTCAATTATAGTCAAACCAAATGAGTTTGTAATATAAAACTGTGTCATGTCAATGTCACGCACCAAAGAAGTGTACCTATATACTTAGAAAAATAAATTGGGAAATGCTGATTATTATAATGATATGAATTAACAATTTCGACAAAAAAATTAGCTGCTAGCTATAATCATTAGACTTATAGTTATTAAATTGAAAAGCTTAAAATCAAAAGGAGAAGTGGCGGATGTTATTTTTTTTACTGGCACGTTTGTCATATTCTGCATAATATAAATATTAATTCAGATAATGGGCATAGTATAGTTGTAATATTTATTTACACTAAGCTAATCCATTAGAGAAATTATGGTAATAATATTATGAACCGATTTATAGGATTCTGCAAATGGGTAACAAACATTATATCGACTTTAAACTGTCTATTAACAAATCCAAAAACTTAACTTGTATAACTATACCAATAAAGATTTGTGCACACCTTATTTATTCGCATTTTAATTGTAATTTAATTTGTAAATTGAATTGTTTTATTATATTGAGTTAATAATAATTTTTTTGATGATTATTTTCACTTTGAAAAGTTATATTTGAAATCTGATAAATTTAAATATACAATAAAAATTTACTATATACAGATAATATAAACAAATATAAAAAAAATACCATTAAAGCTTGATCAACAGGCAAACGAGGACAATCAACTTCAGTTACTGCTAATAACAAAATTGAATGAATTTCAGCTGATTCAAAAAAAGCCCATGTTCTCTGACAATCGGTTACAGTAATCGCAGCAATAAAATCTATTGAAAATATTAAAAATATAATTACCATGTAATTTTCTCTCAAACAAAATGAAAAATTTTAATTAACATTAAAAATAATATAATTAAAATAAATCAATAATGTTAGTTAATAATTTTTTATATTTATTTTTTTCAATTTATGAATAATTTTAAGGTATAATATTAAATTTACTGTTAAATCCATTAATCTCGCATTATTTATATAGTATTATGACTTGTATAAGTTGTTAACGGAAGTAAAATGGAAGTAAAATTCATTTTGATAATTAAATTTAATATATTATTTACAGTTGCAACACTGTGGGTTGCTAAAAAATATAATTATCATAAAAAAAGTTATTGTTATTTTATTTTACAGGTTTACAAGAAAGTGATTGGAAAGTTATAAAAAAAAAATATATCTGAAATAAAGTTATCAGTTTTTAAAAATTTCAGTGTTAATTGAATTTATATTTTGTGGGACTAATTTATGTTAGTCGCTCAGTTAATATCTTGCGTTTCAATGTGTAATTTTGGCAAATTTAAATAAATATTTTAACAGACATTTTAAAGGTGTTCTTGATGAGTGTGAGGTGTTCGTGATGAGTTCTCACGTTTGATTTATTTAAAAAGAAGGGTTATTTGGTAACTGATTGGTACAGTTATACCATCAGGGTATAGTACACGAATTGCAACTAAATTTTTCCGTGATAGAAAATTGTAAAAAACAAAATTCCAAATTCGAAATATAATGTTCACCACGTGTGATGTCTTCCTTTTGTGTTTTATTTTATTTCTGATATAAGCTGAATTATAAAGACAAGTCTTGTCGGAACATATTTTTTAAATTTATTCAGTAATTTCCTAAAGAATTATTAATTTAAATGAAATAAATTTAAAAAAAAAATAAAGACCTATAACGAAGATGAAATTTACACATCGTGAGATTCATCAGTATGAACTGATTTGTTCGTCTTTCGTTAAGAAATATTTGGCAAAATTACACTTATTTCTCTTCAACCATCACCGCTCCTTAGTTTCTTATTTTACAGTTTTTAAGATTATATTGTATATTTTTTGTAGCAATATTGTGTACATGTCAGCCCAAATTTGACTTTGATCATCTGTTTGCCAGGCTTTCAATTTGTTCAAATTAATTGTTTTATAAACAATTATGTTCTTCAGTTTTCAAATTCTAATGGCGAGTTGCGTATTTCATTTTCGGATTTTGTTTTCGTTGTTTTTTCATTATTCGTATAAACCTTTAACGATTCCTTTAGTGCACATTTTTTTTATTTGGACATTTTTTGCCCATGAACGGCATGATATTTATTATTTTATTTCAATAGAGAGATTTTAGTTCATCTTGTTCGCTTAGCGAACGTCGTCGTAGTAGTTGTATTTGATCAAAGATCCTGGTTCAAGTCCCGATTAGTGCATGGATGTTTGTTTGATTGACATTTTTTATTTTTCCTATGATTTCATTATTCCTTAGGTAGTGAAACTTAATAAAAATTTTTATGAATATAACTTGGTAATAACTTAATTAAAAAAGGAAACCACACATTTTTAAGAAGATCTAGTTCATGATAATAGTACTATTGTTTCTCACATTAAATTAGGTTGCATATATTATCAGGAAATATAAAAAAAAAAATTAGATAATAAATTTTATTTACCCAAATTGGTCAAAATGAGTACATATTTTGTATTATTATTTTCCAAACAAGCCCAATTAATTCAACCTACTGAGCCAGTAATAATATTATTCTGTCCTATGCCACACAGATGGAGTTACAGGGGATACATGATGATTATGATATTATTCTATCGACTTTTCACATTGGAAACCAGCTGAATATATCGATACGTCCTGTTGAGAAGTTTGCTTTGCCATATATTTAAGGTACGAGCAAATATATCGACACAGCATTAAATGACATACTCTTATAGTTAATATTTCTCTTGGAAAGACTTCCATGGCAATACAACTATCAAACAGCTTCAGACAGCTTCTCTATGATTGCTTATGTCACCAGACTAATTATAATGATCCTATTTATTACAAACTTATACTCACCAGATATCTTATGGTATACATTTCTCAAATAAAGCTGTTTATAAATAATTCTAATCAAAAATGAATTTATATTTTAAGATAGCTAACCGACCCTTTAAATATTATAAGAGATCTTAAGATATATAACCGCTACTCAACATAAAAACAATAAATTTTGGTGTACCTCAAGGTATAGTATTTTAGGACCTCTATTATTTACAATCTATATTGAAACATTGCGACAATTGGAAATTGAAGCTGAAAGATTTCCTGTTCGCTGACGACATCTTCCTAAATTTTTAAAGCAGAAAAATTTAGCAAACTATATTATCAAAAATTAAAAGGGATTTATTAGTGATTAACGAATGGATGACAACAAATAAATTAACAATTAATTCAAAAAAGACCAAGTATTTGATTATCGGTTTATTCAAACAAAATTAGATCAAGTAAACGAATTTAAATATCTTGGTTTTTGGGTAGATTCACAATTTTTGTAGATCACAAATAATTGGAAGATGTATACAGAATATCTAAAGCAAAAGCTGAGTGCTATTGCAAGTGTTTTTGGCAAAATTTCGTATATATTATCTCATGCATGGTATATATTATCTCATGCATATGGTATAAAAATGTGGGGAACAGCGTCTAGTAATATCATAGATGAAATCCAAATAATTCAAAATAGAGCATTGGAAAATTTATATAACTATAGAGTTGGGTTGAAAGAACCGTGTATATTGATGGCCAAAATAATATTCTAAAAACTAAAGATCATATTAATGTTCAATTAACTTTACTGATGCATATCCTCTAGATAAATTAATCTATTTGACAAGTAATTAGGCATAATTTTATTTTTATTTTATATAAAATTTTATAAAACTTTTTAATATTATTCGTTGTAATACATTTAACCACTTTAGTGAATTTAGCATAAAATTTTTTGATGAATATCTGTTAACTCTTAAAATTATACGCATAGACCTGTTTTGAAATTTTTGTAATCTGTTAATCATTTGACTATTAAACGTAATGAGTATTGATGAACAGTATTCAAAATGTGGATGTATCATTACATACTTATATATTATATTTATTGCACTAAACATAGATAAATTTTGTCTTATTTTATAAAACAAATCTAAGTTTTTTACTTATTTTTTTGCAAATATAATCTAGCATCTATAATAACACCTAGATATTTATAATTTCATTTATAGCATCAATTCTTTTGTTATCAATTGTGATATCAATATTTAATACTCTATTTTTTCCATACTCCTAGTTTTCTCAATGTTTAATTTTAACTTATTGAAATATTTAACTTTAAATTATTCTAAATCTTTATTAATTTTTATAGTAGATCTTGAATTGTGTCACCTCACCAATAATGAATTACAACAGTGAATCATCCGCGAAAAGAACGAGAATTCCATTTTCTATAATTTTTTCCATGTCGTTGACATATAATAAAAATAAGAATACTTCTAAAATTCATCCTTGTGGCACTCCAAGAAAAATTTTGATAGTCTCCGGAACAGCATCATTGATTTTTGTCTTTTGTGTACGATTTGGTAAATAGGATTCAAACCACTTCAGTTCTAATCCACAAATATACCATATCTTTTTACTTGTTGTCCCTGGAAAATCAAGAAAAACCACTAATATAGTTTTTTTTATCAACAATAATTGCGATTTTCCAATTCGTTAGTACTAAGTTTAATAATGATTCACAAGTAATGTCAAAATTGATATTTTGACATTAAAGAGTGTGAGACTCTAAATATTCTTCGAATTGATTATGAATTACTGACTCCAGTATTTTCGTTGTCATTTATTTCCTCACATTGACACAGAGTACTTGCTTCGGTCGAAAACCTATTAAGATTTTTGCTTTCATCGGGAATCAAACCTTTAGATTGAAAGCTAGGTGGTTGGTCCAGTAGACAGTAGATCTACTTTGTATTTTTGGAAGATTTTAATGCTATTTCTCTCTTCCACTTACTCCCTACTATAAAGAACTGCTAGTAGAAACTATGAGCTATTAAATTAAAAAACTGTAAAGAACTTATTTCAAACTTATTAAATAAACTGTATATGAAATAATCTTTTTTAATCACAGTTGTGTGTTAACATTTGACAGGTTTTCGTTCTATACACCGAAATTTTATTATTTTATTCACCAAGTAAACTCTGCTATTGCTAACGAACCAATTATTACTACAATTATTACTACAATCCACATCTTAGTCACTGTAACTGTTTCATATGAAAAATGCCACACTTTTTATTTCCTTTAAGTTTCAATTTTTAAACTTCAAGTTGTAAAAAACTTAATTTCTTTGTAAAATTAACTAAACTTAAATTTTTATTTTTAAAATAATTAAGTTGTGATATTTAACTTTTTAACCTGAAGCATTTAAAAATTTGTCGTCAATTATTTTAATTTTAATGTTCACATAACATTTACATAATAATTTATTTCGTTTCTGGTAATTTCAAATTTTCAATTCATTTTCCACAATTTTTTAATAAATTTTTGGTTTGTAAATTGTGTTGCGAATTTTCGTATGAAAATTGTAGCTACTCTAATAATATTGAAATATTGGAATTTTAACTGCACGAAAGTTATACAATGATAAAATTATCATAAATTTTTATGAAATTTAAAATTTAAATAATTTTTTTTTGTTTTTTTTACCTTTTTTCAATCGAACTGAACTCCAACTAAAATAACGAATATTAAGACCACCATATTTTAAATTCTCACGTACAGCGTCTTCAGCATGCTTTTTAACACTATCAAATATGTTAATTTCTTTTTGTTCGACATAGTCTTGATCAATAATTACCGCTGTATAATTTACAAATATGTAAATTAGTAATTTAAAAAATTAATTTTTTTTTACAACAATTATCACGTGTTATGAAAATTTACCTAAAGTTGCATTTGCTGTTAGAAATGATGAAAAATCATTTGTTTTTATATTTTTAATACAAATTAAAATAAAAAATGAAAATAAAAGAAACTTTTTCATTTGAAATCTGGGAAAAGACTAAATTTGTTTTTTTTTTTTTAATTTAAAAGTTTAGGTATAAAAAAAAAAATAAAAAAAAATATATCAAAAATAAATTTTCAATTAAAGTTTTTTTACCTTAAAGGAAATGTTGAAGGATCTATTAATGTGTCCTTTAAAAAATTTGTTTTAGAGTGACCAGGTAATTTGTATAAGGAAGTTAAATAATAATTAATTGGTTTTTACCAAGTTATTGCTAATGTTGATTGGTAATTCTTGATCGCACTAAGTTTCCATTGAATTTTGATCTTTTGAAGAATTGTTTCCGATAAGTTTTTGTTTTATTATACACTAGCAAAAAGGCCCGTCATATGACGGTGGTAAATAAAAAAAAAATATTTTTATAATATTGCTTTTAATAAACGTAATCAAAAATTAGATAAGTATTTTTTGTGTAATGCAAAACTTTACAAACAATTGAAAAAAAAAACCATAAATTTGTACCCCAAAAACCGCGTACTGAACATTGTAACCAAAAATTGATTTTGAATATTATTGTCGTGCAAATTTTATATTATATATAAATTTTATAAGTCAAGATAAATCATAAATTTTTTGAATATTTTTATTATTTAAATATTTCGATAGTGCGAAACTTAATTCCAAAAAGAACAATTTTTGTTAACTATAATGTTTTATCCATATATTATTCTAAATAGATTGGATATTGTCATGTCTTTATATGCAATGCTTCTAAATATTATAGGTATAAATTTGATTGGTATACACATATTTTTTCAATACATGTGGTGAAATTTATTTGACTTAAAAACCAAGAGTAGTTACTAAAACTTTATAAAAATGAAAATAAATAAAAATTGTTTTCTTTTTTTCCCACCGATCAGGTAAAGAAAAAGGTTGAAAGTATAGTTTCGCATTTTTTAAAAATTATCTTTTCCATTTGAAATGCAGAAATTTTATACGTAAATAATGATTTGAAATAAATTTTTGAAACCATATATAAAGTATTTGAATTTTAAATAAAAAAGGTGCAGTCACGTTAAAAAGGCTTAAAAATTGACAGTAACATTTATGTATTGACAGTTTTTTGTTCTCTTTCCTTAATAATTATTATTTAAATATATCTCTATGCGTAATCATGATATGCCACATAAATATTACTTATAAAAAAACTCCTACTTTTCCAATATCTGACCTTGTGCCTTATTTATGGTCATAAAAAAAGCTAATTTAAAGGGAAATTGTCAATTTCTGAGAATAAATGTCAATTCTGTGGTAGTTTGGAATAGATTTATTCCTGGAATAAATATAGTTTCCCTTGTAGCTGTACTGATTAGGACTTATGCGATTATTAAGTTTGATTTTAAATTTTTTACTGCTAACTGAATTACTTTGCAGAGACCACGTTTGGTATTTAGGTTTCTAAGTAATATTATTGTACTACACTTTTTTAAATTAAGCTTATGTGGAAACATTCCACTTGGACCAGCAGCCACTTAAAAGTTCCACGGGTTAATTGTTTTCATTGTTTTCACTGCTATCGTAAATAGAATCTGTCTTCAAATAAGTTATTATATTTCCCTCTAAAATGTTTAATACTTGTTAGTTAAGTGTAGTGATATTAGAATTTTTAGAGAAAAGTATGTACTCTTTTAAATAGGCAGCAAAACGATCTACATTAAGATTATTTCCAAAAAAAAATTTGTATAATTACGCACAGGTGCTTCTTTATTTTGTGTTTTACAAATGCACATACACATATTCAAGAATATTTTTTTCTTAAATTAAACAGAACAAAAAAAATTTGATTCAAAACAAAATTTTTTTGTTATTTCATGTATACTATTTGTTAAAAATGTATGTGATGGGAATGATTAATCTTTGTGTTGCTATATAATTTTTATTTTTGTTATTGTAATATTGATAAAATGCGTGGATCACGCCTTTTACTATATAAGATAGTCAAAACACTAGGTGGAGATCTTTTATACCGATTGATTGGTACGTTTGGTTAGGAAGGGAATTAGAAAATTTGGAACGGAAGAGGGTAAAATGAAAGGAAAGTGTTGATGTTCGTCTTGCATTTATGTAAATCATAAATATAGAATTTATCATATGTGGGGAACATGTAAACTGGAATTGAATTCTACATTCGGGATGTTCTGGTTATAAACGAATTTCCATAACTGCCATCCAGAAATTTCTAACGTCTGGGAGTGAGCAAATGGTGCCCTTCGTATTTCACGAAGGAAGCCCTTAAGTGCAGGTAATAAAGCTTTAATTTCCACTGATCATGTAACCATAGCCTTCAAGAAGAGAGAAAGCTCCATCTATGCGACGATGACCAAGAGGAGCAAGATGAGCAGTGGTATTTAGGTAATTGATAAGACGAATAGTTCATTTTTGAACTTTATCCAAATTTTTTAACGCAATTCTAGAAGCGTCAGCCCATATGTGAGAATTATACTCCATTTTGGGTCGTATCAAAGCTTTATAGATTTTCAAGAGGTTGTAGGAGAAAAAGTAGACCTTACAGTAACTAAGAAAACCTAAACATATGGGTTAGTTTTTTTCAACATCGAATATAACCATTTTTGATTATTTTCCGATTTATACCTAATTTGCTTGAACTTTCAAACCGCTAAAGTTTATTTTTCTGAAACTAAAGATCAGGATAAAAATGGAAATTTTACTGAAATATAGAACAGTTCTGAGTATTAAACTCGACTCTCTATGTTTTTTAAGCCCCGATTATCTGTTACGATCAAATCATGGCTAAAGGAACTGATAGATGAAACTTCAGATTTTTTATGTAAATTGTGCTTTCGGCTTCAAAGCTGTATATTGGATTGACAGTGTATACTATATATAGCAAGTAAACCTGAAAAAAAAATATTAAGAGATAAATAACTAACCGTGACCTTAGACCTTTAAACATATGATTTTTAGTTTTCCGTGTAAAAAATATTTTTCAGTAATTTTCGTCTTTCTGAGGATCAAAACATGCCTCTACACTCCACTGTAAAATCATATAAGATTATTTTATTTTCGTTATGTTCGTTATTCATCCTTTTATATAGGAAGCAAGAAATTTACTGTAGTTACACCAATTAAGTGATCATCGTTAAGCACAACTTCCGTAATTTAATTCGATCTATTGAGTTATATGCCAAATTTACGCCCCCCAAATAAACGTATTATTAAATTTGTTGATAGGATTCAAAAATATTATTTAAACATTTATTAAAAGTTTTTCATGGGAACCCCACTGCATTACAGATTTTTGATACCAGATATCAAAATATTTTATTCTTATTCTATTACGCAACAAACAAGGGGCTATTAATATATATAAGAATTTGAATAACACCTTAACTTTAATGCTTGAAATATGACAATTAGTTGCTTTGAATGGCACTTTAAAACAAAACTCTCAACCTGAATAGCTCTTAGATTTTTTTTTTCGAGTAGGTGATCGACATTTGATTTGATTAAAATTGCTTTTAGAAACTAAAACAATTTCTTAAAAAAATTTGGAAATTTTAGCAAGAAATTTTATAGCAAAAATCAATATGATGCAAAGCTGGTATAGAAAAAACTTTTATATTAAAGGACTAAAAGCTTTTACAAAATACCTCTGAAACATTATCCGAACGATTTAGTTTATTGCGTTTTACTATACTGTTCATATTGTTTGATTTGAATCTTGCTCGTAAAATTGATTGGAATACAGTTTTATTTTTTGCTGTTATTATTTCTTAAGATATGATTTAGTAATGATTAGAGATTATGCAAAAAAGTTGACGTATGAAATATCAAAAAAATTAATAAAAATAGACTTGCATACTTCTGCATTTTCAATCATCTATGATATTCTATTTCAAAATAAAAATGGTCAGTAATTTTCCAAAAAAAATTGTGTTTGTTAGGTATTGTGTAATAGTAACAAAAGAAGGTGGTGGGCGTGTAATTTAATCACTAAAAAACCGACTGGTTTGAGATAAGGAGAAGATTTAATGCTATATTCGCTGTATTTTGACATAATAATAATAAGCAAAATTAAAATTCAAAATTTGACTGCCTTATATAATTTCTTTCAATACTACTTTTAATATTATGTATCCACATTCTTTTTGGTGAACAAGAGATGGACACCTTCAAAATATATTTTTTTTTTAATTCTAAATTCTAAATTTTTTTTGAATTCAACCCTCTTGATTTTTGTGTATAAAAATAAAAGTCTTCTAATCAACATTATTCTATTGTATCTCTAGGCATAAGTGCATATACGATTGTATAGTGTTTATATGTACAATAGTCTCAATAAAAATAAATGAATGTTTTTCTTTAAATTTTTAACTAGACAATTATAATCGTATATAAACCAAACCAGTACATTGCATGATTCGTGATATTAAAAACATTTCAATAAAAACAAAAACAAAATGAAATGAAAAAATAAAATGAAAAACAAAAGTAAAAACCTGCAAAACCTGTCCAAAGAAAAAGATGACAATAAAAAAGAAAAATTAAAGCGTACGGGTAGCTTCTTAAACTCTTGTTAGATATTATACTCCTCAACGTCATGAATTATATGTATGTAATGTGTAAACCTGTGTATTTCTGTACAGTTATAACAATCAGGTACAAAATTATTAATAAAAATAAAATTATTCACATGGTGTTTTTATTTTCTTTATAATTTTAGATTTTAAATGCTTGACCACGGAAATTACGGATCAATAAAATAACTAAAATGAGTAACTCTTTGTGTACTGCACAATGAGTGTAATGTACAGTTAAGGTAAATTAATTAGAATTAACTGAAAAAAAAAATAAAAGGTTAATGGTTAATTTATTTCGAATCTCATTTATGTCATATTCGAATAGTTTTAATTGTGCATTGAGTGATAGTTTGGAGTTGTTAGTATGTTAGAGTCTAACAGTATTCAAGAGACTTATAAAGTCAGTCAAGAGCGGACTCTATTTCAATTTTAATGATATTATCTAAATTTAAAAAAATATTTGTCAAAGATTAAAGCTTTTATGATTTCAGCATTGTGATACAATCTGGGTTGAATTGAGAAGTTCGAATGTTAATTTAAAGTCGTTAAATTGAAATCTGAGTCTATTAGCTGTTATTAACAAATTATTTTTTTTCCTTACTTCTCTTGGGAACATATGGGTTCCACTTCCCAAGCGGCAGAGATTAAACACCAATTCTAAACTGTTTAGTAATCCTGTGACTTTTTAGTAACAGAGTTTCTTATCCGTTTCTTAACCAATACTAAAGTGTTTAGAAACTGGTGATAAGGGGTTGTGTACGTTACAGATTAGAAACGGTGTCTTACAAATGCTTCTACAATGTAGCTACAAAGTAACAATTGTTACTAAAATGTGTTTTTAAAATACTTTTCATGCAGTGTAACAGTTTTGAAACCGTTTAGTAACAGTGTGCTCATTTCAAATTAAATTTCAAGAATCATTCTTTCTCTTTTTCACTTTTAAAAATAAGTATTTTTATTTCATTTTTATGTGTGGGAGAGGGAAAATATGATTAATTTTTTATTATGTTTTATTAAAAAAGTAAAATATATGATGATGAAAATAAAATATTCTAAATATTTTAAATAAGAACATTTGAGTTTGGATTTAATTGGAATTCTAACTCTGAAATCATAAACGAATCCCACTTTATCGACTGAAATTCATTTTCAGTTCGTAAAAATAAAAGACCCTCTTTGAAAATTTAATTTTACATGTTATTGAAATAATTTTATAGGAACGAACTTGTGCTAAATTCGCCACTTTACCATGAATATCGTCAGAAATTGTTAAATAAACATTTTTATATCATACTTTTGTTAAAAAACTTTATGAAACATACTTATTTTATGTTTTGTGTTAAATTTTAGTTTAGAAAACTTAAGCTTTTTTTTAACTCAAAAAAATATGGCCGCTTTCAGTTTTGTTTCTAATATGTGTAGTGCGCAAACACACATAATTCATTGCGATTCATTGCGATGAATCCACGGCGTTGACAATTCAACCTTCGAAATTTTTGCAATTGAAAGTTTTAAAGCTATTTTGACAAAAGACTGGTCAAAATTTGTATTTAACTAATTCGATCAACAACATTCGATTTCTTGTCATTTTAAATGTCAAAAAAGTGAATGTTTCTTTTGTACTATTTTTAAACTAGCTCCGTAACCCGGCATTCATTCATTAAACTTTTTATTCCGAATTTAAGAAAAATGCTAACTTATGATTTCATCATTTTAAAAAATTTTAACAAAAAAAAGATGGCCTGAAAATTTTCAGTCAATTTTTTTTATGTTAAATTTTTTAGCCGGTTTTTTGACGTTATTCTTTATTTATTATATAAATGAGATGGCAACATAAATGTTAGAAAATTGTCTGAAAATTCGAAAACAAAAATTTTACAATTTTTCTGAAAAATGTTAGATATCGCTTTGCGTCGCATCGCAATGATATTTAATTGTGTTTGAATCATTATAAATTTGTGTCGTTCTAGTTGAAATTTATTTGTATTAAATATTCTTATTGGTCACAAATTGGTTACATTAAATGTTATGTGTCTTAAAAAATTCTAATTTGTGACTCATTTTCTTGTATATATAGTTACATTTTAGTCACTTGTGTCCAATATGTGTCTCACCTCCATCCTGTTAAATGTGTTTTTAAGACACGTTTCATTCAGTGTAACAGTTTAGAAACCGTTTAGTAACTGTGTGTACTTTATTACAAATTACAAGAATCATTCTTTCTCTTTTTCACTTTTAAAAATAAGTATTAAATTAAGTATGCGAGTGAGAGGAAAAATATGTTTAATTTTTTACTAAACAAGTAAATATATGCTGATGGAAATAAAATATTGTAAATATTTTTAATACAAACATTTAAGTTTGAATTTAATTGGATTTCTAACCTTGAAATCATAAACGAACTACACTTTACCGACTGAAATTCATTTTTAGTTCGTAAAAATAAAAGATCCTCTTTGAAAATTTAATTGTCAATGTTGTTGAAATAATTTTATAGTAATGAATTTTTACTAAATTCACCACTTTATCATAAATATCTTCATTTTCTAACATAAGCATTTAACTTCACTTATGCAGTTATATAGGCAAATGCACATTAAACACACACTTTAGTAGGGTTTTCAAAAAAAATTTTTTTTTTCAAAATTTATTTTATAAGCCATTTACATAAAATGAAAATACGTAAACAATTTTAAATTTAATAATTTGACTTAAAAAAAAAAAACTACAAAATGAATTTCTGTATAGTTAATATTTTATATTAATGATTTTCCAACTTATTACAAATATTACATATTTTTTTTTAAGCCATGGTACCAAAATTTCTGATTACTCATACTTATTGCATCGTTAGATAAGTATTCCGTTCCTCGATTTCTTGAAATATTTAAAATCCCATATATTTCCAAAATTTGTATTGATGATCCTGAATTAAATAAATTAAACAATTTTTATCTAATATTAATTTATTTATTTATTCTGATAACTTGGACCATTTATTCCAATCGAACCAAATATCACCTTCTTTACTTTTCTTCTTAGATATTAATTGTATTTGTTTTTTCACCTTCCTGTAGTAGGTACTACAGTGATTATATTTTTTTGATCTTTTTATAATTTTAATCATTAAATTAAATTAAATTAATAAACTGATCATTTTAATTTTTTTTCTGTTTTTATTGTGGATCAAACAATTATTTGATAATTAAATTAGCAACATTTACTATATTAGACTCTATTCTACTAGAGTTTGTAAACAAATGAAAGACAACAAAAAAGAAACACCTTTCGATACATATAACACACATTTTGGGTTCAGATAACCATCAATCAAATAACAAAAATAGTAACAGTTGCTAAACAAATTAGAAACGAAAAAAAAAAGATTTTAACATCACACATTTCTTACACATTTCGGTTATATTTTGGTCGCAAAGTCTAAAATGCGTGGTATCTGCTTAAACACATTAAATAGACACGGGAAATCATCGGTTTAGTTACAAAACAAGAAAGTAACTTTTAAGGGAAAAAAGAGTAGCATTTTAGAAACAATGGAATTAAATGTAACAATAATGTTACCATTCAAGTGTTTCTAATCTGTTTCTTAACCGTTTAGTAATAGTCACCGAAAAGGTATAGAAGTTACCAAACGGTTACCAAATTGCGTCAATATAGTAACATTTTGTCGCTTGGGTTGTCATTTCCATCATACACGATTTCTAGCTGCTATTTTCGCTTGTTTCCACGTTATGTTTGTTTTTTCAAGTTCTTGTTTTATGGTCCTACGCCAGGTTTTCTTGTGCCTTGTGGGTTCCATTTCAAGCAAACAACTATCAGAAACTTCTTCTTCTTAACAAACAATAAGAACTGATATACAAGCGTATTACAATGGTATGCTGAAAATGTCCTACCTTAGAGATGTCAAATTTTGAAAACTCTTCAAATACTAGAAAACTAAATAGAGTTAATTAACTCTATCGATATAAAAAGAAAATTTACAAAGGTTCTGGAGTGCAAAAGAAACATTTAATCTACTCCAGATCACAATTGGGAGGAAAATTGAAGAGATATATGTATATGTATTTTTGCATACCAGTCAAAAAACTTAAAATATAATGTATATGATATTAACTAACATCCCGCATATCGGTTTATTAATTTATACATTTTTTTGGAAGTTCAGAATGCATTAAGTTCTACACCGTAACATTCCAACACAATATTTTAATTACACCTTAATTAACAATGAAAACAATTTAACGGATGTTGTATAAGAAACTTAGCTTAATAAAAAATGTATTGGAAAAACATGTAGAATAACAAAAAGAAACATGATGTGCAAATTACATGAAATTCGAACAGTATTCGGGGTTGGGCATGTAAAAGTAGAAATATATGAATATTTTCAATTTTTACAAATTAAATGTATAGTTAAAAACTATAGTGAAATAAACTATATTTTTTTATTTAGTTAATAATTCTAAAAATACACAGTTTTGATACGTTTTTCAACTAACAGGTATGAATTTCGTTTAGTTTTTGTCACACGTGTATTTATTTTAAAATTATATGAATTATAAAACCAATCATTATTAAATTTGGAGTTGTCTAGGTAGTCCAACACTAATTACTGCTTACTTAATAACTACAAACTCCTTTATCTAAATTTAAATGAAAATATTTCTTGAAGTGTTGTCGTCTATCTTATTTTTATCTTAACATTTTGTGATGTATTAGAGTCGCAACGGTCACTCCATCATCTTGGTTATATTTTAGTTTATTTTTTCTTTGATAATTCGATAACATAATCATTACATAACCTCTTTTTATTTCCTATCCATCCTGACTACAGACATAAGCATGTAAAATATTTGAAATCGTATAAGTATCATTAGTAGGTTGTAATTGATTTTGAGAACATAATTAATTGTATATCAATAAGTTCTCTTCTGAAACCAAATCAAGTCTATAATATTTCAATGCACTTCAAATACTTATATAAATGATTTTTTAAATATATCAAAAATAAAATCATCGTTTAATTTCAAATGCCCGAAAAAGTTAAACAAAAAATTAATACGTCACTGTTTCGAAAATACGAAAAAAGCCTTTACTTGAAACAAAATTAGAATAATTTTTTTTGCTTGTCTCTAATCAATTGATCATAACTGTATTACTAGTAATTTATCTTGAATATGACCAGAAAATCTGGCACAGTGAACATATGTTTCTTATATTATCATTATAAATATTGTATACATACATACATGTGTACATTATATATGAATCAGAAATTCAATGTGTGTTTACTGAATTACCAAAACAAGATCAATTCATTTTTTAAGCCATAATTAAAAGAAGATACCGAAAAACTAATATTAAATTTTTTTTCTTTATAAATTGAAAGTGAATCGAGCTTTTCCAGATAAATAAAAAATAAATAAAAATAATGAAAATTACAAAAAAAAAAAATTGCTGTTGATGAATACATAGTGCTTAAAACGTGTGTAGGATACAAAGTAAATGACCGTATGTTAAAGCAATAGTAACTTATAAAAAATAAAAGTGAATTAAATGTTTCCTTAATTTTTATGTTATAAAAAACGAAAGAAAAAAAGAATAAAAAACAAAATGTTCAATTAATTTTCTGAGTTACTTTTAGATAAATAAAAAAAAAAATACCATTAAAGATTAATTTGTACGGATATTTTTGTATACAAAATAATGAATAGCAATACATATTAATATTTGTGTGATTGAACACGCTACACCATCAATTAATTGAATTTTAATTTTTTTTTTTTTTGGTAATTTAAGTTTTGTTTTTTACCCTAAATGATTTACTTACTATGTTGGAACTATTAAAATATAAAAGAAAAATTGTAGGTATTTTTTGTACTGTAAGTATAATGGTAAAAAATGTTCATGTTATTTTAAAGTGATTTAGTTTTGAAGTTTAATTTGAAAGTGAGTGATGATGCTTGTTTTTTTAAACCAAAAGTGAATTTCTATTCGGCTATGGTCAGCTGACTTGTTCTATAATTGATGTCACATTTTTTATACATTCATATGTATCTATGTTTCATAAAAAGAACTCCCAGCATTAAAATATATCTGTATTTAAGTATCTGTATGCAGCCATATTTACAAGTCTTTTGCACATGAACAGATATTTACAAGTCTACTAATACATCAGCTAGACCGATCAGTCAGTAAAGGGTGACTTACGTCCTCTATGACTTACATTACATTTTTTTTCTGTTTTCCTTCTTTTATAATGAGAATGATCAGAAATCCAGAGAAGCAATAAGAGTAGATTTCTGTTTTAAAACAACTAAAATATGCAAAATAATAAAGACAATTTTAATCTGAGTAGTTTATCCAGATTTTATTAGCACTATGCTTACACCAATAAATATACTATATAAATGTTAAACTAAATGAAATACTTAAAATTAAAATTAACTTCTATAATGTTAGACAAAGTCGTTTTCAATATTATCTCCTGCAGAAATATTCTGAACTCAATTTCATGCCACGTAAAATTTTCGATGTCAATTTGAACTTGAATATAACCCAACAAAGTTAAACGAAAAACCTAGAATACAATTCTTATGTGAAGAGGTGATCTACTAATTCTTAAAATATTCTGGAAATCAAATTCTTAAATAACAATAATAATAACAATAATAATCTAAAATAACAACACTGAAATTCATAGAGATGTTCGTATGTCATTAATATTGAATTAGGAATAAAAAAAATTTGATATTCGCCATAAAAAAGTTGATATTCAAATCTTTGTTAAACGTCTTAAAAGAATAAAACCATTTGAAATGTGGTTATATTTTAATCTCTTAGGTATTCTTGATGTAATGGTAGTAGATTAAAGCCATAACTGAATGTTAAATATATAATTGTTTGTATATATATTATTTATTAGGCTTAGGACCTGTCTCAATATTAAACAAACTCGAGAAGCAATTGATTTTTTCTTCTACATTCGTCTTTTACTGTTTAATTCTTTAATTGGATGTTGGCGACCACTTCGAATCCACGATCTATTGGCAATAGCTTACTATTCATTGTTAGTTTCTGTGTGTTCTGGCTCACTTATTTCATACTTGTAGATCTGTCCAGTTTTTGTGAATTCGTAATAATCGTAATCATTACATTTAGTTTACAACGCTACCGTCTCCTTCGATTTTATCCTGGATGATTATTTTTAATATTTTGTATTTTGAATTATAACATGTTATAATTTATCTTGTACTAGATGGTAGGTGGCAATAATAACCAAAACCGACACATAGTTTCAAAATTACAATATTTGAACAATGATAAAAATTGCAATATTTGATAAACTTGGGCCAAAAATCAGTGATCTTTTATACGGGATTTGATTGTGAACAGAAGCCCTCAATTTTTTTTAAGACCTCATTTTATTCTACATTACTTATGTAAATAAATGAGTACAAGCAAACATTTTATTTAAAATTCGATGGAACTTAAGAGTTTTTTTTAGAAGCAAATAGCAATAACTTATATTTATAAATTGAAAAAATCATTTTAGATTTTAAATTAAGTATTTTTTATTCATTTATAATAACTTTTTATAGTTTCCATAATTTAAATTAATATTTTCTTTTTCTTATTTAAAATCAAAAGTCAAAAGTTATAATTATTAGGCAGCGTTTACACATCAGTATATATTGACAATATTTATTGATGACAGAGAATATTGAAGAAATACGGATGTGTAAGTACAGATTGATATCAATGTATATTGAAGAAAAACATAGAATTTATTCTATTTTCTTCAATATTTATTGAGAGAGATAAAATTAAATATGGCGAACAATGAAAAACTTAGCAACATTCATATGTTTATTTTTATTATAATTTTTGATTTGAAATTATTGCTTTATATTCACAGGGTACTTGATTAAAAAAGTTTTTATTTTTATATACACGCTGAGTGGCGCAGTAGGTAGACCGCCTGCCTTTCAACCGAAAGGTCCTAGGTTCGATTCCCGATGAAGCAAAACAACAAAAAATGCTTTATGGATTTTTCGACCTGGTCCAGTACCGTTTGTCATTGGGATATAATAAATGGCAAAAAATAATTGAGAGTATAATCTGGTAACAAATTAAATAAAAATGAAACTATTCTATTTAAGAAGGCTTAGTTCCTGATAATATGATATATTGAGTTGATAAGCCAGTAATTTGTTAAATAAAATACTCGAAATCTTGTAGATTGTAGTGTAAAATTGCAGTACCGTACTTAATTAAGCACGAAAAGGTGATTCTACCTTTAAAAAAAAAAAAAAAAAAATATAAGTTTTGGTGAATATATAGGAAAAAACTGACAAATAGTTTGATTGTTTAAAAACTGATGTGTAAACACAAATGTCGCTCTCTTCTGTATGTTCTCTTCTAATATGTTTTTATTGAAGAATTTCCTCAAACGTTTTAATATAAAAACATATGGAGCAATCTTCTTAATAATATGATCTATATGTTCTTGCCATTTCAGTTTACTATCAATGATTAGTCCTTAATAATTAAAGTTTTTAACTTAATCGATTTGGTTAATTTTATAGGTAAACCCAGAAACACTAATAATTTTGTTTTCAAATATTAAGATTTTAGATTTCTTAATATTTAGCAACATCCTATTTTTATGTAGCCACTCCATGATTTTATCTAAATCATTTATGATTGAGTCCCTTAGTTCTTGCTTCGCTACCTGAGAAATATTTAATACCAGCGTCACAAGCAAAAATCTGTAGGAATCCTTTTAAAGGTAACCTGGCCATATCATCGATATTAATTTAAAATATAGAAGTGGTCTGATAATTGACCCTAAAGGCACACCTTTTTTAATAAGTATCATTACAGTGCGTTTGTTGTTTTCTGTTAGATGGGAAGGATTTGTAAAAATTTAATTTCTTATTGCTTTTTACTAAACTTAAAAAAGAGTATATCGTGATCTACACAATCAAATGCTTTTTGCAAGCCTAAAAACAAACAAGTTGTGTATCTTCTATCATCCATACCTTCATACATACAGTTCGGCTATTTTAGTATTATTGTAGTTAATCTTTTTTAACGTATGTGTATTATCCTTATCCTTACTACTTTTTGCATAAAGTGTTTTAGTTTTTGTATTTCGTGTAGTTCTTAAATTTTAATCTTGTACTCACTTTTATGAATTTTTTTTTATATGTATTCTGTTTATAGTATGTACATATGTACATTTGTTATTTTTTTCTTCTTTTAAATTTCTTTTCAAATTTGTTTGTAATTAGAATATGTTTTTTTTTTCAATTGTAAACTTTTGTATCTATCTTGTATGTTAATTAAGCAAGAGAATAAATATAAAAATATGAATGCAAAAAATAAAAAAAAATCTTCTAATATCAAGATGAAGACCGAAGCACCAATTTGACATACGTTTTAAACATTAAGTTTTCAAGCCAGAGTAGTGTAACGATTATCTGATTAAACTTCCTAATAGCTGAAAATATTTTAAAATAAACAATTTTTTATAGCTGGCCTGCAGATTAATAATAAATAAATAAATAAATAATATAATTGTTTCCTATGACAAAACACCAATAGAGAATAATTGCATCAAAAATACAGAGTAGAAGACTTGTGTTACGTATACAACAAAAAATTGCAATAATTAACCTTATCGAAACGGATTATTTTAATTATATTTTCAGTCACTGTCAAATTACATTATCAAAAAATTTCAAAGAGTAATCGAAAAACGTTCAAAAAACATTGACACACAAAGAATTGAGTTTTAATGGCGGTCTTCTTGTATAATATAAATCAGATAACATAACTGATACCATTTAAATTGACCAGAGTAATTCTTATTGCTTTGTCGGTAGCAAGAAATATTAATAAAAAATAACAAAATATTATTCTAGATTTAATGGAGGTGTTCAAATTTTTAAACTAATATTATTTTAGAATTGCAAATTTATTTAGTTATTTTATTCCGACACGTGTTTCGACCTTTCCGTCATAATCATGGATCATTGGTCATATCATAAATCGATACAAAACAAAATATTTCAAGCATTAAACACAAAAATTTTTAATAAATTTAAAAAATGTAACCAGGTAAAGATATACATATTGAAATTCAAAAATTTTAAATTTAAAGTGAACTTAGGGTAACAATAATAATAAATTTATTAATGATTGAAAATACAATCATAAATAGCAAAAGAATTTAAATTATTCATTTCTATTTGATTATTAACAATGTTTTATTTATTTTTTATTGCTTTCAAAAACTAGTTTCTAAACCTTCATAAAAATCTAATTTTTTTACTTTACTGATTAAATGTAAAGGTTTCAAATTACTTAAAATGTTGTGGTTTTCGGATATACAATGTTAACTTAATCCTGTTGTTGTTTTCCCTTGTTGCATACACATTCTATGTTCTTTCATCCTAGTATTAAAACTCCAACCTGTTTGACATATATAGATCGCGTTACAATTATCACCATGAATTTGGTAAGCCGCACTTTTTTGCAGTATTTTTTTATCTTCAATTTTGTTGTTAACTATTTTTCTGTGAAGATTATATTATTATTAGATTCCATAGCGAATATATCATGTTTTTTTAATGTATAGCAGAAATTTTATTAATGACTTTCCCCATATAGTTAATCGAACAATAGTTCTTGTTTTCATCACACTTTCCGTTGTAAACAAAACTTGATATATGTGAGTTTAACTAAATTAGATCGTTTAGTACTTTTTTATGGCTAGCACTCCAGATACTGTGTGCTACAAAGCGACTTATAAAGGTTTATTGAACACCCAAAATTGTATTTCAAATTTATCAAATATGTTTACTTTTCCAGTTAGAGGTGATTGACTTAAAGTAATCCAGTCATTTTGTTTTATTTGTTTTGTGGCATTACAACTGAAACACTTTGTGTTAAGTATGACTTTTAGAGAATCCCCGTAACTAAACCGAATTAACTTCATTTTTAAATATTCTATATTAACAATTACAATAATATTTTGAATATAAAATCTCCAATCCCGAAATTCTTCCATTTATACCGTAACATTGTTAAGTTTCCCATTGCATTTTTGCCGGTTCAAAACCATTTCAACTGTTATATATATAGTTTAATTAGCTACCAAACGCATTCACATAATAAAAATGAACTAGTTTTAATGCAAGTTTACTTGCATCGTAAAATTTATTTTCAATTGCCAAGGTGAAAGAGAAATGAAAATAAATTGCACTACAAAAACAAACAAACAAAAAATATTTCTGTTTCATTTTATTAAAAAAAAAAGTTACTCTTATTAAGCCATACCTACCTATAAGACATACCTACATACTACTGATCGTTTTTATTCTTGTTTTTTGTTTTTGTTTTCATTTTTCGTTATTCACGAAAAGAAAAGTTTTGCATAGAAAACAAAGAAATGAAGTGACGAATAAAATATAATAAAATTTGCATAACTAAGGAAAAAGATTTAATCAAAATCACGATTTTCTAACGGGAATAAAATGCTATTAATAGGAAACATGTTGCTCATCTATAATAAGTGATTGATTATTTATTACTTATGAAATGGAAATGAAATTGTAAAAATTTAAATTGTAATAGAATAAAATATAATATACGAATATAATGTACCCTATATATATTGTGGGATATATATATATATATATGTATAGTTGAATGTTTGAAAGTTCATTGATCGAATAGTTAGGAAAACAATGGAAGTGTTCAGTGGAAATATTCAGCTCACAGCAATGGAGTGATAAAAATGATTGCAGCAATATGCATTGTATGCAGATAATTTATAAAAATTTAAAAAAATATTTCCGGATTTATTTTTATTAAATAAAAATAAAATTACATATTTTAATATTTTATCAGCCCTTTTGTATCTAAACAATTTACAGTTGTATTTTAAAAAATTGAATAATTTTAGTTAATTTAATTTTTGTTAAAAAATATCCACTTATAATTCAATACTGGTCATTTGAAATTTATAGCAAATAATATCAAAATATTAAATTTTATATTTTGGAAACATTTGGATTTCCATTTTTTGATTCGTCATAGTTGGTTTTATCTCGTTTTTATTAAATTGCTTTAATTTCTTTCTTTTTTTTGCAAGAGATAATAGTAATTGGTGTATGGAGTAGAGTTGATAAAACTTATAAATTTAAATGCAATAAAATTTTTAGTGACTTAGGTTAGCTTTTCATGAATCAGTTATTTGTTAGGCCTTAAGTTTTTCGTCTTAAATTTTACAACTATTTTCATAGTTATTAAAAATTCAGAATCACTAATTTTCAGGAAAATCTAAAGGGGGTCACATTTTGGAATCTATGTATTTTTTTTTTTTTGCGTGGATTGGTGGGATTCTTCATAGACACAATGAGCCTCGTACCTTCCATTGTGTTTCGGATTTTTACTGACTAAACCACCCCTCTACCATTAAAACTAGTCCGACGAACTAACCATTAATTTCTTTCCAGTTATTTTGGAATCTATATGAGACTAGGATAAATTATTTCATGCTTTTAAAAAACAAATTTAACTTAAAAACTTATTTGACTATAAATCAAGATTTAAATTTTAGAAAAGTATTAATAAAAAGAAGAAAAAACTATACAGGTAATCACTTTTTTACAATCGTGGTTTTGAATTTTATTTATCGGAAAACTTATTACGTTTTAGACAGCCCCTTAGTCCGTTAAACGTTAGATAATTAATTTTCCACCTTATTGCATTTTTGAGTCGGTTCGAGTTAAACACACCTTTTACAGTTTTGTGCAATGAAAAATTTTAGAATTTCAAATTTAGAGCTTTTGTGAAATGTTTCCATGCAAGTTATATGTTTCCGCTGAAATATTTTTTCAGCGTGATATAACTGTATTTAATTTCCATTTGCATTAACTTATATTATATTAATCGTTAATAAGATATTTACCAGCTTACAACAGATTATATCATAGCCGAATAACATTGTTAGTAAGTTGTTATATGTTGAATTTAGTGCTAAAAGGTGAACTCGAACTTCAGAACTCGACCATCAGAAATTTTGCCAATGTCATAATATATCATATATATTACAATAAATGTTTGTACACAACTTGTTTGCAGCCAACAATAACTTATTTGGTAATTTAAATCGTATATTGTATACTACATATATCGTCGTCTGTAAAATTACTTGCCCGTGTACGCAAAAATTGTTTTCCGATTAAAATGAGTTTTGTAATTTAAAATAAAATATTAGCTAAACGAGTCGATTGAATATTTGTTTTTGTTTTTTATATAATATTTTTATCTGCAAGGTGATTATTTCAGATTTATATCTGAAAAGATGAAAATGTTGAGTCTGAAATCTATAATAGCATACTAAACTCAAAAATTATAAAATGGCGTAATTATGTATGGCGCAAAGCAATGTATGGCGTATTAAATGTATGTAATGTATGTAATGGCGAATTAAAATGGCGGCAAGTAATTATCTAGGCGACAATATATCGTCAAATTTATACATTGTTTAAGGCACTTAAGTAAACTAAAATAAATGAATAAAACAGCGTTTTAAGTAATTTTCTTTACTGTTTTTACACTCTTTTTTACCAAGTATTTTATTTTTGTGTATATAGAACATTTTTGTATTTGTTCATAAAAATGGTTACAATCAACTATTATATAAGAATGCAAAATAGTTGTACATATGAAATCGAATACGAGGAATCTAAAAATAATAGAATCGAATAATGGTGTGTAAATATTATACGCTACTTCATTTCTAATGTGACGAGTAAATATATACATATATATATATATGTTTTTTTTGTAGTTTTATTCGACACACATATCCATATTCTAATTTTTTATTATTCTATTCAAATGTATGCTAAGCATGAAGCCTATTATTTTATTAATTTGATTTAATTGTAATATAAATAAATGAATTATTAATCACATCTATTAACATGTCAGCTAGGCAACATGTTTTTATTTTTCAATCTTCAAATGCTCACTACTTTTTTATTTCTTTTAATACATCCTGATTAATGTTTAGAACAAGCACAGCATATACCTTTTATTAGATGAAAGCTTGCTCATACATTCATACAGTAGGGTTAAAAAAACGGCCACCTATAATGAAAAAAAAAATTTAGTAAGATAAAATAAATAAGATACATGCTGTATTAGAGAAGTAAAATTTTTTAAAAAAACACTGAATCAAACTTTTACACAAACTTTGATTCAGTGTGTTGAGGCTTGCAGCTATTTATTTCTCTAATAAATTGTAAATGCTATTTTGAACTGATTAACCAAATAAGATAAAATTTGGAAGAGCCATGTTCTTGCCCATATTGAATATAAATTTCTGATAAAAAAAATACTGTACGGCATAAGATAAGGACATAGACCTGCAATTCTAAAATTTCCGGGAAAGTACAATAGATCTTAAGAGGTCTCGGCTACTTAGAACTCCCCCAATTTCCAAAAAAAAATCAGCTGAATTTACGAAGTTGAGCGGATCAACTTGTCATCGCGTAGTCTGTTAGGTTATTTCAAATTTATAAATAACAACGGTTTATATTTAAAAACAAATCAATATCATTGAAAGAATACACTATATATAGCTACCTCCAATGCAAATTTAATACTTGATATCTACTGCCTATACAGAAGAGAATATGTATTTCTGACCACACATTTGGACTATAAAAAATTAAAAAAAATGAACAACGCACTGAAAACAGCTCAATTTATGTGGCCATTTATAACTTATTTACATTATTTTGTTATATATAAGAACATTACAGTAATTTAATATCATCTGAAATGTTCATCTGAAATGAATAATTTTTATTGTTTTGAATGTATTCACTACACTAATATATATAACATAATATGATACACTTTTAAAAAACATGAAAGTTAAATACAAGGTCGATATTAAAAATTCTTCTTATTTAAGTTTATCGTTATGCCCCAATTAACAGATCCCTAAATTTTTTCTTAAAAAGGAATTGCATACATTTATGTATATTATATACATACATATTTTTCCTTCAGCTTACTATTTAACTAAAAACCCGACTTGACTTTCTTTTTTTAAAATTGGAATATTTCAAGAAATAACAATGGTTTAGCGGTATACTTTTGTACACAATAATCGTATAAAATTATAACAAATAATAAATAATGTAATAACATGGACAAGTGAAACAGGTTACTGTGATTCATATAAATTTTTATGATGACCGATTATATAACTTTTCTTGTACAACAATTCAAGGAAAATAAAAAAAAAAAAATTACAATAGCCGATCACTAGGTCATTTTTAAGTTTAAAAAAAAATTAAAACACCTGTTCACACCTATTTTTTTTTATATTATTGTACATAAATAAAAAAAAAAGTATGATAAATATAAATTGTTGTAAAAAAAAATATAAGAAAGTAATAAGATAATAGTATAATTTCAAAGAAGGTAAGTTAAATAATAACAGTTGAATTTATAATGATCGTATTACAATTCATGCCAAATAAAAGGGAAATTAAATTTAAAAAAAAATAAACAAAAACAACAACCATCACTAATGATAATATCAAAAATAAAATGAAGTGAAATGATTATAATATGTTATGATGATCGTTACTAATGTTGTAAGCTGTTATTTTCTTTCTTTTTTTACCATGTTTACTTATTGATGTTATTAAAATTGTTGTCATTAAATTTATATTACAACTACACAGGAAAAGACTATTAAATTACATCCTTAAAAAAATTTATATATTAAAATAAGAAAAACACAAGCATTTTTTTTTTTTGATTTTTTGTTATTTTGTCACCGTCATTTTTTTATTGCAAAAATATAATAAAAAAATGAGAAATACATATATTACAATCTTTTTGTTACAAAAGATTTTCTCAATATATAACATACAATAATATAATATTATATACAAATAGGCACCATTTATGTATATATATATATATATGGTGCTTCAATATAAAAATACTATATATATATAAAAAATACTAGTATTTATGTACATAAAATATATAAAAATTGTAATAATCTAAATATACATATACATATTATTATTATTATTATATATGGGTCGTCTCACTGTTTTATATAAACTTATATACTAATTAAAGCAAAATATCATTACTTATATAAAAAATTGAGAATATTTCTAAATAGAAGTAGTATTTATATACAAAAGAACTTTGATTTTTGATCCTTTCTAATAAAAAGATACAAAAACAAAAACAATAAAAAATCCTTTATTTGAGAATTATAGTGAGAGAATTATAGGAAAAGGATTTTTATATTGTTTTTATTTCTGTTTTATATATATAGAAAAGGATACTTCACAATTATTATATCATGGTTTTTGTTTCTTTACAAATGTTCGTTTCATGTTTTTTTTTTTTTTCTAATTCAGTTAATAATTGTTTGTTTGTTTTTTTTTTTTGTGTATGTTTTTTTTTCATTATTTCATTTCATTTATAAAAGGACTAGCTAAAAGCTTCACATTTTGTAGCTTTGTTTTTTGTGTGTTTGATTGTTTTGTTTTTTTTTTCTTTTGTTAGTTCAACCGGTCAATACATTTTAATATGGTCCAGATTTGCCAGGTGGTCCATATGACGTTGATGGTCCAGATCCTCCGCCAATATCGTTACCGCCAAGATCACCACCAATACCAGTACCACCACCAATTCCACCTCCAATACCACCTCCAATACCACCACCGATACCACCACCGATTCCACCACCGATACCACCTCCGATACCACCTCCACCACCACCATCTTTTTGTGTCTTGTATTTGATGAAATAGACTTCTGGTTTGGAGGGTTGAGTTGGAGCAGCAGTTGGAATAACAATATCTGGTTGTTCGTCAGGTTTCTTAACCAAAACGTATACCAATGTTTTTTCTTCATTTTGTGGTGCAACTGGAATGATTGGTTGTTGGTAAGATGGTGGAGATGGTGCTTTAATGAAAATAATTTTATAATGTTTTTGTGCTTGAGCTTGTGGTAAAGGTCTTGATGGACGAATATCTTCTTGCTCTGGTGGTGGTACATGTACATAAATATGTTTTTGTACTAAAGTACCGCCACCACCACCACCACCACCGCCGAAACCTCCTCCGAAACCACCTCCAAATCCACCACCGAATCCACCACCACTTCCACCACCACCTCCAAAGGATCCACCACCACCGAATCCACCTATTCCAGATCCTATTAGAAATAAATTAAAATAATGTTTAAATTAATTAAATTTCAATTAGAATTTATAGCTTATTTTTTTGTTCTAAATTTCAACCAGATCAAATTTTACTATTTCTTTTTTTTTCATTCAAAATTTCAGTTTTTAAATCAATATTCACAAATCTATAAAAAATCAATTACATTTGAAAATAAAATTTTTTTAAATTGATATCAAAAATTTTATTGTTATCCTTGTGTAATCAGAATTTAAATTTTGTTTGAAAACATTTAAAATTTCGATTAAATATTTCGATTTATCATAAAAATATATTTTTGTTTTTATTTACCTCCGAAACTACCACCTCCTGAGCCGCCACCACCATGTCCCACCACCGAAACCACCACCTCCTGAACCACCACCACCATGTCCACCACCGAAACTTCCACCACCACCACCGCCGGATCCACCGCCACCACCGGGACGATAATTATAACCAGCTTCTGGTCTAGCGGCAGCAAGTGTCAAACAGGATAAAAGAATAAAACTTTTCATTTTCAGAGAGGTTGTTTTAAATTCGAAAAGTTTATTAACAGAATTTCTAAAAAAATTAAATAAATTTTCTTGTTATAATTTTTTTTTTTAATTAACACACTAATTTTAATTAATTATTTTCTTTAAAAATTATTCTTTTTTTTTTGTTTTCTTTTTAAATTAAAAAGTTTTTGTTTTTCTTTTTTTTATTTATTTAATTATTTTTTTAATTTAATTTCAAATTTTACTATATTTAATATTAATAATTATTTTACTGTTATTGCTTACTTGAAACGAAATATGTTTATTAAGCTAGCTTGAATTATGAACTGACATACTACTCGACCTGCAACTTCAATTTATATCAGTAAATGAAATTTTTTTTTAGTCACAACTTGAAGGTATGATTCAAAAGTGGAAAGAAAATGCTGACGGCTCCAATCCAATTCACTCTCAGTTTCATTTTTGTTATTTTTGTTCTTCTTGTTTTTTATTTTTACTTTTATTTTCCTCCTTCATAAAGATAACCAAAACAAAATTTTTTTCAATATACATGTGTAGATATGCATATATTTAAATGTATATACAAATATGTGTACATTAAAAACATTAAACTCTGGAAAAATAATAAAAATAATAACAATAATAATAATAAGTGAAAAGGAAAACGAATAAAAAGAAGAAGAAAAACAAAAAAACAAAATTACTGCTTTTTAACAGCACCTGAAAATGTAAGAAGAAATAGCGGCGTAATTTTACATAACACGGTTCATCATGAACATCATCGTCATCGAATATTACAGCAGTAACAGTAACAGCAAGAAGCAGCAACAATGACAACAACAATAACAACAAACAACAACACAATCTAAAACATTCAAAATTGTTGTTAGTTATGGATAATTTTAAGTTGTATGTGCGCGCTCTCATCTTACATATAACGGGCTTTTCATAAAGTTTGGGATATTTTCATTATTTGTTTTTTTTTTTTTTTGGGATTCAAAGAGGAAAATCTTTATGAAATTACCTAACTTGAAATAAAATGATGATACATTAAAAAATAAAAAATAAAAAAAAATAACATAAGAAAAAAAGAAAAATTAAAAGAAAAATAAGAAAACAATTATACTAGCGAATATGGGGATGAATTGAAACAATGAGATGAATAATCGAAGCAAACAAGTTACTTGGTCTTCGTTTTCAGTAAAAATCTCATAGATAAAATGTACATGTACATGGAGATGATGCGAAAATTATATTTAAAAAAAAAAAAATAAAATAAAGGAAAACAACAGAAAATAATACATACAGTTAGTTATAGGTTAGTTAGTTATTTAGTTATACAAAAACAACGAACAAAAAAAAAAAACAGTTATTATTGTATGTTCAATTCACGAAATAAGGAAAACTGACATTCACTTTTACACTCTTGGGTTTTTGTTTTTATTTTTGTTATGTTTCTTCATGAATTCCCAAAGAAACGCTCGGATCCAATTTAATATTATCGTAATTTTTTTTTTTCTTTTTTTTTTTTTTTAATTTTTCTAAAAGTTACTTCTTTGTGAATAATGAAGATTTGTGAATTCCTCTAAACATGGAAGGGTTTTTTTTTTTCTTTAATACATCTTTTACATTTCCGCAAAGATTAAATTCAATGCATTAAAAGAAAATTGTTAAGTTTTGCAGACAAAAAAAAAAAAAACAAAAAAAAAAATTAATGTTAAAAAAATAACTGTATAATATCAAAATGTTATTGAAATTCACTTTCAGCTCTCGCTAAATATAGAATTGATATTATTTATGAATTTTCGAAAATATTATAAATAATATATATTATATATATATACATAGTTATATATTAATGTATTATTGTTCATCCTATATGAATAAATTTTAATTCGAAAGTAATTTATATCTACTTACATTGTATTGTATTTGCATGTTTATTTTGTACCTGTAATATAATAAATTATAGGTGGAAAGTTCATACATTTTCATAGAAAATTTATTACAGTTTACTGATTATAAAAGAGTTGTATTGAAAACAAAAAAAAAAAAAAAAGAAACAAAAAAAACAAAAAATCTTAGAAAAATATTTTAATTTATTTAAAATTTTTTAATTAAATTGTTTTCTTTTCAGTTTTGGTATATATTTCGCCTTGAATTTTTTTTATGAATTATATCTTAATACCTATATATAAATTTTTTCTATTCGAACGATCTTATGGATAAATTAAAGGATTCATTATTTTCTTGCAATAAATTACGTGTATTTTAATTTTTTGCAAATTAGGAATTGCAGAACAATTCAAGGTAAAAAAATTAGATTTAAATTTTGTGAATGAAATTATTGTACGTATATACACAAAAGAAAAATTTGTTTTAAGGGCCCGGAGCCATTAGTTCAGTAAGATAATTAATTGTTAGGCATTTGGCCGATAGAGTAGATTTCAATAAAATTGTAATAGATATCTTGTATATATAATAAAAGTAAATTTTGATCTGTTTTCTTAATTATATATGTCCACAAGGAAAAATATTGGAAAAGGTTATCAAAAAGCGTTTAGTAGTTTTCCTAAATGAATATACAACAATATACAACGTGAACAATTTGGATTTAGAACAGCTAATAACACAATTCATCCTCTATCAAGAATAAAAAACTATATTAAATCAAATTTAAGCTGTAAAAGATCCGTTGGAATCGTTATTTTTGACATAAATTCCGCTTTTGATACAGTTTGGCACCAGGGGCTGATACATAAAACTAATAGAACTTCAAATCTCGACCTACCTCCGAAAAAATAATTAAAAGCTTCTTAAATGATAGAACTTTTAGGGTCTACATTGGGAAAATATCCTCGAACCTATACCATGTCCGGTGTCCCACAAGGCTCTGTACTAGGTCCAATACTTTATAATATTTATGTATCAGATATTCCAAATATTCCAAACAACAATCTTTAAATTTTTGCAGACGACACATGTATTTATACTTCAAGCCTGTATTCTGAAACCATTGAACGAGACCTACAACATGCCTTAAATGAAGTCTCAAAATATTTTACTAATTGGAAAATCTTGATAAATAGCGAAAAAACAAAAGCAATGTGTTTCACTAAGAAAAGGAAAGTATGCTATATTCCTCAAAATAAGTTAGTTTTAAACTTAAGTAGCTTAGATTGGGGAAACGAAGTTAAATATTTAGGTTTACACTTCGATCAAAGACTCACATTTAACGTACATATTACTTCAATCATAGATGAAATAAACAAAACCATTAGAATATTATACCCTTTCATAAATAGAAAATCTAAACTCTCTACCGAAAACAAATTAATAATAATGAAAGGAATTTTTCCAACCCATAATGTTATATACCTCACCTGTTTTGTATGACTGTGCTAGAACACATATTAAAAAAGTTCAAATCTGCCAAAACAAAATACTAAAAATCATTTTAAATAAACCGTTCTATTTTTCAACTAGAAAATTACATCATATAGCAAACATTAAAGTTATACAAGATAAAATGGAGGACATTACAGATTAATTTAGAGATAAGCTCGTGCATTCCGAAAACCCGCTAATTGAAAATATATCTCTGTAACAATGGTTGCTAACAAATAGATTAAGTAGGTTAAGTAGATTAAGTTATCATTAGGTTATTAGTATTACTTAGGTTAAGACATGTAAAAAAAAAAAAACGAACAATCAAAGAAATGTTATAATTCAGAAGAAAAGTTTAAGGCATTAAACTAAACAATAAAAAATATATTATAGATCTTAAGAACAAAATGAACTTTTGTTTACGTAGCTTGCTGGAAGTATCCCAGTTAATTTGTTCAATATCATAGCTTCTATTTTTATCTTTTTTATGTTGTCCAAAGTAGAAAGAATGATACTAGTTTTATATTTTGTTACACCTGCATGAGTATTGCAAATTCCTAATATAGTAGTATTTTTTTTTATCTAAATAAACGAATAAATAAAAAAAAAAAATATATCTCACTCTCACAACACACCTTTTTCTTCTTCTACCCTTACTCAGGGTATATTGACAATAAATATTTTTTTTGTATAACGTCATTTTCTATCCGTTATCAAACGAAATTCATCTGTGCCCATGTAAAGTGTCATTTAAACCAACATCAATTTGGTTTGAAAGCTTCAGTATATTAGGGATATCCACTTAAATCAAAAATTGATCTGAAATGATCGTGTATTTGATATTGTAAAAACCCAGCCAAATATTTAGGTTTTCTTAGCCGCTGTAAGGCTTACTTCCCTCCTGTGACTTCTTGAGAATCTATAAAGCTTTCATACGACCCCAACATGGAATACAGTTCAAACATATGGGCTAACGCTGCTAATATTGTGTAAATCATTTGGATACAATCCAAAAACGGGCTATTCGTCTAATCAATCACACAAATGTCACTGCTCATCTTGTTCCTCTTGGAAGTCGTTGTATAGTCGGAGTTCTTTTTTACTTTTTATAGAAATGTCGTAGACAGAAATCCCTAGATGGGCAGAAGACAAGTTATGGAAATTCGTTTATAACCTCAACGTCCCGAATGTGAAACTAAATTCCATATTATGGTGTTCCCAAAATATGATAAATTCTATTTTTATGATCTAAATAAATTGAAGACGAAAATTAACACCTTCGTTCGTTGCTGTCCTCCTTCCCTTTTAACTTTCACCTTTCCTAATTTTCAATCCTAAGTACCAATTGGTATACAACCTAGTGTTTTGGCTATGTATAAAACAAAAATGCTACTTTTATAAAGTTTAACTTTTTATTTACAGCCAAGAACCACACCAAGCAGAAAAAGTTAGGAAGCATTAACATACATGCGCACCTGCAAATAATGCAAAAAACAGCAAGAATATGCCTAAAAAATTAAAACAGTTTCTAAACAAGAAAAAAATCGAGAAATATCTTGCTAGTCTATCTCTAACTAGTGAAACTAACTATTCTTTGTGGAAAGCCATAGAATACCTAAAAAGTTTGCAACAATATGACCCTCCAATCAGGTTAACTAGGAGAGTGTGGGTGAAAAGAGATCACGAAAAAACAATTGCAGCCCACCTGGAAGATGGTATTTGATAAAGTGGAGCTCGTTGTATTAATCTATAAACTACAATGTATCTTATCCAATACTAAATTCTTTAGACGCTTAAGAAATATATACAAATCCTATTTAATATATGAACATGAAATTAATGCTAGCGTCCCACAAGATAGTGTACTAGAACAACTTTTATACCGAGTATATACGTCTGATTTACCGGAAAACAGAAACACATTAACATTCACCTTCGCAAACGATACTGCAATTTTAAGCTGCCATCGCAATTCACATGCAGCATCTACAAATTTTCAAGCACATTTGCAGCAAATAAAGAGGAAAATGAAAATCAATGAGAGTAACCTTTTACATGTAATTTTCTCGTTAAGGAAGGGATAATGCGCACATGTTGGTATAAATGAGATAACTATTTCGCAAGCTAACGAAGTTAAATACCTGGGAGTACAACAAGGCAAAAGACTAACTTGGAAGAAGTTAGACTTACCGCAGACCGTTTGTCAAAATAGCAACTAAAAACTCAAGACAAACAGCATTTTATTGGAAAATATTATTCTACACTAAATCTGGGATACAAAGTGTTGCTATATAAAGCCATTCTCAGACCAATCTGGTCCTATGGATGTCAGGTATAACAAACTGCTTGTAACAGTAACATCGAAACAATTCAAAGGATACAATAAAAAATTGAACATACCATACAACCCGACTGATCCAACACTCTAACCTTTTGGCGACAGACCTACAAAACTCCTATGACCAGCAGGTTAAAACAAAAGAAGTAAGGCAGAAAATAGGAATAAAAGAGCATATATGAAGTGTCAAATCAATGGACTAGACCTTTTAACTTTTTAGTTTGTAAGATTTGAATAAACCCTTAAGGTCACTATTGTTATAAATTATTCTCAGTTAGAAAGATTCAATAATACAGTTAAGAGAGAAAAAAGAAGATAAAAAATTACATGCGGCTTACCTGTCATGTACCATATGTGTTCGCTGTAGGTTGGCTCTTCCTGTTAAGAGCTGTATAGTTGGTCTGTCCAAAGTGTGGGAATTCTTGTTCTTCTTCCGTTCCTTCTATCTTAAACTATAGAATTTTACATTTTTCCATCAGTCTCGCAATGTCCCAAGTATTTAAATTCCTCTTAGAAGACTCTAGTTAAGTCCTATGAGAATTATCACAAGAGTATTATTACTCTCATCATTTTACTCTTGTAGAATGTAGAATACAAAAGAGTCTGAAGTTGATTCAATGTTACAAAAAAATAAATAAGCAATAGTCCCGAAATTTACTATATTTTGGTGCAGAAAAACTTATACTTATTTGGTGCAGTAACAAGGCATTACAGAGTTAATTGAAAAGATATTTAATATTCCTAAAAATTAGCAAGTAGCTATTAGAAAAATTTTACTTGGCTATGTGAAAACCTATATTAGTTCTAAAAAACTTGACAGTTAGTTTTATTAACCAAAACCTATTTCAAAGTATTCCAGGAGGCAAATTTAGATTTATAAATCCAGAAATTTAAAATAATGTTGGCTGATGTTAACTGAACCATACAGAAAAAAACAAAATGAGCATAATTATAACTAAACTAAATTATTCAATAATATTCTATGATATAATTAATGGTTTTATAAAGTATCAGATGCAAATTTAATAATTTTACACTATTACAGTAAATTGATCCATCTCATTTTCTATTTATATAATTTAATTAATTAAAAGAATAAACCACATAAAAATCATATATCGAATTTAGCTGAAAATTAAATCTCAAATTCCATTAAAGATTATACAATAACTCAACTAAAACAAATGTATATGTACACTACACATATATATAATTTCGCTAAGTTGATTTAACTAATATAGTAAATGATAAATTTATTGATAAAAAACGATTGTGGTGGTTCTTGCTAATTGCTTAAGTGAAATATAAATCAGTAATTTTTTAAATTTCAAACAGAGAACATCAAATTTTGTTGCTTTATGATTCGTATGTGGATCTTGTTGGTGTTGGTAAGTTTAATTTATTGAAAAAAAATTGAAACACCGCTTGTCTGAACAAAAACATAAAAATAATATAATTTTTTTGATTTTGTGCTTAGTTTTTCAAAATTTAATTTTATACACAAACAGTAACAAAATTATGTTATTTTAATGTGTTCTTTGCTTTCTTCATTCAGTGTTGTATCACCCCGCATATAGGTACTAATATTTAGTACAAAATAACTTTTTATTTCAGAAAAGGGATTGACGTAGAATATTCTTACTGTTATCAAAGAATTGATTGAAGAATAAATAGAAAAATGAATAACTGTTATATTATTTTTCATATTGAATAAGACGGAAAAGTGAAGTTAAGAATAATTTTGTATGGGACAAAGTGATGTTTTTTAAATTGTGTGTGTTTGTTGTGAGTTATTTTAGATTTAAATAAACATTGTATAGTTGATTAAATTACTTATAACTTTTTTAATAAAGTGGATTAAAAATAAATAATTATGTGTTTTTATTTAAACTACCTTGTATAGTACCAAACGAAAACATATATCTGATGTTCAACTGGAACGACAATTTCAAAATGGAATATTCTGCTATTTTGTTTAGATAATTTCAAGATAACAAAAAAAATTTAATCTCAAAAATCAAATCATCTAAAATAGTTTCAATCCATTTTGGATAATAATCACGATGGATTTGGCTGATCTATTCAATTTCTTTATTGACTTAATTATATTTTGCGAAACATTTAAACAAATACATTTTAGATATTTTAGTAAATGTTTGATTTCAACTGATATTATATATCGATGGCTTAGAACACACTTATGCTAGGTCGTAAAATCATAAATTTGCAGGGCAGCAATTTGAAAGTTTGATAGCTTGCCAAAATCGTTTTTTTGTGCTCTGTTCTTTTCTCAAATAATAAATTTGTATTTTCTATAACAAGTTTTGCAATTACCATATTATTGACTTAAAAATTTGGCACTTAGCATAATTATTCATTAGTTCTCATATTTTATCTTAACCACTTGGCATATTTGTATTAGATTAGTTATATGTAATTTTTTATATGGTTAATATTAGTGAGCACTTAGCATATTTGTGTTGGATTAGGAATTCCTTGTTTTAGGATATTCAGAGTAAGTATACTTATACTAAAATGAACACATTTTCACTTAACGTATTTCAATAATCTATATTTCGCAAACTACGTATTAAATGTCTTAAACATGTACACGATGGAAAACAAATGCTTTTAAAATATCATATGTGACTTAATTAGATTTTTGAAAAAATTGCACTTAGCATAAGTGGTGTGTTCTAAGCCATCGATATTTACTATAATGAATTAAGAATAACTGAATCAGCTGAATCATATTAAATGTCTGAACATCAATGCTTATGTCTTCAAATAATTTTGATTGATTTTGATTGACGAAAAGACTATTCTTTTTTCTTATCACACGATTATTACAGGGTTTTTTTTCTAGAACTAAAAGTTCTGAAGCCAAACTTTTTCACAATATACATCAATGATATTACGAAAAAAAAGACTTGCAACTTTACGCAAATGATATGCAGTATATCCGAAAATAGCGAAAATGAATTAAGATTAGCAGTTAAAATAGATTTCGATAGATTAGATTAATTATTCATTTATTCATATTATAATAAAATACAATTTATAAAATATTTATTTACTAAACAAAAAAATATAATTAAAAAAGATCTTAAAAATATAAATGAATGGCTTAATAAACATTGTTTGGCCGTAAATATCACAAAAACCAAAATTGTGATTTTTGAAAATAAGAAAGTAAATAATATTTCATTTTTTCTTAATAGTAGTTCTATTAGCATGGTGGCAACTTACAACTATCTAGGTCTGGTGCTTGATAGTAAACAAAAATGGAAGGAACATGAAATGACTTCGAAAATTTCTTTCACATGTTGTATTTTATTTTTGGTTCTTAAATATTATCAAATATAACATATCTCAATCCAATATGGAGCATAGCACCCCAAACTACGTTGGCCAAATAAAATGTTACATACAAAAAAGCAGTGCAAATAATAAATTATTATCCAATAAATAGCGAACAATTATGTAAAGAAAAATATATAAGTTTATAAATATTTGTAGAAAAAGATTGAATATGATAGTCTTTAAGATTAGTTTCATCAGCTTTTATTCTAGACAGAAAGGTAGACATTTGCAGCCATAATAATAGGAATAAATTCAATTATTTTTAAATAAACAGCCAGAGAAATACTGTAATTTGCAACTGGTTTACAAGATTATAATGAATTAACACCTGCATTAAAAAATACCGATAACATTAAAGATTATACAATTCAATTAACACAAATCTATTATAATAATCATAATTTTTTAAACTTCAGATTTGGAATCAAAATTAATCAAAAACTTAATTTAAACAATATTAAATAAAAAAATGATATTTTTAAATTTTGTTTTTTGTTTGTAGTAAAATTCTTAAATTAAAAAGAAAGAAAAACGCATAATTCCTTTTATTTTACTAAAATCTTTATTTAAATCTTTTTACAAATATCGATATTTCGGCAATAATATGTTGCCTTCTTCAGTGTATTGGCGTAATTAAATTTAATTAAGAGCTGTATTAGTTTGTGAGCTAAAAATTTTTTTTTGTTTATGGGGGCAATAAAAATTACAAAATTAAATTAAATTTTTTTATTTCTACCTGATGAAGAAAGGATTTTTTATTTTTTTTATTTTTATTTTCTTATGAATTTAAATAGCCACGTGTACCCATTACAGTGATCACTATTTAGAAGGGTACCTGACGGTTGTTTTATGATTTCCATTCTTCAAACACTTATTTTTTGGTGTCGTTGATTTCTTTGATTACCTTTAGGTTATCTATGTTGATGTCATGTTCCTCGATTGCGATGTGTTCTGCTACAGTAGATTTGAAATTGGATATTTTACCTGTCTTCTTAGCAATTTTTGCTTTGTTTAGATGTTCTTGAAATCTTACTGTTGCTAATCTCTTTGTTTGTCCAATATATATTTTCTCACATTTGTTGCATGGTATCTTGTAGATTCCGCTTTTCTCTGTTTTTATTTTTTTATCTTTAGCAGAGCCTAGTAATGTTTTAAATTGATACCGCCTACTAGTACTTATAACGTCTATATGCTGTGTTTTTTTAATTTTTCCACTTCGTTATTTCATCATCATATGTGATGGAAATTCTTTTGGTGTCTTCTTTTATCCATTCCTGGTGGAACAATGTGGTCATATCATCCCTTTTCATATACACATACCTTATATTAATATTTTTCAATTTTATTTTTTCCGCATCATGTAACTTAATTTTAGTCATAGAATATAGATTTAAATACAATTTATTGTTCTAAATAAATAAATATATTTTTTTTTTTTCAATTTTAATTTTAATATTTTGTTATAAATAAAAGAAATTAAAAAATTGTCTACTATTCTACACAACACTTGAAAAATAAAATACTACGTCTACGGCTTAATAATAAAAGAAATATTTCAAAATCCATGTAAATAAATAAAAATGTAGGAACTAAATATATATGTTGGATGTTGAATATCAGGAACACTAAGCCATTTATTTATTACCAATTCGTCGTGCTACCTTGTATAGTTTTCGTTGTATTACTTTCGATACTGTTATTATTTATTTATTTATTTACAGGCTTAATTCAAGCGAGTTAAGTGTATTAAATTTATGTGAATTCAAACAAATTTTAAAATTAACAATATAAATATCAAAAAATTAAAACTAAAAAACTAATTGCAAAAATTGTGAAATAATTAAAATGTAAATGAATGGTTACCAAAAATTATTAATAAAAAAAAAATTTAACAATCTGCAAAATTTAATCAATAACATATTCTTATATTTGAGAATTATTAAGTAGTTATGGGTTAAAGTTAGTACTTAAAGAAAAAATTAGCAACTATAAGACTATTGAAGACAGAGAGATGAGATCAAAAATTAACTAAGAGGAATATAAAAGCTTCTTTAGGGTGTCTTTGGAGAGAGAGAAATCAATACGGTATTGTATTTGATACCCATATTCATCATTTTATGGATAGGTTCGTTCATTCCATATAGTTGGTTCGATGAAATGTGAGGATAAATAGGTTAGCAGAGCAGAAGCGATTAGTAGTATTAATCTGGCTTAGATTTAAATGGCAAAATTAAGGGTTAGATCATGGCAGGTGACGTAGTGCAAATCTTAAAAATTTTTTTTGGATTGCCTCAATCCTATGTATGTGAATTTCCTAAAATGAAGACCATACCTCACTGGTATATTCTGATTCGGGCCTAACAAGACATGTAAAAAGGTACTTTAGGATATAATGGATCTTTAAATTCACTAGATCAACGTTTTATTAAACATATTGGTCACACGAAACATTGAATTAGCTTTAATGATGATATTACTATAATGTAATTTAAATGTGAGTTTATCATCAAAAATAACACCTAAATCTTTTAAAGAATTAACAATCTCTAGTGCTTGTCCGTTAAGGAAATAGTTATTTGAGAAGGGTGTGGCAAGCCTATGATAAGTCAGCACTGCATTTTTTTTAAATTCAAAAGAAGATTATTATTCATACACCAACTAAAGAAATTATCAAGGTCAGTTTGGAGTAAGAATGATTCATTTGGTGAAGAAATTTTGTTGAAAATTTTCAGGTTCAATTTAAAGGTATTATAATCGTTTAAATTTTTAGATTTTTTATACTTGGTCCAGGCTTTATTTTTCTTATTTCTCAAACGAGTAAACCAAGGAGGACTTGAGTTTGAGTGAACTTTCGTTTATGGAACGCTGAGTAAGAAGCCATTGAATTATTTCGTAAAATCGTATAGTGATTGATTCAATATCAGAGTTAATAAAAATGGGGGAAAAGCCATAAGAATCAAAAAAATTATTTAATTTATGAAAGTTTTACCAAAATTATATTGAAGTAGAAAAGTGTCAACGTTAGGATTATTTGCAGAGTCGATAAAGTAAGTGATTTGAATGGGGGTGATAAGTGTCTATATTAACGAGTGAATCCTGATATTCAAAAATTGATGAGTTATTCCAGTCTGACAGGAATACTAAGTCTAGTTGACGAGTTTGATAATTGCGAAATAACGGTTGACTGCTGAAGACATATTAAGTTAAGGAAATCAATAAATGTATATTTAAGCATTATGCATTAGAATAATTGCTGTGATTTATTTATTAAACTTTTGATTTTTATATTTTATTCTTTATTTATAAAAAAATTGTATTTGTTTTGAATATTCAGTTTACAAAGGGTGAGTACGATAAGCAAAAAAAATGAAATAATTCTAAAAATCAAAATATTCTGGGAAAAGAGGCAACTCTGAAATAATGAAACTTTGGAATAAAATGTAATTTTATTTTAAATAACTTTTTATTTATTTATTTATTATAACAACCACAGACTATTTATAAAATTTACTATTATTAATTTGCAAAATCTATACCTATATAATATTTAATAGGAAAATATCACTAATATTATTTCAAAATTCAAATCTATAATTTATTATGTAATACAAATTGTATTAAAATTTAAACTTTTTGATACTTTAATTTGACTGGGTTGACGATAACTCCATTAAATAATTGAAAATCTTTATGAAATAAGTTATTTTGGGTGTTATTTATTTTAAATAGTGGATGTTGAATTCGATTTTACATATCTCTTTTGAATGTTATGTATTTTGACTACTTCAATGAAAATTTAAAAATTTTCTATCATTAATATCCCAAACTTTTTGGTTTATTTCACTTGCAGCAGTTCTATGTCCTAATTTAAAAACGATTTTTTTATCTCTTTAGTTTGTATTTTTTGAAGTTTGCTTGTGCTTTTATTAAATGTGTTTCCCCATATACCTATTCCATGTTATGTGCTGTGAAATAGACTTTGAAGAAGTCTTTTCCCTGATATTTTTAAATAAACGAGCAATACGTCGAATTTTCGGTATTGAGCTCTGAATATGGAATTCCAAACTAATTCGTCATCAATAATGATGCCTAAATATTTAGAGTAGATCTTCTGCATTACTTTATTATTATGTCATACATATATATTAACATTTTTGGCAACAAATGTGATCAAAGTGAAGTCATTATTTTAGATACAGTTAAATAAACGACTTTTTGAAAAGCACAAGGTAGGTCTAGTGCTGAGTTGCTTAGGAGAGTGATGACAACAAATAGGTCTAACGCATCAAAAAGCTACACTTAACGACTAATTGATTTCCCAGAAGGAACTGGAGTGGTCATTTTCACATACGTACCTGATAAAATTATGTATACTTATAAGTATAGCAGGGTGGGCAAACCAAAAATTTAATTCTGAGTATGATTAGCCAAATGTTATTTTTTGTTTATTTTTTTGTATTTTTAATTTAGGACCGAATTACTCATTAATATATTAGTCAGAAGACGAAATTTGAATAATAATTTTATATATTTGATATATTTTAAATAAAAACAAATAAAATGTGTTTTCACAGAAATTTTTCAATTAATAATACTAGTAGAAATGCTTGCATATGCATATCTATATAAATTAGCCAGGTTGACATTCACCTGGATAAAGTTTATCTATTGAAATTCACCTAAATAATGATATTGAAAAATTTTACAGTTGCAAATCATTTTGAATTCAAAAGAAAAATTTATCTTCATTTATCACAAAATATTTATACTTTTGAATAGATTTCCTGTTTTGGAAAATATTTTAAAAATAAATAATAATAAAAGAAAAAAATCACTATAATGTCAATACTATGTAAGTTTTCCAAAACTTGGGAAATTTTCAACAATAAATTGAAAAATAAATTGTCACCTGCTTTCCTGGAAAGTTGTAATAACTTAATAAATAAATTGCTTATTATCTATATTAATTTGTGAATTGATAGGTTTTGTGTTAGGTTTCATACGGACAACAGCGTAGTAGATGGTATAAGAATATATTATAAATTTCTATTATTAAAAAACAGACATTTTTTTCAGATTGAATTTTTAACTTAAAATGGTTTTTGTGTTGTGAGAAATTTTTGTTAAATTTTGATGGTTTTGAATTTATCTTCTTAAATAAAGCTATTTCAAAAGATAATACAGACGGTCTGTGATAGTATATTCAGCACTATAGTTGTCAACTATAGAGATATCGGCTTTCATTTCCATATTTAACATTTAATTGAAAATTTTTAAAAATTTAATCATAATAGACAAAATATGGATTAAGTCTGATCTGATCAATATCGTACGTGTAAACAGAATCTGACATTAGATTTAATCTTATGAGACAATTTATTATGAATTCACCACATTTTCATTTGAATTTTTGTCGTCAGTTTTATAGTGTAAAATGTAGGGGAAATTATCTGTCTGTCACTGGCACATCAGCAATCAGTTGGCTTTAATTTTTGCTGTAATTTATAAACAAATTGTTTTATTTATTTATTTATTTATTTATTTAACAGTGGACCTGCAGATAAATCTACAGGCCAACTATAGACCCTTTTCCCTTTCGGGATGTGGGCCTTTAGAATATAAAGGTAAAGTAAAAACTTATTATCTAAGGAATAATGTAAATGATTCAAATGAAAGAATTAACAATTCAGCAAATTAACAATTATTTAAAATTAAAATTTAGAAATTAACATTTAAGTAAATTAACGATTTAGAAAACAAGTTCAAAAATTTAAAATTTTAGTAAATTAACAAATTATCAATTGACAATTTAACATATTACAAACAAAGATAAATGTGAATTTATAAAAAATAAAGTATATTCAAGTGTAAAGTCTTAAATAATGTAACAAGTAAAATCATGTAAAAGTATATATATATACCTACCATTCGCTAGAATAATAAAAAATAATTTTAGCACAAATTGTTTTTTTGGAATATTATTATAAATATAACTACATTTTGGAAAAATATATTTCTATAAACTGTAATTTAGAAAAACTCAGGATGTAGTTACAAAAGCTCAGAAACACATTATAAGTATGAATTTTATTTATTTATTTTTAGATTATTTCATGTATAAAATATAAAAAAATCTGACGATGGCATCCATTCCATTATTGTCCCTATTTATTTTGCATTTAACATTTCTTAACTAAACTTCTCTTCAATCATATTCTATTTAGTCTTAAATACAATAGACTTAAAATATATATTTATTAAGCATTGTTTTAGGAGTTCATTTCTTCTTCTTCTTTGTTCTGGCAAAATGTTAATTGCATTGTTCGCATGGGTGTAGATATTTTGTTGATATCTTAAACTTGTCGTTGTCTTCATTAGTCAATATTTTTAAATTACGGTATATTATATCATCACTTATCACACACCATTCCACCCTCGCTATCGTTTAAATTATTTTTGATAGTACTCATTGTATTACATCATTACTGGGCTTTGACGTAGCCCATTTCTACGCCATATAAATGTTTTGTAAAGCGGTAGGTGGTTGTTCATTCTCACTTAGATTTAAACCGGTAAAGGACACTGTATAGTTTTATAATATATAATTTAAATTTATTTGATTATGGTTGTGGATTATGTGGTTCTTCCATATGTCAACTTATTATCAATGTGCATGCCCAAATATTTCGCTTGTTTTAGTATTTGTATTTGTATTTGTTTATTATTTCTTGTTATTGGTTTAGGGTCATATCTATATACTTTCAGTCAAATGTATATACATTTTGTAATTCTGAATTAGTTTTGATATTCCAAATTTTGAACCAATCCATTGTTTAATTTATAGTTTCTTGTACTTATTTATTAGCATGTTGTCATACGAAGCAAGTAGAATAGTACCATCTGCAAATGTTGCTACTAATGTATTTTGTTGTCTTAATATCGGTTGTATACAGGAGATATAAAGTTGAGCCCAAAATACTGTTTTGGGATAAATGGAAGTCTTGATATATAAAAAAAGTAAAAAAATTTTTTAATAGCATAAGTATTATACAAGATAAATAATATGGGTTGCAAACACACCGATTCAAAGGTGACTTCATGACGTGCCTCTTCAAAGAAGCTTAACATCACTCTGAATCAATCTGATGAAGCTTTTATATCTGATATTTTAAAGGATTTTTCGAGTCCATCGACATTGTTTTGTCCTTTCCCCAACTACTTTAGCGATTAGCAGATAATGCCAAATTAGTTTTAAATATGTACAATGAAAGACAGAAACAAAAAAAATTTGTTAAAATTTTTATTCTGTTATACGGACAAATTCAGCTATTTTAGAAAACAGAACTATTTTAGAAAACAAAAGTAATTAACAATATTTTCATTGGTTAAGTCTTCAATGTTCATTGCTGCCATAATTTGGTCTTCTACATAAGAGCCATACTTCTACACTGTTGACATAATTTGGAGCTATACTTCTAGATTGTTGCCATAATTTGGATAAAATAAAATATGATAAAATGTATAAAGTTCTTAATTTAAAGTAGTTTTTGTAAAACAGAAAAATGGGAGCGTAGTTAAAAATCTCGTTTTTCAAATTTTCGCTTTCGTTTTAATTTCAGATTAGTTACCTTAAATATTTTTATGCGGAGCCCCTGTTTAATACAAAATGGAATATCTTCGTTTTCTAGAATTTTCATATATTTTTTAAAAAAAAAGCGAGATTTGGAACCCATCTCTAAAAAAGTATTAATTTTTAAGAATAGACTACAAACAAATTAGGTTTTGAGAGCCAATTGTGTACCTTCTCATTTTTCGAGAGTTTATTTTCAAAAATTCTTCTTTATTTTGAAAATTATTCTTTCTTCCTTGTCTATAAAAATCTTCAAATTGATGTAGAACGTTGATAAAAGCAAAATATTTGAGAGATCTATATTAGTAAAAATCTATATATGAGGAAAGGCAACAATTGTAGAGAGTTGAAAGTTGGAAGTTGATTGGGGAAATATGAGCCAACGTCTCCGGACGTACTCCGGACTGGACCCCGTCATCGTTTACTTATTTTAATAAGGTATCTATTTAAAAATAATCACAAAATTAATGACCCATCGGCTCAAGACATTGAACAAGGTCCCCATATAAATATACCTAATAAGTTCGAAAACACACAACAACATTTTTTTACGCTGATGTTAGTTGTTTTGTTGCTATGCAAAAATAAAAAACATAAAATAAAAGGTGAAACGGAAAGAATTATATTTTACAAAAAATTAAAATGAATTTTGCATAGATTTCCACGCATAGAATGAAGGTTGACAGCATATTTAGACATTATATAGTTCTGATGGCCAGTTCCCGAATGGTGATTTTACGATCTTGAGCAGATTGTGTAAACAATCTTTTATATTTGATCTGTACAAATATCTGAACTATTTCCCAATTGTTATTTTGTTGTTATTTTCATTATTATTATTTTAAAAGGAGACGTAGCGAATTCAAATACTTTTTCAAACTTTTCACCACATGCATAATTTCTCTTAACATATAAAAATTTCAATTTATTAAATTGCCGCAACAACCCCACCGGTTTAAATTTAATTTTTATTTTTTTTAAATAAATGATTATGTATAAGGTTGTTTTTTAAGATAACTCAATTAAAAATATAGTGACCACGATAAATTGAAATGATGGAACAAACAATTCATAACGAAATATTGAGTACGAGTTTTATAAAACATACTCGGAAGTGGGCGAATATTACTTTTACTTTAAATTATTAAAACTAATATTAAGGACTAATTTAAGCCGATTAATTTGTATAGGTATGAGGAAAAATCCTATCTTCGTACATTATAATATGAATATATAATAAACTCCAATAACGATATTTTAAAAAATTTGAAATTTCAAAAATACAAAAGAAAATTCACGTTTCTTCAAGAACGTTACGTAAGTATTAATGACCATTTATTATCTAACTTTTATAATACTTCTATAATATCATAATATTTATAATACCTTAATTTTTGTATAACTTCAGTCTGTACCTATACTGTTGAGTCAAATTATAATTTTTAAATTAAAATTGAATAATTTCAATAGCGTTTTAACGATAATTAAATTAACCTACGTAAATACATATAATTATATATATAGATACATATATGTATGTACATAAGCACATATTTAAACATACCAATATGTACGCATGATGAAGTTTCATGGAATTGAACCAGACCTTTAAAATGCTTACTAGTATGTATATGAAAGTAATTTGCAAAAAAAAAAAGAAAATTTTAACAAAGGGGTGCAGTGCAGTAGAAAATGTGTACCGTTTTAAATTGTATCAAAAAATTGTAAGAAAAAAAAAATTTCTCAACTTCATTATGATGAAACTGAACATAATGTGAATAACCAGTTCGGTATTTTTTATTTTATTGTGTTCCAACTGGATCACTTTAATTTTTTTTGTAATTTTTTTTTTTTTTTTTTGCATAAGTTCTGGTTCCCTAAAAATTAAGGTACAAAACTTGATAAATTATTTATTTTCGGTATTTTTTGTTTTATTTTGCAAATTTTTAATGACATCCAATCAAAGTAAATTTGCAATATTTTAAAATAATTAATACAAAAGTTATAATAGTTAATCGCAATTTTTTTTTTTAACTTTTAAATAGCACCGAATTTTTTTTTTATACTGAATTGCTTTTAAAAATAACATGAAAATTTTTGATTAAAGTTTGGTATTTGGTAATATAAAAAACAAAAAAACAATAACATAACAAAAAATAAAAGTGCAAAAAAAGACTATCAGAGTGAGTGAAAGTAGCCATGTAAGGTTATTAACTACTAATAATGATATCTGTACTTGTGTCACCAGGAAAACGTAATAATCAAAAATGATATAAAAAAATTGATATTTTTCGTATATACTCGTGTATACTTACATAGTGTTCTTATATACACGGTGTTAATAAAGAAAAACAAAAATATTAATCTTTGTATCAATTTTGAGGATTCCAATGGATATTAAATAGTTGAAAAAAAAAATAAAAAATAATTTAAAAAATAAATAAAAAGCTGAAATTTTTTTTTAGGTATTTGAAAAATTTGAAAGCAAAAATATAATAGACGGTTATTATTATTTTGCCTATTTTATGTACGTCCAGTTTTAAAATTCCATTTTGAACTTAATGTTTGCCCATTAATTTCAAATTTAATAATTTTTTTTTCTTTTTTTGATAATTGAGAGATTTTTTAGTAGAGTTATTGCATCAATGATAATTTGCAAAATAAATTTGTAAGAGTTGTTTAGATCTATTTTAAGCATTTAGAGGCCGCTAGATGTGTGTGTCTCAAACATTTTAGCCGCTAGAAGCATGATTTTCAAGTATATAGGCTACTATATAACAATATATATGTAAAAATAGTGTGGGCAGCTTCTTCTAAGTCTCAAATACCTCAACATGGCTATATAATCTTTTTAAATGAACATAATGAAAATTCCAAAACTTGAATCAATTAAATTTTGCGAAATATTGAAAATTTTACATGGTAAATAAGCAATTTAATATAGATTTTCAAATAAAAATGGTTGAAGAAGTTGTAATAGTACGACTCTGGGATGAACAACTGAACCAACGCAGAAATTTGACATAAACAATAACACAATAGCTTTTTCTTTTAAAATTTAAATATATAAAACAACGTCTAGTTTAAAGTAATTTTATCTTAATAATAGCGTAGTTCCAATTTATTTTAATCATAGCCAAGCTGTATACCAACATAATTTTAAATAATAATAAAAAAAAAAAACCGTCTTATAGTATTCAGGATTTGAGCGTGATTAGAATTAGAGACTTTGCGATTGTAGGTTATTAGATGACATAATCATAACACCATATTTGTCAATGGTCTGTTCAACATCAGCACATCTACTAAGGCTAGATTCATATCCAAATGATTTAGGAAGAACAATTTGACATTACCCAACATACCCAAAAGCTTAAACAAATCGATCTTTTCAATTTGGCATCATATTATTCTATTTTATCAAAAGTCACTAGGATATGACAAAATGAATGGAAAAATGCTTAAGGAATTACCTGGTATAACTTTCATTCATGCTACCCAAATTCTCAATGTTATCTTTAGAATAGTTTTTTCTTCCCTCATTATAAAAGCTTTCAAACACCATAATGATTCCTAAACCAGGTAAATACTCAATAAAAATAGATTCATATAGACCCATTAGTCTTTTACCAACACTATAGCTGAAGTTTTTGAAAAAGTCTTAGTTCATAAACTAATGCCCAAAATAAATAATAAGCGGGTAATCCCACTACATCAATTTGGATTTCAAGCTGAACACAGTACAATAGAGCAGGTACACAGAATAGCTGCACAAATTAGAAAAGTCTTCGAAGAGAAAAAATTTTGCTCAACCGTCTTCCTCGATGTCGCACAGGCTTTTCATAAAATTTGGCATGATGGTCTAAACTTTAAAATTCAAACTAATCTACCGTTTCAATTTCATCAAATTATCAAATCGTACCTAACTGATAGGCGATTTAAAGTAAAATACAATGATTATTTAACTGAAGAACATGGTATCGAAGCTGGTGTACCGCAAGATAGTGTGTTCGGGCCGCTTTTATATCTAATCTACACTGCCGATCTACCAGATAGAAGGCAAATACTAGCATTCAAATTTACAGATGATACGGTCATACGGATATCTTGAGGTCACACATAAAAGCTTATGTTGCTTCCAAAAATCTCCAGGACCGCATTAAACTTATTGAAAATTGGCTTAGTAAGTGGAAAATAAAAATAATTGCAAATAAAAGTGTTCATGTCACCTTCACTCTAAATAAATACACATGTCTCCCAGTAAAAATAAATGGAATCACCATTCAACAGGCAAAAAAAGTAAAGTATCTAGGAGTCCATCTTGATAGAGGGCTCACTTGGAAAAAGCATATAGAAACGAAACGTGAACAAATGAAGCAAAAAATAAATAGTGTACTGGCTAATTGGCAAAAATTCTCCTCTCGATATTGACTATAAAGTACTTTTATACAATTCAATCTTGAAACTAATTTGGTCATATGGCTGTCAATTATGGCAAAAGTACCTCTAAATGTAATGTGGAAATTATACAAAGACTACAATCAAAAATAAAGCTCCTTAGTACGTAAAAAAAAAATTGCAACATACACAACGATCTAAACATACATATGGTCCGGGATGAACTCCAAAGACTAACAAGGAACTATGCTGACAAATGGTCAAACCATCCAAACTATCTAGCGCGGAATCTTTTATGCATACTTTTAGTGAGCAGATTAAAAAGGAGCCCCTTAGCAGTGTAGATGTGATTAACCTGAATTGATGTCTAATCATTGGATTATACGTCTTCTACTTTAGAATGTATAGGATTTGAATAAACTTGTTCTTTCTGAATAAGTCAAAATGCTAAATTATTGTCAATTTCTAATGGAAAGATTCAATAAATACTTAAACTGTTTATAAAACAAACAAAAAAATATATTATTTTAATTTGTTTTGAAGAGTCTACTTTTAGTTAGAGTTTGGCCTACGGATTTAAATCTACGAATATTTTATCTTAATGCGATATTTTATTTTTATTTTTAATATTTAGTTTTAAAGAAAAAATGACTAAACATACAAAACCTCCTTAATTTTTTTTATTTATTTTGGCGTTATAAAAATGTTTAATTTATACTTATATCTTTATTTCGATGAATTATAGAATAACACTTATTATAAGTGTGGACTATCATTTCACCCTTCTTCAGCATTCGATAAAACTAAAACGTGATTTCAAGTAAAATTTAATTGAAAATGAGTGAATATTTCGTGTGGTGATTTAAAATGAAATTAATTTCATACAATTTCAAATTACCTTGACTTTATGAAGTTAAATTCATATTAAAGTGCAGCAACAAAAACGAAATAAATTTTAAAAAATTGATATTTTTTATTAAATTTTATTTTTACTTTTTTACATGATTTTTTAAAATTTATTTCGCCACAAATTAAAAATTTCACCATTATTTAAATATTGTCTTTTTGGGCATCTTTAAAATACCCAAATTACCATAATTATATACCACCTGTGTAAATTAATAATTGATTTTTACCATTTTTAAACACAGCAAATTCATATGCAATTATTTTAATAATAATTTGAAATTGGTTTGTTTGACACAAGATCGGGGCTTTCAGTTTTTTAGTATACCTACTCCATACTTTTGCCTGGGCTCATTTATGTTTTATTCCATATCAGCAGAAAATTGAAGGGCTATCCATGACATTGAGCTTGCTTAAGTCAACTAAAGAAAATGTACGATTGCACGAATTGTATTGCACCCCCGCACCCCTGTAACATCAAGATCAGGGAGGTTCGCCAAGTTTTCGTTAACTGTAGTTGGTTTAACAGACTGCATTATGAACGGAAATTTGACATAAGATAATTTAATTATTTACATACTTTGTAACTAATCAATTATACAGAAAAAAGAGTAAATAATAAAACGTTAATTTAAATATAATAACACGCTGGGTGGAGCAGTAGGTAGAGCGCCTGCCTTTCAACCGAAAGGTCCCAGGTTCGATTCCCGATGAAGCAAAAAAAAAAATGCTTTATGGATTTTTCGACCTGGTCCAGTACCCTTTGTCTTTGGGATATAATAAATGGCAAAAAATAATTGAGAGTATAATCTGGTAACAAATTAAATAAAAATTAAACTATTCTATTTAAGAAGGCTTAGTTCCTGACAATAGCAGTAGTTTTCCACATTTAATGAGTAGATAAGCCAGTAATTTGTTAAATAAATACTCGAAATATTGTAGATTGTAGTGTAAAATTGCAGTACCGTACTTAATTAAGCACGAAAAGGTGATTTTACCTAAGCTACTGTAGAGTGTAAAAAAAAAAACAAGTAAAATAATACTAAAAATAAAAACCGATTAGTTACAAAATTAAAATGACAAACAAAATACAATTTATATTTAACAAAACTTTTGTTTGTCCACGTATTTTTATTTATATTTACAATTCATAAATTTCAAAATCACTAAAGATAGCTAAATTCTGTCATGGGTGACTCAAGCAAATTACAAAACATTTATTTTGTTTTTCGTTTATTTTTGACATTAGCTTAAGCCAGCTTAATGTCATTATGGCTAGCCCTTTCTTCTTTTGTTTGTTTTACTTCCTGATTGTGTTTAATTTTATAGCCTTATATTATAATTATCCCCATTCTCCCACTGATCTGATATACGTTTTTCGAATATTGTTTCATTCTATTGTATATGATCTCATCCACCTACTTCAGCTAAGCTTTACATTCTTCATCGTATATATTATTAATTTCTTAAGAAATCTGAGTATTTTCGTTTTTGGAATGGATGTTTACTGTTCTCACAATGTACCTTTTGTTATTGCAATAATGTTAAGTATATAAAATATCTTTTGATGCATCTTCGATGTCATCCGCGGCTATTATTGCATTTTTTTAATATTCTCTTGTAACTGATTTTCATAAAATGTTTTAGTATTAAAATATTGATTCTATATTACTCACCTCTTTCATATACCCTGGATTTTTCTGTTTCCTTTTACATTGAACATTTAAATTACTTGTCCTTGGTTGTACTTCGTAGAGGATACCATAAGGAACCATAGAGTAAAACTAGTTTAGACAAAAAGCAGATCCTAATAAAATGCTATGAAGAAGACAAAACCATAATTGAGTCAATCAATAAAAATACTGCCATGTTTATAATAAATCGTTACAAAAAACTGCTATAACTGATTGTACCAACTGTAAGAGGGCGACATGTTTCATTAATAGCAGCTCAGCAGCAGAATTTACATGGAATAATATATAGTGAAATAATAGCAAAATCATTTGTTAATTCAAACAATTTTTATTACATTCCTTGATGAGTTATTTGTTAAACTGGCTGAGTCTAACATAACAGGAGCATGGCTGGTTTTGAACAATTGCACAATCCAGTGAAAAAGTTAGTTCGACAAGTCATACTTTAATTATATCTTTCTCAGTCCAATTGAAAAAGTATTTTAAAAAATAAAATTATCAGCGAGAGATTTTTTGGCGGATCGACAAACTAATATAAATTCGGTAAATGTAATAGAAAAATCCGTGTCAACTGTTATCTCACCCGATTGCAAAAATTATTACGTGGATATGAAATTACCATTGGCTGCAGTTGGGCAACCATTACATTAATTGTTACATTTAATATACTTATTTAAAGTTTGTTTTGTTCAAAAAATCTATTTTTGTTTGTTTAAAAATACTTAGTTTGTTTCCTTTCAAAAATTTAAAAACAAAAATAACAAGATTCACAAATATTGAATTTGAAATAAAAAAATTGAATTTGAAATAAAAAAACTTGAATTAGAAGTGAAAAACCTATAATGTATATTAAATATAATATAGTTACATGAACGTATTAATGAACGTAATTACATGAACGTAAAGAGAAGCAATACAATAGCTCGGAACAAATAATACGATTTGACAATACGTCAAATGCGTAACATAATGTATGCAGTGTTACGTCTATTTACCAATATTTGCATTAGTTTATCATTATCTGTTAGTTCTACAGCTCGGGGTGAGCCTTAACCTTGTCCACAACTTCCCTCTATTTTGCTCTATTCTTTGCAACTGTCCTCCATCCGTTAACTTCAATCTTTCGACAGTTTCCTTGGACTTCGTCCAGCCATCGTGATCTTGGTCTACCTCTTGCTCTTGTATTGTACGGTACTGCGTCTAATATTCTTTTTGACATCCTTTGATCATTCATCCTCACCACATGACCTGCACATCAGTCTTTGTGCCTTAATAAATTTAACAATATTGTGTCCTTCAATTAGTGCTTCCAGCTCCTCGTTTGATCTGATTTAGTATTCACCATCGTCATTTATTTTGGGACCAAATATTTTTCTCAGTATTTGTCTTTCGAATAGTTTCAATTTATTTTCGTCACTAATTGTCATGGTCCATGCTTCGCATCCGTATGTTACGACCGGTTGTATTATGGTCTTGTGCATTCTTAATTTAATTGTTCTGGCTCAAATTTTTGACCTGAAAAGGTCTTTGTGTGCGTAGAAACATTTTTGTGCTGCTTGAATTCTATCATTAATTGTCAGATGCATGTCATTTTTATTACTTATTAAGGCACCTAGATATATATTGCGTTAATTTAATTATCAGAATTGTTATTGTGCAAACGATCGTTAATTGATTTGTATCCTCGCGAGTTGAAACATGTATAATTATGTTCTGGCTGGTTGTGTTAGAAACATATTGATTATTCGAAGCAGATTTTGAGAACAAAAGTGATACGTTTTTCACCATTTTCGTGTTTTTTACATTGTTTCATTTTATCGTTGTATTTTTAATTTAAAAATTTAATTTACCCTCAAAAATCATTATTTTAACATTATTTATTTTTTCATAACAATGTACCTTTCCTTATGAACGTGTACTTAATATTAATAATATATAGGAGAACTTCAGTTTTCTTCACTGTCGGCATGTGAGCCTATATATAATAAAGACAAACACTAGTAGGTCAGGTCGCAAAACTACATTAAATATTTTTCATTCGTTATGTTTTCATCGAAAATGAGGTCTTACAGTATACAGAATATAATAAATAGCTATATATATACTGCATCCAGAGTATATAATTTAATAATTTGCTATTTTTCAGACAGTTCTTTAATGGACAGCACTAAAGACATCTATTTTTTGGCGATTTTATTTGCAATTTTAATCTGAATTTATTAACAATATTAAGTAACTTTCGATCTAACTTTTTAGAGGTCAAAAATATAAAATAAATAATTAAAATTTGTTGTTTAATGTTTATAGTTATTTTTGACCTCTATATAGTTTTTGATATTAGGTAAGAATTATTTTTTTATATAGTTTTAAAAATTTGTATTCTTTTTATGTGATTATAGATAAAAAAATAAAATAAACAACTATAAACCTCTTAAATACCTATAAGCTTTTAAATAAATTACTTATAAGCGTTTAAATAAATTACCTATATATAACCTACATATATATTAGCTATTATGTACATGTCAATTTTAAACCTTTTAGATACCTTTGTCTATAATAGAATGATTTACGATGTGAAGAACGTTTTGTACAACTCTCTAAATTGTAAGATTTGCTAATGGTGACGATTAATGAATGACCGAAAAAAATGGAGGTCTAAACGGTCTGTTGGCCACTTAAGTAAGTAAATAAGTAAGTAATGGCTCGTCAGGTGCTTCCCAGATATCTTCTAAGTAATTATACTAGAAAGTAATTTTTCTGACTTTTAAGGCAAATTTAGAACAACGATTCGTTATTATTTATTACCGACATTGTTTTTTTACACTCTTGGCAGTTACTTAGGTTGAATCACTTTTTCGTGCTTAATTAAGTATGGTACTGCAAGTTTACACTATAATATCTACAATATTTCGAGTATTTATTTAACAAATTACTGGCTTATCTACTCATTAAATGTGGAAAACTACTGCTATTGTCAGGAACTAAGCCTTTTTAAATAGAATAGATCCATTTTATTTAAGCTGTTGCCAGATTATACTCTCAATTTATTTTTATTTTTTTCGTTTTTTTATATCCCAATGACAAAGGGTACTAGAGCAGGTCGAAAAACCAATAAAGTATTTTTTTTTTTGCTTCATGGGGAATCGAACCTGGGACCTTTCGGTTGAAAGGTCCGAGGTTCTATCTACTGCGCCACCCAGAGTGTTGTATGTTCGAATAAGTGAAATATCTTCCCATATTAATTGGAACTACATAATTGACTAAACATTACTAAAAAATACACAGAAAACGAGGCACTTAACTGATTAATATTTTAGGAAGACGATTTTTTTTATTTTTATCCTATATTCAAAACTGCTAACGTTTTACTTTTAATTAATTTATATTTTCGGTTATACTAATATTAATTACATGTGAAAATTTATAAATGTTATCAGGAGCTTAGCCTTTTTGAATAACATAATTTCATTTCATTTAACTTATTTAACAAGTTCGGACTCTAAGGCATATAAAATTACTTACAAAATTTTATTATTTTATTATTATTTATATGTTTGCGGATGATGCACTTCTATATGTTTCAGGAAAATCAGCTAATGATTGCATAGTGAAAATAAATAATGATTTGGAAAGAGTCAACAAGTGGCTAAGAATGAATAAATTAAAGCAAAGTTCATGATAATTAATGGTAGTTCAGAATACCAAGTAAAAATCGATGATGAACCTGTTGAAAAAGTAACCGAAATTAAGTATTCAGGGTTAATATTAGATGAATATTTAAAATTTAATAAGCATCTTGATTATACATGCGAAAAAACCTCGGAAAAAACATACTTCTTCAATAAAATCAGGGATAAAATGTCTTAAAAATATGCAATATCAGTATACAATGCAATTATTAAGCCTAATTTTAAATATTTTATTTACATGTATAAAACTAAATAAATTAATAAATCTAAATCTAAAATCTAAATTTTAGGAATAACGAACTAAAAAATTCAATTAAATGTTCTACATTAACCGAAATTCTACCCCGGTACCTTTGGATTGGTAGTTAGATGACATAATCACTATAAAACATATTGGCATGTCATTACTTAGAATCATTATTCTATTATTTATGATAATTTATTTTTAATTTTAAACATCGGCTCAATGAATACAAATAAAATGTGAATATTAAAATCTATATACTAAGGCAGTTTTAAGTATCGATTGTACAACACTGGTTTGGTTAGGAAAATAATGCTTCATATTAATAAATTTATGGCAACGAATTACAAAAGAAAGAAATTACTGAAATAATTTTAATTAAAAATATAATTATAGTAATTTTAAATGAATTTAATATGCAAGCAAAATAAAATTCGCAATTTTTTACTATCTATTCAAATAATGCTCATAATTTTTATAGTTTTACAAAGGTATTTTAAAATTGAATTTTTTTTTTTTTTTTTTTTACAAAAACAAAAACAAATAACAACAATAAAAATTTGCAAAACATAACAACATTATCATGCAATAATATAACCTTTATTAAGCCTGTAAATACACAACAAAATAATTACATGCACCTTTGAAACTCATTTTTATTATTTCATCAACATACCTAATAAATGTACAACCAAGTATGGATGTGTAATAATCCCCTGGAAATATTTTCATCTTTATAATCTACGATCACAAAATTTTCCAGCAAAATAATTGTAATCATATGGTGAAAAGTTTTGTATAATTAGGTGTACGGGTGTGAATGTAGATATGTGTGCAATTGAGGAATTTCAATTAAATAAAAAAAAAAAAAAATTCCAAAATGCATATACTTAAAAAAAACTTTCTTTGCAATTTTAAGGAAGTAGGAGTCTAAATAAAATTAATAAAAAATATTCTCTGTTTTTGTTTTCAGATGGCAGTAAGTCATCGAAAAAGGCTGCAGAGACTGTTTTTGGCCGGAGAGAGGAATTTAAAAAATATTAACTCACTAAAAACTTATATTATTAAAACTAGTCTTACAGACTAACCGTTAATTTACTTTTAACTCAATGAAACTAATGTACCTTTAATTTACCAAAACCCGATAGGTTTTTAAATATAAAAACTTTTAAACGTACCTACACAAGTTTTTTTTTTTTGTTTAGCGTGGAAATCTTCATAGACACAATGAGCCACGTATGCTCCATTGTGTGTCAGATTTTACGGACTAAACCACACCCCCCATTAAAACTAATCCGACGGACTAACCATTAATTTATTTCTAGTGTTATTTTCTTAAAGAAAAAGCTTACAAAATTCTATCGTATTAAATTAGTCATTACCGCATTTGTATCTTTGGCGCCCTTAGGCAATATATATTAACGCGCCCTAATAATTCGTAATAAAAATTAAAATGTACAAATATACAATAAAAACTAATTATCTGTTGTTTTTGTTAATTTATTCATTTAATAAGAACTAAAAATGTCAGTACTCCACTAATTATGTAAAATTTAGCTTTTCTTGCTTCCCTTCCTTTAACACATTAAAATTTTCGGCTTGATTTTTTGTCAGCAAAATAATCAATTATAATAACAGAATAATCTATATTAAATGTAAAATCTGTTTCTATTGATAATATTGCTAATGCGTTTAAACGTTGTTCCTTTATAGTAGATCTTAAACTGGTTTTCAATCTTTTCAATAACGAAAAACTGTGTTCCGCAGAGCAGTTGCTTAAATGTGTGCACAAAAATATCCTGAAGATTATATTTATATTTGGAAAAACAGTTTCTAATTTTTTGCTATACAAGGTGGGCCTGTTTAAAGCAAAAAATTTTTAAGGGGTGATTCCTTGGAGTATTTTAGGAAAAAAATTGTTCTAGAAGAGGGGTCTATCTTTAAATTTACCTGGGCTACAGAGGGTTAAAGAAAATCGGATTAGAAAAATTGTGTCTAAAGAATATCAACTACAGCTCAGAAGAAATTGAAACTAGAGCAACATCTTTTTCATAGCTTTTTTTTAGAATTAATACACCTAATTAAGGGTATATGTTGAATGAGTATCAGACTACCGTTTTTGAATAATAACTGCATAAACTTAAAATTTTGCTTTTAAAAACTGAAAATTTTGTAAAAAACGTTGATTATCTCGAAAAAAAAATTAATAAAATTTTTTTTTTATTGTGTTGATGCGCTCTATCATCCCCTACAACTTTTTTATACACAACTTTCATATCAGACTTGCCGTTTTTCAGGTAAAGTCATATTTAATATTTGGGTAACCCATGTTCTAGTAAGAAAAATAATAACTGAGAGTTGAATATTGTAACAATTTTATTTTTTAGTTAAAATTAGTTAAAATTACTGAAATTAGTTAGGATTAATGAAATCTTGAAAAATGAAATGATCGTACTACCTGGTACTACTTATAAATAATGTTAATGTACATTAACATTCTGATACTTAGAAAAAAAAATACATGATATTTTGTTCGCAATTCGACTTCTCTATTATAGTATCTGATATTCTTATCTTGTTTAATTCTGATTTTCTATTACATAATTTAATTATAATTATCAATAAATATAAAATTAATTTTGATTATGTGAAAAAAATTATGCTAGACAAAATTTTCCAAAGAAAGTCAAATTGCAAGCGCCCTTTTTCTGTTGGCGCCCCTAGGCAGTTGCCTAAGTTTGCCTATTAGTAAAAGCGCCCTTGGGCTTAGTTCTTTTAAACCTTCTGATATAATTTTAATTATCTAGCAGTTGAGTGGCCTCAACGTTACCATGACCCTCCAGCCGAACGATATACTTTGCTGCATATCTTTTTATTTCATTTTCTATGCAAGGAATTTTTAGATCTCTGCGCAAGTCACTGTTGCAAACATACCAAGGGGCATTTACCATGTGGCGCAAGACTTTATTTTGGAATTTTTGTATACAAAGTACATGTGTTTGTTTGGCATATCCCCACATTTGTATGCCATACAAACATATCGGTTTGATTATCTGATTATAGAACAATATCTTGTTATGTATAGGTAATTTTGAATTTTGATCTAAGCGCCAGTACATTTCTCTATATTTATTATCAAGCTCAATTTTTTTACTTTTTGACGTGCTCTTTCCATCTAAGTTTGACATCTAATGTCATTCCTAGGTATTTCGCGTTGTTTTCTTGGGGTATATTTACTCCATTCAGATTTACCGATGGTTGATTTTCTAATTTTTTATTTGTAAAATTTACATGTACCGATTTTAATTCATTGAGTTTAATTTTCCATTTCTTTGTCCAGAGGTATAGCTTGTCGCTTGCTCTTTGCAATTTATTTGTAGCCTCGTCAATATTTGATCCTACTGCCATCAACGCAGTATCGTCAGCGAATGTAATGTTAATGAACAGTTAATATTTCCATTTGTGGTAAATCATTGGTGTAGAACAAACTACCTTGAGGCACACCCGTTTTAATATCTCTGATAGTAGAATACTCTTCGTCTTGTTTTATTCTGAATAGTTTGTTTTCTAGATATGATGAGAGTATACGTATTGTTTAGGTAACATATTATTTAGTTTATTTATTAAGCCTCGATTCCATACTTTATCAAAAGTTTGAGCTACATCTAGAAATATAATAGAGCATACCTTGCTTTTCTTCTAAAGCTTTTTCTATTATAACTGTTATCCTATGTATTTGATCGATTTCCGAGTGCTTAGATCTAAAATAAAATTGATAATTTGAAATCAGATTACTATTTTTTATGATCGGTCTCATTCGAATCAAGATTAGTTTTTCAAATAATTTTGATATTATTGGTAGTAGTGATATTGGTCTGTAGTACCTGGCTTTGGTATCATAATTATCTCTGCTATTTTCCACATATTCGGCACTTACCTTATTCTTATAGCAGCGTTTAAAATGCTTGTTAGCATTGTTATATCTTTTTCCGACTGGAGAGTGATCTGAGTCCAAATAATGTTCATCTTCTAGCTTAATATAATTAGGTGAATTTTTTTTTGTTATATAAAATCAAGCAGATCAGGAGTTTTATTTCTATCAGTTGAGTTAAATAAAATTTATGTTTAATTTTATGTATGTGTGATCATAAGTAAGTATGTATATATTAAATATTAAACTAAAATAAAATAATAAATGACATAAAATTATAGGAAATTAAAATAGTTTTTTCTTCAATAATAACCAAAATTTACCTGGCATTGAAATTTTATTGATAAAAGTAGGCATTTTACCTCGAAAAAAAGCAATGCGCTCCAAAAATAATCAAAATTTAAATAATTTTAATAATTTTTTTTTAACCCTTTCGGGTCCTATAATGCTATTTTTACCCATATATCTGAAAATAGTTGACTAAATAAATTTGAGTAAAACTAAGTATAAAAGTAAATATAATACTAGAAACCCTATTTATTAATTATAATTCAAGTTAAAGCCCAATTTAACTTTTTTAACAGAACAGGAATTTAAATAGACTGATATTTTTCACTATCAACCAGTAAACAGTCATGTTTTAATAAGAAGCTATGGTTTGGTATGGTTTGAAAAAAACAAAATACTTCTTAATTACCATGCCTTTTCCACCTTTTCCCTATATTAAGTCAAAATAATTTAGTTTTTTTAGAAACTATTTTTATTAACTTATATGAGAACCCTGTTGCATTTAGATAAATAAAATTTTTTCTTTTGTTTTTCTTTTTAATGTTGACAGTAACTTAGCTATAATTACCTTTTCGTGCTTGATTTAAGTACGGTACTGTAATTTTTTCGAGTATTTTTATTTGGAAAATTTAAAGAAGGTGTACTAATAAATTAGTAAATGATTTTTAAAAAACTGTTCGACGGAGAACGTTCTTTTTATAGAAATTTAAATTTCTTTTAATTACATATATACCTATATATATATTAGATTTACATGGACGTCTAAACGTTGAACCATAAAATTGAATCAAAGTGATATATATTTGTATTTAACAAAATTACTTAGCGACGTAAGGGTTAATATGGAGAAAAATAAAAAAAAACTTCGTATAATGGCCGCTGTTGGTTTAGTTTTTTTATAAGATAAGAACTCTTGTACTCTACTATTATCTCATAACAGAGATATATAGAGAATATTATCTCAGTACTAGTAACACTCTTCCTTTGAGATTAGAAGTCTTGTTATGAGATAATTACTCTTATTTATATGAGTATTACTCTATTTATACTCTCTCATAATAATACTCTCATAATTAGAGTAATCTATATAAATAAGAGTGTATTTATATAGATTACTCTAATTATGAGAGTATTATTTCTTTTACAATAGCATTTTGTTTTGCCTACAAGACTAAATAAATAAAATTTGTGTTTATTTCAAAAATTTGTTTTAGCTTATTAAATAAATGAGATTAAGTTCATTTTAATAAGAATATATATTATAATTAATAGTATCAGATTTATATTAGTACATATTCCTAACGACACTTTTAGTTGTTGTCTTATGTTAAACTGAATTGCCCAATTTTTTAATTCATTTCAAAAAACCTCATCTTTTTCTAATTCATTGTCGATATTCTTCATAGAGAGCTGAAGTTCTTCATAGTCATCATCATCATCATCATGCCCTATATAATAATCCTGCTGGAAAGCTTTACTGCAATTATCTCATTAACTATTTTTTCTGTTAATTTAAATAAACTTCTACATACATTGGTTCTGTTGAATTATGAACATCGACATCTGCATTTGAGTGGTTTTGGATCAAATTACTGCTGATTAGGTTCTAAGAAAGTTTTGCTTTGATGTGAAGCATCAAAAGATATAATTGCATCCTTAGATGAAGCTACCGCTGATTGCCCATTATAATTTACTCCTATGCTTTTAATATACCTGGGTGTTTTCTATTCAAGATATGTTTTTTCAATTTTTTTACGGAAGCTACCGTATTTTTTTACCTTTCTCCAATCAAATTTTTTCCATTTTGTCTATATCGTTTTATAATCATAATGATATAATTTGAAGGGATTCAACATTTTACTTCTCATAACGGAATTTTGATAAGTATTATTATTCTTAAACTCTCATAGCCTTCTTCTTACAAGTGTTCAACCCTATGAGAGCATTATGAGAGTTGAACTCTCATAGCAAGTGTATTTTGATAAACTATTTTTATACTTAAACTCTCATAACGTTCTTATTACAAGTGTTTAACTCTATGAGAGTTGAACTCTCATAGCAAGTGTATTACGAGAGTGTTACTATGAGAGTAATACTCTATGAGTGTAATTATCTCATAATAAGAATGTTATGAGAACTAATTTAATTCTTGTAACAAGAGTAAAAGTTATGAGAGTTTCAAGTGTGTTATGAGAGTCTTATGAGCCCTTTTTTGCAATTTTGTAGAGTCTTGTTCTTGGACAATGTTACTTGGGATAACGTTGTATCTGGGTGGACAATATAATGCACCGACACAAAGGCTTTGTTTAATGGACATAATTCATAGCACGATTAGTCTATTTCTAGACAAAGTTCCTCGTGGTGCTTAATATCTTTTTTTATTAAACTTGAGCTTCCACCTCTAGGTTTATTACTTGGATGGTTTGCTCAGTACCATGTATAGGAATTTATTTTAAGCGCTGACTTATCTGTGATATGTGTTTCTGTCAGGAGATAATACCTACACAAGTGATCTGGATCATTTTAGTCCTTTAATAAAGTTTTGATTGTCAATTAAGCTGGAGCTTCGGTATCGACATGTTGTTTTGTCAAATCGTCAAAGGTTTTTAACCAGTTGCATAATATCTCTGTATAATGAAAGGATTGGGTATTAGAAGATTTTTTGTAGTATTAGAATTAACCCAACTAAAATTGAATTAATCATTGAAATATCAAAGATGTGAATATTAAAACTTAAAAGACAAATTTTCAGCTTTAATTTTAAATTAATTGGGTAATTTTTTAAATATTTATTTTTTAGTTTCAATATCTCACGTTATTTTTTTTTTATGTTCATAACAGTAACTTGTGTAGTATCTTTTAGCTTCTAAAACTGTGTTTACTAAAGTTTTTACTTCGTTAAATCATTCATTGAATGTGGAAATCTGCCAGTATTGTCCAAAATTAAGCTGTACTTCTTAACATAGTTAAATAGCGTTCTATTTTTTTTTTTAATTTTTACCAAATTATACTCTCAATTATTTTTTTTAACATTCATTTTATCCCAATGACAAGGCAGGACGAATTATGCACCATAAATAATATTTTTGCTTTAATTGGGGATCGAATCTGGAATATTTTAGTGAAAAGGCAGGTTCCTACGCTATCTGCTGCGAAACATATAGTGTAGCATTTTATATATACCACAGTGCAGCCGTTCTTAATATTTAAAAGTATGCTCGGTGCATATTTTCAATATTTTTGTTTTTTAAATAATTACATTATGGTAATTAATTGGTCCGTACTAATTCTAAGAAAACAAAACAAAACAAAATTCGACACAAAAGGTTTCGATCTACAGGATCTATTTGAAAACAATTATGCCATGTAGATGCTACGTATTTCAGTACAAGCTGGAAATGATTTACAATGAAAGTATTTGCATATGTTCCCAGGTGAAGTTTATTTTCGAGTAGGCCATTTAGATCTGCCTTTCCAATTAATTAAAAGAGAAGCATTTTCCATTAAAATCTATGTAACCTATATACCCATTATGAAATGTTGCGGCAGGTTTTTAAAATAGTTTAAAATTTTTAATAGCCCAAATTTGGTCATCAAATAAAAGACAGAATCTCTGAAACAGAAAGTTAAGCAGAACACTTAAAAATGTGTGTAGTAGTGGCCTCTTTGATATAGGCATCCAGTTCTTTTCAATTCAATATTAATTCTTAATCCACTCTGTAAAATGTATTCATCAACCGTAAATACAGGCTCAATAGCTAGGACTATATATATTTTTTTGTTATGAATAGTCGCTCACAAAATTATGACCTTTAATACTTACGTATCGCTTATAGATGGATTGGAGAAGGAAGGGGAAAATAATTTAAAGGAAAGGCTATAAGCTAAGGTTTAATAAAAATTAAATTGTCTATTTGTGTTATGCAATTTCTATACCCTTTACTACTAATTGACCAATTGTACGAAAAATATAATATAGATATTATAATATTAACTAGATTTTTAAAAATTAATTTCGAGTGTTTTTGGAAAACAAAAAAAAAATTGTACAATTTTGGTAATTTTAGCGAAAAGTCATATAAAAAAAATCAATATGATTCAGATCTGCTACAGTATGCGTTTAAAGGTTAAGTTGTTATTACAAATTCTATTTTTAAACACTAATTATATAAGTTATAAGCTCTTTTTAATAATGCAGAAATTATATTATATAAAAATGTAATTAATACAATTTTGTGTTATCTTGACTTAAGCGGTTATCGATTTCAATCGCATAATGTTATTAAAGTAAATTTACACCTAAATAAAATACAATAAGCGTTATTGTTTAGCACAATAATACCTATTACCCTACGTAGGTTAATGGATGGCACAATTTTAAACCGTTATGTTATTCAAACAGTGTTTTTGTCGTATATACATAATACATACATAAGTATACATCAAAAGTGATTCATTTTGATGAATCGTGATTAAAAACAAATTCCAATACCTAGGTGGTATAATAGAGATATTTAATTTATATGTTAATAATATTGTAGTAATATAAAAAAAAAATAGGTGTGGTTATAGATGATCCTCTAATTGTAGAACATTATCAATTAATCTCTTTAATAACCCATCCTCGGTGCGGTGAACCAGGTGCTAATGCGGATTTAATATATTTTTACATAACATTACATTTTTTTTTATTAATCTTTAAATTATTGTGATTTATTAAAAAATTTGACAATAGGTAAGGTAGGTAGGTATTTAGACATTACAGGTAGTTATACAATTAATTAGTTTAGAAAACGTTGGCCAGTGGTGGCCAGTAGATGAGAGAAAAAGCATTTTGTATAGATATATTATTGATAAAATGTATTTTATACCTTCGAATCAATTTTAGACTTAATCCGATATCTAATAACTGTAATATATGTAATGCAATACTAGTATATAAACAATTTCCGAAACAAAAATGAAAACGGTGCCGCTTGCTGCTAAACGGGATTGGTTTAAAAATCGTCAAATTAAACTGTATCAAATCGAATGTTTTTGTTGATGTTGATCTAACTCTGGCATTTATTGGTAGCCTCGAAGCTCCTAAGTCTTATTCATCAACATTCTCCATTTTTATCGATCACTGACGTCTTCTTTCCCCTTGAAGATACGAAATTGTTTCATGTCATCCGATACTTCGTCTCTTCAACTGAGCCACTGTAGTCTCTTGACTTTAATTTCCATGACTACCTCATTATACAGCTCAACGAGTTTGGCATTAATTTTTTTCCTCAACAGCCCTTCTTCGTTTTCAGGACCATATATCCGGCGAAGAATTTTCTTCTCGAAGACACCAAGTATATGCTAACTTTCTTCGGGCAGTGTTCATGATTATGATCCGTACAGAACTAGGAATATGAGAATTAGTTTGTAGATATGAACTTTTAGTGCTTTGGGATAGGAGCTTTGACCCGAAATATTTTGACAAACTGAAGCCACAACGGTGATTATTGTTGGTTAGTGAGTGCGAGGAAATCTTCATATTCAAAGCTTAAAGTATTTTGATTATTTCGTATGAATTATTTTGTGTTCAATAATTGTTGGTTACACATGTGCTTGTTAGGGTGTTGGGACAAAATTACATAAGACCAAATTACATAGGACAAAATTACACAAGACAAAAATAAATATGTACAAAATTTCATAAGAGAAAATTACATCAAGGTCTTTGGTTCCGACTTTCGAACCATCAGACGAATCCCAAAATTTTTTAAAAGTTATGTATAATAATTGTTAATAACCTTTTCTCAGAGAAAGACAATGTAAACACAGATATAGAGTTTCGGCTCCAATTCCTTGGACCTCGGACTTATTGTCTTGTCAGATTTAAGGGCTATTGTGCTGATGACAAAAAAAAATTCAAGGTTTTCGGTTCCAACATTTGGTTGCAACATTTTTGGCTGCCGCCCCCAAAGCCTCGCTACTAATTTATTGGATCCCTGTTTTTCCGGCAGGTAAAGGCATATGGCACAGTGATTTTTTTAAATATGAAATTTTGCCCATGTGCAATTGTCTTGTATAATTTTGTCTTACTTACTTACTTAAGGCTTTAAAATTCGAAGGAGGTCGAAAATAGATCTCATCTCTTCAAAATTTTGTTTTAAGCTAGCGAGACCAACCGAATAAAGTTTAAAATAACAATAAACAAATTAATTTTGTATTGTTTATAGAGAATCTACAAAAAATCTGCATAACAAAAGTCCAAGATTAAATGAAACTAAGTCAGTACATGTGGATTTCAGAAATAAAAAAATGATTGACCATAAACCATTATATACGAATGGTCAAGATATATGTACTGGCTCATATGTAAGAGTTCTACCTTGACAATACTGTTCAAACTTCTGTTCTATAAACAAATACTGAAATCAGTATGGTCATATGGCATCCATGTATGGGAATGCAACAAATGAAGTAATAGGGATATTATTCAGAGGTCTCATAATAAAGTCCTAAGAACATTGTGAACGCACCCTGGTTCATCAGAAACTATGATCTACATATAAAGATTAGCAAAAATCATCTGTAGATAATGTAAATTTCGAGGTAGTTCAGCTCCTGAACAATAGATCCGACGACTCAATCTTTAGAGTTAGCTGGATCTAGTTTACATTCAAAATTAAAATAAAGTCAAGAAAAAAATTGTTAATTAATCCTATAGGACTAGATCACAATATAGGAAGAGAAGAGCGGTTTAGTAGGTAAAAATCCCGCAAGTTACGGGGCTTAGTGTGTCTTTTGAAGATTAATTTATACTACGTATAAAAAACAAAAACAAAAATATTGATTGTAATGGATTTTAAAGAGCTAAACAAATATTTCTGTTTTTCTTCATACCAAAAATAAAACCAAGTTCCATACTGATGGCAACATTTTATTTTTCGGATTCTCCTCCTATAAAATACTTCATACAAATAATTTAATATAGGAAGATTTTAGTGGTCATCATTCTGATGTTGTAATAAATTCATTTCTAAAATGATAAACAGAGTCCGAGTGAATCGAAAATTATAAATTACAATTCGTAACTACCTACTTGTAAATTAATAAAATTAAATTAAGTGATTTGTAAAAATTCAAATGATTTCGATTGCAACGTACATTTTTGAAATACGATAATACATATACTTATATATATATATTCATTTTTTTTTACAAAAGTTGGATTTTCAAATAGCATAATAATTATGTCATAACGAAGAATAGAGAGGCAAATATACTTATTTCTATAAATTATTTCGCTACCATCTCAAACACCAAAACAACAAAAAAAAGGTTATTGAGCTTTGAGAATTGGCATAGGTTATTTATTTATCAATATTACAAGAGGTATCATCAGGTATGTTAAAAATAAAGACGAAAGAGAATTTGAAAGAGATGGTGAAAAATTGAAAGCATAAAGAAAAAAGGTCGTAAAAATTTTTAGTGGAATTTTTTAAAGTTATTTTTTTTTCTTCTTTCTTTTATTTTACTATAACGGAAATTGTAAACGGAAGGAAAATTTAGTAAGGTGCAAATTTCTGTAGGTGAATATTTCAATTTTTATAATTGTCATGGTGTAATTTTAAATATAATTTTATATACATTATCAGGCGTTGATTTATATAGTGCTGATGCTGTGTAGAGATTTGTGGTTTTGATTTCAATAAAATTATAATTTTTCATTCAAATTTGAATAGGTATTTTTTTTTGTTTTTTTTGTTTTTTTATTTAATAATTGTTGGTTTGATTATAAAATAGAAAATATAATAATTATTATATGAGATGAAATAATGGAAATGATGTTATTTATTATGATTTCAAATGGCCTTATTTTAATAGTTTTTATCCCATTTGATTTTGATGATTGAACGGAATAAGTAATTGTCATATAAAAATAAACATGGGTTACAATGGGTTCGTTATTAATGGGTTAGTTATTACTGCTCTTGAAATTGATGTATTTTTTATATTCCGAAATATTTTGTGGGAGTAGCGGTTAAAATAATTTATTCCTATTATTTTTTGTTTAGTAAATAATATATATTTTAAGAATTGTATTTTATTATATGATTATTATTATAAACTAAAAATGAAATAAATTCGATAAATCTAAATTCACCAAACTTATTTCATTTTGTCATAATGAAATAAGTTCGATAATCATTCTATTTGGTTTCATTTTTAATGTAAAAAATAGTATTACAAAATGATGCAAAATTGGGATGCGAGAATTTTTGTATATTATACAATATAACAAATATAATATACTTGTACTACAAACTAGTATAGTTAAAGTTAACACCATCCATGGATCAGTAGTTGAATCAACATAATCCAAAGAATCCCCTATTTGTTTATAAGCAATGTTGCTAAGCAGTTAATTAAAGAACTATAAACAATGTTGCTAAACTGTACCTAAGACGATGTTGAGTGAAGAAGAAAAATGAAAATCGGTGATAAAATTTTGCAACGAAGCTTAAAAACCTCAACCGCCACAGATAGCCACACTTATTTCGTTTTTTATTTTAATATAAATTGTGAAATAAGTTCGATTAATTTATTAAAATTAAAAGTGAAATATCTTAGACAAAATACTGTTAATGTTTTATCGAAGTCATTTCACTTTTAATATCGAAGTTATTCCAATCGAACTTATTTCGCAGCGTAACATTTGAAATCGATTAAGCAGTTTAATTTAAGTCATGTAATTTTTAATATCAATCTTAGATGACTATACTTTTGTAGTGTAATAGATTATTTAGTGAGACAAAAATCATCTAATTGAAAGTGTCATTTGTACGTCATTTGCCTCTTGTGAACTTGTAATTTAGCCAGCAACATTTTTTAAATGCTTAAAGTTGAGTTGGGTATTAAAATAGAAAATGAGTTAAACAGACCATGTTAGGTAATTAAGAAAACACGGTTTTTGATGCTGCAACAATTTCATTAAAGTTTCCAATGCATTAAAAATATTATTGACTCGAAGGAAGAACATTGGAGTCAAGTTATTACTAGACAACATTCAAAGTGTTGTTAAAGAATATACCTGCTCCTTTCACGTTTTACATCAAATAGTGGTAGTAATTGATTTTGTAATTTCAACGTTTTTAAAAATATTTTAATGAGAAGTACTTAAAATATAACAATAATAATAAACAAAATAAATTATCGTTAATATTTCTTAACTCGTTCGAAAGTGACCTAAATGTTTTATTATCAAACTATAACGAATAATAATAATTAAAAACGCTGGGTATCAAAATAGTTTTAATGTGTAAAGATTCTAAAATACAATTTCGGCATTTTCATTGTTTTTTAATTTTGTTTGTTTGCATATTTTTTTTTGTAAAAACTTCTTGGTAAACAGATTTAAGCATTTTAATTTTTATAAAAATCAATTTCTTTAATTCGTTTGATACAAAAAATGCGCCAAACACCAAATGTCAAATTCAAACTACAATAATCTACTTGCAATTCAATTAAAACAAAAGCATTTTTATCAACATTGTCAAACTTTTGTTGCTTGATCATCAAATATGTTTGCATTTCATCTTAGTTTGACATTTCCGATTACACATTTAGTCTTTATTTTATTTATTATTCTAAATATATCTGAAATTTAGTTTTTTTCTAGTTTGTTCTGAAAAACTACCTTTATAAAAGATATAACTAACAAACTGGTGTTGGACATCCCAGAATTAAGATAAGTAGAAAAAAGTTATTGAGTTGCATTTCCGAAATCAGCATTTTTCAAAAAATTGCAATTAACACTCTGGAGACACAAATTTCAAATGTTTTAAGCACTAAGAAATTTTTGAAACATTTAAGTTACTTTCGAACGAGTAAAGAAATATTCACAATAATTTATTTTGTTTGTTATTGAAGATGTAATAGATGCCCCTTTGTGACCTTCTATCTCGTAAATATTGGGAATATTTTGTTACATAATTTTTAATTAAAATAAGTAATAAAAATAACTTTTGAGTGAAGAATAAAATATAATATTAGCAACATCAGATATATGAACGAACTTCCAGTATTTCCAAATGAATCGAATACATGGTTTAAATATTTCTGGAGTTAAATTGAATCCGGATACGTTCAATTCATCAAATATCATGTTGCAAAATGTAATGTGTGGTAGAATTCCTTCCCCTTTATCCTTCTTTTTTTCTTTCCCACCGTAGTCAAACGTACCAATCAGTATGAAAGGTCCCCATCTAGTTTTTTCGCTCAGGTAAAAATAATATTTTCATAATCTTCTAATTATATGGTGGAATATGGTAAACATAAGTAACAATTTTATCAATGTGATCAGGTAAAGACGCTATTTAGGTAAAAGGACTATTTAGAATTATGCCTAGGTTAAACATATTTGAACAACTAATAATGAGTAATCAAGCTTGATTGAAGAAAGAAGAGATGTGTCAATTATCAATGATTGTTAAATAATTTAGCTCTGAAACAATTTAATAGCTTGGTCTAGGTTCTTAAATTTAAGAACTAAACTTTAAGAAAATTTTATTTTGCCCAGAAAGAAATCACATTCAAATCATCATTGATTTTTTCAATTACGCTATATAGCGGTTGGACAATGGTTTACTAATAAAAACTTATATATCTGTTTCAGTAACTGGTAAACAATTAAAAACAGTTGCATTTAGGAATATGTACTGTGTTCTATTGGTTAGGTAAATTATAAGTAACTTTATGGAACGTGACTCGAATTTAAAGTTAATTAACACAATCAAACATCTTAGAGAATTCTACTATGTACTAATATTAATGTTTCATAAATTTTAAGTCAGTGATCAACACCAGCAAGTGTTGTACTGAATATGATGATATTATGGAAACTATTCTCTTCTCAGGTGGGTACTAATAATTAATAAAAATTAAATGGCAAACTTATGGTGATATGAAAATTTAAACAGCTAAATGGTGTTGTTGGTATTGGTTCTAAATTGATAAACTTCTTAATGTTCAAAATTCGTTTTGAAAATAATTACATAGAAAAATTGAACAACTCCACCTACGTATATTAATTGTGAAATGGATTATAATTTTATATAAAAAAATTAAAATGTGGGTAGGTACCTCAATTTAAATTGAAAATATGTATCTAAAAACAAAAACAAAAGATAATTGATAATATTTTTTGAATTTTAATGTTAAATAGCAAGGAAGTTTTAAAAATATACTTTCTAATCGAAAGCAAAATTAATTTTTATAATTTTTATTAAATGTAGCTAAACCTTATTAATCAAAGTATAATTGGATAAGTTTTGTAATATTTTAAATTATTAAAGGGATTATAACATGTTAAATAATACGATAACTTATTGAAAATATTCGAAATAAGTACAATATTTTATAATTCACATTTGATGGCGATCCCAGGATTTAAAAAGATGCTTAAAATGATAAATACATCTGATAGATGCAACATAAAATGGATACATTTGCTTAAATAGAATATCAGAACCAAGTAATCTAATAATCAACTCACATATTATGTTTTTTTTTTATGTAATTCCAAGTCTATGGGATGAACACCCTAACTGCTTTTTACAATCACATACAATAGCTTTTTCTGTAGAATTTTTTGTGGTATATCTACTAATTTAAATGTGGAAAACAATATCTATTGTAGAGTACTTCGCCTTCATAATAGCATAGTTCCATTTTATTTTTTAGTGATAACCAAAACTCTCAACTATTTATCATTTGTCTTATCACAATGATAAAAGGTACTGGACCAGATCGAAAAATCCAGAAAGCATTTTTTTTTTGCCTTCGTCGGGAATCGAACCTGGGACCTTTCAGTTGAAAGGCAGGCGCTCTACCTACTGCGCCACCCAGCGTGTTGATATGTAGAATCCTATTATGCGAATACTATTTGAACATGGAATTATGGGAAAATAGCACAAATGGTTTCAAAATTATCTAGAAAACAGACAACAATTTAAGGTCGAAAAAGAGTTAAAAATTGACATAAAAAATGTAGACTATGGAGTTATTCAAGGCAGCTCTTTAGGCCCTACCTACGCTATTCTCATGTTATATTCGCAGATTTTCCACTATAGCAATTAGTGGCAAAGCATTCTTATATGCCTATGATTTGGCAGTAGTATATTCTGCAGAAAGTTTTGCACAACTTAAATAACATCAATGTTGACATTAATAAACATTTTTTTTTAATTTATTTTATTTTCTTTTATATATACAAATAAAATTTAAACTATACAGTAGTGAATTCACACTAGTGATGTATAGTCATTTAAAACTTTCTTACTTAAATTTACTTTTTCAAGAAATTAATTGTGGGGTTTCAACAAAGATTAATACTAATTTAATAATAATTTTTAATCTAATGAAATACAATAGAAATTAAGTAAGTTATTTTGTTTTAATAATAAAATTTATTTATTGCAAGAACATAAGTGGATAAGTAGAGCCATAAGTAATTTAAAATTTCTTTAAACATAATTTTATCATATACATCTATATAATTGTATTCGCAGTCTAAGTAAGATCTAGCGTGTCTTAAAGAATAGCAGAAGAAGAGAATTTCTAAGCAGGGTACTTCAGGTCAGATATATATATATTATTGATAAACCATTAATAAAAATAGATTTCACAAAATTTAGATGAAAAGCGACTTCTATTAGTTCCAGTGCAGTTTGAAACTAGAATAAATAAAGTTTATTTAGTTGTTGTAATTTATCGTAGTAGTTCAATCTCGTAATAATTTATATTTAAAAGCCATTTTTTACAAAGTTTATCAAATTTTTTTAACCATTTTGAATTTTTTATATTCATTGGGAGATTGTTAAAGTATTTTGATGCCATAGTAAAGTAAAATTTCTTAGATAGAATAGAGTGTCTTATTACAGAAAGGTATATTGACTATCATTCTATAATTTGATCTTAAGTTATACGAATTTGAATTGCGAAGTCTCAAATGATGTTTGTCCTTGTAAAATTTAATTAATGAGCAGCGAGCAAAGATGTGTCTGTCTGTCTGTCTGTCAGTATATTTAGTTCTTGGAATACCAGAATATTTAGTTCTTGGCCAACAACTGAAGGTTCTATTTTTAAAGTACATGACACGGAGAATTTTGAGCTTTTAATAATGGTTCAATTTTATTGAAATATGTGCCACCCCAACTAGACTAGTTATACCATACTTTATTTTAGAGTGAACCAGAGCATAATAAATATTTAATAAAAGCTTTTTTTGAACAATATCGTCTCAATATATAGATTTTCCTAACACATAACAACATATATTTATATAGGTTATCTATATGAGGTTTCCAATTTAAATTGTTATCAATAATTATTCCTAAGTATTTGTACTTTTCAACAGATTCAATTTTAAAACAACCTACTGAGCACAAACTATTTAAAGATGAGTCAACATAACAATTGCAATGAGAAGCATAATTTAAACGAACACAACCAGTAGAATGAAATTTAATTTCTAGATCATTGTGGGAAGAATTTCTAAATTAAAAACAATTATTTTAGTTTTATCACTTATTATAAGTTTATGAATTACGAACCATTTTCTGAGCAAATTTACATCAAACTCCATATACTTTGTTTTAGTAAATTAAGACTATGTTCACTATATGATATAGAAGTCATCTGCAAAACCTGTTATTTTACCTTTAAAAGATTGTAGAAAAATAAAATTAATATAAATTAAGAATAACAGTGGACCTAACACTGAACCTTGAGGTACTCCAATGTTAGTAGTTTTGAGTTGACTTACTATATTATTTAGCTTAACTTTTTGAGTTCTATCTCTTAAAAAAGAAGTTGGAAAGTCTAACATAAATCCCCTAAAACCCACTGACTCTAATTTGTTTAAAAGAATCTGGTGATCAATAATATTAAAAGCTTTGGTAATGTCAATAAACAGAGCTGAAGTACATTTTTTATTGTTTATACTCGAGTATAGCTCAGAAAATAATTTTAAAATTGCATCTTCCTTGCATTTATCAACCAGGTAGCAAACCAAATTGTTTTTGATCAAAAAAATTTGATTCAAAAAGAAAATTTAATACTCATATTTTAATTAATTTTTCAAATAACTTTGTTGAAGAAGGCCTAAATCAAAATTGAAATAGGCCTATAATTATGTATATATTATTTTACATTTATCTGGATGTTTGTAAGTTCGACGGAACGCTCCAACACATACACAAATTGCATATGTATACAAATGCATATATATACAAATTGCTTTGGTGCTTTTTTTAACCCCTGTCTACCATGCTGAACCTTTGCAGGAAAAATTGATTGCATGAACTATATTTTTTTAATTTAATGTTAGTGTTCTTCGCAAATAATAAGAAAAAATAAAAAATAATAATAATAATATAAATAAAACAAACAATTTTTTTGATTTATAATAATAAGGACTAATAGAAATTTAATCAATAGTTTAATATGGTATAATAACCAAAAGGCAAACAGCATTTAACACAAAAAAAACATAATTCACTCAAAGGTTATTCTTATTACTTAAAATTATACACAATAATATACATGTGTATCAGCATATTTGTATTGTATAATATTATACATTATACTACTTTTATTGCTTATACCTTTTTTTTGTTGTCATTATTGTGTGCGTAACTCACTTCACTCAAAAAAAATTATTTTTGTTTTTTTTTTTGTTTTTTTTTATTATTTGCTGTATTTGTATTCTGTATGTTCTGTATGCTCCATTCCAAAAATATTATTTTATTTTCAGTGTTAAGTGTTCGCTCTTCACTTCACTGTTCAGGTTCACTGTTCAATCAATAGAACTTGACAGAAGTAGAGTAGGATAATAAACTCTACTTCTACGTCGGATAATAAAACATTGCTTTTTTTAAATTGAAAATTATTGATGAAAATGTTTTTGTATTTTTTGTAAATTTTACCAGTTTAGATACAAAATTTTGAATATTTTTTTAAAAATAACACAGTACCATAATAACAGTTTATTCATATAGCAAAATAAGATCCCTATACAGTATACAAAAGACAAAATTTATATGAAAATAAGATCCCATTTTTAAATTTGCTCTCCCAGAGGCCACAATAACGCTAATACGGTATAATTTATACTAAATGGAACCCAACTGACGAATTATAACTAAATGGAAGTGAGTACGAGTATACCATACAAAAATACAAACATTTTATACAAATTTGTTGGTATGGTACTTCTTTTTCTGTTATATAAAAAAAAAAAATTAGTGTTAGGCCAATATAGTTTTTTTAAATAGAAAATTAGTAAAATCTTTGTGTATGAATAAAATAAAAGGAATCAAAATCAATCTTAATAAAAATAACAATGTTTTTTAAATTTAAACTTTCTTTTACTTTATTACCGTATTCTATTATTACACAAAAAAGTATTGTTGTTAAATTATTAGAAAAAAAAACAATAATTATTCACGTTTCTGAAATATTGAAAATGTAGCAGTAGTTTGTAATATATAAATACATATATGAAATTTTCAAAAAGTACTAACACTAGCAATCAAAATAATTATGTTCAAATTGAATATGTTCATCTATTAATAATATACATGTGTATCAGCATATTTGAATTGTATAATATTATACATTATACTACTTATACCTGGTTATACCTTTTATTTTTGTCATTATTGTGTGCGTAACTCACTTCACTCAAAAAAAATTATTTTTGTTTTTTTTTGTGTTTTTTTTTTATTATCTGCTGTATTTGTATTCTGTATGTTCTGTATGCTCCATTCCAAAAATATTATTTTATTTTCAGTGTTAAGTGTTCGCTGTTCACTTCACTGTTCAGGTTCACTGTTCAATAAATAGAACTTGATAGAAGTAGAGTAGGATAATAAACTCTACTTCTACGTCGGATAATAAAACATTGCTTTTTTTAAATTGAAAATTATTGATGAAAATGTTTTTGTATTTTTTGTAAATTTTACCAGTTTAGATACAAAATTTTGAATATTTTTTTAAAAATAACACAGTACCATAATAACAGTTTATTCATATAACAAAATAAGATCCCTATACAGTATACAAAAGACAAAATTTATATGAAAATAAGATCCCATTTTTAAATTTAAAATGTTGGTATGGTACTTCTTTTTCTGTTATATAAAAAAAAAAAGATTAGTGTTAAGTCAATATAAACATAAATAAAAATAAATAAAAAGTGATATAAACATAAGTACTGTAATTTTGGAATAAAGAATCTAATGAAAGAAAAAAAGAAACTAGGATTTATTTTGCTTCCGTCATTTATGACGGGTTACAAAGCTAGTTACTTAATAATGGCTTACAACCCTTTTTAAATAGAGGAATTATTTCAGCACTTTTTAGAGAGTTTGGAAAACTTCCACTATAAATTGATAAATTAAAAGGTGACTTAATACTTCTGATATATAGGGTGCAGTTTTTTTTAATATTAAATTATTTATATTGTCGGACGTACATGATTTTTTGTTTTTTACTTCATTTGGTGAGATATCCAAAAATACATACATTTAAAATTATGTTTTAAATGATAAATACACCAGACAGATACAACATAAAATGGATACATTTTCTTAAATAGAATATAAGAATCAAGTAATCTAATAATCAACCCACATCTTATAATCTTCACAAAGATCCAAGAAGAATATAAACAACTTCATCTAAAATATCACTTCTATAACTTCACGGATATTTTCTTTTCTCCAAACGTTCAATATTCCGAACTATTCATTTATATATAAAATAGGGACATTTATAATTTATATTTACATTTTAATCTCTTAGCCCTCTAAAACGCACTCCCTTTTACATATTTTCTTTAATTAAATCAAGTTCTAAACTCTTACTCTAAAATAAATAGTTTAATTTAATGTTAATTAAAAAAATTTGATATAATTGAAAAAAAATAATAAAATACACGACGAAGATGATCATACCTTATAAAATATTTCAAAGCCAACAAAAACTTGACCATGGAAGATTACTTCAATTGTATTCAGTTGACAGATCTTTTAATAATATACTCTATACTTACTTTTAATTAGATATATTATAAAAAAAAAAAAACTATTAATACCTGTGTTATTTTTATTCAGGCATCTTTGACTTTCTCAAAAATAAAAACAAATAAACTGTACCTGTTAACAAATAAAAAGCAATTTTCTCATAATTTTATCAAAGTGAGATAGCAAAAAAATATTTGTGAAACATTATGACAATAGGAGTATCAAACAAAAGAAATACTCTATTTACAAAGGTTAAATTCTCATTTAATGCCGCATCTTTTATGATTAATGAGTTAAAAAAAATGATGCCAATGTCTAGCTAAATACCCTAAAAAAACAATTACATAGTAGTTTTATTTTTCAGCAACACAAATTTATTTGGGATATTTTTTTAGCTGTAAAAGAAAATGGTGTTTTCTTTTTTTAATTAGTGGTATTAAAAACAATTAGTTATAAATAAACAGTTATTTATGAATGATACAATCAAATATATTTAAACTAAAATGAAACTAATTTTCAAAATCTATACAATTGTAAATTCGGAGCGTTACTTAATCGGTTCATAATCATTGATTCAGAAATTAAGCCTAACAATATTACATTTATATAGACACTCTATTTATCTTAATAACCTGATATTCAGAACACCATCTTCTCCAGCTACTTACACTTAAATGCTGGATATCAATGTTTATATTACCACTTTATTTTTGGATCTCACATGGCGCTTATCATGCTTGACGTCATTACGTCATTCAATATTTTACTCATGAACTGACCTTCACTCTAACAATGTGTCCCTATCTCTCTGCAGTGTTGAACTTTTATCTGCGACATTGTTTTTGTATCATTGCACAATGTACTGCATTTTTAATTGGTGCATGTTATAGACATTGTTGTGCGACGTAACTTGCATTATGTAGATTACGTTATTTTCTACACGTCCCCAATACTTTGTAGACAATACCATTATATCTACTTCATTGCGCAGACAATAAATATAATTAAATAATAATGAACTACGATTAAGTTAAATAAAAATACTGATTTTTTTTCAAAAACTGATTTTTTTATTTTATCTATGTATTTGTCATTCAGATCCTCTGTTCTTGAAACACTCCAAGTATTATAATTATTTTAGAGTATTAAATCAATTCACATATTGGTACAAAAAGCTTTATATTTTCTTTAATATGTTCTATGAATTTTTCATCAAATTTTCTTATATATTGATTCAATTATTCTAGAATCTCATGGTTTAAGCCAAATTCCACCTTTATTAACAAAAAAAATTTTCAAATCAACTTACGTAAATTCTTCTAAGTTAGATGTTGATCTGTTAATTTTTTATTTAAAACATCTTTTGCATATAGATTGCCGGTCTTTGACAGTTATTATGCTACATGAAGTGCAGAGACAGTTTTTCCATCTGTTTATGCTATTGTCGAATACATAGATTATAGAATACAGTCTCCATAACAATTTCAGAAAATTTCTCAGCTGTTTCAAAATCTCCAGCTAAGTCCTAAGCATATGAAAAAGTTTGTTCTCCGGTAGCATTATGCAGCATTGAACCAATCGTTTTAGTATTGATGGAACAGTTTTTCCACCCATCAATTAATAAAATTGATTGTAAACTTATAATAGCCTTAGCTGATCATTTTTTATAAACTTAATCAAGCCAAGCTGTTAATAGTGTCTTGAAATAAACCGAATCAACTGAACAATTATTGTTTATGTCATGATTGACATGGTTTTTATTTTTGCCTACCGAAAGTTGCTTTATGCTTGGTTACACTAAAGTCTACTTCAAAGTGTAGCCAATTAAACATTACACGTAAAGGAACAACACTGATTGTAGATAATATCGGATCAATTTATGAGGTGTTTAAATGTAAACGCGCGCACACTTGAAATCAAGCCAGTTGCAATTTATTTCTCGTTATGTACAATTGTTTGTAATTTTGAATAGCAATAAAATTATTCCTAAATATAATGTTTTACATATAACTTAAAAATTAATTGAAGCTCTCGAGAACTTACAGGCCTGCAATTTAGAATAAAATCTTAAAAGAATATTCAAATAAAAATGTGGTGTCAACCTTGTGGAGATAAGTCAGCGAAATTGTTTTTGTTTCATGGAATAGTTTTTCTTCTGTTGAAATGGCATTCTTCCACTTCGTGGTTTGATATATAATTGACAGTTCAACTAAAGATAGAACATTATCGAAAGAAGCTATATACTCATTCTATAATATTCGAAAATATTTTCTGGGTTACATTTCAAATTTTCAAAAACTTAATAAAATGCTATTTTATTAATCTCTGGCTTAATAAAGGGTGAACTCAATATCGTCTTTTTCTTCATTTTTTTTCTCCTTTTGGTTTCAAGAACACAAATACTAATGCATGCTAACTCTACAAAATCCATTTTAAAGCTAAATGAAATGCAACTCTTTTGTTTCGCAACAGTTGCGCAACTAAAAATTGGATGTGTGCGCCTAGCCTAATAGTACAGTTATTGATTCAATAGAACGGGTATCAATAGGTTTTTACTCTAAACACAATAGTTTTTTGTTTAAAACATTATTATTATTATATTAATAGTAGACCGCATTAATATAATTAGAAATACTATAAATTTTAAATTGTTCTACTCATTGTATTTATTAGATTATACTATTACTTCAATATTACAAAATAGTTAGTTTTTAATAACATTACCAGAATTAATTTAATGGTATGGTTAACCATATGTACTGTTAAATATTGTACGCTTGTTATTGTTTGTATGTTTTTAAACTATAATACTGTCACTCTTTCCTGTACTTGACGCGCTTTTTTTAATAATGACATATATATTTAATAGTATATATTATACCATTCGGAAATCATTCAAAAAACACGCTAAAAATAACCGATATAGGACCAAGTAATGCAATATTTGTTAAAAATAAAAAATCTGTTTAAAGAGATAATATCACCTGTTCGAAATTGATTTGCTTGCATTGAAGGAGTAAAACAAAGTTAAAAGATTAAATAAACAAATTAAAAAATTAAAGTATTAAAAGGAAATTTAAAAATAAAGATAAGAATAAATTATAAATAATTGAAATAAAATAATAAATAGGAGTTTCAAAATAAAAATAAGCTTTAATAGTGCTTAAGTTAAATGTTATAAGATAGTTTAAAAAAATCTAATTTCGATAAAAAATGTTTACAAAATAAAATTGAAAGTTAATAAATTAAATACTATATTTGAATGGAAATTAAAAATAAAAATAAACGTTATTCAAATAATAGTTCTTAGGCAAAATATTTTATATAGTCAGAAAAAATTATAATTTTGATTCACAATTTTTGCTAAATCAACAACAATCATAAATAACTAATATTTCATTTACACTTCCAATCAAAACTGGTCTTTAATTTTCGCATCGACTTGCTACCAAACGTTTTTTCGAAATGGATTTAGTTTTTGAAGAAATATATATATATATATATTTCATATCATAATAACCTTCATTTGGTATATGAGGAAAACTATTTAGATTATTGAAAACATTGACTTGTCCGAAGCTAAGTGTATCAAAAAAATAATATTTTGAACCAAAATTTATAGAAAAAGTTTCTATTTAACAAAGTTGGATATTCAAAAAGTTTTACTTTGTCAATAAATAGTTTTACACAAAACTGGGTCTTATTATCTTAATGCAAACAGTGGTATGATAATTGTTTTAACAAGTATTTCCAAGCTTATGTTGTAATTGTTATAAATAAGATTATTTTTTCTTTCTGTTAAATCTAATTTTAATATATTTATATGTTTAATTTTAGTTAGTTATTACTGTTATTAGTTATATTGATAGATTTAAGCTATATTTCTATTCTTATGATAAAGTCAAATATGTCTGTTAAAAAGTACAACAAAAGTAAATAATGTTTATAGAATAAAATGTATTAATAAATAATTAAGTTTGTTTCATTTAATTTGGACAGTTTTAACCTTACATAACAAATATAGGTACTAGAAAAATAGATTTGCCTCATTAAATTAATATGAAGTACAAAAGTAGTAATATTTAATATTAAAATTAATGTGCTGCTCCTATTATAAAAAAAAGTATACCACTTCGAAAATACTATTAAAATGATAATATGCATACTATTAAATTTATTGAATTAATATTATTTTATTTATTTTATTTTTTTTTTTATTTATTTCGTTTAATTCAAACAAATTACAATAATTATTTTCATTTTTCTTTTAATATAAGATTAAATTTAACAGAATCAAAATTTTAAAAAACAATAAAAAGATTTTAAAAAACAATAAAAAGATTTTAAAAACAATAAAAATTTACAAAAGTTAACTACCTAATGGTTAGCGGGGTTCTGATTACAGAGGTATAGCCGATTCCTTAACACATATTTTGAGAGTGATAAGTCAATCACGTTCTTATATTTGTTCCCTATTATCATCATTCTGTGGATAGGCTCATTCATACCATAGTTGGTTCTATGAGATACAAGTGTGAAAATATTAGGTGATCGGAGTCGAGTGTTATTGGAAATTCGGGCTGAATTCAATATAAATGGGAATGTAATATTCCCCTTCACCACTTGGATGATGAAAAGAACATCAGCAACTTCACGCCTAGTTTTTAATGTAGCTAAATGTAGCAAATTTAATCTGTGTTCATATCAAAACAATTATTATAGCTAATAGGATATAAATGTGATGCATTATAATATTTACAGGACATTACTGTTAAAATAATGGTACATTTCAACTATTGATTTAATAAGATGCAAATTGTTATCTTAAAACTGTATATCCCATTGACTAATGAAATAATTTTAATTTTATAGGATTTTACCCTGAGTGTATGATATAAATGTATGTTAAAAGAATTTGTGATTATTTTTTGTCACAAGCATTTTGCAAAATGCCACTTCTGTACATTTCCAAAAATTATCCCAATTCTTTATACACTTCACATCTCTCTATATTGCTCTATCTGAACGTATACACCTACGATATAGCCAAGACTTCGCTATCACATGCAACAGAAATTTATACCGAGGCGGCACGAATTTTTATCAAGGAATATTATAAATACTTATTGGAATATTTTTTTAAAAGGATATTTTGTAATTTGGTGAATAGAGCACATGAATATAAATTATAAATTTTAATTTTGAACATTTAAAATCAAATTTAAAACACACTCTGCAACAAAAACAACAAATAAAACAAAACATTAATAGTAATTATATAAAAACAAATCTCCACACTTTTTATTTGTTTATTTTTTTTTTTTTTTACATTATACCAATTCCATTTAACGAAATTGTTTAATAATAATTATTATTAATAATTTCACCTAATATAATTCTTATTAATAAAAAATACATACATTTATGGCTAAGAAAACAAAAAGTGAAATAAAAAATAAAATAAAATGAATTTTAAATACATGTATAAATATTTTAGATTGAATGATTATAAATTTTATTTCTTTAAAGAAATAAAATATTAATTAGAAAATTAATGAAAAAGAAAAATTATTTTTTTTAATTTATTAAAAACTAAAAATAATTTTAAATTGTTTTATTTTTTATTTTTTTTATCATTCATTCACCTAACGCAGCTTAAAATACAAAAATTAATTTATTTTTTTTTTTAATGTAATTAATTTTAGTTAATTATTGTTTTTTTTTTTATTTTGAAAATTTTCCTAATTTTTTTTTTATTTGTGTTGACTAAAGTCGATGTTTCCAAATTGATTTAGAATTTTAAATTTTCCTTTATTGCTAAAAATTAATTATTGATGTAGTAATTATTATCACCTAAAATAAATAAAAAATAAATAATTTAGAAATATTAAAATAACAATTTTAAATGTTTAAATTTAAAGTATTAATAATACCAGTAAATATAATTTTATATTTCTGAAGAAGAAGAAGAAAGCCAACAGTGATTAATACTAAAAAAGTTAGTGCCAAAACTGATTTCAAATTTTGAATCAATTCTGAAAAAATTATGATAATTTCAGATATAAAATGTATGTACGATTCAGTCGAGTTGGTTATCGTAGTTTTTCATTGAATAAAATAACTAAATATTGATCGGCCATTCATTTGGGCACTCATACCCGGGCTTATATTTATTAACTTTACCTATTTTACAATCCGAAAGAAGATTCAAATCAGATGCGCATATTCTCTTCATATTATATAATCACATTTAAAGCGATGTGGTTACTAGAGCAACATACTTGTCACAGATCGAAGCAGTCTTAATGTTAAGTGCGTAAGATTTAATCATATATAGTAGATAATATAACGCTTTAATTATTTAATTGAGCATCCAATTATTATTATTAGAAATCTTCCAATTAGAAATAAAATAACTTCGGAAAAATGTGACTACACTGAGAAATAATAATGGTGAATTTGAAAGAAGGTGCTGCGGTGCAGAAACGAAATAAATCAATTGATAAAGCAATGAGCATTAACAAAAATTTTAGTGTTGTAAAATTTTAGTGACAAATATAGTGAACTGATTAGGAATTTCTATTAGAATATATAGTAACAAATTGAAACAATGTTTACCGTAACACTGTTACTGTTATGTTACTGTAAAAAACATAATAAATGTTTATTAAAAATGTTTAAAGGTGTTAAAATATTTTTATTTTTAAATTTGTTCAAATCATTTTATTTGAAACACTTTTTTAGTTGATTGAACTTTACTTTTTAATGATACTTAAACAGTGCTTAAACTTGTTATTATACGTTTTTATTATGTATTTTAGGTGTCTATAGATATTTAACGAGTAGGAGATTTAGTTGTGGAATAGGTAACAACCCAAGTTTTTCTAGTAAGCGATGTATATAGACCAGTATTGAATATTGTCACGGCAGTAACTAATTTACTTTTAAAGTATGCAATTCTGAAATGGACGGGGAAATACAACAAATCATAAGAGGTTGCGTTTACTTAGAACTCCAAAACTTCAAAAAAACAAAAAAAAAGAGTATGTATTTAACTAACTGATTACATTGTTACAATATGTCATTTGATTATTTTTAAACATTTTCCATAACTTTTTTCATATTAATCACTGTTCTCTGAGTTTCTAAATGCATTAAGGGAATCGGAAATATAAATCAAAAAGCAACAAACAAAAAACTAAAAAATGTGCATAAATATAATATTTTTTTAAGTGCAATCAAACAGTTTTATTTTTTTAATTAAACATTTTCGTACTTTAATTTGGTTTTTATATATAGTTAATAAGTCGTACAGTATTACTTTGTTTGCGTTGAGTAGTTCCAGTTCCAGTAATTTTTATTAAAATTTTATTATTCGTAATTGTTTAATAACTTTTATCTTACTAATAATTATTTTTAACTTACTAATTTTTATTCTAATTAGTTTTAACTTACTAATAATTTTATTGTACGAGTAAATACGTCTATTATTAAAATATTAGTATAACATTTAAAGATTAAAAATTAATGAAAGACATGACTGAGCCAAAAATCGTAAGAGTTTATTCGAGCTAATATTACAGATGATAATTCAATTTAGAATCTGTGACAAGTCTTCAAATTAATGAACTTGATAGATAAATAATTGATAAAATATCTAATATAGATATTTTATAACTAATCAAAATTGGACGATGACATAAATAGTACAAAAATAGCCCCTGTGCCACTAAAATTTTGGAACAATCTTTTACTGAAAATATTGTTGTAATTTTATGATTTCTTAGTAATATTAATTTTTTATTATTAGCTGTAACATAAAGAGCCTACCTAGTTATTCTTAAACACCTTGGTTTGCTTCAAAAAATTGGAAATATTTATTTCAAATATGTAAGTAAGAAATCTAATACCAAAATTTAAAAATTGTAAATTTATGTTACATTTTCAAATGTTTCAAGCTGCGTAAAATAAATTTTGCAATATTAGGCACTAAATTCGGGATAATACAAGTAATTATTTGAATTGAACTACAAAATATTCATAAAAATTTGAATTCAAAGAAATTATTTAATTCCAGACATTTTAGTTCGAACCGCTTATATTGTATAACTCACATTAAAATTTCAAGAACACGGGTTCACAAATTTTCGAAATTATTCTAATTTAATTACTTAAAATCTAAATACTAAAATAAAATTAAAAATATAGCTGGAAAATGTATTCCCAAACCTTCCAAAATTATTTTAACAATATTTTACGAGCAAAATTATTTTAACAAGTTTTTACGAATTATCTAAAAAAATTGGTATTCAGTTCAGAGCCAAAAAAATGCATATTAAATTAATATTATTAACAACACTCAAAATTTCTAAGAACTTCATTAACAGTAGACTAAATTTTTAAATTTTAATAAAATTTCCAAAACTATTTTTAAAATAATTTTTAAAGTAAACTGAATACCATCTATTTGGATTAAATTTTAATATTAAAACACATTTTAGTAGGTAAATAAAACACTCAAAATTTCTAAAAAAAATTATGATTAAAAATTTAAAAATTGAAATTGCCTTAACCACCTTCACGTAAAAAATTTGAATTTCTAAAAATCAAAACAAAATAAATCAACTTCAAAGCTTTCAAATAAACTTCATATCACATATTTTATATATATAACGCATGTCAATACAAACCTGAAGTATACGTAAGTATCAGTACATGGATTAGATTATTATATAGATGTCCAGTAGTATAATTAGTTTTATTTAAATTATATTATTTAGGTAGAAATCGTCCTTTTTATATAACTTGTAAAAAATAATTTAAATTTTTTTTTTTGTCAGAATCTTAAGTCATCTGCATTAAGTGGCAATTACATGATACAAAGGTTTATAATACCATTTTATTACACTATACTGTTCTGTGTTTACAAAGTTGTTTGTTTACATAATATTTATTACATGCAAATAAACAACCTTGTAAAATTATTTAAAATCTTTATGGCGGTGGTATTTTTATTACTTTATTAGATTGTTTCACACTATGGTAGTACAAATTTTAAAATTTATTACACAAATTGTGGTACTAAAAATCTACTTATCGATTTTGTTAGAATGTACAACAATAAAATTTAAAGGACATTTTATATAGTTTATTACCATTAGAGAATCTTTGTTTTATATTTTTATCATATTGTCCGTAACTTAAAGAAAATATTAAATTAGGTAGTAGGGTACTGCAATTTCAAGCATTTAGTTTTTGATCAATTTTAAGGTATATCAATTTAATAATTGCAACTATTATGAGGCTGGTTCGTAAATAGTATTATTTTATTTTTTTTTATGGACAATTTTCCTGAACATGATTCTTAGATAAGACTGTCTGATTAGTATTTAGTTATCAGCTGGTATAGCTATTATAGCATAATTAATAATTAATTTGAAATCGGAAAATATTTTACGAAACGTATTGATAGCATGTGACATGTTACCAAACCATTTTATCCTACAAATATCGAGGATTGATATGAGGTTGTATAGAAAAATAATTTTATGGTATTAAGATTTACTTTATAATTTTTGCAGTGGGATAAAATGCTAGCAAAAACATTTTAATTATCATAAAGTGAAAAAGTAGAAATCAGAGTAAGGTGATAAAATAAGATTTTTCCGATATGAAAATCTGGATGGTGTAAATTGAAAAAATTTCAATCGATCTGTAAAATTATCTGGACATTCTGAAGAATGCAATAATATTATTTCCCATAGAAAAACAAATAATTGTTCTAATCTACCGGGTGGTCCAGAGCATGTATATCAGCTTTTTAAGAAGAATTAAAAGAAAAAAAATTATTATCTAAATCGAGGGTGCTCTATCAATTGGTGATATTTTCAGCCTCCGGGAAGGATCGTAAAAGGGTTTTTTTAAGCCCAAAGATCGCCGAAATTAGCCGAAATTGAGATTTTTAAATCGGAAGGGGTACTTTTTTATGCAAATTTGGATTCTACGTCAAAAAATAAGAAACTTTTATGAAGTACATATTTTTTTTTTAAGTTTTTTTTTAAAGTTTTTTAGGAACCCAAAACTGAGATAAAAAATATGATAACATGAAAAACAAATTTATTTATAAAAATTATTATCATTAATTTTAGTTTACCAAAGGAAAATATGGTGGACTTTTGTTTAAAGTTTAAAGAAAAATAATGAAAAAAAAATCATTTAACATAAGTTTCTTATTTTTTGTCGTAGAATCCGAATTTGCAAAAAAAATACCCCATCCTATTTAAAAATCTCGATTAGAGTAAATTTCGGCGATTTTTGGCCTTAAAAAACTCTTTCCCGGTCCTTCCCGGAAGTTAAAAATATCACCAATCGAAAGAGCACCCTCGATTTAGTTAATAACATTTTTTTAAAATTTAAGATAACGGCTCCCCTCGTACAAGTTGATACGCATGCTCTGGCACACCCGGTATATTTAAAGTTCACCAGGGCTGCTGGTGGGTTGATTTAAAAAAAATTATTTTAGTTTATTTTTAAATTTAACCTGGAGTACAGGGAGTTAAAAAATATCGGATTTGAAAAATAATTTCTAATAAATATTCCCTGAAACGTCGACTAATTACAAGTTGGACAAATGAATCCTTCAGAATCGTTTTTGACAATTGACGTATTTAAATAAAAGTTTTTATTTGATGAATATCAAATTTACTGTTTTTTAGTAATAGCTTCCCAAATTTAAAGTTTTGGTATATAAAACTGAAATTTTTTGGAAAAATGTTGATTACTTCGGTTGATTACATCTCGATTATTTTGATGAACCAAATCAATCTGTACATTTTCGCCATACACAATTTTCATATTAGACTCGTTTCTCAGGTAAAGTCCAATCTAACTTCCAGTAATTTCAATTATTTTGACTAATTTTTGAATAAAATAAAATTGTTACAATACTCAACTTTCAGTTTCTATTTTTCTTATACTAAAACACAGGTTAGACAGGATTTTAGCCGCGAAACAGTAAATCTGACATAAAAGTTGTTGTGTGTGACGAAAATGTAGCGGATAGTTCATCAAAATAATTAATACGAAAAAATGTTAGTGAACTTTTCCAAAGTCTTTAACGTTTTTCATAAAAACTTCAGGTTTTTATACTATAACCTAAGGTTTGGCAGTCATTGCTCGAAAATGGTAAGCCGGACACCCAAATCTGAACCATAATGTTACATCAAATCTAAAAACTTCAAAACATCAAAACTCAAAAGTTCATATTGTTTCAGCTATAACATTGTCTTTCAAATCTGATTTTCTTTAACCCTGTAGCTCAGGTCAAATTAACTGTCTAGAACAATATTCTCCTACAATACTCTATGCAATCAGCCATTAAAGGATTTTACACTTAAAACGGTCCATCCTGTATACAAATTTTGAAAAATTTATTGGCAAAAAATTGAATGAATTCAGTAAATATACCCAAATTCACAATTTAAGTTATTTTTAAGAGGTTCGAATAATTAATTTCATTAATTTATATTTTCAGACTGAGATCTGTAACATAAACTTGAAACAGACTTGCTATACATTCTATGCGAAAACAATCATTAATCAATCTACATACTAGATCGGTCAGATAATAAAAGATGGATGATTTTAAAATTGAACAGTGTGTGTTTATTTTCATACAACTCCAGTTGACATCGTAATTCGATAGAACCATTGTATCTTGTAAATGCAACTTTAAATTTATGATATAGTTTCAATTATGAATAGAAATCTTACGAAAATAAGAAGTGTGGAAATGTTTTTTTTTTTAAAATTAAGAAGTTTTTAAAATTGTGTAAATGTATTTATTTATAAATTGTGTTTGTGTGTGTGTGTTGGTGTAAGCATTTTTTAAATAAAGATATTTTAGTTTCAAAGATATTTTTTTTTCATTAAAATAATTCTAACGTAGTTACAAAATTTTGTTAACATTAAATCAGCTGACCTAATAACGAATTCAACATACATCAGGAGTGGATTGCTAGGATGCATTTTGTGGACCATAAAAATATTTGCATTCTATTAAATAAAATTGCTTCATGAGTCCCCCGGGGTATTAATTTTTTATACACGCCACACGCCACTTTTGTATTGAATACAAAGAAATAATGGCAAATAAATATTAACATACATTAAAAAACTGTTAGCAGGATTCTGGATAATAACCTTAATCATGCCTTTCACAATTGAGTTATGGTTTAAATTTTCCTCCTCAATATTGGACTTAGAATCAAAATATAAAAATTATAGAAATAATCCTATGTGAATCACGAGTAAATAATATTAATGATAATAATAATTACTCAAACCTGACAAAATTTGAACTATTGCAAGTAACTCCAATTTTCATTCAAATTTTTTTAACTTTCATTATTTTTCAACTTTCAAAATTTCACTATTTAAAATCAGAGCACCCTCAATGGACTCAATTATTCAATTTGGTTTTTAGTTAATTGTAATAATATTGCTGACTAATGTAATGTACTAATAATATCATCTGATTACACTTATCATATGGTCTATGTTGTGAATACAACTCAGAGGATGAATATTAAATATTTTTCTTTGTTTTATTCTGTCTAAGATAATAAAATATTGTGCAATTTGTCAAGAAAATAATTTTCTAGTCACTCAACGTGCATGACGAGGTAAAATTTTTCACATATTTTTTACAAAAAATAAATTTAGAATTTGCTGCACTACTTTTCTAAGCTTTCGCGATGTATTAGCAATGTAACAACATTTATTAAAAATAAATAAAAATAGTTATTTCCAGTCACTTGAAAATAATTTATTATTATTATTACATTTGGAAATATTTTTCATTGTTCATCACAAATATATTAATTGCATTTGACGTAAGCTCTTATGTTTTATTTGTTCACGATAAAATACAATTCTCTCAAAAAAAAAAGCTACCAATTACTTGAAGCTGACATCTTGGTTGTATACTTGCATGATTAGTTGTGGTAAATTCGGTATTTCTCTTCGTAGTATATTTCATATTATTGCACGTTTCTATGATTCATCAACAATCACGAGGTTTTGTGATCGGATTTTGATATGCCCAATTCCTCAAATTGTTTGTTGTTTAGAAAGAAAATGTACAAAAGAATACTTTTTCTATGATTGATTTCTTCATATTTGTCAATTCAAAATTCGTTAACCCATATAGCTTATCAAAATAAAGTTTATTTCTTAAAGATTTAAAAAAATTGAAAAATGAAAATGTGCTAGATCATTTGTGTAAAAATACGTTATTATACGGGTAATTCATAACACTGTCAAAGGGTTTTTGATCGACACATCGTTGCCTGAATATTGTTTTTGAATAATTATTCATGAGATTTTCATGTTTATAATATCAAAAATCGATAATTGTTTTCATTTTATTTATTTTAGCGTGGTTGTTTAACAACAATTATTTCTTTCAAAACTTCGTAAAATTGGGTGACATAACTTTAATAAGAATTAAATAAATATCCAGTATTTTCAGCATGAACCAAACTTTTAAAGAAAATTTTTGGACTTAAAAAAATGTATAGTAAATTATCCAGTTCATGATTAGAAGTATGTATTTTGGTTGTGCATCTGATACAAGAATTAGTAATACAGAAATATAGATGCCGAATAGAATTTTGACTGCAAATTAATCAAAAAATTGATGTATAAGCAATTATTTAAATTTTTGGCTTCCAAATAAAGAAGCATTAATTGTTTGGATAACAAAAATATAGACAGATCATGACTAACCTTTATCAAAACATTGTGAAGAACGTTGTGTGAAGTAGTAAAGTTATTTTCTTAGAAAAAAGCACGATTAATTGAGTACAATTTTTAAGCTTATTTAAATTTTTCGACTTATCTAAGTTTTAAGTTGAAAATCACATTTCAAACTGATTGAAGTTTCGAAATTAATTGATATTACCTTAGAAGCAATTGAAATTGAATATCCACAACCAATTAAGCAATATACCAATATAGCTGATATTATTGATCTACTGATCATTTGCCGAATTCTTAGGTTCTACAATAATGTTCTTCTAAAAAATTTAAAATAAACTTTTAACAATTGGTAATCGAATACTCTGACATTGATAAAGATCGAAAATCTAAATTTACTCAAATGTTTATAATTAAAGGACAACATTTGACAACATGTCACTACATGGCTATGATTTGATATTTTGAATATAAATTTTGATAAAATTTTACAAACATTATAGCAATAATAATAGCAATAGCAATAGTTTAATTTAGCTCTCGCGTATGATTTTGTGTTAGAACAAGCGCATTTAAAATAATAATTAATAAAATTCCGAGTTATATGTGAACCACTTTTTAAATAGCTTTAAGATCGAATTTTCATCCTACAATTTTCTTCAAATCAGTTTATATAAATTTGAAAGAGAGTGTTTCGTTCATTCGATTAATTAACAATTAATATTAAAAGAAAATAAATTTATATATTTTGATTACTTAATTTACGCAAATTAGTTTTAAAAATAATTTCAATACCTTTCCATTGAACCTATAAATTAAAATTCAAAATCTTTACTAGTTTAGATTGAAGTGATTTAAACGGACATTTTTATTTATTCAAAGTGATATTTTAACTCCCAATACGGCAAAACCATAATGCAATATGCACTAACTGATGGGATCTTACTAATATACTTAGCTTTTTATATACTTTATTTTTTTTAAATTTTTAGATTTTTAATTAATTTATTCATATAATAGTCAAATACATAAGCATCATAAAAACTTGCTCTTTTGAAAAACGATTAATTTTGAAGATATAAACCAGGCCTGGCCAACCCGAACTGAGTAATGTGCCAAAATAAAAAAAAAACTATAATTGCATGAGCCGAAAAAAAAATTTACGATACAAATTTTATAAGTAAGATTTAATGCATTTTTTTATTACGTAATATATAAATTTTAGTTAATTTATAATTGATAAAAATGAAATTCTTCAAATATTATTATATAATATATTAAATATAAAAAAATATCAAATATTAAAAATGCATTTCAATTGTAAATGTAAATAAATTTCTATTTTAGATGTGGCAATTCATAATTGATTGTCCAAATTCTTATTAGTAATTGATCTACGATATTTGTTTTTAATAAACGTAATTTTTGAAAAAAAATTCGCATATTACGATACTACCAAAAACACTTATGATTTTCGCAGCGAATTGTTTTGTATTTGAATCTTTGGAATTTTGAATAAATTTTGCATAAAACTGTACTTGAAACGTCAAGAAAGATATTTTTTAATTCTGGATGACATTTAGATCAATTAATTCCATTTCTAAAGCTGATGGTGCTGTGCTAGGACTAATATTGAATGGTGGTTGAAATATTCCAAGATGTATGATAAACAAGCAATCTCATTGAATCTTGAATCGAAATTTTTTCCAATTTCTCCAAACAATCAGCATCATATTTAACAAAATCCTTTTGTACCGATAAACCGATACCGATTATTTAATTCAGAAAAATGAGTTGCATCACCATTCCCTGATTTTCCCACAAATGTAATTTGAGCATAAAAGATTTAATTTCACCACAACTTTCGGTAACTATGTTATTTTCACCCTACAGTTGGAAATTTAAGATACTGAGGTGACCACAAACTTTCTTGATGTATAATGCAATGAAATATGTAAGCCTGTCTAATATCTATTCCAGCTTCTGACAGTGTCGCTTACATCATCTTAGGAGCACCATCTGTAGTAGCAATCCCAGATAAAGCAGTTACAACTAAATTATTGAGGCTTGTTAAGTCCAAGAGCTCTCAACAAATACAAAAATCCCTATCTACTCCTCGTATAAATATTACAAGTTGAGCTATTGATGGTGTCAGTACTTTCATCAAGGCAAACTGAGTAAAAATCAAAATGGCTAATTTTATCTCTTAATATCAATATCAGAAATACGGCGAGTGGTTGTCTGAGATAAACTCAAATTTTCAATTAATCTTGTCTTATACAGTTTTTATAAGAGCAGTCATACATTCTTTAACCAATTCATTATCAGAATAAGGTTTTCTTGTTTTTGTTATTAAATTAGAAATTAAAAAGTTTGCCTTAACAATATTAGAGATAATTTGAGTTAAAAATTTGAGAACCTTTTGCTTGGAAGATAGTTATTTTTTTAATTTAAATATTTTTAATTTTCTCATTTCACCAGTAAAATGCCTTTTAAAGTTAAACCCCTTTATTGTTTTGCTTTAGTTTTTACAAATTAAACATATGATATTATCTTTGTGCATGATTTGATAGTAATCGTTTTCCCAATTTTAATTATATTGTCTATTTTAATTGATTAATTTTCTCTTGGAAGTCATTTTTATGGCTAAAAATTTTATATTTCAATAAAAGCTTGTTGTCTGTGTGAAAAGTCTTATTTTCAAAATTCCATTAAATTTTAAAAATTCAATACATGCTAACTATAGCAAAAAACAAATGCTGTTTTTGATTTTTTTATATTTGGTATATTTTACCAATATTTATAAATTATTTTGTGAGCCCCAAACTATCTCCTAATGAGCCGCGGAATCGCCAGGCCCGATTTAAACCAATAAAATGTTACACTATCAAACTAATAGGACATCACATTAAAGTTTAATAGTCTATCTACAGCACATACTCTAAATTATACTACGATGATACTAGAACTATTAATTCTGTGTATTGACAAATTTTAATTATAAAAAAACTTTTAAAACAATGGGAAATCCCCTTAATTTTATTGATTGGATTTTTCTTGAATGTCATTATTGTCAAATATTTTTTTGTGCAAAATTTATAATTATACGGCGAGCTATATATACTAAGTTATGTAACGAACTTAAGGCATAATAAAATAAAAAATAATATAAGCAATATTAAAAATAATATTGGAGGAGTTAGAGTTGACTGTAACACTCTAGCCGCTAAATTAATGAAAAAAATTTATGTAAAATTCAAATTATTTTTTTAAACGGAATTTATTAATTTTAATGTTTGTTAAAAACATTAAGAAGTTTGAAATATAAAAATTAAAGGAGCTTCAAATATTTATGACAATCATTAGAATTCAGAATCAGCTTTAAGAAACAGAGTTTTAACCTTAAGAAGTAGAATTCATTTAATGTTTATGGAAATTGATACGAACACAACCATAGTTAAATTAAATAATGGTAAATCATTAATTTTAATCCAATTAATAGACAGTCGTAAAGGCTAATAATTTTTACAAATAATATAGTTACTTAGCTCCAAAGGCTTATATTTTCCCACTTCAGCTCTTCTTATAGCACATAAAACTCATTCTTAAAAATTGATAAAACATGACGAACTAGTATAAGTATAGGTACTTATAGCAGAATTAAAACAATCGAATAAAACAATTAAAAATGATCTTTGTAAGTTTTGTGTGTTGTAAAAACAATATTGGAATGTAATTTGTATGTTTTTGAGTGTTTTTCGTGATTCTTAAATTATTATTTTTTTTTAACTGTTATTAATTAAATTTTATACCTTCGTACGTATGACGATGATATTCATATGGAACTTCTTGAGCAGCTACTATATGTGGTGGTAGATTTCCAACATAAGCATCTGAAGGTCTGTGATGTGGTATATGAGCATAATGTCCTTGATGATTTTGTGGACCCGAATTTATATGATCAGCTGGGATTTCATAAGTTGTTATTGCTAAAAGAATAAGTTTTTATGAATTTAATTTTTTTCTACATTTTTTTTTTTTAAATAAAAACTGCAAGATTTTTAACACTCCCTAGAATTGTTTGTAACAAAATTATTTGTAAAAGATATTTTTATTTCATATAATTTTCTTTTAAAACAATATTTTCAATCTCTAAAATATATTTCTTACTTTCTGAATGGTGAACTATGGGAGGTTTTGAATGAATTGATTCTTTTCCGCCACTACTAGCACCCGAAGATGAACTTGATAAACTACTTAGTTTGTGGAAAGGATGGGGGCTTTCACCATAACCAGGATGAGCTAATTGAAATTGTGCAGCATTAACAGCAGCCTTTCCAACATCAGTTATTTTATCTCCTGAAGCAGATACCACCTGTAATGAATCGATTTTTTTTATTTTGTTTTTTTATCTTTTTTTTTTTGTAATAGGTTGTATTTACTTTTCCACTAGCCGAAAGAACAAATCCACTTCCTTTAATTAATTGACCTTTAATTGCTGTAACTCCACCTGTAATTGCTTTTACTGCTTGTTTTATTGTACCAAAGAAAGATGTTTTAAAATTCCATGGATCGATGTGATTTCCCTACAAAAATGCAATTATTTTGTAATAATTAATAAAATAAAATTATTTTTTGCCTTACTTTGTAACCATGACTACTTCCTTTAGGAGCACTATGTGATGAACTTCCTGATGATAGCGATGCAGATGTTTTACTTAATGTTCCGGCAATATTCTAAAAATAAAAAAAAAATTAAGTTGAGGAATTTATAACCAAAAGTGTGATTTTATGAATTGTAAAAGATTGTCAGTGTGTGTGTGATGTTTCAATCAGTTGATCTATCTGATATATATATATACATGTATTATATGTATATATACATATCATATTACCAAAATCAGTTGCTTACATATTTCAAATGATTTAAGAAATCTCCACTTCCACTTCCAGATCGTTTTGTGATTTTAACTTCATCATCATCCAAGCTATCACTTCTCGCTGTTTCAGAGTCTCCGTCACCTTTAATCAGTGAATATTGACAACAAAGCAAAACTAAAATGGCTAAGTAGTATCCCTGTAAAATGAAAATGTAAAATGTAAATAAAAGTGATAAAATAATAATAAAGAATATTGTTGTGATTGAAGATGTAAAAAAGTGGTAAGACAAGCCAAGAAGAAACTAATTGTTGTCAACTAATTTTGGCAAAGATCTTACAACACATTGGACAGTATACAATGTTTAATCTAATTAACCTTAATATTGGATGAGTTAAACGGAGCATGGTATAAAAATGTTTGTTTTTGTAGAAAGTATAAATTTAAAGATTTTTCATATACAATTTGAATGTCCTTAGATCTTCACTATTTCTTTTTTATAAAACAACAAAATTATAATCGATTTTTCTTATACATATATAAAAAGAAGAATGCTTGTATTTATTTGTTCTCCAGAGCTCCTCCCCCAAACTCATTAAGCTATATCAACAAAATTCATACAGAAAAACACACTATGATTAAGAATTGAGCACCGGATATATTGAATTACAAATTCTGATTAGTTCGTGTACCTGCCTGCCTGCCTGCCAAAACTTCTGGTACCCATTAACTATATTTCACAAACCAAAGGTGTTATAGACCTATAAATAATTTGGGACTCTACCAAAAATAAAGAATTATGTGTTTTACCGTTTTCCAAATTTGGGACAAGCTGGGGAAACTGCCATACAATTCCCAACATACCGAAATAATATTTCAAAAATCAATATTTGTAATCTGTTACTATGTATATCGAAAATAACCAAATGTTCCATTTACCGTTTCAAATTGAAGGTAGGTCTGTTATACCTGCCATACAACTCCTAGAACCCGCCAAGAATATTTTAAAATTCTAAAGTGTAACAGACCACAAAATTTAAACTCAGGTTAAAATTTAACTTATAAAATTCCAGATCAGAGAAGCCTTAGATTAGCTAACGACTAATCTGGCGAGATAAAATTGTTATTCGAAATTTGATTTCGCCTATGGCAGAATTTATTGATTATTAATCTATACGACTTCCTCATCCTCATCTATACGAATCGCTCATAAGAAATATTTACTAAACAAAATAAGTCTGAAAAACACTAGCCATGAGCAATCATTAAAGTATAAGTTCCTGACATATACCTCAGTAAGCTAGAGTTGATGAGCAGCTATAGAAGAAGAACAAAAATAAGAACAAAAGCTTTGCGCAGAGGCGATATCGTAACCAATGAGGGTTTACCGAGGTGCGATTATTGCTAGTTGAAAACTTTAACCAATGTCCTGCCATGTGTACGTGAAATATCGTTCGCTACGGCAATTTTTGATAGCCAGAAATGGCTAAAAAAAAAAAAAATACAGCTGTATAAACAAAATCATGTTTGTCCTATAAAATTCTGCTTAATATTTGTAAATCCTACTTACGACCCAAGATGAAGTATATAGTTCACAACTATATACTGGCACCTCAATGACTGCTCAAAGCTTTCTTGGCCTTACATAAAAGATGTAACTGTTTCATCAACACTTACTCCACTTGGTTATCGTCCCATCTTTGGAGCACTAACTCTGTTTTATAGATATCTTGTGGGAGTATCGGCTAACTCTTTTTTTTATAGATATCTTATGTTTGGAAAAACTAAAATCACTACTTCTTAAGCAATTCCATCGAGGAACGCAAGAGGCTGAAAATACCCACCCACGATTTGGAATCGCGTTCCACTACAAACATTCCCAAGAGGGGGGGGGGGTATCTTTTATATGTTTACAAAAATTCATAGTGAACATCAACAACATAGTTTACTACTCCCGCGGAACTGTTCCCCTATTTTTGTGTCTTTCTCTTCTCTCTAATAATTCCTTCTCTTTTCTAAAAGCCAACGGTACAAAAGTATATAATATAGAAAAAAATAAAAAGGAAATTTTCTGTACATTAAGAATAAACCAATTTGTAATTCGAGAGAGACTACTGCTCTTCTACTCTGATTCAAGAAAAAAATATTAATGAACTTTTATGAATGCTGTTCTAAGATGTAGATACTTCCCATTCCAGTGGAAAATTGCTGAAATAATATTTACACCAAAACCAGGCAAGCCAAATGAAGAAATTACATTCTACAGACCGATTAGCTTACTACCGTGCTTATCAAAACTATTTGAAAGATTTTGGAAAAAACAAAATTGTTCCAGAGCATCAATTCGGGTTCAGAAACGAACATGCATTTATCGAGCAAATAGATAGAATAGCAGATGTAATCCAGTTAAGACTAGAGGAAAAAAATACTGTTCAGCGCTATTTCTAGGTATTATTCAAGTATTTGATAAAGTCTGACATGAAGGATTGGCGTACAAACTTAAAAAAATGTTACCACAGAACTATTATTTATTGCTGCGGTCATATCTTATCGAAAGACACTTTTTGGTGAAGCATCAAGCTGCCTATACACCAACTAATGAAATTAAGTCAGGTGCTACCTGCAGCGGCAGCGTCTTAGGTCCTGTCTTATGTCTATCGCCACTTTTGCTGATGATACGGCCATACTGGCCTTACATAGTAACCCAGTGCATGCTTCTGCAACACAGCATAAACAAAATTCAGCGATGGCTAAAAAATAGAGAATTAGGGTGAATGGAGCAAAACCAACACATATCACATTTACACCAAAGAGAAAAACTTGTCCGGTAGTTGGACTTAATAACGAAGTAGTACCTCAAACAGAGGTTGTAAAGTATTTGGGCATGCATTTGGATAGGAGACTCACATGGAAAATCCATATCCATAACAAAAGAAGCTACTGGGCTTGAAGCTAAGCAAATTGTATTCGATGATTGGCCGGAAACAAGCTGCTGATTTATAAAGCTGTCTTGAAACCGATGTGGACCTACGGAATCCAACTGTGGGGAGTAGCCATATTTACAATTTTACAGCATTTCTAGTCAAAGCTATTAAGATTGATAGTTGGCGCGCCTTGGTTTGTCAATAATGATGTCATACATCATGATTTGCAGGTGAGAACCATTAAGGAGGAGATTAGAAATATAAGCGGAAAGTACCAGATAAGATTAGCTGCACTTCCAAACAGACTGGCAAACAGCTTGTTGGCTGCAAGTGATGTAAGTCGGCTTAAGCGTCCTAGTATCCTGCATCTACCCAGTAGACAATAGGAACAATCAAATGGAGGCCAAGAAATACAATGGCGTAAACTGTTGCCATCACGGGTGGTTGATCACTGCGTTATCAATCAAAAGTTAGTGCAATTTACCTGCATAAAAAATGTCATACAAACTACTGAATGTCTCCTTCAGAGACAGATTATAATGTTTCATTGGGAAATAAAAAAAAAAAAACATGAACTTTTTTAATTTAATCTCAATCTCAATTCAAACTATATTAATTTACATAAAAATCAAGTAAAGAAATAAATTGATTTAACTTTTTTCACAATTCCGTGGACTGTCACTTTAATGAAATCTCATTAGATTTTGTTATTATTATTATTATTACTCTTTCACATTTCATATTTTTATAAAATACATATATGAAGTGCACATACATTTTTTGCAAAATGCAATTTTTTATGTTTTTTTTTCATTTTTATTTTTTAATTCAAAGGTTCGATGACAGGTGAGATGTGAAATTTCCACAAAAATGAAAATAAACTAAACTAAACTTTTTTCTTATGTTCAGATTACGTGATGATAAATTAATGTCGTTAAGTTAATCACACTATAAAATTGAAAAAAAAAAAAAAGTGGTTAAGTAGAAATTATGCAAACAATGTGACTTAACTGCCATAGGTACACACTTTTTGAAATACTTTATATTATATCGTATTGTACAATTAAATATGGCGACATACAACCACAAAAAATAATGTGTTTTTTTTTGTATAAGTAATGAATTAATTGGTACATATATGACTTAAATCTAGAAGTAATAAAATTCAAGCTATTGCCGACAATAACACGTATTTAATTTTTTTACAATAATTTTAAATCAAATTAATAATAAAACTAGTAGTATTTAATCTTCTTCACTGCATTTTATAATCTTGACTTTGCCTTTTTACATCATTTTAAACCACAATTTTATTTTGACATATTTAGATGCATTTTCCGGGTGATTCTAGTTTTTGTTTTTTTTTTGTCTTTTATGTTTATTCATTTGGAAATTTTATTGTGATATATGTATTGTGAGGCTATTTTAAAGTAAACTGTAAAGCTTTATAAATAATGTTTAAAAAAAAATTTATTAAAAAAAATAATGGAAGACATTATTATTGTGGAAATATTTTGCAGACACTGTGGCGAACGTTCAACTTATGGTTATAATTTTTAAATTAAAAACTTTTTTAAACAGAGTTTTCACAAAATTTATTTAAGGAGTTTCTTTATAATTTATACTTAAATTTTTATGTTTTAAAATAAATTTACTGTTTTTGCATTTATAAGGATGTTATAGAAATGAATTATTATTGATCTTTTGTACCACAATTAATTACGAAAATTCAAAACCAAGATGGAAAGGAATTTTTAATATTTTAACTTCCGTTATTTATTTACAGTTATTATGTGTGATTCAATTTCAAATAAGTTAAAAATTGTGGTAATTTGGGAATAACCTGCCATATATTGCATGAGGAGTCTATTCATAAAATTAATAAATAATAAATAGTCATTTCTGATATTAAAGATTAAAAAGAATTATTTACAGTATTGGTACAGATGATTAATGAAAAGCCCGCACATAGGAAAGATATTGAACTTTCATTCCAAGTACCCAAGTTGTACTTATTTATTTATTTTGTATATTACAAAAATTTTACTTAAACTTAAAGTTTAAAAAAAATACAATTTTAATTTTTATCTTATTTTAAGTTTTAATGTGCAATGTTGCAATGTTACATGACATGAATATTAGATTACTTTATTTACTAGCAATTTACGGGGCAACCGGTCCAGCATTAAAAAAAAAATTATAGCATAGTTATTGATTTAGAAGATGATTATTTAATTTCGTTTTCTAATTTGTCGCATTTAGAGTTGGCAATTCAATCCTCTAGGTCAGTGCATAGTTTAGTTATTTTTGCTTTTCGATCTTTGCTTTCACGGTCAATTTTTGTATTTAATATCGAACGGGTTGCACTAATTGAGATTTTGATTTGGTCTATTTTATTATCAAAATTTTTTTTCATAGAGTTGACTGCTTTTTAGGTCCCTATTACACATCATTGTTTTCATCAATTTTGCCATATATTGACAATATGTTGATGGAAAGAATGATGAGCGATTATACATCAATCATGCACTCATTAACCTTTTTATCCATATTTTGACATTTTGCAAGGACATATTGTGGACGTATTCTGAACATATTGATAATTTTGAAACATATAATGAATATTGAAAATATAATTTCTGGAGAAATGGTTTTGACTTCAGTTTAAATTGAATTTTTAAAGTAAATGTTGTGTATACAAAACAACAAACAATTTTGGGGCACATTTGAATAATATATAATTTTTTTTTTCTACAATAATTGCTATAATTATTAAAATTAATATAAAAATTGTTCTTTTTAGAATTACATCATAAATTAATATTATAACCTTATCTGAACATTCCTCGAAAAGTCATTTTTTTACCTTACGATTTTGACAGCAATATTGATGAGAATTTTGACATCAAGATTGATGAGAATAGAACCACCATCAATCATTACTCATCAATCAACGGTCAATATATTGGCAATATTTTGACCATTGATTAATCATTGATTGATTTGTAAGAGGGGCCTTAGATTATTTTCCACGGCATCAACAATAGAATTAACATTTTTATAATTATCGCAGTATTTGGTAAAGCAGAAATGACAGTATACGACGGTTGATAACGTCAAGTGTAGTATTCATTATAAAAATTTTGTTAGACATCGGCAAGTGAGGTGAAATGAGAACTCACAATCCGTACAATTTATAGCTGAATTTTCGCTGTTCACAAATAAATTGCAGAATTGACAAGACAATTTTCATCACTCTTGCTGGATCGGGTTCTTGTTTTTTTTAAAATTGCCTGTATTAGGAAAATTTGTAGATAAACTAGCCATATTTTTTACTATTTTTATTTTTTGTTTGTTAATTATATGTTTACTAGGGGCCCCTGTTGAGTAATTATATTTCAAGTTGAAGTCAAATTTAAAGTTTTTAAAAAAGCAGTAATTTACGTACTGACATAGACTTCGCACGATATAGCACAAACCACTCGTGTTTAATAAAAAGTTTTGTGGTTAGTAAGTTTTATTTACGACACATAAATACATGTCCCTTATATACTGCTTCGTTTCCGATATATTCCCTATAGTAAGAAGCATTTAGTGATAAAATTACTAAAAATAAAAAGTTTTGTTATTAAAGAGGTACGTATATATATACCTACATAATACATAATTTTAATAAAAACTATATTATTACTACAAATAACAAAAATTTAGAAACAGTTACTTAAAAAGATAAAAATGAAGAATTCAAGTGACCTACTATATCAAAATGAAGTACTCTAACTCTACTACATAAAAATAAATTTGCTCGTCATATGAACAATTCAACTGATTTTTTTTGTTTTTGCTTTTTTATATTTTTTATTTAAGATGAAATTGTTTCTTTGTTTTTTTTTGGCATATGTACATAAATTCATTTGCAAGTACATAATATAAAATATAGTAACTGATTTGTTTACTTTTGTTTATTATTTTCGTAATATCTCACTTATGCATAATGTATTTGCTGAATAATAAAATCATATGAGTACAAAATGTTCAACTGTGTGCGCATTTTTGTTTTATATATAATCTTATATATTATGTATATTAGAAGTTCATTAAGGAGTAGGAGAATCGAAATAAAATGAAAAGGTGTCTACTGCGCAGGACCTTAAATGCTTGTCAATTATAATTATAGATATACATATATATTTCTTTTTGATAAAATTAATAAAATGAGGCATGTAGTGAATTATAAATTCATAACGTTCTTAAAAATGCTATATTAATATATATTAGAATTGTAGCTTAGGAGCAAACCGGGGTCTTTTCCATTTTGCTAAGTTTTACGTAAATTGAAAAAAACTTCTGATTTTTGAAGTACTGTAATTTTTTTTATAATTCTTTCTGAAAAATATCAACAATAGTGCTCCTAATTAAATTTTAATAAAAAAAATCAGGATAAAATAGTTATTCCAGGAGTTATTTTATTAATAAATATGGAATAGAACTATTTTGCTACGAAGGTGTGGAATAGGGTTGTTTTGAAAATTAGAAGATAGGAATAGGCAAAAAAAATACACAATTAATTTTAAATATGTGTCACACTTTCTGATTCATTTCGAACGTGATCCAGATTTCGACAAGGAGTTTGACAATACGCTGTCATGCAATTTCTTTAATCTAGTGTTGGAGCATATAGGGCGACGTTCCAATGTGAACACACACAGAGCAGTATATTTTACCAATCGGTGCGGCTCCTGGTATTGGCTGATAACGTCGATATTATCGGAACATCACGACGAGCAGTCATTGAAGTCTTTACACAGATTGAAGAGGAAGAAGGTAAAGCGGGTCTTCTCATAAAAGATAATAAAACGAGATATATGCTGTCGACAAATAAAATATCCTCAGAAAATCGTATAGGGCACAACATCACTGTCGGCTCATAAGATTTTGAGGTAGTTCAGGAGCTTATCTACCTTGGAACCATCATCAACTCCACCAAATACATCAATGTTGGAATAAGGCGCAGAATTACCCTTGTAAACCGTTGCAACTGGGCTCAAGCTCCTATTCCAAAATACCAAGGCACAATTATACAAAACGCTCATCTTTCCGGTGCTGCTATATGGTTCTGAATCATGGAAAAGCAATCGGGCATGCAATTGGTATCCTTGAGAGAAAAATTCTTCTTCGCATTTATAGTCCTGTGTCTGACAAATAGGTTTGGAGAAGAAACTATAATACCGAACTATACCAGCTGTTCAACGACATGAATTTAGCCAAAAAAAAGTCAGAATATGACGTCTTCATTGGCTAGGCTATATAGAGCGTAAGAATGAAAATGCTCGAAGTTCTAATGAAAGTTATGAAATTCTTTGAATCCAAGCTCCGGGGAACCGTCGTTGAGGGTGGACATACCTTCGTGGTAGAGATGAAGTGGCAGATATGAAAAAACTTCAAATCACCATTGGAGAGATTCCACTCGTGACCGAAGTCAGTGGAGGACAATTTTGAATCAGGCTCAGGACTTTTTAGGTCTGTAGCGTTGTTGGTAAGTTAAGTATTAGGAAGTAAATCAAATTTAATTTAGAATATAAACAAAACCTCATCTTTAGATTGTTTTTTAAGTGGAAAAGCTACACGATGTAACTGTAAAATAATTCTTGATATTGATTTCTATATAACCCCAATGTTTATTTAAAGGTTAACTTAAAACTTGAAATTTACCGTAGTTGGTGGAACTGAGAATAAAGTCTGTTGCACGCAGTCTTTGAATGTTCCTTATTGTTTATATGAAATTCCACAATTTCTAAAATTCCACATCCATCAACTTTAATCAATTGTTATATGGTAATTCTACTATTAAAAATATTTGTTTTGCGTAATAAATAATAAGGGAATATCTCTGTGAAATAAAATAAAAAGGGAATATCTCCTTTTTCTAGAGTTGGAAAAATTATTTATTTTGTGTGGGCGCTGTTGGATGCAAAAATAAGCGAAAACCTCCATTGGGGATTTAATATTTAAGAATTCTTACTTAGGGGATTTTGTCCTTGAGAATTTTGTTGTTGGGGATTTAATCTTTGGAGGTTTGTAATATAGATTAGCGCGGTACTTTAAAATGCTATAATCAAATGACAAGTTTGGTTACCGAAGTTGAATTAAGCTCCTGCCACACATCAAGAATATGTCAAAAATAGATTTTGTTACAAATTTGAAAATTGAAATTATTAAATAAATAAATTAGTTTTTTTACAGTTTTCCAAAAATAGGACATACAACTTTTAGCATCTATCAGAGATATTTCACAAGCCAAAGTAGACCTTACAATTTGCAATTTGATACTCCTTCAAAAATAAACAAATAAGTCTTTTATTATTTCTAAAAATTATCACTAGGTGGTCCGGAAGACATTTTGTAATATGTGTTATGTTGTTAAATTACAAATTCAAACCTACTACAGATTTTGAATTGAACACAACATATCTGTTCTTGTTTCAAATATCTGTCATGCAACTTCTTCAATTATTCAGAAACCATTTTTGTTAGGCTTAATTCCTAGCACTAGTAGAATTTAACGAGCTGACTTGCCAGAAAAATTAATAAATCCAAGTAGGTATAAAATGTTGGATATAAAATTATGATTTTTTGAATCAAACTCATTTTAATGTTTTAAAGTAGAGCAATTTTTTAACAAAATTCATTAAAAAAGTGAAATTAAAAATTATTTTTAATCCTAAATCCTAAAACTATTAAAATGCATTAACAACAAATTTTTTAAACTCATAAACAAATTTAAACTTTTATTTCAACAAAGTTAAATTTCAACATTCACATTTTTAATGATATTTAAATGTAACTTTATACGTATATATGTGTGTATTTTATTTGTACTTAAACCCACAATAACTTAAATATCAATATTAAAAAATTAATTGACCGTGACAATAAAAGAGTTTAAGTAATAAGAATGCACGAATAAACGTTATATCACATATACTTTGTATTGTATTGTTGCGAATACATAACTGTATAATACAGCGTTCATTTACTTCAAAACGCATTCACTTAAATACATGTTTTTTTCTCTTTTTTTTTTGCTTCTTTGAAGACATACCCATATCTATAGTGATACTTCATCCATGATGTCACGTTATATCATGAATAGTCTAGTTAGATAATCGGAAATTTACATCAATGTGTTAATCATTTACTGTTATTTACTGTTAATGTTTTTAAATTTAATTTTGTTTTCTTTTTTAATAAAATTTGTTTTTGACACGAAAAACTATTAAAATTTAATTTTCTGATTCAAAAATGTCTACAATATATCTAAAACATGCATAATTATTACGATTTAAAATCTAAAAGTTCTAAAATTTTTTATGATTAATTATTTGTAAAATATTTGGAAATACTTAATTGCTACTGCTATTATATATGTATATTTGTTCCACTTATTATAATATTTGAGTAATTATAATGTTAGCCACTGATATTTGACCGTGATGGTCATTTATAATGTAAATAAAAACAGTAAACTACAAAAGTAAGTTTATGAATGGTTCTGAAGAAAGACAAACAAAATTAAAAAATTAAAATAAAATTGGGAAAAAAATATTTACTGTGACATTTTTTATTTTTTAATTGTGATAGCAAATTAATTGTTTTATTAAATTTAATGAGTGATATTTGAGGAGTGATATGAGGAGGGATTTAAGGAGTGATAAACAGTCGTTGAAGTAACAACGTCATCAAAACACTTGATTGTTCTTTTGATCCTAATTCACCAACATTATTCAATTTTGGAACTGTCAAAATTTTTTAATCTTTGGTTTCGGTTTCAGTTTCTTCAGGATCACCTTAGAAAAATAAATTAACGAAATACATCATTTAGCCTGACTTTGAATTGTGTCACGTAAAAATCAAAAATATTAAACGTTTTATAAAAATGAATAACAGGAATATGAGCATGTGAAACATCAATAATTGATCAATGATCCGTTACTGGATCAGTAACAAACAACAGACATGTATCCCGGAAAACTTATTGAAGTAAAACGTTTGACAAATAGTATAACCTGTGAGATTATTGTATTGTATATGTTATGTGCAAATTCACGTATATGAAATGAAATTACATTTTAGCAGCCTAAATTAATAATGTAAACATCAAATTCACCATTAAGCAAATTGATTTGACTACAATTTAAATAACATCCATCAAAAATTGATGATTCTTTACCAAACAAAAAGTTAATAAAAAGTATATTAATTATGTCTTACACACAATCAGATTCTATTAGACAATTCCGGAAAACTCTGTTATTCGAAATAGTAGAATAATTCCGCATGATTTGAAAAATTTAGAGAATATAATAAAAACAGACTAAACTCAAATCGAACAATATAGTCGAAGTATAGAAAAAATGGAAGCATGGATCACTCAATCATCTCAATCGCTATACTATGATACAAATACTTAATAGAATAAATGAAGCTTGTGATAAAAAATAAATTAATATCAGTTAACAATAAATTATTAATAGAAGGCGATCATCAAAATTCAGAAATTCGGAAATATTATTATAAAGCCTGATGAAGTAAGAGTTTCCTGGTAAATCATTACAATATAATTTGGAATTATTTGTCTGCCATCGCAACAGTACGGCTCTATAAATTTCATGATTCAAAGTCAAGCATGTTATCCTTATGTCAAGCCTAAAGTCAAGCCTGTCATCAAGCCTATGTTCAAATGAATTTAAGAACGTTAAATGAACAATTGTTTTTAAGAATAAATACTCTGATCACTTTAGACACTTTGAAACAATAATGTTGATAACTAGATAAATAAGGCTGTATAAAAAATCGCCCAAAACCAAATCACCCAATTTTTTGGGTGATTTTTCCCTTGTTGTTTTGGGCATTTTATCATTTTAATTTTTGACAGATTTTTCGTATTGACAAATCGGCTAAAATATCAAAAATGAAAAATGATTTAAAAATATATTTCAACAACATTGTAACCTGTTTTTATCTTACGATACAATAATTATATATTATAACAATAATCACATTTGACAAGCAATTATATTTGATAATGAACTATAAATTGGGACCGAAACGAATAATTATAGTACCAGAATCAGAGTCAGACCAAATTAACAATGAAATATGGGCTTTCTCCGCATTGCTGTTGGATATTGAGTCGACAGCACATTTCCTGAGTACATTATTTTAGTTCATAAGTCTGACTTTATACTCCTATATTTTAAACAACCTAATTCTTTTAAATTAACAAAGATTAAGGCCTTTTATTTTTATATTAAAATGAATTAACTCTGAAATTAAATAAGACTGATATATTATTACCCATTCCTCTAAATACGGGGAAGTTTGATAAAAAGTCGTACTCATTATTTCATTATGAATTGTTCTCCATCATTTCAATATATCGTGGACACTATGTTTTTTTTATTGATTTATCTTAAACAACAAACTCATACGTAATTATTTATTTAAAAAAAAAATTAAATTTAAATCGGGGATGTTGTGGTGACAATTTGATAAGGGAAATAAAAAAAAAAAAATAAATGTTTGTATGTTCAAATGGCTTATACATGGAGTTAAATGTTAAATTGAAATTAATACTTGAAAATCACAAAAATTTGAAAAAATATTTGAATTCGCTACGTCTCTTTTTAAATATCTATCATTTAAAAGAATAATAATGAAAATCGGGTTTGAAATGGTTTAGGTATTTTTACCGTACTTTTTTCAATTTACAAAATAAATATAAATGATTAACAAATTATTTTTGAAATATTTATCCTTGCAGTTGTCATCATTACCATCATCGTTACCAGTTTGACAGTTATTAACATATTTTGTTTAAAATAACAATGTTGGTTATAGTATCCAGTTTTCCTTTTGTTTTGTAGATAAACGTATACAGTATATATTATATACGTTTTTTTTAAGGAAAAAAAGGTTTAAACACAAGGTTCAGGTCATAATAATATTTACTTTGAACTTTGATCGCGGTGAATTGACTAATTTCATTATATACTTTACAAAATAGGAAAGTATATTTTACTGTAGCAGTCAATAGGACGCAGATATATTAAATGAAAATCTAGTATATATTATGCTAAGCTATCTATTCTACTGTAATGCAATAATAGAAAAGTGTAAATAAAAACAATATATAGCGAGATTCAACTGTAAAAAAACAACCTTCGTTGTAGAGAAATTTTTATAAAAATAAACAAAATTTAATTTTGTAATTTGAAAATATAAAAATAAACGCAAAATTTTTTTATACTTGAATTGATTCAGATTTTCTGTGGAAATTTTTTATTTTAAAATTATTCAAATTTCCAAATTAGAATTGCATTAAATAATTAAACAGCCCACTACAAAATAATGAATAAAAAACAGTTAAGATAAAAAGTAAATCTAATTTATTCTATATTTACACACATATGAGTTCTGAGTTTAATATAAATTTTAATATGTAACTGTACAAAGTAATAAATTTATACCAATTCAATTAAATTAAATTTGGCTTAATTTAATTTATTCAATTAGTAACAAATTACTAAAAATTAATACTATAAAAATGTAAAACTCAATCGTATCGAGGTTTTTTTTTATTAAAATTATTAAAATTAAAAATTTTGAAGTAAAATTAGTTTTCACCATTTTTTTCGAGGTTGGAAATGCCACTAGAAACTATAGATAGAGATTTCTTTGGTACCAGTGTGACTAGCTTTACAATACTATGCAACCCTATGACTAAAATTAAAATATATCACTCAATCTATAATATAGCTATATAGTAATATAGCTAATAAAACTATAGTCAAGTACCTATGACTAATGATTAGTTTTCCTGTTATAACAGTTAATTCAACAAAGACCTTAAAATAGTGATTGGAAAGATTAAGGATTTTAGCCTTACATTGTTTGTGGGCTAAACCAGTGGTTTTATCTGTTTGAAGGTTTTGAAAAACGTTGATTGACAATTAAAGACAAGGCTTCAATAAGGATATGGTAAGACAAACGGATTTTGATCAACCACGATATGAATTATATTTTTAATTCAAATTAAGTTCCTCAAAATCGACTCAACAAACACATATTTTTTTTTGTATGGAGAGTTCTAAATACCCGACCTCTTAAAATCTATTGTATTTCCCCGTTTTCTATCTTAGAACTGCAGGTATATATCCTTGATGAACGCTATTAATGCTTCAATGCTAATTTGAGATTTTGGCGATCAGTATTGTTGAAAATATTTATGTCTTTTGAGAGCTATGGCTTCGCAAACAAATAGAATATTCTTCTCATATTCTATTTGTTTGCGAAAAAATTACAGTAATATAATACAGTAATAAAACCTTAATTTATAATCAAATATTGACGCGTATCTGAGTTGTTATCGCCTATTGGATATAGCTATGTGGCTGATCCAAATATGTACATAAGCCAAATTTTATATATTAAATGCCAAAGTTACCGTTTTGGATAACAAAACGATAAAGTAGTTGGTCTGTTAAATTTTGCTCGTCTTATCTTGTGTAATTGTCCTCCATCTGTTAACTCTAATATTTCGACATTTATCCTCGATTTGGTATAGCAATGTTCATTTTGATCTATTTCTCGCTCTAGTATTGTACAGTACTGCGTCTAATATTCTTTTTGACATACTTTGATTATTCGTCCTTATCAAATGAGCCTTAATATATTTTACAATATTCTGTCCATCAATTAGTAATTCTAGCTCATCATTTGATCTTTTGATGTTCACTATCGTCATTTATTTTAATTCCAAATGATTGTCTTAGTATTTTTCTTTCGAATCTTCAACTAGAGAGAATCCTCCTGTGACCAAAAAATTGGAGTATGTTGATGATTCAGGCCCATGATCTATGTGGTCTGTTGGCTACCTAAGTAAGTAAATAAATTCTTCTTTCGAATTCTTTTAATTTATTTTCATCACTCATAATTTTCATTGTTCAGACTTCTCTTCATAATATATCAAGACCGGTTGTATTATTATCTTGCATATCCTTACATTGATGGTCCTGTTTAAAATTGTAGATTTGAAGAGGCCTTTGCGCAGAAAGAGAAGCATTTTCGTAGCTTTGATTCTGTTATTACTTGTCAAATGCATGTCATTTTTATTATTTATTAAGGCACTTAGTTATATAAAACTATTTACTCTTTCAAAATTATAGTCATTTATTGTTATATATTCTAATTTACAATACGTAGGTATAAACACCAATAATTTTAAATTTTGAGTTCGGACTGGTATATTGCTTATCTCCATCTTCGTCATGAATTTCATCAATGTAATAAGTACTGTCCGTTTTGATTAAAAAAATTTGCACTCTAGTTACATGGTATAGTGATCACCTTTCATTTACTAAATATATCAAATCAATATCCAGTATCTATAATAAATGACCATCTATGGTCAAAAATTTGCATAATTAATTTTCAAATTTGTTTTTTAATAACTATTTAAGAGATACCTACATATTTATTTCAAACAAAAAATGTCAATGTAAGTAGGTATAACTATTATGTAAAAACAATTTTCCAATAAAATATTATGTAATAAAAATTAAATTACAATAATAATCAATGGTCAAAAAATTTTGCCAACCCAATAATTTTTCCATTTCAAATTTGTATCAAATTTTGTATTATGAATTTTCATTATAAAAATCTAATTGGAAATTCCATAAATTTTAATTTTATTTTTCATATTTATTTGTAATATATTGTGTGTGTGTATATGTAACAGTTATGAAAATTGTTTTTATTTAGATTTTAAAAATTATGCTGAAATTTTAAGTAGGATATAAATGTCTAGTTTGTTCAAAGAAAAAACAAAAACAAAAGCAAAAAAACAAAAACAATAAAAAAGGAAGTTCAATATCTTTTCAATTAAATTCGTTATTTTTTTATTAGGTTTTTATTTTCGCTGAATTTACGACGATATTAATTTATCATTGGAAGTGTTCCGCAATTTGAAAATCCTTTATTATTAAAAATAAAAACATTATTTAAAACTTTCCATTTCACTGAAAATTAAACCGGTTCAGATGCAATCTCTTTTTCCTGTCCTTTATTTAATACCAGTTATTTGAAGATTATAAAGCACTCCTTGCTTAAACAAGGCTGATGTTAATAAATTGTTTTTGTTTTTTTTTTGTTCGATTTGTTTTTGTTTTACCGCTCTATTTTTTTCACGTAATAATATTAATAGGATTTGAAACATTTATGGAAGTACTTTTATCATGTTACTACTTTTAACCATATGTCTAGTTAACACTAGGATACTTTTTGCAATAATATTGTTGACAATTTCGCTTCGTAAATTGAAAACACAAAAAACAAAATACAACAAATAAAAGCGCAATCAAACATAATTATTCAACATTTTTGTAGTTTTTTTGTTTTGTTTGTTTGTATGCAATTAAGTAAATTTATGTTTTTTTGAAAGTCTTATGACTTGAACTCTCTGGTAAACAGATAACAACGATTAAAGGAGAATTACGCAATAAATATTTCAATTCAATTTGCCAAAATTTTGTTTTTGTTTTTATTTTTTTTTTTACAACCTTTTGGTTTACTTGATCCACATAAAAGCAGTTACGTAATAGAGAAAATTTACTTTTTTTTTTGTTTTATTTTTGTATAAAGAATCTGGTTTGAGTGACTGGAATTATTTATCAATATTTTGAACGTCAGTTGCATTTAACTGTAACAGAATAACATTATTAAATAAAATATATAAATATTTTGTAAATAACAGTTGGAATCAGAATAAAAAACTTGATTTTTTTTTTTAAATTATCTGATTGGAATAAATTAATTATTTAATAAACAAAAAAAAATGTATCAAGTGTCCCACAGTTAACGTGTAAGTAACCTTAAAACCTTGCTCCAAATTTTATAAGCAATTGAAATACTCGAAAAGAAATCTGATTGGGATTAAAGAAAAGTAATGGCAGATGTTAATTAGAGTACGAATGATTAAAACAACCTTGTATAGAATTTGTATATGTAATTTGATTAGGATAGACCCAAATGTGGTATTTATGGTTAAGGCTTCACTTAATCCGTTCGAAATCGTGGTATGCTTAAATTTAATGAAGAAGGAAAAGAAATTATAGTTAACTGTCAAAATATAAAATTATATTTATATACAAACCTTAAAGGTTCTGGGTCTGACGACAATATCATTTTGCGAGGCAATGTTACAAACATATAAATTTATTATTATACTTAAGTAAATGGAAATTTGATGAATAAATAAGTGATGTTTCCATTCTGTATAATTTACATTTTTTGGAAATGTTTCTAATCATGTGTTTTTTTTTTTAGATTTAGATTTAGATTTATTTTATTAGTCTCTAAGAAACTTTATAATTTTTACAATTAATTTTAAAATTATCTACATACATACATGATATATTATAAATTTTTTAAAGATACTAATTCTAATTTAATTTTTTATGTTATTTGGTAATTCATTGAAAATTTGTACTTCTCTGTACATGAGTGAGTTTTGTGTGCTATTTTTTTTGTATAACGGTATTCTAAAATCTCCCGTTTCGTAAATAATAATATTCACCAACATACTCAATGTGTTTCTGCATATAATTGGGTAGTAAATTATACTTAAGTTTAAACATCAGAATCAGTACGCTGTATTTCAATTTACTTCTAACATCCAACCATTTCAATGTACTTAGCATATCTTTGATACGGGTTTACCGTATTTTAAAATAATTCTCATCACTCGATTGTGTAATTTGAAGCCTGTTCAATTGTGTTTCATTACTTAGGAACAAAATTGAAGAGAAGTAGTCGAAATGTGGCAGTATCAGCGTATTATATATATTAATTGTACAGTCTTTGGAAATTTTTGATCTTATTCTACCTAAAAAAGCTATTTTCTTTGCTATCTTTTTACATATATATTTACAGTGCATATTAAAGTTCATTTTTTCGTCTATAATTACTCCTAAGTATTTCATTTCATCAGCATTTTCAATTTGTTCCCCACTTATTTCTATTTTTGGTTTTTGTATTTGGTTATTGTTAAACATTTTGTTTTCATTATATTAAGCTTAAGTTTATTCATATTAAGCCAAATATATAGATTTTTTAGATTTTCATTCATTTTTCTTTCACATTCAGCTATCTCATTCTCAACCATGTATACCAAATTGTCATTTGCAAACAGTGAAACTTTACAAAACTTTAATGGTGTGCTTATATCATTAACATATACAAGGAACAACAATACACCCAGTGTAGAGCCCTGTTGAATACCCAAATCTACTGATTTAGATTTTGAGACAGTGTCATTTATCTTTGTACACTCAATTCTTCCTGGTAAAAAAGTTTTTAAGCCATTCCAATTCAACATTTCTAATCCCATACTTTTTAACTTATTTAAGAGTGTATTTCGATCTAGCGTTTTAAATGCTCTTTTAAAATCTAGAAATGTTGCTAAAATTTTTTTTCTTAATCTGTGTGTCTTTTCCATTCATGTAATATCCAAAATGCTGTCTGCGTTGAATATCTCTTCCTAAAGCCAGATTGCATTTCATCGATAATATTATTTTTCATTAAATAATCTTCTAATTGTAGACAAACCACTTTTTCTAACAGCTTTTCATATAGTGGTAACATATTTATCGGTCTAAAGTTTTCTGCTGATTTGGTATTCACTTTTTCTACATTTTACGTCCTTTACAGTACCAACACAAAATCTTGGTAATGAAAACTTAAATGTCGAAATGTTAAAAATCGATAAAGTAGAAATTTCACAAGTCACTCTAAGAGAAATTAAACAAATATGCAGACACAAGCTTAGTACCAAAACACCAAGATACGATTTCATCAATGGATAAATCATATGGGAACTACCAGATTTAGCTCTTATAAATTGCTACAACAAATATTTAATGCATGATTTTAGTTTACATATTATATTCTGAGACAATGGAAAATTGCAGAAGTAAAAGTTATTCCGAAGCAAGAAAAACCATCTACAGAGATAACATCAATCGACCAATATCGTTTTTACTTATTATATCAAAAATATTTTAGAAATTACTCCTCAAAAAACTTGTCCCGATCATTGAAGAAAGAGATTTGATGCCAAACCATAAATTTGGATTCAGAAACAAGCATTCTACAGTTGAGAAAGGGCATCGAAGCACAAATGTATGGGGAAAGAGCGTTCAAAGAAAACCAAATTTGCTTAGCAATCTTCTTAGATGTTACTATCAGGTATTCGAAAAAGTATGGCTTTAGCCAAATTATACGGTACTTAATTGAAATTTAGGAAAAAAATTCATTAGTCGATCTAAAGCAGGGGAGTTCAATCTTTTTGGCAACGAAGCACTGTTATATATTCTTCCGAAAAACGGAGGCCTAAAAATTAAAAATAAGTTAAAAAATGATAGATACACAGTACATTTATTTAATTTATTTTAATTATAAAATAAAAGTAAAAAGTTAATTACAAAAATAAAAATATAATAAAGAAAAAAATGTTTTAGTTCAATGAGAGCAATGAGCTTGCTTCAATTTGCACATTGCTTTAAAATCTGGTTTAATTGAAGACAATTGACGTCTCATATCATCCTCAGCATTCAATCTATACCTATATTTTGTTTTTGTTGCACAGTATTGGGAAAATCCTGATTCACAGAGATATGTAGTAGGAAATGGCAACAACTTTTTAATTAAAAATTTTTTTAATTTTTAATTAAAATTTTTAATTAAAAAAAAAAAAATTGCGCGTTTAGAAACAGCAGGATACTCTTCAACTAATTGGGCCCAAAAACTTAATATATTTGTACAGTTGAACTTTTGCTTAAGCGTTGAATCTGTGCTAATATCTATTAATTGCTCGCGTTCCTTGATTGGCAAATGATCAATTTGTAGCGAGTCGAGGAACGGATTTCTGAGCCAATTCTAATGTTCATCTTTATTTGGAAAATACTCTTGCAACGATTTTTTCAACATTGTCAGATGTTTAACGACATTTTCTTTAAACATATCAGAAACAACAGTACTCGTCTCTATTAAATAATCGTTAAGATTTTCAAAACTCTCAAATTTATACTGATTTGCTTGTTGATCCAAACTTCCGTTTTCAATTTAATTTCTGCTATTTTATCTGTTGTCTTAAGAACGGTAACACTATGGTCCTGCGTAAATAAATTTAGCTCATTCAACTTAGTAAAAATATCAGCAAGGTATGCAAGCTGGTGTAACCATGATATGTCAGAGACACATTCAGCTAATGAAGACTTTTTTTCTGAAAAAAATGCTAAAACTTTTTCTCTCATTTGGAATAATTTGACTAGCACCTTGCCGCGAGATAGCCAACGAACCTCGGTATGAAAAAGTAAGTTTTGAAATCTACTACCCACATCATTACAACTCTGAAGAGTCTAGTATTTAAAGCACTGAACTGAACTGCTTGATCTAAAACTAATTTAATTGATACTTGCATATTTTTACATCCTGGTGATTGTATATGTAGCACACATTGACTACTTGAATTTGTTTTTTTAAAAAAAAAAATACAGTAACAAATAACTCATAGTATAAGTAAATAACTATAAGTAAAAATTAATTATAACGGTTAAAATTTAGGTCTGAGCTGAGAGAATGTAAGACTAGTCTATAAGCTTACTCTTGGCATATATTTAAGTTACTAGGTTTGCATTATAAAACAAAGTGTGTAGGAGAATATGTGTGAATTCTAAATTAAGAAATGATGGGTATGCTTGGGCAAATGGCACGAAACTGTTTCTTATTGAAGATGAACTAGTCGGTTCGTTGGTAATAGATGATCAAATTGTTTTTGGTGTTGTTTTATTATTTTGTGTAGGGAGAAATTTATATTTGAGTGTAGTGGATTTATGAATGTGTTTTTGGTTTTTCTTATGGACTGCATTTAATTTTTTAATTAACTTAATTTTCCAGCGGGAGATCATCATGTTGTTCCAAATAAAAGTATCATTTTTCTTTTGGAATAAGAGCCGAATTCGTATTTAATTGGCATAAGTAGCTGGAACGATTTTAATTTTTTTTGCTTATTGTGGGAAATCATTTTGCAGCTACAACCTGTTATTTTATTGCAAAACAATTGTTTTTTGAACAGGTTGTATATCAGCATAATGTGGTGTTCTTTTTATATGTTGCACCACTATATGAATTAGTTCTATAGCAAGATGTTTTTGGCGAAAGTCGACTCGGTTGTTAGGTATGATGGTGAGTCACTGTTTGTAACCTACTGGCTATTTGCTATAATTTTCTTTATAAGCACAATGTTTAAACTAGAAATCTAATAGAAAAATTACTATAATCTGAGTAAAAAAAATATTCATTGTCATAAAAAAATATCAAATCAAATTGGCTAGTTTGAAAAAAATCAGTAGTCGGTCGAAAAAAAACTATAAAATGTGAATATTAACTTCAGAAGAAATTTTTACTTTACTTAAGCGGAAGCTTACTTGAATCGGTTCGCTGAATCGAAACTCTATTTGACAATTTTTTTGGAAAAGAGAATATGCGACGGATTTTGCAGCCTGTTCCTCATTTTTTTAAAAAAAAACTATAATTTCTTCTTTTACTGTCAAAATTCGTAAATTATTTGATTTGATCGTGCTGAATTTGATTAATCTGCAATACTGACACTGAATTCCACAAGTGTATGCCATAAACGTTCAAATGAACTTGATAATGATTTTATATAGAAGAAACTTGTTATGCACTGTACAATGTGGGATTTCGGTTTCATAAGCCAGTATAGATAAATTTTATGGCAATATTTTCCTCAAGTAAACCATCGGATCGGTTTAAATGTATGTCGAAATATTTTTACTTCATCGGCTTGTGTAATTTGAGATTCATCAATAATTATCAAAGTTTTTTTTATTTTTTATTAGTTTTTTTTTATTTTGATTTACAATTGGAAAACAAAATCTTACAAAACTAATCTTAATTCTAATATGCTTGACTCTACTTATGCTCAATTATCAAAGTAATATCGTTAAGGGGTTAATTTGGATACATTATTGTTTAATTTTCCAAACTATATTCATGCTTTATGGTTTTTTTGGAACCCTCATTGGGTATTTTTTACCATATCCCTTTCAGACCTACCTTAAGCGGTTGGGGGATATGTATTGCTTCTACACTATATAATAATTGATATTTCGATTTGAAAAGCATGAATAGGACTTGTTTAGTTGTATCATATAAAATGTTATTAAGTGCACCGATAGTTGTATAAAACGAACCGCAGTGAAATTTTTACTTGCCCTTAAGGGTTCAAAGAGACTTAGTAAGTAATGTACTATGTATATTTTAGTACAAATTATTTTGATGTTTTTGTGTTATTTTGGTACTTACACCCTTGATATTTTTACTTTAAAGGGATATAATTATTCAGACCCACCTTATGCGATTGTGCTAGGCGATGAAATGCTTCTATAATGTGCAATAATTGATGTTTCGATTTACAACCCGAAAATATTCGTACCTCTTGTTAAGTTATGTAAAACAGGAAAATTCTTAAGTACACTGACTATGTCTTTAAGTTTTTCAGTGAGTGAGATCATCTTGGAGTAAATAAATTCAATACAACAGGACATATTATAATCTTCGGATCATATTATGTTTTTGGGGTCTTGTTTTTCTTATGTAAAATTTCTGGTCTAGTTTATTTTCATCATATAAAACTGAACGATGAGTACCCAATTTTGCGAGCATTAATTTTTTATTAACGGTTTAGTATAATTAAATGTGGCTAAATTGAAGCCTACTTAAATAGAGTTATTCTGCTTTACTGAAGTTATATTAGCAAATTAGACTCACAATTTCTAATATCATTACCAATTATGGGTTTATAAATAATGTTCTCAACAAGTTTTATAAAATTTCATTATTTTATTAGTAATGACGAAAATATTCAATTAATCATCCCTGAGCGAAATTTGAGCCCTAGACCCTCAAGTGATATAAGTATCTTACTATAAGATACGGGTACTATTTAAAATCTTATCATTGACTCGTCATTGTATTTTTGAAAAAAAAAACTCTTTCTCTCAACTTCTCAAAACTCAACTTTCAGAGTTTTTTAATTAATCGCTCCATATTTAGACAACGCAATGAAAAGCAACAGAAGAGCTATACCATAGTGGTACAGCTAAACAATTAGGGAAGGAACGAACAATGGTACACTCATTTGCGCTCTTCTGAGGGAGATATTGAATCGGCGCAGGAACTAATGACCATATCCCCAAGAAAGCTGGAAAGCTAGCTTTCCAAAAATATATATCTTTAGTGGATTTTAATCATTAAGTCCTACCCCAATAAAACATCTCCCTCAGAAGAATCCAAATGAGTGTACTATTGTTCTATGTTCATTGTTCATGTGGCTTAATCTGTTTTATTTTGTTGTGAAATTCAGTGAAAAAAAACATTTTTATGTGGTTCTTCTGACACGTTTAAAACTAATAAAATTTGATTATAGAAATTGGATTCATACGTTTAACGAAAAATCATTCTCTACTACAAAATTATTTTCTTGGAACTAATGCAAGAGCAAGGCAATTAAAACGAATCAAGTTAACAAAATTCATAAAAATAAAAATATTTGTGTTTATCTCAGAAAATATTCGTCACAGGCATCAAGGATGGAATTACTTTATTATTGGTGGCCTTAATATGATCAAATAAGGTATTTATTTCCATTTTAAACAATCTAAATCATGCTATTAATCAATCCCAATTTTAACTTCTGTTTTTGGTCTGAAAGTGTTAATCTTTAATAGAAATTGTTTTAATTTTTGAGTTTTGAAAGGACTCTATTCATAAGTCAAATTTTCTTTTACAGATACATTTATTAAATAAATATATAATGATATACACATATTTACATAATATATAATGATACACATCATACATAAATTTTCAGATACATTTCTGTATTTTAATTTAGTTCAGTATTTCCGAACTGTACGTTGATTGTGTCATCTGAGTCAAGTCAGAAGGTTCTCGATACGAACCCTAATAGTGATATTGGTTTATTTTAATTTACTTATTTAAAATATTTTCAGAAGAGAAGTACGCTTTTCAATGGCTTAGAAAATCCAAACAATTACACTGCTTGCATTTTTTGGCAATATCAAATATATGGTATGAAATGGTAAAGATATGGTAAAGATGTGGAATTCCATATCATTTTATGGTTTACTTGTATCCCGAGTATATTTAAACTTTCAGTTCACGGAACACGTACCTCTCCGAATATCAAAATGGGGTCCAAAGACCATTGCTTTGAGTTTGGGAAGTGTTAGGCTCATTTCTATTTACAACTTATATACCAATCGAAGATGTTAACTGACAATTATAGTAGTTTTAATAAACAACAATGCATATTCGTAATATTGACAAGTAAACAAAATAGCAAAAGAATTTTGTTCATAAACAGTTCTGATAATCAGTTGTTAATAGTGATATAATTGACAATAGTTAACTCTGTCAAAAGCAAAGAAAAATATCTGCAGTGTTTTATTTTTGGCTATGAAAAGCCCTCATATTTCGTTTAGTATCAATTCCTGGAAAAATTGGAGTACCTAAAACATATCCAATTGCATCCAAGAACTTTCAAACAGAACCTTAGAATGCTGAAAGATGTTTGAACCAAATGTTTGAAAAATAATAGAAATGTCAGAACAGTTGTAAATATAAAATTTCGTCCCTTTGGAAAAACTATTTACCAGATTTTACAAATCTCTCGCAATATATACATACCATAAAAATATATATATACCCAATTACAATATTACTGGCAATTAATAACTAATTTGCCAAAACAAAATATCTACAGATATTTGACATTCAAATTTGTATATAAACAGAATATACATTCAAGAAGAAAACTTTTATTTTCAATGTTAAGCCAACTAAATCGAAAAATTATCGAATACACAAATAAAATTCAGACACACTATAAAATGTTGTTTGCATCTCTTTTATAGTATGCACATATGACATCATATATTATAAAAGTGGCATAGGTATTAGGTATACCAGCATACGTAATATCTTCTAGGAAGTAATAATTTGCTTTAAAATTTTCATGTTATATATTTTTTTTTTTTTGTACTTACTTTCATTTTTTTTTTCAGGTAAAAGTATAGTGAATCACTTATGAATGATATTAAATAAAAAAAAAGCAAAAACAAGAAGAACAACAAAATAAATCACTAAAACTGTTAATGTAGTAATAACAGTTGTATAGTATAAATACACGCGGTTTTAATGCACATAAAACAAAATATACTAAACCGGTTATTTTCTTTTAACAAACTATGGCAATACTTTTAATATATACCTCCTATATGTATATATATATTATATTTTATTTTTTATTTGATTTGTTTGTTTGTTTGTTTGTTTATATATTATGATTTTATTCAACCGATCAATTTATTTATGGTTTTTTTTTATTGTTTTCACATAAAACTTTCTTTTCTACTCATAAATTTTTTTTTTTTTTGATTTTAGTAAATTGATTGAATGTTACTAAACCACTATTTCCATATTCAAGTACAAAAAAAAAAAACAAAAAATAGTCCAATTAATTTGGAACCTTTTCACAAAATATCCATAAAAAAACGATAAAAATTTCAAATAAATAAAAAAACTTTTAATTGAATAATATGATATAAAATTCTTTTTTTTTTTTGTTTTTTGATTCACAATTTTAGAATGTACGTTAAAAATCTTCGTTTTAAATAAAACTTGAAAAAAAAAATAGACAGTGAAAAAGAGTTCACTGTAAGTAAACCAAAGTAAGATTGAACCGAAAAACTTGGAATACCTTTGAGTATATTACATTATAACTATGATATCTGGTATCTCCCACCTTATTATAAATATTAAAGACATATTAACGGATCACTTTCATTTTCAATATTAAAAAAGAAAAAAAAAAAAAAACAACAATAACAAAATTTTATATATTTTTTTTAATATTATTTTTTTAGTTGGTTATACTTTATTTTTCAACTTGTTTGTTTGTTTTTTTCTTACATCGTTAACAATTTGTATTTTTGTATAATGTATACAGTACAGTGCATACATACTAGTTAAATGTAATTATCTCATTTATATTTTCGCGACTTAACATTCGTAAATTAATGATACAGATTTTTTTTTTTGTATTTTTTTTTCTTTTATCAAAGATTGCATATACACATATCTGGAAAATGTGTGTCCATATAGTACTTAATTTTCTTTTTTAATCATATTGAACTCAATTTAAAAATTTACAGGGTACCGACCCACCTTTTTCGGTAGTTAACATTGATTTGGTTTTTATTTTTGTTTTTATTTGATTACGAGAATTTTCAGAAAGAACGTTTAGAAGTACTGTGTGTGGTTATTTTGTTTTGCTTGAAATTAATTGGAAGTAAATTATTTTGAAATTTGTTCAGTGTCAGTGTCTTCTCTTGTAATTTATCTTATAAGGTTCAGTTTCGAAATAATTTATGTAGCTTTCAGTCTGTCTCTATTTTTCAGTATGTGAAAATCGAATTGTAGAAGTTGAACAAATTTGTGTATATAAATTAGACGTTGATGATGAATTAAATATTCACGTGACTCCACCACTTTTCAGTACATATCGATAATAATTGGTATCGCTAATTTTTTTTTCAATTGTAGTCAATAATATACAAAGCTTGTTCCTTTACATCAGCCGGATGAGGAGAATCTAAAACCATATTTACTGCTTGCATAATATCGGTAGCGTGCTCCCTCAAAATATCGTCTACATGAAATGATTTACTCAATAAATTTCTTAATAATCCGAGTGTTTTCATTATCACTCTTGTATTCGAATCATTTAATAATTTTAATATACGATCGGTTCCTAATGACTTAACTATTTTTGTTTTAACATGCTGTTGAGCGTGAAAAGCCATATTTATAAATGCCCAAATGCCATTCAAACGTAATACAGGATCTGTATTTTCTGTTAAACGACAGAGCATTTCAATGACCTCTGAGTCAAGTCTTAGTTCTTTAACTGGCGAGAATTCCAATAATAAATTACATATTGTTGATGTTACTACTGTCAATAGTTCATGAAGTCATTAAAGGTTGTCAAATAAAATGATCTTGAAAATTTATTCTTAATTGTTGTACAGATCGTGATAAAGAATTCAAACAACGAACTGCAGCTAAACGAACTTTTGAACATGGATCACCTAATCCTCTTAGAACTTTTTCCATTAATCGTTTTGTTTCAATAATTTGTTTACGAATACCTTCGTCATTTGCTCCTAAGGAAGCAAAACATCGAAACGCAACTTGTCTAGGAAAAGTGGAATTTGCCTGAAGTAAAGCTGCCAGTGATTATACTAGGTGATTACTAATCGCAGTTAGTTTCTGCAAATTTGAATAAACTTCTACTAAATATGCAAGAGTTTCGGCGGCTGTTGCTCTAACATCTTCACTAAATTCATATGTACATACTCGTCCTAAACAAGGCAAGGACTCATACGTGCTAGAAACGGTATTGCTCCTGCCTGACATAGTATCATTTGTTCATTATATGTTAACAAATGATAATGCGGTACTAATATATGCATGACGCCCTTCTGCATCTGAACAGAACTATCTGGATACGCTAAAGTTATTAAATGAGACAACGTTTCTGCATTTGAGTACAACAATTCCGCTGGTGCAATTGGAAATTGAGAAATTGATTTAAGTAGACTTACACAAAATTCGATGACTCTTTTATCTATATTTTGGGTTGATATTATTGTTAACAATATTTTAACAACATTATGTTCAATTAATTTCTTAACATCTTCATCTGTTCCTTCTGCTAAAGAACCAATAACAATAATTGCATCTAACCGAATTGGTAGAACTTATTCACTTATTAATAGTGCTATTAAACGCGGCACTATACCTTTTGATATTACTGATGTTTTCTGCCTATTTGGCTTCCGATAACTGAATTTTTTAAGCTTATTAGAGCTTCCTGGCGTTGTAAATTGTCAATGGAATATAATTTATCCAATTAGCGGCGGAATTATCTATATTTGTTTTAGAACTGACTCTTTCCGTTTGGCGCAGAAAATTTATTTTTTTAAATTTTGGAGTACTCTTGTATTAAGCTAACCACATTAGCAAAATAAAGTATGTATTTCTGTTTTATAAATTAAAGATAAATGATTCTTCAACACGGTTCAATTTTAATAAGCTTCGACAACACCAATCATTAAACAAGCAGACCGAAGTGTTGTGGAGTTTTTGTCTGCGGTGACGCAAATATATATCGATAATATCGGGTTTGAAAATATTTTATCGCTGAATAAATTTATTAAATTATTAGTAGTTATCGTATTTAAGCTCAGCTGTAATAATTTTAATTTTTATATAAAATATTGATAAAATACACTCACAAAAAATTAGCGGTAGTATATAATAAAAAAAATCCCCATAACAAATGTTTAAATTTGATGCTTTATAAATTTAGGTTCAGAAAACCTCATATAATAAACAATGTCATCATACCATATTAAAATTCAAAATATTTTGGTATGACTTGGTACACAAAGCTTCGAGAGTTAGAACTGAAATAAAAGCAGTTGGTATGGCTAATTGAGGGGACATCTACGTTTTCGACACACAACAAAGTTTTATCAATTATTAAAGTTAGTTTGGTCTATTTGCGATACTCTTATAGAGATTACAAGATCCCAAAAGACATTTCGTCTAAGAAAAAAACTACAAAAATCGTCTTTCTCAACATGTCGTTGTAGAAATTTTGTTTTCTATAATAAAAAGAAGTTTTATATATAAATAATAATATTGAAATTTTCCAATATGAACCATATAGTGACATTGCAGTCAAAAAGGGACCTATATTTGATAATCCAAAACTGTAAATTAGAAGAACTTTTATTTTTAATATTATTTTGTTATTAAATAATTGTATTAGAATTTATGTTGTTGTCAAATAAAAAGACCTCATACATGGTCAAAACATCACTGTAGACACTGTAGACACAAAACCAGCGTTAATCCCAGAAAAGACATCAAGTTACAGCGAAGAACAACCCTAGCGAATAGCGTTGTTGCATCGGTTTGACAAAATATCTCAAAGCTCCTATCCCTGAGCACCAAAGTGCGAATCTACACAAAACGGTCATACTTCCGGTTTGGTTCTACGGATCAGAATCAAGGACACTGCTCAATGTAAGTGAGCATACACTTGTGTCATCGAAAACGACGATGAGGTCTGGAGGAGAAGATATAATCCCGAACTATATGAGCTGTATATGGAAGTGGACGTAGTCACGAACAATAAAGTCATGAGACTATAGTGGAGCATCTTCGAATCCAAAGTGGAAGGTACAAGACGTCGGGCATACCAAACCATTGCTGGAGAAACTTCGAATTTCGGCAAGTATGAAATAATTCGGTATATAATAAATACGAAATAATAACTGAATGGAAGACGCTCGTGACCGACGACCAAATGGAGGACGTTGAAGAGTCAGGCCCAGAACCTACATGTTCTATTACCTATAACTAAGTATTTTCTAATGGGATCTTAATTAACCACAGATGTTTGATGTAATAGAGAGTCAAAATTGTAGTCTAAATAATTAGTCTAAAAGATTAGTTTTACATTTTTACTGAGTTAAAGTCGCCTTAGCTCTTCACTTTATTCTCCCTCGGAAAATGGATCTAAATCTATTTAAAATGTTCATTAAGCGACAACCTATTAGTGTACAAGGGCATACTGGAACCAATATATGAAGTTACGGAATAGAAATTGTTTTAAAATTAAAATTTGTCTTCATAGAATTTTCTATGTAAAAATATATTCGTAATAAAATTGTTCCACCCGGACGGTATTTCAGGAATTTATAATTTCCATAAAACTATAACTCTGAGTTTTCGACACCAGAAAATTATTTTTGCACTTAGCCTAAATACAATTAATATCACGTTTATAACCATAAGAACAAATCAGTTAATAATATGTACTAAATTTTGTTGATGTTTAATAAATTTCCATATTACATCTTAATTTATTTCGTCTTGAAACCACCCTGTATTATATATGCTTATGATTAAAATTTGAATAGATAAATTTATCTCATTTGTATTTCTTATTTAATTTTAAAATAATCTACAAAATATAAAACAAACTCATTTTGCGCATGAGCATAAATTTATTTTTTGTATATACTTATATCATGTGTGTGTGTTTATGTACAAAATTTTTCTAATATCTGAATCTGCGGAAAGGAAATATTTCAAAAAATCATGATATTTCATCAAAATAATAATTTTTTTTTTGATTTTTTATTTTTTAAAGTGGTTAACCAAAAGTTTAAAATATTTTAATTAGACTCGCTATACTTTTAGTTTCAATCTCGTGGATGAATAAAAACATAATGCATGCTTACATATGTAATGTAAGAGTTACTGTCTTACGTCTGTATTTAGGTAAACGTAATAGAAATGATAATGGCAGTTATTATTTACTATAATGCAATGTTATGGGTTGTTTTTTTTTCTCTTAAATAATTTTCTTATATTTTGGAGACATAATTTTTGCGTTATCCTGTTATTAAAGTAAAGAAATTAGAAAATTAATAAAAGATAATTAATAGATAATTGAATTGGTCTGAGGAATTTTATTTTGTAAAAATACAAAATGGAATATAAGACTGTAAATATGGATGATCATTCTTCCATTAAAGGTCTTATATAATTACTCCATTTTTGGAAAGAATTTTTAATTAAAGCTGGCACAATACTAAAAATAGAATAAAAAATGAGAACTATAATAAATTTGAGTACTGGTCTTTTAATCATTCTTTAGATATTTATATAGAGCCTTTCAAAGTTGCAAATTTAAATAAATTTTGTCCAAAGAATTGAATAACCATATACATAGGTTAGCTTTTGATGTTTACAGAATAAGAAATAAAATGATTAATAAACTTTTCAAATTGCATATAACTATTAAGTTCAAGGTGCTATGAATTCTTAGATTTATATTACTCTTTGATTATATAATCTGCACACTGCAAAATTTCAACATGGTGTATAAAATCAAATTACATAATCTCTGGTGTGTTATCAACCCATTTACACTTTAAATGCGAAGCTTAGCAATGTAGTGACTGGCTACATTACAGATTGGAAGTAACTATTTACTACTGGTACAAGATTTTACAATAGTAAAAAATGCATGTGTGTCATATGTTATAAAATTATAAAATATTTATGATTTCAGCTTAAACTCATGCTGCAATAGTTTAAAGTTGACCTTTCGGTCATAATCATGGATCATAAATGCATGGTCGAAACACGTGTTGGAATAAAATAAATTTGTGAGATTAACAAGTCTTTTATTTTTTAAAAATGTTTATAAAATTTCACCAAAAGTGTACAGGTGAAAGCATAAAAGCTGTATATTTATCTGTTGAATACATCTTGTGCAGAACAGATAGCTAATTTATAATTTATGAATTTTAAAAATATGTATATTTAGAATGATAAATACACTACTGTGAAAAAAAATCGTCCAATTGTATATTTTTAGAAATATGCCATTTTTACAATTATTTTTTTAATTATTTGTTTCCATATCAAGAAAAAATTTTCAATCAAGGATTCATCAAGGATTTGGTCTTAAATGAGAAGAATCTGAGTAAAATAAATGACGTAGTAATTGATGTAAATGGCTGTGAAGAGCGAATTCTATTATGGAGCTCGGATTAACACTTGATCCTAAACTGAGCTTTAAGCTACATTATGATAAAATAGTGATCAAAGTAAATTCTTCTTTTGGTTTCATTGAACGATGGTCTAAAGAATTTTCTGATCCCTACCTCACGAAACATCTTTATCTTATATATGTAAGGCCTACCCTCCACATTACATGACTGACATTAATCGAATTGAATCGATTGAACGAAAGTTTTTACGTTTCGCTTTGAGTAACTTTTCGTGGAATGATCCATTGCGGCTTCCACCCTATTACCACCGTCTTAAGCTCATTGACTTACAGTCGTTGTCTGATCGTCGGGTCGTTGCAAATATCTCTTTTATTCCTCAGATCCTTTCGAGTAAGACGCTAGCCCCTGAAATATCAAATTATTTGGTTGAAAGACCCAATCAGAATAATCTCAGAACCGTTGAGTTGTTCCATATTCCCTTCCAACCTACTGAATATGGTAGATTCGAGCCAATAACTAGAATGCTCCGTGAAGTAAATTCTAACTCTAGTTCTTTTGATCCACAACTAACGGTTTTAACTGTTAAAAAACGATTACGTTTTAATGACGTTCAACTGAGACTAACTAACAACTGTTGTTCTTTTTAGCTTTAATACTTTCGGCCTAACTTTTAGAAGCATTTTTAGTAAATGTATAGCTATTAACATAGGTATTAACTTATGACTTTTACCCTTCTACTAACAGCATGTATCTGGTTTAGTTTATTTTTAGATTTTTTAATCAAAGGTTGCAGTACTGACCCTACTGGATGATGAGTTATTGCACAATTAAATAAAGCAAGCCTTCTTCTAGTAATAGACGTCTGATATGCTTGGTCTAAGCATAAATCTGACAGTATAATGTATCTATATTTGATGAAACTAGTGTGGCGAATAATTGGAATAAATACTTTGCGGAAAGCATCATATATATACATCACAGTATTCCTCATATAGAGTATCAGAATACAATTCCCTAAATTACGAGCACATTCTTTCGAAACTATATACATGATATATACATGAACATAAAATTAAGAGTACTCTCAAAAACCTAAAGAACAAAAGAAACTCCATAGGGATTAATAAAGAGATGATGGAAGGATTATTTCGGCATATTTGGGCCAGTTTTGGTTGGCATAATTAATAAATCATTAAAGAGTGGTATTTTTCCTTAGAAATGGAAGGATTATTATTTCATTACCTAAAATTAAAAATTCATGATGTCTCTATGAAAATATGTTGGAAAAGGTTGTGTATGAATAACTAGAGAGATATGTTTAATCAAATAATATTATAACACTTGAACATTCGGACTTTTTGACTTTTGAGTGGGGAAAACTAGCCGATGCTGGAAATTTCGTCATAGCAATATGTCTAAAACGTGCATTTGGGACATTAAATGTATATTTAATACTGTCAAAGCTCAAAAGATATGAGCTACGCCGAATTCGAAGCAGTCTTTCATTTGCCACAATAAAAAGGGTGAATAATGCGCTTATATTGTCCCATTTTGACTATTTTTGCAACAATTATATTTTCGTGGTCATTAGAATACCTAAACAGGATGCAAAAACTGCAAAACCAGGTGATGAGAATCATACTAAAATGTAGTAATAGAATATGAATTGAAGAGATGCTTTACTAACTATAAATAAAAGGGCGGAACACTAAACAGAACAGCTGGTCAAAATCAATTAATGTACAAAGGATTGCAGTTGTTTAACTCACTGCCGAATGAAATTAAATGTATAAGGCATATCAATGGATTTAAAAAGGCTGTTCCAAAGTACACTTTTTAAATTTAATGAAGATGTTATTTTTATTTGATTAATTTGCTTTTTCGCTGATTTTTAGTTTTTATTTTTCAAAAAATAATGTTTATTGTGGAATTGTTATTTTGTTGATTGTTTCAAATTATTAAATTTTTTTTGTTATAAATAATAGATACATTTTGATTTATAATTCACGTATATACAAAATAAATAACTAAATTTAGTTTTATTGATCATAGCTTTGTTTCAATTTTAGTTTTTTTTTGTATAATTTTTTAAATGTATTAAACTAAATTGAATTGAATTTACTTAAATTAGTAGTGAATTATTAATTTTCCCTTTAGGAGCAAGAATTAATAAATTATTGGGTAAATGCACCCTTAAGCAGGAAATATAAAGTTGTCTATGGGAGAAGCATGGCGATCTCAAATCCACTCCATAGTACTAAGTAGACTGTCCCTGTATCTTGTTGATCGTAATTGAGAACGCAAATCTTACGGGAAATTGCAATCATTTAACCTGTGTACAATTATCCAGCTCTATATCACCTTTTGTTTTTGAAATATTTTTGGCGGGTGCTCGGAGTTATACGACAGCTACCCGAACCAGTCTAAATTTCGAAAGAAATGTGAAAGCAAATTTACTTATTTTTAAGAGAGTACCCACCCGTGTACAAATTTTCAGCTCTATAGCACCTTTGGTTTTTAAAATATGCTCGATAATTGCTAGGAGTTGTATGGCAGGCACCGGAACCAGTCAGTTTTCCAATTTTGGAAAACAACATATCACGGGCTCCAAGTAATAAAAATGCATCCTGTAAAATTTGTTTAAAACTAAATTTGGAGAAAATCAGCAAATTTGTTTTTATTTTTTTATCGCTTTTTTATACTTTTTTCTCTGCTTTATATAAGAAATCACAAGGATTTGAAAATTTCATACTAAAAAAAATATACATATTTCTAAAATGTATTTGTAATTAAAATGAATGAGCAACATTTAAAGTTGTAATATTTTAAACATTGTTGACTCCGCTGATTATTTTCTCATTATGTTACATTTAATAAATTACAATTATATTTACATTCATTGCAATTAATGTTGTAAAATTAATGTTGTAAAAAAATATTGAATCTTTTCATAAAGCATATTTTTAACTAACTGGTTAGTTATCCAATGGATCTTTAGTAAATGAATTTACATATGATGTCATAGTTTAAAAACCATATCTTTCATATTCCATAGAAAAACCTCTTCAGTAATAAAATTTAAAAATTTTCGAAATTTCTTTTATCATCGGTGGATTAATGAATTATATATAGACACTTATATACTTTAAGAACTCAGGAGTTGACTTTTCAACATTTTCCATCAAATTTCAGAATCAATCTTCAGTTAACGTCATTTTCAACAACATTGTCGTTATTAAACTACATCTTATAATAACTTTTATACAACATTAATTGTTTTTATATAAATTTTATATTCGTTTTAAATTACTTAAATTCATTAAAGTGTAATAATTAACCTAAAAATGCATTTTTCTTTCCAACTATACCAATAAATATCTATATAAGAATAATTATAACAAAACAGAAATCAACATTGATTAAGAATACATACACCTTCCAAAGTTCAATATGACTATTAATATCAATCAAATATTAACGAGTATTTAAGCTACTTATTTTAAATAACCAGTTTTAAGATACCAAAACTTTAAAATCTAAACGGAAATCACATATTCGTGCATTATAATAAGTTGAAAGACTTTATTTGTGGTTGAGTTCAATTTGAAAATGCATTTTGATTTCATCTATGTTTTGTTATTTATAGATTAAAATAGTGCAACTGAAATACTCATATTAACAAAATTTTATACTCAAGCAGATTTTTTTGTTAGAACAGTTTTCTTTAAAAGATAATTTGAGATATTCAAAATATAGTTTGATAGAGGAAAATGTTGAAATATATCTATATAATATATATATATATATATGATTATGATTTAACCTCCTTTTTATCACTTAAATAAATTATTAATCTAGTACAACTGGTCACCGGCTATCAGAATGACCTTGGAAACGATCAATACAATGTTTGATTAGTTCCAATAAATCTCAATCAATTCAAGTCTCTTTTAAGTCTCAATCTCAAAATAAAGAGGCAGTATAGAATATAAATATCAATATAATAAGAAAAATAATATTAATTTACTTAATTTTTTTCAATAAAGTTGTATTTTCTTTTGCTAACATATTACTGGGATTTTTTTTTTTTTTAATGTTCTTGACAGTAACTTAGGTATAATCATAATTAAGTTCGGTATTGCAATTTTACACTACAATATCCACAATATTTCGAGTATTTATTTAACAAATTACTGATGGCTTATCTACTCATTAAATGTGGAAAACTACTGCTATTGTCAGCAACTAAGCCTTCTTAAATAGAATAGCTCCATTTTTATTTAAGTTGTTACCAGATTATACTCAATGTTTAGTGTTTATAAAAAAATTTTTTTTTTATTATTTCACACTATGAACAAAAATTTTATTATTAATATTAAGTTTTATCAAACGCATATATGTTCGATTCAAATGGCCCAACTGTCGCCTAGTACTCATGTTATTTATCTTATTTTTGCTTTTTTTGTATTCATGCTGTCAGATAAAAAATTGGCATGGTGGTACGGTTTGCATAGTTACATAATTTATCCCATCGAAATTTACATTTGAATCAAGTTTGTTTTTGTTTTAATTTATTGTTATGATTATTATTTTTTTTATTGAATATAATTTAAATTATAAAAAATAAACATTTACAAACAGTAGCTGCCAGGACAATTGACTTATGTGTTCTATTTTAATAACATATCGTTCTTAAGAAAAAAGCATTGATTTATTCTCTAATTTGTTCACTATTAGGTAGCGATCTTTTAACGTAGACAATTCCTTTGCCTTATTCTTTTTTCTCGTCTTCTGTTGTTAATCCTGATGAGGAGTAGGGAGTAGTCAGCAGTTCATATATTGAACTATTACAGAGATTCCAATCAAAAATTATACGATTATTAACTGGGGCACCGTGATGGCTCGTCAATAATAACATTATACATTATATTGTGATCTACAGGTAAAAACCATTAAGTAGAAAATTAATAGCTTCAGTACTTCAGAACCAAATACCAAATAATACTAGCTACACATCCAAACAGACTAGGAAACAGCTTGTTAGTTGAAAGTGTTGAGAGTCGTCTTAAACGCATTCTGCAGCTGCCCAAGAGACAGTATGAACAAGAGGGAAGAGTCTAGCCATACGGTTAATTATTGATTTCATCCACTAACTTTTATATTATGTACTTAGAAAATAATGTCTTTCAAAGTACAGAAGGTCTCTTTCAGAGACAGATTGTATGGATTTATAGAAAATAAAAATAAAATAAAAAATGGTCTTTCCAATGTTAATTTTAAGTCCCACAACTCTCCGATATTCATATAATATACCGCTATTCATTCAGTTGAAAATTATTTTTATTGTAATTCAAAACGTTTCTTCAATGTAATAAAACCTAATTTAAATTTGTTTATTAAAAAAAATGAAGCAATTTTACACAAAAAACGTTTTAAATTTAAATTAGTGGAAATAAAATTGTAAAATTTCGGAAATGTCTCGAAATTTGTCAAAGAAATGCGATAATCGTCTTATAAGTTGTAATAAATTTTAATTTAATAAATCAGAGATTCTAAATCTGTATTCCAAAATATACTACATAAATCTTATATAAATAATGAAGGATGTTTGTATGTTTGTGTCAGAACTCCACCGAGACGCATGGACCAATTTCAACCAAATTTTACCGTATGGTTTTTTATGACGTGGACTCGAACCAGTGATATAATGTTTTCCAAAATTCTGACTGGTTCCGATACCTGCCATACAACTCCTAGCACTCATCGAGCATATTTCAAAAACCAAAGTTTGCTACAAAGCTAAAAATTTGTACACTAGTACTATCTCAAAAATAAACAAATTTGCCTTTTACATTTTTTGAAATCTTGACTGGCTCGGGTAGCTGTCATACAACTTCGAAGACCCGCCAAAAATATTTCAAAAACCAAAGGTGTTACAAAGCTGAAAATTTGTACTGAGGTAATTTTTCAAAAATAAATAAATTTGGTTTTTACTTTCTTTTCAAAATTTTAACTGGTTTGGGTAGCTGCCATGTAACTCCTAGCATCCTGAAAAAAATATTTCAAGAATCAAAGGTGCTACTGAGCTAAAAATTTGTACTCAAGTACTCTTTCAAAAATAAAAATATACGCCATTTACCATTTTAAAAATTCTGACTGGTTCGGGTAGCTGTGATAGTGTGATACAACTCCTAACCCACTTCATATATATTTGAAACGGGAGTAAATACAGATATTTATTCTGATATATTTTATTGATGTGAATAACTTTTTAATTAGCCATATAGCATTATACAGAGTATATAATATATATTATACCACTTTTTTTGTCAAATTTAGTTAATTCGTTTCGGCAAGTCTCTACGGATTTTTCGTTTCGTTATACGGTCTAAAAACTGAGACCGATTGACTGGAAACTTTGTAGAAATATTGTTTCTTGGCATAGAAGATCTCTGGTTTGTTTGGATTCCGATACATTAACCCCTTCCGACATGTCGATCTTGAAAAAAATTTGTTAAAAAAAAACTGCGTCCAGTTTTAAGAGAAGGCTTATATGGTTTTAAAAAAGGCGAAGAACAAATTTTTCTTTAATTCCGTTAACCCAGTTCGCCATTCTGGTCTAATAATTTCAAAATCAAAAACTAATTTTGCCAATGGTCTTATTGTTTGATATCATGGTGTTCAAATAGCATCTTTCAAATTGTAACAAAATTTTAACAAATGATCTCAAAATGGAGTATCATAGTTACTAAAGCGACGCATAACCAGTTTCATTTAAAGAAAAATTTTGGTTTCAATCATATTGAATATGTCACAAAAATTGATGTTATAACCATATAACTATATAGATATACATTTAGAAATAAAGATAAAGTTGTGTAAGCATCTAGTTAGAAAACTAAAATAACTTCAGTTTGAATTTATAAGTATGAAAAGTAAATAACATCTTACTATATACACAATGATCCGGCTAGGAAACTCTTCGAATCCAAGCCCCAGGGAACGCGTCGTCGAGGGAGACCACACCTTCGTTGGAGAGATGAAGTATCGGAAGATATGAAAAATCTTCAAATCACCAACTGGAGAGATTCAGCTCGTGACCGAAATCAGTGAAGTACAATTTTGCACCAGGCCCTGGACCTTCAAGGTCTGTAGCGCCCAGCAAGTAAGTAAGTAAGTATATACCTAATGAAATATTAAAACTAAATTTGTACATACAAAATCTAATTATGGAGTTTTGCCATTTAAAAAAATAATCAAAGATTCCTATAAAAAGTGTTGAAAAAACTTGTCAATCCTACTTTATTTGTGTAAAGAGAGTAAAGTAGGTATCAATCAGTTTTCTGATGACGGTGTAACAACATCAAATACTAAACATATTAATTAATTTGCGGTAATACATTTATAGTTAGGTATATAGGTTGGTAGAAGTGATAATTCTAATTGCTATTGCAAAACCGATTAGCACTTAGTATTTGTGCCTTTTTTTATTATTTATTTTATTTTTTGATTCATGACCCTAGCATATAGCCGTATTGTTTTATAATTCACATTAAAATTTAATTTACAATATAGTGAAATTATCTTTCATTAGACATTATTACAGTTAAGAGAATTAAAAAAAAATTTTAGTATTATTAATTTGGCTTGTATTATTAGTTCCTAGAAGAATTGTTTTAATTTTAGTTACAACTTGATCTCTAGTATTAATTTCAAATGTCCTGGCAAATCATTATAAGCAATTATACAAACAATTATTGATTTGATGACTTGTAGAACGAGAGACAGATATAATCTAGTTTTATTTCTAGTATTATGATTATCGATATCTACACCTATGCCTAATTTGTTTGTTTATAATTGTGAATGTAGTTGTTATAGAAGTTCAAATTTGATAATGTTTGATAAGCTGATATACTTTTCATTATAAAAACTGTAATATAGCTATTTTTATGTATTTTTTATGTACTATATCTAGTTTGTTTAGGTAAATTTATGGAGTGGAATGGGATGGATGAAAATGTGAGTTCTTCTGTTGTTTCTAAGTTAATAACTGAATGTCTTCCCTATGATTCAGACGTATGATATCGTTAATATATATTTTAAACAGTATTGGTCCCAATATTGGGCCCTGCGGTACGTTTTATTATATTTTTCCGTTACTAAGGACATTATTTATTCTAACCATTTGTACGGTTGTGAATGTAAGATTTAAAGAAGGCCCCTTGGTATGTGATATGATATAATTTAGATAGTTTTATTAACAGTATGTCGTGATCCATTTTAATACTGTCAGATTTATGCTTAGAGCAAGCACATCAGACGTCTATTACTAGACGAAGGCTTGCTTTATTTAATTGTGCAATAACTCATCATCCAGTAGGGTTAGTACTGCAACCTTTGATTAAAAAATTTAAAAATAAACTAAACCAGGTACATGCTGTTAGTAGAAGGGTAAAAAGTCATAATTTAATACCTATGTTAATAGCTATTCATTTAATAAAAACACTTCAAAAAGTTAGGCCGAAAGTATCATAGCTAAAAAGAACAACAGTTGTTAGTTAGTCTCAGTTGAGCGTACATTAAGACGTAATCGTACATTAAGACGTAATAGTTAAAACACTTAGCTGACGATCAAAAGAACTAGAGTTAGAATTTACTTTACGGAGCATTCTAGTGATTGGCTCGAATCTACCATATTCAGTAGGGTGTAAGGGAATGTGGAACAACTCAACGGTTCTGAGATTATTCCGATTGGATCTTGCAACCAAATAATTTGAAATTTCAGGGGCTAGCGTTACATACGAAAGGATCTGGTGAATAAAAGAGATACCTGCAATTATTCGACGATCAGACAACGACTGTAAGTCAATGAGTTTAAGATTGTGGTAATAAGGTGGAAGCCGCAATGGATGATTCCACGAAAAGTTACTCAAAGCGAAACGTAAAAACTTTCGTTGAACCGATTCAATTCGGTTAATGTCAGTCAAGTAATGTGGAGACCACACTTGACTGGCATATTCAAGGGCAGGCCTTATATATGTAACATAAAGATGTTTCGTGAGGGAGGGATCAGAAAATTCTTTACACCAACGTTTAATGAAACCTAAAGAAGAATTTGGTTTGCTCACTATTTTATCATAATGTAGCTTAAAGCTCCGTTTAGGGTCAAGGGTTAACCCGAGGTCTATAATAGAATTCGCTCTTGACAGCTGAAAGCCAGTTAGTTGGTAGTTGAACCAAATTGTCCGAATGAAATTTTTCCTAGAAAAGGTAATGACTTGGCATTTAGAAGTGTTCAATTCAAGTCCATTTTTTGAACACCTAGAAGCGAGATTGTTAAAATCGTTTTGTAGCTTTAAGCAATCCGATGAGGAAGATATAGTAGTAAAAAGCTTTGAGTCATCAGCAAAACTAAGAAGCTTAGAAAAAGTTATCACTTTAGGAGCATCAATTGTTGAAACTATGAAACTAAGGGGTTCTATATGACTTAATACATCAATTAAAGAAATTGTTTCACCGAGAGTTTGAGTATATTCGATTTAAATTTGAAATAACAAATAAAAACCAGAAAAAAATGATGTATAAAACCTGTAGAGACTGAGAGCTTGATCAAACCTAGGTTTTTGATAAAATCAAAATACTTAACTATACTTATAAAAGGGAAAATTTGTTTGTTTGTTTCTTTGTTCGTTTGTGTGTTCGATATACATGCCCACAGTTTTATAGAGTTCTGAAATTTTGCAAAGTTATTTATGGTCAAATAAGGAACCGAACGCGGTACTCCGCAAAGCTTACAAAGCCATTAAATGGCAGGTTTGGGTAGCTGCCACACAACTCCTAGCACCTATCTATAATCTTTCAAAAACCAAAGGTGTTACAGATCTGAAAATTAAAATATAATAAGAAATACGACTGAAGAATAATAACAAATAAAGAAAAAAATAAAGAAAGACAAATAGAGAAATACAGGCATGGAAATTTCCACTTAGATACTCTTTCACAATTAAAGAAATACTACACTATTATCGATTTTGAAAATTTGCACTGATTCGGGTTGCTGCCGTACAAATCCTCAGGGAATGCATGCCTCAGGGAATATTTTAAAAACCAATTTTGTTACAGGCATGAAAATTTACACTTACATTCTCTTTCACACCCTAAAAAAATGACTATTACCGATTTTGAATTTGGACTGGTTCGAGTTGCTTCCGTGCAACTCCTAACATGCCTTAAGCATATTTCAAGAACCAAAGGTTTTACAGATCTGAAAATTTACATTTAGATACTCTTTCACAAATAGAAAAATACGACTGTCACCGATTTCGAAAATTTGGGCTGGTTCGGGTTGCTCCCGTATGTTCATGTATACAAATCGATAGATACAGTTTCAAATGAAAATGATGCTGTTAACTACCGAACAGAGTTTCTTTAGTCGTTGGATTTGTCACGGTTTCCTTCTCACCAAATGGAATTGGTGCAGCAGCTCCAATATTACTTCCACGAAATTTGAAGCAGCCAAAACTATGGTACTAGATTAATAATTTTTAAAACTTTGCATCCTCATTTCATTTGAGTAAAATTCAAATTGATTGTGGAAACGGCAAACATATCTTTATCTCAAGAATACCGCAATAGCAAGGAGCGTGTTTGTTTATACTCCATTAGAAAAACCCCGAAATATTGTTTACAAACAAATAATTTTAATATAAGTATAGTTTAAGTTGTAGTATGGTGGATTTTGTTATCGTAGTGAAAAAAAATATTATAGTTAATAATTTTTAATAAAACAATTTTTTTAATTCGATTCATAAATCAAACTTTATTGAAGTAAATTCTATACATTTTGATGTGGTGGACAACGTCGGGTAATTTTGCTAGTATCTTATAAATAAATGAATATATAAATATCAGTACTATATAGATTACACATAGCGGTATACCTACCGTGTATGAAAAAAAGAAATATAAATTAAGAAAGCAAAAATGATTTACTCTCCAAATTTCAATATTCACAAACTGTAACCAAATATGACATTTAAATTTCATAAGTTAATTTTTAAGGGGCCACCAAAAGTTCAAAACTATTATGAAAAAAATTTAAGAACCACTTAAAACAAATTAGCATTACTCGTACAGTCGTACATATAATAATTTATGTTAACCACTATGATGAGTTTTCTATGATTCATTTTAGTTTGTCATTTTTGTTTCACATTTTCCGTTAAACACCTTTTAACACTTTTTAACACCTTAATGAACTATTAAATTTAATAAAACATCTAAAATAGTTTACAATGGGATGCAATATTACTCTACGAGGATCAAATTGACTGTTTTGTGTAATTATGGTAAGTTACTGATGTTGACCTTAGAAATCATGCAAAATATTTTTTGAGTTCAAGTTTTTCTAACAAATGAATCTTCTGCTCTCTAAGTAATTAAATTTAATTTAGAGTAGTTTAATTTGAGTTATGAAGAATTAATTACACAAATAACATAATATAATACATATATGTATATATATATATTTGAATGTATATGAATGTATATGAATGTATATGAAATTAATATCATATTCATTTTTATTACATCTATAGAAAGGAGAAATATTCTTTGAAAAAAATTTTATTTCATGGATTTAGAATCTAGATGGTCTAATAAGTTCCTTATAAAGAATACCAACCGATCTTGTTTGAGTCTAAAACAAAATGTATTTAAATTTACAACAATAAAATTTTATTAATGAACCGAACTTAAAAAAGTGGTTTTTCAAAAATATTCTTGAAGTTGTATAACAGGTTATTTAAACACATGCTGGATCAAATTCTATAACAGGTTTAAATTTGTTCGGTATTTTGTTATTATGTTCGATATTGTGTTTAAGTTCTAGCTGGAGCAGAATGAATGTCAAAAATCTTGTTCAGGTCTCTAGAACCTTATGCTTTTGAAATATTCTTAGCAGATGCCGAACCAGTCCGAATTTTGAAAAACATAATTGGTTTTTGAACTATTTATAATTCGTGCTAGGATTCCCAGCACTAATATTCCTAAAAGCTGAGTCGTTAACCGTCGTTTCTTAGTTGTATGACAGTTTATCCAGCCATTCATTTAATAGTATTGTCAAGTACTGCGTCTCTGCATTAGTTTTATTTTTAATCATGAATACCTTCACAAATTTTATATATTTTTATTATAACATTTTTTATTAATAAATCATAATATTAAGCTCTTCCCTTCAAAAATAAAATATGCAGCCAAACAGTTACGGCTAAGGCTTTGAATAATATACTATTTCAAAATTCTTCAAATTTAATGAATTAAACATATTATGTAGAGTGTAGACAGTTATTACTGATTATTGTAAATACACTAAAAATATTTTATTGGTAGACTTGGTTTTACTTACTTACTACCAGACCAGAATTACGCTATACAAACCTTTATTCTTCGTTACGATACCGTGCTGGTGATTTGAAATTATTGAATATTATATCATAGTTTTAAACCTGTTGGTTAGTATTTTTGATAAGTTTGATTGATTTTATATTGTTACCAGGTAATATTGGTCTTATTTAACCTTTAAATAAATATGACATGGAATTTTCACTTACTTGGTATGAATGTTCTTTGATTGGTTACAAATTTGATTTTAATGTGTTATTTTTTTATTTGTAAACCCAATTTTCACCCAATTTTCACCAGCACCTGGGCTCTATGTTAACTAATTCTATTGACCCATGAATAATAAAGGGTTATTGAAAATAAGAGTGATATGATTTCTCTTTTAAAAAAAAAAGTTTTTTATTTAATGTGAAGTACAATCGATACAATTAAGTTCTGAATAAACGTCATTCAAATGGCCTTCACGAATTCTTCTGCAGGAACGAATTCGATTAACCCAATTTTCGAGCACTTTTTTCACTAAATCCAGTCGTATGTCATGAATAGCATGTTCAATATTGACTTGTAAAGCTTGAAGAGAGTCTGATTTATTGCTAAAGACTAATGACTTCAAATAACCCCTCAAGAAATAGTATAATGGTGTTAAATCGCAACTTCTTGGAGGCCATTCAATATCACAATTTCTTGAAATAATCGAATCTCCAAATTTTTCTCGCAATGATTGAATTGTTGCACTTGCTGTGTGGCACGTAGCCCCGTCTTGTCAAGATCAATTTCTTGCAATTTTGGCCATAAAAAGTTGGTTATCATCTATGTACACCGCTCTTCATTGACAGTAACGGTGTTACCTGCTTCATTTCGAAAGAAGTACGGATCGACGATTCCACCAGGCCAAAAACGACACCAAACTATCAATTTAGGTGAATGTAAGGTTTTTCGTGAATAATTTGAGGATTTTCTTCGCACCAGAATCGACAGTTTTGGTTATATACCGCACCACTCAGATGAAAGTGAGCCTCATCGAAGAAGATGATTTTCTTAAAAAAATCATTATCGTTTTCAAGTTGTTCCAAGGCAAAATCAGCAAACTCACGACGTAAAAAATTGAAAAAAAAAACAAATTGTAAATATTACTGAATTCAATGAAAAAAAATTACAGATCATAACATATTGGCAAATGGCCGAAACGTCACTTCAAAATCATATCATCCCTATTGAAAAACCCATTATTAAGACCGACTTGTATATACTAATCACTACAAATTGTTCCCGGCATTGAATCAACTGGATTTGTAGCATCAAGCATCTGGCGGCCAGTTTTTACAAAATTCAAACCTTCCCATACCATCGGAACTACTGGCCCTGAGTTCATATATTCTACTAAGCCATTAAAGAATAAACGGCCTGCGAGGTCAGCATAGTGTTTTTCTAGATGGTCTTTTGTTGCACATGTCAATTTCATTGCCACCAATTTGAATCATTTTTGTTCAAATCTTTCAATAATTTTTCCAACCAAACCATGTTGGACCCCATCGGGTTTAACCATAATAAAAGTACGCTCCTTATTAGCCACCAAGAGAAAAATGCGAATAAAGAATAAGTCATAGAAATGTGAAGTGAAATAAATTGAGAATGCAAAATGCGGAGGTAAAATAGGTTATTGTTGAAATCATATTTAGAAGCTGAAATCAATCAATGTATATTTGTTAAAAATGTAATAATAAATAAAAAAAAATCTTATGGCCCAAACTAATATCAAATTTAAATCTGTATCTTTCAGAGACTGATATGCTAAATCAAATTTTTACACTACAAAGAAGTTGTTGAACAATAATTCAACAATTAATTGGTTCAATAACAATCAACAGTCATTTAATCAAGTCAGTTTTTTATTGCAAAATACAACTCTTAAAAACTATAGTAAAAATGTAGTAAAACCATTACAAATATCTTTAATGGAGAAATATTCAGGAATCAAAATGATCTAGAGAGTTAATATTGTTTTTTAATTCTCCTTAGTTCTAAGAGATTTTTTATGCTGTAGCAGAAAACAACATAGAAATATGACGAACAAACCGAGCGAAATAACAAGACCAAATCCTAATTATGTTACATTATGGAAAAAATTAAGTCACCATTAGAGCCAACAAATTAAAACTACATTTTGGGCAATTGCTGTAACGTTTTTATATTTTACTTTTATATAAAATAAAATTGAAATTTTTGGGTGCATTTTCAGAAAAACATATTTTATTAAACAATTTTATTTTATATACCCGTATGCTTGTAATGGTATGTATGTAAAAAATAACCATAAGAAGACAAATTATGAAACGGAATTTAATTGTATAATTTTTGGTAACATTTTTAAATTTAATTAACAAATTTTAGTTGTAAAAATAAAATTTTACTTTCAATTATAGAAAGTAAATATAATAAAAAGTTCACATCAAAATTCGTTTTCAGCAGTTGTGTTGGGCAGTTTAACCTTGGAAAAGAAAACTAATTTAAGATTTCATCTAATTTTTTATTTCAAAATTGTTTTACTTTATGGTTTAGATGCGTAGATGGTATGTAAATAAAAATATGTACTAAAATTCATATAAATAAATTTAAATACTTTAATAAACATTTTAAAATGAAATAAAATAAAAAAAATCTTCATATTTAGTTTTCAAAATTTTTAAAATACTTTTTACTAGTCAGAAGCATATAAAATTAAGTAAGTGCTTAGAATGTGTATGATTTTGTTTGGCTTTATATGGATGGTCAAAACTTATATAGAAGAAATTTTAAAATTTCGTATCATTAGGCTTCGATTGTAGCGATCAGTAATATGAATATGTAAAAATGAAACAATGGAAAAATATTTTGTTTTTAGTGTGACACGGTCAGAGCGATCAGACCAATTGTTTCAGTAAAATTAGTTGTCATTTCGGTTGTCTTTCTGACCAAATCAAACAGTGAAGAAATGAAACTTAACTTCAGTAAATACAAATAAACAAATGAAACATACCTAAGCAAAATAATTTTGTTTAAATTTGTTTTGTATGTTCAGCGAAATTGGTAGTGATCTGTAAAATGATAAAATTCGTTTTAAATTTATTTTTTAACACAATCTTTACAATTACTTTAACTTTTTACTAAAATTTCGTAAATATCGCGGCAGTAAAATTGAAACCAAAAACTTTACGTATTCACTTTATAAATCACTATAATAACAATAAGCCCATAATTTGCGGGTATGGTGGTATAGAGGCCAGATCCCCTTTCGAAATTACCTAATCTATTGATCAATAAAGGATAGGGATAGCAAGCTTAAATGAGAAGCAAAAAAATGAAAAGGAGGCGATGTGCTCGATGGAAGATTGCGAAAATGTTGTTAATTTTAAATTTAACTTTTAAATTTGTTTAAGTGTCAGACCATAAAACCTTTTCATTCTTGTAAATGTGTGAAAAATTACACGTTCTAACCATAAACGAATTTTCACAAAGAGTCTTAAATCATTTTGACATATCTACGATGTATGAGTGTCCATTTTCAGCTTCCATTCCTCCTCGGCCCTTGATCGAATTTTAGGCACATTTTAGGCATTGAAGGCAATAATTTTCATTTTTGAGATTATGTGCATACATTACAAGATATCTATAAAATAGAAATAGTGCTCCAACAATACAATGATGACCAAGTGGAGCTATATTAATTTGATGAAGGAAATGCATCAATCAAACAAATATGGAGCGGTCTTATACAAGAAACTATAAGAAGACATTTTTTTTAATTTTATGTAAGTAAGATTTTACAAAAAAAAAACAAAACTTAGGAGACTTGAGGAAACTTAATGACATAATAATTTCTGTGAAAAAAACCAATATCGAAGAATTTTCCATTTTCAACTTCTACATACAAATTTTCAAATCAATTTTGAAAATGATTATCTCGTTGGAGAAAATGAACAGAATAAAAACAACATATAAATAGAGTTAAACTTTCAATTTCTGATTATTTTGGAGAAATTATCTAATTTATGAAAAAACTTACAACTACACTTATTGATTTGACTCATTAGATTAGAATCGATACAATTCAATATGAAATAAAAATTAGGCTGAATTTAAAATTTTTTGAATGCATTTTCCTACTTTAGTGAATAATTTCGCAATCCCATAAACATAATTACAATTAAAACTTATCGCGATCAAATTCATTAGTCAATAATTAATGAACTTTATTAAGGTTAACAAAAAAATATTTTCTGTGCTGATTAAATCTGTAGTAGGGCCAGGACTTATGCAATTGTATAAATAATTTTTTTGCAAACATCATAATTGATTACAAGAAATGTAGAATTTTTGTTTTGCCATGAGGTTGAGTTTCTAAAATTTAAATTTTTCATGATATGATGGGTTTAGTTAGTTTGAGTGGCGCCTGAGTTTTTTTTGTTATTGCTCTTTATCATTACGAAATTTTATAATTGCTCTTTTTAAATCTGACAAAGCATTACTCGTATATAAACAAGAGATTTGTACAACGTGAAGTTATTTTATACAATTTATAAAGGTGTAATCAAATGTCAAAATATATTACTACTCTTTTGTTTGTTTTTTATTCATTTTTTTGTAAGTTTAGCCAAGCATTATGTTTTAAACAATACCTTTACACGCAAATGCACAGTTTGTACTAGCAGAGGGTTAGAGAAAGAAAAATGTCCCTATTGGATCTCTATGGGTCCCTATTTTGAATGAATTTGTGCTTTTGTACAATCGTTTAAAACTTTTCAATAATTTGCCATTTGAAATAAGTAGTGAAACATAAATTTATGTAATAATACACATTATGTTGTACAATACTGAATTATGTAATTATATTAATTAACTAAATAAATAATTAAATAAATAATTATATTGAACTTTTGCAGATTATATGTGATTTATCATTTCTTTTTAAAGGGTCTGTATTCAATAGAAATGTTCTATACCTATTGGGTCTGCTCATTTGCCTATTTGTTAATGATTTACCTCGTTGTTTGTCGAATTCCCATTATAGATTGTATTCGGATGATGCCCAACTCTGTATTAGTAGTATAATAGTACTATATTATATCCCAGTTCCTGATATTCAGAAATCTGTTGTGAAAATGAATGATGATTTCGACGCTATTGCTTTCTGGGCTAATATTGAATTCATATAAAACGAAGGCCATTGTTATTTATTTGCGTAGCATTTTAACAACGAATATTTCAATGATTAAATTAAATAATTCAGAGCTGCAGTAGGTAAATTCTGCAAAAAAATTAGATGTTTTTCTTAATAAGACTTTCAAATGGAACGATTATATTAATGCAATTTCTAATCTCTTTGTAGGCGAAAGTTCTCTTATTACATGAACGACTGGGCTAAAAAGAGATTAATCTTATATCCTTAATCTTTCCACACTTTATGTACTATGATGTATAGTCTATGCTGATATGAAAGCAGGTGAACTTTAGATTCCAGATTAAAAGTAATACTTAGTATGATTGTATCTCTTTTGTAACAAATCGTTTGAAATGTTTAAGAATGTTAGTGAAGTTTCGGTTTTCGTTTTTCTTTAAATTTAAGTGCTAGTAACAATTTATATTCTTTGCATACAATTATAGAGATTTATCTCTCTTCGAAGTGAAGGACTGTGTCGACTTTAACGCCTTTTATGATAGGTATCTTAAGATCTCTATGAATGTCAGCATTGCGAACCTACCAGGGAGTATCGACAATATTTCGCAACACTTTGTTTTTGAATGTTTGGATAGTTTGAATATTAAGTTGTTTAGCACAACCGCATATTTGAATACATAATGCCTAGACTGGTTTTAATATCTGATTGTAAATCAAAACTTTGTTATATGTTGAAAGTGAAGATGTCCGCGCAACTAGCCAATACAACTGGTTGTATTTCAGTTCTAACTCTTGTCTTTTTTCATAACATGTTCTTTCCATCTGAGCTTTGCATCAAGTGTAATACCAAGATATTTCGCTAAATTTCATCATTTCATATTGTGACCGCTATGGGCGACTCCATTATTTTGTTTGTAAAATTAACATGTGTGGATTTTGTTTCGTTTAATTTAATTCTCCACCTTTGGCACTATAAGGAGATTTTGTTGTTTGCTTGTTGCAATTTATTTGTTGCTTCGCTTATATTTTTACCAACCGCTAATACTGCAGTATCATCTCTCTATTTCTGGGATATCACTGGTGTAGAGTAAATATAGGATTGGACCCAGAACGGTCCCTTGTGGTACCCCTGTATGTATATTTCTTAGCGTAGAGTAATCTTCCCCTTGCTTAATGTGAAATACTCTAATTGATAAGCAAGATGCTATTACCTCGACATAGGCTTTGGGTAGAATACGGCGCAGCTTGAAAATAAGTCCCTCATGCCATACTTTATCAAAGGCTTGATTGAGGGCACCATTAGATAAGAGAAAATTTAACAAAGCAACAAAAGAATTAAAATTAATGCTGATCGCAGCAGTATCAATATCTGCAAAACTTAGCTCCAACCAAAGCTACAGACTATTCTTTATGGAAAGCCACTAAACTTTAGTTCTAAAACAACATACTGCAACAATAAAAAAAAATTACGGTGATTAGGCAAGATCGGACAAAGAAAAAGCGCTGACGCCGACTTTAGCTGAACACCTTAAAACAACAAGCCATATGAATGTGAAATTACCAAAGAAGAAAACCATTTATAAAAAATATTTATTTTAATTGTAAAGGATTCTATTTTGCAAACAAAATCACTAAATTTTGTAAAACAATGATGAAATTTTTGAAATTACGTTGACTTCAGCTCTATTATTTGCAGAGGTGTGAAGTTATGAACTTTTAATCGAAAAGTGAATTATATGACAAATTGTAAGTCTTTAAGACATAACCCTGTAGCATAAGTATAAGTTATCTCGCTAGCCGGTATTTCAAAAGGTAAGTTTTGACAGTAATTTATATGCGAAGAGAACTATGTAACCATGAATACAACTGGCTTACCGACAAATTAGTGGTAACCATGCATAGAATGAATAGGGTATACGGGTAAAGGTGATATAACACATTTTTAACTGTTTGTTTTTAATTTTTATTTTTTTTTATTTATTAGATTTAGATATCGAACTACCTATTTTATTTAATGAATTTAAAATTTATTCACTATAAATTAAAAAAGTCACATATCTATCGTTCATATAATATTATCCCTTATTATTTATTTATCAATCCGATTAGTGATATCTGAATATTATTATCAAGAGGTTGAGGTTGATATTATTAGTTAAGTTAGATAAATTTCTGAATACGTATAAATATAAGAGATTGTATGTATAAGAGATGTATAAGAAATATAATAAGTATAAGATGTATAAGAGATTCAACAATTAGGTCCAAAGATATGTATAAGAGATTGAACAATTGGGTCGAAAGATCTCAAACTTAACTAATAATATCAACCTCAACCTCTTGATAATAATATTCAGATATCACTAAACTTAAAAACCCCTTTCAATCGTTTGGATCATATCTAAATATTCAACCACATTTTCAGAATTTAATTTTTATAGATTTATGTTTGTCTTTATGTGTACAAAACCAAAATATATAGAACTAACAGATACAAATATTTTTACAACAAAAACGAAATTTCAAATCTCGAATTATGCATTCCAATTTTTTTATTTAAAAAAAAAAAAAATAATCTTGAACTATGGACAAAATTTTAATTATTTATTAATTTCTATATAACAAGGAAGCGTAAAAGATAACAAATCTTGTTTATTTAAAAATTATGACTCATAACAATACTCTAATTATATTTATTTGATTCCTGAAAGCAGAGTATAGGTAAACAAAGCAACAATTTAAAGATACATGAGTAGAAATAAATTTTTCAATTTTTCAATTCCTAGCATATTATTTTATAACTAGTTTCAATAATTTTCCGCTATAATAGTTTTTTAGTAGGTATCTGGTTTTTGGGGAAAATTAATTGTGTAAAGCGTATTTTCTATAAAATTTGTTAAATATTTTTATGTAATTTTTAATATTTTTTTTTCTTTATAATTACATTATTTTAGTTCGTATTTTACAAATATGTCATTTTCTTTTAACACTAAAATTTATCTAATCTCTTGAAATGTAACTCCATGGCGATTTAATAAATTTTTGAAATTTCTTTTTTTTTTCACAATTTTGCTTTGTATTTAAATTTAAATAAAAACTGTTCCAATATCATATTATACATATATATATATATGTATAAGTAATGAATTTTATTATTTTAAAATGATTTATTTAGGTTTTAATTTTTTTTTTCTATTTATTGGTTTTTAATTTTGTTAATCAGGTTATAATTATTGTTTTTCTTTTCCCTCACGAAGATAACTAATTGTGTAAAGTGTGATTTGATACGGAAACGACTAAAATTAAATTTAGTAAACTAGAAATGTGTGATATATACCGATTGAAATAGCCTATAACAATTCTGATGAAAATGGTAGGAACATACTGGCCATTTTTGAATTTATTAAAGGTTAGCCCACAATCTTAATTATAACATGTTTAAAATCAATAATTAGGTACTGGTTAAACACAAGAACAAAGAACAAAATTAAACAACTTATTTATCAATAGTAATATTTCTTCTAAAGCAAAAATTACGTTAAAATATAGTATCAATCGCCGGGAAGTAAAAATGTCGATTCTTTGGGAAACCAGTCTTTATATTTTATGTGTCAACTGATACATTTTTCTTTTCGTTAAAAATTGTGCAAAGAAAGTGCTATGTAGCTATCAATTACCTAAAATTCCAAATCTTCTTTAAAAATTAGAAGAAAAAACAAAAAATAAAACTATTTGAGTCAATGTGACTTCTAACTTCTAAACTATCAAGAATCGCGCTTATAGATTTTTAACGGTCCGAAAAGCTGGCATATAACTCTTGGCAACCAAAACGAATATTTCGCAAATCAAAGGAGGAAATTTCCGTAACCAAAGAAAGAGTACCTAATTAAACTAATTAGTCAAGCAATGGTACTATAGATTAATAATAAAAACTTTGCATTATCATGTTATTGAAGCATACAAACTGATTGTGGAAAAGGCGAACATATATTTATTACTAGAATTCCGCTAATATCACCAAAAGTACCAGTTGAGCTAAACGCTTACTATTTCTGGTGAGATCAAGTTTTGCCATGTTAATCAACAAATCGCATGTACAAGCTATAGAATTTTAGTTTACAATTGAAAGAAGATTGTTTCTCTCATGGACTATATGTGTGATGTTCCTGAGTAGTAGCACCAAGGAACGTGCTAGTTTATACTCCATCATGAAAAAAGTACTTTCAAAGATATATTGTAGTTATTGTTGATTTTTTTATCGTAGTGAAAAAAAATATATTTACATATTTTCGATAAATCAACTTTTTTAATTTGGTTCATAAACTAAACTTAATTGAATTAAATTCTATACATTTTGTGTTTGACCCGACAACGTCTGGTAACTTTGCGAGTTATTAATATATTTTAGAAATAAAAGTTTTTAAAAATAACTACACTGCATATATTATCTGTCTTCTTCTAATATCGTTTATTATGGTCGAAAAAGTAGTTGGATAATAGTTATTCTAATTATGGTTAATTTAGCTTAATAATCATTCCCCAATAATGTAATAATGACATTATCTTAATATTATTTTAACGTTAGGTACCTATAGCCGACCAGTAGTCATGTAGACAATAATACGACGCTATTACAACCTATCTGTGCTACTTGGGTAACGTCAAGCTTTTTACATGTTGTTTCCATGTGGACCTATTTTGTGTCATATGTGTTGATTCTGCGGCGAAACTTACCGTTAGAAGCTGTAGTTGGTTTATATCTAAAATGTGGAAGATCGACTCCTTGTTTCATGCTGGCTTACCTTCAATTATCAGTTCTTACATTTTACCCGATCGCCTGCAAGTGTCTCCAAAGTATGTCCAGATAGGACTTAGTGATTACTTTTAATATATAGAATAAATTGATAGAAGTTTATATTTTACCATAAGTTTTTCTTATCTGATCAAATATGTCATAAGTACCGAACATTGAAATGCTCTAATCCAAAAATATATATATTAAACTAATTATTACTGTTAATCTTTAATTCGTATACAACAATTAAATTGTATTTAACCTTTATTCAGCTGGCATTTCAAAACCCTTACTTCAGCTGGAAAGGTACACATGTTCCTTTAAACAATTTGTATGGATTTACTATGATTTTTATTATTTTTGTTATATTATTGTGATCATTTTTGTATTTGTTCTACTTTTACTCTTAAATTTAGTTTTATTACTTGTGGGAATCAAAAAACCTATTTTTTAAATTTTATATATTTTATTGTAATATTCAAATCGCTTAATATCTTGCTTCACACTTTTCTAATTTCAGTTAATTCATTTTCTTTTCTCTTGATTACAATGATAACGGTACAATCAAAAATTCATTTATTATTCAGCAGCTAAAACTTAACCTTGAATTATTATAGAAATTCTCTTTTCTTACAATAAATTTTTGCATCCAACTAAACTGATTGTTTTACAAAATGTTAAATCTAATTGGATTGGAATTGAAATTTTCCAATTTCCAATACAGGAAAAAAGAAATGAGTAAACACATAACATGATTTGAGTTCATATGGTGAAAACAAATTAAATCTCACCACCAACGGCACCAACTGATATTTTATTATTATAAATTGCAAATACTTAACAAAAACTACTCTGAATAGTCTAAATACGAGTACATACATACATACAATGTTTATATTGTTGTTGTTGTGTTAAAAAAATAAATTTGCAAAAAGAAAAAAAACTTGTCAGAAGCAAAAGTCTGCGGAGCAAAGTTAAATAACATCCATTTAGTGTACCACCGATTTGTTAATTAATTTTTATAATTTTTCTATTAGTATTCACAAACCTATGTTGAATAATAATTATTATGATGTATCGATTTGTTTTCTACGTGTGATGATGTCGTTATATAATTTGTGAACGCATTTCGGCATTTACCATGTATTGAAATTTATTTTAGAAATTCAAAATGTGTTAACGATATTTTTGGTTTGAATATGATTAACATGTAATGCAACCTTAAAAGAATTATTTTGTATCAACTTGTATGTATATTGCTACAATTTCTTTATAGGATAAATTTAGGAAAACAAAAAAAAAAAAAAAAACAATTTAAAAAATAAGGCAATAGTTCCGAAAACCTATTCCTATTGCTTTGAAATTTCGCAGTAAAAAAATGTTGATAATATTATGAAAATCTGCGAAGGTCTTGGTAAAAGAGGCAAAAATTTATGTATAAAGTTTTATTAATGGGAACAGAGAGCTTCATTTGGGTTCAAGTTCATAGTATTATGGTGTAATGGTTATGTGATGTGAAATGTAAAGTGGAAAAGTTCACTATATTCAAAAAATTTTTTGGATTACTTCAAGCCTATCGATATCATATAATTATCATAAAATGGCGGCTAAGATTGACTGGTATATTCAAGGTTTCGACGGACAAGGTAAGTATATAAGGTTTTGATTATATATGGTTCATAAAAATTTTTGTTCCACCTTTTTACGAAACTTAAAGCTTTCATGCTAATAACATACTGTTATATTTAATGTTACTTTTGTGTTTAAATCAAATTTTTCACTTTTTTAATATCTTTAGCTTTAAAAGTGTAGTTATTATAAGTATAAGAGAAGAACGTCAGGTAAAACTTATATTTGTAAACTGTTCAACATTGAGTAAAAGATGATTTTATTTGCACCAATCCAAAAATCAGCTCAAGTCTACTTGAAGTAGAATTATATCCCTAGTTTATCGTATTAAAAGTGTTCATGTCATCAGCATAAATTGAAATTATATATATATATATATATAACTAGGACCATAAATAAATAACAAAAGACCCAGATGATTTCCTTCAAGTACACCAGAATTAGCAAAAAACGGATCAGACATACTTGACCTTAAATAGTACACAATATTTGCTATTTGTTAAGTATGAACGAATCCAATTAATTATAAATTATGGAAAGTCAAATCTTAAAAGTACCGTGTGAAATATAAAATATTAAATGCTTTACTAAGATCTATGTAAATGACATCCGCTTGAGTACCTAATTACACTGAACTAATGAGAGTATTGGAGAATTCTACCAAATTGGTCATAGTAGATTTTTTTTTCATGAATGCAAGCTGATTAGTTCCTAATGAATCATAGCATCAGTTGTTATCTGCCAATCGGTAGTTTAATATTAGATGTTTGGAATCTTTTTTGTTGATAGGTTTTACAAAAGAGCTTCTCCAATATAGTGGAAATATTCCCATTGTGTATGATAATTAGTCCATTAGTAACGATAGTGGTAATACCATCAGGGACTCTGTTTCAGTACAATTTTTTAGTATAATTTCTGGCACGTTGTCTGGACCGGCGATAAATTATTATTTAATTTATTTAAATATAGTTATTTATTCTAGATAAACTGGAAAAAATTTGTTTATAGAACATGGCAATGAAATTTAGATATTGATTTTTATATTGATTTTAAAAAACGGATTATAAAGTGTTATTTTTTAATATTCAAACAAAAAACCACTGATGAACAGGTAAAATTTTTAAATACTTAAAAATAGTTCAAAATTTGAATAGCGGCTTCGTAGCGGTTTAAATTTTTTTAATTACATATTTGTAAAGGATTAATAATGGCTGTATTGAATTCAAATAAAAGTTGAGTCACTTCAGCATGCAATTGTTACTATCGAAACCATCGTTAGAACTTTATGAGAAGATTTAGTTTTGTTAGTTATAATAAATTGCAAAAACAGGTTTCAATCCAAATGCTTCAGTCTAAAATCAAAGGATTATTAAGGTCATGAACAGGGGCTGCAATTATAATATACTATGCTGCATTAACTATACCGTTAATTTATTTAATTTATTGAATTTGCATAATCCATGCATTCAAGTACAACTGATACAACACAAAATGTGCATCAGGCCTATTCTTAGCTATGGTTCCATTGCATGGGTGAGAACATTCAACAAAAAAACTAGAAACAGTACAAAGATTTACGTGCATCTGTGAAACAAGGGCTTTTAGAATCACACCTACGCTAGAACAGCTATGCAAGTATTTGGGCTACCACCGTCCACCCTTGCATCTTTATATGAATATCAAAGTTGCAAGAAGGTTGCAAACTCTAGGGAATATTAAAGGATGTATAGGAACAAACAAAGCTAGACTAGGAAAGATTTTAGAAGAGGAGCAACAAGAGTTCTTTATGCCAACAGATGACATCACTACATACGTATCCCTAAAAGACAGATACAAAGAAGAAAACCCGGCATAAGACACCTTTTTGTTATAAACGCAGCAGTGAATATATATAAAAGACCAATGGGAAGTCTAATAAAGTCATTAAAATCTTTAGTGACCATCAGGCTGTCTTTAAAGCTCTTGAAAGTAACCTCATCAAATTTGGATTGGTGGCAGAATGTTCTAAACCGCAGAATGGTCTAAACCGCATAGGGCTCCGAAATAAGGTACAACTGGTCTGTATACCGGATCATAGTGGCTTGATTGGAAATGAGAACGAACTGACGAACTAGCCAGATCATCGGTGGGAAACATTTATGGACGGAACGGCAGTTAATATATATATTTGTAATATTAAGCTATATAGAAAGAAAACACCCTGAAGAGGGGAACAAACATTCTTTGGGAGCATATTGAAGACCACATAGTCTCCAAAATATCATCAAAAATAAACACCAGAATCACCAACTTCGATTCTCAGAGCAGACTGTAGACGGTGGGTATACTTACTGGCCACAACCACCATGAATAAGCACATGTCTAGACTAGTATAAAGTGACGACCCAACCTGATAGACACTGTCTGAAAGAGGAAGAAAACTCCACACATATTGTAGGAGAAACAGCTCTTTCAAGGGTGAGACTCAGGCTGTTGATAACGCACTACATAATCTCAGAAAACTCTGCAGGTTAAAACCCCGAAACACCCGAAACCTATTGGTCTTTATCAAAAGGGTCGACTAAATTTAGGGGTGGAGGTGAGGGTCGACTAAGTTTAGGGGTGGATGTGGGCATAAATGGCTAAAAGCTTACAGGCCGGTGCTGGCATATTAGGGCCACATCCATAAGAAAATAAAAAAATAAACATATGTTCAAAAATTACACCTTTGGAAAGTACTTAAAAGAAACAACATATTTCAAATACTTACGACAAATTTACATTTTATTTATATTTTCATTATTATACGGTACATCATTTAATATGATCACATGCACCACAATAATTGTTTAATTTTCATTATAATCAATAAATTAATTAATAATGGCCCTAAACTCCTACTACTACTACTAGTTTCATCTATAATTCAACATTAATACATTTAATTATTTATTTATTTATGCTTAATACAAACATATTACAATATACATAAGTGTCCAAAATTAAACAAGCAAAATATAATTTTAAGCTTAATCTTATTCTAGATCTTAATATTAAAATTGACATTAATTTATACGTTCTTGTAATTTATTATATATATATATATATATATTATAAGTAAAATTATAAATTTATACTAACTCTAAGATGCAGCTAACAGTAAGTGCAGCTTTTTTTTTAGTTAGGCTGTGTTTAATGTAAAATCGATGTGGTGTTTAACATAACATAACATAAACATTGTAACATAAACATGTAAATTAACATAAACATTCTATTAACAGGCTCATATTTACCATAATTGGTACGATGAAATATTGGACGAAAAATATTTTCCGATCTAAAGCGGGTTCTGTTGTTAATATGTAAGTGGATCATATCTCTACCATAAGGAGAACCAATTTCATTATTTAAAACTTCAATAATGAAAATGATATCAGCAACCTCCCTTCTGGACTCTAATGATTTAAGATCCAATAACTTTAACCGGTTGCTATAAGGTGGCAGAATAACTGGATTTGACCAGTGTAAATTAGGCAGTGTGAATCTCAAAAAAATTTTTTGTGTAGCTTCAATTCTTTGGATATGATTGGCGACCTCAGTTGACTGGCATATTCAAGATTTGGTCGAACAAGAGACGTAAAAAGTGATTTCAGGTTGTATGGATCGATGAATTCCTTAGAAAATCTTTTGACGAAGCCTAGCATGGAGTCAGATTTATTTATTATGACATTTAAATACTGTTTGAAACACAATTTATTGTCAAAGAGAACACCAAGGTCTTTAAAGTGTGAGACTCGTTCAATAGATTTATTTTCAAAAGTATAATCCACCATTAATGATTCTGAAGAGGGAGAAAAAGTCATTAAAACACATTTATTAATATTTAAGGTCAGTCAGTCATTGTTAATTTTACACCAATTTGAAAAAGAGTTTAAGTTTTGTTGAAGAAGGGATGTGTCCATTGCTGATGTAATGTTTTTGTAAATTTTCATGTCATCTGCATAAATAGTCATTTTACTATGCTTAATGACGAAAGTTACATCATTAATGGAAATAATTAAGAGAAGTGGACCTAAATGGCTGCCTTGTGGAACGCCAGAGTTAACTCCAAAAGGTTCAGAAGTAGCAGATCTAAATAATACGTTATAGTTCCTATTAATTAAGTAGGAATTAATCCAATTGTTAAAAGAAGGAGGGAATCCCATTTTTTTAAATTTTAGTATAATAACGGAATGAGGAAGAAGATCAAAGGCCTTACTTAAATCGATGTAGTTGACATCTGTCTGAAACCCAGCCTCCATACAGTTTTTGAATTTAGAACAACATTCTATTAAATTGGTTACTGTGGATGTTTTTTCCACAGTACAGTAATTTGGAACAATGATCATAAATTGAATCAAATACTATTAATTCAAATATTTTATGAATATTTGGAAGTTTCCCAATTGGGCGAAAGCTTTTTTTTATATCATTCTTAGAATCTTTTTTATGAACTGGTCTAATATACGATTTTTTCCAAAAATCAGGAAAGATTTCTTGAGAATGTGAAAGTTTAAATAAAATTGATAAAAGAGTGCAGAGCGATTCAGAACGCTTTTTTAAAATAATTTCTGGAACATTATATGGTCCAGGAATTGAATCATCGTTAAGTTTTTCAAAATATTTTTTCAGTTTACTCTGTTCTAAGTCTATCATCGTGAACGGGATTCTAGGAAAATTTTCTAAATCATGAAAATTGTTGATATTTATACTGATTATCTTGGAATCTAAAAGAGCTAGAATCCCATTGTATACACTTTGTATCGATTCATCTTAAAAATGTATACATGATAATAACTGGTCGAAAACTACTCGAATGTTACCCTTATATGTGCAAAATGAATTCTACCCAAGTTATTTGCAAAAACATTTTTTTTCTAAACGATCTGTTTACCTACTTACCTATATAAAAAAAATTCTAATTCTATGTTGTAAATTATTTGAACTCGTATAAGTCATTTAAAAATTGTAAAAAATGTTTGTTGGTTAAAGTGTTGTTGATTTCACAATTCGAGAAAATTTAAAAGAAGGTTCACAACACTTAGATGCACCAGAAATTATAGTAGGTGAATACAAATCTGTACATAATTTATATTATATACAATTTCCAGTTATTTAATAAAACATAAGATAAGTAATCCGTGGTAAAAATTACAAATGAATCAAAATAACAAGAATAAGCAATATTTTGTATACCTAAAATTAAGGCGAAAATATTAAATAAAAAATAATTTTTTTTTTTTTTTTTTAATTAAACTTTATTTTACCCATTGTACAATCTTATAATTACTTAGCCTAGATAAAGTTTACAAAAAACAGCTTTTGTGATAATATTATTAACATGTAAAGTAATAGTTTGCTTTTTATGTTAATTTATGTTATATAATTATTCTTATTATTTAGTTTTAATTTACTTAAGTTCTTATATAAATCTGTTGGAAAAAACCTGGGATGTAAAAACCAATATATTCTCGTATTATTTAAGATAAAACTTAACCTAACTAATCCTACTAACCTAACTAAACCTAACTAAAACTGCTTAAACCTAGTTAAAACGATAAAAAAAATATGTATTTGTAGTACTTTGTGTTAATTATACGTGTTTTCCAACCACCAATAGTCTCTTTTTATAAATTTATCTTTGTTCGGTATATATAAAATAATGTATGTACAAATTTTTACAAAATAAATATTGCATATATTTAGGAGAAATAATTTTTATAATAAATAATATCAGAGCTACCAACTTAATAAAAAAGAAAAACCGAATTTATTTATTTAAAAATATGGCAGTTAAAAAATTTAAATTGAAAATATGAATATTTGAAATATGTAACTACCGTTTTTGGAGGAGATATTTTTGAGACGTTTACTTTTTTTTTTTTTATTTATTTTTCTCAAAAGGAACAGTATCTGCTCATGTAGAGTATATTTATTTACATATTTACATATTTGAAATATTATTAATTTAATTAAAAGAAAAGTATTTAAGAATGTAACGAATAGAAAAAATATTTAATTAATATTTAAAATTAAAAGAATGCTACTATACATAAGCAATTTTTTTTTTGTTTTTATATAACGCAATGTGTAATGACGTCAACATGAATGCTTGATATAATAATCTAATAATAATTATTGTAAATTTCATAATAGGTTATTATAATAGTTATTTATATACATTTTAAAAGGTTTATTATTATTATAGTTTTTTATTTCATTTGGTAGACTGTTGTAGACTTTCACGGCTTTGTTGTAAACAGAGTCGTGTGTGAATCCAGTTGGTACTTGGTTTGTGTTTATTAGATTTGATTTGATCTCGTATTATATTGGTGTATTTAGAAGTAGTTTTTCTGATATTCTAAATGCAAAGCTAGATATGGAATAAAAATAATTATTGGTTTCAGATGCTTGAGAACTAATTCCAATAATACATTAAAATCTCATAATATTAATACCCTAGGGCACAAGCATAAAATATTTTAAAATATTTACAGCTAAGTTCAGAATTACTCAACTGAACTGTAATACTTGGTTTTCGTAGCATAAAATGTGCAAAACATCAACAAAGTTATAGGAAATAGGTTTGGAAAAATAACTTCTAACGAATATCCATTATAACTTCCAAGATTATTTAAGATAGAGCAATGTGTTATTCAGAACCTAAATATTACTGAAATTTAGATAATATAAAAGTTGTGTATGGAGAAGATGATGCAATTTTTTTTTTTAAATAAATTTTTTATTCCCATTCGAAATTTAATTTTTATAATCTTAACAACCTATACGCCTACAAAAATTTTTCATAAAACAGTTGCCACATTTAAACAAATTTAATAAGTTTTAATGTTAATTTAATTTTTATTGAACAAATTCTCATGTTATTTAAAATTTAAAGAAAATAAAATTTGGCTACATTATATTTTAATATTCGAAAAGGGAATAAAAAATCAATTAACAGTTATTGATAATATAAAAAACTTAAATTCTTACTACTTAACCTAACTAACCAAGAATGTGCTTATAGTATGTACTTAGAGCTAATTAATGTTATAGTTATCCAACCACCAAAATTTTACTTTAATTAATTTGTCCTTATCTGGTAGGGACATATTAAATTTCAAGTTTTCTCTGTTCATATTGCTTGTTTATATGGGTTAGATACAATAGACTTACGGGACGGGTTAGATACAATAGACGATAAAAATATAATATTGGAACCAGGATTTTGGTTTTGAATATAACCTTTTTTGTACAATAATTCCATTCAGTGTATTTTCGACACACCCTGTATGTAAACTAATTTTAAACTATTTATTAATAGTTCTTATTTTTATTTACTTACTTATTGGAGCTTCTTCAACTTGTCATTACGGAGTTTCTAATATATTGTGTATGATTGCTTCCCTAATTTAGCTGGTCTTATCCTATGACAGTCTCTTTTTTATATTTTATTTTTGTTTATTTTATTTATTCCTAGGTTACATCAAGCAAGTTGCAATACATATTTATTTATTACAATTTAGGTTAAGTTAAATTAATAAAAGATAAACAAAAAAAAAATAAATAAACATAACGTGAGAAAAAAAAATAAAAAAAATAAAAAAGAATAGAAAAATCAAAACTAAAAACTTATTCTAATTCAAAAAAAAAAACAAAACAAAATGATAAAAATAAATAAATAGCAAAATACTAAAATTAATAATTATATAATAGTGATAGAATTGATATGCCGAATAATTATATATATATTATTCTGCATTTATCTGGATGTTTGTAAGTTCGATGGAACGCTCCAACACATACATAAATTGCATATGTATACAAATGCATATATATACAAATTGCTTTGGCGCTTTTTTTTAACCCCTGTCTACCATGCTGAACCTTTGCAGGAAAAATTGATTGCATTAACTATATTTTTTTAATTTAATGTTAGTGTTCTTCGCAAATAATAAGAAAAAATAAAAAATAATAATAATAATATAAATAAAACAAACAATTTTTTTGATTTATAATAATAAGGACTAATAGAAATTTAATCAATAGTTTAATATGGTATAATAACCAAAAGGCAAACAGCATTTAACACAAAAAAAACATAATTCACTCAAAGGTTATTCTTATTACTTAAAATTATACACAATAATATACATGTGTATCAGCATATTTGTATTGTATAATATTATACATTATACTACTTATACCTGGTTATACCTTTTATTTTTGTCATTATTGTGTGCGTAACTCACTTCACTCAAAAAAAATTATTTTTTTAAGGTAGAGTGTGATTTAGTAGGTAAGAATCCTACATACAGTGTCAAGCTACGGGGCTCATTGTATCTTTCTGAAGATCCCCACCAGCCTACAAAAAATAAAAATAAAAAAAATTGGCAAAGTTTTGACTACAAAAAAAATATTTCTTTTATGAGTTTTAGAAAATTAAAAAGTGATATAAACATAAGTACTGTAATTTCGGAATAAAGAATCTAATGAAAGAAAAAAAGAAACTAGGATTTATTTTGCTTCCGTCATTTATGACGGGTTACAAAGCTAGTTTAAAAATATAATTTGAGCTACGATAACATAATAATGTGATCTATAAAAATATACTAAAGCCAAGGCATATCATAGGATACATGTTCATTGTCACAAGTATAAATTATTCTTTAAAGATTGCTTTAGTAGGTTAATATGAGAATTATATGAGTTAAATGAAGACATCATTCTATTTAATGGTTCATACTTCCCATAATTAGTTCTATAAAACTGTAAGGTAAACATATTATTAGATCGTAATCTAGAATTAAAATTAAAAATACTATATCAGCGGCAGTTCTACGTTTTTCAAGCGTATTGAGATGTAGTAAATTCAATCTGTGCTCATATGTAGGTAATCTTGTTGGATCTTTCTATGGGAGATTGGGTAAGGAAAATCTAAGGAATTTTTTTTTGACTAATTCAATTCTGTGTATACGGACGTTGTAAAAGGAACTCCATACCTCGCTGGCATATTCCAAATTAGATCTTACTAAGCTGGTGTAAAGATATTTCAGTACATAAGGATCATCAAATTCTTTAGCCCAACGTTTAATAAAATCAAGCAAAGAGTTAGATCTATTCAATATGTGAGTATAATGAAGATGAAATGATAGCTTACTATCAAAAAATACACCCAAATCATTTATTGATTCAACTTTTTGAAATAGTTTGGTTATTAAAATAATAAATAAACGAAATAGGGCAAGAGCGACGAGTAAATGTAATTAGAGCACATTTATTTACGTTTAAATGGAGATTTTTATTTGTACACCAACTATATGAAATCGATTTAAGTCAGCTTGTAGGACAACGGCATCTTCCAAGGCAATAATTTTTTTTATAAGTTTTCATATCATCAGCGTAAATTTTATGAATTATAGAATTAACATGATTTGATGGATATAATAAATAATAGAGGACCTTTACATCTGTCGGAGCTTCAAACTCTGAAGACGCCGTAAATCTAAAAGACACTCTACATCTACGATTTGAGAGGTAAGGAAATATCCTCTTTATAGAATAAGATGGAAACCCATATTTTTTTAACTTAAAAACAATGATGTATGTTATGAGGGGGAAAATCAAAACTTTGCTAAAATCAGTACATATTACATCCGTTTGAAAACCATTCTCCATATCATTAATAAATGTAGATGTGGATTCAATAAGATTTGTAACTTAGATCCTAGCTTTACAAAACCATGTTGAAGGGTGATAAAAAATTATTGCAATGGTCATAGATTAAATCAAACGCAATCAATTTAAACAGTTTAGGGATAGATGCAATAGTTTAGCAATTGGGCGATAATTAGTTACGTAATTTTTTATGTTTTTCTTGTAAACAGGTTTAATAAGAGATGATTTCCAGATTGAAGGAAAAACACCAGAAATTAACGAAGAATTAAATTGAGAAGAAATTGAGCACAATAAATAAGTAGCACAGGCTTTGTTAATGTCGCAATCCTTAATTAACGAATCGAAGTCAACAGATAAAAAAAATGATTTAAGGCTAAAAAATTTGTTTTAGAAAAATTGTAGCTATGGGATAGATCAGCAGAAGGCGATGTTGGACTATGAAAGCAATATGAGAGACAAATGGGGGGGAAAAATTAGTCCAATCTGTTACAAAAATAAGATTCAGTTGACTGCCCATACAGTTAATGACTGAGGAAATTTGTTGGAGACCATTAGAACTACAACCATCTATTAATGCAAATTCAGAGTCAGTACTAATCTGATCGGGAGTTAAGTAAATCTTTTTCTCATGATGACCCCAAGACAACTTAGGTAAGTTAAAGTCACAACATACTGACAATTCATCACGAGAATTCATTTGGGATGAAAGGAAATCAAGGGAGAGGCTGAAGTTTAAGTATGTATCAACAACTGAATTCGGTGGAATATAACAACAAACGGTAAAAAGTGATTTATTAAGAAGACGGCAACTAATTCTAGTGTTGAAAATTGCGGATATATAACCTCTGTAACATTATAATTATTTTTAATTGCTATTAAAACTCCGTCCCCTTTAGGAATATTGCACGGATTTGAATCAACAGAAGTAAGTTGAAACCTGTCTTTTTTAAAAACTGAGTAAGTTTGATCAAATAGTTCTAGGGATTGAATTGATTATGTTAGCCAGGTTTCTGTTAGAGTGAAAATATCAATATTAAGAATATTTGAATTAAGAGAAACATGTGAGGCTTTTGTGCGCAATCCGCGTACGTTTTGATAGAAAATAGACAGGTTACTTGAGACTATTTTTTTTTTATGAGAAGAGCTATTTGTTAACTGAATTAAATTTGGGTTAACGAAAAAACTTTTTATTTAGGTGATTTCTATAAGTTTCTAATTCTTTAGATACATCTTTTCTAGAAACACCAAAAGCTTCATGATATGTAATCCTTTTCATCTACATTTTGGGTTACACGAACGGTTGGAGGAATTAGAGGATTACAGAAACTAGTGTTCCCAACGATCCACGATTTACTTTTAGTTACAGGTTTATTGTGGGTATTTTTAGCAAAAATTGTTTCGCCTCTCGTAAAATTAGGATATTTGATAAATGATTTAGAATGTTCAGAATGGTCAGATTTGATTATTAGAATGAAATATGTTAGTTACGTTTACTAGAAACTAAATTTTTAATATTGTTATTACTTTTCTATAAATATCCTACTTTTTTTTTTGTTTTTTGTTAATGTTTTTTCCTTCCATTGGGAGACTACTCCATTAATTGCTGCCCACTTTTGTTGGTTTTCCTTTGATAGAAGAATTTCCCCGGATTCAATTGAAACTTCAATTTTGAATAGATTATATTTTAAATGTTTTATATGATTCGGTGTCACTTTTTTACAGTTGATAACTTTTACTGCGAAATTATTCGAAACATATCTAGTAAGCCAATGAATACTATGTTGAGGGGAAATGCCGCTTATGAATGGTTTGACGTTGATGTGTTTTCATCTAGTCTTTTTTAATGACATTGTGCGATTGTTTTGATTTGTCCACCATTTTTACATCCAAATTCTTATGTATGTTGAAATTACGAATATACGACGAAGCATTGACTATAACTTTTTTTAAAACGTTGAATTATCTATATGTTTCTATTGCTTTGACTGACATAACCCCGGATTCTACAAACCCAAATGGGTTTTAGGACTTGTTGGTATAGCAGAAGCTTGTTTTTAGTTGAGAGTACAGAGTGTCGACCTAGGAACCAGTACATTTGTCTGTACTTTAAGTTTAGCTCTTCTCGTTTTCTTTTAATTTACATCAGGTTTCCACTTGAGTCTTACATCAAGTATCATGTTTAGATATTTGCCTGTGTTCTTATATTTAATAATTTGATCATTAATATACACAGATTTACATTTAATATGTTTATTATAATTGATGAAATCAATATGCACTGATTTCGCTTCATTAAATTTAATACAATATCTGAAGGTTCAATCTTGAATCTTTTTAATGGCTATTTACAAACTTGGCGTTGTTTGAATGTTACTATCGCCAATATGTAAAATATTTTTTATAAACGTTTAGTTATTAAAATGGAACAGTATAATGGAAATTGTATCAACCTTAAAAACTATTAGACTATCCCAAAAATACAGAAGTAGACCAACTGCAAAACTTAACCTATTTGTATACTCTACTAAATGCTCATCCACTCTGAATTTATAAAAATTCAGATTTTTGTAGAGTCTTATACTTAAAAACTTCTTTCACTCAGTTTACATTTTATAAAAGTATATTGCCTTCAAATAACGCTCTAATAATTTAAGCATCCTTTTGTGTAGCATAAATCAGAATTTTTTTTTTGTTTTTTTAAATTCAGAAATATTTTATTCCTATCACAAAAATGAGTTTTAATGTCGTATAAAATGCACATGTTTTCTTTCATTTATTGGAATTATATAAAACCATCTCCTGCTGTTACTGTTGCTTTAATCAAAGAATAGTTTTTTTCTATTTTATTTTTTTGCATTTCATCCAGGATGACTCTAAAAGTCAATAATTTTTTGTTTTATTATTTTCGATGCATTTTTGGTTGTCAATCATATAATCCCAGTGTACCAACAGAAATAAACTGCTAATAATGAGTAGCAAATCTATTGAATTATATTTTATTTATGATACTCTTATTAACGGATTCAAGTCCAGGTACACAAAACAGTCTATATACTTAATATATAAAATGTACAAGGAGAGTATAGGGTTTGTTATATTTAGAATATTATATGGTAACAAATAAATTCTGTGCAATTGCCGTCTGATATCAGAATGACTACTGAATTTAGCTTAATTGTTCTTCATTGCAAAAAAATAAAATTATGTTTTTTTATTTATTTTTATTTATAAGAAGTCATACTGATTTTTACTTAAAATTAACGAAAATAACCCTTCTTTCTCGGTCCTATAGGAATCAATTAATTTTATTATAGTATGTTAAAGTTGGCATGTCATTTAGAAATTTTATAAAATTTCAACAATGCAGGTACATGCAGGACCTTGAATTACAATCATTAAAATTTTAGGAAGGTTACTTATATATTTTCGCAACTAGTTATGTACACAGAGAAGCCGAATATGAAAAGTTTTATTTATATACAGAGGAATTTAATTTTGCCTGCAAACCATTTACCGGTTCCATAAAGTATTTAAGGGCAAAAATTGTTCTAGATATGGAGATTATTTTTAAATTTAAAATGGGGCTATAGAGGATTTCACAAAAATCGGATTAGAAAAGTACGTCTGACAAATATCAACTATTTGTCCGAATATAATAAAACTAAATTATCTAATTAAGATATTTGATATAAAAATTAAAATATTTAATTGTAAAAAATATCACCGGAATATATCAGACTTACCATTTTTAAGCAAAATGGAAATCTAAACGTAAAATTTTGGTTTTAAAAACTGATAAAAACTTTGGTTTTCTTGGAAAACTGCACTGATTTTTTTTTTTTTACCGATTTTTTTAATGCATTGCAACATCCTCTAACCAAAGTGACGTCAGGTATCTGTTGGTTCATAAATAAACGATATGGCATTGGTGTTGATTTGGTCGATTTAGAAAAACCTTTTTCATCTGTTTGGCTGGATGGATTATATACGTAAGCTGTTAACATATAATTTTCACATCTAATCATCATAACCATGACAATTTAATTCCGCTTTTATTCAAATCATGGTATGTAACAATAAATTTTCTATATACATAATTAACAAAATGAATTACAGAAAAAAGAACCTTTTTAATCAAAAACAGACTACAACATTTAACAGATCTGCTCCAATATAAATGAATCAAATTCCTTGCGCTGGGTCTTATAAAGTATTTCCTTTATAATTGAAAAGTTCTGAATACACCTTTGATTCGATAACTTGGGATCAGTTATGGTTCCCTTTTTATAATGTTCACATAGCCCATGTTTATCATAAAAAAAAGTTCTTACGTAAAAAAAACTGGTAGATTTCTGACATTGTTGTTGTCCAATTATTGAAATATCAAGATGGTCGAAAATGAATTGGCAAAGAAATAAATTTTTATTATTATTCTAATGTCAATCCAAAAATATTATTTGTATGATTTATATTTTTTTATTTATTTATTTATTTATTTTATCAGTTAATCCTACAGATAAATCTGTAGGCGAACTTTATAGGTCGTTTTCCTTTCGAAATGTAGGCCTTTTCTTTTTTTTTTATTTAATTAATATTCGATCCAAAAATTACGTTGTCAACAACAATTTTCTTGCAATTTGTAATATAAAAAATAAAAAATATTAAAAATTTTTTGACACTGACATATATTCCCAACCAACAGAAATTTTAAATTTTGGTAGATTAACTTACCCCTTACCGAGATCGGTTTTCAAGGTTTGGTAGATTTCTACCACTTTTCTACCCATATGAAGATGCATATAAGAGGGATCAAATCCATCCAAAAGAGTTTTTAAGGTTTGATCTATGTAACATCGTCTAAATTCTATTCATCTGGATACCCTGCAGAAAAGAATAGCATTTATTGATGTAACCTTTATTGTTGCAATTGCGAAAGGTATCGTTATTTTTCCACCTATTTCTAATACATAAATTTATTATTGCCAGCTGGTGTTCCTCAGGGTTCGATTTTAAGCCCTCATTTACAACTTGTATATTGCAGATATTCACACTCCGGTTTCTTGCGAAATAGGCTTGTTCGCTGATATAAATACTTTGTATACCTCGGATGTTTATTTGTTTATTTATTTCAAGCTTAAATCAAGCAGTTACAAAAATATTTACTTAAATATAAAGTTAAACAAAATATTATAATTCATTTAAAAATTTAAAAAGAACTAAAAGCTCTACACATCTTTCAGATGGTGTGAGAGGGAATGTAAGTTATTTCAATCGTTGATCGAGTTGCTTTTTTAAATCGGTCTTTGAAAGAGAGAGATCAATTAATGTCATATATTTATTTCCCAATATTAACATTCTACTAATAGGTTCATATCTTCCATAGTTTGTCCTATGATGAAGCACAGTGAAAAGGTTTACGGATCGAAGTCGAGAACTTGTATTAATATTGATTTTATTAGAAATATAAGGAGATAATATATTTATATTACCTTTGACAGTTTGAACAATGAAGATTTATTGTTTATTTATGTTATATTATGTCAATCAGATTAGCACAATCAAATTGAATCTAAAAAACGGATTTAATTCTCTACACCAATATTACCACAAATGGAAAATAAAAATAAATACTTTGAAAACCTCCGAGTGCTTCTTTACTAGAAAAAGAAAACCTTTTTACCTGACAGGAACTTACAACTAAATGGCAATTCCGTCGACTGAAGCACTACTGTCAAATACCTAGGCATCATCCTGGATCCCAAATTAACTTTTAAACCCCTAGTCGACAACAAAATTTAAAAAAAATCAAATATTAATCAAATTGTTACACGGACTAATTAATAGGAAATCGTCTCTCTCTAAATTCAACAAAATGCTAATTTTCAAATCCATCTTCCAAAGTACTTATCTGTATGGTGCTCCGGTCTGGTCATACTGCCATAAAAAAAGACTGGAATTACGCAAAATAAACAATACTAAAAATCTTACTAAACCTCCCTCGGTATCACATCAGTACATTAGATATCCGCATTTAAAATCCAAAAGTACGACGTTAACAGACAAAATTACTATTAGAGCTAACAAATTTATTACCAACTGTTTCACCTCCAACATTTTAATTAGGCAATTGGTCGATAATTACTAAATGTAATGAAATTGTGATTGTTTGCTTTAATCATTTCTTTTTTATCTATTTTTTTTTTTTCGATGTCTTTGTTTAGCTATAAATTAGTTTAAGTCTAGTCATAAGTTTTTAAGTAAAATTTTTAAAATACAAGTAGTCACAAGGTTTTTGTAATTTTCCACCATTTTTCCTTGTATCAATTAAAATAAATTGTAAATCAAACAACAAATGTTATGCAAAATAAAACTTAGAATAAAATAAAACTCGCAGCTGTTAAGTTACTAATAATCTAAACTCTAACTTAAGTATAAGAAGACTCTGTCATTATAAATTATGTATTAACAAATTTTGGGAATAAACGAACAATCTATCTATCATCCATCCATCATAAAATTATTATTAATAATAATTCTCGACTTAGAGTTCCGTAAATCTTTACAGTATACTTTACAATAGAATTAATTATGGTAGATTTAAAGCCGTCAATACAATAACGGGAAATATATACAAGCCGTTAATTAATTTCTCCCTTTCAAATGCTGCATTGAAAAATCAACCACACTCATACACAAATTAAAAAACTCATTCTTACACTTTCAACCTTGATTAAAGTATTAAGAACTTATGTTAAGTATTTAACTATATGTAGTTTTGTTTAGTAGTGTTATGTGTATGTTAAGTAGTAAAAAAAATAAAAATAATTTGTTTTTGCTCTTTTTAAAATACTGTAAATGTAACTTTTTTATATGTTAATTTAAATAAATATTTTTTGCAACTGCTTGACCTAAACTTGAAATAAAAAAATAAAAATTAGATCTACCTTAGTCCATACAAAATTTTTATTAATTACAATCCCTCCAATCACCCATGAAATTACGGCAGGTAATTTCCGAAACACACTGTATATATTTATTCTTTACAATTTTCCCAAATCAATACTGACACTGCTACGGCAGGTTATTCAGCTTTTTATGTGTGACAAAATGTCTATTTTTAATAAATTTGACATTGAAATAACCCTTTTCGATCAATAATAGCGATGCACAGTATTGAACTACAAAATATTTTCAAAAAATATTTTGTTCTTATCTGCTATCAATTCAAATCGTTCTTTTGTGCATATAACTTTTAACATCACTATAATTTCGTAACAGGAATTTAATTTACCTGCTTGCAAAGTAATAAAACTAAAACAAAGAAATTTTCACCTTTTGTCTTCCTTCTGCAAAACGTGAACAAAATTTTTTTCTTCCCAAAAGCAATTAGACAAGGCTACAACGCCCACTTCTATCAATTTGCCTACTGTCTTTTGTCATTTTATAGCAGTCCTTAAGATTTTTACCCTTTTACAAAATATCGTATTGAACAGGTCAATAAATTTTTTTTTTTTGTATTTCTTGGAAAATTTATTTGCAAAATTTTTTTTTTTATGTTTTTGTTATTTTTTTTTTTTGCAAACATTAACTGTTACAATTTGCATATTTAGTTAAAGATTTAAAAATAATAGAAAAAGAGTTAAATTCTATTTTGAATATCCAAATTAGTTGTAGGTTGAAAACTGTAATAAATCACGTTTGCATATAAAATCGAAAACAAAAGGAAAAGGATTTAACTTTTTTTATTGTTGCTTCCTGCTGTTCCTGTATACAATGTAAGGGAAGTAATTTTATTATTTTTATTCAGGACAATACTCAAAAAACATTTTTCTTCAATTAGACGCCGACTTTGTTCTTAATAAAATTAACTTTAATTTTTTTTTTTTTTATAATAGCAAACAAAAGCAAGGATAACAATTATACTTACAAACAATAGCAAATAATATTATCAAATGCTACTCCCATAAAATACTGTATTACTGGACTAAATACGGTTTACAGTTTAAAAGTGATTTTTAGTATAAAAGAAAATGTAAGATCGCGAACTTCTGCCTCATCAAGAAAATTAAGTAATGTTTGTTTTTTTCGTAAAGAAGTGATTTTAATATAGAAGCGAATACAGGTCTAAGTAGACTTCTAATAAATAACTGGATCGAAAAATTTCAGCTTTTAATAGGACTTGTTCAAATCTATTATTAATATCTTATTTGTAGCTTTCTGTGACTGATAGATAAATTTTTCTTTTCACTTGTCAACCATGGTGGAGACCTGGGTTCTTATAATATTCTGTAGTGATGTACACTTTGTTTGCTAATCAATGTTGTTCCATTACTTCAATATAGTTTCTTAAGTATAAGAAACTACAATTTTGAAAGAGTAAACATTTTTATAAGGCGCAAAAAACATTTATTCGAAAAGTCTCAACTTTTGGATATAGAATCAAACCGAGACAGAGGCGAAGTACGGAACTTTTATAAAAAAGCCAAGCAGCTTACAGGTGATTTCGAGCCCCGTACACACGCGCTCAGGAATGATTCGGGAAATTTGGTAACCGATACGCAAGGAATATTAGAGACATGGAAACAGCATTTTAAGAAGTTGCTGAATGGCGCAATCATAGAAAACACAGATACGCCGCGCCCTAACCCAGTCAACTCCGAAGATACAGATACATCCAGTCATGCAAAAGTGGAAGCAGCGATCCGAAAATTAAAGAACAACAAAGCTGCTGGACAAGATAACCTGCCAGCTGAACTCTTTAAAGCAGGAGGTGAAAGACTGGAGCTTAAGTTCAATATCTCCAATATTAAAAAAGGGCGATTCCATGTCCTTCGCCAACTATAGAGGAATATCCCTATTAAACGTTGCGTATAAGATTCTTTCAAACATTCTGTGCGAACGATTGAAGCCCCGTTGTAACATTGTGATAGGAAACTATCAGTGCGGCTTCCGTCCTGGTGAATCAACCACCGACCAAGTGTTCGCATTAAGGCAGATTCTGGAGAAGGCCCTGGAATTTCAAATCGATACGCACCATCTTTTTAAAGATTTTAAATCTGCATATGACAGCATACATCGATCAGTGCTTTACGAATCGATGCCGGAATTTGGTTTCCCAGCCAAGCTTATGCGTTTGTCAAAAATGACCCTGGAAAACACCCGGTGTGCTGTGGTGATTGGGAGGCACATTTCTGATTCATTTCGAACGAGCTCCGGATTTCGACAAAACGATGTGTCAACATCATATAGGACACAACATCACTGTCGGCTCATATATTTTTGAGGTTGTTCAGAAGTTTATCTACCTTGGAACTAACATTAATTCCACCAATAACATCGATGTTGAAATAAGGCGAAGAATTACCCATGCAAACCGTTGCTATTCGGTTTGTAAAAACAACTGGGCTCAAAGGTCCTATCCCAAAATACCAAGGTACAATTATACCAAACGCTCATGCTCATGTGCTGCTGATGTTTCTGAATCGTGGACATTACCAAAAGTAAGCGAGCATGCACTTGGTATCTTTGAGAGAAAAATTCTTCGTGGCATTTATGGTCCTGTGTCTGACGAAGGGGTATGGAGAAAAAGATACAATGCCGAACTATACCAGCTGTTCAACGACATGGACCTAGCTAAAAAAGTCAGAATTAGACATCTTCATTGGCTAGGTCATGTAGAGCGTATGGATGAAAACGCTCCGGCCCAGGACCTTCAAGATCTGTAGCGCCCAGCAAGTAAGTAAGTAAACATTTTTATATATTTAAGTGCCTTAATAAGTAATAAAAATGACAAGATGGCTGAACGAAGGACAATTCTGTCGAAATATTGTAGTAACGGAGGGGGACACTTGCGCAAGATAGAGCAGAAAGAAGAAAGTTTATAAACGAGGTAAAGGCTCACCCTGATTGTAGAACCTAGAATAGATGATGACCATAATAGAATCTTAACTGATAGGTACATCACATAACGGGTATTATTATTATAAATTGAAAACAAAATCGTAATTTTTTTTTTACAATAAAAAGCTTTTTTTTTAAATTTTATTAAATTCAAATGAATTTTTTTTGTTTTGTTTTTTTTTTGTATTCATTTTCTTTTCACATAATAAAATTTTATTTTGTTTTTTTATATAAATAATACTTTTTTTGTTTTTCTTATTTTTGTTTTTATTTTATTTATTTTCTTTTTTTATTATTATTATTAATTTCATAACTTTTTAGGAATTATATGTTACAATATTATTTTCTAGAATTATTTTTTTTAATTTAATAAAACTAAAATTACGTAATTAAAGTCTTTTATTTTGCTGTATTCTACTACTACATACATCATCATAAGTAAAAATTATATGAAAAAAAAATTAAAATGAAAGGAAATGTTTAGAAATTAATTTTTTTTTTTTATTATTTTAATATGTACATCAGTTTTAATAGTTAAATTGTACAGGATTATTCAAAAATAAATTTCACTATTATAATAGTTGTAGTACTATATTGTGTAGACTTTAATGAAAGTTAATTGGTCTTGAAATATTAAATTAGTTTCAATATTTTGAGAAAAAAATTGATAAATTACGATTTTTCCAAAAATCAAGTAAACAAAACAGTTTTTCTTATTTGGAACAATGAATGCCTATGCCACTCTATGAACAAAAAACATGTAGCGTAGGGCTTGTATGGTGTATAGAAATTAATATTAATACTATATGAAGTTCAAATTTAGAAATAATTTAAATGCAACAGCCAAGTAATGTAAAACAATTAGCTTTCGAAAAGAAAGAATTACAATTCAAAACTAACGGTAAAAAATTTTATCAAATGCAAATTTTATTTTTTGCGAATATTATTAAATGTAAAAAACTAATGTGGACAAGGTAAAAACTGTATATGAATTAAAAAAAATGTTGTAATGAAATTCAATTACAGCTTATTGACATAAAATTTTAGAATTGAGTATAAACAAAATAACAGTTTGTTTTTACAAAAAATTCGTTTCGAAATTTTCCAAAACATGATAAACAGTATTATTGTAGTTTTGAGATAAATTGAAATTTTCATAGAAAATCATCAAATCTTTATTTTGCCAAAACCCTAGAACTCTATATACTTATTATAAAGCTCATTACAAAATGAATGTCCTATAAGTCTATCTCCTATACTAAATTTACGTTGCCAATACATAATATTAGCAGATATCGTGTTTTGGTAAAATTTAAAATAATGGAATTCATCATTTATCTGATAAGTAATAATAATTTTATAAATTATTGTTGTTTTTTTTCTTTATACATACTATGTATAGCCATATTAATTAGACGGAAATAATTTCTATGCATTCCAAGAGTTGTAGAAAGCAAATATAGAAATTATAATAACTAAAGCACTTCAATGAACCTCTTTGGTCTAAAACTCTACCGGGTTTTGGTCAAAAACTTTGAAGTGTTTTGGTCTAATACTCTGCCGAGTACAAAAATGAGATGCTGCTCCCTAGGTCTCTAAAATATTTTATCTTCCAATTAAAATTCAACTAACTGAAATATATATAGAAAGCTATAATGAAGTTATAACTATAATTATTCGACCATTGTTCCATTTTATTTTTTATAATACTACCAAATAATATTTCCTCATATTAACTTAAAAGAGTAATGGAAATATTTTTATGAAACATCCCTTAGTCAAGTAGTTGGCATTTAGACCAACGATCATCATTATTAGATGATCTAATCACCAATAAGTGCATCACATTTATTTATTCATTTAATCTACTGCGATTATCCCTTACCAAGTTTTATAGCTCATAATTCTGATAATAAAAAAAAATTAAACAAATTTTATATGGAAATATAAACATCTGAATAAGAAAGAAAGTAAATAAAAAAAGTAGAAAATATAAAAAAATTAAAGTTACAACAAAAATTTTATAGAATTTAAGTTGATTATTTAAGAGAAAATTTTTGTGATTTCCTTTCGAAAGATATTTCTACTATAGTGAAAGTCGGAAGCCAACGCTATGGCCTCGAAAGGATCCAAGTTCAAAAATTACGAGTTGGCGTATAAACATTTTTATATAATTGTAAAATAGAAGAGCAATTTATCCTAAATGATAAAACATTATAATAAAACATTACATTTGATTCTATTTGACGGAACCCAAAGAGGCGAAGCATACTCAAGAATCGGACAAACTACTGAAATATATAGATAGTCTATTGAATATGTACGAATCAGAGAATTGTTGTGAATTTCTCTTGATAAATCCAAGCATGCAAAAGCTTTGAATATTATAAAATCAATATTAAGATTAAAAAATAATTTATTATCAATAATGACTCGCAAGTTCATTTAACAAAATTCAAAATGAGGTAATCTGACATATACAATTCGTAGAGCTTCAAAAGATCATTTTGGAGCCTAGTACAATCGTTTAAAGATCTAATAATTGCAAATAACTTAATGTCATCAATGTAAGATAAAAATATAACTATTAACAATATAACCACTATCATTTATAAATAAAAAAAAATCATGGGACCCATATGAGCTCCTTGTGAGAAATTAGATATTGCTATAAGCGCAGATGATTCAAATTTGATATTTTTACGGAAAGTCTATACGATAAATCAAACAGGACTGTAGCCATTTTAACATAGTACCATAGATATCTAATGTTTCAAGTCTTGTAAATTATACGTAAAACTTAATATCTGTGAAAGTATTAACAAAAAAAGCTTTAACTGATTACTTTGGCGAACTCTTGAGTTAGCTAAAAATAATATTGGAAAATCTAGCTTTGGAAGTGATTGGGGAGATTTTAATGAGCAAAAAAATGTATTGAGAAGACATGGTATTTTCTGAGCAATTGCCTATAATAATTTCGTATTGATTGTGTTTAGGTTTTTGCCTATAAGACCGCAACCATATAAGATAAGAAGTTGATTTAAAAAAAGTTATTAAATATGATGAAAGTTTTCTACTAAAGTATTTTCAAACATTTATTGTGTGATCTTGTCTCTTCAATTGGAAATAATTCGCTCCTAAAGCCAAGTATTGTTAAATAATTTACCAAAAGCAATATCAAATAGCAATAACGGAATTAACATATACTTGTTTTATGGTCTATTGTTCCCCTTTTTCATAAATTTTGCGCATAGTAGCAGAAATAATCAAGACTTAATTTATTTGAATGTTAATATCGTAATTTTTTTATTAAACTGGCTTCAAATTTATTTTTTTGATTAAAATAACTCTGTATTTTTGATTTTGGACACTTATAATTTCTGATTTAAGAGATCTAGAACAATCAATGAAAATTAAGTAATAAATCAAGTCTTATCCTGTCTGGCTGCGATTTTATAGGTTAAAATCTAATTAAAAATATTTTGAAAGTAAATAAATTATTAAGGTTACCCATAACTCATAAATGGCCAGAATAAATAAAAAGACTCAACTGAACACATTTGTTTGATTACTATAATCTATCAAATCATCATTAGTTAGTCTATACAATTTCTATTTGACTTTTATGAGCTTTATGAGTATTTGGATTTGTAACTTTGTACTCTTTATATACAATTGTAGAGACTTTACTTGATGTACAGATAAATGAATTGTTATTATATTTGTATTTGTACATTTGGGTCTTTAAAATTCATTCCGCCGAATTTGAAGCAAAATTAAATAATACGAAACATATTTTAATATACTCGTATACCAATTAAATACTAAGCCCGCAACTGTTAGTACATATCTACTTATTTGAGTTCAATATTAAAGGACAATTAAGCGTTTGTAGCTTATGACTTATTATACTATTTTAATTTTTCGAAAAAACCCGATGAATCTGTTTCCAAAACTTTTGTATATAAAACTGTATGTATAAATTTATTTTATTTATATTAAAAGACGTCATTTTAAAAAAAAATCAATTTATTTTAAATTCAAACTATTTCAGAGCATCATTTTTTTTTAAAGTCTTCTTTGTTAATTGATGAAAATCTATACACAATGGCGTACGTATATAATAGTGATTTTATTTTTGATAATAATTTTCGATTTCTGAATTCATTTTCAAATTATTTGTAAAGATATTCACAAAGTATAGCATTCGAACTGCGACAATTCACATTGACTAGTGATGAAAATCTATAATTTTATGTCTATAAATTTTTTTTTGAGTAAAAAATATTTTCACTCAATTTCACAATTTTCTTTTGTTTTTTTTTTCTTTTAATTTTTTAATTGATTATTTTATAAAATAAAAAAATAATTAATTAATTATCAACACAACAATATATTCTAATATAAAATGAGTTTTGAATGAAAAATATCCAAAATCATTAAAAATTTAATTTTAATATTTTAATTTTTTTCATTTTTGTTTTTTTTTTTATTATTATTTTCATATAAAATGATTCTAAAGTGACGTCAAATCATAATCCTGTTTTATAATGTCATGATTATGAATTTCTGGATTACACATAATTCCAAGATTTGAACTTTGTTGTTGATGTTGGTGCTGCTGTTGTTGCTGTTGTTGCTGCTGTTGTTGTTGTTGTTGTTGTTGTTGCTGCTGTTGTTGTTGTTGCGTTACTCTATCATTCATATTATTTAAATTTTGATTTTGATGCATTTGTTGTTCCGCTGGATCTCTTGATTGAATTTTATTATTTTCAGTTTCTACAGTTGGTACCATATATGGTGTTGAGTTTTCCAATGCTTGTAATACTTCAGAATCTTTGCAGTCAGTTCGACGCTGAAATTATTAAATAATATTTAGATTAATATGATGCTGTTGAAATAATAATATGATGAAATTTGCACAAATTGTTGGTATTATTAATGGTATTTAAAGCTTTTGGACAAAGAAAAACAAATTTATTTTATATAAAGTATTTTTTTTAAGTATCCGAACTGTATAAATACATATTCAAAATCTTATATTATTTATTCGAGAGAATGCTATATCAGGGGCTCCTAATATAGGAGGTTTCAGATATTTTTCGAAACATCCAATTATGATAGATTATAAATTTGATCATCTTCAGCTAATGACCCTGGGTGATCTAATTCTATTCTTACAAAAAATTTTAGAGAGACCTCTAAAGAGACATGACACAAGAAACACAAAAAATAAATACTTACAGACTCATTAAATCCGTTAGAATCAGGTAGAACATGTTAACATTGTAAACAAAAAATTTTAAAAAGACCAATAAGACCTTATAGAGTATAGCATAGACACATCGAAATCATCAAATTAAAATAAACTTAAATAACTTTTCTAAGAAAACTCATCAGCTATACTAAACCAAAATCTGAAACATCATATCTGGAGTTTGAATTTAATAAAAACACATTATTTGTAGCTTTCCAATCTTTAATAGTTTTAGAGACTTATCGTCTCATGCTAATGTACAAATAAATGAATTATTATTATTTGTATTTGTATATCTACCTCAACATTAAGACTTCGAAGGGTCTTTACAATTCATTACGCCAAATTTGAACAAACAAAATCAAATAACATGAAATATATTTTAACATAATACTAATCGAATAGCCCGCAACTGCTAATAGTTACTTCTATGAGTTCAATATTAATATCTATCGATGTAACGGAAGAGTAAGAAAAACAGGATAGAAGAAAGAATTACATAAATAGAATGAGTGCATAAACGATCATTAAAATAATTTATGACTCTACAGCAAGTGGTTATCAATTACCAGGAGATTTATTTATTTATTTATGCTTAATACAAACATATTACATACAATATACATAAGTGTACAAAACAAAACAAACAAAATATAATTTTAATTAATCTAATTCTAAATCTTAATATTAAAATTGACAATTAATATAGAGATAGAGGCAGCCTCATTATTACAATTAACCAGATTAAAATAAATTGTAGCTCATTTTCAAATAAATATAATCAAAATTCAATGCCGCCAACAATTAGGATGCTTATCCAATTATTTTAGCAAAAAAAAAGAAGTTGAAAAATATATGAAGTTGTACCTCTGATTACAGAAGTTCAAACATTAGTATGTACTTGGCTATTTGATTAAGTAGAGTAGGTTAGTAGATAATAATGAAGGCAGGTAGACCGCATACACATAAATCAAAAACTGTGTATTTAATTTTAATTATAGTTTTGCAGAAAAGCAACAATGATTTTGGATGATTGACCCTTTTACTTACAGTTCGAGTTATATAAAATTAATTTATGGCCTAAAAATTTATTATAAAAGAGATGTAGGTGCTTATTTTTATTTTTTAAGTTTGATGTTGTATATACACTGATGTTTGCCAACATGATAGTAGAGGTGGTAGTAGTGGCTGTTAACAGTACGCCGACACACTTAGACCGGCCAGGTCCATTATGATATCACGGGAACTTTCCTCGCGTAACACTCTACTCGTTGAACCAATTTGAGCTTTTAACGAATCGATAATAGTACTTTCAAGGTCACCCAGCGAGTCCAGAAAGAAGGCTTCTAGAAGGGTTTTCCTTTTATGGTAGAGACCAAGGCAGGAACAGAGTAAGTGTTGGACAGGTTCATCCTCCTCGTCCTCTTTACGTGTTCTGCAAAAGTCGTTTGGGGAGTTCAAGTCTTCTGGCATGTTTACCAATCAGATGATGACCCCTAATGAGCCCTAGCATAGTGCTAATGTCACACCTTTGCAGAGTTAGTAGGTTAAGGGATTGCTTCAGATTCAGCATAGGCCAGATTTGCTTGGTGATGTTGCAGTCTGGTCTAACTAACCATCTGCAGTTTGAAACTTTTATTGCATCTTTGCGAAGCAATAAATTATAAGTAGCTAGAAGTGCACCCAGATTGCTCTTTTCCGGAAGGATCTCTAATATAGTATCCTCGCTAGCAAGTTGATCTGCAATGCAGTTACACGGAATATCACTATGTCCTGGCACCCATCGTAAAAATATGTTGAACGTATCCGTTACTTCGTCCAAAGAACTGCGATAGGCCAACACGGTTTTTGAGTTGATGGTTACCGACCCCAGTGCTTTAATTGCGGCCTGACTGTCTGTGAGTATACAGATATTTCTAACAGATAATACGCTGGATCTCAGCCAGTCTGAAGCTTCTTTTATTGCCATCACCTCTGCCTGAAACACGCTACAATGTCTTGGTAGGCTTAAGGATAGACTCCACCCCACACTCTATCATTCAATTTTGAACCATCAGTGTAAAGGTGTACGTGTTCCTTGTTTAGAACCATGGTAGTCTTCCAAATTTCCCTAGACGGAATATCGGTTTGATATGATCTCTCAAAGAAGTGCCCTGTAAGAGCCAGATCTAGGTTTTCTGGAATAAATTTCTTGTATTCCATAATAGAAGAGTGGCCATTTGACAAGATTTTGCCATCATAAATTCGTAGAATAATTGTCATGTTTGACAAGGCATTGACCTTATTCAATCATGGAGACTGAATTTTTCTTATTAATGCAACTAAAATAATATTCGCTTCTAATCCTGGACTGAAAAGATGTTGAGGTAGATGAAGGTTTTATTAGTGAAATTATTAACATAAAAGAATTTCTATTCTGCCTAAAACACTAAAGAGAGAAGCCACTACAAATAAAAGGATACTTCGTGTTACTAGATAAATAAGAACAAATAAAATTTTGTTCAGCCAATCATTTTGTTTTACTTCAACGAGAATTTTTGATAGAATAGAGTTTTTGCAAAATATAATTTACTATAAATTCAATCCAATATTGATAATTATTGCAATACCAATATTAGATAAACTGAAATATCAGAATCACTTTGGCTGCAATCTAATACCGAAAAACCGAAATTATTTTAATACTAGATTTTAGTACAGTAGCTATGCTATAAAAGATTTTATTTTATGCTACAATATTGTGCTCGAAAAATTATTCTGGATTAATATAATAATATTTGTATTATGGAAGATGACTTTTAGTTTCCTATGAGATTTCAGATTTATTGAATCTATCTATAGAATAATATATGCTTGCTCACTCACACCAAAACCGACATTCAAAAACAAACTGAAGTCACTCATCAAATATGCGGCGCAAGTGAGATTGCTGATAAATGTAAGCAAAACAAAACAAATGCGACTCAACACAGCAGCTCCGTGTAACTTACAGATTGGTGATGAAAATGTAGAGGAGCGGTAACGTCATTCTGCAGCTATTTTGGCAGTTTTATTAATGTGAATGGTGGCGCGGACGTGGATGTTGAAAGCCGTACTCTCAGTATATGTTACTTTGAAAAACAATTGCATCTTCGGACATCTTACATAATCTGAAACTTCAATTCTTCAGATCTAACGTTCTCTTCAGTTATTTTATTACAACAGCGAGAATCGTCTCGCGCATTCAGATATTAGTTAACAAATGTCTGAGATGAATTCTCCAGATATTCTGGCCAGAAAAAGTTCCAAACAAGGATTTGTGGGAACGAACAACAACTTTTGCTAATTCCAAGTCTATGGGATGAACACTCTAACTGTTTTTACACAGAGTTTTGGAATACACAATCTTTTTCTGGAGAACTTTTATGGTATATACTAATTTAAATGTAGAAAGCTATATTTACTGTAGAGTACTTCGCCATCATAACAGCATAGTTCCATTTTATTTTTAGTGATAACCCAAACTCTCAACTATTTATCATTTATTTTAACCCAATGGTAAAGAGTACTAGACCTAGTAGAAAAATCCAGAAAGAATTTTTTTTCCTTCGTCGGAAATCGAACCTGAGAGCTTTTGGTTGAAAGGCAGGCGCTTTACCTACTACGCCATCCAGCGTTTAGAATTGAAGAAATAAGAGAAATGATTAAACGCAGAAAATGAAAATGCTGATCGACCATACACTTCGCCGACCTGGCGGAGATTTCACAAAAGCAGTACTTGAATGGAATCCGCAGGGTCAAATAAAACGTGGTTGCCCTAAAACAACGTGTTGCCGAACAGTAATGAACAAAGCAAGTGCATGTGGAAATACTTGGAGGGAACTCAAGTAGCTTGCCCAAAATCGAGTTCAGTGGAGTAAGTTTGTTGAATCCCTATGCACCCACGAGTAGCGGATGCAAGATTAATACCAATTCAAAGCCCGAGTGGGTATTTTCTGACTAAAGATTAATCAATATACAAAAATAATATTATAATCCCCAAGTGTTGAAAGCACAATAAGGCAGAACAGAAAATCATAAAAATTTATCAGGATTTTGCAAAAAACGACGCTTTGGTGCCAAATCAAACATAATAAGGCAGAACAGAAAATCACTATTTTGCTGCGAAATCAAACACAATCAGACAGCACAGCAAAGTACTAATATATATACCTAATGTCTACTATAAAATATTAATGACATAATATCAAAATTTATATACATAATTATTGATGGGCAACAGCAGCAAAATTAAAAATTAAACTAATTTCGCTATTGCTGCTTTGCTGTTTGCGGTTTCATTTACTTATGTGGGAGTAGCAATTTGTTTGTTTTAATGTGCTGTCCTACTGTGCTTTCAAATTTAACCTTTATTTGTTGTTATATTTCTTATTCAACTGAATATGTTGCATATAATATGTAGATCTATATAGCATCGCTGAATAATAAGGATTTTAAAGTATTTTATTCTGTGTCCTAGATTCAGATTTTTTTATTCTAAAAACAATAACATAACAATACTGAAAATAAAAGTATTGAGATTTACTCAATACCGAAACACCGAAAGGTTTCATCTGTATTTATTTAGTCAAACAAGGCATATATAAATACAAATTATATATAAAAAAAGGAATACATTTAAATTAACAGTTAAATTTCAATTCAGAAATTTCGTATTCAAATTCCTATAGTCATGAAATATTACAAAACACTTGCTTAATCGAAACGACTGAAAAATCTAGAAGTAGGTATGACATTATAATGTTGACTAGTTGAATCTAAGCTAAATATATAAATACTGCTGTTAACTTAAGCTTTATTACTTTTATTACTACAGAAGTACTCTATTTTGCAGATTTATATGAACCAATTAAATCGAAACCAAGTTGCAAATATCAGAGAAAATTTAATTCAAACTCATTTCTTATGATAAAATTATAACAAAAAAAAATCTTGAAAACAATAATCAATAGGTTATCTTTTCATAATTACAATAATATCTGAATATACATATACACATATTAATAATATTATTATATATATATACATACTCGTTAATTTTACTGTCATATACAGAGAATTTATTTTTTTATTTTTCAATTCAGTCAGTTCAATTCAAGACAAAAAGCATGTCCGACATGAACAATGAAAAAAAAATATTCAATTCTCAATCAAGGGAATGGTTATATGCACCCTACTGTGGCAACCATTTCATTTTTTTTATTTTCTCACTGTTTTGAAAAAATATAGCCGCCATTATGTTGTATAAATACTACATATTGTATTCATATGTTACATACTCGTATATGTGTTAAAAAAAATTATTGATTAATTTCTGTTAAAATAATTAACGATTCAAAAAACAATGGACATTATAAAGTCTAGTATAATCTATAAAAAATTATATAAAAAAAAATATATTTTTATAATGGTTGATTTAATATTTCATAAATTTGAAATCCCCATGACATAAGTTTCTGAACATTTCATTGAAAAAATAAAAAAAAAAATAAAATTGACTGAGAAAAAGGAAAATCGATTATTAAATTTTTTTTTAGATTTCTGAAACAAAAAATGTTCTATTTTTTTATTTTTTTCAACAGTCAAAATCTACAAATTATTATTAGAGCAACAGAAAACCAAAGTTCAAAAACTTAAATATTTAACAAAAAACCTTATCAACATTGTGTGTCTTAAGGAAGGGTAAGTAACTGAAGCAATTATATCATAAATTGATTTAGAAATAGAATATAGCAAAAATATAGTTCTGGTCATACCTTACAGTTATTTAATTGACTTCCTGGGTATTGTTGAACTATGACAGTTTTTAATCATTATCTAATTATCTGGTTATTATTTCAAATTACGTTTTTTTGCAGGCTGCACCTTTTTTTTTTAATACCAGTATATTTTGATTATCACAATATTAAATAGAGTTAATATATATGTATGTATTTATTTTACTAACTAAAAAATTGTGTACGAGGAAGTGATTTCCATATAAATAAAAATGGTTATTAAAAAATTTTAACAGTAGATTAACATAACATATTCCAAGTGCTTAGAATTGTAATGTTGCACAGTTTTTATCTACAGTTCCTTTACCTTTCATTCTAATGCTTACAAATTAAGCAATTTTAAATGTATTAAATATTTGATTTGGAAACGATTCTATTTTATTTTAAAAAAATTTTGTTATTCTATGTTAAGTACATATTAGCAATACATTTACATATATGTATTATGTATATCTTAAAATGTAATATTTTGGAGTGGCTAAATATTTGTAGAGATTAAAATGAAAGATAAAGAAATAATTTTAAATAATCCACCAACAAAATGTTGTCTTAAGTACTAAAAATATTTTCTAAATCGACTAGGTACAAAGTGACCGGTTTTTCAAACTCGTAATAATTTTAAAAATTAAATTAGCATTGGCTTAATTACCCATCTGTCCAGAATTTGTTAAGTTTTTTCTTAAATTTTCAAAAATCTCAAAACAACGGTAAATTATGTAACAATGTACAAAATTTTAAACAGTAGATTGGCTTTTCAGAATATACATTTCAATAAGTAGACTCCTAGGATATAAATTTTATTTCACAGCATTAAGTGGTAAGCCTAGACAGAAAGTTCGCGGTTGAGTAGCGTCTTAATCTTGACTGACTGGTTTTCTCAGAAATTTTTCCACCAGTGGACTGCTCTAAGTACCTTTGCTTGAAAACGTTCAATAATTTCTATGTTTGAATTGCTTGTCAAAAGCTCGATACTGTAAGTTTATATTGGTTTCAGTATACTTTTGTAGACAATTAACAAGCCAGTAAGTTGTAATAAATTTTAAGTGGACAAAAATTTATATACGGTTAAAGCGGCACCACAGAGTATATTACATACGCAAAATAATAATATGGCGGTTTTAAATGGTAACTGTTTTAATTAAATGTTCGACTTCTTTATTTGCAAGCTGCTTACAGACTACTTACATAATAATGTAAAAATTTAAATTTTGCTTACTACATACAAGAGAAATAGTAGTAGCTGTAACAGTTTTACTTTATTTAGTAATAGTTAAAGAGACTTATGCTGTTTTTGGAATTCTTATTATTTAATATTTGATATTTCGATATTTTGTTGTTTTGATAATGTTGGATATTTTGATAATGTTTGACAATATCGCCACAATACTTATAATATCTATACAACACATATCCGAATAGAATACAAAAATTGTGTTTAAAGCATGTTGGTGGGCGTGGCCTAAACAGCATTATTATGAGCTGTAATAATTATTCTAACTCAACTTGATGTACCTTAATTTTTAATTAAGGCATAGATATAAATCTTAGAGATTTATTGATATTCTGATAACACTAATTTAAGCCCAGAATAAGAATATTAATGAAAAGTATTCTAAAATGAAGATGTTTTATTTAATGTATAGTTTATTTGAAAATCATTAATTGAAAACACACAAAAAACGTGTTTATCTTAAATCTACTGTTTTGTCAAATATGATATCAATCCTAAAATCGCAACAGAATTTCTATTAGGTGGTTATGCTGAAGTCCGAAGCGGAATATCTCTGAAAAAAAATTCCGATCCGAATACGAAAAAATCGGTATGCTGAAATCCATTCGACTGCAAAGTCTGTACAGAAATTAAAATCAGATGTTTCGGAAGATTTTTTTTTTTTTTCATATACATTTCAAACATTTTTATTTTAAATAAAAAAGGCGACAGAAAATATTTAAAATTCTCTAAAGAAAGTAAAATATATATGTATCGTTTTTAATATACATACATATTATGTTATAATATTGAAAATAATAAAATATATTATTCTTTTGAAGCGCTTTTTTATTCCTAAATAAAAAAAATATTTTTCATAAAAGAAAAAAAAAATTGAAAAAAAAAACTATTTATACTTATATTACATTTTCTACTTCTCCTAATATTCTAAATACAAAAATTCTATGCTTCTACTTCCGAATGACAAATTCTGTCGTAAAATTTTCAAATTATTTTCCGTTCCGACGAAGTGCAGCACACGCAAATTTAAAAATTTCGGATAAATAATGAAATTTGCACACCGCGGAATACAATACGGACTTCAGCATACGAAATACCTTTTATGCATTCAAACTAGACAGTGTTCTTACACAATTTTTTTTTTAAATAATAATTACAAATAAATTATTAGTAAAAAAAAAAAAACAATTTACCTTAAATAATTGAAATTAGCTTTAAGAGAGTAAAAATTGATTCGCACACTGAAAAAACAACATTTCAATTTACAAAAATTAAATTTTTAAACACTTTCAATTTTAGATTTTAATTTTTTTGTTTTTTACAATGTAGATTGGTAGATGAATTCAAGTTTTAAAAGAAAATGAAATTATGTTTGTTTTATTGTAATTTATTATAGATTCATTTAACCCTGAAGCGACACTTCCTTACCTAAGGCAGAGTAATTGATCTTTGTGTTTTTTTTTTTTGATTTAATTTGTTTTAATCCAAAGAAATTATTTATTTAAAGCAGTTAACACATTATTGATTGGTCAATCAATTACTTGTAACTACTTTGTGTGAACACGCAAAATAATCATTAATAAAAATACGTTTTAATATAATTGATAAGTAGATGGCTATAATATAAGACGATTAGATGTTTATTCTAATTGATTCAGGATGGTTATTATAATAAAAGTTGTTTTTCAATATATATAACATCGAAGAAGGTAAACTACTATTAAAGGGGGGGAAATGTTATTAAATTGATGATAGCTTTAGTTAAATATTTATAAATCATAGATTATTTAAAATTAAAAATTGACAATAACTTTTAACATATTTGAATACGTATTAAAAATAGGAAAGTTAGTAGAAAAATAATTCTATATATATGTATATATATATATATATACATGTTATAAGGGAATAAATGTCGGAATGATTCAGGTGAATTTATTATTTAAGATTATGTAATGTGACTACACAGTAAAAAAAAATATGTGATTTTACATAAATTTAAAATTTAGTGCTGCAATTGTCTGAGAAAAACCACTATTCTTTACTATTATTACAAAAAACGTATTAATGTTACACTGCGTATTTGTATATTTACCTATATCATATTCATATGCCATTTTAAATGCTAATACAATGATAAACAATAAAATTGATAAAAATATGATATCAGTTTTACTAAATCGATCTATCTATGGTACATATATAAGATGCAATTTTTTTTTTTGTTCTTCTTTACTCTTTTCTGCATGCAAAATTACACAGAATTTACTTGTGTCAGCAGGCAGAATTGGGTATTCACACACTTTATATGAATGTAGTATGTTTTAATGATTCCTTTTTGTACCGACCACAATTATTAGTACGCGTGTTATTGTGAAATGCGAAGCATATGTGCAGTGAGAAAGTGTAAGATATAATTTTAATTTAATTAATTTTGGTAATAAAGTATTTAATAAATAATATAAAATAAAATGAATACATGTTTAGTATGTTCTTTTAAAACAATGAAAATTGAAATTTATGAAAAACATTTAAAATTTCATCGCTTCTAAAAAATGATAGTTTTAGATGTTATAGCTATGTGTAACCTAAAATTTTCAAATTATAATACTTATATTTCCCATAAATATAGAAAACACTTAACAAAAACAAAAACTAATAAAGATAAAAAAATTAAATGTAAAATGTGTTTTTTTACGACAAAAAATTTAAGCCGTTAAAACCATACTGATCATGTTTTTTAACTTCAACATGTGTTACCCAAAAGAGATTAGTTTAACAATGCAGAAGCAGAATCAATACAAATGATCTAAGGAATTCCAGATCCTTTTGGACGTTCAAATAAAAAATTATTTGGAAATAAGTCTAAAATATATAGTTTTTTAAGTGCCATTAATAAAACCAAATAAAGCTAGTTTGGAAGCTAAAAAATTACTACGTTTACAAGAATATCAAATTAGGATCATCAGTACCAAAAATTTTTTGCTGTTTTCAAAAATGTTTGATAGTAAATTTTTATTCAAAATTTAACTTATTAATACCCACGTAACAATTTTATCGCTATAAGACTCTTGCGCACTCTTATAACACTATTATAAATACTCTTATAGCAGTATTATTGTTAATTTGAGTGCTCCGCAATTGCTGCGAAAGGTTATAAATACGTTATAGCACTAAAATGGAGAATCCTATAAGGCACCGGAGCAAGTGCTGTAATATTGTTATAGGATTAGTATACATGTATTAGTGTATATGTTTTTATTTTGAAATGATATTCATTTGAAATAATTTATGTTATGCGAGAGTGAGAAAGGTATTATTTTTTATTTTCAAATAGTAATTTAATGGAGTTTCTATTTATTTCCTGGGAAAGGGAGATACTATCTAATATCTGATATTAGTTAATAATATAAAAAATGTCTTACTAATAAATAATTTGTTTCGGTCAAAAATAATTGTATTAATATTTATAATTATTGTGAACAAAATGCAAAATTTACCTGGGAATGACATTTCATTGACATTTATTATAAAAATACTTCGAAAAAATACATTGCCCTTCAAAAATAATCAATTTTTAAATAAATAAAAGAAAATATATTTTTAAATTGCATCTTTAAAACATTTAATAATGTATGTTAATTAATGCATAACATCAAATTTGATATTTAAATAATTATTCTTTTAAGTAAAAATGATATTTTTGCGATAATGCAAAATAAAACTCTTTGATTTTTGTTTATTTAAAAAAAAATTACCATCTTTGTAGAAAATAATGGCCGTCGCAAAATATTTATCTAAAAGCTACAGTAAGTTTATTAGTAATATTATAGGAATACAGTCAAATAATAACACCACTACTGCTATTCTAGCAATTCTATTCTTATAACAACACTTTAAATCTTGATATAGGATTACGCACTTTTAGACTTGTAAAAACATTGCTGTATCACTTACTGAAAATCCCATTATAACAATTCCCGCAATTGCTATAAGAACATTCTTATAGCAATATTAACACATTATTCCCATAAAAACATCATTATAACACCTTTAGTACTTATCGGGAGTCATATAGAAGTCTTGTAGCATTAATTTTGTTTTTATAACAATAAAATGTTACGTGGGTAGAAACAACTTTTTTTTCGGTTTTTGTTTTTGGTCTTGATTTAATATCCTTGTAAACGTATAGTAATTTTAAAACGTCTAGTATTGATAATAATGTGTTGCCTGTATGTATGAATATAATAATTTTGTTATATTTTGTTTAAAAACATTTTTTTTTTATATTGAAGTTTTACATACGAAGGACAAATTGCTATGTTTATCATTGGCAAATTTTGTGTCAACGTTTATCATAGTAAAATTCACTAAAAACTTTTTACATTGTACTAATTAGAAGATTTCGAGTTCAAATCCCGCTTAGGACATGAATATTTAATTAGTTTTTTTTCTCTTAAAATAATAATTATTATTAATATTGCAGTAATGAAATTTAAAAAAAAAAATATTTTTAAAGTATAATTGAGCGTACATTTACGCTTTTGGCGTATAACAAAGTTTTGATCTGCAAACAAATTTTAAAACCAGTTTTATACGGTTTAAACTATCCAAGACCAGTTTAAACAAGATAAAATAAAAAACTGGCAGTACGCCACAAATTCCATCTTTGTCAACATGTTGATACATAAGTTTTAAGCTTAGCTGAAAATTGAAACTTTGTTAGTAAACTTAAAAGGACAAAACCATTCAAACTGTATTAGATTAAAATCTTTTATCTCGCAATAACTTGATTAAAAATATCTGAAGTAATAGAGCCAAAATTGTATTAATTGTTGGACTAGTTTTAGCCTTAACAAAAGAGCAAGAGCTTTCAGTGTGTTAAAAGCGACACAATCCTTCACTTCGTTCCATCCTGGAAAATAGAACGATAAATGAAGGTTCTTTTAATGATTTTCTTCTATCTGAAAAAAAAAGTATAATTTGAAGATTACTTGATTAAACTATGAAATAACGATGGCTCATATAAATTTGAGGTAGTCAGGGGTTTATCTACTTTATTACATGTTGGGTGGCATAGTAGGTACAACACTCCATTCTAGTTTTTATAAAAACTTGTTTTCCAGCGTTAGAGTAAAATTTTGGTATAACAGTGAAAATAGTCGAATATTTTCCTTTTAATTTTACTGATATGCTTATCATACAGATACGCGTATTTCGTCTACTACTTGACTTGACTTGAAGACTTCTTCAGTGTTTTGTACTCGACTGAGGAAAGATATCTAAAATTGTCTTATTTATTTTATTCGTACAGGTAACAATTTGATGTTTCTCGCAGCTGCAGGGTTGTTTATTATCCAATGAATTAGCACAGGTAGGGGATTGAATAAAAATATTTTTATTTATTTTAGATAGATACGTAGATGATATTTTTGCTGTAATAACGGAAAGGGACTTAGAATCAACCTTAACTACTCTTAACGAGCTCCACAGGAATATACAGTTTACTGTCGAAGTAGAAAAAGAAGGTCAACTACCATTCTTAGATCTACTGTTAAGTAAAACAGGAACATCTATAGAACTAGAGATTTACAGGAAACCTACGGATACTGACAGGGTCATCCCGAATACCTGTAACCACTCCTATCAACATAAGATGGCATCGTTCAACCATATGATCCATCGAATGTTAACACTTCCCATCTCCCAAAAAGGTTTAGTAAAAGAAACTAAACACATATTTGAAATTGTGAGAATAAACGGATATCCGGAAAAAACCATCACGGCCTTACTTAGTAAACGGAAAAGAAGTTTACAACGTAATTCCCTCACTAACCTACTCACTGATCAACAACCCATAAGAAGAGTAGCATTGGAGTTTAACAAGATTTCTCTCCCACTCAGAACGAAATTAAGAAAACACGGGTTAGATATCGTATATAGCAGCAGAACTAACCAACTCAAGTCTGTTCTAGGTTCAACTAAAGACCCAATCGAACAAATGGAAAAATCAGGTGTACATAAGGAAACTTGCAGTCATTGCAACAAAGTTTATATTGGGCAAACTAAGAGAAACATGCAAACACGACTCAATGAACACCTGAGAAAAGAAGAATTATAGCTGAGCAAAACAATTCCATAGAATTCAGATCCAAAGTAGCAGAACACATCATCCAAGAGAATCACAGTATTTCGAAAGAAGACGTCAAAGTAATGGTAAATTACATTAGAGATTCTAGGAAACTAGATTCAGCTGAAAACATCGAAAACAAAACCAAGGTAACCAGTTATTCTTCTTTATTTAAATTTTTAGTTAAATATAATAGAAAAAATAACACCACCCCTAACTGTCACTCTAACGTCGGAAATTATATTTCAAATACCAACAATGAAATAAGTAAGAATATTATTACTCAACCCTCTACCTATGATATTTCATTGGATAATAAACAACCATCCAACTGCGACAATCCAACGTCAAATTGCTACATGCTTACAAAAGAATAAATAAGACCTCTTAGATTTCCTTACAAAGAACCGAAGAAGTTTGGAAGTAGTACACGAAATACGCGTTTATCTGTATGAAAAGCATATCAGTAAAATTAAAAGGAAAGTATTTGACTATTTTCGACAAGTTTGATTTGGGATGAAAGGAAAATGTTTTATATGTAATTTGACGTGACCCTTTGTCATTGGGATAAAACGAATGAAAAAAAATAATTGAGGGTATAAGTTGGAAAATAAAAATGGAACTATACGCTATTTAAGAAAGCTTATGTACTGACAATAGTAAGTTTTAATAAATTGATAAGCCAGAAATTTGGTAGAATGTGTTTTTGAACACAACATCTAGAATTGTAGTTCCCATTATGTAATTAAAAAAATTTCAGTACCGTACGTAATCTATCTAGTTAAGTCTTAATAATTAACTACTTAACTAATTAGTTAATTTCTTTTGTGGAGTAAAAATATAAAGAACTTTAAAAAAAAAAAACATCAATCGCAAAAATAATATCGATGTTGAAATTGGGCGAAGAATTTTCATATCAACTGGGTTCAAAGCTCATATCTCTAAATACCAAATTACAACTATACAAAATGTTCATCTTTCCGGTATTGATATTTCGTTCTGAATCGTGGACATTAAGCCAGTGGGTGTACACGTTTTCAAAAAATTATTCGAACAAATTTCAAGTATTTTCGAAAGAAAATATTTTTGTCAAATTTTTGATCCTGTGATGTCTGGCGAACAGGTTTGAAATATATATAAAGACGAATTATATCAGTTGTTTAAATCTACCAAGAAATTTCTAACTAATACTAACTAAAACTTCACTGGGTTAGATCATAAAGGACGAATGAAAGAAACTGTTTCAGCTAAAACAAACTCTTCGAATCCAAACCCTGGAAGCGCGTTGTCACAAAATACCACAACTTCGTCGGGGAAATGAAATGTTGATATATATGAAAAAGATTTATATTTCCAACAGGAAAGAATCTAGTTGGTAACCGGAGTCAATGGAAGAAAATATTACGCAGGTAGGTCCGGTCCAGGACTTTCAAGATCAGTAGCGTCCAGAAAGTAAATAAGAAAACTATGAAATTTAAAAAAGCCTAATTCTTGATATTAGGTGTAGTTCCCTACATTTAAATAAGTTGAAACAACAAAAATTCAAAAACCAATTTATTGCTATTGGTCAGCAATCTGCGTTAGTTGTTAGGAGGTATATTCCATTGCCTTGGCAATTAATTAGGTCACTTTATAAACTCTTTAAATGAAAATACACCATTTTTGAATTTTTTAAATTGAAATTCGACATGATGATATCAAATTTTTACAATTCTTTTATAGATTTTTTCCTGTCCCTTTTCAGTTAGAAAACTAAAATAAAAATCAAAAAAAAGTATATAAATTTAAAAAGACCATGCTCTTATTTTACAATAGTAATAAATTAACAAAAGCTTGTTATTACTTTGTTAATAATATACGACAAAACAAAAATCATAAACGATCTCGGTAATAAGCTCTGTATTAGCGCTCTTCATAACATCTCTTGTCCTATCTAATATTAGCCCTTATATTTCACTATATATATAACTTGGTTTGTATAGAATTGTGTTATGCATTGTAATTTTGTTTTGTTGAAAGATTAATTTGGAGTATATGAACATTTTTGTACATGAAATGACTTATGTTGCTATTTCATATTCTGTTGTGGACTGAAAAGTAGCGTACTGTTAACCAAAATTGTTATGAACTTACTTAATATTTTCTATAAACATATAGACATGTCTGCAATCTGCATAATAGTTGTAATTGTTCAAGAAAACAAATAAAAATTTTTTACTGGATATAGGAGAGAGAGAGAAAGAGTACATTATCTAGCTTTTCTATTTCGTCTTCTATGATAAAATTAAATAATAGAACTTAAAGAGCACTTATAGAGTATTTTACACCGTTTTTTATTTTAAATACATTTCATTTTTGATCTAGCACTAAATCCTTAAGTCTGTGAGTTATTTACGGTCATCACAGCTATAACCATTGATTTTTTTTTAATACCTTATCTAGTCACAGCTGATAAAATTTATTAAATTTATAAAAGATTTAAATTAGCTCGACTCAACATTAAATAAAAAATAAGCTATTATATGTGAGGAGTCAATGGGCCTACTGAGTGACTTAGATAGATTAAAATAAGACAGTCCCTATAAAAATCATCCATAACTACTACTCACCTGTCTGTCATTAACATCTTGACAGAATTTATTTTTAAGTTTACAAAATCATTTAAATAAAAAATCATGTAAGTATATTTATATTTATATACATACATATCTATATATATATATACTTAATACAGTTAATATTTAAAAATAAATAATCGAAACAATAAAAAATAAATAAAATAAAAACAATAGAACAAAATAAAACTTACTTCATTTGACATCGTTGTCACTTGATTTTGCTGTTTCTTTGTTGTGACACCTTTTTTTGGTTTTTTTGCACTATCTAAATTTTGATTTTTTTTTTTGACATTTTTCGTATTCGGTAATTTATTATCCTTTTTCCATTTCATTCTTCTATTTTGAAACCAAATTTTAATTTGACGTTCTGACAATATCAAAGTATGTGCAATTTCAATTCTCCTTCTTCGTGTTAAATAACGATTATAGTGAAATTCTTTTTCCAATTCTAATATTTGGTGACGAGTGTAGGCAGTTCTTTGTCTTTTTGGTTCCATACCAGGTTGAAATGATCCATTCGCTGAAAATAAAATAACAAAATAAATATAATAATAAAAATTAAAAATAATAATAAAAAAGAATAATAACAATAAAAAATAAAAATATATATAATAAAAATATAAAAACAGTGAAGAAAAAAAAAAGAAATTTTTTTGTGATTAATGTTCTGATAATGTCGTTTAGGAAGAAAAAAAAAATGGTTTTGTTTTTGTTTTTTAAATGAAAATTCTGCCTATATCCAAAAATGTCTTCCATTTAAGTATGTACGTACTTATTTCGTTCACGGCACAATAACTGAGTAAGAGAAAGAAAATAAAAAAAAAAAAAATAAAATAAAAAACTCAGATTGTATAAAAGCTCTTCTGAGTGACTGAAATCGATAAAGTATTATTCATAGAAAATAAACTGTCAACATTTTCAAAAGTCCATTAATAATTTCTCTTTGAAAAACGAAAAAGTATAAAAAAAATATATTTATTTTTTCTGTTTTTTTTTTCTTTCTTTCTTTCTCATCTTAGCCATAAAATATAATATTCTTGGAAAGGTATAAATATTTTGATTTTCCGCTTCACATACTAAATTAAAAATTTAATATTTTATGTGAAATGGTTTTGTTTTTGTGTTATTACTTTTATATTTTACTCTTGATAGTAACTGAGGTAGAATCACCTTTTCGTGGTTAATTAAGTACGGCACTACAAGTTTATACTAAAATATTTACACCATGGCAATGGTTAATAAAATCTGAAGTGAATCAACAAATGATGAGAGACATTTGAAAAAAAAATTGTTGTATTTTACTAAAATTTGGTACACTTAAGTTGAAGCCACTATTTAGAGGACCCAGTTTAATTTATAATACATTTTAACCAGTGCAAGATATTTTGGTTAATTCCAATCACATCGAAAACAAAACAAGGACTAAATATAAAAAAAAATGCAAACCAACCTGTGAAATCACGTTGAATAACACGTTACACGTTGTTATACGTTGTTATACATTGTGTTACACGTTGAATAACAAAAAACACAACAGCGATATCCATAATATGTGTGATCTACAGAATATACCCTCACTGGAGGAAGTACTCATGATTCCGAAATTGAGATTAGATCTAAGTAGTTCACACGATTGAAATTGAGGTGTTGGAACTACTTAGAGGATGGTGGAAAGAAAAATTATCAAGACAATTGGATTAATGGTGAATGTCCAGTTAAATACACTGATCTGTCGATATGTACTTCTTTATTTTATACAGATTAGATCGATAGCAACGAACCATATTAGGGGATATTAAGTATAGGTTAAAATAAGCAGAAAAGTATATGATGAAATACTATAATCAAACCCTTTGAAATTACAAAATTTCCCACTTTTAAAATAATCTTAGTTTAGTTTTTGCCCAGGCAGATGTACACCGACAAGATATAGCGCATAAGTAAAGTCAAGACCACATAACATCATACCTATGTCAATAAAATAAATTAAATTAAATTTAAAATATTTAAATTTTCAACTCATCGTAGGTACAATAAGATTTTTCCAAAGATTCATTATTTCAATTAAATTCAAAATCTCAAAAATGAAGCTTATTAGTTATAAGTTAAAATTAGTATAACTTACGATAAGCTCTATATTATTGGACTTCAACTAATAATCCTCCACAAACAAACAATAACAACAAATAGGTTATTCGAGCTTTGGTATTCAAAAGAGCACAATAATTGGGCCAATTCTCTTTAAAAGGCAAAATAACTGGAATATGTTCTCCATCTACCAAACTAATGGCCTATGAAAAAAAAACTTAATACAAATGTTGATTGAAATACTGAACTGTAGCTCATTTTTCCTAGTAATTCAAACAATATCAATTTTTATTTGTCTATAAGGCCATAAGGGTCTCTACTTTATGAGCATTGACACTTAAGTTAAATATATTCAATGTGTCATTGTGTCAAAAATATGTTCACGCTGGGCTGTGAATAATTACGTAAATAAATCTACAATTTAAGATTTTTAGGTTATAGATTTAGCGATGATATGTGATACATTCTCCATCCAATGCCCAAATAAAAGTAATGGAACGACCATCACGTGATGAAAAATTTGTATCGTAAAACCGTTTGCTTTTTGTTTTAATTTTTTTTAATAAAAAAAGGGTTTTGTGACATTTCTAGTTTTATAAGCAATATTGATATTTTTAGTTTATAGTCTGATTTTTCTTTGAACATAAGTATTTACTCGTTGAGTCTAAACCGACTTCATCTAGCTATATGTCTTTGTTATTATACGTTTATAGTTCATTTTCTATTCAAGTGACTTTAAAGACTTCCATCACTTCACATATTATTTTGCAAATATTCTAAAATGAATTAATATAATCAACGTTCGTTAAAATATTACATGAAGGACATCTCGGGACCATCAAATTATAAGGCCAGAGATTTTTTAGGGGGTAGAAATAAACAAAAAAATGTATGAGGCGTGAAGTACATATATTGTTAAACTTTTAGACGTCTTATTGTGATCTTTAATATTTGATAGTTTCCGAAATATCTTGTTTTCATTATTTCCCTAAGATAATTTCCCATAGCAGTTAGAAAAGATAAAGTAAATGTTGCTGTGATTAAATAAAAATAATTGAAATTTTCTTCATATTTGTTATTATCTATTGCGTTGGGTCGTTTTGATTGGGACCTATTGAAATATTATTAATTTTATATAAATCAAATATTATTTAAGAAAATTACGACATCGGCATAACATTTTTCTAACTTTGTTTTAAAATATTTTGATCAGCTTTAATCATAGCTACTTTTGTATTATCTTAATATTTATTTCTAATATTTAACTGTGATTTTATAAAGAAAACAGTAACCAAATCCGAGTGTGTTTAAACTAGACATTTACTTCAATACAATTTTTTATTTGTTTTGACTTTCTCTTACACTTTATGATCCGATCCGGCACATCCTATATATGTATCTCTTTTAACAAAATAAACTGTTGACCTCACCAATAAACACATTCTCAAGCTAAATTTATCTATGGACAAAAATTTTATATCTGGACAATTAATAGAAATATATCCAGGCGACTCAAAAGATCGACAAATCAAAAGATCGACTCAAAAGATCGGTAATTCTTTTGAGTTAATATAGCAATAATAATGTCTAAAGAAAAATCGCTACATCGCTGGATGTAGTCTACATTCAAAATTAAAATAAAGTCTAACAAAAATTGCTCATTAGTCTTTAGGACTAGATCACAATATACGATAAAGGTGTGGTTTAGTAGGTAAAAATCCCAAACGCAAGCTAAGGGCATCTCATTGTGTCTTTTGAAGATTCCAACCAGCCTAAGTATCAAAAAAAAATGTTATCTATGAATCTTTAAAAGCGTGTATCTATTTCAACGGTTCTCACTCTTGATTATATCTTTTGAAAAACTTCATTATCTGAATTCAGATAGATTCAAAAACTTTTTTGTTTAATGACAATTTTTTAAATGCACCTTTCTTTAAGGAATTTCATTCAATGTGAACTAAAGAGCGATAACTTCAAGAAATCTAAGAGTCAAAAAAACATTCAAAGCTGATAAATTCTTTGAAATTTAGTTACGTGATAAAAATACATGCGTTGAAATACACCTTGAACCACTATAGGTGGGTAATATGGATAAGGTGACAATAAAAATAATAATAAAAACAATTATTGTTGTGTAATGAGCAAATGTAAGAAATATTCCCTACTCTCTTATTCAAGGGCCAAATGTAATTGAATGATGAGCTATAACTAAATTTTGGTCTCATTCATTGTCTTTCAAGGTGGGGGGAGTAAGAAAGATTGGAACCTCTAAGGTAAAGCAAGTAATTGAAAGAAGAGTTATAGGATTCGAAGATGCACAAACGCTAAAGAATAGATCAAACTATGTATATTGAAACATCATTCCATTCCAAAAGTAAGTTCTACAAAAGTTTTATTTAAACCTACTGCAAATAGAATGATAGCCCATCTTATTTTTAATATCCTATCATTCAGGTATAATCAAATATTTTATTTTTCAAATTTTATCCTTTTTTTTAATTTTTTTTTATTTCTCTGTTTTTTTTTTTTTTTTTGAAAATCTGGTGACTTTAAACAAGTTCTATAAAACTCAAGTAATAAAGTATTTACAGATACGGAACAACTGGGGAAAATATTATAAAACCTGACGTATACCTATACGCAATCATTTTTCATTTTGATGCCTGTCAAACAAAGTTACCATTCTATTCATAATTTTCGTTTTTTTGTTGCTGTTCTTTTTGCTTTCTGTTTTTTTTTTATTTTTATTATTTTATTTTTGAAGAAGGAAAAATTAATTTGTCCAGGTCTTGTGCATTTTATACAATTACAATTTAAAGAATAACAAAAACAAAAAAAAAAAAAAACCATTTTTTACACTTTCTATTATTTCCCATTTTCAAAAATTTTATATGCGTGTATGTTTGTGTAAATTGAGTGTAAATTAGGGGGAGTAAAAGATGATTTTTCTGAACATTATCTAAAACAATTTTATATTGAATAAAAATATAGTCTTTACTTTATAATAAAGTAGTTATAAAAAAAAAAAAAAAATAAATAAAATAAAAAAAAACAAAAACAAAAAATATATTTTTGAAATATTACTTTTTAAAAAATTTTTTTGTATTAGTTGCGATTCTCGAATATTTCACCTTGTACACTCATTAAATGAAAAATTGCGAAAAGTTTTCTTTATTAATTTTATGAGTTTGGGGTTTTTTAATATTTCATAAATTAAATTTATTATTATAAATTGTAAAATAGTGAAAGTTTTCTTGGCATTTTGTTATCCCAGAAAATCTTCTCTTCCTTAAACAAATTTATTTATTCAAATATATATATAAAATTTTAATTGCCTAGGATAATTGTTGTAGCATATGGCGTAATTGAGAGAAAATATCAAAATAAAAATTTAAAAATAATGAAAATAAAATGTTGAATGTTTCCGTTAATCAAATATCCATCAAATTAAATATTTTTTTTATGTATACATCAAAATTAAGAAATGCAAATGAAACATGAAGTAAATAAGTGAAAAGTTCGAGTCCGATTGTTATTATTGTCGTTATGAAATATTAAGTTTAACACCTAGGTTAAGTTAGATTAAGTAGGTTTAGCAATTAGGTTAATTTAGATTAGTTAGATCTAGGATATATTTAACAAATACGATCTAATATTGAAATTTTAAGTCTTATTTTTTACAACACATATAAGAATACACATGTTAACATACAGTAAGCAAATAAAATTAATATCAAAAATAAAATTTGCTTAAATGATAATAGAAAGTACTAACTAGTTATAGAAGTATAGTATTCAAGCTGTTTTTCTTAAACTTCTTCTAGGCTAAGTTTGTTTTAAGTTTGTATTTGAATGGTAAATTAAAAAAGTTTAAACAAAAAATAATGTATGCAAGACCAATTTTTGCGGGTTCTTATATTCATGTCTCATTGCTTTTGTATGTAATTTTTTTATACGAAACAAAAATTATATATACAGTTTTCCGCATTTATCTGGATGGATGGGTGTTCGACAGAACGCTCTGTTGACAGTTGACAGATGACAGGTGACAAATGACAATTTACAAGTCACGGATGACAGATCGCATATATAAGCAATAATAAAAAACAGAGACTATGTTTATGACAATTACATGATGTTAAAATTTGTATATGTGTTGAAGCGTTACGTCGAACTATAACCGTTAAATATATAAAATACATAATTTTAATTTTGTCGAACTTATTTCATTTTTAATTTCCATAAATTTTTCGAACTTATTTCATAATGAAAAAGGTTCCATCAAATTAAAAATTAAATAAGTTCGATAAATTTATTAAAATTAAAAGTGAAATAACTTCGAAAAAATATTGTTAATTTTTTGTCGAAGTCATTGGAATCGAACTAATCTCGCAGCGCCACAAAAACTATGTATAACAAATTTTTATTTTTTTTGTTTTTTTTTTTTGTTATGATCATGATCATATAGGGGTTGGTGGGTACGAAATTAAAAAAAAAAAGATCCATTTTCATAATTCCATTTTCAAGTAAATAATTATGTAAATATTCTGTAAAAGGCGTACAGCTTTGATTTTGAATCCAACTCTAAGATAATTCATACATGTGTGGAATTTTTTATTTTGGAATTATTTTTGTCAGTGTTTGGAATTTTGTAACTTTGAAATTTTTTTTTGGAATTATGACACCATCCCATTCTGTTTATATGGTACTTAAAAGCGTTCTAATTAACAAATAAAGGTATGATAAATTAGTAAGCAAATACGTATTTTTCTTAAGCTTGAAATGAAAACTCTAATAAAGGAAAGAAATGCTAGAATTAATTTTGCTTCCGTCATTTATGACGGGTTAGTAAACTAGTTCTTTAATAATTTATTATTTACTTTTAATTTTGGATTATTATTGTTTATTATGCATTCCTTAAACATTTCGAACTTCTACTAATAATTAAATCCTTCTTTCATTTTCAGCTTATTTAAGTCAATTCTATTTGGAATAAGAGAAGCTTGCATCTTATCACTGCAGTTGTTTTTTTGTTTTTTTTTTTAACACTACCCAAACATTATAGAAAAAGATTCCTTTATACAAAATTATTGTAGGTTGCGGGAAGAAGAAAAAGATTAGTAGGGAAACAAAATGAGAGCTTCATTTATCATTTTGCACATGATAGCATCATTTGTCCGAGGCACATGCTCGAAAGAACTAAAATCACTAGTTCCGCCTCTTGAGAAATTCAAGGAACACGAGAGGCTGAAAATGACCACCCCTACACCGTGGAAATACCAAAATGTTTCAAAACTGGTTATGGAAATTCGTTTATCGTCAGAACTTCTAGAATGTCGAATCGCATTCCACTACAAGCATTCCCAAGAAGGCGTAGTTTTTATTTCTTTAAATTAGAAAAATCCAAAGTGAACATCAATAACATATTTTGCAACTCCCCGTCGAACCTTTCTCATTTTTTCTCTCTAACTATCCCTTTTCTTTTCTTTTCCAAAAGGCAACGGTACGAAAGTATAAAGGTTTTTCTGACCTAAGTGTTAGCTAATAATATATAAAAAAAACGAGAAGAATATAATTAGAGATTCCTTTAATATTTTTGATAATGTGCTGGTGCATATTATGAACACAGCAATGAGGCATGGATTATTTCCCAGCAGGTGGAAAAAACCTGTTGTGTGGCCAATTCGTAAAAGTGGTAAGCCAAGATTATTATATAAATTTAGACCAATTTGTATGTCACCGATGTACCAAAAGATATTATTTTGTAATTAATACATAAGTACATCACTATTTAGAAACGAATAATATTATTTGCGATGAACAAAGTTGTTTGAGAGGTAAACATTCATATGAAACAGCTCTAAATGTTGTACTAGATGAATGGAAGCTAGCAAATAAAAATAGTCTAGTAATTGTTGAAGTTTTTTTGAATTCAGAACCCAAAAAACTTGTGCTAATAGAAAATTTTCTAAAAGTGAATTTATTAATATGGAAGTGCCTCAATGAACAATTTTAGGTGTTGTAAGTTTTTTGTTATATACAAATGATATTGAATCAAGCATAAAATTTGGTAAAATCATTGTATTTGCAGAAAACAACATTAAAGATTGTTGTCATAAATTAAACGAAGATCTAGCAAATTTGTGAATCTGGTTGCGACTGAATAAACTTAAACTAAATTTAGAAAAAAAGGCATTGTGGTAAATAATCGATCTAATAGTTACGGATATGTATCTCCAAATTAATGTAGATTCACATGTCGAATTCCATAACTAATATATAATGTAGATAATAGTAGCCTCGAACACTAAATGTCATTAAATATTTGGGTATTATGATTGATAATAGATTAAATCATGATAATCTCCATTATCTTAGTTAGTAATAAGATTGCAAGAAAAATTGGGCATTTAGGTAGAATAAGAAACAAACTTACCAATAAATGTGCGATACCTAACTATTTATAATACACCAATTTTATAGCACTTGGACTATTGTACATATCGTTCTTATTCTTATGCAATGAAGCATCTATTAGAATTAATTTGTAACGTTCAAACACAAATTTAATGCTGAGAAAATTTAAATAGATGTCTCCTTGACATCGTAAATGTCGTAACACAAAGTTGAATACAACTTCCACATGATCTTGAATGTCTAGAAAAGCACACAAAAGCTTGAGACATTGCCTGCATGATCACAAGTGTTGTCGACGATGTCTCCGCGACCGGTTTGAGGAATGAAGCTATCATTTTGTTTCCCTACTAATCGTTTTCTTCTTCCCGAAACCTACAATAATTTTGTATAAAGGAATCTTTTCCTATAATGTTTGGGTAGTGTTAAAAAAAAAACAAAAAAAAAACTAAAGATGCAAGCTTCTCTTATTCCAAATAGAATTGACTTAAATAAGCTGAAAATGAAAGAAGTATTTAATTATTAGTAGAAGTTCGAAATGTTTAAGGAATGCATAATAAACAATAATAATCCAAAATTAAAAGTAAATAATAAATTATTAAAGAACTAGTTTTGTAACCCGTCATAAATGACGGAAGCAAACAAACATTTTTAAAAACCCAATGCTGTACAGTGTTAATAAAAACTGTATGTTAATTTTACTTGATCACAAATGAATTAAAACACAATGTCTCAGAAAGCTCCCATTACACAATGTTGCCAACTAAATTTACTGATCAAATTGACAGCTAAGTTTTTTTTACATTGTATTAGGTTGAGGTTTTTTTAAGACATTAACGATGTCACCGTCTATTAGACAAATATTAGAGTTTTTTCATACATTGATTTTCATATATAAAATGAAACATAATATGCTTCCTAATTATTTATCGAGACTTTTAAATTATGTGGGTGAATCAAATAATCATAATTTAAGATCAGCACATGTACTGACGTTGTTCATAATGTTAACAATAGTACTGCTTTCAAAAAGTGTAACATGTTACATAATGAATTTCAGTTAATTTTGAATTGTTTTTATTTTTTTTTATTTTTATTTCTTATATATAATAATGATGATGTTAATACTTAAATAGTATTTATACTAATAAATTTAATAAAAAATAAAAAAAAAAAATAGTAGGGAAGTTGGAGACGAATTTAAAGAGGTTTTTTTTGAAAAGTTGCAAAATGTATGATGGACTATTTCCGAGAGGAACACATAAGATGGAAGGTTCCACATTTTAGAGGTTCTTACAATAAATGAATTTCCGAAACCAGTTTTGAATCACCTGGCTATTTTCACGGTGTGGAAATTAGTGTTTGAAATCTTTCTAGAGAGTGAGAGAGGGAGAGGGAGAGATAAAGAGAATTTCAACGTTTCGACGCGTGAAAAGAGAATTAAGCGTTACCTGGACGATGGATATTATACGGACGGATAATTAGGCTAAGGTACGATTTTTAAAGGTAACCTAATGAAGTTTTAGGTGTGCCAACCCATATGGGAGAATTTTACCTCCATCTTAGGTTGGATATGATTTATAGATATGGGACATCTCTTAGAGAAAAGTTGGCTATACATTGTGAAAGGAAAGACAAACATTTGGCAGCATTCTTAGCTATATCAGAAATAGGCTCAGTATGAAGAAGGTTTATATACAAGTATAGGAAATAGTTTTTGTTTTAAACCCCGTGTGTTATATTTCTCCTAAGAGAGGAACCGTTTGATTTTGCATATTTTAAGTATAAAATGTTTCAATCCCATCAAAATATCCTAAATTTGCATTGAATTTTACTTGTAACAGAGTCCGCTTGCAAAAGAGTTTGTTGCTCCAGTTATGGAGTTATTTGTAACAGAGATCAACTCTTAATTAAGTTATTTTGAAAATCATATTATTTACTAAAATAAGATACGATGATTAGAAATATCTGAGCTATATTAGAAAACCCTCTCTGAGAGATACTTTTGTTCATTCTACACCAAATGATGGTCATATTATAATTTAATTTCAGTTTTTAAATTTCATTATGGCAATTTGATTAAAAATCAGTGAAAATGTATATGTTTTGAATTAAAGAAATTTTCATGGATTGATTTGAATAAAGTGAAAGTATTACATCCAAATAATAAATTAAACTATGTTTATTTTTTCTTATAATATATCTATGGATCGTACTATTCAAGTCTAACCGTAAGTAGCTACGTTAAGTAGCTAATAAATAAATAGATTTAAAAATCAGGTAAAATTCATTTAATTTTTTTCTACTTTTCTACTGGACATATTAATTGTTTTTGTCAGAAAAATCCTAAACCAATATCAGAAAAATCCTAGACCATTTATTAAAGTATTATTTATTAAAATTTATTAAAACATGTGTACGTTACGGCTTACCATTTTCATTTTAAAAATAAAATTTAATTGAAACAAAAATTTAGAAAAAAAAAATATTAACATTGGCATTATTCTGTCGTCACTGTTCTTAAGATATAGACAGTGATTTATTGTTTTAGACATTTGCAAGTGTGTACATTTGTAATGATTTAAAAAGCTCATCCAAAGTCAGAACAATATATTAATAATTTTATGTATATGTATTTGGTTTTAAATGTATTTTTATGTCCTTTTCTTTTATTTTATACATGCGAGTTATGTCAATTACACAATTGAGTAGACTAATAAATTATTCTAGAATATTAAGTTTGTAATTAATTCGATAATATGAATTTGTTAATTAAACTTAGTTTAAGAAATATTTTGGAATGTATGTTTTATTTTGAGTATTACGATATATTCATATACTTTCTATATAATATGAAATTGCAATAAAATAAGATATTGTAATTTAATCTGATCTCAAATTAAATCTGAAAATAATTTGTATGCTATACCGATGCAAACAAAATTTGTAAATGGAAGCAAGAACTTTTAAAATTTAAAACTAATTCTCTTGAAACACTTCTATCATTTCCGTTTTATTTAATTATTATATTATTATTATATTATTATTATATTATTATGATTATATTTTGCGCTTTGTTGGAGAAAATAAGTCACTGAAAAAAAAACAAAATTTTACATGAAAAATTGACTACCCAAACGGAACCCAGCTCCAATGACCAATAGTCAATTCAATACCTGCATGAGTAATACACGTTTACTAAGAATGAAAAATTAATGAGAGGAAGAAAGAGGCTATATCGTCTGATATAGAGGATGCAAAAGAAAGTCGTTGTAAGAAAAGAAATATCATATGAATGATAGAATATCACACTAAAGAGAAATATTGCATGAAAGAGAGAAAACTTCTCATTAGAGACAGATAAGATCAAGCGGTGCGTTCAGTAGAATCTAGAGCTTCAACGAATAGCAGCGATGTATCAATTAGTGCTGCATTGTTGTACTAAAAAGTTTAGAATGACATTTGTTGTAGGTGACATTACATGCATTTTTGTTTTATTATTATTTTTGTTCTATCTATAAATTTTTTTTCTTTAGATGTTACGGCTTTTCTAAAAAAGATAAATAAACAAATATAAATAGAAATACTTTATAAATTTATTTACAAACTTTGTTTGCAGTTTTATAAATTGATATTCGTTATATCTCAAATGTTATTGATTTCTCACCACTCACAACAAATTTCATGTACGAAACCAATAATTTCCACATCAAAATATCAACACATAAACGTCATTAAGAAGTCCCTGATCGATATAGCATAGATGTTTTTTGCCACAATTTATGTAGCGCTTTACTTTAGCGCTAAATAAAATCACCGTTAAGTACAAAATTTACTGAAGTGCAGTATTTTTGCGGCGCTAGTGTATACTGAGAGCACCCAATGTCGAACATTTTGTACGTGAGAGAGAACATATCACTGAGAGGAATAAAAAATATTGTATTCGAGTCGAGAGGGAAACTATAAATGACGGAAATTCAGAGATTTTTATTTTGTTAATTTGATTTTTCTATTGTTTTCTTTATATAACTTAAATGTTTAGTCTGATTCCTTTTTTTTTAAATTAATAATTTTATTTTCAACAACTGCACAATTAAAGTAAATTTTAATTGAATTTTAGCTTCTAAGCTAAATCTAGTTCATTTACATTTTGACTCTGATATTGTTGCTTCAGATATTTCGAAAGCTTTCGATCGAGTATGGCAAGCAGCTTTAATGGCTAAACTTCAAACTATAGGTCTATGGTCTCTGTTTTCTCAATGAATTGAAGGTTTCCTTTCGAATCGTTCAATTCGTATCTTAGTAGACGAATTTAAGTCTCAAAAATTTAATATAAATGCCAGTGTTCCGCAAGGATCGGTACTCTCTCGTTGATTGTCACCAACGACCTACTTCAATCTACCTTTAATCCAATTCAAAGCATTGCAGATGACAGTACTTCAGGGGTAGCATCCTTTGATTTCCTCCGCAGAATCAATGCTTCAAACGTCGAAGTTAGCAATAAAACAGAGTTGAGTTCAACTCGACAAAAACTCAAAACTGTCTGATCTAACGAAAAATTCTAAAATTTGAAACCAATCTTTCCTTCCAAGATATTACTTTGCAAAAATCGGATCGGAACAATTCGATCGTCAAACAAGAGAAGTTGCAGATGCGCATCCCATCCCACATACTAGAAATACCAAAATGGCAAAAAACAGGTTACGGAAGTTCGTTCATAGTCCCGACTTCACGAAAGTGGAATTATATTTCTTCTTGTGTATTTCCAGATTCAAACAACACCATAGTGTACAACTTGCAGAAATTCAAGGAAAACATCAATAAATTCATGGTGAATATTCTTATCAATTCCTCCAATAACCTTTTTCTTTCTTCCTAACCTGTTCTATCCTATTCAAGCGGTACATAAGTACTAAAGATTACAGCCTAAAAAAAAAATATTATAATGTTAAGATTATATTACACGATTTATCTGTTGTTAAATACATTCGAACAAGTAATCATTACCGTTATCGACAAATTTAATATCCATTTACGGTTTTTTTTTCAAACTGAATATCAGTTTGCTCTAGTTAAAATGCCTAACATAGCGCTTATTTGTAAATTTAAGAGTCGGCTTAACCCATTTAACAAACTACTAAAAAAAGCCAGTAGGGCTTTTAACTTAATTTACTTAATGACGGAAATTTAACAGAAGAATATTCTGGGGATGAAGGTTGTAGTGATATAAATCATGTAGGGAAACGCTTAATAAATACTGAGGTTGTGGTTAATTCAACTGAAATTTAAATTTTTGAGTTAGAAAGTAGACAAAGGGTAAATGATAAAGCTAAAGAACATGTTAGTAAAAAAGGAAACATTTTTCTGGGAAAAAAGTAATATAGAAAATATTTCTGCATTTGATGATAGTCTCGTATACTAGGAAATCCTATTTTATCGCTAATAAATTTATCAAACAAGTCAAATCCTATCGATTTCTTTTTATTATTCTGGATCGATGAATTTATTGAGGACATTGTCAAATATACTAATGATTATTCATTAAAATAGAAAAATAATAATTTTTAGACGTTAAAAACAAGAAATATTGGCCTTTTTGCAATTTTAATTATTAGTGGTTATGCCCATTGACAACGAATACATTTTTGTATTGGTCCTCATCAGAAGATTGCCGTAATGATTTCATATATGCGAAGCAGGCCTTTTGATGACATTTTTCGTCATTGCACTTTTCCAGTTATTGCGAAAATTCTGATAAAGATGACTAGTTATATAAAATACGGCCAGTATTAGAATATGCAGATGGTATTTTCAAATATTTTATTCCAATACATTTCAATTTGTCTATTGAAGAGACTATGATACCATACTTCGAGCGTTATGGTTGTAAACAATTTACAAGAGGGAGGCCGGTTAGATTACCTACAATTACACCTGGACACCGTAGTAACAATACTTTTGAAAATCCTGCAAGATATGCAGAACAGTATTTAATTTTATTTTAATTTTATCTGGACAACCACGAAGCACCTGCAAATATTGCTAATTACGTACCACAAAGATTTGCAAGACTTGAAACATCCCATTGCATGATAAATGTTTTATAATATATCATACATAATCTTTGTTGAAATGTTTATATAATTATTATACCGGATGTTCCAGAGCATGCGTATCAGCTTTTTAAGAGAGGAAGGAGCCGTTATTTTAAAACTAAAACACTTCTTTCCGGTCCTTACGGAAAGTTGAAAATATCACCAATCAATAGAGCACGCTTACTAAATACATTTTTAAATTTTGAAATAACAGCTCCTTCCCCTCTTAAAAAGCTGATACCCGGTATATTTTAATCTTTGTATGAATATAAGTGTGCAATTATTGTTATTTTGTTTTTATTCTGAATAAATTAGTCAATTTTCTAATAAAATCTCTAAAATATTAAATAACATTGGAACTGAAACTTTATTTTTTAAATAAAAAAAAATCATATTATGCCAAGTGGGCTTTTTCGGCCACCCTCACAGCTTGGAAACGACAGAACCGATCTGTGAAATTTTAACATTTTTGATATTTAGGGACACCAATTACAAAGTTTTCATGGATAAAACATGTGTTTTCAGAAAGGTTATAATAGAGTGTTAAATGGGTTAAGATATTCAAATGATGGATATGTGGATAATAATTCAAAATCTAATGATAAAAAAATTTTTGCTGTCTGCGTGGAACCTTCAAATCCCATCGTGATGCAAAAATATAATGTAGTGCAACTTTACTTTGAACAACAACGTAACTTTGATAACAAGTATATACGAAAGAAAAACGATATGTCTATGTCTGTTCCCAAGAATATATCGGTAAAATAATAATATTATTATTTCAGTGAAAACAGTAATGGATTTTATTATTTAATTATTTTAAAAAATAATGTTCAAGCTATAACCCCAAGTTAAAAAAGCTCTTCAAAAGAAAGTATTATATTTTTAGACCTTTTAACTCTAAGGTAACAATTTCTCAACACAATTCAATTAAAAACGGTTTATTAATCAGTATTACTTAATAAAACTTCCATTTACTTAAAGTAGCAATAAATACAAATTTAACATATTTTTATCAAATGTCGTTCAACTTATCGATTTTTTTTTTTTTAATAAATTTAACTTAAATATTAATAAATCCATTTTTAATTTATTTATTTTTACAACTACTATCATAACTACTATGAACTGATGATTTTTATAGTTAAAATTCAATAAAAAATGATTCTCGTTTTAAAACAATTTACTACCGTATTTCTTGTACTGCAGTAAGGTTAACACAATTATTATTATTAGTTGGTATTAAAAGAACGCGAATATTAATGTGAATGAAATTTTTCTGGAGAATTTGATAACATCCAAAATTTTTAAATTAAAAAAGAATCGAAGAGGTACTCAATCATTGTGTTAAAAAAAAAATAAAAGCATCTCTTATAAAAGTAGCCTTGAAATTAATTCAATGGTTAGTTGACATTTCGATATCAATTTTATCGATTAACATTAAAAATAAAAACAAACAAAAAATAAATAAAGGTGTGTTTTTTTTTTAAATTAACGCATTTACTGACAGCTAAAATAATAATAACAACATATTTTAAAACAAAAGTCTAGTTACTGGTTTTTTTTTTTTTTTATAAATTTTAAACTTTGTTCTATAGGAATCAAAACAAACAAAAAAAAAAAAATTGGATTCAAAGGTGTGCCATTGACTGAAATATTTTAAGTAAGGTATGTAAAAGATATCAAAAAGTAAAAAAAAAAAAAATTGCAATCTTAATAACGATAACAAGAACACACTCATATCAAAATGTATTAGGAAACGATAAATCATATAAAATTTAAAAATTATAAAAAAATAATAAAAAATAAATGCACATTACAATAATTAAACTAAAATTTGATACTCACCAACACCAGCAACATGAATTTTTTTCATCCATGGATAAATAACACGTTCTCCATCTGATGTTTCACATGCACCATTTTCATCATCCTCCGAATCAGTTTCCTCTAAATCATCATCATTAATTGAATCTTCTTCATTTGGTGATGTATCCAACATAAGACGATCTTCCTCGAATATATCATCCTGTATAAATGAAACAAAAGCTGTGAAAGACTTAATTGTCGGCACTCGAATAATTAACTACTAAATATAATTTTAAAAATTAAAAAAAAATTTTTTGCTTTTTTTTTTTAATCAGAATTCTAGTTAAGGTTATCTTAAGAGTTCTTCAGTAGAAAGTAGTAGTAAATTGTATAATTGAACATTTTGAACTACAAATTTAATAATTAAGATGAAATTAATCGATTAGAATTATTTGGATATGTTATTCGGTTGATGGGATGTAGAGTTTTAGTATTCTGTTCTGTTATTCAATTTGATTAGATCAGATTATGTAATTAAGTGAGAGGATCTGTTCTGTCCCCTATATCAACGGAACCGCAAATGGGTTTATTGTGATTACCCGCGTTTATTAGTGCTAGTTAATTTTGTGAGTCCTTAAGGATACCTGATTTTGTGATCATACTCAGGATATTCTTCAATGGTATGCTGAAAAGCCCTCATTTTTCGGGGAACGCATCAGATATTTAATATATTCTTCCTTTATTTCACATATTCTACATAAGTTGTGTTCGATTAGATCCATTTTATAAAGATGCTTCTTTATTACACAGTGGCCTGTTATTATCCCTGCCAAGCACCTGTTTCCTATTGTTTCCTGTTTCCTATCACCCAAACTTTCAACTGCATCTTAGCTGAGGAATCCCACAGAATGGACTTGGCAATATTAAAGGCGTATTCGATGCATTTCTTGGTAGATAATTTGGTAGTAAATCTGGTATCCAAGTTATTGTGAATTTGTCTGTTTTTTCGAAGGTTTTAAGTATTTCTAAACAGTCTCATACTAGCTTTGATGTGATGGTATATGAATTAAATACGAATTAATATCTAATATGGCTGCCTAACTATCAAAGATAATGTAGATTTTATTTTTTTTTGTAATTTCTTCTTAAATTCTCTAGCACACACAGTTCTCTAGCATATAATTCGGTTTGGAAACTGTGTTTGTAGAGACTAGGCTTGAACAAATCAATTGGGTAACTTTAGTAGGCTAAATGAAGTAGAGATGACACTTTCAGATAAAATACAATAAAAACAGAACATCGTAATTCACAAAAACTAGTAAACGACAACTAAATAAATTGCAGTTAAAGGAAGCTGTCGCGAGCGATCGCTCACAAATTCCATATGCAAAAGGAATATAAAAATTATGTTTATGTATCCATGCTATTCCGAAAATGTAACAAAATTATAACAACAAGTGTTAAAAAAGATATGTTTCGGTTTTCGAAGAGAATGCTGAATTAACATCCTATTGTTTTGACTTTTATTTTTTAATGCAATTCGTAAGCTTGAAAGACCTTGTTTTGTTCATTGATTTGTGAGGCAAATATGCGAATACACGTTAAGAGATAAAAAACGTATCTGCGAAATCAGGGATGTATGCAAAATGAATGATGTTGTCCGTTGTAGTCGAAATAGAGTAAAAGAACTGGAGAGACCATGTAAATAGAATGTAAGAAGATTGACTGGAGAAACTAAATAGTGAATGGATAAATCAATATCAAACATTTATTAGGAAGACACACGAAATAATGAATGTTGAACGTTGTCATCGAAAAATTGTATAAGATATATTGAAAAAAATGACACACTTTATTAAAAAAAAAACAAAAAACCTCTAAAAATCCGTTAAAACACTAAAATTCAGAAATATAAGATTGGGAAATTGCAGAGATTCATTAATTTGTTAAATACATTATAGTATTTCGATTCAGTAATGAGATAGAGTAGTAAGCTGTTCCCGGCATAATATTCGCTGGTCCAGCATTAGAAAATATTTCTTTTGTCTTCATTCAAATATTTAACTCAAAGCAAAGTTTTCTACTTCCATAAAACAATTAATTTTTCCTATCATTTCGTCCAATTTATTTGATAACATTTCTCTAATCTATTCTATAATCTCTAATCTCTTTTTCTAAGCCCCTTGTTATTACGCCCGTGGATTTACCGATGTACAACAGTCTATTCTGGTTTGAACGTTTCTTTTGCATACAACGGAGACACCCTATGGAGATGGTAGTTTTATTATTTCAGCACTTATTGAAGAAGTAGTCAATATTGACCTTTCATATGTTCTTCATAAAATCCTGCTTCTGATGTTTTTCTTATAAGAAGGTTTTTTAACAAAACGGGTGATTTTTTAATGGTGGCGAAGAAAAATTTACCACCATGGCAACAATGAAAATATTTTTTTTCTGCTTGTCAACATTTTGCTTTACAAAATAAATATTCAAAGCTCAAAAAGTTGAAGATGTGCCTGCATTAATTAATTAGAAACACTTAGAGTTGGCTAATTCAAAGACACAAACCAAAATTTTGTAATTTAAGTATACCTACTTTATTAATTACTCTATTTCTTGACTAATTTTTTTTGCTTTAAAAAATACATTTATTGTTACAAAGCTTCATATTTTATTGATCGTATGATGTTTTTTGCTATTTGGTTCTTGTATTTAAATATGTAGATTTCCTAGGAACAAATAAATTTTTTTTATTTCTTATTCGGTAATTTTTTGCGATAATAATTTTAAAGAGCTTTGTATTTAAATGTTTAGATTCCTCTATCACTTTTAATTTTGCTTTAATTAACCGAGGTGTAAAATTTTACAGACAATATTAGATAACTATACATTTGATAATTTCAATATTTTTCGTGTTAGGTATATACGAAGATAGATTCAGAATTCATTACATCCATGTGTGATAATCTAATAAAATTGATCTATCTCTTATTTACAATACATACAATAACAATTTTTTTTACAATTTTCATTTCTGGTTAAATTATACTAGTACCTAAACTATCTACTCATAAAATCAACAAAACGATACGACACAAATTCAAATCTATTGCATAAGAGTTACAAAAGAAAACTTGAATTTATAATACCCCTCTCTGATAAATTTTACAGTTGTGCAAAATTTTAAAATTCTTTCCAGGTAGTTCAATCGATTAAGTTTGTACAAGTATTGATTAATTACAACAATATTCAATATTACAGGAGGTAAGGAATTTTCGATGTCAAATTTATTAAGGAATGTGGGTACAATAAAAAATTATTGAAATGTAAATGAATTATTCCATATGCTTTTTGTTTCAATCGATTCGAATTAAATTTGAAAAGAGAAAACGATTGTAAATTTCAATTTAAAAATTTATAAATAAAAAAAATAATAACAATTTATTCATCTCCACACTCAATTTTTAAGCAACATTCTTACTTAAAGCTAATAAGAACAAAATTTGATTATAGAAGTAAAGTAGATATACAGAGGATATTAACATTACCCAATACAAACAGTCATTTAATACTGGAGTTTTATTGACCTAAATTGGATTCAAGGACTATAATTTATGATTGTTATAAAAGCTTTAGTTGCCATGTGACTCATTTGATAATCGATGTTTCAATTTGTTATTTAATAATTAACAATTTTTTTTTTATTTTTAAATATAAAGCCTTTTATTTTTTGGTTCAAAAATAAAATTTTATTATTATAAATCAATTTTATACATAAAGTAAGTCAGAAATGTGTAAATTTTCTTCCACCAAAACATTGTGAGTCTCAAGTAAATATTTTAGAACTTAATAAAGTTAGTTTTATTGCACTAACTGATTAGTTCAAATTTTATTACAGACAAAGAGTCGACTTAGTGTATTTTATCTGTTTAAAATATTTTATTCGATAAAATTTCAAATGACTTATACTTTTAATTTGTTCAATCGTTTTTGGATAAATCATACTAAACCCTTTTATAAGAATTGTACTTTTTGTATTTTCAAATTAGTTTGTTATACGTGGAAGACAAGTAAAGTTTTAATAATAAAAACAAAAATACTGTTACTATGAAAATTAAAAATCGGGCAAGGAAAATTGTTCAAATGGCTAATGAGGTAAAAAGAAAAGGTACAAATACAAATATTTGTTGTACAGATTTCGAATATATTGAAAACCAATGTGCAATTTTTTCTGATCCATGGTATTATTCCAAACTTTAAAATTTGTTTAGCATTACTTATTTTATATTTATATACAAAAAATAGAAAATAATAGTGACTTTTCGAATGATCGTGTTATAAAAAAAAATGAATGGAAAAGACAAAAAAATTTAGCGTTAAAGTCCAAATGCCTTTCTTATTATGACTATAAATTATATTTCAAAGTTACGCCAAAAAAACTTGAAAATCATAAATGTAAGGTTTATTGCGGTAATTTTGATAAAGATAATCGAATGAAATTATGTAAAAAATTTAATATTTTGTCATATACAGAAAAAAAAATTTCATTTTGCAAACTGTTCTTCAACTGTGCTCAAAATCGATGACCCAGAAATGAATCAGGAAAACCTGGAAAAATTGTATCAATATATTTTTCTAGTAGTCATTTTTAAAAAAAATTAGAATTTGTGAAGAATTTTTGGAAACTTTAAATATTTCAAACCGATCCGTTATATACCAAGCATTTCTGGGGAAATCTGAATTCGATGGGCATTATTCTATGTAGGATAAAAGAGGTAAGGACATACTAAAAAACAAAACATCCATTCACTCTTTTAGCATTGTTAAGCAGCACATAGAAAGCTTCTGCCTTATTTTTTTTTTAAAGATTACAGCTTGTCTTTTTGCATACCGAAAAAAACCAATTATTATTATTATTGATTGAATTAAGTTTGATTTTTGAGTTTTCTTTAAAAAATCAAATCAAATTAAGTTTTTGCAAAGTTTTGCTCGACATCAGTATTACTTTAAATGTATATGTAGAGCTTTTAGTTTTTCTTAACTATATTTTTTCACACTACAAAATAAAAAGTTCAATCTACAAATTTAATTTACATTAAACTTAAAACTACTTCTTTAAAAATATTTTAATTACTGCAGATTATACAATTTAAGTTTTTGGTCTTTTTAGAAAGTGTGAAGCCAATTATATAATTTCCGTGTCTTGGTTCTATGAATTGGTTCATACAATTGGTCCTATGGAAACTTAAATGAAAATGTAAATAAATGTGAATTACGTATATATGCGATAATTTAAATTAATGTAAATATTACTAGTGGATCCCCTGTGCAATTGCACAGAAGTAGTTCTTTCAAACACGATTTTATATAAAACAAAATATTTGTTTTAGTATAGTTGTAGTGTTTTCTGAATAGCTCGGTTATTGAATATAACCTAATACTTTATGACGAAATTAACACTAATTTCAATATAACTTAACACAATAAAATCCCATTACTCTCAACGTAGTACATCGATGCATTTTAATTCGTTTATAGTCAAAAACGTTTGTAGTCACAATTCTGTTATAGCAATAGGTCAACAGTGAATTATTTTATTAAAACACTTATTTATATATAGTTTTTTCCTGTTCTTTATTACAAAAATGTATCTTTTGTGATTACATAACAGAATTGCTATTTATAAATAAAATAAAGTTTAAAATTTTTATACGAAAGATATTTTATTGAATTTGATTTTGTTTATAAAGATGCAATTTTTTTTTGGCTACGCCTATAGTCACAAAACGGTAATAGTCAGAAATATTACTGAAATTTAGCGAATGACTATCTATAACCGTGTTTTACTGCATATATTTTTTTAATGATAGCAGAAGCAAATGAACTAACATTTATTATATAATTTTTAAATAGTTTGATCTGATCTGATTTTTGTTTTTCTGTTTTATTTTCAATTTTTGTTTGTGTTTCTGTTTTTGTACTTTTTTCTATAAGATTGTGTGTTTATTTAAAATGACAGAATTTTTGTGAAGCCTTTTTAAAAATTTCCCGTAATTATAATTTCTTTCAGAGTATAGATAGCGCTCAACTTGGAAATCACTATTTGGTGTAAATATTTAAAATGTTTTAAGTATTCAGCACCAAGAACTTGCTAAAATTTTAATATTTTTGTGGTGTAATTAATTTACTATTCAATTATTTTTGCTTTTTGACTCGCCACGTCGTTCATCTTGTGCTTGTGTATTATAATATAAGATTCCGAATCTGCGTAGAGGTAATGTTTCCTTTAACAATTTCAGTAAGAAAATTAATTTAGGTCACTTTTGGCTTTAATTTCAAAGTTTTAATTTAATTTAGTTCACTATCTGTATGTTCATATGGGCATACTCCAAAATTAAGTCTAATGAGACTCGAATACAAAGATTTGAAAATATATGGATCAATATAGTCCTTCAGTGCATATATACATAACCATAATATACTAGAATTACAAATGATATAAAAATTGTTTCATCTAGGGTGAGATTCAATAATTGTGATTCAGTTTTTTTTAACAATAATTTACTAAATGGAATAAAAAAATTTAAAAAAAAACAGGTTTAGAGCAAAGTTAGAGTTAAAATCAAAGATTATTACTCAAATCAAATTTAGGCTTTAAACTGCATACTAAATATTTTATCTTGGAAAATTCAGTTTAATTTCGAAAAAAAATAAAAATTTAAATGTATATAGTTCTTAGCTAGTCTATTAATATTTAGCTTAGCTTAGCTATTAATATTTCGCTAATGAATTATTTTAAATCCAAATCAAAATGTTTCTACACTTGTAGAAAATTAAAGATTTTTATTCAATTTCTTATACCAACTACAAGTACCTTTACCATTAATTATTTTTCAAACTTTTTTATAAACTAGGAATTCAATTCTGTTATTATCGAATTCTACTTATTATTAATAGCTAACTATAAAAAACAATGAAATACTGAAAAAAACACTTTGTTAAAAGATCCATAACCGAAGTGATATTCTAAACCGCACCCCTCTGATTACAGTAGAACCACCGTCAAACCTCACTATCCCATCTACCTACATAATAACACACTAAAATCAATTACAAAAATATATCAAATGTCTTATTTATAAGTAATAGCAATCTAACCTCACTTCACTAATTACCCCATTTTATGGGTACATCACTATCACTAAAAGAAAAAACTTTAAATAACAGCGTTAATTAATAAGTAAAATTTTGAATCATGTGAAGGTTAACAATGATTAATTTACTTTTTTTTTTATTTTCTAGATTCATATACAAAATCTACTCCTTTATTGTTTACGAATTTTGATTGTATTCCATAAATATCGATTCCATTATTCTTTGAACTACTTTTTTTCTATCGATTTTCTTTCGTATAAAAAACTAAAAAAAACTTTTTTAATGTGATTTGTAATTAGTTAAAAATAATTATTGTAATTTTTCGATGCCTATAAAATTATAAAATTTCAACTATTTAAAAAACAACTTACTAATAGGGTAAAATTTAATATATCGGTATTTAAAATTTACCCTCATTTCAAAATATATTTAATTTATAAGACAACATTTATGTTCGTGAAAATGTTTGCATGGATAACAAATCAGATAAAGGCTTACAAAACAAAATTGCCTTATCATGTTGGTGGTATTAAAGAAAACTGTCACGTCGAGTCCCCATCATCTTTTATTCTGATGAATTGTTTACGCTTGGGTAAAGGATAATATTTTACTAACCGGTAATACTTTAAGATAAATAACATGAAGTAAAATTTAAAGACACAAATAAAATAATTAAAGTTGAAAAAAGAAGAAAATTCTTATTTTAAAAAATATAATTTTGAATTTTGAGAGTCCTGTAAATATGTAGTTTATATATACATACAAATTTAAAATCTTGAACTTGTAATTATTTCCATTTGCTTTAAAGCAATTGCAGTGTTTTAAAATACATATCTATTTTCAATATTATTCTAAATTTGGACTATCTTGCATTGTTTTATTTATGAAATATGTATTTCTATGTTTATAGAGAACAGTTAAAAAAGCTAGTTTCAGTTAAAGCAAAAAATATATTTAGAAAATTATTTAAAATTCATGACAAATCAGAAGTACATGACTCTCAGTCTAAATATATTTTTAAAAATTATATTTTCATGCCTATTTATATGTACATTTTATATACTTATGTATTCTTAATATGTATTTGAATTTGATAGAAAATGACTCATCATAATACCAATATAGTAATTCGACCCATATACAAAATTAAGATTTGACGAATTCTAATTCTCACACTATGGAAATACTGAAAAAGTAGCTTTTTCGAGTCAGACTAAAAAACCAGTGTAGTTATAAATGTAGAAACCATTTGCATAGCATCAATAACGAATTCAGTTGATTTACTTATACATGATAGCTTCAAGCAAGTTTCAAGTATGCTTCAATATCATATTGTACACGCCATTTTTTTGAAACAAACAGTTTCAGGAAAATTTTAAGTCAATAACAAAAATTTATTTACTTGACTTGAAAATTTGAAGCAAATACGCAGTATATAATCTTGAGCCAAAAATTACCAGCGAGGATTTATGGATGATAACTGGAGAAGAACTGATCAACAGACAGATAAATAGGAAAAGTGGAAATGGATAGGTCATACACTAAGGAAATCAGAAAATGATATGTCAAGAACTCTAGAACCACAAGAACAAAGGAGATTCGGCAGACTATACAACATACGGAAACCCACAATTCATCAAGAATTAACAATCAACAATTAAAATTTGTTCGAAATTAATAAAGCAGTATCCAACAAAGACAAATGGAGGATCACTATTCACATTTGATGTCAAAAACATATGAAGTTCAATCTATTATCGAGCTGAAAGCCTTTTAAGCTGGTTAATCGAATACACAGCTTGAAATTTTAATAAGAATTCAAGTCAAGTATTCAAGCTATCATGTATACGCAGTAATTGTCTCATCCGAGAATGTCTTAAGAAATTCATTTATAAAATTCAGTTGATTTATCGTACGACTTTTTATAACATTTTCTGCATGCAGATATTATGTGTGGAAAACTTTAGTATGTGTTTTTTGAGTGAGAATCCATTCATATTCTATTCGCAATAAACTTGTTATCTCTTTCCAGATAGAAAAAAATGGGCCCCCGGGTTATGATATCATCACAGGCAAAACTAAACCTGGTAACAAGGACTTACAATAGTTTGCTAATGTTGAGATGGAAGGTATCGGAAATAATACTAATATATAAAATTGGTAAAAAGCCAAAGAATACTGCATCTTACAGACTGATTAGCCTATTACCAATTCTTTCAAAAATTCTTGAAAAACTATACTAAAAAATCGTTCAATAGTAATTAAAGAAGATCGTGAGCTTCTGCCGAATGGTCAATTTAGTTTTCAAAACCAGCGTGCTCTATCGTTGCACATGTACATCGTATTGTAAACGTGATAAATGGAGATTTTGAAAACAGAGAATATTAGAAGAATATATGGGCCTGGCACCCTAGTGTTAAATGAAACAAAATCTTTCATGTGATGTTTTACGTAAAGTAAGCTAATGCATACACTGGACTATATAAAATACAATCTGGCATTCCGAAATGCAGTATGTTAGGGCCTATAATATATTTAGTGCTTATGAGCAATATTCCAACAGTACCAGAGGTAAAAATTTCAATTTTTGCCGATGACTGCGCTCTTATGGTTCGGCATCAGGACGCTAAAACAGCATCATTCAAACTGCAAGAAAACTTTTACAAATAAAAAACAAAAAAATATTCAACTATGGCTACAAAAATGGAAATGAATCGAAGTCAATACAAATAACTTTTACTTTAAAGTCACTTTGACCTGTTCTCAAGTCATTTTAAACAATAAAATCATCCTAAAAAAAAATGTATTTAAAATACTTATACACACATTTAGAAACAAAAGCTAAGCTGGCGTAAACACATTGATGCAGGTAAAATGAAACAGCCTAATTCTGTTCAAACAATTTCCATCGTTTAAGTCGTCTAACAAAGCTTTGATTGTTTCTCAAATGTTAAATTTAACTGCAGAGCATTAACATTTGGGGAAAGAGGACTTTTGTAATGTACAGCTAATTTGCTTATATCGCTTTTTCCAATAGAAATTTTGAGATCTCTATGAATACAAACAATGCGAAAAAGTCAGGGAGCATTGACAATTTTTGTAATACTTTAATGGAACGTTTGGATAGTTTGAATGTGGAGTTGTTTACATAAACCTCATATTTGAATACCGTTTTCCCAGCATTAAATATTTGATTGTCGAAAGTAAAGTTAGCCAACACAGTTAATTGTATATCAGTCCTAATTCCAGTTTCTTTTTTTTCTTAATGTACTTATTCCATCAATCATCATGCCAAGATCTTTTGCAGAATTTTTCATATGACGACATTTTTTATTATGAGTAATATTGCCATTTTTTTGTTCGTGAAATTAACGTGTGTGGTTTTTGCTCCTTTTAATTAAATTCTTTTCATTTTGCATCATCTGCATATTTTGTTATTGTCTACTTGCAGTTTACTTGTAACCTAATTTATTTTTTAACTTAAAATGGTATAAAAAAATATGATATTTTGAGAATTTCTTCATTAATCATTTTATTGATTTCTTATTGAATGTTAATGACATTGCTGGCACATTTAGGAAAAAGTGAAACAATCTGACAATCTGTAGTAGAACTATTTATTTATATTTATTTTTAATAAATTTCGTAAATAGTAGTGAAATGAAATTGAAATTGTGTAAGGAAATCTGAATACTGTAGCAGATTGGTTACACAATTTGCCATTTTTGCAGTAGGACATAAATTATATCGTCTAATACTCTACTTGATATAAATAATACATCGTACAAATCTGTATAATTATATTCTGTACTTTCACAAATGGTTATACCAGTCAAATACTTTATTTGAATTTGGATCAAGGACTAACAGTGAAAAAATACAGTACAACAATAAATTTTTAATGAATATCATCATCATCATTATCCTGCAACCTCATCCATTGGGCATAGGGCGGAAATACATGGAAAATACGTTGGAATACATGATCTCATAGAAAAAAGTCCTGAAATGACTATTAAAAGTCAGGTTCTCATATATAAATTACACATTTCTATACCCAAATGGATACATGAGAAACAGACATATCTCTGATGGGGACAATCAAAATTCAAACACTGAAATGCTCAAAATATGTTACAATAAGTTTTTAAGAATAGTCAATACACCTTGGTTTGGGTCAAATATTGTCAATCCAGAAAGAATTGAAACGTTATTGTCAAAGATATCATAAGTAAATGCTTTAAGTGGTCCATTGATGTTGATAAACAAAAGGTGAATGTTAATTAAAACAAAGAAGTTAAATTTAATCTAAAATCCTTGTAGAATAGAAATATTAAAAAGCTTAAAAAGGAGTTAGACCGGACCTTGCGATCTAGTATGTCTTGGTCTTGTAGTACACTGTTTATTAAAAATAAGAAATATACAGATATACTTAATGCATATACACATATGTGTAAGGCAATTTCAGTTTACGTGTGCTCATTAGTTGGTCCATCGTGATCTCATTTACACAAAAGAGACGTGCTATTCATAATTTGAGTAGAAAACATGATTTTGTTTTGGCTTGGGTCATTAATAATAGTATTGATTGATTAAATGTTAACGAATTTATCTGTTTTTTGTTTTTGTAAATACTATGTCAACAACAAAACTCTGTGGAGTTGGCTTAAGTCCCAAAAATTTTATATTAGTGTGGAAAAAAGATAAATTATATAGTGAACATAAATTATTATATTATTTATTTATTTTTATGTGAAAAAGAGCAATTTGCTCATATAGGGAATATTATTGAAAATTACGGTGACAAAACTGAAACAATATTATTAGAATGACTGTAGAACTGAATTAATCAAGAAGCAAAAAATAATCATGCCAACAAAAATAAATTTGATTCATAAATATTATCTATTTCATAACCATCTTAAAATATTACATGTGAAAAATTATTTAACTACAATATTCTGTGTATGTAACAACTTAGTTATATTATAATTTCCACAAGAGAGTTTTCAAAACTCAATAACCCATTTTTGAATGAAATTTGAGTTATACAAGTCGCCAATAATGTTTTCTAAAACTGAGAATCAATAAGCAAACTCTCAATATTGTTGTCATAATTTTATTAAATTATCATTTCCAAAATAAAATTTGTAAATTTAAGAAAAATAAATATAAATTTATATTTAGTATTAAGTTAAAAACAATCTAAAAAGCCACTCACCTGATCTGAATTGGTGTCTTCCGAACGAAATCGCATTCCTAATTCTTGTAATTGTTGACCAGCTGGTACTGCTTCTTCTATTCGTTTTTCCAATTTTAAGCCTAAAAAAAAATAATTTCTTTGTTTAAATTTATTTTACAAAATGTTAAATTCTATAACAAGTGGAGGAGAAAGAAAGACTTTACAAAATATAAGATCCAGATTAATGTGTCGAATATTGTGAGTCTGACTGAGAGCCTGAATTCTATTTTGACTTCGAAAGTGACTAGTAAAGTGTTCATAATTAATAACCTTCAATTTGCAGATGACAATTTAATATATATAAGCACGAGTTACAAACAATCAGGGAAAAATTAACACGTGTTAGTAAAGACGGAACACGTTGTCTAGAGACTACAACTTCGCAGGAGAGATGAAATTTCTGATATGAAAAACTTTATATTTTCAATTGGAGAGAATCTACTCGTAACAGGAATCATTGGAGGAAAATATTGCGCCAGGCCCACCACGTTATTCGAGGCGCCAGTATCTTCTTCAAGGTGAGTAATGCCCAGAAAATAAAAGTAAGTATAAGTAAAACAAAACTATACTGCTAAACTGAATGAAAATCAACAGAACATTTAATTGGTTGCTGATTGTTATCAAACGGTAAAAATTATAATGTTCTTACGTCATGAAACGAGAATGATGAGAGTTTCGTGTAAATGTAACATCGTACCAACATTTCAATATTAAATGACCTGAATGAAAAATGCAGAATCCTAAACATAATTAGCCAAACCTATCTGACATATTGTCGACATACTGCAGCATGTAGAAATCCTGACCTTATAGGGAAAAAAATTGTCAATCTCCCGGAATGAAATATTTTAAAGGTAAATGCATTGCAAGTTAATATTTAGCATATTCATTTGTATTTGTTTTTTATTAATAAAAATATTAGGAACATTTCTTGATCTTGTACAAAAATTTCCCAACATCATCCGAACATTTCAATATTAAACGATCTGATTATTTAATTTATGAATTAAAAGTCAAATTCCCTTTCACTGACATTTATTGTGGGTATATCGATATTTCGGAAGCACTGATTAATCACTGAGATTAGACGCAAGCATTGACGAAGGAAGTATAAGTTGCTACCGAAATATCGATATTTGCACAATAAAAATAAATGATTAGTGAAAGGAAATTCGACTTTTAATTCATAAATTAAATATATCACTAAAAACAAATTTGATTATCAAAAAGTTGTTTCTTCGCCAAATGACGTTATAGAAATATAAAAAAAACAACATGTTATCTTTATGTACTATGAAATAAATTAAATAAAACAAGGAAATATAAATTAGATTTATTTAAATAAATGTTAAAAATAATCAAAATTAATTAACAATTAAAACAAAAAAAATGTAAAAAAAATGTATGTTATTTAACTTTAAAAAAATAATTTACTAGTTTAAGAAAAAAATAATTTAGGAATGCAAGAGTAAAACAGTTTCCGCTTTATTTTTTTTTAGAGAACAGATAAAAAAATTAAAAAACAACTGGTTCTTTACAGGAAAGAAAGAAAAATAAATAAAAATTGGAGCAAAATACATTGGCGTCGTTTTTGATTCTTAGCCACAGAAAAATGTTGGACTTAGATTTTTAGATACGTTTTTGACTATTTCTGGCAAGAAGTTTTAAGTTAAACAGAATTAAAATAAATTTTGATTAAAGTTTGTCTACCTCAAAGACTATTTATGATCCTAAGACATAAACAAAAAATTAATATCGTTAAAAATCTAGATATTGCAGGAAAAATCAATCTTATTCATTAATATCTGTTAAGTATTAATTAATGTAAAACAAAGTATCAAACTACTACCACAGATAAGTAATTATATAAAATAAGATAAGGAAAGATAAGTAGATATATATATAATTATTTATCTGTGCTACTACTATGTAATACTTATTTCAACGTATTCTCGCAGAAGTTTATAATTTCCTACAAGCTTATAGCTGACCTTTCTTGAACTAAACTTTTTATATATACATTTTTTTTATATTATTTGGAAACACACTATAATCTTTTTTTCTTTTCCATAGATATAAGTTTGAAGTTTTCTTAAATTATTAATATTGTAATTAATAATAATAATTAATAATAAATTTATTGATAATAATAATCAATAATAAATTTATTATTAATTTTCCTTCTAATTAATTCTATTTCGATATTTTAATTTTTATCGTTCTGTACGACTTGTTTATACAAAACAATTTTCTCCAGAAAAAAAGCATAATACCAGCTAAATACTGTTCGTTTCGAATAGTAATATTCTACTTCTGCATGTAGTTTAGCTTCGCTGTCGAATGTCTACATGGAAAGTATTTATATACACAAAAATACCAAATATGTAATTAATTTTTTTTTATCTTATTATTAGTATCTTATATACTTTCCGCACATTAATTCGGTACAGCAATTTTATAATATTATACATAAAAGTGGAAGGAGAAATGTTCTACAAGTATTTATTTATTTATTAATTGCAACAAGTTAGACTATGTAGTTGTTCTTAGAGTCCTCTCAACTCATTTTTGTCAGTTCTTTAATGTACTTACTCCTAGGATTTTTAATTTATTATCAGAAAATATTCGAACTGAACGTAGATTATCCAGTTTTACACGAAATTTAAAAAATTAGCTGTTTCAATTTGACTCAAATTTAGAATATTTTGTATATTAATCCCCTCTTTTATTTTATTTTTTATTTAAATTATTTATTAATGTTGTAGTCTAAATTTTTATGAATTATTTTGGTAAATTATTGTTTATAAATTAATTTTTTAATATTGTGTAATAATCAAATGAAACTAATTTTGTTTTATGTAATTTGAAAGTAAATAGATTTAAGACTTTAAAATAATGATTTTTTGATAATAAATGAATTAAACAAAAAAAAATGTCTCCTTAGTTCATTTTAATTTTTTAATTTTTTGAAAATAATGAGAATATCAGGTATTTACTTATGACTTTTTATATTTTTTTTTATTTAAGTATTTGCTTTTTACTTTGCTATTATTTTATTACGCTGAATGGTTTTACAACTTCTAATGTTTTGAACTAATTAACGGAAATGCAAAATCCAGTTTTATTTTTTATTTCCTTTCATTCTAATTGTATAATCTTTATTTTCTTCTGAATTGATAGTTTTATTTTAATTTTTAATTTGCTTACGATAAATATGACGTGTTGTTATCTAATATATTTTTTAATTTTTAACTCAATTCACTAATGTAATCATTTTATATTTTATGAATTTATATAATTTTTGGCTTTTATAATATATTTTTTTAAAAGTATAATATTTCAAACAAATGGTATATGTTATTATGTAATTGTTTCATCTTAAACACATTTCTTTATGAATTTATTATACATATACTATATTAACAATGAATACAATTTTATCAAAATTGAAAATAGCTATGCAAAAAATAAAATAAATAAAACTTTCTTGCATATCAACATTTAAATGTGGAAAGTTACAACACTGTTATCAGAAATCAAGCCATTTCACATATCATTAGCTTCAAAATATAGAAAACCAAAAAGTTAAACATTAACAGCCTTGAACAGAATATGAATCCGATCATTTCTGATTTGTAGTCAGATAACACATGCACTACACCAGGTCTGTTTTAATATTTTCTAATTTGTGCGATATTTTGGATTATTTTGTAGATATCTGATTATATTTTATCCGATTTTTGGTCTTCAAATATATAGAAAGAGAAAAGGCACATTTTATTAAAAATGTTATATAAAATAAAATATTTAAAAAAATGTTGTGTTATATTATAAAATAAACTAGAAGAAACACCCGGGTACATACCCGGTCCGGCAAAAAAAGGATTTTTTCTCTGAAAATTAAACATTAGACATGTTGAAAGTATCTGACAACAAAATATACTTACAACAGTATTTGCAATAGCAAATTTATATAACAATAATTTTGATAACTTGAATAGCAAATTTATTATAACAATAATTTCTTATATAACTAATAGGTATGTTAGGTGGTAAAAAATGTTTGGTATAAAGCACTAAAATATAACAAACATAAAATTAATAGCTATATGTATATGTTTAATTTTAAATATTGATATTTAAAATAAATTTTAAAATGTGTTACTTGGTCAAATGAAAATTCCTTATAAAATAAGAACTCATAATAACTCTGGTATACCAGTTTAGAGTAAATTCTATGTAAATTCTTAAAAAATATGTAACTACCTATAAAATTTTTACTCAGAGTAGTTGCTGTCATAAACTGGTCTAAAAAAAATACCAATTTAGAATGGTTTTAAACAGTCTACTCAACAACGATCAGAACACTTTTGGGCAAAAAAGTTAAATTAACTACTGAACACAACATTTTTTTTTACTCTAAATTGTAGATCTAATGCGTTCTAGATCGTTCTTGAACAGTTTAATATGTTTTAACCATTTAGCTTATGTAATATATTTTATTTTTTTATTAAAGTACTTTAAATTTTAGTTTTCTATTTGCCGACAGATGGAATGTTATGTAGATTTTAATAAATCATATATTTTTGTTCTTATAAAAAAAAATTGTGACAAAATAATGGTTTTAAAAAAGATCAATCATTCCATTTACGGAGTACTTTAAATAACTTTAAAGTAATTTTAAATTGAAAAGGAATACCACTAATGAAATCATATATACCTTAGAATTTGCTATATACGGTTTATAAAACTCAGCTTCATTATGAATTGTATTCCATTACATATTTCAATTTATCCTTAGTTGGTAGTTACATATAATATATTTTATTTTTGTATTGATTTTACTTAGAAAACAACCATATACGTAATAATCGCTTTCAAAATCGTTCTCTTGTGTATTATAATATAGATGTTATGACTAAAATGCTGTACATTTCAAATTTGTTAATTTATCGAAAATTTCAATGATTCAGTTTTTATGAACATGTCATTAGTCCATGTAACGTAAATTGGTTATAACGGGAAAAAGATAGTTGCGCTTTAATGAGTTCGATTCCACCAACAGCAAGAGGCACGAACAACTGTAATTATTGATTACATCCTATCTATCTGTAATAATATGCGTGCATTATTCCTTCTTAACAAAATCTAACCTTATCTACAGACTCTTAGCCTTTTCCAATATTTCTTTTGATTAATTATTAAATAAGTTATTTCCTCCTTATAGCAATTTAAAACTCATTTTAAAAAAATTTATTACCAACCAACTTAAATTGTTTATTTTAAGAAAATTTTTAGTTTAAACTTAGTTTTTGGAATTTAATGTTGGCGAAATTAATAAAATCTTTGTTATTAATTTATTTCATTCACAGTTACCAGAGACTTGTCAACATCCTATGGGATGTTAAGAAAAAACATTTTTTTTTTTTAAATATATTTAAAACTCATCAACTTTAAGTAAATATTATTTTGGTGTCGTCATCGCAAATATAAATTTCTATAGATTTTCGTCTCACAATTTTTTTCTTATATTTTTGTAGATGTAAATGTGAAAATTACACAATGAAAAATTTGTATGAAAGTATAAAAAAATATACAGAAGCAAAAAATACGAAAATATATTCTCCTATACAAAAGAAATTATTTACCAGACTCTGGTTGGTACAGACATGACATGGTTTTTTCTTAATAATGCTAAAGTTGTGCGCATGTACAAGACTAAAATATCTTTTTTTTTTTCATAAACATTTTTTTCTCAAACTAATAATTTTAAAAAATATTTCGTTAAATTTTAACAATAATAAAAATAATTTAGTAACAAAATTGAGCTTATCTTAATATCTATTATTGAATAAAATTACTTAGATAGTTGGTGATAATGACACTAAATAAAAATAATATAGTAAAAGCCAAGAACTATAGAATAGTAATTCATTATTATCTAATGAATAATAATGCGATTGTACGAGTATTAGAGGTAGGGCATAAATCATACTTTCAATTGAAAAAGCTTTCAAATAAAAATTCTGACAAATCGGAAATGTATTCTATGCGATAATAAAGGCGGTAAAGTTAAATAATGTTTTTAATGTAAGGTTGTTAAATTGAATTGAATTATTAGATGTAGACTTGCAATTTATCAATTATTCGAAATGGACTTGCAGTTTATTGAAAACAAATATACTGTGATTGATATTAAGTCAATATTAAATCAAATTAATTAAATATTGATTGGTTCATATTGAATAAAATATAAAAGAATATGGAAAAATTCTTTAAATTCTGTTTTATTGGAAATTTATGAATTTTAAAAAAAAAACAAAAACATCTTTAAATTGCTTAATAGCTTACAAAATTAAAAACTTAGTTATTATTTTCAATTTACGAAATAAATTTAAACAAAGATTTAATATTATATTGCATAAAAAGCCGATAGCCATGGTAGCTATGTAAATTACTATTGTATATAATTTAAATTGTATCCAATAAAAAATAATAATAATTATAAAATTGTATGAATGTGGGTGCATTAAGAATTTCAGGGTGCGATTATGTATTTTTATACGTGGTTATGCAAAAGGCCTACATTTTTAAACGTGGACACAGCTATTTAGTACAAAAAGATGCAGCATTAGTAGCTGCTACATGAAGACAGACTTAACAATGCTTAAAATTAAATTTTATTTTATTTATTGTTTTAATTATGAATTTATTGTTTTAATTATGTAACATCAATTTGAATAGGTTCAAGAGCAAAATTGAAATAGGTATTAAAAACAAATTAATAATAAAATTAATAAAATACAATAATTAATAAAAGAAATAATTATATTTAAAAAAAAAACAAATGAGAAATAATAGATTGTGTTGCATATTGAATTTTTAAAGTACATTAAATAAAATTAATTTTGTTAAATTTGTTTGTTTTTTATGTCATACGTCCCAATTGTATATTACTTAATTAAATTGAATAAGTGATTTATTCAAATTGAATCAAATAAATCAATTTTTACTTTTGGCATATGATTTTATTTCTTATTTTTGTTGTTTTTAATTTAATATATAATATTTGTGTACAAAGCTTTGAGACATTTTAGTCTTAAAGGTATTCTATTATTATAATTTTTTTAGGTATTCTATTATTATAATTTTTTTGTTTAATAAAAATGTTGTTGTTATTTTTATGGTTAGTTTTTTATGTTAAAATATAAAATAAAATATAGAAAAATAAAATAAAATAAAATAAAATATAATAAAATAATATAACTTTTGAAAATAGTCGAATATTTTCCTTTTAATTTTACCAAATATGCTTATCAACACTCAGGGAAAAAGGCTATATAATTAAAATTCTTTCCTATATTAATTCAATTAGATTTTACTATTAAAATACGTCAATGGGGTATAATGTTTTAAAATAACAATTTGAATTTTATTAAATCAATAGTTGAAATGTACCATTATTTTAATAGTATTGTCCTGTAAATATTATAGTTCATCATATTATAATTTAATAGTGTATATCCTATTATAATAATAGTTTTGTAACAGTATGCATACTATCAGTTTAATAGTATTTTTGAAGTGATATACTTTTTTTATAATAGAAGCATCACATTAATTTTAATATTAAATATTATCACTTTTACACTTCATATTAATTTAATTAGGTAAATCCTATTTTTCTAGTACCTATAGTTGTTATGTAAGGTTAAAACAGTCCAAATTAAATAAAACAAAATTAATTATTTATTTAATCACTTTATTCTATAAACATTATTTACTTTTACTTGTACTTTTTAACAGATTTGTTTAAACGTAAAAATATAAATATAGCTTAAATCTATCAAAATAACTATCTAATACTAAACATATAAATATATTAAAATTAGATTTAACAGAAAGAAAAAATAATCTTAAAATTAATTATTTATAACAATTACAACATAGGCTTGGAAATGCTTGTTAAAACAATTATCATACCACTGTTTGCATTAAGATAATAAGACCCAGTTTTGTGTAAAACTATTTATTAATAAAGTAAAACTTTTTGAATATCCAACTTTGTTAAATAGAAACTTTTCCTATAAATTTTGCCTCAAAATATTATTTTTTTGATAGACTTAGCTTCGTACAAGTCAATGTTTTCAATAATCTAAATAGTTTTCCTCATATACCAAATGAAGGTTATTATGATATGATATATAAATATTTTTTTTCTCCAAAAACTAAATCCATTTCGAAAAAACGTTTGATAGCAAGTTGATGTGAAAATTAAAGACCAGCTTTGATTGGAAGTGTAAATGAAATATTAGTTGATTTAGAAAAAATTGTTGATCAAAATTATAATTAAAAATTAATTATATTTATTATTATAATTTTTTTCTTAAGCACTATTATTTGAATAACGTTTATTTTTATTTTTAATGTCCACTCAAATATACTATTTAATTTATTAACTTTTAATTCATTTTTGATCGAAATTAGATTTTTTTAAAACTATATTATAACATTTAGCTGCACTATTAAAGCTTATTTTTGTTTTTAAATTTCTATTTATTATTTTATTTCAATTATTTCTAATTTATTCTTAGATTTATTTTTAAATTTCCTTTTAATATAAGCAAATCAAGTTCAAACAGGTGATATTATCTCTTTAACGCATTCACTGCCAACTACGAGTTATCTCGTAGTAGCAAACCTTACTCAACAGGCCAACTACGAGATAACTCGTAGCAAGAACTTTGCGATTATATTGAACATAATTTCGATATGGCTTATTGAATTAACTTTATTATTTCATTTTGGCACATGGAAAAAGTGCTTTTTTCAAAAAAACAAACAGTAACGGTTTTATCAAATTGGGAATTCGCCAAAAAGTAATGCTTTATTGAAGTTGAATTTTTATACATATAAAATTTAGTCGTGCTTAGATTTTTGAGATTAAAGGTTGTTTTTGATTTTCTTAAATAGTATTTGTTTTTAAATAAAATTTTTATCGTGTTGAAATGGAGGATGAAGACATAGAAAAATATTTAGATAGTTTAGAAGTATCTAGTGACAACGATTTTTCTGCTGATGAAGATGAATATTTGTTAGATGATAACGATGATGAAAGTAGCAGTTCTGACAGTCAAAGTTCTGAGTCTAACAGTGATATTGAAAATATCGCACCTAAACGAATTCGCGTTGGTGAGAATATAACATCTTCAGATAATGATTGGAGTGAAATAAAACAAGATCCTCCTCAGTTTCCATTTAAAGGGATACCATTTATAAATGTTTCTGAAAATTGTATAACACCTGGAGATTATTTTGATTTATTTTTAACAGAAAACTTTTTAACTTACTTGGTTGAACAAACCAACCTTTATGCCAATCAAGAAATTAGTAAAGCATCATTGCTGAGATCATCTCGTTTAATAAATTGGAAAGATACAAGCAATGAAGAGCTTAGAGTGTTTTTTGGATTATTATTACACATGGGGCCTATCACTTTACCAAGTATATCACATTATTGGAACACAAGTATACTCTATGGTCTGAAATATTTCCGTAACAGAATATCAAGAAATCGGTTTCAAATGCTTCTTCGATTTCTTTATTTTTCAAACAACGAGCATCAAACCGCCGACCGTTTATTTAAAATAAAGCCAATCCTACAACATTTCAATGATACAATGGATCACATTTAACATCCAAAGCAGGACTTGTGTACTGATGAGTCCATGGTTCTTTGGAGAGGCCGATTAATTTTTCGCCAATATATTAAAAACAAACGACATAAATATGGGATAATGATATTGAGGGTAAAAATTTATGAAGGAAAACAAGTTGACGGTTGTAAAAATCATGCCAATGAGGTTGTGATGAGCCTAATGGAAGGTTTTCTTGACAAAGGATATAATCTTTACATGGATAATTTTTATAATTCCGTGGGTTTAACAAAAACCTTAACCAATAGATCTACGTATGTGTGTATTACTTTGAGGGCCAATAGAAAAGAAAATCCGAAAAATGTAATTCAAAAAAAGCTTAAAAAAGGCGAATCAACATGGGCTCGATTAGATTCGGTCGTAGTTTGTAAGTGGAAAGACAAAAGGGACATACTCACTATATCCAACAAACTCTATGGAAACATGGTGGAGGTAATGAATAGAAATAAAAAAATCTCCATAAAACCGGATATTGTTCGGGACTACACCTTGGGAATGGCTGGAGTAGATCGTAGGGATCAAAACATTTCATATTATTCATCATTAAGAAAATCTGTGCGATGGTACAAAAAACTTGGGTTTCAATTTTTCGAAATGTTTATGCATAATGCTTGGCTACTTTACACCCAAAATAATTCAAACAAAAAACTGTCAATATTACAATTTAGAGAAAAGGCTATTGAACACTTAGCTGGTGAATCTAAAAACATTGATGCTCGCATCGAAACTAAAGACAACTTTCACTACTAGGAATCAATTCCACCAACGAAAAAGAAAAATAACCCAACTAAGCCATGTCGTGTTTGTTATAAAGAAAACAAAAGATGAGAAACGAGGTATATTTGTGCAGAGTGCCCTGAAAAGCCAGCTCTTTGCGTGAACAACTGTTTTAAAATTTTTCATCAAAATTAATATACATATATTAAGAAGAATAATAATAACAAAAATTAATTATATTTTGTTTTGTCATGTTTTATTTCTTGAAATAGAAAGCATTCACTCTTTTTTTTTACATTTTTGTTTGTTTATCTTGAAATAAAATAAGAAATTATGGAAAAAATAAGGTACGATTTATCTCGTAGTTGGCATATCCAAATGAAATTTTGTATAAGAAGGCCAAACTACGAGATATCTCGTATTACTTAAAAATGCCTAAATTTATGTTGCCACCTGACGTTAGATTTATGAAAACGGCCTTGGCAGTGAATGCGTTAAACAGATTTTTACCTTTGAACAAATATTGCATTCCTGAGTCCTATCTAGGCTATTTTTAGCGCTTTTTTTGAATGATTTCCGAATGGTATCGTTGATTTTATAGTATATACTATTATATATATTTGTAATTGAAAAAAGCGCGTCAAGTGCAGGAAAGAGTGACAGTATTATAGTTTAAAACCATAAAAACAATAGTATACGTATACAATATTTAATAGTACATTTGGTTAACCATACCATTAAATTAATTCTAAAAAAATGAACTATTCTGTAATATTGAAGTAATAGTATAATCTAATAAATACAATGAGTAGAACAGTTTTAAATTTATAGTATTTCTAATTACATTAATGCGACCTACTATTATAATAATAGTATGCATTTTATTAAATCAAAACTACAAGACATATTGTTCAAAGAAAACGATTGTTTTTATAGTAAAAACCTATTGATACACATCCTAATTGAATCAATAACTGTACTATTAAACATTTAATAGTATATGTTTTTCCCTGAGTGAATCATACAAATCATTTTATATAATTATTCAAAAATTTTACTCTAATGATAAAAAACAAGTTTTTATAAAATGCCTATTTGTATAAATAAAATTAATAAATCGAATAACATTTTTTATTAGAATTTTCGAAATATGAAAACAAATAAAGAATAACATGTATGGGGTTTATGTAATATACCTAATTATTTGTTTTGAAAATTTAAAATTTAAGATTTTCCTCTTTTTGCAAATGGTGCAAACATTTCTGCACAAACATAACCCATATATTTTTTAAAAAATAAACAAATAAATAAATATGAAATTATACACAATATTAAAATTATTAGAACTATAAGCAACGAATTATCGTCAACAAAATTAAATTAAAATAAATATAAATATCTATACAAAATGGTGAACTGTTAAAAATCAGAATTAAAATATGATTAAAGTCATAAAAAATTATATTGAATGATAAAAAAATTAGGACAGTACAGTTCTTTTATTTTAATTTATTTTACTTCTTAAATTTGGATTATGAAATTCTATGGAAATGGGTCAAAAATTAGTTTGAATATTTATATGCAAGGAAAATAAAAATTAAATTTTACTAAATCAATTTTTTTTTTGCTGTATGAATATGTATCTTAAAAAATGAATTTATTTAATATATAAATCGTAAATTAAATTATATATATTTTAAATTATATATCTAAGAACAATGTTACTTGTTCGCTTTTGAGAAATAATCTATACTTATAAAACTTTTGCTTGTTTGTTTGTTCGCTATACACGCCCACAGTTTTAAGGATAGAGTTCTGAAATTTGGCACAGTTATATATGGTCAAAAAAGAAACCGGATGCAGTACTGTACAAATCCATCAAATGAAAGGTTTGGGTAACTGCCATACAACTCCTAACACTTATCAGTAATCTTTCAAGAGCCAAAGGTGTTACAGATCTGAAAATTTTCACTTGAATCCTGCTTCACAAATAAAAAAATACGACTGTTATTGATTTCGAAAATTTGGACTGGTTCGGGTTGCTGCCGCACAACTCTTAGCACGTCTCAGGAATATTTCAAAAAGCAATTGTGTTACAGGCATAAAAATGTACACTTAGATACTCTTTCACAAATAAAGAAATACGATGTTACTGATTTCGTATAAATAACATTTGTAATAAGCTGAAATGAATTTAACACAACTTGATGAATACCAAATTTCAAAAGACTTAATGTCAAAATTGAAATAGGAACGATTAGTACAATTTTACAAAGTATTGAAGAATTGACTGAAAAAGTATTTTCGAATTTTAAGAATCAGTATATAAAAATTTTACACGGCTATGTGAAATGGCTATGTGAATTAGCTACAAAAAAATTTGACAGTTTGTTTTATTAATCAGAAAATAATACCGCAGGGTACTCCAGAGGGTCCATGTAGGTATACAAATCGATAGATACATTTATAATGAAATATCAATTATTTATTTATTTATTTACTTCGTTTAAATCAAACAAATTACAAGATTTTTAAAAATATAATTTTAACATAATTAATAAAAAAAAAAAAAAAAATTAAAAACATTGCATAACAATGCAAGAGTAAATTATAATATAGAGATTAACAATTTTCAAAAGTTTATAAAATTCATTAGTATAAACAGGTATGAGTTAGTTGGATTATCATGGTTAGGGTTTTATATAGTAAATTGGATTAGTTATGAGAGAAAAAAAAAACAATTCATTACTAAAAAGAATTATTAGTTTGGTGACATATATATAAACGCTTCCTTAGCGCATCTTTTGAGAGGGTTAAATCAATTACATCCTTGTACTTATTGGCAATGATCATCATTCGATGGATAGGTTCATTCATAACATGATTAGTACGATGAAACACTAGAGTGAAAAGATTAGGCGAACGAAATCGGGTACAAGTGTTAATTTTAGCAGATTCAGATATAAATGACATACGATATTCGCGGTAACTACTTGCGTGATAAAGAGCACATCCGCGATCTCACGTCTATTTTTTAATGTAGTTAGATGAATAAGGTTGAGTCTATTATTATAAGGTAGAAGAGCCAAAGGGTCTGACCAAGGAAGGAGACGTAAAGCATATCTTAAGAAATTTTTTTGAATTGATTCAATTCGATTACTGTGAATTTCATAATAAGGTGACCATACCTGACTGGCATATTCAAGCTGGGGTCTAACGAGACAAGTAAATAGGGATTTCAAGATGCATGGGTCATTGAATTCTTTGGACCATCGTTTTATGAATCCTAACAATGAGTTAGCTTTATTGATGATGTTATTGTAGTGCATTTTGAAAGTAAGTTTTTCATCGAAGGTAACTCCCAAGTTTTTGATAGACTTGACTTTTTCTAAGGCTTGTTCATTAAGTGAATAAGTATATGAGAGGCAGTTAATTCGCCTATGATAACTCCTTGTGGCACATTTGTTTATATTTAACTGAAGGGCACCAAAACAAAATTATCTAGATCTTCTTTAAGAAGGGTTGAGTCTAGCAGAGATGTAATTTTTTTGAAGATTTTCATGTCATCAGCATAAATTTTAACTTGACTGTTTTTGATTTCCGACGTTACATCATTGATAGAAATTATAAATAAGAGTGGGCCTAAATGGCTGCCTTGAGGGATACCTGAATTGGCTTCAAACGATGATGAAAAGGCTGTTCTAAACTGCACGATGTAACTCCGATTTGTCCCATTGCATTATACTATTCAAATTATCAAATCCAAGTTTAGATAATTTCAATAGTATAATGCAATGGGGTAGAAGGTCAAAAGCTTTACTAAAGTCAGTGTATATGACAAATAGAAGGGAAAGATCCAGTAGAAAGATTATCAATGAAAATGAAGCTGTTAAACTACCGAACAGAGTTCCTCCAGTCATTGGATTTGACACGGTTTCCTTCTCATCAATTGGAAATAAAAGTAACAGCTTCAATATTGTTCAACCAATTTTGAAGCAGACAAAACTATGGTACAGGATTAATAATAAGAACTTTGCATCCTCATTTAATTTAACCATAAATTCAAATTGATTGTGAAAAAGACATATATTTATTTCAAGAATACCGCAATAGCAAGGAACGTGTTTGTTTATACTCCATTAAAAAACAGAAACAATAATTGTTGTTTACAAATAAATAATTTTAATATAAGTATAGTTTAAGTTGTAGTATTGTTGATTTTGTTATCGTAGTGAAAAAAAATATTAGAATTTTTTTCAATTCGACTCATAAATTAAATTTTATTTAAGGAAATTCTATACATTTTGTGGTCGATCCGGACAACGTCGGATAACTTTGCTAGTTATGTAAATAAATAAAAAAAGATCCAATCCCAAATTAGAAATTATTTTCTAACTTGTAAGTGAATAGAGAATGATCAGAGGGATAATTTGAACAGACTTGAAATCAAAGCCAGTATTGCATCGATGAATAAAATTCTAAATAAATTCTAGAATACTATATGTATGTATATGTATCTACTCATATAAAATCAAAATGGAGGAAATTCACAAATTCAACAAACTTAGAAGCCTGCCAAGTAAGTATTTTTCGATGGAAGGATATGACCAATTCTAATATTTAATAATAATTTTTTATAAAAACTTGTTTTCCGGCGTTAGAGTAAAATTTTGGTATAACAGTGAAAATAGTCGAATATTTTCCTTTTAATTTTACTGATATGCTTATCATACAGATACGCGTATTTCGTCTACTACTTGCAGACTTCTTCAGTGTTTTGTACTCGACTCAAAACAAAACATTGTCATTGTCGACATTTGTTTGTCGAGTACAAAACACTGAAGAAGTCTGCAAGTAGTAGACGAAATACGCGTATCTGTATGATAAGCATATCATTTTACTGAAAATGATTTAAAAGGAAAATATTCGACTATTTTCACAATCATAATACTAATTTTTATAAATGAAGCTAATTCAGAAAAGCTAATACAGTGAGTAACAACAAAAATTCAGTAAATTACGATCATTTTAGTTTCAAATTATTTAATAATCGTCAAAACTTGTTTATTTTGTAAACAATTATTGAATTTATTTGGTACAAAAAAAATAAAATAAACATAACGGTACATTTTGGATTTAAAACTGATGCTTCTAGCCGCTACATTTTATACACAATTTTTTTGATGATTTAAAAAGTCAAATAAATTTATATACTTAAATAATTTTTCGGTAAATTTTACTTTCAAGCATCTTGATAGATATCTAAGTTAAACGTTTAATACTATTTACTATTAGAGATGTTTTTGTCAATTTAGTCCTTAAAATGTAGGTAATTTTAAATCTCTATCTATATTTTAATTTCATCAGTACCCTAAACTAAATGTGCTAACAACTATGAAATAGATTCGCATATATCATGAGTTATGTGATATTCCGTATATGTATGAAAAATACATATAACTGCCCACTATCGACATATGCGGCAATTAAGTTGAATCTAACAATTCGTTAAATTTTTGTTAAACATAGAATTCTTATGTTAAATTCCATCTATACCGAATTCGACATAATAAGTAATTTCTTTTTGTTGTTATTTTTCTAAGAAATATTTTATTATGCTACTATGTCATTATGGGTCGACAAATGCTTTGACAAAAATACATGTGTCAGTTTCGTTCGGAAATTTGACATTTACATAACATGTAGTTTTAGCTCATTACATTCTCAGAAACACAAAAAATAACAAAATATTTTAAAATGTAAATATTCAAAGACGAAGCGTCAAAAAAATTGAATGAAAAGTTGAACGTCTTAAGAATAGCATGAAAATTTTCAGACAAATTTTTCATTCCATTTTTTTGATGTTTAATTTATCTTCATCTCAAATGAGAAAATAAGATGGCAACATAAATATCAGAAAATTTAATGCAAAATTAAACATATTTAATCTGTCAAAAATAACAACATTATGTTGGAAGTATGTACTAATCGTATCGAACGGTTTTTTTTCTCAGAGTTGCAAATGAGTGAACCTATATTTTGTCAGATCAACTGTTCGCCCATATATTCATATATTTGGAAACAATATTTGAGTTGTTTCAAATCCCGGAAAATAATGTAACATATTGAAAATTGCAGTTAGTTGCAAACAATTTTTGATAAGTCACCTTTCATTTTGATTACCTTTTTACACTGTTTGAGTTAAGTTTCTAGTGTATCTAGATATGATTTTGAAAGAAGGGATTGTGAAACTTCCATTGCATGTGAACAAATTTATTTTTTTTTATATATATTTTTTTTATTTATTAACAACGTCTACAAAAAGAATTTCAACAGAATACATCAGCAATGTAAGTAAAAACAAATTACATAATTTGTTTGTTATTTATTTTTTATTTGAAGGAAATGACATCAAAAAATTAAAATTAAAACATAGAAAAATAAGAGATTTAGTTATAGCAATGAAATTTAACAAAAAAAAAATAAAGATAAAAGAATAATAAATTGATTAAGCATTTAATAAAATAGTGATCGAAGATAATTATTAAATTTAAATCTATATTGATAAAAATCAAAAATAGAATTCAATTTAATTGTGCAATAGGTATGTCCTCTAAGATGTAGTTGATTCTATGATAAAGAACATGTAACAAGTTAATATTTCTACTACAAAGCTTAAATTAGTTTGAATCAAGTACCTGCAATTGAAGTTCCACAATCCTTTCTTTCAAAATCATATCTGACTATACTAGAAATTTTATTCAGACGGTCTACAGAATTAATTAGTAATCAAAATCAACCACTGTCAGTATGATGGCTATATTGACTTAGATATGGTTCAGATCCTTATTTTGATGAAGTCAAAATTATTTCGTAACACTTAAGTTATCTATATGTATACATTCTAATTTCAATATAGTAAATAAAACAATATTTAAAAATAAATTATAAATTACTTGGTAGTACAGCTTTCTCAACAGAAGACTTTGAGTAAATAATTTGGGAGCTATTCTCACTGAAGTAATTATTTTTTGTTTCAGCCAGATTATATTTCGTTTGGTTATGCCTTTAAATCCACTTTGCTATATATCGCTATATATACTTCGAATTTCAATTTTAATAGTAGTTATATAAACAAAAGAGTTCCACAAGGTGCAATATTAGAAGTACTAAGTTTTTTACTATACGTAAATGAGATTAAATTGTGTTTGTAACATTGGCTACGCATTAATAAGTTGAAGCTAAACTTAAACCAAAACTAAATACATATCGTATTATATAATAAATAAATAATCGTACTGATAGTGATGCTGCTTTAAACATTGGTGTTGGAAACATTGAAAGAACAAACGTTATGATATATTTAGGGCTACAGTGGCCTATTTCATAAAAATTGACAGGTGAAAATTTTGTAAATTATAAAATTTGTAAATTACAGGTCGACAATTGTCAAATTTTTGCTTTAAAATAAAATTGACAAAATGGTAAATTGTCAATTCCTGTTTCATAAACAAAGGTAAAATTTACAAAATTTGTCAAGGTTTGTCCACAGTAATTTTTATGTCAATTTTGTTATGAAACCAAAAATAAAATTGTATTTGACAAAATTGTTATAATTGTCGGACAATTCATGACACACGATTTCAAATATGTGAAATTGTAAATTTCATTTTTCATTGCATTATAAAGGCAATATATCGATTGAAAGAACTTCGATAAAATTTGATTTTTTTCTCGACTTTATTCCATTTTTAATTTATTTATTTTAATTTCATAATGAAATAAGTTCGAGAAATTTATTAAAATTAAAAATGACATAACTTCAACAAAATATTGTTAATTTTAATATCGAAGTTATTTCAATGGAACTTATTTCGTAGCGTCCATTATAAATTCATACTCATTTTTTTTTTTTATAAGAGTGGCAGTAACTTAAGTAGGATTACCTTTTCGTACATCAAGTACTGCAATTTTAACGACACAAAGTGAATTAGTCATTTTATAAGTACATACCTAGATTTTAAAAAAAAATTTGTTTTTAACGTTGCATTTTATATTATTTTATATTGATAATAATATGTTGTTTTTAATAAAATATTTCTCAATAAATTCAATTACAAAATATATATTATAATTCAGAAAATTGTCATGACAAATTTTGTAATTTATAATTTACAAAATTATGATGAAAAATTTTGTAATATATAAATTACAAAATTTGTCATGACAATTTTGTCACCTGTAAATTTATGTATAAAAAAATGTCGGACAATCGCGACAATTTTGTAAAATTGTCACCTGTCAATTTTTATGAAATAGGCGACAGATAGATGAAAAAGTAAAATTAGATAAACATTCTGATTTCATAAATAATAAAATTCCCAAAAAAAGTAGGTACTTAGGGAGAATTCGAAATCGAATTAGGCAGAAGTGCCCAATAATGATGATTTTACCAACAATGATTTTATCACATTTACCACTGTTCATCATTGTTGTTCATCATAGGATATAAAGAGTCGATTACAAATGTTGCAGAACAAGGCATATGCAAACACGCCAAAATGTAATAGAAGAACTAATCGGAGCTACATGTTAGGACAATTAAAATGGATGGCAGTATACGCTAAAGATTAAATTTTAATATGTTGGTATTTATTTTTAAAGTCAAAGTTTGTTCAAATTGCCATTATTTCGTAGGACTAATAATTATTTTATAAAGGTCTTCACTTATTTAATCAATTATCAGTTGAAGTTCGAAATGCAGATAATTTGAATGGTTTCAAAAAAAAATTAATAATTTTTATAAAGTATAATGAATTTTGTATTTTAAATCCTGAATATTAATAAATTTTTATTTTCATTTCGGATTTTAATTTTCTATTTATTTTCTAAATTTAGTTTTTTTAATTTTAAATTTTCATAAATTTTGTAAATTAATGTTTTAATTAATTTATAATGCAGATTAATAAATACAAATATTTAATGTTGTGTTTTAAAATAATTGCAGGATAAATAGATTTAAGAATTTAAATAGAATTATTATTTTTTATATATAATTTCAAATCTATGGGGTGAAATCGATAACTGCTTTTAGCATAGTAGTATAGTTCCATTTTCTATTTTTAGAGAAAACCAAAACTTTCAACTATTTTATCATTTATTTTATCCCAACAACAAAGGGTAAATGATCGAAAACCGGAATCGAATTTCGGACCTTTAAGTTGAAAGACCAGGCGTTCTAGCTACTGCGCCACCAGTCTCTGTAATATACTAATAAATGAATTAAACAAAAAAAAATAAAGTATTCGTGAAAGTTTTTACATATTTAACACGATATTCGAAAATATGACTGACTCTTCTACTCTATATAAATGAATCAATCTATACATAATCATTAAAATATTACATTCATGTGTAGTATAATTAAAGTAAGTACCATTTAACAAACAAATAATTAGGTATAAAGTATAATAATTAATACCAAATCAAAAAATTATAATATCAAAATTAAATGATTGGCTCTAGTTTCTATGTCTTATGCAAATTACCATAAAATATTATTATTCCATTGTTATTGTAATGTATTTAGTGTTATTGTAATGTATTAATATTATTATTTCAATGTTAATGTATTTTTAGTGCTCAGTAATTATAGAACAAAAAAATCAACTATTTTAAAAGCCCATTTTCTTCAAAATTATACTTTCAAGGGCCTTAAAACTCAAACAGTATAGTGTGTTAAATTTTCAAATATTTTTGTGTTACCTGATGCTTTTTTTGTTTTCTCAATTTTTAAAACTGTTATACCCAGAGGGAATAATCAACTTAAAAAGATTTGATCCTTTATAAATTAACAATAATCCTAATTTATTACAGGAATTACAATCATGCCCAGGTATAGATCATAATATAACAAAACCAAAATTATTGTTTTTTTTTTAATTTTAAATTTTTTCCGAATAAAAAAATTATTTTTAGTAACATTAAAAATTGTGTTTATTTGTTTCGTAAACATAAACACATATTTTATAAAATTTTGTTCCTGCAGGTTCTTAGTACAAAAATTTAATTTGATTTATTGGCAAAATATTTGGTCTTTTTTTTGACTTGTTTTTCTTGTATTACACATCTCTTAAGGATAATTGAAAATCTCCATAGGCGAATTAAAAATTACTACTCATTAATTTTATTGAAGTATGTAGAGAAAAAAATTAAGGTCTTAAGTGTTGTGTTTTTTTGTATTGTGGTTTTGATGGATGAGCTTTCAATTCATATAAGATGAACCGAATAATCAACTGATTGAAAGATAAATTAATTTTCGGTAAATTAATATTAGAATTCAATCAATTGTAAATACATGTTGTATTTTGATAAATTTGAAAATGAAATTAGTTATTCTTTAATTTAACAAAAGAGAGTAAGAAAAAATATTTATTTATTTATTTTTAATGAATAAATTTTTGACTCAGAAAACAGAAAAAAGAAGAAAAACAATTTAAATTGTGCTTAAACAATTTATTTCGGTGCCTTTAACATATAGGAGGTCTTAAAGCATGTACAATAAGAATAGGCAAATACAAAAAAAAACAAAAAGTATTTGCTTAATAAGAAATAATGAGTCATTTTGTATTTTTCTTTTTTAATATTCGTATAGACCGGCAAATTAAAAAAAATGTTTTAAGGAAAAATATAGCTAGTAACATTTATTTATTAAAAGAAAAACAAGAAAATTAATTTACAGTTTCTTATACATAGTAAAGAAAAGTGATAGCATCGAAGACATTCAGTTTAAATGTGACAATATCACATCGCTTGTTATATGAATATTTTATTATACTTGAATGTATGTTCGTCAAATTATCATTTATCCATCACATAATGTGAATTCTCAGTATTTTAAATTAATAAGATAACAGTAAATAAAAATATAAGTTATATTCATTAGTAGTGTGCAAATCAATTTTCAATTAACATTTAACTAATTGTATAGTAAATTTAATTTTATATTTTTAAGCCTTTGCCAACAACTAGATTTGACACAGCTCTATAAAATTATTTTGTAAGCTGGAGAATAAATATTTACTTACAAGTTACTTGTATAGTTAGGTCGGTATCATTGTTATCTGCTTGTTACTAGTAAATAAGGTATTACAAAATTTAATTATTTTTCAAGAAAACAAATTTAATGAATAAAACACGAATCCACGTAAATAGTGTGATTATGTCTGAAGACGAGTCAGAAGTGGTTTTAAGGGAAAGTTAGTGAAAATGAGTAAGAAAGAGCCAAGTCAGAATTAATTTTTTTGTTGCTTTATTTATTTTGCCCGGAAATATTTTGTTTTTACAGACTTAACTTTTAGTTGGAGTTATACTAAGTATTTACATTTTAGATAATTTTAGCATTGAATATTTTAACTGTTTTAGGGACAAAATAGCTAGATTTAATATGAATTTTTATTTTTAATAAAACTCTTATTTAAATTTAATTAACAGCTATATCCTAAAACTTATCCTAACTTATTCTATAAGCGGAAATCGCTGTTATGAGCTAATTTTCTCAATAATGGCAACTTTCCAACAAAAAAAAACAGGTAGCATTGCGTCAATCCAATCATATTAAGTTAATTCGTGTAAGTTTTTATAGGGAAATAAAATGGTTTACGTAATATCATTTTTGCTATACATTTTAGTTCCTTTGTAATATTATGAAATTTGTTTTAGCTATGTCTACCAATGTCCAAGGTATTTTAAGTAAGCTCACTTCGAAAAATTGGTTTTAGTACCAATTTATTATGTAACAATTTACGTCTGTGTAGAACAATCTAGCAGAATAGATAAAAATAGATAATATAGGCAGAAAGCACTATTTTATCCCACCCAATGTTACCTTTCGATCTTAAAATAGATGATTTGGAATTTAAATGTCTATTAGCAAAAGGTGAATATCCCACAATATAATCTTCAGTCAATGCTTGTAGTTTTGGCCTAACAATTCTTGATGGTATTTGTTTTGGCATTGGCTGACGTTCTACAATAATTGGATTACGGGAATGTTTACATTCTTTTGGACTAGGTAAGCTTTTATTTTTAAGTTTGTTGGTCAAGGGTCGTTTTGTGTTAATATGCATAATAGCCATACGATTCAAAGTTTTCTTACCACAATTAGGACAAAATATTTTAGTTATTATACTTGTTGTCTTAAAACAAGCATAACATCTGAGTATATATATGTGCGTAATTGCTTTATTAACTTCCATCTAGGGCGCAAATATTTAGATTGTTTTGTTTCAAAACATTCTGCAATGCATAGTCAATTGTCATATAGGCTGCTATAGGAATTTTTTCTTCTAGGTTTCCTTCAATTCAATTTTATTAATATTGCTTATACTATAAGTTATCCAATCGGAATCGTCTTCACTATCTTCATTAAATAAATCTTTTCTTCAGCTTCTGAGTTTTCTTCAACAGGATATTATTTAAACTGTCATTTAAATTAATTTTATTTAAATTCACTATTGAGTTCACATCAACTTCTATAGCTTCTTTTTTATCTTTAATATCAAATATCCCGGTAATTCTGAATTACCTATGAGATCTACAAGTTTTTTTTTGATACAATAACTTGAGATACAACAGGTTCTGTCACACTTCTACACTTTCATTGTCTTTAAATAATTCATATGTTAACGCAATTATTTTCACATACGAATACTAGCATAATCTCCAGCTTTTCATTATATATGAGCAGTTGTATCAGCTACTAACAATTTCACTTTTTTCGAATCCATTGGCAATTTGTAGTATTTATATACTCCAAAATTTATGCGATTATATAATTATACTTCAATTTAAACATATCTAAATATATTTTATAGTTATTTAATATATTATAAAATAATATATTATTTATAATATTTAATGATTAAAAAGATCAGACTGAAACTTTCGAACACATTTTTTTAGCTGCCCAGCGCAAACCAGAGCCAGATTTCTGATTTTAGGTAAAGCGAATTATTGCGAGGAACAGAATTAGTGATATAATTGACTTTCTTAACATCCAGGTTAGTTCTAATACTGAATTTGGCGAGTAATTGTTTTCCAGAAGCAACTGGAATAATCACTTCTACCTACCTACCTATCATTCATAGTAGTGTATCCTTCGACTAATATACAAATATGTACTCTCTCTTGGTATTTATTATTCTACACATACTTCCTACTCCCCTAAATTTGAAATGTTATATTTTGTCTTTCAGTTTTTAATGGAATGATAACAAGTAATCGTCTTCCATTTCTCCTTCTACTCTATATATGATGATTAATATCTGGTTTCAACATTAGTAAAATTTCTCTAATTTAATTAAAATACAAGTATATAACTTAATTGAATAATGAATCAAATGTTCAAATTAAAAATTTAATTAAACTTAAGCTAAATTTATAAAAGTGTGTCACACACTCCAGTAATAATACAACTGGTAATAAACGCAAAAGACCTTATTTTAATATCTATTCGACACCATTGTACTTAAAAAGCCTTATACTTTAATATTTATCATACTGCATTATAAAAAAATATAGCTATATTAATTACATTACCACGAAAATATACTTTTTTAATAAAAATCTAGAAATTCACTATTTTTTTTTTAATTAACAAATTATCTTCACGTGTCTGTAATAATTTCTACAGTATCATATTATTATAGTTGAAATTTAAAACAAAATTTCGCACAATACTTAAGTAGGTATATATATAATATATTTAATTAAAAAAAAAATATTTCCGGTTTAAATTGTAATTTTTACAAAAACAAACAATATATATATATATATATATTTTAAACACCATAATGATTAATGAATTAATTTCAAAAATACCATTTTTATATACTAAAAATATGTTCTAAAAATCAAGTGGTTATATAGAATATGATAATTAGTTTTTGAAATTTTATGCCAGTTCCGACAATTTAAAAAAGACCCACTCATCTGTGTATATATACAATTTTGTATGCGTTCAATGAACATTTTATTAATAGAATTAAGAAAATACTAAATTTAGTATTCAAAAAACGGATGTATAATGAGAACAACACAATTGTATACAAAGTTTAATAGCTAATTAATAGATAAAAATAATATTTTTTAAGAACATATAAGTAACATAGGTAATCCCAATATGTTTGAAGTGCATTGTAAATATATCACATCACATTTATAAGAATAGAAAACTCGTGTAACATTCGTGAACTTGAAATTTCACATTATTTTTTATTTATTATTATGACTATGAGATATAATTTCATTTTGATATGATGGAATTATATATACTTTGAATTTAAATTAATTTTAGAAAACTATCTAGTCATTCTATATTTCTTAAACCTTTGTTTAATATGAATTGACATGTACAGGGTGTACAGGGTCATCTATGAGCAAATTATATTTAGAAAATTAATTATAAATGTCTACCTTGGCTTGTTTGACATTTCTTAACTATTTCCAAAGAAGTAGAACAAGCAAGCAAACAAACTCTACACATTTGGAAGTCAATTCATAGTGGATTTCAACGATATCAATTTGAAGACATAATGTTATAAGTTAATTTAAAATTGTATTTTCTACATTTTTGCAAATATAAATAAATAGAAACAATAAATTATTAAAAAATAAGTTACCGTTAATTTGGTAACACAAATTAAACCTGCCAAATTTATACTTTTCAAAACACAAAATACAGAATCATACGCAACTTTCTAATTAAAAATAAAATTAATTAAATCTTAGCCGAGCATATGGTTAAACGTTGAGATGCAAAAACAGCTTTGTCAATAACAAGTATGGCACACAGTAATATTAGGTCTGTATGTGTACAAAATTTTGTGAATATAGCACTAATTGTTTATATTTTGAATTCCTCTTCTCTCAAATAAATTAAAAGTTTCCTTTCGAATCGTAAGTTCAAGTCTTAATTGATGAACTTAAGTCCGACAAATTCCAAATAAACGCTGGTGTGTATAAACTATTCCTTATAAATCACCTGCTCCAAACCAGTTTTAGTCCAATCCATAGCTTTGCAGACGACATCACTCTAGTGACATCCTACGATTTTTATAAAAACCTGAAGCTACATCTGTCGCTGTATCAACCAAAAGAGACAACATTCTCCAGTTCTGTCAGCTATAATTTGGTCACAAATTCAGATCAATAGCTAATTTGGGCTTGAAAAACAAATTGATTTTAATACTTCAAAAATTCAGAGCTGTACTATCTTCAGAAAAAATTTCCATTTTTTATCTTGATTTTTTGTTTCGCGAAGATACATTTCAGCAGTTTGAAAGCGTATGTATGCAATTAAATTGGAAAATGATATGGAAGAATGAATATATTCGATGTTGCAAAACAATTCTTATTCTTAATATGTCAAAACATTTGAATAAATTCCAAAAATGGGCTATTCGTTTTGTCGATGACCCAAATATCACTACTCCTCTTGTTTGAGGTATTGATGTACTTTCCATATTGTGTATCCCAAGCAGTTCGAGCTTTACAAGGTTTACTTGTTTTGTGCCAACCTGAAAATCTCTAAATATACAGTTATTTTAAACATGGAGAAATCTTAAGCTCATAACTTATTCGTTAGAAAGTTTTTACATAATCAGTTTACACCTAATTGGGCTTTTAGACATCACCATGCTTTTTGTTTTTCCAACTGATAGAGCAGCGTGGTTTTATGAAAAGGATGCAGCAGTTCATGGACATCATTCTGTTTATGATAATAAATAATTATTACATTGAAATCGAATATAGAAATGTAAATAACATTATAGTTTGGTTAGCTCTGGAATATTGTTAACTGTAGGAAACGAGCAAAAAGAAGTAAAAAAATAAAATTTGTGATGGAATTGCGGAAAAGGTGTTCGAACAAAATTCAATTCAAAAATTTAAAAATCAAATACTTATAACTGTCCGAACTTATTTACCTACTGTTATTAAATCTAAATTTTCTTTCTATGTTTTGATCATTTTTTTTTTTTTTTTTTTTTATATTATAGCCAAAACTTAGGTTTTGAACCTTTAAGTACTTGCGTACCGTTGACTATTTGAAAAAGGAAAGGATAGTTAGAGGAAAGGAAAGAAAAAGGAAGAAGAAAAGTTTTGTGGGAAAGAGCGAACAATGTTGTTAATATTCGTCTTAAACCTCTGTAAGTCATAAATAAAAAATCCTTCTCTCATTGGGAATGCTTCGATTGGGACGCGGTTCCACAATCGGGATGTTCTTACTATAAAAGAATTTCCATAGCCGGACTTAAACCATCTCGGAATTTCCACTGTGAAAGGGTTGGCACTTGATGCCTCTCGTGTTGTGCGATTGAATTGCTTAAGAGAGGAAGAAGTGATTTTAATTCCTCGGAACAAGTGCCAACACCAAGCAGATATCTATAAAATAGAGTAAGTGCTCCAACAATACGACGATGACCAAGTGGTATAAGGGATGAGGTCACATTTATGTCGCCTATAAGACGAATGGCGCGGTTTTGAACTTTGTCCAAAAAATTTAAAGCGGTTTTTGGTGCACCTGCCCATAAATGTGAGTTATACTCGAGCTTGGGTCGTATATATGCTTTATAGATTTTTAAAAGGTCTCGAGATGAAAAATAAGTTTTGCAGCGGCTCAAAAATCCTAAACATTTTGCGGCGCTTTTCGCAATATCGAAAATATGCTCATTCCAGTGCATATTTTGATTCACTCGCATTCCGAGAATGTTCAGATCTTTGAGTCGCTGGATACCTTCATTTTGAAGCCGGAGAATTGGTTCGAATGTTGTTAGCTTGTTACTAACAAAACAGCTTTGAGTTTTTGAAGTGTTAAACTCGACTCTGTTAGCTTTACCCCAGTCGACAATTTTGGCAAGGTCGTGATTGAGCGCGCCGGCCATCATTGTTCTTTTGGAGGTGACTGCGGAAGCTGTAACATTAGTTTGTTTTAGAAAATCATATGATGCTACTAGAGTGCTGTCATCAGCAAAACTATGGATTGGATTGAAAGTTAATTTGAGAAGGTCATTAATGAAAATGAGAAATAGGGTGGGGGAAAGGACAGAGCCTTGTGGAACACCAGCATTGATTTGAAGTTGGTCGGAAAAAGAACCGTCAACTGAAACTATGATAGATCGATTTAAAAGAAAACTTTCAATCCATTTAGAAAAGGTTGAACCAAGGCCTATAGCGTTGCATTTTGCTATAAGAGCAGAATGACAAACTCGATCAAAAGCCTTAGATATATCCAGAGCTACAACAGTAGCTTCACCAGATTGATGCAGGCTGGTGTTGAGCTTCTCGCAGAGGCATGTCATGAGATCACCGGTGGAACGTTGGGCTCGAAAGCCGTATTGGCTATCATGAATTATACCTCTACTGTCAAGATATTTCTTCAGCTTATGATTAATTAAGATTTCCATAGTTTTTGAAATAATGGAAGTAATAGCTATGGGCCTATAGTTTGAAGGATTGCTTTTGTCACCTTTTTTAGGAATAGGATAAACTTGGGCAACTTTCCAATAGGACGGGTAAGTTCCTGACGAAAAGGACAAATGGAATAAGTTGCGCAGAGGTTTAGAAATAGCGAAGGCAATGTGTCGCAGCACAATTGCAGGTATACCATCAGGACCGGTAGATTTTTTTATATCGAGATTCTTCAAGACTTTTGCTACAGCTCTTGTTCTAAAGTAGATCCTTCCGAAGGAATAATTTAGAACAGGGATTGATGAAGGATTTTGGGCTGTAGGAGGGAGTGTGGAATTAGCTGCAAATAATTTTGCGAAGAGATTAGCCTTTTCAACAGAATCTGATATAATAGTACTATTATTATCAATCATAGGTGGAAACGAAGACTTGCAAAAATTTTGCCTAACATTTTTAGCAAATGTCCAGAAAGACCTGCTGTTGTTGGGGAGATCAAAGATTTCTCGTCTCAATCTTTGGTTATGCAGGAATTTTTGCTGATTGATAATTTTTTTACATTTATTCCTAACCACTTTATAACTCTCATACGTATTGACTGTTTTATTGTTCTTGTATTTTTTGTAAGCTTCTTCTTTGGATTTCAGTCTTTTGGGAGAATTAGAAGAACTGGTTGTTGTGCCTACTTCGAAGCTTGTGCTTACAAGACAGTGGTCGGAACCACCTAGCGGAGAGTTTACAGAGATTGAATATTTCCCTGGATGGGTAGTTAGGAATAAATCCAGGAGGTGTCCGTTCTGGTCGCGTCGGTCTGGTATCCTCGTAGGGCTTTTGACAAGTTGAGAAAGGTTGAAAAAATTGGAAAAAAGTTCAACTTGTTTGCCTTCGGGACTGTTGTGACTAGAAAAATTAAGCCAGTCTCTGTTATGAATATTGAAGTCTCCCGCCAGAATAATCTCAGACTCGGGATTGGTTTCCAGAATTGAGTTTATCTGGTTGGATAGTCTTTTAATTAAGCAGGAAATTAAAAACTACTATAATGAATTTATGAGATTACATAAATTCATTATAGTAGTTTTTAATTTCATTTTCCTAGCTACAATTAAAAAAATTGTTTTATTACCATTTGGAAATACCTTTCCTTATTTATTTTCAGCCTATGTGGACGTTTTTCTTTTTTAAATTTTAAAAATTAAAAATTATACATGTTTCGACAACATTGAAATTGTCATCTTCAGTAAACAGTGAAGCTGATCTTAAGGACACTATATCCTTTCCAAATACATTCTCAAAATCTTTAGATCTTGTGAAGACACCAATCTAAAATTTGATGTGGTCTTTTATTCAAGCTTTGATTCAAGCGCACGGAGATATACAACAAATGTATATTTGGTCAGATTAACGAATATTTAGCTTCATGACATTTCCCCAAACTAGATACAATAATGTGCCTTTATAGATTGATATTTTCACTGCCACTCGAGTGTAAATTGGTATATTTTTAATCATAGCCAAAGCTTATGATGTTTGGATGTGTGTAAACCAAAATATTTCGATTGCTTTTTTGTATGTATTAGTAAAAACTACCCGAATATCAAAATTTTTGTTATTTGGTTTTATTAACATGTAAAGCTTTTATTTCAATAAAGCTCTTATGATTTAAGATCTAAATATGCTTGGATGAACATGAATACCAATGTACAGAGGCCCTTTATGTTATTTTCAAGTTTTTGTTTGCAACTTATGAGATTGCTAATTTTTTTTCCTCTCATGCACCAATTCTATAACATTGGTCACTTTGACCGACACCCTGTATCTATAGTAAGACTATAGTTAAGAATATCAAATATATTTATTCAAAAATAAAAATAAAAAATTATAAAATAGCACACTATTTCTCTTACAGAATACTAATACAAATTCGCAAAATAAACAAAAAGAACAAAAAAAAGAAATATAAAACCTTGGGGGAGTACCAAACAGAGAGTTAGTATAGTTGTTATATTATACTTATGATGAGATTAAACGAATAATTTCCAATCTTATGTAGAATCATTCATATAATATATTCCATATATAACATGCATATATATATATATATATATATATACATATATAAATATATCATATATGGATATGTCTATATGTATAATACTCACTAACATTTCTTTTTCTAGTTACTTTTCATGATAATTTATCATTTTTTTTGGGATTTAATCTTAATGTCAAAAAATAACAGAGATGGAAAAATATTTAACAAAAAAAAAAAAAAACACAAAAAAAATAACGAGAGTTGTAAAATGGTGATGGGTATAAGAAAATGGGGAAAATAACAATTGTGTTGATAACCATTTTCAACTAAACTTTAATTTTGTGATATGGGACAATACATTTTAATTTTCATAAAAAAAATCATATAATATATATATATACATATTATATGAAATACAAACCATTATTTCTAACAGCTGTTTTACTCTAATTTAAAATTAATTTTTATAATTTATATTTAAAAATTTAAATTTTCTAAACTATATTTAAATTCTTTAATTTTTATAAATGTGTCAAGAGATGCAATTTCTAAAGCCAAAAATTTTTATATAACTTCCATTGTGAATTCTAAAATTTCTATGTAAATATTTGTAAATGTGTAAGTGTTGTATAATAAATGGCATCTCATATATTATCTTCTGATTATTATTTTTTTCTGTTTCAATGTTTTTTGTTGTGAGCTTTAATTGTATTGTCATCACATTTTTATAAAATTTATTTATGTGTAAATTTGTGGTCATTTATCTCTTTAAAATTTATTATTTTATTTCAAATTATTTAATAGTTTTTTAATCAGAGGGTTTTTAAAGGTGTAATAAATTAATAATAAATTATAAATAAAATATTTACATATAATACCTAATAATATTCATAGGTCATCCTCATCACTATTATCATTATCTTTATGTAATTTCTATTTTTGTTTCCTACTATTATTTAGCTATTCATAAATTTAATAGAGTGTAATAATTTATATAAAAATAATTGAGGTTTTTTTACAAAGAGAAATTTCATTAATGATTTTCATTAATGATTTTCATTAACAAATTTATCTTTGGTACTTGTATAATTAAAAAAAAAAATATATGTTACAAGGTCATTTAAATAATAAAAATAAGATCAAAAAATTAAACTAAATTGGCATTTTTTATAAACTATATTTGATTAAAATTGTAATAATATAGATGAAGAATCTATAATTTTGTTTTATATAAAATCACACGTTAGGTTCGATGATTTGATATATTATTGTTATTTGAACTAGCAGCAAAAGAAGGAAGTGAACGGGCAGAGAAATATGTGGGTTACAAGTTCTAGAAATTTAAAAAGTTTATTCTAACTAATTAATCGAATTATTATAATTATAATAAATCAATTAGAACTAAATTATTTAATTTTCGATAAAGTTGGACCATCTTTAAACTTATCTCAATAAAAAATGTTGTATAGGCAATTACTTTTTTTGTTTTATTTATTTAGTAAAAATTACTATTTAAAAATTCATTTGTTTTGTAATCTAACTATAAAAGGTTTGATGTTTCTCCCATCTACTAAAACTCTTTATGAGCAAAATGAAAAAAAATTGTGAAATCACTATATCAGTAATGAAACAGATTTGAAAAACAAACAAGATGGGCTCATTTTTTTATAATAGACTATATATTAAAGCATTTGGAAGTTGGCTGATTCCCACCAGTTGATGGTAGTAGACGATTACAGAAGGTTAATTAAAATAAATTTTTCACACGCATATGAAGCTAGATGGAATAATGAACCCACGACTAATGAACTAAAACAAATAAAAAGGTCAACCGCAGCTTGGAAAAGCATTGATTTTGCAAGCCAAAAGAAGGAATATATAATTACCAGGACACTTGTGAATGACACAGACGTACTTATTTGATGGACCGACCAGAAATCTACCTACATGTTCCTGTGATGGCTTTCAGAAATGCAAGAAATATATATGGTATCAAGGAGTTACTCACACTGAAGACATTGAGTCACTGGACCGTATTATTCAATTCACCAAACATATCAGCATCTTCAGTGAAATCTAAATGTTTTTTTTATTTATTAATTTCTCTTTTCTCTCTATTTTTCTTTTAGTTTATATAATTAACTATATATTTCGTCGCATGCGTAATATCTTGCGATAAAACGCAACAACAAATATCTGTCTTGCGATAAAACGCTGCAATTGCCTTTCAATAACCAAAAAAAAATTGAACAAATTTTGGATCAAGATACGAAATGAATATCCGATATCGAGTGAAAAAGCGATAAAAAAACTTCTTGCTTTTGCAACTACATATTTAGCAGAAACTGGATTTTAAACTAAACTAAAATACCAAAACTAAATACAGAAATCGACTTGAAGATGTGGGTGCTACTTTAAGAGTAGCATTAAGTAAATCTATTAAATCAAGAATTAATAAGCTGGTAAATGAATGTTAACAGCAAATAAGCCATTAATAATAAAAACAAATTTAAAAATTAATACTTTTGTTTCATTAATTTTATATAAAACATAGAATGGGTTGAGTAATTTTTTACTCATATTTTATGGGTCGCAAGGGAAATAAAGTGGAGAAACGCTACTCTCTATGATTAAAGTAATAAGTGTATAATCTTTCCTTTTCTTTTATTTTATTTTTTTAATCTAATTTAAAGAAAAGGAGAAGTGAAAACTGAAATATAGAAAATTTATAGCAGATTATAGTGTTGGAAAAAAGATAAAACTAAAAACTTATAAATAAGTAGACATAATAGCATTTTCTATCTGTATTATTGGAGCGCTTAATAAACTTAAAAAATAGAATTTAAGTAACATATTGGGAACCTCTTCTTCAAGAACTGAGTCAATAGACTTACCTGCCTTATAGGTATGTTGTTTCCTGTTCACGGGTACCGTGATCAAACATACATCCCTAATATACCTGTCCACCACTTTCTCTATGCATTTTAGCAAACATGAAGAGATACGGGCAAGAGGCTTCGAAAGCCTATTGAGCTTATTTGAACTTAGTACTTCTTCAAGCTCTCGAAACATTTCATAATAAAACAAGAAACGCATAATAAAAGCTACTGACGCTATTTGTTTCGCAATTTCTGCAGGTAAAGAAGACATCTTTATCTCTGTCAAGTAGCTATATCAACTAAATAATGATCTTATATTTTATTCATAAATACACAGTGCAGGATTGTTTATGCATCCAACAATAAATTATACAATACAAATTGCCAAATTCCTATACAAATACAATACAAATACAAATGTCGTATGTGTATGGAAAAAAGGCACATACAACAGTTGTTACGAATTTAATATTTTATATACAAATTTGTCGTATGTATAGCATTTTTCTTCCAACATACGATAAACTTTTATAAAACTTAAATGTGTTACATACAACAAAATGCATACTGAATATCTGTGTAACTACACAATATAGGGGAAAACTGATTACACCATTTAAAAAAGCGTGCCAAAAAACCTAAAAATCAGGCAAAATCAGAAAATCGAAAATTTTCACATACGACAATGTAATTACTCATTAGTATACTATTATAAACTAGATTTATTTATTTTTACATTTGTTTTTTTTTTAACTGCTAAGATATAAATTGTTCGTATATAATAGTCCGGCATGGAATTGCTTCCGTGTTCGGGGTTTGTTTATTAAACAAATACATATTATTTTTCTTAACTGCCTTTTGAGTAAAAGGAAACAAATATTCACCAGAAATCTTCGAACTAATTGCAACAAAACGCAGAGCAAGGAAAAAATGGCATCAAACTAGAGCTCCACAAGATAAAACTAGGCTAAATAATCTCACGCAACAACTAAAAAGAATAATTGAAGAAGTGAAAAACAAATCGATTAATATATATTTAGAAAAATTAACAAATGATAAAAGCACTGATTACTCTCTTTGGAAGGCAGCTAAAAATCTGAAAAGACCTATTGAACAAATTCCTCCAATTAAGACATTTGACGGAAATTGGGCTGGAGATAGTAAAGAAAAGGCTAAATTATTTGAGGAACACTTAGAAAACATATTTCAAACAAACGACGGTGAAGAAGGGAAAAATCTAAATATAGAATCAGTTCAGGAAGAAGAATAAAGCATTAACAACCCCAGCTGAAGTGAAAAAAGAAATAAACAATACTAATTCTAAAAAATTCTTCTCCGGGATATGATTTGATAACGGGGCAGATTCTAAAGAAACTTCCAGAAAAGGCAATAATTAAGAAAACGAATCTTAAAAATGCTGCATTCAGACTGAAATATGTGCCGAAATTGTGGAAACTCGCCGAAGTCATCATGATACCCAAAGCTGGAAAACCACCAAATGAAGTATCATCCTATAGACCAATTTCACTGCTGCCTATAATGTCAAAACTGTTAGAAAAAATTTATCTAAGAAGACTGAAACCTATTATTGAAAGAAAGAATATAATACCGGATCACGAATGCGGTTTTAGAGAAAAACATGCTACAATAGACTAGGTACACAGAATAACAAACACTATTGAAAAAACTCTAGAGGATAAGAAGGTCTGTTCAGCAATCTTTTTGGATGTGGCTCAGGCATTCGATAAGGTGTGGCATAAGGGGTTGAATTGTAAAATGAAAACAATCCTTCCAAAAGAACATTCGGAAATCATAGCAAGCTACTTATCAGAGAGATACTTCTACATAAAACAGGAAGGAGCATATTCCGATCTTAAAGAAATGAATGCCGGGGTTTCTCAAGGAAGTGTACTTGGTCCGGTACTGTATCTGCTGTACACTTCCTGCACTAGAAAATAATATTATTGCGACGTTTGCAGATGATACAGTGATTCTGGCTGTTGGGGAAAATAATAAATGATCCATCGAAAAGCTGCAGAGAACTATAACAAAAATCGGACTTATACAAAAAGATGGAGGCTAAAATCAAATGATGCTAAGTCAGTACATGTGAATTTCACAAATAAAAAAATTGACCATAAACCAGTGGTACACACCATTTGCACACACATATATAAATAGTCAAGAAATACCCCATTCAAATACTGCCAAATATCTTAGTATGACGTTAGATGCGAAACTTCGCTGGAAAGCTCACATAAAAAACAAGAAAGAAGAATTGCAAATCCGTTATAGAAAAATGAACTGGCTCATAGGTAAGAATTCTACCTTAACAATACAAAACAAACTTCTGCTCTATAAACAAATAGTGAAACCAGTATGGTCATATGGCATCCAGCTATGGGGATGCAGCAAAAAAAGTAATAGAGATATTATTCAGAGGTTCCAGAATAAAGTCCTAAGAAACATTGTGAACGCGCCCTGGTTCATAAGAAACTATGACCTACATAGAGATTTGCCAATAGAATCTGTCGATAAGGAAATACAGAAATTTGCAAGAAGTCACGAAAAACGGCTTCAGCACAATGTAAATGTGGCGGTAGTCGAGTTCCTGGATAATAGAAATATAGCCAGACGACTCAAAAGAGTAAAACTGAGTTAGTGCAGCAATAATCACCCACATTCTTGAGGACTCGTCGCGCTGGTGATCGGACGTTGACCCGTTCCCACGTTTAGATAGATTTGTTTTTACGGGATTGGTGAAAAATTTCGTTATGTTGACTGCCAACGAAACGAGGTTTTTCACAAGTCTTCCATAATTATAAATTCGTTCGGAGAGCTGGTTGGCTTTTCGTCGCTGATGCGATGGGTCTTCAAGGTTATGGATGAATACGCCAAAGAAAAGTTAGATAGACATCGCTGGATGTAGTCTACATTGAAAAATAAAATAAAGCCAAGAAAAAATTGCTCATTAGTCCTGTAGGACTAGATCGCAATATAGGAAGGGTGTGGTTTAGTGGGTAAGAATCCCACACACAATGTCAAGCTACGGGGCTCATTGTGTCTTTTGAAGATTCCCACCAGCCTGCGTATAAAAAAAAAAAAAAAACATTTGTATTTGTTTATTGTCATTGTTAGTTTTCATATTCTTTTGAAGTTTCTATACAATTTTTGTTTATAAGTTATTTGCTTAAGATTAAATTTTTGTTTGTTAAAACAAAAAAAGTATATGGCCTGAAAAATCTAATAATGTTCAGTTATGTTATCTGAGTACCAATGAAAAGGTGTCGGGTTTAAGTCTCGCTGATGGCATAGATGTTTAAATGAGATTTTCTTTCATGATTCATAAAATTTTATAAAAGTTGAGAAGAGCACAATTTGGTAATAGAATAGCTTGTGTAAAATGGAACTACTTACTCTTTCCCTAGTTTTGGACAATATTGTAGTAGCAAAACTACTCAACTAAGTTGTCATGCTAGAAATTGATAAATCCAATACTCGAAAAACATTAACGTTGCTTCGGTTTGTGTATTAAATTGCAGTACTGTACTTTATATACGAAAAGATATTCTCCCAAGCAAAGTTACTGGCAACAGCATGCAAAAAATATAACAAAAAACATGTTAAGGTCCCAATTAGCTCGTTGCAAATGAAGGGGTAATCAAATATAAATAAGTCCTAAATTACTTTAGCTCTAAGAAATATTATTTTATAGCTTGAAAAAAAGGCTAAGAAGTTTGGGGACATTTTGCATTATTTCGGAACAATATAGAAAAGATTTGAACATTTTTAAAAAAATCACAATCTCAAATATTTATTCCACATTCATTAACTAGGTATCTACATCTAGTTTTATTCAATTTTCTTAATATTTTGTTCGATCTCTTGTTTATACCTACTTAGGATAGAACATAAATCTATCCATAAATCTATATAAATTAACTTGTTTTGACAATTTAATTTTTTTAAATAATTTGAATTAATAGATTATTGCTCTATAATACAAGTTTATTGTAAATTGACACTAAATTTAATAAACATGGCAAATTTCAATTTGATAAATAAATATAAAATTAATAAAAACTTCCAGTTTTCTATTAAAAATCAACGAAATATTTTATTCTATATCTTTACTACATCAAATTGGGACTAAACAACTTCAAATTGGAACTGAACAAATTCAAATTGGGACTAAACAATTTAAAATTGGGAATAAAAAATAAATAATTTATACTAGTTAATTTAAAATATATTTATTAAAAATTTATTAATAAAATTATGAATTAAAAAGTCTATCATTCATATTTATCGCGTCCGGTATAAATTTTTGAATATGAACGACACAGTTGCAATTAGGAACAGTAATCTTCGTAGTTATGTTTTCGCGAATTATATGTTCTAGCCGTATTAGACGGAACTCTGTTTGTGTGAAATTTGATCTACCTTCATCAGTTAAGATTCGCGGTAATTGGATAGTTAAATCGCTTTTGATTCCAGATTTGAAGTTTGACCAAACATATTCAATTACACTTAACATTGGACTATACGGCTTAGTAGGTGATTACTAAGAAAATCTTCTTTTAGGAATACTTCCTCAATGGCAGCATGACATGGTGCATTATCCATCACCATCACGGTTGAAGTTTTATATATATTTTGAGCATTTCGACATATGAATTCTTTTGCTTCTGGGTTCTTAAATGCTCCTCTTCTAATTTCATGATGAATCAAACCCATATTACCTATATCTCCAATTACATGTATATTGGACCCTCGACTGCCTGCTGTAATGTGAGTGCAACGAGTTCCTTATTTGAAACGACCTTTGGTTGTCGATGGGTGTATTGTTTGATTGATGTTCTAAAAATTTTGTGAGCGTAATCCCATCGTTTTATTTTATTGCTTTCAATGTTTGCTCTTTCTGCCTCTCTGCCTCGAATGTTTTTCATTTCGTATACAGTAATACAGCTAAGTGTTTTCTCAAACATTCCGTGGAAACAACAATTTGAATTTTTACTTGTTGAATAAAATATTTGTTCCCATTTTGAAATTGTTTAGTCCCGATTTAAAGTTGTTTAGTCCCAATTTGAAGTTGTAAAGGTATAGACTAGACTAATATAATTTACGGTAAATATGAATAAACAATAAATTAAATAAATTATAGTCTATTAATTTCTCAACTCTTATGGTTGACAGTAAACCAAAATGGCAGCATGTTCAATTATAATAACATAATTAGAAAAAAAAATATCTTTATATATGTTTATATTGACCCACGACTTTGAAAATTCTTTACCCTAATATGTTGTATTAATTTTTTTGTAATATAATATTTCTTAATATAAAATATGGAGCAGAGCATCTGAATATATGTTGGTCAAATTAAATGTTAAAAGTAATTAAAATAATTAATCATTATTTTTTAGCAAAAAATGTACTTATAAATTATGAAAATATTTTGTAGAAAAGAACTATTTTGAATATGATAGCCTTTAGTATCTTTATAATTTCATCAAGAAAAGAAAAAAGTTGTATTAAATAGAAATGTAGACATTTATAATTCTTTGCCGAACGTTCTCAGGTGTGAGTTATGTAATTCTAAGTTCTACGAGCTTTGTTGGGTGTACTCTAAAGAAAAAGTTGTAGCCATTATTAATTTTAACTTTAATACTTGGAATTATTATTTGAAATAATGTATATATGTTATGTCTGTTATTTTTAGAAAGTGCTTTTGTTAGGAAAAGAAATTTAGCATTCCAAAGTTTCAAAATATAAATTTTAAATTTTCTTTTTTTTTATCATTATTATTGTGTTATTGTTTTTATTTTTCTATTTTTCTCTTGTTTTACTGTTTACTTCCATACATTAAAAGTTAGTTTTAGTACAATGATTTTATATTTTTTTTATCGTATGCTCTTTTGTAGAGACTTGTACAAAGTGAAATAAATAAATAAATAAAAAAATATATATTAAATCGTTGTACTTCCTAGGTAAATCCTGGAGAAATTCCATTGCTATTACGAGATTTGGTGTACCAGCCATGTTCGTCCGATTGTTAAAAATGACTATCATGCGACTTCTTCAATCTAGTACTGGAAAACGTATAGTGCAACGAACGAGAGTAAATAGTTGGGGCCATATTTTTCAGATCTGTCGAACTCTAAAGTAAATTTGTTCTTAATTCTCTTACAAAATCCGATTTCGATGGATGTTAGAAAGCAAAATATTTTCAATAGATCTTAAGAGATCGCGGTTACTTAGTTCTCCCCAAAAATTTTTTTTGGATATAATGCTTATGACAGAACATGAACGTTCTTGTTCTATAATCAGCGCTGTTTCAAATCAGTACAACGAAGATGAAATGGCAATTTATACTATATCGAAGAGTATTCCCAAGTCTCTTATTGATATTGATATATTTGGAAATAGTTTGGTTATTAAGAAAAAAGATAAACAAAATTGGGCTATACAGAAACGAGTAAATGCAATTTGTGCATATTTATTTATACGTTTAAATAGAAATTATTGCTGTTACATATCAATTGTAAGCTCGATTTAAATCTGTTTGTAGGGCTACGGCATCTTACAAGGTAGTAATTTATTTTACAAATTTTTTTAAGAAGCAATAGAGGACCAAGATCTACCTATATAGAAACACCTGTAGAAGCATCAAATTCTGAAAACGTCTTATATCTAAATGAAACAATCTATGGTTTGCGAGGCAAGAAATTATCCAATTAATAAAAAAAGTATACAAATTTTGTAATACAACCACAAGACTTCGCTTGAGAAAAAACTGTTCACCACTTCGGTTTATCCCACCTAAATATCTCACTACCTAGACTGTAGGTTTTGTAATAGGTTTTATAATAGGTTTTTCCAAAACAAGAATATTTCCAATATTAGTCCACAATAGAATGACAACAGACAAAGAAATTATATTCAATCAAAATAGAATTATCAATCAGATTAGACACATACATACCGCCAATAGATAGTATTAATCAAATGAGTGATTAAAATGCATAAGTATTAAGTTCTATTTAAGTATAAGTTTATATAAAATTAATACAGGCTGAAAAAATATAAAATTAAGCAGCTAATTAAATTTTATCTTTAAAAACAAAATAACAAAAATAAATCTGAGATTATTAAAGAAATTTCACAAGAAGACAATAATATAAGAGTCAAAATCACATTAATTGAACTAAACGGAATTCTGTAGAAATTTGATTATAGTCCCAGGAGAACGGAATGATTATGTTACCTATATGGGATCCTGGAGCTCTGAATGAGAGTTCTAGTATCTATCATCTACTATAGTTCTATTATCTATTTATATTATGTTGTCTTTAACTATTTCTACTTTAAATTAGAATACATTTTTTTTCACTTTTTTAGCAATAAATATTGCAATTGAAGCAGCATATCGTTGTGCGACTGAATAAAAATAGACACAACTGAGCTGCAACTGATGGAATATTTATGACGAAATACCAATTCATTCAGAGTCATAACTACTGGCATTATGTTGTCATGACCAGCAGTCGGCTATCAAAACCGAATATTTGTTATTGTAACAGTAAATATTTTGTTTGAGTTTATATTGGCTTATTCGAAGATATAAAAGCCATAAGAGAGTGTTATCGCAGCCATATTTTCAACTGTGATTGATACATTAGAGTTATCTCACTTAACGATTGGTAATAGAAACTACTTTGAGGCTGCCAGTACTCCAAGAAAGTTTTTCCTTCCAATTATTTTTCTATTAAAACCTTCTATTAAATTTTTTCTATTAAATAAATTTATAGTTCACTTTCAATATAACTATATCTACGTTATTATCAACTTAAATTAATAAAAATCAAACAAGTTTCATATATACATCACCTTAATATGGATATGATATAGTTATAGATATAGATTACATATCATATATAATTTTTCCTATACAATTCCATTATTAATAATAATAATAAAAAAACAAAACAAATTAATTTACCTAATTCCTGTAATCCTAAAACAGTATTTGTTGGTTCTGTAATTGGACATTGTAATGGCATATCCATAATTTGATGATTATTTGGGGTAGTAGAGGTAGCAGCGGCTGTGGCATTATAATAATTTCCAAAATATGAGCTACTACAATTACTGGTTGAATAATTATTACTTTGACCAGAATGTATTTGTGTTGGATAATTATGATGATAAAAACTGTTCATCGATTGATTATGATGCGGTGAATAGTTATGATAATTTTGTGGTATATTACCGCCATTATTTGAACCAATTGAAAAATAATCCGATATCGTTGAGGATTGTATTGATGAACCAGATGAAGGTAAAAAATATCCACTATAATTTTGGCATTCATCAGTTGATTGTGTATATTTTGGATCTAAATTATTTGATGATATATGATGATGATGGTGATGATGATTTTGTACATGTGGTGTATGGGAATAACCCATTAGAAATGAACTCATTATAAATAATTAAAATCCAATTAACTATATATATATATATATACAGGTAATATAATTTTTTTTTTATTCAATTTCAATAAATATTATTAATTATTTTCAAAATGCACTCAATTATTTATAAATAAAAATTAAAAATAAATTTTAAATACTTCAAATATAATATATGTATATATATATGGAATTAAAGAAACACCACAAAAACAAAAAATGACACACGAAAAATTTCCGAAAATTAATTAATTATTTTTCTTATTTTTTTTTTTCTTCAAATATTTTTCTCTTTTAATAAATTAATTCACAAATTATTGTTGAAATTTTTATTATTATAATTAGCACAGCTTTTTTTCTATTATTTTTCTTTGTAAAATTAAAATTTTCTTTATCATACAATGACGTAATCAAAAATTTAAGTTTTATTTTTTCTTTATTTTTTTTCTTTTGTTATTTGGAAAAAAAACGTAGAATAATTAAAATGCAACGTGCCTAATAAACGACTCACGACGCGATACAATGTTTATCAGATACATTCTCTATACTAATAAAAAAAAGTCTACCGTAACTCTTAGTATACCACGCACTACATAAAATTATATTATGGTGTGTTGTCAGCATTGTCAATTTCCTGTCAGTACCTCTAAAACTACACCAAACCCAAATAATGCTTTCATCAGCTGTTAAGGTGTAAACTTTCATATAATAATGAAAATTTATTTACAATATTTTATTTCTTTGTGTTGTGTTGTTTTTGATGTGAAGTAAAATTATAAAATAACAAAATAATAAAAATGTGTTTTATTTAATACAGTATGCATACAAAATACATGTAGTTAAGAATGAAGTAAAATGTGTAAATGTGTTAGTTAACTGCCATTTGTTATAACATGTTTCTTGAATATAGAATTATTAAAACAATTGTCTCCATATTGAATTTGTGGCCCCGCCTTTTTTATAATGAAAATCTTCAATACAGTGAACCTTTTTTATATCGAACATTGAATTTCAAATTTTAGAATAGATTTATAATCATTTAATTTTTTTCTAAAACCATTATTTTAACGAATATCTAATTTAAATAAAATAAATTTTAAATTACAGTACCTATTTAAGAGAGAATACAAAAATTTTCATTTAAATGGATTAAAATATGAAGATAAGGATTTGTTTTTAAAAAAAATGGGTAAGAGTTAAGGAGGATCTTTTCATGTGCCTATTTACCGTCACGGTTGCTATTTCTGTGACAGATTTTTCAGAACGATTTCATCATGCCACGATTTCGGTCACGCATACATTGAAATTTTTATAATATAAAGGTAAACGAAACAATATTTAAAAATTTACAAAATATAACACTTAATATCTAGGAAATATAACAAATAATCTAAAACAGAAAATATCAAACAATTCAACAATATAAAAATTTAACATGAGTTAAACAATTTAACAAATTAACAAATGAACTATTAAACAATTACAGCGCTAATGAGGCGCTCATCAGGAAGTGTAAAAGTAGCATTTACACCTCCTGGTATGCGCCCCATTGATTGACTTGTGATCCAGAAATACATTTTTAAATTAATTTACAATATAATATTATAAAAAACTGTGTATTTGTAAATTTGAGTGCTTAGTCTTAAATAGTATAAAAATGAAGTATAGATAAACTTACAATTCGGAAAAATAATAATATTTATTATTCCAGGAAATTAATGAATGTAAATGGTTAGTAGAACTTATTCCTACAAAGTAATATCTATAATAGTAATATGTTAGAAGATTATTAGAAAAATTGGTAATGATAAGTTATATTTCATCCCAGGTGTTATGATGTAGTAGGAGGTTTGTTATGAGAGTTATGTGTGTATTGGTATGGAATTGTAGGGCTTGTAATGGGGTTAATGTGAACTGAGATGTAATTGTGTCATTTGAGGGGCATTATGTTAGGATGTGCTTGATAGTGAGGAGTTCTGGACAGTGAATACATTTTGGAGGTGTGGATCTGTCAAATAAATGTTTATGAGTGGCAAGAGTATACCCTAAGCGCACTCTTGTAGTTTTAACACCTAGGGCTCTGGATTTAGTTTTTATTGGGTCAGGAATGCACAGGAAAAAACAGCGATTGGAAGAATTCTAGGCTGATTTACGGATGTGCGCCGCGTGTATTGCAATGATCCTTTTAGCAGAGGCGTAGGACATTAATGAATCTCTAGTAAGAGGGCTTTTGACCGCTATATTTGCTTCAAAGTCAGCTCTAGTGTTTCCATCTATGCCTACGTGGCCTGGAATCATGCCAACCGCATCTTGCCATTGTTATGTGATATGGAATTTCTGATGTAAGACTATCTGTAAATATAATGCTGTTCTAATACAGTGTAAATATAATATATATATATTATATATTTTTAGATTATTATTTACAAAATATCGACATTCCACAATACAAATATTTACAACGTTTTGGTTATTTTGGTTATTTTGCTGTCATTGAATTTATTGTTTAACATATGTCCAATTTCTTGGTACTGCTGTCTGTGAAAATATAAAATTTGTTTATCTTTTCGGTGCGACGGAAGATCGGCACTACGGTTGATTTGGGATTGTTATTTATCTGCCAAAATCAACCGTCATGGTAAATCGGCACATGAAAAAACGCCCCCTTTTAGTTTAGCTCTAAGACATTATTTTAAGTGTCTAATTATGGATTACGAAAATTTATAATATTGTATTAGAAATAATTTAGGCTTAAATGGGCAAAAGTTCTTGTTGAAAAAGTTTAATAAAGCTCGTTAAAATACTAAGTTGGTGTTTTTAGTGACTTCACATAATAACTAAGAGTACTATATTCAGAAATCTTATAAAAAAAGCAAAAGATCTCTGACGTTATTGTTCATAGCTCAGTGATAGAAATATAAAGGTATCAATATATGGAGTAGTATTTCTAGTGTATTCACTGGAGCTGGAGGTAATATTTCTATAAATACAGAAATGCAAATCCGTAAATTTTCCATCAAAATAATAACTTTGACAGTTGCTTTATACTTAATAATCTATAAATACTATAATAAATTATTAAAAATTTTTATATAATATTATGAAAATATATTTATTTACTAAAGATTACCACTTCATTTCTAATTTTGTATTTTAAAATAATTTTATAAGGTATAGAGCTATTTTTTACGCTTTTAAGTTTTAAAAGATTTTAAATCGTATTTGTTTTATACCAATCTAAATCTATACTCAGCAAACGGTCTCGAAATGACATAACCAAAAAACATAACCTAATCTAATAAATCAATCTGACCATCGTATCAAAGGACAAAGGACGAGCTAATTTAAAGCTAAAGTTTTCAGATTTTTGAAATAGAAAGGTGCTATTCTATAACTCAAAATGTGTCGAAAAAAAATAAGAATAATTGGAAAAAATCAATAACAGATAAATTTTAAATAACTGGGCTTAAATGGTCCAGTCAATTCTTTGTCATTGGGATAAAATAAATGACAAAACATAATTGAGATAATTTGGTACTTGAAAAAAAAATTAGGCTATTTAAGTAGGCTTACTTCCTGGCTATAGTAGTAGTTTTCCACATTTAATAATTTGCAAGAAATTTTCCAGAGCCAAACAAGCCAGAAATTTGACAAATAAACACTTTCATAGTAATGTTGTAGAAAAAGAACAAATTATGTCTTTTTGATAAAGATTTAAAAATATTTAACAATAAGACCTCATTACTCCGATCAAACAGACCTAAAACAAAATATCCTCGCAAGTATGTCCTCTAATCTCTTTCTAATGGATTTCATTCAGTTTTGATTTCAAAGTAAATTTTTTATTTATTTTCTCTTACATGACAGCCATTTTGTATGGAAAACTTCAAACCAAATGGCTGCGATGAAAATATTTAAACATATAACTAACTTTCTAATTATGATTGTAAATAGTAAGCATTGCTTTCAAATTAATTTTGAGATTGTTCCTCTAATTTAGAATGGACTTTTTTAATGTATTGATATAGCGATCCATGAAGATGGCAAATATTATTTTGGTTCCTAGAACCTAATTTAGAGTCCTAAAAACTTCCCTGATTTTACCTCTGCTGATAAACAGTATTACCCAGTAAAAATTTGATAAAATCAAACCATTAGACAAAGCTGTACTGTATCTGGTTCAACTCCGTAGTCCATTTTTGAAACATTAATGAAAATTACTGTATCATTTGTTTCTCTTCACCGAAACATTCTTCCAATCAGCTTTAACATAGATTAAAGGTATTTGAGAGATAAGAAACGTAGCAACGAAATTAGAGATGTGTGCGACAGACATTCAAGATATTGTCCGTTCGAGTGGAAATTGATGAAGAAACTGGAGAGATCATATAAATAGAATGGAAGAAGGTCGAAGATAGTAATGAGGGTTCAAATCAATGTCAAACGTCTACCAGGAAAGCTTCCAAAATTATGGTATTAATGCTGGAGGTTGTCATCACAAAATTAAAGAGAAAATATGTATATTGAAAAAAACAGACACTAAATGCCTATACTTTAAAGAATGAGAAGAGAAGAGATTTAACAGTAAAACCAATACAAAAATGGAGTATAATTTTAAACATTTCTTACGGTTGAGTTGTTATGCAGAGATAATAAAAATTCAAAATGATAATATTAAAAATTTTATCCGTATAACAATTGTGCTAGTGAGAGGTGTAATCTAATTATTCTTGTCCCTAACTGGCTCTCTTATCTTTTCAAAGCAGGAAACGGTATTTCCTAGATGTTGTCTTTAAGTAGGATTTATTTATTAAGTGAAAACAGAATTAACTTTCAGTATTTACGATTGAGAATTACTGATTCTAATAGTAAAAGTAAACTATTCTATTGATCATGGAGGATAAAAGATGGACGAACAAGAATAATTTTCAATTATGATAGTTATATTTATAATAAAGAATAACTATTCGGTGAAGTAAAAGTATTGAGGGTTCATTCAGCAACACTAATCTGATCAGTAGATATTGTAATGTTAAAACTACCTATCCAACTTCTGATTTTGACCTTTAATTAACTTTACTTTAATCTTACATCAAGTTTGAGAAATATAATCTGTGAGTTACAGAGATATTTTTTTTTTTTGTTAACTCTATTTGCTAGAACTAGAATATACTTTTGTAAAATTATTGAAATTTGAAATTTTTTTATTTCCGTCTTTTAATAATTTAAATTCAGTTGATTTTGAGTCAGAATTGTATTCACATCTTTTTCTGTTTTTCGCTATTTGGAAAATTCATGATGGTATAATTTTTCACATATTGTCCTTTTCTTATATAAAACGGCTCCACAGATGTCTATCCAAGAGCTAATTTACACTGATATTCTTTCTTATATATTCAATATCCACTAGATCTGTCTTTTTTGCACTGTCTTGATGTTTGTTAGGATGCGTTTGACTTTCTTGTATTTGTTTTACCTTTTTAAAGCTGATGTATATTATTGGCCTTAAACTGCTGTTCATATTTTTTTATACATGCAGCTATAGCCTTTTTTTGGTAACAACTATTATCATAACTCTGTATAGGTACCTGAATATTTTCAATATGATTTAAAAAAATGTTTACTCCATAACGTTCTTGTTCTTTTTAATTTTTGTTTTTTTATTTTGTTTTTATATCTTATAGAAAATTTTGCTTTTGGTATTTAAAATTTTTTCATTTTCTTACAAAGAACTTTAAATTCACAACATTACAATTCATTTTTAGTTTTTTCATTTCTTATTTTTTTTTGTTTTTTTTTTTTATTTTCCTGTTTTGTCGATGATGAAAACACAAAAGTTTGTTCTTCAGTGTTACAATGACTACGCAAAAAACCAGATCTCATTCAACATATAGACATGACATGCAAAAATCTACACCATGATTTTCATATTTTTGTTTATTTATATTTTTGTATGCGTGTAGTTGTAGTTGTTTATTTTATATAAATCAGCATAGACACATGAATTAAGACTGGATATTAGGATTTAGGTAGATGTATATACGAAGGCGTTGTATATACAAAAACAATTTAATCATGTTTATAATAATAAAATTAACGTGTGTAGAAAGTTTGACTTTAAAATTGCAAAAAACAAAAAAAAATATTTTAACACTAGAATTATTCATAAAAAACATTTTATCAAAATATTCGGTTAAAAACTTCATGATTATAGAATTTAATGTCAAAATAAAAAATACAATGGCTTATAGAACTTTAATAAATAATTGTATAGTAAAGCTACTACTGTTTAGCCCATTGAAGGTTAATTCTATAATAAATTAAGTAATTTCATCATCTATTTGTCTTATATGTCAGGGTGAGCGTTTTTTCTTTCATTTTGATCCATTTTTTTATCAACTTCAGATAGCTATCTTGTCCTTGATCTACCTCTTAATTATTGTACAGTACTATATGACTAATAAAACCATACTGGCCTTATTTCGCTTTAGAATGATAAATAAAGTCATATCGTATACATTTTTTCTGGTATTGCCATATGGCTTCTGAGTTTGATTGCCAAATATTCTGGAAAACCGCAATCCTGATTTTAAATCTAACCCTAAAATCCTTCCTGTTTTACGATCTCACATATACGTATATATAAACATTTCGGAAAAGACGATTATTCTAATTTTTAATTCAACACACAAATTTGTCTTAATTCAAAACCTCGCATAGTAATATATATCAATATTCTACAAAAGGAGAATAATTTTTATCTTGAAACCAACTCGAATTAAAAATTTTCAGTATGACTTTATTTTCCACTAAAAGCGAAATAAGACCATTATGACTTTATTACGTATGGTGTTATTTAACGGCGCCGACTAATATTTGTTTTTGGAATTCTTTACTAGTTTTCCTCACCACAATATGTCCTACATATGATAGCCCGTGTAATGTTCTTCTTTCGTGGAACTATAGTTAAATATCAATTTCGATCTTTCTTACAATGATTTTATAATCATCTCTAGTCAGGCCGGCGTTGAAACCATCTATTCATGAAGTTTTTCGATTTAAAAACCTGTAAAGATCTTTTGTTATATCTCCTATATTTTTCATCTATATAGTCTTTTCGATTTTATTAAACTGAATGTACTTCAGTGGTTTAATGTAATCTCAATCTCCTCATTATATTTTAACAGACCAATTTTGTTGTTATTGTTTCAATAATGTCAGCTGTACAATCATTATTTTTTTTATGAAGGTACCCAAATATAAATTAACTCATCACTTTAAAAAACTTGCTTACTGTGATGTTTTGACCAATTCTACGTATCAAGTATTCAATTCAAATTACCTGGTCAACAGTATTCGGTTTTATCTTCATTTATACACAACCCACTTTCTTTGGCTGATTTTTCTAACTTAATAAATTATTATTTTCTTGATGTTAGTGATATTCCTATACCCAATCTTTATCATCTGCAAGGAGTAATAATTGAATGTGTACATTGAAGAACGTATCGTACTGTAAATAGGAACAGCTTTCTTAGCAATCCATTTTCTGGTTTTACTCCTATATGTTTTTTCGAAATGGTTGTAAAACGTCATTTTCTAGTCATTTTCGCAAATTAGTTTACACCAGTTACTTCATTCTATCCCATTAACTAATTCTGTCAAGATTATAGAAATCTAAGCGACTAACATGTTCATATTCAATATTTCAGACCTTTTTCAATTATTTGTCTAATGATAATTTGGTCAAAAGTCGATTATTCATAGTTGGTAAGTTTTTTATTCGGTCTGAAATCTGCTTGATAGTATCCTATTAAGTTGTTAAATATCGTTTAATGTTTTAGCTATCCAGTGAAGTCAATATTTTGTAAGCATCAGTATTTAAACGTGAAATAATCCGATAATCTTCACATTTAAACTTACTTCCCTATATATGTGGAGGAATTATTATTATATACCTTTCTCCACCACTGGCATAATTTCGTTTCTGCAATTTTTTTTTAATGAGATGATGAAATTCTTCATGTAATAGTTTGCCGTGTACCATTTTTTAACCTTTTAATTTTGTAGTAAATTACTTTAATGAATTTTAAGTTGATTTGGTCATCAATTTCCAGCTCCGAGTTTGATTTAATTTGAATAAATAATTCACCATCATTATTTATTTATCTACTAAATTATTTTCCTAGAGTGATTATTTCGAATATAGTATTATTGTCCCTGATTCGTACCTAAAGGTTGGTCTCGTAATATTATCTTTTTTTATGGCGAGTTCTATATGTACCTCTTAAGATCTATTGTATTTCCTCGTTTATTATATCTAGATATATTGTATACCCGTTTAGATTTGATGTCTAATGAAATAGATCTTCACAATTTTGTTGTTCAATAGTCCGATTTGAATAATGTGTTTCAACTGTTTCAATTTTCCAAAAGCCAGTCCTGGTTGATAGAATTTGTGCTATTTTTATTTAATGTAGCAATGACACACCTATGATATGTGTCAGCAAATTGATGAACACGACCTGAAATGATCCACCAGTAAAACTGAACCAGTTTCCGATAACTTCATTTGACCAACTGATAATAATTAGAAAAAGTTGACTGCACCTATTACTAGATAAATTTTTTGCGACTTATGGATCAGCGTAAACTAAATTGTTCTATATAGACTCAATTCATTTTTGTTAATATTTCGTTGGAGATGATCATTTGTACTCGATGGTGAAATCCAACATTTTAGATTTGTTGTAAACTCGTTTGTACAACACGATTAGTTATGAAATTTACTAGTGATCCACTGTCAAGTAGTGGTATAGCTAAGGCCTCGCAAAAAATAGAATATGATATCAGAATAAGCATCAGAATCTGAATCGGTCTATGTTCGATCTACCAATCTTAAAAAGACGCTTAATTGTTAAATAAAATGAGTGAACTGCTGAATTAATTGAACTGCTTATTAAATTAGAATTAATTCATTCAGAGTTCACAGAATTGATTTTTTTGTTTTTAATATTTTGTATGAATTACTTTTAACATAGTTACAAGTTGATAAAGTTAATTATTTAACAAACAATTTCTGAGAGTTTTAACAACTAATGCAAATATAAAATTTTAAAATTAATCTCAAGAACTGTTAAAGGAAGTAAGATGATCCTGAGATATAGAATATAATTATTTAGTGACATGAAACTCGACTTTTAATTGCTAAATATGTCTCTTGCAGGTCGGCCACAAAGTACTGCTATAAAGTGTTAACATAAAGCACAACTAGACCTAGAAATTTTCACTAAAACAATTTTCTGACAATTTATGTTGTTGTTTGTTTTTCATTATAAATATTTAAATTATACAATTTTGACATTATCTAATTGCTGTATGGTCTTATACATTCATAAATTAGAATGCAAAAAAATTAAAAAAAAATTTTTTCGATAATTTGACAATTTATAATATTTAAATGTCATTTTCAATATTATAAATTCTGTTAAGAACAATATACCACCTACGTAACATAGCCAGTTGTTTCGCATTATAGAATTACCAGTCAAGACAACGTTAAAAGTAACAATGAAGATAATAATTAGTTACTTACATTGTCCTTTACTTTTATATCAAACTCCCGAAACAAAAAAATAGATATTTGACTGAGCAGTACAGCAGTATTGTATAGGATTGATTTTTGGAGCATTTATCCTTCTGTAAGAAAATTTTTAAAATAATTTAATTAACCAAAAATAAATTGGCTGATTCGACAGTATTTCCATTTCCCAAATTTTCTTCAAAAATTATTTTAATTATATAAATTTGAGAAAAATAAATTATCTTATATTATACAAAGACGTCCTAAATATGAACCTATATATAAATATGTTATAGATATAACACATTAAAAACATAAAAATATAAATCAAATTCTAAGCCCAATCATGTATATATATATGCCAACAATTATGTATATACATATACATGCATATACAGTATGACTATCATTATTATGATATTACCATTCCAAATATCTATACATTTATAATATAACAAGTTAATTATAGTCTACTGGACAACAAATATTTACTTGTTAATATAGTTGTACAATTTCAATTATATGATGGCGTATATTTAATTTCATGTTACACCAATAAAGTGTTAAATTGTCATTTAGTTGTGTTGTCATTATAATTTCTAAGCAATTACTTATTTTTAGAGCCCTTTTTGTAATTTTTATTTTATTTTTATTTTGGGCATTGCTGTTATTTATTAGCACAATCTTCTTAATACTTCTTATCATAATTATTAATGTTTTTGCCAATGTGGTAAGCGAAATTCAGTTTTATAGATGATAAGGCAGGCATTTAGATTTCCTTGTTTAATTCGTTTGTGAATTTTCTTGTATTGTTCGTTCGGTGCTCTACCTTTTGGATGATTATAGTGGGTGTTTTGGGTTAAAGTAAGCTTTGATAATCATTCGTGCTATCAGTACGTTTCGTTGTTCTAATATATTAGTATAAACTTACAATTTAAATATTAAATAATTGTGGTCTATTAGTGGTTTGGTCCACGACGAATTTGATACTGTTAAGTCACTGGCATTCTGTTGTTATGAAAACGATGGCTTAATATTTTAATTTTTATTAGCACATTTTACCTACTTATATGATCACTATGTTAGCTGTCATACATAAAAATTTGAATTGAATTCTATAATTCTGTACGTGGGATTTAAAATCAGTTGTCAACTAAATTTACAACAACTACATTGCTTTTTACTATACTTCGTTTTTGACCAATACCTACCACGTTTTTTTATGCATACTTATCACTGTTATAAATTAACTTACTTTATTTGATAAATGTAAAAAGCAATGCAATAAGATTTAATTTAATTATTGTGATAAACTATGATTAAAATGATTCAATAAAAAGAAAAATTATATATACAAACAAAAAACAAAAAAGTACCTACTACGTTTAATTCATCAAGGTATGCAGAAACCACAGAAGATAAAATTTACTTTCAAAAATGTTATAAATTTCAAGTTTAAAGCTTTAAAGTAGAATTTTTTGCAATAGTGCTCTAACAAAGCTTATAATATCCTAATAACCCAGTATTACAAAAATAATAGACACACCAAGCAAGATCTTAATTAAACTAAATTTACAGATAACTTCATTGAATTTTTAAATTTTATATAGGGTAAAAAATCTCCATTTAAATAAATAAACAAAAATAATTCCCTAAGGATTCCATTGAAAATTATTCTTGAGTTTTCTTTGAGGTTACACAATTCCCTAAAGAAAATTTAAAAAAATTCGTTCGGGTTATTGTTGAAGGATATACAATTGGATGAGTTTTGCATTGTAAAAACCAAAAAAAAATCACTTTAAAACTATTCAATTGAAGTTAACAATTCGAATGTATGTAGAAGGAACACTTTAGAGGTACGCACAATGTTGTAGTATATATGTATTTTCAAATTGTTAGTCTCAGATCTGTCATTTTTAAAATTGAAAATTAAATATTTGAAAGAAGAGTAATTGGATAGATTAGATTTTATAATGAATAAAAAAAATTTAAGTAAAACTTATTACATTTAATATTATTATGTATTGAAGCATATAGCCTAGCCAGTGATTTTGTACTATTTGTGAAAAATATATTTTCACATTACCGGGCGTTAAAAGAATATTAATTATTCATTAATTTTAATAAAATTCCATATTAATGTATTAAAATAATTATAGGGATTATTGTGGGAAGCAAAATTTGTGACTTAATTGAATTTTTCAATCACACAAGGTAGAACGTATTGAGTTTCTTGTGAGACTAACTTTCTTTAAAACAGCCGACAACAAAAAAACAGTTTCATCAAGTCGTGGCATCAAAAATTCACAATTATCAGTGTTGATTGGTTTTTCAGATCTACCTACTTGCCTATTAAAATAATTAAATATGTATAAATAATTAATGATTTTCATTTCAATCAACTTATAAACCTATGTAATGTAACTGTGGAAAGAGAATTATGAGAGACACCCCAAATTATGATTTCCTAAAAAAGAATGTTTTAAAAAACGGAAACTTGATATTATACATTTTTGTTCTTCAGTTAGAAATACTACAAGTCCAGACCTTTTTATTTCAGTTATCATTATTTTGTCTAAATTTGGTTTTTCGTCGGGAACAAGATATTAAATTCTATTCAATATTATAAAATATTCAAAATAAACAAACGCGGAGGTATAAAATATTGCAAATGGGGTAGGATATACGCTAGTTTTTTTTTAGAAATAAAACCACTATTACAGTTGTTAACCAAAAATTGAATCGAAACAATAAGAAATGTCCTAATTTATTTTATCAAGGACCATGTTGTTCAAAAACCATTGAAATTTAACTAAAACCAAATAATTATATTATTTTTTGAAAACTTAATCAATTCGCCCTTATTTAACTCTATATAATAGTGGTCGTGGTGCTATATACGGTAAACAAAGTGTTATAATTTAAATGAATCAATAAACAATTTTGCAAAGAATTAGATGGGTCTAATTTATTGGCCATTAACTTAAATGCTTAACTTGACCTAAAAGCATGGAGAAAAAATATAGCAAATAAATATAGCAGAAATAATTAATTCACAATAATCAAGTGTACTTTTGAATGTAACTCAAAATAGTAAATTGTAATTCAAATTTTTTAATCGTAATCTAAAAAGTTGAAAAATAACTTAAAATTGTCAATTCCAATACATACAGAATTGTAAACCACAATTCATTATTGACAATTGCATTGCCAGATGAATTAATAACCACTTATCATGGAGCTTGTAATACATTTTATATAATATGCTGTTAAGCACTTGGTGAAACATTGTTTAAAAGAAATTAGTCCTTTGATGATGGTGTAAGAACCGAAATCCATTAAAATATTTAATAAAATTAGTGAAACATACATACTTAGAGCTTGCAATAACTATAATGTCATATTTTTCAATGTACAGTCTTCATGCTAATCACCTGGATATTTTCGAACTTCGTTTTATATCACAATATTTTTAAAATTGGGATTATTAAAGGATGAAAAAATATGTTTAGGTATACATCTTTCTATAACGACTATAAGTTTAATATAAAAAATGTATATTTAATAAGAATGAGTTAAAAAAACTGGTGTCGAACCATTCCAGCAAAAACCATTCTCCATGTTCGTAGAAAGGGTTTAAGAATATTATTAAATATGAGAAATAGTTAAAATATATTATCTGGTGCAAAATCTTTTGAGACAGGTAATAGACTTGAAATACAACAGCAAAATCAACAAATCAAAAACAACTAGCTGAAATATTTTACCGGAATTTCATTACCTATCAAACCGAAAATCAAAAAAGTTTTGTAAATTAATAATAATGTGCCAGAGCAAACTCTGAAAAGTGAAGAAAAGGTATTGGTTCGCGTTATATTTTTTAATTGATTAAATTTTTTAGAATGAGTACAAAATTAATCAATAAATCGAAAATTTTATCGAATCGAATTCACCGAAACGGCTGAATATTCATGTTACATAAATTCATTCTTAATGGTCATTAATAGATCTACCAAACAAAACCCAAGTGAAGTTTATACTCCCTTTTTATGATTATTTTATTAATATGTAATACTAACTATTATATTAGTAGGTATGTATAAGACTATTATTTTAGTATGTAACCACCATTTTTAAAGATTGGGAAGCCACAACTCTCATAGAAGTTCATGCATTTGAGTGCTAGTTTTATTTGTAAATTTTTTATTAAAAATTGTATTTTTTACTGAAAAAGTATACAAGTAAACATTAAACCTGGATAATTGGTTTTTATTTTTGAATACTGTGAATTAGTGATTTAAGTTTTAAGAAAGCGACCACCACAGCCAAAGGAATAAAATGGACTCTCACAGAAAGACTGGTAGAAACCGTCGCTTTTATGTTCTTGACAGTAATGGTAGAATCACCTGTTCGTGCTTAATTAAGTACGGTACTGCACTTTTACACTACAATATCTACAATAATTTGAGTATTTATTTAACAAATTACTGATGGCTTATCTACTCATTAAATGTGGAAAACTACTGCTATTGTCCGGAACTAAGTCTTCTTAAATAGAATAGTTCCGTTTTATTTAATTTGTTACCAGATTCTACTTCAATTATTTTTTATCATTTATTATATCCCAATGACAAAGGGTACTAGACCAGGTTGAAAAATCCATAAAGCACTTTTTCTTTGCTTCGTGGGGAATCGAACCTGGGATCTTTCGGTTGAAAGTTAGGAACTCTATCTAACTGCACCACCCAGCGTGTATATTCGGATGAAATTACCCTGTTCGCCCATACACACAATGGCATGTAGGAGAAAATAAGAAGTTTAGAACGAAATGCGTTATAAGTTGGTCTCAAAATCAACACCAACAAAACAAAATGTCTAAGAATTAACACAAGAAACAAGCCCCCGTCAGTGCAATCAACAGTAAAATAATAGAAGATGTCATCGAATTCGGTGACCTAGATAGTGTAATTAGTACAAGTGGAGGCAGTAAGGTAGAGTGTAGAGACCAACTCACATCGTCTGGGGCACGAAACGTAGAATATTCATGATAATAAAATCAACCCTATTGAGTATGGTAGCGAGATATGTCTGATAATCAGAATTATACAAGGAAAATGCAGGTCTTCACCAACAAATGATTGCGCATTAAATGCAAAATATTCTGACCCAGAACAATTAAAAACAATTAACTCTGGGAAATGGCCAACTCAAGAGCACACAAATAAAGTAGAGAAAATAGAGGTAGATAGGACAAACCATTAGAAGATGTACACGAACAATAAAGCAAGGCAAGTATTAGATTGGAACCCGCAGGGTAAAAGGGAAGAGTTGGAACGCGGTAAACATAGCGTAGATCAGTCCATAAAGAAATAGAGAATATACTAATAGAACATGGAGTGAAATTAAATAGTGCATGAAAGTTTTTTGGAAGCCTTATGATTCCAAAAGGAAGTGAAACAAGAACAAAAATGATTTAAATTTGCTTTAATCAAGCTGATGTATTATAAAAAAAAAATTGATTAATCGACATAGATATGTTCTGGTAAAAAGTGAAGGTTTTAATGGGTTAAATAGTTTCACTGACTGTCTTTCAAGTTTTTTTTTATTCATTTATATATAGATAATTGATTTTGTTTTTTTCTCATTTCACTTTCATTAAATTGTTATCATCCAGCCTCCTCCCTTATTCATATTTCTTAATTATAAATTATAAATTACAATATTTGGACATTAAAATTATACTTGACGACATCAATTAATACTTTAAATTAATTAATCTAAAATTAAATACCGAAAATGAAAATTATTTCCTCTTAAATTTACATTTATTTGTATTTATTTTCTTATCATTCTTATTCTAAAATAATAATTGAAGTAAAGTAAACAACACTGACAACGTTATTTCTATCGAACTGGTAAGTAATTAAAATATTCAGATTTCATTTTAAATGGTGTGATTCAGCGTTTTTAAATTTTTTTTTATATTTTTTTTTATTATTGTTAACGAGCCATTAATTATATTTCAATTAAAATAACACACTATTACCAGTTATCAAATAAGTTTACCTATATATTATCTATATATATATATATATATATATACATCTATACAATTTAAGAGTTATTTTATTATTGCTGATTTAGTCATTCAAATAGAGTTAGTATTGACAACTATTTAAAGTTTAGTTAAAAATTTTAAGAACAATACCACAATATAGTGGAAACATTCCAGACAATGGAACTGGAAATATTAAAAAAAAAAGAATTGAAAAAACGTGGAAAATTTTACAATAAGAACCTTGAAGTTTTACTTTTCTTTTAAACTTTATTCATTAATTAGGTGACCATATTATAAAAATAGTGAATGTGGAACATGAATAGCAAAAACTATATTTAAAAAGTGCTCGGATTGAAAAATTGTTTGAATTTTCTTAAGGATAAAATGTAGTGATAGTATAAAAATTTAAGAACATATCAATAAATCCTAAAAGTATAGCTATGACGAACCGATGAAACACGTATGAAAACGTTTTAACTAAACTGAAGATTTACACGTGGAAAACAGGAGCTGGGAAATTAAATGTAAAATGATGATTAATTTTATACTCAATCACACGTCTATGATCGTAACGTGAATGTAAATGATGTTCTTCAATATATATATATATATATATAAAATGATGTCAAAAAACAAAGAAAAGGGTGATGTTAATAAGTAAAAAGCTTACGCATAGTATCCAGCTGCATGACTCACTGTGTCTTAAAATTTTCATCAACTTATGTTAAAAAAAATGTTATTTCAAGCCACTTGAAAATAGTTAAATGTGACTAGTGTGCTGCAGAACAAAACTAGAATATGTATACTAGGCTCTATGAATTGGTATAACCTATTATTTGGGTTTAATATTAGTATACTAACAATAACCATTAAACAATTGGTATAATTGGTATATATTTTTGTGATTACGTATTTGACGATTTTCGAGATACTAATACAAAATACTTTAACATTAAAACAATAGCAAAACTAGAATTTGGTCCAACATCAGCTCAAAGGGGTTCAAATTAACATTAAAATAACTTATAGCATGTCGTCACGTACTGCAAAATATTTTGCGGGCAAATTTAGGAGACTTATGTCTATAAAATGTAGATACGTTTTAAATTTACGTATATTATTCAAAATTAATAGAATAAAAAATAAAATATAACCACCTAGGACCTAGGCCACCCTATCAAGATGTACTCAGTTTATACAACTCATTATCATTTTTATAATTTTTATTTAAATACAGAATCGCTATTCCAATAAATGATATCATGATGAGTGTACTTTTTTACTATATATAGATATTATATATATTATTGACATCGGAATAGGTGCTACACCACTCAAACTCAAAACTTTTCTTCTTAATCCAAAACGTATGGTTAGCTTATATCAAAAACTTATGAATTGGCTGACTAAATATTTCTTTGATGTCTAAAAGATATATACAATATACCTACAATTTTTATTTTATTCTGAACCATTCAATATACTGTATATAGTTATATAGTATATTCTGTAGGTACACCATTTTGGATATTGATTGTATTGTAACGAAAATTTTATAAAAAAAAAAAATTAACTGAAAACAATAAAAAGAAATTCTACTCAAAATGAAAACGAAAAAAAAAATATTTTCCCAGCTTCTTTAAGTCTTTCATTTTTATATATATATGTATTATCACCCAAAAAAAACAAAAAAAAAAAATTAAAAAAACAAAAAATACATTTTACATCATTAATCAACTTTAGAGCCGCATAAGCAGTTGTCAAACCATTCAGCATAATATCAAATATGTACAGTATATATATTTTTCTCAGAGATGAATTTATATAATATATATATATGTATAAATACATACATACAAACATACATATTTATATATATACAAACATATATGTATAAATTTCTTTTTGAATCATTGATTCGCGATGACGATATATTCACCCTTCGTCATTGGTATATATTCTTTGGCAGTATAGTGTGGTAGTAGTAGTAGTAATAAGGAAAGCAAAGCAATCTGCTCCATGCTGGCCGACATCCGATTTTTATTCCCTCGCAAAACAAAAAAAATAATACAAAATACAAAATAAAAAACCAAATCAAAAAAAAAAAAAAAATAACAACAAAAAAACTGAATAATACATCTGTCAATCAAAATGTTATTATGGTTTACTCCACCCCAAGTGGATGATTTTTTTTCAAATTTTATTTTATTTTTTGTTTTTTTTTGTTTTTGGTTTTTGCTAAAAAATAAAATATAGGTACATGTTTGTGATAACTTGATGTACATATACCTATAATGTATATATATATATATATATATACATATATATATATGGAAATATATGTATGCAGGTTCGTTTTAGTACATTCAGACCTACATATGAATACATTTTTAGAAAAGATTCGTTGAATTAAGTTGAATTCATGCAGATACAAAAATTGAGAACAAAAAAAAAAATGAAGAACAAAAAATAGTTAAATTTTGTGAAGATAATTCTGAAACTCAACTTGGGCGGCATTAAATAAAAGATAATATATTTTTTTTTCTTTCAAATTAAAAATAGAAACTTAAATATAACAAAAGGTATTATGTGTTAGGAAATATATTTATGATGTAGGTAGTTACATATATAATTCGAAATGTTTTCATTTAAAGTTGGAAATGATAAAATGCAAAATAATTAGCAAAATGATAATTTGAATTGCATTAACCTTACTTATAAGGAATACTTCAGAAGATTGTTATTTCGAAAAAGTCAAATTCCTAGTTTTATATAGAAAAAGGATAAACAAAACATTTTTTTTAATATATGCTTATATCTTCTAAACTGTTTGACGAAGACATAAAAAATGTATGAATCTATTATAGCAAAAAAGAGACCTTTTCAATAGTATATAAATATTGAAACGTTTAATGGTAAAATCTTGAGATATTTGTTTTTGCAAAATTTTCTATTTTAAACTACAATATTTCCATAAAGGCAGCACCAATCATCATCAAATAAATGTTAAAATATGCTCCAGACCGATCTTTCTATAATATATATATATATATTGATACTGAATATAGATATCGATATATCAACAGATATAACGGTTTTTATACAAAAACATCAAAACAACAAGGATACTTTCAAATGTCCTTTTCGTCCTTGAAGAATAAGATGAATATTTTTGGAAAGCAATTCCAGCTATCCTTGAAATATGGTCATTAGATCCTACGCCATTACAACATCTCCCTCAGAAGATATTTTTATAAATTCTATTATATTATACAATTTAGATATAATTTACAATTAGATATAACGAACAATTTATGCTTCAGTTATTTATTTCTTAGACATTCCAGCGAGATAAATTATTTTAAATAAGTATAGAATGGCAGCGGTACGTTATGTTGTTTTTTTTAATCTTGTTTTTGAAAACTTCGACTTTTTAAAATCTAGATAGATGATTATTTTACTAATATATTCTCCTTAGAGTGTCTATAGTAGAAAAAATTTATTTCATATCGCACGATATTTGAACTTGATCTTCCCCCATAATTGTATAGCATTTCTTTCACTTTTACCTATTTTGAGGTACTGAATGGATGACATTAAACTAGCTTTATTTTACATTGTAATAGTTGAATTGGTTATTTGACATGATACTACTCAATTTAATTGGTAAGTATATATATATATGGAATCATTAAAATTGGAAGTATCCATAACATTATCAATTTCAACAAATTAATTTTACAGATTTTAAAATTGATGTATTGAAACTTTGATTCTAACTTTAATTTATGATTAACAAAATTCTATATACCTCAAAATATTTCGTTAAAATGGATATATTACAGTACAGTTTTAATGTTAATTATTAGTGATGTTTTCCGACAACCACGGAACATACCATAACTATTCCATCACTATACAGTATATTATATTTAATATCGTTCTTCTTCATCAACATAAGCTGGACTTATTTTATGTGTTCATAGAATTATTAATTTTCGCCTCAAATTCACTTGAGGTTAGAAACAAGCATTGATGAAGGCAGTAAATTTCTATCGATATTTCGGAAGCAACCAAATATAAAATGATTAGTGAAAGAATGTTTGACAATAATTAATTTATTTAATGTAACATATTACTAACAATATAAATCCGATTAATAAATTAAAAATTGAATTCCACTGTTCTTTTCACTGGTCATCACTTTAGTTGCGTTTTTGTAATAATTTATATACAGGACCTGATTTGGATCATTAAAAAAACGACTAGAAGAAATTTTTCATTTGATTTATAAAATTTAAAGCTAGTGGAAATATATAAATTTTGCATATGCCTATAGAAATTTGGATTGAAAGTTGGATTATGTTTTGTGTATGTAAATTCAAAAAACTCTGTTGTTGTGAATCTATAATGACTATAATCTATAAAGACCATTAAAAAAACGTAACTTTTATTAATTTTGAAATGCATTACACTTTCAATTTGAACCTCCAAGATTTAAAAAATATTGTGGTTTCTTTTGTTTTTAGAGAAACGCTTTTAATCATACCAATATTGCTTTTAAGTTTTTGTCCATGAATTCAAGAGATATACATACTTTGTTTTTCGTGACAGGGACAAAAATATAAATTTCGAAAGAGATCCAGAACTGTATCGCTGGTATAGAAACTAAAATCAAGCACTTTCATGACCAAACATCACTGCACTTTCATCTTGTAGCACCAAACGAACTATGTCTTAATTTTTTATTAGATTGTTGGTCTCAAATATTTTCCCTAATACTTTTCTTTTGTATATTTTCAGTATCATTCGATGCCGTTACCATCCACGCTTCGCATTCGTACGTCACTATCGGACGTATAATGGTTTTGTATATTGCGAATTTTGTTTCTCTGGATTTGATTTGTTTTTGCTTTGATGAGGTCTGCGTTTGCTATCAAATTTCATTAGAATTATCAAATTTCATGTTCTTATAAACAACGAGTACAGGAGAGAGAAAACAGCAAAAGCAAAAGCAATATATAAAGCAATGAACTACTTCAAATTTATGTTTGACTATTGCTATATTTTGTGGCTGCCTTTCTTTCTTGCGTGACAGTTTTAAATACTTTTTTTGCTGCTTGTTTATTTTCAAATTGACCTTCTATTGCTGTAAAATTTCTCGAAATAATTACTACTACTACTACAGCATGAGCATTTATCTTATATCTTTTTTTTCTAAATTGTATTTATTGAATTTTTCTAAGTGAAATTGACGATAATTTATAACAATTGTGACCTAAATGGTTTATTCAAATTTTACAATCTAAAAAGTGCGAAGGTCCAGTCGATTGATTTAACATTCACACTTTCTCGTTCATTCTAATGTTCTGTTATCGACTTTTTTTAGCCTGCTATAGTTACAGACATGTTTTGTAAACCTAATTATCTGATATGCCTTTAAAATCATTCCCTTACTATAAATTTTTCCGATCGAATACTCTAGAATTTTTTTGGAATAATTTTGATGATGATTTTGAGGACTGCACTTGGCTAACTCCAGATTCAACGTTAAATATTCATGATGTATAATTCTGAATCTGTACTTTAGCGCTATACATTATATATGTTGTGATCTATACGAGCCAATTCAGTATTAGTGGTTACGTCCTGTATTATTTGTGTATGATTTATTTGATCTCTATTTACGATATCAAAAATCTGTTTGAAATCAACAAAAATTAAGCATTATGTACAATGCATTATCAGGCATTGTAAGTTAGCATTATACGCATAGCATTTTTCCATGCATTGCTTAAGTAGAAATATTTAAATTTGTTGTTGATCTGTTGTTCTAAAGAGCACGTTGATACTCTCGTGTTAAATCTTCAGTGACTAGTTTAATTCGGTCATATATGATTTTGAGATTTTGTAAGTAACCTTTCTTAATATGTATGGTACAAAATACTCCTTTATTCGAAATATATGTTTTCTATCTGCTTTTAGCAGCTCAGCTGTTAACTTTTTTTTGTTAGATGCTTTCGGTGCTTTATTAATCTAAATGAAATAAATAACCATGACGACATAAATATTCCCTTAATAAGTCGAAAAAAAGTAATTAAGGAAACCAAAAACCTAAAATTAAATAAAGCCCAACATATGAAAAATATATAGATATGCTGAAAAATATACCCAACAAAGCTCTCACACTCTTGGTATATATAATGAATGTATTAAGCTTAAACACGTACCTAGTATATGGAAAGTTGCAAAGATAATAATGATCCAAAAACCAACCCAGGAAAGCCTGCTAAAGACACCAAATCACAGGCCGATATCTTTGCTCTATATATTTATGAGAAGGATTCACCTCCTCATAGAAAACAGGAATATAATACCTAATCACCAATTTGGGTTTAGGCAAAAACACTCAACAATAGATCAAGTACATCGAATAACAGACATTATAGAAAGGGCACTGGAAAATAAACAAATTTGTTCTTCAGTATTTCTAGATGTAGCCCAAGCTTTTGATAAAGTTTGGCATGAAAGACTCATCAAAAAGCTAAGTTGCTTGCTCCCTAAAAATTATGTTGAATTATTTTCATCATATCTCTCAAATAGAGTTTTTCGAGTTAAAAATAATAATGAATACTCCTCTCTAAGAGATATAAAAGCTGGAGTACCGCAAATTAGTATACTGGGTCCAATTTTATATTTGTTATACACCTGTGATATACCCGAAGTAGAAAATATAAAAATAGCAAGCTTTGCAGATGACATAGCGTTGATAGCAGTTGGTTCTACTATAGAAAAAGCTACACACAAACTGCAAAAAGCTATAATGACGAAATTTCCAACTGGTGCAAAAAGTGGAAAATTAAATTAAATGAAGCCAAATCTAGTCATGTAAAGTTCACCTATAAAAACATAGTAACTACTCTCTCAGTTAAAATTAATGATGTCGTAATTCCATACGAGAATAAAGCTAAATATCTTGGCATGACCTTGGATGCAAAACTGAAATGGAAAGAGCATGTGAAAATCAAAAAACAAGAACTCCAGTTCAAATATAGAGAAATATACTGGCTGATTGGGCGGAATTCTACGGTCTCGACCTATAACAAACTTTTGATGTATAATCAAATATTGAAGCCAGTCTGGGCATACGGTATTCAAATATGGGGATGTGCTAAACAAATCCATATTCAAACTATCCAAACGTTCCAAAATAAGGTACTGCGCAACATATTCAATGCTCCATGGTATGTTCGCAATGCCGATATTCATCGAGATCTGAAGATCTCATCTATAAAAGATGAAATAATGAAATGCGCGACATAAAACTCGTCTGATCCAACATGTCAAAACCGAAGCTTCTAGCTTAATTGACAATCAAAACTTTGTTAAGCGACTAAAACGAACAAGACCACTTGACTTAGGTTAAAACCTTTTATCTATTAAAACCTTATTGGATTTTGGTAGATCAAATGTATCTTAGTTTCTTTAAGTTAAATGCAAATTAATGGTTAGTCTATAAGACTAGTTTTAATATTGCAATAATGATATAAGTTTTTAGTGGGTTAAAGTCCTTCAAACTGCCTTCCTCAGTAATAGGTAATCTCTGAAGCCTCTTTCGATGATTTACTACTATCTGGGGAAAAAAAGGTGCTTTCGAATTTCTCAGTCTATATAAATTGCTTTCCTAACCTCTTCTTATGTTGCCAATGGCGTATTTGTCATAATTAATCAATCACTCACCGTAACATTTCCTATATTCAAAACAATCTAAAATATTTCTCTCAAAAGCTCAAACTATTTTCTACAAGATTTCATTATCAGATTAATTACCCCAAGTTTTATAATACACTTAAAACTATTATCATCGTACATTATTCAATTTTCATTTTTAATTTCGGATTAATTTCGGATTATCCTATAATTGAAATTGACAACTCTAAATTGATATTATGTTTAGTTCATTTTTCATATTCTTGTTTTTCAGTGGATCACAGCTTTAAAAGAGGATTTACAAGTTAATAAATTTTTTTTTGCTTTTTATTTTTATAATTTATAAAAACAAAAAAAAAAAACAGAACAAAAATAAAAAATACAAATGAAAATGGAATAAATGAAAATTTTCAATTTTTGAAGCATTTAAAGCTAGGCTATAAAAGAATCATGTGACGTTTAGAATTAATGATTATCTGTTGAAATTATTATTTTTTTTTTTTGTATAAGTTTTTAATTCTTACAATTTTTGCTTACGTTTTTTTTTACCTAATAATTATTATCAAGGTAATTAAGATTTATCAATATTAGTAACACTATTTTAAATATGTACCGTGATGAATCAACTACTTTTATATTATTAGAGTGTCATTATGTTTGTTAACATGTATGGTAACTAATTTAGAGCATTGAAAATGGATGGAAGTTTGAATAATAGTAGATTAAATAATCTAACAAAACTTTTTTTTCGCTCGAATCCAGTTGAAATGAAAATTGATAATTTTATAATAATTAAAAGAATTACTAAATTACTGTTAGTTAAAGTTGCTAAAGATGCGTAGGAGTAATATTAATTTATTTATTTAATTGAACGTATATACATAAAAGCCTAATGGTCATATAAAATTGTATACCAATTAGTAATTATCTTAAATCTAATATTTATAAGAACATGAAATTTGGAGAAAAGTGAAGTGAAAATTATGAAGTGTTAAGATAATTTGCAACATATCACAATTTTGAAATTAAAACTTCACTGATTGACACTGGTTGGCCTGACTAATGTCATACATGTATAAAAAAATAAAAAATAAAAATTTGCAACAAATAGGTAAAAAGCATGTTTCAATCTTTGGAAGCAACTTTTATTTATGAATTAGACTGATTTAATCAAATTTGCATGGCTTAGAGGTAACGAATTCCTTAGTCTTATAAATCTTGCAATGAAAGAATCATCAGTAGTATCAAAAATAACAATTTTAGCTATATAAAAGCTAAGCTCTTGTGCAACAGTAACGGTACAGTAAACATATTAAATAAGGTAGCAAAAAGCTTTGTATCAGTAAAACAATATTGTTTTAGCTCTAACTGCTGTATTTCAAAGTACTATGACGCTGTTAACTTTTAAACAGCATTACACTCTTAATAAGAAAGTTGCTTTATAAAATAATGTAATTATTCCAACAGCTCCAAAGCAATATAAAATTATATATTACTAAAGCAAAATGTTCCATGTAAGAAAGAAATTATTATTTTAGCTCTAAAGTACAATAAATTTATTCTACACAGCTAGAGAGCTAATTATTGTATTTTAGAGCTTATACAGTGATTTTTATACCACTTTAGAAGTCATTTAGAGCAAATTATGCTGAGAGCTAAAAAAATTGTTACTTGGGTTTGGGTAGCTTATATCATTTTTGATAGTATAAGTTAGGTCAGGGCCGGCTCAAGGCTAAATGGCCCCTTAGGCAAACTTTTTAATGGTGTCTTCTAAATAGAGATTAAACTTAATAAACATTTTTTTACTTACTAAATATAATATTTTGTTTCAATTGTTTATTATAATATTGTTCATTATAATAACTATAAAAACTGATTTATAAATTATAAAAAAAAAATAGAAAATTTAATATATTAGAAAAATTTTTCCTCGATTTTAAATCTGAAAATGTTTCGATTGATTCTTTTGTATATATTTCATTCAATATCACAAATAAGAGCCAGTTCATTGAGTCGATTCTCTGTCATTGTTGAACGAAGATATGTTTTTATTAATTTGAGTAATTTTCTTAATATTACTATTTCATCAAATAAATCGTTGCCGTTAATATCATCTTCTAGTACAATTTGCAGTGTAAGAATCATAATTTCATTAAATCTGCTTTGACTGTTGAATATATATCAAACAAAAATCCCCAAATTTCTTCAAAATGTTTTATTTGAGAAAATCGTTCAGTCATTGAGGCTAAAAATTGGTCTATAATAACATAAAAATGATAAATTTTAAATTTGTGCTGTGGATTGTTTGTGGTAATTTCATCCTCAGCTTTAAATCAAACTGCCTTTTCTTCCTTCTACTATTTGTTTCAGTAAAATAACCTTCTACGTCAAGCTTTTCTGCAATAGCTTTAGCACTTTCGATTGCCCTTACGAACCCTTTTCTTCCAAAAAATCATATTAGATATTCTATATTATTATAATTTGCACACTATATGATCAGAAATGTAAAAACTGTTATTTTATTTAACTGTATTGTTAACTACAGTTAGCGTTCTTATAAAATAATTCTCTAGTATTAAATATCAATAATATTTGCACAATTTTCGGTATGTTGGTTGGCATATTTAAAAAATTTCAACGCCCTATGTAATGGCAGTAATTTTGACGCCCCAGGCAAGGGCCTAGTTCACCTGTATCTTGAGCTGGGCCTGGTTACTAGAATTACCAGGAGGAAACATAATTTGACTAATATGTTAGTTAATTAATAGAAAATAATAGATTAGGTATATATGCAGATTGGATGAGCTGAATTTATCACTTTAAAAATTAAAATTGACTAACGCGGCGTACAGTGGTTAATTTACTAAATCCAAACTGATAACACAAGCAGCAAAACGAATAACATATTGCTAGTGATGGAAAGAACATATAAAAATTTGACAAAACTAATTTTTGAATTAACATGAGATGCGATGGGCAAGGACATAAAGTTTTTAATAATATGCAATATTTTGAGCATAAAATAATTTATGAGACAAATGAAAATTATCAACAGAATAAGGACTAGCTCCACCTAATCGAATGATATGACGATTTTGTTTAATCATTTTTTTTTATATATTTCTATGACATGAGTCTTAGAAATTATAAAAAGGAGCTTATTTCTCTCAGCCAATAGTGGAATAAGCGTGATTTTGTATTAATCAGTCCCCTCGTACATTTCCTTAAAATAGTAAGAAATTGTTATTTGAGCAGAAAATGTGTCTACCAGGGAATCATTTACTGCTGCGAATAAACCAGTAATAAAAACACCTAAAAGAATTGGATCAAGAATTGAGCTTCGATAAATACCTTTTATTCCTCGAATAAAGACAGTTTGTTTTGCACCAATGTCGAGATATTGGGATATATTAGTTCGATATAAATAGATTAGATTACAAGCCGAATTGTAAAACTAGAACTGGTCTTTAATCAATGTTTTTGCCCTCTGTGAATCAAAACATTGTAGTTGTTTCTTTTTTTTCGATTTGATATGTTCTCTTATTGGTATTTATGTTTTTCATTAATTGCACGTGGTATTTTCAGTGTCTTTGCCTTTTGCATGTTCCAGCGAACCATATCTTACATGCCACACATTTTGGTAATAAATTGCAAAATTGCAAATCCATTTTTGATCTCTCAGTGTGTATTCGTAAATTTGGCTTAGGATTCGAATTTCTGTAGTATACTAAATCTTTGTTTTGTTTTAGATGTATATTCACTTTGATTTCGACGGCTTATGTTAACAAGGGTTGAATGCCGATTTTATATATCGGTATTTTATTTTCAATAAGTATTTTTTTTTTTCATATAACATCTTGGTTGTAGCCTAATATAGTCTCAGCTCTCTTATTTGGTATTTGTTTCACTTTCATACTAATTTGACTCAGGTAACAGTCGTGTCATGTATCTAGAAAAGGATTATCAAATTGTGGCTGTGTCAAATGAAGTGAAAATTATTGTATCGTATAAGAAAAATAAAAAATAAATTTTATTCTAATATTCTTGTATAGTTTTATCAAAACATATTATCTAGATTTTGACGAAGAAATGTCTTTTAATGAACAACTGTTATTGTGCCCAAATGAAACATATTTTCCAAAAAAAAAATTCCCAAATTTTCTTTTTTGTAAAATAACATTTTGGTGTAAGTCATTTTTATCAACAAAACTGCCTAGTGGCTATTAATCAAGTACTCCTTTGCGAAATGAGTTTAGCTAACTATGATAGATCCATCCTAAACTGAATTTCTTTGGTTTGCATTTTGATTTTTATATTCAATTTTGAATCTTATAAATTTGATTTGTATCTATAGAATAACAGCCAATATAAACGAGTTTTTGTTACTTTAAATTTATACTGTCATCTCTTTTTAACAATACAACTATAATGTCGCAACGAAAATTTTCAATATGAATTTAACAAAATAATTTGATCTTATATATATTTTCCGCATGTCAGTTATGAATAATGTTACCAGACCACCATAAATATAATTTGTAGGTTAAGAACAAAATTAGAAAATGGACACAAAACCATATGAATAGTTCTGAAGACGTCGATTTGGTGCAAGAATGGGACATATCAAAAAAACTGTTTTTGATTTACAGAGCATTGAAGATGAAGACGTTAAAAACAAAAATAGGAAACATTTTTTGCAGTTTTTAGATTAATTTAATGTATTCCACTTATACCATGCAGTATATTTTTTAATAAATTTTTAAACAAATCTCTCAAGTCTCTTATTCCAATTTGTTCGATATCCCGATTTTTTTACAAATTTGTTTGTCGTGAACTACATGGAGCAATTTGTTTTGGATATGGAACGGCTTAGCACAAACTTCTAAAATAAAAAAACAGTGTTATTTTTAACCATAATTTATTTATTTCATAAATTAAAGCTTACAAAGCATTAACATTTTGGTTTTGTTCAATACTATTATGAAACTTAAAATTAAATCACAATTTTCCCAGCATTAATGTAAATAAAAATAAAAAGCTAGAAGAACTATTTAAATATTTACACATAAATAAATGATTATGTTTTATCACAATACATTATAGTGGATTTTTTTAATAAGAATTGATTATTCTTATTATTTTTTTAAATTCTTACAAACAAATAATGTTATTGTCAAAACAAAAAATGATTTCTTAGCAATAGGAACTTCAAACTTGTCATTTTCTAATTTTTAAAAATTTTAGAAAGTAATATTAATATCAAAAAAGTAAATTCGAAAGAGAAAAGGGCCTGCAGTTGGCCTGCAGATTAATCTGTAGGTCCACTGTTAAATACATAAATAAATAAATAAATAAGTAAATACTTTCAAAATATATATTTAAGTCGAAAATAAAATTCAAATGTAATAAAAAAATAAGAAAAAATTTTTAAAATTTTTAATTAATTTTGAATAATGCGCAAAAATAGTTCGCATCCTGTTTAGGCAAAAAATGGCAGTAATTCTTTTATATACTTAATTTTTTCCTTAGAAACAGCTGTGGTTCTGAAACCGAAATATTAAATCCAAAAAGTTTTTGGATGTTCCAAATTTGGTATAATTGACATATCAATAAACGTGTATTCTGCTTCCCTGAAGGACGTCGTATATTTTAGCGTAAGACAATTAGAAATTTCTGGCTCATAATTTAAATTTGTTTGAATGGCACATGTGAATTTAGCTTGCTTGATTAGCTATAAAATTCGGTTTTCGTCATTTGCAGGATTCCTAAGTTCATATTTTTCAGATTCATTTTTTTTAATAACTTTACGAAGTGTAGTGGACTGTGTACTTCTATGTTTGTAATCATTCGATCTAAGGCAGAACACAGTCGACTTCCTGCACACAAGAACGGCCGGGTTCAGAAAATTTTTGGGCTATCTACTTCAAATTTGAATTAATATGTATCAATAATTTTAATGCTTTGCTTTTTATCGAATCCAGAACTCTGCGTCTGAAAACTGCTGTACGTTTGACAAATTGATAAAAAAATTTAGCTTTTTCATTTTAAAAGTAGCTTTAGAAATTCTTAAAACTCTTAGATCGGCTGTCCTCAGTAAAAAAATTTTCGTAAATACTCAATTATTTGGGTAAATTTCTATGTACATGGAACATTATGAATTATGAAATATTAATTCTCATGCCGACGGTAAACTTTTTTTTTTAGCTAAGCCAAACATTAGGCTTAAAACGATACCTTTATACAAAGTACAGTTTGGACTAGTTGAGGATTGTAGAAAGAAAAATGTCCCTTTTATATCATCATTTCTATATAGCAGAGATATATGTACATAGTTCCATATTGATTGACAAATTTTTAAGAGTAAAAAACAATAAGTTATAGCAAATTTTGCAGTCGAGAATAAAATTTAGTATGTAAATATTTTTTTTGCCTAATATATCAGTTAAAACATTATGAGATTTAAGTACAATATCATTTGTTCTTTTCTTTTCAATTAAAATAATAATTTATAACTAGGATAGCTGAAAACATTCCACTGCAGATCAATATTCTAAGGAGAGCGGAATAGTAGGAGAAAATAACAACTACAAGTATTAGTATATAAATATTCGTCTTAAATTCAAATTTATAGTTTTAAAAATATATTTAAATCAACCTAAATAAATAGGTTAAAAAAACTTTTCTGCGTATGGCAACATTACACAAATGCCAAAATCGTATTCACATTTAAATTATAAAAATATTCACAATATACCTAAAAATTAAGGATATAACAAAATGTTGATAGCTTGTATAACAGTTTTTTAAAATTGTAATGTTGTATATTATATACATAGGTCTAAAATATTTTTATACATAACAATGAGCTCGCATTGTATGTATTTCAAAACTGGAATATAATACAATAATGTAAAAAGGATTTGTCAGGATGCATATGCATAATAACTACATACCTATATTTTTCAATGCAATTTTGTTATAGTTTTATGGAATACACTGAGGGCTTTAGGTAAAATATTTTAAAATCATAAAATAAAAAAATAAGTAGCTAGAGGTATATGTTTCAGTTTCACTAAATTTTATTAGTAGCTTGATCGATTTCAGTTGTTATACTATCATCGCCAAGACTCATTAGAAGGTTGTTTATTTTATTATATTTTGTTTTATTTCTATAATTACTAAAAACAAAAATTTAAAAATAAAATGTTTAAATTACTAAATATGTATCTAATAAAATGTTTGTTTTAAATAATAAAAAAATTAAAAATATCTTAAGATTAGTTTTATTTTAAATAAAACAAAAAAAAAATGCAATATTATGTCATGATAAAGTGACATCTTTTGAAATAAAGTCTAAATAAACTGGTATAAACAGTTAAAGGTTATGACGAAACTTAAATTCAATATTAAATTTTAATATTTAATATAATTCAAAATTTCATTAAATATTAAAAAAAATTTCTTAAGAGTAAGATTATATACTGCTAGAAAGTTAATTAGTATTACTTAACTCAACATAATATTATCAATTTATTTTCTTACAAACGAGTATTACAAAATGTTTGAGGTCAATCGAGCAACTTGAAATTTTTTTTGATGATCGATCTTTAGTTTTATACTAAACTTTTGTTGTTATTCTTACACTAATTTCGTTCGTTATGTTGAATGATAGGGACTCAACTTTCTCTAACAGTGTGGTTGTTTTGTATATTTGAAATGTTTTGAACAAACGAGAGGTAGTCTTCATTATGGACTTTAGATTTTAATAATTCAAATTAATGAGACATTATTATAAATTGTATTTCTGAGATCTTATACATAGGTGTTATACATATTTCAAATATTATATTAGGATAATATCCTTTTCAAAAATGTCAAACCGCTAAAGACCAAGATAACAAAGATAATCAAAAGATAACACTGAACACGAAAAAAATCAATGGGTAGGTCGAAATAATGGAATAATGCATACTAATAGATGGATTGAATTAATGGATGGATAGAATTTCATGATGTTCTTATTTGATTGTTTAATGCTTTACAAATATTAAATAAGTTTAATTTGCAATAATAAAAGATTTTCTTATATAGTATATCAAAATATTTTAAATCATAACATTTTCAGAAAAACTATAACTATAAAGAGTTAAAATTCTTAATTTATCAATTTATACACATCAGGTTTTTAGTAAATTAAAACTAGATTTCATTTCCAGGTAAACCTTCAAGGTGTAGGCATATTATGTAATAAATGTAGAGTAATTCTATTTCATTGACAGACTCATCTTTTCTTTTCATTTAATTTTTTACACTGATGAGCAAACAAATATATTTGGCTCAACTATAAAATTAAAAAAAATAATATGGTTAGCAAATCTAGTTACATTAACCATATTACTTCATGTAACTATGGGTTTTATATGAAGCTAAAAAGTTTCTTATATGGTTGAATGAAATATAATATGGTTGGAACAAAAATAATTTATAGTCCACACAACAATATATTGTATTCACAAACATAATTATGTTTGCGTCAGTAATACTATTTATAATTGAAACAAAAATAATTATGTTTGGAATAAACATATTAGAGTTACTTTCTACACACGTATTTTGTTCTCAACTATAATATTGTTGTTTTAAATATGATTCACTAATATATTATGTTAAAAATAAAAATAATATGGTTGAATGAAAAATATTAATGTTTACACCAAACATAATTTATAGTGGGTTCAATAATAATTATTCTCTCAAACTTAAATTATGGTTGCAGCAACATGATTTTTAATTGAAATAAAAGCACAGTAGGTATGGTAAATTTCTAGAGTCAATAATATAGAATTATTTTTCTGTTAATTAAAATAAATAAATGTCCAATAAATATTAAATTTGGTTAAATTACTGGTTTCTTCATCAGACTTGATAAAATCACTTTTAAATTTATCATTTTCAGCTGTTGATGACTGTAAAAAATTAAAAATAAAAGCATAAGTATATTGTAATAGTTAATATTACCTGCAAATTAAAAAGTACTTATATTATAGCATCTGACAAGAGATTCTAAAGAAAGCCTCAACTTTCATAATATATTGCCATAAAAATAAGAAACTGTTTGATTGAACAGATTATTAAATAATCATAATTTAATAAATTATTTCCACTTATATTGAAATATTTCCTCTGCTAACATTCTCATAAAGTACACTTAAGTTCATTGTCTATCAACATCTAGATAAAAAAAATAGTGGTTATGATTAGTTTATAAAATGGTGTGATGAAATATATGCAAACAGCTAAGAGTTTTATATTACGCTTATATTTGAAAACACGTTTTAACTTGACAAAGAACAACAGAAGACTGAATATTAAAGTAACTTTTTATTTTTGAAGCATTTTATTTTAACTCCAACTATAATATGATTATTTTAACCGTATTATTATTACTTTAACCATAATATTATAGTTACTTTAATCATAATATGATTACTTCAAACATAATATGATTACTTCAATCATAAGACAACTATAACATGATTGATTCGATCGTAATATGATTAGTATTAGTACAACTATTTGTAAAACAACTATAATATTATTTCTTTAACCAAAATTTGTTTATTACAACAACTGGATTATGAGCTGCTTAACCATATTATGATATCCACAACCATAATATAATATCGCAACCATAATATTTTTGTAAGCAGTTGGTTTTTAAATATAGTTGTAGCAACCATAATTTATTACAACGCAGGTATATATTTCGATTAACTATAATAATATTTTTAACACAAATACAATATGTTTCTATCAACGATGGTTATATTCTTCATTAACATATATCAAATGTTTGTTTCAACTATATATCTAATATTAATAAGTTTAAAGTAACCATGATATATTTCTCGCAACCATTGCATAAACATATTATTTCTCTTAGTGTAGTTTAATTCCAAATCAGTATTGACAATAAATATTTGTTGTCGTTACACCTGATGGTGTGATATTCAGCCATTTCTTATATCTTTTTTATTTATTTATTTATAAATTTATAAATTGTACATATAAGACATCTTTTTATTATACAATTCCAAAATTCAAATCAGTCCAATATGGTTGACACACACATAAAGTTAGAGTGAAAAAAAATCTCATTTGTTCAATAGCTGCTGTACTACTTTTCTCTTGTTTCTGTCAATTTGATTTCATGATTTAAAATTATTCTAGCTACTGTTAATAAATTTATTTTAGAAACATGAATTATTTTCATTGCGGTAATAGCTGGGATTCGAACTATCATATGGATAATGTTATGATATTTTTCAGTTTATTTACATTATATTCTAAAAAAACAAAAGATTTATAAATTAACATAATAGTTATACTTCAATTATATGTACATAAACTTACCTGTATTATCATATTCATATATGATAAATTATAAATATCATATATGACATATATGATAACTACTAATTTTAATTATAACATCTTTACTTCTTAAAATGGATTTCTTAATAAACCTATTTTTTTAATAATTTTAAGATATTGTTGTTTTATTTACTGAATCAAATTTGACAGCAACTTAGAATTTTCAATATGACAAAAGTAAAATGTCAGTGGTTGTATATCAAAATTATGTCTATGGGCACAGAAGTTTCCATCATACTTGGTGTTTGAATACTCTGCTACTTCTTTTTTGTTTTTTTTTTTTTATATTCGTTGGAACACGGTTCTTCTTGCTTTAATGCTATTATTTAAAAAAAATACAGAAAAAATGTCATTAAAGCTTATGATTTCAGTACAACTTGAATTGTTTTTTTGTGCACGTGGAAAATTCAATTTAAAAAAAAATGTATATCTAGATAAGACGTTTTTATCTGTCTCAATAGTGAATATATAATTTATAATATATTACAGTTTTAAAATATTATATGGAGTTATATAAACATATATGTACCTTTTTCTTTATCTTTCACGAAGGTGACCCTAATATGTCAGGGCCGGCATGTAGGTTTTTAGCCCTTTATGCCCTCCATCCTCAACTTAGTCGAACCTTTTGATAAAGGCCAATAGGTTTGTGGGTTCTATCCTGCAGGAGTTTTCTGAGGTTATGTAGTGAGTTTCCAACAACCTGAGTCTCAGCCTTAAAAGACCTAGGTACTCCTACAACATGTGTTGAGGTTTCTACAGGTTGGATCGTCACTTAGTGCTAGTCTACACATGAGCTTATTCATGTGGTTATGACCAGTAAATATACCCACCATCTTCCTACAGTATACTATATTGAGAGTTAGCAGGACATATATTTTGGAGACTCTGTGGCCTTCAATACGTTCCTGAAGTATGTTTGTTTCCCTCTTCAGGGTGTTTTCTATCGATAGTTTTATATTACCAATAGATATACCAACTGCCGGTTCCGGGCCATAAATGTTTCCCGCCGTCAGCGTTAGTTCGTCAGCCTTTTAATTTCCAGTCAAACCACTATGACCAGATCAGTTGTACCTTGTTTCGGAGCCCTATGAGGTTTAGGGCTTCCGAACATTCTTCCACCAATCTAGATTTGATGAGGTTACTTTCAAGAGCTTTTAAAGCAGCCTGACTGCTGTCACTAAAGATTCTAAATGACTTTGTTAGACCATCTTTGCTCTTTTATTATATTCACTGCTGCGTATATGTACCTTATTAACTATAAAGTCAACATTATGCTAACATTATGGTTTTCTTAGCAGTGATCAAATTCTTGACCAAAACAAGAATTTTGCCTCATTTGAAATATTTTCTTATGAGTAATAGATTTTATGTACTTATTAGAAAAGCCATTTTTTATAATTAATTAGAAACAAAATAATGTATTAGATTCTATAATAATAAGTCCTGCTGCCATATATAATAACATTTTATGTTCAAATCAATTACAATTAATTTTTCTTTTATTTTTTGTTCCGTAGTTGAATAAAATCACCTAACAACTATGTAGGCTGCTCTTAAGTCGAGATTACAAAACTTATGACTCAATTCGCTATTGAAACTTTCATCATCTATAACTAATCAATATATTTTTTCTGTTCCAATTATACATACCAGATATATATTTAAATAATATTTTAATAAATTACCAACTGGGGCAAAGCAAACACGGTTGGGTCTAACACCTCCAAAACTTAAAACTGATGTATATATAGTTAAAACTAACACTCTCGAACCTATTTAAAATTTCAAGATGAAACCTTATACATTACAGCGACTACAAAATACTTAAATATTTTCGGAATGCGAGAAATCAAAATATGCTCTGAAATGACCATATTTTCGATATTGCGAAAAGTACCGCAAAATGTTTGGGTTTTTTTTTAAATCGATGTAAGGCATATTTTTTATCTAATGACCTGCTTAATATCTATATATCTATAAAACCTACATACGATCCAAAATGGATTATAAATCGCATTTATGGGGAAGGCCTCAAAGGTTGCTCTAAGCTTTCTAGACAGAATACAAAAACATTCGCCTCATAGAAGATGTAAATGTTTCATCAACACTTCTTGCTCCACTTTGTGATAGTCGTATCGTTGGAGCACTAACTCTTTTTATAGATATCTTGTGGGAGTAGATACATGATCGGAAGAACTAAAATAACTACTTCCGCCTCTTAAGCAAGTCCGTCGAGGAAGGCGAGAGGCTGCAAATGTCCACCCCTACCCCGTGGAAATACCATCAAAATGATTCAAGACTATACAAGCATTCCCAAGAAGAGTAGTTTTTTTTTGTTTAATTTAATAAAGATTCAAAGTGAACATCAATAACATAGTTCGCAACTCCCCGCCAAACCTTTCTCCTACTTCTTTCTCTTTTTGTTTACTCTAACTATCCCTTTTCTTTTCCAAAAGCCAACGGTACGAAAGTAAAAAGGTTTCTTTGACCTAAGTTTTGGCTAATAATATAAAAAAAAATACTATGAAAAAATGAAATAAAATAAGTAAAATAAAATGAAATATTTTATTTTACATTTTGAAAAGCTCTGTTTTTCCGATACAAGCAATCGATGCAAAATGATTTTTTTTTTATTTATGAAACAATATTATTATCGATGAAGTCTTCTTTATTAAGAAAAAATAATTTAATTCAATCACAAAATAAGAATTTACAACATTGGTCTCTTAATAAAATGGGCAGAAGGATGACTAAAATGATATTGGATCAATGCAAATTATTTTTTGTTTTTATTTTTTTTTTGGTTTTTCTTTTTGTGAAAACTTTTAATGTCACTTATATGATGTTGCAAAAATCCGTTAACAAAATTATTGATTACATCAAGCCCTCACTTACATTGTATTATTTTAGTTCAGCATTTTTGAACATCATTACAACGCTAATTAACAACGCTTAATTTATTGTTTCAAGGAAAAAAAATGCAAATTCACGAACATACTTGTAAACTAGGGATCAAATGAATGCATTCAAATATAAATTAGATCTGATTTCTACATAAGATATACATTGTGAACGAAAAAAACTCTCCAAATATGAATTTGATCACTGAATTGCCATATTTAAAAGCGCAAACTATATGAAACATATATGTTTAAACCAGGCCTTAAAACAAAATATAGTCGAACCGGACAATCAAAAACACCAGAATGTAAAAATTTGTATCTACCTCATTACCTACATATCATCGTTAGCCATTGAAAGCCACTTAAAATATTTAAAACTATGCTAGGTGCGTATGAAATTCTAGTTACTTATGTATGTTTGTATGTATATAAATTTTAAGTAGCTGCAATTAAAGTGCAGCTTTTAGTTTTTAAAGCGTAGTAATTTGGTAGTAAACTTTTTGTGTATGTAGTTTTTTAAATTATGTATTTAGATTTGTTATTATTTGTTTACAATATATTTAGTTATGTAGGTATAGCTATGATTGTTTATGAAGTTTTATTATATCTACAAGCTCACTAAAACTTAAAATTGAATCTTAAAATATTATCCTAAATTGAAAAAGATCTGAATTTGCTAACACAAAATCCTTAGCAACACTTTTCTGTATTAAATGTCCATTGAGTCACCCTGTATAACTCACACATTTTATTATGCTTTAAGAGAATTATTTATTTTGTTTTGTTTATTTTTAAATCTTCTACTCTAAAACAAAAATTAACAACTTAAAAGGTCATTTAGGTGTTATCCATTAGCCTAATACATCAGGTAGCATAATAACCAAGATTTTCTTCTCTAAATCTATGAAGTCAATTTTTTTATTTTTTTTTACCTGTTTTGAAAGTAAATATTTTTATATTTATTCTGTTAAATAGCGCAATAAAATATAATTTTAGTATTTACAACTCTTCAAAATTTAAAAATAACAAACTTTTGTATTTGTCATGCCGGGAATACAAGAAAAAAATATGTTTACTATTCCACAAGAGGATTATTTTAAAAATAAAAATAAAGATTTTTGTTTTTTTTTTTTTAAATTTTTTGTTTCAAGAGAAACCAACACAATCGCATAATAAAAAATGAATCTACAAATAAAACCTTAACCTAAATGGTTGCTTTCTGTGTGCCTTGAGAAATAGTTGGTAAATTTTGTTTGGCCTCAGAAGTTGTCATTTTAGATATGATTTTTGATTTGAAATTATCCTGATATTATTGAAAACAGAATTAAAATTATAAAAATAAATTTTGTAATTCAAGGATACTCTCGAGGAATTCTATTGGATATAATAAAGCCGATTTTTTAGTTATTTTGTGAAGTATCTTCGTAAATTAAAAATTTTATTAACTATAATTTTAAATTTATTGACTAAATTTCCAAATATTAGTTTTAGATTAGTAAAGCCACTGATGAACTGGAAAATGAGAAGAAAATGTTTTGGAGATAATTGGTTGGTGTACATAGGTATAATAACAGGACTATACAATTAACTGAAGTTCTTTAAGCATATTAGAATGAAATTTCAATTATTTTTATTAGTTATTTATTTATTTAAATACTTATTGATTAAATATCTACAAATAAGTAATTAAAATACTTGCTCTTGAAACTTTATAAGTCACATAAAATCTTAAATTACCCTGTTAACGAATTCCTATCCAAAATTTTGTGTATAAAAACTTTTGAGTGCATTATTTTAATTCTAGTACTCAAAATTAATGGTTATTTATAGATTTTTAAATTCAATCATATACCATAAGTGATTTCAATGTATCACTTAAGGTTAACTTAAGTTTTTGTGTAATATTTAAAGAACAAAAATAAATCGTTTTACAAATATAGCTATTTACTAAAATTATGAAATATAAAATGTCTTCGAATTTTATTGTCAAATTGAATTATTGAACTAATCATTACGCATATTATTAATTTGTGTTATTACTATATATGTTGCCCTGTTTTAGAACTTAAAAATGAGTAATCGGAAATCATATTTTGTGAATAAAAGCGGGAATTGTATACCCACTGAGTCAACTATACTATCTATGGAATTGATTTTTATATTATTGTGCTATTGTGGTATTAAGAGACAAATGAAGCACGTCTCAGTATTATTATATGAATCATAATTCGAATTGAATATAAGTTTGTACGAAAAATTATCGACAAACACCACAATATATGTATAGAAGTATCAGATAGTAGAAAATAGAAAAACTTAAATAAACAAAATTCAACAAAATAATTTTCTGGTGGGTTCAGTAATGTCCAGTTACAGTTACAGTTTCCATAATCATATACCAGTGTTTCAACACTATTTGTCTATTACACATTTAGACCTTTTTCACATGGCCATAATTCAAAATGTTATTTAAATTTTATATATTTGCATTAGATAAGATTAAGATTTATGCAAATCTTTATTTTAATCCTAACAGACCTTACAGTTCTAAAAGTAAAAAAAATATACACAAGATGCGAACGATTAATCAAAATATTAAATGATTATACAATTCATACATAGTGATGGGAAATAATTCAAATAATTGTAATAAAAACAATATACTGTTTTGTATACGAGTTACAGTATTTAACTATATTAATATAAATTAAAAATAGTACTAGAAATTAGATTTAATTCATATGCATTTGAAACAAAACAAAAAATTCTAGATATTGAAGTGGATTTACAATATGTTTATATATAAACCAATTTTAAATAACTGTAATTTTTTTTGTTGAAAAAGTGCATATTTTTGAAATTTATATTTTTGTATCTCTCAAACCAGTACAATATTACCCTATTATTACATCAAAATGAAGGTTGATTCTTATAGATTTTTAATATTAAAAAATTGGATCATAACATCGCAAATATTACAAAATCGTACAAAATCATTCGTTTAAATACTGTTATTCGAAAATAAAATAAATGAACAATTCAAAATCAAGTCCTATTTATTATTGAAGAATCTATAATGGAAGGAATTTGTTTGAACCACAGAAAAAAAAAATATTTCGTTTCTTACTGGAACATCATTTACCGAAATTAAAGTTAAATTCCAAAAAAATTACCTATTAAAAATGTTTAAACGATGTCATATAACAATTTACTGAAATAGGAAAAATCCTGCATATTTTATTCCATAGCCCACGGTCTTTTTCAAATACATATTTTGAATGATTTTTGGATTCATAAATCAGAATAAATAAAAATGTATGTATTGATAATATATTATGTATAGATAGTTAGAAGTACATAAAAATATTTTTGATATTGTAAAAAAATTAAATCCAGTTGTTTTTAGCTAGAGTTTGATATGGTTATTGACTATGGCTATTTTTAAGATAAAAGTTTATATAATATATATATATAACGTAAATGTACCAATTTCCGCCCCTTAAGGAAAAATTAGTTTAAGTTGACAAAATAAGCAAAATATACGCTTTTTTAATTTTTTTTTTTCAAATTACAATAATTAGAATTTTATAATTAAAAAAAATATATTTTCATCTAATTATAATTTAATTTTTTCTAAATAAATAATAAAATATTATAACTGCCAAAAAAAGTTTGAGTGTACGTACGAGTTCCGCTGGACAATTTCAATTTGAACTAATTCCGCCCTTATATGAACTCAATTCCGCTTTTTGAACCTATTTGCGATTCACAGTACCTATTTATGATTTTATTCAAAAAAGCTATTTAAAATAATTATTAAGAGTAAAATTAATAATTATTTTTTTAAATAATTAACTACTTAGTACTTCGTTAAATTATAAAAAATATTTATTATAATAAAAAATCAATATTACTATGTAATAAGTAACTTAAAAAAAACGAAATAAATGGATATAATGTAAGTAAAATTATTTGTTACACATAAAAATGTGACAGAAATGGTCATGGTTTTCACTCCTCTATTTAACTTATTGTGAAATGTCTACAAAGAAATTATTTTGGTAATTTATAATTGATTTATAAATTACCAAAATAATATACAACGATTTTTTAAATCATGCAAAATATAATATAAGTAAAACATAGTTTTGGAAAAACTTATTCATTAGGTTTAGCATTAGAGTAAAATTTATCTAATTGTTAAAAATAGTCGAATATTTTCCTTCTAATTTTACTAAATATGCTTATCATACAGATACGCGTATTCCGTCTACTCATAAAAAGAAAATGTTCGCTTATTTTCAACAATTAAAATATAGTTTTTTCTTTAAATATAAAGACTTGGTATGAATTTAGTGAAAATAGCTTACAACTGCATATTTAGTTCGGAATTAGAACATATTGCACGTATTACCGACCCACTTTTTCATACAAATTTTTATAAAAACTCAAAATTTAGTTGTAACAAAAAACACATATGTGAAATTAAATTTATAGGTCGTAATTAGGTCCAGCTTAGTTTGTTCAATTTCAATTTAAAATCGTCAAGCTGCATCCATAATCAAAAATAGTTCAATAACTTAATTAATTATTTCGATATATCAATTTCCTAATTCCGCCCGGTCGATCGTAAATACGTACAACATAAATTTACGTGTCCCTAATTTCCGCTCAAAACTAATTAGCAATTTTAAATATTTTTTATTTACAAATTGAAGAAAGTATGTATTATAATCTATTAAATAATATATTTTTTAGAATTATTTGAATAAAATAAATAAGTGAACATCATAGTTTAAATATTATGGTCTTAACAAAATAGAAAAAATTTTAAACGTTTGAACCAACATTTTCACAAAAATGTCTACTAGTTTAGTTTTTTATCAATAACTTATTTATTAATATAAATACAAGTGTGCATTATTTTGCATTACAACGAGGAAATAATATACTTTTTTTATTTCAAAAATAAATTTGGAATATAAAGCGTGGGAGTATTGTATTTACAAAAAAAGGGTTCGGGCGGCATAATATACTAGCGCGGTGATAGGTACATTTACGTTACATAATTCAATTATAAACTTAATTCATTAATTTTATTTCATGATAATTTTTTAAAGTTTAATTAGTATATTTTCATTTTGTTATGGCTATAGCATAAGTTCTGGTCTTGGAATATGAACCTTCTTAGTTTTAAAATATTTTTGAAGGCATAGCTATATTGTAAATTTTTATTTATTAAATTCAATTATTATCAATTAAAACTATTGTATATACATGTCAGATTTTATATGGTGAAAAATTAGGGTACAGTAGACCTACTCTGGTGACACAGTGACAAATTATGGTACAGGGGAGGGGACCTATTCTAGGGAAATATTTTAATTTGAAATATTTCATATATAGTTGTTAATATTAAAATCCAATTTTATGTGTTTTTTTTATTTATCTGTAATACGTAAAACCCCATTATAAATCGGTTTAAAGCAATTGTAGTAGTTTATATTTGGGTCGAATACTTAATAAAAAGATAATTTTTTTCCATAACACGAAATGCGTGTAGAGTGAGCGTGAAAACACATGTTTTCGGTGATATCAATGTTTTTTATAAAAGGTTTTATTACGAATTAATTTACTAATAATACCACGCCATACTTTATTTTTTTTTTAAATTATTATGTAAATAATTCTTTTAATTTTTATTGAAATAACAGTTATTTTCGAATTTCTTATAAAAAATTTTTAGTTATATAATTTTGTGTAAAATAAATGTTAACTATAATGTGTATAGCTATTTATGTTTATAGTCATTCAGTGAATTTTTAAATACATAAGTTTAAATAAGGCTTCTGCACCATTTTGTATATTATAGCCAAAAACTATTTTGTTTTTGTTTTTATTTAAAATTTGTATGCAAAAACCTGAAATACATAATAATACAATAAATTATTCAAATTGAAGCCTGATCAAAGATTATTTACTCTACAGTATAGTGAACTTTTCTTATAGTCTCTAATAATTTTGTATGTGGTAGGGTCTTTTTTAATTCAAGAAAAAAAAAATTTTTATTTAGAAAAGTTAAATATCCCGAAAATGGATAAATGAACTAACAAAATATTGTTTACACAACAATATTTTACTATTTCTTTGATATTATTTTGATGTACAAAATGTTTTATTTGCAATTAAAAAAAAGTATTTGGTATACGTTAATAGAAATATTTTCAATTTCACTAATTAGTTTTTTGTGCATTTCGATTATGTATGTTTGACATTTATTTTAATTCAATTATTTAAATTTACTTTATTAAAAAATTTACCAAATTTTCAGAAAAGATTATCCATTTAAAATAATTATGTATCTGCAATGAACATTGATTTTTTATTTCATTTACTTTTTTTTATTATACTAAATATAAAAAATTCATTACAATTAACCAAATTAATTAAAACCAGAATTCAAACTAAAAAACGATAAATAAAGCAAATATAATAAATGTAATGCAAAATAGTCCAAAATCATATACAAATTCAAAATAGAAATTACGAGATAACAATTTGAATTATTGGTTATTTGTGCAGTAGACATAGTTTACATACATATGTAATATTAGTTTTAAATACTAAAATACAAATGAAAATAAAAAAAAAGCAAACTGATTCCATATACATAATTAGAAAATAATTAAATTAAATTTAAAAGTAATTAACATTAAAATTAAAACTAAAATGAAATGTAAAGGAAGCGAAAATTAAGTAAAAATTTGGAAATTCTCTAAGAAAAGAATTAACAAAAACTGTGTAAATTTGATGAAAATCAGTAACAGTATTAAATATATATCAGTGACTTTCAGCTATACAATTAACTGACAATTATCTAATTACCTTCACAAGCTCTTCAAATTCATGCCAACAAATAATCCTAAACCAAAACTAGTTTTAGTAAAAAATTCGCAAAAAACTAGGATGTTTCTGATGTGGAAAGGTAATTCAATAAAAATTTTATAGGCAACAATTTTAACACATAATGGATTTAAAACTGGAACAGCATTATAGTTTTTAGTCACTGAGCACTGTCCAAAATTACCTACTTAATCCATTTAGTAAGGAAAATTTTTTTTTTAATTTAATACCGTACTAACTGAATTTGTTTTCGCCATTGTTACCTAAAAAAAAAACGCCAATTTCTATTGAACCTATTAAGATAGCAATAAATGAGGTTGTGCTTAAGACTAAGAGTTTTGATTTAGTAGTACATGTATACTATAAAATTGAAAAGTGTCCCAACAAATTTGTTAAATTCTAATAAAATTAAATCGACAGCTCGAATTCAATAACTACTTAGTTTGTAGAATTTGAATAAACTTGTACTTTTTGAATAAACTTGTACTTTTTGAATAAGTTACAATCCTAAATTATTGCCAACTTTGTATTTATACTTATTTAAATAAAAACAAACCAATTTCCATAAATACAGTAAAATTTCTGGTCACAGGCCACTAGATGAAATTCATTGTTAATTTGCAATTAAATTGTTTATTTATCATCAAAATTGCACTTTGATAAATGATACAATTTTGATAAATGAATAATTAAAATATTTTAAATTTAAAAACTTGCGGCTATGTGAAATTAATGAAAATTTAAAATTAAAAGATTAGTTTGAATCACCGATGTTGAACAAATATACTGATTCTTCGAAATAAAAATGATGATCAATTATCAATACTATTATTAGTTCTCAAACATGAGTTTTTTTCATAACAATTAAAAATACGATTAAAAACAAATTCGATTAATCTACTTAGAAAAAGATGAGTCCTCCTCTCATATTTTATTTACTTGCCACACCGTAAATCACATTACCAGAAATCCACACATCGTTTAATCCTGAAATCGATATCAAAGCAATAATAGCGTTCATCAAGGACATTGATTTGCAATTATAAGGCAACAAGTGGACAGGTATCATAGATCTAAAAAGGTCGCATCTACATAGAACTCTCCATCATCAAGAAAAAAATTAGATTATTAAAACAAAATTAAAATGTTTTCATTTAATTTAACTAACATTAATGCCTTCTGATATCTAAAATTTCATTTAAAAACAAATTGAGAAACACAGTTTCAAACAAACACTCTTTATTGACATAAGGTACAACAATTTGACAATCTCTTCTCATTTTAAGCTTAGCTATAAACTTGTATTTTTTGACATTTCTTTTTGAGCCAATTTTTTTATACTTCCAATTTTCCAAAAAATCATTTTTAAACAATAAAAAAAGGAAATGAAAAACAAAAAGCAAAAATAGAATTATTCTTTAAAGTATTTGTTAACAATAATCGTACACTGATGCACTGCATTAGTATTAGTAAATTGATGCCTGAAAAATTCTCTACTCTTTTCCTTTAGAATTTTTTTTTTTAGTTTTAAATGAGACTTGACAGAATAAGGAATCACTTTTAGCTTTAGCATAGCTATCTATTAAAATTTTATTTTTATACAAGTTAAATTTAAATTAATTAAAAGGTGATTAATAGTGAATATTAAACTAAAATAAAAACAATAAAAACAAACTTTAAATAATTAATTAAAATAAACAATTTTTGATTGCTAAAAAACATTTAAAAAAAAATTCCGCAAAAATTTCTGGAAAATTAAAACATTTAAAATTAAAACAACAAAATGCATGTACGATAGTATTAGTGTGTAATGGGGTGAAACTGAATATAAATCATTTTTGTTCTTGTATTTGTTTCCAAAAAAAACTAAAAAAATTGTTTTTTGTTTGAGATGCGCAGATTTGAAAAACATATTTTTTTTTCTTTGCTTGATGTTATACCTACACAAATAGGCTGGTTACAAAAAGGAAAGTCTATATTAGAAACTACGGAACAGCCACAAGAAAAATATGTTATTTCAATTTGTAAAGCCTTACGCACACAACTTATACCTGTGCAAACACATACTCATGCACAGCGTACTTGGATGGCATGGCGGCAGATGCTTTCCTTTAACAGGAGTTTTTACTTACTTATTTCTTTTTGTTGTTTTTATTTTCCCTTTCAAACATAAACAATGGAAATTTAGGACAATTACTCGAATGGGAGTATTAGTAGAGCTAGAGAGTGTGATATCAAGAGAAAAAGAGAGAATTATGTTTTTATTTTTAATATCAAGAGAATGAGAGAAATTTTAATTGTTTCACAATGAAAAATAAATGGAGATTCAATACATTTTTGTTTTCTTATAAAGTGATATCAAGGCACATGAAAATAAAAAAGAGCAAAAATAAAAATACAAGACAAAAATAACAATTTTTTTGAGGTAACAATGGCGAAAACAAATTCAGTTAGTGCAGTGCAGTATTAAATAAAAAAAAATTTTAATCCTTAAAAAAAATTTGTTTAAAAAACTTTTAAAAAATTAAAAAAAAAAAAAGAAAAGAAAAATCAAAATACAATTTATTTACAAAGAGTATTTGTACAGTAAATTTAACCGCACCCTTTTACAATATTGTTTTTAAATTTAATAATGTTTTGCAAAAAACCAGAAGATAAAGTAAAAAGCAAGGAAATTAGATTCAGGTAAATTTAAATTTGTCTTATTTAAAATTTTTTAAATTTTTATTTATTTTTTTCCCCCTTTTTTCTTTTTTTTAGTTGATAGCTAATTTGAATTTTATAAAAATATAAAAATGAAAAAAAAAAAAAATCATATCGATTTTATAGTAGTTAGTTATTATACTCGATTATAATAATTATATAGAAAAATATACTCAATGTGAAAATTATTTCACCGTTCGCATGCCCGGGTCAGAGCAGTACACATTTAAAAAATGAAAATATTCTACTATTATTTTGCAACTTTTTATTTTATAATGTATATCTATTTATATGTATATAATTATATATATGATTATGTATATTTTTTATATATGAGCTATAGTATGGTATAGTATATTGTCTCATGGAAAACGGACGTTTTTTTGAATGAAAAAAAAAAATGTTTTCTTTTTGTTTCTTTTTCTTATTTCAAACAAGGTTGGCATCTTATGTAAAAATTTGTATGTACATATGTATGTGGGTCGATATATGATATCCCTTTATATTATACTATATATTTTTGTCAGAAATTTAATCAGTTTTTCAATTAAAATATGGTAATTTCATAGTATTTTATTTTACTCTAAATTAAGAAAAAAAGGATATTTAATAATCTTGAATTTTCGAGACTGCAAAATTAAAAATGAATAATTTAAAAATTTAAAAATCTCAGAACGTATAGACTAATTTTTTTCAATATTCTTTTAAAAATTTGATTTTTTTTAAATTATTAAATTTTTACCAATATATTTAATTAAAATTTAATATTTTTTGTTATTTAAATTTTTTACAGATTCTAAAATAAAAAAAAAAATATTTTAAAAAAGGATATTTCATAATCAGATTTATTTTTTATTAATTACAATATAGGTATTTATTTTGATTTGGGTCCTTTAATTTGATTTTATTAACTGAACCCAAAAATTGGCATACATCATGATTTCATGATTTGCATTTTTCAAGGCAAAAAAGGCATTTTTATTCTATTTTTGACTTTATATATATATATCAGTATATGTATATCCATATAAACTCATTATGATATTATGTACAATTTTAAGAAACAAAAAGAAAACATTTAACCATTTATTAAACTAAATATACTTAACTAAAAATTTAATTTTGCAAATTAGAATAAAATACATACAATATAGATATTATATTTTATGTACAAATATAATACAACTATTTAACTATGGCGACCATATTGACGTACACATTTTAATTCACAATTTTCATATGTCTAATAAGATTGTTGTATGTAATTTGTTGTATGTAATACCTATGAAAATTATTCAAAAATGTTTAAAGTAAATATATATATATATATATATATATATATATATGTATATTATATATACGCATATCTTTGTATAGTGATAATACATTTAATAGCTGGTAAAAGTATCGAAGGTATTCGACTATGGGCTGTTATTAAAAATGCTATGATGTCTGAAAATAGTTTTATCTCTTGCTTTTATATACAGTTTTTATATACGAGTATAAATCTTAAAATATGATTTAAATAAATCTTAATATTTTTTTTATCAAAATGGTCAAATACATTGCGAAGCTTCAGCTTAATTAATTAATTTCATTGAGAAAATTAACAATACATATAATTAAAATTAAAACTTTATAACAATTTTTTGAATTCGTCACATTATACCTAAATTAAAATAATATTCTTCTTTGACGTAGAACTTCCACTATGTTGTTAAATTATTCGTAGGGTTGAGGACTATCGGGTTTGTCTTCACTCACCAATCTTCCAATTCTGTTTCCAACCATTATTCACTGATATTACGCTCCCATTCCTTTTTCCTACTTCTTGGATATTGTAGATGTTTCCAATTTTGTTACTCCTTATACGTTTTTCCAATTTTCAAATTTTTTAACAAAAAACATATTTAAAATTAGTTATTTTATTTTATTTTATTTTATTCACAACACTCTGCATCAGTATATAGTTAACTAAAATGTAAGACTATGTTCGGATTTAGGCTTGCAACATATCGCAACAACACAACCAAATAAAAACAAATTATCGCCTATGTTTAATGTATACCGAGAAAATATTTTTGAAACATTCTATAATCGAATATTTAAACACTCAGCTATACTAAGGTCATTTTTCAATTAATTTTAATTAAGATATTTTTAAAGATCTAAATGTATTAAAATTAAAGAAATTTCCTGAAATTGTATACATTTAAGATTATTTTTTTTATTTTTGAGTTAATATCGTTTAGTTCGTGTCAGAAAACTCAATAATAATTTGAACTTATTTTCAACACTATACAGATTTAATCTACAAATAAAAATTATTCCGACCTTTGAAATTACTGTAAACATAATAAAGAATCACTCATATAACTGTATAAGGATATAAAAGCATATTTAGATTTTTAATCTGCTATATTTAAAAAATATAAATTAATATTTCATGATTTCTCAATGAGTACATGTTTTTACTTATATGTACAACATAACTCCACAAACGTTTTTAAATTGAATTTGAAATTTTTTAAATGATTAAGAAATACATTTCCAATCATTTGCTACAATTCTAAATGTGTATATATACATATATTCATTCATATTATAATTTTTTTTTTTAAACTTGTAAATTCGTTAAAAATAGCAAAAAAAATTCTAGAGCTGTTTGAGAGGCAACTATTTATCTACTATTACTGATGCTATATGACTCAATAATATTGTGTAACTCAGCTAATGTAAGTCAACTAATTAATATCATATCAAAATGTCCCATTTTGAAATTGTAGAATTTGAGAGTATGAGTCTGTTTTCGATAAATATTCAATAGATGTATACGCCAATTAATATATTTGGTGGTAATGAAGTTTAATTGGTAAAAGTGATTAAACGAAATCTCTTTTATCATATACATTTTGATAGGAAATCTATTTTAGACATGTCGATTTAAATTAAATTTGTATGTCTTCTTTAAAACTTGACATTTTTTTTTGTCTAACGAGTATATTGTACTAAAGCTTATTTATTTAAAGTAAAATTTTTAAAATGAAACCATTTTAAAAAAAGACTGATAATATGAAATTTTTACAGTTATTATTATTTTAAATTATACACAACAGTGATTTACAAGCACTATAGCTGCCAATGCTATACAATGAAACAGCTAAATATATGATATTAAGATTACCTCTTATAAAATTTATTTTTGAAATTATTTTTATATGCACTGGAATAACCAATCGTCTTGATATATGATTTCTATCTTGTGCTCGAAAAGTCTTTATTCTATATAATCTACCAGTTCTTAGTTTGATTTTTTTATAAATACCAAAATTCTAATTTCAATTATTATTTATTTTTATAATTTGGAGCCCAGCCACAACCTCTTATTTGAATTCATATAATATGCACATTGTACAGTTATTTTTCTATAACTTTAGATTAGTTCAACAAACTCCTACTGTATCACTTCTTACTCAAATATGATAATTATTTATTATTGAAAAAAAAGTTGAAGTTTCAGTTTTAAAAAAAAATGAAATTAAACTATAATAAATAGGGTAGAAAAATTGTTAGTTAGTCTAAGCCATTTAAGTGATTAAATAAATTTTCTTTAAACGGTTCTAACTTACTCAATTAATGATAAAAACGAAAAATTAATATTTTAGAATTATTTTCACGAACTATTCTAATACTTGGCTTAAATCATATTCAGTATAGAATAATTTCAATAATATTTAATCAATTCATTTATTTATTATTCAATTTACAATTTTAATATTATTATCGTAATTTACTTTCTAACTTATAAATTATTTTTACAATATTTTTTACATATTACTGCACTGATTATATACGATGACTCATATAAAGATATATACTCAGAGAAATCTCTCCTTAGGCAAAGATAGTTGAAATAAATAAATGAAATATAATTAAAATGTATTGATTTGACTTTAAAATGCTTTTATATAACAGTTTCAATCTATAGATAATAAAAATAATTTAGAATTTTCCTACTTGGGTTTTAAATTTAAATATTAATAGATTTATTTGAAAAATATACTTAACATATACGGTCTGACTCACTGGATAGCTTTCAGAGAGTAATATAACCTTTAGAACCTCTACAGCTTTGTAAAAAACTCAATCTAACTTAGAGATTAGGTTTTCTTGCGTGGAAAGTTTCCATACGTATAGTACCATAATGCACCTCTATACTCTAAGTATATCGATTCAGCACCCTAAACACTATTACTTACCTATTTACTTAATACAAAGTTGTTTTTATTATTGTATTATTAGTAATAAATTTCAAATAAATTATATTTCAATCAATTCAAATATAAATAATTTATTTACCCAAATTAATATCTACAATTTTTCTACATTTAATTATGCACATGTAAATCTACAGTACTAACTGTAAAGTACACCGTACAGTATAACAATTGATTTTTTTTATTTAATTTCAATATTTAAGATATTTTAATATATTTTGAATAACAGTCATTTTTCCTTTAAAAAATTGCATTATAAATAGAAAAGTTCAGTTTAATCTAAGTAAATTATAAACCAGAGGAAAAGCTCTTAATAACGTAAATTAGAAAAATTAAAGCATATTAAATAGCTAATAATAAATTTGAATAATATCATCATATTATTTTATAGATTCGAAGTAGATAATTTGAAGTAATTAATATATTTTGGCAACCATTATTTTCTATACTAATTTAAATATCAGTGATTTCTTATTACAATTCTTATTATTGAATTATTATTCGCATTCTACTTTGTTTTTGTTCTTTGACTCCATAATCCAACATTCTAGTAGTAAAATAAATTATATTTACGTTCGAAATCGTTATAACTAAATTTATTGATATAATTTTTGAAAAAAATGAATCATAAGGACATAATCAAATATAACATTTCCAATTACCTTATAGACAGATCGGTACGGTAAATGATAATAAAATTATTAAATTTTGTATACGTTAAATTTGGAATACTAATTTCATTTTTTATAAATATTAAAATAATATTTTATATTAATATGTATCTACATATTATGATTCTTGTATACCTATGTAAATTTTTTAAATCACAAAGCAATTAAAAATTATAAGTGTATAATTTTCCATATATGTACACTGTACACTGGAATATATACCTATACCTATAATTATGTAAAAAAAAAAATACTCGCTTTAACATTATAATAAAAAAAATTAGTGTACCTATTTTAATAGCTTTTTTTCTGCAAATTATATATATATATACAATCTGTACTATTGTCTTGTCATAATTTTAGAATATTTTCATTAATTTGTTTTTTTTTTTCTTTATTTTTTTACTTGCATAAAACATTCGTATGATTAAAATAATTTTCATATTAACGACCTAGAATCCTAGAAAATTAATTTATCTTAAGGTGTCTATATGCCTCTTTATATATATATTTTTATTTTTACTTATTTTGTTTTTCTTTTCGTTTTTTTATTCCTTGTTTTTTTTTTTTATTTTTTTTTTAATTTAGACATTTTGATGAAAGCATTTGAAAGCGGATTTTTTGTTTCCCTTTTTTTTTGCTTATTTTTTGCCTATTTTTATAGTTTAAATAAAAACAAACAAATACAACAACATTAAATTTAAATAAAGGACATTTTAGCTTTGGTTAGAATATTGTGCTTGCCTATACATTACGCAGATAAATTCCGAGAAAAAAGGAAACGAAAAACTATTTTAACACATAGGAGGGAAACAAAAACCAAAAATAAGTACAAATATAACAACAACAAAAACCCACACAAGCGTATATTATTATTTTTTTCTTTCAATTAATTTTTGTTTGGGAATATTTCTCCATATTCATTTTATACATGTATAGATAAAGCGCATGTCCTTAAAAATAAGACGAAAGCACAAAAAGATAAAAAGACAAAAAAAATAACGTTGTTAAAGCAAGTAAAAAAAAAGTACAAGTGGAGTGGAGACCCGTTATTCAAATTATTAAGAAAAAGTTTTCCGTTTTGGAATTTTTTGTTTTTTTGTTTTGTTTTATTTTTCTTTTTTACTTTTTCTATTCTCTTTTTGCTATAAATACATTTGCACTTAAATTTCATTCAGATACAAATTTAAAATAAAAATAAAATAATAAAAAAATAAAGACTAATACATGTAAATAAAAACCAAAAGATTTCCTGTTAATTTTTATTTTTGAATTATTGTTGTTGTTGTTTTTTTTTTTTAAGTAGAAAATATCCCGTAGCGTAATATTCTGAATATAAAACAAGTGATTTAAAAAAAGAAAAAAAATACATATTATATATATATTTATACCTACATTATGTATTTATATTTAAAAAAAAAAAAACAAAATTATAATTTTTAAAATTAAAAATATTTTGTTTTAGAAAATTTAAGATGAATGCTAAAGAAATTCAAATTTATCCTTGAATATCCTTTATTAAATATATTTTTAAAATTTCTCTTGAAGCTACGGTTTTTGATATCGTTTTTGTTTTTTTTTTCGCAATATTATGTAGTTACTATATATAGTTTTACTACGCTCTAATTACGGCAGATGAAAAGAGAAATTTAAAAAATTTTCGATTAGTTTTTTTGATCTTTTGTATTCGATTATTAATTTTTCAAAATTCTAAAATTAAATTGATATAAATAGTCGAAGATTTTCGGTAGTAGTGTTAGTGTACTAAATAGAAATAATTATAAATTTATTGACCATTTTATTTTAAACATTTTTTTCGATTATAATTATAAAAAAAATGTATGAAAATTAATGGTGCTTAAAAACTTTAAAATTAACAGATTGAATTTGTAGTAAAATAAAGTTTAAAAAAATAAATTGAAATACTAACTTCATGGACAATTAATTAACCTTAGTGTGGTGAACAGATTTAGTATCGGATAATTTTACAAAGCATAGAAAAGCCAAGGCTTTCTAGGCCTAAGAAGTTTCACTGGACAATGCAATGAATAATGGGACATAAATTGTGATTTTAGATACATATTAAGTAGCGGTAGAAATCAAAGACTACAATTGTAAAAATGTGATTTTTTGTAATTAATATTTTTTTAATTAAAATATAATTTTTCTAATTAATTGTTTCTCATGAGACATTGGAACCATTTGTCAACATATCTCATTCTAGTTACGAATTGGAATTAAACGTATTTTAAAGCAGAAAAGGGAAAATTAAATTATTAATAAAAAATAATTTAAAAAATATGAAGTCAAAACTATAAATATATACCAATGTACTGGTGAAACTTGGACTCCTATACTATCGTGGTGAGTATATATAATTCTATAATTAAATGTTTTGAGTACTCTGCAATACCAAAATCAGTCATCTTTTTTTCTAAAACAAAATATTTTCAAAGAAAAAACCACATGAAGAGGTTCGGTTGAAATTCCTTTAATACAATTTTAATTTTTAAGAATTCTGTACCCACAAATCATAACCGCTTATGTTAACATAGGAAAAAATTGGGATAAAATAACCAACGTATTCAGAATTTTCGAAAGTATTTCCTGTCAAAATTAGTTTGATTCTGACAACTATGAAGTACATTTTTGCTATATTTATATTATTCAAGGTTATCATTACAAATGGAAAATTAAAATTTATGACGAAAAAACGATTAATAGTAAAAATTTAACTTTTAGAAGTAGATGTATAGTGTTGTTAAAATAAACGCATACATATGATGTTTGAAATCAATACTAGACATCTTCGGATTTACGGCTATGTAAATTGTCAAAATTTTCTATCAATTAAATTTTTCACTTATTTTTTGATTATTTCTTCAATTACACTCAAAAATAATGTGGAGTAGCTACACAGAAGTACATATAATACTTTTATACTTTAAACTTATATACTTTTTCAAATAATACTTATATACTTTTTTCCATTCAAATTCAACATTTTTTCAAACAATTTTTCATTCAAATTCAACATTTTGTTGAATAATTTATTTGAAAAAATGTTGAATGAATTTTGTGACATTAATTTTAAGAGAATTTCAAGTAGAGTTTTATTTATATATTTTATGTATTAATTTTTTTATATAGTAGCTCTTAAAATGCATTTATTTATTGTTCTGATACAAAGTGTAGTAGATTTGTCTGAATTATTGATGAAATAAATCTTTGAATAATATTTAACTCATTTTTCTTATTAATTTATTTTGTTTATATATATGTACTCTCATAATTAGTTGTACTTATTTTGTACTTTGTTAAAATTGAATTCAATAATTTTTGTTAATTAAATTTTTTTTAAATAAGAAGATTAAAAACATAACTAAAACACATTTTTAATATTTTAAAAATATGATCAAAAAATAAAATTTACATGTCTTATCATATTCATGTAAAAATTTAAAAACCTATCTAAGGTTAAATTGATTAATAATTTATTAATATCAAAACAATTAGTTTCATGTTTTATTAAAAACACCACGAAAGGCAAATCCAATTAATAAATATAGCTAGCAATTAATTATATATCAATTTCTTAGATTATATTTTGAACTGCTCTGGATAAAACGCATTTTGTCTGATGTGTGACATAATAATTGATAAGATTTTATTTTTCAGTACAAAATTGTATCTTTCAACAGAATTTCATTTTAAATAAATAATTAAAATGTATTAATTAAAATAATAAATATATTTATGTTTACTTTTTTTTATGTTTTTTATCAGGAATGATCATAAGAAGAAACTCAAATCTATTCAGAAATGATGTCCATACTATAATAGTCAAAAACATGAATTATGATTTGTTACACATTTTTGTAACACGATAAAATAAATAAATTTTTTTAATTTAAACTAAATTTGGTCGTATATAAAAGAATTTGAAATTTACGATAATATAACAGGATTTTTACTGATTTTGGTGGCGCTCACCATGTAATGGAAAATTATTATCTCGATCAATATAGCTGCTACGATATCATTGATTATATAGATCGATAGAGCTTCAAAAATTGATTAAATTGGTATTAATAACTAATATTTTCCAATTTTGTCATGTACGACATTTAAATTGTGTGATGACGAAGTACTAAAATATGCGAAAGCTTTAGAGCAAAAAAAAAATTAAATTTAGTGAAATCTAGTAGAAACAGAAAAAGATTGTAGCATCAGTGGATTTTATACCATTTAAAATAATGTGAAGAATGAAAAGCACTGCGAAATGTTTTGCTCTAGTAATCATTTAGAATTGCACTGAAGGAGGAGACAATTCACAATAAACACAAGTCATTAACAGAAAATTAAAAATGGGTTATTCAAAAATCAAAAAACAAAAAAAAACACAAAAATCATGTTTTTATTTTTGAGTATTGTTTGGAAAATGCTTACAGCACATTTTAATATACAAATATCATTTTGAGATAAAGAAAAATTAATAAAAAAAAATTACAAATCAAAATATGAGTGAAAAAATTAAAAAAGTGAAAAACAACCATGAAAGAAAATCCATCAAAATTTTGATAGCATCTTCTACATCAAAGAATTTTCACAATTCTTACTACGTAAACACATGATGTTGTACAATATAGATTAAACTATATTCTGAATTATACTAATTACCGTTATATTAGTTATACTTATACAGTTATAAAATATTTTCAGTTAACCTTTGATTTTCAGAATGAACATGATGCTTTGAAAAATCTAATAATATATATATTCTATAAAACGTACCAACACCTACACTATAATTAAATAAATACTTATAATAATATAAAATTTATTAATAATTATAATTAAAGATGAGTTAAAATAAAATATAATTTCTATCTTTTACAGAACCAATAACACATCACTATTTTTAATGTATACCAAACTTTTGATGCTTAAACCGGAAAATGTATACATTTTTGTTTTGTTTTTTAAGCTCAGCACTTTTTATTCTTATTGTCAGTAGCAGAATTTTAGTATTAGAAAACGGTAATACATGCTACATTATAAATATATAACAACCATCCGTCACAAAGAAACTAAAAGAAAAAATGTACATTATCAACATTAGAAACTTCCAAAATGGATAAACCAAAACTAAAATAATTAAATTTAAATTTTTAATACAAAGACAATTGCAATTTATAAAAAAAAAAACAATAAAAACATATTAATTCTAAAATTTTCAGGTTATTTGTATTACATCTACCCTGTAGATCCGAATTTGTTTTTTTTCCTTATACGACAAATTCGGTTCTAGAGAGGTTTATGTGATGTGATATACAACTAGAACTTACAGTTTATGTTTATTTAATTCTCAAATGAAGCGTAATCGCTGATATAGAGTGTATTATCACAAGTAATACTTAATATTTATTATGGTTTTACAATTAAAAGTAAGTTAAGGCAAGATAACACGTTGAAAATATTATACAAAGAATATTGATAATAATAAAGCAAGATCAAATTAAAAAATTAAAAAATAAAAAACAATTAAAGTGTTTAACAGAATATTGAATTAGAATTTCTTATAATGAATAAAATTTGATATTTGAAGGAAAAAAACGAAAACAAAAATCCTAAGTATACTTTACATTTTAAATTTGAATAAATGAAATTGAATGTTTTTTTAATATCAGTTATATATTTAAAAAAAAATAGTAGAAGATAATAATGTATTTTGACAAATAAAAATATTTAAATTATTTGAACAAGAATAAAAATCATTTTTAATGTAAACTATTCCATGATATAAGTCTAAGTAATCATATTGCTATAACATTACTTTTAGAACTTGCAGTGTATACCTACTTGCGATAATTACAATGGACCGTACCAATGACCTTTTATTAAGTTATTATAAAAGCTTAATATAGCAACTTAATGTGCTACTGAAAAAAAAGTACCAATGACATACTTTCAGTGGTTTAATCAATTTAAGCAAATTAAGCAGTTTAAGCAAATACATCAATTCAAAGTTGATATTTGCGTTAGTTAATAAGATAATTAAAAATTTAACTGTAGCAATTTTTGACAGATAAATTTGAAAACATTATGATTTTACAAATTTTATAAGAATATATAAAGGGCAAAAAAGTAAAGGTAAATTGTCGTATAAGAATTATTTTATCCAATACACAATTTAATACATTTTGAGTAAATCGATTTTGAATGCTTAGGTTGACTCAATTTTGAATTTTCAAGATAATTAGTGCATATTAAAAAAAGTTATAGCCATTTTAATTGTTGAAAGAAAATTATTAACTTTATACCACCTCATATATAGTTTTTCATATTATGGTTCCTAATGTATGACATGACACAAAGTTTTTCGAATATGTGTTAATATAAAATCTATATAAGATGTTATTTTGTTAAAATAATGGCTACGAAGGGATATGGAATAAAATTATTTTAATTGAATTTTTAATATAGATTTTTTTGATAATGAATAAGTCGGAACAAGTTGGGAAATAAAATAATATATTGAACCATGGTAGTTCTATAGTATAAAAATAGAAATAACAGAAGTTTTTCTTCAAGAAGTAAAATATAAGTTTTGCAATAAGAGCCAACTCTAGAATATTATTAGTCAACTAAAGTAACTTCAAAATGATTTGTTTCTATGATTTGTCAAAGCTTGTACATCTTGACATAATTTTTTTATTAATGTTTGATTTCCATATATCAAGATTTTTTTGACGTTTTCGAACCACTATTGTGCAGTTTCATTATTGTTACATTTAATCTAACTAATTTGTTACAATTTAAAGAGGTGTGACATAACTAGATGGCAAATTTCTTAATATCTCATCCTCATAATTTTGCGTTGTTTCTACCGCAACATCATTTGACAATGGAAATTCTATTAAAAATTGAATTATGTATTCAATTAGAATACATTACAATTTTTTTTTTTTTTCCTATTACTCCGCGTGGTAGCATAGGGCTTCGATAGTGAACCTCCATTCCTCTCTGTTGAGTACTACTTCCTTAATATCGTCCCAGGTATAATTGTTGACTGTTAATTCTTGATCGATTGTGCGTCTCCATGTGTTGTATGGTCTGCCGGGTCTCCTTTGTCCTTGTGGATTCCACTCTAGAGCTCTTCTTGCTATATCACTTTCTGATTTCCTTAGTGTATGACCTATCCATTTCCATTTTTTCCTATTTATCTGTCTGTTGATAGGTTCTTCTCCAGTTATCATCCATAAATCCTCGTTGCTAATTCTTGCCGGCCAGAATATTCTGCATATAATTCTCAAGCACTTGTTGATGAATACTTGTAGCTTCTGTTTGATTCTGACCGAAGTGAGCCATGTTTCACTGCCATATATTAATGTTGACTTAACACATGCTCTGAATATTGTTAGCTTTGTTGTTCTCGATATTTGGTTGCTCCGCCATATCTTCATTAGGCTCCCAAATGTTCTTCTTGCCTTATTTATACGGCTGTTGACATCTTCTGTTGCACCTCCTCTTGATGTTATAATGCTCCCCAGGTAGTTGAATTCTTCTACGTATTCTATCTGTTGTCCACTCACTGTTATTGGCTCACTATAACTATTGTTTGTCCTCATTGCTTTGGTTTTCTCGATATTTAATTCCAGTCCCGATTTCTTTGCTTCTTCCTGTAATCTGTTGACTTTGTTCTGTAGGTCCCTTTGATTTTTTGATATGAGGCATACATCATCTGCGTAATCTAAGTCTTCTAAGTTTCCGAAGAGATCCAATTCTATTCCGTTTATTCCAGTGCAAACTTCTCTTAGAATGTCGTCTAGTATTGTGTTGAAGAGAAGTGGAGATAGTGGACATCCTTGTCTAACTCCTATATTGGTGTAGAATGGATCACTGATTTTACCTCTGTGTTGAACTGTTGTCTCTGCATCTTCATACATCGCTTTGATGATGTTGATGATTTTTTCAGGAAATCCCTTCTTTGTAAGTGTTCTCCATATTGCGCATCTCTTGACGGTGTCGAATGCTTTCTTAAAATCTATGAATAGTAGATATAGTGGGGCATTCCATTGTACTGATTGTTCAACTATGACCCGTAAAGTATTTGCCTGGTCTACACAGCTTCGGTTTGGTCTGAAACCTGCCTGCTCTTTCCGTAGTATTGGTTCTAGTACTTCTTCTAATCTTTTCTTTATAATAATTGCTATTATCTTATGAATAGTATTTAGAACCGTGATTCCTCTCCAGTTGCTGCAATTTGCCAAGTCTCCTTTCTTAGGTATCTTGACAATCATTCCTTTCTTCCATGATGGTGGTATATTCTCCTCTATCCATGCTTTCCTGATGTGGGGTTCAATTGTTTTTGCGAATAAGTCAGGGTCCAGTTTGGCTATTTCTGCTGGAATTCCATCTTCACCTGTTGCTTTGTTGTCCTTCAGGATATTGATTGTAGCTTTGATTTCTTCTATATTTGGAGCTTGAGTAGATATTGGCAGTCCCTCAGTTGGGTAGATATTTACATTGTCTCTGTTTCTTATGTCTGCTTCATTATTTGTACTTTCTTCGTTGCTCAGTTCTTGGAAATGTTCTCTCCATCTCTTTAATTGATCCTCTAAGTTTGTGATGAGCGCACATTACAATTACCAAACTTTAAATTTTGCTTCACCTGGATTTATTACAAAATCACCATCAAGAGCAGTAGAATTTTTGACCGGCAGTACAAAATCCGGATAATTATATAAGTCTTCATCTTAGAAAATAGTTTGTTAAAAATAATTTTATTATTCAAAAGTAATAATAAATATAACAAATTAAACTGCACACACCAGTAAACAGTTAATATTTTGATGTGACACCAGAAACATATCTTTTTGTCAACACTTTTAAATGCATGTAGTTTAATGTGTTAAGAGTAAAAATATCTCATATATACCAGAAAAGTCTAAATCAGAATTAGTATTGGAGCCCACTTTTGTTTTGCCTACATTTTGTTTAACTGCAGGAAAATTAAGATATTTTCCATATTTAAATCACTCTCTGCAGAGTCAAAAATTTCATTTTCCATACCAATAAAATAAGTGATTAAAGTTCTGTTTTATACAAAACTTGTAAAATGCGCGTTATCTCAAAAATTACATGCATTTACTTTGGTTTATTCAAAGCAAAAAAAAAATGTTTTTGTCGGTATGTGGAAATTCTCGAAGGACACCATGTGGCTTGAGCTGGGAACCAAGCATTATAGTGTGTGGCCTCTAACCCACTAGAACCACCTCCATTTGGTTATCATAACTGCTTTAAGATAGATCAACTTTGATCATTTCTTTGTGTGTAAAGGAGATAGGGGCTTAAATTAACAGGGGTAAGAATTAACACGCAACTGGTGTTATATAGTGCAGCATATGCTGCTGGTGGTATTTTTATTTTTGCAAAAAATAATATTAAGTGTAGTACAGATATTCTCTCATTTAGGAGTGCAGATGTTCTTAAAATCAATTGTGTAGTTGAAAATTGTAAATTTAGTTTTGTTTGTATTTATAGATTTAATAGTATTAAATTTGATGTTTTCTTGGATGAGTTATCAACTTCTTGCGAGCTCATAATTTGATATTTTTAGGCGATATTAACTTGGATATCTTATCTGAATCGAATAATGCTATAGCCCATTTAAACTTAATGTCTAGCTTTGGTCTTGAGTCGTGTATTAACTGTCCTACACGGGTTTCCAATCAATACTTGTATCGACCACATTTTTGTTAGACTAATGTTATCCAGTGACATAGAATTACTTAGCTCTTGTATAGATCAAGGCATTTCAGATCATTCAATGTGCTACCTATTTCTTCGGAGTTTAAATTCTTCACCTAGGTATACAAGAAATCTGAACTCTGATATATCTTCTTACACAAAAATAAATTTTGTGGAACTTAATTTTCAGCTCAGATTTGAGACCTGGAATGATATTTTTGATGAATTAAACCCCTCCATAAGCTTCGATTTATTTATAAGTAAGTTGAAATATTATCTCAACTCTTCCACGGTATTTACGATGCGAAAAGGAAAAAATAATTTGCAGCCTTTAAAGCCATGGATAAATTCGAGTCTACTTAAACTCATTGAAAAAAAAAAGAAATTACTTAAATCATGCAACAAGTTTCCCAATAAGTCTAGCCTAAAAAGAAAATATTTAAAATTTTCAAAACTTCTCAGGAAAAAAATTCAGGAAATTAAAGAAGAATTTTACATAAAACAATTGTCAAATGCCAAAGGTAACGCAAAAAATGAATGGAAAGTTGTAAACAATTTACTTAATCGAAATATAAATTCTAGTAATTCTATTACTTCTCTATCTATTGGTGATTTTCTTGTATGTGATAAAAAAGTTATTGCAAACCATTTTAATGAAAAATTCACAGATATGAGTAGTCTTACTGCAGAATTTAGTTCCGAGATTTGTGACAGTAACCAGCTGTATATAGTTGAAGATGTTTGGCAGCAGCAAAGTTGTTATTTTTAAGAAATAAATTCACTTGAACTTCATAGACTGATAATGAAATTAAATAATTCTAATTTCGATACGCTAGGTATTTCTAATTTTGTTTTAAAAAAAATTAGTCTTAATATAGTGGATGTTCTAGCTCATATTTTAATTGCTGTGTTGAAATTGGAATTTTTCCTAATGCTGTAAAAACTGCTGAGGTAATTCCTTTATTCAAGAAAGGAGATAAAAATTGCTCAGATAACTATCGTCCCATTTCCATGTTAAGTTCTTTCTCCAAAATATTTGAAAGAGTGATAAAAAATAGAATGATGCAATTTTTAGATCTTACTAACTTTTTAAGTTGTAAGCAATTTGGTTTTCGTAGTGGCAGATCTACTGAAGATGCACTTCTGACTTTTTGTTCGCGTATTTATGAAGCTCTTAATAATAAACTAAAAAGTGCTGCGTTATTTATTGATATTAAAAAAGCATTTGATACTGATATCATAAAATCCTATTAGGCAAATTGTATAAAGCTGGCTTCCGGGGTAATTTTTTTGATTTACTTTCTTCGTATTTAACGGGTCGAACTCAGAAAGTTAAAATTGATGACATCATCAGTGATCTTAAAAATATTTCTTTGGGTGTACCTCAAGGATCTGTTCTGGGTCCTACATTGTTTTTAATCTTCTTTAATTCTGTTCTTCTTCAAAAATTTAAGGGTTGTTCAACTGCCTTTGCTGATGATGTTGGTCTATCCTACAATAATAAGTCATTTTTTGAAAATGTGTGTAATATTAATTATGACTTGGACTTATTACGTCGCTGGTTTTGCCATCACAAATTATTATTAAGTGATAAAACTAAAATTATGTTTTTCAGTTTAGGTAACTCTATTCCTACGTGTGATAATATTTTGTATCACTGTGCTAAATGTAGAAGATTTCCTCTTTCTCATAATAATTCTCTTCTTACTCAGAAATTATGTAATTTTAACGAAATGTATAACTGTTCCGCAGGTTGTTTTAAAGTTGATTGTGTTGATTCCTTCAAATATTTAGGTGTTACAATAGACTCTAAGTTAGATTGGTCAATTCATACACGAATTTTGAGTAAGTATTTTCATTTAGTTGTTAGACAGTTTTATCACCTTAAGCAGTTCTGTTCTTCTAAGCTGCTTACGTCTGTATACTATGGTTTATTTAATTCTAAATTACAATATGGAATTGTTAATTGGGTTGGTACTTTTAATAATTCTCTTAAACCTTTGTTAATACAACAAAAGTGTGTTATCAGACTAATTTTAAAAAAACATCGTAGGGAAAGCAGCTTCCCTTTATTTCAATGTTTGAATATTTTACCTCTGAAGCATCTTTTTTACTTCCGAGTCCTCAAAGTATTCTTTAATAGAAGTGGTTACTTACGAAGTAGGTATTCTGAAATATATAATCTGAGAATCAACAACAGAAGATTAGCTATCATACCCCCTCATAATGTACATCATTTTTTACGCTCATTTTTAGCAATTGCACCTCGGCTTTATAATTTATTACCTCCACCTTTAACTAACAATTGTTATGGTTCTAAATTACTCAGTTTGGTTAAACTCTGGCTTTTTAATTTCAATCATGATCAAGTAAATGACTTAGTACGCATAGTTACGTAATTTTTTTGTATTTAATTAAACTAATTGTTTTTTTTTTATAAGATATTGGTTTTTATTTTTAGTTTTTTTTAATAGGGCTATAAGCTCTTATTATCGGTTTTTATTCGTTATTATTGTTCTATTTTTATTTTGGTCAAATATTTTTTTTTTGTAACTACACTCGCTACTGCATGCTTTTTGCATAGAGTGTTTTTAGCTTTTATTTTTTTTGTTTGCTTAATTTAGTTTATAATATTTTGCTTTTGTAGAACACTTTTCTTTTCGTTATTTTATAATTTTTAATATATAATTATAAGTTTAATTGATATTTTACTCTCTAACTTTATTTTTGAATACAATTTTATAAGTTTCTTTTTTTCTTTTGTTCTTATGATTATATTAAAATAATAACTTACTTAAATTTGTTAATTTTGTTAATTGTGTAATTTATAAATTATGTTAATTTGTATTTTTTTATTCATTCTCTTAAATTTTTTTTTAAATTAAAAAAGTTTTTTTTATATTAAAAACCGCTTGTCTATAGAACAGTTATTATATATTAGTTAAACAATGAAATAAAAATAAAATAATAAAATAAAACAAAAAAAACAAAAAAAAAAAAAAAACAAAAAAAAAATACTTGCAACTTTAATTGTTGCGATTATCGCGGTTGGAAATTAGCAGTTCCTCTCCCATGTTTATTTTTCCCCGTGTCAGATATTCACACATTTTCATTCGTAATGGTCCGTCATTGCATTGACACAGGAAAAAAATTTAACCAAACTCAAACGAAAAGAAAAACAAGAACAGTGACTTTTGTGTTATTGGAAAAAAACAATTTATTATATTATTAATCTATATTATTATTATATAGATTAATAATATAATATAATACAGACTAAAAAGACTGAAATATCATTTAATTTAATTTATTATTATGTTCTCTGAAGTATGAAATAACGTTAACTTTTATTTTTATTTAAATATTGAATTGCTATTATTTTCGTTATTTTTTTATAATATCTATTTTTTACTTAATTTTTTCTATTAAGCATATTAAATTAAATAAAATAAAATACATAAAAAAAAATTATCTTAAAAAATTTAAAATTTATAAAAAACAACTCATCGCAATAGTTTTTATTTAAAAAGAAACGGAATAATTATTAATGTTTATAAATACCCCATAAGTTAATAGTTACCCCTGAGTAGTTAATATTAGCCCCAAACACGGGGCAAAAAGTAACTTGGCACTTTTTTCTCTAAAAACATTCTTATTGCAAACCTATTAACAAAATTAAAATAAAAATCTTTCCAAAAGTAAAAGCTAGTTGATTATACTATTATTTAAAAAAAAAATTTATTGAAATTATATTTTTATTAGAAACTATAACTCATTTTTAAAAAAATGTTAATTGTAGCCCCTGTCTCCCCTACAGGGAGATTAATACCCTAATAATTTCTGTGAAAGATATCATTATAATCGTAATTCCCGCTGAATGAGATTTTTATCTCAATATTCTCTAAGGAAAATTATTGTCTTAATAATTTCCGTGAAGGAAAATTATTCTTACTTTAAATAACAATGTGTAATTTTATTAAATTTTTGATTTATAAATAAGGTCTAAAAGTGTTCAATCATGATTTTTGGCCAAAAATTTCTAAAATACTTTCATTTCTCCTGACTGAAGCTGACTTAGAAATTCTTCTTCTATCCGAAAAATTGCCAGTTCTGACAATCTATTCTGCTCCATTGCCAGAGTTGGTTTTAATTATTTTAACGTCGAGAATGATCTTTCTACTGATAATGTTGAAAAAATTATTGCTAAAACCATCACCTCACGTAAGTTAGCAGTCTCCGGAAAAACAGAAACTACATCATCTAATAAAGTTTTTCAGTAAATTTTCTGTATAGATTTGTCGTAAAAATGACTTTGCTTATAAAAGTAGTCAATTCATTTTTATCACCAATAATATCAAAATATTCAAAATAAGAATTTTTTGACCCATTCAACAAATTTGTTGGGAAAGTTTTGTGAATTTAACAAACCAACAATCTTTATTTCCAACAAATTGATCCAACAAATTATTTCTGTTGTAGCTAGCTACATAACAGAGTAAAATGAAAATAAAATTAAAACTTACTAAGTTCTCCTATCAAGCGAACCAAACAAGCGAACAAAATCTTGGAATTTCACAACCACAAAGAAAAATCTGGATAACCGATAACACATGGGCCTTGATTAAAAGAAGAGGTGAAATGAAGAAAATGATAAACAACAGGATGGCATCAAGAAGAGAATATGAAGAAATAGCGAAAACAGTAAAAAGAGCAGCAAGAAGAGATAAAAGGAAATTTCTACAAAATTTAGCCGGAGAAGCAGCACAGCAACATAACCTGAGAGAATTGCATCGCATAATCAAGAACTTAACAAACCAGTCGGAACAACAAAACAAACCAATTAAAGATAAAAATGGTGCGCTCATCACAAACTTAGAGGATCAATTAAAGAGATGGAGAGAACATTTCCAAGAACTGAGCAACGAAGAAAGTACAAATAATGAAGCAGACATAAGAAACAGAGACAATGCAAATATCTACCCAACTGAGGGACTGCCAATATCTACTCAAGCTCCAAATATAGAAGAAATCAAAGCTACAATCAATATCCTGAAGCACAACAAAGCAACAGGTGAAGATGGAATTCCAGCAGAAATAGCCAAACTGGACCCTGACTTATTCGCAAAAACAATTGAACCCCACATCAGGAAAGCATGGATAGAGGAGAATATACCACCATCATGGAAGAAAGGAATGATTGTCAAGATACCTAAGAAAGGAGACTTGGCAAATTGCAGCAACTGGAGAGGAATCACGGTTCTAAATACTATTCATAAGATAATAGCAATTATTATAAAGAAAAGATTAGAAGAAGTACTAGAACCAATACTACGGAAAGAGCAGGCAGGTTTCAGACCAAACCGAAGCTGTGTAGACCAGGCAAATACTTTACGGGTCATAGTTGAACAATCAGTACAATGGAATGCCCCACTATATCTACTATTCATAGATTTTAAGAAAGCATTCGACACCGTCAAGAGATGCGCAATATGGAGAACACTTACAAAGAAGGGATTTCCTGAAAAAATCATCAACATCATCAAAGCGATGTATGAAGATGCAGAGACAACAGTTCAACACAGAGGTAAAATCAGTGATCCATTCTACACCAATATAGGAGTTAGACAAGGATGTCCACTATCTCCACTTCTCTTCAACACAATACTAGACGACATTCTAAGAGAAGTTTGCACTGGAATAAACGGAATAGAATTGGATCTCTTCGGAAACTTAGAAGACTTAGATTACGCAGATGATGTATGCCTCATATCAAAAAATCAAAGGGACCTACAGAACAAAGTCAACAGATTACAGGAAGAAGCAAAGAAATCGGGACTGGAATTAAATATCGAGAAAACCAAAGCAATGAGGACAAACAATAGTTATAGTGAGCCAATAACAGTGAGTGGACAACAGATAGAATACATAGAAGAATTCAACTACCTGGGGAGCATTATAACATCAAGAGGAGGTGCAACAGAAGATGTCAACAGCCGTATAAATAAGGCAAGAAGAACATTTGGGAGCCTAATGAAGATATGGCGGAGCAACCAAATATCGAGAACAACAAAACTAACAATATTCAGAGCATGTGTTAAGTCAACATTAATATATGGCAGTGAAACATGGCTCACTTCGGTCAGAATCAAACAGAAGCTACAAGTATTCATCAACAAGTGCTTGAGAATTATATGCAGAATATTCTGGCCGGCAAGAATTAGCAACGAGGATTTATGGATGATAACTGGAGAAGAACCTATCAACAGACAGATAAATAGGAAAAAATGGAAATGGATAGGTCATACACTAAGGAAATCAGAAAGTGATATAGCAAGAAGAGCTCTAGAGTGGAATCCACAAGGACAAAGGAGACCCGGCAGACCATACAACACATGGAGACGCACAATCGATCAAGAATTAACAGTCAACAATTATACCTGGGACGATATTAAGGAAGTAGTACTCAACAGAGAGGAATGGAGGTTCACTATCGAAGCCCTATGCTACCACGCGGAGTAATAGGAGAAAAAAAAAAAAAGTTCTCCTATCAATAGAAAACAGAATAGAATAAGGGAAGCAAATATTCTTTGGGAGCGTATGGAAGGCCACAGGGTCTCCAAAATATATGCACCAAGAATAAACACCAAAATAAGCAACTTCCTGCTAACTCTCAATAGAGGAGACTGTAGGAAGATGGTGGGCATACTTACTGGTCATAACCACATGAATAAACACATGTGTAGACTAGCACTAAGTGACGACCTAACCTGTAGACACTGTCTGGAAGAGAAAGAAACCTCCACACACGTTGTAGGAGAGTGATTAGCTCTTTCAAGGCTGAGACTCAGGCTGCTGGAAACGCACTACATAACCTCAGAAAACTTCTGCAGGATAAATCCCCCAAACCTATTGGCCTTTATCAAAAGGGTCGACTAAGTTGAGGGGTGGAGGACGGCATAAAGGGCTAAAAAGCCTACATGCCGGCTCTGACATATTAGGGCCACCTCCGTAGAAGGACAAAAAAAAAAAAAAACGTTCTCTTTTTAATATGCCTACAAAAAAAAAATTAACTTTTATAATAATCGTGTGTAATCAATTTCAGGTCTCTTGTACATAATCAATCGGTTTTCCACAGAAGCAATTTGACTCTTTTTACTTTACAAGAAGTAGAATTTCTACTTTAAGTGCAAGAATTTATTTTAGAAAGAATATAGAAGAGAAATGAAAGAACAAATTGTTTGAATGCAAATGCAAGTGTCATCTTTTAAATGAAAATATTAAAAATATGCAAAATAAAGTAAAAATAATTCTTGCACTTAAAGTGGAAATTCTTTTTCTTAAAGTAAAAAAGGTATATTTAGGTCTAACATGACAGTTTTTATGTATACAGCAATCAAAATAATGTAATTTAAGCGAATCTATTTGCAAAGAGCCAGATCCACTATCTAAACCTAATCATTGAATGATTATTATATCATTGTTGTTCAGTAAAATCTCACCTATACTCACCTGCAGAATGAAATATTGTGTATAACTGTATAATGTATTATTTTATGTAGATACACCTGGTTTAATAAAATATATAAATAAAATGGAAATCATGCCAAAGTTTTGTTTGATTTTATTCCAATGAAATAACTCCAGTATGTTCAAGAGTCCAAATTTTCATTAAAAATTATACTGATAAATTCGGATTAAAGCAAGTTACAATAAAATATAACTTATATTTTCGCTATTTTTTTTTGTCCTATTTTGAATAAAAAAAAAACAACGACCATCGTCTTTACATATTTTTATACCTCATCCTATTCATTCATTGCCATTAGTACTTAGATGTTTTTACTAATTTTTTCAAACCAAATCCGTCCAATATCATTTAAAAGCTATTTTTGTTAATCATATTTGTTTGCAGTATTGTTTATTAAGTAAAACTCATTGCAACGGTTTTAAATAAGCTTCGGCATACTACTTTTTTTTCTTTGATAAAAGAGTAACAATTCTTCATATCTTCTTGTGATATCTTATAAAAACATTTGATGAATTTACAATCAACAGTTCCACAACTGGAATTGTGCTCATCGATGTTTTCAGGTTTTAATTGATCTTTTAAAGTTTCACAAGATTATTTTTAGTTTTTATATATTTTTTGTTTTTTTTTTTTTTATATAATTCCAAGTCTATGGGATGAACACCCTAACGGCTTTTACACAGAGATTTGGAATACACAATCACATACAATAGCTTTTTCTGTATTTTTGTGGTTTTTATATAAAGCAAAACTAATGTTATTTCATCTTTGAGATTCATCTAGGTATACCGTTATATTATTGGTAATTATTTAAGCAAATGTGTGTAAATAATTTTTAATATAAAATACAAGTTTTTGAAATTCTATTTCTTCCTCTTACATTAATTATTTTTTAGTAATATGAATATTTTTTAAATGTTTTGTTTTACAGCCGTTACTTATTTCAACTGGTACTAAAACTAGGTACTTTAATTTAAATGGTTATACTGATATAAAATACATAAATTAATAAAACAATTTTAAAGGCCTAAAAAATAATATAAAATTATAAAAAAAAATTTCAATTCGATATGTAAACACATTTTGACACAAGAAATTATTTACGCAGAAAATATTTAATTTTTTCCAACATTGTTATATTCAAAGAGTGAAAAATGTTAAAAACAATTTCAACAATTTAATTTTACAAAAATTTAATTTTTAAATTAAAAATCGTTATTTTCTTAACAACTAAACGATAACTTGTTCATTAAAATCAGAAAAAATTTTAAAATTACCGATTGAAAAATATTTTAAACAACGACAATACTGAAAGTGAAAGCAAAATGGCAATAAAGAAAAAATACAAATAACTGGTCTAAATAAAATAAACAAACGTCCTAGATAAACTAAATTATCGGAGACAATAACCACAACTGAAAAAAATATTTGCTGAATACTTTTGAATAAATAGCTGAAAAATTATTGCTAGGATAAGTTGGACAATGGTAGTTGTACTGGATAACAAAAATATCATTTCGGTTTTTTCTGATTATACTAGATGTATCAATAATAAAAGCTGGTTTGTGTATTGAATAGATTTAACGAAATAAATTTTTTTATCGTCTGTCTATCGATAATTAATTTTTGAAAGTAGGAATTGAAAGAAATAAAAATAAATGGGATCAATTTGTATTACAATTTTTTTAAATTAATATTTCGTTACCTGAGGGCTATTTTGTTTAATAGACTATTTTGATAGTTTAGAAAAATTAGTTTTAAAAAAAATAAATAAATTTAAATAATGAAAGATTAAAAATTGTGAAATTATGATTTTGGTAATATTTTTTTTTTGTCAAAATTTTAAAATCTAACTGAAAAAAGTATTTACCTATATTAAATCAGGATGTATGTAATTATTAAAGTATTTGGACGCAATTAAAGAGTTAATTCGAACTAACATTTGTTTTATGACAAAAAAATAATTCGAATAGGAATGTGTCTATTTTGTATATGGTTTTTTTTTTGGTGAATTGCGTTGACCCAAAGAAATATAATCTAGGTAATAACAAGTTTTCATATTATTGCTTTGGTTGTGTTTAAAGGCTTTTTGATAAATGGTTCTATTAGATTTACTCAAAACTTCTTATCATTGTTGAATAATTTATTATTAACGATGGTGTAGTATTTCTGTCACTAACTAATAATCAAAATAATCCCAGTTCGAATTCTAGTCAGAGTATATTGGATGTTTAATTGTTGTTTTTTTTATTATTTATAATGAAAAGTTAATATAATAATAATTATACAATTAAAGAAGACTCAATCACTCGTATAATTTATATACATTATGTATATGAATTAAATAAATATTAATAAACAAATGTATATGTATTATATTATATTATATACATATTTGTATAATAATTATATTGAAATTATAGTTTGGAACAATGTAAATCAAATTTTTTGCAATTATAGTTATCAATTTTTTCAAATTTATTTTTTGCAACACCTAAAAATGTATGTACGTCTGCATGTTTGTAAATAACTTTGTTTGTGTGGAGTTTTGGTAAAGATCACAAATAAAAATTTTAAAATTGCGAATACTCAACAAATTGATTCTTATTTAAGTTTGTTTATGAACAAAATGAATTTAGAATAAAATATTATATTATGTTAGGTCTGTTAGGACATAATTCTAATGCAAATAGTTTATATTTATCAAAGCTAGCTGAAATAAAAACAAAAATTATTAAATTATTTGAAAAACAAGCGCCAAAATTGTGTACGTGCCCTACCGAGTTTACTATAGATTGATTAGGATTTCAAAATAACCATGTTGAAGAGGATAGAATCCAGGTAGTAATTTGTAAGCATGGAATTTTAATTTTAAAATTAATTTATCCCAAATTAATTGAAATTGAGGCGGTTAGGAACCAAACATAAACTTGTACATATAAGATCTGCTATATGGTCTGATTCATTTATATATTTTCAATCGTATCACTTATTATTTACATATTTAAAATGATATTAGTTAATAGAGTACTAAATTAATATTTTCATTGTGAATCCACATTGAAGAATATTGCTTAGAATTCTATTTCAAATCTACATTATTAAAACAAAATTAAACTTTAAATCATTTTGAACTAATCAAAGGAATGATTCGCTCTGATTTTCTATAAATTGTAATTTTTATATTTATTCGAGAATCAACTAAATTTTCAAATTATTTGTACTGAATGAATATTTGTCCTACAAAAATTGTATGTAGTTCTTATTGAGATAATTTGTGGATGAACAATGTCAGAAAAAATTTGTATTGATCAATTTTGAACTGCACTTTTAAATATACCAAACAAACTATCTCTTTATCTTTTTATCCAACAAGGGCAGTTCAGTATTAGTTATTTTATTTTATTAGTAATATTCTTTAATTTTTTTTATTTATTTTAAACTATATATTTATTTAATTTTTTTTTTAATTAATTGTCCTCTGTTTTATTTTATTTTACATCTCTCTGTGATTATAGTAATAATGATAGATATCTTATCATACATTTTCAAAACCATGTTAGCATTCATATATGGTATAAAATTTCAAAAATACTTACCTACCTTTTGTAATTGAATATGTGATCAATTTGACTTGGTATTTACGTCCAGTTAAATTCCAGTTAAATAAAAAAATAAAGTACAATTTTATATAAAAAAATTATGCTGCAAAACATTGAATTTCTAGAACTCAAGAGTACCTGGATGATCGTGTACATATTTACACTGATACCCTTTGGTAGATTTCCTTTCATTTTTTTTTTGTTGTTTCCATTTGAATCAATTTTTTTTACATCAAATACGATTTTAAGATAAATCGGACCTGTAGAGTGGACTTGTACACTGGAATATATATTTTAAACACAATGGAACGAAGAAAAGCACTTTGGATGAAGAAGAGAATACAATAGATTAATTAAGTTTCTGGTTATCTCTTTACAAAGGCTAGAGGTTCAATGCAAGATTCCATACAAAATAAGGCAAAATCATATAAAAAATGTATAGAAAATATATGGAAAAATTTTTTAGTTCTCCCTACTACCTGGTACCACCTAAAATTATTTCATGCAAAAGTAGTTGTGCCAATCGAGTGACTTCTGTGTCTTTACGATGAAGTGTTTAGGATATTTAAAATTTTAAATAAATGCAATTGTGATAACTTCTCACTAGATATACAATTGTAAACATTCTTTCAGAGGCGCAAATCAAACTAAGTATTTTTTTGGTATGTTAAAATACAAACAATCGAGAATTATTTATTGACGACATTTTAGAAATAATCAACTAAAAGATTTAATTATATTAACTCCAAATTTTTGTATGTAATAAAAAACAAATTGTTTCTTATAAGCTCTGCCGTCCACAAAACAAAATTTCGTTTGTTAATTTTTTTTGTTTTCGAAGGAGAAACAGTGAGTGCGCTTAATCATGGTTGATAGCCTCTAGAACACTATGGGAGTCCAATCCACTGACGATGCCAAACTATCATTCAATTGACAATTAAATTTGGTTAAATATAACTAACCGTTCATTAACCACTATTGTTTGTTAAATGGTAGTTGTTGCTTCTGTAATAATAAAGTAATTGAGTTTGTATAAATCTATCTTATGTCATTTCGTTGTTGCAGTGAAATCCGTTTTGATCCAAAGTCTATTTATATTTTAATGAAATTAAAATTTTCTGCACGTTCAAATTATGACATTCTAATAATTAGTTAAGAGACAGAAATGGAAAATATAGTGATTTTTTAATCTATGTAAAGCTTAAAATAACCCACTTTGTCGAACCAAGGAACAGGGTGATTTAAGGAAATATTTTTTTCTTTTATTAAATTTCAAAATTTAATACAGTAAAACTTTTCTACAAAAAAAAAAAAAAACTTTCCAAACTGTTATCGTATTTACCATACATTGCCTTAGAGTACCTGCTAACGGTAACATATATTGGCATTACGGAATCATATTATTAAAAATCGTGTCCATTTTAAGCACCTGAACATTTTTATTTATGTTAAAATAATTCGTCATCCAATTTGAGTCCTTAACGATAGATGTTCCACAGGGTGGTGCAAAATAATGATGTAAAAACAATGTAGTCTTGTGTTAATCGTTTAATCTACATCAATATATGAAAATATTACAAAAACGAAATGAAATTATAAGCTCTTATTCATTTTCAGGTAAGGATAAAATCATAAAATAAATTTGGATACGATCGCTTAAGTCAATTTTAGAAAGGTGAAGTGGTATAGGAGAACAAAATTTAATATAACTGCTTAACTCAATATACTGAGGCTATTATATTTGGCATGTAGATAATTATTTATTTACTTAGGTGGCCAACAGACCATGTAGGTCCTGGGCCTGACTCCATGTAGATAATAATTAATTATATTATTACAACTTAAGTGTGCTTATCATATGTGCAATATACACCATGTAGTCTAGCTGTTTTAGGCGAATAAATTAATGCGATTTTCTCAGCTTTGTTCGTAAAAGCCATGGGATTTTTGTGGATGATAGATTTTTGCAAGTAGAATTAAGATCATTTTTCGCTTATTGGCGACCTAAGCGATTATATATTTTAGCTTTTGGTAGTATTAGTGGTTTTAGTATTAGTATTTGATATATATACATATGATAATATAACGACCATTTGGTGAAGTTGTGCTTTTTATTAAATTTCACTGATTTTTGACATTGTATGTGAGATACATTGTCCACATTCGTCATCGTTCTGGCGAATTCGCAACTTTTAGAACACAATAACAATACAGAATTTTGAATACCCATATTCTTGAAAACACATCACTGATCCGATGACAAATTGGCCCAGGTCCACGTCTAAATAAATTTATATTCCTGAGACTTGTAGTCAACCTAACAAAATTTTTCACAAGTCTTCCAGATCGCGGGTCAACTTTTCACCGCATCAGTGATGAGTCTTCAATAACATGGGTGAATATAAAATAAATATATAATTTCGTTGCATATTGTGCATTAATATATTATCGTTTGTATCATATTGTGAATGTCCGTCAAAACGAAAAAAATATGACAAGTATATATTTTGTACTTTAAATGATTTCATTATCAATTGGACCACCCTGTAGTAAGTATAAGAAAATTTAAAATAATTTTTGGCAATGTTCTCTTTTAAATTCGCATGTCAAAATGCAATCATAAAATGCTGAAAAAGGCTGATCATTTTTTTTTATTTTACATTTTAAATCAAATCTGAGTTAACAAAAAAACTTTAGATTTGATTTTAGAAAGATATGACATTGTCTTATTGTTAGGTCAACTCAACTCCTTAAAAATGTTTATAAAACGAAAATGTCTCCTTTTTCATCCTTCATGTGAAAAGTATGAATATTGTATTTATGTTTTTGTTCTATTTTAGCAACATGAAAGAACAAATTCGTTTGTGACAAATGAGAAGGAGACGCTTGTAACAGAACTTAATATTGAGGAAAACGAATATTTATAAAAACGAGTTGAATTATGGAACGAATTGTACAACAAAAATTAAATTCATGATGAAAACAATAGATTCTGCGACACAAAATAATTATAAAGCTAAGGTATTGTTAAATGGGGGTCAACATATTTTTACGTAGATCGAAAAGTTACTGTACAGCTTAATGAGACCCATTATTAATGTTATACTCAATAAAAGGCAGTGCGGAAAGTCAGTTTAGAAATTAACATAGACGAAACAAGGCCATGAGAATAAGTAACACAGACACTATCAAAATAGAAGGCTATACAGTCGAATATGTTGAAAGTGTAATGTGTTTTTGTCTCATATCTAAACATTGGATGAACAGAAGCAGATTTCAACAACGGACTACGTAATGCCAGAGTTGCATTTAGTGAACTATATTTAATATTAAAGAGTGACTAAATAACCAGAAAAGGCTAGATTAGAAGCTTGTATAATTTCAACACTTCTGTATGACAGAGAAATTTGGATAAAATAAATCAAACAACAAATAAGAATAATCAAAAGCTTCAAGTATTCACGAACCAGTGCCATTTTTTTGCCATTTCAAAAATTTCCATATTATTCTGGCTCAACACTATCATTAATATGGACTTGTGGCAGTTAACAGGTGAAGAACCAGCAGTTAACCAAATTAAGGGCAGATAATTGAAATGGATAGGTCACCCTCTGTGAGAAAATTGCAAAAAAAATATAATCAAAAGGGTTAAAAAATGAAACCCCCAATGTACTAGAAGGAGAAAAAGACCCAACAACGCTGGCATTGGCCATAAAAAATTAGCTGATTATTGCGAACGTGTGATGAAATCAAGATGACTGCACAAAATAGAGGAGGAGGCAAGTTGATGCCCTATGCTCACACGAGGAGTAACAGGAAAACAAAATCAGTTAAAATCACTGTGTAAAGCATAATATGACGAATTTATGACAATTTAAAGTCTACTAAGTGCAGTTGAGATTGAAAATATAAAAAAAAATGGATTTATTCTTATTTATATAAAATGCTGTGGAGTAGCTAGAATACTAGAATGTCATCCTACTAAAACAAATTGTATTTTTCAAAGAAAAACAGACGATTCTATGTTAATAAAAAAAATCTATATTAATAAAATAGATTTAGATCTATATTAATAGAGATCTATATTAATAAAAAAAATTAAAAAAATCCTACTCTGTTTTATTACATATAGGATTTAAGCAGTAAATGTGAGTCTCATATATAAAGTGTAGAATCCTATATTTCTGTTTTAACCGTATTTTGAAGTTTAGTAAGTTTTTCCTACCTAAATTTTAGTTTTTGCTCTATTTTGGATGTTAATAAAGCCAATTATTTTTATTAGTGTGAATACTGAAATGTATTCCTATTAAAAGTCGTAGGTTAAATGTGTACGAGAGAGTGGTAATGATAAGCAAAGAGTTTGATCTGATCTCTCACTAGTAAGATATAGAGAGACGTATTTGTACAGAATTTGGCGAATTATGTTTAATGAAAGTATAAGTCTCGCTAGACCGCTACAAAATATAGCGGGGACTGAAAATACTAACAGTTAAATAATACTCACCAACACCAGTAGATCAAAGATGATTTGGCTTTGATAATTACTAGTTCGGCCTAACTTTTGGAAGTATTTTTAACTAATGTATACTTATTGACATAGGTACTAACTTATGACTTTTGCTTTTCTACTAACACCATGTATCTGGTTTAGTTCATTTTTATATTTTTCTAATCAAAGGTGGCGGTGTTTTACTAACTCTACTGGATGATGATATATTGCACAATCAAAAGAAGCAATCTTTGGTCTACTAATAGACATGTGATGTGCTTACTCTAAGCGTTAATGTGACAGTATATGATTTAAGCAAAGTCCAGCAAACTTGATAGAGTGGATTAAAGATGCTGTTAACCAGATCACAAGTAACAAAATATTATATTTAAACTATACAAATTTTGTCCGCTATCCTTAATTAAAAAAACTTGAATAGAAAATATTCCAAAATAGATTAAAAGATATAGCTTAATCTTTTATAAGTACAGTTATATACGTACAGTTATATACGGTACAGTTATAAACGGTATGTCGGAAGGAGTTTTAAGTAGCGTAGCTTTTTTAGTGTAGCTTTACATATACCTCGGAGCAACAATAACAAGTGACTGTATTCATAATATAATTCAGGCCGGAAATAGGTGCTACTATGCAAACAGAAAGTTGCTTCAATCAAAACTAATATCAAGAAAGGCCAAAATGACGATATATAAAACTGTCATACGACCCATAGTGACGTATGGGTGCGAGGTATGGACAGTGAACGTGGCCGAGGAGAATATCCTGCGTATATTTGAAACAAAAATTCTTTGAAAAGTACTCGGTCCAAAAAGGTTACAGAATGGAGAATATGTAATCAGAAGCAACAGCGAGCTCAATAGTTTGATCGATAGTGAGGGCATTGTACGGTTTGCAAAGGCCCAAAGACTAAGGTGGGCTAGCCACGTAAGTTGAATGCACGAAAGGCGAAAACAAGCAGTGGTGCTGAATAGAAAGCCCGATAGTAGCCGTGATAGAGGAAGACCAAGAAGCAGATGGGCAGACAACGTGAAAAACGATGCTCTGACCCTACAAATCCCAAACTGAAGGCAAGAGGCACAAGATCGACCTTTTTATAGAAGCATAGTGATAAAGCCCAAAGCTCACCCAGAGCTGTAGCGCTCTATAAGATGACGATACTGCTAAATGTCATCAACATCACCCTCGTAGTTTACATGCCATATCGAATCGATCCAAACCATGTCGAATCATCAACAATATATTATATCAATATACTTTAAGAATTATTTTGGTGAACAGATTGAAAAATGGAACGACCAATTATTTTTATTAAATAATAAAATTATGTAATTTATCAATTGCAAGCCGTCCTTCTAAGTCTACAGTGTTATTTTATGTTAAAAGTTGTTGCTAGCTTATTGATGAGCAATATAAAATACCGTTAGACTACAAGAGTTTTAACTGCAATGTAGTATGTTCCATAATGTATTATATACAACATAATTAATTCTAAAATATTTATACTCTATTTTTATAATCTTGATCGTTAAAGCAGTACGCAAGCATTATTTAACTATTTATACTTTGTACAGTTCGTTATGGAACATACTATAGATAGTATCCAAAATTCTAATACTTCATTTTCGATGTCACCCATAGTTTACATTATTAAAGGGTTTAACAAAGACACTAAGTACATAGTGTGAGACATAGCGTGTTTCCATATCGGGATAATGTGTATTTTCTCCTCCGTATTTTTATTTTAACTGATTCTGGATTGTTGATTAAAAGGTATTCAATTTATTCTCATAACCGATCTTCTATAAACTATAATTTTGTAAATAATATCTGCTTGCTGACTCACACCAAAGCTGATATGGAAAACAGCTATAAATCACTAATTAAATAAGCAACGCAAATTGAACTGGTGAGAATCGTAAGAAGATCTAATTGACTTAATTTTTGCACTGAAAATACTCTTCAACAAAAATTATAAGACGTGATTCATTCTTCAAGGCATGTTACATTCTCCGATGAGTATCCTTAATTACAATTATATCTTAAAATATACGTTCCCAAATACTAAATTCAATATTTTCACATCTTCAAATTCTCTTTAACATTTTTAATTTATTTTTAACCAAAAATACACCAACATAAAATGATGTAAAAGAAATTATTTAATACGAAATTTATTAAAGTTCCGCTAATATTATATCGGTCTACTGTTTCAAGTCAAAAAGTAAACAAAAAACGTGACTATAGTATCACCTGTCATCTCTAATACTATTTCAAAAAATCACCCCATAAAAATATTTTATAGAAAAAAAAAACGATACTTGTGTAAATTGTAACCCCAAATTAGTCTCATAATAAACATGTTATACACGTACACACATTATAACATTTCAAATATACAAAAAAACAAAAAAAAAAAATCAAAAATAAAAAAAAAAATTCAGTTAAAATAGAAAATGAAGAGAGATGGGGGCCAGAATATACACGATACGGTCAATTGATTAATATGGGAATAAAAAGAAATGGAAGAGATAATTATTTTGAGTGGATTAAGATTTCAAAGTTTTCTATTGGTATATTTGAAAATTATAAACGGTTACCAACAAATAAATTCAGGTGGTAATTGAGTGTTAGAGAAAAATATTGACTTCAGGTATTTTAAGAGAACAACGATTCGAACGTGTACTGTATTTAAATTGAGAAGAAATTTCTTCATCAGATATTTAGTTGAGTTTACATTAACATTTTTTTTAGGGATGGGGAGGCAAATTTGATTGTAGCAATAAATCGAGTTTTGAAAATCAATTGAATTGAATTTTTTGTTTTAGTATCTGTTAAAACTAACCCTTATTCATTTTTATAATTTTTTTTTACATATGATATAAAGATTGTAATTCCCATTCAATTTTAATCCAACATTTTCATGCTTCACATGAAAGTCGATTTTCTTACATTACGGTGCCAAATTAGTTGAAAACGGGGATTCTAAGGGAAATGTTGTATCGACGTATCCGAAGTATCCGAAGGATAACTAGAATTGCTAGCTTTCTAAAAATATTTATCTTTAGTGGCGCATCTTATCCTTTAAGAACCAAAAGGACATTTGAAAGTATCCTTGTTGTTTTGATGTTTTTGTATAAAAACCGTTATATCTGTTGATCCGTTATATATATATATATATATATTCAGTTATATATTCTAAAACTATAACGGTCTGGAGCATATTTTAAAATTTATTTGATGATGATTAATGCTGCGGTTATGGAGATATTGTAGCTTAAAGTAGAAAATTGTGAAAAAAAACAATCTTTATTTTCTTTCTTGAAAAACCAAATACCTCAAGATTTTACCATAAAACCTTCTTAATATTTATATACTGTTGGAAAGGTCTAAATTTTTCTACTGCTCATACATACATACATACATTATGTCTACGACGAATAATTTAGAAAATATAAGCATTTATTTAAAAAAAATGTTTTTTTTTTACCCTTTTTCTATATAAAACTTGGAATGTGCCTTTTACGAAATGACAATCTTCCGAAGTAAATGTTGCACAAGCCAGAAGAGCCGAAAAAACTTATATTCGAATGAGTAAATTAATTATTAAATAATTGAACCTATTAAAATTTACAGTTGAATGACATTTTATTATTTAGATTTAAAAAAAGAGGTTATGTCCAAATCATAGGAATTTTAACAACTCTGATCATTGAGAAAATATAAATTAGCATGTGGTTGGGCTTGAAAATAGATGCAAATCTTGAGGAAGAAATTAACGTTTCAGAAAGAATTGGACTGGATAAGGCTCGGAGGTGAATATATCTCTAAAATATAAATTACCTGAATTAAGAAAGACACTGGTCCAAACAACACAAGGCAGACCACTTTTTTTTTATACATAACTAAAACACTAGGTTTAAAAAACCTTTTAGGCTCTTCTGACGGAGATATATCGACGTAGGACCTAATGACAATATTCCAAGGATAGCTGGAATTTCTAGCTTTCCAAAAATATGTGTCTTTAGTGGCGCATATTATCCTTTAAGGACGAAAAGACATTTGAAAATATCCTTATTGTTTTGATGTTTTTATATAAAAACCGTTATATCTGTAGACCTATGTTATGCTCCAGACCTTTATCTTTCTAGAATATACAACTAAATATATATATATCTAATACATGAACATATATAACGGTTTTTATACAAAAACATCAAAACAGCAAGGATACTTTCAAATGTCCTTTTCGTCCTTAAAGAATGAGATGCGCCCCTAATGACATATATTTTTGGAAAGCTAGGAATTCCAGCTGTTCTTGGGATGTGGTCATTAGGTCTTACGCCGATACAACATCCTCGCAGGACAATTATGAACGAAGATGAATTTAAATAGATTATAAATATAAAATTGATGAAATTTGGGGAACACATAAGATGGAATTTGGTTCCACATTTGGGATGTTGAGATTATAAACGAATTTCCGTAACTACTATTTTGCCATCTAGGAATGTCTACGGTGTAGAGATGAGTACATTTTACCCTTCGTGTTTCGCGGGAAAAGGGCGCTTAAGTGAAGGTAAATACACATTTAATTTCCACTGAACATCTCGGCCGTGCGATACGAAATATGTAAAAAAAAAGGAAGAGATCACATAACGACGATGTAAAAGAGAAGCAAGATTTGAGTAATTGAAGATGAACCGAAAGATGAACGGAATGGTGGACATTAAAACCCATTCTATGTAATGGTACCATATGGTACCAGCTGTATAGCCTCTCTCAAAAATATGATTTCTCATGATTCCCAGAGCGAATTCAAAAGTACCATTTAGAATTTATTTTTGGAATACTTTTTCTTCAATTTAATTGTGTAATTAGTCAGTATGGTTCCACAGCGTTGATACGAGATACAAACATATGAATGGTTTATTATGTGCATTTTTATGTCAATCCATAAAATATTTTTTGTTTTTTTTTTTAATTTGTAGTATGAAAGTCCATGAAGTGGCTGATTATTTGAAAAGTATTAATCGATGAAGAAGATGAATTAGGAGAGCCCATTGGAATTTATCTACAACAACCAGATCCAGCATATGATTAAGCTGAAGACGATTGCAATGAGAACAAAGGCGGTAAAATCATAGACTTGCATCATAATCAACTACATCAAGTAGCTGAAATAGAATTTGCTGTAAGAGTTAACGATAATGAAATAGATGAACTTGTAATTGAAAATTTACCTGAAATCGGTCAAATCGTAGAAATAGAATCTTGCTCTTACAACGGACCTGATATTAATGTTCCATCATCTGCACGAACTATTTGAAAGAGTCTTTGATGATGAATTATTAGAAAATATTTCCAACGAAACCAATATTTATGGTGTTTTAACAACACAAAAAAGCCCTAATGTAACAAAAAATTAATTAAAAGTTTTTATTGGTATTATGATTATTTCCGGGTTCCAAATAAATATTCATATTGTAGTCGTGATATAGATATGCATAATGAAATGATTGCAAAAAGTATGTCTCGAGATCGTTATCGTGAGATTGAGCGTTGTATTCACTTTGTTTGTACTCAAACAAATTCACAAGATAAAATGTGAAAATTGCGTCCCTTAACTGACAAATTGAAGCAAAACTTCCTAAAAAAAATGTTCATGTTGAAGAACATTTGTCTTATGATGAATCGATGATAAAATATTTCGGCTCGGCCGCCATGGCTGTAAACAATTCATAAAGGACTTTTCGGCTATAACGTATGGTGTTTGAATTCAACAAAGGGCTACTTAATTAATTTTTTAATTTACTTTTAGTAACATAACTTAAACTTTTGAATAAAACTTTTCCAAAACAGTAGGTTATTGTTAATTTGAGTTTTTCATGTATTTCATATATTCTAAGAAATCATTATGATGGTACCATACGGTACCGGTGATTCCAGCAAAAGTACACATTGTGGAAAAAAACCAAGAACAGATTTGGATTTCTGAGATTAAAATTAAGAAGTATATGAAGTTTCATAATCAAATTAGGAAAACAGTTGTCCCGCAATGATTTGGTTGAAGTAGTAGAAAAAAAAACAAAATCAAAAATCTAAAAAATGAAAAAGAGAAGAAATCTCCAATTTCAATAAAATGTTTAGAAATGTGAGTTTGTAGTCCATTTTGAGAACATTGGACACTAACATAATTATATGAAATTTTGTTAATAGATACCAAACATAGCCATCAGGTATAATAACATCAACCATATCATGCACACTCTGTAACTGAATGAATGAAATAAATAAAATCAAAAGAATTTATGTATTAATACTATTATTTGAAATTATGTTTTGTTCATAAAATTTAAATAATATTTGAGTAATGGCGGTATAATTTCCGATCAAACACATCTAAAAACAGTGATTGATAATACGTTGGGAGTGGACTCAAATCAGTTTTAAAAAATCTTATTTTATCAGGTTATAATTTTATTTGCAATAAATTAAAATAATATATTTCGATAGTGAGCAAATCTTTAAGGTCTCATAGCTGAAAAACGAATAACAGACTCTCCTCCGATACAATTTGTTTTCTAATTGCAATCTCGACTTTGCAATTACTTTGGAGATATTTGTCTCTGTTATTTCTACTCACTCTGCATATTTTTATCGAATCATAAAAAGGAAAGTAAACGGCTGTGATGTGAAGGTCACTAACATATCATTATATATGAGTTTAGACAATTCTTACGAAAAATATATTAAATAAACATTACACGTAATTTTTATATACATTAAAGCTTTTATACATTACATTTTTATACATAATACCTTGTGTAATTTTTATTACATTTTATTACAAGTTTTTGCAGCACTATACTTAATGTTCGAAAAGGCAATTCTACCGAAATTACTGACAAGAACATAGAAAAAATAACAAAAATAGAAAAAAATTAATTTTTAAACCTCAATGTGTTGTAGCAATAACTTGAATTTACAGTAATACGTTTTTGGAAAGAATTCAAGTACTACGTCACATGCCGTAAAATTCATTCGATTGAATCGATCGTTATAACGTTTTACATAAGCTCTCCTGCTTAAATTTTTCAAAAGAGCAAATTAACTTTTTCAAAACACATTTAAAAGAAAGAACACAATGTGTCCGCATTGCTAATTGCTTGAAAAGTATAAAGAAAGGTGTACCACAAAGCTCTACACCAGACCCTGGCTTTTTTAAAATATACATTGAGAATCTTTTTTGGTTAAATTTCAAAGACTGTACTTCTCTTGTCGCAGATGATTGCAATGTGAGAAGACTTGACATTAATTGAACAATTTATTTCTAAAACATCCTTTACGCATCCTACAACATTCCTTTATTAAAAATAAAACAAAAAAACAAAAAGTGTAATCTTTTTGTTAAAATGTAATCTTTAACTAATATTCTATTTTCAATCCACAGTGATAACACGGGAATTTTAATCGCATAAAAACCTACTCTTTAAACAATTTTGAGCTTTTTATAAAGCGCTGGAGTTCCTAAATTTTAGCGCTTTCAAGGTCACCAGTGAGTCCAAAAAAAACGTCTCTTAGATGGATATTCCTTTTTTGATAACGACCGGGCATTGGACAGTTTCATTTTCTGCCTCTTATTTACATGTTCTAGAAAAGTCTTTTGAGTGAGGTTCAAAAGCCTTCTGGTATGCTTATCAATGACCATCAGTAATGACCCTCCCAGACGATGATTAGGAATGACCCCTACCATTGTGCTGATGTTGCACTTTGCCATAGGCAGTAGGTTAAAAGAGTACTTCAGGTTCAGCTTGGATGATGTTGCAATAAAAGTGAAATTTTAAGATTTGATTGCTTCTTTTCGCAGCAGTAAGTTTCAAGTAGCTTATAGAGATGTAACCAGATTGTTCTTTCCCAAAAACATTTCATAGATTGTACCCTCACTAGTGAATTGATCTGCATTGCAGTTTCACGGAACTTCACATACCTATCCGTATATAATGTCCTAGAGTCCTGATGTCCTGATGTCACATACTAATCCGTATGTTGAATCAATGTCCTAAAGTCTTAAAATTAATTGTTACCGATTCCGATAGGTTTTGATTGCAACTTAAATGTCTGTGAGCATATACAAATATTTCTAACAGATATTATGCTGCATCTCAGCCAGTCTGATACTTCCTTTATGGTAATCACCTCTGCCAAAAATTCACTGCATTGTTTTGGTAGGTTAAAAGATAGGTTTTCTGAGAAAATCGCATCTCCCACTTTGTCGTTCAATTTTGAACATACTCTTTCGTAAGAACCATATTATTCTTCCACCTTTTCTTGGATGGAATATCCGTTTTGTTATAATCTCTCAAAGAAAAACAAATAATTTAAGATGGAAAAAATATCACCATTGTCAGGATATAATTAAATAGTTATAATTAAATTATACTCTCAATGCAATGCAAACAGTTATGTCACTGAATTAAAGGCAGGACCTATATGATAAAACAAAATAATATAAAACGTAATGGATATGTACTTATACGTGAGACATTAATATTCGTTTTATGAGTATATTTTTTGAAAAATTACTCAAACAAAAGACGGAAACGAAAAACTTCAGCCTCGTTAGTAGTGTCTGTTTTCTAACTAACGGTAGTTACTTAAAAAAAAAGTAAAATATAAATGTCATCTAATTTTTTTTACGATTTCAATTTTTTTGTTTTAATTTGATTTCCAAGTAAAATGTATCAATCCAATATAAGCCACCACCTACCAATAATGTGAAAAATTAAATCTATTTGAATAATTTAACAAATACATATATAACAAATGCTTCTATTGGATCTGAGTGTGTTATTTATTGGATATATGCTCCTGAAAACGACGAAGATGGGAAGGAGGAGAAGGAGAAGATATAATTTCAAACTCTTTAAGCTGTATAATGAGGTGGACATAGTCATGAAAATTAAAGCCAAGAGACTGCAGTAACTCGGACACCTATAGAGCGAATGAACAAAAATGCTCCAGCCAAGAGAATCTTTCAATCCAAACCCGGACGTCGCAGACCAATATGATAAAACGAAACGAACTATCGACAGATTTAAAACAATTTCGCATTTTTATCTGGAGAAAATCGACCCGTGACCGACAAAAATGGAGGACGTCAGGCCTAGGACTTACATGGTCTGTTGGTCAACTAAGTAAGTATTATTTTATTACCCATATCTTCTCTACGTGTACAATATTATAATTTAATCAATTTAAACCAACTTTTGCAAATGAAAACAGTAACCACTATGCACCAATGAAAGACAAAGAGATTAAAGAAATATTAGAAGAGTTAAAATCATACACAGTTCTTTTAAATTACATATCAAGTTCATTAAATTTAGGGGGAAGCTTTATAGAATCTAAGTAAAAATCTTTTGTATATATTTACTTATATATAATTATATATATATATGTGTATATATATATATATAATGTATGAATTTGTTTATATTAAAATGTAATCGAATTTAAATTTGTTTACATATTATAATTATAATACAGCTTAATAACGTGAAAGTTTCTGTGTTTATTGCACAAGAAATTCATTTTTCTTTTTTTTTTTTGTTTGTTTGTTTTTTTTCTTTTTTTTTAAATTAAAATATAATTTTTCTTCGCTCATAAAGTTTTCTTTTTGTTTTCTACAAATATACAAAAAAATCATTAAATACTTTTTCAGATATACAATATTTTCATTTTATATTTTTTTTTTTTTATATTTTATTTAAATATATTTTTATTTTTCATAAAATTTCAATTTAATGTTTCTTATTTTTTTTTTTTTGTTTTTTTGTGTTTTTTTTTTTGTATTTAATTATTATTTAAAATTGAACTAATTTGATTAAATTTAAAACAAAAATAATATATAATATATTATATATATATATTTATATATTTATACATAAATGTGTAGATATAATTTTTATGCTGCTTAGTATGTGGCTAAAGTTTTAATGAAATTAAAAAGACTAATCAAAAAAAAAAAATGGTTACAAAAAATAAACATTTTTCCTTTACAATTTGCAACCACCAATTTTGGAAATAAAATTTTGTATGTAAAATTTTAAGATTTTAGTATGTAAAATATTTTTTGATAAATCGTTTTTAGTTAATTATTTCGTAGTAATATTCACTCTAAATGAAATACGAACTTATATTTCAAGCAAGTTTGTATTAAGAGCTCAAATGCCAGGTTAAATCCCTCTCAACTCAAATTTTGAGCTAGTTCACAATTGAGCTGAACACATGAACTGAAAATATGAGCTAGCTCGTAGATTGAGTTTATAGTGTTTAGCTCAACTGTAAACTGACTCAAAATTTGAGTTGAGCTTGAGATTAGTTGAAATTTGAGCTTTTTACAATTCTGATTTCAAATTTGAGCTTGATTTCAAACTCACTCACGAATAAAATAAAGAGATTTGGCGATTTTTAATACAACTAAGAACTTTATATTTAAAAATGAAAAAAAAAAATTTTAGAATAAATAAACGGAACATTTCGGACTATATTCAAGCTATTTATTATGGTACATCATTAAAAATATAGGTTATTTTAAAAGAAAATTCAAATAATTAGAAATACTTGGTACTTGAATTTGAATAACTTTTTAGTATCTATCCGTCCGTAAATTGATGATATTAGAGCTTTTGTGAGTTAAATTAATTAAGAAGACAACTCTCATTTTTTGAATATCAATTAATTAAAAGTAAAAATATAGTTACAGAAATTTGTTGGCCTGATTGCCAAATCAGGCTATGTAACTATTGTAAAATTGGTTCACACAGCCCGGTGGCGTGAAGTATTTTCCAGAATAGTAGTCAGTTTATGACGATTAAATAAAAACAAAAATGTCAAGTAATCGCCTTGTTTCCGCAAGTGAAAATAACAGTAAAAGAAGAATAATTAAATAAAAAAAAAATTATTTTTATTTTATAGGGGCTCTAACCTCTAACTCTGATCATCGTCAAAGCAATGATAGATTTTTATATTGTAAATCTGACGATATACATCTTAAATCTGAAAGTCGATTGTACAACAAAAGATCAATTGTAGTGGTTATTCATTTTTAGTGATTTAAACGGTAGTTAATGAAAAATCATATTTGTTTTCTCTTTATTTTATTTCATTCTATTTTGAAGTAATTTGAATTATTTGGATATAATGTGATCTTCTAATAATATTAATAGGTGTAGGCTTTTATAAATTCATTTATAAAAATTGAATTGCAAACGGTACCATTGTTTTGTCGACTATGATTCAATATGTACGTACTGATAGTCTATTTAGTCTATTATAATCGTTAAAATATTTCATATAGTGTGAAAATAACCAATCGACTAACAGATTTAAATCCAACTCTACTATTAAAACTATTCATATCGACTCATTTTTCACTAAAAAATCGATTTAATCAGAATCTGAAGATATAATCATAAATTTTTCTATTGTTTTCTGTTGTATTTTTTATTTAATTTAAAAAATTTAATTTTAATTAATTAATCTGTTGTTTTTTTATTTTAAAATTCTGTTTTTTTATTTTTTTATATTTTCCTGTATTCTATACATGCATATTTTTTATTACTTAAGCCACGTACAATTTTTTTCTAAGACTTATTATATATTATTCAACATACATTTAACATCATCAAAAAAAAAATCTCATTTTGTGAAATCACTGGGCAACATTGTATTACATAAGTGTAATTAAATGAAATAATTAACAATAACTGTTCAATAATTATTAACGAAAACTTAACTAAAATAAATTCATATTACAATAATATGCCTGTAAAAAACTGCATAAATATTTATACTAGCTTTTTGAATTATTTTAAAATGTATAAAAAAAAAATATGGTGTAGAACGTATAGTTCTTTTGTAGCATTATATTTCATATTCTATTCTCATAGTATTCTATTCTCTTCTTTTTCATGTAATGTTATTGTGTTTGTTTGTTACTTGCCTAAGTTATAATATCGATTCTATATTTCCAACTTAATACACCCTTATACTACACATGCGTGCATGCCCATTTTAAGGTGCGCATGTATATTCTCACCATATACTATTCATGCATTTTTGCTCATGTCTGATATGTTTACTCGTTCAGTACAAAAATGTCTAAACAAGCATTTTTTTTAGCTGTAGCACAATTTTTTCATATGCACTAATTTTTAATATTCTATTTGAAATTTTTTCACTTTCCCACACCCTCACTGCACCAAACATGGTAACTATAAAATAAATTTATATAATTATAAATTTAATTAGAAATTATTACAATTTCCATAGCATTTTACTTCTAATAAAAAGAAACATGATAAGCTTTCATACAGCTCCAAAAATTCTTTCCAGAATTTTTCGCCGACGCAAATTTTTATATTTTTTATTTAATTGTTGTTAACGCTACAAAAATGTTTGTGAAATGTGAAATTTAAACAAATACACGCATGCATGCATGTACAAACAAAAAAAGAATTAAAGTTTTTCAAAATCAGGCAGTTGGCACTATCAGTTTGTATACACATTCTCTATAATGTACATGCATTCATGTGTAGTATATGGGTGCCTTTAGATCGATTTTAAACTTTCAATCTAAAATTATTGTGCAAAATTAGCGCTAGAATAAAATTCACACTAGCATAAACATAGGTTTCTATATGGTAGTGAAACATCTTATGTCAAAAAAACCTACAGAATTTATTTGTTAAAGTATGACAGCTCTAATCGCAATCTTACATTCCGAAAATCACTTTTTTGATTTACTGGACATAGGTATGTTGTATAACATGTAAACAATAATTTTGGATACCATGTCACTATGAACCTAGGAAAAATATATCAGACCTAACCTTATGATGATTTGGTTATGAGGTATGCAATAATTAGCACAAAAGAAAAGGTAATCATAATTTTATATCAATTTTGACCACGGGTTCATGAATATTTGTTTTGTTTTAGTCAATTTCCCGAAAATCACAAAAAAATGGCATGGTAGAAAGAAATGCAGCGCTAAAACGTTAATTAAAATTCATTTAAAGAAATAAAGAACAAAAAAAAACTTTACTGAAAACAACAACGAACAAACTAAGATTCGATACACCATCTGTGGCGTCCTAGTACTATGTAACATTCATAACTGGATTATAATAAATTTTATTGCACAGGTAATTATTAGAGAAATTAATTCACTAATTTAGTAGGAAAAAAAATTCAGTTGAATTAAGATTAGGGTTAAGATTAGGATTAGGATTAAGATTATGATATCCCAAAAATCTGACGTAGATAATAACAGTAAAAATAGATATAGGTATAAATCTGTTTTCGTCATACAGCGGATAAAAACGATTAAACGAACATAATTGATCAAAAATATGTAGAGAGCCTTCAAATAAGACAATATTTTTTTTTTAATTTGGAACATACCAATTACCGGTATCTTAACATGTAGATTTCCAATATATCATCAGTTAACATTTTGGCTATACCAATGAAAACCGAAAATTTCCTTCTCCCAGATACAAATTCTAGCATTTTAAATATCAATGGCCATCATAGTACCTGAGGAGGAAAATGGGAATAGTCACTGGTTTACATTGTATACATTGTATCTAAAAAGAGCAAATTTTTTTTATCACTGAGGATCACAGTAGCCACAGTCTTAAATTCAAAATTGATCACTCTATTTTGTATAGGTACTAATAAATCTACTGTGTACTGAATAAGCATGCAAAGTGTCTGAAAATCTGTACTTATAGTGGTCCGATCTGTGAAAACATCTGCAATATTGTTTGCAATTGTCCGACCTGAATAAAACTAGGCAAATGGGTTAAGATAGTAATAGTGTTAAAAAACTATATAAATATATGTGAAAACAATACCCATTTTATTTGTTTATGGTTTTGTTATTACATTCGGCTTACTAATGTAATAGAAAACGATTCATTTTGTCAATCGCTATGGATCTACATGTGATCAAGTGTTATCGTAACGATCGATTATTGTGGCTGTTCATCCCTTTTTAAGCAAATTAAGACTATCGCTCCCATTGAATAACCCTATTCAATATTTGATATTCAACATGTTTAACAATTAACATATACAAACTTGAATATCATCAAACTATCGAAATCATTTTTTTAAAAAAAATGATCGAATAATTGCAGTCGGAAAGAAGTATAAGTGTAGAAATAAATGGAGACAACACAAAAAATAAATAAAGATATTGAGAGTGAATAGAATATATCTTCAACTTCTTGAACGTGTTGACAATTTCTTGTATCTTAGGGCACACATGAATAATGAAAATATTATTTATAACTGTAAACAGATGCTTTTATAGATACTTATCATTGATATGGGCCAACTCTCTGACAGGAAAAATTTGCATTACTAGAGGATAGCAGATAAATATATAGCTACAAACAAAAGAAAAATCAAATGGCTTAAACACATGCCATATAAAGAAGTTAGAAAAGAATATAAATTCATCTGTTACGCAAGGCTAACCAAAACAAAATGCCGTACAAGAAGCAGATGCATATAGATAACATTAAAAAAGATCAAAACGAATCCGAAAAAGAAGATCAATTATTGAAAAAATAAAGGCAAATAATTGAGATAGATAGCTGGAGATAAAATACTAAACGAAGTTAAAGCTCATATAGGCTGTAGTATATGAAAAATGAAAATTATGATTATTAATTGAGTACAACAAGTAGACTTTATCAAAATATATAAAGGTTAACTTTCATTTATTTATCAATATCGGTACACAAATATTTGAGATATTCAAATCGAATGCTAAAATGTATGTTGAATAGATAAAATTAATTATTTATTTTATTAAAATAAATTAATTAATATATTTTCATATTATTTCATAAACCATTCAAAATTCATTTAATTCATTAAATCTTATTTCTAAAATTAAATTAAAATTTATTTAAACTTAAAGAGAATTAAAAAAAAAAAAAAAGAAATTATAAATAAAAAAAAATAATAATAATAAATTTATGCCATTAAAAATGGAATTTCAACAGAAACAAAATAATACAACAGTTAAAATTTAATTTTAGAGTTAAATTTTAGTTTTTTTTTAGTTTTTTTTTGTTTTTTTTTTTTTTAAATAATTTTTTATCAATTTTGTTTTTGTTTTTAAGTATATATATATAGTTTATGGTAAAATTGATTTTAACTTTTTATTTGCTTATTTTCAATAACCACGTAAATAATACTTATCATATAATTAATTTATCAAATTTTCTTTTATTTAATTAATTAAATATATATACATATATATATATATATATATATATATATTCTTTTTTTTAATTTAATTTAATTTAATTTAGATTTTAATTTTTTGTTTTATTTAATTTTATATTTAATAACCTTACAACCTAATGGCTTTTCGAATACTGCTTAGAGATTTCGGTTTATCATACTGGACGGTATTTTTGTTGTAATTTTGTTAATTGTTATTTCTTTTAATTATTTTTTTTTTTTTTTTTTTGTAAATTTAATATTACAGGAAATTTGTTTTGTTTTTTTTTTTTTTGTTACTTTAATTTTTAATTATTTACAATTAAATTTAACTTTACATACAAACTACACAAATAAATAAAATTAAAAAAAAAAGAAAAAAATAGAAAAAAAAATATTATCTATTCTCCTAACTTAGATTCTTATTAATTTACTAATGGTAATTATTTTATAATTTATTTAAAAAAAAAAAAAAAAAATAATACAAAATTATTTTATAAATTATATATTTATATAAATATACATATGTATATGTAGATTTATGCATATTCTTACTCATATATGTAATTATATAAATGAATATGCAATTAAATATACATATATATGTATATGTACATATATATATATTTTAAGACCAGTATCATAAACCAACTTGTATGATCACATATATTTTGTTTTTAGTTTTTTTTTGTTTTAATATAATTTAAACAAGAAAAAATTATATTCCTTTAAAATATAATATATAGTGTTTCTTTTATATATTTTACTTGTTTATATGTTTTCTTTTTCTTTTTTGTTTGTTTGTTTTTTTTTTTCAACAATCAGTTGTATCAGAAGAACTCATTTCTATATTTTGTTTCATAATCAACATTATTATTTTAAAATAAATTTTTGAGATCAAAATTCTGTAGGATATTTTGTGCATTCAGAATTTGTTGTTGTAAACAATGATGAAGTTGTTGTACTATTATTATCCTGATTGCCCTGATATCCTTGATATGGTTCTTGATACAACTGATTGAGTCTCTAAGCACCAGTACCCGAAAAGTGCCACGCGTCCTATGCACTCAAATGTGCAAACTGTGAAGGATGAATATCAAATTGATGATATGGATGACCATATGGTGCCATATGATATGGTACAATATTCATTGATGCCATTTTATGCTCTTTTTTCCATTTCATACGACGATTTTGAAACCAAATTTTTATTTGCCTTTCAGTTAAACATAATGCATGTGCTATTTCTATTCTTCTTCTACGTGTTAAATAACGATTAAAATGAAATTCTTTTTCTAATTCTAATGTTTGATATCTTGTATATGATGTTCTTTGTCTTTTTGTTTCACCATTAGCATTAACAGTGCCTAAAAATATACAGAAAAAAAAAAATAAAATAAATAAATTTTTGATTTATATATTTTTGAATATTTATATAAATATATATTTTTATAATAAAAAAATTTTACCACATAATTTCTAGAAATTATTCAATTTTAGCTAACAAAGACTTTTAGAACAAAGCCAAAGGAATCAATTTATACCAAATTGAACTAAAATTTTAGCTTTAATTTTAATCCAAATTTTTTGTATTATAACATATTTTTATTATTTGCAGCAGTGTTTCGTTCATCATAACAATACTTCAACTCATCAGTAGGTATTTATAGTGTTATGCTATATGTTCGCATTTATCGAGCTAACTATGATTAAGTCCCTAATCATAAACATAATTTTTTTTTTCTTATATAACTAATCATACCATAGTTAACAATAAATCACACTTAAATTATGTTAAATTCACGTTCCCAACCCTGCTTTTATGTTATATCGTAATTTTAATTGAATTTTTTTAATATTTATTAAAAAAAGTTTCAATCAAGTAAAAATGGTAACAAAATTTATTAAAACAAACTGGCACCTGCCTAAAAAATATTGAGAACATTTTCTAATCAAAAATTATTCTAAATTTATTCATTGTTCAATTTTTGAATTGATATGTTTTTTTTTATTTCAAAACGTAATTTAAACATGCATTGTGTTTGATGCTATTAGACTATACCTACATTTTTATTGATTTTATTATAGCTTATTACAAGAAGTTATTATAACATCTGTATAACTTATAAAAATCGACCAAATACTGATACTGATACTATTAAACTACCAATAGAAATTCATATAATAATAATAAAATAATATTTGCTGCAAGAGCGACATAGCTCAAAATTTGTAATTTTGTAGAAATGAAGTTTGAAAGTTTTAAAATATAATTATTACTAGGGGTCTCTGTTGAGTAATTATAATTCAAGTTGAAGTCAAATTTAAAGTTTTTAAAAAAACAGTAATTAACGTACTGACATAGACTTCGCACGATATAGCAGAAAACACTCGTGCTTAATAAAAAGTTCTGCGGTTAGTAAATTTTATTTAGGACACATAAATACATGTCCCTCATATACTTTTTACGATCTATTTCCTATAGTAAGTGGCATTTAGTGGACAAAATTACTAAAAATAAAAAATTTTGCCATTAAAGAGGTATATACCTACATATTCATACATATTTTTAATAAAAACTATATTATTACTACAAATAACCGAAATTAGAAACAGTTACTTAAAAAGATAAAAAATGAACAATTCAAATGATTTGTTTTTTTGTTGTTTTTATATTTTTTATTTTAGATGTATGTATTTGTTTTTTGGTTTTTATTTGACATATGTATAATGTACATTATATTCACTGCAAGTAATTATAATAACTTATTTTTTTTTTTCTGTTTTTTATTTTAATAAGATCTCACATATGCATAATGTATTTGCTGAATAATAAAACCATATGAGTAAAAAATTTTCAACTGTGTGCGCATTATTGTTTTATATGCAACTTATTTATATATTAAATATAAGATATAGTAATAGAAATAGTAATAGAAGGAGTTCATTAAATAAAATGAAAAGGTGTCTACTGCGCAGGTCCTTAAATGCTTGTCAATTATAATTATAGATTTTTTTCTTGTGAAATTGAGAACAATTCTATCACATAATTAAAGGAATATTTATATCATGTAATATTCAAATATTTAATTGGTTCCTGTTTTCCTAATTTTGTTTATCACAATTTTTAAATTATCTCTGTGCAGTTTATGAAACAAATAAGCTTTTTATAATAAAATTATACACATTGTTACTGTGTTACTGAGCTTTAATTAATACTGATCAATTTTAGTATCAGAAAGTGAGGTTCTTTTGAGTGCATTTATTAATTTTTCCACTGAAACTGACGATATTAATGCAGTATTTAAATTCGAAAATTAATTACGTGAACTCATCCGTACCAATATTTTTACTAATACCAAGTTTTGTTTATGTAATAAGAATTGGAAATTCTAGGTATGTTCCACCAAGCGTAATTTATATATTAATCAATTTTAGTCGTTACACTATCAATCAAGGTATTAATGAAATACACAACTTGAATCGATCAAGATATAAATTGATGTCAATGATTCTTTTATTAAATTTAAAAATTTAATACTAACATTTTTGTCAAACTGTTATCAATATTTACCATAATTGATTAAGATTGCCTATTATCGGTAACAATTGAAGCCAAGAAGTCATATTTGTAAGAAATGAAAATCGCACGGAAATTAAAATATGCTTCAGAGCAAAATATACTAATTTTTATTATGCAATATATAATGTTTATATGTAATTTTTGTGCAAAGACAATAACATCCAGGAGAATAGTTTGATTTTAAATCTAATCTTAGAAGTACACTGTAATAGTTTGAGTTTCAATATTTTAACTAAAATTTTAGAAATAATTTCACATATTTGAAAATTAACAAAGTTTCGCCATTTCCACAGCATAATAAAACTATAAATAAAATCAAATATAAATTGGGAAACACTGAATTTCACTGAAGAAATTTAGAATTTGAATTTTTTTTTAGATTTAACAGTTTAGCATATCTTCATTATCATATTGATTTGGTGGCCCTATGACTCGGGGAAATTTCGGCATTTTGCACAATAGGAAAAAATTGCTTTATTCAGATCTGTTAGCATATGAATTATCAAAATATAGCCCTTATACCTATAGCAAGTCCGAATTTATTTGTTAATATTAAATTGTATAGTATTCATTAATAGTGTAAGATAAACTCCTTAAGGTCCTTATCGTGTCCTCACGATATTATTTGTCGCAGCTGCTCATATTTACCAACATTTTATTCTAACTTTTAAGGTTAGGTTTTAATAGTTAAGAAATTGTAAATAATTGTTTGAAAACTTTTATTGATTCACTTAAATTACTATAATATTTTCTCTACTTTTTTCAGTCTACTTTGGCATAACTCGGATACTGTAGTTTTGAAATTGTGCTTCAGTTTTCAATCATTATTATTTCTACAAAAGTAAATGATTGGCTGACTACTCTACTTATAGTTTCATTATCTTCTATTAAAAGAGACAATTTGTTTTTATATCTCAGGGGATTTTATTAGCAAAAATGTATGGGGAGAAAATTAGCAAAATAAAACACTAATTTCTTGTAAATTTGTGGTCTTTTTTCATGTTGTTTTTTTTTCAATTTCAATTTATTGAATAGAATTTAATGAGTATAGCGCAGTTGACGTAAACTCACATTGCAAACAACAAAAGAAAAAAAATTCAAGTTTTTAATTTGCAAAGCATTCTTGCAAACGTTTTAAAATTTAAAATAAATAAATTTTCCGTAAAATACGTAAAACTCTGATTTTATAACCTTAAATATTAAATTTTGTAACCATTTTGTATACTTAAATATTCGGGCCCCAACTCAGGATAAAGGAAATATTTCCTTTTTTGTATCCAACAGCGGCTACGCATAACAATACCACCTCAAACCCTTGCTACTAATTTATTAAAACCCTGTTTTTGCTTGTTTTACCAATTGAGTAAAAACGACGAGTAGGAACGGTACTTACTATAGGTACTAACGGTACATTTAATAACTTTAATACTGAGTGTATATTTTTTTTTGATATCAAATCAATTTATTTAGTGGTCAAATATAGCGGCTGCTGTGCGATTTTACTGTAATGAAAATATTGCAATTTAAGTGAAAATCACTTCTAAAATACTGGATCAAATTTTGTTCAGTATACGATCTCACTTTCCTATACACTTATCAAAAATGATACCACGGTATAGAACCACCTTGTATATAACTTTTTTTCAAACAAATATCAATAACGTATTTTAGTAATAATAAAACTGCTTTTATGCTAAATTGAATACAGGATGCGTATTTTTTATTTTTCAAATATTGTTAAAACAAAATTAGATGCGAAAATTTGTTATATGAATATTAACGGCAACTGTAAATTGCAGCAAACAATAGAAAAACATGATTAATATGAGTAATACTTTTACAACTTGTTTCACCGATACAGCATTATTTTTTAAACTAATTGATGTGAGTTAGAAAACATGAGAAAAAAAATGTCTAAAGTTGTAATCTAATCCCTGCAGTGATTTCGATGATAGCGGCAATTTTTCATTGGTAATATTATTTGATTTATTGAATAATTTTTTCACATTTTCTGTATTATTTGATTTGATTTGATTTATTGATTAATTTAGTTAAACTTAAATTAAAACAATGTTGATAAATATATCTTTTGTCTAAATTAGATTTAGATTAGATTAGATTAGATTTAGATTGAAATCATATTTAATTTCTATTAGTATTAAATAAGTATATTGTATCATATATAATATATAGATATAATCATTCTACTCGAAAAAAGGTCCTAAATTTTGGTTGTATATTTATGAGCAGTTAAAATAATAAAATGAAATTAAATTAAATTAAATACTTAAGTTAATTCTATATTAGCCTTCCAACGACTTGGTATGTGTACCATTTCGGTAGTAAGTTGTTACTGTCTATATTAATGTTAATCGATTATATTTGTTACAAATGAAGCTACACTTTCCAGTTGTCCTATGATTTAGAACGTAACTCAGATTTTGTTTAATAACTATAATTGGCTACTGAAATTAAAAACTTCATTTATTTACTCGGCCTATTGTAAGTACTTTCTTACGGAAAACTGGGTCAGCTTTTTTAACTTGGCAATTCGAGTATAATTAAAAATCTCAAAAATTAAACTTTCCCATTGCTAATTAATTGAATTCACCGCTAATTTAAAAAAAAATGTCATTTTTAGTTACAAAATTTGTCTACTTTATTATTACAGTCCAACCTACGAAAAAAACAAAAACAAAAAAAATTAACAAGTATCAAAGCATTTTCGGAATTTTTCTATCCATTTCTAATATTCACTTGTATTGGTAAATGAATCTCTACATGTCTTTTTTTTCTTTATTTATTTTGTTTTATTTTTCACTTTTTAACTTTTGTTCATTATTTTTAATTCTATTTTTTTCACCTTAGATTATCCATGTATTATAGATTTACCTAAATGGTATGGTGAATATTTATTAATAAAAAAAAGGTAAGAAAAAGTGTATTTGTATACCTACAATTCTTTTTAGATACACCTTTTTTATGATTTTGTTTTTTATACAGCTCTAGGCAAGAATTTAAATTGCTGACGTGTGTTACTTGAGACTGTTGAGAGTAAATATAATAACTATAGTAAAATTACACTACAATGCATAATAGTAGTAGTAGTAGTAGTAGTACTTGCTATATAGGTACATTTTATGCCAAAGGAAATTTTTTTGTTTTTGTTTTTATTTTTAATTTAGGTTTTGTCCATTTAACTGATATGTTGTTGTTCTTCTGGAGGTTACTTAATTACTTGCAAAGGTATAAAAATTGTGCAGCAAGCAAGGGTAAAGCACAGAATTTTTGCCATTATGTTTATTATGGTGTTGGTGCTTTAGACATATTATAAATTTATTTTCTATTGTTTTTTTTTTCTTTTGTGATCGAAAGGCCGATAATTTTTCTTTTTTAGGTTAAAACTTTTAGGGTGAGTCAAAAGTCACGAAGGCTTATAGAAAGATGAAAAACAAATTGTTTTGTTTTCTTCAGTTGTTTTGCTATAAAATTTTCAGGTCAGAATACAAAAACAAAAAAAAAAAATATAACTATATTCACATGGATGTAGGTATATGTATATGTGTTGTATTTATATGGATAATGCTGAAATCAGATTTAAATTTTTTTTGTTTTATTAAATTCAAGGAAATATTTTATTTTATTTTGGTTTTGCATAAGTTCGGACCAACCCATTTTACGAAAAGTAAACATCTATTTAAGGGTTTTTGTAAATATTGAATGAATTTCGAAGGTTATTTATTAATATTTCGTTACGTATGACATTTTCATCATTTAATTTTGGGCACGCAAATCATAAAGTAAAATATTAAAAGTAAATTAATTTATTTGTAGAGGTAAACATTTAATTATAATAAAATAGAAAATTTGTATAAAAACTTTCTTTAATAAAAATATTAAAAACAAGCTTACATTTATTATACTTCACAGTCTTTTAAAAAACTGTTGACAATTTTTTATTTGAAATTTGAATCATTTCTTAGAAAATGAAATGTATAAGTAAATATGGGCTTTTAAAATTATTTAATATTGCCGCTTGCAAAATATTACATGGCAGGTAATCCTAAGTTTAAGATCCTAATCCTAGAAGGCAATTAAGTTTTTACATTTATGTAACAATTTAAATAAATCAAATCAAATACCGTAACATCGAAAATGCAGTATTAGAATTTTAATTGCTATGTAGTATATTCTATAATGTATTATATACAACATAAATAATTCTAAAATGTTTATATTCTGTTTTTTTTCATAGTTAAAGTATGCAAGCATTATTAAAATATTAAATTTTGTGTATATAATTCGTTATGGAACATACCCGTTATGGAACATTTTACCCAAAATTATAATGCTGCATTTTCGATGCCACCCATATTCAATATTGTAGAAAATAATTTAATTAAAAAGAATAAATAAATCTTAACAAGTAAGGATTGATATACTAAAAATTAAAAATGGGAACTAAAAATTTTCAAATTTTACGATTTTAATTGTACCTATAGTTAAAAATAATATAATATGCCTCGAGATTAAAAATCAAAATCGCAGCAAATCAAAATTCATTTTTATATTAAAAAAATATATCCCAGACTTAGAAGCTGTACCTGTAGCTAACCTATCGAAAGATCTCTAAGATGAGCATTCAAACTAAATAGATAACCAAATAACTTCTAGCCAGACCTAGAGTGGTTAAAACCGGACTTTCTGGTTCTGGAAATAGCTTAAATATGATGGCTTAGCTCAATTGATCTAATAGTTTGAATACAATGTATTCGTTTTGCAAATTTCATGCTCAGATCAGGACGAAGACACATGATTTTCATCTCCTGGAATTGCATACAATCGACTAATTATATCTTTTGCATATAGGCATTTATTGATGGTTTCGAAGTCATCTCAAGGGATTAATGAATTTTGTAGAAATTTCATCAAAGACTAACTTTTTTATTTATTTTAACATTTCTTTTTTTAATGACGTCAACATTTCATTGCTCAAATCTGAATCAATATCGTTTAATTTTGTAAATATAAATTCAAAAACACCTTCGCTAGATAAAAGTGTTGTTTGTTCGTTACTCAACTCTTTTACACCTAATTCAAGTGGTTTTAAGATTTTTAACATACTTTATAGGACTACGAAATTTTGTTCATTGTAATATTCTTTTTCCGTTCCTAATTAGTCAGATTGTTTAATACATTTTTTTGTGCTAAATCATAGGAACCAATGAGTTCCACATGGTTTTGCAATTCAACAGTAAATGTAATAATTACAGTATAAAATTCAAATTTTTGAAAAGATAAAAATTTACTTTCTCGAAAAGAGGATGTCCGGATAATTGATTCAAAATATCCGGATTTTGAATTATCCGTAAATCAGAAAATATCCGGATAGTTCAAACCAGCCAGACCCCATACTAATATATCAAGTGTGGTAGGAATCCACACTGCCAAGCTATGCATTTCTTTCACATCTTACAAATCAACTCTCGGGTGGCTTTCTTGGTAAAACAAGCAATTTTTATTTATGTAATTATAACAACAAATAATTTATTATTGATCAATTTTCGATCTTCTAGCTATGTTGCAACCTATACATTATTTTGTAATGATTTAGTTTTTGTTTATAAAACCGAATGTGGATTTGTGTCTAATCAAGGACTACACTTAAAACCTAATATTTATCTTCCCAGATATTAAAAGTGTGTAAGTTTGTAGGTCTCATCCAAGATTAATTCAGTTATTAACTTAAATCTAGATTTATTGTTAAAAAAAAGTTAAAAGAACATTAGTCTTAGGTAGATCTCTCACGTATAAAGATGGTACACAAGACAATGTATAGCCAAACTAAACCATGAAATTCCATTATACGGAAACTTCTTGCATAAATTTGGGGGGCTTAGCCAAATTACGTGCATCAGTACTTGCTTTAGTCTACTCTGTTGAGCGTATATTATGCATAAAATTGACTAAGTTATCATTTCGATCTAGTAGACAAACAATTCAATGCTGTTCAAAATACTACAACTGGTTACTAATTCTCTCTAACACTCAATCTCCTACACTTCGACAGTCAAGATATTGTAAAAAGACTATGAGCAAGAATTTCAAATAATTGTATAGTTTTTTAATCCATGTTAACACCACAGGAGAAAACAAAAATGGCAACAAATGAATGGTAACCAATATTATAGATAAAGGGCTTCAACATAACAAAAAAACGTGGCTACAAATTTTTTAAATTTAAAACACAAAACAAAAAAAACGAATAAATATAATCAATACCCATAAACTTGCAGACTTATAGACCATGATCAATAGAATTAGAATAATATTCATTGTAAATGTGGATACTTAATTAGCAAAGCTCCATTTATAAACCGTATTCGAATTAATAATAAACGGGATTTAAGTCTACTCAGCTTGATCCATAGCCTGAAATATTTAATGACTATATTTTTAATTATCAAGTGTTAATCAAATCATTCTATTAGCGCCTGTTTAGAAGTTTGCATGTTCGAAGAAGAAACAAGCAAAAAAAATTACATATTACTTAATTATCACATAACTTTTAATATCTTCAAACTATAAAAAAAGTACTAGTATTCTTACGCTCCTCGAATTCGAGGAAATTTGATAAAAAGTCGTACTCAATATTTCGTTATAAATTGTTTTCTATAATTTCAATTTTCACTATGTTTTTTATTGATTTATCTTAAACAATGAGGTTAAGTAGTTTTACGTAGTAATAATGTAAGAAAAAAAATTAAATTTAAATGGGGGGTGTTGTTGCGGTAATTTGATAAATTAAAATTTTAAAATGACTTGTACATGAGGTGAAATTTTAAATTGAAATTTTTAATTGAAAATTAAAAATATCTTTGAATTCACCACGTCTCCTTTTAAATATCTATACCATTTCAAAGTATAATAATGAAAATCGGTTTTGAAATGGTTCAGATATTTGTATGGAATTTTTTTTAACTTACACATTAAATATAATGATTTATTGATAAAGAGTGGGTGAAATCGACACCAAAAAAATTGTGTGATGTTTATACCATATTTATTTTTTATTAAAAAAAATTAAATGACTTAAATGTTTTGGTCATAAAATATTTAACAATATTTGACTTTTGGGTCTAAAGTTTCTGGAATTGAAGATACATAGAATAGTGTATATTAAGTTATAATAGGAATATCTGCCGGATAATAATGGCTTTATTCACAATAATGCCGTTTACGGCTGCGATAATATAGGCCTCCAGAAACTACCTAATTAACCGGCTTCAATTTAATAGACAAAAAGTTAAATCATATTTTTTTAAAAGTAAACAATTTTTTAATAACCCCTAATAGCTTTTAAAGGATTGTAAATAGATTTCTTATACCCAACAAATTTTTGCTTATTACGACCTCAATTACTCTTTAGATTGCGGCAGGTTTTTTTTTTGAAAAACTCTGTATTATTTAAATAATTTTTTCGATTTTGGTCCATTAATTTGATCTCAAATTACCAAGTCTGATCTTGAAAAAAGGTCATATATTATATATATGTTAATTGATATGGTTACCAAATTTCGGCTTACCATTCTCAATCTTTTAATGCAATATTATCTATATTCTGTCCTATTCCCCAAAAGGGTATATGTGTAATGATATTTTGTATTCTATTGATTTTATTTTATATTCTTCTATAATCAAATGTATCACGTCATATCAATGAACTAAATTCTAGTTTCAACCTCAACATCAGATTTAAAAAATAAATTAGTTCTTTAACTTTTAATTTTTTCATATACCGTTATTATCTATTAATAAAACTCTTATAAAAATTTCTTCAAAATCAATAAAAAAAAAAAAAAAAATCTACAGAATTTCTCTTCCTAAAATTAGGTACGATTAACAAACACTTTATTGTATTTGTATTAATTATTTGTAATTAATACAATTTAAACCGTCAATTTGATTAATTGTTTTTTTATCGTATACTTATATATATAAAATATAACTGTATATGATACAGTTTCAATACAAATTGCAGTACCGCAAAACATAATCTAAACTATATCTTTTTGCTTTATAATGACGCACATACAAACCATAATATTCCCTTTTTTTAAATAAATATCTTTATATGTATATGTGTATATCTGTATAATTATGTATAGATGCATAGTTGTAATTTTTAATTGGAACCTTATTTATTATTTAAAAATACAGTTGGCATCAAAATTATTTAAACAAATCCAATTTTACTAAACGTAGATTTGTAGATGGCAGGCAGGATCAGATTTAAACAAGTACGGTAATATTGCGTTTCAATTCGTATATTAACAATTTATGAATGTAGAAAAAGAAATTCATTTATTATTGATAATTAATAATAACTTTTAATAATAATTTAATAAAATAAAATAATAATATTGATTTTTAATAATAATTTAATAATAATAAAAAATTAAGTTGTTGGAAAGGTCATATAAATTCTGAAATTATAACGTGGGATTTTTTTTTACAAACATTAAAGATATATGGTAGTTATTTATGGCGTATACCATTCGCGGGTCTAGCTTTAAAGAAATATTTCAGTTTCACAACACAATTTTCTATCTCCATTTTTTTGACGTTTGAAATACCAAAGACAGATTACGACAATAATTATTATTCAGATCGTAAAAAATTTGCTTAAATTAAGTTAAATTCCGTCATTAAGGCTGGTGCTCACCTGAAAAATATTAATTCGATAGCATTAATTTTTAGATGAGTACTATATATGCGTTATTGATGGATTCTATCGTATTTGACTATATTAAATAATAATTACCTTGTGAATAAAGATGTCTTTTAGAAAAAAAAAAGATTTCAAAATATCGTATTTAAGTTTATTTCTGACGTCTCACATCAGAAATATTTTTGATTTTAAAATATTGTGTTGTTGTAATTTTTGTTTAATTTTTGTTTAATATTATTATTTTAAGGTTTGCTAATATAATAATATAATTTTTGTTGTATTCTTTCTTCTTACAAATTTAGCAGTAAAACTAACACGTTAAATTCTTCAATTGACAGCTCAAAATAATAAATTTAATTTGGAAAAAAATATTTGACAAACTTGCGTATATCGAAAAAATTTTTTAAAGCAACTACAACAATTGTAGAACAATATTTAATGATGATTAAAATATGTAGTCTGTCAGGTCAAAACAATTACATTTTTTTTTATGATCATTAATTTTTGTATACCATTTGGCATAAATTTATCCAATTTCAGATTTGAAAAGCTTCATATTAATTTTTGTTGTTGTTTTATAATAATTCACCATTTTATTTATTTTATTTCTCATCCTGCTAAATTACAGCAAATGCAATGCGAAATGCGATGTGAAAAAGGTGATTAACATTTGTTTTTATATTTCACTATTATTTACCACTTCATTTATTTAATGAAAAATCATATTTACCGAAGTGTAAAGTTTCGATTTTTTGGTTCGTGGTACTGCTACTTGCTTTTATACACCGCGGTAGAAGGTTTTACGGACATTAGTAGCATATTTATAATATATTAAACATCGGTAAAGACCCCAAATAAAATATATTCCAACACCTTTATTTACGAGAGCTCTAGATTGAAGCCGTTAATATTTTATATGATCACAAACAAAATATAATTATTTAAATAAATTAGAGGCACATCCGAATCCTATAATAAATTCTATTATCGATAATGTGTCAAGCAATAGCTTGAACGATAAATACTATTTATCACTTTGCACAATTAAAAGCAAAAACTTGCAATTCGTGGACACACAAAATATAAAATGTCTACCGAACTTTTATATTTGTAGCATCGAAACAAAGGATCATCACCGTGGATTATATTATATTATCTCGGAAAAAAAGAAAAAAAAATTATTATTATTATTATTATTATTAAAACACTTTCCTCTTTTTGCTCTCTCTTTCATTACCCTCTAAAATCATTTCTCTTAAATTTTAAAATTAGTATTAAGTTAGTATAAGTCTATTAGTCAGTTAAGGATAAAACTACATTAGAAAACCGGATGCAAGTTTTCGCTAAAGAAAAGAAAGGGATAAAAAAAATAAATAAATAAAACCAAACAAACAATCCATATTGTTAGGAGTATTACAAACCTCTAAATGAGCTATTAAGCCATACATTATAGTTTAGTACATATAATTGTAAATTAGATTTTAAGTTCATAGTAATAAGTAATTGTAAAGAATTTAAGACATAATAAATTAAACTTAAACTTCATCTAAGCTAAATATCGGTAATACCAAGTTATATCGGGAATAATCGGGACTTACTACTACAACTATTTGCTAATGTATTAAACTCTACGGGTAAGTATAGGATAAGTCTAATATTAATGATTTACAAATCGAAAATTTCCTATACACATATAAACAACAACATTGATACAAATTTATAATTATTGTACGAACAATTTCAGCACTTACTGTATATTCGTTTATTCTTCTATGTGTATAAAGAGGAAGAAAAGAGTGTTGAAGAGTTCTTTTAAAGTTTTCAAAACAATTTAAATATAGTTTTTCTTTATTTCATGCAAAATTTAAGGTTTAAGGATAACGACCTCTTTTAAAATAAGAATAATAAAACTGTGATTTTATAAAAACAACTGTTTTATTATTTTTATATATATACATGACTTTTTCAATATCATGTTTGTACGTAATATTGTTTTGTAGAGCAAAAATCGATTGAATGAAAGTTTTCCCGGAAAGGTAAATTTCTATTCATACAGGATTTTATTTTTGTTTTTGCTTTTAATAACCAGACACTGCATTTGTTTCGATTGTGGCATAAAATTGCAAATAATAAAATAATATTAAAAAAAAAAAACTCCCCTTTCCAACACTCTAAATATTGTCCTCTACAAGTTAGTTTGTTATTTTTCAGTTTCATTAAAAAAGAATTACTTTTTTTTTTTTTTAGAAAAAAAAATAAAATTAAATTTGGTTGCTCTTTTATGTCATATTTTCTGTCTGAGTTGATTATTTTTTCATTCAGATTTTCCATTATTTTTTTTTTTGCGTTATTCTATTTTTATTATTATTTCCATTCTTTGGTTATACCTTTTCATTTAATATAAAATGAAATATTGATTGATTAACTTACTTGACATTACGATCAACAAAATAAGAAACGAAACAACTGCTTTTATTTAAAAAATTTCATTTCAGAACAAAAAAAGAAAATCAATTATTTTTGTTGTTTTTCTTTTTGTATTTCCAGTCAGTTGTTTTGTAAAGAAAACTTTATTTGGGGTATTTTTTTTTGTTTTTTTTTGATTTGCTTAAAAACGAAGAAAAATGTTAGTTTTTTTTTATGTTAAAAATAAATAAAATAAAATTCATATTTAGAAATAGAAGTAGGAAATAATGAAATTGAAAACTTTTTTGTGTTGTTTAAATTTTGAAAAATGAAAATATCGACTTTGTGTGAAAAAATTTAAATTTAAGAAAAAAAAAACAATGTGATGTCTAGGAAATATTAAAAAAAAAAGCTCAATTGGTTAAAAATCTAGATAAGTGTTTCAAAAAATTCAGCAAGATTTAAACTTTAAATACAAAACATTACATGCCTGTTGTAGGCAGTACACGCTCTTTACTTATTTTTGTATACCAAGAGTCGGCTGTTCCAAAACAGAAGAAAAAAGGAAGAAAAAAAAAATTGAATCTTCTGACTTTCCTTTAATTTACAAAACATTTGTAACAATACAACTCGCATGCATTTGAAATCAATTGCATCTAACAACCAGCGGCATCCAGTATGCAACCTAAATAAGATATACAAAAACAAGCCATTAGAATTATAAATGATGGTTCTGTTACATAACACCTAACGTCATTAAGTTGTCGTCAAATGTAGAACTGCAGTCACTCATTTTCGTAAATATAGCAAATAATATTATTCTGAACAAAATAAAATTTTTGTATACAACCTTTTCAATGTAGAGCAGCGGTTTTTCATATATATGTAGTTTAGACTCTTCGAACTATGAAACATAGATTATAAAAATTCTTCTCAAATATCCACACTATGGAACCATTAATGTTATTGTCTGATGTATTTTAAGAGATATATGACTTAGTAGTTATCAAGAGACAATTATTTTTATGCATAGCCGCCGTTGCATACAAGAGCCATGATATCTTGAGTTAGCTGCTGTTGGATACAAACAAAATGATTTAGTTCGAAAACACTAAATTAATTAAAGTTGATATAAATAAACATAAATTGTACCTACATGTATATGTATATGTAGAATGACCCCCGACATAACAACCATCGTGGTATCAAAAACAATTAAGTATACTAATTGGTTTTCCAGAAGTAACTGAAATGGCCACTTCTACCTACCTATCTACCTACCTACATGTATACATAATTTACAATAAATGAAATACAGGCATAAATACAGGAAAATGAAATTCAGGCAAATGAAATACAGACTATTGAAATAGATGCATGTGAAAGAAAGCCCAAAAATCTTCAATATTTTGCAATAATTTTTAAAATTGTTATCAATTGAAATATGTTGTTAATTATGTGTTCAAGGCGAATATGAGATTACTGATGAAGTATTTCTTTCGGTACCATGTGTACTGAATTGAAATGGTGTCACTAGTGTTGTGAAAATTCTTTTGACTGATACTGAACAATTACAAAAATCAGCTAAAACACTAGCTTCAGTACAATCTGGAATCAAATTTTAAATATATTTTCATTACTTAAAACAAATCATCACGAATTCTTAACATTTTACCATATGTAAACATACACATACATTTTAAACTATAAAAAATTTTAATTTATCGAATTGCCTCAACTCACCAATGTACAGAATTTCTTTTTTTTCTCGCACAGAATACTGAATCTCCATTTTTTAATTTAAATTTAATTTGTGTGTTTTTAAATAAATTATTACATATGCGGTTGTTGTCTAAGATAGATCAATTAAAAAAATTAAATAGTCCCAAAAATAAATTGAAATGATGGAAAACAATTCAAAATTAAATTGAGAACGATTTTTTATCAAACAAAAATACAGAGCAAAGATCTAAATATCTATTAACGGAATACGTTGTTTTTCAACATCGGAAACGTATAAGAAACTCTAATCAATGATTAGAAAATACGAATCATACGTTGGTCGAAAATAAATTTGGTTTTAGATATAAGAACCACCGCCACATGCAGTCAACAAATTAACGTCTAACGTTTGTTGGAATGTTAACAAACAACTGAGGGTTGGTGTATGTCTCGTAGATTTAGAGAAAGCATTCAATAGTATTTGGATAGAGAGTCGAATATAGAAATTATTTCAATATAAATTTCCGTAATATTCAATCTTATCAAAATTTATCATTTTACATAGAGCAAATAACGTGAACAGAATATTTAATTTAGACAAAGGTCTACAACAAGGTACCGTGAATTAACCAATTTTATTCAAAATTTATTTTATAGAACTACTAGAACAATTAGAACATCTAGATGGCACTAACTATTCTTTAGCATTCGCGGATGATTTAATTCTTTACTCAGCATCAGGCAATTCAAAACAATGTACAACAACAAATGTTTAAAACTATGGTCGATAATTGGTAAAAATTACTAAAAATAAATTTAAATAAATTAATATGAAACAATACTATTCAAAAACATCGTTGATAAAACTAATCGTAATATTGGGAAAAACTGGAAAAATTTTGCAACAAAAGCCCCAGACAATACAAATCCGCACAACAAAAAATTCTATTTTTTAGATATATTTAGGAGTCTATTTACAACCAAATTTAAGCTATAAAGAGCATGTAAAACAATTGATTTCAGAAACAAATAAATCATTTATATAACAGCAAACAAAACAGAGCTAAAATAATAGTCTATAAACCATTCGTGAGTCTAATAGAGAAAATTCAAAAATTAGAAAGGAAATGTATTACTTTGTATAAACAAATCGGGTAAACCGGAAACAGAGTACATACCTGCATTATTATTCAAATGAATATATTTGTAATAAGTTCGAAATAAATAGATTCAACAATTTTATAATAAGTCAGAAATCACCACAATAGAACCTTGCATAAGCCAGAATATGTTCTAATATCAAATATATTCTACCACAATGAAAAATACATCGAGAAAACCCTGAAAACGGGGCTTATAGCACCCTAACATTTCATATACGTTAGATTCAAAAAGGTTCATACAAAACTCAGAGCATGTCTCTTTATTATTATAGAAGGACCAATATGAAAAATCATTAATTATAATTTGAATAATCATACTCGTTTGAAATATGACATGTTTGGGCCAATACAGGACAAACAAAATTTTTTTTTTTTCAAACTAGTATTTATTGAATCTTTCCATTAGAAATTGACAATAATTTAGCATTTTGACTTATTCAGAAAGAACAAGTTTATTCAAATCCTACATACTAAAGTTGAAGACGTATAATCCAATGATTAGACATCAATTCACGTTAACCACACCTACACTGCTAAGGTGCTCCTTTTTAATCTGCTCGCTAAAGGTATGTATAAAAGATACCGCGCTAGATAGTTTGGATGGTTTGACAATTAGCCAGCATAGTTTCTTGTTAGTCTTTGGAGTTCATCCCGGACTATAGATATGTTTAGATCGTTGTGTATGTTGCAATTTTTTACGTACCAAGGAGCTTTGGTAATGATTCTTAGTATTTTGGATTGTAGTCTTTATATAATTTCCACTTCCACATTACATTTAGAGGTACTTTGCCATAACTGACAGTCATATGACCAGATTGGTTTCAAGATTGAATTGTATAATAGTACTTTATAGTTAATGTCGAGAGGAGAGTTTTTGCAAATTAGCCAGTACATATACTATTTATTTTTAGCTTCATTTTTTCACGTTTCGTTTCTATATGATTTTTCCAAGTAAGCCTTCTATCAAGATGGACTCCTATATACTTTACTTGTTTTGCCTGTGGGATGGTGATTCCATTTATTTTACACACTGGGGGACATGTGTTTTTATTTGGAGTGAAGGTGACATGAACACTTTTATTTGCATTTATTTTTATTTTCCACTTACTAAGCCAATTTTCCATAAGTTTAATATGGTTCTGGAGATTTTTGGAGGACAAACAAATGACAAGAAATTATTGACGGTTAGAAAACATAAATTGATATTAATAATGGGATATTATGTATAAGATTTAGTTAGTTTAAGCTAGCATTAAGGATTAGTTAGGATGATAAAAATAATTATTTTTGGTTTTTATTACTATTTTTTCGCACAGGAAGTACAGTTATATATTGTAAAACGAAATGATAAAACAAAAGATAAAATTTATAATATGTTTTTTGTTTTATTAGTTAAATACTCAAAGAGCAGGGAATTTATTTCATTTCATCACAAAGTTAAAATGTTTTCCTGTTTCTGGAGGGTTGGAATCAGTTACAACGCCTTTTATTTGGAACTTGGACGCATCTTTCTGCACTTTCGCTTCAACCTCCGCATATGCTTCTTCCTCCACTTAGCTCTAATTTTTTTGTTTTGATATTATAAGAAGACGAGAATAAAACCCGTCCGAACTCTACTTTATCTTTGACAAAAAGAACTAAACAAACTTTATAAACTTTTAAATTAATGTCAATTGTATTTTTTTTATGGCAAATTAAAATATGTAGAAATTAAATGGCATAAATGAGAAATTTAACTCAAAAAAAAAGGTTAAAAGGGTGTACAGGTATATTACACCTTTTGTAGCAGTAAATTTTAAATTGATAGCTTTTGAAGATGATTTGATAAAGGTACACAGTTTTTGTAGATACAAAATGCATTTTTAAAATCTCTAACTTGACGACTCTATTAATACATCGACTATCTCTCTAATTTGCTATATAAATTCGTAGATTCAATTTGAAATTGATGAATTGATGAATGAATTTAAAATTTGCAATTGGGGGTAGTTACTAGTTAATTGTAGTATAATAACTATCAAATCTTGGAAATCCTTCGTTTAAAATAGACTTTTTTTTACATTGGAATTGAAAAATTAAAAATGCAAAAAAACAACACTTCACATAACACCATCCATTGACTATATCGCACCAAAATAGATTTATTCACGACCACCATGTGCTTATTTCCACAAATAGGAATTCTATAATGCGAAAAGATTCATTGGAATTCAATTTAATAAAGGGAACAATTTATTCAGAAAATTCTCTATTTTAAATTTAACAAATACCGTGTGAATATATAAGAGAACTAGTCAATGATTGGCTACAAAAAAAGAATTAATCCTTTTCATAATTCCATAGTCTCTTTAAAAAAAAAAAAAAAAAATTGTTCTTCATAAAAAAATTTGCATCCCACAAAAAATTCTTCATGTTACTCATTCACCTACATTGTTAAATTTTATATTTTCTATATTTGTTTTTGTTTTTTTACATTTCTTGTTTTTGTTCTTTTGTATCTTTTCAATTATTCAATAGACAGAAAATAGCTATAGCAGTTATTATAATGGTGCTTGTTCATTTAAAAAATACGACAGCAACAACATTAACAGATATTATAATACATTTTGATTTACCAGACAGTTTTTCATATATACATTCATATCTTATGTGTAAGTAAAACCTAGATAGAAAGATATTCATACACACTTTCAGATATATATACATGTATGTAGGTATGTATTTTTCGAATAGACAAGTCGAATCGCATTAGTCCACATTTTCTTTCAAAACATGTTAAAAGAGAATAACTGACAGAACATAAAAGACCAAAGAGTATTTTTGTTTTTTTTTTGTTGTTGTTATTATTCTATTATAAATGAGGAATGAAATTGTCATGTGTTTAATCCGAATTGTGATATAAAATGACAGGTGGTTCTTGTTTTTCCTTAAAGTGAGTAAAACGATTGAAATTATGCTGCTGTAGTTGTTTAGTTTTTTTTTCTCTGATCTTTTTTTTTTTTCTTCTTTAAATAAATTTAACAGATGCGAAAGATTACTGTGAATGTGAACTTCTGCTACAGTTTTAATACAAAAAAACCATATTAAAAAAATTATTTTTTTTTTATCTATGAAAAGTTCTTACAGCTAAAACTTATAAGTATAAACTTTTTATTTTTTGGAAATATTTGTGTTTTTATCTTTTTGTTTTTATTTGCTTTTTTTTTTGTAAAATGTTATTTAAATTATTTCACATCAATATTTTGATAGTTTACTAGAATTTGACCACAAATAGAAAAATAATTCAAAAAAGCATAAAAAAATCTATAGATACAATAGAATTTGTTAAGTTTTACATTAGATTTGGATCAATATTTAGGGCATTTATGTATGTTCTTGTACTTTTATTAATAGAAGTGGAATAGGTACATTACTGATTTGTGTATATTATATAGAAATCTGCCACGAATATCACAAATTTTTAATTTTAACATAAAATGACATATTTGGGGCAATTTTAAAGGTTATAATTAAATAATGCGTTCATGTCAGCTTCATCTTTAATTTAAATAAAATTTAATCATGAAATTTTATGAAATTTGATCATTTCATTAGAAAGTGATAAATGAAAATATTTTTTGTTATTGTGCCAGTATTTTGTTATTGTATAAAATAATACATAGTTCAACCGGTTGTGTCTTTTGGCGAATATATACATTGAAAATTAGATCGACTTATTTGAACAAACAACAAAACAATAGAAAAATATCATAAGAAAGCTTTCAAGGTGACACAATGTGGTACATTCTGATTGACCAATAGACCCTAACTAACACTAAGCTCAATTACTCTTTACAAAAAAGATATTAGTATAAAAATAAAAACTAGATTTTGATTGAAATTAAATAAAAATGAAATAAATAAAATATGTTTATATAGAGCAGGATTAAAACACAATTAATGTTTTAATGTATTCAGCATTATTAATTGCTATAATTTTGTTTATTGATGAAAAAATTGATCGCTGTTGAAGCATTACTGGAGCATGCAATTATTATAATAATATTTTAGTACACCCTAATCAATAGATTGAAAGTCTTGCCGGCCAACCAATCAATGAAGAACAGCCTTAAATATAACATTTTATTCATTGTATTTAACCAAACATTTGAATGCTATATCACAATAGAAATATGTAGTAAATTTTAGTGTTTGATTGTCCTTCGCATATATTTTCTTATAATTTTTGTAATTTTAAGAAATTTTATTTTCTTACAAATTAAATTATTAGCTTACTCAAGCAATAGGTATATTGAACTATATAATGACATTAGTGCTGTTGGAGAACTAAATTTTCGATTAGCTTTAGTTTTAGTTGTTATACCCGATCTTAGATTTTACAAAAAACTTGCGCCCATTCAAATCAATTAATTTCGGATTTGTTTAATATGGATGAGTGGGCAAATAAGACTAAAAAGATGTACCATATATAGTTAAGAATATTATACTTTCTGGTAATAGAAAAAAAAAGTAGTTTTGCATACTAAATTATTGATAATAAATAAATTAATATGTACATACATTGCACTTTGTGTCAAAACCATAGGTCACAAAAAAAATATGAAATGGAAAATGGTTTACAACAAGGAACAGTCAATTCTCCTATACTATTTAAAATTTATACCAAAGACTTACTAGAAAAATTAAGTAAACTAAAAGGCTTAAATTCAACGTTAGCGGTTGCAGATGATATCATATTTTATTCTTCAAACGATATTCGGTAGAAACGATCCAAAATAACATTCAGAAGATTTTCAACCTTACAGTAGATTATTGTAGGGTTTGGACACTTAAAATTAATAGTAATAAGTGCGAAACAATTTTATTCCGCAATAATCTGGATAAAACCATCACCTTTACAACATTAAAACAAATTAGAGAAATTTTAAAATAAAAACGAGTAATGATCAAACTTTGAATAATAAAAGAGTAGTTAAGTAGTTATTTATTAAGGTATATATTTACACCGAAATTTAAAATTTACTCATCATGTAAATTATATTCTAAGAAAAGGCAATAAGGCCTTTATGGCGGCCAAAAAATTATTTACAACAAAGATATTAACCTCCTAGCTAGAGTAAAAACAATATTGCTTATCAATTACTTATCAGACTAATATTGGCATATGGAGCATCTATATAAGTGCCTAATGGGAAAAATAAGAAGGTTCGAAAGAAAATATATTAGAGCCTGAACCAACAAAACGCGTAAGCCTGAAACAGATTTTCAACACTTCTATTCCAACAAATATATATATGTATATAAAGAAGCCAACATTTTTAGGTTTGATAACTTTATAATAAAATTGATCTGAAACCACATTGATCGTTCGCTAAAAACTTCTCAAATGGATTAATATCCAAAATATAAACGAGGAATATATTCAGAATGGCATGAAAACGGGTTTTATTGCTGCCGAGTACATCACATATATAGATGGAAATAGCTTTATGCAAAACCGTGAACATGTGCCCCTATTATATCATTATAATAGAAATTATTGCTTTTGATCCCAATATTTTGGAGAACACGATCTTTAAATACGATATGCTTATTCCAAACAGTCACCTGGAGAAAAAGTGAAATATGGTGTTCTGCTTCTTTCTCTCTCTCTCTAGGCTTGATAGTTTAAGTTAGTTTAAGTTTAGTTGTAGTTTTTTTATGATAAAAAAAAATGAAAAAAAAAATTTTTGGTTTTTGAAATTTTCTATAACCTGTAAATTATTTTCAGTATACATTTGTATTTAATATTTATAGATAAGTATTTCATGAAAATATAAAAATATTGAAAATAAAAGGCAAAGTATAGGGCAGTTAGTGGCTTAAAATTCATAGCAACGATGATTTATCTTTTACAAAAAGTTCAAAAAAAAACCATAATTATATTTTCTATTAATTTGAGAAGAAATAATTAAAAATTTACTAAAAATAAAGTCCTTACAGATATATTTTAAACTTTATACATTCAGAAGTAAATCGCCCAAATCCGAATGGGTATCCTATATTTTTGCAAATACAAATCAAATTCACTAAAATTCGTCATATACACTTTAATATTTTTAAAGTTTTGTTTTACTTTAATAATGTACAAAACTATATATATACAAAGTAAATTAATTTCATATTATGTGTTTTTTTTCTTCTCTGTTGTCTCATCTCATAATTTCGGAATTTATTGTCGCCTTACAGTGTGATTATCTAAATAGTTTTATAATCGTATCCAGTAAAAACATTAATCAAATTTATTTATTTTTTTTTTTTATAACCGATGTACGATTATACATACATTGGTTAATAGTTTTATCATACACCTTTTTTTTGTTATTTAAATATTTTTGATCTGCTTGGAAACTACCATAGCCAAGGTTACAATAAAAATAAAATAAGAATTCAAGAAATAAATAAAAGAATCATAAATATTTTGTTATTCAAAACTTCATCTGATCGTCAGTTAAAATTCAACGCATGTACCAATTTGTGTATTGTGTAGCTTTATACGTAGGTTGATCAAACAGTAGGCAGAACAATTTCATCCATTTAATTTATATCTCATATTCTAGATCTACATATATGTATTTTGGTTCTGATGCAATCAAATTAAATATAACATAATGGGATATTATACATATATATAGGTATATATATAATACATATATTGAAATATTCTAGATCATTTTCATATGGCTTGCATTAAACGAAATCAAAAACCGCAGTGTTCTGTGTATAGTAACGGATATTGCAAAACTGCTTTTAAAAACAACGATATTTAAATTTGTTTTTTAATTAACGGTTTTTTGTTTTAAATTCATCATTGGGAAAAGAAGAATGAGGTTTTTTAAGAGAATAGTTTAAATATTTGGGAGTTTTTGATGTGATGTTAATACGTTTTTAAAATAAAACCATTATTTAACTCTTTTTTTTTATGGCGAGCAGACGCGGCCTCTTCAGATCTATTGTAGTTCTCCGTTTATTATCTTAGAATTATTCAGGTATATGTCCTTGATGGACGCCATTATTGCTTTGATGTAAATTTCAAAATTAGACGATGTGGGTATTTCTGGAAATATTTATGTCTTTTGCGATGCTATATGGCGTCGCAAACAAATAGAATGTCTGTGTTCGATTTATCAATCTGGAGCAGATGTTTGTTAAATGGACCTTGTGATAAGTCATGTCAATTTGTGTTCTAACATTGGATGTAGTCTACTTGATATTACATTATTTAATTCGTTGTTGTTTTGTTGTGAATATAAGAAAATTAAGGAGTAAAACTGATTTTGATACGACTAGGATGCACCAAATCTATCTGGCTGAATTCAGAAATCAAATTGTACACTGTTTTTCCAAAAATTGCGCAATTACATAAATAGGTATAATCATTGATTGTAAACATAATAACAACAACTCTTATTAAAGGAATCGGGAAACAAAACTAACAGAAAGCTTATTAAAAAAATTTACTGATAAAATACATTTAGCTAAAAATAGAAAATAATATTAAAATTCATAAAATACTAAAAATACAGCAATTTATTTATTTAATACTTCTTAAAACTGTAAGATAAGGAAAATTGTAAAATGTTATCTTTTGCTCAAATAACTGTAGTAAAAGGCGAAAAAAAATTAACAGCCCATTAATATAGTAAATAATGGCAAATATATACGGTTGGAAGATCGCCCTGAACGTGGATATTGTAAATTAATAAATAAAAAAATATTATTTAATTCATTATACAATAATTTTAAAGTTTAAATAATACTAAAGTATGTACATCTATGACTACAGTTTACCAAAACTGTCCTGAACTTCAAATAAGCCTAACCTTAAACCTTACTAAAATCTATAAATCTTATTTCTAAAATTTTACTAAAATGGCTCATTAGTGAATCTCCTTCACTATAACAGCTCTCTACGAAGGTAGACGATTATGTCCTCTAGTAAATTAATTTACAAAAATGGAAGCAGATGCTATTGAAGAAGTTCTGGTTAAATCAAAAAATCAATATAAAATTGATGAATATGTTACAGTAATATTGTCATCTGGCTACAGTGTTGGTACTACTGGCTACTTAAGATTCATTAACGATAAATTGTTTGCCTTCTAATAAAAATAGGTGGTGAGTATCTAATTACATATATAGAATAAGCATAGTTTACGTAATTATTTATAGTTAAAAATTTTATCTTTTCAAGAAAGCAAATGACAGCCAACCTTGTGTTTCTAAAAGCATTAGGAAAATCTATTCTACTAGACGATGATAAGTGGCGCGAATGAAACTATAGGTTATGTTATATGATTTCGTCATCTGGTTATAATGGTTGTTGATCTGAATCGATTGTATACGAAGGCTGTTTATTCGAATCCCAATCGTATTTTCTTGAAACCTGAAATATTACGAAAGCTAAGTTACCCTAAATATATGTTGTTTTCCGTATTTTAATTATTAGCTATATATAGTTTCTGTCATATATTTGTAAATTAGACGGAAGGCTCCAATACATATACAAATTGCTTTGTTCTGTTTTTTTTAACCTCTGACTGTTTAAAAATAACACCATTGCATTTAAAATATATTTTTAATTTAATTGCTGGCATTCTTTGCAAATATTAAGGAAAAAAATAATGTAAATAAAATAAACAATTTTTAATTGAAGTACCAATAAAATCAATAGTTTATCAATAGTTTAAATCAGGTATGATAATTAATAGCCGAAAACCAAACAGTATATAACTAAAGACAAACATAATTCGCTTAAAGGTTACTTAAAATTATATTCAATACATTTGTATGTACATATTTGTTCCTTATGTATACATACATTGTTTACCCCTGTAACGCTAATTTTAACATTAGGTTTTATAAATTTTACTTTCGACACGCTCTTAACAATATTTATATTCTGACAATGTCATACAAGACACATGACAAAAAATAATGATTTTATATATAGTTATTCATGATAATTACATAGCTGCGTAAGTTCGGGTTCATGCCCCATTTATAAAAGAAAATTGAATAGAAAATTTTGCACCTTACTATACAAATATTCTGTTTATATGGTAATTAAAAGCGTTATATAAAAAAAAATAAAGGTTTGGTAAAGTTGTAAGTAAATACGAATTTTTCAAATGAAGGAAATAAAAAGCTAGAATTTATTTTGTTTCCGTCATTTATTAGACGGGTTGCAAAGCTAATACAGTAATCCCTCGATTTACAAACAGAATACGTTCTGTGAAAGTGGACGTATATCGAATATTCGGAAAGCGAGCCCAATATTAGAATGGTATTCTATTTAAAATAATAGATACGTTCCAGAGATTGAAAATATTTGTAAAACGAGATCCATATTATTATAAGTTTGTATTAAAAATAAATAGATGCGTAATCAAATGTTCGTTATACGAAGCCCTATTTTTAGAAACATTTAAAACAGCGTGATTAGAAAATAAAAGAAAAATTACAGTATTTATTAAAAAACAAAATTTGATATTACATAATATTAAGAAAAAAATATTGATTATAAATGTTATATTTAATCTGATGTGTCGCATGAGCTCTCGTCTCCTAGTCGTCCAACTAGCACCTGAAATAGATTATACTTCTTCTTATTTTATCTTGATTGTTCTTGATTGTACAAACAGTTAAAGTAGCGAGACCTTAAGCTTTTCCTATTTCATTATTTTTCTCACTTGCTTTGAGCCATCGTAAAACATCAACCTTTACCTCCAATACAATCGTGAATCATAGTTCCTCTTCCTTTACCAGAGATTTTTATAGCAAAATTAATTTTCACATTAATTTTGTACTTTACGAATGATGTTCGTAACTTCGAAATTTCGTAAAACGAGCCTTCTAAAATGAGAGATTACTGTATATATAATAAAATCCAATTGAAAAATGATTGTGTGAATATTGATCCTGAATAACTAAAAGGGTATAAATAAAATTGTAGCTGATGTGTTCTTAAAAAAATTATTAAAATATTTGGCTAGTCCTAATTATGGATTAGTGAGCTAACAATCACTTTAAGCTAATACAGGCAGTAGTTATAACTTTTTTTCATTAATACAGACAATAATTATTATTCTTTTTTGTAATTTTCATCAAAATTATTTTACATGACCGCCTTATAATAACAACCATCAGTGTAACTATATTTATAACATTTTTAACAAGCTTAAATAGTCTCAAAAAACAAAAATTTTAAATTAAAATCTTTTTGTTGTTTTTTATTTCCCAATGAATTACAATTTGTCTCTGAAGGAGACATTCAGTAATTTGTATGACATTTTTTTTATGCAGATAAACTGCACTGACTAGCGGATGAGATAACCCAGTGGTCAACCATCCATGATGCCAACATTGTACTCCATTGTATTTCTTGGCCCTCATTTAATTTTTCCTATTGTCAACTGGGTAGCTGCAGGATACTAGGACGCTTAAGGCGACTTACATCACTTGCAGCCAACAAGCTGCTTGCCAGTCTGTTTAATGTGCAGCTAATATTATCTGATACTTTCCGCTTAAGCTTCTAATTTCCTCATTAATGGTTCTCACCTGCAAATCACGATGTATGACATCATTATCGACAAACAAAGGCGCGCAAACTATCAATCTTAATAGCTTTGACTGGAAACGCTGTAATATTGCAATATTTCAGTTGTCGGCTACTCCCCACAGTTGGATTCCGTAGGTCCATATCGGTTTCAAGACAGCACCTAGTTTTCCAGTGACAATGGGGAGTTGAGCCAATCATACGCAATTTGCTTAGCTTCAAGCCCAGTTGCGTTTTTTGTAATGGATATGGATTTTCCATGTGAATCTCCTGCCCATGTGCATGTCCAAATACTTTACAGCCTCTTTTTGATTCGTTATTAAGTACAACCACTGAACAAGTTTTTCTCTTCAGTGTAAATGTGAATGTAAATGTGATGTCTACTTTTTTAGCCATTGCAGAACTTTGTTTATGCTGCGTTGCAGGATCTCTGAAGCATGCACTGGGTTACTATGTGAAGCCAGTATGGCTGTATCATCAGTGAAAGTGGCGGTGGTTATTTCATTTGTTGTTAAAAAAATTAATGTCATTTAATTTCCGCATCCGATTATCTGGAAATTTTGCGCAAAGCAGCTGTATTGCTGCATAATATTACGTTGTGCACAGTAGTTTGTAGGAAATTTAAATACCTTTTCTTAATAACAAAGTATGTTTAGACAGGCTTAGGAATTGTTTCGTATACATCATAATACTATTTCAAGTCATCAGTAGGTATTTGTTGTGTTAGATGACCTTAAAACTGATTTTTGTTTTGATTGATTTTGCAACTTATTAAAAGATGTTATTAATACATGCGTGAGTTATAAAAATCGACCAGATCGACCAATCAAACTTTTAAGAGCTTGAGAACTGATTTTAAAAACTATATTTCTATTTAAGCGTTTACTTCAGAGGGGTAATTTAATTTCTTAATATCAAATTCATTTAGCGGAACCTCCATATATTTTCTTTACGCAAAATATCCAGAAAATCAAAAGCATAATTTCAGTGGAACTATATGGCAGAAATTTGAGCCTTCTCTTGTTTCACAAAATAAACTCAATTTTATTTAAAAATGACAGCAAGCTCATCTCGAAAACTTTAAAGTGCACAGTTTTTCTTATTTTTTCATCATCCTTAATTTTTGTTCTTCATAATCTAAAAGATTAACCTGTTCTCTTACATCACCGTTGTTAAAAAAAAAATAAAACCAAATATTATTTTTATACAGATACCACAAATAATAACTGATGAATTTCATGACCATTACAATACCTGATGGTGTACATATGTAGATATGAATGGCGCATTAGTAAAAAAAAAAAAAAATTTTGTCAATATTGAAACATTATTACATGCAAAATAAATGGAGTTTACAAGTAAAATACTTTTGTTAATTTTTATTTGTTTTTTTACCTTTGTTCTTTTTTTTTTTGATTTGAGAAATTTACTTAGAGGTTTTTTCATTTACATAAAACTCAGACACTTAGTCTTCTTTAGCTAGAATATGGTGTTTCGTTTTTATTAATATGGGCATTTTATAGATACAATGATTGTCTTATATGAATTTTGAAATGATTAACTCTGACTTCTCTTTAATTATTGTAGAATAAATTTTTCGCCTTTTTGCAATTTCCAGAAATGATAAACAACATATTTGGTAAATGTGTTTAAATATATCTAATCAGCAGAAGTAAAAAAAAAATAGTTTATCGATGTGACAAGTTCGTTATTATCATTATTATCCTGTAACCATATCCAAGGAGCATAGAGGTGAAATACATTTCTTTGCATGGATCTGCTACTAATCTCTTCAATGGTAGTCACGAGTACTTGCTTTGGCTAAGACTGTTGACTAAACATGTTTTTCTCGACTTTCCGATGCGACGTGATACCCTGAGGGTTCCATTCGAAATATTGTTTCGCTGTTTTCAGATGTTTTCCGAGTATGCCCGACTCAACCCCATTTACTCTGTCAGATTTCCACGTATATTTGTTTTTGATTCATTTTTTACCACAGTATTTTGTTGGAAATGGTGCCAAATCAGCACCTCCATCTGATGACCTGATGCTGCCCAGGTAATTCATCTTACTCACATCGATTCCAGTTCCTTCATGTTGGATCGAATGCTGGGATGGGCGAATTGTGCGCATGATTTTGGTTTTAGCTGTATCGACTTTTAAGTTCACACTTTTTCAGCATCATACAGTTTTTGTACATATCACTTAAATCTCCATTCGTATGTGACAATAAACACACATCGCCGTAATCGGCAACTCATGTTGTTTCGTTCAAGATAAAACTTCTATTTCACTAGACAATAGCTAGCGCGAATATACAATTATATAGATTACCAATCGTAGTCTAATAAGCCCCTTTGTAAAAAAAATCGTACGATTTCAATAAACTAAAGCACAGCCATGACTGCTTTGTACAGAAGAACTTTGTATTCTAAGGTCAGTTTTGGGTACTTATTAAATAACCAGTGCATATTGTTAACTTTGAGTTTTATTTGAATTACTGTTGTTACGACGTGTTTACTCTATGTCAATCTGCGATCTAAGTGAAAACCTAACCTCGTTGTTCTGAGCGATAGTATGATTGTAGATTTTTAACATTGGGCACGTTTCCTTTCTTAGTGTAAATGTTACTTGAACACATTTAGATTCGTTAACGAAACGTCGTTTCGAACGTGCTTCGGATTCCAACAAGGCGATGCGCTGTCATGTAATTTCTTTAATCTGGTATAGGAGTATATAGTGCGACATTCCGGTGTGAACACACAGGGCACTATATTTTACAAATCGGTGCAGCTCCTGGGTTTCGCTGATGACGGCGATATTATCGAAACATCACGACGAGCAGTCATCAAAGTCTTCACACAGATTGAAGATGAAGCAGGCAAAGCTGGTCTTCTCATAAATGAGAATAAAACAGAATATATGCTGTGGACAAATAAAATGTCCTCATAACACCATATAGGATGCAACATCACTGTTCAACGACATGGACCTTACCAAAAAGGTCAGAATAAGACGTCTTCATTGGCTAGGGCATGTAGAGCGTATGGATGAAAATGCTCTAACAAGGAAACTCTTCGAATCTAAGCCCCAGGGAAAGCTTCGTCAAGGGAGGCCGCTTCTTCATTGGAAAGATGAAGTATCGGCATATATGAAAAGACTTAAAATCACCAACTGAGAGATTCCGCTCGTGACCGAAGTCCGTGGAGGACAATTTTCCGTCAGAACCTGGACCTTCAAGGTTTGTAGCGCTCAACAAGTAAGTAAGTAGTAGATATTTAGTTACTGTTTTAGGGTTAGAATGGTTAGTTAGTATTGCTGCGTAATCAGCGAATGTTTTTGTTAGATCTTATATAATATACATAGCATCATCTACATTTTATTAAATGCTGTTATTACCTAAAATATACATGGTTCGGCTTTTATAGTTTCTACTAGACATATTAAAAAAATAAACACAACATTTTCAATATACATATTCCTAAACCTCTTTCATATTTATATATATAGCACCTACCTATTCTACATAGAAAAACAGCACCTACCTATTTCACATAAGATTGCTCTTTAACAAAAAAGAATAATTTTATTTTATTATCCAATGTACATCTCAGTTTATTAAACTTTGATTTCGTTTTAGAAATTTTTTATTTCTTTTTTTTTGTTTTGTATCATTTTATACACTTAAATGTCCAAGTCCAAGTCCATCATCTTGTATTTTTTTTTTTTGCTTTATTAGAAGATATCATATCACAACAATATTCTATACTCTCTCAGCTGTCTGTATACAAGATATAATAACATCACTTATGCATGAGATTCCAGATAAATATAAAAAAAAAAACAACAACAAAAAAGAAAAACATAAATATTTACTTTTTATGTGATGAATTTTGTAGGAAGCATCACAAGAACAAATAAAACAATCAAACAAACAAATACACAAACAAACAAACAAACAAGCAAACAAATAAATGATATGAACTTAAAGTTCTTAATACAATATAGAAAATATCATTTTCTCCTGACCTGTAAACATTGAATTCAAAAATGATGAATGTCCTTGTACATACATACACTTTAGTATTATTATTATTATTTTTTTTTTTGTTTTTTTTTTTTGGAATTTTGGACATCCCCAAGGCACCAACAAAAGCAGCAATATAAACAGCAAGTTGCCTAGACGTTCCATTCACGAAATCGAAAAGATAATTTCAATGTTATACAAAAACATACATACATATAAATACAAACATACATACATATGAATTGTACGGTTTCATAAATGTTTTCAATAAATGCCATCAACTTAGAAGAGTCATATCATTTGTATTCGTCTACTTTCAATGAAACTGACAACATTGCGACACTCTTTTTTATTTTTTTTTTTTTTGTTTGTTATTCATTTTTTCGTTTTACTTTTCTTGTTTAAAATAAAAATTGAAAAAAAAAAAAAAATTATCAGAAAAAAAGTTTTTTTTTTCCCTACTCTAACTGAAAAAAAAAACAAAAAAAAAATTAAATAAATTTGAAAAATGTTTTTCTCTTATTTTTGAGTATTTTTACAACTTGGTTTTAACAAAAATTGAAATTTCAACCATCAACTGATGTTAAATTTAGCCATGGTTTCACACTCAAATACACTTTAATTAAATGACTTGTAATTAATTAAACTTTACTAAAAACATTCCAAGTAAAATTTTTGAATTTTTGCCTTTAGATAATTTTTGTTAGAAAAATTGGTTTTCCTCGTTGCTGTCGTCGTCTTTTTTTTTTTGCTATTTTTGTTATTGTTTTTTTTTTTATTATTTTTATTCTTTTATTTGCTATTAAAATTCTGTTTTGTATAATATGTATATCTATGTCTATAAATTATGCAATCGAATCTGCGGATTCTTTGCCAGGCAGGGCGGTAATATTTATTAGATATATTGATATATATATATATACATATATATATATATATATATATTTATATATAGAAGCATAATCAAGAAAATATTAGAATTGAAAAAATTCAATGATGATCACAATATAATAAAAGTGGTCGTATGTATAGGTCTATAATGACACATAATTAAAAAGAGATGAAAAATATTTTGATTGAATGAATAATATTGAGTACAATACTAATATTAAAAAAGTATCTTTAGATTAAATTTTTAAAATACAGTACATTTCATTATATTGGAGATGAGTGGTAGATAAATAAAATAATACGTAAAAATAAAATTTTTAATATAATTATTATACATCGAAACAAAATTAGCCGAAATGTACATCGAAATAAAATAGATGGTGGTCAATCCTGAGATTCTACAAATTGTAAGATAAATTAAAATTGCTGGAATAGTGTTGATGGAAATTTGGAAAATTTGGGGCTTAAAAATTCATGAACGTTAAAAGAGCACTTCTAAGCTTTTTAGGTTCTGTGTTTTGGTCTTATTAACATTTAGATATTTTCTTCTAATCTGAGCAGCCGACTTACATAAAAAATATTGTATTAAAGCGGCGGCAATAATGTTGTAATTTTTGTATCTGGAAACAAAAATTTAATATTAAAGTTTGTAATGTTTTTTTATATGAAAATAATTGCAACGTTTTTATGCTATAGAATTGTTGCAATATTGAGAACAGTGAAAGAATTTACTAACATAATCTGATTTTTTATATTGGTTTTAAGCTTGAACACAATTACAAATTCGTACACAAAATGTCCTTAACTTTTATGTTTCCAGCAACCCTTATGAACATTGGATTTGATTTGTTCGTAAGTGGGAAAACAATTTCTAAACAAAAAAAAAATCTAAACAAACAAATAAATAACCCAATAGATGCTGGTGAGTTAATATAAAAGTATATACCGGGTGTTTCAGAGCATACGTATCAGCTTTTTAAGAAAGAGCGTTATTTTAAAATTAAAAAAAATTTATTAACTAAATCGAGGGTACTCTATCGATTCGTGATATTTTCAACTTCCGGGAAGGACCGGAAAAGGGTTTTTTAAGCTCAAAATTCGCCGAAATCGGCCGAAATCGAGATTTTCAAATGGCATACAATACTCTTGTACGTTTTCCAGTTAGATAAAAATCAAAGTAGCATTCTAAATTAGCGCTTGTACCTAGTTTATACCACTTAACAATAGAAATACCATAACATCTATCTTCGCAGACAATACTGTAATTTTCAGTACTTATGCAAATTAACACACATACCTTACTTACATTAACACCATATCGCAAACAATACTGTTTTAATACTGAGTTTTAAGTTCTCATATACAAATTCACCCGCACACTTTCAAAATTTACAAGAACAGTTACAACAATACTAGCTTTTTAAGCGAAAAATTAAGGTTTATAAGAAGAAAAATGTACACGTATATATTTCCCACTTTGTATGACAATATGTCCATAAGTTATTATATAAGAGCTAATCATTTCGCAAGTAAATGATAGTAAACAGACAATAGGCAAATCAGAGCAAAAAAATACCAACTAAAACTTAAATTCAACAACATCTATTGAGAAAAAGTCTACACTATAAATTAAATACAATTATTGGAATAATGCTATATAAATCTATTCAGACACAAATCTGACCTTATGGATACCAATCGTGAAGAACTGTTTCTAAAAACAACAGACAAATTAATTCAAGCTATGCAATCTGACATTCTATGTATCATGACACAAGCCCTTTAATAATTTAGAAGAAATAATAATACATAAACTTTTGAACAACACACCGATAATCTCCGAACAGCTTACAAAACATAGAAGTTCTAGGCAAGGTTTATTGTTATTATTATAACACTTAACTGCAAGCAACATTTTTAAAAGAACATCGCAAACAATCATATAAGGTAAAATAAAAATCAAAAAGCTGAGTGTCACATTAATGATCTAGACATTTCTATTTTATAATTCGTAAAATTTGAATAAATCTTAAAGGTCAAAACTTGTGAAATAAATCATTAATAAACAAGACAATCAATCAATTCAGTTATATTTAAAAAAAAAAAAACAGTTGATATAATATTTGAAAAATTAAATTAAGCAATCGCTTTCTGATTATTTTACCAACAAAAAAATGTCAGTTTTAGTAAATAATATTATCATGTCATAATGAAAACTAGTTATACAAAATATCTTGCTATGAGATTTGATACAAAAGGCAAATGGAAATAGCACAATAATTGGAAAAATAAGTCGATTTCCACTACACCGACACGTGACGACATCGTGACGACACCATACCGTGACAACAACGTGTTTTTACACAACTATACTGATATCGCACCGATGCCAGATAACGCATTTATAAATTCAAACCTACAACATGTCGATCCAATTTCGGGCGTTTTATACTTTTGTACTTAATTCGTAGCGTCTAATTTTTTTACATTAAATAAAATAACCACAAAACTAAAAATATAGATTTTGTATTTTATTATGTTTGCTAATTAATTCATAGACACCGGTTTTTATATAGAATACTCCTTTTATCTTTTCCAACATTAAATAAGTTAGTATTTTTGTTCGAAAATATTTACAATTGATTATTTGTATTCTCACATACGGAAAATCACTACATGGTTATCCAAAGTATCTAATATATTAATACGGTAATGATGTTTGTAAAACTTTGTACCTCAGTGAATTAAAACAAAAGGCTTTGAACCCAAAAATTTAACTGTGAAGCTTTTTTAAAATATTACCGCAAAAAATTATCGACTAAGAAATAAAAAAGTTAAAAAGTACTATTTTTTGATCCCATCTTTCAAATAAATCATTTTATAAAAAATATATATTCAAGTTCTAAACCTAAATAAGAAAATAATATATTTGATACAAGAACCAAATAACAAAACATCAATAAAATAAGAAGCTTTTTCGAATTAGAAATATTTTTTAAGATCCTTAAAACAATTAAGATTAGCCCAAAAATAAAGCCACCTCGAAATATTTCTAATTAACCAATGCAGACACATGTTCAAGTTCAAATGAATGTTTACTTTAGAAGGAAAGATATTTACAACCAGAACAAATGTTTTTTATTGTTACCATGGTGGTAAATCTAGCTTCGGCATCTTTAAAAATTCACTAGATTCGCTAAAAATCATTCTTAGATGAAAAGCATCTGAAGCAAAATGTTATAGAGAACATATCAAGGAGAATATTGACTTCAAATGGTGCTAAAATTATAAAACTACCACATTTTTCATTTTCATTTTCACGAGGTGTCTCCATTGTATGTAAAAGAAAGAATTGACAGTTGTACATCGGTGACTCAAAGGACGATGTGCTAAGAAAAATTAATTGTTTTGCGGAAATAGAAAATTTTGTTTTGAGCTAAATAAATATTGAAATGAAGAGAAAATAAATGTTTTTTTAATGCTAATGTTACGCCCGGAATAGCTAGTAATTTATTATCTTTCGGCCAATTTCTCTCATTCACTATTTTTACTGTACCAATTCACTTCATTTTATTCAAATTTAAAAAAAAGTAAAAATGTATGAAACAACCTGAAATTAACTGCCTTTATTCTAATGAATCGCACTGTCAATTTTGAATAACAAACATTCGAGATAAATTTGTAGAGTACAAGATTACAGGGAAATTATTAATCATTATGAAATTAACGTTTAGTATATGTGTATGTATATATCTACTGATGTACATCTGAAAACGATTACAACTGTATAACGTATAAAAAAACAATTTTTTGTTTTTCTTCAATTTTTTATTTTTGTATACATATTTCAAAATATTTCATTGTTCGGTTCTGGGTATTTATTAATAATTAAAATTTGCCAACCGATATGGTGTAGTGGTTATATATGATTTGATTACTAATTAGAAAGTCCCGGTTAAAATTTTGGTCAAGGCTTTGATGTTGTAAAAATTTTTTTATTTAATTGGAAAAATTGATTATTACCAAAAATTAAGTGGGACTATGCTGTAAGATGGAGAAAACTAGTCTACATAAAAATTGTCAGGTATTTAAATTAGTTGGCATACCAAAAATTAAAAAAAAAAAATAATAATTTTATGCGATTGCTAGTATGACAAGGCTGCAGGGGACTATATATAATCTAATAAATATGTTTCTGAGCGATGGTATTCCATTGTGTAGGTTGATAGAAGATGAAGTTGTACTGAACATGTTTTGTATTGGCAATTGTAGGGCCTGTTATTACTTTAATCTAAGGAATTGAAGGGCCCGTATTTTGTATATTTTTATTGATTCCCTTTAACTTACAATAACTTCATTGTGTCTTGCAACTGCAGGCATTCTTTTAGACTTAAATAAAGCAAAATTCATTTACAACCGAATTCAAATTAAAATTAAATTAACCAAGACCTTCCTATCTCTACATGGAAAACTGCATTCAATTTTATTTTTCAAATATTTTTCAAATATCGGAGTAGGTGAGGTCGGAGTAGGTGAGTTTTTGTGTATTTTTTAATTTTTTGAATAGTAAAAAATCTATATATATGTTCACCAATGGAAATAAAAAACGATTTTTGTTTAAAAACGCAGTTTTTCCGACGTTTTTTATTTTCTTTGTTTCAGTTAAAAACAAAAAACTCCTGATATTGATAATAGGTCGTATTTTAGTATAGAAATAAAATATGGGAAAATCTATGAATGATTTATATACATTAATACGAATATATGAGAGTAGATGAATAGTTTTGGGGTTTTCACGGTTGATATACTTCTAGGAAAAATTTGCGACACAAACCTTTATATGGTACAACATAACACAACATATAATATGGTATAAAATTTTAGCAACTTGTCTGTGCGCCAACCAATAAGGTTAGAATATGCAACGATACCTCGGTTTAACTGCTTGAGTTGTTGAAACCTGAATCAATTTAACTTGATTTAAATATTAGAATTTGTGTGATTCATACCACAATGAATATATTGTAATTTATGTGAATCTAATCAAATTAGACATTAGAACTAGAAACATATTAACAAACATAATAACATGTACCTAAAAATATGATGTTAAATAATTAAATTTTAGAACAAGTGCAATAACAAGTATAACCAATACCAGTATTGTATTCAATTTTCGACTCAAACTCGTTTTGAATTCATCTAAACTAATTTTGAATTCTATTAGCTCATAAAAATGTATTTATTTTCAGTGTCTTTCGAATTGGGAATATTATTATTATATACGATGTTCGGTGAAGGTTTCGAGTTCCACACAAGAGTTTTTTTGATATCTTAAACATTCACGAATAGCAACAGGATAGTTGATTAATAGAATAATTGGCTCTTTAGGGAGATGTTGTATCGACGTAGGAAAGCTGGAATTCCTAGCTTTCCAAAAATATATATCTTTAGTGGCGCATCTTATCCTTTAAGGACGAAAAGGACATTTGAAAGTATTCTTGTTGTTTTGATGTTTTTGTATAAAAACCGTTATATCTGATGATCTGTTATATATATATATATATATTCAATTATATATTCTAGAAAGATAACGGTCTGGAGCATATTTTCACACTTAATTGATGATGATTGGTGCTGCCGTTATGAAGATATTGTAGTTCAAAATAGAAAATTTTGGAAAAAAAATTATATATTTTTTCTTACTTGAAAAACCAAATACCTCAAGAATTTTGCACAACACCCCCTCAATATTTATAAACTTTATGTCTACTTCGAATAGTTTAAAAGATATAAGCATTTATTAAAAAAAAAACTTTTGAAGTAAACTTTGATATGGAATCATCTTCATCTCTAGCGAAGTTGTTGCTAAGTATTTTAGAAAAAAAACTTAATTGGATTGTTTCTGAATACATCAACAGCTTTAAGAATATTTTTAAATCTACCCACCTCCGTTGCTCAGTAGGGTTAAAAATTTTAACAGATCTGTAATGAGCCAAGAACGGTTGAATGGGCTATCAATTATACATATAAATTCAGACATTGCACGAAATATTGACTTTTCAATTATTATAAAATATTTTGCTAACACTAAAGCTCGAAAAGCTTATTTGTAATTATCAATTTAATTTTGTTTAAATAAATTAAAAATAATAAAAGAACTATGTAAATTTGTCTTTTTACACAAACAAGAAGCCTCATATTTTTTATTGGCCTGGATCCCCTCTGAGCTCTGCAAAGCCCTTCCCATAACTATATGTTATACGTTTTTATACTTTCAAAATGGAATTATGTATTTGGATATCGTATGTCCAGAATGCTTATTAATATTTATTTGTATATTTAAAATTAACTATTAGCAATTAATAAATATTGATGATAAAATAAAAAAAAATGGTAAGAATGGTATTAATGAAGATCTGAAATGTTTTTATACAATAATGTACAGGGATTGATTAATAATTTCAATGAGATAGAATTAATTGCAAATAGTGGTGAATTTCAATTCATTTGCCTAACGGAAACACATTTGAATGATATGGACGTGGATAACTTAATTAATATAACTAATTACAATTTAATAAGTACATCCAGGCACACTGGAGGTGTAGTGCTCTACACAAATAGTAGTTGGTATCATGAAGTGCTTAAAGCAGTATACTTTGGTATGGATTTCTCTCAGTAAAGATTCAAAAACAAAATCTTTGTTATGTATTAGTAGTCATTTATAAATCACCAACTAGTAACTATACGCATGGTAATTTTATAAATCATTTAAATGACTTAACGGAATATCTTTTTGAATTGAACGAAATTATAATAATGATGGGTGATTTCAATATTGACTGGACAAAAAATACAACCCCTCGTTTAAGTATATTGCACAAATTTTCAATGATTTAAATTTTAAACAAATTATAAATGAGGCGACCAGAATAACTAATACTAGTAAAACTTTGATCGACTATGTGGTAACAAATTATAGAAATAAGATAACTGCTGAAATTTGTGAAAATAATAAAATTAGTGATCATCAAGGAATTAGTATTACTATAATGGACAATGGTGGAACCGAAAACATAGATACTGTTACTTATCTTAATTATGATAAAAGAAGGTTTCGTAACTTAATTTTTGGTAGTCAAATAATGCCGACATATTATTCAATAAGTGTAAATGAAAAAGCAAATATATTTAGTAAAGAATTACGAAATACTAGCAAACACCTTATGAAAACGATTAGGATAAATAATAAAAATAATCCTTGGTTTAATAGTTCTCTTTGTAATATGAAAATTAGGAAAAACAACCAATATAATGCAGCAATTTCAACCAATTCTTATGATGACTGGGTGAAATATAAAATCATACGAAATAAATATAAAAGTCAACTAAAGCAGACTAAAAATAACTTTGTAAGTAATAAAATTCTCAAGAATAAAAGAAAAAATATATACAATACTAAAAGAAAAAAAAATAACATTATCGAAGTCAATTTTAACGGTTTGATTTATAAAAACAGTATGGATATAGCAACAAATTTTAATACATACTTTGTAAATAGTGTAGTCGAAATTAATAATAGTTTTCCAAAAACACTTTACCAAAATTTAATATTAAGAAATAATACAAATCAGTTTAATTTTAAAACAATGGAAGAAAATGATTTAAAAAGTATTTTAATAAAAAATAAATAATAAAAAAGACTTTAATCATGTAAATTGTAAAATGTTATTGGACTTAATAACACATAATTTGATTGAAGTTATAAATGGTTCATTACATACGGGAATTTTTCCAGAAGTATGGAAGGAAACAGTAGTAACACCAATAGAAAAAGTAAAAAAGTCAAAAAAATGCAGTGAATTCCGTCCAATTAACATGACAAGCATAAAGTCAAAAATTATTGAGAAGTTTGTGTATATTCAACTTGAAAGGTATTTGAATGAGAACAATTTAATATCTAAATTCCAATCAGGTTTTACGAAAAACCACAGTTGTGAAGCAGTTCTGAATCTGATTGTAGCAAATTGGAAACAGATTGTAGACGAAAAGCAAACGACAGTAGTGGTCTTCCTTGACTTGAAAAGAACATTTGAAACAGTAGACAGGAATATTAAGCGTAATTAAGTAAGCGAAATTAAGTACTTAGGGTTAATACTATAGATGAACATTCAAAATTTAATAAGCATCTTGATTATACATGCAAAATAATATCGAAAAAAAGATACTTCTTCAACAAAATCAGGGATCAAATGTCTCAAAAATGTGAAATATCAGTATACAATGTAATTATTAAGCCTAATTTTGAACTATATTCGAGTTTAACAGCATTTTCAAATAATGAGCAAATAACTCGATTGAAAAAGCTACAAAATAAAAATATGAGAAGTATTTTGAAATGTAATAGATTAATACATATAGACAATATGTTGAAATCATTAAATTGGCTGAATATTAAACAAAGATTAATATTTAATACACTTGTGCTCATCTTCAAAACTAATCACAATATGATGCCGAACTATTTATCAGAAAAATTAACATATGTAGGTGATGTTCAACATTATAGCCTTAGAAACATCTCCAACTTTAGATTACAGTTTTTTAGAACGGATATGGCTCAAAAGAATTTAATGTATGAAGGGTTAAAGTTATTTAATAATTTACTTCCGGAAATAAGAACTGAACTGAAACTAAAATTGAAATTTATAAAAAAAACTTATTAAAAGTATAAAAACATCTTATTTATTAAATTAAAATGAATATAAAAAATGTTGTAAGTAGTATTGTAATAGTTTATATATTTACATGTATAAAACTAAATAAATTAATAATTCTAAATATTTGAAACAATATAATAACGTCGAATAAATCAAGGCATTAATAAAATGCTGATTAAAATTAAGAAGAAAAATCAAATCGATTTGATTAACCTAAACTTTTATATAACTATATACATAATGTATACATACAAGTACATAATTATTTAGCTCAGTACTAAAATTATAATTCTTTCAAGTTGTTAGCAGACGACGCATGTTATCATCATTTATTTATGTAATCAGAAATTTTATTACTGATTAAATCTGATGAAATGAAAGAAAATTAGTGGGTATATAAAATTTTCAAGGAAAACAATTTTATTTATTTTTTTTTTTAATCTAAATAAGGGTTACCATGTATAATGATATAAAATACAAAAGAAAATCTCAGTTTAATTTAAAATGTGAAATTTTTATAGGTACCCAAAATTTATGATTAAACAAAATTTTTGGTTGTTTTTTCGTGATTACTGATTTAATCTCGTTTGGAGAAAATTACTTTATTAAGTTTAAGCTTATAATTATAGAGTATAACTTCTTTAGATTATTATCAGATAATTATTTGTTGAATATAAATTTACTTCACTTTTTTGTCTTAAAATTTATATCCTATATAATTTGACCAGTAAACTACAATTTGGTTATTTAAAAAAAAAAAATTCCTGAAAATTTCATTATCACATATCGCAAAGCATTAAAAAATTAAAATCGTGTTCGTTACAGCGAATCTTTTTAAAATTCACACATGCAATTTGAATTGATTTAAATTTCAGAAACAATTTAAAAAAAAAATGAAATTTTTAAATCGAAAATAATCTGTTTTAAAAATAATTGTTAAAATATTCTATGTTCATCTAATCTAATTAAGTGATTATTATATTCACCATTATTTAAATCCACCTTTTTCTATGGTGGTAAAACACAAAAAAAAAAACAAATTAAAAAAAGAAATTCCTATTCTCTTTCTTACTCAATAATACTCGTACAAGCTACAAAATTGTTTTGTTGCTGATATAAGGAAAAGAAAAACAAACAAAAAATTTAGAAACAATTTTTTATTGAATGAGAAGTAGACATGAGACATGTGTTGCATGCAACATTTATTCATATTTCTCCTTTCTTTTGATAGTTTTTGTATTTTGTGGGAGTAGAGTTTTTTTTTTTTATTTTTTTTTTTTTTCAACAGAAATGTTTCTTGTGTATTTGTGTATAATGATTAATGGTATGATAATTTTTTAATTTTTCGAAGAGTTTGTATTTTTTAAGTATTTAAAATATTGATTAATTTTCAAATACAAAAAAAAATAATAATAATTTTCAAGTAGAATGGAAAAGATAAAGGAAAATTATAAAAATAGTATTTGAAAGAAATTTTCTATATATGCTTTTCGAAAATTAATTTTTAAAATGTATATGTATGTATGTATGTATGAAAGAAATTTTTTTTAAAGTCAAGAGTTTAGGTAAAACTGTAATTTAATGAAATTTATTTTATTTGACAGCTTATGGTTTGAGTTATGAAGTTAAATATATTAACTTTGGAGATGCTACTAATCCCATCGCAATCATTACTAAATATTAAAATCTTTATAAAATCTCAAATAATCATTTGACTTGACAAACTGTTACGAAAATTTTCAAAATTTTAAAACTTTTCTTTTTTTAACGAGGAAGGTTATAACAAGGACTTCCATTAAGTCGACTGACAAAATGTCGGCTTTTTTCTCTAAAAATGTCGATTTTATTAAATGTTAACCTTCCAAAATGTCGACTATGACAAAATGTCAACTATTAGAATATCGACAAAAACATCGATTTTTAAAATTTTATAACTTTTTATATAGAAAAGTGTTTTAAATACTTTATTTTAAAAATATTTATATAAAAACATGTTTTTCATATGAAATTAAATATTTTTTTATGAAATAGTTATATACGGACATACTGTAAGTAGGGCTCTACGTCAAATCTCCTAAATGCCAAATATTCTAATGTGAAAACTCTTCAAAATTAAATAAAAAAAAGGATATCGTGCCGCTAAAATTATTGTTGAATACTGCATAGGGTATATATATATGTAATATATTCTGAAAAAGGGCGTATAACATTTATTTTGTATATAAAAATATAAGTATACATTTATAGTCCTTTTTGCACCCGATGTTGCATGACACTCGCGCAGGTACGGATATAATTCTACAGTTTTGTTTTATGTCAATGACATTTAGGAGCCTATATAAAGCCTTTACCCCGATCTACAGTCAAAAATTCGTTCCACAAAGGTTGGAAGTAAATCGAAACGATGTAAATCGAAACATAAACATACATTTTTGCACATTTTGACACAAATTTTTTAAATTACATACAATTTTCAAAAAGTTAAATTACACTTAAACTATATGTAAAGCAAGTGATTTTTATAGAGTTTGTGACAAAAATCTAGAAAAAATATTTCAGGTAACTTTATATTGACTTACAAGTTACAAAACTAATATTTTTTTGGAAGATTTCTTATATGTTCAATTATGAATTATCAATGGAGTTTTAAGTATCATTTAATTTTTTATTGTTACTATCTAATTTACATAAATATATATATATAATAATTATAATTGACAAGCATTTAAGGACCTGCTCAGTAGACACTTTTTCATTTTGTTTCGCTTCTCTTTAATGAACTCCTAATATACAAATAGGTTTTATATACGACCGAAATGCGCATACGAGTTAGTATATAAATTTTTAAATAAATATTTTATTTAAAAATTTGAATACTATAAAAACAAATAGAAATTTTTTTGCACCGTCGCATTTCGGTCGTATATAAAACCTATTTAATTATTTATATATGTGTCATTCAACATCTTATTATTTTTATACATAATTAAAGGAAATTTAGTCTATTAATTTTTTTCAGTAACTGTCTCAAATTATTGTTTTGTATATTTTGGTCATTTGTAGTAGTTAATCAAATAAAAACTATAGTTTTGGTTAAAAATTTGTATATGATGTATATATACCTCTTTAATTACAAAAATATTTTATTTTTAGTGATTTTATCCATTAAACGTCACTTAGTTTAGGAATATTTCAAAACGAAACAGTATATGAGGGAGCAGGGGATCCTAAACAAAACTTAACCTCTAAATTTTTATGAAAACATGAGTGGTTTCTATTATAACGTGAGAAGTGTATGTCAGTACGTAAATTGTTGTTCTGTTAAAAACTTTAAATTTGGCTTCAACTTAAATTATAGTTACTCAACAGGGCGCCCCTATATATAGTATATATATATAATTTAAAAAAAAAAAATTTAAGTAACGTTGTAGCGAGACAAACGTTTTAACAAACGAAACGGACGTTATATCGAAGCAACGTGAACCGAAACGACGTAAATCGGGGTATCGGTTCCCCGACCTGTCAATTGGTTTTGAAATCAGGGTATTTAAGGAAATTTATCTGGGAAATTCTAAGTTGGAGAAGATTTTGTTGTTGGCGGATTCAAAGTCATTATTCTACGCCTTTTATAGTATATTTATATAAATTCTTTTTATGCGTATAGGCGCGGTTGCTTTCAAAAAAGAGGATATCTCATGTTTTACAGAATATCATTTTTATGCGTATTCGCTGTTGGATACAAACAATTGAACTCGAAAGCACTAAAAATTTAAAAACGGTTTTTAGAATTTTGAAATTTTGGGATTTTTGTATTTTGGGACTTTAGTATTTTGGAATTTTGTATTTTGGATTTCGTGACCAACCCATTGTACATAGAAATACAGGCAAATGAAATACGGGCAAATGACATTCAGGCAAATGAAAATGAAATACAGACCTGTAATAGTTTTCATTTTAAAATCAAGTATATGCACCTTTTTCCAAAATTGAAAAAGTTGAAAATTGTTTTGAAGTTTTCTGGATTTTTTAGTTTGGGATTTTATAGTCTGGGATATAATATATATGTGAATTAGCATCAGGTGGTTAATAATATGCTACAAAATCAGAGCTTTAATCTTTTATTTAGTTGAAAAAAATTTTCTCTTTGAAAGTCGACATCTTAGAAATCGAGATTTTATCCATGTTGACATTTTAGAATCTACATTTCCACAATCGCTTAACTATTTAAGTCGACATCTTTGAATTTATATTTTGTGAATCGACATTTTAAAAATCGACACAACTTAGCTGACCCGTTATATATAACCTCCAAATGGGCCAGGCTTAATAGAATAGTATCTTAATTAAAAATCGTATACTGAAAATTTGCCATGTATTTCTATAACGACTCTACCTCTTCGTTCCAATTAGAAGCTATGATAATGAAATTAATAAATTTATATAAAATTTAAATATTTGAACTTGTTATTGAATTAGATTGGATTACATATGCAAACTACGATATATAGATTCTCAAAACCTTCAAAATAGGCTAGCTATGATACAATAGGAATCGTATTGACAACTTGGATATACAGGGCTATTGGAACTTCTTATATATTATTATTTAAAAAATTTTAATTTTAAATGTCTAAAATGGGTTGGTGACTAAATCCACAAACTGAAATTTACAAAAAAAAATCCACAAAAAATATATTATTTAACTAAGACAGGGTTACCAAACTGTATTAAAAGAAATGTATTGCCCTTTTCCGGAAATAAATGTAAAAATTTAAATAAATTGCCATTCCGTAATTATTAATTAATATTCTGGAAAAGGGTAATAACATTTTTTTTCAGACTGTTAATCTTCTCCTCCTTATTTCGGCGGTTTTTGTGTTTTTCGATCGTTTTGAGTGGATTTTTTTTTGTGGCAAAAGTCATTATGGATTTTGTTTTTTGTGGATTTACTCACCAACCCTCTAAAATATATACTTGTATGTAGTAAATATTTTGGAAGACGTCACTTTTTGGCTGCTAAAACAACATATGAAATTACGAGACCTATACTAGCACATGTATACGCAGGAACTCTATTGGGAGATATGAGAAATACTGTAAGAAGTAAGAATACTACTACGGATAAAGGCACTCTAGTGGGAGGTGTGTGAGACAATCCCTGCATATAAGCTACAATTACGGATATGTAAATTCTATTCGAATATACATATAACAGCCACATGTACTTTTAAAGGCATGAGAGCTAAACTAATATGGGTATTGAAACCATTGTATGAAGGTATATAGAAGTAACTACTACGGGTATAAAACATATAATTTAATAAATTTCAAAAAATTCTGAGTATATTATACATTGTTTACATTCTTCATATTGTATAGTTTCCCTTCATTAAAGCCAACTATTTATTTTTCCTGTTCAGAAATATATATTCTGTTTAACATCTCTTTACGCAAATGTAATATGTTTTGAATCATTTCGGTCTTCTGTTCACAATATTTTGTTCAAAATATAATTTGCATAAATAACGTTTTGTAATTTGATCATCACATGCCAAATTTTGATGTAATTGACAGCCGCCAAAACTTGTTAATTAACCCATCTTTTTGAGTTGTTGGTAACAAACATAAGGTTAGATAAGATAAGATAAGTATCAGTTTCAACCAAGGTAGGATCGGAATAAAATAAATATCTCCCAGAGGTGTTATTTGCCACGAAGTTGTTGTTATTATTCTAAAATTTTTGAATCATACACGTGAGTAGAGTATTGTATTTTGGAAACACACTTAATAAATAGATGGATTCGATGCATGGCTGAATTGATTTGTAAGTCTAATTTTTAGTCATTACTTATTCTTATTTAACTGTTTAAAAACTAATCTTTAAGATATACACTCTGTATGAGCTTAGAGCTCCTTTAGAGATTTGAATATTTAAATAAAAACATGAAAATATAATTTTTTTTTATACACTCAGTTAATGTCAAACTTAGGTAGAATCACCTTTTCGTACTTAATTAAGTACGGTACTGCAATTTTACAATATACATCTTATATTTCGAGTATTTATTTGACAAATTACTGGCTTATCTACTCATTAAATGTGGAAAATTACTGCTATTGTTAGGATTTAAGTCTTCTTAAATAGTTTCATTTTATTTAATTTGTTAACCAGACTCTCAATTATTTTTTGTTATTTATTTTATCCCAATGACAAAGGGTACTAGACCAGATCGAAAAACCAATAAATAATTTTTTTCCTTCATCAGGAATCGAACCTGGGACCTTTCAGTTTTACTTCCGAATCAATTTAACCACAAAAGAATTTTCATAGGCAGTTTTGAACCAGCTAATAGGAATTTGCACTATGTAATAATTATTTGAACGGAGCATTAACGTTTTTAGTGTAATTTTATATTCGTTTTTGCCATTTTCAATAACTATTGAAAAAAATTAGCATTCAGTATTTGACCTTTTTTTCGAATATCACACTTTCATTAACTAGTTTGCTAACATATACGAAAAACTATCTGTTTGAATAACAAGGAAGGAATAGCATTTAAATTATTATATAAAATAATATGTAAAAATAAAATTGTTGGAATATTTGGGGCTTCAAAAATCATGAACGTTAAAAGAATCATACTAAGGTTTTGAGGTTCTGTATTTTGGTCTCATTAACAAGATTGAGAAAAATCAGAGAATTAAATAGCACAATGTAATTTGATTTTTTATCTTGGCGTGAACACATTTATAAATTTGTGTAAAAAATGTGGCGATATGACAAAAGTCCCGGAGTCAAAAGCTTCTCAGGGACACATTATCCGAAAAATCAGCTAAAAGTCCCCGGAAGATCGTAACTCCGATAACTGAGCCAAGGTCCCCTAAAAAATGAGACATAATTCTCCATTACATTTTCAGACATCTGATTAGGGTTTAAACTGCATTTTGAACAGAAAAAAATCCAATTTGAAAAGCAAACAAACCCGAAATTTACTTTTATTTTGTATTTTTAATATTTTGCCTTGACAAAAAAAAACCATAAGTATTTATATATTATTTTCTATGCGAATTTCTATATTAGGATGCATTTTAAAGTAGGTTACAAAATCAAAGCTGTTCCTTTTTCCAGAATATTAAAAATATGTGAAAAATTAATAGCAAGTTTATACTAAAATAATTACAATGTTTTTCGAGCATTTATTTATCAAATTACTGGCTTATCAACTCATTAAATATTTAAATGTGGAAAACTACTATTATTGTCAGGAACTATAAGCCTTCTTAAATAGAATAGCTTTATTTTATTTAACTTGTTACCAGATTATATTCTCAATAATTGTTTGGCATTTATTTTATCCCAAAGACAAAGGGTACTAGACTAGGTTTAAAAACCCATAAAGCGTTTTTTTTACTTCATCGGAAATCGAAACTGGGACCTTTCGGTTGAAAAGTAAGTGCTCTACCTACTGCGCCACCCAGCGTGTCTTGTTTTTGTGTTTCTAGCAATTCTTATCAACATTGAATTTGTTTTTGTTCGTAAATCTTGAAAAAAATACCTAAATATACAGAAAAGAAACTAACCAATTAAACAGATGCTGATGAGTTAATATAATAGTATATCAAATAGGTTAAAAGTTAAATAATTGTAGATAATCTATGTCACAAAACTCTTCATGATAACGTAAAATTCAATTAATGGTTTAAAGTTCTGTTTGTTAGAATGAAAAAATCAGAAAAGTCTTATATATATAAAATTAGATGAAGAAGTTGTAATACCAGTAAGCTTAACATATTTTTCTAGGTTCGAAATACATCCAAACATTTTCACATCACAATAATTGTTGTATTCACACCAACAACTGTGACTATTGATAAGATTTCAGTCGTTTTAAAGCCAAAAATAAGGTCTTCTCATTATTAGATAGTAGGACCAGAACCATCTTTGGAATAAATTAATTTAAAATTAAACAAAATTTGTTAAAATAAATTTAAAATGAAACAAAGAAATTACTTATATCGTCTAATGATATACTCTATAGTATTAGATTTATAAGATAGATTAAAACATCTTAAATATAAGTAAATTATTACAAAAAGATAAAACAAAAACAATTTTAGTTTTTAGATTTGAATGTAATATGATGTGTAAATATAATTAATTTCATATATATAAAAATCATCATCATTATTCAATTTTATACGCAATTTTCAATTTATATGTACAATTTAATTTTTCCAATTAATTCTCAGAACCTTCTAGTTTGTTTTTTTTAAACATGAAATTGTTGTATAAATTTTACTCATTATGTTATTATTAGGATATTTATTTTTTTTATTTTTTTTTTATTAAAAAAATCTACAGATAATTTTCATTTTGATAACATATAATTTTCCCAATTTTCTTTTGAGAAGAATATAATTGCAGTTGTATCGGTCATACAATATTCAACCATGGTAAATACAATAAAGGTAAACAAAAAAAAATAATAATAACAAAACAATTAGCTTATTATAATAAAAATGGAGCAGCAAGCATCGAACATCATGTTTTTTTTTTTATCAATATAATAATGTATGTATTTATTTATGTTGGACCGCAAGGAAAACTGTTTAATAAAACAAAAACATTTTTTTTTTGTTTGGTTTTTCTTTTTAAATTAATTTTGAATGAACTCTCAATTATATGTTAAGTGAGTTTTTATATTAAATGCACATTTTAATATATTTTTTTTTTTGTTGTGAAGTTTTTTGGTTTTGTACCTATATGTTAAAAAGAAAAATTATTGTTTTTCAAAGAAAACTTCAAAGACTAAACAGTGCATTAATATTTTCCCTGTTTTATTTTTTGTTTTGTGTTTTGTTTTATTTTTACTTTTTTCGAAGCTAATTTTAGCCATTAAAGATGAAGAGTAATAATACTTGAATATATAAGGGGTAAAGAATATAAATTAATTGCTTACTTGATTTCATCCTTTTGAAGTCTTATTTTGTCGTCTCCATTTTTAAATGTTCGATGATAATATTACAGAAGGTTTCTCTTCTTGTATTTATATATATATATATAATATATACATATATAATGTGTATAAGGTAATTTTAAACTTCTAATTAAAATTCCATTCAATAAAATTATTCATAATTACAAATTCGATGAATTTATATTAAAATTAAACTAAGCATACATATATGTATATAGATATATATATATATATATATATATTATAGGTGTAGGTAGATATTATAATGTTCATATAAATTACGAAAAACCTATATACATAATGTGTGTAGGTATGTGTGAACTAAAAAAAATTATATTCAATTTTATACGTTTATCAGTTTAATCAATGGTTGAACAAGTCACAAAAGAAAATTAAATTACGCGCCTTCAACGTGCAGACACTTCATGTTTCATCCATTTTACATTAAAAAAAATTGTTTTTTGAAATTATAAAAAAAAAAAAGAAAACACTAAATTAAAATTAAAATTAAAAAAAAAAAGTAAAAAATCAAATTGGTAGTAAAGGTTGTAAAGTCCGTAAAGGTATGTAGAAAATACCTACATATTTATATAACTAAAAACTGGTTTATTTTACAAATTCAACAATTATGAAAAAAAAAAATAATGAGAAAAAAAGAATAAAATTGCAAATCCTTTGAAGAGCAACCATAATGGAATAAACCTGAATTTTTGTTTTCTTCCTTTCTTTTTTTTATATTCCTTTTCCTTTATTTTTGTTATTGTTCTTGTTGTTGTTATATGATTGCTGTGAACTTCTTTTAATTTTCTGTTGGCCTCCAATTAAATACTGCGAAACTTAATTTTTTTTTTTTTTATTAATTTTTTTTTAAACATATTTGGTAGGTACCTATATTATAGGTTATCTTTCAAATTCATTTAATATTAAAGAAACATAATTCTATCGTAATACAAATTGCCTAAAATATTAAGGATTTTTGAAAAATAGTAGGTATAAAGAAAAACATATAGTAATGAAGATTTACGACGTTTACGAACCACATAGCACTTTTTTAATAAACTATTGACAACAAATTTTTAGGAGTAAAATCAATATTGCCAAAATATATATTTTTTAACTTTTTATCTCAAATTTATTTTGAAAACAGCAAAAAAGTGCTTTATTCCAGCAATATTTATTAAACGCTGGTTGTGACAACGATATAAATTTTAAATTTTATATGCAAATGTCATTATTGTCATTTTATTTCAATTTGTTTTATTTTATTTTTTTTCATAGTTAGATGTTTTTTTATCAACTATCTGCACATAAATAGAAAATATGGAACAGAAATTTAACGATATGATTTTTGGTAGCGAGCACGTGCACCTGGACTTCCAAATTTATTTGGTTCACAACGGCGTGGATCACCAACTAATAATGTCCTATCATATTGAATTAAAATGTCCTTAATTTCCTTTTTAGAAGCTTCATCAACGTATTTTTGGTAAAAAGCAACCAATGTTTTCGAAATAGCCTGTCTAATAGCATAAATTTGAGCAACATGACCACCACCGCTAACTCTCACACGAATATCTGGTGTTGATTCAAATTTCTCCTTCCCAATTAACAATAATGGTTTTGAATTATTGTTTGGTTTAAAGACAAGTATAATGGCTTTAGGAAAACTTTAATGTAAGTAGGAATATTATAATGATGGTATTTTAAATAAATATGTTATGGTATGTATTACTCTGGAGATAGTCTTGACGCTTTTAACGTATCTCACTTGTGAACTTTTACTGTGACATGAAAATTTGTTTTTTGCTGATAATGTCAACGTTAGTAACATATTTTTTTTATAGATATATAATAATATTTTCACGAACTAAATTAATTAACTTTTCATCAAATCCCATTTTTGATTTTTAAATAGAGTTTTCGAGCGTTTTTTGATTTTTAAAGATTTAAACTACGTTAGCTAAATAAAAAATTTCCAATTTTTAATGTCCTTATTATATGATTAAAAGCTGACATCTCTCCATATACGCCGTTAATAGTACAAACAAATATAACTTTTTCATGATGAAGTTTTTACGGCGTCTAGATTGTATAATCTCATACAATTTCATATATTTCAACTTTTTTTGACATCTCACGCCGTTGCAAAGCGTTGATTTTTATTTATAATTTTAGTGCCAATTTTAATGACATTTTTTTTTATTTTCACTTTTATTACCCAACAAACTTTTCTTTTTTTGCTTTTCTTATATATATTATTCTTTTAGTGCGATATCAAGTGTACTCGAGACTACACTGAAATTTTGAGAAAAAATCAAGTTCGATCAGCTAATTTAGTGCGATGCATTAAAATTTACTCGGAATTTTTCGAAAAACAATTTAATGCGATTACGTAGTATTTAGTGCGAAGCGAAATGTGGAAGTTTTGGTCTAGGTTCAGGAATGCCCCTCGTATATAATATAAAAGAGTTTTATTATAAGATATGAGCCTAATTGAAAATGCTATTTAGGCATAAGAGGGTACCCAATTGAAGATAATAATATCAAAATTATATATATGTTATGCAAACGATGCGGTGCTATTTACAGAAGCGAAGATGAACTGCAAATATTATTCTTCCAAGTTATACAAATTACATCCATATCCAAAAACCATATCCACAATTATTTCCAAAGAATCAATTTGACGTTAGTTTTCCATAAACACATAAATTTTCAAACAAATATTGAACTTTAGATGATTGATTTTCGTACATCTTTAGAGATATTAAAACAGAAAATTCAAAAACACAAAGATTGCTTACCACCAGAAATGTAAACACTAAGGCAAATATGAGTAAGAATGATATACGCAATATACGATAATGCCTTTTCATTATTCTTATTAATTTTATATATTTAATTTTTTTCATTCTTTTTATTTATGTTAATTACCAATATTGTTGTAATATTAAAAGATTATTGTAAATTGTTTGATTTAAGCAAAGAAATAAATAAATAAATACATTTCATTGTATTCGTTCGTTGAACCGGAACTATACGTTTATTAAGTAAATATCGGAACTACATGTAAGTAAAAATTTCAAGAACTAGTAAATTTAATTCAAAATATTTATATATATCGCAACACCATTGGAAAAAGGGAACCTTCAAATAGTGGTCGAGAAATTGTAACGAGCAATATAGATCATCGGAAGCAGAAGAAGGAAGAGAAAATATAACTGGATATATTTAAATATTTAGTATTTCATTATGGGGTTGTAATAATGTAAACATAGACTATAAAACTGGAAAATATCCAGTTGAAAATAACTGTGTTTTTAAGTAAGTGCACTAACAGCTTAAAGTAATAAAATAATTAACCTAATTTTCTTTCAATTGTTTCTGGTTTAGAGTTTCATTTTTATCATTCATTCATTTGTGTATTGCTATGACTATTATGAAATATAATTAAGGCTAGTTTACAACTTCATTTATTTTTTAAAGGAAAAATTGCGTCAAAAATTTATTTACATGTTACTTTTTTATCATCATGTCATTTTCTATTGTAGTAGACTCTTGAAACTGTCTTGAAACAGTTTTTAGATAATATAAAAAGCTCTAAGTATAAATTTCATCTCTTGCTTGAAAAAAAATTATAATTGAATTTATACAAAATTAAAGAAAAAATTCTTTGAAGCATGTTTATTACGGTATAGCCCGTTTTACAAAAATTTTAGATTTCACAGAGCTTACTCCAATATTATGATCATAAATGTTTCCCTCAATAAATTGTATTTATTTGTATTACTAATAGCATTCATCTCTATTGGAAAATAGATCAGTTGTGGACTTATGCTAGTTAAATAAATAAAGTAATATTAATAAAAAAGTTAAATGATTTGACTTTTGGTATCCGTACCCAATTCACGTGTTATTATCATGGTTTTCGTTCCTGAATGAATATCTCTAACCAAAGCAAATTAATATCAATAATTTCAATTCACTTACATTAAATTGATTCACTCTTTCTAAAACAAAGTAGGTAACAGAAGGACAGACAGACAATATATCTACAACAGATTAAAATATATTTTCTTAAAAAACTGTAACAAATAAATTATGTTTAGTTTAGGCTGAAGAGGAATTTTAATTTTTTAAATGCAAGTTGACTTTATGTTAAGGGAGTAAAAAAACATTAAACACATAATAGTGAAAATTCATCAAACATCCTTTAAAGTTTAGAATAAACTAACGAACAATTTTAAAAACATTACGAGCATAATAAAATGTAATTGATGCTTTCATAAATGAAAAAATGTTTTTCTTATTATATGTACTACATATATATATATAAATAATCTATTCATATAAACGTACACATACCAACAAATTTATTTGGGAATTAAATTAAATAATGTGAGGATAGTGTTGCCAAAATTTCAAAAAAAAATTTGTATGGAAAATTAAAAAAATATTTTTCTGCAAAGATATTAAAATATAGTGTTCATGCTGTAGCATGGAGTTAAAAAGAGGTTTGGCAAAAATTTTCTGCTTAGCTATTAAATAAGAAAATGAATGTCATAAATGAGCTCTAGAAAATATACATTTTTACACCACAATTTTATTTAGCTGAATTTGTTTATCTAATTTTCTTCCTAAATTATAAAGTTAAACATTGATTGAAAGTGTTCAGGACATGTAGTTAAATCATTTTTCACTACTTTTGGGAATCATGTTTTTTAAAAATGCTATAACATCGATAGTCATGTTAAGAATAACAATAACTGCGGTAAAACATTCACAATGGTGATTCTAGGGTTTTTTTTTTGTATTAATTTATAATCAGTTTTATATTACAAATTAATTAAAATGCATTTGGTTATGCTTACTTATTTTTGTTTCAGAATTTATCGCTTAAATACAAATGTGATATCAAAAATAAAAGAAACAATTTAATACCTCGTGTAAAAAATATTGTTGAGCTTGACAAAAATTTGTTTTGTTTTTCGATCAAATGATGATGGAAATTTCTTCTAGAACACCTTCATCTCTTGATTGGTACCGATTATACCGTTATTTTCATACTATGTTGATGAAATAAAATATACTGACCCTTTGATTATTTTTGGATATTTTCTTTTGAACACAACCACTGCTGATCTAACGTAAGTCTTAAACAATAGCATTAAGCTTCTCAAAGCTTACTTGACTTAAGTATTTTAATTCAGTTCAGTGTCTAGCTGTACGATAAATTATACAATTTAATTTAATTTAAAATAATATAAATTAATGCAAACAAAACTTCTAAATTGAAACTGTCAAAAAATTTTTAAAGGTCTTACTTATATGATATTTTGTGAAAATTGGTTATCCTGGATTTCAATTGAAAACTCATAAATAAATTGATGATTTGACTTTTCAGTGCGATATAATCATTGTTTAGCTTATTGTTGCAGCACGAGAACTAACAGAGTCGTTGAAAATTATGATGTAATCCGTTTTATAGAATTCAAATATCTGGTCGCTCACATAATAGAATATCCTTACTTAAAACGAACAATTTTTCTCTTTGGTTTTCTCGTTTTGATAAATAACTTGAATTTGATTTTCTAATTTAATATGAAAGACGTCGAGACACTTCATTGTTTATTAAATATTCCATTTATTTTCACAAAAGTATATTTTCAATATATAGATGTAGGTATTTAGTTAATTGATTTGATAAAAATGTTATAATTGAATGCCTTTTAATCAAAAAGTTAAGAATTGTAAATTTTTTATGTTTGTTAACTATCATAAATTAGAATCTACTTATTAGAAAACTACAACAACTGACATTTAATATTCTAAATTATTGGAATATACTAACAATGGCAAAAAACTACAGAAGTATGGCAGAATGTATTTGTGCAATTAGAAATCAACACAAAAAGTGTAGAATTAAAAATCAACGAAGGCAAAACAAAATATCTAAAAATGTCAAGAAAATATCAAATAATAAGTTAACTATCGGAGAGTACCACTTTGTAGGAGCTACAAGCATCACATACCTCTGAACAACAACAAGAAGCGATAGTAGTATGCATTAATAACTGAATTCAGGCCAGAAACAGATGTTACTATGCAAACAGAAATTTGTTACAATCAAAATATATCGGCCTAAAAATATGGAGAATGGAGAATGTATACCGGGTGTTCTAGAGCATGCCTATCATGTGCGTTTCTCTAATTTGGGATTTGTAGTTCTTGGTCCTTATTTTGAATATTGTTTTCTCCTCTTCGGCTTCATCTTCCCCTTACCATGATTACACTCGGGCTTTCTATTTAACACTATTGCTTGTTTTCAATTTCAATGCATTCTAATTACGTGGTCAGTTCATCTTAGTGTTTGGGACTTTGCAAACCTTACAATGTTTTCATTCTTGATTATATTATTAATCTCGCTATTATTTCTAGTTATACCGAGTGTTCCAGAGCATGCGAATCAGCTTTTTAATAGGAGAAGGAACCGTTATTTTAAAATTAAAAAAAAAAATATTAACTAAATCGAGGGTGCTCTATCGACTGGTGATATTTTCAACTACCGGAAAGGTCCGCAAAGGGGTTTTCAAGCCCGAAAATGGCCCAAAGGTTTTTTATTTTTTGACGTAGAATCTGAATTTGATAAAAAAAATACCCCATTTGAAAATCTTCCATTTGAAAAAATGTCACATTGTAAAATCTCGATTTCGACCAATTTCGGCGATTTTTGGGCTTAAAAAACATTTTTCCGGTCCTTCCCGGAAGTTGAAAATATCACCAGTAGACAGAGCACAATCGATTTAGTTAACAATATAAAATAACGGTTCCTTCTCCTATTAAAAAGCTGATACGCATGCTCTGGAACACTCGGTATAACTAGAAATAATAGCGAGATTAATAATATAATTAAGAATGAACTCATTGTAAGGTGTGCAAAGACCCAAACACTGAGATGAACTGCCCACGTAATTAGAACGCATTGAAATTGAAAACAGGCAATGGTGTTAAATAGAAAGCCCGAGTGTAATCATGGTAAGGGGAAGACGAAGCAGAAGAGAAAAAAAAAATATTCAAAATGAGGACCAAGCCCTACAAATCCCAAATTAGAGAAAAGCGGTGCACGATCGACCCTTTTGGAGGAGTTTTATGATGAAGGATCCAAGGATCACCCAGAGCAGTAGTGCTATAAGATGATGATGATATTTGGATATAGTGGTAAGTAATTTAAGAAGTAGAATTATCAAATTGCTCGTCACAAAATAATTATAAATAGTATTATAATAACTAGTTTCGTTTACTTTAGGTTCTTAGAATTGACTAGGAGAAGACGTTGCTTCTCTTTACTGTAAAAAATAGAAAATATTAAGGTAAGATACAGCAAATTATTAAATTACAAAAAAAATTTTTAGGTTCAACTCTGCCGAAGCAGAAAAAAGCTGAATGAATTTTTTGACCTGATACAATACCTTTTGTCATTGGGATAAAATTATAGGTTAAAATATAATTGATAGTAAAATCTGGTACAACAGATTAAATAAACTGGAGCTGTTTTATTTAATAAGGCTAGTTCCTGACAATAACAGTAACAGTAGTTTTTCACATTTCATGATTTGATAAAGCCAGTATACTTTGATAAATAAATGCTTGAAAAATATTGTAGTAAAATATTGTAGTATAAACTTGCAGTACCGCACCCAATTTACAGTCAAGAACATAGAAGAAAAAAAATGTACCCTTGTGACGAATATAAGTAAAATGCACATTCTATCTTTGAAATTAAATTTCTTACAATAGGCACAAACCTATATTAAAAGGTACATAGCTTGGTACCAAAAACACATAAAAACTATTAAATTTGAAATAGTAAAAAACTCCAACCGTTTCCTATTTTTAGAAAAAGCGTAATTTTTCGAAATTTTTCGATATTAAAAAAGTCATATTTCGCATATACCACGCAATACAATGTATACAATGTATACAATGTAAATTTGTGTATCGAGAAGTGACATGGTTAGATCGATAGATTCCAAGATTTATTTTAAGACCTTATTTTAAATGTATCTGAACGATTTAAATTACTTTTTAATCTCATCTTTTGACCGCTTTGAACTTGAAAAAATAACTAAATTTAATAATGCAATAGCTGAATTGGCAACACTATTTCCAATATTTAACATTTTTAATAGTTTTATGTACATGATAGATAACACAAAAACCTAAAAACCTAACAGGTATACTGAATTTCAAGTATACTTTTTTTGTCAATTTTTTTTACTCTTTAATAACCAGAAGCAAATTAAATCAACATATAAAATATAATCGGTAATATATATATACTATACTTGTACATAATATATTACACATAAGATAATATAAGGAATTGAAAACATATTAATTTAAAAAACAGCATAAATAAAAAAAGAATAGAAAACATTTTTTTTTAAATTAAGGAACAGCCTTCAGGTTTTTAATTCATTTTTTGATCAAAAGTATTTTTTTTTCTTTTTTTATTGTTTTGTTACTGTTTTGGTTTTAGTGGTTAAAGTATTGTTCGTACACATTTAATATTTGCTGTAAATAAAATTATTTTAGTTATTTGGTACCTCTTTGGGTACATACGGGTACATACGATTTTTTTAAAACATTTTGTTTTTGTTTTGTAAATGGTTCAAAGTATGCGGTTGAATAAAAAATAAACGTGAAAATTTATAGTACATAAATAAATTATTATGAGTACACGGGTATACACCTAATAATTTTTCATTTTGTAAAAAAAGTAATTTTAAATTTTAATTTTTTTTATAAAAAAAGCAACAAAAACAACAAAACAAACAATTTGTTAATCTAATAAGATTTTTCTTTTTTTAAATAAATAAAATAAAATTTAAAAACATATTTAGAAAATCTGCAGACCTGTATGGTATAATGGTTATGTCATACGACTACTAATCAGAAGGACCTAACCTAGGCTTGAATTCAGCTCATAATACAATACAAAAGTTCTTTTAGATTGTCGTTATTCTTAATATAATTAAATGTTTTAAAATTGGTTCAGAAATATGAGAGTAGAATTTGGTAATAACTTAAGCCATGGCTTTGAAATGAAAACGACACGACATTGTCGTCCATAGATTGTCAGCATAGAATATGGCAAAAGCAAGTTCAACGAATGCGACATTTTCATTTTCATTTTCAAACAATTCAAAAACAACAAGCAACACGTTTTTATTTTAATGATTTAGAAATGTCCCAGTGCAACAACGGCAAATTTTGATCAACGATAAATGAAATTTTGCAGTGTAACAACAACAACAAATTTTTAATTTTGATCACCGACTTTGTTGTGTTGTACTATTGAATATGATGTCATTTAAACACATTTTTTCAAAAAATAATTTGACATATTTTGACGACATACATTGTCGTGTCGTTTTCATTGGACCTCAGAATTTATATAAAATGGAACTATAATATTTAGCAAGGTTCTGATAATAATTCTAGATTTCCATATTTTATTTTTTGGTGTACCAAAAAACTGATAATTAATTATCCAATCATTTTAGTTTTATGTAATAAATTGCATTACAATACTTTGCAAATGTGTTAAAAGGTAGCGCTAGCTCTGTGTGTCTTTGAAATGTAAATAATTATATAAAAAATAAAATAATATAAATTTTTTTTTTGTAAAATTCACTTACTTGTCCCTAAATGAACTCTTTTCATCCAAGGATAAATTTGAGGTGGATTACCATTTTTTTTACCACTACTTTGGCCACCCGCAACTTCACTACCACTCATTTCACTATCAGAATCTGAATCACCACCATCCGTTGGACTATGTAAAGATACATTTGTTTGATGTGTATTAGAACTATGATTGTTAGCTAAATTTCCTGTTGGAACATTTGTCTTTGTTAGGGAACGTGATACATTTTCAACTACCGAACTAGGTGATAATTTTGGCGATACATCTCTTGTTGATAAATCTTGCGGACTTGATATTGGTTGAGTATTATTACCACTTGGCGTTGTTTGTTCAGGAGCATATTTACAACTAGATTGTGGATTTGAATTATTTGCCTGATGACTTTGTTGTTGCTGTTGACTTTGTAATAATAATCTTTGAGGTTGTAATTGCGTATAATCTACCATATCGGAATTTTGTTGCCCGCTAGGTGTTGAACCAACTAATGAATATGCTTGATTAGCATAATGAGTTTGTGAGGTATTTGGATATAAATTAGGTGTATATGCAGCAGCTGCTGGAAAAAATTCTGAACTTGGTGTCGGTTGATTTAAACCATTTCCACTAATATTACCAGCATTTGGTCCAGTATTATTTGTACCACTACCAGCAGTTCCGCCATTATTTGAATTTCCAGGATTTGATTGAGCAGCTAAAGGATTTGCTGGATGACCTTGTTGTGGATTTAATTGTGATTGTGGATAACATGATGCCAATGAATTTACAAATTGATATGAGGACATAGCAAAACAATCTGGATCCATTTTAGAAATTTATTTATTTTATTTTTTTTCTAATTTTCCGTCCAAATAATTAATTTGTTTTTTTATTTTTCGTAATAAAATTGAATTCCAATACTGAAAATAGAAAAGAGAAAAATATTATGTAAGTAAAATTTTTATATGTATAGTTTGAAAATTTATTTTGTAATGGATTTAAAAAAAAATAAATGGCAATTATTATAAAATCTATATTTTTATAAATATTTTACACAATAATATTTAAATTACGATCTATTTTTTAGTAGCAGATTAATAAGTTTGTAATTAGTAATAGTGTAAAAAATATGGAATTTAGTGAATGTGTACAAAACTAGAAAACTAACAGACTCAAACTGAAGTCTCAGACTGAAAGAAGAACAAATAGAGTTTGGAAGCAAATTCTAATACTTAGAGAACATTATAAAAGTGTAGGGGCTCAAGAAGATGTAGAAAATAGTTGATGTAAACAAAATCAGCATTTGGAAGATACACAGCCAATATTGAGGAACAACCAAATATCCAGAGCAACTAAATTTAGAATATTCCGTTCCTGTGTAAAACCCATTTTGACATGCGACAATGAAACTTGCCTAATATCAAACAACCTCAACATAAAGTTACAAGTCTTCACTGTTAAATGTTTAAAAATAATATGCCAAACATTTTGGCCAAACTCAGTATGAGCAACAGAGATCATTGTATACTAACTGGCGAAGAATCTATAGGTATCGAGGCAAATCAGAAAAAATAAATGGAGATGGATAGATCATACAATCAATAAGCCGTGAAACAACATGAGCTTATAATGAGCTTCGAATGGAAAGGTACAAGGAAACCTCGATTGTCCTTCAAAGAACACATGACGGAGGACAATAAAACAATAGAAAAATCAAATATAACGTGAGAACAAGCGAAAACAACAGCTACCAATCGAGTAAGAAAAAAATACAAAACTACGGAAATCATAAACAAAAAATAATGGTTAGGTATCAGGAACAATTAAGAGAAACTAAAATAGAGAAACAAATATATAGCTACATAACAATATAAATAATCACTATGTATACTACGTTCAAATCTCATGTAACGAAACCTATGTAGAAGAATACAGAGTTGACAAAAAACAAACAAAATTAAATCAATAAAAGAGGTCCAAACATTACCTCAATGTTCATTACTTAAAATGATTTAATTGAAAAAATATTTAGTAAAATAATTATATTCAATAAAACAATGAACATAAAACTTCAAAGCTATGTTTGATCAACAATATATATGTTATGTAGGTATGTAGGTACATCACTCAGGAAAAACATACTACTAAATGTTTAATAGTACAGTTATTGATTCAATAGGACGGGTATCAATAGGATATTACTATAGTAGGATTTAACAATAGTTTTCTGTTTTTAGTTTTAGATTTAATAAGATGCATACTATGTATTATATTAATAGTAGACCGCATTAATGTAATTAGAAATACTATAAATTTAAAACTGTTCTACTCATTGTATTTATTAGATTACACTATTACTTCAATATTACAAAACAGTTAATTTTTAATAACATTACCTGGATTATGATTTAATGGTATGGTTAACCACATGTACTATTAAATATTGTACGCATACTATTGCTTTTATGGTTTTAAACTATAATACTGTCACTGTGTCCTGTACTTGCCCCGCTTTTTTTTAATAATGACATATATATTTATTAGTATCGGAAATTCATTCGGAAATCATTCAAAAAACGGGCTGAAAATAGCCTATATAGGACCCAGTAATGCAATATTTGTTTAATATTAAAAATCGGTTTAAAGAGATAATATCACCTGTTCGAACTTGATTTGCTTGCATTGAAGGAGTAAAAAGAAGTTAAAAGATTAAATAAATAAATTAAAAAATTAAAGTATGAAAAGGAAATTTAAAAATAAAGGTAGGAATAAATTATAAATGATTGAAATAAAATAATAAATAGAAATTTAAAAACAAAAATAAGCTTTATTAGTGCTAAAGTTAAATGTTATAAGATAGTTTTAAAAAAATTTAATTTCGATAAAAAATGTTTACTAAATTAAAGTTAATAAATTAAATATTTGAGTGAACATTAAAAATAAAAATAAAAATGAACGTTATTCAAATAATAGTGCTTAAGAAAAATATTATAATAATATATAATTTTGATCAACAATTTTTGCTAAATCAACAACAATCACAAACAACTAATATTTCATTTACACTTCCAACCAAAGCTGGTCTTAAATTTTCACATCAACTTGCTACCAAACGTTTTTTCGAAATCAATTTAGTTTTTAAAGAAAATATATATATATATCATATCATAATAACCTTCATTTGATATATGAGGAAAACTATTCAGATTATTGAAAACATTGACTTGTCCGAAGTTAAGTTGATCAAAAAAATAATATTTTGAGGCAAAATTTATAGGAAAATTTATATTTAACAAAGTCTGATATTGAAAAAGTTTCACTTTATCAAATCGAAGAAATAGTTTTACACAAAACTGTGACATTATAATTATCTTAACGAGCATTTCCAAGCCTATGTTGTTGCTGATGTTTGTTATAAATAATTAATCTTAAGATTATTTTTTCTTTTTGTTAAATCTAATTTTAATATATTTATATGTTTAATATTAGTTAGTTATTACTGTTATTAGTTAACTTAAGAAAAAGTTCAAACAAGTCTGTTAAAAAGTACCAGTAAAAGTAAATAACGTTTATAAAATAAAATGTATTAATAAATAATTAAGTTTGTTTCATTTAATTTGGACAGTTTTAACCTTACATAACAAATATAGGTACTAGAAAAATAGGATTTTCCTCATTAAATTAATATGAAGTATAAAAGTAATAATATTTAATATTAAAATTAATGTTGCTCCTATTATAAAAAAAGTATACCACTTCGACAATACTATTAAAATTATAGTATGCATACTATTAAATTTATTAAATTAATATTATTAAAACTATTATTATAATAGGATATAAATGTGATGCATTATAATGTTTATAGGACAATACTATTAAAATAATAGTATGTATATACTATTAGATTTATTAAATTAATATTACTGAAACTATTATTATAAAAGGATATACTATTAAATTATAATGTGATGGACTATAATATTTAAGGACAATACTATTAAAATAATGGTACATTTCAACTATTATTAAGATTCTGAGCTTACAGTTTGCCCATTGACGAATTTTAATAGCAAAATCTAATTGAATTAATAGGAAATAATTTTAATTTTATAGGATTTTTCCCGGAGTGGCACACTTTTGATCGAATTAATATAAAAAATATAAAATAGGACAAAATTAAAATTAAAATTATATACTTTAAAACGGAAACTGTTAATTTGTAATTTAAACAAACACAAAAAGAGAAAAATAATTAGAAAATAAATCAAAAACTTAAAAAAACTTATTGTGAAATAATTATTAAATTTGATATTGATTGTATATAATGTTTCAAAAATGGCCATTCAGGCGATAAAACAATACTAAAATGAATAATAATGAATAACGAATTTAAAATAAAAAAAAAGACAAATTTTGATATTATAAAAGTAAAAATAAAAAAAACAGACATAATAAGAACAATGTAAGAAACCCTGGTGGTTGATAAGCCCACAATAAAAAGCGTACACATAAATAATATAAAATAAATAATATAGAGTAAGATTTCAAAGAAATATAATTATAGTTGTAAGATCATATGATGATCATATGATTTCCAATGAAAATAGTAAATTACAATTCAAATTGTTACACGAAATCGGTGTCTGAAAACCCTATATTCTTTGGTTGATATTAAATTTGTGATCTCTAAATGAGATCGAATTAAAATTCAAAATATGTACTTTTATTTATTTTCTCATGCGTTCTGTTGTAAATAACAAAGATTTTGATACATTAATATTATTTCATAATTCATATAAAAGATAGAATTCCAGAGTCCACAACATCTAAATGCATATTTATGTCTGCTACTCTCTTTAATTTAATTGTAATTAATATATATAAATAAGTAATTTTTATGTAAAGTCATTCATTAGTAATAAAAAAATTGAATCGACATTTTTTAATACATTTGAATCAGAGTTCCAATCAAAAAATATTTAAATTTTTTCAAATCAACAATTTTATATAATGAAAAAATTCATTTTCAAGGTTTTAATTATTCAATTTTCAAATTCATTCATTTTGATTATATTCACTTAATTTCAAAAGCTTTTCAATTAATTTCAAACATTTCTTTTAACTAATTATATTGTAAAATTAATAATTAAAAGAATTTTCCAAAACTTCTCATGCCACCAAATGCTTGTTAAAATTAAAATTTTTAAGCATGCAGAATAACCCTTTAACCCCAGCTCATTGTAATAAATTAAAATTTGAAAAAAAAAACATAGATATAATTATATATGAAACGTATATCATGTATCTCTCAGATTAATTATAAATTACAAATGTTTAAAACCTATATATCGCATTTTTTTCTATTCTAAACTTTAAATTAAAAAATGTACATAGGTACGAATTTACTTGTATACAACCGATTATTTTAGTTAAACGTAAAACATTAATTATATAGATGAGCTAAAAAAAATAACATGAACCAACTTTAATTTGAAAAAAAAAATGTTATAATATAATTGCAATTTAAGAGAAAATTATTTTTTCTTAAAAAAATATATTATAAGAATAGAAAAGTTCGGGTTTACCTACATATAAGTAAATTATAGTTATAGGTGTAAATACTCTGGTATAGCTTTTCGTATTTAATTCTAAAGTGTAAGAAAAACTGTATAATGAAATTAATGAAAGTTAAATAAATAATAATAATAAAATAATAAGAAAAAGAAAATGGAAAATTTTCTATCAATAAAAAAGAAAAATATTTATAAAAAGAATTATTAAAGATTTTATTTGGCTCAAAGAAGTCGTCAATTAAATTAATGCCTATACTTAACTGCATAATTTCATATCAAGTTTTTGCAGCCGCTCTTTAATTTATAAATTAAAATTAAAATTAATTATGTAAAAAAAAGTGTATTTTTTTTTTAAATTCCAGTCATTATCAGGAAAAGCACGAGAATTAATATATATGAACGTCTCAATAACACAATCTAATTTAAAAAAATGCTAGATAAAGTAAAAGATGAAAACAAAAAAAAATAATAATTAGCAAACGAATAACAGTGAATTATAAAGGTAATTGACATTTTATTTCGCAAAATCTACTCACATAAGTTTTAACAGCAGAAAAATAGATTTGTTTTAGTTAAAAAAAGTGATGAAGTTGTCATAACATATTAAAAAACTGCAAAATACTTCGGTGTGACATTCACTATGGATAACTAGCTTCTATGGAAAGAACTGTAGGACTGTAATCTAAATAGTTTGCATGGATATTTTACCTAATATGGTTGGTCTATTAAATATATATATTTTTTATCTAGTAAGATAACGGTCTAAAAAACATTTTAACGTTTATTTGATAATGATAGGTGTTGTCATTATGGAGATCATGTAGTTCAAAGTTGAAGAACATAAAATATGTAGGTGTCAGTTATAGTTAAAAAAGAGACATTTCCAAAAATATATATATTGACACCCTGGGTGCCGCAGTAGATAGAGCACCTGCTTTTCAAACCCAAAGGTTCCAGGTTCGATTCCCGATGATGCAAAAAGAATGCTTCATTGGTTTTTCGACCTGGTCTAGTACCTTTTGTCAGTGGGATATAATAAATGACAAAAAATAATGGAAAGTATATATATTCAGGTAAAAACATAATAAAATTAAAACTATTCTATTAAGGAAGGCTTAGTTCTTGACAAAGGCAGTAGTTTTCCACATTTAATGAGTAGAGCTAGTAATTTATTAAATAAATACTCGAAATATTGTAGATATTTGTAGTGTAACATTGCAGTACTGTACTTAATTAAAAGAACGAAAAGGTGATTCTATCTAAATTACTGTCAAGAGTGTAAAAAAAAGGGTTTTGCAATAGAGATGATACAGTTTAAAAATTAAAAAAAAAACACCATAAATTATTCAGTGAGACACAACATTTTTTGTATTTGAAAGGTTACATTATGACATTATATATGGAAAATAACATCATTTAAATGACCACCACAATTTCTCAGTATGTACTGCATTCTGTCAGCCGAATTTTCCACCACCTTTTCACACAAAGTTGGCTGTACTTCATCAATAGCACATCCAATGTTGATTTTCAATTGTTGTTGGATTATCAGCATAAATTTATGACTTAACATATCCCCAAAGAAAGAAATCACAAGGTGTTATAGGGTATAAATCACTCGAATTGAGAGGATAATTAACTGGATCGTTTCTTGTGATGATTTCATCATCAAATTTCCTTTTCAATAAATCGATTGTTAAGGTATAGCTGTGTGGTAGGTGGCACCATCTTGTTGAAACAACATATCCTGCAGATTATTCTCAACAATTGCAGGAAAAAAATTAACTTAACATTGTTCTGTATCGTTCTCCAGTGACTGTTACTCTTCGACCATTTTCTTCAAAGACCAATCACTCCACCAGCATGAATTGTACACCGAACAGTGACTTTATCTGGATGTAATGGTGTCTGAACAGTTTCGTGTGGATTTTCAGCACTCCAAATTTTGCAATTATGTTTGTTTATATATAACCATTTAAACAAAACTGAGCTTCATCAGTGAGACTACAATTTTTCGATAAAAATGTTCATCATTTTCAAGTTGTTCAAGAGTAACAATTTCTAAGCATTGTTCAAGCGTGTATCCTTCAATGATTAAATAGCATAACCTACAACTGAACACACATGACATAATAAATGTCAAAATATAATACGCAGTGTTGCCAGTTTAACCATTTTAAATTGTCTCATCACTAGTGCAAAACCAGGGTAAAAACAATAAGAGTATTTTTTTGGTAAAATATTGATATATCAGATTTTTAAAGAGATAGTGAAAGAAGAAGATTAGAAATATTGAACCACAATATCTCCATAATGCTGTCGGTATTATGATCAAACCTCCTATAATACGCCTATAATTATCAAATAAACGTTAGAATATTTTTCAGAAGGTTATCTTACTAGATCAAGATTGAACCTAATAGATCAACGAATATATATGGTTTATATGGACAAAATTTAAAACAATAAGGACTTCTACTAAATGTCCTATTCGTCTTTAAAGGATAAGATGTGCCTTTTAGGGATACATATTTGTGAAAAGCTGGGAACACCAGGTATCCTTGAGTAAATATTTACTTTAGAATCCCCAAGAAAATATTTTATGCTATCATTATTTACACCCATCCCACCCACTTTAAAAAAATTTATGATGAATAATATTTACTAATAACAAAAATAAGGGTCCAATTCACTATAAAAAATAATGTTGAGTATTCATAAAATATTGGCTAGGGGTCAGTCATGAAACACTCCAAATGACATAAGACTTTTTTCAACAAGACCAAGTCACGCAATCATGAAAGTCTGTTGAATAAAATCGACTTGAAAATAAAAATGTTGCCATTGCAGGAAAATTTTTTGGTGTCAAAAACATATAATTAGATTGAGTTAGGTATATTGTAATATTATAAGTGGTGATTAGATATTTCACTTATAATAAAAATAATTTTTCTTTCAATTTTAATATTATAAACTGTGTCTTAAATATACTTTTTTTTCAAAATGTTTGTTAAATTTTATATATTTAAATAAGCTTTTCCAGCTGCCATTTGTTGCTAAAAATTTTACTAAAAAGAAATATTTTTTAGAATTAAAAATAAAACAAAAAATATTCTTAATTCTTCAAAGTCAACAGCAAAATTGTGTTTGACTTGAAATTGTCCACCCCGTTGACTTATAACAATTTAGTAGACTTTCGTGATAGCAAAAATTGACTTTTTCCTAAAATCGAAAAAATCAAAATCCAGTAGACTTTCATGATTAATCCATAAATCATATTTTTTTAATATATTCTTATACCCACAATAATCACAAATTTGGATTATTTTGTTAAATTTTCATCCTACAACAAATTATATACCCTTTGTGGAATAATGACATAGATTTTTCGTCTTTATATATGAAAAATTTAGACTCTACCAAAAAAGTAATTTATTTTTTTTAATACAAATTTATCTGTTAAAACATATCAAATATTATAATTAAATAATTAGTCAATATATTAATTATGCACGAATAAATATCTCCCATTTCTAATCCATAGCTTATCTCTAAATTAAATTTATTTAAGATTAGATTTGTAAACACATAAAACATGCCATTTTATTAAAATTCTGTGATTTTTTTTTTTTAATTTAATTTTAATTTAAATTTTTTGTTCTTGTTTTTTGTTTTGACATGTTTTAGTAATTTTCGTATAAGATAATAAATAAATGAATGCACATGTTTATTTTTGTTTTAGACCAGATATTACTGGTCTAAAATGTACTTAGTTAATAAATTGTATATAGTAAAACTTTGTTATACTGAGTTCAATTACATTTTACCCAAATATAATTTGCATAATAAAAAATATGTTCGTGTTGGAAATATTTTATCGAAAAATATCAAAATGCAACTATTTTAATTATAATTTAAATTTTTCAAAATCACAGCGACACGAATTTTAAAAAAGCAAAATAAAACGAAAGAGTTTGGTCTTGAAGAATATAATAGTTATTTGTTTTTAATAAAATCTTTGAAAGGAAAGCATATATACATATACGGCAATAGCGTCAATGAACTGGGGTGAATGTTGATTTACAAAATATTATTTTTTTTTGTTTTTTTTTCAATATATTCAAGTGCTTGCAAAATTATTAAAAAACAAATATTTTTTCGAAACGAAATGCACCATAAATTAGGAACCGTTGACCTAGGTATCGTGTATATATTTTAGGGATAAATAAAAATATTAGTGACCTACGTTAAGGAAAAATAAAAATTTATTGTTTTTATAGTTTTGGTCGATGTAAGACCTGGCTGATTATTTTAATTTCTTGTATCATAAGACCAGTGTTGTGCCACATAAACTACATTATATAGATTACGTTATTTTCTACATGTTGACAATACCTTGTAGACAATATAATTATGTCTACTTCATTGCGTAGACAATGTTTACAGTTAAATAATAATGAATTATAATTAAGTTAAATGAAAATACTGATTTTTTTTAAAAAAAAAAAGCAAAATTATATTATTATATAATTTATAGTTTCCTGCATATATCTTTCGATTCGACGGAATGCTCCAATACATATACAAATTGCTTTGATCAGTTTTTTTTAAAATAAAATAAATAAATTTCGCTACTCAAAGTGCATTAAATATTAACAATGAATAAAAGTAAACAAAGAAGATCAAATAAATATTGTGGGACCAGTAGGACTCACAACCATATAAATTTGAAATGAAAACTCTAAAGAAGGAAAGAAAAAGTTATAATTTATTTCATTTCCATCATTTATGGCGGGTTACAAGTCTAGTTTCATATATTTATTATAAAATGTGTAACATAAATTTAATCCGAGTCATGCAGATCCTCAGTTTCTTGAAACACTCTTACGATTGACAAATATTAATAAATTCACATAATTGGTATAAAAAGCTTTATATTTTGTTTGATATTATGTTCTACGAATTTATCATAAACTTTTCTTTGTATTGATTTGATTATTCCAGGATCACAGGGTTTAATTCCAATTCAAACTTACTCAACCAACAAAATTTTCTAAATAAACTTGCTTAAGTTCTTTTAAAATAGATGTCACTTGAAACATTAATTTATTTATTATACATTATTTAGAACATCTTTTGCAAATAGATTGCCGCCGTCCCCTGTTACAGTTACTATACCACTACCATGAAGTGCTGAGACAATTTTGCCATCTGTATGAATTCAGATCCTTTACAATTTCAGACAATTTCTCAGCTGTTTCGCATGTACTGTGAAACATGTAAAAAAAAGCTTGATCTCTGATAGCAGTGTATATGCAACATTAAAACATTCGTTTTATCGAAACAATGGTTTTTATTTGATTGAACATTTGTCCACCCATCAATAAATAAAATTAATTCTAAACTCCTAATAACCTTATCTGACATAATACATTTTTATATGCTTTATCAAGCCAAGTTGATGACAGTTTTTTTCTACTTTAGGAACTTTATTTAAATACGCTGGCTAATTTTTTTTTAATAAAGTTCTTGAAATTAAGCGAATCTACTGGAAAAATAATTATTGTTTACATCATAGTTGGAATTGTTTTTATTCTATACAGTATAGTTTACATTGTCTACATTAAACTGCTTGCTTTGCACTAAAGTCTACTTCAAAGTGTAGACAATTAAAAAATACGTGTAAAGGAACAACACTGCATAAGACTCAGTTTATATAATCAGTATTTGATTATTGGTGCATTGGATAAATAGTATTTGATTTCTATTGAATTAAGTTGTTGGAGAGACCGTAAGAAGTTGCGGTATAACATTTTGGGAGATTATACAAAAATGGAGTGAGACTGATAACCCACAACTGGTTTTTTTTTATTGTCAATGTACGGTCTTTATAATATTTATTTAGGTCAGCCTAGTATTTAAATGTCCATATAATTATATTAAATGATAATAGTTTTATTTATTATTAATTCTTGTAATTATTTATTTTTAGTTATCCACTCATTTACATTAATTATTAGTTTTCAGTAAAAGTCAATACTAACTAAAGCTTTAGTCAACATTTTTTATACTAATCTTTTCGTTGAATAGAAAAGTTAGCAAGCAATAATGAAGGCAAAAACCTGAACTGAAAACCTGCTGAAATGTTATTAGTATTACTTTCAGAAATTTGTGAATTAGTCCTAAGCCATCAGAATATTTATACTGTACATATACAACATTTAATTTTTTTTTTATTTTTATTTTATTTTATTTTACATTCCACGTCCAGAGTGTGTTTAAAAAAATGACATAATTATTTTAACTAATCCAAACAGGCTTAAACCACAACAAGATATCTGATGGAAGTTACATATATATTTTTAGTATATATTTATCAGGTATGTATAGTCAAATTATTTAATAAATTGTCAGTTATGTCCTTAATAGCGAATTAATACTCTTTCGCGAAGTACTTAAATATCCACTGAATTTTTACTCAAAATTCTTCTCAAAATTCTTCTTCGTTTTCGTTCAAATTTCAATAGAATAAAAAATTCAAAATCATACTTGAAAATTGATGTGTACTAGACTTGTGTGATTCATTTTTTTATCTAAGACCAATTAATCTAACTTAGAATAAAATTTGGGTATACTGTAGTACAATTGACACAGATTCATTAATAATTTCATCACTCTATTTCCAGACTTTCTTCGACAACATTATAATCTTCCAGAAAATTTAAAAAATTAATTTTTTTTATAAACAAAAATGAATAAACTTTCAAGTATTATTATTTCTTCATTTTTGTATTACGCAACACATATACCATAAAATTCATAATACCCTATGAATATATTATAGAATTCTACATAACAATTCAAAAAATAAAATTTTTAATGACGTAGGCAAAACGAAATTTTAAAAACAAATTAAATATGTATTTGTTATTATGTCCAATTATAATTAAAAAATTTTAAGACTCGATGATCGACTTTATGAATGCATGCACTACACTTGTCGTGTATATTTAAAAGAAGTGATGAGCTCTATGTATTCAAAAATTAAAAATTTAATGAAAAAATGAAATTTAATTGTGTATTTCTGAATTTAGAATAAAAATTAAAATAAAATTATAGTCATTATATGTGTATAGTGTGTAAACAGAGTGATTCATAGGAATCGTGAGATAATATATTGTTCGAGTTAAGCTAAATACACTTCTGATATGAAGATTTAAATTTATAGTATTTCAGCTGTGTGGCTGATTTTTTTTTTGTAATTTCACAACATTTTATATATATATTATTCAAGCAGTGTTTCTGAGTTAAATTAATCAATTAATCATAATCATTTTAACTCAATTTAGGCAAAATTCTGAACTTCATCATTTTATTTACAACTTTCTTAATTTTATTTACAACTTTCCTCCACTTCGGTCTATTTGGTGCAACTGTCCTCCATTTATTTAAAAAATCCCTTTTTAACTCAAATTAAGTAAAATAATAAAAAGCTCATCATCATAATCTGCTGGTTCTATATAGCCTGAAATCCGTCTTCATGTTATTTACAACTTCCCTCTGTTCGATTCTATCTTGTACAACTATTCTCCAGATGTTAACCCCAACCTACCTAGTTTAAGATCTTAAACTTGGAAAAGGGCCTTTGTGTGCTTGAATTCTAATGTTAATTGTCAAATACATTTTATTTTTATATAAGGTATTTAAATCTGTTTACTACTATAAAGTTAGAGTAACTTATTGCCTTATTTCTTGTAAATTTTGATCTTAATCTCGTTAATTTTTAATCCTACAGCAGCAGATTTAGTTTTTTGAGTCAGATATAATTATTTTATTTCGTCAAAGGGTAATAATTTCTTTCGTCAGCATGTATGCATCTTATATGTATGATCTTATGAATATGTATCTTCTTCCCTTATCGTGTTGTGAAGCATAAGATGAAAAATCAATCACTTCGGTTTTTATTTCAAATACGCCCGTTATACTATTTTCAACCACGGCTACCTTGTATTTGTTGTTACCATAATAAATTTAAAAAATTTTCGAGGGACTATTGGCTCGGACATTTAGAGCGAATGGATGCAAATACTGCAGCCAAGAGAATCACGACGCCAAATCCGAAAATATAAGACATCGTGGCAGACTGGACCTTCATCATTGGCCTCTTAAGAAAGTACAAAATTTTCTTGGGATTCCAAGGCTATTAAAAATAGCTTCCTATCATATATATTTTCATATTGAGTCGAAAACCTGGAATGAGGTAATAATTAATAAGTGAAAATGTTAATCAAATTAAAATATTAGCTAAAATTAAGAGCCAGTAGTTTTAAAAATATTGTATTCTTTCTATGTATTTTACATTAAAAACTCAAAAACTGTTAAGCTTATGAGCGTTGAAATTAGTAGCTATTTTAACGAACGAACATTCTGTTGGTTATGAAATTCCAGCTCTTTTTATCTCTTAACCAAATATTCCATATTGTAGTTATTTATTAACGTTCTTTCTCTTTCTTCTCTGTTAACTCAACTACCATCTGAAAGCTTATTCCTAATACTTCCAAAACATTCAATTTTATCCACAAAAACATTTTCTTTGATCTAGTTATTTATTTTTCCAAAATTAATAATGTTCAATAACATTTTATTTGCATGATTTGAGGATTATGACCTCAAAATACCTATCAATTATTATCCAACTTGATTTTATTATTAATATTTTATATTGAACTCACAAAATGAATCCACAGCATAAACGAAAATAATTTAATCTATTAAATATTTTTTATGTCCACACTTTTGCAACTTTGTATTACCAACCACTAGACAAATTTTTGAAGCACATTGTTGAACAAATTGTTGTTGACGTAAAAAGTAATTTTTCTGAAAATATTTTTTTTTATATGGACACTCGCATTAAATTAATTTTCTAACTGTGCGCCATTTTTATTTTTATTTTCTTGTATTACATTCTTAAATAGTTTTTCGATAATAGCAAAGTAAAAAAAAAAAAAAAATTACAAAAAGAAAAAAAGAAGTAAAGAAAAAAAAAATACTTGTAGTCATATAATTTAACATAGGTATATACATAAATACGTACATAATAAATAAAACATAAAGTATATATATAGCTATTGTGGTGTAAATACGATAAGAAATTAAATTTTTAACGTAATTTTAACCGTATGGACATGCTTATCAACTATATGTACATTGGGTTCAATTTTAAACTTTAATTTTATATTTTTTAACGATTTCAGAGCTTATTGTCTACCTTTTTTTTGGTCATGATTGTTGTGGTGAAAAAATAATTTCATCATTTACGTTATTAGTATTTGAAAATTACTAAAAAAATTTTGATTTTGAAAACGGTTGGTTCCAGTGATTATTCAGAAATCAGAAGTAAAAAATTAATAATACAGTTCAGTATGATGTAAGTTATAAGTATCATCTCCAAATATGACATGATGTTGTATTTGACATAAATAAAGAATTGCCATATAGTCGTAAAACAGAAGTCAACCTAAAACAGAAAAAAAGGGTATGTTAACTGTTAAAATATTTGATCCAAAGTTAAAATTTCAGATCTAACCAATTAAGTATTTTGAAAAATCTTATTGGATTTGTTTGAGTTTGGTTTGGTTTATTTTTATTTGCCTTAAATCTATTTTTTCATTTTACTTAATAACACTTCGTTGGTTTAGTGTTACCAGATGCCCTTTTAATCTACAACCTTTATATTTTTTTAATTATTTGCTCTAATGTTTTGGTGAAAGGTTTACAAAACATTCATGTAACTATATAGCAGGTTCATAATAAAAGTCGCTATAGTAGTAGTCATGTGAAATGTCAAATCAATGGGTTAGAGCTTCCAGCTTTTTGTAAATATGAATAAACCATATAAACATGTTACAAATTATTGTCATTTTCACTTAGAAAGTTTCAATAAATCTAAGAAAAAAAATTAGTTGCTCTTTTAAGTACTAATTTGTTTTTACTTACACAAATCATGGCAAATGCATTGATTATCTATATAAATGGTGAATAACCACGTTTCCAGTTTGTGATTCCTCCTCGAAAAACTATTAAAGTGAGTAATAAGTGATTGCAACATCAGAGTATATGAAGACTTCGTTGAATTAACCACCTCAGCTCATGGATAAATTATACTTAGATATTTAAATCTTATGCATTGTTTTATTTTGATTTGATATTTAAATATTTTGTATTTAATTGTTCAAATGGATATTAATTATTGCAAAGTATTATAATTCCCATACGCATAAATAAAAAAATTTGTTTTAACTTTTTTTTAGTGATATTTTAAGAATACTTTAATAATTAAAATTGCCTTTTTTTTTTGTATTATAATAATTTTTTATTTAATTGTGGATATTATAATTTTGAAAGCAACATACATGTTTCAACTTAACTTACATATGGCTTTGAATTTACACGAACACGCTTATAAATACTGATAATCATTGACAGGCATTTAAGGATCTGCGCAGTAGACACCTTTTTATTTTATTTCGCTTCTATTTAATGAACTCCTAATATGTAAATAAGTTGTATATACAACAGAAATGCGCATACGGGTTGAATAAATTTCTATTTTGTTTTATAATATTCAAACTTTTATACAAAATATATCCATTTTGTGTCATTCAACATTTTATTATTTTTATACATAATTAAAGGAAATTTAGCTGTTCAATTAATTTTTTCAAGTAACTGTCTCAAATTATTGTTTTCTATATTTTGGTCATTGGTAGTAATCATATAGTTTTGGTTAAAAATATGTGTAATTATAATAATCTTTAATTAGAAAAATGTTTTTTTTTTAGTAATTTTATCCATTAAATGATACTTAGTATAGGAATATGTCGAAACGAAACAGTATATGAGTGAGCAGTATTTATGTTTCCTGAATAAAACTTACTAACCTGTAAATTTTTATGAAAATATGAGTGGTTTCTACTTTCTACTACTGTGAGAAGTCCATGTCAGTACGTAAATTACTGTTCTTTTAAAAACATTAAAATTGGCTTCAATTTGAATTATAATTACTCAACAGGGGCCCCTAGTAGGTATATATTTTGAAAATTCTAAGTAAATCATAGAATTTATTTAATCCAATTGATTGAGTTTATTGAATTTGTTTTATTATTTTCTTATAATTTATTTGTTACATTTATTTTCTTCAATATATTTATTGTTTTAAATAAAAAACATTATTTTTTACAGAGTTTAGAGATATTCTCTTTACAGCTGACTTTTATTAATTTAATAATTATTGTGAATATGTTTTATGTGCGAATAATTTAAAAAAAAAAAAAATTTAGTTAGTTAGTGCTTAGACATCAAATCTCGTTTGTGAATTTTATTTCTATATTGATGAAAAGATAATGAAAATCTTCTGACGTCTAAATGATTAACAGTATACTTTCCTATATTCTCTAACTAACGTTTTTTCATTCTTTACACTTTTTATATTTTTATTATATAATGCCATTATGTCCATTGGAAATACAATTGTATGTAATTATTAGTTTGATGGTAATGTTAGATGTATGTATAAACATAAAAACTTTCATCAAACAAAATTTCATGTCTAAACGCTGCTTAAACCCATTCATTATAACCTTTAAATTTTTTATTGCTATCATATTGCTATTTCTAGTTTCTATACTTGTTGTTTACGATATGATGTATGTTGCATCATTCTGTATGAGCAAACGCTCTTTTGAGAATAGAACAATAACAATAAATAAATAAATATTATTAACTGTCATGCAGATTACTATACATATTAATATTATGTTATACGTCAGGAGTTCTGAATATCATCATATCAATAATATTGTAATAATGATACTGTGAAATTGATATAGTACATGTTTGTCGGAAGTGTTAATTAAGATTAGCGAATGCATAATTAATTTGCATAATTTTGTGAAATCAGATAGCTATTATCAGTATAGAGATACTTTAAAGTTAAATTAAAATTAACTAACTCCTATGACTTATAATTACTCTTAAAGACAGTTTTTCATTAGAATCAGCACCATTTTTAATATTTCAAAACTATTTTTTTCTTCATTAGATTTGCTTTTGACATTGAACATTTTATTTGACACTGGCCCTAATATTTCAAATTATTTTAACTTTAAACTATACTATAAGCAAAACAAATATGTAAATAAATATTCATTGAAAACGAAAACAACTGCTCACTGCCAGCTTATAGTGCAGTTTGGGTCAAAAATCATATTGAAGATACAGATGAATAGCTACGTTCAGAATACATGCTACTACGAGATTAAAATTCAATAATTTCGTAATCGTAAAAATTTATTGAGCTTGGGTCATTGTGATAATTTGCACAAGCTTGAATAATATACAAATGGAGCTGATACTTGTATAACAAATCCATAACAAAAATAACGTTTAGATTATTAAACATTTTAAACCAATTTTTCGACAAGCATTGTCCAAAAGAGACCAAATTGAAACGACATACATAAAATTGGAAGAAAATAAGCTCATATAATCGCGATTTTTCGATGAAACCTTTTATTCTTCGCTTACTTTTTTATTTTTATTTTTATTTTGTTTTTCATTGCAAACTTGTTCTGTTAATTTTTATTTTATTATTTTTCATTTTTTGAGATTAATTTTTTATTCGCCTTTCTTTTTCTCCTATATATATATATTTATATGTACATATATGTACGAAAAAAAAAATTAATAGCATCAAATTTTCTTTTTAAAGTATGCTAAAGGGCTAAGTTATTCAATGATTCAAAATTATAGGTTTCGTGTTATAAAAAAATAAAAACAATAAGAAAAAAAATATTTTCGCTCCACAGTTAGCTGTTTGAAAACATGCACTTCTTTAAATGTTTTAAAATTTTTCATTGCTTTCCTCATTTTTTTTTTATTTTTTTTTTATTTGCCATTTTCTCTAAAAACATGTTGTTTTGGATTTTAATTTGATTGGAACTACGTGATTTGTTATTGTTTTTTTTTTACATTATTGTTGTTGTTTTTTGTTTTGTTTCCAAATTGTTTTTTGTTTTGTCTTTTTTTTATTTAATAAAAATAAAAATGGGCAATGGTTTATTTTCATATTTAATTTTCTTTTAAAGACTCTCTTCCAAGAGAAATTATTATACTTTAACCGAAATCGATAACATCACGAAAATTAACAAAATAATTTTTATTATTTTAATTTTTTTTAATAATAATATTCATTGATTTTTTTTTTTCATTTATTTTTTTTTTACAAAGTTCAAGTTGAACCGGTTATTATTTAAAAACAGAAAAAAATATGATAAAAAATTACATTTATTGCAAAACAAGTTACAAAAACATATAATTTTAGATATGAACCTATCTTTTAAATTAAAGTTCAATTTTAATTTATAAGAGAAAGACAGAAAGTGAGAAAGAAAATTTATTATATAAAAATGGATATGGAGTTGCCAATTCAATATCTACATATATGTTCTTAAGAACTAATGTTTCGTATTTCTGGCCCGCAGAGAAGATAAGTCCACAAAAATATGTGCGAAATCAAATTAATAAAATTTTCTTTTCCCTTTAACATACTTCAGGGCTACTTTTTAAAATTGGAACTTATCAAATAATTTTAATTTAAATATAAAAAAAAAACTTTTTTAATTATAACATTTGGTTTTTTTTTTTTTGTTTTTCAAGTAAAAACTTTAGGTAACACCATTTTATATTTTATAGGTTATACAGACTAAGCCCTTGAATAAAAATATTAAAAGGAAAATGTGGAATGTAAAAATCTCATATTGTCATATCTGAAAAATTCTCTTAATTTATTAGGAAATACATTTGGCTCTGATTGGTATTGTATCTCATATTCGGAATATTCTAGGCCTTTCAATGCGATAGTACCTTCCAAGTTCGAAATATTTTTAATTTGGATTCTGTAATTTTTTTCTCTTATTTCGAAGGTACACAATTGTGTTAAATAACACTAAGAGGCTGTACTAATACGGCTTCGTAAATGCCATAATAGTTTATGGTTATACTAACTAAAAATACACATCAGATATCTATAAAATTCCCAAATTTTTATTATCTTGTCGATATTATCAACCAAATTTGATCCTGGGTTTTCTCTTTCAATTTGGTAGAGTAGTACACCAAATTTTTTAATGTATACTCAGCAAAGCTCTGAAATTCAAAGAAGAACCTTATAAAAATAAAAGAATAATAAAACTGTCAACACGTATGAGAGTTATAAAGTGGTTAGGAATAAATGTAAAAAAACTATCAATCAACAAAAATTCCTGCACAACCAAAGGTTGAAACGAGAAATCTTTAATCTCCCTAACAACAGCAGGTCCTTCTGGACATTTCCTAAAAATGTTGGGCAAAACTTTTGCAAATCTTCGTTTCCACCTATGAGTGATAATAGTACTATTATTTCAGATTCTGCTGGAAAGGCTAATCTTTTTGCAAAATTATTTGCAGCCAATTCCACACTCCCTATAATACAGCCCAAAATCCTCCAGCAATCCCTGTTATAAATTCTTCGCTCGGAAGGATTTACTTCAGAACAAAAGCTGTAGTGAAAGTCTTGAAAAATCTCGATATAAAAAAATCTACCGGTCCCGATGGTATACCTGCGATTGTGCTGCGACACATTGCCTTCGCCATTTCTAAACCTCTGCGCAAGTTATTCTATTTGTCCTTTCTTCAGGAATTCACCCGTCCCATTGGAAAGTTGCCCAAGTTTATCCTATTCCTAGAAAAGGTGACAAAAGAAATCCTTCGAACTATAGCCCATAGCTATTACATCAAGAAATAGCTTGATAGTAGAGGTATAATTCATGTTAGTCAATACGGATTTTGAGCTCAGCGTTCCGCCGGTGATCTCATGTAGGCCTCGGTCCAATCTTTTCGAAATGGAAAGCTTTCTTTTAAATCGATCTATCATAGTTTCAGTTGACGGTATTTTTTGCAACCAACTTCAAATCAATACTGGTGTTCCACAAGGCTCCGTCCTTTCACCCACCCTATTTCTCATTTTCATTAATGACCTTTTCAAATTAACCTTCTTTTTTATAGATATATACTTGGTGTTGGAACTTGTTCCGAGGAATTAAAGTCACTTTTTCCTCCTCTCAACCAATTCCGTCGCATATCACGAGAGGCATCTAGTGCCCACCCTTTCACAGTGGAAATTCCGAGATGGCTTAGCGGATTCGAGAAGCCAATGGTTAACCATCCACTATAATTACATTATACTCCATTACATATTGCTGAACTCTTACCTCATCACTGCTACTTTCTACGTCTATTGGGTAGCTGCAGAATTCTGAGACGTTTAAGACGTTTATATACATCCTTATATTAGCACCCTTATAAAGCTGTTTGCTAGTCTGTTTGAATGTGTAGCTAATCTTATTTGGTATTTGGTATAATGATTGTTACCTGTAGTGTATATATAATATGATTTATGACGAACCACGATGCACCACTTATTAATCGTAATATTTTTGATTGAATATTTCAACATTTGAATTGTTGTCTACTCCTCACAGTTGGATTTCGTATCTTCATATTGGTTTTAAAATAGATTTAAGCAGAAGTTTGTTATCCAGCGACATTGGTGAGTAGCGGCTAATAATTCAATTTAATTTCAACCCCAGTTATTTTCCTAATCTTTGGATATGGATTTGCCATGTAAGTCTTCTATCCAAGTGCATGTCCAGATTGTTTAAGGTTTCTTTTTGTGGGACTACTTCGTTATTTACTACCACCATCGAACAATTTTTTTTCACATTCAAATAAGAGAAAATAATCCGCCCTTGCAAAATAATTTGTGAGACCAAATAAGTTCATAATATATAGTTCATCTTCATTTCTTAGCAGTTGCTTTAACATTTACCAACTCCAGAATCGGCAATGAAAATTGTATTATTGTTTACTTCATAGACCTATTGTCCAATGTACTGGATAAATAATTAATCAAAGACAGTACATTCAATATCATAACACTGAAATTGGCTTATCGCAGAACACAATCTATTTAAAATTGGTAAGTCCAATATAGCCAAATGCAGATTCTATTTACAAGCAGATAAGTCCTCCTCTCATCTCTTATTTAAATGTGATATCAAAACTCGCAAAAGATATAAATATTTCCAGGTATACACATTGACCATAATTAAGCGTTCCCCATGGACATGGGCATGCAATTTTTAACAATCGAACGGGAAAGTACAATATAAATTTATATACAATTTCAGGCCAACATGGAACACTCCATTGTCAAAAAAACAATCACATCGACTCGTTCATAAAACAAATGGTTATAAAGCCTCAAACAAGTCGCTGCCATATTTTTTAAAATAGCTAAATTTATAAGAACAGTTCTTTACTAAAATATTAAATATAAATCTATATATTAATACTGTAGGTTACAGATCACCCAATTAAGCTCATATTTAATTATTTAACTTTAACTTTAACTTTCTCTTAACTTAACAGTAGAAATGAGTTCGGAATGAAGTTAACCAGTCTTAGAACAAACTTAAAAACAGAATTTACGTAAAATAAAGTGAAAAAATATTTAGAACTAGAGTGAGTAAAATATAGTCTACAGGGTTGAGAAAATTAATATTAAGGTTAAGGTTTAATAAATTTTTAATTTTTTAAATTAATTTGTTATGAGTGTTATTGAAAAGGAAAACAAAAAAAAAATTTAAAACTACATTTTAAAAAGCATTCTAAAGAAAAGTAGTTTTACATCAAAATAAAATACACTAAGCATAACAATACTGCTAACCTGACTATAACGAGGATGAAATTTGATTATACAAAACCCTTACATTAAACGAAAATATTTAATAAAAAGATAACGTGAATTAAAAAAAAAAAAATAAGACTTAAACCTTTCAAAATGTACATAAGGTTATCGATTGGAAATAACAAAAAATCTCTGCGATGTTCAATTCATTGTGTTCTGAGTCAAAAATAGAAATGAAATAATTAGCAAATACGCCCAGACACGTACCAAATTTATAGCTGTTACCGTTATTATATATACATAGTATTATAATACATTTATTATGCAGTCGTACATAAATCAAAATATTTAGTTAAGGATATACTACTCTATTGAAAAAAATTGGCCCACATCTTGTGTGTATTTGAATTTGCGGTCTCTCGCTTTACTCATTAGTTTCAAATAGATGAGAGAAGATAGATATAGAACATTTTGTATTGTGATTAACTCAAAAGTTGGCCAAAATTTTTACAATTGAGCTAGTACTATAAAAGCATTAAGTATAATCGTTAAGATCAATTACAGGTATATAAACTGTACATCCCTATTGGAAAATAATTATCCTTTTGAGATTTTTATTTGCTTTCATTTTGTTGTTTTTCTTTGTTCATTGGATAAATTCAGTAATAGAGCTGATAAGTTGTATTCAATTGTTCTACAATATTTCACAGTGTATATATGTATATTTGTTTTTTTTTTATTTTTTTTTCACCTTATTTATAGATAATAATTATACATAAGTGGTTTCATCGCCTGATTGGCATTGTTGAAACATTAGTATTTAAGTAGTATTTTTTCACTGTATAAGAATTAAAATTGGTGTGGTATTGCTTGTACTTCGATATGCCCAAAAACTAAACAAGATGGCTGTAATAAACTTTCGGCAAACACAGGAATATAATTTGTAAAATTTTGGATATTTATAAACAAATGGTCTGGCCGGATACTGCCAATCTTCTGGTCTAGATTCCCAATGAGAAAATAAAAAGTAGTTACAAATTAATTCAGAGGTAAAATAAAAATTTTTTAATTAGCGGTAAATCAAAATTTTTGATCAGCGGTAAAATAGAATTTTTTCAACGGTCACATACACAATAAATAAGCATTGGTAAATTTGGTCTAAAAACTGGCAGAATTGTAATAAATGCAATTGGCACACACATGTCTCGCAAAATATGAACAAAACTACGATAGGTTTAGTCTAAAGTCCAATGAAAACGATACGACCTTGACGTATGTCGACGAAATATGCCAAATTATGCTTTAAAGAAATGTGCTTAGATGACATCATAACAAATAATACGATGTTGATAAGAATCCTTAACACAATTGTACTACCAGTACTTGATTGTACCAGTACGACTACATCCAGGCTTAAAACCTTAAACCCAGTATTAAATTCTGCTGTGAGGATTGCGACAGGAGCTTTTCGAACTAGCCCCACAAATAGCATTATCTGTGACGGTGGAATGCTACCACTTGAGCTGAGGCGAAAAAAATGCTTACTGTGGTATGGACTTAAAATATTATCAAGTGATAATCACACACTTAGTGAACTAATAAACGATATACCAATATATAATAAATACAAAAACAGGCCCATAAGATGTCAACTGTCTTTTGTAAGACTTAGACAGGCTCTGGAAGAATTAGACATCCCAACAGATAAGCTTTTCGATAAAACAAAAATACACAAAACCCCACCATGGATGCTTAAACTACCACGGGTTGACACATATCTTAACACACACAAAAAAAATGAAACAAAAAACACGCAATACCAACAACTATTCAAAAACAAACTAAATACTACCTATAAAGACTACATACGATTATACACAGATAGTCGAAACAAAATAACATAGCAGGATGCACATTTAAATATATGCAACACGAAACAGACTTAACGAACATACAACAGTATATTCGGCCAAACTATATGCCATAAGCAGGGCAATTGAGTATGTCAGCCGAAGCTATGAAGGGAGAAGGTTCATAATTTGCGCAGCCTACATTAGTAGCCTACAGGCTCTCTCATCTGTTACCTCAAAACATCCGACAGTGATTGCAGTCCAAGATCAGCTGCAGGTATGTAAAAATCATATAGCATTTCTATAGACTCTGGGACATGGAAATATCACCGGTAACGAAGAAGCAGACAGGTTGGCAAAGAAAGTACTTTTAGAATCACTTTCCGAACAACAAAGCCGGTACTACAGGGATTATAATGAGACATGTGATCGAACTTTATGGGACATACACAACACAAGTTGGGAAAATGAACCCCTCACCAACAAACTAAGGTATATTAAAAGAAATGTATCCAGATGGAATAGTATTGACCAAGCCAGTAGGAAAATCGCTGTTGTTCTGACTAGACTCCGAATAGGACACACACGATACACCCACTGTTATTTCTTTGATGAACCCCACAATGCACAGCCAACATGTCACTGTGTTCCAGATACCCCAATCAATATACAGCACATATTTAAGGCTTGCCCTTTATACACTGATGTAAGTGCCAGGCTTGGAATCACGGGACTTGATGTACTCACACAGGATACTACAGAAGCAACAACTAATATCATGGCATTCCTCAGAGAAACTGACATTTTCAATTAAATATAATAAAATTCAATAAAAACGTATAAAAAAAAAATAAAAATAAAAAAAAAAATAAAAAAAAATAAAAAAAATTAATGTTTCTAATATAATATAAACTAGGCCAAAATCAAAATTATAAACTTTAAGACGAAAAAACTTAATTTGAAATTGAAAAAAAAAGTAAATTAAAAATCTAAATTTAGGACAAAATTATGTAAAAAAAAGGCTTGACAAAACCCATGTGGTTGATAAGCCCATAATAAAGATCTTATAAATAAATAAATAACAAATAATACGATACGAAAAGTCTGAGACAAAAATTTGATCAAAATTCTAAATTTGCCGTTGTTGCATTGCGATATTTCATTTGTCGTTGATCAAAATTCAAAATGTGTTGTTCTTGCACTGAGACAGTCCTAAATCAACAAATTAAAAATGTTTTTCTTATTGTTTTTGAATTGCTGTTTGAAAATGAAAATGAAAATGCCACATTCATTGGACTTGCTTTGCAGCATTCTATGTTGACAATCTAAGACAACAAAAAAAATTATCATTGGGCTTCAGGCTATACCTACGGTAGTTTTGTTGATATTTTATGAGACATGTGTTTCCCAATTATATTTATTACAATTCTATCATATGTGTTATTCCAATTTAAATAGACTGCTAAGATACCGTACAATAATTTTTTCAAATTCAAGATGGCCGAAAGATATCAATGTCGAAAATTAAGAGATATGGCCCGTATAAATCACAAAATTTAAACTCGAAAAATATAAAACTTTTGATCCACAAAACCCTCGTTCTGATATTATAGCTGGCTGAGTATAAATCGTATGCTAAGGAACTCATTGTGAATACTCGTTTAAACAAGCCTCTTCATTTCATTAAATTGGAAATAATAATGCCAAAAAAGTATGATTTTCTTGAAACAATGGGGTCGAACGATGAAGAAAAATGCTTGAATATAATGCAAAAAAAACAAATTTTATTGATATAATCTTGTTACCTAAAGACATAAAATACTATTGTACGTTCAGAACTTTTTAAATTAAATTTTTTTTAAAAAATCCCGACCCGATTCAAATGAATATCCACTGAATATTTTCCAATTTTTTGTTGCTGTTTTCATCACAAAATTTCCATGCATTTTATTGATAACTAATAATTATTATTGATAAAAAATATTTTAAAATACGTTATAAAATTAAATAACTAAACAGAAAAAAAAAATAAAAAACAAAACCAATTTTTGGATTTAAAGATACAAATTTCAATTTTTGTTTAGGGTCTTCCAACATACATATAAGATCTCTCTTTGATGTTTTTTTGTTTTTCATTGTTTTTTTTTTTTTTGTTTCATTTTTTATAGTGTATCTCTCCAAATTAGTACATAAACATATACATAAGACTATTTTTTTAATTCATTTGAAAATTGCCTCCCTCAATATTAAAATGCAATAAATTTTCTTCATATTCATTAAGTGACATGCCTTAAATCAATTGGGGTTAATAATCTAAGAGACAATTTTGACAATGTGAATTAGAGAACTCTTGGAAGTCAAAGACATAAATAATTTTTTTTTTTTTTTTTTGTTATTGTTTTTCTTATTTTATTTTACAAAATATTTGGAGTAATTTGGTTACAGTTATAAGATATATGGATTTGCGATTTTATATAAGTACTTATAAATACATATTAAGTTATTCCCAAATTAGGAAATAAAATTTCGTATTTATTTTTGATTTATGAGGTGGAGATTTGGTTTTTTTTTTAATTATATTTGAAATTATTTAAATTTTTGATAAAACGGATGAATGAATTTTAAATATGGAATTATATAAGATTTTTGGAGCAATTCACAAAAATATACCTAGGTTATAAGTGGGGTAAAAATATCTATACATTGAATATTATAATATTTTTTGTTATATTTTCCATTGATTGAAATTTTTTTACTTCGTCCGTCTTACAGAGAGGTCTTTATTTTCCAGCAGAATAAAAAAGCAAAGTCGTACGTCCGTTGTTTTGATGTTTTTGATTGTAAATTTGTATTACACTTATTTGTATTACACTTATCTAACAATGTATTACATTTTAATCTAAAATTTTGGGCACTATTAATAATATAAATTTATTTATTTATTTATATATTTTATTTTATATATGAATAATTTGTAGGTGCACTCAATTGAGACAAAGGCTGAGAAGCCTATATTGATAAATGGGTATATAAAAGGTCTGAATCGTCTTTGGAAAACAAGGTGCTGCTGTACAAAGCTATACTTAAACTAAATCCAACATTGATGTAATTCAAAGATTTCTGATTAAAGTCCTAAGAATGTAGTCAATGTTCCCTGGTCCAATCACTGATTGAAACTGCAGTATTTGCAGATGATGCGACTTTAATGGCTGTAAGCGTTTTGCAAAGACAAGTAACAGAGCAACTTCAGAAAGGGTTAGATAAAGTAAACAAATGGATCAAAAACTGGAAAATTAAACTGAACGAGCAAAAATCGGTTCACTTTACTTACGCACTAAGACGAAAAGGACCACAACATTGTATGTATATATAAATGATATTCATATACCAAAAACGGAAAATGTAAAATATCTTCGATTCGCGTCCTAACTAGAAACATCATGTTAAGCAATAGTCATTGAAAATCAAACAAAAAATCAGGGATAAGAAGGCTAAACAGTTTTAACTCCGCTTTTACTCCAAGTTGCAAGTGTATAAAAGTATAATCAAACCTATATAGACTTAGGTACGTTATCCAATTGTGGAGATACACAAAAAAATCTAATTTATTAAATACAGCGCTGCAAAAATAAGTGATCACGAATGCATATCGCTATGATTCAAACGAAGATATTGACATAGATCTAAAAATTATTATGCCATTAAACACGAAAATCGATTAGACTCAACATATCAACCTTAAGACGATTGAGATATTAGACCGATCTTACGATAAGAAGGCTGAATAGAATAAAATACAAGGGAACAGAAATGCATATTTCTATACACCCACACAAATTATGCTTATAAGCATAAAAAAATAAAAAAAAACCAATTCATAGAGCAGTATCAATTTACTTAATAATTATTTTTTTGATTTTAAAATAACGGCTCCTCCTCCCCTCTTAAAAAGCTTATATGTATGCTCTGAACCACCCACTATATCAGTTTTACCAATATATTAATATACAAGGCAAATTTCAACCTTCTTTTCTTGTCGAATGAAGGGTTTGACCATATATAAAACCCCATATATAGTTTTTACGTAATCTGGAATCAAATCTGGGACTTTTTTAGTTAAAAAGAAGGGGCTCTCTCTTGACAGTGTGTGCTCTATGATTTAATGTTACAAAATTTTTAAATTAAAATATGTATGCAAATCGTGTAGAGCTACAGCGATCCCATTCTTGTACTGAATTAAAATTTTCTAGATTCTACTATTTAAAATGCATTTGAAATAGGAATAAAATGTGTTGTCTTGACTTTTAAACTTGACTTGAATTTACACATTACAAATTGTAATAATAAAATATTATGTTTCATAGATAAATATCACGTATTTTATATTGGCAGAGCCACATTTTGCATTATAATACAAAATGGTTAATACTAAATATTCTGTACGAGCGATTGTGCCTTCTTGAAATGGTTAATAAATAAACAAAAATATAAATTTAGTATGTAAAGATTCTTCTTCTGATATAGACCAATCATAAAGACCAGGAACATCAATTCGTTTAGCTGTAAATTAATTAACCAATTACCTAATTGGAACCGAGATCTTCTGATTAATAAATAAAAGCTTATATACGAATCTATTCAATAAATTTTCGAAATATAGAACCTATATAGTTTAGAGGTTTCTACAGCGTTAATCTATTGAACTACAAATAAATTTATATGAAGCCTGGAAAATTTTAAAACAAAGTTATTCAAGAACATATTTTTATAGTTAAATATGTTGTATACGAAAATATTATAAAAGCGGTATTCTGGATAAATTACGCTGAAATTAAGTTAAAAAAAAGTACGATAAAAATATCTGAACCATTTTACAACTTGTTATATTGTAACTTAATATTCTTTTAAGTGGTAGTTATTTAAAAAGAGACGTAGCGAAAATATATTTTCAAAATTTTTTCGTTAGAAATTAGAAATTTCAATTTAAAATTTCACTCCATGTTTTCGTCATTTTTGGATACAAAAATTTTAATTTGCCACATTGCCGCAACTCATCCTTCGCCAAAATTAAAATTAAAATTTTTTTTTTAAATAAATTTTTACATTTATGCGGTTGTTGTCTAAGATAAATCAATACACTTACTTTTAGGTTTGAAATATCAAGCTAATTTTGTTTTATTATATAATTTTATTATTTCTACTCTTGTTATTTCATTCATCACATATTCTAAGGAATATCAGAATGATCTAATTTTACCCTTACATTTTTGCACAAAAATTTTTAATTTGCTTATGACAATTTACTAAGTTATGATAATATGTATAACTAATGATATGTATAACATATGGTATATGATATAATAAAAACAAATTATGTACATAAGACCCAGAATAAATTGGGATGATGGGACTTATATTAAATTGAGTACGTTTTTTTAATGCGAACTTCCACGAATTTTAAACTTTTAAACTTCCACTACAATTTTGAGGAGAAGGTGAATACTAGTTTTGTTTTAAACTTCTAACGATTTTGATGATAGTTTTCGTAATATAGAATAACATGGCAGAAAACGTTTATTTTTTGCAATATATAAATTTAAAATTTATTATACGAACAACACAAATATGAAAATAATTTAAATATTAACCAAATAAAAAAATATTGTTATTTAATAAATTCTACGTATTTTAATTAAAGTGAAAGACAACAAAACTTTTATGTCTGGAACAATCTTGTAAGCCAAAAGTTCATTGTCAAATGAAACATAACAAATCTTACAGTTACTAAAATTTTATTTGAAGTAAATAGATAATTAGGATTAAAGGTATAAATAGATATTTTCAATACTTAATAAATTTAATTTTAAAACAATTTTATTGAATAAGATTAATTTTTTTTACTAATATTAATAAATACATTAAATTTATTATAACAAAAATAAATAAACAATAATAATATTAAAATTATAAAATAAAAATTTTCAGTATTTTTTTATGGAGTTTTGTATTATCCAATTAATAAACCGGTATTTGCCGACGCAAAATAAATAAACCATGAAAAAATTGTGTTCATACAAACGTAAATTTCTACTACCTACTTGATGTGCATGGCCCTTTGAATAAGATACAAAATTTTATAAATTTGTTATAATATTAGCTTATTAAATTAAATTACCAAATTTATTATTAATTGCTTGAAAATAAACACTATTAAATATTTTTATATTATAATCAGCCATATTTGAAAAAAAATTACATATTTTTAAAAATTCATACTAAATTATTTCTAAAAAAAATATCTTTTTTCCAATTTCATCCTGTCATTAATGAACCATTTACATTTTCCATTGTATAAAATTATTATCCATATTCATAAACAATAATAATGAATAAAAACTAATGAATAAGTCAAGTACACTTCATTTTCTACAAATACAAAGTAACTGAAGGTCGAATCAAATTTCAAGGCAATAACAAATTTATCGTAAAATAAGCAAAGTTAATTAAGAAAAATAAATTTTCTATACAAACACACGTACATACTTAGAAAAAACATAACACTGATTGAATGATTATCTTAGATTTATCGAAATCATCTTATATAAAAAGATATTAGATAAGAAATGTTTAGGAGCATTTCATAAAATTAAAAAAAAAAATCAAAATAAAAAATCGACAGCCCAGTATGAGTGTTTGTTGGTTTTAATGAATAAAATTAATACTTGTGAATTAATATTTATCAAATTTATTAACCACTTGCCTAGTAAAAAGTGAGTGTTACCGTTCATATTTCAATAATTGATTTACAATTAATTTTTGTTTAAAATTACGAAATAATTACAAGTCAATTATTGGAATTTTCAGAATTTTCTTTAAATGAACAGATTTGTCCGAATAATAATAAATATTGCTTAGCTAGAATTTCATTTAGCAAAAACAAAAAAAAATAAATAGTTTTGAAAACGTAATATACAAAATGTAAATTGTATAATATAACTTAGGTACTGAAGAATAGAAGTGAAGACAAATATAAAAATGGAGTCGGGTACAAAACACTGAAGAAGTTTGCAAGTAGTAAACGAAATACGCGTATCTGTATCATAAGCATATCAGTAAAATTAAAAGAAAATATTCGACTATTTTCATTGTTATAAAAATATTACAACAATGAATTGTCGAAACCACTTGTATCGCTATACCATCCACAATGCACATTAATTGTTATTGAATGCTATCAATCTTTTAATTAAATTAAAATAGATTAGACGTTTTTAATCTACAAATATCTCAAATTGATATTTTGTAATATTTCATTTAGGTTCTATCAAACATGTAGTCTCTCAAATACCAATGCATAGATTAGGTCGAATGTGAGGAAGGAATTCACAAAGTGTTCTTAATTTAAATTTAAATTTTCAGGTAGTAACAGTTTTATTTCGCTATGTCACCCGGCAAAAATAATTACACATTTTGTTTCGTACGGCATAATTAATTACACATCAGGTAAAACTAATGAAATATTTCTAAATTTTGAATAGAATAGTGGTTAAATAACTATTATAACTATATAAATAGTTTTGTTTTAGTATTTTTACATTATTAAGGTTTAGTTATTCCACCTTGAACATCAATAACAGCTTGCAATTACTTTCATATTGAAGTTCTCAAATTTTTAATTAATTCCGTAGGTATGTAGGTATTTTTATCTAAATATTCAGTATCTCTTCAATCCTTTCAGCTTTTTCCTGCTTTTATCGAACATTTAAGGCTCTTCGGTGGCCAAGTTAGAATGTTCAGTCTGCAACCTCTATTAAGTGAAGTATTATGGCTTGCTGGGAACAGTTATCATCAGGAAATATTCTGCATCCTTAAGTGAAAGCATGTTTATTTAATATTTTAATATATCCATATTGAAATAATGTTGTATCTGTTGGAAACAAAGCTCCCAGCCATAGTAGTAAATGCATCCCAAAGACATAACACTTCCAACGCATGGGAATCAAATGATTAAACCACTTTTTACTTTAGCTCTTTTGGAAGATAAATGTATTTTTTTCCAAGAGCTTCCGTGGAATGTAAATTAATTTTCCTCTGTCCACAATATGTTATATCAGTACTCCAATGACTCATTAACATATTCTCGAGCAAAAGCCTCACGTTTTGAAAAAGTTTGTGGTAAAATATTTACCACTTTACCAACCCCATAAGTTTGAATATTATAATATTTACATATTCTTCGTGTTGTTCGTTCACTCCCACTTTTTTTCCAATAATTTTTACTGACCCAAAAGCAATTTTAACCGGGCTTATATCAGGATTTTCTTTTTAATTACTTAACAATTTGCAATAGCCTTCTTTCGGTCGCTTAGTAGCAACTTCATTACTACTAGATCTTTCCCTGTTTTTCAAGCTAATGTATTCCTTTTTTTTCTTTACAAGGTTCTAAACAGTTTTCAAGGTTCTAAAAAATTTTTTTCAGCCGAAAATTTAAATTTAAATTAAGAACACTTTGTGAAATTGATTCCCAAAACTTTTTTTAACACATTTGTAAATTCCGTCCTTAGAAAAGAAAAATAAAAAAAAGATGTTAAAATTTATTGAGTGTGTAATTAATTTTGCCTACCACTGTATATTCATTTGTATTGTTATAATCTGAATGAAATAAAATGGCTAGTTTATAATCGACTAGTTATTTATGTGTCAGTGTAGATGGAAACATTGTGGATGTAAAACATCAACCAAACAAACAACCTTTAGAACAGGTACCATAGATAGAATGATATAAAAAGAACATACATTACAATTAACATTGGCTTTACATTTACAGCTGCAACAAATTTCACCCAAAAACTTTTGAAGAGAGAAACTTCACTTATTTTTCAATTATAGGTACCTTAGAGCTTAGAATAGGAAAGAGCTTTCCACATGGCCAAAAATAATTTCTTAAAATCTGCAAATTGGCTCTACAAATAAAAAATAATATTAACTGGGCTCAAAAAGTGTGAGTTGATGGAATTGCCACTTTCACATATGTCATCATCATCATATAGCATCAGTAAGTTTTAGACTTTTTTACAATATTCCTCCAATTATCTCTTTTTCTTGCAGTCGTCTTTAAATTTATTATTTTCAAATTTACTCTCGGTCTGCCTCTACCTGTTGTACTCATGGGATTTGTCGAGAATATTCTAAGCTGATCTCAGTTTTCTGGCATTCTTATTATATTCCCGGCCCATCTTAGTCTTTGGCTTTTGATGAATTTTATTATATAATGGCCACTTGTCTGCTCATATAGTTTGACATTATATCTTCTTCTATATTGTCTATTTTCTAATATGATAGAACCATATATATGTGGGACTATTATTCTTTCGTATCTTTTTAGAATATACTAGTCATTCAGTACTAATGTCCAAACTTCACGTCCGTATATGTGACAATCGGGCTAATCAATATTTCTTATATTTTGTATTTTTTCTTCTTAAATAGAAGTTTGGATTTCATTATTTTGTTATGTGCATTGGAGTCTTTCTTGTATGCTGCTTTTCATATAATTGTCACTACATAAAAGAACACCGAGTGTACTCAAACGATTTTACGCTCTCAATTACATATTCATTATTTTTTATATTTTCAGGTCCACATATGTACCACTACCTTAATATCATTAACATTAAAAATTAGAAATTTTGAATACATCTTTAACAAAGAACAACCTTCATTCTGTAATATTACGCGCAACACTAAAAATATTTGAGTTATATAATACAATATAATGTGTAGAATGTATAGTTAAAACCTACCATAATGCAAGTAAAAGTAAAATTTAGCTATTAACAGTTTTAAAATATAACAATTGTTTTCCGTTCTTCAACTAATATTTAATTAACAGCTGAGTTTATCAGAACCATATGCATACACCATGTTAGTATTATATAATTCATTTTTCTAATCTTTGGAAAATTCATTTGATGAAGTTCTACTCGCGAAGTAAATACTTTCAGGTATAATTTACTGTAATAATAGTATAGATAACTACTCAAACTTACTACATAATTCCAAATTTACGTCTTGGTTTAATTATACAAATTCACAAGCTTAATAGTATATAAATAACAAAAATACAGTATAAAATGTTTAAAAACTACTAATAGTATACATTTAAATTGTTTTCAGCAATATAATAATACAATAAGGTATACGTCGTGTATATATATATATTTTAATTCATATTATATATTTTATATATGGCCCTCAATTAGAAGAATTTAATTCCTCATTTATTCTCTTTAGAGTCTATTTTTCGTGTTATTTAATTTTGTGTCTTTTGTTTCTTTTCTATACATTCTATAGAGAATTTTCATACATAATTTTAAAAAAATTGTATATATGTATGTACATAATATTATGTTTAGTGTGTGGTGTGTCAGAATATGCAAAAATTTTCAAATATGTTAAAAACAAAAACAAAAAACCTTTTTTTTAATAGTTTTGCTTCTGTGTTGGAATATTTTCAATTTAAAACTATACACTTTAACATGTTTATATGGCTGAAAGCTTTTTAAGATTATTTTTTAGCTTTTTTCGAAACATTTTTTACTATATATGCATATATATATAATGATATAAAAACGCCATTAATTTGGCAAAAAGAACATGTGCTTAAAAAATACAAATGAAGGTATGTCCGGTATACTTAAATGAAATGAAACTCTACAGTCTACACATATGCTTCTCATATACATATGTACGTAAGTATTACGTTATTAGAGATTTTAAAACCGTAGAACATAGAAAAAAATAAAATTTCAACTTTCATACAAATAACAAACCTAATACAATCAATATACCATATAAGTATGTATAATGTATATGTATCTATAACCCTCTTTGCATACACTACGAGTATATTATAACCAGATAGAGGATACATCCATAGGTATAACAGCAATACAATACAAAAAGTGAGGGCATATTATTTAAAGTTTTAAATCGCGTGAATTTTCTTTTTAATTTATAGAACTTTTTCGTCATAGTCAATTAATTTGTTGTCTAAAATAATTTTGTAGAAACAAAAAGAAAAAAACATAAAAAAAAAATTATTTTATTTTTATAATAATAATTAATTATCTCAGCAATTAGAATTACACTAATTTAAAAAAAAAAAAAATGTTTTTTATTTTATTTTTGTTTTCTGTTTTTATCTTTTTTTTTATGGTTAATATTTTAAATAGCCAATTTTGTATCCCATAATGTCGAGTTATTATAATTTAACGATACCATCAAAACCAAAATAATAATAAAAAAAGAAATTAACAAAAATTTATAAAAATGAATAATTAAATTTGAATTTAATTGGATTAAATAAAATTAAAAATTAAAAAGAATTAAAATTTTATTATATTAAATCATCGCCAAATTTTGATAAAGAGCATAGACATCACACTATTTATTTTAATTTTCATAATCAATACAACAAACAACAAATATATTCCTGGTGCTGCAACAGGGTGGTTCAAATGATTTTATACGATTAAAAGTAAAACGTTATTAAGAATTGTGTATTAGCAAGTGTGTAAAACATTATTTTAAGTTTGCATTGAAAAATATTAGGATCCAGTAATAACTGTAATATTAAATACATATGTTTAAAGGTTTTTACAGTTAATGTTTAGTGTTTGATATAAGTTGAAGTATAATGTAAGCGTCAGTAGTTTCATCAAATTAGATTGTGTAATTTCGGGAGGGAATCTGTCCCCATATATAGGCTTGTGATTGCACGTGTTTCTTAGCTCTAGTTAGTCTTCTGAGTCCTTAAGAATACCTAATTTTGTGATTACACTAAGGATGTTCTTCAATGATATGCTAGATAGTTCGGGGAAGTGACGAAGTCTGCTACGAGTGAGCCCTTGGTATTTACAAAGGCAGTGGCGTGTTATAATCCCTGTCAAGATGAGTAGCTGCTCCCTATTGAAACTTAGAAGATTTTAACTTAGACTTCACGATTTTAGGAAACGTTGGGCCAAGCGTCAAAGTTATATAAATTTAACAAACACGCATAAAGTACAACTACAGCTTTTATTACAAGATAATACAGTAAAAAATTCATCCATCTTTTGGTGATCTTAAATGTATCTGATTGGCCAGAAATCATGATTTATAAAAACTGCATAACTACATTCAAAGTGATACTTTCACGATTAATAATTATGAAATAAAAATACTATCCCTAAGCTTAGCTTGTTCCCGTCTTGTGTAAAATCAATCACAATATACGGTAGCGATACTTGGCTACCATCAAACACCCTCAACTAAAATCTATAAGTATTCATTAATAAATATCTAAGGTACCGAACTTCTGACAAACACAATTAACAACAAGGATTTGTGGCGACAACGAAGATCCCATATCGAAACTCTTGTTGGCACAATAGGTAGAGCGTTTATTTTTCAACCGAAAGGTCCCTGGTTCGATTCCCGATAAAGCAAAAAAAAATACTTTATCGGTTTTTTCGACCTGGTCCAGTACCCTTTGTCATTGGGATAAAATAAATGACAAAAAATAATTAAGAGCACAATCTGGTAACAACTTAAATAAAATGGAGCAATTCAAATAAAGAAGGTTCCTGACAATGTGATAAATAGATACTCAAAATCTGTTATAATGTATAGTATAAACTTGCAGTACCGTACTTAATTTACCACGAAAAGGTTACTGTCAAAAACATAACAAAAAAAACAACAAACAAAAGGAAGAAATGGTGATGGGTAGGTCATACACTCAGATAACAGTCAAATAACATTGTGCGAATGAACCTAGAATGAACTAGAAAACCTGGTCATATAAATAACAAGAACACTTGACGTAGAACTATAAAACAAGAGCCAGAAGGAGCAAACGTATCGTGGGAATAAGTGAAAACAGTAACTACCAAGTGGAAACCCAATATGTTTCCAAGAGGAGTAAGGAAAAAAAATTTCTATAACCCATCAGGTGTCAAATTTTGCTAAATTTTTAATGTCATACTTAAAACTAGCAACGGCTTGAGACTATATTCGTTTTATCCATGAAGAATATTTTTGTAAAATGCATTTATTAATCTGTCAATAAAAAGGGAATATTCTATTTAGAAGTTTTACTTTTAACTTTGAGACGAAATTTTACACTTTAAAAACATTTTTAGTGTAAATAGAAAGATCAACTGTCTTAAAAGACCAATTAACAACTACAATAAGTTGTTACATATAAGTTACATATTAACAAAATCTGATACACAATTTAACAGTACCCAACTCAACTTGTTAATTTTAGCAGCACCATCAATTAGCAAGCTTTAAATTCAACGAATTAAAACAGCTAAAATGACATGTCATAAGGGAGAGATTTTAAAATATTTAAAGATAAATAATTATTTATTTATATTATTTTAAAAGGACAGAAAATGGTAGTTTTGACACAATACTGTACAGTTTGCATATTTACATCATTGCGTCCCAGCTCAATTCTAATAACTTGAGATGATTTCGGATGATTTTTAGCAAAATTTAAAACTGAGACCAAAATGGAATGTTAAGTATAGTGTTTAACAGTTTTACAGAAATATGATCTAACACATATATCGCTGTAGAACAAGCTGATGCAAAGAAGTCTTAATGGTCAACTCGATATATATGGAGTTGAGCTACATGGGCTATGAGCTGTCAAATAGCCGGAAACTGTTATATACAGATCCTGAAAATATTTCAAGCAAAATTTGTTCTCTATACCAAATGAACGTTCTTTGGTACGCCACAAAGTGTCAAATAAGAAATGATCTAGCCATGTGGTCCATGTAAAATATATGCTAACAACATATTTTTTTTTAGATTAGTGAAATGTACCACAAAGACTTCATCCAAAACTAACTTGTAGGTGATATACTGAGTACCGTTCATTTAAGATGATTGACAAGCTTCAGACACCTAATAAGTCTAAGTCTATTCTAACTAAAATACAGTTAGAAATATTTAATAAAAAGTGTTTTTTTTCATTGAGCCAATTTGAGTCAAACAAAGTCATTTTTTTACGATAAATAAACTCAGTGAACCCCTTCTTAACATGTTATTTTAATTTTTCTTAAATTTTCACTTTTTATCATGAATATGCGCTCTCTGTATAGTTGTAAATAACTGTAATATCTTTATAGAGTTAAAAAACAAAAATAAAAACAAAATTTCCTATTGCGAAGAAGGCCTACCAGTATTCTAATTTTAACAATATTTCCATTGATTTAATAAAACAAATAATTAACCTTGACGTGATGTTCCACAATGAGGCAGTAGAAATTTATTAAAAAAAAAAAAAATAATAAACAATTTAACATTCTATACCTCTGACTATTTAGCACCAAAATATTCACTTTCATTTGGACTACCCTGTAGCATTTAAACTGAATTAAAATTAAAAATAAAATAAATTCTCGGGCGACAGATTAGTAGAATTGATATTTGACTTAATTGGTTCTACTAGCATTATAACGGAAATTTTATCATTTCCTAAAATTTTAGGTTATAATTTATACGAATGAGTTAACATCAGTCTCAGGTTGGGTGAGAATAAAATTTGGTAATTTATTAATAGAGGAAAATCGTAATTAGCTGTGCAGCAGTTTAAAAATACGAAAAATTTGCTAAACTATTGTTGTTCTTCTTCCCTTCCCTATAGAGAGTGAATTTGCTCTTTGCAATGTTGGCAATAGTATGAAAGAATAGAGTTTTTTATAAGAAAACAATGGACTTATTTATGGGTCCATACTTATTAGATACTAGCTGTACCCGCTCCGTATTTTTGGAAAGGGAAACAGTTATTTTAAATGCTTAATGCCTTTTAATTTTGATCTTTATTTATCTTTTACATCTTTATTTATCTGGTGACTTTATCTGGTGGCTTTGATATCCTGGTTTGGATTGTTGCCATAATCCAACATTTCCGTAAAATTTTGTGTAATAAAATTCAACTTCACCACTAAAGATTTTTTAATATTCTAACGGATTTGTTTTGTACTATATAAGTTAATTTTATTAAATTTATGTCAAAAATACAGTAAAATAAACAATGTATAGATGGCTATTCAGTTTTGAAGGTTATGTTAATTATATTATTTTGTTCTTAAATGTAAGCAAGCAGTAAAAATTGTTGTTTGAATTTAATTGTTTCGCAAGGCCATGTAGTTATATTTCGATAGTCAATTCACTTTTTGCACGTCCGCATTTTCATTCATTGCAACGTGTTCTTTAAGAGCTTCTAAAATATTATTCACATTATAATAAATATTTTAAATAGTTATATTTTTGTACATTTATCAAGTTTATTAACTACATTTCTAGCCAAACGAAAATGTTGTTTCAACTATGAGTATTTGAGTACTTCTTAAAAACTGCTACATAGTTTCCAGTTATTAATATTTTAGTACACCGTTCTTTTTTTCTATTCATCGACTGATGTTGAGGAAGATGAAGAAGAATTTAGTAATGAGCTACTTTCGTCTCATAAATAAGTGCGAACTCTATATTTGCTAATTTAATAATTTTCATACATCGTAACCTTTCATATCATATAATATCATATATACCAATTTTGTTTTTGTCTGAAGCCTTTTATAACAACAATAATAATACTGACAAAATAGTTCATTATGAAAGAATGAGAATTGAGAAAATAAATCAATTTTTATTTTTCTATGTATTATGGAAGTATGTATAGGGTATGGGTGGGGGTAGGTAGAAGTAAAATATGTTGAGTATTATTTCAACACATTTTACTTAGATACCTACTACCCTTATATAATGCATTATGATGAGAGCGTATCATCATTACTTATTTTTTAGATATACAGGGTGTTCCAGAGCATGCGTATCAGCTTTTTAAGAGGGGAAGGAGCCGTTATTTTAAAATTTAGAAAAAAGTTTGTTAACTAAATCGAGGGTGCTCTATCGATTGATGGTATTTTCAACTCATTAAAAAATATCCCTCCCTATTTAAAAATTTCGATTTCGGCCAGAAAAATTCGGCGATTTTTGTTCTTAAAAAACCGGTTTTCAGTCCTTTTCGGAAGTTTAAAAATACCACCAATCGATAGAGCATCCTCGATTTAGTTAACAAACTTTTTTCTAAATTTTAAAATAACGACTCCTTCTCTCCTTAAAATGCTGATACGCATGCTCTGGAACACCCGGTACACTCATATTTTTTAGATCTAATGTAAATTGTTTGTGTTTTCAGTTGGAAGGTGCAAGGTGCATACTTTTTTAAGCTGCTCCCAAAATTTACTAGATTAGCAATGGCATTATACTAGTTCATATAGGTATATATATTATATATATATATTTTTCTCGTTAAACAGAAGAACATTATAGCCTAATTTTGCATCTCACTTTAACTCACTTAGTGAAAAAAAAGATGAAGAACTTATATTATGTATCTCACTTTTACACACGTGGTGACTATACTTGTAGTAGATAAAATAGGTGACAAAATGTAGACTGGAAAAAAGAGGTAAGCAAATGCATATAACTTCTATTTATAATATAATTTTGTTTTAAAATACCTAATAATATATTTAAATTATATATATGAAATCTTAATTTATTATCTTTACTAATTGAATATTTGTTAATCTTTTATATAATACACAAGATGAACGACGAGGGAAGTAAAAAAGCAATAATAGTTGAATTATAAATTACACCACAAAAATATTAAAAGCTTAGCAAGTTCTTGGTGTTGAATACTTAAAACATTTAAAATAGTTACACCAAATAAATGACGGTTATTTCCGGGTAGAGCGACATATATACATTTTTGTTTTACTCTTCTAAAACAAATTTCAATCACAGACAATTTTGAAAAAGACTTCATAAAAATTCTTTCATTTTAAATAAACACATCAAACTTATAGAAAAAAGTACAAAAACGAAAACACAAACAAAAATTGAAAACCAAACATAAAAACAAAATTCAGATCACAATCTTAAAAAATGATATAATAAACGTTAGTTCATTTGCTTCTGCTTTTTAAAAGAAATGTATACAGTAAAACATGGTTATAGTCATTCCGTATATTTCAGTAATATTTGTGGCTATAACCGTTCTGTGATTATAGACGTAGCAAAAAAAATTCAATAAAATATCTTTCGTATAACAGTTTTAAGCTTTATTTTATTCATAAATAGCAATTCTGCTATGTAATCACAAAATATACATATTTGTAATAAAGAACAGAAAATATTTTTTTTTTCTATAAATCACTTTTTTAATAAAATAATTCACTTTTGACTTATTTTTTGTTTTATTGAAAAAATTGGCATTATATTTTAATGTGACTATAAACGACATCGATTGTATGAACTTATGAAGTTTACTACTTTCTTTCAAACAAATTGTTGTTATTGCTATAACAGAATTGTGACTACAAACGTTTTTTGACTATAAACAAATTAAAATACATTTAAAAATATTAAAAAAGATGATGACAGTAAAATTGTTGACTAAAAGCGAATTGTGCCTGTAATCAGTAGTGCAGACTTTAACTGATTATTACTGTAATTGATGTCAAATTGATTATGATGTCATGGTATATATTAAGATAGCAGAAAAAAGTTAAGCAATTCCCATACTATGACATAATACTAAAATAGAGAAATATATTAATTTTTTACACTTTTATATTTTGTTTAATTTTTAAATCAATTTTTTAAAGCTTTTAATTAATTTTAATTTAAATTTACTTCAATATTTTACAAAAAAAAAATTTTTAATTAATAAAACATAAACATAACCATAATTTAAATTATGTAAAAAAACATATAATTTTTTTTTCTGAGAGTAAGAATTCATTAGTCGATCTATCATGGATTTTTTATGACTATTATTAGTTTAGGTGCGCGTGACTGAAACCACTTGGTATCCTCCAAGGATTCCAATCTACCTACAGAAAAAAAAATTGTTATCCAGGATTTTTTAAATAAAATTGCAATTGCACAGGAGCCCCCTAGTATTTCATAGAATATACATCGTTTAATACTTCATTGTAGTATATATCATTGAATACTCATACATTGACTGACAGTAATGAGTAGAGGCAAAGTTAAATATGTTAGTTGAATATACATAGATTAAAATTGATTCTATTCTATTCAATATTCATTCATCTACAAGACTACAAACCTTTACCTTTTTTGACATCTCTTTCCAATCATATTTCCACTCACATTCACTCACCTAAATTATTTCGAGATACAGAATATAAAATAATTCCAAGGGTGAATAAAGAATTTTACGTGAAAGTGAGAGTGAGTGAGGTACAGAATGATCTATTTATTTTTTTCAATTGCTACTCACTTTATTTTTTATTATTTTTAAATTATATTTTAATTTTCCAAAAAAAAAACACGAATTTTACACGTCACAAATTAAACGTCAAACTGATATAAATTCTGGAATTACATTTTGCTCAATTCAATTCAATTTCAATTTTATTCAATTTAATTTTTACATTTAAATTTGAGTTTTATTACGTTTATTATTATTACATTTAAGGTAGATTGAACATTTCAAAATTTTATTTTGAGCCACTTGAAGAGTGTTAATGTCAGTTTTGGCAATATCATGGAAGACTGGACATGCATATATTATGATCGGTAGAAATATAGCTTTCATTATTATTAATTTATTTTCAATTGATAGGTTAGATTTTCTATTGATAAATGGATATAGGAGCATTTCATGCTCAAACAAATTTTTTTGTTTACAAACTGCTCAAAAACGTTTCTAAGTAGTTTGCTTAGCTAAAAAACTATATTGTTGATTTTGTTTGATCTTCCCCTGTTGTTTTGTAAATTAGGCAAAATTTAAATTGATGAATGTATCTATTAGATATATGTTATATAATAAAACTTATGTCATATTCGAAAACTTTAAATTTAAAGTACGACAGCATGGCTATAAAATATAATTTTGACGAAATTGGTTTAAAAAAACTATTTTACAGCATGTTGTGTAAATAATCTAATAACCATGAACTATTATGGTAGACAGAAAATATAGTATGAAAACCAAAGTAAAGAAAATTTAATATTTTTTGTGTTTTTATAGGTTCATATTTAAAACAAATTTTTAATATTTATATACACAGAGAAATATCATTAACTACAAGGAAAGGAAATAGAAATTTTATTTTATAAAATACAATAAGAAAGAAAAAATCTTTCAACAACATGTCAACAAAACCTAAAAACAAAAATTCCCCAAATTTTATTTTTTTTTTTTAAATTTCACAGTAAATTAAAAAGTTATTTGAAAACAATATACTTACATATATAACCTACATACATATACAACATTTAGAAGTACCCTCATCTATCATTAATAAAAACATCTCAAATAGAAATTCTAACTTGCGAAATTTTAATTTGACATTAATGTACCGTTACTATGTTTAATATAGTAAAATAGTAAAAAAAAAGCGAAACAAAAAACAATTTTTCAATTTTGACAGCTTCAATACAAGAATAAGACAAATAATGAAACAGGTTATCAACATTTGAATTAAAAAAAAAAAACACTTTTGCTGTTATTGTTACATTGTTGAAATATTTGAATGAAGGGAATGTCAGGGAGTTTACAATTTTTTATTATGTATATGTATATAGAAAAAAAAATTAATTAAAAATCGAATGAAACAATATAATATTAGGTATACTGTGATTCAATTGTTTTTTTAAAAATAATTTGAATATTGAAATTTATTCAATAACAATTAAATTGTAAAATTTTATAAAATAAAAAAATATACTGAAACAGCGATTGTTAGTTAAAATATTTTATTAGGTAATGCAAAACCATATCAAAATCAAACAAACATATATGTTTTTCTATTAATTATTCTTCGCTTTATAAATTGCGTCATATACTACAAAGATTAGTGGATAGTAATTTCTATATTGTTGAATTATGTCAAAGAATATGAAAATTCTGTTATCAATAGCACTAAATGTCTTCTCACTGTTATCGTTCTAAGTCAAGTTTTGTGTTTAATTAATTAGATTGTTAATTATATTTGATTAAATTAATTCTACAGACATATTGGACATAGAGGAGACTGGAGAAGATCATCAAAAATTAAACAGAGTCTATAATCGACGTTGCCAGCCTCTACAATATTGTGAAACTCCAAACTATAACTGAATTCATAATTAAAACAGGTCAAATTTGACTAACCATTAATTTGTCTGCAGCTAAGTGTATAGATCCAGTGACTCATCAATTATTTGATTTATCAAATCAATTTATTTAGTTAATCAAACATGTTTGATTTAAATCCAAAAGACAAAAGTATAATAGATTTAAGGTAATATTATTAAAGCACAGATACATAATCATAGTATGTATTATGTTTCCTGTATAATTTAATAATGCAAAAGGATGTACCGATACAATGTTTTTCTTAAGAATTTATCAGAAGTAGATTTCAGAGGAGGTATAAATATCGATTAACTGCCATCATCAAACAGTCAAATTCCAAAAATAAATTTTCATTTATTTCAAGGTTATTCACTTTCATTTATATAAAATAAAGGATGTTTAAGGAGAAATAAATAACACGTCTTATTTTATACGTGCGTATACGTTCTAAAGTAATATTATGCTTTTGAAATAATCTACAAATTGAACTTAAATTTTTCAAGACAAGTTTTAGGAAATTAGAAAATTTTAATTTATCAATGATGTAATCTCTGTAGGATGATACAATTTGATCCCCAGTAGGATTTTTTAATTTAAAAATTATTTTGCACACTTTTGTTGTTTTGTTTTCACATTGTTGAATATTTGGGACAAATAAACTTTTTTTAAATTATTTTAAAAAATTATTTTTAATTATATAAAATGTGTTTATTAAACAATAATAAAATATAACAATTGGATATCAGTTTTTTATCTTATTTATTAAATTAAATACTGAAATATTCCACTTTAAAAAATATTATATTTAGTTGTTTGCTAATGCGCTGCTCTTGATCGACTGAGTGTGCAGTTGAGTTCTCAATATTTTATTTCAGATGATGTTTTCAACATTTTATTTGAAGTGTAGAACACTACATTACTACCACACCGGACTAGAGCAAGCCTTTTTTTTTGGGATAATAATTTTTAGTGCTTAACGTGTTTAAGTTATTGTTGTTTTTGACTGTGGTGGCTGGTTGTGGTGGATCCTATTGTTGCGATTGGTGTAGAAAGCTGTTCGCTGAAGAAAACCATCATTGATTTTTTGATACACTAGTTTTAAGCGCTCTATGTTGATAACAGTTGCGTTTTCCTTAATTTTTACCTTGTAGCAATTGGATTTACATTGGAGTATTTTATACGAACCATCATAAATTGGCGATTGGGATGGTTTGATAGAGTGGTTTCGAACAAATACATGACTGCAATTTGATACCAATTTGTGAACAAATACGTGTCTATTGGTATGTCAAACTTGTACCTGTTGGTTTTAATAATAACTTTTTGAAGTTTAAATAACGTTTTGTTGCGGGTGGTACTTTGCAATCGAAAAATTGTGAAGATAATCGAAATGAAGTACCCTCGGCTTTAAAGGTATGTTACGCCAGCCAAGCATAATAAAAGGTAGATTGCTCACCCAAGTTTCTTTTCCAGCGGCTAGAAATGCGGTTATTAGAAAACGATGCCATCTTTCTATTTAACCATTTGTTTGAGGATGATATGGTGATGGTCGAACTAGTTGAATGCCAAGTTATGATAATAATTTTGAAAATGAAGAGGTATCAAATCGACGTCTTTGATGGGCCAAAATTTTTTTGAAGTACGCTGAAGGGAGAAATCCAACCATCTAGAAAAGTCTAAAGCTCTACAGTTATATAGCAATCGGGATCAAAAGATGTCTATCACAACAAACACTGTCTCTCTACTTTACTACCACGTGAATATATTTCTTGATAGACTGGGCAAATGACTGACCATTATGTGTAGACAGTATAAACTATTATGTATCGTAGTATATAAGAAAAATCAAAATATATCTGAAGTCAGTGTAAAGCATTGAATAACAAGAAACAATTTCATCTATAGGAAAATAATTTATTAATTTCGAAGATGTCCACGTCACTGGAAAATGTCTCAGATTCCCAGATTGTGGTCAATCCTAACTTAAAATCTAACCTAATCAAGAATTTACACTTTCAATGGGCTAACTATGCTTCAAATACTTTAAAACTAGTCTATACAAAATCATCTTTTATTTTTTTCATTCTTTTTAAATATAATATAGGTTTAGTTTTTGTTCAGCCTTCAGACCAAACTCCCTCCCGTCAATCAAATAAAAATCGCTTCTATTTTTTTTAGTTGTTTTGCAACCAAATTTAATGTTCAAATACAAATTGTTTTATTACGTTTCTATTATGTACGCCGATATCAACTCAAACGATCAACTACTTCCAGGAGAACAATTTGGTTTTCCGAACAACAATTTTACCAATCTACAACTTTTCCGATGTCGTAAGTTTATCAAAAATCAATTTTATGTAACAAAATCTAGGGCTGAGGGTTCGATTTAATGTAACCTGTATTTTGCAGACATTTTTACTATAATTTCTTGTAAAATATGTTTGTATGCTGATGTATAAGGCGCATGCGAATCATACAACGATTATCTTCAACCTGGAAAACAGTGCGAATACATTATACTACCAGTATTACTATACGTAGTTACATGGAAACTAAATAATAACTAATCAAAAACCTCTTCATGCTTCTTTATACTAGGAAAAAACATAGTTTATTTTTATTGAGAGGTATTTACTTACTTACTTACTTGTTGGGCGCTACAGACTTTAAGGTTTTGGGCCTGACGCAAAATTGTACTCCACTGACTTCGGTTACGAGCGGAATCACTCCAGTTGGTGATTTGAAGTTTTTTCATATCTTCCGATGCTTCATCTCTCCAACGACGGGGCGGCCTCCCTCGACGACGTGCTACCTGGGGCTTGGATTCGAAGAGTTTCCTAGCCGAAGCATTTTCATCCATACGTTCTACATGTCCTAGCCAATGAAGACGTCTTATTCTGACTATTTTGGCTGGGTCCATGTCGTTGCAGCCGTTATAGTTCGGCATTGTATCTTCTTCTTCAAACCCCTTCGTCAGACACAGGACCATAAATGCGACGAAAAATTTTTCTTTCAAAGATACCAAGTGCATGCTCGCTTGCTTTTGGTAGTGTCCACGATTCAGAACTGTATAGCAGCACCGGAAGGATGAATATTTTGTATAATTGTGCCTTGGTATTTTGGGAAAGGAGCTTTGAAGCCAGTTGTTTGGACAAACCGAAGTAGCAACGGTTTGCTAGGGTAATTTTTCGCCTTACTTCAACACCGATGTTATTGGTGGATTTGATGTTGGTTCCGAGGTACTCCTCCGATGTTGGTTCTGAGATAAACTCTTGAACTACCTCAAAATTATATACGCCAACAGTGATGTTGTTCCCTATATATAATACCATATGAGGTACTTACAACTAAATGGTAATTCCTTAAGTTTTTTTCGATAAAGATATATAACTACGTGAATACATGCCGAATGGAAAAGTTATTCACATCAGTAAATTAGTTCAGAAACAATATCTGTATTTACTCCCGTTTCAAATATATTAAGTGATGTAGGAGTTTTATAATAGGTACCCGAACAGTCAACATTTTTAAAAAAGGTAAAAATTGTATTAGTTTTTTTTGAGAGAGTAACCTGCGTACTAATGTAGCAACTTTGGTTTTTGAAATATTTTTGATTAGGGCTAGCAATTGTATATAGAAGCTACCGAAACCAGTCAGAATTTCAGAAAGCAACATAACAAGGATTCGATTCTATGTAACAGAATATCTTCCTGTAAAATTTGGTTGAAATTCGTCAATGCGTTTCGAAGGACACAAACCGACACAAACATACATACAAATTTTGTTTTATTATTATTATTATTATTATTATTATTATTATTGTTATTATTATTATAATTATTATGATTATTATAATTATTATAATAATTATTATTATTATTATAATTATTATTATTATTATTATTATTATTATTATTATTATTATAATTATTATTATTATTATTATTATTGTTATTATTATTATTATAATTGTTATTATTATTATTGTTATTATTATTATTATTGTTATTATTATTATTATTATTATTGTTATTATCATTATTGTTATTATTATTATAATTATTATAATTATTATTATTATTATTAATCAAATTATGATACATATTATCAAAAATCAACATCAATAAGAAATCATCTTCCTCGCATTTAATAATATTTCAATTTTAAAGTAAATCCTCAAGAGCATATCAGTTATGACAAGTGCTCTAGTCTCAGTTTGACTAAAAAATACACATACCGTTGAAAATAAGCTTCTTAGTGTGATGCTAAATCTCCTTTGATACTACAGTATAGACCTATGCATAATCAAATCTAAAAATATGACAAAAAACAAACAAAATTGGAATAGATTAAGAAAATATTTATTGTCAAGTGGTGCAGCTCCAAATTGGTCGATAATTGTTAAGGTAAATTCTAATTGTTTGCTTTTTGATCAATATTTGTAATATTAACTTTTATTATTAAGTAGTTTAGGTCCATAGTTACGATTTTAAGTAAAACTATGAAAATATACAAGCAGTCAAACAACGTTTTTGTATTTTCCCACGATTTTACCTTGAAAAAATTAAAATAACAAATAACTGTATAAAGTGTACAAATCGTAGCTGATAATATATTAAAATGTTTGCTCTAACTAGAAGAAAAATTATAAATTACGTAAAAAATTTATTAAAAATAACTAAAAATGATTCGAAATAAATAACTAATTATTAATAATAAAAAATAGTTAAGATATTTACAAGATATACTGAAGTTTTGATTCTATATGTACTTCTACGCTGTTTCAAAAAAATTTACCCACATCTTGTTTGTATTTTAAATCACATCTAGTATACTGACATAATTATTGCCCATTATGTTTACTCATTTTATCCATAAATTCTCATTAGTTGAGAGATAAGATCTGAATTTTATCTCTTTAAAAAATTATTAACTTTCAAGCCAATAAAATATTTTTATCATTATTATTATTAACAGTGGACGAACTATTTTGCAATACAGTAGTACAATATTATCTACTTTTCAATCTGTTCAATTCAAATATAGTGTAAATTTTGTTTTTACAACACTAATTACTGTCAAGACAATGGAATTAAGATTAAATTGCTGGTGAATAGTCGAAAATTATATCAAGACATAAATGTTGAACTCTAACTATATAATTTAAATGCGGGAAACTTTTATTTTGGAAATAATTCACCTTAATATATATAGTTCTATTTCTATTTTATCTTAGTGATAGCCAAATTATTTTTCCAGCTAATTTTAAGGAATAAATAAAAATCAGTTTAGACAAGTTTTGTCAGACGATATAACCCTACTATACTCATATACTACCAATGTTGGTCGGCTTATTAAAGCACAATTATAAATTTTATTAAATACTCCGTACTGTTATAGCTCAGCTCTTCTCAGACTTTTGAAGAAATAAATAAAATAAATAAAATTATAATAATTAAATAAAATATGAATAAATTCCCTTGTGTTCTTTTTCTAGAAATGTTTTTCCTTAACATTGTTTTTTACAATAACACAAAATTGCACTGATGTTACTCATATGCAGGATGTTAATGTTACTCCATTTTTGGCTTATTTTTTCTTACAATTAATATTTTGTTTTTTAATATAGTTTTTATAATTTTAAAATATAAAAAAAATACAATTAAATTGGAATTTGAAAAGATTCATTTATGAGTTCATATCCGATTAAATTAATTTTTTTTTTCAATTTCCATTCACACTGAAGTTAAATCAATTTTTGTTGTTGTTTCTGTTTTTATACACATATCGTCAATTTTTTAATCATTCTTTGAATTGATTTTTATGCCAACTATGGTACTGCTACATGATATAACATTTAAAATAGAATAAATTGTTTCGGTAGTAGCTTAAGCTATTATCTTGTTTTTATTGAGTATGAATCTTAATATAACTACATTTTTTATTTAACAACTATTAAAACATTAGATAATTAGTTCTTACACTTCTCAACTTATGTAATTATGTATACTTAATTTTTCCACTTTGCAAAAGTATTAATACCGGATATTTAGAAATGCAATTGGCCAGTCATATTAAAATAGTTCATGTATCAATTCTATTTGGTATTTAAAAAAATGTTTATTATCACTTTGTCGGGCGAGTATCTTTTCAAAAAAAAATCAGCCGCGTTGTATCAAATCGATACATTAGTTCTTGCGGTTTATTATGGTTTGTTTTTAATGACGAATACTTATTTATTTCTTAAATGTTGTCTTAAACATGACATTAACATGTCTATAAAAAAAACAATAATTCGTGAATATTTGATTAAAAAAGCAACAAAACTGAAAAGTCAACATAATTCATATTTTAATTCATAAAAAAAAAACTTAAAACATAAAAAAGATTACATTAAGGTAGAATTATGTTAGGCAGAATCTCTACACATATTGAAATGGCAACAATATTTACAAAAAAACTTGAACATGGTTCAAACAGATTGGTTTTTCACAATTCAGGCAATTTTATCTATTCAGATCTGACACTTTTTCTTTATACTTGAAGCAGTGTTTTCATTAGTTTTAGTCTTTAGTTCATTCATAGGTTTATATGTATCGAGCCGACGTTGCAGATTCAAGTGCAAATTAGTCATAGAGCTTTTCCGAACTAAACGGGATAAAACTAGTTTGTTAGACAATTGTTTGTTTAATTAATTGCCTTAATTGTCAACTTTTCAACTTAATTCGCAACTTTTAAAAAAATAAAATCTTTTATATCTTCACTCTACAAAGGTCCAGACAACACTAAAGTACAATAAAATAAAAATTATTAAAAAACAGAAATCATGTCGGTACTAACTTTCGTTTAGAAATCGTAGAAAAAATCCATTCGGGTGCATCAATTTAATACATCCGGCCCCAACGAAGGGTTATAATTAAATATAAAGATATATGGTCTGCTTTTCTAGACAACTTAGAGCTCAAAAACTAAGCTGATTAGAACGAATATAAATTAGTTCGTCAAAGCCTAATTTTTATATTTAAGTAAAATATTAAGATTTGAGATAAAAATAAATTGATTTAAAAAAAAATTTAATACCAGTATTTATATGGAAGATTAAAATCAGACAAATTAAAGAATGCTAGTGTGGTAAATTTCGATTCAGTCTTTTTTTACCGTTAATTAATTGCATTATAATTGTCAAAAGTATATTGCGTAATGCGTAACTGGTTTTGTTTTTGTGTTAAATTTTGATGAATTTGTATTTTTTTTTTGATTTTAAGCGTGAATCTTATTTTTTTAACTTTCGGCGAAAATAATAGATCGGGACATATTATAAAATTGTACATACATAGTAAATATAAATATAGAACATAAATAATCTCGCAATGTACATTAGACAATTTCTATTACAATTGACTGTCTTGAATATGCCTTGAATAAAGTTATTCATTTCAGTCAATTTCCTCAGGATCATTCAATTAAACAATTTCAACTTGTTATATGGAAAACTAAATTTCACATGTTTTTGATATCGTTTAACATCAGGCCAACCACCAAGAAATTGTTAAAACTTTGTGGAACTGTTGGAGATCAAATTTTTAAATTTTGTATTTGCTTATACTAAAATTATTTTGATTATATTTTTTTTTCTTGTCAGACCTGTCAATATAAGATAATAATTTGAGAAAAAAAAACAACCAACAAAAAAAACAACAAAAAAATAAAATAAAAATTTAAAATAAAATTAGTTTAATTTAAAAATTGATTTGAATCAAATTTTAGAAAAATGTAAAAATATTTAAAGTCAAAATTTAGGAAAAGTTTCCGACAGAGTTTGAAAGCTCAATAGTTGTCTTATTTTAATTCAAATATTTAAAAAAAAAATTAATTAAATGAAAAAAAAAAAAAATTAAATCTGAAATCTTATAAATTAGTTGATTTAGATGAATATAAATTTAAATTTATAAATCAAAATCAAGAATTTTGTTTTTGTTGTTGTTGCTTTTAATGAAAAATATAAACAATCATCACGGTTTATTGAATTATTTTGATATTGTTTATTACATGATGATGTTTAGTGTTTATGTTTATGTTATTGAAAACACAATTTTGTTTTTTTTTCCTTTATTTTTTTTTTTATATGAACATCATAGATACAATATATTATTATTATTGTGTATCTTTAAATATTATTTTTAGTTACATGTACTGACTGATAATACTTAAAATATTACACATTGATATATATGTCTATCTATACTATCTATATAAATATGTATGTATATTTGTTTTTGTGTATACTCCTGTAGTGAGTGATCTATCTAAAAGTATATTTTTAAATAAATTGTTCTACTTAAATAGAATATCATTAAAAATGCGGCCGTTATTTTAATTTTCTTCACACGAACTTACTAAATACAATGAAAACAATGAATTTTACTATATATTGTACATACATATATGTATAGAAACAACTATACATAACATATTATATTGTAGATATTATATGGTTTTTTAAGCGTTTCCAGATATTTAGAAATTATTTGAAATTATTATTTTGTACCTACATATATGATTTTGTATTGTTTTTTATTGGAATAATATTGCAAATTAATTTTAAAATTATTTAAATGAGTGGGTGTTTTAAATATTTATTTTAAAATAACATTTAAGCATTTTATTTAATTAATGATATTATGGGTATATTCTGGCAGGTTGTTAATGAAATTTTTTTTAATTGTAATTAGTTATAATAGCACATATATTACGTGAGATAATAGTCTAGTGAATCTTGGAATATTTGGAATATTTGTTTCAATTGAATAAATCATGTTATTATTGTTTTTGTTTGTTTTAATTTTGTATATTAAAATATATGTGGTGCTTTGTTAGTTTAGATTTATATTTAATACTGATCGATAGAAAATAAGTTTGTATTACACGATCGAATATTCAAAAGATGGTAGTTATCAATCAGTCCTATTTCAAGAACGAGTTAAAAACCGACCTTGAGGCAAATACAATCTTAGAAGATATTCAATTTAGAATAGCCTGACTACTGATTATTTATGTCATCTGTGACTAATATGTGACTAATAATTGACCCATATCCACTTTTGTAATACTTTGTTAATTATAAAATGGCCCATACGCCTATTTTTTGGATATGGATCATTTTTGTATGAAGTTTGACGTCAAAATTATGATTTATTTCTGAAATGCCCCATATTCATATGCCGGACTGATAAATGATATAAAAAATTTGCTGGCTTACTTGCCAACAAATGATCAAAACTATCTAAAAGCATTATTAAAAATAAAATAATTTTGATTGAAAACGTACGTTTTTATTATGGGGGGAATAACCATTGATGTCAAAAACGTATGGTTATTCTCGCCATAATAGAACCATACGTCTTCAATAGTTATAAGTTAAGGTATATAATAATTAATTTAATTTCTTTATTTTTTTAGTAATTGAATTATTGTTTTATGTTAAATAGTTTTTGTTTTAGATTATAGTACTGTTATAAGAGAATGTGATCTCCATGAAATAAACTGATTTTTAATTTTGAAATTTTTTAATACCATAAATATTTTTTTAATATGTAGTGGACCATATATTTATTTGTAAAGTTTAGTGATAAAACGACCCATATCCAGGTAAATTTGACACACGTGCATGGACTAAAATGAACGAAGCCGAGTTGATGGCATAGGGAGCCTTTCAGAACTCAGCCGACGACTATAAAAAAAAAATTATGTTTAACTCTAATTGTTATATTTTTGAAATCCCGAAATTTGTAAGTGTGATATGTTGTTATAGAAATTTTGCTATCTTATTGTGTTATTTTTAATAAAAGAGCTTTAAATTATTTTTCGTCAATGAAAATTTAATGATTTATTGACTTTAGACGTAATAATTTCGCATAAAAGAAAACTAGAATAATCAAAATAATTTGGAAAATTTAATTTAATTTTATTTTATTTCATTATTTCAACGAGATGGAAGTTTGCTCCAAGTGTCTAAGTGATCATCGCACGAAGGAGTGTGTTAAAGAACAATTTATTAAATATATTAACTGTGTGCAAGCTAATGCCAAATTGAAACTAGGGCTAGATGAAAATCATCCTACTTTTTATAATCTTTATCCTGTTTTTAATAATAGGTTGAATTCTAAAAGAAGAAGAATTGGTTATAACAATAATCATGAAATGTTTTCCAACACCCATAATGCACATAAATGTACAGTCAAAATTTAAGACCCTTTTCTAGTTAAGATGTGAGCCATCTCTCTATTGCAAATCTTATACCTACTTATTTAATACTAATAGAAATTAAATACGATTGCAATATAAATCTAATTATATACATATACCTATATTAAATTATTAGTTGATAATTGGGCTTTTTTCCTTTTTCAATTTACTTTATTTATTTATTTTGTTATTATTATTTTTACTTTTAATTTTTCTCTTCGTATATTTTTTTTTCAATTTTATTGTGTAAATTTTATTGTGTCGTTACCTGTGTATTGGCAGCCCAATAGTGTATATTGTATTGTTAAGTTTTTGTTGCAATATATGTACATGCTGGTTTAGGTTCTCCCAGGTACCGGTGGGTAGGTTTTGTACAGCCCAACCAAATTCTGGTGAGTTTTATATCTAGTTGTCTTGTTCTAGTATTGTTTTTGTGTTGTCGTATGTCGTATGTAATCGTCTAAATGAGTTTGATTTGTCCCATGCTTCTTGTCTTTATTTTACTTATTACTTATTATAGTTGTACATTATATTATTATCCATATTCTGTTAGACCCATCTCGCGAGATCTCGTGAAAATATCTCTGAAGAGATAGATTTGTGTTCTGTTAGACATCACAGACTCGATAGCAAATTGCCGCGACGGCAAATGTCAAAACAGTTTCGTGTGAAATTACTGTATGACCTTTGACGAGACGCGAAAGTCATTTTTTATCTCGCCAAAATTTGTAAACGATAGAGTATCTCGGCAAAGTATTTTGTGTTTTTTTTTTATCAAAAAATTTAATTAAATAAATAAATTGAATATAGATAAAATAGTTAATTAAAGATTAATAAACAATTTTTCACTATTTTTTTTGCATTATTATTAAAATTGTGTTTTTGTTTTGAAAAAAAAACCATTTTTACTATTACTGTTTTACTACTGCTTATGTACTAAACTAAAAAATATTTAAAACATATTTATTTTTCATTTAAAAATATTTTAAAACTAAACCCCACTAATACTTTCCAAAAATTTATAAACCATATTTTGTTTATATACCAATAATTTTTTTTGGTAGTAAAAAATGATCAGTACTACCAACAAATAAAATGTTGTAACACGCCGCTTACAGTGTCAGAAATGCATCGAAGACGAGGCGAGATCAATTTTTTCTTCTCGTCAACAATGGGTCTAAGAGAATATGTGTGTAAGTAAATAGAAGAAAACTTAATTTGTTCAATCACTATTCTTTGTATGGCCCAAGTTTTTCACAAATTGTGACGTAATATTGGTTTAGTATATTTAAGTTAAACCGCATTTTTCTAAAACAATATGTGGAAATATTTAATCTTATCTGCCGAATAGATTTTTTCGAATTAAAAAAGTTCTAAATAAAATGAATTATTTTCCCTTTCTAAGCAAAATTAGGAGTATACTAGTAAAATTAGGAGTACTTCCCCAAGGAAAATATAATTATAAATACAATTCTATATCTTCCTTACAATTGACAATTTCTATATGGGAAAATTGTAGTTATGGAAATTGTAGGAAATTGAAGAATATTTATGGAAGATATTGCAATGAATCGGTAGAACCGAATATTGACGAAGCTCTAATGTGAGGTACAACGTATTGTACAAAATGTATAGGACAAACGTATAGTATACAGTCTATCGACGGACAAATCTAGCTATATAAGTAAGCTTACAAATAAAAACATTATAGGAAAACCCGAAGCAATTATAATAAATGAAGTTAAAAGTTCCCCAATGAAATTATAAAACTATAACTGAATATATCTAAAAATATCTTTGTATCAAATTCAGATGGAAATGGTTTTTTAAAAAGAAAGTACATAATCTAGAAATTAAATATGTAAAATTTTATTTGTATTGAATTGTTTTATTGTAACCAATTCGAATCTATAGACAGAATACAATTTTAATTTCCGCTAGATACTTAAGTCTATCTGGATATATGGGATGGGATGCAGCTGTATGTTTGTCCAAACAAATATATCCAAAGTATTCTAATTTTTATAAAATGTCTTGCGTTGCTATACTTAACGAATGCTCATATCTTGGCAATGTATAGTGACTTAAATAAAAATTTCGGAATTTCAAAAATATCACAGGAGGTAAAGAATATTATGAAGTAAAACAAAATGATGATATAAATGTTGAAACGGCCATACTAATTAACAATCAATGCCTTGCCAAAAACTAAATAGAATAAAATCGTTCGTGACAGCGGAATTTAGATATACAGTCTTCTTTGTATTTGTAATCGCGGGATCTACCACGTTTTAAAAAAATAATTAGCGAAAAATTATGTTTATGATTCTAATAAAGGCTATAAAGGAAGCTTTAGATGTCTTTATAGTTATTAAAAATTTCACACTACGTTTGGCTTTCATCTTTAATGGAAGAAAAAATAATTATACTATCAAATCATTTTGCCCGAATTGCCGATTTGAACAAAATTTCGAACATATAAGATTTACTTAAATAAATCTGAAATATAAATGATACTTTGTCTTTTGTATGAGACACCACTGAGAAGCATGATTAAATTAAGAAGCAAACTATGTGAAATAACAAAAATTAATAACATAGAGTTTTCATTCAATCAACTTTTTTTGGCCTAATATTTTTCCAAACTAATATTATGGACAATTAGCAAATTTATTTCATTTAATTCAAATTAACAAAGCTTTAATTTTTTTTTTTTATAATTAAAAATTATAAATGTATAGATAATAATATTGATAATATAGCAATAGTGTTAATATAGTAAGAATAGTAATACACCAAAAAAAAAAATAAAAAATTCACAAAAAATTATGTAAAATATTATTTATACCCAAAATTCGTTACGAAGTACAATTTATAATCTTAGCAAATTCATATTACGATTATTTTAATTACAATCATTTGTATTTCTATCCTGAAAAATTTTCATTCAACAAAACTACTTTTATTTTTAAACAAATAATAAAAATTTCAAATACTGAAAATTCCCATTGAATTTTTACCCCTGTGTCATTTAAAATTAATTCTTCTTTAATCGTACTATGATGGAACCGCATATTCGAATTCAATTTTATGTTCAGTTTTTCTTCTACATATATTAAATTCGCCGTATATTCAATTTCGCAGCAAATATTTAACAGATATTCATTTCGTTTGTTTCATTCAGTTGAGAAACAACATCCAAAAACACAAAATAAAAAACGACAAAAACAGTTCCAATATTGGAAATTCCAATATTTATATCACTGATATATGTATATAAAGAAAAAAAGAAAACAACAAAAACAAGACTTCAGAGAAACAAATATTTTGTAGCTGACATAAAATATAGAAATTGAAGAATATTGTAGAATGGGATAAGAACAATAAAAATTTCTTGCGTATTAAATTTTGTGTATACAAAAATATTAAAACAAAATTTTGATTTTTAAGAAATGTTTTAAAACCAATAAAAATGTTTTTTAAAATATTTTTTAAATTAAAGTTGCATAAATTAATATAGTGTATAATTTAAATCATTTCTGTACAATTATTTTAAAAATTTTTGAAATAGATTTCACCTGTTTTAAAATAATTTCTGAATGGTGGTTTTGAAAATGTTTTAAATTTTTTAATTTAATAATTTATTGGAAAGTTAATAGTTGATCTTCAGATTAGTGATAATGCGGAAAATTATATAGATTTTTTTTTTTATTTTAAATAATTTTTTAATAAAATTTCTTTCACTTTCTTTTTAAATATGCTTTTATTTTGATTTTTTAGCTCCAAAGAAGTCTATTGTAAAATGATGAACTTGATTTCATAATTGATTTGGATCCAGACCAATATCTAATCTGATTAGATGTCCTTGTGTTGTGGTGTGTTAGATTTTATTTTTTTTTGTACTATATTGAATGTAGATGTATAGAAAATCAATTTCTTATAATCTTCGAGCTTCAATATTTTGTACTTATTTTAGTGCAATTACATTTGTAGTTGATCTTACATTCAGAGTACTAAATTATATACTGTTACAAAACAGTTATATATATACAGTTGTATATATTATATACAGTTGAAAAACATAATAATTGTTTACATATTTTTGAAAATAAAAAAATTAATTTTCTGTTTACAAATATCAGTCGTGTCCACTTAAGGGCACCTCGTTTAATAAGAGAATGAACGCTTTTAAATGCATTATATTTCGAGCGCAGTTTTTTTGCTTTATTTTTTCATATAATTCAATTCGTTTAAAAGCAAACCGTTTAAAAGCAAAATATCTTTAAATGCATAAATTTCTGTATAATATTTTATAAACTTACATACTTTTCGCATTGTTTAATAGCACATGATTCCAAATTTTGTTAATGTGTTGAGACAACACAACACTTTCAGTGTTGGATATCATAAAACTATGTATATGTACAAATACACAGCTACAAAAATTCAAATATTTAAATGAATATGTACAAATTATGTTTCTCATACTTTTATATTTACAACATAGCATCTACATAATTAAAATTGATCTGCAAAAAGTATTTTAGGACTTATCTGTTTAAAAGCACAACTTGCTTAAGTGCACAAATTTGCCTGTTATCTTCGATGTGTTCTTAAGCGAGTCCGACGTAATCAATATTTTTTTTTTAAAATCTAACTTATTATCGAAAAATACACCTAAATATATAATTTCGTCCTCTTTTTCTATTATTTCAGTTATTATTTTAATATTGTCATTTATTTCACCATATTGATAATCATACATTTTGTTTTATCAGAATTTAAGTCAAGTTTGATAATTTTAAACAAACAGCTTAAATTAATTAACTAAATCATAGTTAATTTTTTCTTACATATTCTTTAACAGTCTCAGCAACAGCATATTATAATAAAGTGTCATCAACGGATAAAATAATCGTCTGACTATGTTCATTAACATAAATCAAAAACAGCAACTAAACACAGAACCATGTGGTTAGAATTTTTTTTATATTAAAGTACCAAGAATAACACAACATACTTATTTATAATACTAAAATATTCAAAATACCAACACTAAACTTAAATTAAATCGGTAAGCTTAGATGTTTAAAAATATACCTAACAACAGTGATGTAAGTATTGTAACTGCAGATATATTATGTAGAAATTATAACAACACTCTGTATATGAGCCAACAAGCTTTTTTTTATATATATATAATATATATAAAAAAATAAAAACATAAAAATAAGATGTACTGAGCTATACTCAACAGCAAAGTTATACAAAAATCAACACCTTAAATTTAATTTATAGAAATTTCACTTTTAAATTAAATTAATATTTTTAAATAATTTTATTTTAATAATTAATTTCTATGATAACTTGTCTTAATATTATATGTAACACTAGGTCAGTTCTATACTAAAATTTAAAAATTATATACTAAATTTTTAAGATTAGTTTTTGACTACACTCATTATTTTAATAGTAGAAAATTGATGAAACCTCCCTGTTAATTTGATTAAATATATTTACATAATTTATAATTTAAAATTAAATCTAAAATTATAGTGGAAACTATTTTTTTTTTTTTTGCTTTAATTAAATAACAAAATTAATTCAAAATTTAATTAATTAAAATTCGATAATATTAATTTAAAAAAAAAATTTATTTTTCAATTTCGTGTTACATAATTTCACATAACATTAACCATTTTTAATAATATTCGCTTGCTAATTATAATAAAATATTAGAAAAGTAATTAAGTAATTATTTCATATATATATATATATACACAAGTACAGAATTATTAATAATTTATATTAATAATATAGCTATTAATTAATTAAATTAAAATTATAATTTATTATTGGAATATAATTATGCGAACATAATCGATTATAAATGGAATTATTTAAATTTAAAATATTTCAAATTTTTATCATCATTTTATTCGCAAAATTATATTTTCTATTTTAAACTCTCGCACCTTTAAATGTTTTTATATATATATATATATATATAGCGTTAATATATAAATATAAACAGTTTCGAACAAATGTAGGTATATTTAAATATACTTTATTATGTCGTGATGTAATTAATTTTGCATTTAAATAGCTTCTCAAAGTGAATTTTGAATATTAAATTTCATTAATTTTAAATATATTTTTTTGTTTTTCTTAAATTTATGAATTAATATTAGAGATGTTAATAAGATCAATGAACAAATCAATTAAATAAAAATAACGAACATAGTAAGTTTATGCTGAACATTAAGCTCTGTATAAGGTTGTTAAACAAAAAAGTATCGAAATTAAACTGAAATTATTGAAAAATAAATGAATTCTATGTAGTCGAATAATCGCAGATTGTGTGATTATAAAATTAGTGAAAATTAACTTTATACAATGAAATATTCAATATTGCAAATGAAATTTAGTAGTAAAGCTGCTGGGGGATTGCATTATTTAAAACAGGTGTAAATGTACTAAATTTTTGTATAGCACAGATCGTTATAATGTAATTTGCTTTTAGGGTAATATCTGAAATTGTTTTTCTAAGGTATACACCACAAGCCATAATTGTATGGTTTTTTTAATTTAAATCAAATTTAATTCAGTTCATTGAAGGCTGTTATATTAGGAGTTTTCGTTTATAAATGCTAAACTAGATAGTGTATATATAGATATATATATATATAACCGAGCTATTATAAGTTCATTGTTTTTTGAATTTAAAAATATAACTCTAAGTTAGACCGACAATATAAACAATATGAATTTGAAAACGACGAGAAAGTGTTGTAAGTATTGTTGACGGTTTGTTTCCAAAATATCCAACTGTCGCAGTTGCAATAAATCCCTAAACATATCTTTAGATTATGTGTATATAAGTTAATTAGAGTGTACACACACAATTTTATTGAGTTTATCTGGCGGCTACTATAGTCCAAAACTGAGGCTATGACTGCGAAATTTCAGCTCTAAAAACTTTCTTAGAGTACTTGCAGCCTCAAAGTAGTTTTTATTACTAATCGTTAAGTCAAATAACTCTAATGTGTCAATCACAGTAGAAAGTATGGCTGCGATAACCGATAATTTTGCAAAATTTAAGAAAAAAGTTCGGTTGGGATAGCTTTGGACAGTTGGCAAGATAACCATCGCTTATGGCTTTTATATCTTCGAATAAGTTAATATAACCTCAAACAAAATATTTGTAGTTACAATAACAAACATTCGATTGTGATAACCGACTGATACAAATAATCGGAAAACCTTCGGATATCGTGATAGCCGACTGCTACAAATATTCAGTTGATAGCCGATTACAACAGAATGCCAGTAGTTATGACTCTGAATGAATTGGTATTTCGTCATAAATATTTCATCAGTTGCAGTTCAGTTATATTTCAAATTTATTCAGTCGCACGCATATCGTTGTTTGAATTGCATTATTAATTTATTTGCTAATTTATTTAAACTAGAAATAAAGACAACATAATATATTAGTGTAAATACATTTATGAAGTGTAAAGACAATATATAAAATGTATTATTGAAGTTTAAAGTATTATCACGTGTTATTTAAAAAAAATCTAAGAATTGTAGTGGAGTATTTTTATTTTACATTTTCAAAGATCGGAAAGAGATATTTTGATAAGCATTATTTTGCATATACATAGAGTTGATAAATTAAATACATATCTCACAATAACTTTAAAAGACTTATATTATAAACAGACATCTCAAATAAATTTAGGCCATCACTTATTTAAGAAAACTGTGAAATTTTTATAGATGATCTCTTACCTGTAAAAGTGGGTCTGACAGCCCTACTAAAGGTGTGATCAAAGCTGCATATAGAATTTACGATAACCTCCGAAATGGTTTTCATAACTTGATAATGGGGCTGATATGTCTGACAGAAAGGTACGAAAACCTATTGCGAAGGTAATATACCCACCCTACTGGAGTTATGAGCTCCAAGATGAGGTTACCAAAAACTCGAATGTGGTAATGGTTATCTCCTTTAAGATGTTGTTGGTTTCAATTAAAGGTTACAACAGACTCAAAGATGGCTACGATAACTGTCTCTAAGAAGCTACTCTACCCAAATGAATATCTTAATTTCTCCTTGAAAGTCTTCACAACCTTGCAGTAACAGTTGCGGTAACCAAATTAAAGTTACCACAGCCGAATTCTCACTGAACATAACATCAAAATTTGAGGCTACAGCAGCCGTAAAATTGGGGAGGCCCCTTTGGAGGTTGTGATAACGTTCCCAGAATTTTCCGTGTACATTTATGTATTACTTAAATATAAGTCGAACTTCTGATAATCTGATGATGTACTTTAATCATTTTATTTTATAGAAAAAATCGATATTCCGGAATCGACTTCGTTTCTGCATAAATATTTCTTATAAAACTTAAATAAATTAAACAAAATTAAACAAAATTCCACTCTAATCAAATTTAATATTTTATAGATTTTATTTTATTCATATTAAATGTTTATTTATTACTTGAAGTAAAATTGAAGGGTTAAATCAAACTACCAAACTTCTTATGAGATATGAATAATTAATTAAAATAACCTTCTATAATTTTCGTTGATTGATTATTATCTACTTTACGAGACCTGGTCTCTTATAACCAGTCCATTGAAGGCTTTGTTATATTAGGAAATTAGGAGTTTTTGTATATGAATTTTGTTTTTGTATTTTGTATTTTTGTGCGAAAATACATATAGTGTATATGAACATATATCCCTGGCTAATATAAGGTTCATTGTTTTTTTCTCTTGGCAGTAATTTATAGCAATTTTCATACATTAGGTATATAGTACTGATATATTAGGTATGGTAGAATTGCACGTGGGAACTACGATGTATTTCGAGTATTTTTCAGTAATTTTTCTATCTTATCAACTCATTAAATGTAGAAATCTACTACTATTGTTAACTAAATCTTCTTAAATAGTAGTATTTAGTATTAACTTCTTCAACGTCGTAAGTCTAATTTATGTGAGCTATTAATAACAAATTATACTCTCAGTTATTTTTTGTCATTTATTGGCCCAAGTTGCAAAACCTATAAAGCATAAGCATTTTGTTTTCATCGGGAATCTAACCTAGGATCTATCGATTGACAAGCAAACTTACTTCGCTATTCAGCGTGTAATTCCATTTCACATTAATTCTTGCAGTAGTCGGAACAGACATTATAACATTAACAATCACGATTTTTGCTTAAGTATTTAAAGCTCAAAAATTATAATTTAATAATTCAACCATAATATTTTTCTTATTAGTTCCAGGTTCGATTAAAATTTTCCCCAAACTGAATTTACTGGTTTATAGTTCACATATCGATTAAATGTTATTATTTTCTAAATATCATATACCTCCCGATTTCTTTCTAATTTTATTCTAGGCTAGGTCAACCAAGCGGTACGTATCAAAGGTTTAGGATATTACCTTTAGAACGCTTTGGTCGATTATAAAAATTAAAAAAAAACGATGACCATACCGCTTGAAATTAGGGCCATATAAACTTGAAATTCGATACGTCCATACCCGATAAGGACAAATTAATTAAATTAAAATATTGGTGGTTGAATAACTGTAACATTAATTAGCTCTAAGTACCTACTATAAGTATATTGTGTGTTAGTTAATTTAAATGGTATATTAGATTTAAGTTAGATTAAGTTTTTTATTGTTATTATATATAACAAGAAAATTTTTTAAATAAAAATAGTATACATATAAATTAAATTAACATTAAGACTCATTAAATTTGTTTAAATGTTACAACTGTTTTTTAAAGGTAAATATAGGTTTATTAAATTGTAAAAATTGGAATGGGAATAAAAAATAATTTAAAAAAAAAGCATACACCTTTCTTCTGCCAAATCAAATTACTTATCTACTGAACAGATAAGCAAATTCACAAAATTATTTTTTTTAAAATTTTAAACAACTTCATTATTTGTACATAATAACTTTTATATCAACTAGTAATATTGAACCTAAAAAAATTTACAGTAAGCCGTTGACTGTTCCAAAATCTAACTCCATTTTGTCATAATAATCAACTGAGGTTTTTCTATTTGTTTTTTATATCCTCACCACCGCTTCCTTTATTCAACGCTTGATATTTGCTCAACAAACCTTCACCTTATAATTTCTATAAAAAAATTTATTTATTTTTTTGCATCTCTCCATTCCATGAATTATCAAAAAGTATCTTGTCAAAAGTTTTCAACAAACTAAAAGTATTTTAGATTGTGAAAATCACCACAGTACTCTCAAAAATATATCAAGTTGGAAGAGCAAAAAAATATGAAATTTATAAAAGGGTTGAGATAATTCTGAATTATGAAAGGAAACAAAAGGAAATGACATAAAAAGAAAAATTTTATTATTTTAGTTCAACTGAAACTTCAATTAAAGAAATTTATTTTAGGATTAACAAAAAGAAGTGATTCTATATGAATGATGCAAAAATAATCATGATGTATAATTGTATATCGTCTTGTTTAAACATAAATAAACTATACAATTTTTCAATTGTATTTAAATCATATGAGTCTGATTTAGGCAGCGTTTACACTTCAATATTTATTGACAATATTGTTAAGATTAATGAGATAGGTGATATTGAAGCAATATTGATGTGTAAGCACCAGATTGATATCAATATTAGATTAAGAAAATAATAGGATTTATCCTATTTGCTTCAATATTGCTTTAATACTTTTTCTAGAAATACAAAATTATATAATATGGCGGAATATGAAATACTTAGAAAATTATATTTGTTTATTTAACATCCATTAGTACGATTAAAAAATTTTATAAAAACTACACTTAATGAAAACATATCCGTTGATATGATAGACTTTGATATAAACTCACTATTTGACACAGTTTGACATAGATTCCGAATAACCTCAAGTCTCTGTCAGTATTATCCTAGTACAATCTTGTATAATATCTATACATATGACTTTCCGAGAACGGAAAATATTCAATTATCAAATTTTAACAACGATACTTCCTTGTACACATCAGGTACTTATAGTGCCGATTTAATTAACAACAAACAACTGCAAAATTTAGATATTCATGGAAAAATAGCGTAAAGGACCTAGGCGTACAATTAGATAAAATATTAGCCTTTAAAACTCGTAAGTTAAATAAAACCACAAGTATCCTATACCCGTTTATTAATAGCAAATCTTGTCTGTCAATTGAAAATAAATTAATAATAATGAAAGTTATATTTCAGCCGATCATATATGAATGTTCAGTCATCCATGCACATAATTTATATTGCCAAAATGCACATAAACACTCTTCAAGTGGATCATTGAATGAAATTTTGAAGTTAATGTTCAATCTTCCATTTTTTTTGTTCAACTAAAAACTTCATAATGCAAATTTGAGCTTGATATCGCTATAGAACCGTACAGAAAATTGTACAGAATTGATATCAGCTTGATATCGTACAGAAAACAGAGTCTTCAAAATGAAGATTTACTTTAGCTCATAACAATAAGTTAATATTGTTTTTTCTGCTAGACTAAGTGGATTAGTTAAGTATATTAACAAATAGTTATACTAGGTTAGATACTAATTAGTTACCAGCTTTAATAAAAATAAAATCAAGTAAATGTAAATATTGTACTATTGTAGATATTCAGTAAACTAAATTAACAAATAATCAAATATTTCAGTTGTGTATATATGCAACTACATCTGAGCTCTAAACTTAACTTAACTATTATTTTTATTATATTACTTGGTTTGACATTTGCTTTATATTTACAGGGTTTTTAATAAAAAAAATGTTTGTGTATTATTGTTGGTTACTATTGGAGATAAAGTAATTGTCAAATAAATAAAATTTTAAAACAATATACATAGATATTAAACTTATAATTTAAAATAAAATAATCTATTAAAATGTCTAATAGTAATAAAAAAAAAAAACCAGGGTATTTTTAATATCTTTGTTATTTTATTTTTTTTGCCTCAATGTATTTGTTCAATATGTTCAATTTCAAATATTTTAATTCTACATTTTAAGAGCTTATATTTTACTAGAATATTTGCACATTTGATTTATACTTATTTGGACTAACCTGGCTTAAATATTTAGATGAAATTTAATTTGTAAAAAAAAAAATGGCCAATAAAAACCTTTAATTAATTATTTTTATTTTAATATAAAACCTAAATTATGTTTAATAGATTGTATGTGGAATGTATAATTTTAAAAAATGTTTTCGAAAAAGCCAAGGCATACATATAAATAGCGAAAAAATTCCATATAGTTTTTCAGGCACAAACAGAGATATAGTCGATTTTTAAATTCTGCTTAGATACTCCAAGATATAAAAATTTTCGCTTGCTAAATTAAATATGATTGTGTAATTAGAATTACAAATTTAGCTCGTGTGAAAATTGTTTTCCTCATTGTATAGTTTCTAATTTCTTAATTTTGTTTTTGATCTAAACAAAATTATTTTAATCTTATTTGTTTAAAGATTTTAAAATTTAAAATTATCAGCTCATGTAAACTTTCCAAAGTACCCTATTTTTTTCTCGTAAAATTTTTAAAACAGGAATAATCATCACTAAGTAAGTCCGAAATCATATTTATTTATATATATACGTGCATGAAAATATCGTGCATCTTTGCTTAAAAAATTAACCCTGTTGAAAAATTGACAAATAGTTTGATTGTTTAGAAATTCATGTGTAAACACAAATGTTTCTCTCTTCAATTTAAAGTTTTCAATAAATATTGAAAAATACTGCCTTACATTGCAATAAATATCGAAAATGGCGCTGCCTTACAATTATCTTTGCATAGTTTATCAACTTTCGAGCCAGAAATACTTTATTAAAGTAATTTATCAATAATATTGGTAATATCGTTGTATATATATTGTACCGAATTATAATTTTAGGTCCGTCAACTTTCCGTAAAATGAATATAGTCAAGTTATATACCTTAGTTTTTTAACCAATCTGTAATTTTTCTCTATATAGTTATCAGAATTCATCTGTCAAATTATTTAATTTAGTTTTAAATAATAACACTAGGACTTGACAAACATCAATACGGTGATAAGCCCTTTAAAAAATAATTATGAAAAAAAAACAATAAAAATAATATTGTCGGATGCCGTGATTGTCCTGATTGTGGATTATGATTGCTCACGATTGCTTATGGCTATCGTAAATTGTTAATAAAAAAAAATTTTATTATCATTTCAATAATGTTAATTAATATAAAAATTTATGATAAGGTTTATATTGTTGTGCGAAAATAACCTCTAAGTACCATTAAAAATCTTTCAGATAGATATTTTTAAATTAAATTTTATTACCGCAACTGCTTAAAAATTAAACTAAGTATAATATACTTGTACATATAGCTATAAAAATGCATCATATAATGTAACTGATTTAAGATAATTTAAATTTCACTACGACTGCCTACAATGTCTCTAACTATATAAATTTATTTATGAATTGTCCATAACAGAGTTTTGTTAAGTTTCCTTCGATTTGTACAATTATTATAGCCATTTTAAAATTAACTGGCTCAAGTTTAGTATTATTACAAATTCTTAACTAAGTATAGTAGGTATAGTAGAGAATATATTGGCTTAGCTCAATGAAAGCAGCTACCTGATCATGAAAATTGTACTCACTATTCAGTACACAATTAAATATATACGAAAAATAAGTGATGCATATTTGAGTGAAAAAACAGATGTTGACTATTTTATATAATTTGAAAAAATTTTGTTTTCCAGTCACATTTTCATTTTAGAATTTCGTATATCTCGAGTAAAAATATTTACGGACATCCACGTATACTAGGCGGATATATTTCCATCACAACACCGTCTGGTGTGTAGCCAAACGCATACAGTACATCATGTCATTCATATCTTTTTATATATAAATATAATTATAAAATTAAAATTATCAGTTCAAATAAAAATTGTATACGAAAAATTATTTAGGTTGATTTTATACACATATATATATATATATATATATACATGCAATAATTTTCAAAGCAATGTCGGATAATTAAAATTACAAGTTAAATTAATTATAAGAATATGAAATTACGACAACATAGATCTATAGTTATTAAAATGTCAAATATTAATGGAAATACATAAAAAACCAATGTAAACTGAATTAAACATATGCAATTATTTAGGTGAAGAACCCCTGTCAAGGTCTCTTACATATACACATATAACATATAAAATATACATATATATGTATTCTACTTCAAACTAAAAGTTATATAGAAATAATGTAATTAAGGTCAAAAAATACCCTTTTTAAATTACATATATGAAAATAAATAAAATAATATTTATAAAAATAAATAAATAAAAAAAAATTTAAAATGAAATCTTAATAATCAAAAAATGGTGTCGTATTCACATATATTTTTCAAATTTATCTCTTAGCTCAGAGTATAAAATATTCCAATTTTAAAGTCGAATTCAAAAATATTTGATTTCATTCATAACATAGTGAAGTTATTCATAACAAAAGAACTTCCAGCGGTAGCATACATTTATAAACTAACGACGAATGGGTATTATGGAATGCGTTAGCCTCAATTCAAAATATCCATCGAGTGTTTAAAGTCAACAAAAATAATTCGGTTCAATTATACTAAATAGAGTATTTTTGCACTATAATGTTATATTTTTCACTGGATAGATGAAGCTATACTAAAGGAGGTTTGATCTAACGTTTAGTATGCCACATTATATTAGTCAATTGTAATTTCACCTTTCATTTCAGATATAATATTTTTGTTTCCATTTTTCGTTTTTTTGTCGATTCAACATAAAAATTCAATTTAACGATTTCATGACAAAAATATATTTAAATTTTAAATTTGGATAGCCTATAAAGTACAAAAGCCATAATATTGATTGCATACTGTTTTAAAAGTCTTATCAATTTGGATTTGAGCCAAATATAATAACTTTATAATAGGGGTATACATTTGAATATACATTTTCATATTATAGAGTAATAATAGTTCATTATGACTTTACAAGGCGACCAGAAAAAATAAAAGCCGTGATATAGACTTAAAAGCCTAAAATCTAAAGAAAACAACTTAAAGAAATTGAAATGAGCAATTGTTATAATTAAGGAAGATATATAATTCTAAAAACAGTCATGAATGGACAAAGTAAACGAAAAATTCAAATCCAAGTTGCAGAATATAGAATAATTTTTCCAGGATCAATCAAGAAGTCTTTAAGAAATTTTTTATAAGAAATTGAATTAATTCAGAAAAATTTGATTAGATTTTACATTCGAAAATTAAATTGACATGGTTAATATTATTATTAGTTACATTGCAAAATGTCAGTAATGCTTTCATTATATTTTATCAGCTAGAATAAAATGTCCATCTATTTTAAATTTATATGACAAATATATTCCAATGCATGCATCACGATGTTATAGATTTTGTATTTCGACATTCACAGAACGGACTATGGCTTTTTAAACTTAATTGAAATAGTAAACTGTATTGATGATAACTTATATCAACCTATACTAAACATATATAACGATTAATTAATAAATATACTGTTCGTCTACAATAGATTTTAGTTACAGCAGACATTACTTCAGAAAGATAAGAAATCTTATCAAAGTTTATTTTCAAATAATCATAGTTATTATGTATGTATTATATATGTATCTATTAATTTTTCTTTTTTTGAAATTATATATTTTTAGTAATATTTAATGAATTATTTTATACGATTAAATTAAGTCTCACTTTGAGCTGAAATATGTAAGGGATATTCCAGGTAGATTATAAATAAATAAATCAAATAAATAAAATAAAATAAATAAATAATAGAAACTAAGAAATATAAAACAAAGTATATATAATAATCAACTCAAAGTATTAAGTATATTAGGCTATTTCAGCACCATTGAAATGAAAATAAGAACTTTTTTAATTGACTGATATTTTATAAAACTTTTTTCTCATATTTTTTTTTAAAATGTTTAACTTGAACAGCACATTAAATCAGTATTATAATTTATTATTTTATTAATTTTTTTTTAAATATCTTTTTTTTTTAATTTTTATGATACATTTTTAACATAATTATTAACATATTTTACCCTTATTTGGTGAATATCAATTTCTCATTTATTAATCAAACAATTATTTAAAATGAAAAATGGTTAAAAATTTATTTTTAAGCAAAAGATAAAACCCCACCTACGGACTATCAAGGATATATTTTGATAAGATATATATATTCAGATATGAAAGTTGATAACAAAGAATTTGTAAAAAAATATATTTTTAAATTTTTTTTTTTATATTGTTGAAATTGTATCTAGTAATAGAGGTGTGGCGAAAAGTAGTGGTAAATGTATTAGATTTTAGAATTTATTAAAAATAAAAAAAAATATTTAAAATAGCAGCTAACATGGAATAGTATGCATTCTATATGTCTATAATTCTAATACAACATCCACATCTGAAATAGAAAAGGATCTAAGCAACTTTTTCAACCTTTATAAGTTGTTCCTTAAAAATAAATAAATAAATAAATAAAATTTTCGAAATTAAAACTTTAACTTTTGTTATACAAAAATGAAAAAGAATGAAAATAACAAATCAAAAAATTCAAAATGAAAACAAGGATTAAACGACGGAAAACAAAATTTTTTACTGGTATTTTTATTATTTTGCAAGGGAGTTAATTATTGTATTTTCACAAATTTAACCAAATTAAATAAAGTTGTATCGAATTGAATTTCAACCCAATTAACACTCGTTATGAATTTTATCAATTAGATATAATAGTCGAAGGCCTAAAATGCTTGTGCTAACATTAGTTTTTTAAGAGAAATGTACATAAATCAAATTTCCATTTTTTCTTTCTTAATAAATAAATCAATTAAGGTAAATTCTATAGCTTGCTTCTGAAATCATATGTTCTAATATTTCTTTTATAGACATCGTAATTTGAATTTATAATGCTTTACTCTTTTGCTACATAATATGGGTTTAATTCTACCATTTGCAATAATTTTTCTCTGAATTTTAAATCTTGTAATAAATTTAGTAGCCATGTGCTACATGCTAAAACGATGTATGATCAAAATCTGTTGATAGCGCTATGTATTTAAATATTAACTAACAACATTTGAATTGAAATAAGCATACTTCCGAAAAGTTGATTACTGAGACATGGTGTTGTAGAAGTAGGTATCATACTTGATTACTAATCAGAAGATCCCGGGTTGTAATCCTGATCAAGTCGGGAATGTTTAATTGCACTTTTTTTTGTCATTATTCATAATTTTTATAGAATAATATTTGGTTATAAATTAAATAAAGTGATACTATGCTATTTAAGAAGGCTCAATTCCTGATATAAGTTATAATTTTTCGCACAGGTATAATTAAATAATATTTTCGTATATTGGTCACTCCACGATATATACAATACATTTGCAGTATCACACTCAAAATGCGAAAAGTTGATTCTACCTTAATTGTACAGGTAACAGTATATAAAATATGATCGAACATTAGTAAAATAATTTTGCATAATTAATCTAAAAAAAATTGCTATTAAAAAAATAATTCTGTATTTAACATTTTAAATTCTACCTAATTTCTAACTTAGCATCCATTTTTTTAAATTTAAGGTATGCAAATTACAATAGTTTTATTAAAATTATATTGAATTAATAATTCAAATAATTAAAATGTATTACAAGTTATTACAAATAATGTATTAATTTTATCAAGTATTTTTTTGATAAGTTGAATAAAAACAAAAGTCTATTAAACGTTTTGTGAGCAAATAAATGTTATAGAAATTTAATTTAACTGGTCAAATTGTTTTTCTACAAATATTCTTTAAAATTCTTTCATCATCATTGTTCAGTACCATCCGTGGGACATATGGTGGAAAAATTCTTTAACTTATCAAAAATACTTTCACATTTTTTTATTGGGTAGCCTCAGTAGCCGAAAATGTGTCTCAATTATAATATTTAGCAATATGTAATTCAACTTTTTAAAGGATATATTTATATATATATATATATATATATATATTTGTATATATATACATTAAATAAAATCATTTTGTATTATTTTTTGTTTTCGTTTGATTTCTACATAATGAGCATCGGACTGAATGCACTTGTTCCGGAAGAAGAAAATTTATAAATCAATAAATATTCGGTATTTTTCAACTCCTTTCTATATCCTTTCTATATCAGTTCATACAAATATCCTTTAACTTTCCTACAACTAATTTAAGAAAAAAATACAACAAAAAATTTAAAAATTACATAATATTAATAATAAATTTACTTTAATTAAATTTTTTATTTTTTTTTATTTTCAATGGAAACATTTTCGTAGCCTAAATGGTCTTAGATGAGCAATAAAAATGATTTAATCATTAAATAATTAGAAAATATTTTCTAAGTATGACTTTCACACTATCTTTGACCTCATTTGACATATATAATTTTATTTATGACTTAAGTTTGGTCAAAAAATCGTGCTACATCTCATTATGTTTCCATTTCAATTTATTTTTACCACTATATAATTTTTTTTTATTAAGTTATCCTAGACAAAAACCGAATATGTAATAATTTATTCAACAAATACAAAATTAATATTAAATGGCGATGGGTAAGTTGCCGCATTTGATAAATTAAAAATTTTGTATGTCAAAATATATGTGTAAGTTTAATTGAAAATTAAAAATTAATTGTATATATATAATAATCGTTACGTCTCCTTTTAAATATATATCATATGAAAGAATATCGATTGTGAAATGGTTCAGATATTTGTACCGTATTTTTTTTAAATTTACAGATTAAATATAATGATGATGATACTCGTATAAGTTACGTGAATGTTTGTGAAATAGAAGAAGAATCTATTGAACATCTGGTCTGTGAATGCGAAGGACTCACTCGTAGCAGACTTTGCCACTTGGAAACAGCGTTCCCCGAAAAATGGGAGCTATCCAGCATACGATTGAAGAATATCCTGAGTGTAATCACAAAATCAGGTATCCTTAAGGACTCAGAAACTTAAAAACCGCATTATCACAATAAGCCCATTTGTGGCTGCGGTGATGCAGGGAGTGGATCCCTCTCGGAATAAATCAAATTTAAATCTACGTGAATGTTCATGAAAATCAAAATCGGTACATAAATCATTTTCGATAATACAATGACCACAGTGCCGAAAAATAATATATTAAATATTTTAATAGTAGTTGAACTTAACTTTACTCTCCTACGTCATCAGTGCTTCTAACTAACATTTGAGTTCTCGTATATCTTTACTTATCTAATTTATACTGAAATTTATAATCTTGAATACTTGAATATAACCAACTTTTATTAAGACAAGCTTTTAATTATTTTGGCCCTATCGATATCGACTTGTAAAATTCGATTAATTTTTAAGAATAATCAAATAATTTCATTTTATATAACCAGATAGTTTTTTTCTCATTACTTAACGATTTGAAAAGACAAAAATATACTGTTATAGGTATAAAATTTTATTGAAAAATTGTAACTTAAGGAAAGTAAAGCAGGGTTATGTTTTTAAAATCTTTTAAAAAGATTTGGCAGACAGTTTGCTTTAAATGATCCTTACCATTCTTAAAATTTCGTATATAAAGCCTTAGAAATCTGATTATTCATTCATATAAGTAGTATAATTAATAAAAATCAAAATAAATAAAAAACAAATATCAATAAGAGGCCTAGTTTGAAGTTGCTTCGTTTTGTAAGAATCAATTACAATTACACTATTAACATAGAATTAGAAAAATATACATTGTATACTGTCATATATCTTGTTGCATTATCTTGTTGTGCAATTATTTAAAAAACAATTATTTAAAAAACACGGCAGCTTGCAATTGAATTTTAGGACATTCTATTAAAACATCTCTTCTGTCTCTCTTCAAGAGGTTTTATAACAGCTTATAACACATATTCATTCAAAATATATTTTTTTATTACTATAAATATTAACATAATAATAATAATATTAACATAATATTTATATATCAAAATTATAAGTTTGAATCCATAATCCGCAATTCCAGTTTTAATTGTATAAGACTTGTAGAAAATTGACTTAACTTTGTGAATGTTGGAATCATTGGAATTGAAAATTATTGATGGTTTTCAAATCACCTTTCTACACTTATGAAACAACATATAATATAATATAATTAATATAAATTTATACTCACATTATTTGAATTTTATTTTAATTGGTTTTATTTTATTTTTTTTTTTTTTCAATTTTTAAATTGTCAACCAATAACTTTACTCCCGGAGAACAAAAAAAAATTTAAGTTTTAAATATTACTTCCAAATTCATTTATATAGACATAATTTTTAATTTATTTACTTAAATCCTTAAAAAACTATTAAAAACTTTTTACTACTGCTTTTTTTTTTATTACAATAAATAATCACATTTCTTCATATAGGTATTAAATACGTAAATGGAAATATATAGGTAGGTATTTTCTTTTTTGTTTTGATAAAATTCAAAATCTTTAATTTTATTTGTTTTAATTTACAATGTACAAACACGGTAATTTTAATTTTATTTATTTATTAAGTATTATTTTATTTAATATAAAATTAATAAGTATTTTATTATATAATTTGATAATAAAATAAATAAATTAATTTATAAATTTGAATAAAAATAATACTTATATATAATATGTATGTATATACGAAATAACTATAAATATATAAGTTTATTATATTGCAATTAAAAAAAGAAAAAAAAAAGAATTCTTTAAGGTATTTCGGTGCATTTATTTTAAATTTATTTTTTAAAAATTAATGTAAACTATTAGTTTTATTTATTTTATTTATATTTTTTTTTTACTTGTTATGAAATAAATGTTATTTTAATAAATCATTTCTCGTCATCGCATATGTAGGTATATATTAATAGATATTTATTATACACGGCGGTATAACAAATCTTTTAAAATACAAAACCAATCGAAATATTTTGTTTTATTGATAATATAAACACAGATACCGTATCTATATATATATGTAATCGTGTTATATGTATATATATAAATTATCCAAAAATTGATAAGCCACAGGATCCCTAAAAGGACCTTTCTTTCAATTCATTTCAATATAATAGCAATTTTTTTCTTGTTTTTGTTTTTTTTTTTCTTTATTTATTCCATTTAAGAATTTTTAGATTTTCTTTGAAAATTACACTGAATTTTAAGTTCATGTATTTTATATTAACACAATGTTATAAAAATCTATTTTGATTATCCTTATTTTGTAGACGAGTAACAACAGTTAAGTAATAAAATGAAAGTAAAATTTTACAACACTATCACCTCATAAATTTTATTTTTTGACTTTCATTGCAGAAGTCCTTGCTTCCGCAAATTGTTACACAATAGGTGGTTGACATTTATAACATTGTTTAAAAATTTATTACTATAATACAATTACAATATATTTTTACAATATTTTTATTAACATGATATTTGTGCTGTTTTTGTGTTTTAAAAGCCAATAAGGTTAAGTGGATTTTACTAATTTTATTATTATTTGACAATTTGTTTGTTTATGTGTTTTTCAAATTGATGAATTTAAATTAAATGTTTTAAATTTTTTTTATTTGAAATTGCAAAACTATTTAGTTTTTAAAATGTCAACGTTACGTTTATTACATAAAATATATTTATTAATTTTGAAGTCTATTAATTTTAAATTTAAATTGTTTTGTTTTTTTTTTTTTTTATTTTGTTAATCTAAAAAGATTTTGTTTACAATAAAAGTTTTTTTTTTTGTTTTCATTAATTTTTTTTTTTTTTTAATTTAAAATCATTCAATCACTGTGTTTTTTTCTTTTTTTTTTTTTTTATTATTTTTTTTATTAATTTTTTTCTTTTTTTTGTAAGATATAAATGATATAAAATTTCCGATTAATAAACGTGGTTTTTCACCGCCGACGTTTCAGTTTGACTACTTGAATATAATTCAAATCGAAAATATTATTAGTAACTTCAATAATATACACTATAAAAATATACAGAAACAATAATAGCAATAAGAGCAGCAGCAACAACAACAGCAACAGAATCAACAACAACACAATCAAAAAGAAAAGTGTATACACGATATAAATAAATAAAAAAAAAAAAAACAAAAAAACAGAAACAGAAATAAAAAACCAGCGCTGCTAACAGCACATAGTGGTGCGCACACATAAAAAAAAAAGTAAAAAAAAAAAAAACATAAAAGAAAATAAAAAATTAATAATAATAATAGGAATAAAAAAGTGAATAAAAAAAAAAGAAAAATAATAAAAAACGAATTTTGTTTATCTTGCTGAAAGTTTATTTGATAGACTTTATTACTTTATTGAAGTATTATTATATATTAGATTGTGGGCTTTTCAATTGTTATGTTTTTGATTTTCTTTTTGTTTTAATTTTTTATGATTTTTATTTATTTATTTATTTTTTTTTTGAAATACAACAAACGGAAATTTATATTCTTGAACTGGGATTTTTATTTAGATTTTTCTATGTGTGATAACTACTTTTATAATAAGGATTATTCGTTTTTTTTTTTATTATTTATATTTATTTATTTCTTTTTATTTTATTTTTTTCTTCTTCTGAATTGGATATAAGTAAACCGAATATGCTAGTTGATTGGTTTTTAACTTAAATAAATGTAACAAGTTAACAGTTGAATTATGTGTTGACTATTTTAATAGTAAAATGATTTTTTATTTTCTAATAAGAATATATGTATATAAAATTAAATATTTAATATATGTATATATCGGTATGTTATATAACATTTTGCAAAATATATATAAATTTATACTATAGATACATTATAATAATAATTCTGTTTTGTTACATATATATATATATATAAATTTCCAATAATAATTTATTATTACGTAGTTAAGGGCATTCATTATTTATTTACTTATGAACCATAACATATAGAATTTTTTGTTTGTTAAAACTAAACATTCTAAATATAATTTATAAATTTCAGTGTATGATGTATATAATAATCTTATGTCCTTATGAATATATCTTAAAACCATAATTTCTATTTTTTAAAACATAAAACTTAGGTACAAATATTTATGTATGTATACCTATACAAGTGAGAAACTTTAAAGACATAATTATATATTTGATTAAATACATAAATTCTGAAATGTAACATGTACCATACCTATATGATTAATAATTATTATATGAAATATCTATATAAATTAATTATTAAATTATTAATTTAAAATATTAAAAATTAAGAAAAAACGTAACCACTAATTTGTATTTAAAAATGAAATTTTTTTATCAATTTTTGCTTAAATTTTCTTATTAAAATTAATATAATTCGTAAATAATGTTTACAAATGGGAATGTGTTTATGTACATATGAGCAAATACAATATTCTGCCCGTTTCTTTTTATTATTTATTATTATTATGATTACTATTGTTATTATTATATAATTTATTGTTCTCATTATTATTATTATTATTATTATTGTTATTATCAATATTATTTATATTATTATTTATTATTATTATTATTATTATTCTTATTATTATTATTATTATTATTATTATTATTATTATTATTATTATTATTATTATTATTATTATTATTATTATTATTATTATTATTATTATTATTATTATTATTATTATTATTATTATTATTATTATTATTATTATTATTATTATTATTATTATTATTATTATTATTATTATTATTATTATTATTATTATTATTATTATTACTACTATTATTATTATTATTATTATTGTTATTATTATAATTATAATTATAATTACTATTATTATTATTAGTAGTATTTTTATTATTATTATAATATCATTATTTATATTATATTTATTATGCCCATTATTATTTATTATACCTACATATATTTTATTAGAATTTTTGCAACTCACTTATAAAATAGGTAGGTACCTATATCTTTTGAAATTTTATTCTAAACTCAATAATAAAACGATATATGGAAACCTGTTAACATCTATAGATAAGTTATGTACAATAATATTAAAATTCACCAGAAAAACAAATTAAAATCAAAAGCAAAATAATTCTGGCTAGATCAAATAAAATTTAAGAAAACATTTAAAAAATTAAAAGCAAAAAAAATAAGTATAGGTATATATATATATACAACGGAAAATCTTGATTTATTTCTTTCGAAAATATTTACACACACATAAATCTCTTTTTATTTTTGCTATTTTATTGTTTTTTTTTTGAAGCATTGTAAATTGCGAAAATAAGGAAATTACTATGAAATAATTCCAAAATAAGAATAAAAACTAATTCGAAATTTTGACAATATAAAATATATATTAGGCTCCGCCTTCTGGAAATCGAAAACTAAAACGTATAAGGTTATATCTATTAGTTAAAAAGAGATAACAGTATTAATGTTTTTCTGTTTTTAAATTTATAATAAAGAAAAAAGCAACAACATCAAAGAAATGAAATGTTATTTTCGAAAATCAGATTTCATTTATAGATTTTGCTGTTTGTTGTTTCGATTTGAATGTAGAAATGAAATAATCCCCATGTGTTGGGTTTTTTATATGTGTAGTGTGCACGTGTATGCCCCTTTGTAATAATAGATCGTACACCTTTCTAAAAGAAAAGTTTTTTTGATCTAAAATCAAAATTTTCAAAGTTTGAATTTTTTTAAATGTTTGTGGGCTCTTCTTTTTTTTAATAATTTTTTATCTGTATTTTGTTGTATTGAAATTAAGGTAAAGTTTTTCAGCTGATTTTATTTTTTTCTTATGTTATTTTTTTTTGTTTTCGTTATGATGGGGAATATCGTAGACACTAAATAAAATTTTATTAATGTTTGGGTTATGGTGAGTTTTTCTTTTTGTTTGTTTGTTTCTTTCTAAATTTCATTTTCTTTATATACCAATTCTCTCTTCCTATAATGATTATAATAATAAATAATATTATGTGCAAGTTGAATATTTCATTGAATGACACGCATAGTAAAATATCAACTTAACTTATAATAAGGGTGATAATAATAAGATAGGATAGGAGGATAGAGATAGGATAAAAATTACTATGCTTGTTTAATTGCATTTATAGATATATATATATATATATCATTCTGTATAGTTATTAGAAGTATACATACATATAAATGTATTATACATTTATGTAAGTTTGTATGAGAAAATAATTTAGTTGAATAATTTTATAATAAAAGAAAAATAACAAAAAATATAAATAGAGAGAGAATATTATTATATGTGTGCGATGTGATGTATTTATTACATTTCATTTTTATTATATAAATCATAATCTTATGTCATTCTAAATGATGTGGTAATTTCATGTTTAATTTCTTTTTAATTGTTTCTTCCATCTATGTACATATATATATATAAAATATGTATTTTATTTTATTATTATTTTTAGTTTTAAATATTTTTATGTATATATATATATATATATATTAAGTACGTATAGGTATAGATGCAATAAAAAAGTAAATAGAAGAAGAATGAACATTTTGTATTTTAAGGACATATGTACATATAGTTATACATATATAGGTATATGTAAAATACTTTTGGTCTAACTTTGGTTGGTGTAAGCATTATCGTTTTTTAATTTATTTTTAAATTGTTAATTGTAATAATATTATACTACTGACAGACATTTAATACAATATTATGATAATAATTTTATAATATTCTTAATAATATTTAGACTGTCATGGGTCCAATATTCTTAGGACACTGATAGTGTTACTTTGTTAAAATAAAATAAGGTCATATTGAATAAATTTAAATTATTTTTGATGTATTCACATATAAAATAAATACAATAACTCACAATAATCTCGCTCACGACGATAGATTTTGAACCGAGTAAACTGAAAAACTATTTGGAAAAACTTAACGATGATTCATTTCCTGGACCAGATAATGTACCAGAAATTATTTTGAAAAATTGTTCTGAATCTCTCTGCACTCCTTTATCAATTTTATTTAAACTTTCACATTCTCAAGAAATCTTTCCTGATTTTTGGAAAAAATCGTTTATTAGACCAGTTCATAAAAAAGATTCTAAGAATGATATAAAAAACTATCGCCCAATTGCAAAACTTTCAAGTATTCCTAAACTATTTGAATTAATAGTATTTGACTCTATTTATGGTCATTGTTCAAAATTACTGTCTCCTAACCAGCATAGTTTTATGAAAAAAAGATCCACAGTAACCAATTTAATAGAATGTTGTTTTAAATTCAAAAACTGTATGGAAGCTGGGTTTCAGACAGATGTCATATAGACCGATTCAAATAGGGCCTTTGACCTTCTTCCTCATTCCATTATTATACTAAATTTTAAAAAAATGGGATTCCCTCCTTCTTTTACCAATTGAATTAATTCCTACTTAACTAATAGAAACTATAACGTATTATTTAGATCTGCTACTTCTGAACCTTTTGGAGATAACTCTGGCGTTCCACAAGGCAGCCATTTAGGTCCGCTTCTCTTTATTATTTCCATTAATGATGTAACTTTCGTCATTAAGCATAGTAAAATTACTATTTATGCAAATTACATGAAAATTTATAAAAAAAAAAATACATCAACAAGGCACACATCCCTTCTTCAACAAGACTTAAACTCTTTTTTAAATTGGTGTAAAATTAACAATCTGACCTTGAATATTAATAAATGTGCTTTTAGACTTTCTCTCGCTCTTCTGAATCATTAATGGTTGATTATACTTTCGAAAATAATACTATTGAACGAGTCTCACACTTTAAAGACCTTGGTGTACTCTTTGACAATAAATTATGTTTCAAACAACATTTAAATGTCATAATAAATAAATCTAACTCCATGCTAGGCTCCGTCAAAAGATTTTCTAAAAAATTGAACGATGCATACGTCCTTAAATCACTTTTTGCGTCTCTTATTCGACCAAATCTTGAATATGCCAGTCAAGTGTGGTCGCCTCATTACCTTAATTATATCCAAAGAATTGAAGCTACACAAACAAATTGAGATTCGCACTGCGCAATTTACACTGGTCAAATCCAGTTATTCTGCCACCTTATAGGAACCGGTTAAAGTTATTGGATCTTAAATCATTAGAATCCAGAAGGGAGGTTGCTGATATCATATTCATTATTCAAGTTTTAAATAATGAAATTGATTCTCCTTATGTTAGAGATATGATCCACTTACATATTAATAACAGAAACCGCTTTAGATTGGAAAATATTTTTCGTCCAATATTTCATCGTACCAGTTATGGTAAATATGAGCCTGTTAATAGAATTTGTATGTTAATAAATAAACAAAAACACCACATCGATTTTACATTAAACACACCCCAACTAAAAAATAAGCTGCACTTACATATATCTTAGAGTTAGTATAAATTTATAATTTTCTAACATTCTTTGGTAATAAATTACAAAATTGTATATAGGTATGTCAATTTTAATATTAAGATCTAGAATAAGATTAAGCTTAAAATTATATTTTGTTTGTTTAATTTTGTACACTTATGTATATTGTAATATGTTTGTATTAAGCATAAATAAATAAATAATTAAATTATTGAAAATTAAAAATAGGTAATATAATTTATAACGCGATAAAAATTTAACAAATTTTAAAATATGCATAACCTTAAATTTAACTAAATACCTATACAATCAATACTTATATTCTTTACAAAATGTTTACTTTTTTAAATTTTTTTTTAATTTATTTTATTCTTTTTTTTATTTATTTTTTTACTTATCTTATTCATTTAATTATCACTACAATTCATAAATTCATTTTTAAAATAGACAAATATTTTTCTAGCTACAAATAATTTTCCAGGTATTTTAAATTTTCTAAATATTTATTCCTATATATAATATGTAGTATATTTAATCACTTCCTACCTCAATGTTAAAAGAATTAAGCTAACACTTTCAAAAAGTACAAGCAAATTACATGAACACTTTCATTACAAAATTTTTATATCAATCATAAATTCAATCACTTTTTTTTAATTAATTCATTATTAAACATCTTTCATACTACATAATACATAATATCTATAATACATATAACGATATAACTTAAATTTTGTTGTTTTTAAAAATCCATCACAATTTATCGAAAAATATAATTTTACAAAATATTTCAACCTATTCCAAAATAAGTTTTGAGTCTGATATTGATGACAAGTAAAAAAAAAATTTAAAACACCTTTTAAGTTTGCCAAATTACAAAATTATAATTATTTACAATCTGTAAATAACCTATTACAGAATTGTACAGCTTAATTGTATTTACTAATTCTAAAATTACCGTGGTAAAGTCAAATCTTTTTCATTTATCATCCTTTCAGAAAAAGAAAAAAACAAAAGGATAAAAATTAAAATAGGTTAAGTACTTTTATTTTCTAAGATCTAAAAACCTGAACATTACAATAAATAATTTCAAATAATTTAATTTTTAAACAAAGCAATAATAGACAATAATTTATTTTTAGTATTTTGAATTAATCTACTCTACTCTACACTTGTTTGGCTTGCAAAAAAAAAAACAAAAAATTTCAAATAGTTTTATTAATTCAATGAAATTATTACCTGATGGTAATTACCTGTTGTTAAAAGGATTAGGTTCACTAAAATTCTTTTAAATTTATTGTTTAAGTTTCTGGTTATCTACCCAAACTGACCTAAGGTAAGTTTTTCTTTTGTATATATATACGAGTTGGTAAATATCTGTTTTTATAATTTAATGGTTTTGCAATTGAAATCCTTTTTTTTTTATTTGTATACACAATAGATGGTTACAATATAACAACAAACAAAGTGAATGTAAAATTAACTGTATATATATATAAAATTGTTGAACTGGAAAATTTTTAAATTTGGCAATGTTAACCTTGAATGTTTTCATAGAAAACAACAAGTTTTTCATTATTCAAATTTTAATTCTCAATACATTGATTTGTGTCGCCATAAATCATATACTTTTATAACAATTACGTGTTGTTTTATACTAAATTCACATGTATTAATTTAGTTTCGGTTTAGCGTCAATAATTGTCAACCGATGATTTTATGTGATTTAACATTTTGTATTACATACGCTATCTGTTATACTATTTTAAATACATGTATTTCATCAATTATTATAAATTCATGCCTGAGACTTATTTTGTTTTTTCGTTCTATTAAAATAATAACCCTCATCTTATCGACCAACTAAAATTTTCTACTGTGCCCTTTTTTTTTAAATAGAAAATAATAGCTTAAGATCACCCAATTGTTTCCAATTATTTTACATCTTACATACAATTAGATATCTAAGCCAAAATATGTTATCCTGTCTTAAAGTATTTAAATGAGTATGTCTTAAAAATAAATTTTTAAATAAAACCACTTCTGTGCATATTTGCACAGGGCATCCACTAGTTTTGATTTAATTTTTATATTTTACTAAAAATATGTTATGTCGTTTTTTTTTACTATGTCAAAATTTATTTCCATTTATAAGTGTTAAAAATTTGATTAGCCTAAAACGGACTTATACTATCTAAATGGGTCCTTTCTATCAAAGATGATCAAAATTAAAATTAAAACATTAAAAATTTAACATAATTCTATTCAAAACGTAAATTAATTTTGTGTGTATGTAAATGATTCTTTATTTATTATTTTTTTTTGTAATTTTTGCTGTTCTGGCCTGGCTTAATCCATTTGATGTAAAAATATACCATCATTAGCTGTTACGATCCAACAATGTAAAATATTTTAATATAATATTTAAGAACGTAAAAAAAAAAAAAAAATGAAAATAAAAATTTGGAAATTTGATATCAAAAAAGTTGTTTTATAACCAAAGAATTAAAAGCCAAGTAAGAATCTTATCCGACGAGACATTAATTAGACCAATCCTGAGCTATGCAATGCCGATCTGATACAAGTGCAAGCCTAATGAAAAAAATTAGAGAATTCGAAAGAAAATGCATAAGAGTTTGTATAAATCTAAAATACATAGATTCAATAATTTTGCAAAAAACATCATTTTACCAGGCCTCTATGACCTCTCTAAACACCTATGAAAATTGTCTAATATCAAATATATAATCTCTGATCATTTTTTTTCTCAAAATTGTTGTTACGTCATTAATAGATAAAATGAACAGTAATGGTCCTAAGTGACTGCTCTGCGGAACTCCAGAATTAGCATTGTATGGATCAGAAATAACTAATCTAAAAAATACATTATATGTTCGGTCAACTAGGTATACGATTGAATCCAATTTATGAATGTTGGTGGAAAATTAAGGTTAGCAAGCTTCTTAGTAATAACATTGTGTGGTAAAATATCAAACACTTTGTTCATATCAATGTATATTACATCAGTTTGAAAACCAGCTTCCATTGTATTGAAAAAAGAAGAGCAACATTCTACTAAGTTTGGGAATATTATTGATTAATACAGTTGTGAAGCGATATAGCTCATAGTTGATACCACAATGAATCTATATAATTGAGCAAACAAATTTAAAATTTTTGTTAAAAAATATTTATTCTTCATATTTTGAACAAATTATTTACAAATGTGTTTGAATGTTTTTTAAATCTTGTTTGATTCTGCCAATCCAAAAATGATGGTTGCACAAAAAAAATTAACTATCACTAAAAATTTCAAATCATTTTAATTATTTTTTTCATACCATCTATTTAAATATTTTTCTAATCATTAATTAATTATTTCTACTCTCTTGGGAAATTATTATGAATCGATTATGAGAGCCTAAATTTAAATAGAAATCTCTTTTGAATATTAATTTTAAGGTTTAATATTTATTGTTAAATTTAAAACTCAATTAAAATTTCATATTAACCTTAGAATTCACACTCAAATTAAATATTTAACAGCATTCAAAGGTATTCCAACATTATTTCTGTGATTAATTCCAATGCATAATTCGACTGACTAACTTAAATAAAACGTTTGCGATCATGAAAAATAAAACGAATACTAATAACATGCAATTACATTGGTTGCAGAAAAAAAAAAGAAAAAAAAATAATTTAAACACATTTAAAAATAATTTTTCTTTCAGTGTAAAGATTTGAAGTTACGCCTTTCATCACTTTGCAAATAAAAAAAGAAGGCTGGGATTAACACGTAAGGTCATAATAACGGATAGGGTGTTTTATTCTTATGGGATTTTTCTTTATAGAGTTCTAAACAGAGTTGAATTTATCAAAATTTTCTGCTGAAATGATTTGGTCTATTAATTTAAAGTTGAAGATGATCTTGCGAAATTTTTTACACATTGAACTAGGAAATTTTGATATATTTATTATTGTTTAAATTCAAAGCATCAACAACAACAAAATTATGCAAATCTCAATAATTATGAACATGAATTTATTAATATTATATATGTGGATAAATTTATATTTATTTATATATACTTATACATGTACACAAGAATAATGATGCATTTTGTACAGAGTGAAAACAAAAGAATAAAATCTTCAGTAACGTTAAATAATTCAGATGCTGAGTGACGCAGTAGGTATAGAAATGAAAATTTTAACCGAAAGGTCCAATGTTCGATTCCCGACGATGACCAAAAATAATAAAAAAAAAATGTTTTTATAGGGCTTTCGACCTGGTCCAGTACCATTTATCTTCTGATGTTGCTAATCCACTACTAGATGTTAAGCAATCACTCAACTCATCACCTTTTGTCATTGGGATAAGATATACGATAAAAAATGGTTGAAATATAATTTATTTATTACCAAAAATAAAATGAAACTATGCTACTATGAAGGCGAAGTACTCCACAATATATATATAGTTTTCCCATAAGCTTGGAATTATATGAATAAAAAAAAAAACCCGGCTGATTTGAAAATAACAACGAAGTGCATGCACACCTCATGGTTAACGCATCCATTTTAAAAAGAAGAAGAAAAATCGATACATCAAAGAGATCATATAAATCTATCTAGACATAAAACATCTAAGGAAATGGAATATTTTGAACTTCGAAAATATAAATATGAGTAACTCAGAAACAAAAACAAGAGACAGGATATGGTTTAGTAGCCGATTGTAAATAGTTTTTTCTTTTTCCAAGTCAACAAAGACAATACCAGCATAGGTTTTATAACACCACATATTTTTAAAAAAAACTTCAAGCAATCGACTAAAGCACGGAAACATGCTCAATGGAAATTTAATTTGTATTACCTCCAAATAAAATTTATATATATTAACTTAAATCCATTACTACAATCAATAATACTTAAATTTATTCGGATCCTACATATATATATACAACATACCTACAATGTGAAGTAACCTATAAAAAAATTATTTTCTAAATCCTTAAGGAATTCGCTTTCAATGCATAATGTAGATAATCCTAACAATCTATCACGACTTAGGGCGTTTCCGAACCTTTCGCACTTGCACTTGATACTCGCAGTAAACATGTCAAATCGCACTAAATTTTTTTTTATTTTCATTTTTTATAAATTTAATTTTGCGATATTTAGTGTATTTGAGACCACACTAAAATTTTGGCAACAAATCAAGAGCGATTTGACAGGTTTTGTGCGAGTATCAATTGCAAGTGCGAGAGGTTCAGAAACGCCCTTATTGTAGTTCAAAGAAGTCACGTTCTCCGGAAGCTACAGTAATAGGTAGAGTTAACAAAACTTTTAATGCTATAATTAAATACGGCAATAATTATTGCAATTTTTTTTTCAAAATAAAATCCAACGTTTCAATGGGATATTTATGATGGGATGGGTTTTCTAAAGTTAAATTAGCAAATATTTTTATTTCATCGAATAACTGCAGACCAGAATTAGTTTTATATGAGAGGTTTTCCTGCTCTCATTAAACAGATTGTATAGGACTTTGCAAATATATTTACTAAATGTTTAATTTTTCCAATAATTTTGTACCACGTTAAAGCAAGAGCAAAGAGCAAAGAGCAAATGAAACTATCATTCTATAATTTCAAAATGCAAAATTAAATACAATAGTTTAAATATTTTTTTATTTTTCAAAATTATATTCAAATTTTTAGCATATAAGAAAAACAAATTTTAATGAACTAAAACCAGCAAACGCATATCAAACTTGAAACGTATATATTTTTCTTTCAAAAATTCAAAAATTGTTTTAATCCAACTTGCTACCTACCTATCATGAACAAATTTACTATGGAGCAAATGATAAAAAAATACAAGGGCACGATTAAATTATAATAAAAATTATAAAAAACTACCATTAATAGCTGGTTCATATCTTATGCACATATTCAAAACGATCCTACGCACGGGTTATTAACCCACCCGACGGAAGCTGTCCCAGATCACGATGATACCAAAACAAGGAAAAGACATCACCAAAGTAGCTTCATATACAGACCTATCAGTTTGTTACCACGCTCTCTCTAAACTATTTGAGAAATTATTAATAAAACAATTACAATAAACCGTCACATTAAACCGAACTATATCTGACCATCAATTTGGCTTCAGTGAAAAGCATAACACCTCAGAACAAATACAATAGTCAGTCAAATTAGATAAAAACATTTGAAAAAAAAACAATACTGCTCCGCCATATTCCTGGATATATCTCAAGCCTTCGATAAAGTATATGGAATGAAGGTCCGCGAGTTATTGAAAAAATTACATCTCAGAGAGAAAATTCATCATCAAATACAAAAGCTACTCCTCATTTGCACATCCAATTCAAGCTGGAGTCTTCCAAGGTAGTCTCCTAAGTCCACTCACTTATATTGTATACGTCAGATATGCCTACCAACAATAAAACGTCCGTTTCTACTTTTGAAAACAATACAGTAATTTTAAGTTCTAACGTGTGCCCCTAATATGTTTCCAATCATTTAGAAGACATTTTGAAAACCGCCTTCGGAGGTAACATCATATCGACCAATATCGTTGTTACCTATTATATCAAACATTTTTGAGAAACTGCTCCTCAAAAGATTTGCCCCGATTATTTAAGAAAGAGATCTGATCCCGAACCAGCCATTTGGATTCAGAAACAAACATTCTACAATTGATCAAGTGCATCGGATCACAAATATAGTGGAAAAGGAGTTCGAAGAAAAAAAAGTCTGCTCAGCAATCTTCTTAGATGTTGCTCAGGCTTTCGTCAAATTGTGGCACCAAGGCCTTAAATTTAAACTACACCGTGACTTACCTATTAGATAATTTTATGAAATACTAAAATCATATATGACCAATAGATGCTTTCGTGTACGTTATGCCAAAGAACATTCAGAAGTAAAAGAAATATCTGCTGGAGTCCCACAGGGAAGTGTTCTTGGTCCAATACTTTACCTGCTATATACAAGAGATATCCCCCAAATTGACAACATTTTTATGGCTACCTTTGCAGACGCCACTGCGATTCTTGCAGTACGTATCTACTTGACGTATCTGTCGAAAACTCCACAGCAAAACTTCAAAAAGCAGTGAATAAAATAGGATTATGGACCCAACGATGGCGCATAAAACTTTATGAAAGCAAATCTACTCATATAAACTTTACATATAAAAAGATTGAAACCATTCCTGTCTCAATCAATAACAAAATAGTACCATATGCCAATACAGAAAAATATCTGGGAATGACACTCGATGCTAAGCTAAGATGGAATGAACATATAAGAAAGAAAAAAGAAGAGCTAAACATTAGACTCAAAAAATTTTACTGGTTACTTGGGCGTGGTTCTGAGTTATCAGTACATAACAAAATATTGATATATAAGCAGATATTAAAACCTGTGTGGACGAACGGCATCTAATTATGGAGCTGTGCAAAGAAAAAACAACATCGAAATGCTGCAAATGCTGCATGGTACGTACGTAACAAAGATCTCCACGGTGACTTACACATTGAAACAGTCACGGATGAGATCAAGAAACATGCAGCAAAACACGAGCAGAGACTGCAAAAGCATGTGAACTCGGAAATGGCAGCAGTTCTTTATGTCGACAGCAGTGTCCGTCGACTCAAGAGAACGAAACCCCACAAGCTGGTCACTACCTAAACTGGAAAATTCTACGACAATAGTTTCCTTTACGGAAATTATTATTTCAATAATTTTCCTTTGCGAAAAAATTTAAATAATCTTCCCACGCAGAACTATTGCTGTGGCTATCTCCTTCACGGGAAATACCATAGTGATAAAGTTCCTACACGGTAATTATTATTATGATGTTAGCGATCCTCCACGGAAACTATCACTATAATAATTTCCTAAACACGCGATCGAAAAATTTACGAAAAAAAAAGTTATTGGTCAATCTAACGTATGATTGGTTATAACGGAAAAAATATAGGTGAACTTAAGCGGGTTCGATTTCTACACTATCAAGACGCGCATGTGGCTGGAGCTCTTGATGTCCTTCGGGGATTACCTCCTATCTTTCGACAAAGAAAAAAAAATTAGAAGAAATAGAGAAATGGTTAAATCTAAAAAATGCTAACATACATATAGATTTAAATATCTCTACGATCGAAGAAGAGATTGATATAATTTGGAAGAAAATTCACATCAAAGCTGGAAAATCATCCCAACTCACTAGCAAGAAACTTACTATTTGACATAGGTCACCACCGGTTAAAGAGAAAAAATGTGCTAAACAATCAAATGAGATCATAAAACTGTAATAAAGAACTAATGATCTGAAAATGAGCAATGAGCAATGGGAGAGATCAATAATTAAAGTTAGATTTTAAGATTTGAAAACAAATTGTTAGTATCTAATGGTTGAAAAAAATGCTGAAGCTGAGAGTATTTGATTGATTACTATTGTAATGTTGTTTCATAGAATATGGAGATATAATTATAGGTATGTTAAAAGCTAATTTATTTTTACGTTATAATTCCCCCCAACCCTTCTAAATTTCGGATCTCTTTCTGAATGCTCCATCTGCATCATAGGATCTGTGGGCAATGTATAGCTGGTTATTGCATTTCTACTGCTTATACAATAAAAAAAAAAAAATATAAAAAATAATTATTTTATATTTTCCGGGACGTTAAGACGTTTTCAATTTAATTTTTACACATTTTTGTCCAATGAAATTTTAACACTTAGTTATTTAAAAAAAAAAAATCTAATTTCCTTTACGTTTTTTGCTTGATTCTTTCAATTATTTATTTTTGAATTTTTTATTCTTAATTTCTTTCTGATATTTGTAGTAAGTGAGTGATCTTGTCCCTCTTTATCGTAGTTTACATTATAGGTATATATATTGTAGGTAGGTACTTATACTAATTTTATTGTTCATATATAATTGACCAACTTAAAATGGACTGTTAAAAGTTTTTTTTTTAATTTTTTATAATTGTTCAAAAACATTTTTAATTTAATTTTTATTATTATTATTTTTTTTATTTTTTTATTGGAAATAAATTCATTATTGGTGTTAAAAAACATAAAAAAAAAATAAAATGAAATTTTCTACATATTAAATTTAAACTGGATTGGTCCTAAGTTGTAATTTAATAAAAAAAAAAAAAAACAAGAAATAACAAAAATAAAAAAAAGCCTTTTTTTTTTAAATATTTATCTTAAGGCAGAGTGTGTATAAAAATCTTTTATATATAATTATCTGAGGTACAAAATTTAAAATCACAGGTATTTCAGTTTTTCCAAAGTTATTTTCTTTTTATCAATTTTTTTTGTTTTTTTTCAATTCATTTTAAATTATACAGTTCAACATCCTTTAAAAGTAAACGAATAATCTTTTTTTTTTTTGTATATTATATAAAAGAACATCGTTTTTCCAAATATTAATAATAAACTTGTTACTTAATTTTATACAATTTGACCTACCTATAATATTCCTTTCCATCCTTTTATTGTATAATAATAATTTTCCTATGTAATTCAAGAAACTTTAAATTGTTTTGTAATCATTACCACAAACGTGCAAACATACGTTAAAAAACTTGAATAAAATATATATGTGAGAATGTATGTGTTACAAGATGAAACCCTCATTCATTTTATCTTATACAATGCGATATAAACAGAATATAATATTATGTATAGTTAATTTAGCTCTTGATAATAAATTTTGTTTATAAGACGAGTACGTGTGTTTGTGTTATATAGTTAACTAATTTTCTTACATTATTTTTGAACGATCTTATAAACATAAATTAACTGGCTGAACTTCTAAAACTAAATTTTAGTGTATTTTGTGGTAAAATATGAAATTAGGTAGTTGAAGTACACGTCATTTAATTTTAATTTATTAATTTTAAAATTTTATTTACGAATGTATATATAAGTATATGTATATATAAGTAAATGTATTTAATATAATATATAGATTATATACTCACTGTAAATTTAAATAGTACGTGATGCGGAAAATGAGCTAAGTCATCTATATATAACTATATCTTCCTATATGTACGGCTTCTAATTTTTTTGTATTGAAAATGTATAATGGCAATAAATCAATCAATTTTTTATGTTGTATTTTTTTACAATAAAATTTTGTTTTCTTAAATTTATCTTTGTAGTTTTATTAAATGTCACATTGTAAAAAATAATTCAGAAAATAACGGTTAAATTAGTCGTAGTAGTTAAATTATTAGTAGTGAAAAACTGCTTATTACCTAACTACAGTAATTTGAAAATTTTTTGCATAACCAGAACCTATAAAAGAGATTAATGGTGCGTTTGAGTACAAAAATTTTCCCAATTTTTATACATGTAAGCATTTGATAAAGTGTGGCATCCTGGTGCTTTGTGTAAAGTGAAGCAAAGCCAAAAGAATTTTTGAAAATTCAAATTAAGATAAAATGATTTTCTTGTGAAACAATGAAGTGCCCCAGACAAGTCCGAAATTCTAATAAAATCCGCACATTGCTGAAAAATTTGGATATCAAAGTAAATAAATCGAAATTCACATATCCATACACGTTTACTCTATAGAGAACTGCACCTCTGTCCTTCAATGTCACTCAAATGTAGCCTAATATTTAGCTAAGCATATCTGGATCAATAAAATGGTACTCAATTATCATCAAATAGTAAACAAATATCATTATGAATTCTTTTCCATCATTTCAATTTATTCTTCTTACCATACTTTATTTATTGATATATCTTAGATATAATAATATGTCATAATTTATTTAAAACAAAAAAATGTAATTTAAATTTAATTCTGGCGATGGGTGAGTTTCGGCAATATGATAAATTAAAATTTTTGTATTTAAAATAAGTTATACATGACGGGGTGAAATTTTAAATCAAATATTTTTAATTGAAAATTTAAAAAATATTTAGTTTCGCTACGTCTCCTTTTAAACAAAATATCTATCATTTAAAAGAATAGTAATGAAAATTGGCTGTAAAATTGTTCAGGTTAATTGTACCGTATTGTTTTCAATTTACAGATTACATATAATAGGTATTGATGATATGTACTGGTTATAGTGATGTGCGAGTTGCTGATATAATCGATATTTTGCTAACATTACATCTATTCTTAAACTCGATATTTCAGTACGTCGATCTTTTAATATAAGAAAGTTTTTTTGCGCTTTGACAGCAAAATAAATATACATTGTGTTGTAGATTGTATTTCACTCACTTTTATTAGACCCGGCGGTAGAAATCTGAAACGACAAATTTAATGTCTTCATTTAATGTTATTAGAAAAATAAACTGCCTCACGAATTTTACTAGCTACTCCTATCATATGTATGCAATCGTGAATTTATAGTAAAATTTAAGGATGAATACTCCACGCCACGCCAATTAGATCAGGAGCACCGCAAGGGAGTGTGTTGGGGCCTGTACTTTATCTAATATACACATCTGATGTACCAGTAACAGAAAACACTATACCACCGCTACATTTGCAAAAAATACAGCTACTGGCATCACAACAAATCCTTCCATAGCATCAAAATTGTTACAAGATTACCGTCGAAAAATGTTTAAAAGTTTGGCGAATTAAGGCCAGTGTAGGAAAGTCGATACACGTAACTTTTACCACCAGGAAAGAGAACTGTCTCGCTGTAACCCTCAACAATGTTTAGTTTAGTTTATTTAATTTTATTAGTTCAATAAAAAACTATTTTAACATCTATATTTAAAACAAAATTTATAAATTTAAAGGAATATTGAAAGTTTTACTTTAAACATTCGTATTCAAAACTTTAATTTTTAACTATTTAAAATTTCAAAAGTAAATAAAATTCAAATGCTTTACATCTCATTGTTTTTTATAATATCAATTAATTTTATTTTAAATCTTGAAATATCCATATCTTTTTTAACTTCATTGGGTAACAAACTAAAAGATTGTGTACCCTTATAGAGTAGACTATTTTGTGTTCTGGTTCTCCTGTATAATGGGAGTCTGAAATCACCCCTATTTCTTAGAAAGTAATAACCACCTACATATTTAATATTCTTTTGTAAATATTGCGGCATCCTATCATACTTCAACTTATATACGTACATTATTGTATTAAATTTTAGTCTTTGATTTACGCTCATCCATTCCAATTTATTTAGCATATCCTTACTTCGTGTTCTTCTGTCACACTTTAATATGATTCTCATAGCTCTATTTTGAAGTACTTGCAATCTATTTAAGTTTTCAGTATTACATATAAATAAAATCGAGGAACAGTACTCAAAATGTGGTAAAATAATTGCATTATAAATTAATATTGCACACTTTAGTGATATTTTATTTCTGATTCTTGCCAAAAAACCAAGTTTTTTTGAATTTTTTTATCAGAATATTATCAGAATGCATATTGAATTTAAGCTCTTTATCTACCATGACTCCTAGATATTTAATACGGGCTAACACACTCTAATCGTTCATTATTAATATTTATATTTAAATTTTCTATTCGAGAATTTATCACCATACATTTTGTTTTTTTTAATTGTATAATGTTTCTAGGTCCCTGTTCATTTTATTTTCTAAGTCTACCAAATTATCCCCTACTAAGTAAATTAATGTGTCATTTGCAAACAAAGACACTGAAGAAAAGGCAACACTATTCTTTATGTCATTTATGTATAATAAAAACAACATTACTCCCAAAACGGATCCTTGTGGGACTCCTAGTTCTACTCGTTTTTTGGTTGATACATCCTCTCCTATTTTTGTTTTTTGGAATCTTTCATTTAAGAAACTTTCGAACCACTTCTTTTTAGTGCCTCTTATTCCGTATTTATACATTTTTTCTATTAAAATTTTTCGATCCAGTGTCTCGAAAGCTCTTTTTAAATCCAAAAAAAAAACACGATGATAACTTTCCCAAAATCAGTTTCTTTCTTCCATTCATTTATTATCCAATTTAAAGATGTTTCAGTTGAAAATCCTTTTTTGAAACCAGATTGTTCTTCACAGATAATATTTTTTGTAGTTAGAAATTCTTCCATTTGAAAGCACACAACTTTTTCGAGAATTTTTTCATACATTGGTAACATATTTACAGTTTTTAAATCACATGCCATCTTTGCATTTTTAATTTTTTCTACAGGCACTACTATGGACTCCTTCCATGATCTCGGAAACATTCCTTGCGCCAATTAGGTATTAATAATTTTCGTTAAGATAGGATACATTAAGTTTAAGGAAATAAATGAATCTGAATTAGATAAAATTATGAAAAGTATGAATGGTATAATTAATTATAATATAATTTAATTTTATTTAATAGTTTAATTTATCCACTAAATCTTTGTTATTATATATATATATAATATTCCGCATTTATCCGGATGTTTGTAAGTTCGACGGAACGCTCCAACACATATACAAATTGCAAATGTATACAAATGCATATATATACAAATTGCTTTGGTGCTTTTTTTTAACCTCTGTCTACCATGCTGAACCTTTGCAGGAAAAATTGATTGCATGAACTATATTTTTTTAATTTAATGTTAGTCTTCTTCGCAAATAATAAGGAAAAATAATAAATAATAATAATAACATAAATAAAACAAACAATTTTTTTGATTTATAATAATAAGGACTAATAGAAATTTAATCAATTGTTTAATATGGTATAATAACCAAAAGGCAAACAGCATTTAACACAAAAAAAAAACATAATTCACTCAAAGGTTATTCTTATTACTTAAAATTACACATAATAATACACATGTGTATCAGCATATTTGTATTGTATAATATTATACATTATACTACTTTATTGCTTCTACCTTTTATTTTTGTCATTATTGTGTGCGTAACTCACTTCACTCAAAAAAAATATTTTTGTTTTTTTTATTATTTGCTGTATCTGTATTCTGTATGTTCTATATGCTCCATTCCAAAAATATTATTCTATTTTCAGTGTTAAGTGTTCACATTTCACTTCACTGTTCAGGTTCACTGTTCAATCAATAGAACTTGATAGAAGTAGAGTAGGATAATTAACTCTACTTCTACGCCGGATAATAAAACATTGTTTTTTCAAAATTGAAAATTATTGATGAAAATGTTTTTGTATTTTTTGTAAATTTTACCAATTTAGATACAAAATTTTGAATATTTTTTTAAAAATAACACAATACCATAATAACAGTTTATTCTTATAGCAAAATAAGATCCCTATACATTATACAAAAGACAAAATTTATATGAAAATAAGATCCCATTTTTAAATTTGCTCTCCCGGAGGCCTCAATAACGCTAATACGGTATAATTTATGCTAAATGGAACCCAACTAACGAATTATAACTAAATGGAAGTGAGTACGAGTATACCATACAAAAATACAAACATTTTATACAAATTTGTTGGTATGGTACTTCTTTTTCTGTTATATAAAAAAAAAAAGATTAGTGTTAGGCCAATACAAACATAAATAAAAATAGGATTTATTTTGCTTCCGTCATTTATGACGGGTTACAAAGCTAGTTATTAATAATTTCATTATTTATTTCTATTTCATTTCTGCAATTTTCTTTCTTTCCTAACACATATTTCTTTATTTGCTTCCACATAGATTTCTGATCTCCTGCTTTAGCACTAATTTTCTTTTCTATAAAGTTATTTCTAATTTCTACACATTTCCTTTTATAAATATTTCTTGAGAGACTATATTCTTCCCAACTCTCGTTTGTTCTTAGTAATGAGTATCTGTTGTACAACCTAATTTTAGTTCTTTTTATTTCTTCTAACTCCCTGCAATACCAGTCTGCTGTATTACTTCTCGCTATAAATGATGTTGTCAATTTCTCAATCGAATTTATTATATCCTTGCTAAATTTTTCAGCAGTTAAATCTAAGTTACTCCAGTTTATTAAGCTAGTGAACCCACAATTATTTAGTTCAGTCAAAAATTTTGCTTTATCAAATTTGACGTAGTTAATTATGCTTTCTTTTCTCACGTAGTTATTATTCATTATTTTAATATTAATAGCCTCATGATCAGAAATAGAAAAGTTTTTATTTACTAGTGCTTCAATGTTAGAAACATAATCCGTTAGTACATAATCAATGGGAGTTTGACTTGTATTAGTTATCATAGTGTAGTCATTAATAATTTGCTGGATACCAAAATCTTGGAATAGTTGTTGTATTTGCCTCTTTTCACTATTTTCATTTTTGAAATCTATGTTGAAATCACCAGCAATAAAACAATTTTCAGCCAAATTTACATTAATTTCTAAATATTCCCTTAATTTAATACAAAATTCATTTACTCCTAATTTATTTGATCTGTACAATTGTATTATATTCCAAAATGTTGTATCTAATTTAATCTATATATTTAAAATCCATAAATGTTTACTTATACTTAACGAGTTTATTTCCAATGCTTTGAAACAATTTCTTACATATATTATTACACCTCCTGTGTGCCTTGAATCTGATAAACATGTAAAAATTTGATATCTCTTAATGTTATATTCGTGTTGTTCAATATCATCTGTAATATGAGTCTCACATAGAATAACGAAATCAAATTTATATTTCTTCACCACTTCTTCTAAAGCTGCAAAATGACTAGATAAGCCTTGAATATTAAGGTATATTCCAATTTAAGGCATTGCTAATTTTATTTTTTTGTTGCTATACAAACATTTTCCTTTTTTCAATTTTGATTTTTCTTGATAGAGATGGACAACTTCTAAATTTAGATTTTGCATTTGCTCTACAACAATTTATGCATTTCAATTCTTTATTTGCGCAGTCTTTTGAATGGTGATTTTTCCCACATTTTATTCAAACTATTTCAGAAGCTTTACATTTATCCAGGTTGTGCCCGAAAGCTAAGCACTTGTGGCACATTCTAGTGCAATGAGACATGAACGCATGCTGAATCAGCAAAATATCTAGGAATGCATCTAGATAGACGTTTACTTTGGAGGGCCCATGTCCTAAACAAAAAATAAAACAGCTGAAAATAAAATTCAACAAATTATACTTCAGAGCTATCAGGACGTACTTCAGAGCTATCACTGACAAACAAAATAGCGTTATATAAGACTATACTGAAACCCATATGGACATACGGCTTGGAGTTATGAGGATCAACGTCTAATACAAACATAGATATAATAGTAAGATTTCAGACCAAAGTCTTAAGATTATTCGTAAATGCACCATGGTACGTGCGAAAATCAAGTAAGAGCGGGTCTAAATATTATAAAAAATCCGCAAACTGAAAAGGTATAAACCTACAGACTTAATAGATTAGATTTCAAAATGAATAATTGTTATAATTTGTATTAATACAAAAAGTAGTTCAAGACACAAATAGAAGAAGATGGATCAATGGATCCACTTGTCACATGTCTCATAACTGTCCACTACCCACAAGATTCATAAGGCCAAAAATAGTTACTTAATATCGCTAATTAAATTAGTATTAGATAGTTGTAAAGAAAAATTATAATTAAAAAAAAAAAATAAGTAAACAGTTCATAATATTATTTGCAAATTCGCAGCGTCCGAGAATGCAGTACCAAAAAGAATGAAACAACTTAAAGTAAATAACTTGAGAAATGTAATTTGTTATACTATTATTATTTTTTTTTTTAGAAATAGGCGCCAAGGTTATGGACTCTGTATGTTGTCTTGAATTAGATCGCAGTATTCATGATTTCTTTTTTTTGTTTTTTTTTATGTAATTCCAAGTCTATGGGATGAACACCCTAACTGCTTTTAAACAGAAATTTGGAATACCCAATCACATACAATAGCCTTTTCTGTAGAATTTTTGTGGTATAGACTAATTTAAATGTGGAAAACTATATCTATTGTAGAGTACTTCGCCTTGATAATAGCATAGTTCCATTTTATTTTTAGTGATAACCAAAACTCTCAACTATTTATCATTTATTTTATCCCAATGATAAAGGATACTGGACCAGGTCGAAAAATCCAGAAAGCATTTTTTGCCTCCGTCGGGAATCGAGCCTGGGACCTTTCGGTTAAAAGGCAGGCGTTCTACCTACTGCGCCACCCAGCATGTTAATTATTGTTACATATAGCTTTAGGTTACATTTCTAGTAAGCATATAATTTGGTTTTAGAAAATAATAAAGCGAAATAATAACCTTAAAATAATAAGGTCTTGTTAAGAATATTATATTGGAAAAGCAGGTGATATATTGTTAGTGGGCGCACATATTGCAAAAATGCAAAATTGTGTTTGCTATTCTAATCGGATTTCTGGCTTTGTAGTAATAATTGTAACTATTTCATTTGATTTAAATATTTTAGGGGATAACCCTGCTCGTGATTCTTGCCAGACTTTTGTTTGCAAATGACATGAAGAAATGTTGCAGTGTATTACCTATAAGTTATGTTGTTTTCATAAATGATAACCGGTAGTCAATCGGCATATTCTGAATTTATGAAAACCTTTGACAAATTTTCTGAATGCCATTTATATACAAACTGAAGGTCTACTGGGCGTATGTTGGTTTACACTACGCACAATAATAATATTAGAGTAGAATACGCATACTCTGAGTACTCATCTTATATATATATACAATTTCCTTTCTACGAGAACATACTCTGATTGTGTGTGTTTGTATTGAAAATATCCCATTTAGGTGTACTATAAAATAGATACTCATTTTATTTTATTGAATTTTGTGTGGATCAAAATATTATTTTATGTTTGCACTTTGATGAAATAATTTTAATCGGTTATTAGCTCTGTTGGTTAAAGCTATCTATATTAAAAAAATATTTTTTTTGCTATTATAATATAAAATTTATAATAATAATTTTTCAAATCAAGAAAAAATATTTTTTTAATAAAATGTATATGAAATGCATAACATACGTATATTTATAATGTATGTACATTTTTGTCAAATTAAAAAAAAATATTAAGATCATTAATTTTTGTGTTGGTTTGTTATTATTATTTATTAGAACTTTAAGTTGTAGTAAATAATAATAAACAATAATTTTTTTAATTGGAAAGTGGTACATATTTTGTTGAATTCTTACAAAAATATGTTAGAAGCTGTCTGTACAGATAATTTACACTTGGCAGAATTCGTACGACGCTAAAGAGGACTCCCTCAATCTCTGCTTTAAAAATACTATAACTATTTGGGACTAGTCCATGTACATAGCTCACAGTTTGTTATATATCGTATGATTTATTTCTATTTTTATAAAAAATACTGTGAAGGGTCACAATGTTACGATGTCTCAAGAAGAAGTCAGTTTTTTATTGTAAGATTTACTTTTAATATCCTTTCTGCTAATCATGTGAGTTATCTGATTCATAATTTAAACTTTACATAGAGTTGAGAGGAAAATTATTGGTTAGTATTTAAAATAGTTATTAGTTTCAAGCTGAAACTAAAAACCAACAGAAGCTACAACACCAACACCAATAGAAGAAAACAGCTAAATCTTCACCTGTTACAAAATACTGAAATCAAGTCCAACATGACCACGACCATCAGAAAAACAATTCGTCCGAATACACAGCAATGGGAAGAACTGGTTGTGAACATAAATCAGATCGCAGAGCAATCACTTGGCACTATCCAACACGAGAGAAAAAACTGGATTAGTGATGCAACTTGGGAACTGATAAAGAAAAGAAGTGACCTTAAGCAGCGTACTTGTAACAGAATTACAAGAGCTATAACAACAGAATACAAAAACATAGCGAAACAAGTAAAGAAAGCTGCCAGAAGAGATAAACGCAGACACTTCGAGAGACTCGCAACAAACGCGGAAAGAGCTGCAAACCAAAAGAATCCCAGAGAATTATACCTACAAATAAGTAAAATCACTAACCGCAGACACACGAAAATCCAATCAATCAGAGACCGGAACGCTATCCCACTCTCTAATACGGATGACCAACGCCAGAGATGGAAAGAATACTTTCAGAAAACAAGCAACATCAACAACATCCCAATAAATAGTTTCCGAAGTAGTCCGAGTAGTCCAGAACTGAATATACACATTGAACCACCAAGCTTACAAGAGATTAAAGAGGGCATAATAACGCTAAAACGGAACAGGGCTGCAGGTATAGATGAACTTCCATCAGAATTGCTACAAGCAGATCCGGAATTAGCCGCTGAATTATTAGAACCTCACATCACGAAAGCCTGGGAGGAAGAAATACTACCAAAATCCTGGAAAAAGGGCCTGATTGTAAAACTTCCCAAAAAAGGAGACCTAAAAAGCTATAATAATTGGAGAGGTATAACACTGCTGAACATAATATATAAAGTTTTCGCAACCATACTGAATCGGAGAATACAGCCTAAAATTGAACAAAATAGAAGGGACGAACAGGCAGGATTTCGTCCAGAAAGGAGTTGCACAGAACACACCAACACACTACGGCTGATCATAGAACAATCTGTAGAATGGCGCTCTCCGCTATATCTCTTGTTCATCGATTTCAAGAAGGCTTTCGACACGGTTCAACGTATTGCGATATGGAATGCATTAAGAAGAAAAAGAATTCCCGAAAAATTAATAAGATTGTCAGAAGCTTTGTATGAAGATGCAGAATTAGCAGTTCTGCACTGCGGACAAATAAGCGACACATTCCCCACAAATTCTGGAGTAAGGCAAGGATGTCCACTATCACCACTTCTATTCACGCTTGTAATAGATAAGATAATGAAAGAAACGGGTTCTTCCGGAAGAGGTATAAGGTGGGATCTCTCAAGGATACTTGAGGAGCTTGACTATGCGGATGATATATGTCTGCTAGCGCATAGATTCTGCGACATTCAATATAAAGCAGACCTACTTCAGCAAGCAGCGCGCAGAGTCGGGCTAGAAATTAACATAGATAAAACCAAGGCCATGAGGATAAATAACACCAACACAAACACCATAACCATAGAAGGTCAAACAGTCGAATATGTGGAAAGCTTCTCTTACCTAGGTAACATTCTAACAACAAACGGAGGTACAGAAGCAGATGTCAACAACAGACTACGTAAGGCCAGAGCTGCGTTCGGTGAACTAAGTCCAATATGGAAGAATGGCCAAATAACTAGAAAAACAAAGATTAGAATATTCAAAGCATGTGTAATGTCAACACTTATGTATGGCAGTGAAACTTGGATGACGACAAATAACATCAGTCAAAAACTTCAAGTATTTGCGAACAAATGCCAAAGAAGAATATGCAGAATATTCAGGCCAAACACCATCAGCAATAAGGACTTATGGCAGATAACAGGTGAAGAACCGATAATGCATCAAATTAAGCGCAGAAAATGGAGATGGATAGGACACACTCTAAGAAAACCATCAAATAATATAACAAGAATGGCCCTAGAATGGAATCTCCAAGGGAGCAGAAGACGAGGAAGACCCAACAACACCTGGCGTCGAACTGCAACTTCTGAGATAACAAGATATGGACGAACTTGGGAGGAGATAAAGACCATTGCGTACAACAGAGAACAATGGAGGAGGCAAGTTGATCATAGGGCATCACGAGGAGTAACAGGAAAAAATACTCAAAGTAGCCTATATTAATGAAATTGTGAATGTTTTTTGATAAATTGAAATTTTAAATTACCGTCAGTGTATTTAATTTTTATACAAAATTTGCACCTTAAAAAAATAATAACTAGAAATTTTTTATTTATTCTTCCACAAAAAAAAAAACAACAAAAGTAATTGATATCTTTTCATCGAATCTATCCAATTTGCAATTTTGTTATAAAGTTAGTGTTTGAGCAATTGTAAACATTTTAAACTCCTAATCGATTCTATTGTGCTTGAACTATAATTATAGATTTTAAATTTTGCTACAACATCTTCGGATCCACGATAGGTAATTGTTTGATCTGAAAATAGAGATTAACTCTTTTTGAATGGTTTTATCTCACATTTTTAATTAAACTAGGTATGTGTAATCCGTGTTACACAGCGACAAACAAAGTAAAGCAAATAATTGTACACCATTTTATTCTTTGAAACACCTTAGAATTCAAACAAAAGAATTGTTTATTATATATTTAACACCTTCCATAATTTAAAAACAAAAAAAAAAAACAAAAATCTTAATTTGTAATACCTAACATACCGTCGCTTCGAATAACTCAGCGCAAATTGTATATACATACAAGATTAGATAGCTAAGACAAACAATCATTGTTCTTGTAAATATAAATTTTGTGTTCGACAAATTCAAAACATGAATTTATAAATTAAGAAACGTGCTACAACACAATTCGCACATTATAAGAGAAAAAGTATTAGGTTGTAAAAAATAATTTTAATAAATGAAAACAATGAAGACTGAATTTTGTATGCAAAGTGCAGTGATTTTGAATTTGTTTTTTTTTCTCATACTTTTACTGCAAGAAGGTTGCCCAAATGACATTGAACAATATAAAAAGTGTTATTTGATGTAAAAATTTAATTTTAAGCAATATGATGTTTCAGATATCTAGTGTCATGTGACGAAAGGTATATATTGACAAAAATTGGGAAGAGTAGAGGCATATGCATTTTTATTTATATATATTATTCCGGACAGCTTTAATATTTTCTTCACTGACAACGATTAGGAATTACAAATTCTTCCTGAAAGAGAGTTTAAGCTCCGTCGTATAGTATTAAATAATAAATCATTCAGTAATAGACAAAAAAAAATTGAGAATATAATCTGGTAACAATTTAAATAAAATGGAGCTATTCTATTTTAGAAGGCTTAGTTCAAGACAATTAGCATTAGTTTTCCACATTTAATGAGTTGATAAACCAGTATTTTGATAAATAAATGTAAAAAAAAATAATTTACATGTTTCCGTTTAGAAATCGTATAGAAAAAATTAATTCGGGTGCATCAATTTGGTACTTACGCGCCCGACGAGGGTTAAAAAATGAAAGAGAACATCAGTTAGCTTTAAAACATATATTCATCCAATTTTTGTCTTATGTTGTATGTTAAAATAAAGAGACTACTGTAGAATGCTTGTTAGCCCCCATGACCACTATGTCATCAGCGAATGTTACAACTGTGTTTTCTTGACACGCTTTCCGATTTTATTTCATATTTAGATGGCCAACAGACCATATAAGTTTGGGCCTAATTTATCTCGTCCTCCATTTTTGTCCGCCAAGGCCGGCTTCACTCTGAAATTGAAAAATACGAAATTATTTCATGTCATTTCTACAACGACAGTTTGGTCTTGTTTCTTCGGAACTGGATTCGAAGATTATCTTGACTATGTAATGAATATATGAATATAACTGTATATATAAATCTTTAATAAAAAACTCTATATTCATTCATCTTTGCTCAATATATGATAATTAGTACATAATATGTTTAATATTATTTTCATTAGTAAAATTCTCCTGACCAACATAAATATTATGGAATTTACTATAGTATTATTTTGAGTTCAAATGCACTTTTGTTTAGTAAAATACTTATTATAAAATTAATGTAATGTATTTTATACTTAATCAGCATATTTTTATTGAATTTACTATTTTAAATTGTAAATAATTAAATTAAGATTTATGTAAAATTTGTATAAAAGGGCATGATTGTCCAGAACATTAATTACTATTAAATCAAACCTTGAACAAAAAGAACTCTTTGTTTTATTTTAGGATTGATTTAAATTGAAAGATCTTTTTATGAAGCCATACGCTTTTAAAGATCATTTCAATATAAGTATATAATCTTTATAGAGCCAATCGCTCAAAGATTATTGTCACCTCAGAATCTACAGGGTCCCCTTGGAGCTTATTAGCTGTTTCTGAAAATATTTTTTTCAACAATATTTCATTTTAATACTGCAATGCAATTACATGGTTTGTTCAGTGATGATCTTCTCTTATTGTCACACCTTGTAGACTTGAATATTAAAATTGTGCATTGCTGTAATTAGAAACATTAAATATTATTAAATCAATGTTAATTGACTCAATTCAACGGTGCTCTTCCTACTTGTAGTTTGACACAAAGCTATAATTTTTTCAATGTGATGTTATCATAATGGTAGTAATCATGTATAGGTACAAAATGTTTTTTAAAAAGTGCCAAAATGTCTATTATTTTTATAATAACTGTTTATTTATACATCATGACAAAGCAGAAATTAACTAATAATTACGATAATTCTATAATATTTGTAGATTACACTATAGTTTGTTTTTAATATCTAAACAATTCTTTTTTATTTTTGTTTTTGTAAATTTAACATTAATTCACCTGTATTAAAGTTTTATTAGAATGTATAGGTATGTACCTATATCTGTATATATATATATATATATACATGAAATTTATGTATATATTTTATTTAATACTTTATTGTAGTCGTATAAGTACTATTATATCTGATCTACAGTAATTTAATGTAAATGCGCATCATTAATCATGAAATATCCATAAAAAAAATTGTATTTTTGTTTTTGTTGTTTTTATATTGTGTATCTACCAAATACGAAATACGAGTCAGTCTTTAGTTTATTTCATTTGTTTGTTTGTTTTGATTCAACTTTTCAATCTGAAATCAATTTATTATTATAGGATTGATTACAGGTGGTCTTCAAATAACACTCAACGTGAGATAATCCTGACATCTTGTAATCTTAGTTATTTTTTCCATATGCTAAAAAATGATTCAATTTTTTGTCGTTGACGGAAAATAGATAATTAAAATTGGGAAAATAGAAATAAATTGAATATATATACCAATAAAGTACTTTCGTACCTTAAAAATTTACTAGATTCGGAATGGAGTGAATAATTCACTATAAAGAAGTGTTCTGCTTGGCTTTGCTTTGTTACAACTGAATGGCACAGATCTGGTGTTAATTGAAATGTTTTTATTGTTTCAGGTTCTTGGTGGGCAGGTAAATGATATTCGAATCTGTGATATTCTGATTAATAATCAAAATAGTTATAATATGTATACTATAGTCGACTTTATGGATACTTAATATATTCTTAGAAAACTGAAATAATATTATAAAGTTGTAAAACTATTTAAGTTTTAAAACTCGACTTCCCAATGTTACCTATATAGTTTTGAAGGGCATTTAATTATGAACACTTATGTGTATTGTAATATATTTGTATTAAGCATAAATAAATAAAGAAATAAGACTAATATTGTCTTCTTTTAAAATCATAATACAGTTTCAAATTACTTAAAATTTTATATATACTCGAATTCTATTTCTGCTTCCGATGACGCTATAGTCCAAATCGAATCTTGACATCCTCTATTCTCTCTCTTAATGGTTCTATACACCTGGTATGTACTTTTCTAGTTTCTGATGTTAAAAAAAGTAATAAATCAGCTGCTTCAGTATTAGAGGATTTAAATTTGGGTCGTCTAACTGATCTATGATGCCATGCACTTTCCATAAAAACATTTTTCATAGGTAAACGCATGGATTAAAATACGACACTTATCAAAATTTGTTGAGCCTTATATTTGATTAAATAAAAATTTCTTTTGAATACGTTCAGCTTTCTTAAATTAGCTTAGTATAGAGTTCAATTGTTAACACATAGCTTAAAACTAGACGGATGGGTATTTTGTGGTTTACTATCACATGCCTGTATTTAATTGAAAGAGAAAAGCTATGTTCGCTTGCATTATTTTTAGCAGTGTTAATTTTTTTATCTCATCTTTTTTTGGCATTCTGCAATTGGTATAGTTTATGATATTTGTATTTAGTTAAAAATTCTGTTGTGATTACCTATTGTTACATTGCATGGATTCTTTCATCATCTTATTCGGAGTAGTATCATTGTTTTTGTTTTTTTTAGCTATCATCAACCCAATGTTGTTGGTCTCGTATTTTTGTCATACATATAATTTTCTAAGGTGCCTATTACACATCATTCTTTTCATCAATCTTCTTGTCCATATATTGACAATATATTGATGAAAAGAACGATAAGCTATTACACATCAATCTTTTTGTCCATATTTTGACCTTTTGCAAGGACATATTGTGGAAGTGTTCTGAATATATTGATAATTTTGAAACATATAATGAATATTGAAAATATAATTTCTGGAGGAATGCTTTTGACTTCAGTTTAAATTGAATTTTTAAAGTAAATGTTGTATATAAAAAACAACAAACTATTTTTGTGCACATTTCAATAATATGTCAATTGTTTTTTTTTATAATAATTACTATAATTATTAAAATTAATATAAAAATGGTTCTTTTAGAATTACATTGTGAATTAACATTATAACCTTATCTGAACATTCCCAAAAACTAATATCTGATCATTCACCTAAAAGCCCTGATTTTGACAACAATATTGATGGGAATTTTGACAGAAATATTGATGAAAATAGAACAACCATCAATCATTTTGAATCAATCAATGGTCAATATATTGACATAATATTGACCATTGATTGATCATTCATTGATGTGTAATAGGGGCGGAAAGGTAAATCTTTTTACACATAGCTGTAGGTAAATCTTATTACAGATTGACTCATAATGTTAAAATTGCTAGAATTAAGAATTTATAATTATCAATTTGTTACTAAGTTATTGATCTAACTGAATTCACTGAATTTGTCATAGAAGCCCTATTTAATAGATAGTCATGCCTATCATATTTTTATGAAGAACATAAAAAAAATTCTACCAACATCTTAGTTCGACAAATATTTACTTTAATATTCAAAGATTGGTGGGTCATTCTACTCCCTAATTTTTATTAGGCTTCTATAAACACTGCGTTTATTTCAGCTACATTATACTCTCAGCAGTAAAACTTCAAAATATATACTCTCTATTTCATATGGAACATCATAATCACCAATTTAAGCAATAGTTTAAGAAGGCATAATACATGAAAATAAATACAGAAGTTCTGAATTCAAATTAAATATTTTCCCCTTTTTAAACTTTTTATTTATTTGACTGCGATAAATTCGTGTTTTTTTGTTATTTTTTTTTTTTTATAACATTCCACCTGCAGATTTGTTTTCGTATCGAAAATTATTTTTCAAAACAATCAAATTTATCAAACGGCGAATCATTCATTCATTCACTCATTAAAAAATCGTCTGAATTTGAAGATGTATACATGAGTTTTCAATGTTGCATAATATTTATTTCTATATATATACATATACACATATACTCATATATATATATATATATATGTATATCATATCGATATTAAAGTAACAAAAAAAAAATTAAATTAATTATAGCGTAATTAGAAACTCATAAATCATAAGAGACTCATTTATAGAGATGAAGGCGACTACTTGATATTTAAATACGCTTACACCAAACACATATATACACACACATTTATAATATCTGTATATATAAATAAAAGAATGTTAGTTTGTAAAATAAGGTGTTAACTGAGGATATTTATAATTTATCAAATGATTTTTATTAATTTTTCTTCAGTTTGTTAACTCAAATAAACAAATTATTAAGCAAATTAAATGGTGATAAAAAAAAACATTTTTATTATAAAATAATAATATTGAATTTAATTACAAATTAAAAGCAAACAAAAAAAAAATCTATTTTTAAAAAATTTTGTAGACATATTGATTTTTTTAACTTTATATTATTTTTAAGTTTTTTGCATTAGAAAATTTATTTAATGCGGATGTGATTCCAACTGTGATTTATTCTTGATTAAGTTATTTTCCTATATTTTAAGTTTGTTTGTTTATCTTGAGAATTAATTTAAAAAACAGTTTCATCCTTAAATTACGGAAAATTTAAAAGCCGAGAGTATTGCAATAGAAAATACAGTTTTTCAAAATGATCTAAAAATTGTCCAGCAACTACCCATCTTTCCAGGTATTACTTGAATGTTATTGTAATTAAAATTTAGGTTATTCGAGCTATATAAAAACATTTTGCGATACGTCGTGTAGAGAACTTTTTTTTTCACATTAATACACGTATGACATAAAAAGGACCTTGCAGAGATGAGAGGGGGCTCAGACCAATATGAGGTCTCTTGTTTGTGTAAAAAGACAAATTTACATAGTTCTTTTATTATTTTTAATTTAATTAAGCAAAATTAAATTAATAATTACAAATAAGCTTTTCGAGCCTTAGTGATAGCATAATATTTTATAATAATTGAAAAGTCAATATTTCGTGCAATGTCTGAATTTATATGTAAAATTGATAGCCCATTCAACCGTCATACCAGATCTGTTAAAATTTTTAACCCTGAAGCAACGGAGGCGGGTAGACTTAAAAATATTCTTAAAGCTGTTGATATATTGGGAAACAATCCAATTAGGTTATTTTTCTAAAATGTTTAGCAACAACTTCGTTGGAGATTGAGATGACTCTATATCAAAGTTTACTTCAAAAATATTTTTTAAAAATATCGTTTCATCACATATTTCATTTGAAATTTCCTTTGGATATTTTAAGTGCATATTCGTATCCTGAAGGAAGCAAGGAAAACATAACAATGACTTTTTTTAATTGCTCCAACATAACCAATCTCTGTTGAAAATTTCTCAATTCGTTAAAACCTTCTTCGTCAGACGATATGGGAATTTATTGTTTTCAACATCATTTGGAATGTCTTCAGGTATTTTAACCCTTCACTGTTTGATTTTTTATATCTTGTTGGAAAAATAGTTTTTAGGTGCTAATACAGTTTATAAATATGAAAAAATACTAGAAAATATATATAAATTTATAATTTTTAGGCAAATTTAGTTGTAGCATATCCGATACATAATGTGTAAAAGCGTTAGAAATGCCTTATGATTGTATAAACAAATTTTTTGTTTTTTTTTATTTAAAATTAAATTAAATTAAATCAAAAACAAAAAAATAAAATTAATATTATAAAATAATATTGCAATTTAGTAATTTCAATATGAAAAATATAATAATTATCAGTTTTTTTTTTACTTTGTGTGAAATTTTATGAAGCAGTTGTTATTTTTGTCCAAACAAAAATGCAACCCACATTTAGAGAATTTTATATATGAAAATGATTTACATTCTGGAAGTTTACATCTTTGTCTTATAGACTCATACGCTGGCCAGTGGTTAGTCAAATCAAGTCAAACATTTTTTGGTGGTACATAAGCTGTTGTTGAAGATCTTTTCTTTTTTTTTCTATAATTTGCATTTCTACCTATGGTAGATACAAAGCATCTATGCCTTGGTAGATAAAGTAGTAAGCTATTTCAGCCCGAAACTCAGCTAAAGCAAGTGGTTTTTCATTTCATTCTATAGTAATTTTTCTATATACTAGCCAACTATTAATTATTGTAACATCTAAAAGATGATGAAATAATCTATGGTACCATTTTTTTGTCCTCATTTGAATTTTGTACCGTCCAACTAAACTATCTAACAGGGAAACGCCTCCCATATGCTTATTATTTTTTTTGACTAAATTTGGACATTGAACAGAAATACATTTCTTATTTTTTTTATCAAAGCGTTGTACATCAGTGAAAGGAATTTGCCCCGTAAAAGTTGATAATAAAGTTAGAGTTTTGTTATTTCAAGCTAACAAGAGCTACTTCAACACCTTCAAAATCACAGACATACTCATGTGAGCTTCCACGATTTTCTCTGTTCAGTGCTTGTTCACTTGGGAGTTTCCAGTTAGGAATTCTGATTCTCCTTACTGTTCCAAGTGACAGTGTTTCTTTTTTTGCCAAATGAACTTGCAAGGAAACAGAGATGTGAAAGTTGTCAAAGTAAACTCTGTAATTTTCGTAAGGTTATAAAATTCTGCACAAACGCAAAACTATGTTCGCACTAGATCCTAAATCTAGTTCATCAGTCTTACGAAATTTTGGATCATTCTCAGAGGCAGTATATATAAAAAACGAATAAGGTGTAGATAAATTTAAAATTTCTGGATATAAATAAATAAATAAAAACAGCGAGAATTGGACATTAAATCTTATTCATCGCAATCACTTGTTAATTAAATTTACTTGATTGCAATAAGGCACTGGTTATACTGAATAGTTGAATTTTTAATAATTGAAAATTAAATATTTTTTTTTATGCAATTGGCCAACTACGTAAAATAGTTTTATGTAACAATAATTTGAAATTTTTACTATAATTTTTGTATCGTTGCATAATCTTCAGATATATTTTATAAATCATTGGTTAAAATAAATTTATTGTTGAACTCAAAATAATATTTCAACTTTATTTTTCCGCACCTACTGTGACCAAATTAAGAAATCAATGGAGGTCCTTTCACAACTGGGGTCTGAGCCAAATGGCCCTCATGGTGCACCCTCTGTATATAAATGTAAATTTGGGATGATAATGTTTTATATCATACAATATTTCGGTATAATCTACGACAGATGTACAATGTACGAGATGTACGAGAATCACTACAGTTTAAATTTCCCTCAACTTAATCAAATTCTCGCAATTTAAATTCCGTTTTTACTGGTAATCCTGATTTTGACTAATATTTTATTATATAGTTTACCGTCATTTGATAGAAAAATTTGTTAGTTTTAATTTTTAAGGCCATTTCATTAGAAAAAAACAGTCTATAATGTTTTCAAGCTGATTTGCATTTTTTATATATCCATACAAAAAAATAACAGAATACTATTTAATTATAATTGATATAATATAGCTATTACAGTATAAAACAGACAACAAGCTTCTAACCAAGAAACCCATAAATGCACACAAAGATATACAAGGTAATACGCTCTCTCAGAAAATGACATTATGAATAGATTGTATGAATATTTCAATGAACTATTAAACATAAGACACAAGGAACAACAGTGGCAGCAAATTACAATACATACAGCAAGGCCATTAATTATGACACCTTCATACGAATAAGTAGTACAATCTATATATAAATTAAAGATTGAAAGAGCGCCTGGGGAAGATAAGCTAACAGCTGAGTTTCTAAAAAAAGGTGGTGAATTTCTGTATAGGAAGATACATATAGCTTATAATATGTACCATGGGTGCAAGAAAATATTCCGGAGAATTGTAAGGTTGAGCTTATTTGTCCCATTCATAAGAAAGGAGACAAGATAACATGCAGCAACTTCAGGGGAATAACGTTACTAAGCTGTGCTTATAAAATATTATCCAAAGTGTGTATTAGCCTACTTAGCTGAAAAAATACTGGGAAAGTTTCAATGCGATTTCCGAAGTCAAATAATAACAGTTGACCAAGTATTTGTCATGAAACAAAGCATGGAGAAATGTTATGAACACGACATAGACCTTCACATGCTTTTCATAGATTTAAAGTAATCATTTTACAGCATAAATAGGGACTTTTAACACCTCTTAGAAATTTGGGAATACCACAGAAATTGTCAAACCTAGTCATAATGACAATGTATGAATCAAAAACTAAAATTGTAATACAAAACCAAATAACTCATGAATTTAAAATATAAACGGGAGTACGACTAGGAGATGCCTTATCCGCGTTTTTATTCAAAATTACGCCATAGGAAAATTGGAAAAGAAAGGCAGTATATTCAATATGAAACCCAAATAGTAGCATATGCGGATGACATAGTAATCATGGCAATAAATTACATATACACTGAAAAAAAGATTGTTCGTAATATCAATGAACAGCGATTATTAACATATTTTTTGTTGGCTCAATTAATTATTCGTTAATATTACGAAAATATAACATCTCTTATTTTTTTTTCTTAATAAACTGTTTATTGATTCAACGAATTAGGATTTATTGACACAAATATGCAGTTTTTAATACAATAATTGAACAACTATTATTAATGAATATAATAATAAAGCATTATTAATGAATATAATGCGAACACTTTCATTAAAATTAGATTAATAACAGTGTTCGTTGTTTTAACAAATTCGTTTGTTAAAATCAATAATTTTCTCTTTGATTAGCAATGCCCTCATTAATATGTATGTATACTTTTATATTTGTTACTTGCATAATATCAATCAAATATAAAATGTTTCGTTATGTCAACGAATTCATACTTTAAAATTCGGAATTTTTTCTTTATTTCAACGAACTAGTTTATTAAAACTAACAATTTTTTTGTTTACTTAATGACACGACGCGTGTTACTTGTAATTTATGTACTCGTATTTTAACAGAATTTTTCAGTGTAAAAAAGAATTTATAATTGTAAGATCTTATAAATTAGCGTAATTTTAAATTCTTTATTTTCTTTCCGGCCAATTCCAATATAGTCTTAATTATACATAAGGAAGGAAAATTACAAAGAACTATATAAAAATTAATACAAAAAAACTTACAATAATTAGATGGTTCTATCATACACAAAACTTAAATCAAATTCCAAAATAAAATATAACAAATTAAAATTAAATACAAATGTGCAAAAAAGTGAATAGTTAGTGACATTTTTTATTTAAAAAATAGTGTTAAACGCCAAAATAAAAAAAATTATTTACAATAATTAAGAAGTAAATTTATTGTGAGAATATAAACGAAAAATCCAAAATAAATATAACAAGTAAAGAAAATAATAATTAAATAAAATGTTATAAACTACTTAAGAATATATTTAATCATTTCATATTTAAAACTAATGGAAATTTAAAACTAAGACTAAGAGGTACAAAAGAAAATAAGTTATCAACAAATATTTATTATAAAATAAAAATTGTTTAAAAAAATAAAATCCAAATAATTAAAATAAAAATACACAAAAAGTAAAAAACATTGTATTTTTATTGAAGAAGAAGTGATAAGTGGCGGAGACTGGGAAGTAAGAGGAGAGCTCAGAAAGCGGGGACAACGATCAAATAAATTATAGAAGTGGAAGACGTGGGAACCGACAATATGCCGACAAAATGAAATTTTCAATGAAATGTTTTATTATTTCAACAAACATGTTTATAAAAACAAAAATTTATTTTAATAAACATTTAATAATTGTTCATTGTATTAACGACGAGGTTATTAAATTAATAAATAGCTATTCATTGGCTCAATGAACAAGTTCATCGGACAAATATTAATAAATTTTTAATTGTCTCAACGAATTTTTTTATTGTATTTACGTACTTTTTATACGTACGTGTATATGGCAGAAGTATTTGTTAACTTTACTTAGAAGTTCGAACTGCAAAATAGATATTCAGAACAGGTATTCAGAATATTAATTCTTGTTCCTTTTATATTCCTTTTATATATTAATGATATAAGCACATCATTAAAGTTTTGTAAAGTTTCACTGTTTGCAGATGACACTTTGGTATACGTGGTAGAGGATGAGATAGCTGAATGTGAAAGAAAAATGAATGAAGATCTAAAAAATCTATATATTTGGCTTAATATGAATAAACTTAAGCTTAATATAATGAAAACAAAATGTTTAACAATAGGTACGATACAAAAACCAAAAATAGAAATAAGTGGAGAACAAATTGAAAATGCTGATGAAATAAAATACTTAGGAGTAATTATAGACGAAAAACTGAACTTTAATATGCACTGTAAATATATATGTAAAAAGATAACAAAGAAAATAGTTTTTTTTAGGTAGAATAAGATCAAAAATTTCCAAAGATTGTGCAATTAATATATAAAATACGCTGGTACTGCCACATTTCAACTATTGCCCTTCAATTTTGTTCCTAACTACTGAAACACAATTGAACAGACTTCAAATTACACAAAATCGAGCGATGAGAATTATTTTAAAGTGTGGTATTTAGAACCCATATCAAAGATATGCTAAGTACATTGAAATGGTTGGATGTTAGAAGTAAATTGAAATACAGCGTACTGATTCTGATGTTTAAACTTAAGTATAATTTACTACCCAATTATATGTAGAAACACATTCAGTATCTTGGTGTATATTATTATTGACGAAACAGGGGAGATTTAGGGAAGAAATGGAGAGAATACCATTATACAAAAAAAATACCACACAAAACTCACTCATGTACAGAGGAGTACAAATTTTCAATGAATTACCAAATAACATAAAAAATGAAATTAGAAGTAGTATATTTAAAAAATTAATACGAGAACATAATATGTAGATAATTTTAAAATTAATTGTAAAAATTATAAGGTTTCTTAGAGACTAATAAAATAAATCTAAATCTAAATCTAATTAATGGCTAAAGCTGAATGTGAATAAATCGTATAGAAACTGGTGTAAACAAAGTTTTAATAACAAAAAAATGTTAAATAAACAAAATGTGTTTTTTTATGTATATATATATATGATATAATGAATAGAATACCTTGACGACTGACAAACGAAATCGCCCAATTGAATTTCTTTGAGGTTATGATTGAAAGTTATAGTGAAATATGTAATTTCATTACCTTAGATATTACTGATAGAACGTTGGTAAGCCTTATATGACTTTTTGATGTCTTAAAATGTTGCCTGGCATTTAATAAAATTTTGCCGTAAAATGTTGAGTGTGTTTAAATCATACTCTAATGATTTTATTGCTTTAATTTACTTCATTTTGTTTTATCTATTTTTTATTAAATTATTTTATTTGTAACTACAGTCATATGTACCTCGTTTAACGCGTCAGAGCGATGTTTTGGTATAGTGCTCAAATCGATCACTTTTTCCAAATTTATTATCAAAATTTCTTTAAAAAAACTTTAAAAAGATATCTTGAAAAAAAAAAATTAATAAAAAGAAATTCTGAAAAAAAAACTATTTTAAAAATAGTGGCTAGAATTGATTTAAAATTCGGGGAATTCCCATATAAAAAATAAAAATGTTATAAATTTGTTTTAAAGCTTAAGGCACAACCATAATGAACTTAAGTTGGCTTAAGGTAATGTCAAAGTTAAACTAAAAGCCAGCTAAAGTTTTCTAATTTGCATAAGTTACCAAAGTCTATTACTTTAGCTAACTTAAGTGATTTTAACTATTGTTAAATTGTAAATGTAAATAAAAATACGTAGTTAAACAGAGGTTTTGTTAAATATAAATTATATATTTTAAATTTTATTATTAATCGAATTTTGTAGTGCTATTTTAAATATATTTTAATTAATGTTTTTTTTATTTTTTTTCCTTTTATTATTATTTCGTGTAATTAATTTGTTATGAAGTCTGCATTAAAAATAATTAAATTATTTTATTATATATCACAAATTTTCAATAAGTAATAACGACTCGCTTTCGGTTGAAAGACAGCCGCTCTACCTACTGCGACACTCAGCATAATCAAACACAAAGAAACATGCTGCTCAGCCAGAGTTTGATAATGGAAAAAGCTAGGACTCTAGTTTCAGATCTTGTAAAAAAAATGTATAAAATTCTATGACCGAGCATTTTGTTGCCAGCCGTGGTTGGTTTGAAAAGTTCAAGGTACATGTAAATCTAACACAGCATTAGTGTCTGTGGCGAAGCCACCAGTGCCGACAAAGAATCTGCTGAAGAATTTAAAAAAACATTGGATGAAATTATTAAAAAGTTACAAATTGTCCACCCCAACTAATCTTTAACTTTGATGAGACCGGACTTTTTTGGAAAAAAATGCTATCAAAAACGTTCATATCTAGAGAAGAAAAATCCGCTTCTGGTTTTAAAGTTGCGAAAACTCGTTTAACTTTATTACAAGTGGCGATTTCAAAATGAAATCTGTATTAATGTACCATTCAAAAAATCCCAGGGCGATGAAAAGAATTTCTAAACAGTCATTGCCTCCCACGTAACAAATTTATTGCTATAACACTCTTGCGCACTCTAATAACCCTATTATAAACACTCTTATAGAAGTATTAGTGTCAATTTGAATGTTCCGCAATAGTTGCGAAACGTTATAAATACTATTTTCGACAGTTATAAATACGTTATAGCACTAAAATTCAGAATCCTATAAAACACCGGAGCAATTGCTGTAATATTGTTATACGATTAGAATACATTACGTATTAGTGTATATGTTTTTATATTGAAAAAATTTATGTTATACGAGACTTGTTATGAGATAGGCATTATTTTTTCGTTTAATTAAGTTTATATTTTTCCATGAGAAAGGGTGATGGATATTAAATGTGATATTTAAATAATTATTCTTTTAAATAAAAATTAAATTTTTGTGAAAAGATTGCAAAATAAAAGAGTTTTCGTTTACTTAAATTTTTTTTACCATGTTTGCAGGAAATATTGTCCGTCGTAAAATATTTATTCAAAAGCTACAGTAAATTCACAGGAATACAGTAAAATAATAACACTATTAATGCTATTCTAGCAATTATATTATTATAACATCATTTCAACTCTTGTTATTATAGGATTACGCACTTTAAAACTTATAACAATTGCAACATTGCTGTAGAACATTCTTATAGCAATATTAATCCTACTATTCCCATTAAAACATCATTTTTTTTTATTTTTTTTTTTTTTATTATTTTATTTTTATTTCATTGTTTAACTAATATATAATAACTGTTCTATAGACAAGCGGTTTTTAATATAAAAAAATTTTTTTAATTTAAAAAAAAAATTTAAGAGAATAAATAAAAAAATACAAATTAACATAATTTATAAATTACACAATTAACAAACTTAACAAATTTAAGTAAGTAATTATTTTAATATAATCATAAGAACAAAAGAAAAAAAGAAACTTATAAAATTGTATTCAAAAATAAAGTTAGAAGTAAAATATCAATTAAACTTATAATTATATATTAAGAATTATAAAATAACGAAAAGAAAAGTGTTCTACAAAAGCAAAATATTATATACTAAATTAAGCAAACAATAAAAATAAAAGCTAAAAACACTCTATGCAAAAAGCATGCAGTAGCGAGTGTAGTTACAAAAAAAAAATATTTGACCAAAATAAAAATAGAACAATAATAACGAATAAAAACCGATAATAAGAGCTTATAGCCCTATTAGAAAAATCTAAAAATAAAAACCAATATCTTATAAAAAAAAACAATTAAGTTTAATTATATACAAAAAATTTACGTAACTATGCGTACTAAGTCATTTACTTGATCATGATTGAAATTAAAAAGCCAGAGTTTAACCAAACTGAGTAATTTAGAACCATAACAATTTTTAGTTAAAGGTGGAGGTAATAAATTATAAAGCCGAGGTGCAATTGCTAAAAATGAGCGTAAAAAATGATGTTCATTATGAGGGGGCTATGATAGCTAATCTTCTGTTGTTGATTCTCAGATTATATATTTCAGAATACCTACTTCGTAAGTAACCATTTCTATTAAAGAATACTTTGAGGACTCGGAAGTAAAAAAGATGCTTCAGAGGTAAAATATTCAAACATTGAAATAAAGGGAAGCTGCTTTCCCTACGATGTTTTTTTAAAATTAGTCTGATAACACACTTTTGTTGTATTAACAAAGGTTTAAGATAATTATTAAAAGTACCACCCCAATTAACAATTCCATATTGTAATTTAGAATTAAATAAACCATAGTATACAGACGTAAGCAGCTTAGAAGAACAGAACTGCTTAAGGTGATAAAACTGTCTAACAACTAAATGAAAATACTTACTCAAAATTCGTGTATGAATTGACCAATCTAACTTAGAGTCTATTGTAACACCTAAATATTTGAAGGAATCAACACAATCAACTTTAAAACAACCTGCGGAACAGTTATACATTTCGTTAAAATTACATAATTTCTGAGTAAGAAGAGAATTATTATGAGGAAGAGGAAATCTTCTACATTTAGCACAGTGATACAAAATATTATCACACGTAGGAATAGAGTTACCTAAACTGAAAAACATAATTTTAGTTTTATCACTTAATAATAATTTGTGATGGCAAAACCAGCGACGTAATAAGTCCAAGTCATAATTAATATTACACACATTTTCAAAAAATGACTTATTATTGTAGGATAGACCAACATCATCAGCAAAGGCAGTTGAACAACCCTTAAATTTTTGAAGAAGAACAAAATTAAAGAAGATTAAAAACAACGTAGGACCCAGAACAGATCCTTGAGATACACCCAATGAAATATTTTTAAGATCACTGATGGTGTCATCAATTTTAACTTTCTGAGTTCGACCCGTTAAATACGAAGAAAGTAAATCAAAAAAATTACCCCGGAAGCCAGCTTTATACAATTTGCCTAATAGGATTTTATGATATCAGTATCAAATGCTTTTTTAATATCAATAAATAACGCAGCACTTTTTAGTTTATTATTAAGAGCTTCATAAATACGCGAACAAAAAGTCAGAAGTGCATCTTCAGTAGATCTGCCACTACGAAAACCAAATTGCTTACAACTTAAAAAGTTAGTAAGATCTAAAAATTGCATCACTCTTTTTTTTATCACTCTTTCAAATATTTTGGAGAAAGAACTTAACATGGAAATGGGACGATAGTTATCTGAGCAATTTTTATCTCCTTTCTTGAATAAAGGAATTACCTCAGCAGTTTTTAGAGCATTAGGAAAAATTCCAATTTCAACACAGCAATTAAAAATATGAGCTAGAACATCCACTATATTAAGACTAATTTTTTTTAAAACAAAATTAAAACAAAATTTATTACAATTTATTTCATTACAACACCTTTAGTGTTTATCGGGAGTCATGTAGGAGTCTTATAGCATTAATTTTGTTTTTATAACAATTAAATGTTACGTGGTCTATTATTTGGATGACAATGAATGGTCAATTATTTGGATGAAATAAAATCATTTTGTCTTAAAAGTTGTTGGAATCGCTTGCTAATTAAAGCTACTAATGGCACAAGTTGTTTCTGAAATAACTTAAATAGCTAACCAAATTGGATTTGAGGAAGTTGATGCAGAAAATTTGCAAGAATTGATTGAAAATGATCAGCGCACAATTTAACACAACCATCGATAGAAATTACAGACTCTCCATCAGAATCGGAAGATCCTCCTAAAAAAATTCTGACAACAAAATGTTTGGAGCATAACATTGGGATAATTCAAAATTCATTGGAAAATTTGTACGAAAATTATCCTAGCTTTGAAAGGTCTTCTTCGATAAAAGAGGCATTATAAACATACTATCGGCCTACGCGGAATTTTTAAAAGAAAAAGACTAATATCTAAGTAATCAACTTTAGACAACTTTATAAAAAAAAATAAATTAAAACTTTATTTATGTTCATCCGTACGTACATTGTTTATGTAATTTTTTTATGTTATTATTATTATGTTTTTTTTTGTTTTATGGAATTTTAATTTGTGTTGTAGTAAAACTGAAATATATTCTGACAAAAAATATATGCTGTCAAAATATGTATTCTTATTCTTAAAATCTGCTTTAATGACTCAAAAATGCAGAAGGAACGGAACCCCATATTTTAGTACAAATAGTGCCTTTATTAACGTTGTTTTTATTAACGCTCTCTAACGTATATCTAATAAGTAGTTTCGATTTAATCTTGGATTTATTTTTCACTTTCGGGACTGATAGATGTCATGAGTTGATGTCCCTAGCAATATGTTCGTAAATGTATTAACTAGGCCATACAGCTTATGCTAAGGCCTATATCCTTCATATTTTCACCTAATTGGTTTCATATACTTATGTTAATGAGGTCAATATTTATTTTTTATAAATCACATTGTAAAATTATTGTTAAGTTATAAGGTAAATAAATATGAATTCAATAAAGAAAAAAAAAAAACTATTTATTACTACTTTTCTATTAAAATTATTAACTGGTGGTTTTGGCTTTTGAGACTGTTTGACTTTTTTGCTTTTTCCACATACTAATCGGTTATTTTGGTTGCGATCAATCTAAGCAGCTATCTTTGAACTGCTTCATTGTTTTCTCTTTAATTCATCTTATATTTTAGCTCCGAAATTATACTTTTCAACTGCCGATTTAATGTTTTCTTTGATCTGAGATGTTTGAGCTTTTCTATTAGTACCTTAGTTCTAATTTTTTCAAGTGTAGTATAAGAATGTTAAACCTATTATGTTAAAAACAAACTATTCCAGTTTTCATTCTTCTCATAATCTATGAAGCTCAAATCTGAAATACTTCGTTCTAGAACTTGCATCCAGATTATTGCTTCTTTTATTCCATCCAAACCATTTAAATTAATTGAACTTCTCTCATATTAACCTTTAAATTGTTTTGTATATTCAATCTTGTAGATTTAATTAAATTTCAATATTACTAACATATTCAAAGTATACTGCAGATTTGTTGTAGAAAAATAATTTATAAATAAAATTTTAATTCATTAACTTTAAAGATTGAGATTGAAGTCTTTTTAATTGCAAAAAATTTATTTTTACTAAAACAAAGCTCACAACAATATTTGATTCATTATTTTTTAATATTAATTGTTACATGCATTTTTTTAAATGCAATAAAAAGAGGTTTCCCTTTGCTTCTTTTTTTTTTTAAATTAAGGTCTTTGATTTCATCAAAAAAACTGAGTAATAAAACAACATTAAAATGAATTAAAAATTCAATCTTCAATCTTATATTATGTATATATATATATATATATATATATATGCATACATATATATTATATATGTATATACCTACATTATGGCCGTTTACGAATCGCGATTCAACAATCATCACTTAACAATAATTTATATAAGTGTTTATCACGGTTACATACTCGTATAATTTGAAAAAAAAATTATATGTGACCAGGAGTATAATAGGAAGAGACGAAAAATACGAGCAAAAGCTATTCAGAATATTTGCTTAATATTTTACAAAACATTCAAAAATAAAATGAAAACGAAATTACAAAAAAAAAAAACTATATGAACCAAATTAAAAAAAAAAAACAAAAAACAAGAATAAAAAAAAAATTTAACAAACTCAGGTTGCACTAAATATTTTGTGTTGCCTACCCAATCAACATACATAAATTATACGCCACGTTCATTCTGTCGTCGTTTCTACATTTTTATAGGGACTCTTTTAATAGTTTCGTATTTTATAGTACTTTTTTTGTGATATGTTTACAAAACATACTCGTAAGTATTGGAAGCAAGGTATTTTCATGATCAACTCGCATATTATTTTTTTTTTCGAATTTTATTCTTTATTTGTTGTTGTTAATTTTTTGTTATTGTTTTTAATTCAATTGATTCCCCGAGAAATAACTCATAAGAAAAAAAAACGTTTTTTTTTTCTTGCCTATTCACATTACTCATTATGATGTCGTTTTATAAATATGTATTAAAGGCATGCATAAAATTAATACAGTGAAACCTCTTTATAAGTAATTATAAAAATATTCTAATTCGATTTTCATTCGGATCGTGATATACATTTATTTTCGTTTGAATTAAATACTTGTATACGAACAAATAAAAAATTAAGATAGGAAAGCTAATTTTATTCGGTTATTGCAACAAATTAATTCTGTTGTTGTTAGAGAAATATGATGTTTACAACAGAAATTTGGTCATAGTAATTTCGTAAACGGTTGTAGTAACAACTATGCTTATTTTATAGATATCTCATAAGTGTAAGAACTTGCTATATTTCTTCCCTTGGAAATAAGTTATGTTTCATTTTAAGTAACGGTGATATAAAATTAACCAATTCAATCTATCAAACATGATATAGTAATATAGGAATGTGTACTGCATTGTTTTTTTTTTTTTAATTTCAATTCATTATTGAATACTATACATTTTAGTATTATTGTATCGGCTTGTTGGCACTATTGAAACATTATATACAATCAAGTTCAAATTTAATAATTATTGTACAATAAATTCGAAAAAATTTATAGTAAAATTAATGCATGTATATACAGAATTAAGTATAACTACTGGTTATGAAATTGAAATATTACAATAAATTCATTAAAATAAAAAATAAAATTTATAAAAAAATTATAGTTAAATAGATATTTACGAGTGGCCTTGGTAGTCGACTTGTAAAGGACTTAAGTATAGTAATGTAACGATCGAGGAGCAGGGGTTCAAACCCCTGGTTTTGAACTAAAAATTTTTCAAATGGTAAATTACTGAAAAAAATTTAATTTTCAATACAACCACATCGGTTCAAATATAGTTCAATAATTAATAAAGGTATAATATAGCTAATAAAAATAATATGAATATAATATAATATATACAAAATATATACCAAATAATTAATATGTATAATTTATAAAAAGACCCACATTTCGAAATGGAAAATCACCTATAAAGTTGGCCTGAAGATTTATCTGTAGGATCCACTGTTAAAAGTTAATAAATAAATAGATATTTACGAAATTTACGAAATTTTAATTCAGATATATAATCAACATAAAATAAAACAAAAACAACCATTTAAAAAATAACCAAAAAAGGTTTATGTAAAATTCAAGTAATATAATCCAAATAACTGGGTTTCAAAAAATATTTTTTTTAATTCCACTATGAAAGAACTTATATTTGATAAATCTTTAATTCTTTGTCGTAGATAATTGTGTAATCTTGAACCAGATACGATGGTTCTCTGAGACGATCAACCACTCAAAATCCTAATATCATTTGTGTTTCTGTTAGTGTTAAAACTATAACCATGATGCTGATAGGAGTAATATTAGAGTGATCAACATGATGAATAATTTTATATATTTTTTCTATTTTATATATACTTTTTTCCATTCAAATTTAATCATTTTATCAAACAAATTAAACAGTTTTTCATTCATAATCAACATTTTGTCAAACAATTTGTTAGATAAAATATTGAATTTGATTAAAAAAATGTTGAATTTATTTTAAAAAAATCTGCTGATACTGGGATATTGCTTTCATTGGCAGAATGTTATCACAGTGTGAGCTGTAAGTTCAAAACACATTTTTAATTTTTTTCACGAGGTATCTTATTTTTAAATTTAAACAAAGGGCCGTTTAATGAGCTTAACTTACTTACTAAGTTGTTAATATGAAGTTTCCAACTTAAATAAAGTGTAAAAAAAAATAATAGAATCATCCACAAAACGTCAAAAAAAATGTCTTAACATTCTGTTAGACATCAAAAATGTCTGGTTTTCATTCGTCTCGACTAGACATAGCATAAATTAAAACATATGTTATGTCTCGTTAAGACCAGACATTAAATTCAGTATCTCGAATACCACACCTATGAAGTTTGGTTTTGGCATGACATTTCGAGCAAGGTTTTCAAATGTTCTATGGAAATCCAAGAATATAACATTTTAAAATTAATATTGTTAACATAACTCATCATGGGAAAATTATTACGTAAACTAATGTTACCAATAAAATGATTCTACTGTTACATATACATTATTTTATTTTATTTGTAAATGCATATGTTTACAAGTTTGATACCTTTAAAGTTTATAACCTGTGCATAAAAATGAAAAAGCAAATGTTAAAAATTAAAACAAAACACAAAATTAAAAAAAAATAAATAAAAAACCCATCCACATTTCTTTTGTCGCCCAATGAAGAACCAAAAAGTACCTACATTTTCGTTTATAATATAATTTATTATACTAAATAACTAATTAATTTAATTTTACCGAATATAATATTATATTTGTATATACATCACAATTGTGTGTATATATAGTTATATAATTATATAAAGAATTTAAAATTAAAAACAAAAACAAAAAATTAAAAAAAAAACAGAAAAAACAAATTCTCAAAAAGCACATCGGTCAAAAAGGGGTCTCATCATCACATTTGTATGCTAATTTCACGCAAGTTTACGATTTATTAGCTTCTAAATATTTTATGAAAACTTAAAGAATAAAAATAATGTTTTGAGCTTATATTTTCTATATTAAAAATTTTAATTTTAATAATACACATACACATACAATCACCAAAATATGGATTGCTGGGACAGTAAAGTGTTTAACTCAATAAAACGAAAACTATAATTTTATAAATTTTCCTTTGTAACTTATAATAATAAAATCATGTAAAAATGAATTTTCAGTATCATAATTAGATGATAAATAAAATATAAAATAAAAAAATATATAAATAAAATAAAATATAAATTTTAATTTTGGAAAAATTGATAAATTTGACTTAGTTATTTTTCATTTTCAACTGCTATTATGTGTACAAGATAACGAAATATAAGTTGTGTGATACATTATGCACGTACATATATTTAAAAATATATACATATACATATAAAAACAAAATAGATTTAGCTACCTGGTTTCCCACATTTAAAACAAAAAATAAAAACAATAAAAAAAGGAAACATAAAAAAAAATTAAGGCCAGATAACAATTAATCATTTCGAACGAATTAAGAACCTATACAAATTTACATGATCTTATAAATCATTCTCTCTCTCTCGCGGTATGATATATTTTACTTAGTCTATTTTTTAATCGTTAACTGTTATTTTTTTTTATTTTGATATTTTTTTTATTATTTTAATTCTAACTTTTTTTTTGTTTTGGTTTTTTGTTTAAAGCAATTAGAAAATTATAATAATTATGCTAAGAAGCATATTATAAAGTTGTGATCCAATATCGAAAACTCTTATAATCGAAATTAACTGTTTCTTCATACTAGGGTATTATATTAGATTATATTAAAGTGATTGATTATTTAGTTAAAGTTTTTAAGCTAAACAGTTTTAGACTTGATTATTAGAAAAAAAAAGTATTTGAACCATATTGTCTCGTTATCAATATAGACCCAAATTTGCTCTCTCTTTAATTTTCTAGGTCTAAGATACCGAAATAATTTTCCGTATTCTGATAGTCATGTCATAAAAATAAGAATACCGAATCATTTTTATGATCTTTTCTGCTTTAAATGGGCCTTATTAGACTATGTCAGCAGTTATTGTCAACATAGGTCAATACAGGTCGATACAATCAGGTTGCTTTACACCGTTGGATTGGATTTCAACAGTCAACATTAGCAAATATTTCTCATTTCGATTTTAATTTGAACCCAACAATTTTTTTTTTATTGTTCTTGTACATATATGCATTTGTTAAAGACATACCGAGCGTGCGGGCGGTCCATAATTCACTCTCAGAGTCAAAACAAATTTATTCCGATAGCAAGGGGGTGAGAGACAAAGAAAAGAAAATACATTATGACATCGATTTGACATCGTCTAATAATGCATGCTTATACGGGTAGAAAAGTGGTAGAAATCTACCCAAAATTTATAGGTGAGGGGACATTTCGGTAAGGGGTAAGCAAATCTACTTAATTTAAAATTTCTGGTAGATTTTTGACTTTTACATTTTTTTTTTGGAAATATGTCAGTGTCAAAATATTTTTATTATTTTTTATTCGTAAAAAATAAGGAAATTGTTGTTGAACACGTAATTTTCGGATCGAATATTAATCAAATAAAAAAATATAAATAAGAATAATAATAAAAATTTATTTATTGATTTCTTTGCCAATAATTTCAATTGCGGTTATTTTAATATTTCAATAATCTGACAGCGACAATGGTAAAAATCTACCAGTTTTTTTTACGTATGAACGATGGTACATTTCTGCGGCAGATCTGCAACAGATATCTGCCTCGTATAAACATGGGCGTAAGTTCCAATAGTCGGAAAAATTATATGATATTTTATTGTTATAAACCGGCAGCACTTTATTTTTCTCTCATATTATTTTTTGATTATTTTCATGTATTGTTCATGTGTTAACATTTTTTGTTTAGTGAATGACATTTGTGGTAAAAACTAAATATATTCAGTGGTGAAAATTAAAAATAAAAGTAAATAATTACGAATTTGTGAATAATATGAACATTTTAAAGATTGAAAAATTTTAGAAAAAATGTTAAAAAATATAAAATGAAATTTAAAACAAATAAAAGTCGTTTGTTTTTATTTCGTTTTCTAATAAAGAAGTAATCAAATTAATTTGTTGAATCAATTTTTTTCAAGTATTTTATAACCAAAACAAATAGTCATTTAACAATTTCAGATTGGCAAAAATTTGACATTTCGACTATACGATAATGGGTTCGTTCAGTAGCATTAACCGGTAGGTCTGGAATCCATTTTGGATCCATATACCATATATCTGACCACTGAACGCAATTCATCACAAAAATTTACCGTAATACTAGCGCCATCACCGGAAAATATAATGAGTACTTTTAAAAATAAATTAAATTTGAATGGAATAATATTTATTATCGTACATATAATTTATTTTTTATAACTCTTAATTTAAGTTTTATGTAGATAAATCTTCCTTAAGAATTTAAATTTTCACACTAATTCAAAAAAAATTAAATTTAACAACTTTCATAAAAAATATAAACATTTAATTTTTCTTACAGTAGGTGTCACAACACTCAACATTAAAATAGTTGTTTTTGTTTTTACATATTAAAAGTCAGATCCATGAAATGTATTTAGAATTTTTGCAATTCCATTTTCATTAACCGCGATACATTAACCGGTACATTTACTACACCGTTCAGTAAACAGATCCATGTATCTGTGGATTTCAGATCCATTGTTTAATTTTACTGAACGCTACCAATGATTATCGAAATTGGATTTTTTTCATTTTTTCTGATTATCATAATTTTTTACGACTATTGAAATCCAAAAATTGACAGTAAAATTATTATCAAAATATAGTTCAATGTGTTCCCAGAATTGGATTATTTGACCTACTTTAGACCTCTTTTTCTTACTCATACTTATACAGTTACGGCAAATGATATTTTATTAATTGAGCTTCAACTCTTATATATGTAAATCTAAGTATAAATGGGATACTAAAACTTTAATACTAAGTGTTAGAGCTGGAAATTGAACAATAGTTTCTTCTGTACCAAATGTGTTTAAACAAGAGTGTAACCCTGTAGAAAACTCACTATAGGAAACTTTTGTAAAATTTTTTCTCTTGACATGGTCTACATTTTTTTCTCTATGGCTATCTGTTGTAGAGCAATAAAAAACAAGAAAGATTATTCGTTTTTATTTTAATTAATTTTTTTTTAAATATTTACCATTAATTATTTACACAAATACACCTACATAACATACATACGTTAAATAACCATTTAATATGCAAAAAAGTATGAATTACATATGAAATTCCACGATAAAATCTTTATAGATTTACTATAGGCTATAAAGGCTCTAAAGATTTACAAACGTGTTAATCGTAGTCATCGTAGAAAGAAAAATTTCTCTCCTTGAATTACCTTATAACAAATCTCTGGTAGAATCGATGTAGAGCTTTACGGTAGAGTTCTAACGAGTGCTTCCAAACACATAGACAGCTCTACCGAGATTTTTTGGTTGTTTGCTTTGTACTAAATACTTTAACTCTAGAGTCTAGGGACATAAGTGGAATTCATGACAGCAGATGAGCAACTTTGAATCTTCCATAGTTAATACCTTATTATTCAACAATTATTGTGGTTCTAGAATTTGGTCAATACTTAAAATATTAACTATGGTTGGTTAAAGTAACACATAAAAAGATCATTAGCAGAGCCATTGCTATTCTGAAAGGTTCAACTATATTAATTAACACTGCCATTCTGAAAATAGAACTTTGGTGTTATATTTTGGACATAAAAAATAAAACGTAAGAACACCTAAATAATGCAATACTAGCCAATACTGTCAACGAGAGAAATCCTCAATTGCAGTTATTGTAAAAGAACTTGCTTTGGAGTTTTTCAAACCATACATGGCACAGAAAAGTGACTTCTGCTCAAAGATATTCAAAAATTTCACAACATGGCAAAAAAAGGGAAAACTTGTTTCAATCATAGTGACACGAAGTTTCTTATATTTTTCATGTTTTTATATATGTGCAAATATTATACGTCGTTCATACTGAGCCCTACTACTTGCACAACATGCTTTGATAAAATATATTCCGGTATTCATCACCGGTTGATTCTATAACTCAGAGGGAGCCTTAACGTCGTTTAATAACCCCATTTTGTCAATTCTTTGTAACTGTTCTTTATACGTTAAATCTAATTTCGGCGATTGTCCTCGAATTTCGTTCAGCCATGGTATTGGTATTGTACCGTACTGCGTCTAATATTCGTCTTAGCATTCTTTGATCATTCATTCTCACAACATGTCCTGTCCATCTTAGTCTTTGTGCTTTAATGCATTTTAGAATCTTATGTCCTTAAATTAGTGCTTCTAGGTCCTGGTGTGATCTTATTTGGTATTCACAATCGTCATTTAATTTGGGAGCAAATATTTTTCTCAATATTCGTCTTTCGATGATTTTCAATTTATTTTTGTCACCGATTGTCATTGTCCAGACTTCACAGCTTTAAAACTGGTGGTATTATGGTCTTCATTTAATTGTCCTGTTTAAAATTTTTGATTTGAAAAGATCTCTGTGTACTTCTGGAATTCTACTATTATTCGGAAACTATCCTATAATTGTAAGTTTACAAAAAAGATTCTCAGATTAAAGATTGCCGTTAGGTTAACTACGTAACTCATAAAAAAGCATAGTATTGGAAGACTTAGGACAAGCTCCGGATATGGATGGAGTAATTAGAAAATGACCCGGAAATTCTCATTTCGATTTCGATTTTTGAGCTTGCATCTGGAACTTTCAAACATTGTATAGAGCTCAGGCAAATCCAACATATTGAGATGTCTTACCACCGGAATTGCGTTGGTCAATATCTGGGTTAATGAAGAAACAAAAATGTGATATATACTATAGACCACAAATAACAACATATATTTGGCAAATCCAATAGCAAATCAGCAGGTTAAGACGAACCTTCTATGTAGTCTACTATGTGTGTTTGCTCCTACTGATGAAAAAGAAGACTTCTATGACCGCTTTCACACAATTTGTTTCTATTTTTGACAAACATTACAATGTATAAGTTGTAGGTACTTATAATGCCTGTCAAAAATAAAGTGAAACCTTAATTTAGATAATAAAGTCTTCTGTCAAAATATGTTTTTAAATTTTATTATTTTACTATGTTGGCACGATAATTCAATTTCAAGATTTTTTTTAAAATTATAAAAACTTTAATTTCATTGTCCATGTACATCTGCTCTGTTTAGTCTACTTCGGTTTACATGTATTATACCAGATTGAGCAGATCTAAACGAAATTTACAATAATTTAGAGCTTAACAAATTTGACCTTGAAAAATTCTTCAAATCTTTCAAATTATAAAGGAGGAAAGTCTAGTCTATCAAATTATTGATCCTAACTTTTATTCGCACGTGTTACTAAATCTCTACGATATATAATCTACGACCTAAGTTTTAATCTTCTCACCAATGGATTCTGATGTTAGACGAATTTTTACATCTTTCAAATTCTTTGGTAACCATAATGGCATAGATTTTTATATAGTATACCAATTTTACTATTAGAAATCTTTTCCCAAGATTTTACAATAATTAAAAAAAATACATATAAAAAAAATTGAACACATTGTTTCATACCTCCAAATCTACATCAAGCAATGAACATTTTGCTACTTAAAGAAAACAAAAAAAAATAGAAAAAATAGTTTTTTGATTGTACCTTTTTCCAAGCAGAGAACTTTTTTTTAATACGGATTAACTGATGTGACTAAGATGTTGATAAGACTGAACTACTATTGTAAACATTAAAATGGGAAAAGATTTTTAAATTCGATAAAAACAAGCAAAAAAAAAAAATTAAAATTAAAAATAAAATAAGGCGCCGGATATTGTTGTGAGCTCAAAAAAAATCTTTGTTAATTTTTTAATGTAGTAAAAATATTTTTAATTATGCTTAAATAATACGAATTATAATAAATTAACATTGTGGATGTGGATGTTTTCTTATTGCATTTGAGTAAATCGGCAGGATTAACAAGCAATTCAAAGTGTTATAAATAAGGATGTGATTATAGATTTAACAATTATAGACGGTATACGATGATAAGACTCCAATTAAGGCCATAATTAAGTTACGTGAAGATTCAGTTTTAAGTGCTAATGAATCGTAAGGTGAATCAGGGTCATAGATCTGTCTATAAAGAAGGGAAAAAGTAACAATTATATTTGTGTTGTGGGTCGTTCTATGGAAAGGGTATTATTTTATGTCCTAGTATGTATGGCGAAATGTACTAAGAAATTTAATAATTTTGTAACCGTAATGATCTTGGAATATAAGGTAAGGTGTATATATTTTCTAAGGTGATAGTGATTGTAACCAAAAGTAAAAGCGATCAGAAAAGTTGCTATACATTTTCGGTATTTTTTAAAAACTAGCAACATTAAGCAACATTTAAAAATGTATGTTAAAATCCAAGTAAAACATAAAAATAAAACATAATCAAATACAAAAAAAAAAACAAATAATTTTATTACAAATATATATGCATGTTTATACGGGTAGAAAAGTGGTAGAAATCTACCAAAATTTATTGGTGAGGTGACATTTCAGTAAAGGGTAAGCAAATCTACCAAAATATAAAATTTCTGGTAGATTTTCGAAGTTTAAATTTTTTTTCTGGGAATATGTCAGTGTCAAGATATTTTTATTATTTTTTATTCACAAAAAATAAGGAAATTGTTGTTGACAACGTAATTTTCGAATCGAATATTAATCAAATAAAAAAATATAAATTATACAAATAATAATAATGTTGAATTGACACTAGACTAATAATAAAAATTTATTTATTTATTTATTTGCCAATAATTTCAATTGCGGCCATCTTGATAATAAAATAATCTGACAGCGACAATGGCAGAAATCTACCAGTTTTTTTTACGTATGAACGATGGTAGATTTCCGCGGCAGATTTCTGCCTCGTATAAACACGGGCTATGAAGTTATAGTGGTGTAAGAAGAGAAAAATTTTTTTGTATGGCAGTACAACGAATTTGTTGTAACAAAACCTTATAAAATGTCACAAAAACCTTATAAAATGTCAAAAAAGAATTTGGGATTATTTTTTTGACCCACTACTGGTGACTATCAAGAAGCAAAAAAAAAGTTCTTAATTTTCAGAAAATATTGAGCTTAGAACTGTCATTGTCGTGTCACTAGTCTCTAACAAATCTTGGAATTAGTATCCACATTATTTAATGTAAAAATGTTAGGTATTTTTTCTTGTTGCGTAATTCGAATCGTGGTGATTTATTAAAGATTTTCGGAGGTTCAAATTTGGTCGGACTCGGATTTATTAGCATGAAGATTTAGTTGTATATTTTTTGTGTTTTCCTGGTCGTATTTGGCATTGTCATGGATAAGTTTTGTTATATAATTAGCTTATATCTCTTTATTTTGTTATTAAAGCAGTATATTTTGCCTTCTACTTTTGGTTTAATTTTCGTAAAAAATTCATGAATTTTGCTTTCGATTAAATAAAGTAAAAGTTATCATTATTGGCATGGTGAAATGTATAGCAACAGCACTGAAAAAAAATTCAAACAAATTTCCATTTCAAATGCCATCTAGTAAGTTAAAAAATAATTAAAAGATTTAAGTTAAAATGCTAAAATATCACAAAAATAAACTTAAAGAAACTTAAAGAGAGTTTGAAGTTTGAAATAAGATTGTGATTATATAAAGTTTCCACTATATATGTACCCATACTTCTGAAAATCTTTCTTTGTAAAACTAAAACCCTTTAACAAGCTTCTGAGTACAGAAATAAACTTCTTCTTGGACTTCTCGAAAAATGTGTGACTGTGGCTTTTAAATGGACTGGGATATTTGAGATTAAATGTGATATTTGTATTTGTTGTCACAATAAAAAAAAAATTTAAAATAAAAAAAAAACAAAATTATTTCATTTCAAGCACTTTCAATGCGGCAGCTTATACAAAAAAAAACAACGAAAATCGAATATGAACGGCTGTAGGTATGGTTTTCCATATATTACGTAATAAAATTTCAAAATCCATTCTGTACATCCTAATTACACTCTGTCCGAACAACTGGGCTTCTAAGATGAATAAAAATATAAATAACAAGTCTGAAAGTGCAGCATTCGTATATATGTAAGTATAAACCTGTGTAAGTATAATGGGAGAAAAATATACCGGGTGTTCAAGAGCATGCGGATCATCTTTTTAAGAGGGGAAGGAGCCATTATTTTAACATTAAAAAAAAGTTTATTGACTAAATCGAGGGTACTCTATCGATTGGTGGTATTTTTAACTTTCGGAAAAGACCGCAAATCGGGTTTTTAAGATCAAAAATCGCCGAAATTGGCCGAAATCTTGATTTTCAAATGGAAAGGGGTACTTTTTAATGCAAATTCGGATTCTACATGAAAAAATAAGAAAGTTTGTAGGAATCCAAAACTAAGATAAAAAATATGATAACGTGAAGAACAAATTTATTTATAAAAATGATTATCATTAATTTTAGTTTACCAAAGGAAAATATGGTGGATTTTTGTTTTATTTTTATTTATTTTTAAGGAGAAATACTGAGAAAACCAGAAAAAAATCATTTAACATTAGTTTCTTATTTTTTGTCGTAGAATCCGAATGTGAAAAAAAAATACTAAGAAAACAAAAAAAAATTATTTAACATAATTTTCTTATTTTTTGTCGTAGAATCTGAATTTGCATTAAAAAATACATACCCCTTCCCATTTAAAAATTTCGATTTTGGCCAATTTCGGCGATTTTTGGTGTTGAAAAACGGGTTTGCAGTCCTTTTCGATAGTTGAAAATACCACCAATCGATAGAGTACCCTCGATTTAGTTAACAAACTTTTTTTTAACTTTAAAATAACGGCTACTTCCCCTCTTAAAAAGCTAATACGCATGGTCTGGAACACCCGGTATACAATCAATTTTAGGTTTTCAGGTGGAAGTGTATCTCGATGTCCCTTCTTTAACTTAATTTAAACAAAATCTAAATAACTTAAAAAGACATAATTTACACATTCTTTGCTAGACAAAATTATTGCTATTTTAAATTTTTTTAATATTCTAGTGCACTGCTTACTTTTCAGTTATTATCAATTATTATACGAAATGTTTGTGATAAAACGAAGGTGAAGGTGATATCTAATTATCTTGGTACAATTATGATTTTGACGTAACTTTACTATTGGAATTAACACAATTAAAGATTATTTCGTATACCTAAATTACGCGCAACAGCGAAAGATCATATGACGCGGTTGAGCATTTTTTATTGAAATCTTCAATACACTCTAGGACGAGACACCCTTTACACTAACATGAAGCATTTACACTAACTTAAGAAACTATCTTGTACCTTTAACTCTAAAGAAATACCTTTTATCGAATTGCATTGTGTATAGAGGCCAAATGTATACAAGTATTCGATTTCACTAGTATAACTGTACCCAAAGAGGTAGATTAGTTCTAAAATTCAAATTTTAATTTTCTACTGCTAAATATGATTTTAAAAACCTTTTCCAATGATGTAGGTTAACCTAATTGTAAATTAATATTATATTTACTTATTACAAGTTTAAATCAAGATTAAATCAACCAGTTATACTCAATTTGAAAATATAAACTATAGAGGCGGAAAACAAAAAATTACAATTACTATTTTTCAATTATTAAATCAATATAAGTAAATTTTTAAATATAAGTCCTTAGAGCTAATGAGATTGTAGAGATATTGAAATACAATGGGGATTAGTGCTTGGTTTGGGGAAAATTGTTTTTCTTTAAAGCTTACTTCGAAAGACAGTGAAGTCAACAAAAAACTTGTATTTATTACCCAACATTAAGATTAGCCGTTTCGATATTATTGTTGTCCTTGTCATTGGTTAAACAAGTACAATATACAAGACCATGTATTAAATTTAATATTTAAAGAAAAAAATATATTAGATATTGAAAAATTTCAAAATTCGTGATTTTTGTCGATTTGAAGATTTCTGTCATGGCAAGCGAAATTTTCAATTCGAATTGAGATACAACGACAGTGACAAAAGGCATAAGGTATAATAATAAAGTATGAAATCCATATCTTTTCAATTTTAATTTTTATAATGAGAGATAACTACACTCAAATAACAAATACTCAAACAGAATCTACCAAAGTAGACCAATAGTATACACTATAGAAAAATGAACCGAAGTAGAGAACTCATATAAATATTAATTTTATTGTACGTAATTTGTATACGGTGCAGGTATGAAATCTCGCTTTTCAAAATGTCGTTTGATCAAAATAAAAAGATACCCGTTGTAAATATTCTGGGAAAAGCAGAAATTCCGCTTTTTGCTTCTGATAAATATTCTTGAATTCAAACAATATTTTAAAAAAGCGAGATCTTAAATACGAGATTTTAAGAGACGAAAGTCTTTTTCTTTTGTCCAGGCTATTCCAATAGATGAATGAAGTTAAGCCGATGATGGTCATAAAGAAATAAACGAATTAAATATCCTGGAAGATAGCAACAACCTTCTCAAAAAAGTTTACTATTTGAAAATGATGATCATAATATCGGGATCATATTTAGTTAGCACATTAAAAGCTAATTCTTAGCATAGCCACACGCTGGGTGGCGCAGTAGGTAGAGCTCCTGCCTTTCAACCAAAAGGTCCCGGGTTCGGTTCCCGATGAAGCAAAAAAAAAAATGTTTCATTGGTTTTTCGAGCTGGTCTACTACCCTTTGTCATTGGGATATAATAAGTGACAAAAGATAATTGAGAGTTAATCTGGTAACAAATTAAATAAAATGAAACTATTCTATTTAAGAAGGCTTAGTTCCTGACAATAGTAGTAGTTTTCTACATTTAATGAGTAGATAAGCCAGCAATTTGTTAAAATAAATACTCAAATTATTGTAGATTGTAGTGTAAAATTGCAGTACCGTACTTAATTAAGCACGAAAAGGTGATTCTACCTAAGTTACTGTCAAGATCATAAAAAAAAAAAGAGCATAACGCAATTAAAATGTTGAATTCGGGAAATTCATTCAACCATCACTTAAAGAGATTTTATTTTAATGTAGAATATAAGGAGGTATATTTATTATGTTATATATAGAGTTGCCATTTAATAATATTTTTCCATTATTATAAATTTTACATAATTTAAATTTAAATTATACATATTATACATAAATTAGAGATTATGTAATTTCGAGAGGAGATCTGACCCCTATATCAAAACAGTCGTAAACTTTTAAATTAATTATTATAAGACTGTAGAGCTTAAATTATGATTATGAAACTGTAAATTGGGAATAACAAGCATAGAGCCCATTTATTTTAATTTTGGCCAATAAATTTAGGTCGAGCAAATAAATAAATTGTACCCTGATAAGATACCGCTTTTTTTTCTGATTTTTTTTCTGATGTAGTGTACCTACACTTGTTATTATTATTAAATTTCAAAGTCATAATACCCTCCCAAATATAACAATTAAATCATAAATTCTTAAATATCAAATTACAATACAAAAACTCATTTTATTTTATTTTATTGTTTTAAAGTAAAAAGAAAAGAAAACATACACACACCAATGACACATCAATTTTTTTCCAAATTATAGAAAATGAATGCTATTTAAAAATTATAAAGTTAAGTATAGTATGTACCTACTCGTGTGTGGTATAATGCATTCATAATATTTATATATACATATACTGTAACCATTGTTTATATTTATTTTTGAAGAATAATCAAAATTAGAATGTATTGATAAATAATCGGCATTTTTAAATTGCATAACTATTTTAATATTATAGTTATGGTATTTTGTAAATAAAGAATAATTGTTATTTAATATATATACATTAAAAAATCAAAAGATTTTTTGTTTGGCACTTGGTGAAACATTGTTTTTATAAATTAACTATCACTTAAAATACTCAGGCCACTTTACCGACAGACAAATTGGAATTGGTAGATAAAGTAGCAGGTAGCAGAGTTTTGGATAAATATGAAATTTTTCATATTAATAAACTAAAATTAAAAAAAGTCAACTTATTAAACAATCAGTTAGACCTAACTAATGAGAGCCCGCTACTTAATAGTAATTTTTTTAAATTGTAAATCAAATTCTGTATTTTGTAAACTTTGTCGCTTACAACATGTCAATCTTAGCTAATATTAAAATCATATGTGTGTTTTTTAATAAATGTATAATTTTTACTAGTAATTTACCAATTACTATTTTTTGTACTGGTATACTTGCACTACATGTTAATTTTTCATCTTTTAAATTTAAATTTTATGTTTTTTACTTAGTCTTGATAATGTCTTAAAAGGACGAAACATGTCGGCTCATATTTTTATTTTTTATTTTTATTAAAATATTAAATGAAAATAAAATATATAAGAAAATCTGTATATATTTTCTTAATCAGTGAAATATTAACAAGTGTTTTATTTTATTTATTAAAATAATTTTATTAATTTATAATATATATAGTTGTAAGTGTAAAAGAAAAGTGTATAAAAGAAAATAAATTTAACAATAAAATAAGAGATAATACTGGACTGTATATAGTTAGTAGATATAGTATATGCGTTCCTCCATAGATTTCTTTATAAACAATATATGTATAGTGTAGAGAACAATATTCGGAAATATCCTAAAATGTTTTGTATTCATATTAATAAAACTAGGAAAACTACGGAATATCCAGCCATTATGAATTATTTAGAGTTTTCCTCTTCTGATATGCAATCAACGGTTGATTTATTTGCTAAATTTTTCCTGAGTGTTTACTCGTTCTCCAATTCGTTTGATGTCGGGTCTATTAATCTTGATCCCATTACTGATATTTGTCAGATTCAAATCTCTGAAGACGATATTTTAATTGCTATTGATAAGCTTGATAATAAGTCTACTCCTGATCTGGATAATATTTGTAACCTCTTATTGAAAAAATTTAAGTCTTTATCCCTTCTGTTTAGTCATTTCTTTAACTTGTCTTTGCATGATGGCTTATTTCTGGATAGGTGGAAAATTTCTTCAATTACACCAATTTTTAATCTAATCTAATTCAAAATTATAGAGGAATAGCAAAATTATTGGTTATTCCGAAACTTTTTGAATCAATAATACGGAGGAAAATTTACTTTAAAATCAAAAAAAAAATTCAATCAGTCCATTTTAACATGTATTTCCTCCTGGTAGATCTATAACAACTAATCTTTCTAATTTTTCTAACTATGATATCAGTGAGACAGAAAATGGTTTTCAAGTTGATTCCATATATTTGCCTTTGATAGAATTTGATTTGATAGAATTAATGTGAAATTATTATGCTATAAATTAAATGCATTAGGTTTTCATTCATCTATCTTAAAATTGCTTCATTCATACTTAAACAATAGGTGGCAATATGTAAAGATTCAAGAATTTAAAACTAAATTGTTTCAAGTTTCGTCTGGAGTACCTCAAGGAAATCATCTTGGCCCCTTACTTTTTCTTCTGATGATAAATGATTTACCTCAAGTTGTTAAGGATTGTAAGATCTTGTTGTGTTGCCGATGACTTGAAAATATTTTTAAAACTTAATACTGTAAGAGACTGCTCCAAACTTCAACGTGATTTAGATAATATTGTAAATTGGTTTAATTGTAATAATTTGTCTTTAAATGTTGCTAAATGTACTGTAATTTCTTTTCACCGCTGTATTAATCCAATATTATTTAACTACAACATTATTAGTAGTACAAGTTTAGCAAGAGTTTTTTCAAATTAAAGATTTAGGTGTGATTATTGATGTAAAATTTTCATTTTCGAAACATTTAGACTTTATCTGTACAAAAGCATTTAGTAGGTTAGGTTTCTTAAAGAGAAATTCAAAAGACTTCCATGACATATTTACTCTAAAGAATTTATATTTTAGTTTAGTTAGGTCAGTCTTAGAAAACTGTTGCGTCATTTGGGATCCAAATTATTATTCTCACATCATCCGGATTGTGAGAGTCTAACGTTCTTTCTCAAAGTTTGCTTTATATAAACTCAATTTACTTCATTCACCAATCTCATACAATGTTAGATGTAAACTTCTGGGCATTGAAACATTGGTATATAGACATAACACTGCTTGTCAAATCGTATTACTTGTTCCGAACTATTGTATTGCTTCTCTTTACATGTTCCACAAAGATCATTACGTGCAATTAATACGTTCAGAGTTCCATATCACCGTATTAATTATGCTAGAAATGAGCCAATTACGAAATATATCATTAAGTTCAATTCAATTCAAATAATGTTTGACTATCACATAACAAGAAATGTATTTAAAAGTGCAATAATGTCTTACTTTTATTTTCCAAATAATAACTAAGTGTTCTTTTGATTTTTTTTAGATTTTTTTTCCTTGAAATGTTTAAAAAAAATTCTATATTTGGATTATTACCGTTCAATTATGGCGTATTATCTTTGATGTTTGCTTAGAAATTGTTAAAATATTTAATTATGTTTAATTTTTCCTATATAAATTAATTTGTTTTTAAAATTAAAAAGATTTTATAGTTTTAGATTATACTTATGTCTGTAGAATTTTTTTTTCGTATATATAGACAAAAAAATAAATAAACGACGATATTATTATAGACATATATATAGACATTACCTATATGACTGATTTAATGAACTTTATTTTTTATAATTTTTTTTATTTTCATATTATCTGCGTAAATCTACGTAGCAACATCATTCACAGTAATAATCAATAAGTGACTATTTTAGGGAACTGCTGATTTAGCCACAAATGATAATTTTAGATGACGTTGTAGATGTCTTAAATATTATATGTAGAAGTAACATATTTAATCTCATTGTTAATTTTAATTAGAAAATAAACACTAAGTAAAATGTAGAACTCATGTATAAAAAATAGGACGAGCTGATAGTTAAATTTGGAACTGAGATAATTCACTTAAAAAAATATTAATCACAATCACTCTTGTGTTTTTCAACATCATATTATAAAACTATTTCAAAGACAATTTCTAGTAATCTCATAGTCAATCAAGCTTTTTATGTTAAATTTATAATTTATTTTTTTAAATATGCTGTTTTGCATTTTAACTTATAAAAAAATAAAATAAAAAAAATATAGGAACCATGTAACTTAGTTTCATTCAATTGTCCTCTTGATTTTTTCCGGTTACTCAAAAAATTTAACATTTTTCGCTTTTATTTTTATATACTTTTTTTCATCATTAAATGAAATTACGAGTATCAACGATTCTTAAAATATGATAAATTAAATTAAAAAATACCAGAAAGAAAAACAATAATAAAAAAAAAACAAAATATAAAATATAAAAATTCATTCTTTAGGATACCGAATTAATGAAAAGAGAACCGCTAATATAAATTTTGTTCTTGCGGATGAATGGACCATTTGGTTTTTATGTACCGTATATACCCTTTCTGTTCTTTTGATTCACATCTTAAAAGCGAATTCTTATTTTGCACATTTTTTTTCTGAATCGGTTGTGTTTCATACAACCACAAAAGCAAAACAAAAAATGAATCAAAAGTTATATAAGAGAAAGGACAACAATAAAAAAAATTGATAAACTGAAATAGAATAAAAATTAAACAAGCTTCTTAATTCAGTCCATCATGGCTGTTCCCGGTATATCAAATTCCATCCCTGCTAAATTTACAAAAAAAAAAAATAATAAAAAAACTTTTTGTGCTTATTTTTTTCTTGTCACATTTTGTAACTGTTTTATTAAAAAAAAAATAATAAAAAAAATATAATAAAAAATATTAAATTAAAATTTGGTAAAAAAAAATGTAAAATTCACATAAATGATTGCTGTGTTCGTATCTGATTGCGTCATATGCGTTTTATCACATAGGGACGTAAAGTTTTCTTTTGGTGTAAATTCAATCTTTAGTAAAAGATAACTTTATCCTTTTGGTACTTCGAACACTTTATCCTTTTTTGAAAACACATTTAGAGCTTCGACTTTTCAGTCTAATATTTTAGAATAAAGTTTTTGCAATAATTATGTCCAAAATGATATTCCCCGTATTATTATTGACATCTTCAATTTTATGATAGATTAGTCAAATTTTAGATTTACCACCATATGCATTGTAGTTATCATAACGGACAAATGAATATTGAAACAGTTTCTTGAATTACTCGCAAATTGATAGAAATTGCTTCTAAAAAGGGAACGCATAATATGCTTGTATTTCTTTCAATTTGCCTACATTATCATTTCCCTGAATTTCACTTGCATCTATATTTTATTTGATTGGTTTTCATTTGACTGGATATGCTGAATGCAGCGTCTGCCTAACCGCGTAATGCTACTTCTGCAACATTGTTTTCTCATTTTAACATTTTGTACTCTGTATTACGAAATTAAAATGTATAATACGATGTAATACGATGTAAATACGATGTAATACGAGAATCATTTAAAAACTATATCGGGTATCCAGAGCATGCGTATCAGCTTTTTAGAGGGGAAGGAGCCGTTATTTTAAAATTTAAAAAAAAATGTTATTAACTAAATCGAGGGTGTTCTATTGATTGGTGGTATTTTCAACTTCTGGGAAGGACCTAAAAAGGGTTTTTTAAGCCCAAAAATTTTAAGCCCCTTTTTAAAAGCTGATACGCATGTTCTGGAACACCCGGTATATTAACGCATTTTTTGTTTCACGTATTGTAGTTTGTGTTGCGTATTTGTTACGCGGTACGGATACATTTCATATTAGCATAAATTGCTATGCATATTATAAATGCTATGCGGTTAGGCCCTGGATATGATAAATATTATACATATATATATTATATACAGCAAATGAAAATACAGGCAAATGAAATTAAGGGAAATGAAATATAGACATGGAATAGTAACCCTTCTAAAACATATCGTTTTTTTTTATACCATTCAATGTTATGATGTTTGTATAATTGATTTAAATCTAGTCTATATTAGAATATTCGAAATATAGGTATACGTATTATAGTGAGGTACATTGTTATAGAAAAAAACAATGTAAAAAAATAATTGAGCTGTTATATTGTGGTCCAAAAATACTGTTATCTCCTACTGGTTGAACATCATCTGAAAAAAATAAAATAAAATAAATGAATTAGTTAAGTTGAAATTTGTATCAAGACATTCTTCTAATCAAAGATTGTTCTAATTTGCATCAAAATGTGATTGTAATTTTTATTGAACTATAATTTTTACATATTAAAGAGTAGGGCTCGAATTGTTGATATGTTTAGAATATTTTGTGGTAGTTTTTTGAAATTAATTTTGAGAGTAAATTGATTATTATAGAATTAAAGAGATGAAAAGTAAAAAGAGGTTAAGATAAAAATAAAGCTTTTCTTAGTGGACAAATAAACATGTTTGTGAATTGGTTCTAACCATTATATGCCCGAAGAGTCCGTGAAGAAATAATCCCAGTTTTACATCTTAATTTTGATCACAATGAAAAAAAAATTCTAATATTTATCTAAATTAAGTTTTCGTAGCACTATAAATAAACCAGCTACCTATAAGTACGTGTTTTCAAGGTGTCAGATGTTAATTAGTTGGCCGTGTTGACAATTGTTTTCAAAATGCACACTCAACTCGTTAAAATTATTTAATTGTTCTGCAGAAATAAATATTCTGTACCAATTGTGTATGGACATTTAATGTGTGTGCGTGTAGGTGTTTCGTTCTGTTTCAAACTATTTACTGCTGTTCTTTTCTGCTCAAAATATTACGTTCTACAAGTGAAAGTATCCTTGAAAACCCGGAATTGTTATTTCGTTGGTCTTCACAGATTTTCGAAGTTTTTTAATACAAAATGTCCGATCTATCGTTCGATTAAGACCCATTGGCAAGTTAAACAAGTTCTACAAAGGAAAAAATAATCTTTTATGATCAAGAGGAATATTAAAAAATTATTGAGAAGATCGTGAAAATCACAACATTGTATGGCGGATGAAGTCTTTTGCTTTTCACAGTATTTTAACTGAGTAAAATTAAGCACAGTTTTTTGAGTGTTTTAGGGTTCCCGCCCAATTCCTTTTATATAGAAATTTTTTTCAATGAAATGCCTAATGAAAAGTTAACACTTGAATTGAAACCTTCACAAATTCTTATCAAAGAGACTTAGAATAATAATTAATAATGTTAACAGTTTTCTTATTAAAAATATTTTAATATGCCTTGACTTAATCCCATCTCATAATATGGTTCGAGTTCTCTTAATTTTAAAATAATTTAAAACCTTGTAACCTAGAAGGAGCGGAGATTAAATACCACTTGTCGTACAATTAGTTTGTTTGTTGCAATTTAGTTTGTTTATTAATGATCTGTCTAAATACTTTTCCGAAGCTCACTGTAGATTGTATTCCGATGATACTCAACTTTACATTAGTGGCCCACCTTCTAACATTTATATCGCCAAAATTACTGACGAACTTGATGCAGTTGCTTTCTGGGCCAAAGATAACGGATTAAGACTTAATCATTCTAAATCTAAAGTTATGGTTATTTACGTAAGAAATATTGATACTACTATTCTTCCGAAAGTCAAACTTAACTATTCTGTAGTAGAATATATCAATATGAATATGATTAAAAACTTGGGTATGATTTTCAATAGTACATTCACTTGGCATGACCACATTAACTTTATTTCTCAGCGTGTATATTCAACACTTCTTAAACTATGGAAGTTCTCTCTCTATATTGATGAAAATGTAAAGAAAAAGCTTGTGGTGTCTTTGGTTCTTCCAATCTTCTTGTGACGTAGTTCTTGACGTAGGGATGAGTGTATATGAACTTAACAGAATTAATATTATATTTAATGCATGCACTCGTTTCGTTATCAATCGACGTAAATTTAATAGGATTAGTGATGTTGCTAAAACAATACTAGGCTGCATCTTTACTAATTTCCTAGAATTTAGGTACGCTTCATATATTATATATTTTATTTTATTTTATTTTATTTTATTTAGTTTAGCTCAAACTTCATTACAATTATTATTATTATTTTTTTTTTTTTTTTTTTACAATACAACATAACACATTCAATTTACAAATTAAAATTATATCTAGCTTAGAACTAGTTAAATACATTGAAATAAATTGCACACATATTTTAATTACTACAGATTACTTATATAATTTAAGTTTTTGAGTCTGTTTCGAAAGTGTGAAGTCAATATAGTTTATGTGTGTATTACCAATTAGTAACATTCTATGAATTGGCTCATAATTGCCATAATTGGTTCTATGAAAACTTAATGTAAAGAAGTTTGTATTTCGTAGGCGATTATTTGAATTAATATTGATGTTATTTAAAATCTGAGGAGAAGCAATGTTTCCTTTAATAATTTCCGTAAGAAAAATAACATCCGCCACTTCTCGTCTTAATTTCAAAGTTTTCAAATGAATTAAGTTCAATCTATGCTCATATGGCGGTAAAATTAATGGATTTGACCATTGGAAATTACGCAAAGCAAATCTTAAAAAAATTTTATGCAATGCTTCAATCCTGTTAATATGAACATCATATAAAGGTGACCAAACTTGACTAGCATACTCCAAATTTGGTCTAACGAGACTAGAATACAAAGATTTGAGAACATAGGGATCGTTAAATTCCTTTGACCAACGTTTAACAATACCTAGCATAGAATTAGCTTTATTGATAATATTACAAAAATGTGATTTAAAGTTAAGCTTTTCGTCAAAGTAAACCCCTAAGTCTTTAATTGAGCTCGTTTTGGAAAGGCTCATACCATTTAACGAATAATTAAAACAAAGCGGATTACGTCGACGTGTGTAACACATAAGTGCACATTTATTCACATTCAAAAGAAGATTATTAGCTGTACACCATTTAAAGAAGTTATCTAAATCGCCTTGTAGGAGTAAAGCGTCTTCTAAAGAAGTAATTTTTTTTTAAATTTTCATATTCATCCGCGTAAATTTTCAGCTCACTATTAAGAATTACTGAACAAACATCATTAACCGAGATTATAAAAAAAAGCGGTCCTAAATGACTGCCTTGTGGAACTCCTGAATTAGCATAAAAAGACTTAGAAGTATTTTTTCTAAATAAAATACTATAAGATCTATCGGTTAGATATGATTTAACCCATTTCAGAAAGAATTCTGGGAAACCAAGTATCCTTAATTTTAAAAGTATTATTGCATGTGGTAAAACATCAAAGGCTTTACTATAATCGGTATAGATAACATCCGTTTGAAAACCTGCTTCCATATTTCTTGTAAACGTTGAAACTGACTCAACAAGATTAGTAACTGTGGATTTTTGATCCACAAATCCATGTTGGTTGTGAACTAAAAAAGATTTACAGTGATAATAAATGGAATCATACAATATTAACTCAAAAAGTTTAGAAATGGAGGAAAGTTTCGCGATTGGTCTATAATTAGTGATTTCATTTTTGGCGTTCTTCTTATGAACTGGTCTAATAAATGAATGCTTCCAAATAGAGGGAAAAACGCCTGATTTTAAAGAAGAATTGAAGATGAATGACAGTCGAATTGCTAAGGCACTTGAGCATTTATTAAGTATAACTTCGGGAATACCATCTGGTCCAGGAAAGTTATTAGTCTCAAGATTGTCCATATATTTTTTTATTAAAGTTTCATTAATATCAATATTAGACCAAGTAGTTTTAGGAAAATCACTTAAATGAGAAAAATCATCATTTTTTGGTGCGAAAATTGAGTTAGTGTACGCTGAACTAAAATATTCGCGAAAGAAATTAGATATTTATTCTGAATCATTACTAGAAATTCCATTGTATTTCATATGAGTAGGAAACTCATCACATTTTCGTTTGGAATTGACGAATCTCCAGAAATGTTTTGGATTTGATATTAATTTAGAAGACATTCCACGAACAAAATCGTTATAAAGTAATTCCGAAAATGCTTTGAATTCATCAAAAAGGCTTTTAAATATATTATAATCGTAAGGATTCTTTGATTTAACATAACAACGCCAGGCTTTATTTTTTTTATTTCTAAGCTTCCTCAAATCCGAAGTGAACCATGGTGGACTCGAAAAAGGGTATGAGATAAATAATATACAAAACTGGTCCTTCATATTTGCTTGACAAAATAACTTTTTGGAAGATCACCAAGGAGTATATGAACCTAGTAATCTCACGTCATAATGGTAGACTCAGGCATTTATCTTTCTTTGTAAAAACTTCAGTGCTTTGGAATACTTTGCCGAATGTTTTTAGATCTGCAACTTCTCACTGTAAATTTATTGAACTTTGTTTGGAGTATTTTATAAAAAAAATCGTAGTTATTCAGTTATTTACTTTTTTTTATTTTTATTTTTTTATTTATGGATTTTAATTACTTATCTGTTTTTATTTATTTAAGTTTATAAATTTTTGTTTTAAGACAAAGAGAATTAATACCTTTTGAGACAGAATTGTAATTTACATTCTTGATTTCTAAATTTATACATATTTTTTTTCTATTTTTTTTTTTCTTTTCTTTTTCTTTAAGTTTTGTGAATTTTAAATTTGAGTTTTGAATTAATATTTTAATTTCAAATTTTTTTGTTGAATATTGGAACAATCTGTGTTAGTCTGTGTTAATTGTGTACATCTTAAACATATGCTTGTATATACAATTGTACTAATCGTCTCATGTATATTGAAATTTAAGAAATTAAAATTGAATTGAATATATTAATAATAAAAGCAAAGATTAATAATTTGTTTGAATGAATTGTCGAAAAATTTCTTTTTAGTCCACCCTGTAAAAAAATTACTAAAAAATCAAAATTAGTAATTTATCCTTTTAGAGCAGTTTATATTATGAGTTTAGTTTTTAATCCAAAATCTTTATTTCAAATGGCTTTTAATCGATTTTAGGTCTATTCACAAATATTTTTTAAATGTATGTAAAGAAAAATTTCTCTTGCAACAACTTACAATAGCATCTCCCGAAAGAAGAATAAAATAATTCTACATCCTTATAGAGCCATTTATTGAATTTTAAAGCTAATAATTTATTTTTACCTTGCCTTGTTAAAAGTCATTTAGAGAAAGTTATGCATAGAACTCTAGATATTTTTACTCAGCGATTCCTGTTAGATTAGTGAATTTTTGTTGAAAGCCATATGAACCAACTGATTAATTAATAAATGCACAGTGGATGCTTCTTTACAAAATGGAAATTATGCTTTTTAGTATCATGTACATAGTACAGAATTCAAGATTAACACTTATTTATGGTTTGGTACATTAGCATTGGTACAATTTTGTATATAGAAAATTTTAAAAATTTCTGTACCAATATTAGTTTCAGGATTTAGGTCATGACAATCTACAAACTAAAATATATGACGCTTTCATTATGCACGATGTTTTAATTATGTTATTTTTATTTTGTTATAGACTTGACTATAGATAATGAAATTCTAAATTTGTGGCCAACTAAACTGCAGTTTTGAAATGTCAATCATTTATTAAGAGTTATACATTCCATAATAAAAAAATAATGTCTGAAATATCTCTCCTAGATTCCAAAGATATGAAATTAAGCAGTTATAAGCGATATTTATATGAATTTAACATGAAAGCATCAAGCCAGAGTAGACTTTGTAAAGATATACCTCGAAAATCTCTTTTGAATTGATTCGATTCCACCAATATGAAAATTATCATGTGGCGACCACACTGGACTTGCATAATCAAGATCGGTACGAGCTACAGAAATATGTAATGATTTGGTAATATATGGATCATCGAATTTCATATCCCATCTTTTAATGAAAAATATATTTTTCTATTCTTAATTGCTGTTCATTGAATGAGAGTTTCTCGTTAAAAATCAACCACACGTCCTTAAAAAAGGGTACTCCTTTAATAATAATATTGCTGAAAGTATAGTTAACAGCAACAATTGTTAAGGGACGGGTAAACGAGAAGAGAGTATAATGCCATTCTTGTCTATATTTAGTGTTAAATTGTTAGCTTTGTATCAATTAAAGTGGGCATTCAAGTCATCTTGGAGCAAAACAGTGTTATTTTATGTGATAACTTCTATAAATATTTTTATGTCATCAGCACCAACATAAATAATAACGCGGCTGCACTTAATTAATAAAACTACATCATTGATGGAAATAATAAAGATTAATGGACCCAAAGGGCTAGCTTGAGAGACATCAGAATTAGAATGGAATATAATATACTAGAAATTGCATGTCTAAAGAGACCATTGTAAGACCTTTCAATAGGTCATATAATGGCACCATTAATTTCATATATTTAAGTATTCAAAACTGATAGGTCATATGACTTAATGCACTTATACTTTTTACTGATAATCAAACTCAATTAACACTTTAATAGCTAATATTGAATATTAGAGTGGAATGATTTTCTTATTATTTTCAAAAATGCTTAAAATATCAGATTTTATTCTCAAAATTAATTTTTTAATTTCTTTTGATTTTGATTTTTTTTTTTTTCTGTTTTTTTCATTTAAGCTGAATATTCCAGAGAATCGAATGGTATATGCAAACAGATATTCTTTTAATACTTGAAAAATTGTTTTACCATATGTCCTGTACCCTTCAATAATAATGCAAAAAAAAATATTTTGTTCATCCTGTTTTAGGGTGACTGAAATTCTTTAAATCAATATGTGTGTAGTTAAAAATTCCTTTAGTTTTAAAGGTAAGCGAATGTAGTAAAGTGTGTATTGTACATATATATATATATATATATATATATACTTTTATATTGTGGATAATAACATTTAATATACTTTAACCTATATTAGGGTTCACAAATATACACAAACAACTCACCATAAATTGGGGATTTTACTAAATTGTTTATTTTTAATATATACTACTCGAACTCGGAAGAGTTGGACCTTATATTAAGAATAAATTGGTACTCTATAAATATAATGTTTGTGTTGCTTTTACCACTTTTGAACTACTTCAATGCTTGAAGAAGTATAAGGGAATAGTAAATATATCAATGAAAAAAAAATGAGTATTCATTACCAAAAGCTCTGAAGTACTTTGAAGTACTTTTAATCGTGTAAAAAGAAAGCAAATAACAATTTTAATAGTTTGTAACAGCAGAACCTAATTTGGATTGAAGTTGATGTTGATTGAATAAATTTAATTTTTGTCGACAAAACAATTATTTGAACACACAAGACATCAAAAGGTAATAATTAGAATATTTTTTTTTATATAATATATTCCCAATTGAGTCCTGTGTTGAGATATTTAACCAAATATTATGGGCCAAATAGCTTTCAATAACGTTTAAGAATTCTCTATTTCCTTCTCAGATGATCAATCATCAATCAATTCGTTGAAATTTTTCTTTTAGATTTCATTTTATAGAAGCCAATTATTTTTCAACCAATTAACCAACAGAATTGGTTGAAACACAAAATGTCGAAGTAAAAATATTAAAAAAAAATGGCATAATTGAGTTTGCCACTGTACTTCAACCTAGGTACATGTGAATTAAAAGTGCGGTGTAATAAATAAACGTTTAAATAAGCAATTAATGATTAATAAACTAAAATCAGAGTGCATAAAAAAAAAAAAAAATTAAAATAATAAAAAATTTAAATTATAAAAACAATTTAAAAATAGTGTCAATAATAAAATTTACTTTAGAATAATAATAAAATCAAATAATACATAACTTAAAAATAGCCAAAACAATTTTTTCTTTTTTCTCTCCTTTATTCAAAATGTTGTTAACTGTTCGTCTTAGTTGACAATAATAAAATCATGATTCAATTCACATTAAAATAATTTTTTTTTTTTTTTTTTCTCGTTTTTCTTTTCCGGCTTTCTTTTTCTTCTACAAAATTCTCTCATTATGCACTATAATTTTTTCTCCTTTTTTATTTTGTTATTACCGTAATTTTCTCATTGTTCTAACCTGCAGTGAATGTTTCTGAGAGTATTTCTACACCCAATAAGGTATTAAAAACTGTTGTGTGTAGATATTGGTTTCAGTTGCATTCATTGCAGGGGTGGTATAAGTAAGTGGTACGTGGGCCAAAAAAATTTAATTTAATTTATATATTTTTTTTTTATATATATATATATTTTTTTTTTTTTTTTTTTCGGTACTTTTTGTTAAGTTTAATTTATTTTCCTTTTCTCTTTGTAAATTGTTCGTTATTATGTTTAAGATAGATTTTTGTAACATTCGCGGTCTATCAACAAATTTCCATTCCGTCGAAAGCCATCTACGGCTCCAAAATCCAGCAATTTTAGCACTAAGTGAAACACAAGTTGTGAATAATGATATTAACTTTAATATCAATAATTATTCGCTTGTGCCACTTTTTATACCCCATAGAGGGATTGCTTTGTATATACGAAATGATGTAGCTTATAAGACTCTTCAAAATTTTGAGTGCTCCAATCCAATTTATCAATATAATTGGATGAAAATACACGCCGATAAGCACATCATTCACTTCTGTTTTATTTACAGATCGCCTCAAGCGAATCAGCTAGAAACTGATATGCTTATAGAAAGACTATCCAACCAGATAAACTCAATTCTGGAAACCAATCCCGAGTCTGAGATTATTCTGGCGGGAGACTTCAATATTCATAACAGAGACTGGCTTAATTTTTCTAGTCACAACAGTCCCGAAGGCAAACAAGTTGAACTTTTTTCCAATTTTTTCAACCTTTCTCAACTTGTCAAAAGCCCTACGAGGATACCAGACCGACGCGACCAGAACGGACACCTCCTGGATTTATTCCTAACTACCCATCCAGAGAAATATTCAATCTCTGTAAACTCTCCGCTAGGTGGTTCCGACCACTGTCTTGTAAGCACAAGCTTCGAAGTAGGCACAACAACCAGTTCTTCTAATTCTCCCAAAAGACTAGTTTGGCATTATCACCAAGCTGACTGGGAAGGCTTCAACAACTTTTTAAATGCATCGAATTGGTCGTTGTGTTTCCAATATAAAAATGTCGACTTTGCTGCAGAGGTGATTACCAAGAGGATTCTATTAGGAATGAAAACTTTCATTCCAAATAGCCTTAGAAGTATAAAACGAAATCCCTCAGGTTGGTTCAACGACCTCTGCAGCAAAGCTCTGAAATCCAAAGAAGAAGCTTACAAAAAATACAAGAACAATAAAACAGTCAATACGTATGAGAGTTATAAAGTGGTTAGGAATAAATGTAAAAAAATTATCAATCAGCAAAAATTCCTGCATAACCAAAGATTGAGACGAGAAATCTTTGATCTCCCCAACAACAGCAGGTCTTTCTGGACATTTGCTAAAAATGTTAGGCAAAATTTTTGCAAGTCTTCGTTTCCACCTATGATTGATAATAATAGTACTATTATATCAGATTCTGTTGGAAAGGCTAATCTCTTCGCAAAATTATTTGCAGCTAATTCCACACTCCCTCCTACAGCCCAAAATCCTTCATCAATCCCTGTTCTAAATTATTCCTTCGGAAGGATCTACTTTAGAACAAGAGCTGTAGCAAAAGTCTTGAAGAATCTCGATATAAAAAAATCTACCGGTCCTGATGGTATACCTGCAATTGTGCTGCGACACATTGCCTTCGCTATTTCTAAACCTCTGCGCAACTTATTCCATTTGTCCTTTTCGTCAGGAACTTACCCGTCCTATTGGAAAGTTGCCCAAGTTTATCCTATTCCTAAAAAAGGTGACAAAAGCAATCCTTCAAACTATAGGCCCATAGCTATTACTTCCATTATTTCAAAATCGATGGAAATCTTAATTAATCATAAGCTGAAGAAATATCTTGACAGTAGAGGTATAATTCATGATAGCCAATACGGCTTTCGAGCCCAACGTTCCACCGGTGATCTCATGACATGCCTCTGCGAGAAGCTCAACACCAGCCTGCATCAATCTGGTGAAGCTACTGTTGTAGCTCTGGATATATCTAAGGCTTTTGATCGAGTTTGTCATTCTGCTCTTATAGCAAAATGCAACGCTATAGGCCTTGGTTCAACCTTTTCTAAATGGATTGAAAGTTTTCTTTTAAATCGATCTATCATAGTTTCAGTTGACGGTTCTTTTTCCGACCAACTTCAAATCAATGCTGGTGTTCCACAAGGCTCTGTCCTTTCCCCCACCCTATTTCTCATTTTCATTAATGACCTTCTCAAATTAACTTTCAATCCAATCCATAGTTTTGCTGATGACAGCACTCTAGTAGCATCATATGATTTTCTAAAACAAACTAATGCTACAGCTTCCGCAGTCACCTCCAAAAGAACAATGATGGCCGGCGCGCTCAATCACGACCTTGCCAAAATTGTCGACTGGGGTAAAGCTAACAGAGTCGAGTTTAACACTTCAAAAACTCAAAGCTGTTTTGTTAGTAACAAGCTAACAACATTCGAACCAATTCTCCGGCTTCAAAATGAAGGTATCCAGCGACTCAAAGATCTGAACATTCTCGGAATGCGAGTGAATCAAAATATGCACTGGAATGAGCATATTTTCGATATTGCGAAAAGCGCCGCAAAATGTTTAGGATTTTTGAGCCGCTGCAAAACTTATTTTTCATCTCGAGACCTTTTAAAAATCTATAAAGCATATATACGACCCAAGCTCGAGTATAACTCACATTTATGGGCAGGTGCACCAAAAACCGCTTTAAATTTTTTGGACAAAGTTCAAAACCGCGCCATTCGTCTTATAGGCGACATAAATGTGACCTCATCCCTTATACCACTTGGTCATCGTCGTATTGTTGGAGCACTTACTCTATTTTATAGATATCTGCTTGGTGTTGGCACTTGTTCCGAGGAATTAAAATCACTTCTTCCTCCTCTTAAGCAATTCAATCGCACAACACGAGAGGCATCAAGTGCCCACCCTTTCACAGTGGAAATTCCGAGATGGTTTAAGTCCGGCTATGGAAATTCTTTTATAGTAAGAACATCCCGATTGTGGAACCGCGTCCCAATCGAAGCATTCCCAATGAGAGAAGGATTTTTTATTTATGACTTACAGAGGTTTAAGACGAATATTAACAACATTGTTCGCTCTTTCCCACAAAACTTTTCTTCTTCCTTTTTCTTTCCTTTCCTCTAACTATCCTTTCCTTTTTCAAATAGTCAACGGTACGCAAGTACTTAAAGGTTCAAAACCTAAGTTTTGGCTATAATATAAAAAAAAAAAAAAAAAAAATAGAATTTTGAAAATTTAAATGACGGGAAAAAAATTAAAAAATTTGTGGAGTTAGTTTATTTCTTGTTGCGAAGTTATGCTCCAGCGCCTACGGTAAACTTGACAGCTTAACACTTTGGAAAAAGTTATTTTGCAAAATGGACACTTAATAAAAATACATTTAGCAAAATTGGCACTAAAATTTGGAGATTTTAGCAAATTGAATTTGATATAATCTTGATTTTAAATTCAGCTCCCTAATTTAAACTAACTCAGAATCTGGCATATACATATTCTGTAAAAAGCGAATAACCGTGATTTTGTAACCAGCCAAAAAACCACTGCGTGTCACTCCAAACCACTGCTAAACATATTATTGAATTTCTTATATCTTTAAGTACAGGGCTTTCAACAAAATTTTTTAAAATTTTATTTTTCAATATTTTTTCCTATTCGGCATTTTTTTCTTCGACAAAAAGACCGAGTCCCTAATTCTATTATTTATTTATTATTCTAACTGTGTACTTTATACCTTATACTATTAAGCAAAAATAAAGAAGATTGTGCAAGCTTTATTGGAGTATGGTAATATAGTTTAATTGGAATGCTCGTGTTGGTTATTGACTCATTAGTTTAGTTTAAAAAAGTTATATAGTTTAGCCAATCATTCGCCTTAAACATAAACAAATTCATAATATTTCAATCACTTACCGATCAATGCTTTGACAATGCTTCGATTAAACAATTATAACCAACTCATTTTTCTTCATTTAATCAATGAAACATGAAATGCCTGATAAACTATTGAACTAATGATTTGGGCGACATTCAAGAAAAGATCGATATATCGATTGATACGTATCTAAAGAAAATATATCGATGCATAAAAAATCGGAATCAAATAAATCGATATATCGATTTAAATCGGGGAAAAAAAATTATAGATTTTCTGCTGAGCATTGAGATATATATATATATATGCGAGTTCCTGGAAAATTCAATACTGAAACAAAACCAACCAACTTAACTAACTTAACTTTATTGTTATAAATAAATTTTAAAATTAATTTTATTATTGTTTATTATAAATATTAGAAAATATTAAATAATGTATTAAATCATTTTTGACCTTTTATAACATTTTCTTAAACTTATTTTTATTTTTAAAACACATGAAAAATTTAAAACGGATACGAAACAAATGATTTAAAATTTGTATTTGCTTGTTTTTTTGCTAAGTTCTTACTTACTTGACGTTTGCATATCAGTTTTTAGTGCTACCACCTAAAATTTGAAACCGTTTAAAAAACAATAATATGTGGCATTCAAATTTAATACAAACTACAGTGCAATGTACATTGATTTTGCTGTCAACGTTTTAAAGCGCAAAAATAAACATATATCGATGCACTCAAATAATACCGATGTACTCAAATATCGCTAACAATAATATCGAGTTTAAAACTGCAAGCAAAATATCGATTATATTAAGAACTCGATACATATCGCACATCACTATAACATTGAACGTGTTTGTTTCTTATTCGAATAAGCCTATATATATATGCTGAATATATGATGTGGGCTCGTTCTTTTTGTTAAAAACAAATAATAAAACACTATATGTTTCTCTTATTATTTAATTCTACTTGACAGATTTTAGTTATTGTGTTTGTCTCATCAGAGGACTAACTAAATCCTTTATCAGAGGACTGATTTGATTTGTTAACTGAAAATGTTCATATAATTTATTATAATCATCAATACGTCAATCAAATCAAAAACCAATACTTCGTAATTATCAGGACAGTTACAGGATATACTCACATAGTCACAGACAATATATATAGTCCTCCTAAGGTTATTTTCAAAAGGTCTGATGCTCTTTGGTCAATAATCCAATAAATACTTATCACTCTGTGTCCTGTAACCCCATAAATGAGGCATAGGGCAAAAACAGTTTTCATTATACAAGCTAAATCATTATAATAAATTTATGTTTAAATCTGTAAATTGAAAAATAAGGTACGATATAAATATCGAACTATTTTAAAACTATTTCTTATTAAATATATTTTTGGAAAGTGCAAACTGGGACATCATCTTGGAACCGGTTGGCTTACTCGATAAATATAATGCCTTTATTAATGTGATAAACAATTCGATAGAAATGTTTGTTCCGAAAAAAAAACTGTATTGTCAAATCATCCCAAATGGTTCAACCGTAATTTGTTAAGACTAAAAAATAAAGCCAATAAAATTGATAAGGCTAGAAATAAAGCCAATAAAATGTACCGAAAAACAGATTTTCTTGCAGACAAGAAACATTTTGAAAGATTACGAAGGGAATTTGAGTTTTAAACCGCTTCCTTTATCGTAATTATATGTGGTCCTTGGAGTGTAAAGTAAGAAATGATAGCAATAGTTTTTTGGTCAGTAATAAACAAAAAGAGGAATATAAGTGGTTTTCCTCGACACATCGAATTCGAAAATAAATCTGTCTACAAGTTGTTCTCTATTTGCCGATTTTTTTAGATCAAATTTTGTTAAGCTTGAACAAGCCGATGTAAGGAATAGTTTTGCTAATGTTACTCTAATTGTTGACTCAGGTAATATAATGCTTGAGAGAGACGAAATTTTAGTAGCGCTTAGCAAACTCGATGGGAACAAAAGCAGTGGCTCCGATGGCATACCATCTATTTTAGGGAAAAATTGTCCTGCATTAGCTGTTCCGTTAACAATAATATTTAACTACTCTCTCTACAGTGGTGATTTTCTCGAATGCTGGAAATTATCCAGCATCACACCAATGCACAAATCCAGCCCAATAAATGATATAAAAAATTATAGACCGATATCTAAACTATCTTGTTTTCCAAAAATATTTGAAGCATTGATTAATGACAGATTAAAAATTTCTAATTAAAAATAAAATTCCGAATAATCAACACGGTTTTACTGCAAAAAGATCTCCCATACAAATCTTGCTTCTTTTGTAAACTATTCGTTAAATCACATGGAATTAGGTAATCAGGTGGATGTTGTGTATAGTGATTTTGTAAAAGCATTTGATAGATTAGACCACTCACTTATGATTTCAAAACTGGAGAGCTTAGGATTTCACTGTAATATTCTTTCATGGTTTGAATCATATCTAAGAAACAGAGTGCAATATGTAAAGATCAGCAATTTTTCCTCATACAATTTTCTGTAAAATCGGGAGTACCCCGAGGATCTCATTTTGGACCCATGCTATTCATTCTTTTTATAAGTGATATATTACTAAAATTTGCTCATATCTCATTTTTTGCAGATGATGCTAAAATTTTCTCAAAAACATCATCTTTATATGATTGTACAGCAATGCAAGATGACTTGAATACATTTTATGACTGGTGTCTATTTAATGGTTTAGACCTAAACTATAACAAGTGTACCGGGAAGTCGTATTTTAGAAAATTATCACCCATAACATTTGACTATTCCATAAATTGCAACATTTTAAATAGATCAAATAATATCTAGGATCTGGGAACTTATTTCGATCAAAAATTTTCCTTCAAAGATCATGTAGATTACATAATCGCATCAAAGTGTAATAATATGCTGGGTTTTATTAAGCGAAACTCTATTGATTTTAGAGATCCATATACGCTATCCATATATCCAGAGATACATATAACGCTTTAGGCGTATATGGATCTCTGGTAAGACCAATTTTAGAATACGGTGTACTTATTTGGAATCCTTATTACAATATCCACGTATTACGAATTGAAAAAACTCAAAAAAATTTTACTCGTTTCGCCCTGAGAAGATTTCAATTCACAACAGGAAGACCCTCATATCATGCAAGATCTAAGTTGTTAGGTTTAACAAAGTTGTCTAATAGAAGATCTGTTTTTTGTGTTATGTTTGCTCGCGATATTTTGACATCGCATATTGATTCATCAAATTTATTACAGAGTTTCGGTTTAGCTGTACCACCGAGACTATTCTTAGATCACAGAACTTGTTGAATACTCAATTTCATAGAACTAATAATAGTATAAATGAACCGGTTTCAAGGTGTTCCGCTATGCTTAATGAGTTTTTAGCTGTAAATAATAAGATTGATGTTTTTTTATTAAATATAACTCAATTTAAAGATTTTGCGTTGTGTACTGTTAATTATATTTTTGAATAATTTTAAGTACTCTTTTTTTTTGTTTTTTTCTTATTTAAATATGTAGTTTTTTTTTTTTTGATGGTTTTTTGCTAGTCTGTAATATATAACTTTGTAGACGAATTAAAATAAATAAATACTAGCTATTCCCGGCGTAACATTCGCCGGTCTAGTATTAGCATTATAAATGAAACAATTTATTTTATTTATTTATTTTCTTTATTTTCTTAAAAAAAATCAATGTTTTATATATTTTTTTATTACATAATAAATAAAGAAAATAAACAAATAAAATAAATTGTTTCATTTATAATGCTAATGCTAGACCGGCGAATGTTACGCCGCGAATAGCTAGTAATTTACAATATAGTTTTTTATCTATAACTATTTTTTTTATATTTTTTATTTAGGTATTTATTTATTTATTATAAATTAATTTTGACCGCTAATAGTTTTGAAGAAAACTTTTATATAAGGCAGCGTTTATACGTTTTTGAATTGAGTTTATAACGTATAAATGATGTTCATTAAAGTTTGACATCCGACTTTGTTATAGAATATCATAAATTTTTTTTTTAAATAATAGTGCTCGACACGCATTTTTGTATTTCGCAAGTTGAAAAAGTGAATTTTGCGAGAAAAGGTATCTAGAAACTTCTAATTGTGTTATGCCAATATATTGAAAGATATACATTAAAAAATACAAAAAATGTGTATTAAATATTATAATTATTCATCAATACAAATAATACTTGAATAATTGATTTACTATTTAAATATTTATATTTTATAAATGTTCTGAAATTACACTGAATATTTATATTTGTTTATAAGTATTTATTATTAGTACTCGTCACGCATATTCGTATCTTCGTATTTTGTAAGTTTAGAAAGTGGATTTTGCATGAAGAAATACAGTATACTTTGCAACTATTTTTGTTTATCTTTGAGATATGTAATTAAAACTTTTGAAATAAAATTTGATGTAATTGCAATAAAATTTGTAAATGTAATAAAAATAACTAAAACAAGACTTTCATGAAATAAAATCTGATGTCTAAACGCTCCCTAACAAATACTATTAATAGAGACGTACATTTCAACAAAATGTGGCGAACAGAGATATCGCTGGCAGTATAGATATGAAATTAAATGCATTTAAACTAAATACATACCACACCCACATTAAAAACACATTAAAATAGCCATAGGATACGTTTTTTGTGTTTTTTTTTATCATCATAATAGCCCTAACTATTTCAAAACTCAAAATAAAAAAAAACAAAAACATTTATTTATAGAATTTATATTTTTATTTCACTTCTTTTAAATTTTGGTTTTGACGTTTTGGTATGATTAGATATGACCATTATAGTGAAGGTTATGATATGGTTATGGCTTTGTTAAATCATATCGAAGCTATAGGCCATTTATTATATATTTAGGGGTAAAGCCAATAATTATGGTTTTTTCTTATTGTTCAGTTTTTATTGTTATATTGTTATTCCGCTAGGGCCTCTGATGTAGGTAAGGGTGGTCTGTGATTTTTCTTTTTAAAGTTTTTTTAATTTTTATGTGTACTAAATTTATCGTGTATTGAATTAGAACTTGATAATAATGTCATAACATAGTTTGTTTTTCTTGTTCTTAGCAGATCGTAAATTTGAAATTGAAATAATGGAAAACAATTAATTATTAAAATTTGAGTACGATTTTTTATTAATGATTTTAGTACACAGTTATTTCTATTTACTTTAGTAAATTTTATTATTTGTGACTTGTTATGGTTTTAAATGTCATCCCTAAACAGTAAAACTGAATTTTATTTTACCCATATTTTGTCAACTTTTTATTCAAATCAAATCGGTTTTTATTATAGTTTCGATTTTACTTTCAATGTTGCCATTCTTTAGTCTAATTCTTATCAATTAGAGTAGTACATGTGTACATATACTCAAACTCATGTTTATATTTTATATATACATAATGTATGTACCCAGAAACCTTTTCAGAAAAACGAAAAAATCAATTTATCTTATTTATTTTATTTGATATTTTGATAAATTAAAATGTATTTGAATGGAAGAAAGGTGTTCATCGGCAAATTCTAAATAACATATTTGAAATACTAAAACGATTTTTATTTAATTTTCTTCCCAATTCCTTCCTCTTCATAATCTATGTATATACAGTAGGTACAGTAGGTATAATAATTTTTCCATTTCCTATATTCAACTTGAGTGACTTGAAGTGGTGTAGTGTAATTTAGTTCATGCAATTTTTTTACTTTTATTTTTTATTTTTTTTTTTTGCAAACATTCACATTTAAATTTTTATTTATTTTTTATTTTTGTTTTTAAATTTTCTTAAATTTTTTTGAGCGATAGGTACTTTAAGGTTTCAAAGCAAAAACTGATGTATTAATAGAAAAAGCAAAAAAAAAATTAAACTTTAGGTATGGTTCTTTAATTTTGTATGAAACCTATTCAATTTAAAGTTGTAGATAAATTTAAAGTGTAGATACAATTTTTAGATAAAAGTAACATTATTAGTGGATTAAATTGAAATTTCAAAATTGTTGTTATTGCAATTTTGTCACAACATTTTTATTACTATTACACTGAATTAGGTTTTTTTCATAATTGAAAATCATGTAAATCTTTGGCGTACTGACATCCATTTTATTTGTCCGAGAATGTAATTCCGGTTAGTTGTTCTACTAAATCTTAAGATGACTAGTATTGCCTTGTTTTGTAAAATCTGCATCCTATATACTTTTCCCTTTCACTACATAGAAACAACAATTATGAACAGTAGTCCAATATTAGGTAAAATCATCGTAGGTATTTTCATAGGTCATTATTGCACACTTCTAAGTAATTTAAGATACTTTTTTTTTAATGAGTGAATACTGACTGATAAGAAGTATTTACAAAATCAACGTGCTTGTCTAATTATAGCTTAGCATTTATCTATACTCCTCAATATATCATGATCTTTACTCTTTCAATGCTACCACCACCAATATTTAAAGCAGAACCCCTATCAGCACAATTATGTATGGGCATGTATTTAGTTTTACTTCAATTTAATTTCAACTTATTTCGTATAGAGCCAATCAAATAATCTGGTTAGATCTGGCATTACTTTTACGTGAATAATCCTCCTCATGTTAACTTACTCTGTAAAGCAGAGCATCATCATCAAAAAGAAAAATATTGTAATTCTACAAAATTTAATAACGTTTATGTGCAGTAAAAAATTTAACAATCCTAATATTGCACTCCTTTAATTATATAACAACTATTCGTTAATTTTCCATCCACACACGTCTTTTGTTTTCTGCACTTATGGAAACTTGTAAAACATTCAAGTTCACAATATCACTACTTTTTAAATTGGGACATCAAGATTTCACAGTCCACGGTTTCAAAAGCTCTTTTAAAATCTAGCAAAACGCTGGGGTTAGTCTCACTGATTAGCTTATTTAATTGGTTGATACTGGAGTTGAAAAAAGCTTTAACTGAAGTCCTCGGCAACTATTCCATATGTTTTGGGTTTCTGTTGTTTCTCACTTGAAAACAATTTTTTCTATAGGTAGACGTTTGAACCAGCAATCCTTGGCTCTCGTCCTAAAAATTGACTCTTCGCTCCTCCTATTAGTTCACGTAAGAGTAACTCTGTTTCTTTCCGCTAGCATTATTAAGCTTTTATAACAGTTATATTAGCTTTGATTTAAAAATTGAGGAAGCCAAAGTTTTTAAAGCAGCTTGGCTATCTGAAATTATGTATATGTTAGCATTTTCTTGCCCTCTTTGACTGCATTGTAATACCGATACTTCTTTGGCGTAGGTGCATCAGCTTGAAAATAGTGGGACATATGCTAAGTGCCGTTCTTAACTTGAACCTTGTTCCAAAAAATCCGTCATCGATTTTCTTCCCGAATTTTGACCCATCAGTATGCCCTTAGATAAGGCAAATTAATACAGTCTTACGTTAGATAATTATCAAAATCGGGTCAAAACAGCAGCAAGAAAAGCTTTATTTAAAATAGGAAATCCATGAATTGAGACGCTCAGGTTAATATATATATATAATATAATATAATAATAAGACATTACTCATTCATCAAATCATCACATACGTAGCAGAAACTAAAAATAAGAATGCTAAGAAATGTTGCAGAATACTGCACAGATCGAATCTTAAACAACGAAATTCGACAAGGATGTAATATTTTTGATTCGCAGTAGAAGAAGAGGGAAAATATGATCAAATATTAGCTGCGATAGTTAAATCCTTATACATTTCAAGGCGTATATTATGTTACCAAAAATACTATTGTAGTCTAACACAAGAGAAGAAAAAAATGTTACATAATTATTATTTTTTTCTTTCATAAAATATTTGCCAATTCGAATTCAGTCAGTATTCACTCATTAAAAAAAAAATTATAATTATCAAAACTATATGAAGAAACAAATAAAATTATATAAAAACTTATTTTGCTTATATTCGATGTATTTTAGAAGCATTGTATCTGAATCTGATATGTACCAAAAACCCAAAACACAATGAAAAAAATTGTATAACCCTCCTCGCACTTTGTTTATGAATGAAAAAGTTAAAAATAAAATCGCAAGCATTGAGTGTTAATCTTTAAATAATTTTAAGGGAAAAGGGGATGACACTTGTTAATAGCTTGCTTGTCTACAAAAAAAAAAAACAAAAAAAAACAGGTATTTAATGGCTATTCAATTCTATCGAGCAGAAAATAAGATTTAAGGGGTTCATCATTATATGAGGAATATAAAAAGAGATACGCAGAGAGAGAACATAAATTTGTTTTGGGTTCTTGTTTTCTTTTATTATAGAAATTAAAAATGAATGAAAATTATTTTGGCCTTTAAATAGATTTTTTTTTTTTTTTTTGGTACTCGGTTGCATATAAATCACGACAATATTCTTTTTTTTTCCTATTCTTATTTTCCAAATAATTCCAATTTTATTTTAAGAATATTTTGAATAATTTTGATAATTGTTCACTTATATATCGTATATATATATATATATATATATATATATATATATATATATATAATGTTTTAAGTCCCCTTTGGCTCATAAATTATTAAAAGATTAGAAAATTTTGTATAGAAAAACAAAAAATCGACGAATCGAAACCAAGTATGTACACATGTATAATAATAGTTTTGCTGTACAAATTTGTAAATAAAAGATAATAATTATTGTAATCTGCGATAATTAAATTGTAAGATAAATTAAAAGGATGTGTTTTGCCAAGAGTGAATTACATTGTAAGCCTCTTGAGACTTTTTATCGTAGTGTTTTGTAATTAAATATCATGACCTAGGTCTATAATAATTGTTACGTTTATTTAATTATTAATTTATTTGCTATCAAAACATACAATTAAGAAAGATCAGTTTGAAGATTTGTCACCGCGCTTTGTCACCGCTTCATCGCATCGCTCTTGACTCATAACATTCAGGGGGGGAGAACCCCTAAAATCTATGTTAGCTATAATAAAGCCTTTTTTAAGCATTTATCAACTGGATATCCAATGTTATGCTAAAGGCATTGCAAGCCATTATTTAAAAACTGATTCTTGCTTCGATCGGATCATTCACCTTTTATCGTAGCATAATGGAACAAAATTACTCATCAATATGGGTAGACCATTTTTATACTGTAATTAATAATTTAGACTACAACTGGCAAATAATCTCAATCAGCACATCTCTCTGAAAACAATTGACGAAATAGGTGAGGCAGTTGAAAATATCTATAAATCTATACAGAAAGCGGGTTGGGATGCTACACTACCAAATAATGTCATACGCTTCATTTTGAAATATATATAAAAAATATATATACTCTGTACGAGCTCCTTAGCTCATTTTGTGAAACTTGAATAAATAAATAAAATAAATATGAAAAAAATTGAAATATCGTCGGCTGAGTCTGAAAGGCTCCATATGCCATCAAGTCGGTTTCGAGTAAACGCGATTTGAAGTTTAAAGTTACTTAAAAAAAAACTGTACGATACAATTTTTTGTGACTTCCACAATATTAACTTATTTTGTTATTTTAATTAAAAAATTTCAAGTGCCTATACGCCTTTTAGTTCATAAGTTATAGGCATTTTGGTTTTTTGAAATTGATTTCCAAAGACCCATATCCCCTTTTTTGAACAAGTTGATTTTAGTGCATGCACGTAGGTCAAATTTACCTGGATATGGGTCGTTTTATCACTAAACTTTACAAATAAATGTATGGTCCACTACATACTAAAAATATTTATGGTATTAAGAATTTTTAAAATTAAAAATCAGTTTATTTGATGGAGATCACATTCTCTTATAACAATATTATAATCTAAAACAAAAACTATTTAACATAAAACAATTATTCAATTACTAAAAAAATAAAAAACTTAAAATTATTTATCATATCTTACCTAGGTATACCTTAACTTATAACTATTGAAGACACACGGTTCTATTATGCGAGAATAACCATACGTTTTTGACATCAATGGTTATTCCCCCCATAATAAAAGCGTACATTTTCAATCACAATTATTTTATTTTTAATAATCCTTTTAGATAGTTTTGATCATTTGTTGAGCACATGTATATGGATATGGGACATTTCAGAAATAAGTCAATCTTGACGTCAAATTTCATACAAAAATGACCCATATTCAAAAAATTGGCGTATGGGTCATTTTATAATTAACAAAGTATTACAAAGATGGATATTAGTCAATTCGGAGCTAAATATCTCCTAAACGGTAAAAGATAACGAAAAACGGTTCAGTAGCAACGAAAGTAGCTTACGGAGGCTTTCAGAACACAGCCGACGATATGTTCAGCTTCAAATAAAAAATTCAGAGGCGACTATGAAAAATATGAGTATTAACTTAACAGGGCTACAAGCAATTAAAAAAATTACTCAATACGCTCAAAACAAAAAAATCATACAAACTATACTGAATGTCTCCATTAGAGACAGATTGTACAGTTTACAAGGGGGAAAAAAATTTTAATAGATATGTATATGTATATCTTCTGTCATAATTACTTAATTTTCTGTCGCTACAGATCTTGAAAGTCATGGACCTGAAGCAATATTTTATTCCATTGCATGTAATTGCTATTTGGGGTGTGATTCTGTTTAGCTGAATATCTGGAGGTTTTTAATATCCGACTCAATAATTCCAACAAAGCTGTGGTCTCCTTCGAAAACGCGTTCCATAGGTTTTGAAATCGAATATTTTTTTATTTTCTATTATTCGTTTTATACGGCATTAAAGTCTGAATTTTACTTTTGTAGCTATAGCTATACAATAAAAGTGCTATAGCAGAATAAAATTTAGCATAACCGCTAAACATAATATAACATCAACTCAATGCTTATTTGTGCCATACGTCACTTTGGTAATTTTTAATCTAACGGTATTTTTAGTGGTTTCGGAATTACTGAGATATGTCCTTGTTAGTTTGTTCCACATCCATAAGTGAAAATTGTGACATACGCCACATATTTGGCTATATTTTTATGCATGCTTGTTTGGTCCATAACATTCAGTAATCGACATGGACCAAATATTCATTATTATTTACTTAGATCTAAAATGTTACACGTGCATATAAATATAATATAAAATAAATATATAATGTATAGATAAAGTTGGTGTCCTATGGATATGGCAGAAATATGAATTTACAACTATTGCATTCAAGTTTGTGTCACGTGATACAAAACGAAATAGCAATGCAAAATATCAATGCCTTAGGCTAACTTAGAAATAAAAGAGTTATTTCCATATTATATTCCTTAAGCTGTTATATTTTTCTATAGAATATTTAGCATGTAGATTATGATTTAAGTTGACTGAATTAGGCGAATAAATAAATTCGATTTTTTCAACTTTGAAAATTCATAAAGACCTTTAGATTTTTGTGGGAGACAAATTTTTGCCGTACAATGCGATGGTAACATTTCGATTGCGGTTGTACCGCAAAAATCTGTCTCCCACAAAAATCTGTCTCCCACAAAGATCTGTCTCCCACAAAAATCTGTCTCCCACAAAAATCTAAAGATCTTTTTGAATTTTCAAAGTTGAAAAAAATTGAATTTATCTCATTTTTCGCTTAGGTTTAATTTTTTGAAAGTTTTTGGTAAAATATCTATGCGTTATTTAGTTGATCAACAAAAAATTTATATTTTATTTTATTTTACTAATTTTCTAATAAATGGTAGTAGGCGTGTTTTACCAACCCCACGTATGATGATATCAGTTTTAGCAAGCTTTTGTCTTGTAATAAACGTCTGATGTGCTTGCTCTAAACATTAATCTGCAGTATAAAAGGTAATTCACTATTTATACACCTCCAAATATGACTTATGGTACGTTATTTTGACGTCGTTATTATGAGTTTGTCATATTACCATGCTTAGAGCAATTAGGTCTTATATAGCTCTATAATAAATATTATGTATATCTACATACATTTACTGAAGGAAAAAAATGTAAGGAATTTTGGAAGTAAATTTCAAAACACAATACAGTGATATACGGCTCAACAAAACCCAGAAGATTAATTGGCCCGTTATAAAACTCTATAAATTAAATTAAGATAGTGATAATGTAAAAACTATTTAAGTATACTTTTAAGCCTATACTATTACTTAAAATATTATAATTGTATATCGTACCCTGAATATTTTCTTATAATAATTGTTTTTTCCGTTATTATACCTAGAAACAATAACAGGAACTGTTTTAAGTTATAAAACCTACAACACATGTGAAACAAGCTAAAGAAAAATAGTAAATGTCATAATATAGGTCTCTTAATATTAGACTGCCCTAACAAACATTTCCAAAATTATTTCATATATCAACTATATAATTAAAACAATTAATAGAAATTATCATTATAGCAATTATATCACTTATTTATTCTAAAACTACATAAACAACAAAATAAAATTTAATTCTATATACGTTACCGTCCAACATATTTAACTTTTTTTTTATATTTTTACAATCTAACCAGTTAACTTATACTCTTAATCATTACTTCTTCATTAATATTACATTTTCTCTCAAATATAAAATATCCATCTTATATTTTTTACTTTTCTTTTATTTCAAAACTAAAAAAAAAAACGATACATCGAAGAACACTTAAAATATCACATTACTTACGACGATAGAATAAAAAAACCTCATAGAAATCAACACCACGTTTTTATTCTCTTGCAAAACCACTCGCATACAATTTTATCAAAAAAAAAAAAAAATTGCTGATATATTTTTGTCGCTGCGATAAAATCAAATTGAAAAATATGTCGCTGCGAGTTACTAATGGAATGACATTTACCAACAATAATGTTGTATGCATGTGTGTGTATGTTATAAAATTATCAGAATGTGGTGTGGTGAAATTCTTTCAATATTGCATTTGTATGCGGTGAAAAACCAGTCCAAATTAAAATATAACATGCTATTAATGTTATTATAAAAGAAGAGGGGTAAATGTGGTAAATGCAATAAAAATTATTGCAGCTTTACACAATTCAATTTTTTGTAGTAATAAAAGAAATATTTTGTTTTTGTTTTATAAAGCAATAATTGTGTGGTTGTTTCGATAGAGGTGTACTTATATTTGAAGAAAATATGGAAAATTAATGTTAGCAATAATAACAGTATTAAGAGAATTGTTGTTTGTTTTAAATTTATTGTATTTTAAAGAGTTTTTATAGTATTGAAGAAATTTTTCAGTGTTAATAAATTTAACTCAATGCAATTAATAACTGATTTCTTCCGTTCAATCATTTTTTTTTTATTGTATGATGGTGAATAAATCCTTGAATATACCTGTAGTTTTTTTAAGATGTCCTGCCCTATCTCTCATTATTATTATTCCCACATTATATATAATTGTATAATAAAGATTAAAAACTCTAGGTATTTTTCACTAATTTGACTGACTGGCAGTCTTGGTGTCATCAATAGCTTTCAGCATATTCTATAAAATAAATAGTATATTAGTTTGTGTATAATAAAAGATTAATCATATATATATACTTCTAAACATACCCAGGTGTTTTTGTCAATTTAAAAAAAAAAATGTTTATCAGTTTTAAATTTAAAAAATAAGTGTTAAGCTTTTTTCAGATTATTGTTTTTTAATCTGTTGAAATTCAAATCTAATTTCGGTACAATGTTGTAGATAAAATTAAGACTGTACGTCAAATCTCCAAAATGCCTATTATCCTAAAAAAATGTCAAACAATTTTTCCATACAAATTCCGGAATTATAAAATTGTGACGTAATTTCCAAATGTTAGGTGATAAGTCACGATTCTCAGGAGTTTTTTCATTACAGTTTAACGGTAAGTTAACGGTAAGTTAAACGGATAATAAATAAAAAGATAGTGAGTTAAAAAGATATACATTGATTTGGTTTTATTACGCATGTGTATTTTTACCTATAGTGGAGTTATGTCCGTACCCGCGCGAGTGCCATACAACATCGGGTAAAAAATGCAAGTAATGCAAGTGGACGCGGTATAGATTTGTTATTATATTTGCATATACAAAATCAGTATTATACGCTTTTTCCAGAATGTATCACATATACCGTATGCATGCAGAATACAACAAAAATTGGCGGGGGAGGATATCCATTTTTTATTTAACTTTTAGGAGTTCTTTTCATCAGTAATTATTGGTCAATTTTGTCGGAAGTTTTGTCATTTCTAAAAAGAAATTTTGTCTTTTATCATTGACAATGCTCCTACCATAAGAACAACTTTTAAGAGTTCTGACATTGGGACATTTGAAATTTAGGAGATTTTACATAGCACTTTTTATGACATGTTCTTTGTAGTTTAAATTGGATTAATACCAAATTTTTACCTCCTATAAGTTAAATGTAATTGACTTGAAAACATTTAAAACCCAAAGGCTATTTGTAAATACAGTTATAATTTTACAGGTAAAAACAAGACGAAATTAGTTTTTTCATACATGAATTCTAATATTGCTGTTCCTTCAAATCATATTTTTAGTGATAATTATGTTTGATAAGATTTAATAATATCAAATGAAAAAAAAAATGTTTATGGTTCGATTTTCATTAAGCAAGGATCAACTTTAAAAGATAATTATTTTTCCAACACTCTTGGGACTATCTAATATTATACTTGGAAGCTGGCATTTTATTAATAAATATCTTCTCATATCTGCTCTAATCATTTCGCAGCAAAACATAAACAATCAATTGTATACATCTTCATCTCAGGACAGCTTATTTTTACCTGTATTTTCTGATTGAAGCCTCATTTACGTTTGAATATTATTTTCAATATATTCTATAGTCTATTCCCAGTCATCTTACCTTCTACTAGTATCTACTCTATCATTCACTCTTGATATGCTTTATTTCGTTTTTCATAGTGTATAAGTTATTCAGTTTCATTTTCTTCTCTGTAAATATTGATTTATTGAATGGAGTCAGCCATGGTAAAGAGTTATACAAATTGGTATATTTATTATAGTCCGTAGATAAAATATTTTCTGTATTAGCTGCAAGCATTTATTTACTATTTGCTAATAGTGTTCATGTAGTTTATTACATTTACCCTCATTTTCACAACCACATCATGGAGCTTAGGAATTGAAAATAAACAGGACATTGGATATAAATGTGTTTATAACTTATTTTCGACTTCACCGAAAGTTTGACTTTTCTGAAAGCTTGTGTGAATTTTAAAGTCATTTCCCGGTAAGTTTCATGTAAACGGCACCCAACAAATTCTTAAAGATAGAACTAAATACTTGGGTCTTATTTTAGACAAGAAACTAAGTTGGAAACCGATTATAACTGAAAGATAAAGGAAGCTACAATAGCGTTGTACTCTTGCAAACGTGTGTTGACTAAAAAATAGGGAATGAATTTACGCATTGTCCACTGAATATACAGCAGTTGTCAGGCCTGTACTAAAGTATGGTATTGTAGTATGTTGGCGGGCTCCTAGAAAAAGTTCAAATATCAGCATCCAGCTGCGTAAGTGGCTCACTTTGAACAACTGTGCACGCGGCACTGGATACCACTATTTAATTTCTTACCAATAGGTATATATGGCAAAGATATGGCATCCAGAACTGCAATCAGGCTTAAACCTTATTAACAGTTAAATGGTCCTCTGCTATTGTGGAATACAAAAAATTTATGCCGGAAAATCTAGATTTGACTCTTACAGGGTACTTCTTTGCGAGATCGTATCAGACCGGTTTCCGTCCAGGGAAAACTGGAACAGTAGCACAGTTCTGACCTTTACACTGATGGTTCAAAACTGAATATCAGAGTTGGGGGTGGAGTCAACTCAATCTAAGTTATTACGTCTATCTAAGTTATTACGTGTATCCTTCAGCATAGGAAGACATTACAGTGTGTTTCAGGCGGAGGTAATGGCAATAAAGGAAGCATCAGACTGGCTGAGATCCGGCGTATTATTGACATGTCTGAAAAAAGAGCTGATAAAACACTGGAGTCGGTAACCATCCACTCTCAGAACCGACTCAACCAGACTCAAAAACCGTGTTGGTCAGTAGCTGTTCTCAGAACGAACTAGCGTATCGGTTCAACATATGGATACGATGGTTGCCAGGACTCAGTGAAATTCCGGGTAACCGCAATGCAAATCAAATTGCTGGGGTGAGCAATATCTTAGAAATCCTTCCGGAAAGGAGCAATTTGGGTGCTCCTCTAACTACCTGTAATCTATTGCTTCGCAGAAATTCAATAAAAGCTTCAAATCTCAGATGGTCAGGTAGACCAGACTGTTACATAATCAAGCCACCTATACTGAACCTGAAGCCCTCTCTTAACCTACTAACTTTGAAAAGGTGTGACATTAGCATTTTGGTGGCGTTCATTACGGGTCTTGTTTGTATTGTCTTATTGGCAAACATGCTAGAAGACTTAGAGTCCTCTCAAACGACTTTTGCAGAACGTGTAGAGAGGAGGAGGAAGATGGAACTGTCCAACACCTACTCTGTTCCTCCCTGGTCCTTATAATAAAAGAAAAACCCATCTTGGGAACCTAATGTCTGGACTCGCTAATGGGTGACCCTGAAGGCACTAAAATAAAAGATTTCTACCGCTTTGTAAAAACCTCGAATTGGATTAACGAGTAGAGTCTTGTGCGAGAAAACTTTCTGTGGTATCAAAATAGACCTTACTGGTGTAAGTGTGTTGGCGCACTGTCCGCAGCTACTACTACCTATCAACCTACCTAAGCTTCGGGTGTGGTCATTTTGTTTGTATCCAAAAACGCCTATAAATAAAAATGATTTAGGTAAATATTCTGCAAAAAGGAGTAGAACTTGGATTTTTAATATTTGGTCACCAAGTTAGCAAATGCTGCTCTAAGTACTTTTATATTATTTAATTTAAGAGTACATAATCCATTTTTATCCACTATTATGCGTTGTATTTTATTCCCTTAGTCAGAAAACTTAATATCTAGCAATATTTTTTCCCTTGGTAGTATAGGGTTCCACAAAAGTCTTCTATCTGACTCTGTTTTGCGCTAGGTATTTAATTTCATTCTATGTTCTGTTGTTATTTTCTCCCCTGCGTTCTCAACTATATTCTCTTTTTTCCTGTGAATTCCAATCTAGTACTTGTCTAACTATGAGCATATGTTCATGCTTCTCCATTTTCCTAATTTCTTTTTTATTTGAGTCTCTGTTGGTTTTGGTATCGCCATTTTCCAGAGTTCATTGTTTCTAATATATACTAACTTATGCCTAATTATTCCACTGTTTGTAACTTATTCTAGCCCAGAATATTTTGCATATTATTCGCAAAGTGTTTTTTAATGAAGACCTGCATTTATCTTTATATTATTCTTGTTTATCAGACATATCTCGTTGCCATACAATAGGGTTGATTTCATTTAGATATCATGTATTCTAAGCTTAATTTCCCTGGCAATGTAAGGTTTTTTCCACACAGCCCAAAGTCTCCTTAAAGCCATTTTCGCCAAACTTAACCGATTTTCTATGTCTATCTTAAGTTCGATGACATCTTCTATGACGTCGTTATTGATTGTGCTGATAGAGCACTATTTGTTGTATTAATTCTTAGCCTTTTTGTTTTGTTGATGTTGATTTTGAGACCAACTACTAACGTCAGGTACATATTTTTATTTTTAAATATTATTGTATATGTACATTATAGATAGGTATTTATAATATGATTGAGCTAAGCATAATAATATTAATTTCCTCTTATATATATTTTTAATATGCTCGATTATCTAAGGAAAGGTGCATTCTTAGTTTATTAAAAGGCTTTTGTTAATTTTACCAAATTCATTGAGAAGGTTCGCTAATTTTTCGTCAAAAATTTATCATTAATTTACAATCTATGATCATTAGAATCCCATTTCTAATTACCACTGTATACCTATATTATTGATAAATTATTCTCAAAATGTTCACAATGTGTAGATTCAACAAAACTGTATACTTTATATATATATAATTTAAAATTATAATATATATGTAATGTACATACAAACACACATCCATATTTATAAATTATTCAAACCGATGCTATGTTCTTTAAATTGAAGTTCACAAAAGTACGAATTATTTTATGAGTAAGCTTTATTTTTCTTTATTTTGTAGTATAATTCTAAATTAGGGGTTAAAAATTATACTTTATTTTCGAAAATTGTTACTTTCGAAATTATAGCTTTTTAACAATTTTTCCTTATATACACATTTAGTTATATACTTGTGTATATATATATATATTAGTTCAAATTGTTTAGATATACCTATTTTAGTTTATGACAAATAAAAGAATGTGAACAAATTTTAACAAGAAGAGCGCATGTCTAAATTATCAAACTTAATTTAAGGTTTGAAGTAATTGTAAATGTGGTATATATATACATAGTAGTAATCTCCACCCAGTTAAAAGAAAAAAAAAAAACAAAAACAAGCACAAAATGTTTTAGAAATATACTTACTAATAATTTTTCTATCTATATTTATATTTATGATTCAAAATGGATTTTTGAATAAGTCAAAGTTACAGTTTTATATACTTGTAATCAATTTATAGCAAAACCAAAAACAAAAATATTATATAAATAAATTAAAAAAAAAATGTTCAAAATTTTAAGACCAAACCAAATTTAGTCCCACATTTAAGAATTTACGAATCGTAATATTTTTGATAACGAAAAATTTTTTCTATATAAAATTTTTCACACACACACACACACACACACACATACATATAGATAGTAAAGTAAATAACTTAAATTTTATTTTTCCATAACCCCATACATTTTATTATCCTTGTGTTTGTTAAAGATTTATCTTTCATTTTCTTTTTTATTATTCTATATATATTTTTTTTTTTTGGTTTCCTTATCAAAAACTGAAAAATGGTTAATTTTCAAGTTCAGTTTTCCTCTTCTGTTTATAAATTTGAAAGAAAATATATGCTAAGAGTACTTATCCTAAATTATTGCAAATATATTTTGTCATTATTTTTATTAGAAAATTTAAAAATTTTCCAGACTTAAAAATAGGAAAATTTAAATTTATTAAAATTTTGTTTTTCAAACTATTTGTTGCTTTGAAAATATGTGTGTGTGTTGTCTTATTGAATGAGATGTAATCGATTTAAAATATAGAATTTTACTTCAAGTAATTCAGTTATTATTGGGGAAAATTAATTAATATTTTAATTTCTTAAAGTATAGTTTTATTTAATATTTTTAAATTTAATAAATAATTGTTTTTTTAGTTTAATTTATTATTAAAAAATATACTAATTTTTTTATTTACATTAAATAATGGTAAGAAAATAGATGCTGTTGCATAATATTGCAATAGATTATAGTAGATTTTTACATAATTACATAGAGTAATAAAAGTTAAAGTAAGAAGGACGACTCTGTTTGCCTTTTATCGAATTTTATATTTTAAAGTTGGGGTTTTAAAGACTATAAGAAAATTATAAACTTGGAAGTGATGATAACGTAGGTAGATAAAGATTAAATTGAAGTTAGCTATTGAATTAATGGATATATTTAGGGAAGATATGGGCTTATGATGGCTTAAATTGACAGGGGTAAGAATTAACACTCAATTTGAGCATATACCACTCATCTCAGATGTTGAGTTTTGTCACTAATTTCTCTCTTTATTCACGTTTCAATTGTTTTAATCGGTCATTGAACGCTATACATGACTTAACACGGTCTGAATTTTTAGTCGAATACATAAATTTTTTGTTTTATGTTTTTAAGAAAAATTAAATTTTTATTATTATAGAATTAAAAATTATAAAAAAAAGAAGGACAAAGAGCTTAGAAATTTACAAGTACCAGCTCAGGAATTTCTGGAAAAGAAAAATGGTTTGCGTAAAGTAGGAAATATTTCCATCTATGTCATGTCACTTTGTACAAATTTATAAAAAAAAAAATTGATAACACTACCTTTTGTGTCGATTATAAACAACCAAGTAAGGTGTTTTCTATATACAACAAGAAGAAAGGATAATAACTTTTTCTATAAAATCTATAACTTTTTATGTAATGATATAGGTATTTAATGCTGATGAAAAATGTAATAATTATATAAAATAAAGGACGTTAGATAAAGCTTGCTAAATATTATATTATCGGTATGAGTATTGTCTATTTTTCATAGAATAGAAAATTAGACTGAAAAGAAGTGATAATGTATTTTTATCTGACAAGTGATGGTTATTAAATAAAGAAATCTATTAATTAGCTGAGTTGAAATATATTTTTAAAATATACACTCTAGTCTAGAAGATATCGGATTATCAACCGATCAAACTAGCATACAATAATTTGCTCATAATTTCCTCAATTTTGCTCATAATTTTTAAACTTAGTTTCATACTTGCTACATTATCAATAATTATAACTTAAAGCTTATATTTAAGTTATGTTACAATAAATGTTTCAAATTATAAAAGATTGATAGCAAAATAATATATAGCTCAGCTAATAAAATAGCTCAAAAAATTTAAAAAAGAAACATATAAAAAATGAAAGCTAGAATGAATACCGTAAAATATTTAAAACATCATAAATTGCAATAACTTTCTTTTTGCAGCTTATCTTACATAATATTTTACTGTACTCCATGTGAAAACAGAAATATCTTTCATTTATAAGATTTCGAATTATGCTTCAAATAAAATCAAATAAGTTTCAAGCCTTTTATATAACTTAATTTTATTTCCTCTTACTTGCTGCTACTCGCCATATTTTTTTTTTTAAATCAAAATTTTCAACTCTTTTGTAATGTCAAATGGTTTTTGGAAATACGGTTTTTATCATTTGCTTTATTAATCGAATGATGTTTTCCCATTTTCCGTATATATATTTTATCAGTTGAATTAATTCCTTTTCATAGTCTTTTATTTGCTATAAGTTCACACTTAGATAAAATGTGTTTCGTCTGCTTTATGTTTGTCAACACTCTGCACATAGTGATCAGCCGTTTACTACCTCGAGTAAATGTTTTTTTGAGAGTCGGCTTGGTCTCGTTATTGAGTACTATTTCTATCATTTGCAAATGCATTGACATCAATTTTTTGCTGTAAAGCTTGAATGTGTTTCAAGCCAGCATACTTAAGCTCAATTTATTTAAGTCATTCACAAAAAAAAGGTAGTGGACGTTCGAAGTTGAATTCAGCGTTTTATTTTTGTTCAACATCGTTCACAATTTGTTACATCCTAAAAATACATTATAATTTGACATTTAAATGAGTGTATATTATTGTTTGACAGTAAAAATAATAAAAATTGTGAGATAGTTTCAAATAAGAGTATTTCAGATAATTGAAGGAATTGAGTAATTCTGTTTAATTTTTTAAGAAAATACAATTTTTTTGATATCATCCCTTAGTTATAGACGTAAATCTGGTAGAAAATACCAAAGTAGATGATCAAATAACGATTTTAAAACGAATCTCAAATCAAACAAGGCTCCAGGGTTCGATTTCATCACAGCTGATATCTTAATAAACTCCCACCAAAAGCTTTAATAGTTCTAACTAAAATAATGAAGTCAGTACTCAAACAAAAATTTGTCCCAAGTATATGGTAATTCCTGAGGTTATCATGACTCATAAACTAGGAAAACAACCAAACAAACCCAACTCCTACAGACCTATTTCATTGTTACCATAGTAATCTCGAAGTTGTTTGAAAAACTACTTCTTAAAAAAATTCAGCCTCTGATTGAAACTGGAAACAATCATCAAATCATCAATTTGGATTAAGAAAACGATATTCAACTGTCGAACAAGTCCACAGAATAACTGACGTCATCGAAAAAACATTGGAATGAAAATGCATCTGCTCTTTAGTGTTTCTTGATATTCCGCAATCCTTTGACAAAGTATGGCATGAAGGGCTTATCTACAAGCTACGTCGCTTCCTCCCTGAAACATATGTCTAACTGATCTCTTCATATTTATCAAAGCGATTATTTCAAATTAAATAAGGAGAAGATTACTCTGCTCTACTGGGCCCCGTATTATATTAACTATACACTAGTGATATTCCAGAGATAGAAAATGCGACGGTAGCTCCTTTTGCAGAGATTAGCAGTCGGTAAAAATATAAATGATTGAATTGCAAAAAGCCAATAACAAAATCTCTATTTGGTTCAAAAGGTTGAGAATTAAGCTGAATGAAGCAAAATTCACGCACGTTAACAAATAAAAAAGTTAATTTCAGTAAGATTAAACAATGTCATCATACCATATCAAAATTCTGCAAAATATCTTGGTATGATGCGTGACGCAAAATTTAGATGGAAAGAACACGGAAAAAAAAACTAGAACTGAATCTTAAATACAAACTATAATTGGGCGAAAATCTACGCTTACGCCGTATAACAAAGTTTTGATCTAGAATTAGATATTATAGCCAGTCTGGGCATACTGTATTCAAATATGGGGTTGTGCTAAACAACTTCATATTCAAACTATCCAAACATTCCAAAACAAAGTATTGCGAAACATTGTCAATGCCCCATGGTGTGTTCGTAATGCTGATATTCATAGAGATCTCAAGGTTCCTCTCATAAAAAACGAAATAAAAAAGTTGGCTGTATACGCCATAAAAATCGTCTCTCTCAACATGTCAATGTCGAAGTTTCACGTTTAGCTCACTGTCAAAACTTTGTTAGAAGACTTGAACGGACAAAACCGTTCGAACTGTGTTAGGATAAAATCTTTTATCTTACAATAATTCCTAATTGAATTTTGTTTGATCAAAGATATCTGAAGTAATAGAGCCAAAATTGTGTTAATGGCTAGTTTTAAAGACTAGTCTTAATTTTAACAAAAGGATAGGAGTTTTTAGTGCGTTAAAGTCACAGTCCTTCACTTCGTTCCTCCCCAGTACAAGAACAGAAGTAGAAGACTCTTTTGATGATTTTCTTCTATCTGGAAAACAAATGCCCTTAGTTGTTTTTTTCTCAGACATAGTCCAGAATTGCATGTATTGCAGCTTTAAGATCAATTCATCAAAAGGAAAGTAAAGGTTTTGGAGAAAATCGATATATTTGTATCGCTCATGTATCAGAAGATAAATAAAATAAAAAAGTTAGGTAGTGTATCGCAAATACATATTAGCCCTAACTATAATAGTCATATGAAAAAATCATATTTAATAAAATCATAAATTTCAAAAATTTAGAACTAAAGGTATAACTAACTCAATTATAATAAATAAATAATAATTAATTATTTCCAGAAACTAACAAAAAAGTTATTATTCTTCTTCTGAATGTATATTTTTATTGACTAAATATTTTGAAATAGTTTAAATACATAAGCTTTGTCACGTTAAAAAACAACTGATTAGATTCGCAGTATACAAAGATTTTGAACACAAAAATATACCATAGTTCGAATTGAGAGGAAATATTTAAAGTAAAAATACTGTACATATACGTATACCTGCTCAAAATTCTTGCCTGCCAATGTTAAAATAATAGCGTATCAAGCGCTTATTAGACCTATATCGACTTACGGTTGCCAAATTTGGTATTAAGGTTAGTGCCTCACTTATGGAAGTATATAGAAAGTTAGAAAGGAAATTTCTGAGAGCGTGTACAGGTATTTATGGGCCATTATTCATAAGCCAGATACTGAATATAAACATTTCTTTTCCAATAGAATGCTGTATAGCCGGGCAAATATTTCTAGATTCCACTATTCAATTCAATTATAGCAATATCCCTATTATGCATCACGCTTTTAGATGTAGCAGCCAAAAACAGGTAACTTTCGAGCCAAATGTTAACTTCAATACCCTACTAGCGATTTGGAGATATAACATGAGTCTTTCAACATAAAAAGCATAAACCATATTGTAAATATTAATGAATTCTGGTGGTTATGCTACTAAAAAAATTGGCAACAAAAACGTTTTCTTTTTTTAACTTGTGTACTAAATTTTAAATTAACATTATAGTTTTGGTTTAGTAATAGTAAGTTAATTAGTCGTAAGTTAGTTAGTTTTTAAGATTAGCTCGTAAAATTTTATTAAAAATTTGTAAAATTAAAGTCGGTTTTCTTGCCTTTTCCGACTAGTTGTTAAAATTAATGATTAAATTGTAACTCAACAAAGTGATGGTCAGGTAAAACGTATATGTAAAAAATACGAAGATAATTTTAAGTGTAATGTAATTTTAAGTGTAAAGTAATCGTAATGGGTTCAATAAGTTAGTTTATAAATTATAATGTGAATCATTTTTTTTGTTAATTTTTTGTATGATTTAAGATCTATACAAATATATTAGGCTATTACAAATAAATATAAATAACAAAAATAAAAAAATACGTATAGCTAGCTACCTACGATTACAATTAAAATAAATATTAATCAGTTAATCTCTTACATAATTAGATTTATATTTTAATTATTTTCCCCAGTTAGTATAGGTAGAAATTACATCCTGGTCTCTAAATACTTTGTTTGGAACATTATGAATGTGGAGATAGATAGAAAAGAAACAAATGGGAGTAATACTTATACATATAATAAAAAACCTAGAAGCTGTTTAAGCAAGCCGATACAATAATGCCATTGTGATGAGTTTCAGTAGTGTAGATGAATGAGACACTCCAAAATACTTCATTAGTTATAGCTTACTTCTTTATCATGTGTTTTTTTAATACAATTGGATTTATTGAATCTACTTAAACGAAATTTATTATAATTTTTTTCACAATTTTGACCTTTACAGTTTATTAGGATCTTATACAAAGTATTAACTAACAATTGTTCTATCTTAGGTTCTACGGTTTTTTTTGCCACTGGCTGCAGTTAGATTAAATTAGATTTGTACATAATGGGATATTATTTTGGGATTTTTTTTTTTTTTTAATATAAATTTTATTTTTTCCTATTATTTTTATATTCTTACACTAGCCTGGCCTACAAAAATTTACAAAATCAGCTATTTATTTCTAATTCTATAAATGATATCTGAGTAATTTTTTCGTTTTTGTGTTAATTTTATGCACAAGTTTAGGAATTTTTTTATACTATGTACAAACTTTACAAAGTTTTTTTGACTTCAAATTATATTATTGGAAAAGTAAGGAGTAAAAACCAATAGTTATTTATTAAAAACATAGTCTAACTTAATATATCTTAATCTAACTAAAACTGCTTAACCTAATTAAAAAAAATAATGTATATTATACTTTGCGCTAATTATAATTGGAGTTTTCCAACCACCAATAGTTTGCTTTAATTAATTTGTCCTTATCCAGTATGGACATTTCAAATTTTAAATTTTCTCCGTTAATATTGTCTATTATAATCGTATAGTAAAAGAACATGATTACGGTTTTGAATGTAACAGTTTTTATCTAAATAGATAAAGTGCTCAGGAGCTATATGAAGGCCGTGGGCAAGGTCTTTTTGATGTATTCCTCATTGTGACAGAATATATGCAATATAAAACGATTTTCCGGAGTGTTTTGTGCTTTATCATAATGTCTTCGAATTAATTTTATAATAAAATTGTCGATTCTAATTATGTTTGCTTCCTTGCACAAGTATTTATTAGAGTTAGCTTGTATTCGGAATTGGGCTTTCTATATATATAGTAGTTACTATATATTATAGTTATATTTATTAGGGTTTTCTACATATATTGGTGAACCATACACAAGCGTTGGTCTTATTAGTACTTGGTAACATATAATTTTGACTCTTTTACTAATGATTTTGTTGTAAAAAAGTTTTTTTGAAGCCATGAAGCTTTTGATATTTGATTTGATCAATATAGTTTAAGTTACGATAAGATAACATTTTCTGCGGATTTTATTTCAAATTCTTTCTAGTGTTTTTTGATATCTACACTAGTTTTATCAACCGTGTTACGAAACAAAATCGTGTTGCATTTGTTGATGTTGATTTTCAGCAGGCAAACTTTTCAGTAGTCCCGAGTAATATTAAGCATTTTTTGTACTTTTCCTTTGATGTAATGTACTGAACAATCGGGAGAATAGAATATGATGTCATCGGCAAAGGCCAATGGATAATTATTTCCTATAACCCGGTCTAGTGAGAGCAATAATTCTGATAAATATATTGAAAACAGTATTGGTGCATTAACTGTACCTTGTAGCAGGCCATTATCGATCGTGAAAATTTTTTTATGATTGTCATTTGGGTTTTTTATTAAAAATTTATTTTTGTAAATCATATCAATTATAGTTGCTACAAGGTATTTTGGTACTTTAAACTTTAAAAATTTATTTATTAGACCATCTAACCGTACCGTGTTAAAAGCTTTTTGCAAATATATCAGGCAAGCTCCCACCCCAAACTTTTTTTTAATGAACTAACAAATATCTGAGGTCAACTTTGTAATGGCGTGAATCGTTCCATGCTTGTACCTAAAGCCGAATTTGTTTTCAGGTATAATTTGTTTCGATAATTTAGTTAATTTGTCGTAAATAAGTGTTTCAAATACTTTGCTTGTGTTTGGCATTAAGCTAATGGGTCTGTAGTTACTGAAGTTATTTGGATTACAACTATTTTCGATGTTTTCCATATTTGGAGAAAATACGAGTTGTTAATTGCATTATTAAAAAGTATAACATATTTGGAAATTATAAGTTAACTTAGGTTCTTTAGTACTAATTGTTTTAGGATCTGCCTCCAGTTTCATTTTCCAATGAAACTTAAACTTAAAGGTTTTTCAAAGTGAATGAATCCTTTATTAAAGTAAATGAAACTGATAAAAAATACAAATAAAATTTATTTTATATAGACAAATTGATGTCCTATGCTGCCATGAGTAGTAATAGGAAAAAAATGTGATGAAATCGAAGTTATATTATAATACTCTAAAATAGATATAACTTGCATCACTTAAATCAGTTGCAGTCTAAACCAACATTCGAACTTATTGGGTATATGACAAGATTGCGCAATGAGTTACGGTGTTCTTTATATTTTCGTGGCATATGGACTAATCACTATTATTATTTATTTATTTATTAATATTTATTCCACAAGATTTCATTTATTTTAAAAATATAGTTTTATTTAAATGGAAAATCTTTCATTCAATTGAAAAGTAGTTTCATCTAATTGAAGAAATGTTTCATTTAATCGAAAAGTGGTATATATGCCTACTCTCCAAAGGATTAAATTGCATATCAATTTTTAAATATTTCGTCGTTAACCTCGGTATATATACTTAAACATTTATGTAGATTTTTATTTCTGACTTACCAATGAGTCTGCTTGGTTATAATTTCAGATTTCATTCTTTGAATTAGTTCTATATATTGCTGTCAGAAATAGTTCTGTACATATCAGAAGTTCTGCACATGTACCATATATCGAATCGATTAGGAAAAATATATAATTTCTATCTGAACATAACCACTAATATAATTGTAATTCAAAAATAATTTGAAATCAGAGAAATCGTAAATACATACAACATATCACATATCTACTTCATATTTCATATCATCTCATGTTTCGTACATGAAAACACTAAATATATTTCAAAATTCAATTTTATATCAGGATCGACTGCAGCATCAGCTATTAGAATCATCAATATTAATCTAATAATGGTGCCATATTTATTTATTTTCCCATTTAAACTAAAATAATGACTTGTGAGATTACACTCATGTCACCCTTTACAAGATAGCATTTTTTTTTCATCATTTTCAAATAAATAAGGTAAGTGAAACAAACCTATTAACCTTAATTTATTGTTTAGAGTTATTTCATCTAGAGCTTACAAATTATATTCAATCAAATTTACATCTTTATATCATCCAGAAAAATGTTTAGAGCAATACTCTAAGAGTGCTATGATATACAAGGCAAAATATTCAACATCTAATAGAATAATACCTAGTTGAATAAAATACCTATTCTGACTATCTTCCTTTTTGATATCGTAAGCCTACAAAAAATTATTTATTTGACATTAAATTGTCCATCAACTTATGTTATATATACTCTCTAATGTATAACACTACAATATTTGATCATCTAATTCTTTGCAACACCTCATGTTTTTTTTTATGAAATGCAATTTGGTTTAGATGTAGATACAAAAAATATTTAAATAAATTATTTTAATAATTACCATTTTGCAACAAAACAAAAACTGTAAAACAAATTTTGCTCTGCCAAAGCAACAGTTTTCTTAGAAAATTAAAAAAATGAACCACCTAACGACATCTATACGAATAAAAATAAAACAATTTTTTTATTTCATTAAACAAAATATCAGAAAAACGGAAAATTTTCAATCTTAACGTAATTTTCTATACGAAAATATAAATTTATAGATATAAAAATATTATCTGCGGGAATGTATCACAAATACATACCTTTTGCGGCATTTATATTAATAATAAAAAGAAAAAAAAAAGAAAAAAAAAAGAACAAAGCAAGATAGAGAAACGAAAAAGTTAAGTCATTTAGAAAACCACATTGAAAGATCTGAATGAAAACTAAGTTAGAGAATGTTAGTGTATATTTTAAAACTATAGATGAATGCCTACATATTATAGGATGTGAATTATTTTAAATTTGGATATTGTAGGTTATTTGAATAGACTTTATTTGGAATGATATTGATCTTTTCATGGTAATTGTTGTGGTTTCTCTAAAATAGATCCCATATAATTGCTGAAATAAATATACTTTAATCTAATCATCTGCTTTACACCAGGAGGTTACTGTATTTTCACTTGTCTGTATTTACATGTACAATTTATGGGTAAGCCACTAAATCCCCAGTACTTGATACAAAATTTAAAAATCCCAAAATACCAAAACTCCAAAACTCGACTTTAATTCATTTAGTGGTTTTCGAATTCAATAATTATTATCTCTTTATATATTATGCAGGACCGACTACGCATAAAAGTTAATATTCTGGAAAAAGGAGTTATTCTCTGTTTTGTATGCAACAGCAGCTACGCATAATAATATTTTATATTTAAATATACTGTAAATAGCGTAGAACTTTAATTTTGAATCCAACTCTAAAATATTTCCTAACTCAGAATCTAGCATATATGTATACTTACATATTCAATGTCCTCATATCCAGTCAAATCAAATGCAGGCAAATAAAATATGGGGATATAACATGTTGACGTACACAGGGCTGTGACAATAATTATTCAAGCTTTCTATATGCTGTTCCAATCAGGTTGATCTGTCTTGTGTCAACACATACTCTGTGGCGGCTCTTTTCGCTGTGGAGGATCTGACCAACATGTAGGAAATCGATCATTCAGAAGTTTGTTTTCATTAGTCTGCATTTTCAGATCGTTTAATATTGAAATATTCGTACGATGAGGTCCATCATAATTACAGTATTATAACACCGACGGTTATGCTTGAAAATTAATGGTTTTCATGACATTATGGAATTAATGGAGTTTCATGACATTGAAAAATAATTACATTTTTAACCTTTTTCGTGTTTTAAGTTTTAATATACATACAAATTTTATAAATCAAACCACCGCCTCCTACATTATAAATCGACAGGATATTCAAGAAAAAAAGGCCCAAAAATGTTATTACTCGTGATAAATTTACACGCAATCTTATGGCAAAATATAGCGGTAATACTAAAAATTTTGAAATAACGCAAAGATTACCGATTTTTTCTATTTTGTTCAAATGAGGAATTAAAATTCCATCTTTTTTATTCTATCATTTAGTAAAATTTAATTTTTAAATTTAATTTTTTTATTCTTAAATATGCATTTGAAATGTTTTTTAACTACAGGTGCGATTCCCAACGAGGTAAAAAAAAAATGCTTTATCGGTTTTTCGACCTGATCCCAGTACCCTTTGTCATTGTAATAAAATAAATGACAAAAAATTATTGTGAGTAGAATTTGGTAACAACTTAAATAAAATTAAAAAACTGTTTATGTGTACTCTCATTTTTTCTTGAGAGTTTAAAAATAGCTGTCATAAAAAATGGCAAAATATTTAAAATATTATTTTACTAGAATTTCTGTATATTGGGATGAATATATCATAACAAAACCTTTAAATTAAAATAGATTTCAGCGTTCACCTTATAAAAAAACATGAAAATAGGAAAAAATAAAAGAAATTTAAAGATGTCAGAAAAGCCAGCTTTATCTCACAATACATCCGCACTTTGTATGAATGTATTGAAAGATTTTGGATGTCGTATACTTGTAATAATTATTGTATGTTGTGAATCAAAATGTGAACCAAATTATGATAATATCAATAAAGATTACTAAAGATTTAATGTGAAAGAGTGTTGTGAACAAGATTACATTAGAGACCCTGTAAAACTTTTAGGGATTTACGAAATGGATTCAGGGAAAACTATAAAATTGCTTCAAATAAATAGAAGGATAATTAGGACGATAATTGGTATATTGACAGGTTACTGTTTGCTTAACAAGCACCCAATACAACTGAGATTTCTCAATACTGATAACTATCGAATTTGAGAGATTTTTGCCGCTCAGAAAAACATCGAGAATATTTGTTCTTTTTTTCCTCGGTCTGACAAATGCTAGGCTTAGGTTGTTAAGAAACAATATTTTCGATAACCTGACAGACTTTTTAAAGAATCCTCTTCAAGATATTGACCGATTTGTTCAGCTTTGAGTCCCAGCTTTGGACCAAATCGTACTCTTGTGTTGTGTTAGGAAATTGCTATGAAATTGGGTTATCTAATTTAGTGTTAGTGGCGGACTGTTGTGGCTATTAGTCCATTTTAAACAAAACTGATCTCCAAAAATATTCTAAATAATTTAGAAGTAACTTATGGAAGCATTATAAGAGCTTCGTATGATTAAATTTATTCAAAAATATTTGCTAAAAAATTATTAGCTTCACAAGTGTCAACGGTTTTGACCTGCAATTATTTAATTCAGAAATCATATATATTTTTTTTTTTTTTTTTTTGTCTTTATTCTATACAACTATCTACATAAAATATAAAAGATATTGAGTATAATGTTGGAATTAAAATTGACGTGATGTAACTGACATGTAATCTAAGTCAAAAATCCATTGATTCTTGACTTAATATTCAAATTTATATTTATGGAGTCTCAGGTAAAGTGAATCTAGTAGATAAATCCAGCGGTCTGAAGCGTCTTAATCTGCGCTCGCTTGTTCGTTCATTATTGATGAGTTGAGGAGCAAGTAAATTTGGATGGTTTTCCAGTCGAACATAGTATTTTTCAGCCAATTGTTCCGTGATTGTGACGAAAGCCAAACTGATGAGCTGGTACGATATCTCGTTCATTATTTATTTTAATCAATCTTTTGGCTATTAGTTTTTCGATGAATTTTGATATTACTGGCAGAAGACTTATTGGTCTATATGAACTAGTCTCATTTGGCTCTTTCCCCGGTTTAGCTAACATTATGATATGAGCAGTTTTCCAGATATCTGGGAAGTAGCTAGTTCTTAATATAGCATTAAAAATGTGGGTTAAGAATTTTATACTGCAATACGGAAGTTCCTTTACCATTTTGCCTGTGATACCATCATACCCAGGAGCCTTCTTGTCTGACACAGAGTTTTTTATAATTTCCTGTACTTCCTTTATCCGGACTTTCTTTATCGGTAAATCCATTTGATAAGGCACTTCAAGGTAGTTTTCAATCTTGTTGTTTTCGTCGGTTGAAATTACTGGTGGATACGGTACAAAGACTTTTTGTAAATGTGATGCAAAAAGCTCTGCTTTCTCACCATCGCTTCTGGCCCAATTACCATTTGATTTCCTTAGTGGAGGTATAATTTGTTGTGGCCGTTTCAGTTTTCTTGTTGCTTTCCACAGTGAGTAGTCATTAAGATCGGTATATGTTAGTCTTTCAAGGTAATTCTTCAACGAACTTTCTCTGCTTTTATTTAACAAAAATTTAAGTTCTTTGATTGCACGGTTTAACCTGGCTTTGATTTCAGGGGATCTAGTTTGTTGCCAATATTTCCTAAGGTTTCTTTTTTCCATTATTTTGGATTTTATTTCAGGTGGAGAAATAACATATTTTCGGATGTTACCTTGCGTCGGAGTTGATGACATTGCTGCTTCAATCATGGTTATATTTAGGTTTTTTATAGCTTCATTGATATCTTGGGGGTTTTTCAGTCCTATATTTAGAGAAGTTTTCATTTCAATTTCCTTTCTATAATTATCCCAGTTTGTTTTCCTTGTATGTAACCGTTGTTCATTTTGAGTTATCACTACTTTGGATGAGGCAGAGATAATGATAGGCGTATGATCTGAAGACAGCTCGAGGCTTGATTTGACAGTAAATAGTTTTGGTGAGATACCTTTCGAGACGCAAAAATCCAAAAGATCCGGTGTCTTATTAAGATCAGAAGGCCAGTATGTAGGTTGTCCAGTAGACAGATAATTCAAGTTGAATTCTTGCATGGCTAGTAGTAGCTGCCTTCCTTTTTGAGTGATCAGCCTAGAGCCCCAGAACGTATGTTTAGAATTATAATCTCCACCGGCAATAAATCTATTTCCAAGAGTTTTAAAATAATCAATAAATTGAGATTTGTTGATATTGTGTTTAGGAAGGCAATATATAGCTGAAATAGTTAAGGGTCCATTCCAGTCAGCTATCACGACACTTGTTGCTTGAATATGATTAAATTTATATTTAGGAAGTTCATAGTGCTGTATGTTTTTCCTGATGATTATTGCAGTACCAGCATGAGCCGTCCCATCAGGATGATTTGTGGAATATGTGTTGTAATTTTTTATGTTAAAATAACTTTTGTTTGTAAAATGGGTTTCAGAAATTAACAAGATGTGTATTTGGTGATCAATAATAAAATGATACAATTCTTGTTGATGGTTTGACAGTCCGTTGGCATTCCAGACGACTATGTTGAGGAGTTTAGCTATTTTTATGTAAGTTTAGGAGAAGTGTATTAACGAGGTTAATCAAAGGCCCAACTTGTGACATTAATTCTTTCACCATGTTTTTTAATTCGAAAACTTCATTTGAATTGGTTGAGGAGCTGATAGTACAAGTTGCATTATTGTTTGATATGATAGCTGGTTGCTGTGGCGTATCACTCTTGTTTTTTAATATTTCCGCATAGGATTATGGCCATATATATTGAAAAAGATATTTTAGTGTGATGTAACAATTTCCAAAAAAGGTCACAGCTGGAAAGATATTCTAGATATTCTAGCCGCAGTTAGAAAAGATGGAACTAACATATTTCCGCCCTATGTCTCGTTGAAGGAGTTTCAGGAATTGAAGAATAATTTTTAAAACATTTAAACACTTTTAAGTCTAAGTAAATTATAAGTCATAGGTGTAAATAAATTAGTACAAGCTCTTGATAACGTAAATTAGACAAATTATATTAATCTGATTATTTTATTACACGCAATAAATTATATATCTTATATATATTACAGAATGTAGGGAATATCTTATATTATTATACACAAGATGAACGACGTGGAGAGTAAAAAAGCAAGAATAATAAATTATTTACACTGAATACTTAAAACATTTCAAATATTTACACCAAATAGTGACAGTTATTTCCAAGTTGAGCGTCATCTATACTCTAAAAGAAATTTCAATTACTGAAAATTTTTAAAAGTGCTTCATAAAAATTCGGTTATTTTAAATAAACACACAAACTTATAGAAAAAAGTACAAAAACAAAAACACAAACAAAAATTGAAAACAAAATAGAAAAACAAAAATCAGATCAGATCATACTCTTCAAAAATGATATAATAAATGTTAGTTCATTTGCTTCTGCTATCATTAAAAAACATATATACAGTTACACAAAAATATAGTCATTCGCTAAATTTCAGTAATATTTCTTACTATAACCGTTTTGTGACTATAGGCGTAGTAAAAAAAAAAATTCATCTTTATAAACAAAATCAAATGCAACAATTTCATATAACAATTTTAAACTTTATTTTATTCATAAATAAAAATTCTGTTATGTAATAACAAAATATAATTTGTAATAAAGAACAGAAAAAACCTATATATAAATCAGTGTTTTAATAAAATAATTCACTGTTGACCTATTGCTATAACAGAATGTTGACTACAAGCGTTTTTGACCATAAACGAATTAAAATACATCGATCTAATACGTTGAGAGTTATGGGATTTTATTGTGTTAAGTTATATTGAAATTAGTGTTAATTTCGTCGTAAAGTATTAGGTGTTATACTTTAATTTCATTATATATAATATTCAATAATCAAACGATTCAGAAAACAACTACAATTTACCAAAACAAATATGTCTTTTTACATAAAATTGTGTTTGAAAGAACAACTTCTGTGCAATTGCACAGGGGATCCACTAGTAATAACAATAATAATTAACCCTTTTTCTCGTTTTAATTTTTAATTCATAAATTTAAATAAATTAAAGTATTATAAATGGAAGACCAAAATTATAATATCAATTAAGAATTTATGTCATGATAAAATAATATTCGTATATATATATGAAAATTTTATAAAATTATCAAACAAAAACAAAAACAACTAAAACAAAAACTAAAATAAAAGAAATAGAAAACAGTTCATGCGTACACTATTCTCATTATAATAAATGATTATGGCTTCTTGGTATTTATATTTTATTGTTGGATATGTTTTAATACTTTTGAATATACATAACTCATTATAGTATTGTTGTATTTTGTTGTATTTTATGTTTCGAAAGACTTAATTATTTTTTAATTTTATTATAAATTATCATACACTACACTCTTATTATACTTTAGTGTTTATAATAATTTTGTGGGTTATTTATTGCATGTTTATTAAATTGTGTATATATACATATATATATATATAAATTTTTAAATTAGAGAAAGACTATTACATAGAATAATTTTGCATCCCAGGTGCATATTAAGATCATTTCAACATTATGTACATGTTACTAATTTAAAAATTTATTATCGTGCCAAAATTAAAAGAAAAAACAAAATTAAAAAAATGTTCTTTACCTAAATTAAATTCCTTTGGTTTAAAATTGTTTTTTGCTTCAGTTTTTGCACTCCTTAGGAACTGTGTAGGAATATTCATTTCGCTCCTCAGGGGGTATTAGACTCAACAACTTCATTTGATAACATCAGGTATGCATGATTAATTAGTATATCTATTCCGCTTCTCTTTAGTAAATATGCCTTTCTACACCTTGCCATGATTGAAATATCATAACCATTACATAAATATTACATAATTGCAATTGATTGAAATGAATTGACTCAACACTCAGTTAAATTACATTTATAATCGATTGTTTTTCAATGGCAACGCTATAATTTTAAATTATGACTGGACCATACATTACATATTTTTAACTGTATAATTTAATATATTACCTTTTTATTTGTGTTTGTTTATATGTGAAATTTATCATGGAAAGGTATCGAAATACAATAATATCATCAACGTTTCACCATTTCTAAAAAATTTACCCTTAAATATTGTATGTTCGTCGTATGTTCACCTTACGGGAATTCGTAATCCACCAACTTTGGTTTCAAAATTGTCTTCAAAAATCTACGAATTGTTCGGGAAAATTAAATAATTCGAAAGAAAATTTTATATATATAACTTCAAGCAAAACATTATTAGCGACGCCTTTCCTTCGTTTTGTATTAAAAAAAATTTCCAAATGAAATTTTTTAGTGGCCTCGGTAGCCGAGTGGTAAAGCACTCGAGTGTAGTAATGTAAAGACCGAAGGAGCACGGGTTCAAACCCCGTGAGAACCGAAAAATTTTTCAAATGGTGAAAATTGTGATTTTTAACAGATAAAAGATGGCAATGGTGATATTGAGTAGAATAGCAGCAGTAGACTAATCAAAAATCTTGTGTAAATAAGAATGATTACAAACTGAAGCACAAACTCAGCACCACAACATTTAAGCTATGCATGAGCCCTAATACCCTATTTACAAAGAAAAATAAAGTGTTCGTTAACCTCAAAATTCATAGATCCGTCGTCGTTCACAGGATGAGGAATTGCACATTACGCGAATTTTTCAAAGAACTTTAATAGAAAAGAATATTGATCCTAGTCATAATAGTCAGAAATAAAAACAAGAACTAAAGCCAAAAAGCCATTTATTGTGTCGTAAGTTCAGTGATTAGACTAATAATTTTCATTGTGGGTCATAAATTTTATTCTCATTTGAAATAATTGGCTTACAGCAGCAAACTATAAACATGAAATAACCTAAAAATCAAATAGTTTGTACCTGATTTATATAAAAAAAATGATAGAAAATTGGATTTAACGAATTCACTTATACGCGGCGCGCCAAAGCATGCGTATCAGCTTTTAAAGTGAGAAAGAAACCGTTATTTTTAAATTAAAAAAAAAAATGTATTACTTACAACGTGAATGCTCTATCGATTGGTGTAATTTTCAGCTTCCGGGAAGGACCGGAAATTGGTTTTTAAGCCCAAAAATCGAAATTTTTGAATGGGAAGATGTTTTTTTTAATGCAAATTCGAATTCTATGTAAAAAAACAAGAAACCTTTTTCTTAATTCAACAATTTTTTTTAAATTTTAAAATCACGGCTCCGTTCCCTCCTGAAAAGCTGATACCCATGCTCTGGAGCAACCGGTATAACTGCTCATGTGATATCAATTTGAATAATGTTATATTTCATCATTAATGTTATTGAATATAATTTTGAATAGGTAGGTACATAAAAATATTTATTGATATCTCACGTAACTACCACCTTACTTTATTGCAGCGCTCCTATATTGGAAAAACCTTTATTATAATGCTAATGTCGTCTAATATTGAGTATACAGTCACATTATATTCCCAAATACTTTTGCACAGAGTAACACCTACCAATTATTAATACAACATAAACCAAAACCCAACAACAACTTTAATTATCTGAGTGGAAAGAAAATAATTTGGTATTTCGGATAGGGCTTATTGACTACATCTTTTTAACTGACTTGAAAAAATCCAAAACAGTTACTTATCTGAGACAATACTTTGGTATTTTGGACACCGTTTACTAACCTAATCTAACCTATACATATTTTTAACTGACTGATAAAATCAAAAAAAGTGTTACCAGTTGAGTTTTATATTGATGTTGGCAACGATAAAATTATAACATGACCATTTGTTTTTATGTGGTACCTACTTATATTATTGCTTTGACTAAAAGACTATCTACTTTTTAATAATTAAGATCTAATTAAGATCTATCTAATTTTGGCTTAAGACTATTGTACTTGTTCAGTAGAAGTCAATTTTCTGTTAACTTATCACAAAATAATTCTGGATTTTTTATAGGAAAAGTTAAACGAATTTAAGAAAATGTATGCAAAGAAAGTGATAACAACATAATTAACACTTGTTTGAATTCCAATAAGAAGAGCATCATAAAGGCGTTAAAATGCCCCGCTGAAATATAAGAGAAATTTTTCAAATAAATTTGAATATCTCGCATAATAAAATAAGCTTTTCAAACACTAATAGACTTAGAAGAAAGTTCTTAAAATTTTCTTCGAGTGAATTTCCATTATATGTTGGGAATAGCGTGTTTCATTTTGGAACAAAGTGATCAATAACACAATTTATCAAGTGATTTTTTGCTTAATTTCGAAGCTAATATTAATTTTAAATTTCCTAATCCAGATATTTTTTAGAAACAAAGTTATGATTCAGTTTACAAATTCAGCAGCCAAATATTTAATATTTATTTAAAAACACCGTTAGAATAGACTTTGAATTAAATAATTTAAAAAAAATTTATTACTTAATTTTTTTTTTTTATTTATAAAAATAAATATTTAACATTTTAAAATTTGATGCCAAATTCATTGATTGATGAAAATAAAAACTTGTTAGCTATTAAAGGAATTGGATTTAGAAGAAATAATGAAAAAAACCGATACCGAAAATATAATTAAAAAAATCAAAGGTGTCTACTTGAGTGAAATTTTTCATTCTAAGCAAACATTTTTAAAACTTGTACTACTTTGTATAATAATTTTTAGTATCAGAAAGTGTGATAACTTGTCAAACCAGAGTATGGTATAATAACAATTAAGTTAATTTTAGAAAGAACTACAATTTTCAAAGTGAATTGGAATGTAGTGTAATAAGTCAGAATATTTTTGATAAATTCAAAGTTAAACTAAAAATTTTTCCCGTTTTGGGTATCTTGAATCTAAACAGAACACGTTGTACCTAATGCATATTCATTTGAAGAGTAATATAGTATATTGTATAATAGTTATATTGTTTAGAACCTGCCGTAGATTTAAACATTGAATTAAAATTTGTTTTTATTTCAGAGAAGTAATTTAACCTTGCAAACATCGGAACTCCACATGTTAATTATATTGTTAAGTGCTTACTATTTAAAAATTTTAGCAAATCAGACTCAGAAGTTGAACGGATTTCTTTAACAACATTTTTTATTATCATAAAGTTTTACAAGATATTACGATGCGGAAATACCACAAAAAGTAAATGGAAGGTGTACCTATAATATTTTCATTCTTATTATCAATCAGGATAAGATAGCCAATAAAATTGGCGCAATACCTATATAACAATAGAAAATAGAAATATGGGATTAAATAATGTTATGAAAAACTACGGAAAAACATCAGAAAATATATAAAGTACGATGGACCAAGGTAAGTCATTAATAGGTATTATGAGAGCAACGATTAATTATAATAATCATCACTTATTTTTTTTCCATTGCTTAAACGTTATGGGCTGAAAATCATAACCGACCTGAATCAACAACGAAACATAAAAAGTTAATAATTTTGTTTAAATTTCGCTATCAACTAATTTAAATGTTCAGGGAACCATCAACGAAAAAGAGAAAAAAGGATATTATATCAGGTTCAAAAAATTGGTTCATAGTTCATGGTTAAATACAGTGATCATGGCAAATAACATCCACAATAGATGAATACACAGAGAAAAAAAACAACAAACTTCGGCTCCATGTAAACATAGCTTCATTTAAGCTCAGGATAATTAAATTATATTCCCTTTAATTCTAAAGGATACTAAAAAAATCTTTTTACACCCATTTATATCCACTGCCCAGGACTCGACTCTAAAATATTTTGATTAGCAGGTGACACAACCATCCTACTATTATCGGTCTATAAACCTATTACTGTAATTTTTATCTTTCTGATCAATGTGTGGTATTCACTGTAAGAAATTTCGACGTCTATACTTTATAAATTTTAAAACCGAATTTGACAAACAAATGGCAAGAAACGAATAAATCTATATAAGAACGAATAACATAAAATTTGTTAATCGTCGAGTTGTTCTAAAACAATTCAACAATGAATATTGTTTTAAAGTTGTGTTGATTGCCGCTCTTACCGTTTAACAAAGCTAACCTGCAGTCTAAAATTAAATTCAACGGTAAACCAATAACAATATTTTTTTTGCTATCCTGAACATAAATGGAATACTCTGTACCCAATGCATATTCATTTGAAGGCACTTTAAGGCTTTGTATTCTAGATAGTAAATATGTAATGCTCCAAATTTGATTAATATTTTTATTTTTCTATCAACATCATATTCGCCATAAAATTTACTTCGTGTACAATTTGTAACCACTAAAATAGAGTGAACCCTTTTTATTGGTATTATTTAAGAAACATAAGTAGTTATAGTTTTTAATCAATAAAAATAATTAATAGTGGTTTTTTGAATTTCAATTATTTATAAATTTAATTTTTTTTTATTGTTTTTATTTTTTTGTTTTGTATATAATTTCCAATTTTAAATGAATTGTACTCTTAAGAAATTCCAAAGAAATCATTAATCCTAACTATATTTAAAAGTAACCTTCATCAACGCCTCTTAAAAAAATTTGATCCTTGACTGACAGGTATCAAAATGATACGTCAAATAATGTCGGTACACATTAGTAATTATTTTACACATTTTAATTTAATTTCTATACGCATGACACAACTATTATTTACTGATGGAACTATTAGAAACACCCAAAAAACTTCATTTATTGGAATATCTTAATTGTATCGAGAAGAATTAGGTGGACCATTAAATTGGAGGATTTTTTTTTTTTGTTTTTGTTACACCTACCTTGATATTGAAACTATCTAATCATTATAGGCAATATCTTAATTTATGTTATTATCTTGTAATTCAATGTAGTTTCGATTTAAAACTATTGCCAAAGAAAATTGAAACGATTGTTAGTTCAAAGATTAGATCAGATTAGATTTTATGTGAAGATTGGTCTCAAAATATTGTTGATAGTATGTGTAGAAATCTCTTCATATGCTGATGGGTTGCATCGTTTTTTGTATTTCAATACAAAAAAATCTACAAATAAAGGTCAGCGATTTGTCCAGCTTATGTAGATGTTTAATCATTTTTCAGGGGGAAGTAAGGAAGTTCGTTATGTGACGGAATGTTCCATTTTTCTTGCAAATGAGTTTTCCTTATTTTTCCTAGCAATGTTGGAAGATCTATAAGATTTAATCTATTTCTGGATATTAAGGATCACATTTCATTCAAACCCAGTAAACATTTTTGTTTTTTTTTTTTTTAGGGATAGCCAAGACACTAGGTGGGAACCTTTTATACCGATTGGTACGTTTGGCTAGGGAGGGAAAGGAAAATTTGGAAAGGAGGATGGTAAAAGGGAAGGAGGACAATTACGAACGAAGGTGTTAATGTTCGTCTTGAATTTGTTTAGGTCATAAATATAAAATTTGTCATGTTTTGGGAACACATAAGATGGAATTTGGTTCCACATTCGGGATGTTGAAGTTATAAACGAATTTCCATAACTTGTCTTTTGCCATCTAGGGATTTCGATGGTGTAGGGATGGGCACATGCTGCCCTTCGTGTTTCGCGAGGGAAACGCTTAAGTGGAGGTAATATAGATTTAATTTCCACTGAGCATGTGCCGATGCCTACGAGATATCTATAAAAAAGTGAGAGAGCTCCGACTATACGACGATGTCCAAGAGGAGCAAGATGGGCTGTCACATTTGGGTCGTTGATTAGACGAATAGCCCATTTTTGGACTTTATCCAAATGTTTTAACGCAATACTAGAAGCGCCAGCCCATATGTGAGAATTGTACTCCATTTTGGGTCGTATGAAAGCTTTATAGATTTTCAAGAGGTCACAGGGGGAGAAGTAAGCCTTGCAGCGGCTAAGAAAACCCAAACATTTGGCTGCGTTTTTTGCAACATCAAATATATGATCATTCCAGATCATTTTTCGATTAAGGTGCATACCTAATATGCTTAAGCTTTCAAACCGCTGAAGTTTATCTTCCTGAAACAAAAGAGTAGGATCAAAAATGGAAATTTTTCGGGAGATTGTACAGCTCTGAGTTTTAGAAGAGTTAAACTCGACTCTGTTTTTTATGCCCCAATTAGCTATTGCGACCAAATCGTGGCTGAGGGAACTAGCCATGATGTCTCTTTTGGTTGACACAGCGGTGGATGTAGCTTCAGATTTTTTATGAAAATCGTAGGAGGCTACTAGGGTGCTGTCGTCTGCAAAGCTGTGGATTGGATTGAAAGTGGTTTGGAGCAAATCATTTATAAATATAAGGAATAGGGTAGGTGAGAGAACTGATCCTTGGGGAAATATGGTTGATATGTCATATTTAAATGATCAAATATTGCGATGCTGATTTCAATGTCGTGGCTTATCATATAGGTTGGTCATGTAGGTGACGATTGTTCATGTAGGTCAATTATAGATGACGAATATAGAGTATTTGCTATAATGCTTTCGATGGTAGGTATTTGGTGTACCTTCTCGAAGAACCTATATATTTTAATAAAGTAATAAAATACTCTTTAATTGTCGTTCTATGTAATTTTATTTCATTAAGAATTTACTACACTAATAACAAATTAAATCGATAATATTTATGTTTTATTCGACTTCTTTCTTTCGACTTCAGAGATGAACTGGGTTGTCAACTTTGACAGTTTTGTCGACTTCGCTTTTTCATTAGTTCGCTACGCTGCCGCAGATTGTTGCGCTGCCACAATCATATAACTCCATCCAATAAATCTATTGCCTTAAATTGTTCCTTGATCTGAATAAATTAAAATTTTTCCTGCCCAATGTTACTCTATGCCATATGTCTGTGCTTATGCCTCTGTCCATATACCTCTATTCCATACGGTAGAACACGCCATAAATAGCACATCACATGCGAAATACTATACTGATATCGCTAAAACTTTCGGTAAGGCGACATTTGATCTCTTTGTTCACATTCCAGTCTAATATAACCTTATAACCAAAATATTTGATGTTCGATACTCATTCTAATTGAATATTATCAACCAAGCTAGTGGTGTTCGTTGGAACCTTTTTTTTTAACAGCATAATTGGTGACATTGTCGAACAAGATACCAAAAGTGGTCAGAAATTGGAGAAGAGTTGTAAAAAATCGTCAGAATCGGAAATCTATTATCAAGATAACTTCAAATATTACACTCTATGACTGTTGAGTGTAATGAACGATGAAAACAAAATAGACGAAGTCAAATATAACAATATAGTTGCAACAAAATAATTAACACTGACCGGAAGTAATGAATGTCCATTTTAGTTGATACAATTATTTTAAATTTTTCAAGCATTCCATTAAACAAATTATAGGCCTATTTCCAAGCTCTCGTATATTCCTAAATTGTGTGAACGGATATTATATAACTTCTTATATGATTATTGAAAGCGCATTATTTGTGTTGAACAACATGGCTTCTAAAGATGTAGGTCACCCACTATGGTCAAATATCAACCACTAAGTCAAATATCAATGACTTTGCCTCGAAGACGATAACCTCAATGGAGAATGGTCATAAATAATGCATTTGACAGGATTCCTCATAGCATCATACTAATGAAGTATGAGATCAAAGAGTTTTCAACACATAGCTTTAATTTGCCTGAATCTTTCGTGTCTTGTTATGAATACTCAGCTTTATTTAGAGCTGACCAATAATCAGCGTCTTCTGGAGTTCTTCGAGGTAGTTACATAGAACACCTCTATAGTTTTAACAATTGATGCTGTAATGAAGTTTTCTAAATTTCTTAGCTTTGCAGACGAACCAACAAAATGATATAAGCAATTTCACTTCTTGGTGTTCAAAAAATGAACTGGAATTGAAATTTAAATGGCAAGTCATTACATTTTCTATGAGAGATTGTATGCTTGCACAGTTTTGTCCAACTATACCAATTGGCTTTTTCGCTTTCAAGAGTAAATTCTAAATTGAATAAACTGAGCTTACAGCTACCCGTGACTTCCATATTGTAAAAAAAACATTTCTTAAACCGCCTTTAAACTGTTTTTAAATTCAATTTTTGGAACTTACTTTCTAAATAGTAAAAAATTAGCTGTATTATTTTTACACTATGGAACACCATTGAAAACTTTTGATGCTTATTTTGTTGTAATTTACTATTATTACATCAGAAAAAGTCCAGAATTTATCAAAAATTTTAAAAATATTGGAAATTTAACTAAAAATAAAATAAAAATTCCAAGAAATATATCCTTGCAATACTGTATAGGTAGCAAAAGCTTATAAAAATCATAGAAATTTTGCCGAAATGCCGTGCTTTTTTTACGTATTTGAAACTTATATTAAACAATATGGCATAGACTAGATTGTAAAAAAAAGTTTGTGTACAATATGGAAGTCACAGCAGATTATGAAAAAATAATGAGAAAAGCAAATTCTTCTTTAGGTTTCGTTAAACGATGGTCTAACCTCTACATCACGAAAACTTCTTATGTTATATATGTAAGGTCTACACTTGAATATACCAGACATGTATGGTCCCCAAATTATACTTGACTGATATTAATCAAATTGAAACAGTTCAGAGAAAATTTGTACGTTTCGTTTTAAGTAATTTGTTGTTGGATTATCCATTGCGACTTCTCCTTATTCCCATCGTCTTAAACTTGCAGTCATTGCCTAATCGTCGAGTAATTGCAGATATCTCTTCTATTAACCAGATCATTTCGGGCAAAACGTTAGTCACTGAAATTTCAAATTATTTAGTTGAAGGAACCAATCTGAATAGTCTCAGAATCGCTGAATTTGACAGATTCGACCCAATCACTAGAATGCTCTGTGAAGTAAATTCGAATTCCAACTCTTTTGATTGTCAACCAAGTGTTTTAACTCTTAAAAAAAGACTACGTTATAATGCACGAATGCCTGAGACTATAACTAACAACTTTGTTTTTTTTTTTAGTTTTGATATTTACTAGTTCGGCCCAACTTTTTAAAGTATTTTAATTTAAGTGTATTATTATTGACGAATGTATTAACTTATAACTTTTACTTTTCTACTAACAGCGTGTATCTGGTTTAGTTTATTTTAACATTTTTCTAATCAAAGATGGCGATGTTATACTAATCATACATTGATGTTGTAATATTGCACAATCAAATGTAATAAGCTTTTCGTCCAGTAATACACTGAAAGAAAAAATACGTTTAGACCTTATTTAAAGCAAATAAACTTTATTTGTAGTAAATATTTTATTTTTTCATAAACAAACAAAAGTTTGTACGAAACACTTTTTGTTTCTTTTGAATGTTATTGAAAATTCTTTTTTGACTTAAATGTTTTTCTCATTTGTGTTGAAAGTTTTTTATTTTCAAAAGTTCAAAATTATTTTGTGACTAATAAAATATTTTTGTCACAAATATTACACAAAAGCAATCTTTTGCCGCAAAAATGCTCTTAGGGTAATTTGTAATGCCGAAAAACACATTTTGCGAAAAATATAAGTAAACTTTAATAATTTGACATAAACGAACTTCACTGCTCTGAAGTATGTTTTAAGCCGTAATATAAAATTATTCATTTATGGAAATGTAAGACCTTTACCACAAAAACAAAAAAATACTAAGACATTAGCTGCAAACGAATTTCATTTGTAACAAAAGCTTACATATTTAGTTTGGTAGTTGAGTAGTTATGTAAAAGGCGTAAACTTGAATTCACTTCAACTCAGCAGTGCATTCACTTCAACTCAGCAGTGCATTCACTTGATTCGACAAGGCAAGTAGTCTTACTGTAATGTGATATATTGATTTTGTATTGAGAAATATTTAAATAAAAAGATAATTAAAAGTTATATATTAGCCTTAAAGGCAATTAAAAAAATTTAGAATTAAATTTAAAGTAAAATATGTAACTAATGATATAAATGGACGCGCTAGTGGAAAGCTGCATGATCGCCTATAATAATTACAGGCATAGCTTAGCGAAGGCTGGACTCATAACCCGACGAAGTAAATCAAAATCAAAAACTCCAGCAGAAAATATTTCAAGAACTTGATTTAAGTAAGTTTCAAAAATAATTAGGTTTTAATTTGAATAATAATTTTTCAATTTAATCAGATGAACCAATTATCAATGAAATTTTGTAACAAATATATACGGCAATTGATGTTGGTTGGTGTTGAAAGGTGGCGAATTTCATTTGACTAAAGAAATGAAATATTATTTAGTTCGTATATCCCAAAAAACTTCAGTGTCTTGTTAATAAAAAAACAAAAAGTATAAGAACCGAAACCTTAATTTACATTTTTTAACTCATTGATAAAGAAACTTGAAGTTGATATGCTTACTTTTTGTTACAATCGTAGGTATCATATTTGAAGAAGTTTTAATTTATTTTTTTACGTTTCAGAATTAAAGAATATGATTATTTAAAAAAAAAATTAAGTTATGTATCAATTGTTGTGTAAAAAAAATAATTAAAAGTAATTTTTGTCAGTTTGTTCAGATGATATTCCTTTTTATTCGCAGGAAATATTGTTGTGTATTCACGGGAAATTCAATAGAAAAAAGACGAATTTGACAAAAAAAAAAGCTTTTTATTTGAATAAAAATTGTTTTGTGTTAGCGGTAAACTAAAAGACATTTGCCGTAAAAAAAGGGTGTTTTCAACAAAAAATCTCTCTGTTCACCATCAATAAATGTACTTTGTTCACAAAAATATAAAAGCGTTTGCAATAAATGATTGTCTTTTTGAGCAAACGATTTTTTAAATACAGTTGAGCCAATAAAGTTTGTTCAACTTGCTTCAACTTTTTGGTTGAAATAATAATAACTTTTGTCACAAATGAAATATACCAAATGAACTTCATTTGTTGAGCTTTCGTTTGCCATGACCGTTTTTTTTCTTTCCGTGCAGACATAGACGTGTATGATGTGTTTGGTTTAAGTATTAATCTGACAGTAACAACATGCAATAAATTAAAACGAATAGAGATATATACAAATATGCCAATATCTTTATTCGTTAAGCCCAACTCTTTTAAAAATGAAGTTCACTCTGAGTACAGGACAACAAAGAAGATCCTAGATCCATGTTCAGCAAAATGTTAATACTCATCAAGTTTTACGTCAAATTCGTGATTTTATTAGAATTACAATTCAAATCTTCAACATTTTATTTAACTAATTAAAATTCCATTGAAATCATCAATTCTGTGCATTTTCCAATAATGTGTTTTTAAAAAAATTTTGATTATAAAATTTTTAAACTCCTTCCAATACAAAAAAAAAATAAACAAAAACTTTATCTATTCTTTTGAGAATTGATTTCATTTATATTCAGAACATATATTCTAAATTCATATTGAGCAAAAAAAAAAAAGAAAGCAACTCGATTAGATTTTTTCGATTCTACATTACTCCACTTTATGGTACTTTCAACAAAAAAAAAAAAATAAAACAAAAAAGGAGAAAAATCAAAAAAAAATTTACAAAAAAATTTTAAACTAAAGAAAAACGAAATTTTCAGCAGCCCTTTTTCAAATGTTTCTCTTATTTTTCCTTTTCTTTTGAAAATGTTTCATTTTTTTTTTTTGTTATTTTTTTTTCTTGTTTTTTTTTTTTTTTTGTTCTTGTTATACAAACAAACGCAACGCACCCATTTCACATTAATATACACACAATGATGAAAAAATACAGGGTATACAAAAAAGCCAATGAACTAACACCACTATAGTAAGATTTATAGAAACGACATTGACTGATACATCAGGACCTTTTATTATCTCAGAAGGAAAAAAAAAAAATGAGAATAAAATAAAATAATATAAAAAATGGGTAATGTTTCCCTTTTCACAAAAATATTTTTTATGTCCACTGACTGATTTTGATGGATTGCCATCATTAATCTATGACGTACGCAACTATGGCGTAGAAAATGGAGAATTGTAACAGAATTGTGTGGCATTTTATTTTAATTTTTTTTTATTTTGTTATTTTGTATATATATATATTTTTGTTTCTCTACTTTATGGTGTTAGAATTTCTATGCATACAAAATAATACTGACTATATGTAGTCTAGAAACCAGAACAAAAAAAAAAAATAAAACAAAACAAAAAACCTTAATATCCTTACATTTTGAAAAATTATCGTTTCAATTTTTTCCCTTTTTTTTTCTCAAAACTGTCAGTTTGATGAACAAATAAAATTGGTTTTTGTATCTGAATTTTTATTATGTTGTTTTGTTGTTTTTTTTTTTTTTTGTTGTCTTTATGCTGAAGATTATACCAAAACTAAAGCCTAGCGACATATTTAAATTGCAATATACTGCATTATAAAAAAATAATAAAATAAATAAAATCGAATTTCCGGAAAATAAGGCGCAGCTTACCATATTTAATTTTTGTCCTGCTCTCTTTGATATTTATCATGATGGAATTTTAAGAATTTCATCTAAAGGCTTATGTCGATGATTATATACTATACACTATACATAGTTCACACAGTGACCATACATAATATTGAAAATGTGTTCATATAATATTCATTCGGGTTTTTCTTCTTCTTCGCATTCATTTATTGTTATTTCGATTTATTGATGATTTATTTTAAATTTTTTTGTTTCAATTTTACAGTACGAATATCCACAACTCATATAATCTTATCATGGCTTTCGTTTTACACGCATTCTGATCTTGGCTGACCAGTCATTGGACATTGTTTGGTGATGATAACTATAGTGATTAGCTATGATCAGAAATCGATTGTATCATTCTGTGTAATTGATCTCTACAGAAGTGGGAATTTATTATTTATATATTTTAAGTTAAATCTAGTCGTTAATAGTGTCTGTTGGATTGTTGTTCATTTACTTCCACATCGTCGGGTAATAATTAATAAATACTATACTGTTGTATCAACTTTTAATGATTTTTTTTTCATGAAAAATAAATTTTCGTCAATTCTGGTAAATACATAAACTTTCAATTCTAGTAAACTCTCCGATGAATATGATTAAAGTTGGTGAACACAATACTTTTTAGATTAAAAATCGATCAAACAATGTATAAAACTTCAAACCATTAACCATTTAAATGAGATATGAAAGTGTTATGAACCCCAACATTCTAATCTCAAATATAGGTAATATCTTTGTCTTACATATAACAAAACCCAAACCCAGAGTATTATATAAAATGTTCTTATTTAGTTTTTGTAAACTTAATTGGTGGATTTTAGGCCAACATAGTGACTCAATTTTTAGAAATTTTATTTCAAACAATTCGTGCCAAAAGATAATATAAATTTTGGTTTCACGAAATATGGTTGTATACACGTAAATCACAGGTGAAAAGTCCTGGTGAAGAGTATCTATTTTGTATTGCTGGTGAGTTTCGATTAGAAGTAAATACTAAAATGTATCACCTTTAGTATACGACATTCATGTAATTTAACAGGAGTAAATTAAAATGACCCGTCTGCTATATTGAGCGTATGAACAAAAACACTGTAACAAAAAAATGCTTAATTCAGATAGAGAAATAAGTCAAAACAAAATCTGCGGTCGTTGTATTGAGTGAACTTTAAAAACATACTTGGTTATATCAATTGAAGGTATCGTGCTAAATTGTAGAAAATGTAAAAAATTTTAAAAACTTAACCGAGATAATAGGGCGAAAATAAGTAAGCAATCATATTGTACAAAATTTTAAAAACTATAGTGGGCTATTATTGGCATAATACCAAATTACTATATCTCAAGGAAAAGGAAAGCTGTATTGCCAACTTTCCAAAAATATTTATAAACATTTGCTTCAGAATCCCCAGATACATTTTCTTGTATCTCTTCATAAAGTTCTAAACGTACATAATTTTTGTAAGCTATAATAAAACAACCATACAAAACGTTTATAAGAGAACAAATTTTTCAAAGAGAAAGATAACCTAAAATAATGTTGACATCAAGTAAACTAGGTTATGATTCATATTTTTGTATGTTTCAAATAATTTTATTAATATGTCGTCGGCTGAATCTATCTTGTTCCATACGCCATTTTTGTATTTTTGAACCTAAAACTTGATTTAGGGGTTTCAAATGGCGCTATTTACAATGCACTTATCCGTTTTTTCGTATCTATTTTCAGTAGTGAGATACTAAGTGTCGCTTTTGCTCCATAAGACCATAAGTCTCACTTTTCAAGTTTGTTCAAACATATTTTTTAAAAAAAACTAATTATTATTCTTTATTTTCAAATTGCAGATAACTTTACAATATAATTTTAAAATTATGTATAAGAAATTATAAACTAAAAAAGAAAGAAAACTTAATATTAACTTAAACACTAATTTATGACCTACATATTATAAACATTTCCAAAATATTATAATTTTAAAATTAATTTTTTTTTTTTTATTAACTATTTCTAAAAATTGCAAATATGCTTGTTAAGTTTATTTTTAAATATTTCCAAGTTTTTACTATTTTTAATTTCTAATGGTAGAATGTTGAAAAGTTTTATAGCCCTACATATATTATACCTAATTCTTGACAAGATATGCCCTTTATACACAAGGTTGGCTGCATAATTAGGAATACCACCAAATCTGTCTATAGCTACACAACACTTTATTAGAATATTTTTTTGTTTCATTTCTTTTTATATGGTTGTCCCATCTTAATGTTTCATCAATTATCATTCCTAAATATTTGATATTATCTATATTATATTTTCTTTTACCTTAAGTGTAATATCATCATACTTTTTATTCTGGGTTTTAAATATTATGTAGTTAGTTTTTTTAGCATTTAAACATAGTTCATTATAATCCAGCCAATTGCATAAGGTTTTTACGTCTGTATTTAATATAACTTCTAACTTTTTCATTGTTTTAGCTTTTGCAATCAGATTAGTGTCATCTGCATAAACATTGTAATTTGATATGAATTGAGTTTTAGGTCATTCATTATGTATAGCAGATATAATTGTAGTCCTAGAAGACAGCCTTGCGGTACCCTTGCGGTTTTTATAAAATACTTTTCTGTATTTAAAAATGAAATTATAAATGAATCTATAGTTAGCTAAATACACAAATATAATATAACTATATATATATATATAGACAATATTATACATATTCATATGGACGTGTAAAGTAAATTAATGTTGTATTATTTGTAAGCCAATTACTTTTATTCTTCTTTAATTTTGGTTTCAAATTTATTAAAATGAATATAATATGTGCAACAGTAATAATAATTGTAAATTGTGATATATTTTGTATTATATAATTAAAGTTATTAGCTAAATATAATTTAATTTGAGTATTTTACTATACTGCGACAAGTTAAAATTTTTAAAATATATTTAAAGTCTTTCTTAAATCAAATTAAGACGTTAGTTTAAATTTTTTGACAGTTAGCTAAACGACAGCTTTGACTAGTGAAGGATAAGGGAAATGTCCTTATTACCAGTATTAGGAACTAATGTATGCGTATAGGTATAATATTGATTTGCGAAAATATATTCTTTTGAAGATGGTTCCTTATAGATGGATATCTAAGAATTCAAACTGAGTAGGGGTAATTGATGCCGCTGTTGTTCCTCGGCAGAACATTTCAAAAATAATTTGTTAATCATTAAATTAGATCTATGAATTATCTGAACCATTTTACAACAGATTTTTATTATTATTCTTTTAAATTGTAGATACTTAAAAGGAGACGTAGCGAATTCGTATATTTTTTGAATTTTTTTTTATGTTCAGTTAAAAAATTCGATTTGAAATTCGATGAATAAGTCATTTTAACATACAAAAATTTTAATTTATTGAATTGACGCATCAACAAGCCCTCTTTAAATTTCAATTATTTTGTAAATAAATTATTACGTATATACAGTTTTTGTCTAAGATAAAAAAGAATTATATAGTGCAATTAAGAAATTGAAATGATGGAGAACAATTGATAATGAAATTGAGTACAATTTTTTTCAAACTTCCTGGAACTTAGAGAGCTGGCAAATTCTTATTTAGTTTGTTTCATTCTATTTCATAGTTAATTTATTTTAATATAGGGATTAAAATCCTTAATCTTTGCTGATTACAAAGCTTGTTTAAAAATTTAAAGTATATAGATTCAGACTTATGAAGTAACATAATACAATACATGTACTCAAGGAAATTATTCGTCGACTCAATCTTCAACCGCAATGCAGAGAAAGCCCTTAAATTTTATATATTAATCTTTTGGCTCGATTCTGAATGTGGTACTACAATATAATATACCGATACAATATAGTAGGATAATAAAACAAACTTAGGTTAATAACACATCAAACGGTAAATGATATAACAAAAAACACGAAGTTTAGGATTTAAAATTAGGATCATACATGAAATTTGGAATTCAATTATAATTTAATATTTGCCCAAAGAGTAAAAATCGACCCACTATACTGGTTTGGCATCTTAATTTTTTTTGCAAAGTAACACATATTTAATTTTTAGGTCTACGCATAATTACAAAAACAATTCAAATTTAAAATTCTTGACATTGGCAATTGCGGACGTCTTATATATCCACCAAATACTCAGGCAAAACGTTAGTCCTGGTTGAATGAACGAATTGAAATAATCGCAGGACCGCTGAGATGTTCCACATTCCGTTTCACTCTGCATCAGAATATAGCAGATTTGAGCCAATTACAATTACCTCAGGAGAATTTTCAATTTTTCTAAGTAATCAAGTAATCTGGAATGATTCATCACATCAAAAGCTTTAGTTAGATCAATAAATACAGCACCAACATTGAAACCTTCATCTAATGCATCATAGATTTGTTCCAACGTGGATGTAATTGCTGAGTTTGTTCCACTATTTTCCTAGAAACCGTATTGATTTTTATCAAGTCCAATTGTTTGTGTAATAAAATTTTTAATTCTTATGTTCATTGTTTTTTCATATACTTTTGATATAGAATTTAAAATTGAAATCGGCCTATAATTACCACATACTTCTTTGGATCCAGATTTATGGATTGGAGCTATAAAGGCTTTTTTCAATGAATCTTCGTTCCATACAATAATTTTTTGGCGCTTTGTCAGATTTTTTTATTTACGTTTGTTTAAGCCTTGTTTTTTTTCTTTATTTTTTAATGTGATATTTCACATACAATTAATTTATTACGGAATTTTGTAATTTAAATTTATAAAAATAATACTTAAAAAAAGTTTAGATTCTAAATCTAAATATTAATTTTATAATAACAGTAACATAAGCTGTCTGGTCCTATAATTTTTTGACTATTTTTCGTTTTTCTCAACTTTAAGTTTTTGACGTATGAAGCAAGAAAGACTCCGCCGACGATGATGATTTGATAGTAAAGTTAAAGCGCTTTCACGTCAAGATAGACAAAGGCATTATTGTTCCTTGTACATTTATATATGCACTATTTTATTGTTATTAGAATTTTCCATTTTTTAACCCTATAGAAATATTTATTTTTGTTTCTTATATAAATGAAATTAACATTAAAAATTTAAAAAAAAAATACTTACTTTTTCAAACTACATAATATTTCAAAACAAATTTTCCATATTTAAAACTACTCAACACAACCTGTAGACATTGAATAGCTACTACCATATTATGATCAAATAAAATATAAAAATCACCAGATGCACTAAAAAGTTCTTAAAATTCAATTATCGCCATATTGAATTTTAAAAATCTGACTAAAAGGCTGATGTGAGTCGGATAGTTTTCTATTTTAGATAAAGTCTGATATCAGACTGCATTTACATTTCAGCCTTTCATCAGACTCTGATTTAATCGTAAACTTTGTCTGACGTGTAAGCACTGCCTTAATTTGTTAAAAAAAAATCTTACCACATTATTAAAAGAAGGTTACACCACTGATAATCAATAGACATGAATACATCAAAAAAATAAAAATCAAATAATGAAACTGAAACTATTAAATAATCCTGGAAAGAAATGATCCTTTTTTTATTTTAAAATTATAAAATGTTGAATAAGATGGAGAATTATGAATATTTAGTTTGAATTTTTTTCCCATAAATCTTGTTTTACATTGTACCTATATGCACTTTAAAACTTTAAGAGCAGGAAAATGTGTTGATTTTTAATCAAAAAAAAAAAAAATAACTGAATACCATTAGAGAAAGCCCGCTAAAACTAAAATTTTACTTACTCGTTTTCGTTTGGACAGTGAAAGAGTTGCAAAATTTCATAGTTATTGAAATAATCACTGATGTTGATCTAATTAAGACGCAAAATATGAATTAAATATTATGTATTTTTTGATTTTTGTAATAATTTTCTTTTTTTCATTTTGTTAATTTACTTCTGTATTCAATGAAATTTGTTAAAGAAAGGAACAAAATCATCCCAGTAATGAAAACTGAAAATACTTTTCATCTACAGAAAATAAATTAATTATCCTGAAAACAATATTCCACACATTTTGCTTTATACGGCTTTATAATGTGGGAGACTACTGTATCAAATCTCATATTGCCTAACTTCAAAGTATACATAAAATAGGATTTTAAAAATGATGTTCAATTTAACACCATATTCTTCCACAAGTAAATCTCATCAAAAGTCTAGCATGATGATTTCAATTACAGATTACAATTTGCTGGAAACATTATTATTAAAAATGTATACGAGCCTTAGAAGCATTCAGTTTAGTTTTAAGTTTTGTATTTTAGTTAGATAAAATAAAAAATTTCAAATATTTCAAGAATGTACAAAGGTTTTTACCATTTTTTGTGTTATTCTAAATTAACCAATCTTAATTGCAGAGGTTATTACGAAAGCTAAACCTTGCAAACCGCCAACTGAGATAAAATCTTATAGACCTAGTTAATGGCAATATGAAAAAAACTCTTCCATAAATATTGAAAAATATAAAAAAATATATTTATAGAAAAAAAATTATCCTAGAATATCAGTTTGAAGTTCTACTATCGATCATCAGATAAATGGAATATACTTCAGTCTAGCAGGCTGAAGTCTTTGCTATAAACTTAGCAGTGAATATTATAAAAAAGTCATTAGAATCTTTAGTGACAGGCTGCCTTAAAAGATCTTTAAGTAACTTCATCAAATCTAGATTGGTGAGAGAATGTTCGGAAGCCCTAAATCTCATAGGGCTACGAAATAAAGTACAACTTTGGATACTGATGGATTATAGTGGCTTGACTGGAAATTAGAAGGCTGACGAAGTAGCCAGATCATCGGCGGGCTACATTTATGGACCTGGAGCCGGCAGTTGGTATATCAATTTGTAATATTAAACTATCGATAGAAATCACCATGAAGACTGAAACAAACGTTCTTTGGGAGCGTATTGCAGGCCACCAGAGTCTACAAAATATATGCACCAACAATAAAAAGCTAAAATAACCAAATTCCTGCTAACTCTTAATAGAGCAGACTGTAGGAAGATGGTGGGCATACTTACTAGTCATACCCACATGAATTAGCATATGTGTAGACTAGCACTGAGTAACAACCCAGCCTGTAGGTTGTCTGGAAGAGGAGAAAACACACGTTGTAGGAGAGTGCCTAACTTTTTCAAGGTTGAGACTCAGCTGTTGGAAACGCACTACATAACCTCAGAAAACTTCTGCAGGATAAAACCCTCAAATCAATTGGCCTTTATTAAGAGTGTCGACTGAGTTGAGGGGTGAAAGAAAACGGGAGTGTAATTTTTAAAGAAAATAAAGCAGAAGAGTTACAACGAAGTGTCATCAGTTCTTGTTTCTTCCAATTGTGTACAGCTGATATTCCAAATACACATGAAACAGAAAATTATTGTCTTCGTAGACGATAGGTACTGTTTTATTAGCTAAAAGTAAAATTACAGATCATCGAAACAATTGCAAGAGGCAATGAATGGCATTTATGATTCGAAAAAGGAATGTATGAATGTATTTATTGAAGAAACCAGATTTAGATACACTATAACGCGAGTACATATCTTAGCATTACTTTAAAAATTAAATTAAAACAAAAGGAGCAGGAGAGTAAAAGAATAAAAAGCATCAACCGAAAAAAAAAGATTGATACATAAATCAATATTAAAGCCAATCAAGGACTTATGGAGTATCCAACTGTAGGGCTGTACAAGGAAGAGTAACAACAAAACGGGACTAAATGTCGAAATATTGGAGTTAACGGACGAAGGAAAATTGCACAAGTTAAAACAAAACGGATAAAAATTGTAGACTAAGTTAAGGCTCACCCTGAGCTGTAGAACCAATATAGATAATAGTGAATTTGTTTTAGTTTATTTAACAATATGTTATCGAAAATTTTTGAAAATAATAAAAAGATTGACAAATGAGTGACATAATTATGAAAACAATTTGCTCAAACTACTTTTGAATTATCAACTGTTACTCATGTCATTTTGATAATAAATCTAATAAAATAGCAGAGTCAACAATCATTTGAAGTCACCCAATATAAGGTAATCTTGTATTCTATATCAATTTATAATTTTATTTGTATTTTTATTAATTTTGGTTAAAAAATTTCATTTAAAGGTCTTTTTAACACTTTTCTTATCAATCTTCAAAACTTTAAAACTTAATAATTTAGCGTATGTTCTAGAAAATCATATTATATAGGTAAATGTATGTATGTATAATATGTTGAAATTGACATCATCAGATAAAAAGCTTAAAACTTCTTTGATGTACCCGTTAAGTAAAATTTGCCTTTACAGAAATCTTTCACAAATTTAAGAAAATAAAAATATTTCATGGTGTTACAGTTTTATTTTTGAAATTTCTCTCTATAAAATATATTTTATGGTTATATCCTGGCTCCTGAGTGAAGTTTTTGTATTATAAATGAATATTACGTAAAATTTTTGAATAATTTTATTAAAAAGTCCTTGGAGCATTCGATGTTTCTTTTACATAAAAATATATAGTATATTATGTATATCTATATATATATATATATATATATATATATATATATATATATAAATAATAAAATTTATATTATACTTTTAAATAATTTTACTTTTTGAAAACTTTTAACCATAAAATTCGTTTCAAATTCTCAAGATAATCATCTGCTTTTAATTGTTTTATTGTATCATAAGGACTTCAACGACTGTAACGAGACATGAAAGGATATTAATCAAACATGATGATGTAAAAAGTTTTCCAAGTATAATAGTTAAATAAAATTATATTTGTTATTCCGGAAATTTTATTCTTTCAATAATAATATTTTATTTTTTTCTTTGTTTTATTTTTTTTATTATCGAAAATTCTATTAATTTGTTTAGAAGGTGGTTGAAATTGTATGTACATTATATGCATTATAATTTTATATTATTTTTATTCTTAACCGGTTTTTAATAAAATTATTTTTAAAAATTTATTTATTTAATAAATAATTTGTATATAAAAAAATTATAATATGATATTAATTATTTAAGAGATAGCCTCATCATAACCGCCTCCAATTAATTAATTAAAATAAAAGTAGATTTATACAATCATATATAAGTACACGTGAATAATTGAAATATATAGTGTATAGTAATTGAATAGTATAGTAAAAATCGTACGAATAAGTCTATTAGACTCCAAGACTATAACATTAAAACCCTTTAACTACTTTTTGCATAAAGATTTGACATTCGCAGTATATAAATTTCTCTTAATTTTAAGATACTTATATTAACTAATTTAAATATGGAAAATTTAATCCTTTGCAGAGTATTATAATATTATATTGCAAATTAATTTCAATGAATATTTGAAAAAAACTCAATTAAACAACTATACATCTTGGACACAATTCGAAATTGATACCGAATTACATCATACATGCCTCAGCGGGATTCGAACCCGAGTTCCTTTGATTAACAGTTAGATAAGATAACCATTAATCATATCATTCGTTATTGATGAATAAAATAATTAAATAAAATAACCTCATATCAATATGTTTCTGTTAAAAATTATGTGAATGTTATCAAAAATCCGCTAATAAATAAAATTATAAATTTTAATATACAATGAGAGTACACAATTTATGATTTCATCCGACTTCTAAAAATTCTATCTATAAACAGTACAATACAAAATTGTTTGTTAAAAAAAAATATATTATAAAGTTTTAAACCTATAAATAATGACTGGTATTATAAAAGAACTATGTATATCTGTCGTTTAAGTCCGTTGCTATCGTTTAGATATTGGGCCTTATTCTGAGAAGCGAATTTTTTATTACGTACGGAAAAATATCATAAATTTAATCTTTGGTATTCTGTGAAGCGGAATAGCGATGCTGATCGGTTTTTATCGCAACGTTTCGATTTTCATGGTATTACGAAAATCGATTCTTTTTATTCGCTGTCAGAAAAAACGATAAATATATCATTATGGAAAAGGGTAGTGAAAGATGGCGAATTAGAAAAAGTAAATATATAATTAACGTAAAATTCAAGTAAATTAATTTTATTTATATCTATATTTATATTTAAAAATAATTATTAAATCTTATTTTACATTTTTAATTATAAAAAAGTTACAAATAGCAAACAGTTTTAATGTTTGTTGGTGCAATGATTTTTATATGTGTTCCATCAAGATACAATAATTCCTGGGAATCCAGATTTATTATAGAATCCCAAGTTGATGGATGATTTTTGTTCTTTGGTTTCAGGAAATATTATATACTCTCGACACAATTTCGTCTCTAATATTGACAATTTGTTTCGGCTAATATTTTAGAAATAGTTTATTTAGCTAAACCTACCAAAAACTCCATCCCAACGTCTTTTTGATTACTTTCTTCAGCAAAGAAGCACAATTTTCCAACCAATTTTATAATGAGTTTTACTGAATGTGGACCAGTTGCAGGATTCAATTTATTGTCTAATTTATCTATAATCATTGCAAAGATTTCTTTCGAGAGCCTGAAAAATTTAATGAATTTAAAAACAAACAAATATAATTGAACACATTTTTTTTATTATGTTTTGTTTCGTAATATAAATGAAAAAACATTTTTTAATAACTCTAAAATTTTAATTTAACTTCTCTTAATTTCACTTTTCAAACAAAAAAATAAAACAAAAAATATCAAAACATGAAAAAACAAAATTTTTACAGTTTTAACGAACAATGCTGCCAGTTTTGCAAAATATCGTATCATTCGCTTCTCAGAATACCAAATGTGATGAAATGTGCGATGCTCTTCCGGTACGTATAGCGAAAAAGTTATTCGATTCTCAGAATAAGGCCCATTATCAGTTTCAAAATTCTGTATCAATTTCGAACTGTGTCCAAGATGTATAGTTGTTTGATTAAATTCTTATCATTTTTGAAAGTTTTTATAATTTATATAATATTTCGTTCCAATAAAACTAAAAATAATTTGGTGATAATCAAAATGAAAATAATATTCATATATTTTAAATATCAAAAATTTTGTAATTGCTGTGTTTAATCATTCGTGAAAATATTGTTATTTAAAAAAGATGTGTGGATAACCAAACCAGTACATAAGTATACCTAAATTAATTTAGTAGCACGCTCCGCGACTATAACCATACACTTAACAAAAGTATTGAATTGTAGTATACCTATAGAGTAAGAATAGATTAAGCAAGTTGTTAATAAACTACTAAAAGAAGAAGATTAAATCCATTTTAAGCTTCCAAAAATAATTGCATTTTTATTTAAAAACACCAAAAATATATCAAAATTAAATTTTGGTTTTAGTTTAAAGTATATAGGCCTAAAATTGTATATAGATGCTTGCTTAAATCCTCATTCAAAAATACTATATCCAAATTACGGTTAATTATATTTTTTTTGTCCATTTTGGGAACGTATAGGTAGTTAATATATAATTTAAATAGTTAGTAAATAATATAAAAACTGTCGTCAAGCAGTGTGTCCTAAACAGTTTTAGAAATTGAACTCTAATTATATAGAAAAATTTAACGTAGCAAAAAATGTCTAAACAATAGTATATAGAAGTGGAGTGAAATGGGAACCAGTCCATATATATACAAATTACGTGTATTGTGTATATTTAATAGCGGACGTTTTTATGCTTCAACAATTTTAACTCATTATTACTGTTATAACAATTTTTAACTCATTTTGACTTATTAGATTAAAACAATATTTTAATATACCTAAGAAAAGAAAAACTTAAGGAATGTCGCACAGCTTATATAGACAGTTCAGTAATATAATCTTGTCAAGCGAAAATCCAACCATCGAACTTTACGTTCAATCAATTAATTGTTTCATGATACATATCAAATATAATCGGTAGGCAAACTTCCCTGTCATGCTTATTGTTAAAGAAATAAAGCTTAATTGAGATGTAACCAAGTAGGTTCGTTTATTGCCTGACACAATTTGTGTTCTATTTAGAATTTTAATCTACAATTTATTTCAATTGATACAGAGAAACATGATAGGACAATACAAAAGACTTAGAACCAGGCCCTACTTATCCATCAGACTAATTGGGCTGTAGAAAAGGGACGCCATTGATCTGAGGTGATCTGAGGCCGCAATTTATTGAAGTATAATAATTATATTATCCAATCCAATATATTGCGCCCTCAAATCATATATTAAAATATAAATTTTAAATTACCTAAAAAACCAAATTTTTTTTTTATCACACATAAATTATTTTTACCTAATTAATTTTTATTGTTGAAAAGAAGTAATAAATATTTAGGTAATAAGGAAAATCAAAATAATGCCGATCTACTTCCTTTAAAAAAATAATTAGGTAAGTATTTCGTATTTCTGATCTATTAACTAGATTTTTTTTTATTAAAAACTTAGTGAACCAGAAAAAAACTAAAAGATTATTCTTTGTAATTTATTTTTTTTTATAAATATAAAGAATAATGTTTTTTAATCTGGGAAAAAGTGGAAATCGAAATCGAAACAGAGGTCGAATTGTACAACTCTTTAGAAAAATATGTAAAAGAACGACCAAATGAAAATTCGTTTAATAACTATAAAAAAAGGGAGAAGAGCTATCGGGTACTAAAGAATTTAAAATTGCGAGAGCCTTCAAGAGGAAAACGCAATTCGATAAAAAGCCATCAGCTGACGCTCAATTTGATCAAACTACATGATTCCGAATAAATACATTCTATGTAAATATTGATTCACTTTTGGCTGAAATAGATAAACGAAAATCAGCTTATGATAACATTGCTGCCAAATTTGGATTTATGATGAATTTAGGTAAACTTGGTGACAATAATGTTATTCGAGAAAAGGTGAATATTTTATATAAAGAATACCATGAAGATCTAGAAGAAGGGTTAGCTGAGGAATGCATGCATTTCAAGCATATTAACTTATTATCTGATAACTTTTTCGAAAGCTCAATTGATTTTGAAAACAGTCATTGAGTTACAAATTGAATGCACTTTTTCAAATATAACAACAGCTCTACGGATATTTTTGAGTTAAAAGGAATAAAAAATTATTTACGTTCATCTTTAGGACAATCTAAACTAAATAATTCAAGTGTATTATCTATTGAAGCTGATATATTAGAAAATACAGACTTTAATGAAATAATAAATAACTTTGCCAATAATAAATGTCGGAAAAGAAATATTTAGTATTAAATTGCATCTTTTAGTTTTTTAAGTAATAATTAATTATTATATTTAAGTATGCATACCGGTATATTACAGAAATAAAATTTGCCTTTTTAAAATAAAACTTTATTATTTTGAAACTATTTCATTCTCTTAGCATTTTTACGTTATATTAAACCAAAGCCCTTGGCGTCCAAATTTGTAAAGACGGTCCTGCTTGGAACCTAAATTAAATTATTATAAAAATACTGAAACCTTATAATATATTTTTGTTTTTCTTTATTTTTTAATGTGATATTTCACATACAATTGATTTATTAGGTAATTTTGTAATTTAAATTTTTAATAATACTTAAAAAAAAATGTTTACATTCTAAATCTAAATATTAATTTTATAGTGACCGCAGCATAAGCTGTCTTTACTTATAATTTTTTGACTATTAGACATGTTTAATTGGAATGAATTCATATCAAAATACATATACATATATGTATATATATTTTTCAAAATTATTATATATAGATTTTATAAATCTAAATGTAATAATTCTGTTGTTTCTGTACGATATATATACGAACCGTATTGTCTTCAATTCGAAGATTCAATTCTTTGTAAAATATATTTAATTGATTCTTACGATATTTTCTCTATTTTGACGTTATCATTATTTCTAATTTTTACTTTCACAATTTTATCTTGTATATTTTTCTATGATCCAACGACAAATATTACTAAATTTAACAGAAACAACAAAAAAAATACATATACCTACCGTCATCAGAAATAAAATGTGTGGAAAATTATTTTGATAATCCGTTACATTACCTAGCTCTTCTGGTAGGTACGTTAAAAATCATAGACTCACTTTAAAGTCAATAATAAACCCCATTTCCGATCAATTTTTTTATTATAATCTTCTTATTGACCTATGAAAAATGTATTTCCGAAAAACACTATGTAAGCAGGTTTTATCAATACATCATTAGGTATGATTTACCATTTATTTACATATACGATATGCGTAATTCTGACAAATTATTATTTTTAGTTTTAATTCTAAAAATGTAAAATTATTTTTTTTTATTGTTTTTTAAATTAATGAATTAAAAAAAATAAATGAATATAATGTAGATTATTTGAAATGAAAATAACCATAATCGATTTTTAAAGTGACCATATATTCAATTAATTAATAATATATATAATATTATATATATATATATATATGGTTGTCGATTTTCACTGTGACGCACTGTTTGAATATTCATAATTTATATTAATTTGAAATCAATATACAACAAAACAAACCAAAAATCTGAAGATAAAAATATTTTTTGGCGAAAATTAATGTAAGTTTTTAAAAACAGAACAAAATCCAAATCATTAATCACAAATAAAATAACCAAAGAAAGAAAAACCAAAAAACAATAATAATAATAATAATAACAACAACAAAAAGGAGAATAAATTCTTATTCTTTATTTTTATTGTCTTGTGTCAAAATAATCATGTTCAGGCAATTAATATTCAGGTGATTAATGCAATTTTAATTCAATATGAAATTTAGTGTGCATAATGTTATAACTAAGATCCCGCTACTAATATATTAAATCTATAGATACAACCTACAACAATTTCAGGAAACAAAATATAATTGAAAAACAAATGTCGTTTATAACAATTCAAGATTCATATACTACATATATATATATATATATATATATATATATATACAATCACTTAAAATTAATGATGCAAAGTAATAAAACATAAACTAATATATATATATATTTACATATATATATATATACATATTCACTTATTGTATTGATCCTTTTTTTTTTGGTTTTGTTATTGTAGGAAGTTTAAATAGATACACACTGTATACCACCTTTAATTCATTTAAAACAAACAAAGATTTTCCCAAAAATTTATTTTCATATTATTATAGTTTTGAATTATTTTGAATATCCAAGGTAATTTTGAATATACAAACGTATATACTTTTTATACAAAATACATAAATAAATTATTGTATAGATACGAAATAAATAAAACAACGGATATTTATGCCGTGAAGCGTTAAATTTATACAGAACAAAACTTCTGAAATAATTAAATAATAAAACAAAAATAATTGTTTTGAATAATTTTATTCATATTTTGAAAAACACAAAAAAAAAGGAATTTTTGAAAATATTTTTGGAAAATATAATAATTGAAAAGGGATTTTTGAATTTATTTGATTGTTAGATACGCTTATCACTTTTCAAGATGATTAATGAAAGTTATTTCTTCTTTTTTCAATCTCTTAAAACTCTAAAAAGTATTTTTCCCAAAAAAAGGTGTTGATGATTTTGGTTCCCATTTGTAATAATTTCATTCAAACACATTCATTGTTTTGTAAAGGATTAACTTTAATTTACAAAAAAAAGAAAAAAACAAACAAAAATTTAAAAAACTGCAGGTTATTTTCTAGTACCTTAAGTTATTTTTTTTTTTTTGTACATTAAAATTCTAATTCAATATAATTATGTTCCAATAGTTTCATGGAAATCAATTTATGATCGATTTCGAAAATCCTTGGGTGTCTAAAATATTTTGTAAATATTATGATAAAAATAATTTTTATTTTAGTTTCATAAATCGATTAACATTAATCATTAATTTTAAATTTTAAGCCTACACAACAAATAAAAATAAAAATTTGGAAAATCTATTTAAAAAAAACAATTAGGACAGTCCTTAATAAAGTCTTACAATAAACTAACTTTGTATGAACCAAATTCGATATACAATTTTCTTTGTGTTTGAAAATATACAGTAACATAGAGTTCGACTTATTAAGTAATCTATAGTGTGGAGTATTTATATATGCGTATATATGTGTGTACATTTTTATTAAAGTTAAAGAAAATATGAAAACAACACTCAATATAGGCAATAATGCGAATCTATACTGGGTTATAGATACAGACGGTTTTATGGATATTCAAATGTCAGGCGATTCGTAAAAATTTATACCCCGAATCATGATTCTCGAATCGAATATGCTAGTCAAACGTTCCGGTAAATGTGATCATGATTCGCGAATACATTCATTCGCTGTGGAAAAACCATTGTTAGCCCTCGACACTCGAAAATTAAATATTTTAAAAAGTAAATAAAAAAAAGAAACTGTATTTTTCTATACTAATAAATTTTGTAAAAAGTAAACAGTCTTTTTTTTGTGCTAATAAATTTTATAAACATATTTAAAGATATATTTTAGAACAGAAAAAAAAAAATCTGTCAATAAAATATAAACTGAAGGCACAAATTAGAACAAATAGAATATTACCAATAGTAAAATTAGCCTGTGCAGTATGATGTTCTGCTGAATGAATCTATCACTGGAAATGATTTTAATACAGTTTTTGATTGTTTGAGATATACATTTACTGCTATTATTTATTTGAGGTTTCTTCAAGTGTAAATTAATTTAATTCAAAAATTGTATAGTATTGTACGCATACGGTCTAGTCTGTACATTATATTAATTAAAGACAAAATTACATATTTCATTTCAACACTTAATACAAGACAAATCTAACATAATGATCCAAAAGATGAATTAATCGTACTAATTCAGACAAATCAAGTACACAAATACAGTTCTAGAAATCGAATCGAGTTCAAAACACTGAAGAAGTCTGCAAGTAGTAGACGAAATATGCGTATCTGTATGATAACCATATCAGTAAAATTAAAAGGAAAATATTCGACTATTTTCACTAATATACCAAAATTTTACTCTAACGCTAGAAAACAAGTTTTTATGAAAAAAAAAAGTTCTAGGAATGCAAAGAATATTCGAATCACATCATCTAAAATTAGATTTAACAACCATGAAACAATATACAATTTTGAAACTTTCACAAAACTTATAATGAACTGCCCCTAGAGCTTAAACAAATAAATGATATGAAAAAATTTAAAAGTAAAATTAATGATTATTTTATCCAGGTTCGTTTCCAGTTTTAATTAAAGTTAAAAAATAATATAAAAATTTATTTATTGATACTCGAATTTGTGTTTATCAATTAGCTGTATTCCTGTAAGCTGTAAATAGTTACATGATTTTTAGATTATTTAGTTACTAAGATTTATTTATTTACTAAGGCTAGTCTTAAATTTTTATTTTACTACATTTAATAATTTTTTTGTTTTTATAAATTTTAAAGTTAAGTCTTAAATATTTAATGTAAATTAGCTTGTGGTTTTAAGGAATTAAAGTCTTTTTTATTATTATTATATTATATTATTACTAGGGGCCCCTGTTGAGTAATTATATTTCAAGTTGAAGTCAAATTTAAAGTTTTTAAAAAAACAATAATTTACGTACTGACATAGACTTCGCACGATATAGCAGGAACCACTCGTGTTTAATAAAAAGATTTGTGGTTAGTAAGTTTTATTTAGGACACATAGATACACGTCCCTCATATACTGCTTCGTTTCCGATATATTCCCTATAGTAAGTGGCATTTAGTGGATAAAATTACTAAAAATAAAAAATTTTGTCATTAAAGATGAAAAGGTGTCTACTGCGCAGGACCTTAAATGCTTGACAATTATAATTATAGATAGCTACTTTGACTCTATTATGTAAAGATTAAATTGCCCGTCATATGAATTTTTTTTGTTTTTGTTTTTTTTATATTTTTGTTTGTTTTTGTTTTTTATTTTAATAAGAACTCACGAATAATGTATTTGGTGAATAATAAAACCATATGATTAAAAAATTTTCAACTGTGTGAGCATTATTGTTTTATATACAACTATTATATTAGAAGTTCAATAAGGATAATTATATATACTCCAACTCTACTATATAAAAATAAATTTGCTCGTCATATGAACAATTCAACTGATTTTTTTTGTTTTTGCTTTTTTATATTTTTTATTTGAGATGAATTTGTTTTTTTGTTTTTTTTTGGCATATGTACATAAATTCATTTGCAAGTACATAATATAAAATACAATAACTGACTTGTTTACTTTTGTTTATTATTTTCATAATATCTCACTTATGCATAATGTATTTGGTGAATAATAAAATCATATGAGTACAAAATGTTCAACTGTGTGCGCATTTTTGTTTTATATACAATCTTATATATTATGTATATTAGAAGTTCATTAAGGAGTAGGAGAATCGAAATAAAATGAAAAGGTGTCTACTGCGCAGGACCTTAAATGCTTGTCAATTATAATTATAGATTGTTTTCTTGCACATGTTATTGAACTACCTATTGAATTATGAATTACAATACATTGAATTACTAAACTCTTTACGAGCTTTATAAGCTGTTTGAGTATACATAAATAAATAAATAAAAAAAAAATAAAACAAAACTCTGAATTCAGTCTTCCACAAATTGAAGATAGTAAAACAGAATAAATTTTATTTTAATAAATGTTATGAATGTTATTACTAGATTATTACATTCGAGAAGTGCCCGGAAAGTCAAAAAATTTCGAATGCAAACTTATCATCATTTTGTTTTACTCATACAAAATGGTCTGGTTTAATCACAAAATCTTTTCACGGGTGATTCTTTGGAGTATTTTTTTGGAAGAAAATTGTTATATTTAGAGGAAAAGGCATTCAATTTGACCTGAACAAGGAGCTTGTTGGTCTTCACTAAAATAATTTCTAGCCTAATTTTAATATTATGTATTAAGTAAACAATTTTCAAAGTACAATATGTATTAAATATTTCATTTTCAGTATTTCAAGTGTAAAAATTTAAAAGACACCCATCTTATTATTATTTTTTTGAATGAAATCTTACACTATTCTTAACTAGTAACTAACCTATCTTAACTTCTAACAATAAAACTCTAAAACTATCTCAACTACTTAAACTACAACTAAAACTAAACTATTAGCTAATTGAACCACCAATATTGTGCTCTATATTGATTTCCTGATTTTTATCATTTTGTGAAACGTCCATACTAAATTTTAACATGTTAGAACTGTTTAAGTCTATGACAATTCTTTTGTCTGTTGCACGGCTATTAATGTGGTAAATTATTGGTACTTTTTCGTTATTCTGAATATATCCCCCTTCGTCAAGGTAGGTAAAGCCTTCCGCTGGGATGAAGTCATCTTGTATATATTGGTTATTTGTATACGCTGCGTGTCTTATAAGTGAATTGGATAGAGATTGTTACTGCTCTGTTGTAATATTTTCCTATTGTAGATATTATAAAATTATCGAATCTTATAATATTGGCTTCGTTATAAATCCTTTTATTCGAGATATAGTGTTTATAATTCGTTTCCCTTTTCCCGGATTTGTTGAGAAATACTCTCAGGCATTTCCTTTCGAATTTTTGAACTTCTTCCATTATTGATGCACTGATTTTGAACCAAGTTGGACATCCATAAGCTATTATGGGTCTGATTAATGATTGATATGAAATAATTTTTACTTTGGGATGTATAGCTGTTTTGAATAGAATAAGTTTTTATCAACGCCAAATGCTTTCCTTGCTTGCTTGTTATGTGTAATGTGAAGTTAAGGTTATGCTTGAACATTATACCTAGATATTTTACTGTGGTATTGGCACCGATATTGATGTCATTTGTTGCTCTAATCTGAAATTGTTTCCAATTTCTCTGAGCTGTTGTGTGACAGTTGACGAGGTTACTTCGGAAAAGAATGTGGTCGCATTTACTATAATTTATTTTTAGTTTCCAAGAATAAATATAATTTTTTGTGACTTTGAACATTTCCTTAAGTTCTCTTTCAATGTCTAGTAATTTCCTTGCTCCAACATAGACTGTTAAATCATCAGCAAAGGCAAGAGCATATTTTTTACAGTTCGAGAAACCTAAGACAATTTCCTAATAGTGAATACTGGCTTGTTTATACTTATTTTGATTATAACTTTTAAACCATATACGAAATTTTTAGTTTTTCAGTGATGATTGAGTGAATTTGAAGTTTGCTTCAATAAATGGTACTAAATTTATCTATTATACTAAACTGTTGACAAGTTGAATATTTAAATATTTATATTTAGGACGAACCTAAAAGCACTTCAGTTCCTCAAACATATTACTGTTTTCGAATCTCTGGACTATCATAACATCTATTTTGACTGCAGAATCCAATAATTAGATTCTTTATGTTCAAAGAAGTTAGGTAGGTACTAGGTCTTATACTACATAATATGCTATTTTAAATTAGATTAGATTTAAACTTTTCGATAGGGGATCTGTCCCCTATATAACTGCAGCCGCAAATGGGCTTATTGTGATAACCCGTTTTTTTAATAGCTAGTATGGCTGCTTTGCTGTCCGAGAGAATGTAGACTTTACGGTTTTGTAATTTTTTCTTAAATTCTCTCGCACATAAGTTCTATAGCATGTACTTCGGCTTGGAAAACTATGTTTGTTGAATTTAGGCTTGAATAGATATGGGCCTTGAGGTTTTTCCATATACTCCCGATCCTACTCTATTCATCTTCTTAGAACCATTCTTATACCATATTATTGATCCTCTGTCGAAAGAGAATTGGCAGGTTTCCCACGTTTCTCACAATTATTTCTTGGCCAGCAATAGTCGGATAACGCTGTCCAAAGCGTATCATTCTTCTGGAGTACCCGAACTATTTCTGGGTGTACCACTTTTTTGATTTGTGGATTATAACCAGTAATACATTTGTAGGTGTGAACCATTGCTTCTTTTTGTATAAAGAGATGAAGTGGTTTTAGGTGAAGCAGAGTCTCTAATGATGCGGTGGATGTTATCCGCATGGCCCCAGTTATCATCAGATAGGATGAGTGCTGTAGCTTATTGAGTTTGGTTTGAACTGTGACCTGCGTGCTTTTTTGTCATCAAACTGCAGATGCGTAGGTTAGGGTTGGCCTCACTATTGCGGTATATAACCATTATACTATCTACTATAATTAAAATTTATACCTTTCTTATTTCAATTTGGAATTTGAAATTCAAACTAAACCATAAAATTGTGAAACTCTTTCGACTCTTTCGATACTTGTAAATTTCTTCTCATAGTTAAGTAAAATTATTAGGTTCCATAAATCGTTTTCTAACTGACAAAATGACAAATATGGTATATGACAAATGACTGTATTTGGTTCAGTATAGCTGTATTTAGGTAATTTACATCGGCAAAAGGACAGTTCGAATTTTTGAAATATAAAATTTAATAAACCGGAAGAACTACTTATAGAGAGAAGGACTAAATTATTTTATCAAAGTAGCATCAAAATAAAATAATCTGAGATGCACACGATAATCATCAATATTTTAGTTTTTTTTTCCAAACAAAGATTTTTAAGTATTAAAAACCGATTACATAAAACAATATGAAAACACGTTTTAAATTTTAAGTCCTGAAAATTAATTAACAAATAAAATTTACTAATAGGAAAATGTTGTATTGGGCCCCTATGTATACCATTTTTAATACGTAGAAAATTCAACTGAGGAATTACGACATTGAGTTAAACAATTTATTATAATACCAGACCAGCTGTTAAATTTTTTTTTTTTTTTTTTTTTTTTAGTAACTAAAAAAAAATTAATATTGAAGAATCTACATAGAGAGAGACTTATTATTCTCAATGTTATGAATTGAGATGTTAAAATTGTAAATATCCTAGACGCTCGATTAATCTTAATTTGATGCAATCATTTCGAAAACTAAAAATAATTTCATTTCCGCTTGCCTTCCATAAATAAAGGATATTTAAAATAAAATTTAAGAATAATTAAAAAAATATTAGGTATATGAAAAATTGTTTGGCTGAATTTCAAATCTAAAACCTTTATTAAAATATTAAATATTTGATTTCGATCAGTTGATGGAAAAGGTAATAAAAAATTGTTTATTATTATATAAAAAAAAAATATTATAAAATGTTTTTTCGGATATGTTTATTAATAACTTCTTTATTTCATAATACTATAACTTTAAGCTTCTCTATGACCTATCTTGTTGGGATGGTACATATATAAATAAATTACAATCGTTAATCAGATTACAGAAACATGCAATTAGAGCCAGAACCGCTATTGACCGCTATTGTCAACCGCTATTGAGCCGGTAAGAACCGCTATTGTCCTAGTTTTCCTCTTTTTGTCAAATTAAATATTCTGCCTCTTAGACATTTTTCTTTCTTCAAAGCACTAAAGATTTTTTTTATTAGATCAGGCTATCTATCTCAACGTTTAATTTTAAATTATAATCTTAGAATCAATCATTTGAATCTTGTTATCGGGCCAAGAGCACGCACGACCCATTTTTGTAATTTTTACAATATCCTTGCTCCCAGACTTTATTATTTAATACCACTGAATATTCGAGCTGAACGAAGGTTAAATTCATTTACAAAGATTCTAAAAATAGTGCTGTTTCAATTTGAGATGTCCCAAATGCGGAACATTTTTTGGATATAAATCAATAACTCGAGCCAATTATCCTCCTTGATCTTCATTGATTTATCAGGTAGCTTTATAGCATATTACCATATTCTTAATATTATATTTTGATGGGAGACTAAAAATTATTTCAGTTATTATACTTTTAATATAACTATTATAATATTTTTTTATGGAATTTTTACTTAAATATTATTCTGATTGTCATTTTGGCTAATACTTTTTTTTATTCTTATATTTTGTTATTTTACTATTTATTCTTTGTAGTTAACTTATTTGCTATTTTAATTTTTAGTTTTTAATTTTTGATGATTTTTTAAGTTTTCTTTTTAATAAGTTTTTATTTTTTTGTTGTTTGTAAGTTTTTTTTTTATTTTATTTTTGAATTAATTTTTTATATTTATTTTTCCCCTTTTTCAATTTGAAAAATTATCTTTTGTTTCATATTCAATTGAATCCCACAACTCTAATTTAATTATTGTTTTTATATACTTTTTTTAATTACTAGTTTTAGCAAATACTATATCCTATGGATATAAATGCTTGAACTTAACACAATTCCTTATTTATACATATATGAAATTTTTAAAAAATTTTTTAAATTTGTAATTTTGAATTTGTAATTTTAACTTTGTAAAGGGATATTGTATGAAATAAAAAAAAAAAACAAAAAAAAAAAATGTGTATTTAACGAAGTACGTTATGCATTGTGCAAAAATCTTGCATGTTTTTGTGTTTAACTTCTACCACCACATTGAGAGCATTTACGACTTATGTGTCCTGATTTGCCACAAGTGTAACAATATTTAGTTGTATCTGGACAATTTCGGGAAATATGGCCAGTTTTTTTGCAATTGTAACAAGTCAAATTCGATGAACGATTTTCTTGATCTAGACAATTACGTGATAAATGACCCGTTTTATGACAAGTAAAATAACAAGGATCATCAGCTGGTAGATTACATTCCTTTGATATATGTCCAGTTCCAATGCAGCGATAACATCGCTCAGCACATTTTTGCGAAATGATTACATTTAAAACATTTTTCATGGTTGCCACCTCCACCACCACCTCCTCTTCGGTTATCTCTTCTTCCATCACCTCCACCACCTCCACCTCGTCCGCTACTACATTCCCTTGCGAAATGCCCTGCATTTTTCCACTTGAAGCATATGAGAGTAGACATTTTTACGTGCCCAAATTTTTGTTTTAATACACTGCAAATCTACAAATGGTATCCTCAAACTTAAACACACATATATAATCTAACAATTATATATAATTTGAAAAAATACAAATTAAGTAAATAAAAACTTATTTGAAAATTCTATTGTAATAAAAACAAGTTTGTAAACGCTAAATTATCCCGGCAAATCTCACTTTGTAGTCGATTCAACCTCCATTTGGCCAAAAAAAAAGCCGGTATGCTAATAATTACTTAAATTCAGATCTATTAGGTGTAATTTGCATTACTTAGATACACACCATTTGACAACTTTCATGTGGCATTTGAGAGTAACTGTATAAATGTTTGTTATAACTGATGCTCACTCAATGCAATCAAACCTTTTTAAACTTATGAGTTTTTATGTAAATCGCATATTTCGTTGATCCATACGCCATTTTGACTTTTTTGACATAAGAACATATCTTGCGGGATTTTGCGACATGCTCTCTCTTTCTATTTTATCCATTTTCTTGTATGTCTAATACCTTTTAGGATAATAACAGGTAACTTTGAACTACATCTACTTTTTTTATAATTTTTTACGCCGCTTTAATCTTTATCCAAAATTTAGGCGTTGTTTGTATCACAAAATATATGAAATTTTCAGTATTGAAGTTGTATGTGTTTATTTGGTCCACGTTATTGTATAATACACATGAATCACTATTTTATAATTTTTATAATAAAATATAATACATTCGCGTCTTAGTAGACGGCTTCACGTCTGAAAAATTTAATATAAATGCTGGTTTTCCGCAAGGATCTGTTCTTTCACCAACTTTCAAACAAACCTTCAATTTTCTCCGTAAATCTAATGCTACAACAACCGAAGTTGGCAAGAAAAGACAGATAATGGTTAACATGATTAGCCATGCTCTGACAAAAACTGCTGACTGGGGCCAAAAAAAACCTGTTGAAACGCGTTCTAAAACTCGTCTAAAACTCAAAACTACCTTATTTCACGCAAACTTCCAGGATTTCAACCTAATCTCTCCTTACAAGGTGTTACTTTACAAAACCCGAATAGTCTAAATATTTTAGGCATGCGCGTGAATCACAAATTTATTTGGAACGACCATATTTTTGATATCGCGAAAGGAGCTGCCAAGGGGTTAGGCTATCTAAGTCGATGTAAAGCTGTCCTTTCACTTTTTGAACTCCTATAATGAATAGGAGATATTTGGAATATTATAGATATTTGGAATATCTATAAATGATTTATTCATAGGTCCCCAGATGTAATATAACTCACACATTTGGGCTGGCGCTTCCATAGCAGCTTTAAGCTAACTTAACCGCGTTCAAAACCGCGCCATTCGTCTAATTGGCGACCCAAATATAACTTCATCCCTAACTTCTCTTGGACATCGATGTGTAGTCGGAACACTTTCTCTGTTTCATAGATACTTCGTAGATGTAAACACATGCTCAGCAGAAATCAAAGCGCTGCTTCCTTCTCTTAAGCAATTCCAATGCGAAACAAGAGGAACCGGAAATGCTTATCCCTACACTGTGGAAATCCCAAAATGGCATAAAGTAGGTTATAGAAGTTCGTTCATTGTTCGCACTTCAAGAATGTGGAATTATATTCCTCCCAATATGTTTCTACATTAAACTTACAATTTGCAAAAGTTTAAAGAAAATATTAATACCTTTATTCTTCAACTTCCTATTACTGATCTAATTCGCTTTTTTTTCGTAATTTATGTGCCTATTACAGGTATCACTTTTTTTGTCGGATCCGAGTAATTTCAGGTGACAACACTAATTACTATTACAACTGTCACGCGTCGACTGAAAAATGCGACTCAATTGTCACTTGCAATTTATATGTGGCAGGATTCCGTTTGCCTGTAATTTTGTAATTTTTTGTGTCTATATAAATTTAAATAATGGATTCTGAAAAGAAAGGTTATGTAAATATTTACAAATTTATTGAAATAATTTATATATATAATATATATTTGAATTTGAATTTATATTATATAATATTTATTTGAATATATTAATTCAAAAATTGGATGATAAACATTTTTGTTTATTTTAGTTTAAAAAAAACAACAAAAACACAATTTCAAAAAAAACATAAAAAAACACATCAACCAACTTTGTATTCTTATAAAAAAAATTTTTTAAATTCAAACGTCAACTGAGTTTTTCTGTCAAAGTACATAAAAAATACGTTCAGAAATTTGTTGCTGTCGGATGAGACTTGTAATACAAAAGTAAATTTCATTCGGGTGACTGGGAAAAATGACTGGAAAAGTGGTGTGAGACCTGTAATAGGCACATTATACTATCCTATACCGACCAAGCGTCACGTAAGTGATAAGGGTATTTTCATACCTAACGCTTTGGCTGTTTATAAAAAAAAAAAAAAAAAAATTCCAAGATAATGACTGTGAAAGCTGCAGTAACTTTAAAAAATTAAAATTTCATACCTAAGTATATAAATATTTAATTTTTCCTAGTTAGGACACTACTTATCAAACCTGTGAAAATTTATCTTTTTTTTTTTTTATAACATAGTTTTGAACATAGTTTAATTGTAGACGATATAGAGTATTTCCCTGCCCTATACACCGCTGTTTAAAACAAATTTTTCTAATGTTTAATTGTTGCCATAGTCATAATAATTCAAAACTATGGCAGTAAGTTTTTCATTTTGGTATTGTTAAAGCATTAAATACAATTTTTCTATTAATGCTGTCGAATGCATACAGTTGATATCTTTAACATGTATTTGTATAGATTGATATGATGTTCATTTAATTTTTTACATTGTAAGAATATCTGATTTATCACTATAAAATTCAGCTTGATATCAAATCGATGACAATAATTGGAGTCATTAATATTATTCGCAAAACCTGAAGTCTTAAATTGTATATTTGAAAACTATAAAAATTTAAATATGTACATTTAAAAAATATTATTGCATATTTTAAATTTTGAATTTGGAATGAAAAAAATTTTATTGGTGAAGTTAAATTCGTGAAACACTGCAGATTTGTTTAGATACTTATAAAGATGAATTTTTTTCCATTATACTATCAAAAATTGCAAACAAAACAGTGCACAAAATCTGATTTTCCGAAAATATTATGATAATGAGATGAACGTCAGATAACAATAAAGTCATACATTAATTATTTTTCGGTTGTAGAAAATTTGGAGGATAGTGAAAAATTGGAAAAAGTTATTTATAGAAAAAGTCTCCAATCAGATAAAAAATATGTTCTATATAGTCTAATACATATATACGAATTCTGACGATATCTTGTAGTTATATTCACAATACAGTCTTGGTGAGCTAAGCAGATATCTACTTCTTTAATACCAGTGAATATGAGGGATCTCATCAGTCACATCACAATATTGCTATCACACTAACAAAAATTAAATAATTTTCAGAGTCTTTCACTTTCATTTACAATATTTGTTTACTTTTTATTTTAACAGGAAAGGTAGTTATTCTAATAAAATTCAATTGTACAATAAACAAAATACCCAAATGAAGCTATAGTCATCCTGATCAAGAAGTATGAGATAAAACAAATAATTTGTCTCGATATACTTCAGAGAGGCGGCAATAGACTCTGACGGTATTATCACTATGCATTAACATCATCTCATTTAAGATTAACCCTTATTTCCCTGAAAAATAAGTTTTTTAATTTTTTTTGTCGTTTTAATTTGGATGATTTTCAGTCCCATAATATAAATGCATTAAAAACAGAGCTATCAATTGGCTTCAAAAATAAAAGCACTATAGCCAACGTTTGAATTGACGCTCGGAAAAATATGTTCAGGCCATTTGATCCAATGTATGCACGCCCCTTTTTGAAGTATATATGCAATCGTCTCCGAAAGCTTTCCCCGATGATCTGTTAAATTTTTTCTATATCATGGTACAAAGTCGATCAACATGGTAAGCCAAAAAATTGAATAGGTTATAATATTTTCTAAATACTAATCAGGAGGTCATTCATATGCTATTATAAAGGCGAATTTACTCTACAATTGATGAAGTTTACCACTATAAAATTAGCTCATATATCTTATAATACACTTAAAGCGTATAAAGTTCTTTGATAGTGGTAAAACATGAAAATGCTAAAAACGTTTTATTTATATATATATCGTATACAAATATTTAGGGCTTTGGAGCGACATTTAGTTGGTACTAGTATATATCTTTTTGAACTTCTGATCTCAGTTCTTTGTCACGATAGAAAATATGCGAGAAATTTCAAAGAAATACTTTAGTTGCAGCACCTCATACACAAGGTACGTACATGACCTTCTCTTATAAACTTTAACTGTTTTGATAAAACAACAACTGTAACTATTAACATCTTCTTCATCATCTTCTAAAAGTACCAAAAATAAAAAAAAATTACAAAATAAAAAATTAACATTACATATGGGTGATAGCGTGACCGTAAGGACACATGTGTATACACATACCATAACTATCTATAGAGCACATGGAGAAGAAATTCACATTATCTTGTTAAAAACTAGCTTAAATTAATGTACTAGGCAGAAAGGATGCCATATAAAATCAAATTTAACCCAAAGATTTTTGAACTTAAAACTACTTTGGATCATTAAATGACCCAAAGATAATAACAGGGTTAAGACCCAGTACCACGGTCAAGATTTATATTCAAATGAAATTGCATTTAAAGTCAAAATATAGAAATAAATTCATAGCCTTAGAAAAAAACTTACCACAACATTCAATAGTCTAGTCAACATTTTTAATTGATGAAAATTGAACACATTTTGTCTATACAAAACGTTAAAATTAATATTTAAAACCTTATGAATGTGCGAAAAAAAGTAGAGCTGCACCATTTTAAGTTGGGATTTCAACAAAACCATCATGAAATAAAACGACAGGTTTGAATTTGACAATGACGGATAGGTATTAATACTAAAAAAAGGTATTATAAATAATTAGTTGAGAGTAGTCTTCAAAATAAGCCTCACTCAAGAAAAAAATATTACTGACAATACCAAAATGATATTGCGGGCTGTGGTAATATAATTCTGCTGTGGTGATAAATGACGGGCTGTGGTAGCAGTAATTCAATCTCATATAGCGAATCGTTGGATATTGGACTATTAATTTCTAAACTAGATTCACTAAAAAAAAAAAACTAAATGCCATGGATGACAAAATTGACAACATATCTGCTTCAAATTCATATATATCTACCATTCAAGAAGAACTAGCTGTTAAAAATTTAAACATTGAAGATGAAATTGCCGCTGCTATTAGTGAACCCAAAGACTCAATATTGAATACAAAATACTTTGGATGCTGAAGTAGTAACAAATACCTAAGTGCCAACTGTCAATAAATTTGGTACAGCTTGGTCATCATCGGAGTGCAAGAAGCGAATTGAAAAATTAAGTCTGTTAAATAATACTGACGAATCTAAAAGATGATTGATCTAATGATTTAATTGATTTCTTTCTAAGAGTGGTGCGCAAAAGGTAGAGCGCCTGCCTTTAAGCCGAAAGGTCCCAGGTTCGATTCCCCATGAAGCAAAAAAATTATTTATCGGTTTTTCGACCTCGTCCGGTACCCTTTGTCATTGGGATAAAATAAATGACAAAAAATAATTGAGAGTACAATCTGGTAACAAGTTATAAAATAAAGCTATTCTATTTAAGAAGGCTTAGTTTTTGACAATAGTAGTAGTTTTCCACATTTAATGAGTTGATAAGCCAGTAATTAGATAAATAAATACGCGAAATATTGTAGATATTGTAGTGTAAAATTGCAGTACCGTACTTATTTAAGCATGCAAAGGCAATTCTATCTAAGTTACTGTTAAGAACATAGAAAAAAAACTCGTACATTAACACAAGTATGAGCATTTTCGTATAGAAAATCTTTTTAATTTTCCTTTCCATAGAACTAATTATTGAAAATTTGAGCCAATTAATAGAATGTTAATGGCAGTTAATCAATACAGTGTTGACTTTTCTTTGAGCAAGACCAGTCTAACGAAAAACTTGTTTCACTTGCTCCCTGTCCTCCTATTAATCTAGTAATCTGGTTTTTAGTAGCTACTAATATTAACTAATTTGTAGTGATACAATTAACCTTTAATCATTTTAATAACTTTTCATCTTCTCTTTTTTTTCTGATTAAATTTATTTTATTTCATTTTGTTTTGTTTTGTAAAAAACTATGTTGTTTTTGAATTTCAAAGTAATTTTAATTTTAAGTCATAAAACTTGTTTGATACATTATGTTAATTGAGAATTTTAATAATCAAATTATATGAATTTTTGTAAACTGTTTGAATTAAATAGTAATAATAAATAAATAAAATAGGTGAGGTGTAACAACCATGAGATGAGATGAAACGAAAACAACATACCTCACCATCATTGTTTTTTAATAAAAAACAAGGTTTAGCACCAGCATCATGGCAGAGCACAACCACAATCAAAATATAAAATAAAGGAGCCTGATTTGAGTGGGAATACCAGGCAAGACAAATGACATGTGGCGAATAAGAATCAGTCAACAATATTATAATTACTTACTTACAAACTTAGTAGGCCAACAGACCATTTAGCGTAGATCCTGGGCTTGACTCAGCTACATCTTACATTTTTTTAATCATTTTATAGTTCAATAAAATGAAAAAATATTGCCAAATTTCTATTTTTATAGAAAACAAAAGTCAAAATTCAGAAACTAAATTTATTAAGAAAGTTAACCAAATTATTGAGAAACCAAATTTTCAGTACGATTTTGCAGAAATATTTTTATGATCGTTTAGTAGAGATCTGGTTGATAAAATTTACAAATTTATTCACTCTAAATGTTTCCGGTATTCAACCGTTAATAAAATTTTATTATTTCAATTACTTACCGGTTCATTTCTAGCACAACACAATTTGTTTACAAAAACATTGAAACAATTTAGAAAATGTTCAAAAACTAAATGAGAACAATAGACAAAAAGTCAATATTTTAAAATTTATTACTTAAGCCTACCATTTAAAAACCACTTTAAAATAGTTAAAAACAAATACCAATAAAATTTTATTACAATTAGCTTGGCATGCAATTCAATAAATAAACACAATAATTAAAATAGTTCAAACAAAGAAAGGTGAGAATATAAAGTCAAAAGTAGATAATAAAATTTTATTTAAAGTATACTTTTTTTTTATTGCTGCAATTTGCAAATATAATAAACACTTTTATTAAAGTTGAAATTAGCAAAACTTCTTATAAACAATAATTTTGCAGAACGAGAATTTTTCACAATAAGATTTCGTAGTCGATAATTTTAGATTAGGAACAAATTTCAGATATGGTATGACAAGACTAATATTTTATGTAGGTATTTCAGGTAGATCAATACATAAAAGATAAAAATAGTAATAGAAGAGTAATTTTTATCTAATTGCATTTTGATGTAAGGAATTAATCCTGCAAGGCTGAAATATTTTGTGATTAATATAAAGATCAAATAGAACTTCTGTGTTAATTACTATGAGTTGGAAAAAATATTATACCGATTTTACCTTTTTTATATAGATAGATAGATAGTTATCTGTAGCCCATCATAAGGTGCAAGTTAGTTCTAACCCTTTCGATGCTAATGGGACAATGCATCCCAAAAAAATGCATTTTAACTGTTCGGTTTATTTTGTATGCAAACTATGCATTTCGTAGTTTTCAGTGTTTTATGATCAAATTGTTCTTTTTTCAATTTGTTCCATTACAAAAATTTCTCTCCGTAGTGCTAAAATACTTGTTGCAACAAGTCGTGTTTTGTAGTGTAGTCATTTTGATCATCTAATGCACGTGTTGTAGCGGTATTAATCTAATGTACGTGTTGTAGCGGATTTTTTTTAATTTTACGATAAAATAATTATTTAGAACTATATAAGAAGTTATTTGAACGCAAAATTATTGCCAGCAATTCAAATTTTTAAATTTTGTTGGAAGTTGGAATATAATGTCCCAATAGAGTTATATTAGCTGGTACAATACATCCCAACAGTGTTGAACATAGCTATTTTTATATTTTCAGTTTTTATTATTTGAAACGTTAACAGAAGAGCAAATTCACACCATGATAGAATCATCTGATAACGAAAGCGGTTTTGATTTTTCTGACTCTGGATCTGAGTATGTATCGAGTGATAAAGAAATTGATTTAGATGAGAGTAAATCCCAAAATGATGATCATTTTGCCAGCGGTTGTAGTTCCATTTTGGACCTACTGGAGACAGTGATAATAATATTGAGAATATTTTACCAAATTGTTTAGACATTGTACAACCAATTATAAGTGTTCAGTCAAAGATGTCTGGAAAGACAATTTTTAGAATTTTCGACCTAGGAAAACTATACCAACTAAAAACTCTCCATCAATAGTGGTAAGTTTTAGATAGATCAAGTACAGAAATCGAAATATTTCTGAAACTGTTTCCTAGAAGTCTATTTATGATGATAAGTGACTTTACTAACAAAAGACTGAATATGCTTTCAAATGCTAAAAAAAATACCAAAAACCGATTATCATGAAATTATGATTGTTATAGGAATTACTCTAATAATGACATACATCGCTTACCAAATTATCCAGGCATACTGGTTAAACAAAAAATCACAAGGAAATAGCCTTATTAAACATTCCATATCACAAGATAGATATCGTTTACTGATCTCAAAATTATATTTCAATGATCCAGAAAAACCTGCATATTGCTCAAAAACATGCTATATTCACGAAGTTGTTCCATGTCTAAAACAGACATATTTGAAAAGCAGAGAAGAAAGTTCACATCACTCAATAGACGAATCTATTGTTAAATACATTAGGAAGAGAAAATGCTACTCATAAAAGCAGTCATCAAACTGGACGTCCTGCAAAGAAGGCAAAGATATTTTATAATGTATGTAGGTGATCATATGCCACTAGAAGTACCTCATGAAGACGTTGCGTAAAATGCGCAAAAGATTATTCTAGCAAAAAAAGGATAAACGAGCATATCATACATGTCAAGCATGTGATATTTCACTATGTTTTCAATGCTTTACTCCATATCTAAAAAGTAATTGTTTTTTATATTTTTAATAATTTACTATAAATAATTTTTGTTTTTGTTATGAATTCTTATTGTTATGAATCCGATGAATAAAGGATATTTTTTTTTTTTAATTTACTCACATCTGGAATATATCGTACCAACAGCTATGTATATTACTTTCCCCCACTCCTGAAATATGGGATGAAAAAATTTTGAGTAAAACTAATTTTCATTGCACAATGGTTGACAACACAAAATGCTGTTGATCACTTATCAAGAATTGCTCTAATCCTTAACAAATAAACTCGACGCGAAAGGGCTAAACGATAACATAATTGAATAGTTGATGCTGTTTAATTATTTCGTCGGTTTAATTATTGTAGTATGTATATTGTTTGATAGACTTTATTATACTGACTGATCTCTTATATTATAATTACAATATGCTATATAGTGTTAGTCTGATGCACTCCACATTATATTAGAAATACATTATATAATTAGTGATACTTTATATTCCACATTGATCAACAAAGCGGGCAAAAACTCTGCTTGTTCAGACGACTTGAAAGAATGGGAAAATAAATACATTTTTTTTAACCAAAACTAAAGTTGTGAACATTTCAGTATTTGCGTACCGCTGTCTATTTGAAAAAGGCAAAGGATAGTTAAAGAAAACGAAATAAAACAGATGAAGAAAAGTTCTGTGGAAAAGAATTATATATATATATACACATATCTATGTTGTTAATATTCGTCTTAAACCTCTGTAAATCATAAATCAAAAATTGGGAATGCTTCGATTGGGACGCGACTCCATAATCAAGATATTGTAACTATATAAAAGAATTTCCATAACTGGACTTAATCCATCTCGGAATTTCCACTGTGAAAGGGTGGGCACTTGATGCCTCTCGTGTTGTGCGATGGAATTGCTTGAGAGGAGGAAGAACTAATTTTAATTCTTTAGAACAAGTGCCAACACCAAGTAGATATCTATAAAATAGAGTAAATGCTCCAACAATACGACGTCCAAGTGGTATAAGAAGCGGGATCGCATTTATGTCGCCTATGAGAAAAATGGCGCAATCTTGAACTTTGTCCAAACGATTTAAAGAAGGTTTTGGGGCACCTGCCCATAAATATGAGTTATACTCGAGCTTAGGTCGTATATATGCTTTATAGATTTTTAAGAGGTAGGTCTCGAGATGAAAAATAAGGTTTGCAGCGACTAAAAAACATTTGGCGGCTCTTTTCGCAATATCGAAAATAAGCTCATTCGAGTAGGTAAATATTTTGATTCACTGGGATTTCGAGAATGTTCATCAGGTTTGTGAGTCGCTGAATATATTCGTTTTGAAAGCGGAGAATTGATTCGAGTGCTGTTAGTTTATTACTAACAAGACAACTTTGAGTTTTTGAAGTGTTAAACTCGACTCTGCTGGATTTGTTTCAGTTAACAATTTTGGCTAGGTTGTGATAGAACCACAGCCATAATTTTTCTTTTGGAGTTCACTATGGAATCTGTAATATTAGTCTTTTTTAGAAAATCATATGATACTAGTAGAGTTCTGTCATCAGCAAAGCTATGGATTGGATTGAAAGTTAATTTGAACAGGTCTTCAATGAAAATGAAAAAAAGGTTTGTGAAAAGACAGAGCCTGGTGGGGCTTCAGCATTGATTTAAAGTTGGTTAGAAAAAGAACCGTCAACTTAAACTTTGATATATCGATTTAAAAGAAAACTTTCAATCCATTTAGAAAAGTTTGATCTAAGGCCTATAGCGTTACATTTTGCTATATAAGAGTAGAATGCGAGACTTGATCAAGAGCCTTAAATATATCCAGAGCTACAGCAATGAATTCACTAGATTGGTGAAGACAGATGTTGAGCTTTTCGCAGAGGCATGTCAGAACAAGATCCTTTCAAATGCAATCTACTAAATAAAGTACCTCAGAAAACTTCACATTGAAACATTTCTAATCACTTTTACTTTACAATTTATTTAAAAAAAAAAATAATCATCTCCAGAGTAAATATAGTTACTAATTCATCAGCTTAGATAAAAGGTGTTCCAATCAAGTTGATTTTTGAGAAACTACTAATATAACAAGCATATAAAGTTGGATACGTCGTAACTAATACTAGTCTTTCCGCTTCTTATTCCACTACATTCTGTATATTGGTGTCTGTTCTTTATAAGTAGCTTTTGAACCAATTATGTTCCGTACTCGTACATTCAAATAGTATTGTGAGTAATATTGTTCTGTCTATACTTTGTGCCGAAAACTTTTCCAAAAGGCTAATCAAACTTTTTTATTTTTAGATATTTCAGATTGTGTTAGGGTTACGGCATCTGAATAAAGCAGAAGTAGTATTTGAATTTATGGTAAATCCATATTGACGATTACAGATTAAATTATTTTTACAAAAATATTCAGATAGTTGTTTACTTTTACATAACTTTCCATACTTTTACTAATAATTGATGATACAGCAATAGGTCTGAAATTATTTATAACATTTTTGACACAATATTTTTTATATATAGGAATTATTTTATTGGTTTTTGAAAGATTAGAGATAAAACCTTCTGTGATTGAGGTACTTAATAGTGCGGTTATAATAATTGCATTATTTTGCTAAACATGATTTAATTTCATCTATTCCAGCACTGTGAGTATTTGGTAAGTTATCAATTAAGTTTAGTACATCTTTTTTCGTTGACTTTCGCAGATAAAATTGAATATTAGTTCTGGGTTTTGGTTGATTTGATTTTGGCCCTTTTCCAATTGAGGCCCTTCTCCATCAACATCGACTTCAGCATTTTGTGATCGAAATATATGAAAAAACATGCGTACATAGGCGTGCTTCACAGTTTTGTATATAACCTATAAACTATTGTTGTTCCATATATGACTCGCTGTTTTAAGTCAATGCTTTTAGAAATACTAAATACTAAAATACTAATTATAATACTTTAATTTTTTTTTTAAATTAATTCAGTATTAAGCTTTAAGATTTCAATGTTGTAGCTATACTTGTGGTGCGCCACAACTCTGTACAATAATAACAGGTAGGTTTTAAAAATCATATTTAATCTTCTATAAATATTCACATGGGTACTTTATTTATGGGTATTTATTAAATTGTTCTCAGATAACATGTGACTGCTTTTTATAGGCTATAATAAAAATTACATAACTTCTTTCAAATTCCCATACAGTTTATATTATAAATATGGATGACGATTTGAATTAGCAAAGTCATATCTTTACATCTGTATTCAACATTCTTTGATTCTCTGGTATATAGAAATTCATCATTTCCATGACACTAATTTGAAGATTTCGTTTTTTTTTTATTTTGTTTGTTTTATTATTATTATTATTGTTATTATAAGAAATGCATTTTGGGTATTATTAATTATAAATTTTAATTCTGTCTTTTGAAAAATATCTATACGTACGGAATATCTTAAAATATATATCAATGTGATTCCTTATATGAATGTTAATGTGTATGTAAAAGAATTACAATCGTTGAAGCGAATGCCTTTGAAATCAATTTATGGAAAATCCTAAAAAGCTGTCATTCTTCAATTCTCTTATATATATATATAAAATATATATGCATATAATATGCAAAGGAAATTGAAAAAAACATACAAACTTACATAAATATTTACACAAGTTTGTAAGTAAGTGGCTGATATGTATATATATATATATACATATGATATATATATAAAGTAAATGTATTTCAAGTACGCATCTGTATGATTATATATATACAGATATATATTTAGTAGAAATAGATTGTAAATTATTATAAAAAGAAAATGTGATGCTATAGATATCAAATCTTACAAAGTGACTAAATATATGTATATAATATATATATATATATATATTCAATCATCAGAGGGGTTTCAAAAATAATATGAAAACTTCCTTGCTTGCATTGTTTTGTCTTGTTATTATTTTTTATATTTTGTTTTTATTTTTCTTATTTTTGTTATTATTATTTTTAATATATTAGAAACACACTGAAGAAAACGTGTCAACCCTAGTTTCCTACTCCTAGTAATATTTTTCTTCTCTTTCTCTTTTATAAAAATTTAATGACATTGATTGATAAGTAGAATGGAGCGCAAAAATCAGAAAATGTCAACCAGATTAATCCTCGAATATAAAATATTTCATCACATTTATCATGTCATGAATTTTTCGGAAGAAAACTACCATTATAGCTATGCTGTGTTCTTATTTATTAACAGGATTATTATACTACGTATATACAAATGTGTATATATATAATATATATGTCGTTTGTATAGCATTTGTATATTTTGATATTGATGCCATTTTTGTATTTATACACTTTTTGAGCAGAGATAATGTTTTTAAAATGTACACTTATGTGGTAAAAATGATTCAAATACTATATAATACAAAAGAATAGAAAAAACAAAAACAAAAACAAAAAAAAAACAAAAAGAATTTTCTTATTAATTTTGTAATTTACAGTATTTTTGTTTTTTGTTTTCTTCTAATATGGGCCAGAAGAAAAGTATTTAAAAACAACATTCTATACATTTTCATCTCTGGTTTTCTAAGAGTTTTGTGTAATTTCAAATTGAAACAAAATAAAAATATTTTTTTTTATTTTGTTTTTGTAAATATAATCATTTTGGGGTGCAAAAATTAATTATTAGATGCACTTAAATTTACATCCTTTATTTAAAATGTGATGATATTTTTTTCTTAAAAGAATTTTAGCTATACCTTTTATTCTTTATGGGTACCTATAAGTGAGTAGTGAGTGAAATATGTGAAATTTTATTATTTACCATTTGAGAACCAAAGTAAACGCTATATATATGATTTTTTTATTTATTTTATTTTCGTCTGCAAATTTTAGTACCTACAGAATATTCTAATTTAAAATAATTAAAAATACATTTTACCAATACGTCCTGAATTCAACTTATATTTAACTTAATTTATTTATATTTATATCTCGCGAAAACAACGATTTGACGGTAATGAAAAATTTTGATGGAATGGTAAAATACGAACCAAAAAAAAATAAACAATTAAATATTGAAAGAAACATTGGCTAATCGGTCCCAGATTTAAGCTATCTAAGTACAATCTACAAAAGTTCAAGAGTAATATTAATAAATTTATTCAAAATGTCCCTACTGATCAAAAGGATATTTTTCTTTCTACAATCATCAATTAGCTACAATCCAAGCCATACATTCGTGTATAAAGGTATCGTTTAAAACCTAGTGCTTGGTTTCACTTTAAAAACAAAATAAATAAATCAACGTAAAACAAAGTCTGAACGTTCATATATCCATAGTATCGAAAAATGTATCTAATGTAAATGTATAAACACTCCCTATCTGTATCTGTACAAAATTCTAACATCCTCTATAAGTCACTTACAAAAGAAATGAAATCAAAAAATATGCTCCACGGTATAAGATTACGTTTAGTTGACAGTTGAAAGTAAAAAGCCGAAAACAAACGAAACTGCTTGAACTGTGTTACACTAAAATACTTATTGTTTCAAAACACCCTTTGTAAGTTTTGATTTTCTTGATATAAAAAATTCTATTATTAGTCATATTTGACTAGCTAAAATATTAAATGTTCGTTATATATAGCTGTTATTTTTTAAACTGCTAAAATGTAAATTGTTCATATATATACTTATCCGGTATGGCAATCGTCCTACGGTGAAAAGAGAATGTTTTATATGAAGTAAGCTAATTCATACACTGGACTATACATAAAATACAATTTTGTGTTCCACAAGACAGTGTGCTAAAGCCAAGGCCTATAGTATATCTGCTGTTTACGGCTATCGTATTCCAACAGTACCAAAAGAAAAAATCGCAATTTTTGTCGATAACACCACTCTTATGGTTCGACATTAGGACGCTAAAATAGCTCATTCAAACAAACAAGCAAACTTAGAAGATATTCAACTATGGCTACAAAAATGGAAAGTAAAAGTAAATGAATCGAAGTCAATACATATCACTTTTACTTTAAAGGAAGGTAAGTACCTATCATCAAGTAATTTTAAATAATAAAATCATCCCACAAAAAAATTATGTAAAGAACTTCGGCATACATTTAGAAAAGAGGTAAATTGGTATAAACATATTGCCAGCGCTTCCTTTTACTGGCAATATGATTACGCCACCTTAGTCTTTTTTTAAATCAATAATACAAGCTTTATATCAAATATAGAAGTAAAGTACTGGCTAATTGGAAAGAGCACACAGTTAATACTAACAAATAAGATCTTAATTTCTAAGGGATTATATAAAAAAAAGTATTAATGTCACTCGAAAATGCCCCTTGATTTATACTAAACAAAGTCATCGAAAACAACTTAAACATTGAATCCGTCAACAGTATAATAGTTAGATATATAGCATCATCAGCTACAAACTCAAACTTCAAATTCGTCAAGAGACTTGTCCATAACTTTTTTACTTAATATATTACCATAATCTTAACTGTTGATCAGAGGAGAAGACTAAAACGAAAATTTTTTTGTGACTTATAAGACGTAAACAAAAAACAATAATAATAGACCAGTGATATTGTAAGTTGAACCAAGAGCAGGTCTTCTACAAGTCAAATTACTTAAAAAATATTTGCTTATTTTATACCTAGATTGTAAATAAATTTGGAAGTTAATAAAAAAATGGCTGTGAATTGGGTAATAGCTTGAAATATTTAATGGATTAGAGTCCCACTACCGTAGTAGAGTTCGACCACTCTGGCTTAAAAAGCACTCTCTGTATCTTTTTTCAAAAACAATTTCCATTTCGAAATAGAAAAAAGAGAAAATAGATAATTTTCTCCAGTTTATTATCCAAAACCAATGAAAGCTTTCTAATATTATTGATGTACCCCACAATCATTTAATATAATTATTAATTTAATGTTTTTAGTTAAAATACAGCTGGAAATGTAGCTGTGAATTTTGTGATGATGGGATATTGCCTTAAACTATTGAATGGAATACAATAATATTTTGGGTGTTCAAGAGACGAGGAGGTAAACAAATACCCAGTTAGCATCCATTTATAGCTTTTTAATTGAGCTGTATAAGCTTTTATATTTATTTTGTTAAATTATATTTATCGTATATCACTTATTCATGAGTTAGGACTTTGCGGAATGAGTTAGCGTTGTTGTCAAATTCAATTAAAAAATGCGTTTCTTTTTTCAAATTCCTTTTAATATTATACTTGCAACTACTAAATTGTATTGAAACATCTGCAGATATTCCGATGTTTCGCTAATTTTGTTTAAAAATTTTAATTATGGATCTTGTGGATTGAAATTTATTTTTTTTTCCCAGAAATTATTCAATCAGCATTCTATATCACATTTTGTGTTCCTCAGTAGATAGCATTTCCATGTTTTTTCGGTATTATCACTGATTTATTAATACCCTGCCCATTCGAATATCTGATGTTTTATCTGATATTGGAATCAGATATGAGTTCAAATAACACTCATTTTTTCTTCAAAAAGAGTTAAACAATTTTATGAAATGGTGTAATTATAATGGTTTATTTCTAAACGTTGGTAAATGCGCCATCATATCGTTTACTCCCTCTACAAACCAATAATTATACCTTTGATGGTTCTATAATTAGACAAGTCATCGAATTTAATGATCTTGGGTTGACTTTATATGATTCCAAACTTACATTTAACATACATATTAATAAGATCATTAACAAAGCAAACTCAATGCTTGGATTTTTATAAAACGGTGGTCGGACGGAAATTGATGATGCTTGATGCTTATGTTACCAACCAAATCGTTATTTGCGGCATTAGTCAGACCAATTTTTGAATATGCTGACCAAGTTTGGTCTCCTTTTTATCGCCAACACATTGATAGAATAGAAAGCATTAAAAAAAAATTTCTTAGGTTTGCATTAAGAGCTTTAAATTGGAATAATCTCTTAATATTGTCCCCCACATTGAATGTCTTAAACTGCTTAATATGTATACTTTAGAAGGTAGGAGAACTATGCTAGGTATTGTTTTAATAACCTAAGTACTCAATAAATACATTGATTCACGTTATATTGATAACATTTTAAAAAATACAATTAACACAAGAGCACAATTTAGGCATGAAAACATATTTTCTATTACATTTCACAGGACTAACTACGGAAAATATGAGCCTATTAACAGAATTCTGATAAACCCAAACCAATACAACACAACAATAAATTTTGATATGAGTAAAGATGTTGTAAAGAAATCCTTATTTAAAATAATTTCCTAATTTGATCAGGAATTTTGTGTAAACTGATGGTATAATTTTTATAATCTCTATTTTAAATTCGTATTCATTTTATATTTTATTATTCTAATATGGTTTTATTGTAAATTTTAATATTGTAATTTGTAAACACTTGAACTAACTAGGAATAAATAAATAAATAAAAAAATAAATATATTGATATTATTGATAGAATGTAACTTAAGATATAACGCCTTATATCATGGCGAAATTTTTTAATATGGTTTTAAGAGACACTCAAGTGAGTTTTAAAGCCATTATGGCTTTAAGACATAAGGCGTTATATCACAGTATAGAGACAATTAAATAAAAATCAAATAAAAATGCTTTGTAAAGTATAAGGTTTAAATTCTGTTCAATTAAATTTATATTTTTGAAAATATTAAAATTTACCATTGCTTATATTATAATTCAATAGACAATCAGTTTTATTTATAATTCCATCACTGAGAGCCATTTTTAATTATAAATTTCAAATCATAGAATTTCGTACGGACATTTGGTTTATAACGGTAGAAATGTATATTTATAATTGTTTCGATAAATGGATAGTTGGAAACAGAAAATTATGAATATCTTTAAAATGATCTACACAAGATTTGTATTCTTTTTTTATAGAAACTTATCTATTATTTTCTTGGTAAATTATCCACCTTAAAATTTACTCAGACAGGTGCATTCGACTTTTTATTAATATGTACTTTCAATGATAATGATAATTTGAATTAATTAATTACTATATATACAACTTCCTTAAATGATCTATCCTTTTTAATTTAATGTTTATCAGGATTTTTGTGTAATCTAAATCTTTAATAAAAATCAGAATTTCTGAGAACATATAATAAACCACAATTTCTCAATTTTCGAAAAGTGTCCATTACTATTATATATTATTTCTAAATAAAGGTGGTGTTCTATTTTCGCCTTTAAAAATCAATTAAGAATTTGGTAAAAAAAAAAACAAACTGAATTACATTGAAAAAAATTCATACCTGTTGTTTTAAAAAACTACAAATTATTATTTTTTTTTTTTTTTTTTAATTTAAAGATCATTATATATTTATTCGAAATTAGTTCATCAAAATTGATTGATAATATATTAATCGTATTTTATTTAAGGTAATACTAGATATATCAACCTACTGCTTCTAAAATATATAACCATAAATATATTTAGAAAGAAGATAATAACTTAATTATAAAATTTATTCCAAAATTTGATTGGCATCCATGATGAATTATAGAAATTAAAATAAATCTAACCAAAAAAAAAAATAATAAAAAAAAATTATCTTTTCCGTCTTTTAATTTAGAAATAAAAATAAATAAAAAAAAAATTGAGAAGGAAGACATTTTTCACCTGAAATTTTCTCATTTTGATTAAACACGCTATTGTACACAGATATTTGAAAACGCATTTTAAATTTATTTGTTGTTGTTTAATTTTTATGTTTTTTTTTTTTTTGGTTTTTGTATCTATAAATTCTGTATTGATGCATATATATATATATATATATACATAGATATATAGTATTAATTTTTACCTTTTAATTTTGAAATAGTCTACCTCCCGTTGAGCACTATACATATACACATATTTGAAGGTTTAACAACAGCAGTTTTTTTTTTGTTATTTAGGAATCGTTTATGACGATCTATAATAGTGAACGCGCCCGAAATTTTACTTATTTTCATTAAATTTTAATTCGTTTTACATAATCTTAACCAAAAAAAGTCAATTTTGTTTTTTTTTTTGAATAAGTCATTGCCTGCGAATCTAGAAGGAATTAAAAACAAATATAAAAGACAAAAATAGAAAATAATATAAAATCTTTGTTGTACATAATTGTCGGAACGAATGTAGGTAGTAGGCTCAGTAAAAATTTCAATAAATTTACATAATATTCATGAATGCATTTTTATGTACAACAAATTTTATTGAATCATCAAAATATTTTAAGCATATGGACATTTACTACTGTTTAATTATTATACATAACATTGTACATACATACATCTGTATATGTATAAATACTGTATTATTTTTATTTGGAAATTACAGCAAGTCGTAAAAAATTCAATTTTGAAACCCTCTATATATTACATAGAGTAAAAAGATGTATTTTTGAAAATCGCAAATTACATAATTTCTAAATAGTACTGATTGTAGAAAAAGTACTAATCGTTGGTATACTAAAAAGGCAATGAATGGGTTCACCTCATTTCTCATTATCTCAGATTATTTTCTCAGTATATTATCTCAGACACATAAATAATATTTTTCGGTTAAAATGAAATATCAAACTTATCAAATGCACTTCTGTTAAGATATCTCAAGAAAGATCCCTCATAATGAAGCTTTTACACTCCTCAATTTACGTATATTCGTCATAATTTTAATTTTTCCTTAAATGCAAGTTTTAGGCTATCTGATCGTTCTAAACTCATTGTGATTAAATTATATTTTATAGATATATATGTATTTCTGTTATAATAAATCCTAGTATAATTTTCTTAGTATATTTGTAATTGTTCATCATCATATGAACCCAATCAAAATTCCATACTTATCATAACCCATGCAGTATACTCCTTAGTATACTCCTTAATATATGTTAGAAATGATGGTCTCTATAAAAATTTGAATATACCGAGGTTTACGAAATAGCTTGAAAGATGTAAAAACAGAAATGCGACCAACCAAACTGGGCCAAACATTAAAAATTAAGTCAATTAAATTAATGAACTATCTAGCTACCTTCCGGTTTTATAATCTGTAATATTTGAATAAACAGTAAAAGTTCAAATTTTGAAGTAAATTCGAAGTAAATTTTTTTATTTGATATCCCGTGACATCGGAAATGTCGTAAAAAATATTGCAACACGTTACGAATATAAAAATAACACAAATATAAAATTTATGAGTTCAACCACATTTTATCAAAAACACAACGTGTTTTGTTTGCAATTCTGATCACTTTCAATACAATGTATATGAAATAATTGTCAAATCATATCTTTTTTGACATTTGAAATATGATCATTCTTATTACTTATTTAAGTTTAAAATTATTAAAAAAAAAAAATATCAAAAAATTATATATATACATATATATATCATGAATTACATTCTTCGAGACGGGTATTGTGAAAAATATGTCGCGAATACATTGTCAAATGAATTTCCGATCATGACACAATGTTGACATTTTTTTTACACATGTCCAGAATCATCAGCACTGAATATCCCCACTCAATACTTGGGCTTATTATTCTGCAAGGAAAGATAGATGATCATCAGTGTTGCAGGATATATTACGGTGATACTGTGAATGGAGAAAACAAGATTTATCCCGAAATTTGTAAATCTTACAAACTGGCTAAATATTATATTTACTTCCTCGTTGCGGTCACTGGTTAGATGTATATAATTGAAAATAACCGCATCTGATGTAAAATTTAAAAATTGCACCTGATAAATATCAACCATTTTCATTGTTTTCTTATTATCATAACTTCATCTCTTTCATTTTGATCTATTTAGAATGTAATGATACTGATTACCATCAATGTTTTTAAAAATCTCTTTATTCTTAGTTAATTCTTCTCAAAACAAAATTTTTGATTACCTAACGTTTTTAAATGGTTTACATAAATTTTAAATATGAAAATTTGATATCATCATTCACCAATTTAATTTTATTTCTAATTTTAAGGTCTAAAATAAATCCATTACCTCATTTTTATACCTATCTAAAACTGTTTGAAGCAAATAATATAAGCAGATAATGGCAGGTATTTTTGATCAAAGTTGACATACGAAGTGATATACAAAGATGACATCGTAAATGTCTTTAAAAACAAAACTTAAACCTGATACAATGACGGAAAACTAAGTTGTCAACTATATGCGTAAAATCAGTTGGTAACATTGTGTAATGAGAGCTTTGTGAGGCATTGTAATTATAATACATTTGTGATTAAGACAAATGTACAAAATTTTTGTATTTAATTTAATTTTGAAACCAGTTCATTGATGATTATAGAAGTGTTGAAAATTTAAATTTAATTAAATTAGTTATATTTTTAAAAAAAAACCTAATAAAAAGACGATATGTTATTATTTATTGTTAATATTTATTGCAGCCCCTTCCGCATGTCTCGAAAAGCATTCAAGGTAAATATTTAACATGAAAAATATTTGGTGCAATATATATCTACTTACATACACATGATAACCTATGATGCATTGTTGTATATATATCATATTTTAAAACTTTAGAAGATATATAGAACAAGCTTTTGGTCTTCTAAAATAAAAATTTAGAATTTTCTACCATGTAGATCTCCAGAATATTAAACGTGGTAAATATATAATCATGGCTAGCATTATTTTACATAATATTAGAATTGACGATGAACATGGTGATTTGTGAAATCTCGAATATATTTTTAATGTTTGTTTTTAATCCCTTATACAGATAAAAATTTAAAAATAAACTTTACTATAATATAAAAAAAAACATTGGGATTTTAAAAATTAAAATTAATACCTGCCAAATCGGTCTCAAAGACATCGTCAACTACAATTTTGATCATGCAACAATGTATCAAGCTTTTGTAACCTTTTTTGATATTTTAGATCATGCAGAAATTGTATTCAACTTCGTGGTGAGACATTTACGATATCAAGGATAATAAACTTACCTTTATTGTACCTTTATTCTGGAAACAATATTTATGCTCCTGTATATGAAGGAAGATCAGTTAAATAAGCTTATATGTCGTTGTAGATTTGATTTTTATTTAGTATCTCTTTAATCTCACATTATAAAAAATTATATAAAGTATTCCACTGTATTATTCTTTCAAAATATTCATACTCACAATTAAGCTACGAAAGGTATTGTGCCAAAAGTATTACGTATTGGTAGTGTGCAAATCAATTTTTGTACACATATAATTAAAACTACAGGGCGCTTAAAATTGTAATTTTAATTTTTTTTATTATTATTTTTGTCATTACAAAATGTACTTTATTCTTCACAAACTTTTAATCAACAATAAATTTTTAAATATAGAAATATACTCCACAATTTTGTTAGCGGAATATAGTTAGGTTGAATTCTAAAATTTATAATGTAAAAAAAATTGTTGCGAATGCACCTTCGATTTAATTTTAAACATAAACAATATATAGGCTATATTAATTCAATTATTATACGAATATTATAATAAATTCTCCTGATTCTAAAATAGACCTGTAAAATTTAATTTGATACATAGGGAAAAAAGTCAAACCAAAATGTAGAATACAAATGTTATTAAAATACCCAAAATTGCATCATAAATAACTGAACTTGAATAACATTGCAGAATATCATACTTCAATGTAATGCCACAAATATTATATAATTATTCGAGAGTAGCTAGCCTTTTCCCATAAGTGATGTAGTCAGTTTTCTTTAAACAAGAACACTGTCAAATATACAAATTGTTTTATAAGCCAAACCTCAAAAATAATGGAACACGGAAAACTTAAGATTGTAAGTGTTTCCATAAAAATATGACTTGGAAGTTTTGAAAAAAGAAGTATACATATATATAACTTTAAGCTCATATATAATACTCCAGACTAACCTGTTCGTTCATTAAAGTATTAACTATATATTAAATTTTCTAAAATTTGCGAAGGTTAATTAGTGTGTCAAATTTTTTTGCGATTGTTAAAAATGAATCAAAAAACCGTTAACATTTATTATTATTATTATTATTATTATTATAATTATTATTATTATTATAATTATTATTATTATTATTATTATTATTATTATTATTATTATTATTATTATTATTATTATTATTATTATAATTATTATTATTATTATTATTATTATTATAATTATTATTATTATTATAATTATTATTATTATTATTATTATTATTATAATTATTATTATTATTATTATTATTATAATTATTATTATTATTATTATTATTATTATTATTATTATTATTATTATTATTATTTTTATTATTATTATTATTATTATATTATTATTATTATTATTTTCATTGATTGTTCACACATAGTAGAAAATGCAAAGCGGATTCACAATTAAGGGATCTCTGCTGATATGGGGTCTATAATTCTAAAGCAGCAAAAAGTACTAAAATTTAAATGATTGTTTAAATTACATGAAAAATTAAAGTTATGGAAATAAAATGCACTCATGGTACTAAAACCAAGAATAATCTTCAAAATGACACCGATACGTTATCTTACTATTGCACTAAATTAAAAATGGTATATTCCATCATTCCACCTGTGCATAAAACAACTTCATTAAAAGTCTACCACGATGACAATTGAACACAAAATTCTACAAATTAATAATAATTTCAATTAAAGATTACAATTTTCTGAAAATATCACTATAAAGCTATAGAAAATATTGCAAGCATTACAGAATAACTTAAGTAGTATATTTAAGTAAGTAATAAGTAGTTTCAAGTTTTAAAAATGATCAAAAATGGCTTTTACCATGCCTTCTTGTTAGTTTAAAATTTAAATACACAAATAACCTACAAAAATTATCGTGATTGATTTGTAAAGGTAAATTATAAGATACCTAGAGGTCAATCGGAAGTCTTTTGAAACTAAAAAAGGTTACTACATGTAGATCAAAATATTTACTGTCAAAAATGTAAGCTTTTCAGTTTGGAATATTTTGCAAATACAATAACTACTTGCCTTCGCCCATTTATCATAAGTTTTAGTTGGATTGGAGAACCTATGCTATAGTGATGGTCACTATCGAATGATTTTGACAATCAAATTAATTTAGTGTTTTGAGTTGAGAGTTGATATGATTCTAAATACTGATAGTTACTAGTTTAGTTACTGATTCTAAAGTTCACTTTGTGACAAAAAAAAATTTTTTTGCAGGCACCTTTCCAATTTCTATATATTATTTTCTATCAAACTCACAATTTTTTCCAATTGCTTAGATTGTATTACTAAACCTTTTTCTTAAAATGAAAAACAACAATTTCTATAAAACATATAAAACAAAAATAAATTAAAAATTCATTGTTCTCCATTTTAAATTATTTTACAGTTATTCCCACCAAAGTCTATCAAGAAAATGTCGTCGACTTTAAAAGTCTATTAATAGAAAAAATTCTACACAATGGACTTCCAAGATTAAGCATGATGGACTTTTTTCTATTGTCTATTGTAGAAAAAAGTGTATCATAATATTCTTCCGCCCTTGACTGAAATAAATAAATAAATAAGGGAGCAACAGAATAATTTCAGCTAAAATAATACAATTTCCAATTTGCAAACGATGCAAATTCACAAAAATTATTTGTAGATCATTCAACACATTTAATTGATTAATTCTAGCTGGATATAAAAAAGATTATAAGAAAATAATTTTGATTTATAATTTGCAAAGTAGTAAATTAATTTATTTTAACAGACTACATTTACAAAGTATCGACTATAATATTTGAATGAATTTCTCAATCAAATTGAATTCATATTTTATAATTCCTGTATCGGACTCATAATTTGATACTCTAATTCCCTACCTACATCGACTCTACATATATATATATATCGAAATAATATTAAATCATCTTACTGATCCCAAATATATTATTTTTGTGTATTCATCTTTATTTAAAAGCAAATAAATGATTTCAGAAGAAAATTAGTTACCTGCTAATTATAAAGTTATACAAAAAGAGGGTCAGAAAATTTCATTCATTTAAATTCGTAAAATAATGCAACTGATAGAGATTACTTAACATAATCATAAGATTCCTAAATCATCTATATGTATGTATATACCTACCCCATTAAATTATTATAATAATTTTATTTTGTTTTTTTTCAAATAAATTTTCTTTCACATACATATAATAATGAATATGATTTGTTTTTATTTAATTTTAAATTTCCATATAATTAATAGAATTCCAATGTAGTGTTCAAAGTTATTTGAGCAAGTCTTTTTGTTCTCTAATTGTCCTTAATATAATGTATGGATTGATTTTCGTATATACATTAGGTAACGTACTATATATCGAGTACAAAACACTGGAAAAGTCTGCAAGTAATAGACAAAATTCGCGTATCTGTATGACAAGCATATCAGTAAAATTGAAAAGAAAATATTCAACTATTTTATATAATTATAACGTACTATAATTTAAATTATGTATAGTGGAAGTTAAACTGTTTGATGAGTATTTATTTATATGAATTTTCTGGTTCTGATAATTAGATACATATGGAAAACTATAAGTAAATTGTTATAAACCAGGGTTTTTTCTCCTTTTTTGATTTAATATTAAAATACAAAAAGTAAATATCCTAACTTAATAGGTAAAAAAATGTTTAGTAATAATCTTAATGTATTTTTGTTTTGTTTATAAACTCTAGCCTAAGCTGTTTCGTTTCATGATTTTAAATTAAATGTAGTTCAATTTTTATTTTCAAATCGTAAATTTTTATTTTCAAATATTTCAATTCAATTTAATTATTACTTAAATATTATGTAGTTCGTTTAAAATAATTAAAATTTACATGTAAAGTTTTTACCATTTTCCTTGCAAATTTAGAATTAATAAAATTAAATATTATATTCAAAACTACCATGTTTCAGTTGTAAAGGTAAATAGAAATAAAAATACCTAATCTCTGTAAAATAGACTCTAAACTCTGTCAAAAAACAATTATGTAAAATATTAGGGTTGTAAATAAATGAATCTAGTTCAATCTACTATATATCGTACAATACTATAATAAATGTCTATATATATTAAATACATACAATAAACTAAGTATAAATACTATCCTAAACATTATAATGTTTTTTCGATATATTGCTTATTTTATTTAAATTATTACGAAAATTATACTTCTAACAATTTTTATTAATAATTAAAACTTTCAATAAAAACGGAATTCGAATCCAGGACCTTCTGATACACATTATTTAGATGACAGATAGTTAATCAACACACCATTATAAATCAATTAAATTTAATTTTCTTTAATTTTGTAACATTTTTAAGCTCTTAATTTACAAATAGGGAAAGGAAATGCATTAAAATTTATTGAGAATATTTTTTTGTAGTTATTTAAATAAAGTGGAACTAGACTATACTTAAGAAGGGCTAATTCTTGATTTTTTTAATTTTAAAATTTACTTTATTAATATATTTTATCTTTTCTACCTATATTTGCTTAACCTTATAAAGTCTAGGATTAAGACATAATTTTTTTAATCTATATAGTAATGGCCCGTCTAGCGAGCGGTCTAGTTTGTTATGTTTCATAGTTTACAACTTTTGATATTGTTTTTTATACCTTATTATTTTTAATATTATTATTATTACTATTGCTTTATTTACAAAATTATAATAAAAGTAAGCACTAGCTACCAGAGCCAGAGGCTTCTTATTATTTTTAGATTTTCATTATTATTTATTCTTGTTAAATGTGTATTTATAAAAAAAATTTCAAAAAACCAAATTTCCGTTTTTAGGGTTATTTTTTAATAGTCTTAGGTACTGTATATTAGCAAATTGATAAATTAAATAAATACATGTGTAACATTACTAGTTCCAATTTATGCAACAAATTACGGTAGTGCAGTCAAATGTGCGAAAATGAAATTATTTCTAAATAATAAAACTAACGGTACTAATTCATCCTATTTACAATATTTAATGAAGTATTTTTCTCTTTACAATAATAATAATTGAAATATAAGTCTAAGTAAATTATCATAGGTGTAAAAACATTAGTATATGCTCTTAATTATTGAAATTAAAAATAAGAAAAATTGTAAAGTGAAATTAAGGCATAATAAATAAATAATAATAATAAATACATTTTCAATAAAAACAAAGCCTCATAGTAACTACTTCCGACAGTCAATCCCTTTATATCAGTATTTCATATTAACACACGTCAAATCTAAAATGAATACACCTTAATTTATTTCAAAGTTCCTGTAAAAAAAGGCAAATATTTCAATTCAACTGAAGAAGGTAATCTTTAAAATAATTTAATTTTTTTTCAATTAAAACATCATTTTTATATTATTCAAATCAAAAAAAAAAAAAAAAACAAAAAAAAATTTAACTTCTTTATTCAATAAATTAATATTACAAAAACATACACACACGTATAACAATCTGAATAATGAACATCATAAGAATTTGTAAAATATTACAACCTTGTAAAAGCTTTTCTTTACCTTTTAATTACAAAAATAAACGAACATTCTTTTCTATATAAAGTAAATTTTCAATTTCCGTTTCCTGCAGCAAAATTTTTTTTGTTTATTGGGTTGTGCAATGTTATAGAGGTGAGAAATTTAATGTATAGTTTACATAATATGTATACATCCATATTCATATTAAAATTTCACTCATTCAATATTTTAGTTCAGATATATACAGAAAAAAATACTCATTTTAAGTTTAAATGTACATATACATATATATATATATGTATATATATTTTAAAATCAAAAACGCAATTCTTTAAAACTGTTATTGAATTTCTGTTAAATTTTTTTTTTCATTATTTGAAATCAAAAATAGAAAATTCCATTAAATCACAAAAGTAAAATATAAATTATTATTTTTTTAATAAATAGAAAAAAATATACAGTAACAAAAATTTAATGTTTTTTTTTTAACACAATATTTTTAATAGTTTTTTTTTCACACTAGCTTGCAAAGTCCAAGTTAGCAGCTAGGATTTTTAATTATTTTAATTTTTGATTATTTCAATAATAATCATTTTTGTTTATTTATTGACGGATAGACATATACTCTGGGTCAAGTCACACATTTTTTATTAGTTTTAAAACAGTATATTTGAATTTTATCAACCGTCGGATTTTGTTCATTATATACAATTTGAATTTTAAATATTATTATATGAAAATTTTATTTCATTTATTTTTTTTTTTCTCAATTTTATAAAATACACCGAAATTTCATATACCTAAAAAAAAATAATAAATAATATTTTACTTTTGTTTGAATATAACAGAAACAGAAGAACGGAATGAAATTTTTTCGAAATGTAAAAATGACAAAAAAATATATAAAACAAAAATATCAACAAAACAAAAAAAAAACAATAAAAGAATTAAATTGAAAAAATAACGAAAATTTTTACAACCATTTTGGGTGCCATAACAAAACCAGTCATGTGTAATTCGAAAACACAAAAAAAAAAAACAAACAAACCAAAACACAAAACATGAAATAAAACAACATAATTTTGTCGAGGGCGTATCCAATTGTAAAAATGGGTATGAAAGAGTAAAAAGAAATAATAAGCAGAAAAAGAAAAATATAAAAATGGCAACACATAAGAATTGTATGTGTTGAACACAATCGACTATACAATTCAAGAAATGTATATTGGTAATTTTGGAAAATTATTACAATGATAGAAAGAGAAATATATAGTTTTTTTGATTAGTACAGATTGTTGTCTTCTTTGGTTTTGTTTATAAAAAAAAAACAAAATAATAAAATTTTTTTCATCATACACCTGATACTCTGTTGTCAGGTTCTTCTTATTTTTATTTTATTTGGTAAAAAAAAAAATCATATATATTAAATTTTTTTTATATAAATATGCATATATATATAATTATGATGTACAAATGTGCGTATGTGTATGTGTTTAAAAATGTTGCTGTCAATCACGACATTAGTTTTGTTTTTACACTCTGACTATAAATTGTATATCCAAACGTAGTTCTATATAGGTACATATTGAAATAAAAATAAAAAGCAATATATAAATGTTTGTTAATATGTATTTTTATAGTATATAAGTATATATATAGATTTGTAAATATGAATGAGAAATTAGGACTTAGTAGGACTTGTTACTGAAGAGCTAGGTAGCTCGCTATATAATGTAGATATAATATGTATCTGAAATGTGTACATATCAGATATATGTATAGTTTGGTGAATTCATAAAATTTGAACACGATGTGCTCTCCTAGGAATAATAGAGGAAAATTAATAAGGGTAGAGAAGAAAATGTATAGATAAAAAAAAAATTAGATCCTTTTTATTTTACTTACTTTTTTTTCCTTTTTTTTTATATTATTTTTTTGTAAAATTTTCTTTTTGAATGTGTTTTTTTTTACCGTTGTTATATTTGTTATATTATTATACATATACCCTACATATATATTTCTTTTCTATTTGAATTTTGATGTTAATGTTGTTTTTCTTCTCTCGATTTTCATTTTATTATTCGTCCTTTCTTAATTTTTTTTTTTTGTTTTTTTTACTGTAATTTTTCTTTTTTTCTTAAGAATTTGAGAAATGAGCAATCTAATAAGTGGCATAGCAGGTTTATCGTTTTTACATTAAAAATATAATTTTTTTCATTTTGATTTCGAAATATTTTAATAAAATATTTTTTTTTTTGTATATATGTATATCAATATATGAAGCCATATATAATGTATATATAGTGTTTTTTATATATTTGATATTATATACATATGTATATATATTTATTGTTATTATAGTGAACAATATGAATATAAATAACTTACAATATTGATTTATTTTCTTCACGTCTTTTAATGTTTTTTTATTAATTTAATTTGTACTCAAAATAAACTATTATATATTCGTACATATATATATATATATATATTTATGTACATTGATAAGCTACACGATAAATATTTTATTAATTTATAATAAATAATATAGAAAAGGAAAAACGAAAATAATTTAAAACTTTAATAGAAGTTTTGAGAGAAATTATAAAATAGAATTTGAATAGAAATCTAGGTGTAATATTAATTCAAACATTTTCAACATTTTTCTAACTGTATACGTAGTAAATGTAAAATATAATTATTATTTAATTAATTAAAAGTTGAATTTTCACTAATTATTTTTTGTATATGGTGCAAAAATCGATATTTAGGAAACAACTTACTTCTTTCATCAGTGCTTGTGACATCTATATAAATTAATAGATTTTGAAACAATATACGACAATCTTATAAGATAATTATTATACTAATGTGATTTGAAACGGACTTCTATGCTAAGGTGCTATATAGAAATAAATTAAAAGAAGTTGTTCGTTTTATTTTTTTAACAGTAAATTTTAATGTTTAAAATTTTATCAGTTTAACCGGGAATGAATTAATTTTCATAAATTATATAAATTTATTAAATCAAATTAAAATGTTGGAAAAAGCCTCTTAAATCTAAAAATTTTAAAATAAATTAGAAATTGCAATACAAAATATTAAAATGTTAATTATTTTAAATACTTCGAACAAATATAGTTACAAATTCAAATTAAGTTAGCGGTTCGAACTTTGATATTTTGCTTGGAAAACTTTAAACATATACCTATACTCATAGACTTGCAATCTAATTTCACTAAATATTTTATGATATTTTATAATTCTTTCTATTTAATTTTTTTAACTGAAATATCAGCAAGAACAAGAACCTCTAAATAATCCTTACTATACCTACATATATTCACATTAAAATGTAAGCTTGTATTGTGTATTATGTATTAAATACTTTGTATAAGAAATGATATGCTTTGTAAAAATTGTACAATGTATAAAATTTCAATGGAAAATTTGATTATTAAAATTACCGACATAAAACAAAACTAACTAAAAAAATCATAGTTTTAACATTACTTGACTCAAAAATAGTTTCAGTGGCATATTTTTAGAATAAATTTGGAATTGTGTATGGCCTAAACTCTTAATAATTTTGTTCCATATCTAATTACCTTATTAATCTTCTTAAAAGAATTATCTCTTTAGGCATAAATCGTTGAAATAAATAAATGAGGTCTAGTACGAGTGTGGATTCGTCACTTGAACGACAATACTTTCGATTGTACTTTCGATTGAAAAAAAATTTGGTAGTACGTATCCATAAGAAATAAAGCGGCCGTTTTAATTTGATTTTTTCTGTCAAGTTCTTGAAATTTTTTTATTGACATAATTCAAAGTAATATACCTAATAAAGTTTAAGAAAACCAGCAAATTTAAAAAAAATATGATTACAAGTGAATTTTATTTTGAATCCATTTGTTTTTTATTAGTTATAATTTTCCTAAAATTTTTATGAAAAATTAATTTTAATCAAAAAATTAAAGAAAATTATATATTAATGATAATGAAAAGAAAAATTCGATTGTCCGTCGTTCATTTGAGGACATTCGTACTAGGCCTCAATATTGATTAAAACTAAACATAAATAATTATAAAGAAGTAATCTATTCAATCTCTTCAATCTACGAAGGAATTATCCCTTACAGATTTCAGCTAAAAGTAAGACAATAACTAAAAGCATACAAAATAAAATTAATTTAAAAAAGTTTTGTTTATAGAGATTTTATAAATTTTTTAAATAAGAGTGTTAATTAAAGTAGGCTCAGCAGAAGCCATAATTAATTCTACGATATTCGAGATATTAAAATCTACCAGAACGTACATGCATTGGAGCATATAAATTATACAATAGATGGACAATTTATTTTAGCTGATAAAAATAGAACTAATTTATTTAATAAGGCTTAGTTTCTGACAATGGTAGTATTTCTCCACATTTAATGAGTTGATAAGCCAGTAATTTGATAAATAAATGCTCGAAATATTGTCGATATTGTAGTATAAACTTGAAGTACCATATACTTAACTAAGTACGAACAGGTGATTCTACCTAAGTTACTGTCAAGAGCATAAAAAAAAAAATAATAAGAAAACATTACTGACACAACATTATGTTTAGATTCATGAGTTTGAATGCTAATGAATTGGTATATTTCAAGTTTCAATGTATTTGTCAATTAAATTTACGAAGGCAAAATTTAACCGTATTTTTCTGAATTAATTCAAATATTTACATGTGTTTAGCATAAGATGGCATCCAGACATGTAGGGAAACATATTTTAGATGAGGACGGACTAATGAAATATATATAAGTTCTTAAACGTGTATGGACGTGTATGTTTTTAAATAAAACTAAGCATTTGAAATGATTTACAAATTATTATTTAAAAATCAACATTCGGATTAAATGTGAGTTTATTGTCTAAAATGACTTCCAAATTCTTCATTTGACTAACAACATCCATATCAGAACTATTCAATTTATAGTCTAATTCAAAAAAGTTATTGTTTTGTAAAATCTCATAACTTTTTATTTATTAATATTTAAAATGAATATCCATTTATAAGACACCATTTAAAAAAAATTCCAAGATCTACTTGAAAGCTACGACCATCTACCATTCTAATGATAACAACCAATTTCGTATCGTCAACAAATGACAAGATACGTTATCAATATTCGAATCGCAATCGAATATTTTGGGAAAATCTCAATTTTTTTAGGAGACTCAGTATGTATTAGAAATTTGTATTGAAAGTTATTTTTGTTTCCATTTAATATATATAGTTATATAACTTCTTTTTAATTTTAATTTACAAGTTCTGAAATCGACAATATAAACATTTGAGTCCATTTTTATGCTTTTAGTTTTCGGGCAATTATACCGAGACAGTGAAAAATGCTAAATATATTTATAGTGTTGTATTTTAACTATTTTTAATCTGGTTTAATAAAATTTAATTTGCTTCTCTTGATTAGAATATCAAGGGTGTATAATTAATTGAAATTTACATTTAGTATATCTATAAGATATTCGGCTGATGACTAGACTTATGCAAAATTTTGTTTATTTCAGAGTGTATTACATGCATAAACAATTAATTCAATTCTAAATGTAACACTCTAGAATTAGAGTGTATGCTTTTTTTTATTGTTTTTTTATTCTTTTGTGTACACAACTTACACAATTGCAACAGGATTACTAGAGAACTTAGGTATGCCAAATCTCTGTATAAGAGCAGTTAGGGTTTTAATTCCATAGACTTGAAATTACATATAAAAAAATTTAAGCCTGTCAAAAAAATAATTTAAAAACAAACCCGTGTCCTGATAATGTTCCCTTATATTATATGCTAACAGACAAACTAAATTCACTAATAAACTTCTTGTTTCACAAATTTCACATTAAAGATGAATCATTTTTTTTATTGAACGAGCCAATTTTGTAAAATGTTTTCTTAAATTTATTAAAAACAAATTATTAAAGTTAATGACATAAAAACTTTAAAACAGAAAACTAAAAATTCATAAATCTATTTATCGCGACATAATTACCATTGTTCTTTAAATATATTTAACTATAATAATAATTAACATCTAAATAAAAATACCTTGTTCAAATATACGATCAATATAAAATTATAAGAACAACAACTATATATATATATATATAAAATAAACTAACAATAAAAACTTAAAACAAATGTATTTAAATAAAATGACAAAAAAAAAAACAAATCAGAAAAAAGCAAAACAACAAAAAAAAAATTCTCCTCATTATTACTGCATACTGAGCGATTTCCTTGAAATGTAATCAATAATCAATTTTGGGTAAAATAAATTAGATTTCACACAGCTAAAAAAATAAACAACTTTACAAACTAAAGTAATACAAGAGAAGAAAAAAAACTGTTAAAAAAACATTATAAAAACTTCATAATATCTACATAAATATTTCGAAAAATAATAACAAACAACAACAATAACATATATGTAGTTAATAAATAATATTATATATAGATATCACTTTAATATTCTCAGTTTTATCGAATTTATTTTGTACCCACGATAAAAACGTAAGTGGATGTAAATATTTCAAATATACAAACAAATAAATATAAAAAAAACAAAAAAAAAACAAACAAACAAAAAAGGACTACTATACACAAATAGTTAATGCAAATGGATTTCATATATATATCTCTATATACATTTATATCTATGCACATCATTGACGAAGCGAATACCTATGGAAGAAACGGTTTTTTTGCATTTACTTTATTTGAAAAATATAAAAATTATTTCTTTTAACATTTACATTGCAAAATTTTGTTGCTTATTTTTATTAAAAAATTTTTTTTTAAAGTGATCCAATATTGAAAAGGAAATGCTAAGTACAGAAAACATATAAAAAAATAACTTAAAATTCAGTAAAGTATCAGTATTACCTAGCTGTGTAAATTTATTAAAACGTTTTTTTTTAATTGAAAGTTCGCAAAATGAAAAATACAAAATATGCGTACTAATACGTAATAAGTACAAAATATTATGATTCTAAAGACAATGTATATAGGTAAGTAATTACAAGTGAATTTCTAAGTCGGCATACTTAGGCCATCTCGTTTCTCTACGCAAATCCTACTTATTAAAAAAATATATTATTGAGCTTTTTACAAAAGCATTGGAGTCAAATTAAGTAATTTTGGCAACATCAAGATGACCCCAGTAAGCTTATAGAAAGTAGGCTTCTTAATTGGGTTTACTTTTAAAAATTAATCCTAAATGAAAACCTTAATGCAAATCATGATGTATTGTTTTAAATATTTTATTTTACCGTTTAAATACCGCTTATTTTGGGTACTCAACGCATTAAAAATTTGTCAAAATGTCCTTTCATATATTAAAGGAATAATTTATAAAGCTATTTCAAAGTCAATATGAGTATACTGAATCCAAATGTGGGGAGTAGCCAATTTCAAACATTGAAACATCCCACGGAACAATTTTATTGCTATAAGATTATTGCGCACTCTTATGACACTAATATAAGCACTCTTATAGCAGTATTTATTTATTTATTTATTTATTCATTTCAACCATAAAATGCCTTTAGAGATGTTTCTCATTTTTAGGCTATATACAATTTTAATTAAATTTATTTGAAGTTAATAAAAATATTCATAGCAATAAAGTGAAAGTAAGTGTGTAAGTGCAATAAGAAAAGCATTTATGACTATCGTACACTAAATCAAGAGAAAAGTGCAATTAGTGTTAATTTGAGTGCTCCGCAATAGCTGCGAAACATTATATAAATACGTTCTAGCACTAAATTGGAGAATCCTCACAGGCACCGGAGCAAGTGCTGTAACATTGTTATAAGATTAGTATACATATGGATTGGTGTGTATGTTTTTGTTTTGAAATTAATTTTTTTTTTTTAAATAATTTATATGTTATGCGAGAGTGAGATAGGTATTATTTTTTACTTTAATATAATAATTTTATGGATGGAGTTTATATATTATATTTCATGAGAAAGAGAGATAAATATTAATTAAATATTTTTATATTTATTTGGAAATGATTTATAATATAAAAAATGTCTTACTAATTAAATAATATTTTGCAGTTAAGAATAATTATAGATAATAATAATTATAATTATTGTGACCAAAATGCAAAATATGGCTAGGAATGAAATTACATTCACATTTATTATAATAATACTTCGAAAAAATATATTGCACTTCAAAAATAAATAAAATAAGATATATTTTAAAATTGCATCGTTACAATGTTAAATAATGTACGTTAATCAATGCATAACATAAAATTTTACATTTAAATAATTATTCAAAAACAATACTTTTGCGAAAATAATGCAAAATAAAGCTTTGCAGTTTTTGTTCATTTAAAAAAAATTTTTTTTTACTGTGTTTGTAGAAAATAATAGTTGTGCAAAATATTTATTCTAAATATTTATTTAAAAGCTACAGTAAGTTTATTAGTAACATTATAGGAATACAGTAAAATAATAACACTATACTACTGCTATTCTAGCAATTCTATTCTTGTAACAACAGTTTAACTCTGGATATAGAAACACTTTTAGACTTATAACAACATTGCTGTTGCACTTGTTGAAAATCCCATTATAACAACTCCTGCAATTGCTATAAGAACATTCTTATGGCAATATTAATAACATTATTCCCATAAAAACATCATTATAACACCTTTAGTGCCAGAAAAGTATATTAATTACATTATTGCCATAAAAACATCATTATAACATCTTTAGTTCTAATCGGGAGTTATATAGGAGTCTTATAGCACTAATTTTGGTTTTATAACAATAAAATATTATGTGGGATTGCAGCGATTCCTGGCGCACCGTGGTTCGTCAATAGTATTGTATAATTGTAATCTACAGGTAAGAACGATTAAGGAGGAAATTAGGGCCTTAATTATTAGGGGCCTTCAATTACGTAAAAACACAACTTGTTACGAAAATCGATTTTCTAAGACGATTGTAAGAAATCGCGGTGTTGAGTAATTAAGCCAAACTAATTAAAACAAAGAGCTGCCAGTGTTGTTATAAAAAAATGAAAAATATAGTTGTCAAATGATTTGAATTGAGATGTTTTTTTTATTGTTGTTAGTTTTCTAAAAAGTATACATATTCTGTTTTGAATTATAAATTATTAATTAGTGTGTCTATATTTTGCACTATTTTATAACTATTTTATAAATAAAACCTTTTGGGACTTTATTAATTAATTATTGAGTTTCTTTTATTAATTTATGATACAATAATTTGTTACCTATAAACTATAGACCTTGTGAATAGGTACAATATAAAAATGAGTTTTATTTGACTGGATATTTTTGAAGAAGAATCATTTACTGGGAGGGCTTGCTTTTTCTTCATGATCCCTTGACAATTGTTGGATTGTTCTCTGTAATGAAAACCAATTTTTCCAACTGCCTCTTATTGTTGATTTTTTTTCTGAAAATAATAAATTATCAAAAAAAAATTATTTTTATTATTTCATTACTTAAATTTTTACCAGATTTTCCATAATTATGACAATATTTAAGAATTAACTTACACTAAAAATAAATAACACCATCCAAAAAATTTAAAGTCGCGTACAAAAATTTATACGACTTTGATATTAACAATTCCAACTAGTCGACTTAAGTCGGCAAAAAAAAAGTCAATTCACAATCGACATTCGCAACTATAGTAGCTAACACATCCAAACAGACTAGAAAAGAGTTTGTTAGCTATAGAAGTGGTGTGAGTCATATCAGTCACCACAGTAAGCTGCAGAATGCTCAATAGACAGTAGGAGCAACGATGTAAGGGTCCAGCAATGCAATGGGATATAATGTTAATATCTGGATGGTTAACCATTGGGTTCTCTCATTCGCTAGTCATTAAATGTGGTGTATATATAAAAAAAAATATGATGTCTCCAGATTATTTTATAGGAAAATAAAAAAAAAAGTATATATATACAAAAAGTACAACACCATGTACTTATACACTTAACAGTGTATTTAAATTTTGGTTATAAATTTTTTTTTTGTCTTTTGGTGCAATTTGGATGTCTTAATATTTAAGTATTAATATACAAGATGTTCCAGATGCAGTTATTTTCTTTTACCCAGAAATGAAAGCAGAAGATACCAACATTAATCAGGATTACTGCTGATTGAAGCTAAAACTATCAATGTCCAATTAGCCACAATACTTAACTACTGGATAGACATCATTTCTCATTCAAAAAATATTAATATAGAAGTATATATCTGTTTGTAATGGGTTAAAATACCGCTAGTGTTAACCTATTCAGGACGTAATGACATTTATTCAATATAAAATACATAAAATATACTCAAAGTTATTATTACTGGATTTGTTATAACAACGAACATCAAAAATTGATACAGTACAAGAATATCTACACAGTTTCAATACTGAATAAATCCGGAGAACGATATTAAATCAGGAAACCAAATCAAGTAAAGGAATAAAAAATTTTTAATATTAACACGAAAATAATATCTAGTGATAATATAACGGTTTTCTTGGTTCAACAAATTAAAATTAGAATTCGAATCAAATGATATAAGAGATGAAGAATATTGTACCGTTTTTGTATTTCAACTTAGTTAAGTATAACTAATTAGGCATTGTTGTACCTTGTTTTACTAGAAAAAATAATAAAAAAATTTTTATGGATTTTCAAGATTTTCACGTATTCAGCTCTCGCCATCATCTATGTTTAAAATTTCTTTTTCGACTAGTCTATTTTTTATTTCTCACAAAAATCTTGCTTTCAGAATCTTATTTCTTGGTCCTATATATTCCCACATTTTTTTTTTAAGTTCTTTACAGTAACTTACGTTAAATTACGTTTTCATGCACTGAGTATATACGGTACTGCAATTTTTACATCATAAAGTGGAACATGTAATGTTTGACTAGTATTATATTCATTGATCAATTTTCTGGTTATATAACCTAATTTGTAGTTTAATTCCCATTACCTTTTTACTAAATAAATCCACCGCCATTTATTTGTTTTATAAATTATATTAATCAAACTAAACTTTAACGCCTCGTCACTGCTTCATATAAATATTTAAGCATTTTAATTTCTACACTTTTTATATATGTATGTATGTGTATGATGTTAGCATTACAATTTTATTAATGAGTTTGTTTGATGTACAGATTAATAAGATAATTTTTTATATTCGCCTTTGTCCAAAAAAAAAAAAAAAAATTAACAAAAAAAAAAGCATAAAATGGAGAAAAAAAGTCCAGAAAAAAAACAAACAAGAAATGAAACAAAAAAAAATAAGTATACGTATATGTATATCATCAAGGGTGATAATTTATTGTTACATCTCATATCTATGAATTCTTATATTATATTTGATGGATTCAGTATTAGGTAATATAAACCTAGGTTTTTGTTCTCTTCTCTTAATACTTTATTATAGATATATGTATAATGTAGATATAGGTATCGTCGATTTACTATATATGTTTTTGTCGATTAACTAAATACAAAAAATAGGAAAAAAAAACTCATTCACTCATACTTATATAATAATATATGATGGCTGATGATGGTTTTTTCTTTTAAAAATTTGTTAATTGATTAAAGGAGTTTTTGTTTTCCTTTTGTTATTTATGTTTTTTGTTTAAAATAAATTCTATTGTTGTAAATGAATTTGTTCAATTTTTTGTTGTTGTCAATTTTTTTTTTATCATCTTTAATTGAAATTTCTCTCTATTAATTTTATTTTTTTATAATTCTCTTTTTTTCTATATAGCTACATGTCTATTTTATTTTATTTTTGTTTTTATTTTTTTTGATTGAGTTTCCGTTTTTTCTAATACGTCTTAAGTTGTAAACTTTGATGGTGGGCAATGATTTAAAATTCTAAATAAAAATTTACTTAATAAATTTATTGAATTTTCAAGTATAGTACATCTTATAAATGTAAATTTGAATAATTTTGCAACGGTTGTAGAATTTATTTTCTTCCTCATTTATGTCATTGCCTGTTCACATATTAAGATGCTGGAATTTATTTGAAAAACTGATGAGTTAAATTATTTAGGTAGATATCAATTTTTGGTAAATATAAAATTTTAAAACTATCGGAATATTCAGTTACTACGGCTTTTTCAATAGTTTTAGCATCCACTTATATTTTTAGCAATTAAAATATAATCAGTCAAGTACTGCCATTTAGCAATATAATATCAATTATGTAATGTCAAACAGTTTTTTTTTCTATATTCATCCAATTTGTTCAATAGTCACTATAAAAACTAACTCTAATTAACGGAAGAATAATTTTCAAATTGCTTGTATAGCCATTATATATATATATATTTTAGCCTTTAGTTATACTGTTCTATTATCAAGTTTAATGTCCTGAAAAATGAAATCGAATAACAATTTATCTAATGAAATAGATATATTTTCACATCTTCCAAATACTATATTCAACTACTTTAAATTAGACGATTTAAAGAAAAAATTCGAAAAAACTAAAAAAATTGATGAAAGTTCAAATTTTTTAGTTAATTATCCTAAAGTGAAATTAATTAAATTAAACTAGTGAAAGAGCCTTTAGTTAGTTTGCTTTAGTTGAAAAAACTAATCTATTTTTTTCTGTGTATGCTATAGTGATGGTCACTATCGAATGATTTTGACTATCGAATTAATTTAATAATTTGAGTTGGGAATTGATATGATACTGAATACTGAGAGTTACTACTTTAGTTATTAATTTTGAAGTTCAATAGTTTTTCGTTGTGTGCTGTTAAAAAAATAATATTGCAGGCACTTTTTTCAATTTCTATATATTTTTTTTTTTTTTCATTTTTACACTCTACAGTAACTTAGGTAGAATCTCCTTTTCGTGCTTAATTAAGTACGGTACTGCAATTTTACACTACAATATCTACAATATTTCGCGTATTTATTTATCAAATTACTGGCTTATCAACTCATTAAATGTGGAAAACTACTGCTATTGTCAGGAACTAAGCCTTCTTAAATAGAATAGTTTCATTTTTATTTAATTTGTTACCAGATTACACTCTCAATTATTTTTTGCCATTTATTATATCCCAGTGACAAAGGGTACTGGACCAGGTCTAAAAATCCATAAAGCATTTTTTTTTTTTTTGTTTTGCTTCATCAGGAATCGAACCTGGGACCTTTCGGTGGAAAGGCAGGCGCTCTACCTACTGCGCCACCCAGCGTGTGTCTAATATATTATTTTATTTTTTATCAAACTCACAATTTTCTCCAATTGCTTCTTAATACTAAAACTTGTTTAAAAAAAGAACAAATTTGATAAACATAGAAAATTAAAACAAATTAAAAATTAATTATTCTACATTTTAAAAATTTCCACCAAAGTCTATCTAGAAAATATAGTCGACTTTAAAAGCCTATTAATAGAATACTTTTCTATCGAATCCAAGACTTCCACGATTAAGCTTAATAGACTAATTTTCCTATTGTTTATTGTATACTTTTTTTTATAGTTTATTGTAGAAAAAAGTTGATCGCAATAGACTTCCACGATTGACCACTCAGATTTCATTGATCAGACATGATTTTGTTAGCAGCTTTTGAACGATAAAAGAGTAGCACAGTTCGAACAGTTTCGTCTGTTTAAATCATCTAACAAAAAAGGCTAAAGCATACTGAAAGAACAGACACATTACAAATTAAAAATTTAATTAATAGATCTCATTAGCCAGCAATTTAATTAATAATGTAAGAGATCTGAATAATAGTTAAATCTCAACAAACAAGTTAAACATTCAAAAAAAAATTTGTCAAATATGAAATTTAATGTTCTGCTAGGAAAAAAAAATGGATTGAAAAAAAAAAATATAAAATTCCGATTTTTAAATACGAAAATGTTAAAACTAAAATTTAGGGAAAATCAACTATCAAAAACCATTTAAGTAGACCTAGGTATACGTATTTTTTTTTCAAATCTATAAGATTATGTTTTAAAATTTGCAAATTAAAAAAAAATATGGTACAATTATCCGAACCATATCAAAATTGATACTTATTATTATTCTTTTAAATGATATATATTTAAAAGGTGACGTGGCGAATTCAAATATTTTTTAAATTGTTTTTAATTTTCAATTAGAAAATTGATTTTAAAATTTCATGTCATGTAGAAATAATTTTAATATACAAAAATTTTAAATTATCAAATTGCCGCAACAACACTCCGATTTAAATTTGATTTTTTTTTTTTTAAATAAATTGTTATGTTTGAGGTTGTTGTTTAAGATAAATCAATAAAAAACATAGTGTCCACGATAAATTAAAATGATAGAAAACAATTCATAATGAAATATTGACTTTGATTTTTTAGCAAACTTCATCGAATTTCGAGGAGCCGACGAATATCATTGTTATGCTATAAAATAAGTTTAAGTTATGGTTAATATGGTGAAATCAACTTGTGACAATATCCCAAATTCAATCTATAAATGTTGATACACCAAAATTATCTAATGATTACTTAATTTTTACTTATAATCAGCAAATATGAATGTCAAGGTTTAACTATATGTTGGCATATCGGTTTGTGTATAGCAAATTTAAAATAGGACACAACACATTCCCTTGGGGGATACCAGAAAAATGACGTAATAAATACATAATTTCAGTCAGTAAATTGTAATATAAAGAAAATTTAAGTAGCACCGCTCCTATTAAAGTGACAACTATATAAATTTGTGCTTTATTAAAACGTAAAGCCTGAGTTTAACAACAAAAAAAATTGGATTATTTTCCCTCATATAAATAAATTTAATTTAAAAATTCAATATTAAGCTTTTTTTCATTATTATTGGAAAATTTATGATATTTTTAACTTACACTCCTTTATACTTATTATATTATTATCATACCATTTTGTTTTACCTATATTATTAAAAACTACTTACCATTATTTTTCATAATGAATGTCTACAAACATTCAACGATACTGTCATAGCTCTTTGAACTCTTATTTGATTTTAATAATTAAACAAAAAAATTAATTCATATATAATTATTGTCTATATACATGAAGGCGGATATTCAATGACCTTATATAAAAGAAATCAAATAATTTTTATGTATCACAATATAGAATAAAAATTAAAATAGAATACAAAAAAAAAAAAAATTTGCAAATATAAAAATTCTTTTAAAATTATAAAAAAAAACGTATTTTAAAAATAATAAATATAATTTAAATAATATTCAATAAAAGAACACACTGAGTTATATTTTTTTTTTTTTTTTTATAATTAAATTCTGAATCTAAAAATTTTATTTACAACAAATTTATGTTCTTTTTTTCCCCTTATATAATTACAGAGAATGGCCTACTAATACGTATATTTGGATTTATTTTATTTATTTTTTTTTTTTTTTTTTTTGTTTTTTAAATTAATATTTTTTTTTTGTAATTTTTACATACATATATATATTTTATATATAGCTTCAATAATATTTTCAATTTTATTTTTATTGACTTTTTTGTTTTTCTATATATTTTTGAGATTTTTAATTTGAATTTTTGTTTTCAAATTAATTTAATTTGTCTAGAAATAACTATGGATTTTGTTTATATGGAAATAAATAGAAAATTATGTTTACATATTTATATTGATATATACATACATATATGTATATTTAATTTGTTCAATATTATTTTATATTTTATATTCATTATTATTTTTTTAACTTATATACAAATATATTTTATTATTTATTTTATAATGTTACCGTTAAAATACGAAATGCGTCAAAACATATTTGAAATTATTACTATGTAATGGTATAATGAAGTAATTTTGAATGTTTATAAATTGTAAAAATATTTTAAATAATATGTTTTAGAAGACATTATTAACCTGAGCATAGGAAGCGCATAAGAAGTTGATTGTGGATTATTCAATATTGTGAAGTAAGCAACTATGCAATATTGATATAATTCAAATTTATAGAGTTTAGGATGAAAAGACATACTTTACGAGATAATGTTTACTTAATAGTAATACTTGATAGATAATACGTACTTGAGTACTAAATTGGGAATTGATTTAGAACGGATGTATATTCCAATTTTTCGACCCAGTTAATAATAAATATCAATGATGCATATTTTCAGAATATCAAATTACTTATTTTGAAATAATTTCTGAAGTTAATATTATTTTGTTTTTGTCAAATTATAGCATGTGTGTACTTTGAAAAAGATAGAAGATCTCAAATTTTAGTGCTTGAATACATTTCAATCTTGATGAGTGTTTAAATCCATCAGGGACACTGATTGTATCAACCACTTTCCATAAAAGTTAACCTCTATGTGTAAATTATTAGCTTCTACAATAATTTTTAAAATAGGTTTTAAAAACTTAATATACCCAGTGAAGTTAAAAAGAAATCATCAGAAGTTATTATCTCATATCATAAAATAAACTAATCCTTTTGCAATAACTTTGAGTGTGTCTTCTGACATATTAAGACATTTGAATGGTATTAAGACATTTGAATTGCTGGCAATATTAATTTATTTCTTATTTTGAAAAAGAAAATATATGTTTTTTTAGTTAAAATACACATAGCTAAATGATAAACATAAAAACGCGATTGTTTTTGGTTACATTAGTCCAACGTCTAACGACGTCAATTTTTTTAGAAGGACTGCTAAATTGGTATTTAAATTAATACGCAAAATATTAACGTTGGTTTGCTAATAACTGCTTATTATAGATATTAGTATTTTCCTTTAGTAATAATTGATATTTCTTCTTCCAGACATTCAAATAGTGAAAAAGGTTTAAAAGCGTTATAAATAATAAATATAAAAGAAATGTGGGTAATCAAAATTTTACTGATATGTTAAATTTTTAGCTATTACTGGGGTTGTTCGAGACTTATATGAAAATATTCATAAATAGAAATTATAAGTCTGAATATCGTAAATTCAACATGACTTATAAGTGTGCCTAGAAAATGGATTCACAAAATAAATTTAACATCGCCAATTTCAGGCGACTAAATTGTTTTGATCAAATTTAACGTTTAGAATGTCATTAAATTGTGTTTAAAACGTATTTTATGCATTTTGTGTATAATAAGTTATTTATTATACTCTCTTATATCATAATGATTAAATTGATTATAAGTTAACCATTTTATACCGTTTACTAGCTTTAACTTTATCGTTACAGCCAACATCCTTGATTGACCAAACCAATTAGATCACTAATTATATTGTAGTATTGTATAAATGGGTCATGTATTTAAATGTGTTTCGAAGAAGAAAAAAATTATTGACGAATTACTAAATTGGTTTATATGCATATATATTGATATATATATATATTGATATCTGATATTTATATATGTATAGAGTATTAGAGTATCACTGCAGAAGTTAACCAAATTAATTATTATAGCTTATCTACTTTTGTTTTGGATTTCGTAATTTTACGGTAACATTTAAACATTTATTAATTTTTTTACTTTTACATTTAGTATTTATTAATTTTTTTTTTGTTTTTTTTTTAATTTTTATATAAGTAGCTTTAAATTACTGTATTTTGGTTTTGTTTTGTTTTTTTGTTTTCTTATATATTTTTAATATAAATTACTTATTGTTCATTTGATTTATAATTATTTATGTTCATTTTATTTATTTATTTTATTTTTTTGTTTTTTTTTTTTTATATTTGTAAATATTCTATATATATATTTTTTTTTTGTTATCATTTTTTTTAATTACGTATTTATGTTGGAACTTTGTTAATATTTTACATTATATATATAACAAAAATAATCACAATTTTACAAGTTTTTTTTATTTTTTTTTTTCTTTTTTAATAATATATTTTTATCTTATTAACTATACATAATTTCGAAAAAACTGTGTTTTTTTAATATTAAAAATTATTTTTTATAAGATAAGTTTTTTTTATTTGTTCATTGTTCATAAAAAAAAATGAAATAAAAATTGGAGGAAAATTTTGTTTTTCAAATTACACTTTAGTCTTCAGTGATTTAAAGAAAGGATCTGCTAAAATAAAACAACAAAATATTTAAAAATCTTCTTACAGTGTACATAATTTTTTTTTAGATTTCAATAAAATATTTGGCATTGCAAGTTACACCGAAAATAAAATATGGATATTTCCTTTTTGAATGTTTTAAGGAAAATACTGTGTTTTTTTTTTGTTTTTTCATTCTGTATAGGAGGACATGAATTTTAAGTATAAAATTTTAATAAATTGCAAATTATAAAAAATCAAATTAAAACATTATAATATCAAAATACACGATGTTTATAGTAAGATTTTAATTCCTAAAGAATTAATTTTAATTAAATCAGTTTATATAGGAAAACCATTTAAATTTAAGTAATAAATGAATTTGAAAATTTAAATACCACAACTAAGGTAGAATAATATGATTGAAAAAAAAATTAATAATATATGAATAAAATTTAGAATTGTTTTTAAATATTCTATAACATAAATTTACAATACATAATAATATAAATAATAATTATTAATCTTCTATATCTATTATAAATTATATATATATATATAGATGATTGTTTAATATTTAATGACTTTCTTTTTTAAATTAAATATACATTTTAATATTATTATATATTATAATTTCGCAGTGTTTAAATAAAAAAAAAAATTACATTTACAATAACAGTATTATTTTTGTTTAGTTTTAATCTATTATATTGTAAATTATTTCACCGTTATACCTATTTATTTATTTTTTGTATTTTGTATTTTTACTATTATAACTGAAAAATTTGTTTGTTAAATTTTCTATTACATTTTTTAATAGCTTTGGTATTTGCATGCCTTTAAATTTTAAAGACTTTATATAATAATAATATAATTATTTATATATATATATGTTGTATTTTTCGTTAATCTTATACTAATTATTTAGTTTACAAAACAATTCTATTAAAATACAATTAAAAAGAAAAAGATGGACTTTATATAATGGTTATGTGGTATAAGAACTAAATTTTAAATTACAGATTTAAAATTACGGTACATATTTGAAAAATTAGAAAAAAAAACAAATTTCAATTCATTTAAAAATAACAATCATGAAATAATTTATATTATATTATTAATAAAAAATGGTGTATCAGTATATATAATATTATCGAAAATTATTAATTATTATTTACAAAAGTATGTAATAAGGTATATAATAGTTGAAAAAGAAAAAAAATAAAAAATAGAAAAGAGCCAAACTCAATGCTCAATTTCCTTAAATAAATACTGTAATTTTTTTTTTATATTTATTTAATTATGTTCCCTTTTACCAATGAATAGGAAGATCTGTGATTTTGATTGAAAAAAACCAACAAAAAATATTCAATTTACAATTTAAAATATTTGGGTTACTGATTTTAGTGTAGGAGATTTTATTTTAATTATTTATTTATTTATTTTTATTCTATTTAGTATCTGTAATTTTATATTTTTAATTCTATATTATTTGACAAAATTTAATTACAGTAGATATTAATATTTGAAATTAGGGTTTTGAAATTTTAAGAACTTAAAATTAAATTTATTTTGGGAAATGTCATGAATTTCATCCTAGAGTTTTTAATCACACTGCAATTATAAATTAAAAGATTATTCAAAAGAAAATTTAAATTACATATTATAAATTTGCTATTCATTCAAAAATATTTCCAATAAGAAATATGTACCCCAATTTTTTGAGTTATTATTTTTAAAATATTTTTTTAAATACTTAATCAATAAATTTTACGTTTAAACCATATTCGAAAAGAAAATTAAAAAAAAAAACAAGGTCAGTAACTACTGACAATTCTATATGGGGTTAATCGTGGAAACCTGTTTCAAAAGGATTTTTTAAAGGCGCCAGGGTCATTTCGGAACTATCAGCATAAAACAAAATTTTGATAATATTATTTCAGAGTGCACCCAGGTTCGGTCTAGCGCAGCCACTACACTTCTTTTACTAAACTCAAACAAAAAAATTATGGTTGGTGATTATTTAATCTCTTCGTATTCAAATATTGATTAAAACAACGTCATTTTCATTTTAATATCAATTTAAAAATTATTATGAAAAAATGTATCTCAATTAAGACTTTAAATAAAAATTAATTTTAACAACTTATCGATTTTAATAAAATAACTTTATTAGAGTTCAGCCAAGAACAACATAATTATAGAGTTGAAAAGGGAATTAAAAAAAAAAAAAATTAAAACCGAATCACTTCTTAATCGGAAATTTTGCACTCAAAATTGAAATCGATAATCAAATATTAAAAGTCTATAATTATAAACATGGGTTTAAACTCTTTAAATTATTAACCAGAGAAATATCTGAGCAATACATCAGGATGAACTAAAACAATCAACTACTGTATATCTCATTTTAAAGCCTTTTATTCGGTATTAAAAATTTATCAAATCGAAACGGTTTTAATACGATTATAATACGATTTTAAATTTTTCCGCCATAATTTTTTAAATCACTCTAGTCTATAACATATAATTTGATGATTTAAGTTTTCTTTCGAAGTCGTAAAACTTATATATAAAATATTCAAATCTTCCAAATAAAAAATTAACGTATATATACTCAAATTATAACAGTATGAAACTGTTTCGCCATACCAGCACCAAATCAATATTCAACATGGACTATACTTTTTAACACCAAATAATCAAAGTTTTATTCATTGAGACAGTACTGATGGTGAAAAGTGTTTTAAATACCATCAGTGTGAATTCCATATATTTAGAAAAATATATTTTAGTTCTATTTGAAGGTGATTAAATGCAGTATCAACGCACTTTATCCAATTAAGTAATTTAAAATGAAAAAAAACTGGTCTATTCGGAATTGTAGACAAACCCTGCTATCGGTAACGCTCAACTAATCAACTCGCAAATAGAAATTTGCATACTTTTTACATTGTGTCTTCGATATTACAAAACACAAATTTTTGATTTGTGAATTACGACTTATTGAATGTATTTTTAATTTTTATTTAATATTTTTTAAAATAAATTTTTTAATGAAAATTAAAACAGTAAATTGTAGTCATACTCTCATGTTTTTTAGGTGCTATTTTTCACAACATACTACTCACACAAACAAATAACGGTCAACAACGAAACATAAAAATTGTTGCTGCCTTGTGTGTTCAAATTTAACTGCCAATTTACATATCTGAAAGCATAACGATCGTCAATGGTCGTCAACTGCATAACTGAAAGTGTGATGACAGTTGATTTTTGTTACAGCTGCAGCGCAGTCCACATAATCGAAAAGAGGGTAAGTGTCTATCAATCAGATCGATTTGAGTTAAATTTTTGAAAGGATTAAATGATTTTAAGTCTCTTGAATAATGTATTTCAAAGATATTTGTTGACGCATTTAGTTGATAAAAGTTATCGTAATAGAAGGGGAAAATTCTACAGCCAAAAAAATCTTCGAATCCTGACAAGAAGATAAAATAAGTTGGGGCAGATCAAAACTCTGATTAAAAGCCGAAATATACGTAAAGATGAAACAATTTTGAATTTCTAACTAGTAGGTAGCTGGGTTTCTAAAAGCAGCTACCATGTAGCTTACATGATCTGAAATATTTAACATTTGATTTCATATTTACTGCAGATTTCATATTTTATGCAAATTTTTTATTTCTACTTTGCCTGTTATTATTTGTACTACTTCAGATCAGTCATCAACACTATATGGTGGTAGTGTTGTGTCAAAAAATGTTCGGATATACAGAATATAACAACATGTGTTGTGTTGTAAAAATAAGTCGCAAATAAATTGCAAAATGATAGTTCATTTTTAGACGAATGGTAGATCATACGACAATGTAACATTTTTTTGACATCTCAAATCATGTGTGACGATAATATCAGACCACGCGACGCTTTCGATACATTTTCAATATCACAGTTAACTTCATTAAAACGAAAAAATATAATTTATTTAGAGTATTTTTGATTCGATGAAATTATTTTTTAACTGCAGTAATAGTAAGTATAAATAAAAATTAAAGTATGATCATTTTTTTAACAATTTCGTTTTCGAAATACTGTTGTTTATATATAGGTCTAATAGTTCTGAAACAGCTATTGTTGCAATATTAATTATTTAATTTTTTCACTGGCATTAAATTTTAAATTTTACTCGGCAAAAAAAAAAAAAATGTATTTTAATTTTTTTAAATATTTTTTATTTTATGTTTCTAATAATTTCTTTGTCATTTCTTCCACATTACAATTTTCAATTATTAACTAAATAAAACAGAGACATAAAATGTTTACAATTTATATGGCAACATTTTCTCGTTATAAAACAATTGATTCCCAAGATGCCATAATTTACTTTAAAAGTGATTATAGAAGTCGTGTCTATCAAAATCAAAAAGACTCTCATAATAAGATCTTTAAGAAATACTATAGATACAATTGACAATTATTCTATCAATAGAACAGTAAATAAATGTACAGCTTAAAATATCAGAAATTTAAAGAACATACTAACAAAATTATCAGAATGTAATCAAAACCGATTATAGCTTAAGAATAATCCAAAATGTAATTCAAAATGTAATCGAAAACAACCAGTAGTAGGTATAGATATGCAATAGTGAGTCTATATATATAGGCAAATTTTGATGTTGAAATATAGGCAATTTTGAAATTTTGAAAAAAACATTTTTTGTAACTAAAATTTATATAAAAATTAGTGTTAACCAATTTTGTTAAAAATTTATTTTTTAAGTTATTATATATGTATGCAATTGTACATGTAAAATACATAATTATATAGGAGAAATTGGTTTTTTTTTTATAGATTATGATTTGTTTTTGATTGCACTATTTTATGGTAAATATTTATGTAAAATGGTCATCATCGTCATCGTATACTTTATTTTATATAATATATTATTTTATTTTTCCTTTTCTCCATTTTTATTTTCATATCACTGGCCCTTAATTTATTTAATTTTATTTATTTGTTTTTTTTTTTTTAATAAATTATAAATTTTTTTTTTTTATTGTAATTATACATTATTGAATCTATATAATAATAATTTTTGTAATGTTTAGAATGAAATGAAATTCTATAAAATCATACAAATATTGCAATTAATTTCACCTTAAATAAATAATATTTTTTAATAATAATAATAATAATATAATAAAAATAATTAATAATAATTATTTATATAATATATATTATATGAAAAAAGTTAACTACAAAATTATTTTTTAAACATGATACATATATATGTAGACTTATTTTCTGTTTATTATTTTTATTTTTGTTATCTTTTCATATTTATAAATTAAATATTTTTGTTTTTCGATTTAATTTATTTTAGTTATTTAATTAATCAATTATAATTAAATATTTTATAAAATAAGTAAATATAAATATTTATATATATATTTATATATATATATATATATATTGTTTTGTTTTTCTGTATTTTTTTTTTTTGTTTTTTATTTGTTTTTGGAAACACTTACAATTTAAATTACGTATATAGAATTTTAAGTCTAAATTTTGTATTTATTATTTATTTATTTAATAATACAATTTTAACTATATATTGAGGTCACATGAGTTGGTTTTGTTTTTCTTTGATTTGTAGCAAAAAAAAAAAAAAAAATTAATTAAAAATTAAAAATCAAATTTTTTATTTAAATGTAAACTAAAAATTAAAAATTCTCATATTAATTGCAGAATACTAATATAATATTTTAGAAAATAAGATTTTTTTATTATTATTTCTTTTACTTATTTTCCATTATTACTATATTAGTATTTGATTTGAAATCTGGTACGATTCCGTGCTATGAAAGAGTATCTTATAATGAGTACATTTATATTAAGACAAACTTCTTTGGTATTTTCATATGTACAGAAAGCAATAGGAGCTTTTAATTCCGTATACAAGGCATTAAAGATTTTTTTTTTTAATTTTTTAATAAAAATTTTAGAGGTTTAATAGATTTTTTTAAATAAAATTCTACCCAGATTAATGTTAAATCCGAAAGTTTGATTTAACTGACTCAATCTTTTTTTATGCAACTGTGACAAATTTTTAATTAAAAATTAGTACCTATTATTTTTGATTTTTATTTAAACATGGTTATAATGTTATTGAATTTAAGGTAAACAATATGTAATTAACAAATTAATGATTATAATATAATTAAATTTTCATAATATGATTTTGTTAGTAAAAAATTGCCATCAAATTAGAATTTCAAGTTAAGCTTAAGATGAGAAGAACTTAAAATTTTATCAAATTAAAATTTGACTAAAATTTAAGAATAAAAACAATAAAAAACAACACTTCTGTAGAAATAATAAGATTTTATATATATAGAATTGAAATAACATATTTACAGGTACCCTGTACTCTGCTGTATTTTATATTAGCATCGGTTTAACACGTAATATAGCCTAATTTACATTGCAATTTTTTTGAAAATCAAAAAAAAAACGTTACTTGAGAGAATTGCTTTGCAAATATAAATTGTTTTTTGATATCAAATTCTGCATTGATCACAAATATTTGCCGTAATAACTATTTCATAACAATCAATGATCATTGAAGTGACCTACTTCCGAAATATCAATATTTGAATTATAAAAATTAATTAATTCATTAGTGATATTTTAACAAATCTGGTTATCAAAAACAACAAAAGAAATTCTGATATACCTCCGGGATCGGGATTGTCAGACCTATTGAAAAATATGAAAGTAAATTCAGAAAATCACTATCAGAAAATATTGAAAGTAAATTAACGTTTCGAAAAAATTTTTAGGATCAATTTAAAAATATTTATGAGAAAAAAAGTATATAAAAAAAATACAATTCTGATTTTTTTTTTTTTTATATAATCCCAAGTCTATGGGATGAACACCCTAACTGCTTTTACGCAGAAATTTGGAAATCACAATCACATACAATAGCTTTTTCTGTAGAATTTTTGTGGTATAGACTAATTTAAATGTGGAAAACTATATATACTGTAAAGTACTTCGTCTTCATAATAGCATAGTTTCATTTTATTTTTAGTGATAACCAAAACTCAAATTTGTGATACAAACTCCAATATAATGAATTTAAAATTTTAATTTTATAAGCACAGATTTAGTAAGCAAAAAAAAGCAAAAATTATCTCCGTAATATCTGGGTGCTTAAGTGCAGCCGAAATGATGAAGAAACATTTTTGTGATCATAGCCAGCAAGGTAACAATAATATCTATAAAGCATTTGTTAGACATATGCTAATACATTTTTGTCAAATACAAGATTAACTCAGCAATAACAAATATTGTCAAAAATTTCTGCAAAGGACTGGAAAAAGCGAAAGTTAAAAGAAGCCAAAAAGTAGGTACTGTTAATAAATACAATATTAGTCCTACTAAAATAAAAAGTAGTAGAAGAAGATGAAGAAAAAGATATTGCTCAGGCCAAAAATTTAAACTCTATTAAATAATATCAAAATTTAACCCAAATTTTTTGCTGTAATTAGTTTTAAAAAAATAAGATTATTAAATATAATTTTATCAAAAATTAAATTTTTTTACTATAGGTACCTATCAAATTTTCGGATTTAAAAAATAAAATTAAAATTTTTTTGTTTTTAACACGGTTTCGTACAATTTCAAATAAGTTTTCTAATATTGGTGTAAATTATTAATGCAGATTTCTGAGCCTAGATTTTTGATTTTTTTTTTCGATTTTGCTTATTTTTTTGTTTTTTGGATGGTGGTAATTTTATATTTTTTAATAAATATAACATGATTTTTAACTAAAAAAAAAATATAATTTCATTTTTTATTTTAAATTAAAGAATTTTACGTTACAAATTAGTATTTGGTTATAATATTTAGATGTCGCCCTATTTTCCAGTATTTTTTTTTTTTAATTATTTGCATGTCTATTTTTTATATATATTAAAGCTAAATAAATAAACTTTACAAATAGTGTCTATATATATATTTATAATATTAATTAATTAAAAACTATTAGATATTTGCGAATAATACAATAAAAATTAATAATATAATTTATATTTCTTATTGTTTTCTTTTTCATTTGAGATTCTTATTACACAAAAAAAAAATTTTGAAATTTAAATTTAATTTTAATTAAATAAAATTAAAAAAATAATTTTTTTAAATAAAAAAAAAAAAAAAAACAATTCCATTTTGTTTTTGTATATTGACTACTTAAAATTAAAAATTTAATTTTTTGTTTTGTTTTGTTTTTCTTTAGAACAAGTTTTAAATATTTTTGTTTTTTTATTTGTTATTTATTTATATTTTAAATCAATCTATTGAGGACTTTGTGGTGGTGTCATTTCATCAGCATTATCACCTGAGCCCGGTTCACCTTTGGTTTTATTTTCTTTTTTCCATTTCATTCTACGATTTTGGAACCAAATTTTTATTTGCCTTTCAGTTAAACATAGGGCATGAGCAATTTCAATTCGTCTACGTCGCGTTAAATAACGATTAAAATGAAATTCTTTTTCCAATTCAAGTGTTTGATATCTTGTGTATGTTTGACGACCACGTTTTCTTTCTGAAAATATTCAAAAAAATTTATTAATAAAATTTTTATTGTCTGCACATTTATAAGTATATAGAATATGTAAATTTCAGAAAAAAAAAATAAAGAAAACTAAAGAAAAAAAGAAGCTATTAATTACAAGAAAAAAAAATAATAAAAATAGTATCTAAATCTAAAAGCAAATTAAGTCTACAGTTATAATTAATTTCCAATTGAAAATGCATTATAGAAAAATTTAAATAAAATTTAATGAATGGCTACCAAACATAGATTTTCATTCAAATTTCTATCGTTTCTATTTATCATTGTTTAGGATACACAAAACAAAAATAATTTATTTTTCATGTGATCGTTTTTTAAGCATATTTTTGTTTATTTCAATACGTATTAATGCTACAAGATCATATACTAATATAATTCACTCATTCAAATCTGAAGAATCTTCTTATTTGTACAAAACTAAAAGGTTAGGATCCCAAATTTAATGCGAGGCAAAAATATTGCCTTTTATTAGGAGGACAACAAAGATGTCTGGTAAGATAAATTTCAATGTTTAAGAAGACTGTTTTAGTAGGGTTAAATACCAGTTGTACACATTATTTTAGTTGCTATATTTGTTGTATTGGGTAATAGGAAGACAGACCAAACTAAGCCTGTACTCCAAGCTTCAAATATATAATAGTATAATTAAGACCATTTGGACTTATGGCAGCCAACTTTGGGTTTGCACTGATAAATCTAACTTATTAATTATACAGCGCTATCAAAATAAATTCCTTAGAACTAATACAAACGCATACCGGTATGATTCAAATGATGATATCCACAGAGATCTCAAGGTAAAAAGAATCAATGAAGTCATTAGGAATCATGCGCTGAAGCACGAACACAGATTGGTTCAACACATCAATTCAAAAGCGATTGAGATATTAAATAGAACAGAAGATATAAGAAGGCTAAAAACTCACGATTTAGTGGGATAAAATAAAAACATAGGGGAGCAGAAATATTGATTTCTGTAAACCCACACGGGTCATGCTTTTTAAGTACTGTTTAAATGTAGTAATAATTCGTTGTAATATGTAATAAAATTGTATACTATAATAACCTAAAGGTTGTCAAAAAAAAAATTTAAGACTTCATCACGATGTGTTACAGTTTAGTTGGGTCTTTTTGCAGAAGACAAAAAAAAATTAAATAAAGATTTATAAAATTAGAATCATACTTTGCAATTATTTGATGTCGAAATATTACACATATTCACACATTTTAGCTTTAACCATATTATATTTTCAAAGAGATGCAATGTTTGAAATTTCAACTTTCCATTAGAATAGCTAATAAATAAATTTTCGAACTTACACTTTAAATTACAGCCTACATTTTTCGAATTCGTTAGTATTTGAAGAGAGAGGTATGTATACATATACATTTTTTGAAACAGAAGATCCAAGTTGTGATTTTGTTGTCTACAATTTTTTTATTTTGTTTTCAAAAACCATTTGTCTAAAGCTTTTGATTTATATCATATTTATGTATATGTCGGCCATATTTTATATTAATTTATCCTGTTAATTTACAATGTTCGTTACTTTAATTTAGATTTTTCAGGAATTAAGCCTTTTAAATGTATCTATTTTAAATTAGTTTTATAAAAGATAGAATAATATTGATAGATTTAAATTGAAATAAAACACATCAGGTATGAATTAAGTTTGAATTCTCTTTAACTCTTAACATTTATTGTTCAAAAATAATTTTTTGTCATATATTTAGCACTAGCTCTAATAAATCGCATTTAATTAGTCTAATTTTGTATCAAGTGGTCTTTCAACCAATTGATTTTTAATGACAAATAAGTCGAGTTATGTTAATTTCAAGCGTAAATTGTTCCTAGCTTATAAGCACAATCCATTGACTTCAAATATCCCTAAAAAAAAATTTAATGGCGCTAAATGTAACGAAAGCCAATTCATTTAATCAATTTTTAAAATAATTTCATATAAAATTGTTTTTCAATAAATTAATTGTTTTAGCCTTTGTATGTGGAACGTAACTTAATCATGCTAAAACCAAATTAGTTTCAAACAAATGTCGAAACAAATAATCATTTATGATGTACCTTATATTATAATGACCAACGTTGACAGTAAAATTTTTTCTGGCCACATTTTTAAAGAAGTAAAAACAAATGAAGCTTTAAGCGTGAAAACAATAACAAAACAGTTATGTTTGCTAACGTAAAAATTTGACAATCACTGGTTAAATTGTCAATCCCTGAACAAAACTTTATCGATAAAAAAATTTATCATCTTGCAATTATTGACATTTAATCAAACAAATGAAGTGAAAAATAGCCTTTTTGGTTTAATTCTGTACACACAAATTAGATCTATATATAGACCAAGAAATTTATGTAAAATTTTTCACATTGTAGAATAACAAAAACTAACTTCTAAAGCACGGTATTAAAAATCAGATATGTAGTTTTTTTTTTTAATAAATCAATTTCAAGCAAATAATTTATAGCTTATTAAGTAATTTTTAAGTTTTAAAATATTGAAACTTTACAGGAATTTATTTTGTACGAAGAATTAAATGCAATCCGGAATTAGTATCAACAATATCTGACATTTGGCCAACTTCTAAATTGAACTCATTCTTCAAATGGTTTTTGCATCATTCCACGTCCAAATAATCCTAAGTCACCGCCTTTCTTTCCTGAACTACAATCTGAGTATTTTCGAGCCAATTCTTCCAATGTTGTTTTATCGCTTTTGTTTCATCAATTTGTTTTTTGTATTTTTCAAGTATTTCTCTTGCTTCCGATTTACTTCGTGTAATATTTTCTTCACGCCAGGAACTGGGCCGTCTTTAACCTGCATGTTTAACCAACAAATGAGAACATTGTAGTTGTGGTTGACCTCCGATTCCAAATGGCTGTGCTGGATTTTTTAGACAATTCCATTGAGACTCTTTAGTGTAAATATTTAAGTAATAAGTTTTGCCGGTTGATCGACTTGTTCGCTTTTCCCATCCTTCTGGAACGACACTATTATCTTCATTGTCAGACATTTTAAAATTAACCCCAACCCAACCAAATTATTTTTAATATTTTATTAAATACACATGGACAACACCAAACGGGATCTCAAGAAATCAGATAGATCACATATGCATCAGCAAGAAGTGGAAACAATCAATGTTAGATGTGAGAAATAGAAGGGGAGCAGATATACACAGCGATCATGAATTACTAACTGGGGACTTCAGAATGAAACTAAGCCAACAAGGAAGAGGCAGAAGATATAGAAAGAAGAAAATAAATATAAACAACTTAAAAAATCCGCAAGTAAGAGCTGACATAGTTACGGCGTTACGAGAAAATATTAGAAATAATAGAGAATACACTTGGGAAGAGATTCTGGAAATTTACAACCAAACAAGCGAACAAAATCTTGGAATTTCACAACCACAAAGAAAAATCTGGATAACCGATAACACATGGGCCTTGATTAAAAGAAGAGGTGAAATGAAGAAAATGATAAACAACAGGATGGCATCAAGAAGAGAATATGAAGAAATAGCGAAAACAGTAAAAAGAGCAGCAAGAAGAGATAAAAGGAAATTTCTACAAAATTTAGCCGGAGAAGCAGAAAAAGCAGCACAGCAACATAACCTGAGAGAATTGCATCGCATAATCAAGAACTTAACTAACCAGTCGGAACAACAAAACAAACCAATTAAAGATAAAAATGGTGCGCTCATCACAAACTTAGAGGATCAATTAAAGAGATGGAGAGAACATTTCCAAGAACTGAGCAACGAAGAAAGTACAAATAATGAAGCAGACATAAGAAACAGAGACAATGCAAATATCTACCCAACTGAGGGACTGCCAATATCTACTCAAGCTCCAAATATAGAAGAAATCAAAGCTACAATCAATATCCTGAAGCACAACAAAGCAACAGGTGAAGATGGAATTCCAGCAGAAATAGCCAAACTGGACCCTGACTTATTCGCAAAAACAATTGAACCCCACATCAGGAAAGCATGGATAGAAGAGAATATACCACCATCATGGAAGAAAGGAATGATTGTCAAGATACCTAAGAAAGGAGACTTGGCAAATTGCAGCAACTGGAGAGGAATCACGGTTCTAAATACTATTCATAAGATAATAGCAATTATTATAAAGAAAAGATTAGAAGAAGTACTAGAACCAATACTACGGAAAGAGCAGGCAGGTTTCAGACCAAACCGAAGCTGTGTAGACCAGGCAAATACTTTACGGGTCATAGTTGAACAATCAGTGGAATGGAATGCCCCACTATATCTACTATTCATAGATTTTAAGAAAGCATTCGACACAATCAAGAGATGCGCAATATGGAGAACACTTACAAAGAAAGGAGTTCCTGAAAAAATCGTCAACATCATCAAAGCGATGTATGAATATGCAGAGACAACAGTTCAACACAGAGGTAAGATCAGTGATCCATTCTACACCAATATAGGAGTTAGACAAGGATGTCCACTATCTCCACTTCTCTTCAACACAATACTAGACGACATTCTAAGAGAAGTTTGCACTGGAATAAACGGAATAGAATGGGATCTCTTCGGAAACTTAGAAGACTTAGATTACGCAGATGATGTATGCCTCATATCAAAAAATCAAAGGGACCTACAGAACAAAGTCAACAGATTACAGGAAGAAGCAAAGAAATCGGGACTGGAATTAAATATCGAGAAAACCAAAGCAATGAGGACAAACAATAGTTACAGTGAGCCAATAACAGTGAGTGGACAACAGATAGAATACGTAGAAGAATTCAACTACCTGGGGTGCATTATAACATCAAGAGGAGGTGCAACAGAAGATGTCAACAGCCGTATAAATAAGGCAAGAAGAACATTTGGGAGCCTAATGAAGATATGGCGGAGCAACCAAATATCGAGAACAACAAAGCTAACAATATTCAGAGCATGTGTTAAGTCAACATTAATATATGGCAGTGAAACATGGCTCACTTCGGTCAGAATCAAACAGAAGCTACAAGTATTCATCAACAAGTGCTTGAGAATTATATGCAGAATATTCTGGCCGGCAAGAATTAGCAACGAAGATTTATGGATGATAACTGGAGAAGAACCTATCAACAGACAGATAAATAGGAAAAAATGGAAATGGATAGGTCATACACTAAGGAAATCAGAAAGTGATATAGCAAGAAGAGCTCTAGAGTGGAATCCACAAGGACAAAGGAGACCCGGCAGACCATACAACACATGGAGACGCACAATCGATCAAGAATTAACAGTCAACAATTATACCTGGGACGATATTAAGGAAGTAGTACTCAACAGAGAGGAATGGAGGTTCACTATCGAAGCCCTATGCTACCACGCGGAGTAATAGGAGAAAAAAAAAAAAAAAAAAAAAAATCTTTTTACTTTTTAGTTAGTATATCTTAAACCAAACATTCTTCAAATTAAATTATTGAACCGTCAAATGTCACAAATTCTAAACCAAAAACACATTTGCACTCATTCTCCAGAAAAGGATTTATTTTTAAAAACAGTTAAAAAAATTTGCACATATAAGAACCTTATTTTAATTGAATTTAGCTAATAACAAGAGATTGAGAGAATAAGCCAAGAGTTTTATATTTTGTTTTAATTTATTTTTTCTCGAAATTTTTTCACTATTCAGAAATTGTAAGTCGATCTGTCGATATAAATAACAATTATTTAAATAAATCAATTTAGCTTTAGCACAACCTCTGTTATTCCGCATACATTACTTTGCAAAATAGACTTTGGTCAAAACTATTGTTTCTGGTATCTCGAATATCTTCTTCTCAATGTACAAACTTTTCAACTTATTTCTTTTGCAAAGAAATTCTTTAATAATTTGAAATGTCTTGAAATTCATTAATAAAACGACGAATAAATTGTTCAGATAGACTACTACCCTAAATTTCACTAAGTCCGTTATAACGTACACAGCATTGTGAAAATAAGGTTCTGCAATTTACAAACGTTGTTGCGATGTAATGTAAATTTTCCAAAACCTTACAAAAAACAGATGTAATACACAATCTATCAAATAACGGTTGTATATTTCTAAATAAATTCTTTGACATTCTGAATTCGTAACTGAAAAACTATTATTCAATACGCACTCAAACCAAGATGTGTAAATTTTTATTATAAAAATTAAGATTAGTGCAAATCATTTGATTCGTAAGAAAAAAATCAGTTCATTTTAAGTAATTTGAAAAACCAAAAAAAGAAAATTCAGGGAAATTAGAAATAATTATTTAAACCTCAATTCTTAATTTTTCCAAATAAAAAAACAAAAACATAAAAAAAAAACAAATGATTTTAAAATTAAAGAAAAAACCAAATCTATTAAAATAATTTCAAATTAATCGTCCATCCAGAAACTTTTTACTTCATACATATTTAATATATATAAAAATATATGTTATTTACTTCTATATCAAGTTTATTGAACTTATTTTTTAACTGAAAACCAAGGATATGATAATTTCCACTAATCATGAAATTAAAGTTTTGAATACAGCATTTTAATTTTCGAATTTTTTCTAATGTCTTTCAAACCATTACGCTACATTTTTAAAATGTAAATTAACCGAAATCCAAATTAACAGAAAAATTTCTAATAAAAAAACAACATCTTTAAGGAATATTTAATACGCGTAATACTTTTTATCTAAGAATTTGAATTATGAAAAAAAAGAAATTAAAATAAAAAATAAAACAAAATATTAACTACGTACTTTAACAATAATTTCTAAATTACATCTATTAAATAGAAAGCGTTATTTTTGCCCATAATTTCACTAATGATTGTTGTTACCCAGCTACAATTTGATGTCTAAGTGGTGTCTTGAAAATAATTTTAAGAAATTAAAGTTATGTGCGCAGATTCTTATACGTATATATATATATACTTTTAAATATATATATATATAATGTATATATAATATATATATATATATATATATATATAGTCGTACCTAATAACCAAAATGATCATTAAAAAATATTTTGATAGTTACAAAATAAAAAAAAATTAAAAAAATAATAAAAAGAATACTAAGAAAATTAAACAAAAAAAAACAAAAAGAAAATTGTAACGGAGAAAACAAAATAATTGTAGTTATTAAAACCAACGTAATTGCTAAGACCCAAAAAAAAAATTATAATTTTGTTTTTTACTTTTTTTTTATTTTATTTATACACATTTGTACATAACTTTGTTTTTTTTTTTAATTTGTATTTTTTTTTTTTGGTTATCAAAGGAAATTGTAATTGCTTTCAATGTGAGTAGATAAATTAAAAAATAAAAATTATGAAACAAGCGATGAAAAGATGCCCTAGTTATGCATCTAAAAAATAGGATATTTAAATAGAATTAAAAATTAGTTCTATGACTTTGTGTCAATTCCATATTTTCTCAAATTTAATCAAATTTTTTAAATATATAGAAATCAGAATCATATTTGAATTAAATAAGTCTATCTAGACACAATATTACAAATTTTTCAAATTGAGAAGACAATGGAATAAACAATTTTAAATGCTTTCGTAAAGTGTTGATATACTAACAATTACAAAAATAATGTTGTTTTTCTGAATTGTCTTTCACATGTAACCATATTTCAATGTACTATAATTAAAAAATGTGGAAAATTACATTTACTGTAGTTTAGTCTTGGTAATATAGCTTAATTCCATTTCAGCTGTTGCATTCATGCCAGTACGAAATTAAGAATGCTAACTAAATTTATATTTTTGACAACGACTTGAACATGACATTATTATTTCAGCACCATTATAGCTAAATTAGTTCAGTTACAGCAATCTAGAAATGGAATAAGCCGGATATTTTTTTAGCACTGCTAGCTAAAATAGCAACACAAATTTAGCTCAGTTACATAGCTTCACGGACTTCACATTGTTTTCAGTACTGCTGGCTAAATTAGTAGCACAAATTTAGCTCAGTTACTGCATTGTGAAAATGGCATGAACACGACAATTTTTTTAGCATTGCTAACTAAAATAGTAACACAAATTTAACTCAGTTATATTCAGCTTTTGTGACAACACCATGTACACGATACTATATTCGTATTACTAGCTAAAATAGTAACACAAATTTACCTCAGTTACACCGCTAACTAAACTAATATAGCATCATGGCTACAGTCGTCAATATAAACATTAAAAAGTATTTTTTTGGTTTCAAATTAGGAATTATAAAATAATCAAACCTAATTTTTAAAACAAATTAAAAATATTTTGACAATAACTATTATTTAATGATTTAATTTAATAGAATTAATTTGAATCCCCAATGTTGTCTAAATCTCCCATTACATTTAATAATAAATACATTTTGAAATTTTAACATTTATAGCAACTAGAACATTTAGAGCAGTAAGAACCCGTGCTAATTTTTTTGATAATTTATAGCATTGCTAATTTAGCACCGGCATGACTGCAGCAAGTAGTAAACAAATTTTTTATCCGCTATAAGTTCACGCGATTGAATAATGAAGCAAGTGTTTCGATTCAAGTCACAAGTAGGTTCAACATTCATTTCACAAGTATAGGATTCGAACCATTGACCTTTGTGTTAGTAGGCAGATGACCCCTATTCCACGACAGTAAGTATGTCGCATAATTAATTTTATTTCTATTTTATAGATTATTAATTTATATTTTGCAAATTTGTTGCACCATCAAATACAAATTTCTGTTAACAAAATTTTCATATAATACATGTATACATATATATATATACTATAGAGTTGACATCTCCAGAGTTTTATAAATTTTCAGTATTTTGAGTACACAAAACTATTTTGAAACATTTCTGAATTATATTTTTCATATTTTATAACGTAAATTATTTAACGTTCGAATCGTGACGGCAAAAATATAAAGCATCAAAAGTAATTAATTCTGATTTCTAGTACAAAATTTGAATCCTCAAAGCTCACTAGAGTCATTAAAATGTTATAATAATAAAACAAAAAAACTAAAAACAGCGTAACCAACAAAAATTTAGTAACTGTACGATATAAAAAAGAGCGATGAAATTAATACAAAATTGTTCCCCATTTTTTTTATATATATACATATATATACATATATTTTTTTTTCTTGTATTTAGCTTTTGTTTTATTGCCTGTAAACTTTTATTTTTTGTTTTTTTTTATATATATATATATATATACATATATTTTTTTCTGTGATTTTACAACATTAAGTTCAATTGGCTTTAAAAAGAAAAAAAAACACAGTAAAAATCCGTAAATTGATTTTTAATAACCTCGAACACAATTTTACAAATATACATAATTTATATATACATATGTACATATACGAAATATAAATTAACATTTTTGTTATATAGGAATATTATATTTCAGATATTAATAACTAACATATATGTATATATATAAAATAAGGTATGAAATTGTGTAAAAATTGCACAATAATAAAAAAAAAACAAAATTATGAGTAAAAACAAAACTAAATAAAAAAATTCAAATCTGTCAGTTTGCTGACGCCATATTTAATCTTCGTCATAATTTGAACGTAAGATAAATTTAGAAAAGCCTCCAGGTGTATGTTCTGTTATGGACAGAATATTGTATATGTACATGTATTTTTATGAATTTTTACAAAAAATAAAAACAGAAAAATCAAAATAAAAACAACAACAACTACGACAACAACATCAAATCCAACCAAAAATAATAATAATGAACATGTTCTATTGGGAGGAGAAAATACTTTTCTATAAACCTTGTTTCTCCTGACTGAATGATTGATTATGATTCTTGAATTACTTTCTTGCCATTGCAAACACAATAAAAAAAAATAACAAAAACAACAACAACATTCCAAGAAACTCTTCTTTCTCTATATAAAAGTCTGAATAGAGTACACTGAGTGACAAAGTAAAATATTTTTCTATGTGTGAATATTGACTGAATTTTTATCATTTTTTCAGTTTCAAGAAAATTAATCACAGCTTGTTGATAAATATCGATAGAAATTGTAATCTGATTTTGTTATGATGAAAAAAAAATATTTGAAATTCATTAATTTTTTGGTATCTTTTTCTGGCCATCAAGAAGATGGAACTATGCGTTGTTTAAATTGAAATAACGAATTTTAATATGCGATTAGTGATTCTGATTACTAATGGAAACAAACTCAATCCAATTCATTGAGAAATTTTTATGAATATTATGTATTTTAAATTATAATTAATATACACATATGTATTAAACTTTTTTATTTAAAATATCGATCGATACGATACTGATATGGTTATAATTGATCGATATAGTTATTTGAAAATCATGTGTTCCATTGAAAAAAGCACTAAGAAAAAATTCAGTCTCAAATTGATTTTGTTCATTTCATTACACAAAACAAAAATGTTGAGATGTGATAGAAATGAAATAATCCTCACAATAAATTTTTTTATTTTCTAAGAGAGTTACTCAAAATAGTTATAATTTTGCAATTCTTGTACATACTAATTGCAAAGTATAATCTAATGTTCTTCCCCCATTTCGATATCCCAAATAACTTTTACTATCATATCAAAAGCACTAGTGCATGAAGCTTAAACTATCTCTCTAGTTAAATTAATTTAGAATTAAAGTAAAATTAATTAAGACCATATGCTTAAATTACTAAAAACCGTTATTTGTAGAATTTGGTTGGACTCAATACCCTCTCATTGTTAAAAGACAACAATATAAAAACAGTTAACTCCTGTATCAAGGTTCTTCTAGCAACTAACCTGATTCAAGTTTTCATTAAAAAGTGCCACATTATATAAGGTAGGTACCATATTATTCAGAATATTTTGGCCCAGAACAATAACACACACAGAATGAAGAAAGAACAAGCATATACCCTTAATCAAGAACCGTAAATGGAATAAATTCACACTCAAAATAATAACACTAAAACTAAAACTTATGCAACAGCTTGAACTGGATTCTGCACAGGTAAAGAAGAACCAAGAGATCCTGACTAGCTTGAAAAGATTATCTAACAATAAACATCATTTACATGGCATAAACCAAAGTCAAACAATGCGCCTCAATTCGAAGGTTTTGGTGCATATATGCGGAAGCCTTACATCTACTAAAAATTTATACTGTCTCCAGTACGAATGCTCGTTTTTTAAAATATCGTTTTTCAAAATCTCATTTCTAAAAACGGGGATATTTGCCCTTTACAGAAAATTTAATTTATTTTATTGTATGTATAGTCGCTGTTTGACATGAATATAAGAATATATGGTTTTCTTAAAACTTCCACTTTTTACCTTTTCTGTAAGATTTAACACGAATTTGGAACGATTTTCTAAAGCTAATTTTAAGCAGTTTTGTAAAACATATGTACAAAAACGAAATTTTCAAAATAGAGATTTTGAGAAACGGAATTTTGATAAAACGAGATTTTCGGACCGAGATTTCGTACCTCATCCGTTTAAGGTACAGGACTTTATTTTTATAAAAAAATAATTTTTCTGTAATAAATTGTTTTGTATTTTTCAAATTACTACGCCAATCAGGTAATTCCATATCTTAGTACATCCAAAAAAGATTTAAAATATTGGAAAATTAGAAAGCTATATGTACAATGATAGATAGTTCAGAAAAATCCTCTGAATAAAAAACCGATACACGAAAGCCAATTGGGACAACATGGCGTCAAACATTTCGAGCTTTAGTTGAAACAAATGAAGATCTTTAATTTTTAGAATTTTCAAAATCACAGAAACGTCTAGAAAATAGACTTTTAGATAAGTTTTTTTTGTATAATATTGAACGGTGCAGATGCAACGAAGAACTTGCAGAATTGATTCCTTCCTTTTTGTTCTTTTTATAGCTTCTCCTAGAATCATCCGGTCACACTACCAGACAGTGACATGTTATAATATCCACTGTCATTCTAATTTCTGATCCTATTGATAATAATTTACAATTAAGTTAATTCCATTGAAATTTAGAACAATTTTTATGAAGTAACATATTGATAATGGCTAAACATGTATATTCAGATCTCAACTTTTCGGAAAAATTATTAGGTACACAAAAATGTACAAAAAAAATTTCAAAATAATTCGTATAAAACCCTATGATCGAAAACGATAAAATATATCTACTAGTCGAACCGTAAAGATACTGTTCAGAAACTCAGTCTTTAAAGGAAAATATATTATTCCTCACTTTCAAAATTTTATTTGAATAAAGTTCAAGATCCTCTTGGAACACAGTTGTAATCTAATTTAAAAAAAAATAATTAAAGAGTTAAAAATTTTCTCTAAGCCACAATATCTTATAGGTATCATTCGAAGCCAAACCCATATAATATATTATAAAAATTTTATCAACTAATGAAAATTTAAGCTATTGCATGTACATATATAAATTTTTAAGATATGAAAAACACCTGTATTAAAAATAATAATTAAAGGTGATTTTGCAAATTTATTTTCTTCAGTTAAAAATACCCATCCAGTTGTCAAAATTTTAGCCAATCAAAATCTGATAGCTTCGCATTTTTGTCTGAAGAAAATAAGTCTGAACATCCACCTTATCTGAAATATATTTAAGTTGTAGAGACATAATACAAAAATATCTGGATTCTATAAAAACAAATAATAATGTATAAAAATATTTTAGATAAGAAATCAAATTAAATTTGTTCAATTTTTTAAACTGACTGTACTTTGTAATAACCAAAAATTTATTTTACAAAAAATAATATCTTGTAGGTAATTTATATATATACATACATGTATATATATATATATATATATATATATTTTTTAGTATAAATTTATATGTACATATATGCATTTTCTTTTCATTATAATTACATTATGTATAATTTATTTTATTTTTATTTTTTGTTCATTATTGAATTACGCTGAAACAACAACAACAATAAAAAAAAAATTGAAATAAAAACGGGCCAAACTATTAACTAACAGATGAAATTATATTCTACTTTTCTTTCTTTTTATTAGAATTATACACTATTTCTCTTAATTTCTTTTACAATATACTTTATTTGTAAATATATATGTTGGATAATATGTATGTACATATAAATATATATTACAAAAATATTTGATTTACTTTATTTACCTATCTATAGATTTGTGATACAATTATTCAGTTTTATATGTAATTTATACTTAGTAATTTAATAATAATGTATAAAAAATAAATAATAATGAGTTATTTTGTTGTTAATAAATAAATATGTATATATAGTGTATGGTGATACCTATATAGACATATATAGGTATATATTGTATTTATAATATTAATTTTTTTTATATGACAATATATGAATGAAATAAAATAATAAAAGAAAATATATAAAAAATTTCCTAGTAAATAATACAACCTTGAAGTTTTTGGTTGTTATTATTTAGAATTTCGAAATAATCAAGTAGTAGTCACACATGTGGGGTAATATTCATACCCAAAGCGATTAAATATGTTTCACCAAACATGGAAGAACGATTAAATTGCCATTAGGCTCAGTTTTATTCGACATTTTATATTATTATTTGATTTTTGTTTTTTTTTTTTTAATATTATTATATTCTTGCTGCTTGTTTTAATGATGATGATGCCATGATTTCGTGCTTGAATAAAACAAACCAACAAAAATAAAAACAAATATAAAAACAAAAAAAAAAAACAAGAGGAAGAAATACTAAAAAATAATCAAAAAATGAATAAAAAAAAGGTTTCTATAACATTGTATTAACGCCATGACAAAGGGAGTGGTTATTAATGATATTTTTTTTTGTTTCTTCATTATATTCAGTTTGCTCTTTCTTTTTTTTCTTCTTTTTTTTTATTCATTTTGTTTGTTTTTATTACGACATTATGGACATCATGTTACATTCGTCGCATTCAATATCTTGATTTTGAAATGATCTAGACATTTGTACATATGTATGAATATGTATAAGTACACAAATAGTAATAATATATTACGCCTGAATAAATTGCATATTATATTATAAGGTACTATTTACATACATATAGGTAGGTATAACTATATAAAATTAATAAATATTTTATAAAAAGAAAAATAAAAAAGAAAAATAATAACAAATTATAATTTGAAAAAATAAACATTCATACTTACTGATATTAATGTATATTTAATTATTTTTAACATTTACGAGGATATTATTATAGGTTTATTAAAAATCAATATTTTACTAAACATTATACCTATACATATATTAGATAGGTATGTAATGTATGTAAATTTAATGTTTGTTTTTTAAAACTATATTTCGACTAGGTTAGATTAAAACCCAAGATTGACCTCTTGATTATTGATGATGCACATTAATGTATATTTAATGTAAATTTTTGAAATATTTGGAACTATTATTAAATATTGTCATGTTCCAGAGATACAGAAGTGACTTTGAATCAAATGATTGCTATCCAATCAAACAACTCTTATTTAGAATAAGTTTGTTGGTAATTTTTTTTTTCATTATTCCTAAACCTACATAATCAATTCTATGTTCATGGCTCCCTCATCTAATGATCATCTCAATTTTTTGTTTTTACTTCGGGTTGAACTATACCCTCTTTATTTAATTCTAATATCATTTTGTTATATGTTCGGAGTTCTTATACCATCAGAATTGATTTCCTTTAAATGTTCTAGTTCTTATTTGTTTCACTACAGATTTTTTATGTCAGTTTTACTTATTGATTTAGACTGAATAATATGCATGACTTACATTCCGCTATATGCCGCACTGAGAAGGATGATAATATATATATTAGGAGAATGATAATGACTTATTTACGAAAAATTTATTTGTTGGAAAATATATAGATTTAAATTTGTTAAGAATTAGTCAGTCAGCCATTTTAGTTAATCTTGTAGTGCGAAATTTTTTGAACAACCTATTTTACAAAATGATTTTATAGATCAGGGTTTGAAGAAAATTATCCAGGTTTTATATAGATAATTTTTTTTTTATCTGAAATGTCATGTGTTTATCACGTGTTCCTTATTTGAATTTTCACAACTAAAATATCGTCATATTCGATTTTTTTTTGTAAGATTCACAGATTCCGGACTAACCACTTGGTAAAACAATTTAATTTTGTGTTTTTAATTTTACTTTTTTTTGTATAAAATACATTTTTTGTGAAAATTTTTTTAAATTTCTTTGTCAACATAAACAAAACGATAAGTGTTAAAAATAAAAAAAAAAATATAAAAACAATTAAAGCAAAAATTAAATTTTAGATGTATCTATTAGATATGCTTTTATTATTTTATTTTTTTGTTTTGTCTTTTTACAACAAATTTTAAATTTAATTTAATTATTTTAAGCATAATTAAGTCAAAGTACAAGGATATTCCAAATATTGATAGGTAATTTATATTAACAAACAATAAATAAATAAAAAGATTTTAAATAAACAAATAAATTTTTGACAGGGCACACAACCTTAAACGAAAAAAAATTTACCACCAAATATTAGTATGCCAAAAAATTAGACACTGATTTTGATTGTGTATGAATGTTGTTGTCGTATTAACCAAAGCTATATGAAAAACACTATAAGGAAAACATAGCTCACTAGAAAGGACATAAATAGGATGAGTATATATATATTTGAGCAAAAAAAGAAAAATTAAGATATTTCAAATAGGTAGGTATATCTATGCCAGTAAACATTGCTTTCTACATACTTTCAAATAGATAACATAATTATTAATACTATAATACAATATCATAGCATAATTTAAAAATATCTCCTATTTAAAACCATAACTCATCCAATTAGTAATTAAAATAAATAATTTAAATTAATTAAATTAATAACTTATTTAAATTAATTTAAACTCTTTTTCTTTTATATATGATATGACCCTCAATACAAATCAATTAAATAATATTAATATTTTATTATAATTTATTTATTTTCCATATTTAAAATTATAATAAAAATAAGCTCGATGTGCAACATCTCGGCTTTATTTTTTAATAATATAGAAATTACCTACTATATATATACATAATATCTAATTTTCTCTAATTTTATTACTCACTAGAATTGCATTCATAACACATTCGAACTGTGCAATAACAACTGCATAAATTTATACATCTTGTTACTCAGTCAGGCATACATTTTAAACCATTGAATTTCTTCAGAATTATACAACACCTAATAAATCTTATAACCATAATGTACTTGAAATATATAAGTTTAACACCATAAATTTATCAAATTGTATTTTAGCACCCTCTTTGATTTACAGATTTATCACAAATGATCAATAAAGTTATCTATCATATTAGCTGAATAGAATTTAAAAACTAAAAGGGTTATAATTTATTCAACACTATAGATTTTATCTTATCAAACCCTATTCTAGAGCCTTATTCAATTCAATTTCATAACAAAATTCAGCTTTGGGTATAGAAAATTATGAGCAAATATTTCGCTTCACAGAACAGTGAAGAAAGTTGTATTATATTATTTAGCCAATTTCTGATTCTCATAATATTTTATAATTCTTCTAAGATGTTTCATATAAAAGTTCAAAATTTCCCCCCCATTTTATTAAATTTAATTTATCAAAAAGATTACACTTAAATTATGAGGTAAGAATGAATAATTTATAAAATATATAAAATATTATGTATATTATGAGTACATGAACATAGATAAATATAGAGGAAGGATTCAAAAAGTTTGATCGTTCAAAAGCGTATTGGGGTGTGGTAGCAATTATTATAATTACAATTTTTAAAAACAACTATTTTAAAAATTAACACTTTTTATCATAATGCTTTAATTAAATTATTTCTTTAATCATTTTTCAACCTTCTCATTAAATAAGCGTTGAAATTATTTTAATTAAACACAAATTTAGTTTATATGAGTGGCCATTTTCAATAATATATTTAAGGTTTTGTTGTTTTATGTACACATAATATAATTCAATAGGTGTTGTTGTGTTTTAAGCTGTTTTGTGTCGTCACTGGAAGGTGTTGTTACCTTCTATTATCCATATAAATAATTTAATACTATCATTTTTAATATACTCTCTACTATTTGTAAATCATTTTAAATTATGTAAGTCATACATAATATATAATATTATTATAAACATCATACTAAGCCTATTGGTATGCATATTTTAATTAGAAAATAAGAAATAGAAAAATAAATTTAGAAATTTTAAAAATTAGAAATTAAAAAATATATTACATCAATTTAATAACGCAGATGGACCCCATCAAGACTGTGAAAGCTAAATTTATTAAATAATTTTAATACATATTGCCAAAGATATTTAAAATTGAACAAAATGAACTTCTTTACCGCTTCATTTTTTAAACTTGAGCTGAATACCATATCATAAACATGATATTGATCACATCTTAAGTGAACTTAAAGAAAAAACCTCTACAGTACGAAAACAAATAACACTAGGTTATGTCAAATTAAAATAAATGGGGATATAATTCCCAATGAAGAAATATTTAGGGGTAATATTAGATGATGAGTTATTCTGTTATACACCATCTTTGGTTATACTGTTTTAGATCGTAATAATATTGTAATGTTGTAAATATATAAAATCAATAAACAACAACAAAATTTTATATAAAAAGCAAAAAAAAATATTAAAGTCTGTATAGACTTAAATGATGGGATCTGTTGTCACTTGATCAGTTGTGATTTGTGAAGCTGTATCAAACACATGCACATATATATTCAATTAATTGAAAATATTTCAAAATCAAATATACAAACAAAATGTCCGCATCATGTGAGGTTCACAATGATTTCATATATTTATTCAATCCACATATATAAGTAAAAATATTGAGTATACATCTTTAAATATCAGATAGGGGTTTTTTAAGGTTTTTGATAAGCATGATGAAGGTTTTAATTAAAATTTCATTTTTGAGGCAATTAACGAACTTGCTTTAATCTGATGATTTCAAATAGCTAAGACTATCGAATTGGTATGAAATTAATAGTTAGAGAAAGAAAGTATAGGTAGGTTAGGAAATAACGTTTGAAAGTATATAGTTAAAGAAAAATTAAGATCTGGTATGAAAAGTAGTTTTAATCAATCAAGTTCTAGGTGTCAGTAATGATTTAAAATGCTTATAAATTACAACAAATAACATAGAAATGTTTGTAATACAATTGAAAGGCATAGAAAGTTGGGGGGTTCTGAGGGAGATGTTATATCAACGTAAAATCTAATGACCACATCCCAAGGACAGCTGAAATTCCTAGCTTTCCAAAAATATATGTCTTTAGTGGCACATCTTATCAAATAAGGACGAAAAGGACATTTGAAAGTATCCTAGTTGTTTTGAGAAGTTCAAAGTAGAAAATTTTCGAAAAAAAAAAACAATCTTTATTTTCTTTCTTGAAAACCCAAATTCAACTTTAATATTTTAAAACACCCCAATATTTACAACAAGGATATTTTCAAATGTCCTTTTAATCTTTAAAGGATAAGATGAGCCACTAAGGACACACATTTTTGGAAAACTAGCAAGTCCAGCTGTCCTTGGAATATTTTTAGATCCTACGCCGATACAACATCTCTCTCAGCAAAATCAAAAGTTGTGGTAAACACTATAAGTTTGAACCACTATAATTCAGATAAAATAAATCAAATTCATCTATCCTCCATCTATTATCATGTCGTTAAATTATCAAATTCCTACTTTTAATCTAACCTCAAAGTAGTCAATTGTTTGAAGCGCTAAAATACTTCTTTATTAGTCTTCTTTGATAATCAGACTTGTTTTTAGTGATTAACATTGTACTCTAATAGTGCTAATAGTCTAATATCATCAATATATTTAATCTGTAAATCAGAAAAAATACATTACAAATATTTGAACTATTTCAAAACCAATTTCCATATTTTAATTCTTTTAAATGATAGTTATTTAAAAGGAGACGTGGTGAATTCAAATATTTTCTCAAATCTTTTTTAATTTTCAATTAGATAAAATAAAATTTGATCCTCCATGTATTTTAATATATATACAAAAATTTAAATTTATCAAATTGCCGCAACAACATCCCCGATTAAAATTTAATTTTTATTTTTTTGAATAAATTATTACTTATGTGGTTGTTGTCTAAGATAAATCAATAAAAAACAATTATATAGTATACCAAAAATAAATTGTAATGATGGAAAACAATACATACAACAGCTACCGAGAATAGATTATAAGATCACTATAATCCACTTGTACATCAAACAGGGAATAAGATTAACACTACTGCTATGCTTGACAACATTATCACACAAGCTCCTCCACCATATCTACTTTCAATTCATAATGATATATTGAGTACGATTTTTTTATCAAACTTCTTCGAATTTCGAGTAACGGGCTAATACTAGGATATTTTTAATATATAAATATCAATATTTCGGATCCAATATACTTCCTTCATCATTACGACTAACTTTGAAATATATTTTTGTAAATTAAAAACATATTATAAGAGTGAAAAGGATAGCTATTTGCTTTTAATTTTGATTTTGATTGATCAGTGATTCACAGTGAACATTCTGTAAATTTGATATTAAAATAGCAGAACATCGTAATTCTACAATTGTCTTGTTTTCTACTATACCTACTGGGAATATACGAGTTATATAAACTTATAGTTAATAAGTATCGGGTATAGCGGGAAATTGTAAAATTATTAATCTTTGACGCAATGAAAATAAAAGAAATAATTTTAACATATTCTCATTAACATGCTATATATATATATATATATATATATATATTTGCATGATAAGTAGTAGTGTATGAATTACCAAATTATTTCCAGAAATAAATAATAGTATAAAGGAATAAATAAAAATAATACTTTTCATAATTATGCCACTTTGCAAGCACTTAAACGTGTTATAGCTTCCAGCAGGAAAAAAAGTAAAAAATAATACAGTAGATCAATGTCAATATAAGAATGTTTAGATACATTGTATATATATATATAGAAACTCATTGTGTAGAAATTATTTAATTATGAAAATTATATATCTAAAGCTTGTAGAGGTCTCTAATTAGATTTTAATTTCTTTCGGAAGACAATTTCGAAATAGTTCATATGCAAGAAAATTGTGTTGATTGTAATACAATCCTAATTTCAATTTTCTACAACAAATACAATAATGTATATATATAGTTAATAATTTCTGTCATTGTATATAATGTATACAAAAATCGAAGGTAAGAATTTAAGGTCTGCCTGCCCTTCATTTCTGAAATTATAATTAGAAATTTGTTTTTTGAAAGTTATCAAATATTGTTTTTGTTTTTGTAAAGTACATATTTGCATGAATGCAGTAAGACCAATACACACGGAAAAGTTATGCTTAAATAATATATTTTCAGACATTTCCTTCCTTTCTCAATGAGAAACTTGTTGTACTCCATTAATCTTTGGGTAACAGAAAAATGAAAAAAAATAAAAAATGTATTTTTTTTAAATCATCACAATGATTTTTTTTTTTTTATTATTTTAAATGCATGATTCGAAGCAATTCACGTTAATTTTAAAATATTTCGAAAATTAAGTGGTTTCTAGTGGTTGAAAATTTTATTTCAGATTTTAAAAATATTTTTTATTTAAAAAAAAAAAAATTTAAAAATATATATATTTTTTTTTTATTTTTCTCTACTCAATACTAATGCGGTGTATTTTAGACAGCTGTCAAATTATTTGAAATGGGTTCATGGTTACCTTCTATATACATATCAAGGTTTGTTGGAGGTTCTAATTTTTGAAAATATTTTTTTATTCAATTTTTTTTTAGTATTCTCAATTTCTTTTAATCATGTTCACTGTAATAAGGTGTTTGTTATATACTTTAAAATTTCATTTCTTTTATCTTATATACCAAAAGATTTGTCTAAATAATATGTAACTATGCTTGTACATATAGATGAACACTGGACATAATATGCATTCATATATTATGGTATAGCTAAAAAATATTTAAAAAACTTAAATGAAGATTCGACCCCGAATATTTTATTTTCAAATAGTATTTAATTATTTTGATAATGAGTAGCCGGCTATAGGAATTAAAATAATATTTCAAAAGGAAATTTTTGGTATTTTAACATTAGTGAAATTTGTAATTATCAAAAAGGCTTAACATTAACTAAATTATTTCTTTCATGATATTTATAATAATAAATTTGATCGAGTAGTCCAAACCAAGCTCAACTAGTTTTAATTTAAGTAAAAAAGTTTATAAATCGATTGTCCATGTTACAAAAATAAAATAAATATTTTTCATTAATATTATTATTTAGAGCAAGCAAATCAGACGCCTATTGTAGACGAAAGCTTGTATCATGTTTGCTAAGCGGTGAAATAATCATCTAGTGAGTTGGTAATCAACAACGTTGGTAACTAATGTTAATGAGAGATAAAAATAAAATAGCTAACATGCTACTGTTTGTGGAATGTTAAAAACATTAATAATTGAATACAAAAAGAAAGTAGAAAAAGAATAAAAACCAGTTACAAAAACTATTTGTCGGTTATATAGCTTTATTTTTTAACTAAGAATGCCATTAAAACAAGCTGCTATCGAGTTAGATTCACGTAACATGCTAGTTGGCTAAAATTTACCGAATTCAGTACTATATGGTTAGCAACACTTTAACAGGTCAACGGAACATTAATCACACCGATTCTCTGTGAAAGTTATTTAATATCTAATTTTAGATGTCAGCATGTTTCCAGCAATAATTTGGTGGATAAACGTGATGTCAGCTACAAATCGTAGTTGTTGGAGCATTTATATAAATTTGCAATCAAATAATTAGATCCATTATTTTGATTAATGATGTATTGAACTAATATCAAAATTTTATTTTTAACATAATCCATATTTACTTTGTCGTTATTTTTGACATCTTCTGTAACGTCTACAACGATATTGTAGTATTTTTAAAATTTACTCCAATTACTGAATTTGTCCATATAGTTTTTAGGATAAAATAATGTGCTACAATTTTACGGTAAAATATTATATTATTTTTGAAACAATTTATTTTTAACGAAATAGCTTAATTTTAAGAAAATGGCCAGCGATCTATATTCACGTGGAAAGCTTCAGTTAAAACAACACCTTTTACAATAATACATGGGGTCAATAATATTAAAAATAAGTGACATAAGCAACATAAGTGAAGACATAAATAATAGGTTGGCCTTTAAAAACTTCAGAATATTCTAGGTCTACGTACAATTTGTTCTCTTGTATGTCAGTGAAATACAGGTCATATGAATGACATACTTAGAAGTTGGAAAAGCTTGTAAATAAATGTTTCCCGATAATAAAAATTATTCTAGCCTAGAAGAGTCACAAATATAAAACAAACTTTCGTATAAGCTCACTGAACTAGCTCACTAAACTAGCTCATTAACTAGCTCACAACAAAACATGAAGCCACAGAAATACAATTGAAGAGGAGAAAATAAATATAGATTGATTAAGCAATTAACTATAAGTTTATATCAAGAAAATCACTTTCTCGAGGGAAGATAAAGCTTAATAAGTCTAAGAACAACCAGAGAAGAACAATAGAAAAGTAAATCAAAACAGAAAAGAAAGCATGAGCACAAACACAGGATATATCTCAAAATAGATTTAGTTGGCGAAATTGTGTGACTGTTCTCCGCACCCAAAGACATTCAAGAAGGAAAGAAATAAATAAACAAAAATTAACAACATCAGACCATAAGATAATAAATAATATTAAAACTGTATATTTTGCGTCATTAAAAATTTAAATATATAGCTTTGTTTAACTGGGCATTTTTAAATAAAATTATTAACTAAAATTAATATAAGGGTTTGCCCATGTTTAAATTTTTAATATTCAAAGTATCACTTAAAACTCAATTTATTAGTATTTGATACATTTCTTCTGTTTAATTAGCGTGAAAATCGAATTTGGTACATCCATTCTGATCTATTCAAACATCCATTTATCAAAGTATTGAATTCTTCGACTTGGTAAATTCTTATAAACAAACTGCAAACATCATCATCAAACCCTACCAACGCTTTACCACTGATTGTCTATCTTCCCCTCTTTACCTTAGTACATATATTATGTTTTTGGAGAATCTTTTGTACAAGGCCAAAGTACTTTTTCAATTTCATTATCAATGAAGCTTCTGACTCGTCCAATAAATTAAGTCATTGTTATAAAACATTTTCCATTTCGCACCTTTGTCCAAAGGGTGAAAAACTCTTTTTCAATCAGAGGCGTCTATAATTATTCAATTGCTTTGGTGAGAGTTCAGCTCTCGCATACATAATAGGTCTTATTATTGTCTTTTAAATTCTTATTTATGATTTTCTATAAATTTCTTTAAATTTTATTAGATTTTCGAGTACCAAGAGGTATATATATATATATTAATTGCTAACATTATTCTACTTTTGAGAAAATAGTGATTTTAATTTATAAATATAAGAAACTCGACTGGAATTGAAATTGTATGAAGGTTCGCTCATTGCTTAAGAACATCATAACAGCTTCAAATCAAACTACTGTGGTGACACACTGACATGTAAACATTCGTTTTGAAAATAAATAAAAGAAGATTTTCATTTTGATTTTATCAATTTTGCTTCCATATTTTAATAGATTTGTTTCAGAATAGATGAAATTTGTGATATTTTAAAATATTTCTTCTAGCTTTTATTAATATTTCTATGATTTTAGGGCAAAATAATTTAAATCAAAAATACAAAAAAAAGTATGCTTATATATATTAACTTTAAGTTAATTTTTGGAATTTAATAGCTTTATTGAAATGTTCATTTTCCCATTTGGATAAAGTATTTGATTTGACTTAAATTTTAGTAAATTGGATTGGTGACTTAAGTACTACCTGAATCCATACATTTAATCCTATACTTTGGCTGCTACAAATTAATGAATATTTCTGTTGCAGGTCGCTTTTAATTTGGACCATAATTTGGTTAGCGCTAGATTGTTGTTTTGTTCATGGGTGTTCCTCCATAATGTGTATATACTGGAAGTTTTATAAATGTATATTCAACAGTCCTAGGTTAAATCAAATAGACTGCTTATTTAAAGTATACAACTATTCATTGTTTTATTACATTTGCTATATTAATCAGTTAATTTTGTATACTCTCAATCGGATTGTTGAGCTTATTTTACATAATTTTAATCACATACGAATTAATTCCAATTCCATTTGAATAATTAGTAATATTTTGCGACAATCAATACTGTCATATAGGCTACTTAAAGTATACAACTATTCGGTGTACACCACTGTTAATTTCCCTGAAAATTCCTTTAAAATTTCAATTTTTATTCTAGAGTTTTACAGACGACAACATTATTTTAGAATATTTTTGTAATGATAAAATGTTTTATTTTATCATAGTTTGACAAATTTTTTATTAGTTTTTTATAATGTCAAACAAAGCAGATAAACAAAAAACAAAACTGTCATAGTTTTTGAAATAAATATAAAATCTCATATTGAAACATTATATAAGAATTATCTGCAATATATATATATATATATATATATATATATAAATACATAAATATACAATCCTTCAACATGCATAATATTAAATTAACAACACACTTTGGTAATTTTATCCTAATTATTTAAAAATGAAGCTACCAAAAATGATCAGTCTATCTATGTAAATATATGTAAATAAGATGTTATATATATATATATATATGTACGTATATAATATAAATATAAAACTTTAAGGTAACTATACTCCTTCAACTTGTTGCAAGTTAGTTGTTTACTGGGTTTTAAAATTATATAATAAAATAATATAAAATGAATGTTGAAGAAAATTAATTTAAATTTTATCTTGATATTCTAATAAGGAAATTTTTTTTTTTTTAAGGAAACCGAAGATATAAACGAAAAGAAACATTATTAATCTCCTTCCAAAAAACAAAAACAACAAAAACAAAGGAAAAATATGAAAATAAAAAAAAAATAACAGAATATATTAAATAATTGAAAAATATATTATGAAAAACGAAATAAGAAAAATTATAAAAGAAAAATTGAAGCAAAAAAAAAAAAAAGTTCCTTTGATTATCTCCATTTTTTTAATAAGTTGAAATTTTCGAAACATTTCATGAAATTTTTTCCATTTTAGTTTGATTTTTTGTTCTACTTTTTGTTTTTCTTTTATTTGGTTGCGTTGTTTTTTTTTATTTTTTTTTTTGGTAACCTACGAAACTTGTAACGCTTATTACATTTTAATAAAAGAATTTCTTGTATTTATCATTTTTTCTCTTTTGAAAATTTTTGTTGTCCCCAGCCATTATGATACTTACAAACATTCAAATTATATATATATATAAATATATATATAAGAAATATCTATATAGATACATATAGATATTTTTTGTATATATACAATAATTATTTATACATAACTATTTAAAAATAAATATATGATGGTTATACTATATACACATAGGTATACATTAGGCTTGCCAAACGTATTTTTTTTAAAAGGATTTTTAAATTTTGGTACTGTCAAGTTGAATTCATTATTCATTGTGATTTTGATGAAATTAGAAAGTCTTTTATTATATACAATTATAATAGACAAGTATTTAAGGACCTGCGCAGTAGAAAACTTTTCATTTTATTTCGCTTCTCTTTAATGAACTTCAAATATATAAATAAGTTGTATATAAAACAATATTGCGCACACAGTTGAAAATTTTTTACTCATATGGTTTTATTACTCAGCAAATACATTATGATGCATCCCGGGCAACACATCGTCAATAGTCTTTGTGAATCTATATAAAAATATGACGCCTTTTCACGATAAATAAAGCTTAATCGAGAAACTTCACGTTCGTTATAGAATTATAGATTAATCTTTTTTATAAACATATTTCGTTATAATGTCTTTAACTACAAACAACGACAAATAATGCTGTATATAGCTATATAACTATCAATATAGCTATATCGAGATAACGATATTCAATGATTTTTGTTTTAATTGTCTTTTAAACGATCAATATTAGAAGAGCAACGATTAATAATGCTATTGTTAAAAAATTAGTTGTTTAAGATATGTAATTATGTGATAGAAGTTATACAAGTTCTATAGCCTAGATCAATGTCAGCAGAACTAGTAAGTGTAAGCTCGAGTCCCAATTCCGCCAAAATCAAGTAAGTTTATTTGAAGTATTATTTATATGAAAAATAAATTAATTCATATTAAATAAAGCATTCATCATTATAACATATTGAAATTAAAATTTGTAAATCAAATAATAATTAGAAATAAAAAAAGTTAATACAAAAAACACGATTAACAAAAAATAGTTCAAAAAATTTTTTTTTTTTATTTATGTAAAAAAAATTATTAAAACTCGTTATCGAACGATTTATATAGATTACGTTAACGATTAAAATAGGTTTCGTTAACGATTTATGCCGGCTTCGTTAAGGAATATCTATAAATTCATACCCTAGATAACTTTATAGAGTTATATATAATTTTCTTTCGATATCGATCTTTAGCACCATTGTAATTATTTTTTATACCGAGCTGCACGTACGTATCTCAATATCGTTGAAGAATTCTTTATAGCTGGGTCACTCGGGATGTGGGTTCTTATTAAAATAAAAAACAAATCAGTTATTATTATTACTTGCATGGAACTTATGTACATTGTACATATTATGTAAAATAATAACAAAAAAACAAATACATTTAAAATAAAAAATATAAAAATAGCAAACAAACAAATCACTTGAATTCTTCATTTTTATCTTTTTAAGTAACTGTTTCTAAATTTCGGTTATTTGTAGTAACAATATAGTTTTTATTAAAATTATGTATATGTAGGTATATACCTCTTTAATGACAATTTTTTTATTTTTAGTTATTTTATCCCCTAAATGCCCCTGACTATAGGGAATATATCGAAAACGAATCAGTATATGAGGGACGTTTATTTATATGTCCTGAATAAAACTTACTAACTACAAAACTTTTTATTAAACACGAGTGGTTTCTGCTTTATCGTGAGAGGTATATTTCAGTACGCAAATTACTGTTTTTTTAAAAACTTTAAATTTGGCTTCAACTTAAATTATAATTACTCAACAGGTGCCCCTTGTCTTATATATAATACACAAGATGAACGACGTGGTGAGTAAAAAAGCAAGAATAATTGAATAGTAAATTATTTACACCACAAAAATATTAAAACTTTAACAAGTACTTGGTGCTGAATACTTAAAACATTTCAAATATTTACACCAAATAAATGACGATTATTTCCAAGTTGAGCAACATCTATACTCTAAAAGAAATTTCAATCATAGACAATTTTTATAAAGACTTCATGAAAATTCTTTAATTTAAAATAAACTTATAGAAAAAAGTACAAAAACCAAAACAAAAATTTAAAACAAAACAGAAAAACAAAAATCAGATCAGATCAAACTATTTAAAAATTATATAATAAATGTTAGTTCATTTGCTTCTGCTATCATTAAAAAGAATATATGCAGTAAAACACGGTTATATTCATTCGCTAAATTTCAGTAATATTTTTGACTATAACCGTTTTGTGGCTGTAGGTGTAGTAAAAAAAATATGCATCTTTTTAAACAAAATAAAATTCAATAAAATATATTTCGTATAACAATTTTAAACTTTATTTTAATAGCAATAATTCTGTTATGTAATCACAAAATATACATATCTGTAATAAAGAACAGAAAAATATATTTTACGGTACTCAATCATGGGGTTGTTAAATATTTAAAAATGAATTGTTAACGCTCTGTGGTACATAGGTAATACAAAAGTACAAATAAATTCGCTCACTAAAGAAATAAAAAAATATAGGATAAATAAAATACAATCACATTAAAAATATCCTATTGTTTATTTTTATAATTTCCAGACAGAACGATTTCAATCCTAACTGCTTCAAGGGATTGGCATTTACAATAGTATTTACAAGATAGACATAGACAATAACATTGTCTACTTCTTATTAATTTTTTTTTATAATTTTTCGTATAGCAGTACACTATCTTAGTCCGTCTAAATTAATGGCTGTCTTTAATACTGACGAATATTTTTTGATTATATAAGAACCAAATCTGATGAATTAATTGTTTAAATACGGTTCAGAATATATTCTGTATACTCACTCACTTATGCAAAAACACTAATTTATCAATCCACTACGTTGAGAGTAATGGGATTTTGATTTTACTGGTGTTAAGTTATATTATTAGTATTAATTTCGTCATAAAGTATTAGGTTTGATTTCATTATAAAGTATAAATATTCAAGAACCAAGCGATTCAGAAAACAACAACAAGTATACCAAAACAAATATTTTTTTTATATAAAATTATGTCTGAAAGAACTACTTCTGGGCAATTGCATCATAGTGGATTCACTAGTTATTATTATATTCTTGTACTACAAGTCAATCTAAGGTCGACTGACAAGTCACATGAAAAAAATTTGTTTTGTATTACAGCCGTATTACAGTATACACATTTCGCAGTATTACAGTATAAACATGCAAAAAATTTGAGCTATTTTTTAACTTTCTTACAGCAGTATACAATATACAAGAAAAATAAATTAATCCGCCTTTACTGACAAAAATGCCAATAATTATCGACATACCAGTTAAATAGTCCATTATTTCATAGTTTTGGCAATATTGCAAAACAAAAAAAAAGCATTTCCGGTAAATGTGTCATATGAGAGATTAATGTCTATAAGTGACCAATGATTGATACTAAAACTAAATTCAGCAATACCGGGTGGTCCAGAGCATGCATGTCAGCTTTTTAAGAACAAATTTTGTTTAAAAAATTTGATTAACTAAAGCAAGGATGCATGGCGGATTGCACTACTTTTCTTCTTATATAAGTTTTTATTACAAACCAGTTTTGATAAAACAAAACCAATGGTTTTTACTTTATTTACTATATTAACAAAAATTTAACTTTCATAGTTGATAGATCAAAATATGTAATACACTATCAAAGATGGTCCTTGAAAATGTTTAACACGAAATTCATTGAAAACTAATAAATTCTTAATTTTTTTTTTTACTCCTCTTGGTAGTATAAGACTTCCGCTTGACACTTCCATCGTAGTCGATTGGTAAGTGATGTTTTCGATTGTTCCCAAACTATATTCGCTTTTTCTATTTCTTGTTTTATGGTCCTCTGCCAAATATTGTTTGAGCGACCGGGTCTTCTTCGTCAAGCTAATTCATGCGATGTTATTTGACGGCTTTCTGAGTGTATGGATCTATCCATCTCCATTTCCTCCTTCTGATTTGATTCTATATGGGTTCTTCTCCGGTTAGTGTTTCCAGAGGTCCTTATTGCATATTTTTGCAATCGTTGTATCATTATTGCATTTTCTAATGAAGACTTGTAACTTCTGGTTGACGATTTTTGATGTTTGAACCAAGTTTCACTGCAGTATGCCAAGATTGATTTTACACTGGACTAGAATATTCTAAGTTTAGTTACTCTGAATATTTGGTTCTTCCTCTTTATCTGTTACAATCTTCCAAATGCTAATCTAACTTTCTTTAATACTACTCAAGTAGCAGAATTTGCTTACAAATTCTATTTGTTCTTCTTTCAACCTTAGATGTTCTGTGCTGGCTGGTGTTATTTAATATCAAAGCTAAAGTCTATCATCATCATCATACTACAGTAGCGCTACAGCTAGTAGCGCTACAGCTCTGGTGAGCTTTGGCCTTCATCACTATGCTCCTCCAAAAAGGTCGATTTTGTGCTACTTGTCTCCAATTTTGGATTTGTAGGGTTTGAGCATCGGTTTTCACGTTGTCTGCCCATCTGCTTCTTGGTCTTTCTCGGACTTTCTATTCAGCACCACTGCTTGTTTTCGTGTATTCGACTTACGTGACCAGCCCATCTTAGTCTTTGGACCTTTACAAACCGTACAATAAATCTACAGCTAAAGTCTATACCAATTCAAAAAAGAGTAAGATGAACAGATTTTGAATGAAGGGTATAGATGAGAGGTGATTATTAGAGATTTATGTAAATAATTATATATCTATGAATCTAACGGAAAATGTTAAGTTCTTCTTCTTTTTCTTAAATTATAGGCATTAAGTGCAGCTTGTTTTTTCAATTAACATAATTCTTTACATAAATTTTGTGGTGAAGATGTCCAGCACTCATACTTTCATACATTCACATTTTGATAGGTTTCCTGATAGACTTTCGAAATGGATTTAGCCATTTATTTTTACCTTCACAAGTCTATCTTCTGTCAATCTATTCAGATGATCTATTCAGTTCCTGCATCTATTTCGACTTCAACGGAAAATATCTTGTATTGTCGTATATACGTCCCAAATTTCTTTGCAACTATTTTGAAGATAATCCATCCAGAACTATACACAGACCGAATTAAAATCAACATTTCATTGTATCATACTCCATTTTATAAGTAAACAAATAAAATAACTAAATACACAAAATAAAATTTTAACATTTTGTACCAATTGGTAACCCATACTAAGTATAATATAGGAAAATATAGAGGATATTTGTAACTGGGATGAAATCGTTATATTATGTAGTATGAATGTTGTTACTGCTCTTTCTTTGTATTTTTGAATGGTTTCAAAAAAGAGATTGAGATGTAAAGCATAATTGATTGCCATCATTAGTTACACGTTATATGAATGCAATGGAAGCCATCAATTTATTTAACTTGAACTACACGTTTTTTTTTTGAATAAAAAAAAAAACAAAACAAAAAATTCGAAGAACATAAAAATATGTATACGACGAGTATGAATAAAAAACGTACATATATATATACATGTAGCTTATTTATATGTAATATATTTTTGTAGCGTAGCTGTTGAAAAAAAAATGAAGCGTGATACTAAAACATAAATGCAAGTAAAAAATAAAGAAAAACTTATCTTCATGTAAACTCGTTTTTTTTCGATTCGTTGTTTTTTTTTTTTTGAGTTGAATCCTATTTTTTTTTTTATTAATCTGGCTTAAAATTCCAAGTGAGAACTTCTTATAATATAGCTCTTTAAATTCATTAAAGTTTGTAAGTATAATCATATTGCGCTTGCTAGTTGGGTTACTTTAAATATACACAAATATGGTTGTTATTGTTGTTGTTGTTTGGTGTATTGACTGTGCGCGGCTTTTCATGCAAATCCTAAAGAAGACATTCTAGGTTTGTTTCATTTTTTTTTTTTTTGCTTTTTGAGCCTGATGTTTTCTTTAATTCTTGATATCACTACAGATACTTTTTTATATTTCAAAGATATATGTGTATAGATGGGTATTTTAATTTAACACAGGTGATATATTTATCTGCCAAAAATGAAAATCCTCAACATTTTTAATTCATTACAGTTTATATGTTTATTTCTAAAACTCTTTTTTTTTATTTATATTTTTTTTTTGTTTTTTTTTTTTTTGAATTAATATTAACTAGAAAATTTCCAAATAAATTCCTTTTTAGTATTTTGTGTTTTTGTCTCCTCTCATTTTAAAATTAAGCAGCTTAATTATTTAAGAATATAAATTTATGTAAAAATTTAAATAATTTTTTTCCTCCATTTCTTAATCTTTCCAGAATGATTTTAGGACCTTATAATTTTTTAAAACCTTTATTTTAAGTTTTTATCTTAACTATTTATTTTTCAGATGTCTTTATTTTTAAATTTACACAAAAAAAAGAGAATTTTTTTAATTGAATATTTAAACTTATTTAAACTCGATTTATTTATATATATACATTATATATATATGGTTCCCTTCCTGTATATTGCGCATATGTTAAATTTAAAAGTAAAAAAAAATCTTTTAATGTTTAGTACATAACAAATTAATTAATATAATAATTTTAAGATATTCGTTAAAAAGTGAAAACAATATAGAGAAATATATTATCGTATATAGTGAGTAAAATGTGCAAAATTTGATACTTTTGTAAAATGCAACCGGAAATTTTAATTTAATTGTTGACAATAAGAACGTACGGTAATAAATCTATGAAAAAAATGTCTGAGATAGATAATTTTTACCTTAATATATTATACACAGAATATATTGACGATGGAGCATATATCATGCTCCAAAAATATGAATATTTAATAACATGATAATAAAAAAATGTTAATCTAAAGTATAAACAACGAGACATTTGTTTTTAAAGGGTTCTGTACTTTTCCACAAAATCAACTATCACAGCTCTGCCAGTAGCTACAGATGATGAAAGACTTTTTCGAACAGACTGCAGTGTTGCAAATCACTATCAACCAGAATGAAAAAATTATCTTATCCAAATAATATATAACAATAATATAGTCTTGGCGAATGTACTGAAGTGGTGTATCACATATAGAAACTTGCAGTAAAAAATAAACACATTTTGAGCCTATTGTATAGCAAATTAGGCTGAAACTGAATATAAACAAGATTAATTTGACTAGAGTTAGTATAATGAATAGAAGAAGTATTTCTTTTTTATCCTATTATCCAACTTAGGTGTAGAACACAGTACATTTAGTACGATACTGCAATTTATTTATACATAAAGTATTATTTTACGAATATTTATTTATAATTGTCTGGTATATAAACTAATTAAAATATTGAAACATGAGGTCAATATAGAAGAAGTATTGAACTTCAACTACAGTTTGGTAGTAAAATTATTGCAAATATATGTAGATGGGCAGAAAAAAATGTGAAAATATAATAAAACTAACTTAAATAGTATTCAACAGACTATTGCCAAATGGAAATCTTTACATCTAAAATGGGGTATAAAAATAAGAATATTCGAGCCGTGTGTAAAATTTAAATATGATTCGTAAACCATTTTCAAATTTTCATAAATGAATTTCTAAAATGTGTAAAATTTACTGGTCAAGAAGAATTATAAACGAAAAACTTTGTAAATGGAAGCTTGGCTATCAAAGGTCCGACAAGGACTAGAGTAAAGTTCTCAGGGTAAAAAAAAAATTTGAATACTAGAACTGAGCGAAGTGAAGAAATATGACATAATTTGGGTTTAAAAGAATTAAATAGCCATAAACAGAGTAAGCTGGAAAGACTATTTTGAAGTCCAATGCTGTTAGATCAGAATTTTTGAATATCATGTGCTTAGAAAAAATTTAAGGAGTATATAAGCAGCCTAATTAACATTGCCCAGATTCAATTACAACTTTCGCATAATAAAATTTGTGTTATTTGATATTGCAAGATATAATGTAATCTCTGGTGGCAATTTCAAAACCCATAGTGTAAGAAGTACTTGACTTAAGAAATCGATTTCTTTCTCCAATGCATTGATATATATTTTAATTATAACATAATTTTGAGTTATTTTAAGTAGATATTTTGGTTTTAGTTAAATATTTTGTTAATTTTGCTCACGGTGTTACTGTTACTAACCTTGGAAAATTACTATTTAATTTCGAAATATTAATCTTGAAATTTTTTTCTACAATTGGTTAGCTATAATTCATTATCTTATGTTGGCATACTATTGAACTTAAAAGTCATATAGGTCCTCTACAAATTTATTCCAGCTCAGACTATTTTGTACGAGAGCTTTGTTCTCTATGATTATTTAAAATGTAGATTTTTATTTAAGATGTTCCCAAATATGTTTTGGAAAAAATTCACACTCTGGATATCCAAATATCATCTAGTACAGCTTGTATTTTTCTATATACGAATCTCTTACAGATGATTATCAGACAATCAAAAACTATTAACACAACCAATGTGACAAACACACAACAAATTCAAATTCTAAATTTATTTCTTGGATTTATAATTTTTTAGTGATCTGAATTATAAGATGGTCTAAATCTATAATCTGCTAAAATATAGATAATCTACAGATAGTCTAAAATTTACTTCCAAACCTGGTATGAAGACATATAATATTCAGTTTCAATTCCAATCAATTTATCATTTAAGGATGAATAATTTGAAACGGAGTTTATAAGTCGACTTATGAAATTACATAACTATATTTTTGACTTTTATAAAGTACATTTGGATTTATTAATATTGAAAATTAAAATTTAAATAAATAAATTATTAAAATAGTTGTATTAAGTTTGTAAATATTCAAAATTGATAAAGCGGTACGTGTTATTACAAAAAATTTAAATTCGAAGAAATATCGATAAAAATAATAACCAAAAATTTTCAAACCGACGGTAAAAAATATTTATATTGGCTTCCTAAAAATATTGAATGTTTGAAATTTAATTCTTGAATTATTCAAAAATTAAAAATTTTCATTCCAAGTTATATTTGAAAATTTAAAACAAAATTTACACAACCGTAATAATCAAAAAAACCAGATGACAGAGAATAAATCTATCTAAACAAATTTAATTAAAATAAATAAAAAACCACACAAAATTTATCAACAAAAACAAAATTATTTTTCTAACATTTAGACACTTTTATTATAATAAAACATTTGTAAGTTTTAATAAAATAGAATTAAATTAAAATATTTTAAAAATTAGAATAATCTCATAAGATCTAGTTTTGGTTATTACTATATAAAAAAATAGTGCTGGTTTTAGTACTCTAAATTAGTTAAATATTGAACGTCAAGCCTTTATTTATATACTTATTATGTATTACGAGCTGTAAACGATATAGAATGTGTTATTGATTAGCCATCATCTTACTCTATAGAACCTGATATCCTATAGAACACGGTACCTAATAGAACGTGATATTTATTGATTAAGCACCATTTTATAGTAGTAAGAATTTTAGTCTAATCGGAATGATTTTTATTCAGTTAAAGATCTAAATTCATTCCTGTGTATCGTTTTTGAATAATATTTTTTTAATTTACAGAACAAATTACTCTAATAGCTTTATATAACTCAAGTCGAGTGTTAAGGAATTTTTTTGAATTCAGAATATTCGAAAGAATATTCGATTCAAAAATGTCCTTCGGAACAATAAGTATTTATGTAGGAAATAAATATTAAGAGAATAATACTTGATTCTGTAAGTAAAATAAACTGGGAGAGAGACAGATTATTTAAATTTAATTCCAAAATCGAATTTAGTGATTTTAAATTTATAATATGAATCTAATAAAACGAAAAAAATATTTTTTTTAAGCAAACACCGTTTTTAAATCAAATTCAAAATCCTATATTAACAAAAGCAAATTTGTTTATAAAACGCCAGACGTAGCCATTAATATAGGTTTAATACATTTAAATTAAAAAAATTGATACAGTCTTGTACGATGATCTTATAAGGGCTATTATGTATTAAACTGTTTAAAATTAAATTGTGCGAATGCAGTTAGGGTGGTTATCTCATTATTTCGGCCTAATATAAAAAAAAATAACCAAAATAAAATTGTTAGTTGATAAAAAGACAAATTTAAATTTAAATTCGGTTATTTTTAGCCTCTGTTGAAGTATACGTTATAGAAAAATACATATAAGTGAACTTAGAAGTGCTTCTAATATAAGTGAGCTTAGAAATGTTTAAGAATATAATCTTATAAGCTAATAAAATTTAAAAATTTAAAAAGCGACGGTAATGGAATGAAAGTTAAACATTTCATTATAGGATATACAAGTAAAGATTTAAATCACTGAGACTGTTAGGATTTTTTTTAGGTTACAGAATCAAAGTGGCTAAAATAAAAATATTTTTTTTATTTTAGACACTTTTTTATTATTTTTTTGTCAAATATGAGAACCTTCCAATTTCTTTTACACAAACATAAAATATATATTATATATAAAATATAATTTATAACTGAAAAATTGTAGGTAGGTATAGTATCGATAATTGATAATCCATACTAAATTCATACTAAATACGCTAAATACAAGTCTAGTGATCGTGTTCCATCAAAATTTCGAAATGACAAGATTTATTTATTCTATTATAAATTCGTGTCTAGAATCTATTCACAGGCAGGGTATTAATCAAAAGATTATTTATTTGTATATATGTATATATATATATATATATAAAGAATGCATTTTACCAAATCCTAGAGTTATGTTTCTACATTTGTCTCGTTCTTTCCGTAGTAATTAAAGTTGCATTGTAAATTTTATGTTATGTTCAATTTTAATATTTTATGATCATGAAAACTTTTTTCATCCAATAATATCTAACTTGTCTTAAATTTTTCACTGAATGATTCAGAGATGAAAATTATATTTTTATTTGGACAAAATAAACAACTTAAGATTATCTATTGTCTATTGTCAGGATCTAAGCCTTCTTAAATATCGCAGTTCCATTTTATTTACCAGATAATATATAACTATCAATTATGCTCTATCATTCATTTTATTCCAATGACAAATAGTACTGGACCAAATCGAAAAGCCTATAAAGCATTTTGCTTTCATTTTTAAGCTTTCTTCAATAGAGCTAAATCAAAGACTTTTTTATTTTTTTTTATTTAAGGCCAAAACAATGGAATAACCACAGTAAACACCACAAGTTTGGAGTGGTACTACAATGCATCAGGTATCAGATATTAAAATGCAGTAAAAGAGGGCACAAAGATGCAAATATTTACATAACTGAATTGGGTAGTGAAAAAGCAGATGTCCTTGCAAAAACAAGCGCGAAGAGTGAATTCTTACGGCCAGATTGCTTGTTTAAACGCCTATATATAAAAAATTATTTCCAAGCTGGAAACTACAAAAACCCAAAACATATGGGATAGTGACTTACGCAGTCTGAAGCGTTTTTCAAACTCAGTATTCAATGATTAAATGAAGTAATCAAGGATACTAGATCTAATTTCAGAACGCTGACTAACGCTTATCACATGTCCATTTAACAAACATCTGTAAAAGATTAGTAAATCGAACATAGACAGATGCAGATTCTGCTTAGAAGCTCGTATAGACATAACTACAGAAATTTTCAGGAATATGTACATCGTCTAATTCTGAAATTGGAATCAAAAAAATAATAACGTTCATAAATTACATAGACCTGCAATTCTAAGATAATAAACGGGGAAATAGGTAGGTAGGTTTCATTCAGATAAAGCTCTCCATCAAACCAAAAACAAAAAATGTCGAAGATATCACAATAATTCTTTCTGAGATTACAACGAATCTTAAATAACCACAAACCTGTACAAAAAAAATCATAAAATACAAATAAATTGAATTGACGGCAGACTTAATAATATGGATTAGAAAATAAGGTTATATTTTAAAATATTATATAAATATTATATATATACGTATATGGAACAATTTTCATTCGGCTTTTCTTTTTAAGAAAATCAAAAAAAATTTATATCAAAGCAAAATTTCGAAAATTTCTTTTCTGAATCATCCGAAAATAATTTGAAATTGCCCTAAGATCAATCATAATTGAAAGCCTCTTAATTCGGTAGTCCTTCTTTATTGCGTTATACTTCGCCTTTATATAATTTTATAAAAATTTAAAAATAATTTAATTTTAGTAGTAGCGTATCGTCGTTACTATATACAGATTGAACCCATAAATCAATAACTATATATATATATATGGGTTAATAGTAACCAACGTTTCATCATGTTAGGTAAGAAGTCAAAAAATATAAAAAAAAAAAATTACAACAAAAACAAAATTGTTTTAAAACAATTTTAAAACACCTACTTTAAATACAGGTCAAATTTAATTTATATACTTAATAAAATTTATTTCAATTTTGCACTTTTACTTTTGTTGTTCTTGCAAACATTTTTTTCTTAATTTTTTTTTTTGTTTTTTAATTTTATTTCTTAAAAATTTTTGCCTTCTGTATTCTCCTTTTTAGTTTAGAGTTTTTGATTAAAAATAAATCTAATGAAATGATAGTGAACGTGATGGAATATTATCTTTGAATATATTATTCTGTATATATATATATATATATACTTTCAATTTCCAAAATTTAAAATAGACAATATTTAATTTAAAAACAGCAGGGATGATCAGAGAATTGCATACAAAATTGCATATATATTTTTTTTATTTGCTTTACATTAAATACAAAATACCTTATTTTAAAAATTGAATAACATCAATCCCAAACAAAATCACTATAAGTATCTACATATAATTTATGATGTCTTCAAAAGTCTGCAAAAATTTGCAAAACATTACAATAAAAACTAGGTCAATTCTATATATTCAAAAGGGTATATTTTAAATGAAAGAAGAAAAAAAATAATAACAAAAGTAGAAGGCAAGGTTTATATTATAAAGAATTGAATTTTATTCAAAATATCCTGACATTTTGATGTTTTTATATCCTTTCCCTTCTCTTACTATAATGTATATATATATATATATATATATATATATAAAATTAAAGGGAAAAGGATCTGCTGATTAGATGCAATTTCTTTTGTTTTATTTTTACAACCATATTGTACGATTACACAAAATACATACAGTTTGTATATAATATATATATATATATATATATATAACAATCCCTTCTTTTGCAATATTTTTGCAACGTTTGAATGTTCAGACAGAAAATGTTGCAAAAACCTTCAACGAAATAAAAAAAAAAATATACTTTTTGTTTTGGTTGTTGTTATTTTTAATTTTTTGTCATTTAACTAATATTCTAAAATGTTTGCAAAATTCTTCTTATATATACTGGTACACATATTTTATTGTTGAGTTCATTGAGTATATATATACATAATATATATTGCGTTGCATATTTTTGAATATGACCAAAGAGCTAAAACTAAATTCATCTCATTAACGTGCATATGTATTAATTTTAAGTTTAGATATAGTGTACAGGTTATTGAACGACTAAACGTTTAATTTAAGAAAATTAAATAAGCAAAAAGAAAGAGAAATAATAGGAATTGAACACAATTTTAGTATAATAAAAGGTAATTTCAAGGACGAAACCTTGAAAATTTTATCCTGAATAACACTTTGTTTTAACCTCAACAATATGTGAAGAAAATAAAAAAAAAAACAAGAGATTGATGGCTTTCAATAAATTTCCGTTTTTAAATTTTGATTGTTTTGTTTTTTTTTTCTTATTCTTATTTCAAATTCAAATATTGTTAAAAATATGTCATTTTTATTTTGTGTGCTCATATGAGAGAAAAAATTTCATAAGGTACAAAAAAAAATATGATGAAATCATTCTATAAAATTCTTAAAACAGAAATGTATATTAGAATTATCATTGATGTGGACTCTATTTTGATATAAACTCTTTATTAACATAATGTTGATAAATTAAAAAAAAATTTAATGATCGACGGTTTAATTATTTGTAATGTAATTCTTCAGAGTTAAAAATTGAGCGAAAATAATTTGATTACAGTTTTGTTTTTGTTTTTGAATATAGTAAGTTAAAGTGCTCTAGGTGCCCCCTAAGATTTAGCGTTGTATTTTTATTTGTTAAACAGTTTAAATATAGTCAAATAATTGGTTCTTCTGCTATATGTATAGAATAAACTGAAATAGAATAAATCCAAAAAAATTAATCAGTGTAAATAACTTAACTGAAATGTTTTGAGCTTGAATATTCTACAGCAGCACGTTAAAAAAAATATTATTTAATATAATATACGAAGTCTTATGGTCAAGACCAGGGTAAACTTTGATACACAACATCCACTTCATAATATATATCCGGGGATTCTGAGGGAGATGTTGTATCGGCGTAGGACCTAATGACCATATCCCATTTAAACATCATAAAAACATTTTTTTTTAATATAAATGCTTATATCTTCTAAACTATTCAACGTAGATATAAAGTATGTATGTATGAGTTATAGAAAAAAAATATCCCCTTTCAACAGTATACAAATATTGGGGTGTTAAAATCTTGTGGTATTTGGTTTTTCGAGAAAGAAAATAAAGATTGTTTTTTTTCCCAAAATATTCTACTTTGAACTACAATATCTCCATAACGGCAACACCAATCATCAAATAGATGTTAAAGTATGCTCCAGACCGTTATCCTTCCAGAATATATAACTGAATACATATCTAATGAATCAACAGATATAACGGTTTTTATACAAAAACATGAAAACAATAAGGATACTTTCAAATGTCCTTTTCGTCCTTAAAGGATAAGATACGCCACTAAAGATATATATTTTTGGAAAGCTAGCAATTTCAGCTGTCCTTGAGATATGGCCATTAGATCCTACGCCGATACAACATCTCCCTCAGAAGAGCTATATATTCAAACATCCTATAGAACAATTTCCCTACATTCAGAACACCATCCATAAACAAAATGATTCCGGACAAAATATCATATTAATATTTTGTTTTCTTTTTTTATATCTAGTTACTAAGAATTAAAGGTTTTAGAATAAGATTTATTTACCTTTATTAAATTTAATTTTTTAGAAAATATTTTATTTTATTGTATATATCAGCTAGCTCTTAAGTTTTGTATTGTTACGTTTAAATGAAATGGATTCAATTTATGCATTTGTTAAAAAGACCCACATCCCGAAAGGGAAGAGTATCTGGAAGTTGGTTTGCAGATTTATCAATAAACAAATATACGAAGTTTGTTTTATTTTAAATTAGTGTGGGTATTTTGTCCCACGTTGTTTATATAATATCAGGGTTCCTTTCAATAAAATAAAATAAACGTCTGCTTCATTTCGTTGTCCACCAGTAAAGAGGACGATATCACAATTTTATTTATCGTATATCTTAATTCCAAAATTTTTCTTATTTACTAATTTCAATGGTTTCTAAAATTAATTTCAATTGATCTAAAACTGATTCGGGGTGGCCAGCGTTAATCAGTGCATTTGAATGAATAAATCAAAAACCTATAGGCATTGAATCTAGGTTGTAATCACTTTTTCAGTCACTAAATTTTTTTTACTATTTATATTTATTTTTTTCATATATTCATACAAAAAAAGGTAAGGACTCCAAAAGTGATTAGTTCGATAAGCACTTGTTATTCAAAATGGAGCTTATTTATATATTAAAGAATATATAGGGTTGTACAGCTACTTTCCATTAACGGTTTTCGAAAAACAAAAATTAGTATTTCTTATTTTAACCCTTAAATGAATGATGTTTTCGTTTCCATTGAAAAAAATAGTTTTCAGTAGATTTCTACTACCTGAAACCTAATACACACTTAAAAAATCATTTTGGACCTTTCTATGGACAATTAGGACTGTGAAGCTAAAAAAGGTATGATGCAGATCTGCTACGCCATGCATTGAGGGATAAATTTTGAAAATTTTCAAAGCTCCAATACCGAATCACCAAAGTTTAAATCTACGAAACGCTCATACTGCTCTACGTATGGACACTTACGAGTGCGATATTCGAGAAGAAACATCCTCGCCATTAAAAGTGTTTTATAGAACCCATTAAATTACAGCTAATGATAAGACATTTCCAGCTTTATTATCCTTCCTGGTTAACGCACAAATATCTACGGTATCAACATTTGCAAAAACCTCAAAGCGATCGCCTCTTTTTTTTGACTATATTTTGATGTCTTACATTTATATGGCAATCTACTCTTCTGTATATAGAGCGTGAAAAAAAATTTCTGTTTTAGCCAATTAGACCACTGGAGAAAATATTTTATATCCCAGTTATTTAAGTGCGGGTCGCGTTAGCCTAATACTGACATTCCCAAATGTCTCTTGTATAATAGTTTAACGAAGTTGCATTCGATTAAGAATGTTCCAAAAAACAAAACAAAACTGAACGAGAGAACGAACATGATGCAGATCTGCTACAGTATGCTTTTGAGGTTCAAAATTTGATATTCTCTAAATTGAATGAAAATGGAAATGTTCAGAAAAATTGGTATTTCATTTGACCAGTAACATTTAAGCATCCTTAGTACTGTATAATCCTACTCTCAAATAACTTGTTTTGTTTTTAATTTCTCAAATTCGTTCCAAAAATATGATTTGAAAATTTGTTTGTTAATTTTAGATGGGTAAGTAAATCCATAAACCGAAATCCACAAAAAAAAAAAAGACATAAATTCAAAATTCATAACATTATGGAAAATTAATCCTGGAAAAGGAAGATATCCTCGTTGTACCCAACAGCGTCTATGCATAAAAATAATTTACATAAATATTCTGTAAAAGGTGTGGAACTTTGATTTTGAATAAAACTCTAAAACCTATTCTAACTCAGAATTTCGCATAAAGAGCCGTACATAATAAAGCGAAATGCGTAAAAGCAATAACAAGGATCGTTTGTTGTAGATTTTTTTTTTGTGGCAAAAACCATAATGGATTTTGTTTTTTCTGGATTTAGGGACTAACCCGTTAATTTTATAATAATTTTTTCAATTATTTAAAATTGATTTTACCCTGTTAGGATCCAGAATACAACGAAATATATTACAAGGTTCGACATATACTCAATAACTTTGTGATAAATTATATTCATTGTAATACGGTGACAGTAATTGTTGTACTTAACTGTAAATGCGATACATTATTTTTTCAAATTATTTCATATTAAAAAAATAAAATAAAAAAAAGCAAATTGTAGTAAAATACTTGTATTGAGCCAACGAAAAGTGGGTGGCCATTTAAAATTATTATTTTTTTACTGTAATCCATGCTTGCTTTCAGAATTTCTTGCTTAGTTTATGCGTGATTAAGTATGGTTATTTTTTGTTATTATTTATTTAAAATTATCTCATTCACTCATCTATTGGTCCTATACAGTTCGGAGTGAGTTTTCACTTCCTTCACAAATTTACTCCATTTCTCACTATCTTTGGTAAATTATCTTCGATCCGTTAATTCAAAATTTTTTACGTTTGTCCTAGACTTCATATATATCTAGCCATTTTAATTTTATTTAAAATAATCTACTAGTCTTAACAATTATTCTTATCTGCAGAATATTTATTTATAGTTGAAACAAAACAACAACCTTGGTATAAAATATTTAAATTAAATTAAATTTTATTTAGTTTAAATAAAATTGGAACTATATGTATATGCATATATATATTAGACATGATCTTTATCATTTTTACTCTAAACAAATTAATTCTAATATTGCATTATATTGCGTTATTTAAATTTTTATTGATAATGCGAACAAGATTAAAGATCTTTTCTGTTATTATTTTAATTTTTTAATTATTCATATGACACGACTTGTCTGGTTGACTAACAAGTCAGATTGAACAGAAACAAAATTAATAATGTTACTGGAAAATATATTAATACATTATTATTTATTTTTTTATTTATTATAATTAAAATTGTTATTAAATTTGCATGACTATACTGAAACTATATTTATTCAAACATGGAAGTAAAAAATAATATTTCTTACATTAAGACGAAAGATTGTGCAACTATGGGTGTTATTGGTCGTAATTTAAATTGTGTTCAAAATAATAATAAAAATTTGCTAGCTTAATATGCAAAGTATGTAGGTCATTGCTAAATCTATATTCTGCTCTATATTCCCGATTATAACTTTTTAAATTGCGGTATTAAGCAAAAAAGTTCTTGCGGTATGAAGTACTATGTTATGTTAAGTAAGTGTTAAGTAACGTATGGATTTGGAAAATAAATTCAATATGTATATGAAAGAGTGATGTTTGGACCAGGACCATAAGAACAATATGATACATTGTATAAATTTGTAAATAATTAAGATATATATTTTATAGAATAGGCTGTAGGCTCTAGGTGAACCATTATTAAAATTAACTTTAAAAATATAACTTAAACATTAATAAAATTAAATCAGTCTTTTGATGAATATGTCGCGCCAACTCAAAACAAGGATAATCTCTTCATCATCTGTACAGACTTCCTGAGTAGCATACAAAGTATAGTGTCTCCAAATTCGACACATCCTACGATAATAAGGATTCAAAGGCTGATTCTGGCTACAAAGCCACGCTGGCATCAGGGGAAATGAGTAAGTCGATATGCTTACAAAATCTGCCACGAACATCAATCCTGACTCGCAGCAGCTGCTAGCAAGTGAATATTATAGAGGGTTGATAAAAAGAAATCGTACAAACTTATATGAAGCCAAATGGAACAGCGAACCGGTAAATAATAAACTAAAACAAATCAAACGGTCAAAAAGTGGAAAACCATTAATTCTGTAAACCGGATGTATAATTAAATAACTGAGAATAAGACATGAACGACTTACGCATATGTACCTATTTAACGGATCGATCACGGACCGACCAGAAGTATACCTATAGGTTCCTGCGATAGTCAGACGCCAATCAGTGTTCAACATATTTTTATGGCATGTCCTGCGCTTCAAAAATACAAGAGGAATACACTGTATCGAGATATAGAGTATTCTCGGAGAAGATACTGAGGAAACGCTGAACCACATTATGCAGTTCATAAGGGCAACAAGCTATTAATATCAAATATAAATTCATCAACAATTTTCAACTTTAACCTCATAATTTTCAGATAGTGTATTTTTGAATTCCCATATTTTTAATACTTTGTTTAGTTGTTGTATATTTAAAATTTTTCTTCATTATTATAAAACTTTAGCTGTTAAGGGAATTATAAAGTCTTAGTCATTACGTTTGTATACATATAACAGAATGTGGACCAAAAACCCTCTGAGGTTAAGTGGCCTAATAAAATCTAATCTAATCTAATTTGATGATGGTGTAATAATCGCAATCGATAATTTGTGAAACATATCTATATAGAGTTTTAATATTTATGTATATATATAATCAAAATGTAGTTAAATTTGTTAAATTACATAATTAAGATAGATGGAGCACGTTTACCTAAAATGAATAATAATAGATGCAAAACAAAACATTTTTGACTGCAATCCACTACTAAATAGAGTAAGAAGAAAATTGGGAACAAGGTGGGTTGGTAATATCCAATGTAATATTCGTAAGTTCATTCAGAAGTTATTAACTGGCACAGAATCAAATCGGGTTGAATGGAGATGAGTTACAAAGAAGTCTAAACGCTACACCGGGATGTAACCGTAAAATATGATATGATGAATAACATATTTGAGAATTGTCCCACCATCACAAACTTAACAACCAGCACTTAATTAAATTAACAAAACTTAATTTAATATACTTAAATTAAATTAAATTTAAAAAAAAAATAAATTTACTTTTAATTGAGTTGACGAAATTACCAAAATATGGAACCTCATTCCATATACATGTAAAATAAATTATCTAAATAATTTATAAATTTTTAAATAAACTCAAACAATGATAAAAATAGTTTCCATTTTTATTTGTTTATTTTATTATCTTTTTTTTGATTATTTGTGATTCAATGTTTTTTTTTGTTAAATTTCTAATAAAATTGCCACGTTGCATAGCGGGCGATTTCATATTATTGCAACATAGCGAAAATAATTATCCCGCTACCAATCTTTCAAGCAGTTCACAACATTTTAGACAGACAAAAAAAATAAATAAAAAATTTTATCCAAAAATATATAAAATAAAAATTTTTATTTTTGTTCTATTTTTTTGTTGTTTTTTTTTTCTCGCGATTTAATTTAAATATGCATATTTAAAATTATTTCAAGATGAAAAATTAGCAAACTACAAGAGTTTCAAATTCTCTTTAAAAAAAAAAAAAAATTGTTATTTTTTGGTTTTGTTATTTTCGGATGAACAGAAAATAATATTAGTCTACATTTTTATAAAAATGTCGACTTTTAAATATAAAAAAAAACAAAAAAAAAAAACAAAATGTTATTTTTAATTTGAATTTTATGAAATACACATATCGTAATAATATCAACAAAGAAATAATAAAAAAAAAAAATTATAATAAGATTTATTATTAAAAAATAAAATTTAACTTTTTGATAAATTAAAATTAATTAAATTTAATTATAGTGGACACTTTAAAAACTATATTGAAAAAAATTTATTTATTGGTTAATAAGACTACTTAGAGTTTTAATTATTTTTAATGATTTATAATATTTTATAAGCAATTCATTCAGATTTGAGTCTCAGAGTTTCAGTTACATTTCATTTAAATTAAATATTTTGATAATTTCTTTAATGAAATTTTAATTTTTAAAATTAAGATGTAATCATTGTAGACTATATTATAATATAATTGTTCTAGATAAATTAATTTTAATAAAAATTTGATTCAAACAATTCAGTTAATTGTTAAGATCAATATACAGACCCGGGCCAGGGTCGAATTATAAAATGTAGGTATTTAATTAGTGTAAAATGGATTACAGGTGAAATTATTTATTGCTTTTGCAGTATTATGTCAGAAATAGATCTATAATACCAATCACCAATACGAAAGTGTAACAAAAATTTGACCGTAATCTATTCCACGAGCAAAGCTTTAGCCATAATAAATCCACAGCTATTTAAAATATGCGAATTAAATTAAATAAATACAGCGAAATCAGACGTTCGAAAATTTTTGTACAGTATTTACAGTTGGTCAATATTTTTGGAACTTCATTGTACTAGGTTATAAAACCCAACAAATCAGCTGAATCTAGTACTCATCAGATCCGATTAATCACACAAAATGTGTATAATATCTTCCTGTGTATCAAAGCTCTCATAGATCCGACAATTACCACTACTAAACAGACACTTCACATCCATTTTGTTTTCAAATTATATATATAAAATAATCTCAAAATAATTAACAAAATTTAATTTGTTCTATTTAGAATAAAAGAATATATAAAACACACTGAAACGTGAATTAAGAAAAGGTCATATGACAAATTTTTGTTGAAACAAGACCATCAACCAAAGCCATCAAACAATTTATTCAACCAATTGATTTGTAAATTATATTCTTAATAAACTGGCTGTGGTCGATTATATTTTAAGTCACACGACTTTAATGCTATTTTTAATTATTGATGAGATCAGACCTTGGACCAACATAGTCTGTTGGCCACCTAAGTAAGTAAAAGTAAGTTTTTAAATGTAATCCAATCCATAGTTTTGTTGATGACAGCACATTAGTGGCATTCTACGATTTTTTAAGGAAATCAAACGTCACCTCTACATCAATCAGCTCGAAGAGAAGCATAATGACTAGCTCACTTAACCATGACTTAGCAAAAATAGCCGATTGGGGTAACGTAAACAGAGTTGAGTTCAACACGTCCAAAACTCAAAACTGTTTGATCTCTTGTACAAAAGATCAGCCCGTCTCAACCGCGATTTCAAAGAGAAAATTTACAAAGGTCTGAAAATCTAAATATTTTAGGCATGCAGCTAAATCAAAAAATGCAGTGGAATGAGCTTACTTTTGATATAGCTAAGAAGGCTGCCAAATATTTTGGTTTTCTTTCTCGATGTAAAGCCTACTTTTTTCCAATAGATCTGGCCAATATCTATAAAGCATATATCTGACCCGAGATGGAGTTAAATTCCCACATATAGCACACGTCGAAATGTTGGAGCTCTCTCCCTCTTTTATAGATATCTTGTTGAAAATGACACTTGTTCTAATGAAATAAAATCACTAATGCTTCCCTCAAACTATTCCAGCGTAACACTAGGGAGGCTTCAAGTGCACATTTCTACACTGTGGAAATACCTAGGTGGTCCAAAACATGATTCGGAAATTCCTTTATTGTAAGAACTGCTTAAATGTCGAACATGCTGCTATGGTCCGATAGAAATGCTCCATTATACAATTTGCAACTCTTCAAAAAGAACCTCTTCAGGTTTGTCTCCAACTTACCCACCAATTCTCCTCTATCATCCTATTTCCCTCCTAATCATTTTTTCCTTACCCAGACCTACAATAATTTTGTATAAAGGAATCCTTTCCTATAGTGTTTGGGTAGCGTGTAAAAAAAGAAAATAAATAAAAAAATTATACTACGCAAGGCATTTTATTTCATTTCGACATTTGTAATTTCAGTTGAATCAAAAACGTAACCAGTTAAAGTGTTGGTATGCTTTCTGATACTTCTCTGTCTCCAAAATTTTACTTTTTCTAATTACAATTTTGGCTAATACTAAAATGAAATTATATTAGAACAAAATGTTAAACATTAAATCAGTATCAAGTCTATTGTGAGTATGACTCTGAGATCTGCCTCTTAACGGAAAGCCTTAAAAACTTTATTTAGAGTTTTCATCATCGTTCATTAGGTACGTCGAATTTAAAAAAAATTTAGTGACTATCAAATGAAATTTCTAACACGGACCTGCACAAGATATGTAGCCAACGAGCAATAAGAAATAAAGTTTGAATTTGACACTGAAAATGAGTCAAGTTCTCAAGAAAGACTTTGCTGAAATATGTAAGCATGTAGGCGTTCGAATAGAATCTATTGGCAAATACAAAACGTGGTCAACTAAGAAGTTCGTATAAAAAAGCACAAAAAAAACGGAATAATGAATATAAAAAAATTGGGTAAAATACTGTCTCAAGGGCTGTTCCAAATTGTTTCACTGAAGCTCTATCTTCCACTAGCAACTAAAGAAGTTACTAATTCATGTACTGCCAGCTCTATAAAAAAAGAAATAGGATATTTCAAGTTTTATAGTGCAATTGTCTGTTTAACCGTTTATACATGCTTTTGGCAAATTTTTATTTTGCGAAAACGAAAATCCATGTTTTAAATTAATTTACGTTATTTAAAATAATACATGTTAAAAAATAAGAACCTTAGCAACGAAATAAGAGATGCATGTAACATTCAAAATATTATCCGTCGGACAAGAAATAGCCAACATACTAGTGAGATCATGTTAATAGATTGGTACAAGTGCGGATGACGTAGATAATAATGAATGGCCAAATCAACATTAAACGGGAATACTTCTTAATGACTAATTAAAGAAGAATTAGAATTATTCGACATAATTTTCTGAGCGAGCATAGAGCTTCCAGTCTTGCTCTATAAAGACAATCAAAAAATGTCTGTACTGTCAGCTTCATACTAAAAAATAATTCGTCTTTAAAAAACTTAATGTTTTTAATGTTTGCAAATTCCCGACATTGCCGATATAAATAATCTTTGCATACCTTCACGAAGTAAATTTTTATTCATTTTGACATTGAACGAAAACCCCTCAGCATATTTTACATCATTATTAAATTTTTCTCTTACACGCTGGACCAACGATTGATCAAGAATAATATTATTTGATTATCCACGATCAGTCGTTGATCCAGCATGTATGATAAAAATGTAGCAATTGAAAGATTTTAAAAACCTTCGGAGTTTTTCGTTCAATGCTAAAATTAAATTAATAACAATCATTTTGAGGTTATGAAGATTAGCAAAGATTTTCAAATAAAATTGAGAAATTCGGTAAATTTAAGAGAATAAAATTATACAAGGAAATCGAAACATTAAACCAAATGCTGGTAAGCGCATTCAGTTTGTTTTCTATTTGGTAGAATCTATTCCACAAAATTTCTAAAACTGGATTTCTTTTGAATTGCCATTTCGCAAATCCAAGATGTTATGACATTTAAGATTGTTTGGCTGAGTTTACCTAATTGTGTTTTAGTGATGAGTAAGCAACAATAAAAGTGTTTTAATGATGAGTAAGCAACAATATTTATAATACTAAAAAAACGAAACCTTGAAAGTCGGTCTACAAATAAATGAACCAAAGACAAAATATTTAAAGATGGGAAGATAATATTGATGCAGACGCGAAAAATCTGAATATATAGAGTTTATAGTAAATTTGAAGACGACTGCAAGAGAAAGAGATAATTTGAGGAAAATTGTGAAGGAAAAGACTGAAACCCATCAAGGGTTGTAATGATATATGATGATGATGACTAAGCAACAATCAAAATTTTTCCTTCAATGTAAACTACTGTACGGTGTATACTTAGATAATTGCTTAAGATATACAAAATATCTTTAAATTCTTTATTCTCTATTTTTCTACATTCCAAAACTTGAAAAGTACAGTACCCACTCTTTTAATGACTTTGTAAATTGGTATTACAAATTTCTTTCTCAAACAAAACTTCGTGCTGTAAACAAAGTTAAAAAAAAAATCATATTTGTTACGAAATATAACAGAAAAATGTTTGACTTAACTAAAATTGAATAAATTTTGTTTTAAGCAAGACCCGCAGTATCGATTGAAATAAAAAAAAAGGTCTCTAATGAAAGCCGAGAATAAATTATTCATATAAATTCAGAATTGTTTTTGATATTTCACTTATTATCGTCAAGCTGTAAAAATACTGCAGACAACATTAATTAACAATTAAATCAATTGTAGTTTACATTGATGATGAAAACTAGAAAATTTCGGAACGTAATACATAATTTTAACAGGGGTCTTAAAATTATAGTCAACGTAAGTAAATTTCAATCATGTTCCATCTATGTTTTGTACAATGCTTTTGAATATCTTATATTGAAATTCAATTGCAATTACATTTTTCCCAAAAACAAAATACTGTTGTTGTAAGTTGTTAGTTTTCATAGTAAAAGCAAGTAAAAGCACCAATTTATAAATAAAATTAAATTTGATTAATTTTATATGAAATTAAATTACATCAAAAATTAAAAAATTATGAATGAATAAAGGATGCAAGGTTTTTAACACAGAGAGACTTCTAATGAATACAATGTATATTGTATGGCATCTATTGCCAACTTGGTTTTCTCTAACCTATTTTCCGTAAATTTATTTCAAAAATCATATATGTATATCTGTATATAACTCTTGAATGTCGACTTTTACTGCTTTTACAATTACGTACAAATATTTAATATAATTTTTTTTCTATCTGAATAATTTTTATTGAGAAAATTTTAATTATCAGTTCTGATTCACTTCTACTTCACAGCAAAAAGTCTTTTTCAACTAATTTAATATTTGACACATACAAGTCATCAGTTGCCGATTCAACAACCAAATCTTTCATCTAGATTAGAGATTTTCAACTGAGTGTTGATCTTATACTGTTATAGGTCTATTTTAACATCTCTTCATAGGTTTCGGATAGCTTAATCAGTGAAATTTCAATAAATCGAGATATACAATGATTCAGTGAATTGGAAATGTGTTCTATTATTTTCATCCTAACTCCTAATTTTATCCATATGACATTTATTTCACATATACTTGTTCCAAAGAGATTTTAATCGATTGTCTTCCCATTGATAGAAATTCAGTGAAGCCGAGGTTTTTTTATACCATTTGTAGATTTTACAAAATCTGCGTCGGTATGAGTAGCTCACTGTGTAGTTCATTATAGTTGAACCTTTAAAGCTTGTATGTTTTATGTTCCTAAAATATAATAAAAACATTTTTTTCCTATAATGCTTTTCCTCCATGCTTTTCTTATTAAAGTTTAATAACTCCATATTTAATAAGTCATTGAAATCATTATTTTTTACATCCGCTCCAATTAAATTCAAAAACCAACATTTAATCAGCTCCCCGTATGGATTAGCAGCGGTCAGACTAACTATCTTAATTCTGTCAAATTGAAAACTTTATTACTAGACTTCTTAAGAACTCAAATACCTAAAATAAATCAAATAAATTTAAATTTTAATATTTCAATTGAAGTAGAAAATATACAGCCCGAAATTGTCTAATGAAATTAAAAAACTTAAAATAATGTTCCCCGACGGCGACGGCTGTTCAAAAATAAAAATTATACAATATGAGAAATTTATTGCAATACCAACAGAATGGAAATTGAATGCTACAAAAAAATAGATTATTTTTTTAGAACATAGTTGTCAAAACAAAATATTACAAAATTGAATAGATGCGATTTAAACCAATTTAATATTTATAAGAACGTATTATCATCATCTTCGCTTTGAAACACCATCAGTGAAACATTTGGCGGAATAAAAACATAGCCAGCAGCTATAAGATATATTTATTTCAGTTACTGGGAATGGACTGTTAAGATGATATTGGTTTTTCAACAATTTTTGTATTTTTATATATTTTGTATAGTTATGTTTGGTCGAACTAGAATTATAACATCAAAATTATAGAACAAGCAGCAACCTTTATATGTCTTAGCAGTAGCTTGAAAATATATCTTAGCAAGTTAAATAAAAAAAATGTTAAATGTAAGGTGAAAATAACCCAAAATTAAATTTTTCTATTTAATGTAAATTTATATACATATATATATATATAACTATAGCAAAACTGGATTATTAATAGTTTTTGAAATTGGTACCTACATAATAGATATGAATATTCCAAAACCCTCAGACTCTTATTAATCGACTCATATTTCAAAGCTTCTTATAAAACAATAAAAGTTCGAAGTCGTGGATATTGATTCACTTAGAAAGTACTTGGGATATATTATTATGAAGTATAAATAAATAAATAATATGTATGTGCTTTGAGTACAGTATGAGTACAGTACTGTTAACAGACACGATGTTTTTATTGTTTTAATTTCCTATTTTATTATTTGTAGTCGGTACAGTTTCAATACAAGAAAAAGAAATTTTTGCTAATTTAATAGTCTAGGTTCTAAGATTAAATTATCCCGTAAAAGAATAATTTATAAGCAGAAGAGATGGTTTGCATATCGTATTACATAATGCATGTATGTATATATTAATCACACTAATTACAGTAGTAGTACCTAATTTCAGAGACAATAAACAGAGAGCTTCCCAAATAATGGCATAAAATTTAGTGGTTATTACTGAAATTACCCAGCCTAATATACATATGTATGTACCTACCTATTGGTGTATTCGAGATTCAACAAATAATATAATATGTATCATGTACATACCACGTTATATTTTAGTATTATTATAGCTTATTTCAGTAGACTTTCTAAAAGTCCTTTATTGGCTCCATTATTGAATAGCAAACAAAATCAAAAGAATCAAAAACTTCTAATATTGTAAATTTTAGTGTATTTTCAAAACCACACTATATTAAAGTTATTAAAAATCAAAGATTGTATTCTGAGAAGCTGGGATTCAATGAGATACATACATCTAAATGTACATGCCTAAATTGAGTATATGTACCTATATATACCTACTTTGTAATAAAGCATCTTTTTTATATGGATTTGTAAAATATAAAAACAATTAAAAAATTAAAATATTATTAAAGTATCTTAAAGATTAAGAGATTTCAAATATTTATGGAAGCCCAGAGAAAATTCATATTAAATAATTCAATATTTAATATTCTAAAAATTATAAAAAAAAAATCATTTAATTTCCGGAAATACTAAATAACCAAGTCTGGCTTTAATTTGACATTTATTAAAATGTCCAAATTTATTTAAAATAACTTGTCTACTGATCAAGAGATAGCGCTTAATAATTTACTCAAATTGTTGATTGAAATTTGATTTATTGAAATGTTCCGTTTTTTTTAAAATGAAATTTTCAAATTGAAATTTTATCCCAAAAATCATTTTCAAAGTAAATGAAATTAAAACGCTTTTTTAATTTATAGTGAATGGTTTTTGAACTAAAAAAAAAACTGTTTATTTTTTTAATGCTCTAAACTGACATACTAAAACTATAGATATCCGTTATATAATTTAAAAATTAAATCAAAATAAAATAAAATGGAGTTTACAGACAGGAAATACCGGAAAATTGGATATACATAAAGTTTTAAAAATAAATCAAATAATATTTGGCTCTAGTACTAAAAAATTAGATGTTGGTTTAATTTGTTTATCAACTTATTTGAAATGTTAATAAAAATTATTTTGTTTGGACCATGGTCTATTTGACAAAGCCTAATTCAAAACCGCCAGTCGTAACTAAATTAGTTCACATTATATTCATCACAATTGGTTGGCTTGTTTGGTTGACTCAATTGGACAGGTTATATTCGTAACTCAATTAGTTGTTTAACATACTCTTGGGAACTCAAACGAACCAAAACTTATACATCGCAGATTTTCTTTTTATGTTGTTCATTAAACATAACTTTATACCGACTTATTAGAGACATTAAGGTCTTATAACAGTCTCTCAACAACTTTACTGTAGTAATTTGGGTAAAAATTGTGACATATTAATTTGCTTTTAATTGTTTATAATTGATATGTTTTGTATTTGGTGAATATAATTGGGATTTTATTGATGATCTTCTTGAGATCGATCTTTTGAGTTCTTTAGCCTTATAAAAAAGGCTGAAGTCGGATTCACATATTAATTAAATTAAGAAATATATATTTGTGTATTTCTTTTTGTCGTTGCCTCTTGGACTAAATCGGTACATAAAAATATTATATAAAAATTGTTTGCGTGCAGTTATTGATCTAAGAAACCCAATAAAAATATTTAAAAATATATATTAAAGTTAACAAGTTAAAGCAGGTCATATAAGGTGAGCTGAACACACCAATAACATTTGAGCTGTCAATTTCTTTGTCAGTTTTAGATCTAGAATATTCAGGTTTCAAATAAATGAACAACAAATTAACACTTATAAATAAAATGAATATTGATATAGTTGGGAAGTAGGAACATACAGTTGATAAATCTATGTTTGATAACCATAATTGGTCGAAAATAAATTCTTAATTAAACAAATTTTCTATGATAAAATCGAAAATCTGATTTGAAATTTCGAAATTAATTCACAAACAAATATTACGAAAATTATGTTAAATCTACTAAAAAACATTTTAATTTGTATCAACATCACACTATCATTTAGAGTATCAACCGTTTTTAAAACTAACACTTTAATTGATAGTGTGATTAGGTCATCATTAAATATATATGGACCTCAATTCTTAAATAAATCAAATAAAAATTTTAATTAAATTAAAATTAAATTTGTTTACAACAATATTAGAATTGTTTTAAGCCTTACTCTCATTGAACTCACCAAACTGACTTCTCATCCATGGATAAAGTGGTGAAGGCATACCAGAACCTGAATTTTGATTATTTGGCGGTTGTTGCTGTTGTTGTTGTTGATGTATTTGTGGTGCTTGATGCATTATTTGTTGTGATGGAGCACCCACCGGGGGTCCTCCACCCGCTTGTTGATACATTCCCATATTATGATGTCCTTGATGTACCTAAAATAATTTATTCATTTGAAATGGATGAAATGGACATACAACAAAAAAAAAAAATTTAAATTGAAAATTACCTGCGCTTGAGGATGTCCAATATGAGAAGGTATTGTCATTTGTGAATTCATATGATGTACTCCGCCCATTTGTTCAAGGGGTGGTGATCCATTTTCTAATCCCATACCAACACCACCAACACCACCTAAACCACCAACAGCCGCTTGTAATTTACAACTAGCATAAACTACTGGCTGTTGTTGTTGTTGCTGTAAAGGTGGTTGTTGTTGTTGCTGTTGTTGTACTGCTTGAGATTGTGTAACACATTGTCCACCATTCGGTTGTGGTTGTTGTTGCATAGCATTAACACTTACCTGACTAGATGGACTATCTGGTCTTGAAAAACCTTGATGTTCTAAACCTTGTCCATTATAGTAAGGCATTCTATCATATGGTGGAAATCTAGGATAGGGCATATTACCCTGATGACTTGGATTTTGGCCATAATGATGTATTTGTTGAGCATCTAAATCTGTAACACCATTGCCAGGGTAATGACCATGCATATCAGTGCCCATATATGAATTTGTAAAGTATGATGTCATACTTTCACAATTATTTGTACTCATAGTCATTTTGATAGTTAGGTTTTAATTTAATTATTTTTATCTTTTATTTTTGTGTTTTTGTGTTTTTTTTTTTTTTTGATTTAAAGCTTATTCAATATTATATGATCCTTATAAATAAGAAATTTACAGAATAAATAAGCTAAAATAAAAAATTCATAATTAAAATAAATAAATTTAAATATATGTATGTAGATAGTTTAAATAGGAAGAACTTACTCTGAAAACTTAACTAAGTACGATTTAATGAGGTATAAAATACGTTTTATTTTCTATACAGCTTAATTAGCGTAATCTGTAATAATTTACAGATTAAGATATCACTTGGTGTAATTCTTGTGGGATAGTTCCGAATTTAAATATTAAAATGAGTCTGCTAATTTTGCACATCAAAAATTGATCTCATGACTACACAGCAGAAAATTAATTTTGTAAATAAATTATATTTTAATCTGAAATTAAAAATAAGAAAGAAAAAAATTATTATTATTATTATAATTTTTAATTATATTAAATTATATTTATTTATAAGAGTAAATGTGGTTTAATGTATTTCTAAATGTTGTAAAGGTGCAGTAAAAATAAACATAGACATGTTAAAGAGAATTTGCCAAATGCTATTCTGAAGCTATTTGTCTTAGAACCCCCTTATACCTATTTTGCAATAAGAAAGCTATATTGTAATAATTTTGAATGTATAAATGTTCAAGCCCATTTTGTGTGTTACTTATGAGAGCTATATATTAACACTGAAAATTTTAATACGTCCCATTGTGATTTTTAGAATTTTCAATTTTTCTGATCAATTGTGAATTTAATAAATGTCAATTGATAAATTGGTATCAAGAAGTGATATTTTTTATCAGAAAGAAATTTTGAACTGATAAAAACGTTTCATATTTGAAAACGAATGTTGCTTCTAATGCCCATGTTTATACGAGGCAGAAATCTGTAGCAGAAATCTACCTTCATGTTCAAACGTAAAAAAAACTGATAGATTTCTGCCATTTTTACTGTCAGAATATTGAAACATCAAGATGGCCGGAATTAAAATTATTGGCAAAGAATAAATAAATAAATTTTTATTATTATAAAAAAAAAATTAGAGCTAATAAAGTAGAAAAAAAGAATAGAGCCTTAAAGGTACTCTTTTTCTTTAAATTTTAATTATTAGTAGGTATTTAGATGTTTGGTAATCAGATGACAACAGTATGTAAAACTACTTAACGAAAATCTAAACAAAAAATACAAACACTTTAGAAAAATATACACGGATGGGTGCAAAATAAATGGAAAAATCGGATGTGTCTTTACTTCCACAAGACTTGAACAAAAATTACAGACTAGATAGTAACACACACATATATTCAGCAGAGCTATTCGCAATTTATAAAGCAGGTGAACATAGCAATAAAAAATACGATGGAAATATTATATGGACAGATTCCATAACACCCTGCTGACTATATGAATATCTATAATCCCAAACACCCAGCGGGCTAACCATGAACATCTAAAACCTCAAACACTCAACGGTAATAAGAATCAATGAATTGGAATCTCTAGGAATGAAAGAGTGCACAAATTGGCAATAGAAACAACACTAAAGTAAACAGTAACAAAAACAAAAAGTAACAAAGTAACAACAAAAATAAAGCTTTATGGAACAAACATAACCAAAACTATTGCCAAAATGTTCTCGATACGAACAAATTGAACAGCATTAAGTTCTAGTGAACAACTAAATGGAATAATATAGAACAAATCAGCATTAGGTAAACTTCAATAGTTCTTACGAGACACAGGATTGGGCATGCCAGACTTACGAACAGCCATCTGTTTGAAAGACCTCAAAACTATCCTCCGATATGCAATTGCGACCACAATTCCCCAATTACAATTTTACACAAAATTAACCTGTACACTGATTAAAGAAATTAAGTTGTTATAAGAGGATTTCAAGTTCTCAAAGAAGATAACCTACAAGCCATGAAGAATGTTATTAAAGTTATAGAAAAAATTCAATTAATAAACAAAATTTAGAACTATTTTGTGGTATATAAATATAAGTATAATTAAAAAAAAAAAAGTTAGAATCTACCGTAAAAAATAATTTGAAAAAAAATATAACTCCAGGATTTCTTACATTAAAATATTTTTTTTATTGTAGGCTTATAAGTACGGGCTTGATAAACCCTTTATAAATAAATAAATAAAAAATCAGTTGGCATTTATGCCACTGCACAAAATCTGTCAGAAGGGATTTTGACAAAATCTCGTCTCTTAAAATCTCGCTTTTCATAATATCTTTTTAATTTCAGAATACCTTAATTATTTTCATGGTTCACCGCTGTTGGAAACAAAAATGGAGTGTCATTCTTTCCAGAGTTTTTATATAATTTTAAAAAACCAAAAATTTTTTAAAATAAAAGAAATGTTTTTAAAAAATAAAATGAAAAAACATATTTTGAAAAGCGTGATTTCCAGTCCAACCCCTCTGCCAGAAAATTTCGGTCAGATTATTTAAAAAAACTATATTTATTTAAATAACTTTATTTTTTATTACAATTCAAGATTTGTTCAATTTTATTTCTAATTTGAATTCTTTTATCTATTTGAAAATACAATATTATAACAATTGGAATTAGATATCTTTCTTAACATTCACATTTGCATCACTTCTTCTTTAAACAATTATTTATCTAATGAAGAAAATAGTTCTGCTCATCATATCATCATAATTCTTTATATTTGAATTTACTTGATTCATTAAAAATAAAAAAATATAAATTATAAAAAATGGTTTCATCCTGCAATGTCAAATTTTTATTGGAAAACTTATCCAGTATCAGCTCATGATACAGTTTCTAATTATTCTTTCAGTTGTCCGATTTTCTGATTGGACTGGTGGATATTATACCATTACAATTTATATTATTAATAACTAGTCAAACAATTAAATGGCATAAAATTCACTATGAAGAGAGGGGAAAAAATACGCAAATACCATTTCTTGACATAAAAATAATACATAATGATTGAACCATAGAATTTGATATTTATAGAAGAGATACTACTACACATTAAAGCATCCCCACAGTGTCAAATCACCCAAATGGACAAAAAATGGCAGCATACAATACGATGGTCAACAGATTGGTAATTATACCATTATCAAAGGCTTTGAAAAGGAAAGGCACTACATAAAAGACACGGCTAAGAAAATTGGATATAATGAAGAAATCATAGACCTAATGATAAGAAACTGCACCGCATCGAACGCAATAACATGACGAGTTTATTCCAACAAAATAAGGATGCTGAAAAACCTAGAAGGATTTGCGTATCGCACTCAACACTCACCGATAAATTTAAGAAAATGTTTATGAAACACAATCTGGAACTAGTAACAACTAGCAGAAGTCAAAAAATTAGCAGTATACTTGGATCAGCAAAGAATAAAAAGGAGATGAAACAAGTTACCGGCATATATAAAATATTATGTCACAACTGTTCAAAAGTATATATAGGGATTCCAATTCCACTTAGTTCCAAGAACACTTAAGGGAAGCCGAATTAGCAAGAATGAGAGGTACTACCAATTTTAGGTCCGCAATCGCTAAACACATAATTGAGGAACACCATAAAATTGATAAAACCAATTTATCATCTATAAAGGAGGTACTCAAAATAAGCAAACAACTAGACACATACGAGAGTTTAGCAATTTCGAGGGTACAGGTAGACGATATGACAATATATGACAGACAAATAATGATTTAGGTAATGAATACTCACCGCTATTTAAAATAATTTGAAAAAGTATAGGTAAAATAGATATTTAGTACGGAGGGAATAGGATATAAAAAGGGAAAAATATTATATATAGTACAGTTAGTCACAAGCACTAATGAAGGAAGTATGTTGCTTCCGAAATATCGATATTTGCAATCAAATATTAAAAAATTATTAGTGAAAGGAAACTTGAGAACAATTAAATTAATTAAATTAAATGGCTTTAAATTACAATTACAATTAAATTAATTAAAGTGTCATTAATTTTTTATTATTTTTTTTGTTATTGTTTTTTTTTTAATAAAATTAAATTATTTCAATTTATTCAATAATAAAATTTAATATTTTAAAATATATGAAAAAATACAAATTGTAATCTCTTGAAGAAAATATATTTGAATATTACTTGATATTAGAATATATTACTTTAATTTGATAAAAAAAAATCATATTAGCAGACACACACATAGATAGATAAAAAAAATATATTGAAATTTTTACGGATTACGACAGTAAAAAAATTAAAGCTTTAATCTTTAAAACATTAAATATATTTAAATATCCAAAACATTAACCTAAATTATTTTATACTCAATTATCATGATTTATTATTAAATATTTATGATTTATAAAAAAAAAATTAAATTTCAGAGAAAGCATCTTCAAAAAACTAAAAATAAAAATATTTAAAATAACGGAAAAAATATATTTTGAATTTAACCGATTCAACAGACAATGAAAAAAATTGTTTACACTAATTATGTTTCGAAAATCTCAATTTGGTTTGTGCACTAGATAAAAATTTCTAAAACATTATTCATCAAATATAACTATTAACCGTCAGATGGCGCGAAATACGTTAAACATATTTTAATATTCAAAAAGTACTCATATTATCACTCAACTGTTGATTTCGTTTTTGAGTTTATTTTTTTCAAAATTATTTTCGTTAATATTTTTCAGGTAGATTAACAGGATATTTTTTTTTATAAAATTAAAATGAATCACACACCATTATACGTACAGCCATGGTCAAATTATTTAAACATATCAAATTTAAGTTTAAAGGAGATTATATATGTATGTAGTGCAATAATTTGAATAAAAAATTGGGTGAACATAAGAAGAAAAGTTTAGCAGTTTTTGGAAAAATGAATAACTAATATTATCTATTTGATTTGAGTATTATTATATGGTAATGTGCAATAGTATCTATAGATATAGATATATAATTTATTTTTTTGCATCTAAATAAACAGTTTTTGTTTAACAAAATGCAAATCATTTTGAATTGCAAACTAAGTTAAATCATATTCATTTTATCAAATCAAAACATTTGTACTGAACTAATAGTACAGTAACACTCTGTTGGATTTCTGGGTATTTAAAAACATAGACAAATGAGTAATTAATGGTCTTGCTAGGCCAACTGGTGATGTTTAAGTTGATAAATATATGAGGCTGAAGATATTGATAAAACTATTAGACTACAAAATAAGGTTCTGTAAGAATTTCAGTGAGATATAGCCGAAGATCGATATAAAGGATAATTAAAACTTTTAGACTTTCGATGTTCTGCGTAGATGCGACCTTGTCAGATCAATTGTATTCATGAAACATCTTAGAACAATAACGAATCCAAATAACAGATCATTGTCCGCCTAATAAGCACACAAACCTTTTGAAACTAATAGATGACAGTTCGCCGAATATGTAAGAATCTTAATACAAATATATTGTAAAAAATATATTCAGGAAGTGTTCGCAAGAATAAGAACTACACTCTATATGTTTAATAAGCTAGGAGATATCTCTAATGCATCATATAAAGGTTATTCTGGATATCTACAGATTTCTTTAGAAAAGAGATTATGACTATGCTTGGAATAAGTAATGGTTAGGTTTGTGTTATACTTGTACGCCGGGATCAATATGGGTCTACACTTGGCATTTTGTTGTAGCAAGAACAAATTACGGCTACCATCCGTTTAAAAACTTACTAACTATATTTGTTAACTAATGATAACATTTTTATTTGTTAAAAATTGTAGTTTAATTACTTATCAGCATAATGTTAATATGGGTAAAACGTAAGACATTCAGACGATGGATATAAAAGTAATTGATGTTATTTAAATTTTTATCCACCTTTTATATTAAAGCCAAAAAAATATAAAGTTTCAGTAGCAGAGATTAACTAACACAGAAAATTGATTCATTCACAATGTTTGACAGTTCGTGCATTATCAGTTTTACATTTGCACAATGACTTTGTATTTTTTGTAGAACATAACTAAAAAAATTAGTTCTATAATTGTTCTCTTCTAGATTTAAGATAATTCAATTTAAGTGGCAAATGTAAGATAAAGCTTGTTAAAGTTTTAGTTCCAAGTTTAAAGCTAAAATTCCAGGTTTCAAGTTTAATTTGAAATTAAAAAAAAACTGTTTTCAATTACCATCGTGGCCGTATATGATAAAGGGCTAAGAGATAAGTATATAAGTAGTAACAATTGAATAGGAGGGTATTTAAATATAAAAAATGTATATGTGAAGAAAAAAAATCATTGTATGAAAATATTTCCAATTGTACTATGCAATATGTTTGTAATTTACTTGACTGAAGAGCCACTGATGCAATGAAAAATCAGTTTGGTTGAATATGTATTTCTGTAAGACGCTGTAAGGCGGGCGATATCAAATCTTATTATGTTGGTAGTTGTGTTCGCAAAATCTATATGTCAAGCTTATTTATTTATCAAATAGGATACTTTGCAACTAATATTTTTTACAAAAATCCACTTAACAATTAATTACAACTGCAAGTTATAATTATTTTAATTCATTATTAATGATAATGCGAAAACAAGTTTAAAATTACGGCTTCTTTTCTAGTTTGTTATTTTGGATTGATTTTATAATAATTTTTATTAAAAGATTATATCATATTTATCATAATACATTCTTGTTTGTTTGCAACAGGTCAATTTTGATTTTTATTGATAAGTTACAAATTTTGCATTTTATTTGTACTTGAATTTGTAAGTTCATTTGTTAAATTAAAATTTTAATATATTATATTTACAATTTTAGTAAAATTATTAGTCAAATATTTTGTACTGTAAATATTTTTGCTTCAAAACTTAATTCTGAAGTCACACAGAGAACAACGCTGTGAAATCGTCCTTCAAGTCCATCAGCAAGGACAAAATAAATTAAATATTGATTTTCACTGCAATTTAACCCATATAAACCCAGAGTGTTGAAAACGAAACTTCACGTTTTCCGGCATAGTGGTCACCTGTGTGTACTTTAAATTAAACTAAAATTTATTATTTAATTTAAAACAAATATCTAATTTACCTTTTTTTGTTTTTTTTTTAAATGTGACAAAAAGCATGTTTGTCAATGGCTTGAAAAGTCTGAATTTCGAGTTTTTTTTCCATTATTGTTAAAATAAGAAAAAAGAAATACAAGAAAAAAAAAATTAAAAAAAAATCTTTTAAATAAACTAATTCAAAGTAAAAGTATTAATTTAATCACAATAAAAAACTAATCCAACAAAATTTGTAGCTACAGGATGACTTTTTCAAACAGTGTATCGAAAACTAAGCATTAGGCTTAAACGATATCTAAAAAATATTATATAAAAAAAAGTTCTAGATTCTTTTTTGTTGTTTTTTCCTTTTCCAAGCTATAATTATACAAATACTGCCTTCTTTTATTATGGACCACGTATTCTGCTATTGAATACTTGGAAATCAAATAACAAGTTATGCTAAATCGTTGTCAATAGCTGTTTGGAAACTTCTAAGGTTTTTGTTTTCATAAAATGTTACATATAAAATTGATTATTGCTATTTCTAAAAGGAATTATTCGAGATGATCGTACAAATAAAGCAAAATTTTTTGATGTAAATGAAGTGAAGAGAAAAGAACGTGGAAGCAGCGAATTGTGTTTTGATCCTTCAAATCAGATTCTTGCTTTGCGATGGAATGATAATTCTGTGGTAAATGCTGCGCAACGGTTCGACACAAAAAGCAAAAAAATTATAAAGATAAACATGCCAAATCCGATTTTTGAATAAAACCGCACAATGGGTGGAGCTGATTTATTTTATAATGCTATAAATATTTATCGAATACGCATTCTAAGCAAAAAATGGTATTGGCCTCTGTTTACTAATGCTTTAGATGCACATCAACTTGAATTCTGAGATTTTCTTTTTGAGTGCTTGCGGAAATTCGCGAAAATACCTTCAAGAAAAAATTAGCAAAAAAAAGCGGACAAAGCTCAGGTACTTCAAATAGATATGACCGTGTGGATCCCAATGTCATCCGTAGTGAGAATCGAGCTCGATGCCATCACTGCAAAAATCAAACTGTTTTTTCATGCATAAAATGTGGAGTTTATTTGCATCCGAAATGTTCTTTATCATATCACAGCTTGCCTAAAATCTGATAATTTCGTAAGACTAAAATTAGTTAAAACAATAAAAAAAAATTTTTGTAAAATAAATTGTTATTTTTTTATTTGTAAGGATATTTATTCATTTCAAGAAGTTATAGTAAATTTTTGAAGAAATTTTTTTTTTGGGAAAATTATATCGTTTGATTCTGAAGTTTCGTTTTCGAAACATGTAATATTATATCCCTTCCAGGATATGGTAACAAATACGTTAATATTTTTTTCTTAATTAAGTTAAAAGTACTTTATGTATAAATTTGCATGACTCTGGGTGAACTGGATCTAAGTCCGGGACTATATGGGTTAAGTAAAAAATCGAGAGCAAATTGTATTGGGCTTGTGACTATTGGTTAGTAGAACCTTATAAAAGTAGTGTTCGTTTGGTGACAAAATTGCATGAATCGGGTAAACACGATTGTAAAACACATAGCCACAATTTAATTTATTTTGAAAATATATTTAAAAATATATTTTGCAAATATAGTATTTAATTAGTTTAAGGAAAATAAGAAATACATGTTTGTCAAATATCTTTTTGCGAAATGTAAGTCTCACCATTTTTTAAAATGGTAAAATATATCAAATAAACAGTTGTGAAATGTCTTTTTTGTTAAAAGATATTAGGTAAAATGGCGTTTTGTAATTCAACATTCGGCTAACTGTTTACAAACCATTTAAAAATGTCTCACCCACATTTAACAGAATAGAAAAATATCACTTCAGTAATATTGTAAATGATACGTCTAAGACAATATGAATAAATGAATATTTTGGATGAAAATCAATTTTTTTATTTACAATTATTTATAAAATTTAATTATTTATACATTATCCAATTATATTATTATTTTCAAGTTAATTTATTTATAATCCATCGAAAGGAAATTTTCAGAATTATACAAAAGTTACAAGAGTAAAATCCCTAAATATTTAGAATAGTATTTTAACAATAAATTAACATTACAGAATTCAATTCCTTGTACTTTTCACATTACAATTAAATTACATTTCTTATAATTTCAAATAAATTTTATTGAATCTTATTGAAGTAATATCAATCGAACATGTGACTTTTGTTAAGGAGTCAGATATCATAATAATTATATAACGATATTGCGTAATTAGTGTACATTGAAATTTTAGAACTGAGCATTCAATTTGAGAATTAACTGTGGCTGTAATTCAAATGAAATTTGAATAACGCATGTATTCGTATTCATATGTTTATTCAATTCTCAAATGTCAAAAAGATTCATAAACATCTTGAATTGAAATTTGAGAAACAGTGTATTTAATAATGAAACAAAAATTATTCTACCAAACCGACTCAATTTCCGACTTTAATCTAACGTCCATTTTATTTTTTAATCATATTTCACTTTTTTCATAAGAGTTTTATACGAAAATAATATTCTTAGAAGTGATTTTTTTTATATGTACCTTAGAGCATCCCCCCACAAATTTATTTGTAATTAATTGCTGTTTTGGGTTGCTTTTATTTTTGTATTCTTCCGATCTAATAAAGTTATAAATCTTAAACATGAAACATAATATTATTGACCTATCCTAACTATAAGTTACTTTTTTTAGTTAATAAGCGTTTAGTCTAGACTAGACTGTCCCTTTTCGTTTTAAATTGTTGTGAAGTTCGTACATTACAGATTTTGGAAATTATTGTTAAAATAAAAAAAAATATACAAAATTCAATGAATTTATTTTTATATTTTGGTTTTTTTATTTTTTTCATATATACATAAGTATTTTGAAAAATATTTTCGATGTTTTAAAAAAATTATAAAAAATTAAAAAATGGATGAAAATTTTTTTTTTCGTTTTTTTGCGGTCAAATAAGATTTTTGTTTTGTTTTATTTGTTAATTTTTTTTTTTGTGATTTTGTTGCTATTTAATAAAGAATTTTGTAATCTGTAATAAATTAAGTTGTTGCCGAGTCAGGTCGGTCTATTAAATTGAATAGAATTTGAACATATAATATGATAAATTGCTTAATTTTTCGAATTGGTAAAATGATAGGAAAATTCAACTGTTACAATTTGACAAATTTTTTAAAATTTTATTAAAGCATACAAATTTTTTGTCTTTGATGGTGGTCCGAGCTATCTCTATAATAATAATAACAATTATACTGATATTTATGTTTTTTTTAGTTTAAAATTAATGTTTTGGATAAGCAGAAATTTATATTAATTAAATTATTTAATTATACTATTATTTTTAAGTTATTTTTTTATGAATTGAATTGTCTTTGGAAAGTAAAGACTGTTTTGTTGCGGTTGCTGTACAAAGCTATACCTTAGATTAAACCTTTGTATGGTCGTACGGAATTCAACTATGGGGCGCTGCAGCTAAATTCAACATTGATATTTTAATTTAAACATTTCAAAACAAAATCCTACGAATGGTGGTCGATGATCAGTGGTTCGTGCCAAATAGTTTAATTCACAACACAAATTTGCAGGTTTCTTCAGTACATGATGTACATGAAATAATAAAATATTAGTACAAGTACAAAAGTATAAATTGGAAACATTTTGTTAATAATTCTTTGATGTTTATTTGGAATACATTTGGGTTATATCTAAGAAGTACAAAACCAAGTTTAATCCAAATACTTAAAAATAGCTTGAATTTATACTACAGATGTAATTTTTCACATTTAAAACGATAAATAAAAATTCAGTTCAATTTTCTAAACTCCAAACCTTTGCGTAAAAGCAGTTTGAATATTCATTCCATCATAATCTTCGAATTACAAAACAAAAAACTATAGTGTCTTGGAATCTAGTATAACTTGATAACTCTTTTTCTATAGTGCATACACACATAGTAAACATTTTTCCATTATTTTTTCTTCCGTATTTGTTATAAATTTCCCATTTTTAAATCAAACAACCATCAACTAAATTTCAACAGTTTGCCGCGATCTGTACAATATTATATCATCTGAAATATTAAAATGGCTTCTGTTTTCAATAAAATACTGTAATACTATTTTATAGAGAACAGTGTAATTATTTTTGTTAAAAATAGAAAATATTCAAATTTAATTTTAAAAGCTTTTTATAATTTCTTTACGAATTTGCCTGATTTTTTAAATCTAGGAAATGGAAAAATATAAATTTTCATATCCCAATAGAAAGCATAGTCCTTTAATGTGTTTTTAATTAATTATTTCTTTTATCCAGAGACCTCAGTCATAGTATACAATATTTTTTGTCGGTGCATTTTTTTCAAACATAAATTTCAATTACAGTGTTCACCACCAATCAACGTTTGTTAACAATGTTTTTTTTTTTTTACCAAAATTTAAAGATTGAAATATCAAAATAAAAAAATGTTTCATGAAAAAGTAATGAAATGAAAATTTATTTGCAACGCCTTTCATAATTTCTTAATAAGGTCCTTGTATGTTTGCTCTTACTATGACAATGTTTTAATGTGCCTAATGAATATTTCGTTAATTTGAATTATGGACTATAGTTTTTTGTAAGAAATTTGTATGATTTAATGTAAATTGTAAATTTTAAATTTTCTGTACAAACACGATCATATTATATTGATGTATGTAAGTATGTATATATTGATTTAACATAGGTCGTCAAATGGATTCTACTCATTTAAATATTATTTTCTCAGATTTATTAATGAAAAAATATTGATTAGAATAATAAAAAACAACTTACACTTGTAATTTTAAACTTTGAAAAACCAGAATGGAATTAACTTATGACCGAAATTTCATGTAAAAATTTATTGAATTCTTTATACAGATAAAAACTCAAGATTACTGGAACATATTTTTATTGACAATTAAAAATATAAATTTTACACAGACTGAAACATTGTTTGTAATCTCAAAAATGCATGAGAACCATTTAAATTAAAAAATTGACTACCTACATTTTTATATAAATATATGTTAAGTTTTATGACGTGATTTTGGATAAATATAACGGTTGAATACATTAATTATATGACGCATCAAATCATGAACACTTCAGTCAAATTTAAAATCAATCGTTCTACAACTCAAACTGTTCAAATCTGTTAGTCTATACAATTGATATTATAAATTATATTGAAGGTATACACATATGTATGTATATATATAAATAAATACCAACCCTTGGCACACCTAGAAAATTCTATGATCACAAAATCATCATACAAAATCAAACAATGTGGCAAAAACAGAAAAACAAAACATAAAAAAATGGCGATTCATCATTCTTGTATTCTGGAAACCATTAGAAAATAATGTTTTGAATGTAATGAAAACAATGAGTAATGATCTATACTCTATAGGATAACAGGAGTTAACAAAATAAATAAAAATAATAATGAGTTAAGTAAAGAATATTTATCTACGTAGATTGTGGATCCATATATTATATTACTATGTACATTGAGGAAATAAAAATTGTATTTTTAAGACAAGATTAAGGAAATTAAAAGAAATGCGTTTTTTGGTAAACATAAATCAACTGTAATAAAATATTTATCTTATGATTAGCATAATATAAATATAAATATAGTATTTGTAAATCTTGAATTCAGCACAGAAAACTCATTGCAAAAATTTGATGAGCGATCATCTCAGTTCGATCTTCAATGAATTCTTTTAAATGATTTATTATTATAGATACGGTTCTTGTTTTTAGAATTTTATAATTAGCTATTTACTAAACGTGTTCCTTCAGAAATTATTTTATTTATTTTATTATCGATAGGGAAATTTGACATTAATTAAAAAAATCAAAATCAAAGATATATTCATTTTTATACATTTGGTACTGCTGAGGAAATATAATATGAAGAAATGCCTTAGGTGTCTGGTAGGTCATCATCATTGTAAATTGATGAAATCATGTGAATTAAAATTAACTTAATTTTAACTTTAAATTTGAATATTTTCTATTTTTGATTAAAATTATTACAGCATTTTATTGAAAACAGAAACCATTTTAATATTTCAGATCATATAATATTGTATAGATAGAGGCAAACTGTTGTAATTTAATTGAGGGTTGTTTGATTTAAAAATAGGAAAATTATAACAAAAATGTAAGAAAAAATAATGGAAAAATGTTTTCTATGTGTGTATGTATGGACCATAGAAAAAGAGTTATCAACTTATCATAAATTCCAAAAAACTATTTTTGTTCCTTTCGTGGGCGCATAATGTCATAAAAAATCATATATTAGGATTAGGAAGCAACTTTGATGAAGGAACGAAATTAATTGAATTGCTATAACTATCTGACTGATGCAATATGATGAAACAAGTACATTTAGTTGCAAAAATGAAGATTGCGAATTTACATAACTATTGTAAATACAATTTTACACGACAGAAATAAGTGCACATGCATATAAGAGTAAATAAAATAGTTAAAACAACCGAAATGAAAACATTGAAACAAAAATAGAGGTATGCAGTCTTAGAGGCAGACCACATAACGAAATATTAGAAAAATATAATAAAAAATTGTTAAATACAATTAAAAAATAATTAATATAATGTATTAGTCCCAAAATGCGGTAATTGGCGGAACCATCTCAAATGAGATCAAATCAACTCGTAATAATAATTATTGAAGGAATGATACCAATCGGAAAACAAATAGTACGATGACATCTACGTCCTAAAATGAGTAAGCTAAGAAAATAATATAAAAAAAAAAATAATATTTTCTAATCTCTATTAGAAAAACATAAAAACAAAAAGACAATAATTTTTTAGAGTAAAAAATTATGACTATAAGTTTACAAATTAATTTACGTAAAAGCTCAAATCAACCTAAATTATTTGGTTTTTCATTAATAAATAAAAAAAATATTATTGTTGAATAGAAAAAAAATTATGCTAATATAAAACAGAAAATCTTGTACGCCGGGGTCTATACGCACGAGTATATACTTTTATTTTCCGATTCATATAGCCTTCAAAGTTGTACTTTTTGCCCTCAACTGAAGAATGTGACAATAAATAACAAAAATAAAATTTACTATGGGGATTCATTCTTCTAAAATAAAAACAATGGCTAGTTTCAAATGTTACTGATTCCAAAACACGTGGGTATAAAAATGTTAAAATCTTATTTAAGAAGAAAATTATAGAAGTATTGAGTATCAATATTTAGTTATTTATTTATTTATTATTAAGTATATCCCCACCAGTTGATATGAACGGGATAACTCTGTTGGGATTCCGTACGCTAATGAGGTTAAATACTTGGGAGTACACATAAACAAAATAGTATAACTTGGAAGGAGCAAAAACAGAGAATCGAAGACTCTAGACTCATTTGGGAAAAATTCTGCACTAGATCTGGAATACAAAGTGTTGCTCTACGACTATATAAAGCCTTTCTGAAACCAATCTGAGACAATCAGTTACAGCGAATTCCTTGTAATAGTAACATCGAACCAATTCAAAGGAGGGAATCAAACTTCTTACGTATCATATATCCCAGGTCCTTTAGCACCCTATAAATTTTAATCTAAATAAAGATTTGAATATACCATTGGTTACAGAAGAACATAAAAAATATAACAACAAACATACAACCAGACTGGTACACTACTCTACTCTACTCACTCTACTTCAACATTTTAACCTTTTTTGCGAGAGGTTTAAAAAATATTTCTGCAACCGTAAGGCTAAAAAAACCGCCAGCAGTCATATAATGCTGAATATTGGAATGAACGAGTATAAATATGAAGTGTAAAATCAATGAACTAGATCTTCCAACTTCTTAGATTGTAAGATTTGAATAAACCATAAAGGTTTAGAGTTTATAATTTTGATCGAATAGAGTTTATATATTTTTACTTAATTATTCAAGTAACACATGAAAGTATTCGACTATAGTGGGTGTAGAACATAAATTACGATCAATGTAAACCAGTCTATAAGCGTCTGAAACGAATAAAAAATTTAACGTGTTCAATCGTTTTAAATATAACTTTTCAGGCTCAAATCTGTGCTAAATTTAAAAACATACAGCACTGATAAGAGATAATACAACTTGTCATAAATGGTTATTGTCTTGAAGAATTTTCAAGTGTTTTTTTTTATTTTAATTGCATATCTATATTTTTTTTTGTTTTCGTATCATTGATGGAATATCTAAATGATGATGGTTTTTATGAGTAGGTCTTGAATTATAATTTGATCTAATTTGAAGAGGTTAATAACATTTAGGTATATTACATTTGCGCATATAGATATTATTTGTTCATTTGTTATATTGTTTCCGTAAGAAGAACAAGTTTGTTTACATCATACTTTTGTAAGAAAAGATAATGAATATTTTGATGTACAGTTAGATAAAAGAAACCGGTAAATTTGGTGGGCTTGCTACTCACCCTCATTTTATCTCTCTGAAAGAACAAATATGTACTAACAGTAAGAAGGGACGTAATTCGGAAAAAGAGCAAGACGAACTTGTGGTAAAAGATATGGTTGTGAATTATAAAGGTACAGAATGTGCAATAGTTACTGATCATTTTTCTATTTCTCTGAAACTAGCCGAACCACCAAGCACATCATTATATTCATGTGAGCCAGGTTAAAAAGATAGCAGTGGACGAATAAAAATCGTCGGCAATTGTTTTCTTTGCAGGTCTTCTCTAGAGAAAACACGTAGACCTACTAGAAAAGTATGTCTTACGTCCAATCGTCCAACATGTAAAGAACACAACATTATAATTGGTGCCTATTATGTAAATAATTTTATTCAAGACTGAATAACTTTACTTATGTATATTATGAGTATGTTTTAGTTATTTTATGTTTTTCACATTTTTTGTTTTTGTAACCCACTTTATTTGATTAAATTATGTGAATTGTATTAGTTTTCCCATTTAATTTATCTTAACTCCATGAATCTTTTAAAGGGAAATTGACTGCTTTCGCTGACGACACAGCTCTTTCATATGGAAATAAATCTTCTATATGCTTACTTGCTGATGTTAACCATGATATTTATATTTTAAGAAGACGGTCCAAAGCTCATAAATTAGTTATTAGTAACAAAACTCTCAGTTTCAGTTCTTCCTCCTCTTAAGCAATTCCATCGCACAACACGAGAGGCATCAAGTGCCCACCCTTTCACAGTGGAAATTCCGAGATGGTTTAAGTCCGGTTATGGAAATTCTTTTATAGTAAGAATATCCCGATTGTGGAACCGCGTCCCAATCGAAGCATTTTCAATGAGAGAAGGATTTTTTATTTATGACTTATACAGAGGTTTAAGACGAATATTAACAACATTGTTCGCTCTTTCCCACAAAACTTTTCTTCTTCCTTTTTCTTTCCTTTCCTCTAACTATCCTTTCCTTTTTCAAATAGTCAACGGTACGCAAGTACTTAAAGGTTCAAAACCTAAGTTTTGGCTATAATATCCAAAAAAAAAAAAACCAAATTTATGTCTTTTAACGCAAATTTAAATAATCTATCTATTCAGTATCATTCTTTTTTTTGTAATAGTTATCCAGTAATAGTTTTGTAATAGTTGAATAGTTAACATGTAGTTGCTTGTACAATCCTAAAAGACTTACTGCTAATCCTAACAATGTATGTTCTGACGAATGCTTTTTGATAGATACTGTAGATAAATTTTAATATTTACGCATATATCTAGACGCAAAACTCAATTGGAATGATCACACATTGTATCTTAAACAATACCTAAACAAGGTTACAAGACAAATCTATCATTTAAGTCAATATTGTTTGCAAAATGTTTTAAAACTAATTTATAATGGCTTATTTAAATCTAAGCTACAATATGGTCTGAGCTGTTGGGGAGGCATATATTTTAATAAAGTTATTCCTTTACTAATGAAGGAAAAGCACGCCATTAGAATAATTATATATATAATTTTCTGCATTTATCTGGATGTTTGTAAGTTCGACGGAATACTCTAACACATATACAAATTACAATATATATACAAATTGTAACATCATGTAATTGTCATTAGCATAGTATCTGTTTTTATTGCTCATATATGCCGTTTGTCATCTGTCATCTGTCATTTGTCATCTGGCATCTGGCATCTGTCATCTGTCATCTGTCCTCTGTCATCTGTCATCTGTCATGTGTCATTTGCCCATCATTTCATAGTGATTGTCATGTCATTCAAGTGTTCAATTTAGATGGCGCCATAGAACTTTTTACTTTTATTATGTCTTAATTAATTTCATTTTACAATTTGAATTTTACAATAGAACGCTGCTATGATTGTAAAAATATAAAATTATTGTAAGTTTATAAATTATATAGTTAGATTTTGTTTTCATTAAAAATATTATTTGAATTTAGTATTTCTATATTAATTTAAATTGAAATTATCTTTTTGACTAACTTATATTATAATTAATTGAATACAATAGAATGTCTAAGAACATTGATTATTTAAAATTATTGAGGTCTTAGGATAATATATGTTTAAATTTCCAATGATGGCAAATAAGATGTCGTTAAAATGATCGAGTAAATAACCCGATAATTGAAAATTTTGCACCTTTCTACAAATATTCTGTTTATATGGTAATTAATAGCATTCTAATAATTCTAATAAAGGTATGATATTGATAAATTAGTAAGCAAATTATTATATACAAAAATATTTTTCTTAAATTTGAAATAAAAACTCTAATGAAGAAAGAAATGCTAGAATTTATTTTACTTCAGTCATTTATGGCGGGTTACAAAACTAGTATGTAAAATTAATACCTAATAAAAAAGAATACCTAGTTGACTACTTTAAAAGTTTAAATATTTTTTATAATTTAAGACATTTATATTATTATATAGTCTTGAAAATATTCTTTGAGAGGTCTGAACAATAGCCTACGGACAAATAATAACTTTTTAGCAACGGTTCCTAAATTTAATAAAACAAAAATTAGTCAATTTTATATCTTTACTGCTCCACGGTTGTATAATCTATTACCATTGTTTTCTAGAAAAGTGAGAGTAAAATCATTGTTTTTGAAACAAATTAAGAATCAATGGCTTTTTTCATACAATTTAAATGATATTGAAAATATAATAAGACCTATATTATAGTTAGTTTTAATTTTCATCTCCCTATTGAATATAATTGCTGTTAAAATTAATTATTAATATTTTTTATTTTTGTTTTAATTTAATTTAAATTCTAACTTTAAGTACAACTTGTAAAAAACAAAAACTTTTCTTTTTTTTAATCTTAATTTGATTTGATTGCAAAATATGTAAAAAATAGCCCCACCGTTGAATTTAATTAGTGTTATATTGAATTTTTCTTATTCAGCTGGATGATTCAACACTTATCTTTGGATAACAGAATGACCTAACTATTTCATTATAATGCATAAACTTTTATAACTATAATTAAAAATATTGCCTAAAAATGAATATAAATGAATATAAATTGTAAATTGTAACTATAAGTTTTTAAAAAAATGAAATAAGAAAAGAATTATTATTATTATATATTAATTTGTTTTATTATAATTATTGGGTAATCTTATAAATATGAATTTGTTTTATTAAGCTGTACCTTTTCTGTTTTTATACTAAATATATCGGCAAAACTATAGCTCCAAAACTATATTTTTCATACAAAATGTACTTACATACCCGTGTATGTTTGTTGCCGCATCAATGACATTTTTTTAAACGCTTCAAAGAAGCACCTAAAATGCACGATTTGTACCTGTCTTAACAAAAAATTATGAAAAATAGTCTAAATTGAGAATACCTAAAATTCTAATCTTCAATGAATTTGGATGCATAACTTAGAAATTATCTTGAATCAAAGTTTAAATACATACTGTGGTATGTGGTTATAGACAGAAGGATAAAAACTCTTATTTCTAAAGGCTAATAAATTTATTTCAATACGCTTGTCTTCATTTGAGCCATACCTTATTGTATTGGATACATAATTATATATCTAAAATACTACTTATTTCATATAATGACTTAAAAAGTGTGAATCAACTGTTTTACCTCATCTACAGTATTAAACAAAAATTATTCTTACTATATAATATACTATAGATAGGTACCTACTCACCACATTCAAATATTATAAAACAAATAATTCTGAATGAATTAAAAAAACAAATCTATATTAATCGTAAAACAAATTTTTTCCGCTTTTGAAATATTTAAATAAGTTAAAAAAAAAATTATATTTTTAAAGACTTACAATTACATACGTTCTATTTAAATACTGCTGTAATTCTACTACTATACTAAGATGTATATGTATATAGCTACAAAAATTCTGATTTAAAATTCAGATTTTTTTTTTTTAATGCAAATTTTGCTCTCTATATGTACATAAAATATTTGCAATATTACCTAATATTAAGAACAATTTAGGTATTTACAAATAGACATTAAACACCTGCAATTTAAGGATTTTATTTTTCTTTTGTTTTACATATACCTATACATATATATATTTTAATGATTGCATAATTTCAAAAATATTTCAAATATTTTAGAAAATAACAAAACAAAAACATTCTTCATGCCGAGTTTCTCTTTTAATATTGTTTTAATAATATAATATGGTCAATACACAACTACTATAGATATACATATATAATGTATATATATATATATATATATATAATTAAAAAAAATAAAATAATATTCTATGAACAGCAGGATGTGAAAAGAGAAAGTTGGATAAAGTCTCTAATAGCATGCATGCAAAAATATTAAATAAAACGTAAAATAAAAGAGACCTATTCATAAAATAGGTATTATCACTATTACATTATGTTATATATACGTATATATATATTTCTTGGTTGCTTGGTTCAGAATATCCAACTGAAAATGCCAGACAAAAAATTATATTTTCAATAATGATAACAAACCATCAAAAGAAAAAAGGCAGAAAAAAAATAAAAGATAAAAAGAAGGAACCGAAGGAATGTTGTTTAAAAAAATTTTCACACACCATAAAAATATTATTAAGGTATCAACTGGAGAAAAAAACAACATTTTATCTTCCAAGTTCTAAAATCGAAATCCTTCTTTTTCTTGGAAATTATTAATTTTTGAACTATATTTGAAACAGATTCTAAAGAATTTTATTAGACCGCCATGGATGACATAACCATGTTTATTAATCACAAATTCGATGATTTGAAACCCGCTTGAGGTAAGAATGTATGTTTTAATAGACCGTGTTGTCGTTATTTATTTTGCAACCATAATGAAAATAAAAATGAAGAGCTAAAATTAATTTTTTCAAATCTCCTAAAAAAAATGTGAAAAGTCCTAACACTTTTTCCATACACATACATAAGAATTATTATAAAATTGTGACGTCATTTCCAAATGTTAGGGGACATGCCACAGTTGTCAGAAGTTTTGTCATTTCTTAAAAATGTAAAATTTTGTAATTTTTAAAAACTTTTTTGAATGACTTATTATAAGGTTAAACTATTTCTGATTTCAAAGTGGTCCCAACTGGATGCTTTAATCCACAATTAATAATTTATGTGGAAATATTTTGAAGCGGTAAGTTTTGAAAATATCCCTTGCATGTGGTTTTATGACGCGTGGTGTAGTTTTACCTAGTAGGGTTTTACCTGTATAGTTCCTAACCTGCGCGGGTACAAAATGCAGCAATGCAGCTATATTAAATATGCACTAGTGAATCCCCTGTGCAATACAGAAGCAGTTCTTTCAAGTGCTATTTTATATAAAAAAAAATATTTGTTTTGGTATAATTGTTATTGTTTTCTGAATCGCTTGGTTCTTGAATAATTATACTTTATAATGAAATCAAAGTATAATACCTACTCTTTGTAACGAAATGAATCCTAATTTCAATATAACACAATAAAATCCCATTACTCTCAATGTAGTTTAATTGTAACTCTCATTTGTAATAATAAACTTCATAAGTTCATACAAACGATGTCGTTTATAGTCACATTTAAAAATAGCGCCAATTTTTTCAGTAAAACAAAAAAATAAGTTAAAAGTGAATTATTTTATTAAAAAACTGATTTATATATTGTCCTGTTTTGTTCTTTATTACAAATATGTATATTTTGTGATTACATAACAGAATTGATATTTATAATAAAGTTTAAAATTGTTATACGAAAGATATTTTATTGAATTTGATTTTGTTTATAAAGATTCAATTTTTTTTTGATTACGCCTATAGTCACAAAACGGTTATAGTCAAAAATATTACTGAAATTTAGCAAAAGTCTATAACCGTATTTAATTGTATATATATTTTTTTTAATAGCAGAAGCAAATAAACTAACATTTATTAATTGTTTTTGATAATCAGATTTGTTTTTAGTGATATATTTAGATTTATTATATCATTTTTGAAGAGTATGATCTGATCTGATTTTTGTTTTTCTATTTTGTTTTCAATTTTTGTTTGTGTTTGTTTTTTTGTACTTTTTTCTATAAGCTTGTGTGTTTATTTAAAATGACAGAAATTTTATGAAGTCTTTTTAAAAACTGTCCATGATTGAAATTTCTTTTAGAGTATAGATGTTGCTCAACTTGGAAATAATCGTCATTTATTTGGTGTAAATATTTGAAATGTTTCAAGTATTCAGCACCAAGTACTTGCTAAAATTTTAATATTTTTGTGGTGTAAATAATTTACTATTCAATAATTCTTGGTTTTTTACTCACCACGTCGTTCATCTTGTGTATTATATATAAGGTGTACTACTCGTATTTATATATGTAAACAATCAGTATTATACGATTTTTGCAGAACATTACACATGACATAGACATATTTAATTTTTAGGAGTTTTATAACTTTTGTTAAAAGTATTGTCATTTTCTAAAATTCAGATTACAATTCTCCTAGCATAAAAATAAACTTTTAGGAGTTTTGACATTACTACATTTGACATTTAGGAGATTTAACGTAGAGCCATAATGCTGAACACAAATAAGAGGTTATTTTTTGAATGTTTCTTGCTCTCTCCATGTGAGGAAACGATATTTATTCTGTGGTATCATGATGAACCTATTTGGTATATTAGTAATTCGGTTCTGGCAGCCATTTGTACCTACCTATCTGTGGTTGATTTCTATTAAACAAGAATATCAAATTTATTTTTATCAATAAAATGATAGACAGCTCCAATGAAAGAAGTTATGTAAGAATGAGTGATGTCTAATGCCATTTACTTTTACTTTCGAAATAATGAATAGATTACAAAAATGGAACTATTAAAAGTAGATATTAAAATTATATTAAAACTTAAGAAATATACCTACTTCAAAAATTTGTATGTTAAAGATTTTGAAATGGATAATTATGGGGTCGAAATGTGTTTAAATAAATATGTTAATTTTAATATTTAAATTTGATTCGTACACGTGGAGGTTGGTATACCTTGTAAAAATCATATTTTAACAAAATAATTCAAAAGTAAAATATATGTTACTGTACCTACTATAATAGAGATTAAGCTATATTTAATGGATTACCTATATCGATTAAAGTTAAAAAATTATTTTAAAAAATTTAAAAAAGCTTTAAAAATTTTTTAAGAGAACAATTTTTGAAAAAATTAAAATTATGGTTTAAAGAAAAAAAATACCTAGTTTTCAAAAAAAAAATAATAATTAATTCCAAAAAATAGAACTTAAAACTCCAGAGAATATTAAAAATGTTAAAATAAAAAAATAAGTATATTCAAAATCAATTGTTAATCAAATAAAGAAAATTAAATGTTACATAAATTTGATTAAATATTTTTAAGTAACAAAAATAGTAAGAATTAATAAATAAAATTTTCTTGTTTCCGATTCTCTTGAAAGTATGCCCAATATTTTTTTTATAATATAACGATAATCTATGGTGTAGTGCTCTCAATATCCAACCGCATTAACATTAAGGGATTAAAATACATTTTTTAAAATTTGGCAACAAACGTCTACTTATCTTTAACGTAAACATATTTTTTAAGCTGTTTCCGAAAATATTGTTATGAATTACATGAAAGTTTATGTGAAAACAATTTCTTTTCACCATATTTGAGTTATCCAAAAAGATACAAATTAAAATTAGAATAAATTTAATTTGGTACTTATAGCTCAAAGAGGTTTCAAAATAAACTTCTAAGAAGTATTGTGAAAATAAATTTTTTAAAATAATTGTAGCAAAAATGTGAAAGAAAAAGTTAGAAACACATGGTTGGATTGGACAAAAAATTTAATTAAAGCTATATAGAAAAAAACATTCGTTAGCCATATTGTATTAGATATAGGGATATTGTTGTTTATTGAGTAACAAATTCTATCAAAACATCAAGCTTTGGGGATCATTGTGTCATTCTGGAGATTCCTGCCAGCATTTTTATTGAACATTGAAAAATTGGATCAAATAAACGCATTTATATTACGCATTACGCATTGAATTAATTTAGATGTAACGAAATTCATTTACAGTATGTATATGAAAGTATTTGTTATAAAAAGTATAACAAAATTATAGGATTCTTCGTTATAGAAGTTTTTATTGTCTTGTTGTAAGCACGGCGAATTGTATTTACTTTGACTATTGCTTACTATATTCTTACCATTTGAAATTGAAAATAAAAGTAAATTTGATTTACTTCTTTAAACAACGTCGATTGGAATTTATTAAACGAAATGCAAGTATATATAAATACTGTACCTAGCAGGACCTACATATAAAATTTATCGATTTACTAAGTCCAGTAAAAAATTTGAAAATAAGGTGGGTATTATGCCCTTGTGACTTTCATGAAAAATAAGTAGATCCTGTTCACTCGAACAAACATTTTTGGTGGAATTGTCGAAACGAGGCAATTATTTTCATTACCATACGAAGAATGCTGAATTCACACATCTCTCGTTATTGGATTTTAAGATGATTGTGACCGAAACAAAATATTCATTAGAAAGAAGAATTATAGTTGAGATCAACAAAATAAAATTTAAATTATCAATGTATAAAAAATGAAAAAAACAAACAAACCTCAAATCAACTTGTATACGTTAATGAAGTTATCTTTTTTTTAATAAAATGACTTTAAATAACATTTTACTGAAGAAAATTTGATATTTGAACATAAAAGTTCAAAATTCATTATTTAATTAAAAAAAACTCCATAATTCCTAAAGTGTTTCTTTTTCAAAAAAAATTTGCAGCTGCAAAAACGAAAATGAGACAAAAACCCTTGAACACTTCCTTTGCAGCTGCCCAGCATTAGCTATAGAGTTAGATTTTGGAGGCTAGCCTCAACAATATAGTTATTATTGCGGAAAACCAAATTAGCGATCTGATAAAATTTTTCAATCGCACATCGTGATTTTAGTACTGAATTCCTTGGGAGAGTTGATTAGCCCCTAAAACAACGTATATCAAAATATCGTGGTATATCAAAAAGGCACAGGTAAGTGCTAATTGATTTTTTAGAAGCAACTGGAATGGCGATTTCTACCTACCTACCTATATCCTACATCTTTTCTATCATTAATATTGTATCATAAACTAATATAAAAATAGCAAAGTCGTTGAAGTTTGAAGGATGGCAAGAGTTATTTAAATCGGTAGAGTATTGAAAAATTTTATATACCATTATGGTTATATAGTATATACCGGGTATTGCCCACATCAGTGTACCATATGCTACTGTTTATATTTTATTTACATTAATATATAGGTTAAACTTTCCACGAAGCTTGAATTAATCTTCGAACGGGTATATGGCAATACATATACAAGGAAAAGTTTGTCTTTTTTGAAAGTTTCATAAATTGAATCATAACTTTGTTTCGAGAAGAGAAATGAAGATTTTTTGTTATCAAAAATAATAGCAGTTTGAAAGAGCAGGTTAATATCGAAATATAGGTATGTACCAAAAAAATATTAATTTTGTTGAAAATGAAGGTCAAATCTAGTAGATCTTAAATATGCAAAAAAATTTAAATAAAATCAGATATGTTATAGATCATTCGGGGTAATAGCCTTGTTCATTTCATTTATTGTGCCTAAAAGTACTTATTACTATGTCTTAATCTATCAAACTATAAAGTTTGGTTCAACCATTAGAAAATATTCTTTTTTTTTATTCTTTAAGCTGGATTTTCATTGAGCAATATTTAGAATTTAAAAAATTTTATTGGCTCTAAAAAGGGAGAAAGCTTATTGAATTTTATGTAAGAAAAAAATAGACCGCTGCAAAGAATTCTCTAAATTTATATTTGGGAAACTTACTTTATACACAAAAAAATAACAATTCAACCGTCAAAACCATCTGTTGAAAAAAATTATTTTTTTATATACATTTCTCAAAAAATTGCTAAAAACAATGTTGGCCGACCTAAAGAAGCTATCCCCGATATTTTAAAAATATACTTTATCAAAGTACAATATCCCAAATTTTTTTAAAATATCCCAAGTTTTTTGAAAATATTCCCGATAATGATACTTTCTGTTCTTGTCGTACGCATTGAGCTCTCATATAAAATAATGTTATTTCATGTTATCTCCCTTTTTAGAGCCAATAAATTTTTTAAAATTTTAAATAGTGCGCAATGAAAATCCAGCTTTATTCTAAATATTTCTATTTTATATTTTCGCACTTGCACCCGGTTTTTTTTTCCTTTTTAATTTTATAGAACTTAACTTAATCTAAATTACTTAAAGATAGACATAAAATAGCCTTGCTTAAAATAAAGAAAAAAAAAATTGAAAATTTTTGATGTCCTATAACTGAAGGGACAAAAATGTTCCTCATTTCAAAGCTATTAAAATTTTATTTTATTTTATTTTATTTTAAATTGCCAATTTTAGAAATCTTATTGTAAACCAAAGTTGTGGGTTAATTTATAAAAAAATAATAAAAAGACACACATTTAATTCAAGCCCTAATATGTTAGAAACCATTCGATCTGGTTTACACAACTTAAGTTACATGGAAAATTTTTAAATAATAATCAAAGTCTAAATCTAATAACATGTAGTAGTGGACAGATGTGGAAAATTGCCTGGATAAATTATTTTGCAAAAGCCAAAACAAAACAGAATCGATTCGTAGGTATCTATAATGTGTCTATAGGTTGAATAGACACATTGCATGTAAACATTTTTCAAATAATACTAATTAACCCCCTCCATTCTGAAATTAAGAATGTTAAAAGATTTTATAACCTTTTAACTTTAAAAATTAGAGAGTTTTTCAGATAAGCTGTTCTGCGTAAAAGATTTGTGGTGATTTCAAAAATATTTTATTTTAAAATGATTTCAGATTCACCTCAAATAAAAAAAATTACATTTACTAAGCATTGACACAAATTGTGTCCCACTCCCACATAACAAATTGTTTTTAGGGATATATACTTCTTGTTCTTAGGGATATACCATCACTTCAAGTTTCCACTTGTATTCACAACGATGTTTTTTATGTGTGTCGAAAAATTTAATTTATTTCTAAATAAAAATTATTGAAACAACGATAAATGCAGTGAATACATTAAATTTTTATTTGGTATTATCTATGCAATTGTGTTGAATGATCGTTCAACAAAAACTTGTTTGTTGAATTCTCTCTTTTTCTAAACACAGAAATTCACTTCCACAAATATGTTAGGGGAGCAAAAGTAGTTAACAGATCCAAACGAACATTATCGCTTACTATATAGTCTTGCGGGCCTTTCAATATCATTATTGGGTGAAACAGGTATCGCTACTGGGTTGCAGTCAATAGCTTCAATAATGTTGTTTATTCTGAATTTCCTTAAAAACTTGGATATTTTTTCTTCTATTTAACGAATACTAATTGGAAATTTTACGTATTTGCTTCTCATATACTTTTCCATTAAATGTGACACTTGCGATATGCATCATGAAACGGTTGTTTGTCTTACATTAATATGGTTGTTAGCACCAACTAGGCGTTGATGTGATCCAGTTGCAAAAAAATTTACTACTATCAATAATTTCAAATAAAACGGTATTCTTGTATTTTCTTCATCAAAAAGAGGGAATTTCAATTATTTTTATTGCTTTTTTCTTTGCTGTGGTTTTGAATACGACTAAAAAGTAAATTATTATTAAAAACTATTTTCTCACTTCACTTAATTTTATAGCAACTTATAAAAGGCGGGATAAGTCTAACACGTACTTACTTCTCCTCAGTTTCTCTCATTAATTTTTCCAATTCAAATAATAATATTTAAAAAAAATTCCTTCCATTGTCGGCTTAAGTTTTATTATTCATTTCTAATTAATATTTACACTATTTTTTTTTTAAATTTATTATTTGAAATATTTTTGGAATGGCAAAATTTTTTAAAATCTTTTAAAATTATAAAAATATGTTGTAGAATACCTATTTCTTCAAACTTTCTTATAACTGCTAGTTATAAGACTAAAATATTAAGATCTTAATTCCAGAATAGGGGGTAGCGTACATAAGTTAAATATAGTTTGATTGTAAAGAAAAGCTTAAAGTCCAAGCGAGCGCTCTTGCGTTAAGAGGTTAACAAGTCATATTCCACCCTTATTAGCTTGTTAATTTCTTAATGCAACCAGCATTCACTCAGACTTTAAGTTTATCAAATTATTTACAATCAAACTATTGTTTACGTAACATTTTAAACTAAACTAAATTAAAAATTTTAAATAAATAAATTTTTCCATTTATCAATTGAAACATTGAACTTAAATTTCCAGCCAAAAAAAAAAACATATTTTCAATAACAAAAACAACAAGCAATAAAAAAAATAAAAGATAAAAAAAAACATTCGAATGAAATTTGTTCAAAGATTTTCACACATCATAAAAATATTATTAAGGTACCTATAATAAAATTAACTAAAAAATGTATGTTCAAAAATTGGAATCCTCCTTCTTAGAAATTATTAAATTTTGGATTAAATGTCAAAGTCTATCATTCACTGAAAAAACCAAACCAAACCAAACAAAAAAAAAAAAATCAAATAAAAACAAAAAAAAATCCGTATACAAGTGTGTGTAAGTGTGGATATCCATAAATATTAAGAAGAAAAAAAAAACACAAAGTAATAACAATAAATTATTGCAACTGCTGCCGGTTTTCTTTTGTGTTGTTGTTTTTGTTGTTGTTACTGTTGTTGAACAAATTAAGAAGAAGATTATTAAGTTATTAAGTTTATTGAAATCAGTCAGAATTAACATATAATCGGAGTAATAAAAAGAACTTAGTAATAAAGATAAATGACAAAAAAAAAATATATATATATATATATATATATATATATACATATTTAGAGATTTGGTTTAATGCGAAAGAGAAAGATAGAGAGTTCAATTTATCTTATTATCGTAATTGTTGATATTGTACAATAATAATAAAATAACTTATTTCTTTTTATTATTTTTTTTTCAAATTAATAATGTTATTAATGGCAATTTAATATAACATCTATTATTTTTTTTAAAAACAATAACTAAAATAAAAATCTGTTATTATAAAATTTCTTAAAAGATGAAAAGGAACCCTGCATTTTCCATTCGAGAATACAAATTTAAAAGTGAAATTATATAATGTTAAAGAGAGGATTTCAGTATTTGATTTAGATACTTTTTTATCTAGGTAGTTTTCAAAATGATTTTTTTATCTTTAATACAACTTTAGTTAACAGTTAACAATTTGTTATGTACCTTTTGCATCGTGTAGTAAAAAAGGACATAAGGACATAAATTAGCGCACAGTAAGAAAAAACTGAAGAGATTATCAAATCTACTTATTCAGCTTTTGAATGTGGTGAACCGCTAAGAATCGAATTGACTTCTTATTAAATATTTCCTGAAATGCTTTTTTTAACAAGATATCTCAGGTTGGTCCAGGGTAATTGTAATTCAAGAAATTTTAATTTTTGGGATTTGTCTTTTCATATATGATGTTATTAGACGATGTTGATTTTATGTTCCAATTTTTTATTAGTTTTCTGACGATTGACTGTAGGTTAAGGCTTTTTATTTTTTGCAGATTTGACGGATTCGGACTGTAGTTCATCATTAGATTAGTAGAATCGATTTACATTTTTATGAAACTATTATTGTAGAAAGTTGTTTTATAATTGTCCAAAATGTCCTAGTTAAGCCTTATAATCCAAGCTCCCATTGCAAAACCGTATGATTAAACCCATCTAAGACTTGCAGAATCTAGCTTTGAGCTTGAACTAAGGAATCTAACTTTTTATAATTATATAGCGCTGTCAGAACAATAAATTATTCAAATGAAGACACCCACTGATATCTCAAATTGGAAACCAATACTGATTAGAAATTATGCTATTAACGCTTATGCGAGTGACAATCCAAACAAAATCAGAGTGATGAGGTACCCGTGTACCTCCATATATTCTGTATGAAAAAAATGTTTTTTGTATATACCTATATATTGTAAATATTCATATTTACGTATATGAGTATTATAAATATAAATATACATTGATAGATTTAAAATAAATCTATAATACAATAAAAATCAAATAAAAATAAAATAAATATCCACATCTACATAGCACATTAAAAATTAAATATTTTTATAAAATTAGCAGTATCCGAATTAATAATGGTTAGGCTTAGGTAAAATTAATAATGGTTAGGCTTACTGAATTAATAATGGTTAGGCTTACTGAAACCCATTTAAAGCAAAAATGATGATAATTTCTTTTTTATTAAAAAAAAAATTTAATTTTGTTAAAAGTTAATGAGTAAGGATCAAATAAGAGGACAAAAATATATGAAAGCCATTCGACCAGTATATACGAAGTTTTCGAAAATTATGTAAACAAGACAATATGTACACAAAATGTGCATAAAAACAAATTGGCGTATTAAATGTGAATTTATTATGGCGGACACACTTGAGTTCAGTTCATTAGTAGTGTTCATGTCAGCATTATTTTGAATTTCTATTTGACTTCACTGGATTTCTACCCGATCGAATATAGTTCAATATCTTTCAAATGTCGGATCATGGCAGTATTTACGGTAAGTTAAAATGATAGTAAATCGGTGTACATATATAATAGAATGATTTAATAATCTCATTTTTAAAGAAACATAAGATTTTTAGCAATTTCCTTGAACTAACTATAATAATGAAAGTAAATTGCAATTGAAACCTGCATTGTCTTGTAAAGTTGACTAAGTACGTAAGTACACATTGCCTGATTCTAAAACTGGTCATCAGAGCAATAATAGCGTTTATTAACAATATAGACCTACAATTCTGAGCTAAGCGGGGAAATACAATAGATCTTAAGAGGTTGTGTTTACATAGAACTCCCGTTTAAGAAAAAAAAAAATTCTTATAAATATTCTCTAAATCTTTTTATGAGTATATAAAGAAGAATGTTTGTATGCTTGTATGTATGTATGTTTGATCCAGAATCCCTCCCAAGCCCATTCTATTTTACAGAAACACACTCTGTCACCAATAATCGAGCATCAGACGCGTTGAATTTCAAAATTCTGACTGGTTCGGGTACCTATCATACAACTTCTGATTTCCGCCAATAATATTTCAAAGCACAAAGGCGTAGCAGACCTCACTATTTTGTATTCTGTTATTCTATTGAAAATAAATAAATTATATAATAAATAAATAAATGGTTTCGTTATCTGAAATACAACTCTTAGCACCCGCCAAGAATATTTTAAAATCCAAAGGTATAACACACCAGAAAATTTGTACCCTGGTACTCCATAAAAATTAAAATTATATGTATTATACCGTTTTCTAAATTTGGGACTGGTTCAGTTAGTTGTCGTATAAGTGTTAGCTACCCACAAAGAATATATATAAAAAACTAGAGACGTTACAGGCCAATAAATTTAAATTCAGATGCTCTGAAAGCTTAGATGAAAATTAAAAGCAAAAAAGCATAGTAAATAATGAAATAAAATTTTTTTTTGAAGGGATTGCCGTTTCCAGACATTGGAAATGAAGCCAACCAACAATTAAAAAATTAAAAACAAAAACTATGGATTTACAGCAAATGTCTAATATGAACCGCTTTAACAGCATTGAGCTTTTCTGTAGATTAATAAAATTCGAGGTAGGAAATGGTAGATTAGCAGTCGAGTCATCTGGAAAGATAAAATTGTTATCCGATATTTTTAATTTGGTGTCGTCTGTCACAGAGCTAATAGATGCAGTTTATTCCGCCATTTGCTGGTTGCGATAGAGAGGCCATTCTTGCTGCTTAAAATGAATAAGTCAACGAAATAAATAATTACCAACAATTTTTTTACCTACAGATTCATTCCTGCAGATTTGTCTTTTAATTTTAAAAGGTTGCCATTTTCAGTGAAATTTGCGTTCTCGATCACGTCCAACAAGGCACAAGGATAGTCTATTAAGTACTGCGCAGTGGATTTGAGATCGTCATGTTTCTTCAATAGATATCCTTATATTATTTTTATGCTAAAACAGAAATAATAACTTTATATTTGAATGTTTAATGGAATAAGAGTGGATTAATTGAATAATCAATAGCACCAAAAATCGAACTTTTAATTGCTTACATCTAGCACAAATTGTATCGCTAAATTTTGCTAGGTAAGAATTTAGTATTTGATATCAATGTAATTCAATGTAATTAGCCTGCGACGTCAAATTCTTATCCCAGAAATTACTTCTACCGTTGGGAAATATTATCAAATAACATTTTGCTTTTAAATTTCAAGCAAAGAGAACTTCAAGCTTTCTCGGGCAACGACGATTATTTCTGCTAGTTATTTATAAAATAAACTAAAATTTCAAATTTACTATTGGTTTAAAAATTTATTTGAATTCTAGTCCATGAGGTGTTAACAATATGAACAAATTAATGGGTGAATATTCTGTAAAAAGAAGAGCCAATCGTTGGCCACTGGCATTGTTTTACAATATGGTTGATATTGCTGAACTGGCAGTATATATTATTTATATGTATCATCGTCCAAGATTTCCCACCACTGATCGCCCTAGAAGGTTTCTGAAAGATTTGGCATTTGATCTGTCCAAGCTAGTGCATTAAATCCAAATTAAAGCTAAAAATATTACAGAACAGAAAAATTGATTCATCCCACGCAACCCCATCAAGACTTGATTTTTTAATTTAAATCTAGTAATAATATATTCAAATAGTTATAATAAGATGTACTAGAATAACTTACAAGTTGGCAAAAATAAAATAAAAAATATTTTGTTATAGAAAATTATTACACGAAATTATTACACGAGGAGCAGCAATATCAACCATATTGTAAAAATTTATTTGAATTATATTTCATGCTTAGTTCAATACTCAAGTTCTTCAATAGAAAAATCTATTTTCACAGACTTACAATAATAATACTAAAGAATTTATGATGTAAATTTATTGTTGTTCAATTTTATTGTCCCAAATAAATCACTAAAAAATTGATTATAGTCAAAAATATTTTAATTGGTCAATTAATAAAATTATACGCAAATATTTTAAGTTTTAATTTTTAGCTTTAATAAATAATAAAAATTTTATTATTACAAATAGAGAATTTTATCAGATAGGGTCAATAATTTTTTTTTAAAACCGATAGCCCTGGCTGATAGTGATGCTTGTAAACCACGATTGTGTATAATTTAAATTATATTCAATAAAAAATAATAATAATAATAATATTTTGTTTTTAAAATACATTTATTACAATAAAATCAAAATATTTAAAAAAAATATATTTCAAGAAATGGTATCAATATTATTAGATTAAGTTTTATGATTTTGTGTTATACTTGAAAAAAGTTTTGCTTCTAGCTTAATGACATGGCGTTATTCAAAATTCAAAGTTAATATTTAACTGTTATTCATCATCATAATTATTTGCTATTGCTAGAGTTCGGTGTGAATCTTGACCTTGTTTACAATTTTTCTCTATTCTAATTTATTTTAAGCCCTTTATCAGCTTATTCCAATCTTTCAACAGTGTTGTCACTTCATCTTAAATTCTTATATACAACAATAAATTATGTTGTTTACGAAAGTGTTTGATTCATTGCAGTTATTTTCCAAATTATGTAAAATGAATATATATACATAATATGTGCATGTGTCAGTGCAAACACATCATTCTAAAGAAGCACATTTAAAGATGGTTCTGTTTTCTGTTCACAAATCTTATGTTTATATGATCATAATTTATGTTTTTTTGATATCAACAGGTTGACATTAACTGGTAATTTTAAGAACAAAATGAATTGCAGGAGGAACAGAATTATTTGTAAATGCAAAATCGTTTAGAAGAAATGATCGGAAAAAGGTAGTTATAGAAAATTTTTAAAAGAATAAAATAAATTGTGCTGTTGACCGTCGGTCTTTTAATATTGAAGAATATGTTTCAAATAATATGTACTAATGGTGATAAATGAAGGTAAAAAAGAACAACTCAAATTTTGAAACCAACATGAGTGAACTACAGTAAATTCTTAATTTTGTTTTAACAGCCTGTTCTTTGTAGAATATTCAATCAAAATGTTTGACAAAGTTTGTTTTTTAACTTGAAGAGATTTTAGTCAGCATTAAGATAAGTAAAATTTGGGTTAGTGAGCAAGTCCACAATCCGAAATCCAGAAATAAAAATCCCCAAAAATAAAAAAAAACCATAAAATTGTGAAAAATTAATCCTGGAATAAGGTATCCTCTTTTTTTATCCAACAGTGGCTACGCATAAAAATGATTTAAAGTAAATATTCTGGAAAAATATTTTACCTAAAGATTTAAAATAATGGTGGTTATCGCCTAAACCTCCGCTGGCGTTTTGGTTAGTGAAATTTTGATATGCTCCCGTTGATAACCCAGAAATTTGACAAAATTAGTTACTCGAAAAAAAACTTTGTAGTAAAAATATGTAGTAAAAACTTGCAGCGCCGTACATAATAAAGTGAAATGAATAAAAGCAGTAACAAGGATCGTTTTTTCTTAATTTTTTTTTGTGGCAAATGTCATTATATAGTTTTGTTTTTTGTAGATTTGAGGACTAACCCGTAAAATTTCAAATATTTCGTTTTCTTATATATTATCTTTATCTATTTATCAAAATGAAGAGGATCAAGTAGAACAAAAATTTCAAAACTTGTAAATTGCCTTTGGGGAGAGTTGTCTAGGAGATTTAGACTTGGAAATTTTGAAGTGAGTATTACGTACCCATACCCACCCATATTTCTTTATTCATATTTGTTTATCACCATATTTGTTTAATTCAGAATTTTCGTAAATAATTTAATTTATTAATTTAAAGTTCTTTAATTGTAAAAATAAAATTGATACAATTGATTCAAAAATATATAGTTTAAAACCCTTTCAATTCCGTTTTCTAATTTCAAGGATTAAATATATATGCTTAGAATATCTTATGTACACCTTATGTATATCTTATATTTATTCTGCCTTATTCTGTCTTCTAGTTGTCTTCCAGAGTATATTATGTTGAAATCATAAACTTAACCAAAAAGAGTGTTATTTCACTGTAATATTTTAGCAATATTATCCATTCGTATATACTTTTTGAATGAGAATTTCTCATAAACTATAAAAACCATTTTTCAGCATACTTTGTGGTTGTTCTTTCCAAAGGAAAAAGGGGTACAAAATTGACAAAAATATACCAAATTAATAAAAAAAAACTTTAATGCCGGACTTGTACAGATTTAAATCAATTTATATGTAATTTATCAGTGCTGGGAATATTAAAGTATAATATAAATAATACTAGCCGGTTTACATAAATTGTACTAATCGTTCCGGCAATACATAAACTGTACTAGCCGGAACGAAAAGGGCAAATAAAATTTAGTAAACAATATAAAAATTGTAAATTCGTTCAATTTGCGACAGATATCTGGAAAATAATAATTAAAAACACCAATACTATACATCGGACTACAAATTTACTGGATAATGATGGTGATCAAAAGATTATTGAATATTTTTCAAATTTATTTTTTTTTCTATATTACGAAAATAAACGGTTTTTGTTTTACAATTTCGTTGTTCCAATAAAAAAAATTATTTTTAAATCTGATAATTAGATTCAACAATAAATTATCTAATTGTCTTGTAAACCTAGAAAAATTTTCACATTTCCATTTAAAAAAAAAAATTTTTTTTTAATTATTTAAAATGTAATTCGATATAATGTAGATCTTAAATCTCAATGTAAATGTGAAATTCAAATTTTTTATCGCGGTTACATAATTTAGAGAATCTACCTGTAGTACAATTGATAATATTCCTTCATCTTATATACATTCATAACAATTAAAGTTTAACATTTTCTTAGTTCCTGGTGGAGATATTCTTTATTTATTTATTTTTTGATTATCATGTCAATGCTGAAGTGGTTCAACTGAATAACTGATTAGTACTTACTTAAAACAAATAGAACAAAAATTATTGAAATAGAGATAAATTACATATTAAATAATATATACATATGGATGTACATACACAAATGTGTAAATAAATCAGTATTAAATTATTTTGGGACTTTGAACTCTTAAGATGTTTAATATTAATCGTATATGATTTTCATGAATATTTTTATTTTCCTAATTCTGTGAAATAATGATCGTGTTAGCAGGGTGAATTGGATAGGTTGTTGTTTGTAATCTATCTCTCTTCAGTCACTGTTCTTGCCAGTAACAAGGCCAGTAACGACGTAGAAATACAGTTCATGGCCAGTAAAGAGCTAGAAATACAGCTTCGTGTACATTTCCACGTACATTAGATTAGGTACTGAAATTTATTTTGGAAAAAACTGAATAATATTATTTATACTTTTTTGTTTATCTTATAAACAGCCGTACGCTAGGGTAGAACCTTAATATTTATGTACCGCTTGGTGAGAATAGATTATAATACAAATTAAAACAGAGTTTTGAGCTTTTCAACGTTATAAAATGTTGTACTATTATTTTTTGACTATGAAAAGACATTGAATGGAATGTAATTCTACGTTCGCGAACCGTGAATGAATTTCCAACGCCAGTTTATACCAGTATTTTCTACTGTGTATAACGATGGACAATTGCCATTCTTTTTTCACTTCAAAACTGTTTGATTGGAAGGAGTAGTGCTTTGATTTCTACTGAGCATGTGGCCACAACTGTGAAGGATCTATATAAGAAGAAAAAATTCTCCGACTGTACGACAATGTTTAAGAGAAGTTAAAAATGATATTTAACATGAATTATCAAAAATACACTACTATAGTTAAGTGTTGAAACTCTATGTACAAAAAATATTTTGCATTCACATACATAGAATATTAAATGGATTCATTAACACAAATTCAAAAATAACTATTATAAACGAAATACATCAGCATAATGCAAGATAATCAAATTTACTAAACAGGATAGTTCCCAGAATCAGAAATGATATATATGCTATCAAATTATACAACAATCTACCACAAAACCCCAAAAATCTAGAGAAAAATATATTCCGTTTTTTAGGTATAATATAATTTAGAAACATCTATGATGAAAAACAAAATCCGATAAAACAAAAAAAAAATATAACTCTGAATTTAAAAACATAATAACTTACTTATTGCTATCTAAATATCAAATGGTCTTTACGAGTACACTCTTTGAGTTTTCGCCTTTATATAGATTTTTAATAGATTTAGTACTACATAATAATATTTAATATAAATTAGCTTTTTGTTTTGATGAAATAAAGTCTTGTATTATTATTATTTATAAATATACACTCTGTACGAGCAGAGTAGTTCTTCTTAGATGACGATGGATTAAGTAAATGAAAATAAATAAAACAATTGATTTTAGAGCCAACTGAAGATTACTTCTACACATCAAAACATAAATATTTTGATTTTCAACGCGGTCGGAGTATGAACATTTTGACAATAAATTGACGTAATCAAATAAAGTTAAAATTCGGACAACTATAATGGCTTTTATATAAATAAATCAAAATGACCAACCAACTGCTGCTTTAGAACACAATATTATAAAACCGATATGGAGCATTTGAGTGGTAGTCTAAGTCTGAAAGAAAAACGCCAACTCAACAGTATGTGAATTATACTCCATTTTGGGTCGAAAAATGTATTATAGATATATAAAATAGTTCTAAAGGTTAAAATAGAGTTTTACATCAACTGAAATACCTTAGATTTTACCTAAACATTATTCTATATTAATGTTAACTTTTTTTTTTATGCTCTTGACAGTAACTATGTAGAATCACCATTTCGTACTTAATTAAGTACGGTACTGCAATTTTAGACTACAATATCTACAATAATTTGAGTATTTATTTTAACAAATTACTGGCTTATCAACTCATTAAATGTGGAAAACTATTGCTAATTGTCTGGAACTAAGCCTTTTTAAATAGAATAGGTCTATTTTTTTTTTAACCAAATTATACTCTTAATTTTTTGTTGTCATTTATTTTAAAACCTATAAAGCTTCTTCTTTTTTGCTTCATCGGGAATCGAACTTGGAACCTTTTGATTGAAAGGCAGGCAGTTTACATTCGACTTTAAATTGCTAAATTTAATTGCTAAAATTACCTTAATTCATTTAATATGCAGATTAGTTAAATAATTCGATATTCACGCTTTATATATTTTGTTAATACAAATAAATTTTAGTGGGCACTTTCAATTTGTTTAACCCATAACATAGAGTTGTCAAATGCGTGCATATATATAGGTACATAAAATAATATGAAAGTAAATAGCTATACGGTACTATAACAACTCTGTAGTAAAATGGAATAACCGTTAATGTCAACTTTTGCGAAATATGAGATAAGTACACTATCGTTTTCTACACATTAAAATCTATTTATTTTAAAATTTTCAAGCCTTTATCTTTTTTTTACAGGAGTAATTAAAAAAACCTAATAAAGCTCAAATGACCTAATATACTCTGAATTCGCTAAAATTAATATTACTGGTAATTCCAATTTTAACTTTATTTTTTTTTTTTATACAAAATTATAAGAATAACCAAAATGAGCTTTAATGGTTATTCCAGGTTAATATTTGGAAAAAACAGAAAAATAAGCCGATTTTGGTTTTAATTACAAATTTCGAATTAAAATAAAATTTTGGAATCTTAACATGTTCAATGTATCCTAGTGATGACGACATTTTACTTCTGTCAAACACAAATTCTAATATTACAGATATTACAGATGCTCACGGTACCTGTGGATAAGACTGTAAATGATATAGTACTTGGAAGGAAGAAAATTTGTGTATTACTGGTAATTACGGTTAAGGTAACTTTGTTTGTAAGACAATGTGTCTTACTTGATATAAAAATTACTTAAGTTATATATTTCAAAAATGGTTTAAATGAAATATTATAGTTATTATTAAATTAACAGTTATAAAATCAAATTCTATTAAATTTTTTTTAAACCTTTCAGTTCTAATGAAAACATTATTGTTCCCTTAAAATTGCAAAAATACTGAAAAAAAAAAATTATTTAAAAATTTTCAAATTGCTCTGATGCAGAAAAATTACAAAAATCGACTTAAGCGATTACAATTTTGTCATAGAACCTCACGTATACTTCAGCTATCTAAACTGGCTAATTTTTAGTCCCTGTCAATTTAATAAAATTATATAAAAACATAATTTTTTTGTTTACCTTCTTAAAATCACCAATAAAAATTTACATTTAAAAATTCTCTCAAATAAATATATATGTTTGTATATAATCAATTTTGATCGCATCTTATTTTATTTATTAATGATTAATTTTATAATAATGTATAAAGAAATTGATTTAAATAATAATTAACACAAAAAATATTATAATTTAATTTAATATAGTATAATTGAAAATTCCATTCAAAGCGATTAAAATTCATAAACACATTTAATAAAATTTGAGTTTTTACATAAAAATTTTTTTTTTTTTGCTTAATTATTCTATCACAGTTTTTTATTATTTTTTATTGAATTTTCATTTTATTTTTTTTTTTTATTTTTTTATTGCAATAACTTAATAATGGTGTTTGGTTGATTTTTAAAGAAAAAATAATGCAAACTTGTATTGTATGTTGGTTTGTGCACATAAACAGTTTTTTTTTTGTGATTTAATCTTATAAAATTGATAATAAATTGTAATGAATATTTATGAGATAAAACGAAATACAAAATTTTTACTTTTTTAATTATTTTAAGGCGTTCATTTTCCCAAATTAAGTCTGAACCTGGTTTTTTTGAGAAAAAGCATAATTTTTTCTGTTTTTGTTTTTAATGTTTGATTTGAACTTGTATTCGAATATTCTTATCAGAAAAATGATTTAAGAAAATTCTATTTACATATTTTTATTTTATACTTTAAAAAAAAGACTACGCGTAATTAATTAATTATCACTGGTTTATAAAATATATATATATTTTTTTTAAAATTTATTTTGATATTTTTTTTTTTTTGTTTTTGCTTAATAAGAATTGATAATTTCAATTATAACAATTACAAACAAAAAAAAAACAAAATAATATTCATGAGAAGTCTGATATCAGTAAATTGAATTAATTAATTAGTATTGTTGTTGTTGGGTTGAAATAAGATGTTAATATAATTATATATATCTTCGTATGTATGAATATACAACGATTTCAATTTAATTATTTTTAATTTTTTAATTATTTAATTCTTTGGTATTATCACACATTGTATTTAAATTTGTAATTTTTATTGTAATTTTATATATTATCATATATGTATCATTAATATATAAAAATTATAATTATTGTTATATATTATCATATTATATATTATAAATTGTAAATTAATTATAAGTTACATCTATTAACTCCCACTATTATTATTATGCATTATTATTGTTATTATTGTTGTTGTTATTATTATTATCATTATTATTATTATTATTAATATTATTATCTATATTATTTTAATTAAAACGTTCTTAATATTTTTTTTTTTAATTATATTTTATATGCTATGAAAGAAAATAAAAAATTAATTCTTTTAATCATTTAATAAAACCCAGCTTTACTGACATTTTATAAACATATATTTATAATACAATATTGTATATGTACATATTTATTTATATATATTCCCATTATTATTGAATGCGATTAATTTAAATATGTAAATAAATACCACGTTCTTGAAATGACATTACTTATACACTTGCATACTATCTATATATCTACTATACATAAAAATATTAACATTATTTTTTATTTTCGAAAATTCGCACGAAATTTTTTTTTACGATGTACATATCACAACAACGCAACGCAACGCCAACAAATATGTCTGATTATACCGAACACCGTAAAGATACTAAAAACTAAAACAACAATAATAACAACAAAAACTCTGTTGTTAATATAGAAAACGTTGAAGCACAAAAAAAAAAAAAAAACAGCAAAATCATAATAATAATACAAAAACAAATAACAAAAAAAAAACATACAAAAAATAATGAAAACTAAAAGCAACAACTAAAAAAAAAAAAAAAATTGAAATGAAAAAATCAACCTTATTGACTCATTGTTTGCATGAAATAAATGCTGGCAAAATTGATATGACTATACTCTCTTTATACACACAGAGAACCCAGCAGTAATAATAATAAGAAATAATAACAATAAAAAAAAAAAAACAATATCAAAAATAACAGCAGGCTAGGCATTTTTACTAAGAGTAAAATTATGGAATATACAAAACAAATACAATATAATATACATCTCAGCCTATTGGTACGATGTCAGAGTCATACAGTCAGTCAGATCAGAATGAAAAACAAAATAACAAATAAAAGAAAAACAGAAAATAATTTTCATATTGTATATACATATATATGTTCATATATATATATATATATTCATTCCTCCTATCCTATCCTGTCCTCCTATCCTATAATATCAATGAAAACCTTCAACGATGATTATGTGATGTGCTTTTTTGCTTGCTTGCTTGCTTGCTTGGGCTCATATAATTCTATAAAGCATGTCAATTTAACTTAATCAGAAAATATACAGTTAGAAAATGCTGTAAAGATTTGTTGTTTTTTTTTTCCAAACTAACTTCATATCGGCTGCAAATGTTGCTGATTAAAACTTTTTGTTTCAAGCCAGAATACAATATGAAAAATGAAAATGAGAACTAGAGAGAATGAGAGAGACAATATTTGTATGTACAATATTATGTATGTAGGTATGTGTTAATTTTCCAAAATGATATGAATTGAATTAGTAGTAACTTTTGTTCCTATACATTTTATATGTATATATGCATATTATGTTTTTAGTTTGATTTTGTATAATGATGATGTGATGATTAATTCTGGGAACATGTAGCTAAGTAAAAAATATTTAACATGAAATAAAATGTTTATATACAAAAATTTTGTTCAATGAAATTTTCTTTTGAATTTGTTGTTGTTTTTTTTTTTTGTTCTTTGGAATAATTATGTTACAATGTTGCAAATGTTGTTATTACGGTTATAATAACAAATTCAAAACTAAAAAAAATTTTTTATTGTATATCTATTAGATATTTTAGTATTATTTTTACTTATTTTGAATCTTTTTTTTTGTTTTGTTGTTTTTGTTTTATACATTATTTACATATTTAACCAAAATTAATTTTGCTAGAAAAGTATTTCCAGAAATTAATTTAAAAAATGTGTAAAATGTAATTTATCTCATTAAGATAAAAATGTGCATTATTTTTATAAACTATTTTAAATAATACATAATAGACTACATGGGTACATATATAGATTATTTTATTCTGTACAATAATTATTATTAAGATAAAAATTTAGAAAAAATATGTACATATATGTAAGTAAATTGTGTTTTATAATTTTAAAATGAAAATTTTTTAATTTGAAATATTTTATTTTTAATTTTGAATAAAAGGAAGAACTATACAAATTTTAAGAATTTTAAAATAGTTTTTTTTTTTTATTATTGTCCAATTATTATTCACAACAAAAGTCGTATGCTTCTAAGAGAACTACGGAAGCAAAAAAAAAAAAACATTTTTTTCAGTTAAATTCTATTTGATCTACATTAGACTGAGTTATTTTGAGTATATGGAAAACGAAAATTATCAGCTCGAAAAAGCTGTCAAAAGAAAATTAAATGGGATTCATTTAACAAAAACAAGAATTTTTAATGTGGTAAAGTCAAATATAATAGACGATGCTGGACATTTTAGGAATAAGGAATAAAGTAAGTGTTGATACAAAAGTTTTATACCATATATAGTTTCGCGTGTAGGTTTGATCTTTTACAACAACTTTTAAGTTTACAATGTATCTTTAAAATTATAAACTATACGAAAATAGATAAACTTTCTATAGAGTCTTATAGGACATTTTTTGGTTGGTTAGATGCGGAATGATTATACTAATAATTTATCTGATAATATATAATGTATAATATATTTAGATGATATGTCTACTATATTAATTTACCGACATGGTCAGAAATATCCTTATAATTTATAAAAACAGTACCTACAATTAATGATTATTAATATCAAAAACTTATCAAAAACTTCAAAGTCAAATCCAAACAAAATCACATAATGTTATATAGATATATTCAAATTAACTTTAAAAATGTCCAGTGTATATATATATATATATACATATATAATATTAGTTCTAAACCTATTTTGTCTATCTTGATATAGCAATAAATATATTTATTATACATAAAAGTTTTTATTTTTAAATATTCAAAACAAATTGCAAAGTGCATGTAATTTTTAACAGTGAAATGTTTTCATTAAATATTTCCCTTAAACGTTTTATTATCTAATTTGTATAAAATATAAAAACAAAAAATTATAAAAACAAAATTGTGAAATTTTATTAACGTACCTAGTGATTAACATAGTTGGGTGGATCAAACGTGAATATTATATTTTGTTGTTGTTTTTTTTTTTTTGTTTTTTTTTTTTTGTTAAATTACATCATTAAACTTTAGACTTGAAGCTTTCTGAAATGAAAAAAAAAATAGTACAAAATACAGTACAAACTCGTTTATTTCAAACTAAATATAGTTTTGGGAAATCATAATATTGGATATGTGTTTCAATTTGAATAAAAAAAGTATACTTTTTATATTTTTGTTGTTTTCATTTCATTTTTGAATATCTTTTCGGTATAGAAAACCCTGAATTAAAATGTATGTGAATATATTTATAACAGAAATTCGACGATAAAAACACGTACAAATATTTTTTTAAATATCTTTATATAAAGGTTTTATATTATATAATTGGCTTTCAAGTGGCTATCAAAATGGTGTTATCAGAATGGCTATCAAGAAAAAGGTTAAATTCAAAATGTAATTATAAAGTTTAAATTGACCCCTGTCTGCTTTTGCAACAAAACATAATTATATTATATTAATTATTTACTTTTTTCTACATTTTGAATTACATGAATTTATAAATATGAAATATTTAAGTTTAAATATTTGAGTTATAAAGATGGATAGGTATTGCAAAATGGCGTTGAACACGACGAATTATTGGTCGTATTCATATGGTGTAAATGCAAATTGAAAAAGCATTTTTGACAAGTTTTTCAGTTTTAGAAGAACAACCCACATCCATTAGCTATTAGGTGGAAAAGGCATCAAGTAAGTTCATACAAGCTATAAAACATTTGAAATTAACTTAATGCCATGTTGATTGTTAGTGTTAATTTGAATTTCACAACAAAATAAAAATTTATTTAAAATGAATGCACACTAAATTGTAATTATTTGAATTTAGCAATTAAAAGTCGAATTTGCTTCAGGGTAATAAATAAATTTGTATTTTGCAAATATTGATATTTCGGAAGCAACATACTTTTATCATCAGTATCCGACTAATTGTTTAGTATATAATAATAATAAATAATATTTTAATGAAGGACGTAAGTTGTTTCAGAAATACCGATATGTACGTCAAATCAAATTTAATTTATTAGTGAAAGTAAATTCGACTTTTAATTTCTAAATTTAATATGTGTCAATTTTTTTTTTTTATTTATTTCGAGTTCAAATACCTTATAAGGTTAAAATCTCATTTGTAGGCTTTCATGCTTTATAACATTGCAATTTAATATAAAAACAAATTTTATTATCAGAAATAATTTTTTTAAAGTTTTTTTTCAAATTAATTATATCAGCTACTAATGAGAAGGTTTAATTATCAGTTCAGCTCAATCGATGGATAATAATGCAGTAATCCGCACTTCAGAGGATGTGAGAATGAAATACTCAGTTCAAATAATTTGGTTGAAAAATGTGTTGATTACGGGAAATAACTTTTAATATGCAGTAAACTCTATACTGTACTATACAACTTACAGTAATTAGTTTACGATTGATGTTTATTCAAAACAAAATTGAAAACGATTGAAAAAGTTTAAGAATAATGCGAGTTCGTCATTTTTGAAATTATGAATACTTAAATTAAATTTTATAAAAGCTTATGCGATTAACCTGGTGCACCCTAGACCAAATTATAGTAAATATTTAAACTCATACTCAACATCATTAATTTTTATCAGTTTCATATATCGAGAAAAGACAGTGAATGTTTCAGCTATAATGTTTGTTAAATTTAAATATATAATATTATATACAAGATAAAATTCAATATGCAAATAAAATAAAATTATTTATAATATCTTGTAAATTTAGTTATTTTATTAACTAGTTAATTTTGATTCGCTACAGATTTTATCAACTATTTATATTTACTAATCTATTATCAAGAAAATTGTAAACTTATAATTATAGATTTGAAATAGTAAATTTTCAAACTTAAATAAATATATTAAGAATTTAAATTTTAAGATGCATTTAATTGGGTAATAATATTTCAGAAATTATATGGTCTGGCACCTTCAGATATAAATTTTATAATCAAGGAAAATCAAATGAATGAAGTATTGCAGAATAACGTAGTAGTTTATAAATTTATATTAATAATTTTAATAAAATAACAAAATCATATAAAAATAACTACTCATCAGTACCTATATAGATATTGCAATGGTATATGGCGGATAGTTTAAGTGGATAGCTTACAATGAATAGTGAACTATAAATAAAAAAAATCTTGAATTGAACTTTTGACTAATGAGTAATTTCAAATCACCATTTGCCTGTAATTCGCTTTCAACTAAATTTAATTTGAAATATTTTAAAATAGTTGAATTTTCCGGCATTGAAATAATGAATAGGTAAGCATTGCACTATACAGTTTGTATACAATTATTCAAAATATGTGTTGAACAATTAATTTCTATCAGTTTTTTTGTCAATGAAATCAAGCCAATTAACTCTATTGAAAATTTATTTTTATAATTCAAATAGTGTTGGGTTATAATAATTTTATATGAGTCAGTATAGTCTTACCAGAGTCCGTGTAACATTTTTGTTTTTTGTATTCGTAAAATTTTTGTTTATGGAATTCCATAAAGATGCGAAAAAAGGACATTTATACACTAAATTAAACATATAGGGCAATGTTCTTGTTTGAAAGTTGGAAAATAATCATAAGTGACAACTTAAAAAAAGGACAGTAAAATATAATATTACAGATATTCAGCGTATCTATATAATCTATCATATTAGATAACATTTATGTATATTTGAATGATTAGATCAAACAACGAAAAAATATTGAGGTAAGTACTGTAATGTGACGTAATAAGTACTGATTTTTGACAGCCAGCATTCTAACCTACTTTTCCTATATATAAAATAATTAGAATAAAATATTAATATATATATATATATATATATATATATATACATATCTAATTACATATATTTATTTTAACACTTTTACTTATTTATCACAACAACCACAAAAATTTGTTCAATTTGTATTTTATATACATACAATATTATATATAAATTAAGAAGAAATTCATTTTAAATACGATCTACCACACTTCATTGCACGCACACCTTATCTAAAAAGATTAAAGGATTCTCTAGTGTATATTTAATATCTATTTTGTGTAAATAAATATATATATAAAATATATGTATATATATATAAATAGATATTAACATGCGTGTTAACTTTTTTTTTAGAAATTAATTTACAATTACAAGTGATACATAAATAAAATTAATCTCCACATGTATTTCATATTATATAGATGACACTCATGTTATCTATATATACATATATATATATAAAATAATAATAATAAAAAAACATCAAATAAATACCACATAATATTTCTACAAAAGAATTTATTTATTACTAAACATATACAAATTATTAATTTGAATTATTGTCTATTATAATTGAATTCGATATTATGAGGGCAGGAATTTGCATACACAAAAAAAAAAGAAAAAAATTGCGAAAATTATTTCAATTATTATATTATTATGAAATGATGAAGTTATTTTAAATTGAAATTTTGTTTAAGAATGTAACTTACAAAATATATACATATGTATACATAATGATACATATCTACATAATACATTAAATTAATAGTGAATAGTACGTGAAAAAAAATATATATATATTTTAATTTTAAAGGACTTTTGTGACTATTTTACATATTTCTTCAATTAGTATTTAAAATTTTTCCAAAAAATACAAAAACAACAATTACAAAGAAACCAAAACAAAGTGAAATAAAAACCGAAACGAATTAAAACATATGTAGGAACGTAATGTAAGATATATATATATATATATATATATAGATATATATATACATATTTGACAATGATATAAATGCATAATATGGATATTATATCTGTCATGTATATATTATATATATATATATATCTATTCCATATATATACATATATGTATGTAAATGTTGATATTTACTAAAAATTTTGATTTATAGCATTTTGTGCGATATGAAATTATTATTTGTAAGGATAACTTTGCAAATTTTTTTTTCAGTGCTTTTATTTGTTTTTTTTGTAATATTTCGATATCGGCTTTTAGATCAATATAAAATACATATACATATTATATGTATTTTTTCTTTTTTAGTTTTTTCAATTTCCTTTTTTTTAGTGGAAAACGTTCATAGCACTGTGATGTTGATGATGACGACGATGATAGTGATATTGATAATAATGATGATGATGATGATGTTAATAATAATGATGTTGATGATAGTACATATATCCTTTTATGAATCTTCAAATATACATATACATATATATATATATGGGATTTTTTTAAATAATATATATATGCAAATTCAAATCAAATCACAAAATTTTTTTTTTCATATTATTCTCTTTCTCACTGAATTGAATTTAAAAAACATTTAAAAGAGATTTTCTTCCCTGGTTATATTATTGTTGTTTTGAATTCATATTTAGCTAATAAATATATTCAATTTCAGTTACTTTGTTACACTATGATGAGTATACTCTGTGAGTATAGTGTCTTATTCAAAATATATATATATATATATATTTTAAAGTTTACTTAAAGTGTAAACAGTTATTTTAAAAGATGGCCTGCCTACTTGTATTGTATGTATAATATGATTATATCTAATCTATTTTTTTTTTTAAATGTAATCATTTTATTTTTGTATAAGTAAATTTCCTGTCTCGGACTAAAAAATGTTTTTTTTTTCTATATTTTTGTAATTTTCTTTTATTTTCCGTTTTTCTTTCACTTTTTTTCTCTGTTGTCAATAGAAGGAAATTGGAATATACATATATGAAATTTTTTTTTATATATTACAAAATTAGATATATTTTAACAAATATTAATTAAAAATTATTTATTTAGAGTACTTTTTATATGTAGGCAATAATAATTTTTTTACATTTTTATCATGGATCAAAAGTAGTTTAGCTGTTGCGAAACTGTATATCTAAGCTGTTTATTTGGAATAATCAATCTTATATTTCGTAGCGTATTAAATTTGAAAACTTGTGCAGCATCGGATTGGAAGAAACGAATTGAAAAATTAAGTCTATCAAATACTACTGGTGAATCAAAAATGTCTAAAAATTTAATTGACTTCCTTTTGAGAGAGAGGCGTCTTCATACGCTGGAATTGAATGGGGTAGGTATAGAATTTCTAAAAAGGAAATTTCGTATTCCTATTGTGAATTGTCAACGTTTAGCACCAAATTTGAAGAATATGAGTAATTGGTATTCCTATGCTTTTAATTTGTTGTTCCCGAGAAGTATAGGTTTTTTCCAGCCAATTTTGATCAAACAAAGGGACTAAAAACTGTTGTTATACCTAAAAAAACGTTGTAAAAAAATCACTCAAAGTAATCAATTTAAATAAAAGATTAAAAGAAATTAAATAAACCTTCTTGTCACACTAATTTAAGATCTAATAAAGTCATTAATAAAAATTATTGTTCTAATCCTAACATTAACCCTATTAGAAAATTATTCTAACAGTAAAAAAAACACTAACTCTACATTTTTATTTTAAAAAAAACTATCTTAATACTAGTAACACATGATTAACACAACCCTCCATCTAGCTCACAATAAACTTTACAATACTGACTCACATTACAATAATAATAATGATAATAATAAAACTAACAGTATATAAACAGTGCTAACAATAATAATCACACCCAAAGTAACCTGATTCCATTCACGATTACACTTTTGTACTAAGAACTATTCGTAGATCCCCTGCACTATTTTTAACACATAACCAGCCTAATTTTGTTAACCAAGCAATTCCATCGATAGTTTGACTAACCCAGAATAGTATTCAAAAGGAAAAGAATAAAAATTTGTATATTCTTTCTAGATTTAGAGTTCATAAGGTTTATGACAATGTTAAGCTATTCCTAGCCTATTTATTCACTTATTTATTTACATGCAAATGGTTTTGTGTGCGCACTTTCGTATGAACTAATGTAAGGCAAATGTGAAACCAAACAATTTCGAAACTAAAAATTGCATATCTGATGCGTCTGGCCTGAAAAAAACAAATTTTGAATTTATAATTTCAGATATCTTTGATCAGACAAAATCGCAATGGAAAATCTTGAGAGAAGAAATATTTTAGACTAACACACCTCGAATGTTTCTCATCGTCTAAAAGTCATCTCACAATATTTTAATGGTCAACTAAGAGTACTTCAATTTGAACTAGAGGGCTTTCTTCATGCTCATTTCATCTTAGCTTTGCATCAATTGTTAGATATTTTACAGAATTTTAATATGGTATGACAACATTGTTTATTGTGATTGAAATGAACTGTTATTTTTGATTCATTTAATTTAATTCCCTACCTAAAATAATATAAATTCCAACAAAACAGTAGAATTAACTTGATGAGTGACGTGCAACAAATTCTCATTCGTATTATACACCAAGCTGAATGTACAAGTCAATTATGCATAATTCGATTTTCGTATATATGGTTAGAAACCCGAGCACCTTTATAAGAAATTCGAGTACACATACCTACAGCGATTTAGAGATGTAAGCTACAATGTATTTCTTATTTCATTGGCAAGGTGACAGTCGATGAAAAATATATTTTCGCATATAAAATTAATATTGAGAATAAACGGCTACTGTTCAAGTTAGAAATAAATTGACATATGCGTTCTTAACTACAATTTTTAAAGTATATATTCTGAATTCCTGTTTTTTTTTTTAAATTTTTACATAGAACATCAGTGTAAAGTGAGAGTGAACGCTTTCCCAGTGAATAATTTACGCTTGCTATAATCCTAAAGACACAATTCTAAATCGCAAACGCTCATAAAGAACTCTATTACTTGTAATAATTCAAAATAACGAATATACTTGCTAAACGCAAAACAGACTAAATACATGGCTATAACCATGACCCATGATGACACCGTCTTAATTGCAGATATGGGATGAAACTAGAAAGAGTTGAAATACATGTACACATTAAATAGAATTTGTGCTAATAGTTCAACGAGTATAGCACAAAATCATTGTTTCGAACTGTGATATAAAAAAGTTGAGTAAATTTTTAAATTCAAGAATCTTAAAAACAGATTTTAGAAAAAAATCTTAAGAAAAAATGTTAAAATTAAAAACCAAGATCAAAAGCATATTGAGAATTTGGGAACTGATTAAATTTTAAAAATTGTTAAAAAATTGATGCAAAAGAAAAAAACAATATAAAGACATTGTTGGCTTTCATGATCAACCTCAGATATTTTTTATTTTTTCTCTTTTCATTTTAATTCTAAGAAAATATATTTTTAGATCGCTTCATAATTTGAAACGATTCCATTAAAATTTTTGAAAAATTAAAGTAATTTGTTTTTATCATGATTATTACCAGTATATAGACAATATGGTTATAAAAAAAAAATATTTTAATAAAAACTGACTTAAAACAGAGTATATTACTTTTTTTTCTTGTTTTTTTTATTTTTATTTTACCTTAATATTAAAAATTAATATATACTACAATATAGAACCCAAACAGGCGGATTCCAAAATTTTTATCTTATTTTTATTTTTTTTTATAAAAAAAAAATCTAAAACATTCTAACAAAAAAAAAATAAAATAAAAAAGACACGCCAAATTGAGTCGGCCAACCTTTTAATCAAGATTTTTTAATATGGGTAGAGATAACAGAATAATCTACAAACAAAAAAAAATCAAAAAAAAAAAATGTTGTAAACACCTTGTAAAAAGTATTAGAAGTAATAAAGGCTTTGAATATATCTAACTTACATCTATTTATGAAAGTATATGGATATTTATTACAGGTAAAAACAAAGCCGACATTCGAATGCCGTTTTTTTTTTGATAATTTAGTTATCTTATTTTTTTTATTTTTTATTATTTTTGTTGTTTTGTTTTTTTTTTATTTTTAATTTATCTCCCTTCTTTAAAATAAAGTCATTAACATTGACATTCAATCTCTAATGATGGCCACTACTTTTAGTTTCATTGTTTTTGGTTAGAAGAAAAAAAAATAATAGTTCTTTCTTTTTCTCTCTACCTATATTATAGCTATACCTAACTATTTTATTCGTTTGAGAAGAATATGAAATAAGAACCCATCACAATTCAAACGCATACTACCTATATATATATATGGATATGTATATATATATATACACATCACAATATGATGGTCCTTTTCATATCGTGTACGAAAATCGTAAATCAAAATGGCTTGCAGCAGAAAACGCAAATGACAGTAGAAAATATTCAAACATACATACAAACAAATTCAAATACGGATGAAGAGTAAAATTAAAACAGAAAAACAAAAAACAGGAAAAATAAACAAAAGAAAAAGCAAAGGGCGATTAGGTTTTATATTTTGTTTTGTTCTCTTTCTGCACATCATCATCATACATATTATATATCCTTGCTATGGTATAACGGTACAATATGAAAGAAGAGGCACATGAAAAAAATTAAAACAAAACTAAACGAGACGTACCATAATAAAAATGTGAAACGGCCACGCTTTTCTTCAACTGTGACAGCCTTAACTGTAAAATTATATATGAAATTGTACCTATGTCTATATTGAATAAATGTACATGTTTGTTTGCAAGTATGTTAATAAATATTTCTTAAAAAAAAAAAAAAAAATAGAATATAAAAAAAAGAAAATAAAAAATGTCAAAGAATGGATGAATTTTTGTATGCGTGAATTGAATGAATTGAATGTAAGAATTTATGTATGAACATTGCTATCTACATATAGCTTATATTTATACATCATATTATTATTATGTGGGCTGTGTGTGAATGTGTGTAGAATCAAATAAGAATAAATATGTATGTGGTATATGATGAATCTAACTGTTCTTATTAGGATTAATAGGATTTTTGCTTTCACTTATTTTGTTTATTTTGTGTTTTGAACTGTTTTTTTTTTTTTTTTTTTTTTGTATTTTGAATGGAATCTGAAAATCCTGAAATACAACCGATTGTAAAAAAATAAAAAAAGGAAAATGATGAATAGATGATTTTTATGTCATTTGTTGTGAAATAAAAAAAGTGAAAATTAATTTAAAAAAAAAAAAATATATATTCTTTTGTTTGTGTGCATATTTCTTGTAGATTTTTTGTTTTTGTTTTTATTAATTATGAACAGAAGGGACTAACAAAGTTTACCAAAAGTACTCTTAAAATTTAATTAAAACATTTCTATAGGTGCTTCTGGTTTTAAGAAAAAATCAACTTAGGTTGGGGTATAGTTTTGTTTATACATTTTTTTAGACAATTTAGGCGAGCGATGCATTGTTTAAATCTTTTTTAATGGGCAAGCAAATAATTGAAGATATATAAAATAATGAAAAAAATAAAAAGTAAATTAGATTTGTCGAAAATGAATTGGTTTTTTATGACTACAAAAGTGGTTAATTAGGGTGAATGAAACAAAATCAACATATTTACAATAAAAGAAATAAATTTGTCCTCTAGCTACGCTAAATGATGAAGTATATATATATATATAGTTTCGTAAAAGTAAGTTGTTGTAAAGCCCCTGGCTATAACTTCATATAAATTACTTAAATGAAAAAATAGGTGTACAATGGGCAAAGAGGTCTAAGTACGAGGAATAAATCAAACTTATCTCACCCACGACACTAACCTGAAAATGGCATAGGTATATAACAATAGAAAATAACTTAGCTGGAAGGTGGATTTCCATACATGTATCGATTTACCGTCACGGTCGATTTTGACAGTTAAATAAACAATCAGAATCAATCGTCGCGACAACGATGTAACTGAATATGAAAAAGCAATAAATGAAGATTTGAAATTGTACGCATGGTTGAACATCAACAAACTAAAATTGAATGTAAGTAAAACGAAATGCATATATATATTGTAACAGTATTAAGGAATTCAAATATTAAAATAAATAATGAGGTAGTTGAATGTGCAATCAGTTAAATATATGGGAGTAATAATAGATAATAAATTGAACTTCAATGAAACTTGTGATTATACCGGGTATTCCAGGGCATTTCCAGTATCAGCTTTTTAAGAGGGGAAGGAACCGTTATTTTAAAGTTATCAATTGGTGATATTTTCAACTTCTAGGTAAGACCGGAAAAGGGTGCCGAAATTGCCGGAAATCGAGATTTTTATATGGGAAGAGGTACCTTTTTATGCAAATTCGGATTTTATGTCAAAAAATAAGAAACTTTTGTTAGGCAAATTTTTTTTTTTTTAGCTTAAACTATATTTAGGTATCCAAAACTGAGATAAAAAATTGTGATAATATGGAAAACAAATTTATTTATAAAAATGATTATTATTAATTTTAGTTTACTGAAAATAAGGAGGGGTTTTGTTTTATTTTTATTAATTTTAAAGAAAAATACTGAGAAACGAAAAAAAATTGTTTAACATAAGTTTCTTATTTTGTAACATAGAATCCGAATTTTCATTAAAAAGAACTGTTTTCCCTCTCGAAACGAAATCTCGATTTCGGCCAATTTCGGCGATTTTTGGGGTAAAAAAAACGATTTGCGGTCGTTCTCGGAAGTTGAAAATGTCGCCAATCGCTCTATCGATTTAATTAATAATTTTTTTAAATTTTTTTTTAATTTTAAAATAAAGGCTCCATCTTAAAAAGCTGTCTTAAAAAGCTGATACGATCACATCCAGTGTAGGTATGTAAGATATAGTCCAAAATACTAGTCGCATAATACTATCACATTAGGACTGTTTCACCATACTTTTTGTGTAGTCAGTCAAAATCGTTTATATGTATTGCAAAATAGAGCAATGAGAATAATACTCACGAACACATATATTCAAGATATGATAAATGAATTAAAATGGATGGGTATAAGAAGAAGACTTAAGTAGGTACAATATATACGCTGATATTGTTGTTCACATTGAAGAATGGTCTGTTATCGTGCTATATGACATTGAGTATGTTGGTGGTTACCATTATGCTGAGAAACAATGGGGATTTTAGATACAAGGGAGTGCAAATTTCCAACGAGTTCCCGGGGAATATAAAAAATGAAACTAAATTAAATATATTTAAAAAAAAAGAAACTGAATATATATGAGTAGAATTTAAAAGATTTTGGTAAATGTGTAGCTGTGTAATGAATTTTTTACAATGAATTTATAACAGTTTTTTTTTTAAAACTATAACAGAGAAATTTAATCTAATCTAATCTAATAGATTGTATAGTTTTATATGTAAATATAAAAAACCAAAAAGTTGTACGTAGGTAATCTTAGGCTAATAACACAACTAATTGAAATCATTTCAAGCTCAAATTGTTGTCTAGAAAAACTGTGTCAATTGAATTAAATGATAAAAAACATTAAATTTGGGACAGTATCTGAATTTAGAACTTCATCATATTCTTCAACGATCGAAATTAAATGACCAAAAAATATAAGAAAAGTTCTACCAAATTACAATAAAATTTATTAATTTACCGCTTAGTTCATGAATATGTTAATAATTGATGTCAACATTTTTGTTCCGTCACTATTATCAGGCTTCATAATTTTTCTAAAAAAATAAAAACAAAAAAATACTAGCGGGATATCATTTTATACCTATTATATATGTATATACAGAGGAATACATACTACTTGTATTAAATTGATATTATCAGTTCTTGTTTATTTTTTTAATATATACTTATATATATATATATTTTATGAATATTCATATTTTTCACGGTACACCGGTTGTATTATTTTACTCTGAATTACCTTTAAATAATTTGCCACAATTTCAAATACTTTGAAAGAATGGTAGTTTTTAAAAGTTGATGAACATTTTTTTATTATTTATTAGTTCTAAAATTCAGGAAAGAAAGATATGCCTGCACTGTTTGCCTACATTTATAATAAAATATTTTGAATTTTCAGAATAATGATATATGATTACCACACTTCAACGATTCAATTCTAAAAGTAAACAAATTATGTATTTTTTTTAATAACAACAACTTCGTGATATTTTGTAAGTTCTAAACTTGAAAACAGGCGTTTTTGTAAATGTTCTCTCGGTATATTATGGGTGGCTACAAGTTTAATTATTATCAGTTATTTCAAGCATGTTTTAGACAAAAAAAAATTAAATTATATTACAATAGTTATGTTTTACTTGAAGCAGACCTCAATTGAATTCTAGTTTTTTGATTTTATCAAATAAAATTAATTCTGAATATTTTTAATTTGAGAGAAAAAAGAGCAAAATATGCACATTAAGTATGTTATAATAAATACAAATTATATAATATGTATTTACTTCTATTCTGGTAAGAACAAAACCAAGATGGTTTCTATTATCTGTATCTTTGCCGTGTCTAGCCATCAATAAAACAAAAACAGAAGAAGAAACTTGAGTGAAGGTCCCATGACATATACCAATTAACAAATTATTTATACGCCCAAGATGGAATATATTTCAAGCATTTGGTGTGGCGCTTCCCTTACAGCCTTAAGATACTTTGACCATGTTCAAAATCGCGCTATTCGTTTTATTGGCGACCCAAATGTAACTTCAGCCCCAATTTCTCTTGGACATCGACGTGTAATCGGAACAATTTCTCTATTTTATAGATATTTCGTAGGTGTGAACACAATGCTCAGCAGAAGTCAAGGCACTGCTTCTTAAATAATTCTAACGCGAAACAAGAGGAGCCGTAAATGTTCATCCCTAACACTGTGGAAATCCCAAGATGGTATATAATAGGTTATGCAAGTTCGCACTTCAAGAATATGGAATCATGTTCCTTCTGATATGTTTCCACGTTCAACTTATAATTTGCAAATATTTAAGGAAAATATTAATACCTTTATTGTTCAGTTTCCTAAAACTAAAATCTATCTCACTTTTTTCTTCTTAATTCAGATGACAAAGGGATTTTCTGCTTTTGTTGTTTATAAAAAAAAATTAAAGATGGTGGCAATCGGTACGATTCATTAACTGTTAGGCAGCCAAACTAATGCGTTGTCTTCATACTATCACAGCTGACAAAATCTGGACCTCACTTTCGTCCACTACTGAACATGTTTTTTATATTTAATTATATTTACCCACAATTGTCATGAGTCAGATTTCAAGCTTTTGGTAGGGCTTTTACAAACAGTAGAGGGAGTATCCTGGAGAAAAAATTACAAATCTGATTTACCTTCTCTACCTTACTTGAATAATGGTCTAAAAATTAATAATAGCAAAAATAGATAGTTTGAGTTGTGGCTCAGACCTCTTGAGGAAGACTTCAGATCTTCAATGAATCAAGAATTCATTCTCCAATGAGAGTCGTCTAGGAGCGCATCCATTAATACTTTCTGGCCAGAGCGAATGAAAGGTGGCATAGACTAAATATCTGTGCGACCTCGAGGAAAAGATGGCCCTCGTATAATATCAATAAAACCAAACAATTCTTAACCAAGTCCGGGTCCACTGTCGCAGTTGCAAGGATGAGAATAAAACTCTTCAAGACTTACTTTGCAGCTGCACAGCATTAACTACAGTCAGACTCTGGACTTTAGGCAAGGCTGTCCACAGCAACATAAGTTATCCCCAAAAAAATGAGAAGATTATCCCCTTATAACAACCAATAATAAGAAATAGGTCACTCGAGTCATGGTATCAAAAAGGAACAAAACCTATGAACTTATATAGGAATAACATCTTACTTCAAACTAAGGTCATACAATAAAACAAAATTGTTAAGGTAATATTTTGGTAGTTGGTAGATTCAAAATAGTTTTCCAGTATCCCTTTTAAGGTATACCAATTTTACGATTTTTATTACAAACATTAAATACGTATTCATGTTAATCCCAAAATAATCCTGAAACTTAATTAGTGCATTCTAGTCTTTTAGAAATCGTAGAAATATTCTTAAATAAAACTATAATGGCAAGCTGTAGAGGATGAATAAATTGCACAAATCTGGACAATTTATTCATCCGTAAATCTAATGCTGCTGAATACACAGTTATTTATTTTATTAGGTTTTTATAAATAGGTTTCTTATTTATCTATTAACTTCGCCCTCCAAATTAAAATAAGACTGAAGGATAATAAAAATGACATTTTGTTAGACAATTAAAATATTTAAATAGAATTGAATAAATTAAAAAATAATAATTCCAATAAAATAAAATTGTAATAAAATTTGTGGTTTTTAAATTTAAAATGGGTGTTAAATTTACTCGGGAGATTTCATATTTTACATATATTTTACATTTTTATAATAACATCATATAAGTAAGAATAATTAATCGTCGCTACAAAATAAAGTAAGGTATGTTTCTATGAAAACTTATTATGAATATGTTACAGTTCAAACCCGTTATATGCCACAATTAATTTTAACTATTTACGAAAATGTTTTTACACATTTTATTGTCTAAATAAATGCTTCAATTCAATTGATTAATCAAGCTTCTGAAAGTGATGAAATAACATATTAACTTATCGAATACGGTGGGCCTAAGCTAATATGCTAAATTTCTAAGCTATATGGGACCCTGCTGGATAAAGAAGTAGTATCACCAAATTCATATTAAAAAAATGTGACAAAGTTGACCAAAAAAATTCAACGCTACATTTTTTCATCCAAATCGTAGCACAATAAATAATTTCGTTGGGGGAAGCAAGCAGAGATTCCGTCTAAGCCAATCTAAAAGCGATTAATTTATTTTAAATCGATAAAGATCGGTTTGGTCTCATCGGTCATCTGGCTTTGAGAATTACGATTTCAGTTCTCAATCTGATAAATGAAATCATAAAGAAAATGTGTAGATAGAAACAGTTTGATGCAAGAATATACAATTGCCAAAAGTTAAATAAAAATACTTTGCTATGTTCATGATGAATCTAAAGCCTATTTGTTAGGTAGAATGAAAATTATGCTCAAATAGTAGATATTTTAATTATGCAAAGTCCGAGCTGAACATTCGTGTATAAAGATATCGTTTGAAACCTTATGTTTGAATTAACTTAAAAAAAGAATAACCACCGAAAAGACAAAATGTTTAATTGTAAATTAGGAAAGACAAATTAAATGTAAGCTTATCATCCCCGACAAGCTTAAGTTATGCTTTTTAAATACCTTAGTATCAATATAATATCTAATATAAAGGCATGAAAGCCGAGATTAAAGAAAAAATAAAAACGATTATCCATTTTTTGAATCCTTATTATTTATATGAAATAATTTTTTATATTTTAATATAATGAAGTAATTTTTTATATGAAATAACGTACATACAAAATAATGTCTAATAACGTCTGATATCTTAAACTTAGTTTGTTCGATATGAAAAATTTATAATTATTAAGATATTATTACAATGCTGTCGGTTACAATTAGTCCCATATACATTTCAATATAAAACTTTAAAAACGTTTGGCAGATCGATGACTATTATAAAAACCAGTAAATGGGACTTTTTTCATATACTAGATATTATATTCAAGTAGGTAGGCAATAGTGGTTGTTATTTCGGTGTTCTTAGGACATAGAGGTCCATCGTGATATTGTGAATTATAATAAATGGTACTATATAGTATTTTGGAAATTATTTAACCAATAATAGTTTTTCTTTTACAGTTACATTGCGTAGTGATTTAAAACGTTTTTAAACTGTAACATACACATTGTATAGAAAATAAATCCGTTTTTATTTTTACACGAAAAGTAGTTGTTTGCGATTAAAATATTATTATAGTATATATATGAAGTAATTTCTAAAGTAAATTGTATATATATACATTGATATATATATATGTATTCAATTGTAAATGAAAGTTTACAGACATTGCAAAAAAAAAAAATTCACCCTTATGAACTTTCTAGGTATATGTATGTACATACGAGTTCACAGTAAATTTATATATATATACGTTTACATAAATCGCAATATTTTTCAATTTGGAATTATTCTAATGAAAATAATTCGATTATTTCACTCGGACGAGACCGCCATTTGCAGTACAATTGAAATCGCTTTGTTTTTTTTTGGATATTTTCAGATTTGTTCGTTTTGTTTGTTTTTTTGTTTTTTGTTCTCTAGGGTTACCCAAATCAAAATACTAATAGCAACAAAAACCAACTCATGTACACAAATTTTCTTTTGTTACCCACATAAATATGGCAAGATGGTAGATTTTAGATTAAATCATAACATATAATTACTCTATATATATTATATATATGTGAGTATATTATATGCATGTATATTTATTATAATATATTTAAAATGTACATACATATGTAGATATACGCATTTAGCCATGTTTTCATACCAAATTATTTTCTTCTACCTTTTTGTCATTTTATTAAATAATTTTTCAATTTTTTTTCCTCTCATAATTTTTATTTTAATTATTATGAAGAGCCAGGATAATTTAATATTAATTAAACTCAACTTTTTAATTACTGTAATTACATTTCAATGGAATATAGAAATCAATGTTGAATTAAAATAAATAAAATATCGAAATTAATATTAATGGGAGTTGAATTACTTTTACTAAAGTCCTAAACGAATGGGAATAAATCAAAAACAAAATATTTTCCAGCAAAAATTTTACAGGAGTTGTTTTGATGTACTGGAGATATAATTGAATTTTGTAGAACCCTTAAATATGGAATTGTTGCATAAACTATTTAAGTTAAGTTTCAGAATTAATTTTTTGGTCCTATTTAAAAACAGTCTATTTAACTTTAAGTAAATGAAGTTGTTAAGAAAATTAGAAAGTCAAGTAAAATACAAAAAAACTTGACAAAAATACAGAAGATACATTAGTTAATAATAAAAAGTTGCAGGGATATATGCAAGTATATATACTAGGTATATTCAAGAGACTACAGTGGCTCGAACACCTAGAGCGGATGGACGAAAATACTCCAGCCTAGAGAATCTTCGAATCCAGACCCGAAGGTACAAGACGTCGGGACAGGCCAAACCTTCGTTGGAGAGACGAAATATCGGCGGATTTAAAGCAATTTCGAATCCTCAACTGGAGAGAAACCGCCCGTGGCCGGCAAAAATGGAGGATGTTGATAAGTAAGGCCCAGGACCTACATGGTCTGTTGGCCACCTAAGTAAGTAAGTAGTATATACTAAGTATATATATGTATATACAACAACAAAATGTTGGTAGTATAAGAAGTATATTTTGAGAAAAGACATCAACTCTCTGAATGTGAGGAAATCAAAGGTAAAGTAAAATAATAAAGATTTTGTTGTAATTCAAAGAAAAACTTAGACCAACACTTTTTACATGCTATATGAGTGACATTGGCTAGTCCATGTATAGAGCATATATGTATCGAAATGTTCCAGCTAGGAAACTCTTTGAATCCAAGCCCCATCAGCGAACTCGTCGTCGAGGGAGGCTACACCTTCGCTGGTCATCTCTCCAGTATCGGCAGATATGCGAAAATTTCAAATCACCAACTGGAGAGATTCCGGTCGTGACCGAAGTCAGTGGACGACAACTTTTCGCATAACAAGTAAGTAAGTATATGAGTAACTTTGCTTGATTATTTGATTCACTACATAACTTTAAACTTTCTATAAATAATCAGGAAGCATATATGAAATATATATATATGATAAACAATGTTTTGAGCTTTAAAATTTGTCTCATCCATTTCAATTTTCCCAAAAATTAAATTAATGTTTGACCTTCTTGACTATTTCAAAATAACTCTCATAGTATATTTGAAGTATATGTAGTCGAGAATAATAACGATGCATAATATTAGTGTGGTAAAATTGTTGTATTATATATAACTATAGTTATACCCCATTTATTGGTAAGGTTGTTTCTTATTCTACTCAAATACCCAATTTTTCATGCAATCTTATTACTAACATAATCCGCATGATTATCTAAATTTCATCTATTATTCATTGTAATACCCAAATATTTAATGACATTTATTTTTTCAATGCTTATATTATCTGCATGTATATTAGTTATCGCATTTGGATCTACATTATCCGGAACTATTAGGTCGATCATTTACCACCATGCATTTTGTTTTTCTAAATTTAGTTTAAGTCTATTGAGTCGCAATCAGATTGACAAATTTGCTAGATCTTCGTTTATTTTATGACAGCAACCTTCAATGTTTCTATACCTGTTATGCATAATAATTATTTAGTTTTTTAACAGTATATCTCTGCACTTATGGTTTCGAATGCTAGAATGCTTTGAATTTAAAGGTTGTATAAAAATATATATGGTCAATCATATTTGAATATAATTTTAATTGTGAATTGAGTAATAATTACGAGCTTAAAATTATTCTAAAAATTGCCAACTCCCATCTAAGAATAAACAACCTCGTTTACTCTTCTAATGTTATTGGAAATATATCTAAGGTCAAACTATTGTGTAACTATTGTTAAACTATTAAAATGAAATTTTTTACTGTTCTCTTAAATAGAATTCTTTTTGAAAGAGTAATTTTAAAATGCCATTTAGAACAACGTCCGAAATATTTTTGTGTCTCCAATTTCCAATCAAGCACTGAACAATCTGTTCCTAATTTAGATACAGTACCGAATTGTTTAAATTTATCAATGTAGTGGTCTGGTTGTGTAAAGGATTCAAGTTGTTTTATTCGTTTTTCAATTAAACCAAGCACACGATCAGGCGGAATTAATGAGTGGCCAACGACTGGAAGTATAAGTTCAAATCTCTTATACAATATTTTTGTTGTATTTTTATTTTGGCTGCGGCATCTTTCGGCCACAAGCCGCACTGTAGTAGTGTTTTCCAAATTAAAAGAATTTAGTTTATGATATACAGTCGAACAGATTTCGTAGATCCCTTAGACCTTATAACGAATCATTGCATTCTAGTGGACATTTAGATGAACCCTGTATAATGCCAAAATTATACAAATAAATTTTTAAATTTTAAAATAATAGGCTGATTGGTCAGGAACTTTATGTAGAACCTAATTGTTTTTGCAATCGAAAGACAATATTAGAAGACTCGGTCTTTTTTCCTTAAGTTTTGATTAAAATCCTTTAGCTTGAATGGAGTCAACTAACAAAAAATTTTTCTTCTCATTATTTTTTTCTATTGTTATTTTGTTTGTATTAGAAGGGCAGGTTGAATAGACGTCTTTCCTAGGAGTTACGAATCCAATATTATGACGAGTACTAAAAATATGGCGGAAGTAACTTTATTTTACCTGTACAGTTGTGTAAGCTTGTTCCTAGATCAACAGTAATCAGATACGATGCAATGATATTTGTTGATGAAAGTCATAACAGACTATAATTTTAAGGCATTTCTCCATGATGGAATTCTTTTTGGGTAAGTGATCGAATTTTAAACTGACTCACTCCCAAAATTAGTGAAAAAGCTCCAAGACATACTGGTACTCTGCTACCATTCCTTTTTCTTACATATATTTTGAATAATATTATAAACAATGGCAAATTTGAAAAAAATTCGTGAAACATTTTTATTTCTGCATTTAAACTAATTGGACTTTTTAAAATTCTGAAATATATTTAGGAGTTATACAATTTTTGATTTTTAAACAGAACTGGTTATTTTTAATTTTTGCTTCTAAATTGGAAAGGATTTATTTAACTTTTGTTTCTAACTCTAAATTTTAAATACAAAAATGGGTGGTTATTTACAACGTTTGAACCACTTTATTAAGTTTAGTAGGTAGATATTTTGCCAACAAATCAGATGACACAAAAATCTAAAAAAAAAAAGAAAAAGTGAACTTTTAGTACTTTTGCTTCTATACCCCTCATATAATCTTTTCTTCAAGAACTAATAAAATCAATTAATTAACAACAATTTCGAATATTCAACTTCATTCATAATTGCCAGAAGAAGCTCTTTCCAAGCTGATTTTATTTTCAATTCTAATTTTGTCGCAACAAAACCGCTAAACTCTAAATTAAATTATTATACATTTCATACTGTGATTTTATCATATTAACATTAAATGATACTTCATTTGGCGAGCTGTATTGTATATATAGTGTTCTATTAAAAAATCTAATTTTTTTTTTATGATCTTGACAGTAACTTAGGTAGAATCATCTTTACGTGCTTAATTAAGTACGGTACTGCAATTTTAGACTACAATATCTACAATAATTTGAGTATTTATTTTAACAAATTACTGGCTTATCAACTAATTAAATGTGGAAAACTACTGCTATTGTCAGGAACTAAGCCTTCTTAAATAGAATATTTTCATTTTATTTAATTTGTTACCAGATTAACTCTCAATTATTTGTTGTCATTTATTATATCCCAATAACAAAGGGTACTAGACCAGCTCGAAAAACCAATGAAGCATTTTTTTTTTGCATCATCGGGAATCGAACCCGGGACCTTTCGGTTGAAAGGCAGGCGCTCTACCTACTGCGCCACCAAGCGTGTAATATACAATTCAATTTCGAAAATTATTCGATTTAAATTGACAATCTTGACAAAATATTACTAAATGTTCACGATAAAATCGTATTGGTGAAAACATGCTATTAACATTTTGGTGATTTTCTACAAAATGTTGTTGACAAATATTTTTATTATTAAGTTTGAATGTTCATCTTATTTATTTTTTATCTGCTACTGTTTTAAGCTCAGTTGAACATTCACTGCAAATTATTGACTGCAGTTGAACCTTCACTGCACAATATCGTCATTGGGATGAGATATGAAAAAATGATTTTTCAAATCGGAAAATGATAATTTTTTATTACATTTTAGGCATTGCAACATAAATAACACTGTGTATTGAAATGACCGATTTCTAGAATGTTTTCGTTCCCAATGTTTTAATAACGGAATTATTGTTTTCTCTGTGAAATAGCAATAATAACATTTGTCCATAATTCCATTTCCTAATTCAAACGTGTCAACTTTTGAAAGAATAACTTTTGTCATATTCAGCGTACTATTATTGGTTAGAAATCCTTTTATATTTGCTTGTACAGTTGTTCGATACCAAATGTAACAAAAACAATCGTGTAAACTTCAGATTGTTCCTAATTGGCGTTTCCAAATAAAAAATTACTTTTGAAAGTGCTAACATTTTAGTTTTTGAAGTTTATTTCAATTTTCTGTCTAGGCCAATTTTTGTTAACAGAAATTTATCACATGGTAAATTTGTTCAAATGGATTTTTAATAATTTAAAATTAATAAAATATATCTACATAAACATCAACACTTCCACAAAACAAATTAAACTCGCAAAATTATTTTCCCTCTTTTCCATATGTGCAAGCAAAAAATTTTAACAAAAAAATGTGATGAAACTTTTACAAGTACCTACCAGCATTTTAACTGTATACCAGCTGTTTAAATATCACTATATATACTTAAAGGTGACTCTGTATTGTTGATATTATTTGATTTACTCAATTCGTTTTTTATTAATAATTAAAAAAACATTTAAAAAAACCAAAAACGAGTTACTCATTAAAATTATACGAATTTTACATTTTGTAATCACATCTTTAAAAAATCACAATTTTTTTTTTCTGAATAATACCTAGGATATTAAGTGGCTTACCATATTGACTTACTATAAAAACAAAAATTTTGAATTTTGAATTTATAGTTTTTAAATTTTTTTTTTTTTTTTTGTGATAATGTTGAACCCCTTTTAATTTTAAATATGTATGTATAAAATTTTCCATTTTGAAGGGAACTAGAGGATGCAATGTAACTTGAATAGAAGAAAATACAAAAGTGAAAGGTGTGTGCCAGTTTAATTTTTAAATAATTTATTTTAGAATCGTTCTCTTTCTATCTCTTGTTCATTTCATTCTTGACATTTCACAACAATATTTTTAGTCTATTTTTTTTTTGTGATTACATATTTTAAATTTGTTTGTTTGGATTCGTTCCGTTTACGTTTTATGCATTTAAATTAGATCCGGAATGTATATTTTATATATATATATATATATATAGTTTTACAGGATACTTATTATTTGTTTATTTATTTTTATTATTGTAATTTTATTTGAGATTCTCATATATGTTATATATATAATGTGTACTAATGTGTACTACTTGATACTGCTTCTTATTTTGATTTATAGCTGGTATATATAGAATCAATATTAACCTAGGTAAGTTAATTCGAAAATAAATTAAAAAATTATTTAAATTATTATGTTTGTAATTAATTGTATAATAATTAATTTATAATAATTCAATGAATATAATAGTAGTTCGGGAAGTGGGTTAATGAATTATATTATGTACTTAGTAGACTAAATCTGTATAAATCAAATAAATCAAAAATATAAATATATAAGCAGGATCTTACAGAAATTTAGTAAGTCAACATTTTTCAATACAATTATGATAATAATAACAGAAAAAATGCTTAAATTCTAGAAGCAACTAAACCAATAAATGTAGGGTCTGAAACTGTATTATATACTTGTTCTGGAAGAAATAATTAAATATAAGGATTCAAAAAACTTGGTTGCAGAATACTGCAAAAGAAGTTTACTTTATGTGACCCCAAACATTTTATTATCTGACAAGTGCAACCACTAGATTATTTAGATTATGTAACATAGCAAATATATTTTTTCTTCATAACTCTCAAAATACAGAAAATTCCATATAGAACTCTCCTATTCATTATAATCTTAAAAATATGTTCTTCTTTGTGTATGAACGTGCAATCACAATCACAATCACAAATTTTATTATAATATGAAAATATAAAAACAAAGAATTAAATTTTGAATTGAATGCGCTAACTAAAAAAAAATTAAAGAAATAAATATATCTAGTTTATATAATTCTATATATAAATTATTTGTTTTTTGATAATTATTGTTTAATCGTTTCATTATTATTTTTATTTTGTCAAAAAACTAAAACTTAATATTTTCATTTCAGTTTAATTTAAACTTTAATAATAAAGGCTTTGTCGATATATTTTGATTTCGATTTCGGTCAAAAATTTAATTTAAGTTAAGTACGATCATCAATTAAAACTGTTTTGGATGTTTTTCGCCATATTTCCAACATTGTTTCATTAATTGACTCTTTGTTTTGAAGCCGTTTTTTAAATATTATTTCTAGATTACTTGTGTCTGATTCAATACAATTTTGCTATCTATTTCTAGGTCTGCATCTACTTGTTAATGCTCATAATATTAATTTGAGTTTGTTTTGTGTTTTCTAACATTATTATTATAGGTTTCGTACGATAGGTTAGAGACGTTCTCATAATATTACTGTGTATTTTTTTGTTTGTCCATATTCTAATCTTCTAGCACTATAATAGTTTTGTCAGAGAGTTTTTTTTAACCTTTTTAGAATATCATCGTCATTTAGTGATTTATTTATTTACTAAGGTCCTTCAATTTATTTACATTGGCCTTCAGGTGGTTTTCATCTTCGAGATGTGGTCATTTAGTGATGGTATCCAAAGTTAAATATGACCACTGAGTAAAAATGGCTTATATATTAAGTTATTCTTGATAAGATTTTGGATTTATGATAAGTTTTTTGTGATGTGCATCATAATGTATGGTTCCTACAAGCGTATAGTCTTTTTAGCATGTAGCTTCGTATTTTATTGTCATTAAACAAAAAGATAACGAGTTATTTAAATTACTGCTGCCAGCTCGGCTAGCGAGCGAGCCCGAAATAAACGAGTAGTTGGGCTTGTCTTTGTTGCTAATACCACTGTGTAATACAGGAAACGTTGGAATAACTATGTTCTCTGTTGATTGCAAATTTTTCGTGTATTTTAAGTGCAAACTATGTCCTAGCCCACTATCTTTAGGGACTCCTGATCTTTAAATTTCTGGTATTCTTGTTGATATTTGATTAATTATCCATCAGTTACGATTATATGAGAAGATTTGACTCATGAAGCAGCTTTTGTTTCATTTTGTATATAGGAGTCCCTCATGCCACAATTTGTGGAACGCCTGCGATGTACATAGGAACGCAACTGAACAATAGCTTTTTCATTCCAATGTATCGTTTAGTACATTTACTACTCTATGAACTTATTCAATTGTTGAATGATTTTGTGTAAACCCAAATCAGGCTTTCTTTCATTGGTCTGATGGAAAACAACTTAAGTATTGTATATTAAGGATTGAATAGGTATGCAAAATAATTTATAATTATAATTATTTCTTTAGTTTTATTCCATTTTTAATGACTGCTTTTACTTATTTTAACTCTACATTTTTTTATTAGCCGATTTAACTATAGTAGTGTGTCAAAATGTCTGTTTTCCTTATTCAGAAATTTTGTAATATTTTTGCGAGTGTGGGCTGAATTCTGTTATTGCACTTTGACTACTAGCCCAAATACCATTGCTTTTTTTCAATGGAGATTCATGTTGCTGGCCCGATTTTAATTCTTCGTCATCTTCATAATGCATATAATCTGTGACTGCTGTTGTTGTTACTTATTTAAGGTATTTTTGAACTGCTTCATCTCTTATGACATTCATTAGTCACTTCAATTCTTTTACTGCCTGATTGAGTTTTCTTTTCTTTTCTCGCTCGTACAGAGTTTTGTCAGTAATAATTTTTTTTAGGAATTAATATGCTGATATCAAAAAATTATTATACTTTAATAATACAATATTCAATTCAATAAATTAATATAAGAGTTTCACACTTTAAAGACCTTGTGGTTCTCTTTGACAATAAATTGTGTTTTATACAACATTTAAATGTCATAATAAATAAATCTAACTCCATGCTAGGCTTCGTCAAAAGATTTTCTAAATAATTCAACGATCCGTACGTCTCCTTAAATCACTTTTTACGTCTCTTGCTCGACCAAATCTTGAATATGCCATTCAAGTGTGATCGCCTCATTACCTTTATCATATCAAAAGAATGGAACCTACACAAAAAAAAAAAATTTTGAGATTCGCACTCCGTAATTTAACCTGGTCAAATCCAGTTATTCTGCCACCTGATATTAGGAACCGGTTAAAGATATGGGATCTTAAATCATTAGAATCCAGAAGGGAGGTTGCTGATATCATGTTCATTATTATAATTTTAAATAATAAAATTGATTCTCCTTATGTTAGAGATATGATCCACTTACATATTAACAAAAGAAACCGCTTTAGATCGGAAAATATCTTTCGTCCAATATTTCATCGTACCAGTTATGGTAAATATGAGCCTGTTAATAGAATTTTTATGTTAGTAAATAAACAAAAACACCACATCGATTTTACATTAAACATAGCCCAACTAAAAAAAAACTGCACTTACATTATCTTAGAGTTAGTATAAATCTATAATTTTCTAACATTCTTTGGTAATAAATGTCAATTTTAATATTAAGATCTAGAATAAGATTAAGCTTGAAATTATATTTTGTTTGTTTAATTTTGTACACTTATGTATATTGTAATATGTTTGTATTAAGCATAAATAAATAAATAAATATATTCACTTTCATAATGGAGGAGTTCGTTAGCAATTAATCTACTAAAGTGTATTACATGGTAACAAAAATTTAATCATATATCCTTAATTTTCTAAACGTTATTTAATCGAAATTAATAAATTTAAAAGAAATGTTTCAATAAACGCTTATTAACAAAACTATTAAAATAAAATTAAAAATTTTTTTTTATAAAACCATATTTTTTTTGAAACAGCGACGGCGAAACAGAATTCTTAATTTGAAGAGCTTTAATAAATTATTCGTAGAATGAAAATTACGTATATAAATATATAAATACATATTATATATATAGATACAACATTCATTGTGTATATTCATTAAGTTTTCACTATTTTACAGTGTTTTCAGATTTTGTTTTTATATATTTAAACAGAATTGACCCACAATTTAGTAACTAAAAAAAGGAGAAAGATGGAATAAAAAAAAAAATATTGAAATTAATTTTCTGACCACTTAATATGATGTCTCTGTGTGTATTTATTTGATATATTACATATATATAAGTATATAAAGTATCAGTAAAACTTTATATAAGTTTGATATATATATTTTGTATATATGTGTGTACATAATATAGGTTCAGGAATTGTAGTCAAAAATTAAATGGAATTTCTTTGTCGAATTCTTTTATTGTTCAATTTTCATTAAAAAATATTTTCAATTGAAAATACAAAAAAAGGAACAAATTCGGAATTTAATTTTTTCTGTACTTAAATTTTGTCTTAAAAATTTAGAATAGTTTTTTATGTGGAATTTAAAAATTCGGAAAAAAATTATTTTCAACGAATTTCCGGTGGCAAAATTATTTTTAACGAAATTCTAATAATAAAATGGATTCGTTAGTTCTAAGGTATTTGAATCAAAAATTTTATCTGTATTGTTTTTTTTGGAAATGCAGACTGTACTAGAGCTTTTTACGTTTAAAGTTTAAGAGGAATTTTGTTGCATTCAATGAATATACCTATTATCATATTATTTAATTAACATTAAATGAATATTATGAACCCAAGTTATGTGTGATTAATATATGAATCGTATTTCTATCAACATACACAGTTCATATTACCTTTAATCCAAAATTGTGGATTTAAAACTTTGAGAAAATTCATATTATAAAAACAAATTATCTGAACTCAGCTAATCTAACCAGTAAGAATCAATATGGATTCAAAAAAAAATCGAATACTCAAGCAACCATCTTTGATATGATCTCTGAGATTCAATCACGATTGGACAAAAATAAGAAAATATTAATAATATTCTTCGATCTTAAAAAGGCATTTGATTCTATAGACAGGAAGATACTGCTTCGAATACTTTAAAAATGGGGAGTCACAGGTACCGATTGGTTTCGAACAGGTTACAATATGCGGAATGCGAAAATTATAAAAGCAAAACCTCAAAAGTAAATGGAATGGTCGTCCATGGAAGCTGTCTAGGCTCAACATTGTTTTCGTGTTACATCAGCAGTTTACTTGATAATGAACTGCACGGACAACCATTCTTATTTGCTGATGACTTATCCATAGTCATCTCAGAAGATGAACTGCATAAACTATAAGATAACATTGATCAAGATATGATAAAGATAAGTAATTGCATGAATAAACATAAATTAACAATTAACACAAGTAAAAGAAAATTTATGTTATTAAAAAATAAAATTAAAAATAGAATCCATGTCAAGTATGAAAATTGCAATATTGAAATGGTTGATCAATATAAATATCTAGGTGTCATAATGGACAGTTACTTAAGCTGGGGTCCACAAATTACTGAAGAGTAAGAAAAAGAAGAAGAATTGCTGGAATTTTTAGACTAATAAATCAAAGAGTAACTCAAATCTATAAGCGATCAATATATTTCAGTATGTTCCATAGCAAAATTACATACGCTAGTCAGATATGGGGAAACGTCTATCTCAAAGGCATAAATTATATACGAAAACTATACAAAACAAAGCAATAAAAAATCTTTACAATTACAAATTGACAACTTCCACAAAATTTATACACTACAATCATAAGCTATTACCAATTAACCTTATCGTTAAATGCAAACTGGCAACCCAGGCACATTTTGATAATTTAAAAAAATATAAACACAATCATCACAGCACAATCAATTAATGAGAATCACAATTATAACACCATAACAGCTGATAATATCAGGATTATTTCATCAAAAGTCAGATTTAATAATCATGATGCCATCTACAATTTAGCATGTAAGTACTACAATGAACTATCTAAGTATATAAAAAATATTAATGAATTTAATGAGTATAAAAGAAAAATTAATCAACACTATTAGCCATTAGATTAGACTAGTTAGATTTAATACACATTATAGATCGTAAGATATAATTAAGGTTAATAATTAATTAATGAATTAAAAAAAAATTGTCTCTAATATAGTTTAGGCTTACTTTAGATTATACATTAATGAATTAAAAAAAAACAATTTGTTATTAAATATTTTTAAATTTGCTACTAATCACTGTACTAAATACTACTCTTATTATATTGTTACACATTGTTACATTAAATATGTATATATGTATTTGTTTGCACATAATATGCGTATTTATTTTATTATAATATTATACACTCTATACGAGCGACTGAGCTCATTTGAGAAAAAAAAAATAAAGATAAAAAAAAACTAAAACTTAACATTTTCATTTCAGTTTAATTGGATCCTTAACAAAAATCTTTACTAATATATTTTGATTTCGTCTTTGGTCCACAATTTAATTTAAATTAATTATGAAAATTTCATCCCAATATATTTTGTTTTTGCTTTTTGCCAATATTGGATACTCTCGTTCTACATTGTGTCTTCATGTTTGTTGTTCTCGTTTGGTTTGTGAACTTTCAAGTTCTAATATAACGTAATTTTTTGGATATTGTATACCCTCTGGTGTATTAAAATATATATTAAATAAACATGGCTAATATTAGGTATTGACTAATATCGTATTTATATCAGTGTTGATCAAATATACAAACATGAATTCATATATTTTTTCTCACGCTAAAACGATCTACAATCTTTCAAATATTTTCTATAATGTTTTAAGATCTGACAAAATCCTACCCAATTCATTCTATTCTGTTTTAGTACCTAGGAATCAAAAGTTTGTAATTCAATAAAAACGTTAGTGAAAAAAGTTATCCCAAGCCCAGATTATTGTGCGATGAGGTTGTTTACTCTGCTCGGATGGATTTGTAAAATAGAAGTTATAATGGATCACTTTCAGTACAAAAAATAATATTTATTTAGGAAGTTGTTCTGATTTACTCGTATTTGTTTAGAATATTTCTTCTCTGTCATACGCTATGAGCTTCTCATCAATATCTAAATACTATTATTATATTTATACAGGTATCAAATATACATACATGAACAATTTATATCCAAATACAAAAAAAAACAATATTTTATTGTGCTGTTTGTTGCTTTGTTACTACTATTTATTTGTATGGAAAAATAAAAATTGTAAGAGAAAAATAAAGAAGGGAGGAAAACCAAGGCTCATATTTCGTCGATATAAAAAATTTAAAAATGCATTTCAATTGTAAATCAAAAATTATGTGAAGAACAATTTGACTTGTTTATGTACCTGCATTATAAGTAAAATCAATCAATTTTCAATCCTATTCATACAGTTTTGTTAACGATAGCAGTTTAGTATGTTAGCACTTGCTATATTATAATACTAGCTACTGATACTAAACGTAACATGATGGTTAGCACGCTCAATCATGAATTAGTCAATATTTTTGATTGGTGAAAAAGTAATAGAGTTGAGTTTAACATCTTCAAAACTCAAAGCTGTCTATACTCGCTTAAAACTATTCCGTGTGATCCTACACTAATATTCAGACGTATATTTAGCGAATTTACACCTAAATATCTTGGACATGCAGGTTAATAAAAAAACTACATCTTTGACATTGCCAAAAATTCTGTAACATATTTGGATTTTTTTTTGAGTCGCTGAAAAACGTTTTTTTCTCTCCAGGACATGCTAAATATCTATAAATAATCATAAGATTTAATTTTGAATACAATTCACATATACTTATAGGTCGGTGAATCACGAACCGCAGCAAATTTCTTTAACATAGTTCAAAAGTGTGCTATTCGTCTTATCGACAACCCTATTGTGACGTACTCCCTTGTACCACTTGTTAAATAGTCCGTATTGTTGGAGCACTTTCCCTATTTTATAAATATCTCGTAGGCTTGGGCAATAACAAATTCAGGCGAAATAAAAGCTTTAATGGCACCCCAAACATTTTCTCATAAGAACAGAATGTATCAAGTGCCCATCCCTACACAATGCAAATTCCTAAATAGCTCAAAACTTGGCTATGAAAATTCGTTTGTTACAAAATTTTCTCGAATGTGGAACTATATTCCAACACGTGTTTCCAACGTATTTCCTCAATGCAAAACTATACCTACATAAAATCTACAAAATGTACCTACTTAAGAAAAAGACATTTTTGTTTCCACAATCCTCAACTAGTTCACTGCTGTAGATTCAGGTTCCGTTTGAAACCCAATGTTTGGCCTAACTTAAAAATAGTGCCGAAAGTTAATAAACCAAAACATTTAATATTGAGTATAATAACACCTCTTGTAATTCTATTTAACTTTAAACTGATATTCTTTGATCAAAATTCATAACGTCAATTTATATTAAAGCTTATTTCGAAAGTTGATGTTTCTCATTTTCTTTCACTTTTCTTTCGTATTATTATTATTATTCCATATTCTTATTATTATATATTATATATATATATTTCTAAATATTTTCTCATTTGAATATATTTTTTTTACATGTTCCCATATCGCAGATACAAAAATTCAATTGTACGATTTATACCCCTGGAGAACTTAATATGACATATTGCTGTGATAGATTTGATTGATTTATAGGAAATTTTATTCAGGTTGGCGTAATAATTCTGAATGAATCTAAAGAATAAATTTATTGATTAAGTAATTCAAAAATATTTAGTATTTTAAATAAAATAAAAAATGATTTAAAAAATATTTTAAATTTTTAATAAATTTAGTTTTGTTTTTTTTTGTTTTTTTGTTTGTTTTTGAATATTATAGTTTTCCATTTTATTTGTAGTGCAACTAATTTTGAAATTTTGATCACTAAAACCAAAATTATTATGATTAAAAATCAGTGTGAAATTAGAAAATTGAAAAAAAACATCGCGAATCGCTTTTCGCTTTTCGTGTTTTGTTTTTTTTTTATTAAACATAAATATTTAAATAAAGCGACACTAATTTGTAGTTCAGTTGTAGAGCAGTTAAACTGTACAATTTGATTGAAAGCATTATTATTCTATAACCTTTAATCTGTAAATTACATAAAACTGTAAAATGGAGTCATAAAATAAAAACTGTTATTGGGTATTGTGGACATGGCCATTTTAAGTTTGTGGAAATTTTTAACTAAAAAATTAATATGACGAAAAGTCAAAACTAAAACTTTTAAAACATTCGGTTGTAAAAATTATATTTTAAAAAAGATCAAGGATAAAATAGTAGGTACAGCAAAATAATATCCTTTTAAATTGATTGAATATCCATTTTTTTTTACAAATATGTACTTTAATGATTTTTTTTTACTAGAAATTAAAAAAAAAAATTTTTAATATTGTCGAGAAAGTGTTTTTTTTATCCACAAATTTGTTAAATTTCAAAATGTCAAAGTAACAAATTAAAAACAGCGTCTTTGAATTATTTTCATTCCAAAGAAGTCAATTGTTTAAGTTTTTATTGGAATATTTTAGTTATTTATTCAAGCTCACAATAGCATATATAGATAAATGTATATATGTATTATATATATATATCTATGTAATATGAGCACATGACATGTATATTTACATAGTGTATTGTTCTGTTCTAAATTTGTACTTTGTTTTGAAGTGACATCTAACTTATTGATGTTTTTTAATAAAATACAAAAATAGAGATAGAAAGAGATAGAAAAAGAATGAGCGAAAATTTTTATTGAACTTTAAAATCCAATAAATCTTTTATTTGATCAAATTTAAAAAAAAAAAACAAAAAAACACAACAACAAGGAATTCTTTTTATATTAACATTTTTAAATAATATAAAAAACAAATATTTGCAATATCCAAACACAGTATTTTTTTCCAATAATCATCATAGTAAAAGAGAGGAGTTTAAATAAAAATAAAAAAAAAACAGAAACAAATTGATTTCTTTGTCCTTTTCTATAAATTGATTCAATGTTCTTATATATATATAAAATACACCATATACTATATATAACTATAACATATATTATATTACAGGAATAAAAATTATAAAACCATATCAATTTTACTTTATCAGACCAACATGGTAGAAAAATTAAAATTTAATCGGCAAATTGTAAGAAAAGGATCAATAGTGTCCTTATGAACAGCCATACAGTATATATATATATAAAAATTAAATTCAATTATCGCTAAAGTATTAAATAAAAATTAATAAAATGTTGTTTTAACATAAATTAAATGTTACAGGACAGCATCCATGAGATATTTGAGATTAAAGGAAAATAATGAAAAATTGAAAATTTTCATTTAATATTTATACTAAAAGTATAACATAAATAGTTGTTCGAATTATGACCTCATAACAATTATTATTTATTTACAATTTAAACAACAACTATAGATTATTTGAGTAAAAAATGTATTTAACAACAATAACGGATATATTCTACTGAAAATTACGACGAAGAAGACCTTAGAAGATATTAATCCAAACTTTATAAGCTGTACATAACGAAGATAATATAATCCTAAAAATATAATTAAATAGCAAATCACTTGATTCCAACTCTACTTTTCACTTTCATATTTAAACTCTCAATTCATGTCATATCACTAATTCATCATCTTCCAATTGCGATACAGCCCCAATCGAACTTTGGACTCTTCTATATTCGTCGTTCTATCAGCAGTGGTCGTTTTAAGCCATATCAATCAGGGTTGTTCAGTTGCTCTATGAATTTTTCCACAAAGGACTTTTGAAAGAATTCGACTCTCAGATATGGGCTCTAAATGTTCTGCCCACAATAATATATTAAATCTTATATATTTTGATAGTTTAAATTTACGTAAGTTTAGTTTTGTTATTTTCGACTTTTCAAAAAATCGGACACGCTATGTACAGTATCGAACCCGTTCAGTTTTTCTTCATTAATCGTACCACTGATTCGATTTCAAAATTTTTGCATCATCCAAATTGTGAGTACTAATTAGATCCAAAACAAAAAGAAAACAGACTGCAATGACTTAGATACCACACAAAACAAACAAATCCATATTCGAAGCGAGATGAGATATCGCTAGACGTACTAAAAAAATTTTTTTGATCTTCAATTGAAAAGAAGCTATCTGTAATCTGCAAAAATATAGGAAAACACAAAATGGTCAATAGTGTCAAACAAGTAAATAAATAATTCAATACATATTGGGGAATGATGTCTGATAGTATCCAAAATTATTAACAATGTAATGAAACAGAACCAGCGTTGTTAACATCAATGTAATAATCAATGTTTAAATTCTCAAATATATAGGTTTTAATATATTCGTGATTAAATAATGTTTTACCCTTCGAAAAACAAATAAAAATGAACAAAGACAATATCAATGGATTTCACCACCAAAAACCAAGAACTCATTTCTGTGATATTGACGCACTTAAATAGATAATTTTAATTAATTTTTGAAATCTTAGGTTTTACAGCTGATGTCATTGCCATTAATATTCAGCAAGCTGCGCTGTGCAATAAGCTCTTTCAATCTGTTATATACATTACTACTTGAATTCATCAAGACCTGTGCATTTATCACTTAAGACCTTAAAAGATTGTTTTCGTAACTGTCTCCAAAAATTTTGCTAAAAAATTGTGATCAACTAAAATCTTCACTAAAATCATATTACCATATTGCTAAAACAAGTACCATACTCCATACCAATTTACGATACTTAAGTTATCAGTATTGGGTATACATATATATATAGTACATTCTACATAATGTGTATATATAGTACATTGTTAGACCAACACTTGAATATGCTTCGCAAGTTTGGTCTCCATATCCAAATGTTGATATTTCACGTATTGAAGCAAATTTTTACGCTTTACACTACGTTTTTTTCTACGTTCTATATGCTCTGACCCTTTTCAACTTCCTCCTTACACCTTATAGGTTGCTTTTAATAGACATAAAATCTCTCTATTTCTGGGAATATCCTGATACTTAAAATTAGGTATTTAATAACTTTTATAGAGATTTATTGACCTGTTTAATACTGTTAACATAGTACTGACTACGGTAAATTTGAGTCAGTGTCTGGAATGTTACGCGAAGCTAACTCGAGAGTAGCTTGTTTACCTTAGTAAAAGAAGATTAAAATTAAAGCTGTATAATTGATAAATATAGTTATTGTAATTGATATTTGGTCTTTTAATCTTTTGGTATTAGAATTTATCTTTTTAACATTCTATTAACTAAAGCATGTTAGCTATCTATTTTTATCTCTTACTAACATTAGTTACCAACGCTGATGGATATGAACCTGATGGATGACGATTTCACCGCTTAGCAATATGATGATACAAGTTTTCGTCTATAATAGACGTCCGATCTTCTTGTTCTAAGCAATATCTGACAGTAAATACATAGCACATACATATATATATACATATTTGATTTAGATAAATTTACAAAAAAATTTAATATAATTAAATTCAAAATCAAAATTATATAAATGAAAGCATTACTAAACAGTTGTCATGAATTATCAATTATTATTAAGCTCAAAGGATCCATTACCGTTTTCTCAAATGTCGGAAAAATACAACTTTTATAATAAGATAATAAGATCAAAGAAAAAAAAATATATTTCCATATTATTGTACATAAATCGATACAATTGCTGATTGATGAATTACAAAACAAAAAATTCATTCTAATTTCTAATTAAAACACAATTAATTTTAAATTGATCCAACTATTTTACAATTGAGTGGTATGGGTATAAATTAGGAATATGAAAAATGGAAACACACATGTTATTTTAATTCTTTTTATTAGAGGTAAATCCATATAAAATTTTATTTTTCATTCAAATTTTCAATTTAGAATTAGAACACATGGCTTCAGATGAATCTGTTAAATAAATGTACCATAATAATTATACTGCAATAATAATAATAATAATAATAAAAATACTGCTTGCTTTTAAAGAATGTTGTGAACACCACTTAAAATTGGCCCTTGTATTTTGTTTTGTTTTGTTGTTGTATTTTATTTTTAATGTTTTATTTAACACTTAATTAAGACAGAAATAAAAACATTAAAATTGTTGTTAGTTTAATTTATAAGTGTACATATATACATGTGCATATACATAAATAACAGAAATAACTCCTACAATAAGTTTAATAACATTATATCTTCTATATATACAATATTATATTATATCTTCTATCTATATACAATTATATATATATATGTATATTAATTTTGAAGAATAACAGCATTATTAATGTAAACCTCTTGAGTATCTTTCACTTTAATATTATATATGATTCCCATTCTCAGTTTTACTGTTGTAGTTTTACTTATATGATAGAAGAAGCGATGAATAGCCATAACCAAATTGACACCATTCTTTGTCAGATTTGATGACCCTCGCTTCTGTTAATTGCATTGTAAAAGCTGTGAAAAAAATCATCTTACCGTATAGTCATCATTTTCAAAAATAAATTAATTTTCACCGTCGTACATAATATATATATACATATACACAACTATACTTATATTATTGTAAGAGTATATAAAGTAGATTGAATTTAATACATATATATGTATATACTCAACTTTATAAATGGATTCATTAATAGAAAATTGCATTTCCCTTCGTTTTAGTATTTTTTTTTTTTGCATCATCAAACACACATCAAACAGTAGTACAAAACAAAAAAAAATAGAAAAAAAAACTTTCAATTGCGTAATGGAAAAGTGACAGGCGTGGCTTGAAATTTTTGTTGCCTAGGGTTGATGACTTTGATTTATATCTTTGAAAATATAGAAAAGAAAAAGTTAAAAACAAAAAATCTGTTTTATTGTACCCCTCTATTTAAATTTTATTGTTATATATATATATAGGACTATTACCCTTACTCTTTTTTGCTTAATTCAATTCAATGTTAGGTAAAAATATTAATTTAAGGACCAGAATCTTCTCTATACGAAAATTTGATTAATTTAAACAAACGAAAAAAAAAAATAAACAATTTTTTTAGAAGGACCATCTCATAAAATTCAACGTTCTTTGATTTGTTTAAATTTAATTTTCTAATGAATTTTCTGTAAATGATGTAAATGAAGTTATCAAATATATTTTTAGGTTGATTTATAACTTAATATTTATCATAATTTTTAATATTTAATAGTAATTATTGAAAGGTGTTTAAAATATTTGAATTTAAATAGATATTAACAAGTAAATAAATATTATGAATAATAAATTAATAATAAATAGAATGTCATAATATATTTAGAATTGACTAATTATGGTCAGAGTAAGAATATAATCCGAAGACATTGTCGGTAGAACAGTCGAATACGACTTGCTTTCATCAACATAAAAAAGGATCGTTTCAAATAGGTTTAATGATGAGTGAAAGTCAAACAAAAAGTACTTAGTGCTAAAAAACAAAGAATTTAGATACTTAGAAGGAGACGCCACTGTGGGCAGGTATAAGTTTGAGGATATAAAATACTTGATATGCCGATATAGGTACTGCTAACTATATATCAATATTGTTAAAAACTATTGCTAACAACTATACTATATACTTTAGACTTAGTAAGCAATTGAGAAGCTTATCCTTCCCCTTGTTCAAAATACGGAGATTAAGCTACACAAAACTTTATAAGTGCAATAAGCGCATGTGTACTGTAAAAAATTATCATAACAGGCCTGTAGTTGACAAATAAATATAGATTCTACAATTGTGAAAATTGAATTTGAAAAAAAATATATAGGTACAATATAAAATATACAAACATAATTGACATCTTAATTAAATATTTGCTGTTAAAATTATAAGTAAGTTTTTGAGTATCCCACAAGCATCATTGAACTAATGAAGAGAATTTTTTTTTTAAATTTATTTTTATAAATAATAACGATCGTTGAAATAATGAATACAAATAAAATAAAAAAGTTAATTAAAAAAAACAGTCGTGTAGTCTTCAACAAAAAATAAAGATGGAAAAATCTACACGATTAACATACATAACTGCAAATAAATCTGTAATCGGAAATATCAGCTGCACATCAAATGACTTTGCAATGATGTAATCTAAAACGCAACAAGCTAAAAACATTTAATTTTTATTGCAGACAGATAGCGACTGCTTTTGTCAGCTAACCATAAATGAAAAAAAAACAATAATCATCTGACGGAAAATGTCATTAGCAACCCGTAACTTCATAAAAAAAAGCAATTGTGCAGTTTTTAAGAATAGATGCAAAGTTTTTGAAAATTTTCGAAAATTATTTTAAAATAAATTATTAAAGTAAGTAAAAAATGTCTGTAGTGAGTCCCTAGCTGGAATTAATAGAATAAAACGGCAAAAGATTGTTTAATTTTGATATTTTGCATTTTCAATATTTCTTCAAACAATTGTTTTTTATTAATTTTTTTAACAATATAAATAATTAATTAACAAAATGTCAAAAGCTCAGATGATGTCAATAGTAAAAGTTTGCTTGCTTTAATAGTCAGATGTTGTTCGCATCTGCAGCAACAGTAAACATAATAGTTTGCAAGCAATCGTCAAATTGTTAAATTTTGTAAATACTAATTTTTGACATCAGATGTTTTTGCATTTGATGTGCATGTGACATTTACGATTATAGCCTTAGTAAGTATAGGTACGTAAGTAAGTATTGTTCCTAATAGGTTTCTTCCAGAAATTTTAAAATAGCTAATTTATTTTTTGCTTCACTGATTTTGTACATAAAAAAATTACAATTCGGATTAAAATTCAGATACGAAAAATACCCCCACTTATATTGTATGTATGTCATCAAAATGTAACCAAGTAACAAAAAACACAACAAATTTATGATAGAAAGAGATCAACATACTTTTTTTGTATTATCAAATTGTTATTTAATTATAGAATTTTCTTTTTCTTTGTTTGCTAGACTTCAGGTAGTGTTCGGTAATGTTTGTTTTCGGTTTCGAAACTACATAAAAACTACGAATACATGATATATACTGATTATCACAAAATGTTAAATGCGAGTCCGTCAATGATTAATTAAGTTGGTCACCCAAATACTTAAAATAAATTGCTCACAGAGCCCACCCATCCCAAGTCTTGGATAAAATTTTAATATAAACAAATTAGTACAAAGAAACTTTAGTTATTATTATTTCTTTATTTACTATAATTAAAATTATAATGAAAGTAAGCACTAGCTACCAGGATTATTGGCTTTATGTTGTTATAAGTAATTGGGATATGGAAAATATTAAATTTTATTTAATTTTATTTTCATTATTTCAACTGCACATAAATATAAAGCCCAAATTCAGGGCCCGTTTTAGGCTAGTACAAATCTTATATCTACTTATTTAATAGTAACTGAAATTAAATACAAACGATATCAATCTAAATTTAATCTAATCTAAATCTAATTGTACATATGTACATAAATACCTATTAAATTATCAGTTATTTTATTTAAGATTTTATATGGAGAGGATATGAACCGGTCGAATAATTTAATAAATAAATGGTTTAATAAATAAATAATAAAATAATCGAATTATTTTATATATTATGTATCAGTTCTTTTTTTTTGTTTTTGTTTTAGTAATTAATTTGCACGATAAAAGTAGATTTTTTTTTTGTAATTAAAATCTAAAACTTAGAAATTATTTTTGACCAGCAGGAATAGATCTTAACAATGGAATGTAAATATTGCTATATTGCTATAGGTATTAAGTATCTAATTGTTTCAAACATATTTAATTGCAACCAAAATATACCAAATAGAATTAAAATAGATCCAAGTCCAAGATGAAAACCAATTGTTGATAAACTGAATGAACAATTTGATATATTAATGCCTAATTTAGCCCAAATTATAAATAATAGCACTAATGGTGTTAAACATAGGCCAGTGAATATATCTAATAAGAAATGTGATGGACGTTTTTCTGGTTCTCTAAATTTGTGAGTAATTTCTGGTAATGGTGTACGTGGCTTATGGGCTTGGTCAGTTCTTTAATCTTGTGAGAATTTCAATTGTACATCGGCTACATGTCACTGGAATGAATTTGATAATGATGCATCACCAATTATTACTTCAATTTTATATAAACCAGATTAATAACCAAAATCACCACCCACAAACTCCAACATCCATATTAAATTTATATGTTTTGTTGTATCTTGCTCAGCAACAAAAATTATTTCATCTTCAGTTTCAACATTTGATAAGCGTACTAAAGCTTGATGTACAGTTAGTATTTTATTTGCACCTTTATAGACAAGAGCTACTTTTAAAACAAATTTTTGTGTAAGATCAGTATTTAAAACTTGTATCAATTTGAATGGATAAACAACCACTAATTTCTTTAAAGAAGATGAAGCCTCTGAATCACCTACATCAATTTTCAATGAATGAACTTTCACTGTACCTAATACTTTGTAATTTAAGCTTTGGGAATATTTGTCAGCAATAATATCAATTGTGTATATTCCACGTGCTGGTTTATAGGAACAGTTTTATCAGAATTCTTTGATACCAATTGAACTTTTTCAGCTGAAACGGTATTGCCTTTTTTACAACAATTTTTTGTATTAATTGAAATTGGTGTATAGGTAATGGACAACCCAATAAATCAACAAGTTTAATATTCAAAATTGGTGATGAAGATTCTAATTGACCATTTCCAATTAATTGAATACATATTGGTGCAATTGTTTTTATTTTCCTTTATTGATTTTAATGCTTCTAAAAGAAAATGAGCACCTTTAGCTGATTGTACTGAACGTTTACTTAAGAAATATGTTGCAAATTTAACAGATTGATCTTCAGATATAGATGATGGTTTTGCAAAATGTTTTACTGATTTTGAACACTCCATTTGTAATCAAAGGAGTTATACTTAAATCACTTTCAAATTGTAACATTTTACCATCAACTTCATCTGTTTGTACAATAGCATCTTCAACACAATCTAATACAAATGAATCTTCAACACAATCTAATACAATGGTGTACCAAGCTCAGAACCAAGGTAGAAAGCATCACCCAAACTACCTGAAGAATCATCTTTTTTGAAAATATTTTGCAAATTTTTTGCTAATTTTTCTAATGTCGCCTTATCAATTTTTACACCCATTACTTTTGAACTAAAAAAATTAAAAAACATTGAATGTAATATAAATAGGTAATTCAAAACATTATGGTTACAAACATAAACTGGTTTAATGATTGAGTATCAAAATACTGACAAAAACACAATACTGGTTTAAGACCAAAGCAGTACAATAATGGTTAAAGTTAACAGTTGCATTCTTATATTGGGTTATCTCTTAAAATTTTGTTTTATATTTTTAATTATTTAATCGGATTTTTATTTTTAGTGATAATTTAAATTAAATAATTTAATTGTTGCCAGGTTCCCGTTCACTAATATTCAATATTTGATTGCAAATATTGGTATTTCGGAAGCAACATCTTTCCTTCTTTGTCTAATTATATCTTAATTGTATTTTGTCCATTTTATATCCTATTTTCTACCAGATACATATTTTATGTGTACTTTTGCAAATCTCTTGCAACAATTAAATTATTTAATAATTTAATCTGTTAGTACGTTGTAGATTAAACGAATATTTATAAATAGTATAAATTGGCTTTCCAGTAATTTAATGGTTGTAAGCTCACAGGCATTATACGCCGCAGCCCAATGTGAGGTATGTAATTTTGAATGGGAATAGGTACCTACTCATATCATTTATGGATAATTCTCATATCTATATTATAATTTACTTATTTATCAATATTATACAATAAAAAATTTATTCACCAAGAATATTAGGGAAAAAAAAGCATTAAAAAAATATAGCACCACCATCCTATTTATACCAGACAGTGCGTTTCTACTTTTTGTTTCTATTACATTAGACTTAGTAGCCCAAAAATCCACCGATGTTAACCGATGTTAAGAGTGGCCTAATAAAGGTCTCTAATCTAAAAAAAAGAATAAAAACAACAAAGAAATCACTGGTATTTTTATTTATTGGCAATGATTTTTTATCATATTTATATACGAGTTTAAAATTTACGATTTCAACAAGTTTCTTGCCTCCTACTGTTTTGCTGAAATGTAACGTGGATTAGTATTAAAGACTTAGTATAGGGAATATGTAGAAAATGTATATAATATAGTGATTGAGGAGATGTATATAATATAGTGATTGACATTTTTTCAAACCATATACCAATTCCAAAGGTTGTCAATAAAACATGAGTGTTTACTGGTTGATAGTCAAAAGTTTATATAAGTTCATGCAAATCCCTGTTCTGTTAAAAACGTTTAATTTGGCTTTAATTTGAATTATAATTAATCAAGAGGGGCCCCTAGTATGTAGATAATTAAGAATAAAGTATAACATTTTTTTGTGAATCATCACAGTTTTAAAATCGTTAATGTTTTGTCACAAATTAATTTCAAAAGCTAAGTCACTAGATTTAATACGATAAATAGAATAGAAACGAATAAAAATAGAAACAAATTAATGGTTAGTCCGTCGGACTAGTTCTAATGGGAGGGGTGTGGTTTAGTCAGTAAAAATCTGGCACACAATGGAAGCTACGGGGCTCATTGTGTCTATGAAGATTCCCACCAATCCACGCAAAAAAAAAAATGAGTCACTATCATGACATCATAAAAAAACAAATAGGTGTTAATTAGTTTTGCAGAAGCAATTAGAACAGTCACTTCCATCTAGCATATCCATACATATCCCTTTATTAAATTTATCTCTGGAATATTCATTTTTATTTTCTAACTTCCGTATTTCAAACTTTTAATTAACAAATTATGACGTATTACATTTTATTCTTTGTTATATTGTGTTTTTTGAAGGTTTTTAAATTGTATTATCTATATATATATATATATATATACTTTTTTTAATAAAATAAAATTAAAAATTAACAGAAACAAAAACAATTGTTAATTACGAATTCCCTCTACTTGAGTTAAGAAAATTTTCCAAAATTTTAGACGTAAATAAATCATGAAAATCATAATAAAAAAAAACTAGGCTCGATTCCATAAGCATAAAAATGATATGTAAGACAATTTATATTAGTCCAATAATACATATATGAATGTTGTTAAGCACACAAATTTACACACATATATATTCATTCATACATATTTCAGTATAGAAAAATTGTTAATTTGTGAAGCTTTTCTTAATTAAAATCTTTGAACCATGAATACAGTTCATTTCTAACAAACTAACCAAAAAAAAAAAAAAAAAAACAACATGAAAATAAAAATTGAGGTGTTTCGTTAGTTTTTCCTTAATTTTTATTACATATATTTTTTTTTCAGAGTTTGGTTTAAATTTTTGTTTTTATTTTTTATTTAAATTTTTTATTTTCATGATTGTTTTAAAAACCTTCAAAAATAATAAATGTATTCAAATTAGTTTCATATTTTATTTTATTACGCAACACTGACCATAATTATGGGTAAAATAACCCTAAGTCTTTACAATGTGTACATCGTAATACGGTTTAGCATTTATGGACATACAAAAAAAAAATACCCAACAAAAATTTATGAAACAAAAAATAAAAAAAAAAATAAAAAAATGTCTAAATTAACATTCCTCTGTTTCGGAAAAAGGGAAATCTAAAAAAAAAAATTTAGTATAAATAGAAAAATAGAAAACTAGAACCTGGAAAATAACAATAGTACAAAAAAGCAATTAGTTTTTAAAATTCAGGTTAGATGTTTAGATTTCAAATTAAAACTAACAAAAAAAAAAAGACTGGAACTTGTCCAAAAATAAATAAAACAAAAATCATAATACAAAGAAAGGCATAAAGAAGAAAAATAATAAAAAGCGGATGTCAAAGTACAGTAATTCCCAAGATTTTACGAAAATCAAGTTAAATATATTCAGGTATATATTTATTTATTTGTTTTTGTTTTTCAGTTTTTTTTTTTTTTTTGGAAAACATTTTTGTTAATTGTTTTATTGTTAATTCGTTATTTGTTTCTTTTATATTTTGTGTTTTTCCATTTTGAAATTTTCTCAAAATTATTTTTATTTTTTTCATTTTCTTATCGAAATTTCTAATAATTTAATCAAATCGTAGATTTTCACAACTGAAATTATGTATATTTATTTTTGTTTCTTGTTACATTTTTTCTATTCTCTTAAAACGTTGCCATTTTATTCAAAATACATATTACCTAATAATAGACGATATGTATTAACCCTTATGTAAACTAATGGCGACTTTGAAAATTTAATAAAGTTTTTTGACGTTAGGAAGGCCTTTCATACAATAGATAGAAATACACTTCTAAAAAATTATATGAATTCGGAGTAAAAGGGACGGAATACAACTGGTTCAAAAGTGACTTATCGGAAAGAATGCAGTACACAGAATGTGATGGGTTGAAAAGTGAAGCTGTAAAAGTTGAATATGGTGTAATACAAGGAAGTTCACTCGGACCTACGCTATTTTCTTTCTACATAAATAGCTTATTATACACAAAACTGAATGGTAAGCCATTTATATTCGCTGATGACCTGGCCATAATCTATGAAAAAGAAACAAACAAAGAATACGAAGAATTAATCAACATGGACATGGGTAAAATTCACCAATGGATGGAGCGACATAAGCTGACAATAAACATACAGCTAAAACAAAATATATATTATTTAAAAGAAAGACAGGTGATGCCTTAAGTATTTAATATAACAAAGGTAAGTTGGATCCCGTGAACAGTTACAAATATTTGGGAATATTATTAGATGAGAAGTGGGAACAGCATCATATAAAAAAAACTAATAAAAAAAGTAAGAAAAATTGCAAGACTATTCAAACTAATAAATAAAAGGGTACCACTAAAAAATAAAAGATCAATTTATTATAGCTTATTCCATAGCGTAATTATGTACGGAATTCAAATATGGAGAACACTGTGAATAAAAATTTAAACACATTACAGAAACTGCAGAATAAAGCGATAAAGAACTTGTTTGGATGTAAAAAGCAAACTTGAACACAGGAAATTCATAGAAGGCATAAACAGGCCACACACATACATCTCATACTTACTAAGAATATTAATAAAAATATTGAGCCGATGATGAATAATGCAGTTCATACACATACACAACTAGAAATGCAACTCAAATAAGGGTACCATCTTCAACACAAAGATTTAACAAACATGACACAGCATACAGAATACAGCATACAAAACGTATAATGAATTACCAGTTGCGATCAAAGAAATCTAAATTGCTCAAATATCTAAATTCAATGAATTCAAAAGTAAAAATAGTTCACTGTTAAATAATAGTAATTTATTTATTTATTTATTTTATTTATATAAATTGTACATAAGACGATTAGTCTTTTTACTATACAATTACAATATTCAATTCAGTTTGATTTGGTTAAATTTAGTTTACACACACAAAAAGTTATAGTTAACAAGAAAAACAAAAAAAAACAAAATTTATAATAATAAGTAATAATACTTAATATTTATTATATATAAAAAAAAATAAAATTTAAATACCTTCTATAAAAAAACAAAAAAATTCCTTATTTTAAAATTAAAATTGCACTGAATTGAAACTTAATTAGTTACAAGTAAAATTGTAAAAAGTAAAAAAACTCTGTACGAGCAATGGAGCTCATTTGATTAAAAAAATGAATAAAATAAAAACAAAAAAAAATACAAGTTGCCAAAATATTTTCTTTCCCCTCCGAAACCGAAATATTAAAGATAGTTGTGAGTTACAATAGTATAACACTTTAATAGTAAGACAAGCGAACTAGAATTTGGTAATTTTAACTATACAAATTTTGCTAACATATGTTTTTTTAATTATTTAATTTATTTACTATTTTTAAAGGCGAAAACAAAATTAAACTTAACAGCAAAATAAACGTTTTTGCTCCTATCAATGTCGACCGTTTTCACTATGACTCACTGTAGATGTAATAAATAGATTCCAGAAAAAATTATTTCGAAAAATAAGCCTAAAAATTAGTTCAGTATGTAACAACTTATTATTTTAGAATTTGCGTTCTTTGATGTGTATATTCATCACATTACAAATAAATGTAAATTGGTTCAAAAATAAATTTACTATCAAATTAAGTAAATTCAAAACAAATCTATCCGAGACAATAATATTAACAATATTAAATTATTATGACAAATTTGCAAGTTCGCTGATCAATAAATAAATAAATAAATATCTTGTCATGAACGAAATTAAAACCCGATAATGAATTTAGAAATTTAGAATTTAGAATACAAAACCCTATAATGAATTTAGAAATCTCATATAGACTCTATTCGCCAGAAAATATTAAGAATAATAGTAGCAGTTTGTGGTACACCTGTACCTAATATTATTTATTGTCATGTTGACATCACGTTCTGTCGCCTAACGCTAATCAAGACAATATCAAGTTAACATATAGGTTAAAAGAAAATTATATATAGGTATAGGTATACATGTTATATTTATTTTCATATTTAACGATAAAAAAATATTTTAATATTTTTGGAAGAAATGAAAAATTGAAACTTTTTTATTTCGTTTTACTCTAAATGCATAATTAAACTACCTCGAAAATATCAACCTTAACTAAGTATTATACAAATTAGCTTAAAATTACTTAACTTAAAATATTTTTCTTTTTCTAACATAACCTAGTGTTATTACTATCGGAAACATAAAAATTTTCCACTTTCCTTTTTTATTTATTGACCAAAATGAACTGACACGCAATTTTTGGACAAACAAAAAAATAAAAAACAAACAAAAATAGTGAAAATTAGAGAAATGTAGTAAAAATGTCCAAGATAAATTAATAACCTTAATGGAAAACGAAATTTTTTTTTTAAAAGGGATTAAACGGGTCTGATTTAAATTTACAAAATAAATCTGCCCTATGAAAGAATTAACATAAAAAGTGAACATTCATAAGCAAAATAGGGATTAATTTTGATAGAGCAAAAACTCTTTATTTGATTTGCAAATTAATCTTGCTGCATATTCACTGAATAATTTCACATAAATTGGGACTGTAAAGTAAAAATGGATAAAATTTTTATAAAAAATATTGGAAAAAACAATTTATTGTATTAAGGTTGGACAGGTTAGTGTTAGTATTATTTAGAATTTTTTATTACTCTGGATTTATACAATCAGTCTATAATGAAGGTATATTCATTCGTTTTAATGACTTAATTTCTGTATATGTGAGATACATATTATAACAAATAACGTAACCCATTTGATGACATATATTTCTGACGGTGTCATTAAATTTTATTAAGATATTGTTGAACCCTGTGATATCAGGGTTCTCATATTGCATATTGCATTACATAACATTATGTATAGATATTATATATCTACATAATGCTATTCATTTTGGTCTATTTTGTCAAATTGATTTATTTCCGAGTCTGTAGATTTAAAAAAATTTCATCATAACTTTTCGGGACAGTAATTTTTCCAACGGTTATTTGATCTACCCCGATATGTTTTTTAATCTTAATTTTAACTTTAAAGATTGAGGTAACGTTTCTAGTAAGTTAATTTGATTGAATTTAGGCAGCAATTTAGTTAGTTATTTTTAAGAATAATATATATGCATATTATATGTACTACTCTAGTGCAAAAAAGTTTACTGGTATAATGATTTCTAATTTTTTCTCATTGTTCCCATAAAGACTTTTATAGATAGTAATTACCTACACCAAATTTTTTATTATGATGATAAGTAGAGTAGTATATTATGAAAACATTTCTAGTTTAAACATCTGGGTTGTTATCTCTATGAAAGCTGAACGTCAGACAAGGAAGTAACATATAGAATCGAAATATGGCAAGAAGATCCTTTGTACAATATAAAAATGTAACCGAGAAATAAACATCAAACATAGATTACGGTACGGTAAAGTGTTATATATCTGGTTTGTACTCTTATACGGAGTAGAAACATGGACCTTGAAAGTTACTGCAATAAACAAATTAGAAGCTTTCGAAATATGGTGTGGTATTGTAGAATGCTGAAATTTAACTGAACAAGTCACGAACTTTGAAATTCTTAAAAGATTGAAAATAAACGCAGAACTACTTCTAAATGTCAAACGTAGAAAAGTAAGCTGACTTGGTCATATGATACGAGGCCTGAAGTACGAACTACTTCAATTGATTATGCAAGGCAAGATTGAAGGCAAGAGGAAACAATTGTTATGGCTTAGAAACATTTAAAATTGGACAGGTATCAGAACAGTATGGAAGAACTGTTTCACAGCGCAAGATATGCAGAGAAGAGTATGCCAACATCATAGCAAGCTTACAGTGATGAGGTGAGTGACCCCTTAACATTCAGTAGTGGATTAGCAACATAAGAAGAAGAAGATGTACAATATAAATAAATATTACTTTAAAATGGGTTTATATTTCGTTTCTTGGTCTCCAATCTAATCATGTATCAAAAGTTTATTTTTATTCTGTTTACTTTTATTTTGTAAATGACATGCGATCCTATACTGTTAGTTTTCTCGAAACATTATGTTATTTAGAATATTTAAAATAATACGACAAAAATCTTAAATCTAGTTTTTGATAATATAATACAACTAGATGCTGAAGATGTAACAAACATGTCTCTAAAGGTGACACAATTTTTAATAAAATAAAAAAAGAAGAATTTAAGCAGAATAAGAATAAAAATAAACTTTAATCAATTAGATGGGGGCCCAAGAAACAAAAAACAAAAAATACAATTAATTTTAAATCTATTTTTGTAGGATTCAGTAAATTCATTCAAAACACAATTTTACGTCTTAATGAATAAATCTGTAGAGTAGGAAATTTTGTGTAGGATAAATGTAATATAAATATTACCAATGCTACAGACGGTTTTGTATCATTATAACGCTCGTCCTGACGTTCAAATCAAAGACGAAAAATAATTGAATCCGAAACTAAACTATTGATAGCTTATAATGCCAAGTAGCGCAGGGTTCTTAGTATCACAGCGTTTACATTGTATCTAATAAGTTAATAAAGACATTTTAATCTAAATTTGTAATGAATGAAAAATTCTAACACCTATAGCCGAGAACTAGTTCTAACTTTAAATTATTTCAACACAATCATCATTTTATATATTAATCTACATTTTCAATACAACTCATCCTATTCTTAATAAACATTCTAAAACCACATAGATTTAAAGTACTCATACATTTTTATTCATTGGCCACCCAACCAAGTTCATAAAATATATTTTTTAATAGATTCATTTTATTATGAAATGTTATTTAAATCAATTTTTTTCGCATAAATTTTGTCCTGCTGATTTCTTTTTTTTTTTTTTGCATTTGTATTATTCTGCTACCGGGCTAACACACGACTTGTCTGCATTTTATTTATTATTATTATTATTATTTATTTTTTTTAATTTTTACATGAATGATAAAGTTAAACAAAAAGTGATGATTATATTAATGAATTTAACAAAAAGATGCTATAAATATTAAAATATATATAAAAAAAAGTAAAAACAAAAAAAAATAAAACAAATCACAAAAATACATAATCAGGAAGTCAACCCTTTTTTTAAAACAACCCTTTAATAAGTAAAACACATACTCACACATCAAACTATATTCATTTATGTACATTTTTATATTTTAAAATTTAATAAGTATGCAATGTACATATAATTTTGTATATATACATATATGGATAAAATGAATTAAAAAAAAATAAAAAAAAAAAAACAAACAAAATTTTATGCGATGATCGGTTAAGTCTATATCACAAATTGAATAACGAATTGAAAAAAATCGAATATTCACTCACCAAACCAAATGATGATTTTTGATAATACACTCATACCTCGATGTTTACAACCCACGTTTCGAAATGCATTGTAATTGTAATAAATTTTGGTCATATGATTTTTTGTGAATCATTCATTGTCAATGAGACATTGTCGTGGACTCGTAAGACTTTATAAACATTTTGATCGAAAAAATTTATATTGGGGTAAGAATTAGTGAGATAAGAATGATATATTTTAAATTTTTATACTTATTATAAACGTTTGCCAATCAATTTGGTGTAGTGGTTATGCTATTTGACTACCAAATGAATATAGTTTGAACAGAAGTGAGAATTTGAGTCCCGCTAAGGAAGGGTATGAATGTTTGATTGTTGTTTTCTATTTCATTATTTTTAATGAAAATACAATAAAGTATAAACAAGATTCAGTTTATATGTATATATATGTAAATAATAAATATGTAAATGTAAATGAAAAAACAAGATGTCCCTAGAGCTATTATTGTAATACCACAACACTTCATAAGGGTTTTAATTCATACTATGGCGTTCTTATACGAAAATTCGAAAATTAACTAATTAAAAAAAAAATGGAATTAGTTACATAGAAAGTAGTGAGAAAGTGGAGTTAGTTTTGGTAGTCGAGTGATCTAGAACTTATTAATGGAAGGGAAAAAATCAAGGAAGTGATGATACAAGTTCTACTCATCCAAATTATTGCAGTTAAGTAAATAAAATTTATAAAACGGTAAATTTTTTTTTTATATTATTAGCCAAAACTTAAATCAGAGAAACCTTTATACTTTCGCAGCGAGTGTTGGCTTTTCGAAAAGAAAAGAAAAGGGATAGTTAGAGAGAAAAAAATATATATATAACAGTAGATACACACAATTTTATATTATTTTTAATATAAATGAAGTAAAATGTAGCTATCATAGATTAAAAATGGGTAACTAAAGTACCTTGACCATGATCGTGCCATCATCAACTTAACTTAATTTATTTCGAAAATAGGAAACAAGAAAATTGGTGATATTTTGTTTAATTAATAACACACAATAGGGCTACAAACTATAGATATAAAATTAGACAGTTACAGTACACAAGCTAAGGTTTGCTCAACGAACACAGTTGCAGTACAAGATACAAGAGACAAAAAAATTTGAAATAATTTGCAATTATGAAATTAATTATCAAAAGCATTAATAATTAACAGAATCATTGGCGGGAAACATTTATGACCCGGATCATCGACGGGAATGCCAGATTGAATGCCAAATCATCGGCGGGAAACATCTATGGCCCGGAACTGGCAGTTGGTATATCTATTGGTAATATTAAATTATCGATAGAAAACACCCTGAAGAGGAAAACAAACATTCTTTGGGAGCGTATTGAAGGCCACAGAATCTCCAAAATATATGTACCAAGAACAAACACAAAAATAACCAACTTCCTGCTAACTCTCAAAAGAGTAGACTGTAGGAAGATTGTGGGCATACTTACTGGTCATAACCACATGAATAAGTACATGTGTAGACAACATTAAGTGACGGTCCAACCTGTAGACAGTTAGTGAGTTACAAAGATCAACGAACACCTCTCCATAGTCATTTCTTACACCTATTCCATGTTGTTTTTCCAGTTCTTTATCCTTTTTTAAAATTGCAAAACATCTTTAATATTTTATTAAATTTGTCAGGAGATGTTTTAAGCTTTAATAATTACAAAATAAACGAAATTTTGATAATTAATACAGTAATTGTTATTTTTGTTTTCATCAGAATTGTTTAAATATTAAAAATTAACTCCATATTAAGAAATGGTTTCGTATAGTAATTTTAAAATTTAAATTTATTATTTCGAAATTAAAAAAGCAAAAAACCAGAAAATTAGCTGCGAACCCTAAATTTGTCAGCAACGTTCTATTTTTATATTATTAATTCCTTGCTGTAACTTGCGAATTATTTCTAATATTAAACATGTACAAAACTCGATTTCGATATCGGAACTCTTTTCAGTTTTAATTTGAATACGGACATCAAGCCTAAAAATAGTTATTAAGTATAATCAATATGCATTAATATGTCACCGTATACTCTAATCCAGATAATCGGAATAAGAAGAAGATTAATTTTCGGTAGTAGTTCCACCGTTGAGAGAGTAATTTATCTAATTCTATTTGTAAAATCTTCCAAGAAAAGAAATTCGACTCAGGTCACAAAATGTGTATTGCTAATAAAATCCACTTCATCTTGCATTAGACATTGCCCTTTTGTAGCTAATCAAGGTCTCTATAGCAGTAATATACATTGATGTACGTTATTCCTACAATTTATTCCGGTTATTTGATTTAAGAAGTTTCCATGTAATTACTGTGAATATGAATGCTGTTAAATATTTTTTTCTGTTGAAATTATTGAATGTTAAACTTATAACCATTTTAAAAAAAAAATTATTTTACAAAAATGAAATGGCAAACAACAGTCCCAGGGCAGCAGTGTTTTAACCACTGTTTTATATTTTATTTACACAGCAACAAATGAGACAAAAATCGCCTCGTTTGCTAATGACATGGCCATATTAGTATAAAACATGTTAGCCAGTGTATGCTTCTGAAATTTTACAACGCAGCATAAATAAAGCTCAATAATGGCTTGAGAAGTGGAGAATCCGAGTAAATGAAACCAAATCAACACATATCACATTTACACTGAAGAGAGAAACTCACCCTTATATTATACTGAACGAAATAATTCCGTAAAGTAAAAGTTGTAAAGCATCTTGGTATGTACCTGGATAGGCGACTTACGTAGAACACTCATATCTATAATGAAAAAAAACAACTGGGATTGAAGCTAAGTAAATTTTATTGGATGAATGGATACAATTCTCATACGACACTTAGACAACAAATTGTGAATTTATAAAATTGTTTTAAAGTGCGTATGGATGGTATTATAGAATTTACGATATTACGGACAGTATTACGATATTACGGAAGTATGAGGATATTACGATATTACGGAGGTATGAGGAGTGGCCTTCTAATATTGTAGCAATTCTAATATTGAAATATTTCACATTGATTTCAGTAAAAAATATTAAGCCTAATAGCACTAGCATGATATGGCTCGTGAGTAATGATATTTTACATCACAACCTACAGATCAAAACCATAGAGGAGGAAATCAGAAGTGCAAGCTACAAATACCCAAATACCAAACAAGATTATCTTCTCATAAAAATACGCTAACAAATAACTTGTTAGTTTTAAATAGTGCTAGTTGACTTTAGTGTCACAATATTATGGAACTACCCAACAGATACTAACAGAGTATAACTAAATTGTCATTGATGACTTACCATAGGGTTTTTCATCCGCAAGTCATTATATGGTGTTTGCAAAACAAAAAATTGTACAAACTACTGAATGTCTTCTCTGACAGAGTGTGATGTTTACAAGATAAATAAAAAAACAAATTTAAATTGAACTAACAATTGCATTCCATATTTTGATTTAACTAAAGGCTCAAATTTACAACTTTTAAACTCCTTTCTAAAGACTTCTATGGGTTTTGGATATAATATTTATATTATATATATATATATATTTTATATATAAATTTGGTTGTAATAAAATATAATTTTTGGACTAAAAATTAAGCTAATATGAATAAAATGTTGACAATTTTAAAAATTTTATTAGCACATCAGTCTTATATAAAACTGCCTACACTCAACTTTCCTGAATTTGGAATTATACCAACATTATTCAACTGAATTCAACCTTCTCGTCAGAATTCTCATTCTAAAATTATTCTATTCATATTTTTTATAATTAAAATAAATTCATGAATATTCACAAACGTATTATTAAAACTCGAATACAATACAAAATTGATTTAAATTTAATATAACAGCCAAAACCAAAAAAAAAAAGGGAAAATAATCCACAGAAAAAGGATACAAAAAACAAAACAAACAAAAAATAGTGAACAGAAATGGTCGATATTCTGAAATGACATAGGATATTAGACAAGCAGACGGATATGAGCATAAAAATAAAAAAATCAGTATAACAAAAAACAAAAAGTAAGCATTCAACATTTCACTGCTTTCATATCGGTTATGTGTATAACCTGCTTTTGAAAGCAGGACTCATATCAGCGGAATTTCGTGTAAATTAAAATGTTCTTTTTTTTATTTCAATCTTTTTTTTCTATTTCTTTTTGTTCCTTTATGAATTCTGGTTATTTTTGTTTTTTTTTCTATTTGTTCACTTTGCATACCATACTAAAAGCAAAGCAAGCAAACATGAGAGCTTTCAAATGTCATGAATATACTTTTACATACATTCATACAATATATATATATACCATTAGGTAGTGTTTGTTGTTGTTATTATTCTTATTATCTCATACCCGTTTAATACTCTTTCATATAAAATGAAAAGAATAAAAAACCAAAAATGGAAAAATTAAAAAAAAAATCATACAAACACGGAGAAGGCAAAAGTGAATTTTGATTTATTAGTTCTGTAGATCACATACTGGAAGTTGTAGCAGCCAGTAACAGCCAGTATTATACATTCAAACCAAATATAAATGGCAATATAGTAATAGAATTAGTTGAAAATCTACTATTCTCATACTAAAAATATGACTCTTTTTTTTCATTATTTTGATTGTTTTTGTTTTTTAATTTCGCTAAAAATTTTGTATATACATATAGATGTAAAAAGGAAGAAATAGAAAGACAGAATAACAGAAAAGAAATAACAACAAAAAAAAACAAACAATAGCCAAAAATCCATTAAGGATTTTCAATGTAAAATACTTATGGTATAATGCTTATATAGCATTAAACAGGATATGCTACACCGCGCTATAAATAAAACAACTTCGAGATATACATATAGTATATAATATTCCAGAAGAGTCCTAAAAATTCTGAATCTATTAACAATGTTAGTTTAATTTTGATAATGTCTACGATGTTTTTATTTTTTGTGTTGTTTCATTTTTGACATTTTACTTTTAGCCCAGTATCATGTTGCTACATATATGCATATATATATATATATATACATATCCACATTTAAATAATAATATGTTAAATTCAATCAACAAAGTTGAGCAACATTTTTCTAAGAAAAACAGAATATTTCCAAATTCATTTTTAGAATATTAATTTTTATTTAATAATTTTATTTAAAAAAAGAAAAACCAAAAATTAAAAAATCCTACCGCAAAATTTTAAAATTTAAAAAAAAAATTATATAATTGATCAATAAATCAATGTCATCTATTTAAAATCAATCAAATTTGATATCTTTAACACAAAATTACAAGATTATTATTAAAGTTTTCAGAATTTTATGTTATTCCTTTGAGCATAGCCAATTTTTTATTATTATTATTTTTTTTTGATTTTCTTAAACATCACGTAGATAAAAAATGAAAATTAATAAAATGGTAAATTGTATAGTCTGGAAGTAAAGTATTGTATTAATCAATCGAATTGAAATTTTTAGTCAATCTAAACATTAAATAAAGGGTATTCACGAATAGCTGTGATTATAGATGTAGTCTTGTATTAGGTGTAGAAATGTATAGAAGTGTATTGCTTGTAGATTTCCACAAGATTCAAACCTATTATACTTTAGTTGCCATTGTACTTTTTAAATTTGGCATTATTTTGTAAAGTCAATACATACCAAAAATTTAAATTGAATCAAAATTTTAATTGAAAGTGTTCTCACTTATTCTCATAATTATAAATTAGATTAGATTAGTCTTAATTTATTCCGAGAGGGATCCAGTAGCTACATCAAAGCAGCCGCAAATTATGTGATAAACCGGTCTCTGAGTCCTTAAGGATACCTGATTTTGTGATTACGCTCAGGATATTCGTCAATGGTATGCTGGATAGCTTCCATTGTTCGGGAAACGCTGTTCCCAAGTGGCGAAGTCTGTTAGGGGTTAGCCCTTCGTGCTCACAGAGCAGATGTTCAATAGATCTACCTCTATTTCACATATTCTGCATAGGTTATTTTCAGTTAGACCCATTTTATAGAATTGTTTCTTTGTTAGGCAGTGGCCTGTTATTATCCCTGCCAAGATATGTACCTGTTTCCTGTTGAAACTTAGTAGTGTTTTGGTTTTCTTGAGCGAGCGTTCAGGTATGAGCATTTTTGCTTTTTTTTTTTTATCTTCTCGACAGTAACTTAGATAGAATAATCTTTTCGTGCTTAATTAAGTACGGTACTGCAAGTTTACACTACAATATCTACAAATATTTCGAGTATTTTTTTAACATATTACTGGCTTATCAACTCATTAAATGTGGAAAACTACTACTATTGTCAGGAACTAAGCCTTCTTAAATAGAATAGATTTATTTTATTTAAATTGTTACCAGATTATACTCTCAATTATTTTTTTGTCATTTATTTTATCCCAATGACAAAGGGTACTGGACCAGGTCGAAAACCCCATAAAGCATTTTTTTTACTTCATCGGGAATCGAACCTGGGACCTTTCGGTTGAAAGGCAAGCGATCTACCTACGACGCCACCCAGCGCCACCGTGCGCCACCCAGCGTGTCCAGGAACGTTGGCTCAGAAATCCTCAGCTTTTTGCTCTACCCAAACTCTTAATTGCATCTTTGCAAATTCGTTGTACAAATCATTGTAGATCTACACCTATACTACACTTCTACACTCAATCGTGAGTACCCTTATACTGATTATATTTTGCTTTATGAAATTGTTAGCCTACACATATTGTCTGCATTTTAAGTCCGTTTCAGTACTGGAATAATGATTGGTCATTTTTTTTTTGCCCACACAGGTTCTGTAATTATGAGAAAACAATAATCGAAGACTTATATAGATAGTATAATTGCCATAATATATACAACATTTTTTATCGTAATTAAATTTAAATTTCGAACTATAACTCACAGTTGAGCTAAACACTATGGATCTTGTTAGACGATGTGAACTGATGTATTTTCTCTTCCTTGTCTCTCACACTCTTGGCAACAAACTAAATTTGTGGTTGGGATATTTGTGTTGACATCGAGAAAGAATTTGCAGACAAAAAATTATTTGCCGCAATCACAAAAACATAGACAAGAACAATAAAAATTTTTGTTGGCTTCAGAGTTTTTTTTGTGATAGCTGATTTATAAAAAAGAATAATAAAATAGATTGTGTAAAAAAGTTGTATTTTACAAAATTAATTTTTGTTCCATAATTTTTTCAACAAATCGCTTATACGGCTTATACATATTTGAAGAATAAGGCTTGAATAAGGCCGATTAAAGAAAAATGCTTTTATTATATAATTATTATGGTTTTTCGGCCTGGTCCAGTACCCACTGTCATTTGGATAAAATAAATCATAATGAAAACCCAAATATCGACTAAAATATAAGCTTGAAAGTCTGTCCATGTAATTTAAGGTATATAAATTCTAATATAAGTAAATAAATAATTGTATATATAGTGCACTGGTTTTTCAGTGCACATTTCAAACAAATTTCAGTATGACACATGCATTGCAATGAAAAAAATAAGATCAAACCATAAATGTCAAATAAAAACAAAAAAAACAAAATTAACACTGATAAATTTTACATATACGAAAGATTGTACAAAAGATTGTACGATCAAAAATTAGGTTGATTCAATTTAGATTTAGGACTAATTTTACTCTGCTTATCATTTATTATATCATATTTAGTGAAGGAATATAAAATGGCTTACAAGGAATGTATACAAATATGAATCGTTTTACGAAAAATGCCTAAGCTGCAGTGATTGCTGATTTGTTTTTGCAATTTTAAGAAATTTGAGTTGTGATAATACAAATGCAAAAATGATTTCTAATTACGGCTAGAAACAACAAACAAAAAAAAAATTATTCAATTTTTTATTGAATTATAGAACTTTTTCAAAGTTTGGTTTCCACTACATTTACAAAAGAGCAGATTTTTCGAATTATTAGCCCAACATTATTTTTGTACTTTGTAGCAAAATTCTTGCAAAAAAGCTTAAGCATCAATTTTATGACGAACCATTTTTAGAATTGGCACAAGATACACTAATATATTGTTGAGATTTTATGTTGAGAAGAACACTTAAAATGATGCACGTTGTTATTAAGCTTCTAATTTTCTTTTTACTTCTAACTTTGAAGGCATCTAAAATACAAATTAGCTAGAAACATCTTATTTTTTTTAGTGTTGTGGCTATATTTTAGCAATAGACAATGGCTTAAAAATTGTTTCATTAATTGATTTTTAACGATTGTCAACAGCAAAAGTAAACTATACACAGCACTGTTTATAATTTAGACTATTTATACTAATTTTCAATATAATTAGCAATAAAAAATGAGTCTGTTATGCCGCAGACTAAATCTACTTATTCATAATTTAAATTTTTTATCGAATATACCTACATTTAATATTAAATTTATAAAACACGTTCGTATGGTACAAAAACAAAATACTTTCATATTAGCTGACTTTGCTGCAGTTTTTCTTAAATGGTTGTATCAGAAACCACCTGAGGGCAAAATTATAGCACATAATAAAAAACGAATAAAAGCAAAGAAACAGCAAAATAAAAAAAAAAATTTTAATCGTAATTACTATCTACTATTTATAAACACAACCCTCTAAATATGCAATTTTATCTTGTAGATATATACATGTATATTATTATATTGATACAATGTTGTATTGTAATAATTTTTGAAAAGAATATGGCCTTCTTTTTTTTTATTATTCCTATCTTTCTTTCTCTCGATAATTCGTTCTTTAATAGGTACTTCTTATTTTCTTATTGTGGTTTTGTTTTTCTTGTTTTGTTTTATTTCTGAAAATTTCTTAATAAAAACAACGGAAATTATTTGGATTTTTGGATTAAATCTTATAAAAAAAAACAAGAACATTTTAGATACATGTATGAATATGTAAACATATAATAATGTACGAAGGTACATATGTGCTGAATATTGAGGGAACAATTCAAAAGGTAGGGATAAAACATTTATTTTTATTTTATTTTAATTTTATATTTTCTACAAATTCGTACTAAAAGAGCAGGTGAAAATCCATACATCAAGATATTTTTATTTTTTGTTGTATTTTATTTGTTATTTTTGTGTTTTTCTTTTCATAATAATTTTGCATTTTACGATGAGAAAACATTAAAAACGATAAAACAATAAAAAATGAAATAATAAAATAATAAAAAAAATAAAATAAAATTCAAAAAATGCATACCTTGAGTAACTTGGTTATTAATATACATATAAATATATATCTTACTTTGTATTAAATTATTATAGGTAACCTATTATTATGGTTGAAAACAAAAAACAAAAAAAAAAATGTAAGGGTTAATATAATTTTTTTTGATTTATGGTTTTTATCAAATGTGAATATGAAATTAAAAAAGATTCTCTCATTTTCTTGACTCTGGTACTTGATATATACAAGTTGTATTATATACTATATAATAGTTGTATGATATACATCTATATATATATATATATATATAATCATATAAAAAATTGAAACTTATATAGAATAGGCATTTAATATAGTGATCATTTTTCGTTAGCAAATTTTTTATTACGAAAAAATATATTACGACAGTGTAGTATGAAATTATGTGTACATACAATACAAATAAAAAAAAATTGCTTTAAATTGCATATTGCTTCTATCTAGATTATTTAGTAAATATTTTTGATAGTTGGGTTTACTTTATTTATAACGTAACCAAAAGAACAAAATTGGTTATGGTTGAATCGCAATGTTGCACAAATAAAACAATTGAGTCTTGTGGGCATTAATTGTGTTATTCAGATCAGCTGATCAAAAGAACTGAATATTATAATTACTTCAACTAGAATACCATAAATTATGATTTTAAACCTGGTTTTGTGGACCAAACATTAATTTAACACTAGTTTTTTAACATAAAATAAATGACTTAAGGTCACCCAGTGGTTATTTTCTTATGATTTTACAACTAAACTGCGTATTTCACAATAAGTTGGAAACATAATTATCGAAGACATAACTAACATTGAATAATGAAAAGATGATTTTCATAATTGAAGAAAAATTTAGTACTAAAAGAATTTATTCAAATTGCCAATAAAACTCTGATTTTATTTAAGAGCAATAAAATATGTATTTTTGTAATTGCTAGATTTTAACAAATTAAATTCAATGATTACCATAAAATATTTGAAACTTTTAGAGATAGCTGACCGAAGTAGAAACACATCCGTATGTAAAAAAAGGGAAAAGTGTAGTCGAAAAGCTAAGAAAATTATTGGGTGAATTTGAAGTAAAAGACGTTCTAATATTTTTTATTATTATTATTTGATTATGCCTTAATTTCATTGTACAATTTTCCTTATTTCTAATTTTAATAATTAAGAGCTTATACTAATGTATTTACACCTATGATTTTTAATTTACTTAGACTAACCTGAACTTTTCTATTAATAATATTATATTTATTTTTTAAGGCAAAATGGCAAGTAAAAATCTTTTTGATCAACATTTTACGTTCTAATATTAATCAGAATACTAATGATTGTCAAAGACTAACCGTATAGACCAAGACCGTCCTAACCATGTCCGATCGAGTTCTAACAAACTAAAAAAACTATTTGCAAACTAAACAAATATTTTTTCTAAATATTGTATCTTATTTTAAGTTTATACGAAGAATCAAACTTTTCAATCGCATATGGTGGCTCTATTACTTAATTCCTGGGAAGAGTAAAAATTTGAGAGTGTTTCCCTAAAACAATTAGGTCACTCGAGTCATGGTATCAGGCACAATTAAGTGCTAATTGGTTTTCCAGAAGCAACTGGAATGGCCACTTCTACCTACCTCTTAGTAGTTGTTATTTGGGGTCATTCTCTCTTTCTTACTCTCTAGGGACTCAACACTAGAACCACCCTGTGTGATTGGTTGATCAGATCTCCTATTTTGCTTTTCGCGATAAAACCTGTATTGCTCGGGAAAACATCACCTAAGGTCCGGAGTCTGACTCTATATATAGTATATAATAAAAAAGTTTCGAAACTATAATATAAATCTCAATTATAGTGCCGTAAAAAAATCCCATATATTAAAAAAAAAAATAATAATAATTAAAATCTATGTAGGAATACTTTTTAATCGTACTGTAATCACAAAATTATTATCGCTCCAACCATATGGTATACGAAATATTTAAAATTAAGGAACTCCTACAAAAGGATAACGATTTTAAAATATTTTTCAATAGGGATTTTATAAAATAAAAAATAATTTTTTTTTTAAATAAATTTGATGAGTATTGGATTGGTATATATTTTGTTCGGTCAGAAGAACATATTTTCTTACGAAATTACCAATTTATTATTATTTAGTATCAATTCTAAATTTATCTTCAATTTTGTATCTAAATAATTTCTATAAATCACTTCTTTAATTCACATCTTTTTCTACTCACTTTGGTAGCATAGATATTACTCGAATTTACTGTAATTCTGAGGTTGTGCTTTAATTTCTTGAAACCATTCAATTTTTATCATCAGTGTGATTTATTAGTCTATTATTTTATTAGTCTTACTCTATCTATTATTTGTCATACCAACTATCGGCTATTAGAAAATACAAATTGTAGCTGTCAATTGTATGCTTGGTGCATCGTTAAATTGAACTTGTTTACTGTTCTTTTACCGATTAGGTACGCATTTATATGTAAGCACTTATATTACATACATATAAGTGCATTTTAACATAATATTGTAATACGAAAACTGATGTAATTTAATTGGTTAGTTATAATAAATGAAATTGAAATTGAATATAGAGATTATTTAAATATGATCAATCATCGATAACTATATTAATAGTAATAGTATTTCTCTTGATTGTTTTAAATTATGATACGTAGCAAAATTAATAATCTACTATACATTCCCGGCGGAACATTCGCCGGTTCAGCATTAAAAAAATATTTCTTTTGAAATATTCATATAATGTATTGATCAATTAGAAACATTTCGAGGTGTCAAAATTCAAAGACACAAAACAGAGAAATTTAAGAAAAAATTAATATAGGTACTCTATTTTTTGGGTAATTTTAAAATTGTGTTGATGCGACCTTAAATATATCATGCCTTATTAAATATATAGTTTTCCTATATGGGTTCAAAACTTGGATATGTTTTTTTTATAAATGATTTATTTAATAGCATTTTTCATTTTTAAATCGGTCATTTTTTGCGGTAATATTTTGAAAAAGCTTTACATTTAAATTTTAGGATTTCTGTTATTGCTTTTTTCTTTAATTTACCAAGGTGGAAAGTTTTACTAACATTATTAGCGTATTGTTGTATTATTGTGCAGTTTTGCCACTGATTTCCTAGATACATGTGAATTAAAAGTGCGGACAATTAATGAACAAATAAAAACTAAAACCATAGTTTTTATAACCTAAATTTAAATTTAAATTATAAAAATTAATTAACAAGTGTCAATAATAAAATTTACGGGAAATTATTATAATCAAATAATACAAAATTAAAAATAGCCAAAACTAATTTCGTTTTTCTCTCTCCTTTATTCAAATGTTGTTAACTGTTCGTCTTAGTTGGCTATAATAAAATCTTGCTTGACGCGTCATCATGATTCAATGCATATTAAATTAATAAATATATTGATCTTTGGATCGTATCTGATAAAAATTAACCACCATTTATAAAAAATTAAATATGTTGCTTGCCATCGGAGTTAAATTTTGCTGTCAATAGATCTGAATTATTTTTTTGATTTTATTGTTTTGTCGCATACAATTAGCATAGATACTCAATTATGAGCAAGACTAAGATAGAAAAGCAATAGTTATACACTATTATTAATAACAAAACATGGATCTCCTCGTAACTTAGTACTAACAGTACTCCAATTATTTCCACAAACATTCAACTTCTTTATTCATACAGTCAAATTACATAACCCACCATCACATATTGGTCGAATTTTTGTGTTTACTAAATTTTTTATTTTAATCTCCAACTCTTAAAAAAAATATTTTTTTTTATTTGATGGGTCGCTTTTTTATTATTTATTTTTTCCAAATAAAATTCAAATACATACGGGGAATGTATATAGTACATTATTTATAACGACTTAATTTTAATAATGATTGTAAAAGATATTATTCATAACACTACAACACCTAATCGTGTCTATTTTTATTATTTTAGTATCAAAAAACAACATCAAATCTTTAACTAAATATAAAAAATAGAAAAATAAAATATTATTTCAAATTTATGCAATAATAACAGTACTTCAGGCAAAATACATTGCGTAAAAACATAATGTTACGAGAAGTAAAAAAAAAAAAAACACTAAGTATCCTTAGGGAAATACAAATACATATCTGTATATATATTTATGTATATATACATGATATATGTACACAATTGTATGAATGGTTTTGTTTATGTCATGGCAACGATGCAAAATAAAAACAAAATTATTTTTGTCAAGGTCACTTTCTACTACTTTCTCAAAAGGAAATAAGAAGAAAGGACTACATAAAAAAAAAAAGAAGCAAAAATGTGAATAAACAACAATACGATACAAATTTGTTTCTAAGATTTATGTTTTAAAAAAATAACAAAGAGGGTTTCTAACAAGAACGAACTAAACAAAAAAAAAAAGATTTTTAAAAATTACGATTTAAAATGCTTAAATATACTAACAAAGTACAAATTGATTTTACTTTAAAAAAAAAAGAAGACAAGAACAAAAGAAAAATGTTATTTAACAGGTAAAATCAAAGACTTTGATAAGCAATGGAAAATTGATGCAAAAATTTGTCTGTACAAAAAACAAAGAATAAAAAATAGTTGGTTTAATCAAATAAAATCTAATTTAGTTGTATACAGACTTTCTTCGATATTTGCGGTAAAAATTGTGTTGATTAGATCTACGAAAATTTAAATTCGAACTAAAATAAATTGAATTAGCAATGTGTCTACACACGCAGTAAAACTAAATTTTAAGCCAATTCAAATTTTAGCGACGGTTACACTTTGATATTTTATCACTGCCATTAATTTATTTTTTTTTAGCTAATTCTTGACATTATTTTTAAATTGAATTTTGTCAAGTCAAAAAAAAAACTATTAAATTTAAATAAATCTTAAACAAATCGACTCGTGTCCCATTAATTATTTGTTGTTATTTTAAATTGCAATTAAAATTGTTTTAAACTTTTTAATTATTTTTATTTTAATTTATTCAGTGATTTGTATTTATGGTAAAGTGTTTTTAAGATTATTAAGCTTAAATTTTATAAGTTCATATTTGTTATATATATATATATATATATCTTAATTCAAAGTTTTTTTTTTGTTTTGTTTGTAATGTTATTTATGGTGGGAAAAATTCATATGAATTGCTTTGTAAAGACGAACTCTTGATAAATTTATTTTTAGAACTAATTTCTATGCCATACATTCATACATATATACATTGTAGTCATCTCAGCTAATTGTGATGAAGTTATAACTGCTATACAATCAAAAATTCAGATATAAATTATAATATTTTAGTAAATTTCAACATAATCTTCAGTTTCCAATGCTAAATGAAATTAAGTTGTTGGCTCCGTTGAAAATTAAATCATTGTAGAATTAGTTAGTGAGAGAGCAAATAATTTTCAAAATTAATCAAAAATATTTTCTAAAAATTATATTTTAGTATAGATTAAGTATATTTCATGGAAACTTCAAATGAAAAGAGTCTGAAAAGTGTTATATTTATTAATAGCTAACGGGGTTTGAAATAAAATTTAGATAAACTAAATTGAATGCAATCTACAAAATTTCACGAGTAATATTAACAAAATTATTCAATATATCCCTAATAGGGATATTTTACTTTCCCCAATGTCAATTAGTTCAACTTGTTCGTGTATAAAAGTATCGTTTCCAACTTAATATTTGGCTAACTTACAAAAAAAAATACATATTATGTCAGATAAACGTGAAAAACACATTCAGATGACCGACGGTAAGTCTCGATCCTTGAAAACAATGCGAAAAATACGTAATGTGTCAGTTTAAGATCAATAACATCTTCAGTAAATATTAATTCAAGGCGTAGTATTTTGTTTTAGCCAGCGGTACAGCAATTATATAAGTGTTACACAAGTATATATATTATATTATTAAGTGATACACAAGTATATATTAAATAAAAATGTATGTATAGAAAACTGGATTTCGATATGGAAAAATGTTACAATTAAAAATAAATTTATTGAATTTTTATTGTGATTTTTTTTTCAAATTCATGTCATGTACCATGATTTGTTGGTAGTATAGCCCGAAGTGAGGTTTATCACCTCATTCACAAAACTTTTTTTATTTTTAAAATTTAATCATTGCTTTGTGTTTTTAGTAAAGTGTTTTCATCAAATTGTTAAAATTTTTCGACAGTTGTTCTTGGCTAGTTCGACCGACAGTTGTTCTCGTTGTTCAATTTGTCTAACAAATATGATCATCGTTCTACTCTTGTATTGAATGAATCTATACTACTACAAGGTTTTTTTTTTGTATTTTTTGATTACTTAAAATAGAGTGTTTGAACTTCTCGTTTGATCTAATTTGATATTCATGATGGTTAATTTTGTTTCATCAATGTATATCAATAAACATTTTTTTATTGTCAATTTGTATCAGTTTTTATTTCTTTCTTTTTAATATTTTTATTCAATTAGTAATTTATTTTGAAACACTCTGTAAATCAGAGTAATGTAATTCAATTCTCTTAATTTGATTAATCATTGGAAAAATACTGTTATTCTCATTATTGTTGATTTTGAATTAAATAAAATAGAATGATCACATTTTATAGGTACCAATATTTCAGTAATTTTTTTGGGACCAAATATTATTTTTAGAATTTTTCATTTAATAATATTGTTAATTTATTGTCGTCACTAATTGACGTGGTTCAGACTTTGAAGCTATACCAGTTGTGTTATAGACTTAAACATTTTAATGTTAATAATTGTCCTGTATGATGGGGCTTTACGATTGATGAGCTGTTATGTAATCTTCATATATCTTGACTTGATTTACTTAATTTCAAATTAGACAGTGGCAGTGTCTTACTAGATTTATAGACAATGAAGGCTTATTATAATAATGATTTTATAAATATGTGACCTTCTCTGGATTTTAAATATTTTATGAAGTGATGAATCAAAATGTTGAATATTGTAATAGAGCATGATCTTGTCTGATTATACCTACTTAATTCAGTTATTTTATTTTGACTGCTATTTTACATTTTACTGAGATTTACTGTTATTTAGCATAGCATAATTTTCTTGAGATTCCCTAAATGTATTAATTTCCCTTTTTATTAAGTTGAAAATTTTGTGGATGTCAATCATTAGTTTAGGTATAAACTTTAATGATATTACCATTTTGTCTTAGTAAAAATATTTTACCAATAAGGCTAGGCGCAGACATGCAATAGCTAATTTTGCAACTGTTTGGCTGCACATTTGTGTTCCATTAGTTTATATGAAAATATGGACACTTGTATAACCTGTGCCATATAAAATAATAGAACGCATGTGCAATCAAACAGCTGCAAGATTAAAAATTGCATGTAGCCTAATTGCGAATCTTATCAACTCACTTTCATATTTTTTCAGACTGTTTTTGGCTATACCTATACATTTACTTTATTATTTATAATATTGGAATCTATGGTGTATGAAAAAATATATTAAGATCAAGTTATACATATAGTTTCACTCCCTAATATTTTGTTAGCTATAGGTTGACATAAGTTGTAGGTGAGCAAAAATATTATTATGTAACTCTCGACCTCCCGTTTTATGTTTTTCCACTTTTAATACACATTTTTATCATGTTTATTACAACTTGTCCAATTAATTCTTGAACACTGTTGCAGGTTAATTGTGTTGATCGTTCTCTGATCGTTAAATACTCGTCAGAAACACCGATTTTGTGACAACAACTTACAATTTTCCAAATCTGGTATCGACGCTACTGTTTAGTTAGATAATAATAAAATGTATTTAGGTATTGAGGAAAATTGTATATATATATTTTTAGAATATCATAATACAACAAACAGAGTACCAAAATTGGGCAATAAATGTGTGTACCTGATGACAAATGAGCTGTTCTTTACTATCTCTTGTCATATTTCTTTTATTAATTTTATAATTTTTATAATTCATTTTTTACAACCTCCACAAGTGTACACATAATGCAGAATAATATTTTCTACTTATTGGAATAATTCCAAAACTTTCAAAATATTTTAATTTGATCTATAAAAAATCGACAAAGTTATACTGCAAGTTTTGAGCTTGTTCGAACGATAATAAAATCAGATTTCTTCAAAACTTAAAATATTACGGCTCTATAATCCACTCTAGTTGTAACTGAATTTAAACGCTTCAGCGAACATTTTACAGAAATGTGTATTTGGAAAGAGAGTGGAAAGTTGGAAATCAAAAACAATGCAGAAAAAAAACTAGAGCTGTTGAAAAATTAAGTTACAAATTAAATTGTTGTGGGAGAAAAAGTTAGCGGTATAAATGTTTACTTTTTCATAAGCGCTTATTTAGGCATGATAATTGTTTTATTATTTTGTACGAGAAGTACCGTATATAATTCCCATTATTTATTTATTTTTTGGTTTGTAACTTTGCTATTCAAGATTAAAATTATTTTCTCGCTTTAAATGTGATTTTTCAAAGTTATGACTGAGTTCTTAAAACACTTTTTCCATATTGCTATAATATTTTAGAGAGTTCCACAGATCGGGTTGTTAAAATTATAATTTTTTTATGTTGAAACTATTTTAAAGTTATAGCAATGAAATAAATTGTAATTTATAAAATATATTTTTTGTTCATAATCTCTTTTTAAAATAAGGTGGGAGTTAAAATATTTCAATAACGTTTATTTTTTCCAATGTCAGTTTGTCCAATGTCAATGAAAAAGTAGCATAAAAATACAAAATTGCTAACTATGATTTCTAAAAAAAAAATAGACAATTCTTTACGACATTTTCACATATTTAATATTAATTAAATTTAAAAATTATAATGTTGAGCAACAAAATATAATAAAATTGTATGCAACAATGTATCTCATATCAAAAACGAAATTTTCAAAAAATAAAAAAAAATAAAAATAATTTAATTATCTGTAAAACATGTTGGAAGTAGGAATAAAGTAGAATGGTACAAAGTGACAGCAACGGCTGTAGAATGTAACATTCATATACATAAATATAAACATGTAGATAGTAGAAATGTATATAATAATAATATATACACATATATATTGCAAAATATTAAAAGGAAACATAATTTTATTTTTTTTCATTTTGCAATAAATTATTATTGACATTGAAAAGACACTGGATATTTAGAACGTGGTATGTGGTTAAATTTGAATCAAACCAAGGGTCCTTTCAAAAAAATAAAAATGATTGCGCGTTAACTACTAACTGTTACACAGATTTCATTTATTTTAACTAAAAACAGCATTTATATTATATGTATATATATATATAATAATATATTAGTATATATGTCAATATATTTTTGCAATATATTATATATTTTAGTTTATTGAAAATATTTAGGGGCGATATTAAATTAAAGAATAAGGGTAGAATTGATTTTTTTTTTGTTCTAAAATTTTATGCAATTTAAAAACAAAAAATGAAAAGCAAAAAAAAAAATTAAACAACAAAATACATGAAATTTTCTTTTTTATATTATCTATGAATCGTGCCAAATGTCAATTTCTAATTTATGATTGTTCAGTTAATGAATTATTTATATGAAAAAAAACTAAAAAGTTACTTTCTGTCATTTTGTTAAAAATATTCACGTGAATTAAAAAGTACACGTTAAAAAAAAAATGTGAACCAATTTACTATCATATGTATATACAAAATCATTTATTGTGCATTTAAAATAACATTTTATAACCTACATCAACTTAATTTCAGTTATACTTTTCATAGATAACTAATATATTATTATATATCCTTCCCATGAAAATCAAATTTTAAAACATGCAATCGACTTTTTCATTAAAATATGAAAACCACCCATTTTGAGTTTAAGTTGAATTGCAATTATAACATAAATTTTTGCATTTTTCCAAAAATTTCAAAATTAAAAATAAGACAACAACGGGACATTTTATAAATAATTTTTTCGGTTAAATCTAAGAAGTTTGAATTTAAATATACTGTGGAGTCTACGTAAAATATTTTAAAATTAAAAATCTCCAATTTCACTAGATTCATTAAATATTTTGATCGATTTCGATTGTTAAAGCATCTTTTGATAGGATTCAGCTTTTAATGGACACCGCTTAAGATATTTAATAGATTAATTGAAACTATACATTCAAATTGTCTTATAGTGGGTGTCTTTTTGAATATGTATTTGGATTCTTGGAATCATCTACACATACGAATTTTCTAGTATAAAAAAATATTTAAATATGAGTGTTACGATTTTGGTATATGCATATTTTTTCTATAATGTATGAGCAATAATTTTTTGGGATAATTCCATAAATTAAGGTGTCTATACAATTTTTTCCATAACCTCGAAGTGTTATTTAAAATTTAAAATTTTCTAATTTGATTTCTGTGAAGTCTATAGGAAAATTCATAAAGTTTATAAAGAAAATTAGAAATTTCCACAATGCATGTTATCACAAAAATCCAGGAAAAAAGCTATTATCTATGAGTACCATAAAATTTATAAGTTCGGCATAAACTGGCAAAGAATACTCAAAAAAAAATTGTTTAATATGTTTTTGCTTCATTTGCTTGTAAGACATTTTCAAGACGACTTTTAGTTTTAAATTTTTTGCAATCTTTTTTTTTGCTCTCTTACGTAGTTGGCTCTAATATTTCCAGGCCGGCATGCAGGTTTTAGCACATTATACCCTCTACCATCCTTCAACTTAATTGACCCTTTTGATAAAGGGCAATAGATTTGAGGGTCTTATCCAGCAATAGTTTTCTGAGGTTATGTAGTGCGTTTCCAACAGCCTGAGTCTCAGCCTGGAATCAACATTGTCAATATTAAAATCAGAGCAAAAGGTTAAAATAAACAAAACGAGTGAAGAAATATTCTAGCTAAATTACTAACAATAAGATAAAAAGAAAACGGGCTAATATATCATAACAATTGGTGAAATAATAGAAGTCAAATCCGACACCAATAAATTCTAATTATAAGAGTTGAAACAGAGGATAATTTATGGAATTACTCATTAATGTATATAATATTGTAGTACTAATATATTGAAATTATTTATCTTAAAAATTAGTCTTCTTTTAATTTTACCTTATTTGAATTCAAATGTACTTTAAGAAACCTGTAAAGAAAAAATAGTTAAAAATTAGAAATTTATTAATTAAATCTGTAGTAATATAATAAAATGGTGTTTATTTGCATATTTTTGTATTATTCTGTTTCCATCGCAATAATTAATATTATATAATAATAATTTACAGTAAAAAAAATATATTAAATTAATTCTGTAAATTTATAAATTTACAGAAGGTTCCAAATTTAATTTCATTTAAAAATTAATTTTGATTTAAACATAAATTATTAAAAATAAGTTTGTATAAATAAAAATAAAAGTGTTTCAATTATATAAAAAGAAAATTAATTAAAGAACAGTCTTCTGATGATGGTGTAATAACCGAAATCAATTAAGATTAAGATTTAATTTAATTTAATTTAAATATTTCAACTGCACATAAATATACAGCCAAAATTTAGGAAATTTTTTCCGTGTAGGATGTGCGGATAGGATATAATCTCTCTATTACAAATCTTATGTCAAATTTTATTTAATATATATCGTTACATTTCTACACAACAACTCACGTATTGTTGTAGTGAAAATTCATAACTATCTCGTCGCATCGTAGTAGATTCCAAAATTAAATGGGAAGATCATATTGATCTTGTCTGCAAAAAAAATTCTCCTTATGTTTTTATTCTACGCAGACTAAAAAAATTGTTCGATAAAAAAACGCTTTTTATTATATATTAGTCATATATTTTGACAAATGTTATTTATGTCAACCCTATATATGGAGTGGAGCGCCAAAAATTAGTTTAAAAAAAAAATCGAAATACTAATGATTCATAATTACCCAAATATTGCACCCAACGGGTATATGATTCATTCTGATAAGTATCTTAGTTTCGAGAAATGTAACCGTGAATTGAAAATTCTGGACTTTAAAGCATTATTTCATTTCGCAATGATATGTAGATGTGCATAATTATAACACCCGAGACGAATGCAATTTTTATCTATCACTGTTCAAAACAAACCGTCAAAAGACAAATTGTCTCTACAATTGTTTAAAAAATTTGTATGATCTGCCTGATAATATTAAGTCAATTGATAATTTCTGTCTATATAAAAAAAAAAAAAATCGTTCAACTTTTTAATGTTTAAATGTGCAATTTTTAAATATATTTAAATTAATGTAAAGTTTTAATGAATTTCTAACTGATTGTATTTATTTTATATTAAAAGAAAAGAAAAAACAAACTATTGTCAAATAATTGAATTTTTATATTATTATTAAATTATAAGACCAGACAGATTCGACTACGGTCATAAAATTCTTATGTATACAATGTGTGTCAAAATTACAACTTTAAAATTGTTATTCAATTTATTTATTATATTGAATTAATTTGTAACTATTTTTGAATTAATAAAATTGTAAGTGAACACAGATAAATAAAGAAAAAAAACAAAAAAAAATACTATATAATAGAAATTAAATATGAATTCAATCTAAACCTAATCTAATCCAAATCTAATCTCAATCTAATTATATATATTTTTTTTTCTTTATTCCTCTTTGGAGCATAGGGTTTCCACTTGACATTTTCATCGTACTCGATTTTTAGCTGCTAATTTCACTTGTATTAACGAGGCAATGTCTAATTTAATTTTTAATCTGTTTGTACTGTCTAAGTAGAGAATTGGCATACTGTAGAAGACCACGACGAAGACGACGTCATATTTTTCTGCAAGTTGTCGCTTGTCGATTTTATCCATCTTTGACGTTAAGATGCCTGACGTTACTATGTTTACTGGATACGTGATGTTACATACTTTTGTCAGTTGTTGACAATTGTGTAATTATTATTAGTGTTAGTTCAATATTATTAATTGTGTTATTTGGTTATTGTGTTGTATGAGATATATGAGTATTGATATAGATATTGATATAAGTAATATTTTTAGCTATCACCCATATTCTGTTAGACTCATCTCGCGAGATCACGTGAGAATATCTCTGACGAGATATTTTTGTATTCTGTTAGACCTTTGACTAGACGAGATAGCCAATTTTTATGTCGTCAAAAATTGTAAGCGATAGAGTATCTCGTCAAAGTATTTTATGTTTTTTTATCAAAAAATTTAATTAAATAAATAAATTGAAACCATCTTTACTATTACTGTTTTACTTTTATGTACTAAACTAAAAAATATTTATATTAATTTTTCATTTAAAAAATATTTTAAAACTAAACCCCACTAATACTTTCCAAAAATTTTATAAACCATATTTTGCTTATATACCAATAATTTTGGTTGACACTCAGTACTACCAACAAATAAAATGTTCTATTGCGCCGCTTACAATGTCTAACAGAAATGCATATTCAGCGACACGAGACGAGATGAATTTTTTCTTCTCGTCAAGGATGAGTCTAAGAAAATATTGGTGTATATAAAGTATTAATTATATTAATTATTTTTATCGGTTATAAATTTTATATATAATATTTTGCTATTTTGTTCAGTTATATTTTATACCTCTCATGGGAATCGAACCCGTGACTACCACATCGTAATTGAAACACATTAGACCAACCGATTAGACCACGGAAGAGATATGCATATCTACATACCTATATCTATTAAATTGTTAGTAAAATAAATAAAATAAATAATATTTAGGATTTTTTATTTTCTTTACTTATTTTTTTTAAGTCGGAAATCATTGCGTTCTTTTCTTATTCAATTAACATTTTAATTAAACTGAGCGAAAAATTCCAGTTTTCAATTTTTATTATTTAAAATTTTTTCACCTATATAAGCTTACAGCCTATTCGACAAAATATGCCAAAATAACTGTTAAATGAAAAGACCCACAAAGTACACCGACAAGATAATTTCATAGGCTCCTAAAATTGTGATTTGTGATCCTATCTTATATTGCTACAATTTCGAATATAGAAGTAAAGAGTTGCAATTAAATAATTGAAAAGCAAAAAGCATTAGAGTGGAGGTGAGAACTTATGTTTTTTTTTATGGCCAAAATAATGGGATAAACACCCTAGCTGCTATTGCAGAATTTTAACAAGTTAGTATAGCAATAGAATAAAAGAAAGTATAAAGGAAATAAATAAATAACATAAACGGAAAATAAGAAGAGAATAGATGAGAAATAGAAAAGAAATAGTAGCCCAGGCTTACAGACAACTTAACAGAAATTGATTCACTCGTTTTTTGAAAACTTCCAAGTTGTATTTTTGGGGGAACACATGAGGCGGTAGAGTGTTCCATAGTTTAGAGGTTCGATTAACGAAAGAATTTTTGTATTTCACAGTTCTGGTTCGAAGAGGCTCGACTACAAATTTGTGGGAAAGGGCTGCTCTGCGAGTATTTCGTTGGAATGATTTTATTTTTGGCATAATACTTTTAATTTCGTCAGAACAATTACCCAATAGATATTTATAAAACAGAGTGGCTGCTCCTACATTTCGACGGTAACTCAGCGATGTTAGGTGCTGTGTAAAATCTCCATCATTAATTTTGATGGCTCGCTTTTGTACTTTATTTAAGTACTGGAGGGTACTGTTGGGTGCACCGCCCCAAATATGTGAGTTATACTCAAGTCGTGGTCGAATGTATGCCTTATATATTAGAAGAAGGTTGGATGGTGTAAAATATTTTTTGTCAATTTTTGATCAATAATTACAACATTTCAAATCATCTCGTGAGAAATGACATTTAGTAAGTATATAATAATATATAAAAGTAAACTATTGTACCTTATATTCTTTAAAAATATTACAAAATTTTAAATTTGCTTAAAAAAGTGTATTTAAACATAATTTTTTTTATTTTCTTTTTATTTATCGCTACTCTTATAGAGCTCGTACAGACTTTAGTAATTGTCAATGACAGACTAGCTTACCATTAGTTCAATTTTTCTATTCAGATAACGGAAACGAACAACAATTTCAAGAAAAAATAAGTGTTTATGCTGCTTTCTGTTCAGATGAACTACAGAAGGTTTGGACTATCAAGTGAAATGCGTGGTTTTCTTCACTAAAATAGGTAGTGCAGATTTTTAACATCTTATTAACAAATATTTTTAGTGTTTAACTTATATAAGATGCATGTCTTGTAAAATTTATAACCACTTGATTGTAGCAGCTGAAATAGTGCAGTTTTTAGGTGTTTAAGTTACTAACTATGTATATAGTAAGTACGATTAACTTATATAAGAGTATCTAGAAAAGCATAGGGTATACATGCAAAATATATATTTGTATAATATTATGTTTAATACTTTATTTGTAAACTTCTGGCCTTCAAAAATATTTAAATTAATAAATGAACATTTGCAGTTTTTATTCAGAAGTGTCTAATTTTTCGAATTTAATAAACTCTGAAAGGGATTAATTATTCTCAATACAACAATTTGAAATACACATTCATGAGCACCAAAGGGAACTATGAATAACGTTGACTTGCTTAGAACATTAAGTATTGACATTAATGTAGTGACAATTTGCTGGTTTTGCGGCTTATGATGGTATTGTTAAAAAAAAAATTTAAGATAAAAAATAATTAAAATATATGAAAATTTTTACTTTGTGAGTAAAAAAATATTTAAAATATTGTCGTATATATATATAGAGTATAATATAATATGTTTGTATAAATGATTAGAAATCTGGACATATTTTGTAAATAATTAATTTTAAATGATCCTATGAGCTTTCAATTGCAGAAAGTAGGTTAGAATTTAAAATGAAGGAAAACTCATCTGAAATTTAAAAATTTTAATAATTAAAAAATTGAGTGGAGGTGCATAATAAAATAAATATCGAAATAACAAATTGAGGAAACCCACCTGGTGATAATATCGGAGTCACCCTATATAAGGTCTGAACAAATTTCGTTATTCAAATTTATTACATGAATTATATTGACATTGTTGTTGTATAAAATTGTTGCCATCATATTGTACTCAAATTACGCAGTTTTTATATTTAAATCGTAATAGTAGTTTATTTCGTTGTATTTTCAATAATATAATTTAATTTATGGAATCTAATAACACACTATTACTGCACGACAAAAAATGTAAGTAAGCTAACAACAATTTTTTTCGAAATTAGGTGATCGAAATCATAAATCGAATTCAGATCGAAATAAAAATGTAGTAAAATTATAGATGCATGGGTAAATGCTTCGCAAAACAAATATGGAAAAGCTAAGAAAATTACATATAAATTTTAGAGCAGCATTTCTAGAGAAGCTTTAGCAAAACTTAAACTTTTACAGAAATGATAAAGATTAATTTACATTAAATCAAATAAATACAAATTGCTACTTTGAAAATTCTACAAAAAATGATTTAACACTCAATCGAAATTAAGAGTAATTTAAAAATTGTTCTTAACTGAAAAGTAAGCGATAAGCGAAAAAATGAAGATGCACTAGCAAATGAATAAGAATGTTATTGGCCATGGAAAAATGTCAATAAGAGTAATTGAAATGGCATATAGAATTCCAGAAGCCAAGGCTCAAAATTAAAGGTAACTGAAAAGTAAATAAAATTAAAAACGTTAAAGTATTTTCAAATTATGCAAGTGAATTAGTAGAAGCACTTGCTGCTATTGATTTTTACACAAATTCATTTGTACAGATAACTTTTTTTATGAACAAAAATTGTGATTTGACACTATGAAGGTATAGCCCAATTTAAATAGTTCCATATTGCAGTTGTGTATGATTAAAGAAAAAATCTATAATAATTGTTTTCCTTAATTGTATATGTGCAAATAATAAAACAAAAATTAAATCATATAACGTGCTCACCGACGATATTTCATCGTCAACATGTATTAGACAAGGTGATAGTCTCAATTCAACTCTGTTTAACTTAATAATCAATAAATATATTAGAAATAGTTAGCACCTTTTAGGGATATCGAACTGACGATAAGAACGTTAACATCATATGTTACGCAGATAATGCGGTATTACTCGCATATAGAATGAAGATGATCTACAGAGATTATTATTCAGATTTAGCGCAATTGCCAAATTGTACAACAGTGAAGTATCCATAACAAAATCCAAAACTATATTTCCAAAGAACTTTAAAATATCCCTTAGCAATAAATAAAATTATTGAACAATATTACCACCTTTCACAACGCGAGAACAAAAATAAGTACCCAAGCAAGAAAAGCCGCAGTCGTTTCAAATTTTCTCCGAGATGTTATATAGAGAGTTAAATACATACATGTTATAATACAAAACAAAGCACGAATATACAAAAGCTGTATTTACGCTATACTAACTGTATTGAGATAACCGCGGACACATCAAAATCAAAACAGAAAATTCGAACAACAGAAATACCAACTCTGATGAGGCAATTATGTGGATTAATGACAATAAATAATTATTTTGATCACAATCACTACAATATGTTATTTAAAATAATGGCGAAACTTGAGAAAACTATAAAAACTAAAGACTTGCACTTGCAGAAATCAAAATAGCAAGTGTGGAGTTACTTGCATTACATTATCCAAATTTGCAAATATTGGCGCAACTACTATTTTACTTTGAATTTTTATTAGCAGTAATAATAGAGATTTTGTTGACTTAAATGTAGTAAGTAAAATCGCTTGTATCAAGAACATATTATTTACTTGCCTATAGTTTAAAAGGACCCTTAATATATAAATTTCAGGATTTTGTTTAATTATCATTAACAAAAAAATTTAATATAATTTTTAAGCAACATATAGAAAAAAAAAAACTTGACTAGTCTAAAAGCATACCTTCAACATTTTAGATAGTTTTTATTAATAACAGTATTTTTAAATTATTAACAGGCATTGAAATATTTCCAAGTAAGGATAAAGAGGTAAATAACAAAGTTTATATAAGAACTGGACCCATAATACTTTGACTATATAGGTTCGGTTTTACTAAGAATCAAATTAATATTTACAACTAAAAGTAATAACTATCTGTAAAACATATTACTTTTGCCAATGCTCTCTACATTATACAATAGACAGAAAAGGTAAATTATTTCAAGAGGGTTTTTCGTATGGATGTTATTCCAAGAATCAAGTATAGCATTTTATACAAGTCATTCATATTTTCATTAATTTTATACTTTATAATTTTAATTGTTTTGTAATTTTATATATATAATTTGTTTTTAATGTATTCTATTTTGCCAATAGAATAGTTTGAAATTTAGGGTACATTTAAACAACCAACATTTTTGTTCAAGTTACAATAATTTTTGTATACACATTTTTTCCGTAGAATCTACACTATTAAATTTATGCACATCAGTGTTCGTGTAACTCCAAAAATTAAATTTTCTTTGTCTTACTTTGCAGCTATGTTGTTGCAGTATTATGCTAGGGTTGGTTGGCTTTAAAATTTTGTTTTAATCAACTTTCAGATTTCTGGTTTCTGGAATTTCATATTTGTATTTTTCATTCATATTTGTATGAGTTTTACAGAGTTATTGAATAAGTCCCACACTGCAGTCATAGAAGCGATCGTACCAGTGAATATTGTTTGTATTGGGTTTTTTTACTATTAGAATAGATTTTTATCTTATTTTTTGTCGTAGAATCCGAATTTGCATAAAAAAGTTCCTCTTCCCATTTCAAAATTTCGATTTCGGCGATTTTTCAGCTTAAAAAACCTTTTTCCGCTCCTTCCCGGAAGTTGAAAATATCACCAATCGATAGAGCACCATCGATTTAGATAATAAATTTTTTTGAATATTAAAATAACGGCTCCTTCCACTCTTAAAAAGCTGATACGCATGCTCTGGACAAATCGGTATAAAAAATTTAGAAACACTGTTATAAATTATTATAAAAACCATCCATATTTCAGTAACTTATTCCGATGACATAGTACGTTAGAAAACTATTTTTAGTATATTTTAGAAATAAAATAATCTTAAAATAATACATTTGACATATAATAATTATTATTATTATTAACTAAAATCAATTTTGTATCCTGATGTAAAATTTCCTTTAAAATAAAAACTTTGAAATACAAATTTTAACTTTTTGATTGTTTTACTTTTTTGTTGTGTTGTTTTATTTAAAATTTCAAATGTTATTATAATGAATGCTAGTAAGTATTTTATTTAAAAACACAAGACTATCATTTCCTATCCCTCTCTAAAGAATTTTTTTTGAAATTTTAAAATTACAATGAAAATTTAGGACAACAAATTTCATTGTTTTCATAACAAAACAATGATTTTCATAAGGCTATATTTGATTTCCGGTTATTTTTATATACAATATTATTTTCATCATTATTATTGGGTCTGAGGTTTTAATTTCCTTTTTCAAAATTTATTTTATGTTATTGTTGTTATATAATATATTATTATATATTATATATATATACATATGCAAAACTAACCTTAACTTTCATATTTATGATATTGAACAAATTTATACAAAAATATTTTGGCAAGTTTTCATATTATCAACCCACATATTTATTAAAAAAAAACAACAGAAAACCAAAAAGAGAAAATAAATACAGGGAGAATAATAGGAAATACAGGAATAATTTCTAGAAATGAAAACAAAAACAAAAAAGGAATTATCCTAAGTAAAAAAATATATCATAAACAAAACACATATGTATATGTACATAATTCATCATAATGTTTAATATACATAAGGCCATTTTCTATGAAATAAAGTACAAAACTGTAAATAGATACATCTAATAGATAAATATGTATATTTAGCTGAAAATGTAACATGTTTAATAAACAAAAATGTTCGTTCACACGCTTTAAAAATAGAGAAAAAAATAAAAATAAAATAAGTAATATAATATGTGTACGAACCTGAAAATTAAAAAACAACATCAGAAGCAAAAACAAAAAAATAAAAAAATATTATTAGGAAAAATATCAATCATGCAATGTTTCGTGTAAAATAGCAATTGAAAGGCGCCAAAAATGAATGATTTATTATTGTAAATAAAAGAAGGGGGGATAGTATAGGAACATTACATTACTATAGGCGTCGTTGTTAAGATTCGAAAATAAAAATAAAAATAGATAAAAAAAAAATTACTGTTATTTTTCGCACTTTATTCATTCAAGAAAACTTTAGTTCTATAATTTAACAAAATATTGTTAATAAAATAACATGTCGCCTAGAAACTTTGATTTTTAGTAAAATAATTTCGATATTTTTATTTAATATGTAACAAAAGAATTTTTTTACTTAACACATTCATTTGTATGTATATTCAATATCTATTGTCTGACTCTATCTGATTTGTTAATGTATACATATTATTAAAGTCAAATTAAATTCAAACTTTTATTAAACAAAATTAGACACAAATTATATGAAACGTTGATTCGACCGAGAATCAAATTCGTGTGTGTAGACGTGTAGTAAGACCACTGAATGATGAGAATAATTAAAAAAATTAAAAAAAAATGTCTGGCTAAACAACGGTATAATTAGATTAATATTTTAACAATAAATAACTATATTAGTTGACAAATGGTTATAATAAAACAATATTCATTAAATATCAAACACTAGTGTTGGCCGAACATATGAAAAAAATCCCAAAGAACAGAACTATTTCAAAATATCCTCAGCATGGAACTGGACAAGTAGTAAAAATACATCGCGAAATTTAATAAAGTTAGTCATAATTCATATATATTGTTCTTTTTTTCAGTGCTTGGATTCTAACAGTATTCCAAAGAACGCATTTTAACGTATAATAAGTGATAAATATTACCAAAATTATTTTCAAAATCAGAAGAAAGGCTCACACGATATCATGCAGATTTCAGACAACATATAATACGCAGATACAATCAAAAATAATTACGATTAATTAAATTTTATTGTGAAACTATGATGTAAAAAAACTTTATAGAAAAGCAAATTCAATGCAAAAGAACAACATTATGGTTCTAAAATCTGCTTAAATGATTTGGTGGTGCAATTAAATATTTTTATTCAATGGAACCCACAACCTTTGGTAATGGTACTTAAAACAAAACATAACAAGCAGATTTGTTACTAAATTATTATTTTCTTAAAATATAGATTCGATTTTGATTATGCCGTTCAATCAATAGCCCTAATGTCACTGCAGCCACAAGACCTGTTGTATATAACATATACCTGCAGTACTAACTATAAACAACTAAAACAGATAAATAAATATTGTATAATTATTTTTATATGAATATATTTTAATAAATAAGATGTAAAAAATGTGTAAGAAAGAAAGAACAAATGAAAATTAACTTTACCATTTGAAGTCAATATTATTTTTGGATTTTATTTTATCTTTGAAGGTGTTAATTTTCCAAAAACCTTCAGGGTCTGTAACAATAATATACACGCAGAAATATAAGATTTCTCTGACCAAAACCTTATGATGATGACGAGCAATTAAAACTATTTTCTAAACTTTACTTAAAAAACATAAAAAATAAATTTCCCAAAAATATCATTTCAAAAGTTTTTTGTTTCCAATATCTAATTACAATGTTTGGAAATGTTTTAAAAGTATAAATTTAAAAAAATAAAAAAGAAAAACGTATATTGTGTTCAAAGGCCACTTAAATAAAGTTTGAAGAAAAATAAATAAAAAAAAAAATGTGTACACTCATGGAAAAATAATTAAAGACACCTATAAAACTTTTTTATCCGAAAGTATTTTCGGCATATTTTTTATTAAATTGTTTTTAACAAACACGATAAAAAAGCTATCTAATATATTTTAAATGTTAATAAGGTCTGTAAAATTTTTCTATTAAATTATAGTTCTATTAAATTTTGTTTTTAAAACTTATATGAATGTCAGAATATCTATATATCTATATATATCTATGCATTGTTTTAATGATGCTTAATCCGACTATTGTGTCCAAAATTACTTAGTTTAAATACGAACCGTGATTATTTTAATCGCCTGTAATCTCCATTCTAAAGAATGTAGTATACCGTAAGAAAACTATATACTGGTATTAAAACGTGGTTACAAATTAATTATTTAGATGTAAATTTCGCTTTTAAATTTAATCATTCTAATTATTAGTTTTTATTTTGAAATGAATAATTATTTTAAGTGGAAAAAATAAACGTTTATAGGTAATAGCAGTTCTAGCAAAAAATTAAACATGAAAAAAATTTCGTACATATCTAATATTGCAAAAATATTTAGATATATACATATACTCATATATATACAATATATATATATATATATATATATATATATATTTAATTTCATTTATTCAGCTGTATGTAGCTCGATATGGAGACGATTATATAAATATAGAGATACGAAAATAAAATAATCAATGCTATATATCAACATTTGCATACTTAATAGATATATATATCAATATTGTTAAACTGAAATAATGCATTTGCATGTTTCTAGCACTCTACTCATGATTTCTAAAATACTCTCTGTTGAGCTCAGTAAGCCTGTTCATAAATTAATTATAGCAATAATAGTAAAAATAAAAATTTTGATAACAAAGAGAAGAATGTAAAAACTAAGAAAAAAGTAAAGTTAAGTTAAAGGCATCATCATTCGATTAGTTTAATAATTTCCTTTTTCATTACACTAAATGTGCTAGATTTAACTAAATTCAAAATACAGGTCTAATAAATACCTCAATCTGGATCGAAGTATTATTACAGGATGTTATTAATAAAACAAATCGATATATCGATTGCTATATGTATAAAAAAAAAATATATATCGTTACAAAATCGGATCCAAATAATACAACAATATTTCGATATAAATCGGGAAAATAAAATTTTCTAAGCCAATAGTGAAATAAAACCAATCACGTTTGACTTTTTATCAATATAACCTTATTTTAACTCATTTTTATTTTGAAGACACGTAATAATAGAAAATTTAAAACTTGTGCTTTCTTGTTTCTTTGTTAAATTCCTACTTGTATGACGTTTGTATATGAGTTTTCCATACTACCAACTAAAATTTAAAACCGTTTAAAAATTAGCAACATAATATGGCGTAAAATTACAATACAGACTACAACACAATGTACATATATTTTGCTGTTAAAGAGTGAATTTTTTTTAAAGCCCCAAAAAAATACAGTCAAATAATATCGATGTACTGAAATATCGCAAAAAAATATCGAGTTTAAAAATCGATATTATGTAAGCAAAATATCGATTATATCGAGAACTCGATACATGAGATACAAAAAATGAGCTGTAATGAGGGCACTTTGATAACTTTTTAATGAGAATTATAAATGTTAAACTAATTCGGATCATAAATATTCCAATAAACGATCTTAAACTCTCATTTCCCCATTTTAAAAACTTAATTAATTACATACGATACGCAACTAAATATCTAAACAAATTAAAAAAAAAATTATCAACAAAAACAACAGTTTTATCAACAACAAAGTAAAAATAAATTAAATCTGTCTTCAATTTAATTTCCCTGAGTGTACCTACATATATTTCCGAATAATTTTTCAATTTTAATCATTTCTTATCTATTTTGTATATATACAGAATGACATTGAAAATTTTATTTGCTATGGAGAAATTTAATGACAACAACAATTTGATAATTGAAAGATTCTAATGTAGTAAATTATTATGAAAATTATTTAATTTTAGATAAATAAATAATATCACAAAATAATATTATAAATTATTAATATCTACATGTATTTAAATTATTAAAAGACAATTTACATATGTAGTTATATATACTTATATCTAATCCATCATTGTACATGAAAAATTCAATTTCGTAAAATTCACATAATTAATTCTCTTCAAAAATAATATAAAGTCAATTGTCAGTCCTTCTTATATATTCATACACATGTTCATCCCATATATTCATAAGTATATTTTATTATATAAGTTTAGATCCATTTTCTATATATATATTTATATATATATATATATATGCATATATGTAAGTAACTATAAGTATTCATTCTTCTTTCAATTTTATTAAGATATTAAAAAGTACCCTACTTGAAAGCAAATGTCACAAAAGAATCAAAATTTATAAAGAAAAACAATAATAAGAAAAACACTCATGACTCAAATCACACTCACTAATACAAATGCAATCACAATTCAAATAAAAACAAAAACAAAAACAAATTTCCCATTCATATTTTCATATATATATATGTAAGAATATACAACCGTTTATTCATTTTTTTTTATTTGTTTTTTTTATATATATATTTTTCTGCAAACATATTGTACACATAACTTTAGTATATACAAATGTATAGATATATTTTTTAAAATCTATAGATTCAAATGAAATTGCATTTGTATGGATTTTTTAGCTTTTGTTTATCATTTTACTTTAAATTATTTGAACATATAACCACACACATTTTTTTTTGTTTTAAATATATATAGATATTCATATTATATATAGGTAGGTATATGAGATATTTATTTTTGAGAGTCGCGAATGTGTATCGAAAAGAAAAATCCAAAAATTGATTTATGTGTTTACATTTTTTTTTTTTGGTTTTGTTATAGTTTTTTTTTTTTTTGTTTTTAAATTGGAGTAATATAAAAATAACAAGAGTTATTATTAAAATAAAAAAAAAAAATATAACAAAAAACGTGGGGAGAATACCTTCGATGGTTATTATTTTTCAAACTATATTTTTTAACAATATTATTTTGCTATCTATATAATAATATGTATAGATTTATTAAGTTTTGTTTTTTGTGTATTTTTTTTTAGAATTCAACAAATCTAAAAACTAAAATAAAAAAATAAGATAAAATATGAGAATATTAGGATAATATCAACACTTACCGAATATTCAAATTATTGAAAATTTTGATTTTTTTTTTATTCTATTATTGATCTATATAATATATATATATATATACAGTTATATCTTTAATATAAATGCTTACAAAATTGATTATACATATTTATTATAATTTTCTTAAAAATATAAAATTGCTTATATTGTTGATTTAAAAATATGAAATTATAAAATATAGTTTTCGACAATAAAATATTTTTTTATATATATGTATAAGTTATATACAATAAAGTTAACTTAACTTTTTTTAATTTAATTTAATTTTTAAAAACTAAATTTTATGTAAAAATAATTTTTTTTTTTTTGTTTTACTTAAAGCAGTAGCACATTTTAAAAAATTAAATTAAGCAAAACTTTTTTTTATATAAAAGGATTGAGAAATTAAATTTTTTTAATTATTGTTATTATTATTTTTATTATTATTATTATTATAAATACATTTGTACATTGTATTTAGTTAAATGTTATTTTATTATATTATTATAATTGTTATTGTTTTTATTACAAAGAACAAATTCAACAAAACAATTTAAAATTGGGAGGGAAAAACTCAGGAAAATTAAAATTATTAATTAAATTTATTATTTAATTATATTATTATTAAATTTCTAAAATTTTTAATTTTATATATTATATATATATATATATATATATATTGTTGGAGAGTCTTCTATTTTGTTATTTTTCTAAATTAAATTCACAAAAATTTTTATATTCTATATTCCAAATATAATATTTCTTTCCTTTTTTTCTTTTAGTTTTTATACGAAATTTTCGTCTTCTTTTGTTAATATAAAAATAATTAAATTTTTTTGTCGTCTTGATCATCTTCTTTTACGTCGTGGTGACGATCTCATCATATTATTCAGAAAATTTTTAAAAAATTTTATTTTTATTAATGTTATAATTGAATTAAATAAATTTTTTTTATAAAAATTTAATAATATTAATGATAATACGGATGATATATTATTATTATTATTATTATATTTATTGAATTTAATTAAAATTTTATTATTAGTTTCATAATTAATAATATTGGTTTTCATTTCCAAAATTATATTATATTCTTAATTTTAATTTTATATTGTAAATATTATATTGATTTTTTATTTTTGTTTTTCTGTTTTTTGTCTAAATTTGTTAATTTTTATTTGTTTTTGTTTAGTTATAAGTAAGTAAGTAATTGTTGTTATCGATCTGCTTTATTTTGTATTTTCAATTGATTGTCATAAAACATTATTCATTTTGTCGCAATATTTACATTGCCGTCGGCTTTCTTTATTCTATAATTTTTTTTTTGTTATTTGATTTGATTTTTATGTTATCTTAATTTATCATATTTTTCTTTTGATTATTATTAAATTATAAATTTTTAATGTCAAATTTTTTCAAAATATTATTATCACATTCTTAAAATACAATATATCTCATATTTTAATAGATTATATTTTTGATTTTTTTCTTTTTGTTTTTATTCTTTTTCTTTTTCAGATGATTATTCTTTTGTTAAATGCTTGTTGTAATTTATGATTATTTACTTTATAGAAACCATTTTCCTTTCTATATTTTTTAATACTTTAATAATTTTTTTTTTCGCTATAGTTGTTGTTGTTGTTTTGTGTTATTATTGTTATTGTATCGGTATTATTTTCAAAATTAATTTGCTAATTTTTGTTTTTGTTTTATGAAAGTTTTATTTATTTAATTATAATAATTATATTTTATTATGATTTTATTGGTATCAATTGTTGTATACAGTTTTAATATTACTAATTAAATAAAAACAAAAATATATTCTTTTTGAAAAAATGATTTTAGACATCACATCACTAAACCAATAAAATTGCTACTACATATTTTATGAGAGATTTTCTGAAAGATACATTTGTTCTCTTTTTTTATACTGATGATGATGGTGGTGAATGAAAAATTTGATTTTCCCCTTTTTCAGTTTTTCTTATTTTTTCATTTTTGTGTAATAAATATACGCAAAATGAAAAACGACCACGACGATGAATTACAAAAAACAAAAAAAAAAAAAAACAAATAAAAAAGAAGAATTAGAAATAATAATAATAATAAAAAAATAATAATAATATTGAGAAAATCTCCAACATGTTCTTTATACTCTGCTGTGTACTGTTGTTTATTATATATGAAAAGGAAAGGAAAGATTTGTTTATGAAAATTCATTCTGGAGAGAGAGACAGACAGAGAGAGAGAAAGAGAGAGAAAAAAGCAAGAGATAAAGAGAAAATAAAATATAGAGGAAAATAGCAAGTACAAAAAAAAAGTATAAAAAACACTATCACTAAACGAAAAGTGTAGTGTGACGAAAGAAACAAAATTTTAAGCTCACATTTTTGTTTAAATTAACTTAAAAAAAAAAAAATTGTTCGCTAATTTCAACATATCTAATAATTTTTTTATTTTTTTAGTATTATTATTTTTTTTTTTTTTAATTTCTAATTTTATGAATTTATAGCTTTCTATTAATAGATGGACACTTTGTGGAATGATGAATTTATAAATAATAAAATGATAAAAAACTAAAAAATTATGTGACCAGAGGAATGAAATTTTTCTGAAAAAGTTTGTTTTTAGAAAAAAAAAACTAACTTTGCGTAACCCCAATCAACTCAATGAACTTATACAAAGTATACATATAATTTAATATATACAGTATTTTTTTCTAAAATTAAGATCTTTCGCAAACGAAAATTCAACTAAATATATACCTATAGCTATTTTTCAGATTTACTTTTAGTAATTATTTTTGTACCATTTTGAAAAATACAACAAACGGAGGAACAGAACCAGATAATAACAGACTACATAAGGCCAGAGTTGTATTTGTGAACTAAATCTAATATGAAAGAGTGGTGAAATAACCTGCCAAAGTTAATATATTCTGCCAAATTTAATATATAAACCCAAAGTTAATATATTCAAAGCCTGTAAAATTTCAATAATTCTATATGGCTTAGATGACGACAAATAAAATAAATAAAAAACATCAAGTATTCGCGAACAAAATGCCAGAGAAGAATTTGCAAAACTTTCTTGCTCAACATCATTAGTAATAGGGATTTACGACAAGTGAAGTGAATTGGCAGTGAACCAAATTATGCGTAGAAAAAGGTAATGGATAGGTCAACACTCTGTGAAAACCACCAAAAAATATAACCAGAATGGATCTAGTATGGAACCCCCAAAATAGTAGAAAAAGAGGAAGACCCAACCACATCTGGCGTCAAAACATAACAGTTGAATTAGCTAGTTGTGGACTAACTTGGTGGACGAATTATCTAAGAACAATATCTAACAAAATTCATATATAGGATAACAGTGTCATTATGAATATGGTACAATTAGAAATAGGTTTCGCATTAAAAATAATACGAGTTATTCAGCGATTGTAATATTGACTAAGGTTAGTTTAGTGTGAGCTATGAGCTATTCAGTCTTAAAATTTAATAAATTCGGAAATTCATCACCATCATGCATTGTAAAAGTTCTATATTCGAAAATTAATCATTGAAATGTTGCTGAAGGCATAAATTTTGAAACATTACTGTATGTGATGAGCAAATTTGAACAAATTTTCCATCATGCTCTGTTTGCTATTGTAATAAACACCTGTTTGACATTTCAAGTAGTCACTTTGATGGTTGTTATTTAATTAATATTTAAATAATATTGGTATGGTTAATAGACCAGCACGAATGAACTATTTTTATTTTATCTAGGTTGTAGTTTATGCAAATCATTTGTTTTATAGTGAAAATGAAAAAAATTTGGACTTTGCAATTTTCCAAAAATGCGTTCAAAGCGGTATTAAATAAAATGTTATTCATTTTAATAAAATTTTCAAAGCATGACTGCCAAATTCTAATAGTTTTAAAACGTATGATTTGCATGAGCAACAAAAAGTATCATTGCCAAATTGCAACACCATGTATTTACTAATACAATAGTGATACAGCACCATGATTAGCAATGTTGCTATACCTTTTGACTTAGGTCATTGTTGTTGATAACATCTTAGTAACAAAACTTAGATTAAACTTACAATGTAGTTTGAAGTTAAGTATATTTGATTCATCATATCCGAAGTAAGATAACCCTTAAATATAAAATAAATGTTACAAGGTAAATAGTAAGTACTAAGCGCATGAATGATGGTGTTTTATCTAAAATGGTTCGCCTGTGAAATTATTAACATGGAATGATCATTTGATTATACTATTCTATCAATGCTTGGTGTACAACTAGTTCTATATATGAATACTTTAAAGTAAGGAGCTTAGAAGAAATTTTTTATTCAGTCTAAACGATGTCCAAAATTATATGTAGACTTAAAATTATTTTGTTAAACAATTAGTTTAAAACTATAATTTGATTTTATTAAAATTACTTAAATTAAGATTGTTAAAAAATGTTGATATTTATCATCTCCAGTAGTAAATTTGAATTAACTTAAAAATTAATTTTCTAAATTTAATTTCAAGTAAGAATTTTTTTTTCAAATTTCATTATTTCTTAACATTTTAAGATTTTCATTTTGAGTCCAATTTAAATTTGAAAAAAAAACAAAAAAAAAATTAAAAAAAAAAAATTAAATACACTTTAGATATTTAATTTTGATTGTTAGTTTTATTAAGTAAAACAAGATATGTGTACATATACATAATACATATGTATGTAATGTATGTATATATATATTTTGAAAGTTTCCATCCAATTATATTTAAAGATAGAATATTTTGAATTTAAATATTGAAAATAAACATGTACATATAAACAAAAAATGTTGGGAAAAATTTTTTTTTTTTGCGTTTTTTTTTTTTTTTTTAAATAAATAAACATCATCTGTTTGATAATAATGTGTTCAATGTATTTGGGGTACCTATATATACGAAAATATGTATTTTCATTTGAATTTAAAGTCTAAGGAATTTTTAAAACTACAAACAAAAAAAATGATAGGGGTTAAATCTAGCTGGAATGAAATTCTACGAATACGAAATTTAATTTTCAATATCGTTTATTTATTTTAGATTTTATTATTTTCTTTTTTTGTACAAATATTTTGATTTTCTTGGATTTTCTAGAATTTTATATAGAATTGATATTCACTCTCAGTTAATTATTTATTTTTAAAGTTTTTGTTTTTTTTTTTTTTAATTTTTAACATTTGCAATCCACTGATATTTTTTAAAATAATAATGATCATCCGGAGATGATCTTAATTGACTCAATTTAATATTTAGAACAAGATTAGATTTCGTGCCGCCAGATAGGTAGGTGAATGTTAAGCAAAAAACATGACCCAAATCATTTTTATTGGATTGAATAAGTAAAGTAATAAGTTGAAATTTCGTTAATCGTTGGATTTTTTTTATTTTTGGAAGTCCATCAAATTTTAGTTAAATTTAGAATTATTTTCAAACAATAAGTAATAGAAGTAGGTATAGTAGGTGTCAATCATTTTATTGTATGTAGTGTTTAGTTTTAAAAATTGTTTAGGTATTCAATTCTAATGAAAATGCTTTCGTTATTTTTTTAACATTTATATCTTGGAAATAATAACGAAATTTTATAAACCGAATTTGGTATCATATTCACTTTAACTATAGAAATTCCATACATAGAATATTTCAAATTTAGTGTTATGCATTGTCAATACATTGTCAACTTATACACAGTCAACTATAGCTAAGGTGTTCAACGGGCCGTGAGAGATAATTTTATAGGATATAAGCCAATTGATACCATAGTTCATTCATCTTATCAACCAACCAGTCATGTACTATAGCTATATAATGATTTCTTCTATCTACTTCAATAAATAATCAAAAAAACATTTATGCCTATGCGATAGAATTCAAATACACCACTTTTTTAGTTGTTTTTTATGGCTTCGAGCTTTTTTATTTCACAGCGACCTCATAAAAAATATTACATCTAATCTAAATTAATATACTTGTTGCAAGTAGAGAAGTATATAAGATTTTGTAGTTTTATAATTATGATCTGATTCAAAAGCCAACTTGTTTTTTGTACAGAGAAGTTGGAACAATTATAAAGCATCGGAAATGAACATTATACTTCAAGTAAAATGAAAAAACAAATTTTATCTGCAAATATCTTTACTGATTGTTTTAAGATTGCACAGTGTTGGTGTATAGCCTTAAAATTTTTTTTTGCAGATTCGTAAAAAATTTTACTTCAAAGAATTTACAAAAAATTGGTTTTTGGTCAATTGCCTTTTACAGCAAATGTACCAGGTTGTCCAGCGAATGCGTATCAGTTTTTTAAGAGGGGAAGGAGCCGTTAATTTAGAATAAAAATAAAAATTTATTAACTAAATAAAGGTGTTTTATCGATTGGTGATACTTTCAACTTTCGAGAAAGACCGGAGAAGAGCTTTTTAAGCCCAAAAATCGCCGAAATTGGCCGAAATCTGGAACAACCGGTATATGAAAAATTATAGAGTCGATGGTATTTGGTATTTGCATAATCTATGTTTTAGCATTTTTCCTATTTTTTTTAATTATAATTTTCTGAAATTCCATATAATGGCGGACATTACTCTTTTAGAATTACTTATTTCCAGCTCTAGACTAGAACAATTTTAGCTCGAATCCCTACCTGTAAGAGTTATTACCTACTTCCACATCCTTTTCTTGCTTGTATGTTATGTTGATTATTTTGACGTGTTGTCAATGTTATTACCATAACTTTAGGTTTGTAATACTACAAGTCATAAAGCAATTTGACATTTAAATATGTATAGTTTTATACGCCATTATAGTTAGTGCATAAAACTATAATGACGTATAGAACTATACATATTTAAATGTCAAATTGCGTAACATTATATAGATATTTGCCAAAGCGTATGTCAACCCACAATAACATAATAACATAAGAAAATATTTCTTAGAAAAACAACAACAACAAAAATATTACATAATATGTCGAATTCGGTTTGGTAACGAAAATTTAACGAATTTTCAGATTCAACTTAATTGAACTGCATATGTCGATTGTGGGCATTTACATGTACTTTCCATATATGGATTATCACATATATTATGACATATGTATAGTTCTATGTTATTATAGTTAGTGCATAAGAGCTCATTTTAACATTTCAATTTCAACCATTTTATATTGTTGGAATCTCAAAATGAATCAATAAAAAAATAATAAATTAATTTGTTAAAATTTTCATTTCAGATATTTTTTTTTTGTTTTCTGCAATTCATCAATTGTGCAAAACGTTGTATCACCTGTTTTCTTAAAATATTATAATATATTATGGTATTTTTCAGAACATCAATAAATACTTTCAATGCGCACGTTTTCACTCCAGTTAAAATGATATATTTATGTGCATACACATACTATCATATATACATATATCTACATATTTTCCACATTACTTATGAGTTCTCAGTCTTTTGTTTTTATTGTTTTTTTATTTTATTTATTTCACTTTTAGTAATGAAACAATAAAGTTTATGCGAGAATCAACATAAATACCTACACACAAATCTGTGTATTATACGAGTACATACATAATATATATACGAACGTATATATTTAAAATAAAAATTTATAAAAGTAAAATATCTGGAGATTTTACATCCATAATAATCTATTACTTCGTAGTTTATATATTTATATAGATATAAGATATATATACATATATTTAGGATACATTATTCTGTAAGATTGGGAAACTGGTAACTTTAAGTCTGGAATGAAATCGAAATTGTAAAGGCGTTATAGTTATGAAGGATGTTCTGTTATCTGTTGTAATATTTTTATAAAATGTAACTACACAAATGTAATATATATGTATATATATATATATATGTAGAACTTTTTTGTTTGCAATTTTTATGTTCTATGTTAACTATCCATTCTTATGCAATATAGATATATTATTTAAATTAATCAGTGGTATACAAACTCTCAATTTTCATGCGCAAATCAATTCAATAAAACAGTTTTTGTACATTTTTCTTCTGATATAATATACAAAAAATGTATATGGTGTATATTATATAGTATTTATTACTGCTATATGTATTTTGTTTTCCTTTTATTTTTTTTTATTTTTTTTTTTTTTACTTTATATTATTTTACTCTCATACCGTTGATGCATTAAGAAATCATTATGGTATTAGTTGCAAAAAATATATGGGATACCTGTGGATAGCGCATCTTTGGCTAGTAATTTTAAATACACCAGAATTTTCATACAAAATTTTCTATTTTTACAAAATTCATATAAAGATGAAAATTTTTTATTTTTTTTTGTTAATTTTGTTTTCTGATCAACGACAAAAAGGAAATTATTATTTTTGAAGGAAAATTAAAGATTTTGAAATTTAACAGAAAAGGATGAAATGAACAGCTGATGTATTATATAGGTTAGTTTGGACTTAAAGTCAGTCTAGAGTCTAGACTTAAGGAAATATATATATATGATATATATGATATGTATATAGATATATATATATATATACAATGTCGAAATAAATATTTTTATTATTTCTAATAAGAATTTGAATATTGGCTTATGGTATGTTGTATTCGATGAACTGCGATCCGAGATAATGTATTGTCTCTATTGTTGTTATTATCAGACATGTTATTGTTGAGGATTACCTGAAACTTCATATATTGTTGACTATACAACAGTTAATATTGTTTAATTTGACGAATTGTGTTTATTTGAAAAATTAACATTGCAATTCGTACGTTTACTTTTCGTTGGAATCTAGTTGTACCTACTTCATGATCATCAGAGTTCAAGTTTTTAATCAGATTCAATTTTGTCTAGTTAATATTTTTTTCTTTATTCTGTTTATTCAATTATTACTTAAAACTGAGATTATAATAAAAAAAATAAAAATTATAAAATATGTAATAATGAATAGATTAATTTTAAGACCCAGCTGAAACGTTGTCTGGTCGAATAGATTTGTATATAAAATTACATGGTCATATAATTATTATTCAATTAATAATGTATCTGCTATACAGTTTCAATGAAGGCATCATATTTTTCTGGTTTTTCTTTTTAGAATATTTTCATATGAAGATTAGAGATTATACCGACGAAATTGACATCATCGCCAAATGACAACAGGCAGGCAAGAGACTCTTCGAATCCAGACCCTAAGGGACGTCGGGTCATACCAAGCTTTTGTTGGATAGAGGAAGTATCAGCGGATATATCCAATTAGAGAGAATCCGCCCGTGACCGACAAAAATGGAAGACGTTGATGAGTCAAGCCAATGACCTACATGGTCTGTTGGCCATCTAAGTAAGTAAGTATTTATAAGTATACAATTATTGTATAATTTAAAACGTACAGATTACGAATAAAAATACAAACAAAAAAACAAGTATTTTTTATTTTCGAATTAGCATACTTTTCTTCATATAGACGACTCTGTAATTTAGGTGATGGTATATAGAGGTACTAGTCAGTTTTCAATCCCTCCAATTATAATAGGTAAAACATATATAAAATAAATTATAATAAAAGCATGTGTAGTTACACATTATAAATTAAATCATCCTCAATTAGAGATCCTGGGAGACTAACTCTATTCGTACAATAATTATACATAATCGAAAATGTGAAAAATACTGCAGTTGAAACAAAATAGGTATTGTGGCTATAGCGCAAAGTTGATTCGGAAGCGGAAGACATGCAAATTGATGTATTTTTATGTTTTATTGATTATTTGAAATTTGGTATCATACAGCACAGGAAAATTATACAAAAATTGTTGTAATAAATTTGAATTTTTGATGGGCAGTAATTAACATTTATTAAAAAATAGCTTACGTAGACAAATTATAAAAGTTGAGGATTTCGATAAGAAAATGATACAGATTTATTTAAAGTTATCAAACGTTGTAAAACAAAATTTGTTTTGGCCATAAACTGAGGGATGAAAAGTATATTAAAGTATATTAATTGGCCTAATAAATTATCGAAAGTGAAGTAAGGTAAAGGTCTCGAATAATTAACAACTGAACCATTTTGAAAACAATTAAATAATTGGTCCCCGCATATCAGACAGATTTTCAAAATCTTCTTATTGACGTACAAAAAAATAAATAAAATAAACGCCAAAAGAACACTTGGCTTCCAGTATTGGAACTAGTTTAATTTAATTTAATCTAATTTATTTAAATTAAGGGCCCTCTTTTTAACGAACGTGGGCCATTGGAACTAGTTGCAGAAAAAGAGAAGACATTTACACTTTTGTTTTCGATGATAATATGTTTTTTAGTGTTGTTATGTGTGTTTGAGTTCAAATTTGTTATCATTATCATGATTTGCTTTGCATTATTTTGACCGAGTTACTTTTTTATTACAGCTTTCATAGCTTGTTTTTGCCTAGCTATTAATAAAATTTTAATTTTTCTTCCTTTCATATATTGGGACAAAGGTGTATCAATATACAACTAATTGTCGCTGACATTAAATTAAATTGGTATAATACTTCCCGTGTCTGGTGACAACTTGTGAAAATAGATATAAGGAAAAATTAAAGATTGCTGATGGCAGATTTTGTTTTGTGATAATATGCGAATGAAAACTGACGATGAAAAATGTATAATTTATGACCTTCCTAAAGTTTTTATTTTATGTAATTTTTTTTATTTGTTTTCTTTCTTGTTTTTCTTTTCTTTTTTTTTAATTTTTGTTTCCTTGTTTAATTTTCGATTTTTTTTATTTTCAAAGCTTGTTGATTCAATTTATTACTCTGCCGCTTTATGTTTATGTTCACAGTTAACGTTTTTTTTTTGTTATTTTTGGTTTTTCATTTTTATTTTTCAATTATGATTTTTTCTTTTTGTTTTTGAAGTTCAAAAAGGACGCTCTTCAATTTTTTTAAATAGAAATTATTCAATAAAAAATTTTTTTTTTAACTATATATAAATGACGAATGATGTTTAAATTAATAAAATAAATTTCGGTAGAGACAGTTTAGAAATGTTCAGATGAGACATATTATATATATACTAATACATGTATGTATATAATTCTGAATATGTGTATATGAAACTGATGTATATACATATTATAATATAAATTATGCTGGCAATGTATTATATAGTAGAGAGAGGTTATTTGATAAATAATGAAAGTATTGAGATCTAGCTTTTCATTTTTGTATTTCCTTTTTGAATTTTAATCTCTACGTTTAGAAAATTTTAATATCCTTACAGTTATTTGTAAAATTGAAGGTGCACAAAATATAAAAAATGTGGGGATACAAATTTATGATTTTAATAAAATATGTAATGGGTTTATAATTCTAAATACATTTGCAAAATTGAAATTTTGTTTAACGTCCACACTCCCAACTGATTTTCAGCATCGTTCAGTAGCAACAATATTCAATTTAGTGAAATTAGTATAGAGTTCTTTATATTCAGGAAAAAACAGTGTTGAATCTTATCTGAAGAATCTCCACTGTTCTACTGCCCTGCATTAGTGATGTCAATTTTTGCTATGGAGTACAAACTAAATTACATCTGCACCGTGATTCTGGGAAAAATGTATGTCTTGAAAATTGGATTCGGCATGCAATTCCAAGAAATTAACATATACAAATTAAAAATTTTTTAGAACAGTAAACAGCATCTTTGTCGTCTTTATCATCAGCGGCTATACGCATAAAAGCGAATTATATTAAAATTTCTGGAAACAGTTGATTTAAACTAAAGAAGAAAATGTATAGACAACTTTAAAATAAAAATAAAAAAAATAAAAACAAAAACACAATATTTTTTAAGACTCTCATTGCAATTTTTTTAAGCTTTATGGGTGCGATTTCACAAAAAATATAACTTCTATATATATAGTCTCTATATATATATATATTTCAATTTTATTTGTGTATTAATTTTATCTGCAATTTTACACTACATCTAATATTTCGAGTATTTATTTAACAAATTACTGGTTTATCTACGCATTAAATGTGGGAACTCTGCTATTTTCAGGAACTAAGCCTTCTTAAATAGAATAATTCCATTTTATTTAATTTGTTAACCAGACTCTCAATTATTTTTTGTCATTTATTATATCCCGATGACAAAGGGTACTAGACCAGATCGAAAAACCAATAAAGCATTTTTTGCTTCATCGGGAACCGAACCTGGGACCTTTCGATTGAAAGGCAGACGCTCTAACCACTGCGCAACTCAGTGTGTTCCCAGCCCCATATGATTAATTTATTAAGATCTTGTCTGCAGATACAGCAAGATTTTAAAATAAAAAATGCGCTTCCTATGTTACGGAATTAATCAGCATTTTTGGAATTTCGAATTGTAAATTTTTTTTGGAATTCCAGTTTTACATTGCTTGAAAAATTTTGTACATAACTTTTGCATTTTTTGCTATTTTTATAATTATGAGGGATGGTGGTGAAACCATTCAAATATACGTTGAAAAGATGTAGTGTATGTTGATACTGGGTCGATTATTTCAAATTTGAATCACTATGTCTTTCACCACACTTTCACCAAAACTGTGATACAATTGGTCACGAAACCGAAGTGAGAAGGATAAAAACTTGTCCTACCAATCTAACCAACTATTTCTTTCACCAGAAATACGTGAATACAAATAAATTGTTTAAAAATATATCTTAGCAATATTCTTATTGGAAAGCAAAGTACCTTCGGGACTTTGTCAAACATTGTCTGCCTTTCAATTAATATATCGGTAACTAAATTGATTAGCTCATCGACAATCCATACTAAATTGCTTTTTTATTGGGAATTTAAAGAGTTAATTATATCGAAAGTATATAGTTTGTAAGAATGTATCAAATTAGCCTTTACTAATCTAAAACTCGAATTCATATATTAAGGGTTATAGTCCCTCATTTTGATTATTTACAAAAATTTATATTAATGTTTATTGATTTAGAGACATATCTATATATATTTACTGATGTACAATATATCTCTGCGTAAAATAATAATTTGAGATTCATTATCTCTTTTGTGTATAGACATCTTCATGTTCAGCGATATTCAAATTCGAAATTGAGCTACTTTGAAGCATTTTTAAGCTAATTGCTATTCAAGATTTGATTATTTTTCAAAATTTTCTAAATTTCTAATTTTATTTTTGTATTACAAGCAACGATCGAAACAGAGATATTAGATTAGCAGGGGTTACAATCATATTTCTTCCTGACCATTTCTTCCGTGTAGCCAAATTTTTCAAATATTATAGTCTAAATTCCATATCAATGGATGTAATCAAAACAAAGAGACATAAACACTATCATATACGATTCCTTTAAATATTAAATTTATACCGATTTATTATGTACATTCAATTTTGTGAATTATTGTATATGTACATATATATATATATGTAACGTACGTGTACGTTTTCAATGGATGTTTTCAAGAACGGTGAATTTGAAATGACTGCTTTTCATAAATACTTAAAATATTGAATTATTTCTTATAAAAGAATAATTTTAAGTATATATACTTTTACAATTATTGAAATTTTGAATAATAGATATATATATATATTTAAGTATATTATTATTATTATATATTTTATAACGTTACATAATAGTTATGTAAATTTTATCAAATTTTAATTTTTGTTAAGGAAGTTTAAAATTACTGGAGAAATATCAGGAAATTAAAAAAAAAAAATACTTTGTTTTTCGAAGCCAAAGTGAAGGGTTAAAATACTAATTGCTGCTCGAAGGATTTTGTATTTTGTTTTTTTTTCTGCTTTTTATTTTTAAATAAATTTATTTATTATTTTTTCTGAACGTTTTTATACAATTAAAATATATGTAATGGTGGTATAAATTTGAAAAAAAAAATCAATTCTTTAAGAAGATTGGGGAAATTGGTAGTGTATGACGTACCCATGTTATATTTTTTTGAACTGAATATTTAGTTTGATTTAAATTTGTTTTTATTTTATATGGTGCAAGTAATTATATAGGTATAGTTACGATGACTATTATATTTGAATCTAGTTTTTTGTTTTGTTTTTATTTTTACTTAATTTTTATTGTACAATTAGAAAAAGGTCTTCTACAAAATCTAGTATTTCTAAATTGGGCAATAACTAAGTCCTAAATATTAATTTACGTTTTATTAATTTAGTTTATATCATTCTTACAGTTATAGGTGCGCTCATAGAAAACTTGTATGAATTTATTTTATTAAAAACTAACTTAATCTATACATCTTTAATCCAATTAAACGTAAGGCGAACTAATTTACCCTATGCCTGTTCTAAGGTTAGATGCAATCTAATTATGTTATTTGTTTAACAACTAAAGATGGCTATTTGTTATTGTTTTATCCATTTCTGGGATAGACATGTCATATTTGAGTGAATTTGCCGGTTATATTATATATGCACTTGCATGTAGTCCGTCTAATGATATATATATAATAGAGGTGGCATGCGCAGGGTTTCGAATATAACCATTAGCATCAAGATAAATAAAATGTTCGTCAGATATAAATCCTGTTTTCAGGCTATTTTAATAATGTACTCTTCATTATACTAATATATATGAGATATTTGACCATTTTCCGTTGTGGTTAAAGATTTATTGAAATAATTATCGAATCTTATGATACTAGGTTTTTGGCCCAGTACTTATTGGAATAAAAATGCTTATAGTCCGTTTCGGATCATTATTAAAATCTATATTTGTTATCAATAATCACTATCGACCATCTTATTGCCTATTCACATTAATATTTATGTGGGAAGATCTGTTTACGTTAACTTTAAGTTCTTTATATGATCCTATATATCACTTACAGCCTTCTGTATTCAATTTTTTTTATGTTTCCACAACTGAGATTATGGAATTTCCTAAAATGAATATATAAAGATAAAATGAGGCAATATAAGGCATTATGCATCATTTTCACGATGCAAATTGCAATGAAAGACTGTTTCGAATGCGGGCGTAGAAAGCCATTTTTTTAATAACTTTTTTGCACACATAGTCTAAGTGTTGTCGGAAATAATTCAGTTCATTATCAATTATATCACCTTAATATTTCATTCTCGTATATATATAAACAGCAGGAGCGGTAGAAGCTACAGAGCTAATGTTGGTATGCATACATTTTCTTGCAATGACATTAATTATTAATTTGTTCATACGAAGCCAAAGTTATGTATGTTTTGCGGGGCTGTGCTTAAATTTTTTACTTCCAAAATTTTAAATCTAAAATTTTAAAAACTAAAGCAAAACTGAATATATTTAGAATGACTACATGTGTGGTGTAGATTGTATTGATATTAATGTACGTTTACTTATATAAGTAAAGCAGATCGCCCGCAGCTCTCAGTTGATTGCAACAAATTATATACTCCTTAAAAAGGTATGTAAATCTAGCAATGTAACGCCAAATAAATGTACCAGTTGTAAACCCATTATATATGTATATGTTTATAGGTTAACTTTGCCTATTATGATATAAAGATTCTGTCAGACTTCCAACAAATTATGGTCACACATCGATAAAGAGACAACAAGATTATTGCTTTTACCTGTTATATATATATATATCCACATTCGATTCATCACAGCCTTTGTCTGCCTCAGGAAATAGGTAAGATGATACAGTTCGTGATGCAGGCGACTGTTGCTGCCGAAATACATCACATGTCTACTGCTGTTGTGGCAACAATTGATTACTGTAATTTTTTAGTAAGTATCACATCCTTTACCTTCAAACGTTAAAAATACCGTTATTAAAAAAGTTTACCCTTATGAACAAAAAGTTTAAAAATTCTTAAATTCGCAATTGCTTGTGTCTTTTCGATACCACGACTCGAGTGACCTATTTACTGTTATTGGTTGTTTTAGTGAATTACTCTTCCATTTTTATTTTCCAAGGAACTCAGTACTAGAGCCACCCTGTGTGGTTGACAAGGTTGATCATATCGCCAACTTTGCTTTTCCTCAATAATATTGTTGTTCAAAATTTATTGGTGGGAGAAGCCTCACCTAAAGTCCGGAGTCTGACTCTAACTAAAGCTGTTCATTCTACATTAACGTACTCTCCCTTTTTTTTGGTTCAAGAATCATGCACTCAAATTTAATGTGAATAGCTTACCAACTAACCAAATACTAAGCAATTGCCATAAGAGTACACAAATGTGGGCAAAATTCTGTATAAGAAAAGTTGTTGAAGCTAAAGAAACTAACTAATAATTCTTATCTTAGTTTATATTCTAACCAAACTAACTGTGCCAACATTTTATACGAAAATCAGTTAAGAGTTTTACTATAATATTTTAATGTTGTTAAAAACAATATGTTATTTGGGGCATCTCTTATTTATGATCACGTTTCTGTTGTACATTACTGTTATTATATTTATTAAAATATTTCCTAATAATAATAATTAAAATTAAACAAGATTTTTTTTTTTTTTTGTATTTATATTTACCATAATAAAGTAAAATCATTTTTTTACTTCCTTCAACAATAATCTAGAAAAAAAATTTAAATTAAATTAATTTATAATTAAATTTATGTAAACTCGGTTTTAATTTTATTTAATCGTTACTCAAACGCATAATTCAGTTTGAATTTATAAAAAAAAAAAAAAAAAAAACAGTAAAGAAATACCAAGGAAATTTTTTATACAAATAAATTTTTATTCATATTTTTTTTTTTTTTTTAATTAAAGGTATAATAAAAACTTGCGTCATAAGTATGTACACATTATAATTTACCTTGCGGTTCGCGATCAGCTTTAAATAATTGAGTATTTTTTTTTTGCTTTAGCGTAGAGAGTTTAAGAAATATTATTTATAAAACATAATAATAATATTTAAAAAAAAAAAGAAATATAAACTAAAAAATTCATACCAATTTTCCACAAGATCAAAGGAGGTGAAGCTTACAGCTATTATGTTTTGTCTTTTTTTCTGCTTATTTTAGTTTTTTTTTTTGGATTTTATACTCGGTTGCATAAATGAACCCATATGTGTGCATTATAATATTAAATAATATAAAAAACAGATTATGATTAATATGCACACTCGTTTTTTTTTGTTTTTTTTGCTTTTTGCTTTTTGTTGCATTCACATAAGGGGAAAAAACACTAAGAATTTTTTATCTGGCCTTTTTTTTTGTTGTTGAGAAAAAAAATTGTTTCATTTTTTTCATAAGCTAACAACAAATTTGCAACAACTTAAAACATTCGTCGATCCACATGAATAAATTGAACTAAAAAAAAAAAAAAAAAAATCATATAAAAGACAAGAATATAGAATGGGACCGCCTAACATTTCATTTAAAAGTGAAAATCTTAAATAAAATGATAAAGAAAAAGAGGGTTCGTTAAATAATTTCATGTTTTTTTAGGTGTAAAATTTTTTTGCTGGTATCAAATTTTCTTTTTGTTGTCGATAATCTAATTGAAATTGTAGGAGTTTTTTTTGGGATCATTAAATTTCATCTGATTTAGTGTTATTATTAGAGTCGTCCACTGCACATATCGTTCAGTAGAGTATGCAAAGTTTGTATCATACTGGCTTTGAACTCCAACTTACCATATTTGTTTTTGCTTTTACACGAAGTCAATTTTTATATCTACATGCTCCTGACTATTAAACTACAGAGAGAAAGACTTATGGTTGAGTGATACCTATATACCGAGTGTTGCAGACCATGCGTATCAGCTTTTTAATAAAGGAAAGAGCCGTTATTTTAAAATTAAATAAAAATTTTGTTGACTAAATCGAGGGTGCTCTATCGATTGGTAATATTTTAAGCTTCCGGGAAGGAAGAGAAATCGGTTTTTTCAGACCAAAAATCGCCGAAATTGGCCGAAATCGAGATTTTCAAATGGGAAGGGGTACTTTTTATACAAATTCGGATTCTACGTCAAAAAATAAGTAGCTTTTGTAAAATAATTTGTTTTTGATTTCTTTTTTGTTTTTTTTTGTTTTTTTTTCCGCAAATCGGTTTTTGTTTTTTTTTTTTAAGTTTTGTAGGAACCCAAAACAGAGATAAAAAATACGATAACATGAAAAACAAATTTATTTATAAAAATTATTATCATTAATTTTAATTTACCAAAGGAAAATATTGAGCATTTTTGTTTTGCTGTTATTAATTTTAAAGAAAAATACTACGAAAACAAAAAAAAATTATTTAACATAATTTTTTTATTTTTTGTCGCAGAATCTGAATTTGCATTAAAAAGTACCCCTTCCCATTTTAAAATCTCGATTTTGGCCAATTTCGGTGATTTTCACTCTTAAAAAAGCGATTTGCGGTCCTTTCCGGAAGATACCACCAATCGATAGAGCACCCTCGATTTAGTTAACAAACTTTATTTTAAATTTTAAAATAACGGCTCCTTCCCCTTTTAAAAAGCTGATACGCATGCTCTGGAACACCCGGTATATATTCATTCAGTTCTTACTAGTATTTTATGGTTTTTGTTGTTTTGAATTCTAAAATAGAGTCTATAATAAAGAATATAATTAAACTTAACTTTCTCAGCTATTCAAATATTTCCGAAATATTTATAGTTCTTTCTTCTTAATGGTATAAACAGAATTGGGACGACTAGCGACGGATACGACTTTGTCCACGAATTTAATTAAAATTACTCGTTAATTTTTCTGTGAATGAAGGTGGTGCCGCGTTAATTAATTTTCAGTTGGGTTTCAACCTAAGTCAATTGTCGATGTCGCGGATAGCAATTTGTGTTGACATTTTTCAATTTTGTTTAAAATTCAACTACATTTTTGAAAATTTTTTAGTTGATTTATCAAATTTAGATGGTTTTAAAATATTTCACAAAAAATAAAATAATAAAATTGTACGGAAATTAAAATGTTTAGCAATAAAAAGCAGTTATAGAAATTAATCAATTTAATGGAAACAATCTGATGGATTATCTAAAAAAATCTGATCGTCTGACCATAATAAACTATCTTTATACTAGTTTAAATTAGTTGTAGTTTTATTTGTATTACCAAAATGAAATGAAACAATAAAAAAAGAACATAACAAAAAAAAACAATATTGTAGTCAATAATGATTATTTATTGAAAAAGCAAAGCAAAGCCTCTTACAATAACTTTTGATTTACAACAATTAAAAATGAAATTTAGAAACAGAAGATTTTATATCTATAGATACAATTAAAATATTTTTCATTACAATTTACTTTACCAAAATTTCAAATGATATTTATTTTATTGTTTCATCACAAATTATTTTTATACTTATAAATTATAATTATCAGTCTTTAATTATTTGCAACAGTTTTTATTGTAACAAAAATTTATAAGCAATATTTCAAGTTAAAAAAACTAATAATTTAAAAGAAAGCAGATTTGGGCCTCTCTTAAATTTTTTTTCATGTATTTAGAAAAGTCAAAAATTTCAAATTCAAACAAATTAAATCAAATAGTTGAACTTGAATCAACAAGTTGAAAACCCGTCGCGCGACACTGTACTGTGACTTTTTTTTGTTGAATTCAAATAAGTCGAAGTCAACCAAATTGAATCAGTTCTCGAGACACCAGCTTTAATTTCGAAATCTATGTAATACTTATACTTATGATGTCAACGGAATATGCATTATCAACTTTTAGTTTCCTATCCTCTACTCGTGAACTAAACTTTAATTTCAACTAAAGAGCATTTACCAACAACTCTAAACAAAATATGACACTAAAAAAAATTGACGTAACAGAATACAAACAAAAATATATCTGTAGAAAATTAGAATTTTATATTTTGATAAATATAGTGATGGAAAACGGGAAAACCAAAATATTATAGACTTTCTTATATTCAAATTACAATGATGAAACTAACAAAAGTCGAATAAACGTACCGATTTGATTACATTTTTTGTTCATTTAATTAATAAAAAAAATAAATACTTAACAAAATCGTAGCTCTCATTTTAAGAAAAGTCATAAGACATTAAATAATAGTATCGTAAGCTTACATTTTAATTTTATTGCTTACATCTGTATTAGTAATATTTCCTCTGATTGTGACATTAATAATTCGGTGTCAATCGCGAAAGTCTATTGTTATTCAATGGAATCGAATTAAAAAGAATATAAATAGATAGAATATAAAAGTCTATCAACAAATTTTTTAGTATCGCAGAAGTCTATTGAAACCTAAGAGACTTGTCAAAAATGTCAGCTTAGAATATTTTGCAAATAAAATAACTAACTTTTTATTAAAACTTTTTGTTAAAATAAAAAATTACCAATTTTTTAAAACATATAAAATAAAACTAAATTAAAAATTTAATGTTCTCCATTTTAAAAAATTCCCACCAAAGTCTATAAAAAAAAATCGACTTTAAAAGTTTATTAGATAATCGAAAAAATTTCTACCCAATAGAATATTGCAATTAAGATCAATGGATATTCGCGATTGACCTATATTTCTTTTCATGCTAAATTCAATTAAGAATACCCTTTCAACTGAAATCTAGAAAATACATAAAACTCCGCCAAGTGGATAGTATAATTTGATTGGCTATAATTGAAAATATTTTGAATGAAGCTTTGTATAAAGTTCATACATATTATGATTAGTGCCGTAAAAAGGAAGGTGCGACAGGTGCGAAAGCGCAGGGCCCAGATATCTGAGGTGCTCTGAAATAAACTTTTACTTATTTTTTCTTTTAGATCATAACCTCAAAAAAATAGTGTTGTCAATATAATATCATACCGCTTAATAAACGCAATAATATAAAACTGCAATTTTAATTCATGCGTAACTACAAAAAAAAATCAGCTTTAAGCGATAAACACAATTGGAACTACCGAAGAAAAACTCGCGACGGAAAAATTAAATCTATATGGTTTATCTTTAGAAAAAGACAGCGTTGTAGATTTAAAAAAAAATGGTGCTGATCTTGCCATCAAATACAGCAAAGATTTAAATATGTACGAGCTCGCATGTGAAATTCAAAGTTTTAAATTTAAAGCATCGATATTAGTATACAATTTAAAAACGGCAACACCACTTGAAATTTTACGAGGTCTACGTGACTTTGGATTAATATAGTGTTATCCAAATATTAATATTGCTCTGCGACTATTTCTTACTCTTCCATCAGTATCAATTGCTTCATGTGAGAGAAGCCTTAGCAAATTACAATTTACTATCGGACAGGATAGGTTATCCAATCTTGCCATAATATCTATTGAATACAATATAGTTAAAGATATATCATTTGATGACATAATTAATGAATTTGCTGAAATGAAGGCCCGAAAAATCCAATTAAATAAATATAATTAAAATTTCGTATATAATGTGTGATCATATTTTTTCCCATAAATGTTTTTTAAAAAAGTTATCTTCTCTAGTGTTCTAGTGTTACCTTTCACATAACGTTTTCCATTACTAGATAAATATCCTATGAAAATTCATGACAATGACTTTTGCACTGTGGCACACTTATGTCAAAAAATATGCAACATTACTCATAATATACCATAAACTGCTCTTAATGTTATTAAACATTCGGATAAATGTTATTCAAATATAACTAGATGCTTTCCTTTATAGCAATTCAAATATACAAAACATATACGTTTTGGAACAATTCACATTAATTCAATAATAATAAAATAATATTTGTTAATTTTAAATACCGTCACATCATTATGGACATATTCATTTATTTTACCGATATAATTTTAAAAAAAAACATGGCAAAAAAAATTGGGCGGGCTCGAAATGTAAAACCGCCTTTAAAATCACAGCAACGTGGTTGCCATGGCAACAGCCAAACCAAATATTGTAGCCGACTGATTGAAATGATGGCTGATTATATATTTTGATTGTTTAATTTTTACGTATATGTTTTATGTAAATGGATCAGATGTGATCTTTAATGTAGTTTTTATTGTGAATTCGACTCTTTAATTTATTTTCTGTACATATTTCGATTTATTTACGTTTTATACAAAACACTTTTGTATAAAATGTTGTGACCAGAATACTGAATCTAATATTGGTTTTGTTCGACGTTTACTTCTGTATCAATTAGTTTATTGCATGTATATTTTACAGTATGTTTATGATGGTAAGTATTATAATTAAACATGATGAAACTGATGGCATCCATAGTGATACAAAAAATTATCTTAACTGATCTTGTAACAATTCTATTTATCATAACAGTATATTAAATTTAAGATATTATCTTTCGAATTATTTTTACTTTTCTAATTTTCATAATAAGACAAAATACAATCAAATTCAAAAAAAAAATATTTCATTCACAATCGTCACATATAATGCATATGTATGCATCTATATACATACATCTATATATATACTAAGTGTTTTTATTTAAGAAAAAAAAAATTTTTTTTTTTGATTGGTGTTTGAACAATAATATAACAATAAAAAGAAATTAAAGATCACTGCCACGACTGTAAGGTATCTCGTACAATCTTGTATCAACTGTTATAATCATTTATAAATAATACAACATATATATATATATATATATATATGTACATAGAGGAAACTGCAATCAAATTGCCTACCTAGACAGCAAAGGTAAGCAAACGAAGTAAACGAGTAAGGTGTAAGACCGCATAGTTTGTGTATTTGAAATATTGCAATTATTTACATTAGCACCACATAACAATTAATTCCTTACTAACGTGATATGGCAATTATCTTGTTGTAGATCTTATTATTTATTTACTTCCATGTTCCGTTTAATTTTCTTGATTTCTGAATTGAAAGAAAAGGAAAATTTTTTGGATTTTTTATGCTTCTGTGTTTTTTTATTTCTTTTTATTTTTTGGTTTGTGTTGTTTTATTTTTTATTATTATTTTTTTCATTGTGTTGTGTGGTTTCACTTATGTTTATTGTCTACCGACGACATAAAGTATCGAATATTTTATAAGAAAAGTATAAAAATGAAATATTTTTGTTTTTTGAACACTGTTATAACGAACTTTAATCCAAGGGTAAGAAAGAATGATTATTTTAATAGCAAAATATATTATGTATATATACATGTACTATAAAATGTTTGTAAGAATTACATAATGTGTATACCTAATATTTATATAAAAAAAATGTATTAAAATGAATTAGTTAAATTTTTTAAACAGCTTAAAAAATACGTTGACAGTTTATGACGTTAGTTTGTAGAAAATTTTCTATGACTTAAACCTATGGACAAGTAAAATAATATTATTTAAAATATCTAATAAAATATGATTATCAAAAGAATTTTTTTTATATATAAAAATATTAAAAAAACCGATTATCAAAAATAACAAGAATAAAAAAAAACGATTTGGTTGTCTTACATTACTAGAATGACATTACAAATGATATGGAATCATTTATATTATAAATACAATGAAATGTAAAGCTATACATGCAAGAAAAATGCAGGAAGCAGATGTTGTAAGAGCCCAACTACTATAAAAAAACGCAAAATTATAGCGACTAAGATGGAGCTAAAAAGAGCAAAAACTGGCTCAGAGTATCCCAAAGTAAAACCCAACTCAAAAAGAGATAGAATCATAACGAGAAATAGATATAAAAATAATGGTCAAGCAAAAACGAGAAATTTAGAAAAACGTAGAGAAATTTAGAAAAATTCGGAAAATCAAAGACGATTGTAAGAATAATTAATACTTGATGTGTGAGGAATATTGTAAATAAGGAAAAAACAAATCAAGAATGGTAATACCTCATTATGGCATTAAAATTAGTTTCAATGTTATTAATATAAATTAATTTTAAAACATGTATTTTTTATATACATATATAAATAGTATTTTTTTTCACTGAATAATAATTTTAATTAAAATAATATTTGTATTTTCAATCTTTTAACAGCTATTTAAAAATCGTTGTAATTTGTTTTTTATAGCCACAACTGGAACGACGACCACGAGCACGTTCAAATTAACGTCCTTTTGATCTAACATATAGTATAGTGTGTGAATGTGGTACATCAGGAGCTTTACCAAAATGTCTACATGATTCCCTAGCAGTACATCTACCTTCCATCAATAAAGTTTTCTTTCCAGTAGGTGACTTAAGAGCGAGTTGATCAAAAGTCAAAATTTTACCACTGGCTTTTAAAATACGTTCATGAGCTTTTTGTGTAACGTGAAGAGCACAAATTTTCATTTTTGATACTTTCAAAAGACGCACATCATCAGTTACTGTACCAACTATTACGCAAGTAACATCTTTTTCCCCACTCTTCTTGAAGAAACGAGTCACACGCTGTAATCACATCGGTGGCCTATTGGTCCTACTCATAAATAAATGCTTTAGTATAATGCGATTAAATTTTTTGTTTGTACGACGTTGTAGAGAACGATTACAATTTTACCAACAATCTCAAATAAACATCTTGAGATCTTGGTTCAGTTCTACGAACTTTACGATCGTATTTGTGGCAAATATCAATACCCATTTTGACAACAGAATCGTGAAAGGAAATTTTAATAATTTAATTATATTTTTTTATTTTAATAAAATAAAAGATGGTGTAGATTCCGAAAACAGTGAATCGACACATTGATCAATATAATTTTCAGTGCGATGACTGGTGAGAGATTAAAAAAAATATACACATACAATATACATAATTGTCTCTGTCTGAGTTAAATATATAGTACAAAACCCATATTATAATATTTAGAAACCCAAAAAAATTTTGTAAAGTGCAGTGCCTATCATCGCTTTTTGTAAATAACTTTTTCTCAATAATATTTTCATTTAAGTAACTGCGTTTTCTTTAATAAACTGTTCTCAAGAACCAATTAACTTTTTATAATTAGTGATTTAAATGAAAATTTGTAGATCAGATTTAACAAAAATCTGTTGTTGGTTCTTTACTTCGCTCTTTGAATATGAACTCATATTAAAAGGGTGTAGCTAAGCTCAAATAAAGATTTATATTAGAGAATATGATTGGAATAGTGACGTACAATAGTGCCACCATAATTCAGAATCATAATTTTCATACTGTTTCGGATTATCAAGACATTCATATCTTCGGAATTTAGGGTAAATATTGTGTATTTGATACATATTTTTTTTTAATTCAAATATTCAATATTATTTTTATATATTACACTTTTGATATATATTTTTCTATACATTATATTTCATTACAGGAAGATAAGCTATATAGCGACTGAATGCATAATATGGGAATTCGTTTACAACCAAAACTTGCTGAATGTGCATAATATTATGAATGTGAGCCTACTCATTGTGTGCTTCCCAAGCATGAACAAATTTGTACACATTTATATAGACATAATCCAATGATAAAAAAACAGAACTAGCAAACAAATTCTGCAAAAAGTTTTGGTATAAAAATTAATTTACCATATTGTCATAAAAATATTTGTCTCAAATTTGCATTTATAAGTATTTATAAGTATTTAATAGACTTGACCTGAAGTTAATTTAATACTTTTCGTTAAGCTTACGTCAAAACCTAAAACTATTCAAAGCTAACTATCCAGCTTAAGTTACGCCTGGTAAAACTTTATTTGATTAGAGCTCAATTCAAATAATAACATTAACATATATACAGAACTTTTTATTTTATTTATATTGATTTTTATCCAAAAATCGAATGTCATTAAAATTGTACCAAACAAATATAATTTTTCTGTAATTAATTTCGATTTATTTCTCCGTTACCTCAAGTTATATGATAATTAAAAATATGGATTGATTCGTAGATAAATTCTAGATCTTAAGCATTAAAAAATTGTAAATTATCACAATGTTAGTTTATTGGGATTAATACCGTTATATATAGAAAAAAAAATTATAAATTCTTTGCTTTAAGGCCAATAGCTAGAGAACCAAAAATGATAGAATTTGGTTTGAAATCTAATCTTAAAGATATGAATTACTGTTTTAAATTACAATTGATTCTTATATTCTAATTCTACTCTGAACAGAGCTATCATCCTATTTACAATGAACCTTTAATAAAGCCCACAAATTTTTAAAGCCTTCACATGTCAACTAATGTATACCATTTCCATTCCAAAATCCGGTATGCAGAAAATAATTCAAAAAATTTCACCAACAATTTCTGATATGTACGTAACTTTTCTGAAAGTTATAGCTATTATTTTGAAGACGTTGGTATTAATGTATACACGTATACATATACACATAAATTTGCTCAATTACATAACATTTATATAAATTATATAATTCAATAACATTTTGGCAATTCATTTTTGTTATCATGATATGTTATGTGTATAGAGATAAGTTGTTATAAGTATATGATTGAAAATGCAATGCTACGTACCGTCCAGCATGTTTAGTATAAATATTTAGTATGTTTAAGCATTTTGCTTTCTCATTTAACTTAATTTAACGTTACTATAATTGAAGATATACACTACAAATCCATCGTTGTTGACCTTAAAACTTTAACAACATTATGAGTACTAAAAGATTAGTTTTTCAAATTGAAAACGATTAGTTTTTCAAATTGAAAACGTTTTTCAATAGGTAGGTCTAGGTGCATTATTTACTGTAAATAGTTTTATTAAAAAAATTGATGAATAGGAAAAATTGAAATAATTTTAGAGAGAGAAAGAAAGAAAGAGTAAATTATTTGAGAAGTACAAAATATTCCAATTAAAATTATAACACGCCAATCTTTTTTTTTTTTTACTATGGAATATTCGGTCCCTAGGAAAATAATAATCGGTTTTAGTGTTAGATTTTAATCTTGAGCACAAATTCTGTCGATGTTTGTTATTTCATTTTTTTTGTTCTCTAATTTTTTTTTTTATTAATCATCAACAATGTTATTTTACTGTTTTTTTTTTATTTTGTTTTTTTTTAAGCAACCAAACAATAATAGTGAATTCTCCACCATCAATTTGGAAACAAAAATAAAAACAAAAAATTATAAAACAAAAAAAAAAGAAATACCATCATGTTACTATTAATGTGGATGGGCGCAACATACAACAAAACACTAAAAATTTAAAGTACTGAATATATATATGTATATATAGTTTATAAGCATACATACATGTGTATAGATTGTGTAACATACGAAAATTTCTTTCCCTCATCTTTGAGGGTATGTCACTCTGAAAACAAGTTTTATGTTACGCTTGAAATGGCAAGGGAAATTTTGTATCTTTTTTCTTATTTTTTTTTTTTATTTTTTTTTGTTCGTAGTTTTCATATTTTTTTTGTTTTGTTTTTCATTTCTGTCGTTTTTGTTTTTAAATATCTAAAGATATCCAAATCTGAGAAGCAGACAAACTCTCTTTATAATATTTTTAGCTCTATATGTAGGTTTGTATGTTCTATGTTTTTATGTAATATTTGAAGTATGATATTTGTATAGATATATATAGGTCTATATATCGCCGTTTGAAAACAAAAATACTATTCACAAACACAATTCATACAACAGAATTATTCTTTCTCTATGGATACAAAAAAAAAACAAAAAAGCAAAGTAAAAACAAAAAACACAAAAATTAAATTTTCAAGGATATACAGAGGTTTTTACATATAAAGAATAACATTGATGAAAGTATTCCTATCACATATATATATATATATATATATATATATATTAATTGTGTATATATCTATGAAGTTTATGCAAAAAAGTACACTACTTAACACATAATTAAAGTCAGCCTATTTTGATTTGGAAAATATATTTTGATTTTGTAAATGTGATATATTTAATGTTTGATAAGTTTAATTTACATTGTAATCAAAAACAAGATTCGTTACATCTAATAAAATATCGCGAAAGGTGTAACAAATCCTCCAGCAATCTAATGTTACACTATAAATAATTTATCTGGATTTTGATATGGTAAAATATCTCTTCAAATATCTTAACTAACAAATTAAAATAGCAGGTAAGTACAATACTGTTGGTAAAACCATTACGAGCATGAGAACATTGGACCTCTTTATAAATCTACGCTCAAAGTTGGATATCGAAACAAATTACTAACGGTAAATGAAAAATATTTAATTTTTTTATTCAACTAAAATGCCAGTAGGATATGTTGACCAAGTCTATCAGCAGTCAGAAGCTAGAATCATATGATTAAAGAATATTGGTATTCATTCCTGAAATCGATATTTTAACAAGAATTTTCTTTTTTATGGATTTTAGTAATTTAAAATTTTTTTATTTAGTTTGTAATTCTAAATTTGAAATTATATTAACGTTATAGGAGGTGTGTTGTAAAGTATAACTATTATACAGAATATTTAATATATATTACAACGTCAATTTTAAATAATATATAATTTTGGATATAAGAAAAGTCATTAAATAATTATCTATAATAATTTAAGTTCAGTTCAATAAAGATCAATAGAACAACAACAGTTTTCGATATACCATGAATTATAAAATACTTTTATAGAAGCTTGAAGCTTTCGACATAAAAAGAACTGATTTCAAATTGTTTATGTCGTATCTAAAATAACTCTATACGTATTACACTCCATTTAATAATGAGTTAAAAATTATTATTAAATTGAGTGTAATAAATTAAAAAAATTGCGATTGGATGTGCGTACATAAGCTAACAGTAAATGTTAACAAAACAAAACTTATATACACTTTTCATAGCGAAAAAGGTAAATACATCTACATTCGATATACAATAAAGTAATAGAAAAGGTAGACTACTATAAATTTCTAGGCGTGAGTTTTGATAACGAATTAAATTGCAATGTCCAAATTCAGGACTTAATACCGAAAATTTTACTTATTACAGATGTTTTTATACCTCAAAGTATAAAAATATTAGTATTGTTTATAATATAGTCTATTTCACAGCATTATAATATATGGAATAGGTATATGGGAAAATACATTCAATAAAATCAAAAACAAAATTTAAAAAATAGCAAATAAAGCGATAAAAAATCTTTTTGGGTTAAAACATAGATATATGATAGATGATTTTAATATTTAAAATCAAGTGAAAATACATAATATACAAAACAGATATGTAAAATCTAATACAACAACTAGAAAAATTAATAAGATACACCAACATGAAACTAGATCCGCTCAGCATATAACATATTCAGTTATATTCCATATCTATAAGGATTAGAGCCTATAACTAACACTGCAGTTCGATTGTTTAATAAACTGGCAGATGAGGTGAAAAACTAACCAACAAAAGAAATTAAAAAAACAATATTTTGGCTAAATTCTAAACATTAGAATAATTTTTAGTCACATAATGATTTGCATATATTTTTGTATATTAATATACATTTTTATCCCTATTTTCGTAAATTAATTGTTACCTACTATTTCTATTCTTATTGTCAGTTGTCTAAATATTAAAATAATAAACATTAACGGTTTGCTTTATATTTTATTTCTATTTTTGATATAACTTCTAAGTTTTTTTTTTCAATTATCACAATATATATGAATGAATGAAATTTTAGATATCATACGCATCATTTCAAATAAATATAAGAAACATATGTATGTATACACTCTGTATGAGCTTCTTAGCTCATTTTGAGAAATGTAATAAATATAAATAAAATAAAAAATAAATTTATCATGATCAAACCCTAACAACTATAATATGTCAATTATACAAAAATATAACCAAAAATTAATTAAATTATAATAAATGATTATAAAAATTATAATAAATGATAGTTATAGTACCCAATGTGTATATTGAATAGTAACGATCTAATAATACATCCTTGAGATAAACAGTAATAATTTTTTATTTCAAGAATGTATTGTAAGATCGTTGATATTCGATATATACATTAGGTACTACAGGTAAAGTTAAAATAGACGGGAAGGTCTATTTTGATAAGATATGACTTATCTATACTTATAAAAGGGAAAGTTTGTTTGTTTGTTTGTTTGTTTGTTTGTTTGTTTGTTTGTTTATTTGTTTGTTTGTTTGTTTGTTCGCTATACACGCGAACTATTTTAAAGATAGAGTTCTGAAATTTTGCACAGTTATTCATGGTACCGGTATGCAAATAACGCGGTACTTTACAAAGCCATCAGATGACAGGTTCGGGTTGCTGCCGTACAACTCTTACCAAGACTCAGGAATATTTTAAAAACCATGTCTGTGACAGATATGAAAATTTACATTTAGATTCTCTTTCACAAATAAAGAAATTCGACTGTTACCGATTTCGAAAATTTGGACTGGTTCAGGTTACTGCCGTACAACTCCCAGCACGTACGTCCCGGGACTATTTCAAAAACCAATTGTGTTACAGGCATGAAAACTTACACTTAGATACTCTTTCACAAATAAAGAAATTTGACTGTTACCGATTTCGAAAATTTGGGCTGGTTCGGGTTGCTGTCGTACAACTCCTAGCACGTAGGTTTCAGGAATATTTCAAAAACCAATTGTGTTACAGGCATAAAAACTTACACTTAAATACTCTTTCACAAATACAGAAATTCGACTTTACCGATTTCAAAAATTTGGACTGGTTCGGGTTGCTGCCCTACAACTCTTAGCATGTATGTCTCAGGAATAAAAACCAATAGTGTTACAGGCATGAAAATTTACACTTACATACTCTATCAGAAATGTTTCAAAAAAAAAATTGTGTTACAGACTTAAAAATTTATTCATAGGTATTCTATGAAAAATAAAAAAACATGTATTTTCCTGAAAATGTATTTTCGAATTTAGGAATCAGTATAAAATTTTTACATGACATGACTATGTAAATTAGCCACAAAAATGTGACGATTCGTTTTATTAATCAGAAAATACTGCAGTGTTCTAGGGGGTCCATGTGTACAAATCGATAGATACAGTTATCGATGAAAATGAAGTTGTTGTTCCTCATCAATTGTAATTAAAAGTAGTAGCTTCAATATTGCTTCTACGAAACTTGAAGAAACCAAAATTATGGTACTAGATTAAGAATAAGAACTTGGCATCCTCATTTCATTTAAGTACAAATTCCAATTGATTGTGGAAAAAACGAAAATTTCTTTATTTCAAGAATACCTCAACAGCAAGGAGCGTATTTGCTTATACTTCATCAGAAAAGATCACCAAAATATTGTTTACAAAGAAATAATTTTAATATAAGTATAGCTTAAGTTGGAGTATTGTTGATATTTTTTTATCGTAGTGAAAAAAAATATTAGAATATTTTTGATAAACCAATTTTTTTCAATTCGATTCATAAATCAAACTTCATTGAAATAAATTCGATTCATTTTGTGGTCGACCCGGACAACGTCGGGTAACTTTGCTAGTATTTTATATTTCCAAAATTATAACTATTTGTAAGTTAAAATAAACAAGACATTAACTGAATTTAATAATAAATAATTAAAAGCTATGCAGCAATCATACTAAATTTCTGCCTTATTAACTTATTGAATGTGGAAAACTACTGCTATTGTCAGGAACTAAGCCTTCTTAAATAGAATAGCTGTTGAGATAACCTTCCCAGAATCCCTCGTTCTCTATTTCATTTAAATTGTCCCAGATTATACTCTTAATTATTTGTTAGTACTTATTTTAACCAGTGACGTACCCTTCGTCCAAGGACCCAGGTCGAAAAATCTTAAAATATTTTTTTTTGCTTCATCGGGAATTGAACCTGGAGCCTAAGGCAGGTGCTCTACCTACTGCACTACCCAGTGTCTTTATTATGTCTAGGCATTGTCAAAAGTATTGTATTGTCGATCTTAAAATTGATTTTATTGCGTGTCTGCAATATGTATTATAAAAAACATGTTATCTATTGCTAGCTCTAAATCGAGTTTTAGTCTCACGTTGTCCTGGTGTTTTTAAAAATTAAAAAATATAAAATAATCACAGTTATTGTTATAATCTATTTTATAAGCATTACCCCTAATATACTGAACAAAAATAGAATTTAAAATTTCAATGTTCTAATTTCAATTTCGTAAATTAGAATTTTATGAATTTATTTAAATGACATGGACTATTCAAAATAAAACACGTTGCTTTTAAAGTATATATATATATATATATATATATATGTAGATATTATATATATACATATAATATTTTTACATATATGTATATTTATATATATACATTAATAGGATATAACTTGTACAATAGGGTTTCAGTTTTAGACTATCATTTCAGTTCTGGTTGTCTTGTTCGTTGTCTTGACGGTTCCTTTTTGAAAAACGGAAATGACAGCCTCGTAAGAAAGTGAAACAAAAATTCTTTGCTTGTTCGTTTATTCTTTTAAATGTTTGTTTTTTTTTTTTTTGCTTTGAATTTTTTGTTTTTTTTTTCTGCTCTTTTATTTTTCTTACGTACATATAAAATACGTTATCCGCGCCATTTCTCCCCCTGACTGCTCTGACAAATACCAACACATCGGCACCATTCATTCTTATTTTCCTTTTGTTTATTATTGTTATTATTGTTATTATTAAGTTTTTTTTTTTTTGTGAACTTCCAAAAATTCGAAAATCTTTTGGTTTACATTTTCTTCGTAAAGTTTTTCTTTTCTTTTATTTTATTTTGTTGTTATTTTTTATGTTGTTTTTGTTCTTTAAATTTTGTATTTTGTTTAAGAAGATGTAGTGTAGCGCTGTTTTTGTTATGGACACATATAGGAAATTGTATAGACAGACATTAGTAAAATATTTTTAATATCAAAGGTACGAGTTTATCCTTCTCAACAAGAATAAGAAAATAGAAAAGTAAAGCATTATTTTTACACAAAAAAAAAAAAAAAAAGATAGTGAAAATAAAAATGATTCCATTGGAATATCAGAGTATTAAAAAAAAAATAATAATAAAAAGGATGTTATATGGGAAATTTGTGAAAAATAAAATAATAAAAACAAAAATATGAAACAAAACGATAGAGGGTTAAAAAATTATTTGAATATCTGAAAAATTATTTCATTTCAAAATATTCAATTAGAATATTGTAAACTTATATTAGTAGTGGGGCGGTAGGTAAATATTGAAATATAAAATATTTTCAATCACAAAATTTACAATAAATTTAATTTTTATAATTTGTATTATAAATGAATTATTGAGTAGAATCTTTTGTAAAGACATGAAGTCGAAAATTGTTATGTTCATGTTTACACGACTTCAGCTTAATTAAAACATAATACTAGAAATAGCGCAAAATTTAGCTAGGACATTCCAATTTTTATTAAGATAGTCACTAATGTGAACAAAATTATGTATTTATGTACTTATCAATAACAAATCATTTATTTGTACATATACATGAGACCGTAAGTCTCTACAATTATTGAATAAGAGTAATATAAAGAGTATGAATAGAAAATACAACAAAACACAAATATTTAGCAAAAAATTTTAAGAGAACAATAAACAAATTTTTTAAAAACAAAAGATCATAAAATTGGATAAAAATTAACTAAATTAAAGTTGTGTAGATTAATTAGTACTAATATTAGTGCGCTATTTGAAATTCGAGGAAGTTTCATTTCAATTTATCATGGACACTATGTTTTTATTGATTTATCTTAAACAACAACCTCATACGTATAGTAATAATTTATTTAAAAAAATTTAAATCGGAGATGTTGTTGTGGCAATTTGATAAATAAATGACTTATAAATGGGCTGAAATTTATCAAAATTAATATATACTTTTTTTTATTCAAATTCAACATTTTATCTAACATTTTGTTTGACAAAATGTTGGATTTAAATGCAAAATTTTTTAATTTGTTTGAAAAAATGTTGAATTTGAGTGGAAAAAAGTATATACAAAAATATGCAATTAAATAACAACAATTCTTGTCTGAAATGTTCCGAACAGAGTTCAATGAATTTATCATCATGATATTGGGGCCCTAATAAACATCCAGCAACGTATCCCAAAGTACTGAAATCTGAATAAAAAAGAAAAAATGGCTGAGGTTACCATTATGACGTGGTATAATTAAATTCATACTCCGTGGTGATCTCCAAATAGTTATTTTGTCATGCAAATATAAAAGACCAGTTTTTCAGATTATTTTCCTCATGTATGACACATATCTCAAATCTGGGAAATTGGTAAACAGCCATTGTTATATAATATATATATTTGTTAAAACTTAACCATTTCAGACCCAAGCAAACAAAAATATTCTTCAGTTGGTTCTATACAACTCTATACATAATCCATGTATCACATAACAATATATCCACATAATCTACATAGACAAAAGCCATGGATAAATATAAATTATGACGATGCTTTTGAATAAAAATGTCAATTTTGACAAACTACAGACGCATTTTTTCACATCACACAATTTTATTAAATATTATCTCTAAATTTAATTCTAAGTTCACTAATTTTTTAATATACAAAAATTCTTGGGCTGGATTGGATATAAATTAATTAAATTCTTTATAACGAAATTCCCAAGTTAAAATAAATAAAAAACTGCATCTTGGAATCAAAACTGAGAAGCTTTGTTGCACGTAGGAAAAGAAGAATAATACTGAAGAAGATATAAAATGCATTTAACAACATAATTGCTCTAGATATAGGTAGGTATTTTAAATAAAAAATTGAAACTATTATAAATAATAAATGCATTTACCACTACAAAAATATTATGGTTTTCAATCGATCACAAGACCTTTCTATTGTTTCATTTAAAATTTTACAAGTAAATTTTACAAAACAATTTTTGTTTGAAGGACACACAAAAAAATTAAAAATTCTAATTTTGTTTAACACAAAAAAAAAAAAAATGTGTCCTTGAAAATGGAAAGTTTTGCTAAATATTTTCTCTTTTCTTTTGTTATCAAAATAATGAATTTGCGTAAATTGGCATTTTGTATACCCAAGAAAAAGAACAATAAAAAAAATAGTTTTAGAAATTTTCCAATGTTTATACCTATGTAATCGTAATGTAATGTTACAATAAAATAATGTCCTTAATTATTTACATGGATATATTTTTTAATTGTGAAATTGTGAAATACAATAATGTGCAATCAATCGTTGTGTGTATATTTTTTATTTTTGGATACGCATTCGTAAAATATTGAAAAGACTAAAACATTTTGTTATTCGATTTTTTGTCCTTGTTGAGGGCGGATTGAAAAATATTTTCCATTTTTAATTATGAAAGACAAAGGAAATCGTGTCACAATATGAATGATTTATGTATTTGGAAATATGTCAAACGGTTTTTGTGATTTATTGTTTTGTAAATTTCTCTTTCTTTCATTCATCTTTTGTTCTTTTTTTTTTTGTTTTTTGTTTTTGTTTTTGTTTCGGTTTTTGGTTTTTGATTTTATTTTATTAGTTATTTAGTTTATACAATGGATTAATTATTATGGAATAACTACAATAATTATTGCAAATCAAAATTCAAATTAGATTGGAATGCAAAATACATAATTATCACACTTTGATTGTCACATTTGTTTTTTTTTTCGATTAATTTGCATAATGATGATTCTATTTCAATTTAATTAGCTCCTTAATAATTAAGTTCTATTAAAATATCCTGTATGTTATAATTTTTTTCCTGCACATTATAATATTGTTGTTAAAGAAGAGTTTGTAGCATCTAAGAAAAGTAAATGTATACTTATATACACAACACATATATGTATGTATGTATGGTTATTATAAATTCGAAAAACTAAATGAAATATGAAAAATTTTCAGATTTTTGTCCATTCCTTTTTGCAAGAAATCAACATGAGCAACAGTAAGGTTGGTCAGTCCAATTGTAGAATATTGCTTAAGAAAAATTCATATACTTTCTGTTCATACACTAAAGAATCTGTTCATACACTAAAGAACGATCGATTTAGAATTAAAGTTAAGGGTAACAGAATTCGTTGAAGTGCCAGTTATGGAATTTAAAACTAAATCACAAATACACCAGTTTTGAAGACAATCAAATATCAGGACGTAAATCTTCTAAATATATTTTATAGGAAGAAAATGATGAACAAATCAATAAAAATAATAACTGAATAATAATCGATATGGTATGAATATATTTGTAATACCAATAGACTAATACTACTATTTTCTATATCATTACGATTATCTAAAATAGAATACGAAATATAAACAAATGTAATATTTTTTAATATTATGATTGTAACCGATACGGTGGACAGCTAGAAAATGTTTCAAGAATATTTTAGGAGCTACTAATACCGAGTACATTGGCATACATGAGCACAATTGAGAGAGCTGAATGTGACATGACTACACCCAGAGTGGTGCAGTAGATGGAGCGATTTCCTTTCAATGGAAAGCTTTCAAGTTTGATTTCTGATGAATGGAAAACGTGCTTTATGGGGTTTTTCAACCTGTTCTATAGTACCCTTTATCACTGGGATAAAATAAATGACAAAAAATAATTGATTGGTAACAACTTAAATTAAAATGGATAATTACGCTATTTAAGAAAACTTGATAATATATACTCTAAAAATATTAGACATATTATAGTAAAAATTGCATCAGAATCGTACTTAATGCACGAAAAGGCAATTCTATTTAAATTTGAATTACTGTCAACAACTTAAAAGGAAAAAAGGGGTAGTAGTAAAGTTTTTTTATATCATTTTTTGATATATAAGTCTCCCTAACAAAATGCACGAAAATCGATACAAATAACCGGGTAATAACCTACACTTAAATAATGGAGTATAATAATTTAGTACCCCTACTAGATTTTAAATTGAGAAATATATTGAAAATAACAGAAATATTCAGAAGAATAGTTCACATCGTACAGGCTGGGTGGCGCACAAGGTAGAGTGCCTGCATTTCAACTGAAAAGGCAAAAAATGTTTTCTGGATTTTCGTCCTGGTCCAGTACCCTTTATCATTGGGATAAAATAAATAATTAATAGTTGAGAGTTTTGGTTCACTAAAAATAAAAAATGGAACTATGTTATTATGAATGCAAATTATACTCTAATACACAGTATATAGATATAGTTTTCCACATTTAAATATTAGTCTATACTATACCAAAAAAATTCTACAGCCCAGCTATTGTATGTGCTTGTGTATTCCAAATTTCTGTGTAAAAGTAGATAGGGTGTTCATCCCATTGGCTTGGAATTATAAAAAAAAAAAATCGTGCCATTTTAGGAAAATAACTTTTTTCAATTTATTTGACCTTCTTATTTATCTGTGGAGAAATCTGAACAAATTAAAATTACAATAATTATAATTAATCTAAAAACAAAATATAAAAAACGTATGTAAACTAAAACAAAAATCATCAACACAAGAAATATAGCTATATATAGGACATACAAAATGTTGTCCTTTAAGCTCTATACCTACAGAAAATGTCGTGCACTCAAATTCACAGAATGATCTTGAATGGGAGAATTAACACAAATGAATATACAACAGAATATTACGCCTTCTACCGGTTGAAATAGATTAACCACCTGTAGGTAGTCCAGAAACACTAATACTTTTCAATGACTCTTCACTAAAAATATTTTACCTGTCATATTCTCATGGTGAATTCTTAACATAAAAGAAATAATTCTAAACAACTTGTATAAATAAAGCCAAAATATCTTAATTAAAATAAATTAAATTTATTGTAATCAAATTTCTATCTCTCTTTCCAGAAGATTTCATTATTATTATTGGAATACGCAATTGCATATTACATACGCAAATTTCTAACTTATTTAAATTTTGATTTTTTGGTACTTATTTCATTCGATTTTATTTGAAACTGGAAAATAATCGTCCATAAAATCAAATTTCTATCTAGACTGTTGGGTGCTGACGTTTTCGTAATAAAAAGTGAAAAACCTTACATGTTAGTTATTTACAATGATGTTGAAAAATCTTTGAGGCTTTTGGTAAATCAATCCCTATTGATTTTTTGAAATTATGGAGACCTAATTGCACTTATACATAATTTTTTGCCATCGATTTTTTTCCAATGATAAGTTTTGATTGTTCTTTTTTCATGCACAATGACCGGAGTAACTTTTATTAATATTATTAATTAATTTAAAACTTTAATATTAAGTTACTTGACCCAAAAAAAAAATTAAATAGAAAATAAATAGTTTTGTATAACATAATAACCCTATATACACAATACATACTTTTTAAACGTCTGAAAAGCAGGAAATGTCAATTTGTGTGAATTTTAAACTAAAAATGTATTTTAAAATGTTACTTAATCAAAGCTTTATAGTAAATGCAAATACATAATAATTTTTTTAGTTATATAGAATATTTAATTAAATTATATCAGGGTTTCTCAATCTTATTATTATGTATGGGATTTTCAAATTATCATGCTATAAATTTGTAATTTTGTAACACTTTTATTGATGATGAAATAAATTACATATTAGGTTTTAGAAGCTTTTAGAAGCAAATTTATTTGTATATGTCAACTCATTGATATTCAAACTCTTGAATCTAGACATAATATTGTTTCAGTAATGTTTTCATATGATGTTTTATCATCTAGAATAAATGGCCCATATAATTTAAATTTGTATAATTTATATGCTGCAATGCATAATGTACGATGTCGTAGATTTTTATATCTCGAATCTCATAGAACTAATTATGGCCCTTCTGAGCCTATAGTTAGCTTTCAACGGCCATTTAATACTTTTTCTTCCGTGATAGATTTTCATTATAGTAGACAATTCTTCAAGAGAAATGTTACAAAAAAATTTTAAATTAATTGTATTTTGTATAAAATAAATTTATGTAATTATAATTTTTTTTGAGTGTGAAATATTAAAATTTCCATGTCCTAAGAGGCCTATAATAGTAACCAGCATTTTAAAACTTAACCCTATTCAAAAGGTAAATTTATACCTGCTAAGAGGCTATTAAATGAGAGAGATCAGTAAATTTCAAATATACTTTTGGACCTTAAGAACGTATGAAAAAATATTTTTTGTTTTAAATTTTTTATGTTTTATTTGTTTTACGCTTTTTATTCAAAAAATTTAAATTAAGTACAAAATGAATGAAATTAACAAAACAAGATAAAAGTAATGAGAGAAATAAGTAAATTCTATTCACAATAATTTTTTGTGAGTAATTCAAACAAAATCTATGCTAACCAATACATTCACTATAGGTATTTTTTAGACAAAATAAATAAAAATGAATAATAAAAAAGAATAGAACTTTATACAAAATAACTGGTACGGTTAAAAGAGTTGTTATCACTTTATTAAAATTAATTAATTTATCTATTTAAATTGAAAAAAAATAAACTTCATTATATTTTATTTCTGTTATTTATTTATTCTATTGCTAGTAACTTAGATAGAACAGCTTTTTGTAGTATTTTGAAGTATGGCCCTGTACTTTATTATGTTAAAGTAGAATAAGTAATGTGTTACTAGTATTTATTAATCAAATAGGTGCTGGCATATCAATAAATTAAATGTGGAAAATATATTCTATTATCATGAACTAGCCATCTTTAATCACAGTTTCGTCGTTTCGTTGAGTCTGTTTAACTAAATCATTATCAAATTATACAAATCTATACAGAAGCTTTATAAAATATAATTTTTTTGCTGAGCCTGCGCCGAATTGGAATACGTGGCCTTATGATTAATAATCAGATAACCATTACACCATGCAAGGCGGTTCAATTCATTATATTATTCAGCTGTATTATTATATTCAGAATTTCGTCTCTTTTGAACAATTACTTACTTACATCTTTTGATACAATTAACTAGGTCATAACCGAAAGCCTTAGATGCTAGTGCTAACATTGTAGTTACTTAGTAGAAATGCAAATTAATTTTCGTTTTTTTGCTTTATAAAGAAATAAATAAATATAATTAATCAGCTATATGGTAACTTTTCGAGCCAACACTTTTTCATTGCTTTCTCCATTCATTTACAGCAGTTCAACAACTGAATATTGATATGCCGTAGATACTCAAAATTACATGTTGGGAAATCAATATTAAATAAAGTTGAATGTTTGAATGATTAAAAAATGAGAAAAAAAACAACTGGTCGATAAAATTGGCAAAATTTAATATTATTGAAAAATGGGTATCGCACTGAGTAAATACTAGATTTATTTAGTAATGATTGTAATATATGTATGTACGTTTGCCATATAAGCCAATGAAAAATGTAAATACATAAAATCTATACACATCTGGTAAATATGACTAATGTACGGTAAGTCAAGCCAACAAAATAAATTTTTTTGTTTATCTAAAAGACGAAAGAAATATTTAAACACGTAAGAAATTTTTAATAAATTTATTTATTATTTAAATATTATATTTAATAATAATTTGAGTATTAGGTATAAAAGAAAACGAAATTTGACTTTAATTCACAGCCTTTAAAAATAAGTTTAGGAAACGAAAAGGTGTATAGACGATCAGTTATTCAGTCAGTTTTCACTGTCACTTAAAACTGAAAAGTGTCTACACGCTCAGTTTTGAATGAAAAAATGGACAGATGGCGAAAACTGAGAATTTTCATTTATGTCACAATTGGAAGTGAAACTTAGACAAAATATAAAATTCAAGTGTTGCTTCTCTAAAATGTTTTTTTCTGTATTTATGGTTATGCGGTTTATTTTGACATTAGATATTAGAAAAATTGGCTATGAAACTCGGAACGATTAAAATCAAAAAACTGACAACAAGTTGAAAGCATTTTAACTTTTTTTTATACTTTTCAAACAATGACAAATACATGGATTTCAGTGAAAACTGACAGTGTTCACTGATCGTCTAGACACCGCCATATTTGTTTCAAAATTTTATAAGCAGCACTTGTTACTTAATGGTTCAAGATATTAAGGTTTTCCCAAATTATAGCTGTAAAATTATTAAACTACAACTGGAACATTAAAATATGTAATACGTAATACAAATATGTGCAGTATAATTGAACACGTATGAACATGAAGCAGAACCAAAAAAAAAAAAATAATTTTTTTTAATGCGTACGTGTATAGACAAAAGCTTTGAGCATTAATAAAACCAATGCATAAACGGCAACAAAGAAAAAAAAATAATATTGGTCCCTGTCTTTTTTGAAAGCTGTTACAATTCCGAAAATCCACTTATAAAAGCGATAGTAGATTACGATTTAGTATTAAGATCATTTTAGTTAATAGACGTTAGTTAAGATTTAGGAGGTTTAAATTAGGTTTTATATTAGCATAAAATAATTAATTAAAGGTTTTTACTTGCCATTTTGTCCTTTGCAAATTAATTTTATTCTAAATACTTAAGTCAGGTTGGTCTAAATTACAAATCAAAGGTGTAAATATTCTAGTAATATAAGCTCTTGAAATATAGAATTAAAATAGGTATATGAAAATAACATATTGTACAAATACATTAATAAAGAGGCAAAAAGGTTAACGTATATCAATGATACATGTTCATACAGCACAAATACAATGGCCAGAAAACATATGCAATATACACTAATGCTTTGCCGTATGAACAGGTACCAAAAATACACAGCATACCAAAAATTAAAGTAATTGAAAATTGAGGATATGCGACAAAGTAAAACTAATTGAGATACCTACTTAAAAACTGATTACATGCAGATTTAAAAAGATCCCATTTGAAAATCTCCATCATTAAGCCCGAAAGTGCAAAAATAGCGGATACAGCATGCCAATACTCAGTCGACGAGCTGTGTACATTTTACTAAGGTATTTATTTAATAATTTTGACTTTTGTACAAAAACAATAATACCCCTTCCAATTTTCATCGATCTTCAAAATTTTAACAAAAATTTGTGTCAATTTTTATATTGCAAATTTTTAACATAAAATTATTTTATGATTGAAAAAAGTTTGAGAACCAATGGTATTAATATACCAAAAGTTTAATGATGTAATAATTCTTAATTATTTCATGTTTGTATATTATATAGGTAAGTAATACATAGTTTTTTTATTTAAAATTAATTTTCTATAATTTTAGTTAGAATGACTTTGTTTTCACGAAATAATGTTAAAAATAAAAATAAAAAAAATAATAAACTATTTTGGGTCAACATTTTGCAAAATTTTCAATTTGTTTTTATTAACAAATTTTATTCTATCAGTCTACTGCTACAAAAAATCATATGACATTGAATGAGTTCAGTAAAATTTAATAGAAGAACTTAACTTCTATGTATAAATGGAACGGCTATCTACATTTTTGATTTGAAAAAAAAAAAACAAAATTAAATAAACTGACTGAGAACTGTCACTGTCACACTGTCCAAATTACATTTAACTTCCTGTTATATTTCGATTATGAAAAAAACGGCAAATATTATTGAAAAAATAAAAACAGTGTTTCTTTCAGACACTCAATGGAAATATGCAGAGAATTAAGGGAATATGAATAAAAATTTACAGAAATTTTTTTTTTATTGGACTTAATTTTTTTTTAAATATTTTAATGTTTATGACTATGAAGAAGTCATGATGAAGTAATGTTGATTTCGAAATATCGATATTTGCTATTAAAATATAAAAAGCTGTTAATGAAATAAAAACCTGAATTTAATTAAAATATAAAAATTGCATAGGTAATAAAAAAATATTATAACTATAGATAGTAAAAAACAGAGAATTCAATATTATATTTCAAATGAAAGTGAAGTTGTAATACTTTGTCTATTATAAATAATGTAGATAAATTTTGCAGTGAAAAATAGATTCTATTGCAAATAGAGTTATAGAGATTTTTAAAAATTCGAAATAATTTGCATTAGTATTTTGTATAAAAAAGCGCTACCATATATATTTGATTAAAATAAGAACTCCGGTATCAAAGGCTGAATAAAATTCGTTTCCAAAATATTATCAACAATTATTTACAATCTCTTTACATTCGGAAGCAAATCAATTTAAATGTTCACAAAATAAATTATCTGAATGTAGTAATTTTATTATTCTACATATTTTAGTTAGTATATAGTTACTATAAATGGATGTGGTGTAGTCAAACGTGAAAAGCAAATTATTACAGACCGATGTACTACTTTTGATAGCTTTATCATTAATATGACAGTGAAATATTATATCTCTACGTCCAATCGCTCACATTGTGTGAAACAAACTTAAAATGTATTTTATTGTCAAAATTAGAAAAAAACTGAAAATATCACCAAAAAACGAGAGACCATACCATATCATACCAACGTCAATGTTGGCTTAACATACTATACCAAAGTCAATCGCTGCCATTGTTATATTTTGAAAATTAGCTGATCATTCACAATATCCAATCGTTTCAATCAAAAATGGTTAGAAGACCGTTATAAAACAATCAAAATTTATTAGAAGACAAATTCTAAAAACAAAAAGGGTATGAACCAGCCATACCTTCTGAAATGAAAATGATTACATCACAAAGCTAGTGTTTGAATGAAAACCTCAGGGAACTCGTTATATGTGGAAAGGCCGAAAAAAACATGAAAGTTCATCTGGTAAGCGAGGTTGAATATGAAAATATTAGTTAAAAGCTTCTCCAATACGGATTAAATAATAATTGTGGAGAAGTAAGTGATATAAATGAAGTGAAATAACAAAGTAAGTAATTGTGATATAAACATCTAACTCCGAATGTTTTATTTAAATTGCTATATTTGGTTATTGCTGGCTTGTACATGGCTTGTAGAAGCTTGAATTTTAAAAATGAACAAATTAAATTAATTTGAAGCTTTTGAAATATAGTATTATTACCAGCGATTGTTAAAAATATTTTACGTAGACAGAATTACAGACGTTGTCATTTTCAGAATTATAGAGAACGATAGATTGCTCCAACTCATCAAACACAGAAAGGCAAACTGTTTTAGCCATAAAAAATGTAATAAAAAACTACGAGCTACTCCAACTAATTATCGAAGAAGAGAATTGAAGACAAGAGAAAAATCGACATATGTCCTGGCTGTGAAACATTCGAAACTGGACCGAACCAAAAAATAAATGGACAATTGTTCAACATAGCCAGATGCCGTTAGCAATCTTCCAGAATAGTCGAAAAATTAATGACGTGTATAAAAAAAAAAGTGATTGTTGAGATTGTATAAGTGTAGTTACCCGATAGCTTAGGTTTGACTGACACCAGAATACCCATAGTATGGTCACTTTACATATATTGGGGTTGCAAAGAATACTTAGTTGAAAATTAAAAGTACTTAAAACACTGAGTGTTTTTATATTTAACTGATCAACACAAATTTATTCCAGAACTGATTTCGGACTGTATAGCAGTGTGTGAAAAAAATTATTTGTACAACATAATTTACTTACTTACTTAGGTGGCCAATAGACTATGTAGGTCCTGAGCCTGACTCATCAACGTCCTCCATTTTTGTCGGTCACGGGACAAAATAACCGAGTATATAATGTAAACTACAATTTTTACCCATACTTAAAATACAGTACCTACATCTATATTACCAATAACTTTAAACACCAAAGTGGCTCTAAATGACTGTGTAAAAGTGTATCTGTTCATAAAAGCAAAAGGATTAGTAAATTCCTGAATAAATTTTGTGTGCGCAACGCAACGCTTTTCCTTAAATCATTTAAAAAAAATCCTTAAATTTTTAAAGCAATTAAAATATAATATTATTTTAATAAAGATTTCTACATATATATATATATATATATATATATATATATAATATATTTATTCAATTATTTCAGAATTAAATAAAATTTGCATTAACATATGATAATATGATCGCATTACGTATGCATTACAATCTGACATCTTTTTTAACATTGATAATTTTTTTATAAAAAAAAAACAAAAAAAAAAACATTCACACACACAAACATTATTGTTATTATTATTTTTTTTTACTCCAACATAATGTAAACATAAATATATATTATAAAATATATTCAACTGTATACCTATATACAATTGTATGTAAGAATGCTTAAAATTTGTAAATGAATGCATCTCTCGTAGAATATAAAAATGAATATTTCGAAAATATGCGGTTTCAATCTCAATGATTTGCAACCTGCGAAAAAGCTCACACATAGTACCTAAACAACATAAAAGGATTATCGGAAAACATTATAATACAAAAATGAATAAACGTGTGTATATAATATATGTGTGTATATAAAAAAAAAACATTTTTTTAAATAAAATTCAACATGCCATTTAATTTAGCTTCATTAGACTTTTGAATTTTCTTAATATGCATATTTTTAACGTTTTAAGACGTTCATAAAATATGTATCAATAAGTAAGTTAAAAGGTATATAAACTAAATTAATATGAAATAAATACAGGGTGTTTAATTTTTTTTAATTTAAATAGAAATTTTAAAATTATTTTAATTTAGATTTAAATTGATTTAATTATTAAATTATTCTATAAAATGTAAATAACTTAGCATTTGGTTAGACTGTTAATTTGGCACCGGAACAGTAGAATACTTTTGCTGATTATATTATAATATTTGAAATGTGTATAGTATTATCAAAAATGTTTTGTTTTGTCAATTTTTTAAACGTTTGCGATCAATGCAAAATCATCGTTTAAAAATTTAATATCACATGTGACTGGAGATGGAATATGATTAATAGAAGAAAGTAGTCGATTACGGTGTCTACCGAATTAAATCTTTAAATGCTATCTGTACAAATTTAATGACGCTCATCAAACCGTTTTACTTCTTATTTCAAAAATGATCGTGTTCGATTCGTGGAATGATCACATTAATGCATTTATAAAAATGTTTTTTTTAAACTACGTAAGCTCTGGAAATTTTCTTATTATTTTCTTATTAGGGAATATGTGAAAAAGAAACTGGTTCTGTCTTTAATCTTTCCACATCTCACTTATTGGGATGTAGTTTATTCTGGAATGAGTGCAGATGAGTTTTTCAGACTAAAGTTAATTTTTAATGCTTGTACACGCTTTGTCACAAACCGACGTAAATTTGACAGTATTAGAGAGGTTTCCAAAATCATACTTGATTGTACATTTGAAAACTATCTGAAATATAAATATACGGAAAATTATATCTAAATATACGCCAGAATATCTCTATGAGAAAATAACCCATGGTAGGTGACTAAGAGGTCCAAGCTTAATTATTCCAAGGCACACAGGAAGATTAAGAAATCAATCCTTTTTTGTAAAGGCAGTGGCGTTATGGAATTCTTTGCTGAACGTTCTCAGGTGTGAGTTATGTAATTCTAAATTTTACGAGCTTAGTTGGGTGTAATTTAAATAAAAGCTGTAGTCAGATTATCTTTAATTTAATTTAAATACTGAGAATTATTATTTGCAATAATGTTTGTTATGTCTGTTATCTTTCGCTTTACTTCCATAGATTAAGTTAGTTTAAGTACAATGAAATTACATTTTTTTTTATCTAAACTCTTGTAGAGACTTACCGTCTCATGTATATATATGTACATAATGAAATAAATAAATAAATAAAAAAAATTAATAAATAAGAAGTGCCTTTTAGAAGTTTACGTTCCTGCCCTCTTTGATAAATCTAGAACAACTATGTTTCCCACAACTATTATACTTTGGATTGGATTATAATTGCGGACTTGAAAGTAACATTTAGTGTTAATGAAGTATAGTTTGTTGGTGATATACCCTTGACTACTACTATACATTATTAATATTACTAAACTTCGTATGTTAGACATCATTACAATGTAGATCAGAAGTTTGTTGAACATTACAAGATTTACAATAAAAGAATGAAGATGTGTGTCATGCATTGTTCAAATTAATTTCATGACAAGCATCTGTAAATATTTCTATCTCATAAGAGAATAATACAAATTTTATGAAGTATAATCGATCACCAAATTGTTTTCCCATATAAAATGCAAAAAATAAATTTGTCAATTAATGCTGAACCGAACTCAAATTTTTACAATTAATTTTTCATTATTTCTATAGTCTTACTAAGTACAGTTAGAAAGTTAAAGCCTCAAAATATAAATAACACAAAATCTAAATATAAATGATTTGCACATAATGCAGAAGCTGTGTAATTTGAATATAAGAAGCTTTTCTCTTCGGTATTATTTAGAATTAAATTCACTGCATACATTTTGCCATGCTAAAATTTAGAACAACCAAAAAAGAAAGATTATATAACTAATCTAATACTTTCAAAGACTTCCAGTGGTAATTCTCAGTTAGATGGTAAGTAAATCTATTATTAGAGGTGGGCAAATAAATTTTCTATACATACAACTAAAACTGAATTCATGGTGCACAAATTTATTTCTTTATATATTAGCTTACCTGTAGCATTATCCAGCTACGCAATAGACAGTAGGAGCAAGAGTCCAGCAATACAATGGAGTATAATGTGCAGATCATGAATGGTAACCCATTGATTTCTCGTATCAGCTAGCCTTTATATGTTGGGTACATATCAAAAAATGTCATACAAACTACTGAATGTCTCCTTCAGAGACAAATTGTATTGTTTTATAGGAAAATATATGCACGGTACGACGCAAACAAAATTTCAGGCGTTTTTCTTTTCGAAGTTCATTTCTTTTATTCCAATGAAAAAAGGTACTAAGCTAAGCATTTTGCTTTCATATGGAATCGAACCTAGAACTTTTGTTTCAATGACAGGTGCTCTACATACTGCGCCATCAAGCATGTGTCAAATTTATGATTTTAATTATTTATTATAACTCTAAGGTGTCTTTTTCTTGCTTCATTTCTGAAGGATGTTATAAGCAATCACATTATCAGATATTTGCATTAAAATTATTAGGAATTTATTCCCGGATTTTATATATGTAAACCAGTAAACAGATACGTGTATCTTATTGCGGTTTACATATTATTTCTACCGAGACTCCATCTTTCTTTAATTATTATTCCTTATGTATATTAGAGTAGCAGTGGACTATCCTTTTCATTTCATTTCGCAAAACACGGCTGAAGTAGAGCTTATCGTTTATTTCATTCAGTCAACTCGTTTTGTTGAAAACAAAAAACAAAATACTTGATAACGTACAATATGGCTTTACATGAGAAAGGGTTACCGATAATATGTTTATCAGAAATTTAGTATGGAGTTTTTTTTTAACTTCTTACCTTTGCAAAACTTTTTACTTCTATAATATAAACCTATAAAATATACTAAATATATATAACAAAACTATTTCGCTTCTTGGTGTTCAAAAAATTAACCGGAACACATCTAAATGCCAAGTTATTACCTTTTCTGTAGGAGAAATTCTATTCGGACAGTTTGGCTCAATTATCAGTTAAATAACAGTTTACTTTTAAGAATAAATTGTAATATAGGCCTCGGGTTAACACTTGTCCCTAAACTAAGCTTCAAGCTAGATTGTGAGCAAAGCCAATTCTTCTTTAGGTTTCATTAAACGATGGTCTAAAAAATTTTCTAATCCCTACCTCACGAAAAATATTTATGTTACATATGTAAGGTCTACACTTGAACATACCAGAAAAGTATGGTCCCCTAATTACTTCACTGATATTAATCGAATTGAATCGGTTCAGTGAAAATTTGTACGTGATTTTTTGTTGATTGATCCATTGCTATTTCCACCTTATGTCCACCGTCTTATTGTCTGATTGTATAGAAAAATTACTTATACCTATCTCCTTTATTCTCAGATTCATTCGGGTTAGACCTTGAAATTTCAAATTATTTGGTGGAAAAAACCAATCGAAAAAACCTCAGAACCACATTGTAATTTGTTCGCTCCACTTAGTTCCACTTTCCCTTCCACCCTACTGAATATGACAAATTCAAACCAATCACAAGAGTGGTCCATGAAATAAATTCTAATTCTAACTCTTTTGATCGTTAACTAAGTGTTTAAACTGTTACGTTTCGTTATAATGCGTTAAACTGAGACTAATTAACAACTTTTCTTTTTTTAGCTTTGATATTTACTAGTTCGGCCTAGATCTTTAAAGTATTTAAATTATTGGCAAATGTGTTAACTTATAATTTTTAATTCTCTACTAACATCATGTATCTAGTTTAGCTTATTTTAACATTTTCTATTCAAAGATGGCGATGTTTTATACTAAGCCTACTAGATGATATATTGCACAAACAAACGTAGTCGGATTTCCTCTAGTAATAGATGTATGATATGTGCTTGGTCTAAGCCTCAATCCGACATAATAGTTAAAGAAGTGACTTATGTTAGAAAATTAAATTTTGAAACTTTGTGAAATCAGTCAGGTTTTCTACATGTGTACTTGGCAATAGAATCACTAGGATTCACTTTGAATTCAAATTAATTTTAAATATCCCAAAATATTAAGATCTACTAAAACTTTAAATTATAGAGCCTAAACGCATGCTGTACATACATATATATTCATAATTATAGTTTAATGTCTTATACATATACATATTATATATGTAAATTGAACTTCAATTCGTATATTATGCAAAAGTTTGCATCTAATTTTATGTTGACAAACTTATTCGCGGACAAACAGAGATAGTGCTGAATTTAATTTTTATTTTTATTTCTTCTTATTTCAATTTTCAGATCAACTTGTATGCAGACTAAATATGGTAATTTCTCTCAATTCAAACTACTCGCATGCAAATTTTATTTATTTTCATTTTTTTATGTTTTTATTTTTTTTTTCTTTGTCTTTCTGTTGTTTTACTTAAGTTGTCCTTTTGTTTTAATTTTTTTTTTTTTTGAAATTCTATTTTCTCAAATCTGTGTTGATATTTTGTGTCCACTTTATTTGCGTGATGACATGATGTAAATTGTAGTATGGTTTAAGCAACTTGCATGTAAGAACAAATGTACACATAAATGCGCAGCGCATTTTAACTGTGCTGATGGTTTGTATATATTATGTTCTGATTTTATTTTACTGTAAATTGTTCAAACTGAAATTGAAAATTGAAATAACAAAAAACCAAGAAAAAAAAAAAAAAACAAATAACATTTTTTTTCGTTATGGATTAAATGAACTAAACAAAAAAAAAAACAAAGTAAAATATACTAAAAGCAAAATATCCGAATTAAAAAAAAAAAAAAAAAAAAACAAGCAAATAAAAGAATACGCAGCAGTTTTATCTACTGCCAAGCCATGAGCTTAAATAATAAAAGAATGAGAAAAAAAAATTCGAACCTGAGAAGAATTAAACCAAGTTTTTTTCCATATATTTTTAATAGGCTAATAAAAATAGGAGATTCAATCCTAAATAAAGACGTTATAATTGATTATTTCAATTGATTTGCTCGCTGTCTAATAATTGTTTTTTTTTAATTTTATTTAATTCGCAATGTAAGATTTTAGCAGTCTTTATAGGATCTAAAAATTTATACCCAATGTTAAAAATATTAGAAATTTGAATGCAATTTTTTTTATTTTTGAAATTTTCATTTTATAATCTATTATGTATTAATCAGTCAATAAGGTTTAACATTTAAAAAACATTAAAAAATGAAATCGATTCGGCGATTTTAGTCATTATAGGCAATCTGTGTGTCAATAGATTATTTTTACTCATAATTTTCCATTGCTTCTCATTGATACGGGAATGGTTTTTTGTTCTTTATTGTTTTTCCTGTTTTTTTTTTTATTTATAAAAATTCAGTATATGTACTTTTTTCCTGTAACTATACACGATAGCCTGTGCTCTTTAATGTAGTTACTGAGCTCTGAGGAAAATTAAGTGGTTATTTAAAATTTTTATTCATAAATTGTTAAAATAATTTTCATGTTCATTCCAATAAGAAAAAGAAAATTGATTTTAAAATACATTATGAAATTGTTTATTCGTTTATAATGGCTATTGTATAATATATTTATAATTTAAAATTAATAATTTTTAACTTGATTAAAAAAAATTTATTAAAATTTAATTAAATTAGCTGCAATTACACTGATGAAGGAAGTAATTTGTTTTCGAAACATCGAAATTTATAAAATAAAAATTTAATTTTGGTATTAAAGAATTAAATTCTGAATAATTAAATATTAAAGTTAGAAAATGTTTTATCAATACAAAAAGCTAGTTTTGTACTAAGTGAAAAAAAAATAAATTTAAATTTGAATTTTTAATATTGTGTTATTCTTTTTTTTCTTTTTATTATAGTTAATTTATTGAATTGGAAATTGAATTTTGAATTATTATTTTGTTGTAGGTAATTTACGTTTTTCTTTTTTTTTTCTTGAATTGTTATTGTTACTGTCTAAGTTGTTGATATTATCTCGACATTTATTTTTCAATATGATATTTTTGTTGATGTATAAACTTGTAATAAATTGTATTAAATGTTCAACACGAGCTCTAATAGGTCTTATGAGATCATGAATAAATAAATAATAATAAAAAAATAAATGAATTGTAATAAATATTTTACTTAACAAATAATTTGCTTGTTTAAGATGTATTCAGATTAGAAAGGGACAAAACACAAAAGTCTCGGTACCGTGTAGAACTACAAGCCTGAATCAAGTTCAGAAACACTGATTTGTTATTAAATATTACAGACTAGCGTTGACAAGTCCTTTTAAGCTTACAAAAGTTCTTGACAAATAAAACCTTTCTCTACAGTGTATACTTCTAATATTAATATTTTCACCCCTTCCTTATTCCAAAGTCGATTAATTGTTAGTTTAATATTTTAATTTATACAAAAGTAATAATGTTAATAAATTGTAATTAAAATTGAAAATAAGATGATGGCAACATTATAGGATTTGCTATATTGTTCAGCATTTTAAGTATGCACAATTTTGAATTATTTCTTATTAATTGATAGAACTACATCAAATTACATTGATTAGCAATGAAAGTAATTAATCACCGGATTGTCAATTTTTGCCTTTACAAATAAAATTTCATTCTAAATAATAAGTCAGGTTAGCGTAAATAAGTATACACAACAAAAGTGTAAATACTCTAGTATATAATATAAGCTCTGAAAATATTGAATTAAAATACATAATATACAATAAAACATACTACATAAGGCGTAATAAAAATAAATAATAATAAAATTAATTAAAAAAACAATATAAAATTACATAGCAATTCAAATGTTGTGAATGTTGTAATGGTTGAAATTTCTTAGAATTAGGGATTTTCATCACACAGATATTCTTCAAAACCTATATTTTTGTTCTAATTTTTTTTATACCTATAGGTAGAATCACCTTTTCGTGCTTAATTAAGTACGGTATTGCTTAAGTTTATATATTCATAGATAGTTAAACATTTTAATCACTATATATTCAATCTGTACATTCAATCTGAACCATTTCAAAACCGATTTTGATTATTATTCTTTTAAATGATAGATATTTAAAAGGAGACGTGGCGAACTCAAATATTTTTTCCAAATTTTTTTAATTTTCAATTTAGAAATTTTAACTCAAAATTTCACCCAATGTATAAGTCATTTTAACGTACAAAAATTTTGATTTAAATCTAATTATTATGTATTGAGGTTGTTGTTTAAGATAAATTAATAAAAAACATAGTGTCCACAATAAATTAAAATAATGGAAAACAATTGATAACGAAATATTGACTACTACAATTTTTTATCAAACTTCATCGAATTTCGAGCACCGTATACACCGAGCGAATGTATGTATATATATATATAAAGTAATGTATATGTATATATTTTACAGAAATTAAGCATATTGTAACATTTATTTAAAAGCAAAAATTCACTCGTTTAATAAAAAATTATTCCGAAATACCGAACCATATATTATAGCAAACATTAGGTTGTTATCATCTCAATTTCCATTAGCAATCATATATAGTAATAAACTCTAATATTTGATTTAAATAAATTATTATAAACACTCTGCAGAAGTCTCGTTACCGAATTATTATTATTTTTCACATTGTTGTTCCTAATAACATCAGTAATTGTATTTATGTTCTATACGAGTACTCTGTACCTTGAGATTTACCAGAACAATTGTATTTTTATATTTCAGTTTATTATTTAGGAAGTATTTGATAGTATCATCGAAACCGTCAATTGATGGTATATGCACATATTATTATATATAGATAGATTACATTATATATTTATTATTTTGTTGTTGTTGTTGTATAATGTAATATTCGTTTTTTAACGATAATACGATTGCATTTTTGTTACGCATCGCACACGCTTATTTTTATATTTTCTTTTTACCTTTTTGTTACTGTTTTTTTTTTCTCTTTCTTTTCTTATATATATATATACTTTTCTTTTTAAATTATGTTGTCACTTCATTGCTTTTATTGTGTATGACCTTCTTCTTATACAAGTCACGGGATGTAATCGCGACATGAATGAATCCATAAACTATTGAAGTTTAGTTACAAAAGAAAAACAAGAAAAAATAATAATAATAATAAAAATAAACAGGTAACAAAACGCGATCGATTTTTTGTTGTGATTTTGTGCTTTGTCACATTTTTAAAAAGCAAAAAAAAAAAAAAACAATACATTAAACGATGAAAATTTATTCATTTGAAATTGTGTATTAAAATATATTTCATTTTATATTTTATTTTAAAGATATATATATACATATTATATATATTTGTATATATATATATATATATATATATATATATATATTTAAACACGAGTTCATTTTAGTAAACATTATCTCTATAAATTGAAAATGGTTATTTCATGTTACTCAATTTGAATTCTATATTATACTAAAAGATACAATATTGTTGAACACAGTGATTTCGAATAGATTGCTCAATTTGTCGTCTGATGGAAACAAAAAATAAATTATTGAAAGAAGATGAAAAAGATAAAAACAAAAACAAAAAAAAATGTAATGAACATTAAAATTATTTTAAATATTGTAATAAAGTAGAATATGTACATATATATAATATAATTATTTGTATTTATATAGATTGAAAAAAATAAAGTTATTAAAATTTTATATTGAAATATATTGCATTCAATAATATAAAAACAAAATCGCTAAATCGGGTAATCGCTACATCAAAAAAATAATTAATTGCTTTTTACGAATCATTTAAGAAATAAATTATAAATTTTCGCGTTAAATGAAATTTTTGTAAATGTGAAATAAAATTAATAATATAATTTTATTTCAATTAAATTACAATATTGTTCTAATTTATATAAAAATTTAATTCTATCAAATAATAAATCTACAATTTCAATCAAATTTGAATCAATTTCAGAAATGGATAAAATAATCGAAAATTTAATTGAATGAGTTGAAATTAACGCAAGTCAAATTTACACAGTAATATGTAAAGTATAGATATACCTATAAATATATTATATAATAAATATATATCAGAAAAAACCGATATAATTCTAAATCTTAATCTGAGTCAATCTTAGAAAAAATTACTATATAAAACTGCAGATTAAAATTGCTAATTATTTTTAATAGATTGCATTGCAATAGAGGGAGGGAAAGTGGCTTTCATGAATAAAAATAACAGATTTCAACTATAAAAGCTTATAGCAAATTTTCATCATTCTAACAGGAAAAAAATATGGGTTGATATTAGGCTGGTGGTCAAATTTGTTATTAGAAAAAAAAAATTATATTTTATAAATTTTTTATAAGCACAATATGTAATTGAGATAACATCCACGAATCAATTGATGAAAAGTGATAGGTACCGCCATTTTTTTTCTCCAAGCACAAATTCTGATATTGTAAAATATCACTGGAATTCTCGTAAATACAAGTTCTTAAAACGGTTTCTTAATACAAAAATTTAAAAAAAAAACAAATTTTTTTTAACTCAGCATATTTTGACATTATATTGAGTCGAACATTGATGAGAATATTGATGGAAAATTTATGAGAATCAGACTACCATCAATTAGTTTCCCACCCATTTCTCATCAATTAATGTATTGTATTGACAAGTATTGATGAAAACATGTGTAATAGGGGTGTTCATTAATTATTTTGGCCAAGTTGTCGTAGTTTTATCATCAGCTGACCATTGAAATCAATTTGTTTCTTCAACTGCTAATATTTTTCCTCATTAGCTGTTTAGTTATATCGATGACACCAGTGAACGTATATCTTTCATCATAATCCATATTATTTGTATTTAATATTTGATAAATTTTTGCGACATATTAACGGATGTCAAATAGAATTTACGTTTCGTATAACTTCTTATTAAAAAGCGAGTTGATGTAGACAATTTTATATTTGATCCCCTTCAAAGGAAAAAGATTGGGAAATGTTTACGCCATTAATACGCTGTAGAACTAAATCGGATTAGTCAGTAAATTGCAAAATTATTATTAAATTAATTTCATATGAAATACTTTGCACATTTTAAAATTATACTTAATTATCATTTATAATATATATTAACATAAATCCAATGTGTATAGTTGTATACTAACGCTAAATTGATATGATTGTATATTTGAAACAAGAACATATTATATAAAGATAATATATATATAATTAATAAATTTAATAAATAAATTTAAATTACTTACAATTTTTTATTTAGTATTAGATAGGAGAGTGTTGAGTTCGTAATCCTAATAAATGAGTTATATCCTGGAAAATGAAAAAAAAAATTAAATTATTAATTGAGTATGTTAATATAATATGTGGTAACGGTAAATTTTTATTTAAATTGTAATTCATTATTGATCGAATAAAAACCTGTACATGTATACCGAATCACTCAGTAGCAAAGTAATCTGCATACAGTAGTCTTGAATAACATTTGGATAGCAATTTGTATATAGGGTATAAAATAATGCTGAACTACTTTTAATAATATTTAATTATTATAAATAATTAATAATAAATATAAATAAAATTTATAAAGCAATATAAATTGTGCCAATCTAAGAAATAACTCTTCAAATTTGGAAAGCACAACTCGCTCACTACACGATAAATAGAGCGGCCTAATTTGCACCATGGGTATTGCATAAATTAATAAACAACAATAACTGGACGACTTAAACTATTATCAAAGAGAAGAAACGACGAGTGTTACTATTATTGATTTTTCTCATGGATCGAAACAAAATGAGTTACGAAGCCCCATGAATTGGATGCACAACAGAAATACATGTGGTAGTTATCGTAATTTCAAAATAATGAAAGCTAAAGATAAATCTAGAAAATGTTAGGTTATAATTTTTCATTTTACCAGGATTGACAATAACTTTATATCTTTATGAATCGATTAATGATTTCCTATATAGCTAAATATTTGCTGAATTTTTATCTATAATAAAACAAAACACTAATATCAGAAGCATTCATTTTAAATTTTTTGATATCAGCTAAAATTCTTTATATTTTTTATTAATGTAATACTTTGTAATGCAATACAATTCACTCTATAAAATTAGAATCATTCATTAATAAAAACCGTCGTTATAGCTTATTATTATTTTTAATTAGTTGATTTTTGGTACAGATTATAAAATATACATATAAACAGAAAACTTAAACGTTTGCTATACTAAAAGAATAAATTAGATCGTTGGTCGAAAATAAATCGAAAATATTTCTTTTTGAAGCTATTCCCACAGTCGATTTATTATAATATAATATAATATTTTTTATATGTACGGGTACGGCCATATTTAATTCATGCGAAATAATTTAGTAATATTCAAATTTTGAAACAATTGTTTCTTATTTTAGCAAGCTTAAATTTCAAGTTGAAATTTAAACTCAATATTAAAAATATGTCTAAGTTAAAATTAAAAATAATTTTAATTTACTAAATATATTGTGGGTAATGCCGCACTATGCCCTACAGATGGGGTTACAGGACGATGATGAATATATTGTAAAAAAATAAAATATTAACTGTATTTTCTTCATCGGGGTCAGTATCGGAGTCTCAATATTCATACATAGAAATACAACAACAAATTGAACAGACAAAATTATACGACTGAGGTCAGTCAGTAAAGTTAGTGTTTAATTTTTTAGTACCTACCTATATATTGTACTAAATTTTTTTTGTTTAAAGTTGTAACTGCAGTGTCAAAATTATTTTCTTTTATGTACCTACATATATTTAATTTGTGTACTTTAGTTTATAAATTCTATTTTAATAATTTTATTTTATTTTTGAATCTGTTTATTTTCAGTTAACTGTATTTAATACAAATAAATTTAAAAATTGACAAAACAAAAATAAAATTATAAAAATAAACCTAATATATATTATTAACGAAATTTACGTGTAGAAAATTCGAATAAAATTTGGCATAAAAATATCCTATAAGAATTCCAACAGTATTTTCCAAACATTGGCCTGACCATACAGCGACTATAAAAATGCATCTATTGTGCAATATGAGCGTCTGTAGAGTGGTTCAAGTAAAATTTTATGAATTTTTTTACTAATGGATACACTTTGAGTAGTCACACCTCTGTCTATCTCAACATTAATCCATTTAATATTACTTTATTTACTGCATTTATTGGGAACATCACACAGTCAAAGGAATAAAACAAAAACAAAAAATATTTTAAACTTCAAATAAATTCTTCATTCTTTAATCATCCCTACACATTTTAATTATATTCATATACATAATATGTATAATGATATATGTTATTACATGTATTATGTATATAATAAAATGTCTATGCGATTAAAATTATTATTATAATACGACGTGTTACGTGTAGAGAAGATAGCATCTTTATCTAAAAATTGTTTTATTGTTTTAAATTACAAAAACTCAATAAATTTTAGTACAGCTCAAAACCATTTAGAATAAATAACAAATTCGCCATCTATGATAATTTTTATGAGATTTTTATCTACAAAAACAAAACAAAAAATTATGATAATAAAAATAAATTTGTTTTTGTTTTTCTATTTTTGGTAATTCAAATCTTCCAAAAAATATCTTATTTGGCTTCTACTGATACACATTCCTTGCTATATACATACATACATACTGGTTTGTTTGGCAATTGGTATACACAAAAATTCATGTATCTGATGTTTATAAACAAATAAATTTGTATGTATATAAACATAATGTTTACATCATAAAAATAATGATTATCCAGCAACATTTTATCGTACCAACCATCTGGCGGTAATTATTTTGATTTACTCAGACTGTGGGTTGACAGCTTTATTTTCTCATTTAGAGAAACAAAAACATTTGAATATTCAACAACTAATCGTACATATGTGCATACATACATATGTAGATATTAATTTGTTTGTGTAATAAAGTTAGTCAGCCATTTATTAACATAAAGTTTATTTTTTTGTGTTTTGTTTTTGTTTTTTTTTTTATGAGGAGGAGTTGTTTATGGTTATGATAATGATTATTAGGATGATTATTATTATTGTTATTGCGGTGATTATGACGATATATTAGACATTATTATTAAACATTCATTCATATTATGTTTATATGTACATATTTATTTTGATTGAGTTAATAATTAATTATTATATTATAATTTAGTAATTTTTGATTTTTTTTTTTTATTTTCTTTTTTGAAGAAAATAAATTTAAAAAGTTATAGCATTATAAATATTTTGAATATTCAAATAAAAAAAAAAACAAAATTTAATGAATGAAAATAATGAGTCGAGTTGAATACGATTTGAAATATATCGTGAATAAAAAATGTAAATTTATGAGATTTATTAAATCATATTATATAGGTACAATGTTTGAAGTGTGCTGCAGAAATATTTGTTATTAATGAAAAAATTTATCAAAAGAATTATTATTGATAATATAATTTGGAATTATTCAAATTTTGAGCAACAATTAATATTAATATTTCGGAATTTTTTTTTGCGGATATGTTTTTCATATGTATGTATGTATTACTATATCTACAGAAAAAACTAATTTTGCGAAAATATTTAAGAAAATATAAATCGAAAATAGAACTAGCTAGTTTTAGCTCTTTAAGTATACCTAATTTCTAAAATATTAGATCTAATTGATTTTTTCATTCCCATTTTAAATTTCTTCAAAAATATACATGCCCCCAAACTACTATCAAATATCTAGATAAAATGTTATATGGCTTATCGTTCATAAATAAACATATATAAAACCAGGTGTAAAATATGAATGATGTTTAGGAACAAAACAAGTCAAAACTAAGTATATTACCTATATAACTTAACAAACGTATTTACCACTTTATATAATTTACAAAAGTTTATCAGATATTTGCTTTAATTGGGTTTCTATAAATAATAACATTTTTCCCACATAAAGACTATTATATACCATTCGCTATATTCAGAGCTTATTAATAAGAATATCAATAATTGGCGTTATACCAAAATTTCAAGTATTATTTTAACTTCAAATTCAAAATTAATTATTCTTATTTAAAACTAAATCAACTAGTGAATACCTTTTTCCTGTATACAACTATAACATTGTTATAACAATAAAAAAATAATTGTTGATAAACATAACCACAGGATTAACCATTATAATATGATTGTATATACAAAATATACATATATTTTTTTGTAATGTAATGTCTCTAAAAAAATCTAAATAAAAATAATATCAATAGTATTTTTTTTTCGATTTACTTTTTTTTTTTATCTCGCTTGCTGTGTAATAAATTGAGATTCTTATCGTTACAATTTTTGCTTCATAAATTGCATCAAAAAACTAAATTCCCACCATAAAATATAATTTTATATTATTTATATATACATACAATATATATATATATATATATATATATGTATATGAATTGTATTATTGTTTTTATTTAAAGGTTTATTTTCAATTCAAGATGGTCAATTGTTGAATTGAATTTAACAAGCATTGACACATTATAATACGAGAATAAAATTCGATAAGATCTTCATCTCATCTTTTCCGCTCTTTATAAAGTTTATTATAGGTATATGAATATGTTTTATGTATATATATATATATATATATATGTAATATAATGTATAATATTACCTAATGTATTGAATCTTTGTTTTGAAAAAAAAAAAAAATAATAATAAAATAAACGAATAATACAAGAAACAAACAGTTTAACCCTTTAAAGTGACAACACCAGAGTATATTTACTTCAAAAAAGAACAAAACACAAGGTTTTGTTATATTATGGTTGGAAGTTTCACACTTATTTTGAATAAAAGAACAAAACATTAAAAAAAAAAAAAATTGCACAAAAAAAAAGTAGCATCGGTTTCTTTGTGAAAGCTGGTTAAACACATTTCAATATGTTTCAATTTTTTGTTGGCTATTGACTTTGTTTTCTTGTTCTTGTTGTGTTTATTGTTGAATGACTTTAACCCTTAATTGGAGTGATGAAATATATTTTTTTTTTGAGGATAACAGTCACATGAGGACCCAAAATAATATATTTTCTCAACCTAAGTTTTCACTAATTTAATATTAAAAAATAAGTTAATATTTAATATTTAATTATTTTGTGCAAAATGTATTTGCACAAAAACAATATGACAAGTCTATCAATAGTTATGGCGGAAAAGGACATACAAAATTAAATTAACTGTTTTTAGATTGATGATTCTTACGGAGGTGTAAGAATGTCCTTGTTGTAGAGTTTTTCTTGTTGTTCTAGACCTAAAATTACTATCATGTTGTATAGATAATTTTAACTTAAATTTTAAATAATCCTTTCTATTGAACTTTTGTATTTAATTTAGATTACAAAAATTGTTAGTAATTAGAATTAATATTAATATTATAGAATTTGTAAGTTTATATTTGCGAAATTGTAAATTTATTGTTTTGTAATTAAACAAAAAATTTGGCAAATCAAAAATATTTAAAAAAATATATATAATCAGATAATGTTTGAACATAACCTAATTATTATTTTCGACTGATAAAACATTTTAAAAACAATAAATGAAGAAGCAAGAATTGGAAATTCAAATGTTAAGTAATAAGCTTAAATTATTAACTAAATAGACATCAAATCAAATAAATGTTTACAGTTAAGTTTTCAAAATTATTCCTGAATAAAATATCAAAATGAAAATGATAGATGGGCACTGAACTGAACAGATAGAGAAGAGAGCTGAAAACTGAAAAAATTATTAAGAATCAATGCTATGCTGACGAGCTAAAAGTGCTATATTATTATTTCATTTAATAATTATTGTATATATATACCCTATTATTCGAGTATATATTATTAACGATAATTATACCAAGTACAATATTAAAATAGACACATAGAATAAAAATTTAAAACAATATAGGGAGAATAACCCTCAATACCCTACCTAACCTGTACTGTAAAGCTAAGTATGCTGTTAAAAACTTTTGCCTGTCAACAAATTAATGCAAAAACTACTTCAAAATCAGTACAAAATTTGATCGGAAATTCGTTTAATCAATAACAGGTGCCATTACTTGGTCATTGGACAATCAACAACATGAAAATAAAATCTAACTATTTATACTAAAAAAACTAACTGTTAAACTATTTCAACTAACTATAATAATAAAAATGAAGCCTTTTGAGGAATACATCGAAGAAGAAATGGAAGAAAATTTTCCCCCAAATTTCGTTTGTAGTTCAGCAATCAGAATGGTTAAAACCTAATTTATTATTTTATATTTATTTAATATTATTATCTTTTATTTTTAAGTTATTATATTTTGATTGTTTTTGATAATCAGATTTGTTTTTAGTGATATATTTAAATAATTAGTCGCAAGCACTGATGAACGAAGTAAGTTGCTTCCGAAATATAGATATTTGCAAAATAAAAATATATATGATTAGTGAAAGGAAACTCGACTTTTATTCCATAATTATTATATTTTATTTTATTAATTAATACCTTTTAAGATCACCAAACGTTGTTAATTTTCTAATGTCAAAATTTTGCCGAGCAAAAATAAATTTTATATACCCGGGTATACAAAGGAGGAGCAAAAATTTTGAAGTTTAATACTTGGCGGTCAAAACAAGAATCTCATTTTATTTTGTACTCAGCATACTAATAGCGTACTAAAAAGCTAAGTTTGAAGCAAAATTTTTGTTACCATTTTTGTACAACAACAAATTACATGAAACAATGTCAAATTTTTGCACAGCGTACTAACAGCATACCTAGTTTAATATAAAAATGTTTGAAAGAGTTTAGCTCACCTGGTCCTTTAAAAATTAGTATTAAACCGAGAATGATAGGTACTCAAATACTTTCTATCCCAATTAAAGGTTAATTATATTATAATGGATGTGCTGTTTTTATTTTAATATAGCATTTATTGAACGAAATGTGCAATCTTTGTACGTTTTGAAATTGTTGCAATTATAATTTTGCAAAAACAAAAAATAAAATAAATTCAGCGAAAATCAACAGTTTATTGTATTTCTGTATAGATGAGTATATTGTCTTTTTTTCAATTATATATTTAAGAGTCAATATTATTTTCTATTAACCATTTAAAGTGAGATAAAACGCTTTAGCAAACCACTGTAATCCTACTGATTGTTAATATAGGATTCAACTAGAATTTAGAAATAAAAACAATATGTATTTATTTTTTTGTATAATTCAACCGTTCAATATTTTTCTTGTATTATTATTAAAAAAAAAAAAAACAAAAGTAAAAGCGAAGACTGGGCTAATTCAGAACGCCAAGAATTTAATAGCAAGTTTAGTACCTATATAGAAACAAATAATTTAAAAAAATATTAAACCGTAAGTATATTTAGAAATCACTTAGTAGAAGAAGCATTCCAGAAAAAATATATAGCCATAATTAAAGAATCCGAAAAAGATGAAAGATCATGCATCAAGGACAGCTGACAAATCCAGGTGTGTTCAAAATCAGTTTCAGTAAACATCACCAGGAAACTCCAAAAGTACTTCAATAGATGCATCCTTCGCATCCTAAAAATTCGTTGCCCACAAGCCATTTCCATTAGAATGGATGCATGGGAATGTGGGAAAAAATGAAGCAAAACCAAATAGACGTGACCATTCGACCGTACATACTCTGAGGAAACCCGACATTCATCGCGAAATAATGGAATTCTCAGGGTACATATCGTGTCGGAAGGCCGAGAAAAACATGGAGAATAACAATCCTAGAACGTGGCCACAATTGAAGAGGTTAGCCGCAGATAGGAACCGATGGAAAGATTTTATTTCCGCCCTATGCTCCACCGTTGGGGTTACAGGACAATGATGATGACCAAACTATCATAGATGCTATTAAGACTACTATTCAATACAAAATATCTGTCGAAACAGCCATACCTATAGATAAATAATTAATGATATATGAAGTAGGAAGAATCAGTAAACCAACCTACTGAATTCTTACATTCATATAATTTGACAGGTTTGCTACCACACATTCTAAAATTTAAAATTAGTGTTCCAGTTATTCCAATAGATTTAGATTTGCAGTGAAATGAATCGACAAACAATATCATCGAAGCAACAATTCGAAATGGAAAATTCAAAAAAAAAAATGCTATGCTACCACGAAGGCGAACACGTCGTATGCCTTCCGAATTCAAACGTTTGCAATTTTCAATACTCCTCGCCTTTATACAATGACAGACAATAAAAAAAAAACGAATTGACATGGGAAAGGTGTGCGAATTAAGTTTAGAAAACCTATATTTCTTACAGTTAAATGTTACCGGTTCACATGTTGCTAAACCATCGGATTGTTGTGTACGCACCATCAGATATAAATACTAAAAATATTGTGTCGCAAGGCATTACAATAATGTTAACACACAAGTCTATTATATTATTTTACGTTCAATTAATTTTCAATAAGTATTTTCAAAATATTAATTTTTTTTATTTACAAACAATGACATAGCAACGCGTGACCGGTCTGCTAATAGCTTATAAAACTTAAAAATGTCTACATTTACATTAGAAATAATAATAAAAAAAATAAATAGACTTGTAAATACTCAATTGCGATTTGGTTCACTTTCCAAATAACAGTAAAAATAATATATATATATATATATCATATAATATACATATACCTAAATGTAATTGAAACTGTAAATAAAATTCAATTCAATTAACTGAACATACAGATAGATAAAGGATTATCTACTGTTTTAGAGAAGAAATAATCATTCAAGATATTTTCAATTTTTAGAACGTTACACACCCCATATTACACATAATAAAATGTCCTGTTTATTATCCTTTTCATGTACTAAAAATTTATTACCAAAAAATATCCCATTTTAGATTTTATCCTTTTTATTTTATCATCAAATATTATTTTATATCCTTTTAATGGTACTGGAAAAATCCGTAAGATGTCGCTATAAATGTACAAATTTTCATTTTAATGTTGGAAGGATATTTTTAATGTTGATGGTTTTATTGTTTTTTTTTTTTTTTGTTTTTTTTTTCGTATTTTATTTTTATGGATGTGTATACACAATTAATGTTAGGTTAGGACATAAGGATTGTTGTTTATGTTTTATTCTATATGAACAAGTATTTGGAGAGTTTTTAGTACTCTCAAGAGATAAAAGAAGAAAATTATTAGAGAAAAATTAAGTGTGAATTAAGAAAAATGTGTATATTTTCTAATAAATAAACTTTATATAAACTATTATGAAATATTGAAATAGTAATGCATGAAAATTTATTTTTATTATTATTTATTAGAAAATGAAAGTTTGAATATTTTTAAAATGAAAAATGTGATTTTATTTATATGAGAAATTCCGTAATGGAAATTTGAAGAGAATTGTAAATATTTTTTTATATACATATTTAGTATGTTTAATTAAAAGCATCACGTTGCAGTCGAATATTTTATTCCTTTGATCTTATTTGAGTTTTGTTTGTTGGGGTCTTACAAAAACACCTGAATGGACATTGTGATTAAAAAGAATTTGTAGTCTTCGCAAATAAAAGTTGAAGCAAATAAATAAAACTAAATTTTTTTTTATTTATCAGTGTACCTGCAGATAAATCCGCAGATCTACTTCAGGTCCTTTTCCCTTTCTGGGTGTGGTAAAACTAAATTGTTTCAAATATAATATAAAATCTAAATTGTTTTTTTATTCTAAAAGTTGAAATATATTTAAAGACAACTGGGCAATGTACTTACTATACATTACTTTTCATTATAAATTGATAAGTAAAAATAAAAGTTGGCGTTGTTATAATGTAAACAATGACTGCTTTTCCTAATGCAATCAAATTTTTTTTTTTAAATTATTTTTTTCATGTTATTCTTCATTGCAGTATAGACTATCAATAACGAAATCGCAGACTCTATTTCCGGAAATGAGCTTAGTTTCTAACATATTTTTTTGAATTTTTATCTGGTCTTTTTCAACTCGTCTCCATGTTTTGGTTGTCCTCTTTTTCTGTAACCTTGCAGGACGTTTAATAACTTTTCCCTCTATTTCACATATTTTGCTCAAGTTGTTTTCGGTTAAGCCCATTTTATAAAAGTAATCCTTAAGACTAAACAGGGGCCGATTTCCATTAGCGTTAGCTCAACTTTTCGCTCCACCCAATCTTTCAACTGGATCTTAGCTATACTCAGGGGAGTCCCACAGTACAAATGTGGTGCTACGAAAGGTGTATCCGATACCTTTTTTGCTAGATAATCTGCAGCTTCGCTTACTGCTATGCCAGAATACCGTGGTTTACCCACATTAGTGTGACTTTATCTGTTTTCCCCATAGTTTTATGTATGTCTAAACAGTCTCATATTAGCGTTGATGTGATAACATTTGAATTGATAGCTAGCACGGTAATTATTAGAATATAGAAATATATATAAAAAAAAAACAACGAGCCAGTTTCGTAAAATTGTAAAATATTTTCATTAATTTTATTTTAATTTTTTTTATTAATTTCAGTCATTCAGTTTTATTATCATTCAGTATAGAAACAACATTATAGCGGCTGCATCTTGAATATATTGGACAGGTATTTGAACTTATTTTTTCTACAATAGTCAAAATCTGACCTGAAAATTCTTAATTTATTATAAACATTTTTATCTATTTTTATCGAGTACAGCTTTTATCTATACATAAAAAATGTCAAGATAAAATAGAATATTGCGTAGAATTTAATTACAGTACAGAAACTGCTTCATTTGTCTATGTGACCGCTAATTATTCAGCTTCAAAATTTCAATCGTTTTTCTAAAAATCTATTTAGTAGGAGTGAAAATTCTATAGGGCTGAACAAAGTCGATGACATTTGGTATTAATAAATGGACAAAATAGAGTAGAATAGTGCAAAATTTGAAAAAAGGTTAAGAGGCTGACCCCAAGTTCTAACATCAACAGATAATAGAGCTCGACAGACTAATTCTTCTATAAATATGGTAAGTACTAATAACTTTAGTACTTTATTTATTTTTTATTATTATTATTTTCTTATTTACTATAATTAAAATTACAACAAAAGTCAGCACTAGCTGCCAGGGTTATTTTTATAAGTCTGACTATGGTATGTAAATATTTATTTTATGGTATGGAAATATAGGAAAGATACTGTAACTCACAATCAATGTAATCCACCTTATATACGCCATTTAGTTTGTTTTCACCTTATGTTGCTACTCCAACCTCTCTGGTGTGTAGTAGAAAATAGAAGAGAGAATATATTTTGAACTAAGTAAATTCCAGAAATTGAATTTAAAGGTTTATTCCGTAACGATATTGTACGAGATATAAATGAAACACTTGAGTGTACAAAAGATTGTGTTACATTTCTCGACATCACGCAGGACTTCGATAAAGTCTAAAAGCATGAAAGGCTATTATTGAAATTAAAAAGGCTGCTTCCTCACCATTATCATCAATTTTTCAAATCACACCTAAGTAATCGAATATCTGTAGTGAAGAACAACAGCAATATTCCAGATATTAGGCAAATACCAGGTGTACCACAGGGAAGTGCTTTAGGATCAGTGCTTTATGCGAATTTACGCAACCGATCACAAAAACTGATTGCAGCTTCTTTTGATATTGCTATTTTTGACATCTCATACAAATCCGAGAACAGCCTTTAAAATATTGCAATCTTTTTAAATTGAAAATTGGCTTATGAAATAGAGAATAAATGGAAACAAAGTAAAATTAAACAGTAAAAGAGTAAGTCCTGCAGTAAAATTAAACAATTAACTACTACTACTACAGATGGATTTAGTAAAGTACTTGGGTATGCATTTAGACCGCCGACTTACTTGGAGAACTAACATTTTCTAAAAAAACAGGCAAGTCAGAATAAAGTTCAACCAACTCTACTGACTTATAGGGCGTTATTCCAAACTATCAAATTACAGCAAATTGAACCTACGGTCTACAGCTATGGAGTACTACAAGTAACTCAAACATAGTAATAATTGAACGTTTTCAGTCAAAAGTACTGTGACCCATTATAAATGCCTCCTGGTTTGTAATAAACGACAGAATACTAGAAGATCTAAAGATTCCATGTGTGAAAGAAACAGTCACATCCAAGTCAACATCAAATCACACAAGACTTCAAAATCACCCAAATGTGCTGGTTCCAGAATTTTTAATTACTCGACGGATACGCAGACTAGAAAGATTCACGCCATTGGAACTAAGTTTGGAAATTGCAAATTTCCAAAAAACTAGCCAAATAAATTAAGTCTCTAGAAGGAAAAATTATTGGATTTGCTAATAAAAATTCATCCTTTGATATCTCGCATTTTATTTACAATAAAATTATTAAGATAGTTGTAATGAAATGAAGGCTCATATAATTTTGAGGTAGTTCAGGAATTTATCTACCTTGGAACCAAAATCAACTTCACCAATAACATAGATGTTGAAGTAAGGCGAAGAACCCTTGCAAATCGTTGCTATTTCGGTTTGTCCAAACAACTGGGTTCAAAGCTCCTATCTCAAAATACCAAGGCACAATTATACAAAATGCTCATCCTTCCGGTGCTGCTATATGGTTCTAAATTGTGGACATTACCAAAAGCAAGCGAGCATGCACTTGGTATCTTTGATGGGGAAGAAGATACAATGCTGAACTATACCAGCTGTACAACGACATGGACCTAGCTAAAAAAAATCAGAATAAGACGGCTTCATTAGATAGGTCATGTAGAGCGTTTGGATGAAAATGCTCCGGCTAGGAAACTTTTTGAATCCAAGCCCCAGGATACGCGTCGTCGAGGGAGGCCACACCTTCGTTGGAGAGATGAAGTATCGGCAGATATGAAAAAATTTCAAATCATCAACTGGAGTGATTCCGCTCGTGACCAAAATCAGTGGAGGACAATTTTGCGTCAGGCCCAGGGCCTTCAAGGTCTGCCCAGCAAGTAAGTCGCCAGCAAGTAAGTAAGTAATGAAATTAACAAAAAAAAGATATTGTACAAGATGTCTGTATCTTTACATTGATTTTATAAAGTCCAAAGGGTCGTCATTCAATCGATAGCATTTCTCAAAACATAACCACAAATGTGATGGTATCTAGTAAAAAAACCGAATTAGTAGAATCGATTTCAGACGATAGAAATATATTTTAATAAAAAAAATTTAAATGTATCTTAAAAATGTACAAAAATATCTCAACATATATAAACAAAATTTAAAATTCTATATAATTATTAATTCTAATTATATTAAAAATTTATATTTAGTCAAAAGCTGCCAAATAATTAAATTTTAAATAAAGAATTTAAATCATTTGTAGTTTTCTCATATATACTTATAAAGTTTAATTATTTAATTTTTAAATTACCCAATCTCGTTCCTGCATGTTATTTCAATTAAAATTAAAAAATATTTTGAGAATGTGTTTTTTAGAATTAATAATGAAAATAAGATTTTTCAAATATTCACAATAAGTATGCTTATATGAATTAGGCATATATTTTTATTATTTTTTTTTTATTTTTATTTTGTGATTCAATTTCTCGATATCATTATGGGAATACAAAGCATATTTTAAAATTTTTCAAATTCTTTAAATTAATACAATCCAGTCATGAATTTAATTGAATTCATTATTCCATAGCTACATAAGTTTTCTGTGTTGATGTCGAAAAATTGAATTTATTAGGAACGTGTGTGTGTACGTTCATATCTTTATCTGCGACAATTTTCATTAAATTTTGATTCATGTTTATGACTTTAGATATCGACACAAACTGTAACAAAATTTAGGAACTCAATAAAAACATTTTTTTTTATCTTCACATTTATTGAAAAAAACTAACAAATTTTTGTATATGGCAGGCCTGAAATAAAAAAATAATAACATAAAAACTGTGACTTGTACTATACCAGGTCACTACATAAAATTCGAGTTTGCTTTTCTGAATTTTTAAAAATTCAATTTTAAATTTTTTTTTTCTTTTTTTCTTTATTTTTATTGCGAAATTTAGTTTTTTGTTATTTAACATTTATTCATCTTTTGAAAAAGCCAAAAAATCTCAGTTAAAATTGATTGTGTTGCACAAGATACTCATATAACTGCCAAAATACAATAAAAACAGAACAAAACGAAAAAAAAAAAAATGAATGATAAAAAATTAATAATAAAAGGACGTAAAAATTTTCAATGAATAACCAAAACCTGTTTTAAGGTACAAAAAATGTGTATATATGCAATAAAAAAAAAAAAAACAAAAATAATAAACGAAAATTCGACACAGGTTCATCGACTATTCAATTTATGTGTGTATTTCAGAAGACAAAAATATATTATATATGTATATATATGTACAAATATAGTATTGCAAGTAACTGCACTAATATAGTTAAAATTTGACATTTTTTATCTTCACTTTTTGAAGCATTTAAAGAGTTAAACGTTTTATTTATAGCCCAGAATGAAATGATGTTAAAAAATATGAAATGACGTTTAAAAAAAAACAGAAAGAAAAAAGTGAATGATGTCAAAAATTTAATTTTATGCATTAATAATTATTATTAAATTAATAATGAATTATTATTTTTGTTGAAATAATGAAAATTACTTAAAAAAAATATAAAATCGATAATATGCAATTAATTGTTTTATTTTTAGCGCGATTTAAAATAATATAAATAAGTAATAATCACTTTAGATTTTTTCAGAAAATATTTGGCAAATGGTTAGTTTAATAGAATAATCAGAATACATCTTGATACTTTTCAAATCTCTAAATATTTTTTGGGGTTACCAACTGTTGAATTACATATAGATTATATTTCTGTTTTTATTATATAAAGCTTAAGCAAATAAAAATATGTAAATATGGGTAAGGACTACAGTCTGAAGAGGAACAGGGACTGTCAAATCCGCTAAGCGTTTGAGTTGGATACAATTTGTATAAATATAGAGAAATATATAAATATAATTAAATTCGGAAATGCAGCATTGACAATCATGATGCGGTATCACTATTGTATCAGTAAAAAACTCATGATGCAATTCGGCAATGATGCTTTGTGTCAATTAATACATTTTAAAACTATCAAAATTTGACAGTGATGCTTTCAAAATTTAATTAAAATCAAAAAAATATTATTTAATATCGCTTTGAACGTATTTTTGGAAAATTGTAAATCATCGGAATATGATGATATACAGTAAGTAATTCAATTACGAAGTAAAACAATCAATAGAATATAAAAATTTGTTAAGAAAGAATAAAAAATAAATCGTACTTTGTTTTAAAATTGATGGAAAAAAATGAAGTAGTATACCTAAAACAAAATTTTTTTTAAAAATAATTACCACTTTCACAGATATGTATTTCAATCAATTGAACGAATAAAATCACAAACAAATTTGAAATGTCAAACAGCTGATGTTTATAACAATATAGCAAACAAAGCATCAACAAATTCTATGATTTGCTCAAGTTTGCGCATCACAAACAGTAATGTTGCAAAAAATGATGCTTTCGGCAACATTTTAATGTTGCATTTCAGAATATTGCACTTTTACGATGCGTGATGCTGATGCATTTCCTAATTCACTATATGACAAAACTTTTACCGAAATAAATGCAGGATTGTTCGATTTCATTGTTCACTCTATTTATAATGGTATTTCACATAATAATATCTATTCTATATATTCATGTCTCCAATGCTCTTCCTCTTTGTCTTTTTTGTAATAGAGTCCCTATTACTTAAAATGTCTATTCAAAGAACTAGAGCTGAACCCCTCTGAGATTCGGAGCTTTATCATAGTATTAATCTTTTCGATGATTATTAGAGTCGATAAGTATTAGAAGACAATTTTGATGTCACTTTTTTCTTGACCCTTCTTCATTGAAGTAAATCTTGAATATCACATTTGTATATTCCGACTTTGAACATGGCGCTTATTATATGTTCATATTTCATATTTCTCTAATTTAAGTTATCCTGAATTTTTTCCTTGACAACTGATTCATCTGTACTCTAAATTCTATGACCTATATATATGTAGGTAGGTAATAACATAGGTTTTATGCATATCTTGTAGATTTTAGGTTTTCTTTTGGTATGTAGGTATTGATATATATTTTGTTTGTCCATTAATTCGTCCAGGTATTTGTTTATTCATGTATTTTGCAAACAGGACCAAACTAATGAGATTTTATCTGTTTGTATTTATATTTCAGCTTAAATAAATATTAAAACTCTAGGTATGTTTCCTTAAATCAGATCAAAGTTTGATATATCTTTAGCTTTTTATTTTTCCTACTGATGTTTGAATATTATACAGTTGCGCTTTTTTTTTAATATTTTCTCCAGTTTAGGCATCGATAGTTAAATTTAAATAAACATGCAGCATTTATTCTCATTCGTTTTCTTTATAATTTTTCCTATTATGGCACTGAACAATTGAACTTATATTGTGTCCTTGCTCCGTATACTAATCGTTAATGAAATATACTCTGTGAAGATTTTGTTATCATTTCATTTTATTTTGTTTGCAATGTTGAAAAATATTTGTAGTTTTATAACACATGCTGATGTAGCTTTGTCGAATGCATGTTTAATACATATAGATTCCAGATCCAGATCTTAAATTTATTATTCCAGATCAAAAATTTATAACCTTCCAGATCAAAAATTTATCCAGATATTTTTTATTTTATAATTTAAAATCACAGGGGATGAATTCCTTAACTGATTTGGGACTTGATGGTTAACACAATTACATACAATAAACTTTTCTTTTTAGAATCTTCATACTGGATTTAAATGTGGAAAACTTCATTTATTGTCTACCTTTATAACACCATAGTTCTATTATTATTCAAGTGATGACTAAATTGTATTCCAACTTTATTTGAAAGAAAAATTTTAAAAAAAATTTTACAACATCGTATTGATACCTTTGAACGGGATTAAAGCCCGGACCATCTGATTATTAGGCAGATGACATAACAAATTTCAATCATGTTCATTGGTTATTCTTCTGCCAATACTTAGTACACAAAAATAGTTATTGTTTTTACATTAATATCACAACGTTGTTTTGTATTGTTTTTAAGAAAAAGTGATCTAGTGTTATATCTATGTTAATTGTGTACATCTTAAACATATGCTTGTATATACAATTGTACTAATCGTCTCATGTATATTGAAATTTAATAAATTCAATACAAATTGAATATAGTATATTAAATTACAAAAATCTTGCCCGTTTCAATAATTTCCAACTAACTTTTAGATGTCTATGTGTAAACTTGTACTTCAATCAGTTGATTTAAACTATAATTTAACCTACTCACACTATATAAAATTGAAAATTGTTTAAACCCAACACAATAAAAGACAGAAGACAAAGTATGTTAATTACAAAGATGTTATATTTGTATATAATGGGTTCTCTATACATATATTTATATACATAATAATTAATTAATTATAACTGTATTATTATCATCATGTATTTTAAAAATGTATACACTTTAATACATTTTTCTTATAAACTTGTAAAAGTCCAATAATTGACATCAATTTTAAAATTTTAATTAAATTATTCACATATACAATTTTTTATGTTTCACTCACATACTCTTAGAACACAAATTTATAAAATTGTAAAAAAAATTGTTAAAAAAAACATTTAAATTATTAAAATTTTACCTATAAGTAAAGCTATGTACGTACCTAATGCAGTTTCGGGAGGAAAAAAAATAGTGCAAATATAAGAAGAAAAAAATATATATATAAAAAAAATGTGACTCTTTGATACCTCCGATAATCAAGATAAATACATAGTTAAAATAAAAAACAACAACAATAAAAAAAACAAAATTAAAATCAAGAAGAAAAGAAATGAAATTAAAAAGAACACAAATTTTCTATTTATGTTATGGTTTATTAAACTTTTTTAAAGAGCAATTGTTAAATCATTGTATATATTTAATATATATTAACCATATATATATATATATATATATATATATATATATATATATGTTAGATTAAGGGCACAGGTACACATATAAATAGATTTTTGTTTATGAATATTATATGCACTATATATTTTCATATAGAGAAAATTACAATCGCACACAGCTCTTGTTTATCGATTGAACCATTAATCATTGTCTAAAAAGCAAACACACCCGACATTTATCCTAAATATACACATAATAATATTAAATACAATGTATATTTATATATACGTATGTAGTCATATAAAAACACAGCCTTCCTTATGTAGAATATATTCTATATATACATAAATAATAAAGTATATTTATGTAAAGAGTAAAAAAAAAATTTCTCTCTCTTATTCACATAAATGAAAATTTCAGAATACAGTGCTGGTATACAAAATGAAAAATGGAAATTTGGATCGGATTCACATAAGGATAATAATATTCACAACACTTTTTCCAATATATATACATATATTATAATAATGTGCATAACTTTTACAATAGAATAAAATTTGATATATAAATATTCATCGATTAATATGTACATATATAACTATATATATACATTTTAATTTTTAAGTTATTTACTATATATGATGCATATATGATGTAAATATAGTGGAACAACTATAGCTATATTTGAATGTGAATGAGAATTTTAAAATATGGGATGTTAAAACAAAGAAAGGATTCACACATGCATATTTTTGTATAAAAAAAAAAAACAAAAAAAAAAAATGGATTTACTTTAAAATTATTTATGCCCATATTGATATTCTATTTATTTATTAAGCTCTGAACTTATACAAACATACATATTTATATATGCCTTCCTATATAATACATTGTTTTATTTAAGTCCTTAAAATATTGTACAACGGAAAAATTAAAAAATAATGTAATTTTAAAATAAATGTATTTTTTTTTTATTCCTGTATTGAGTCTGATTAATTATCAATAGAAGAAAGCTTATAATACAGCATAACCAAATGAAGTAAAAGTAAAGGTACCAAAGTAGATATAAACCAAAAAAAAATTTCATGAGTTGCAGCAAATAATTTAAAATAAATTCTAAAATTAGATTATTGATTAGAATGATCTGCGCAACCAATGCGAATTTGAAGGATATACACTGCAAATCCTATATATAAATATTTGCTACTAAAAACTATATATTTACTACTAGCTTAAATAATCTATTGTAGATGAGTATTCATTTAAAAAGCCAGATTTTATATCTATGATTATTTAAATAACACCAGTCTATGGTTATGGTTCAAGAACTATAAAAGCGACTGAATACTACAAAATAAACTGTAAATCAGTTACACCACCAAAAAGATAAAAAGACATCTAGTATTTTACATCACAGCATATTAAACATGAATTTAAAAAGGTTCAAAATTAATGCAAGAGAGATGGGAGAATGAGGTTATATATTTAATGAAGCCTGGGCTTATATTCAACTATATTTGTTTTCAATTCAAATATATGAAGTTGGTAAAGAACTATGTGTGTATAGTAATTTATTTTAATATTCTACAATAGCTTTGACAACAAATCTGCGAGGTTCTTTATATTTAGGAAGCTCTTAAGCATATCATCTGTGTATGTTCTGGTTTAGGTCAATGAGATAACTATGGGCCCATACTTGGCCTAGAATAATGGTAGCGATGAATTGTTGTGATTGCACAAAGTTTTATAATACGGTACAAAGTTTTCAATGAACTGTGAAATGCAATTTGGTGATGGTGATGATGATGTCCCTGATGAACGCTATTATTGTTTTGATGTTAATTTTAGAATTAGGTGATGTAGAAATATTTATGTTTTTTGCATGAGTTACATATGTATACATATTTGTACACACACGTTACATAGTTTCTCCTAATTATATAATATTAAATTAAATTAGTATTTCTAGTAACATTAGATTCTGGTTCTCACATATTTTTACATTCTTAAATTTTAAATTCTCTTAATTACAGTCTAAAGAACAATACATTTGAAGTTTCAATTTATTTTAATTTGCTTTTTAGCTTAAGATATTATTTATAAATTTTGAAGATCAGTTATAATAAATACTGGAAATCGACAACATGAGATTAAATTAATTATAATTAGCGTGTCCGTAGGACTGTGTTTAAATTAATTATAATTCGAGCTATGACGTGACAAACAAGCAGAATATGAGAGGATGACTCCTCTTCTTCTAAGCCGAGTCTTCACCTGTCTGGTGTACGATCTTACAACTTTGAACAGATATTTTTGGAATGGATCATGACCTGTGATAAACCATGTTAATGCTCTGAAATGCATTTAGTCTCCCTGATTATCTGATTTAATCGGTGAATACTTAGTTTGAAGAAGGTTTTTTGGACTGCTTAAGTCCTTGCAAACTATCACACATTTTTTGAAACAATTTCTTTCTTTGGTCCTAAGAATTGATTTTGCCTTCATGCCCAGGAAATCATATAAAAGTAACTTTGTTTCCTTGCGCTAGTTTTATTAAGCATTTGTAACAGCTATAGATAAGCTTTGATTTAAAAATTGGGGAAGCCAGAACTTTTAAAGTATAGCTTGGCTATCTGAAATTATGTATATGTTGACACTGTTGGCCTTAGAAAAACAGTGAGATATGTGGCAAGTGCTGCCACATTTATTTAGTTTTATCTTGCTATTAATTTAAAACTTGAGAAATCTTTTAAAAGACGATTCATCGATTGATTGTTCTTTTAAGTAAATGGTGTAATTTAATGTCATAATATGGAAGTCATCTACATATGGCTGGTATCATGATAAAATTGTTACAAGTATATAATGCTAGTATGCTTATTACTTTTTTCATGATAATGTCTAAAAAATTGACGAATATATTATTGCCTTTGCGAAATCCTCTAAAGATTGATGCACTGAGCTTCTATTTTCTATCTTCTTCAGCCAGGATCGCATATCTCTTAGACTCACCCCCCACAATCTTATATGATTTCTATATGTGTACAAAAACCACGTCGGCTACTTTTTATTTATTATAAATTAAAAATCTTTTATTAAACAAAATTTCAGTCATGAAGCATAGTAAAAATCTAATTCTCTTTTGTGCTAACTCTCGCCAACCATATTCCATATTCTACTAAAATTTTGCCAATTCGTTGCAAATGCACATGCATATAAAAAAAACAACAAAAATGTTTATGTCATAAATATAAAAATATTTTCAAATTTATTAAGTCTCTTCTTTTTGTTCCAATTATTTTTTTTTGCCTCGATATACATACATACTTTTAAAATTTACATACATATTTAGGTCAGTGGTGCTCAATCTTTTTAAATTCATAAGGGGTTAAAATTGAAATAAAATGCATTTATTTACTATTTAACTCGAGTTATACTGCAAAATACAGTTCCAAAAATTTAAATTAGTAAACATTAACCGTTTGCAATTACCCATTTTCAAACTTAGTGTTGTTTATATAGGCAGTTTAATAATAAAGTTAAGTCTATTAGGATAATTGAATTGTAATAGAAATTATTTTTAGAGCTTGAAATTAAACGTACTTATATTTTTTGAATTATTTAAATAAATAAAAAAAATAAAATCAATTGAAAAAGACCGTTATTTTCTGATCAATTGCGAGTTAGTTATTCAAGATGATAAAAAAATTCAAGATGAATTCATAAGACAGGCTATTTGGGTTGATATTAGAAAGTTTAATTTGTCAAGAAGAAAACTTACTGTTATGCAATGATACTGTTATGCAATGGAGTCCTTAAATTCATTTATCTGATGGAATTGTTTTAGTGCTTAAAAAGAGTTGCGAAACCCTTAAAATAACCTTGTGAAAATTATTTAAATTTTTTGCTGGAATGCATAACAGCACAGTGGATATATTTATGAGATTAAAAAGTCTTCCCATAGCTGATAAAACTACGCTTAAATTTAATTTCAATCCTAATGGCAAATAATCAAGAAATCAGCGGATTTAATCAGTGGTTATCTAACAACTATATTGATCAAAGACAAACTGTTCGTGTTTTATATTTTATATTTATCTAATTTAGTTAGTTTTTAAGTACAAAGTTTTAATTTTAAATAAAAATAAAAATTAAACAAATACGGGTTTTCTCTGAAATTTTCCTTTTGCTTAAATAAAATTTTGAAAATTGGTAAAAAAGTATAGGTGAAAATATTATGTATTTGTGAATAAACTAAAAATTAAATATTATGTATAAGTAATTGATAACATATCAGTATATGTGGGAATGACTAAATATTGAATTTGAAAGTAAAATGTCACAGAGGATGGATGACACAACCATTATTTTATTCTTTACAACCAGAGGCATGCGACAAATCGATATAGCGATCGATACGTATCAAAAAAAATATATCGCTGCATACTATAATGAGAACCAAATGTATCGATATATCAATTTAAATCGGAAAAATAAAAATTAAAAGATATATATATATATATAAATATATGTATAAGATATATAAATATTAAAAGATCGATGCAGTTCAATAAAATCGATGTACTAAAATATCGCTAGCAAAAATACGAATTTTAAAAATCGATATAATGTAAGCAAAATATCGATTATATGGGGAAGATACATATTATCGCAAATCACAATTACCAGGTTTTTATCTTAGTGAATTTCAGTTATTTTGTTAGGAAATTTTCCATTAACCTACTATTCTTATTCTATTATTAGGATTCAATTTTGATACCAAACCAAATTTTATGATGCTTATGACTTACAATAGAAAAGATTGGATTATATAACATATCTACTGAGACTTTATGGGAACAATGAGAAAAAAATGAGAAATCATTATGCCAGTACTAAAACAGCCTTCAATACAAACAAAAGATATGGGCCAACTTTTTTGCAATAGAGTAGTATTTAAAATTGGGAGACGGTGTTTTTGTCGAAAAAAAAATGTTGAAAAAATAATGTCGAATTTCAATGTGACATTTTTTTTAAAGTTGTATATTTAAGAGCTAGTTACATAAATTAGCTGTTATCATTAACGAAATATGGACATAAACAATATATGAAATTCAATAATAATGTTTAGTGAGGGTTTGGGACATATCCACTTTTATTAGACAACCTCCACTTTTATTAGTGCTTTTTTGTGGAAATGTCTATATGTAATAAAAATTTTAGAGGGAATTAAAGAGTGAGATTCAAAATAAGCCAATCAAAAGGATGCAAAAAGGGTGTTATATCCCTTTTCCAGAATATATACCTAATTTCTGGGATACTTTATCTCTCCAATAATGTCTCTAAACTGTCTTAATTACGTCTCGAAAGTTTGGAAACCACATTTTTTCTAGGGCTTTTGATCTCAAATTCTGGGACTTAGACCTCTTTAAAAATTTCTATAAGCGTTGTTCATTACGTGAGCCAATTTGCGTTGTTCATTACGTGAGCCAATTTGCGTTGTTCATTACGTGAGCCAAATGTTGAAAGTTTAGATTTTAATTTGACCCATGTGGGTTGGAGAAGTTTGAATTTTGGAAGTTTGTAAATTGAAAGTTTGGATTTTATAATTTGAATTTTAAAATTTGGCTTTTCACGCATATCCAGAAATTCTATAATTTCTGCCAGTAATAACGGCTTCAGAGAAGTAAACGGCTTCAATTATAATTTCTGAAACTTTTATGAAATATTCTTAAATTCAGTGTCCGAATTTGGTTAGGGTCGTATGAAAGTAGGTAAATAAAATTAAAACAAAAATTAGTTTGAATTGCCATACGAGTATATTTTTTCAAAAATTTTTTTTTCGATATTTTTGCATTTAACATTTAAGTCTTATTCGACATTTTTTTCTTCAACATTTTATTTTTCAGCATTCGACATTTTTTTTTCCAGATTTTGTTATTCAACATTTCTTTTTTCGACAAAAAGACCCGCAGCCATTTAATTTGTCTATACTTAATTTGGCAGTTTTTCGATTCACTTTGCTACTCCTGCTACTAAATAATAATTTCCACCAATTTCCATTAAATTCATCCCAAATTTAGCATAGGTTTGTCTGGTATTTGATGATTCATTATAGAGGCTCTTTTGTATTAGCCGATAAGTATCTTTGACATAACATGCATGAATTTTCAATTTTGTAATCATATTTTCTACATCATAGTTAATATTCTGCCAGTATAATAGTAATCTTGCTCTTCTTTTAGTTTTTTCTACTCTCAAATGTGAGCTATGAAGTTTTTGTAGTATACTGCAAGGCGTATAGGGTTTGTGGCACAAATATTTTTTCATTCAAATTTTTCCACTTTACTCCTGCCACAAAATATTAAAAATTTATTTAGAAGAGATTGATTTTGTCAAGTATACTTCCAATTGGAACAGCAACACATATAACTCTAAAATGGTAGGAAGTACAATAGACCTCTTTAGATTCAACTTGTAGTTCTCAATTAAAAGAAGAGCTTAAAAATGCTTAAAAACCATGATATAAATAACAAAAATTGTTTTATTTAATTCCTCAGCCAAAATAGGAAATTTAAACAAAAATTTTAATAAAACTTGAAATATTTCATATCCATACGTTTTTTTATTTTAAATAAATTGAACTGTATACTACTCATATAAAGTAGTTGTCCATTCGAGCATAGCACAATATTATCTTCTTTTAAAATATATTCGTAATTTTTTTTACTTCACTGTCAACCGAACCGATCAGAGATAATAATTGTGTATAGCTGAAACACAATCGTCGTTGCATTCACTTTAAATATTTTCTTTAAAAGTTTAAATTGTGAAAAATTAATTAATATTAATATTTATTTCAAAATGTACTGAAGCGTATAATTTGTTAAATTATTTTTGTTCTTGTGTAGACATACCATACGTACGTATGTAAGTATATTATTTGTCTGCATAGAACAAGGAGAGTTTAAAAAATTATAAATTAAAAACTTTGAATTTTTCAAAAAATAATGTTTCTCAACTTGTATAGAACTCTTCAATTAAGGTGAAGTTCAAGACAAAAACTGTTTTTATGTTTGTTGATCATTTAAAAGAAAGTATGTATGTATATTGCATTTAATAGTAAATATTATAAACTGTGCTTTGTCGGTAGGTAGAAGTGAATACGTTTTTGGTAATCTTTCGAATGGAATCAAACAATTCAATTGAAAAAATTCAAATAAATGTGAGGTAGGTACTGCTTTACATCTTACTACTACGTACATCACCTATAATTGCTATAATATATAAGTAAGATCAGTTGATCGCTCAACTCAAATCTAATAAAATTTTGAGTCTACTCACAGTCTCAAAATCTGCACTTACAATTCGAACGGACTCAAATTGTGTTAAACCCTTGTTGAAACTGATAAATACTCCTTATTGGTAGAATGTTATTTTCTGAATATACATATAGATATGTATACTATAAAACAATATCAAGTACAAAACATTTTTCAATAATTTGTTTTGGGAAACTTGCAGTTTTAGCTCTAATATATTACATAATTGCAGCCCCATATACTTGTGCCATATGATAGTTGCGAATGGCCAAGAGCATAATACATTTTTAACTTCATACATTTTTACTTGGTATTTTGTTTTTATACATTTCTAAATAAAATCCCATTTAACGAGCTGAGTTTAATCTCTAGTGTATTGATATGGGCTTGCCAATTTGTTATCTAAAATAACTCCTAAAAATCTAATTTCATTAATTTTCTCTAAAAAAGTGTTACCGTATTTAATTTATCTTTGTTTCTTTTAGGTGATTTAAAATTAATAATTTTTGTCTTTGCAGAGTTTAAAGCTAATTTAGCTAAGTCGGAAAGAATTCTGACATAAAAGGCAAATCATGTTCAATCATTCTCTTAACTAATTATGTTTCGTTCGCTGGATAAAAAATGCTGCAATCATCTGCAAATATGAACAGCTTATACCATACAAAGGTAATTTATGAATGTCATTTATAAAAACTAAGAAAAGCATAGTACATAGGGATGAACCTTGCTGTACGCCAGTGCTGACACTTAACAATTAAATAATATAAGATCATTTAACAACAAAGTAGTAAATTGGTCACAAATATTCAAAACCAAATTATTGCAGTAGAAAAATTAGAGGTACTAAACATATTTTAAATAGTATATACACATACATCCCATATACGGAAAAAAGTAATTCACAATAGACCTATAGGTCCTAGAGTTGAAGTGCAATGTTTTGGAATTGTACACACTTGTAATTAACCTAACCTAACCAAACCGAAGGTCCCAATAGATATTTTAAATCTACATATGAACGATTATTTTTATTTTATAACATTTTTTTTCTACCATTTATTTATAGAATTAATTATGTATAAAATTAAGCAATTAAATATATTTTTTAAAAAAAATTGTTTTTTCTTTTTTTAATTTTTTTTTTACATTGAATATAAAATTGAATTTATAATATACAAGGTGTAATATTTACAGCAATTGTTAGTTTATTCATTTTTTTTTTCTTCAAAGAAAAATAGTATAGAAATAATAAAAAACAAAACATCAAAATTAACTGTTTTTAAACAAGTTTCCTTAAACCCAAACAACAACAAAAACAAAAACTACATAAAAATATTAACCATTATTTAAATTGAAATAAATTATTGCATGTTCAGTGTAATACATACATACATATATATTATATACCTATATAAGAATATTCAATGTTATGAGAATGAAGAATTTATCTATAACATATCCTGAGGTATATACATGTATATATGTACATACATAAATATATATAAATAAATATTCACATAATTCTGGTAGACAAGATTTTAATTCATGAAAAAATAAAAGACATTACACCATTATACATGAAAAATATATTCATAAAAATTCAATCTACTTGTATATGCATTTTTACTTATGTAACATATTCATATACATATACTGCAAATACAAAAATGTATATACATATATATATATTCAACATTAATCCATATTATATTTTTATATTATGCAGAATTGTATATATACGTATGGAAATGAACAAATTTAAAATCGTATGTGACCGACCACATTTTATTTTATTTCCAAATGTATAAGTCAGCTAACTTGGAGCTTATCTCGCGGACAATCAAACGAACTTGAGGAAATAAGCAAAATTATTCAAGCAAGCAAATCCCTTAGGGAGTGAGATCTGGACACGTGTTAACGTTTCTATAAAAAAAAAAGAATAATAAAAATAAATATAACATTAATAATATATAGCTAATACACTTGGCAAGGAAACAAATTAAAAAAGCATTATGAGAGTTAAAAAGACAAAACAAAAATAAAAAAAAACATAAAGGGTTTCCATGCAACCTTTTATTAATATAATCTTATACCACATACGGTCTTATATCCAAATACAGTGCATATATATATAGTACGTATTATATAGGATATACAGTACAGTAAACAACTCCTTTTGGCTCTTTTGGAAATTACTTATATATCTAATTATATATATATATATATATATATATATATATATATATGTATTCGTACCATTATATATATATATATATAGATAGAAATGTTTATTGTGGAGATAGAGAAGGTTTTATCTTTTTTCCATTCATGAAATTTACTTTTTTTCCTTGTTTTGTATTTTAAAATGAAACATAGAAATAATGACATATGGGGTTACTCAAGCGCATTCGAAGGTAATACATAAATGTGTGATTGCAATCAAATTAAATAGGTACCCGGCATGGAAACAACAAATTCACATAAATCTTTTTTTTTTTTTGTTAATTTTATTTTTCATTTTTGGTCATAAAAGTTATTTCTGAATGTAAAAAAAAAAAAACACAAAATAAAAAATTTAATAAGTACACATTCACATAATATGTGTTATTACTAAATATGTAAACATAACATATATATATATATACCTAAGGACTTTGACATGATGGTGATGAAGAAATTACCATACACCATCGCATCACAGTCTACACGTAGTAAATTTTAATTTCAAAACTTATTTTAGGCACGGGGGTAATCACAAAAGGTTGAAAATTGTTTTGTATTTTTAAATTATTTTTGTTTTAGATTTCATGTTTTAGTTTTCTTAATTTCAAAAAAATGATTTTTTTTTATGAAAAAAACAGTAACAAAAAGAGAATAAAATGATTCAAGGTCATTTATTATTAATTTTTCATTTTTGTTTTGTTGTTGTTAAATATTATGTTATATAGGTACCTTACATACGTTTGGCATTGAATATTATTTTATTTGTAAAACCTATTTGCAGAAATTCGTGCCTAAATTAAGAAATAAAAATTTAAAAAAAAAAATATTTGTAATTTTTTAGTAAATTAAGAAGATAACCGATCTTTTATAATATTCCAAAAGCGTTTGTTGAAATTTTGAACTGATCTTGAAATTAAGATACGTAATTCAATTTTCGGTATAGCCATCAGAATATAAATCAAATTTGTTACAAAATATAGCAAGGTTTGTAGGTAGAGCTAAGTATACCTATACATTTATATTGTGAATTTATAAATTCCGAGAATTTGGTTGTACTCTAAATACTTTAAAATATAATATAAATTTTTTTAAAACTCTATTACATTGCACATACAACGGTGTAAGTCTTTAGAGAACGCTGGTTTCATATTTGATTGCATAATGTTCGGAAAATAAAAAATTAAATGGTTATACACACACTTCTCAAGATAATATTATATTATACAGCATAACTAAGGGTCTTTTTATATGTTAGTTTCGACATTTTGGACATCCAAAGACATATGCAGTTTAAAACCTATTTCAAGCTCAGTATTCACCAATTAAATCAAGGAGACTAGATCCAATGTCAGAGCACTGACTTGGTTTAACACAGGTCATGGTTCAATTAAAAAACATCTGTCCAAGATTGGTAGATCGAACACAGACAGGTTCAGACTCAGCTTAAGAAGAGTTCTCCTCTCATATTTTAATTGTTTGCGACGCCATAGTTTGCTAAAGACATAAATACTTCCAGGAACACACATCGCCTAATTTTGAAATGGACATCAAAGCAAAAATACCGTTCATATGGATAGTACATACGATGTATACGATGTACGAGATCTGAATTGAATAGGTCGCGTTCACATAGAACTCCCCATAATAAAAAAAATTCATGGATTTCATAGAACTTCCAATTGATTAATTAAATTAATTAATATAAAATAAAAATAAAAAATAATAATTTCTATTTCTATTAATTTAATTGTATATTATATGCAAAGTATTAAGTGAAAACTAATTATAGCAATTTCTTAAAACTAAAACTCTTCTTAAATTTTCAGGACCATCACAAAAGCATCGCACAACACCAAAAATATCGAACAACAACAAGAATATACGACTAAAACCAATCCGAACAATAAAGGGTGTATATTTATTTTATATGAAATAACTGAGAGATCGATACAATTCAAATTACCACTACATCTTGGCATCGTCAGATTAACGAAAGCATTCGAAAAGTTATTCATGCTCAAATAGTAAACTTCAATAATGTTGAATGATGACAACAAAAAAAAAAACAAAAATGAAAATATCTCAAGTCTTAACAGAGAATGTACCTGTACAGTATGATGCAAGACAAGACAGCTAAAGCAATAGACAAGAATATCCCGGTACAAGATACTATAAGGCAAGGCGAGATAGCTCTAATCTATTTAATTTAATGAAGGGTAATATTTTCGAGAAAATATAGAAGGTCAATGCCAACAAAAAAGTGAACGAAAATCAAATAAAAATATTTCGATATGCAAACGACACTATTTTAATTGAATAAAACGATAATGTCGGATAACCCTTCAACAAAATCTTGCGGATATGAGTAGAAATAAATTAAAAGCATGATGATAATATGTGAAATTTCGATCATGATGGGCAAACTAATGAAACCTACACATCGAACAAGTCATGATTCACAGATATTTCGGTACCGAAGTAGAACTAAATTTATACCGGGTATTCAAAAGTTTTTTATTCTTTAACGTAGAATTCGAATTTGTATAAAAAAATGACCTTTTCCCATTGGAAAATTTTCGTCAATTTTGGCAAATTTTGAATTTAAAAAAATCCATTTTCGGTCCGTCCTGATAGAATTTGAAAATGTCAACAATCAATAGAGCAATTTTTTTTAAATTTTAAAATAACGTCTACTTCCCCTCTTAAAAAACTGATTCGCAAGCTTTGGAACACTTGTTGTAATTGAAAGGTACTAAAATAAAAACACATACATATAAAGCTTCAATATTTTCGGACTGCATGTTATGTATAAAATATAGACAAAAATGTATGTATATATCAACACTGCAAGCTAAAGCTTATAAAAGATGAGTAAGGCCTATTATGATCAACCTATATATATAGAATACAGAGTAGACAACTCAGTTAATAAATAATAAATGAGGGTAACAGAAGTGAGATGTTTGAGATAAATTTTAAACAAGAACATAAGAGACAATGTTTCGAAATGAGAATATAAAAATGTGATATTCAATTGATGAAGTTTGATGGTGAAAGGTAAGATAGGAAAGACTGAGGATTAAAGGCCCACATCAGTAGAATGAAATAAATAAAAATAATGAAAATTGTCTCCAAGGCTGCACCAAACAGTTATCTCCAAGGCTGCACCAAACAGATGGTCGTACTATACCAGAACGACCAACAAAAAGATGATTGCATTACTAGAGCTTCCAATTCTATTTAGAGCGCTATGCTGCTGATTAGATGCATTTATTTTATTTTTTTATAAATAGTCGTTTTTTTTAATTTAATGTTCAATAAGGGTCTTCAAAAGGTCTTCAGAATTAAAATTTGTAGACTTATCGATTAAAAATGAAAATAATTCTGTTTTGGTTTTACAGTTAGAGTATCTAAATATTATAATATAATTTTTTTTCTAACTTTCTAAATTTATTTACAATCCATATTAGGTATACCTAAATATAATAAGCCAATATTTATGTAATTTATTTATATTTTGACTTGTAGCAGCGTTTTCTATCGAAGAACTACCCTTGACTGAATTTAAAATGTCATATATTTTTTTTCGGATGTCTTATAAATAAAATAAAACCTACAGTTGTCATTAGGTTGCAATATAACTTGTTTGGATGAGCTTGAAGTTTTAGTCAGTAGCTGATGCTATATTAAACTATATTACACTAGGGACGATTCAATGTTTAGATTGTGTTCGGTGACTTTATTTGACACAAACCAAGCATCATTTCCGAGTGACCATATATTGAAATATTTGGTTTTTATTTAATGACTACAGAAAAAGTTTTGGTCCCGAAAGGGTTAAAAACGCTTCATCCGTCAGATGATGCATATTGCAATATTATCAGTACATTAAAATAGAAGATAAGTCAATTATTTTATAAAATTGCAATGTTGAGCAAAATATAAAATTGGTCAATATTTATCAATCTTCCAACTTAATAAAAATTATTGTTATTATATATACAGGTTTGAATTTAGACAATTTTTATATTAACCAAAGTTAACTTAAGACAATGAAAAAATTTAATATATACTGTAAGGGTCACGTTATGCCTAAATTATTATTATTATATTACAAAATATATTCTAAAGTATATTATGATATAAAACATCAACAAAAAAAATAGATTTAAAACAAATCTAAATTCTGTGTGTATCGGGCCTGTGTAGTATATCTATCTAAATACATATAGAATTAAATTCGATTTTAATAAATTAAAAAATAATAAAAAAAAAAATACACAATCATTTGGCTTAATCAATGTTTGATTGAAAACTTAACTCAAGTTAAAAAACTATATTTGGAACTCACAACAAATTTAATAAATAAATCAAAATAATTGAATCTAATAACTTTGAAAATTCGTGTTATTTTTTTGAAACACATGTTAATTTAAAAGACAATTAATATATTAATCATTTTAATTTTAATTTTTTTTTAATTTATTTTAGTTTGGAGTTCATTACATTTTTTAAGATGACTTATATTCTAAATCACGAAAATTAGCGTTTTTTTCATATACAGGTATAGACATTATTTTGAAATTAACATGATCCTTATCCAATTCTGAAATGAATTTATGAGAAATTTTATATCATTTCTGTAAAAATTATTCTAATAAAGACAGTAAAATCAATTTTTACCAACTTGAATAATTTTAACTTTATAAAAATTTTCATCAATATTTATAACACGTAATATAAATAAGTAATTTGTTTTAATTTTGAATGATTTATAAGTATATTATGAAACGCGGTTTTCTTTTTCTTTTTGTTGGTTTTTTTTTTTTTTTTTTGACTTATTAAAACACAACATTCATAATTTGTACATTGCAAAAATAATATTCATGATCTGATCATGATAATAATTGTTTTGAATTTAAAATAAAATTTATATGGAAAAAGAATTAATTATTGGTTGCAATTTATGTGTGATCACCGTCGGTATTTGTTTTCTTAAAAGTAGGTGGATTTATTTTTTATTTAATGAAATTAGCTACCGAAATGGCATTAATAGACAAATAAAAAAAAATGAGAACATGGAAAGAACAGAATTTTTAAATTTTAATTAAAAATATTTTATGTATATACATAAGTTGAAAGTATACAGGGTGTTTGTTTCGTTAATTTATGCATTGATATACAAGAATGTTCTAATTTGAGTATTAAATAATTTATTGTAGCTATATTGAATTGTACTATATATTATTTGAGGAATAAAAAATATTGTAGGAGAGAGGGTCGTAAAATAAAATAATCAAAGGTTCTTGAAATTATTATAATTTATTTATTTGGGAAAGAAAATTGCAATACCTAAATTCATTTTTAATGCAGTTTTAACGGTTTATACATAATTATCAGTACCAGTGGATTCCTTGTGCAAATGATTTTAGTTAAAAAGCTCTTTACGTTACAATTTTACGAATAGATTAGGGTCGGTAGAGGTTATTTTGTTACCGATTTTTCTCAAAATCAAGATTTTTTATTTAGAGAATTCTTCATTTCAATCCAATATATCACCTGACTACCATTTAGAAGATTCAAAGTTACGATAAAATAATGAAATTTTACAAAATTGTTTATTATAATATGAAAAATGTAATTAATATTTTAACACTACTAAAAAAAGTGTATAGACTCGTTTTACTTTGAAAATTTGTGAAAAAAAATAAATTTGAAAAGCCCACTTAAAATACCGTAATGTAAATCCTAAGTTGACAATAAAATTTTACATTTAAAAACAATTTACATTTGGTTTTTATGGTTTATGGTTTATAGATTTATATGGTTTTTTATTATGCTTAATTTGTTGTTATAGAGTTTGAAATGTTTAGTTTTAAAATGAAGACAATTTTTTTGCTTGGATTCTCATTCATTTTTAGCTTAAATAATATACATATAATGATATAAGATACAAATGCGTAGTTGTTTTGAGAGTTCTGTTTGATTTTTTTTTTTTTAAATCCTAATATTTATTTTATATTATTCTTAATTTATTTTATTCGTTTATTTATTTCTTCATTGGTTAGTTTTTCAACTTTCAAATTAGATTAATAAGAGGGTGTATAATTATTATATTAGTACATGTACTAGTTTGATGATTTATGCTTTTAAAAGCAGTTTTGATGTACAGCAAAGGAAAAATTAAATTCGAATTATCTACTGATATGTAGTTATATCATGTGATTATTTTTTGGCTGCGAATCCCGAACGTACATCTCTTTCCAATTTTTTATTTAGTTCATTATAAAATTATGAAATATTGTGAAAAAACGTGAGGGTAAAATTTGAAATTTACTAATAATTATTAAAAAATTGTTAAAGAAAAAACAATAATTTAAAAATAACAGTAATGGATAATAATTAATTATTTAGAAACTACGAGAATAAAAATTTGACTTAAAATTAAAAAGAAAATGAAATTGAAAGTTATGTTTGGTAGTTTATTTTAATCCACTTAACCAATCGTTATTCTAATTATTAAATTATGCGTCAAGATAAACCATAATCGTTTTAGCTTTAAAATGATTAAAACAGGCAAATTGTTTAAGTTTTGTTAGACTTTTCGGGGTCTAAGCGATATTTCTTGTGATGTCATCCGAAACAGAATAAAAATTTTGGTTGACGAATAAATAATAGAAGTCTACAGACATAAATATTAAGGTGAAAATGATGCCTAGGATTAGATTTTTTTTTTATGTTCTTGACATTATAGCTTAGGTTATAGAATTACCTTTTCGTGCTTAATTTAAGTACGGTACTGCAAATTTATACTATATATCTACAGTATTTCGAGCATTATTTTATCAAAGTATCCTGTCTAATCAACTCATTATATGTGGAAATATACTGCTATTGTCAGGAACTAAGCTTTCTTAAATAGCTCAGTTCCATTTTATTTAAGTTGTTACCAGATTATACTCTCAATTATATTTACCATTCATTTTATTCTAATGACAAAGGGTACTGAGCCATGTCGAAAAGCCCATAATGCCAATGCTTCATGGTTGGTTAATTTTGATTGTTTTTTTTTCTTTTTTTTAAATCTTAGAATCCAGTTTTAATTAATACTTTTTATTTGTTCATCAAACTATTTTTTTCTCTAATTACCATGATTATTATATTATTATTTTTTTATTTATTGCCTTAATGTATTTGTACAAGATGTTATTTTCATATATTTTAATTCTATATTTCAAGAGCTTATATTACTAGAATATTTACACCTTTGATTTGTAATTATTTAGACTAATCTGACTTAAATATTTAGAATTAATTTTAATTGTCATAGAGGTCGTAATTATTATATTCTTGCTGACATCTACTAGTATGATAATTTAAACTTTTGTATAGCAGCTTTAATTTGTTGTACCACTGCTATGAGAAGGGAAAAATTGGAATGTATTTCTTTCTGTTTTAGATGCGAATCCCATAAAAAGTTTTCAGATTAAAATTTAGTCGTAGATTAAGTAAAATGGTTATTTGAGCAACGTTTTACTCATTAATATCCATACTATAATTCTAGTTTTCCATACTTATTTAAGTGACCAAATAAGTTGATAAATAAATAAATAGTCTTTATGTAGGAAATTTCAGTACCGTTTTGAATGTACGAATATTTTATTATATACTTATACCACTGTATTGCAAAAAAGTTGACCCACCTTTATCATCATAATAAAAATTGTTGTGTAGGTAATTTTTATCTATAAAAGATTTGATTTTATTTTGTATCTACTAAAATATAGTTATGTATAGGGAAAAGGAAAAAATAAAATGAAAAATCATTATGCCAGTACTGAAACTGACTTAAAATGCAAACAAGATATATAACTTTTTTACAATAGAGTAGTATTTTCCAGCATTAGTATAAAGAGCAGTATAAAGATATAAAACAAATTTTAAATATTGACTATTCAAAATAAAACTTTCATATTATATTGTTTAAAAATACTTTGTATATATTATTAATAAAAATAGTTCATAATGTTTAAAGCTAAATTAAAATAAAAATTTTACACAATGTTTGAAAAATAAAAAATGTAAATATAAGAGTGATTTCCAAAAAATATTTGTCAAGAGTGTTATCAAAATTGTAAACAATGGTAGAATATGATTTTATGAATTAAATGCGTACTAGAGGTATATTAAAGCATTAGAAATGTAATACACCCTACAAATAACAACAAACTGAGAAATAGTAAACAATAATAATTGAAAATTGAAATTTAATAATAATCAATAAAGAATTGTTGAGTGAAGGAAAATTATATTAAAAATAATGGATAATTATTTGATTACTTAAAATTTTGAAAATAAAAATTTGACCTAAAGTTAAACTTGAATTGAATTGTTCTTCAAGAAAAGGATAGTTACTTTTTATGACACAAAACCTCAAAAAAAAAACAATGATAATATTAGCTTTATGTAACAATATTTTTATACTCAACGAATGTGTGACTCTTTAAACCTTTTTCAAAGTATAGTCAAAATATTGAAGTTTATTTCATATAATATACTGTCAACTTTGCTTCGCAGCATTAATTCGTTTTAAACTAACATTTTTTCTTATATTTAACATAAACTTATAGTTACGTTGGGTATATTTGTAAAATTATATTTGGTCGTTTATTTTAATCTACTTAACCAATCGTTATTCTAATTATTAAATTATGCGTCAACGTAAACCATAATCTATTTACGTTTAAAATGATCAAAATAAGCTAATTGGTTTAGTAGGTAAATGACGCTTGATTTGACTTTTCGGGCTCTAAGCAATATTCCTGTAATATCATTAACATTTGCATTGCACAAACATTTTTTTTGAAAAATACATAATAGTAAAAAGTCTTCAGGCATAAAAATTAAGATGGACAGGATGTATTAGGATTAGAATAACTAGATGGCTGCAAGTATATTAAATCCTGATTTATAAAAGAAAGCTAATAACTTTAATATTTTGATTTTTGTTGTGTTTTAATTTTAGTAATTTTATCCACTAAATGCCGCTTACTATAGGGAATATAAAAATAAATTAATGTGCTTAAGACTAAATATTAAGAATAAACAAGGAGGTATAAGTATACAAGCTAATAAGTTTAACATAGTATCAAATAACTCTGTAAAAATCAGTGTTGTACGACATGAACTGAGAAATGTATAATAGGTTATTTTCTACACGTCGATACTTTGTAGACAATACCATTGTGCCAAATTAAATTAAATAATAATGAATTGTCATTAATTTAAATAAAAATACTGATTTTTTTGTTAAATATTCATTATAAAATTAATAATATAAAATTAATCGGAATCATCCACTTCATTAGTTTCTTGAAATGTACCAACGATTGACAAGTATTAATTAATTCACATATTGGAAAATTGTCAAATTTTTTTATGCATTGATTCAACTATTCCAGCATCCCGTGGGAGTTTAATCCTAATTCCACCTTTATCAACAAAGAATTTTGTAAAATCATCTTGCTTAAATTCTTTTAAAATAAATATCATGTGATCCATTAATTTTTTTAAACATCGGTGTGGCTCTAACAGTCTAACATTTAATATGCCACAACAAGTGCTGATATAATTTGCCCATCTTAACCATGTCACTGGCATTGGCGGATACAACAACATAAGCAATAGTAAAATACAGATCCGTTGCAATATCAACAGGCTCCATAATAATTTCAGACAATATATCAGCTGTTTCAGAATATCCAATTAAGCGCTAAGCATGTAAAACGCTTACTCTTGATTCAATTGATTCTAAACTTAGAATTTTATAATATAGCCTTAGGTGATGTAATACATTTTTTATAAGCTTAATCAAGTCAAGTTTGCTGAGAGTGGTTTCCTACCAGGAACTTTATCTAAAAATGCTAACCGAGTTTTGTAAAAAAAAGTTCTTGAAATGAACCGAATTAACTAAAAAATAATTATTGTTTACATCATAGTTGCCGTTGTCAGTACAGTAAATTGTTTGTTTGCACTAAAGTCTGCTTCAAAGTATGGACAATTAAATATTACTTCTAAAGGAATCAAACTCAAAATTTGTGGCGAAATAAATAAATAAATTGAAGAAAATTACCCTTGAACTGATATCAACAAATGATGCCAACTACTAATATTTACGACTCTAATTTGGCTTTTCTAGTATTGTATTAATAAATTAGTTTAAATCCATTAAAGATATAGCGAAAACGATCGAGAGACGATATTTTTGTTTTTCAACTTACTCCTAACATTCATCATTTTCCTTTTACTTTTCCAGTTAAAAACAAAATTTTCCAAATGACATAGAAAAGGTAGAATTTTGTAAAAGGAAAATTAAAAATTAATTAAGCAAGTAAAAATAAAAAAGGGAAAAATTAAAACATTATTATAAAGGAGTTTGTATTTTAACAAAACTTCATTATGGCGATTTTACACTTACAAAATATGTATGAAAAGTAATTCATATTTTTTTATTTTTTTTTTTTTTTTTTGATTAGAAAAGAATAAATAATTTTTCCAAAAAGGATGAGTATTTTATTAGGAAAAACTCATCCTTAAAATTGTACGCATTTAAAAATGGCCCATGTTTCTTTTTTTTTATTCCTTCATTGTCTTTTAACAGCATGACTTATTATGAAAGTTTATTAGATTCAACCCTAATATTTTAATATCCAACCCCAAATATAAAGCAAAAAACAAAAAAAAAGGGTGTTACAAGTTTTTTGTTTTTCATAAAACCCTTTGAATTTGTCATAAAGAAGATTTATTAACTTTTATAATTTCTATTTTTTTTTTTTAAGTTTTATAGTTTAAATAATATATTTTAAAAATTTGTTCAAGAACCCATAAAACCGCGTTGTAAAAATACATCAACATATACATCTGTCTGTTAATTATAAAATGATAAACTATACAGTCGTTAAGTTTACACTTCTGTACATTTTTCAAAATCTATTTGCATATATAATAATTGATTATGTACGTATATATATATATCTATGTACATATTATTATATATGTAAAACTATGTATATATATTATATAATAGAAGAAAACTATAAATGAAGACTTCCAACAATGGAAGTTATTCTTCATTTTTAATTAATTTTTTTTATTTTGAAAAATTAAAAATTACTGTTGTCTGATCCTTTGAACTACAATTTAATATTTTAAAAATTTGTTTCCATAAAAAAGGATTAATAATAATGTCATATTGTCTTGCAAATAGTATTAAAAATTTAAATTAGGTACAAAAAAAGAGATATTCTGGAACATACAACTAAACATGTTTAGGCCTTTGCAAATATCATAGTTTATTTTTATTCAATTGATAACATATACTGAAAAATGTTTAAAGTTGAGTTTGGGCAACAGAATTTTGAAACGAATACGCTTATCGAAATACCGATCGGTTTTATATTTTCATTGCAAATCTGATCATCGTTCCATTTTATTCAGTTGATATATGTAAATATATACAATGAGTATGGTTTTTGCCCTATAATACCGCAGCCGCAGTTTTCGAGAAAAGCCGCAGTTTTCGAGTTTAATAAATTCGGGTAAAAATCTAGCCTTTGTTTAGTAGAGTAGAGATCTGGAACTTGATTTGTAAGGAAATAGTTCCTTAGTGCTACTTCGATGCTAATTTCTTCACAATTAGAAAATGATTTTTATTTAAATCGAAAAAAATAAAAATTGCTTTGTAACTATTACCGGTTATAGAAAAAATGAAAATTATTGCGTAACTATTAAAAATAAGAGAAGAAGATTAAAATTGAGAATTAACTGTTAAAACAAAAGCAAACATTCTTTTGATTAAGAATAATTATTATTTTCGATTTTTTTTTGTATAAATTAAAAACTGATGGATCTTTTGTGAGATCGATAAAATACCTCTTACCGATCACATACATATATACTTTATTCGATATTACGAAAACTCCTTATAAATGATTTTTCAGTAAATTGATTGATAATAGTAATTTGCAGTTACTGTTTATTCACAGAAATCTTTACGACGAAAGTTTCCTTCGTGAAAACTATATTCAATAAAAAAACAAACAGCTTTAGTGTTCTTCGACCTGACTAAAGCATTTGATTCAATTGATCAGAAAATATTGTTAAGAATCTCATTTAAATTTGGAATAATGGGTAAAGAGTACAACTGGTTTGCAAGTTATTTTAAGGACAGAAAACAGTACGCAGAGTGTGAGGATATCAAAAGCACTATCAAAAATATTGACTACGGCGTAATACAAGGAAGCTCATTGGACCAGCATTATTTAACTGTTATGTGAGTGCACTATCAAATCTCAGTCTCAATGGAAGGCTGATGTTTATGTATGCTGAAGACTTTTTTGTAATATATGCTGAGAATAATTTAGAAGTATTGGAAATAAAAATAAACCAGGATATGCTAACTATTCTACCAATCATAACTGGATATCACTACAAAAATTAACAGTGAATGAGTGCGAAACTAAATTTATGATGATTAAAGAAACAAATGCAAATTTACCTATATTCTACAATAATTGTCAAATTGAAAAAGTAAAGCAGTATAAATACCTAGGACCTAGGTACTGTTGTTGATGAAAATTTAAATTGGAACTGTCATGTGGATGAATTAATCAATAAAATCCGAAGTATAGCTGGAATATTTATAAAAATTGGAAAGCGGGTTCCAGAAAAGCTAACACGAGATATCTTTTTTAGTCTATTTCACAATGTAATATCCTACGGTGAAGCTACCTGGAGAAACACATACGCTAAGAATATAATTAAATTACAAAAGATTCAAAATAAGGCAATAAAAAATCTCTATGAACTTGGTCATAGAACATCTACCAATCATATACATCAACAATACAAAATCCTTAAACTGGAAGACAGCAGAAATTTGCCTCAAACATTACAAATATACAACATTCAAATAAAAAATATAAAATCGTACACAAAGCTAATTACTAACAATGAAATGCATAACTACAACACTAGATCGGCAAATAATCTGCGTATGATCTCAGGACATAACTCAATAATAAACCAGTCAATTAAACTTTATAATACAGTTCCAGGTGACATTAAAGATTTATCGTACAAAAAATTTAAAAATTCAGTCAGAAATAGGTTATTGTCTAAGTATAACAATGAGTAAATTCAATATTAAATGTCAATATCAATCCTAGCTCAATCATATTATGCCAACTTATTTTTCTTTTATTGCTTTTTTTATTCTCTTTCTTTCTTTTGTATATTATAAAATTAAATGTATCATATAATCATTTAATCAGAACTAATTTTTTTTTATATTTCGATTTATTGTTAACTTGCACTAAAAATTTTTTCGTTATTGTTTACGTCAATTGTAAAACATAATAATTATATACACCTTATACGAGCCATTAGGCTTTTTTAGGTTATTTGAATAAGTAAATAAATAGATAAATATTCAAATAAAAATTTCCCTCGGTTTAAATTTATATTACCATCTTACACTGAAATTATAACAGCAGTAATTTCTATATACCAAACAAGTATCGAAAGAGAGAAATCATTAGTTTATTAATAATATTATTATTATTGTACGGCTGCGAAACATCAGTTTCAGTAAATATCACCAGGAAACTCAAGCGTACTTCAATAGATGACTCCGGCGAATCCTAAACATTCGTTGTCTTTAAACCATTTCCCACAGAACGCTGTGGCAAAAAACGAAACAAAAAAAAAGTGTAGAACTTTATTTTTACAGGAAACATATATAGAACAGGAATGAAAGATGAAAATAATGATCTAGAACTTACTTTCATTTTATTCTCCTCTACTCCACGATCATCAAAATTTATTTTAAGATAGTTCTAGTTTTCTGGAATGCTTATGCTTATTAACTACGTACAGTACGAGACGGGCAAATCATCTGCGATTTGGGGTTGGGCCCACTTAAATGGACTAGAACCTATCATGAATACAGGAATCATGACTTTGAACAACCTCCCTGTGAAATTCCTTCTGGACATATCCAAATGTTATGAAAGTATAACTCAGATGACTAACATTTTTTTACTTTTGTCTTTTATATTCATTGTTCACATGCATTGTGAGCTTTGTAGATACTGTTTTGTTTCTTTTGATTTTGTAACTGTTTATATTTGCCTTGTTTTTTTTTATAATTTTTCTCACTGACATTCAAATTATTTCTTGTCCATTTTCATAGTTAAAAACTATTTTATAAATGTACGAGCTAAAATGCTCTTTATGTGGATTGAATAAATAAATAAATAAATAAAATATATCTACCATCGTGCCTATATTTAGTCTTTTAATAATATTAGCTTATATAGAATAACACTTTTTTTGTTCAATATGTATATATGAGTGCGATGGTGGCCTCAGTAGCCGAGTGGTATAGTAACCGAGTATAGTAATGTAACGATTGAGGAGCACGAGTTAAAACCCAGTGAAAATCGAACGAAAATTAATGAAAGTGATTGTCAAGAAACCCACTTGGTCCTAACCTGATGTAATAATTAAACCCTAATAAAATAATAAAACAATATACAAAATATATACCAAATAAGTATTATATATATAAAAGCCCACAATCCGAAAGAATATAAAATCCCACTCTTATATAAAAAAATAAATAAATATATGAGCCAAACATATCTGTTTATGTTGCAATCAGGTCTATTATATACTATCTCCGATATTAAGTTTTGATTGAGTTTGAAGAAATATTTTGAGCTTTGCTGTAAATATTTATTACTATTTATTACCATATTACTATTCTTCGAAACGATCTCGTAATAGATCTCAAATGGTCATAACATCGCTAGCAAGATCATTTGCCTCTTATTTTCGTGAACTTTATTTATTTAAAAACCAAAAAGCAAGGCAAAATTTTTGATTTTAAGTATAATTAAAAATGAAATTTAGAAACAAAAATTTTTCTATCTGCAATTCAAATATTTTTAATATACAATTTAAAAAAAATACACAATATTAAATAACAAATTTTTATATGTATGAGTTAGTAAAATAATTAATTATCCATTAGATGGAACTGTAATTCATACACAACATGAAGAATGTTCAGTGGCCCTGTAAATTAAAAAAGTACTTTTACAGGGTATATTTGAAAGCATGGAAGGTGAAAAAAGATGAGTGGCGTTGTTAAATGTAACACAACATCTGTTTATAAGCTCGTCTGTTTATAGGTTCGTTTTTTCCGTAAACTGTTCTAACGTGTGTTATCTACAAATATTTATTGTTTCGCCTAGGTACTTCGTTAATTTTAAAATTACTAGTTAGATATTATACATCAGACTGATTACTTAGCACATCAAAGGTAAAGCAAGATGAGATTATTTTATTGAGATTACTGATTTGCCTATTTAGCAATTTAAGTCTATGGTAGAGTAGCTTGGAAGATCAGAAAAATCTGAGTGATTTAATTAATGTATTGAGGTAAATAATATTTTTTTGTTTTTTTTTACTCTCTTGACAGTAACTTAGGTTGAATCACCATTTCGTGCTTTTAAGTACGGTACTGCAATTTTACACTACAATATTTCGAGTATTTAACAAATTACTAGCTCTACTCATCAAATGTGGAAAACTACTACTATTGTCAGGAACTAAGCCTTCTTAAATAGAATAGTTTCATTTTATTTAATTTGTTACCAGATTATATATACTCTCAATTATTTTTAGTTATTTATTATATTCCAATGACAAAGGGTACTAGACCAGGGCGAAAAATATAATAAAGCATTTTTTTTCTTGCTTCATCGGGAATCGAACCTGGAACCTTTCGGTTGAAAGGCAGGCGCTCTACCTACAGCGCCACCCAACGTATTTTGGATGGATTCTATTCTATTGGAGTGTATATAGAAAGCTGGATTACAGACAATGCAACCAAATTCAATAATAGATCGAACTAATGAACAATACAGGGCTCTAGTTATTGCTAAGTTTCAAAATTGATTTTATTGTAATAAATCCTAACATTTTTCTAGCCTTGGAGATCATATGTTCATAATGTAAGTGAAAGTTAAGTTTTTCATTTAAGAGTATGTCGAGATCTGTTATACTATACACTCTCTCACAGGATGTACTATCAATTGTGTGATTGTTGAGAAGAAGTATACATTTTTCTGGGAAAACTTATGACCTTACATTTTTCAATATTAAATTCTAATTTATTTCAGTGGCACTGTTCCTGATGAATACAATTTAGACTGAAATAACGTAACATCATAAATAGTATGTTACTATGACTCGACATAACTTTATTTTGTTCTGTTCACGTTGTCATTATTCGCAATCAATGCTTCTGATTGCAGCTCCATATTTAAATATTTTTATTACTAGATTTCAGAACTCACATCTTAAGTTTTTCATTTATTTTAACTTTTGTTTTGAGAAATATATAATTTAATTCAATATAGGTATGTCCCATACACTAAGCCTAATAATAATAATTATAATTTGAATAGAAAATGTGCAAAAAATACTATTTTATTACGATTACCCCATTCTTGAAATAAATTTAAATTGAATCCTTGTTAAGTATACTGATCAGATATTTCATCGTTTTTAAACAAATATTTTTTTGTTTGTTTTAAATTACACATTTTAATTCCAATTTCAGTATCTTTAAATGTCATTTCAAGACACTAACTATATGTATATATATTATAATATATATGCGTATATGTAGGTACATATAAAAATATAAAATGCATTTCTTTGGAACATGATAGAATGTGACATTCTTTTCAAATTGATTTTCTTTTGCGATACACTGTCCTTTTTTTTTCTTTTTTTTTACATTAATATATTCTTTTGTTTTTTATAATTATTAATAAATTATTGGCGCCAACAATAAAAATTTTAATAATTATTCTTTATTTGTGTAAATTAAAGCAACCTTCATTAAATGTTATTTGTTTGATTTGTTTTGTTTTTTTATCATTTGTTTTATTACTATTGTGTATTGTACAATGAATTTTATAGATTGTTTATGTACATGTCCATATATGTTATTAGCTATGAAATTTAATTTAGGAGTGTAATCAGCGGTAGGTATAAGGTAAGATATTAACTGTTGTCCTTTTTTCTTTTTGCTACTTATTTTTAAAATTATATATGGGGGGATATATGAAATATAATACTGCACGTACCCAATATTTTAAATTAAAAAAAAACACACAAAATATATGTATATAAGAATAAGCGAAAAATAAAATATGTATATATGTGTAATAAAATGAAATATAAATTAACAAAGAAAAGAAGAGAGATCTGTAAAAAAAAAAAAAAATTCAAATTCAAAAACCAATGGATTTTTATATCATTTATAATAATTAAAATTCATGTCAGACATTAGACCTGTCTTTATCGTGTACATCAAAATTAATTGCGTTTTGTGTGATATTTCTGCCCTCTTTATTTAGTATAAAGTTTTATTCTTCTTTTGTTTTTCGCTTTTTATTTTTTGTACAACTTGATCGCGTTCGATGTTATCAATTGTTATGCAAGGTTTTAATAAATAAATATCATAAAAATATAATAATAAACAAAAAAAAATAATCAAAATATCAACAATAATATAATAAAAAGTTCTGGTAAAAAGAGAAATGTCACATCACAATATCTAAACGTAAAAGTGTATCTATATGTACCTTGTATAGTTGTATATAAATACTATATGAAAAATCAAAAACTGTATGCGTGATCAAGATGCAAAATGAGAAAACATTATTGTAAAAATCATCAAAAACAAAACACAATGGAGTTATAAATTCAAGAATATAATATAGTTGAACATTTTATTTTATTTTTTATTTTTTTTCTCTTAAATATTTATTATTATTACTATATATTTTTTTCTTTTTATTATTGTTGTTGTTATGTAATTTCAAAGCGTTATAAAAAATATATTCATAACTATAATAAATATTTGAACTTTTTTTTTTGTAAAAAAAAAAATATTAACCAGAATACAACCAGAATACGACAATTTAACTTCAAATGTATATATATATATATATATATATATATATATATCAATATATAAAATGTGTCAATCATGAGTGACTGCTATTTTAAGTTAGCAATTAAAATATATTTTTGATAGGTTACACATTATTATTATAACTTGCAACAATAATTTCTCATATCAGTTTCTTCAGATATATTTAACTGGGATGGCGTATAATGAAAACTGACTAAGTCAAAATTATTACTTTTGAAATATTTGTTTTTAATTGGTATATCTAAGTCAACATACATACTGAAGTTCTGACATACATTATTGTCATGTATTGTTTCACTATTATTGTTTCACTATTATTTATCACTATTATGGATTATTGTGTTTCCGCCCAATGCCCTAAATGGATGGGTTTATTTTTATTTCTTACGGAGGTGGCCCTGTTGTGTAAGAGCCGTCTGCAACCTTTAAGCCCTTTAACCTTTTCAAAAAGGCCAATAGGTTAGAGGGTTTTGTCGTGCATATGGGGATGGGGTTACAGGACAGGATGGGGTTTCAGGAAAGGGTGGGGTTACGGAACAATGATGATCATATATTGTTTAATATCTATAATGATATTTAGTGTCTGTGTTTTACCTAGTGAGATCATATAAACGTTTAGGGTAGTTACAGATATTATTAATGTTTAGGGTACTTTAGCTTGCCAATATTATACACTAGAACAGTCCAACATCAACTCAAATAAGTAAGTTTTACATTTCTGTCACTCAAGAAGGTGATTACTCGTTAGGTTTAGGCACTTACTCAGATAAAATAAAAGTTTTAATTGGAACTTCACTCTCGTTTCGGTGTAAAACAACAGTTAACATAGTTAATAAGTCACATAGGTGCTCAAAACTGATTATGGAAATTCGTTATATTATGATTGTCTTATTACTGTTCATATAGGAACAATTTGCCTTTTCCCAATCCTTCACTAGTCCATGCTGTGTATTTGTGTATAAAAGTACATTGTTTTAAACCTAATGTTTGGGTTTTAAAAAAAGGCTGATTTGAAGTTGTAATGTTTAAACTGCAACCACATTTTACTAGATTAGCAATGGCATTATACTACTCATAAATAAACTTAAGCTGGCACACTATATTTTTAATACCATACCATGTTCGACTGATTTTAAAATCTCAATGGACTTATTTAGTTTTATACTAAACGAAACCGATAAATAAGTCAACTGTTTTATGATAATTATTTCTTATTAATGATAAATTAAAACCATTAAATCAATCGATATCGATATCATATACTTATAAAATTTCTTGTTCCAAAAGTAAAATTACTAAAACCCACAATCAAATTTGCTAAAATAGTTTTTTTTATCAAGAAGATAATTAAAAATTCGATATTTGCAAAAAAAAGTGAATATTAGCAACAAAATTTCGGATTTTTGGATTTTGTTTACTAAAAATTAACTTTGGAAAGATTTTGGGAAGTTACTAATAATCATAGCATCATCAGTATTTAGTATAGATTCATTGAAAGTAAATTGAAAGAGTGCTCTTAAACTCAAACTGTTATACTATTTTTTGCATTACTTATGTTTAACAATTCAAGGTAAATAAAATCAAAATCCTATAGTCAAATTTGGTTGACTGTAGTACTATGGCGTATAGTACCATCAACTGAAAACTACTGTAGTTGAAGAATAATTAATTGCCTGAGTAGAGTATTTTAGACAAAATCTAACTTAATGAATTTATAACAGAGGTAATCTCTATATAGTCAATCGGTATAGGATAACATAAAAGTTCAATCTAATGATGTGCCAAGCCCAGCCACGGGTTCAAATATTTGCTGAGAGTTATTATTCTTCTCTCTTACTAGACTTAAATATTATATTACTTTTACAACACATTTACACTATTGACTTGATAAATGACTACAATAAATTGAATATCAATAGTATATATTATAGATACAAATTTTGTTTATGTCTGAAGCCTTTCATAACAACAACAATAATAATGGTAAAACAGTACATTATGAATGAAAGAATGAAAATTGATAGAATAAACAAAATTTTAAATTTTATTATAGAAGTAGCTGTGTATAGGTAGACGTAGAAGTAAAATGTAGTGAGAAAATAATATCAATACATTGTGATGAGTAATGATACATATTTATTTTACATTGTTGTTGGTGTTTTAAGTTGTAATGTGCAAAGGTTTTTAAACTGTACCTAAACTTTATTAGATTAGCAATGGCCTTATACTATATTTTAAATATAACTAATTTGTAAAAATTTAAAGAAATGTTATGCTCGTCAATGGAGTACAGAGACACAAAACAAAATAAAACAAATTAGAAGAAGAAAATCGGCTTTAAATTGAATTTGAGAAGATATGCCCCATATATGGTATTAACGCATATTCTAGAAGTCTATTAAAAAATTAAAATTCAAACAGTAAAAAATATTTTTTTATTACAATAAATTATAAGACAATTAATATAATTAAAAAAAAAATAATAATCATCTGAACCGTTGAAATTGTATTATAAAAAATAATTCTAATGCGATTTACGTTAGTTAGGGTTCAATTAGATTGTTTTATAAATGGCAATTACTTAATAAGTAAAGCAGTTTTAATTAGGCACGATTTTGTTTTTAAATTAAATATTTAATTTTTTTTTTACTTAACTCAGTACACTTAAGAGTCATACATTTGAATGGGGTTCTTGAAACTATGCATAATTTGTTATAGTTATTGTTAAGCTAAATTTTAATAAGATATTACACCTTCATTATATATAATTATATATAGTTAATTAAAATAAAATAAAATTATTTGCAATTTTTAAAAGGAGCTCATCAACTTAATGTAGTTTTAGTAAAGTAGTTTTAAAGTTCGTAGTATAAAGTAAGTCACGCGATTTTATTACTCAGCACAGTAAAATACTCTGAATATAAAGACCCTTTACTGCATTTAGAATAATTTAATAATAATATCGTATCGTAACATTTTAATATTTAAGAGTTCCCATCTCTATTTTTGTATCGTTTTACGTGATCACATCAGTCTATGTTCAGATCCGTATTCAAATATTCGAACAAAAAAAAAAGCTTAACACTATTTTTATTCTGAATTTAACTGTTTTTGATTAACACAATTTTTATATTCTCATTTCAATACATATACATATTTGCTTGACTCATTTTATTACACCAAATAATTAGGTATATATATAGAAATGCAATTGCAACATTAAAATAACAAAATTCTAAACACGTTCGTTTTTTTTTTTAATTTTAATAAAATATGAATCAATTTAAAATCTTTAAAAATATTTAACTCAAATGATTAACTGACACAAGTCTATTATTTCAAATTTTATAAAAAACTATTTTCTAAGTTTTTTCTTTTTCATTCATTTAATGCAATCCCCATCGAAAGTATAATATATATAAATATGTATATAAATGTGTGAAATAGAAAAATAGAAATTTTTGTTTTTTTTTTTATTTTTTTAAATTCATTTAATCAATTTTTGTAGTATCCTATTTAAGGTTGTAAGACTGCTTTAAATGCACAAACGACATTTAATAAAATTTTAAATGGAGAGATGATGATATTGATGATATTGATGATGATAATGATGATGATGACGATGTTGGCAATGATTATAATGACGATTAATAGAAGAGGTTATTGTTAACCATGTATATAAAACAGATACATTTAATAACAATAGATAGTTTTTGATTAAAATAGTTGCAAGAATTTTATATTATTGCTTCTATTATGATATATGTAAGAAGGTGTTTTAAATGACTATCTTGTAAATTGTGAAATGAATTTTAATAAAAGAGTTGATTTTTTTTTTGAAACAATGAAAAATTAAAAAAAAAATTTTTTTTACTAAAAATGTTATGATAGAAATAATAATATATAAGATCTATTGTTATACAAATCAGGCTAATTTGTAAGGTGAACTCAATATCCTATGTTTATTTATTTGTTTCGGTTTAAGTGAATTTAAAGAGAATCATTTAGCAGGATTTCAACTCAGCTTAGTTTGTTTTTTTAATATAGGGATGACAGCCACATCGAAAAGTCAATATCAAAATAATGTCACTTGTGGGGCTATAATAATCACCTACATTACAACTGTTATGTTTTTCACATATATAATTCTTAGATGTCTGATATATATAGTTATCTGTCAGATACATCCTAAAATTATTAAATATTTAATATATACTCTTCCAATGGTTTGAGCATACTTCTCAGATAGAGGGTAATCGTGATGTTCAATATATTTCTGTGTATAAAGATTCCTATATATATCCATAAATTATATTAGTACTGATGGTAATTTCTAGAAACTTTGAATGTTTATTTACAAAGCATCAATGACTTCTCAGTATATCTATTACTGTTTATATTTTCTGTAAATATTTTCCAATTAAGCAGAAGCAGTTTTCAAGTTTCTACCGTTCGGTTTTCGGTAAATAGATCCCAGCAAATCTTACGAATTCATAAGCCAGTCCGAACTTAGCGGTTTCCTAATACCCTACAAATTTGCTTAAAATGGGTATACGGATGGCAAGCTAATAATATTGGTCTAACCTCTACCTCGTTTTTCTGTTAGATCAAATAAGCTGGAAGCCCCAGTAAACTTTTAAATTAGATCTTTATGACAGCTTTCAAAACATAAAAAGCCAAAAAAAATTACTTTATAGCATCTAATACTTATATACTATTAGAATAAAGAATAATGAAACTAATCTATATATATAAAGTGAAACCATTAACTTCTATAATTATTTTCTGAATATAACACAATAATTTCAAATCAAATCAAATAAATAAATAAATAAAAAAGTCAAATAAACAATAACATATACGTTCTTAAAATGTTTTCAGTATTATAACCTAATCTGTGATTTTCACGATTATTTCTTGCATTTAAGTAGCGACATCTCTCTTATGTCGTATCCGTACCCTTGGTATAGATCTGACCCCAAATGATCTGATGAATAAAAGAGATATCTGCAGCTCCAAAACACTACAAAGTTCTAGTTTCCCTAATTAAATTCCTGTTAACACGTCACAGAATCTGGGACAAAATTTACGAACTAATACAAAAACACAAAATTTCATATTATCTAACAAATAAAAATAAAGTTGAAACATTCGCAGATCATCTTGAGGAAATTTTTTGCCCAGATGAGACAGATTCGGATGACCTCACTGAAGAAAATAATTCTTGGGAAGAAAATGTCATATCACCATTCTCACAGAGAGAAATAGTTGAACAAATTAAAAAACTGAGAGATAAAAAAGCTCCAGGTTTTGATCTAATTACATCGGAAGTCCTGAAAGAACTTCCGAAAAAAGTTATAACACGCTGTATAATGTTAATACGCATTACAATGTTAACACGCTGTATATGCTAATACGCATTATAAACGCTGCTATAAGAATAGGTGTGTGCCGAATATGTGGAAATAGCAGAGATAATTATGATACCAAAGCCAGGTAAGCCCATTAATGAGGTCAAGTGCTACGGACCAATATCACTACTATCAATAATATCAAAATTATTTGAAAAACTGCTATTGGTTCGAATGAGACCGATCATAGAAAATAGTAATCTGATTCCAAATTATCAATTTGGTTTTAGATCTAAGCACTTCTTTTTTTTAAATGGAAACAAAATAAATTTATTATTATTATTATATACGTAGATATACTGTCATCATATCTAGAAAACAGACTATATTCAGAATAAAACAAGACGAAGAGTATTCTACTATCAGAGATATTAAAACGGGTGTTCCTCAAGGTAGTATTATGGGTCCCATACTGTATTTACTCTACATTCAATGATTTACCACAAATGGAAAATATAACTGTAGCTACATTTGCTGACGATACTGCGTTGATGGCAGTAGGATCAAATATTGACGCTACAAATAAATTGAGTTAATCATGAGTCAAAATTTGTATATGTAAATTTTACAAATAAAAAATTATAAAATCAACCATCGGTAAATCTGAATGTGGTAAATATACCCCAAGAAAACAACGCTAAATACCTAGATCTGACATTAGATGGCAAAATTAGATGGAAAGAGAACGTCAAAAAGAAAAAATTTGAACTTGAAAATAAATATAGACAAATGTACTGGCTCTTAGGTCGAAATTCAAAATCACCTATACATAACAAGATTTTGTTATATAATCATATAATCAAACCGATATGGTTGTATTGCATTCAAATATGGGAATGTGCAAAACGAACCCATGTACTTTGTATACAAATATTCCAAAATAAAGTCTTGCGCAACAAGGTAAATGCCCCTTGGTATGTTCGCAACAGTGACTTGTACAGAGATCTAAAAATTCCTTATATAGAAAATGGTAAAAAGATATGTAGTAAAGCATTTGGCTCGTCTTCAAATGGTCAGTCCGTCGCCGGACTAGTTTTAATGGGAGGGGTGTGGTTTAGTCAGTAAAAATCTGGCAGACAATGGAACCCGTAGCTTCCATGATTCCGTAGCTTCCCGTAGCTCATTGTGTCTATGAGGATTCCCACCAATCCACCAAAAAAAAATATTATCTAACAAACATAATACTAGTTATTTTTTTATTATATAATAAATTTATTTTTATTTCTAACCCCCTAGTTACTTAAGATTTAAAAATATTAGAATAAGATTTGTATGGCAATCGTTTATCTTTATAAAATAAGATATGAAATGAACACATTTGATTTTTTAAGATATAATCTGGCCAATAATTTATTTTATAATGTGGATTTATTTTATAATCTGGCCAGTAATATATAAATGTATATAAAGTGGTTCTTAAGTTTTGATCTGTTTAAGTTTTATGTTTAAATCAAACTTATATTTAGTTTATGTATTTGTTAAACAGACTCAAATTTTGAAGGGGAAAAGGACGTTAATTCGACCGGTTATCAATAAATAAATAAATAATTTTGAAATAATAAATACAAGTTCACATATCTTAAATTTTGGTTAACTTTCAAACTTTTTAGAAGAACAATAAACTTTGACGTTGCATTAACTAAATTTACTGTGTATATATATACCATGCAGGTACATAAAACTTGTAATATATATTATTATTAGTCAAGTGAATACTTCAACTTAATTTATTTAAAAGAAACAGAACCTTAGATTTGAACATAATTTGACTTTTGTCAATACATCGAAGTATATGTCAACTCTTCAATCAAATTTTATTTACCTTTGATCGTTTAATAAGTTCACATGCAAAATAAAAGTAACACAACTGAAAATTCGGAACAACCCATTTAAATTCAGAGAGCTTCAGGTGACGTAGAACTTACACCTTTATCAAAACTGTAATACCATTTAATTAACAGTAAATATTTTTATTTTCAACATATTTATCTTCTCAACTATTCAAACTATTTTAATATAAAATTGTATACAATCATATCTTAAAAACAGAAAACCAAAACCAAACCTTAAATATTTATTTTAGAAATAAACAATAAAAAATATTTTTTTCTTAATTATTTTCAATATTTACATTATTTATCTTTACATATTATTATTATGTATATACATATATGAACTAAGAAATATATGCATTTATAAATTTAAATATTAAAATTTACAAAAATATTTTAGATATTATAATTGTTTACAAAGAAATTTAAAGATAAATAATAGTTAATATCACATTCATAATTCACGAGTGCAAATTTAATGCAAATTACATGTTGGCTTTTATCATAAAAAATTGCATAAAATTTTCAGGATAATTTACTTTTTAAGATATTATTTAAATAATTTAAAATGTTAACACCATTCAGTTAGAATAATTATTTTTGAATTTATAATTTTAAAAATTATTGTAAACTAGTTCACAGTTTTGTTTTTTTTGTGTTGTTATTTAAAAGCCTTAATTATTTTAAACGTTTGAATTGGGGAAAAAATACATATGTAGTTTTCGTTAAAAATTTATGAGAAATTAAAATTCTTGAAAACTACTATATTTACGCACAAGCAATTGTTGTATCGTTATTTTATAACATTTTGTATCGAGGTGCCGAAAAATAAACAATTTAAAATGGTTGTTTGTCGCCAGTGTACTATGATCAAAATATTATAGAGTTCGCTTTGCGCAATTAGTATAAAAGATATACATATGAATGTTAGATAATACCGTTGCCATACGCTTAGTAATTTTAAAGACGTGTCTTATGTGATATGAGAAATATTTTTTTTATCGCATTCTAAAGAGCTAAATAGAAGATTTATACTTTTTGTATAAATAATAATTGACATATTTTGTACAAAAATTGCAAATGGGTACAGAAAATGGTGAAGTCACATCAAAAAGAAAACTACAACAACAATAAAAGCTGGACAACAATAAAAGAAAATGTATACAAAGAAGGGGTAAAAAAAAAAAAAAAAGCAGAGAAAAACTACCAAAAAAGCTGATTATAAATCTGCAGCACAAAAAGAAAATACTGTTGTGGAACAAGTAAATGATATTTCTGCGGGCGATGCTTGAATAAGAGGTTATGTACACACTTATAAGAGCAAAGGCAAACAATGTTTGTTAATTTTGAGACAAAATAGTAATGCTGTGCAATGCTGAGCATCAGCTAATGTCAGTAAGAGTATTTCAAAACAAATGTCAAAATTTGTGTGAACAGTTTCTAAGGAAAGTGTAATTGATGTCCGAGTCTCCGTAATATCAGTTCCAATTACTATTGAATCATGCACTGAACAAAATTTAGAATTGTTAATTATTGAATGGCTTTGTATAATTTGTGCTGCTAAATCCTAACTTCCACTACAAATTGAAGATGCTTCCAGATCAGAAAATCTTGATATTCCTGAAGGTTTAAGCATTATAGTCAATCAAGAAACTGAATTGGACTTAAAAACGCCAGCTAAACAAGCAATTTTCTGTTTAGAAAATATTTTACGATATATTAACAGAAAATGGGTTTACAGAAACTCATACACCAAAAATTGTCTCAGCTGCTAGTGAAGGTGAAACAAATGTTTTTACAGTTACTTTAAAGTTTCAGCATATTTGGCTCAATCTCCTTAGTTTTACAGGCAAATACCAATTGCTGCTGAGTACTGATTTTGATAAAGTTTTCACTGTAGGTACTGTGTCTATGATCAATTCACAATAGCATTGAGTAAATATAATCAAAGTCTTACCAATTTGACATATACATACTATAAGCGCCTCTATGATCAAATATAAACTGCAAAGCCGAAATAAAAAAAACAACAAAATTTGTAAAAATAAAAAACATTTTTTTTTAACAATAGCTAAAATAACAACTATGGTCTCTCTATAGAACATTATTATTTTGATATAGTTTCTATTAGAATCACTTTGATGGAAAACGATTTTCGAAAATATTTAAAATGACAAAATATTTAAACAACAATAATTAAAGAGAAATTACAAAACTAAAACAATCACAATAGATCGAAACAATAACAAGAATAATATTTTAGTTAATAATTAATAACAAGAACAGTTTTTATCGATAATTATCGGTGCCGGTATTCATTAGAGATAAAGAATATAGGTAAAAGCAATAAGAGCGTCTTAGGCTGCAGTTATAGCGATCAGTAAATTGAATACGTAAAATTTTTGTTTTCGATTTTACAACCGCCATAGACACAAAAATTTAGTAAATAGGAATGCTAAAGAATGTTTTCGCAAACAAATTCTGTTAAAAGTTTTAACATTTTAAGTTGTGTAAAGTGTTTACTTGGCATATGTAATGGTATTAGAAATTATAACAAAACTTCAATTTTTCATTTTTAATTTAACTATGAAAACAACTAGGTACTACTGTATTCATTATTATTTCAAATTCAAAACAAGAAAACCTTAAATCGAAATGACAACAAATTTTACGGAAGCAATTTTTCTGACCGCTATTACCATCTCACCGGCGTGAAAATAAAATATTTTTCCACTGTTTCGTTTTTACATATTCATTTTACTGATCGCTATAACCCTTAGTCAACAAATATGGAGTACAGATCTATGCCAAGAATAATGTCTTCGTTTGATGAAAATTGCGGGAGTAAACATATTTTCGATCAATTTCGAAATCAAATGACAGCTGTCAAAATTAATTATAAAATCCCAAATATTTTGCATTACCTACATTATTTTATTTATTGAGCTTTTATTTCACTTCTATTTATTTATTTATTTAACAGTGTGCCTACAAATTAATCTGCAGGCCAACTACAGTCCCTTTTCCCTTTCGGAATATTTTACTTCTTTACTTGATATTTTAATTTAGATTTTAAAATTAATTATATCCATACGTATAATTAGAAATTAAGTCTATGGCGTAAAATAAAACATATAAAAGTAGATATAATACGTATAGTGTGAGATTATAAGTGAAATTAGAATTGAGATGTAAAAAGTAGATAATATAATATTGACAACTGGGAGTTATAAGATGTGTAATGAAATTAATAATATGATATACATAGTATAATTTTCTTTATACGTATACCTACATAATACTTATATTTAAAATATTTTTTTTTTACATTCTAATAAAATTCTATTTTAGACAGAAATATATAAATTTTGTTTAATTACATAATTAAATATAGTTTCAATTAATTATTCTATCGATAATTTGTTCAATACTCAATTATCAATTAAAAAAATAATTTTATTAATAATTTTTTTAATAAGTTTTGTAATATAGAATTCCAAATTAAAAATTTTAATTTTTAACATAAATTGAATAAAGTATATAACGTGTTGCTTCATTCTCTTTAAACTTCATTTTCAAAATTATATATTTCTAATGAAATTTTATTTAAATAAAATACTTTCGCATAATAATTTTAAAAGTCAACTCATCTCTTTTAACAAAGAAAACCAAAATAAAAAAAAAAAAACCAAAGAAAAACAGAGAATAAAGATTTTCTTCCATTTTTAAAAAATTAATTTGATTATATAGTAGATTCATCCAATGTAATATATACGTATGACTGCTTCCAGACATAAATCAAAATTATATTTTTATAATTATAATAGCATAATACTAGGTAGGTATACTCGTATATCTAAAAAAAAAAAGAGATTTCAAGATTATTCGATTAATACACCTCAAGATTCACCTCAAAATTTGCCATAAAACATTTAAAAAATGTTGAAAAAAAGAAACAAAACAAAAACAAATCAAAATATTTTTAGATAAAAAATTTAATTTTCATTTTTAATTAAACGTTTGATTTTATGAAACAGGATAGCATAACCAATTAGAAATATTTTTAAACCAAGAAAAAAAAAACGTTTTTTTTATTCAAAAAAAGGCTAAATTAAAATTTATTTTCTTAGAAAATTAAAACTGCATTAAAAAAATCTAAATTTATTTTACTTTTTAAAATATTTTCATTTTATAAATATTTCAATAAGGTACCTATAATGAAAATATATATTAATATAATATTATATAATATATATGTATATGAATGTTATATATAATAAGACAATTTTTAATATATATATAAAATAAGTAAACATAATATTGTGTCTATGTATACATTTATTTAGTCTGTTTTTAATGAAATAAATGATAAAAATTTAAATAATTATTTAAAATAATGACATCTAAAATAACTTTTTAATTTTTAGTAGTATATAAAATTGATATACAGATCAAAATAAATAAAGAAGTCTATACTGTCATATAGACAAACATGCGAAAAATTTTTAATTTCAATCATTTTTATTAGTTATGCAGTTCGGAATTATGAAATCTATCTCATTATTTACACTAACTATTAAATCGATATATATTGAAATTAATTACAAATAATATTAAGAGACAAGCGATAACAAATAAATCATAAATTAATTTTGATTTTGATTTATTTGATTTTTATTAATTATTACAAATTTGTTTAATTTTGTTATTCATATTGACTTAAAATTTTATAGTATTGATTAACTAAATGTGTAAAATGACTTTAGTTGATTACTGCGGCCAAGCAAAAAAGGAAGAAAAATCCCTTTTCTTATTATTTATATTTAATTATTCTCACTTCAAAAATACAATTAAACTTTAAAGCAGAGCCCAGACGGTTACTAACGAATATCAGAAATATAATAATAAAAAATTGAGGCAAATAATAAAAATTAACTTGGATAATAAAAGGCATATACTTTGGAGTCGAAAATGATAATAAAAAGATAACTACAACTGCAAATGCCTATGTTCCAACATAATCACATTGAATCATATATAACAGAGTTTCAAGCAGAAAAAATAATATTTTATTGGAGTAATTTAACTAGTCCTCGGAAATCTTATTGTAGTAAAAGAATCCAAGAGAAACCTGCTAAAAATACATAAGACATCAGAAGAAGAAATCAAGCATGTAAGATTCAGAATAGCTTGTCCACTAACTTTAATTTCTGTAACCACCAAATTACTGTCAAATATATAACAGAATAATTCTAAGAACAACTTGGTACTGGAGATTAGATATAATATACCAGTAGATACGCTAACCATCAATAATCAAAAACTAAATTCAAAGCTAACAAAAGAACTTCACTTCTCTTATTAACACTTCGGAATATATGAAATAATATAAAAAATCAAGACTCAAAATTTAACTATTGAATTAATATTAACCTTAATTTTAACATTTTTAATTCAATAAAAACAAAAATAAAAATCAATTACTAACCTACACACTAAGTATAGTTCAGCGAATATGTTTTGCATATAGCTACATGCGTTTAAAACAAAAAAAAAAAACAAAAAAGTTAATTAAAATTCCTATCCAAATTTCAATGACAACGTTTCAAAGGGAATATTACGGTACTATCAAGTGCAGTACGAAGCTGCTCATTTTAGATGTTTTAACAACAAAAATAGTTCATAACATATTTAGAGATTCCATAAGTTTTGATATATTGGCAGTATACATATATTTTTAGTGAAGACCGAGAACATTGAATATTATTTATGTAGAATATGATCCAAGCTTAACCCTATTGGCTGTATTTTATTCCAACTTTACACCATAAAATTTGTTAAAATCATATAAATTCAATTGAAATTAGAACAAAAAAATTTCGAATACGCACATTTATACAAAAAAATATGAAAATCTCATTAATAAATAATTTACATACATTATTTATTTATTTTTTTTTTGCTATTAAATTGATGCATATAAAAATTAACATTATAATTTAATTTTCCCGCGGATCACAATATTGTTTATCAGATTGTCTTCATAAAATACTTGAAAAATTAATTTAAATACACAATTTATAAATACAAATTCAATATTTATATATATATACTCATATACCTATATAAATTTATATAAAATTATATGGGTATATAAATGTTATCTATATATATATATATATATATATATCAATATATTATATTATATACCATTTATACATTTATATAAATACTTAACATGTAATTTAAATTAAAAATAGAAATAGAAATAAATTATTTGAGAAATTTTAGAGAAAATAATAAATTTTATTTAAATAATTTTCCTTCTTGACTTACAAAAAGCTATAATGAACTAATTTTAAATATTAGTATATGCATACATATATATTACGTATAATCATCACAATTCTATATAGTTGACTATAAGAATAATATGTCTAATAAAAACAAAAACCAGTGCTCCATTTGAATTGATGCTAAAAAAAGTTTTCATTCGTTGAATTAATATATAGATAAATATATACATATATATATATTATTTTTGCAATCATTTCTCTTTGAAATAATTAATTAAAATTAATAAATAAATCCGCTTAAATAATAATTTCATCATAGGTGTAAATATAATAGTGTATAGCCTCTAAAAAAACCTGAAAATTACTAAATAATTATGTTATTAATGTATTAAACACAATAACACTTTAAATTCTAGATACGAAATTGGAGAGCTATATGATGTTAGCTACGGTCGTTTCACTTCACATTTTCTACAATAATTTAATTAGGCCAATATTAACATATGAGTGTCTTATCTGATTTGAGCACAAATGCTTCAGAGAATGTAGACATTTAAATAGAAAACTTACAACAAATTGCCTGCATTATTATTCTAATAAGGCAGTTTACAATAAGGCTAAAATAATTAGAATCGATAATTTTATTATTTGTCTTATACGAAATCAAATATATAGAGAAGTAGCAAAGTCTTAAAAAATTCTTTAGTGAGCCATCCATGACACGAAAATGATCTGTATTTTAAAAGGTCATTATAGATACGGACTTAACATACCGCAGGAGGGATTTGCATTTTTAGATAAATATAGCTACATAGAAAATAGTGAGAATATACCTTTTACATATCACTATAAACAAAATAATTTTAATTAAAAAAATATAGCTAGGCATAAATACGAAGAATGCAAATGACACAGAAATACTTTGCTTTGAGAAATGTATTCCCATGCAACATATATTAAACAATACCAAACCAGTATTTTGGAAACATTTAGAGTAATTTTGATTTAAGATTTTGTATGTGTATTTTTTTTTTCTTTATTGTTATATCTTTTTGTAAGTTAGTTATAAAAGAATATTAAAATTCTCATGATGCGACACCCAGGCGCTGGTAACACTAAAATTAGAAATTAAGAATTTACAAAGTACAAAACAAAAGTGTCACTTTAAATCATTATTATAATACATACTCACAAAGGAGGCCCAACAAAGAAAATTATAAAAGTAGTGTCATCCGGTTTTAACTTACCTGAAACAAAAAATAGAAAAATTATTAGAAATAATAAAATTAATTAAAGTTAAAATTTAAATAATAAATGTTTGTCAAATAAATAAAAAGTTAATAAAAAACAATACAATCGGTGGCCTCGGTAGCAAATAGTGAAAATTACTGAAAAATGTAATTTTCAATACAACCACATCGGTTCAAATATAATTTAATAATTAATAAAGATATAATATAACTAATAAAAAATAACATAAATTTATAATATACAAAAATATATACCAAATAATTAATATAATTTAATAAAAACGCCCATATTTCGAAAGGAAAAGGACCTATAAAATTGGCCTACAGATTTATCTAAAAGATCAACTGTAAAAATAAATAAATAAACAATATTTGGTTTTAAGACCAAAACTGTTAAAATAAAAAACAATATTAATTAATAGATATTTGAATTATCTGTAAATTTCTCGTCAAAAATAATTTTAAATTTTAAAATTCAAATTGAAGAACTAGTACAAATAAAAAATTAATCAGAAGAAACTCAAAACACATCTGATATCTTATAACATCTGATTTAGACACATACAAGATACAAAATTAAAAGAGTAATTTAATTTGGTTACCGTATTTTGTAGCTATAACGGTTAGGGGGTAACAAATTCTGAAAAAAATAATTACAAATTAATAGACTGGTATTGTTATATTAAATTGTAAAAACATTGGTTTTTTGCTCTATTTAAAATTCAGAATTTAAAAAAATTCATATATTAAAATTCAAAATTCATATATTAAAATTCTCTTCGTGAGTAGATTTTAATATGACACTTAACTCTTGAACAGAATGAACGCAGCCATCACGCAACCAACAAAGTTTCTAAACGTCAAAAGCGCAGCAATCTAACTTTGTGCACATAATACAAAACGTTGAAAGCGTTAAATGACATTGTTTTGCTTACTTTTTCTTATTAAATAAATTTTCAAGAAAATTAATAAATGTTAAATATATGTTATAAATTTATAAATTAATTTTATTATATTATAACTGAGCTCTGCGACTTTTTTGTATTTTAAAATTGATTTTGTGATTTGATTACATGATATGGAAATGCATATAAACAAAACAATTTAATTTATATTAATGTTGTACTACAGTCACACAATAATTTCACTTTTACATACACATTCAAATAAAAAAATTTTTTATTAGTTGTCAAAGTAGAATTCCTGCGTTGAAATCAAAACTTTTTCAACTTCTGCGCGATGGCTGCGTTGACAACTTTTCATTCTGTGCATTTGCATATGTTTTCATATGTTTCAACTTTTAAAGTAGTATTTCTGCGCGATGATTGCGTGATAGCTGCGCTCATTCTTTTCAAGGTAATCTGATAGATGAATAGATACTTAATTTTTTAAATTAAAGTTCATAATACTTTAATATAACATAATACATAAAATATAAAAATTATATAATATAAAAATAAATTATTGGGACAATAACTTCAATTCGTCAAATAATCTTCTTCTCCTTCAATTAACTCTTTTTTTTAATAGTTTTATTTTTTTTTCTATTTATAATTACAATTCCAAACAAAACTAAATGAAAGAATTTTCTTAATATTTCTCTTAAAGTACTCATTGCTAACATACAAGTAGCTCAATTATTCAGAGTGCAGTGACAGTATTAAAGTCGAAATAATAAACAATATTTGAAATTAAAAAAAAATCCTAAATTACATGACTGATGTATCGTCTTTCTATATTTTTAACTATATAATTACATTGATGAGCCTGTTAATAAGTAATTAATAAACACCCAAAATTAAACTAAATAATTGATAAATTTCAATAGATAATCTGGAATTGGCAAGTAAAACATAACGCTATAACTCAATTGTAGTACAAATCTTTGAATATTACTATAATCCGAAGTAATTTTTAATTTTTTTATTAATAATACTGAAGTATAGAAATAATTGAAAATCGACTGAGTACTGAAAATTTTAACAGTTTAATAAATGATGCAGTTCGTGTGGGAATACCTACTGCCATTATTTTTATCTATGTAAACAACTTATGTTTTGGCATAAAGAAGTAACCCAGATCAGCATTCCTCACACCCTACCTATTACTTAAATTTGTCTTTAATATTTTGTCATAAAATCTGTAGATTAACACTTTTGCCATAACATCTTTAGATAAGACAATTCAGTGTCCCCAATTAGATTAATTGCTTCGAGGGAAATAGCTCCTTTATGTATATTATCTGCCTAGTTAGCCGAGTGGTAAAGCACTCGAGTACAGTAAAGTGTAACGACCGAGTAGCACGGGTTCACATCCCGTGAAAACCGATAATTTTTTCAAATGGTGAAAATGACTAAAAAATTTAATTTTCAATACAACCACATCGGTTCAAATATAACAAAATAAATTAATAATTAAAAACCAATAAAAAATAATGTATAATACAAATACCAAATAATTACTATATAAAAGGCCAACATTCCGCAAGGGAAGGTACCTGTAAGTTGGCCACCAGATTTATCTGTAAGATCAACTGTTTAAATAAATAAATTAATGTATATTTATTTAGAATAAGCTGTAACAAAATAGTAAATAAGAGAAATTTAAAAATCTACTAGAATATTAACACGATATTTAACATTATTTTTATATAATAAATATATATATTAGTATATTATATATATTATGTAATTGTAATTTTATGTTAATTCTTTGATTCACATCCTGGATTATCCGGAATAATTTGGTATAATTCCCACTTAATACTGATAGGCGTAATACTCAACAAACGAAAAATTAATTTGAAATCAATAAAACGAAAGCTGTAGAAACGATTTGAATAACATTAAAATTTTGATAAATTTATGAGAATATTTAATTAATTATATACATACATGTGTCTACGTATATTTTATAATTAAAAAAATAATTTTTAATTGTTTATTTATTATGCAGAAAACAATTTATTTAATTTTTAAAGTCCTACAACATAATTTTAGAAATATTTTACTTTTCTTATCATTAAGTCTCTTCAATTTATATAGTTTTATTATAATTTTAATAAAATGAACAATTCATATACAATATAAAATATAATTTTATGGAAATATATTAAAAAAAGAAAATAAATAAAATATACCTTAATTAAGAAGTGTAAAATTTTTTATTATAATATTTTACAAAATAAATTCAAATAGAAAAAAAAATTCCAATAGAGTGTGCACTGGGTTGGTTTTCTTCTTTTATTCAATCTACATATTTTACTAAATTTGTATATTATTATATAAATTTTACACACAACCATGTTTATTTGGGAAGTCAATATACACAAATATTTATATATATGACTTAATGTACCTTCTGCTGAATAGATATGTGTATACCTACATACAGCAGCCATCGTGATTAAAATACTATAAACCATCTTAGTTTTTGCGCACACATATATCACCATTCATAGAAGCCATTAATCTTCTACCATGTCATATTAGAAAGATACAAAAACAAAATTAAAAACAGAAAAACAGAACAAAGAAAAACAAAAATAAAAAGATCCCAAAAAAAATTGTTTTTATTTTTTATTTGTGTTTTTGTTTTTTTTTTAGGAAACTACCATTAATTTATCTGGTGGTGTATCATCCAAAACCATTGTACAAATCAAAGGGAGACTTAACAAAAAATAAAAAATATATATAAAAATACAAAAATTTAATTTATCAGCTGTCGAGAAATTGTTTTTTTTTTTTTTTATTATAAAAATAAGAATTTGTAAAATTAAATATGGGTATGCGTGTGTGTATGAGGAAATAACAACATATGTGTGTTGTATGTGTGGTAGTGAAATATTTAACGAATTATGAATAAGTCTATCTTTATAACCAAAATGAACCCAAATTATGTACCATAATTTACTTGGAAGCTGAGAGATTGTATTTAATTTTATTTACTACTCTAGTATCAGAGATGTGCAACCATTTTAGTCAATATTGAGTTTTGTTGGTTAGGAGCACTGCTTTTGTAAAAAATAAACTATTTTACAAATAATTAATTGCCTCTAATCATATGGTTGATATGGTCAGAAGCAGCGAATCTATTATTTATATGCTTTAAGGTATGTTCCTCAAGGCTCCAAAAAACAAAGTTTCTGCATATATTTTACGTTACAATTTAGAATTACGAACCTACATATCATATAGATTTGTAACTCAAAAAAATTTAATAATTAATTTGATCTAATAGACTTTTAAGTTAATAAGAATTCAAGCAAATAATTTTACAAAAATCGTTAAAACAATTTATGAGCTTTAAAGAACTGGCCGATAATTTAAAATCAAATATAGGAATATATTTATCAGTACGACGGTTGCCTTGAGCTATGAGGTAAAATTAATTTTAATATATTTTTTAAAGCCCTTTATTTTATGTAATCCATACAAGCAAAAAAAATTATCTCTAATAAGGACAAAATAAGGAAGTGATATTTTATATTAGGAAGAGAGGAGAAGAGAACTTCAACAGTGCCTATTGTCAGGTTAGTTGTTGTTAAATCAATTGTTTTTATCGGCTCGAAACAGTAGACTCACGTATTTCTAGAGATTCATAAGTCTTCTAAAAAGTCATTAAATCTCTTTTGCTATAAGAGAATCTAACTAAATAGACCCTGATGTTTAGCCCTTAATATATCAGTCATACTTAATTTTTTTATTCATTTTGATATTCTTATTGGCACCTACCGTTTCGTATATTAGGTACGGTACTGTAATTTATTGTATAAATAAGATTGAAACGAGTAATATTTTTCTATTAAATTTTATGTTATATCAATTTTATTAGATGTGAAAACTACTACTATTGTCAGGAGGTAGTCCTTCTTCAATAGCGTGTTTCCGTTTTATTTCTGTAATTATTGAATTGAAATTTCAACAAATTTTATCAAATTTTATGATATTGCGAGCGACAAAACAAAAAATAAATTAATGTGGTTATACTGAAGTCCGTCGGAATGAAAAATCCATTTACATTCCGCATTTCATATGCTGAAGTCCGTATTTTATTCTACGGTCTCGGAAAATGTTATTATTTATCCTAAATTTTTGTATGCTGTTGTTCGTCAAAACGGCAAATATTTTGAAAATTGTACGAAAGAATTTGCCTTTCGAAAGTATTAGAAGGGTTCGGAAGTTAATTATAAAGCATGAAATTTTTGTATTTACAATATCAGGAGAAGTAGAAAATGTAATATAAATAGTTTTTTATCAATATTTTTTGCATTTATAAAAAATAATATTTTTTTATTTAGCAATAAAAAGACGGTTTAAACGGATAATTTTATGATTTTTCATATAATATATGTATATTAAAAACGATACATATATAAATTTTACTCTCTATAGAAAATTTTAAATTTTCTTTAATGTAACAACAAATTACTATTAAATTTTAATTTGTATATAATGTACATGTAATTAAAAAATTTATAACTTTTTACAAAATAAATAAAAAAAAACTCAAACAGTCAACTCCGCCTTTTTTATTTAAAATAAAAATTTAATCTTCCGAAACATCTGATTTTGATTTCTGCACAGCATTTGCAGGATTTTTGGATTTCATTATACCGATTTTTTCGTATTCGGGTCGAAAAATTTGTTCGGAGATATTCCGCCTCGGACTTCAGCATAACCACCTAAATATCCATGCGTTGAGGGAGATTAAAATTTATTATAAGTAGTCTTATAAGTACTTTCTGTCGGATAGTAATCCGGGACCGATATCAGTGTCAAAAAAAAATATTGAAATAGAAATTAAACAATTGAGAGATCGTCGACTGCATACCTATACATATGCATCCAACAGGCATTTTCCAAAATTGACTTTTCAATGTACTAATACCATTTTCGGCTACGATGTTCTATCCGAATTTACACCCAAATACAAAAATTTCTTATAGTTTTCGATATATTTTTATCTGATTTATCCAAACAACCTATATATTTTACTGCTTTTTAAGCCTTTAAGTTGGGCCTATATTTATCCAAATTACAGTTTTTGTACTGATAAGTCATAACAGTTTGAAAAAGCATTGTAATACTAGTATAAAGCCATTGCTAATATAGTAGAGTGCAGTTTAAAAAATCATAATGCATTGCAGTTTGATGCAGTTTAAAAAATTATAACGCATTAATATTTCTCACTACATTTTATATACTCCCATCCCACATTAGAAACATTATTTATTCTCTCAGTTCTCATTCTTTCATTCATAATGTTTTTTCATTATTATTGTTGTTATAACTGTGTTCCTTGCTGAACGTGTTTATAACGTATATGAATACGAATATATGAGTATTCACAAACAATTTTATTTCTACGAATATGAATACATAATAATTGGTAGTTAAGGCTTCAGACAAAAAATAGCTCCAGACAAGAAGGCAAAATTAATACATAGATATTTGTAAAATTGTATAAATATTTGTAAAACAAATGTTGTTATTTAATATTGTATTTTTTTTTGTTTGTTTTCCATTTTTTTAATTGTATATAAAAAATATTTTAATTATGGATATAAATCTATTGTTTATAAATTTAATTTTTAGTTATATTTCAAATCAAAAATTATTGTAAAAAGCCTTGCTTTGATTTGTAAATAAATAAATAAATAAAAATTATGTTCATGTGGAACAAAATTTGCATTGATGCTTGCTCACCTGCAAACAATTTCATGTTTATAAGCATCAGAGAACAAAACCTATTGCTTATCGTTTGCTCCAATTTTGAACATAAGATTGTGTAAAAGTAAAAGCGTAAGATTCCACATGTACTTTATACAAAATAGTGAAACGAGCCGTAGATGGCACGTGAAATTAAATTTGTGTACTCCTCTCTCCCTTAATCAAATCTAATTCTGAAGTCTTTATTGTTTTTTTGTGTTTTATATAAAATATTTCATCATACTTTAAAATAAACACAAAAGAACAAAAAACACAAAAACTAATAAATATGAAAATATTAAATTATTAATGTAAAGAAAAACTGTCAGTATCTTCATCAAAATATTTTAATAAAATTTATTACAAATTCATATAATTAATTCTTGTTCATATTTTATTTTTTAATTCAATAATATTGAACTCTAATTTTTATATTTATTGTAGATAAATGACTGATTGTTTATTTTTTAATCCATTTTTTTTTCATTTTCAATATAAATGAAAAATATTTTTTTGTTTTTATTTTTTTGTTAATTAATAATAATAAACATTTAATCATATAATTAAAACTCAAAAAAAAATCTGCATAAAATTTTTAATTTTAAAATTTCATATTAAAAATAGTATACACATATACATACAAAATGATGAATAGAAAATAATGTCAACAATAATTTTAGAAATTTAAGCAATAAATTAAAATAGTTTTTTTATATTTTTAAATTTTTTAGCAGATTTTGAATTATTATATCATCTTAAACTTTAATAAGTTTTATAGTTTAAAATAGAGATTTTAATAATTATAATGTGAGAATGTAGATTTAATTTTTATTAACAACTATAAATTGATTTATGAAATAAGATAATAAATTAGGAAGAGAGTTTTAACTTCATAAATATTAAAATCAAAGTACGAGAATTTATGTAAAATGTTGATATTTTCAGTTCTTTCTCTTCGGATTATAAAAAAAAGTAATAGGCATTACAGTACTAGAGTATAGTTTGACCTCGCACTTAATTGATTTTATCGAAACGAGAATGTTTAATTTAATATGGCTCTAGAAATGAATTTATAATATGATATGGAAAAGTATAGGCCTAAGGTTGAATTTTGACAATCATACGCAATATTTTGCTTGCTTGGAAGATATACGCATGTAGACGTCATGTAAAAGTTAAATTCAAGCAAAAATCATCAATGATCGCCATGTCAATTTTTATTTATTTATACTGTTAAACAGTTAAACAGTTAAATAAAATTATTATATTATTTTGCTACAAATCAAATTAAATATAAAAATTAAAACTAAAATTAGAATTGAATAAACAATTAAATACACTTTAATACAACAACAAAACAAAATAACAGAATAGCAATAATCCTAAAAACTAGCGATTGTATAATTTTTGTCTTTGAGAATGTTTTCATAGTGTTGAAAGTCAATGTTGAATTTACATACGTAAATTACCTATAGTATAAGCATTCTATAAATAGAATAGAATTTGCCATAATTAGTACTATGATTGCTAATTTTAAATAAATTGAATGAGATTTCTAATAATAATATTGCTGGAAAGTGGAAATGTACGTTGATTTTACATATTGGTCTTTATAATCTCTGTAATGAAAATAACATCAGAAACCTCACGCCTGAATTTCAATGTACACAGATCAATTAATGTTCTATTATAATATATTTGTTATGTCATAATATCTGACACTAAAAACATTATCTGACTAGATTACAACGACAAAAGCAGTAGTTAGAAACCCCTGCAGTCATATAAAAATTAAGCTACGCGCTTAAAGTTGCTACATGGAATGAAAATAGACATTTCCAACACATTCTAAACTTGAAATTTATCCGAATCATCAAACATACTTCACAAAAAATTCTAATATTAAAATTAATATGTAATTTCGTTTGTTATCATACTTTGCACCCAGATGATAAAGCAAGAGAAGAACAGCAATATTGATAAACATTCAACACCATGGGAATCAGAAAATAGAGAATGCAATGATGTAAGTTACAACAATCAACATTAAAGTCAAAATCCAACCAAGACAGTCTACCTACTAGAGTCAACTTCAATAATCTCTTTAAAATACTTGAAAACAATTTTATCATAGGAAGAGAATTCAATGAGAAACATTCACTCACTAAAGAGATTCAAGATTAATCACAACAAAAGGGAAACAACTATACTAAAGCAGGAAGAAGTCATAATTGTGAATTTATTTCTTCCGGTCCACCAATCTATTGGACTACTGACTCAACGAAAATATCTGATTTGATTGATTTTTTGTTAAGTTTCTATGGTTATTTACGCGAAAAATATCAGTGATAAGATTCGTAAACGGAAAATATTTTCTAAGCACGCGATTCCGAAAAAAATCATTAATCCGAAAAATTTCCGAAAAATTTCCGAAAAAAATCATTAATCGATCTGACGGATAGATTGATTGTAACGGAAAAAAAACAGGTGGGCTTTTGTAGGTTCGATTCCAACACTATCAAGAGGTACACGAGGCTGGAGAAAACAAAATTATCTGACACAAAGGTCATCGTATGGTATGGATGCGTTTGTGATATGGATTTTATTTAAATATATATAAAAAATTTCTAAATTTGTAATATTTTTAAATTTTATTTGTAAATATGAGAATTAAAAATTTTAAACTAAACTAAACTAAGTGTTTTTTCATGCAATAGGCCTACAATATAGGTCACACAATATGCCCACATACTTCAATAAAATGAAGTAATGTTCATCTTTTTATTAACTATAATATAACTAGCTTTGTAGCGCTTATAAAAGGCACATTATTTTAATATAGGTAGATTAAAACAGTTTTTTAAGAGAAAAAGTAAGAATCGTTAATTAAACTGTGAATTCGAATACAACTGTTAATGAAAAGTCAAAAAGAAAAAATATCAACAACAAACAATGATATGATTGTTGGAAATAGTCGAATATTTTCCATTTAATTTTACTAAATATATGCTTATCATACAGATACACGTGTTTCATCTGTTATTTGCAACTTTCTTTAGTGTTTGGTGCTCGACTCAATTATAATTATTCGTAGAAGTAAACCATTAGTGATATAAAATATTGACACATCGAGTCTTTGCATAAATCTGTACTATCGTATTTACTTTTCAAAGAAGTATTTTTACTATTATAGCTATTATAGCTTACAATATTAAAAAAAAGGGAGTGGCTTAGAAGTTATATTAAAACTTTATAAAATGAACGAATATCAACATCTAAACTATAAAAATAACAGAAATAGAAAAATAATGATAGGAAATTGACATATTGAAAATTTACTGTTATTTTCGCACTGGAACTGTCACAAATTAAGTCGAAGTCAGGGTGTAATCACCATATAATTAAAAGACCCAGAACCATTTAATAAAAATTAATAGTAACGCTTTTTGAAAAAATGTATTACCTAAGCAACTAATGTGTAGCAACTCGGGAATAGGGGTAATATTTGAATCACAGTGTTTTTGCACTGCGCTTCAAAAGTAGCAATCGCAGTCTGATTCCTACTTTATATTTCAATATTTTTCATTTCAAATAAATTTCAATAACACAAAGTGATTTCTATCCCACTCTTTTATATGTCAGTAGTCAGTACCATACTCAAAAATTCATACAATACATCATTGAAACAAGAGTAAACTAAATACTGTATGTATATAAAATTTTTTTTTGTTTTGCTACAATACTACTATAGCGTTTATAAATCGCTATTAATAACAAATAGCAGTAGTACGGAAGCGTTAATGCATGGAAATTTAATTTTACAGGTTGTATAAATTTATTTGGATGTATCAGATGCAATAAAATACATCGATGTCGATATCAATCGCTAAAATCAGTTCCTCTTTTCCGAAACGAAACTAATTTAAATCACACTATCACTGTTATTTATAAATTATATAATTAAAATTAACAATCGCAGTTTTTAATGGTATTTGCTAGAAAATCACTATTTTTTCATCTGCAATAATTGTGAATTAAATGAGAACACAAATATCCTCTAATTGTGTAATTTCAGTAGCTAAAATGTTACTTTTACAAAATTCACAAAATAAACGAAAATTTTCCACGGCTTCCAAAAACAGCACATTAACTCAACTAAATATTTTGTCCTTACTATGGCTACGCTGGGATATAGATTATTAATATAGCAAATCACTCATATCTGACAACTTAATAACAAGTTTGTGTTATACAACCAGATCTTACGAAAGAAGTTTGGGCATTCAGATATTTTAAAGAAACAAGTTAAATTGTGAATGCTTCCTGGTACTGTCAAAACAGTGATAACCATGAAGATTTCTGAATGAAACCAGTGGATCAAGAAAGATTATGAAGAAAGATTTAAAAGGATTATAAAGCCGGCATAACTCCAGCCCCATGATAACAAAAATATTATAAGAAAAAAAAAAATATACTAAGAAGATTCAAAAACGAAAATAGACGTGATATTGGCAAAATTAATAACATTTCGTTTTATTCTGTCTCGGATTGCAAATCCGCATACAAATAAGTGATCTTTTTCGTGCCAGCTATAGTATATCACACTTCTGTTTGCTTATTGTCCCGGATTCTATTAAATGCATTTTCTAACGCAATTTCTAACGCAGTGATGTCAACTTTATAGTGTGTGAAGGCATTTTCTCATACATTTGGTGCATATGCACTGTATAGTGGTCGAACGTTCCCCGTGCAAATCCTAAAATCAAATAATTATTACGAATTCCAATTATTCCTTTTCCAATTAATCCATCCGTATTCGACGCTTGTCTTAAGTCTTTCATAGCTATAAAAATTTACATATTAAATAGTCAACCTAACGTCAGCCTTCAAAATTGGAGGTTATCTATGCACTTACAATTTTGGGCTATCGTATAAGCGGATGCTATGTTAGATAGTTTCCGAAGGCTAACCGACCGGATCATCCGGAGATGTATTGTTTCCATTATTTTCACCGGAGATGTATTGTTGATTGAACTGGCTTCAGTAACATCGGCGAACTAGTACAGGCTCAACAAGTTGAATATAATGTAAACCTCTAGACATTTTTGTTACCAAGCAAGTTGTATAAAAATCAATAAACTAAAAAGATGATAAATGATTTTTACTAGTAAGAATAAAAATATGACGGAACAAAATTAACTTAAGTTGATTGATATCATATTTTGCAGGTTGTTTGACATCATTTTTTTTTTATTGATATTATTTATATAAAGAAAAAAACATTTTCTTCAGTTATTTTTTTATTACCGTAATCAACTTACTTCCTACATCATGATATACAATGTAGTAAAATGTTTACATTACATTTTCCTTGTATTATAGTTGATACCTATACACCTTAAAAGATGATTTTAATTTAAAATTAATTAGCTACAAAATTTAATGTCGATTTTAAATTTAATGAATTAATGTTGAAGATATTGTAATGCAAAGATTTAAATGGGGAACCATTTAAAAGAATTTGATCGACACTAGATTGAAAGAATATTGTTTGAAAGATTTAAGTGTATGTAGACTATATAAAAACAACCAGGAATATTAATAAAATTAAACTCAACCCAAAATGTTTATATATTTAACCATATATTTAAATGTTCGATCTAAATTAATGATAAACATATATATGTATAAATATATGTGGTGCCCTTTATTATTTAAATTTAATTAATATTTTTTTGCTATTTACTGTACTATTATTTAAATTTCTAAAAAATAAAAAGAAAGAACAGTCTTGTTCTGATTAAAATAGAGACTGATGGGGTGTTTTCAATACTTTTATTTAAATTTTATTTAATGGCTAATTAGATTAGCCATATATATCATGTGTAAATATTAGGTTAATTAATGCTTCGAATAACAGTCTAAAATAATATTTAAAATAAATGACATATTCCTTGTTTTCATATACTATGCAATTCATATATATATATGTAGGTACATAAATCAATTTATTTTAAATAAAAAATTGTATAATTCAACAACAAAAATCATTAAACTTAGCGCGATTATTTTTTGTATAGCTAAATTGTGAAATACTTAATTTTTTGTTTCAATTAAACACAAATTTTCAATAAAAAAAAAAAATTACTAATAAACACCTATCTTCTGCATTATTCAAACATTGTATAACTTAATTCCAGAAATGAAAAAAAATAACTTAATTTAAACGAAACAAAAACCTGAATTTTGGTTTTTTTATTTTTTTCTTACTTCAATGTCCTGTCAATTTAATTTTACATCATGATATTTTCAATATTTAAAAAATTCAAACTCTTTTTTTCACTCAACCTTCCTTTATTTAACTCTTGTTTTTTTTTGCTGTTGTCTCTTGTATTTTTATTTTATTTTTTGTTTTTATACTTATCATTTTACCATATTTAAGCTACAAATATTGTATAGCTTTCAATATATACGTGGTTTGTACGTTTTGATGCACATCTTCTTTGATATAATCACGCGATAATTAGGTGTCGTCTCGATATTTACACCTGATATATATTTATAATTTATATATATATAATATATATATATATATGTACGAATAAACAAACTTGTTCGACTGTATGGACAATTTGTTCAATCGATCTTTGGCGGTTCTAAATTTTTGATTACTTTTTTTATTTTGATTATAGTTTTTGTTTTTGTTGTTTTGTTTTTGGTTTTTGTTTAAAAAATGCGAATATGCCTAATGGAATTTTTGTAATCGAATATTGCACGAATTGCAAACGATGAAAAACTGATCTTGAAAAAAATATTTTTTTTTTTTTGTTATAGTATCTCTACAATATGCTTTTGGTATTTCGATTACAGATTGAAAGTATAGTGTAATAAGTTGGTACATTATGATGGTACAGAGAAATATTTTTTTATTATGGTACCTTACATTTATGTATATATTTTTATGTCAACGAATGTTTTCAAAATTTTGTAGAATATTGAAGTGTTTTGTTTTTTCTTAATTCAATTTTTGGAAATATAATATGAGTGGTTTTTGAAATGGGGACAGTGCAAGATGACTTTAATATACGTTCTAATATGTTTGATAAAAATTATGCTTATGATATTTATTATGTAAATCATCAATCATATTACATGTGAAATCCTATTTTAGAATAAAATGGCTATGAAATAAATGGCAAAGGTAATAAAATTCTAGACTTTAATTTACCTGCAAAAATACTGCTTTAAATTTGTCAAAAAGATGCTCAAAAATATTTATTTATTTATTTATTAAGTTTTTTTGTCAAATGAGCTCAATTGAGCTCATAATTTTGTCAAATGAGCTCGTATAGAGTGTTTACAAGTATATGCGTAAATACATATTATGCATATACAATTTATCAACAATAAAAATGAATGTAAATCAATATTTCAACGAAAATTTAAATTTCAATAAATAATAATCAGTTAACGCAAAGTGCAGAACTTTTAAAAATTCGTTAATTAATAAACTAAAGTACAGACTAAAGACTAAACTATATTAATAACAAAAATAGTATTCTTTAATTTTTTTATTTCTAAAGGCAATTCATTGTAGTACTTATAATCTAAATTGTAGATGGCATCATGATTATTGAATTTGACTTTTGACAAAATTATCTTAATATTATCATCTGTTCTAGTATTATAGTTGTGGTAATCATTAAATGATTGCGATGTGATGATTGTGTTAATGTTTATTTTATTTATAAAGTGTTCTTGGGTTGTCATCTTACATTTAACGAGAATGTTAATTGCATAACTTTAATAGAGGTTCTTAATTTGTACTCGAATATGTTTTTTATTGCTTTATTTTGTAATTTTTGTATAACTTTGAAATCTTTGAGATATACATTTCTTCATATCTGAATAGCGTACGCAATTGAACTATGGAACATACTGTAGCAAAATGATCTTTTATGGCTTTGATAAATCAAAAAGTACCGATTTATCTATCTAAAAATTCCAACAACTCTTCTTTATTCTTTTGTTTGATCAGAAATAAATAAATAAATTTGTGGACCCCAGCATAAGTTACTATCGGTTATAACACCAAGATATTTATGTCGATCAACCAATTCAAATAGCTGTTTATATGTTCTTGACAGTCACTTACATAGAATTACTATTTCGTGCTTTAATTAAGTACGTTACAAAGTTTTATTACAATATTTTACTACAATGTTTTTCGAGTATTTATTTATCAAATTTCTGGCTTATCAACTCACTAAATGTCGTAACAATCCTGGCTATTGTCAATAACTAAGCTTTCTTGAATAGCGTAATTCCAGTCTATTTAAAATGTTATTCTGTTTCTGGACTAGATTGAAAACCTCATAAATCATTTTTTGTCTTCAGCGATAATCGAACGTGGGACCTTTTAGTTGAAAAGTTGGCTTTACCTACCTAGGAGTTTTAAAGAAATTATACAAATGGAATATTTGTTTCATCATCTATATTTCTTCATCATCCACCGAAATTATGACCTACTAAACTCAAAATTATTGCTATTCTTATTACTACCAGCTTACTATAAACTGATCAAGAATTAGAATAGAAAAAAAAATGTAAAAATTATGCAAATCATTAATTAATAGAATAATATATTTCAGAAATAGAAATTAATATAGAGATAAAATTGTGGTGGATGAAACTAGATATGTAGCACCATTTGAAAAAAAGAAGAAGAAAAGTGGTAGACATTATTTTAATAAGAAGATAATAAGAAGTGCTCAAATTTAAAAAATGACTTATTCTAAGCTTTTACTGACGTTTTTAATATTAAATTAAGATACGGGTGATTAAACTAATACACAGACGAAATATCTTTTAAACAGTCTGTAAATTTTATGTATATACTAACTATTCTGTTCTATTCTATTCTATTTTATTCTGTTCTATTTCATTCTATTCCGTTCTAATAAAAATGTTTTTCATTTCCTTCCAACTTTATGTGTGTTCAAGCCATATTAACCTGAATTGAATAGGTATTGTAAGTATAATAAAAAGACTAATTGTTTTATGCACAATTTTTATAAATAAAACGAATAATAATAATAATAATAATATTAATAATAATAATATTAATAATAATAATAATAATAATAATAATAAAAATAATAATAATACCAACAATAAAAATAATAATAATAAGCTATATATATAATTATTTTATAACTCTGTATTATTTAAATAATTCTTGTAAACCTAATAATTTGATCACACAGCAATCGCGAAGATCAATAAATCTTAATTTATTTTAAGAAATTGTAAACAATTCTAAATCTAATATTTTATAATTAAAAAAAAATAAATAAATAAAAATAAAAAATAGATCTATCCTTATTTTAGTTCTAAATGGCTGAAATTCTGCGAAGGCAGTTAGTATGCTTATCTCATTAAATATTTTGGTCTCAAATTTACAAAAATGTCACTGAACAAATTTAAAAAATTGAAAATTAGTCACAAATACTAATGAAGTAGTATTAATATATTCAAAATATACGAGTAAAATAGTGAAAGCATGTCAAAATATTTATTTAATAATATATTGTGAAAAAATCTGTAATAGAAGATTGATACGTCATTTGTCATTATAATGTGATAATCATCCTTAGATTCGACAGTCTATTTTAAATAAAATATACAAAATATTACATTTGAAAATAGAACTGAAACGTATATGCTAATTAACTGTATAAAATGTCTACAGAGTAGTCTATACAAACTGTGTACTTAATAATATCAATACTGTATTTTTCCATTTCAATAGTACCTGTTGCAAAACTTATATTCTATTTACTTTCTATAACACTTCAATTATATTATTATTGCACATAAATCATAATTAAATTATTTGTTTTCTTTAAATTGTAATTATTTTAAAATTTGTAATTAATTAATCGAGTTATAGAATATTATGTTTATTTGTGATGAAAACATTATTTCAAATATACAGAGTGATTTAATTTAATAATGGTTAATGAGTTTGTATTCTAAGTTGTTTTCATTCTATTATATGTGTTACAATACAATACATAAGAAATTTCATTTTGCAATAAAGTATCGCAACAAAATGATATGAGCTGGCAAATCACCATTCCCCTTAAATTGAAGCTATAAAAAAAATATTCTATCGCTATCGAATCGAAACAGGAATGATTTAAGCTGAAATTTTTTAGACATAATATTTAGGAATAAGTTATGGATATTTGTCATAAAACCAAATGTAACGTATAGAAACAATAATTCTAGACCATCAATAAATTATTTGTAATATTTTACACAAACAAAGAAGAAACCGTTTGCTTTGCAATTATCGTAAAACGCGTGCACAAACACCATTGATAAAAAAAAACATTGTGCAGTGTCAAATGTACCACAAATGTTTTGTTTTTATTGTTCTTATATATTTAGAAAATTAATATTGTTTAAATATGACTTTTAAATTCGGACGAATAAGTAAATAGGAAAATTATTTTCTAATAAATGTTACACTATATTTCATTTTTACTATATACGAAAATTTATTACATGGATACATCAAGTTAGGATTAACATGAGTATCTTTTTTTTATTTTAGTTGTACGCTTTCACATTTCATTAAATTGTTTATCAAAAGTATTATTAAATACAACCAGGATGATTCAACTAATACCGAACCTTTTCACTTTAAAGGATGACAGCAGTCAGCGGATTATAGAAAAAGTTATGTGAGTCAAATAAGTAGAACTGGAAAAGCAGAATGTAACGTAAAATCAATAGATAAGACCATGCATCTTTACATATACATACTTCTATAAAGTGTATCTATCTTTCAAAACCAATTAATTTTGAAGGATTACATTTTAGTTCTATTAAATATTATTCATATAAATTCAATTTTATTAAATATTTAAATATTAAATATTAAAAGAGAAAAAGTAGATTAACTGTGGTACGCCTGACATAATTTCATTGGTCTGTGTATAGGCACCTTGATGTTTCACTAAGTTACTTCCGTTAATTGAAATTTTTTGTTTAAAATTGTTCTGATTGATGTTCAGTTAATTGTGCAAAACAATTCTAAATTGAATATTTAGAAAAGATGTCATCTTATATTTATATGATTAAGGTATACATCTGAAAAGTAAAAATTTTAGTTACTCCACGGATTTAGTCGCAAACATTGAACTATGTTATATTATTATTATTATATTATTATTTATTTCATACAATATCTGGATATATAGTATATAAGAATAAAGATAAATATCCAAAAGACTTAACGAATACTGCATGGATTATTCCCAAAACGCTTGCGGTTACAGAACAATGATGATGATGAGTGAAGTGGCATAGTGGCTAAATTCCGTTGGAAAATTAACTTTAATACAAAATGCACAACCTGAAAACTGTAGAATATAGGTATTAGAATATTAATCAAACTATTTTATCTAAAACTTACTGATTTCAACAATCTGAAGTTTAGTTTCGGAATCATAATGGATTTGAGTTACATGTTGAAGTTTTCATGGTGATTTCAAAAGAATGATAGAAAATACAAAAACGAGTTATTATGTGTGTATTGCGAAATAGAAAAGAACAAAAAAATTGATTTCACATTGAATACCACCATATACAATGTAGAGCTTATTGAATCAAGTAGTTTAAAACTAAAGTTAAAATAACTCATCTACGAACAAATACTATTACTAACCAAATTAACAATACTAATCAATAAATTTTTTACAAAAAAAAAGAGAGCAAAAAATGTTTTTAATTATTTTAACTGTAATAATTTCACTCAATTGTAAATGAAATTTTAATGTAAATTATAAGACCATATTTACTATATGCTGAGGCATAATGAATACAATAAAATTAAAATTCAAAAAAATTAAATCACCCTGTTATTTATGTTTTTTTTAATTCTTGTTTGTGTGAAGTATTTTATTGAAAAAAATTTGTATCTCTTCACTAGTGTTGTAAGAATTTATTTTTTTATTTTTTTTTACATAAACAGAAATATCCAAAACATATATTACTAATCTATAATTACATATTTTCGAAATGAAGCTTATTTACACATGTATATATGTATATTGTATATATAAAATAAAAAATTTTGAAGGAAAGTTTGATTTCGCTAAAAATAGGTTTTCAAATCTTTAACAAAAAAAATGTAAGTTTGTTCCATAAGTAATGAAATGCCGTAGGTAAATTAAAATGAAGTTGAAAGCTTTAATTGTAGAATTTAAGAAGTTGTTATAAAATGTATTTTTTCATTTATAAATTATATTTATGCAAATGTATACGTAAGACTAAATTATAAATTATATTATATGTTACATATATAATATCGACTAAAATACTATAGATTTGTTTTTAAAATCTAAAAAATTCTAGACTCTGATTTGTTTAGTATTTCGATTTAAAATTTAATTATGCTTTTTTTTACGGGTTTTAAATAGTTTTTTAATTAGAGTTGACAAATAATACTTCACCTTTACGTATATTTGATAATTCTATATAAAACATTGTTTACATTAACATTACACAAATTACTAAAACTCTACATTTAATATAAAAATAATAGAATATTGTAGAGGACTATAGGAGTACAATTTTGATCAATTTCTATTATATTAACAGCCAAATATTTTCCAGATGGTACCTATACATTATATGAATTGGTAAAGTAACGTGAAGTCATAAGCATAAATTCGACCCTGAATAAACCATTAAAAATAATGCATATTTAAATATCATAAAAAATAATTCAATAATTTTTCAACTTTCCATATGAGAACATTATTTTATTTGGATTCAATTTGATTCAATGTCAAAATATTTTGTACACATTTATTTAACAACAAAAGATCCTGTATATAAATATGTACCTACTACAATATAAATTTACATATGTCAATAATATAATTGTAATATTTATATTAAGAGTAATTTTACAGTTATTGTTACGAAATAAATATATTGCAAGATGATAAAAATAACATTCACATATGCATATATAAACTCATAGTGTGCAATTGGAACAGTAGCAAAAATAAAATTTGTTTATAACCCAATTTTTATAACCGAATGCAAAATAGTATTGCGTAAGTGGATTTAATATGAAATTTGCATTGCAGGATATATTTTCAATATATTTTATTTACAATTATTCAAAATAAGAAAACAAAATGTTTTATTGCAATTTTAGTAAAAAAAAAAATGTTTTTGTCTTTTTTTGCGAAAGTTATAAATTTTAAAATTTAAGAAAATATCCAGTAGCTGCAAGAAATTTGTATTGTCTTCTTGGACATTTCAGTTTTTTCTTATGAAGGAATTTAATAAGCGTGCAATATTGTTTTGCATATTTGAAAACAAATTTTTTTTTGAAACAATAAAAATAATATAAAAAAAAAAATTTACAATTTACCAGAAAAATTTACAATAATTTTTGATTAGTAACAAACATGTTTTTTTTTTAAATATTTTTTTTATTTCAATTGAGTTCTTGGAAAAACTATGGATTTTTTTAATATAATATTTTTGGGTTCTAAATAATATTATAATATTTTTTTATTATGTTATTTTCGTCCTAATTTGTTTTTTGTTTTTGTTTTTGTGACCTTTTGAATTTATCTACAAAATTTTGTTATTAATTTTTGATGGTAGAAATTTTTTACTTAAAAACTGTGATTCGATGATGCATTTTTTTTCCAAAAAAAAAAATTTTGTTTTTACCTGTTCTTATTTTATAGTTTTGTTTTTCTGTTCTGAAAACAGTTTTTTTTTATTATACATTTTTTATTGTTAATTTAAAAATAAATGAAACAAGAAATCAAAATGGAATTTGAAAATATGGAAAAATTAAAAAAGGACAGCATAGTTTAGCTTCCTTTCAATTTCAAAAATATTCATGGGAACACAACATATTATATTTGTTTGTATATTTGTATATACATCAATTGTATAGGGTGATTCCGATTTAAGTGCGCTGCTTTATATCAATATACATGCCTTTTTTAACAAGTTAACTAAATTAAAATAATTTTTGAAAATTTGATCTAAGATTTTATATCTGATTAATTTTATATAGCCTTGAATTGTTCCATATTATGGAATGTTTGAAACAATTCGAAAAATTTCGAAAATACGATATAAACCGAAACACCGTAAACATTTTTTTTAATATAAAAATAATAATTGCAGTAATAAAATGTTAATTATTTTATTATTCCTATTGTAAATTAACTAATTTTATACTGAAAATTTTCTAATATTAATTGTTCAATTTTTAACTGTAGTTGTTCATTGGTAATAATTTTTATTGTAAATTGTGAATTGTTTATGTTAAATAAATTTAAATAAATAATTGGTGCATTTCCAAATTATACCGTTTTGAACTAAAACTTTTTTAATTTGTTATTTTGTTTTTCTTAATAATACATTTTTTCTGAATGTTTAAACTGGGTGACGTATTAAATTATTTGGTTATTATAAGAAACGCTTTACTTTTTTATTAAGACATTTATTTAATACAGCCATAATTATTTTGGTTTTTTTTTTTGTTAATTTTTTTTTAAATCTGCAAACCATTTTTTCAATATATTTGTATGTCTTTTTAGCTTTTTAAAAACTAAATTTTTTTTAAATATGTATCAATATCATTTGAAATCGAAACAGTGGCGTATAGTCAGAGGAAATATCTGCATTGCAAACATCCTATACATACCTACGGCACATAACAGAACTTAATAGTTATTATTTGTTTCATGTAATCATGTATTAGATAAATAAATAGGTTTATTATGTATTTCTATTTATTAATAATAAATTATTAAAAAATAGATAATACAGTAGAATCCCAGTCATATTCGAATTTATTAGTTATCATTATAATGAGATAATGATGAATCACTATAAAGATGTTCAGAATATTTTTATTCGTATATAGACTTTTATTAATATTTGTTAAATTCAAATTTAAAATATTGGCATTTATTAACACAATTTTTGTAATTTTTTCTATCAATAATTGCATCATTATTTCAACACCAGCTTTTGTTTGATTTAAATTCATTAACATTTCAGAATAGTTGTAAGTACTGCTGAAAGAAGCAAATTGCTTCCGAAATATCGATGTTTCACAATAAAAATAAATTATTAGTGAAATAAAATTTCAATTTTAATTAATTAATTAATAAATTACATCAATTAATTTCTGTCAGACATCAGGACTTAATTATTAACTCTCGAGCAGACAACCTTATTGATTGTCGAAATAATTATCGTAGTTATATATATATGTTCGTAGATTGAACTTATATAACGTGAATTTGTAAAATAACATAATAAATTTGGTTGAATTTAAGTCTAAAATATATTCTTTTCCAAATGTACCTACTACAATCAATAATAAATAAGATTGTATAATTAAATACTTATATTAAAACCCTATTATATATAATAATTCTAAAATAATATTGGATTATTCTATACATCAATTTTGGTACTACTTTTGAGTTGAGATAACAATTATACTATAAAGTAAGTTATAATATCTTATATGTAAAATTTAAATTAAATGGAATAAGGGTTATGGTAAAGGTCCAGGTTAATTTCAATATGTTTAATTAATTTATATGTTTTTATTCTAATTCAATTATGAATTTAATACTTTTTCATATTTAGCGATTACTAATTTCCTGAACTAATTTTTTGTTTAAATTTAAAAAGAAAAAAAATTTAATTACGGTATCGCTATACTTAGTACGGAATTTATTAATTTCAGATATATTCCCACAAGTCAAATAATGTTATGCAATCACTTTACCATACATAAGTTAATCGATACTTTAATTATTTTTATTGCATTTATATTTAAAAGTATTTTATTATAATGAATCCATTTTATTTATTGAATGTGGTCGAATCTCTGTTAATTAAAATTGCTATTTCTTATTATTTGAATAATATATAAAAATTCGAACTTCTAATTGTGTTTAATTATACAACATTTCATAAATGAACTTATTAATTTCATAATTATATTTTTATTTATGAGTATATTCAGTCAATCAGAATCACGAAACAATTTATTGGTAATGTTTTAATTTGTAAAAATGAATATTAATACATTGAACATATATGTAATAAGTGCAAGTAATAAACATATATTTAAATCCTTTTAATATTCATAAGATTCATGTTGGGGCATTGGATATAAAAGTAAAAAATATATTGAACAAAAACACAATTTTTATAGATATTGATTGACTTATTTTTATTTATTTATTTATTTTTAAAAACATTTTTTTAATTATTTTTTAATTAGAAACTTAATACTAAAATATTAAAACTCTTGAATATTGTAATAATTAATCTGGGAATATTAAACATTACTTTATACAGCGCTGCATAATACTTTTTGATTTTATTTTATGGGCTTTATACGAAATAAAAAAGCTTATATAGCAATTTTAAAGTCTTGTTAAAAATTATCAAAACTGAAAATTATTTCTTAATCAATTAAAATATTTTATTTTTCAATGCTTCAACGATCCTGTGGTGTACTTTACTTTTTTCATAATACCTTTCAAAATATCCATATGAAACAGCAAATATTTTTAAATTTTCTTCATTTCTAATCATTATTTATGATCTACATTTTTTTGTTCAAGATCATTCTGCAACAGTACCTATTACTATTATATTATAATGTTAGACGTGTATATAATGTCCCAATAACAATTTTTATTACTTAAAATTACACAAAACATCATAATTTGTTACAAAAATATTCTTTAGATCAGCAACCCTAATTCAACAAAACAAAAATATTTTATGACCTATTTTTGAACAAAAAACATTTTTTTATTCTCGTAATAAACTTTCATAAATCATTGTAATAATAAAATTTTACTATTTTTGTTTTTTTTTTGTTAATCTACCTGTCACATCTAATTACCTGATACTTTGATCTGCACTTCTTTCAAATTTTAAGTGATTAACACAGAAAACTTGAAATAAAACACGGTTACGAACACAAGTTATATTATTTAATTTAATTTTTAAAATTTAACATTTTTGTTCTTGTTAAATTAAAAACCTTAAAATCCTTAAGTCATAGATCGAACACTTAAAAAATATATATATTACGTAATTTACAAAAATATAATTGAAATAAATATACTACAAATACTAGAAATTAGTTCAGGCTATGCTAAAATCTAAATCAACTCTAGTTGAAATTTAAGTCTTTTAAAGTGAACCATGTCATTGTTGCGCTTGTTAAACAATGCAAAGCTACGCATTTAAAAGCTGATATTTCTGTTTATTTATGGCACTGGACGAACATTTTAACGATCTAATAATGATTCAAGATCTAATCTATATTCAATAAAAAAATATATTTGCCAGCAAGTTTGTTTATAAAGTACTTAGAGTTTATCAACAACAGAAATACATAATTATTGTTTATTATTCTTAAAATTTAGCCAATTTGAAATTTGTTATCCGACATCTTTAAATAATATAATTATTGCTTCATTTTATTATTATTAAGGTTAATATTTAATGTTTACATTATAATCAGCTCTATACGAGATATAACTTTTAACGAATTACTTATTGTCAACGTAATAGCATTAAATTGTTAATATTAGAATTCTTAAAGAGTCTAAAATCCAAGCCATTTAAAAGAAAATTTCTAATTTTGAAATAATTATGAACTTTAAACTTTATATTATCTTAATCCAACTTAAATACAACGATTTTTGCAAATGCAATAATTAATCAATCGAAATTTAACTCTGAATTTAAGATTCTCATGGTAATCAACCGACAAATTAATTTTACATGAGAACGATAAATTTTCAACTTTTAGAGAAGAAAATGAAGTCCAGAACTTCCGTGTAGCAAAGTTAAAATCCAATCAAAAAATCCAATAAAAAATTATTTCTGATTTCCTAAAAAAAAATATTATAACTCGAAAAAAATTAGTTTAAATTTTCATTGTTAAATTTGATTCTTAAAATTATAATATAAGCAAAACAAAAAAAAAATAATAGTTATATTTAAAAAAAAAATGTTTAATAAGTACAAACTGTACAAAATATTCTATAAATACCAACGGATTACAGTTTTGCTAGTAGGGCTAGTAGGGCTTTGCAAATTATTTGAGTAAGTAATTTCAAATATTTTTACTAACCCATATACACTTGCTCAACTGTCAGCTCCACTGGAATGATATTTTTAATGCAGTAAACTTAAAAGTATTTTGACTCGACAATGGCTTGTTACAAGACAGCAGTTAATGCATCAATACTATTTTCAATATATTTATCAGAATTATTGTCCTCACTAGAACTGGGTTAGATAAATAAATTATGTATTGGCCTTTGCCGATGACATCATATTCTATTCTGCCGATGGTTCAGTAGATTACATCAAAGACAAAGTACAAAAAATGTTTAATATTACTCGAGACTACTGCAATAAATTTGGCTTGGCAAATTAATACCAACAAATTCGTTTCGTAAAACGGTTGATAAAACCAATATCAAAAAACTCGGTCAACAATATCAAACCAATATCAAACAAATTCGGAAAAGTTGTTTATATGTTAATAAAACTATAAATAAGTATAGCTATTTTTGTAAATTTTTGTTTTTTAGTATTGTTTGAGAAGGTAAAAATAGTGGGAAAAACAAAATTTACATTAAAAAAAAAAGAAAAAAGTAATTTTACATTTCGTATAAAATAAAAATGAATGAAAATAAAAATAGCTCCTAAATTGATTTTTTTTGTTTGTTTTTTATTTTTAATTTTGTTTAAAAACTAAAATTAATTTTTAAATAATTTGTTTTTATTCAAATTAGTTTTAATTATTTTTTTTAGGTATATTATTATTTTATTTTTATTGTACAATATGTTTATTTGCTACGTATATTTAATTCAATATTTTAAGAGCTAAAATTTTATATTATACTATAGAAGATATTTGATTTGTACTTATTTAGACTAACCTGGCTTAATATTATTTAGAATATATTTTAACTTGTAGAAATAAAAATGGCGACAAATTAATTTTCAATTTAAAAAAAAAATCTGGTTTATAAATATAATTTAGTGTTTAGCTATTGGTAGGTACTTATAATTCCTAAATATCGACATATGTCAATTTTTAAATTGTGTTGCAATTTATCTACCAAGTCACAGTCCCATATAACAAATTATGTTTTGCCAATTTACATGTGTATTCTACTTGCATTTCGAACCACCAAGTAAAACTATATTCAAATTATGTAATTGTTTAACAACCACAAATTAATTAATGTTATTTTAATTATTTTTAATTTTCCAAATCTTTTCAATTTAAAAAATATCACAAATATAAATTCAGCTGTGATGGTAACATTACTATAATTGTAACAATAATAATTTTAATTATGTAATTGCACAAAACCCCCCATTATAAAATTATCAAAACATTCACAAAATTTAAATAAAAATTTATTTTATATAATATAATCAAATCACTCATTTATCTCATTTTCAATTATCACTCACTTCTATATAATGTTATGCTTAAAAAATTTATTTGCAAATTATTTAACAAAATATGTATATATATACAATATATTTCAATATAGAAATGTAAACCAAACCATATCGTAACAATAAACACTTGAAAAATAGTTCACTAGGTTTGTGTTAAAATATTTCACCACACACCACACCGGTAGATTAAGGATTTGTTTTTTTTTTCATCATTTCAATTTTCAAACAAAAAGTTCACTCACTTACTTTTAGGTACGTAAAGTACGTTGAAATAATTTTCAGGATATGTATATATGCATTGGAATATGTATTCATATATATAAATGTAAAAAATAAAAAAAAGTCATGTAATAAAATCATATATATATATATTGAACTTTCATACATATAATCTTATATTTTTTTATGTCCTTTTGAGTGAATTTTATGTATTTTTCTGATTTACACTTGTATAAATTTTTGAGAGAAAAATATAGGATTATTAAAATCAGAAAATTTTCTTTTCCCTGCAGGACTTCTTTTTGTATTTATAAATATAAATATATATGTATTATAGGTATATATTTTGCGAATAATAATTGAAATCAGTAATAAAATTTTTTTTAACTTATTATAAGAAAATAAATTTTATATGTAAAAATATGAATGGAGTTCATAAGGAATATTAAATTAATTTTTTTTTTTTTATTTTCTCGTTATCAGCTGATAAAAATCTTTAATTCTTTATATTTTGTGACTTTGAATATTTCAATTTTGTCCTTTATTTTTGTATTTGGTTAATACTACATGTATATTTCCTTTTTATTTACATGATTGTTGCTTCTATTAAGGATTATTTGTAAAAAATTTTATTACTATTTTATAGACGTCGTAAAAAAGTTAAGATGCAATAAAAATTACGATGCTCGTAAAAACAAAAAAAAAAAAAACAAAACACATTTAATGGTAAAATAATAGTTAAATGCTAAATGCTATAAGTATAAAAGTAATAATATGAATTAAGAGTTATAAAATATTCAAAAAGACGTAAAAATGTTATAAAGGTGAGAATAGGAATTTATTGTCAATAAAATGTTATACCTATTGTTATATATATTTATGTGTAATGTCTACAAAACAAGTACTTTTAGGAATGTCTGGATTTTTTCATTGTATAAATTTCTGTATTATTACGTGAGTTTTGTTGTAGTACTCATTGTAAGAAGAATTTAATTTGACAGACACTGTGTTAAATTTTAGAGATGTTAAAATTAAGTTATTATGAAATAAATTTTTATTTTTTTGTAATTTTTGTAGAACTTGCCCATCTTATTTGATGTGGAATTTTATTTACTTTTAAACAAAATACCAAATTAAATTTTCAAAATAATTATAATGACCGATTAATATGATTGTAAAATTGTTGTATAATGCCCAAAAAGAGGTTAAAGGATGTGATATAGTAAAATTAAGTAAGTACGATAATTATGTCATTTGTTTATCAACATTAAAATTGTAGGTTGTATAAATTCCCAATTGTGGAATAGTTATTTTATTTATTTTTGCTATTTTTCACTATTTTGCTTCAAGTTAATTTTACAGTGTGATTCAGTAAAAAATAAAATAAAACTAAACGCTAATTTAAAAAAAGGACTGGTTCTCTAGTATTGTATTTGATTTTTAAAAAACTAAGTACAAAAAATCAATAAAAACGTGTAATGATATATTTTTGCTATACGTTTAACTTCCTCATTTATTGCCTATCCCTAAATATGTATAATTTCAACATTTATAGACTGAGAACAATGTTGTTCTTACTTGGTTAAATTAATATAGGTGCACGAAATTATAATTCAAGTATTTGGTTCATTTGTTGTATCTTCAAGTTTTGGTGTTATATTTGTCATTCTTTTAAGTTTAAATAAATTTCATATTGTCTTGATTAAATAATTAAAATATCCGACATTGTATTAAAATGGCATTTAATTTTTCCGCATTAACATATATTGTTGCATTGATTGCTGATGCGTTTTAAATAGCTTTCGATGAACTTAAAACAGATTATAAGAATCCAATTGATCAATGCAATTCTCTTAATCCGTTGGTCCTTCCTGAATATATTTTACACATAGCATTCAATATATTATTTTTGTTTGCTGGTGAATGGTTTTCACTATGTATTAATATACATTTGAAAGCATGTTATGTTTGGAGATATGCAAACCGTCCTGTAATGAGTTGTCCTGGATTATATGATCCAACAAATATTATGAATGCAGATAATTCATCTAAAAATATGAGAGAAGGGTGGATTGAATTGGGTGTATATTTGCTTTCATTCTTCTATTATGTATATGGGATGGTGTATTCATTAATTTCAGCGTAGAAATATGTTAATCTAACCTATTATCTATTAGATAAATATTTGAATTTTTTAAAAACTAAATGTAATAAATGTAACAAAGAATATTTGATGTAAACTATTTAAAATATTTCAATTTAGAACTTGATTTAGAAGACGATTCGTATAAAAAGTAATGAAAAGTCGTATTTTAAACCAAAATTATTATTAAACAAAAAATGATTTTTATAACATTTAAGTAATAATGAGATTACTTCAGTTTAGCATATTCATACTTAACTTATAAAAGAATTTTTAAATTCGTATTAGAAGAATACTATAATTTCAGTAATTCTTTTTTTTCCTAATTTGAAATAATTGATGAAACTGATCATTTTAATTTTTATATTTTAATTCGAGAGTTTCAATGTAAAGACGTTAAATTAATTAAAATTAAATTTTTTTTCTAACTAATTTTCTGTGTCATAGTGGGTCATTCAAAAAACATATTTGGTAATTAATTAGCTTATACCAAGTTGTCCGAAGTGTATTATAAAACTATGTTTGTTTTTTAATAGAAAATCTAATATTTACTATATTTATAATACTTAATAGCTACAACATACTCTTACAAATAATATATTACTATCGAAAAACCTTAAGAATTGGTCTCATAAAATTAGTTGTGAATTGTATTGTAAAAATTTATCCGACAGGACATCACAGTTAGTTACTTTGGCATAATTTGTCAATAATAAAAGTTTATTTTCATAACCTGGTATAAATATACATAAAATGCCATCCGTTGATTACTTAACTATATATTATATATAATTATTTAACATTATATTATAATTATTTAACCAACAGTTACTATTTTATGTATATATATATATATATATACCAGCCTGTGAACATAAAATTTTACAATTTGCAAATTTTCCAAGTGTTCCTCTTCTTTAATTTATCTTATCCAGGGCGTAGCACAGTATAGTAATATTAAAAAAGTTTCAATAAAATATATTTGATAAGCAAAATAAAGACTATATTATAATAATACCGTCACAAGTGTTTCTAATATCAGCGTTATAAAACAAAATTATTGTCATTTGTAAATAAAAAACAAAACACAAATTATAAGACTTTTCCCTTTTCTAATTTCACAATATTATATAAGACATAGCTTTCATTTTCTAATAAATCTCATTGAGCAAACCTAATTCTGTACGTTTTCATAAAAAAATTATTAAAATAATTAAAGTTCTCGTTCTTCTCACAGTCGATCATTAGAACAAAAATTACAAGTATTCAACACAGAGACTAATTTTTCAAATAACCTTACGATACCATCATACCTGATCATGTAATCATCATATGAATATCAGGAGGATTAATATGTATATAAAAGAAAAATGTCAAATGATTTATAAATTAATTCATATTACCTAGTTATGTACATTAAATTTATTGACATTAGATTTGACAGTTGATTCAATTTAAATATTGATATTTTATTCAATTTAGATAGAAAAAAAAAATAATAACAAATTAATTGGAATTAAATGGCAGTATCCAATTGAGGAAATAGCAGCACAAAACTATGTATGTCAATATGTATGAATAGATTTTAACAAATAATCAAATAATTTCTACCGTAGAAGAATATTTTTAAGTCTCCATAATTAACCTCTTCGAAAGCTATCTTCCAAATTATCAAACACATAAATATTCAAAATTTTTTGTTTAACTTTAGTCAGTCACATCAGTGTTGATACAATATTAAAAAAAAAACAAAATTATTTCCACTAATGCAAGCTTAGATAGTTATCCCTTTTTAATAAGAATATTTAAAATGAATTGAATAAATCCAATAATTTTGTTCCGTCGGGGCGAATTTGGCAAAATTTATAAACTTTAATTTTATTGGATTATGCGTTCTTTTAAAATATTAAAACTACTTAAAGAGACTATAATTCAGCACAATTTTGTTCTTTAAAATTAATTAAATGATCAAATTAAAATCCAAAAAAAAAATAATAGCTTTGTCAAAGTACTGTGTTTATGAATGAATTTTTTTCGCAAATATAAGATACAGCAGAGAAAATAATTTTTTGCATAATTTATTTATTGTTAAATATGTATGTATATGTAGGTATGTTCTATTTTAAAAAATTTGTTATGTTATTTGGTTGTTTAATATTGTTAGTATCATCGAAGAAGTTTAACAATGAAATCCAAAGCATTGTTTACCCTTGCTTCAGCTAAATTTTGAAAATATATTAGCCAATATGATTGGTAATAGGTATAGGGTTCTGAAATAGATGCAATCAAAAAATTGTAAGAGAAAAGATAAAGACGAAAAGAAGGAGGGGATAAATTGGTGATACAGTTAGAAATATCAGTCTAAAATTTATGAGGCCACAGTGAACAAGAAAACTAGGTCTGGAAAAGAACGATGAATTCGGAGATTTTCAAGATTGAAATAACGTGGAAGAATCAAAAACACGTTCCTCAGGATCGAATCGATCCTTTAAGTCTATTTTTTCCATAAGGACGTACAGAAATTTAGAAACATTAAAAAAACAACAACAAATAAATCCAATTATTTCTAAACAATAACTCAGTTTAGAACAGATGTATTTTGGTTTTTATTTTTGAATTTTTATATTGGTAGGCATACATTTTTTTCAGGGATGACATGTAATTTCAGACATTAAAAGAGTTCGTTCTCAAGAATGGAAAGCGAAACAAAAAAAAATTTAAATTTCAATAATATCAAAATAATAAAAAAAATCAAAATAAATTAAATTTTTTACAAATTTTTTATATTTAAAAATTTGATAAATTCGCTATAATTATTAATTAAACATAAAAATCAAAATAGATTAAGTTTTTAAATATTCATTTACACATTTTTAAATTTATTCAAAATTCTTTCAGTTTTAATATTTTTAAGTCATTGTTTTTTTTTGCATTATCATTTTTGAAAAAATTTAGTTTAAAATTGAAAATATTTGTATAATGATGGTAATGAACCCTGTACAGGCTTAAATTTCTTGGTAAGTGGTGGGAAGGTAGACAATTTTTCATCTTGAATACAAATACTAATACATTTTATTTTATAATTTGATTTACCTTCAACTATCCAAGGGTGCTTAACATTCCATCAACTGAGATATCTATTTAATTTTAGAATTTACCCATGACTCATTTAAAATTAAAAATGGAATATTTGGCAATTTTATCAAATATGTTGTGGGCTCCAATAAACATTTTAAAATAATAAAATAAAAATTCTATTCAACTGGTAATGAAATAATCAGAGTGCTACTGATTTTGCAACAACCGAAATCGATTAATTTATTTTATTTTAGTGAATCTAAATCTAGAGTTTGTATGTTATTAATCATGTTTTAGATTCAAACTCAAGTAGGCGAATGAATGATTACTGCTGAAACAAATATTGATTATATTAAATTTATAAAAACTAAAATTGAATATGAAGAATGTTAGTGTGTTAAAAGAAAATAATTTGGATTTTCATTCTTGGAGAAACTGTTTTATCATTTTGTTTAAATTAAATTCGCCTGAAAACTTAGTTAAATTAATAATGAGCACAAACTCTACCTATATTTTACCCGTATCTATATATTAATCATCGAGAATCTACATTTATGCATACTAAAAATTTATTCCGGCCCGTTGACGCCCAGTAGACTCATTAATTTGCATTTATGAACAGCGTTTAGAAAATCTGACAAGTGCTTTTATAAATTCAGAATATTGACTGCTGGTTTGTATTTATGAAAACAGGAATTGTTATTTCCGCTTTAAATTTTTATAAATTAAATAAATTTCACTTGTTGTATTGAATTCAAACAAGGTGTTTGAATCTAAGTTCCGCCAATTTTAATTTCATCAATAATTATTGTACAATTAAGTATTATTTTAATAATAAATACTATATTAATCATATAGTGACCCTATACAGACTGACATATATTAAACCATTAAACCAAATATCGTGAAACAATTTGTTGTGCAATAAAGTTAAAAATTAAATTTCTTCGTTCCTTGAAATTTAAATGGTCAATATTAGTCTTATATTTTAAAGAGATATGTTTATATATATTCCCTATAGTTGACCGAATTAGAACCACTTTTAAATAAGAAAAAAAAAAAAAAATAAACAAAATAAAAATATAAATAAATAAATTACGTACATCCTTGCTTATAATACCAAGTATTTTTTTCCTTGAAATAATTAAGTTCTAAATTAATTTTATTTATTTATTTAAATCAATTTCATTCCATTTATTTCGTATTGATTTTTTCTTATTATCTTTCAAATAAATAAAACTATTTAAGATATTATAATAATAGTATATTTATATTTAGATTTCAATGGTTATTTAAAATAGACAGAACTTTATAGAAATTTATATCAAACATTGATAGCATAATTGACCAAAATAAATTTGATATCGAAATGTTTTGATGAAGAGAATTTAGCATAGTTGACCAGTTTGACATTGCACTGTTTTGATAAAGAAAATCACAATAATGCAAAATATTGAAATGGACTAAATACATCTGATCGTTACCGATTAGAAAAGGTGCAACACCAATGTTAATGTGATCAAATAAATGTAAAGATTTGAAATACAAAAATTACTACCAAAACTGCTATTAATTTTTTTTTCAAACCTTTTTCGTTAACGATGTGTAAATGATTTAAACATACAAGATTTTGTTTTTGGACTGGAATAACACTGGGTCATTTTTACGTGAATGTATTTTATGAAAAGGTCAACTGCAGTTAAATGTTGCCTAATAGTGTATTATTAATTCTGTTGACAATTTATTTTAAGTCTTTGGTGACCAGTTAAGCCAACCATTAACTGAATTGTATATAATATAATTTGTCACCTATCGTCGTTGCCCAGTTAAATACAACGAAAAGATATGCCAACAAAAATACAATTATTTCGAGTAACTAAAACTTCTTAAAATCATGATTCTAGTTAAAATACACGGGTCGCGCATGATTAGTATAGTTTTATAAAAAATTATCTATGATTTAGAAAGTGATTATAATATGTCATGCTCTCGGCGTATACCATATATTTTAAATTAAATTAAATTAAATTAAACGTTCAATAACTTAAGTCAAATTAATTTACTACTGGGCACAGCGTTCCCCGAAGAATTACCGCTATCCAGCATACTATTGAAGAATGTCCTGAGTTTAATGAAAAAATCAGCAATCCTTAAGGACTTCGATGATTAATAGCATTAACAAACACGAGTAATTACAAATAAGCCCAATTTGTAGCTGCGGTGATATAATAGATAAATTCCCTCCCGAAATTAAAAAATCTAAATCTAAATTAAATTATTTGGCAACTGATATGTAGTAGTGTATGTGTTATAAGTATAGGTGCATATAAGATGATCTTATTTTCGAATCCCGTTTTATTTACCAACATCCCATTAAATGCTAATAATCAATGGTTAAATCTAAACTTATATGGTAATCTTCCTGATAAAAATTTAAATTAGCAGTGTAATATAACAATATGGGATATAATAAGTAGTTACGGTGACCAAGCCAAAAAAGCTAAAATTTGGAAAAACAAAATGTTTAATTTTACACGTAAATTTAAAGTTATTGAGTGGTACTGGTAGTATAATTGAGTAGTAAACTTGCTAGACCATGGATAAATTACTATGATAATATCATATAAATTGAATTTAAATTATCCAAAACTATATAAATATCATAGAGTCTCGATTTAGAATGCTTTAACCTGAAAATTAATATGTTTAAAGTTTTATAAGGAACGATTAAACAAATTAACTTTATTTTCTAATGCATTAAATTAAAATAAATATTTAATAAATTTAATTTTTTAATTTAAATTAAATCCGCACTTAACACAAGGCATGAGTTACAATAACAAAGTTATTGACTGTTTTGTTTTCAAAATGCAAATTAATTCACTTCCGTGCAATTTGTTCGTAATTTATTTATTAATCTTATATATAGTTAAAGACTGACTAAATTCAATATTTAATTAAGTTACTATTTTTAATAAATGGGCAAGCGTTAAATTTAATTAATTTAAAAATATTTTATAATTTAATAATAAAAAATTTATTAATTAATTAATAAACAAAGTTTATATTTAAATTAAATAAATTTAAATAAAATTATAAAATAATTAAAAAATGTATATTAGGTAGGCATGTCATTATTTTATCCGGTCATTTTGTACCTTAAGCTCAGTATTTTTGCATACTGTTAAATGTATATAGAATTACAAAGTATTAAAATTCATATTTTATAGACAATATAGTTGGAGATTTATTTTGTAAGTTCTGAGCGATGTAGGTTTCACATAGGTAAAAGTATTAAAAATGTGTTTTAGAGTTTAGAATAGTTCAAAAATTAGATTCCACGAGCAAGAATCGTATTGGGCTACAGTATATGATTGATAAATAAAAATGCATAATATAATTTATGGAATATTATATTATAATATTATTTGACTGAATATAATAAATATAATAAATATAATAAAATGTATTTTGAACAAACTTAAAATGTTATAAAATACAGAATTGACTTCAAGTTCGTAGAGAATACCAATATTGGATTGTAATCAGTTCCTTATAATATTCCAAAGCATTGTTTAATGTCCCAAACCACTCTTTCTTCAATTCTTCTTGATTTAGGCTTACCACGATTATTCTCATACACACACCAATAAAAAGATATGGTGGTTTAAAGAAGTTCAACTATCTACGGAAAATTGTCAAAATATGGAATAAATACACTCAATCGCTCAAAATATTAAACCTAGGAAATAACTGTTAAAACAGTTGTTGCTCAGTTCGACTTAATTTTCTCGAAATCGAAAAAAATGTGATCGTGAATTAACAAATCGAAATAATTGAAACAATTTGATTTTGATACAGTTGAAGTTGTCACTTAAACTGACTGATTAAACAGGTTGCAACTTGATCGCTTCTAATGATATCAACATATTAAAAACAACTTATTGAAAAGGATAAATTTTGAAATTTGAAAATTTTTACATTCTAACTTTTAGATATTAACTCTAGCTCTTAAACAGGATGTTTTTTTTATTTAGATGCAGATACAGTACCCACAGTTAAAGTAAATGAAAAATATTAATTTCAAGAAAGTAAAATAGTCTAAGTTTAAAGAAAAAAATTAAATATATTTAAATTAATAAATTGTACCGTATCTACGTCTAAATAAAAAAAAAATCCAGTTTAAGAGCTAGAGTTAATTTCTAAAAGACAGAATGTAAAAATTTGGCTTGTAAAATCTTAAATTGTATTCAAAGGCCTATCCAACAAAAAATTAAAAAGAAAAACTGACTGATTACTACCATAAAATCGACATCTTTATTTAATAGAAAATATAACATACATTATGTTTGATATTATAAAATATATATAAAATTTAAAACGGTTTCATTATGTCGAATTGTCCAAAAGACGAAGTAAATTCTTGGCTGATGTTCTGCTCTTCAGTTCATCGCATATTAAAGATTTTTTATTTGTAAAATTTGTTTGAATGTCGATTTCATTATTGCCTAATATCAATTTTGTATCTTATAATACCCCAAAACAAAAATATAAAATTATGTATATATAAGTAGATACAAAAACAAAAACAAAAAGGTAATCGTTACGTATATCCTTTGTAGGTAAATAAAATCTTGAATTTTGTAGAATGATGAAATCGCTAAGAAAAATATGATATCATTTATATTATATTGACATTAGGTATAGGTAGATAGGTTTTATATTTATATATTTAGTAGTCTTAAAAATATTCTCTTATAATAGGAAGAGATAATAATTTTTAAATAATATGATTATCTTTCAGTAAAATAATAAAATACTTTTAAATATTTGACGAAAAATAAATCAAAAAATGAAAAAACACCATTCCATATCTATATATATAGCTATAGGTACTTGTAAAATATTTTTCGCACTTTAAATACAGAAAATAATTCCATAACAATTTTATAATTTATTGTTTAAGGTAATTTTAAGGTTTACATTTTTTTAATAGAAATTATTCCCACATTATAATATACTTAATAATTTTTAGGATAAATTCTTATTCATAAAAAAGTTTTTAAAAAATTATGATTTGCCGTTGTTTTATATATTGTATATTTTTTAGCTTTTTTAACTCGTTAAATTTAGGCGTTGTTGATAGGCGTAATTTTCAATTTTGACTGTTATTAATCCGTTATAAATCCTTCTATTTGAATTAAAGCTCTATTTATATTGCTTAAAAGTGTATAATTCAATTAATATAGGTATATTGTTCATATTGAGCCTGGTTCAGTTTAATTCAAATTAAATTAAATAGTTAGTATATACTATAGTTTAAATTAGTATGGTATACCAAAGTAAGAATCAAAAGATGTGAAGCGGAAGTTGAAATTAAAATAATCGGTAAAGAATGAATTTTTTTCATTTTTTGGATTAACATAATATGTTAGATGTATTAATATTTTGTTTATACATATGTTAGATGTATTAACGAGTTACTCAATTGATGTACAAACAATTATGAAATTTAAGTTAGCTTGAAGAACATAAAAAACAAATATAGCGGTTATTCCAAAATTAAACTTCACGAGATGAGGTCATACTATACGTCTTTTAGCAAATAGTTTATGAAATGTTTTGTAATATTTTTACTTTTAAGTTAATATTTTGTACCACTGGAAATTAGGTATATTATTTCGTACACATTTTTTCGCTATATGATTAAATGTCGTAATTTTGCATCAAAAGTATTATTTCGATATAAACAAATTATCGGAATACTTAAAGATTTAAAAAATTATATTGGAAAACAATACATTAAAAATACTAATTTAAAACCATATTACTGTCAAATTCGAGATTTTGATTGCTTACGTTCAGTTAAAAATTAGAAATAAAATACAATAACAACCATTTCAAATTTTTTCCAAAAACCATAGAAAATATTGTGTTCATTTTTAATTATGTTTTTCAATATGTAACACAAACTTAATTTTGTTTTTTAATATTTTTGCTACTATAATTAAATTAAACTAATTTTTGTTTTAAATAAATATTTTTATACTCTCATAGAATTAATCTGGAATAATTAAAACTCCCCGCGGCGGAAAAATTCGTCTATGAGGCTTTTGTTATTTTTGCTTTTGGCTTCAATAATGCTCTAAGTTAGTTTTTATTTATTATTTTGTTAATTATATTGTAAACGACACATTAGCGGTATATTAACTACCGAACTTCAATTTATTATATAAAGAGCAATTATTTACAAGTACCTACATATAGATATATCTATTATTTGTATCAATTTTCTGATACATGACTTAAAAAAATGTAGAAAACTCTGACAATTATCAAAAATTAGATCTTCCTAAGGAGTATTTCTCAATTGTTTAAGTTAATACCAAATTATAGCACTTATTAACAAAGTATTGTCAAAATTTTTTGCAAAATTTCATTATTTTAGAACTAATTAAAGAATGAGAAAATTTTAATTAAATGTTTTAAACGGGATTCAAAATCGTAACCACCATCTCATCATCTGAATAGTACAGTCAAATGACATACATATACCAATAACACCACATCGATCGACAATTTTTACAAATATCAATATTGGTTATTTTAATTTAATTGCCAAATCAATATTGGTCTTAAGATTGCTTAAGGAAGACATTATCTATAGGTCATAACGTAACATCAATATTTTTAAAATAAATAGCAACTATATAGATACTTAATATGAAGCAGTGGTATGATCAAACAAATTACCCTTTATCAGTAATCAAATAAATCGCAAACACTAGTGAACTATCTATTGAGATATGCGAAATATATTATTGATTAGAAATAAGCAGAATTGTATAATGAGATTAAGGATTAAATAAATAATAATAATAATATTATTAATATTTTCGTGAAATTAAATTGATGAAAATAAATTTTACTTCTATTTCATTTTGAAAGCAATAAAAGATATTAGGTACAACTTGTATTTAAAACTTATTATAAATTCTTAAGATAAAAAATAAATTAATAATTAAAAAATGAGTTAACTATTTGTTTATAAGATTCAAAAAGCCTATTATATACAAAAAAAAAACTTAAAATTATAATATCAGTCTTAACTACCTATAGGTTTAAATAAAAAAAAAAACGCGCTCATAACATAAATAAGGTGAACTTCTGTCAATACAATTTATAAATTATATATAGAAACATAAACAGAAACATTAATTATAACGAGAAAATCTTTCAACACTGTTTAAATCCTCCATGTTAATGTTTAAACATATGTATGTATGTAAATAAATAAATATTAATATACGGAAAACATATCAAAACATATGTAGGCATTTATTAATACAGGAATTGTAAATAAGCTAACCTAAAAAAATTAAGCAATAAAAAAAATAAACAGAATATTTGAAATACACATTTTAATATAAATGTAATTATGTAAATGTATACTGTTATTTAAAAAAACAAAAATTCTTACCTTTATTTAGAAGAGAAGACTTTAAATTTTTTATTTTTATTTTTCTTAATTTCAATTTTTGAAAATGTAAGTATAATTTTGGAAAAATATCCAAAGGCAAAAAAAAAAACCAATTATTTTAATACGTATTTTTATTATACATATATATATACAGAGATTAAATTAAATTTATATGTATATATATGTATATAGTATATTTATTAACTTTGTGTAAAAAATAAAACATTGCACTCCAAATACATTTTATATAATATGTATATTCAAAATTATTATATTATATTTTATTATAAATTCACATAAACATATATGTATATGTGTACATATATATTTTTATTTTATTTTTTTTTTTTAATTATATTGCATTGTATTGATAATATTATTAACAAATATATATATATATAAATATATTATTAATATTATATTATTACACTGTATTTATTCTATATCTAAATTATTAATACTCATTTAATATTAAAAAAAAAAAATAAAAAACAAAAACAACAAAATAAAAACCAATTTTTCTTTTAGCTAACAAATTACACGACTTAAATTTTCTTATTTTTTATTTATTTTTTTATTATTATTATTATTTACAATTACAATTAATAGTATAATTGCAAAATTTACGATAAATAAATTGTTATTATTTTTATTATTATTTTTTATTTTTATTTGTTTTATTATTATTAGGAATATAATATGCCTATGTAAGCATGTACCTATATTATGTTAAGATAGGTAAATTAAATTTAAAATTATTAATTTCTATTAAATATATATATTTATATATATATATATGTAAATGAATAGATAGATTATTTTAAAGAGATATTTGTAAAACTGGGATTTATTTATTTTTTTTTGTTTTTCTTTTTTAATGCATGTGACTGCAAATTCAAATATTATTATTATTTTATTTTTTATTTTTTTTCTTCTCTCTATTTCAAATATTGTTCAAAAATATCGCTATATTTTTAATATAGTACTTTTATTTTATTATCATATTCTTAAAATTAATAGTTATGCGATGATCATTTGAGTACTTGAATACACTTTATTTTCACATATACATATATATGTATATATAAGAATATATATTTTTTTTAATATTCCTAAATGCTAATAATTTGTCTCAACATGCCGTAACATATATATTATATATTTAAATTAATTCTTAATAAAAGTTTAAATTAATTAATAATCAATCTTATTATTTTTGTTTATTTAAATTTTTGCGTATTATTATTTGTTTATTTTTAAATACGATGTTATTATTTTTTTGTTTTAATTCAAAAATATTTTTTTAAAAAAAATCTTATTAGAACATTTGAATATTGTATAGAGAAAATCAACTGATGAAATGTTGTTTTTCTTGTTTTATAATATTTCTTATTATTATTATTATTATTATTTTTAAGTTGAAATATTGCTGGGAAATATTTTCCAATTTAGATTGTATTACCCCCAAAAGATGTTGATTACTTTACGACTTCTATTAAACTAAACCCATAAAGCATTCGATTCAACCAAACACACACATAAAATCCTATAGTCCCATTTAATCTATCTTTCAAATATAATACAAAAACGAAATAAACCAAAAATACAAAAAAAAAACACAATAATAACAATAATAATAAGAAGAAAAAAAAGTAACAACAACAAAAATCAAAAAAAAAAAGAAGAAAAAACAGCACAACTAAAAATTATGGTTAGCAACATAAAATAAAGCTCTGCCATAGATATAGACGGATGTTGTCCTACCTCTAAATTGAGTAATGTATTGCCTTTATAAAATATATATTTTTCAAGAAAGAAAAATGAAAAACAAGAATAAAGAAGGAAAATAACAACAACAATAACTAACGGGTACTACATATAAAATAAAATTGTGAGAAAAAGAGAGGAGAGAATTTATAACACAACAACGTTCGTTCGTTGTGCAAAAATTTCAAAATTTTATATTTTTTATATATGTACATACATATATATATACATTATATTAGAACATCCATCCATAGTACAGTATTTTACATACATATTTTATATATAAATTTCATGTTTTTTTTTTTAATTTTTTTATTTGTTTTTCCTCTTCATATAAAAAAATGTTCCAAAACCAAATTTTATCTCTCTTTTTTTATATTTTTTTTTGAATTTTATTTTTTTGTTTTTATTTTTTATTTGTAAAGAACTAAAGAACCTGAATCATACACAATATAATTTGCTCGCAAAGGAAAAGTGTGTCAGTTATAAAAATGCTTATAGTTTACGATACGGTTACATGTGATACGAAATATGATAATAACAACAAATAAAAAAAAAAAAATAAAATAAAATAAAATTAAGAATAATTCTTCGAGTTCGATTTTTTTTCCGTTTATTTTTGAATAAAACGCAATCAATTAAAATATCTTTAAAACAAAACAAAGAAAACAAAAAACAATCTATTATGAAACGAATTCCGTCCAATGTTATTTTCATCCTTGTGAGACATCAACCTGAAAATTATCAACAAAATCAATTTTGGACACAGTCGACTTCCTTTCAGCACCACATGTTTTTGTCCTACCAAATGTTTATATTTCGGAAGCAATTTACTTCTATGATGAAGGAAGGCTTGAGATTATTTCATCGAAATACAATATTTAAGAGTTCATCACCAAAAACAAACTCTATTATCAACAATAATTCAAATTATTGCATTGCTAGGACCCTATACTATATAGATCCACAGAAAATATTACATGAATCTATAGCACAAAATTTCTCAGTCCGTTCAAATGTTAAAAATTATATTGTTATTCGAGTAATAGCTACAGGAATAAGTATATAATGCTCTTTACTTTTATACAAGAAATTTGTTCTACATTCGGTCAAGTCAAGCTGAAAGTAAGGTAATTTCGTAATTGGTCTATGAACAGTGAATCAAGAAGTATAGTCGTTTAAATACAATTTAGGTTGTAACTGGAAAAGTAATACAATTTTTGGTGATGTGCAGTAGCGGATCGTGGTGTAACATTATGGATGTGCTAGATAAAATGTACCCTATCAGAATGGACCTTACTGGTCTGCCAAAAAAAAAAAATATTTCCAGATGATAACTTCTAAAAATTTGTAAAAATAACAATAAATGTAAACAATTCTTTACGATTCAATAAAAATTATATAGGAATATAAAAGTGATTACAATGAAGCTTTCCTGTGTATATATATATTCAGCTTTCAAACGTATGAATTTTAAACTATTTTCCAGTTTTTGTTGGATATTTCTGGGTGGGCAGTGTCCAACTTATCCACTAGGACGAGCCGTCTCTGGTGATGTGTCATAGCTCTCTTAGGTGGTTAACGTCCATAAAGAGAGGTTCAAATAATGAGTTATTACTCACTAAGTTGACTTATATAACTCTGGAGCTTAAAATAAAGGGTCACAACTGTTTAGATAAATATATGTGTACGTCATATTTGAATTTTGAAGCTATTTGAGAGTTCGATTTAAAATCAATGTGGCTAGTTTTTTTCAGAATATATGGATGTGTATAATTTCTGCATCTGAACTAGGAAGGGTTTTAGAGTTGAATTAAAAATCAGGGTATTGTTTTTTTTTCTATAAAACGTACATAACCATGATTTTGTTAACAATTAATTGCGTATAAAAATAATTCCCAATTTTAAAATTATCAAATAAAGTTAACGCACTGGGCGCGGTTCATGTTATTTGATAAGTTACAAAATATATCTTATTTACCTACATACTTACTTACATTACGTTTTGACAAAAGTTTGTTATCCTGATTTTCTAACCAACTTTAAAACTCTCGTAATACAGAATTATAGATATTTATAAATACTCTTATACATATTTTGGAAAAAAAATCAACCCTTACTAGCTCAAAATTTGGCATATAAACATAGATAATATTGTCAACGCAATTTATATCGATAAAAATATAAAATTAAAAAAAATCGGGCGTTTCTCTGTTTACAAAATTTTGAAAAAATAATCTTTATGAAATTCGCATTTGGTTTTACTTAAATTACCTCAAACCGTATTTAACACTAATGGTCAATCATATGTTTTGACCTTGGTTAATTGCAAATTGCTAAGTCCCCGAAAATCATTTAAGGGCGAAAAATGTATAAATTTCCTCTCTCTGGGAAAACCGTATATCGGTGACCCAAAAAATTTCTGTTATACATACTTAAAGAAACTCTTGACAGAGCTATTAAAAGTGGAAAGAAAATAAGTAGGTAGGTCATGTTTGAAGAACTGTCATATTGGTCATTGCGAAGTTTAAGTTCCACTTAGTATTTGAAATTCAAATTAAACTACATGCTAAACTGTTCAAATTATACTTATCTTTACTTATAAACTGTAGTGATGAAATAGATGAAGTCGAATACTATGCAATACACCCATCATTTTACTGGCAATAAAAATATTGCTTCATATTGGACTTGACATCAATCAACCAGAAGAAATATTATCCAATTCACTAACAAATATCTACAGATTTATTAAGGGATAAATAATATTGATGAACCAGATCGGGACTACAAAAACCGGAATATCCACGATGACATTGAGATTTTTCAATTAACCCAACTAAAAAAAAAAATGACACCCAAACTTCTCTAACACACCAGACAACTTATCCAATATGCAGATACTGCCTATATAATAATAAAATAACTGCATATGATAGTACCCATTCACTTCAGTATGCCATACTTGCGTATAAAATTTACATAGTAATTCACAACTCTCCATAGCTAAATTATATAATTTACCAAATGTTATTTTATGACTCTATTTTCAGTAATGTAATGTGTACAGAATAACTGTCTGCGAATAAGGATAATATCTTTAATTATTTTGTTTTTCATTATTCGCAACAAGACCTTACATACTAAATTAAAATGTCATTTCTTCTATATCAAAATATACATAACACCATTACCAAAATAAAATTTCCCATGAGTTACTTATAAAACAACATTGTTTCAGAAACTAACCCATATATATATACATATATATATATATATATATATATATATAGGTATAGTTTATCTTCCTTGAAGAAAAAAATTAAACAATAAAAATGTTTCTGATTCCTTGCAATCGATTTATATTTATTATATCATGAAGTTTTACACTGAATTTTATTCACTCATAATTTTGATTAAATTAAATTTATTCACTATAAATTTTATTTTAAAATTTTTTTATTTTAAAATTATATCATAGACACTAATATTATGTACAATGCATTAAAATAATGTTTTAAGTGTGAATTCGGAAAACTCTTTAAGACACTCAATAAAATATAATATATAGTCATATTTAATTACAAACATAACTATATTATATATATATATATATATATTAACTTATATGCAAACCTTTTTATAGATATATTTTTTGTTGCTCACAAAGCTATTGAATTAAAAAGAACTTTTCGGTACAAAAAAAAAAAAAAAAAACCAAAACATATACACTATAATTATATCTAAATAGAACATGAATCCAATTCATCTGCATTTATATTTATTTATACTGAAACACTCTTCATACGTACAAATATAATAAATAAAAATACGAAAATATTCATACATACAAACATATACAAATTGGTCTCTATGTTATTACAACTCTAATAAACGTTAGCAGCCCTAAAAAGCAAAACAAAACAAAACAATAAAATTTAAATTAAAAAAACAAAAAGAAAAAAAAAACAAAAACAAAGAATTAACGTAGCAATGTCGTTCGTTATTCAAGAGGATACCGGGTTTCCCCATATATTTTATTCTAAATTTATGGTATTACCATCGCCACATGGTTTTTCTGTTTACACTCATATATAACTACAAATATTAACTGTAAATGTATTTGTAAATAGAATAAAAATAAAAAATTACAAAACAACAAAAAAAAAAACAGTTTATTCACTATACTGAGACTCTAGCTAAAATATGACAAAAAAAAATAAAAATTAAATAATAAAAATAAAAAATAAATTTATGCGCCAAATAAATTTCTTTTCAATTGTTTGCGACTATACGAGGGGATTCATACACAATTTTCATTTTTTTTTATTTCATAGTTTCGCAATTTATTCGTTATACCTACGCAAGTACATGAAATTTTCCATATTCTCTTGAATTTTTTAAACAGCTCTTGTTGATTTTGCACTTTTTTTTTTGTATATTATTTTTGCTCTATATTTTGCTCGCTCTCACGTGACTCAAATAATATAGAGAAAAATTTTCAGCAATACGAAACGAATACCCTATCTTCTATACAAAATAAAATATCAACAATAATTTTATATTTTTTTTTTCTGTAAATCTCTGGAAAATACACTAAAGAGAGAAAATACATCTCACCTTAGCACAACTTACACTTACAAAATATCATAAAGGAGATTATGAATCTACTTTATTATAATATATGTACATAACATACGACAAAGTATAATATTCATGCAGTTTGAAGCCCATTGCCGACAAAATCAATGTTTACGGTAATAAATTAGATAAAACGAGATGGCATCACTTTGTTTTCTTGTCATTGTTGTTTTTTGTTTTTGTTTTCATATATATTTTCCTTTCAATTTTCATTCTTATAGTATTCCATGTTGCTGTTGTTGTTGATGTTGTTCAGAGTTTGCTATTCTATTATAAATACTTTAGAATGTATTGTGAGTTATTTATATAGGTTTTGTTTTTATTTTTACCTCTCTTCTGACATCACTTTATAATTTTTTCTCTATCATTGTATAGGTTTTTAATAATTATTACTAAAAGAAAAACAAAAAAAAAAAAACAGAAATAAAAATTATATATTGCCAATTTAACTGATTTGTACAAGAGAAATACCGATGTAAATGCAATAAAATTGAAATTTAAGATATGTCTAATTGTTCTTTGATGAACTTCAAATAAACAGTTAAAATTTATGAGGTGTTGCTGTTTCTCTGTTTTTATTTGTATTTTTTTTCTTTTTTATTTAATTTTTATTTTTTATTTGTTTTGTTGTTGTTGTCTGTTAATTTGAACGTTAATTTTATTTTTTATATAAAAAAAAAATTATTTTGGTTGATTAATGACTATTAAATTGAAATTAATTTTAATAAATTTATTTTGTAATAGATTTTTTATACCTACATGCATACAATATAATATATAGACTTTGTAGATAATATATACGTATATATATATATACAAGGAAATGAACTAAAAATTATAATAAAAATTATTTTATATAATTTATATGTTTTTTTATATTATTTAATAAATATTATTTACTTAATATTATATACTAATTTTATAAACATTTAATTTGTATATTAACATTATTTTAATAAGTCATTAAAATTAATAAAATACTATATTACTTACCTTAAACTCTACATACACACATACAAACATTTAAAAGCAAATAAAATTTAAACTTGGAAATAAAAACAACAACACAATCCCAACACAACAACAACAATTACCCACTATAATTTTTTTTTTCATTCGAAAGCCGTCGGAAGATTAAGCGCCATAATGTTTTATGTGCTGCCATTAAATTTATTGTATTTCATTCGTTTGCCGACCTCCACACAAAATAAAGAAAACAAAAATAAAAAAGAAAAAACAACAATAATAAAAGAAAAAGAAAAACCAATGAATTATGGCTTTTCCCATTCCACCTTGCGTTTTTGTAAATAAAGGAGGAGCAAAACTCATAAACCATTCTGTCTGAGAGCGAAGAAAAAATTAAAAAGATGGATGATATGTGCGAAAGAATAAAAATTATTTATTTATTTTTTGTTTCATTCTAACTTTAACATGGGAAAATATTAATAAGTGAAAGTTTATATCTTCAGGGGAAAAGTGCGTGTGATTCACTCAATTCTTTAGTTTAGTTTTTGGAACAGAGTACATACGTCATTTATATTATATGATTGTATATATAGAATAAATATAATAAATTTTGTATTTAGATGCATTCTGTTATACAGGTTTGTTTGAATGTATATTAGTTTTGTGGAAAAATTTTGTAAATGAAAAATTTAGATAGAAAAGTGTATATGTTGGATTGTTGGGTATAATAAAATATAGAAAATTGAGTATAAAAGAGTAAAATAAAAAATTGTGAGTAACAAAACAACAAATTTTCTTCTTATAAAGTGAGCCATCACATTGTTAATATTTTCGATTTGGAGTTTATTTCTCTATTATTATATATATGTATACATATGTATATACTTATATTGATATATTTTATGGTTCAGTTTTTTAATTGTCATGTTTTTATTATGTTTTTTTATTTGGTCTTTTATTTTCGCACATAAATTGAAAATTTTTTATGTGTGTAGTTGTGAGAATTTTTATAATACATCAAAATATGTGCGAAAGGAATTTTTTAAGGAAGATAATATTTTATTTTATATTGTTTGTGTTTTTGTTTTTTTTTTGTATATTTTTATTTTTGTGAACAGAGATAAACAGTAAATTTCTCTCTGGTTTTATTTTGCTTGCGCACATTTTTTATTCCAATTTTATTTGTTCTTTTTAGTTGGTGTTATTTTATATTTTTACTAGGTATTTTTTTTTCATTATTATTGTTCTATTTATTTGTTCTTTTTTTTTTTTTTTTAAGTTTTAATATGTATTTTTTTTTAGGGTAGTACTCTGGTACGTCAGAACAGTATGGTTTTCTCGTAAATATTAAGAAATAAAATAAACTGTATATGGGTTTTTGGATAATTTCGTTTGAAAAAGGAATTTTTTTTTGTATTTGTGCAAAAAAATAAATGATAAAGAAATTAATTATTTTTGTGCACAGATGGAGTTGCAGCAGCAGTAGAAGTTTAAGAGCGTTGTTGAATTTATTCTGTTTTCCGTTTAGTGAAGCTATTTATATTCTAAGATTTTTTTGTTGATATAATTATGCAGTCATAACTCTAGCAATTTTATATGTATGTATGTATGTTATTCAATATTTTTTTTTTCATTTACTTGTGTTTTTAAATTATTTTTTAATTAAGTATTATTATTATTTAATTACATTAATTGAATTTTGATTTTTTAGCCAAAATTTATAGTAGGTATATAATAAATTATAAGATTTTTATATAGATAATACAATTTATATATAATAATAGAAAAAACATAAACAAGAGTCGAAATGCCGACGCTATTTTTCCAATTTCTTGCATTCAATTTTATTTATTCAGATTCTAATCAAATATGGAACATATGTGTAGGTATTATGCAGTTATATGATAATACGAAAGGATATTAAATTAATATTCATAAATTTTTGAGATATCATTTTCCACATGCACACTCCTATGCGTGTGTGTTGTTAACAATATAAATTATAGTCTAAAAGAAAAACTGCTTCAGGTCTGGATTCAAAAATTATTTTGGTTATGACATTTTTTTTTTTTCAATTTACTTAACGTATTCGAGATCTTAAAAGTCTTGTAACTTTGGTTTTCATGGCCATTTCTATATTCATTATAAATATGTTATAGAGTATGGCTTTACGCTTCAACCCCTATATATTTAAATATAATGAAATTTTTTATAAAGACAAATTGGTACGAAAATTATTTTTCGACTATATTTTGTTACTTGAATATTAAAGAGAACAAACTGAAACTTAGTAACTATACCTATATTAGAAAAACAAAAAAGAGTAGCTATATCTTCTATATCTCCCTTCCTTTGCACTAGACAAAACAGTTTGAAACTAGAAATCAATGTGTTGGTAAGATTTTTTTTTTCTAATTTGTAGTTTTTTCAAATTTCCGGAGCTTTTTAGGTTTAACATAAATATTGAGGTATATAATTGTGTTTTGCGATTGGATATGTATATATTTTTTCTAAACAATTCTATTCTAATTGGGGACATTGACATTTCTGTTCTATATATTATTACATGCCCTTTTTTCTACTGATGAAGAAGTGAGTCGTTTTGACAGGATTTATTTCAATTTTCCATTTTATTTATTTATGCTTAATTTAAACATTTATACAATATTTTTTTCTAAGAAAATATTATAAAAAAATAAAAAAAACAATTAAAGTTAAAATACATATATATATGTATGTATATATATTATTGACCTTAAAAAGTCTATTAAAAAAAATTTTGTATCGCGGAAGTCTATTGAAACTAATAGACTTGTCAAAAGATTCGCTACATGTACACATGTACTTCATAATATTTGCTCTCAAAATAAACTCTCCTTAAGCTCATTTTAATTTGATGTTCTTTTTTAAATTATGTAGTAATTTTCGCTTTTAAATATTGTGGATTATTTTAAATAAATAATTATTGTGAAAATATTTTTGATTATGACGGATTTTTTTGATTAAGAGGTTGAGGAACATGAAATGGAACGAGAGGCAAAAATAAAATTGTTGCACGAAAGAAAAAAGAGAGCTGTTTAATTCGGCCAAGACTTTTCCAGAAAGCATCACTTTTATTTTTTTTCAAGTACCTTTCCATATTTCTATGTTGTTTTTCATCAAAACGATCTCCAAAACGAGCTCAATTAAAGACCTAGTGGCTTACTTTGACGACATGTTCTCAAATCTCTGTATTCTATTGTCGTTAGACCAAATTTGGAGTATGCTAGTCAAGTTTGGTCACCTTTCTATGATGTCCATGCCAATAGGATTGAAGCGGTGCAAAGAAATTTTTTAAGATTTGCTTTGCGTAACTTCCAATGGTCAAATCCATCAATTTTACCTCCATATGAACATAGGTTAAACTTAATTCATTTGAAAACTTTGAAATTAAGATGAGAAGTGGCGATGTTATTTTTCTTACTGAAATTATTAAAGGAAACATTGCTTCTCCTCAGATTTTGAATAACATCAACATTAATACAAATAATCGCCTACGAAATACAAACTTCTTTACATTAAGTTCCCATAGGATCAATTATGGCAATTATGAGCCAATTCTTAGAATGTTACTAATTGGTAATAAACACTATATTGACTTCACACTTTCGAAACTGACTCAAAAACTTAAATTGTATAAGTAATATGTAGTATTTAAAATATGTGTGCAATTTATTCAATGTATTTTAACTAGTTCTAAGTTAGATATAATTTTTCTATTGTATTCTTGCTTTGCAAAACAAAAATTTATTTGAACTTAAAGATATAAATGATACAAACTGATAACAACTTTGCCACCATTTGGCGGACTTTGCAATAATGAAAACAATCTCTACCTATATTCTACATTTACTTGACAATTCTGCAAAATTTCTGTTCATTTAATATATTTTATATGACTGTAAGTTTGCATTTATGAAAACAACCTAAGCCTGCATTGGTCGATTAGAAACATTTCGAAGTGGCTAATTCAAAGACACAAACCATGAAAATTTAAAAAAATTTAATAAGTACTTTTATTTTTTGTGTAATTTCAGGTGCCTTACACCTTCATTTCTTCGATTACACATCATTCTTTTCATCAATTTTCTTGTCCACATACTGACAATATACTGACCATTGATTGGCCATTGTTTGACCATTGATTGATGTGTTAAAGGGGCCTCAATTGTTTTTAATGACTTTAAAAAATATTTCTAATCTGAAAAAGTTTCATATTTTATTGATTTTTTGATGTATTGCTGTTATTCAGATGATCGCATTTGGTTCTTGTATTAAATATATAGGTTTAGAACTTCGATATATTTTTCGATAAATGATTTATTTCGAAGATTGGCACAAAAATTGTACTTTAAAATTTGTTTTATTTTTTAATCAGTAAATTTGGCCGTAATATTTCGAAAAAAGCTTCACGTTTAGCTTCTTGGGGTCCTGTCACTGCCTGTTGCATGAATTCATCGGCGTGTAAAGTTTTAAAGACATTATTAGCGTATTCCTTGTTCTGGTTTCATACATTTAACTTTTTTCTTTTATTTTTAATTTAATTCCTTTTTAAAAACAACGGTTGTTTTATAGACATGAAATTCCAATATCTTAGAAATTGAAATTGAATTAATATTGAAAGTTACATTTTTTATTGAACAATAAATTAAATGAAAAATAAAAGAAAAAAGTTAAATGTATTAAGCTTTTGTAAATTAATTTTAAGGAAATATTTAGTAATTAAAATTTTATACATATCATAATTTTCCGACGGTGGACAATTTACATTGTCATTTAGGATATTTTTTCGACAATAGTTATATTTATTTGGATAAAAAGTCGGTGTCGCGAGAATCATTTCAATTTAATTGATTTGACTTATTTCAAATCAACAAAAAAAAGTCACGGTGTTGCGAGTATCCATTTTCAACTAGTTGACTTATTTTCAATTAGTTGATTCAATTTGTTTCAATTTGAAATTTTTAACATTTCAAATCAAAAGTTTTCAGATACCTAAAATATCAGTTTGTAGTTTTGATTTATTTTAAAAAAGCTGTTAACATATAAACTCAATAATTGGGCTCATTTATAAAAAAGAATAAATAAAAATTAAAATAAAATAAATAAATTCATTTTATTAAATAGATAAATTATTAATTCAAATTATTATATTTTTATTCCCCAGCATTGGTATTTTCCTAAAAACTAATTTCTAAATTTGTTTATATTCTTGTCAGTACCTTAGGTGGAGCTTTTTTGTATACTAAGTACGGTACTGCAATTAATAGTCAAATGATATTACTACGTCATATAGGTTGGCCAATTGTTTGCAAAATTTAATAATTATTGTGAATCTTCTATACATAATAAAATATAAAAAAAAAATTAGATTTCACACTCCAAGAAAAAAAAAAGACCCCAGCCGTTTCAAAAAATATCTTAAAAACTGGTTACACAAATAAAAACTTATTAAATATTTTGGTATTTCTGCAATTCTGATTCCGAAATTTTTTCATCCAACTTACTTGAAACAATTTCGATTTCTCGTTAACTTCTAAAATAATATTAAAATATTCAATAATTAAAATTCCAAAAAATATTTATAATTTTTCTTTTTTACATTATTTCTAAATTATACTTTTTTTTAATATTTTCAAACCAAAAAACAAAAATTCACTGTTTGAAACCAAAAGTCAATTAACAAAATGTAGTTGATTTTTGAAAGTAAAAAAAGTCGAAAATAAATCAAATAATTAATTCTCGCGACACGGACGATTGAATTAAGTCGATTTTGATTGAAAGTAAATTCAAAAATGATTCTCGCGACACCGACTTTAGGTTATTTTTTAATTAATAAACTTTATTTGCTTATTTGCTTATTAATTGCTTAAAATGGAAAACAACTTCGCTTTTCATCTGTTCTATATGAAGAAAGACAAGTTCGATGATTTTATGATTTTTCGGTCATCTTCAGATATCAAACGTGTGACAACTTTTTCTTTGTTATCTTTTCCACAGCTTACGAAATTTTACAAAATGGCTATGAACATTATAAAGGTTATTTGACATTTTGAAACCAACTTAGAATGATAGTCAAATATTTTTAGCTTTTTGACAAAGTTATAATGTTTTTTCTTCAATTTTTAAATGTAATTTAAATATGAATATTATTTCATGAGATTCAGCTGACCATCTGATCAACCTGTGTCATCGATAAATAGTTAAATTTTTTTAGAAATCTGTTTCTAAAGTCTGATATGTTTAAATTGATGAATACATTTTTACAATTATGTTACATCCTGTATGGGTCTGTGAGTCAATTGTCTTATTCCAATTAGGAATTTTGTACATGTTAGTTTGAATAGTATTGAAGAGACTATAGATGTAGTCTCACCAAATCTTTACCAAAGTTTATGCTAGTGACAGGTGAACAGTGCTGATCTCAATAGTTTATTATTTGAACAACAAAGCATGAACATTATTTCTGTAATTAATATTTTTTTGTAAACACTATTTTAATATTATTCATCATTTATTACATTTATTCAATTATATTTCTTTGAATAATTAACAGAGTATTATTAATGACTTTTCTTGGTTTAGAGAGCTTAATTAGGATTGAAGTTATTATGATCAACATGCATATATCTATTTTTTTTGTTTTACCAGTTTTTCTACTTCATATTGGTGAACTTAAAAAAATTTTTTTTTCAAACTTCTATTTAAAACTTTTAAAAATATTTTGACTTATTGAAAATATCACGTACGTAAATACGTTTTTAACGTGTTGTTGAGCTTAAATTTTTATTTCTAGAACCATATACATAGTTAAATTAAATTATATTATATGAAATATTAATTCCTTTGTTATTTATTAGGTGTGATTACGTCATGTAAATTTGGTTTTAACGATGTAGAAAATACATATGGAAAACAAAGCCATTTTTTTCCCGTATGTATTTTAAATTAATAAAATTTATTTTGAAAGAAGATTTAAGTTAGTTCGTTCATTTCGAAAAATTTTATAATAACCAGAGTCGCTTAAGTTATAAATTATATTTGACTATCTTGATAACTTCGACTTCGGGTTTTAATTATATTTTGGTGTAAATTTATATTCGGGCTGTTTATAAATTAACTGAACAATGCTATTGAATGCAATATTGTTAAAAATATTACTAATTGGAAAATTATAAAACTTAAATTAGGTAAATTCATTAATAAAGAAAAATTAACAAATTAAAATTTAAAATAAAATTAAAGTACATCATATGCTATAAGAAACAAAATAATTAACTTTTGTACTAATTTTTGCATATACGAACCTACTAACATTTTCAATGTACCTATTTACTTTTTTTTTTTAATTTACTTCATGATCAATTATTAACCCTCTCGAACATAATACATGATATAAGATTTTAACAAACATCTATTAGTCTAGTTGAATCAAATTTTTGTAGCGAAATATTTTTTTGTGAAATTATGAACTCTTGAGTATATTTTTAATTATTTTTGTTATGGTAGTGCGAACGATTTTATTTTTTTTTTATTAAATTAATCAATTTAAAATATATTTATTTAAAAATCTCATTCGAAATGGTTAATTATAGACTTATTTTTTTCTTTATTCGGCTTAATATTAAAATACAAAAAGTAATAAAAGTAAATATCCTAACTTAATAGGTAAATAAATTTTTAATTGTGTAAACACTAGTAAATGTTGTTTTTTGTTTATAGATCCCAGCCTAAGCTGTTTGGTCTCATAATTTGAAATTAAATGTAGTTATTTAATTATTATAATTCAATTCAACAATTCAATACAATTCATATTAAGTATTACTTAAATCTGGTTCAATCTACTATGTACAATACTAACAAATATCTACTATGTACAATACTAACAAATATCTATACTATTATACTAAATACTATTTTAAACATTATACTAAAGAAAAATAAAATTATCAGGAAGAAATAACAAATCATTACTTCTAAAATTACTATACCATAATATATTTTTATCGTTAGGAATTTTCTATTATGTAAACAAAAACGTTATCAATAATCTTAAATACTTCTGGCAACCTATTATATAATTTTAGGTAATTATAGAGGCAGTTATTCCTTTGTTTGTCTGTTTTGAACAGTGTTAAATAAAAATTTTATATACACATTTCTAGTATTTATTTCATTTTTAATGCCAAAAACGAATGAATCTCGTTATAAGCTATATATACAATATATATATAAAATATATTATAATTATGTACTAATACTATATCATCCATTTTGTTTAATATGAAATGGTGTTTTATTAAGTTATATATAATTTTAAATCCAGCCATATGTACAATTCCCGCTTACAGATATTTGCAAAGCTGAATACAGTGAACTAGTTGGAAATAGTCTTGGATAATAGTGAATTATTACGGCTTGAGCTTTTTCATGTAATATATCAATCCTATATATCACAATCTGTTGAGCTCTACACAAGATCAAATTCAGATATGTTGTATATTTGACAAAATAAAAGAGGGTGTTATTAAAGTATATGCAGTACCTTTTTTGAGAAGTATTACTGTAGTGGTCTTAAAATGAAAATGTAGAAGCTTATTTTTTTAATAACATGATCAATGTGTTCGTTGGTTATAATAAATGCTTGACAATTTCTATTTTCGTGTTATTTAAAAAAAACACCGCGAACTCTGACATCCGTATGACACATCAATGTTAATTGCCCATATATGAACAATTACACATGAATGTTAAACTCATTCATTTTTTATCCATTTTTTGATATCTTGCGACGACATATTGTAGAAGTGTTCTGAATATATGTATTAAATAATTTTGAAACATTTAACAATTACTATAATTGTTAAAATTAATATAACAATAATTGTTCTTTTTAGAATGGAGTTATTGCGAATACCGGTTTTTTGTTCTTCGAAAACAGCGGTTAACCGCGGATACGGATATATTAAAAATAATTAAATAAATAATAAGAAAATAAAATAAAATAATATACTTAAAAAACTTTAATAATTTTTTTTGATTTATGTAAAAATATTTTAGAAAAACTAAACAATTTAAGCAATAATCCGGGTACCTAGCTTACCGCAAAAGTGGCAGGAGACAGAGAACGTCCTTTCAGATTCGGTTGATGATGGTTTTGTTGTTTTTAACGCTTCAAATAATTTTTAGAGTTTTTCTGGCGATGGTTTTATAGAGTTATTGGTGAGACATGATAGTGTATCGATAACGGTAGTCTATTCTCGTATTCTTCTTTCATCCGTCGTTCAATATTTGATTTTAATGTAGTACAGATCTCGTCATTACATACATCTAAATTTTTAAACAATGAATTTTCGTTCCTTTTGCTGTTAATAAAGTGGCATCCTGTCTCCCTAATGTTTCAACAGCTAATGTTGATGGTGTTATTGCATTCATTGAGCTATTTATTTTTTTTAAATCTATTACAGATATAATAGATGAAGTACATTTAATTAAATTTTTTTATATTCGATAACCGCGAGTTTTTATGGTCGGATACCGAATACGGATATGAGGTCGGATATGCGCGGATATCTGATACAAATTATCCGTACCGCCAAACTCTAAAAATTACATCATAAATTAACATTATAACATCTGGAGATTCCCACAAAATAAGTAATTTTGTTTAACTCAGCTGATTTTGGCTGTAAAACATTGATGAGAACAGTGATGGAAAATTGATGAGAATAGAACTATACTATCAATTAATTTTTCATCCATTTCTCATCAATATATTGACAAGTATTGATTAAAATATTGATGTGTAGTAGGAATGTGAGAAAAACTATTATTTACAAACACAATTTTTTTTTAATATTCAAGAGAAGACGCCATTTTATGTCAATTATGTTCAATGAAAATCTTCAATTAGTGTTCGTCACTATCTTCCGAATATTTGAACAAAACATCACCAGCAAAAAGCTCATATTGATCCTTTTTGTCGGATAAATCAAATTACTTTAGTTCTTTTGTGGTAAATTTGTTATGTCAGATTCTATATGATTTTAAAAAAACGTCTACACTATTTTGATATTAAGGAAAAATATTACAATTTTTAGAGTTTTATTTTTTTATATTTTCTTTGTCAAAAGTCTGTGCAAGAGATTGTCGTTCCACTATGGAATTATATTTTTATTAAAATTTATATTTTTAAATTAAAACAAAACCACATACAAACAGCAACCGTTCTTTATTAGAAATAAATACAGTACCTATGCATTTTTTTTTTAATTTTATTTATACCAAGAATATATTATAAAAAGTATAATAATTGATTGACCATTTAAAGATCGATTTGTAAATTCCAATTTCACCTACTATATTTTACCTACTACTCTTTAACCTAGTATCTTTTGAATGATTTTGTATTAAACTTTTTGGATGGAAAACAAAACTCAAAATTTGTGCTAAACGAATGGAAAAACGATTTAGCTTAAGCTCAGAGATGTTATGTCATAATGTTAAGTTTTGATTTCTACTTCAAATCACCACTTTGATTATAAATAACGTTTTATTACTATATAATTTTAAATCCCCATAGATGTATGACACCGCCATGTTCAAATAAAATTTATTTCAAAATAAATTTATATAATTATAAATTTTTATAAAGCTTTTACATTATTTTACTTTAAATAAAAAGAACAAGTTCGATTCATTAATTAATATTCAATCATGATAGATTTTTTATATCACCATTGTATCAAACAAAATTATATTCAGGAATTGTTTCGTTCATCATAACACTAGTAGAACTCATCAATAGGAATTTATAGTGTTAGACTACCTATGTAACTTCCTGAACGAAACAATTCCTGAAAATAATTTTAAAATTTATTTAATTAATTCCGGTAATAGTTATTAGTTATCACATCTCTGAAACATTATTAGTTGAATATAAACCTGTAATCAAAGAAATAAGATTCATATTTCTTTTGACATAAATACAATTTTTTGGTGCAAATTATTGTGGAAGTAAATTTATTCAGAAATATCATGACTTTGTGTTTGTAAGAAGCTAAAACAAAGTTTTATTGATTATAATTTTGTTATGAAATTTCATCGGTGTGTTGATTTATTGATTGAGCTTCAAAGCAATTTAAATCTTTAAAGCTCAATCAATAAGTTTTTTATTTAACGTATATAACTTCTGGCGTGAACTAATTCGTATTTTAAATAAAAATTATTGTGAGAAATATTCTATAATGGTGATTGATTAATGAAGTTTTTTATATTGTGTTTTATCAAGTAATAAAAATAACAATAACAAAATAAAACATTCTGAGTTGTTTATTTAAATAATTTTGTCAATTTTGGTTATTACAGTTTTAGTTACAGTTATATTAGTTTTCACAAAAAATTTATGGAGACTTTAATATATCAGCAGATATGAAACAATTATCAATTTTATCATATATCAATTTCGTATACGCCAAAGACCTAAATGTTCTGTTGCCCATCTAAGTAAGTAAATGAGTATATACAAATATAAGTTAGTTAATAGTCATTAAATTAAATTTAAAAAAAAAATGAGTTAATGTTAGTGAATCCAAATTCTTTTGCACTTTATAACTTAAAATACATATAACAGGTTAATGAGAGCAGAAAAGTTCTAATGTTAATCCCTTTGATTTTGACATCTAAAAATACGGTGAACAATTTTCATCTGTTTGTTTTACATTAAAGTTTTCCATCATTAAGTGATTTTAATTATTAGAAATGTATTACGCAGATATATACTGAAACAGACAGTATATTCCTCGTTTTATTGCAGAAATTTTGACATTTATAGAAAATAACAAATAAAGTCTAGTATTTTAGTAAAATAAAAGAAAACCTGCAAATTTTCAATTTATTAGAAACAGTTATTTTAATGATGCACATTATATGTACATATATTATATTATTCGAGAATATAATACTCTTAATAAAAATAAATTTCTTTTCACAATTATTCTCAATTACAAAAATCGTGACCCCGAAATTCTAAATTTATTTTGAAATTTCCTTCCTTCCATAATCGAATACTTTTATTCCAAATAATATCCTGAATTGAAGTTCATTGAAGTTTCGTCCAATGATTTTGAAATTTATTTAATAACTAAGCAAGATTAAAAACAAAAGATTATCATTGTCTGGAAATAAAAACATTTTCTAATTATTGTATACCATAATTTACTTTTTTTTGTTTTTATAAATTTTTGTTATGTATTCATTTCCTCATTTTCTAAAATCTTCAACATATCTACATACATATTATATTAAAAGATTTCTATAAACTATAATTGAATAGAATTCTTTACATTCTAAAATCCAATTTTATTTTGTTTTTGTATGGATATTAAAAAAAAAAAAAAAAAAAAAAAAATTACGACAAGGTACGATTCCATCCAAAATAAAACATTATATAATAAAAAGACAAAAATATATTTTTGTTGAAGTAAAATATTATTACAGACAATTTAAAAAACGGTTCTTAAACGACCTTGAAAGCAATAAAAGTAACAATAATAATAAAGTTTCATTAAATTACTAGGAACACACCTCGCTAAGAACACAAACATTTTTGAAATTACTTTCTTTATTTTTATTGCTATTGCATAAATCTGAAACCTGTTGATATCATTTAACATTAAACCATGCCTTTTGGTTTTTGTATAGTACATATTATTATTATATAGGTATGTATGTAGATGCGATGGCTAGGTATTTTAGGTAGATATCATTTATATATACATATATAAATATTAATAGAAGGTAGAAATTGCAAAACAGTTCATTTTATGACAAGTAAAATGAGGGTGCAAAATTCAAAATAAAAATAAAAAATTATTCGAATATCAATATGTATCAGACACTTTGTATAAAAATATGAGTGTGTGTGTTTGAGTGTAGTAAAATTGTAAACAAAACAAAATTATTACATTTAGAAATGAATAATGAAAATATTTTAGAATGTTTATTGTATAAATTTTTGATTATTATTTTTTATTTTTTAATATTTTAAGGATATGGATAATATTATTAAGGTAACTATATTAGGAAATAGTAATAATTATGTGTACTGGAAGTTTAACTTGTATGTATATGCTCCTAATTATACCAATTTTAATTTTTTATTTTTTTCTGGTATAGTTATGAAATTTCTAAAGACAATATCTCAATTTGAATATTGAAATTTATACACATATAATGAGTTCCAAATCATTGACGTGCCATGCTATGCTATATTTTGCTAGATACAGAAGTTGAAGATAATTTTTGCCATTATACAAAAGTTTTTATAAATTGAATCATGTAACATTGTTCGAAGAAGACATATATGAGAAAAGGTTAACAATACTTTAATAGACCAGGTAAAATATAAATACTATATGCTGCTCATTGAGCAAAAGTGAGTTGGTGAGTAAATCCACAAAAAACAAAATCCATAATGACTTTTGCCACAAAAAAGAAATCGACAAAGAACGATTGAAAAACACAAAAATCGCCGAAATAAGGAGGAGAAGGTTTCCAGTCTGAAAAAAAATTATATTGCCCTTTTCCAGAATATTAATAAATAATAACGGAATCAATTTATTTAAATTTTTACATTTGTTTCCGGAAAAGGGCAATATATTTCTTTTAATACAGTTTGGTAATCCGGTTTTAGTTAAATAATATTTTTTTTGTGGATTTTTTTTTGTGGATTTCAGTTTGTGGATTTAATCACCAACCCAGTAAAAGTATATGATTTAAAAAATTTGGAGAGTATCAACAAAAAGAACACCTAACAACCCTATCATGAATCATTATCAACAATATCCTGCCACCTACTGAAGAGATTGTTGACCAAGCCATTAGCAAGCTTAAAAACAACAAACCTAATGGATCTCATGGACTCCCGAATTATTCAAAGCTGGAGGCGATGTTTTGATTAACAGAATTCACCAAATCATTGGTAATATTTGGATGGAAGAAGCAATGCCTGATGACTAGAATATCAGCTCTATATGCCTCATTTATAAAAAGGGCGACGTCATGTCCGTCAGTTCCGTAACAACTGGACGACTCTTCCTGTTAAATATCGCATTTAAGAGCCTATTAATCCATTATCCACATACACAGATCCAAATATTGATGCATTTGATTAACTCATACACTGACAAGTATAGATAGGTATTATAGTTTTTGTTTTGTAAAAATTTACGTTATTTTTATATTTTATATATAACTAGCTGTATTCGGTCCACGTTGCTGGCCTAAAGTCACTATAATAGAAATATACAAAATTTAAAATAATTTTTTAAAGACATAAATTTAATCTCATTCATTCATTTTATTTTAAGAAAAAATTTAAACTAATAATTAATAACTATTAGTTTAACTATATAACTATAAGTTTAAATAATAATAAAGTTACAAAAAATAATAAATTGACTAATATAAATTAAAATTAAAATTAAAATCTGTCAAAACAAAATGAAAAATCTCTCCGAATTTATACATGAATTTCTATTGAAATTACTCAAAATTTAGAAGAGGTACGTCATTATTTAATTTGTGAGAGCGTACCTGAAATTCACTCAGATTATTGGAAAACGGTAAAAGACAGGCATAAAAAATTTCATTTTTATATATATATAGATAGATAGATAGATACTCAAGATGAGCGACGTGGTGAGTTAAAAAGCAAGAATAATTGAATAATAAATCACACCACTAAAATATTAAAATTTTAGCTAGTTTCAAAATATTTAGTAAGTTTAAAAATATTTAGCCAAAAATAAAAATATGCAAATGGTAGGTGAATACTTAATACATTTAAAATAGTTACGCATTCCACAAAACAAAAATAAAATACAAACATTGAAAATTAAATACCAACAAACCAAAAATAACAAATAGAAGTAATAATTAATATACAATTGTATATTTTACAGTATTCAATCATGGGTTTGTTAAATATTTAAAAATGAATTGTTAACGCTCTGTGGTACATAGGTAATACCAAAGTGCAAATAAATTTGCTCACCAAAGAAGTAAAAAAATATGGGATAAATAAAATACAATCACATTAAAATGTATTATCATTGTTTACTTTTATAATTTCCAGACTGAACGATTTTCATCCTAACTGCTTCAAGGGATTGACACTTACAATAATATCTACAAGATGGTATAGACAATAACATTGTCTACTTCTCATAATTTTTTTCTTCTAATTTTTGGTATAGCAGTTAATTTAAATGTGGAAAACTATACATCTATTGTAAAGTGAAACTTTGCCTTCATAATAGCAAAGTTCCATTTTATTTGAAATGACATCGAACATGTTTATTCCAAATTAATTTCAAAGAATAATCTAAAAACTTTGTATGTACATACATTCATGACATAAGCGGAATTCGAACTCGAAATTATCCTTTTGCTATTACATAACATAGTGGATAACATAACCACTACACTATCTTAATTAATTGCTGTCCGTCTAAATTAATAGCTGTCTTTAATGACGAATATTTTTTGATTATATAAAGAACCAAATCTGATGAATTAATTATTTAAACATACGCTTCGGAATATATTTCACAATAAAATCTTAAGCCCCACTTTAATATCTTATGCGAAAACACTAATTTATCGATCTACTACGTTGAGAGTAATGATGTTTTATTGGGTTAACTTATAATGAAATTAGTATTCATTTCGTTATAAATAATAGGTATTATACTTTAATTTAATTATAAAGTATATATATTCAAGAATCAACCGATTCAGAAAACAACTTACGATTAACAAAAATAATACAAATGTTAATAAAAGTTGATAGAAATATAAAAATTATCTAACATTTTTTATACGAATTTCTAAATGTGTTCAAGACAATATATAAAAAATCAGATTAGATTGTGTTAGTAAATTCAATTTCTGTCAAAGGTGGATATGTTCTCTGCTAATGAGAGCAAAATACAGAGCTTCAAAAGCTTAACATAGTTTTTTTAATGTACCTGGTTTTTAAGCCTCAAATGTTTCAAATTTCCATAAACAATGTTCCAGTAAGTTTAATTTATCTTATAATTTCTAGAATCTTAAGATTGACCACCATTAATTTTATTTTCTACTTTTTCGGGGACTAATTTTGTTTTACTAAAAGTATATATTAAAAGTTTTATTTTTACCGATTATTTTATTTTTCTTTGAATTTACTGTAATTTTTATGCTGTTCAATTTTATTACGCCAACAATATGGAAAACTAACATTGTTTTTCTATGACTACTGCCTTAAAACTTTTACTATGAAAAATTTTAAAATCCTCTTCAATACAATGTTAAGTTGAAGTTGTTTTCTTATTAATTTAACAAATTCTATTCCATTATTCCCACAATGTCAATTTAACTGGTTGTAAACTTAATTTTACTATACGATTTTTCTCTCTATATGTACAGACTGTAAAACTATATTCACACAATATTGAATACGATTATACTTATTCCAAATAATCAAAACTTAAATTATAAATTATAAAAACAAAACATGAATATTAAAATAAAGGATGTTTACAATATGATATTTAAAATAAGGATATTGTAATATCTTTTCTTAAAAAGAAAAATCGTACCAGAGATCATCATAAAAAAGAGGCTATAGTCAGTATAAGATTGTGTCATCTAAAACAAAAAACGATAGATCACCGTATGTAAATAAATAGTAAGAAAAAGTGATTGCAAGAATGCCAAAATCTCTGTAAAAATTAGTTAGAGCTGGGTAGAGTTGTTAATGTTTAAGGATAACATTAATTAAATAAAAAAATAGTATACAAATAGGTTGTTTTAATTGATTTCAATTAAAATATGATTTATTAATACACTTCTGGAATTATAAACATTTTTATGCAAATTTACGCCTTATATTAAGTAATTTAAAAAAATATATTGATAGATAGAAAGATATGCATTTCACAGTTGTAAGAAGAACTTAAATTATTGAGAGGTTTAACTCATGGTAATAATTTAGAAGACCACTCTAATAAGCTTTCCTATATTATTTTCTAAATAATGCGAAAAAACATTTCTCATGTTCTCATGTTAATCACAAAATATTGTTAAAAAAGCTTTATAATTTGGGCTTTAGAAAATTTGTTTATGACTGTTTTGAGTCTTATCTAGATAATAGATCACAACAAGTAATAATTGATGATAAATTTAGTGACACTAAATATTTAAATATAGGCGTCCCTCATCAGGGTTCAGTTTTGGAGACGATTTTTTTCAAATATAGTTCTTACTAGTACTTTTTAATAGTTTTAATTTATCAGTAGTGTGTACTATACAGATAAATTTCAGTGTAAATTGTTAAGAAACAATGTAGTTTCAACAATTTTTCAACTTGATTTGGCTTTGTTAATGTTTTTTGTAAATTTATTACCGTACAATGTACATTTATGTCAATCGATTAACAATGTACTTTTAACAACTTTTTGTTTTTAAATCTATATTGATGCAGTTTTCATTCTACCAAAAAAATTGTTAAATATAACTATGGTCCAATTTAATTTTACAAATTTTAATGGTTAGACTTACATCAGTTCACCATATTCATACTGTGAAAACTTGTTAATTTTATTTTACGCCCGTCTCATTCTTTTTCTGATTATTTTACGCCCGTTTTAGAATTCTTTTTCTGATTTACATTTTTTAGGAAAGCAATAAATTTAGCTTACAAATGCAAAATTATTTCTTTCACAGAAAATGTAAACAAAAGAAAAATTTTACAGTATAATTTAGTTAAAAAATTCCAATTTTACTGAAATTTGCTCCATTATAACGAGAGTATTGTTTACCAAATCAATATAATAATTCTTGAATGAAATTGCATTGGTTTTAATATATTTAAATAAAAAGAATAAATTATATATGTTTCATTAAAATATTGTTTTTATTATTTTTAATTAATATGTTTTAATATTAAATAACAAAATCTTAAACTTAAAACTAATAAAACAAAATAATTTCATTAAGTAAATTCGGTATGTCATTTTTATAAAAAATAAATTATAAATGTTTCCTATATCTATATTTATATAGTGTCATCCGTATAATTTAATACATGAGTCTTTTGGCTAGTTTCTGCCATTTTATTCTGCACTAAGTCTAACTTTAACATTAAAAACAAAAAATCGAAAATCGGTTCTGCAAATTTTAACTGTTTATGAATTTGTTTTTTTTATTAATGTTTCTTTTTTTTTAAATTAAACTTTATTTTTAAATTGTTTTTTCGTTATTTCAAAATCAAGCTTTCATTTTCGAAAGTTTTTGTATTTGATTTTACATTTCAGTAACTATTATATTTACCGCAAATACAATTTCACAATGTAGAAATATACATAAATGATCAATTAAATGTAAATTACAGTAGAATCAACAGAATATTCAAAACAATGTTAAAATAAATGGAATGATAGTGAAAATAACGTGTGCGTGGGTTATTTCAAAATGGAGATGTCAAATTAACATTGAAGGTTAATATTTTAACAGAAAAAATGTAAAATAAGAGTTTGAAATGAAAATTTACATTTTCAATATTTTTCAATGTTAAAATTACATTTGCGTTTTTCTCTCAGTGTAATGTTTCTCAATTCAATATTAAACTGTCAAATCAAAGCAACAAAACTGCCTTTGCAGATGATATTGTATGCTCATTAGGGGAATACGTTGTTAGATGCAGATATCAATCATGATGTTGAGCTTTTCAAATATTGGTTTGGCAATCATAAGGTGATAGTTGGTAGCAAAACATAGGTTATATGTTACAGCTAGTTCGACTCCTGTTATCAACGATATTTGCGGTTTCATTTTTTTAATTGTGACAAATGTACACCTATTAATTTGATTATAGTTCTTCTTTGGTATTTATATTTAATTTGCTTAAAGTTTGTATAAAATTACTGTTTTATTGTTGATGTTTTGAATAAGTACAACTATTTGGGAGCTCAAGCTGATACTAATTTAAATTGGCAGTATCATACCGAACCTCTAAGCAAATATCTTGTGCCTACTTCTCGTAAGTTGTTAACTTAAAAAACTTAAAAAAGTATTGTTCTTTGAAAATTTTGTTGATGGCCTATTATGGAACTTTTCATTCGAAAATGCAATACGAACTTACTCCTGGGGTGGAGCTTATTATAATAAAATTTATAATATAGATCACTAATATACTACTAATATATATATGTAGATCAAAAATATATTGTGTATATAATTTGTGGTAAAATCCGTCATTATAGTAATCTTGATATTTTTTTATACACTTGGTATTTTGCCTTTGAGACATTTGTACTATTACAAGGTTTTAAAAATTTTTTTCTGCAGAGATGGTAATTTAAGAAGTTATTCCTGGGCTTATTCTTTGTTTTTGTTCATTTACCTTCATGTTATTTGTAAAATTAAATTTAATTAATAATGATGTTTGTTTATATAATAATATGGACCCCATTATATTATTTATTGTACTATACTCTTTTACGAGTGCATTCGACACTAGTTTGTTTCAACTTCAGAATCCATATATTTATATATTTTAGTAAATATTTTATTTTTATTGAATTTTTAATATGCTTACTTATATGATAAAATATGTGCCCTATAGTAATAGTAGAAAATTTTGTATTGTAGCTATTATAAAAAAATGTACATCCATATATACGTGAATATTAAGCTGTCAAATATCTCAAATTTTTAGGGTAGTCAATCTCTGCAACTCAAATATTGAAAATTTGAATTTTAATATATTAAAAATATTGAAAATAAAATCCAAAAATTAATAAAAGCCATTCAAAAATTCAAAAAGCCCAGAAATCTGAAAATTAAGGAGGTCAATTCTGATGAAACGGGAACATACAACGAAAGACTGAGAGAGCAGTCCAAGCAAATTTTATAATTAAAACATATTAAATGAATCATATCGTCATATATATATATATATATATATAAATATCGAGCTCACTTACTATCAAATATTAAAAATCTGCCAAAAACACATAAAAATAAGCGCAGAAATCTGAAAATAAAGAAGAAGTTATTTTAGATCAAAATGAAAAAAATTCATTGTAAAGTTGAAGCACCCAAACCAAGCTTCTAGAATAACATTAAATAATAACGTAGTAAGTTGATTGAAAATATCTAAATAATTATTTTCTCTAAACGTAATTTTATATTGTTTCATTTTGTACAATTAGGATGTTCATAATTAGTTCTACTGAGAATAATACAATTAACACAAGAACCATAAACAAATCCTCATATTTAGACTTTTTAAAAGGAAAATATTCGACTATTTTCACTGTTAAATAATCCTCATACTCAAAGCAAATTTATTAACACAAATTAATCACGATTAAGGACAAAATGAAATATTTGAAAATTCTTGATTTAATATTAATGCCTCATTAACTAGAAGTTTTAGAAAAATAATACCTATATTTTTGTTTTAATTTTTTTTTTCTAATGGGATGAACTCAAAGACATTTTGTTTTGACAAAATTTAAAAACTATTAATTGGAAGAAAATAAATAAAATAAATCAATTTTAAAGATTTTATCACGTACTAAACGCGTCCTTTAAAATTATTTCATCCGTTTAATTTTACAAAATGTTTATTTAAATATGATTATTCATGTTTTAGGTACAGTACAGACTTGCCTTCAACATTACGTTGTCAGTAAATCATGTAAAAAATGTAGTCAATATTTTTTTCTTATGTTTAATTAATAAAAAGTTAATTTTAAATAATTGAAGATTGTCGAATTTTGAATGTGGGAGTAATTAGTCTAAGAGTTTATTTAATTCAGCAACTCAATTTGATTTTTATAAGATGGTCCATTACTGTTTCTACTTGAAAAGATGTGAATACATCCGTTAATTTTCATAATTTTTGACAACTAAAGCTTTCGATCGAGTATGAAATAGTGGATTATTAGCAAAATATCAAGCCGTATAGGTTTGTGTAGCTCTTCTCTCAAATTTGCTTTCAAGTCGTATAATTCAAGTCTTAGTTAATGGATTTAACTTCGATCAGTTCTAAATAAACGCTGGGACTCCTCATGAAACAGTTCTATCATTTTCGTTATTCCTTATATTTATAAATTACTTGCTCCAAACCACTTACAATCCAACCACAGAGTTTTGGAGACGACAGCATTCTAGTGGCATCCTAAGAATTCATAAAAAATTTGAAACTACATCTATCCCTGTATCAACCAAAAGAAATGTAGTCTCAACCATGATTTGGTGGCATTGGCTGTGCTGTCTCCACAATAATTTCCATTTTTGATCCTGATCTTTCGTTTCAAGACAAACTTCAGCGGTTTGAAAGCGTAAGGATATTATACATGGACTTAAGCCGAAAATTATATGAAGTGATTATGTATATTTGATGTTGCAGAAAACGCACCAAAATGTTTTGGTTTTCTAAGTCTCTGTAAGGCTTGCTTCTCTTCTTGTGACATCTTTAAAATCTACAAAGCTTTCATAAGACACAAAAGGGAGTACAATCCTCACATACGAGGTGGAGCTTCTAGTAATGCGTTAAAAAATTTGAATAAATTCCAAAACGGGCTATTCGTCTGATCTAACAATGATCCAAATGTCAGTGCTCCTCTTGCTCCTCTTGGTCATCGCAGTATAGTCGAAGCTGTGTTCCTTTTTTATAAAGTAGAAACTAAATTTGTATTATTTCCACTTAAGCACTTCCCTCGTGATACACGAAAGGCTGCATGTGCTAATCGTAGAAATCCCTAGATGGCAAAAGACATCTTATAGAAATTCATTTATAACCTCAACATCCCGAATGTGGTACCAAATTCCATTTTATATGTGTTCCCCAAAACATGATCAATTCTTTAACTTCGTTTATTAATCGTTCGTAATTGTCCTCCTTTCCTAACGTTCGCTTCTCCCTCTACCCAAACGTACCAATCAGTATAAAAGATCATCCCCAACTAGTATTTTGGCTATGTATAAAAAAAAATTTTATTTTAGTTTAGTGTGAACTCTGCCTTTGAATAATTGGTTGTTTACGGAAGCCAACAGTGTATTTGCAATTGTGAACTACTACTAAACCCATTATTGGATGTTTTGGCCGTTGATTCTATTGGTAAAACTCTTCAAATTTAATCTTTACTTTCTTACTTTTCTTTTTTAAGAGTACTTTTGCTGTTTTCGGTGTGATATAAGTTATGATGTTCGGGTTTCTTTTGTATGCCCTGCAAATTTTTTCTTCTTCTGTTTTGTGTGTTAACAGTTTTTAGCTTTTAAAACATACTGGTTAGATCCTAAATTTGTTGGTTTAATCTTGTATGGCTTATGTTGCAGCTCTTTCAAAATTTTTGTTAGGGTTGATGCTTACTTGCTCATGTTTTTTTCAGATTTCTCTGTTTGTTCGTTCTTCATCTATTTTGATTTTCTCAGTTTGCTGCATCGCTGGGCTATTTTGGCTATTCTTGTATTTATTTATTGTGGTCGAAACATTTTAAATGTTCGTCTGTACTACATTTACATATGCTATAGAATAGTGAGTTAGTGAGCTATTGGTGCTTAAATAAAGTTGCCGAACCATCATTCAGAACACAAATTTTGTAGGAGCATGCATCACTTCACCTCTTCTTTTTGTATATGTGAACGTTGAATTTTGTTCGTTCATATATCCTAAAAGGAAATGTAGTGCAGAAATTTAGTTGATCAGATCATCCATCATACTCCTCTGTAATTATCGTCCAATTTCAATGTATAGGCTGACTATTAAATGCATTATTTCCTCATTAAATACAGGTATTTCTACTTTATATGATCTTGTTTGTAACGATGTAGTTAATTGTATATTGTTTGGTACAGACGACACTACAAAATTTTTTGTTTTCCAATTACTATTTATTTGTTAGATACCTGAGAATAACTTAGATAGATTGGATTTATGCTTTTCCGGGAGGGGATCTGTCCCTTATATCAGCGCAGCCGCAAATGGGCTTATTGTGATAAGACCCCGTGTTTATTAGTTATTGTAACTAGTGTTTGAGTAATTAAGAATACCTGATTTTGTGATAACCCTTAGAATGTTCTTCAATGGTATGCTGGTAGCTCCCATTGTTCGTGCAGCGCTGTTCCCAAGTGGCGAAGTCTGCTTCGAATGAGCCCTTTGTATTCACAGAGCAGATGTTCAATAGATTCTTCTTCTATTTCGCATATTTTGCACAAGTTGTTGTTTATTAGACCCATTTTAAAAAGGTGTTTCTTTATTTGGCAGTGGCCTGTTATTATCCCTGCCAAAATACGTACCTGATTCCTATTAAGGCCAAGAAGAGTTTTAGTTTCATGAGCATTTTTGCTTGACTATTTCTAGGAACGTTGGCCCAAAAATCCTTAGCGTTTTGCTCTATACCCAGGCTGTTAATTGCATTTTCGCTGTGCTCAAGGGAATCCTATAGAACGGACTTGGCCCTATGAAGGGTGTATCCGCTGCTTGCCTTGCTAGATAATCTGCAGCTGTTACATACCTTACATTAACTAGCTTTAAAAAAAATTTTGTTACTGGCTTTCATGATAGTACTGTTAATTTTAGTTGCATCTTCTATAGCTTTGATTGTCTGACACAATTTTTTTATTAAGAGATTGAGAAACAGCCCGGAATCGAAATATATGTTTTTGTCAATTCCACAAAGAATATAAATAATGGTAAATTTAAGTCGATTGATTTCTAAGGATGACAATTGCATATGTTCTATATCTGTTGATTTTAAAACTTTGTTGATCTTAACAAATACCTGTACTTTTTATTTTGTTAGTAATAATCTTGGAACAGTTTCATTGTGGTACTCAATATATAGTACTTTAACTGCCCCAAAATTGGCTGTCTATAATCTTAGCGATTAGGTGGCACAATATGAAAATATAAATTTTTGAATGATGATTTATGCTTTTGTATGTACGATTTTGTTTAAAACTGAACTGTCTTAATGTACAGGGAAGTTGATTAATATAATATTGTTTTATGAGTTTGGAAGATCTCTTGTATGTTATTTAAATCACTAGTAAAAAATATCGATATATCTAGATATTTTAATTCCTGTTAATACAACTAAACTAAACTAATTGTATGTAAGTCACATTACTCAAATGATGTCTGAATGTTTTCTTATTATTTTTAATATTAAAAAAAAACATCATTGGACGACAAAAATGAAATTCGTAGGATGAGTTTTTATGATGAAATCTTTAAAAACAAAAATTTTAGTTTTGAGTCAAAGAAGTTTCTAACTAATTATGAATTATAGAATTTATAGATTTGTATAATAAAATCGTTTGTTAATTTCAAATGTTCCTACAACCAAAAAACTTTATTTCATTATGAAGTCAAACTCTAATAAAGCAGCAAAAGCAATAAAAAAAAATTTATTAAAACTTTCAGAATTTTTTAAAGTTTAAAACTTTATAATAAAAAAAAAAGACAAAAATACAACGGAATTCATTTGAATTCGATTATTTTATTATATTTTTTTCTTTGTTTGTTTGATTCGATTCGCCATATTATTTTGTTACAATTTATTCCTTTTAGCCATTTTAGAAAAAAAAAAACTAGTTTTCAATATACCTCTTCTTCTGATGTTTACTATTTTTCAAAATTTAATGACTAATCTTTTGACTATTAATTCTAGATTTATGTATACTTATATATATATATATATATATATATATATAAATTTACAATTTTTACTTTTTCTTTAGATTTTTATACTTAATATACTCTTTTTCTATTTTTCTTAATTTCATTATAAAAACTTTATACTTTATGTGAAAATAATTTGGGTGGACAACTACAAATATGGATGTTATAAATTGAATTGATCTATTGAAAAGATTGTTTTGTATTATATTTTTTTGTCGCATATAACTTTGGTGCGGTTTTCATCAGTTTGTTATGATATCTTAATATCAAAAGAAAACCATTAAAACATGAAAATAAAACTAATTTAAATGCAAAAGGGTCCCAACCCTAGTTTTAATTTCAAAAGAAAATTCTTTATAATTTTTTTTTTTGTGAAAATAAGCCCGGAACATTTTGGGTGTTTCCAGGAACGCGTGCTATCTTTTATGTACATATACATATACATAAATATATTACATTCAATCGTCTTTTCATTAAAAGTAACATATTGGCTTGTAGGATTTCTTATGTATAGGCAAAAATACAGTGCTCCATTTTAATTTTCTTATGTTTAACTATTTTTTTTTATGAGAATTTTGATATTATCTGAAATTTAATTTTTTATTATTTTTTTTATTAACTCATTTAATTCTCCAGTACAGAGTGTGTACAAAAATAACAAAATAATAATTAAAGATAATTACAATTGATTTCAATTTAAATCCATTAACAAGAAAAAAAATAAAACTTATATTTGGAAAACAAAAACCAAAGCTTAAAAAAAAAGTAAATTATTGTACGTATTCACTAGCTGGACGCGGCCCGCATTGCTGGCCCAAAGGCCTGTTATAATAAAAATACCTAATTTAAAATAATTTTTTAAAGACATAAATTTAATGTAATTCATTTATTTTATTTTTACAAAAAATTTAAATTAATATTTGTACACATTTTTTTTAATTAATTATTTTTTAAAAAGAGAAATTTAAATTTAATATTTAAATACAAATGATTATTTATAACATCTTGTTAATTAATTATTTAAGTATATATCGTTTTTTCATTAATATTTCAATTTATTAAAATATACGCTGGTTGGTATACAACATTTGTAGTTTATTAATTTAGAGTGTTTAGATCTGAACTACAATTTTCAGGTTTATAACATCTTTAGCGTTTTGAAATATTCCCGATGGGATATCTCACATTATTGGGAAACTCCACTCAGATGATTGGAAAACGGTAAAAGACATGTTTGTTAATTTTTCACATAGTTTCCGAGTACTCATTTTCAGCTCCATAACACCTTTGTTTCTTGAAATATTTGTGATAGATATACTGGGAGTTGTATGACAGCTGTCTGAACCTGCATCAATCCCGATAAACCTAATTTTTGATGACATTGCTCTCTGATATTTGTTGTAGATCATGTGTTGAATCTGTGATATTTTCTATTAACACTTTAGGGAGCAAGCGTTAAAATAAGGTGAATAGTAAACATGTTTTGGTTACATTATTTTTTATTTATCCATTTGAAACTAAAAATAAAAAATTTATAGACATATCCTTGAAAAGTCCTGTATAAGGACGGGGTATAAAATTCATAACACCACCCAAATAAAGATACATTTACTGATGAAAATCATTAAAGGAACTTTTAGTCCGGCTCAAGTACAAACAATTTTTACACGCATAGCACATCCAATTCGTTGGTCTTTGATGACATTTTTTAAATATTTGTTTAGTTGATCAAATTTATAAATATTATTCATTACTGATTATAATCTGATGTTCCTGAGTTCCATACATTTTTTTACCACAGAACTGTCATTAGTTTCGATGGATCATTAAATTTAGATAATATAGTGACTGCTCTTTTGTCTTTCCACTTCAAAAATAGCAACCCATAATCACTTTTGTACTATCCGATATCAGGGAAGGAAAAGATAGCAGAGAAAGGATTAATCTTAGATTTTCTTTTTTTCATGACTTCACTGTGTGTTTGTGTGCTTATGTTTGGAAAGTTTTAAAAAAAATACTCAACATTTTAATATGGGGTCACGATTTTACTGATTCTATTTGCAAGAAAAAAGTTGATAGATAACAGGATGACAAATGGCAGATGACAGTTGACAGTTGACAAATACGAGATGACAGATGACAAATGACAAATGACAGATGACAGGATGACAGGATGACAGGATGACAGGATGACAGGATGACAGGATAACAGGATGACAGGATGACATGATGACAGAATGACAGGGTGATAGGATGACAGGATGACAGGATGACAGGATGACAGGATGACAGGATGACAGGATGACAGGATGACAGGATGACAGGATGACAGGATGACAGGATGACAGGATGACAGGATGACAGGATGACAGGATGACAGGATGACAGGATGACAGGATGACAGGATGACAGGATGACAGGATGACAGGATGACAGGATGACAGGATGACAAGACGACAGGATGATAGATGACAGCTGTCAGATGTCTCACATGTCAGGTGTCAGGTGACAGGTAACAGATGTCAGGGGACAGATGACAGCTGTCAGATGTCTCAGATGTCAGATGACAGATGACAGGTAAAATATTTATGTTGTTTTATATATCATTTGAGTAGATAGCTAGTACATATATAAATTTATACCAACTTTTATCACGCAGTATCCAAACTTTGTAGTTCCGTTTTATTGGCTTTTTAGGCATATACTATTTACTTTAAGTGAGCTACGACCTTTGAATTTAATTATCGACTAATTAATAGCAAGTATTTTTGCAGAATCAAATTCGTTCTGAAAACGGTTTAGCAACTTATCTGCTTTCATTGGAAACGGACTAAATAGATTCAAGATTAGATGGTATTTTAGCGATCTCTTCATCATCCACCAATAGACACTTCAATAACTCCTTCTTCGACACAGATTTGTTATTCATTATGTTACATTTGTTATTCATGTTTTAATCATTTGTCCATATCTGTGCTATGGAACCTACTGCAGAGTGTAGTGAAGTGATATTTTCAAATTTTGCTAATACATTTTGGCAATTAATTTGAAAATACATGCTCTTCTTCTTGCTTTTGTTACTTGATCCTTTATTTGTAAATTTAAATTTAAATTATTGTCAATTGTTAGTCTTAGATATTTATACGCATCAAATTTTTCCTGGTTGTAATTGTTGAAGCTAACATTTATATGTTGGTATAGTGGTCTAATTTATCTTTAATATTATACGTTTTTTTTTTTTTGTTTTTTTTGTATTTATAGTTAATTTGTCATCATCGACTAATGATAATACTTCTTTATTTCATTAACAACTTAAGCTAACTTACATACTAAATTTACAAATTTATATAACAAATTAATTCAGATTTATTAGCCTAGTATTTTAATGAGTGGCGATTGAACCCTAATAATTTATAAATTTTCATAATTTAGTCACTCATCAACTAATAACTTAAAAATTTTCATTTATCGTCATTTTCAAACCTACCAATGGCTTATAGTGGTGAGACATTGGTAGGAGCTTGCGTCACAGGTATAAACTATTCTCCAAGCCATCTGCATACATTTGAAGTCCAAGTAAAAAGTGTTGGGCTTAATGAACTATATCCTGTATTACCCCAAACGATACCTTGCTCAGTTCGCATTTTACTTTTTCACACTCTCTGAATTTTATTAATACTCTCTGCATTCCATTTTGTAAGATCATTTTGAAACAAAAATGTATTCCTTTCCTTTCACTCCGCATTCATCAAATATTCTTAATATAGTGCAGTTCTATAAACGGAATCAAAAGCTTTTTGCAAAATCGAAGAATACAGCAAACATATATTTCTTATAATCAACTTCCGATTGCATTTTAGAAACTATGTCAAATATTTATATGTGTGACTGTAGTCAAGTAGATATTTATACTAGAAAAACACCTTGTTCATTCCAAATATGTACCAGGTTATTTCTAAAAGAGTTTTTTTACAAATAATATTCATATTTTATTCAAATATCCTTCCAAATATAACACCATTTACCTTAAAAATGAATATATCATCATTTTGATAGCTTTGATATTACAAAAACATGGTCTTTCTAGTTCAAATTTTGTTCTGATTTTTATTATCGTTACCTCTTTGTACCTAAATGTCACACTGTCAATTTTTAGAAATAGTTAATTGGTGAGAAAGGAAAAAGTATACACAGCAGTTTTTTTTTCTAGTACACCTTCGAAACAAATTCTTGTTTAGAAATTCAAATATTGACAACGTTTTGCATTGGGTACACAAAACAAAATTAACGTGCGTGTTTTAGAAAACTTTTTATTTATATTATTATTATTATTATATATACCTAAATATAATAACAAAATACAAAATACAAATACACATAAATAAAATGGGCTATTCGTCTCCTGCCCAATATCTTATACAAATATCTACATATATATATCATATATATCCTTAAATTTGATAGAAAAAAAAATTAAGAAAAGAATAAAAAAAAAAAAGAAATTTAGAGGCAAAAATGTTGTCCTCTTATCTATATGATTTGTGTCTTTCTTTTTCCTATTTAGTGTTTTTTTTTTTTTTTTTTTGCTTTAATGCGGGAGTTTTTTTTCACAGTATCCCCTTGCGCTTTTTTTCTCATCTAAGAAAAGCATAAATTTTACTTAGGTTTTTTTTTTTTATTCTTATGTCTTTGAGAGTCAATGTCTTCCATTCTTCTTTCATGGCAAGAAGAAAAAAATTGATATTCTTTAATGTATATTACGATGTGTATATGTACTGTTTTGATAGTAACGATGAAGTATAATATTGCCAGAAATGTACAAAATAAAAAACTTGAAAAATTATAGCAGTAAAGAAAAGAGAAAACTCTTCGATTGATGATTTACGACTTCGCAATTTAAATGGTTTTTTTTTCTTCTTTTCACACAGCTAAAAGCAATACAAAAAAATAAAAAAGAATAACAACTAAAACAAAAAAAAAAAAACAAAAAAAAAACAAAATAACAGAAATAATAAATATAACAGGTCATATACCATTATATATTAAAGTTTATTGCAAAAATTATGACATATATTACTGTTTCTTTTTTATTATTTTTCTATCTGAAAATACACAAAGCTTACAAAAACTAATATAAACATACATATATACAATTTACAACAAATCAAAAAACAAAAAAGAATGATTCATAATACAACATAACCTCAACACAAATTTAATCATTCACAACTTACAAATATACAATTTACATCTTCATAATAATATTCCATATCTACTTCTTCTTACTCCTTCTAATTCATAAACCAATTTCTAAACGGCCGAAATATTATGTGATTGAGCTATTCCTATACAAAAAACAAAAAAAAAAAACAAAATAAAAAACAAAAATGTTTTTTCTCACCTGTAAAATATTTTAATTGAAATATTACACTTTAATATAAAAAGTGAAATCAGTTCAATGCGCGTATTTATAACATTCAAATTGTTTGCTATTCAAGTTTATCTCTATATTGATCCCTGTGTATATACTCTTAATGTATATAGGGCTATAAATGAATTATACTAAACAATTTTAAATACAACCATCACGCATGCTATATAACAACATTTAGTATCTGTAAATTGCAATTTTATTTAGTGATTTTTTTTTGTTTTTGTTTTTTGTACATAATTTAGTTCTCAAACTATGTATAACTAAATAAAGATACAAAATCGAAGCTAACAAGATCGGAACTAAGTCATTTATAGGAATTGTATATTTATATAGAACAACATAAATCCCAAAAAAAATTTCAATATAATAAAGAGAAAATGATGATAATTTAATATAGGGGAAATTTAAAATTATTGGTAGATTATTTAGTGATGGTCCATTAAAATTTTCTATACTTATAAAAGGAAAAGTTTGTTTGTTTGTTCGGTATACACGCCTACAGGTTTAAAGATAGAGTTCTAAAATTTTGCACAGTTATTCAAGGTCAAAAAAGGAACCGCACAAATAAAGAAAATTTTCACAAATAAAGATATACGACTGTTACCAATTTCAAAAATTTGGACTGGTTCGGGTTGCTGTCGTACAACTCCTAGCACGTCTCAGGAATATTTCAAAAATTAATTGTGTTACAGGCATAAAAATTTACACTTAGATATTCTTTGAAAAATAAAGAAATGCGACTGTTATCGATTTCGTATAATTAACATTTGTAATAAGCTAATGAATTTAACACGGGATGGTCTCAAATTTCAAAACAATAATTCCAAAGTTACAAAATTTCAAACAATACAAAAAAAATTCCAAAGAAAAAAAATGACAAAAAAAACTCTACAAACAAAAATAGAATCTGATATAGACATAAATCAAGTACAGTTATTCAAGCAGATAGCAGAATAACGATTATCATGCGAAGTGAATTAATAAAGGAAATCATATGTTTAAAATCCAACAGGGCTCCGGGATTTGACTTAATTACAGCTGATATCTTAAAACAACTACCGCTAATAGCTTTGTCAATCTAAAATATGTCACGAGTGCTTGGAAAGTGGCAGAGACTCATAAGCCAGGAAAATCCCCGAATGAGGCCAAGTCTTACAGACCCATATCACTGCTTCCAGTATTCTCCAAATTATTTGAGAAATTACTGCTCAAAAGATTACAACCAATAATCGAAAATAGAACCATCATACCAAATCACCAATTTGGATTTAGAAAACAACACTCAACTGTTGAACAAGTCCATCGAATAACTGATATCATCAAAAAGACACTAGAAGAAAAATGTATCTGCTCTTCAGTGTTCATTGATGTTTCACAAGCGTTTGATAAAGTATGGCATGAGGGACTTATGTTCAAACAGCACCGTATTCTACCCAAAGTCTATGCCGACATAATAGCATCTTACTTAGCAAATAGAGTATTTCAATAAACAAATACAATATACATGCAAGAGTACCAAAAGGCAGCATTCTGGGTCCCATCCTATATTTACTCTAAACCAGTGATATCCCAGAAATAGAAGATGCTACGATGGTAACTTTTGCAGATGATACTGCAAGCGGCTGGTAATAATATAAACGAAGCAAGAAATAAATTGCATCAAGCAAACAACAAAATCTCATTATGGTGCAAAAGATTGAGAATTAAATTAAACAAATCAAAATGTTAATTTTACTAACAAAATAATAGAGTCGCCCATAGCGGGTCACAATAAACAATGTCGTCATACCATATCAAAATTCAGCAAAATATCTTGGTATGATACTTGATGTTGTTAAGAAAAGTTAAGAAAAAAAAACAAGAGCTAGAACTGAAATAAAACCAGTTGTATTGGTTAATCGGGCGGACATCTTCGCTTTCAACACATAACAAAGTTTTGATTTACAATCAAATATTAAAGCCAGCCTGGGTATACGGTATTCAAATATGGGGTTGTGCTAAACAAGTTCATATTCAAACTATCCAAACGTTCCAAAACAAAGTGTTGCGAAACATTGTCAATGCTCCCTGGTATGTTCGCAATACTGACATTCATAGAGATCTTAAGATTCCTATCGCATAATAGACGAAATTAAAAAACTGGCAGTACGACACAAAATTCGTCTTGCTCAACATATTGATACGGAAGTTTTACGCTTAGCTGACAATTAAAACTTTGTTAGACATCTTAAACGGACAAAACCGTTCGAGCTGTGTTAGGAAAAAATCTTTTATCTCTCAATATTTTCTAATGGGATTTTGATTGATCAAAGATATCTGAAGTAATAGAACCAAAACTGTATTAATGTTTAGTCTAAAAGACTAGTTTTAATATAAACAAAAGAATAGTAGTTTTTAGTCCCCCCCAACCTCTCGCTTTTACAGAATGTTTACCTTAATCATTTTTTTATTTCTAAGAAGTTTTTGGAATTTTTTAACTTTGAAATTTTTTTTTTTGGAATAGTGTAAATGGATATTATGGAAATGGAATTTTTTTTTTTTTGGAATAAAGTACCCAACCCATTTAACACAACTTGGTATAGGTAAAATTTCAGAAGACTTAAATGTCAAAATTGAAATATCAAGGATGAGTTCAATTATAGAAAGTATTGAAGAATTGACTGAAAAAGTATATTCCCTAATTTTAGGAATCAATATAAAAATTTTACATGGCTATGTGAAATGGCTATATGAGAATTAGCTACAAAAAAATGTGACAGTTTGTTTTATTAATCAGAAAATACTGCAGAGTATTCCAGGGTGTCCATGTACACAGATCGTTAGATACAAATACCAATGAAAATGAAGCTGCTAACTACCGAACAGACTTTCTTTATCCGTTAAATTTGACATGGTTTCCTCCTCACCAATTGGAAATAAAAGTTTTCAAGTCCTAGAATGTCCAATTTCAAGAATCAAGTCCAATATTGCTTCTACGAAGTTTGAAGCAGAATAACTATGGTAGATTAATATAAGAACTCATTAAATTAAACATAAGTTCAAATTGATTATGGAAAAGACGAACGTATCTTTATTTCAAGAATACCACAATAGCAAGGAACGTGTTTGTTTATACTCCATTATAATTGCTCCACAATATTGTTTGTAAAGAAATAATTTTAATATAAGAATAGTTTAAGTAAGTTGTAGTATGGTTGATTTTGTCGGGTCGCTATTCAAGTTGTAGTATGGTTTAACGTTGTCGGACAATGTCGGGTGACTTTGCTAGTCTATACTATATATATTAAATTGAATGTATGTTTATGTCCAGAAAGTATTTGCAACTTCCAGTTGACCTGGAGATTTGAAATTCTCCACAATGGTAGGGTTTAGAGTCGTCATATATTCAAAAAGTTATCAGGAAAGGGCGTTATTTTAGATTTTCTTTTTTTCATAACGTCACTGTGTGTTTATGTGTATATGATGACCAAATTCAAAACATATTTTTTCTAACTATTTATTTCTATTTTTTTTTTTTGTACCTCTCTTTGGTATTTATTCGTAATATATACAAAATGTATCTACGATACAATTTGTATGTTAATATATACGCAATTGAGGCAAATGATGCAATTGACGCAAATGCCGCAATTGACGCAAATGACGCAATTGACGCAAATAACGCATTTGACGCAAATGATGCAATTTACGCAATTGAGGCAATTGACGCAAATGACGCAATTGACACAAATAACGCATTTGACGCAAATGATGCAATTTACGCAATTGAGGCAATTGACGCAATTGACGCAAATGACGCAAAGGACACAATTGACGAAAATGACGCAACTGACGCAAATAACGCAATTGACGCAAATGACGCAATTTACGCAATTGACGCAAATGACGCAATTGACGCAATTGACGCAATTGACGCAAATTACGCAAAGGACACAATTGACGAAAATGACGCAATTTACGTAGACTGTAGGTCGTCGTACCTTGCTTTTAGTGTTAGCAAGTTCTTTTATTTCTTTTTTTGCTATAAAACCTACTTCTTTTTTAACTAACATTCTTTCTTGATGCTTTAGGGCAAATATTATGACAATATAGAATTTTCTAAGGCATTTTGAGTTTAGCTTATTTATTTTCACCCTTTTCGTGCAGTTAAAAGTTATTTTTTTTTTTTTTAATTTAAACAAATATTTTTAACCTACAAAATACTGATATTTACAATGTAGCTGTATATAGTTAATAAAGTTAGTGTATAATGTAATAAACAACGTGCAGAATTATTCAGGAGTTTTCGACCCATTTCCTGTTGAGCTTAAATTTTGAACACACCTTTGATCCCGATGTCAGCACTATCGGGGAAATTTGTTGTACCTGCTTTCCGCCAGAGCTATTATTTGAACGAAAATTCATATGTCTGAAACTACTGGGGAATTTCGGTTAAAATTTAGGACACATGTTGGATTCACATAAAAACGGTTTTTCTTATTAGAAACTTTTTGGGATGTGCATGCTGTAGGATGCTGCAAATTTTTTGTCTCAGAAATTACTGGGCCAACTCTGGTTCATGGGTACAAACCTCTCTAATGTTGTACACATATTGATTCCTAATAACAACATTCTTTCCCAAAGTTTAGAGGACCTGATTGTTGCTAGATCTCTAATTTGAATTAAAACCTGTATATCAGAAACTACATGGCCAATTTGGCTCAAATTGAGTACACGCATCTTGGGCTCCGATAAAAAAAACTTTGAACCCTCCTTTGAATGTGAAAACCAACAACTTGACAAATCGATGTGTCCGAACGGTTTTCCAGTGAGCTTCTTTGGTAGAAAAAATATTTCTACCTTGTTTGAAAACCATCGATCAAGGCATTCAGACAGGGAAATAAAAAACGTAAAAACTTATTAGAATGGCATGACGAATCGGGTTATTGGAATTCAATCAAAATTTGTGTATATAAATTTTCAGCTATGTATCACCTTTGGTTTTTGAAATGGTAGGTGCTAGGAGTTATATGACAGCTATCAGAACCAGTAAAAATTTTGGAAAACAACATATCACGGGTTCGATTTCAAGTAACAAAATACATAAATACATACACACATCCTTCTTTATTATATAAGATTTACTTTCTCAAAAAGAGTTAACGAAGCTCGTTTAGAGTGTTTTCAATTCAAAATGCTTATAGTCAAGTTTATACAAATTCAATCAATTCATTTTTATAAAATAAACGTCTCAATTATAATACAGTGTCCCTATTATATTTTGCATCCATATATATTCATTTTCATCTCTCCTTTTTACTGTTTTTGATTTAGTTAAAAATTTGTGTTGCGATCATTGAGAGAAGTTTTGCTAATGCTAAAAAATTTTAAATTGAAAAAGAAATACAAAAATTTACTAAATAATTTCTGACTTGCTTTGATTTACGAGTTGAAATCACATTTAGCTGTTAATATCTATTTGCTGCTGACATAAAAATTAAATTTCTTAATTTTTATTTTATCTTTCATCATTCCAGATTAACTTGCAAAGAAAATTTTATTTTTTTTTTTTCAATAAAAATTGATCAATTTGAGCATAGAACTTGGATTGAACTAAACAAAGCAGGTTTTTTTTTGCTGATGCATTCTTTTTTTTTATATTATTCCAATATTCGTTACATAATAATAAATTCGTATTTTATTGATATACATATATTTAGTTATGTACTTCTATATAATATATATACATATTACATATATATCTTATAAAAATAACATAATTTAAAATTGAGAAATGAATATTTTTAGATGTTTTAATTGTAATGAAAGAATAAACCTATAGCTAAATATATAGACATATATGTATAATAGATAACTTATATGGCTATATTTATAAGGTCTTATTTTATTTTGCGTAATTTAATAATACATCTTCTGAGTACGAAAGTTTTTTTTGTATTAAAAACAAAAATCCAGTTCTTTTAAAAATATTTATTAAAAAATTAATAGATATATATATATATCTTATATAGTATAGTATATATATATATATAGATATTTTTAGTTATATTTATTCAAAAACTAAAACATTTAAAAATATTAATATTATTAAATTTATTATGTCAAAAGTTAAAATTGTGTAGATCTTAAAGATATTAAATGCAGTGTAGATTACATTAAGTAAATAAAATTTTGCATAATATATTTTTTTATTGTAAAATTGAGTTAATATGTAATATAATCTTTCCAGAAATTGTTCTTCTTTTAATTAATTTGAATATATTATGTATTGGTTAATATAATCTTTCCAGAAATTGTTCTTCTTTTAATTAATTTGAATATATTATGTATTGGTTATTCCTTATAATGTGTAGACTCATAGAAGAAAATTGGAATTTATATATATATATTTTTTATTTTTTTTTTAGAAGCAATCATTTATTGGTACACATTGTCGTATTCTAAGTTGAAACTAAATTTAAATAAAATCATATTAATAGAAGAGAAAACAAGTTCATTTTTTAATAACAGTCGCAATGAGAAGTTGCTTGAGGGTATTGAAAAAATCTAAGATGCTTTATTTGTTTCGTAATTGGAGATGTTCTGTAGAACAAGTATTTTTTTTTAAATAGAAAAGTCGTTTAAAAAGTAAAGAATTAAAAATCCCTATTAGCATAATCCAGTGCGATGCAGTCTAATTTAGTATGTTATAACAGTTCAAAATAAGAAGAACTAAGAGTTGTTTTTTCAGAACATCAGTTTATTTTTTCTGGTCTCTTGGTCATAATTAAGAAGAACGTAGATTTAAAATAGTTTTTATGTAAAAATGCATAATATATCTCCAGACGTAGCACAATTATAGAAATAGTAACTGTTATAGTAATTAACACAATTGAAAATTGCCAATTCGTGTGTCACAAACAAATGTAAAATCAACAAAAGTCGTCATGGTTTGTTCACAGTATTTCTATGTCAATTTTGTCATGAAACTAAAAAAAAAATTGTATTTAGCAAAAGTGTTATAATTCCCGGCCAATTTTTGGTACAGAATTTCAAATATGTAATAATAAAAATTATAATAAGTTTTGAGTCAAAAATTTATGTATAACTGTCCGTTTCCTCTAATTTGGGCCCATAAAGTCGCGTACATATTTGTAATCTTTATTAGAGTTCATGGCTTTTAGTACGTATGGGTTTTTTCTACAATTTCTTGTTATTTTTCTTCTGAGGTAAAATATTGCTAAATGTTTTTTGACTTTGTTTTTAACGTTGAATTTTATATTTATAATAGAATAGAATATATAGATAATATTATGTTGTTTTTAATAAAAAAAATTTATAAATTTTTCATCACGATTTCGTCACCTTAAAATTTTTGTATAAAATAATAATATTCTTTTTTGATTTAAATGCAATAGTTGTGTTTGATTTCCCAGTCCGACTTTCAAACGTTTGAAAAAAAAATTTTTTAATCTAATCAACACATGGAGAGATTCCGGTAAGCGTATTTGGAATTAATAAGTTATAATGCCCCTCTGAAATAAGAATAAAATTTCTAATTGAAGTTAAGTATATCTTAAGCAGACATAAGAAACAGAGACGATGCACTAAATATTTACCCAAGCACCAAATATAGAAGAAATCAAAGTTGCAATCAATATCCCGAAACACAACAAAGCAACAGGTGAAGATGGCTTTCCGATGGAAATAGCCAAACTGGACCTAGACCTAATCGCAAAAACAATTGAACCCCACATCACAAAATCATGGATAAAAGAGATTATACCACCATTATGGAAAAAAGGAATGATTGTCAAGATATCGAAGAAAGGAGACTTGGAAAATTGCAACAACTGGAGAGGAATCACGGTTCTAAAACCTATTCCTAAGATAATAGCAATTATTATAAGAAAAAGATTAGAAGAAGTACTAGAATCAGTACTACAGGAGGAGGCAGGTTTCAGCAGGTTTCGCTGTGTTGTGGAACATAGTCGAACAATCAGTAGAATGGAATGCCGCACTATATCTACTATTTAGAGATTTTAAGAAATAGAGACAGTCTAGAGATGCGCAATATGGAGGCACTCACAGAAGGGAGTTCCAGAGAAAATCATCAACATCAGCAAAGCGATTTCTAAAGATGCAGAGAATACAGCTCAACGCAGAAGTAACATCAGTGATCCATTCTACACCAATATAGGAGTTAGGCATGGATGTCCACTATCACCAGATCTCTTCGGAAACTTAGAAGACTTAGATTACGCAGATGATGTATGCCTCATATCAAGGAATCACAGGGATCTATTGAACAAAGTCAACAGATAATAGGAAGAAGTAAAGAAAGCGGGACGGGAATTAAACAAGTACACAGTTATAAATTATCCTTATCCGAGTAAGATTTTTCTTGGGGTGGGCTTCTATAAGCCGACAGAACTTTTACAGAGATTGATTTTCAATAATTTAAAGAGAACATTAACAACATTTAACTTTAATTTAATTTTTTCTATAACTTCCCCATTTGCTTGCCAATTGGAAATGTTTGGTGAGTCAATATATCATATTTTCTTTCAGATAAAAGTAAATAAATGGTTCATCTGTAAGACTAGTTTTAATGTTGTAATAATTAGTTTTTAGTGGCTTAAAAGCCCACAGTTTTCAAAATGCTTTCCTTGGTCAGAAGCAGTCCCGAAGCTTAACTCGATGAATAATTGAGATTATATTAAAGGTTCCTATAACCTATCCTATAACCTATCCTGTAACCTATCCTATAAGTTTAAGCTATCAATTTAAAAGGAAATTTCGACTAAAATTATTAAACGAATGTGAGAAATGTGTTTTTAAAGAAGTTTTTAGATCTTAAAATGCATCCACATTTTGCGGGAAAAAGGAAGTTAAAAAAAAAACATGTTAACAGATTAAATTAATCCATTGTATGTTCATTATCTAAGTCGTTCCTTATCTAGGTAGTAGTATGTTCCTTATCTGGTTTTATCGCAGTGTTTACTATGCTCTCGTAATCATCATCGTCTTTTAGAGCTACAGCTAAAGTTCGACCATGCGACGTTCGTCTTCAATTTGGGATTGGTAGGGCTTGGGCATCATTTTGTACATTGTTTTCCCATCTACTCTTTGATCTACCGCACGATTACTCTGAAGCTTTCTTTTTAACACAACTGTCTTGGTATTTGGCCTTCGCAAACTATACAATGTCTTCATTCTTAATTATTACCAATCTCGCTGTTATTTCTAATCATATATTCTCCAATATTTTTGGACCGAGTATTTATCGGAGAATTCTTCTTTCAAATATACGTTAAGCTGCTTTTTTCGGCTACATTCATGGTCCATACGTCACTATCGGTCGAGTTACAGAGTTTTATATACTCTTATATTGTTTTTTTTTGATATATATACACTTTGATTGTAGCAAATTGTTTGATTGTTTACGACCTGAATTCTGTCATTAAAGCAGTACTATTATCGCGCTTGTTTTGGTTGTTCCGAAGTTTGTGAAGAATTCTCGTAATAATTTTAATAATTTGAACTTGAAATTATTGGTTGAAAAATATATGATTATTGACGTTTATTATTATTAATATCTTTATTATAATTGAACAAATTTCTTCGTAAGTCCATAAGTATAATAAACAAGAACTTAAGGGCCTGCGCAGTATGCACTTCTATTTTCAAATCCATTTTTTTTTTATTATTATTATTTTTGTTTATACACAAAATATATTGTGTGTCTGTACAATAATAATGCGTGTATGGATTTGAACATTTTTATTTTGTATTTTTCGGTTTTAATTTTGCTATGCAAATATGGGTAAAACGATTCAAATATTCAAATGGAATTTTGGAAATTTTCTCCGGAAAGAGCTATACTACGCTGAGCCCCTGGAAAAGTATTAATTTTATCAATACACCTTCTGGACATTTTCTAAATAATTTTTAATAAATAAAATGAATATAAATATTCCAAAACCGAACACGATATTCCTTATTAAGGAAGCTTTGGTACAATTGGTATATTCTATCGAAATATTTATCTACAAAATAAACTTTGTATAAAAGTTTGAATTTAAAGGAGTATTTCGTTCATCATCATCGCACTGCAATTTATCAATACTACGTGTAGTACTGTTGGACTACCTGATGGACAGCTCATAGTTAGAATTTGAATAGTGTGAAAATTCATATATAGATTTAATATGAAACCAAAATTCAAAGCTGAGCAGAAATTCAGAGCTGTTAGGTAATCCAACATTAGCCTTCGTAGAACTGATGATTTCCAGTGATGATGATGAACGAAATACTCCTTTACACCAGTAGTTAGCACTACTATACCTACTGATGAGTTCCACTATCTAATTTTTAAAAAGGCAAGAATTATGATAGCTCTTGAAATGGTACTTTATTTACTATAGATCATCATTGTGTTTTTATTTTGTTATTCCATATGGATTCAGGAAACTGCGCAATTTCAAGAAATCCAGAAATTTTTCATATCCTTCTGTTATAATTTATCAATATTAGTAAATTAAATCCTTAAAATTTGATTATAATGCTTTTTATAAAATTATTTACATACATAATTTATAAAAATGTAAATAATATTCAAATACAGGAAAAAGTGTATACAAAAAAAAAAAAATTAAAAACTTTTTAAAATTAAATTTATGATCGTGTTAAATAATTTTACAGAAATATCCCTTAAGTTTATATAATATTATTTTGTGTTAAGTTATTTACGTGTACAGCTATAAATAGAATATATATTTAATTTATGTATTTATTTGAATACCTATATTATGTATGTGACCTTCGGCTGAATATGGTGATTATACTTAAAAAAATAAAAATAAAAATAAAATGAAATTTCCAGCTACTTCAACTCAATTCATACTCATATATGTATTTTTAATTCTAATGCACAGAAATTTTATTTTTTTAATTTCGACATATATATGAATGTATATGTACTATTCATTAAGATATATTATATCATATATATATTTGTATAAAATATATTCTTTTATATTTTGTAAAGATAGCAATATGTACGCGTTGATAAACATCCTTTAAATCCCCATCTCTCTAGTATATCCTTTACATGTTAATAAATAAAACAGAACATAAAAGAAAAAAGATATATGCTTGCCCGCACTTTTTTTTTTTATTTTTTTATTTTTTTTTGTTATTCAACATATCCCATAAGGATAACAATTTCCTAAGGCTATATTTCCTTTTTTTGTCTTTTTCTTTTTCTTAATCCTACCTATATTATATCATTATGTATCCCAGAATCGTATAAAATATACGTGTATATAAAATTTTGGCGTGATCTATTGGTCCTTCTCTAAATATAGATTAATCGCTTTGAGCGAAATTCTTGAAAAATAATAAGAAGGAAAGATGAATGGTTCAATAAAAATCTAACAAAAAGACTGCCATCAATAAAATTAAAATAATAATAATAATAAAAGGAAAATAAAAGAAATATTTTTAAGGGACTCAAATCTAAAAAGAAAAGAAAAAAAAAATAAAAAAAAAAAAAATTCAATAAAAAAGAAAAAATTAAGATACATTAATAAAATGAAAGTTAGTTTTAAATAAAAAAATTTTGTCCTTTCATTATTAAACCATCCCATACACATTAATACATGTAAAAAATTTTTAAACTACTCATGTGTGTAGAGTAAACAACAATATTTGTTTTTTTACTTTTTAATTTTAAAAACCTTAAGAATGAATTCAAATTATTATGCCAGATCAAAGTTATTATCAAAGTAAAATTTATCATGAGAAAAAATTTATTCTAAAAATATAAATTAAAAAAAGAAATGAAAAATATTGTTAATAAATTATTTTTTAATAAAAGAATGACAGTTTTTTGAAAAAGGACGATTTTGGAGATACAAAAGCATATTTGAGATTATATGATTGTATTGTAGGAATAATAACTATACTAATAATAATAATAATAATAATAATAATAATAATAATAATAATAATAATAATAATAATAATAATAATAATAATAATAATAATAATAATAATAATAATAATAATAATAATAATAATAATAATAATAATAATAATAATAATAATAATAATAATAATAATAATAATAATAATAATAATAATAATAATAATAATAATAATAATAATAATAATAATAATAATAATAATAATAATAATAATAATAATAATAATAATAATAATAATAATAATAATAATAATAATAATAATAATAATAATAATAATAATAATAATAATAATAATAATAATAATAATAATAATAATAATAATAATAATAATAATAATAATAATAATAATAATAATAATTATAATAATAATAATAATAAAAATAATTAATACTAATTATTATTATTATTATTACTACTTAAATCTGGATTCTGGACTTGGAACATATTACTATTCCTAATCTCAACTTCAAAAAGTTTCTTCACGAAATTAATTTAAAAAAAGTATATAAGGATTTACATTGACAAGGTGTTTCGAAAATAATAAATTGTTATTTTCTGTCGAAATATATATTTGCTTAAATGTTGACTTACAAAATCATTACTAGCTCTTCGTAATTCGAAAACAGAAACAAGAATCCTTGTTTCAGATTTTTGTTTAGATCTAGACATTATATGGAGAATCAAAATGTTAATAGAAAATAAAACACGAATATACAAAAACTGTATTCGGCCCATAATATTTATGCTACCGAGACAACCGCAAACAAAAAAAATATATAAAAAAAAGTCACAAACAAAACAAAAAATGCAAACTACAGAAATGGAATCTTTCCTTTTTAACCCTAAAGCTCATAGCATGAGCCTATCAGGCTCATTTTTTTTTCAAAATGATGTGTTTATATAATGGGCTCAAAGATTTAACGCTTTGTTTAAATTAATATTTTGCGCTGGAAACAATTTGCCGCAATTGCACGCTTTCTTCGAAATCAAATAAACAAAGTTATCGATAATTTCAGGAGCCTATGGTTCAATTATATTCAAAGCTATACTATAGGCGTAAACCGCTTTGCAAACAAAATTTTACGTTTTATTAGATTTGATGCAAAAACCACAAGAAGTAATCGACGTAGATTTGACAAATTAGCCCGATGGATTGACGATTGTAGGAACTTCACGTCGAAAAAAAAACATATATTCCAATTTCTTCCAAGTTAAAATAGAGATCAACATTATTTGGACAAAAAACATTCTAATAAAAGAAATTTATTTCTAAGAGTTCTTGGTGAAAATTTAGTAAATTCTCTTGTCAAAAAGCTACAATTACCACCATCTCGTACTGCAATTTCAAAAACGGTAGCGTTTATTTTGTTAATTTTGTTATTTGTAAACATCTAAAAATTAATTATTTGAAATAAAAAATTTAAAATTAATTAAAAATATTTTTTTTCTATTACATTATAAGGTGAGCCTGCCAGGTTCGTGTTATGAATTTACGTGACAAAATATGTTATGAGGTTTAGGGTTAAATGTTCTTAACAGTATATTCGGTAGAAATCGCTTATTTTATTTATACATACAAGATAACGTCTGTTGATGGAGTCAAAATATAAGAAGAAACTTGTAAGATTATTTGAGTAAAGTGGCCAAATATCGACTGGCGAAGGGACCAATGAATGGTCAAATCAACATCAAACGTGTACCAAGAAGACATCTCAAAAAATGGTATGGATGTTAGACATTGTTATCACAAATATAATGTATATGGGGTAAGATAAATTGCAAAAAAACAGGCATTTAAAATATAATTTCCGACGTTAGAGTGACAGGTAGGGGTGGTTTTACTTGTTCTATTATATTTTACTAAAATTTTAAATAAAAAAGAATATCCATTGCATTGGTCTTAATTTAGAACTGAGTCAACTTTAGTTTTTTTAATTTCGATGCTTTCAGCTGAATCTAGTTTCTTAGGGTCTCTAATGTAATTTACCATTACTTTGACGTCTTATTTCGGAATACTGTGATTCTCTTGGATGATGTGTTCTGCTACTTTGGATCTGAATTCTGTTGAATTCTTCTTCTTAGCTAGTTCTGCTTCTTTCAGGTGTTCATTGAGTCATGTTTGCATGCTTCTCCTAGTTTTCGCAATATAAACTTTGTTGCAATGACTGCAAGTGATCTAATATATACCTGATTTTTCCATTTGATCGATTGGGTCTTTAGTTGGACCTAGAATAGTCTTGAATTGATTATTTCTGCTGCTATTTACGATATCTAACTAGTGTTTGTTTTTTTTTTAAAGTCGAAAATATTCGACTATTTTCGACAATTATGAGGGCACTTAATGTCTGCTAATTCGAAAAGCAGAAGAAAAAGAGAAAAGATTTATAAAATCGCATTCGAATCAGATAGGACCAAATATAGCTATATAATTATAGTTAAATCTGATTAAAGTTCTCCTCTTCTATAACGTACCAATGCCTCATTGATGGAGAGTCATTAGACCCTAAAATTAAAAACTTTTAAATATAGACATGTTTTGTAGTATTGGTATTTTTAAAATAATGATTGTTACTAAAATGACTAGTGCATACTGGTAAAGTACACTGATATCTCCCAATACCAATAGATTTAATATGTAATACAATTTGTTTTTGTATTAGTAACTCATGCTAATTACTTTTAACAAAAAAATATCGAGTATCAGTACTGGTATTAAGTTTTTACTGGTTCTGAAAATCATATAGTCATGTATAACAGAATTACATAGTTATGGGATAGAACTATAAGATTTTTCAGTAATTCTAACTCAGAGATTTTACAAAGATTAAAAAAGTAAGAATTAAGAGTTTATCTGTTTTATATTAAGTAAAAGGCCAAACTAAATCACCATAAATAATTTAAATGGTCTAAACTTCAAAAAACACAACCGCAATATTAACTATATATATGTGAGCGATTATGATTGTAATACCGGATAAAAGCTGTATGATAATTATGATCGTCATCATTGTACTGAAATCCCCTGTAGTAGGTCTCTATCTAAAACCTTCTATCGTTTTCCCGCTGGAGCAAGCCCAGTCAGTCGCCAGATTGTTTTCTGTTGGGTATTTGCTTCAACAGAGAATTCTATTCGAAACACCGTTCTATGCTGAAATTATGTTCAGCGAAATATATACCATATTAGTTAAAAAGACATGAAGAAAAATACCGAAAAATGATATGAGAAAATTAAAGCTGTATCTACCATAAAAAACTTCAAAAATTAATAAAGAACAGTAGTATTATAGAATTAAATTCGAACCAAAGTACTCCCCATTATTAGATAGCCTTGGCTTAAAATAAGACCCAGCAAAGTTAAACCAAATCGATTTAATCACCTAAAAAATTTTGAAATAAAGTTGAATCTTATTTCTAAAAACACGTGACAAGGTCGATCGACCTTATTAACTAAAGTTGAATGATAAAGGGATAATAAGAATTTTTTTTTATACTATTATAAAATTTCTGAAAAAAGGGTGATAATAAAAATTACCAAAAAAAACATTTTAATTTTTTTATCAAACAATAGTGGAAAATCTAGTTTAACCCTTTTTGCTAAAATTTTTTTGACTTAAAAATTCTAATTTATTTTAAAATGTTTTGGTATAATTAAGTTGATTTGATATTATTTTGATCGGGCTTATTTCGTCTCACTCTACTACTTCTATATTAAATTAAGTGTACTAAAAAATCGAACTTAACCATATTAAATACCCATAAAGTTCTGGCCCAAAATTTACCAATTCGTACAAAAGACATTTATCTATTTAAAAAAATCTCTTCTTAAAATATGGATTCACCATTGCTTGTTGTGTTATGAAATTTCAAATCATCAAATTTTGAATTAGTTGTAATTTCATCTTCATTGAAGAAACTCATGAAAGCTTAAGCACTTATACAATAAACATTATAATTAATAAAAATTAAATTTAAGAATTAATAAAAAATATTCATTTATAATTGAATTAAATTTCATTGCACTATTTTCCAATTTTTGGTAAATATTTCCATTATAATTTTTCAATACAAATACAACGAATTTATATCCTTTTGGTTGAATATAATTACCATTACCAAATTTTCCAATATATTTTATTAATTATGCGTGTTGTGACATAAAGCCTGCAAATAATCGAAGCGTTGACTTAAATATTTTTTTTTCTTTTTTTTTCTACCCTAACGTTTTGATAACTGCATTTTGATCGTCCGTTATCTTATATCTATTTTCAAAAATCTTCAATAATAATATTTCGTTTTGTATAATAAGAAAATAATTTTTGCTCTGTTGTGAACTTAACGACAAAAACAGTTTACCATGCTAAATAAAATTTTATCCGGGTGTAATCACATTATAAAGTATACATATATTTTTTTTGCAAAATATACGAGTACAACCCTCAACTTGAAAATTTTGTACAAACATACAAACAAAATATATATAAATGTGAATGTATTTAAATTATAGTACGGTGTAGGAATGAACTATGAGTATAGTTATATATGGGTATTTATATATAATCATAGTCAGCAAAATAATTTATGTTATGCACATACACACATACACCTGCAAATGTAAAATAAATCAACTGGCATATATATGTATATATATTTAGATGCTCATAAATTGCTCTCTACTATATATCGTTTCAACAAAAATCTTGAATTCTATCAGTTTTCCGAAGATTTTCTTCATACGTACATATTTTAATTTTTGTTTTTGTTAAGAAACACAAAACCCAGAACACAAAGAAAATCAAAAAAAAAAACAGAAAATTAAAAAACAAAAATAAAATACAGAGTAAAGAAAATTAGAAACTAAAGTTGTATCTATACTCAACATTCGTAATTCATCTTGTTGATGGGCTGCTATACAGTATAGCTAGTATCAAGAACTTAAATTTACGTACATTTCCAATTTTCTCATGCTTAAAGCAATAAGAAACCACCCTTCAATTTCAAAAGAGCATGAATTTTCCAAGGATACTATTCTCTTTTTTATTTATTTATTTATTTTTTTTTTTTTGTAATTTCGACTTCTTTTTTTTTGCTTTTTTTCTTTACTATTCATTGTACGCTTTTTTTTCCTCATTTTGTAATTTTTTTATTGTATTTTGTTTTGTTCCTTTTTTTTTGATTATATTCGCAACCGCCATCATTCCACTTGAAATTTATTTTGCACATTATGCTGAATTTTTCTTTTTGGGGTTGTTTGACTATAAATCAAAGTAGCAGCAGCAAGCAATAAGCACCAGCAGGCTACATAGTGTGCTTGTTTGTATGTACACAAATTACCATTTAAATCAAAATTGTCGTAAGTCAATTTTTTAAAATAGTTAAGATTTTTAATAGAATTTATATGACTTTTATTGATTTTTTTTTTTGTGCTTTGTTTTTTTTTTTTTTTTTGTTTAATTATTAATAAATAATATTGAAAATAATTCGATTGGTGTATTTTAAAATATTTTTTATGAAAATATTAATCGAGATTCACTGGATGTAAAATATTTGCTTTGTTATATTTGTAAATTAGATCTAATTAGGTACGAGTATTATTATTTTTTTTTATTTTATTGTTTTTATTAAATTAATTATTTATTGTTTTTTGTTTATGGATTTTATTATTTTAGTTTATTAAAAACTGTTGTATATGGAAATTTGCTAACTGTTTTTTTGACGAAAATATGGAACAAAAATAAATTGGATGATGAAACTGAAAATTGAATAAAAATGTGGCAGATTTTGTAATATTTTATATATAAAATTGACATGGACGTATACTTGAGTTTGATTTTGCACTTTTTCGTTCAATGGATTTTAATCTTATTTGTTTTTTGTAGTTTGCTGGTTGGTGCACTCTCGAATAAGTGAGGCAACTACTAACAAGACAATGTCATCAACAAATGTGATGAAAACCCGAATAACGTTTTTTACTTTTTTTCTGGTCCTAAAAATTGATTCTTCGCACCCGTTTTTGCAAGCACACCCGCTTTTTATTACTTCATATTCCGTTTCGCAATTATGTTTTCGAACTTGCCTCTTACTAGTAAAACTAGATCGTCATTGTAACTGATATAGGACATACCCACCTTGCTTAGAATGACCAGGAGTTGGTCCATGGCTATTAGCCATATAGCGAAATTACACTTCTTTGGGGACATCTCCTTGTTGGCGTTACTGTTAGGCAATCGTTATTTAGCCTTGCTGTTATTCTTCTTACTTTTGAGCATGCTAAGTAGCCACTCTTATTAGAGTAGTAAATTTTTTTAGCTTCTGCCGCTTGTTGGATTTTAATATTGTAGTTGATGTTGTCAAATGCACCTTGTATATCAACAGATATGCAGGACAACAACAGCTTTTTGTTACGAAACGTATCTTTCGTAGATTTCGTAAATGAGTTCATGTGATGCTGTCTCTGTCGATCTAGATATTTAAACCTCGTTTAATTATGGTTTTATTTATGGTTAATGCTATATTGATGTTGAGTGTGTTGGTCCTAGAAATAATTAAAATTTTGGTTTCACTTATATTAATATTTTTAAGACGAAAAATTTGATGCAATCGTTTATCGAATTTACAAGTTACTGAAAATCAATTATATTATCACCATTTAATATTATACCATTTGATTTTACTATTTATGTAAACTAATATTTGTGTTTTGTATTGTTTAGAATATTTCTGAAATATATTTAGTTGTATTGAATTTTTTCTAGTATATCAGAATGAGGAAAGCCCATATTTTTTTTCATTTCTTTTTTATAGATCTCTTATTGAAAATAACACTATGTCTATTGAACTAAAACCAATAACGCCCTTCTCCTTCCCAACGTATCAAATATAAAAATACTTCAATCCTCATATCTACCCTAGAAATACCCCTGTCGGTCAACGTAAAAGTTTTGGAAACTCTAATGTGTTCCTCTCAAATAGAAATGCTCCATTTTATAATTTTGCAACTATACAAAACGAGCTTGTTCTAATTTGTCTCCCACTTACCATCCAATCCACTCCTAATATTCTATTGACCCCTAATCCTTTTGATGTGGCAAAACAAAAAACGCTTTACTGACTTAATACTTCTATAAGCCTTATGTAACTTAAGCATTTGTTAGTTGATCCAGCCTAAATTAACATTTTTTATAAGCCTGTTTTTCTTTTGGTATAAGGTAACTTTAATGTTTCAGATTTAAAAAATTCCACGTTTATATGATATCGATTCGAAAAGATTTACTGCTAAATTACCGTTATCCAGAAATGCACCACATTGGTGTTGAAACTAATCTTGAATGAGTCTAAATTTTGTTTCATGCTTTTTTGCTCAGTGTTTTTTGTTTTATTTGTCTGATCAATCGCGATAAATAAGATGTATATATGATGACTGTTTCGGCTCTATCTTGTGGGCGATGACTCTATTCCTCAGCCTTTTGTTACCAAATCTTTAAATGAATTCAGTATGAGCTTTAGGAGTACTCCATATTATTTAAATTCCGTACAATAACTACAAAAATTTCATACAATAATTTTTATTTGTTGTTGAAATTTGGTATGTATAAGTATTAATTCAAATGCGGAAAACTACATTTGCAACATATCAGATGGCATACTATGTATACTCAAATTAATTTCAGGGCTTGAAATTATTACACATTTATTTTGTTGCATAAAAACAAACACAAATTTCCCTCTAACCATTATAATGTTATGATATTTGAATTCAATTTTTTTTTGTTTCCACAATCTTGAGTTTTGTATCAACTGTCATATACTTAGATAGATTCATCTATAAAAATATGTCGTCTACATAGTATATGTACTTACATACGAAATTTAACGTAACATCAGATATTATTCTACAACATATGTATATACAATAGACCTATTTAAGTTTATACGTATTGTATTTCTGGGATTAAGAAGTTTTTAATACATCTTGTATCACAAATCTATTTTCATAATCATTACGCTACACTTGTCTTCTAAGTATAATCTCATCTCAAATGATTGAATTTAATCCAATCAATGATAATGAAGAGGTACATATACAATACATATAATGAAAAATCAGACTGTTGTATAATAGTTTACAAGTTATACCTATTTGGCAAGTAGCTGAGTTTAACTAAAAGAAAAGGATAAAAAAAGAAAATATAAATAGAATTCGAAATAGTGAATAAATTTTGAAATTAAAGAATGAAATCAATTTATTTATTTTAAACAGTTCATTTCACGAATGAAGTGAAAATATTTAATTCTATAAATACATATAAATATTTGTATTCACATCTATCTATATTTAATTTATATATATCTTATAAAATCTATAGAGATTTAAATTGTTTATTTGAACAATTTTACAATAAATTAAATTGGTTGATATATCTAATAATAAATTTAACAATATACACATATCTTATATAATTAGAATTTTGGTATTAAAAAAACAAAACCAACAAAAACAAAAAAAAAAAAAAATAGAAAAACAAAATGAGAAATTAGATTTGCTATTTTAAAGTAATTCTGTAAGATTAAAAAGCAAAAACAAAATGAATGAAGTTTACTTCAATTGTTAATTTCAATATGGTAAAAAAAAAAAAACAAAAAACAACAAAAAAATCTGTACATTTTAAATTTTACAAAAGAAAAATCACAAAATTTAATTTTGTTCTTTTTTTTTTGTTTAAAAAAAAAATAAGTACAATTTCCTTCCAACGTTTTTATTGTCTAAAGAAAATATCTAAGACAAAAATATAAGTAAACAAAAAAAAAAAAATACGAAAATAAAAACATAGAAAAGAAAAATGAAAAATTGTATTTCTTATGTCCTGTATGAAAGAAAAGTTTACTAAACGGAAGCTGAAGCACAAATCTTGTTCTTTTAAGGAAGCGTAAATTGTGTTTACTACTCGTATATATATGAAAATGCTATGTATAAAGCGTTGCATAAAAGTGTGTACATATTTATTTTGTATATAATTTGTGTATGTCTCTATATGTATGTAGGTTTAATTTTATAAAATATCTTTTTTGTGTTGTTTCATTTTTATGTTTTATTTATAAGTAAATGTGGATACAGTGGTGGTCCCAGATGGCATTGTGTATCCCTTATTTGTAATCCGTCTTTCGCACCCTCGAAAATGTCAGTATAATTCTTCTTTTCTGTAATTTTTCTTCTTATTTTTACTTTTTTATTTTATTTTATGGGTTTTCTTTTACTTTTATATAAGTATATATATATATATTTACATTATATATAGTATAGATGCTATTTTATATTTTTTCATTCTTATACCAGAAGAAGAATGGTAACTGGAATACATCAGTAGAACCTCATTTTTAATAAGGAATGTTTATGTAATCTTAGAAAATTTATCACCCTTAAGCTAAGATATATGTATAAATACATCTATTATATTTCGCATTGAAAATTAAAAATAAAAATAAAAACAAAAACAAAAACAAAAAAAAAATGAATGGGAAAAGAAAAAAAAATTTGTAAATGAAATGCGTAAGTAATTTATTTATATAATATTACCTATATATATATCTATATCTATATATATAATCATGTATACACATAAAATATATTTTAATAATGTGTATAAGAATGTATATAAATTTTTTTTTGTTTTTTAAATACCCATATATATATATATGTGTAGATATGTAATATAAGTATGTGCAATATAACCGTGATAAGGACCCTCAATATTTTTATTTTATGTTCAAAAGAGCAGTATTTTCTTAATTTCTTTACTTACGTTAGTTTTTTTGCCTTGTTGTGAATGTTGTGTGTTATCGAATGAAAACCTTTTTTTTTGCTTTTTTTTTTTTTTAATATATAGAAATATGCGATTATTCTTAACCTTAGTTTTATAGTAGAATTCGATTACCAACAATTTTTTCTTGATGTCAAAAGATAAAACCATTTTCTTTTTTGTTTTTTCTTTTTTATTTGATAAATTTTTTATAATAAAAAAAATTTGATTACCAAAAGGATTTTTTGAAATATGATATGATAATTTCAAAAAATTGTTTTTTTTTGTATTTATTTTTAGGTAATTTAATTTTTTTTTTTAATTTACCTTTTTTCCTTTCTTTTTTTTTCTTCAACTTATTCGTATTGAATGTCATGTTTTCATAGTCACATTAATAAATTGTGAGTTGTTGTGATATGAAACAGAAAACCTGAAGTGTAAAAGTTTTATCAGAGGACATTAAAATTTTGGAAAATCCTTTAACAAATTTCTATGCGCTATGAAATAAGAGACTTAAATTAAAAAGTTGGTTTTGAAATTGATGTTTTTTTTATGATGGTAGTGTTTACAAAAATTAAAGTTTAACTGAAATAATTTTTACTATATTTTTTTTACAAGTTTTATGAAATATGTACTGTCTATTTACTAATTAAATTATTTGAGAACTTCTTGTATATTTCTATATACACTGTATTAAAATATATCCTGAAAAAACTGTTTGAATACATGTAGAGAAAACAATAACTGTATTAAAAATATCACAAAACAGAATAAGAGCTTCTGATGTTTCCATTATAATTCCATTATAATAATTTCTTTGTATACATTTCACAATAAGTTAACAAGAGGAGTGAAAACCATGACCATGTCTGGCACATTTTGGAGATGGCCCATAAAAGAAGATATTCTAATAAATTCAGTCAGTGACATAGTTTGCAAAATGAGCCTGTTTTAATGAACAGCAGAGGACAATATAATGTACCTGAAATCATACAAATAAAAAATGCCAAAACTAAGAAGTAGTAAATGTGATTTTTACTTTGTAGGTATATGAAATATTTTGTATTTTTATTTATTTATTTTAAATGTGCATTGTTATAATATTTAAGTTAATTATGTTATATTGAATTATTTTTTTTTGTTTGAAATAATGAATCGTTGCATTGTTTAATTTTTTTAAATTTTCATATTGAAATAAATGTATATTTTTATGTGTAACAAATAATTTTACTTACATTATAACTATTAATTTTTTTTTTTCCAAATTACTTATAGTAATATTAATTTTTTATTATAATAAATATTTTTTATAATTTAATTAAGTACTAGTTAATTATTTAAAAAATTAATTATTAATTTTACTCTTAATAATTATTTTAAATAGCTTTTTTCAATAAAATCGTAAATAGGTACTGTGAATCGCAAATAGGTTCAAAAAACGGAATTGAGTTCATATAAGGGCGGAATTAGTTCAGATTGAAATTGTATAGCGGAAATACGTACAATCAAACTTTTTTTGGCAGTTATAATATTCTATTATTTATTTAGAAAAAATTAAGTTATAATTAGATGAAAATATTTTTTTTTTAATTGAAAAATAATAATTATTGTAATTTGAAAAAAAAATTAAAAAAAGCTTATATTTTGCTTATTTTGTCAACTTAAACTAATTTTTCCTTAAGGGGGCAGAAATTGGTACATTTACGTTAATTATTATTTTTTACTTATATATTAAATTTTTCCCCAGAAATCGTAGGTTCCTTTTTTTTCTAAAATCCTATAATTCTATAACACAACGATAATTTTTATAATAATAACACAAATGACATTATACGTATGTAAAATTTATCTAATATTGCCATAGTCATAAAATTATAAAAATTGCTAAATAATGCTAGAAAAAAAAACAATTTTCCGCTGTTTTCAAAATAAATTTGATATAAAATGCTAAAAAAAAATGCATGCAAAAAGTAATACTGATTCTACTACTAAAAATATAGTACTGTCATAAATTTTTAAATTCGGGTAAAAATTTGGTACGAAAAATAATGCAATAAATAAATATTTTCGAAAAGGCGAGTGCGAGTATCAAGGCGAGTATCAAGCTCAAGTACTATAAAATTGCAATACTGCACTTAATTAAGCACGAAAATGTTATTCTACCTAAGTCATGGTCAAGAATGTAAAAAAGTACGAGACGTCCAGAAACGTCCTTAGACTCTTTTTTTGGTGAACTGTTACTCTGGCTAAATTAGAATTGCTTAAAAAGAGAAATATGAATAAACATGACATTATAAAGTTTTGTTTTGAAAACGTTACAGTATTTGATTTTATTTCCTATTTGTATACCACATAACTGTTTTGATTTTGTATACCACATATACCACATAATACAGTATTTTATTTTCTAGTGTTATTTGAAATCTTCAGCACAAGACATGAATTTACTTTCCATGCCATACTGCCAAACTTACTAAAAAATAATTTGGAAATAAAAATAATAATAAAAATATTCTAGTGCAGATCTTAATCCTATCAAATTATTATGGACAATCATGAAACCCCGGTTGAAAAATGATTCACATCAACCAACAATCGTAGCTTTAAAACAAAAAATGAATGAATGGATGAATGTTAGAAATTAATATCCAACTTACCTGATAGAATGCAACCCGTGATTAAGACAAATGGTGATAACTCAAGGGTGGTAACTCAATACAAATTATCTATTTTACATCAAATTATTAAATAATTAAAAACATGTTATTGTAATTTGTTGCAACGTTATCTTTTTCACTTCTTTCAAATTCCTTAGTTCCAGGTTTTGAAGTTAACATAATAAGCTTTCAATGAAAATTTAATAGGATGTCAGAAAGGTAAGTATGTAGAAATACGTTTAATTCTCGATTCAAAAATTTGTTTAGGAAAAATATATGCCTGGAACAATTAATAATTTTATTTTTGTTAGATAAAAGTATGGACGTATCATTAGTAAAATATTTTGTTTTTCTATTAGAGAATTATTAAAAAATTGTAGTGCTTTAACAATAAGTTAAGCACTAATAATAAATAGCTCCGTGCTTTTATAAAGTTTCGAATGAAATAATTTTAGGCTGGTAAAATATTTTTGTTGTTTAACGAAGTATAATATAAAGGCGTTTGAAAATAAATTTATATACCGGTTGAAGAATAACTACTCCTAAAGAGCTGCACCAAAGTAGAAAAAAGTAGTTTAATCTACAAGAGGAACATAAACATTGTAAAAAAAAACTTTCTATTCTAAATTTTTGTATTTAATTTGAATAATTTTGTAAAAATTAAATTAATAACAAAAATGTAAGCCATTTTATAATTAACTAATATAAAAAGTATATCAATTTGTTGTTTTACTATCTTTTGAACGTGAAAAAATAATATTAGAAAATTTAATGAAATTTTATTGAAAAGCAAGCAAGTAAGATTTACTATTTTTTTTTTGTAAAGAAAATAATATTAGTCTAATCGTTATATTTTGAAGAATATTTTTTAAAGAGATATAAATATTTGGTTAGAATGTAAATTAACGTTACTACATTCTCAAGTAAAAATTATTTCAGTTTCTAAAATAGATACGCCCTTGTAGCCCGATTTTCGTAAAACGAATTATAGAATTCCAAGGATTGGTGATAAAGCATCCGAAATCGTATTTACAAATTTGGTGAACTATAGAATAATATATTTTTAACCATGTAATACTACTTCGGCCGATATTCGGAAACGCAGGTCTTCAACAACAAATGCTTTCGCATAATATGTAAAATACTTTGGTCCAGAACAATAAGAAACAATGAACTCTGGGAAATGGCCAAACAAAAACCTATAAGCGCACAAATAGAGCTTAGAAGACCTATACGAATAATATAGCAAGGCAAGTATTGGATTAGAATTCGCAGCACAAAAAACAAAGAAGTAAACCGCGGGAAGTATTGTGCAGATCAGTCAATAAAGAAATAGAAAATAACAATTGAACATGGAATGAAATTAAACACATCAGAGACTGAACAGATGGAAGAGCTTTGTGGAAGCGTTGTGCTCCCAAAGAGAGTAAAGCAGGAAAAAAAATAAACAATACCATACTTTCCTATATTTTTCAACATATTAGATTTGAATACAATTTTGTTATCGAATTGAAGTAAAACTTTGGTAGAGTGTATAAATATAAGTGGAATATTAAAAATGTAAGTATAATTATTATATAATATGCCTATATACATAAATGTTATTATTTATAACTATTTTAAAATGTAAGTCCATATATTAAATATTATAATAACTAGTTTTGTAACCCGCCATAAATGACGGAAGCAAAATAAATTCTAGCATTTCTTCCTTCATTAGAGTTTTCATTTCAAGTTTAAGAAAAATATGTATTTGCTTACTATGTTATCAATATCATAACTTTATTAGAATGCTTTTAATTACCATATAAACAGAATATTTGTATAGTAAGGTGCAAAATTTTCAATTCCCTAAGGGTTATTTACTCGATCATTTTAACGACATCTTATTTGCTATCATTGGAATTTTAAACATATATTATCCTAAGATCTCAATAATTCTAAATAATCAATATTTTTAGATAGAATGCTATTGTATTCAATTAATTTTAATATAAGTTAGTCAAAAAGATAATTTCAATTTAAATTAATATAGAAATACTAAATTCAAATAATATTTTTAATGAAAACATGTAAAATTGTAAAATGAAATTAATTAAGACATAATAAAAGTAAAAAGTTCTATGGCGCCATCTAAATTTAACACTAGAATGACATGACAATCATTATGAAATGATGGGCAAATGACACATATAACAAATGACAGATGACAGATGACAAATGACAGATGACAGCTGACAGATGACAGTTGAAAGGTGACAGAAGACAGAAGACAGATGATAGATGACAGATGACAGATGACAGATGACAGATGACAGATGACAGATGACAGATGACAGATGACAGATGACAGATGACAGATGACAGATGACAGATGACAGATGACAGATGACAGATGACAGATGACAGATGACAGATGACAGATGACAGATGACAGATGACAGATGACAGATGACAGATGACAGATGACAGATGACAGATGACAGATGACAGATGACAGATGACAGATGACAGATGACAGATGACAGGTGACAGGTGGCATATATAAGCAATAAAAAAACAGATACTATGTGTATGACAATTACATGATGTTACAATTTAAAATTGCGAATGCTGAAAATTTTTAAAATCTTAATCTTGTACGCTGGGACTGAGTGCACAAAAGTGGGCATGAGTACACCAAAATATGGGTAATTTTATTTCGATTGCGAATTTGCATAATAATCCAAAGCATAGAGTAATTGCGAGTTACTATGTTTACCATACTTATTACTACATAATAAGTTCCATATATGTGTTAAAAAAAATTGTAAACTTAAACAAAATATTTCTATTGTGTTTTATGAACTATCTAATTCGTATTACAAAAATGTCTCCTATGTTTTTATTTTTTAATAGTTCTTTGTTTAGAATCTACAAAATATACATGATATCAAAATTGTTCTCAATGTTTTTTATTAGACTTTATTTGAATCGTCTTATTTGTGTGATTAAAAAAATCCCTACAAACAATGAAATTTTTCAATGCTTATACTTTGAAATCAAAAATGTTTTTGAATTAAATTACATTTTTATTTTTGTAAATAATATTATGGTTTTGATTGTGATAACCAAAATTTTAATGTTAAATTTAAATAATTTCGTGGTTGTATTAATGGAAATATTGTTCTTTTCTATTATATCAATTCAATTTTACACTTTCTGATCAAATTTCCTTTATGATTTATAAACAATTTTACACTTAAATTGAATTTTTATTATATTGTATATCAGTTTACTTATATACCTATATATATATATATATATATGAAAGTTAAAAGGTCATAATTTTAAAAAATTTCTTTTTTGTTTTTATAACAAGGAAATGAAAATTATCAATGCACAAAAATAAAATTAATTTAATTATTCACTTCAACTTACTAACACTCATTGATTCACATCAGGATCTTTTTATATGGATTTAAACATGAAAAAACAAAATTACAAAAAAAAAATAATAATAACAATAATAATAATAATAATGTAGTTGAAAAGCTTAAAATCTAGGGATAAAACATTATTATAAATAATTTTGACATTTTTTTTTTGTTTGTTAAAAAAACAAAAAAACGGATTTCTACTACAGTTCATCATACCGCATTATGCATTTATGCAAATGCATTAAAAAAACCAAAACTTTTGAGTTATTTGAAAAGAAAAATGTTTGTATCATGAATACAGAAAATCTGGGCCATTGTTTCCTCTACTAAAAAAAAAAAACAACCACCAAAAATGGTTTTGTTGTCGCAATTTATTTTCAAAACTTAATTTCATAACTTCTACAATATAAAAGGATTGGCAAAACAATACTACAAAAAAAAAAAAAACAGAACAATGAAAAGTTAAATCGAATTATGTAACCATATTATATGAATTCTAATCCTTTTCATTCATTATATTGGTTTTAATACAATTTAATGGTATTAGGGACATGAATGGTATTCTTTGGGAAAATTTCAATTGTAAATTTTTTGATTCAAACTAAATTTTCTGTATGAAATGAAATGTAATTATTATAAAAATTGATAATAGAATCACAATAAAACACAAAAACAGAAAAACCATCATCGTGATAACATTTATCCCACAATGTAATTTTTAATTTTACTTCCAAAAATTTATCGTTTTTTAAATAATGCAAGTAAAAGCGATAATTTGTCAGTATATTCAAAATTTACTTGAATCAAAATTTAGATTCTACAGTATTTCCAAAAATTGTAAAAAGTATATGAAATAAAAGTTAGTTAGTACAAGCACTGATGAAGGAAGTATGTTGCTTTCGAAATATCAATATTTGCAATAAAATATTAAAAATGATCAGTATTGCCTGTAAACAATTAAATTATTTACTAATTTAAATTATCACTAAAAATAAAAAATCCGCTTAATAAATTTAAATATGAAATAATTATTTTTTATGTAGTTTTTAGGTATATTTTTTAGACGCACGTTTATAACTGAAACTTTAAGCTCTATTGCTTCTTTTTAATTTTCCGTATTTAAAGAATAGTGACACTACATAATTATGTTTATGTATTACGGTACCAAAATGTTTTATTTTGTGTCAAATAGAATATAAATTGAAAACTATTTTATCAATTAGTAGATGTAAATGGTAGGTGAATTATGTCGGAAATTTATGGGACCTTTTAACACTAACAATCATTCGGTAACTTCCGTTAACAATAACAGTCATTCGGTAAAAAACATATTGATATAAATTCTCTATCTTCCTAAAAATCTTATAATATGACCAAAATGAATATAATGCATAGCTAACTATACCTCATTATAAATTTAGCAATTAGTTCTTGCTTCGGCAGAACATAATATGTTATTAAAATTGGAATAAAATAAAAATAATTGTAAAGATTTTTTTCTCCAATTTTTCTTTGACCGAAGTTAAAGTTTTTTGTAATCTATAATTAAGTACACTGATCAAAAAAATATGTTATTCTCAACTATAAAATTAAAGAACAATAATATGGTTTAAGTTTGAAAGAAAATTTTTCGTAAAAATATTAGTCGTAAATTGCTGATGAGGATGATGCAGTGATAGCATCGAAATGCATATAATATATATATAAAAAATTAAAAGTTTTTTATAAATAAATAAATAAAAAGTAAAATCAAAATAAGGTGTTTTATTAAATAAAATTAATAAACTTAAATTAATTAAGACTTTACGTTTAAACATATTTTCCAATAGTTATAATTCTAGAATTTTAATTTTGAATAATTTTAACAATAATATGGTTGAAAATTATAGTTACATTAACCATATTACATCATGTAACTATGGGTTTTATATGAAGCTAAAAAGTTTCTTACATGGTTGAACGAAATATAATATGGTTGGAATAGAAATAATTTATAGCCCACACAACAATATTATTATAATCACAAACATAATTATGTTTGCAGTAATATTATTTATAATTGAAACAAAAATAATTATGTTTGGAATAAACATATTATAGTTACTTTCTACAACACGATATTTTGTTCTCAACTACAATATTGTTGTTTTAAATATGATTCACTAATATATTATGTTAAAAATAAATATAATATGGTTGAATGAAAAATATTTATGTTTACACCAAACATAATTTATAGTAGGTTCAATAATAATATTATTCTCACAAACTTGAATTATGGTTACAGCAACATTATTTTTAATTGAAACAAAAATAAATATGATTGAAGTACATATATTATATTTGAAATAAAAGCACAGTCTGGTTAATTTTTAGAGTCAATATATATATAATGATTTTTCTGTTAATTAAAATAAATAAATGTCCAATAAATATTAAATTTGGTTAAATTGGTGGTTTCTACATCAGACTTGATAACATAACTTTTAAATTTCTCATCTTCAGCTGTTGATGACTGTAAAAAATTAAAAATAAAATTATAAATATATTGTAATAGTTAAGATTACCTGAAAATTAAAAATGACTTATATTATAGCATCTGAGAAGAGATTCTAAAGAAAGCTTCAACTCTCGTAATACATTGCCATAAAAATAAGAAACTATTTGATTGAACAGATTATTAAATAATCATAATTTAAGTCACCTGTATTTATTTTATCTAAACTTGGATTATTTATTCTTTTTTGTTATTATTTTAATAAATTATTTCAACTTATATTGAAATATTTCCTCTGACAACATTTTATAGAGTTTCTCATAAAGTACACTTCGTTGTCTAACAACATCTAGATTAAAAAATAGTGGTTAGTTTATAAAATGTTGTGATGAAATGCATGCAAACACTTACCAATTTATATCCATCAGGTAAGAGTTTTATATTACGCTTATATTTGAAAACACATTTTAACTTGGCAAAGAACAACAGAAGACTGAATATTAAAGTAACTTTTTATTTTTGAAGCATTTTATTTTAACTCCAACTTTAATATGATTAGTTCAACCATAATATACTTACTTTAACCATTATATGTTTACTTCAAACATAATATGATTACTGTATGAGATGATTACTTCAATCATAAGGCAACTATAACATGATTGCTTCGATCATAATATGATTATAGTGTTAGTACAAATATTTGTAAAACAACTATAATATTATTTCTTTAACCAAAACATGTTTGTTACATTTAGTATCCACAACCATAATATTATAATATCGCAACCATAACATTTTTGTAAGCAATATAATTTATAGTTGGTTTATATATTTTTTTACGACGCAGGTGTATATTTCGATTAACTATAATATTTTTAACACAAATATAATATGTTTCTATCAACCATACGGTTATTATCCTCATTAACATATCAAATGTTTGTTTCAACTATATCTAACATAATAAGTTGAAAGTAACCACAATATATTTCTCACAACCATTGTATACACATATTATTTCTCTTAGTGCAGGCAATGTAACAATATATAAAAAAAAAACTTTGATTTGTAGTTGCAAAATTATTAATCTAAGCTCTAAATTAAAATTCGATAATATCAGTATATGTAAACTTTGAAATGTATAAATATTAAATTAAATTAGAATTTACTCAATTATTGATGAAAGATATTTTGAGCACTTGTCGTACGCATAAATCATAAATCATAAATGCCGAAAGGTAACAATTTCCAATACACTGATGATAGTGCTGCAAAAACTTTAAGGTATGTCAGAGAGTAAGCCAGGGCTTTATTTAATTATACTCATATATTTTTTTCAGATATGGGAAAAATGTTCTTTGCAAGCCCTAAAATCAAAATAGTCTCGCAAACGATACTACTAAATAAATACTACACCACTTTCGAAATACTCTCAAAATATGGCAGGCCAACCACATATCCGTGCGCTCTAAAACGAAACAGTTCGAGTCAAATATAAAATCACTTGTCTTAAAGGCTTGTGCAACATGGAGATTTTATGCTAACAAAAATATCTTCAATACACTAATAGATACCATCGTGTCATATTATTGTCAAGCCGTTTGCAACGGAGTGCTGTGGCAGAAAACGAACCAAAGAATAACACAATTGAAAATCTAGTTAAAAAAAGCACTATATAGATCAAATATTCCATATGCCAATAATATCGTGAAATAAAGTTTCAAATGGAATCATGAAGGTGTAGATACTGTGAATTTTAATGCCAGCTTGAAATTGCTGTATCGTCTGCGAATATGGATGTAAATGTGCTTCTCTATTTTCCGGTAGATTGTATTAGATTTACTAAGTATAAAAGTGTTCCTATAACAGTATTTTGTGTTTGTCTCCTCCATCATTGATTTTATGTTCTTCTGTGAAATAGGATTTGACTAACTCTAAATCGTTAATTGGTTATATAAGAATTTAGTGTAGTAGTTTGTAAAGCTATATCGAAAGCTCTAATGAAATGCTTAAATTATTCTCAGTGTACAGTACTACCTACTCAACTTCTCCTTGCGGTAATAATTTTTCATTTCAACTCGACCATTTAAAGACAAATTGTTTAAAAATTGAATATAAAATAATTTTTATGAGGGAAACTTCAATTTTCAGCTACAATATCAGGAATTAAGCATGTACTATTGATTCTTGGGACAAATTAATGCGCCAGCGTAATGTAATTAATTTTTTTGTTTGTACGATGCAGCGTAGGTCTTACCAAAGCTCTTATAATTTTACCATCAATATGACAATTATGATTTTAATATACATTACTAACAAATTTATGGTGGCATGTGTATTAAATTGATGCATGGAGATATTGTCGTTTTAATATTGTTTTGTCGCATATCCTTATTGTTTGAAACGGAGAAAAACACTTTTGAATGTTTATTGGACAATTTTGAAAAAAACTGTTGGATAGAATTTGATATACATTTTTTATAATTAACTGATAATATTTTTTATTGATTCTTTAAAAATAAGGAAGCGAACTTAGCTGGTTCATAAGCTACATTTAATTATATTCAAAATGGGGTTGTTTTATATCCCATAATGTGTCAACACTTTTTTCATTAATTTGGATATACAGTAATTCAATATTAAATATAGAAAAAACTTTATTATGCATAATAATAATTTATTTCAGGTTTCGCATTAAAATGTATAAAAATGTAGTTTCTCACAATTGAACAGTATGTATGTATGTTTTATATTATATATTTAAGGGGAGACAAAATAATTTTCAGTCTTAGATACTAAACACAAATAAAATAGAAAAGTCATTATTATTGACAGAAATACAAAATTTAGTTCTAACTTACATTAATATCACAATGGGGAATTATATTTTTTTTTGGAAATTGCTCTGTAATATTCTTTATCTATCTGGCAAATAGACTAATAAGCTTTTTAAATCTTCAACTTTTCAGTTTGAAATAATCTTTAGCCTATTAGAAATTATGTTTAATTTTTGTGCAAATAAATTTTTCGGTGTAGGCAAAGTTATCTTTGATGCATTTCTTTTTAGTGACCTGCTTTCATAATTAAGGCGGTTCGAGCCAGAATGAACCATATAAAAAAAATACTTTAGAGATAAAATTGCAATAGAAAAAACGTTAATCACATCAACAATTTAGTCCATTTAAAAAAAAAATTGCAATCACGTTCAAAATTCGTTAATTTTTACTTGTTTTGTTTGCAAAAAGACAAAAACTCATTCGGTCCCTTCTGGCTGCAACCGCCTCAATTTAGAGATTGTATTGTAATTTAAACAAATCTCTTTGGTCATAGCACGACAAATTTTCTATTTCCAAAGTAAAGTCCGGTCAGAATCTGATGACAAAAATCTTTGATATTTTTGTAATTTTTTTTAAATATCTACAGCAAAATATTAACATCTTCAGCCTCCAAATTTAGAGAGTCGTTTTGAAATTCTACGTCTTCGGAATCTAATTACATTTATCTTCCTACAAAATATTGATAGCTTTAAGGTTTTTAAATAATTATATTTTATAAAATTACAAAACTTACGATAGGTAGGTTTTTCTTCACTGAAAACACGTTTTCAGTGCACAATATTTTTATAACAACTGGTAGCTCTCAGTGGAATCTTCTAGTATACTTTTTGACTTACCGTAGAAACTTATATGACCATACAAAAAACCAATACTTAAAAAAATTTCAAGTGAACTGTTGTACAAGTATATACACTACGTACATTTATGTATACCGTTCAACAATGCAATATTGATCAAACAACGTTCAAATTAGGGTTTGCAATACCGGGATCCCGAATGCCGAAAAACCGGTATTCCAGACATTTTTCGGCGGTATTAGATACCAGTATTTATGAAAAAAAATACCGGGATTTATGAAAAAAATACCGTTATTTCAGTATTTTATAAAATATCGAATTGATTTTATAAACTTTTGATCGGTTTTTCAAAATTCGATTTTGCTTTTCTGATGGGATGATCACTATAATTGCCATTACAATATATCGAACTTACATAATATGATACATGTCAAATCAATTTCAAAATTTACATATAAATATTTTGAAAAATGTATTAAACTGTACTTTATAAACTCAGAAGCAATTGTAGAACATTCCAACGACGTAGATGCAAATAACAACAATGAGAATTTGATCGTCAACGATATGTCCTGAAAGGAAAAATTACAGATAACGATCGATGAAAACTTAAAAAATCAAACAATCAGTAAAAAAAAGTTCTGACTCTAACAAACAATTAAAAAAGAAATAGCTTTTTTGAAGTAGAAAAGTATATTAGGACTGAAACTACACAGGGTGCATGTTTGTTTATTAACGATCCCACCAACTAGTGTTGAAGCGGAGAGAGGCTTTCCAACGGCAAATTCATTTTGCATTCAAATTAGATGCAGAATGACTGATAAAACTTTAGATAAACCTTGTTTTCTGCGAGCTCATTTTGTAAATAAATATTATTGTTCCAATGTGGCCATTGAAAAGTTTTGCAATCTTTTCAAAATATGTATTACATAATATAATATGTATACTTAAGATTGATGAAATATAGTGATAGTCTGTTGATTTTAAATAGTTATAAGTACATGTTTTTTTTAAAATGAACTTTAAAATTTTGTTTTATAGTTTTTATAAAAACTTGTTTTCTAGCGTTAAAGTAAAATGTTTGTATAATTGTCGAAAAATAGTGGAATATTTAACTTTAAATTTTACTGATATGCTTATCATTCATATACGGGTATTTCGCCTACTCCTTGCAGACTTCTTCAGTGTCTTGTACTTGACTCGTCAGTAAAATTTAAGTTTTCGACAATTATTGTTTTTTTTATGTAAATGAATTAAAAAAATTAATTTTCTTAATATGTACCGGTATAACACCGGTATCCCGGTTTTCATAAAGCAAAATACCGAAATACCGGTATTAATGTTTTCGTCCGGTATTGCAATCACTATAGTTCAAATTTATCGTTAGTATGGTATATATGCAGAATATTCTGGCCGGCAAGAATTAGCAACGAGGATTTATGGATGATAACTGGAGAAGAACCTATCAACAGACAGATAAATAGGAAAAAATGGAAATGGATAGGTCATACACTAAGGAAATCAGAAAGTGATATAGCAAGAAGAGCTCTAGAGTGGAATCCACAAGGACAAAGGAGACCCGGCAGACCATACAACACAATCGATCGCGCACAATCGATCAAGAATTACAGTCAACAATTATACCTGGGACGATATTAAGGAAGTAGTACTCAACAGAGAGGAATGGAGGTTCACTATCGAAGCCCTATGCTACCACGCGGAGTAATAGGAGAAAAAAAAAACCACGCCATATAGAATACAACAATCAACATAATCTTTTTTTCCAAAATAAGTATAAGCGGTTTTGATTGATTTTTTTTATTTAATTCTCGCCGAGTAAAAAAACAGGATTATGTTATAATAAATTTTGGCGGCAACTTACAGCAAATTATTTATTTTATTGTTCTTTTTATTGTAAGTCTGTCTACGTTTACTTTAGTTAAGTATATTATAGAATCTCGAAATTCGATATTTCAATTTCACAACAAAATCTTGAAAACAAAAATCTTGAAATTAATTTTGGTTTTCAAAATTTTAATTTTAAAGATATTCTCTATTATCAAAAGATTTTTCTTTTTAAGAATTTTTTTTCAAGATTTTTGATTTTTAAAATTTTTATTTAAGATTTTTTTCTCAAAATAAAATGGTAGCACTTTCATAAATATTTTAGTATCAATTTTCAAAATTGAATTGTAAATGTAAATTTTTAAAACCCGATGAACCTAAAATATATGGATTAAGAATAGCTTCAAAGTAAAACCTGTCGTATAATGTTTTAGTCAATTAATCTAATCAGAAGATAGACATTTAGAAGAAAAATATGATTGTATAGGTTGTTGTAGGATGTTTTTATGAAACTAAAATTGTACACGATGTTTACCTTTGCAAAATACTTAATGTCTCCTGACCATAATTTAACTTTACAAAAAAAAAATAATTCAAAACTTTTAATATAGTATTTAGTATATTTATTTAGAAACTCTTAATAAATTAAGAAAAATCAAATCAGGAAAACAAGATAAAATACATGCAAATAAGTTTCAGAATGACGTGAAAAAAATCAGAGCCGAGCTATTGAGAAACGTATTAAATATCACAAAATAAAATAATTAAAAATAATATAAAAGTAAATCACTCCTCGTTTAGAAGTACATACGAGTATATAAGAGGAAATATTTCTAAAAGACCAAGACCTACAACAGTTGAATTTTTTTGAAATGTTTTATAAATCTTTCCATTTGAAGAGTTGTCTGTTCCTTGCCAAAAATAATAATAAAAAAAAATGTGTGTTTTTTTTTTGTGTTTCAGTTTGAAAAATTTATTTCAGTAAGTGCAATAAATTTGATAGAAAAAACATTTCTCATATAGAGTACAGAGTACATGTATGTTTTAACAATTTTTCTAAAAATTGCAAATGATAAATTATAGAAAAAATTTCTCTGCACTCAATCGGCGCGCCGCTAAGACATTTGTGCATGGCGGCATTTTTTGCAATAAATTATTTTTTTTTCTATATTTTTGTATTTTATTATAGAGTTAGTTTTTTTTTTGTTTTTTTATTTATTATTATGAGAATATATCAATGTAAATACACAATATATACTTGAAAATAGAAAAAAAAAACTACCATATTAAATATACAAAAAAAAATAAAATGAGATGAACCAGAAGAATTTAAAGCTTTAATGTTTGTTGGATATTTATGCATTATACTTTCTTCTTAAAACTCTATCAAAAAATTTAATTTTTTGTTTTATAGGATAGAAAACAATAATTGGCATCATGATTATCAATTTTTGATTTAAAATAATAAAAAAAAAATATCATTTTTTATTATAAAATAATTTTTTTTTTCTGCAAGGTGTTTTTACTGAAACAACATCAAACAGTGATTTTACAATAAAAATTATTAGTATAGAAAAACCTATTGGCGCAAGAGCCAGAAAGAAAATTTTATGTAGTATTCAAAGATGGCGACTCTGGCTAACATATATTAATAAATACTAATATAGAAAAATTAAATAAAAATTGTAAAAATTTCATCCTGCAAATTTGATAAAATTAAAAAAAAAATATATCTAGTTGGTTTGATGCCACAGATGAAAGTTAAATTAACTTTTCATCTAATGGTTGTCATAATTTGGACTCAATGGGAAAAGAAATCTAGTAAATTTCCCCAAAATAAACCAAATATAAGATCTGTGTATTCATTGAACGGGGAAACAGAATAAAATATTTTTTTTATTTTATTTGGATATATTACTAGCATACTCGGCGAACGTTGTTCCGCCTTAGTTCAAATAAGATTTGTAAATGTTTCGTGAAATCATAAGAATTATTTTGCTTAATTTACTTTTTCATGTAAAAAATTTATAATTCTTGCTTTTAACTCGCCCTTGATATCTTTTAATCTAGAGCTTACGTAGAAAAATGGTAGTATAAAAGCTTAAGGTTAGGTTTAAAATTCTTTATTTTCAATAAGTACAATAAAACAAAAATCTTAAAATTCAATATACAAAAATCTTACTATATTATTATAATAATAAAATAATTCAATTATCACTTGAAACTACAGAAAACTAATTTAATATTATTGTTAAATATACAAAGAGAGAATAGTTAGAGGCATTTTTTATTAATAAAAATATTGCTAAATGCCTCATCAAAAAAAGTATATTTACAATAATTATAATAGAGCTTATTGTGGGGTAACAATATATTATTATAATTAAAAATAGAATAAAATAAGAATGTAAGTATATTTAATAATTAGCAAACAATGAAAAAAGTTCAAAACTAAGACTAGGAAGTATAGACAAGCATGCTCAAAAAAAATTTAAAAGTAAAAATAAATTATGAAAAAAATTACACCACTACAAACTATGATTAATAGAACTTCGATTTCTCTATGATTAAAACCCAAAAGCCATGTCTTAATCCTGTTTAAAAAGTTTTTTTTATTGCGGAGAGTTCTAATAAGTTCTGAGAGCTTATTAAATAGTCTGCATGACAAAACGGTATAAAAATTACGAAAGTTAGTGGTTCGATTAGTTCGAATAGTAATATAGAAGCTACTATTAACTCTTAAATTATAATAACTAGAATTTCTTGAATTTAAATAACCACTACGAATAAAGAAAATTTTTAATGTTTTAAAATAAAATAAGTGACGCACAGATAATATTTTTAGATGATTAAATAACTCAAAAGTGTGATGCAAACGATTTGTTTTACAGACATATAATAACATATAACATTTTAATGAAGGAGAAGAAGTAGAGGTTGTATTTTGTTTCGGTATGCTCCACCCCAACAAGTAATATCATATTGTAATTTTGAATGAGTGTATTATCTTTAAAATATGTGTAGGACAAAGTTGTCTAAGACGATAAAATCAGCGTAGTGTTGAGCGTAAATAATGTTTTAATGCCAAAGAATGTTCAAACCAACTCATAGTGTTATCAATTGTGATACCCAAGTATTTAAAAATTTTTACAACTTCAACTTTGAAACAATTAACATTGCAAGCGATCTCATGACAAAAAGAATTTTGAAACGATTGGGAAGAACAAGCATTATTAATTAGTTTATGCCTACTACACGCAGATGCATAACAAATAAAATCAATTTCCACAGATATCTGTTGAGATAGACTGAAATACATAACTTTTGTTTTATCATTAACAACTAGTTTATATTCAGCAAACCAATTTTTTAACAACTTTAAGTCACGATTAATATCAGCAATTATATTAAGAAGACTTACCGAAGTATAAGAACAATCGGCGTCATCAGCAAAGGCAGTAAGATGTCCCTTAAAATTTTGACTGAAAATAGAGTTGATATATAAATTAAAAAAGGATCGGTCCTAAAACCGAATCTTGAGGTATTCCAAACTGGATACACAGGAGCAAAGTTTTTTTATCACTAATAATTACTCTGCTTTCTACAATTCAGATACGATTTAAACCAATTAAAAAAAGAGCCCCTGAAGCCAACATTAAATATTTTTTTTAAAAGAATATCATAATTTACCATGTCAAACGCCTTTTTATTATCTACAAATAATGAAATATATTTTCACTAAATATATTTGAACAAAAGTTAAGTAAGGCATCTTCAGTAGAAGTACCCTTCCTGAAACCAAACTGTTTTGAGCTGAAAAAATTTATTTTGAGCAAATAGTTCAGAACTCTATTTTTTACTATTTTTTCGATACTTTCGAAATTAAATTTATAGTAAGGAAATTGGTCTATAATTCTTATTAACTTTTGGGTTACATTTTTTAAAAAGTGGTATCCAATTAGCATATTTTTAAATTTCTGGAAATATTCCCTGAAAATATACTTAAATTAAAAATGTGTGCTAGAATTTCAATAACATTATATGAGCAATTTTTTTCAATGACCGGCATGAAATTCCATCTTCACTACTAGAATTAGAATTACTTAACAAATTAATAGTGTTTAACAATTCCAAGGCCAAATCCTTCTAAAATAAGAACTATTACTTTGATAATCTTCATTAAGAAAACTTGAACTATTGAAGCAATTAAATAATATAGAAATATTATAAATAAAATATTAAATATAAATATATAAATAAATATAAATATAAATATATAAAATATAAATATAAATATATAAAATTATTTATATAAAAGACCAGAGAACCATTTTGTATGTTTGTAAACGACGCTTTTTAACATTTTAAATTTTAAAAAAATTAAAAAAAAAAATATTTTTCCTTTCAATTATTTATTTATTTATTTATTTATTTATTTTAACAGTTGATCCTACAAATAAATCTGTAGGTCAACTTTATAGGTCCTTTTCCCTTTCGAAATGTGGGCCTTTTTAATTAAACTATATTAATTATTTGGTATATATTTTGTATATTATATATTCATATTATTTTTTTTATTAGTTATATTATATCTTTATTAATTATTAAATTATATTTGAACCGATGTGGTTGTATAGAAAATTACATTTTTCAGTAATTTTCACTATTTGAAAAATTTTTCGGTTCTCACGGGGTTTGAACCCGTGCTCCTTCGGTCGTTACATTACTACACTCGAGTGCTTTACCACTCGGCTACCGAGGCCACCTTTCAATTATTTTTATATGATTTTTTGATTTTTAAATTTTTAAATTTTTTCCTTTCAATTAAATTGTGAAAAAAAAAGAAAAATGGATAAAAAATAAAATGGATGGAAAATAAATTATTAATTTGTTTTAAATTATAACAAAAAAATGTTTCTAGAAAAAAAATTTCTTAAGGTCACTGAGTGGTTATGTTCGAAAAAAAGTTTAGTATCTTTTTACTCCGGACCCGTTTTTAAACGGGCTGACTTACTAGTATAAATATAATATATAAAATAAAATATTAAAAATAAAATGTTTTAAAATTGAAAATGTATAAGGTCCCATAACTCTTTAGTGGTAAGAGATAGGTCTCCAGAATATTTTATTTCACTTTTAATCCTTTAATTTACACTATCCTCCCAATAAGTTAACGGGGGCACTCTGTACATAAGCTTTTTCGATCAAATCGAAGCCGGTCTAAGACCATAAAATATCACAATTTATTGTAATGCTTGTATTAAATAAGATTATTTTTCTTTAAATCGAAGCGCGATACATTTAACAGCACCATAAGGCTTATTATGGGGAATAAATAGTATATTTCTTAAAAATTACATTTTGATCTGTTAAAGAACCAATTCTTTGAGTCAAAACATTAAAACAATCTGTCAACAATATCCAACAATGGTTATTAGAAATGTTTCCATCATGGAAAATTTGTTTTAGATTTTATGATCCTCGTTATACTATTGCTTAAAAACTGTGGCTGGATCACTAAAGATTTAAAAAGCAACTGTTTCGCTCATTATAAACTGGAAACGTTAAAAAAAATTTAAAATCTTAAATATTTATACATATACATAGTTTTATATTTTATGATTTTATTATTTATTTCTTGTCCAATTTCTGATTTCTTAAAAAGAAACAAAATTTTTTTGTTCTAAATGGAATGCCTTAGCCTTTATGTGTAGTTTTTGATTTAGCTGAAACAACAAAGTAATGTGTGTGTAATTATCTCAATAAACTTTTGAGATAAATATATATATACATTCTTCATTGTATTTTGTATTGTAATTTATTATACATACTAATAAACATATGGTTTTGATTCAATAATGTAGAAAAAAAATATTTTTGAATATACAAATAAAATTTTCAATGCATTTTAATATACCAAAAAAGAAATGATTATACCGCCACCTGGTGTGTCTCTTGTCAATGCGTAATTCGAAATAGCACTAGAGCTACGCTACCGATTACATTCTAATATAGCCGCTGGTTAGGTCTTGAATTTCAGTAACATATTCCGAAAAGGTCACTAAAATAAAGAAAGGTCGAGTAATAAAAAAACATAGGTCTATATGTCTCATAACATAGGTCCAGTTTTATAAATCTAGATTTCCTGAAGTTCGGAATACTTAAAAAATTTAAAATTGACGGTAAATAAAAATAATAAATGACGGTTGTTTTCGAGTAGAGCGACGTCTATACTCTAAAATAAATTTCAAACACAGACAATTTTTAAAAAGACTTCATAAAAATTCTTTCATATTAATAAACACACAAAGATAAAAGTTCAAAAACGAAAACCCAAACAAAAATTTAAAACAAAACCGAAAAACAAAAATCATATCAGATCATACTCTTCAAAAATGATATAATAATGCTAGTTTATTTGTTTCTACTATTTAAAAAAAATATATATATGTACAGTAAAACACGGTTATTGTTATTCCCTAAATTTCAGTAATATTTGTGATTGTGACTATAACCGTTTTGTGACTATAGCCGTTTTCAAAAAAAATTGTATCTTTATAAACAAAATTCAATAAATTATCTTTCGTATAACAATTTTAATCTTTATTTTATTCATAAATAGCAATTGTTTGATACATATTTGTAATAAAGAACAGAAAAAGGCAATATATAAATCAGTTTTTTATTAAAATAATTGTTTTAATAAACCACATCGATTGTATGAACTTATGAAGCTTATTACTTTCTTTCAAAAAAGCTGTTAACTATTGCAGAATTGTGACTACAATAGTTTTTGACTATAAAATAAATAAAAAAATATTAAAAAAGATGATGACAGTAAAATTGTTGACTAAAAGCGAATTGTGGCTATAACCAGTAGTGCCACTATAACCGATTTTTACTGTAATTGATGTCAAACTGATGTCGATGTCATGGTACATATTAAGGTTAAAGAGATATAAGGATAGGCTAATAGCAGAAAAAAGTTAAACAATTCCAATACTATGACAAAATACAAAAAATAGAAAAATACATTAATTTTTTACACTTTTATATTTTATTTCATTTTTAAATCACTTTTTTAAAGCTTTTAATTAATTTAAATTTAAACTCACTTTAATATTTTATAAATAACGGATAATAGACTTATTGATATTAGCATATTAGTATTTATAATTTGATTAATTAATTTCTAATTATAAGATTATTATTCGTTATATTCGAATTTTACTAATCAATGAATAATAAAATAATTGTGTTTTTTGGTGTCCTATACATAAGTTGGTGTCAAATTCTTACATTTAATCCACAACTTATTATCAATAAAAATCCACATAACTATCGATTTTAAAATAATTGTCATCAATAATTGGTTAAATATTTTAATTTGTCAAAATAAAAATAGTTTATATACACATTTTAGGTATAGAGCGAATGCGAATATGGTGCTAGTTACCTAAAATGTGTATATAAACTATTTTTGTTTTGACAAAGACGAAGTTTATATTTGTTTTATAAATGAGATTTGGAAAATAATTTACATCATTATTTACTAGAATAATAAGCATTAATGTGACAGTGTTTTTCTTTTTGCTGTAATACAACTACATATATATATTATCTTCTAAGATTCATTAATTATATGTTATAACAAAAACTATTTGTCCTTGATATTCCGAAATTTGTCAAAGGTTGTCTTGCAGGAAATCACAAGTGGCCTGGTGTTGTGGTATATACGGATCAACGTTAATACTACCTACCCTCTTTGAAACTTATTATTTGACACATACAGAAAATAAGCTCAAAAATTTTTTTTTTATTAAATTCAACTGAACATAATTATAGAGGAAATATTTCTTGCATTACTTTCTCTTAGCCTTTTTCTGATTGACATAGAAGGAGTGTATACTTATCTAATCTTAGAAACAAAAATACAGGATAAAATTATGGTAGTCATTGGCGAACCAAATGATTATATTAAAATAGATAATAATTTTGATGAAATAAACCAAGCAACAATTTCTAGAGCTCTCAGTATAACTTGTTCTAAATGCCTTTTAAAGCGGTATAAAAATAAACTGTCAGCTTTACAAAATACAATAAATTTATCCTACTTTAAAGCTAAAATAATAATTTCTTTCTTATATAGAACATTATATTTTTTTATTGATACAAAATATATTTGCTATCTTTTATTATGATAAAGAGCAAAAAGAATTATCATATTATAAAATAGAACTCATATTCGGCCAATAAAGCAATTTACAAGTTCGTTTATCTTATTAAAGTACCAAAAAATATTTGCGGCAGATAGATATTATAGTTTTTAGCTTTCTAGTTGCAATTTTTAAAATTGATTAAAGTTTTATTTCGACCGTTTGGCTCAATAACGAAACAAAAAGTTACTTAATAATTCATTTTGGAACTCTACAATTGCTCTAATAGAGCTCTTTGAGATGAATAAAGCTCTATATTGTATGGTAAAGAAAACCTCTATACACAAATATAATAAAAATATGAAAAAAAATATAAATATGTTAATCTATAAATTAAATTAGAGAAGCATCAATATACTAATAAAAAATACTAATATGTATGTATGTACATTATGTATTAATAAACAACATAATTTCCGACCCTTCGCTTTATATCGGCATATACTCATACATGCTCCTAAAGCTAATGTATTTAAACGCTTAACAATTTAATCGCTTCAAAAGAGAATCAAAAAATAACTTAATAAAGTTAATATTACAAATCGGATTAGATCATATAGGAGCGACACTTTTGATGTTATAAGAGCTTTATAAAAGCTCTAAGAACGGATATAGAGCTAAAAGTTGTAGTTAATATCTCTAAACTTTAGCTCTCGTACATCCCAAGAGTTTTCATAGAGCTAAAATTGTTAAATTGGAAAATATTTATAACTTATAGGTCGTTATTGTTTAAGGCATTGAATTTTAAAAGCCATATTATAAATGACAGTATAAAAAATTTAAAAAAAACTAAGTGTTTTTCTAAAGTTCGAAATCATTTGGCGGTTAAAGCTGAATGAGCAATTTAAACATTAATATAAAATTAAAATACTAAGCTAAGCTTTGAATATCAAAATTTAAAGTCTCATTTTTTTCTGAAACCTTCACTATGATTGATTGTCAAATTTTACGCAGAAAAATTTAAAATCGAATGAAATTAGATTAGATATATAAGGATTTAAAATTAAGAACTTTTTAATAGTTAAGCGTCTTACCAATTGCTGGATGTCTTATCAATTGTGCACAAAATGAAAAATGGTATTCATCCCAAATATCTATGTGATATATTAGCTTATGTATATGTCTAATATATATATATACTATGTATTAATCGTAATTTAACAAATTTAGTTTTAGAATACATTTTTGTAATCATGAAAAAACTAAAAATATGTTTTTATAACGGTATAAAAATATTCAATGAATTAATTAATGAAATAAAGAATTAACTCAAACACATTTGAAATGAAAACAATTGAATATTTAAAAAATAGTTTTAAAATAGAGGAACATTTTGTATGGAAAAGTAAAATAAAAAGAACGAATGGGTTACACAAACCAAGTAAAAGAAATTAATATAAAATAAAAAATTAAACTATAGGAACATGCTGTTAATAGAGAAATAAAAATGATATATGGTTATACATATAATATATTGTAATGATATATGGTGCAGTTAGTGAATGGGTAACTCTTGTGCTTGTGAAACTTAATTGATTCACGTAGTACTGCATTACTCCGAGACTAGAATCAAAACTAAATGGGTAAATGTGTGAGAAGTTAAAAATTTTTCGAGAAGATTTTATTACCTAATCTACAAATTCATTTATTCCTGCACATATAATATTGTGTATAAGAGAGAGAGCACAAACATAATGAAAACTATTAAAAAGGTAATCATTAATTAAAAGCTTCAAATATAAATTTTACACCTCATTTCGGAATTCATATCAATACATTATAAATATTCGAATACCCAAATTTTTTATCGGTATAATTGATAATATCCTGACTTTTATGTGAATATTGTTGAGTAAGGATAATTATAGGCATTATAATAAAACATTTATTAATAATATTATTATACTTGTTGAAGAGATCTAATTATACTTCAGATAATTACATTTCCAAAAAAAACATAAACAACGACAAGCAAAACAAAACAACAACAAAAAAACACTTTTTGAACATTTGCAGTCAAAAAACTATAAAAATAAACCATAACAATGATAATAAAATAAAAAATAAAAATTTTTATGTACCATAATAAAATCCATTACAAACGGAAGCGTTTCAATAATAGCCACAAGATTAAAGTAGCTAAATATGTTTGATTTAAGTTTTATTATGTTATCATGTACTTGTGGTGGTATCATGAATTTTCATTATATCGTTTTTTTTTTTATATTTTATTTTTGTTTGTTACTCTTTCTCGGATTCTGTTTTTATTATGTCTTCATTATGTTTATTCTCATAAAATCACATTTTATTTAATAGAATTATAAAAATTTGTTTTGATGGGTCTATTGACACGAATCTGTAAAGTAAACACACCGTGCGTTGTTTCCCTTAGGATTTAAAAGTTAACATTTTTGTTATATCATTTCTGGTTTTATTTGTGTATGCGTGTGTATTCTTCCGAATATTACTCTATATTTTCTGTATAAACATTTATATTATGTATATGTTTATATATATAAATATATATATATATATCTTTATAGCCCTTTTTGAAATTGTTTTATTTTATTTGAAATTTTCTTTGTGTTTTCTTCTCTTGTTTCTGTTCATTTTGATATGATTTTTCATTTAAAGTTGAGTTGTATTTGAAGAGATGAAAAAGAACCTTGAAATATAAAAATAATATAAATATATATATATATATATATATATACATATATACATGATAATGTATATTTATGTTATTTTTATGTTGAATATTATATATATGTAGTGTATCCATTGCATATCTATTTGTATATTTATATTATAAGTAAAGAAAAATATATAAAAAAAAAACCCCTTCAAATCAAGATTTAGTACTTTTTTATGGGCAGTAAAATAGTACTTGCTTCTGTCACACTTAACAAGTTTCCTGATTCCAGTAATAAAAACAATTATTACTTCTAGACACATTTAAGTGACTCAAGGTCGTTATTAAATGTTTTTCTTTTATATTTTTTGTTTTTTATTTTTATGATTTGTTTACAAATTGGGAGAAAATATTTAGAATATAAAGTAATTTATTTTTAGGTTTTCTGTTTTTTTTTTTTATTTTATTCATTCTTTTTATTTTTTATTAGCTTACGAATATTTTTTAAATTCTGAATTTAAATTATAGAGTTTTTCTTTGTGTTGTTATAGAAATGTAAATTTAACGAAAAACTTGCAAACAATGAAAACGTATGGACAATTTTACACAAATATCTACATTCAGAACATTTGGAGATTAGAGGTTAGCACATCAAAAAATAGTTTGTCATAATGACCTCAAAAAATTGTGTGGCTGTTATTTTAAGGATTTAAAGTAATTTTTCGTTTTTTTTCCGTTCTTTTAAAATTAAACTTTCGTTGGGTATTTTTCATTTGAAAATATCAAAAGTCATTTAAATAATTTTTTTTTTTTTTTTTTTTTTTTTTTTTTGCGTGGATTGGTGGGAATCTTCATAGACACAATGAGCCCCGTAGCTTCCATTGTGTGCCAGATTTTTACTGACTAAACCACACCCCTCCCATTAATACTAGTCCAACGGACTAACCATTAATTTATTGCTATTTTGATTTTCTTAAAGAAAAATTTTACGAAATTCTATCGTATTAAATCTAGTGGCTTAGTTCTTTTAAGCCTTCTGACATCATTTTGATTATCTAGCAATTGAGTGGCCTCAACGTTAACATGTCCCTCCAGACGAGCTATATGCTTTGTTGCATATCTTTTTATTTCATTTTCTATGCAAGGAATTTCTAGATCTCTGTGCAAATCACTGTTGCGAACATACCAGGGGGCATTTACCATGTTGCGCAAGACTTTATTTTGGAATTTTTGTATACAAAGTACATGTGTTTGTTTGGCACATCCCCATATTTGTATGCCGTACAACCATATTGGTTTGAGTATCTGATTATATAACAAAATCTTGTTATGTATAGGTAATTTAGAATTACGACCTAAGAGCCAGTACATTTCTCTATACTTATTTTCAAGCTCAAATTTTTTCTTTTTAACGTGCTCTTTCCATCTAAGTTTGACATCTAATGTCATTCCTAGGTATTTAGCATTGTTTTCTTGGGGTATATTGACCCCATTCAGATTTACCAATGGTGGTTGATTTTCTAATTTTTTATTTGTAAAATTTACATGTACTGATTTTAACTCATTGAGTTTAATTTTCCATTTCTTTGTCCAGAGGTATAGCTTGTCGCTTGCTCTTTGCAATTTAATTGTAGCCTCGTCAATATTTGATCCTACTGCCATCAACGCAGTATCGTCAGCGAATGTAGCTACAGTTATATTTTCCATTTCTGGTAAATCATTGGTGTAGAGCAAATACAGTATGGGACCCAGAAAACTACCTTGAGGCACACCCGTTTTAATATCTCTAATAGTAGAATACTCTTCGTCTTGTTTTATTCTGAATAGTCTGTTTTCTAGATATGATGAGAGTATATCTACGTATTGTTTAGGTAACATATTGTTTAGTTTATTTATTAAGCCTCGATGCCATACTTTATCAAAAGCTTGGGCTACATCTAGAAATATGGTAGAGCACACTTTCTTTTCCTCTAAAGCTTTTTCTATTATGTCTGTTATTCTATGAATTTGATCGATTGTCGAGTGCTTAGATCTAAAGCCAAATTGATAATTTGGAATCAGATTACTATTTTCTATGATCGGTCTCATTCGAATCAATAATAGTTTTTCAAATAATTTTGATACTATTGGTAGTAATGATATTGGTCTGTAGGATTTGACCTCATTTATGGGCTTACCTGGCTTTGGTATCATAATTATCTCTGCTATTTTCCACATATTCGGCACATACCTTATTCTTATAGCAGCGTTTATAATGCGTGTTAGCATTGTTATAGCTTTTTTCGGAAGTTCTTTCAGGACTTCCGATGTAATTAGATCAAAACCTGGAGCTTTTTTATCTCTGAGTTTTTTAATTTGTTCCACTATTTCACTCTCTGAAAATGGTGATATAACATTTTCTTGCCAATTTTTATTTTCTTCAGTGAGATCATCCGAATCTGTCTCGTCTGGACAAAAAATTTCTTCAAGATGATCTGCGAATGTTTCAGCTTTATTTTTATTATCTCTCGCCCATTCACCGCTTTTCATTCTGATTGGCGGGATTTGAGAGATCGAGGTTTTTGTACTCTTTGTTGCTTTCCACAACTTATTTTCTCTTTTAGCTGATAAATTTTTTATATATTTTTCAAAATTTTCATTTTTAAGATCTTTAATTTTTCTTTTAAGATTCTGAGTTAATCTATTTAGCACAGTTTTGTCTGCCGGATCACGCGATTGTTGCCATCTGCGTCTAGCTCTTCTTTTTATTTTTATCATATTTAATATTTCTCTAGGGTAGTTGAATCCTACCGATTTATATTCACAATTTTTTGTATTATTCCATCCAGCATTTTGAATAATTTTAATAAAATTTTCTACTTCAGAATCTATATCACATTTGGATCTTAGTTTTGTTTTTATGTTTATTTTGTTTTCTATTTCTTGTTTAAAGCTAGCCCAGTCAGTTGTCTTGTTCGTTAGCAGAGGTTTCGACTGTTTCTTAATAACCTTTTCATATAGATTTAGTATGACTGCAGAGTGATCTGAGTCCAAATCATGGTTATCTTCTAGCTTAATATAATTGGGTGAAATTTTTTTTGTTATATAAAAATCAAGCAGATCAGGAGTTTTATTTCTATCAGTTGGCTTACCGGTAGATTGGTAAATGCAGCCTTTTTCTTTTCTCCAATCTATGTGCTTGGCGTTGTAGTCACCTCCCAGGATAAATCTTTCACCAAGTAGTTTAAGAATTTCTTCAAACATGTTATTCTTTATGTTGTATTTGGGTGGACAGTATAATGCACCGACACAAAGGCTTTGTTTAACAGACATAATTCGTAGCACGATTAGTTGGAATTCATCTATTTCTAGACTAAGTTCCTCGTGGTGCTTAATATCTTTCTTTATTAAAATTGAGCTACCACCTCTGGGTGTATTACTCGGATGGTTTGCGCTGTAGCATGTATAGTCATTTATTTTAAGCGATGACTTATCTGTCATATGTGTTTCTGTCAAGAGACATACATCAATATTTTGTGTTCTCAATAGAATTTCCAAATTATTTTTCTTGTTCAGAATACCATTGGCATTCCACGTGACTATACGAAGTGCGTTCTTAACCATGCCTTGCGGATTTATTTTTTGGTGTATACATATATATTTCATTATGTTTGTTTTCTAATGTGCATAGTCTTGTTGAGATTTCATTCATTGTTTTTATCATATTTTGCATCATCTGCATAATGGTATTTTCAGTCAACTTTTGTGTAGAAACTTTATTTTGTTCTTTCGGGTTTCTTTTTTGACTTAGGTTATTTTGTGTTACCTGTGAATATGATAAGCCTTCTACGACTTTTTTCGACGTAAAAGTTTTAGGTTTCTCTGAAGTTTCAATGCAATTCTGTTTCTGTGCACTAGGTTGCCTAGGTTTTGTCTTTTGTTTTTCTTGTCTATGTTGCATTTGTTTTGGGGCATTTTTTTGTAGCTTCTTTCTTTTTTGCAACTCTCTAGCCACCTGGCAACCACGATAACTCGCTGGGTGTGCCTCAAGGCAATTAGCACATTTAGGCTTAATATTTTTTTTTTCTTTGCAAGAAATTGTTAAGTGGGGACCAGCACATTTAACACACTGAGCTAGACGCTGGCAAAACTTTTGTGTATGGCCAAATCTTTGGCATCTCTTACATTGAGGAATGGTAGTCGTTTTACGAATAGCCTCCATTTTAACCCTCATGTGCTGGATAAATTCAATTTTGAATATTTTGTTTATATCTTCGGAGTTTTCGAATGTTAGCATAAAGAGAGGAAGACGTACCTTAGATTCTTTGTTATTTTCCTTTTTCTTTATTATTTTATTTGTGACTTCTAAAATTTTGAAGCATCTATCTTTCAATTCATTTTTTATATCTTCAGGTTGGCATGACGGATGTAAATACCTAACCATTACTTTAATAGGCCTGGTGCTCTTATTTTCATAAGTGTGCCATTCAATATTGGCTTCATTTATTGCCTTAGTCAACTCTCTATATTCTTTTTCTTCTTCAACATTAATTTTTAGTTGTTTATTGTTAAGCATATTAACTTTATATTTAATATTGCTTTCTTTTAATTTTTTGTTTATTTGAGGGTATTCCACTACATTACTAAGTATAACTGGAGGAGGTTTACCTTTTCTTTTACTTTTACATTTCGCAACTTCATTTATTTGCACATTTTTCTCTACTTTGTCCGCAACATTTTCTGGGCTTAAAGTAGGTGATTTTTCTGCTTTTCTTTTTTTACAGATTCTTTTTGTTTTAAAGATCCAGTCGGTTTCTCGAGCTAGTTCTTCATCATCTGTATGAAATTCTTCAGCAGTTTTTAGTACTACTCTTTTAGTAGACATGTTTTGTGAATTTTTTAGTTTCACATTTTCTTCTTTAATTATGCAGAGTTCATTTTTCAATTCCCTGCATAAGATTTCTAATTCTGTAACTCTGGCATTAAGTTCATTATTTTTTGCCTCAAGTGCCTTTTCGTTATTATTACCCTCGTCGGGGTTTCTATATCTGTCTTTTTGGGACATGTTTTCGTAGATATTTTGAGACCCTGCTGGAGGTGTTCTCTGGACCCCAGATTTTCTTCTGAATGGGTCAATTAAAGCAGCTCTGCTTTCGTGGTTTTGCAATAAGTGGTCTCCCCCAGAATCCGTGAGACCTGCCTCGAAAGAGGGTGGATTTTCCAGAAGATCTGGATCACCACCTGGGGTATACAATCTTTGAGTTTTATTCATTGCATACTTTTTTTTTTTTTGTTTTAATTCGGAGTTCCATCTCCTAGCCTAAGGATAATATTTCCCTTGTACAAGGCGGTACCTTTTATTCCTGCCGTCCCTCTGGGATCAGTCGCAGACCAGAAAGCCGCCCATTCTGGGTCAGTCGCTTCTGGATTTTTCTAGGCTTTTAGTGGACTTTTACCACAAGCATGCCTTACTGCGGATATTTCGTACCCCAACCCGCCGGGGGAATAATGTCAAACACAATAAGTTGAAATGAAAAAAATATTGATATTGAAAAATTTTAATATTGACTTCATCAGTGTCTTACTATAATTAGAAAATTCATCCTTATAAGACTATATATACCAAAATAGGTAGGTATCATATTATATTATTACCCCTGAATACTCGAACAGAACTAAGGTTTAATACTTTTACAAAAACTGTTTCAATTTAAGATTTCCGAAATTAACATTTTTTTGCATATAAATCTATGGCGCGCACGGAAACAAGATATAACAATAAATGATTATAACTTTGAAGGAGTAAATAGTTTTATATATCTAGGTGCCTTAATAAATAATAAAAATGACATGCATTTGACAATTAATGATAGAATTCAAGCAGCACAAAAATGTTTCTACGCACACAAAGGCTTTTTCAGGTCAAAAATTTTAACCAGGACAATTAAATTAAGAATGTACAAGACCATAATACAACCGGTCGTAACATACGGATGCGAAGCATGGACCACGACAATTAGTGACGAAAATAAATTGAGAGTATTCGAAAGAAGAATACTGAGAAAAATATTTGGTCCCAAAATAAATGACGATGGTGAATACCAATTCAGATCAAACGAGGAGCTAGAAGCACTAATTGAAGAGCACAATATTGTTAAGTTTATTAAGGCACAAAGACTAAGATGAGCAGGTCATGTGGTGAGGATGAATGATCAGAGGATGCCAAAAAGAATATTAGACGTAGTACCGTACAATACAAGAGCAAGAGGTAGACCAAGATCACGATAGCTGCACGAAGTCGAGGGCAACTGTCGAAAGATTGGAGTTAACGAATGGAGGAAAGTTGTCGAGAAGGTTAAGGCTCACCCCGAGCTGTAGACCCAACAGATGATGATGATGATGCATATAAATCTAACTTGAGTCAATTATCTTCATTGATCATTCATCGATTTATAAGGTAGCTTTATAGCACTGCAGCTTTATTTCTATATTATTGTTTTTATATAATAGCTTTTGTTTTTTGTTCTTGCCTATTATTTTTTTAAATATTCACATATGAGAGCACATTGTTTATTCATTCCAAAATATATAGGTAACATATACTGACATTATCGACTTATATTAATTTAGAGCTTAGATTAAAACTTATCAACTACAATTTACATTTTACTACATTGAATGCTTAATTATGGATTAGAATATACTTTTACTTGGACAAAAGGAAAATTGGAGAAAAAAAATCTTTTCCATTATTTTTATTTAAAAACAAACTTAGAACTAAAACTTAAAAAAATTTAGGAAACTATAACTATAATTATAACTATAACTATAGCTTAAAATCGAGCGGTACCAACAGTAAAACTAGACAAGCCCAGCCTGTCAATTATCAATGGTTAACCAGACTCCGAACTAAGCAATTACTTGAGTATTCGCACTTGTTGAATTTTGTTTGCCTGTTTGTAATTTTATCAGCTATCGGCAGACTTTTTGATGTCAAATGTATATCCGTCGTGCTGGGATACCATGGAAGATTTAAGATAATTTTTAGAAGCTTGTTTTGGGCGATTTGTAATTTTTTCGTGGCAATTGGCACAATCTCTCCATATTGGGGATCCATATAAGTATAAACTTTGGAATATTGATTTAAAAATCAAAGTTTTATTTTGTTTTGATATGGCAGATCTTCTGTTTATTAAACCATAGAGAGATTTAATTGTTATTGCGTATTATTTTTTAAATATTCTATTTTTTTTTTCTAAATTGTTTCTTTAATGTTTTCTTCAATATCTATTTCTATTTTTTTGATAGGAGATTAAAATATTTTAATTTAGCTCACTTTTAATATTACTATTACTAAAAATTTTTTTATGGAATTTTAATTTTGCTTTTGTTTCATAAAAAAATGCTTTTTGTTTTTATATTGATTCTTATCTTTTATTCTTATATATTTTGTTATTTTATTTTAATATTTTAATTTATATCTATACTTTTTCGTTATTCTAATTTTAAATGATATACTTTTTAAGTTTTTGCTTGATTTTATTTTTGAAATACATTTATATATCTACTAGAAGAAACCCAGAGGTACATACCCGGCCGAGCAACAGAAAGGAATTTTTCTGTTAAACGGCACAATTTAATGATTTTTAATAAAATTAAACATTTGACATGTTCAATATATAAAATAGCAATATTAATAGCAAACCACAAAAAAATGAAAAAAATGTTCAATAATTAATAGGTATTTATTTATTTATTTCAATCTTAAATCAAGAATAGTTAAATAAATCCTCAGAATAAATGTTATCAAAAACTGTTCTAAAAAAACAAAAAAGATCAATTAAGAACTGTTTTAAACAATTAATTAAACAATTTACTCAACCACGATTTGAACACTTTTGAGCAAAAAAGGTCAATTAACGGAAACTACTGCCCACAAACAATTTTTTTTATTCTAGATCGTTCTAGATCTTTCTTGAACGCTTTACTGAATAAACCCTCTATTTTATAGAAATATTAACAATTTAGCTAATGTAATATGTTTAATTTTTTATTCAAGTACTTTACATTTTATTTTTTATTTGCCGACAGATGGATTTTTATGTGGATTTTAATAAATATCATATTTTGGTTCTTATAAAAAAATAATTATCACAAAATAATTGTTTTAAAAAACTCAATCATTCTATTTTCGAAGTACTTAAAATTTAAAAAGGAATACAACTAATGAATTCATATATACCATATATTATAGGTGTATGTCCTTGATGAACGCTGGATGGAAATATTTATGTTTTTGCGAACAAATAGAATATGAGAGGAGGATTCCTTTTTTTTCTGCATCTGTCTGTGTTCGATTTATCAATTTTGAACAAATGTTTATTAAATGGCCCCATGATCTGTGATAAGCCATATCAGCATTCTGACATTGGATCGAGTTTAGATGATTACCTGATTCAGCCGTTGAATAGTTTGTTTGAAAACTGCGTAAGTCCTTGGCAACTATCCCATATGTTTTGATTACTGTAGTTTCCCACTTCGAAACAATTCTTTGTAACTAAATGTTTGAACGAGCAATAATTGGGTCTGATACGGGTTTTCTTCCCGATTTTTGAGCCATGTATGGTATACTGAAGCTAATGTTGTTTAAATACTATACTTTACATAAATAATGTAAATCAACGCCAAGTAAATTCACGATAGTCAGCCATTCACAATTTTAGTATAAAGTTTTCTGTTCAGAGCGGATTCTTAAACAGTGGGCTTGGTGCAGATATAGGTTCAAACAAACTTAATATAGAATGATTTAATCGACTTACTATAATAAAAGCAATTATGTTTTCAAGGAGAAATATTAACTACCGGAAAATCTTTTGAGTTACTCGTACAGAGAACTTCATTGCAAAAAGAATTAAGTAATAATACCTTGAAGCAGTAAAGCTTGTTGGGTGTGCTTACATTCGTATAACATAAATGTTACTCTTTTTTCCCTACCAATAAAATTAAAAGTATATAATTCTGACTATTTTGAAAAACTCTTGGTTTCAAATTTTGATTGTGATGATCTTATAATATGTTGTATTATATTATAGAATTTACAAACGTGATATACAAATATATTATTTTAAAACACAAACAAGCTTTACTTTATTTTATAATTTTTATATAATTGTAGAGAAACTTTGAGCTATTTTTTAGTATCTTCACCTAAGATTTGACCAAAATCATGTTCAGATTTTTACAAAAATATTCTATGCTGAAAAATAGTTTTCCATTACTCTTTTTCTCATATTATAAAGATTTTTAATGTGAATGATCTCATATTATACATCAGAATTACATATTGAGTCTACATATTTATGAAACACAGAACTCTTTGTAGTAGATACAATACGACATTTACATGATTACGATATTTACATATTTACATAAATATGAAGAAGTTGTTTAGATCTTTAGTTTTCTTTTTAAAAGATGTGTTCCAAATTATAGTAAATTCGTTATTAGTTTTATACACGATTCGTTTTGCACCCCAATACAATATACAAACTGTTTAAGATTGTTAAATATTTAAATGAAAGTGCTATAAGAAATAGAACTAAAATAAGTTAGGCAAAACCAGTCCTGTAAACTTTTTATTTTTTTTTATATTACAGAATTTATGCAGACCAAAAACACCATATTTAATATATAGCTTTTTTATGAATACAGAACCTATTGTCAATAACTCGCTTTCTGATTTTGTTGAGTATAGAACTTTATAGTTAGTAATAGTATGTGTTTCAGAAAACAGACATATAGAAGGAAATTAACTACATATATGACGGAAAGAAACAATCACAACAGTTGAATAAATTAACTTCCAACAAGTATATTCCAGGTAAATTCTGGGTAAAACGTCTTAACTTCAATTAGAATGTTAATTTTTCTATATTATTTCCTTCAATTTGTGTACCTATTCTTTGGAAGATAATATGGAAATATGTTATTTAAAAATCTCTCTCTAATGATTTAGCAAGCACGGACTAAATGAAATAAAAATTTGTGTTGTCTACTTGACGGTAGGAAATACAAAGTAAGTATAGAATAATCAACTAATTTGACGAAATTAAGATGGTTGAAAATTTAAGTATACAATCTCAGAATATAACCAAGTTATGTCGAAGCCAATGTACTCCAAAGTTAAGTGAAAAGGGTAATAAAATCTTAGCCAATATCCACCCACACACTTTTTTTTTTTTTTTTTTTTAATTCATTTATATTCACAATATTAAGCTTAAATATTACAAAAAACTAAATAAAAATATAAAAAAGTGTTCTAAAGAACCAGAACCTAAATATATTTTATAATGAATAAAATAATTTATAAATAAAAAGGAAGAAGATAGCCAAAATTTAATTAGATTGAGAAGTTTAGAGCCATAATTCAATCCAGTAATAGAAGGTGGTAACAAGTTGTAAGTTCTCGGCGCAATTGCCGGAAAAAAGCGCAAGAAATATTGAACATGGTGCGGAGGTACAATAGCCAATCTTCTACGATTGATTCTCAGATTATATATGTCTGAATTCCTATCATGAAAGTAACCACTTCTGCGAAAAAATTCTTTTAGTACCATGAGATGTTTCAAAGGTGGTAAAATTCTCAAGGAGTAAAATAGAAGGAAAACTACGTTCCAAACGATGTTTTTTTAAAATCAGTCTTATTACAGATTTCTGTTGCGTAACTAAAGGTCGAAGATAATTACAGTAAGTGCTACCCCAATTGATAATTCCATATTGCAATTTGGAATTGAAAAAACCATAGTACACAGTAGTCAGGAGCTTAGGAGAAGAACATTTTTATTTTGTATATATCATTAACTTTAATAAGAATGAATGAACAAAGTGGTGATGAAGAGGTAGTGTCTAACTCAAACAATCATGGCAATGAGAAGGACAATGTAAGAAATCGATTTTTTGTCTTGTATAATAATAAAATTTTTATTCTTATAAAATCAATATTCATAAATTTTGAATAAAATTTTTAAGGCTGAGACAAAAGTGCAATCTTCTACAAATCATGGTGAAATTTGGATTGAAACAGCAACTGATACCGGCAAACCATATTACTATCCAAATATTAAGGTTATACAACAACAACAAATCTCCGTGGATAGTTCTGGTGATAAAAAAACAAAGCGTCACATCAAAACTTTGATAATGCTAATCCATTATTAAATATACCAAATAGACTACAGGGAGTTGTGGCGAATCAACTGCAACATCAACATCAACAACAACACCAACAACAACATCATCAGCAACAACAGCAAATTGGTAATAATCATCAGGATAAGAAGTCTCCTTTAGGTCCAGGGCCGGGAGTGCCATCACATCATCAACCATCGCCTCATATGTTTCCCCCACCTGGAGGCTTTCCTATTACACCAGGTAATTTTAATAATCCACCGCCGTTTTGAAGAAAAGTCTTATGGACTTAAGAAATTAGTTTTCTTCAAAAACTGCATCATCCTGCTCTTAATTATTTTTTCTAAGATTTTAGAGAAGGAACTTAGCATAGAAATAGAACGATAGTTATCAGCATTACTTTTATCTCCTTTTTTGAATAAAACCTCAGCAACTTTAAGGGAATTAGGAAAATTCCAAAATTCTATGCATCAATTAAAAATATGAGCCAGCATATCCGCTATATTAAGACTGATTTTTTTTAACTGTACTTTTTCCAATATTGAATATTTCCAATTAAGAATATACAAAAGTAGTACAGAAGATAAAAATGTACAAGACAACATTTATAAATATATACGACTTCCAAAATGGTCGTAGCAAAAACATAATAGCGGTTTTATTCAAATTTTACAACTGAAAGTTTTTTTAATCAATGTTTGGTATTTCAACTAATTCAATCCGACAAAACATTTGAGTTCTAATTCGTGTTCAATTTAAAATTCTGAATTGAAAACAAAATTATATTTTTCGTTCGCCATTTTATAAAATTAAATAAAAAATATAATTTTACAATTTACACACAAAATAAAAATATAAAATTACAATAAGTACAATTTTTATTTTTTAAAGATATATATAAAATTAAAATAACTGGAATTCCATTAACTTTCATTTAAATACTGATAGCGTGAGAAGATGATCTTTACTTAAAATTGTATTTTATTCATTTATTGGATGAAAGTTGAATTTTATAAAATTATTTACAAAATCTATAGATTCTATACAAGTCACATAATATAAATGAATACAAAATGTTACTACTTTGTACCAATGCCTACATGTAGTATATTATCTTTTTTTGAAATTCAGTAGATAGGAGGTTAGTTGAGTTTAATATAATAAAACATATATATGTATAGAGAAAACCGAAATTATTTACACATTTTAGAATCAGGGGGAAGAATTTCAATGAAATCAAATTAAATTTTAAATTTATATTTAAACTCAACTAAAAGCCTAAGAGGTATTTAAATTTACAATTTTATAAATCGTTTGCTACTAATAGAGAATTATGATTAAAAATTTCTTTGATATAATAATAAAATTTGGCGATCTAATTATGTTGGACGTTAAAATTAGGTTATTTTATTAATTCGAACCAAAACCTATTTGAAAATCGATTGGTATTTCTGAGTTATTCCAAAATTTTTTCATTACTACAAATAAGGCAATCATTTTGCATTCTTGCAGCGATGCATTCTTTCAAATTGGATTAATTCAATTACAGGGTAACCCAAATTATTCTGAACGAAATAATATCAACCTAAAGTCAATAATATTAATTATGGTTTATTTCCAAAATAACGTTTCTAAAACAAAAACATACACAATCAAGATTTTTTTTTTTCTTTAAACGCTTTAAGTATTTATTGAATCTGTCCATTAGAAATTGACAACAATTTAGCATTTTGACTTATTCAGAAAGAACAAATTTATTCAAATCCTACATATTAAAGTTGAAGACGTATAATTAAGTGATTAGGCATCAATTCAGGTTAACCACACCTTAGTCTTTTGAGTTCATCCTGGACCATAAGTATGTTTAGGTCGTTGTGTATGTTGCAATTTTTTACGTACCAAGGACCTTTGGTAATGATTCTTAGTATTTTTAGATTCATTAGATTTTTAGATTGTAGTCTTTGTATAATTTCCACATTACTTTTAGAGTTACTTTGCTATAATCGACAGCCACATTTTTTGAATTGTATAAAAGTACTTTATAGTCAATATCAAGAGGAGAGTTTTTGCTAATTAGCTAGTACATACCATTTATTTTTAGCTTCATTTGTTCACGTTTCGTTTCTACATGCTTTTTCCAACTGAGTCTTCTATCAAGATGTAGTACTCCTAGATACTTTACTTCTTTTGCCTGTGGGATGGTGATTCCATTTTTACAGAGGGACATGTATCTTTATTTAGAGTTCTCAATCAACACTCAATCAAGATGTCAACATTTTTTTAGTGCCGATTATTCCTTTTTTTCTCTTCAAATTTTCAGCATCAAGTATGTTGTTCCAAAATCATAGAGGTTATATGGTTATAGAGTATACAAAAATGTTAGTATAGTACCTACTAAAACCACTTGTAAATTTTTCAATGATGTTTGGTGTAATTCATTGTAGCCATGAATAGTTGGTGAATCAAACGTTAAGAATGCTAAACAACAACAAAAAAAATAGAAGAAACGAATCCAACCTAAACACTGATGTTTCCCTTTTTTGTAAATGTTTTATTAAATTCATTAAATTATTTGAAATATTTTTGTGTTATTCAGTTTTTAATTAAAAAAACAAAACTCCCAGTTAATATGATGAATTTCCAAGGTTCAAAAGTGTAGCAACAACAAATTCTGAACTACATTAAAAGTTGAAAGCAGTATTCTTACTATTTGACGCTATACTTTTATAACTCGCAGTCAAACAGACCAATCTGTTAAAAAAGGATTTACATCAGTTTTATGCAATCTTGGATACTTTTATATTTTATGGTAGCAATTCAATAGATACAAAACTAATCTGAGCTGATTTCGGCAGTCAACAAATATTTCATACTCTAACATAGCTCTTAAACAGTTCTATTCCGTTTACATTTTTACATTTGGTTTTTTCTCCCTAATAACCTTTGGGATTCCCATGATCCGATCTACCGATTCTATCGATGTTCTGGTCATTTGATTATCTGCAAAACTTGGCTACCATGAGTTTTGAGCGTTGTATTTTAAATTATTTTTCGAATAAATTCGATGTCATAAAATCTTATGTAAGATAAAAAACACATTATTTTTCAACGCTCAGTCTGGTTCATAATTTGATTACGTAGTTTTTTTAAACTTTATTTAGAATATTTTCAATGTTGACATTTAATAAAAACAAAAGGCGTCGAAAATACCTATTCAAAAATCGTTTTGGCCTGGAGAGGTTATGTTAACAACATATTTTGGATGTCAACCGCTAAAACTGATTATTCTGAATACTAAGCTATTGTGATTGTGTTATGTGAATGCCCATACCATGAATTATGTAAGTCTATTATACAACATAATATTGTTTACTTATTTTGTTCAATATAGGCTTAAAAAAATTATCCATGCAATAATTGAACGCATCAGTACAACTATTTATAATAAATTCTTTAATACATATTGTGAAGACAAACTATAAATAAAACTGATAAAATTACAAACGTTGTTTCAATATCATAATACCAATATTTTTCTCAATATAATATATATTATACTTATTTTAATATTGTATAAATAATTTTGCTACTGATTGTAGTCCATGTATTTCATATTGTTTTATTTTATATTTAATTCATATGTACATTACGTATGTATGTATGTGGGTAAGTAAATTTATATGCTGATACATACACATTTGTATTGCACTTGAATGGATAAATGAATGCATCTTTTAGTTACATGTTATATATTATTTATTTTATGCAATAAATATAAGCTTTACATATACACTGTTATAATATTCTTGAATATGTAAACCTAAATGTATATTTTATTCACTAAAAAATACCGCCAGACTGAATGACCGTGTGTAATGTATTCACAAAAGCACTCATGATTTATTGTTTTAAATAATGTTGAGTTCAGAATGATTTATAGAGTGCCCTTATTAAAATTTACTTATTTTGTCAACTTTGGCACGAGTTTTAAAGTTATTGGTATTTCAGATTTAAAGCTTTCTGTTTTAATATAAAATAAAAAATGAATATAAAAAAGAAAAAAATAATAATTATATAAAAATTAAATACTCATCAAGAATTTGTATAATAATTTTTGTTTTTTTATATGTCTGTAAAAGTGCATATTATTACCGTCGGTAGTTATTATAAAAATATTAAAATATTTTTTTTTTTCAAATTACTTCACTTAATTCAATTTTGATTGTACTTATGGCTGGTGTAACTTTTTAGAGTTATTAACTTTGATTTTCATCCGGATGACTGATGTGGGATATGGGGGGTTTGATAGAGTAATTGATCTAAATCAAACATCTAGTTTAGCAATTTTAAAAATTCTATGCTAAAATACAATTCCCAAATTATTCTATTACTTATGACAATTTTTGATTGCCTTGATCTTAAATAAGCAAATCAATTATCATGAAATTAAAATTCTATTGTAGAAGTTAAGAAAATGAAGCTTCTGGCAATAGAAATTCAATTCAACACAAAATAAAAATATATCAGGAGAACTTTAAAAAGGGTTATTTCAATAGTGATGATACAATTTAAAATGGTTAAACTGCGTATTATTTTTTGACACTTATTATGTCATTTGTGTTCAGTAGGTTATGCTATTTATAAATTATGAACACTTTTATCGAACAATTTTATTCACTGATGAAGCTCATTTTCATTTAAACAGTTGAGTAAACAAACATAACTGCAGAACTTGGATTGCTGAAAATCCACACGAAACTGTTCAGACGTAATTAAATCCAGATAAGGTTACTGTCTGGTGTGCAATTCATGCTAGTGGAGTGATTGGTCCATATTTCTTTAAAGAAAATGGTCGAAGAGTAACAATCACTGGAGAACGATACAGAACAATGTTAAACGAATTTTTGCTGCTCTTGTTGAAAATAATCTGCAGGAAATGTGGTGAAAAAAATGGTCTCAAGAAATGGTCCTTTTAATTATTCTCCCATCCTCGTGTGATTTAACACCTTGTGAATTTTTCCTTTGGGAACATGTTAACTCACAAGCTTATGCTGATAATCCAACAACAATTGACCAATTGAAAATCAACATTGAACGTGCTATTGATGACATACAGCCAACTTTATGTGAAGAAGTGATGGAAAATTGGGTTGACAGAATGTAGTACGTATAAGAAGTCGTGGCGGTCATTTGAATGATGTTATTTTCCATACATATTAACATAATGTAACCATTCGATCTTTCGGTCACAATCATGGATCATAAATGGAATTGGACTGGAAATGGAAATGGATTGGAGTCATCCATTTACGATCCATGATTATTACCGAAAGGTCGAAACACGTGTCGGAATAAAATAATTTTGTAAAATTAACAAGAGTCTTTAATTTTTTAAAAATGTTTATAAAATTTCACCAAGAGTGTACAAGTGAAAGCATAAAAGCTAAATTGATATATTAACGAGTAATATTTATTTTATATATATAATTAATAATTATGTGCCTATGTGGTAAAAGCCCGGTCGGATATGTCGATATTGTTCCAATTCTACATATATATAAAACTAAATTAAATTCCAGTTTTACTACCTATTACTAAAAAATCGATGATGTAACTTGCACTATGATGTAACTTATTAATTTATAATAGAAAAAATAAATTTTCACTCAATTGATTGAATTCTATACCAAATGCCTTATTTTGGTTCAAAAATTAAAATTTCCAATTAACCTTACTGTACCCAAATGTAAATAAGGTTAAATTAAAAGATTAAAATTACAAGATAATCCACATGTATTTTTGTTCTGCAGTTTTTAGCCTACTTTTGCGACCAATTTATAACCCTAGATCAAATTGACCTAAGCCACTCTTATATTGATAAAATTCATATGTTAATAAGCGTCTAAACCTCATATTTGCTATTTATAAAACTGATTTCGACTGAATTTCAATTTAGGTTCCTTGAACTCAACCGAATTATGATATTTGACTTTTATTGTTTACATTTTGGTATTAAGACAAATGCCACGATAATTACAAATCAGGTGTTTTATACCAAATAATCTCTTTAATTTAATTTAATTTGAAAATATTGCAACATGGTTATACATTTTAAAATTATTTATTAATTCTTATCATATGTGACATACAATTTAACACTTTCTATTGATCGACCATTTAATAAATAGTTGGCTTATATGTTGGAAAGTTTTCCGTATGATACCGTAAATACTAGCTGTTTAGGTTTCCACTGTTATACAAAATAATTCGATAACGGGTTATGAGCCATGTTGCAAAATCAACGGTTATTGATGGAGAGCTAATGAAATATAACATAAAACCATGAATAAGTGTTTTTATATATACGTTTCTTGGATTTAATGCTAGCTTACAGAGCAAGCACATCAGACATCTGTTAGAGATGAAAGCTGGTTATACTTTTGTGGAATATTTACCATCATCCAGTGAGGTTAGTAGAACCTGACACCGTTAGATAAAAAAATAAAAGACATGTTTATGCTAGTTAGAGTATATAAAATGAACTTTTATAGTAGATTACAAAATTTTAAAATACGTGTATTAAAAATTAATACTGATTACAAAATTTAAAAATTAAAATAAGATGAAAGAAAAATTGAAACAAAAAAATAACAAAGGTGGAACAAAAAAACAAAAAAAGCACTTAACTATAGTGCAATACACAGTCTACTTTTCACGGTCACAACACTTACGTGACAATAAAAAAGCTTGAATTTCAATTTTATTTATAACAGTATTTTAGTAATTGGCTCAAATCTGCTGTATTCTGAATTCTGAATCGTATTAAAACACAAATATTTTGACAAAATCACTGTGATTTTTCACTGTGATTTGAAAGTAGCAATCACAGTTATTAGCAGTAATTGCAAAATCACTTTTTTGCTCATCTCTAATTTTGATGCAGGGTGAAATAGAATGTGGAACATCTCAGCAGTCCTGAGATTATTTCAATTTGTTCATTCAACCAGGTCTAAAGTTTTGCCTGAGTATTTAGTGGATAAAAAAGACGTCCGCAATTACCAATGTCAAGAATTTTAAATTTGAATTGTTTTTGTAACTATGCGTAGACCTAAAAATTAAATCTGTGTTTCATTGAAAACAAAATAAGATGTCAAACCGTATATTGGGTCGATTTTTACTCTTTGGGCAAATATGAAATTATAATTGAATTCTAAATTTCACGCATGAACATAATTTTAAATCCCAAAACAAAATTTCGTGTTTTTTTGTTATATCATTTACCGTTTGATGTGTTTTTAACCTATTTTAACTATATTGTATCGATATATTATATTGTAGTACCACATTCAGAATCGAGCCAAAAGTTTAATATATAAAATTTACGGGCTTTCTCTGCATTGCTGTTGGCGATTGAGTCGACGAATATTTTCCCATATTTTATTATCTTAGTTCATAAGTCTGACTCTATATACTTTCTTATTTTAAACAAGCTAAATCTTTTGAATCAACAAAGATTAAGGCTTTTAATCCCTATATTAAAATAAATTAAATATCAAATAGAATTAAGCCGACTAAATAAGAATTTGTCCGCTCTCTAAATTCGGGGAAGTTTGAAAAAATCATATTCAATTTCATTATGAATTGTTCTCTATCATTTCAATTTCTTTATGGCACAATATATTTTTTATTTATTTATCTTAGACAACAACCATATATACGTAATAATTTATTTATTGTTGCAGCAATTTGATAAATTAAAATTTTTGTATGTTAAAATGACTCATACATCGAATTTCAAATCGAATTTTCTAACTGAACATCAAAACAAATTTCAAAAAATATACGAATTCGCTACGTCTCCTTTTAAGTATCTACAATTTAGTAGAATAATAATAAAAATCTGTTGTAAAATGATTTAGATAATTCACAGATCTAATTTAATGATAACAAATTATTTTTAAAATGTTCTGCCGCGGGACAAGAGCGGTATTAATTATCCCTACTCTGTTGAAATTCTTAGATAGCTCATAAGTGACTATGGAAATTAGTTTGTAGAAGTTTTTTTTGAATAACGGAACCATCTTCAAACGAATATATTTTCGCAAAGCAAAAGTCCCTAATACTGGTGATAAGGACATTTCCCTTATCCTTCACTAGTCAAAGCTTGTGCATTCACGTATAAACGTTTAGCTAACTGTCAAAAAATGTAAACTTAGATCTTAATTTGATTTAAGAAAGACTAAAAATATTTTAAAAATTTTAACTTATCGCAGTATAGTAAAATACACAAATTAAATTATATTTAACATATAACTTTAATTACATAATACAAAGTATACCACAATTTACAATTATTATTACTGTTGCACATATTATATTCATTTTAATAAATTTGAAACCAAAATTAAAGAAGAATAAAAGTAATTATAAAATCATATTTTCGAAAGAAAATTGGCTTACAAATAATACGACATTAATTTACTTTACACATACATATGAATATGTATATAATATTGTCTATATATATAGTTATATTATATTTGTGTATGTAGCTAACTATAGATCCATTTATAATTTCATTTTTAGATACAGAAAAGTATTTTATACGTAACTCATCTGCTTTGTAATATAAGATTTTTTTTTTCAAAATTTAATAACATATACTCGTACATCACGTTCATCAATTCTATAATATAATATTGTGAGTATACAATATAGATATACATATCCATTTATATATACAGTGCCGGATAGAGCATTCACTAGGCCCTTGGGCAAAACTTCTATAAAGGACTTTTTTTTATAATGTGTTCTTATATATTTTTCCATTGCTGTAATTCTGTATTATTTTGCCTGTATTGTGTTCAATAATGATAGGTTCAATAATATTATATATACCTTAAAATATTTACCTAGTTCCGGACTTTTATTAATTTCGTTTTCTTTATTTTTTTTTAATTTTTCAATTCTCACAAGAACTTTTATATATTCTATGACGTAAAATATTTAAAGTAAAAACAAATTTTCAAGTATATAATATTTAATCATATCGTACTTCAAATTTTAAAAACAATTCAAATTATCAAATAGTATATCAGCTCAAATTTAACTTACACCAAATACCAATTGATTTGCAACACACGCTGGATGGCGCAGTTGGTAGAGCGCCTATCTTTCAACCGAAAGATCCCAGGTTAATTCCCAATGAAGCAAAAAAATGCTTTATTGGTTTTTCAATCTGGTCTAGTGCCCTTTTTCATTGGGATATAATAAATGACAAAAAATAATTGATAGTATAATCTGGTAAAAAATAAAATAAAATGAAACTTTTCTATTTAAGAAGGCTTAGTTCCTGACAATGGCAGTAGTTTTTCACACTTAATGAGTAGATAAGCCAGTAATTTGTTAAAAAATAATCGAAATATTGTGGCGTTAAATTGCAGTACCGTACTTAATTAAGCATGAAAAAGTGATTCTACCTAAGCTATTGTCCAGAGTGTAAAAAAAAAATCCCCCAAACAAACAAATTTGGTAAAATATCAAAGTAAAATATTTAAAATAATTACAAGTAAAATCATCATCAAATTAATAAGCTCAGCCCTGTTTACTTATATACTTACCTATAAATTATAATATTTAAATTTGAAAAAGATACTAGTTTGTACGACATGTTAATAGAAATGTACATTATTTTAGGTTCTAATCACAAATGTAATAAAATCACCATACAAATACAATTCATATAAAATGTATATATATACATAGTGAATTATGTAACAGAGGTTGGAAAACTTTTTTTCAAACATGAATATTTTTAAATTTTAATTTTTTGTTCGAACAATAATTTTCTTTCAAAATATTTGAACCCAATAGTAGTAAACAAAACAAACCAGATGGGGCACAAATGTAGCGAGAACTGTCAGTCAATGGATGTTTCGTGTAGATATAAATATCGTAACATAAACTTTATATAAAATTCAAATTACAAGCTAGGTGAAACCATGATGATCCACTAATTCGACTAGAATTCTGTAAAAAGTATTTGCGTTTTTCTGAGAATAAGTTATTTACTCGATCGTTTTAGCGACATCTTGCTTGTCATCATTAAAAATTTATCGTATAATTAAGAATCAAGTTAATCGATAACTGCGTAAATTCAATATCCAAGTTTGCAAAAAATTATGAAAATCTTATTAATATGGGTCATTTATTTCTTGTCATGTGTTTGTATGGCATTGGCCAAATCTAAATATCGTTAGTTTCATATTAGATTTGTTTCTAAAGCAATTTGTATATATATTGCAATTTTGGAGCGTTCCGTCAAACATCCAGATAAATGCAGAAAACTGTATAAAGGGTTTTCCAATAAGAGTGATATGATTTCTTTTTTTAAAAAAACACACTAATTGTTAAGGAAATTCAAATGTTTTTTGGTTAATGTAAAGTACAATCGACACAATTAAATCAACAAATAAAACGTCATTAAAATGGCCTCCACGATTTCTTCTGCAGGAACGAATTTGATGAACCCAATTTTCTAGCACTTTTTCCACTAAATCCAGTCGCATGTCATGAATAGCACGTTCAATATTGACTTGTAAAGCTTGAAGAGAGTCTGGTTTATTGCTAAAGACCATCAATGACTTCAAATAACCCCACAAGAAATAATCTAATGGTGTTAAATCACAACTTCTTGGAGACCATTTAATATCACAATTTCTTGAAAGAATCGAATCTCCAAACTTTTCTCGCAATAATTTAATTGTTGCACTTGCTGTGTGACACGTAGCCCTGTCTTGTTGGAACCAAACGTTGTCAAAATCAAGTTCTTCCAATTTCGGCCATAAAAAGTTCAATCATCGATCTATACCGCTTTCCATTGACAGTAACGGTGGTGTTACCGAATTCGAAAGAATTAATGATCGATGATTCCACCAGACCAAAAACCACACCAAACTATCAATTTAGGTGAATGCAATGGTTTTACATAAATAATTTGTGGATTTTCTACGCACCAAAATCGCACAGTTTTGTTTATTTACCGCACCACTTAGATGAAAGTGAGCCTCATCGGAGAAGATGATTTTCTTAAAAAAATCGTTATCGTTTTCAAGTTGTTCCAAGACAAAATCAGCAACTTCACGACGTTTGTAATGAAATTGTAAACATTACTGAATTCAATGAAAAAAAAAAATGACAGCTCATGACATATTACAAATGGCCGAAACGTCACTTCAAAATTATATCATCTCTATTGGAAAATCCTAAATATGTAAATCCACTAAATAAATTTTATCTTCAACTTATAATTTCTTAATGCTGTTATCTGTATATCTTATCATTTATCACTAAACAGTAAGTGAGACAAGAACCTACTCAGAGAATAGTCAATTTAAATGTGTGCATTATCCAAGGACTACGACAGAAGCATATAATATTTGTCGAATGTATTGTAATTTAACGTCATTCAGATTCGTTGCTTTGAATTACAACAAAATAGATGAACTGTCAAAAAAATGTATTTCAAGCTTCTGTTCTACCACCTTTGGATTGCTATTTTATAGCAGTATAGATCGATATTTTGCATTTTTTATTTAAATAACATTAAAATCTGTATAATATGACAGTCAAACAAATACAACAGTCCTAAATGAATGACATTTGGCATATATTGTCCTCCTGTACTTTTTTCTACAGCTGGGTTTAAAACCTTAAATCTAAATAATATTCTGTTTTTTCAATATAAGTAAATGTAGAGATTCGCTTGATAAAATAAAATAATGAGTGTTCGTTTAAAGTGTTGAATTAACAAGTATTTTATTAATATTTTACTTATAGCTATTTTACTTAAAACTAATTTACAAATTCGGAATTCAGTTAATTCGGAATTATTTTCGCGGTGGCCAGAGACTTAATAATTTTAGTACTTAATAACTTTAGTTGTTAATAATTTTAGTACTTAATAATTTTAGTTTTTAATAATTTTAATTCCTACATAACTTGTCTTCATTTTTGTGATGACGACACCCATCATTCATACCATCATTTCGAAGGGCTTCGTGATAGGCATTTGATATTGATTTGTCCATTCATTTCTACTTTTGCCAGTCGACCTTCTATATCATTGTATTTACGTGGTCTTTTCAATCTCATCTATTTCGACTCCAACGGACAATATACTGAATATCGCATGCGTCCTTAATTTTGTTACTATTCTTTTCTTATTTTTTAATCCACATATTTTCGTCAGAGTTCGTATTTCTGTTGCCGAAAAGTCTAAAATATTAATATCGATTACATTACATATTGCATTACCTACTTACTTCTTGTTGAACATCAAAAATCCCTCAAAAATACATCATTATTTTGTTCAACATATAGCATAACAGTTGTGCAGCACTGTAGTACAAGTAAAAAAAAATTCAGCTAACTCTTTTACTCTGTGAAAATTTTCCAAAAAATATGAAACAGATTAGAAACATAGAAAATGAAAACGTCATCATGAAAACCATTTTAGATAGCGTTTTTAAATTTTATACATGTACATTATACATATATATATACATGTAATTATTCAAATATAGTAATCGCAATTTTGTACCATATGTCGTTCTATATGCACAGTTTTTCATTCACAATTTTAGTAATGAATGTTATATAGAATCGTACTATGTATATGCCTATATATGTATAGTAAATATAGCACTTTTATGTATGAGCCATAGTATATCTATATGTACATACATATGTAGTTAGATTAGAATTTGGAACTTAGAAAAATATACGTAATAGACAATATTTCTCTATAAAATATTTTAAAATAGGTTTACTATAACTAAAATTCTTCATTCAATTTTTTTTTTTTTTAATTTAGGATGCAACAAATCTAGAAATAATAAAATTTAAAACTAAAAAAAAAATGATTTTGGTTTTTTTTTTGTTTGCTTTCTAACTAAAACATCATCATCATCATCCCTGGTCGAGAAATTAAATATATAGTAAAGTAATGCTGTCTGCCATATTTTGTTAATAAAATCCATATAGAAAAATATTTGGCATTATATGCATGTACGACTATATATTATATATATATATATATATATACACCCTTAAAATTGTACACACATACCATATATTACGATACATTAATATGTGCAAAACAGAGAAAAAGATAGAAATATTTATAATATATATATAGGATAGAAGAGGTAGATAAAATGAAACAGAGAGTATAAAGAGTAAAAATAAGTATTCCGTATTTTATGCAAAATTTATTTCGATCACAGATAAAGAGCTGTCGGAATTCTCATAAAAATTACGTTTTAAATACTCCACTGACATTATCTTTATTTGAAAATCTTTTAGATGAGTTATACCTCAGCTCACATGCATGTCTAGATCAGAATATTTGATATAAATTAAAAATAGCTTGCAAACAGAATAAAATACGAATAAATATAACAGAATATAACTGAATTGAATTGAACTGAAATGAAATGAAGTGAAAATAAAAAATAAATAAATTTTTGAAAAAAAAAATGTTAAAAAACCATTTGGATTTTGCGTTTTTAATCATCAAAATAATAAAAACAAACAAATAAAATCGAATACCTTACACTGTATTTTATTTAAATTTCCGATTCTGATATGAATTTTATTTTCGTAATTGGTAAATTATTTGAAATTTATATTTAATTGATAAATTAGCAGTTTTTATTTTTTTATTTTTGCTTTTATTTTTTTTTTCTTTTATTTTTATTGTGAAAATTATTAAATAATATTTTTAATCACAATTCACAATATAGGTATGTTCAATACGAAAAAAGAATTGTTGTTTTGCTTGCTTTTAATTTTTTTTTGTTATTGTTTTTTTTTTTTATATATACATATTTTGTATTTTATAACAAAGTGTAATTTTATAATTTAATATTGCATATATATGTATATATATTTTAAATTGACTGCTTGTTTATTTGATAATGTATACTTACTGATTTTATAATCAGTGATTGCATAAAATTGCAATTTTTTTGTCATGTGAAATTTATTTCAGAAATTATGTACATAAATATCAAAAGCATATATACCAGGAGTGCATCGATGCATGGAAACTTGCGTCGTCATTATAATTTGTTATGGCAAAGTATAGCGAAACAGCGTAAAACGAGTAAGTATGTAAGTATATATATATTTCTTTTACTAATATACTATTTAAAAGATAGTAAATATGTATAATGTATATTTTTGAATTTTTAAACCTACTTGTGTTTTTTGTTTTTATATAACTCCAAATCTATGGGATGAACACCCTAACTATACTTTTACAAAGAAACTTGGCATTTACACAATTATATACAATAGTTTTTTCTTTAGAATTTTTATGATATATATATACTAATTGAAATGTGGACAACTGTATAATCGTATCTACAGTAACTTCGGCTTCATAATTATTATCATATTTTTTGACATTTATTTTATCCCAATGATCAAATCGAAAAATCCATAAAACATTTTTTTGTTGTTTTTGATAATCATATTTGTTTTTAGTGATATATTTAAATTCTGGAATAAAAGTCGAGTTTCCTTTCACTAATCATTTGTATTTATTTTGCAAATGTCGATATTTCTGAAGCAACTTCCTTCCTTCATCAGTGCTTGCAACTAATTTCTCTAATTTTTTTGTTACTGTTCCACAAATTTATAATACCGAATTTTGCTGATTTGTCAAATTGAGTTAAAAAAAAAACTGTATTTTTAATCAAGAAGTAAAAAACTACATTCTTTGATGTTTAATACTATAGTCCCTTTTTAGATTTTTTTGATATATATTACTAATTTCAATGTGGACTAAAAACTACATCTGTAGTAGAATACTTCGCCTTCATAAAATCATAACTCTATTTCATATTAGGGTAACTAAATTGCATTTCCAATTAATTACCAAGTAAAAAATATAACACTACATACGTATGCTCTGAGTGAAGTTTGAACCCATGATTTTCTAATTTTGTAGTCAGATCACGATGGCCATTTAATCCATTCTATGCAATGGTTTTCAAATTTAACCAGCTGCAAAACTTCTCTAAAAAAACATGGCTTCTCACGGTGAATTCTGCCGGATAATTACATATGACACCGGATAATTGCAGCAAAAAGTACGCATCGTGGAAAAAAAAACCATGTACATATTTGGATTCCTGATGAGATAAAAATTAAGAAGTTTATGAAATTTAATAGGTAAATTCGAACAAAAACCTGTCCCGCAATAGCTTCAAACCAACTTTATAGAGGGTTAAAAAAACAAAATTTAAACAATGAAAATTCATGAATTTCATCCTAGAAAACTATCTTGCTTAAAATCAAAAACAAAGTGAATAGAATTAAATTTGATTATGCAATTATAAACTGGTTCCTGTAAGGCGTAGTTCGTACTATGATAATGAACTACATGTTCAATTACCGAGGCACGATATACGACCAGTCAATACATCAAAAACAAATAAAATACAAGAAATCTGAAGTTCCGAAAACTTACACCTCGTTTCATTCTAATCAGTGAGTAGAAAAGATTCGTTCTGTATTTTGAATCCCATATAAATAACGTGGCGCTCCATTATTAGGGGTTCGATCGATTTTCAATTAACAAAATCCTTCTAATCGCTGTCCGAGTACAAGTACACGTATACAAAAATTAAATATTAATTTATTAATACTAATCGCCAACAACCAATTCGAACCTGGGTATCATCGGTGATGGATCTTGTTACAGAACCACTGCGTGTCATACCAATGTCATGCCAATTTCTATAGCATTATATTGACATTAATATGGACGCGAAATTATATAAATGTTACAAAAATGTTTTCCTAAAATTGGCCACAAGATCACTTTTAGAGAATAGGGTAAGATTTTTTTATATAATTGAAGCCAATCTTTACACTATTTCAATTTCAACCGAACTAAGGAAAACAATTTATTACAACGTGTATACCAAAATGACGTCTTACAAAAATAATTGATCGTACTTTGACCGCCTCTTGTATATTATATATATATAATTTTATGTATGGATTAGTAATATTTTTTTTATTTTTTTTATTTTTTACATTATTTATAGATAGTTAATTAATTTAACCAATTTTACTCTCAAACTCTTTGGCTTCCTGTATACATATACACATTATTTACAATATACACATGGTTTTTTAGCATAACGTAAGACATTACATTATGACTAGATATCTGAATAATTAAATTTAGTCATTTCAAGGTCAAAGTATGATCAAAAATTTAATATAAGTAGTCACATTACAAGTATTTACAAATAATATTTGCATTTACACTGTTCAATTTATGTTCCTAAAACAATATATTAAGATATTTCCAAATCCTGACTTTCATGCGAATTGTTTCTTTTTTTGTATAGTACATTTACTTTTGACTCATATATGGAGGTTGACTAATTCTGCCTGGAATATGAGTAAAAAGCAAAAATAGTTGAATAGTAAATTACACCACAAAAATATTAAAATTTTAGCAAGCTCTTAAGCCAAAATATGATTAAGCTAAAAATATGCAAAACAGTGGTGAATACTTAAAACATTTAAAATAGTTACACATTCAACAAACAAAAATAAAAAGTATACAAAACGGTGGCAAATACTGGAAAATTTAAAAATTTTCATTACAGAAACATCTAAAAACAAATACCAACAAACCAAAAATAAAAAATAGAAGTAATAATTAATATACAATGTTACGGCATTCAATAATGGTGTTGTCAAATATTTAAAGATGAATTATTAACGCTCTGTGGCACATAGAGGTAAAGAAGTAAAAAAAAATGGGATAAATAAAATACAAGCATATTAAAATGATCAAATTATTTAATTTTATAATTTAGAGACTGAATGATTAACATCCTAACTGCTTCAACGGCTTGGTATTTACAATAATATCTACTAGATATATTATATTACAATTATTTACAATAACATCGTCTACTACTCTTATCAATTTTTTTAATTTTCGATATAGCAGCCAATTTAAATGTGAAAAACTACATCTATTTTAAAGTAAAACTTTGCCTTCACAAAAGCAGAGTTCCATTTTATTTTAAATGACAACGAACATGTTTATTCCAAATTAGTTTTAAAGAATAATTGAAAAACTTTCTATGCACATACATTCATGACATAAGCGAGATTCGAACTCGAAATTATCCTTTTACTGTTATATAACATAGTGGATAACAGAACCACTACACTATCTTAGTCCATTTAAATTAATGGCTGGTCTTTAATGTTGACGAATATTTTTTGATTGTATAAAGAACCAAATCTGATGAATTAATTGTTTAAATACGCTTCAGAATATATTATACAATGAAATACTAAGCCCCATTTTAATATCTTGTGCGAAAACACTAATTTATCGATCTACTATGTTGAGAGTAATGATGTTTTATTGTGTTAAGTTGTAATGAAATTAGTATTCATTTCGTTATAAAGAATAGGTGTTATATACTTTAATTTAATTATAAAGTATAAACATTCAAGAATCAAGTGATTCAGAAAACAACAGCAATTATATAAAAACAAATATTCCTTTTTATATAAAATCGTGCTTGAAAGAACTGCTTCTATGCAATTGCATAGGGTATTCATTAGTATAATAATATACTGAATACCGAATTAAATATTAGTGATATAAAAATAGTGGGTTTAATAAAAAAATCAATAAAAATAAATTTACGAGTCCATACGAATTAATCATGAAATGTAGGTGTTATTTAGAATAATTATGCTCTTGTATTTAAAGCTTAGAAGAAAGAATCAACCGAATAGGAACATGAAATTGACCCCTCATCTGGTTAATTACAGCTTTTAATCACAAACACTCCAGTAAAATGAATCTACTTACATTTCAACTATATTTTTAACTATATAAATCATTACATAATTATTTACATTAGATTAAGTAAATGTTATGAAATTCGATGAGTGAAATTTTACAAATAAGTTTTTAATAATTATTTTATTCAATTTTCTAGAACCAATCCGAATTTTAACTGAACACATAACTGAAATGATATCAGTGAAATGTACTTGAATGCCTGGAATAATTCAAAAGATTGTGGATATAAATCTGTAGGATTCAACCACCCTAGAGAAATATTAAATATTATAAAAATAAAAAGAAGAGCTAGACGCAGATGGCAACAATGGCGTGATCCGGCAGACAAAACTCTACTAAATAGGTTAACTCAGAATCTTAAAAGAAAAATTAAAGATCTTATAAATTAAATTTTGAAAAATATATAAAAAATTTATCAGCTAAAAGGGAAAATAACTACTCGTTGTGGAAAGAAACAAAGAGTACAAAACACTCGATCTCTCAAATACCGCCAATAGAATGAAAAATGGTGAATGGGCGAGAGATAATAAAAATAAAGCTGAAACATTCGCAGATCATCTTGAAGAAATTTTTTGTCCAGACGAGACAGATTCGGATGATCTCACTGAAGAAAATAATAAAATGTCATATCACCATTTTCACAGAAAGAAATAGTTGAACAAATTAAAAAACTGAGAGATAAAAAAGGTCCACGTATTGATCTAATTACATCGGAGTCCGAAAAATGCTATAACAATGCTAACACGCATTATAAACGCTGCTATAAGAATAAGGAGTGTGCCGAATATGTGGAAAATAGCAGAGATAATTATGATACCAAAGCCAGGTAAGTCCATAAATGGGGTCAAATCCTACAGACCAATATCACTACTACCAATAATATCAAAATTATTTGAAAAACTACTATTGTTTCGACCAATAAGACCGATCATAGAAAATAGTAATCTGATTCCAAATTATCAATTTGGTTTTAGATCTAAGCACTCGACAATCGATCAAATACATAGAATAACAGACATAATAGAAAAAGCTCAAGAAGAAAAACAAGTATGCTCTACTATATTTTTAGATGTAGTCTAAGCTTTAAGCTAAAAGCTAGATGGAATCAAGGCTTAATAAATAAGCTAAATAATATGTTACCTAAACAATACGTAGATATACTGTCCTCTTATCTAGAAAACAGACTATTCAGAATAAAACAAGACGAAGAGTATTCTACTATCAGAGATATTAAAACAGGTGTGCCTCAAGGTAGTTTTCTGGGTCCCATACTGTATTTTCTCTACACCAATGATTTACCACAAATGGAAAATATAACTGTAGCTACATTTGCTGACGATACTGCGTTGATGGTAGTAGGATCAAATATTGACTAGGCTACAAATAAATTGCAAAGAGTAAGCGACAAGCTATACCTCTGGACAAAGAAATGGAAAATTAAACTCAATGAGTTAAAATCGGTACATGCAAATTTTACAAATAAAAAATTAGAAAATTAACCATCGGTAAATCTGAATGGAGTAAATATACCTCAAGAAAACAACGCTAAGTACCTAGGAATGACATTAGATGTCAAACTTAGATGGAAAGAGCACGTCAAACTAAAAAAATTGAGCTTGAAAATAAATATAGAGAAATGTACTGGCTCTTAGGTCGAAATTCAAAATTACCTATACATAACAAGATTTTGTTATATAATCAGATAATCAAACCAGATATGGTTGTACGGCATACAAGTATGGGGATGTGCCAAACGAACGCATGTACTTTATATCCAAAAATTCCAAAATAAAGTCTTGCACAACATGTTAGATGCCCCTTGGTATGTTCGCAACAGTGACTTGTACAGAGATCTAAAAATTCCTTGTATAGAAAATAAAATAAAAAGATATGCAACAAAGCATATAGCTCGTCTTGAGGGTCATGTTAACGTTGAGGCCACTCAGCTGCTAGATAACCGAAATGATATCATAAGGCTTGAAAGAACTAAGCCGCTAGTTTTAATACGATAAAATTTCGTAAGCTTTTTCTTTAATAAAATAAAACTAGAAATAAATTAATGGTTAATCCGTCGGACTAGTTTTAATGGGAGGGGTGTGGTTTAGTCAGTAAAAATCTGGCACACAATGGAAGCTACGGAGCTCATTGTGTCTATGAAGATTCCTACCAATCCACGCAAACAAAAAAAAAAAAAAAGTGAAATGTACTTTTTTTAACAATTACTAAAAACAATGGCTCTAACATTTAAAATTTAGACCAAATAGGGTGGAATCATAATAGGTTTGGACCAAATAGGGGGTGGTGTAGGACTACTTCGAATAATATAATTCTTTAATTTTGTAGATGCAAACATATTTGATCTCTTTATAGAAATGGTAAAATAGAACTTGAAATAAAGTGTAATATCTTGAAATAATTAAACTTTTATTTAATTTGTATAAAAAAATGGAGATTTTTTCTCATTGGAAAAGCAAAGAAAACTTCAGATTTAAATAAGTATACATTCGTATTACAATTTTGAACCAGTACGTATATTAGAAAAAGTAAAAATAAAATATATTTTAAATTTAAAATTTAAAAATGTTAAATTTAGCTGTTTATTCGACGATCAGACCTTTTATATAAATGGAACTATTTAAGCAAAATTTCTTTTTATCTACTTTTGTAATTTCAGTTTCACCATCCGAACCCAATTTGCATCCCAGATTTCAAATATGGAATTCAAAATCAGGTTATCATGCTATTCAACTATAAAAAAACAGTTAAATCATTCCACCAAACTAATCGTCAAGTAGAGATATAAGTACCATTTATTACGAATCATTATAAAATTATATATAAAAAATAGCAAAACAATATTTATGTTTATCCTTAAAAACAAATATATATATGTATATATATAAATAAAATTTAAAAACAATTCACGTAAATGCTGTGCAATAAAAAATTTAAGCCAAATTTAATAAAAATTCCAACTCCATAATCCAAAAGAGGATGAATTAAAATGTCAATTAATTTTCAACCTAATGAATTGTAATAACATTAGTAAAAAAATACAAACAAATCCTTATTCAGAGTTATGGGGTGGTAGGTAATATTAATTTCTTATACTAGATGTGAATTCTGTGAACTCACAGAAAAGCTTTTTAAATGATTAGTGATGCACTTTTGTATGTAAGCAATAATACATTCATTACAAATTTGTTTTACTTATTTCTGACTCATCCGTTAAGGGAATTGACTTGCTTAGATATATTTAGGCTACATTATAATATTATCTGAATTCTGTGATTAAGTGGGACATTTAGAGATTAGGTCTTCTATTATGAGAATTCTATTAACTTTTTATTTGCTCAACTATATTTTCATCAATAGCCTCAATACCTTTCAATTTGTTGATGAGATGCTTATTATTACTTAATAATATATAATTATCTTTTTCTTTTCTTTCTTCAGGTAGCCAACAGACAAGGTAGGTCCTGGAACTAACACACCAACATCCTCCATTCTTTTCGTATTATAAATTTGTACTTTGGTGCTTCGCAAAAGGACCTTTGATCCGAGAAGTTTTGACAAGCCAAAGCAGCAACTGCCCGCAGTGTTTACTTCCGCTCGTTGCACTTTACGTTACAGTACTAGATTGAAGAAATCGCATAAAAGTTCATTGCCTTCTCGAAATCCGGTATACATCTGAAAGAAGTCTGAAATGTTATTACCAATCATCGTAGCACATCTTGAGTTTTCAAGTGTTAGTTTTGACAAACGGATGACTTTAGCAAGTACACTAAACTTCGACATAGCAGCTAACAGCTCACTGTGGTATATGTTATCGTATGCAGACTTAAAAACGATAAATAAGTGGTGTGCATCGATTGGAAATTCATAGGTCTTCCTCCATCAACATCTAGTCGCTTGTTGATTTTTCAGGGTGATTTTAATAAAATTAGGAATTTTAATTTATTTTTTTCTTATCTGTAATTTTTATAGTTCTATTTATTGCACTTTTATCAATATCTATTTCTAATATAATTTAATATTGCAATTTTCAGCAATTTTAATTGTTATTATTCCACTATTGCATTCTATGTCGATAATTTCCATTCCTTCAAATACATTTTTGTAATTAGTGAAAGCACCTAATCCTACATCCTACAAATCTTTTTCGTGACAATATTCGCTAGACAACCGCTATAATTTACTTAACTTAATATTTTCTTATTTGAATTAGCTTTTAAACCCTCACTTAAATTTAGTCTTTTCTTGGAAATTTAGTTTTTTCTTTATTCACAGAATTTTACGTTGAATTTTCATCATCATAATTGTGATTGTCATTCATAATATTCCTTTCTATTGAAATATTTTTCTTTTGTTAGCAAATTAACTTTTGTATACATATTCATTGCCATTTATATTGGTTGCATTTTCTTCAAAACCGATTATTATGTAACATAAAGCTTTGGTAAAATATTAAATGCTAAATTAATAAATTAAATTTTTTATTTTTAATGAACTTTAAATTAAATAATTTAATTGTTACCAGATTTCCGTTGACAAATAACTTTTAATATTTTATTGCAAATATCGCTATTTCGGAAGCAACATACTTCATTAGTGTTTGTGACTAACTATTATATATAATAGCAACAATTAAATTATTTATTTAAATTAAATTGTTACAAAATTTTGACATTTCCGACATTTAAATTGTTGACTGCAGCTATTATCCGCAGGGGTTATTTTGTCGCAAATTTTGTACTTGTTAGCCGAAAAAATATTAATTATATGAAAAATCTCATAACCCTGAAATTTAACTGGGTTATTTCACTACCCAGTATTTTAAGATGTATGATTTTAAAGTAATGATGAAGAGAACTAGGTAACTAGAAATACAACAAGATAACAGGTAAATAAGTGATATCCACGTATTGTATGAACTACATTTAAATTTGTTAAAATAACATTTTTTATAATTATTTAAATAACTTAATTATTTTTTTTTATATATTTATTTCTATTTAATTATATATTATATCAAATTCCAAAGAGCTTTCAGCTCTCATAGAGTATCTAACATTCTATTTTTTCGTATATTTATAGTTAACTTATGCCTATTTAAAAATAAATAAACAAATATAATTTTTAGATATAATTTAAATAGTAATTGAAAACTTCGTTGTAATAAAGATCATATTCGTATATACTTAGTTAAATTCTCTACCCGATTTTAACATAATTAAATTACTTAAATTTACATATTTATAATGTGACTAACTATACACCATTCATGAATATGTATTTCTGGCAGAGAATATGAATTTTGAACAAACTAATTATTAATAAAAAAGGTATATGTATATGTACCTATCTAGAATTATATGTGGATTGAAAAGTTTAGAAAACTTTAGGATCCTCTTTCAGTAATATAATATAAGTAGATTGAATTGTACATTATTATAGTTATAATACAAGTTAGAGCTACCTATGTCAATTTATCCGACTTCTGCTATTTTTATATATAAATTTTATTTTAAAATAAAATATGTATGAATATAGCCAGTCATTTAGTTATTATTCTAGTTATTTTATATACAAACGAATAATATCTTAAAATATAAAATTGGTATTCTTTGAATTAAGCATATGTCATATTTACCGTTTGTAATTTTTCTTTTAATATGACATAACAAACACTTCACAATGACAATAATGTCTTTAATAATAATTTGTTTTTGTTTATTTTATTTCATGCTTTTTTTGTTTTTTTTTTTTCAAAAAAATAAACTGATAGGAAAGTTAGATGGTTACTTCTATAATTTTGTAAAACGAAAATTGTACTTAAAACGTAGAAAATAAAATAAAAAAAAAATAACAAAAGTACAAATAATAATAAGAAAAACCTAAAATAATAATAGCTCACACGCAAGCAAGCACGCACGCACGCAATCTCTAACATTTTTCTTTTGTTTTTATTTTTATTTAATTTTTTTTTTTTCATAAGTTCATTTATTTTACCTCACTATGAAACGGTCACCATAAATACTCATACTTCATAAATCATTTGGTTTTCCTTTCGTCTTTCCGCACATTTTTTTAATCTTCTCTTCGGTTAACTGTATATTACGCTATACTAGAATATTATGCTAGTAGGCTAAAATGTATATAGCACCATTCAAAAAAAAAAAAAACACTGTATAGAACAAACAACAACAGTACAAACAACATGTTTTTGAATATAGTAACCAACAATAATAAAAAAAATAAAATAAAAATAAAAACAAGAAAAATCCTAAGAAGAACAGAATAAAAATAAAAAATAAAAATTAAAACTGGAGAGATTATTGCTTGCCTTGGCAATAGAAAATTTTCAAAAACAACAAAAACAAAATAAACATGAAACCAAAACGAAACGAAATAAAGCAAAAATTGTTACACATTCACAAGGAAATTTCCCCTGCTGATGTCCCATAAAAATGCTTTATTACCCTTTGTTGTCCTTGTTACTCACATTTCCTACAAACAAGTCCAACCTCTTCACACAAATGGTTTATTGCTTCAACCAATGCTTTATTGCTGTTTTTTTTCTCCAATTTTTATTTTTTTTATTTTTGTATATTGTTTTTGTTATTTTTCTCTTATTTTTTTTCGTTTCTTTTTTGTTTTTTTTTTTTTATTTGTATTATTATTATTTTTATTTTTTCTTTTTCTGTGTGAATAATTTATTTATTTTCAGAATGAGAGTGAAAATTTTATGTGAATGTTTTGTGTATATGAATAATATAATTGTAATATATCGTATACAATAATATATTATTATACACATAAAATGTATAAATATAAATAAGTAGGTATAGTAAGAGGAACCCATAAACTAATAATTGTAATGAAAACAGGCAACAGGCAATAAGTCTCCGCCTATTTTGGGTAGATTTTTATAGCTTCTATGGGCTTTAAATGATTTAATTTTTGGAAAAATATCAAAATAAAACGCAACGCGTATACGCTCTTCAAAATATATGTATATATACCTATATATATAACTTTTTTATTTTGTACGATATAACAATATATTTATATCCTTATTTTGTTTGTTTTATTTATTCGTATTTTATTATTTTTATTATATTATCATTTTCCTTTATAATATTTAGTAACTATATATATTTAAATCCATTCGTATATATAAAAACAAGTAAGTATATGTATATATTTATAACCCAACACTTGTGTTTCAGGAAATTATTTTAAGTAATTTTTCAAGTTCTTTATATTTTATAATACCCTGACTCCTTAGAGTTTTTCTATTAAAATTAGAATTTCGAATAAAATATATTATAACGTTAACGTTAGAGGTGAGTATGAAAAAGAGAAATTGTATTCGCATATGATTACATGTAATAAATTAATTACAAAAAATTTGTTCTGATATTTTTGTTACTTTCTTTCTTTTTTTTTTTACTTGTAATAATTTTAGGTACAATGAAGGTGGATTTTGAAAGTAAAAAATTAGGTTTTTTATATTTATTTTAATTTTTGTTTTGTTTTTTGTTGCTTTGTTCAATTAAAGAAACAAAAAAATATATGCAAACTATGAAATTTTTCCGTCGATGGATATCATATTGTATTTTGTTTCTATTATTCATTTTTTAAGATTAATGTTTATTTGAGAAAAATTATGTAAATCAAAAATATAAATGTAAATATTATTTTCATAGTTAATAATGGGGTGTAGAAATATTTTTGATTTTGGTTTTCTATATCTTTTAATAAAACTGATGTTATTTTTGTCTTAGATATGTATTTTTAAATGTTAATTTAGTTTTATTTGGTATACGACAGAGCACTAATAATGTCAGATGTAAGTAAGTCAGTCTTATTGTTATTGAAAATTCGTTGGGAATGGGATTTTAATAAATTAAAAATTTTATTCAATGAAAATTAAAATTAGTAGCAGGCAATAAAATTCGGTCTTCTTTATTACAATAAGAAATTATTTATTTTCGGCAAAAATTTTTTACAATTCCAAAAATTAATGTTTGGGTTATGGGCGTATAAGCTAATATTTAACATACGAAGTGTGATAATTGAATTCGAAATAATGAATTTTCTCATATAAGTTAATTATTTTCATTTTGAATTGGACTGAACTTTGTGTTCCGTTGGTAAGCTTTTATTGATCTTTTTAATCATTCTTACACTAGATTTTATACAATTAATTTAAACAGCTTATATTAAAATATCATAGCTACAATAATTCATAAATTGTCATATCATATAATGATCAATACAATAATAATTATTAAAAATATTATACTAGGTAGGTATACTAGATAGGCTGTCGAATTTTGATTAAACAATGTAATTTACCAGTAATACTTAAAAATAATGTAATTTACAAAATATGTTAAATATGCAATTTTACTAAAATATTAAACATTATGAATGTTCAAGAATGAACCAGCTTATGGTGATTTTTATTATTGCTGATAACAAATATTATCATTCTAGTTGCTAGAAGAACATAGTCATGAGGTCTTGTACCTTTAACAAAATATTTTAATAATTTTAACAATAAAATATTAAATATTAAAAAATTATTTGTTAAATTTTCTCATTTAATCAAATCTTCAATTATTATTTACGAAAATACCATGAGAATTCGCATGATAAGTTTTATTAGTTTTTGTCGCATTCAGAAAACAAAAATTTCATGATTAAGTTCGGTATAGCCCTTATATGTGAATTTTTTTTACTATATATAAAAAGTAGAAGTCGAAATAATAAATAATATGCTAAACAACGGATAATTCATATTGACTTCTAATTCGTATTATTTTGTTTTTGATTTTGAAAGGGAAGCTCTTGAATTGGAACCGCATGGTATCAAGAAAAAATTTGGTCAATCAACGTAACGCTGGAAAGTGTCAAAGGCATTCATAATAAACAAACCAAGCGCATATTGAAAAAAAACAAGTTGAACTGAACATACTGGCACAAATCAAATTTGGTGGAGGTCACTTGATGTGAATGGGCTTATGAGGAGCAATAAGATTGATAATTTAATGATGATTTTTTATTTTAATATTTTATGGGTTTATATACGCTAAATAAATACTATAAATAATACAATTGATTACATTTAATTTTATTCCTTATTGTTACAATACCAGTAAACTTAGTAAGAATTACTACTACTCAGTTAGGATTTCATACACAAATTTGTTTTATAAATATTTATTTTTTTAATAATTTGTTAGTATATATCAAGTAAATAAATGTGGAAAATTGCTACTACTGTAAGTAACTGTAGGTCTTTTTAAGTATATCCTAGTTTCATTTTATTCAAGTTATTATCATATTATACCTATACTTTCAATGATTTTGTATGAAATTTTATTATTTTAGGAATTAATTTAATTTAATTTATAGAGTTTTTTTAATAGGGTTTAATAAAATCCTCCTGGGTTTTGTTGGACTAAATTTTTAGAGTTATATTAAAGAATTTGATTAAATTTTTAATTAAACATTCATACCATGAACTAGTTTCAACCCAGGACATTTTGATTTAATAGTCTGATGGCATAACAATAGCACCATACATCGATTAGTGAATTCGGCCAGCAATTTTTTATGTCTCAAATTATTTTTAATAAATTTACTTTAAAATTCTTCAAAACAGAGGTACCATGTAGTTGTCACAAAAAAGATTGTCACAGAATTTGCCTATTATTTGAGTGTTATTATTTTTTCATATAAATTAAACACAAAAGCAGCCACATTGTTTTGATGTTAATCTATACAAATTTCGATGTTTCAATAATCTACAATTTTCGACAAATTAAATTAAATAAAATATTTTAACATTCTAAGAAAATTATTAATTTCTATCAAAGTTTTTCACATTTCCTTTTTTTACTTTAAAAATTTATCTAAAATTTTTTAAATGATCAAATTAAACGTATAGATATGGTTTTAAAGAAAGAAAAATATGTAGATGTGATTTTGAATATTTTCTTACTGCAATGAAAAACTCATATCTTATGTCCGACAATTATTTATTTTAACACTATATTAGATTTAAATTAAACACAAAAATTGTTACAACTGAATATTATAATAAAATATATGAGAAATGGTCCAAGCATTTTGAAATGGACACAAATATAGACAGTATCATATAGTATCATCCTACCATAATGACAAATCAAACCAGTTAAATCTGAAACATATCTGTACTTATAACACAATTGAACACATTTAGAACCTCTTATGACATGCCTTATTATTGTTCTTTTATGTTTTAAATTAAATTGATACATCAAAATATTTCTGTTCTTAAATTAATTCTAAATAAGCCTTTTTATTTCTTCGCAAAGAGATTGCACTTATTAGCAAACACTAAAACTATTTTAGAACAAATACAAAAAATAGCATTTATCTTTTTTGAAAGCTGTTACAATTTCGAAAATCCGCTTATAAAGCCGATAGTAGATTAAGGTTTAGTATTAAGATCAATTCAGTAAATAGACGTTAGTTAAGCTTATTATTAGCTATATGTTCAAGACAGTACAGATTATGGTGATTTTTGTTATTGCTGATAACAAATATTAACATTTTAAATTATTATTTTTGTTCAAACTGTTGTGAGAAGGTTTTACTTGCCATTTTGTCCGTTACAAATTAAATTTTTTCAAAAATTGAACAAATACAAATCAAAGATATATATTCTAGTAACATAAGATCTTAAAATATAGATTAAAATATATGAAATTAAACATATTTTATACAAATACAAGGCAATAAAAATAAAACAATAATAATAAAAAAAAATAATTTTGTTATATTATATTCTCTCATTTTTATTAACAAAAGTATATATTTTGGAAATTATATCTGGGTTTTTTAGTGATTTAATTTTGTTAGGAATGTTTTTGTTTTTGTTTAAATTATTGTCAAGTATTTTTTATTTTATGTGCTTAAAAAGTGTTATAAATATATGCTTTGTTAATTAAAACGATTAGTAGAATTAATGGAAAATTGGCAAATTATTATACAAAAAAACAAACAATCGACTGACGATATACATATATGTGTTATTTTATTAATCAAATATTTTAATAAAAATAATTATTTCTTTTCTAAAAAAATTTAAAATTTTAACTGTCAAAATAATTTTTATTTACTCAGTATTCACAATAGAACAAAATTTTGTCCGTATCACTTCACAACACCAAATAAGAGCTCAACTGACAAAATTTCTCAGTTATCAGTCGACTGAAAACTGAACACCGCAATAAGTGTGTTTTTAAAATGATCATCCCTTTAGTTCGTTTTAATCGTGCTTAATCAGATAGTTTGTAGTTGCCATTTTATTCTTGCTGGTTCGCCTGTATTCATAGTTCTGTTCACCAGGTGTTTGCTTGATTTTATGTATTTTTTTCCCTTTTGGGAGTAGCATGTTTCAATTTGACATTTCCATTGTACTCCATTGTTAGTTGCTTTTTCCAAGGTAATGTGCGATTTCATTTTTAATCTGTTTATACTGTCTAAGTAAGAAATTGGCCTAGTGACTGTTGTTGTATTTACTGGGTACGTCATGTCACTATTTGTTTGTCAGATGTTGTTGAAAATTGTGTAATTATTATATTAGAGGTTTGTCAATATTTATTTATTCTATTATTGGTTATTGTGTTGTATGAGATATATGAATATTGATATATGTATGTAAATAATTTTTTTTTTATTTTTATATTTACAAAGTATTGATTATTAATTTTATTTTATTTTATTGATTATAAAATTTTTTTTATATATATAATTGGATATTTTTTTTAGTTATATGTATTTTATACCACGGGAAACGAACCCGTGACTACCTCATCATAATTGAAATAGATCTCTGTGCTACAACCGATTAGGCCACGGAAGGGATACTTACATATGTATAATGATTTTATCACTTAAAACAGCTCTCTTTTATTTTATCTGCGGTAGTGCTGTCTTTTAGTTGCCCCTTACATAAATATTTTTTCATTTAATCCAGCAATGTAACTGCATATTGTCAGTTGAGCTTTTAATTGGTGTTCTGAAGTGATACTGACAAAATTTTGTTCTATTGTGAATACTGAGTAAATAAAAATTATTTTGACAGTTAAAGCTTTTAAATTTTTTTAGAAAAGAAATAATTATTTTAATTAAAATATTTTATTAATAAAATAACATATACATATATATCGTCAACAGATAGTTTTTTGTATAATAATTTGCCCATCTTACCTTCTTCGTTTGGTTACATGAAACATTTTTACTTGTTCATTTATGTTGTTAAACATTTCTTCAGTATTTCTGTATACAATATAAAATATCATTAAGCGTTACCAATTATTGGTATATATTTTAGGACACCACTGTGACTCTTCGATTTGTATCCATCCGATATTAACACTAAATATTTAATTATTTTCCAATTATTATTTCAAAATCGGTCTTCGGCCTCGTATATGAAAGAGACTTATCACACAGTATTGTATTTTATTTTATTTAATGTGCACCAATGAATTGGGTTACTGAGACCACAAATAAAACACAAAACTAAACATAATTCTTCAAAATTTTGCATTATTAAACTGAAACTTATTTAATTAAGGTAGGATGCAGAGAAAATAAAACAATAAATCATAAATTATTAAAATATGTATAACACTGCTACTTAAGTTCTTTCATTCTATCTCTTGCTCTTTCTCTCTCCTTCAATTCCAAAAAAGTCTTTAGTGACTGTTATTTATGCCTTATTAACAAGAAAAAAAATGTATTTTCAGTTTTCAAATATAGCTACACAATTTTCTTTAGAAAATATTAATTTTCATTATTGTAGGGATGAGATTAAAAAAAAAGAAATCTTGTTCGTTTCGTGTATTTTTCTTATGTTATTGTTGTCAAACCGCAACATTTGTACATCGGCAATTTTGAATAAATTTTGAATATAGAAACATGAATTTAAATTAAATTTAGAAATTAGAGTATATATATAACATATATAATAAATATGTGTATATATATACTAAAATACAAAATATTATACATTATATCAGTACCGGCTTGATGGTTTTACCTCAAAAAGAGAATATTATAGGTATAAGATAACATATTTTATTAAATATTTTATTATTAATATTTTATTAGAGAGAAAAATATAATATATTTAAAACCATCCCAAAGTAATTAATAAATATATACAAAATTATTGTTTTTATACTTTTTTTTTTTAATTTTAGATCACGAAACTAAACCAGCACAACATTTCGAGAGTTTAAAAAGTTTATGGATTCAAATAGTGTTGGAATAGTATAGGAATACCAAATTAAAGCTTTCCCTATAGACTTTCGAAGAAAAAATAAATTAAATAAATAAATAGAATAAATAAATAGTATGTTAAGCAGTTCATATAAGTTATAGAAAATAAATCATTGCTGCTTGATTAATACTGGATATTATTATATCATCTGATGTTCGCAAAAATTTTCGACTTATTTGTCCTTTTGCACATTATTTAATCAATTAACTTAAGTTTAGTTGAAAATTTGTTTCTTTGTTACTGTATACGTTTCTGGTCTGCCTTTCTGAGACAATAAGATGATCATTTAGCAATAAGATAACTAAAATACGCTTTATATGACTAAATTGAGCTGAAGCTAGATATTGGGCAATATTTGAATCATAGATCTTTGCACTGCAATTCAAAAGTAAGAATGATAGCTTGCTACGGAATATCAAAAATCGATTGCTACTTTGTATTTTTAATATTTTTAATAAATATTTTTAAACACAAATATTTTGACAAAATCTGTATGATTTGCATCACTGTTATTTTTCATTGTGATTTGAAAGTAGCAATCACATAAAGCTATTATTTAAGATTTAATACAAATTTACTAAAATAAACAAAAGAAAGTATCTTATGACTATAATTTTACTGGTCCGAAAGGGACACTCCAAAACTTAGCTCTAAATATTATAATAGTATTTCCTCAGAATTCTAATGTTTAGCTATACTAGATTTAGTATTTAACTTTATTTGAATTTTGTGAAAAAGTTAAAAAAAAAAACAAAAGATAAAAACCTAACCTAAACTTATATATATACTGTAAAATCTTAAAAACTAAGACAGTAATGTTATAATTTAATAAAATATTATTTGGATTAATTGGTTAGTTATTGGCTCTTCTGTTAACATGATAAATGATTTGACATTATAACATTACTCTCATTTTGAATAAAACTATTCGCGTCTAAAAATAAAATTGTTTCTGGTACCACAAAACCACTTTGGAGCGAAGAAGCTATAATATTTGTCATTTTTGTAGTAAATGTGATTAATTCAGTTATTGTTGTTTATTTTCGTAATTCTATCAAAATGTTTTCTATTTATTATTATTGTGAATACATATTATGTCAATTCTGTTGGCTAAGCTTTATATAAATCCATTTGATTTTATTTAAACTTAGTCTTACGAACTTCCTTTCGGAAATTCTTGATTTTTCCATCAATGATGCACTAATTTTATACTGAAGGGTATGAAGGGTATTATATTGCTGAAGGGTATGTTAATATTGGTTTTATTAAGATTGCCTATGAAATCATTTTAATTTCTTGTGAAAGAGTTTTTGAGTAAAATAAATTTTCACTAATCATAAAAGCTTTGTTTGTTTTTGTGAACGTTAAACCTTAAATTTTTGCTGCAAATGTATTCCTATATATTACCCTGTTTTTTTTCCCCTTGATGATATTTCCATCAGGCGCTCGAAAACTGCTTCCAGTTTTTCCGAACGTCCAAGTGAACTTTATTATAATAGTATTCGGAAATAATATAACGTTACATTTACTATAGTTAACTTTTAATTTTAAAAAATTAGTATAGTCAATTATAACGTTGCACTGAACAGCTCTTGGAGCTCTATTTGGCAGTTGGTTGCAGTTTCATTTGCAATATAAATAATCAAATAATCCGCAAAAGCGGTGTTACTCTTAAGTCTTTTAATGTGTTTAATTTGTTCAATAGATCGCTTATAAATATATTAAATAACAAGGGTGAATTGACGGTACCTTGTTGTAACCCATTTTCATGCCAAATTTTTCAAGCGATACTGTTTTCAATTATGAGGAAGGTTGTATTTAATTAATTTATATGTAAGAACGTTTACACAAATTGAGTCAAAAGCCTTTTCAATGTCAATTAAACATGTTCCTACGCATTTTTTTCCGTTTATACCAACAAATATATAATAAAATCATAAGTTTTTTAGTTTAGTTGTCTAAAAATATGTCAGTTTTACCTTTAATTGTCTGAATGGTTATACTATTTGAAAAGTTATCATACTCACGATTTTCTACCTCTATCATAAATTTAGGTTTTGCAATAAAATCAAAGCAATTTATTTCGTGCACTTTATAAAGTGCACTGCAACACAAAATTGACAGAACAGAAGACTATCAATAACTTTTCAGTTAGATACACGAATTGCGGCTAAAATTTTTAAGATACAGTTGAATTTATATATGAAATCTTTTACAAGGGCTTAAATATAGTCTACGTGTTTTCGTTTTGAAACACTTATTGCTTTTATTATTAATTAAACTTATTAAATTTTTATTTCGAAAATCAGTGAAAGAATTTTATACTTTCGTCCGGACACGAGATTTTTAAAATAAACAATTTTAGTTTTCTAACAATCATTACAGTGTTCATAAGATTTTTGAAGCTGTTAAAATTGATATATAAAATTACATTTAAAAGTAATTGGTGGATGATTAACAAAGAACTAAAATGTAGGAGTAAAAGGGTATTGAAAAAACATATAGACCTATAACTTCACTAATTTTTTGATATCTCACATAACAATAAATTTAAAATTGGAGATGTATGTTATACTTTTTGAGAGATTTTTTTGTTTTTTTATTTTCTTGACATCAACTTAGGTAGAATTATCTTTTCGTACATTAAGCTTTTGATGCCACGTATGAGTTATCTAGTACTACATAAGTTGATCAACACGGCCAGATACGAGATTACTCGTAGTAAAAATATTTTTACTATATTGCCCTAATTTTAATGGCACTTTGTATTTAGATTTTTCTTTGATTGAGGGACAGACAACGGAATGAATAAACCATTTTGGTAAAAAATTCAAATACCGTTAATTTTTTAACTTTTATATAGATAGGAAAATCCTCTGTGCTAATTTGTGTCGGCCTGCTGATTTAGTTTTTCGAAAACCACATTGGCAGCGAAAGGGTAAAGCACTGTAATTTTTATTACAAACATTTAATATTTTTCGAATATTTATTTATGAAATTTCTGGCTTATCAAATCATACATCAAATGTGGAAATATACTACTATTGTCAGGAGTTAAGCCTTCTTAAATAGCATATCCATCTTGTTTAAGTTGTTACTAAATTATACTCCCTATTTGCGTTTTATCCTAATTACTCAACGGGTATTGGACCAGGTCGAAAAATCCATTAAATCAAAATCCGAAGTTACTTAAAACAATAAATTTTGTTGGACAAATTATAATTTTAGAAGGGCTTCTTCCTGACATTTGTTTTTACATAAGTTAGGTAAAACCCTATTATGTTCTAGTTCTTATAACTAAATGTTATTTGAGTTACGATTTAATAATAAAATCAGCTTTAGCCAACAAAGTCGAAAAAATTTACAGTTGCACACAATCAAATACAAATTAGAGCAATAGTAATCTAAATCTAACTATATTTACTCATAAAATGGAGAGTTGATTAGTTGTTCGCTGTACGCAATTTCCACAAAAGTCCACAATTTTAAAATTAGAGTTCTGCAATTTCGCCCAGTTATTCATGATTTAAAAAGATATATTGTAGAGTTATAAAGGGTTGTGTGGTTGCAGTACAACTTAACTCCTAGCACATATTAGGAATATTTCATAAGCGGTGTTACAGGCCAGAATATTTGCAATAATGCATTTTCTTAGAAATTAATAAACAAAAACGTTTTGTACCGTTTTCCGAAATTTTGACTCACCCTACAAAAATTTGTAGGGAAATTAATTTTTCTGTATATTATCTCGGAATCACTTGCCTTAGTGAAAAAAAATTAAATGTTAAAGTTAAAATGGCGACAATACACTCACCAATGAAATTAAAGCTGTTAGCTACTCAAAGGACATAATTTCTAAATTTTTTTAGATTTAACAAGGCTTCTGAGATTTTTTTGTCATGAGCCAAAAGTATATAGAATAAGTCAGCCAAAAGTATATAAATAGAATACGAAAAATATATAATAGTATAAAAAAAATACATAAATATAAAAGTATTCCATCCTTTTTGAAGCACAAATTAAAACAAATTCATTCCTATTATACAGATATTGAATTAGACCCAGTATGTGTTTAAATAACTGTTTTGTAGCTCCTAAAATATTTTTGAGAGACCATTTTTTTAAAATTTACTGAATTGAACTAAATTATAATAGATTTTGCCTAGGACCCATACAAAGTCGAGTGGTTTTACTAATACCATATATAAAGTTATTATCATTCATTTAATATGATCAAAATAGTTCTACCAGACCAAAATGGGTTAAATAAATTTATGAATACATATTATGAACGTATATATTTATATTTAATAAAATTAAAAATTAAACATTAAAAAACTAAAAATTATATTTAATAAACAACTAAGCTTTTCTAAACCTTATTTATACCTGCATTGTATACATTGAATGGTTTGAGGTGAAATTGTAAGCAAATTTAAAGATGATAATTGCATAGGGGAAAAAAATTAATATAATAATAATAAGAATACAGTTTAATATCAAAGAATTAAATCTTACGGTTTTATCAATGCGCAGAAAACTATGATTGAAAAAATAAAAAAAAAAAATAAAAAAAAAAACAAAACAAAACAAAAGTAAAATAAATACAACACAAAAGAAAAAAAGACAAATTTTATCAGTCACGCAATAAAACCATTGCAGATGAGATTTGGGATGAGCACAACAAATGATATACGAAAAATTTCATAAATCGTTGCGCCATATGTAGTATTGTCGCACATAAATCATTTAGCCTCCCTGCGAGAATTTTCTTCATTTCCATAGTTTTGTGTTATTTTTTTTTCTTTTTTTTTCTCTTTTTTTTTGTATTATTGTTATATGGAATATTTATTGAGGATGAAAATTTACTGACATTAAAATAAGAAATATAAGATATTCTATATTATAATACATAATATATTCACTATACATAACTTGAATTTATATACAGATATCAATTTAGCTACACATATTATATGTACACATAATAAGCACATTATAATATTTTATGAAAAAGTTTACGATCAAATAAAAGTATCAATGTAAAATAAAACAATTTTAATAAAGTTTTCTTAATTCATATTGACATAAAAAAGAAAAAAGTTTTATCATTTTTCTAAATACAGTCTAAATTAAATAATCCATAAACAAATAAACAATAACATTAATTTTAATATTATATATATTTAAATCAAATATGAATATATTTATAGAAAAAATGTTAGCCAATTATTAGAAAGAATCAAACCCTAAGATTTCAAATTCAAATGCAGGTATCTCTAAAATGATGTGTCAATAAAAATTGAGATCCTTCTTAAATTAATTAGAAATAGCGGCAGTGTCATTTTATAAATACTAAAAAGTGATCAACACTTAAATATATTTTATTTTATATATTATTACTAGTGCATCCCCTATGCAATACCACAGAAGTGATATAATAAAATTTGTTTGTTAGAACGTCAATATTTAAATAGCATATAGGACAAGATGTCTTAAAGCCTGATTGATTTCTACAAAAATTCACTTTTTCCTTTGCCACAGATTGGATTGCAAGCATGATATTATGTGAAATAAATATTTGATTTGTTGCTTTCTGAATAAAATCACTTGATTAAAAATATATATCTACTTTATAATCATTAATCAATACTCAGTTTTCATATGTTTTATATCTTGTCGGAACAAATTTATAATGGACAAATTTACATTAAGGCAAAATTACATATGGGCAAAATTTCATATGGACATAAAATAAAAAATTTCAGCTGAGTTTTATGTATTTTTGTTTTTGCCATATCCTAACAGTATTCATTAAAATGTATACGGTTAGGAAATTTTAGCCTAAAAATGAATAAAATATTTATTTTGGAGATTTGAATGCGTCGCTAATATTTTTTTGGCTTGTACATTATGCTAGATACTTATATACATATATGTTATTACATAAATTAATTAATTCTATTAGCACTTAACATAATCTTAAAATGAGATTTCATTTAGACTTAGCATCTAACACACATAAATTATCTGCACTGTGTCTTAAGAGCAAAACTTGAGCAAAACAATTTTATAAATTCTGAGGTATTTATTTATTTATTTATTTATTTATTTATACTATTTAGCTGAAACAGTTTACAATTTAGTATTACATTTCATATATTAATTAAAAATACAATTAAGTTTACTTGGTATACATTCAAAACTAACAAAATTCAATATACAAAAATGGTAATATTATTTTTTTAATATAAATTAAAAATTCAAGTTAACAAAATATTCAATTAATTTCATATAATTTTCGTCTTAAAGTATCTTTAGATACTGAAAATTTTATACTATTCTTATATTTATTACTAATTATTAACATTCTATTAATAGGTTCATATTAACCATAATTTGTTCTGTGTAATGTTAATGTAAAGAGATTTTTAGTGGCGTAAACGAGTATTTGTGTTAATGATAATTTTATTTAAAGTTGAAGGGGAAATAATACCGCCTTTAATAATTTCGAAAATAAATAAAACATCAGCTACTTCCCGCCTTGGCACATAACTGATTTTGATTCACATGATTTCCAATTTTGTCTAATCAACAGATGCACAGAAAATATTACTATTATATAGCAATGAGTTGAGTAGTTCATCACAGCTCATAAACAATGTATAGAAATTATTTTGTTAACTTTATTCTGATTTTGGATAACGATATTAATTTGCTAACGGTAAGTTTGTGCTGAAAATGTTTTTATCTTTTGTATAATTTGTACAACTCACATCATTACTGTGGGGCATAAGGCGGAAATATTTCGGCAAAGACTGTTACTCATCATTTTTTTCAGTATTTCTACGAAATGTGTACCCGGAAGGTTAAATTCGAATCATTATTTTTCGATGCAGTAGTCAAGTTTCCTCAGAGTATGTCCAATCCAATACCATTTTCTTTTTCGGACTTAGTCCACATTGTTTTGTTATAAAAACGGAGGGATCTATTGATGTACGTTTGCAGTTTTTGGTATGTTGGCTGAAATTTCCTATGTTTCGGGGAAATACAAGAAAACCTTTGAGTTGAAAAGTCTTATTTTTGTCCGCAGAGATATGTTGCTTGATTGTCATATTTTTGAGAGCATCCCTAAATCAGTGGAGGTTTTGGTCATTCGAGTTTCATTATCCAGTTCAGCACCTCCATTTGATATTACTATGCTGCCTAAGTAATTGAACTTATTCAGTTCCTCGAATTGTCGTCCTTCATAGAAAATCGAATATGCTAGTTGTGCGCATGATTTTTATTTTAACTGAACTGACTTTTAGGCGCACCTACCTTATTTTCAGTGTCATACAACTTTTTGCATATATCATTTGATACAATCCTATATATCCCCTTTCAAAATGATGAGTTTTTTTTATTTGCAAGCTCTTTATAGTAATAATAATGTCTTAAAATAACTGAAATATTAACTGAAATGTAATTATGCCAGAACATTAATTGAAGCGATAAACTTCAGGGGTTTTATTTTATTAAATTCTGATCAGTAAAATTTCAATTTTAATATAATTTTTTAAATTTGTCATTTTTTCTGTATAACTTTCAAATACACATTTAAAAATCCTAAATGCGCTACTCAATGGTTTGTTAAAATAAAACAGAACCTTGTCAACAAAAAACGATGGCAAGTTGTAAAAAACGTTTGAGGACATTTAAAATTTTTTTTTTAAATATTTGTACATATGATAGTTTTTTTTTTATTTTCCTCTTCAATTTATTATGTTTTGATTTATGTACAAAGATAATAAAAAATTATTATAAATTATGACCCTTTACCTACTCAAAATTAATTTTAAAACGAAAAAATTAAATTGGTATTACTGCATAGAAACTTACAAAATTTAAATGAATTTAGTTCCTCATTTTGAAATTATAAATGCACTTATGGTTCTACACCCTATATGATTGTTGTAAGATATTCGGGGTTCAATTAACAAAATAATTTTAATGGCAGTTGTTGATATGTTTTTGTTTCGTGCCTATTGCTTTTGATTCAAAAATTTAAATTGTAAAAGTAGAATGCAATAAATATTATGGGCCCTTAGATCTTCAAAAATATTGAGTTTAGAATTATTTTATTTCTTATATAGTAAATCTACAATAGAGGCGCATTAATTTTTGCATTAAGAACATTTAAATAATATATACAGTAATGATCAAAAGTAAGTGAACAATGTGAGATTTTATTTATAGAAAACCAACAACAGAATTAAGTGCTTTGCTAAGCAAAAAAAATTTTTTGGTTAATTAATTGGCACATAAAATTAGTGGCACATGGATTCAGTGCTTAACGCGGTTCATTCTACATATTTTCAATCATATCTGAGTATGTTATGCTAGGTTGAGATATTTTTTTTCTTCAAATTTCCATTTATAATTGGCTTTGCATCGAATCATTCTTCGTCTCTTGGTCTAATATTATAAATCAATATTTTATAATGTTCTTTGTTTTCATATAATTTAACTGTCCTGCAAATCGAAGACATTGTAGCAGGTTAGAAAGTTAAAAATGTAACTATAAGTAAATCAATTTACAATTTTACATGTATGAGAAAATAAATTTGCAAAATTTTCTATTGAATATTGCTTGCTTTCATACATTAAATCGATTTCAAGCCTTCTGACGCCACATTATTAATAATACATTTCTTTCAAATAGTTTTAATTGTAAAATATTTTTTGATATGAATTCATGTATTTCGGAGTACAGTTGTTGTTTAGATATGGTTGTTTTATTCGTTTGTGACTTTTGCATAATACCTTTTGATTTCATCAAAACTAATATTTGAGATAACTAAAAATAAAAATTGAATTTTTGCAATTGAACTAGTTTCAAGCCCACCAAATTATTAATACCAATTAGAATTCACATAGTTTTGTCATAGCTCTCAAATATAGTTTTTTGGGTGAAGAATGAAAATCAACATTCCTGTACAAAAAGATATAAAAGCAGGACTACAGCAAAGAAGTATACTGGATACAGTTTTATGTTTGATGTATACACCTGCGAGAGTACACCCCACAAGTAGAAAAGAGAAAAATGCTATTAACCTTTCGAAATGACATTAGGATGATTTTTTTTTATTATTTTTTATTTCCCAATGAAACATACAATCTGTCTCTGACTCTGCCCAGTCTGTTTGGATGTGCAGCTAATCTTATCTGGTACTTTCCGCTTATATATCTAATCTCCTTCCATGGTTCCTCCAATGAAAATCACGATGTATGACATCATTATTGAAAAACCAAGGCGCGCCAACTATCAATATTAATAGATTTGACTGGAAACTCTGTATAATTGCAATATTTGAGCTGGTGGCTACTCCCCACAGTTGAATTCCGTAGTTTTAAATCGGTTTCAAGACAATTTTATAAATTAGCGGCTTGTTTTCCAGTGACAACGGCGAGTTGCGGCCAATCATCCAATACAATTTGCTTAGCTTCAAGCCTAGTTGCTTTCTTTTGTTATGTATATGGTTTTGCCATGTGAGTTTCCTGTCCAAGTGCATGCCCAAATACTTTACAGCCTCTTTTTGAGGTACTAGTTGTTGATAAGTCTGCAGATATATAAAACAGGACCTAAGAAATTATGTCAGGTGTACCACAGGGCAGCTGGTACACCTGACATAATTTCATTAGTTGGCACCTTGATGCTTCATAAAAAAGTGTCTTTCGATCAGATATGACCGCAGCAATAAATAATAGTTCTGTGGTAACATTTTTTTAAGTTTGTGCAGCAATCTTTCATGCCAGAGACTTTATCAAATGCTTGACTAATATCTAGAAATATCGCTGAACCGTACCTTTTTCCTCTAGGCTTAGCTTGATTACATCTGCTATTCTATGTATTTGCTCGATAGTTGCATGTTCGTTTCTGAACCCGAATTGATGCTGTGGAACAACTTTGCTTTTTTCCAAAATCGATTTTAATCTTTCCAAGAATAGTCTTTCAAATTCCACATTGGGATGATGGCGATTGATGTTACTATAGAAGAAACTGCAAGAAAAGTACAAAAAGGTAAAGCTGGCATTTTCAACTAGTGCGATGATAAAAAATGGGAAAATAAATTAAATTAAGTTAAATCCAGTCATTCCGATTTCACTGTATAAAAAAATAACAACTCCTTTATCAGTTAAAACAAATTTTCTATTGAATAAATACCATTAAATATCTTAGAATGATCTTGGCAATGGAAAGAGCACATTAAAAATGAAAAAAAATTAAATTACTCCATCTCAAATACAGAAATACATATTGGTTAATTAGGTGGTATTCTTCTGTTTCGACTTATAACAAAATTTGGATCTATAATGAAATATTGAAACCAATCCGAGCATATACAGAATTCAAATATGGGAATGTGCTAAACCAACTCATATCTAAGGCGTCCAAATGTTTCAAAAGAAGGTACTGCGCAACATGATCAATACACGAAGATGTATTCACAATATTGATATTGATCGAGATCTGAACATTGCAGTTATAAAAGACGAAATAAAAAACTGTGCTGCACGACATAAAGCCTAATAAAATATATCAATACCGAAACTTTTAAAATCAACATCTTATTAAACGAGTAAAACGAACTAGATCCTAATATTTGAGTTAGATTAAAGCTTTTATCTATCAAAATCTTATTGCATTTTCGTAGATCAAAAGCATCATAGATTTTTTTGAGTTAAAAGTAAACGAACAGTCTTTAAGACTAGTTTCAACGTTGCAATAGTAGAGGGGAGTTTTAGTGGGTTAAAACCTCTCATTTCGTAGAACTGTTTTCTTTGGTAAGAAGTAATCTCTGAAGCGTCTTTCAATGATTTAAAATTTGGGAAATTCTTGCTCTTGAAAAAAATTTAAATATATACTCTGTGAACTGTATCTACATGGTGAAGCATTTTTAAATAAAAAATTGTAGCCACTACGTAATTAAGTATGTTTCATTAAATTTAGTTATTGTCTTCTAATTAATATCCCAAAAATTCAATATCAATGCTAGTCTCCATCACGGCTCAGTTCTTTCTCCCGCATTATTATTATAATATTTATAAATTATCTCCTATCCACCACTTCACATCAAATTCACAGCTTTGCGCTGATGATAGTACCCTGGATTCCTTATATGTCTTTGAAAAAGCTGCTAAAGTGATAATAAAATAACATATATTGTTCTCTAAATAACGACCTTAAAAAAATACAAGATTCGGGAAGTGGAAATAAGATCAAATTTAATATTTAAAAAACCTAATAGCAAACTTTCAACAAACAGCAAACTTTGATGGCACAGTCAAATCGTGAAGGATACTGCTAAATGTTTATAGTTTTTAAGCAGAAGTAGGAAATACTTTACATCCGCCAACCTCCTGTTACAAGGCATACATTCGGCCACGACTTGAATACAACTCGCGTATTTGGGGTGGAGCACCCAGTACCCACCTACAGTACTAAGATAAAGTTAAGTACATAAGATATAACAATGTAGATCTTACATAACACCTAACATCATTAAGTTATCGCCGTAATGTACGAGCAGTCATCCAGTTTTATAAATATCTGTTGGACAATTGCTTTGACGAAATAAATAGTATTATGCCCAAAATACAACAATTCCAACGTAATACTCATAGGGCAGTGTTTTGTCATAAATTTGTAGTGAAGCTTCTTGGAACCAGAACTGTGAAATATAAAATTGCTTTCATCAACTGAACCAATAAACTATGGAATACCCTACCACCTTATATGTTCCCACAAACACATAACTTAGAAGTTTTCAAGAAACTGGTAAATAAATATCCTTGAAGCTGCCTGTAAATGGTATTAAGTAACTCGTGTATTCTATTCTATTTTATTCTATTCTATTTTATTCTATTCTATTCTATTCTATTTTATTCTATTTTATTCTATTTTATTCTATTCTATTCTATTTCATTCTATTTTATTCTATTCTATTCTATTCTATTTTATTCTATTTTATTCTATTCTATTCTATTCCATTCTATTTTATTCTATTCTATTTTATTCTATTCTATTCTATTGTATTCAACTTTATTCTATTCTATTCTATTTCTTTTTCTTCTTTTTTTTTAATCTTTTAAATGGGTTAAGTTCTGCGCAGTTAAGATACTTATCATAGTTAACGTTGGCCTCAAAATATTGATAAATATCCAATTTCTGCATTATCTGTATCAATGTTCTATTGATGATGGTAATGATGTAATAACCGAATTAGATCCAGATCATAATTGAATTTAGTGATACATAAGTAATCATAATAGTTTTAATTTTAAGACCTTTGACTGAAATTCATAAATTTGAAAATTTTAAAAAACTGGATCAAAACTTTTCGAAAATCAAATATTAAAATGGAGTCTCTCTGTTGATGATTTAATTTTGATTTTTATTGCGTTACGCTCGCATTTCTAACTTAATAATTTAAATTTACTATAAAAATTAGTTTTAGAATTTCATTTTATTAATTAATAGAAACAACTTTTCTTATTAATTTTTTATTTCAAGGACATTTTTAATTTAATTTCAAGACAAGACAAAAAAACAATAGCAAATAAATAATTCAATGTCATTTCGAAAACATTTTATACTCTCTGACATTTAACATAATTTCATTTAAAAAAAACAAAAAACAAAAATAAAACACACAAAACCAAAAACTCATAACTCATCCTTAATCATAAAAGCATAATCCATATATAATCATAAAGGCATTTATATGCTATCTTTTTGAATTAATGATAAATAATATCTTTACACATTATGGCTAACATTTATCATTAAAAATTAATTTTCAAATACTCGTAGTCTCATAGTAATGGAATGTGTTATTTTAAGAGAGCGAGCACTTTAAGAGACCTTGCATATGCGATTAAAATTATTTTGATGTATTTAAATAACTAAGAAGTTTCAAATTACTGAAACTTAAAAAAAAAAAAAAAAAAAAATAAAAAAAACTAAAACACTTATAATATCTTAAATTAATTTACATTTCAAAAGAGTTCTCTATTATCAAAAATAAATTTTTACTTTAAAATGATTTATAAAACAATTAAATTTTCCAATGAATAAATCAACTCTTGAAACAGTATCATAACAGTCAAAAGCAAAATAATAATTTCATCGAAATCTACATGCGATGCTGGCAAATCGAATTTTAATTCAGAAAATTCTATTTGAAACAAACAAACATATACATACATACATACATATGATCCATATCAATTACTAACTTAAAATTGATATTTTTATGTCTCGCGTCAGTTGATTCCGTGTTTGAAAGAATGAAATAACATTTAAATAATAAACAAAAAAAAAAATTTGTTTGCCCCTGATAACGTAACTAAAATTATTTCATTTTCAATTCTCTACAAGTCTACACTAACCAGTTTTTTTTCTATGATTATTACTAACAAAAATCTTCCATTACGAAGGGATTTTATTTTTGATGCCGACCAATTTCAGGATTATTACCAAAAAAATTGTCTATTAGTTTAGTCTCCAATATAAGGAGGTAGAGGTAGGTACAGGTAATTTCCTAAGTCGTTACAGTTAGATTAATATTTTACAACATTGTGGATTAAAACCAATTCTAGTTATTCCCAAAGCTATGAAGATACTTGATTTTGGTAGGTTCGTTTATTCTTTACGGGTATCTTTAAGTAAGTAGTGAGTGAAATATGTGAAATTTTATTCTTTACCATTTGAGAAACAAAGTAAGCGCTATATATGAATTTTCTTATTATTTTACTTTCGTTTGCAAATTTTAATATAAGTTCATATTTTTCATAAAACATGGAATCCATGGAATGATTTTGATGAGAATTCTTTTTTTGTGTTTTTTTTATGTTCTTGGCAATAAGTAGAAATATCTATCATTAATGTCTTGTACCTATCATCGATGTCCAACCAAAAACCGTGGGGCATAGGGCGGAAATAAAATCTTTCCATCGGCTCCTATCTGCGGCTAATCTCTTCAATTATGACCACGTTCTTTGCTGGGTACTTGCTTCAGCTATGATAGTTGCTCTCCATGTTTTTCTCGGCCTTTTGACGTGACATTTACCCTGAGAATTCTATTCAAAACGTAATCAAGTCAAGGCCTTTCTCTGATAAAAATTTATTAAGAGAAATTTTAAATATTAAACTTAAATCTCAAGTTTTAGAATTTTACTTCTGGCCTGTTGATCGTAACAAAGATACAAAAATATACTTGACTCCTATATATATAATATCCGTACTCATATTGAATATTATACATAAGAAATAAGTCTTGAAATAATTAAATTTAAAAGATTAAAATCATAGATGTAAAGCAAACGCTGATCATTGAATTAGTTGAAAGTCATTGTAAATACTAGAAACATAGTGATCGGAAAATAAGATCAAAATTAATTAAAAATAAATTAATTAATTAAAAATTAAACTCTTCTCTTTCCATTTATCCATATTCATGGCGTAGTGACAACGAAAAATTAAATATCAGAACAAAAATTAAATAAAAATTTTAAAATTAGTTGAATTCTCTAAATTTGTCTTGTTCAGTGTTATTTATATATGTATATACGAAAATATGTAGAATGGCATGACATATTGAAAAAAAAATAAATCTCTTAAAAGCTTAGAGAATAACTAATTCGAATGTATAGAATGAAATAACTTATTGCGCACGCCTGTTCGATGTATATGTACATCTTATCTAATTTAAATATAAAATCTTAAGATTTGGTTTTGATATGAAATTGTCCTACATTTTATTGCCTTGAGTTAAGAACAAAATTTGATTTAAAAGAATGAAACAGAAAAAAAAGCATATTCAAAGAGGACGAAAAACTTAGCTTGAATAAAAAAAAAAATATGTACGAGTATGTTTTAATTTGTTGAGTTCTTGAGAGTTGATAATTTAAGGTGTAAAATTTCTAACATACGAAAATCGTTGATATCGCACAGAATCGCAGTTTAGTTTCAATTTCAAGGAATGATTTTTTTTTTGGTTTAAGCAAATTGCATCATTATAAGCCAGATTTATATTTTTAGATATTTTTCAAAAATATTTATCGAGTCAAAAAGTTCAATTTCCTGAAAGTTGTTTTTCAAGAAATGAAGACATAATTTATAAATCAATTTAATATGATTCATCTTAAAAATTTGTTAAAATGCATAACAAAGCTTGGTCGAAGCACAAAAATAACTTGAAATACAATTGTTTTTGCTAAAGAAAACAAACTGACTTAATACTAGAATATTCTGACAATCGTCAGTCGACAATAATATTACAATATCAATGAAGCATAGTATATATTATCTGAAATTATATCTATAACACTTTATCAACATATCCCAATTCATATTAAAAACCATCAATTGTTAGTCTTTAATGACATTAGAATCACAGGTCTTAAGATTCCTTTTTAACTTTTATACAACTGATTGTGGACAAGAAATATTTTGTTAGTCTGTAGTCTATACCACATCTGTTCATTCTATCTATATTCATCTATATATTCTAGTCTTCTATATACTTTTCTAACTCCTCCCACTTGAACTGCACTGAATAATTAACTTTTAATTCTTGTAAAATATTAGAAAATAATTAATTTGAATTCTTGGATAAGTCTCGTAACTTAGGTAGTTAGGTAGGTAGTAGTGGCTGCCGAGAGTACACCGACACCCTTGGACCAATAGGGTCTATTGTGATATCACGGAAAATCCTCGCATAAGACTGTTCTCGTTGAACTATTTCGAGTGTTTTATAAAGCGGTGGAGGTCTTTGATTTTAATGCCTTCAACGTCAACTAGGAGTCCAGAAAGAAGGCTTTTAGATTGGCTTCTTTTTTGATAATGACCAGTGCAGGTACATAGTAGGTGTTGGACAACGTCCTCTCTACACGTTTTGCAAAAGAAATTTGACGGGAGTCCACGTCTTCTGGCATGTTTACCAATAAGACAATGACTCCTACCGTAATCCGTAATGACTCCTACCATAGTGTTGATACCTTTTCACGATAGTAGATTAAGGGAGCCTTTTAGGTTCGGAACAGGCGAGATTTACTTGGTCAGTCCGGTCTATCTGGCCATCTGAAATTTGAAGCTTTCATTGAATCTTTGCGAAGCAGCATATATTGCAGGTAGATAGAGATGCACTAGATCTGCAAGCAAGTTACCAAGTTAGAGCAAGTTGAATTGCATTGCAGTAACCCGGAATCTCACTACGACCTGTAACACATCGCAGCAATATTTTGCACCAATCCACTAGCTCGCCCAGAGAAGCAGGCCAATATGGGTTTTGAATTGATTGTTATCGATAGCCTGATTGTTATGATAGCCGTCTGTTCTGTGCGTATACAATACAGATATGTCTAACAGATAATACGGTGCATCTCAGCCAGTGTAAGGCTCCCTTAGTGGCCGTACCAAAAAATTGCAGTGTATTTCAGAGGGAGGTTGAAATACACTGCAATTTTTTGGCAGGTTATTTAGTTCGAATTCATTCGGTTTGATACGATCTCTGTCAGGTTTTCTGGAATAAATTTTTTGTATTCCATAGTAATCTCATAACTTAGTAAATTATAATATTTTTTTAATACTTAACTACATTATTGAGTTGTACTGCAAACTGGGCTCGAAACTCCTCTAAATTATTAAAGAACAATAGAAAATTTGATTCAGATAAATCAATGAGACTAGGTTGATAATTAGGTTATATCAACTTTAACAATTACAGTTGCAAACCAAAAGGCCGATTCGTTTTATCGTAATTTTTCGAAATGAATGCGCAAATTTATTCGCAAAACCAATTTTACCTGTTGATATCAACAGTTTGTTTTTCAATTAATACTGTTTAAAAATTTATTCGTTTGTAAAATTTTCTACTAAAAATTATTAGGAAAAAGGAATATGTGGTTGGAAAGAAGGAAAGACCAATAGGATTTACTTTTTTTTTTGTAACATCAAATCTTAATGAATACAAATGTAATTGTTTTAAGTGTCTCCACCTTCTCAAATCAAACATATTTCCATTATTTATCGGAATTTCGCGTGCGGAATATTATATTTTTTTTTTACACTGGTTTATTATATTTTAAGTTCAACACAATAATCCGACCTTAAAATTGGTATATTTAATTTCAATTTTTGTATGCATCGATATATTTTCTTTTGATACATACCGATCGATCCATCGATTTGTTTTTTGGATATCGCACATCCATAATTTATACATGAAATATTATATTTCACATAGGTAATACATTATATACTGTAATGAATATAATGAGCTAATTAGTATAAATATTTCCTACAATAAAAATAAATTTAATTACTGCAGTATAATACAAACCTCTAGAACACTCTGCTACAGTGATAAATATTTTTGACAAAAAATTTAACAAACATCTTGAAAACCAAAACTACACAGAATCAATCATAAGATTAAATTCAAATTTTTGCACTTCAACCTCTGTGCTGTCTTATTATAGTTACTATAAGGTATAATATTATTAATTTGTTATCAAAGAAAGCTAGAATATATTTCCTAAGAAGACGAATTTATAATAAAATTAGACCATTATTTCGTACTAAAACATACTATGCGAATCCATGTGTTTTCTTACTACGGTAATATAATATTTTTGTGTGTGTATCTAGTATGAGCTATGGATATATTTGATTATCTAAAAATTTGTGTCAATACAACAGTTAGTTTTTATATACTATTATTTTTTTTTTTTTTGCTTTTATTTATTATTATTTCTTCTATTTACAGTATCTAGAAAACTAACAAAACTAGATTAAATTCTAATCCACTGATTAACATATAAAAAATATAATATGTTTTTTTTTTGTTAATCTTGATATCATTTTTGGTTTTAGTGTGAAGCTTGATAATTTTAACAGTTAAGTTTCAATTTCTATTTTTAACTATTGTAAAAAAAAATTATAAAAAATCAATACATTTTCTTTTAGTTTGTGAGATAAAAACTTAAATTAAAAATTAACAACTAACTTAACTTACAATAACCCTAAAGTGTAAAAGTTACTAAATTCTGTTTAATTTTTTAACTACCAATGATCTCTGTAATCAAATATATCTTTAATAGGAATATAAGTATCGAATTTTAAGCTAGCAATGTCAATATCACTTGGTGCATACTCTATTTTAGTACACGTAGCCCGGCTACTACAGTGAAATAGTATTGGGAAATGGCTTTGATTTTGGATGAAACTTTCTTTATCTAGATAGATAAAACGTTCGGGTGTTATAAGCCCTGAATATTCTTTTTATATACTCCTCATTATGGTAGAATATATGAGATATTAAACCATTTTCAGGAGTGTTAATTACCCTATTAAAATGTTTGCGAATCTACAAATACCGTATTTGTTACAATCTGTCTACTAACACAATAATATTCGTATGCTTAAATTTTGTTTGTAGCAAAATTAGTCAGGAATTTAATTTAATTTAAATTTGTATGTAATTGGAAATCAACAGAAACAATCAAAAAAAGCTAAGTATGATATTTATGATGGCGTAGAATTTGCCCTAAGGATGGTATCTTTTGGAATTGACAAAGTAACATCTGACCGACTAAATTGACCACAAATGCTAACTGTTATTTTCCTAATCAAATGATTACATTACTGTAACCTACGAAGACTATCCATTTTATAAACTTAAATTGTAAATAGATGTGTGACACATAAACAGCGAAAAAAATATGATTACTTCATTACTAACAATATTTTCTAGTTATTGTTTAATACTATTTTTTGGCGATTTCTACACAAATAGAAAAAAAAATTAAAGATTTACGGAAAAAACTTTGAAACCCAGGCGTAAGTAAATTAGAAAGATTGAATAGATACTTAAAAATTTATGTCGGCTTATATGATGTGTCGTCAATTTATGTCCCATACACTATTTTCTTCTCAAAAGCCATTCTAATAAAATTTTTCTATTCAATTTTTTTTATATTTCTATTTACTTTGTTTTGTTATGTATATAGTTAAGTAAAGTAGTAAATAAAACAATTCATATACATATACCAGTATTTAAATTTTTCATGACGAAAATTATTGCGTTCAAAATTATTGTGATTGTTATAACCTCAAAATTATGAACTAATCATGACTTTTGGGCTTGAAACAATCAAATATGTATATATATATATATGTTTTTGTAAATAATTTAAATTAAATGTTATAATTTTTTGTTTTCTGTTGTTTCTTGTTACCTTCTAAATGATACTTTTAATCTTTCATCTCTTTAACTGAAATAAGAGTTGAATATTATTTCTTCAGAAATATATAAATAAAAAAAATGAATACAAAAAAATGAAAAAAAATACAAAAAATACAAAAATTTAAAAAAAAAAAAAAAACACAGAAAAAGGTTCACAATAAATCACAAAATTTACATAACTTTGATATGTTCAAAAAAACGACACAATCTGAGTCTTAACCTGCGCTTAATCAGAGTTACAAAAGTTATACTTTTATTTTTTTTTATTTTCGTAAACTAACTTAGTGCGTAAATATATATCAATATATACATATTTGAACATATATATATATATTAATATTATTGTTATTATAAAGCTGTGTTTAATTTTTTGTTTTTTTTTTTTTTTTGGATTTCATTTTTAAAGGCCACAAAATTTCACGGCTCCATGTTTTTTTTCGCTTTTTTCTTTTATTCCTATAAAAACTTTTGAGGAGTATCATGATCTAAGTAAGAAAATATAAATCACAGATTTTTTAGAATATTTCATTGAAGATTTATGATTGCCAACAATTTCAATGTTGTCTTGTTTGCATCTTATTTGAGTTGAGGCATATTCTTGCTTTTTTTTTACTTTAAATTTTTTTTTTTTGTGTTAATAAAAAATGATTCTTCAAGAAATAAAAATTTTTCTGAAATTTATATTTTTTGTTTATGGACAATCGACTGGAATAATAGTTGTCTGAAAGAAAATAAATTTAAGATAATAATGAAATTGATGATTTTAACCAATTCTTATTAATGTACTATATATGTACATAATGTATTATATCGTCGGCTGAGTTCTGAAAGGCTCCATATGCCATCAACTCGGTTTCGAGTAAACGCGATTTGAAATTTAAAGTTACTTAAAAAAAAACTGTACTATAAGATTTTTTGTAATTTTCACAATAAGTTAATACTTATTTTGTTATTTTAATTACAAAATTTAAAGTTCCTATGCCTTTTAAGTTATAGGCATTTTCTTTTTCGAAATCGATTCCCAAACATGGGTCTTTTTTAAACAAAGTGATTTTAGTCCATGCACGTGGGTCAAATTTACTTGGATATGGGTCGTTTTATCACTAAACTTTACAAATACATGTATGGTCCACTACCTACATACTAAAAAATATTTATGGTATTAAAAAATTTTAAAATTAAAAATCAGTTTATTTCATTGAGATCAAATTCTCTTATAACAATGTTATAATCTAAAACAAAATAAAAAAATAAAGAACTTAATATTATTTATTATATATACCTTACCTAGGTATATCTTAACTGATAACTATTAAAGAAGTACGGTTCTATTATGGTGAGAATAACCATACGTTTTTGACATCAATAGTTATTCCCCGCCATAATAAAAGCTTACAATTTCAATCACTTCTTATCCTTATCAATCATTTCAATTACTTTCATTATTTTATTTTTAATAATGGTTTCAGAAATAAGTCAATCTTGATTTCAAACTTCATACAAAAATTACCCATATCCAAAAAAATTAGCGTATGGGTCATTTTATAATTAACAAAGTATTACAAAGGTGGATATGGGTCAATCCGGAACTAAATATCTCCGAAACGGTAAAAGATAGCGAAAAACGGTTCGGACCAAAAGAAAGAGCGTGTCGCAAAACCTAAGAATCTGTTCCTAAGCCAAAAAAAGTGAAAATGGCTTATGGAGCCTTGTAGACTCAGCCGACGCAATTACCACCTTTCGAATTGGTATAAGAATTACATTTAAATATTCTTCAATATATTTATTAACAATTTTTGACTTTAAATTTTTTTTTTTATTTTTTCAATTATTAACTCTTTATATATATACAATATTTACTTAAATTAAAGTTAATATTACAACAAAAATTATAATTAAATTGAAATTGACAAATTCCTTATCAAACTATAGAGTAATGGGCTGATCATTAGTGTTATATAATTTATTACTTACTTATTTTCTTAAAGGTTAATTTAAAGGTATCTAAAAATATCTTAAAAAAAAGAAAAACAGAACAAAATGAAACTAAAAATTTGCTATTATAAAATTAATTCAATATATCTTACAATTAATAAAAAAAAATTTTTATTAGAAAATTTATTTAGTGTAATTTAATTCTTCTTTATAATTGAAACTAACAGTGTTATAGTTTTGGTTTACATAGCTTTGTGGAATATTATAGTTGGTTCACCTAATGAAAGTCCTAATTTATCCGAACTAATTAATATTTTCAACAATTCGCAACAAGTTTTTATAAATAAAAGAGAGGTGCAGAAAAAAAGAACATCGCTTGCGTTGACTTCCGGCTTTATATTTATAACTGATTGTCCATGAACATTAATTGGTTTAACAAAGTTCATATTATATGTAACAGTGATCTGTTGTATACATTTCAATAAATACAATAAAAATAAATACATGAAAGTTGCTTTAAGAAACCGCCATGTTTAATTTTGTATTCCTTAAAAAAGAATTGAAGCAATATTGAAGAAAATAGGATAAATCCTATATTGTCCTTTTCAATCCAATACTGATATCAATCTGTCTTTACAAATTAATATTTCTTCAATATTCTCTCTCATCAATATAATATTGTTAATAAATATTGAAGTGTAAAATCTACCTTATATTTAATTGAAACCCACAACTCTAATTAATTATTATATAAAAGCTGTCTAACACATGATTGCAGTTGTAGAAGTGTTGTGCCAATATGATCTTTCACTATTTTATTTTTGTGATT